>CM060943.1:432846396-442846396 GCA_030765085.1 Allium cepa
TATGCGCCGCATAATAGTGGATGATATTATATAATCCCATATACCGCGATATTCCACCTCGAAGTGGAATTGGTATTTAATTATTGTGCTAACATCTATGGATGCAGGAAAACAGGTTGGAGGGATCCAACTGGATTCCTCAAATATTGAATTTGTTTCATATGCTGTGTGTCGATTATTTATAATCTGTGTGTGATTATATTGGTGATTGAAATCATTGAAGGTTATAGTTTAGCCGAATATATTTTTGGTATCGTAGGGTGCCCGAAATAAATAAAGTTTTATTTTTTGAAATTTAAGTAGAAAGTTTATAGTAAAGTATTAATTTTTTGAAAATTGGATAAATTTAAAAGATGTAACTTAAAAAAAGAGTAAAGATTGAATTTTGTAATCCTATTGAATAAAATTCCAAAATATGGGGAAAAGGTTTAATAAATGGATTTTGAGTAATATTATTCAAAAGTTGAAGAATTTATTTAAAATACGGATTTTAAATAGTTTGGAAGAGGTAGAGGAATTTATTTTAAAAGGAAATAAATTTGAAAATTGATTTGGTGTTGAAATAAATTTTAGGAAATAAATTTGAAAATTGATTTGGTATTTGAAATAATTTTAGAAATCAATTTGGAAAATTGGTTTGGTGTTAGAAATAAATTTGAGAGTCAATTTGAAATTTGATTTGGTATTTTGAAAATAAATTTTGGGAAATCAATTCTGAAATTGATTTGGTGTTTGAAAATGAATCTTTGGGAAATCAATTTGAAATTTGATTTGGTGTTGAAAGTGAATATTTGAAAATCGTTTTGAAAATCGTATATCAATGGATATTTGGAAATTTAAATTCACAATGGAAATTTTATAAAGGAAAGGAAATTTGTTTTAAAAATAAATATTGGTTTATTTTTAAAAGTGTTGAAAGAAATTTACTGATTTGGAATGTAAATTAAAATAAATCGAGAAAGATTTCTTAATTGATTTAAATGGACCATTTTGAAATGGAAAGTTTATTTTCCCTGGAAAGCCGAGTATGTTTTTATAAAGAAGCTTTCAAATATAAATTAAAAGTTCTAGTGTTGTTTTTAAAAGAATGTTTTGGAGAAATTATTTTCTTAAGTTATTTTGAGAATCTTTAGAGTAAGGATTTATTTAATTAATTATAGAAGTGACTCTTTAGAGATCTTAATTGATATTTGATGTAGAAAATGGTTATTTAAATAGTTATACCCTATCTACTAATTTTATTTTAAAAACTAGTTTGGACTTGAAGTTTTATATGAGATATTAGTATAAATTTTCATAACTAATATTCAAATAAGTGTTAGAAATTGTTTTATTCTAAATGTTTCCAAGTATATATTTTTGCATTAATGATTTAAATTATATTAAAGTATATGAACTCGGAAAATTTTCAGTGGAAATAAATAAATATTTGGAAATTTATTCTGCGTGAGGAAGGTGATATGAAATTCGCTTTCAAAAGGGTTAAAGTGTTGAAATTATATCTTGTGAAGATATTTTGAAAATAAATAATTGGGGAAAAATTATTTAAATCTTGGTAATTGTTGTGAATATTGTTTGATAGTTAAATAACCGACTATCAATATTGGCCTTTAAACGGCAATAGAATGTCGATGCGACCAGGGGTCGGATTCCAAATGGATATTTGAAAACCACATCCAATCTTTGAGATGGATCTTTTTTTTAAAGATCAAAGTGGAAATTTGTTGTGATTTATTCGAAATCTGAATGTAACATTTATTTTTAAAATAAGCGCTCGTTATTCGAATTAGCCGGGAGAGGACTTTGTGTCATAAAATCCATTCCGAATAATGATACAACAAAATGGGATTGCATTTGAAGATGGTGTCAGAGATCGTGCATTTTCAAAAACGAAAGGATTACCCATCGAATGTCTCTACACCGAATGACCCCAGTATAGAGATTTGATCACCTTTTGTGATGGGGATTCCGGCCGTGATTAGTGAATATCCGGATTGCAAGGGATTCGTTGAAGTGCCTTCGAATCTGTTCGAACCCGGAACGGAAATGTATGGATGTTTGTCTGACGTTACATTTTGAGATGTAAAGCTGGTTTCTATCAAATACATTTCTGTTGGTGGCGGAGAATTTATTCTCTTAGCTTAACACCTTTCTATAAGACGTACGAGATTAGAGGTTATGTAATTGATAGTAACTAGTGATATATTCCCAATTTCGTAATGTGGCATATGAAGTGCTACTGATCATGTGTTGATCGAAGCATGGCTTTTGTGTAAAGCGTAGCTTTATGGACGAGACCTCGTCTGACCTCACAACCTGAAAATGGTCGAAATAGGAAGGACGCAGCAAGACAAATTTGGGGGTAGCACCATCAGGGTATGTCCATTTCCTTCTGGAAAAAGGTGGTATCATGGTATGGAGCCTAGATACTTAACTTATGTGGTTACTGCAAATTGATTGCTTTGTGGTTGTTGCTGTTTGGTTGAGGATCCTTGGATCGGTAACGACCGGGGATGGCATACTCATGGTAGTTACCTAGTTACAGTTGTATTACAGCATGAGGTAACTCGGCCTTGTGTTGGCAAAGAGCCGGTTAAGTTCTCCTGGCGTCCCTCCAGAGGCCTACCCATGTGGCATAGGAAGTTCCTTAGCCTGATCATTTGTTGGAAATCCAAAGAAACAATACGCGCCATGTACAGTTTAGTTGTATAACCTGCCATGGAATGTGGCGGTAACTTGCTATTGAACATGGTAGCTACAGTAGGCATAGTACGAAATGTCTATGCTGGCTAAGATTAATATTATACTTTCAAAATGTTTTCCACACTATGCACTAATGATAATATTAAAAATAATTTTGCGTATCAAGCATGTTTGATTATCATAAGGAGGAATCTCCTCCAATTCTGCATTTGCATTATGTATGTGGCGGGAGGCCTTATGTTAGTTTCATTTTCCAAAAGCATAGCGGATTTCTTTTCTTTGTGAAATAATTATTTTTAAGATCACACACCAGTTCCAAGACTGACCTGGAGTTTATTGTTCCCTTTCTAAACTTTGGGTGCCCATAATATTTCCACACGGGCAGCCTAGAGTCAGATTATCAATTGTTTTGGAGCGAATTCAGAAAAGATAAGCTGTGGAGATTTGGAGGCTAGCTAGATGGCGAGGCGTATCACTAGTATATGATATTCTTTTCCGCTGTTTGTGTGTAACACTCTGATGGTGCAATGTAAATCTTATATAGTTCTTTGTTTTAAAGATTTTCATTTATCTATTATATGTTGTTCCACTGCAAAATGTGAAATTCTGTTATTATTTATGTTTCTTCTTTTATCTTTTTCTTCATTAACCCTAAAGGTTCGGTTTTTCGGCATTCGATTGTTCGACATTTGATACAGTGGACGTATTGATGTCGACTTTCGGACGTCGAAAAATTGGGTCGTTACAATGTGGCATTAGAGCAGTTGGTTAAGCGACAACCTTGGCTTTGGTAGGGAATACTCATTAGAGATAGAGTCAGTAGTACTCTAGAATGAGTTTGAGTGTATTAATAGATATGAGCGTGCATTTGTTACTGAATATAAAATTGTTTTATATTGTGTTGATTGGTTTGTTGAGTGGTATATGGATTCTGGTCTATACGAGTAATTAACGTTATTGATAGGGATCTCTAAACACTTAAATAGAACAATTCGACACAGTATTATTTTAAAATAGGGTAAATGATAATTTTCCCCAAACTATTTTTGTATATAAAAGGAATAATTTTCTATAAATTATTATAGTATATGGTTGATTGTTTATTAGGAAGTGATAATATTAAATTATTATCATTGGTTATTAAATAAGAAATTGATTAACTAAACAGCTAAGAAATAAAATCCATATACAAATGGGATTTGAAAATGTAAATGTGATGTATAATTTGAAATAGAATTCCAGAGAAACATTTGGAAATGTTTTTGAAAAGATGTGAAATTTGGAAATTAAATCCCTTTTTAGTATGAAAATGATTTTTCAAGGATTTGGAAAAATATTTTTGAAGGGATTAAAGCACTAAATTCTTTTCGGTCGCTGGAAAATAATTCCGATGATGATCGCGACATCATCAGTGTTCAATTTCGAGTTTCCAGAAGAGAAATTGCTGCCAAATTGTTTAAATGAAAGTTGTTTAGAAAAATGGGTTTGGTTTTGGAAATTCAAAAGATAATTTGAATTGATTTCAAAAAATGGTTTTTGAAAAGATGAAAAGACTTTGGAATCTGATAAAAATAGTTATGGAATAAAAATTTTTAAGGTGGAAAATAACTTTGTAAACGAATAAATGAAATTGCAAGTAAATAAAATTCGAACTAAATATTGGAAATTGAATTTGATTTGTTATAAACAAAGTGAAATGGAAAATTTTCAAGTTGGACCAAAATAAATAAAGTATTGGATTTAAAATTAGTAAGTGAAACGAATTGGAATGAGAAATTTAATATGGTTTGAAATGAATTGAACTCAATATTTGTAAATGGAGGTAAATTGAATTCATATGGAATTTGAAATCCTGTTGAAATATAAGTAAATATTAACCGAAGTGGCAAATTGAAAATAAATATAGAAACTGTGTAAAATACTTGTATCGAACTTAAGAAAGGAATGGTGTAATTCTTAAGTAAATTTGATGTTGGAAATGTACAAAGTTAATAATCGAGTGAAGGTTAAACTGGGAATTGTGAAATGGTAATCGTGAATAAGGGAATGAAAATAATCAATGTGAATAAAAGAAAATTGATATCTAATAATCAATTGGAATAAACACATGGATGTACGTATATTATTTTATTCACATAGCGATTTGATCCAGAATTCGAGCACAGAATTTTGAGATAATTATATCGATCCGAGTTGGAATTTTTCACTCGATTTTCGACGGCGAACCCTGAATATGGATTTTTGGTATATTCTGGAAATTATCTATCATAGTTTATGGCTATGCAAGGAGAATGATGGTTTCTGATCAAGAAACCAGATCTGAGTCCGCACTAGGAAGTCGGTTGGACGATACTAGTTCGAAAGTGAAATTGTGTGATCGAGTAAGCGATTGGATTCGGTATTGCGTACGAATGATATAAGTACGTCGCACGGATTTGAATGAAATAAATATTCCAACTTTCATAAAGAAATGTGCCAAATGATTTTTAATGTTGTAATTGGATATTATGGCTAGTAAGATATACAGGTGATTTAAATGCAAAGGGAATTGGATTTTTGATTTCGAAGATAATTTAAATTGCTCGTCGAAAGGTATGTATTTAAATTTCTGTATGAAATTTGAGGACTTTTTTGTCTAGCCGCTTGGCCTTTTGTTTTCTTTTTGAAATCTGGGGGCCCATGGTGCCATATTGTAGTCGTATCGAGTAGCCGCGCAAAGGAGACGCTGGCAAATTTTTTTGAAAATTTTGGGAGTTAGAAAATTTTTGAGAAAATTTTGAAAATTTAAAATTTAAAATTTAAAATTTGCATTGTTGAGAAGCAATGTCGTTTGGAAACTATGGAGGATTTTGGAAAGTTAGTTGAAATGATAATGGGTTTTCAATAAGAAGATTGATTTGGAAAGTTAAAACTATTTGGATGGGGAAAATAATGAATGGGTTAAGGATCATTCTTCTTAACTTGTAATTTCGGGACGAAATTCTTTTAAGGGAGAAGAATGTGATGACCTAGATTTTCAACGTTTGAAATTGAAATATTTAATTGATTTCAAATATCCGAATTATTAATTTAACTTGAATTTCATGTATCACCGTTTATTTGGCAATTTAATTATTAAATTTAATAATATGAAATTGGGTGAAATGTTGTATCCTCAGTTTTTGAGCACGTTAAAAATGATTTGAAGGTTTGTAAAATCTATATTAATGATACTGAAGATAATGGAAGCTTCAGAATTGGATTTGAAAGTATTTTGATCTGTTTTGAAATTATATCATTTAAATTGAATTTAAGAATAGCCTTCTGGGGCACAGTCTCGGAATTCGACGAAACTAGTTCCATTAGATCCGTAATTTTGTATTATTATCAGATTTTAATTTTCGTAGTGTTTGGAGTGATCGTTTAGCCTTATGGTTGATAAATATGCTGAAATTTAAATCGAAAATTAGATATTTTAACTGGTCCAAAAAGCTATCTTCTCCATACAATCGAATTTGGACTCGGAACCTTATCCATTACGATCGGAATAGGGGTTTAACGTTATAAATGCCTGATGGCACGCCTCGATAGGAATTCGAAAATTTAAGTTGCGTTATCGAGACGATTCGAATTTAAATTTAAATTGAATATATATATTTTATCACATGCAATAGATAATTAAACACGTAGGGTGAGATCCAAGCACGTGTTTTGTTTTCTCTGAAAATTTCACCACGCATTGTTTTTAGAAATGAAAAAAGATATATAAAATTTATCTTCGTTAAGAAAAAAAAAACGTTTTTTCTTCGTTCAAAAATTAATATAATGGCCGTTGTCTCCTTCTTAAATCAGCGAAATCTAATTAGTTTTTAAAAAATGGGGGCATGCCGATTGAATCACTGTCTCAATTCGATTTCATATATAAAAAAGTATACGGGGGAATTCGCAAATTGCATCAGCGACCTATGAGGGAGTCGACGACGAGTTGAGGCATCGGAAAAGGACAGTGCTTCGATCGAACACGACGTTCGTTTGGGCGAGCGAAGATGGCGGTCGCGGTCATCAAATCAAGCTAGGTTGTGGCGATTTCTCAATGGTTAGGACTTCGATGGTCGCGAGTTAGGCGGTTGTCGGCAGAGGCAAGGGCTCGAACGCGAGCACTGGAAAGTGGCGTAGTTATCTAGGTGATGCGAAGATAGGTCGAGGTGCCGATGTGCTCTGGGTCGATTGCGATGATCGTCTCTAGCAATGGTGGTCAGAGTACTGTTCGTGGTTGAGCTTGGATTCGCGAGGGCAGTAAGGTATAAAACCCGTTTTTAATTTTAATTTTATGTATATATATAAACGTATATAGGAACATGTTACTAAAAAATAGATGGAAACAAAATAAATATTGTACAGTAAGTTTTATAGGAAAATTTGTTTCTATATAAATATATATACAGTTAAGAAAAAAATAGAATACAAGTATAATAAGTATTATTTATCTTTGAAAAATTGGTCTAAAATAAAATCATTGGATAATTAAAATTATCAAACGAAAATTGATTATTCGATTATTTCAAATATTAATGAATTGTATAAACGTTTATACAAGGCCTAATAAATGGAGAAACAAGCCAGAATGGAAATGAGTTGGAATGGATTGCAAATCAAAGGTGGGATCTTCTCACTCAATTTGAATAATTGGAATTTCAGTTATTGATTGACTGTTGGATGTGGTAGTATATATAGTAGTATATATATTTATATATGTGTCTATATATATATATATATTTAGAGTGATTGATTTCCCGCATTATGTAGCGGATAAGACCCTATGTGGCGCATAATAGCGGATGATATTATATAATCCCGTATATCGCAATATTCCACCTCGAGGTGGAATTGGTATTTAATTGTTGTGCTAACATCTGCGGATACAGGAAAATAGGTTGGAGGGATCCAAAGTGATTCCTTAAATATTGAATTTGTTTCATATGTTGTGTGTTGATTATTTATAATCTGTGTGTGATTATATTTGTGATTGAAATCGTTGAAGACTACAATTTAGCTGAATATATTTTTGGTATCGTAAGATACCGAAATAAATAAAGTTCGATTTTTTGAAATTTAAGTAGAAAGTTTATAGTAAAAAAATAAAATTTTGAAAATTGGATAAATTTAGAAGTTGGAATTTTAAAAAAAGAATAAAGATTGATTTTTGTAATACTATTGAATAAAAATCCAAAATAGGGGAAAAATGGTTTAATAAATGGATTTCGAGTAATATTACTCAAAAGTTGAAGAATTTATTTAAATTACGGATTTTAAATAGTTTGGTAGAGATAAAGGAATTTATTTTGAAAGGAAATAAATTTGAAAATTGATTTGGTGCTGAAATAAATTTTAGGAATTCAATTTGAAATTTGATTTGGTGTTTGAAATGATTTTAGAAATCAATTTGGAAAATTGGTTTGGTGTTTGAAATAAATTTAAGAATCAATTTGAAATTTGATTTGGTATTTTGAAAATAAATTTTGGGAAATCAATTCTGGAATTGATTTGGAGTTTGAAAATAAATCTTTGGGAAATCAATTTGGAATTTGATTCAGTGTTTGAAATAAAATTGGAAATCAATTTGGAATTTGATTTGGTGTTGAAAATGTGTGACGACCCGGAATTCTTGAGTATTTGAAATGAGGATATTTAATAAATTTTAAATATTCAAGAGTTAATTATCAACTTTAATTTCAAATACCAGTATTTATTTGATAATTAATTGTTAAATTAAATAATTAAAATTGGATAAAATAGGAAACTGAGATTTTAGGCCTGTTAAAATAAAATTTGAAAGCTCATAAAATTTATATTGATAACACTGAAGGTAGTAAAAGTGTTAAAATTGAATTTGGAAACGTTTGGGTAAGTTTTGAAATTTTATATCGTTTAAATTGAATTTAAAATAGCTTTCCGAGACACAGTCTCGGAATTCAACGAAACCAGTCCATTGGGTCCGTAATATGGAATTATTATTGGATTTCAAAATTTCGTACTGATCGAAGTTCGAAATTTCAAACTGCGTAAATCGAAAACAATGTAACTTTAATTACAAATATATTTATATTCTGGTCAAATCACTCTCATCAGCTGTTTTTATTTCACCTCAAATTAGTGTACATGAGTAAGCTTTACACGCCATTATCATTTCTTTCACTTCGTGCTTTCTCTTCTCTCAGAAGCTAAGAAACAAAAATTATAATAATAAAATAAGTAAAATATAACGCGTTAGAGCCTTCACTTTGAATCTCAACCTCACTTTTCTCTCCTCGTTTCAATTAGAAATATAATGGCCGTGGAAATTAACTGAACGAAACTTATTTTCGTTCGAAGAAAGAAAAGAGAGGAGGGGGGGCCGCTTCCTCTATTCAAACCAAATCGAGGTTTATTAATCGACGGCGGGCAAATCGAATGCGTGACCTAGTGAGTGCTCTTGTGCTTGGTAGAAGGGGGGTTTGACTGAGTTCTTTGATGAAGGGGTTGGCGTTCGTTTCAGGTGGGGTTTGGCGAGCGTCGGCGTTAGGGCCGGTCGAAATTAAGGTTTTGGAGACCCCGAGTTTGCAATTTGGGGTTGTTGCGTACGCGAAGGCTTCGGGAAGGAAGTAGCAACATTCGTGAAACGTTGTGCGTCGAGTGATGGTGGGAATCAGCGGCATCGCGAGGCAAGAAGGGTCGGCGACGAGTTGCGTGAGGAAGACAACATCGCGACTCGAAGTCACGATCGTTTTGAGGCAGGGTTCTTGCGATGTCATAAGGGTTATTCTCGAGCTCGCGATTTGGAGGGTATGGGCTCTGTTTTTTTTTTAAATATATATCTCTAGGAACTTAATTTCATAGTATTTTAATTAAATGCTTCTTAAGTTTAAATCCCTTTATATAATTTGTGGATTTTTACCTCTTTAATCTGAAAGTTAACAGTAAAAAAAAAATTAAAGTCTATATATCCTGAATTTTTTAGGCAGACAGTAAAAATATATTTAGACAGAATTGTTTTTGTTTAAAGGAGAATTTGTTTAATTTAAATTATTGGTTTAAAAATAAATAAAGAAAAATAATAATAATATAAATATATATAGTAAGCCTACTGTTTAAACTCTATGATATATACTAAGGTAATTAACTTGTTTAATTAGCTGCTTATTTAATTATTAGTTAAGACTAGAATTTTTAGTTAGTAAATTATTGGGTTAAAACCAAATTATTAACTTAAAGTAAATAAATAGTAATTAATTGATCAATCAATTCAAATATTAACAAACCTTATAATGTTGACTCAAGGTCAAAATTAATGAAGAACAAGCTGGTGTGGATGGATTGCTAATTAAAAAGGACAAAGGTGAGTTAATCTCACTCAGTTAGATTTAAATTTAAATTTAAATTTAAATGATTAAATTTAGAAAATTGTTTAAATGGTTGAATTGATTGTTGTGTAATATAGTAGTATATACTACACTTTGAAATGATTGATTTCCCTCATTTTATAGTGAAGATATTTTATATTGTGCTAACGTCTGTGAATGCAGGGAAAACAGGTTGGAGGGATCCAACTGGACCCCTCAACATTTATTTAAATTATTTAAATTACCCTGTTATGATGATTTGATATTTTATGATGGATTACGTTGAAATATTGAATGCTATGGTTTGATTGGATAATTGGATATATTGAATTTCCAGAAAAATATATAACTTGGATGTTGGAAAGAAAAGAAAGGAGGTGAATTTGTAAGTAAAATAATTATGGAAATTTGAATAAAATTTATAAATGAAATAAAAATAAAATAAAGTGACATAAGAATTCTAATTAATAAATATTGAATTTAGAAAGGATATTTTTGAATAAATTGAAAGTTAATGAATTGTAAACTCCAATGCTAATATCCAAACAACAGAACATTTATTTTAAATTTAAGATTTTAAATTTTGAAAGGAACAAAGAAGAAAATGGGAAAAAGCCTGAAATTTGTATATTTCAGTTAAAAGATTTAAAATCAAACAGCAAATAATAATAACAAAATAAAGTCCATAATTAATGAATTTTGAAATAAATTGAGCAAGTAAAGAAATTTATTTAAAATAGAATGAATTGGAAATCAATTCGGGAAATTGATTTAAGTGCTTGAAGTTGGAATTTTCTCTGGATGGCCAAGTACACGTATTTAAAAGTAAATTTGTAAATATAAATTAAATGTTTTAAAGTTTGTTTTTTTAAAGAAAGCAAGTTTTGTAAAATTTATTATTTCTAATATTTAATTTCTAAAGCAAGTATTTCCTTTTAATATATTATAGCATTAATTATTTAAAAGTGACTTAATATTTGTTTTAAAGGTGGAAACCTGGTTTTATATTTTATAAAGTAACCTTATTTTCTCAAATTCATATAGTATGTATTTTCAACAAACTATTTAAGTAGTTTTATCCTAAATGTTTTAAAGTATATATTTCAAAGGAAAGTGTTTTAAATTATTTTAAAAATCTAGTTTGTGCTTGGTGATTTCAGAGGAGATAGAAAATATTTGGGAAAGTTGATTCTGAAAAGAATGATGGTTTTGAAACTGTTTTCAAAGGATTGAAAATAGAAATATATCTTGTGAAGATATTTTGAGGTTAATAAATAATTTGGGAAATTATTTATTGTTTGAGGGATGTTTGTGAATGTTAATTGATAGTTAAATAACCGACTGTCAATATTGGCCAAATGCGTTGATCGTTTCGGAGAGACCGGGATCGGGATTTACTTCTCGAAAACCACTTCGATCCGGTGTGTACGTTTCGTGAAAACAATTTTGGATTCGAAGACGGAGCAGTGAAGTGCAAGGGCTAGTCGCTACTAATCCTGAGGATATTTCCAAAATGGATGTAGTAGGAATAGTGCCTTCGGTTCCGTTCGAACCCGGGACGGACTTGTATGGACGAATGCTTGCGAAACATCGTCAGGTGGACGATGGGCATTCTAAGTGAAAACGTTCTAAAGGTAACGCTTAGCCTCAAGCCTCGTCAACCGGGAATGACTGAAAATCAGGGGATATGCAGCAAGGTTAGGTGGGTCATGCCCAAGCAGGATAAGATATTTCCCTTGTCTAGATGTCCCTTATATATTTCGGCTTTGTGGGTGGTTGGTCGCGCCAATCACGGGGTTTATCTTGTTCGGGACTGTTCAATAAGGAATGGTTCCGGCCTTGTGTTGCAGGGGATGAAGGGAGTAATCCTCAATACGGTGATCTAGGCCCCGTACTGTGATAGGTGGTACCCAGTGCCTAGTCATTGATGGAAATCCATTCTCCCTACGAGCCTTGTACGAGTTTTATTTGTATTACCCACTTTTGTGGTTAGTAGATGGAATTAAATAATGTAATAATTTCGGCTATTTTATAATTACTTGTATATAGACCCTATTATAATATCAGAGGATTTCTATAAAAATCGTTTTAGCTATCGTAAGGTAAAAACCCGACATGTTTATTTGTGGCGTGGTCTTACGAGATGCTTTTGTTTTCAAAGGATTTTTTTGAAACTTTAATAATTAATTGGGTGTGATTTTCTCACGCTGGTATTCCAGACTGACTCGGGTGTTATTTAACTGTAATGCTCGGGTCAGACCGAGTATTATAGGATACAGGATGTGATGTTGTGGAGCTCAGGAGACGAACTGGATGACGGCACGTACTCTCGTACTTATTTATATATATATATTCCGCTGTGTTGAGTTGTTGTGTATCCATTTGTATGATATTGATGTTGAGCTGTGTGATGTACTCTGATGATGTAATATATAGACACAGATACTTGATGTTTGAGTAAAGAGTATTATTATCTATTATATTTTATTCCGCTGCGATGGTTAGATTCTGTTATTGTTTTCTATCTTCTTCTTCTACCACTTCTTCTTTAACCCAAATGGTTTGTATTTCTGTGCAACTTGAGTTGATTGTTGTAGATAGTGTTGACTCAAGGGGTACGGATTTGCGGGCTGTTACACTTGGTATCAGAGCCAGGTTGGAGATAACCTTGGCTCTGGTGGGAATTACTCATTTAAAATAGAGTCCTTAGTACTCTATAATGAGTTTGAGCGTATTAATAAATATGAGCGCGTATTTGTTAGTGAATATAAATTGTTTTAATATTGTGTTGATTGGTTTGTTGAGTGGCATATGAACCTGCGTCGGCACAGTCCGTACAAATGTATCGAAGGGGTTTCTAAACACTTGAATGGAACAATTGACACGATATTGTTTTAAATATGGGTGAATGAAATAATTTTACCCAAAAACATATTTTGACATAAAAAAAATAGTTTTTGACAACTATTTAGCTAATATATGGTTGCTTGGATGTTAGGAAGAATAATGTTAAAGCATTATCATTGATAAGTAAGAATTTGACTAGAAATGGAAATGTAACTGAAATTTAAGGAAATAAATTCATTATAAAATGGAATTTATAAATATGTATTATAAATGTAATTTATGCATTAAAATACAATTAAATGAGAATTTGTACAAATAAAGTGTACAAATGAATTATAGTTAAAATTTATCTAAGCAGGCTTTAGAAGTTTAAAATCCCGGAGATTTGGAAATGTTTATCGAAGTGTTTTAATGATAAATGATAGCATTGTTGTTTTGGAAGTAATTTTGAATGGAAATTTGTTTTAAAATGGATTTTGGAAGTAAAATAGCATTAAATTCACTTCAGTCACCGGAAAATAACCTCGGTGATGACTGCAGCATCATCGATGTTCATTTTCGAGTTTTTAAGTGATGGATTGCTGCCAAAAATCGATTTGCTCATAAAAGTTAGTTGTTTTTGTAAATCTCAAAGAAATTTGTTGGGAATAAAACCAGGATTGGTTTACTTTGTGGGAAATATGATTTGAGATTCATACAAAATAATTTTGGGCAAAATTATCTTATTTACCCGATTCAAAACAATTTTATATTCACTAACAAATACGCGCTCATATCTATTATTACACTCAAACTCATTCTAGAGTACTGCTGACTCTATCTCTAATGAGTAACACCCAACAGAACCATGGTTGTCGCTTAACCATAAGCTCTGATACCAAATGTAACATACGCGATTTTTCATCGCCGAAAAACCAAATAGTTAGGGTTTTAAGAAAAAGAAAAGAAAAGGAAAGAGAGAAAAGATAGAAAATAGAGAGAAAAGAAAACGGAAAGAAACAACAGAACAATATCACAATCTCACAATTCGCAGCGGAACAACATATAATAAATAAATGAATAATCTTTAAACAAAGAACTATATCAGTTATTACATTACATTACATTACCTCATATCATCAGAGTGTACAACAACAAACAAACAGCGGAAAAAGAAGTACTATATACTAGTGATACGCTATGCCATCCATCTTGCCTCCAGCAACTCCTGAATATCCAGAATATCCTGATAAACCTAACTCTTGACTGCCCGTGTGGAAATTGGTGGGCACCCAGAGTTTAGGAAGGAAAACAATAAACTCCGAGTCAGTCATGTGACTGGTGTGAGAACTAAAACAGTTTATTTTTCTTTAAAATTAAAATAGAGGAATATTTTTAAAATAGATTCGCAATGCTTTTTAAAAATGAGACTACCATAAGGCCTCCTGCACACACACACAATGCAAACGCAGAATCGGAGGAGATTTCTCCTTATAATAGTCAAAGATGCTTGATACGCATTAAAAAGAACATTTGATATTATTACTAGTGCATAGTGTAGAGAAAATTCATTTCGAAAATAAAGATATAAATCTTAGCCAGCATAGACATTTCGAACTATGCCTACTATAGCTACCATGTTCAATAGCGAGTTACCGCCATATTCCATGACAGGTTATACAACTAAAACCGTACAATGCTCGTATTTGAAGAATGGATTTTCCAACAAATGGTCAGGCCAAGGAACTTCCCATTGCCACATGGAAACGCCTCTGGAAGGACGCCCCGAGAACCAAACCGTTCTCTGCTAAACAAAGCCGGGAATCCCTTTTCCCAAGGAATATTACAAACCCTCAGATATGCCACCCCCGGTCCTTTGGAACCTTTAAACGAGAGCTCTCTAACCAACATCACACCATAATAATAAGTGTTTCAACATGAGTAAGTATCTGGGCTCCATACCATGATACTACCCTTTTCCAGAAGGAATGGTCATACCCTAGGGAAGCGATCCCTGGAAACCTTGCCGCACGATTCCTGTTTCGACCATTACTGGTTTGTGAGGCTCGACGAAGTCACGTCCACAAAAACACACTTTATACAAAAGCCGTGCTTTGGGTCAACAAATGATCATCGAAATGATCACCAAGATAGACGATCAAATAAATGATCCTATCACAAATAATCAACACAATGATCATTTCACAGCAACACTCAGTATGTCGCATTACCAAGATTGGGAGTATATCGCTCATAACCTTCAACTATATAACCTCTGAGCTCGTACGTCTCAGAGAAGGGTGTTAAGCTAAGAGAATAAATTCTCCGCCACCAATAGAAATATATTTGAAAGAAATCGGCTTTATATCTCAATTTGTAATGTCAGACATAACAATCCATACAAGTCTGTTCTGGGTTCGAACAGAACCGAAGGCACTTACAAAGAAGTCCTTGCAATCCGGATATTCACTAATCACGCCCGAATTTCCCATCACATATGGAGATCTCAATACCGGGGATCAGCCGGTGCAGAGACAATCAACAAGAAACCCTTACGTTTTCAAAAATATCCGGTCTTCAACACCGGTCTTCGAATGCAATTCATAACGACGTATCACATATTCGGAATGGGTTATACGACCCCAAGGTCCTTTCCCGGTTAACCCGAATAGTGAGCGCTTATTTTAAAAAAATAAGTGTGGCATTCAATTTTAAGCAAATCACAACAAATACCTATTTAAAGGTATATATTGATAGTCGGTTATTGAACTATCAATAGATATGCCAACATCACCAGATTCCAAATAATTTTCCAAATTATTTATTTTCCAAAAATATCTTTAGAAGATATAAACTTTCCATACTTCAAAAATAAATCAATATTTATTTTTAACCTATTTTCCAAATTTCATTTATAAATTCCATATTGAATTCATATGCTAAAATATCTATGAATATACGTTTCCAATTATTCATTTTCAATTTATCTTCAAAAAGATAAATTCTCAACATATTCACTTTATATTGGAAAACATTTCCATACTTATTAAATAAGTAATTCACAATCTTTTATTTTCAACACTTGGAAAATATTCAATATACTCTAATCGAAATTAAGTATATATTTCATTCTTTAAGGAAATCATTCTCTTTAACATATTTATTTGGGCCAAAACGAATGTTGCGTAAAACATCGTTACGACAACCCAAAATCACTAGTATAGGGATTCAAAATTAAAATAGATATATAAATCCCAATACCATACCAAATATTTCCTTTCAAAATCATTTACTATAACAACAGTGTTATAGTCCACCATTTCCTTTTATTTCTCGAAAACATCTATTTCAACAATAAATGTTGAAATCTATGGTTTCGAATCTCAACACCTTTTAAAACATCTTTAGATCGTTTTAATTCTATTTCAAACATCACATCCAAAATAATTTCTTTAACATAATATTCACTATTCAAAAACGTGAATATACCTTGTTAATAAATTTCATCACTTCCATTCATTTTATTTTAAAGGATTATTCACTGTCTAAAACATGAATATAACTCCATTAACAAATTACAACAATTCCTTATCAAAATAAGTCGTTGCGGATTTATAAAACAACGTTTATAAATTCTATTTCTATTTATTTTATATCAACTCCTTTTTATAAATTCCTTTATTAACCTATCTCAATTCATATCACAATTATATAATAAAAATTCATATTATAAGTCAAACACTTATAATTTATTTGTTTACAAAATTGTTTCTTTAAACTTCCCAAATTTATAAATCTTATAACTTATAAGATTCATTTATTTACCCAAAAATATTCCTTTTACAAATTTTATAAACCTACTGCTTATAAAATTCCATTTATAACTTCAGCGTTATAATTCTATAATTCCATTTCATTTATGAAATTCATTTACAATTCATTCTAACACTTATAAAAGCTCGTTTTATAATTCCAATATTTTTCATTTATAAATATCAATTTATAAATCTTTTAATATAAAACAATTTATATTACTATTTTTAAAATGTCTTTAAACTCTTTCATAATTCATCATTTGATTTATAAAATAATCCAATTTTATAAATCCTATTTTTTAAACTTTTTATAATAAATTCAGCAATCCCAGTTTAAGCTATTTTATAAAATCATTAATCTCATATCTTCAAAAATCAACTTTTAACTGTATTTCTCAAAAATCATAATTTTTATAACATTAAAATTATAACGTTTATTTATTTAAGATGAATCAATTTCAAAAATATTTTATAAACGTATATTTCCAAAAATCACTTTAGAAATCAAAATCGTTGTTTTTAAACTTCAAAAATTGGATCCGATGATGCAACACATCAATAGTTAATCACGACTTTCAAACATCATATATCGATATGATAAACAATCAAATATCACAATATCTAAATCAATTAAATATTTGTGAGGAATCCAGTTGGATCCCTCCAACCGGTTTCCCTGCATCCATAGACATTAGCACAATACCAATTTCGTTTCAAGACGGAATATCGCGGTATATGGGATTTTATAAAATATTATCCGCTTACTAACGGCGCAATAGGGTCTCATCCGCTATACAATGCGGGAAATCAATCAACTGCAATATATACATATGCCAATATATATATATATTGCTATATACATAATATAATACCAATTCCACTTCAAGGTGGAATATCGCGGTATATGTGTGTAATAAATAACCTCCGCTTACTAACGGCGCATAGGGTCTATTCACATCCAATATATATATATATATATATATATATATATATATATATATATATATATATATATATATATATATATATATATAGACACACACACACACACACACACACACATACATATATATATATATATACATACATACATATATATATATATACATACATACATATATATATATACATACATATATATATATATATATGTATGTATATATAACAATCATCATTCAAGCATTCAATCAACACAACTAACAATTTTAAATCTAACTATTCAAAATTTAAATAAATCCTTTAGTGTGAGAAGTTCTCACCTTTGCTTTTATTTTGCAATCCATTTCCCATCTTGACTCGATTTTCTTGATTTATACCTTGTACAAATATTATACACAATTTATTAATATTCGAACAGATCGAATAATAAATTTTCAATTGATAATCTCGATTCATCGGTGATTTCATTTTAATAGTTAAATTAACTGATGGTTTTATTTAAACCAATTTCTTCTTAAATAAATTTATTTAAACAAATTTTCCTTTTATAAATTCAAATCAACTAATTATTTTACTTTAAATTAATATCTTTAAATCGATTTCTTTTAAATAATTTATTTATCCAATGAATCAAATTCCTAACAAATCTGTCTAGTTCAATTTAAACTTCAACTAAATTTACTTTAAACAAATTTATTTAACTATACTTTAATTTTTAAAACTAAATTCTCTTTAAATAAAAATTATTTTTAACCACTAAAAATTAAATAAGTTAATTTAAACCAATTTTTAAACTCCAAATTTAATTTCTAAATTTATTTCCTTTTGAAATAAATTCTTTTATCTCTTTCAAATATTTAAAATACGTATCTGAAATAATTTCTTCAACTATTAAACAAAATTACTCGAAATTTCCTTATTAAAAATATTTTGAACTAATCGAAAAATTTAATTTTCGTTTAAGAACCTAATTTAGGCTAATCAATTCTAATTTTCTAGCTAATAATTATATTTTATTTTTATTTTCAAACTGCAAACAAAATAATCTATATCGGTTTTAAAATGTAACTTTATACAAATTCTTATATTTTTTTCAGAACCCAAAATATATACCTATATTTAAAATTTATTTTCTGTAAATTTAATTACCTTTTACTGTAAATTAAAATATTCAGAGGTATATTTTTTTCTATAATATACAATTTCCAATTCTAAATCGAAATGAACAGCATGAATACCTCACTGAACTTGCCCAGGTGATAGCGAAACCCTAACCACGGTAGTCACGCAAATAGCCGCCGCTCGAGCTCGCGATTGGATCGCGTTGCAGCTCCTCGTGCGAGAACGCTTGCCTCTGCCACGACATCGCGCGCACGCGGCCGCGCCTCCACTGCATCGCGACATCGCCCCCAACTTCAATCGCCGCCGTGGCCCTCGAATCGCCTTCATCCACGAATAGTTTCGACGCCGTCGCCATCCATTGAACTCACGACCCTCCTCGCCGCTGCGCCTCGCCCAATTGCCTGACATGAGCCAAGCGATCGCCTCCTCTAATCGCGTCGCCTCCTGCCTTGAGCGCACGCCCCCCCTCGTGCCACGCGCTTGAAGCCCACGCATAACATCGACCATTATATATTTTTCTTCGAATTGAGGGAGAAAGGGATCGAACAGAAGGCCAATATTGATTTATTTTTTTTTATTTTTTTTATAAGCCAAACAAATGAGGGCTTCGGCCATTTAAAAAAAATTTCTGCTTGATTTTGATTTGGACGAACAGAAGGGGGGAGCGTGATTTATTAGAGAAGAGGCATGTTTGGCACGATTTCTTCCCATGATCCCCTGCGTGATTTTAGGCGTAGTTGAAGGAGATAACGTGGTGTTTGTCTGACTAATTAAAATATTAATTTCAATTTGAATTCGATTCAATTTCAATGCGTTTACACACCGTGTGCTCACATATCAGCTCCGAAAAATACGAAATTTGAAATCCGAGAATAATTCAATATTACGGACCCAATGGAACTAGTTTCGTCGAATTCCGAGACTGTGCCTCGGACGGCTATTTTTAAATATCGATTCAAACGATTAAAATTTCAAAACTGAACAAAGCAGTTTCAAATTCAATTCTGAAGCTTCTAAAATCTTCAATATTATCAATATGAATTTTACAAGCCTTTGAAATATTTTTAACCGGCTTAAAATTGAAGAATCAAATTATTATTCAACTTTCAATAGATTAAATTCTATAATTTAATCACCATTTTCATAGTTATATTGAAAATTCAATCCAAACCATCATTCAAATATTTAAAATTAATTAAATATTCTAAAATTAAATTGTTAAAAATTCTGGATCATTACAATCTTCCCCCCTTAAAAGAATTTCGTCCCGAAAATACAAGTTAAGAAGAATGCCCTTATCCCATTTATTATTTTTCACAATCCAATAGTTTTATCAACTTACTAACCTAAATCTTTTTATTAGAGATTCATTATCATTTCAACTAGCTTTCCAACTTCAATTATAGGTTTCAAACAATATTGTTTTCCTAATGATTCAAATTTAAATTCAAATTCAAATTTTAAATTTCCAAAATTTTCAAAATTTTTCTAACACCCTAAATTTTCGAAAAATTTCGCCAGCGTTTCCTTTGCGCGGCTAGCTCGGTACGGCTACAAAATGGCACCACGGCCCCTCAGAATCAAAAAGAAAAGAGAAAGCCAAGTGGCTGGAGAAGAAAATCATCAAATTTCATATTGAAATTGAAATACGTACCTTTTTGTCGAGCAATTCAATTTTTATCTTTGAAATCAAAATCTCAATTCCTTTATACACCTGTATAACCTGCTAGTAGTAGCATTCAAATCCAATTCCAACATTCAAACTATTTTGCACTTTCCATTACAAAATTTCCAATATATGCTTCTTATATACTTTTACTTCACTATTGAAGTTACATATTTATTTTCATTCAATTTTACACTTCAATTCATTTGAATTCAATTCACAATTTCAATTCTATTTGAATTCAATTCTCAATTCTAAATATTGACTTTTATCGATTAACTTCCATTTAGTAATTCATATTACTACTTTAAATTAATTTCATTCACTAATTCTTTTTAAATTTCAATTTCCATATTCAATTCATCTCGAATTTACTTAATTGCTAACAAAGGAAATTTTAATTTATTTCTTTTACTCACTTGAATTTATATACAAATTCAAATTTATCTTCAAATTTAGCTCGCGACTAAACTTTTATTTAACCAATTCAAATTCCAATTCATTAGTCCATGAATTAATAATTTATCAAGTTAGTTTACTTGAATTCAATCCATTTTATTTCTTATTTAATTCCATATAATAATGATAATAATTTAATATTATTAACAACCATGCAACCATATACTATAATAATTCATAGAAAATCATTTCCTTTCTATACAAAATAATTTTGGGCAAAATTATCTTATTTACCCGATTCAAAACAATTTTATATTCACTAACAAATACGCGCTCATATCTATTATTACACTCAAACTCATTCTAGAGTACTGCTGACTCTATCTCTAATGAGTAACACCCAACAGAACCATGGTTGTCGCTTAACCATAAGCTCTGATACCAAATGTAACATACGCGATTTTTCATCGCCGAAAAACCTAATAGTTAGGGTTTTAAGAAAAAGAAAAGAAAAGGAAAGAGAGAAAAGATAGAAAATAGAGAGAAAAGAAAACGGAAAGAAACAACAGAACAATATCACAATCTCACAATTCGCAGCGGAACAACATATAATAAATAAATGAATAATCTTTAAACAAAGAACTATATCAGTTATTACATTACATTACATTACCTCATATCATCAGAGTGTACAACAACAAACAAACAGCGGAAAAAGAAGTACTATATACTAGTGATACGCTATGCCATCCATCTTGCCTCCAGCAACTCCTGAATATCCAGAATATCCTGATAAACCTAACTCTTGACTGCCCGTGTGGAAATTGGTGGGCACCCAGAGTTTAGGAAGGAAAACAATAAACTCCGAGTCAGTCATGTGACTGGTGTGAGAACTAAAACAGTTTATTTTTCTTTAAAATTAAAATAGAGGAATATTTTTAAAATAGATTCGCAATGCTTTTTAAAAATGAGACTACCATAAGGCCTCCCGCACACACACACAATGCAAACGCAGAATCGGAGGAGATTTCTCCTTATAATAGTCAAAGATGCTTGATACGCATTAAAAAGAACATTTGATATTATTACTAGTGCATAGTGTAGAGAAAATTCATTTCGAAAATAAAGATATAAATCTTAGCCAGCATAGACATTTCGAACTATGCCTACTATAGCTACCATGTTCAATAGCGAGTTACCGCCATATTCCATGACAGGTTATACAACTAAAACCGTACAATGCTCGTATTTGAAGAATGGATTTTCCAACAAATGGTCAGGCCAAGGAACTTCCCATTGCCACATGGAAACGCCTCTGGAAGGACGCCCCGAGAACCAAACCGTTCTCTGCTAAACAAAGCCGGGAATCCCTTTTCCCAAGGAATATTACAAACCCTCAGATATGCCACCCCCGGTCCTTTGGAACCTTTAAACGAGAGCTCTCTAACCAACATCACACCATAATAATAAGTGTTTCAACATGAGTAAGTATCTGGGCTCCATACCATGATACTACCCTTTTCCAGAAGGAATGGTCATACCCTAGGGAAGCGATCCCTGGAAACCTTGCCGCACGATTCCTGTTTCGACCATTACCGGTTTGTGAGGCTCGACGAAGTCACGTCCACAAAAACACACTTTATACAAAAGCCGTGCTTTGGGTCAACAAATGATCATCGAAATGATCACCAAGATAGACGATCAAATAAATGATCCTATCACAAATAATCAACACAATGATCATTTCACAGCAACACTCAGTATGTCGCATTACCAAGATTGGGAGTATATCGCTCATAACCTTCAACTATATAACCTCTGAGCTCGTACGTCTCAGAGAAGGGTGTTAAGCTAAGAGAATAAATTCTCCGCCACCAATAGAAATATATTTGAAAGAAATCGGCTTTATATCTCAATTTGTAATGTCAGACATAACAATCCATACAAGTCTGTTCTGGGTTCGAACAGAACCGAAGGCACTTACAAAGAAGTCCTTGCAATCCGGATATTCACTAATCACGCCCGAATTTCCCATCACATATGGAGATCTCAATACCGGGGATCAGCCGGTGCAGAGACAATCAACAAGAAACCCTTACGTTTTCAAAAATATCCGGTCTTCAACACCGGTCTTCGAATGCAATTCATAACGACGTATCACATATTCGGAATGGGTTATACGACCCCAAGGTCCTTTCCCGGTTAACCCGAATAGTGAGCGCTTATTTTAAAAAAATAAGTGTGGCATTCAATTTTAAGCAAATCACAACAAATACCTATTTAAAGGTATATATTGATAGTCGGTTATTGAACTATCAATAGATATGCCAACATCACCAGATTCCAAATAATTTTCCAAATTATTTATTTTCCAAAAATATCTTTAGAAGATATAAACTTTCCATACTTCAAAAATAAATCAATATTTATTTTTAACCTATTTTCCAAATTTCATTTATAAATTCCATACTGAATTCATATGCTAAAATATCTATGAATATACGTTTCCAATTATTCATTTTCAATTTATCTTCAAAAAGATAAATTCTCAACATATTCACTTTATATTGGAAAACATTTCCATACTTATTAAATAAGTAATTCACAATCTTTTATTTTCAACACTTGGAAAATATTCAATATACTCTAATCGAAATTAAGTATATATTTCATTCTTTAAGGAAATCATTCTCTTTAACATATTTATTTGGGCCAAAACGAATGTTGCGTAAAACATCGTTACGACAACCCAAAATCACTAGTATAGGGATTCAAAATTAAAATAGATATATAAATCCCAATACTATACCAAATATTTCCTTTCGAAATCATTTACTATAACAACAGTGTTATAGTCCACCATTTCCTTTTATTTCTCGAAAACATCTATTTCAACAATAAATGTTGAAATCTATGGTTTCGAATCTCAACACCTTTTAAAACATCTTTAGATCGTTTTAATTCTATTTCAAACATCACATCCAAAATAATTTCTTTAACATAATATTCACTATTCAAAAACGTGAATATACCTTATTAATAAATTTCATCACTTCCATTCATTTTATTTTAAAGGATTATTCACTGTCTAAAACATGAATATAACTCCATTAACAAATTACAACAATTCCTTATCAAAATAAGTCGTTGCGGATTTATAAAACAACGTTTATAAATTCTATTTCTATTTATTTTATATCAACTCCTTTTTATAAATTCCTTTATTAACCTATCTCAATTCATATCACAATTATATAATAAAAATTCATATTATAAGTCAAACACTTATAATTTATTTGTTTACAAAATTGTTTCTTTAAACTTCCCAAATTTATAAATCTTATAACTTATAAGATTCATTTATTTACCCAAAAATATTCCTTTTACAAATTTTATAAACCTACTGCTTATAAAATTCCATTTATAACTTCAGCGTTATAATTCTATAATTCCATTTCATTTATGAAATTCATTTACAATTCATTCAAACACATATAAAAGCTCGTTTTATAATTCCAATATTTTTCATTTATAAATATCAATTTATAAATCTTTTAATATAAAACAATTTATATTACTATTTTTAAAACGTCTTTAAACTCTTTCATAATTCATCATTTGATTTATAAAATAATCCAATTTTATAAATCCTATTTTTTAAACTTTTTATAATAAATTCAGCAATCCCAGTTTAAGCTATTTTATAAAATCATTAATCTCATATCTTCAAAAATCAACTTTTAACTGTATTTCTCAAAAATCATAATTTTTATAACATTAAAATTATAACGTTTATTTATTTAAGATGAATCAATTTCAAAAATATTTTATAAACGTATATTTCCAAAAATCACTTTAGAAATCAAAATCGTTGTTTTTAAACTTCAAAAATTGGATCCGATGATGCAACACATCAATAGTCAATCACGACTTTCAAACATCATATATCGATATGATAAACAATCAAATATCACAATATCTAAATCAATTAAATATTTGTGAGGAATCCAGTTGGATCCCTCCAACCTGTTTCCCTGCATCCACAGACATTAGCACAATACCAATTCCGTTTCAAGACGGAATATCGCGGTATATGGGATTTTATAAAATATTATCCGCTTACTAACGGCGCAATAGGGTCTCATCCGCTATACAATGCGGGAAATCAATCAACTGCAATATATACATATGCCAATATATATATATTGCTATATACATAATATAATACCAATTCCACTTCAAGGTGGAATATCGCGGTATATGTGTGTAATAAATAACCTCCGCTTACTAACGGCGCATAGGGTCTATTCACATCCAATATATATATATATATATATATATATACATATATACATATATATATATATATACACATATATATATATACATATATATATATATACACACATATATATATATATGTATATATAACAATCATCATTCAAGCATTCAATCAACACAACTAACAATTTTAAATCTAACTATTCAAAATTTAAATAAATCATTTAGAGTGAGAAGTTCTCACCTTTGCTTTTATTTTGCAATCCATTTCCCATCTTGACTCGATTTTCTTGATTTATACCTTGTATAAATATTATACACAATTTATTAATATTCGAACAGATCGAATAATAAATTTTCAATTGATAATCTCGATTCATCGGTGATTTCATTTTAATAGTTAAATTAACTGATGGTTTTATTTAAACCAATTTCTTCTTAAATAAATTTATTTAAACAAATTTTCCTTTTATAAATTCAAATCAACTAATTATTTTACTTTAAATTAATATCTTTAAATCGATTTCTTTTAAATAATTTATTTATCCAACGAATCAAATTCCTAACAAATCTGTCTAATACAATTTAAACTTCAACTAAATTTACTTTAAACAAATTTATTTAACTATACTTTAATTTTTAAAACTAAATTCTCTTTGAATAAAAATTATTTTTAACCACTAAAAATTAAATAAGTTAATTTAAACCAATTTTTAAACTCCAAATTTAATTTCTAAATTTATTTCCTTTTGAAATAAATTCTTTTATCTCTTTCAAATATTTAAAATACGTATCTGAAATAATTTCTTCAACTATTAAACAAAATTCCTCGAAATTTCCTTATTAAAAATATTTTGAACTAATCGAAAAATTTAATTTTCGTTTAAGAACCTAATTTAGGCTAATCAATTCTAATTTTCTAGCTAATAATTATATTTTATTTTTATTTTCAAACTGCAAACAAAATAATCTATATCGGTTTTAAAATGTAACTTTATACAAATTCTTATATTTTTTTCAGAACCCAAAATATATACCTATATTTAAAATTTATTTTCTGTAAATTTAATTACCTTTTACTGTAAATTAAAATATTCAGAGGTATATTTTTTTCTATAATATACAATTTCCAATTCTAAATCGAAATGAACAGCATGAATACCTCACTGAACTTGCCCAGGTGATAGCGAAACCCTAACCACGGTAGTCACGCAAATAGCCGCCGCTCGAGCTCGCGATTGGATCGCGTTGCAGCTCCTCGTGCGAGAACGCTTGCCTCTGCCACGACATCGCGCGCACGCGGCCGCGCCTCCACTGCATCGCGACATCGCCTCCAACTTCAATCGCCGCCGTGGCCCTCGAATCGCCTTCATCCACGAATAGTTTCGACGCCGTCGCCATCCATTGAACTCACGACCCTCCTCGCCGCTGCGCCTCGCCCAATTGCCTGACATGAGCCAAGCGATCGCCTCCTCTAATCGCGTCGCCTCCTGCCTTGAGCGCACGCCCCCCCTCGTGCCACGCGCTTGAAGCCCACGCGTAACATCGGCCATTATATATTTTTCTTCGAATTGAGGGAGAAAGGGATCGAACAGAAGGCCAATATTGATTTATTTTTTTTATTTTTTTTATAAGCCGAACAAATGAGGGCTTCGGCCATTTAAAAAAATTTTCTGCTTGATTTTGATTTGGACGAACAGAAGGAGGGAGCGTGATTTATTAGAGAAGAGGCATGTTTGGCACGATTTCTTCCCATGATCCCCTGCGTGATTTTAGGCGTAGTTGAAGGAGATAACGTGGTGTTTGTCTGACTAATTAAAATATTAATTTCAATTTGAATTCGATTCAATTTCAATGCGTTTACACACCGTGTGCTCACATATCAGCTCCGAAAATTACGAAATTTGAAATCCGAGAATAATTCAATATTACGGACCCAATGGAACTAGTTTCGTCGAATTCCGAGACTGTGCCTCGGACGGCTATTTTTAAATATCGATTCAAACGATTAAAATTTCAAAACTGAACAAAGCAGTTTCAAATTCAATTCTGAAGCTTCTAAAATCTTCAATATTATCAATATGAATTTTACAAGCCTTTGAAATATTTTTAACCGGCTTAAAATTGAAGAATCAAATTATTATTCAACTTTCAATAGATTAAATTCTATAATTTAATCACCATTTTCATAGTTATATTGAAAATTCAATCCAAACCATCATTCAAATATTTAAAATTAATTAAATATTCTCAAATTAAATTGTTAAAAATTCTGGATCGTTACAAATTGAATTCGACTTAAATTGTCAGTAAAGTAAACGTAACTGAATTGTGAGTTCATGAAATTTGGTAGCAAATTGAAAATGGATTATGGATCCAGAACTTGAGTTCTAGATTTAAAATTTAATTTGAAGTGTTAACAAATTAAATATAATTGGGAATGTATCAAATAAAAACGTAAATGGATTAAAATAGAAATGGTTTGTATTGTGAATAAAATCCAAATATGTGGAAATAAATAGGATATGGCCTTGTAATCAATTGAGTTAAGCTGAGTATAAAAGAGAAAATTTACTTAAATGAAAATGAGCTTAAGTATAAATTTGAAAAAAAAATGAAGTAAATTGACTTAAGCTGAATAAATCGAAGAGAGTTGAATTTAATTCAACTTAAACCAAGTTTAATGATGTTGGATTAAATTTGAATCAAGTAAAAATAAATATGGATTGAAATAGAACTGGGTAGGTTGTAATAATATTTAAGAAAATGGAAAATTCGAAATGGATTGAGTGGATAAGTTAATTATATTGAATAAGTGAATGGATGGGATAAATAAGAACCAAAGGAAGTGTTGGTTTAAATAAGTTGAGAAATGGTTATTAAATGAAATAGCTTGGAATGTTTTTTAGCTAAATAAAATAGTTTGGAATAAACAAATATGGAATGAAATGTAAATAAATGAATTGTAAATAAAATTTAAATGGAATGTGTCGAGCTAAATAAATGATTGTGAATGGATTAAAAAAAAGGGAAATTTAATTGGTAATTAAAATAAATCTAAATTGTTAATGGTTTTAAAAGAACTAGTTTGGTTAATAAAATGAAATGCAAGTGAATGGATTCAAATTTAAAATGCAAGGAAAATGAGAATATATAGGTTGTGAATAAATTTAAAATGGAATAGAATTAGGTATAAATTGAGTTGAAATCCATTTAAATTGGTTATAAAACATAAATACTTATTTATTCACCTAAATCTCGTCAAATTGCAAGGAATAAATTGTTGTTTGTTGTAAATGGGGTAATTAAACATTCTATGAGTGAGAGTAGTAAAATAAATTGATTTTGAAAGCAATTGAATTAAATATGAGCTCAGTTTGCTTAAAAATAAATTAAATGTAAGTGATTGAGATTAAAACCATTTTAAATTGATGAGGTTGTATACGAATGGATTGAAAACCATTCAAGTTGCATAAAAATGGTTTATAAATAAATTGGAACAGTTGAATTAACATGAAAATTGTAGAAGTTGCTTATGGAAAAATGTTTGGTGTGAATTTCTTTTAGAATTCATATGTTTTAACTATTGCAAGTAAGTGAAATGTGTTAAACTTCTTATATTTGGTACTTACAAGTTTAAACTGAGTAAGTACAGGTACCTGGAAGCCGTGAGGCTGGATTGGGTTGTGCTATATGCTAAAAATAATAAGCTGCTTGCTTAAAATGCTAAATAAGGTACGCCTACACAATTAAAATAGGAAATATGAACTGTTTTTGGTTTTTC
Source organism: Allium cepa (assembly GCA_030765085.1). Taxonomy (NCBI): domain Eukaryota; kingdom Viridiplantae; phylum Streptophyta; class Magnoliopsida; order Asparagales; family Amaryllidaceae; genus Allium; species Allium cepa. Next base: position 432,875,290 of record CM060943.1, read on the forward strand.
CGACCCTGTGGGTCGATGTATATATATTTATCTCTTTTGTCAAATTGCAAAAGCTCCTCCGTACAAAGGAGACTCTGCAAAAAAAATTCAGAAATTTTGAGAGTTGGAAAATTTTTGGAAAATTTTGTTAACGACAAACAAATTCAAATTGGAAACTAAAATAAATTGGTAAATGCAACCAATTGAAAACAATGACATAAATTAGTTTTAAATGACAAATAAAATTTAAATATGCAGAGTTAAGATAAATTGAATTCATATGGAAATGAAAGAATCGATTTGAATAGAAATAGGTATAAACTAAAAGTGGTAAAGTGAAAATAAAGATAAGAAACATATAAAATGTATATACTAACTTAATAAAGGAATGGTAAATTCTAGATTGGAAATTGATATTACAAATATAATCTAAGATAATATTGAAATGAATAGATATTGACATTTTGTAAGAAAGTCGATAAAATGTTTTGGGAATATTGTGATTGGATACTGGTGCTAAACATGACATGCAGGTATATAAAAAGGAAAAGAAAATTTGATTTGGTTTCAAGAGATAAATTTGAAATGCTCGACAAAAAGGTATGTATTTAAATTTGGTATGAAATTTGATTTGGATTTGGATTAACCCACTTGGCGTTTTGTTTTCTTTTTGGATTTGGGAGGCCGTAGAGCCATTTTGTAGTTGTACCGAGCTAGCCGCGCAAAGGAGACGCTGGCAGAAATTTTCGAAAATACGGGGAGTTGGAAAAATTTTGAGAAATTTTTGATAATTCAAAATTTAGTTTTGAATTATAATTTGAATGATTGTATAAATAAAGTTATTAGAGAATTAAGGGAAACGTTTGGGAAGTTAGTAGGAATTATAATGGGCGTTCTATTAAAAAGATAGTTGGTAAGATGTTGAATTGTTAAGAACTGAGTGGTTTTGGAAAAATAAATGGGTATTGGACCATTCTTCCTAACTTGTAATTTCGGAGACGAAATTCTATTAAGGGGGAAGGAATGTGACGACCCGGAATTCTTGAGTATTTGAAATGAGAATATTTAATAAATTTTAAATATTCAAGAGTTAATTATCAACTTTAATTTCAAATACCAGTATTTATTTGATAATTACTTGTTAAATTAAATAATTAAAATTGGATAAAATTGGAAATATGAGATTTTAGGCCTGTTAAAATAAAATTTGAAAGCTCATAAAATTTATATTGATAACACTAAAGGTAGTAAAAGTGTTAAAATTGAATTTGGAAACGTTTGGGTAAGTTTTGAAATTTTATATCGTTTAAATTGAATTTAAAATAGCTTTCCGAGACACAGTCTCGGAATTCAACGAAACCAGTCCATTGGGTCCGTAATATGGAATTATTATTGGATTTCAAAATTTCGTATTGATCGAAGTTCGAAATTTCAAACTGCGTAAATCGAAAACAATGTAACTTTAATTACAAATATATTTATATTCTGGTCAAATCACTCTCATCAGTTGTTTTTATTTCACCTCAAATTACTGTACATGAGTAAGCTTTACACGCCATTATCATTTCTTTCACTTCGTCCTTTCTCTTCTCTCAGAAGCTAAGAAAAAAAATTATAATAATAACAGAAGTAAAATATAACGCGTTAGAGCCTTCACTTTGAATCTCAACCTCACTTTTCTCTCCTCGTTTCAATTAGAAATATAATGGCCGTGGAAATTAACTGAACAAAACTTATTTTCGTTCGAAGAAAGAAAAGAGAGGAGGGGGGCCGCTTCCTCTATTCAAACCAAATCGAGGTTTATTAATCGACGGCAGGCAAATCGAATGCGTGACCTAGTGAGTGCTCTTTTGCTTGGTAGAAGGGGGGTTTGACTGAATTCTTTGATGAAGGGGTTGGCGTTCGTATCAGGTGGGGTTTGGCGAGCGTCGGCGTTAGGGCCGGTCGAAATTAGGGTTTTGGAGACCCCGAGTTTGCAATTTGGGGTTGTTGCGTACGCGAAGGCTTCGGGAAGGAAGTAGCAACATTCGTGAAACGTTGTGCGTCGAGTGATGGTGGGAATCAGCGGCATCGCGAGGCAAGGAGGGTCGGCGACGAGTTGCGTGAGGAAGACAGCATCGCGACTCGAAGTCACGATCGTTTTGAGGCAGGGTTCTTACGATGTCAGAAGGGTTATTCTCGAGCTCGCGATTTGGAGGGTATGGGCTCTATTTTTTTTATATATCTCTCTAGGAACTTAATTTCATAGTATTTTAATTAAATGCTTCTTAAGTTTAAATCCCTTTACATAATTTGTGGATTTTTACCTCTTTAATCTGAAAGTTAACAGTAAAAAAAAAAAATTAAAGTCTATATATCCTGAATTTTTTAGGCAGACAGTAAAAATATACTTAGACAGAATTGTTTTTGTTTAAAGGAGAATTTGTTTAATTTAAATTATTAGTTTAAAAATTAATAAAGAAAAATAATAATAATATAAATATATATAGTAAGCCTACTTTTTAAACTCTATGATATATACTAAGGTAATTAACTTGTTTAATTAGCTGCTTATTTAATTATTAGTTAAGACTAGAATTTTTAGTTAGTAAATTATTGGGTTAAAACCAAATTATTAACTTAAAGTAAATAAATAGTAATTAATTGATCAATCAATTCAAATATTAACAAACCTTATAATGTTGACTCACGGTCAAAATTAATGAAGAACAAGCTGGTGTGGATGGATTGCAAATTAAAAAGGACAAAGGTGAGTTAATCTCACTTAATTAGATTTAAATTTAAATGATTAAATTTAGATAATTATTTAAATGGTTGAATTGATTGTTGTGTTATATAGTAGTATATACTACACTTTGAAATGATTGATTTCCCTCATTTTATAGTGAAGATATTTTATATTGTGCTAACGTCTGTGAATGCAGGGAAAACATGTTGGAGGGATCCAACTAGACCCCTCAACATTTATTTAAATTATTTAAATTACCTTGTTATGATGATTTGATATTTTATGATGGATTATGTTGAAATATTGAATGCTATGGTTTGATTGGATAATTGGGTATATTGAATTTCCAGAAAAATATATAACTTGGATGTTGGAAAGAAAAGAAAGGAGGTGAATTTGTAAGTAAAATAATTATGGAAATTTGAATAAAATTTAAAAATGAAATAAAAATAAAATAAAGTGACATAAGAATTCTAATTAATAAATCTTGAATTTAGAAAGGAGATTTTTGAATAAATTGGAAGTTAATGAATTGTAAACTCCAATGCTAATATCCAAACAACAGAACATTTATTTTAAATTTAAGATTTTAAATTTTGAAAGGAACAAAGAAGAAAATGGGAAAAAGCCTGAAATTTGTATATTTCAGTTAAAAGATTTAAAATCAAACAGCAAATAATAATAACAAAATAAAGTCTATAATTAATGAATTTTGAAATAAATTGAGCAAGTAAAGAAATTTATTTAAAATAGAATGAATTGGAAATCAATTCGGGAAATTGATTTAAGTGCTTGAAGTTGGAATTTTCTCTGGATGGCCAAGTACACGTATTTAAAAGTAAATTTGTAAATATAAATTAAATGTTTTAATGTTTTTTTTTTTTTAAAGAAAGCAAGTTTTGTATAATTTATTATTTCTAATATTTAATTTCTAAAGCAAGTATTTCCTTTTAATATATTATAGCATTAATTATTTAAAAGTGACTTAATATTTGTTTTAAAGGTGGAAACCTGGTTTTATATTTTATAAAGTAACCTTATTTTCTCAAATTCATATAGTATGTATTTTTAAAAAACTATTTAAGTAGTTTTATCCTAAATGTTTTAAAGTATATATTTCAAAGAAAAGTGTTTTAAATTATTTTAAAAATCTAGTTTGTGCTTGGTGATTTCAGAGGAGATAGAAAATATTTGGGAAAGTTGATTCTGAAAAGAATGATGGTTTTGAAACTGTTTTCAAAGGATTGAAAATAGAAATATATCTTGTGAAGATATTTTGAGGTTAATAAATAATTTGGGAAATTATTTATTGTTTGAGGGATGTTTGTGAATGTTAATTGATAGTTAAATAACCGACTTTCAATATTGGCCAAATGCGTTGATCGTTTCGAAGAGACCGGGATCGGGATTTATTTCTTGATAACCACTTCGATCCGGTTTGTACGTTTCGTGAAAACGATTTTGTATTCGAAGATGGAGCAGTGAAGTGCAAGGGCTAGTCGCTACTAATCCTGAGGATATTTCCAAAATGGATGTAGTAGGAATAGTGCCTTCGGTTCCGTTCGAACCCGGGACAGACTTGTATGGACGAATGCTTGCGAAACATCGTCAGGTGGACGATGGGCATTCTAAGTGAAAACGTTCTAAAGGTAATGCTTAGCCTCAAGCCTCATCAACCGGAATGACTGAAAATCAGGAGATATGCAGCAAGGTTAGGTGGGTCATGCCCAAGCAGGACAAGATATTTCCCTTGTCTAGATGTCCCTTATATATTTCGGCTTAGTGGGTGGTTGGTCGCGCCAACCACGGGGTTTATCTTGTTCGGGACTGTTCAGTAAGGAATGGTTCCAGCCTTGTGTTGCAGGGGATGAAGGGAGTAATCCTCGGTACGGTGATCTAGGCCCCGTACTGTGGCAGGTGGTACCCCAGTGCCTAGTCATTGATGGAAATCCATTCTCCCTACGAGCCTTGTACGAGTTTTATTTGTATTACCCACTTTTGTGGTTAGTAGTTGGAATTTAATAATGTAACAATTTCGGCTATTTTATAAGTACTTGTATATAGACCCTATTATAATATCAGAGGATTTCTATAAAAATCGTTTAGCTATCGTAAGGTAAAAACCCGACGTGTTTATTTGTGGCGTGGTCTTACGAGATGCTTTTGTTTTCAAAGGATTTTTTTGAAACTTTAATAATCAATTGGGTGTGATTTTCTCACGCTGGTATTCCAGACTGACTCGGGTGTTATTTAACTGTAATGCTCGGGTCAGACCGAGTATTATAGGATACAGGATGTGATGCTGTGGAGCTCAGGAGACGAACTGGATGATGGCACGTACTCTCGTACTTATTTATATATATATTCCGCTGTGTTGAGTTGTTGTGTATCCATTTGTATGATATTGATGTTGAGCTGTGTGATGTACTCTGATGATGTAATATATAGACAGAGATATTTGATGTTTGAGTAAAGAGTATTATTATCTATTATATTTTATTCCGCTGCGATGGTTAGATTCTGTTGTTGTTTTCTATCTTCTTCTTGTACCACTTCTTCTTTAACCCAAATGGTTCGTATTTCTGTGCAACTTGAGTTGATTGTTGTAGATAGTGTTGACTCAAGGGGTACGGATTTGCGGGCTGTTACAAAATGAATATTTGGGAATCGATTTGAAAATCGTATATCAATGGATATTTGGAAATTTAAATCCACAATGGGAATTTTATAAAGGAAAGAGAAATTTGTTTTAAAAATAAATATTGGTTTATTTTTGTAAGTGTTGAAAGAAATTTATAGATCTGGAATGTAAATTAAAATAAATCGAGAAAGATTTTTTAATTGATTTAAATGGACCATTTTGAAATGGAAAGTTTATTTTCCCTGGAAAGCCGAGTATGTTTTTTAAAGTAGCTTTCAAATATAAATTAAAAGTTCTAGTGTTAGTTTTAAAAGAATGTTTTGGAGAAATTATTTTCTTAAGTTATTTTGAAAATCTTTAGAGTAAAGATTTATTTAATTAATTATAGAAGTGATTCTTTAGAGTTTTTAATTGATATTTGATTTAGAAAATGGTTATTTAAATAGTTATACCCTATCTACTTATTTTATTTTAAAATTTAGTTTGGACTTGAAGTTTTATATGAGATATTGGTATAATATTTTTATAACTAATATTTAAATAAGTGTTTAGAAATAGTTCTTATTATAAATGTTTCCAATTATATATTTTTGGATAAGTGATTTAAATCATTTTAAAGTATTTGAACTTGGCTAATTTTCAGTGGAAATGGATAAATATTTGGAAATTTATTCTACGTGAGGAAAGTGATTTGAAATTCGTTTTCAAAAGTGTTGAAATTATATCTCGCGAAGATATTTTGAAAATAAATAATTGAGGGAAAATTATTTAAATCTTGGTGATTGTTGTGAATATTGTTTGATAGTTAAATAATCGACTATCAATATTGGCCTTTAAATGGCAATTGAATTTCGATGCGACCGAGGGTCGGATTCCAAATGGATATTCGAAAACCACATCGAATCTTTGTGATGGATCTTTTGTTTAAAAGATCAAAGTGGAAATTTGTTGTGATTTATTTGAAATCTGAATGTAACACTTATTTTTAAAATAAGCGCTCATTATTCGGATTAGCCGAGAGAGGACTTTGTGTCATAAACCCATTTCGAATAATGGTACGACGAAATGGGATTGCATTTGAAGATGGTGTTGAAGACCATGTATTTTTGAAAACGGAAGGATTACCTGTCGAATGTCTCTGCACAAATGGCCCCGGTATAGAGATTTGATCATCCTTTGTGATGGAGATTCCAGACGTGATTAGTGAGTACCCGGATTGTAAGGGCTTCTTTGAAGTGCCTTCGGTTCCGCTCGAACCCGGAACAGACTTGAATGGATGTATGTCTGACCTTACACTTTGAGATGTAAAGCTGGTTTCTATCAAATACATTTCTGTTGGTGGCGGGGAATTTATTCTCTTAGCTTAACATCCTTCATTGAGACGTACGAGCTCAGAGGTTATGTAGTTGATGGTTACTAGTGATATATTCCAAATTTGGCAACGTGGCATACAAAGTGCTGCTGATCATGTGTTGATCGAAGCATGGCTTTTGTGTAAAGCGTAGTTTTATGGACGGGACCTCATCGAACCTCAAAACTCGAAAATGGTCGAACAGGAATGGTGCGGCAAGACAAATTTGGGGGTAGCGCTCTCAGGGTATGTCCATTTCCTTATGGAAAAAGGTGGTATCATGGTATGGAGCCCAGATACTTAAATTATGTGGTTATTGCAAATTTATTGCTTTATGGTTGTTGCCGTGTGGTTGAGAATCCTCAGATAAAGGTCGATAACAACCGAGGATGGCATACTCGTGGCAATTACCTAGTTACAACTGTATTACAACGTGAGGTAGCTCGGCCTTGTGTTGGCAGAGAGCTGGTTAAGTTCTCGGGGCGTCCCTATAGAGGCCTTCCCATGTGGCGTGGGAAGTTCCTTAGCCTGACTATTTGTTAGAAATCCAAAGAAACAATATGTGTCCTATACGGTTTTAGTTGTATAACCTGCCATGAATTGTGGCGGTAACCTGCTATTGAACATGGTAGCTATAATAGGCATAGTATGAAATGTCTATGCTGGCTAAGATCAATATTATGCTTTCAAAATATTTTCCACACTATGCACTAATGATAATATTAAAAATAATTTTGCGTATCAAGCATGTTTGATTATCATAAGGAGAAATCTCCTACAATTCTGCGTTTGCATTGTGTGTGTGACGGGAGGCCTTATGGTAATATCATTTTCCAAAAGCATAGCGGATTTTTTTTCTTTGTGAAAATAACTGTTTTTAAGATCTCACACTAGTCCCTTGACTGATCTGGAGTTTATTGTTCCCTTTCTAAACTCTGGGTGCCCATAATTTTTTCACACGGGCAACTTTGAGTCAGATTATCAATTGTTTGGTGCGAAGTCACAAAAGATATGCTGTGGAGATCTGGAGGCTAGCTGGATGGCGAGGCGTATCACTAGTATATGATATTCTTTTCCACTGTCTGTTGTGTAACACTCTGATGATGTAATGTAAAGCTTATAAAGTTCATTGTTTTAAAGATATTCATTTATCTATTATATGTTGCTCCGCTGCGAAATGTGAGATTTTGTTATTGTTTCTTTTTCTTCTTCTATCTTCTTCTTCTTTAACCCTAACCGTTCGGTTTTTCGGCATTCGATTGTTCGGCATTTGATACAGTGGACGTATTGATGTCGACTTTCGGGCATCAAAAAATTGGGTTGTTCAGGTTTGTTGTCAGGTAGAGGGGATGAGTGGTGGTGAAGCGGCGGTTGGTAATGTGAGATGGTGGATGGCGTTGTGGTACATCGGTATTGTAGGAAAAATGCACTGTTATGGATGTGTAGTTAGCAAGAGGCACTGGTATACGCACTGTGGTCAGAAGGAAATTGTTTGTATGAATGATGTGTGTTGGAACTGCGAAGTCTGTTTTATTGATGAGGCAATGGTATGGCTGGCGTTGGTTTCAGGCTATGGTGACATGGGGTAGTTGCGTGAATGGTGATGTAGTAATGTGGAAGCAATAAAGCAATTTTGGTTTTTGTTGAGAAGAGATGATGGTGGTATGTAAAGAGAGTAGGGGATGGGAAGTATGTAGGCAACTTGTTGGACAGAGAAGTGGTTAGGCGGTTTTGAGTGGGTACTGATTGGTGTGTTGACAAAAGTTATTACATTTGTTGTTTTTGAGGTGGTTTGTTGTAGGTGATGAAGTGGTAAATGAAGGGGTAAATGATTACAGAAGTTGATGGTAGTTGTGGAGTTGAAAGTGCAGTTATGTGTACTTGAAACAAAGAATGAAGGCAGATGTGCACAGAAATGTGCACAAAAGTTGCACAGAGTATGATGGAGTGAGTAGATGTGTTCAAGTTGATTGTATTGTATGAAGTAGGTATTGTATAAGGGTGGTTGGGGTAGTAAATGTTGTTGTTGTATGGAATTGTGTGTTGACAGTGATTTTACTGTTGTGCAGCAGATTTTTTTGGTTGAAATGTGATAATCGCAGTTGTGATGGGGGATGTTGAAATGTAGATGGAGTAAGGTGGCTGTGTTGGTGAGGAGAAGGATGGACGCAGTGCACAGAGAAGGGGGTTGTAATGTATACTTGTAGTGACGTGTAGCAAGGAGGTATAGTGATGTAGCACGGTGATCACAATGGTTTTATGGTTAAGTGATTTGACAGGTAGAATGTATGCTGATAGTGATTGAACTAGATGGTGTTGAATTGTGATTTGAAGGTAGTAGCAGGGGAAATTGAAGTAGTGCTACGGTGATGTGCAGGGTAAGAAATGCAGTAGTTCAAGAGTAGAGATAGGATTTGTGGTTCGTGAACTAGTTGCAAGCAGTGAGGTGGTTTGGTGGACAGTTGTGGTATATGTGGAGGCAACAGTTAGATGGATGGCCGAAGGAAAACACCAATTTGATTTGCAATGAGGTTGCAAGGTTGAAGACAGTGTTTTATGCTAAGGTAGTGACTATTTTAAGATATGGAGATTGTGTGAAGTTGAGGGGGGTGTGTACTGCTTTGTAGTTCAGGGAGGCATGTGAAGTCTGTTGTAATAGTTAGGTGATGTGGATTGTTTTTGGTATGGCAATAGTTGTAGGGCAGAACTCAAGTGTAAAATTTCATAAAGAAAACGAAACTTTTAAAAAGGAAAATGAAAATGTATTAGGAGAAAATTGTAAATGTAAAAAAATGCAAGTGTAAATAATAAAACAATTTTTTTTGAAATTGTGCATGTATTATTTTTAATATGCATATGCAAATGCAACCAAAACAATAATAAGCACACGAATCAAAATGAAGACAAAATTACCCATGAACACTCAACAAATTTTTATTTTTTATTTTTACATTAACATACAACAAAATCAAACATAAATAATTGAAAAATAGAAAATAAAATCAAGTCAAATTTCCCGGCAACGTTGCCAAAAACTTGTTTGATGGCTAAATCTCTATCAAATAAGAAAAATAGCCAAAAATTTTAAATAAAAAATTTTAGCCCCAAGTGCACGACTTACAATTTAAGTACGTGGTGAGTATGGATTGATCCGCAAGGAATTGTTAAGATCTTAAAATTTCTATTCAATCAAATTAAACCAACATTTTGAGGTGTTTTTAAGCTAAAAAATACAAAAAAATAGCAAAAGAAAATGGATAAAAATAGGAGAGTTTGAAGGCAATTTAGAGGCAAATCTCTTTTCATGATCACAAAAAACAACACAACATGAAATTATGATCTCTCTTTTTTGGTCATTAGTGAAGTTAATTAATGTGTTTACTGTAAGTATGAAACATTTGTGCTATTAATTAGCCCAATACAAACCATCAGACTACAACACACCCATTACACCACTTCTTAACTCCCATGAAAATGACAATAAACTTGAAAATAAAATCTATTCTAAGCATGATCTATTAACTATTGATTGGAAATATAGACCATCAAATTTTAATTTTAAAATTCACTTCATTACCATAAGCATATTTAGATGAAGAAGTAATTTGTGTTTTTGTTTGTTTAAGCATAACCTATTTGGTGTTAACAACATAAGCTATCAAATTCAAATCTAAAATAGCAAAGTCTAATCCAATCAAACATTTCCATTAAGCACAAAAAGAGATAAAAAATTATCAAAATGTTGAATCTATATGATTAAGAGAGTTTCATTACCCCTAAATTGAAGGGGTTTAGCCTATCATATTTGTTATAATTTCAACAAACGTAGCATTCAATTTGAAATAAAAACAAAAAGAAAATGAGAGAAAAGTAGCAAGAGAGCTAATTAAAATAAAATAAAAACTAATCTGCTTGCATAAATAAAAAGATCTTTACTACTATAATGAAAAGAAAGAGAGCATGTAAATAGAAAAGAGCATGAATTAACATTGTATAAAAATAAATTACATGAAAGAATAGGCTAGTTAGCCTTAAGAAAGTAAAGAGATTTTTTTGTTATTTGTGAGCCAAAAACTAAACTAACTAAAGAGGAGGCTCAAAGGCTAAGAGTTAAGTACATGAACATATGGGGTATTTATACATATTTGGAAACCCTATCATATTTTTAGGAACTATCCAAATTGCACTTGAGGAAGTGTGGCCACCAAGTTGTCATTAGCATGAGCATAATCCATCGTTACATGTGCATGTAACTTTACTCTTGATTAGCATGTGCATTTGCTCCTGATAGGGATCATTGTAAGTCGGTAGGTGGGGTCCTCCATGTTGTCATGAAATGAATTATTTCCATCTTCATTTGCTTGTCTTCTTTTATGCATACATATTTTCCACGAATCCTCTTGCACTTTCCTTCCAACTTTTCTACAAATAAAAATGAAATGTGGAAACAAATATTCTCAAATTAATATATGCACAAAAATGATCATTTTGCCCTTATATGAAGATGAATGAATGATGATTTGAAAATAATTTGAATTTTGTTTTAAACATGTTAAAACACCCAATATGCTCATTAATTTAATTAAAATAGATTAAATATGGAAGTAAAAATATGCACATTTACATGCACATCAAATACCCTCCCACCTTTCTTTTTATTCGTCCTCGAATAAAGAAAAACTAAGATAAATCCATTTTCGTAGGAAGCACGATTACATTGAGCATATACAACAAAGCATTAAATCTCTAGGTGTCCCTAGTAGGACGAGTGTTATCTCATGAGGGTTTTTAGCGGATACTACCGACAAAATCCAAATGAGAAATGAAAAATTCCTAAATGCAAGATTTATTTACAAATAGATGAATGCAAGTTTTTTTTTAAAAAATATACCTAAAAATGAAGAATTTACTTTTAAATTGGCATGAATAAGTTAAATATAAGTTATGGTCATCATTAAAAAATTTAAGTCCTTTTACTTGTAAAAATTTCCAACAAAAATTATGTTATCGTAACAAAAAGACTCTAGTTTGGCTAGTTGTTTCAGTTGATAACATATTGTAAATTTAAAATGGATCCTTGGTTGATTCTCAAAGTTTATGGAAGAGGCATTTTCAATTATTTTGAATAACCAGTCAAATCAAATAAGTGAAAATAGTGCTTGGATTTCAATTGCTTACTCTTTCTATTTTATTTTATTTTATTGATATTAACAGTATTTACCTATGCCTAACACAGAAACCGAGGCTAGATATATCAACCATGCACTACCTTTCGGGCTTACATGAGGAGAATACATAGCACGCCGAGTGAATACACAAGTGTGTAAGCCTATCGACTGCAAGTATTATCAATAAAAGAATTTTTATTTACATACACCTAACTCAGATAAACTAAGGCCAGATATGCCGATCATGCATTATCTTTCAGGCTTATGTGAGAAGGATACAGAGTATGGCAAGTGTACACACTTGCGTGTGAATACATGATTCTAGGTGTTAATAAAAAAATATATACATACATATAAATATATTTATTCTTTTGTTTGTTTTGTTTGTTTTGTGTTTTTTCTTTTTTTTAATATTATTTTTTATTATTTTTATTTTTTAAAAAGAGAGTGTTGCAAAATCATCTTAGCACTATTTAACTTAGAAGATTAAAAATGTTATATCCTTTACTTTAAATCCACCGCTTTTTTTAAACAAAGATTTCCAATTAGGATATACTTCATAATTATCACCCATGAATCTTTCTATATATATACTAGTTAAACCATAGTTACTTGTAATAAAACTTTATTTTTATTTTTGTTAAGACAAATAAATTTTCAAAATTTTTAATTTAATAACTAAAACCATATATTTATCCTATAGTTTTTCTTTAAAAATAAATCAATATTCTTAAAGAAAATTTGTTTTTGGGAATATTTTTATGTTTTTTTGGTTTTTGGTTTTTTAAAAATTTTTGAGTTGGAAGGAAAATGCAATAAAATAAACCATGAAAAATAAAAAAGAAGATGAGACTCCCCCTCCCACACTTGATTTTGACTGTGTCCTTACAGTCAACCCAAGTGAACTGGAAAAATAAAATTAAAAATATGACCTATATTTACATGAAAATGAAAATATTATTATTTACACTACATTGGAAAGTATATCATCAAAGAGTAAATGAAACAGTCTTCCAAAGAGCAGTTCATTTGTCTAATCAAATACAAGAGACACAGCTTAAGCGTAGAAACCAAACCATAAAAGATTTCAAAGTTGAATGTCGATTTGGAAAAATGAATGTCATTTTATTAAAAATCATTTGAGTTATTTTGTTTTCGATGACTTTTGGGGTTGATAAAACAATTGGTTGAAGTTCAAGTTTATTTTTACCAAATTGAAATTCAAACTTATCATTGAAAACTTCTTCAAAATTATTGATTTCAAAATCAAAGTGGCGATATAAATCTCCCCTTTAAAATTCGACAACTCATCTTCGAAAAGTCAAAAGAAAACGTGTTTACTAAATTCGTCTTCCCTTGTTGAATTATGCACAACTTTATTACATATATCAAGTTCAAAATTCAAAGTTGTTATATTCAATTTTTTGAAATCAAAAAAAGGAAGATCAAATTTTAAATCGAGTTTGTCACCCTAAAAAAATTGAAATCCAACTCAATTATCGTATTTTCAACAATTTCATTAAGATCATCATTTTCAATTTCAAAATTTGTTATTTGAAAATCGTCATTTTTGGTAAAAATTGGATTATTATTTGACTCGTCAAAATTGTAATTTGATTTTGTTTCTCACATTGTTTCATATATGCCTCAAACAATAATCCATGTGATCATTGTAAATCTCGTTCATTTGCTCCACAAAATCCAATTTATAATTATTAACTTGTGAATTTTCGATTTGAAGTTGTGGAGAATTTTTTTTATCAATCGCATCGTAATCAAGATTATTCCTATTGCCAAAATCATTTAAAAAGTTGTTTCCATTTCCTTTTTGATTTGAAATTCATTTTGGAGTTTGAAGTGGTATTGGCATGAGTTATAATCGAAATCATTTTAATTTTGAAGTGAATTCAAATTTTGATTATTTGAAAACTTTGACTTAAATCATTGCACAAATATGAATTATAAAAATCATTTATCCTTTGATTTTGTTGTGTAGAGGGTTCAGGTAAAGACGAAATTATTTCAATGCTACTTTCAAGATTTGAGGGTTGGTCATCATTTTGAAAATTTTGTGTTCCAAAATTCGAATTGTTTACATAATAGTTATTATCAAAATATCCATAAGAATTTAGTGTGAAATTATATGGATCGTATTGATTTTCACATCTATTGTAAAATTCTTGCGACTAAGGAAATTCAGACATTTTCAAGATTTTTTTTTCTTTTCCTTTTTATATAAAGGAAAACTATTTACCAAAAATAATTTACTTTTTCAAAATGGAAATTTGATTTTTGGTTTTTCAATTTTTTTGTTTTTGAAAAGATTTTTTTAGATTTTTGTTTTTCTAAAAATATTAAATTAATTTTTCTTTGGATTTAAAAATTTCACAAGAAAGGATTTAAAAACTAAGTTACGGAATATTTACAATTTTTTTAATTTTTGATTTTTGAATTTTTTTCCTTTTTTAAAAATATGCATTAACTAATGCAAATAAATGGTTGTAAGGGTTTAATTACAAATTTTCTATCATAAGTAGCTCTTAATCCTAAACTGTATAATCACGCTTTGTCTAAATCCACAAAGATAGTTCTCTGCTAGGCAACAGACAAGATTTATCGCTGCACCACGAATCACCGTAGCAATGTGGTCGAAGGTTTAATTAGCTTTAGAGAAACAATCGGTATATTACTTATGAATCACTATAATATTTATAATTGATTATTGCTCTGCCATAGCTAGACACAAGGAAATTAAATTGTCAAAACAGGATAATTTGTCAATATACAATTAAGCACTAGGTGAGCTTACGACTCTCTTAAGTCAAGTGTCTAACCGTTATTATTAGTCAAATTCTAAAATGAAATACGATTTGTGGGCCAAGAAAGGAGTGATCAAATCTCCCTTCTTATATGGATTTGGGTATTGTCCTTAGAAAATAAAATAAGAACGGATGAATGCAAAATATAAATTAAACGTGATTTAGCAACGCAACTACAATGAATTTTGTTTTTGAATTTTTTTTGAACTTTTGAATTTTTTATATATGAATGCAAATGCAAGCAACTAACAATGCAAGATAAATAAAAACTGGAGATGAGAGCATGATACAAGAGCATGCAAAATTATTAGCATTTTATATTGATTTTAGCGGCGATTTTTTTGGCAAGAAAAGTAGTTCTTCTTTTGGCAAGCTAAAAGAAGCAAACAACTCTTCCTGTCTACTTTGGCAACCTTAAATTTTGAACAAGATATAAATATATTTTTTATAAGAAGAACATGTAACAGAAACTAAAAAAAATTTAAGCTAAGGAAAATGAACAATTTTTTTTAGAAATATTTTCATAAAAGAGAAACAAAAGTCAAACCAAACGAAACAAAAAACGAATGAGTTTACAAAATTAATTAAATGGAAGGGAAGGGACCTAGACAAGCCCAAATAAGAGAAATTCACAAACAAAAAAAACTTCATACATATGAAATTGAAACACGCGATTTCTCTTGCTTTACAGTTCACGATTTATTTATTTTTTAAGAGAAAGAAGAGATTGGGTATTTGATTTCAGGTGGATTTTGGATGAAGGCGATTCGTTTTCTGTTTGGTTAGTGATGGGTTTCAATGACTTTAGTGTAATGACCCGAAATTTTCGACTCCAAAAATTCCACATTGTTAGAGAAAAGGGAAAGAGATAGAAGAAGAAGTAGAGCAAAAACACCAATTCTCACATTCGCAGCGGATCAAAATATAATATCAAATAAAATAGCAGTTACACAAAGGAAAACTGTATTTGTTAATTTACATCAATACATCAGAGTTACAACACTTACACAAATACTGGAAAGTTAAAATCAACATGTCCCAGATAACTACAATAATATAAACAGTAGAATACTCCATACGTTCTTGCCATCTAGCTTGCCTCCTGAGCTCCATAACGTCCTAACCTAGAAATCTGTAATACTCGGTCTGACCCGAGCATTACATCAAAGTAACACCAGGGTCAGGCTGGAAATCAGCGTGAGTAGACCCATATAATTTGAAAACACTAAGTTATAACATAATTAAATTCTGGGGTAACTTGTCCTTCACTATGAGTTCTTAGTTTGTTACAGTCAACACTTACTTCACAAATCAATCTCTAAGTACCCTTACTTAGTTTCAATGGTCCAGTTCACTTAAATTATTTCATTCCAACCGATTGATTTCACATATCAAATCTATAAAGAATTATAGAAGGTTTCAAATTGAAGTAGTTTTGGGTATGTACTGATACCTGACCCCGGTCTCTTCAAATCCTATGTCATCTTAACCCAAGTTATTCAAATGAAATACAATTCAAACTTTGAATACAGGACATCACTTTACAGAGCAATTCATCTCGATAGATAACCATATTATCACTATTCAATCAAACATATCACAAAATATTTCATATCAGAAACATCAAATAATTCAAGGCATTCAATATCATTCAATCATTCATAAGTAAGATTAATTAGTCACACCATTCCAATTAATTTAAATAAATTAAATTAAATTCTTTAATCACCTTTAATCTTGCTTACTTAACATTAATTAATTACAAACCATTAATTGATCATCCCTTAATTATCCTCATTAAGTACATCAAGTAATTAGCCTTTAATTAATAACACGAATTAATTAACCTTCAACCATTCACATTGATTACATTATCCTTAATTAATTACTCAAATTAATTATCCTATAATCACTTACATTGATTAATTATTCTTTAATTAATCACAATCATTAATTAATTAACCCTTAATTAATTTCCTTAATTAATCAATCCTTTAATTAATTACACTAAGTAATTAATCCTTAATTACTTCCCTTAAGTAATTTAACTTTAATTACTTTCTTCAAGTAATTATCCCATTGGTTAATTATCCTCAATTAATTAACCTTGATCCTTAATTAATTTAACCTTTAATTGCTAATTAAATTAATTAACTCTTAATAGATTAACCCTTTAATTACTTACATTAAGTAATTATCATATAAGTAATTAATCTCTAATTATTTAATTAATTTATCCTTAATTACAAATTAATATATCTCTTATTAATTAACTCACAATTAATTAAATTAATTAACTACTTTTTTTCATTAACTAATTTCTAAATCATTTAATTAATTAATCTTCTCTTAAATTTCTTCATTAATTTAATTGATCTATAATTACCCGAAAATCTTAATTAAGTTCAAGATAACTCACTTATCTTTTTTTTAAATTACTTAATTATCATTATCATAAAATTAAACTTAAAATCTTTAAGGTAAGTTATCCTTTTTTTAACATAAAAAATAGAATTTCATGTTCCAAAAAAAGGCGGATTTTTTATCAAAACATCATTTAAGATAACTATTTTTCTTTAAGACCTTAATTAAATAACCTTAAAATTGATTAACTTTTACTTAAAGGTAATCATAGATTAATAATTTAAAAGCATCTTACTATTTTAATTTAATTCCTTAAATACTCTTTTTAAATTCTTTCAAATAGACTTAAGTATTAACTTAATTTCATTTAAATTAAAAATATACTACACAACTTCCATTTATCTAAATATTTGTATAACATTAATATTCAAAAGAATTTGTTCAAGGAAAAAAATTTAAAACCTGATTTAATTCAAATTTGCAAACTGGTTTTGTTAAATTTAAAAACATGGTTATCACTTAACCTGACCCGAGTCAAAGAAACAAATTACCCGAGCCGTAATTCAAAATCTTCGAGTCAAACCTCGAGTTCATCTCAAGCCCATTTTCTTTTATTCACTAATATTAAAGACTATTCCAGGAGACATATGCGCGTGCAACCCAAACCCATTCTCGAGCTACCATAATGTTACCCCGAAAACAACTTCGAGACGCAAACCCTCTTCCCAAACCAGACTTTGACACACCTAAAACCATCGTGCATGTGCATAGTAGCTTAGCGTCACTCCGATCACCATCGTTACCCTTCGCAAGTCGACGACGACCATCTCATCTCGAACGATCACCCAGAACCACGAGCCCCCCCGTAATTCAAAATCGATCATAATCGAACCCCTCAAGTACAAAACCCACCACCCTTTTCCACCCGACGCCACCTAAATCTGATCACCGTAGTTCACGTCACTGTGCTTGGAGCTACACTCGAGTCCCCTCTCTTTTTTCCCCCAAGACCGGTCTTTCCCGATGCTACGACGACGACTCAGTAGCCTCCCTTCCGGCCTTGACCAAAATCAGTGCTAAAACCCTACATTAATGAGTTGCCATCGCCATGATGATCTAAGAAAAATGAGACCATTTTTTCCAAATTCCCCGGCCTTCACGCTACCACCAACAACAGTCACAACTTCCCCTTTTGCTTCAATTGCCAGAAAACGCCCAAATCTTGATCTCCGTTCCCCCCAAATTTCCCAAATCATAGTTTGCTTAAAAATCTTTATAATACCCTTAAAATTCATGATTTTAAAAGACGAAATAGACTATATATGTGAAACTAAAAATCCTGGAAATCGAATTCCTGGGTTGTTTGATTTCTATAGTGTAAATTCTGCTTCCCAATTAAACTACGAGCTAACTATGCTTAAAAGTATTTTTAAAATAAATATTTTGTTAGTACAAACACAATTTCTTTGATCATCCTAATCAGTAAAAGTTTATATAAAGAGAAATTGAATTTAGAGAAAAGTTGGTCTATAGAAACTTAAATTGAAACAGGCATGTTTCCAAAATTCAGGCATGCACACACACAACCCTATACTTATATAAAGGCAAACATATACATATGTTCATGCAAAACATTTCAAACATTTCAACTATAATTAATCACTTGCATGTGAGCAGATTTGGTTTTAAAAAAAATGATTGTCTACTCACCTACAAATGCTTTGAACAGAGGACAGCTTGATTTTTTTTTTGAATCTAGAAGCTTTTTATCTGATTTCTTAATATGATTTTTTGATGTTGAATTTGCTTATGTGAGAGTTGAACTATATCTACTTCTTGCTTGAATTCTGGGTTGAACTTGATTTTGCTTAAACATTGCTTTTAACTTTTAAATTCTCTGATTTTGGGTTGCTTCAAACTTTGTTGCAGGCTTTAGATTTTTTTTCTTCTGGTTTTAGTGTTTACAGGTTATAGATTTATTCTTTGAGTTTTGAAATGAAGATAGGGAAAAAGAATGAGATAGAGAGTAGAGGGGTTTATATATTTAGTTTTATATTTTATTAATTATTTAGAAAAGTAAAAAGAAGATAAGGACACTTGGTAAATAGGCTTACAAATGTCATATGCATGCTAAAATTTATTTACGCTTGTAATTAGATTTTATAATTTGTTTACATTTGTTATCAAGCATGAAGAATTAGCTTACATGTGTATTAATATGTTTTTTTAATATCATTTTATATTATATTTTCAATTTATCTATATATATATATCTTATTATTTTTCATAATATTTTCAAATTAATATATGTTTTAATATTATATTTACATATTTCCATTAATACATTTTCTCTTTACTAATTTTTTAGGTAACTTTAAAGAAAATAATATAAAACTTTAATTATAACAAATATTAATAACCAAATATCCATACATATTAGTTTTAAATTTATTTAAGATATTACCTTGAATTTCAAATCCAAGTATTATTTAAAAACTACTCATGTGTATATATAACAACATATTATTACTTGTTTTAAAACCATAATCTGTCAATTTTAAATAATTATATTAGAAGATTATCAAATAAATATTTATTATCAGATTTATTTTTTCAATCTTTAAATCAGAATTTCCAAAAGCTAAATCAGATAGTTATCTAATTATCTGATGCTCAAAAATCCGAGTTATCACATTCCTCTCCCCTTGAATCTTTTCGTCCTCGAAAAGGAACGAAGCCAGAATTTATTCAATACTTAAAATCAAATAAATCGTTTTTTATCATTTTTTAGAACACTTTAAAAATCTATATAACATTACAAAAATAGTTTCTATAAAAATACTTTTATAACTCGATGTTCACACAAGTCCATCTTCGTTCTTACAGAATTTCGGTTATAGTTTATCAGGCGTAGGACTGAAAATCTATAAGTACTTAGCAGACCCATTTTCAACACCCAGTGAAAATACTTGGAAAATAATTTTATTGAAAATATAGAAAACATTTTTGAAAATAGAGGAAACATCTTTGGTGAGAATGCTTTGGAAATCATCACCCCATCTATGGTCGCAGTTAACCCGATGGTTACGTTACCATCCCGGCAAAATACATAGAGAACCGTAGGCACTCCGCGCCCCTCGATTACGACATGGAACTCGCTACAGATCGCAGCTACATCTGGGGTTACGTTGTTATCACAGAAAAAACACATATGACTGTAGGCATCAACGCCCTCGAATTTCGCTGCGTAAAAAATGAAACTTCTCCACTCCACTCGACCTTAGATCGTGGTCTACCAATGTTACGTTGCCTTCTTGGCAAAATCAAGCGTAGACCATTGTCACTCACCTCCACACGATTTATGATATGGTCCACAGTAGATCGCAGAGACATCGAGTTACACTATCGTCACAACATAATTAAAATGCCTCTGTAGGCATCAGCACCCTCGACTTTCGCTACCCAATAATCCTCAGGAACTTTAGTTTGTCCGAACTTCCTCACCGGATCCACTTTAGAACCCCCCCTTAAAGGTCAAGGCAGTACCAACCTATGGTACTCCTAAGAAGTTCATTTCAAGGAGCGCCTTTTTCTCTAGATCCATTTTAAAAACACTTTATACTATACACATATAGTATCTTCCAAATCATACACCTAATATGAATCACATATAAATCTCCTTTTCTCAAAATTGAGTATTCAAAAATCGATAATTCTCAAACTAGGCTTTTCGAATTTCCAAAATTGATTTTTCCTCAAAAATCAAAGACTTTCCAAAATCCATAGGTTCCAAAACCTTTCTTCCAAAATCATTCTCATAAGATCCTTCATATATATATATATATGTATGTATATGTATATGTATATATGTATGTATATGTATATATATATATGTATGTATATGTATAATTTTGAAAATCTTTGGATCACTTCATACTTCTATAAATTCTCTTTTTATACTTCAAATACTTTCAAAAACCCCTTTTCTTCCGGTAATAGATTCAACATGGGAAGTTTATCATATTACAAATATATAACTTTGTTTACTCCAAATCAAATATTCAAGTTTGATTGCTCTTATAAAGTTGTTTCCATTTTACTTATCATCGTTGAAATATCCAAATTTCACTTTTATTCATTGTATATTTCACAAAATATAATTTTCATTTCAAAAATCATTTCACATTTCTTACCCACGAATTCCCAATATCAATTTCATCAAACCCATACAATGTACACACATCATCCGTATGCTATATCAATCTGATCGCTCACTCGATCACACAATTTCACTTCCGAACTAGTATCGTCCATCCGACTTCCTAATGCAGACTCAGATCTGGTTTCTTGATCAGAAACCATCATTCTCCTTGCATAGTCATAACTACGATAGAGAATTTCCTGAACCAATCAAAAATCCTTATCCAGGATCGCCGTCGAAAATCGAGTGAAAATTCCTAACTTGGATCGATATAACTATCTCGAAATTTTGTGCTCGAATTTGGATCAAATCACTATGTGAATAGAATAATATACGTACATCCTACATATTTATCTTTATTGACTATTAGCTAAATCAATTTCTCCTTTCTATTCACATTCCCTTACATCTTTATTCATTTATTCACAATTGCCTCAATCGCCATTTGGATTATCACCTCAATTCTTATCTCAAATGGATATTTAATCATAAATAGTTTGCACTCTGACCAGCTTAAATTTAGAAAATAGCTTGAAAAGTTAAAAATAGATAATTAGTTGAAAAATAATTATTAGTTTGTAAAATAGCTGTAAAATAGTTAAGTAATTGTAAAATAGTTGGAAAATAGTCAAATAGTTATAGAAATTTTAAATAATTACAAAATAGTTACGAAATAGTAATTAGTAATAAAGTAGTTGAAAAACAGTAATTAGTTTATAAAATAGTTGAAAAATTGTTAAATAGTTCCAAAAATAATTGTAAAATAAGTATAAAATAGTTTGTCTTTAAAAAGAAAGATTGTATATAGTAAATAGCTTGGAAAAATAGATTTAAGAATGCTTATATTAAAATAATTTGTTTGAAAATAGTTCAGAGCCAAACTGTTCCACTACCCAATCTTTTTTCCAATCAATTCAATTTTAAATTTCCACTTCCTCTTAACATTGCTTCAATCTCAAATCAATTTAAACAACTTCAATTCCCACTCCAAATTTAACTTTATTCCACTTGGATTTCAATCTTAATTTATTCAAATAATTTTCAAATTGAACCAATTTTCAATTTCAATTCAATTTAACTCCAATTTGAATTAATCCCAAAGCAAGTTGAATTAACCTCGATTCTTTCCAACTTCAAATCAAATTCTATTTGAATTTAAAACTATTCAACTTTAATCACAAATCCAAATTATTTAAATCAATTTTAATTTGAACTAATTTCAAATTCAATCTCACTTTAAATCATCTCGAATTGATATAAGTTCGAGTTAAATTTCAAATGTTGGTTTAACCTCTTAAACCAAATTTACCTTTATTTAAAGTCTTTAAACAATTTAATTCTAAATCCAAATTCCAAAATTCCATTTTAAGTTATCTCTACTTAACTTATTTTAAAGTTCAAATAAGAATTCAAAAACAATTAAACCTTCAGATTCTAATTTTTTTATCCATTTTTAAAACCAATTCTCAGTTTCATAAATTATTTATAACCATAGAATGATATCAGGATAAATAAACATCCAAATTTATCCAAACACCAATTAACAACATCCATTTTCAATTTTCAAATCTCAAACCCATTTTGAAATCACATAAACACCCAATTAACAGCATCCTGCTTGCATCATTTTAACGAAAAACCGATACATTGCCCCCTTATCGACTTGTGGGACTACAACACCCACATTAGTAGCTTGTGCCTGATATGAGTTCCTCCTGATATTTGGTCTGGCATTACCATTGGTTGTGTTGCTTCTCCCACCAATGTTAACTCTTCTTCCTATAGCATCCATATCTTACGTCTATAAAATCTACATTCGAGTCTTTATAAGTTATGGAAGAATAGCCTATGTGAGATGAGAGAATAGAGATAAAGCATATACTTATATATAGCAAACACAAGTACGTTACTATAGCGTTATCACAAACCTCAATATTTTCTCTAATTCCATAGGATTATGTTTTCAAAATCATTTTAAATTTGAATTTTATTTTATTTTTTTTATAAACCTATGTTTTGATACCAAGTTGTAACATTCCCTATCTTGAGGCCTGAAGCTAAACACTAAAAATGTTGCAGTCATCTATAGTATTAACTACTGGTGACAAAATATGGCAACGTTGATGGTATCGATAATATCAGAAGCATATGAATATGAAACAAAATCATAGATACAAAAACAACTTTACTAATTACATTGCAAAACCTTGTTTCATATTCCATTACTTAATCCCAAACGATTCCTAGGTTTTTGGTTCAATATAATTATTATAAAAGTATGCCAAAAGTGACATATGAAGATGCCACCTTTGATTACTAGAGTACTAAATAAGCATACCTGTCTTAATACATCACAGTGGAAATAAAACTAAATAGCTCATATATAACTAGCTTTACCTCCTACACGTGCTTTATTTGTCCAACCTACTAAACCTAAAAACCTTAACTCTCAGTCTACTCAAATTGATTTTGAGCACCAGAGAGTTTAAGAGGAAAACATAAACTTCGAGTTAGACATAAAGCCTGGTATGAATAATACTATTACATCTCGGTTTACTGATGTTAATTGAGACCACGCCACTTAGTGGAATGGGTTTCCCTCATTGGTATCCCTTTAAAACATATCTTTTTGCAAATTAGAATCCTGTAATCAAACTAATTAAAACAATAATATTACTATCGTATATACTCATAAATCAGGTAAAAAAATGGTCATCTATCCAAACTATATAGTTTGTTTGGCTAACTCGGGCCTACCTGAAAAAATAAACAGCCTAACAATTTTTAGACATATTTTGGATGGTCTGTCCTTAACATTATCCCAAGGTTACCTGATCCTAATGGTTTTGCGGAACTCACCAATAACCTATCCTACTTCTTTGTATATTTCTTTCTGTGTGTAACATCATTTAAGTCTTACATGTGACTATGCTCTACACACTAGAATTTTGGACTAAATTAGCTAGGGGCTATAGCTAATGTATAGGGCGCAACCTTATACCACTCCCATCCGTTAATAGAATATATGAGTCGTTTACTTAGGGTTAACTACCTATCAAATTTTTCCTTGAAAATATCTTTCAAATTGATTTGACCCTTTAAATCATAGTTAAACAAGGAAAACATACTATGTGTTTTACTCAAATCTCTTTGCCATGTTATATGCTATGAATAAAACATTATTGATGAAAACCTTCTAAAACTTTTTTTAGAAGCTTTAATCAACTCCTTTCAAAACTATTGAAAGTACCCTTTCGAAACTACTAAAATTACCTCTTTACAAACAAATTTACTACATTACTTTGTAATATTAGGCTGATTGGCCAAACATGCCTTTTGAAACCATTTACAAAAGACCATTAAAAACATTGAAAGTGTCCATTTCAAAAGCCTTATAAAACCTTAGACATCCTATTTTAAAACACTTTAAATTTTCCATTCGAAAACATTGAAAACCTTCCATTCAAACATTAAAGGTAAACCTTTTGAAAACATTGGGGAATCACCCCTTCGAAACCTTCATTAGATACCATTCGAAAGCATTAATGTCCTTTACTTAAAACATACCTTTCAAAAGCATTGGGCTCAAGTGAAAGCTTGTGGAATATAGTTTCGAAACCATCTAAAACATTCCTTTCAAAACCTTTGGGTTTAATTTTCAAAATATATAAGGGTCTTAAATAAACTAAGTCGAAAGCAACTATTTTGAAAGCAATTCCCTAACTAAAAGAAAGTTTAAGGTATTGACACCAACCATTTCGAAAGCTTGGACAAGTGGCTTCTTATTTAAAAGCAAAAGCACCCTTTCGGAACCAATGTTTAAAGGAAAAAGCAGCCTCAATTGGGTCGTAAGGAAGAATGCGGCTACGAGTGTTTCGACCCAGTTGAAAGCTTGTTTAAAACAAAAGGTGGCAATCTTTATCGAAAGCTATATTAAAATCCTTTCGAAACCATTCTTTAAAAGCAAAGCAAGCGACATTCCTTTTGAAATCAAAACAAGGTCTCGACCTCTTCGGAAGCATGTTTCGATCCTATAACTTGCGACTATCTACAATCCACTACGTACCGAGTCATAGATACCATGTGTACTTGTTTCGACTATGATGATGGCGTAGTATGAAGTCGAAAGTTAGCTACCAAGAGTGGCGAAAGAACAAACTTTTACAAAAACTGAATTTTTTCTTTATAAAGGTAATATCTTTCCAACTAACTTGCTTATTTGTCATAATATAATTGGTTGCCAATTTCTTTTCCACAACCTTTTCGAAAAGTGCTACCAAGTTTCAGATATTAAATTTTTTAAATATTTACAAATTGCCCCTTCTCCTTTTATAAACATATAAAAGATTTATATCCCAAATATTAAATAATTTTATATGCTTACTAAAACACTTAGGCAAATTCTCCAAAAATTCCTATAAATCGCTTTTAATATGTCTTCTAACATATCCAAATTTTTGAGCCAAAGCTAATATATAATAGCCGTAATGAAATTTAAACCCAATTTAACCATTTTCTTCATTAGAAAATTCCTAATAAATCCACAATAATTCAGAAAATTATTAAACTTGAAACCCATCTCTAAAGTAATATTTCTAACCTTATATCAAAACTGAAAGGCATTTGGAGGTCATTAAATAGGTTTTTCAAAATCAAAACTTTTCATAAAATCTATATGAATAAAGAAAATTCATCAACAAGCATACACACACACACACACACATCTAACGTTCAAAACATGGCATATACTTTGCAAAACATATTCGAATCTGATCTAGAACCAAAAGTAAGAAATATGAGATGTAATCTATTATTCACCTTAGCTTGTTTTTAAGGAATTGCGATTTGCTCTTGAATTAAATTGATTAAGCTTCTTCCTCTTGATTTTAACTCATCTTCCTCTTAGTTTCTCCTAATGGTGGCTGGCCTTACTTGATTTTGTTTTTGTTTGTGAACGTGTAAAATGAAAGTGGCATAAGTGTTTAGGGTATAAGAATAAAACTTATTCCTATTTTGCCCTTATCTAATATTCTTACCTATTTCTCCTCTTTTGTTCATTAATTAATTAAGCACGACTACCATCTAATACACAAATCTCAATCCCTTAACCGTTTACATTATTTCATTTCATTTACCTAATTAAATGTCCTCAATCATGTTAATGAAAATTAGGTTTGTTACAAAAACTATAATGCTTGTAACCGATCCCACTTAGCGTCTAGCTAGGGGATCGTTTCTGTTTACACCAAAAGTTGGCACAAACAACCTAAGGATTTATAGAGAGAATAAAGTAAAGAAATTAAATGAAAAATAAAAGGAAACAACAAACAACATTTATGGCGGTTCGATTAATCACTGGCTAACATCCACTAGAAATTTATTAATGATTCTATAAAGTTTTTAAAAATATGATCTTATGGATCCATATTCTATGGATCGGTGATATCCCAAGAAATTACAATAATATAAAGAAAGTTCAAAATCAGAAATAGGAGCTCAAAATAGTTCCTGTCACCTCCTATTTAGATGAAGATCAACATATTTGTCTCTACTTTGTTCTCCACATGGTTCCCACATCCATAAGGAGTTACTCTGTAGAGATCATGGCTAACACATCAACTTCCATGGATCGGTATCGTTCTAAGGGCTGTGAATCAGTACCGATCCAAGGAGGTTGTTAGTTGTGATTAGCTTTTCCCTTTGAGATTCGATGGATGGCTTTAGTCTTCATCTGGAAGTTGATAACTTTGAGGTGAGTTTGAACTTAGGCGAAGCCTTTTGTTCGGTGGCTAAGCAAAAGCATTTGGCTTAGTTGTTTTGAAACTTGAATCTGATTATTATTGCTTGAATTGTAGCTTGCTAGCGATCCATCTCATATTTCTCCACTTGGTAAGAAGTTAAAGACAATCTTCGGCAAGTACCATGGATCGATATCGAACCATAGCTATAGTTAGGTATAGATCCAATTATTGTACTAAATTATTGGATTTTGACCTTAGCCTTTTAAGTATTTTGGCATATAGGCTATTTCGAAGGTGATTGGCATGCTAAAATTTCTCTATGAATCTCACTTAATATCTGAGTTTAGAAGATACCGTTCTGGATTTATGCTCACCTATTCTCATTTTTGATCGATCTAACTCATATTAATATGGCTTGGTCATAAAGCTATGTAACATTTTCCCCCTAAAGTACATCTTGTGTTAACAAGATATGCTTTTGCTCAAAGACAAATTATGGACTCCATATCATCGCTTTAAAGTTCTGTTCAGACTAACTATTTATCTTATGAACTATTTTTACGAAGCATTGCATCTTTTGTAGATTTTCATATTGCTTAAAATGGCTTTGAGCTTGCAGCTCTTTGTAGTATAAGAATAGAAGCATGCTATTAGAGTTTTCTGTTCCAATTTTGGAAAGTTGTCAATGATCTCTTTCTTTAAACTATTCAGGCAGGATATTGTTCTTCGAAACTTCATTTTCCTTTGTATCTCACTTCATATTGATTTACATCACCATTTTTCATATATAATTTTATTTTTTAATTTTATGTATCGGTACCGATCCATAGGCCATGGATCGCTACCTTATACCTATGCTATTTTAGTGCTTATCTTCTTGGTTCGGCCTTTACATATACATGAACCCACACTTTTTTTATTTCACTTGTTTTTCTTTTTCTTCCGTAAGGCATTCTCGCTTAAGCTTGTCATTTCCAAGATTTATTTTCGACTCCGTCATCGAGCCTAAATTACTACCACTGCCTTAGACTGTCGTTGTCGCCCATTTCTGTCATCAAATGCCGCTAGAGTCACCACTTTCACTTCCTAATTAATAATCACCATACCACATAATCAATTTGAACTTCAAAATTAGACAAAAACCAAAATTGATTCTCTCTTTTTGTCGACATGGGTAGGCGATGGCATGACTACGCTTGTCTTACTGGAGACAACAATCATTCATCCTTGGTCATGACCTAGAGCATCGTTTTGCCTTCTTATAGTCAATGATAATCCCAAACATATGAATTTTTCAATTTTTTTTATAGGAAATGGTGGACTTGGCAAACGTAATGGAAACTCGATGCATGCTCAGGTATTTCTAATGAAGGTCTTGGGTTGCAACTTTAAACATTGTTTTGACTAAACTTCCCTTGGCTTTCTTTCAATCAAACCCAAGCCCATCTCAAGTTTTTCCTTCACTTGTGAAATTTTAAATTTTTCCTAAATAAGAATTTTTTTTAAGTTAAATGGAAAGATCAAATCAGTTTTGAAAGCATTCTTGGTAGAATGATAGTTGATAACTATGATTCATTAGGACAGTTTTTGACAATGGTCATGTTGGATGCACTCTGATATTCAAGTGGACTATTTTATAGTCCCATGTAGTTTATAATGTTTTTCACTAAATAATGATTTGAATGGTATTACACTAGGTGCACACAATGCACATTTGGAATTGCACATTATTTCCCTCCCCAAATCGATGAATGAGATCCAATCAATGAACTCTTGTTAGCATCCGTCGTGTCTGGTACATCGACTATACTTGGCTCTTTTTCTAGCATGAAGATTAAAGCTTTTAATATGCCTAACATCTCTTACATTATGCAATTAAAGCCCCGTCTTGGCGCTAGTGCATAAGGATCGCCAACTGCTACACTATTTCAATTTATCATTATTAAATAGTAGATCCTTTTTAAGCTTCGCTACTTTCCACTAAAGCCACTAAATTAAGGCTTTTTAGCACCTTCTTTAGCAACATTAATGTATAAAGGTTGAGTTGCTAAATTTTATTTTAAATCAAATCAATAAAGTTAGGGCAAAGACCTAATTTCAAGGTATAAGTGTTCAATATAAGTTAGAAACCTATTATAGTCACCAAATCGAATCATGATATTATTCAATTTTGTTATATATGATTAATAAAGTATTTATTTTTTCTACAAAAATGATGCGAGAATGAGAATAAATTAACTTTAAATATTTTATTTATATATAATGAAGCTTTTGCACCTTTGCTATTTTCCTCTATATACCAACTATAACTTTTTGCACCTCCACCGCCATGGCATCGCTAAGTGCTTTAATTGCATAGCTCTTACATATGAAGAATTTAATAGTAATGAATCATAGACACTCCTCGTGTCCTTTTGCAATGGCAAATGGTCTATCCACATCAAAATACAATGAGTTCAAAACTGAATCTAGTTCGACAACAGTGCCTACTACAAAGTTTACTCCTCCTCCCTCTCAACCTCAATTAATGAGTCTACGATCACACTAGCATTTAGAAATAATTCCTTTTTATTGGCGAAGAACCTACTTTAGGGGTTCCCCCTGATGTTGGCATAGGTGATGCCATTATTTTGTTAGATCCTCTAAATTCTCGAACTTTTAAGGTTGATGTGGCATATCTTAGAAGAACGTGCAAGAAGCATGGGATTCCTTTTGAAATTGTGTTAGCTCCCTCACGTTATCAATATGCACCACTCCTGCTCAAGGGGGGCACAACTTGTAATCGGTACATGTGCATGGCAGTTTGTGTTTCACTATTAAATAATTTCAATCGTATAGTCCTATAATTTTTGAAAATTATCCCGACCCAATCACATCCAAACAGCCATGCTCTTCCAAATAGTATATACGTGATATTCGTTCGACACATTAATAGGGCCCCTACCACCAAGGGAATTTGTGACCACCCGAAAATCCATACCCTTTAAATCGGCAATAAACTACACATGTTCGACCCAAAAGCACAGACGGATGGAAAGTCAAGAGAAAGAAAAGAAGAGAGAATAAGAGAAGAGAAGAAAGAGAGAAGATAGAACCAAAAAGAACAATACAGAATCTCACATCACAGTGGAAAACATATAATATCATATCAATGATCTTCACAATATAGAAACTGTATATATACATACATCAATAAGAGTTCAACAATCAATCACAATTTATCAGCCTAGATAGTCATAATAACCCATCCTCACAATTGCCGATAATTATACAAGAACTAAGCAGCGGATAATCAATAATCAAAACCAATATGTGTATATGAAAATGAAGACATCCAGCTCGCCTGTTGAAGCTCCAAAAGCATCAAATCCGAACCTGTAAATATACTCGGTATGACCCGAGCATTGAAAGGGAAGAACATTCGGATCGGTCAGGTAAACCAGCATCAGAAACACACTTAACTGAATTTATTAAATCACCAAACTTTTCCTTTATAAAAAAAAAGTATCTCATAATATAAGTACACATATAAACTCGGACATGTTTTTACCGTACGATAACTAAAACCTTTCATATAAAATCATCTGATATTATGCTAGTGTCTATTATACAAATAATATTAATCATAGCGGAAATTGTAACATTGATTACCAGCATATAGCCGAAAATGGGTAATACAATCAAAAATGCAGGTACGTAGTGGAGTTTTGATTTCCATACAAATGACCAGGTGAAGGGACTAACTTCCGGCAGTACATCTCTAGAGGAATGTACCAAGGACCATCACGAAGAATCCTCTACCAACACAACACCGGCTACCTCTATAACTAGATGGTACCATCCTCCGGTCGTTATCGAACTTTAACGAGGGCCCTCATAGCATAAAAACCACAATAATAAGACACACGACAGCATAACGTGTAAAGATATACCTAAAAGAGGATGATTATACCCTATTTGGGAGCGACCCACTTAGCCTTGCTGCATCTAACCCTATTTTGGTCATTTTCAGTTGATGAGGCCTGAGGTAACGATTACCTTTCACATATCACATCACTTTAAATGCCACACGGCCATTTCCATTGACTACTAATTGCCTTCTACAAAAATACTACCCTTAAGCTCATACGTCTCAAAGAGGGTGTTAAGCTAAGAGAAGTTGCCTTCTCCGCCACTATTGATGTACGTTTGTAAAACACAAAACCAATGTACGTAATCTTTAGAAATGCAATGTCAGACAAACATCCATTCAAGTTGTCTAGGAATAGGACAAACCAAAGGTACTTTTCTACCACAACCTATCAGGAAATCCCTAGGATTAGTTGCGAATAGTCCTTACATTGGATACTTTATAATGAAGAGACCATTGCTACTATATGCATATTAGGATTTTAACCCCAAACGATCAACAAGCAATCCCCCACTATGAAAGTCTAGAATATCAATGCCATCACAAGCAACCTGCACAATCGTCGCATACATGATGGTCCAAACTAGTTTTTGGATAAACTGATCCCTGTCTCTTCGCACCAACAATGCAAAAGCGTTTTTTAACCTCACGCAAAAACTAAGTCTCATAGACTTATCACATCTCCAACTTTCAACTTGCTATCCTTCGGACCAAGAAGGAAGCTCAATAGATTGGAATAATACTCCACACTACACGAATCAACATCCTTAACACAAATGATAATCAAGCCTACACAGAAGGCTTCGTAATAAGTGTATGACTAAATAGTTCCCACATCAAGTCGAGGAACTAAAATGGCCAAATTTGATAGTCGGTTATTTAACTATCAAAGCAACAAACAAATATTTAGCACCATAACAATTACTGGGCCCTTTTAATCAATCTTTTATTAATTAAATCACTTGACAAATATTCACTTCAAATTATCTTTAAAAGATATATTCTCAAAACCATTTCAACTTTTCAATATTGGAAAACATTTCCATATACTTATTTTGACCGTATAAGCATATTCAAAAATCTTTTTATTTTCAACACTTAGAAAATATTACATATACTTAAATCAGGATTAAGTATAAATTTTTTTTTTAAGGAAAACATTATCTTAAACATGTTTATTTGGTCCTAAACGAATATTGCGTAAAACATCGTTACGACAACCCAAAATCACTAGTATAGGGATTCGAAAACTAGATATATATATATACATATATAAATCCCATATACTATACAAAACATTTCCTTTCGAAAATCATTTACTATAACAACAGTATTATAGTCCATCATTTCCTTATTTCTCGAAATGTCTATTTCAAAAATAAATGTTGAAATATATGTATTCGATACTTAACACTTTTTAAAACATCTTTAAACCATTTAACTCCATTTAAAATACCACTTTCCAAAAATATCCATTTTATTTAAATTATTATTCGCTATCCAAAATCGTGAATATAATTCTCTAAACAAATTCACTCGTTCTACACATTTAATAAAGAATTATCCACTGTCCAAAATCATGGATATTATGCTTTACCGAATTCATCACTCTTGCAAATTTAATTAAAGGATTATCTACTGTCCAAAATCATGGATATATTCCTTTAATAATCTTCTATATTTAACTTATCAAATTCAACTAATTTTGGATTTATAAACAATGTTTATACATTCACATTTCAATTTTGTGAAAACTTCCATTTGTAAATTCCCTTTATTAACAAATTTCATTTACATCTCATTTATATGCCAAACCCAAATTATAAGTTAATTTACTTATAATTCTTTTTATTTACAAATTCATTTATTTATAACTTCATAAATTATAAATCTATAAACCTTATTTACTTATAAAATTCAATTATAACTTCATTTTAAACACTATAAAAAGTCCTTTATAATTCAATTTTTTTTATTTATAAAATATCAATTTTATAAATCTTATATACAAACCATTTATAATAAATCAAAAACCAAAATTTAAGCTACTTACAAAATAGTTATCTCCATATTCCAAAAATCATATTCTGATTATATTTCACAAAAATCATAATTTTTATAACATAAAAATTATAATTTTTATTTATTTAAAATAAATCCATTTACTCAACAATTCAAAATTCAATAAAAATTTCATTTTCAAAATCACTTAAAAATCCATTTTAAATTTGAAATCATCACATTAACATTTTTATTATTTCAAAAATAGGCCCAATGCTACAACAACACCAAATACATCAATCATGACATCCTAAACATCATTTATCATATGATAAAAGCATATATCACAATATCTGTAAATAAAACCAATACAGGTGAGGAATCCAATTGGATCCCTCCAACCTGCCACCTGCAACAAATATACATATTAGAAATATATGTACAATGTTTGCTTCGAGGCAGACGCATGTACAAAGGGTCATCCGCTCATACACGGAAACATATAGGGTCTCATCTGCTCCAAAAGGCAGGAATATATCCAAATACCAATCAATATATGGATAATATATCATATGTCATCCAAACAATCATCAATCATCATAAATAAATTTTATTCTCACTTATATAAAAATATCAGTGAGTTAGAAAGAGTGAGTTGTACTCACATTGCTTCCAATAGCAGTTGTAGTGTTTTATTTTGAATAAAATTAAACAGCCGTTTAATTTTTCTCAAAATTTTCACTATCTCCAATCAACTCCAAAATAGCTCTAAGATGCAGTCCTCATCATTATGGACCCAATACAATTTGTTTCGTCAAAACCGGACCTCATATGAAGAAGTTACAGCATTTTAAAGTTTATACGATTTAAATATATATATATATATATATATATATATATATCAATTTTTTTATTTTCTTAACCTAGAATAAATCACAACCGTTCCTTCCTGGATCTATAGATCTGAGTCATTGCATTTACCTTCTTTCCCATCGTCAATCACGTACGTGATAAAACCCATGGCCGTCGTTTCTCTTTAATTTTCGCGACGTTTCCAATCGTTTTGCGATGACCCACTATTGCCAAATGAAAGAGTGACCTCTACTCCATCAATGCCTACAACGTCGAAGGGCTCGATCACCTCTGTGCTTCGATTTCTATGCACGAACCACAGCCAAACGCGGCCCTCCTGACGACGCCAAGGTGCCGCATTCTCGATCATAGCCGTTGATCTCGTAGTACTGGACGAGCCTGACCTTTTTGCAGTTGGAAGTTTTTGCTAATGGATTATAGATCGAGAGATAATTAAAGGAGAAGGTGGGTGGTTTCTGGCCGTGGATATCGTATGTGGCGGCTAGGGTTTAATGGCTAGGACTTGAGTGAATAAGTGAAAAAAAGGTGGCCTTATATAGAAAATTTCATGACACTATTCACCCGAAATTTTTCCAAACTCCAAATGAAGCATGCCATCTGGCGTTTATAATGTTTTAGCACTATTTCAAACACAATAGAATATATCGGAGCCAATTCGATCATAATTGAAAGTAGGTTTTCGAATCGACTTATTTAAATTTAAATGTCCGCTTAAACAAATTTCTATGCGTTTTAGCTTGCCCCGGACAAACCGCTGATCCGATTGACACGAAACTTGAAATCTTACAATAATATAGCATTACGGATCCAATGAAACTAGTTTTGTCAAAATTCGAGAAAGGTTCGAAAAATGACTATTTTTACTTGTCAAGTAAATATTAAAATATTCAATTTCAGTAATTTAACATTTAATTCAATTTTTAAAGTTCTCTAACATCATTCAAATTCAAATAGAATTTAATTCACCTTTATTAGTCATTTTAATTCACATTAAATCCAAAATTTCAATTATTTCTGCAATTTCAAATAATAAATTAATAATTTAATTATCCAATAAAATCACTATATTTCAAATATAATCTATTCAGCTTATAAAATTTACTTCAGAATATTTAAAATCAATTAAATATATGAATTTCAAACGATGGAAATTCTGGGTCGTTACATTCTCCCCTACTTAAAAGAATTACGTCCTCGAAATTACCATGTAAGAAAAAGTCACAAAATCCATTAACTTTTCGAAACAACGCATTCAAACTAGATTTCCAAAATCATTTTAGTTAAACTTCTTATAAAAACTTTTTTAAGTTTTCAAACCATTCTTAGTTATCTTTTCAAAACCAACTAATATCGTCTAACCTTTAATTCCAAATCAAAATTTTAGTCGTCAAAAATATTTTTCAAAATTCTCAAAATTTTCCAACGCTTCAAATTTTCAGAAAAATTCGCCAGCACTCCTTTGTGCGGTTTAATCGTAGTAGGATCACAACATATATATTTATCACAAATATACATCTCATCTACGAGGATGAGGCATCCCGTAGGGAAAAGTGTAAAAGTACGATATGTAATCCGTGATATGTACCTTATATATTATTGGCGAGCATATATGTCTAATATAGTGCGAAAGCAAGCTCCCAATGCGAAGAATATACCATCTGCACCTACTAAATACTCAACAACAAATGGAGAACATGTATATATGAAAGCAATATCAATATACAACATATACCGATAAAAAAACTATATATGCCAATATAGCAAATGCACAAAAGCAACAAATCCAACCATCAAACAACTATATCCAACTAACATCCAACAAAACCAATCTCTATCCAAAAAATTCATAACTGAATCAATATAAATTCACTTCTAATTAATATTCATTGAATTGATTTTTAATTAAATATTATTTTGATTTATTTAACATTGGATTTTACTAATATTCATCTATTCAAATTCAATTAGTTTACATTCACTAATTCATATTCAAGTTGGCTCACTTCTAATTCAAATTAAATTTAATTATATTTAAATCCACTTCGCTTCCTATTTGAATTTAATTATTTAACTTTCAATTTCATTGATTCAATTTCATTAACACTTAATGAATCATTATTCAATCAACTAACAACCATCTAACAATCAATGTATATCCGATCATAACCAAATTTATTTGCTTCGCTAATTTGGTTTAACACTTTTAATTTCAAATTGGTTTAATATCTAATTGAATTTCATTCAATTATTCAATTTCATTAACTTTTAATGAACTAACACTTACATCCATTATTCTATATCAATTCATTTACATTCAATTCTTTATTTTTCAATCCATTTGTTCAATTCAATTCATTCGTTAATTCAACTGCTAATTCATTTTGCATATCAAGTTGAACTTCATTTTATAACTCAAGCCTACATTCATTTCATCACTTCACTTTATTAATTCATTTTGATATCCAATTCAACTTCATTCAACATCACTTAAGTTTTATTTCATTTCATCTTCATTTACATTTACTTTCATTATACAACTTAAGTTCACTACTCATTTTGTGAAGTCTCGAAAATTTAGGCAATAATTATTTAATAATTTCATTAATAATTTTTTTTAAAATGTGAAATATTGATTTAATAATCTAATTCAAACAGAATTTATCTTTTGACAATTAATAATTATTTAATTTGTTAAATGATATTCTTTTCAAAAGTTAAAAATATTTAAATGATAAATTTATCTTTCTAAACTGATTTAAAAATATTTATTTATAATGTATATATGTGTATACATTGTAAATAGGAATTTTGATTTTAATTTAAATTTAATAAAGGATATTTTCTATTATATATAAATGTATAAATTGCAAATTGATTAAATTGTTTAAAATTAGTATTGAAAACTTTTCAAAAGTTTGTTTTAAAAATCTATCTTATATTTCCATAGAAATGTAAGTAAGTATTTATTTTATTTATAAAAATGAATATAGTTTAAATTTTGTTTTATAATAAAAGTTTATTTTTTTTGTTTTAAAAAAAAAATAGTTTTTCTTTGAAATAAATTTAATTCATTCACATTAAAATATAGTATTTTGATTTAAAACTCTTGAATAGAATAAATTCAACATTATTATTTTTAAATTCTTCTCTTTTGAAAATTGGTTTTAAAAGAATATGATTTTGAAAAATAATTAAGCAAACATTTAAAATGTATAGTGTTATAAAGAAGTTTATAAATAAACATGTAATTATTTTCTAGGCTAATGTTAATAAATATTTAAAACATGCTAGAAACAAACTAGAAATGGTTTTAGATAAATTTAAATACATTTATAAATTTAGAATTTTTCTTTTAATAATTGAAATGCATACGTGTTAAATTCTTAAACTAATAGAAGACACTTGTAAAACATTTGACATAATAAGTCAACAAGTGGCATTTGTTTTAAAACTTATTATTTAAATTATATTGACAAGAAAATATAACAAAAGCATTTGGTTAAAACATTTTCTTCAAAAAGAAACCTGAAAATCAGATTTCAGTAAATCAAAAACTTAAAACAAATGCATGTTAAAATCTGCAAAATCAATTTCTGCAAACAACTTCAATTCTGCAACCTATCTACATCGAAATTCTGCAAATCAATCTTCAACTTCAACTCTTTCTCAAGCATATGAAGTTTTGGGTCTGCATGCAATCTTCATCAATAAGAAAAGCAACTTCAACTTGCAATTGCAAATCCAGATTCATCATATGTATATTTATGGTTTGCTGTTACAGGTATCTTATTACCTGATTCTATTTTAGAAACTAAACCTTTAAATGGGAATAAAAACATGACCTCTTGAATTGATTCTCTGTTTGTATTTGTTATGAAAATGAGGGATGTTTGTTTAGTATAGATTAAGCTTATAAATATTAAGATTAAATTTGAAATCTGTTTCACTGTAAACTGTAAGGGACAGTTAACATAAAAAAAATCAATCAAGAATCTTAAACTTCTTAAATCATTGAAACAAGTTTATAACCTGAATACATGAATGAAATCATGATTTCTGAAACAAATTCCATTTTTTTAAATTAACTGTGGAACTAGCATTCTGTGTTGAACAGAATTAGGAATTTAGGGATTTTCTGTTAAGACAGTGGATTTTAGGTGTTAAGATGCTTCATGTTAGTGGAGTATTGATGTAAGGATGGAGGAGATTTTGGTGATAGATGATCAGAGAGAGAGAGGAGATGGGGATTGGGGTTTTCCAGGTTTCAAAACCACTGTCTTTAAGTGTTGCAGTTCTTAGTTTATCCACATGCTCTCTATTGCTTCGAGTTATTTGAGGCTTTGGGAGATTTCAGAGGCGATGTAGGTGGGTCATTAGCCGGAGTTGCAGTGATGGTGATGGTCGGAGAAGGCGAGTTTATGGCTGTTGACAGGTTTGAATATTAGGTGCTGTGAAGTGTTCCAGGTTGGATTGATATTCTTTGATTTTGGAATTTGAGGTGCAATGGGAATTTAGTGATCGTACCAATGTTAGGAGATGGTAGGCAACTAGGAGAAGTAGCCTAGGGTGTCAGAAGTTGATCAGAGCTCCGGTGTATATGCACCATTCATGCTTGATGTCTGGTGAACTTCTGGAATGTGCAGGGTATTTTGACTCGGGTATTCCTCGGGTATTTTTGATTTTAACTCGAAGCAGGGGGTTTGGAAACTCGGAGTAAATTAAGGGGTTTCTCGGGTTGTTGTGTTGCAGGGTTAAATATGAGTTTTGTAGTTTTCTAAATTAATGAAATGCATATTTTTAAGTTGAAACTTGATTCAAGTGTAACTTGAATCTGAATTCAAATAAAGTTTTGAGTTCAAGGCTTTTAAAAAAATGGAAAATTTAAAATTTAAACAAGATTTAAATTGAGTTTTGAATCACGTTTAAAATAGTTTCAGGTTTACTTTTAAAACCTGATTTTTGATTTAAAACAGTTTTTGTAAATTTTTAAATTTTGAACAGATTTAAATGTTTTTAAGCAAGATTTAAATTTGTTTGAAATCAAGTTAAAACACAGTTTTCAGGTTTACTATGTAACTTCCCAGTTTTGATTCAAAACAGTTTTTGTAAGTTTTTAAATTATGAACAGATTCAAATGTTTATAAGTAAAAGTAGATTTAAAAATGAAATTTGATTTCAAATAAGTTTTAAAACTTGAAAGAATTTATTTTCTTTAGTATTTGAATTAAAATATGAAGTGATTAATTTAAAATTGTTAAAATAATCAATCTATTTTCAAAGCTTGATTTATTTTAATCAAGTAATTTTGTTTTAAACCTTTTCATTATATTTAAGTAATGTTCTTTAACATTCATTTATTTTAAGGTTTATTTTTATTTAAATTTGGATTAATGTTTAAATAGTTAAACATTTTAAATGGAATTTAATTTAGAAATGTATTGTTTTAATATATTTTGAATGTAAATGAGTCTTTAGATAAGTAATCAAATTATTTTAAAAATAATTAAGATAATTAAGAATTTACTTAATTATTTGATTTTAAATAATGGTTTAGATTAATATTAATTAGAAATGATTTATTGATAATTAATCTAATTCAAACTTCCTTATGTATGTAATTATTGAAATGTTGTTAATTAATAATTGGTGATAATTATCTAAGGATAATTTAGTAATTAATTAATGTAATTAATTTTGATAATTAACTAGATGGATTAATTGAATCTAATTAATTGTAATTTGTTAAGTATAATTAATTGTTAAAGTAATTAAGGAATTAATTACTTATTGTAATTAATTTTGATATGTGATTTATTTAAGTCAATTAATTTAGTTTAATTAATTTAAGTAAATCATCTAATGATTTTAAGAGTGTAATTACTTAATGAAATTAATGGAGCAGGATTACTTAGAGAAGTAATAATGATAATTACTGGAATGTAATTAGTAATTTGGATAATTACTTTTGTAATTAATCAAGAGATTAATTAAATAGTCTCCCTGTCCCCAAAGTTTTCAAAAATATAAATTTGATTAGCGAAAATTTATCATCACGAAAATGGGCTCCAGGCGAAACCCTGTGAACGCGATCTTCTTTCTTCGTCTCCGTTAGTTTATTCCTCTCTCTGTTTCTCCCTCCCCCTTCATGTCCTCATCCCCTCCCTTTCACTTTACTTAGAGTCTCCCCTCCCCCTCATCTACTCGCTCCGGCCGTTGTTATAGTTCGATGGATGTTGACGTTGCCGCTCGACCTGACCTACTTTC
This sequence comes from Allium cepa, assembly GCA_030765085.1. Classification (NCBI taxonomy): domain Eukaryota; kingdom Viridiplantae; phylum Streptophyta; class Magnoliopsida; order Asparagales; family Amaryllidaceae; genus Allium; species Allium cepa. Next base: position 432,915,330 of record CM060943.1, read on the forward strand.
GTCCAAAGAATTTCCACCCCTCCGTGCCAACAAACCGTCCCCCCTAGTTCTATCTTCCATCGCTTTCTCGAGTGATTCTACTGCTGTTGCAACTTGTTTATCTACTGGGAATACGGCCACGACTATTTCAGGTATACCGCTAATCCTCCCATTATCCGGATCCATTGCGTGTGATGGTGATAGGCCCAGCTGTGTTTTGGGACAACAAGTATCGGATTCATTGGTTAAGGACTGTGTTGTTGGTGGTAAGTTTGGTGATGTATCTGGCTTCGATGAGTTTGTTGTGGCTGATTGTTGCAAGTCAAGTGTTTGTAAAAATGTTGCAGTGGGTTCTGATCCAATAATCAGTGCTAATGTAGTCCCTGTGCACAATGTATTAACTCCTGGTGATAGCATGCTCGTTGTCTCTTCTCCCATTGATGCACAGCGCCTCAAACCTAAGGCCTTTTCTGGTGTTGAGGTGTGTCGCCCCACTGATCCATACCCTACAGTTACCAAATCATGGTCTTCCCTGTTTACATCTATGCCCCATAACGCAGGAGTATATGAACCGGTTGATTTCGAAATCATTGAGGGAAACGGAGTGAAGATCCCTCCCCCCTGTGTAATGCAAGCCGGTTTGGACTTTTGGTCTGGATACGTTGTCGGTTTTTTTTTGGACCCTAAACATCGACTCCATGATGCGGCTGCCGTTTGTCGTAAGGCCTGGAGACTACAAGGTGGACTTAGAGTTAAGTTGGTTGATTCCTTGTACTACCTTTTGTTCTCCTCCCCCGAGGAACGTAGTTGTGTTCTTGAGTCTGAGCCTACCTTCATTGATGGTCAGCCTTTTATTATTACCCCCTGGACTCCGACGGTTGCTAGTGCTTGTGAGCAAGTATTATCTGTCCCTGTTTGGGTTTATTTCTCTCAAATCCCATCTGCTCTTCAACCTCTGCTTGGTTTGAATTGGCTTGCATGCAATGTTGGTAAGTTGATTTGCTTTGACTCTAATACAGTTGCGCGTGATAAGCTAGTTTATGCCAAGGCTCTGATTGAGATTTCTCCCCTTAAACTGCTTCCAACCTCTATTCCTGTTCAGCTAGCTGTTGGACACGTGGTGGATGTTCGTGTTCGTTATGGATGGGTCGCCGACATTTGTTCCTCCTGTCACTCTTTTGGTCATGTTGCATCTGCTTGCTTGCACTCTGTTATATCTGCAGCTGCGCCTAAGATTCCTCTGCCTCGTCCTCCTCTAAGGAAATGGGTCCCCAAAGTCTCTCTGGTTGCTCCTGCCCCTGATCCTTCTCTTGCCCTAGTGCGGCCTGCGTCCCCAGTTCCTGCTGATGTCCCTACTGTTTTGTCTACTGAGCCGGTTCTCTCTCCGCCTCTCGTTGTTTGGGCCGAGACTGAACATTGTTGGGTTGATCGTCAATCAGATATGAGATTCAACCCTGTGGATGACTCCTACTTTAGATAAGTATCTGATGATCTACTGGACCTTCGATGCCTCTTTTACAGAATTTCTGGTGATTCCTTGGTTCTTGATTTGGATGGTTCGTATGCTGATAGAAATTCTGTCATTCTAGCTGACTCTGCCTGGGATCGAGCTTTCATTTACTCCTCTGATGATGTCGGCTATGTTCCTTCTCTTGCTACTCGTTTCCGCCCCTTCTTTGGTCTTCTGGGGAGTGGTCCTCTGGATTCTTCTCGAGTTGATGAGGTTGTTGGTGATTCTTCCTCTGCGGAGGAGAACTAGTCTAGTTATTTACATCTTGTAGCTGTGACATGTCTGTCACACTCCTGTGCTGTATTTTTATTTTCTATCTATTATAGTAGCTAAGGTACTCTACCTTACTCATGTACTTCAATGTTATTACGTTCGTAATAAAGGTGGTCGGTCCACTATAAAACCGTCGGCCTTGCCAAAAAAAAAGAGATTAATTAATAAAGATAATTAATTATTGGATAATTAATTTGTTAATGAGTAATTAAAGATAGTTAATTACTAAATTGAATATTAATCAAAGTGATTAATAAATAGATTAATTAATAAATGTAATTAATTTTAATTAAGTAATTTATTTAAATATTAGAGATCATTAATTATTATAATTAATGATGTAATTAAGGATTGTTTGATTAAGTAATAATTAATTAATTAATTAAGTGATTAATTAATTGTAACTAATTAAGGACAAATATAATTAATTATAATTAATTAATAAATGAGTAATTAAATGTTAATTACTTATGATTAAGGTTAATTAATTTATAAAATTAATTAAAGACTAATTACTTATTGTAATTGGTGAATGATTAATCAAAGATGTTTAATAAAGTTGAATACTTAGGAAGTGATTAATTAACTGGGTTAATTAATTAATGTATGTTAAGCAGGATTTAAATGAGTAATTAATTTAATTTAATTTAAATTAATTAGAAACAGAAATAATTAATTTAATTCATTTTAAATTAATTACAATTGATGGTTAATAAATCATTGCTTATGGATATTATTGATTGAATGGTTGTGATCTTAGTAATGAGATGAGTTGTAGTTGTATGATATGAATGCTTGGTTTAAGTATGATGGTTTGTGATGATTATCTGTTTGTGATGATACAGATTATCTGTTTATGATATGAATGTGATTATCTATTGTGAGATGTAGTTTATCTATCTATGTGAATTAGATAATATTGAAATGAGTTAATTGTTTAAACCTTTAAGTATAACTTGGACATTAAGATGGCGTTTGGTTTCGGTGAGACCGGGACCGGGTTTCCATATTTGGATATCCGAAAACCACATCGATCCAATTAAACGTTAGGTCGTTAATCCAAGTGGAGCGAGTGAAGACTCGAGGTGTAAGGGCTATACGTCAGTATAACTCTGTGGGTGATTCTGTAATGAGTTGACGGAATAGTACTTATAGATTCGAGATGGTGATTTAGAGTGCAAGGGTTATCGTCGTTAACTCTGAGGGTGATTCCAATACGAGTGTAACGAGATAATGCCTTCGGTTTCGTTCAAACCCGGAACAAACTTGTATGGATTGAATGCTTTCAGAACATCGTCAGGTGGACGATGAGCATTCTAAGATTTATATGTCCTATAAAGATAATCGTATCCTCAAGCCTCATCAACCAGGAATGGCTAAAACAGGGGAGGTGCAGCAACGTGGGTAGCCTCCACTGGAGAGAAAGATTTATCCCTGTCAAGAGGTCCCTTTATATTCGGTTGTGTGGCAGTTGGCGACGGCCAATCTGCGGGGTGGTCTTGTTCGGGACTGTTCAGTAAGGAATGGTTCCGGCTTTGTGTTGCAGGGGAGCGGGCGTACTCCTCGGTACGGTGATCTAGGCCACGTACTATGACGGACGGTACCCCAATAGCCCTGCCATTGTTGGAAACCCATTTTTCCTACGAGACCCTACGGTTTTGATTGTATTACCCACTTTTGTGGCTAGTAGCTGGAATTTAATGAATGTAACAATTTCGGCTATTTCTTATTTACTTGAAAACCCTAGACACTATTATAATATCACTGGATTTCCTATCAAATGTTTTGGTTAGCATAAGGTAAAAACTTTTCCATGTTTATGTGTGGGAAGTCTTACGTGATACCTTTTGTTTCCAAAGGATTTTCTAAAGTTAAGCAACTTTTATCCCCGTTTACTCACACCAGACCCTGTTTGACCTGAGTGTTTATTTTCTATTTTATTAAACTCTTGGGTACTCATATTATGTATGAGTAGTCAAGTGTTTCAGGATTTGCCTTGACGAGTTTCTGGAGGAGATAATGGAGCAGGAGGCTTCAACGTGTAGATATATGTAGTGGTTCCGCTGTGTTTGAGTTGTATCTGTTTTTCTCTGATGTACTTGGATTGTAATTGCTAGACAGATGTTTATAACTGTCTAGTTTGTATTGTATTAGCTGTATTACTCTGATGTATATGATACTTTGTAATGTTTTATGTGATATATTATAATTTATTCGATTCCACTGTGAGATTCTGATGTTGTATGTTCTTTCTTTCCTTTGTTTTCTCTTTTCTATCCCTTTCTTTCTCCTTAGCGATGCGACTTCCTGGAGTTTGGAAGTTGGGTCGTTACATTGTGGTATCAGAGCTCTAGGTTGACCGAATACCTAGACTCTAGAGTGGTGTCCTTCTTGAGAGAGCGTATTTGTAATTTTGAATATAGATATATATTTTTATTTCTACCTATTAGATTGGGTTACCTGTTCAGGTTTTCCAATATAAGTAATAAAGGTAGATAGGGTAGTAGTGTGTGTTACACAACTACCAATGGTTTGAGTTCGAGTGTTTGAAGTTGGAAGTGGTCTGCTAGGGCAGTGTTGGGCATCTTGAGTAGTTTTGCAGTTTGGTATAAAGGATTTCACCAATCTCTGAAGGAAATCTTTTTAAGATTCGGAATTTATCTTTGGATTGTAAGCTGGATTTCACTCGTGTGTGTGGATTTTCTTGAGTTTGGATTAGTAGGAAGTTCTGAAGCCAGCAATGGTATTTTGGCAACCTTAGGGAGGAGTTCTGTCAATATTTGAGCTTGGTTTGGAAGCAAGTTTCCTGAGAGATATCTGTCTATCTGGAAGGCTCTATTGTGAAGAGGCTGGTGTAGCTTTGAAATTTGATGAGTTTTAGTTAAGGAAGTTTTGGCAACAGTAGCAGCAGTGAGTGGCCTGTTCTTCAATGGTTCAGAAATCTCTGTGATTCTTCTGTCAGTAGTCCGGGCATATGGTGTAGCTTGTCCATTTCTTCTGGAAGCTCAGTTGGGAGTAATGTTAGTGGTTAAGAGGTGGACCACTAGTTTCTTCTTTTGAAGGCTTTAGCTGTTCTGATTGTCGAAGTGAGAACGATTTCTTGGGATCTGAACTGAGTAGGATCGCAAAAGTGAATTGCGATGGTTCGAAAGTTCTCTAAGTGTTCTTTGTTTGGATTGAAGCATCTCTAGAGGATGTTTGAGTAATTGAAGTCGTTTGATTTTCTGGATATCTTCGAAGAGGTTAAGATTTGCATCCATCGAGAGTTTGAGTTCTGATTCGACTTGGTTCTTGGAGTTTTACTGGTGGACCAGATTAGTAGGAGGTTTTTTAAGAGAAATCTGTTTAAGTTGGTAGGGTTAATTGGATCCAGTTTTATGGTTGAATTTTTGCTGTGGTGTTTGTGACCGAATCGGATAGGTCACTGAGATTTTATGGAATTTGATGAACAATGTTTCCGAAATAAGTTAATCAAGTTTATACTTGTGTTTATCAAAGCATTCTCAAATCAGAGTTGCGCACTGGAAGCATGGTGGCAGCTATTCCAGAATAGAAGCAACATCCGATTCTTTGGGAATCTGAGTTTTGTCTTGGATCAGAGGATTTCTACAGGAAATTCATTTGGATCTGGAAGCTTAGATGTTTGTGCATCTGTTCTGTTTTCAGAATAGGAGTAAGATCTGGAGATCGTTTATTTCTTTATCCAGATTTGTCTGTAAGGCTCTGTGAAGATTTGTTTGATCTAGAAGTTGAAGGCAGCCCAGGATCGACGGGAGAGATGTGTGGATAAGAGATTGATCTTTCTGTTTCTCTTAAGAGTTGAGTGTTCGATCTACAGGATTGAATTGCCAGCTCAGATGGCTGGAATTCGTTATGTTTTTTACGTATCTTTGAGGGAGTACGTGTATGGTTTGTCATTGGTTTTAGAATCAGTAGTTCTGGGAAATTTGGAAGTTGATCAGGACTTGTCTGTGGTCCAGTTCTCTGTTTAGATTGGTAGATCTAGATATAGGAGCTCTAGATCTGTGTGGTGTAGTTAGTTTAGATTTTGTAGGGTGAGTGTCCCGGTGTTTGTACCTGGGAAACTCTAGGGAATCTTATCCAGAATTTTTGTCTAGATAGTTAGAATTGTTTGTTTGAATTGGTTGCTATGGTTATTAGTATTGGTTGATAGCATATGTTTGCTATTTTTAAAATTTAAAATCTATATGGATTATTAAATTACCTTTGCTTTTAAATTTCGGGGACGAAATTCTTTTAAGGGGGGAGGAATGTGATGTCCCGGAAATTCAGGCAATAATTATTTAATAATGTCATTAATAATTAATTTTAAAATGTGAAATATTGATTTAATAATCTAATTCAAACAGAATTTATCTTTTGAAAATTAATAATTATTTAGTTTGTTAAATGATATTCTTTTCAAATGTTAAAAATATTTAAATGATAAATATATCTTTCTAAACTGATTTAAAAATATTTATTTATAATGTATATATGTGTATACATTGTAAATAGGAATTTTGATTTTAATTTAAATTTAATAAAGGATATTTTCTATTATATATAAATGTATAAATTGTAAATTGATTAAATTATTTAAAATTAGTATTGAAAACTTTTCAAAAGTTTGTTTAAAAATCTATCTTATATTTCCATAGAAATGTAAGTAAGTATTTATTTTGTTTATAAAAATGAATATAGTTTAAATTTTGTTTTATAATAAAAGTTTATTTTGTTTTGTTTTAAAGAAAATAGTTTTTCTTTGAAATAAATTTAATTCATTCACATTAAAATATAGTATTTTGATTTAAAACTCTTGAATAGAATAAGTTCAACATTATTATTTTTAAATTCTTCTCTTTTGAAAATTGGTTTTAAAAGAATATTATTTTGAAAAATAATTAAGTAAACATTTAAAATGTATAGTTTTATAAAGAAGTTTATAAATAAACATGTAATTATTTTCTAGGCTAATGTTAATAAATATTTAAAACATGCTAGAAACAAATTAGAAATGGTTTTAGATAAATTTAAATACATTTACAAATTTAGAATTTTTCTTTTAATAATTAAAATGCATACGTGTTAAATTCTTAAACTAATAGAAGACACTTGTAAAACATTTGACATAATAAGTCAACAAGTGGCATTTGTTTTAAAACTTATTATTTAAATTATATTGACAAGAAAATATAACAAAAGCATTTGGTTAAAACATTTTCTTCAAAAAGAAACCTGAAAATCAGATTTCAGTAAATCAAAAACTTAAAACAAATGCATGTTAAAATCTGCAAAATCAATTTCTGCAAACAACTTCAATTCTGCAACCTATCTACATCGAAATTCTGCAAATCAATCTTCAACTTCAACTCTTTCTCAAGCATATGAAGTTTTGGGTCTGCATGCAATCTTCATCAATAAGAAAAGCAACTTCAACTTGCAATTGCAAATCCAGATTCATCATGCATTTCAAATCAGGTCCTGGAATTTGTGAGGCATCTCTGAGATTTGTGCTCTGCATCTAATTTGATTTCTGCATCTGTAACGAGACGGATTTTGCCCGCTCGAAAATCGACATCCATACTTCAAATCGTATTCGAATGCCGTAGATCCAACCGTTCAAATCCGATTCGCCGGAGCTTATAACAATCATTAAGTAAACAACACAGCGGAATAAAGAATAATACATTGATATACAGCTTTGATACAAATAATCCAATAGATATCAATATACATCAGAGATATGATACAATAAAATAGCAGCGGAAAAAAAAAATAGATAACATCTAGCAGCGGAACAATATAACTCTAAGGCAGTCTTCAACGAAGAACTCCAAATCGGAACTGTAACTCCATTTCCAAGAATCAATCCAGCAGAAGCTCGAACCCCTCATCACATATCACCAAGCTCAGCAAGACTGGTGTGGTCCAAAGACTGAACTCACTCTGGATAATCTACTAAACCTGACTATCTGAAAAAACCCAACTCTAGACTGCTCGTGTAGAAATATAATGAGCACCCAGAGTTTAGGAAAGAAACGATAAACTCCGGATCAGTCGTGGGACTGGTGTGAGCAACAAAAACAGTTTATCTTTTAAAAACATTCAACAAAAGATTTTCAAAGTCAATTCGCAATGCTTTTGAAAAATGAGACTACCATAAGGCCTCCCGCACACACACACAATGCAAACGCAGAATCGGAGGAGATTTCTCCTTATGATAGTCAAAGATGCTTGATACGCATTTAAAAGACATTGATATTATTACTAGTGCATAGTGTAGTGAAATATTTCGAAAGTAGAATATAAATCTTAGCCAACATACGACCATTATCGTATGCCTACTATAGCTAACTATGTTCAATAGCAGGTTACCGCCACATTCCATAGCAGGTTATACAACTAATACCGTACAAGTCACGTATTGTTTCTTTGGATTTCCAACAAATGGTCAGGCCAAGGAACTTCCCATTGCCACATGAGAATGCCTCTGGAAAGACATCCCCGAGAACCAAACCGGAACTCTGCCAACACAAGGCCGGGTTACCCCTAACTGGGTAACTACTGACACGAGCACGCCATTCCCCGATCGTAAACGACCTTTCTCGCGGGATCCCGATAACCAACAACCACAAAGTAATAAACTCGTAGTAACCACATAGGTTAAATATCTGGGCTCCATACCATGATACCACCTCTATCCAGAAGGAAATGCACATACCCTAAGGGGAGCTACAGCAACCCCTAATAACCTTGCCGCATCTTTCCTGTTTTGACCATTTCCGGGATGTGAGGCTCGACGAAGTCACGTCCACAAAAACACACTTTGTACAAAAAGCTGTGCTTTGGGTCAACAAATGATCAACACAATGATCACTAAGATAGACGATCAAATCAATGATCCTATCACAAATAATCAACACAATGATCATTTCAGCATCACTCAGCATGTCACATTACCAAACTGGGAATATATCGCTGATAACTTCAACTATATAACCTCTGAGCTCGTACGTCTCAGAGAAGGGTGTTAAGCAAAGAATAAATTCTCCGCCACCAACAGAAATATATTTGAAAGAAATCGGCTTTATATCTCAACTTGTAATGTCAGACATACAATCCATACAAGTCTGTTCCGGGATCGAACAGAACCGAAGGCACTTACAAAGAAGTCCTTGAAATCCGGATATTCACAATCCTGATCGGATTCACCATCACATATGGAGAACTCAATACCGTAGCTACTCGGTGCAGAGTCAATCGACAGGTCATCCTATCGCTCTCGCAAATACCCGGTCTTCAACACCGGTCTTCAAATGCTATCCATAACGACGAATCACATATTCAGAATGGGTTATACGACCCCATGGTCCTTTCCCGGTTAACCCGAATAGTGAGCGCAAATATTTTAAAAATATCTGGATATTGGGATTTCAATTAAGTCACAACTTAATAATTCAAAACTTTTCTTCAAATGGCTTAACAAATTACCATTTTCAATCTTTAAACAAAAAGATTCATTTTCACAACCTTTAACGGTTTAAACAGTTTTCACATTTTAATCTTTTAAACAAAAGATTCATTCACAGATCTTCCAAATCAATTTCCATTTCAATTTGATTAACTCGTTAAATCTTTAAATCAAAGATTTAACTTATAGCTTTCAAAACAATTTCATTTCAATTTGATTTAAACAAATCATCAATTTAAATCTGTTAAAAATAAACAGATTTAATTCATAGTTTTCAAAAAGAATTCATTCATAACTTAGGAAAATCATTTCTCTATTCAATCTTGAAATTCCCCTAATTAACTGGAATCTCAGTTCCTATCTAAAAGTGTTTATCATTTGGAAACAACAGTTTTCATTTTGGAAATCTGATTCATTTATACGAGTTGAAATCCTTAGGTTAAATTCAAACTCCTAAAAACGATACTTAAAAGTGGTTAAATCCCTATATAACCAATATAATATCTTTAATCCCTAATTTCAAATCATAGAATTCAATTTCAAGTATTGAATTTAAATTTAAATCAAATTATTTAAATTCTAAAACTTAATCATGTAATTTAAAAATAAATTTATATTTTGAAATTCCATTCCAAAAGCTTTTCACATTTATTCCGATTCCATTTCCAAAACATTTGAATTTAAAAATTCAAATTTAACTATTTAAAAAATCTGCGACTTAATCGATTTCCTCGTGAAATCCATATTTGTGTGTGTATGGTGTGGTCTAGGGGTTTAACACAATAGTGCAACATTATTTCAATCATCACAGATTCAAATATAACCATATATTCAATAAGCGATATAAACTATAACGCTTATATTTCATATACCTATTCGCAGATATATATATCACAAATAATAAACTATATCACAGATCACAACTCAAATCAGGATAATCATAAAGCATCATATATCAGGAATATCAAACAATTCCACCATTAAATAAAACCCAAACATCCATAAGTAAAATTTATTAATCAACTGATTAATTTAAATCAGATGTATTCCTTATGAATAATTTAATTAACCCTTAAATAAATAATTATTCTTAATTAATTATTCTTACTTAATTAAAATGAGCAATTAATTTCTTAATTACTTTCATAAAGTAATTATTCTTATCCAATTTCATAAATGGTTATCATTAATTAATCAATCCAATTGATCATTACAATTATCATTTTAGTTTATTATTTAAATAATCTTAGTTAAGGACCTTCATTAACAATTAAAGTTTCTTTAATTACCGTGTTAAAGAAATCATTATGAACTATAAATTTGATCAATCCTTAACAATCCGTTAATTTACAAATTTATTATTCCTTACTTAATAAATCTTTAAATCTTTAATTAATTCAAATCATTAACTTATCGATTGATAGCTGACGAAATAATTATTTTACGTAATTAATTGTCCACTAATCATATATTAATTAATAGCCAATGAGTAATTACAAATCTTTATTACTTAATTATTAATTAACCCAAACTCTTATTATAATGTAATTATCCTTGATTGTTTACCAAAGGAAATTAATTTATATTAACTCCTTATCTTAATTAACATTACAAGTCTCCCTTAAATTTTGAAAACTAATTTGTTATTAAGTTCGACTTTAAGTGATAATAAATTTCATACTTACTAATATTAATTACTTAATTAAAATATTAATTAAGAGTTTAAACATCGTTATATCTTAACTAGATAATTAACTAGGATAAAGTTTTTATTTAAGTTTGTTGAGTTATTAAATCTTACAATGTTTTAAACCCTGATAAATCACAAGATTTGTTAACAATTTTGAAGAAACCAAGCCTTCCCTGTTAAAAACCCGAGATCTCCCCAGAAAAATTCAAGTGCTGCTTCGGGTGTTCGCCCCCAATTCCCCGAGACACCAACCCAGTAACGCAAACTCACCTTCTTCCCTCTTTCAATTTACAGCAAGTTTTCATGTGAACTTAATTATAAAAATAAACAACAGAGAATACTCACACTCGAACATAAAGGAAAACCCGAAGCATCCAAACGAAATTTTCGAGCATAACTCGAGACAGTTCCCTCCCCTGCAAACGCTAACACGCCGCCGTGTCGTGCACGTGCACGCCACCACATCGCCGTTCCGGTGGCCATCGCGCCCTCGAGCAAATCGCGCTTCATCCATACTCTCGAAACCACTGATCGATTCAACGCCAAAAACTACAGAACAAAATCGAGCTACTCGAATCGAAAGTACTGGAATAACAAAATCAGAGAAACACGCCGCCGCCGATGATCGAGATGACCGGAACTCACGGCACTCGTCCCAGAGCACCCCCACAATGCCACGCCGCTAACCTTTGCCTCGCGATCCATTCCGGTCTACCATAACCAATGCCATCACCTCGCAAAGACACTCAACCGAAATACTCAGTAAAACCCTAAATTCCACTCGTGCTATCAATTCTTGCATTAGAAATTTTCTTTAGCATTTTTCCTATACTCGAGGATCATCAAGCTAGCTTTACATCAAGTTGCAGCAATTAAGAATTGTTGAATCTCCAGAATTTTACAAAAAAGCGTTTTTGGTTCAAAACTGAACAGCACCTAGAATACTTAACAAAAAAATCATCATCTTTGTTTTAAAAATCTTAGCTTTGTATGTTAAATCAAGTTATGAAATCGAATCAACAATTTACAACATTCGAATTTTTCACATTAATTCCTTTTTACTGTAAATTCAAAGATTTTGAACCAATTATTCATTTTAAAAACCTATAATTATTTTTAGATGAAATGTTACATGATTTTAAACAACCTTTATTTACAAATCATACCCCAATTTGAATTCAACATTAAGTTATTTAATTTGTTTTGAAAATGGAACCTGTTACTAACACACAGAGCATATATGTAAAACATGATTGAAACCTGTTGCCTGTAAACAGAACTATGTTACAAACATGCTCTCCATATCTACATAAATATATCTAAACATACAGACATTTTAACAGCTAACAACATTGCATAATGCACTCAAGTATCAACCACAATATTGAGATATAGAAGTAGATCATGGATGGAAAGTTGCTCACCTGTGGGATGAAGGCAGAGAACAAGAACAAGGAACAGAGAAATGAGCCTGTTTTGATTTTTTTTTTTATTTGTTTCCATGAACTCTGCAGTTTGCTTGCTTGTAATTTGAGTTGAAACTTTACTTGAGGTTTGATGTATATAAAGAGAAGTATATGCAGGCTGATATCAATATTTGTACAGGTAAAAATAGGCATGGTTGAAGTATGTTGCATTAATTGTTGAGGTGTATGGCATTTATTGCCTGCTACATATATACTTTCCTCTCCATACTTGTTGTTATTATTTTTATTTATTTGTTTTCTACTTGCATGTTTTCTTCTTTAGCTCGGCTTGTACAAACATTTATTTGTTTTTATATTTTCTTGTCTTGCATACTTGTATTTATTTTATTTTTAGTTTACTATGGATACTTACTTTCCTTATCTTATACTTTAATAAATATGTTTCTATGTTAAATTTTTAATCATTTATTTTAACTTGGTAAGTGCATTTGTTTCTTATTTTGTTTACATGCATTGTTATTGTTTTATATATCAATGTTCTTATTTTTATTCATAACTTAAAATTATTATTACTTTACAAAATAAGTGAACTTCTATTTTTATTTTGAGTATTTATTTTATCTTACATACAAATTGTTTTGTATCTTTCTATATATTTATTTCAATAGTTTATATTTTAAAAGATATTTTGTTTTGTTTATGTTTGTGTTTTATTACTTTATAGTATGAATAACTTCTGTTTTAACATGTTGTTAAAATTTATTTATGAGTTACTATATATATATATATTTTTCTTAATTTATTTTATAACCCAAATATTTATTAAATCATGCATCTAAGATTTAAATTCAAATCAAAAAATATATATATACACTCAAGATTTTATAATTTCAAATTGACTCATATATATCCAAATATACATATACAGATATATATTCACATATATACATATATATATATATATAATATTTAAAAATTTAAATGATTTATATAGAATATACTTGAACTCGGGGAAACTCGCTTCCATTTATAAATCAATTTCCCTTACAATTTCATTCAGAAATTCATTTAATTATCAATTTAAATTAAATTAAAATCTAGGGTCGTTACAAACTTCCCCCCTTAAAAGAATTTCGTCCTCGAAATTCGCAGGCACGAAAACAACAAGGATAGATGAAAGATAGAGAAATATCTTTTCAGATCAAACTGGATATCGATTCTGGATTTGGCTCATCAAATCAGAATATCAACAATAGATACAAGAAATTATAATAAAATTTCAAATTTAGTTTTAACAAAATCATTTTATCGATACAATTCTAATCATTCTTCATATTCTATTTATCAATTTAATTCAATTAAAAATTTCTAATTTATTCAAAATTTTAATTCTAAATTTCAAATTCATTAAAGTTTAAAACGAAAAACTGATAAGAAATTGATGAAGATACGAAGTAAGAATTTTCTGCAACGATTCGTAGAGCATTACCGCACCGAAACTTCTTCTTGTAGCTGGTACGAAGAAATCAAAAGAATTTAGAAACGAATCAAAGGAAAATTGATAAGAAATATTGTTTCCGTTGTTGTTACAGAGTATCGACCATTTATAGTCGTATTTCCCTGTCCCCTATCTCGTTCTCTTCTTATACTCATACTCACTATCAGTGGATAGTAAGAAAATTTACTGAGACATTCAAACGGATATCTTAAGGATTACTCATTCTAGGATTTACTTCATCCTATCTCTAACGAGTTATTTAATGTGTTACACTCCTGAGCTAAAGTTTAACCTTAGCTCTGATACCAAATGTAACGAGACGGATTTTGCCCGCTCGAAAATCGACATCCATACTTCAAATCGTATTCGAATGCCGTAGATCCAACCGTTCAAATCCGATTCGCCGGAGCTTATAACAATCATTAAGTAAACAACACAGCGGAATAAAGAATAATACATTGATATACAGCTTTGATACAAATAATCCAATAGATATCAATATACATCAGAGATATGATACAATAAAATAGCAGCGGAAAAAAAAAATAGATAACATCTAGCAGCGGAACAATATAACTCTAAGGCAGTCTTCAACGAAGAACTCCAAATCGGAACTGTAACTCCATTTCCAAGAATCAATCCAGCAGAAGCTCGAACCCCTCATCACATATCACCAAGCTCAGCAAGACTGGTGTGGTCCAAAGACTGAACTCACTCTGGATAATCTACTAAACCTGACTATCTGAAAAAACCCAACTCTAGACTGCTCGTGTAGAAATATAATGAGCACCCAGAGTTTAGGAAAGAAACGATAAACTCCGGATCAGTCGTGGGACTGGTGTGAGCAACAAAAACAGTTTATCTTTTAAAAACATTCAACAAAAGATTTTCAAAGTCAATTCGCAATGCTTTTGAAAAATGAGACTACCATAAGGCCTCCCGCACACACACACAATGCAAACGCAGAATCGGAGGAGATTTCTCCTTATGATAGTCAAAGATGCTTGATACGCATTTAAAAGACATTGATATTATTACTAGTGCATAGTGTAGTGAAATATTTCGAAAGTAGAATATAAATCTTAGCCAACATACGACCATTATCGTATGCCTACTATAGCTAACTATGTTCAATAGCAGGTTACCGCCACATTCCATAGCAGGTTATACAACTAATACCGTACAAGTCACGTATTGTTTCTTTGGATTTCCAACAAATGGTCAGGCCAAGGAACTTCCCATTGCCACATGAGAATGCCTCTGGAAAGACATCCCCGAGAACCAAACCGGAACTCTGCCAACACAAGGCCGGGTTACCCCTAACTGGGTAACTACTGACACGAGCACGCCATTCCCCGATCGTAAACGACCTTTCTCGCGGGATCCCGATAACCAACAACCACAAAGTAATAAACTCGTAGTAACCACATAGGTTAAATATCTGGGCTCCATACCATGATACCACCTCTATCCAGAAGGAAATGCACATACCCTAAGGGGAGCTACAGCAACCCCTAATAACCTTGCCGCATCTTTCCTGTTTTGACCATTTCCGGGATGTGAGGCTCGACGAAGTCACGTCCACAAAAACACACTTTGTACAAAAAGCTGTGCTTTGGGTCAACAAATGATCAACACAATGATCACTAAGATAGACGATCAAATCAATGATCCTATCACAAATAATCAACACAATGATCATTTCAGCATCACTCAGCATGTCACATTACCAAACTGGGAATATATCGCTGATAACTTCAACTATATAACCTCTGAGCTCGTACGTCTCAGAGAAGGGTGTTAAGCAAAGAATAAATTCTCCGCCACCAACAGAAATATATTTGAAAGAAATCGGCTTTATATCTCAACTTGTAATGTCAGACATACAATCCATACAAGTCTGTTCCGGGATCGAACAGAACCGAAGGCACTTACAAAGAAGTCCTTGAAATCCGGATATTCACAATCCTGATCGGATTCACCATCACATATGGAGAACTCAATACCGTAGCTACTCGGTGCAGAGTCAATCGACAGGTCATCCTATCGCTCTCGCAAATACCCGGTCTTCAACACCGGTCTTCAAATGCTATCCATAACGACGAATCACATATTCAGAATGGGTTATACGACCCCATGGTCCTTTCCCGGTTAACCCGAATAGTGAGCGCAAATATTTTAAAAATATCTGGAT
Organism: Allium cepa; assembly: GCA_030765085.1. NCBI lineage: Eukaryota > Viridiplantae > Streptophyta > Magnoliopsida > Asparagales > Amaryllidaceae > Allium > Allium cepa. The sequence goes on from CM060943.1 coordinate 432,931,375, forward strand.
ATTGGGATTTCAATTAAGTCACAACTTAATAATTCAAAACTTTTCTTCAAATGGCTTAACAAATTACCATTTTCAATCTTTAAACAAAAAGATTCATTTTCACAACCTTTAACGGTTTAAACAGTTTTCACATTTTAATCTTTTAAACAAAAGATTCATTCACAGATCTTCCAAATCAATTTCCATTTCAATTTGATTAACTCGTTAAATCTTTAAATCAAAGATTTAACTTATAGCTTTCAAAACAATTTCATTTCAATTTGATTTAAACAAATCATCAATTTAAATCTGTTAAAAATAAACAGATTTAATTCATAGTTTTCAAAAAGAATTCATTCATAACTTAGGAAAATCATTTCTCTATTCAATCTTGAAATTCCCCTAATTAACTGGAATCTCAGTTCCTATCTAAAAGTGTTTATCATTTGGAAACAACAGTTTTCATTTTGGAAATCTGATTCATTTATACGAGTTGAAATCCTTAGGTTAAATTCAAACTCCTAAAAACGATACTTAAAAGTGGTTAAATCCCTATATAACCAATATAATATCTTTAATCCCTAATTTCAAATCATAGAATTCAATTTCAAGTATTGAATTTAAATTTAAATCAAATTATTTAAATTCTAAAACTTAATCATGTAATTTAAAAATAAATTTATATTTTGAAATTCCATTCCAAAAGCTTTTCACATTTATTCCGATTCCATTTCCAAAACATTTGAATTTAAAAATTCAAATTTAACTATTTAAAAAATCTGCGACTTAATCGATTTCCTCGTGAAATCCATATTTGTGTGTGTATGGTGTGGTCTAGGGGTTTAACACAATAGTGCAACATTATTTCAATCATCACAGATTCAAATATAACCATATATTCAATAAGCGATATAAACTATAACGCTTATATTTCATATACCTATTCGCAGATATATATATCACAAATAATAAACTATATCACAGATCACAACTCAAATCAGGATAATCATAAAGCATCATATATCAGGAATATCAAACAATTCCACCATTAAATAAAACCCAAACATCCATAAGTAAAATTTATTAATCAACTGATTAATTTAAATCAGATGTATTCCTTATGAATAATTTAATTAACCCTTAAATAAATAATTATTCTTAATTAATTATTCTTACTTAATTAAAATGAGCAATTAATTTCTTAATTACTTTCATAAAGTAATTATTCTTATCCAATTTCATAAATGGTTATCATTAATTAATCAATCCAATTGATCATTACAATTATCATTTTAGTTTATTATTTAAATAATCTTAGTTAAGGACCTTCATTAACAATTAAAGTTTCTTTAATTACCGTGTTAAAGAAATCATTATGAACTATAAATTTGATCAATCCTTAACAATCCGTTAATTTACAAATTTATTATTCCTTACTTAATAAATCTTTAAATCTTTAATTAATTCAAATCATTAACTTATCGATTGATAGCTGACGAAATAATTATTTTACGTAATTAATTGTCCACTAATCATATATTAATTAATAGCCAATGAGTAATTACAAATCTTTATTACTTAATTATTAATTAACCCAAACTCTTATTATAATGTAATTATCCTTGATTGTTTACCAAAGGAAATTAATTTATATTAACTCCTTATCTTAATTAACATTACAAGTCTCCCTTAAATTTTGAAAACTAATTTGCTATTAAGTTCGACTTTAAGTGATAATAAATTTCATACTTACTAATATTAATTACTTAATTAAAATATTAATTAAGAGTTTAAACATCGTTATATCTTAACTAGATAATTAACTAGGATAAAGTTTTTATTTAAGTTTGTTGAGTTATTAAATCTTACAACGTTTTAAACCCTGATAAATCACAAGATTTGTTAACAGTTTTGAAGAAACCAAGCCTTCCCTGTTAAAAACCCGAGATCTCCCCAGAAAAATTCAAGTGCTGCTTCGGGTGTTCGCCCCCAATTCCCCGAGACACCAACCCAGTAACGCAAACTCACCTTCTTCCCTCTTTCAATTTACAGCAAGTTTTCATGTGAACTTAATTATAAAAATAAACAACAGAGAATACTCACACTCGAACATAAAGGAAAACCCGAAGCATCCAAACGAAATTTTCGAGCATAACTCGAGACAGTTCCCTCCCCTGCAAACGCTAACACGCCGCCGTGTCGTGCACGTGCACGCCACCACATCGCCGTTCCGGTGGCCATCGCGCCCTCGAGCAAATCGCGCTTCATCCATACTCTCGAAACCACTGATCGATTCAACGCCAAAAACTACAGAACAAAATCGAGCTACTCGAATCGAAAGTACTGGAATAACAAAATCAGAGAAACACGCCGCCGCCGATGATCGAGATGACCGGAACTCACGGCACTCGTCCCAGAGCACCCCCACAATGCCACGCCGCTAACCTTTGCCTCGCGATCCATTCCGGTCTACCATAACCAATGCCATCACCTCGCAAAGACACTCAACCGAAATACTCAGTAAAACCCTAAATTCCACTCGTGCTATCAATTCTTGCATTAGAAATTTTCTTTAGCATTTTTCCTATACTCGAGGATCATCAAGCTAGCTTTACATCAAGTTGCAGCAATTAAGAATTGTTGAATCTCCAGAATTTTACAAAAAAGCATTTTTGGTTCAAAACTGAACAGCACCTAGAATACTTAACAAAAAAATCATCATCTTTGTTTTAAAAATCTTAGATTTGTATGTTAAATCAAGTTATGAAATCGAATCAACAATTTACAACATTCGAATTTTTCACATTAATTCCTTTTTACTGTAAATTCAAAGATTTTGAACCAATTATTCATTTTAAAAACCTATAATTATTTTTAGATGAAATGTTACATGATTTTAAACAACCTTTATTTACAAATCATACCCCAATTTGAATTCAACATTAAGTTATTTAATTTGTTTTGAAAATGGAACCTGTTACTAACACACAGAGCATATATGTAAAACATGATTGAAACCTGTTGCCTGTAAACATAACTATGTTACAAACATGCTCTCCATATCTACATAAATATATCTAAACATACAGACATTTTAACAGCTAACAACATTGCATAATGCACTCAAGTATCAACCACAATATTGAGATATAGAAGTAGATCATGGATGGAAAGTTGCTCACTTGTGGGATGAAGGCAGAGAACAAGAACAAGGAACAGAGAAATGAGCCTGTTTTGATTTTTTTTTTATTTGTTTCCATGAACTCTGCAGTTTGCTTGCTTGTAATTTGAGTTGAAACTTTACTTGAGGTTTGATGTATATAAAGAGAAGTATATGCAGGCTGATATCAATATTTGTACAGGTAAAAATAGGCATGGTTGAAGTATGTTGTATTAATTGTTGAGGTGTATGGCATTTATTGCCTGCTACATATATACTTTCCTCTCCATACTTGTTGTTATTATTTTTATTTATTTGTTTTCTACTTGCATGTTTTCTTCTTTAGCTCGGCTTGTACAAACATTTATTTGTTTTTATATTTTCTTGTCTTGCATACTTGTATTTATTTTATTTTTAGTTTACTATGGATACTTACTTTCCTTATCTTATACTTTAATAAATATGTTTCTATGTTAAATTTTTAATCATTTATTTTAACTTGGTAAGTGCATTTGTTTCTTATTTTGTTTACATGCATTGTTATTGTTTTATATATCAATGTTCTTATTTTTATTCATAACTTAAAATTATTATTACTTTACAAAATAAGTGAACTTCTATTTTTATTTTGAGTATTTATTTTATCTTACATACAAATTGTTTTGTATCTTTCTATATATTTATTTCAATAGTTTATATTTTAAAAGATATTTTGTTTTGTTTATGTTTGTGTTTTATTACTTTATAGTATGAATAACTTCTGTTTTAACATGTTGTTAAAATTTATTTATGAGTTACTATATATATATATATTTTTCTTAATTTATTTTATAACCCAAATATTTATTAAATCATGCATCTAAGATTTAAATTCAAATCAAAAAATATATATATACACTCAAGATTTTATAATTTCAAATTGACTCATATATATCCAAATATACATATACAGATATATATTCACATATATACATATATATATATAATATTTAAAAATTTAAATGATTTATATAGAATATACTTGAACTCGGGGAAACTCGCTTCCATTTATAAATCAATTTCCCTTACAATTTCATTCAGAAATTCATTTAATTATCAATTTAAATTAAATTAAAATCTAGGGTCGTTACAGCATCTTCATAAAAAAGGTGTGTAAACCTTTATTTTTAAAAACAGTTTCTCTTTTAAAATAAATGCTTAAGCAAGAATAAGAAATAAAGACTAATGCATACTGTTTCTAAAAGAATTAAACTGCAGTGCCTTTATTTGGTGAATAACTTCACAATTTAAAGGTTCAAGTTTCTGTGCATGTGAAATGGGTAGAAATATGTATGTTGTGTGATTTCATATTGATAAATATTCTGCGTGTGTGTGTATATATATATATATGTATATTTATGGTTTGCTGTTACAGGTATCTTATTACCTGATTCTATTTTAGAAACTAAACCTTTAAATGGGAATAAAAACATGACCTCTTGAATTGATTCTCTGTTTGTATTTGTTATGAAAATGAGGGATGTTTGTTTAGTATAGATTAAGCTTATAAATCATAATTAAGATTAAATTTGAAATCTGTTTCACTGTAAACTGTAAGGGACAGTTAACATAAAAAAAATCAATCAAGAATCTTAAACTTCTTAAATCATTGAAACAAGTTTATAACCTGAATACATGAATGAAATCATGATTTCTGAAACAAATTCCATTTTTTTAAATTAACTGTGGAACTAGCATTCTGTGTTGAACAGAATTAGGAATTTAGGGATTTTCTGTTAAGACAGTGGATTTTATGTGTTAAGATGCTTCATGTTAGTGGAGTATTGATGTAAGGATGGAGGAGATTTTGGTGATAGATGATCAGAGAGAGAGAGGAGATGGGGATTGGGGTTTTCCAGGTTTCAAAACCACTGTCTTTAAGTGTTGCAGTTCTTAGTTTATCCACATGCTCTCTATTGCTTCGAGTTATTTGAGGCTTTGGGAGATTTCAGAGGCGATGTAGGTGGGTCATTAGCCGGAGTTGCAGTGATGGTGATGGTCGGAGAAGGCGAGTTTATGGCTGTTGACAGGTTTGAATATTAGGTACTGTGAAGTGTTCCAGGTTGGATTGATATTCTTTGATTTTGGAATTTGAGGTGCAATGGGAATTTAGTGATCGTACCAATGTTAGGAGATGGTAGGCAACTAGGAGAAGTAGCCTAGGGTGTCAGAAGTTGATCAGAGCTCCGGTGTATATGCACCATTCATGCTTGATGTCTGGTGAACTTCTGGAATGTGCAGGGTATTTTGACTCGGGTATTCCTCGGGTATTTTTGATTTTAACTCGAAGCAGGGGGTTTGGAAACTCGGAGTAAATTAAGGGGTTTCTCGGGTTGTTGTGTTGCAGGGTTAAATATGAGTTTTGTAGTTTTCTAAATTAATGAAATGCATATTTTTAAGTTGAAACTTGATTCAAGTGTAACTTGAATCTGAATTCAAATAAAGTTTTGAGTTCAAGGCTTTTAAAAAAATGGAAAATTTAAAATTTAAACAAGATTTAAATTGAGTTTTGAATCAAGTTTAAAATAGTTTCAGGTTTACTTTTAAAACCTGATTTTTGATTTAAAACAGTTTTTGTAAATTTTTAAATTTTGAACAGATTTAAATGTTTTTAAGCAAGATTTAAATTTGTTTGAAATCAAGTTAAAACACAGTTTTCAGGTTTACTATGTAACTTCCCAGTTTTGATTCAAAACAGTTTTTGTAAGTTTTTAAATTATGAACAGATTCAAATGTTTATAAGTAAAAGTAGATTTAAAAATGAAATTTGATTTCAAATAAGTTTTAAAACTTGAAAGAATTTATTTTCTTTAGTATTTGAATTAAAATATGAAGTGATTAATTTAAAATTGTTAAAATAATCAATCTATTTTCAAAGCTTGATTTATTTTAATCAAGTAATTTTGTTTTAAACCTTTTCATTATATTTAAGTAATGTTCTTTAACATTCATTTATTTTAAGGTTTATTTTTATTTAAATTTGGATTAATGTTTAAATAGTTAAACATTTTAAATGGAATTTAATTTAGAAATGTATTGTTTTAATATATTTTGAATGTAAATGAGTCTTTAGATAAGTAATCAAATTATTTTGAAAATAATTAAGATAATTAAGAATTTACTTAATTATTTGATTTTAAATAATGGTTTAGATTAATATTAATTAGAAATGATTTATTGATAATTAATCTAATTCAAACTTCCTTATGTATGTAATTATTGAAATGTTGTTAATTAATAATTGGTGATAATTATCTAAGGATAATTTAGTAATTAATTAATGTAATTAATTTTGATAATTAACTAGATGGATTAATTGAATCTAATTAATTGTAATTTGTTAAGTATAATTAATTGTTAAAGTAATTAAGGAATTAATTACTTATTGTAATTAATTTTGATATGTGATTTATTTAAGTCAATTAATTTAGTTTAATTAATTTAAGTAAATCATCTAATGATTTTAAGAGTGTAATTACTTAATGAAATTAATGGAGCAGGATTACTTAGAGAAGTAATAATGATAATTACTGGAATGTAATTAGTAATTTGGATAATTACTTTTGTAATTAATCAAGAGATTAATTAATAAAAATAATTAATTATTGGATAATTAATTTATTAATGAGTAATTAAAGATAGTTAATTACTAAATTGAATATTAATCAAAGTGATTAATAAATAGATTAATTAATAAATGTAATTAATTTTAATTAAGTAATTTATTTAAATATTAGAGATCATTAATTATTATAATTAATGATGTAATTAAGGATTGTTTGATTAAGCATTAATTAATTAATTAATTAAGCGATTAATTAATTGTAATTAATTAAGGATAAATATAATTAATTATAATTAATTAATAAATGAGTAATTAAATGTTAATTACTTATTATTAAGGGTATATTAATTTATAAAATTAATTAACGACTAATTACTTATTGTAATTAGTGAATGATTAATCAAAGATGTTTAATCAAGTTGAATACTTAGGAAGTGATTAATTAACTAGGTTAATTAATTAATGGATGTCAAGCAGGATTTAAATGAGTAATTAATTTAATTTAATTTAAATTAAGTAGAAATAGAAGTAATTAATTTAATTCATTTTAAATTAATTACAATTGATGGTTAATAAATCATTGCTTATGGATATTATTGATTGAATGGTTGTGATCTCAGTAATGAGATGAGTTGTACTTGTATGATATGAATGCTTGGTTTAAGTATGATGGTTTGTGATGATTATCTGTTTGTGATGATACAGATTATCTGTTTATGATATGAATGTGATTATCTATTGTGAGATGTAGTTTATCTATCTATGTGAATTAGATAATATTGAAATGAGTTAATTGTTTAAACCTTTAAGTATAACCTGGACATTAAGATGGCGTTTGGTTTCGGTGAGACCGGGATCGGGTTTCCATATTTGGATATCCGAAAACCACATCGATCCAATTAAACGTTAGGTCGTTAATCCAAGTGGAGCGAGTGAAGACTCGAGGTGTAAGGGCTATACGTCAGTATAACTCTGTGGGTGATTCCGTAATGATTTGACGGAATAGTACTTATAGATTCGATATGGTGATTTAGAGTGCAAGGGTTATCGTCGTTAACTCTGAGGGTGATTCCAATACGAGTGTAACGAGATAATGCCTTCGGTTTCGTTCGAACCCGGAACGAACTTGTATGGATTGAATGCTTTCAGAACATCGTCAGGTGGACGATGAGCATTCTAAGATTTATATGTCCTATAAAGGTAATCGTATCCTCAAGCCTCATCAACCGAGAATGACTAAAACAGGGGACGTGCAGCAAAGCTTCGTGGGTAGCTCCCCACTGGAGAGCAAGATTTATCCCTGTCTAGAGGTCCCTTTATATTCGGATGTGTGGCAGTTGGCGACGGCCAATCTGCGGGGTGGTCTTGTTCGGGACTGTTCAGTAAGGAATGGTTCCGTCTTTGTGTTGCAGGGGAGCGGGCTTACTCCTCGGTACGGTGATCTAGGCCACGTACTGTGACGGGCGGTACCCCAGTAGCCCTGCCATTGTTGGAAACCCATTTTTCCTACGAGACCCTACGGTTTTGATTGTATTACCCACTTTTGTGGCTAGTAGCTGGAATTTAATGAATGTAACAATTTCGGCTATTTCTTATTTACTTGAAAACCCTAGACACTATTATAATATCACTGGATTTCCTATCAAATGTTTTGGTTGGCGTAAGGTAAAAACTTTTCCATGTTTATGTGTGGGAAGTCTTACGTGATACCTTTTGTTTCCAAAGGATTTTCTAAAGTTAAGCAACTTTTATCCCCGTTTACTCACACCAGACCCTGTCTGACCTGAGTGTTTATTTTCTGTTTTATTAAACTCTTGGGTACTCATATTATGTATGAGTAGTCAAGTGTTTCAGGATTTGCCTTGACGAGTTTCTGGAGGAGATAATGGAGCAGGAGGCTTCAAACGTGTAGATATATGTAGTGGTTCCGCTGTGTTTGAGTTGTATATGTTTTTCTCCGATGTACTTGGATTGTAATTGCTAGACAGATGTTTATAACTGTCTAGTTTGTGTTGTATTAGCTGTATTACTCTGATGTATATGATACTATGTAATGTTTTATGTGATATATTATAATTTATTCGATTCCGCTGTGAGATTCTGACGTTGTCTGTTCTTTCTTTCCTTTCTTTTCTCTTTTCTATCCCTTTCTTTCTTCTTGGCGATGCGACTTCCTGGAGTTTGGAAGTTGGGTCGTTACACATTTAATTCAAATTCTATTCTATTCAACTTTACTTAAGTCAAATTTCATATCACTTACTCAAATTCAGATTTTGTTTTTCTTAACAAAAATGTTTAAGCGTTTTAATATTTGGTTTTACTTACATTTTCCCATTTTCTAAGTTGTACAACTTAATTATCTAAACTTCCAAATTCATATTATATAATCATTAACCTCTTACGTTTAATTTTCATTTTAATAGCTTATTAAATCTAGTTCAAATCCAATTCAATTTACTTAAATTTCCTTTAGTTAAATTTCAAATTATATATTTATTATGCTAACTCAAATTTATTTCAACTTTACTAAAGTTAAAATTACTTCTATTTCATATTATAAGTCCAAAACTCAATTCACTTATATTTATCAATTCCAACTTAGATTTTTAATTCAAATTTGTTTATCACAATAAAACTTAAATCTTCTGCTTACTAGTGGTAGTAAATCAATCATACAAAAACTCAAAAATGATACTAATGATGCTGCAGTCATTATGCTTATTATTTCCCAGCAATAGTGGTGAATTCAGTGTTTTTTATTCTTTTAAAATTCCATTTATATTATCAATCACATTATAAAATCTTACTTATATAATTTCACTATTTTACTTTACTTATATAAGATTCATTCCAAATTCATTTATCTTATTTGGGTTTATAACAATACAACCTCTTTTGACTTTTGAAAAATAACTTCCAAAATCAACAGGATCCAAAATCTCAAATTCTTAGTTTAAATTCATTTTTATTTATGACTCATATTTATAAATATATTCATATAGTTTCACTTCTTCTATATAAGATTATTTGAAAATTGTAAATCATATTAATTATAATTCCATATTTTATAATTCATTTGCTTACATAATTTATTCTTTTACAATTGTTGCTTATATTTAGACTATTCAACCATCTTTTATTAACTTATACATATTTACATTTTCAAACAATAAAAAAATTCATTTATATACACTTTAATAATTCTAAAAAACTTGTTTCCTTTATATATAAAATAAAATAAAGGTAAAATTATTTCATTTACCAAATTTGAAATGATACTATGTCGACTTGCCTCGTTTAAGTGTTTGGAAATCCCTATCGATAACATGACATCCCACATATCGACCAAGAATGTGACACCCCACCTCTATACCCACGCTAGCAAAGAGTATTAATAGATAATACCGTATTCTAACACGGAGAATAAGGCTGTTTAGGAGCGACCATCTATGGCCTTGCTTTAATTATCTATTGAATACATCGACAATTGCCTTACCAAGAAGATCGACATATCCAATGAATACTTAAAACAAAACCATAGGTGGCTAGAGGATCTATCAGAACAGAATATAACAACTCAAATGCAATATACATCACAGAACAGTAAACCATCGTATACATACATATACTGATACAAAGCAGAGTATACAAAATAATACATGTCAAGTGGTATAGCAAACCATAATATACAGACGAGTTCACAAGAATACATATCAGAGTTAAAACAGATAAGGACTACACAAAAGCTAAGACAAAAGAAACTAGAGGAATAGTCCGTGCGGAAGCAAAAGAAGCTAAGTCCAAAAGCACCTAACCTGAAACAACTCGGTCTGACCCGAGTATAAAATACACGGGTCAGTCTAGCTAAACAAATCAGTTAGATAAACTGAACGATAATGAACCTGCAAGATCATATAGTATAACAAATATCTCTAAGGGAGATAACAAAAGATGAACATCATAAAACAAGCCTCATATCATCGGCAACATAGATAAACAAAGGATAAGAATATCCCAAAGCAAGCCAAAGGGCAAATAACAATTACCCATAAGGTATACAAGTTCCCCAAGGTAATTGCTATATATCGTGCGGCTCAAAAGACCAACACCGATGGACGATACCAAGGGAATATAATCATATCAGTGAAACATCAGAAAATTCCAATTGCAACAAACCTAAATATCTCATGAGCGGTGGTGAAGAAACCACTCCAATATCTCTCGAGCGGTGGTGAAGAAACCAATCCAATATCTCTCGAGCGGTGGTGAAGAAACCACTACGAAAGCGCTACTAAAAGCAACAAGCCAGAAGGAGACAGTCCGAAGACACTATCCCAAAGGCAACAGACAATCCCAAATATCTCTCGAGCTGGGGCAAAGGACCAACTACAAAAGCGATACTGAAGGCAACAAACCCAATATCACCCATGCGGCTCATAACGACCAACATAGAAAGCGATACTATAGGGCAACAAGCCGTAGTGGTGAAGGTCGAAGACCCAGTTCTGGACACCACTAACTGGCGGAATGTGTCACAACTCTCGAAAAGGAATCCGAAAGGTGTTAACGTATGTCCCATAACCACTCGTTCGCACTAAACGGTTTACTATCCGTCAGTCACTTTCACACTCAAAGCAGTACAAAGTTTACCTCATATCATCGATAAACCAAACCCGATGGTCAAAACGATCAATTGAATAGGTCGGGATTAATCGGAAAGATAAACGCATGGATTCATGGTCCGTGTTTTACCTAACCATTTAATCTTCCTTCCACTTCGCTCGAAGTGCGAAATCGTGTGTGTGCATTATAAATAGAATTTATGAATTGGAGACGGAAGCTTTTAATACGATTTAGAGGGATTATTTATAAAACCCGTGAATGAAGTCAAAAATAAGTTATCAAAATCAAAGATGCAATAACAAACACTAAAAACCAACTTGAATCGATAAAATCCGGAAAATCAATCAAATATGCAAAATAGGCAAAACAGGCAGAACAGAGCAGGTCGGTCGACCGGACTACAGGGCTCGGTCGGCCGGCCAGATGCAGGAAACAAAATATGGCTTGGGGCAGCAGGTCGGTCAACCGGCTACAGGGCTCGGTCGGCCGAACCTGATGAATTTGCAATTTCTGCCTTTTTCAATGAAATGCAAATTCTTTCTAAATCCAAAGCAATGGCACATGCATACTTGTTAGGAATTCATACCCAACACCCATGAAATCAAGAGAAGTAGATGTGAGTTCAAAACTCACCTTTTTACACAAAACAAAGAAGATGAAGGAGCACAAATGCAAGGAATCAACCAACTACACTCCACTTCAACACTACAAGCTTCAATCTAGAATCAAAGCATGTATTTCCTAAGTTAGGGTTAGGAAATTACTGAAATTGAAGAGGAGAAGAGATGGAGAAGATGAAGATGAATCTTACCTATTGCTTCTCTTTGATTTTGGAGCAAGAATATGAGCTAGCAAAAAGAACTAGGGCTTGGGAGTTTCTATTTCCTCTTCCTTTCCCCCATTTCAGTTGGAGCTTGAGTTTAGAAGTGAGGAGGAGTGGGAATGAATGAATGGGAGGAGATGGGCTGAGTTGGAGGGTTAAGTGGGGTTTGGGGCTGAACCCAAAGCTAAAGCCCAACTAGAAAAAGTAGCAAAATTCAACTTACTCCAAACATATCAAAGATTATACTCAAAAAGATCGCAAACGATATTTTGGACTCAATGGAAATGGTTTCGAGTCCCAATTCGGCCGTTTGTAGAAAGTAACATTTCGGACCCAAAATTCTACTAACGACGCTATATTTAAATAAATCATTTAAAATATATAATCGTTAATTATGCGGGTTGTTACAGATCTCCCCTCCTTACAAAATTGCGTCCCCGCAATTCCCAGAGACGATATTTGTAACAACTACATACATAAAACATTCAAAAGAAAAGGAAATAAGCTTGAGATGAAAAGACATACTCACCGTTTCAAAGAAAAGAAAGAAAACCTGGATAAGATCGCTCAATAAATTCTCTGGTTTCCCAAGTACAATCATTGGGATTAGTGGACCATTGATCTTTAACGAGCGGCACGTCCTTGTCTTGAAGGTGTCGCACCTCCGTATCAAGTGCGCGAATAGGCTGCTATACAATAGATAAGTCCGGTGAGACCCCAAGCTCTTGCAAATCAGGAGAATTAATAACAGAATCTGACTCCCGAAGACACTTCCGAAGTTGCGAGACGTGAAACACGTCATGAATGCCAGATAAATGAGCTGGAAGTGAAACTCTATAAGCCACAGGGCCAATACGTTCAGTAATAGAAAATGGTCCTATAAAGCGAGGTGCCAATTTTCCGGTCGTACTGAAGCGTATCACCCCCTTTCAAAGGAGAAACACGAATAAAAATAAGATCGCCGATCGAGAACTCGAGAGGCTTCCTTCGGTTGTCCGCGTAGGATTTCTGGCGACTTTGTGCCTCTTTCATTCTCAATCGAATAAGATCAATCTTCTCGGAAGAATGACGAACAAAATTTGGTCCAAGAATAAGCTTCTCTCCAGATTCTAACCAACATGAAGGTGATCGACATGGTCTTCCGTATAAGGCTTCGAAAGGAGCCATACCGATACTAGGCTGAAAACTTTTATTGTAGGAGAACTCTACAAGAGGTAGGTGATTCTCCCAACTCCCACAAACATACTAACACAAAAGAATAACAGAATAAGAAGTTCACCATTAAGTGCACGAAGGGATAAGTCCGAACTTGATTGCTCAGAGAATTCTATGGATTCCTAAGCTCAAAATAATTTGGAACATCGACGTGGTACAAACAATACGTCAAATGATCCAAAGCTCAACAAAAGAAGTGCAACAAAACGTCCGATGAACTTGGTAAAAAGATCATTCCATTCGGACATCAACAAAGAAACAATCACTTGTTGCTTACAACTAAATGCATTGGCAACACGATTCCCCTTTTCGGGAATAAAATAATATCAAGATCATAAGATGCAAGGAACTCGAGCCAACACTAAGTTTCTTATGAGAAAATAAACATTCAAAATTATGATTGGTGAGGAGAACAAAATTCCTTACCCAAAAATAATGATGCCAAATATAAAGAGCGAAAACAATAGCCGTGAGCACTACATCATGAGTGGCATACCTAGTCTTTATCGGCTTTAATGATTTAGAAGCACAAGTGATAGCACGTTTTCTTTTGCAAGAGAACGGCATTCAAACCAACACGACTAGTATTGGTAAAAAGATAAAACCTTGGTTCCCATTCGGGAATCCCAAGATAAGAGTATCGGAAAAGAGTCCTTTCAAATAATCTACTTTCTTAAAAGCTAAAACATTCAAATAAAATTCTTTACCAAAAAGCTAAAGCTTCAAAATTTCAATTACCTTCATGAAATCATATTTCAAGAAAAAAATTCTTATTTCAAATCAATTTATTGTGTCACATTGTCTCATCAAAGCGTTTAGGATATTCCTATCGATAACGTTGATCAAGCGCATCGACCAGAATTCTTAAAGCACTCAATGGGCAATACAATCACAAAACCATCTTTTATAAGATAAATATGTTTCTAAGAACTTTTAAAAATTCACTTTGTTCGTTTAAGAACAAAATCCCATTTATACTTATAAATAACTCTTATGAAAAAGATTTGCAAAAATTTTAAATTGCTAATTTCCAACCAAAATCAATAAAATACTAAAAATGGAATCATCGAGATATTCGCAGAATACTCGATTCATAAAATGGATGAAATGAGCTAGACAACTGAATGACATAACAAATCATTCATAAGAATCACAACGAGTGCGGAATGTAGTAAGTGGAATCTTAACTTCCGCAACTCGTAGCCAAATGAAAACTGGTGGTAAGGTCGAGTTAAAAAGACCTTAACACTACTCAAAAGATTGCTTAGGTAATAACCATAAGACAAGACCAAAAATACCGGAAAACTCTCAACTACAAGAATTAGAGAAACAACACTTTCCTCATCATGAGGGCTCAAAGAATAAATGATGCCATCAAATTGGAAATCGAGATCACAAAGAAAAATAGAGACTTTCCAAAATAGATGGAGACATACCTTATCCCTGAGAAGAACCTCCAGAAGCATCTGTTAAATTTAACTTGCCAGATGGACAATTATTCGAAGCAATGGGACAAGTGGAACTACGATGACCTTCCTTCTTGCAATAACGGTAGAAGAGAGGCTAAGGACAAGCTCGAATCATATGATCAAGGGAACCACAATTGAAACACTTCCAAATGGAAGGTGTTCCAGCAGACAGAGACTGAAAATTAGATTCAACGGGCTTTTTGTTCTTGGAAGGGAAAAATTCCCGCTCATCCAAGGGAGACTGCTTTTTGTTGGGGTTCTTACGAACCTCAACCTCATTACCACTATCACACTCCTTCTCGACGGTTTCAAGATGAAGTGCAGAATCTACTATCTCCTCAAAAGAAAGCTTAAGCTGGAGCAACAAAGACTTCTTAAGATATTTCTTAAGACCAGAGACAAACTTCAGATTCTTCTTATAAGAAGTGCTAATGAATTCGAGACCATACTTAGATAAACCCTCGAATGATGCAACATACTCAGAAACAGAAGATTTCCCTTGCTTCAACTCAAGGAAGCGCCGGGCCAACAAAGCTTTCTCAGATTCAGGAACGACCTTGAGTTCGAATCGTTCCCGAAACCGAGTCCAAGAAAGAGCAGACTCATCAATTTCGGCTACAAGAAGCTCGTACCAATCAAGGGCACGCTCTTGCAATAAGCTAGAAGTTACAAGAACTCTATCATGGTCAGAAATATCCATTCTAGAGAAGATACGCTCGCACGTGCGAATCCAAGCTTGGACTTCAAGAACGGATTCAGAGCCTTTAAACGGCTTTCCTCCAAGATGAGAAAAATCACTGCACAGGCGTGCAAAGGTAGACTTGCGAGGTGGAGATACACGAGCAGGAGCCGGAGGCTGAATGCTCCTAAACAACTCCATAAACTGATCGGCTGACATATAAACGCCATCCGGATGTGAGCCACTAGATTGCCCAGCATCCGAACGTCGTCCTCTGCCTCTTCCAGCCATAAGCTGAAAGTTAAAGAAGATAAAGATTAATCTCAAGGTAGATATTTCAATACGGAATACTATGGAATAAAATACATTCCTAGACGTATTCCCAAATTCTATCTAACATCAAAGACAAAGAAGGAATAGAGAGAGACACGATGATTCAAAGATTTGTATCACTTATTACACTTTGATGTATCGTAATATGTGTGTCTATTCTGTGTTTATCATATTTTGTTCTGAACCTCAGCTCTGATACCAAGCTGTGACGTCCCACCTCTATACCCACGCTAGCAAAGAGTATTAATAGATAATACCGTCTGCTAACACGGAGAATAAGGCTGTTTAGGAGCGACCATCTATGGCCTTGCTTTAATTATCTATTGAATACATCGACAATTGCCTTACCAAGCAGATCGACATATCCAATGAATACTTAAAACAAAACCATAGGTGGCTAGAGGATCTATCAGAACAGAATATAACAACTCAAATGCAATATACATCACAGAACAGTAAACCATCATATACACACATATACTGATACAAAGCAGAGTATACAAAATAATATAAGTCAAGTGGTATAGCAAACCACAATATACAGACGAGTTCACAAGAATACATATCAGAGTTACAACAGATAAGGACTGCACAAAAGCTAAGACAAAAGAAACTAGCGGAATAGTCTGTGCGGAAGCAAAAGAGGCTAAGTCCAAAAGCACCTAACCTGAAACAACTCGGTCTGACCCGAGTATAAAATACACGGGTCAGTTTAGCTAAACAAATCAGTTAGATAAACTGAACGATAATGAACCTGCAAGATCATATAGTATAACAAATATCTCTAAGGGAGATAACAAAAGATGAACATCATAAAACAAGCCTCATATCATCGGCAACATAGATAAACAAAGGATAAGAATATCCCAAAGCAAGCCAAAGGGCAAATAACAATTACCCATAAGGTATGCAAGTTCCCCAAGGTAATTGCTATATATCGTGCGGCTCAAAAGACCAACACCGATGGACGATACCAAGGGAATATAATCATATCAGTGAAACATCAGAAAATTCCAATTGCAACAAACCTAAATATTTCATGAGCGGTGGTGAAGAAACCACTCCAATATCTCTCGAGCGGTGGTGAAGAAACCACTCCAATATCTCTCGAGCGGTGGTGAAGAAACCACTACGAAAGCGCTACTAAAAGCAACAAGCCAGAAGGAGACAGTCCGAAGACACTATCCCAAAGGCAACAGACAATCCCAAATATCTCTCGAGCTGGGGCAAAGGACTAACTCCAAAAGCAATACTGAAGGCAACAAACCCAATATCACCCATGCGGTTCATAACGACCAACATAGAAAGCGATACTATAGGGCAACAAGCCGTAGTGGTGAAGGTCGAAGACCCAGTTCTGGGCACCACTAACTAGCGGAATGTGTCACAACTCTCGGAAAGGAATCCGAAAAGTGTTAACGTATGTCCCATAACCACTCGTTCGCAATAAACGGTTTACTATCCGTCAGTCACTTTCACACTCAAAGCAGTACAAAGTTTACCTCATATCATCGATAAACCAAACCCAAAGGTCAAAACGATCAATTGAATAGGTCGGGGATTAATCGGAAAGATAAATGCATGGATTCATGGTCCGTGTTTTACCTAACCATTTAATCTTCCTTCCACTTCGCTCGAAGTGCGAAATCGTGTGTGTGCATTATAAATAGAATTTATGAATTGGAGACGGAAGCTTTTAATACGATTTAGAGGGATTATTTATAAAACCCGTGAATGAAGTCAAAAATAAGTTATCAAAATCAAAGATGCAATAACAAATACTAAAAACCAACTTGAATCGATAAAATCCGGAAAATCAATCAAATATGCAAAATAGGCAAAACAGGCAGAACAGAGCAGGTCGGTCGACCGGACTACAGGGCTCGATCGGCCGGCCAGATGCAGGAAACAAAATATGGCTCGGGGCAGCAGGTCGGTCGACCGGCTACAAGGCTCGGTCGGCCGAACCTGATGAATTTGCAATTCCTGCCTTTTTCAATGAAATGCTAATTCTTTCTAAATCCAAAGCAATGGCACATGCATACTTGTTAGGAATTCATACCCAACACCCATGAAATCAAGAGAAGTAGATGTGAGTTCAAAACTCACCTTTTTACACAAAACAAAGAAGATGAAGGAGCACAAATGCAAGGAATCAACCAACTACACTCCACTTCAACACTACAAGCTTCAATCTAGAATCAAAGCAAGTATTTCCTAAGTTAAGGTTAGGAAATTACTGAAATTGAAGAGGAGAAGAGATGGAGAAGATGAAGATGAAGCTTACCTATTGCTTCTCTTTGATTTTGGAGCAAGAATATGAGCTAGCAAAAAGAATTAGGGCTTGGGAGTTTATATTTCCTCTTCCTTTCCCCCATTTCAATTGGAGCTTGAGTTTAGAAGTGAGGAGGAGTGGGAATGAATGAATGGGAGGAGATGGGCTGTGTTAGAGGGTTAAGTGGGGTTTGGGACTGAACCCAAAGCTAAAGCCCAACTAGAAAAAGTAGCAAAATTCAACTTTCTCCAAACATATCAAAGATTATACTCAAAAAGATCGCAAACGACATTTTGGACTCAATGGAAATGGTTTCGAGTCCCAATTTGGCCGTTTGTAGAAAGTAACATTTCGGACCCAAAATTCGACTAACGACGTTATATTTAAATAAATCATTTAAAATATATAATCGTTAATTATGCGGGTTGTTACAAAGAATTCACAAACAGCTCAATGGATAAGAAAACACAATATAAAACATTTTATATTCACTAATAAGTACGCGCTCATATATATAATACACTTAAACTCCATCTAGGGTGCTACTTTCCCTATCCATACTGAGTGCACATCAAAGCTTAGGAATATACAAAATCTAAGATCTAATACCAAATGTGACGACACACAAATCCGTACCCTTTGAATCGACAATAAACCACACATGTCTGACCCAAAAAGCACAGACTGAGGAAAGCCAAGAGAAAGATAAGAAGAGAGAAGAAGAGAAGAGAAGAAAGAAAGAAGATAGAACCAAACAAAAACAATCTCACATCACAACGGAAAACATTTAATATCATATCAATGATCTTTACAAAAAAGAAACTGTATATATAAATACAGAAATCAAAATTCAACAATCAATCACAATTTATCAGCCTAGACAGTTATAATTACCTGCCCTCACAATTGTCGATAATATAAACAACAACTAAGCAGCGGATAATCAATAATCAAAATCGATACGTGTATACGAAAATGAAGACTTCTGTGACGACCGCCCATGACTCCCGCACCAAAACAAGGTAATAATGCGCTAAAAGGCGTGCAAGGCAGCCATGGGTGACCGTCAAGGGTAAAACAAAACAGAAGAATCTCTATCGTACAACTCACAGCGCATGGATAAAATACAATAGAGAAATATAATATAGTGAAGCTCCATAGAACAGAACATCATCATATAAGCATCACAGTAGTTTTATACAATCATCTACTCAAATCCATACATGAAAGCCTCACTACAAATCACTCAACCAAATACAGCAGCGGATACCCAGTACATATAGTAAGAAAACTAATATGCATAGCCTCCTGCTCGTCTTCGCCATCATCAACGGAAAACTCTACTCTAAGCACAGCACCTGCCACCTGCTACCTAGTCTGCCCATCCCAAACATGGATGAACAGCCCAAGGTAATAAGAGGAGACATAAAACCTTGAGTCAGACAAAGTCTTAGTGAGCAGTAAATTAACAATCAAGCATACCAAAAGAGCATAAGGAAATAAAGGAATAGGAACCAAACCATCCCACTCCACCTCTTTCTACAGTGATAGCCCCCAGACACACACTAAGGAGAAGTAAGCATAACATAGCAGATAAGTAAGGTAAAGCAATAATCACTCGAGTCAAGGACGATGTTTTCCAAATACAAACCCCCAAGGCCTAAACCAAGATCAGATAAGCACCCAGAAAACACCGCTCTTGAAGCCGAATGATGATACAACCAAACATCCAAACATCCATGACTCTGGCTATCACTGTTAACCTTGCTTCGAAATCACCGTTAATTGAATGACCGACTCCTTCCTGAGCCATCTGTCAAGGGCTAATGGTAACCCCGGTTCTAGACAAAACCCCGCACACTGCCTTGTGCCTAGGACTTATCTTCTTGGCCCAGAGTACTCGACTAACTGCCTGTAGTCTTTTAGGCGTCCCTATGTACTCTTGCTTTAGGTTTGCTAGAACCTTCAATAACGATGAGATCCAAGCCTCCTTGTCATCCTTCTTGACGACCTCTATCAACTTAGCCCAAGCTTCCTCTTGAGCAATCCATTATCAACCAACTTGAACTACCCTTCAAGTTATCAACATGCTTGGAATGATCCCTGCCTGGATTAAGCCAAGACTCACATCATACTTCGCTTCATCGTACCAAAGCAAAGTCTCAACTCAACCATACTTTGCCTTTTCGCATCCTGACAAAGTCCCATCTCGATCTCATACTTCGCCTCTTCGCATCACGGCAAAGTCCCATCATCGAATCCATCCATATGAGCTTCCACATCCGCTTCATATACCATCGGCAGCTTTCACCATTCAAGAGCCTTTCCACTTAGCTTTTGAATCATCTTCAACCATCTTGTTCCAAATCAACTACAAGCTAACTTGGAGCAATCAAATCTAACATACATTCAAACATTCAAGCATTCAAACAAGATATATTAAGCAATATCAACTATAATGGCAATTTCGTAATTAAGTGAGCAAAAGTCCAACATATGTGAAATCATAGTTTTTTAGCATAGATCTATCAAATCTAAAACATGGGTTTTGTCTCTAATACTTGTTAAATAGCTCCTATAGATAAACATTTTCAAATATGATGGATCTACATGCAGACTTAAGGAAAATGCGAGAAAACGCTAACTTTAACACATAAACATATCACCAATCCCATATACTCCTTTGGATCCGCGTGAGAGATAACTACCACTCACCAAATCACCCAAACACCTCAAAATCACAACACTTCAGATCTGGACAGCGAAGATCACGGCTTGATCCGGCGGAATCTCACTTGAAACGATGAATTCTAGCTCAAACGGATGAAGATCTTCAACTTGGACACTTGGATCTTCGATCTTGATCTTCGATCTTCAATGGATGTTAGCACTTGGTAGAAGTAGAGAAAGAAGTGAAGAAAATACTGAAGTCGAGTCTTCAAAATGGCAGCACTTCGTTGCTTCAAAAACCGGTGCCAAAAAGTGAGCCGAACACCTCTATTTATAGGCTGGACACACCATGAGTCGTCGCCCCTATGAGTCGGTCCCGACTCATCATGAGTCGTCCACGACTCATGCCCTGCCGCTCCATCCTTGCCGACTCACTACACACGCGACTCATATACTAAGCCATCCACACGACTTAACAACCCAGGCCGACTCAACACCTACCGACACAAGCGCTAACGACCTAACACTCATCACCTTAACACCTAGCCGACACAAGAACCTGCCGACTCAAAGACCTTACGACTCAACGTAACACTGTCGCACCTCCTAAGTCGTATGACGACTCAACTATGGTGCCGACTCAACTGCATACGACTCAAGACCCCTATGCCGACTCAACATGAGTCGTTTACAACTCATTACCATGCCGACCTACTTCCTACCGACTCATCACAGCAAGAAGGTCACACGACTTAAGACACACACGACTTATCCCTACCGACCTAAGCCTTAGCCCCTTAAGTCGCTAACGACTCAACTGTCTCACCGACTCAACTCAAGGCCTTAACTCGTATACGAGTCATGACTTAACATGCACGCGACTCATCAGGATCCCAACAGCATACGACCTAACAAAGATAACGACTTAAGCCTTCAAGCGACTCATGACTCAAGTACCTTACGACCTATCCCCTTGGGTCGGTCAAATACTTAAGTTGCTAACCCCTTAACTCGGTAACTATTAAGTCGGCACTACCTATAAACCGTTGACCCTACTAACTCGGCTATCACGACTCAATTCACTAAGTCGCTCTTAACACTATAGGTCGGTCCATCCTTATCTCGGCCAATTCCATGAGTCGCCTAACTCTGCTATGCCTATGAGTCGGTCACGCCTCAAGCCTTAACTCGGTCATGCCCATGAGTCGGTCACGACTCATTACTTCACCCGGGTCAACTTCTAAACGACTCGAGCTAGAGACATCACAAACAACACTAACAACCTGCAAATTCTACGATTTATCGACACGTAAAATACGGGTCGTTACATTCTCTCCCCCTTAGGAATTTCGCCCCCGAAATTCCAAGTAAACAACAGCAATCAAAGATATTCCGCATGCCTACCATCCATAGAAATCAACAAACCATGCATCTAATTCTATCCTAGCATGCAGAATTCTAAGACTTAGAACAAGCTACAAATTCATGAGATGTCACGACACTTTAGGGCCATACCTCGAAGAGTCCGGGATGAGCTGCCTTCATCCTCTCTTCCTCCTCCCACGTACAGTCGTTAACATCATCACTCCATTGTACCTTGAGCAACGTAATCGTCTTCCTCCTAAGCTGTTTCGTATCGGTTTCAACAATACGAAGCGGCTTACGAGGTCTCGAAACAACTGGATCAACCTCCAAGTCTTCACAGCTATCAGCAGAAACCACCGTAGTTGGGTCGTGCATATACTTCCGTAGATAAGATACATGAAAAACACTGTGCACACCCGCCATCTTTTCCGGTAACTCCAATCTATAAGCGAGCTTTCCAATACGCTCGATAATCGGGAATGGTCCAACAAATCTCGGAGTTAACTTTCCTTTCTTCCCGAATCTAATAACATTCTTTAATGGAGAAATCTTCACAAAAACCATATCACCTACGTCGAATTCCAAATCCTTTCGACGATTATCTGCATAACTTTTCTGACGATCTTGGGCTGCCTTCATTCGTTGCCGAATGATCTCTATACAATCTGAAGTCTGTCGAATCATCTCTGGCCCAAGTATCAGCTTTTCTCCAGTTTCCAACCAACATGTCGGAGAGTTACACGGTCTTCCATATAATGCCTCATATGGTGCCATACCGATACTCGACTGATAACTGTTATTATAAGCAAACTCCACCAAATGAAGGTGATCTTCCCATGATCCTCCGAAGTCCAAAACACATGCTCTAAGAAGATCTTCCAAAACTCGGTTGACTCTCTCAGTCTGACCATCTGTTTGAGGGTGATAAGCTGTACTCAAACACAACTCAGTTCCCAAAACCTCCTGGAAGCTCTTCCAAAATCTACTAGTGAACAATGGATCTCGATCGCTCACTATACTCTTCGGAACACCATGGAAACGAACTATCCACTTCACATATAATTCAGCCAACTTCGATGCAGTCCTAGTCGATCGAACAGGAATGAACCTTGCACTCTTGGTCAAACGATCTACTATGACCCAAATCCCTTCATTCCCTGCTCTTGTCCTAGGTAGACCATCGATAAAGTCCATCGACACTTGCTCCCACTTCCATGTAGGAACCTCCAATGGCTGAAGCAATCCACTGGGCTTCTTCTGCTCAGCTTTTACCAACTGGCAATTCATACATTTGGAAATAAAATTCCCAACATCTTTCTTCATACCTTCCCAGTAGTAGGTCCTCTTCATATCCCGATACATCTTATTTCCACCTGGATGAATTGTCAACTTCGAGTGGTGACTCTCCCTCAGAACTTCATCTCTCAATCCATCTACATCGGGAACAACTAGTCGCCCTTGCTTTCGAAGCCAACCCTCTCGATCGACTTCAAATCCTTTATCCTTCTCCGGGTCCAATCTAGATTCCAAATCACAGATAATCTTGACAAGCTTATCATCTCCCCTTTGCCTCTCACCAATTCTTTCCACAAGAGTAGGCCTTATCGATAAGTTTGCCAACATCTCAGGTTCCAATTCACATCTAGGCCTGAAATCAAATCCAGCCAAATACTCAAGACTCTTCCATTCCGAAAACATGGCTCCCAATCCTGCATGTCTTCGACTTAACGCATCAGCCACTGCGTTACCTTTCCCTGGAGTATAGGCTATACCAAAATCATACGATGCTAAGAACTCTAGCCACCGTTGCTGTCGAAGATTCAAATCCTTTTGGGAAAACAGATACTTCAACGACTTATGATCTGTAAACAGCTCAAATCTAACTCCCAATAGGTAATGTCTCCACATCTTCAAAGCAAACACTATTGCCGCTAACTCCAAATCATGAGTCGGATAATTCCTTTCATGCGGCTTCAGTTGTCGACTAGCATACGCAACAACTTTATCCTTCTGCATTAGCACCGCTCCTAGTCCAGTGCCACATGCATCGGTGTAAACCACCATCTCATCATTCCCACTCGGAATAGTCAAAACAGGAGCACTTGTCAGTCGTTCTTTCAGGATTACGAAAGCTTGCTCACACTTATCATCCCATCTGAACACTTGGTTCTTCTTCGTCAATCCTGTCAACGGTGCAGCTATCTTGGAAAAGTCTTTGATAAACCGACGATAATATCCTGCTAATCCAAGAAAACTTCTCACATCAGATGCATTCTTAGGTCTAACCCAATCCTGGATCGCTGCCACCTTAGCGGGGTCAACCGCTATTCCATTTCCAGAGATAACATGGCCTAAGAACCTCACTTCACTCTTCCAGAAGTGACACTTCGAAAACTTAGCCTTCAGCTGATGTTTCCGCAAGATTTCCAAAACAATCCTTAAGTGCGTCTTGTGCTCTTCTTCAGTTTTGGAGTAAACCAAAATATCATCCACGAACACAAGTACAAATTTGTTCAACTGATCTCTGAACACTCTATTCATAAGATCCACAAAATATGCTGGCGCGTTAGTCAATCCAAACGGCATTACCAGCCACTCATAAAACCCGGATGGTGTCCTGAAAGCAGTCTTCGGCACACTATCCTTCGCCACTCTCAACTGGTGAAATCCCGTTGCCAAATCCATCTGAGAAAACACCTTAGCCTCGTGAAGCTGATCAAACAAGTCATCTATTCTCGGCAATGGATACTTGTTCTTCCTAGTCACCTTATTCAGCTCACGATAATCAACACACAACCTCAACGATCCATCCGTTTTGGTTGCGAACACAACGGGCGCACCCCATTCGGCCACACTTCTCCGAATGAATCCTTTCCGCAAAAGGTCATCAACTTGCACCTTCAGCTCTTGCTGCTCCCTCGGTGCCATCCGCCTAAGAGGCATCACAACAGGTCTGGCCCCCTCAACTAGATCGATACGAAACTCGATCTCCCTATGCGGCGGCAACCCTTTGACTTCCTCAAAGACATTCTCAAACTCATTCACAATAGGCACCGATGACAGTCCATCCCGTGGAACAACTAGCGAATACATGAAGCTCATGAAGACGCCTTCTTCATGCTTACATCGTATCACAACCTTTCGCCCTTCCACATTCCCGACTGTCACCTCAAGCCTCTCACAATCAATCCTAGCCGCATACTTCCTAAGCCAGTCCACACCCAAAATAATTCCGAACCCCGCAAAGTTCAGAACAAAGCAATCACAAACAAACGAGCAATCATGACTCGACACAACTAGACCACGACATAACATACACAAACATGACGAACCCCCTACCGGATTAGTCACAACCAATGGCCTATCAACAATATCCGGTTTCATACCTAACCGGCTTACCAAATCATCACAAACAAAAGAATGCGACGCTCCAGTATCAAACAACACTCTAACTGGAACACCACAAATAGAAAGAGTACCTTGAACAACCACACTCTTCCCCTTCTCTTCAGCAGTAGGAGCTTTCGAAGACGATGGAACAGCCCCCAAAGCATAGGCTTGCACAACCTGCCTATCTTTCCTCGGTTCTGGACAATCCTTCTTGATATGTCCCAGCTTATCACAGTTGTAACACTTTCCCGGCACTTTGGGATTCTTACAATCTTTGTAAAGATGGCCCTTCTGCTGGCAGTTATAGCAAGTCACTTCACTCTTCGGCTTCTTCTGGCCATCCCTACCCCTCTGTTGCTGTTGTTTCCTCTTCTTATTGCCACTCTGCTGTGGTTTAGATCCTTCCCTGGTTACAGAAACGACAGAACTTTCCCTAGGAAACAAACTCTCATGCCTAAGAGCTTTTTCCACAAGCTTCTCAAATGGATCGTCCAGATGATCCACTAACTGCCTCCCAAGATAAGCATCCAGGCCTGTCACAAACTTTTCGTTCTTCTGGTAGGGAGAATCAATATACGATCTGGCATACTTAGACAAAGCTTCAAACTCAGAAATGTACTCAAGAACAGGCCTTCCCCCTTGCCTGAGCTCCACAAACCTCTTAAACAAGACCGATTTCTGAGCAGTAGAGATGAACTTAGCTTCAAATCTAACTTGGAATTGCTCCCAAGTAATCTCTTCTTCTGGGGTATCTATAGTGATAGAATTCCACCAATCCACAGCTCTTCCCTGAAGCTGTCTCGATGCAAGCTTCCTCTTAGTTGCATCCTCAATCCCTAAGTCACCAAAGATCCTCCTACAAGAATCAATCCATCTTTGGACTTCAATAGTAGACTCCGTCCCCAAGAAAACCCTTCCTCCAAGAGCCGTATAATCCTTACACAGCTTAGCAAAATCCACGGGCCTTGGAGCTTGGACTTGAACTCCAACATCAACAGCTGGCCCTGGAGCCGGCATCCTCCTCATGATCGAAGTCATCATTGCTTCGAACATAGCCCCATAATCAGCAGATTCCCCAGCAGCTCGGCTTTCCCTAGCAGCTCGTCTCTCACTTCGACTCATCCTTAATATCTACAAAAAGGAATGATTAGAACGCCTTTGAGAAACAACTGCAAAAGGAGTTCAAATCTGTCTAAGCTACTATATTATATATAGTAATCATCCATCAAAATACAATTACGTCTCTCTTACGTAGTTACGTCAGCGAGCGTTGGCTAAAATCGATTAACCTCCGCTCTGATACCAAATGTGACGACCGCCCATGACTCCCGCACCAAAACAAGGTAATAATGCGCTAAAAGGCGTGCAAGGCAGCCATGGGTGACCGTCAAGGGTAAAACAAAACAGAAGAATCTCTATCGTACAACTCACAGCGCATGGATAAAATACAATAGAGAAATATAATATAGTGAAGCTCCATAGAACAGAACATCATCATATAAGCATCACAGTAGTTTTATACAATCATCTACTCAAATCCATACATGAAAGCCTCACTACAAATCACTCAACCAAATACAGCAGCGGATACCCAGTACATATAGTAAGAAAACTAATATGCATAGCCTCCTGCTCGTCTTCGCCATCATCAACGGAAAACTCTACTCTAAGCACAGCACCTGCCACCTGCTACCTAGTCTGCCCATCCCAAACATGGATGAACAGCCCAAGGTAATAAGAGGAGACATAAAACCTTGAGTCAGACAAAGTCTTAGTGAGCAGTAAATTAACAATCAAGCATACCAAAAGAGCATAAGGAAATAAAGGAATAGGAACCAAACCATCCCACTCCACCTCTTTCTACAGTGATAGCCCCCAGACACACACTAAGGAGAAGTAAGCATAACATAGCAGATAAGTAAGGTAAAGCAATAATCACTCGAGTCAAGGACGATGTTTTCCAAATACAAACCCCCAAGGCCTAAACCAAGATCAGATAAGCACCCAGAAAACACCGCTCTTGAAGCCGAATGATGATACAACCAAACATCCAAACATCCATGACTCTGGCTATCACTGTTAACCTTGCTTCGAAATCACCGTTAATTGAATGACCGACTCCTTCCTGAGCCATCTGTCAAGGGCTAATGGTAACCCCGGTTCTAGACAAAACCCCGCACACTGCCTTGTGCCTAGGACTTATCTTCTTGGCCCAGAGTACTCGACTAACTGCCTGTAGTCTTTTAGGCGTCCCTATGTACTCTTGCTTTAGGTTTGCTAGAACCTTCAATAACGATGAGATCCAAGCCTCCTTGTCATCCTTCTTGACGACCTCTATCAACTTAGCCCAAGCTTCCTCTTGAGCAATCCATTATCAACCAACTTGAACTACCCTTCAAGTTATCAACATGCTTGGAATGATCCCTGCCTGGATTAAGCCAAGACTCACATCATACTTCGCTTCATCGTACCAAAGCAAAGTCTCAACTCAACCATACTTTGCCTTTTCGCATCCTGACAAAGTCCCATCTCGATCTCATACTTCGCCTCTTCGCATCACGGCAAAGTCCCATCATCGAATCCATCCATATGAGCTTCCACATCCGCTTCATATACCATCGGCAGCTTTCACCATTCAAGAGCCTTTCCACTTAGCTTTTGAATCATCTTCAACCATCTTGTTCCAAATCAACTACAAGCTAACTTGGAGCAATCAAATCTAACATACATTCAAACATTCAAGCATTCAAACAAGATATATTAAGCAATATCAACTATAATGGCAATTTCGTAATTAAGTGAGCAAAAGTCCAACATATGTGAAATCATAGTTTTTTAGCATAGATCTATCAAATCTAAAACATGGGTTTTGTCTCTAATACTTGTTAAATAGCTCCTATAGATAAACATTTTCAAATATGATGGATCTACATGCAGACTTAAGGAAAATGCGAGAAAACGCTAACTTTAACACATAAACATATCACCAATCCCATATACTCCTTTGGATCCGCGTGAGAGATAACTACCACTCACCAAATCACCCAAACACCTCAAAATCACAACACTTCAGATCTGGACAGCGAAGATCACGGCTTGATCCGGCGGAATCTCACTTGAAACGATGAATTCTAGCTCAAACGGATGAAGATCTTCAACTTGGACACTTGGATCTTCGATCTTGATCTTCGATCTTCAATGGATGTTAGCACTTGGTAGAAGTAGAGAAAGAAGTGAAGAAAATACTGAAGTCGAGTCTTCAAAATGGCAGCACTTCGTTGCTTCAAAAACCGGTGCCAAAAAGTGAGCCGAACACCTCTATTTATAGGCTGGACACACCATGAGTCGTCGCCCCTATGAGTCGGTCCCGACTCATCATGAGTCGTCCACGACTCATGCCCTGCCGCTCCATCCTTGCCGACTCACTACACACGCGACTCATATACTAAGCCATCCACACGACTTAACAACCCAGGCCGACTCAACACCTACCGACACAAGCGCTAACGACCTAACACTCATCACCTTAACACCTAGCCGACACAAGAACCTGCCGACTCAAAGACCTTACGACTCAACGTAACACTGTCGCACCTCCTAAGTCGTATGACGACTCAACTATGGTGCCGACTCAACTGCATACGACTCAAGACCCCTATGCCGACTCAACATGAGTCGTTTACAACTCATTACCATGCCGACCTACTTCCTACCGACTCATCACAGCAAGAAGGTCACACGACTTAAGACACACACGACTTATCCCTACCGACCTAAGCCTTAGCCCCTTAAGTCGCTAACGACTCAACTGTCTCACCGACTCAACTCAAGGCCTTAACTCGTATACGAGTCATGACTTAACATGCACGCGACTCATCAGGATCCCAACAGCATACGACCTAACAAAGATAACGACTTAAGCCTTCAAGCGACTCATGACTCAAGTACCTTACGACCTATCCCCTTGGGTCGGTCAAATACTTAAGTTGCTAACCCCTTAACTCGGTAACTATTAAGTCGGCACTACCTATAAACCGTTGACCCTACTAACTCGGCTATCACGACTCAATTCACTAAGTCGCTCTTAACACTATAGGTCGGTCCATCCTTATCTCGGCCAATTCCATGAGTCGCCTAACTCTGCTATGCCTATGAGTCGGTCACGCCTCAAGCCTTAACTCGGTCATGCCCATGAGTCGGTCACGACTCATTACTTCACCCGGGTCAACTTCTAAACGACTCGAGCTAGAGACATCACAAACAACACTAAC
The DNA here is from genome assembly GCA_030765085.1 of Allium cepa. NCBI lineage: Eukaryota > Viridiplantae > Streptophyta > Magnoliopsida > Asparagales > Amaryllidaceae > Allium > Allium cepa. The sequence continues at coordinate 432,961,231 of CM060943.1, forward strand.
AACCTGCAAATTCTACGATTTATCGACACGTAAAATACGGGTCGTTACAACTTCCAGCTCGCCCGCTGAAGCTCCAAAAGCATCAAATCTGAACTTGTAAATATACTTGGTCTGACCCAAGCATTGAAATGGAACCCGGATCAGTCTGATAAACAGCATGAGAAACACTCAACTGAATTTATTAAATTACCAAACTTTTCCTTTATCAAAACAAAAGTATCTCGTAAGACAAGTCCGCATATAAACACGGACATGTTTTTACCTTATGATAACTAAAACCTTTCTTATCAAATCATCTGATATTATACTAGTGTCTAGTATACAAATAATATTAATCATAGCCGAAATTGTTACATTGATTAAATTCCAGCATATAGCCCAAAATGGGTAATACAATCAAAATGGAAGGTACGTAGTGGAGTTTGGATTTCCATACAAATGGCCAGGAGAAGGGACTACCTTCCGACAGTACATCTCTAGAGGAATGTACCGAGGACCATCACGAAGGGTCCTCTACTAACTCAAGATCGGCCCACTTCTATAACTAGATGGTATCGAATATATCATCCTTCGGTCGTTATCAACCTTTAACAAGGGCCCTCATAGCATACAAACCACAATAATTAGATACACGACGTCATAGTGTGTAAAGATGTATCTAGAAGAGGATGATCATACCCTACTTGGGAGCGACCCACTTTGCCTTGTCGCATCAAACACTATTTTGGTCATTTCCGGTTGATGAGGCCTAAGGTAACGATAACCTTTCACATATCACATATCATGTCACTTTGAATGCCACATGGCCATTTCCATTGACTACTAATTGCCTTCCACAAAAATACAACCCTTAAGCTCATACATCTTAAGGAGGGCGTCAAGCTAAAAGAAGTTTCCTTCTCTGCCACCACTGATGTATGTTTGTAAAAACCAATTACGTAATCTTTAGAAATGCAATATCAGACAAACATCCATATAAGTTATCCAAGAACAGGACAAATCGAAGGTACTTTCCTACCATTTCCTGTCAGGAAATCCCTAGTTTAAGTAGCGAATAGTCCTTGCATTGGATACTTCATAATGAAGAGACCACTACTATTATATGTATATTGGGTTTTAACTCCAAATGATCAACAAAGCAGTCCTCCACTATGGAAATCCAGAATATCAATATCATCACAAGCAACCTGCACATTTCTCAACCTCACACAAAAACTAATTCTCATAGACTTATCACGTTTTCAACTTTCAACTTGCTACCCTTCGGGCCAAGAAGGAAGCTCGATAGATTGGAGTAATACTCCGCACTACATGAATCAACATCCTCAACACAAACGATAATCAAGCATACACAGAAGGCTAATAGCACGTGTACGACTAAATAGTTCCCACATAAAGTCAAGGAACTAAAATGGCCAAATTTGATAGTCGGTTATTTTACTACCAAAGAAACAGACAAATATTCACCACCATAACAATCACTAAGCCCTTTTATTTAATCTTTTATTAATTAAATCACTTGCCAAATAATAACTTCAAATTATCTTTAAAAGATATATTCTCAAAGCCATTTCAACTTTTCAATATTGGAAAACATTTCCATATACTTATTTCGACCGTATAAGCATATTCACAAATCTCTTTATTTTCAAAACTTAGAGAATATTACATATACTTAAATCAGGATTAAGTACATATTTAATTCTTTAAGGAAAACATTCTCTTAAACATATTTGTTTGGGTCAAAATGAATATTGCGTAAAACATCGTTACGACAACCCAAAATCAACAGTATAGGGGTTCGAAAATTAGATAGATATATAAGTCCCATATACTATACAAAACATTTCCTTTCGAAAATCATTTACTATAACAATAGTGTTATAGTTCATTATTTCCTTATTTCTCGAAACGTCTATTTCAACAAAAAATGTTGAAATCTATGTATTCGATACTTAACACATTTTAAAACATCTTTAAACCATTTAACTCCGTCTAAAATATCATTTTCCAAAAATATCCATTTTATTTAAATTATTATTCATTGTCCAAAATCGTGAATATAATTCTCTAGCCAAATTCATTCTTTCTACACATTAAATAAAGAATTATCCACTGTCCAAAATCGTGGATATAATGTCTTTACCGAATTCATCACTATTGCAAAATTAATTAAAGGATTATCCACTGTCCAAAATCGTGGATATAATTCCTTTAATAATCATCTATATCTAACCAATCAAATTCTACTGATTTCGGATTTATAAACAATGTTTATACATTCACATTTCTATTTTATAAAATCTTCCATTTGTAAATTCCCTTTATTAACAAATTTCATTTATATCTCATTTATATGCCAAATCCAAATAATAAGTTAATTTACTTATAATTCTCTTTATTTACAAATTCATTCATTTATAACTTCATAAAATATAAAACTATAAATCTTATTTACTTATAAAATCCAATTATAACTTCATTTTAAACATTATAAAAACTCCTTCATAATTCAATTATTTTTATTTATAAAATATCAATTTTATAGATCTTATATACAAACCATTTATAATAAATAAAAAACCCAGTTTAAACTATTTACAAAATAGTTATCTCCGTATTCCATAAATCATATTCTGATCATTTCACAAAAATTATAATTTTTATAACATAAAAATTACAACTTTTATTTATTTAATATAAATACATTTACTTAACAATTCAAATTCAATAAAACTTCATTTTCAAAACAACTTAAAAATCCTTTCTAAATTTGAAATCATCACTGTATCATTTTTATTATTCCAAAAATAGGTCCAATGCTGCAACAACAAAAAACACATAAATCACGGCATCCAAAACATCATATATCATATGATAACAGCATATATCACAATATCCGTAAATAAAACCAATATGGGTGAGGAATCTAGTTGGATCCCTCCAACCTGTCACATGCAACAAATATACATATTAGAAATATATGTACAATGTCCGCTTCGAGGCAGAAGCGCGTACAAAAGGTCATCTGCTCATACACGAGAACGAATAGGATCTCATCTGCTCCAATAGGCAGGAATATATCCAAATACCAATCACTATATAGATAATATACCATATATCATCCAAACAATCATCAATCATCATAAGTAAATTTTTCTCTCACTTATATAAAATATCAGCGAGTGAGAAAGAGTGAGTTGTACTCGCATTGCTTCCAGTAGCAGTTGTAGTGTTTTATTCCGAATAAAATTAAACAAGCGTTTAATTTTACCTAAAATTTACATTGCTTCCATTCAACTCCAGACTAGCTCAAAAATGTAATGCTCGTCAATTCAGACCCAACGCAATTCGTTTCGTCAAAAACGGACCTCGTATGAAGATGTTACAACATTTTAAAGATTATACGATTTAAATATATAGAAATCAATTTCTTCTTTTTTTTTCTTAACCTAGAGTAATTCTCAATCGTTCCTTCCTGGATCTACAGATCTAAGCCGTTGCTTTTATCTTCTTCCCCATCGTGAATAACGTGCATGATAAAACCCATGGCTCCGTTTCTCTTTGAAATTTCCCGACGTTTCCAATCGTTTTGACGATGATCCACTACTTCCAAATGAAAGTGCGACCCCTACTCAAGCAATGCCTGCAACGCCAAAGGGCTAGGTCGCCTCTGTGCTTCGATTTTCGTGCACAAACCGTAGCCAAATGTGGCTCTCCTAATGATGCAATGGTGCCCCATTGTCGATCATAGCCGTTGCCCGACCTTTTTGTAGTTGGAATTTTTGCGAATGGCTTACGGATCGAGAGATAATTGGCAGAGAAGGTGGGACGTTTCTGCCGGTGGAAATGGTACGTGGCAGGTGGGTTTAATGGCTAGGGCTTGAGTGAAAAAGTAAAAAAAAGGGCCTTATATAGAAAATTTCGTGATACTATTCCCCCGAAATTTTTCCGAATGCCAAACGAAACATGCCGCCAGGTGTTCATAATATTTTACCGCTATTCCGAACACAATGGAATATATATCGGGAGCCAATTCGTTCATATTTGGACGATAGGTTTTCGAATCGGCTTATTTAAATTTAAAATTCCGCTTAAACAAATTTCTACGTGTTTTAGCTTGCCCAGGATAAACCGTAAATCGATTGACATGAAATTTGAAATCTTACAATAATATAACATTATGGATCCAATGAAACTGATTTCTTCAAAACCCGAGACTGTTTGAAAAATGAATATTTTTACTCGTCAATTAAATATTAAAATATTCAGTTTCTGTAATTTAACATTTAATTCGATTTTAAAAGTTCTCTTACATCGTTCTAATTCAAATAGAATTTAATTCAACTTTATAAATCATTTTTATTCACATTAAATTCAAATTTTCAATTATTTCTGCAACTTCAAATATTAAATTAACAATTTAATTATCCAATTAAATCACTATATTTCAAATATATCTATTCAGCTTATAAAACTTATTTTGAATATTTAAAACTAATTAAATATACGAATTTCAAATAACAGAAATGCTGGATCCTTACACTTACCTACATAACTTCTAGCATCGAAAGGGGTCCCATTCACTCACTTTCTTGGTACCGACCATGGTAAGTCGAATAGTGTCAAGGCTTTGGAGTAGACTGAGTTATTACAAAGATGAATTTTTCTTTATACCCCGTTTGTTAGGTTTTGCAAAAATGGTTAATTGGACGTAAATCTTAAGTTCATTCTTCTTATTGATAAAGATTTCTTTACCCCGACCGCCAAATTCATTGTTTTTTGTATTTGGAAAAAATTCCAGAAGGCTTAGTAGTGTAGTCTTAGCAACCACCATAGCGGATCTCAAGTAAGCTCTGCTTGGAGAGGGGATATGAGACTCCTTCTAAGGGATGAGAACCTACATGCTTACAATCTTTTAAAGGAGTGTTGTAGTGTTGGTTATGTTCTTGAAATTCTACAAGATGATGATCCTTCGCAAAGGCTAAAGGCTGCCATTAATATCGATGAAGTCATGAAGCGCCCCATGTTCCCAATCATGTACCGATCGTGAAATAAAGAAATGTTCCAAAGACAGCGGAGAAAACAGACGAAGGAGAGAGTGACCGAGGAGGCAATGAGGATGTCGACATTGGTCGTAAGTCCACCAGTAGTAGGAGTGACATGCTCATGCATTTCTCATTACTTGAAGACCTAAAATAAAGATTATGTCACATCAGATATCTACGCAAACTTCTCCTTGTTTCTAGTCGAAGAAGCCCTTATCCCACTTTCTAGGGACATTTACGGATCTTTTGGGAGTCATAAGGATGAAATTGTTTCTTTTGGCCTCGCTAATAATAATATCATGGATATCGATTCTCCAATTTATTTTCCTGATGAAGTGCCAGCTACTGATGCAGGGGAAATAACCATTGTTAGAAAGCTCCAAATCCATGGTCTATGGTGGCACCAAGACACATTCACACCTACATGAAACTATGCTCCTATACTGTAAGTATGATTTTTGCTTTGCTTGCACTGACTCATTTGTATTTTTTTCAGACTCCATATAACACAAGCATCTATAGACTCTTAAGAGTCAAGGGAGCAAGTACAAGAAGCTTGGATCGTTTGATCGCCCTTATGAGTCATCTTATGAATCAGATTCTGGCAGATGCTAGAGGTGAGACCACAGGAGACGGGACAAAGGTTATAGGTCCTATGATGAGCATTATTGAGAGTCTAAGAGAATTCCATCTCTTTAGAGAAGATCTGTTTCACCTCTACCGCATAGTATGGATAGATTCTCAATAATACTCAATCCTATCCCATCTGTTGAGGTATCTATTGTTACTATTTCAGTTCCTTTTACAACACAACTGATGATGTCTCACCATATACCGTGATGATCTGAACAGTCGTCTAGGCTAGTATCCTCCGATGCTCCTTAATAGAGATTTCATATGATGCCACTTCATGCTTCAATTACTATTGTAGAGATTGAAACTATTCAAATCCTCACTTGGCTACCATGAAGAAAGCCTTTCCAAAAGTAAGTTTTGATAATATGGTGTTCGTTCCATACTTAAAGGATATCCATACTAAGGTTGGCTCCGACATCATGGCTTGGGTAAGGGACATGTATGATCAATGTCAAAAATGAAAGAAGATGTTCGAGGCTATCTAAGAAGCACCTTAAAAAAGAAGGATAGAGTTCGAAGGGATGAAATAGATTCAGGAAGATGACAAGTTTATTATCTCTAATCTTGATAAGAAGGTTGAAGGGCTTATTGCTTCATTGAAAATGGCTATGAAAAAATTGGAGTCTGGGCTAAGTCCTTCGAAGAAGATCATCAGCACTTGCTGAAAGAAGTTGAGGCTGCTCATTATAGGAGCCACACTCTTTTATTAGAAAATGAAAAACTCAGGAAGACTGTGGACGAACAAGCCTCAAAAATAACAATGTTAGTCAAAAAGAAAGAAAAAATGATGCACTTTCCTCAGGTCAGGATTACTGCAAGGAGTTATTGGATACCTGTAAGATAAGAGACGATGTCAAGATTAAATTGAAGACTGTCGATGTGTAGGTTAAGGCTGTGGAGGATAAAGCCAAATCTAAACCCAAGCCCACTCTTATGCAATTTTATGCGAATGTCATCAGGTCTAGAAATTTAGGACGGTTAGAAGAGGGGTATCCCCATGCTTTAGCTATGGCCTATGTGAAGATTTGAAATAGGAGCATGAGCACTTCGATGGGACTATGGTCAATAAAGAGAAACTAAAGTTTGACCTTTTAGAGGAAGAAGGCATAAAAGCACTCAAGATTGGAGAGCTCTTCTTACATCTTAAAGTATCTACTAGGGCCCAACCCGAGCTTTCTCTAAAGAATCTAGATGAGAGTTCTGGTTTCGCTCCCTAAGGTTTAGCTGCAGATATACCATCCCTTTGACCTCAAGATCGCCAACTACTGAGACCATTACTTCTCTTCTTGAATCTACTGCTATTTTTATTGCTATTGTAGCTTCTTACACTTCAACTATCCTAACTTCCTCTATGGATGCTCAAATAACCCCAAAGAGCCTGGCTTGCTTGGCGCTGATTCATTTTTGAAGTTTTCTATCCTATTCCATATCCAGGAGCATGGTTTGGCGCCACTCCAGCTTATATGGAGTCTGTATTTCCCAGAGGTATATCATTATGTTCTTATGTATTTGAGATGGCTTGCAAGACACCGGGTGAAGTCACTAACATCTAATTTTCTAGTTTTCAAGTTTCAACTCAACCTTCTGTTGTCCCTTAGCCTAAGGAAGCTTATCATTGGTCACACAAGCTACATTTACCGAAACGATCATTGTGTTACTCCCATTTCTGCTTCAACTTCTCTAGCGAGTACTACTCTAGGTCCCAATGCCAAAATGATCTATGCTTTTGATAAAGAGTCTATGGGCGATCTTCATGGGATCAAAGGAGATGAGGACACTGTACTCACTGGAGCCACCAAGCATTCTTATGGACCAATGATGTTGGAGATGCAATCGATCGCAAGCCATGTTGATGAAAGAAATTAAAAGAAGAAAGGTTTGACGACATTCCTAACTCCTTGCCCTTTTCATTGCCTTCGATACCAATTGTCATTCCCACCTGTATCCCCATGTCTGACGGTGTTTAGACCAAGGCTCACAAAGATCGAGGGAGCAACCATAATTGGTTATATGACCCAAAAGGTTACTTTGCGAATGAGAGTAAAGGAAAGGGAATGAGCAGAAGAAACTTAGTAAATCTGTTACTCAATCTTCCAAGAGAGTAGGAAGGAGAAGAAAAGGAGGAAAAGTTTTAGTTGCTATTATTTTTCTTTTGTATTGTTTTTTAGCTTTGAATATGTGTACATAGGCTGATGTTATATGGGTATGACCATCTCTTTGTACTGAAAATGTTTGTTAATAATGAATGAATCGGTTTCTTTTCAGAATTTAGTTTTTTCTACCTGTGCACTTAGCTTATTTATGTCAACTGCAACCACATTTGGTTTTGACCAATATAATTATCCATCACATTTATATACACATGGACGACTTTCTTATTATTGCAGTTAACATGACATTTTTCATTGCTTATCTATAAAATCCCACCTGTATACCCATATTACCGAAGAATATTAAAAGTAATATTGTCGAGTAATACAAAGAATAATGCTGGATATGGGCGACCATCCATGTCTATTCACTTGGGCTAACCCTCTCACATCATATTTTACCTTACTATAGCATATATAAGGTCATGAACAGTCTCGATACATTGCAATAACATGTTGGCTAGTATAGAGCAGAACAATATATCACATAATAAGTTCTAGCATAATCCTAACATCTGCGCTTTTCTAGAGATTGTCAATTTGGCTAATGAATCATGATTTGTATAACCCCCTAGGGATATGCGTTATCGTGTAGTACTTAATGTCGTCCCGTAACTCTAACACCTTTTATAAGTAAGAGGAAAGCAATGGTCTGTTAGCCTAAAATTCTTTCTTAACTTGGCCAACGACCAATTGGGAGTTACTATAGATATGCACTGACTTCACTCCCAATTCTTTCGCCATCTTGAGTCCTGATATCAGTGCTTCGTATTCTACTTTGGTATTTGTTACACGAAACTCAAGATTTAATGTATAATCCTCCGTCCCTTTGAGGTTGTCATAACCACTCTACTTTTGGAATTATGGTCGATGGGTGCTCCATCAAAATACTGTCGTAATGAAATCTGTTAATGCATGTCCTTGAAGTGCCTTCTTGGAATGATAAGTAATGTCATATTGACTCTTCTTGATATTTCACTTTATAAATCTCCCTGAAGTCTTAGAATAATGCAATACTTTCCTTAGGGGTTGACTGATCAACAACTTTATCAGAACCTAAAAATATTGTCTTAACTTCCATGATGCTATTAATAAGAAATACACTAACTTCTCTAGCTTAGATATTGTTTCTACACTCTAGTGAATCACCTGCTAATATAGTAAATCGGCCTTTCAATCTTACCTTTCTTATGCATCAATGCTACAATTAATGCATGAGTAGATACCGCTAGATAGATGTAAAGAACTTCAGCTTCCAAAGGCTAGATAAAATCAGCAGTTTCTTAGATGTTCTAATAAATTCTAAAAAGCCGCATCACGTTCGTTCGTCGACTGAAAATTCTTATTTTCCCTTCTTGAGGGCATTCAAGAATGCTATACATTATCGATAACCTTCGAAATAAACCATTTAAAAGTAGCAAATTTACCATTCGTGCTTTGCACTTACCTCCTTTAAATAATCTAGTACCTCATTCTGCCTGTATTAGCATCAGTACCCTTACAATACACGATGAACCCCAAAATCTTGTCTGATGCGACTACAAAGGAAGATTTAAGTGGATTCACTCTCAGTTTGAATTCTCGGAGTACATCAAACATTTCAAAAAGATTGCTTATGTGGACATTTTTCTATGACTTCAATAGCATGTCATCCATATATACCCCATCGTTTCTCCAATCTGTCCATTAAACATCTTATTAAATAAAAGCAATAAGTAGCTCTGGCGTTCTTTAGATGTAATGACACACCTTTTTAGCAATATAGCCCCAAATTCACAATAAAACTCACATGCTCTTGACATGGGACATACATTACAATGAAATTATATTCGAAGTGTACATACATGAAGGAAAGTAGTTTAACAACTAGATGGTTAATCCATAGCACAGGGGTTAGGAAAAATGTTGGGCTTTGTATGTTTCAATCGTCGAACCAACTAAGGCAAATAAAATTATAGTCATTAGTGTCCTATGGACTCAAATGCTTATTCATGTTGAAAAGTCATATGTTGATGGTAACAGAGTAATCACACACATAAGTCAAAAGTCCTAAAACAGTCCATTATTCAAATCATGTAAAGTAAAGTCCTTGTTTGTAAAGTTCTTAATTCAATTTGCCCTAGCAGCCATGAATCCCTAAATTGGAGCTTACTTTATAATATCGAACGAAAAATGAAAATGAGGGAGATCTAGGTAATTGGTCCCCTTTTTTAGGTGGGGGTACAAGCTTATTTATAGAAAATTGGAGTTGTAAGTCTTATTAAAAACCGATGGTTGTGATCAGATGATGTGGCACACACTCGAAATAAAATGTGATACATCGTTTTCCATCCTATTGAACTGATTTTCTTCATGAGAACTTGACTTACAAATAGACGGTGGCTTCATTTTAACTTCCCATGATGTACTCTGGAACAAGCAATAGATGGCTTTAGATTATCACTTCTAAATAGCTTCACGAAATACCCCATGGTGATCCCCAAGTGCTTTATAGTACAATAACTCTGTAAATATCCTCACGTTGACTTTGTGTTCTTCATATCATGATAGGTCTATAAAATGCCTCGTGATAACATTAGGTACTTCGTATCACGTTAGCTATACAAATTACTTAATCATGGCTTCAATGTTACAATTTATAGTAGCTTCATGAGTTAGATCATGATGGCTTCTACGTTTCACATTCAAATTCATCATACATTGGTTACTTAATCATTTCTCTTTCACAACTTCATTGATCGTTCCACTATGGCTCTTGTGGATCAAACCGTGATAGCGTTAATCTACTCTCGATAATTTTGCATCACTTCCAAAGATTGGTTGATCATCCTACGATAGCTTTTGCAGACCATATCATGATGGAATAAGTCTTACACACAATGGCTTTATGTAATTTCCCCGTTTGTTTCTTCATTTTTATTTTCGATGATTATTGGGGTCACTCCTCATTGGCCGTTGTTCATCATCTCATGAGAACACTCATTATTTTCATTATTCACGATAGCTCTAATATTTATCCCACTACAGCTCTTATGCATATCCCACAAGAGCGTTTATGTATATTCCATGATAGCTCTTATCCATGCCCTAAGATAGCCTTCATTATTGATGTCATCTACGAGATCTTTGGTACATATCTCACAAAAGCTCCCTAATTTGTCAGCCTACGATGCCTATTATATTTGGAGTATAATACTTGCGCCCTCTTTATTTTACAGTATTTATTATACATAGGTATAAAATAATTGTTCAGATTCCTTAGTTTTCTTATTATAGTGGTTTATTTCGATCTTGAGAGATCTAATTTTCACCATTACTTTCTCTTCTATTACAAATAATGCACTCTCTCCTTCTATTCCTTTTCCTAGTTTTGCATAAGAAGAACTAAATTTACTCTTATTTTCTAGATTTAAATTCTCTCGAATATTTTTACCAGTGAGTGATCTTAATTATTGTTAACCTATTCATTATTTGTTTTGCTATTGCTATTTCGATTCGATTTAGTTGCTTTGGCTTTTAGAGTTAGTCAAGGTCTAGCTGTTTATTTTTGTGTTAATGGGTCTAATTTCTTTCAGAATAACCATTTTGATCTAAATTTGTTTACATAGGACATAGGTTTTTATTTGTGGGTTTCGGATCTTGTTTCTTATACATTCATTTCTAATTAACCTAAATAGTTGTTTTGTGGAAAATTTTCATTCGAGGGCTTAATAAATGAGAGCCATGCTTTAAATTTTATACGTGAAGTCTATGCTTTGGATTAACATGCGAAAGCTCTTACTTTAAATTTTTTACAAAATCTATGCTTTGGCTTGACATACAAAAGCTTATATTATAAACTATGTGCATGAAAACCATGTTTGGGCCTAAAACGCAAGCTCTCGTTTCAAAATTGACGTATGAAAGTTATGCTTAAGCTTCACACACGAAAGCTCTGCTCCCGTCTGTACTCTTAGTTTTTGGTTTATGAGTGAAAGTCCTATTTAAATCTTTACACATAAAAACAAACCCTACACACAAAATCCACACCTGTGTTTAACACACGAAGTACAATATCCAACTTTCTATATGTAAACATTTTTGTGGTAGCTTTTTACAAGATGACTTTAGATTCGAAAGTTAATGTCACTGATTTGTGATGTTTTTTCAAACATCAACTTTGTGTCTGCATGCAATGTCTTGATTTTATAGTTATAGTATATTCTAATGCAATGTTTTTGTTATATAATAGCGTAGCTCATAATGGATCATGAGTCAAAAACTATTTTTATCAATTCATTATCATTTATCATACTATATAATCACTTTTAAGAAAGCCAATGTTTTTTCAAGTAATACTGTATGATAGTCTATTATTTGTGTACTATTCATTCATTTAGACTCATCACGAATTAAATTCATACTTTAAGGTTTAACATTGGCTCTGTGATACTTTACTATTAGAAGTACCTTCTTTGGCTTTTGTCAAATTACGTATGTATTTCCATGTGCATATTGCTCTCTATATGGTTTTTATACATAAGCGAAGATGATATCAACAAATTTGGGAAGGGTGGACCTATTACTATAGTTTAATACATGCATGTTCTAAACCTGGCTTTTAGAAATACTATAACATTCTAACATACATTCACGCTATTCTGTTTTATTACTTCTCATTCATCTATTTGACGGTTCAATCTATAATGTTCTTTCTTTATCGACGAGGCTTATTTCATATTTGAAACCTAATCATTGTAGGTATCATGGTCGGAGGTAGAAAAGAGACTTCCAATGGAATGACTAGATATCCTAAATCTCCTAGGGGTAAAGATTCTTCCAAGGAAAAGATATATACTTCTCACTAATACTAGTTTACGAATTAAGAGGATGTCGATTTTGTTCTATATTATTTTAGGATATCAGGGACTGAAGCTAGGGCTCCAGGCCCAGATGACAGAATGAACTCTCCACAAAAGGGTTTATTTCATTCATCCTCTTCATTTGTACCATTCTTGCAAATTTCCCTTTATCCCAATCATATCCAATGTCTTGTTCCCCCTTATGATTGATCATGTCCTACTAAAACTAACACCTACACCTATATCAGTTATTTTTTCATTTTATTTAGGGAACTTAAGTTGGAAGAACAGTCTCTGGCTATACAGTGCTCTCCAATCAACACTAAGAAGATGAAGCACCAACTTGAAGGTTGTATTTATAAAATATCCCGTATCTAGAGACCAAAAGAGAAACGCTACAGATGCTGCATTCATCCATAATATTAACTTCTGGTGAAAAATACGACAATGCTAGTGGTATTCATAATATCAGAAGCACTTGAATATGAACAAAATCAAATATTTTAAAAAATGAGATTTTTGTGATTACATTTCAAACAAATTCATATCCAAATTACATAATCCCATAATCATTTCCTAGATAAAGATCAATTATAATTACAATAATATGCCAAGAGCGACATATGACGATGCCTCCTTGGTTATTCAGAGATAGTATAATTGTATATGACTTAATATACACAGTGGAATTAAAAAAAACCGTGAATCTTAATTAGTTATCTGTCAGCCACTTGCTCGTCTATGGAAGCTTTATTGGCCAAAATTTCAAAAACCTGAAAACTGTAACCCTCGGCCTACTCAAATCAATTTTAAGTACCCGTGAGTTTAAGAGGAAACAAAAACATCGAGTCAGACATAAAGCCTGGTATGAATAATTCTGTTACATCTTGTATTGCTGATATTAGGTGAGACCATGACATTTAGCGGAACGGGTATCCGCTCACTAATATCCTTTTAAAAACATATATTTTGCAATCCTTTCCTACAACCAAACTAGTTAATCAATCTGTATATATCAAAATAGCAATATCCTTTATGCTACTACATGGACTATCCGTCCATAAAATAAGTAATATGTGAACTATCTGTCCACAACATAATAGCAAGGTCCTTTATGCTACAAATGGACTATCTGTCCAAAAAACTAGGCTGACTACCCGCAAACTGGACTAATGCCGAAATCAAGGCCGACTGCTTGGAATCTGGACTAACCGTTCGAATCAAAATGGACTAACTGCCAAAATCATTTATTTACGGTTAACTATCCTTTATCTTCTTCCTTGAAAAACTTTTTAAAATGATTTAACCTTTTAAATCATATTTATACAAGGAAAATACATTCTTAGCTTTTGTCTAAGCTATTTTTCCATGTTATATATACTTTACTCAAAATAATATTGATGAATTCTAATAAGGATTATCTATCCTTCCAAAACAAGTTAAAATCCTTTTCAACTTGAATATAATTAGGCTATATCGCCAGCGAAACCTTTGTTTAAAACCTTTAAACAACCCTTTCAAAACCCTTGAAGGTAACCCCTTCGAAACCATTGGAAGAAACCCTTTTGAAACCATTAAAAGCCTTACTTTCAAAAGCTTCAAAACATTAGTCATCCCGCTTTAGCATCTTTAAATATTGCCTTCCGAAAACATAGGAAAAACCTTTCCTTTCAATCTTTCGAAACCCTAGGAACCACCTCTTTCGAAACCATTCATTGAAACATTTCGAAATAGTCAAAAATCAATGCTTTCGAAAGCGCTTTGGGTTCAATTTTAAAACATGTGGAAACCTTTCGAAACCATCAAAGTTTCACCCCTTTGAAACCTTTGAAAATCGCCTCGGTCGAAACATTTGGATTATGTATTCAAGTAGCGCAAAAGGGCCTGAAACACATTAAAGTCGAATGCAACTGTTTTGAAACAATTTAAAACCGTCTCTTTCGAAATCAACTTGGGTATTATTTCAATCATAGAAAAAGGGTCTTAAAACCATTTAAGTTGAAAGCATATGTTTTAAAACAATTTCCTAAGTAATGAAATGATGGTGTCGAAACCATCCCTTCAAAAGCATTTAAGAGGTGCCAAGTTTTTTTGAAAACAAAATAACACTTTAGAAACCATCTGGGTCGAAAGGTAGGAAACGACAGCTAAGTGCTTTGACTCGGTCGAAAGCAGTTATTTAAACCCAAAACAAAACCCAATCAAAACCACCTTTTTTTAAATCTATTTGATCTAGTCAAAAGCTAACCAAGTGGAAAGCATCTTAGTCGAAAGCAAGCAGGTGCATTTTCCTTTAGAAATCAAAGTAAAACCCCAACCCATTCGGAACCCCTGATTTCGACTCTATACCATCCGCCTACAAACAATTCACTACATACCAGTAAACTGATACCATGTGCATTTGTTTAGACATTGTCTGAGGCGAAGGTAAGGAGGGGGAATCTGGTGTCGAAGGCATCGATATAGTGAAATATATGCAGCAAATAGTTCTTTTCACCAAATCTTCTTTACCTGTCTAATTTTGATTGGATGCCACTTTCTTTATCAATAAAAGGTACTATAATTTTTCAAAAGTGCTGCCGACTTTCCAAATTTAATAATTTAAATTAATTTACAAAAAGCCTCTTCTCCTCTCTTAATTATATAAAACATTTTAGTTCCATACCTTAAATAATTTTATATAACCATTAAAATGCTTGGTAAAATTCTACAAAAAATCAAGAAAATCTCTTTTAATATGTTTTCAAACATATAAAAATTTCAGACTTTAACCGTAAATAATTTATAATCCAATTTAACATTTTCCTTACTAGAAAAATCATATAAATTCCACATAAATTTAGAAAATTCTGAAAATTGAAACCCAATTCTAAAATAATATTTATGATCTTCATAAAAATTCACAAGGCATATAGATGTCATTTAATAGGATTTTCACCTTAAAACATATCATATTCAATATGAATAACCATAGTTCATCAACAAGTGTGTGTGTGTGTCTATATATATATATATATATATATATATATATATATATATATATATATATTCATCCCATCATTCAAAAACATGGTAAATCATTGCAAAATATACGGAATTCATCTTGAACCAAAAACACAATAAAAAATGATATAAAAATTGTTCACCTTAGCTTTAGAGATTATAGAGATTGAGATGTGAATGGATTTGATTTGATTTAGCTTCTTCCTTAGCTTTCTTCCTCCTACTCTTGTTAATGGTGGCCGGCCTTGAGTTATAAAAAATTTCAAATGAAAATAAATATGTATGGATACATCGCCTAAGAGAATAGATATAGGAATAGCCTCTTTCCTATTTTACACCTCCACTATTTCATGTTAAACTCTTCTTGTAATTCTTTGTTTAAATGGCACGATTACACCTTAATTAAAATCAAATATCAATCCCCTAATTAATACATTATTTTATTTTATTTAGAAAATCAAATATTTTAAATAATGTTACCAAAAATCTGGGTTATTACAGACTCCCCTCCTCAAATAATTTCGTTCTCGAAATTATGATAATGCACATAAAATATCAAACAAGAAGGTAAAACATACTATCAAATAAGTCAAAATAACTATCTCTAATCCCGCTCTCAATCTCCTAGTACAGTTTTTTCATCGTCCCTCCACTGGACTTTGACTAATCTGACCGTCTTGATTCTAAGCCTCTTCTCATCTCTCGCAAAAATATGAATAGGCTTCCTCACCATAGTCAGTTCTTGTTCTACTACTAAGTCCTCTAGCACTGTCGGTGCAATAGTATTATCTAGGTGTCTAACACACTTTCTAAGATGTGAAACATGAAAAATATCATGGGCTTCTACCAAACCTCTCTGTAACTCAATTCTTATGCGAGTTTCCCAATCCTCTCAATAATAGGAAAAGGTTGAGCGAATATCGGTGGCAACTTCCCCGATTTTCCAAAACTAATCACCCCTTCATCGGTGACACTTTACTGAAGACCTGATCTCCAACTGAGAACTCTAAATATTTCCATCACTATCTGCCTAACTTTTCTCCCTAGACCGAGCCTCCTTCATTCTAGCCCAAATGACCTCAATCTTTATTACAACTTCTTTAACCAAATCTGAACCAAGAATCAACCTATCCTAGGTCTCTAACCAATATATAGGAGATTTACATGGCCATCCATATAAAGATTCAAACGATGCCATCCTAATACTAGTCTGATAAATTTTGTTATATGAAAACTCAACTAAATGCGGATGGTCTTCCTATGATCCCTCGAAATCTAGAACACAAGCTCTTAATAATTCCTCCAAGATCTAGTTAAGTCTTTCTGTTTTCCCATCTATCTGCGGATGGTATGTGGTTCTCATCTAAAGCTTGGTTCCCAAAACTTCATGTAGACTCTTCTAGAACTCGCCAGTGAACAAAGATTCTCCATCACTAACTATACTACTAGGAATTCCATGCAGTCTAACCGCATTCTTCAGGAATAATGTCGCCAAAATAGGTGTCATTCTAGTTGACTTGATTGGAATGAAATGATCACTCTTTGTCAATCTATCCACTATAACTCATATATTATCATTTCCTCCATTCGACCTTGGCAAACCGTCAATAAAATCCATGGAAATAGAATCCCACTTCCATACCGGAATTTCTTATGGTTGAAGCAACCCACTTTGCCTCTGATGTTCTGCCTTTGCCAATTGGCAAATCAAGCATTGGTTTACATACAAACCAATATCCCGCTTCATACCTTCCTAGAAGAAACTCATCTTCATATCTAGATACGTCTTAGTACCTTTTGGATGAATAGAGAACTTCGAATGGTGACATTCCTCCAAGACATCTGTCCTTATGTTTCTTACACTCGAACACACAGTCTTCTTTTCTTTCTTAACCATCATTCTAGTCAAGATTTAAATCTTTCAAGTCATCGTTCTCGGATCCTTCCCTTAACTTCCTAATCCATTCAACTGACACTGGGTCCTCCTTCTGTTTAGAAGCAACCCTTTCGATCATCTTTGGTCGAACTTCCAAACAAGATAATACAACCGTATCTCCGCTAGACCCAGCTTTGGAGCTCCACTGCATCCGTCAATCTGCCAATGCATCCAAAATTTTCCGTTCAGATATCATCGCCAACACTGCATTTTGATGTTTCAAGTTAAGTGCGTATGAAACTTTATTGCCTTTACCTGGTGTGTACTCTATCCCGAAATCATAAACAGCGATAAACTTTAACAACCTTTGATGTCTCATGTTGAGCTCCTTCCGAGAGAACAAATATTGTAGCGATTTATGATCTATGTATAACTCAAAACTTTCTCTCAAAAGGTAATATCTCCATACCTTCAATGCAAAAATCACTGTGGCCAATTCTAAATCATGCGTCGGATATCTGACCTCATGCGGTCTATGCTGTCTAGAAGTGTGGGCAATCACTTTACCCCTCAGCATCAGCACAACTTTAAATCTTATTCCACATGCATCAGTATAAACCACCAAATCCTGATTCCCTCCAGAAGGACCAACACAGGTGCATGGGTCAATAAGTGTTTCAAACTCTACAATGCTTCCTCACACTTATCTGTCCACACAAACTTCGTGTCCTTTTTTGTTAGCTTGGTCATTGTTGGTGCTATATGTGAAAATTCCTTGATGAATCTTCGATGAAAACCAGCCAAACCAAAGAAACTCTTTATCTCCATCACTGTCTTGGGTCTCTTCCATCTATTCACCACTTCAATCCAAGCTAGATCTACTAACAATCCTTCCTCTAAGAGTACATGACCAAGAAACTTCACTTCTTTCTTCTATAAGTGACACTTTGAGAACTTCGCTTTTAGCCGATATTGCCTCAGTTTCTCAAGCAGTACTCTAAGATGGACTTAATGTTCTCTTTCATCCTTAGAATATACCAAAATATCATCTATGAAAACCAATACGAACCTATATAAGTGCTTTTGGAAAACTCAATTCATCACATCCACAAAGAAAGCTGGTGCATTGGTCAGTCCGAACGACATAGCTAACCATTCGTATAACCCATATCTGGTCCTAAATGCCATCAAACGTATACTATCTTCTGCTACTCTGAGCCTATGGAAACCTGTCACCAAATCCAACTATGAAAATAACTTGGCTCCACTCAACTGGTCAAACAAATCATCAATCCTCGACAAAAGATATCAATTCTTTATCGTTATCTCATTCAACTTAGGATAATCGATACATAGCCGTGACAATCTGTCCGGCTTCTTAAGAAACACTATGGTTGATCCACAAGGCGAACTACTCGACCTGATAAAATTTTTGCCTTCCAGATCCACCAACTACACTTTCAACCCCTCATCTTTCATGGGGTAATCCTGGTTGGCAGCCTACTCACAGGTTCTGCTTTCGAAACCAAATCTATCCGAGACTTAATGGCTTGTTCCGGTAGCAATCCAACTACAGGCTCAAAAACATATGTGAATTCTCTAACCACGAAAACTCGACTCAACTCATCTTCCGATTCCATAGCACCCAATAAAGCATTCATCTTCTACGGTATAAACAATCCTACTGCTACAATCCGGGTGTTTATGCGATATTTTTCTATCCTAGAAAAATTTCTTAGAATCATACTCATTTAATCAATCCATACTAAGAATTATTTTGAACCCAAAAAATTAAACACATGCAAACTACAAACAAAAGTATGACCTGATAGATCAAATTCTAACTGGTCATACCTCAACCCTAGAGTTGCATGCCATCCTACTGGATTTGCAACCTGTAATGAAGTAACTAAATATGTGTGTTCTAGGTTAAGCTTATCTATCAAACATCTAGATATAAAAGAATGCAATGCACCAGTATCAAATAGAATGCTAACAGAAATACCGTGAATCTGAAGCGTACATCTCAAAACCACCTTTCGCTTCTCCTGAGCTGTTGGCTTCAAAGTAGCAGGCTCTAATGCATACACTTTTCCCTTTCCATCCTTAGCAGGCTCTTGCACTGGCTCTTATAGTGGCCTAAATGGTCGTAGTTGAAGCACCTGACATTCTTCCTCCCAACCACTTCCTTTGCCTTTCTAGCACGACAATCATTAGCAAAGTGCCCCTTCTTCTCGCACTTGAAACAGACAATCTCGGACTTCCCCTTCTTAGCTCTTCCACCCTTTTGAGCACCTTTCTTAGGAAAGAACTTCCGTTTCTAACCCTGCCTGACCTGGACTTCTTTGGCCTTACTCTTCTTTGGAGAATCAAGCAACTCCTCATGCTTTATGGCCATCTCTACTACAAAATCAGAAGGATCTTTAATATGAGGTAATATAGCCCTAACTAACTCAGGCTTCAACCCTTTGATAAACTTCTCATTCCTCTTCATTACTGTATCCACTAAAGCATATCCATATCTAGCCAACTCCTCGAACCTTTTGGTATACTCCAAAATAGACATCTCCCCCTACCCTTATTCAAAAAATTCTCCGATCAGAGCTAATTGTGCCATTACTAACATGAATCTCTCATGGAACCTTCCCTTGAAATCTTCCTAGGTCATAGTCTCTTCATCCACTGCCACAGTCACACTATTCCACCAGAAGAAAAATGCTCCCTGAAGTTGTCTAGATGCCAACCTCCTTTTCTGTAGATCATTGATCCCTAGATCTGCAAAAATCCTTACGGAGTGCAACAACCAATTCTATACCTCTATGGCATCTCCTGTTCCAACAAGCGGCTTTCCTCCAAGCTTGGTACAATCTCCACTCAGCTTAGAATAATTGTTAACAACCAGAACTTCTGAAACCCCTACTCGTATCACATTTCCTTCTAACACCCCAGATGCAATTCTCGCTTGCACCATGTTCTTGAAAAACATATTTATAGCTTTTATGCAAACTTGCGGAACTCCATTACTCACATTCTCTGCCTATGCCAGACCTTGACCTCTTCTCACATTAGGCCTGGAAGTCCCATCAGTGCCTTTCCCTCTTGGGTTAAGTCTTCCTCTTCTACCTTCCATATTTATATTCAAATCTCATGAGATAAAAAAATTACCCTAACAAAGATAGGAGACTAGAGATAAAGCATATACTTATATATAGCGGTATCTAGAGGCAAAAAGCTAAGCGCTACAGATGCTACAATTACCCATAGTATTGACTTCTGCTAACAAAATGCGGCAATGTTAGTGATATCACTACACCAGAATCCTCATTTCGCAACGGCTTTAAGTTGTTGCAAAATAACTTCGCAATGGCTTTGAGCCGTTGCGAAATGGGCAGTGGTAAAAATTTCGCAACGGCTCATACCCGTTGCTAAATATCCTTTTGCAACGGCTAAGGGCCGTTGCAGAATATTCTTTAGCAACGACTTATAGCCGTTCCGGATTATATTTTGCAACGGCTTTTATCCATTGTTAAATGTAGACGTATAACTGATGTTTTAAATATTAGCAACGGCTTTAATCCGTTGCTAACTACTATTTTTTTTTTTTAAATTTGAAATTTCTTCTCTGCACCAGTGACAGTCATTTCATTATCATAATCAATACAAAAATTTGCAAAATTTAATACTATCACAAAAGAAAGATTATTAAACCAAATATTTTTCATACATTCAACACAAAAACCAAACATAACAAATGTTTGAATTATAACGTTCAACATCAACACATACACCACTATATAGTTCAACAAGTATACATAACGTACATAGTACAACAGCGGCATCATTACATAATACTACATGCATAGTACAATACATACGGTACATAATGTCTTCCTCCAATCGTCTAATGCTCCTGCCAGCATAAGTTTCATGCCTGCACAGAACAAGAAATTGATGTTTGTTTATATAGAGGTCAAATATCATATGTTTGTTTAAACTTATTATTTTTCTAAATAATGAAGTTCAGCTAAAACAGTAGAAAAACAAAACTGTGCACACTTCTCTGTTTCCACCACTATTATTCACTTTTCATTTACTGTATACTTCCATCCTTAACAACTTCCTTCACATAATCTACTTGCCTTTACCTTCCAAAACTGTGAACACAACCATTCACATACAACTGCCTACAGCCTCCCATTTATCTGCACCACTTCCTGTCAACTCATCTATAAAAACTTCTGCCTCGAGCTATCATCAAACTTCCTCCATTTCAAAACTACTTCCATCACATTGCACTTTTGACAGCCACACCACCATCAGTTCACCTGACTACAACAACCAGTACCCGACATTGAAAAACCCACATAACAGTTCATCTCTTCACCACAGTCACACCTCTGCATACCATCATACATCATCCACCTACTTTGTAGAATCAATTCTGCCCTGCTTTCTACCACCTGACAACCATCATTCATCATCAAATCCACTCCAGCATCACTAACTACATACACTACCACTCACTCATCACAAAAAAAAAAAAGAGAACTGTCGAACCTCACCTATCCAATTCCGGCCTCATTCACCTCCGCAACTTCACAGCAATTGGGAAATACTATATAGACAAAAGTCAAAAGGGTTTTAGTCTGTTTTCTTTGTTTTGAGTTAATTAATGTTTTCAGACTAAAACATTAATTAAAGGGTTAATTAATGTTTTGAGTTAATTAATGTTTTAGTCTGAAAGTTAAAATTAAAGTTTCACCGATCCATGTTTAGTCTGAAGTTAATTAAAGGGTTAATTAACCTCACCGATGGTTTAGTCTGTTTTCTTTTTTTTTGAAAAGCGTTTAATTAACCACAAGTTAATCCGCAACTTCACTGATGGTTTAGTCTGTTTCACTGATAATTTAGTCTGTTTCACTGATAATTTAGTCTGTTTTGACTAAAACCCTTTAATTAACTTCATACTAAACCCTTTAATTAACTTTTGACTAAACCATGTTTTACTCTGAAAGTTAAAATTATAAATATTTGTACCTCAGGCACATGCTCCTCCTCTTCATTTGTTCAAATAATTTTATTAACCTGTGATAAATAAAAGCTATGAGTTTCAATATAGAACTGATTTTTTTTGGAAGACATCTTACGTAAACAAAATCTTTAATCAGTTGCACTAGAGCAAAAAAATATTTTTAAGTATATGGAGGAAGTAAATACAACTTAATTACCTATATAAACTTTAAATTATGCTCTACAACAAGCAGAATTATTTGAAAAAGGTAAACTAAATAAAAAGACAAAACGGACTAGAACTCAATTGAGGTCAAATTAAGAATACTCTGAACATCCATAAAAGAGAATGAAAAGGAAAAACTACACAATCCAAGAATTTTTTTATTAAACTCTTCTCTGCGTGTGTGAAAAAATGAAAGAATTGTCTCAAATAATATAGCATCTTCTGCACAGGAACAAAAAAGGAGGAGTGAACAAAAGAAATGAACTAAAATGAAAGAAAGCACCATGAAAGTCTGAGACTCGAAACCTCATGTAGCAAGAATGCAGTTGTACCTAAGCTTGCAAATAAAAAATGAATGTGCTGCTTGTTTAAGGCCAACAAGTAAACAATCAGTCATACATCTCAGAATTGGGTAACTATAAATCATCTACTTACTTCTTGCTACAAGTGGGTCGTGGTCCTTTGGCTCGCCCACTTTTACAAACCTACCTTTCACTCTTTTCCTCGTGTATGTTCTCGCCTTCATCGATGCATATCTTATTTGCTTCCCAAACCTTGTAAAGCTAAAATGAACAGGTTATATAACTTCAGCTCACCAAAATTTCTAGGTTCATGATGAAACTATTTAGTTTATGCATAAGTTATTTAAAAAACTAGTACATACAGACTTATCATTGTATCTCAACTTGCCTTCATTTCTGGAACATGGTTGAGTCGTATCATCAGTAGACTCCCATGCAGATGATGAAGTTGTTAGTCAAAAACATAGGAGAAGACACCCCACAGTCTTAGTAATACATTAGATAACTTCATGACTCAAATGTTCAGTGCTTAGTATAGGACGATGTTGTAAAAACATCCTCAAGCAATATATTAGATAACTGAAATTGAATGAGTTTCATTTTTCAATCAAGTAATTGCACATAAATTTATATTTAAGACATTCAAATCTTACAGGAGAGATGAGTGTTCACGGTATAAACCGTTAGAAACTGTAAGCATGATATGGTTAATATTCAATGTGAAAAATCAATAAACAATACGTGAATCTTTCCTTTACCAAATGTTCTGTGTCCTACAAGAACTTCCCGTCCATTGTCGTGTAGTGCTCCTGCTAGAATTTTACTTGCACTAGCGCTCCCTTCATTTACCTATATCAGTATGTCACAAAGGAAGTGACTTACGAGTATGTTTTAGCAATTCAAAGCATCAACACTAATCTTGATTAACTATAAATAAGATCAAGCAATGACTTACAAGAACAACAAGAGGATCATGGGTTAAAGCGTGACCATTTTCCATAGTTATGGGTAACATGTTTTCTTCTCTATCAATTGCGTTTACCAAAGTTTCTTCCCTATCCAACCATATTTGCGCAACATCCAGTCCAGCTTTCACTAGACCTCCCTGTAAATATTATACATGCATCGTGCATGTGTCATGTTAGTTTATGATAATTCTCCCCAAGTATATGCAATGTTAATATAATATCATACTGATAGGGTTATTTCGAAGATCAAGAATATATGACTGGATGCCTTGACTTTCCCTTTCTTGAATTGCACTCTCCATTTCACTGGCAGCAGTCTGTCAATAGTGGTTGTTGATATATGTAGTTAGTTTGAAAGATACATGATGTAACCACATGCATATATATACAATTACCAAACCATGTCAAGTTATACTATTACTCTTTTTCGATTATATGAATACCTGAGAAAAAGCAGATAGACGCACATATCTAGTCTTAAATTCATTTCCATTGCCCGATTTATGATAAATAACCGTGCTCGATATAGGTGAAAATTTGATTACTTCATGAGGCAATTGAACCTAAAACGATAAAAAAAAACTTTCAATATTCACTTCTATAAATAAAAATAAGGATGCCATGAACGTACTGGAGTTTTATTATATGTTAAACCAGCTGATACAAAACTACGCATTACCTCACTAAAAGTCGAAACACTGCTCTTCGATGACCGCTGTAGAGTCGGTATATTCTTAATTAGACAAGAAAAAATTGTAATTTCATTAAAGTATATTTACTTTGACATAGAACACATACAGATACTCACATTGTAAAGTTTAACATTAACAATTGTTCCTACGTGTCCTCGAAGCTTCTACGCTGCTGCCTCTCCATTTATTCTAGTAACATTTTCTCCTGAATTTGATTATACATTTATGGAAACTAAGTTACTAATGAAAATATAACTAATTACCAGCTTTTGGCTCTTAAGTAATCTAGTAATGAAAATACACACAAACACTTACCATCTATCTCAACTAATTCATCTCCTGCGTGTATGCCAGCTCGGTCAGCTGGGCTTCCCTCAACACATGACACAACAACCTGACATATGTTATATCCATTACTCTTTTGTTTATTCAATGACTCTCCATAAGATATATATATAATTCAGTGCCATAGTGTCCACAACAAATCATACATTTTTATTCAATCTTGGAGTGTCTAAGTCTAAATTAGTATCATGAATAGTGGGTTTATTAAGTTGAGCATGCAAGCTAAATTTCACTATCTTGTTAGGTAAATTCTGACACTTAATCTACTGGGTTATTTACAGAGTTTATCAATAAAAGAACGGTATGGTTTCTGAAATAATCTGATCCACTTGGCATGCATATCATGAATAGTGAGTTCACCAAGAGGAGGCTGAACTCCATGTCTGATCGCAAACCCACTTTAACCAAGCCTAAATGTGACAAAATTCATGCCACACACTATTACCACAAATATTTCCTTTTTACCCACAAATAGAAAAATTATGTACAAATTATTCAGCAAAGTGAATTTGAAACAACAATTATCTACATGTAAATATTTGAACCAAAAACTATTTTTATCCATTGATTTAAGTAAAAATAAAACATTAACCTTCAAATTACTACACAAAAAAACTTATTTATAATCAAATTTAACATTTAAATTGATACTATATAATGAATTTCATAGCATGAAATCAACCATCAACTAAATTAAATTTAAATATAAGAACTCAAACCTTTAGTATGATTCTGAAATTTTCATTGGGAAATTATCAATCTAAGGGGAAGGAAATCAATGTAGAAGGAGATCCTCGCAGAATTGTCTATTTCAAAATAGCATGATGCGAAATTTAATTTTCTTTTCGAGACCACGTTTGAGTTTGTTGACTATTTTTTATTATCATATACAGATCACGATTCTAGAAACTCTTTTGCGGTCCAAAAGCAGCCACTTCTGCCATTTTGCTAAAACACCAGCATTATACGTATGAGGGTCCAAGTATACATGAACTGCCTTCTTAAATGATGAGCCGGAGAAACGAACTTGTATGGGACAACGAGAACTTGAAGTATGAAAACTAAAAAAGTCACAGTATAGTCAAAAACAAGCACCTATATCCTACGATGGAAAATTTGGTGATAACATCTCCACCATCCATAAGCCTAATAGGTGTTGCACATTTGCTAGACAATATAAACCATTTTATATTGTCTACAAGTTTTATCTGGCAGTAGCATTAGCTTTCACTAATAACACATTTGCCTAAAAATTGTAAGGTGACTAACAATGCCAATTGGAAGCCCAATAACTAAAGAATGTCAATGTGACTTACAATACAATGCCAACTGGAGTATGAAACCGAAAACCTACTTGGATCTGAGTCACAATGGACAATATTTTTAGTTCATGATCTTCGCATAAATATATCTAAAATTTAGATTAATTACAAAGAATATTCATTAGTCCTTCTTTTACGTGCTTCCAGCTACTGATTAGCTCACAAAGAGACTAAGTGGTCAGATTAACAAGCTTCCATTGAGATGTGATGTACAAATAAGTGATCATATCCACATCAGAGAACAAGTGTGCGATTATAATTGAAACATTGATATGGTACAAAGAACAGTAAAAGCCACTCAACATGAATTTTTTTTAACAAACCTATATTTCTTTTGATATCAACAAAAGACAATCTCAATATCTTTCGTGATAACTAAGTTAAATGATTTCGAAATCATGCAATAATTGGCACACTTGGAAAGTGATTGAATGCTAAGGATGAATGTCTTCTATCCAAAAAACATACAAATATTACAGGTTTAATCAAAAATACAGGTTTCATGGGTTAATGATTATATCACAACTTAAACTTAAAGCTAGGAGAATTACTGCATTTGATTATCACTACAGTTTGTGACCTATAAAAACTACATTGACAATGACTTCAGTAATTTGCTCTTTTGTGACTTTATCAATGACATCAGTAAATCATACAACAAATAATAAGTCAGATATTTGTTTTTAATCAAAAGATAATGTAACTCATCTCTTGCTATCTAAAATAGTAGTAAACAAATAAGCAACAGCATCAGAACAAAAGAATCAAAATTGAAACAATAATTCACCTAAGATTCTTTGAAATAATTCTCAAAAAAGCAAGTTCAAATGTTAATTGAAAGAACCTCACCTGAAATTAGTACCGGAACCAAAACACAACTACAACCTATAAATAGAGCACAAATCAATACATACAAATTCAAAAACGTCATCCAATCAAAGGGAATTTTAGTACATCAGATCTATAAACAAAACCGATATATACTAAGAAAAATACGCAATCTTACGCGATTATTTTATTTCTAATGACAAAAATCAAAGAGAACGAACTTTATACCTCAATTTCGAACAGCCGAGGGTTCCAACGCTCGATCTTGATGATGATTTGCAGTCGCTCATTCGACGGTGATTTGCGCGCGGTTAGGGCAAACTGAGGGAAATGGGGGCGCGAAAGAGGGAAATAAAATTAAGGGCGTTTAGGTTTGGGAATGGGGGATTATGTGTACGCAAGTGTGTTCCACTGATGGGAAAAAAATTAGGAAAACTATACGACGGCTTTGAGCCGTTGTAAAATTACAACGGCCCTTAACCGTTCCTAAATCGTTTACAACGGCTGCAAACCGTTGCTATTTAGCAACGGCTCAGAACCACTGCGATTCTTCCGCATGGGGGTGTTGCAAAACTGCCAATATGGTATAGTGTATTCATAATATCAGAAGCACTTGAATATGAACAAATCACAGATTTCCAAAAATAACATTTTTATGATTACATTGCAAACAAATTCATGTCCAAATTACATAATCCTATAATCTTTTCGAAGGTAAAGATCAATTATAATTACAATAATACACCAAGAGCTACATATGACGATGCCCTTTATTGATCAGAGATAATATTGTCATATCTGACTTAGTATACGCATCGGAATCAAAAAAAAATGAAATTGTGAATCCTAATTAGCTATTCCTCAGCCACCTGCTCATCTCTAGAAGCTTTATTTGCCAAAATTTCAAAAACCTGGAAGCCTTAACCCTCCACCTCCTCAAATCAATTTTGATTACCCAAGAGTTTAAGAGGAAACAAAAACTTCGAGTCAGACATAAAGTCTAGTGTGGACAGTTCTGTTACATCTTGGTTTACTAATATTAAGTGAGACCATGCCATTTAGTGGAATTGGTTTACCTCACTAATATCCTTTTCAAAACATATATTTTGCAATCATCTCCTGCAACCAAACCGGTTAATCAATTTGATTATATCAAAATAGCAATATCCTTTATGCTACTAAATGGACTATCTGTCTGTAAAACAGGTAACATGTAAACTATCTTTCCATAACGTAATAGCAATGTCCGTTATGCTATAAGTGGACTATCTGTCTATAAATCTAGACCGACTGCCTATAAACTGGACTAACTGTCCAAAATATAGGTCGACTGCCTACAAATTGGACTAACTAGTCGAATCAAAATGGAATAACAGTCCGAATCATTTTCTTTGGATTAACTATCCTTTATCTTTTTCCTTGAAAACCTTTTCAAAACGATTTAACATTTTGAATCATATTTATAAAAGGAAAATACATTCTTAGCTTTTCTCTAAGCTATTTTTCCATGTTATATATACTTTACCCAAAATAATATTTATGATTTTAATAAGGATTAGCTATCCTTCCAAAACAAGTTAAAACCCTTTTCAACTTGAAAATACTTAGGCTATATTGCCTATTTAATGCATTCGAAACCTTTGTTTAAAACCTTTAAACGATTCTTTCGGAACCCTTTAACGTAACCCCTTCAAAACCATTGAAAGTACCCATTTTGAAACCATTAAAAGCCTTTCTTTCGAAAGCTTCAAAACATTAGACATCCCTTTTTAAAACCTTTAAACATTTCCTTTCGAAAACATAGGAAAAACCTTTCCTTTCAATCCTTTTGAAACCCTGGGGAGCCACCCCTTTTGAAACTATTCATTAAACCTTTCGAAATAGTCAAAACTCAATCCTATCGAAGTACTTTGGGTTCAATTTTAAAAAATGTGGAAACCTTTCAAAATCATTCAAAATTTCACTCTTTGAAACCTTTGAAAATCATATCAGTCGAAACCATTTGGATTATGCCTTCAAGTAGAGCAAAAGGATGAAAAATCCATTAAAGTCGAAAACATATGTTTCAAAACCGCTAAAAACTATCTCTTTCGAAACCAATTTGGGTTTTACTTCAACCATAGAAAGAGTATGTTAAAAACATTTAAGTTGAAAGCATACGTTTCGAAACCATTTCCAAAGTAATGAAGTGATGGTGCCGAGACCATCCCGTCGAAAGCATTGGAGCGGTGGCTAGGTTTTTAGGAAACTAAACAACCCTTTCGAAACCATCTGGGTCGAAAGGTACGAAATGGCAGCTAAGTGTTTTGACTTAGTCAAAAGCAGTTATTTAAACTAAAAATGCAACCTAATCGAAACCACCTTTTTTAACTCTATTTGATCTAGTCGAAAGCTAACCAAGTCAAAAGCATCTTAGTCGAAAGCAAGCAGGGGCATTTTCCTTTAAAAATCAAAGTAAAGCACCAAACCCTTTGGAACCCCTGGTTTCGACTGTATATCTTCCACCTACATCCAATTCACTATGTACCAATAAACTGATAGCATGTGCGTTGGTTTCGATAGTGTCGGAGGCCGAACCTGGTGTCGAAGGCATCGAAACAGTGAAATATATGTAGCAAATAGTTCTTTCACCTAACTTACTTTACTAGTCTAATTTTGATTAATAGCCTCTTTCTTTACCAATAAAAAAATAGTGCAATTTTTCAAAAGTGCTATCGACTTTCTAGATTTAATAACTTATATTAATTTACGAAATTCCCCTTCTCCCCTCTTAATTATATAAAATGTTTTAGACTCATAACATAAATAATTTTATATAACCATTAAAACATTTAGGACAATTCTAAAAAAATTTAAGAAAATCTCTTTTAATATGTTTTCCATCATATATGATTTCATATACCATTCTTTTATTATTTAACCGTATGTAATCTATAATCCAATTAACATTTTCTTTACTAGAAAATTCATATAAATTTCAAATAAATTTAGAAAATTCTGAAAACTGAAACCCATTTCCAAAATAATATTTATGATCTTCATAAAAATTTATAAGGCATTTGGATGTCATTTAGTATGGTTTTCACCTTAAAACATATCATAAATTCAATATGAATAACCGTAATTCATCAACAAATACATACACATATATATATATATATACATACACACGCACACACATATATACATATATACATATATACACACACACATACATCTATGTATATTCATTCCATCATTCGAAAACATGGCAAATCATTGCAAAATATTCGGAATTCATCTCAAAACCGAAAACACAATAAAAAATGAGATGCAAACATTATTCACCTTAGCTTTAGAGATTATATAGATTGAGATGTGAATGGATTTGATTTGATTTAGCTTCTTCCTTAGCTTTCTTCCTCTTACTCTTGTTAATGGTGGCCGGCCTTGAATTATAATTTTTTTTAAATGAAAATGAACGTGTATGGATACACGGCCAAAGGAAATGAATATAGGAATGGTCTCTTTCCTATTTTACCCCTCCTCTTTTTCATGTTAAACTCTTCTTTTAATTTATTGTTTAAATGGCACGACTACACCTAAATTAAAATCAAATCTTAATCCCCTAATAAACATATTATTTTATTTTATTTAACTAATTTAATATTCTAAATAATGTTAACAAAAATCTATGGTGTTACAATTTACTATCTTAGTTCTACGAGTGGGGTAGTTTCAAATTTCATCAATAGGCCTAGAGACTAGAGTCATCAAATTTTCCTTGTCGAATGTTATTTTCCTAACATTAATAAAAGGTTTTCCTTTCAAGGTAAATGCTTTTTCTTTGATTATATTTCTTTAACAGCTACTTATATTAGCCTTATTGATGTTTATTGAGTTGTGTTTGATGGCGATTGTCAACTGTTGACTTGAAGAACATAAATCCCAAGATCTGGGATAAAGTTAACTACTTTGGTGTTGCCTTAGAGTTTTCTAGGAGTTGACTAAGTAAAAATAAGAAAGCACTCTTTGACTTGACCTTCTCATCGTGTCTTGGGTGAACCTTGGTTGATGAAGAAGATAAAAAAATAACCATTGATCCTCATCGTAGCCAAACTTGATGTTTTCTTTGTGAACTCCCCAGTACACTAATCAACCATTAGCAGTTCAAGATATTCGTCAGGTTTCATCCTAATTTTTACTTTCTTTATATAAAGGAATTTCCCTAAAGTTACTTATTCTATGAATAGATCTCCTCGAAGTACAACTGGTTAGCACGGGTGCCCTGTCATCTAACAAAGGTCATTTTTGTTTGCCTACTCCTTCTAAAGATGCTGGGAAGTCTGTATCCTCAAAAGTTCCTTCACTATCTATTGTTTCCACCATAGAAGATACTTTGGCATTGGCTAGGTTAAAGGAACAAAAAGGTGTTAACATTGAACTTGTTTCCTCTGAGGCTCCCTTCAAAAGGCCAAAAGAAACCGAGCTTACTACATTTCTACCTATATTTCCTACTTCCAACATTTCCACCACTATGACTGCTCCTCCAACCTAAAATCCTACCATTGAAATTTCTTGTCCTTCTCACCATAAGTCCATGGTATCCCTACATCTAGCCTTAGAGGATTGATTCCCTTTTTTTTTTTTGAAGATATTCCTCCTCCACCTCATCCAGGGGTAGGGTCTTCTTCTAACATTGATTTCGTAGAATGGCTAGCAAGTATCCTTCGCTCTTTTATATTCACTTTACAAAGACCTTCAGAAGCTTCTTATTCTCCTCTTTATAAGGAAACTTGGTTTTGCCTCCAATAGCATCTTGTTCATGTATGGATTCTTCTTTAATTTTTTCTTTAAATATGTATCTGAAAGCTTTCCCTCCTATTTTTAATCTTACAACAAGACTATTCAAATAAGGAAAAGTTACCCAATATTAAGCAATCGTCCTAGCTTTCTTCCTAAAGTATGTCATCCATAAATGAAACGAACTCCTCGCTATGCACGAAGATGATGACTCTTAAAACCTAACTTTAAGATCTCCAATCTCAAAACTAGTTGCTTTCTTTCGAGGAATATAAAAAATAAAATATTTCACCATTTAGTCGAGCATGTAAAAACTTTAGTAGATATGCTTTCATAGTTCAATAGGTGGTCTTTGAGCTCCAAACGACCTCGGCGTGAATCTGTTCCTTAGAGAAGAGCTTAGATAAGGACGATCTTCCGATTGGCAGACTGAATTCCACTTTACATGCAATAAATTCTAAAGATTCTTATTTTATGGGTAATACTCTTCCAAGATGGAAGGAGAAGTATGCTGAAGCTATTATGTTCTTAATTATAAGGATAATGTTGAATAATGCCGAAATTTGGTCGTACCATCATTCATCAGTGCTAAATCGATTACAAAAGGAAGTTTGATATTCTCTCAGATAGCATTCCTAGAGATTATTCTGAATCTATGGTTGAAGTTACTATCGATATTTAGATCTTGGTAATATCCTATTAGATGATGATATAAATAATAAAAGAATGACAGAGAGCATGATAAAGATGATGACAACGATGACAATGATAGCAATGATAACCATGAAGTAGATGCTGGTACTAGCGGCTCTGCACGAGGTAACTCGCCAAGAGGGGATGGAAACGAAGATTCATGCTAAGGTAGTCTGAAACCTTCCCATGTCAAGGCTATACTCTTGATCTTTCCTCTTCTGGTGTTGACAATAAACTTGACAAAAGTCATTCTTCTAAACCTACTCCTGATACGCTAGTGTACACTGAATCAAGTAGGTTAGGCGACTCTCCTTCTGATGCTCTACGTTTTCAATCCTTTAGGCCAAACATTACAACGACCCCCCATACATATCTTATATTAGTTTGTTTTCCATATGTTTCTCATATACATTGACACATACATGTATGTATGTATGTACATATAATCGTTAGTCTTTTTGATAAACATTAATTACTAGCATAGATGGGCAAATAGAAATTATGTAGAGATTAAATTAAATGAAAATAAGGAAGAAATTTTAAGAATTAATCGAGACGGAGTAAGGTTATGCAAGGATTTACAAGAATCAAATGAGAGATACATGAGCCTCTTAAATCATCTTAAGTATCCTAAGGATATCAAGAATTAGAAGGTTGCGCCTCTCCATCAAAAATCACGCCTTCACCATCCCAACTTTCATAAGGGAAATGAACCATGCTTTTTTGGATGCTGATTGAGGATAGAGCCAAATTGATGTCTCATTTTCCCATGACTGATTTTTCTTTTCTGGGTAATGGTTGTGAGGGATTAATTAGATGCCGTCATAAAAGTACTTGGATTACATGGATCAGACCCTCACACAGGGAGTACTGGAATTTGTCGAAGGTTCCTACTGCACCTTTAACTATTGACACTCCACCTCCAGATAAGGTTAAATTTAATAGGGATAGATTTGTTGTTGAGTATTATAAGGAGTAATGTTCGAAATTAACCATGGTAATCTTGTAAATTGCATGCCTTTTATTTACAAGCTGAAACTGTAATGGTATGTAGACTTTGTGTTTTGAGTACAGATGTGTAGCTTCTTAATTTATTTTTGTTTATTCATCATCTCCCATGTCAAAATATAATTTAAAATAAATTGGTTAGATTAAAAAGGACTTTAAAGAAAATTATTCCTTGATTAAAAGTCCGCCTATCGATTTACTAATTCCTTTCGGATCTCCATCTCGTGTATACCGAATTCTCGAATTTATACTTTTCTTTCTTTGGGGTCCATAAAGACAGATCCTTTATGACATTCGAATCAACTATGCCTAGTTGTTATGCAGCAGACTCGATCATCCTCTTAAAGACTAGACTATCATGGGTTCCCCTCAATTAACAAACCTCCTAGTATATGGTAACCTTTAAGTACTACATTTCTCATTTCACCTTCCTCCTTTCAGAAGAACTAAGCAGGCCTTTCCAGAAATAGGAACTAGTTGTGATGCAATTCTTATGAATATCGTTATGACGAATATATTGGTTTTTGTTTCCTGTTTATTAATGAGAAGTTCATAATTTTTTGTGTTTCTTCCTTTTATTTTATTGAAAGTTCATTACTCTTTGTTCTTTAATTAGGTTGAATAATTGATTTTATCTTTGGATGATCCAAATCTCAATTAATGCCTTAGGAACATTCAAGCTATTCTAACGACAACCTTGCAACATTGATCTTTCCTTTTTCTCACTAGTTCGAAATCTATTGATGATATAGGAAGCTTACAAATGTTTTGAAAAATATCTCTATGTGAGATTTATTTTAATTACTTCTCAAGAGATGGCCGAGGATCTTAAAAAGAAAGCTTCATCAAAGGATGTGGAAATCTCAAGACTGAAAAATAGGCTTAACTTATGCTCCAACCACCAACAACGATTAAATTATGGTACAGAAATTGCTGAGTTGAATTAAATGTTCTTGACTCAGAAATCGATATGATGAAATGCAAGAATAAAGGTCAGTCATATGAACTCAAATCAACCGAGGTTGAACAAGGACTACCTACTCCTACTACAACCAAATCTCCTGGGAAAATCTCCTTGCATAGCTCCTCTTCTCTACCTTCGGGGCATTCAAAGCGTGGTTGTGGTGTATCCAACTTTAAAAAGTGAATCTAGTGAACTTGCAAGGTTAAGTAGAGTTTTCAAGATGGAGTGTAATAAAAAAATAAAGGACTACTGGAACAATAAGTTTATTGAAACTTTCTAAGAACTCAATTAGAGGTCGAGACTCTAAAGCATTGATGTAAGGAACTTTCATTAACAATTAAAGTGCTTAAAGATGATAAAAGCAAATTATCTCATGAAGTCTCCCAATTATAAGGTGCAACCAAGAATTATGAGAAATTTCTATTATTTCAGATCGGCTCCACTGATACCCACAATGTCATCTGTCACAAAGAGAAGAAATTGAATAAATATCTTCTTGTAGCTATCCAGCATGATATTGATCCTCTTGCTGCATTAGAGACACTGATGAATGAGATAAAAGAGGTTGAATCTCAACTAGAATTAATGCAGTTTTACTCTACTAGGGCTTTGCAAATTGGCTCTTGTGGTTGTTTAATTGAAGTAATTGTGGCTTTAGACTTGAAAATTGATTTCACATTTTTTAGCATGGATAAAACTATAGATTGAGGAAGGCGGTTGTCTCTAGCTATCAATGGTATAAACATTTTTTCGGTACGGATGTTCTGACTCCTATTTTATATAAGAATGCGGGCTCGAATAGTAAGCAACATCTTTGTTCTTTAGATGTTGTAGGAAAAGGAAAGGAGCTGGTTTATCAACGCCACCCTCTCCCTCATCCTCCGAGGTCATTAGTTTAGTAAAATGCATTTTGTTGAAAAAATGAAATTATTTTATAAACCATTGTATAATGTAAAACGTTTGGGAATTTTGTACCTGTCTGAAATTGTGTAATGTCATCTTACGGTAGTGCATAATATAGTTATTTATTAAATAAAAATTTGCACACCTGATTTCTCATTGAACATTGCTTTGAATTGCTTCCTTTTGCTCAATGTTGTAGTTCATGTGTTTTATAGATGCTCTGACCGACTTTGGATGGCTGATTGTTGAATCAATCTCCTTTTTCACGAACTCAACAACTTGCTTTGATCATCACTTTTTAGATGGATCTCTCAATGTGAAGGCTTTTTTCATTTTCCTTGGATTTGATTTTTTGACCAAGCTTAACGGTAGGACCAAAGGCTTAATTGACCATCACTCTTTGGACGAGTTCTATAACAAGGCCTTGTGATGGGACCGAAGGCTCCTCACTCATCTTCCATAAATGGGTGCTTTGACCAATCCCGACCGTGGCACCAAAAGCATAATTGACCACCACTCTTTAGATGGTAGCCTGCTAGGCCTTGCGGTGGGACCGAAGGTTTTTCATCCATCTCCCTTGGATTGGTGCTCCGGCTAGGCCTGACAATAGGACTAAAAGATTAATTGACCATCACACTTCTGATGGGTGCACTGGCCAGGCCTTATAGCAGGACTATAGGCTTTTGTTGATCTCTTTTGGGTGTGTACTTTTTCTATGCCCGATGGTGGGACTGGATTCTTAATTTACCATCACTCTTTGGATGAGTGCTTCAACATGGCATTGAGATGGGATCGAAGGCTTTTATATTTTATTGAAGCCCTCATTTTTTGAAGATAGAGTTTTGACTATCATTGTCCTTTAATATAAGGCCTTGCTTTCTTTTTCTCTTACTCCTTAAACATTAAGACTTGATGAGCTCTTGTAGTTTTACATTCCTAACACAATACTTAATTATCGTTGAAAAATCTCAACAATCATTAGTGCATTGCTCGTCAGCTTTACGATAGTAGCAATATGCCCGTCCCTCGTGTCTCCTTCCTTTCTTGTATGTTTTTTAGGGATCCAGTAGTTTAACATTTTCTTCAAATGAAAGTGCACTTCTTCTTAAAAGATGAGAAGATGAGTGACAATTTTTTATTTTGGCCTTTTTATTGAAAGATTTTCTTGTTCAATTCTATACTTTTTTAGACATTTTGAACTCCTAAGTCATGTTCCGATTTTCATTTCCTTATAGAAAATCTCCTCTTTTGAAAGTTAAACTGAAAAAATCTTTCAATTTTTTGAGCAAATTCTTCAAAATTATGGTTCTATTAAGTTTTAAAAATAGTTCCTTATGCTTATGTTTGGACGCTCTACCTGGCTTATGAAAATAGGTCTTTTCTACTCTTGTTCTATTCCTAAATCTTGAATTTGGTCTTTTCGATCTTAATATATAGGCTAAGGCATAAATTGGCTCACTTTGAATATGAATGGGATTTAAGGCACCATTAGGTTGGAATATATTTAGCCACTGTTTTCCTTTCATCCAAAGTTCGAGGAGCTAGCCTTCATAAGTTTAGCTCTTTTTCTCTACTAATCCACCGATCGATTTGTAGATAAGGAAAGGGGTTCAAATGTGCCTCATTGGATCCTTATTGAGATTTAATTATCATACTGCAAATCGACGTGGGATTGTTTTAACCTTTAAGCTTCGAGTGGATAAGCATGCTTAAAAAAAGAGTTTCTCCAGAGTTTAACTACTAATGAAAGCACCACTTAATGTTAGGAAAAAAGTTGGGCTTTATTTGTTTCAAGCTATTGAACTAAGTAAAGCGAATGATATGGTCATTGTGTATTCCATAGAATCAAATGCTCATTTAGGATAAAATGTCATATGTTCATGGTAATAGAGTCATCATATGCATAAGTCAAAAGTCCAAAAATAGTCCATTGTGAAAATTATTTAATGTACAAGTCCTTATTTACAAAGTTTTTAGTTCAATTTTCCATAGTGACCATGAATCCCAAAAATAGAGCTTGCCTTAAAATGTTGGGAGAAAAATGAAAAATGAAGGAGATCTGGGGTACGTGCTTATTTGTAGAGAATTTGGCCCAAGAGATTCACAACAGGTGGTGCCTTATTGAAAAACAGACGATTGTGATCTGCTAATGTGGCACACATTCGAAATGACATATAACACATTCTTTTATGTCCTAGTGAACTGACTTGCTTCACAAAAGCTTGATTTACAAATATACGATAGTTTTATTTTGACTTCCCATGATGTCTTTTGGAACTATCAATAGATGGCTTTAACTTTTCACTTCTAAGTAGCTTTACGAAACACCCCACGATGACCCCAATAGCTTTATAGCACAATAGCTCAATAAAACTCATTGTAAAGATTTTGGGTGATTTATATCATGATAGCTCTATAAAACAACTCAAGATGACTTCAGGTGCTTCATATCAGGACAAGTCTATAAAATACTTCACTATGGCTTCAGTATTATTTTTTACAATAGCTTCATGGGTTAGATCATGATGGCTACTACATTTTGCGTTAAAATGCATTATACATTGATTACTTAATCTTTTCCCTTTCATAATCTCATCAATCATTCCACGACGTCTCTCATGAATCATGCCATAATGGCATTAATCTGCTACTCAACAATTGTACTTAACTTCCCTTCATTACTTTATTAGTCATCCCACATGGCTTTTATATCACATTGCAATGGCATAAATCTTCCATATAATCGCTTTATGTCACTTCCCTTTTCATAGCTTCATTTTTATTCACGATAATTACTGGGGTCACTCTTCAATAGCTCTTGTACATCATCCAACGAGAACATTCATTATTTCCATTATCCACAATGGCTCTAATTTTTATCCCATGATAGCTCTTATGCATATCCCATGAGAGTCCTTATGCATATCCTACGATAGCTCTTATGCATGTCCTACGATAGCCTTCATTAGTGTTGTTATCCACGAGAACTCTAGTATGTACCTCACGAAAGCTCCCCACCTTTTCAACCTGACTATTATATTTAGGGTATAACACTTGCGCCTCCTCATTTTACAATATTTATTTATATTTTTTGTATAAAATAACAGGTCATATTTATTAGTTTTCTTATCCTACCCGTTCATTCTTACCATGCACAATCTAACGTTGAACATTACTTTTTTTCTATTGTAAATAATATGCTCTCTCCTCCTATTTCCTTTCCCTAGTTTTTGTTAAAAAGAACAACTTGTCTAAATTTCAATTCTCCAGACCTTTAATCAATTAGTGATTTTAATCATTTTTAATCTATTCGTTGTTCGTTTATTATTGCTCTTTCAATTTGGTTTGATTGCTTTTAACTTTAAAGTTAACTAGGATTCATCAATTAAATTCGGCGTTAATGGGTCTAAATTTGTTTTAAAAATAGCATTTTGATTTGAAAATTTTAAACTAGTATATAGTTTTTGTTTGCGGATTTTGGATCTTGTTGCTTAGACAATAGTTTCTAATTAACCCTGTTGTCTTGTTGCTAATTTTCATTCGAGGGCTTAATCAAGAGACACATGCTTTAAATTTTATACATAAAGTCTATGCTTAGGCTCAACATGCAAAAGCTATTATTTTAATTTTTTTACAAAAACCATGCTTAGGCTTGACACATAAAAGCTTTTATTTTAAAATATATGCATAATAACCATGTTTGCGCTTAACATACATGATCTTGTTTCGAAATTTACATACAAAGTCTATGCTTAAGCTTTACATATGAAAGCTCTACTCCCTTCTCTATTCACAAAAGCCAAGTTTTTGGTTTATCTACGGAAGCCTTGTTTAAATCTCCATACATGAAAACAAACCATATATACGGAAGCCATGCCAATGTTAACACATAAAGTATGAATCTAACTTTCAATGGGTAAACATTTTCTTAGTAGATTTTTACGTGATGACTTTTGATTTAAAAGTTGATCTCATTAATTTGTGATGATTCATCAAACTTCAACTTTGTATTTGGATGCGATGCCTTGCTTTTAGTGACCATATATTCTTATGTAATACGATTATTTCACAATAACTTAGTCATAAGAGGTCACGGTTGAGAAACTATTTTTATCAATACATTGCCACTTATTATGGTATGTATCCACATTTTGGGAAAGCTAATTTTTCCACTATTAATAGTCAATGATACCCTATCATTCTAGTATTACTCATTCATTTGAATTTATCATAAATTACATTCATACTATACGGTTTCACATTTGCTTTGTGATAATTTAATATTAGAATTATATTCTTTGGTTATTGTTGAATTACATATGTATTGGCATATGCATATGGCTTATTAGTCCTCATATGGTTTTTATACATAAGTGAAGCTGATAGTAGCATGTTCGAGAAGGTTGGACGTGTTGCATAGTATAATATACGTGTATGCTAAACTTGACTTTTAAAAAACATACCATTCTAATATATATATATATTCACACTATTCTATTCTATTATTTCTCATTCATCCCTTTGATGGCTCTGTCTGTAATGTTCTTTCACTTAAAATGGTATTGATTATAATATCTTTAGCTGGTAACTTAGGCCCTTCACAGACGGGCCTAATTGCATTGCCTTGAGGTTGCCACCATTGAGGCTAACCATTTCCTTGCCTACCCTTCCATGGTTTCTGAACATGCCATTGTAGCTTCTTTTTCTAGAATAGATCCTCAATCACATCATGGAGATGTTCACACTCATTCGTATTCTATACATATGTCTTGCGGGACTGATAATACTTATCAAAGCACTTCTACTTTTTAGTAATCTCCATTGAGGTAGGCTTTTTGTACCTCTCTATACCTTACGTAGCACGCTACATATTTTCAATGCAATCGGTCAATTCCATGTAACTCCCACATCGCGAATGAACCTTAACTGCTTCTTATTATCTTGCTTTTTCCACAAGCTTTTTTGAAGTTCTTTCACTTTTTACCATTCCAAAATAGTTATTTATGTTGTCAACATCCTTCTTATTTGCTACATTTCTACGCACGACGCTATCTACTCTAGCCAAAACCACCAGCACCAATTTCTTCATCCAACTCTGCCTATTTCAATCACAGAAAATAGTTAGCTTAACAATAAAAAAAATCTTCCAATGAAGTTTGATTCTTCATCATAAGTTACTTCCCAAAATAAGTTTGGCTATGGACACCCTTACCAAGCCATCAGAATAATCTCTTTTCTAGGTCCTAAACTTCAGTCAGTACAGCATTTAATGTTTTCATGAAATTCGACTTTAAAGTAAATTAGCCAAAGACATTGCATCCATCGGCTAAACACTATGGACTTAAAAAAATTTCATAAACTTCTGAGATAATTTACCAAAAGAAAATATGGATCCGGGCTCTGGCTGATAGTACCACATTATGGCATGTCCTTCTAGAGAGAGGGGACAACATTTACACCAGACCGCATCATTCACACATACACTATCCATGTGCCACCCATGATTTATGGGTTACTGCATTGGGTCAGCCAATGCATTATAGCACCATGTCGTTTTCATAACAAACATTTAAAGATATAGGGAGGCTTCAAGTTATAGGTGAATAGGCTCCAACTTATTATGGATCCTTAGTCATCATCACTTTATTGATGGTTCTATAGTTTAACAAGATTTCCTATCAACACCCCCAAATTATGCTAAGAAAAGTGAATTATCCTTTATTCAAGTAATGCAGGAAAGAAGATGTGAATCCTCTTAAATTGCCTTTTCATTAGGCCTTAACAAATAGGAATTATCCGGACCGACCTTTCGACTACGTCGAAAGGGTTTGATTACGTGTTTAGTGACCTTTCGACTCAGTTGGGATGGATTGATCCTCCCTTTGAAGGCCTTCCTCTTGAATTGATAGAAGTACCCTAGAAATTTTTTCTCTTAAAAGCTTCGATCCTATCGGAAGCCTTATGGGTTGTGTAACTAGGACCTTTTCCAAGAATCAGATATTAAGATTCCAACCCCGTCGGAAGCATGGTAACCTTGGTTGGGATTGGAATTGGGATTCTAGGTGGGGGTTTCAATCTGGTTGAAAGTTGTGGATATAACCTCCATATGTTTGAATTAGTAGTTTTAGGCTTCAGAGTTTAGAGGATAGGCGTCGACCTTGTTGAAGGCTTTAGCTTAGAGAGGAGATTGCTCTAAATTGTTTATAGAAATTACTTGAATTTATAGAGTTTCGACTATGTCGATAGTAGCCTTTCGATGAAGGTAAAACCTGAAATATAAAGGTGAATCCAACAAAATCTTTAATGGAATAGTAAAATAGATTAAAGTATTCAAAACTTCCTTTTAGGTAGCTAAAAAGACTTTATTTCTTTATACTCCCAAATTGATTTACAAATTAGGGTTACAAGACTTTATTTAAGAGTATACAGGTTGAGAATGTGAGGAACTGGATCCCCAACATGCGACCCCTTAAGTCTTATATATAGATGTAGCTTGGCACCTTTCGACCCTAATGCTTTCGACTGGGTCGGAAGGTGGTTGCTGAGAGATTAAAGCATTTTACCGCTTTTGTCAAAAGGTATAGTGATGCTCCTCTTCTTTGAGTTGTCATG
This sequence comes from Allium cepa, assembly GCA_030765085.1. Taxonomy (NCBI): domain Eukaryota; kingdom Viridiplantae; phylum Streptophyta; class Magnoliopsida; order Asparagales; family Amaryllidaceae; genus Allium; species Allium cepa. The sequence continues at coordinate 433,003,440 of CM060943.1, forward strand.
TGAGTGCTTCCGACTCTGCAATTAGCCTTTGTTCACTGGTTTCGATGATGTTGGTTATGCATATGCTTTTTTTTGATATGATGCGAAACCCCTCCTGGACCACACTGGATTCGACCAATTCGAAAGGCTTACTATAGCTTTCGAAGGTGTTGCTCCAGATAATACTTACTTTCTAGCATTTTGAATGAAGGCGAAATCATTAATTTCGAATGGCTTGGCATATGCTTAAAGATCTATTCTTCATTGTCTTCAGAAGGTTTGGCTTCACCTAAATCGAAAAGTCTTTAACAAGTCAAACAGTTATTAATGAGGGGCAGAAGGGTGCTTTCGACTCCTACATCTTCTTCGAAAGGAAAGAACTCTCTGGATATTGATAGGAGAAACCTTTCAACAGCTTCGAAAAATCTTGAAGCTTCCAAACTTTGTTTGCAGCATCCCTTCAACTCTTTTGAAAGGTTTGATTGGATCTCTTCTCTCTTGCTCTTTGCATAAAGAGGTCTCGACTTGATCGATAGGTGAATATTTGGAGTAACATTTGCCAACTCCCCTTGCAATGGGATGGTCTTGATGTTCTAAGTCAACTTTGCCGAAACCTAGAAACTTCCCGCCTCTTTGTCTTCCTACATGAATTTGGACCGTCCATTCCAATCTGATCAAATGGTTGATAATTTGGGCGACTTTTTTTATAAAGTACGCCTTTCTTCTTCTTCTTTTACTTTTTCTGTATTCAAAATTATAAGTGCTAGTAAATAGTTCCAAAAATCCTCAAATTTCCATTTTATTTTCAAAAACCCAAGCAATCATCAAATCTCATTCATGAGTTTAAATTTAACTTTATTTTGCTTGTTTCAATCGAATTTCACTTTTTTAGATTTCAAATTTGAAATTGATTTCTAAAATCTTCGAATCTCGATTTTTCTGAAGGTAGATTTCGATAGATTTATTGAGAAGCTTCTTCTACTTTTATTTTAGGGATTTTTAGAATTTATTTTTCGTTTATGATTATGAATTTGACAGTGGGTGATATTAAGATCTATCTCCTTATCGAGTTTGGAATTTTATTCCAAAATTTGCTATTTTTGTTCATCATTAATAAATCTTGGTTTTAAGTTTGATAATTATTTTTTATGCAGATCGATTTCTTTTTGAATTCGTTTTCTTAACAGATTAGAATTGCTTGCACTTTTTAGAAAAAATTCTTTTTTTTAAAAACCTGGAATTGCAATCGGGTTTGGGGGAGTTTGTGGAGATCGTTTTCTTCGCCAGAAAATTTCAAACATACGGATGAAAAATTGGCACCACAAAATGACTTTTCTGTCCCTTCATAAAAGACTGAGTCGGCAACATTGGTTTTTCTTCCTTAGCCCCTTTCGATGGGGTCAAAAGGTGTTGTGATGCCGATTAGATCATCCTTGTCGAAAGGTTATGCTATTAAGTAGAGAGTAGGAACTCCTTTGATAGCAAAACATTTCTACTTTTTTGAAACCCTTTGTTTCGATTACAACCCATTTTCCTTAATTAATATTTGGTTCCATCAGACCCTTTCAACCCACTTCGACACCAGCTTTATTTACTACGTTCAAACCCGCCTAGAACTGTTTTTGTCCAGCTTTGACATACTAAATGCATATGAGCTTAATTTAGAACCTTTTGACTTCAATTTATATGTTAGGTTTCGACAATGTTAATATTTTCCCCAGGAACCCCAAGTTGTTGGTTTCGATAATGTCAAAGTGTCTTGTTGTTTGGTTTATGAAATGTTTGTAAAGCACCCGTTTATTTATGTTTTTGAGTTGCTATTAACTATCTTTCATTAGCGATTTGATTCCTATGTAGCTTTCGACATTGTTAAAAAGTGACGTTTGAATCTAATATTTCATCTTGTCCTTTCGACCTTTTCGATAGCTCAAGGTATAAATTTACTTAGGCTTTCGACAATGTGGAGACATACTTGTTAAATGTCGATATCCTTTTCCTTTTGACTTTGTCGAAAGCCTAACGTCTTTGACTGTTAAATTAAACTTTTTCAAGAGTTTGAAATTTCAAACTTGGTTCATGTTTATGTTATCTAAATAGGTTCCTTTGATTAATTCTTGAAAGTATGCTAAACTTATAAATAACACCAAAATTTTTAACTAAAACATTGTCACCTGGCAGAATCATGAGTTCTTTAAAGAAGGCTGTTGCTACTTCCAAGCGTTCTTTCATAGCAACTCAAGATAAGGTAGATGCCATCCTTAATGACTTTGTTATTGATGGTTTTGAAGCCTTTCCCCGAAAAGAGACTAACACCATCAACTACCATCCTGAAGGGTTTTTGCCTATACTTCCATCCGAATATGGCATGGTGGATTCTTGCCTTTCATAGAATTCATATCTACATTCCTCCCTCATGTCGAGATCGCTCCATTCCAGTTGTCGTAGAATTCAATACTTATCTCTTATCTTTAGAAATGATGGCATTGGACTCCGGCCTTCCACCTCTCAACTTTGAAGTATTGAATACTTGATCCGGCTGGTCAAGTTGAGCATTTTAATAATTAGATATATATAGCCAACCTCCAGAAAAAGTTGATTTTAGACAGGGTTAATAAATTCAGGACTGGGAAAATCAGTACTTCTTCGTCAAGTGCTCTTCTGACTTCCATGGAATTTCATTTTTCCTCATAAGTCTTGATTTTTATTTCTTTTCCTTACTCAATGTTTTCTATCGCCTAATCTCTGATTTTATTAGGCGTACCAGCTAAAGAACTTTATGATGACGATTAGAAAACAATACCAGCTAAAGAACGTTATGATGATGATTAGAAAACAATCAACTTTCTTATTGCAACTTCAAGACAAGTCGGGAGTAGACTGACGCTGCTGACTCCTACCAATCAATGAAACCACTCTCTTCTACCAGCAGGCCAGAAGATTTTTGGAGCTCCTCCGTCTATCCAACACACTTTTCGCGGCAAATGCTTTCTCTCCCTTGGAGATTCATTAATATTTTCTCCTATGTCACCCATTTGCGCCGATCACTATGGTATGTTATAGGTCAAGTATTTGGTTTCTATCCCTAGTGTTCTTTGAATTATTTGGCTGACTTCTTAATCTGTGTGAACTTGTTTTAGCTTGTACTCAAATCATAGTGCCCATCAATAGTGTTGTCCCTCTTCCCCCAACTTCTAGGTTATCCTCAGTTAAAGAATCACTTGCTAAATCCAAGATAGCTTTTAAAAGGAAGTTAATGAAATCTTCTGAAGTTGAGCCTGTGAAGAAAGTTTCTAAAGTTATAGATGTAGAGAAAGAGGAGGAGCTCTTATCTCTTGAAAAGGTTCTGAAGAGCACGATTGTGAAATCTTCCAAAGGTAAGCCAATACAAACCACAGCTGTAGTTGATCCTATTACTTGTATTTCTATTTCAGATTTGCCAACTGCTCTTGCCCAAATGCAGTTGGCCTTGAATATGCCTCCTACCCCAAGGCATGATCTTTCTTTACTAAAATCTTCTTCTCCTTTCACCATCAATTTTGAAGAGATGGCTGAGTCTACCTTCACTCAGAATCTTTCATTGCTATTCCTCCACCTTCTTCTGCTCCAGATTTGGCAGGGGACTGTCGCTCTTTAATGGAGCAACAAATTTTGGTAAGCTCTTCTTTAATTGACCTTATCACTATTGGATTTCTCTTAAACCACTAACTTGTGTTACATTTTTCCTTTAGTTTTGTAAGAGTTGGTTGGCTTTGAATGAACATGTTTCAAAGTCCTCTGCTGAATCCTCCAAATTTAAGGAGGAAAATTCTAAGCTCAAAAATCAAGTGTCTTCCCTATGTTTCGCTAAAAATGACGCTTCAATAGAATTGGAACAAGTAAAAGCTTCTCTTGCCTGAGCTGAGACTGATTTAGAAATGGAGAGGCAGGCACGTCAACTCCTTACGTTGAAAAACTTGCCATGGAGTTCACTTTAAAAGATTTTGAAGATGAGAAGGCTTGGTTAGCCGCAAAGAACATCTCTTTGAAGGAAAGTTTCAAGAAGATAAGAGCTTCGTTAAAACTTGCTATCTATACCTTTACCGATGTCAAGCAGCGAGTGTCCCAATTTATTGATGTCACTCTAGCGCAAATGATGCTGAAGACTTATGAAGTTGCTCTTATGCTTGCATATGTCGACAACAATAAGAAATGCCCAGACTTGGGTTTCCTTCGCTTGATTCTGCCTTATCGATAAAGTGATGAGCAAAATTAATCAGATGAAGTAGGAGATTGATCTTGCAGATGAAGAAGGAATTAATACCTCTAAGATTCTTTCTTTTTATATCCCCTCTTTTGAAATTAAATCAGACTCTCAGGAGGAGAGTGACAAAGATGACGCTGCTAAGAAAAAAGGTGACGATGATGGTAGTGATGATGATAATGATGACGACGATGACGATAACCTTACTGGAGGCAAAGGTTTTTATGGAGATAAAGGGGGTCCTTTTGGAACTTTTGAAAATGATAGTGGCAACAATGCCGGGCCTCTTGAAAAAGAGCCATCTTCTCAGAAGTATGTTCCACCTACATCCCTTAGACCTTCTGCTGCTCTAGAGGATGAGCCTGCTCTTATTCACGCTGAAGATCCAAAAGGAAAAGAGCAGTCCTCCCAAGGTTCTATCCCAGTTTCTCAGGCATGGATTCTCTGTTTAAATATCTTTCACTTGGAAGATAATAACTAGTGCAAAATCATTTATCTTAGATGAGGAAGAAGTCCACCCTTCCCTATAGGACAAACCTGAAAGGAAAAAAGCCGAAATTAACAAATTGTATAGGGAATTAGGCAAATGGATAAGGGAGCACAATGTACTCTCCGAAAAGTATCACAATCTTGATAGGAGTGCCTCGGTACTGGCGTATTTTAAACAATAGAGGACCGCCCCCTTATTAAAGAGAGTGTGCCTCCGATACGACGCTTCCTTAAAGGAGAACTGAGAGTTACTTACTATATTTTGGATGGTGATTGAAGAGAGAGATATCTTAGTTAAATTTTTTACAAAGCTTATTGTAGACATTTGATCATTGACTTTTCATACATAGGTGAATTCGATGGGGTCCTACTTAGACGTTTCCACAAAAGATACTTAGATTAATTCGGATCTGACCCGCATTCTAGAGCTTGTTGGAATTTACCACGGGTCAGGTTAATTCATCAAAATATCCCTGTTGAAAAGCTTAAGTACTACAAAAAATAAATTTGTACCAGGATTAATTTCTAAATCTGTATTGTACAAACCAGACGAATAGTTGTAAAGAAATGTTATAATGTATCGATTTACAAATGTTTGCTTTAGTTTTACCTTTTATGCTAAGGTCCTCTTTAATATATTATTTCAGAATGACTGTTCCTTAGGTTGCCTTGTCTCTAGAGACCATTTAAGCTAATAGTCGAATTGAAATGATTTTATCTCGAAAAGACGTCAATTTTAAAATCTTTAAAATTAGCAAGATACTACTTCCTAAGAGATTTACAAAAACTTTACTTGGAGTATTCTCGACTCCGATTTGATTTTCTTGGTGATGAGAAAGAGAATTTCCTTAAAGAAACCAGGACATTTCATGCAAAATTTGTTGTGGTCGTGATAGTCCTCCAACTGGGAAGTGGGACTATAGAAATGTCCTCCGGTATTAACCTCAAAGGGACTAAATATTCCTTTTGATTCTATAGTTAATCTTTCTGCTAATTCATTAAAAAAGTTAAAATTGTAGTTTATAAACTTTAGATGCCAATCAATTATCTATTGTATTTTTCCAGTTCATTGTTGTCTGAATTGTAATCCTTTGTTGCAAGAATAAAGAAAATTTTCGTTTTGGTTTGACTCCGTTTTATTTCTTTTACTTAAGTAGGAGCTACTGTTATTTTCAGCTATTCTTCCTTATAATTTATCATCAAGCATTGATGCTCTTAGAGAGAAGTTGTTGCAAAAAAGTGAAGGGATTATGCTTAGCGACGATACCTTCTTAGAACGCTTTGGTGGTATATCGAAGGTGTGAAATGGCACAAAAGATATTTATTTAGAAAACCATCGCCAGCGGTCAGAAAGATCACATCACCCATCTCGAGGCTGAAATTAAAAGTAAAGATGAAATGACTACCACGGTTAAGCGGCAAGTGAAGACAAATCCCTCAATGGACTTTGATCAGAAGATGTCAAAACTTATTCAACAAACAGGTGACTTAGAGCTAAAATTAAAGGATAGTCAGGGATAATGTGGTTCTTTGGAATTCATTACGGGGGACAAAATTTTAAGTATTGATTTGTCGATCTCTCACTTAACTCCTACGGCTACTAAAACCACAAGGTTGAAGCTTCTTGCGGCACAAAAATTCCCTACTATGCTCAACCCTTCCACGAGCTTAGATAAGAAAGCTATGGGCATTTGGTGCAGGAGAGTCAAGTTTGAAATAGCCAAATATTTTGATGAGAAATGGAAAGTTAAATATTTCCAGGCTATCAACAATTATGAGGCTAAAAATGAAGAGCTTGAATGTGATAAATACTCCTTTTGAAGCGCGTCGCATAGTTAAAAAGGGATAACAAATCTCTTAGGGCTGCAAACAGAGCTTTTAACCATGCTTCGAAGACTAACATTGGCACGATCAATGATGAAAACAGAGCTAGGAAGAAATAAAAGAAACTCAATGAGGTTCTCAGCACTGTGATTTGCCACGTAGTGGATCCTTCGGCCGTTGAGACTCTTGACAAAGCTGCCAAGACTTGTAATTTATTTGTATATTTGATTTGAATAAACTTATTTTATAAAAAGATGTGATTATCTTCATTATCCCATGACTTATGTAAATTATATAACTTTGGAAAATATCACTTGATTTGTGATTTCTTTTTGTAATGTCATTTCTGAGGCGCTTTTTGATAGCTCATTCATTATTTTTGTATTTGTCGTATCTTTCATTTCTCCTTACTATGTTGACTTTCCTTTAAAGTATGAAGCAAACAATATTTCTAAATATTAGCTTAAAATTGATATATCAGTCTAAATATTTAAATCCCATTTTCAATCGTGATGATAATTGCTCAAGAATTTAACTTAAACCATTTGGCTGGAATATCTAAAATTTGCTGATAGAAAATCCTACCTTATTACATGGGCATAAATGTTGGAATGTTAGCTTTAAGATATATTTAATAGAGAACTAAATTCATAAATTGCCATCTAAATTTCAGAAATCGCCATCTTAATTTCAGAAATCGCCATCTTAATTTCTAAAGTAGAAATCCTTCGACCCATTCCTTGACATTACTAGGATTTGGTAAATTAGAAATCCAAAACTCAGATTCAAAAACTCTTTACAGTAATCTTCATGATAATATTCCTTGACCCAGATTCAGGCATTTGTGATAGAAAAATAGAATTCCATTATTGAAATTTCACGCCAAGATTAGAGTTCAAATAAGTAATCATCTTGATACCCAGATTTAGGTATATTAAGATAATCAGTGATCGATAGGGACCCGTAACCTAGATTCGGGTATTGTTAGTCCTTGATATGATGGTTTTGATGACAACAACCTTAGAATAAGATCATAAAATATAAATACTAACATTATAGTTTATATATATGTATATGCAGGATCTAACCATGCAGGTACCAAGAATGAAGACTGTACAGTATAGAGATTCAAGACTAAAGATATCAAGATTGAAGACTCATGAGTGTCAAGATTATCAAGAGTTCAAGATTTCAATAATAAGTAATTTAATTAGGAATTTTGTTAAAATTCCTAAAAAAGAATTGGCATCTTAAAATCCAATTTATTCGTGGAATGTAATCCACTTCGAGCCTGTTAAAGGGATGGAACCCTAAGTAGGATGGAACCTACGGAAAATCTAGTGGAACATTCTTTTGTATCCACTAACTTTTATTCAAATGTTTTTACAAAATTATATCTTGTTTTCAAAATGATTTCAAAATCTTCCTTTTAAAAGAATCAAAAATATCTATCCTGATTTTAAATACTTTTAGCCTTAAAATAATATTTATTTTCAAAATCAAATTATCATTGGTTTTAAACTATCTTTTAATAATAATATATTTAACTTTTGATATTTATACTTAGATTTAAATATAAAATCATAGTAAAAATTTTATATATATCAAAATATTATTCTCTATATCTATTTATGTATTTTAACTATAGTTAAATATATTTAAAGTTTAAAATAGTTTTAATATAAGATGAAAGTTATTTTCAAAGAAAAACAAAATCACCAAAAATTGCTTAGGCTTGTCGACAACCCCAATATACTCTTGTCGATAAGGTGGCAGTTTGATACAAAAATTTGAATTTCAAAAGAAGTGTATATTCGTCATATCCTTTCACGAATGGACATGGCTGTTGTTCTACTATAAATAGGGGCAGTTTTAAACGAATTTGTATTCATTTTTTTCTCTGATTTCACTCCTCTTCTTCTTCCACATTTCTTTATATACATTTTTACCATTACTCTATCAAAATCAACATGGAATCTAACTAGATCATCTCTGGTTTGATTCTCTATCACTATATTAACAAGATCTCAGTGCTATTCAGAGTTATAGGATTCTTTGTAATAAACTAAACGAGAAAAGGTGTGATTGTAGCCTGTGAAATCAATCAAGCAAGAAAAGGTGTGGTTGTAGCCGGTGAAATCAATTGGGTGAACTTGTTGCTCGTAAAATCAAGTATCTCTACCCAGAGGATTGTGAATCTAGAGTTGTGTACCTCGTGGCCTTGAAATCGAGGGTGTAATTGTAATAATTGATTTTGAAAGAAAATCAGTACTTGTGTGCGGGACTGGATGTAGGATAACTCGGAACCAGTATAAAATCTAGTGTGTTCTTTTATTTATTGCTTTTACTTTATTTATACATTTGTGTTTGATTCTGTGATCTTATCTATGTCTGAATATTGCATACATTTGTGTTCAAATTAACATAAACTCTAAAAGATTTAGTAACTCCTTAAAACACTATTCACCCCCCTCTAGTGTTAATTCTAGCCTTAAGATCCATGATCTGCATTTCTCACATTTGGTATCAGAGCAAGGTTTCGAAGTTTTCATAATCTGAATTTTGAAAAAATTTCAAAATGGCTACCAACACTGGTACTATTAACACCGCCAACACTGGTTCTATTATCCCTTTCACTAGTTCATTTGTAGAAGGTCAGTCTACTGTCAGACCACCACTTTTTAATGACAGTAACTATACATATTGGGCATGTAAAATGAATTTATATTTACAATCTATAGAATTAGACACTTGGAATGTCACACAGACTGAATATTCTGAACCCACAACTGATTTTGCACAGTGGACTATTGAGCAAAGGACTGTTGCACAAAATAACTCTAAAGCTATGAATATTCTGTTTTGTTCACTTGATAGGAATGAATTTAATAAAGTGTCAGTTTATAAGTCTGCATATAAAATCTAGAAAACTTTGTAAATTACTCATGAAGGAACAAGTAAAGTTAAACAAATCAAAATTTCCATGCTCACAAATCAGTTTCAATTATTTAAAATGAATTCAAATGATTCTATTTCACATATGTATGGTAGATTTTAGAATATTGTGCATTCTCTAATATCCTTGGGAAAGGAATTTTCGAAAGAAGATCAAGTTAGAAAAATCTTAAATTTTCTTACTCCAGAATGGGATCAAAAGATACTTACGATCGAAGAGGCAAATGACATCGGTACCTTAAAGATAGAAGAATTAATTGGAAATCTAATGTCATTTGAAGTGAGAGAAGTGAAAGCAAAGCATTTGAAAAGAAAACAATAGCGTTCAATGCATTGACCGATAGAACGGACTCAAACAGCGATAATGATGAAGAGATAGCCCTTATGACCAAGAATTTTCGAAAATTCCTGAAATACAGAAAGATGAATAATCTCAAGAGAAACAACTATAAGAACTCTGGAATAAGAATATAGTGCCAAACAATATCGAATGTTTCAACTGTGATAAACCAGGCCATATCAAAAGAAACTGTCTGCATCCAGATAGGCAAAATCTTCCTATAATCAATGATTCCATAAAGAAACGCAAACATGCATTTACTGCTACTCTAGATGACTCAGACTCGTCCTCAAGCGATGATGATCAGAAGATAGATAATTCAAATATGTGTTTCGTGGCAGTTCACGACTCCGATAAATTCAGAGAAATGGACTCCGAAAAAGATACACATTTACAATACAATTGGTTGAAATTGCATGCTTAGAATTGGATGCTTGCTTGATTGATTTTGGATTGGTGTGTTGTTTGAATTTTAAATTTATTATTATTTTTACTATTATTTTATTTTTATTTTTATTTTTTAATAGTATAATAATATTTTTTGGAATATACTATAATTCTAGAAATATTCCAAATATATACATTAAAAATAATATATATATATATATATATATATATATATATATATATTAGAATACTTAAGAGAAATAAATCATGAAAAGTCACAGACACCTGTCGACAAGGTCCCCACTATGTTGTCGACAAGGGTACAGAAATTGAAATTCAAAATTTTAATTCAAATATTGAATTTCCTTCCATCTTTTCACTTCATCCAATTCTCTGAAAAGTCACTTTTTGACCAGAGAACATGTCATTTGAGAATCTATTTATTCGCTATCTCTTATCACAACTTTTCACTCTCATTTTCAAATTCAAACTCTTATCTCAAAATTTCAAGCTGTCTGCTCTCTACTCTAATGGCTTCTTCAAGCAACTCTTCTATAATGAGAATTTCCAGAATGATAAAAGAGCAACTCTACAATGATCTGGAGGCTAAAAAAGCATATATCAACTATGCTAACTATGGAAAAGTCCATCCGGGAAGTTTAATTTGTTTCAAGATTTCTCTACTTATGAAATCGAATCTCTTTTTGCAAATAACTAAGTTCTTAGTCTTGTTGATGCTTCTTAAAATGATTTTGTTTGTTATCCAAACCTTGTTAAAATATTCTATGCAAATCTCAACCGTGGATTTTATAATGGAAATGATGATGAAATTTGGAGTAGTGTCAAAGGCACTAGAATCATTTTAAATTGTGATCTTTTGGGTACCATTCTCAATTGCAAGAGCACGAGAATAGATCTTTCTAGTTTTAATATCGATGTAAATGATCGGGAGACACTTCATCACATTTTCGAAGGAAACGATAACTTTGAATTCAAAAATCGAAACTTTCGACCGAAAGCTAGAATTGTTAATCTTCTTTTGCAACATACTTTGACCCTAAGATCTAGGAGTTTTAACAATCCAACTTCAAAAGTTTGCAAAGCATTTTTTTCTATTTTTGAAAATTATGACATTAATTGGGCGCAAGTTATTTTGGATGAATTTCGTCCCAAAAATCTTGAAATGGGTGAAAACACTTTGTATCATGGAATCCATCTCACTTGGATTTTTAACTATTTTGTAGTAGACTTCAAAGGAGAAGAATTTGTTTCAAGAAAAGTTTTTAATCATTCAAAAATTTCTCTTATGAAAATTCCATTTGTTTTTCAATCATATGAGACTCTTGCCAAAAAGGAAGAGCGTTTGGCTCATGAGGAGATGGAAGAGGAGGAAGAAGAAGAAGAAGGGGAAGAAGAAGGTGAAACATCCTTGGAAAGCATTGACTATCCTCCTAATCCAACCAACAAAACCTTACTCAAAAATCAAAACACCATTGTCGAGAATCAATGGATTCTTAAACGATCCGTTAGTAAGAAATTGGATAAAATGTCATCCAAGATGAACAAGTTTTTCTCCAAAGTCAGCAAGAAGCTTGGATTATCTTCATCTTCGTCATCCTCTAACTTATTCTATCTTTTCATGTCTTGTTTTATTAGTTTTAGTTTGTTTTGATTTGAATGTTTGTGCAGTTCTTAATGTTTAATCATTGTATCGTTCTGTAATGAAATGAAATTGAATTAATTTTCTGTTATCTAGCTTATCCTATCTCCAGAATAAATGTTAGTATATTATATAAACACACACACACACACACAATTATTCCCAAAATCAAAATAAGTCATCAAAATTCACTGACCCATATCGACAACCCTACCTAGACCATGTCGACATGTACTGGTCAAAAATGACTTTTCATTTTAAATTTGAAATTTGAATAACTACCATATGTCTATTCATTTCAAACGAATTTCTACACCTATAAATACCTATTTCTTCCAGAATTCATCACTCAGAATTATTTCTTATCTACTTAATCTCTAATTCTTCTCACAAACTCAAATATGGCCAATCCAATACATAATTTGACTAAGAATCTTGAAGAAACCCTTAATTCTTTCAAGAATATTCTTTCTTTCATTCTTCATAACCAGTGACACTAAGAGTTGAGTCAAATCCAAATGATCAAGGAGCAAAAAAAGCATTTTGATTGTGAGGACCCGCAAATTCGTACTCCTTGAATATACACTAATCTCCATAGATTAACTCAAGATGAATAGAAATACGAATTCTCATTGTTTAAGAAAAAGAAAAAAATGTAGAAGAAGAGAGGAAAAGATAGAAAATAGAACGGAACAGAAAGAAAACAACATGACAACATCAGAATCTCACAATCGTAGCGGAACAACATATAATACATGAATGAATAATTTTTAAACAAAGAACTATATCAGTTATTACATTACATCACATTACATTTCATTACATCAGAGTGTACAACAACAAACAACAACAAACAGCGAAAAAAATACTATATACTAGTGATACGCCATGCCATCCAGCTTGCCTCCTGCAATTTCTGAATTCCTGATAAACCTTAACCCTTGACTGCCCGTATGGAAATTGGTGGGCACCCAGAGTTTAGGAAGGAAAATATCAAACTCCGAGTCAGTCATATGACTGGTGTGAGAACTCAAAACAGTTTATTTATTTTAAAATCAAAATAGAGGAATATTTTTAAAGTCAATTCGCAATGCTTTTAAAAATGGGACTACCATAAGGCCCCCCGCACACACACATGCAAACGCAGAATCGAAGGAGATTTCTCCTTATGATAGTCAAAGATGCTTGATACGCATTAAAAAGAACATTTGATATTATTACTAGTGCATAGTGTATAAAACAATTTATACTATTATTTTAAAAACGTCTTTAAACTCCTTTATAATTTCATCATTTTGATTTATAAAATAATCAAAATTTATAAATCCTATATTTAAACTTTTTACAATAAATCCAGAAATCCCAATTTAAATTATTTTATAAAGTCATTAACCCTATATTTTCAAAAATCAACTTTTAACTATATTTCTCAAAAATCATAATTTTTATAACTTTAAAAATTATAACGTTATTTATTTACAATGGATCAATTCCAAAAATATTTTATAAACGTATACTTCCAAAAATCACTTTAAAAACCTTTTAAAATTCCAAAAATTTGGCCCAATGATGCTACACACTAAATAGTCAATCACGACAACAACGACATCATATATCGATATGATAATCCATCAAATATCAAAATATCCAAAATCAAATAAATACTGTTGAGGAATCCAGTTGGATCCCTCCAACCTGTTTTCCTACATCCAAAGATGTTAGCACAAAACCAACTCCGTTCCAGTACGAAATTATCGCGGTATATGGGATTTAAAATATTATCCGCTTAATAGACGGCGCAATAGGGTCTCATCCGCTATATACTGTGGGAAAATCAATTCCAAGTACATAAATAATACCAATTTCACTGTTTATGAAATATTCGCGGTATATATTTTTAATAAATAACATCCGCTTACTAACGGCGCATAATGTCTAATTTAACAATCAATAGATGACAATCATCATTCAAACATGCATTCAAGAATTTTAAATCTAACTATTTGAAATTAAAATCGAAACTATTCGATTAAGTGAGAAGTTCTCACCTTGATTTCAATTTCGTTTTAGCGATTTATTTCGAATAAAATCAAACGGACGTTTAATTTTACCCGAAATTTTCGCTAACTCTAAACGACTCCAATCCAATTGCATAGCGTAGTGCTCGTCCATACGATTCCAACGCAACTAATTTGCGCGTTTTCGACCTCGTATGAAAAAGATATGAATTTTTAAAGTTACACGAATTTTTAATATAAAAATTACAACAAAAATTTTATTTTTCTAAACCTAATTAAATTCCAGCCGTTAGATCTCCAAACCCCCCTCATCCAGGCCGCACCTCACTTCATCTCCATCACTTCGTTCACGCATTCAACTCCCAGGAAGCTCACGCACGCAAGAAACCCAAAAGTTCACATGGAAACCCTAAATCACGCAACTGCTACAAGCATTTTCACGTTGATCAAACGATGCCATTTTGAAGCCCTTCACACGCTCAACCTTCGGCCACCATTTCTTGACACTCGGCCCCCTCCTCTCCCTGAAAAACGTGCACAAAGCCGGCCCCTTTATACACAAATTCGCGTCGATTCATAGCTTGAAATCACATCTCAACCGTATGGATTTAAAGCCCTTGCTAAGCTCTACAAGTTTGTAGTAGAAAGTATTACGAATTGGTGTGTGGATTTGAACGAATTAGAGGAAGAAAACAATGAATTTTTTGCCATAGAAAGCTAATGGCGGCTAGGGCTTATAATTAGGGTTCTGTTTGCAAAATTGTGAATGAATGGTCCTTATATAGAAAATTCCACGAACACAATTCATCCAGGATTTTCCGAACTCCAAACGAAGCGTGCCAGTTGGCGTTTCTAAGATTTACCCCGCGTTCCGAACACAATGGAACGTGTTTCGGGAGCTAATTCGGTTATCTGTGCGAGTTATGGCAATAAACGTTCAATTTAAAATTAAACCGATTAAACGATTTTCTAGGCGTTTTAGCTTGCACCGGACAAACGGTAAATCCGATTGACTTGAAATTTGAAAGCTTACAATAATATCACATTATGGATCCGATGAAACTGGTTTCGTCGAAATCCGAGACTGTTTGAAAAATGGTTATTTTAACTCGCCAAATTAATATTAAAAACAATTTCGATATGTTTCGAGCTGCCACGATCAAACGAAAACTCCAATTGCTACGAAAATTGAAATCCGATAATAACAAACTATTACGGATCCAACGGAACTAGTTTCGTCCAATTCTGAAACTGTTCGAAAAATGGCTAATTTCACTAGTCGATTAAATATTAAAATATTCAATTTTCACAGATAAACTTTTAATTCGATTTTAAAAGTTCTATAACATCATTATAACTCCAATATGATATAATAAAATTTTACAAATCATTTTCAATCATATTTAACCCAATTTTCAATTATTTCTGTATTTTCACATATTAAATTATCAATTTAATTATCCAATTAAATCTAATTATTCAAAATAAAATTTATTCGACTTATAAATTTCGCTTATTAATATTTAAAATTAATTAAATATTCAAATTTTAATTAATTAAAATTCTGGGTCGTTACATACTTCCGTCTTTAAAAGAATTTCGTCCTCGAAATTACCAAGTAAGAAAAGTTACAGAATCTATTAACTTTCAAAAAAATCCATAGTTAAATTTCTTACAATGCTTTACTAAGTTTCCAAATCATACTTAGTTATCTTTTCAAAAACAACTACTATTGTTTAACTTTCAACTCCAAATCAAAATTATAGTTTTCACAATTTTTCCCAAAATTTCCAAATTTTCTAACGCCTTAAATTTCCGGAAAAATTCGCCATAGTCTCCTTTGCGCGGCTCGATCCGAAAAAAAATGACAGTATATATATCACAAATATACATCTCATCTAGTGATGAGGCATCCCGCAGGGAAAAAAGTGTAAAAGTACGATATTTAATCCGAGATATGTACCTTATATTTTATTAGCGAGCATTTACGGCTAATATAGCGCGAAAGCGAGCTCCAAATGCGAAGCAAACGCGATCCGCACCTACTAAACACTCAACAAACAGATGAGAAACATGTATATAGACAATAGTATCGAATACAACATATATCAACATAATAACTATATATGCCAACATAGCAAATTCAGTAAAAGCAATATGTTCAACCATCAACCAACTATCATTCAACTAGCATTCATAACCAATAAATATTCATTCATATTCTCATTAATATTCAATGAAATGGTTTTCAATTTAATCACATTTTATTCATTAACAGTGGATGTTCTTACTAACATTCATTTTCAATTAGTTTATATTCACTAATCCATATTCAAGTTGGTTCACTTCCAAATCAAATTCAATTCTATTTAAGATTCACTTAACTTCCAATTGAATTTCAATTACTTTAGCTTCCAATTTCATTAATTCAATTTCATTAATACTTAATGAATTATATACAATCAACTAACAATCATGCATCAACCAATGTATATTAATTACAACCAAATTCCTTTGCTTATATTCATTCAATTTGGTTTAACACCATCACTTTCAATTGGTTTAATTAAATTGATTTCCATTCAATTATTCAACTTCCAATAACATTAGATTTTAATGAATTTACACCTACATTCATTATTTCATATCTACTTAATTTACATTCAATTGATTATATATTCAATCCATTCATTCAATTCAATCACTAAAGTTGAGTTTCATTTACATAACTCAAGTTCACATTTATCACTTAACTTTATTAATTTACTTTGATACCAAAATCAACTTCATTCAACATCTCTTAAGTTATATTTCATTTTACAAACATCACTTGGTTTTACATAACTTAAATTCCCACTTATAAATCAATTCAGATTCCAATTCTAAGTAAATTTCCATTTAACTTTAAATTCATTTTTATTTACAACTCATATTCGTAAATATATTCATATAGTTTCACTTCTTATATATATAAGATTTTTTTTCACAATTGTAAATCACATTAATTATAATTCAATTCTTATAATTCATTTTACTTATATAATTATTCTATTTAGATTATTCAAACAACTTATTCAACAACCAAACAACCAACTTATATACACTTTAATAATTCTGAAAAATTATTCCTTTATATATAAAAATAAAATCAAGGTAAAAATTATTTCATTTACCCAATTTAAAACAATACTGTGTCGGTTTATCTTGTTTAAGAGTTTAGAAACCCCTATCTACGATAGTTAGCAAGACTACATCGACCGGAATCTATAAACAATCAACCGATAAGTCAACACAATACAAAACGATTTTATATTCACTAACAAATACGCTCTCATAGCTATTATTACACTCAACTCATTCTAGAGTACTACTGACTATATCTCTAATGAGTAATACCCAACAGAGGCACGGTTGTCGCTTAACCATATGCTCTGATACCACCTGTGAGGACCCGCAAATCCGTACTCCTTGAATATACACTAATCTCCATAGATTAACTCAAGATGAACAGAAATACGAATTCTCATTGTTTAAGAAAAAGAAAAAAAGGTAGAAGAAGAGAGGAAAAGATAGAAAATAGAACGGAACAGAAAGAAAACAACAGAACAACATCAGAATCCCACAATCGCAGCGGAACAACATATAATACATGAATGAATAATCTTTAAACAAAGAACTATATCAGTTATTACATTACATCACATTACATTTCATTACATCAGAGTGTACAACAACAAACAGTGAAAAAAAAATACTATATACTAGTGATACGCCATGCCATCCAGCTTGCCTCCTGCAACTTCTGAATTCCTGATAAACCTTAACTCTTGACTGCCCGTGTGGAAATTTGTGGGCACCCAGAGTTTAGGAAGGAAAACAATAAACTTCGAGTCAGTCGTGTGACTGGTGTGAGAACTCAAAACAGTTTATTTATCTTTAAAATCAAAATAGAGGAATATTTTTAAAGTCAATTCGCAATGCTTTTAAAAATGAGACTACCATAAGGCCTCCCGCACACACACACATGCAAACGCAGAATCGGAGGAGATTTCTCCTTATGATAGTCAAAGATGCTTGATACGCATTAAAAAGAACATTTGATATTATTACTAGTGCATAGTGTACAAAACAATTTATACTATTATTTTAAAAACGTCTTTAAACTCCTTTATAATTTCATCATTTTGATTTATAAAATAATCAAATTTTATAAATCCTATATTTAAACTTTTTACAATAAATCCAGAAATCCCAATTTAAATTATTTTATAAAGTCATTAACCCTATATTTTCAAAAATCAACTTTTAACTATATTTCTCAAAAATCATAATTTTTATAACTTTAAAAATTATAACGTTATTTATTTATAATGGATCAATTCCAAAAATATTTTATAAACGTATACTTCCAAAAATCACTTTAAAAACCTTTTAAAATTCCAAAAATTTGGCCCAATGATGCTACACACCAAATAGTCAATCACGACAACAACGACATCATATATCGATACGATAATCCATCAAATATCAAAATATCCAAAATCAAATAAATACTGTTGAGGAATCCAGTTGGATCCCTCCAACCTGTTTTCCTGCATCCAAAGATGTTAGCACAATACCAATTCCGTTCCAGTACGAAATTATCGCGGTATATGAGATTTAAAATATTATCTGCTTAATAGACGGCGCAATAGGGTCTCATCCGCTATATACTGCGGGAAAATCAATTCCAAGTACATAAATAATACCAATTTCACTGTTTATGAAATATTCGCGGTATACATTTTTAATAAATAACATCCGCTTACTAACGGCGCATAATGTCTATTTTAACAATCAATAGATAACAATCATCATTCAAACATGCATTCAAGAATTTTAAATCTAACTATTTGAAATTAAAATCGAAACTATACGATTGAGTGAGAAGTTCTCACCTTGATTTCAATTTCGTTTTAGCGATTTATTTCGAATAAAATTAAACGGACGTTTAATTTTACCCAAAATTTTTGCTAACTCCAAACGACTCCAATCCAATTGCATAGCGTAGTGCTCGTCCATACGATTCCAACGCAACTAGTTTTGCGTGTTTTCGACCTCGTATGAAAAAGATATGAATTTTTAAAGTTACACGAATTTTTAATATAAAAATTACAACATAAATTTTATTTTTCTAAACCTAATTAAATTCCAGCCGTTAGATCTCCAAACCCCCCTCATCCAGGCCGCACCTCACTTCATCTCCCCCACTTCGTTCACGCATTCAACTCCCAGGAAGCTCACGCACGCAAGGAACCCAAAAGTTCACATGGAAACCCTAAATCACGCAACTGCTACAAGCATTTTCACGTTGATCAAACGATGCCATTTTGAAGCCCTTCACACGCTCAACCTTCGGCCACCATTTCTTGACACTCGGCCCCCTCCTCTCCCTGAAAAACGTGCACAAAGCCGGCCCCTTTATACACAAATTCGCGTCGATTCATAGCTTGAAATCACATCTCAACCGTATGGATTTAAAGCCCTTGCGAAGCTCTACAAGTTTGTAGTAGAAAGTATTACGAATTGGTGTGTGGATTTGAACGAATTAGAGGAAGAAAACGATGAATTTCTGGCCATAGAAAGCTAATGTCGGCTAGGTCTTGTAATTAGGGTTCTGTTTGCAAAATTGTGAATGAATGGTCCTTATATAGAAAATTCCACGAACACTATTCATCCCGGATTTTTCGAACTCCAAACGAAGCGTGCCGGTTGGCATTTCTAAGGTTTACCCCGCGTTCCGAACACAATGAAACATATTTCGGGAGCTAATTCGGTCATCTGTGCGAGTTATGGCAATAAACGTTCAATTTAAAATTAAACCGATTAAACGATTTTCTAGGCGTTTTAGCTTGCACCGGACAAACAGTAAATCTGATTGACTTGAAATT
Source organism: Allium cepa (assembly GCA_030765085.1). NCBI lineage: Eukaryota > Viridiplantae > Streptophyta > Magnoliopsida > Asparagales > Amaryllidaceae > Allium > Allium cepa. Next base: position 433,023,262 of record CM060943.1, read on the forward strand.
TGAAACCTTACAATAATATCACATTACGGATCCGATGAAACTGGTTTTGTCGAAATCCGAGACTGTTTGAAAAATGGCTATTTTAACTCGCCAAATTAATATTAAAAACAATTTCGATGCGTTTCGAGCTGCCACGATCAAACGAAAAATCCAATTGCTACGAAAATTGAAATCCGATAATAACAACCTATTACGGATCCAATGGAACTAGTTTCGTCCAATTCTGAGACTGTTCAAAAATGGCTAATTTCACTAGTCGATTAAATATTAAAATATTCAATTTTCACAGATAAACTTTTAATTCGATTTTAAAAGTTCTATAACATCATTATAACTCCAATTTGATATAATAAAATTTTACAAATCATTTTCAATCATATTTAACCCAATTTTCAATTATTTCTGTATTTTCACATATTAAATTATCGATTTAATTATCCAATTAAATCTAATTATTCGAAATAAAATTTATTCGACTTATAAATTTCGCTTATTAATATTTAAAATTAATTAAATATTCAAATTTTAATTAATTAAAATTCTAGGTCGTTACATTGATCCGAAATGATGGATGATTTCCTCCCTGCACAAAGATGATAATGAAGCACATCCTCCAGTCTCTCTCACCAATGATAATGAAAATTGGGATGCCGTTAAAGCAGACCCTGTATTTGGAGAAGAAGGATGGGTGGAAGTTCCTCGTAATGTTTGATTTTATTTCATTGCTTAGTTTGATTTTAATTGATTGCTTGGATTGATTTGATTTGATTTGGTTTGATATGGATTGATATTTCGTATGGATTGATATTTGGTGTGGATTGATATTTGGTGTGCAAAACATGTATGACAACACATTGATATTTATATGATCTTTGATTAGTTATTATGTCTATCAGTATAATTATCTCTTAATCTATCTATTATTTACTCCATTGAACATTATATTAATGCAGATATTTAGTACAAGAAAAAGGGGGAATTATATAGTATGGAGTGCGTTTTTGTTGATGACAAATAGGGAGAAGTATCAAATAGGATAGTTAGGCATAGATTAAAGGGGATTTATTAGTTTTAAGGGGAGTTATTAGGGTAGAAGTAATATTTTATAAACAAAGGTTGTCATCATCAAAAAGGGTGAGATTGTTAGTCCTTGAGATGATGGTTTTGATGATAACAACCTTAGAATAAGATTATAAAATATAAATACTAACATTATAGTTTAGACATATATGTATATGCAGGATCTAACCTTGCAGGTACCAAGAATGAAGATTGTACAGTATAGAGATTCAAGACAGAAGATATCAAGATTGCAAACTCATGAGTATCAAGATTATCAAGAGTTCAAGGTTTCAATAATAAGTAATTTAATTAGGAATTTTGTTAACACTCCTAGAAAAGCACTGGCATCTTAAAATCCAATTTATTCGTGGAATGGAATCCACTTCAAGCCTGTTAAAGGGATGGAACCCTAAGTAGGATGGAACCTACGAAAAATCTAGTGGAACATTGTTTTGTATCCATTAACTTTTATTCAAATGTTTTACAAAATTATATCTTGTTTTCAAAATGATTTCAAAATATTTCTTTTAAAAGAATCAAAAAAATCTATCTAGTTTTAAATATTTTTAGCCTTAAAATAATCTTTATTTTCAAAATCAAATTATCCTTGGTTTTAAACTATCTTTTAATAACGATATATTTAACTGTTAATATTTATACTTAGATTTATATAAATTTAAAGTAAAATTTTATATACATCAAAATATTATTCTCTATATTTATTTATGTATTTTAACTATAGTTAAATATATTTAAAGTTTAAAATAGTTTTAATATAAGATGAAAGTTTTTTTCAAACAAAAACCAAATCACCAAAAATTGCTTAGGCCTGTCGACAACCCCAATATAGCCTTGTCGATAAGGTGGCAGTTTGATTTAAAAATTTGAATTTCCAAAGAAGAGTCTATTCATCATATCCTTTCACGAATGGACATGGCTGTTGTTCTACTATAAATAGGGGCAATTTCAAACGAATTTATATTCATTTTTTTTCTCTAATTTCACTCCTCTTCTTCTTCCATAATTCTTTATATATATTTTTATCATTACTCTGCCGAAATCAACATTGAATCTACCTAGATCATCTCTCGTTTGATTCTCTATCACTATCCCAACAAGATCTCAGTGCCATTCAAAGTTATAGGCTTCTTTGTAATAAAATAAACGAGAGAAGGTGTGATTGTAGCATGTGAAATCAATCAAGCGAGAAAAGGTGTGATTGTTGCCTGTGAAATCAATTGGGTGAACTTATTGCCCGTAAAATCAAGTATCTCTACCCAGAGGATTGTGAATCTGGAGTGGTGTACCTCGTGGTCTTGAATTCAACGGTGTAATTATAACAATTGATTTTGAAAGGAAATCTGTACTTGTGTGCGGGACTGGATGTAGGGTAACTTCGAACCAGTATAAAATGCGATGTGTTCTTTCCTTTATTGCTTTTACTTTATTTCTGCATCTGTGTTTGATTTTGTGATCATATTTGTGTCTGAATATTGCTTACATTTGTGTTCAAATAAACATAAACTCAAAAAGATTTAGTAATTCCTTAAAACACTATTCACCCACCTCTAGTGTTAATTCTAGCCTTATGATCTGTAATCCACATTTCTCACAAGTATTAATAAATGAAGCCTTGAAATAAACATCCAGAAACCCATATTCAAGTATTAATAAATGACGTTTGGAAATGAAAGACCCAAAACCTAGATTCTGGCATTAGTAGATGATGTATATAAATAAAAATTCCAACACCTTGATTCGGGTATTTATAAGTGGAGATCTGTTCTAATCCTTTGATGTGTGAACCCTTCAGGTTTTGTACAGAAGTAATTTTTCTAGTTGCCTCTTGAGCTTGGACATATTAGTCCATGATTTGACGAGCCTCTTCTCGGGCTTAAACATCTTAGTCTATTATTGAATGTGCCTCCTATTGGGCATGGACCTCTTAGTCCATTATAGAATGTGCCTCTTCATAGGCTTGGACATCTTACTCTATTATTTAGTGGGCCTCTTAATGGGCTGGACGTCTTAGTCCATTATCATCCGATGCTTTTGGTTAGCTCATCATAGAGACTGGAATAAAGAACTTACCTAACCTCCTCCAAGAGGCGCCATGCTAGCAAAACGCAAAATCATAAGCCGATCCAAACTATTATACGTGATTTTCAGGTCAAATTTTAACCCTTTTGCGGCATGGACAAGGGCTTGTTTGGTGCTCTACTCTGGCCATCTTATAGTGTGGATAAAGACTTACTTTGTCCTCCCTCTAGGAGGTGCCTTACCCTGGCCCTTTTGCGGTGTGAATAAGGGCTTGTCGGTGCTTTACCTTGACCATCTTATGACGTGGATAAAGGCTAACTTCATCCCCCCTTCATGAGGTGCCTTGACCTGACTAGAGATTCAGCCAAGGGCTTGTCTGGTACTTTAACCTAGCCATTTTATAACACAGCTAAAGGCTTACCCGCCCTCCCTCTAGGAGGTGCTCTACCCTGGCCATCTCAGCGTGGACAGAGGCTTTTCTACCATCTTAGGTGGACTACCATCTTGGGTAGTATCCAAATATAAGGAGCATTCCACTCCCAACCTTGTAGATTTTTCTTTGAAAGAAACACTTCATTTATTCTTTCTCAAGTTTTCTTTACATATTCCTTAATCTTTCCTTGTTGAAAAAAGTTTATGATCATCCCCTCCAAGGCTTTGCATTGTTTAATTTTGTGACCGTTCATCATGTGGTAATGACAACATGATCCTTCTTGGTTTTTCTCATGTTTTGGCCTCCTTTTCTTTGATGGCCAGTGGTTAAGCTCATCCTTTGTAAGCAAGTAGACATTCTTTATGGAAGTTGTCAAATTGCACTCTTTTGGAAGTCTAGACTTGAAGTTTGATTCTTGCGGATGGCCTTTTGACATTTTATTTCTTGGCCTTATTATATCACACTCTTCGATTGCTTTTCTTTTTACCACCCTTTTAATTCCTTAAGTTGGAAGTGCTTTTGCTGTAGTTGGTTACCATTTAGGTGAAAAGACATTGCAATCATCCATTTTCTCTTTCTCAAAGATGGTGCCTTAGAAAAATGTTGGATCATTCTTCTCAATTGATTAAAGATGTTGTCACTTCCATTTTTTTTTCTTCCCTAGTGCAAAGATTGGGATGAGGCAAACATGAAAAGGATTTAGACTCCATTTCTAAAGATCATAAGATTCTATTTTTTGTTGTTTATAATTCTAAGAACTTCTAGCCTTAATCTTTGCTCTTCCTCTTGGTCGACATCCTTGATGTCCATTTAGGGGAATCTTTCCAAATGGGATTTGGATGACCCTTGTTTAAATCTTTTTTTCTTATGGCCATGATCAAACCAAAGAATATGAACTTAAAATGGGGTAAAATAATAATAGTGTTGGGGGTTTAACCAAGTCGGAGGTTCGAGCCCTCATTCCAGCGCCAAAACTATTAACAAGATTTCTTATCAATACCCCAAAATTATGCTAAGAAAAGTGAATTATCCTTTATTCAAGTAATGAAAGAAAGAAGATGTGAATCCTCTTAGAGTTGCCTCTCAATTGGTCCCTAACAGGTAGGAATTACCTGGACAGGCCTTTCGACTGCATCGAAAGGGTCAGATTCAGTGTTTAGTAACCTTTCGACTCAATTGGGATGGATTGATCCTCCTTTTGAAGGACTTCCTCTTGAATTGATAGAAGTACCCTAGAATTTTTTTTCCATGAAAGGCTTTGACCCTGTTGGAAGCCTTGTGGGTTGTGTAACTAGGACCTTTCGCAAGAATCTGATATTAAGGTTCCAACCCTATCGGAAACGTGGTAACCTTGATGATAAAACTTGAATCAGGAAAATTGGTTTGGGGTCCGACCTTATCGAGAACTTTGGGATTTAGAGTAGTTTTATATTAGGACTGGGATCCTAGGTGGGCGTATCAATCTGGTCAGAATCTGTGGACATAACCTACTTGGGTTTGAATCAGTAATTTCAGGCTTCACTGTTTAGGAGATAGGCTTCAAGCTGGTTGAAGGCTTTAGCTCAAAGAGAAGATTTCTCTGAATTATTTACAGAAACTACAAGAACTTGTAGGGGTTTTGACTATGTCGATAGTAGCCTTCGATGAAGGTATAACGTGAAATATAAAGGTGAATCCAACAAAATCTTTAATGGAATAATAACATAGATTAAAGTATTTCCTTTATTCAGCTAAAATGACTCATATTCCTAAATTGATATAGAAATTAGGGTTACAGGACTTTATTAAAGAATATACAGGTTGAGAATGAGAGGAATTAGATCCCTAAAATGTGACCCCTTGGGTCTTATTTATAGATGCGGTTTGGCACCTTTCGACCCTGATGCTTTCGACTAGGTCGAAAGGTGGCTGCCGAAAGACTAGAGCATGTTGCCGCCTTTGTCGAAAGTTATAGTGACACTCCTCTTCTCCAATTTCTCTTATGAGTGCTTTCGACTCTTGTCATTAGCCTTCTTTTATTGGTTTCGATGATGTTGGTTACACCAACGCTCTTGTTTCTGATCTGATGTGGAACCCTTCCAGGACAACACTGGATTCGGCCGATTCGAAAGGCTTACTATAGCTTTCGAACGGATTGCTCAAGATAATATTTAATTTCTAGTAGTTTGAATGAAGGCAAAACCATTGGTTTCGAATGGCTTGGCATATGCTCAAAGAGCTATTCTTCTTTGTCTTCGAAAGGTGTGGCTTCACCTTAATCGAAACGTCTTTAACTAGTCGAAGGGTTGTTAATGAGGGCGGAAGGTTTCTTTCGACTCCTTCATCTTCTTCGAAAGGAAAGAAATCTCTAGATATTGAAAGGAGAAACCTTTCGATACCTTCGAAAGGTTTAAAGCTTTCAAACTTTAATGGCAGTATCCCTTCGACTCTGTCGAAAGATTTGACTAGAGCTCTTCTCTCTTGCTCTTTGCTTAAAGAGGTCTTTACTTGACCGAAAGGTGAATATTTGGAGTAACATTTTCCCCTCCTCGTGAAAAGATGCTCTTGAATTTCCAAGTCAACTTCCTTGAAACCTAGAAAATTCTCTCCTCTTTGTCTTCCCGCATAAATTTGGACTGTCTATTCAAATCTGATCCATCGGCTGATAATCTGAGCGACTTTTCTTATAAAGTATGCCTTTCTTCTTCCTCCTCTTTTACTTTTTCTGCAATGAAAATTCTAAATCCAAGTAAAATAGTTCCAAAAATTTTCAAATTTCTAGTTTACTTTCAGAAACCCAAGCAATCATCAAATCTCATTCGTAAGTTTAAATTTAACTTTATTTTGCTTGTTTCAATCGAACATCACTTTTGAGATTTTAAAATTGAAATTCGATTTCTGAAGGTAGATTTCGATAGATTTACTGAGAAGCTTCTCTTACTTCTGTTTTAGGGATTTTTAGAATTTTATTTTCGTTTATGATAATGAATTTGACAGTGGATGATATTAGGATCCAACTCCTTATCGGGTCTTGATTTTTATTCCTAAATTATCTATTTTCGTTCGTCATTAATAAATCTGGGTTTTAAGTTTGATAATTATTTTTTATAATTTTGAAATCGAGACAGATCGATTTCCATTTGAATTCACTATCTTAACAGATTAGATTTACGTGCTCTTTTAAAACATAAAATTAAACCAAGAATTGCAATCGGGTTTGGGGAAGTTAGTGGAATTCGTTTTCTTCGCCCGAAAGTTTCAAAGGTAGGGATGAAAAATTGGCGCCACAAAATGACTTTTCTACCCTTTCGAAGGAGATTGAGGTGGCAACATTGGCTTTGCTTCCTTAGTCCCTTTCGATGTGGTCAAAAGGTGTTGTAATGCCAATTAGATCATCCTTGTTGAAAGGTTATGCTATTAATTAGAAAGTAGGAACTCCTTCGATAGCAAAACATTTCATCTTTGTCGAAACCCTTTGTTTCGATTACAACTCATTTTCCTTAATTAATTTTTTGTACCATCAGACCCTTTCAGCCCCCTTCGACACCACCTTTATTTACTAGGTCATAAAAGGACTGGAGGCATGATTTTCATAAAGACAGTAGAGTCTAGTGTCATCAAATGGACTGAGTGCATTTGCAGAGTCAAACAATCAGGACTGCTCGTAATAGTCCCCTTTCAAATTGCTAAGCAGGTCAAAAATATGTTGCTAATATAGCAAGGAGAGAAATGAACAAAAATCCATAGAGAAAGAATGAGGAACATGGCTTAGCACCCAACTTGACCCCATTCACTGATGATATCTTACGGGGGGAATATACTTGGAAGTTTTTTATGCTAACTTCACCATTGTATAATGGAACGATGAACATTGGACAAAATCTACTAAAATATGAATGAAACTGTTTGCGCCAAAATTGGTCACAAACCCCAATGTCATGAAAGCACCAATATATGAATATAAATCAACAATGTCCAGACACAAATCTCAAATTCAAGCAAAATAGAGAACAACAATTCAGAAGCAACAAACAGTGACACGCGATTTATAGTGGTTCGGCTATCTCTGGCCTACGTCCACTTCAAATGATAATCTTTTTATTGATGTTCTTCGCTGATTACAGTCGATTATAGCGGATTACAAAGAAGAAATTCAGATCGAACAGTAGAGTAATAGTGCAAAAGTGTTTCCGGCAGAGTCTGGACGTCCAATAGCCAAAAAATCCCTTTTCTGTAGGCTCCAAGTGGCTATTTATAGGCGTAAGGAAGCTGATATCTCACTCAAACATCGGAAGACTCCTTCTGGCATGTGAGTGGGCCCATGCAATCGACCCCACGAAGTTTCATTTCGTTCCGTAGTCGATACGAACCAATTTCGTATCGATCAAGATTTTGTCTAATGGAGCTGAAACTTGGCATGAACCTTCTTTGGCTTGTACGCAAGCTCCTGTGAAAATTTCATAGCATTTGGACCTGTGGTTTAGGAGATATTATCGATACGAGATAAACTTTTTGGGTAGGCAACGTAGTTCGAATCGATAAATTTGAATTGATCACTTCGATCCGGTCAGGGCACGTGATCAGATTAGACGTGCTGCGAAATTCCTAGACCGATCCATCTTGTGCGCTGAGTTGACCGAGTTATTTGCATCCAACATTGAAACTTCATTCGCATCGACCATTGGTTCGTATCCATCCATTTAGTCCTTCTTCGAATCGATTATTGATCCGCCATAGCTCTCGTTCGTATCGATAGCATGGTGTACTTCGTATTGATCGCTGCAAATACCATCGATACGAAGTGGACTCGCTTGAGCATGATGGATACGAACAAGGACTCGGACGCTATCGATTCCAACAACCATGAACTTGATAGACACAAACTGAGCTTACCTGTGATCGATACGAATTGAGTCAGTCCCTGATCGATACAAAATAGTTTGATTATGATGGATACAAATTACATCTATACAACGCCACTGCTTTTGGATCGATGTGAGGAGTCTAATTCTGGATAGAGTCGATTCGAACAAAGCTCTATGATGGATTCGAACAACATTTCTTTCTTAATTTGTATTGATCATATCTCAGTCACAGGAACTCCGATCGACCTGAAATTTGAAATGTAGCCTCTCCTACCATTGATCACCACTCCCAATCGATCCCGCCTTGGTTGGAGCTGGGCCAAATTTTAATGACATAGATCGCAGCCTCGTTTCCAATCGATTTCTAATCCTGACATCCATCCTTTTCCAGATAATTTGTTGATATTCCAGCCTTGACTAAAGGGTGGGATAAATGGAACCTCAATGGTGTTGAAGCTATCGATGCCACAAGGTGTAGATGCTTCCCTATATTTTTGGGTAGGGTGGCTACATTGGGATTTACTCGGCTCATGTTGAAATTCATATCTACGTCTGTTCAATTAGCAAATAAGTTAATCCACCATTCGAGCGAAGGATGTTATGTTCTTTTTCAGTATTCATTAGGGTGTCAGATAGACCCTAAAGCCTTTTCTGATTTGATTCAACTAATGTAATAGAAGCGAGCAATCCAACAGAGGATATTGTGTTGATGGAAATGATATGTAGGATATACAAGGACATGGATTTCGGAAAATAGTTGAAAATGAAATTTCCTTGCACTATGGAGGAGTTATATCGAATAGAGACCTAGTATTTGTGCTTGAAATAAGCAAATATGGTCGATGGAAATGATGGTAGGAGATGGTCTACTAAAGTTGTACGATGCAAAGTTGTTGCTAAAGAAACTAGTGAGAGAGCAGGTAACACTGCAATGAATGTAGGAACTGATAAAAACAACCAAAAGAAGAGAAATTACGCCGCTCGAGGTAAAAAAAATGATACCAAAAATTGTCCGAGATACTTAAAGTTAGGAGATACCACCTAATCGATGCTGTTGAGAATATAGTTGCCATGCAAGGTATATAGAACTATAAAATGCAATCTTTGAGGGAGGCAACTAAAAATTAATGACGCTCGAGAAAGCATTATTTCTTTCTTCACATTCATGGGCACACTACCAATGAGTGCTATCTTTAATAAATATGATTGAAAAAATGATACAAAGAAAAAGTTATAGAAGTATATGGGATGCCCATAGGACGTGAGGAAAGATGTTAGACCTTAATGGCAGAACTATTAAAGTGAATGATTTGGACCCAGTAGAGAGGGACCTAGGTGATTGGATGGTAGAATCGTGGCCATTATATTAATTGGAGGAACTCATCAAGTAAAGAAGAGCTGGAACAAAGTGGAGCAGAAGGGGATGTCATTAAGCAAGTGTTGTATGAAAGTTGTTTTGCGGTCAAAGATGGTGCTCTGATAAAAAACTGAGGATGATGCGTGACAATATATTCTTTTGAGGTGGAGACGCTAATGGGGTACAAATCCTTCTTATATTATCTTTCGAACAAGTTAATCTGATTTACTATCCTTCCAAAACCACCCTTTTGAATTGATTGAGTTGACCTTAAGGTTGATTCTAAGGGTTAAGGATGTGAATGAAATGGATAGGTTCCGACTCCTATGGAACCTGACCTTTCAATGACTTGGGGATAGGTGCTAAAGTCCTATGGATATTAGATGAACTAAGGGTTTCAACCTACACTAATGGTGATCCTTCAAACCAATTGAAATAAGAAGATTACAAACTAAATCTGTTGAAATATCAAATCAGCCAAATATCCCAAAAATTCCGTGTTCTTGCTTCCATTAAAATCAAGCAATAAAATTTGATCAAACTCTCAATCTAATTTGAAAATTAATTTTTACAACTTTAAGAAAATACGAGAATAGAGTGAAAGAATTCAGATCCCCAAAAATAGACCCTAGGGTCTTATTAATAGGTGCAGCGTAACGACCCAAAATTTCATAATTTCGAGATTAGGGTGTTTAATTGATTTTAAATATTCACAAATAAATTTTATAAGTTGAAAAACTTATATTTCAAATATCTTGATTTATTTGGATAATTAAATTGTTGATTTAATATTTGAAATTGCAGAAACAATGTAATTTTGAATTTAATGAGTATGAAAATGATTTACAAACTTGTTTTAAATTCTATTTAAATTAGAATGATGTTAGCAAACTTCTAAAATTGAATTAAAAGTTAATTTATAGAAATTAAAAATTTTAATATTTAATTAACATGTAAAAATAGTCATTTTTGACACGGTCATGGATTTTGTCGAAATTAGTTTGATTGGATCTGTAATGTGATATTATTGTAGGATTTCAAATTTCATGTCAATCAGACTCATGGTTTGCTCATGGGAAGCTAAAACACTTAAAAATTTATTTAAGTAAATTTTTAATTAAAATAAGTCGATTCAAAAACCTATCTTCCAAATACGATGAAATTGGCTCCCATTATATATTCTATTGTGTTCGGAATAGGAGTAAAATATTATAAACACCTTGCGATATGCTTCGATTGGAGTTTAGAATTATTTTGGATGTATAATGCACAAATTTTTTCTATAAAAGGCCATAATATTTTATAATTTTGCCAAAGCCCTAATCCCCTAGGGCTAGCCACCACTTTCTTTCCAATGGCCACAAAAGCTCGATCCTTTCTCCCTTGTTTTCTTCCAATCCATCAAAAATTATTGAAAACTTTCTAAAGCAAAATTGTAGAGCTTCTCAAGCTCTCCACATCCAAGCGGTCGAGATCATCATCGGAGCATTGTGGAGGCCAAATTTTGGCCGTGAAATAGCACGCTTTCATGCGTTTATGGAGGCAAGAGGGTGGTCGAGCTTCACGTCACTCAAGGAGGAGGTGCATGTGGGGATCGACTTCACGATGGTGGAGCTCGATCGTGTTCTAGCATACTGTGGAGGCTATGATAGTCAAGAATTAAACGACGACCAAATGGGTGTTGCGTGCGTATGAATGAAGGTGTGGGGAGGAAGAGGAAGTGGCCCAGATTTGGAGAAGCATGAATCAACGACCAGGATTTATTCTAGGTTATATAAAGGAAATAATATTATGAATAAAGTCAATTATAAATTCGTGTAATCTTCTAAATCCATAACTTTCATATGAGGTCCAAATCGCACGAAACAAGTGGCGTTGGTTCGTATCTAAAAATACTATGCAATAGAGTTGGTTGGGATTTATTTGAGCTAGTGGAAATTTTGGTTAAAATTAAATGCTCGTTTAATTTTATTCGGAATAAGTCGCTATAAAGGCTGTTGGAATCAAAGTGAGTAAATTCACTCTTTCGTCTTGCTTATATTTTTATATAAGTGAGAATAAAATTATGTTATGTTGTTTGATGATTGTTAAGGTGATATATGATATTATATATATATTGACTAGTTTGAATATATTCCTGCATATTTTAGCAGATTAGACCCTATATGTTCCCGTGTATGAGCAGATAATCCTTTGTACGCGCGTTTATCTCGAAGCAGACATTGTACATATGTTCTCATATGTATATTTGTTGCAGGTGATAGGTTGGAGGGATCCAACTGGATTCCTAGCCATTGTTGATGTGATGACCCAGAATTTTGGGCAATATCAATTTAATAATCTTTATTAATAATTAAATTGGTTTGATAATTTTCTTTTATAACTATTTTAAATGGGCAAGTTTATTCTTTTCAAAGCTAATAAATATTTAATTGGTAAAAATTATTTTTTCAAAGCTAATAAAAATGGATTCTATTTATAATATGTATATATATTGTAAATAGGATGTCTTTTATTTTTATAAAAGATATGTTTTCAAATTGTCATATATACGTATGTATATATTGTGATTTGAAGTTATGTTTTAAAATTCAATATAATAATTTTCAAAATTATATTAAAATATTTTCTACTTATAATGTATGTTATCCCATTTTTTGGACAAAGCTGGAATATCAACGTTGAGCGCATCTCCACCACGATCGAGCTAAGAGGAAGCAAGCAAGCGTATATAAGTCTGGGATTTCACTCATGATTCAAGTATAAAAGTCCATTCGGTATCAAAGGTTTGAAGATTCATTCGGTAATATATCACATATCTCATTCGGCAAAGCCTCATTCGGCACTCAGAGCACACAGTTTCATCCGGCGTTCCCAGTACAAGAAGTCATTCGGCATTTAAAGCACAGGCTCATTCGGCATTCGGCATCTCCCTTCCGAACCAAGTACACCCCTTCACTTCCAAACTCCCACCGAACCAGACTTCTTCGCCAATCGCCGAACCATGCTACCACCGAACCAACTCCAACCTCACCATGCTACCACCGAACCAACTCCAACCTCACCATGCTACCACCGAACCAACTCCAACCTCACCATGCTACCACCGGTCCAAACAACATACCACTCACCGCCGAACCAAAGCCTCGCCGAACCAGAAAGTTGCCAGTCCAGATTGCTTCAGCCCGGGCCCACCAGCAGCTATATACTTCCAAGACCCCTGCCCCCTACCTCATTCTATAAATAGAGGGGCAGGGGTACAACAATGGCAGACAAGTTTGAGAGCTCAAACCTGGAAGGAACTTTCAAACAACTTTCATACACTTGTACTACAAGCTTTGTACTTGTAATCGGATTGGAAAAGGAGAATAACATATAAAGTGGACGTAGGCATACTTTGGCCGAACCACTATAAATCTGTGTGTCTTTTACAGTTTAGCCCCTACTTTTTACGTATTTGCATACACCACCTAAATCAATACGAACAACATAAAATCAACTAAATCATACGACTTGGAGTTTTTTGCCCATCTTTTGTGCAAACGTATTTGAGTTATTTGCTGAGATCTGTGATTTGTGTTCGAATATCGCTGACTTATATTCATACACTGGTGCTTTCACGGTATTGGGTGTTTGTGGCCATTTTTCACGCAAACATTTTGGTGCTTTCACTGAGAAGGACCAGCTCCCACTACATCGGATAGAAGTTTGGATTTGGAAGACAATGACTAGGCAAAACAGTAGAAGGCTAAGGGCTGAGAGAAGCCAACAAGGAGGAAGTCAACAAGCATCCTCCGGAGGTGAGGAAGGACCGGCTTCGATCTATATAACCCGGGATGAAATGGAAGCCATAACAAATTCACTGCAAGAGAGGTTGCTGAAAAGTCAACAGGAAATGATGCAAACTTTCTTGGAGCAAATGAGAGTTGCAGGGATGCAGAACCTAGGAACAGCTACAACGGCTGTGGATGCAGGACAAGAAGCTAGGGTTATGGAACCCAATGAAGGACAGGATACGGAGCCAGGCGGCAATCAACAAGGGCTTGGGGGCAGGCCCACAGGATTCAACACAGGAGAACCTTTGGAAGGAGTTCAACAGGCTAGAACCAACGTTGCTGCTAACGAGCCACACGAAGAGTATGTACCGGAGTTCCCTCGGGGGCAACCCCCGACAGATAACGGTGGATTGGTAGATATAATCAGGAAGACTGTGCGAGGTGGTTTGACCAACGGAGACTTGGAAGGAGTAAACAGGAGTCCGTTCACCCGGGAAATAAGGATGGCTCAGAATCCACCTAAGTTCAAGCTACCTAGCGTGGAGGCATACAATGGCAAGGAAGACCCTACGGATCACTTGATGAGATACACCAGACACATGGAGGTGCTGGGGGCATCGGAGGAGGTGATGGCCCGATGCTTCCCTTTGTACTTGACGGACTTAGCTGCAATGTGGTTCAGGCAGCTGGAAGAAGGATCTATCAGGACTTGGAGGGAATTGGTGGAAAGGTTTTTGGGACAGTTTCGGGTTCATGTCAAGAGACCGAAGAATGTGATGACATTGACGTCGGTAAGGCAAAGGATGGATGAATCGCTTAGAGCTTTTCTAACTCGATTCAGTGCCGCAGTTGCTTCGGTGGATCGGCCCGATCCATCGATGGTTTTAATGGCAGCAGTATCAGGAGTCAGGGAGAACTCGGATTTCAAGGTATCTCTGATACGAGATCCCCCACGGAATCTCGACGAATTTTTTCATGAGGCAGAAAGGTTCCTTCGACAAGAAGATGCGAGTACGGATTTAAAGCTGAAAAAGGTTAACGCGGTTGAGGGGGGAGGACCATCCAGCAATGGTTCGGATAAAAACAAAGGAAAAAGGAAGTTGGACAGTGATTCTGGAAATGCTAGGAAGCAATGGAAGGATCCAAAGTTTTCCACATACACAGGATTGAACGAGACACTGGAGCGGATATACCTGAATACTCGAAATCGCCTTCACTACCGGAGGCCGGCTAGGAGAGAACCAACAGAACGGGAAAGGACATCAGGAAGGCACTGTCTCTTTCATGATTTGGATGGACACGACACCAACAGCTGCAGGCACTTAAAGGACATAATTGAGGAACATGTAAGGAATGGACAACTGCCACAATATGTTGGACCTCGGGATGCAACGGCGAGGCAGGAGCAACTGCCGCCTACCTCAAGCTACGATGGAGGGAGGCCCAGGAATGATGGTCGGTTGATCATCCCTTGACCAGGTTAATATGAAATAAGTAGCAAACTATTGGCAAGCAACCAAGTCATTTACACATGTACGGGGACGGAGATAGCCCCTAGGCATGCTCTGAATGATAATAAATTGCGATGCTGTGGTTTGTGAAATTTATCTTTTGCTTTTGGATTGGACACTGCTTTTCTTTTTGGTTTTCGATTTTGGAGCTTCGATTGAGCTCCTGGTTTTTCTTGCTTTTTGATTTGGATTTTCCTTTGGACAATCGTTTTCGGTTTTGGATGTTAGTTTGGATTTCTGTTTTTATGGTTTTGGATTTGGATTTTGGATTTGGATTCTGGATTTGGATTTTGGATTTGGATTCTGGATTTGGATTTTGGATTTGGATTCTCGATTTGGATTTTGGACTTGGATTTTGAGTTGGATTTTAATTGGATTTTTATCTGACTTTTGATAAACGGTCGTCGGGTATGGATTATGCCTGGCAAGGGGTGAGTCGCTTTGCCCGAACGTGGTAAATTGACTCATTCAGGTCGTCGAGTATGGACTATGCTCGGCAAGGGTCCGGAGTGACCAGGATTCGGCCTAGGACTTAGGCCCTATATTATCAATCGTTATTTTCAGGTCGTCGAGTATGGACTATGCTCGGCAAGGGTCCGGAGAGACCAGGATTCGGCTTAGGACTTAAGCCATGGCATTGTACAACATCCAAGGTCGTCATGTGTGGATTAGGCATGGCAAGAACCCGGAGAGGTTAGCTCAAAGTCCAGGGACACTGGATCAAAATCGTCAAGTGTGGATTACGCATGGCAAGAACCCGGAGAGGTTAGCTCAAAGTCCAGGGACACTGGATCAAAATCGTCAAGTGTGGATTACGCATGGCAAGAACCCGGAGAGGTTAGCTCAACATCCAGGGACACTGGATCATGGCCGTCAGGTGTGGATTGCGCTTGGCAAGAGCCCGGAGAGGTTATAAATTTGGACATCGACCCAAAGAGGTCCTGGATTCGGTTGTTGGCTATTGGATAAGGATGGTTTGGGACTCGGTTGTCGAGTTCGGACGGACATGGAATTGGCCCAAGCTTTGGTTATTGGATTTGGAACTGGATGTCGACCCGGAGCAGTCAAGGATGATCTACTCTGGCAATATGGCTATGAATTTTGGATATTGGATTCGGGACTATACAAAACACGCCTTCCTACCGCAAGGCATATTTTGGGGGGCAAAGTGTTATCCCATTTTTTGGACAAAGCTGGAATATCAACGTTGAGCGCATCTCCACCACGATCGAGCTAAGAGGAAGCAAGCAAGCGTATATAAGTCTGGGATTTCACTCATGATTCAAGTATAAAAGTCCATTCGGTATCAAAGGTTTGAAGATTCATTCGGTAATATATCACATATCTCATTCGGCAAAGCCTCATTCGGCACTCAGAGCACACAGTTTCATCCGGCGTTCCCAGTACAAGAAGTCATTCGGCATTTAAAGCACAGGCTCATTCGGCATTCGGCATCTCCCTTCCGAACCAAGTACACCCCTTCACTTCCAAACTCCCACCGAACCAGACTTCTTCGCCAATCGCCGAACCATGCTACCACCGAACCAACTCCAACCTCACCATGCTACCACCGAACCAACTCCAACCTCACCATGCTACCACCGAACCAACTCCAACCTCACCATGCTACCACCGGTCCAAACAACATACCACTCACCGCCGAACCAAAGCCTCGCCGAACCAGAAAGTTGCCAGTCCAGATTGCTTCAGCCCGGGCCCACCAGCAGCTATATACTTCCAAGACCCCTGCCCCCTACCTCATTCTATAAATAGAGGGGCAGGGGTACAACAATGGCAGACAAGTTTGAGAGCTCAAACCTGGAAGGAACTTTCAAACAACTTTCATACACTTGTACTACAAGCTTTGTACTTGTAATCGGATTGGAAAAGGAGAATAACATATAAAGTGGACGTAGGCATACTTTGGCCGAACCACTATAAATCTGTGTGTCTTTTACAGTTTAGCCCCTACTTTTTACGTATTTGCATACACCACCTAAATCAATACGAACAACATAAAATCAACTAAATCATACGACTTGGAGTTTTTTGCCCATCTTTTGTGCAAACGTATTTGAGTTATTTGCTGAGATCTGTGATTTGTGTTCGAATATCGCTGACTTATATTCATACACTGGTGCTTTCACGGTATTGGGTGTTTGTGGCCATTTTTCACGCAAACAATGTATATATTAATATATATTGTAAATAGAAAGGCTTTTATTTGAATTTGATAAATAAAAACACGTTTTCAAATTATATATATGTATATATATATATATATATATATTGTGATTTGGAAATTATGTTAAATTCAATAATAACACTTTTCAAAGTTATTTAAAAGTTTATCATTATTTTCAAAACACTCAAAGAAAATGTTTATTTATCTAAAAATTATAATAGTATTAGTTTGAATAAGATTTTATGAAATTTTATTTTACTTAAACTAAAATAGTCTATATATATATATATATATATATATATATATATATATATAAAGGTTTAATTTTACTTTCTTTTTAAATATCTTATGAACTAAAAATAGTTTGAAAATATATAATATATTAATTTATTAAAAAACATAAGTATATATAAATAAATATAAACATAAATTCCTATTTGCATAATTAAAAAGGCATAAGAAAGGGTTTAAACATAAAAATCCTTGTAATTATCATTTGTATGAAACAAAGATCATGCGTTTACATTTGTTAAGCATGGATAACTTAAACTAACAAGTGGAAAGATTCATTTCTCTTTAAAAATTAAACTAAATAAATAAGTTTTAGAAGAAAAATATGGTTCAGTTCAAAAGTTTATAGCTCAAATATTTTCTCTTCTTCTTCCTATAACTAAAATAAAAATAAATCAAAAGAAACATGATCAACAGCAAGTATTCTAAGATTTCAACTCAACATCAAGTTGTAGGAATCAACTCAACAGTTCAGAATCAACTCAACAGTTCAGAATCAAATTCAAAACAAGTGCAACAATTCCTGATCTAAGAAATTAAAGCTTGGAACAAGAAATCTACTCCTCTATTCTTTTAAAAGGTGAGTAACCTTTTTCCCTTTAAAACAGTTTTAATCAATCTCATGTGACAAATCTATATGGAAATATTGAATTTATGTTTCCATGAATGTTTTCTGGAATGTGACTGAGCTGCTCTGTATATGGATATGAATGTCTCTGTGAACATATGTATGTATGTATATACATACATACACTTCTTTGTTGATTTCTTGGGCTTCATTTTTTTCATTTGATAATTCATATCTCCCTCTAAAATTAGATTCAAACCTTTATATTTGAATGAAAGATGATCATTACAGTGTAATATCAATTTTAAAAATAGTTTAAAGATTTTACAGTTACAAATTTTTACAGAAATATAAATATACAGAGAATGATCCAAATATGACTTAAAAATCCATCATCTTAATTTCTGAATTGGATTTCAGAACTAGACTGGCCTTAGAAAATGATGAATTTAGACACTAAAATCATGATTCTTAGTGTTATATAAATTGAGATATGCTTAGTTGAACAATTTTGGGTATTTTGTTGATTATCGACGATCAAAGACGATTTGAAGCTCGAGATCTCTGTCGTGGGTAGCTTTAGGGGTGACGATCTCTAGAAAAATATTGGTGGGACATATCAAAGGCCGTCGTGGTCTGAGAATGGCGATGTAGGGTTTTTCTGGCGAAGTGGGTGGCCGATATTTTCGAGGAGATTGAGTCGCCGTGGGAAGGACAGACTCGGTTGCGATGGGAGGGAACGATGGTGGAAGTCATGATGAAATTTTGGCGATGTCGACGAGGGATCTCGTGGTCGAGATCAACGACGAGGGGTGGTTTCCGATCGAAGTTTGGGTTCCAATTTTGATCGAAGTACTCGATTTCAATTGGAGATGGGATTGTTAGATCTGGGTGGTCGGAGGGCTTGTAGAGGTCATCGACAATGTGACGATGCCGATGTAGTTGGCCAGAGTCGCGAGAGTCGTCATGCACATGCACAATGCACTATGTTGTGTCTGGGTTTGTTTCGAGTTTGGGAAGAAGATGTTCTCTCGGTTTCATTCTCGCGTAGATGCTAGTGCGATTCGAAGTAGTGATGTTTAGCGAGGGTCTCGAGGCTGGTTCGGGGTTTCAAGTGTTTTGGCTCGGGAATTGTTTGTCAAGCTAGATTTTTGTTTTGATTGAGCAACCAGGTTTCTAAATTTTTAAAAGAGATCAAGTTTATGTTTTAAAGCAAAACAAAATTTAGTTTTACAAGCTAGAATATTATTTAAAGTTTCAAGTTAAGCATGTAAATAAGTTTTAAAAGTTTTAAAGATTTTAAAATATTAGTTTTCTAAAGAAGATGTTCAGTTAGGATTTAAAATGTATTTAAGATTCGAAAGAAATTTTAAACCAAGTTTAAATATGTTTAAAAAACTGAATAAGTAAAAAAAATTGATAACTAAGTTTTCAAAGAATAGGTAATTATCAAACAATTTTGGATAAGTTTCAAGATTTTAAATGATAAATTAAATGTTTAAATTGTTTTTTAGGTAAATTATATTATTAATTATATAATGGATTCCTAATGATTTTAAATAAAAATTAAATGATGTAATTAAGTGTTTAATTAAGTTGATTAATTAGTAGTATTAATTAAAAGTTAATCACTTTATTAGATTAATAAAGGTTAATTGATGTTAATAATCAATGTATAATTATTTAGTACAAATAATTAGTGAATAGTTAATGGTTAATTAATTTAAAGATCAATAACTAGTGCTTATGAGATGATTAATTAAGATAATTAATTTAAGATAATTAATTATATTAATTAATTATGGATAATCATTTGTGGAATTGGTTAAATATAATTACTTAATGTAGTTTATAAAGTATAATTACTTAGTGAATTAATTAATGGATAATTACTGAAAGTGATTGATTGGGGGCTAATTACTGAATGAAATTAATTAAAGGGGAATCACTTATAGAAGTAATTAAAGAATAATTACTTAACGGAAATAATTAAGAATTAATTACTTAGTGTAATTAATTAAAGGATTAATTAATATAATTAATTAAAGGGTTAGTTAATTAATTAGAGGATAATTAATTACTGAATGTGATTAATTAAGATTAATTAATGAATGTGATTAATTGAAGATTACTTGTTAAAAGTAATTAAATAAAAAGAGTAAATAATTAATGAAAGTAATTAGAAGGTCATTAACTAATGTAATTAATTAATTAATGATAGCAATTAAAGGTTAATTAATGGTTAATGCTAATTAATCTTTGTAATTAATTAAAGGTTAATTACTTAATGTAATTAAAGAATAATTAATCAAGAATGATTAATAAAGATAGATAACGAATGGAAGATTAATTAATTGGTTTGAAATTAATTAGTGTTAAGTATGCAGGATTTAAGTAATCCAAGTGATTAAAAAGTTAGTAATTAATTTAATTGGTGGTTAATTAAATTAATTAGAAATTGTTCAACTTAAATATCTTGCTTATGAATGATGAATGATATTGGATGTTTTGGACTATGTGATATCTCTGATATGTGCTGCTTGGTGATATGAGATATTTTGGATGAATTGTGATGATATGGATTATCTATCTATGATATTGTGAATCATCTATCTAAATATAAATTAAATTGTTGAACCTATAACAACTTGGACATTAAAACGTCGTTTTGGATTTCCGTGAGACCGAGATCAGATTTCCATATTTGGATATCCGAAAACCACATCGATCCAAATTAAACGTCAGGTTGTGAAATCTCAAGTCAAGTTAAAGACTCAAAGTGTAAGAAATATTTGTCGTTAAAACTCTGAGGGTGATTCCAATGCGAGTATTACAGAGATATTGCTTTTAGTTTCGAGATGAAGATTCAGAGTGCAAGGGATATTGTCGTTAACTCTGAGGGTGATTCCAAAATGAGTGTAACAAGATAGTGTCTTCGGTTTCGTTCGAACGCAGAACGAACTTGTATGGATTGAGTGCTTTCAGAACATCGTCAGGAGGACGATGAGAATTCATAAAGGTAATCGCAGCCTCAAGCCTCGCCAACCAGGAATGGATAAACCAGGGGAGGTGCAAAAAGGCTAAGTGGGTCGAGCCAAGCAGGACGAGATTTACTTCTGTCTAGAGGTCTCTTTTTATTCAGCTTAGTGGGCAATTATTGGCCATAACTGCGAGGTTGTCCTGTTCAGCACTATCCAGTAAGGGATGGTTCCGGTTTTGTGTTTTAAGGGATTTAGGGTGGATCCTCGGTACTCTGATCTAGACCTGGTACTATGATTGGAGGTACCCTAGTAGCCCTGCCATTGTATGGAATCCAATCTCCAATAAGTGCCCTCGGACTTGATAGTAAACCTATGTATGCTGGAATTTAATAAATGTAACAATTTCGGCTATTTTCTAGTATATTCGAAAACCCTAGACCTTATTATAATATCACTCGATTTCCTATCAAATGTTTTGGTTATCGTAGGGTAACTTTTTTTCCATGTTTATGTGTGGGAAGTCTTACGAGGTACCTTTTCTTTCAAATGATTTTCAAAGTTAAGCAACTTTAACCCGTTTACTCACACCAGACCCATGTCTGACCCAGAGTTTATTTTCTGTTTTATTAAACTCTTAGGTATTCAAATTTTTACGAGTAGCCAAGAGATTCAGGTTAGCTTTGAGGAAATCTGGAGGAGATTTGGAGCAGGAGGATTCAGCGTATATGGATATTATGGTTCTGCAATGCTTGTGTTTGTGTCTGTATCTCTGTGTCGCATCTTGAGTAGTAATGATTAGACAGGCCTTTACAACTGTCCAACATGTGATGTGTAAGCTATGTAACTCTGATAGATGTTGTATATTATGTAATAATTATGTGATTAATATATTTTATTCGTTCCTCTATGAGATTCTGATGTTGTTTAGTTCTTCTTCTCTATTTTTCTCTTTTTTATCCATTTCTTTCTTAATGATGATGCGTCTTTCCGTGGAATGAAAGGCGGGTCGTCACAATGGAATTAGAGCTTTAGGTTGAGTGAATACCTAGGCTTTAGAGTGATTTCTATCTTGAGAGAGCGTACTTGTAACACACACACACACACACACACACACACACACACACACACACACACACCTAATCTGTTGGGTTACCTGTCCGGGTTTTCCAACATAAGTTTTGGAGGTAGATGGAGTAGTAGTGTATGAAGCACGACTACCACAAATAGAAGAGGCCCTAGTATATCGAGGCTGTAGACCTAATACCACCTCGAGTAAGCTTTGTAGCTTGGTGTAAGGATTTCATCAATCTCGGAGGAAATTCTTTTCAAGAATCAGAGTCCATCCTTGAAGTGAAAGTTTGGTTGCGCTCGGGTGAGTGGATTTTCAAGAATTTGGATCTGTTGGATGTGCAGAAGCGAGTGATAGCATTTTGGCAACTTCAGGAAGGAGTAGCTGCGTGGTGGGACGCAGTTGCCATAGATGTTCCTAAAGGTGTTTTCTGTTAGAGCAAGTTTAAGGAAGTTTTTAAGGAGCAGTTGATACCTGTCGTAGAGAAGAATCGACTGCATAAGGATTTTCTGGATCTCAGGCAATGGAGTTTGTCTACATCGGTGATGAGTCTAAGTTCGGCATGGGTGCTTGTGTTTGGTTTGTGGCCCTGGTTTCTTGAGAAGATGTCTACCATCTCAAAGGCTCTTTGTGAAATTGGTTCATATGGCTTTGAGGATTGAAGAGCTTATGGATAAGAAATCTTTGGCATCTGTGGCAGCAGTGCAGCTCGGAAGTGTTTTTTGTACCAGTAGGAAGGTCTTTGGCTATGTAGTTTCTTAGAGGTGGAGTTCAGAAGCAGCAAAGTGGACCGTCAGGTTCTTCTGATTAGCGGGGTGTTCTTGAGGGATTTGACCCTATTTTGAATGGATTGGTTAAGCGTAAGCTATTCTGATTTGTGAAGAAAGAACAATATCTTTGGAAATTAGGCTGGGTAGGTTGAAAAAGTGACTTGCGATAGTTGAGTGTTCTCTTGGGTAATTTTTTGCATGGGATCGAGGCATCTCAAGAAGAAGTAGGAGTTATCGAAGTTGTTAGAGATTTTTCTGGATATCTTCTTACAAGTCAAGGTTTGCCTTAGCATCTGGAGATTGAGTTTTCATATCGACTTGGTTCCAGGAGAGACACCAGTGGTTCAGCCAAGTAGGAGGATAGCTCCTAAAAAGAGGATTTGGTGAAGCAGCTCAGGATTTCATGGAACATATGTGTTTTCTCTTTTATGGATCTGATGAACCATATTTCGGGGATGTGTGGATCAAGTTTGTGCTCGTGTTCATCATCGGCATTTTCATCTTCTCCTAATCAGAGTTGTACAGCGGAAGTGAGGTAGGTAGCAGCCAGAGTGAATGCAACTAGAAGTTGTAGTTTTCTTCAAATAGAGGGTTACTACAGGAAGTTTATATGGACCCCTAAGAATAAAGGAGTTTTTCAGGATCTGAAGGCAAGGTTGTGAGTGCACCTATTCTAGCTATTCCAGATAGGAAAAGTAAGTTCGAAGTCTTCTAATGTTTATGGAGTAGAGCTTGTGTGCTGGATTTCGTCAGATCTAGGAAGGACCATCTTGTTGAGTGGAATCCGGAGATCATCTTGTTTTTGGTCCAGTTTTATTTCGGGAGACATCTGCGAAGATTGTGCTGATTCAAGGAAGGATGTAGGCACCTAGGATTGTCAAAAGAGTTTTATAGTTAAGAGTTGATGGAATTTGGAATTCGAAGTTGGAAATTTGGTATTTGATAAGGTTTCTCCAGTCAAAGGAGCAATAAGATTTGGTAAGATTGGAAAGCTAGCTCAGAAGTGTATTGGACCTTCTCAGTGTTCTCAATAGGATAGATTTTTTGGTTTAAAGAATTAAATTGGCAGTTGGATGGCTGGGATTCAATGTATTTCACATATCTCTAAGGGAGTACATGTAAGATCCATTACTGGTTGTGGAATCAGTAGTTCTGGATTTGGAAGTTGAGCAAGACTTGATTGTGAACTGATATCTTGTTTAGATTGTAGATCGATGTGAGAAGGAGCTCAGGATCATAGTGGTGTAGCTAGTTTAGATTCAATAGAGAGAGGATCCTAATGATTTTATTTGGGAAACTCTAGATAGTCTATCCTGATTTGTGCCAGAATAGTTAGTTAGATTTGTTGCTTGATTGTATTGGTTGCTATGATTGTTAGTTAATGGTTGATGTGTGCTTTATTGTTAAAAATTAATATCTTTGATGGATTATTAAATTTTCTTTGCTTTTAAATTTCGGAGACGAAAATCTTTAAAAGGGGAGGAATGTGATGACTGGAATTTTGGGCAATATCAATTTAATAATCTTCATTAATAATTAAATTGGTCTGATAATATTCTTTTATAACTATTTTAAATAGGCAAGTTTATTCTTTTCAAAGATAATAAATATTTAATTGGTAAAATTTATTTTTTTCAAAGCTAATAAAAATGTATTCTATTTATAATACATATATATATATGTATGTATGTATATATTGTAAATAGGAAGTCTATGATTTAATTAACGATATGTTTTCAAATTGTCATATATATGTATGTATATATTATGATTTGAAGTTATGTTTTAAAATTCAATATAATAGTTTTCAAAACTATATTAAAAAATTTCTATTTATAATGTATATATTTATATATATTGTAAATAGAAAGGCTTTGATTTGAATTTAATAAATAAAAACATGTTTCCATTTTTATTTTTTGAAAATTGGTAAGCGCTTTATTAGGGCAATTTCAGCCCAAGTTTGAAGCCCATATTCAGGCCCAATTAGACGTACAAGCTGATTTATTATGTTTAATTATGTACAGACAAACTCATTTTTTACCAAAAATAAGTTACAAAACCGATAGCTATCTCCTTCTACATTTGTTCATGGCGGCCAATGAGGAGAGTAACTTGTACTTGGGTTTCTTACCAATGGACAGTTCAGATCCCCTACTCCAATTTGAGCTTCATCTCATCCCCGAAAGGTGAGATCTTGAATATGTTTTTGTAACAATTTCATGTCATTTGTAGCTAGCTTACTAACTCCTAAAAATGTTCTCTGTTTGTGTTGAAATAATATTTGATTTCTTTCCTTCCACACACTGCAAACTGCTACAGTATCGGCGATGCTGCTCAATTTGGATTCCATATCTTCGCTGTCTCCTCATTGAATCAGGTAGTTTAGTACATCTGCTAATGTTCTTTCTTGCGTCGTTGAAATAATTGAGTTTTTACATGCTTTCCATATCTCTGTCGAGTATCTACTGGAAAACAACAGATGTTCATGATTTTCTTCATCTTGTTCACATAATACACACATCTTTTCGTTTAGAATTCCCCATTTTGAGAGTCGATCTTTGGTAGGTAATCTTTTGAGCATCGCCTTGTATGTGACAAAGGCCATTTTAGGACAATTCGCTCGATTCCAGATGATTTTGCACCAGTTTACTTTGTTATCTCTGTGTCTAACTCCATTCCACGCTGACTTAGTGGTAAATTCATTTCCAGTATGTTTCCATACCCATATGTCATGTTCTCGTCCACTAAAAATCGGAAAATATTGTATTTTTTCCTTCATTCCTTGATTCACTGGTATCATCGAGCAGTTCCATTCATTATTATTGATTGCATCTACCATTTTTCCATCTGGACAACCATAGTCTGAGTAGGTGTTAATCCCTAAGATATCAATCAAGGATTCTCCAAAGATCCAAGGGTCTTTCCAGAGGTTTGTATCTCTACCTGTGGCAATCTCTTTTGTACAACAAGATGCTAGTGTTTTTCGTACTTTCATAATGCTTTGCAGACAGAAGAAGCATTATCATCAATTTGCAAGCACCAGAAATTTCCTCTGATATATCTTCTTCTCATCCAATTTCCCCACAAACCCTCTCCTTTAATAATTCACCAGGCTTGTTTCAGGGTATAGACCAGTCTCATGTCTGTAAGTCTTCTAAGTCCCACTCCCCCTTCTTCCTTAGGTCTACACAAATTCTCATATTTGATCTTGTGTAATCCTCCTTTCCATATAAAGTCTGCACAAACTTTTTCTATTTTATGTATTGATGCATCAGGTAATTGGAATGTTTGTAGCCAGAAATTAACATTTGAATGGATAACTGTGTGCACCATTTCAATTCTGCCTGCTAGCGATAGGAGTTTGGAACTCCATCCTTGTAATCTGTCCCTTATCGAAGTGATTAAAACTGCACACTCTCTGTTAGTTATCTTATTGGATGATAGAGGAACGCCTAAATATTCAACAGGAAGTGTACCTTCTTTCACATTTAAATATTCCAGGATTTCATGTCTTCTTATACATGTTTTATTAAAATAGCATTTGGTTTTTTGCTCATTCAATTTGAGGCCTGAAAATCTCTCTAGTTTGTAGAATATTTCCTTGACAGCTCTAGCTGATGTTTGACTGGATTTGATACAAATGAGTAAATCATCTGCATAGAGTAAGTGTGTCGCAATAGGCTGAAAATTGTATATAGGCTGGATAAGTCTATTGAATGTAGCCAGCTCCATCTGTAATGAAAAATATTCATGGCTATAGCAAAAAAATATGGGGAGAGAGGGCCACCTTGCCTAATACCTCTGTTGGACCCTATAAAACCTTTTGGTGTGCCATTCATCAGAATTGAAAAGGTCGGTGTAGTAATATATTCTTTGACTATGTTTATGCATTTAGAAGGAAATCCCATAGCTTGTAGCATGTGTATGATGAAATTTCTATTTATTTTATCATATGCTTTGTGAAGATCCACCTTTAGACAGAATTTATCCGCTCCTAGTTTGTTGAAGTTTCTTATAAATTCAAGTGCCATCAGTGAGTTTTCAGAAATGCTTCTGCCCTTGATGAACGCACTTTGACATTCTGATATAAGATCAGGTAATATGAGTTTCATTCTGTTGCATAGAATCTTGCTTAGAATTTTGTACACCACATTGCAACAAGAAATAGGTCGGTAATCTTCAATTTTAGCTAGATTATCCTTCTTAGGAATAAGACAAATAAATGTGTGATTAATTTCTTTAACAAATTTGCCACTTTGAAAAATATCTTGCATTGATGATGAAATGTCTTCTTTCATGTCTTCCCAGTGAGTCAAGAAGAATTTGGATCCCAGGCCATCTGGCCCTGGGCTGGAGTCAACATGTATGGAATGCAGAGCTTCCCAGATTTCTTTCACGGAAATGTTTTTAGACAAGATCCTTCTCCTTTTAGCATTTATCACCCTCCTGCAGTGAATTTCTAGTAAGTTATTACTAACTTCCCCATTAAACATGTCAGAGTAATATTTGATAGCTTCTTCTTTAATGTCTGAAATACTGTTAGTTATATTCCCATCCTGATCCATCAACTGTAAATTATTATTAGTATTGTTCCTGATAGCCATTTTTGTATAGAAAAATTTTGTTCATTCATCCCCCTCAGTCAACCATCTTTCTTTAGCCTTCTGCTTAAGTTCAATGGGTTTTATTCTCAATGTCTCCTTTAGCTTTCTTTGTGCATAGTAATATTGACTCCATATTTCATCTGTAGAGACACCATTATCTATAGATGATTGAAGAACTTCACATTGTTTCTGTAGAATGCTAACCTGGTCTCCTTCTTTTTTCCTTTTTTTGTTCCACTCTCTAAGATTTTCCTTGACCTTTTTAAGAACCTGGACAAGTTTATAGCATTGTGTACCCTCCTACCGAATTATATTTTTGATTTGAGTGGCTTCTGTGTATCCTTCTATTTCATGCCAATGATTACAGTATCTAAAAGGCTTGCCTTTCTTAGTCAAATTCTTTTCACCTAGGTTTATAAGAATGGGACAGTGATCACTAGTTGAAGGGGGAAGAACATTGACTGTGATGTTAGATAGTTTATTTATGCAATCAACATTGACTAGGAATCTATCTAACTTGCAGGATATTTTCTTACATCCACCGCTTCTCCATGTATATTTCAGGTCGCAATGGATGGGTTCTAACAATCCAACGCCAACAATGTAATTATTAAACTCTTCCAACTGGGATACTCTAACGGTAAGTCCTCCCTTTTTTTCCTCTGCTCTAAGAATAGAATTGAAGTCTCCCATGACTACCCAAGGTTCTTTGATCAATTTGTTATTCTCTGCGATTACTTTCAAAAGTTGTGTTCTTTGAGATGCTAAATTTCTTGCATAAACACAACTTAGAATAAATTTAAGTCCTCCCAAATTATTAACTTTAACTGTTAATTGTTGTTCATCTTTGTTCATCAATTTGACATCCCATACTTTTTTATTCCACAGGAGTAGAATTCGACATTTGTCACCTGCTTCAGTATTGTGAATGTAGTCCCATTCCTGGCCAAATGACACCATGAAGAAAATATTGTGATTTAGAAATTATGTTAAATTCAATAATAACACTTTTCAAAAGCTATTTAAAAGTTTATCATTATTTTCAAAACACTTAAAGAAAATGTTTATTTACCTAAAACGTATAATAGTTTTAGTTTGAATAAGATTTTATAAAATTTTAGTTTACTTAAACTAAAATGGTCTATAAATATATACAAAGGTTTAATTTTACTTTCTTTTTAAATATCTTATGAACTAAAAATAGTTTGAAAACATACACTATATTAGTTTATTTAAAAACATAAGTATATATAAATAAATATAAACATAAATTCCTATTTGCATAAATAAAAAGGCATAAGAGATTTTAGATAAGGGTTTAGACATAAAAATCCTTGTAATTAACATTTGTAAGAAATAAAGATCATGCATTTACATTTGTTAAGCATGGATAACTTAAACTAACAAGTGGCAAGATTCATTTCTCTCTAAAAATTAAATTAAATAAATAAGTTTTAGAAGAAAAATCTGGTTATTGTTTTCTGTTCAAAAGTCTATAGCTCAAGTATTTTCTCTTCTTCTTCCTATAACCAAAATAAAATAAATAAAAAGAAACCTGATCAACAGCAAGTATTCTAAGATTTCAACTCAAATCAAGCTGTAGGAATCAAATTAGCAATTCAGAAACAAATTCAAAATAAGTGTAACAATTCCAGATCTAAGAAATTAAAGCCTAGAACAAGAAATCTGCCCCTCTGTTCTTTTAAAAGACGAGTAATCCTTTTTCCCTTTAAATCAGTTTTATCAAACTCATGTGACAAATCTATATGGAAATATTGAATTTATGTTTACATGAATGTTTTCTGGAATGTGACTGAGCTGCGCTGTATATAGATGTGAATGTCTACGTGAATACACACACACACATGCATACGCTTCTCTATTGATTTCTCAAGCTTCATTTTTTTTCATTTCAAATTTCATATCTCCCTTTACAATTAGATTCAAACATTGACCTTTGAACGAAAGATGATCATTACAGTGTAATATCAAATTTAAAAATAGTTTAAAGATTTTACATTTGAAATTTTTATAGAAATATAAATATACAGAGATGATCCAAATAAGACTTAAAAATCCATCATCTTAATTTCTGAATTGGATTTCAAAACTTGATTGGCCTTAGAAAGTGATGAATTTAGGCACTAAAATCATGATTTTTAGTGTTATATAAATTGAGATATGCTTAGTTGAACAGTTTTGGGTATTTTGTTGATTGTTGGCGATCAAAGACGATTCGAAGCTCAGGATCTCTGTCGTGGGTAGCTTTAGGGGTGATGATCTCTAGAAAAATATTAGTGGGATTTATCAAAGGCTGTGGTGGTCTGAGAATGGCGTTGTATGGTTTTTTTTGGCGATCTGGGTAGCCGTTATTTTCGAGGAGATTGAGTCGCCGTGGGAAGGCCAGACTCGATCGCGATGAGTGGGAAGCGATGGTGGAAGTCGTG
Organism: Allium cepa; assembly: GCA_030765085.1. Taxonomy (NCBI): domain Eukaryota; kingdom Viridiplantae; phylum Streptophyta; class Magnoliopsida; order Asparagales; family Amaryllidaceae; genus Allium; species Allium cepa. The sequence continues at coordinate 433,053,203 of CM060943.1, forward strand.
ACGAAGTTTTAGCGATGTCGGCGAGGGATCCCTTGGTCGAGTGAATGGCGAGGGATGGTTTCTGATTGAAGTTTGGGTTACAGTTTTGATCGAATACTCAATTTCAATTCGATATGGGATTGTTGGATCTGGGTGGTCGGAAGGCTTGTAGAGGTCATCGGCAATGCGACGAGGCCGACGTAGTTGGTCGGAGTCGCGAGAGTCATCATGCACGTGCACAGTGCACTGTGTTATGTATGGGGTTGTTTCGAGTTTGGGATAAAGATGCTATCTCGGTTTCATTCTCGTGTAGATGCTAGTGCGACTCAAAGTAGTGATGTTTAGCGAGGGTCACGAGGCCGGTTCGGGGTTTCAAGTGTTTTGGCTCGGGAATTGTTTGTCAAACTCGATTTTTGTTATGAATGAGTAACCAGGTTTCTAAATTTTTAAAAGAGATCAAGTTTTCAAGTTTTAAAGCAAAAAAAAAAAGTTTTACAAGCAAGAATATTATTTAAAGTTTTAAGTTAAGTGTGTAAATAAGTTTTAAAAGTTTTAAAGATTTTAAAATATTAGTTTTCTAAAGAAGATGTTTAGTTAAGATTTAAAATGTATTTAAGATTCAAAAGAAATTTTGAACCAAGTTTAAATATGTTTAAAAAACTGAATAAGTAAAAAAAGAAATTGATAACTAAGTTTTCAAAGAATAGGTATTTATTAAACAAGTTTTGGATAAGTTTCAAGATTTTAAATGGTAAATTAAATGTTTTAAATTGTTTTGTTTTTAGGTAAATTATATTTTTAATTGTATAATGGATTCCTAATGTTTTCAAGTAAAAATTAAATGATGTAATTAAGTGTTTAATTAAGTTGATTAATTAGTAATATTAATTAAAAGTTAAACACTTTATTAGATTAATAAAGATTAATTGATGTTAATAATCATGGTATAATTATTTGGTACAAATAATTAGTGAATATTTAATGATTGATTAATTTAAAGATCATTAACTAGAGATTATGAGATGATTAATTAAGATAATTAATTTGAGACAATTAATTAGATTAATTAATTAAGGATAGTCATTTACGGAATTGGTTAAGTAAAATCACTTGATGTAGTTTATAAAGTATAATTACTTGGTGAAGTAATTAATGGATAAATCCTGAAAGTTATTAATTGGGGGCTGATTACTGAATGAAATTAATTAAAGGGAAATCACTTATAGAAGTAATTAAAGAATAATTACTTAATGGAAATAATTAAGAATTAATTTTTTAGTGTAATTAATTAAAGGAGTAATTAATATAATTAATTAAAGGGTTAGTTAATTAATTAGAGGATAATTAATCACTGAATGTGATTAATTAAGATTAATTAGTGAATGTGATTAATTAAAGATTACTTGTTAAAAGTAATTAAATAAAAATAGTAACTAATTAATGAAAGTAATTAAAAGATCATTAATTAATGTAATTAATTAATTAATGAGAGTATTAAAGGTTAATTAATAGTTAAGGCTAATTAATCTTTGTTATTAATTGAAGGTTAATTACTAAATGTAATTAGAGAATAATTATGATTAATTAAGATAGATAATGGATGGATGATTAATTAATTAGTTTGAAATTAATTAATGTTAAGTAAGCACGATTTAAGTAGTCCAAGTCACTATAAAGTTAGTAATTAATTTAATTGGAGGTTAATTAAATTAATTAGGAATTGTTTAACTTAAATCTCTTGCTTATGAATAATGAAGGATATTGGTTGTTTTGGACTATGTGATATCTCACATATATGACATGTGTTGCTTGGTGATATGAGATATTTTGGATGAATTGTGATGAGATGGATTATCTATTTGTGATATTGTGAATCTTCTATCTGAATATAGATTAAATTGTTAAACCTTTAACAACTTGGACATTAAAACACCGTTGGATTTCAGTGAGACTGGGATCGGATTTCCAGATTTGGATATCCGAAAACCACATCGATCCAAATTAAATGTTAGGTGGTGAAATCTCATGTCAAGATGAAGGCTCGAAGTGTAAGAACTATTTGTCGTTAAAAATTTAAAGGTGATTCCAATACGAGTATAATGGAGATAGTGCTTTCAGTTTCGAGATGAAGATTCAGAGTGCAAGGGCTATTGTCGTTAACTCTGAAGGTGACTCCAAAATGAGTGTAACGAGATAGTGCCTTCGGTTTTGTTCGAACCCAGAACGAACTAGTATGGATTGAATGCTTTCAGAACATCGTCAGAAGGACAATGAGCATTCTAAAAAGATGTGTTCTATAAACGTAATCGCAGCCTCAAGCCTCATCAACCGGGAATGGCTAAAATAGGGGAGGTGCAGCATGGCGAAGTGGGCCGTGCCCAAGTAGGACGAGATTTACCCCTGTCTAGAGGTCCCTTTTTATTCGGCTTAGTAGCTAGGCAGTTGTTGGCCACAACTGCGGGGTTGTCTTGTTCGGGACTATCTATGTAACGCCCCACCCGGAGAACCACATTAACAAAGAGTATTACTAGGTAATACTGTCTGCTAATGCAGAGAATAGGGCTGGATAGGAGCGACCTTCTATAGCCTTGTCTTAAATATCTATTGAATATGTCGACCATGCCATTTTTTTTGTTCTTAATTCAAGTGGATTGACATATCCAGTAAATACTTAATACAAAGCCATAGGTGGATATAGGATCTATCAGAACAAAATACAATAACTCAAATGTAAAACACATCACAGAACAGCAGATAATCCCATAGATACACACATACACATATACATCACAAAGTATACAAAGTGATACAACACATAGGTGGTATGACGACCACAGTACAAACACGAGTCAAAAGAATGTACATATGAGAGTAGAAAACAAAAAAGGTCTACACAAAAAGATATAACAAATAAGAGCTTGCAGAATAGTCCATGCAGAAGCAGAATAGGCTAAGTCCAAAAAGTACCTAACCTGAAACACCTCGGTCTGACCCAAGTATAAAATACACGGGTCAGTCTAGCTAAACGAATCAGTAAAAGGTGATAGTAGAATAATAGAGCATAAGAGCATAATGATATTCTTCTTAAACAAGAAGAAACCATAAGAAAGCAGACTATAGTCATATGGATGATACAGAACATGTATGGCATATATGGTTACACTAGGTGATAGAACACTATTGCTTCAATGAGCATAAAACACAAAATTTCATGAGTCGCTAAAATGTAGTATGCCTCATATCATCGACAATCATAAATCAATAAGAATGGTTTAGGGAATAGTAAAATGTAAACTCCTAAAAGAGTAACTCCCGAACCCGCCATATCGGCAACTCTAAGGAAAACATAAGCAAAAGCCATCTCGACATAAGCCATAAGGCAAATGTCGAAAAAGAGATAAAAATCTCATACAACGCCCAAAGGCGAATCTCATAAATAGCGCCAATAGGCAATCTCAACATATATATGCCAAAAGGCAAATCTCAACACGCCAGTGTAGGTAATGAAAATCTCAAAAGAACTCCCAAGAGTCCAAAAATCCCTAAGTAATCGCCACCGAATGGTTCAAACGACCGATTCCAAAATGAAGACACACAAGGGTAAAAATCATCTCAAAAAGGTTTTGCACGTGCTATTTTTTGCCGAGTACTGTTTCACATAATAGGTACCTCGCCCAAAGGCAAACGTCAAAAGACAAATACGCCGCAATGGCAAACGTCCGAAGACAAATATGCCGCAATGGAAAACGTCCGAAGACAAATATGCCGCAATGGCAAATATCCGAAGACAAATACGCCGCAATGTCAAATGACCCAAAGGTCCAGTATTGGCACGCCAACAGGCAAATGTGTCACAAACTCTTGGAAAGGAACCCGAAATGTGTTAACGTGTGTCCCATACCAACCTTTCGCACTAAACGGTTTACTAACCGCTAGTAAATTTCACACTCAAAACAGTAAAAGGTTCACCTCATATCATCGGTAAACTAGACCCGTAGGCCAAAACGATCAAACGGACAAGTTAGGAATTAACCGAAAGGATAAACGCACGTATCCCATACTACGCGTTTTACCCAAACGTTTAACTCTCTTTCTCATTCGCTCGACAGTGCAAATATGTGTAATTTTTATAGAAAATAATTTACCTTCAAAATAAGCTTTGAAAACCGATTTCGAAAACCATTTGGAAACCATATTTGAAAATTTCCCTTATTATAAAGAATAAATTGATTTTATACTTGAAAATACTTTAAAATATTATATAATAATTATTTTTAAATCTCCTAAATTTTTAAAAATCATTTCAAAAAGAATTGGAGAAAACTGTACTCGAAAGCGACCAAAAACAAGCAAAATTCTACTCTAACCGAAATTCAAATTTAAATTCAAATTAAACTGAAATAATTCAAAATTTGAATTTTGAATTCATCAAAACTGGACTAACCTATTGGTAGGCATCATAATCCTTAAAATACTTCAAAAATATCACAAAAACAGAAGTACATGTCAAAAATCAGACCAAAAAAGGTCATAAAAACACTTGGTCAAATAATACCCACGTCTAAAATCTTTTCTGGGTTCAAATTGTGGACATAAAACAGGTGGCCGAACTATATTTGATTGAACTAAAAATTGGGTACAAAAACTAGAGAACTTATTCTTTTAAACAAAAAAAGAATCGTCGAATCCCGATTGGAAATGAAAAAGATACACTATCTCAAACATGCACTCAGGCCATGTTTGCAACAGTTCGAAAACCAAAATGCATAGGCCTGAAAGCCCTCATGGGTTCAACTTTCAGGCATGAAACAGTGGTCCAGATTGCATTAGATTGACCACAACATTGGTGAGAATGTAGTACAAAACTTCATCTTTTAAATAAAAAAAGAATCATGCAATTTGGACAAAATTTGAGGAAGTTATGATGTCACAAAGTTGAACCCAGACAGTGTTTTGACTGTAAAACTCTGGGCAAAAGCATGGTCCAGGTCAAACTTTGGCAACATATTTCTATAATCTATCTAAGAAAAAATGACCTGAAATTTGTTATGGATATAGTAGAAACCTCTGTCTTTCAAAAAAAAAAGTTTCATGCAATTTGGATAAAATATGAGGAATTTATGAGGTCTCAAAATTGAAACCAGACAGTGTTTGCAGCAGTTGAAAAATAAGGAAATGTACAGGCCTGAAACCCATCTCGGGTTCAATTTTCAGGCATGAAACATAAGGTCAAACGAGCTCAGATTAAGTTAAAAATTTGCATGCATATAGTATAACAATTTATCTTTCAACTGCAAAAAGAATCAACGAATTTCGATAGGAAACGAAAGAGATACGCTGTCTCAAACATGTACTCGGACCATGTTTGCAGCAGCTCAGAAAATCAACATTACAGCAAATGAATTTGCAAATTAAACAAACTAATTCATCTCTAAGAAACATGAAACAATCTAGAATGTGTGAGGAACCCTCACCTTGAATTAGCAGCAAAAATTAGCGATTTGCAGCAAGCAATTTGAAGAAGACAACAACTTTTCCACTCAAGAAGCTTAGAAATCACCTGTAATTAGTATGTTGTAACATGCAAACAACAAGATGGGAATAACCAACAAAAATATGATTCTGGATGAAATAATTCCATGAATCTTGTAGAGATTACCTGTAGGTTTGAAAGATAAAAATTTCCTATTAATTTTGATTAGGTTTACAAGGGTTTAGCTTAGGATTTAGGGAGGAATTAGGGTTTTCCTTTTACTGTTAGCTTTTAGGAATGGAGAAGACAAAGTTTCTGAGCAAAGGAACGTACAAAACATTTTTCTCCAGACCTTTCTTAGCTAATGTTTAGTTATGGGCTTAATTATGGTCCATTAAGCTTAAGTGTGAAGAGGTGTTTGATTAATTAGGCTAAAAACAACACATGGTACAAATTTGTCTACACATTACACAATTTTATCAACTTATGAACAAATTTTGAAATGTTTGAGCTTTGTAAAAACTACACAATCATGTTAAAAATTATTTTAATCATTTTAACACCATTTTGACATATTTACATCATAAATTTCCATTTTTACAAATACGGTTAAATTTGAATTTTATTTGTACAAAACTAACAAATTTCAACATTAAAATTATCCAAACTATTTTAGTTTATCACAAATAAATGTATAACCATAATAAAATTATTTAGACACTCAAATAAATTTTTTCAAACAATATTTATTTGTTTAACATTTAATTTTAACTCAATTATGTTTAGAAAAACACTATTTTGCTCCAAATTCACCGTTTTCACTTTTATTGCAATTTATTGCAATATGACCCATAGGAATTTTATAAATTTCTATTTTATCACAACTTTACACATTATCAAGTTTTCTAAAAAAAAATATTTCTCATTTTAAAATTTTTATTCAAATTCAAATATTGAATTTGAAGCTCAATTTATCCCCAACCTTTCATTTAATTCAAATTTAACCTCAAACTCATCATTTAAATTTATTTTCCTCAAGTTTACTCCTAACTAAATATATTTTTCTCCAAACTCTGTATTTAATCATTTTCAAATGATTAAACAACTGTTTTTCTCAAATTTTCCCCAAGTAAATTCCAGAAAAACCCAAATTTTAGATTAAACTCAGACAATATATTTAAATTACCTTTCCACAAATATATTTATTTCTTGATTATTAAATTATAATCTCATTATAATTTATTATTATTGCTATCAACAGGTAATCGCAAAATCTGGGTTCTTACAGACTCTCCACCTTAAAAAAATTGCGTCCTCGCAATTTCTAGGGAAGAGCTGTAATCAACACGATTCATTTCATCAAGCAAAGGAAGATAGATATGCTAGAGTTTAAATTTCTCACCCTCAACACAAGAAAACAGAAAACTTGGAAAAGATAGCTTAATAAATTATATGGTTTCCCAATTGTAGTTATTGTGATTAACGGACCATAGAATTTTTACGAGCAGAATATTCTTATTTCAATGGCATTACACCTTCGAAGCAAGAACACGAATTGGAGGCTACACAATATATAAATCGGGTGAGATCGATAGCTCGAAAGCTTCGCGAATAGAGTTGGGATTTAGTCACCACTTTATCCCGAACTCCAACCCATAAGATGATAATCGATACGACTTTCCATATAACACAATGTAACGACCCGAAATTTTCGAACCTGAAAATTTCAGATAGTTATGGAAAAGAAGAAAGAGATAGAAGAAGAAGAAGAATAGAACACCAAAATCTCACATTCGCAGCGGATAAATTATAATAAATAATAACAGTTTACAAAAGAATATTTTATCTGTTGATTACACTTTAATACATCAAAGGTTCACATATATACAGTCACTTATCATATGCAAATCATGTCTCGGACATATAATCATATACTGCAGCGAAAATACTCTATACGTACTTGCCATCCAGCTCGTCTCCTGAGCTCCAGAACGTACCTACCTGAAAATCTGTAATACTCGGTCTGACCCGAGCATTACACCAAAGTAACACCCGGGTCAGGCTGGAAACCAGCGTGAGTAAACCCATCTAACATGTAATACCAAAGCATACAACTGAATTAAAACCCGGGTACTCATATCAATTCACAAAGCCACAATTTATTTTAGACATCACTTATTCCACACATCAATTTCTAAGTACCGAACTTAGATAAAATAATCCAATTCACTTAAATCACTTCATTCTAGCCTATTGATTTCGCAAATCAATTTATAAACTTTGAAGTGGTTTCGGGTATTTCCCAATACCCGACCCCGCTCTCTTCGAAACTCATATCATCAACCCAAGTTATCCACATGAAATACACAACATTTCATATCAGGGATATCAACTCATTCAAAGCATCCAATACCATTCAACCAATCATAAGAAAAGCTTCATCACACAAATCAATTCAATTGATTCTAATTGAATTTTCAAACCTCAATCACTTAGATTCCTTCATTTACATTTATTTACTCCAAATCAATTTAATTAGTCAACCCATCATTATTCATCTTAACTTATCTACTTGGACTAAGTTCTCAGATTCATTAACTTATAATCACTTACATTGATTAATAATCCTTGAAGTAATCATGCTCATAAATTTACTAACCCTCCATAAATTTTGTTACACTGATTAAACAAGTAATTAATCCTCAATTAAGTAATTACCAATAATTACCCCCTTTGATTTATGATATTAAGTAATTTTCTTCGACTTCTTTTATTAATTTACTAACTACATTGATTAATTACCTTAATCAATCATTGATTATTTCAAATTATTAATTAATCTAGAATTTAATTAACCTTTAATTGCCTATATTATATTAATTGTTAACAATCATTAACTACTCATCTTAATTAACTTCTTAGTTTCCATTAACAAACTCACTAAATTATCTATGGTCTTATACCGCATCCTCGATTAATCCTTCGGTGTGAAAATACTTATTTAAGGTAATTTACTTAGTATACTCAACCACCATGAAAAGAAACCCATCAAATTGTTTATCAAATCGATGATAAAAATCTAACAAGTAAGGCCCTTTTCTTAGAAACAAACATGTTCATTTCGGGCAGAAATGTAACCCGAGCTTGCACCTCGATTTCATATATATAGATAGCCGAATTTTAAAAAGTGATACAAACGAAAGTTATCACATTCTTCCTGCAGTTTCCAAAACATTAAAAATTATAGGATTTGGACAAGAAACGCAAAAGTTATACACAAAATACTAGCTCAGGTTTGCACAAGACACTGAGTACTCTACAACAACAAGACAGCGAGTTTGCAAGAGGTTTTTCAAAATATTAGTCAATGAATTTCAAAAAAGGATACAAATCAAAGTTAAAGGAATTTCCGTTAATTCCAGAATGACCAAGATCATCGAATTTGGATCAACGGTTCAAAAGTTATGACCATTTTACTTAAAACATTAAGCTTAGCCTGAACTTATGCATTTACAGGACAGCGACCAACAATTGCAATTATAGCATAGAAAACATCGATATCAGGCAAAATGAATAAAGCAAAAGTTGTAGATTAGTTTCTAATCTTTCTGGAACATTACAAATTACCGAATTCCGATAAGAATTGTAAAAGTTATGGATAAAACAATTCTAAGATTTGAATTTCATAACTTCTGTCATTTTGTCTCGGGACAGCGATAAACAATTATAATTTTGGCCAAGATAACATCGAAATTTTGAAAAACTCAAAAATTAAAAGTTTTAGAACAAAGTCTAAGCTTTCTGCAACATCTAAATTTATCGAAATCGGTCGAGGAACGAAGAAGTTATGTCCAATTTAGTTTCAGCCTTAAGCACAGGGCTAATATTGGTTTTGCTCTCGGGATTACAGTAGAAAAATTCAATTTTGACATAGCTAACATCCAAATTACAGAAAACACAAAACATTAAAGTTGTAACACATGAAATAAGCTTTCCAGAACATCTAAGAAATCGAAATTTCATTAAGAATTGAGAAAGTTATGGTCAAATTACTAAGCTGCGTTTTGATAGAACCGAGCCACTTTTACTTACAACTATCATCTCTTTAAGAATAACATAAATACTAGAAATTTAAATAGGTTTTCTCACCTTAAACTTGTATATTTGCCTTGAATCTTTTTCCTTGGCTTTCTCCAAGCTTTTTCACTATATCTTACTTTTGTTTTTGTTTTGTGAAAGAAAGAAAAATAAGTGAACATTTCCACCCTTTACATAGTAATTTTCAAGGCTAGTTTGGTAATTTTAGTTTTGGACACTTGTCTACTTCTCTTTGCACAAGCTTTAGAATGTTGACACATGTCTACTTAGGTGTCTTAAGATGTTTCTACACATGGACACCAATGGGGTTATGTGTCATAATTCTATTTCATCTTAAGATAGGTGTATGGTCCATATTATGCCACTTGTCTTCACCATGTCATGCCACTTATCCTATACTTATAAATGTATACATACTAATACCTTTTGTATTATTTAAAAGCATACATAAATATAGATAAAATAGAGATGGTGTAGATAGTATATTGTAAACTATCTATTTACACGATATATTATTAAAACTGACAAATCACCTTTAAATTAGATTCCAACCATTCTATTATCTTCAGTCCTATCATTATAAATTTTATAAGCCTTCAAATTGTTATTAACAGGCTTAAAATTCTATATTCAATATTTTACCCAATTTCAAATTATATAACGCAATAATTTAATTATCAAGTAAATGTTAATATTCGGGAGTCAAGTTTACAATTAACGTTTAAATATTTAAAATCAATTTATTATTCCAATTTGAACTTTTAAAAATATCGGGTCGTCACATTCCTTCCCCCTTAAAAGAATTTCGTCCCCGAAATTTATAGTTAGGATGAATGGTTCAAAACCCGTTTACTTTTTCCAAAACCCACAATTCAACATTCTACCAATTATCTTTTATTAAAGACACTTAACCTTAACCAACTTCCTAAAACCTTCTATAATTTTCACGCAATACCCTTTTGCTCAATCCTTTAAATTTCAATTTAAAACCAATTTTGAGTTATCGAAATTTCTCAAATTTTTTTTTCTAACTCTCTAAATTTCCGAAAAGGTTTGCCGGCGTCTCCTTTGTGCGGCTAGGTCGGTACTACTACAAAAGGCCTTTACGGGCTCCCAAATTCCAAAAGAAAACAAATGCCAAGTGGCCACATCAAAACCCAATCCAATTCCATACAGAATTTTAAATACATACCTTTTTGTCGGGCCATTCACATTTATTTTTTGGAATCAAATCCAATTTCTTTTCCCTTTCATACCTGCGTATTCTATTTAACAACAATATCCAATCGTAACCTTTCAAATCCCTTTTTTTTTACCTTTCCTTATATAGGTTTTCACATCTTCTTCTATGCCAACTAGTTTTCTCCTTTTTCATACGAATTCAATTTATTTCAATTTTCAATATTAAATTTTATCCTTCATCTATAACTAGTTCATATTAGTTTCATCTACTAATTCACTTTAAGTTTCAAATTTGAGATCGTTTTGTCGCTAATGAATTTTTTTTCCTAACTCCCAAAATTTTCAGAAAATTTTGGCGGAGTCTCCTTTCTACGGAGGAGCTTTTGCAATTTGACAATAGATATAAATATGTATACATCGACCCACACGGTCGGAAAAAGCAAAAACAGTTCATATTTCCTATTTTTATTGCTTAGGCGTACCTTTATTTAGCATTTTAAGCAAGCAGCTTATAAATTTAAGCAATTAGCGCAATCCAAACCAACCAAACAGTCTTCAAGTACCTGTACTATCTCAATTTAAATATGTAAGTGCCACATATAGAAATTCTATTAGCATTTCACTTACTTTTAAAGGCTAAACACAAGCATTTCAAAAGCAACAAACACCAAACGCTTACCATAAGCGATTTATATAATTTAAAGTTAATCCAATTGCTTCCTTAAATTTAAAATTAAGTTACTTTACTTTAATTTATTCCAACATCAAACTTAAGTTTACTTCTATTTTATTCTCATTTAATCAAATTCCATTAAACTCAGTTAGCCCACCATTTCATTTTAATTCACCTCCACAATTTATCAAAATAATATCCAAGCGTATACTTAACTCATTTATACTTCAAATCAATATGTCACCGAACTTAAGTTCAGTCTGATAATCCAATTTCGATCACAAACTTGATTTTTTTTTTAATTTTATTCAATCAGACTTCGTCCATTTATTATTTAATTCCATTAACTCATTTTATATTGCACTTTATTAATTCATTTGCGAATTTATTTTATTTATACAAAGCCATTCTCAATTTACTTGCAACTTTCGTTAAATATTATTCATATCACGTTTGAATTTTATTCGTAATTCAAACCGTCACTTTTCCAATCCAACTCTATTTTATTTCTACAAGATCTCTTCTTATTTAATTCATTATCAAATCCAAGTCGAATTCTATTGACAAATTCGAATTCATTTCCAAACTCCATTATTAATTTACAATCCATTTGTTTAATCGAGTAAAATTTTATTAACATACTTTATCAAATAATTATTTATTAGCTTACTTCCAACTTTTATTACAAAGAAACTTACTTCATTAAATTTTCTCGAGTTCTTATTTTATAATTCCTGTTTGGATTTCCCTTTTAATTATTAAAATTTAGAAATGCCTTTAAATTCGGATAATATTTTATAAAACATATTTCTTATAACTCGATGTCTCAAACAGTCCATCCTTGTTCTCACTGAAATTCAGTCATACGTTGATCAGGCGTAGAACTGAAAATCTATAAGTACTTAGCAGACCCATTTTCAACACCCAGTGAAAATACTTTAGAAAATAATTTTATTGAAAATATAGAAAACATTTTTGAAAATAGAGGATATATCTTTGGTGAGAATGCTCTGGAAACCATCACCCCCATCCATGGTCACAGTTACATTCCAGGGTTACGTTGCCATCGCAGCAAAAGTCCATGTAACTGCAGGCTCTCCGCGGCCTCTCGATTACGCCATGGAACCCACACAACAGATCACAGTTACACCCAGGGTTACGTTGCCATCGCAGCAAAAGTCCATGTAACTGCAGGCTCTCAGCGGCCTCTAATTTTCGCTGTCGAAATGAAACCTCTCCACTGCTACATAGGTCGCAGTCTGCCGATATAAAATCAAATGCAGACTGTTGGCTCTAAGCGGCACACACGACTTTCGCTATGTTATACCATAGGTCGCAGTCTACCGATATAAAATCAAACGTAGACCTTGGCTCTCAGCGACACACACGACTTTCACTATGGTATACTATACTCATAATCCCCAGGAACTAGTTTCATCCGGACTCCTCACAGGATCAACTTTAGAACCCCCCTTTGGGTCTCAAGGCAGCACCACCCGGTGGTACTCCTGAGAAGTTCATTTCAAGGGAGCGCCTTTTTCCCCAGAGCCATCATCAAAACATTTTATACTATACATATATAGTATCTTTAAATCATACACCTAGTATGATCTCATACAAAGCTCCTTTACACCAAATCGATTATTCCAAAATTGATAATTCTCAAACTAGGCTTTCCAAATTCTTATATTGATTTTACCCAAAAATCAAAAGCCTTTCCAAATCCAAATCCAAAGGTTCCCAAAACCTTTTCCCAAAATCCTCATATGATCCTTTATATATATATATATATATATATATATATATATATATATATATTCAGATATATAAAATCTTTTAAAACTTTGGATCATTTCAAACTTGTATAAAATTCCTTTTATACTTCAAAACATTTCCAAAAACCCTTTTCTTCTGGCAACAGATTCATCAAGGGGAGTTTCATTTTATTAAACAAAGATATTTAACTTTGTTTACATAAAATCAAATATTCAAATTTGATTACTCCTTTCAATATCATTTTCATTCAAATCCGTACGATGTACACATATCATCCGTACGCTATACCAATCTGATCGCTCACTCGATCACACAATTTCATTTCCGAACTAGTGTCGTCCACCCGACTTCCTAGTGCGGACACAGATCTGGTTTCTTGATCAGAAACCGTCATTCTCCTTGCATAGTCTAACTATGATAGAGAATATCCAGAACCAATCAACAATCCATATCCAGTTTCGCCGTCGAAAATTGAGTGAAAAATCTCACTCGGATCGATATAACTATCTCGAAATTATGTGCTCGAATCTGGATCAAATCACTATGCGAATAGAATAACATACGTACACCCTACGTATTTTTTTTATTGATTATTAGCCAAATCAATTCCATTTTTATTCACATTCACTTTGATTTTCATTCACTTACTCATAATTGCTTTAATCCCTTTGGATTATCACCTCTATTCTTATCTCGATTGAGTATTTAACCAATAACAGTTCGAACTCCGACCAGTTTATTTAGAAAATAGCTTGAAATTTTTATTTTTGAAAATAGATAAGTAGTTGGAAAATAATTACTAGTTTGTAAAATAGCTGTAAAATAGTTCAGTAATTGTAAAATAATTGGAAAATAGTTAAATAGTCATAGAAATTTTAAATAATTCCAAAATAGCTACAAAATAGTAATTAATAGTTGAAAATAGTAATTAGTTTATTAATAGTTAGAAAATTGTTAAACAGTTTCAAAAATAATTGTAAAACAAGTATAAGATAGTTTGGCTTTTAAAAGAAAGGTTGTATATATAATGAATAGCTTGGAAAAATAGTTTTGTATTAAAACAGTTTATATTAAAAATAGTCCAGAGTCAAAACTGTTCACTCCCCAATCTTCATTCCCAATCAATTCAATTTAAATTTCCTCTTCCATTTAAATTGACCCCATTCCAATTTAAATAACTTCAATTTCCATTGAAATCTATTTAACCCAATTCAAGTTGAATTCCTCAGTTTCTTTCCAAATTTAACTTTATTCAACCTTGATCCTACTAATTCAAATAAATTTCAATTGAACTAGTTCCAATTTCAATTCATTTCAACTCCAGTTTGAATTAATCCCAATTTCAAACTCCATTTCCACAACAAGCTGAATTATTCTTGATTTCCTCCCAAATTCAATTCAAATTCCATTTGAATTTAAAACTATTAAACTTTAATTACAATTCCTAATTATTCAAATCAATCCAATTCAAATTTTCCATTTGAATCTTATACTCATGCATCTTCAATCACACTTTCAATTACTTCAAATCAAATTCAATTTGAACCAATTCAAATTCCAAATTTAAACCATCTCGAATTATATATAAATTCGAGTTAATACTTCAAATGTTGATTTAATTCCTTTAAAGCAATTTTCCTTTAAAGTTTTTAAATAATTCAATTCTGAGTCCAAATTTCAAAATTCCATTCTAGAACATCCATCAAATTCCAAATTCCAGATCTCAAACCCATTTGAGATCACACAAACACCCCGTTCATATTAACCATTTAACTTCCCAAGTTAAATCTTAATTTCATCTTCAAATTTTCAAATCAGGTTGATCATTCCAACTTATTTAACTTTTTCTCCAGTTAAACTCAATTCACTTAATCCAGTCAACCTTACCCAATTTGAACTTCCATTTCAATTTTTAAACTTCTCATAAATAATCTTCCCACTTATTAAGTTTAAAAAAAAAATTATCACCTTGGGTATCACATCTTATTTCAAACTCAAAACTCACCATTTAGAGTTATTTCCAACCACCTTTGATATTATGTATATCCACATGTATACATATTAATTTCTTTTACATACCAAGTTATACTTTAAAATTTTAAACCACCTTTGGTTTAAATTCAAAACAAATTTCTTTTTTAAATTTTCAAACAACTCTTGTTTGAAATAGGACCATTTATTCAAATGCATTAAATAATATATTTGTTATTTCTTTAAATTAATTACATCATTAATTAATCACATTCGGTAATTAACTTATTTCTTAATTACCTTCATTAAGAAATTGTGCCTTAAATTACTTACCTCTAGTTACTTCATCAAGTAACTCCTTCTTATTTATCAATTCCAATTATTATCCATTAATTAATCTCATCAAATAAAGTTTAATTAATTACATAAATTAATTTATTATCCTTATCCTGAAACCTTTCCCAATTTCAAGATTTAATTTCAGTTTGAATTTGTTTCAAACTTATCTTTATTCAATTTCAATTTTAGTTTGGTTGTGTTCTATTACTTCTCAATTTAATTTCAATAATTTTAACAACCAATTCCCTTTATATTTATTTGAAAGAAATATTGCTTTTTATATATATCAAAACATATTCTTATATAAAATCATTTAAAATCTTTATATAAGAAAATAACAAGTACGCTCTCTCATATATATATATATATTCACTCAACTCATTCTAGGGTACCACTTACCCTATCATTAATGAGTAATCCCATCAGAGCCAAGGTTCTCGCTTAACCTTCAGCTCTGATACCAAATGTAACGACCCGAAATTTTCGAACCCGAAAATTTCAGATAGTTATGGAAAAGAAGAAAGAGATAGAAGAAGAAGAACAGAACACCAAAATCTCACATTCGCAGCGGATAAAATATAATAAATAATAACAGTTTACAAAAGAATATTTTATCTGTTGATTACACTTTAATACATCAGAGGTTCACATATATACAGTCACTGATCATATACAAATCATGTCTCGGATATATAATCATATACTGCAGCGGAAATACTCTATACGTACTTGCCATCCAGCTCGTCTCCTGAGCTCCAGAACGTACCTACCTGAAAATCTGTAATACTCGGTCTGACCCGAGCATTACACCAAAGTAACACTCGGGTCAGGCTGGAAACCAGCGTGAGTAAACCCATCTAACATGTAATACCAAAGCATACAACTGAATTTAAACCCGGGTACTCATATCAATTCACAAAGCCACAATTTATTTTAGACATCACTTATTCCACACATCAATTTTTAAGTACCAAACTTAGATAAAATAATCCAATTCACTTAAATCACTTCATTCTAGCCTATTGATTTCACAAATCAATTTATAAAATTCGAAGTGGTTTTGGGTATTTCCCAATACCCGACCCCGGTCTCTTCGAAACTCATATCATCAACCCAAGTTATCCACATGAAATACACAACATTTCATATCAGAGATATCAACTCATTCAAAGCATCCAATACCATTCAACCAATCATAAGCAAAGCTTAATCACACAAATCAATTCAATTGATTCTAATTGAATTTTCAAACCTCAATCACTTAGATTCCTTCATTTACATTTATTTACTCCAAATCAATTTAATTAGTCAACCCATCATTATTCATCTTAACTTATCTACTTGGACTAAGTTCTCAGATTCATTAACTTATAATCACTTACATTGATTAATAGTCCTTGAATTAATCATGCTCATAAATTTACTAACCCTCCATAAATTTTGTTACACTGATTAAACAAGTAATTAATCCTCAATTAAGTAATTACCAATAATTACCCCCTTTGATTTATGATATTAAGTAATTTTCTTCGACTTCTTTTATTAATTTACTAACTACATTGATTATTTACCTTAATCAATCATTGATTATTTCAAATTATTAATTATTCTAGAATTTAATTAACCTTTAATTGCTTATATTATATTAATTGTTCACAATCATTAACTACTCATCTTAATTAACTTCTTAGTTTCCATTAACAAACTCACTAAATTATCTATGGTCTTATACCGCATCCTCGATTAATCCCTCTGTGTGAAAATACTTCTTTAAAGTAATTTACTTAGTATACTCAACCACCATGAAAAGAAACCCATCAAATTGTTTATCAAATCGATGATAAAAATCTAACAAGTAAGGCCATTTTCTTAGAAACAAACATGTCCATTTCGAGCAGAAATGTAACCCGAGCTTGCACTTCAATTTCATATATATAGATGGCCGAATTTTAAAAAGTGAGACAAACGAAAGTTATCACATTCTTCCTGCAGTTTTCAAAACTTTAAAATTTATAGGATATGGATAAGAAACGCAAAAGTTATACACAAAATACTAGCTCAGGTTTGCACAAGACACTGAGTACTCTACAACAATAGGACAGCGAGTTTGCAAGAGGTTTTTCAACATATTAGTCAATGAGTTGCAGAAAATGATACAAATAAAAGTTATAGGCCTTTCCGTCAGCTTTCCAGAATGACCAATATCATCGAATTTGGATCAACGGTTCAAAAGTTATGACCATTTTACTAAAAATATTAAGCTTAGCCTGAACTTATGCATTTGCAGGACAGCGACCAACAATTGCAATTATAGCATAGAAAACATCGAAATCAGGTAAAATGAATAAAGCAAAAGTTTTAGAATAGTTTCTAATCTTTTCGGAACATTAAATACTACCGAATTCCGATAAGAATTGTAAAAGTTATGGATAAAACAATTCTGAGATTTGAATTTCATAACTTCTGTCATTTTGTCTCGGGACAACGATAAACAATTATAATTTTGGCCAAGATAACATCGAAATTTTGAAAAACTCACAACTTAAAAGTTTTATAACAAAGTCTAAGCTTTCTGCAACATCTAAATTTATCGAAATCGGTTGAGGAACGAAGAAGTTATGTCCAATTTAGTTTCAGCCTTAAGCACAGGGCTAATATTGGTTTTGCTCTCGGGATTACAGTGGAAAAATTCAATTTTGACATAGCTAACATCCAAATTACAGAGAAAAAAAACATAAAAGTTGTAACACATGAAATATGATTTCCATAACATCCAAGAAATCGAAATTTCATTAAGAATTGAGAAAGTTATGGTCAAATTACTAAGCTGCGTTTTTGATAGAACCGAGCCACTTTTACCTACAACTATCATCTCTTCAAGAATAACATAAATACTAGAAATTTAAATAGGTTTTCTCACCTTAAACTTGTATATTTGCCTTGACTCTTTTTCCTTGGCTTTCTCCAAGCTTTTTCACTTTATCTTACTTTTTTTTTGTTTTGTGAAAGAAAGAAAAATAAGTGAACATTTCCACCCTTTACATAGTAATTTTCAAGGCTAGTTTGGTAATTTTAGTTTTGGACACTTGTCTACTTCTCTTTGCACAAGCTTTAGAATGTTGACACATGTTTACTTAGGTGTCTTAAGATGTTTCTACACATGGACACCTAATGGGGTTTTGTGTCATAATTCTATTTCATCTTAAGATAGGTGTATGGTCCATATTATGCCACTTGTCTTCACCATGTCATGCCACTTATCCTATACTTATAAATGTATACATACTTATACCTTTTGTATTATTTAAAAGCATACATAAATATAGATAAAATAAAGATGGTGTAGATAGTATATTGTAAACTATCGATTTACACGATATATTATTAAAACTGACAAATCACATTTAAATTAGATTCCAACCATTCTATTATCTTCAGTCCTATCATTATAAATTTTATAAGCCTTCAAATTGTTATTAACAGGCTTAAAATTCTATATTCAATATTTTACCCAATTTCAAATTATATAACTCAATAATTTAATTATCAAGTAAATATTAATATTCGGGACTCAAGTTTACAATTAACGTTTAAATATTTAAAATCAATTTATTATTCCAATTTAAACTGTTAAAAATATCGGGTCGTCACACACTATGAAGGAAATCGTGCCGATATTAGATCGACAATAATTACGGAAAGATAATCTAATAAGAAGTAGGTGGTTTCTTCAAATATCATCTAACTTGTATGATTATAAAAATGCAAGTTAACACAAAGAATGTGTTTTTATACTCTCTTTTACTACTCAAAAAATATTATTTACTCTAAATAAGGAGTAATGAATTTAAATTAAAATCTAAGCAAGAAGCTTTGGGAAATTTTCAAGTGTTGAAAATTGAGAATTTGATTTTGCTCAAAATATAGTCAAACTATCCTCTTTCACCCGTACTTAGCTAAAATAGATGATATTAGTTCATATCCATAATAAGAAGCACTACAATTAATTATTACGGGGAAAATAGATAATTGTTCATTTCAGGCCTGCTATAAAGAAAACCAGTTTTGACATAGCAAACAACAAAATCTGAAAACCTTTATAAAATGAAAGTTGTTCTACTCAGTCTATGCTTTCTGGTGATATAAAGATTATCAAAATTGGATTTACGGTTCGAAAGTTATGCTAGTTTTACTTTCAGCTTAAATCTTAGAAAATTTCTTAAGAGGATAGAAATGTCTATCCACTTTCAATCCCATTTTAGACTCAGTAAAAGGAAAAATCTTTTAAAGTGGTAAAAAGGAACTTTATAGCTCACTGAATGCTCTTTCATCTACAAAATGAGTGAACTCATATGGAGTATAAATCCTAAGTTATCGCTGTTTTAGTACAGCACTTTTCCAAACAAAATTTCAGTTTTTAAATCAATTTAAAATTTGAAATTTTCCCAAACCATTTTAATCTCAAACTATATTTTCAAACAAACTTTTAGCTATATCATTTATTAAATGATCTTCAGTTTCCCAAAAAATCTAAGACATGTAAAATTATGATTAACTTTATGTAATCACCAAACAACAATTCATTAAGTGGAAATACTTTCATTACTTTTCAAAATCTAGCTTTAAAACAATTAACTATGAAAACTCATTTTGGAAGAGATAACTAATCTATTCCATTATCGTGAGATTATTATTGATTATCCGCCAAATAAATTTTTGGGATATATATATATATATATATATATATATATATATATAAAGTTGAAATTATTCTCAAATATAAAATGGTTATACTACATAAATTGTTCGTTTATCAAAACAATCCAAATTCACATTTCCACTTGTCATAAAAATTAAATTCACATCTAATTATCAACATAAAACTAATTAAAATTGATAATTAATTCAAACTTGTTTTTAGAAGAATTTTGCAATTTCAAACCAACAAGTTTTTAATACCATTTAAGTTTAAAACAAAAACTAGCTCACAAATTTATACTAAATGTTCTAAACTAACACTTCTTTATTTTCTCTTAAGATAGAGTTTTAAATCGTACTATCTATATTTTTTTCCGAACAACCAATTACCAAAACACATTTTAAAGTCATCAAATTTAGCTTTGAACAAAAATATTTAATTGCTATTCCAATATTCTCTAACCAATGTATTATTTTATCTCGAATACATCATGTTATTAATCAAAGCATCATATGATTTCTAATTAAGACATATACTTAATTAGAATTAATTTACTTTACTTAATCAAATCATCATAAGATGTCATTATTTAAATTCCAATAAGTTGTACTTATACAACCAATTAAAACATAATCATATTTAATTTGTTTTCAATTTTTACTTATTACCACTAAATTTACCATGTCTGACTGTCTCATCATAGCGTTTAGGAAATTCCTATCGATAACATTAGCCAAATGCATCGACCGGAATTCTTAAAGCACTAGACGGACAACCCAACACAAAAATTCATTTTCTTTAAAAAGAAATACCGCACATATATTACTCAAAATATTCTTTGTTTTTCCCAAAAACAAAGACCAATTTCTCTTAGAAACATATCTTCAAATTTTGAAATTTTGAAAACACAATTTGGTACTTGTTCTCAAAATCAAGGAATACAAATAAAGCTCATCGAGATATTCCTAGAATACTCGATCCTCAACATTGATGGAATAGATTGGAGTGTTCATTATTCCTAATGGTATAATGAACCACTCAAAAGACTCATAACGAGTGTGGAATGCGGTAAGAGTAACGCTATCCTCCGTGACTCGTAGCTCTTGAAAAATCGGTGTAAGGTCAAACTGAGGAATGACTTTAGCACCAGATAATAGATTAAAAAGAGAGAAATGAGGTATAAGAGCAAGGTTAAGCTACCTTCTCGGATGACAAGAAGATCACTAACAACATATCATTACTTTGAGTGAAGAAATTTTACAAAGTATCAACAATTGAGTATCCAAAGAGGATATCTCAAAAGGAGGCAAGAACGACAACATCAGTTAAATTCAGTGAATCACCTCAATTCCCTAGTGGACATCCTCATGGGAGGATGACCAAGAAGCTAAGAACCAGGAATGAAGTCAACACAATATTCGATTGCCCGATTGGGTGTCATACCTGAAACAGACTCACAGAAATTAAGAGAGTCACAATGACTGGAATTCGAGATATATCATCAACATCTTGAATCTCAAGAGTGAATATAGAAACTTCGGAATCATCATTAACATTCCGAAGGACAATAAGCAACAATCATCCAAATAAGGATACTTCATATAGGATTTTTAGAATTACAGAATATAGCTTGACAATAGGCAAGCCACTTCATTTCAAAAACCCCGACCCCAAACAGAAAATGGCATGCTAATTCGCACGAAAAGATAAGTTATAAGCAACAATTCTAAATCCTCATACATCATGCCAAATATTGCGGATCCCCTTAATAGGACTCACGATCCTTACAAAAAAATAAGACAAGAACATCCAAAACATCAACATACTCCTCCGATACGGATGGGTGTCAAGCACCCGTATTGAAGAGGACTCAAATAAAACAATCACAATTAGGATAACTCCTAAGATAAGATATTATAAATTCTATTATAGAATACCACGGAATAAAATATATTCCTAGACATATCCAAAACTTCTATCTCAAAGGACACGAAAAGGTATAGGACACGATGATAAAGGGATTCATAACACTTGTATAACAATTAGATGTACCGTAATATGTGTTTATGTTCTATGTTTATCATATTTTGTTCTGAATTTAGCTCTGATACCAAGCTGTAATGCCCCACCCCGAGACACACATTAACAAAGAGCATTACTGGGTAATACTGTCTGCTAATGCAGAGAATAGGGCTGGATAGGAGCGACCATCTATAGCCTTGTCTTAAATATCTATTGAATACGTCGACAATGCCATTTTTTTCTTAATTCAAGTGGATTGACATATCCAATAAATACTTAATACAAAGCCATAGGTGGCTATAGGATCTATCAGAACAAAATACAATAACTCAAATGTAAAACACATCACAGAACAACAGATAATCCCATAGATACACACATACATGGATACATCACAAAGTATACAAAATGATACATCACATAGGTGGTATGACGACCATAGTACAAACACGAGTCAAAAGAATATACATATCAAAGTAGCAAACCAAAAAGGACTACACAAAAAGATATAACAAAAAAGAGCTAGCAGAATAGTCCATGAAGAAGCAGAATAGGCTAAGTCCAAAAGTACCTAACCTGAAACACCTCCGTCTGACCCGAGTATAAAATACATGAGTCAGTCTAGCTAAACGAATCAGTAAAAGGTGATAGTAGAATAATAGAGCATAAGAGCATAGTGATATTCTTCTTAAACAAGAAGAAACCATAAGAAAGCAGACTATAGTCATATGGAGGATACAGAACATGTATGGCACATATGGTTACACTAGGTGATAGAACACTATTGCTTCAATAAGCATAAAACACAAAATCTCATGAGTCGCTAAAATGTAGTATGCCTCATATCATCGGCAATCATAAATCAATAAGAATGGTTTAGGGAATAGTAAAATGTAAACTCCTAGAAGAGTAATTCCCGAACCCGCCATATCGGCAACTCTAAGGAAAACATAAGCAAAAGCCAACTCGACATAAGCCATAAGGAAAATGTCGAAAAAGAGATAAAAATCTCATACAACGCCAAAAGGCGAATCTCATAAATAGCGCCAATAGGCAATCTCAATATATATACGCCAAAAGGCAAATCTCAACACGCCAGTGTAGGCAATGAAAATCTCAAAAGAACTCCCAAGTATCCAAAAATCCCTAAGTAATCGCCACCGATTGGTTCAAAGGACCGATTCCAAAATGACGACACACAAGGGTAAAAAACATCTCAAAAAGGTTTTGCACGTGCTATTTTTTGTCGAGTACTGTTTCACATAATAGGTACCTCGTCCAAAGGTAAACGCCAAAAGACAAATACGCCACAATGGCAAATACGCCGCAATGGCAAACGTCCGAAGACAAATACGCCGCAATGGCAAACGTCCGAAGACAAATACGCCGCAATGGCAAGTGACCCAAAGGTCCAGTACTGGCACGCCAACAGGCAAATGTGTCACAAACTCTCGGAAAGGAACCCGAAAAGTGTTAACGTGTGTCCCATACCACCCGTTCGCACTGAACGGTTTACTAACCGCTAGTAAATTTCACATTCAAAACAGTAAAAGGTTCACCTCCTATCATCGGTAAACTAGACCCGTAGGCCAAAACGATCAAACGGACAAGTTAGGAATTAACCGAAAGGATAAACACACGTATCTCATACTATGCATTTTACCCAATCGTTTAACTCTACTTCTCATTCGCTCGACAGTGCAGAAATGTGTAATTTTTATGGAAAATAATTTACCTTCAAAATAAGCTTTGAAAACCGATTTCGAAAACCATTTGGAAACCATATTTGAAAATTTCCCTTATTATAAAGAATAAATAGGTTTTATACTTGAAAATACTTTAAAATATTATATAATAATTATTTTTAAATCCCCTAAATTTTTTAAAAATCATTTCAAAAAGAATTGGAGAAAACCGTGCTCGAAAATGACCAAAAACAAGCAAAATTCCACTCTAACCGAAATTCAAATTAAACTCAAATAATTCAAAATTTGGATTTTGTATTCATCAAAAATGGGCTAACCTATTGGTAGGCATCATAACCTTCAAAATTCTTCAAAAATATCACAAAAACAGAAGTAAATGTCAAAAATCGGACCAAAAAAGGACATAAACACTTGGTCAAATAATACCCAGGTCTAAAATCTTTTCTGGGTTCAAATTGCGGACATAAAACAGGTGGCCGAACTTTATTTGATTGAACTAATAATTGGTGTACACAAACTAGAGAACTTATTCTTTTTTAAAAAAAAGAATCGTCGAATTCCGATTGGAAATGAAAAAGATACACTGTCTCAAACATGCACTCAGGCCATGTTTGCAACAGTTCGAAAACCAAAATGCACAGGCCTGAAAGCCCTCATGGGTTCAACTTTTAGGCATGAAACAGTGGTCCAGATTGCATTAGATTGACCACAAAATTGGTGAAAATGTAGTACAAAACTTCATCTTTCAAACAAAAAAAGAATCATGCAATTTGGAAATTTTTTTGGATGTTATGATGTCACAAAGTTGAACCCAGACAGTGTTTTGACTGTAAAACTCTGGGCAAAAACATGGTCCAGGTCAAACTTTGGTAACATATTTCTATAATCTATCTATGACAAAATGAAGACAAAATGACCTGAAATTTGGTATGGATATAGTAGAAATCTCTGTCTTTCAAAAAAAAAGTGTCATGCAATTTGGATAAAATATGAGGAATTTATGAGGTCTCAAAATTGAACCCAGACAGTGTTTGCAGCAGTTGAAAAAATAAGAAAATGTACAGACCTGAAACCCATCTTGGGTTCAATTTTCAGGCATGAAACAGAAGGCCAAACGAGCTCAGATTAAGTTGAAAATTGGCACGCTAATAGTATAACACTTTATCTTTCAATTGCAAAAAGAATCAACGAATTTCGATAGGAAATGAAAGAGATACGCTGTTTCAAACATGGACTCAGACCATGTTTGCAGCAGCTCAGAAAATCAACGTTACAGCAAATGAATTTGCAAATTAAACAAACTAGTTCATCTCTAAGAAACATGAAACAAGATAGAATGTGTGAGGGAACCCTTACCTTGAATTAGCAGCAAAAATTAGCGATTTGCAGCAAGCAATTTGAAGAAGACAACAACTTTTCCACTCAAGAAGCTTAGAAATCACCTATAAATTAGTTTGCTGTAACATGTAAACAACAAGATGGGAATAACCAACAAAAACATGATTTTGGATGAAATAATTCCACGAATCTTGTAGATATTACCTGTAGGTTTGAAAGCTATCAATTTCCTATCAATTTTGATTAGGTTTGCAAGGGTTTAGCTTAGGATTTTGGGGAGGAATTAGGGTTTTTCTTTTACTGTTAGTTTTTAGGAATGGAGAAGACAAAGTTTCTGAGCAAATGAACGTGCAAAACTTTTTTCTCCAGACCTTTCTTAGCTAATGCTTAGTTATGGGCTTAATTATGGTCCATTAAGTTTAAGTGTGAAGAGATGTTTGATTAATTAGGCTAAAAACAACACTTGGTACAAATTTGTCTACATATTACACTATCTTATCAACTTATGAACAAATTTTGAAATGTTTGAGCTTTGTAAAAACTACACAATCATGTTAAAAATTATTTTAATCATTTTTAACACCATTTTGACATATTTACATCTTAAATTTCCATTTTTACAAATACTGTTAAATTTGAATTTTATTTGTACAAAACTAACAAATTTCAACATTAAAATTATCCAAACTATTTATTTTATCACAAATAAATGTAAAACCATAATAAAATTATTTAGACACTCAAATAAATTTTTTCAAACAATATTTACTTGTTTAACATTTATTTTTAACTCAATTATGTTTAGAAAAACACTATTTTGCTCCAAATTCACCGTTTTCACTTTTATTGCAATTTATTGCAATATAACCCATAGGAATTTTATAAATTTCTATTTTATCACAATTTTACACATTATCAAGTTTTCTAAAAAAAATTATTTCCCATTTTAAAATTTTTATTCAAATTCAAATATTGAATTTGAAGCTCAATTTATCCCCAACCTTTCATTTAATTCAAATTTAACCTCAAACTCATCATCTAAATTTATTTTCCTCAAATTTACTCCTAAATATATTTTTCTCCAAACTCTATATTTAATCATTTTCAAATGATTAAACAACCCTTTTTCTCAAATTTTCCCCAAGTAAATTCCAAAAAACCCCAAATTTTATATTAAACTCAGACAATATATTTATATTACCTTTCCCCAAATATATTTATTTCTTGATTATTAAATTATAATCTCATTATAATTTATTATTATTGCTATTAACAGGTAATCGCAAAATCCGGGTTGTTACAATCTAGTAAGGGTTGGTTCGGGCCTTGTGTTGCAGGGGATTTAGGTTGAATCCTTGGTACTCTGATCTAGACCAGGTACTGTGACTGGCGGTACCCCAGTAGCCCTGCCATTGTATGGAATCCAATCTTCAATAAGTGCCCTTAGACTTGATTATAAACCTATGTATGTTGTAATTTAATAAATGTTACAATTTCTGCTATTTTCTAGTTTATTTGAAAATCCTAGAGCCTATTATAATATCACTGGATTTCCTATCAAATGTTTTGGTTATTGTAAGGTAAAAACTTTTCCATGTTTATGTGTGGGATGTCTTACGAGATACCTTTTCTTTCAAATGATTTTCAAAGTTAAGCAACTTTAACCCGTTTACTCACACCAGACCCATGTCTGACCTAGAGTTTATTTTCTGTTTTATTAAACTCTTGGGTATTCAAATTTTTACGAGTAGCCAAGAGATTCAGGTTAGCTTTGACGAAATCTGGAGGAGATTTGGAGCAGGAGGATTCAGCGTATATGGATATTATGGTTCTGCAATGCTTGTGTTCGTGTCTGTATCTCTGTGTCGTATCTTGAGTTGTAATGATTAGACAGGTCTTTATAACTGTCCAACATGTGATGTGTAAGCTATGTAACTCTGATAGATGTTGTATATTATGTAATAATTATGTGATTAATATATTTTATTCATTCCGCTGTGAGATTCTGATGTTGCTTAGTTCTTCTTCTCTATCTTTTCTCTTTTCTATCCCTTTCTTTCTTAATGATGATGTGTCTTTCTGTGGAATGAAAGAAGGGTCGTCACAGTTGATTTTTATTTACAGATATTGTAATATATGCTGTTATCATGTGATATATGATGTTTGGATGCAGTGATTGATGTGAATCACCTTATTTAGTGTTGTTGTAGCATTGGGCCATATTTTTGGAAATTTAAATATTAAAATGATGATTTCAAATTAAAAAGGATTTTAAAGTGATTTTGAAAACGTTTGTTTTATTAAATTTTGAATTGTTAAAGAAATTAATTTTTTTAAATAGATAAAAAGTTATAATTTTATGTTATAAAAATTACGATTTTTATGAAATATACTTAATTATATTTTTGAAGTTATATAAGTTTAATAACGATTTGTAAATTATTAAAAGAAGAAGTTTATTTAATTGTCAAAATATAATTTTTGAAATATGAAGTTAACTATTTTGTAGAATTAAGTAAATTGGGACTTTGGACTTATTATAAATTATTTATATATGTAAGATTTATAAAATTGACATTTTATAAATAAAAAGTGATGTAATTATAAATGTGTTTTGTAAGTGTTTAAAATGAAGTGCAAATGAATCTTATAAGTAAATAAGATTTATAAATTTATGAAGTTATAAAAAGAATGAATTTGTAATAAGGAATTATAAGTGAATTAACTTATAATTGGATTTTGGCATATAAACAAGATATAAATAAAATTGGTTAATAAAGGGATTTTAAAAATGGAAGTTTTTATAAAACAGAAGTGTGAATTACAAACTTTGTTTTATAAATCCGAAATCAACTGAATTTGATAAGATATATACGAGAGCTTATTAAAGGGATTTTATTCACGATTTTGGATAGTGAATAATCCTTTAAATTAGATATGTAAAAGTAATGAATTTGGTAAGGAATTATATTCGTGATTTTGGACCGTGAATAATACTTTCAAATAAAATGGATATTTTTGGAACGTGATATTATAAAATGAAGTTTGAATTGTTTGAAAATAAAGTAAATTGTGAATTCACTAATTATTAAAATAGCATATGGAAATGTTTTCCCAATATTGAAATGGTTTTGGAACCATATCTTTTTAAAAATAAATTGAAGATAAATTTGAAAAAGTGATTTAATTAATTAAAAGGGCCTAGTGATTGCTTATGGTGCTAGATAATTGTTGTTCGCTTTGATAGTTAAATAACCAACTATCAAATTTGGCCATTTTAGTTCCTTGACTTAATGTGGGAACTATTTTGTCGCACACTTAGTATGTAGCCAATTGTGTAGGCTTGATTTTTGTTTGTATTGAGGATGTTGATTCATGTAGTGTAGAGTATTACTCCAATCTATCGAGCTTCCTTCTTGGCCGAAGGATAGCAAGTTGAAAGTTGGAGACGTGATAAGTCTATGAGACTTAGTTTCTGTGTGAGGTTGAGAAACATTTTTGCGTTGTTGGTACGAAGAGACCGGGATCCGATTTATTTGAAAACCACTTTAGACCAACGTATATGCGGCGATTGTGTAGGTTATTGAAGATACTGATATTTAGGATTCTCATAGTGAAGGACTGCTTGTTTATCATTCGAAGTGAAAATCCTATTATACATATAGTAGTAGTAGTCTTTTTGTTATGAAATATCCAATGCAAGGACTATTCGCTACTAATTCTAGGGATTTCCCAACAAGATGTGGTAGGGAAGTACCTTCGGTTTGTTCTGTTCCTGGACAACTTGTAAGCATGAGTGTTTGACATTGCATTTGTGAGATTACGTACATTGGTTTTCAAAAACGTATATCGGTGGTGGCAGAGAAGGCAACTTCTCTTAGCTTAACACCCTCCTTGAAATGTACGAGCTCAAGGGCTATATATTTGTGGAAGGAAATTAGTAGTCAATGAAAATGGCAATGTGGCTTTTAATGTGATGTGATATGTGATATGTGAAAGATAATTGTTACATCATGCCGCATCAATCGAAAATGACCGAAACAGGGTTAGATGCAGCAGGGCTAAGTGGGTCATTTCCAATTAGGATATGATCGTCCTCTTCAAGATATATTTCTTCCCGCTATGACGTTCAGGAGGTAAATTAATGTGGTTTGTATGCTATGAAGTCCCTCGAATAAAGGTCGGTAACAACCGAGGGATGACATATTCGGTACTATCTAGTTATGGAGATAGGCCGGTCTTGTGTTGGTAAAGGGCAAATGTTCTATGCCTCGTGACATCCATCTAGAGATGTACCATCGGAAGGTAGTCCCTTCACCTTCTCATTTGTATGGAAATCCAAACTCTTCTACATGCTTGCCATTTTGATTGTATTACCATTTTGGACTATATGCCAGAATTTAATCAATGTAACAATTTCGGCTATGATTAATATTATTTGTACAATTATAATATAACATGATTTGATATGAAAGTTTTTGGTAATTGTAAGGTAAAAACCTGTCCGCGTTTATGTGTGGGCGTGTCTTACGAGATAACTTTCTTTTGATAAAAGAACGCTTTGATAAATTTAAAATAAGTTCAGTTGAGTGTGTTTTCTCACGTTGGTTTACCAAACTTATCCAGGCATTCTTCCTTTTCAATGCTCGGGTCATACCGAGTATATTTAAAGGTTCAAATTTGGTGCTTTTGTAGCTTCAGTAGAAGAGCTAGAAGTCTTTAGATCATATACACGTATATGTTTACTATCCGCTGCATTGTTGTTGTTTATATTATCCGCAATTGTAAGGATTGGTTATTATACATGTCCAGGTTGATGATTAGCAATTTATTATTGAACTCTAATTGATGTATGTATATATAGTTTCTGTTTTGTAAAGATCATTAATATAATATTATATGTTTCTGCTGCGATGTGCGATTCTGTATTATTCTATTTGGTTCTCTCTTTTCTTATTCTCTCTTCTTTTCTTTTTTATGACTTTCCGTTAGTATGTGCTTTTTGGGTCGGACATGTGTGATTTATTGCTTATTTAAAGGGCACAGAATTGCTTGGTCATCGCATGTGGTATCAGAGCTTAGATTTAGTATATTTCTAGGCTTTGATGTGTACTCATTATAGATAAGGACAGTAGCACCTTAGATTGAGTTTGAATGTATTATATATATGAGTGCGTATTTGTTAATGATTATAAAATGTTTTATATTGTGTTTACTTATCCATTGAGTTGTTTATGAATTCTAGTCGATGTGTGGGACGCCATGTTATTGATAGGGATTTCTAAACACTTAAACTAGGCAAGTCGATATAGTATTGTTTTTAAATTAGGTATACAAAACAATTTTACCTCGATTATAATTTATATATAAAGGAAACAATGTTTCAGAAATTATTATAGCTTGTACAAATGGATTGTTTAGTTGTTTGAAAATGTAAATACATATAAGTCAATAAAAGCTGTAGAATAATCTTAATAAAAAACCAATTGTAAAAGAGTAAATTATATAATAAAATGAATTGTAAAGTATGGAATTATAATTAATATGATTTACAATTGTGAAATAATCTTATATTTAAGAAATGAAACTAAATTAGTATATTTATAAATATAAGATGTAAATAAAATGGGTTTAAAGTAAAAAATAGAGAATTTGAATCCCTTTGATTTTGAAAGTTACTTTTCAAAGTTGAAGCGGTTATATTATTATAAATCTAAATAAGATGAGTAAATTTGGAATGAATCTTATATAAGTAAAGAGAATAAGTGAAATTATATAAGTAAGAATTTATAAATGTGATTTATAAAATAAAAGGAATTTTTAAAAGAATATAAAGCACTGAATTCACTAGTGTTGCTGGAAAATAATAAGGGTGATGACTGCAGCATCATCGGTATCATTTTCGAGTTTCTATGTGATTGATTTGCTACCATTACAAAATTGAAATTTGAGTTTGTTGTAATAAATAAATTTTAATTTAAAATCCAGTTTGGAATCGATAAATATAAGTGAAATGAGTTTTGAACTTATAGTATGAAATAAAAATTTAATTTTAGTAACGTTAAATAAATTTGAGTTAGCATAGTAAAATATATGATTTGAAATTTAACTAAGGAAAGTTAAATAAACTAAATTGAATGTGAACTGGATTAGATAAGTTATTGAAATGGAAATTAAAATTAAGTGGTAAATGATTATGTAATATGAATTTGAATCTTTAAATGAATAATTGTATAACTTGTAAAATGAGAAAATTTAAGTAAAACCAAATATTAAAATGGTTGAACAATTTTGTTAAGCAAAACGAAATCTGAATTTGAATAGTGATATGAAATTTGACTTCAGTAAAAGTTAAATAAAATGACTTTAGAAATGAAATTTGTGTTAAGTAAAAAGAAAATTATCTTTGAAAATGAAGTTGAACTCAGGTCAAAAAAAGGAAATAAGCTAATGAATTGAGCTAAATAAAATAGGATTTGAATTAAATTAGATGTGAACTTGAGTTATATAGTGAAAGTAAATGTAAGTGAGAAGGAAATGAAACATAACTTAAGTGATGTGGAATGAAGTTGAATTTGATATCAAAATGAATTAATAAAGTGAATTAATGAAATAAATTAGGAAATAAAATATGGATCGAAGGTTAATCAATCTAATGTAAATGAATTGATATGGAATAATGGATGTAAGTTTTAATTCATTAAAAGCTAATGAAATTGGTAATTGAATAGTTGAATGAAAGTCAAATAGATATAAACCAATTGAAATAAAAGTGTTAAACCAAATTGAAGGTAAATGAAGTAAATTTGAATGTTTGAGTGTAAATTAAACAAATTTGGTTATGTTGTTATACATTGGTTGTTAGATGGATGTTAGTTGATATATAGAAATTCATTAAATGTTAATGAAACTTGATTAATAAAATTGAAAACTAAATAATTGAACTCAAATTGATAGTAAGTGAATCTAAATAGAATTGAATTTGATTTGAATTAGAATTGAAATAACTTGAATGTAAATTAGTGAATGTAAACTAACTGAATATGAATAAATGAATGTTAGAAAAATCCAATGTTAATGAATCAAATGTGAATAAATTGAAAATTAATTTAATGAATATTAATGAGAAATAAATGTATATTGATTTGGTTATGGATTTGTTGGATAGATATTGGATTGTTGGGTGATAATTGTTTGATGGTTGAATTTGTTGCTTTAGATTGCATTTGCTATATTAGCATATATAGTTGTTGTATTGGTATATGTTGTATGTTGATATTACTTTCCCTATGTATATGTACTTATTGTCTGTTTAATGTTTAGTAGGTGCGGATGGTATATGCTTCACATTTGGAGCTCGCTTTCACGCTATATTAGCCGTATATGCTCGCTAATAAAATATAAGGTACATATCTTGGATTACATATTATATTTTTATCTTTCTTCCCCTACGGGATGCCTCATCCTCAAAGATGAGATGTATATTTGTAATATATATATATATGTACACACATATACATATACATATGCACACACACACACACACACACACACATATATATATATAGTGTTTTTTCCCGGATCGAAACACGCAAAGGAGACTATAGCGAAATTTTCAGAAAATTTAAGATGTTAGAATTTTTTTGGTAATATTGGAAAAAAAATTGATAACTAAAATATTGATTTTGAGTTATAATTTGAAATGATATTAGTTGATTTGTAGGACAGTATTAGTAAATAACTATAAATGGATTTGAAAACTAAGAACGGTTTTTATAAGAAGTTTGACTAATGATTTTTTGGAAAAGCTAAAAGGTTTAAATGATTTTAGTAATCTAGTTTGAACGAGTTGTTATGAGAAGTTAATGGATTTTGTTCCTTTTTCCTACTTGGTAATTTCGAGGACGAAATTCTTTTAAGTAAGAGAGAATATAATGACCCAAATTTTAGTCATTCGGGATTGCGATATTTAATTAATTTTAAATATTCACAAGTAAATTTTATAAGTAGAATAACTTATATTTCAAATATATTGATTTATTTGGATAATTAAATTGTTGATTTAATATTTGAAATTGTAGAAATAATGAAATTTTGAATTTAATGAGAATGAAAATGATTTATAAAGTTTCTTTTAATTCTATTTAAATTAGAATGATGTTAGTAAACTTTTAAAATTGAATTAAAAGTAAATTTATAGAAATTGGAAATTTTAATATTTAATTAACATATAAAAATAGTCATTTTTGACACCCTCTCGGATTTCAACAAAACCAACTTCATTGGATCCGTAATGTTATATTATTGTAGGATTTCAAATTTCATGTCAATCTGAATTACGGTTTGCTTGTGGGAAGCTGAAACGCATAGAAATTTATTTAAGTAAATTTTAATAAAAATAAGTCGATTCGAAAACCTATCTTCCAAATACGATGGAATTGGCTCCCGATTCCATTGTGTTCACAATAGGGGTAAAACATTATAAACGCTTGGTGCCATGCTTCGATTGGAGTTCAGAATTATTTTGGATGAATAGTGCACGAAAATTTTCTATATAAGGCAACATTATTTTTTAATTTGCCAAAAGCCTAATCCTCTAAGGCTAGTCACCACTTTCTTGTCAGTGGCCATAAAAGCTTGATCATTCCTCCCTTATTTTCTTCCAATCCATCTAATATTATTGAAAACTTTCTAAAGCAAAATTGTAAAGCTTCTCGAGCTCTCCACATTCGTACGGTCGTAATGATCAATAGAGCAATGTAGAGGCCAAATTTTCACCATGAAGTAGCACGTTCTCGTGTGTTTATGGGGGCAAGGGGTTGGACGAGCTTGACGTAACTCAAGGAGGAGGTGCGAATGGGGATAGGCTTCACGATGGTGGAGCTCGATCGTATTCTGGCACGTGATGGAGGCCAAGACAATCAAGAATCAAACGGCAACCAAATGGGTGTTGCGTACGTATGAACGAAGGTGTAGGGAAGAAAAGGAGGGCGGCCCAGATTTGGAGAAGCAGGAATCAACGGCCAGAATTTATTCTAGGTTATATAACGGAATTAATATTGTGAATAAATTAAATTATAAATTCGTGTAATCTTCTAAAATCCATAACTTATTCACACGAGTTCCAAATCGAACAAAAAAAGTGGTGTTGGGGTCATATCAAAAAATACTACAAATGGAGTCAGATTGGTATTTTTTAAGCTAGTGGAAATTTTAGGTAAAATTATACGCTCGTTTAATTTTATTCGGAATTAATCGCTACAACGGTTGTTGGAATCAAAGTGAGTATAACTCACTCTTTCTATCTTGCTTATAATTTTATATAAGTGAGAATAAGATTAATTTATCTGTTTGAAGATTGTTAGGGTGATATATGATATATTATATATATATATATATATATTGATTGGTTTGGATATATTCCCACATATTTTAGCGGATGAGACCCTACACGTTCCCATGCATGAGCGGATGACCCTTTGTACGTGCATTTGGCTCGAAGTGGACATAGTACAATTTTCTCATATGTATATTTGTTGAATGTGATAGGTTGGAGGGACCCAACTGGATTCCTCACCAGCGTTGATTTTTATTTACAGATATTGTTATATATGTTATTATCGTGTGATATATGATGTTTGCATGCCGTGATTGATGTACGTCACCATATTTAGTGTTGTTTTAGCATTGGGCCATATTTTTGAGAATTTAAAATATTAAAATAATGGTTGCATATTAAAAAGGATTTTAAAGTGATTTTGAAAATTTGTTTTTTATTAATTTTTGAACCGTTAAGGAAATGAATTTATTTTAAATAAATAAAATTTATAATTTCTATGTTATAAAAGTTACGATTTTTGTGAAATATACTTAATTATGATTTTCAAAGTTATATAAGTTTTAATAACGATATGTAAAATATTAAAAGAAGAAGTTTATTTAAATCGAATCAAAATATGATTTTTGAAATATGAAGTTAACTATTTTGTAAAATTAATTAAATTGGCATTTTGGACTTATTATAGATAATTTTTATATATAAGATTTATAAAATTAACATTTTATAAATAAAAAGTGATGGATTTGTAGATGAGTTTTGTAAGTGTTTAAAATGGAGTGTAAGTGAATCTTATAAGTAAATAAGATTTATTAATTTATGAAGTTATAAAAAGAATGAATTTGTAATAAGAGATTTATAAGTGAATTAACTTGTAATTGGATTTTGGCATACAAATGTGACATAAATGAGATTGGTTAATAAAGGGATTTTATAAATGGAAGTATTTATAAAATAGAAGCGTGAATTATAATAATTGTTTCATAAATCCGAAATCAATTGAATTTGATAAGTTAAATATGAAAGATTTTAAAGGGATTTTATTTACAATTTTGGACAGTGAATAATCCTTTAAATTAGATATGTAAAAGTAAAGAATTTGGTAAGGAATTATATTCATGATTTTGCACAGTCAATAATCCTTTTAAATAAAATGGATATTTTTGGAAAGTGATATTATAAAATGAAGTTTGGATGGTTTGAAAATAAAGTAAATTGTTAATTCACTTATTATTAAAATAAGTATATTGAAATGTTTTCCAAATATTGAAATGGTTTTGGAACTATATCTTTTTAAAGATACTTCGAAGATAAATTTGAAAAAGTTATTTAATTAGTTAAAAGGGTCTGGTGATTGCTTATGGTGCTACATAATTTTTGTTTTCTTTGATAGTTAATTAACCGACTATCAAATTTGGACATTTTAGTTCCTCGACTTGATGTGTGAACTATTTGGTCATATACTTAGTACGTAGGCATTTGTGTAGGATTGATTTTCGTTTGTGTTGAGGGTGTTGATTCGTGTAGTGCATTGTATTACTCCAATCTATCGAGCTTCCTTCTTGGCCGAAGGATAACAGGTTAAAAGTTGGAGACGTGATAAGTCTATGAGACTTAGTTTCTGTGTGAGGTTGAGAAACGCTTTTGCGTTGTTAGTGCGAAGAGACCAGGATCAAATTTATCTGAAAACCACTTCGGACCAACGTATTGCGATGATTGTGGAAGTTATTGAAGATATTGATATTTAGGATTTTATAGTGAAGGGCTGCTTGTTGATTGTTTGAGGTTAAAATCCCAATATACATAGAGTAGCTGTAGTCTCTTCATTACGAAATATCCAATGCAAGGTCTATTCGCTACTAATCCTAGGGATTTTTCGACAGGATGTAGTAGGAAAGTACCTTTAGTTTGTCCTATTTTTGGAAATCATGTATGGATGAGTGTCTGACATTGCATTTCTAAGATTACGTACATTGGTTTTTACAAACGTACATCAGTGGCGGTGGAGAAGGCAACTTCTCTTAGCTTGAGACGTACGAGCTCAAGAGTTGTATTTTTGTTGAAGGCAATTAGTAGTCAACGAAAATGGCAATGTGGCATTCAAAGTTATGTGATATGTGATATGTGAAAGGTAATAGTTACCTCAGGCCCTCATCAACTAGAAATGACCGAAACAGGGTTAGATGCGGTAGGGCTAAGTGGGTCTTCTTAATTAGGATATGATCATCCTATTCTAAATATATTTCTTCTCGCTACGATGTTCCATGATGTTAATTAATGTGGTTTGTATGCTATGAGGGCCTTCGGATAAAGATCGGTAATGACCGAGGGATTACATATTAGGTACAATCTAGTTATAGAGATAGGCCGGTCTTATGTTGCTAGAGGGAAGACGTTGTATGTCTCGGGACATCCATCTAGAGGTGCACACATCGAAAGGTAGTCCCTTTACCTGATCAGTTGTACGGAAATCCAAACTCCGCTACATGCCTGCCATTTTGATTGTATTACCCATTTTGGGCTACATGCTGGAATTTAATCAATGTAACAATTTCGGCTATGATTAATATTATTTGCACGGTGGACATGATTATAATATAACATGATTTGATATGAAAGGTTTTGGTTGTCTTGAGGTAAAAACCCATCTGTGTTTATGTTTAGGAGTGTCATACGAGATACCTTTCTTTTGACAAAAGAAAGCTTTGATAAATTTAAAATAAGTTTAGTTGAGCGCGTTTTCTCATGCTGTTTACCAGATTGATCTAGGCGTTCTTTCTTTTTAATGCTCAGGTCAGACCGAGTATATTAACTGGTTAAGATTTGGTGCTTTTAAAGCTTCGGCGGGAGAGCTAGAAGTCTTCAAATCGTATACACGTTTCTGTTTATTATCCACTGCATTGTTGTTGTTTATATTATCATCAATTGTAAGGACTGGTTATTATAACTGTCCATGCTGATGATTAGTGATTGATTGTTGAACTTTGATAGATGTACGTACATACAGTTTTTATTTTGTAAAGATCATTGATATGATATTATATGTTTTCCGCTACGATGTGAGATTCTATATTGTTATGTTTGGTTTCATCTTCTCTCTTATCTTCTTCTTTCTTCTTTTCTTTCTCATGGCTTTCTGTTGGTCTGTGTTTTTTGGGTCGGACATCTGTGGTTTGTTGTCTATTCAAAGGGTACATAATTTCTCGGTCGTCACATGCAAGTTGGTACATTTTGAATTAGGGCCCTCGACATGGTCGAAGGGCAGACTTGTAGACCATCCATTGTTGTCAATGTATGAGCATTGTTATGCATTGCATCTGAATGAACTTGGGTCCTTTCGTCTTCATTAAAAGGGGTAGGTGCACCTTCCCACCCTATGTTGCTTTGTAGTTGCAAGTAAGAGAGGGCATGAGCTTCTGACTCTGTCAACAGGTACATCTTTGAGGTTTTGAAGGTATTGAAATATTGTAAGTTTCAATATGGAAGGTAACTTTCTAAAACAAACTTGGGGAATAATGCAGACCCCACTTTGGTTTGAAAGGTCTCGACCAGTTCCAAATGTTTAATTATTCTTTCGAAGGGTTGCTCTAACAAAGCATCTTTCTGAGTAATTTGAATAAAGGTGGATGTGCAGACGATTGTGCATATTTTTACTGCCATTTTATCGAATTAAATTAAATAAATGATCATATTAGGTATTTTAATATGTTTAGACCCAAATTAAAATTATTTTCAAATCATCAATATTCATCTTCATTTAGGGATAAAATGGTCATTTTCGTGCATATATTAATTTGGGAAAATTTACTTGAAATTTTCTATGTTGTCTTGTATGAATTTTAGTGAATTTCACAAGTGGCTTTATGAAGATATGCATGCACAAGAGTTAAAGAACAAATGAAGATGAAAATAATTCATTTCATGTTTCATGGAGGACCCCACCCACTCACCAATCTTAATGTACAAATTAGAGCAAATGCACATGCTAATGGCCATTAAATCTTGATGCGCATTTAAATGAAGGATTATCTCATGCTAATGATAACTTGGTGGCCGCACTTCCTAAGGGGTAGTTTAGGTAGTTTCCAAAAAATGAATTAGGGTTTTAAAACATGTATAAATACCCCCATATGTTCATGTAACCTCCTCTCTTCCTTTAGCCTCGCTGAGTTTAGTTTAGGATCAATATAAAGCTCTTTTTTCTTTCTTTTCATGGCTACTTAGCCATTACTTTTCATGCAATGTTTCTTTTCTTTTATGCAATTTAGTACATGTTCTTTTCCTTTCCTTGTTAATTTACTTTCATGTTAGTAGTATAAATCTATTTATTTATGCAAGTGGATTAGTTTTTCTTTTCATTTTTCACTCTTTGTCCTCTTATTTGTTTCGTGTTGCAAGCTACATTTGTTGATTTGATTACTAATATGAGAGGCTAAACCCCTTTAATTTAGGGGTAATAAAGCTCGCTAATTATGTAGCTTTAACATTTTGATAATTATTGCTCTCTTTTTGTGCTTAATAACAATGCTTGAAGTGGTTTACCTTGTTGTTTTTTCTTTGAATCTGATAGCTTATATTGTTGACACCAAATGAGCCGTGCTAAACAATCACTGAACACAAATTACCTTTTCATCTACATATGATTATGGTAATGAAGTGAATGTTGAAATCCAAATTTAATGGTCTATATTTCTAATTAATAGTTAATTGGCCATGCTTAAATTAGATTTCATTTTCAAATTGTTGTCATTTTTCATGAGAATTAGTTAGTGCTTTAACGGGTGTGTTAAAATTTGATGGATTATGTTGGTCTAATTAATAGCACAAATATGCCATACTTATGATTAAGCACGTCATTTAAATTCACTTATGACCAAAAAAAGATATCATAACTTCATGTTTTATTGAACTATATGATCTAGAGAGTGGAATTATCTCTAAATTGTCATTTTATTCTCATAGTTTTGATTCACTTATGTAGTGTTAGTTTTTACATTTTTTGTAGTTAAAACTTTCTCTTGACTTTGGTAGTGTTAATTCACTGAATGTAAGTGGCTGTGATTCACTGCATATGAAAGGTATTCCTCAACTTATTCGAAACATCTTCATGCAGATGAAAGCATCTATTTCGAAGAAATTGAAGTGAAAGGGTGCTTTGGATCCTTTCGACCTCTTCGAAAGCTTGTGACACATCTAACTTTTGGCTGTATCATCCCTTCGACTACTTCGAGAGGCTTTGTTGATGATATCATCTCTTGTACATCCTTCTCTTCTATTCATCTTTGTTTTGACATGGTTGTAAGGAGAATTGGTGGTAATACTTGCCTCCCACCCATGAAGGGATGCCTTTGACTTTTCAAGTCATCTGCTTCGATACTCTTCTTTACTTAGCATTGAGATTTCTCACCTTTTCATATTCTTGCATAAATCCTGACCGTTTATTTAAATTTTATTGTATCGTCTATCCTTCATGCTAAATTTTCTTATAAATCTTTCTTCTTTCTTCCCCTCTTTCGTTTTCCTACGCTTGATAGAAACTTCCAACAAGAACTAAAATTCTTAATTTCTTAATAAATTCATATTTCCAGCAAACAGAAGCTCGAATTCATAGTAAGTTCTTGCTATCCTACTTTTTGAACCAACTTTCCATACTAAATTTTTATTTTAAAATTCGTTAGGTTTGAAATTGATTTACTGTTCTAGTTTCTTAAAGATAATTTAAGCTTTTTCGTTCATATGTAAGTATTCTTTGGTTCCTTTTTATGGCTTATTTTCTTCCATTTCCTACGTCAAATTATATTTAAAATTCATCTTATTTGATTTTTATTCTTTATTTTTTTATTTTTATGGTTCGAATTTACCTTTTGAGGATTTTTATGATTATTGATTGTAAATCCACGCTCAAATGAATTTTGTTATTAATTTTTTAAGGTATTGGATTAAAATTGAATTTAGGGAAGGAAGGTTTTTCCAATTACTTTATAGAGAGTTTTATTGTATGAATCGCAACTTGATGTTGTAATTTTACCTTTCTATCCTTTCGAAAGGGGTTGATACGGCTAACATTGTTTCTTCTTCAACCTCTTTTGATGGGGTCAAAAGAAATCCAACATCTATCTCTTAATTGATCTCATGGGAAGTGTCAATGTAGTTAATATGAATTAGACTTCTTTAAAAGCATAAGTTTGCTTTAGTATATTCTGATATCTTTCAAAGATAAATACGTTTAAAAGCATAATTTTTATTTTATAGGTTTCAAAACCTCTAGTACATGTCAAATTTTTACTTTATTTTAGGAGATGTTGGGAGGTAGAAATTCATTCTTTTTTTCAAAAATTAGATCAAGTAAAACATATTTTGTTTAATTTGAAAACCGAACCGAACCTTTCGACTTGATCAAAACCTAGTATATTGAATTTGATTTGGTTGTTTGTACGTTTTCGAAGCCTTACACACCTTTCGACTTACTCGAAACCCATTGTAATTAACTAGGATTTGATCATCATTTTATATAAGCACTATCAAAATGTCCTAAACCACTTTCATGTATATTGATTTTACTCAAACCCAAACCTTTCGACACAATTGGCATATAGGGTTTTGAAAACACATATTCTCTTAGCAAAACAAAGTTCATGGGTTTCGATAATTTTGAAAGGTTTAGTTGTCTTGTTTATTGAATGTCGTTAGTGTATATTTATATTCAAATTAGTTTTGTGGGCTTTAACTACACCTTTCAACAATAAATTTTTCCTTGGGCTTTCGGCATTGTCGAAGGGTGTTTGTAGGAGTTCCAATTCCATTTTCCCTTTCGAAACGTTGGAAGCTCAATGAATTTCATTTCCTTAAAATGACTCTAACATTCTTTTAAGGATATGAAATTTCATATTTTGGTTGATATTTGAATTATTGTTATAGGTTTTTGATGTCCTTGAAAAACGTTGATTATGTAACAAATTATAACTTTTTACTGAAATGATATCACCTGGCAGGATTAAGGGCGTGAAAAAGACCTCTCAGATGCCCGAAAAGTTATAGCACCAGTGATGGAATCTTCTTAAAAGAAGATTGAAGAAGTTTCCAAACATTCTTTAATATTCTCCCTAGATGAGGTGGGCACTCTTTTAAATGACTTTGGCATCATTATGGTATAAGCCATTCACCCGAGCGATAGCGACACCATTCAAAATCCTCCTGAAGGATATTTATCCTATACGACTATCCATATTTGGCATGATGGCTTCCTGCCTTTCCCGAATTTTTTGATCTTGACCCACCTAGGCATTGCTCCCATCCAGTTATCTCTTAATGTATACACTTAGCTTCTTTCTTTGGAATTATGGCTCTAGAGTCAAAACCTCCTTCGTTAAATGCTGAAATTCTCAACTATTTGTTCCGCTTTGTTAAAATCGACAACTTAAACAACCAAACCTTTAGGGCCAACCTCCCTTAAAAACTAATCTTTGAGGGGGTAAATACATTTAGAGACTGGAAAACACAATTCTCCTTTGTCAAATGCTTTCCCAACATCTGTGGAGTCTTTTCTTCTCCTCGTAAGTTGATAATAGTCTTTTCTTTATTTAATTACTTTCCTTTGCTAACCCACGCTTCTTTATCAGGTCCTTCTGTTAAACAACAAAATGAAGAAGTTAGGAAAACTATAAAGCTTCTGATTGCTGCCTCAAGTAACATTGGGAATAGGCTTACTCTATTGAATCCCTTAAACCTTCAAAACCATTCTCTCCTTCCTGTCGGACAAAGGGTCCTTGGTCAACCTCCTTTGGTTCAGGACACTTCTGAGAGCAAACGTGTAACAACCCGATATTTTCAGTCATTCGCATACGCACATGTCGGACTTGAATTGCTCAAAATACTGCGTTGTAAATAAATTTGGAGCAAATGAAATACAATCACAGAATCACAGACACAGAAATATCAGAATAACTCGCAGCAGAAATAAAAATACCATAGTAGTTCATGAAGCTACTATAACAAACTCTTAAAACATAATACATAATATTGTCTGAAACATATACAATAGAAATCTCAAATACATAGAAGTTTATAAATACCAGAGCTGAAATAGAACAACGAAAACTGAAAGGAAATAGATAACTAGACAAGCAGAATCTCCAGCGATTCCTAGCTCCAGAAAAGAAATCCAAAGCTAAGCTGTAAATACTCAGGCTGACCTGAGCGTAAAGTAAAACACAAAACACTCGAGTCAGGACAATATATACTTATATAATGTAAACCAACTCAATTGAACTGTAGTAGAAATGCACAATAACTTAAAGGATGCTTGGGATCGCCCATCCTTTAAGAATCAGTTAAACTATAAATTAAATACATCTCGTGGTTAAAATTTCAAAATGGTATTTTATAATTCAAAATCAAATATCATTTCAACATTCAATATCATTCAACATCCATTTCAAAGTATCAAAAATATAATATCTTCCAAACCACATTCATTTTTATTTAATTTAAATACCATTACAAAACACATTTCAAAATAGTTTATATTTCAAAACAAATTACTTCATTTTAAATCATAAAATGAAGTTATTATATTTAATAATTAAATTATTAAATTTACAAAATTTTAGTCTTTCAAAATTCATTTATCCACTTAATTTATTAAAACAGATGAAAATTCAACTTTCGCAGCATTTAGAAATTGCTACAGAAAGTTACATTCAAAACAGTTCATTTTAATAAAAGATAGCATAAAAAAATGCTGTGATAGGGTTACATAAGTTTCAAATAAAACTTAGTTAAATTAATAATTATAGCATTTACAAAAATGCTATAATAACCTTTAATTAAACTTAGCCATTTGGTTCATTATTATCAACTACAGCATTTACAAATGCTGTATTATCATTTACATTAGAATTAATAGCATTTCAGAAATGCAGTTAATTAACTTCAAGTATTCAATATAATTTCACAACAATTATATTTTTATTTAAATCATTTTTAGCTTATAAAACCATATAATTTTACTTTTAAAACAGTCATTCAAATACCCTTATATTCATGATTTTATAAAGTTAAATCTCCATTCAAAAATCAAAATTTAATAATAATTCACTTATTAAATTCCAACATTAAATTTTAAATTCATTATATTAAATTTAACTTAACATTTAAGTTTAAAATTTTCAAATATAACTTAATTTCATTTTTATTTACCTAACTTAAAATTCACCTTTAAGCCAAATTCACAAATTTCCAATTTTAGTTATATTTCCAAATTTCAACCTAAATATTCATTCATTTCACATTTTAACTTTATTCTAAAATCATTGATATATTATAAAATCATTTTAAATTCATTTAATTCAAAATATCATAAATTTATCATATTTTCATATTTAATTTAAATTCCATTTATCACCAAATTCTAGTTTCCAAAATAACTTACATTTCAGATTTTCTAACTTTACCATTTATTTATTTCACTTTTAAATTTTCAGAAAATCAATAATGCTTTACAAAAATCATTTCTAATCAAATTTAAATCAAAATATTATAATATTTACATTTCTAAAATAATTTAAATTTTTTTTTTAGAAAAACATATTTTAACAACGGGTCTGTATTTCATTTTCTAGCCTAGATGAAGTGATACAGGTAATATATCATTTCAACCCGTAATTTACAAAGAAAATCCGGGTTTGATCTTTTCAAACCCGCAATCCCAAGTAAATGAAAATAATTGAAAATCATTCAGGCCTATCATTTCAGCCCATAACGATTTTCTCCTATTCTAAATTCCGTTCGGGTATGTATCATTTCAACCCATAGTGATTCTAGTCTACAAGGAACTTGCAGTGTGATAAATTGATGAAAATAACAGAATAGCATGAAATAACAGTAACATATGGTATAACAAGTGTAAATATAGGTGTGAACTTCATATGAATATAATATAGCAGTTATAACAGGATGGTATGCATTTACAGATTCAGGTGATGTCAGTTTATCACTATATAAGTACATATTAGTCTGGTGAGATTTACTCACCTCTACAAGCTGGAGATAACAAATACAGACACACAACAGAGATCCAAAAGGTACGAAAGCACGACTATGGTTCAAGTGAGGAAAATCCAAAGCTATTTGTCTTGTGCATATGAAACAAAACAATGCATATAACATGAATTTCAAACCAAAATATGACATTAAACAAGCAGAATTAAGGAACAACAATTAATCAAACACTTGCACTTGCTTCCACCATCACTATGCTCAGCTTATAGGGTGATAAGTCACTACCATGGGATGTATTTGGTCAGGTATGGGTCATATATGCTCGGCCTAACATGGGTAGTGAAGG
Organism: Allium cepa; assembly: GCA_030765085.1. Classification (NCBI taxonomy): domain Eukaryota; kingdom Viridiplantae; phylum Streptophyta; class Magnoliopsida; order Asparagales; family Amaryllidaceae; genus Allium; species Allium cepa. Next base: position 433,098,141 of record CM060943.1, read on the forward strand.
TATGGAAGTTGTTTGAGTGATTAATGGCATAAATGTACAAACACAGGGCAAAAGTGCATTTTTATATAACAACAAGTCACGACTATGGCCTTATGTGGCACGATCAGACCTACTGGAGGCTAGGGGATGGTGTGACAGTGGCTTTGGGTCAGGTAGGTGCTGGTGGAAGTGATGCAAGAGGTGGCCAAGGGGTGTGGTGAAGTGGTGAAGGCCATAGGAGCTCGGTTATGCATATATAGGAAGTGTTGCTTGCATTTTCGTGTGGATCTTGCATCAACGATGGCCATGGCCTGGTAGGTCAGAGGAGATGGAGGTGGTTTGCAGCTGGACAAGGTGGTGATGAAGGTGGTGGTGATGGTGGAGCAAGGCCTAACAACATAAGGTTGAAGCAAGTGCAAGTAGAATAAGAAAGCAAAGAAGAAAAGTGAAAAACAACGAATTATTTACCAAAGTTTTTGCTTAGGAGATGGAGGCCAAATTTTTTTGAGTTGAGAAACAAAAAATTTCGTGAAAAATGATGAGGAAGTCATCAGAACAAAGGAGATATGGGCAGCAAAAATTAATGCATGAGTTATTTGGAATTGAAAAGGTAAAGAAGGTGAAAAGACAAAGGCAAGTGAAAGGTTTAAAACTCTTCATATTACCTTTTTTTCTTTTGCAAATTTAAATAACTGAAATATTTATATAAATTCAGTTAAAATACGAAAATATCACAAATAAATAAAATATAAATAAATAAATATTAATTATATATGATTAAATTAGGAAAATAGCACAGAAAATGAAAACTAGTTTAGAAAATTTGAAAATAAATGCAATGACTTTGGAAAAAAAAATTATGTACATGAAAAATATTAATAAATAGAGATAAGAACATAGAGTAAAAATTAATTCATAAAATAAATATATAAATTTTAATCAAATATAATTTAAATGAAGAAAACAGCAGAAAAATAGAAAACAGCCTTTTAAAAATAGGAAATAAATACAGTAAATTTTGGACAAATTTTGTTATCACTTTAAAAAATATTAAAAGACAAAATATATATAAAATAACATATTAACACATATTAAAATAAAGTATGACAAAGAAAATATAATTTATATAATTTAAAATAAACAAAATTGCTAAATAAAACAAATTGCATTCAATTTTGAAATATACATAACTTTCACAATTTAAGTCCGTTTTCAACGAAACGAAAAGCAATATCCAAGTTATTAAGTCTATTTTCATAATAAAAGACAAAATTTAAGAATCTAAATATTTAAATTTGAAATTTAAAAATCAAAGTTTGACCCAAATTTACCGAAATCAACATTTCAGGAAAATATTCAATTTATATCATTTTGGAATTATAAATCACACAATAATCAAAGTTTATATTTAAAAATGAAAAGTTTGAAATGGAACCAGTTAAAAATTTAAAAAATGAAATAAATTCAAAATTAAAGTATACATAAAAATTTAGGATTGTTACACTCTCCCACACTCAAATCTTTTCGTCCTCGCAAAGGAAGGAAGTGGAGAAACAACTAGAAAGAGAAATAGGTTGGAAGACATTCGAAAGAAGGTAGGGAGAAAGTAGCTAGGAGGTAAAGCAGGTTGAAAGACAAGGATGGACCATTATTTGAACCATTATACATTTCAATTTAATAATATTTTTTTAGTATGATGAATAGTCATTTGATTCAAATTTGATGGTTCAAAGTAAACAATATTTAAAACATTTCAAATTTAAAAGGGAAAATAACTGATCAAAATATTTTTTTATATAGTACTTTATCAAGATACTTTTATCAAAATACTTTTATAACTCGATGTCTTAACAAGTTTATCCTCGTTCCTGTAGATTCTGGCAGTGCGTTGATCAGGCGCAAAGCTAGAATTCTCCAAGTACTTAGTAGACTTGTTTCAACAACCAGTGAAAATAATGAAAACACTTTTAAAAACAGATATGGAAAGTACAATCCAAACAAATCAACCAAACCGAAACAGTTGTCTAACCATGGATCGTAGATACACAATGGTTACGCCTGGATCCCCCAGGAAACAATCCGTATCCGTAAGCTTTCTCAGCCCTGCGAGTTACGCCATGATGACGACTAGAATGCAGGATACACAATGGTTACGCCTGGATCCCCCAAGAAACAATCCGTACCCCTAGGCAAGACTCAGCCAGGCAGTTGCGCTACTCTTCGCGACCTACACAGATTGCAGGATACACAATGGTTACGCCTGGATCCCCCAGGAAACAATCCGTACCCCTAGGCAAGACTCAGCCAGGCAGTTGCGCTATGTAGTCACGATCATAAGACCATGGAGATCGCCATGGAATTCGATGGACACTCGAGTATCATATCCGGAAAACCCAAATCAAAGAGAGAGAATAATATCGATAGAATGAATCCACAGTGTGGCCACAAAGCGGATATCAAGCAGAAGGCACTTTCCATATCTTTATTTCGAAAATATGTATGATATAGTACCTTTCAAAATCACTTCCAAATATCATACTTATATAAAGTTCATTTTATATAAGATTTCATTTCAAATCAAATACTTTTCAAAATACTAGTATATCAAATCACACTTATATAGATTTCGATTATATAAGATTTCATTTTTCAAAATTGAGTACCCTTTCAAATTAACAGTTCTCAAATCAATGGTTTACTTATACAAATCATTTTTTATATAAGTTCGATAGCTCCCAAATTAAGTATTTAATAAAACAAGGTTCTAAATTTCAAACCATTTCGATATCAAATAAATTTTAAAATCATATATGATGTCACCAAATCATTTCTTTCAAGTTATACGTATTCAGTTTCAAAATTTCTTAAAACAATAGGTTTAGAAAATAATCCAAATTTCCAAATCAACAAAATTTAGGTAAAATAAATCCATTTCCATTTCAAACATGTATTCACTTGAAAAGTCATAATACTTTCAAAGTTATGAATCTTTCGAAACTAAAATACTTGAAATCATTACACTTTGAAAATCGTAACATTTAGACATCATGCATTTGAAATCATAAAACATGCCCTTAATTCTTTTCATTTCAATTTTTTTTCAATTAAACCAAAATCTAAAATTTCCAACTTTAATTCATTTCAAACCATCAGTTTCAATTCAATTTAGTTTTCCAACAAAACCATTTCAAATATTATCAAATTTCAAATATATATTTGATTTACAAAATAAAATATTAAATCTTAAATATGTTTCAAGGCTTAAATATACCATATTTCAAAACTAAATTTCATAATTTGATATATCTCAAATTTTACTTCATTATTACTTACATATGTCATTATTTCGCAACATTACATTCGATCGCTCGCTTGATCACACAAGTTCGCTTTCGAACTAGTATTGTCCATTCGACTTCCCTAATGCGGACTTCGATATGGTTTCTCGACTAGAAGTCATCAGTCTCCTTGCATAGCCATATACTATGATAGAGAATTCTAGAATCAAGCCCAAAATCCATATCAAATATTGCCCATCAAGAATCAAATGAAAAATCCTAACACGAAATAGTGTAATTCACCTCGAACTTGTGTACTCAAACTTGGATCAAATTAATTATGCGAATAAAACAACATACGTACAACTTATGTATCTATTCCAACTTGTTAAATAAATAGTTTTATAAAGATGTTACTAAGTTAAAACATTTAAAACCAAAATTTTCTCAAACATTTGAAGACTAATTTTTATCCAAAACATTTCAAAACTAAATTTCATATTAGTATAATTCAAAATAGTCTTATTTATTTACTTAACAAAATAGTTTCAACTTATAGAAACCCATATTATTTCATACTTGAAACATACAAACTAAACTTATATTCTTTATCAAATACCTTATACCTTTCAAAAAATTTAGCTTTGAAAAATTAACCTTGATTTGGAAGTGCTCGAATCTTAAAATAGTCGAAGAAGTCATATTTTCAATCCAAGAGTTGAAAATCAACACTAAATCAGTAAATCAATTTCAAAAGTTAGGTTTCAAAATCTGAAACTCGAGAACTGAACACCGGCTTACTTTAAATCTTTTCAAATATATATATATACGGATCTATCTTTCGAATATCAAACCATACTTCGAAATCTGAAATCAAAATTGGTTTCACAAAATCACTCGCAGAGCAAAGCTACTTGAGTGGCCTCTCTCTCACTCAGAAACTCGAAAATCAATGTCGATGATGCATGCATTCATCACCGAAATTATTTTCCAGCGACATAAGTGATATCTGGACTTCAATTAACTTTGAAAAACTTCTTTGAAATTCCTTAGAAATCATTAAAATTCATTCGAATACATTTGAAACATTTCTCATTTGAAATATATATATATATATATATATCTTTAGATCATATTACTATATATATTTTCCAAAATCTTAAAACCGATTTCAAAATACCGGAATTCGATTCCTCGAAATTCAAATTCAAAACCCTTCAGTTATAAATCATTTTTGTATAAATCAAGATCTTATAAAATTTTCAAAATTTCAAATTCTTTCGAAATTTCAAATTTTCATTTTTGAAAGGTATATAATCCTTATCGAAAACATTTCACTTTTATATATAAAAATATGGCCATCCTTAATAATTTCGATGTATGCATAGTTTCAAAATACAACCAAATACAAATTTCCAAAGGATGATTCAGGGAAGGATTTCAAACAAACAAAGATTCAAAATTAGAGGGACTCTAATCAAATAGAATTCTAGTTTGAAGATAAACTCAAACGAAGATGAGATAATTTAATTACCAAATAGAGGATAGATAAGCCTATATAAATCGCGGGCGAACTTAACCGGTCACCCGAGACTTTAGGAATATATTCAATACGGAAATCTAAGGCAAATCGACCTTCGATCGCCAGAGAATAGAATCCGGGTAGAGCAGGAGATAGATAGCATCGACATCCGAGGATAAAAAAATCTTCAGTGAATCAATGTCAATTGTAAAGGAGTTTCACCCCTTTACAAGTCATTCAAAGATTTACGGAATCATCGCTCTTTAGAGAGGTCATTCCAAAGTAGAGTTACGAATGCTCCAAAATTAAAAGGAAAAATGGGGAAAACAAGACTGGATTCCAGAACAAGTGGGAGTGTTCCAAAGTTCAAGGAATCCTAGTCGATAAGAATCTTAACCAAAAGATTTCTAACAAGGTGGATAACGAAGAGATAAAGTTTAGAAAATCTTGATTTCGAAATAAGAACATTTTTATACCAAAATAATCTTTGAAAAATCTTTTAAAAATCATTTTATACTTCGAAAATACGTTCTTTCACAAAGAAAGGATTCTGAGATTGATTTCACTCATTCTAGGGTATTTCTACCCTATTTCTAATGAGTTTTTGCTCAGCAGGCTAAGATTTGCCTAAAACCAAAGCTCTGATACCAACTGTAACAACCCGATATTTTCAGTCATTCGCATCCGCACATGTCGGACTTGAATTGCTCAAAATACTGCGTTGTAAATAAATTTGGAGCAAATGAAATACAATCACAGAATCACAGACACAGAAATATTAGAATAACTCGCAGCGGAAATAAAAATACCATAGTAGTTCATGAAGCTACTATAACAAACTCTTAAAACATAATACATAATATTGTCTGAAACATATACAATAGAAATCTCAAATATATAGAAGTTTATAAATACCAGAGCTGAAATAGAACAACGAAAACTGAAAGGAAATAGATAACTAGACAAGCAGAATCTCCAGCGATTCCTAGCTCCAGAAAAGAAATCCAAAGCTAAGCTGTAAATACTCAGGCTGACCCGAGCGTAAAGTAAAACACAAAACACTCGAGTCAGGAAAATATATACTTATATAATGTAAACCAACTCAAGTGAACTGTAGTAGAAATGCACAATAACTTAAAGGATGCTTGGGATCGCCCATCCTTTAAGAATCAGTTAAACTATAAATTAAATACATCTCGTGGTTAAAATTTCAAAATGGTATTTTATAATTCAAAATCAAATATCATTTCAACATTCAATATCATTCAAAATCCATTTCAAAGTATCAAAAATATAATATCTTCCAAACCACATTCATTTTTATTTAATTTAAATACCATTACAAAACACATTTCAAAACAGTTTATATTTCAAAACAAATTACTTCATTTTAAATCATAAAATGAAGTTATTATATTTAATAATTAAATTATTAAATTTACAAAATTTTAGTCTTTCAAAATTCATTTATCCACTTAATTTATTAAAACAGATGAAAATTCAACTTTCGCAGCATTTAGAAATTGCTACAGAAAGTTACATTCAAAACAGTTCATTTTAACAAAAGATAGCATAAAAAAATGCTGTGATAGGGTTACATAAGTTTCAAATAAAACTTAGTTAAATTAATAATTATAGCATTTACAAAAATGCTATAATAATCTTTAATTAAACTTAGCCATTTGGTTCATTATTATCAACTACAGCATTTACAAATGCTGTATTATCATTTACATTAGAATTAATAGCATTTCAGAAATGCAGTTAATTAACTTCAAGTATTCAATATAATTTCACAACAATTATATTTTTATTTAAATCATTTTTAGCTTATAAAACCATATGATTTCACTTTTAAAACAGTCATTCAAATACCCTTATATTCATGATTTTATAAAGTTAAATCTCCATTCAAAAATCAAAATTTTATAATAATTCACTTATTAAATTCCAACATTAAATTTTAAATTCATTATATTAAATTTAACTTAACATTTAAGTTTAAAATTTTCAAATATAACTTAATTTCATTTTTATTTACTTAACTTAAAATTCACCTTTAAGCCAAATTCACAAATTTCCAATTTTAGTTATATTTCCAAATTTCAACCTAAATATTCATTCATTTCACATTTTAACTTTATTCAAAAATCATTGATATATTATGAAATCATTTTAAATTCATTTAATTCAAAATATCATAAATTTATCATATTTTCATATTTAATTTAAATTCCATTTGTCACCAAATTCTAGTTTCCAAAATAACTTACATTTCAGATTTTCTAACTTTACCATTTATTTATTTCACTTATAAATTTTCAGAAAATCAATAATGCTTTACAAAAATCATTTCTAATCAAATTTAAATCAAAATATTATAATATTTACATTTCCAAAATAATTTAAATTTTTTTTTTAGAAAAACATATTTTAACAACGGGTCTGTATTTCATTTTCTAGCCTAGATGAAGTGATATGGGTAATATATCATTTCAACCCGTAATTTACAAAGAAAATCCGGGTTTGATCTTTTCAAACCCGCAATTCCAAGTAAATGAAAATAATTGAAAATCATTCAGGCCTATCATTTCAGCCCATAACGATTTTCTCCTATTCTAAATTCCGTTCGGGTATGTATCATTTCAACCCATAGTGATTCTAGTCTACAAGGAACTTGCAGTGTGATAAATTGATGAAAATAATAGAATAGCATGAAATAACAGTAACATATGGTATAACAAGTGTAAATATAGGTGTGAACTTCATATGAATATAATATAGCAGTTATAACAGGATGGTATGCATTTACAGATTCAGGTGATGTCAGTTTATCACTATATAAGTACATATTAGTTTGGTGAGATTTACTCACCTCTACAAGCTGGAGATAACAAATACAGACACACAACAGAGATCCAAAAGGTACGAAAGCACGACTGTGATTCAAGTGAGGAAAAGCCAAAGCTATTTGTCTTGTGCATATGAAACAAAACAATGCATATAACATGAATTTCAAACCAAAATATGACATTAAACAAGCAGAATTAAGGAACAACAATTAATCAAACACTTGCACTTGCTTCCACCATCACTATGCTTAGCTTATAGGGTGGTAAGTCACTACCATGGGATGTATTTGGTCAGGTATGGGTCATATATGCTCGGCCTAACATGGGTAGTGAAGGTATGGAAGTTGTTTGAGTGATTAATGGCATAAATGTACAAACACAGGGCAAAGGTGCATTTTTATATAACAACAAGTCACGACTATGGCCTTATGTGGCACGATCAGACCTACTGGAGGCTAGGGGATGGTGTGACAGTGGCTTTGGGTCAGGTAGGTGCTGGTGGAAGTGATGCAAGAGGTGGCCAAGGGGTGTGGTGAAGTGGTGAAGGCCATAGGAGCTCGGTTATGCATATATAGGAAGTGTTGCTTGCATTTTCGTGTGGATCTTGCATCAACGATGGCCATGGCCTGGTAGGTCAGAGGAGATGGAGGTGGTTTGCAGCTGGACAAGGTGGTGCTGAAGGTGGTGGTGATGGTGGAGCAAGGCCTAACAACATAAGGTTGAAGCAAGTGCAAGTAGAATAAGAAAGCAAAGAAGAAAAGTGAAAAACAACGAATTATTTACCAAAGTTTTTGCTCAGGAGATGGAGGCCGAATTTTTTTGAGTTGAGAAACAAAAAATTTCGTGAAAATGATGAGGAAGTCATCTGAACAAAGGAGATATGGGCAGAAAAAATTAATGCATGAGTTATTTGGAATTGAAAAGGTAAAGAAGGTGAAAAGACAAAGGCAAGTGAAAGGTTTAAAACTCTTCATATTATCTTTTTTTCTTTTGCAAATTTAAATAACTGAAATATTTATATAAATTCAGTTAAAATACGAAAATATCACAAATAAATAAAATATAAATAAATAAATATTAATTATATATGATTAAATTAGGAAAATAGCACAGAAAATGAAAACTAGTTTAGAAAATTTGAAAATAAATGCAATGACTTTGGAAAAAAAATTTATGTACATGAAAAATATTAATAAATAGAGATAAGAACATAAAGTAAAAATTAATTCACAAAATAAATATATAAAATTTAATCAAATATAATTTAAATGAAGAAAACAGCAGAAAAATAGAAAACAGCCTTTTAAAAATAGGAAATAAATACAGTAAATTTTGGAAAAATTTTGTTATCACTTTAAAAAATATTAAAAGACAAAATATATATAAAATAACATATTAACACATATTAAAATAAAGTATGACAAAGAAAATATAATTTATATAATTTAAAATAAACAAAATTGCTAAATAAAACAAACTGCATTCAATTTTGAAATATACATAACTTTCACAATTTAAGTCCGTTTTCAACGAAACGAAAAGCAATATCCAAGTTATTAAGTCTATTTTCATAATAAAAGATAAAATTTAAGAATCTAAATATTTAAATTTGAAATTTAAAAATCAAAGTTTGACCCAAATTTACCGAAATCAACATTTCAGGAAAATATTCGATTTATATCATTTGGAATTATAAATCACACAATAATCAAAGTTTATATTTAAAAATGAAAAGTTTGAAATGGAACCAGTTAAAAATTTAAAAAATGAAATAAATTCAAAATTAAAGTATACATAAAAATTTAGGGTTGTTACAAAACGCTTCTTATCCTTGGCTGATTATAAGAACTTCTCACCTATGTCTCATGTTTTCCCTGATCTCTCTGGTAAACATAGACATAGTACTTGTAGTTTGTGCTACTCATTAAATTACCTCACTAACTTGTACTTTTTTGAATCTTCAGCAACTGCTACTTTGGTTGAACCAATCACCAGTGATCTATCTCTTTCAACTTTGACATCTCATTCGTCATCCTTGACTCGGGCCATTTCTATGTCAAAGATGATTGCTAAAAGAAAATTGGGCAAGGTGGCTATTAGGGGCCCATCCCTCAGGAAGGCCAAGATCGTTGTAGTTCTGGATTTTGCACCACTAGAAGAGGGTAAGACTGTTGATATGGCTAAAACATCGGAGAGTCCAATCGTTGAAGCTTCTATTGATCAACCCAAGACGACTCCCTCAAAGGACGATCCCTTATATTGCATTGTCATTTCCTCTTCTCCTCATGTAAATGAGCAAATGCAAAAAGACTTGGGAACTTCAACTCCCTCTCAGCAGTTAAATCCTTCTAGATCCATATCACCAGTGTTTACCAGCAATTTTGAAAAGATAGTTCGATATATCTTCAACTCTTCATCCTTTGCTTCTATTTTCCTGCCTTCTTCCATTCCTGACAAAGCGTTGTTCTCTAATAGAACAATAACTTCTGGTACATTTCACATTATTTATCCTTCTAATCATTTTTTCTCTCTAAATACTGACTTGCATCATACTTTTCCTTTCATATTTTCAAAAGCTGGCTCTCTCTTCAAGAAAATGCATCAAAATTTCTGTTGAGACCACTAGGCTCCAAGAGGAGATCTCACTTTGAAAAGCCAAATGACTTCCCTATCCCTTGACAAAGATATTACCACGAAGGAACATGAAAGGATTAAAGCCTCTCTTTCTCAAGCAGAATATATTATTTCTAAAGATAGGAAATCAAAACAACTTCTAGCTGTTATAAATATGGGTTTGAAAATGGTCTTGAAAGAAGCCGAAGATGAGAAAGCTCAATTGGTGATCAAATAATCCTCTCTCACGAAAAAGTTAGAGGAAAAGAAAAATTCTCTAAAGTTGGTTATCAATACTATCTCTAATGCTAAGCAACGGGTGTCACAATTTCTGAACACTTCCTTCGATGATTTATTATAAACTCCTATGAGGACACCTTGATGCTTGCCTATGCCGACGACATTGAAAAATGCCAAAATTTGAGCTCTCCTTCACTCGACCCTATTCTTATCAACAGTTTTTTGGACAAAGTCAAAAGAATGGAGTGGAGAGTTGGAGTTCCTGAGAGAGAGGATATTGATGCCTCCAAAATTTTATCTTTCAAAGTCCCTTCTGTCGAAATGGACTCAGATTTTGATGAAGAAGGTAACAAAGTGAAGCAGACGCTGATGAAGGCGGCAACGATGATGATGATGGTAATGACAATGATGGTAATGACAATGATGATGATGACGATGAGGATGATGATGACAAGAGGATAGAGTCCAGGTTACTGGTGGCGACGGAGGTGGTCACACCGATATTCATAAAAAAGATGGTGATGACATCAGGCTTTAGAATGGTCAACCCAATCCAATTATCCATGAAGCAAGCCTACCTGAACCCCCAGAGCCTTCTGACCTTTAAGAAGAGATTGCAAAATTCAACATTAAAGAACATAGAGAGAAAAAGCAGGTCCCTCAAACTACAATTCCCGTTTCTTTGGTATTGGATTTCTTGTCTAAATGGCTTTCACTTCCAAGATAATAATAGGTTACATCTTTTATTCTAGATAAAGAGGACGACTATCCATCTTTATAAAACCAAGCTTGAAAGTAAACAAGTCGAAATAAATAGCTTGTATGAAGAGTTAGATAAGCAGTTAAAAGAACATAATATCCTCTCCGATAATTATCATAGGCATAACAACGTGCGGCATTATTAGCGTCTTTCAAAGATCAAGAAGCTGCCCCATGACTGAGGAGTGCACGCCTTCGATATGAAAATCTTTTGAAAGAGAATCGGGTGTTAGTTACACTCTTTTGGATGTTTGTTGAAGAGAGGAACATCCTTGTAGATTTCTTATGCAAAGACTATCACAGACATCGAATTGTAGATTTTTCATACTTAGGTGGTTTTAGTGGGGGTCTGTTGAGGTGTTTACAAAATATTTGGATGAATTTGGATATGATCTACATCTAGGAGCCTACTGTAATTTACCATGAGTCAAATTGTTTCCCTATGAGTTACCTCTAGATAAACATAAATATTATAAGGACAAATTTGTTTCAGAGTTATTCAAAAAGTCAACCGAATGAACACCTATAATTTTGTAATAATATCAATTTGTAAATTTCTTTTCCTAGCTTCCTTTTAAACTTAGTTGCATTTTATTATGTTATCACAGATTAAAGGTTTCCATAGTAGCCTTGTTTCTAGAGATTATTAAAGAAAGTATGTTAAATTAAGAAGAGATTATCTAAAAAAGGCTTCACTTTTGAAATCTTCAAAATTAGCCAGATACTACATTCTCAGAGACTTGTAGAGAGTTTACATGGAACATTCTCGCCTTCATTTCGATTCCTCGGTGTAGACAAGAAAATCTTATGGAAATTCGAACATATCACACCAAATTAATATTTGGTCATGATAGCCCCCTTCCGGGGAATGGGATTATAGAAAATATCCTCCGGTTATTACCATAGAAGGATTTAATTTTCCTTTTAATTCTACAGTTGTTCTTTCGGCTAATTCCTTGTGTAAAGTCGGAAATGCGGTTTCTCAACTTTAAGTGTGAAACAAATGTCCAGTAGTACTTATTGTTTCATTTCTGCTTAAGCTGTAATCTTTTATTGTTATAATAAAAGAGATTGATTATTTGAGTCTTTACTTTATTTTCTTTTTATTTGTTTAAATAGGAGTTATGGTAATCTACAAAGCGACTCTTATTAGATTCAACATCTCGCTTTATCAATATTAGACATAGGTTGTTAGTGGCTATTGAAAAAAGGAAGTTTCTTAACGATCCTTTATCTACTCATCTCCAAGACAACATTGAAGTGCTAGAATGGCTAGGAGATTTTTGCTTCAGAGGATGATTGTTCGAGGCCTTAATGATCGGACTACAAGTATTGAAGCGGATATCAAGAACAAGGATGAAACAATTTCTCAACTAAAGCGTCATGTTAAATCAAATCCATCAATTAATTTTGACCTTAAGATGTTCTATCTTCTCCAACAAATAAGTGATTTGGAGATTAAGTTAAAAAACATTCAAGCTCGTTGTGAATCGCTAGAATCCATTATAGGGTATAACATTTCAAACATCGATTTACCAGCTTCTCCTATTATTTCATTTGTTGCAAAATCAACAAAGTCTACTTCCCTTGCCATTAAAAAGTTTCCTACTATGACTAGTTATCCTCCTCGGTTAGACGAGAAGGTAGTAGGAGAATGGTGTAGGAAAGCCAAATTTGAGATGATGAATTATTTTGATGAACAACAGAAAGTGAGCTATATGCAATGCATAAATTATTATGCAGTTGAGATTTAGAAATTTGAACGCGAAAAGTGTCTTCTTTAGAAGGAGATTGCTAATTTAGAAAGGGAAAATTAAAACACTCAAAGGTGCAAACAAAGCATTTAACCATGCTTTAAAGACCCATATCGAATTTATTTTGATGTCGCCGATAAGATAAGGAAAAAAGAGAAGAAGCTTAAGGAAGTCCTTCGTATTGCAATTCATCACATCATTGATCCTTTAATTGCCAAAACTTTTAAATAAGATTGTTCAAGTTTTGTGAAATTTATATTTGTACTGTATACATGTAAACAATTTCATAAATTTTGTAAATTATGAAAATTTTATAAATATCACCAGGTCTATAGTCCTTTCTTATAATGTTGTTTCTGAATCATCTTTTCGATAACTTGTACTCTGATTTTTGTATTTGTTGGATCTTTCAATCCTCTTTACTAATCTCCTTTCCTTGAAAAGCGTGAAGTATATCATTAGCTTGATATCTATATATAGTTTATACACATTACTTGTGGAGGTTAACAAATTGTTATGTCAACATATGATAATAAGTGAAAATTAATTATATAATTGATTATGATTGAATTTCATGATACCCATCTTTGGTAATGATTTAAGGAAACCAGGAACTCAGCTTCAACTATGTTGACAAAACACCAGGATCTAATGATAGAGAACCAAAAATTTAATTTCGGATTCAATTATAGATGTTTAGAAAGTCAATAATAATCATGTAATAGATATCCAGAAATCATTATCTGAAAGTTTCTAATAGAAGTCCAGCGATCCGGGTTTGGGCATTATAAAATAGATCTCGAAACTAATTGAAAAATAGGAATTCGTAGTAATCTCAATGTCAATTGTTCTGGAACAAAGTTCAGGCATTAGCGGATGAAAGTTAAAAGATCTAAAACCTATATTCGGGTATTGGTGGATGATAATCAAAAGTGTACAATAATAATCTTCATAATAGAAATCTTAAGCCCAGATTTGCGTATTAATTGGTGAAGTTCAGTAATTAATAGTAATGTCCCTGAAACCCAGATTCGGGTATGTTGAAGACCATAGATTATTAGTAAGTACCCGAAACCCTGATTCGGGTATGAATAAGTGAGGTCTTGAACTTAATAATAAACGACCCGGAACCCCAATTCAGGTATTATTAAGTGAAGTTCAAAAGTTCTTCTTTGATAATTAATCAAATGTTGTATATTCTTATTTGAGCCTTTTGTTCTATACCGCTCGTTCTGTTTTGACTATTTTGATCTTTCTTAACCCTTTAGGCCTTGTATGTAGTTGATGTTTGATTTACCGCTTCTTGAGCATAGACGCCTTATTCCATCGATTGATATGCCACTTCTCGGTCTCGGACGTCTTAGTCCATTGTTTGATATGCCGCTTCTAGGGCGTAGACATCTTAGTTCATCATTTGATATGTCGCTTCTTGGGCTTGGATATCTTAGTCTGTGGTTATCTGGTGCGCTTGGTTAGATTATCCACAAGCAGGATTCAAGGACTTACCCCATCTCCCTCTTGGAGGCGCGTTGACCTATTCATAGCATGGCACAATCAAGGGCTTGTTCGGTGCCTTAGCTAGGCCATAGCATGGTGGAACCAAGGGCTTGCTCCATCCTTCCTCCAGGAGGTGCCTTGACCTGGCAACAACTTGGTGCAATCAAGGGCTTGTTCGGTGCCCTGGCCAGGCAATAGCGTGGAGGGACCAAGGGTTTACCCCCATCTTTCCTCCAAAAGGCACCTTGACCTGGCCATAGTGTGGCACGGTCAAGGCCTTATCGATGCTTTAACCTGGCCATAGTATGGTGTAGATAAAGGCTTACTCTAACCACCCTCCAGGAGGAGCTTTGGCTTGGCTAACTTGACACGGACAAAGCTTTGACTATTTAAGGTAATCTCCAAGTGCAAGAAGAATTCTACTTACGACCTTTTAATTTTTTCTTAGTAAAGTATTTCTTTATTGAATCCAATCAGGATCTTTTTACAAATTCATTAATTTTGCCTTGTTTGAAGTAACTGGTAACCATTCCTTCCAATGCTCTACATTGATTTGTCTCATGTCCATTCATCATGTGGTAATGACAATAGGATCCTTCCAGATTCCTTTCATATTTAGGTTTTTTTCTATGATGGCCAATAGTTAAGCTCTTCCTTGGTTAGCAAGAAACATTCTTGATTTATGATGTCAAATTGCATTCCCTAGGAATTCTCGACTTGAAGCTTGTCTTTTGAGGATAGTTTCTAGATTTTTTTATTACTTGGTTCTAGAGCTTCACTATCACTAACTAGTTTTATTTTTAAAACCCTATGAAATTTATATATTGCAATGTCCCACTAGTTGCTTGATGCCACTTATGTGCAAAGGCATTGTAATCATCCATCTTTCCCTCTTCAAAGATTGTGCCTTTGGTGTAGAATCGAATTGTTCTCCTCATTTGATCTAATCACTTTCATTTTTTCTTTTCTCCTAAGGCAAAGATAGGGATGCAGCCAATATGAAAAGGGTGTAAAATCAATTTATCTGGATCATAGGATTCAAATTTCTTTTTCCTTATGATCCTTAAGGCCTCCATTCTTAGCAGTTGTTCTTCATGTTGATTTGAATCATTAACTCTTCCATAGGAGAATCCAATTGGATGTGGCTCCAAGGATGCTTGGTTAGATCTTTTAGGTTTAGTAATCATGATGAAATAATGTTTAAAGTAGGTAAGCTTGACATAGAATTTAATTAGAGGGAAGTGGAGTTGGAAGTTCAGCAAGATTAGAGGTCCGAGCCATCCTTCCAGCGTCAAAATGTTAACAGAAAAACTTGTCAACGCCTCGAAGTTCAATTCAAAGTGTAGATGACTTTTTTCAAACCTTCTTTCAAAAATATGAAAGTATTCGACACTTCTCAATCAATTGAAGATGGCTACAATCCATTCCGTTCTCTTCATTTTTTCTTTCGAATAGGTTACTGTAGTTAAAAGTCCTTCTTATTGGACCTTTCGATTTAGATGAAACAATGAAATCCTTCTTATATTGTTTTTCGAACAAGTTAATCTGATTTAGTATCCTTTTGAATTCTCCCTTTTGAATTGGTTGAGTTGACCCTAATGTTGGTTCTAAGGGTTATGGATGTTAATGAAATGGATAGGTTCTGACTCCTACGGAACCTGACCTTTCGACGACTTGGGGATAGGAGCTAAAGTCCTGTTGATATTAGATGAATTAAGGGATTTGATGTACTTAATGGTGACCCTTTGAACCAATTGAAATAAGAAGAATAGAAACTGAATCTGTTAGAAATAACCAAATCAGCCAAATATCCTAAAAATTCTATATTCTTGCGTTAATTAAACTCAAGCGATACAATTTGATAAATTTCCTAGTCTAATTTGAAAATTATGGTTTACATCTTTAAGAAAATACAAAAATGGAGTGAAGGAATTCAGATTCCCAAAGGTAGACACTAAGGGTCTAATTTATAGGTGCGGGTTGGAACCTTTTGACACGGTGCTTTCGACCTGGTTGAAAGGCGACCTTGTAGACCTTTCATTACCGTCAACATTTGGGCATTCTTCTGCATTGCTTCTGAATGGATTTGAATGCTTTCATCTTCTTCAAAAGGGGTAGGTGTGCCTTTCCACCCTTTGTTGCTTTGTTGTTGCAAGTAAGAAAGGGTACGAGCTTCCAACTCTATCAACAGGTTCAACTTTAGGGTTTCAAAGGTATTGAATATCAAGGGTTTCAATGCGGAAGGTAACTTCCAAAAAAATACTTGTAGAGTAATGCGGAATCCTCTTAGTTATGAAAGGTTTTGACCGGTTCAAATGTTTTAATTATGCTTTCGAAGGTATTTCTTTAAAAATACATCTTTCTGAGTAATTTTAATGAAGG
Source organism: Allium cepa (assembly GCA_030765085.1). NCBI lineage: Eukaryota > Viridiplantae > Streptophyta > Magnoliopsida > Asparagales > Amaryllidaceae > Allium > Allium cepa. The sequence continues at coordinate 433,115,017 of CM060943.1, forward strand.
CGAAACCTTTGGTTTCGAAAGGTTTGGTGCACATGTAAGTGGCTGTTATTTGCTGCCTTCGAAAGGTATTCCTCAACTTATTCGAAACCTCTTCATGCAGGTGAAAGCATCTGTTTTGAAAGGAAGCAATTTAAACAAAAGTGTGCTTTCGATCCTTTCAACTCCTTCAAAAGCTTGTGACACATCTGACTTTTGGCTGTTGCATCCCTTGAACTCCTTCGAAAAGCTTTGTTGATGTTATCATCTCTTGTACATCCTTCTCTTCTATTCATCTTAGTTTCGACAAGTTTGACATGGAGAATTGGTGGTAACATTGAGTATCATAGTAAGTTCTACAAGTCTATGGACCCTCGAAAAGAGCAAGACGATGCGAAGGCGGTACCAGCATAGCTATTGATCAACATCCAACTGATTTTGGTCCTTAAGCTTGGATCTCAACTTATCCATAAAATGGGAAGGTATGGTTTCTCGAGGAAAACCGAGAAATGTTTGTCTGGACACATTTCGATATGTATGGAATATCGTTGGAGATAGCGTGCCATGTATTAAATGTGGACCCAAGATACCATCCTTTGAAGAAGAACAAGATGTGCATTTTGGGTCCGAAGTGATCCACTACATTGAAAGAAGAATTGGAAAAGCCAAAGGAAAATAGCTTTATCCATCATACCTTATACCTAGAATAGGTACTAAACCCTATGTTTGTCAAGAAGCCAAATGGAAAATAACAGATATGCATTGATTATTTGGACATGAATAAAGTGTGCCAGAAAGACATCTTCATACTACCGAAAGACCAGTTTGCTGCTCAATGGCCAGAAACAAACTATTATCCTTCATGGATGTGTGATCAACACTTCTTATTCCAAATCAGTAGCAAACTAGTTTCGTCACTAATTTTGGCATGTAATTCCATCGAATGACGTCATTTGGTTTAAAGAATGCTGGATCGTTTAAAAATGGTTGGTAAATAAGGTTTTTGAAAATCAAATTGGGAGGATGATAGAGGTTTATGTGGATTATATGTTAGTGAAATTATAGCTATTAATGAACCACATAGATGACCTCGTTGAAATGTTCGATGTGCTTTAGATGTACAGAATAAAGATCAATCTGCTGAAGATCTCTTTCAAAGTGGTATTAGGAGTATTTCACAATGAGTTTAAATTGCATCGAAGTTAATATGCAGCATATTCAAACAATATAAGATATTCCTAACAAGAAAATAAGGAAGGAGACGAAGAGCTTAAACGGGAGAGTTGCCGTGCTAAGTCGATTCATCTAAAAAGCGATAGATAAGTATATGCCATCCTTTAATGCCCTTAATAAAGAAAATGAAATTTTATTTTGAGCAAGGAATGCCAGGTAGCATTCCGAAAATTATTAGAGCATGTAGAGAGACCATCAACCTTATCGAAGCCTTCGGAAGGAAAGGATCTACTCATTTACTTATTAATATCTACTCATGCACTAAGTGCAATTTTAGTACATGAGGAATCAATGATCCAAAAGCCCGTATACTAACTCACCAAGCAGTTTACTGGAGCAGAAAAGAGTTACCCAAAGGTGGAGAAACTAGCATACTGCTTTTTGATTGCCTCATGGAAACTATGACCATACTTCCAGGCCCATCTAATAAAGTTTCTTTCCGATCAACCATCAAGGCAAGTGTTACATTGACCTGAGATGTCTAGAAGATTATTGAAGAGAAACATTAAACTGAGCCAGTATGATATAACATAACATCCTAGAAAAGCATGATGAGGACATGAATCGGCCGATTCCATGATTGAATTTACTATTTGGGATAGAGAAGAGGAGGATTATATGGTCTGAGTTTCCCAGTCAAAATTATACATAGATGGAGCTTCTAATAAACGAAGTTCTAGGGCAGGAGTGATTCTCACGACCCTTGTAACGCCCCTAATTTTTGATAATATTATTCAGGAGATTTAATTAGATAAACTAAATAGAATAATGTAAATAATTAAGTGATAAGGGGACTGAGATTTGAAGAATGATAAGAAGGAAGTGCTTGATTAATAAATTAAATAGGCTTAAGAATGATTTATAGGCTAATTAATTCACACATGGGTACATTGGGAAATAGCCACACCCTATTACCATAACCCTTATATATTCTTGTTCCTTATACCATTCATGTTATTTCTCATTTTCACAAAAACATAAAACAGAAACATAAGAAGAGGAGTCGACCATTACTAGGAGGAAAATAAGAGAAATTCAAATCATGCTAAGGAATTAAAGCAAGGAGAATAAACCTCGATCTCGATCCAATCTCCTTATCTTAATCAAGGTGAATAATTATTTATACCATCTCTATTTTGTTTTATGAACATATGTTTTTGGAATGAAGATTAAATTCGTTTCAGTGATGTTTTGGATGATGATATGGTTGAATTATAATCTGTTTGATTTAAATAAGATTTTTTTAATAGGAATTTATGCAGATTTAGGCAAAAACTGATTGAAATTGATTTTTTTAATGCCATGCAAATATTTTATGTTATGTAAAACATGATTTTGGCGTTGGGTTTCAATTTTGATAATTTTTAAAGATATGGAAAGATTATTATGAATTTTCAAAAGAAAATATAGTTAATTTGATTTAGAGATTTATTTTAGAAATTTATTAAGAATTTAGATCTGGATTTGGGATATGTTAAATAACATGTTAAAAATGAATTTTTGTGGTTTTAGGGGATTTTTCCTAAGTGATTTCCTATGGAAATTAAATTGTTTTAGAAAGAAGAATATAATTACATAATTGGTTTTGTTTAATGGAAGGGCTCTGTTAGCACCAAAATTGGTCACTAACACCTTTGAGTAGAGTTATGTAGAGAGATTAATGAAGAGAATAAATTAGAACTAAAAAATAGTGTAATTCAATACAAAAAGAACAACAAAAACGAGAACACCAGATTTATAGTGGTTTGGCGTAATTGCCTACATCCACTTTGACTTTGATCTTTATTGCTTTCTCAATTACTTGAATACAGATACAATCTGTAAATCAATCACTTGAATACAAGTTTGAATTAAAAAGAGGAGAGTATAAAAAATGGCAGAGTCTCCCCATTGTTCTCGGAAAAAGGTCCCTTTCACTGTGCCCATGCCCTTCTATTTATAGACGAAGATGGGTTGGACTTCCCTCATGGGCTCAAGGCTGAGGTGACTTGGCCCATATAGGGCGATCTCAAGCTGGTTGGTCTATTCCTGTCGAACCGTACACAAATGCCAAAACATGTCGACTGCATCAATCCCGTATATCTTAAGGTTCTCCTTGGTCAAAATCTTGTCTAGTGCTAACGATAATATCTTCAACTATCGTTTTGTAGCGGGGCCAAGGTGCCGGTTAACACTTGCCTCCCAAAGTGTGTCGTGTGAAGCAACACGACATGCTTTGAATCAGCGAGTACCCTTTGTTTCCAGAAATAAATCCATCACGTTTTCTGAATAGTCGTTATCCTTCGATTTTATCCACCCAAGCCGTCGTATCCTTCTTTGGTCGTCTTGACACTTGGTTGATTCCCAATATTATAAATCCGGGGTTGTAGTTCACCAATGGCCATCCGTGTCTGATTCAATAGAGCTAGCAAGCTTCGGCTACCTGATCTAGTCTTTTCTTAATAACCCTAAGCGAGAATTTAATTTATGTTGATCTCAAGAAGTCGAACTTTTTCGAATGTACTCATGCATGTTCGGGTACATGTTCTTTCCATTGGCTCTCGGATGCGTTTTATATTCTCATAAGTCGTCACCAATTCCATCTAGTTTAATTGCAATTCAATTGCGGTTCTTTATTTGTATTTTCTTAGAGCAGTAAGCAAGAGTGAATGGAGTATAGCCAGTTACGGACCCATGGGTAGTTCTATAAGCCCATAATGTTGAAGTTCATCTACCTACTTGCCTCTAACCTTTTCCAAAGCTTTTTTAATATGGATTTGATTATTTTGTTCACAGCTTCCACTTGTTCATTGGCTTTCAGATGAGCAACTGCTGAAAACTTTTTCTTTATGCCATATTTTTGGCCAAATTCTTTGAAATCCTTGCTTTCGAATTGAGTTCCATTGTCCGTAATGATAGTTCGTGGAAGGCCAAAACGGCATATAATATTTCGTACAACGAAATTAGTGACCTTTTTGGTGGTGATAGTTGCCAAAGGCTCTGCTTCTGCCCACTTAGTAAGGTAATTGACCGCAACTATCGCGTATTTCCCACCACCGTTGGATATGGGTAAGGAACCTACTATGTCGATCCCCCACATCGCAAATGGCCAGGGACTAACCATTTGTGTGAGTTCCGTTGGCGGAGCTCTCGGTACTTTTGCATATTTCTAGCATTTTTCACATCTCCTCACATAGTCTATGGCATCCCGATTTACAGTTGGCCAATAGTATCCATAGCGAAGGATTTTTTTCGCTAACGTCTGCCTCCCTGTATATTCACCGCACTCTCCTTCATGGACCTCCTTCAGGACTCGTTTTATCTCATCATGGGTAATGCAATGGAGTAAGGGGGTCGAGAATCCCCTTCGATGCATTATTTCGCTAAGCCTTACGAATGAATTGTCGTCTTTTGCTCCTTCTTTCGTGTAAGATCCCATGTAGTAAGTATTGCTTAAATGGGGTCATCCATGATTCCTTATAGATCTCGGTTTCTAACATGAAACCTACCTCCTTCATATTTATACTCGAAGTATGTAAGGTTTCAATGGGAACTAATCCCATTTGCTGGGCATCTCCAATGCTTGCAACTTTGGCCAATGAATCAGCTTCTTTGTTTTGTTCACGCGGGACATGCGAGATATCATATTATTCCAGATTTGCTAGCAGCTCCTGAACTTGTTCAAGATACGGGGCAAGTCTCTGTCCTTTTGCTTGATAGTCTCCCCGCACTTGGTACACCACCAGTTGCGAGTCACAAAAGATTTCAACTGATTTTACTCCCAGTTCTGTGATAAGTCTCAAGCCAGCAATCAATGCTTCATACTCGTCTTCGTTATTTGTTGCTGGAAGCTTCAAAGCATAACAAACTGATCGGTTTTCAGAAGTCACAAGAACTACGCCAGCCCCCAAACAATGGTTGTTAGATGCCCCATCGGTGTACATCTTCCATCGAACGGGAGGTATGACATTGTGGCCGTTTGAGTCGTCTAACAAAGTGAATTCAGCAATGAAGTCTGCTAGTGTTTGCCCCTATATGGCCCTTCGTGGCAGGTAGGTAATATCGAGCCGACTCAACACGGTATTCCATTTTAACATCCTTCCAGAAGTTTTCGGTCGTTGGAGTACCTATCGCAAGGGTTGATCAGTGTAAACACTGATTGTGCGTGCCTGAAAATATTGGCGAAGCTTGCATGATGCAATCACCAAGAAATAGGCTAATTTCTCGATCTTGGGCTAATTTCTTTCTTCTCCCATCAGACGTTTACTGACATAGTAAACTGGCTTTTTAGCTTGGTCATCTTCGCGAACCAAAGCCGTACTGATAGCATGCTGGGATACTGCCAAGTACACATACAACATTTCATAGCCTATTGTTTTCGATAGCACCGGGGAACTTTCCAAATGCCTTACCAGAGCTCGGAATGCTTCCTCACAATCGGATGTCCACTCGAAATTCCACTTTCCTTTCTTTATCACATCGAAGAAAGGAATACAGTTGTCTATAGCTCTGGATATGAATCGACTCAGTGCAGCCACCTTTTCATTCAAGCTTTGTACTAGCTTCATAGTTCTGGGCACTTGTATGTCTCGGATAGCTTGAATCTTCTCCGGGTTAGCTTCGATTCCCTGCGCATTCACAATGAAACCCAAAAAAAATTCCAACGCCACGCCAAGTGAATACTTCAAAGGATTGATTTCATTTCATAATGCCTGAATATATCAAACATCTCCGCTAGGTCTCGGATGTGGTCGTTCGACTACCGTGACTTCACGACCATGTCATCCACATAGACTTCCATCGTTCTACCAATCTGGTCTTTAAACATTCGATTCACCAAACATTGATAAGTTGCTCCTGCGTTTTTCAATCCATAAGGCATTACTACATAATAATATAGCCCCACATCTGTGACAAAACTGGTGTGTTCTTGGTCTGGAATGTGCATCGGGATCTGATTGTATCCCGAATACGCATCCACAAAAGACAATAATTCGTGTCCGGCCATAGAGTCGACGAGTTAGTTGATTCTAGATAAAGGGAAACTATCCTTCGGGCATGCTTTATTCAGATCAGAGTATTCAACATAAGTTCTCCACTTTCCGTTTTCTTTCTTCGTAAGCACAGGGTTAGAAACCCATTCAGGGTAGAGGGCATCGCGGACGAACCCATTGGCTTTGAGTTTGTCCACCTCCTCTCTACGAGCAACGGACCTCTCCGGGTCCATGCCTCTCCTTTTTTGTTTTACGGGGACGTATTTCGGGTCTATGTTCAACATATGACTCGCAATAGCGGGAGAAATCCAACACATATCAGAATGTGTCCAAGCGAAAACGTCTAGGTTCGCTCAGAGGAAATCAGTAAGATTCTCGGCCAATGATGGGTCATCCCGGCTGACTAGTATGTCAATCGTCAGCTCAACCGGTGCTGCATTCGTTTCCCTAGGTCCCCTATCATCAATTCTCGGATATATGTCTCTATAGATCCGAGAATGCTGCCCGAGCCAGGGCTCGGGCACTACTTGTCAATTGTCAGTGTTTTGGATGTGGACGGAGCTGTCCACCTTGTCTGCATCTCGACTCCTAAACACTATATTGTCTGTCATCATGCTTTGTTGTTTTGCAGGGGTTCCATCTTCCATATTCGAGCAACATTCATGATCCTCATGCCTCGGGTTGGAGTGACAGTTAGTTGCCCACTAGCTTAGGTATCGATTTAATGATTCTATCCCCAGGCATTCTTTCAGTCGTAGCCTTGAGTAGTTGTAAACATTATATACAAGTTTCAATATTTAGCTATCGCAACCGGTCTTTGGATTAGCACGCATCTGCTCCCAGTCTCGGGTTAATAAATGTTCTGCATGGATGGTTGAGTCTCGTCCTAGCTATGTTTATGTTCCCACCTAAACTTCAAAAACTTAGAGTTGATCGATGAATAGTCGGTTCACATTCATGTTGCTTCTAGCTCATGCCCCCGGGTCTGGTGCATATATACCAATAAGTAGGAAGGTCAGCCATGCCCACTTTAACATTACTCTCTTTCTCGTTGGATGGGGGATCAGGTCAGTCGATGGGAGACGGAGTCTCGCCTATCTTGGATTTTATCGTGGTTTTTCATTCCAAGAGGAATACTTCGATGCCTCATCAGTTTTAGGGCGTAATTCGAACACTGGATGGTCATCCATATCCACTTTGGTTCATGTTCTGTAATCAGATCTCGAGGTAAAGTTGGCTACAAATGTAGTCGGGTCATGCCCATCCAGTTTCATACTCCTCCTAATGGATCGAAGGTGGGTGCTGATAATTTTTGACAAAATCTTCATGGTTTACTCTCCTTTCCACACTCTGGAGGTTATAGTTTTTCAAGGAACTTCCCAGTCACATTCGTATGTGCTTAGTGCGGATCGGTATTGACCCTCGATATGAGGTATGATATAGTCGGTTGCTTGTAGCTTTGGATGCCGTTTCGATTAGTTTTCTATTGAGGCCTCCATGTAGTCGTTGCCTTAAGTTATAAGAAACGCCAAGATAGAGCTATATTAAGCTGTCGTATTCAGCTTTTAGTGATTTGTACCCCTGCTCCCAGCATTGATTTAGCTAGGCCACTAGTTGGATTGTCGAGCTCCATCCTTAGCGAGCTAATAATCCTCCTGTTGATTTTCTGCCGAAATTTGCGAAATAGAGAATGGTCGGAATCCACTCATCTATTTGTCGATGTTTATACACCACTCTACATTCTAGTGACTTAGTGTTATTCTCCCCTCGTTTGACTCGCGCCCAATTTTTGTTCATCTTTCGGTCCATGCTCTGGAGACTTAGAGATTTGTCGAAGGTTTATACTTTAGTCCACAGTTCGGGATGCAGAGATTTTCATCAATTCGTTTATGCTCTGGTCCGCATTCCGAGGACTGAGAGTACTTTAGTCCTCACTCAAGGGACGTAGAAGTTTTTAAGCCGTTTATACTCTAGTCCATGCTCAGGGGACTGAGAGTACTCTAGTCCGCTTTAGGGAACTTGGTGATTTAAGTCGCTTATAATCTAGTCCGCATTCTGGGGACTGAGAGTATTCCAGTCCGCACTCAGGGGACTTGTAGATTTAAGTTGTTTATACTCTGGTCCGCACTCTGGGGACTCAGAGTACTCCAGTACGCACTCTGGGGACTTGGAGATTTTGAGTTGTTTATACTCTGGTCCGCACTCTGGGGACTGAGAGTACTCCAGTCCGTACTCCTGCGACTTGGAGATTTTGAGTTTTTTATGCTATGGTCCGCACTCTGGAGACTCAGAGTACTCCAGTGCGCGCTTCGGGGACTTAAAGATTTTAGGTCGTTTATACTCTAAGTCCCGAAGACATCGTCCATGGACATCGACTCCCGTCTTGAGGAGGCTAGAGATGAAGGTAGGGAGGAGGTCAAAAGCATGTTTGACCCGCTAATCGCTGAATTCAATGCCAGTGTTCTCATGCATGGAGACTTGACTTTTTTGGGCGAGGGCTATCTTGAATCTTTAGCCGAGGCATGGGAGGCCTTGATAGATATCAGGAAGACCGAGCATGGTTTCGAGGTGGTTAATGAAGAGGTTTTGATAAAAGAATTTCTTAAAGGAAACGAGCCTTCGGACCTGTCAACGGAAAAAGTTCTTTACTACAAAGGCTTCCCCTCATCGAAAGGGAAAGAAATTATCACCGGTCCATCCGGAGTCGTGCCTCCAGCTCATGTGCCTACCCAGTCGGCCGATCGGCCGATACTCGATCCATTTGAGCAGCATATTGGTTACAACCCAGAGGACCCTGGCCTTGGCATCCACACCCCTCTGACGGCTGAGAGTTTGCCAGAACGAGGTAGATAACCCTTCACTTTAAGATTCCAGAAGTCGTCATTCTTAATGAAGGACTATGGTATTCTAAGGATTGTTTTTCATGATTTTGTGCAGGCCGTTCTGATCCCGATCCCACTCCGAGGAGCGATGTCACCAAGGAGGTGGGGAAGGAAACAAGTGAGGCCCCTCATGCACGAGAGGCTCCCGGTGCAGATGCCCAAGTGATCGGAGCGCTTGATGAAGATAAATCTGAGGCTTCCTCTCCCATTGATGGGAGTTATGAAGTTGAAATTACAGGTGTCTTCGGGCACACATCCGAGCTAAGCATGAAGGAGAGGCTTGAGAAAGAGAAGGAAGAAATGGCCAAGATCAAGGTCGAACCTCAAGCCGTGGACCCCGACGATCCTTTGAACAAGCCGCTGAAGATCATTCTCCCTGGCAGATCCAAACCCATGGATGTTCCTCATACTTCTTCGGCTGTCACGTCTCCATTAAAGAAGGGTACCAAGGGTAAACGTGGAGGACAGGAGTCATCTAAGAAGACAACGGAGGTGAAGAAGTCGAAGAAGCACAAGAAGTAATCATTACTCTCGTTCAACGAGAGTTAGTTTAAGCTATGTAATTATTTTCATCTACTTCCGTAGTTCTTGTAAATAGATTGTCGACTCCGAACTTTGGAGGGGTTGTAGTAGAAACTTATTTCTGAATAAAGTTTAGTTCCTTTTTCAGTCTTACAAAAGACTCTTATCGTTCAATTTTCTTCGTGATTGTGATTTAAATCCAAGCTGTTGTGAATAACATAGACCTCTCGGTTCATCTTCATATAGCTCGGAAATTCTTTGGAAGTTGTTCATTTTTTCACTCCAAGCTTCAAGTACTTAGAAAATCTTGTAGTTTGTACATCAGGGATTTTGTGAGTTCAAGTCATGTCCTAGCTCATCCTCATGGAACTTAGGGATTTGAACCACTTATACTCGAATCCGCACTCTGGGGACTTAGAGTATTCCAGTCCGCACTCAGGGGACTTAGAGATTTGAATCGTTTGTACTCGAGTCCGCACTCTGGGGACATAAAGTACTCCAGTCCGCACTCTGGGGACTTGGAGGTTTCAATCATTTATACTCGAGTCCGAACTCTGGGGACATAGAGTACTACAGTCCACACTCTGGAGACTTGGATGTTTGAATCGTTTATACTCGAGTCTGCACTCTGGGGACATAGAGTACTCCAGTCCGCACTCTGGGGACTTAGAGGTTTGAATCGTTTATACTCAAGTCCGCACTCTGCGGACATAGAGTACTCTAGTCCGCACTCTGGGGACTTGGAGGTTTGAGTCGTTTATACTCGATCCGTGCTCCGGGGACTTAGAGTACTCCAACCCGCGCTCCAGGGACTTGAAGATTTTGAGTCGTTTATACTCGAGTCCACGCTCCGGGAACTTAGAGTACTCCAGTCCGGGCTCCGGGGACTTGGAGATTTTGAGTCGTTTATCTTCGAGTCCACGCTCCGGGACTTAGAGTACTCCAGTCCGTGCTCCGGGGACCTGGAGATTTAGAGTCGTTTATACTCGAGTCCACGCTCCGGGGACTTAGAGTACTCCAGTCCGCGCTCCGGGGACTTGGAGATTTTGATTTGTTTATACTCTGTTCCGCACTCTGGGGACTCAGAGTATTCCAGTCCGCACTCCGGGGACTTGGAGATTTTGGGTCGTTTATACTCTGGTCCACACTCTGGGGACTGAGAGTACTCCAGTCTGCACTCAGGGGACTGAGAGTACTCCAGTACGCACTCAGAGGACTTGGAGATTTAAGTCATTTATACTCTAGCCCGCACTCTGGAGACTTAGAGTACTCCAGTCCGCACTCAGGGGGCTTGGAGATTGAAGTCGAGAGCAGTCATATTTCCACCCATTTAATTTGTATTTCTTTTACCGTATCGAGGCTAATGCTGTCGAATGAATGATCGGACCACGTTTGCTCATGGAATGTTACTCTGCCCCCAGCATGAAGGATGAAACTTGAAGAATGGACGGCCAATTCTCGTCTACATGGTGATTATAGCTCTTTTAATCAAGTCAAGGAAGGAGATATATGACAGATGGTTGGATCACATCTATGATGGGTCAGATAGTCAAATCTCACACAATTTTTTCGTATCTCTTTCTAGAAACCAAGAATAATGGATTATTGAGTAGACACGGTAAGTTGCATATGTTTTAAGGTGCAGTCGTGTCCATGCATTGAGAGTGATGGTTGACGAGTAGGTAGTCCATTACGACTACTCCAAGTCGGGCTTTCGAACAAACTTTTATGTCCAAGGTAGGATTTGATGTGCAGACGATCAAATCACGTCCACTCTAGACAGATCCCGACGTCACTGAGCTTCAAGAGGGGCATCTGTATTTTGTCGGACTTTGTTCTATGACTTGATTTGAGTGGACGATCAGGCCATACTCATTTCAAGCCTTGTTCAGGTCTCCAAGTCAAATGTGGAGGTCAATGAATGGATGGTCAGTCATGTTGACTTTGTATTTGGGATCTAATCGTGATGAGCTTTTCAATCTCTAGTTCTTGGCCCCAAATTAAAGGCACATGATTGATGATGAGCGATTGAATTATGCTCGTCTAGGTGTAACTTCACACGTCCGATCATGGTTTGCGTGAATTGGTTGGCGACCAAATCTGAGTACCTGGTCACCTGCATCATTTTGAAAGTAGTTTAGTTCAAGTTATCCGTAGTTCATAGAACAATTAAAATAGAAATAGATTTAGAAATAATTCAAAGAAGATTAGGATAAATCTCATTGGTAAGTGAAGCAGCATCGTGTGTTCGCTATTCGACTTTGCCCCTAGTTCCTTTCAAAGGGATGTCGACCGTCAGCAGTCCAATTGATAATCATGTCCCTATATTAATAGGCATCAGATGTTCGATGCCCGCCATTCTGTAGGACTTGTTCGTACTATGGAAGCTTTCCTTTCCAGATCGGTTTTTCGATCACACCTCTGAGGTGTTTGTAATCGCCCATGTTAGGATCAGTGAGCATCTGGGAATATACAACATTCCCCTGATTTTCTTTAGACTTTGGTGTACTCTCTCGAGGTTGGTTTCCAATACCACTCCGAGTCGTGAGTCTTCAAGTAGAGGTTGTCAATTGAATCTTCCAAAGAGCATATGAGCCGAATTTTGAGGTCTTGTTTTGGCTACTGGGATCTGCATCCCTAGCCAACGGGCCTTCATTGTTATTTTTCTTAGTCTGTTCCGCTCTTCCACACTTTGGTTTAGATTCATTTTTGTCATAGAAACGATCCATGGTCATCGGAGGTTCTCCAGCTAACTGGCTGCCAAAATATATATGGTGGTCGATTCTCCTCAAGGGTGATCGGTATGATATCCCTTTGAAAGTATCGTTTGAGTAGTGGTTGTTTGTCTGTTCCCTTGTTGTCGTTCAAAAGCTGTCGCTAGATCCTCTATGCCCTGGTCGATCAGGGGATGTAAGGAAAGTAGATAGAATGTTCCTTTATTAAGTTGAGTTTTGAATTCACTATCTGGAGGCACTGCGCTGCTGCTAGGGTTCGGGTCGTACCCAAAAATATTTTTTTGAAAATACGGATCGTATAAGAGACCGGTGTAACATAAGTTTCGATCTGCATTGAGGGCCGTTCGGCATGACAAAGTTGCTCGGCATACAAGATTGTTCGGCATTCGACACTGTTCGGCATTTAGGAACGCCCGACACTCAGAAGCGTTCGACATTTGAGAGCGCTCGGCATTCTAGAGTGTTCGGCATTAGAGATCGCTCGGCATTCAAGAATGTTTGGCATCCGAGAGTGTTCGGCATTCAGGAATATTCGGCATTCACACTGTTCGGCATTCCACACTGTTCGGCATTCGCACTGTTCGGCATTCGCACTGTTCGACATTCCCACCGTTCGGCATTCCACATAGTTCGGCATTCCACACCGTTCGACATTCGCATTGTTATGCATTCCACACTGTTCGGCATTCCATACTGTTCGGCACTCCACATTTTTCGACATTCTACACTGTTCAGCATTCGCACGTTCGTCATTCGCACTGTTCGACATTTCACACTGTTCGGCATCCACACTGTTTGTCATTCCACACTGGATCGGCATTCGGATGTCATTCGACATAGAGGTATGGATGGGCCTAGAGGTATGTATCGGCCTGAAGGTATGGTTCGGCCTGAAGGTGTGGATCGGCCTGGAGGTATGGATCGGCCTGGAGGTGTGGTTCGGCCTGGAGGTGTGGTTCGACCTGGAGGTGTGGATCGGCCTGGATGTATGGTTCGGCCTGGAGGTATGGATCGGCATGGAGGTATGGATCGGCCTGAAGTCATGGTTCGGCCTGGAGGTATGGTTCGACCTGGAGGTGTGGTTTCGGCCTGGAGGTGTGGTTCGGCCTGGAGGTGTGGTTCGGCCTGGAGGTGTGGTTCGGCCTGGAGGTGTGGTTCGGCCTGAAGGTGTGGTTCGGCCTGGAGGTGTGGATCGGCCTGGAGGAGCGTTCGGCCTGGAGGTGTGGATCGACTTGGAGGAGCGTTCGGCTTTGAATGCGAGCGGCTCGGCATAAACATTTTCGAGGGCGATCGACATATACCTTTTCTGGGGCGATTGGCTGAATTGCCTTTGGAGGAGGGTCGGCCTTCATTCAATGTGCAAACTTCAATGTCCAATCCTTAAATCTTGTGTACATCAGTGAATCCAATCCTTTCACATGAACATGAACACTTGATGAACTTACGGCTATCAGCTTCCTTTAGATTTTTTTCAAATCTGAGTAGAATAGGAAGTTTTCTAGTAAACAACTGGATCTATCTCGCGAATATGAAAATCCACTAGTAGATGATGAGATTCAATCAAGCCGAGAATTCAATTCTCAACGAAAGCACCAAAATGTTAGCACCAAAATTGGACACTAACACCCTTGAGTAGAGTTATGTAGAGAGATGAATGAAGAGATTAAATTAGAACTGAAAAATAGTGTAATTCAATGCAAAACGAACAACAAAAACGAGAACACCAGATTTATAGTGGTTCGACGTAATTGCCTACATCCACTTTGAGTTTGATCTTTATTGCTTTCTCAATTACTTGAATACAGATACAATCCGTAAATAAATCACTTGAATACAAGTTTAAATTAAAAAGAGGAGAGTATAAAAAATGCCAGAGTATCCCTAGTGTTCCCGGAAAAAGGTCCCTTTCACTATGCCCCTGCCCTTCTATTTATAGACGAAGATGGGTTGGACTTCCCTCATGGGCTCAAGGCTGAGGCGACTTGGCCCATCTAGGGCGATCCCAAGCTGTCTGGTCTATTCCTGTCGAACCGTACCGAAATACCAAAACGTGTCGACTGCATCAAACCCGTACATCTTCAGGTTCTCCTTGGTCAAAATCTTGTCTAGTGCTAACGATAATATCTTCAACTGTCGTTTTGTAGCCGGGCCAAGGTGCCAGTTAACAGGCTCATTTGTTAAGTTAAGCTTGGTTTAGATCTGAAATTATAGGGCAGTTATTTGGGTAAAGGATTTGAAAGTTGAGGCAACCAATCACATGTTTACACATGGGCATGTTAGTTAGAAAGTATTTTCTTTAATTGGCATTAATTAGCTTTTACTTAGAAAAGAGAGTCCCGCCTTTATTAGAAGTACCTGTCGACTTATAGCTTTCGCCTTCAATCAATTTGAAACCCCACAAAGCCACAATTGATATATAAGGTATCACTTAGGTGGTATGTAGTGGATTGGAGGAAGGCGGAAGGCATAGTATCAAAAAGCATAGCTCCCGATGGGGTCGAAACCTTAGTTTTACTTTCAATTGACAAAGCGCCTGCCTTCTTTTATTAAAGCTTTTGAAGGAGTCGAAGCATATGCTTTCGAAAGAGGTTTTCTAAATAGCATTCGAAGAAGGTTTCCATATTTCACTTTTAAGTATAATCTTTCAAATGAGTTCCTTGTTTATAAAATAAAGCTTTTTAAAATTGTAGCTTCGACCTAGTCGAAGCCCGGCTGCCGTTCTTTTGCCTTTCAAGTGTATTGAAGCCATCAATGCTCTCGAAGGGTAGCTTTTGTTTAAAGATGTACTAAGCCACTTGCAATATTCTTTTAAAAGGGTTCAAGGTTTTAGAAGGCAATGGTATCGAAAGGCGGTCTTGGTGCTATCCTTCAATGTTTTGCTTAAATATTTTGAAGCTTTCGTAAGGATGGTGTTGCCATCAAACTTTCCCTAAATAAATTTTATATGAAGATAAACCTTTTTGAATGAGATAATTTCATAAGCGTTCACTTTGACCCAAAAGATGTTTTTGAGTAAACCTAATGGTTTTGAAAGGGATACTTTCATTGGTTTTGAAGCTATGTTTATAAAGACTTTAAGTAATGTTTTGATACATTTGAAAGGTGTATTTTTATTTCGAAAGAAATGATTTAAAGAACTTCAAAAGGATTATATATGCTATTTTGAAAATAATTTTTCTATGCTTTCGAAGGAGGTTATCCAAGGGTTTAGAATGTAATGTTTATGGTTTCGAAAGACATAGTTTTCAAAACTAATAACCTAATCTCATTTTAAAAGAAAACCATAGCATAAATAAATTATTTTGAAATGGAGTTTTGAAGAAGTTCTCCTTGATTAATGGGTTAAAGGAATTAACCAAGCTTTATATAAAATGATTTCAAGGATATTAAATTGTAATGGACCCATAACAGTGATTTGAGGAAGGGCAAAATAACTAGTTAGATTAACCCAGTAGTAAATATAAATTAAATTAACTCCTAATGAATAGAATTGCATCCAGGAGATCAAGAAGACTAGAGCATAGGATGATCAATTATTAAAAGAAGACATTGGTAGGGGACAATATGTTTTCGGTAAGCCCACGAAAACTATGTATAGGAAAAGATCGGCACGGGCCAATAGGTTCATAGTAAGCCCATGAAAACTACGTATAAATGAAGATGTCAAGAAGAAAGGTTTGTGGTTATCCCATGAAAACTATGATTTGATATTGGCAGGGGCCAATAGGTTTGTAGTGAACCCATGAAAACTATATTTAGATTAAGATTTTGACAGATGTCCATAGATTCCTAGTCAACCATTGAAAGCTAGGACAAGAGGGAGGTTATTGAAGTTACCAATAGGTTCAGGGAGAACCCAAAAAACAGTAAAGATATTGGCAGGGGCTAATAGTTTCTTAGTTATCCCATGAAAACTATAAAATTTGATAGGAAGTCCACAAACATTAAACAAGTCATTAGTCAGCCCATGAAAGCTAATAGGTTAATGGTTACCCTAGAAACTATAAATGAGACAGTTGGTCAAAATGAATGGGGATGGGAAATCTATCATGGATTTACATGTTTTGCATATCATCAAAATGGACGACTATAGCATCCGTAGCCGTCAATTTGGGCCTCTAAGTAGGGGATGCTACAAGTTGGTATCAAAGCATAAATTTATGAATCTTAAAATAAATTGAAACCTAAAAGATTTCTCAAAACATAATCCAATGAATTTGAAAATAAGATCGGGGTATGGGTTAACGCTATAGTAACATATTCCCCTTTCTTTTAGGCCGTTCTTCTGCATCTTACTAAGGCTCATATGTAGATTTACGAGAAAGAAGTTATGGAACTAGGAAATGGAAGAGGAAATCTCTATGGAGGAAGCACCACAACTAATGGTAATGTTCGACCTAATATCTAGAGGAACCAAGGTTGATTGGCTGATGCTAACCAAAATGTTGACGCCAATGTGGGTGCTGAAAATACACCAGTGGATATGGGGGTAATATTCCGTTTTTCGTCAATATGATGGAAGCAGGAGTTGTTGCTGGATTTGTTGGAAATGTCGAAGGAGCTAATCCTATGGCTCCAATTGGGAATAATAATGCCAAGCTGAGTAGAGATTACACCAGTCTTGGTGGAAAGTCATTTATAGGGACAGAGAATGCCATTGAGGTAGAGTATTGGCTATTGCACTGTGAGAGAATATTTGTTGATCTGGGTTTAGATGATGAGCAGAAGAGAAGCTTGGCCTCTAGGCAGCTGCAAGGGTCAACAGATCATTTGTGGAACAATATTGTTGATGTGTTATGGAAGAGGAGTTGACTTGGGCAGATTTTAGAGGAAGATTTGACCAGAGGTTTATGTCCGAGGTTGCTAAATCAACGCCGCTGAGAAAGTTTTTGGATTCAGAGGAGGGAGAGGTGTCAGTTGTTGAGTATGCTGCTAAATTTGATTAGTTGTCCAATTATGGATATAAGACTATAGACACTGACATCAGGGGAAACAAGAGGTTAATTCAGGAATTAAGACTTGAGCTTGCTAGGGCAACCCTGACATGTATCTATGATCCTTGTACTGTAGTGGTTGAGATGGCAATTCGCCTTGAAGAGATGCTTGCTGTTTGTGCTAGAGAAAAGCAAGTTGAAACTTAAAATTATCAGGGAAAGAAAAGAAAATTCTTTAAGAAGAATGGAGTCCAGAAGGGAGATGCTGCTAAGAAGGAAAATGCTGATTTAGTTTGCACTAAGTGTGACAAGAAGGGTCAATCTAAAAATGATTGCCGGTTAGACAAAGGGAAGAAGGTTGTAGATAAGAAGAATGTGAAGTGCTTCAACTGCGATTAGGTTGGGCATTATAAGAATTAGTGTCCAGAACTAGTTAAGGCAAACAAGGGAAAGGTTTTTTCAGTTGGACCATCGTCTGCTAGGCCAACTGAAGTTGATAAAGGAAAGATTGTGAAGGGAGGTACGTTTTTGATTCAGAGAATACCAGTTAGGGTACTATTTGATACTGGTGCATGACATTCATTTATATCTTAGAATTTGGTTGATAGGTTATGCTTAGAACCCACATACCTTATTACTTCCTTAAGGGTTATGAATCCAATAGGAGGGTATGCAACTCTAAGGATGGGATGTGACCAGTTAGAACTTGATTTTTCAGGTCATAAGTTTGAGTGCAGTCTGTATGTTTTCGATTTCTTAAATTTCAGAACAATTTGGGTATGAATTGATTGAGAAGGTCTAAGGCTAGGATATTTTGCAAGGATGGGGATGTATCACTAAGACACCCTAATAGTCGTAACCGAATTATACTCTTAGTAGAGAATTATGCCAGAGTAACTGTGCTTTGTTAAGTGCAATGGAAATGGGAGAAGAGCTAAGTCATGTCCGAGCATCAAGAAATTTTGTTGATGTCTTTGAGCCGGTTATGGGACTACCATTGAAACAAGCTGTTGAGTTTCTGATCGATCTTGTGCTAGGAGCTAATACTTTGAGTAGACCACCTAGCAAAATGACACCGACCTAAATGAAGGAATTAAAGGTGTAGCTAGTGGATCTAGAAGGAACGAATTTTATTAGGCCAAGCAGTTCGCCTTAGTGAGCGAAGTGGAGTTTATGAAGAAACCATATGGGTCATTGAGGACGTGTATCGACTATCGTAAGTTAAACGAAAGGCCAATTAACAAAAATTATCCTTTGCCAAGAATTGATTATCTATTTGATCAGCTATGTGGAGACAGAATGTTTTCCCAGTTGGATTTGGCAACAGATTTCCATCAACTAAGAGTGGTAGAGGGCAGTATCCCTTTAACAACATTTCAAACTAGGTATGGTTCATGCAGGTGGTTTGTAATTCCATTCTAGTTAACGAATGCACCTGCTTTCTTCGTGGATCTGATGAACCGAGTCTTTGAAGAGTATTTAGATAGATTCGTGTTAGTGTTTATAGATGACATTTTGTCTAAAGATCAAATAGACCATGAGGATCATCTTAAAGTGGTGCTTAAGACATTGAGGCAACATTAGCTGAAGGCGAAGTTTTCTAGTGTAATTTTTGGAAAAAAGAAGTTAAGTTTCTTCGTCATGTGGTTTCAGAGAAGGGTTTGTCAGTCGATGCAGAAAATATCGAAGCTGTTAACAATAGACCAGAGATGGTGACTGAGAATAGAAGTTTTCTTGGACTTGATGGCTATTACCAGAGATTCATTAAGGATTTCTCGTTGATAACAGCGCCTTTGACTAAGCTAATCAAGAAGGAGGTGAAATTGTCTGGTCCGACAAATGTGAGGAAGAATTCCTTAAGTTAAAGCATTTGTTGATTAATGCACCTTTACTAGTAATTCCAGACGGAAACCAAGGTTTGGGGGTGTATACCAATGCATGTGGAACTAGATTGGGAGCTGTGTTGATGCAAAGGATAAAGTGATTTCCTACACTTCACGACAGCTCGGACCGCATGATGTGAGATATCCTACTCATGATTTGGATTTGACTGTGGTGATCTTTGTATTAAAGATTTGTAGGCATTATCTCTTAGGAAGGAGATTTGAGTTATACACAGATTATAAGTCTTTAAGGTAGTTATTCTTTCAGAAGGATTCGAATATGAGACAGCGGAGGTGGCTGGAGTTTTTGACTACTTATGATTTTTGTATCGAGTATACTCCCAGGAAAGAAAATAAGGCAGCAGATGCTCTTAGCAGAAGATATCAGAATGTGGTATTAGCTATGTCGGCAGAGTGGAAAGATTTAGAAGCTTTGACTACTTGCAGTATGTAGTTAAGATCGATTGCTAGTTCCAGTCAGAGTACCACTATGTTGTCCTATTTAGAAGTTTGACCAGTATTAAGTGAAAGGATTGATGCTAAACAAAAGGAGGATACATTATCAACCGAGAAAATTAGAAACCTTGAGGTTGGAACTGGGATATGCTCTATAAGATTTTAGTCTTGACAAGAGGGGATGGTTGAGAAAGAAGGGACGGTTGTGTGTTCCAAATGTTAAGGACTTGAGGAAAGAAGTTCTTGGAGAATGTCATCGGTCTAAGTTTACTACTCATCCTAGAGGGACTAAGATATATCAAGATATGAAGTGGAGCTTCTATTGGGATGGTATGAAGAGGGATGTTGGCTTGTGGGTTAGGCAGTGTGCCAACTATCAACAAGTGAAAACCGAATATCAGAAACAGAATAGGTTGCGTCAAACTTTAGAAATTCCAGTTTGGAAATGAGATTCGATATCCATGGACTTTATAGATGGTTTTCCAAGGTCAAATAGGGGAAATGGAAGTATATGGGTCATTATGGAGCGGTTGACCCAGAGTACCCATTTCATTCCAGTTAAGTTAACCAGGACTGCTCTTGTTTTAGCTAAGTTTTTCATGAAGAACATAGTTACTTCATAAACTTCCTAGTAGCATAGTCGGTGATAGAGATACTTTATTCACTAGTGAATTCTGGAAGATTCATTAGGATGTTTTAGGCACTAAGCTCAAGACGAGTACCCCATATCACCTTTAGACGGATGGGCAGATAGAGAGAGTGAACAAGGTACTAGAGAATTTACTAAGAGCTTATGTATTGGACTTTGGTGGATCTTGGGAAGATCACCTTCATTTGGTTGAGTTTTCTTATAATAATAGTTTTCGGACTAGTATAGGAATGGCACTTTTTGAAGCTTAGTATGGAAGGCCATGCAAATCACCAGCATGTTGGTTTGAGTCTGGAGACAGATTAGTCTTAGGTCCATATTTGGTTAGAGAGGCGATGGAGATGATTGAGTTAATCCGAGAAAGGATGAAGGAAGCACAGTCCAGATAGAAGAGTTATGCAAATAAGAAGGGTAAAGACCTAAAATTCTCAGTTGAAGATAGGGTTTTCACTAAAGTATCATCGATGAAGGGTGTGGTATGGTTTGGGAAGTTAGGGAAACTGGCACCAAAACATGTTAATCTATTGCAGATGATAGAGAGGATTGGAAAGCTCGCATATAGAGTAGAGTTGCCGAGTAGTATGGCTGTTGTCCATAATGTATTCCATGTACCTCATCATCGCAAGTATGTGCATGATCCAGAAACTACTATTCCTTCGACACGTTTGGAAGCTTAGCCTAATTTGACTTTTGTTAGACAATCAGTTCAGGTTGTAGCAAGAGAGAAGAAAAGATTGAGGAATAAAATAGTCAAGTTGGTGAAAGTTTAGTGGCAATGAGAACGACTATACTTGAAAGACAGAAGGCAGGATTCGAGATACTTATCCTAATCTACTTTGAGGGTAAGACTACTTTAGATTTATATAGATAATTACTACTCAGGTAGACTAGTATGTTTGTTAGAAGTCGTAACAAATGATTACTATGTTTAATATTTAGTCCTTACTGGATTTCGAGGACGAAATTCTCTAAGGATGGGAACCTATAACACCCCTAATTTTTTATAACATTATTCAGAAGAATTAAGTAGATAAACTAAACAGAATAATGCAAATAATTAGAGTGATAAGGGGATTGAGATTTGAATAAATGTCACGAAGGCAGTTATTGATTAACAAATTAAGTGGGCTTATGAATGGTTTATAGGCTAATTAGTTTACACAAGGACATATTGGGAAATAGCCACACCATATTCCATAACCCTTATATATTCTCGTTCCTTATACCATTCATATTATTTCTCATTTTTAAAAAATGTAAAAAACAAACATAAGAAGTGGAGTCGGCCATTACTAGGAGAAAAGAAGAGAAATTCGAATCAAACATGATTTTGGAGTTAGGTTTTAATTTTGATAATTTTCCGAGCTATGGGAAGATTATTATGAATTTTCAAAGGAAAATATTGTTGATTGACTTTAGAAATTTTTTTCAGAAATTATATTGAGAATTTCGATCTGGATTTTGGATATAACATGTTAAAAGTGAATTTCTATGATTTTTTTAGGATTTTTCCTAAGTTATTTCCTATAGAAATAAAATCGTTTTAGAAAGAAGGATTTAATTGAGTAATTGGTTTTGTTTAATGGAATGACTTATTTGTTAAATTAATCTTGGCTTACATATGAAATTATGCAGTAGTAATTTTGGTAAAGAATTTTAAAAGTTGAGGAAACCAATCATATGTTTACACGTGGGTAAGTTAGTTAGAAAGTATTTTCTTTATTTGGCATTAATCAACTTTTACCTAGAAAAGCGGGTTTCGCCTCCATTAGAAGTGCCTTTCGACTCATAGCTTCCACCTTTAATCAAATCAAAACTCCACAAAGTCAAAACCAACAAATAAGTTATCACATAGATGGTACATGGTGGATTGGAGGAAGGCGGAAGGTATAGGATCGAAAGCATAGCTTCCGATGGGGTTGAAACCTTAGTTTTACTTTCAATTGAAAAAGCGCCTGCCTA
This sequence comes from Allium cepa, assembly GCA_030765085.1. Taxonomy (NCBI): domain Eukaryota; kingdom Viridiplantae; phylum Streptophyta; class Magnoliopsida; order Asparagales; family Amaryllidaceae; genus Allium; species Allium cepa. The sequence goes on from CM060943.1 coordinate 433,137,222, forward strand.
GTTTTATTAAAGCTTTTGAAGGAGTCAAAATATATGCTTTCGAAAGTGTTTCTAAATAGCTTTTGAAGAAGGTTGCCATCTTTCACTTTTAAGTATAAGATTTCAAATAAGTTCCTTGTTTATAAAATACAGCTATCGAAAATGGTTGTTCCGACCTAGTCGAAGCTCCACTGCCATTCTTTTGGCTTTCGAGTGTGTCAAAGCTATCAATGCTTTTGAGGGGTAGCTTTTGTTTAAAGATATACTAAGCCACTTCTTATATGCTTTCGAAAGGGTCCAAGGTTTTAGAAGGCAATGGCTTTGAAAATGGGTTTCGATGCTATCCTTTAATGTTTTGCTTAAATGTTTTAAAGCTTTCGAAAGGATGGTGCCAATGCCATCAAACTTTCCCCGAATAAATTTTATATGAAGATAAACAGTTTCAAAAGAGATACTTTCATAAGCATTCACTTTGACCCAAAAGATGTTTTTGAGTAAACCTATTGGTTTCGAAAGGGGTTCTTTCGTTGGATTGAAGCCATGTTTATAATGATTATTAAGTAATGTTTTGATACTTTTGAAAAGTATATTTTGGTTTCGAAAGAGATAATTTAAAGAGCTTCGAAAGGTTTATATGTAGTGTTCTGAAAAGAATTTTTCTATGCTTTCTAAGGAGGTTATCCGGGAGTTTCGAAAGTAATGTTTAAGGTTTCAAAAGCCATAGTATTTAAAACAAATAACCCAATCTCGTTTAAAAGAAAACCATGGCATAAATAAAGTATTTTGAAATGGAGTTTTAAAGAAGTTTTCCATGATTAATGGGTAAAAGGGATTAGCCATGTTTTATATAAAATGATTTCAAGGATATTAAACCATAACGGTTGGTATTATTATGTCTGCTTCTTCATATTTGTATTTGAATATATTCACGTTGTAATGGACCCATAAATGTGTTTGGGAAAGGAAGCATAACCATTTAGGTTGACCCCACAGTGAATATAAATTAAATTATCTCCTGAATGAATAGAATTGCATCTAGGAGGTCAGGAAGACTAGAGTATATGAACTAAAATATTAAAAGAAGACATTGGCAAGGCCAATAGGTTCTCGGTAAGCTCATGAAAACTGTGTGTAGAAAAAGATATTGGCAAGGGCCAGTAGGTTCATAGTAAGCCCAAACTGTGTATAAATGAAGATATCAGGAAGATAGGTTAATGGTTAGCCTATGAAAACTATAATTTGATATTGGCAGGGGCCAATAGGTTTGTAGTGAACCAATGAAAACTATATCCGGATTAAGATATTGACAGATGTCAATAGATTCCTAGTCAACCCATGAAAACTAGTAAGAGGGAGGTTATTGGAGTTACTAGTAAGTCATGGTAAACCCATAAAACAGTAAAGATACCGGCATGAGCCAATATCTTTATTGTCTTAGTTATTCCATGAAAACTATGAAACTGGACAGGAATTCCATAAACATTAAATAGGCTATTAATCAGCCCATGAAAACTAATTGGTTAATGGTTACCCTAGAAACTATAAATGAGACAGTTAGTCAAAATAAATGGTGATAAGAAATCCCATATTGATTCACTTTTTTTGCAAATCATCGTATTGTTTTGAATTGTTTTAACCATTGTGGATGTAGGAGCACAATATATTGTTTTATAAAGGTTTTAGGATACTAGTGTGGGGAAAACCCGTTCCGCTAAGCGGCATGGTCCCACTGGATATCCAAATGATTTGGTATGGTAGATTATTATTCCTACCAGGCTTTATGTCTGACCCGAACCCTCTTAAAATCTCGGGCACCCGGTTGATTTTAAGTAGCTTGACAGTTGAGGTTTTTAGGTACATGTTTAGACGAATAAGCTTCTGAAGATTTGTAGGAGGCATGATATCTATCTAGAGTTCTTTTTTATTTTGATTCTGCCGTTTTGTTGTTGTAAAGGTAAAGTTGTTAAATTTCATCCATTGGGGCATCTTCATCTGTCGCTCTTGGCGTATGTTGTAATAAATATTTTTTTATGAACGTGGTTAACAATTGTGGGATTATTTAATGAATTTGAAATGTTTTGTAGTGGAATATGGAACTTGTTTGATGTTTTAATTTTTTTTCCATATTCATCTATTTCTATGTATCAATGCATCTAACATTACCGTATTTGATCGTCGAGCGTTAATAACCATGGATGACTGCAACATCCGTAGCCGTTAGTTTTGGGCCTCCAAGTAGGAGATATTACACCCCTAAAAGGATGAATAATGTGCTACGCCTTAAAACTTGAGCTCCCAGCGATGAACAATGAAGCCGAGTATGAGCATTAATCACAGGACATAAAATAATAAAAGAAATGGGGGTTAAGACACTACATCTATTAAATGACTCCCAGTTTGTTGTCTATTATGTCAAGGGGGGATTTCATGCTAAGGGAGTAAGACTTTCTCCTCCTTTGATGAGGACGTTGGAATTATTGGATGGTATCAAACATTACACGATAATGAACATTCTTAGAGAGACGAATATGAAAGCTAATTCACTAACCAAATTGGCAAGTTCTAGGGACACGCTGTTGACGGAGTTGATTTTAGTAGAAGTCTTATTGGCTCTAAGCATTGACCAGATGGATGTCAACTGGATCTTGAAGATCAAAGAGGAAAAGGAGTCGTGGATGACTCTGATTAATGATTATTTGTTAAAGGTACTATCCCAAATGGCAAGAATGATCGGTGAAAGCTTCTTTGCAAAGTCACATGATTCATAATATAGGAATAAGTAATGTATAAGAGAAGTTTCTCAACTCCCCTGCAACAATGGGTCACTAAGGGTAAAGTAAAGAAAATTCTTTAATTTTACCATAAAGGAAGCTTTAGTTACTGCATTGAGGGGAAGACTATGGTGGAGAAGATTCTTTGCTATGGGCATTTTTTGTGGACAATCGGCCGAGATGCAGCTGATTATGCCTAATGATGTGACTAGTACCAAAGATATGTATAAATACCGATAGCCCCATCTATAATGCTTACACAAATGGTTAGCCCATAGCCATTTACGGTTAGGGAAATTAATATGAAAGATGTGCTAATGATGTCAAAAGGTGGGGCAAAGAAGCCATTGTAGCTACAAACTACTTCATAAACTAGGTAGAAGTGAAAGCCAGGATCACCAAAAAAAGCGATCAACTTATGGTGAAGAACATATGCAGATTTGGAGTTCCAAAGAAAATCATTACTGAAAACGAAAATAAATTTGAAAGTACTGAATTCAAGGCTTCTATAATCGACACTCAACTATGAAAAAGTTCTTGGCCATAGAAAATTTACACACAAGTGGATAGGTGAGATAGTGAACAAGATTACTAAATCCATCCTAAAGAAGCGATTGACAAAGGCTAAGGGAAATAGGGTTAATGAATCACCTCTAGTGCTGTGGGCTTATCGAATGACCATAAGTCCAAGGCCATACACACTCCATTCAGTTTCATAGAGAGCAAAGGCCATGATTCACAATAAGCTGGAAATTCCATCCCATCAAAAAAGACAAAATGATTCCAAGATGAAAAAGGAACACTTGCTTAAGTCCCTCGACTTAATCGATGAAATAGGAAGAAGCTAAACCGAAGGTAGCTTCTCAAAAGAGAAAATTAGCACAACACTTTAACCCATGCTTAGAAATCACACCTTTAATGTAGGTGAACTCATTTTAAAACAAGTTCTCCCTACTACGAGGGCACTTTATCCAAATTTGGAAGGTCATATGCAATTGAACAGAAGGTTGGAGATTGAACTTTTAAGCTAACAACTTTTGATAAGATCCTAATTCTATGTGCACTGAATAGGAAACACTTAAGATGCTATTTCACTTAGATTTATTCATTTTATTTTCCACATATAATCCACCCTTTGAACTAGGGCATTGTAATAATATAGGCTTTTCATTTCCTTTGTTTATTAAAAAGGTTAGCTTCTAGAACTAATGGAATCATTTTATTGTAAGCTAAACTACGTGTTTTATCAATAACAATGCAATCAGGTACTCAAAAATAGGTACCGACTAACTCCTTTGATCCATGATCAAGTCAGGGGAGTATAATCATACGACGGTTAATTGGATGTTTCACCTTATCGCTTCAATCATTGACTAATCCTCGAAGATAGGTGAAGTCAATGAAGGATGCCCAGAATTTGCAATTGAAATACTTGTTCCTAGAGTAGGAACTGATGTGCAGTAAAAAATTTCAGACTACGTTTACGGCTCGATAAGACATGCACGGTCAAAGATAAACAAAGATGGTTAGTGAGTAATACTGATCAACTTCTAAAGATAGGTGAGGTCAAAAACCAATGGTCAAAGCCAAGCATCAAAAATATCGATCCTCGAAGATATGGATTGATTGGTGACAAAACAATCTACAACCCTGAACACACTTACAGCCTAGTGAATCATGCTTGACAGATGATAAGTGATGATGGTCAGAGAATGAATTTGAAAGTGCTTGGAGATTGGTGAGGTCGAAGTTTAGTGCCCTGAGATAGGCACCCATAATGTTGTTTCCCAAAGATGAGAAACAACACGTCGGATGCTTCTTCAACCAAAACACTGCTAATGTTCAAATAGAAATCTACCTAGAATAAATATGGTTGGCCCTAGATTTGGTCGAATGGATAACCATTTTTTTTAGCCAAAAAAGACATACTTTGGCAATGATAAACAAAACTGAACAAAAATATTTTTCTAAGCAATCACGGATATTTACTTATTTATATAGAGCTACACTAGATAATAGCATTGCATAAGCACAGGCATGTATAATATAAACGTTCAAGCATCACAAATAATTATATTACATATGAAAGCAATAGTATATAAACAATGAAATAAAAGTGCCGATATGTAAATATGACAAGGACTGTACTGAAAAAATCTTTAATTTACATTTATTTTCTATATTTAAGGATTATAGAAACAACTCCGGCATAATGGCAGTCTATATGAAAAGAAAGGTGAAATGCATCCAAAAGCAACTAAGTTGCTTTTAAAAAGCCTAATCTTAAAGTCTAGTTTTTCTTCCTCTATTTGCTACTGCCCTTGGAATCATCCTTCACCTTGTACTTGTTCGTACCTTTTATATCCTTAACCTTCCCTCTTACTAGAGTGCTCCTTTCATATGGTTAAGTGTCTCCTTTTTCATAGGGTCCTTGGGGTTGTCCATAGTGGGATAAGAAGATAGTGAAGAAATGCCAGCCCTAAAACCTTATGGAGGCTGGATTTTGAAAGTAGGAAGCTTGGTAATAAGGCTTGGCTTCTCGAACCCGGTGGCAGGCTTTTCTGTGGCCAAATCAAGCTTAATTTTAATCTTTTATAGCAAATCTTTAGCATCTCTACCATTGTTATATGGTCATCTATGTCCTTCTTGTTTTTGATAATAATGTCTTCCTTCTCATATCAAGTGACTTCCTTCAATCCATATAATGCCTCTATTTTCTAAAAATCTAGACCAGGGCCAAAGCTGGAAGGAGGAGTCGGAATTGTTAACTCTATACCATTGGATGTTGATTAGTAGAGATAGCATTAGGACCCAACCCCTGAGTTGCCAATGGTGGAGGACGAAGCGATGGATGACCTGTAAGTTGACAGACAATGGAATAAAGATTAAAGACCGCCTCAAGTGAGAACTAAAGCTTATCAAACATAGGGGAGATGAAAGAAATACCTTCGCTGGGTGAAGCTCATGGCAATTTCACCCTCCTAGATAGACGGTTAGATAGGCTATGTAAAAAAAGAGGAACGTAAGGCCTAATGTCAGTTGAAGCGGTAGAAAGTGGGATTCCAACGTGGGCGGCCTCAGAGTTGGTCATAGTTGTATTTGTGGATTTCTTTGTTGGATCTTTAGATTTTAGAGTTTATGATTCTACTCGGCCCAATGCATTAGCATTGGTTGGATCCTCAATGAAGGCTTTTCAACAGCCGTGAACTCTTCGGCTAGGATGGTTTTCCTTTCACTAAAGCTAATATATCTTCTTATCTAGGAATTTTTCTTTCAGCTCATTTTCAGCTAGACCTTCAATGGCCTCAACTAATTGGCTGAAAATATCCAACCAAGCATAGGAAAATATAATAGGGTAGTTGTCTTCGAGCCATTTTAAATTCTTGTCCTCGATGATATTTGTAAAGAATTGTTAAATGCTGGTAGTTATCTCCTCATTGCTCTTCGTAGCCTTATCTTTAAGCTCCTTGATTTTGACTTTGGCCATAACATGGTCGAGCTGATCTTAAGCCTTGTAATATGTTTTAGCTTTTAAATTAGCGTTGAGCTTGTTAACTTTGGCTTAGAGAATTTTGAGCTTTGTATCCTTATATTGAAGCGCCTCTACCTTATCTTTTCCTTTCACTGTAAGCACACTTCTTGCTTAATGGGCTTTCTTAAGATAATCATTTACAACATTAAGAGCCTGAGTATGTGTCGCTGCCAGCTCTGTGTTTCACTCCTTGGCATGTTGGGCTGATCGATAAACATCATCTCTTTGCTTTTGGACTTCCTCTAGCTCAGATTTGTAGCCTGCTACAATATTGTCTTAAGTTCTCCTACAAACTCGAATTATTGAATGGTTACTTGATTGATTTGGTAAAGGTCGAATAGAGCTTTTTAAGCCTTTTTCACTCAAAATATTGATTGGTTAATTCAGTAACTTCTTTGACTCTTAGGTTGGCATCCTTACTGGAGATGTCTTTTATGTTATGTTCGAATATCACCCCTATGGGACAACACCTATGTAAGTTAGCCTGTATCCTAGTGTTGATGGCATTGGATAAAATAAAGATGATGGTGGCGGAGAAGAATGGGTCAAAATTTCTTCGGACTTATGGGAGGCTTATTTTGCTATGACTAGAGGCTTAGTTGATGGGAATTGTTACGGGGTAGCGTGGGGTTGAGTATGTGGCTGAGAAGAGGCAGTAACAGGTCCTGGGCATTTGGAAGAATCGTGTAGCCTCTTACCTGGGTCATAATGTCCTTTCTCCGCTGCTTAGCATCTCCTTTATCTTCCACCTCTTGATGTTCTTTATCCTTTCTTTTTCTTCTTTCATCCTCTATCTCCTGGTATGTACTTGGGCATTATGAATAAGCACTTAGAGTGGACGCATGGCGTTGACTAATGCCTAAACAAAGATAATCCATTCGTTGCCCTGCTATTGCACTAAAACAAAGGAAGGATATATTTGTACTAATTCCCTGAATTAAGGGTGAGTTTACTGTTCGTGATCCAAAAGGTATGTGAAGTCTGATATTTCCCTGAGTATTCTATGGACTATGCTTAGTGGTCTGTAAATATTTTGCTTCATCTCCTTAAAATAAAAGATCCATAAAGCTGAACTCTTTGGGACTCTCGTTAGGAATGTTCTTAATTAATATGTCCAGATCACTCGAAGAGTCAAAAACATTTTCTGAGCAGCCCATAAGGGGATTTGCTTCTACGATGGCACTAATCTTGGACCAAGCACTTGCTATAAAGAATTGATTACCATTAGCTTCGGATGATGCGATATAAGGGATGTATTGCCTTTTCGTGATGTCTTCCTTTATGATTCATTATCCCATAAGTCAAAGTATTCATCATCAGCGTCATCCTCAATGCCTTCCTCGCCCTTTCCTCCACCCTCTCCTCTCCTCCTCCTTCTCTTCCTTCATCTCTTTATTCTCTTTCCTCTCCTCTTCCTTCTTCTTCTTTGCTAACCATATTATTCCTCTACCTGTAACATTCCTGAAATATTAGCCAAAATAATTCAATAATTAAATTGATTTTGAATTTAGACTGTGAATTTAATTGTGAATTAATTTGAGATTCCCAAAATAAACTTAAAAATTTTAGATTATAAGTAGAAATTTGGTAATATTTCTTTTGAAAATTTTATTTTGAATTAGATATAAATGATTTAAAACTAAGCTTAAAAAATAATATTGGTTTAAAAAGTAATATTATAAAATTGATATAAATAAATAAAAAATTTACAAAAGCTATTTCAGAATTTTAATTCAACCCTATTATATACTTTTTTATTTGATTTGATTAAAAGATTTAAAAAAATACATCATCTTCTGGAAAAAATTATAGTTGTATATTCCCAAAATTTAAATTGTAAAAATATTTACAAATGTTAGGAGAATGAAAATATAAATAATACAAATCACTTCCATATTTACAAATCAATCATACAAAAGAGGTAGAACATGAAAAATATATATATTACATATGTATATGTACAAACAATGTAATCATACCTTTAGATCTTACATGTTTATATACATACAAATAGCATCATTTCTTTTGTTTAAAATAATGAAATTTTAAAAAAAAACAAAAACAAAAATACAAGAAACTTCACATCTTCCCATATGCCATCATATAGTATCTTAGAAAATCTGAAAAGAATAGTAGAAAAAGATTTGGCTTCACATCTTTCAAAGCCATAAAGCTGTTCAAAACATAAGATAAGAAAAAAAAACAATTCAGTTTGAACTCAAAACAAAAGAAAAACCCAAATCGCATTTTCACAAACCATATACAAGTCTGCATCTTCCATTTTCAAATCTGCAACCATGAAAATCTCATTTTCAAATAAGACTGTAGCTCCTCTTTTCAAATGCAAAATACTATCTGCATTTCAATTTTAAAAGCAAGAAAAGAAGCCTGCATGTTAGAAACAAGTGAAAGCCCTGCATTTCAAATCTGAAACCAAACAACTCCTCTTTTCCTAAATTTCTGCCTGCATGTTTTTGCATATGAAAACAAATCTGCAATTCCAGGTTAGAAGGCCAGCATGCATTCATTTTTTAAACCATGGAACATGCATGTATGAATCAAGAAGCTCTGCATTTCTTTGCATCTGCAAATTGCAAGCAAGGCCTGCATGCATCAAGTAGAAGCTGCATGTTTTTAAAAAGCATTCAAGCCTGCATTTCATAACTCTGGAACAAGAAGCTACTGCATTTCAATTTTAAAAGCAAGACAAAGTGCCTGCATTTCACATTTTCAAAACTCTGGAACATGCATAATGAAATATGCTCTGCACTTTGAATTAAGGTGAGTAACTCCTCTTTTCAAAAAATTAAGTAGGTTGATTGCATGTTTAATCTGAGATAAGATGAAGTTGCAGCGAATATTTATATGTGTGCATGTTTATAAAGTACAAATGAATATTTAAGAAATTACCTGCACATAGATATGTCTGTAAAACAAGAAGAGGATTGTGCATGTGTGATCTTTAAACTTATGTTTGATTTCTTGATTTTCCTTTAACTTGTTTGCTGAATTGAAATTAAATTTTTGAACAAATTTTGTTTGCTTTTGAATGGTGTAAGTTCAAATTGTATATAAAATAAATATGATATCTGGAATTCTGGAAAATCAAATTACACAAAACTAAATTGACTAGAGTGATAAATTTAAACTATATGATGTAATATTCCAGGTTTATTAATAAAATCAGTGAGTAAATTCAAGAATTTTAAAAAACAAAAACTTAAATTTATTGTGATTGAAATAAGGAGCAGTTTAAAGAACACTGTATTTTACAGTTTAGTCTAGTTCAATTGAAGCTTACATTTGATTTGGTTGAAATTATCTCTGGTGATAGTTGATCTATCATAGATCACTAGAAAATTATTGAATTTGTTTGCAATTCAAATTTGAGAATGAAATTTGGGAATTTCTGTCAAGAAACCTAGTTTATATGGGTTACAGTTTTGGGTAAATTTCGAACTCCTCAGTGAATCGAGTTCGAAGCTGTTTGGGGTATTGATGGATGGTGTAGTGATGAAGCAATCACCGGAGTTTGGTCGATGATGTTGGTCGGAGATGGTAGTTAATGGTGTTGACAGGTTTTAGGTGATATTGGGTGAAGGCTGTGTCAGGTTTCAGGGGTATTGGGATTGCAGTGTTTTGACTCGGGTTGGCCTCGGGGAAAGCAGGAAATGACTCGAAGCAGTGAGGCTACTGACTCGAAGTAATTATATGGTGGCTCGGGTGCATGAATGTTTCAGGTAGAAACAGAAAACTGTTTTTTTCTAGGTTTCCAAATTTTGAAATAAAGATAAAATTCAAACAAAAATCTGGAGAAACTAAGTTGAATCTAAAATTTTAAATATAAATGCAATTAATTTAGTTTTGGGCTTTTGAAATAATTTAAGTTTTGAAGTTTTAATTAGTTTTAAGATGTGTTAGAAATCTGTTTCCCAGGCTTATTAAATTTAAGTAAAAGAAATCTGCAAACTAAAATTTAATTTAGGATTTTAAAACTGAGTTTAAACATGAATTCAAATGAGTTTGAATTCTGTTCTTTGAAATAATTTGAATTCAGTAAATTTTAAAAGTTTGGTTTTCAAAACTAAACAGAAACTGTTCTTCTGTTTTAAAATGTAAAAGTAAATGTAAATTTAAGGTGGAGATTTAAACTTAGTTCTTAATTTGGAATTTTAAATATGAGATCAGATTTGATTATCAGAGATTTGAAAGTAATTATGTTTCAAATTCAAATTTGATTTTAAATTCTCAAGTGAATGTATATGTGATTTGCATTTTGAATTGGAAGGTTAGGTATGTAAATTAAAAATTCAAACTGAATTAAAAACTGAGATTTAAAGCTGGATTTAAATTTTTTTTTTAACTTCAGTTTTAAAGTAAAGAATTTAAATTTAAATTGCTTTCAAATGATTTACATTTGAATTGAAGGTGAAATTGTAGGAAGAGTTTTAAAGAGTTTAAACTAAATTGGAAATGGAAGTTATATTTCAGTTTTGAGATTTTAAAGCAATTTTTAAATTTATTTGAATTCAAGTTGAATTGAAATCTAAATTGTTTTAAACTTATTAATAAAGTATATGTTTCTTTTAAACATATAAGATTAAGTTGTGTATTGTTTTAAACTCTTATTTAAGACAAATTTGAGTCTTGAGTTTAAAGAAAATGTTAAATGGAATTTAATGTAAATTTAAAAACATTTTGTTTTTTAAATGCATAATTTAAATAAGGAATGTTTATTTAAAGATAAAGAAAAGTATAATGATTTGTAATTCATTTAATTATTAAGGTAGTACAAATGGATAATTAATATAATTAATTAATTAATGAAATGGATAATTAGTTAAAGTAATTAAGGGTTTTGATTTGATTAATTAAAGTTTAAGATTAATTTTTCTTAGAATAATTAATTTGTAATTAAGAAATCATTAATTGAATGATATTAGATTTTAAATTAATAATTGAAGATTTATTAATTGAATAAATATGGATAGTTAATTAATTAGGACTAATAAATGAAAGTAATCATGTAGGTAATAAATTTGAAACCACCCAGTTTATTCATCTTAATTGTAGATGCTGATTGTTATTGAATGTTGTATGATGGATTGATATATTTGATATGTGATGTGATGCTATGTGATACTTTGTGCTGATTTGCTATATTTGTGATGAATATACTGTTGTATGAATATGAAACCCTTTGACCCGTAAAACGACATTTGAGTTTCGATGCAACAGGGAGTCGGATTCTAGCTGGTTATCCGAAACCCACATCGAATCATGTTAGTGAATTTTTGTGATTGATAATTTACTTTATCTATGAATCTGTGAATATAGATAAGCGCTATGGGTTATACCGCTTATCTTTATGATTGAATCTGTGATGATGATGTTGTGCACTATTGTGTTGAACCCCTGGACCACACTTATACACACACAAATATGGATTGCACGTGGTAATGGGTTAAGTTACAGATTTTGAAATTGTTTAAAAATTTGAATTTTTGAATCCAAAATAGTTTTGGAATTAGAATTGAAGCTTTTGAAAAATATGAATTTCAAAAATAAAAGTTATTTTGAATAACTCGATTGAGTTTTGAAATTTTAAATAATTTGAGTTAAATTTGAATTCAATAATTGAATTGAATTCTATAATTTGGGAACTAGGGTTTAAAAAGTTATCCAACTTATAAATGGATTTATATGGGGTTTTAAACCATTTTAAAAGGTGATGTTTTGGAATTTAAATTTAAACCAAGATTTCAACTTGTATAAATCGGACTTTTCTGAAACGAAAACTATTGTTTTCAAATAATAGAAGCTTTCATATAAGAAATGGTTTTCCAATGTGTGTTAAAAGGAATTCAAGTTTTGAAATGAAAATGGTTTTCCAAGTTATGAATAAATCTTTGGACGTGTTTTGAAAGCTATAAATTAAATCTTTAATTTAAAGATTTATTGAGTTAATCCAATTGAAATGGAAGTTGTTTTGAAATCTATGAATAGATCTTTGTGAAATTAGGTGAAACTTTGTGAAATAAATCTTTTTGTTTAAAGATTTAAAATGGTAATTTGTTTAACCATTTGAAAGAAAAGTTTTGGATTTTATAAGTTGTGACTTAACTAAAATCCCATATCCATATGTTTTAAAATATGGCGCTCATTATTCGGTTTAGCCGGGAGAGGACCTAGTGTCATATAGCCCATTTCGAATAGTGATACGACGTTATGGATAGTAATTGAAGACCGGTGGTGAAGACCGGATGTTTCCGAAAACAAAAGGGTAACTCGTCGATTGTCTCTGCGCTGGCTGATCCCCGGTATAGAGATCTCCATATGTGATGGGAAGTCCGGACGTGATTAGGGATTATCCGGATTTGCAAGGGCTTCTTCGGAAGTGCCTTCGGTTCTGTTCGAACCCGGAACAGACTTGTATGGTTGTATGTCCGACATTACACTTTGAGATATTAAACTGATCTCTATCAAATACATTTCTGCTTGGTGGCGGAGAATTTATTCTCTTAGCTTAACACCCTTCTCTGAGACGTACGAGCTCAGAGGTTATGTAGTTGATATTTATCAGTGATATATTCCCAATTTGGTAATGTGGCATGCTGAGTGCTGCTGTGTGATGATCATTGGATGATCATTTGTGATATGATCATTTGTTTGATCATTTATCTTTGTGATCATTGCTTTGATCATCTGTTGACCCAAAGCATGGCTTTGTGCCAAAGCGTAGCTTTGTGGACGAGACTGCATCAGGACCTCACTCCCCGGAAATGGTCGAAACAGGAAAGATGCGGCAAGGTTATGAGGGTCGCTCCCTTTAGGGTGTGTCATTCCCTTCTGGCAAAGGGTGGTATCAGGTATGGAGCCCTGGTATTTAACCTATGTTGTTGCTCCAATCTCATTTACTGTGTGGTTGTTGCTTTGAGGCGCCTCGGATAAAGGTCCCAAAGGACCGGGGGATGGCATATTCGTGTAGTAGTTACCTAGTTACAGAGGTAACCCGGCCTTGTGTTGGCAGAGATCTAACCGTAACGTTAGTTTCTCGGGACGTCCCACCAGAGGCGATCCCATGTGGCAGTAGGAAGTTCCTTAGCCTGACCATTTGTTGGAAATCCATTCATCCAATACGTGCCTTGTACGGTTTTAGTTGTAGAACCTGCCATTTAACATGGCAGCTATAGTAGGCATAGTATCATGGTACCTATGCTGGCTAGGATTTATATTATACTTTCGAAAGATTTTCCACTATGCACTAGTAATAATATCAAAGGATTTTTCTCGTAGTAAGCATGTTTGACTATCATAAGGAGAAATCTCCCCCATGTGTGCGTTTGCATTATGTGTGTGCCGGGAGGCCTTATGGTAGTTTCATTTTTCAAAAAGCATTGCGGATTTCAAATTTAAATTCTGTTGTTTGTTTTAAAAGACCAAATGTTTTTGTTTGCTCATACCAGTCCCATGACTGACCTGGAGTTTATTGTTCCTTTCCTAAACTCTGGGTGCCCACTATTTTCCCACACGGGCAGTCTAGAGTTGGGGTTTTCAGATAATCAGTAGTAGGTGTAGATTCGATAGCTTTCAGCCTTAGGATTTGGCAATTACAATTGGATCGAGTTGCTTCTCTTCATCTTGATTTGGGAGTTCTCGCTATTTCTGGATTGATGCCTTGGAGATGGAGTTACAGCTGGAGTTCTTTCTTGAAGCTACATTGGAGATTTTGTTCCGCTGCTAGTGTTATCTTTTATTTCCGCTGCTATTCTTTGTAACTCTGATGTATATTGATGTTCATTGTATCATTCTGTTGTATCAGATATTGTATCAAATGTTGTATATTGATATATGTTATTCATTTCTTCTGCTGTGTTATTTACTTAATGTGTTATAAGCTCTGGCGACTCGAATTTGAACGGTCGAATCTGCGGCATTCGAGTACAATGTAAAGTATGGATGTCGATTTTCGAACGCGAAAAATTCGAATCGTTACACTACCACTCTCTCATCTCTTTTGTCGATATTTATCTCACTACCGTAGCGTTAATCATCCACCTAATTATCATCGTCGAAGTCAGGGGTGAGGGGAGAGGACCCAACAATCTTTCAAGTCTCTAGAGTAACTGATATACGAATCTTCGGAATCTTTGCATTGAAGATATATATAGAGTATGGGAAAGAAGTTAGGCGCTTGGATACGGAAAAGCCAAGTAAAGAAAGGACATTAATAAGAAAACTTATGCCAAACAACAAGAGGCGGTTGAAACCAAACGGACATTAAACAAAGAAATACTATCTTTTGATATAACTACACTCATTTTGAAGTATTCCTATGAATTATAGTGATTGTAAGCCCCGATGATTAGAAAAAAGGAATCTATGTATTCTTGAAGCTTAAAAGATGTGTTAGCTCTCCAAAATTGGGAAAATGGTTTAATAACATCATGAACATGATGTATGGGGTTGAGTAAAGTGTAACTTTTACGACGAAGCTTTTTTGGAGCTAATCAAGTCACTTGCAAAAGAACTTAATAATGAATTTATTGAAATGCGAGAAAGCTCTCCCTAAACAAAAGTACTTGTTGCATGTAATACACCTCAGGGGTTGATTGTGCGATTGTTGATGGATCTCCGGCAATAAGATATTATCCCATAGGATTTCATGCTTAAGACAGATGGAACGGAGTGATTCCATAGTTAATAGAGATGGTGTTTACTCTAGAGGGTTGCCTGAGAAACTCAGGGAACGCTGCTTGCTCAAAGAAGGAGGGTTATTTTGAATGGGTGACGGGGAAATGATTTGGCCTTGAAGTTCAACTATAGTACAAGCATCTTATTCCAAACGGTATAAACATGGAGGCTTGACAAGTAGAAGAACCGACCCCAAAAGGAGTAGAAGGATCGGAACAGATTTTAAAGAAAGGTGATTTCCTAGACATTTGGATTGGTAGTGAACGTAGTCAAATATGTTTTGTTTTAAACATTTGTTTTAACTAAAATCTATGTTATCGATGTGTAGAATCCAAGAGATGTTGATGTGTAATGACTATTTAGGTTCTAAATAGCTATGAGATCATCATTCTTTGTCGTGCATGCCCTGTTTCCAGTGCACAGTGAGTGGAAAACTCCATGTAGGTGCCTCGCTCATGTTGGCTAACGAGCTCCATCACAAGATGAAATTGTTTGTCGGATAATACTCGTTACCGCAGAGTGAACGATTATGGAATGGTTGTCTAACACGACACAGAGCCCTCTTTGTAGGGACACAAGATTACATCATGACTTGAGACGTTAGATTACATAACGCATTCAGATGTTGGTGCATTTCATATGATCGTTCCTTAAAACCATCTCATTGAAGCCCAATTAATGATTTGTATTTGTCCAAAAGTCATTGAGGCTAATCATAGCATCTTAAATGTATAGAAATTGGATGTCATTACAAGCCAACCGAGGAAACCTAAAGTTTAATGGATGATGGAACGAAGCTACTACCAATGGAGTGACAACCAAATTAAACCCGAGAATTGTTGATGTTAAATTCGAGCATGATATGGAATTTCCCTAAGTGGCTTAAAATTGTCCATGAAGTGTATACATGTGGTTGGTTATGAATTAGGGCAAAAATGATCCTAATCCAAAGGTAGTTCGACAAATGAGGGCGAGAGCATGGCGAAGGTGATGGTGGCACCCCCACAACAACCATGTATCCCATATTTCTCTAATCATGTTCTTGAAGTGGATGAATGAAGTGAAAGAAATAGGGGATTAGCTAATTGAACTGGGAGGGGGGTTCATCTATGTTAGCAGTGATCGTCAAGGTAGTGTAGGCGTTGATGCTTTGGCATTGAACAAGAGATGATCAGTGATGGTTGTAAGCTTTGGTCCATGATAAAACATAGGTTAGCGCTAGGAAAAACGAAATGAAGTAAAAAGAAAACGATTGTATTAAATGTCTAAAAAAAGGGATCACTAACACTAAGAAATCGGTTCGGTATTGATCAAAAAGTGATTGATATTTACATAATTTTAAAAAAAACTAAGGAAAAAGTGAGAAAAAAGAAACAGTACCCACTTGGCCAAGGAGTGGAACGATCTTTGTGATGGGGTGGATCATGAGCTTGTTGTATGGAGTGGTATATCAACTACTTGAATTGATGAAGGGGTGCTCTTTGAAGAGAGAGGTGCTTTGAGATGAAGGTTGGACAACAATTAGACTTCATGAATCAGGCTCTATATTACTTGTCCTAATCCAACGCATGCTTTGTTTCACAAAACCATACTTTTAGGGTAAGTATTATCCAACATTCAAATTGAGCAGCTTCTAAGTGAATTTGGACATCAACACGAAGACATAATGATTAAGAGCATGCTTTGAATGACCTGTTAGTGGATTCTTGAAAAATTGGAGTCCAGTTTCGAAAGTAGGTTTGATTGGTACTGGTCACTTTCTGAACGGTACATAGATGTTTCCTTAGGCTAACTTTGGTATTTCATTAAAGAAATTCCATATAATCAAAGGATGAAGTATTATAGCAATCATATCAATATCGTGTTTATTATACTATGGATGTTGTTTCTAAATGAGTAAGTGAACAACCCCAAAGCTATACTTAAGAGCACAAGTACCGTATGAGAAATAAAATGGGTACCGAGATGATTATTGAAATGTAGATATGTTAGAAGATGTTGAAGAAGTTGTGTAGGATAAGTTGCACTTTGGCACCTAGCCAGCATAGTCGTTGTGGATCATATTTATGATCTGTATCAACATAATTTTTCATACAAACAGACTTCGTCTTCCTCTCTATTTTCATGGATCTGACGTTTAACATAGTATTTCATGATCTAGCGCCTCTACTGGATGAGCCTACTAAAAATAGAAGCACTATGGCTACTAGGAAACCACTGGACATTCTTTTTGGCCTCCTCCCTCTCCATCTTCTATTCCCTACATAACTCTTATCACTTTAAGCTTATATTTGTTGTTTTAGACCTAAAAATGAACTAAAAAGCTCTTGTAATAGTGACAACGCAACTCTAATGAAATTAAAGTGTACGTTGACTATATAAATTTCTGAACCATTATAAAACTTGTTGTGTTCCTTACCGTTTTTGCAGATATTCTAGGTCTATCTCATTTCTAGTTGATTGGGGGTGTCGTGCCAAAAATTTCGTTCAACAATAAGTTTTTTCAATTTGTAGGTCGTATGAATGAGATATATGATGAACTAATAGCTAAGTGAAAATTATGGCATGTATGTTGACAATAACGAAATGATATATTGACATACATCCAACCATTACACATATTTCTACATACTTCTTAGGGTATGTTATGTTGACATACATTTAGTCATTGCGCATATGTTGACATATATATTGTAATTTTATTTTCTAAATTTTATTAAATTAAGAAGCCATTAGCCAGGTTTTGAGTATAATTAATTAATCTTCTGTCTTTTCATCACCATTCTTTGTCTTCTGTTTCATGACTTTAAGGTGGCATTTCTCTCTCGATTTTCAATGGATTTTGGTGACCTACCCATCAAAATGATCATGGAGACAAGCACCACGATTTAGGTAAAGAGTGGAGGCAAATTAAGAAGACGCGCTAAAGGGATAGAATGTGATGACCCACTATTTTTAAAATCTAAATTCAATTATAGGGGACAACAAATGTGCTTACAACTAATTTCGGCTATTAAAAGCAATGGACTATGGGTAGCTAAAAAAATCTAAAATTCTAAAACAATGAATAAGGGGAAAATCGCACATCAAAATCAAACATTAATATAAATAACTGTTAACTCAATTATATAGTTATTTTACATCATCACATCAATTTATATATCATTACAATAGTATCATCAATAAATAATAAACCATGGTATAGAAGAATATACCAAATCAACTATCTCAGATATAGCCCAAAGATCCTCATTTTCTATTTCCTCTTCTACTGTTATTCGCAACTTTACACCTGTACAAATATATAAGATAAAAATGATGGTTTCACTATGTTTTGCCAATTTCTATACGCCCCGACCCAACTTAAGGGATCTAGTGGCTTCTGCATAGAAAAAGGCTACCTATATACCTTTTTGAGGGATTAAGCCCATACCGTTATGTTTCCTTCTCTTCTCCTACATCCAAATACTTATTAGTTTATAACAATCATTATCAATTTAACCATTTCCTCCATTCAACCATCGCAACAATACAACCAATGCAATTCAATACAATCCATGCAACTACTACAATCAATGTAATCAGTGGAATCCAGTACAATCAATGAAACCATTGCAACCAATGCAATTAATAGAAATAGAAAACAACATCTTTACTCATTCATCACAATGTATTATCATATAGGCAATAACAACAATAGTACGCTAAGCCATTAACAACAATAGTACACTAAGCCATTAAACATCGCATACATTTGACAATATTTAATTATTTAATAAGAAAATAACAACAACAGAAATATGCTTACATTCATAATAATCATCCATTATAGTAAAAGTTCACAATGTAAGTATAAATCATCAAATGTATATTAATTATCTCATAGTAGTCTTAAAACATTAATCATCAAATGTGTACTAATCCAAACAACATTATTAACAAAAATACAACCATAGTTAACTACGGACAACGTAATAATGACAGTAACACATCCAAATATAATCTCATCGTAATAAAATAACACATGCGATAAATAATATCAACCATTAATCACATATTACATCCATTTAAAATAACACATTAACAAATATCTTTTCCTCTTAAGTATAAATCATTTTATTATTGTTTATTATAAAATCATATTTTTATTTATTATAGGACGAAATAATTCTTCAAAAAATGATAATATACTTCAAAATACTTTAATGAATTTTTATTACTTCAAAAATCTCTAAATGTTGCATTTAACTTCAAAAATAGTAATTTCATCAAATTATCTTGTAAATCAATAGTATTATTATTATATTTATAAAATCTCACTATGGTGAATAATAATAATAACATTTCCAATTAAGTTTAAAATAATCTTCGTTATTATTTATGGATTTTCATAGAAATTCATAAATAATAACCTTATTAAACTTCTTCAATTATTTAACTATATTTTATTCAAATATTGTCATGTATGAACATCACACGGAAACTACAGATAATAGGATTAGTAATTTATTTATCTTATTTTATCCTTATATTACATAATTTCTCTTATCTTATTTTAACAAATATCAGTCATATTTTAAATCCATAATTAATTATGATTAAAAATCCAATAATAAAACAACCAGCAATAAACAATCAATCTATGGCTTAAGTATCCAAAATATCAAATAATTATCAATATTTCACATCAAAGATCAACAATTATAATTTTTCGTCAAGAGATATCTATTTTACAATATAGAATTAGTTAATTAAATTAAGTGAACCAGAATAATGCGCTTTTTCCTACAATCTCAAAACACAGTAAAACATATGCCAAAACGTTCAGAATTTCAGCACTTTGAGCAAGAAATTTGGTCAGCTCCGACCACTATTTGCCTCACCATCACCTCCCGTAGACTCATGCCAACATCCTCTCCCAAACCGTCAACCTCATGCCATCTGTGACTATCAATTCACTACCTACCACCGCCAAAAACGTGAATTTCAAGAGAAATTCCAACCAATTTGTCGAGCAATTGAATCTCTAACCAATAGCCTTTGGTTCTTATCACCGAGTTCTATCGCCCAACATCTTCAATTTCATGAATCAATGCACGTATCAAAAAGCCCCAAATGGAAACCTAATTTCATGGGACTGCCGATTTTTTTCACCTGGAGCACTATTTAGATAAATGAGCCGATTGAGAGCTTCTTGCTAATATATAATTCGATATGGTTCGCATACTTATATTTTTAAAATAATTTGTAATCATAAATAGTTATCTACCATTAGCGGGAGATTGGAGAAATTTCAAGATTAGAGAAGAAATGTGAAGAAAGAGGTGATCGCTAGGGTTTCGTAACCTCAAATTTATAGTTATTAGGCTGGGTTATAGCCATGCATCTTGGTCCAAAACAACTATGTATGCTGTTTAAATTGTGTAACACATCTATTTTGCAAAGCGTAATCCAAATATATCAAAACTATATATCAAATCGATCATCTTGGAAGGGCCTTTGCAATGGTAATAAAATCGACACCAAATTTCCTATTGTTGTAAAAAAAAATCATTTTTAATTAATTTAATATTTTGTTGTGTTGAATTTGCGGGTTGTTACATTCTTTCCTCTTAAAAGAATTACGCCCTCGTAATTACCTAAATACAGCAATCATAAGTAGTATATAATGGCCAACATCATTCACGACAATGAATTTAGTATAATTTTTTACATATACATACTATAGTAACATAGGCACTTCCTTATCATTCTATCTTAAATACAGTACATAAAAATAACAATCCATCAACAAAGGATTGAATAATATCATTAATAGATTAATTCACATCATGCGCCTCAATAATTCAACCTTAATTGATAATAATTAAAGTCTACAACAAAAGGGTTGATTCAAACATGCATGTGCAAATAAACGAATGCACATAAATTATTGATCAGTATAGCTCATAAAAATAAAGTGCACATTCACCAAAAAGGGCAATCACCATGTGTTTGTTAATCCCTATGCTTACTAAACATCTATCCTAATATACACATCTCTAAAGTGGTCAATGAACTTCCTCATAGTATCATTCTCAAAATAAATGGA
This sequence comes from Allium cepa, assembly GCA_030765085.1. Classification (NCBI taxonomy): domain Eukaryota; kingdom Viridiplantae; phylum Streptophyta; class Magnoliopsida; order Asparagales; family Amaryllidaceae; genus Allium; species Allium cepa. The sequence goes on from CM060943.1 coordinate 433,158,289, forward strand.
CTACCTCCTCATTCTTCACCATTTAAAATAATACATGTACTCACTCATGGCTACATCCTCAAAGTAGTGCCACGACTACATCAATCCTCGATTCTCAGAACTGCATAGACCATCGAGAATTATAGACCCCACACAAATGGTCAAAAAGAATGGACCCACATAGATGTTCAAGAAGTGTAGACCACACACAGACGGTTACAAAGGATAGACCTACACAGATGGTCAAGCAGCATAGATCTCACATAGATAAACCAAAAGAAAGACCCACACAGATGGTCAAGAAGCATAGACCCAACACTTATGGTCAAAAAGTATAGACCCACCGATATAGTCTAGTACAAAGCGCTCTTAGATATAAGATAAATCTAATGACTCATACAAATGGTTGAAGACTACTCAGCACCGCAGCTACACTATGTCTGAACTCATGCCAATATAGATGGCTAGGAACCGACGCATGCAAACAACCAAAATACTGGCATACATAGACTACTCTGTTCCAAAAATGAGCTAATATCGTAACCTTTGAGTTACTAATGATCCATTGGCAGACATCTATATCGAAACCCACTTTATTCCGTTCTCTAAATCTCATCAAATATCTGATCTAACAATCCATTATAGCAAATCCTTTTTGATGGCATGGACCACTCACATAAAATGCCAAAAAGGGACCTTCTAGAAAAAGGAATTCAATATGTTTTAAGAGCAAAACATTTACCAAAATATTTTCAACTCAGATCAAAGCTTCCATTTCCTTTTAAAATGAAAATCTTTTTCTTCCACTTATAAAACAATCATTCAAGAAAATTAATTTTGAAAAAAATCATTGTTTTATATATATAATTAAATCATAAAAATTTCTTATAAATAAAAAATCTTTGTTTTAAAATATTTATAGAAGTCGGTAATCGTAAAAAAATAAATCTTTAAACACATTTTGAAAACTTTATAATGAACCTCCCACTTATCCTTAATCCCTCAATGGTACCCATCAAGTCTTTGACCATAAAATATTATAATCACTGTTATTAATTTTCAAGGAACATCTTTAAATCATTGAGTTAATTGGGATATTCAGTCTTCCACGGCTTAGGATACTATTTCGTTCCACTATGACTAAGACAAGTATGTCCCTTAACCTCTTTAAATCATATAGTTATCGTACAAAGAAGGCCAAAAAACAAGCAAATAACAAACTAACTAACAAGCAAAAAATAAATAAACAATCAACCACTAGAAAGTGAATAATCAAACAAATAACAATCAATCAAACAAACAGGCAGCAATCAATCAAATAAGTAGTTTAATCGACCATAATAAGATGAAATAAACAATCAACAACATAATAGAAGTAAAAGAAATAAATTTAAACATGCATGACATACACTAATACCTAAATATAAACAAACAAGAAGTGATATTTTCTTAATTATCAATAATACAAGTGATTTCAACAAGAAAAGCAATCACAAGTAAAAGGTCACTATCCCATACATCCAATTGGGCAGTCTCTATGTCATTTCCCTATCGCTACTATGAAAGGGAATAGTTAGACATTCTCACAAATCCTAAGGGGAAGTCACACACAACAGTCATAATGGAACATCAACATACTAGATGTCGGGCCAACTCAAAACAAATCTTACCCCATCGTCTTATATCTCATGTTACAAAATTTAGTTTCACATTCCTCGGTAAAAATTCACAAATAAAAAAACATTTTAGTACTCTTTTAAGAAGCACTTCCAAAATTTGTTATCCAATTGAGGATTTTACTTTTTTAACCATTTACCTTTCAAGTTAAATCCTCCCATTCTTAGTAAAATATTCTTCTTCTTTTTCCAAGGTATCATAAAACTAAAAGATTTATATTATCTAAATATATCTTGAAACCAATAATTTCCAAATGAAAACTCTTTATCCAAATAAAGTGCTTTTGTTTTCAAACCATAACTTATCAAATTATCCTTTATGTGGAGATTATTATAGTTCAATTCAATTTCCAACAAAAAATTTCTGAAAAAATAAGGCCCTTTTATAAAACATTTGTCTAAAATAAATATTTTATCGTAATCTTTACTTCAAAATGATACTTTTCAAAAGCACAACCATTATACTATTTCCACCAATAATCTAATTTCTTAATCTAAAGAAACATCTCTTTCATATATCGATTGAGAAAATAATTCATTTAGAAAAAAACATCCTTTTTGGAAATAACCCTCCTGAAAAGTATCTTTAAAATAGAATTTTTTTTGACCATATAACATCTACAATAAAGAATATTTCAGTAAAACATTATTTTCTTTAAAAGTAAGTGCTCTCACTAGCTACACTATAATAAGATACTCTTGGCAAGAATATTTTAAAATCTTTTAATATTATTGTTTGTACCAAAATATGGCACAAACACCCAAGAAATTAAAGTAGAGCATTGAATGAAGAAAAGTAAAGGAAAATGAGGAAAATTGGTGCATAGAACTTTATAGGTTTGGCTAACTAATACCTACGTCTACTTAACTTTGATAATGATTATATTGATGTTTACAATCACAGTTCTTATGGATCGACAATGATTCTCAGAAATATAAGAATTTATGGAGAAATTCGTAAACAACTGAAAAGGATCCCTCAAAATGACCCCATCCACCCTCTATTTATTGCAGAAGGTCATTATGAATCCCTTCACCATGTTCTAAACCATGTTCTCCATGTTTAGGAAGTGACGCTCAGATGATTGTGGCCATGTCATTAATTATTATGGATCGATATAGATCCATAGACATGGTCTAGTACTAATCCATACATAAGGTTTGATACCAAACCATAAGATTGCCTTATGGACCTCTCTAGTGGCCTTACGTAGATACCACTTTCTAGTGGCTTCACATTTTCCAACTTAATGTGTTTGTTAGATGCTTGTTTCTAAGCCAATAAGTTGGATTAGTGGTGGAATGAAGTTCCTGACTTTATGTGCCTGAGACGCTCAATGATAAATTGCATGTGAATGATATTATAAAGCTTGGAATGGGTTGCTATCACGAATGCTTGGAGGTTGAAGCGATTTGAGGTGCTTTTGGTAAAGTATAATGGTTCGGTATCGATCCATGATGATGGATCGGTACCAAATCCATCACTTTAGCTATGAAGTGATCTTTGCTTTCTCCCCAAGTCTAGTGGCTGTGTATTGATCTTAGGATCTTGGTCATGCTTGGATTCTAGGCTTGTTTGAAATCAATCCATGGTCCCTACTTCGATAACTTTCAAGTCTAATTTTTCAAGTTCATCTAACATTTGGCCCTCAAAGTACATCTTGTCCCTAACATGATGTGCTTTGAATCATGACTAATCATGATTGTTGCACCGAACTCCGACTTCAAATGGTTGTCATCCTTTCTTTGTTCTATTGTGATGATGTGTATCATCATTTGATTGCTCATTTTGATGCTTTACTAGCATCTAACTCTATAAAAAATGGAGAATAATCCTTAAATCCGTCAGTCCAAATTTTATGGCTCTTCGTAGATTCCTTTTTCTGAATCTCTCAGGTTGAAATTTGCTTCCTTGCGGTTCTGGCAGTTAATCACTTAATATGCACATGCTCACGTACATAGACTATCCACTTGGCTCCAATTTTCACAGATGTATGTCCCTGTGAAAATCTATGAGCAGATTCACATGTCACACATACATCTACACATTTATTATTACTATTACTATTATTATTATTGTTATGGCTCGGTACCGATTCAATCACTTGAAATCAGGCTACTCTATGGCCTACATTGTCGAGTTCACATTGTCAACACCTTAAAACCTTTTTGCCTCAGATCAAAGTACACCTTGTCACTGCCTACTCCCAAGCACTACCAACGTTTGCTGCCTTTTGCTTATAGCCTCTAGCCGTCATTTAGTTTGCCATGATTGAAACCGATCCAACAACCGAATCCATCCTCACTCTCGAGATTCGTCACTTTACGTAGTTGATGGCATTGGCGATTGGCTTGGACGAACTCCTCATAACAGGCCATGCTTGGGATTGGGAAGGAAATAACAAGGGCAAAAACTCATTTCAAGGGTATGGATCCTTGCTGATCCAACCCTTAATGAATTTTTTCGTTAGAAAATACTTGATAAATTTTTTGCAAGAACTGAAGCTGAAGTTTTCTCAAATGCAATCTCTTGAATTTCATGGTGTTCCCAATGTATGGATAACAACGCAAAGCCTATTGAGACAGTCAACGATGATAGTCAATTTGGATAATAATTTGGCTTTCAAATGAACTACTGTATAACATCGAACACTAATACTACATGACATCGCACGACATTGTAGTTATCATGACACCTTACTAGGCTTTAGCTTCGACACGAGGACATAGTTTTTTGTTTTTTTGATATTACCTATTTGTTGAGTTTTGATATCTACAGATTATAGACCCTTCGAACATCACTCTCGGATGGTTGTAGGCCCATTAACTTCTAGGTATGCCAAGTTAGATATTATTAACAAAAAAAACTTGTCAGCACACTAAAATAGAGTTAAAGGTGTAGAAATGTCCTTCTAAACTTCTTTTGATTAAGTAGAAAAGGTTTGGATCTTATTGCTTTCTTTGATTAACCTTTCGTGTAGGTCTATGTTGTGTAATATCTTCCTTGTCTGACCTTTCGACCCAATCTAAACGCTTACATCCATTTCTTTTTAAATCTCTTAAACTAGCCTAGTTGTCTTTTTAATTGGTTCGAAACACCCTATCGAAACAATCATGGTATCCCAATGGTTGATTTTAATGTTGTTAATTTTTGACTGAATGATTGGTTTCAACTTCATTAAAAGCTCGCTTCCTTAATGGCCTTAGTATGGGTTTTTAAGATTAAGGATTTTGGCTAAGTTTGACGTTTCGAATCACTAAAAAGGTGAGCACTTGGTGAGTAGTGGTTTGGAGCTAAGGACTTAAGTGTATTGGTAAAGTGAGAGGTTTTGATTCATTTGAAAGGTATCCTTTAGATTAAGTCGACATAAGCAAAACATAATTGAATCCAATAAAAGTCTTAAAACAGATGAATAACACCAATATCAAAATCTTGCCTTCATTAAAATAATGATATACAAACTAATCAATTTCCCCAAATTTGATTTCCAAATTAGAGTTTACAAATTTACAAATTTAAGAAAGTATAAGAACTGAGTGAACGAATTCATATCCCCAAAATCAGACCGCTAGGGTCTTATTTATAGGTGCAGGTTGGCACCTTTGACCCAGAGCTTTCGACCTGGTTGTAAGCTGGCTTTATAGACCTTTTGTCACCTTTGACACTTATGCATCCATCCGCATTGCATTTGAATGAATTTCATGTTTCCGTCTTCGTCGAAAGGGTTGGATGAGCCTTTTCCCTTTTTGTTTCTTTGGTCTTGCAATTAAAAAGAGGTATGAGTTTTCGACTCCATTGATAAGTAGTTCTCTGGGGCTTCGTAGGTGTTGAACCATTGAGGATTTCAACATGGAAGGTAACTTTCGAATACATGCTTTCGAATTGATGCGATACCTTTCCTGGTTGTTAAAGGCATTGAATAGTTCGAAAGGCTTGATTATGCTTTCGAAAGGGTTGTTATGATTAAGGCATCTTTCTGAGTAGTTTGAATGAAGGTGAAACCATTGGTTTCGAAAGGTTTGTTGTGCATGTGCGATGTTGTTATCCGCTACATTCGCCGCTGCATTCGAAAAGTATTCTTCCTCTTATGTGAAATGTCTTCATGTAAATGAAAGCATCTATTTCAAAAGGAAGACATTGAAGCAAAAGGGAGCTTTCGACTTCTTTGACCCTTTTGAAAGCTTATAACATATATAGCTTTTGGCTGTTGCATCCCTTTGACTCCTTCGAAAGGCTTTATTGGTATTGTCATTTATCATTCCTTTTTTATTTCTGTTTATTTTGGTTTCGAAAAGGTTGAAGTAAGAATTAGCGATGATAGATATTGAGTCAAGTTTGACTATAGTTCCAATCTCAAGACGTACGCCACCACCATCCGTATCTTAGCCTGCTAATAATAGGCCGATAAACCTTCCCAAGAGATTCCTCCTGAGCCTATAGTATTTCTGGAGGTGGAGGCTAGTTCAGGTAATCTCGATGATGCAGCTATACTAAATGATCATGTAGACTCTACTAGCTCTAAAATCAAAGATGGAATTCTTAGGAGAATATGTGGTAGACGTGGCATCCCATTTGAGGATATATTCATTCCCACATGCCACCAGTGGGCGCACCATCACCCTGTAGTGTACACTGCATGTAATCGATATATGTGCCTAGTAGGGTGTGTCCCATCATTTATCAATTCGCTCGTCGAAGATCGAATTTCATGAGGTTGTCTCCTACTCCACTGCATTTCAATGGCTATGCTATTATGCATAGTGTCTATATTATCTTCGCCCAACACTTGAACCATGTTCTGAGTAATGAAATCTGGTATATGTACAATTTCAAATGCCAGAAAAGGAATCCCTCCCTTATATTTTTGGAACCTGCCAAAGGCTATGTAATCGCTATGGGCACTTGGAATAAGAAAAGTTATTTTAAGGATGATTTTTTCGTCTCGCCTAAGTTCGCAAAGAAGTGGTTGTCCGAACGTAAGTTTCAGCCCACTCATTTTCATTGCAGCTCATTTTATTAATTTGTTTGCTCAAATCACATTTATTTTCCCTTTCAGATGTATTGAGAAGACCTAGTGGTGTGCCTTTTGCAGACACTGTTAAGACCCTCCTTCCAGTCCCGGTTGGAGAGAGAGAGAGGCAAGATTACTCCTCGCCAAAGAAAATATTTTGGCTAATAACTTGTTAGAAGTGGGCTACAGTGTAGGTCAAATTCCGATGACTATCGATAATAATAAAGATGACGTCTCATTTAGGAATGGTGGGCAAGGACCCAGTGGTGCCTCCAGTCCAAAGTCCTCTAGCTGGAGCTAAAGAAATGCAGGAGCACATTGAAGAAGGCAAAGGTGGCAAAGCAAGCTACCGTGATGTTTACATTAGTCGTGAGTCCTCTAATAATGATGGTGACTAGGGTTTCCTTTTGTAGCAGTGCGCTAAGGTAAGGATATTTCCCATGCGATATATGACAGAACTTCCACCAACCACTATAGCCAAAGAGACACTTGTCCGGCCTTCGGAGGACCCTATGAAAATTTCGGGTCAATTCCAGATGAGGTTGGCTCTTTTGGTCCAACTAACATGAGTCTCGGAGAAATCGACTCCCCTATCCATCTACAGGGTGACATTCCAACCACTCATGCCATGGAGATTACTCCAGTCAGCAAAGTTCAAGCTCAGTCCATCGAGTAGACACTAGGAGACACACGTACCTGCACACACACGCACTACAACTTTCTTAGCTTGCATCGTAATTTTCATCCCATGAGAGTTAATTCATCTCGGTTTCATTTCTAGGTTCCGAGCGTAGGATAATTTTTGATTCTCTCAAGAGTTAGGTAGGGAAGCATACGAGTGGTAATCCATATAAACATTCTCATGGCACTGGTCATGGCTTAGATACCAGCAGGCACTCGGGTCAGAATCGAAAGGGGCGAGATAGGGGTTATCACTCTTATGATTCATCTTCAAGGCACAGATCAAGGTCGCCTCTACCCATAAACTTGGACAAGTATGATGAACGATTTAATGAAATTACGCTTAAGGATGTTTCTTGCGTCCCTACTTTGGCTTCTCACCAAGAAATGCAAACGGTGACATCTCACGCTCAACGACAGTTTGAGCAGCCGTGCAGGCATGTTGTCCCTGACTCCTCTTGCCACAGTGCAGATAAGAGAGCTATCAAACCTTCGGTCATTATAATAGAGAAACAAGTTAATTCTAATAATCATATGCCCGATCTGAAGCATTGTATCCCAACGATCTCCTTCGATGGAGGTAAGTTTGCCGCTGACCCAAAAGACATGCCTTCGCATATCTAAGGCCAAACCTTTGCTTATGTCAATGACGCTTAATACTACCAGTACTTCAAATGGAAAAGACCAACAAATGTGATTTAGGAATATGCTGAAAATAAAAAGGTAGAGGTTGCAAAACTGAACTTCAAAGCTAAGCAAGACAAGAAAACCAAAATGCATCTCGATGGGGTATTCGTAGGGCAAAAAAAGTGGATGGAAGGAGCTAACGAAAAGTCAAAGTCTTGACTGAGTTAGTTAAGCTACAGAAGCAAAAGTAGTAAAGTCAAAATGAGTCTGCTCATCCCAAAAATCATCTTTTGTTGGAGGAGAAAGAGCGCCTAGCAAAAGAGGTAGCGTATCTAAAAGAGCAGCAAGGAAGCATTGAAAGAGCTATTGGAGATAGAAAGGAAGGAAAAAGATAATGCACTCATGTAGGCTCATAACTATGGTTAAGAATTTTTAGATGCTCGCAAGGAGAGGGATGAGATGATAGCTCGTTCCAAAGGAGTGGATGAGCCGGTAGAGACTACAAAAGCGCAAACTAAGGAGACACTCGATCTGATCATCATCAACTACAATGCTAACATAATAAAGTTTAGAAATCTGGAGAGGCTTGACAAGGACTATCCTAGAGCCTTGGCTTTAGCATGGGAGCAGGTAATGGAAGAAGAACGGAGTCTTTGGATAGATGAAACGAAAACTTGGAAGAGTTGCAGCGCGAGCTTTTGAATGCAGATGAGAGTGGGCAAGATTATTCTACACCCTAAACAGGTTACTGATAGAAAAACCAAGGTTAAGGTTCTGGGACTAATCCTCAAGATTTAATGACACATCTTACCATTGGTACTCAAACCACTTCAATCTCTCCATTGGATCCTCCGTACATTCTAGATGCACTAATCCAGATGCACTACAGATGCAAAAGATGACTATTCTATCCTTTATTTTGAAGAGGAATTCTGATGGCACTCCAGCTCATATCGAGTCTAAGTCAGATGAAGATATCCCATTGACCTCATCCATATTTGAGAAGGCCCATATGACAATGATTGATGTCACTAATCTCTCCTTTTATGTTTCCAAACTTTCAGGTTAGCATGCCATCATCACACTACCTGAAGAAGGTCTCTAGCTAGAGAAGTAAGCATGAATGACAAATCGATGGACATGTCTGACTCGTAAACCATTCCAAACATTCCAACTAGTTTGGCTCTAGACCCAATGCACAAATAATCCATTCCTTGGAAGAGGAGATGACTGGATACATCTTAGATAATTCGGCTAATGAGGATGTTCTCATAACTAGATCTTATAAGCCACTTTCAGGGCCCACCATGCTGGAGATGCTTCAAGCTCAAGTTTTGTCGACCAAGGATATCAAGAAAGAACTAGTTGAATATATTCCTTCTCCTTTGTCCACAGCTCTGCTCGACCGGACAATCTTGGCTTCGGTCACTCTTTCCATGTCTGGAAGCATTCAGAGTATACTTGTCGGATCTTCACTATGTACCCCATTTACGGGCTGATGAAGCGGGGGCAGGACTAGAAGAAAACCGGAGGAGCTCAATGTGCACTCCTTCGAAGAAGAGGAAAAGAAAAGCAAACTTAAAAACCCCTAAGTGATTGTTTTCTTGCTTTTATTCTATAGCGATAGGATTTTCATTTTGCCTGACTAGTTTTATGCGGGTTTGCCCGCCGCTTTTTTTTGAATGTCGTGTTAGTAATACTTTGTTTTCTTTTCAAATTGGGTGTTTAATTGTTTGAGTTATGAAAAGCGCGTTTGATATTTTTGGTTACACATATGTGAACTATTTCTCTATGATCATTTAGTCAAGTCATTGACCGATCACATTTGTTTTCGGTCAGGATCTGTCTGACCAAGGACCGCAATCGAGATCGAATTAGTTTCACTAGTGTGAAGTAACAATTAAGAGCACTAATTTCTGATCCCCTTTGCTCGATCATGTTTAACTCAAAGATTCAACTTAGCTTTGACCACATTGAATGGTGGCCCAACGTCCTTCTCTAGGATGTTTGAATCAGTTCACGTCTAACTCTAGGCATTGACCATTGCTATTCACCTAAGATAGTGATTTGGGCATCCTTTTCCAAATGTTTGTTTCTTCAATCATGCCTAACTCAAGACTCCAAGTGTTGATCTTATACCTTGACATTCACTGGACAATATTTTGGTGCTCCACCAAACTCTCTGGCATATGCTACTGGGGTGAACTGCTATGTTTACCCTTTTTTGATTATACTACTCTCCTCAAGTAGTTGATCAAAGGAGTTAGTAGGCTTCTATCTTTGAATGCTTGGAGTAGTCTTACTTCAAAGGTCTGATTATTGATCGCAAAAGTTTGGTTGGCACCTATCTCTGGGTACCTGCAACCTGCATTATATATATATATATGCAGATTAATTCATATTCACCATATTTCACAATTGATGGTTAAACGGAGATAGAGTAATAGATTTAGGAAGTCATTTCACCTTATATTGATATGAGATCACATATTCTATCTTGTTTATCAAACTTGACCGAAAATTCACTAAGTCAGATCGTAAGCGAAACAACGTCGCAAGTATTTGCCATTCAACGCTCGCGGGAGTGAAATTCTATCAATGGTTGCTAGCTTAAAGATCCCGTCTCCAAGCTTATATTCAATAGCATATGGATCTTGCCAGCTCAGGCCTATGTTCATGTGGCGTTAAAAGATTGTTTTGAAGAAGAGATCGCCAATTTCAAAGGTCCAACTCCTGACCTTGGTAATATCGGGGGACTCATTTTCGACGTGCGGCTGCTTTTAGGTTTGCTTCATCAAGCTTCTCATTGATGATGTTGAGAGACTCTAGCAGGAGTTCCTCATTTGGTCGGGGTTTGTAATGAATCAATCGGAGGGAAGGTACTTTGGGTTCAACTGGAGCATAGCCTTTGATTTTCAACCTAGGGAAAATGGAGAGTGGTCAGTTGCACACTGTTGGGTCGTTCTGTAGGCCTGGACTGCCAATCATAGTTTATAGACCCACTTTCTCTTGGCCATCTCTAATTGCATCTTAAGAATGCACTTGATGATTTTGTTCATGGATTTTACCCATCCATTTGTTTAAGAATGCACTATCACTGCAAATCTCTTCTCAATGTGTTGCATGTGGTAGAAGTCTTTAAACCCAATACTATCAAATTGGGTTTTGTTAAAAAAATAATCGTGTGTTGGATCCCAAGCAATAAATGATGTTTCTTACTATGAATTTGATCACTTCTTAGTAGTGATTATGGCTAGTGGCTCCGCTTCAGTCCACTTCATAAAATAGTTGACAACGACGATGTCATGCTTCACACACGTTTGGACATTGGCAGCACACCTTTAATGTCAATTCCCAAAACAGAAAATGGCCAAGGCTGGACCATTTTGTGTAATCTCCATCGGTGGGGCTTTAGGAATTTTGATGAACCCCGGCATTTGCCGCAACTTCTAGTGTAATCGACTACATCTTGATTGATAGTTGGCAAGAAGTAGCAGTAGCAAAGAATATTCATCGCTAAGGTTTGCCCCCTTAATGTGGTCAGCGCAAGCTTCCTCGTGCATTTCTTGAGGACTCGCTTGACTATTTCATTGGCAACACACTAAAGCAAGGTGACTGAGGATCCTTTCCTACATAGCACTCCTTCCTGCATAATATTTCTTGAAGCTTTGTGAAGGAGCTACTGTCGCTCGTTCTTCCAATCGGGATGAATTCCCTTTTGCAAGTAATTCTTAATTAGAGTCGTCTATTACTCCTTCTCAAATTCAGCCTCTAAGATCCAATCAACATCCATCCGGTCAATTCTAGGAGCTGATAATAGTTCCATCGGGACCAGACCCATGAGTTGTGCATCTCCTTAGCTTGCATATTGGGCCAATGAATAAGCTTTCACATTCTCCTTTCTAAGAGTACGCATTATCGTACAGTACTCGATATCATTGAGCCACTCATGAGCTCTGTTCATATATGGAACTAGCCTTGCTCCCATTGATTAAAAATCTTTTCTCACCTGGCACACCACCAGGTGAGAGTCGAAAAGGATATGTAACGTTTTGACTCCTAACCCTTTCATAATTTTTAGTCCTACGATTAATGCCTCATATTCCGCATTGCTATTTATCGTGGGAAAGTCGACTTTTAGAGTGCATCAGATTGAATGTTCTTCTAGGGTTTCCAATTCAACACCTGCCCTAGAAGAATGCACATTGGATGCACCATTAGTAGACATCTTCCATCTTTTGTCCTACTCGCCACTGCTTTTCAGAGTCTTATCTTGTGCAGTGTACTCAACTATGAAGTCCGCCAGTTCATGGCCTTGGATCGCCCTTCGGGTATGATAGATTATTTCATATTGGCTTCGTTGTATGTTCCATTTCAATATCATTCTAGAAGCCTAGGATTACTGCAAAACCTGTCTCAAAGGCTGGTCAACAAGAAGCTTGATTGAATGAGCATGGTAGTATGGGCAGATTTTTTCCGAAGCGATCAACCGGTATTACGCCAGCATGGTAGTATGGCCTTTAGATTTGAGACTCCTTATGCACAAGTGCGGCACTCAAAGTGTGCACCGACACTACTAGGTAAACAAACAAATCCATGTCTTCCAAGAGCTTTGTTAGGGTGGGAGTCCTCTCCAATTGAACTACTAGAGCTTGGAAAGCATTTGTACACTCCTACGTCTAGGCAGAGTTACTTTTTCCTTTCTTGATGACGTCGAAGAAGGGGATGAACTTATCTCTGGCTTTGGGGAAATTTGCTCAAGGCAGCAACCTTCCAGTTTAGGCTATTGATCTCCTTGATTGATTTTAGGGCTTTGATGTTCCTCAGTGCCTGAATCTTCTCCGGATTAGCTTCTACTCCTCTCGAGTTCACTATAAAACCAAAGAACTTCGCTAACGCAACCTCGATCGAAACCTTTAGTGGATTAAGCTTCATTCCATACTTGCGAAGTACACCAAAAATCTCTTCCAAGTCATCAATGTGGTTCATTGATTTCCATGATTTCACAAGCATATCATCTACGTAGACTTCCATTGAACACCTAAATTGTCCTTTGAACATCCTATTCATAAGCTTTTGGGAAGTTGCTCCAGCATTTTTCAAACCAAAAGGCATAACAAATGCAATCCTAAGTTAGTTATGAAGCTGATGTATTCTTAGTATGGGATGTTGATTGGAATTTGGTTGTAGCCAGAGTAAGAGTCCATGAATGATCGCATTTCATGTCTAGTGGTCGAATCTACTAAATGATTAATCTTCGAGATCAAGAAGGTATCTTTCGGACATTCCTTATTTAGATTCGAATAGTCAACACACATTCTTCATTTCCCATTAGACTTGTTTACCATGACTGCATTGGATACCCATTTCGTGTATAGGGCATCGCAGTTGGAACCATTGTTTTTCAGCTTATCCACCTCTTCTTTTAATGTAATAGATCTCTTCGGAACCAGGTTGCGGCATTTCTGTTAACAGGAATGTATTTGTGATTTACATTCAATATGCGGCATGATTTCTCTGGCGATATTCCATACATGTCCAAGCGCATCTTAGCGAACACATCCAGGTTCGCTTGGGGAAAACTAGCTAATTACTTCATCATCCTTATACTGAGTTGACATCCGATCTTCAGGACTCATGTGGGATCGTCCTAACTAACCGGGATGTTGATTATCTACTTCGCAGGAGCCACCCATGCATCCTCTAGCTCTTTTATTGAATCCATCTCCTTGTGGAACCGACAATGTCGATCGAGCTAGGGCTTAAGTGGTGGTTGCTATGCGTCCAAAGATTTGATGCAGAGAGTCTTCTCGACATCGTTTCCTTTCTCAAGTCGCCTTGCCTATTTCAGCTCTATGACATAGCATTCACGTCCAAGCCCTTATTCTCCCTACACAACTCCCACTCCATTCTCTATCATCTATTTCATCATCAAACACCATACAGCAAAGGCCGCTCGAAAAATAGGTAGGGTCGTCAGCCAGAAATACACTTCAAGAAGACAAAAATATCCAACACAACGAAGGTCACAACCTACACTTTCTTGTGGTCACCTTCTCCTAATACCACCAGTAGGTCTATACATCCAACAGGTTCTGTCATATTGTTAAATCCTTGAACGTGAGTTTTACACGGTATCAGATCCTTGCAATCCAACAACATCTGGTCATAAGCCTTCTTAAACAAAATGTTAGCCAAACTACCATAGTCAATAAATACCTTTCTCATAATTGACAGCACAATCATGGCCGAAATCACTAAAGGATCCAATATCGGGGCTTTAACTTCATCGGCATCCTTATTTCTTAAAATGATATTATTAGTTATTGTTCATCCGAATGTAATTTTCATACATCAAATATCTAAGGCGCCTTTGGGAATTAGACTTTCGGTCTCTGGCCACCACTTTTATTCTCAAAGTTAACATCAACGTTCCAAAAAATTGCCACCACTTTTATTCTCAAAGTTAACATCAACATTCCAAAAAATCCTTAGGACTGCTTTATAGCAATATCACTCTGGATAACTTCCATCGATTGCCCAACACCGACCTTACTGAGTAGTACTTGCCTCTTCCAAGCGCAAGAACTGGTTTGCTTTTCTTTAGAATGCATCCATCATCGACGGGGTTTTCTTTTTTAGCAATCTCCCAAAATCAGTATCAGGATGGATTCCCTATATTAATGACATCAAAATGATGTCTTCCTATGCATTGCATACTTCCATCACAGCCTTGTGGATTCTATTCAAAAAGTTCCTTCAACCAGTCCCCCGTTTCATGGAAGAGGTTCGACAGTGACATCACATCCTTATGACAAAAGGTGTGTAAGTGGAATTGCTCAATAGAATTTCATGCTAACTGATCAAAACATGAAATGCACCTTAGCAAAAGCCATGTGAACCACACCATTGCAACTACATCAAGCAAAGTTAGGAAACAATGACATATGACAGCATTAGTTATATGGCAGAACCATATGCTATTCATACTTCATCGAAAGCTGCCTCGGATCCATCCTTCCAATGTTTGACAACATCGTTTACATTATGGACCTCCTAAGCTATTCTTCACGTTGTATCTACTTGTTAAATGGGTTTCGACTAGGGGAGGAGCCCCATTCATTGTTACTCCGATGCTGGTTTAAACTTTCCATTCTCCTCACCATTCAATGAAGTACTCCAACTCCGCAGTATCTACCGTATGATGGTTATCATAGTCTACCATGATCGTTTAGCCCACAAACACTCTTGGTTAGGCTCATAATTCATGGGCTCTCTGGCTCTAAGAAAACAATTCGTCCAGCAGAGTTGTTGGTTCGATTTCTACATGGCGGGATGACAGTAGCAGCCTGATTTTTGGCATTCCGGCCATCAATAGCATGACAAATCATAACAACAGCTTCATCTTCCAAAATGCCAACTTTCTCATTCACCATATCAAGAACACTTGGTTCGGCACCGACCCTTGCTCGTGGTTCGGTACTGATCCTAATGGAGCTTCTGATCTCTTCTTCGAATTTTCGGTCTCCATTCTGACCATCTTCTGCTTTCCTTATCTCGGTCTCTGGCCTGATGATGAAGAACAATAAGATTTCGAATCGAAAAGCACCAACTCCTTCATGTTTCTTATTCAACCATGGATTAATTCATTCAGTAAACTCAAGTTCTCCTGCATCTTCTTCATTCATTTGCTTCATCATGTAGTCCATTTCTGCCTTTGTTATCACCACCAACGAGTTCTAGACTGCAATATCGGTTGGCTATCCAACTTCTTCTACATGCTTAAAACTAGCATTCTCAGTACAATTCATAGATCTGGAAGTGGTAGATCGGTCTCTTCAAGGGGCCATTGTTTTGAATAGCAATATGTAGTTTTCATGGTGATCTGAATAATACTAAATGAAAAAAAAATTGATCGGTCTACCACACTAAAGGAATTCAACAGTAAACGATTGATCTAGATATCCTTAGAATAATGCTTCTTGTGAAAGCATCAAAATGCTTATACTAAAATTGGGACAAACATCCAAGAACATAAAGTAGAAAGTTAAATGAAGAAAAATAACGGAAAATGAGGAAAAAAGGCATATATAAACTTTATAGTGGTTTGGCTAACTAATACCTATATCCACTTTATTTGTTGACGATTATATTGTTATTTGCAACCACTATTCTTATGGATCAGTAATGATCCTCAACTTACGGAGAAATTCATAAACAACTAAAAAAAGATCCTCAAAATGACCTTATCCACCTGTATTTATAGATCAAGGTCGTCGGAAATCACTCCACCGTGTTATAAACCACGTTCTTCACATTCATGAAGAGATAAGCTCAGATGATCGTCGCCAAGTCATCAGTTATTATGGATCGATATCGATCCATAGACATGGTTCAGTACCGATCCATAAGATTACCTTAAGGGCCTCCCTAATGGTCATGAGTAGATGCGACTTGCTAGATGCTTCATGTTTTGCAACTTGGTTGCTTTGATAGATGTTTTTTGCTAGGTCAGTAATTTGGAGCGACGGTGGAATGGAGTTCCAGAATTTATGTGCTTGAGATGCTCGATAGTAAATTGTATGCGAACAGTATTATGAAGCTTGGAATGGCTTGCTATCACCAATGCTTGGAAGTTGAGGGGATTACAGGTGCTTTGGACGTAGTTTACTGGTTTGGTACTAATCCATGATGAGGGATTGGCACCGATCCATTACTTTAGCTAAAAAGTGATGTTGGCTCTCCCCCTAAAGCTTATGGATATGTATCGATCTTAGGATTTTGGTCATGCTTGTATTCTAAGCTTGTTTGCCATCTCTTTCGGCTACTTGCCTCGATTATCAAGTCCTGCATACAAGTTCTTCCAAATATGGTCTGCACTAAAGGCAAGATAACAATTATCAAATAGTTTTCCCTCTCAAAACATCTTATTAAATGAATACTCTTCAAACCTTATAGTAAATATTTTAAAATATTTTTTAATGAAAATGTTTCCTTCCAAAATATCCCCCAACAAAATAATTTACCAAAGCGCTTAAAATCATAATGAGATTACTATGTAGCTTCCAATATATATCTTTCAAAAGAGTGTTACCAAATTATAAATAATTCTAATCTCATTAAAGCATTCCTCAAAAAATAAAATATTTTAAATCAAAAAATATATTTATAAAAGTATTTTCAAATATGAAACTTTCAACAAAAATGTCTCTTTCTTTAATTAGCAAAGAGCTTCCAAATCATAATACCATTATAAATGTACTTTTCAAAGGATGCTTAAAACAATTAAAGACCTTCACACTGAAATGTTTCTTAAAACAGAATTTAACTTCTAATTGCTAATTAAAACATCTTTTTACTAAAACAATTCTTAAATAAAATATTTTACTATGTTCTCTTTTCCTTTTGAAAATATCTTTATAAAAATATTTTATTCTCAAATCAAATATTTTATACTCTTCGAAGTTTCAACGGTTTCATGCCCAAAAATTACCACTTTTCCCTTTTAATAAAATACCTATATAATTATAGGTGTATAAAATTGAAAAAATTTCAAGCATATAATTTTTTACTTTAAAAATATGTTCCTTTTTATTAAGGTCGGGTTTCAATTATAATTAAGCATCAATTATGTATGTTAGTCAGATTATAATCAATCAGTTAACCTCTCCTATAAGTGTTCTTACCTCACCCCTACCTTATTCATTTTTCAAATAAGGGTCCTCATAAATAAACACAATTTTAGACGGAGGTAGTGATGGTTAGATAAACAATTCATAGACATAAAGCATACGACCATCAATCAAAATGCTCTCTCGTTCTATATTTCTAACTCAATCTAAGGTATAAATTATTATAACCTAACGGTTAAACCTACCTACGCCTGTCAAGGAATGATTTTGGATGCAACTAGTGCAATATCCGCATCCGAATCCAAAATCATTTTCGAATATTAGATATCCACATCCGTGAATACGGACGGATATCGGATAATTATTTTATTCGCTAACATTCAATAAATCAAGAATTACAAAAAGAAACTTTTAGTTTAACATAAATATTTTTCAATCTCATTGAAAATAAATGTATGAAAATTAACAAATATGATGATAATAAACAGTTTCCTGCAGTTACTAAGCATTAAGCGCATATAATATAAACTACTAACTTAAATAATAAACAAATATCATTTACTGTATTAAAATACACATAATTTTAACTATAATATTGACATAAACCGGATGGATAATTTTCGGATGTGGATATCTTCGTATCCGCATCCTCATCCGCATTCGTTTTTTCAGGTATCAGATACTTATCCGCTTTTCGAATGCGGATGCGGACAGATTTTGGCTTCTTCAGGTATCCATTGACAGCCCTAAATCTACCCAATGCTCAGGAAATCGCTAAACCTAAGCCATGAAACCAAGTGTGATGATCTACTATTTTTAAAATCAAAAATCAATAATAAATGGTGAGAAATAAGCTTATAACTAATTTCGGATATTAAAAGCAGTGGACCGTGGGTAGATAAATTTTTTTAAAATTCTAGAACAATGAATAAAAGGGAAAACCTCACAACGGAATAAAACATTAGTATAAATGACTATTAACTCAATTACATAGTTATTTTACATTATATCAATTTATATTTCATTACAATGTTATCGTCAATAAATAATATAACCATGGTATAGATGAATATACCAAATTAGCTATCTATGATATAGCCTAGCAATCCCCGCTTCATATTCCCTCTTTTGCTCTTATTTACAATGTTACACCTACAGATATATAAGATAAAATGGAAAAAAATGGTTTCAACTATGTTTTAAACTGTGCCAATTTCCATACAACCTAGCCTAACCAAAGGGATCTGATTGCTTCTTCGGAGAAAATGGCTACCTACGTACCCTTTTTGTGGCATCAAGCCCACAATGTTTTGCTTCCTGCTCTTTTCCTACATCCAAATACTTGTTAGTTCATAACAACCATTACCTCCATTCAATCAATGCAACCAATGCAATTCAATATAATCCATTTAACCACCACAATCAGTGTAATCAATGGAATCGAATATAATCAATGTAGCCATCGTAATCAATTTAAGTAGAAAACATTATCTTTATCCATCATAATAGATTATCATATAGGCAATAACAACAGCTGCACACTTGGCCATTAAATATCGCGTACATTTTAAAATATTCGATTATTTAATAAGAAAATAATAGCAACACAAATATACTTACATTCATAGTAATCATCCATTATAGTAACACTTCTTAATGTAAGTATAAATCGTCAAATGTATACTAATTATCCCATGATAGTCTCAAATATCAATCATCAAATTTTTTCTAATTCAAACAACATTAGTGACACAAACATAACCATAGTTAACTATACACAACTTAGTAATAATGGCAATACATCCAGATATGATTTTATTGTAATAAAATAACATATGTGATAAATAAAATCAATCGTTAATCATATACTACATCCATTCAAAACAACACATTTATAACTGTTTTCCTCTCTTACAT
Source organism: Allium cepa (assembly GCA_030765085.1). Lineage (NCBI taxonomy): Eukaryota > Viridiplantae > Streptophyta > Magnoliopsida > Asparagales > Amaryllidaceae > Allium > Allium cepa. The sequence continues at coordinate 433,177,813 of CM060943.1, forward strand.
ATAAAGTTATTTCATTATTATTTATTATAAAAGGACATTTTTATTTATCACATGACAATAATAATTCTTCCAAAAATGATAATATGCTTAAGGTTACTTTATTAAAACCGTATTACTTCAAATCTCTCCAAACATTGTATATAACATCAAAATAATAATTTCATTTAATTACCTTTCAAATTCAAAATTATTATTATTTTATGCCAAAGTAATAATATTCAAATTAAATCTCTTTAATATGCTCCAAAATCAGTTCATTTCTATTTATTTTAAAACAGTGTAATTTTCATAAGAACCTATTATTATTATTTATTTATAAAATCTCATTTTGTTGAATAATAATAATAATAAACATTTTCAATTAAGTTTTAAATATATTATTCATTGTTATTTATGGATTTCCCCAAAAAATTCATAAAAAATAAAGTAACTAATTTATCTACTCAATTTCATTTTATTTATTCAAATATTGATATTTACGAACATCGCACGGAAACTATAAATAATCACATTAATCATTTATTTATCTTATTTTATCCTTATTACATAATTTCACATATCTTATTTTAAAAAATATCAGTCCTATTCTAAATCAACAATTAACTACGATTAAAAATCGAACAATGCAAGATTCGACGACAAGCAATCAATCAATGGCTCAGCATATCCACAATGTCCAAAATATCAAACAATTATCAACATATCACATCAAAGATCAATAAATATAATTTTCCACTAAGTGATACATATATTGTAATTTTAATTCAGTTAATTAAATTAAGTAAACCATACCAATGCGCTTTTTCCATCAACCCCCAAACTTGGCAAAACTTGTGCCAAAACATCTACAATACCACCACTTTGACCGTGAAATTTTGTCAGATCTGTCAATCATTTGCCTCACCGTCACCTCTCGTGAACTCATGCCAATGTCCTATGCCCAATCATCACCCCCTTGCTATTTGCGACTACCCGGTTTACCACCTTCCATCACGAAAAACATGGCTTCTAAAGGAAATTCCAACTGATTTGTCGAGCAATTGAACCTCTAGCCACCAGCATTTGACTTCTATCATCATGCTCTACAATCCTACTTTGTCTATTTTAAGAATAGATTCATGAATCAACAAGCCCAAATTGGAATATTAAATACGCATTTTTTTATTTTGACTATGGATTTTGGTCACCCAGAGAACCGTTTTGATAAACAAACACCAACTGTTAACTCGGTTCATTGAGGGCTTCACGATGATATATTATTCGATAGGATTTTGTAATTTGACTTTTAAAACAATTTATAATTTGAAATAATTATTTACCATTAGCAGATGATTATAGAAATTACAAGATCAGAGAAGAAAAATGAAGAGAGAGGCGATGACTAGGATTTCATGGCCACAAACATATAGTCACCAGGTTTGATTATGTACCCATTTTGGTCCGAAATAGCTACATGCGCTATTTAAACGATGTAGTGCCTCTATTTTACAAATCATACCACTAAATACATCAAAACTATATATCAAATTGATCGGCTTGGAAAGACCGTCGCAATATTTATAAGTACAATACCCAGTTCCTTGCTTTTATTAAAAATTCATTTTTAATTAACTTAATATTTCGCAATATTGAATTTACGGGTAGTTACATAGGACAACAAAGCCAAAAGAGATTTGGAGCATTTCGAGTGACTTAGTAACTGACTCATTCTTTACTCATTATGCAAAGCATAAATTAGAATTTTGATGATGATTTGTGGTCTATAATCTAAGTAACTAAACTTTAACATTGGAATTAAGTGGTTAAATCATGCGTAAGTAAATCAACATATATGAACATAATTACAGTATGGATGTGTAACGACCCAGAATTTCTCTCATTTAAAATTCAGATATTTGATTGATTTTAAATATCAATAAGTAAAATTTATGAGTCGAATAATTTATTTTTTCGAATATCTGGATTTAATTGGATAATTTAATCGACAATTTAATATTTGAAATTGCGTAAATAATTGGAAATTGGGTTTAATGTGATTAAAAATGATTTATAAAGTTATATTAAATTATATTGGTGTTAGAACAATGTTTGTGAACTTTTAAAATTGAATTAAAAGTTAATTTGCGAAAATTGAATATTTAATATTTAATCGACTAGTGAAAATTGCCATTTTTCAAACAGTCTCGGATTTCCACGAAACTAGTTTCATCGGATCCGTAATGTTATATTATTGCAAGATTTCAAATTTCGTGTCAATCGGATTTATGGTTTGTCCGGGGCAAGCCAAAACGCATAGAAATTGGTTTAATCGATTTAATTTAAATTTGATTGTTTATTGCCGTAACTCGCACATACGACCAAATTAGCTTCCGAAAAATATTCCATTGTGTCCGAAACGTGGGGTAAACCCAAGAAACGCTAGTCACCGCACGAGATTTGGAGTTCGGAAAATCGAGTGAATAGTGTTTTCGTTGAAATTTCTATAAAAGGCCCCTCCATCTTCATTTTACAAAACAAAGAAAACCCTAGGGTTATAGCCGCCAGTTTCAATTCCAAGGGACGAAAATGTTCCCTTCTTCTTCCTTCGATTTCTCTTAATCCACAAACAATTATAGAAAGTTGTTAACTGCAACATTAAAGATCGTAACGCGATCTATGAAATCAACGTTGATGATTGAAGATGGAGCGGTAGATCATCGGCAAATTGAGCTTGAAGGGGTGGTTTTCACGCATGTTTCACGAGGCCATGGCATAGCCTAGTGGGGCCGGTCTGGGGTGGTGGTGCACGGCGATGGGGGCTACGACCTGGAAGTGGTTGATCATCGTCGAAGTCGATGTGGGGGGGTGCGTTTTAAACCATAAATAGTGAGTTATGGGTTCGGCCGAGCTGGTATTCGCGTGGAGATGGAAGAAGCATATCGTGCGGCCCAGAGAAGTTAGGTAAAAAATAAAAAGGATTTGTAAATAAAAATTAAAATAAAAGTGTAAATTTATTAATATTTAAAATCATGTGATCTTTAAAATCAATATCGTTTTCATACGAGGTCGGAAAATCGCGAAACAAATTGCGTTGGATTCGTTTTGTCGAGCACTACGCAATGGAGCTGGTTTGGAGTCATTTGGAGCTAGTGAAAATTCAGGTAAAATTAAACGCGTGTTTAATTTTATTCGAAACAAAACGCTACAACTATTATCGGAAACTCAAGGTGAGAACTTCTCACTCAATCGAATTGTTTCGATTTAAATTTTAAATAGTTAGATTTAAAATTGCTTGATTGGTTGATAATTATTATCGGTTGTATTGAAATAGACCCTATACGCCGTATATTAAGCGGATGTTATTTATTAAACACATATACCGCGATAATTCCAACTTGATATGGAATTGGTATTATATATGTATTTGGAGTTGATTTTCCCGCATTATATAGCGGACGAGACCTTATTGCGCCACATAATAGCGGATAATATTTTATAAATCCCATATACCGCGATATTCCGTCTCGAAGCGAAATTGGTATTGTGCTAACATCTTTGGATGCAAGGAAACAGGTTGGAGGGATCCAACTGGATTCCTCAAACATTTGAATTTATTTCAATGTTATGTGTTGATCTATTTATAATCTACGTGATTATCTTTATGATTGAAATCGTTAAAGGCTAAAATTTAGCCGAATATACTTTCGGTATCGTTAGATGCCAAAAATAAATAAATTGGATTTTTGAAAATTTAAGTTGAGAATTCATAATAAAATTTAATTTGGAATTGATTCATTTTAAATAAATAAACGTTGAAATTTTTATGATATAAAAATTATTATTTTTGTGAAATATAACCGGGGTGTGATTTTTGAAATAAGTAGTTGATTAATTTATAAAATGGTTTAAATTTGGATTTTTGAATTATTATAAATGATTTATATAAAAGATTTATAAAATTGATATTTATAAATTGAAACATTGGAATTATAAAATGAGTTTTTATAAGTGTTTAAAATGAAGTATAAAAGGATTTCATAAGTGGATGAAATATATAGATTTATAAATTGTGAAGTTATAAAATGAATAGATTTGTGTAAAATTAAAGATTTATAAGTAATTAACTTATAAATTGGATTTTGGCATGTAAATGGGATATGGATAGAATTTGTTAATAAAGTGATTTTATAAGTTGAAGTTGTTATAAAGTATAAATGGAATTTATAAACGTTGTTTTATAAATCCAAAATCGACTTATTTTTATAAGTTTAATTATTATAGATTATTAAAGGAAATATATTCACGATTTTGGATAGTGAATAGTATAGTAAAGAAATATTTTGGGAAAGTGATATTTTAAATAGAATTAAAACGATTCAAAAATGTTTTAAAATGTATTAAGTATCGAAACCATAGATTTCAACATTCATTGTTGAAATAAACGTTTTCGAGAAATAGAAGGAAATGGTGGACTATAACACTGTTGTTATAGTAAATGATTTCCGAAAGGAAAAGTTTTGTATAGTATTGAGGTTTATATATCTATTTAATTTCGAATCCCGATACTAGTGATTTTGGGTTGTCGTAACGATGTTTTACGCAACATTTGTTTTGACTCAAATAAATGGGTTTAAGAGGATGTTTTCCTTAAAGAATAAAATATATACTTAATTTGGATTTAAGTATACTGAATATTTTCCAAATGTTGAAAATAAATGGATTTATGAATTACTTATTATTGAATAAGTATGGAAATGTTTTCCAATATGAAGTGAATGTTTTGAGATTATATCTTTTAAAGATAAATTGAAGGTGAATATTGGAAATCGATTTGAAAATCGTATATCGGTGGATATTTGAAAATTTAAATTCACCATGGAATATATAAAGGAAAGGGAGATTTGTTTAAAAATAAACATTGATTTATTTTTGAAGTGTGGAAATAAATTTACGGATTTGGAACGTAAATTTAATAAATCGGTAAGGATTTATTTAATTGGTTTAAATGAACCATTTTGAAATGAAAGTTGTAAAGGTGAAAAGTGATTTGAAATCTGTTTTCAAATGGTTGAAGTGTGGAAAATATATCTTGTAAAGATATTTTTGAAAATAAATAATTTGGGAAATTATTTGAAATCGGGTGATGTTGTGAATATTGATTGATAGTTAAATAACCGACTATCAATATTGACCCTTAAATGACTATTTGTTGTGAATTGAATGAAATTGAATGCTACACTTATTTTTAAATTATTGCGTTCGTTATTCGGATTACCCATTCTGAATGGTGATACGACGTAATGGATAGCATTAAAGACCAGTGGTGAAGACCGGGTATTTGTGAAAACGATAGGATGACCTATCGATTGTCTCTGCACCGTTAGCTACGGTATGGAGATTTCCTTTGTGATGGGAAATTCGATCGGGATTGTGAATACCCGGAATGCAAGGGCTTCTTTTGAAGTGCCTTCGGTTCTGTTCGAACCCAGAACAGACTTGTATGGTTACGTGTCTGACATTACATTTTAAGATATAAAGAAGATTTCTTTCAAATACATCTCTGTTGGTGGCGGAAAATTTATTCTCTTAGCTTAACACCCTTCTCTGAGACGTACGAGCTCATAGGTTTTGTAGTTGAAGGTTATCAACGATATATTCCCAATTTGGTAATGTGGCATGCTGAGTGTTGCTGTGTGTTGATTATTTATTGATCATTTGTTGATCAAAGCGTGGCTTTGTGGACGAGACTTCGTCAGACCTCACACCCCGGAAATGGTCAAAACAGGAATATGCGGCAAGGTTATGAGGGTCGCGCTCTTTAGGGTATGTCATTTCCTTCTGGAAAAGGGTGATGTCAGGTATGGAGCCCTGATGCTTAACCTATGTGGTTGCTCCAATCTAATTTTCTATGTGGTTGTTGCTTGGTGATAGAGGGCCCTCAGATAAAGGTCCCAAAGGACCGAGGAGTTGCATATACGTGTAGTAGTTACCTAGTTACAGAGGTAACCCGGCCTTGTGTCGGCAGAGAGCTGGTTAAGTTCTCGGGACGTCCCGCCAGAGGCGATCCCATGTGGCAGTAGGAAGTTCCTTAGCCTGACCATTTGTTGGAAAATCCAAAGAAACACTACGAGCCTTGTACAGTTTTAGTTGTATAACCTTCCATTCACTTATGGTGGCGCCCCACTTTTGGATGGTAGTTATAGTAGGCATAGTTCGGAATGTCTATGCTGGCTAAGATTTAAATTCTATTTTCGAAATGCTTTCATCACTATGCACTAATAATAATATCAAAAATGATTTGTTTTGCGTAGTAAGCATCTTTGACTATCATAAGGAGAAATCTCCTCCAATTCTGCGTTTGCATTGTGTGTGCGGGGAGGCCTTATGGTAGTTTCATTTTCCAAAAGCATAGAGGATATTTTTCACTTCCTTTGTTGTTGTTTTAAAGATAAATAACTGTTTTGAGTTCACACACCAGTCCCATAACTGACCTGAAGTTTATTGTTCTCTTCCTAAACTCTGGGTGCCCAAAATTTTCCATATGTGCAGTATAGAATCAGGTTATCAGGTCATTCTGGATTCAGATGTGCTTTGGAGCTAAAGTGGCGAGCTGGATGGCGAGACGTATTATTTGTATACGATATTATCTTTCCACTGTAAATTCACTTGTAAGGACACATTTGTATAACTTTCCATTTGTATAAAATATATGATGTGAAATTTAACTAAAGGAAGTTAAATAAATTAAATCAGATTTGGAAGTTGAATAATAAGTTGAATAACTCATTAAATGTGAAGATGTAAGTAAAACCAATTATTAAAATGGTTAAACAACTTTGTTAAGCAAAACGAGGTATGAATCTGAATAAGTGATAAAATTGACTTTGGTAAAACTTAAATAGAATTTACTTTGGAGTTGGAATCTGAATTGGATTTATAAGTGGAAACTTGAAAAGGAATATAACTTAAGTAATGCTGAATGAAGTTGATTTTGGTATCGAAGTAAATTAATAAAATGAAGTGAATTAAATGGATGCGAACTTGAATTATATAAAGGAGATTCAACTTTATTTGTAAAATAAATTAGTAATTGAACTAATGAATTGAATATTAATCAATCGAATGTAATGAATTGATATAGAATAATGAATATAAGTGTTAATTCATGTAAGGCTAATTGAATGTTAAACCAAATTGAAGGTAAACAAAGAGGATATGAATGATTGAATGTAAAGAGAATAAATTCGATTGTGTTGGTTATACATTGGTTGTTAGATTATTGTTAATTGATTGAATAGAAATTCATAAGCAATTGAATGAATAAAATTGAAAGATAAAGCAATTGAATTCAAATTGGAAGTTAAGTAAATTTAAATTGAATAGAAAATGATTTGAATTGAAAGTGAACCAAATGTGAATGTAAATTAGTGAATGTAAACTAATTGAAAATGAATAATTGAATGTCGTTGTATATGGATTGGTTGTAAACAATTACAAGTAATGTCGAAATCATGTAAGTTGCTTACAAACCTTGCTTAGTATGCATTTCTTTTAATATACATGTGTTGCAGCTGTTTAAAAGAGTAAAATGTTAATAACTTCTTATATATGTCACTTACGTGTTATATTGAGTAAGTACAGGTACCGGGGCTATAGTTAGCGGGATTTGGTTTGCGCAAAATGCTAAATAAATAACTGCTTTTCTTAAAAATGCTAAAAAGGTACGCCGACGCAATAAAAATAGGAAATATGAACTGTTTTTCTGTTTTCCGACCATGTGGGTCGATGTATATATATTGATCTCTATTGTGATATTGTAAAAGCTCCTCCGTACAAATGAGGTTATGGTGAATTTTTTAAAAAATTTAAGGCGTTAGAAAATTTTCGGGAAATTTCGGAAAAATTTGTGAAAACTAAGTTTTGATTTTAAGTTAAAGGTTAAACGATATAGTTGATTTTGAAAAAATAACTATATATGGATTTGAAAATATTAGTGAAGTTTTGTAAGAGGTTTAACTATGGATTTCGGAAAAGTTAAACACTCAAGAGATTTGTAAATCAAATTTGAACGGTTTGTTTTGAAAAGTTAATGGATTTCAAAACTCTTTCTTACTTTGTAATTTCGAGGACGAAATTCTTTTAAGGGGGGAAGTTTGTAACGACCCAGACTTTCTGTCATTTGAAATTCAGATATTTGATTGATTTTAAATATCGACAAGTAAAATTTATGAGTCGAATAATTTATTTTTTCGAATATCTGGATTTAATTGGATAATTTAATCGACAATTTAATATTTGAAATTGCGTAAATAATTGGAAATTGGGTTTAATGTGATTAAAAATGATTTATAAAGTTATATTAAATCATATTGAAGTTAGAACAATGTTTGTGAACTTTTAAAATTGAATTAAAAGTTAATTTGCGAAAATTAAATATTTTAATATTTAATCGACTAGTGAAAATAGCCATTTTTCAAACAGTCTCGGATTTCGACGAACCAGTTTCATCGGATCCGTAATGTTATATTATTGCAAGATTTCAAATTTCGTGTCAATCGGATTTGCGGTTTGTCCGGGGCAAGCCAAAACGCATAGAAATTGGTTTAATCGATTTAATTTAAATTTGATTGTTTATTGCCGTAACTCGCACATACGATCAAATTAGCTTCCGAAACATATTCTATTGTGTCCGGAACGCGGGGTAAACCCTAGAAACGCCAGTCACCGCGCGAGATTTGGAGTTCGGAAAATCGAGGGAATAGTGTTTTCGTTGAAATTTCTATAAAAGGCCCCTCTATCTTCATTCTGCAAAACAAAGAAAACCCTAGGGTTGTAGCCGCTAATTTCAATTCCAAGGGCCGAAAATGTTCCCTTCTTCTTCCTTCGATTTCTCTTAATCCACAAACAATTACAGAAAGTTGTTAACTGCAACATTAAAGATCATAACGAGATCTATGAAATCAACGGTGATGATTGAAGATGGGGCGGTAGATCATCGGCAAATCGAGCTTGAAGGGGTGGTTTTCACGCATGTTTCACGAGACCATGGCGCAGCCGAGTAGGGCCGGTCTGGGGTGTTGGTGCGCGGGGATGGGGGCTACGACCTGGAAGTGGTTGATCATCGTCGAAGTCGATGTGGGGGTGCGTTTCAAACCCTAAATGGTGAGTTATGGGTTCGACCGAGCTGGTATTCGCGTGGAGATGGAAGAAGCATATCGTGTGGCCCAGAGAAGTTAAGTTAAAAATAAAAAGGATTTGTAAATAAAAATTAAAATAAAAGTGTAAATTTATTTATATTTAAAATCGTGTGATCTTTAAAATCAATATCTTTTCCATACGAGGTCGGAAAATCGCGAAACAAATTGCTTTGGATTCTATTTGTCGAGCACTACGCAATGGAGTTGGTTTGGAGTCGTTTGGAGCTAGTGAAAATTCAGGTAAACTTAAACGCATGTTTAATTTTATTCGAAACAAAACGCTACAACTGTTATCGGAAACTCAAGGTGAGAACTTCTCGCTCAATCGAATTGTTTCGATTTAAATTTTAAATAGTTAGATTTAAAATTACTTGATTGTGTGATTGGATGATAGTTATTATCTGTTGTATTGAAATAGACCCTATACGTCGTATATTAAGCGGATGTTATTTATTAAACACATATAGCACGATAATTCCAACTTGATATGGAATTGGTATTATATATGTATTTGGAGTTGATTTTCCCGCATTATATAGCGGATGAGATCCTATTGCGCCGCATAATAGCGGATAATATTTTATAAATCCCATATACCGCGATATTCCGTCTCGAAGCGGAATTGGTATTGTGCTAACATCTTGGGATGCAGGGAAACAGGTTGGAGAGATCCAACTAGATTCCCAAAACATTTGAATTTATTTCAATGTTGTGTGTTGATCTATTTATAATCTCCGTGATTATCTTTGTGATTGAAATCGTTAAAGGCTAAAATTTAGCGGAATATATTTTTGGTATCGTTAGATGCCGAAAATAAATAAAATTCGATTTTTGAAAATTTAAGTCGAGAATTCAAAATAAAATTTAATTTTGGAATTGATCCATTTTAAATAAATAAACGTTGAAATTTTTATGTTATAAAAATTATGATTTTTGTGAAATATAACTGAGATGTGATTTTTGAAATAAGTAGTTGATTAATTTATAAAATGGTTTAAATTGGGATTTTTGAATTGTTATAAATGATTTATATAAAAGATTTATAAAATTAATATTTATAAATTAAAATATTGGAATTATAAAACGAGTTTTTATAAGTGTTAAAAATGAAGTAAAAAAGGATTTCATAAGTGGATGAAATCTATAGATTTATAAATTGTGAAGTTATAACATGAATAGATTTTTGTAAAATAAAAGATTTATACGTAATTAACTTATAAATTGGATTTTGGCATGTATATGGGATATGGATAGAATTTGTTAATAATGTGATTTTATAAGTTGAAGTTGTTATAAAGTTTAAACGGAATTTATAAACATTGTTTTATAAATCTGAAATCGACTTATTTTGATAAGTTTAATTGTTATAGATTATTAATGGAAATATATTCACGATTTTAGACAATGAATAGTATAGTAAAGAAATATTTTGGGAAAGTGATATTTTAAATAGAATTAAAACGATTCAAAAATGTTTTAAAATGTATTAATTATCGAAACCATAGTTTTCAACATTCATTGTTGAAATAGACGTTTTCGAGAAATAGAAGGAAATGGTGGACTATAACACTGTTGTTATAGTAAATGATTTCCGAAAGGAAAAGTTTTGTATAGTATTGGGGTTTATATATCTATCTTAATTTCGAATCCCTATACTAGTAATTTTGGGTTGTCGTAACGATGTTTTACGCAACAATCGTTTTGACTCAAATAAATGGGTTTAAGAGGATGTTTTCCTTAAATAATAAAATATATACTTAATTTTGATTTAAGTATATTGAATATTTATCAAATGTTGAAAATAAATGGATTTGCGAATTACTTATTATTGAATAAGTATGGAAATGTTTTCCAATATAAAGTGAATGTTTTGAGATTATATCTTTTAAAGATAAATTGAAGGTGAATATATGAAATAGATTTGAAAATCATATATCAGTGGATATTTGAAAATTTAAATTCACCATGGAGTATATAAAGGAAAGGGAGATTTGTTTAAAAATAAACATTGATTTATTTTTGAAGTGTGGAAATAAATTTACGGATTTGGAACGTAAATTTAATAAATCGGTAAGGATTTATTTAATTGGTTTAAATGGATCATTTTGAAATGAAAGTTGTAAAGGTGAAAAGTGATTTGAAATCTTTTTTCAAATGGTTGAAGTGTGGAAAATATATCTTGTAAAGATATTTTTGAAAATAAATAATTTGGGAAATTATTTGAAATCGGATGATGTTGTGAATATTGATTGATAGTTAAATAACCGACTATCAATATTGACCCTTAAATGGCTATTTGTTGTAAATTGGTTGAAATTGAATGCTACACTTATTTTTAAATTATTGCGCTCGTTATTCGGATTACCCATTCCGAATAGTGATACGACGTAATGGATAGCATTGAAGACCGGTGGTGAAGACCGGGTATTTTTGAAAACGATAGGATGGCCTATCGATTGTCTCTGCACCGTTAGCTACGGTATGGAGATTTCCTTTGTGATGGGAAATTCGATCGAGATTGTGAATACCCAGATTGCAAGGGCTTCTTTTGAAGTGCCTTCGGTTCTGTTCGAACCCGGAACAGACTTGTATGGTTACGTGTCTGACATTACATTTTGAGATATAAAGCAGATTTCTTTCAAATACATCTCTGTTGGTGGCGGAGAATTTATTCTCTTAGCTTAACACCTTTCTCCGAGACGTACGAGCTTAGAGGTTTTGTAGTTGAAGGTTATCAGCGATATATTCCCAATTTGGTATTGTGGCATGATGAGTGTTAATGTGTGATGATTATTTATTGATCATTTGTTGATCAAAGCGTGGCTTTGTGAAAAAGCGTAGCTTTGTGGACGTGACTTCGTCAGACCTCAACCCCGGAAATGGTCAAAACTGAAATATGCGACAAGGTTATGAGGCTCGCGCCCTTTAGGGTATGTCATTTCCTTCTGGAAAAGGGTGGTGTCAGGGATGGAGCCCTGATGCTTAACCTATGTGGTTGCTCCAATATCATTTTCTATGTGGTTGTTGCTTGGTGATAGAGGGCCCTCGGATAAAGGTCCCAAAGGACCGGGGAGTGGCATATTCGTGTAGTAGTTACCTAGTTACAGAGGTAACCTGGCCTTGTGTTGGCAGAGAGCTGGTTAAGTTCTCGGGACGTCCCGCCAGAGGCGATCCCATGTGGCAGTAGGAAGTTCCTTAGCCTGACCATTTGTTGGAAAATCCAAAGAAACAATACGATCCTTGTACGGTTTTAGTTGTATAACCTGCCATTCACTTATGGTGGCGCCCCACTGTTTGGATGGTAGCTATAGTAGGCATAGTTCGGAATGTCTATGCTGGCTAGGATTTATATTCTATTTTCGAAATGCTTTCATCACTATGCACTAATAATAATATCAAAAATGATTTGTTTTTCTTAGTAAGCATCTTTGACTATCATAAGGAGAAATCTCCTCCAATTCTGCGTTTGCATTGTGTGTGTGCGGGGAGGCCTTATGGTAGTTTCATTTTCCAAAAGCATAGCGGATAATTTTCACTTCCTTTGTTATTGTTGTTTTAAAGATAAATAACTGTTTTAACTTCACACACCAGTCCCATGACTGACCTGGAGTTTATTGTTCTCTTCCAAAACTCCGGGTGCCCAAAATTTTCCACACGGGCAGTCTAGAGTCAGGTTATCAGGTCATTCTGGATTCAGAAGTGCTTTGGAGCTAAAGTGGCGAGCTGGATGGCGAGATGTATTATTTTTATATGATATTATCTTTCCGCTGTAAATTCACTGTAAGGACATGTTTGTATAACTGTCCATTGTTTTGTTGTGTTGTATATTGTTGTTGCACACTTTGATGATTATATGATGTAATGTAATAACTGAGATAGTTCTTTGTTTTAAAGATTATTTATATATCTATTATATGTTGTTCCGCTGCGATATGTGAGATTTTGATTTTGTTTTCTGTTGTTTCTTCTTTCTTTCTTTCTGCCTTCTTCTACCTCTTCTTTTTTTTACCCTAACAATTTGGTTTTCCGGCATTTGATTATGCGGCATTTGATACAGAGGACATAAGAATGCCGACCTTCGGATCCCGATAAAATCAATATGTTACAGGATGATTCTTTTTATAGTCACCGTATAATCTTTGATAACACTTTAATGATGACAAGGAATCTATATATGAAGGAAACTGAAAGATTCATCCTTGAGCTTAAAAACTATAAACACTAGAAGGGTTAATCCATAGAATGAAATATACATGAAATAACATTAGCTAATAACAAAGGCATACGTTTTTAATGTTGTATAAAGATGGATCGATCTATTGGCTTTGTAATATAATTGTTTGATGTCAATATGACTGTTATGAACCCGTGGTCCAAGTTTGAGACTCGGGATGCGATGCTCCCCTATATTGTTGGATGGGACAGGAGGAGGAATGGATGGTTAGTGACCCTATAAGGGCGACAAGCTAGTCCAGGGTGTGAGTCCAATTTTGTTTGGGAAATGATGTTAAAATTTGTATAGGGTCTTGAAACTAGTCTAGGATGTGAGTCCACTACGTAGATGATGGTAACACAATCATGTTGGGTCTCATGCTAGTCCTGAATGTATTTACCTGTGAGTTAGATATCCAATGATGGTACAATCCTTAGGGTTGTGAGCTAGTCTAGGAAGTACTTACTGACGTGTTAGGCACCGGTAATTGTATTATAGTAGTATCTTTGTAGTATATGTGGAGTAGGTAGGACTCACTTACTCAGACTTATGTCAAACCTAATCATGTTTTATTTTCTCAGTTTCTTGAACCAGGTTCTTTATTTACCAAAAGTAAAAGAGTGGTATAAATGAGAAAACATTTAGGGAACAAACTGTGGCCGGAGTATCAAGAAATAGCTAAACTCAAAAGCCACTATATGATCCTAAATGTTAATCACCAAACTAAAACCAACACCCCAAAAGTCAAACATGAGCAAACAAAACACATACCACCTATCAATAAAGCCAATAAAATATTGGATTCAGTTAATTCTTCAATGAACTTCAATTAAAATTTTAACTAAACTTATTTTCACATCCACTAGATCTATGGAAAATGCAAACCTCTCCGTGCTGCAAACCAATTCAAAACATTATAATGTTGACACACTAAAATTTAAAAATACATCCTTCAGGTGTAAATGCATAGTAGGAGGTAGTGTGCCAATTCCCTTCTACTCTAGATATTTTATTGATTTGAAAAAGAGGATGCATGCCCAAACCCTTTAAAGATATGATCCAATCCCTTTTTTCCTCTTCTTTCATGCCTATTATTTTTAGTAGTTGCTTGCACTCTACCTTAATCATCATTGATCTGATATGTGTTGGAGTTTCAAATTGTTAAAACATTTGCATTTTACGCTCTAGCCAAATATGTCAAATGATTATTGAAATTACCATATCTCAAAATTTGTTGAAAGATTTGTTATTATTCCTATGTTAAACACCATATCGAATACCTTATTTATACCATTGTTGACGAACTTAAGATCTATAGCTTGCTTCTGTACTTCTCCTACATGTTGTTTGAGTATAAACAGTTTAAGAAAGAAGTGTGTTTAACTCTGGTTCTTGTTCGCATAAAACATAGAGTGTATCAATCGAATTATTCCGTCTACTAATTCTCTCTTTTGTGTGTTATTTGTTTTCGTTTTCTAAAAATGCACGTAGTGACATTTTAGCCACGAACATCGTGTTCCAAATATGCTTACACATATTTATCTCATTGTTCACCACTCTGACCTAGTTCTAAGTATATACAAATGAAAAATCCTCATTGTTTTAAAGTTTCCATGACCAATCATCTTTGGAGTTGTTGTGAATTAGAAGGATCATGCTAATATGTTGGGTAATATAAAGGGGTAAATATTAGGAATTTTCTCTCCATCGTCTGTTGAAGATGAGAGAAAAAACCTTATTGTGGCCATCGATAAGCGATACATATTCCTCTCCTATTAGAGCTATTATCGACTGATCGTTAACCCGTAGGGTAGAACATAGATTTGTGTTGCATCCATTAACTATCTTCCTTTTAATTATTTCCTTAACTTTTGGTCATATATTTGTTGCTACAAATATGATATTGAGCCTCTAAAGAAGAAAATGTAGAGCTTGAAAATAACAAGTGACATCAAGTCTGAAGAAATTGTAGTTCTCAAGCATTTAGCACTCAAGAAAAGATGCCGAGTTTCTAAGGGTACCAAACATCTAGCAACAAAGAGCTACTGAGTCTCTAAGGATGTAGAACATTAAAGCGAATAACAAGTGGTAAAGAGATGTTGAGTATTTAAGGGTAACGAGCCTCCACAACAACAAATTTTGTGAACATTTAACAAGCAAAAGCCGATATCGAACATTGGCAATAAAGAAGGGTATCGAGCTTGTAAAAGAATGAAAGTGTTGAACGAAAGAGTGCTTAGAGATGCCGATCAATAATAAATTTTAAAGAATAAGAGATGTCTAGTTTCTACAACACAAAGGATGCAGAGTCTAAAGGTAGCAGGGATGTCGAACCTCTATAAATTACAAAGGAAGAGTACCATAACACTTGAAGATGTTGAGAATTTAATAAAAAAAAGGAGGATATCGACTTTCTAAGAAAAGCAAACCTTTAGTATAGCAACTACAATCGAGCCTTTGTAATAGTAACTACGGTAAAGCATCTAAAAACAACAAGGGATATCAAGCCTTTACAAACATAACAGACTATATATGGGAATGATGAGCTCCAATATTACAAAAGATTTCGAGTCTTTACAAATAGCAAAAGGCGTTGAAGCCCTCAAGATGCAAAGGTTGTCGAGTTTCTTTAAAGAAGATTGTGTTATCGAGTTTTCATAAGCAAGCAATATCGAGTCTCTACAGAAGAATGCCAAGATTAATCATGATGTAGCTATCAAAGCGCTTTGATTCAAAGCTATAATATGTGTCAATCATCCTACGTGATTAGCATCCCTATAAATTGACCCCGATCATCATTCAAAAGGGCAATCAATTCTTATTCTCTTTCTAAAATTTAAATTAATCAAACTCTAAACTGAAATGGGGATTTTCGGAGACAATTGTACTCTTGTTGCTTTTGCAGATAAGGACTTGGACAATCAACTTTGCATAGCATACTTCTCTTATATTTTCCTAACTAGTTAATTGTGACAATGGACATGCATACTATTTGTTTTTGGACTTGGACTTGGATAATGGACAAGCATATAATTTATTTTTGGAGTTGGACTCAAACTTTAACTTGCATATACTTCTAAGCTTACATAAGTAAACTTAAGCCCTTATCCAAATAGGCCATGACTTTCCTTGCCTTGTTTTGCATATTTTGGTAAGCAAAGAAATTTGCTAAGGTTTTTGTTCTAGAAGGTGGACTCGAACCTCCATCTCCCTACATATCCCTATAAAAGACCTTTCATATCCAGCGTATTCCTATCAAGTAATTTTCATACTTCACCTAACCTACTAAACGACATAATGACTATCTCCGAACAAGGATCTTTCGAACCACGTATTACTAAGCCAGCTTATCAGATTATCCTTAATATTCAATTCCACGTAGAACAAGTACTAAGAAACTTAGCACTGATAACTCTTGTGGAAAAGAAGTAGGTAATTCCCTACGACTCAGATAACTAGAGGTTAAATCCATCCTATATAGGATCTACCCTGATTTTCTCTTTGGGAAAAGAGAGAAAGAAAAGGAATGACCCATTCTAAAGAAAAAAAATTATACAGCTTTAAGCTAAAGGAACTATCATTGAAGATTAAATAACAAAGGACTTTAATAAATTTACTCAAAAGTGGCAAAGGGTAATTGATCGCTCATCTACGCCAAACAACACTCAAGAATCTTCAAAGAGAAAATTTGCCGATAGAGCTAATGAACCAATCTAATATTACAAAAAAAGCTACACGGGGACCAAAAACACAATTTATTATAAACTTCATGTCTATTATAAGCTAAACCCTTACCATCTTTTATGAAAACATTAGTCTCTTGACTAAGGAAAGGTTGGACTATTGGCCTGCAAAGAAAAAGCAATCGGGTAAGGAAAAATATCTCGGAGGCGCTTATTACCACACCATCAAACGAATGGACATGATTCTTATTAGGGTCGAGAATTTAAGGGGATGATTAAGAATTTCCTAGGAAAGGGAGAACTCCAAGAGTTTATCAACGGAACTTGTGTGAAAAACCAATATATCCTAAAAAATCAAGTGCTTAAAAAAGGGAAATACTTCATCAAAAAATTATAAAATAAAGGAAAATACTTTAATTCCACTATAAGGGCCTGGTCAAAGAATTATAAGTCTTTCATCTACATATAAGGCCTTACTGTAGCACCTCCTAGAGGGAGGTCAGAGTAAACCTCTTGTTCTGCCTATAATCATGGCCAAAGTGCTGCAAGCCTTCGGTCCTGCCTATTTGGCCTGTTCGGAGCACCCCTAGATGGAGGATAGAATAAGCCTTTGGTCCGGCCTAAAATAGACCAACCAAAGCATAGATCAGCCTTCGGTTCTGCCTATAAGGCCTAACTAGAGCGCCTCTTAGAGGGAGAATGAGAATGACTTTGGTTTTGCCTAAAATGGCTAATCAAATGCACCGACCGGCGTAAATCATTGCCTAAAAGGTAATAAGGGGCTCAATCAAAGCCTAATCATTATCTAAAAGGTAATAATGGGTGAAAGATATCGGTTAAAGCCTAAATCTTTACCAAAAGGTAATAATGGGCGAATGAGATCAATCAAAGCCTAAATCATTACCTAAAAGGTAACAAGGGGCAAGAGAGGTAAAACAACCAAGTGTAAATTCATTTTGAGAATGGACCAAAGCATATTTCTGAGAGGAAGTGTAATTAAACACAACAAATATGGCCCTAAACTCTACCAAAGGAAAGGTCAAGGACTATTTATTACCTAGAACCAAGGATCTCGACATCGAATATGGACATTTGAGAAATTCTGAATCTCCTTGTTGGAAATATTCTGTGAAATAATAGGAATCTCCATCAACGGTCGAATTTCCAGTCTCCCATTAGCTGAAATGTGAATCTTACCGGATGTATTTTTGATCTTCATATTAATTGAATTTACGATTTATGGCCTTCTTATAGATGGATTTTTTTCTTATCGATGAATTTTCAATTTTCTAACCAGATGGAATTCTAATTTTCTTATAAGATGGATTTTTGGTCTTCTTATAAGATGAATCTCTAGTTTACTTATCAGTTAAGTTTTATGATGAATTTATAGAGATCTTATTAAATGGGTCTCTAAATTATGAACATTTCCCTCAAAATGGAATTTGTGTAATCCTTGCGCTTATCGCAAAATCCTCAATCTCAAGGCATGAATTTGGAATCATCTCTAAAGGAAAAAAAAACAACGAGGCTCAACAAATATCTCTCAGATTAAGTCCTACTTAAAAGCATTCTTCAAAGAAGTAAAGAGCAAACAAATTTATGTTTAATCAAAGACCACAGATCATATTGAATCAAATTAAAGCACGAAAGTGAATCGAAATCTCAAAACAACCTAATGAGTTCAAATACAAGACAAGAATAGGGAAGAAAATAGAAGATCAATTCAAAATACCAATTACTCAAGTACAAAAGTTATTTACTAATCTACATACAAAAGTTATAGATATCAAGGAAGTCCATTGAAATCTTCCTGTGGAGGAGGTTGAGGGAGCGGATATTGCTGGTATACTTTTTCTTTCCTCTTCCTCTCAATCTCAAGAAGAGAAGGATGATATTTGCTTGTAGTTGCATTATTATTGAGATTGTTAACACACCTATATAAAAGTAAGTGTTGATAATCCCTCTGCTGCTCTGCTCAACCTCGGTTCATTTCTAGACCTAAGAAGAAGGAATATACAATTGTTAAGCCAAAATCAATTATTATTTTAAGTAAGTAATCTACAAGGTAATCCAATTGATAGTTCTCTAGTGGCATCACCTCTATTATCATCAGTTAAGACTCATGGTCCTGCACTTTACCTTTAAATTTTTAATATCAAAGGAGGGTTTGGTATGAGTCACCACATCACAAAGATTTTTAGGTTTCCACTCCATTCTAATAATATTTGTATCATCGAAAGAGCCAAGTTGAATATTTAATGCATGTTCGAGTAATTTATTAGCCCCTTTTAAATTTTTAACCTTCTTATCAAGAGCACATTTTTCGCATCCCAATTGCTTGACTTGAATATGATAGTTATTAAGATGTTTCAAAACTTAATCATCCCATTTTCCTTTCAAATCTAGGTGTATTCACATTTATACTCTTGGCATCATCTGCCAATCTCCTCATCATCCAAATCGAAAGATGGGTTTTCCAAGGAAGAATTTTTTTTTACCAACTGGTGATTGGGATCTAGTTATCCTTATGTGAGTAGGAGTGGGAAGACTAGATTTCCCCCACTAACAAAAAGCTCTAAATATTTTCATGATACTTCACTCTTAAATGGGTCGACTTCAAGTTCTCGAATTTTTAGTGAAGTCGGGCAATTCTATATCAACCACCATCCTTTGGTCTTGGGGTCCGGCCCGACCAACTATGACTACGCTCTCCTTCAGCGCTCTGATCTCCATGTCTTCCTCTTTAATCTTTCCTTCTAAGCTCTAAGTCATTTCATTCATACTATTTAATGTTAACCTTAACTTATAGTATTTGTTATACCATTTACAAGCCTCTAGTTTGTTCGAAAATGTTATAATTGAAGCATCTTGAGAAGAGCACTTCCTGACGTCTAATACCAATCTGGTCTTTAGTTTATCCAACCGAGAAGTGATTTCAGGACTACTGGAAAGCGTTAGTTGTCATTCTTGTTAAAAATAAATAAAAGAAGATGAAATCGATACATAGGAAATGAGCATTTTTATTAATAATGAGTCAAAATTGACACAAACATCCAAAAAAGTAAGTTTTAGATACTAAATGAAGAAAGAAAATGAAAAATAGAAGAAATCAAATTAAAAACAAGTATACAAAAATTTATAATGGTTTGGAAATCTTGATCTATGCTTATTTAAATGATTTAATTGCTTTTACACTAGATTTTGTGATTCCAATATGAGCGTTTGGTTGGGATCCTAGTGTACAATGGACTTAGTGTGTAGCAGCAATGTAAAGATCCTTCATATAGATCCTCTTCGTGAAGACGGACTCCTCCAAAAAGTCCTAATCCCAGATTTCCTAGGGTTGGGGATCGATACCGATCCCTATTTATGTAGTATAAGATCTTGCAACTTCTTGTGTTAGCTCGTCATGATGATGGCTTCATGTTTCCAACGTTGGATTGCATAGTCGCCCAGGTGTTTTTTGGTCCAAGTAATAGATCTATAGAAGGATGATTTACTGCTTCAGATTGTATATGGATATTTTCAGTATGACGCATTGGAACTCCGAAACAACACTTGGTTAAGGCTCTATTTAGATAGAGAAGAGTACCATAGGAGTAGAGGCCACTTTGGTTGCACCACTAGGGATCGGTACTGATCCCTAATGTAGGGTGGAGTACCAATTTATACTTAGAGTAATCCATGGTGTTGCTTCTCTGAATTCAGCAGATCATCGTCTCATGGCCCTGTCTGTACTTGGTGTTTAAACCCTAGGATCACTTGTCAAGGTCGCTTGCCTTGATAATCATTGAGACTAATTTGTCTAGTCAGTCTGAATATAGTCAGGACAAAAGGCCGAATAACACTTGCCCCCTATGGTACGTCTTGTTTCAAGCATGACGTACTTTGAATCAAGACACTTTAGATCTTCGGAAAGGCTAGCAAAGAAGGTTGGGCCAATCGCCAATGGTGAGTACCCACTTGGTTGTCATGTCCTAACCCTTGGGTGATCGGGCTCATCGTTGTTAGCCAAAGGTTTGTCTAACCTTTCCATGATGCGGTAGAGTTAGGTGCCTAAAGTATGTAATGGCATTGCATGTATAATGCTAAAAATCACGAACTACACTTGGCATGGGATGGTTGTTCTTACGCTTGTTTGATAGCACTAATCATCTTTCATGGTTTCGTAAACCCTATCCATGCGATTTGATAAGACCGTGACGATTTACAATATGCATATCCATATTTCATGCAATTGCAATAGTTAGTGCTCCAAAACAAAACGTAGATTTTTAGCACTCCATGATTTACTGGATACGGCTCCGCCATGGTGATGAGAATGTAGGCTCTATTTTCGAGATCCTTTTTGATATAATGTAACCTTTCCCAGATCGAGTAGGATGCCCCCAAGTTGAGGGAAATTTACTCTAGGAGTAGGTTTCCTTTCTAGATCGAGCAATGCTTTATCCTAGAGTTGCATTATTTTATCGCTTTCATCTAGGGCGCTACGGTTTTCAAAGCGCTTCTCCTCGATCATATCTAGGGACATGTTTAGTAATACCTCATTCTCATACGAGTGATAATGGATTCCCATATGAGATGAGACTACAACTCAGATGGAAATCAAAACCAATAAATCGTAGGCTAAAGAAAAATGAGTACATCCTATTGTAGTTTTGAGGGAAGTATGGTACACATAGAGTCAAATGGTAGCTCATTCCTCCAAGCCCCCTTCTTATTTTCCAAATGCTCCTTTATGTGAGTTTAGAAAATCTTCTTGGCCTCTTCAACCTATCCATTAGCCTATAGGTGAGGCACTAAAGTAAATCTTATACTGATTCTATATTGTCGATAGAAGTTGGCGAATTCCCGACTATCGAACAGTCATCCATTATCCGAGATCATCTTGGGCTTAACTCATACTCGATAAAGTAACCCAAAACCACTATTGCAAACTTAGTTGGTAGCACCCCATATTTTTGGTAATATTTAGAATATTTAATTAGCTAAATTAAATAAAATAATGTGTTGATCAGGGGATTGTGATTTGATTTTTATTTAAGGGTAGCAGTGTCATTTAAAAATGAACTAATGAAGTGTTTAAAATGAAACGGAGGAGGGTAAAATAGGAAAGTGGCCATTTCTATATCCTGCAAACCATAGTCGTGTAAAATTTTACACGTTCATTTCATTTTGATAATTTTAAAAATAAGAGGCCGGCCACCATTAATAAGGAAAGAAGGAAGAAAAGCTAGGAAGGAGCTAATTCAAATCAAATCTATTCATATCTCAATCTCTTTAATCTCCAAAGCTAAGGTGAATAATATTTACATCTCCTTTTTGATTGTATTTTCGGTTTTAAGATGATTGCCGAATATTTTGCATAGATTGGCCATGAGTTTGAATGATGGAATGATTATATATACATGTTGATGATTTATGTATTACATGTTGATTTTATGATATGTTTTAAGATGAAAACCCTAAAAAATGACATTAAAAATCCTTGCAAATTTTTATGAAGGTCAGAAATATTATTTTGGAGTTGGGTTTCAGTTTTCATATTTTTTTGAATTTTCGTTGAATTAATATGAATTTTCCAGTAATGGAAATGTTAATTTGGGTTAATAATTATTTTTGGTCAAATAATAAAGTATTGGGGTATGAAATATTTATATGTTGGAAAACATATTAAAATATATTTTCTAGAATTTTTGTAGATTTTTCCTAAGTGTTTTAAGGGTCATATAAGATTATTTAAATTTTGAGACTTAAATATTTTATATAATTAAAAGAGGAGAAGGGGCTTTTTCTAAAATGACTTAAATTATAAATGGTTTTGAAGCAGAATCTTTTGACTTAAATGTTTTTAAGTCCCTTTTTATACTAGTAAATTAAACCCAAATTGGTTTCGAAAGAGATGTTTTTAAAGGGTTTCGAAACAGATGATTTCGACTTTAATGGTTTTTTGATCCTTTTGCTCTACTTGAAGGAAGAATCCAAACTGTTTTGACTGAGATGTTTTTAATGGTTTCGAAAGTTTTTCACATGTTTTAAATTGAACCCAAAGTGGGTTTTAGTTTTGACTGTTTCGAAAGGTTTTAATGAATGGTTTCGAAGGGGGTAGTTCCTCATGGTTTCGAAAGGATTGAAAGGAAGGTTTTTCCTATATTTTTCAAAAGGAAATATTTAAAAGGTTTTAAAAGGGGATGTTCGATATTTTGAATCTTTCGGAGAAAAGTAAGGAAAGGTTTCTACAAGGTTATCGAAAGGCCATAGTTAACAGTTCGAAAGGGTCATTCAATGGTTTCAAAGGGGCTACCTTCAAGGATTTCAAAAGGGTTGTTTAAAAATTTTAAACGAAGGTTTCAAATGTATTGAATGGTAATATGGCCTGTATATTTTCAAGTTAGAAAGGGTTTAACTTGTTTTTGAAGAATATTAATCCTTATTAAATCTCATTAACATTATTTTGAGTAATGTGTGTATAACATGGCAAAAATAGCTTAGAGTAAATCTAAAGATATATTTCCCTTGTATATTGTATGATTTGAAGGACTAGATCATTATGAAAAGGTATTCGGGGAAAATTTTAAGGGTAGTTAACTCTATGAAAATAATTCGGACAGTTAGTCCATTTTGTAGGCAGTCAGCCTAGATTTCAGACAGTTAGTCCAGTTTGCGGCCAGTCCGCCCAATTGTGTGGACAGATAGTCCTTTTGTAGCATAACAGATCTTGCTATTATATTGTGGGCTGATAGCTCACATATTACTTGTTTACGGACAAATAGTCCATTTTGTAGCCTAAAGGAGATTGCTATTTTGATATAATCAGTTTGATTAACCAGTTTGGTTGCAGGAAAGGATTTGCAAAACATATATATGTTTTGAAAGGGTTATTAGTGAAGAGAAACCAGTTCCGCTACGCGGCATGGTCTCACTTAATATCAGTAAATCGAAATGTAACAGAACTATTCACACCAGGCCTTATACCGGACTCAAAGTTTTTTCCCTTTAAACTCCTAGGTACTAAAAATTGAATTAAGTAGGCCGAGGGTTGAGGTATATAGGCTTTAGTCTTTTGGCTAATAAAGCTTCCTGAGACGAGCAGGTGGCTGAAGGACAGCTAACTGGGATTTACAGTTTCATTGTGTTTGAATCCACTGTGTATATTATGCCAGATATGACAATATTACTTTGATCAACCAAGGAGGAATCATCATAAGTCGCTCTTGGCTTAATTTTTTTTAATGGTTATAATTAATCTTTACCAAGAAAAGGATAAGGGATTATGTAATTTCAACATAAATTTGTTTTGAAATGTAATCAGTAACATATGGTTTTTGAAATCTGTGATTTTATTCATATTCAAGTGCTTCTGGTATTGTGGATACCATTATAATTACCGCATTTTGTCACCAGAAGTTAATACTATGGATGACTACAGCATCTGTATCGTTTAGCTTTTGGCCTCCAGATATGGGATGTTACAACTTGCTATCAGAGCATGGATCATGAAAAAATTTAAACTAAAAATAGTTTTTAAAACATAATCCTAAGGAATTAGAGTAAGAATGGGGTATGATATAACTCTATAGTAATGTACTTGTATTCGCTATATATAAGTATATGCTTTATCCCTAGTCTCCTATCCTTGTTAGGTTATTTTTTCGTTTCTCGTAAGGTTTGAATACAGATTTGGAAGGAAGAAGAGGAAGAGTTAACCAAGGAAAGGAGGGCACTGAAGGAAATGCCAAGCCTAATGTGAAGAGGTCAAGGTCAGGCACAAGCAGAGGATCTAGGTGCTGGAGTTCCTTAAGTGGACATGGGGCAATGTATCAGTTTTTTGTGAATATGATGCAAGCTGAGTTGCACTAGGAATGGTAGTGTGACGATCCATAATTTCTTGATATTTGAAATTTAAATATTTAATTGATTTTAAGTATTTGAAAGTTATGTTAACTTGAATTTCAAATATCACTATTTATTTAGCAATTAAATTATTGAATTTAGTTATTGGAAGTCGGGTAAAATATTGAATCTTTAGTTTTATGCTTGTTAAAAATATTTCAAAAGCTTATAAAATTCATATTAATAGTACTGAAGATAATAAAAACTTTAAAATTGAAATTGATGTGTTTTGTTTACTTTTAAAAATATATCGATTAAATCGATATTTAAAATAGCCTTCTGAGGCATAGTCTTGGAATTCGACGAAACCAGTTCCATTGGATCCGTAATATTTTATTATTGTCGGATTTCAAGTTTCGTAGCATTTGGATTTGTCGGATGATCGTACGTTAAATAAACGCACTGAAATATATATCGAAAAATTCAATATAATAACTGGCTTCAAAAAGCTATCTTCTCCACACGATCAAGTTAGGTTTCGAAAGCTTTTCCAGTGCGTTCGAAATAGGGTTATAACATTATTTAGGCCTAGGGGCAAATCTCAGGGAGGTCGAGAATTAGGTTGC
The DNA here is from genome assembly GCA_030765085.1 of Allium cepa. Lineage (NCBI taxonomy): Eukaryota > Viridiplantae > Streptophyta > Magnoliopsida > Asparagales > Amaryllidaceae > Allium > Allium cepa. The sequence goes on from CM060943.1 coordinate 433,203,347, forward strand.
GAATTTGAGACAGTTTAGATTTAAATAATATTTATATTCAAATAGTTTTGACAAAAGTTTTCTCAGCAGCCTTTCTCTTCATTCAAACACATGTCCCCTGGTATAACGTGTGTCGACCCTGTTAACACGCGTCCCCTCCTTCTCTTTTCAAAATTGAAACCCCTTTTCTTCGAATCTCTTCCCCTCTTCAAAACCGAAAGGGTTTATATTAACCTACCCAGAAACTCTAACTTCTCTTCGCATTGCAAAAAGAACCCCAATCACTAGTTCACAACAGTCATTGGCGTGTTGCATGCCACCTTCGCACCGGGCTGTTGTCGCTGATTCCATTCCTCACCTCGGCTTCTCCAACTTAACTGACTCCGGTTTGGTTTCTCCTCCACGGTGTTGTTGAGGCTAGCCTATTGTATAGAACAAGCCCTAAATACGAGATGGCGGCAAGTAGATGAGTTAGGTTGCGAAGTCGAGCTAGGTTGGTGGATTCTAATTCTGTTGAGGACGGGGTTGAGTTCTTTGAGGGCAGAAGGCGTATTGAGGTTGGTGTGTCGACGACATCGAGTTCGTCCCTAAGACAGTGAGGAATGTAAATACAGTTTTCAATTTATATGTATATTCTCGTACATGTTCTAATTTAAAACAGAACATACACACACACACACAGATATATATATGATTTGGGAAGATATAGAAATTGTAAGGTGCTGTAGAGATTTTATAAAAGTTAGATCTTTGAAATCTATTTTATGAGTGTATATGTAGTCACAAAAGTAAAAATAAATATACGTATTATTTTTAAATAATTGATTTGGTGATTAATTTATCCAATTTACTTTAGTCACTAAAAGGCTTTAAAAGAAAAAATTATTGGCTTAAAATAAATTATTAATTAATTTAATTTTAAAATGACAATTTATTGTCGATTAGTTCAATATTAATAAATCATATAATCTTATATGAGGCCGAAATCGTGAAGCAAATAGCCAGTCTAGGTCGGATTGCAAAACAAATAGCAAAGGTGAGTTAATCTCGCTGATTTGGATTATCGGTTAATTTAAATTATTGGCTAATTGATTGAATTGACTAGACGTGATATTATATAGTAATATATATATATATATATATATATATATATATTGGAGTGATTGATATTCCAACATTATATAGCGGATGAGACCCTATGTGCCCCGCATAATAGCAGATGATCCTTTATACCATGATATCCCTCTGGAAGTGGGATTGGTACTTTATATTGTGCTGACATCTGTGGATGCAGGGAAACAAGTTGGACGGATCCAACTGGATTCCTCAAACATGGAATTTGTTTTATATTCAGCGATGTGATTTATCTGATGATCTGTGATAGAACATATTGATTATATTGGGGATTGAAATTATTGAATGCTATGCTTGGCTGGATATATATGGGTATTTTGAGAAATGAAAAAAAATATTTATAAAGTTTGTATTTTTAAAGGAAATGAAAAGAAAATTCTTAAGTAAATAATTATTGGGAATTGGATAAATCGAGTAATAAATTTAAAAGAGAATTTAAAACCAGGAAATCGGTGTGAAACCAATTTAGTATTTAGGAAACTGTGATTTAAAGGAAAATGAGAAATGGAAATTTGCAAACTAGTTTATAAATGAAGTGGAATATTTATCAGTGGATAAATTTAAACGTATAGATTCCTGTGGAATTTATAAGAAAGGTGCAACGCATTTTAAGAAATAAAAGGTGATTTTATTTTTAAAAGATGGAAAGTATATTTTTCCTGGAAAACTAAGTATATTTTCAAAGAAAAGATTTCAAAGTATAAACTAGAAGTTTAAAAAAATTTAGAAAATTTTAGAAAATTTGTTATTTTTTAAGAGAAAAGTATATATTTATTTAAGTTAATTATGGTAGTTAATTATTTTTAAAGGTAAATTAGTATTATGATTTTTAAAAAGGAATTTTAACATAAATATTTAATATAATAACTTTATTTTAAAAAGAAATTTCGGTTTAAGTTTTACTCAGAAACTCTTATAAATTTCTTAAGTATTATTTTTATTTAAGTAATTTTAGTAGCCTTAATGTAAATAATTTAAGTCCATATTTTTGAAAGAGAATATAAGGAGATGGAAATGTGTTTTAAAAATAAAAAGTGGTTTTATTTTTAAAAGTTTTGAAAGAAATTTACGAGATCGAGACGTAAATTAAATTATGATAAATCGAGCGAGATTTATAAATGATTGGATAGCTATATTTAAATGGAAAGTGTATTTACCTTAAAAGCCAAGTATATTTTCAAAGAAAGGTTTCGAAGTATAAGTTAGAGGTTTTAAAGCAGTTTTTAAAAGAATGTTTTAGAAAGAAATTTTTATTTAGTGGTATTAAAATTTTTAAAAGTAAATATTTATTAAGTTAATTATATAAGTAAATTATTCTAAAGGTTTAACTAGTATTGTGATTTAAAAGATAATTATTTAATATTTATACTTTATAGAATAACTTTTATTTTAAAATTAATTTGGCTTAAGTTTTACATGAGAAATAATTATATAATTTCATAACTAGTATTTGAAATGAAGTGTTTTAAGTAATTTTTATTTTAAGTGTTTAAAGTATATATTTTTGGATAAAGTGATTTAAATTATTTAAAAATCTAAAGTATTAAGTCTTGGTAATTTTCAATGGAAATAAAAAAATGGGGTGGAAATTTATTCTGTGGGAGAAAATGTGATTTGAAAACTATTTTCAAAATGGCGAAGCATGGAAGTATATCTTGCGAAGATATTTTGAAATAAATAATTTGGGGTAATTATTAAGGCCTGATGGTTGTTGTGGATGTTATATGATAGTAAAATAACCAACTATCAATTTTGGCCAATGCGTTGATCGTTTTGAAAAGACTGGGATCGGGATTAATTTCTCGAAAACCACTTCGATTGAGTTTGAATGTTTTCATAAGGAAGACAAGAGCTTGGAGTCAAAGATGAAGCAGTGAAGTGAAAGGGCAAACCGCTACTAATCCTGAGGGTGATTCCAAAATGGATGTTGTAGGAGTAGTGCCTTTGGTTCAGTTCGGACCGAGAACGGACTTGTATGGACGAATGCAATCAGAACATCGTCACGGGGACGATGAGCATTCTAATTGAATGTGTGCTAAAAAGGTAACGCATAGCCTCGAGCCTCATCAACCGGGAATGGCTAAAACAGGGGAGATGCAGCAAGGTTAATTGGCTAGCAACCAATTAGGGTAAGGTAATCCCTGTCTAGATGTCCCTTTTATTCGGCTGTGTGGGCGGTTGCTGATCCCAACCGTGGGGTAATCTTATTCGAACTATCCAGTAAGGGGTAGCTCTGGTCTTGTATCGCAGGGGATCAGGGTGGATCCTCGGTACAATGATCTAGACCAGGTACTATGATGGGAGGTACTCTAGTAGCCCTGCCATTATTTGGAATCAAATCTCCAATAAGCGCCTGTACAGTTTTGGCTATCGTAAAGTAAAAACCCGATATGTTTATTTGTGGCGTGGTCTTACGAGATACCTTTGATTCAAAGGATTTTCGAAAACTTTGATAATCCAATTGAGTGTGTTTTCACACGCTGCTTTTCCAGACTGACTCGGGTGTTATTTTACAATAATGCTCGGGTCAGACCGAGTATTATAGAGTATAGATTTTGGATGGACTGCTATGGAGTTCAAGGGATGTGCTGGATGGCGAGACGTATCACACGTACTTGATGTATTTTTCGCTGTGCAGTATAAGCTGTGTATTCAGTATGTGGGGACAAGTTAATATAAGTGTCCAGTATTTTGCTGTCGATTGTGTTGTACTCTGATGATGTAATGTATAAAACAGATATAGTTCTTTTTGTTTAAATATCAGTTATTCATCTATTATATATTTATCCGCTGCGATTGTGAGATTTTGATGTTGTCTTGTTTTTTCTTCATCTACCTCCTTCCTCTTTCCTTATGGTCTGGTTTTTCGACATAAGATTGTTCGGATTTTGATACAGTGGACGTATTGATGTCGATTTTTGGGCATTGAAAAATCGGGTCGTTGCAATTGGTATCAGAGCTAAAGGTTAAGCGAGAAACTTGCCTCTGGTGGGGATTACTCATTAGAAATAGAGTCTGTGGTACTCTAGAATGAGTTTGAGTGTATTAATAGACATAAGCGTGTATTTGTTAGTGAATATAAAAATTGTTTTGTACTGTGTTGATTGGTTTGTTAAGTAGTTTATGGATTCTGGTCAATACGAGTAATTAACGTTATTGATAGGGATCTCTAACACTTGAATAGAATAATTTGACACGGTATTGTTTTAAATAGGGTAAATGAAATAACTTTGCCCAAAATTATATTTGTATACAAAAGGAATAATTTTATATGGTTGCTTGGTTCTTAGAGAATGATAATACTAAATTATTATCATTGTTAAGTAGAAATTGAATAAGGAATTGAAATTATAACCAAAGTTAAGAAATTAACTTATATAACAAAATGGAGTTTGTAATAGGAATTATAAATGTTATTTATAATTGAAAATGAAAAAATATTCTAGAGTAATATTTGAATATAAATTGAAAGGATTTGAAATTTGAAATTTTAAGGAAAATTTACTTCTTTTTGAGTTTGAAAATGATTTTCAAAAGTTTTGGAAGAACGATAATTATATTATTTTGAAATATTTTTAAATGGGATGTGAAATCTAGTGAGATTTGGAATTAAAAATATATGAAAATGTTTTTGAAAAGAATAAAAGCACTAAAATCACTTCGGTCGTTGGAAAATAACTTCGGTGATGACTGCAGCATCATCGATGTTCATTTTCGAGTTTCCAAGAGAGGAATTGCTACCAAAATGTTTTAAATTGATGTTGTTTGCAAAACTGGGTTTGGTTTTGAAATTCAAAGAAATAATTTGGTATACCAAATGATTTTGGATAATATAATTGATTTCAAAAATGATTTTTTGAATGTAAAAGAAATTGTTTAAACTCTGGAATCTTATTTAAAAAATTTAGGGAAATAAGTTTAGGAACTTTTATAACCTGAAATTTGTTAGAATAAAATTTAACTTGAAGAAGAGTAAAATTAAAATTAGTGTGAAAACAAAATAAGCCAGAAAGAAATCCAATTGGATGAAGTAAAATTAAAAAGTGTTTGAATGAAATGGTTATTGAAATAAAATTTATTAGTTAGAAATAAATTTGTGAATGAACAAATTTATTTTGTGTAACTAAGTGGGAATTGGAACTGAACATTTGAATAATGTTTAATTTTAATTATGTCAAAATAAATAAGTAAAATAAACCAATTAAGTGACATGGGTTAAGTAAAGTTGAAGAATTAATTCGAAATGGACTAAAATAATAAAAGTTTGGAAATAAAAATGGTTTGAGATAAGATGAATAGAATTCAATATTTAAAATGAACGGTAAATTGATTCAGAATGGAATTGAAAATGCAAAGTTGAATGGAAATGGATATATAACTTCAGTAGTGAAGTGAAAATAAATATTAAAGTGTAAAATATTTATATTGAACTTAAGAAATGGATGGTAAATTCTTAAGTAAATTCGGAACTGAGAAATGTACCAAGTAAAAATGTGAATAAAGGTTTAATAAGCGTGTGAAAATGATAAGTGTGGATAATTGAATGGAAAACAAAAATAAATGTGAATAAAAAGAAATTGATATAGCTAATAATCAATTAAGATAAATACGTAGGATGTACATATTATTTTATTCGCATAACGATTTGATCCAAATTCGAGCATAGAATTTTGGGGTAATTATACCGATCCGAGTTGGGATTTTTCACTTGATTTTCGACGCCGAACCCTGGATATGGATTTTTGATTGGTTCTGAAATTCTCTATCATAGTTCGTGGATATGCAAGGAGGATGATGGTTTCTGATCGAAAACCAGATGTGAGTCCACACTCAGGAGTCGGGTGGACGATACTAGTTCAGAAGTGAAATTGTGCGATCGAGTGAGCAATCCGATTTGGTATTGCATACGGATGATATATGTACATCGTACGAGCTTAAATGAAATAGATATTGAAAATTTTGAAAAAATAATGAATAATTTTTTTTTTTTGGATTGTGATTGGGTATTGTTGCTTAGTAATATATAGGTGTTTTAAAAGCGAAAAAGGAAATTAATGGTTTTGCTTTCAAAAGATAAAATTGCATGAACCGACTAAAAGGTATGTATTTCATTGTCATATGAAATTTGATGATTTTCTAATCTAGCCACTTGCCTTTTTGTTTTCTTTTGAAATCTTGTGGCCCGTAGAGGCATTTTCGAGTCATACCGATCTAGCCGCGCAAAGGAGACGCTGGCGAAATTTTTCGAAAATTTAGGGAGTTTGAAAAATTTTGAGAAAATTTTGATAGTTTAAATTTGGATTTATAATTTGAATGGTTGAGTAAGAAATATTGTTTGGGAACTATGGAAGAGTTTGGAAAGTTAGTAAGGGTGATAGTGTGACTTTAACAAAAAGATTGTTTTGGGAAGTTGTTAAAAACTGTTTGGTTTTGGTAAAAATAATTAATGGGTTGTGGGTAGTAATTTCGGGGACGAAATTCTTTTAAGGGGGAGGAATGTGACGATCCGGAATTTTTAGATATTTGAAATTGAAATATTTAATTGATTTTAAATATTTCAAAGTTAGATTAACTTGAATTTCAAATATCACCATTTATTTGGCAATTAAATTATTGAATTTAATTATTGGAAATTGGGTAAAATATTGAATCTTTGGTTTTATGCTTGTAAAATATTTCAAAAGCTTATAAAATTTATATAAATAGCACTGAAGATAATGAAAGCTTTAAAATTGAAATTTGAAGTGTTATCTTCAGTTTTAAAAATATATCGATTAAATCGATATTTAAAATAGCCTTCCGAGGCATAGTCTCGGAATTTGATGAAACTAGTTCCATTGGGTTCATAGTATTATATTGTTATCGAATTTCAAATTTCATAGCATTTGGAGTTGTCGGGTGATCGTACGGTAAATAAACGCGTTGAAATCTATATATCAGAAAATTCAATATAATAACTGGGTTCAAAAAGCTATCTTCTCCATACGATCGAGTTAGGTCTCGAAACCTTTTCCAGTGCGTTCGAAATAGGGGTATAACATTTTGAATGCCTAGCGGCACGTCTCAATAGGAGGTCGAGAATTAGGTCGCGAATTCAAGACGGTTTAGATTTAAATAATATTTATATTCAAATTGTTTTGAAAAAAATTTTTTAGCAGCCTTTCTCTTCATTCGAACATGTCCCCCTGGTGTAACGCGTGTCCACCCTGTTAATATTCGTCCCCTCCTTTTTTTCAAATCGAATCCCCTTTTCTTCGAATCTGTTTCCCTTTTCAAAACCGAAAGGGTTTAGATTAACCTACCCAGAAACTCTAACTTCTCTTCGCATTGCAAAAGGAACCTCAATCACCAGTTCACGGCAGTCATCGGCGCGTAGCACACGACCTACGCTCCTGGGCAGTCGTCGTTGATTCCAGTCCTCGGCTCCTCAAACGTAACTGATTTCGGTTTGGTTTCTCCTCCTAAGTGCTATTGAGGGTAGCCTATTGTATAGAACTAGCCCTTAATGTGAAATGGCGGCAAGCAGACGAGGTGGGTTGCGAAGTCGAGCTGGGTTAGTGGATTCTGATTCTGTTGGGGATGGGGTCGAGTTCATTGAGGGCAAAAGGAGTATTGAGGTCGGTGTTTCGACGACATCAAGTTCGTCCCTAAGATAGTGAGGTATATAAATGCAGTTTTTCGATTTATATACATTCTCATACATGTTCTAATTTAAAACAGAATATATATATATATAATGAATTGGGAAGATATAGAAATTGTTAGGTGTTATAGAGATTTTATAAAAGTTAGATCTTTGAAATCTATTTTATGAGTAGATATGTAGTCTCAAAAGTAAAATAAATATACGTATTATTTTTAAATAATGGATTTGGTGATTAATTTATCCAATTTATTTTAGTCACTAAAAGTTTTAAAAGAAAAAATTATTGGCCCAAAATAAATTATTTGTTAATTGAATTTTAAAATGGTAATTAATTGTCGATTAGTTCAATATTAATAAATCATATAATGTTATACAAGGTCCAAAATCGTGACGGAAATAGCCGGTCTGGGTTGGATTGCAAAACAAAAATCAAAGGTGAATTAATCACATGCATTTGGATTATCGGTTAACTAGAATTATTGGCTGATTGATTAAATTGACTAGACGTGATATTATATGGCAATATATATATGTGTGTGTGTGTGTGTGTGTGTGTGTGTGTATTGGAGTGACTGATATTCCCGCATTATATAGCGGATGAGACCCTATGCTCCCCGCATAATAGCGGATGACCCTTTATGCCGTGATATTCCCCTCGAAGTGGGATTGGTATTTTATATCGTGTTAACATCTACGGATCCAGGAAAATAGGTTGGAGGGATCCAACTGGATTCCTCAAAACGTAGAATCTATTTTATATTCAGCGATGTGATTTATTTGATGATCTATGATAGATTATATTGATTATATTGGGGATTGAAATTATTGAATGCTATGCTTGGCTGACTATATATGGGCAATTTAAGAAATAGAAAAATAAAATATGTATGAAGTTTGGATTTTTAAAGAAAATGAAAAGAAAATTCTGAAGCAAATAATTATTGGGAATTGGATAAATCGAGTTATAAATTTTAAAAGGAATTTAAAACCATGAAATCGTTTGAAATCGATTTAGTGCTTTGGAAACTGTGGTTTAAAGGAAAATGAGAAATGGAAATTTGTAAACTTGTTTATAAACGAAGTGGAATATTTATCGGTGGTTAAATTTGAAAGTATCGATTCCGGTGGAATTTATAAGAAAGGTGCAATGCATTTTAAGAAATAAAAGGTGATTTTATTTTTAAAAGATGGAAAGTATATTTTTCCTGGAACACTAAGTATATTTCCAAAGAAAAGATTTCAAAGTATAAACTAGAAGTTTAAAATTGTTTTAGAAAATTTATTTTTTTAAGAGAAAAGTAAATATTTATTTAAGTTAATTATGGTAGTTAATTATTTTTAAAGGTAAATTAGTATTATGATTTTTAAAAAGGAATTTTAACATATATATTTGATATAATAACTTTATTTTAAAAAGAAATTTTGGCTTAAGTTTTACTCAGAAACTCTTATAAATTTCTTAAGTATTATTTTTATTTAAGTAATTTTAGTAGCCTTAATGTAAATAATTTAAGTATATATTTTTGAAAGAGATTATAAGGAGATGGAATTGTGCTTTAAAAATAAAAAGTGGTTTTATTTCAAAAGTGTTGAAAGAAATTACGGGATTGAGACGTAAATTAAATTGTGAAAAATCGACCAAGATTTATAAATGATTAGATTGTTATATTTAAATGGAAAGTGTATTTCCTTGAAAAGCCAAGTTTATTTTCAAAGAAAGATTTCCAAGTATAAGTTAGAGGTTTTAAAGCAGTTTTTAAAAGAATGTTTTAGAAAGAAAATTTTATTTAGTGGTTTTAAAATTTTGAAAATAAATATTTATTAAGTTAATTATATAAGTAAATTATTTCAAAAGTTTAACTAGTATTATGATTTAAAAGACAATTATTAAATATTTATACTTTATAGAACAACTTTTATTTTAAAATTAATTTGGCTTAAGTTTTACATGAGAAATTATTATAAAATTTCACAACTAGTATTTGAAATAAAGTGTTTTAAGTAATTTTTATTTTAAGTGTTTAAAGTATATATTTTTGGATAAAGTAATTTAAATTGTTTAAAAATCTAAAGTATTAAGACTTGGTAATTTTCAGTGGAAATAAAACAATTGGTTGGAAATTTATTCCGCGAGAGAAAAAGTGATTTGAAAACTATTTTCAAAAGGGTGAAGCATGGAAGCATATCTTGCGAAGATATTTTGAAATAAATAATTTGGGGAAATTATTAAGGCCTGATGGTTGTTGTGGATGTTATATGATAGTTAAATAATCGACTATCAATATTGGCCAATGTGTAGATCTTTTCGAAGTGACCGAGATGGGGATTAATTTCTTGAAAACCACTTCGATCCAATTTGAAGGTTTTCGTGAGGAAGACAAGAGCTTAGAGTCGAAGATGGAGCAGTGAAGTACAAGGGCTAATTGCTACTAATCCTGAGGGTGATTCCAAAATGGACGTAGTAGGAGTAATGCCTTCGGTTCAGTTAGGACCGAGAACGGACTTGTATAGAAAAATGCTATCAGAACATCGTCAGGGGGACGATGAGCATTCTAAGTGAATGTGTGCTAAAATAGTAACGCGTAGCCTCGAGCCTCATCAACTGGGAATGGCTAAAACAGGGGCGGTGCAACAAGGCTAAGTGGCTAGCAACCAATTACGGTAAGGTCATCCCTGTCTAGATATCCCTTTTATTCGGCTGTGTGGGTGGTAGCTGATACCAACCACGGGGTGATCTTATTCGGACTATCCAGTAAGGGGTAGCTTCAGTCTTGTGTTGCAGGGGATCATGGTGGATCCTCAGTACACAGATCTAGACCAGGTACTAGGACGGGTGGTAGCCCATTAGCCCTGCCATTGTATGCAATCCAATCTCCAATAAGCGCATGTACGGTTTTGATTGTGCCCAACTATTGCTGGAACGTGAGATGCAAGCATTTCAGCTAGATTCTATTTTATTTTCTATAGACACTATTATAATATCAGACGGATTTGATAAAAATATTTTGGTTATTGTACGGTAAAACCCGACATGTTTATTTATGGCGTGGTCTTACGAGATCCCTTTGATTCAAAGGATTTTCGAAAACTTCGATAATCCACTTGAGTGTGTTTTCTCAGGTTGTTTTTCCACACTGACTCGGATGTTATTTTACTATAATGCTTGGGTCAGACCGAGTATTATAGAGTATAGATTATAGATGGACTGCTATGGAGCTCAAGGGATGTACTAGATAGCGAGACGTATCACAGGTACTTGATGTATTTTCCACTATGTAGTATAAGTTTTGTATTCAGTTTGTGGGGACAAGTTAATATAACTATCCAATATTTTGCTATTGATTGTATTGTACTATGATGATGTAATGTATAAAAAAGATATAGTTCTTTCTGTTTAAAGATCGGTTATTTATGTATTATATATTGATCCGCTGCGATTATGAGATTCTGATGTTATGTTTTTCTTCTTCTACCTCCTTCTTCTTTCCCTACGGTCTTGTTTTCCGGCATTCGATTGTTCGGCATTTGATACAGTGGACGTATTGATGTTGGTTTTCAGGCGTCGAAAAATCGGGTCGTTATAGGTAGGAGGAGATGCTGGTGGGGAAAGAGTTTTGAAAGTCTCGGTAGTTAATCATTACGCTAAGCTAAGATTACGCTAAGCTTAGAGGGAAGCCTTTTCTAGGGACACATGATTCTATAGAAGTGAAAAATTGGTCGTTGCATTACGAAAGGATTTTTGCGGATTTTAGGCTCAATGACGAGCAGAAGAGGAGGTTCGCATCCAGATAGCTTTAGGGAGCCGCATTGTTTTGGTGGAACAGTGTGACTGCTGGTGTGGATGAGGAAATTTTTCCATGGGCAGATTTCAAAAGAAGGTTCCAGAAGAGGTTTATATCTGCAATGGCACAGTCAAATCTAATTAGGAAGTTTTCTGAGTTAGAGCAGAGGGAGGTGTCAGTTCTGGAGTATGCTAGGAAGTTTGAGTAGCTTGCTCGGCATATGTATGCTTCAGTGGATACAGTCATGAAGTGAAACGAGAAGTTTATCGAGGGGTTGAAGCCTGAGCTAGCTAGGGCCACATTACCTCATATTAGAGATCCTTCTGAATTTGTTGTGGAGATGGCCTTAAAGCATGAGGTGATTCTTGATTCTCTAGAGAAGAGTAAACCTAAGAATTCTAGGTTGGGCGGAATCAAAAGAAGTTCTTCCCGAAGAAAGGTGCTCAAAAAGGGGGAGCAGCTAACAAGTTGAAGTCTTAGAATTTCTGTTTCAAATGCGATAAGAAGAGGCACTTTGCTAATGAGTGTCGTGTTGGGAAGGCTAAGGATGTGGCTGGAAAGAAGGGTGTCTGATGCTTCAACTGTGACCATATTTTCCATTATAAGAGCCAATGAAAGGAGCCTACAAAAGAATGGAAAAGGCAAGATATATGTATTGGAGCCTACTGCTTCTAAGCCTACAGCTCAAGAAAATGGAAAGGCAGTCTTGGGAGGTATGCTTTAGATTCATGGTATGTCTGTTAGCGTTCTATTTGATACTGGTGCATCACATTCTTTTATTTCTAGATGTTTGATGGATAAGCTTAACCTAGAACCCACTTATTTAGTTACTTCCTTATGGGTTGCGAACCCAATAGGAGGGTATACCAATCTAGTGTTGAGATGTGATCAGTTACAGTGTGACTTGTTAGGTCGTACTTTTGTTTGCAATTTGCATGTGTTTGATTTTGTTGGGTTCGATATTATTCTTGGGATGGATTGGTTAAGTGAGTACGATACTAGGATATTTAGCCAGGATAGGAAAATATCGCTTAGACACCCATATTGTAGTGATCGGATAGTTTATGCTGTAGAAGGTTCTAAAGGTGAGGTGTATGCTTCTTTGTGTGCTATGGAATCGGATGATGAGTTGAGTTGAGTTTTCGTGCTTATAGAATTCGCTGATGTTTTTGATCCTAGTTGGATTGCCACCGAAACGTGCAATTGAATTTTGGACAGAGTTGGTTCCGAGAGTAGAGCAAGTGAGTAGACCGCCAAGCAGGATGGCCCCCATAGAGATGAAGAAGTTAAAGGTGCAATTGGTGGATTCTGAAGGCAAGAAATTTATCAGGCCAAGTAGCTTGCCTTTGGTAGCAGTTGTAGTTTTTGCTAAATAGCTAGATGTATCGCTAAGGCTACGTATCGATTACCGTAAGATTAATGAGAGGAATCAAAGAATCGGTATCCATTTTCACCGATCGGCAATTTGTTCTAATAGTTGAGTGGAGCTAAGATATTCTCGCAGTTTGATTTAGTGGTTGGTTTCCATCAGCTCAGAGTAGTAGAGGATAGTATACCTTTGATGAAATTTAGTACCAGGTATAGGTCATACGAATGGTTAGTTATACCGTTCGGACAGACTAATGCGCCAGCTTTCTTTATGGATTTGATGAACCAAGTTTTTCTTAAGCACTTAGATAGGTTCGTATTAGTTTTCATAGATGATATTTTGATTTACTCTACGGATGAAAGAGAGCATGAAGTTCATCTTAATGTGGTGCATGAGACGCTGGGGCAGCACTATCTGAAGGTGAAATTCTCAAAGTGTCATTTCTAGAAGAAAGAAGTGAACTTTCTTGGTCATGTAGTCTCTGAGAAAGGGTTGTTAGTGGATCCAACTAAGATTGAAGAAGTGAACAGGTGAAAGAGACCCGAGACAGTAAGAAGATAAAGAGTTTCCTTGGATTGGCTGGTTATTATCGAAGGTTTATTAAGGATTTTTCACGGATAGCGGCACCGATGACCAAGCTGACAAGAAAGGTTGTAAAGTTCGTGTGGACCGATAAGTGTGAGGAAGTATTTCAAAGTTTGAAACACTTATTGATCCAAGTACCTTTTTTGGTCGTTCTAGAAGGGAATTGGGGTTTGTTGGTTTATACCGATGCATGTAAACCAGGATTAGGAGACGTGCTAAGGTAGAGGGATAAAGTAATTGCCTACACTTCTAGGCAGCTTGGACCGCATGATATCAGTATTGGACATATGATTTGGAATTGGCTACAATTATTTTTGCTTTGAAGGTGTGGGGATATTACCTTTTGGAAGAATGGTTTGAGTTATACACAAATCATAAGTCGCTGAAGTTTTTGTTCTCTCAGAAGGAATTGAACATGAGACAACAAAGGCGGTTAGTTTATCGCTGCTTATGATTTTGGAATCGAGTACACACCAGGAAAAGGCAACAAGGTTGCAGATGCACTTAGCAGGAAACATTAGAATGAGCATTGGCAATGTTTGTAGAGTGGAAGGGTTTAGAAGCATTAGCAGATTGCAGAGTACAGTGGAGATCCAAGACTGGGTCTAGTGGGGATACAGTTGTATTATCTTGTTTGGAAGTTCGACCAGTAATGATCGAGTGGATTGCTTCTAAACAAGAAGAGGATCCGGTATTAGCTAAATGGGTCAGGATGCTAAGAGATGGAACCGAGAGCGATGACTTGAAATATTTCAGCCTTGACCAGGAAGGAAGATTGAGAAAGAAAGGGAGATTATGTGTTCCAAGTGTAGGAAACATAAGGAAAGAAATCTTAAAGGAATGCCATCGTTCAATGTTCTCTGTTCACCCAAGAGGTACTAAGATGTATCAGGATATAAAGAGGAGTTTCTTCTGGGAAGGTATGAAGCGGGATATTAGGTTGTGTGTGAAGCAGTGCATGATTTTTCAACATTCAAAGGCCAAACACCAAAAGCCAAGTGGATTACTTCAGCATTAGATATTCCAGTGTGGAGGTGGGATTATATCTCCATGGATTTTATCGAGATCGAATAGGGGAAATGATAGTATACGGGTCATAGTGGATAGATCGAAAAAGAGTGCCCATTTCATTCTAGTTAAGTCAACCAGAACAACACCTATTGATGTGCATGTAAATGTGCATATTTTAACCACCATATTTATTCTTTTTAAATTAAATAAATGATCATATTGGGTATTTTAACTTGTTTAAACCAAAATTCATATTATTTGAAATTGTCACATATTCATCTTCATCTAGGGGAAAAATGGTCATTTTTGTGCATATATTAATTTGAGAACATTTAATTGGAAATTTTTATATTATTTTGTAGGAAATTACACTCAATTACAAGTGGGTTCATGAAGGAATATGCATGCACAAAATGAATACAAAGGAATGAAGATGGAAATAATTCAAAATGAAGAACATGGAGGACCCCACCTACCCACTACCTAATGTAAAAATTAAAGGCTAATGCACATGCTTATGGAGTTAATGGTTTCATGTACATTTAATGGGGGATTAAGACATGTTAATGATTACTTGGCCTCCACACTTCCTAAGGGGCATTTTGGGCATTCCCCAAAAAGTGAATTAGGGTTTTAAAACTTGTATATATACCCTTATGTTTCATGTAATGCTTATCTCTTCTTTAGTCTCTCTTAGGCCTCCTCTTTAGTTTAGATCAAAAATAAAATGAAAGCTCCTATTTCTCTTTTCATGGCTACTTAGCCATTTTTATTTTATGTAAAAAAAATTTATGCAATTTAATACGTGATATTTCCTTTCATGTTCATTTACTTTTATGTTGTAGTGTAGATCTCTTCTCTTTTATGCAAGTAGAATAATTTTTCCTTTCATTTTGCTCTCTTTTTCCTCTTCATTTTGCTTTCATGTTGTTAGCTACATTTGTTGATAAAATGACAAATATGAGAAGCTAAACCCCTTCAATTTAGGGGTAATGAAGCTCTCTAATTAATGTAGCTTCAACATTTTGTTAATTCATGCTCTCTTTTTGTGCTTAATGATGATGATAGAAGTGGTTTTATTTGTTTTTTTTGTTTTGAATTTGATAGTCTATATTGTTGACACCAAATAGGCTATGCTTAAACAATCACTAACACAAATGCCTCTTCATCAATATATGATTATGGCATAAGAAAGTGATTTGAAATTAAACTTTGACAGTCTATGTTTCTAATCAATAGTTAATATGCCATATTTAAAATAGATTTCATTCTCATTTTCTTTATCAATTTTCATGAAAGTTAGTAAGTGTTTTAAGGGGTGTGTTATAGTTTGATGGCTTATGTTGGCTAATCAATAGCTCAAATATGCCACACTTATAATAAACACATCAATTAAAACACTAATGACCATAAAAGAGAGATCATGATTTCATGTGTTGAACTACATGATCTAGAGAGTGGATTTATTCTCTAAATTGTCGTTTAACTCTCATATTTGCATTTCTTTTCTTTTTCTTAGTTAGTTCATTTTCTAATTTTCTAGCTTAAACACACTCTCGACTTTGGTATAATTTGATTGAGTAGGAAATTTAAATAAACAATTCCCTGTGGATCAAACCGTATTCGCCGCGTGCTACATTCGTACACCGTGCGCTTGCGGTTATTTTTTAATTTAAATTCGTTCGACGGTTTTCTAAACCGATAGAATTTCCGTCGACGAACAAGTTTTTGGCGCCAACTGACATCGCAGTCGCCACCAACCACACCCCACAGCAACCAAACCCACAATCGAAATCAATCATCTCAGCAATCTCATCTGCAACCAACCACTGACACTCGACAGTCATCTCAGTCACTGGAACCTCCCGATGGCCAGCAAAAATCCACGCGAATCACCTCGAACCGCACCAAAAAAAATCACAATCACAAGTTTCACCATCACCAGAAATCCCTTCGCCACCAAATCAGTGACCGCCTCCCTCGCCTCAGTCGGAATCACAACCGAAAACCCAATCTCGAAATCTCGAAATCGCTACTTTGCTCGTTCAATTCGCCCAATTCAATTCCACCAATCGACACCAGAACTCCTTTCGCAACCTTCAGCGACTCATAGCAGTCTTCTTCATCTGTCCACCCCTTTGAATGATAATCACCGTGACTTCAATCCTCCCCTCAGACCGAATCTAATTAAAATGGGGGATTTTGATTTTCGAAACTGAACATAACTGGTTGCGAGATAATGGAAGTTGAAATTTGAGTGTTCTGTGCTAATTTGTTTTCTTTAATAAAAAAAAAGGTAGACAATTTTTTTGTGGGCCGGATAGAAACTTATTTCAGATGTGGGTTTGTTTGTGGTAATGGTGAATTTTTTTTTTAGTTAAGTTATGCGATTTATTTTTGAGTTTCTTCATTGATTATTAAAAAAAAACACAAATTTCAATTTGTTTGTTTTCGTTTGCTTAGTTTACACTTGTTGTTTTCATTTGCAAAAGGCTAAATAAAAAAACCAGTTTGCTTTGTTTGTTTTGTTTAATTTGTTTTTAGTTAGTTTTGCTTTATCTTAAAAAAAAATTAGTTGTAAATTTGTTTTGTCTCGTTTCAAGTTGCTCTTAAGTTTCATCCTGATATCAAAAAAAAAAATTTTTTTTTAAAGTAAAACCCTACTTTTAAGTTTCCTTTCAAAAAAAAAGGTTGTATATATCTTGCTTTATTTCCGGTTGCCAAAGCAGAATTACAGAAAGAGCAAAAGTGCTTGTTAAATAATTGCTCGCTTTGCTGAGCTTGCCAAAAAAAATATAACTGCTTGCTTATTTATAATTTTCTTTTTATTTGTCTTGCATTGTATATATCTATTGTTTTTGTTTGTCTTGCATTATTATTTACTTGCATTTAAAAAAAATTCAAAAAAATATATCCTTTTGTGGTTGCATTATTAATACA
Source organism: Allium cepa (assembly GCA_030765085.1). Lineage (NCBI taxonomy): Eukaryota > Viridiplantae > Streptophyta > Magnoliopsida > Asparagales > Amaryllidaceae > Allium > Allium cepa. The sequence goes on from CM060943.1 coordinate 433,220,793, forward strand.
CGTTTAATTTCTGCTTCCATTTCATCTTAGAATTTTGATTAATAATAACGGTTAGAAATCAATAACACTTAATTGTATATTGACAATTTGTCTTCTTTGAACAACTTAATTTCTTGGTGTCTAGGCTACGGCAGAGCAATAATCAGTTATAAATATTACGGTGATTCGTAAATATTATACTAAATTGTTTCTCTGTAGGTACTTAAACCTTCGGCTGCATTGCTACGGTGATTCGTGGTGCACCGATAAATCCTGCCTGTTACCTGACTGAGAACTATCTTGTGTATTTAAGACAATTTGTAATTATACAATTTTGGGTTAACTTAGGATAAATCATTTGTAATTAACCACTGCAATCATGTAGTAGCATTAGTTCATGCATATTTAAAAAAAAATCAAAAAAAAATCAAAAATCCGAAACTAAAAGAAATTGTAAATATTCCTTTTATTTTTCTTTGCAATTTTTAAATCCTTTTCCTTTGAAAGTTCTAAAATCCAAAAAAAAAAATAGAAAAACAAAAATCCAAAAAAAATATATAAAAAAATTTCTCGAAAAAAAGAAAGCCAAAAAAATTTGAGAATCCAAAAACAAAACAAAAATCAATTTTCGATTTTTAAAAATAAATTCTACTTCTAAATATTTTTCTTTATAAAAAAAATCAAAAAAAAATCTTGAAAATGTCCGAGTTTTCTTTTTCTTACTCACTTGAATTTAACTGTGAAAATCAGTATAATCCATATGAGTTCACTCCAAATTCGTATGGATATTTTAACAACAACTATTGTGTAAATAATTCAAATTTCGAACAACAAAATTTTCAAAACAATGACCAACCTTCGACTCTTGAAAATAGCATTGAAATGATTTCATCTTTACTTGAACTTTCTACACGACAAAATCAAGAGATAAATGATTTATGTAATTCTTATTTGTGTAATAACTCGAGTCAAGGATTTCAAAATTTTAATTCAATTCAAAATTCAAACAATTACGATTATAACCCATGCCAATTTAATTTCGAACTCCAAAATGAATTTCAAACTCAATATGAAAATGGGAACAGCTTTTCAATCGAGGCAATGGGAATGATCTTAACCATGTTATGAGTGAAAAATTTTGTTCTCAACAAATCCAAATCGACAATTCTCAATTTAATAACTACAAATTGGATTTTGTTGAACAAATGAATGAAATTTACGATGATCACACGAATTTGTTGTTTGAAACTTATATGAAACAACGTGAACAACAAAATCAAATCTCAACGTGTGATGAGTCAAGTGATAATCCATCTTTTACCATAATTGACGATTTTCAAACAACAACTTTTGAAACTGAAAATAACAATCTTAATAAAGTTGTTGAAAACACGGTAATTGAGTTGGATTTCAATTCTTTTGAGGGTGAGAAACTCGATTTAAATTTCGATCTTCCTTTTTCTGAAAATTTGAATACAACAACTTTGGATTTAGAAATGGATATATGCGATGAAGTTGTTGATAATTCAACAAAGGAAGACGAATTTAATGAACATGAATTCTTTGGACTTTTCGAAAATGAGTTGTTAAATTATGAAAGGGAAGATTTACATCACCATTTTGATTTTGAAATCAATAATTTTGAAGAATTTTTCCATGACAAACTTGAATTTCAATTTGGTGAAATTAAACTTGAATTTCAATCACTTGTTTTATCTGCCCCAAAAATCATCGAAAACAAAACAACTCATTCAATTTTCAATAAAACGACATTCGTTTTTCCAAATCAACATTCAACTTCAAAATCTTTTATGGTTTGGTTTTTCGAGCTTAAGCTGTGTCTCGTATACTCGACGAGACAAATGAATCGGTTTTTGGAAGACCGTTTCATTTACTTTTTGACAATATACTTTCTAATCTCATGTAAATACCGTTCGTTTTCATGTAAATAATAATAAACATCCCTTTCACTTGGGTTGACTGTGGGGACACAGTCAAAATCAAGTGTGGGGGGGCGACTCATCTTCATTTTTTTGTGGTTTATTTTTGCTTTAAAATCACAAAAACAAAAAATTTAAAAAAAAAACCCAAAAACAAATTTTCTTTTGATTTATTTTTAAAAGAAACACTATAAGGCAAATATATGGCTTTGGTTTATTAAATTGATGTTTTTGAAAATTTATTGGTCTTAACAAAAATAAAAATGAAGTTTGATTACAAATAATAATGGTGTAACTAGTATATAGGAAGATTCATACGTGTTAATTATGAAGTACATCCTAATTGAAAATCTTTGTTTTAAAAAGTGGTTGATTTAAATAAAGGATATAACATTTTTTTTGTCTTCTAAGTTAAATGGTGCTAAGATGATTTTGCAAAACTCCCACTCAAAAAAATATAAAAATAAAAAATAATAACATCCAAGTATTCACTCTCATTTAAAAGTCCTCACGGTTATGCATGGGTGATTACTTGGAATTTTTGATTATGTGCTTTCATACTCATTTAAAAGTCCTCACGGTTATGCATGTACGGAACACATGTTAAAAAAAGACTTAATAAAAACCACCTACGGTCGATAGGTGTATGCACGAAAGTGTGTGCACTCGCCATGCTCTGTACTCCCCTCACATAAGTCCGAAAGGCAATGCATGGGTGGTATATCTGGCCTCAGTTTACCTGAGCTAGGTGTGTAATTTTTCTTGCAAATAATGAGAGAGCAAGCAATTGAAATCCTAGCACTATTTTTACTTATTTGATTTGATTTGTTATTGAAAAGAAATGAAAATACCACTTTGATAAACTTTGATAATCAACTAAGGATCCATTTTATAATTACACTTTGTTATCAACCGAAACAACAAATTAAACTATTGTCTATTTGTTATGATAACTTGATTTTTCTTGAAAATTTTGACGAGTAAATGACATAAATTATCAAGATACTAACCAAAACCTATATTTAACTTATTTGTGTCAATTTAACAATAAATCCTTCATTTGTAAATATTTTCAAAAATTTGCATTCATCTCTTTGTAAATAAATCTTGCATTTTGTAAATATTTTCATCACGCATTTGGATTTTGTGGGTAGTATCCGCTGAAAACCCTCAAGAGACAACACTCATCCTACTGGGGACACCCAGAGGTTTAACGGCTTGTTGCATACGCTCAATGAAATCGTGCTCCCTACGAAAACGGATTTACCTTAGTTTTAGTTTATTCGAGGACGAATAAAAAGATAAGTGTGGGGGTATTTGATGTGCATGTAAATGTGCATATTTTAACCACCATATTTATTCTTTTTAAATTAAATAATTGATCATATTGGGTATTTTAACTTGTATAAACCAAAATTCATATTATTTGAAATTGTCACATATTCATCTTCATCTAGGGGCAAAATGGTCATTTTTGTGCATATATTAATTTGAGAACATTTAATTGGAAATTTTTATATTATTTTGTAGGAAATTACACTCAATTACAAGTGGGTTCATGAAGGAGTATGCATGCACAAAATGAATACAAAGGGATGAAGATGGAAATAATTCAAAGTGAAGAACATGGAGGACCCCACCTACCCACTACCTAATGTACAAATTAAAGTCTAATGCACATGCTTATGGAGTTAATGGTTTCATGTACATTTAATGGAGGATTAAGACATGTTAATGATTACTTGGCCTCCACACTTCCTAAGGGGCATTCCCCAAAAAGTGAATTAGGGTTTTAAAATTTGTATATATACCCTTATGTTTCATGTAATGTTTATCTCTTCTTTAGTCTCTCTTAGGCCTCCTTCTCTTTAGTTTAGATCAAAAATAAAATGAAAGATCCTCTTTCTCTTTTCATGGCTACTTAGCCATTTTTATTTTATGTAAATTTTTTTATGCAATTTAATACGTGATCTTTCCTTTCATGTTCATTTACTTTTATGTTGTAGTGTAGATCTCTTCTCTTTTATGCAAGTAGAATAATTTTTCCTTTCATTTTGCTCTCTTTTTCCTCTTCATTTTGCTTTCATGTTGTTAGCTACATTTGTTAATAAAATGACAAATATGAGAAGCTAAACCCCTTCAAATTTAGGGGTAATGAAGCTCTCTAATTAATGTAGCTTCAACATTTTGTTAATTCACGCTCTCTTTTTGTGCTTAATGATGATGATAGAAGTGTTTTATTTGTTGTTTTTGCTTTGAATTTGATAGTCTATATTGTTGACACCAAATAGGCTATGCTTAAACAATCACTAACACAAATGCCTTTTCATCAATATATGATTATGGCATAAGAAAGTGATTTGAAATTAAAATTTGATGTTCTATGTTTCTAATCAATAGTTAATAGGCCATACTTAAAATAGATTTCATTCTCATTTTCTTTATCAATTTTCATGAAAGTTAGTAAGTGTTTTAAGGGGTGTGTTATAGTTTGATGGCTTATGTTGGCTAATCAATAGCTCAAATATGTCATACTTATAATAAACACATCAATTAAAACACTAATGACCATAAAAGAGAGATCATGATTTCATGTGTTGAACTACATGATCTAGAGAGTGGATTTATTCTCTAAATTGTCGTTTAACTCCCATATTTGCATTTATTTCTTTTTGTTAGTTAGTTCATTTTCTAATTTTCTAGCTTAAACACACTCTCGACTTTGGTATAATTTGATTGAGTAGGAAATTTAAATCAACAATTCCCCGTTGATCGACCCGTATTTGCCGCGTGCTACATTCGTACACCGTGCGCTTGCGGTTATTTTTTAATTTAAATTCGTTCAACGGTTTTCTAAACCGATAGAATTTCCGTCGACGAACACCTATTTTGGTAAGGTTGTTTACGCAGAATGTGGTTAGACTGCATGAAATTCCTAGTAGGATAGTTAGTGATAGAGATCCTTTGTTCATTAGCAAGTTTTGGAAGAGTCTGCGAGAAGTTTTGGGAACCAAGATCAAGATGAGTACCGCTTACCATCCTCAGACAGATGGGAAAATGGAAAGTGTTAACAATATCCAGAAAGATTTGTTAAGAGCTTGTGTATTAGATTTCTGGGGATTATGGGAAGATGATCTGCATTTAGTCAAGTTTTCATATAACAACAGTTATCAGACTAGCACTGGGATGGCACCGTTTGAAGCTTTGTATAGAAGGCCTTGAAGATCTTCTGTATGTTGGATAGAGACTAGGGATAGGTTGGTTCATGGTCCAGATTTAGTCAGAGAAGCTGCATAAAAGATTAAGGTCATTCGGGCTAGAATGAAGGAGGCTCGGCCTAGGCAGAAGAGTTATGCAGATAAGAAACGGAAAGATTTTGAGTTTTCAATGGGAGACTAGGTTTTCATCAAAGTGTAACTGATGATGGGTGTAATTAGATCTGGAAAATCGAGAAGTTATCATCGAGATTCGTTGGACCTTTTCCTATTATTGAAAGGATCGAGAAACTTGCATATAGTGTTAAGTTACCGAGTAGTTTGGTAGGAGTCTAAGATGTTTTTCATGTTTCTCATTTCAGAAAGTGTGTTAGAGACCCAGAGACTGCTATTGCACTGATTGTGTAAGATGACTTAGTAGTAGAACCGAATTTCACTAAGTGAAAAAGCCAGTTCGCATAGTTGCGAGAGATGAGAAGAGGCTTAGAACCAAGACAGTCAGATTAGTCAAAGTCCAATGGAGCGAAAATGACAGGGACTATACTTAGGAGATTGATAGCAGGATTAGAGATACTTATCCTGACTTTTTTGATGGGATGTTTTACTTTTTGTTTAATTGTTGTGTACCTTATCGTGATTTCGATGGCGGAATTCTTTAAGAAGGGGAGTCTACAACATCTCATATTTTCGGTAACATTATTTAGAATATTTATTTGCAAAATAAAATAAAATAATGTTTTGATTAGGGGATTGAGATTTGAATTTATTTAAGGGTATCCGTGACATTTAAAAATGAACTAAAGAAGATTTTAAATTGAAATATAGCAGGTTAAAATAGGAAAGAGGCCATTCCTATATCCTCAAAACCTTGGTCGTGTAAAATTTTACACGTTTAATTCATTTCGATAATTTAAAAAAAAAAGAGTCCGGCCACCATTAACAAGCAAAGAAGGAAGAAAAGCTGGGAAGGAGCTAATTCAAATCAAATCTATTCATATCTCAATCTCTTTATTCTCCAAAGCTAAGGTGAATAATGCTTACATCTCATTTTTGATTGTATTTCGGTTTTAGGATGATTATCGAATATTTTTCATAGATTTGCCATGAGTTTGAATGATGGAATGACTATATATACATGTTAATGATTTATGTACGTACATATTGATTTTATGATATGTTTTAAGATGAAAAGCGTATAAAACGACATCCAAATGCCTTGCAAATTTTTACGAAAATCATAAATATTATTTTGGAAATGGGTTTCAATTTTCAATTTTTTTTGAATTTTCATGGAATTAACATGAATTTTCTAGTAAAAAAATGTTAATTCAGGTTAAGAATTATTTTTAGGTAATTAATAAAAAATTGGGGTCTAAAACTTTTATATGTTGGAAAACATATTGAAATAGATTTTCTGGAATTGCAATGGATTTTTCTTAAGTGTTTTAAGGGTTATATAAAATTATTTAAGGTACGTCTCTTAAATGTTTTGTATAATTAAAAGATGAGATGGGGCTTTTTGTAAAATGGCTTAAAATTATAAATTTTGGAAAGTCGACAACACTTTTGAAAAGTGTGGTACTTTTTATTGGTAAAGAAAGAGGCAACCAATCACAATTAGATACGTAAGGCAGGTTAGGTGGAAAGAAATATTTGCTACATGTTTTTCACTACTTCGACACCATCGGCACCAAATTATGCCTCCACGTCTTCGTTTCCGACAGCGTCGAAACCGATGCACATGGTATCAGTTTACTAGTACGTAGTGAATTGGATGTAGGCGGAAGGTAGGGAGTCAAAGCCAGGGGTTTCGAAAAGGTTGAGATGGTCCTTTGTTTTTAAATTAAAGAAATACGCCTACTTGCTTTCGACTAGATGGCTTTCGACAAAGTAGCTTTCAACTAGGTCAAATGATTTAAAGGAAATTGTTTCGATCGGGTTGTGCCTCTGTTTTAAATAATTACTCTCGACTAAATAGAAACCTTTTGCTGCCGCCTCTTTTGACTCAGATGGTTTTGAAGGGGTTGTTTTGTTTTCTAAAAACTTGGTCACCTCTCCAATGCTTTCGAAAGGATGGTTTCGACACCATCACTTCATTACTTAGGAAATGTTTTCGAAGAAGTACCTTTCGATTTACATGCTTTTTTGACCTTTTTTACATTAGTAAAGTAAAACACGAATTGGTTTCGAAAAAATGGTTTTAAATAGTTTCGAAACAGATGCTTTCGACTTCAACGGGTTTCTAATCCTTTTGATCTACTTGAAGGCAGAATCCAAATGGTTTCGACCAAGATATTTTTCAATGGTTTCAAAAGGTTTCCATATGTTTTAAATTGAAGCCAAAGTGCTTTCGAAAGGATTGAGTTTTGACTATATCGAAAGGTTTTAATGAATGGTTTCTCTAAGGAGATGGTTCCCTAGGGTTTCAAAAGGATAAAAAGGAAGGTTTTTCCTATTTTTTTCAAAAGGAATTATTTAAAAGGTTTTAAAAGGGGATGTCTGATATGTTGAAGCTATCGGAGAAAAGAAAGGAAGGGGTTTTCCAATGTTTTCAAAAGGCTATATTTAACGGTTTCGAAAGGATCTTTCAATGGTTTCGAATGGGTCACCTTCAAGGGTCGAAAGGGTTGTTTAAAGGTTTTAAACAAAGGTTTCGAATGTATTGAATATGCAATGTAGCCTATGTATTTTCAAGTTAGAATGGGTTTTAACTTGTTTTGGAAGGATAGTTAATCTTTATCGAATCTCATCAACATTATTTTGAGTAAAGTGTATATAACATGGAAAAAAATGGCTTAAAATAAAGCTAAAGATATATTTTCCTTGTATATAAGTACGATTTGAAGGACTAAGTCATTTGGAAGAGGTTTTCAAGGAAAATTTAAAGGTTAGTTTACCCTAAGAAAATAATTCGGACAATTAGTCCATTTTGCACGCAGTGAGCCTAGATTTTGGAAAGTTAGTCTATTTTGTGGGCAGTCTGTCCCATTGTATGGACAGATAGTCCATTTGTCGGTGTCTCGATTTTACTCCAATGGGATGTTCTTAACCACTTCGCATTCTTTCATATCAATCAAAGCCTTCCCTTTTTTTCTTGTTTAAGTAGCGCGCCAACCATTCTTCATTGACTTGGAACTACTAAAATGCTTGGTTCATAGCAATTTGCAAGTTGCTATGAATAAATAGCATCTAGATTCCAAATTCTTTTGCTATTACCAATTATACTATTAGTGTATTGTACACTACCGTTCAGTCTAGCCTAGAAGGTTTGAGGTCTATTTGACCCGTATCTCGATTTTACTCCCATGAGATGTGGTTAACCACTTAGCATTCTTGCATATCAAGCAAAGCTTTCGCTTTTTCTTCCATTTTAAGTAGGGTGCCAACCATTCCCCACTAACTTAGAACTCCCAAAAAGCTTGATTCATAGCAATTTGCTTGTTGTTATGGATACATAACATCTAGATTCCTAATTCTTTTGCTATTACCAATTGTACTATTGGTGTACTGTACACTACCATTTAGTCTAGCCTAGAAGGTAAGAGGTCTATCTAACCCGTAAGGGTTAATACATTTATTCTTGCCCAACTTTTAGTATTTTTCTCACTTCCACGAGTGTCACATAGTCATGCAGCGTGGTTTTATTATGCCTCAAGCATTTTTATTAAATATCATTCAAAATTTATTTATTAAAGCAATTCATACCTTTGCATTATTGTCCATGTAATCTATAACGGTATTCAATATCTATAGTATTATGCTTCATATTCGTATGAAACTAACTCTGTCTTTGGGGATCTTTGAAAAGATTATGCTCCATCATCTCCAGAGATGTCTGGGTCCATATATTGAATGGTTTGGAGTTACATTCAACTATCTCTAGATGAGCTAAAACCAGTTTTCCTTTGTCTCTAATGGAGTTGAACCTTTCCTTCCGGACTATGTAGTTTATGCTCTATCGTTTGGTTACTCCATTCTTCATAATGTTCATGCACATCTAACTTTGGATATCTAATAGGAGGACATGCTCTGCTATCCGTGGAGGATCCAACATCGTGCCCCTGAGTGTGCTTTACACGCTTTCTTCACAGGGACTCATTTCCATCGAGGCACTACGACCTAGAGTTTATGGCATGCTCAGTGGATTTACCCTATTGTTTCAACCCAGAGCATACATGTGAGATCTATCTATGTTCATTAGTCTCATGACCAAAAAACTCATAGAATAAAAGGTATTTATTGGTTTCCGTCTCTACTTCATTTTATTCACTGTCCTTAAACTACTGTAATGAACTATTTCCTTATGTTGAATATGGCATAGTGTCTTAAAATTTGGGGGTTGATTTCATATCCAATGTTTGGAGTGAAATGATCATGGTTCGTCTTGCCAAGCTCTGGTATATTGCTATGCTCACCAAACAATCGGCCCGAAACCCCATCAACTTTCTCCTTCGCTATTAGGATGCTTCCTTAGGTTGCATAATGGGACAGTTTGTGCCTGCGCCAATGGATTGACCACCTTTATGCTAGTCAGTATGAACTTAGGCGGTCCTTTTTCGACAGCTAAGTATGTGATTCTAACATCAGCATTGACTTTCGGAGAGACATCCTCCCATAGTCCAACATGGGGTATATCATTGGTCTATTATTGATTATTTATGCATCGATCTGATTGTTCAACCTAAGTGAGTTCAGTTTATGAAAGTTCGAATTTCGGTGGCCCCTTCCTGCCTTACCCGCTCCCCTACTTATTCAATGGGCTGCGAACAAAATCCAGACTAAGTATCTATGGACTTGCATTGGTGTTGCTTGCTCCATGAGTCTAAGGAATGATCCATCATCTCCAAATACCAACTAGGAATGGAGCAACAATATCTTCCATCATCATTTGCAATCACTACTAGACTCTTCTCTAGTAGCTATAGCGGGCTACCTTTCAAATGCAACGCATTCTAACCTCAAGCATTTTTTTGACTTTTGGGTCTTGAAATCTCCACGGTCCTTGGTAGTCCTGTCTCTAGTTAGAAACTAATGCTAAGCTAATCTCTGGTTCCTCACTTCACGTTTTCATGTTTAAACGAATTGTCTAATGATTTGGGTCATCCTATCTTTCAGTTTTGGTGATTGTCGATAATAGCTCGATTATTCCATACGGGGGGCGATTTCTTTCATATTTCTTATGATGACTTGATCTTTAGTTAGGGGCATGTTTATGGCTCATAGATCAGTCCCAGTGATCATTTTATCCTTCATTGACCATAATTTCAATGAGGGAATGTGAAGCGTTTACTATAGCTGCCCCCGGTTCAGCATCATCCCTATCTAGTTTGGCATTGAACTTCTTCTCAGTCTAGTTTCAAGCTAAATTTTTGCTCGTTTGATCCCTTTAGAATTCCTTCTTCTAGATCATCGACCTTTATGATTGGATTCTTTGTCATAGTGTGGCCCCATTCGTCTTCTGGATCCCTAGTGTAGGATCGCCCTTATGTTCAAGTGTTGCGACTAGTAGCTTGCTCCTACCCTAACTGTGTCGTAAGTTGGTGAACCATTGCTTGATGTTTGGCAGTCAAAAATTCATTTTTCTTGGCCACAACTCTATCTAGGTTTCTTTTGGTAACTACTCTACTAGTACCCCAGTGCTCGCTGAATGATCATCCTGATTGGTGTTTGTTTTGTTTAGTGAACGAGCGTAGCCTACATTCCTAATCGTAGCGTCGACCTTTTAATTTGATTTCAAAGGCATGTTGAGAATCATTTCTTAGTGAAACCACCCAAAATATTTGCAAAAAAATGGACAAAAACCTCTAATCAATTAGTTATAGTGCTGTAAATATGGGCTGTATGTCACAACTGTTATATTGATATGATGAGCTATTTTCAAAGTGCTAGTTACATATAGGTTATGCAGAAAGTAAGTTGTAGTAAAGTAAAGAACACAAAGATTTATAGTTTTATGGCTAGAATGTGCCTTTATGCCAAGTACCCATTTTCATTGTTCTTCTTATAAATCTTTGATATAATGTCTAAGATACAATATACAATAATTTGATGCTTAATAAAAAGTATGATATAGCTCAAGGATGTCTATTGGACTATTCCAATTCGGGTATCCTTGGTACCTATTCCTATTTATTTGTCTATGTTGTGTGGTTCTAATTAGGCAGTTCCTGCTAAGCTATTACAATAAGGCAGTTTTCGGCTAGGCTTTTCCTGCTACCCAAATCTGCTAGGCTATTCTTGCTAGCTGATTCGGCTTGTTGTTCCTATTAGGTAAATCTTGCTTGGAGGATCCTGCTAGCCTCTGACTTCTCTGCCATTGCTAATGTGAGCATAGCTCTCCATAATTTTCCTCCTTTTTTGTTGGACGCTTTGGTATTTATAGGAGTGAAGAGCTAGTATCATTGATTAGCATACTTCCCTATATATCTCAACCAGAAGAAAGATTCTTGGGAATCTGGAGTATGCTTGATAACTATCAAATACATGATGGTTTCCTACAATATTTTCACTGCAATGCCCGACTATGGCTTATTCCATAGGTTGTTGGTTCGGTAAAATGTATGTGGACATGTTGTTAGCCAAATTCGTATTATCCGTCATTTGGCTCGGCCCCCTTTGATTCGGCAGACTCCCCTTAGGCTTGGTACGATATGACATCAAGGCACGTGGCTTGGTAGTTCGAGTACTAGATTTGTCCGGTGTCCACTTTTTTTTGGTTTGGTGGGCTTCAATACCTTCGGTTCAGTGAGCACATCCCTCTTTGTTCTAGCTCTTATGCCCTACCTCCATCCAGTCTCTAGATAAAGCCAACCCTCTTACTTGAGCAAGTGATCTTGTTCGGTACCTTGGGCACCAAATAAGATTTCCTCTTCGGTATCCAACGGGGTAACGAACAAGATTTTCTATTCAGTACCCTAAGGTAATGAACAGGATACCTGTTTGGTACCTTGGGTACCGAACAAAGAGAATGAGGCTTGCCTTTACTTCCTCTCAGCCGCTTCTCATGTCTTGACATCTCTATGAGCCTTATCTTCTCTTTCCAGTCAACTTTCTCTTGCCTGGTAACTTTTCCTTCTTTATATTGGCAATGGTTGGCACTCAGATGTTAGATTCCCAAACAGACCATTACTCATGCTCCATAAAAATAATGTGCTTGTTGGGACTCGAACCCGAGTTGGCTAGCTGAAAGGCACAGGTCTTTATCATTATGCAACACATTCTTTTATGCCATAACTCCTTCATTTCATTTCAAATTGATTGAAATTTTTACCAGTGGATTTGTATCATTAAGTAGAGTATTCTAATGCCTTTGAATGTTCTATTTTCCTGAACTAGGTAGTAACTCTCCAAGGTGGGGCCCGCATCGGTAAGGTGATGGATAAATTTTAAGATGATCATATCTTCCAATCCGTAGCTCAGATTGAGACGCGATTTCAACTTATGTGCATGTCCTAACCTTAGAAACATTTCTTAAGTGCTTTGACTATATTTTCCGACTATGCAAAACTTACCCATGGCACTTTGCCTTGCCTTATGATTACTTGATGGCGCTTTTATTATGCACCATCCGTCCATTTCTATGTTTATAACATCTTTCTGTTTTCAATATATTATGGGTGAAAACATCTAAAACTTTACGAAATCCTAGACATCATCTTTATCTTCCTATTTTCTTCTAATTTCCAAAAATTTTTGAATCGCATTATTTACGTAAGAAATTAGTACAAAGACCCAGAGATTGAAAGTAAAGAATGAAATGAAGAAAATAACTTGAAAATATGGAAAATAAGAATACATAACAATTATAATGGTTCAACTAATCAAAGGCCTGTGTCCACAATTTTTTTTAATGATTTCTAGTAAGTTTTACAAAACTATTCTTACAGATTGGTGATGATCCTTAGAATTATAAGAATAATAAACGAATTTGTTTAATAGCTAAAAAGATCGCTCAAATAATGCCCATCCTACTCTATTTATAGTTGTAGGTCGCCAGAAAACTCGCGCTTACGTTCTAGCCCACATTCCTTACATTTAAGAGAGATTAACTGAAGAGATCATGGAAAATATTCAAGGATCGGTATCGATCCATAGTTAGGGATCGGTACCAATCTATAAACTTGCCTTTTGGAATTCTTCATTCTCCTTCTGAATGTTCATTTGACTTGTACCTTCGTCTTTAATGCTTTATTTGCATTGATATGGGTTAGAACTAAAGTGAATTCATTGGCTCGAAGTTTGGGCAAGATCATTCGATTTAGCCATTGATCGTTTGAGTTGAGATGGGCTTACGAACCACTTAAGGTTGCATGTACTAGCTTATGAACACCCTAGCATCATGTGATGGGAAATTTTGATGCATCGGAACAAGCATTGGGGATTGGTACCAATCCATGTCCTAGAGATCGGTACTGATCCATTTCTTTGCATATATCTTGAATCTTTGTCTTGTGATTAAAGTGAATTTATGATATAAGGATTTCTTAGCAGGTTGATGGATTCATCTTTTGACTCTGTTCGATATCTGAGCTTAGCAGTTATCACTCTAGATTCTAGCTTGATGGGTTTTAGGTTGACTGATCTAACTCATCCGAATATGGCCTAGCCATAACGCTGGATAACATTTTCCCCAAAAGTATACATTGTTTTAACAAGATATGCATTGGAAAAAAACATATTTATGGATTCCACATTAGGATTCAAGTTTACTTTGAATATGCATCATCATTCCTTTAAATTGCTTTTGTAAACTGTAGGGCCTTTGTTTAACCATTGCATTGCTTCGGGCAACTTCAGACTAACTTCCATGCAGTATAAAGCTAAAGCGTGCCTTTCAAGTTTGTCATTCCAAGTTCAGATGATTCTCAATGTTCTCCTTCTTCGAGTTAATCAAGTAAGATCTTGGCCTTTTGAAATTTCGGTTGTCCAATGTCATGCATGCATACATATTCATACACATGTATTATCATATATATTATGTATATTAATTTTATGTAGTTGGGTACTAATCCTTGATTAGGGATCGGTACTGCTCTAAGACTTCTAGTATATAGGCAATTTTCCAACCTACGTTTATGGTTCGAATTCTATATAAGCTAAGAACCCATACTTTATCATTTCTACCTTCTTTCACTTTATGCCTTAAGATCTTTTCACTTCAAGCCTAAACATCCCCATTGCTAAAGCTATATCTTCAATTCCACCATCGAGCTGCCACCGCCTTCAGATCTCGTTCATAGTTATCGAAACATGCAATTGATTTGAACTCAAATTTGAGCAGGGATTGAGTTCGAACCTTATTTGAGTCAACTTAGGTAGCGGTGGCAGGGATCCGCTTGCATCACCGTCGAGCATTTGTCGTTCGCTCTAAGGTCAAGCTCGACTAAAAATAAATGAAGGAAAAAAATTTCATCCTTCTCACGAATCGGTGCCAATCCTACACTTGGGGTAATTTACACTTGGAAACTTTATTGGATGAATGCCATTTGCACAAACCAAAACAAACCGAATTTCATTCAAATGATTCAAAATTTGTCGAATAAATTCTCCCAAATATTCCAAGAAAATTATAATAGAACTTGATCGAGTCATGGTTGATGATGTATGATCTATGGTGACCGTCGGCGATAGTGGTCACCTCAGATATTAAGTCGGTGCTTGAGCGAACTGTTTGCTAATCTTTTTTTTTCAAATGATATATTTGAACTTGATGATATTAGATACATGACTACAAAAAATTGCTTAATTTTAGTTATACTATACTGGACCCCATCAAAGTATGAGACTCGATCAATAAACACACATTGATATCCAATGGGTTTGGTGCATTAACTTTGTAGGGCTCTCTTTCCAACATGACGATTACTGCTTTTAATATGCTTGACATCACTTATGTACAACGCTTTGATAATTATGGATCATAGATGCTCTAAGCATCTCTCCACCATAGCCATAGGTCCTTTGGTACCTGCATATGCCGAGTTTGACAAAAATTCCAATTTTATCGCTCTTCCTGCATCAAGACATAATCCTACACAATCTGGACCTCAATCAACTTTCCATCATATGGAACAACTTCTTCAAGGGTTACTTATGCATAGGTTAAAGAGCTTGCAATAAGAGCTACCCCCGATGTTGACATTGGTGACGCAATTATTTTAGATGATCCTCAAGATTCCCCAGCATCGAAAATTGTTGAGAAATATCTCCGAAAAATATATGAAAGGCAAGGTATTCCTTATAAGGACATGCTCTTTTCGTCGCACCATCAATGGGCACATCTATGGTCATTTGGTATATATAGCCAGCAATCGATATATGTGCATAGCCGGTATTGTTTCACTGTTCAAAAATTTCAGTCCCATAATCCTGTAATTCATGAAACTAGCTCCAAGCCAATTACATCCCAATAGCTATGCTTTCTTGAATACCATGTGTATTATTTTCACGCGCCACTTGAATTGTAAGCCTAACACTCGAGAGATTCATTATTTGTATAGCTTCAAACATCGAAAAGGATCCTCTTTACTTATATACTTAGAGCGCTTTGGGGGCACCGAACTGTGATAGGCCGTTGGGATAAGTTGATCTATTCAAAGATACGTTCTTTTTCGTATGCTGCCCACCTGGTTCCACTTTATGTTGGCTGTTCGGACGTAAGTCTTATTCTAATTCATTCTTTTTATGATTCTAATGTTATAGCTTTAGCTACTCACACAATTATTCCTTGTTTTTATAGACAGTGCAAGAAGGCTTAGTGGCCTGGCCTTGGCGAGCATACTCGCGGCTCTTTACCAAGTTACACTTGAAGAAAGAGAGATAAGAACACTCCTTCCAAATGAGAATTTGCATGCATATTTCTTGCTAGAAAAAGTATGTTCGGCTATTTGTCGAAGCTCATGTTGGATGATAATGATGACTCCTCAGAAGAGGACAACACAACCACATACGCCAATGAAGGCCATGAGGTGCCCCCAGTTTCGAACCCTATTTTTGATCCTGAATCAGGTCAAAGGGTTAGAGACAGCAGAGGAGCGAGGAGTGAACATGCTGAGGTAAAAGGGAGTGATGGTAATTACAATAATGATGTTGATATTGGTCGTGAGTCTTCTAGTGATGAGGTGATGATGATCAAGCTTTTCTTATAGCTTATCGACCAAATATAAGGATCACCTCGTCTAAGAAGATTGTATAGCCTCCACCAGCCACTATGATAGAGGTAACCCATTTCCCGCCCATGAAGACATTTAGGGGTCCTATAGGCTGAATACCGATGGATTCAGTTCTTTTGGTCTGGGCAACATCAGTATCGGGGATATTGGATCCCCTATCTATGTACCAGATGAAGTGCATGGTGTGTAGGGAGATCACCCCTATTAGCAAACTTTAAGTACATGGTCTATGGAAGGACACTAGGGTACATACACACACCCATACAACACTACACTTCTGCTCTTTCTACACCAGAGTTCTCTTTCAACACAGGTAAATCATTCATGTTTTATTTGCAAAATCGATGGAGTGCAAGGGTATGTTATATATAAAAGTCAAGGGAACTAGCATAGGAAACACGGATCATATGGTCACCCTCACAGTTCTTTATATGATTCATATCCATGGAGGTATTCAGCCCGAGACTATAGAAGTCGGGACAAAGGCTATACCTCTTATGGGTTGACCATGCATCATGGGTCTCGCTCACCTTACCACATGGCATAGATAGACATTCTACTAAAGTTAATTATACCATGTCTATCAATGTACCGCACATTCCTTCTTGTACTTCATCGACATAGCCAATAGCATCCTCTCATGCATCGTGGCATTCTGATCCTTCATCAAGGCTGATCATCTCCATCATTCCTCATTCGAGATCAGACAAAGAGAATTGAGAAAGAAATTGTTCTAATCCATATTTGGATACTTATGAGCGCACTTTCCCAAAGATCATTTTCGACGATGTCAGGCTCATCCTCGATCTAAAGGACATCCCTTGGCAAACCAGGACCGACACCATGGATTATGTTGATAATGTATACAATCAATATTTTAAATAGAGATGGTTAGCTGAGGTTATTTTTGAACGTGCATATAAAAAGAAATTGGAGCTCGATGGGATAAAGCTGGAAACAGAGAAAGACAAATGCATCACCTCAACCCTTGAAAAGTAGGTTGCAATGCTTAACACATCGTTAACTGAAGCCAAGAAACAAGAGGAAGGTCTGACAAAGTCTATTGATTTAAAGCCCCAAAAACATCAAAAGAAACTCAAGGCAGCTTTCCACAAGAGCCATAATATGACATTAGAGAATGAGCAGCTCAAGAAAGAAGTCGTGGAGTTGAAAAATGGCTGGAAGATGAGAAAATATGAAAAGATGATGCTCTCGCCCAAGCCTAAGGTTACCACAAAAAGTTACTTGATGCTTACAGAGCAAGAGACAATGTAGAGGCCCAGCCAAGGGATGTTGAAAAGCAACTCAAAGCGATAGAGAAATGAGTTAAGGATGAGCTTGAGTCCATGCTCATTCGTTATAACGCTTATGTGATCAAGTTTGAAAACTTAAAATGGCTTGATAAAGGGCATCCCGAGGCTTTGGCCCTGGCATGGAAGCAGATTGTAAATCAAGATACAGAGCTTTCTAGTGGGACTGAAGTCGATGTTGAAGGGTTAACGCTCGATCTCCTGGATGAAGAAAATGTAAAGGCTCTCAAAATCGGTATTCTTATCTTTCATCTAGAGTTGTCCATTGAGGTCTAAAAGGACCAGGGTGAGAGTTGCGATGCCCATTATAAGCACCCCCTCCTCTATATCCATACTATCCAAGAGTTTTACTGAGTAAAACTGTCGAATAATGACAGAGAATGGAGCGATATGGGTACATGTGAATATTCCCATTAGGCTAACATTGGTAGGTATTTGAACATTGAATATATAACTAACCTATACATACACGGTATTAGCACTAAGCTATAAACACATGTGCCTCAGAATAGAATAATACACAATATACAGTAAATATTGGAGAATATAGAGTTAATATCACGGTGATAATATATAACAAAAATATATACTATTTGTTCAATATACATCATAATGATATACATTCAAAAGACTATGCAATACAGGATTATAATCCATAATACTAAATATCTAGTCTCCTCTATACCTAGAAAATAGAAGATGATCTTATCCACTATGTATCTAAAATGTTTCGGACTGACCCAAGTATCATATAAATAACAAAGGTGTCAGAATATGTCTAAATAAAGTGCAAATATTTATATAATTCCATATATGTTGGATATAATTATATAATAACATCGTCGGGATAATTCATAACAACATCCTTAACATTATTTATATAGTAATATACATGTAGTATATAATTACAATATCAATGTCAATCACCAAAACAACATATAATGTTAGGTATCACAAAAACAAGTGTGAAGAGCTCATCACCCACATAGAAAAACATCAACTCAAAAATCATAGAATCGATATCAAATTGGTGAATCATTCATATCCAGAAATCATCATCAAAACCTAAAATCATTAAACAATGTAAAATAGACTATTTGACTATAAAACATAGGGCCCTTACTCACAAGTCAGAAATGATAAAAGATATAAGAACCACTATACTCTAGACACCTATCCAAATATAATATCACCTTCTCATACATAAATAAAAATATATCGTGATGGAAAATGACTGTACAACAGACACGAAGTCCCAAGTGGAGTCATATATACATCAATATATGGGTCATCCAACCCTAGGTTTCCTAACCTATCCATATACTTAAGTGAGGTGTATCAGTAGAATATGACAATCTACCACTCTGTTAGAACCAAAAGTTAGACTAATGGCCATTCACCTGGTCTAAGAGCGAAGGGTTACCTAACCGAGTCTGCTCCTACAGTCTTTAGTTACCTTGACGGACATCGTGACACTTATCTGCTAGTGGCTTGTTAATGCGTAACCTTAGTCATGACCCTAATTCCCCAATAGCTAACAAAGCGTTAGCCTATGCAGCATAAAAGGGGAAATAGAGCATCTACAGTATGGGTCACCCAACCCAAACCTTGTGAAGTGAGGCATCTACCCTATGGGTCACCTATTCCAAATATTGTGATGCGCATCAAATAAAATATCGAACAACGGTGTCGCGGATCTGGGATATGGCCCCAAAATCAGGCAGCTAGGGTGGATTCAAACCATCTGTTCTCTCCAATGCTAAAAACAAGAGTGCATCATGATAGTGGTACACAATATAAACAAACATAAGGGCACCTACCCAATTGGCACTTACAAGCATCACCTCACGTAAGTATAATAATACTTTTCCCATCATCTGAGTGATACCATCTTACAATGACCAATAGAATAAATTTCACAACAACACCCAAGCCACTGTGCGATACTCAAACATTTATTTATTACTTATAAACTAACACTCAATCTCCTTAATATTCTACATAACGAGTCCAAAGAATAACCGAAGAAATATTTTTGAATGCCCTACTCCAAATGGTATTGTAACTCTCCTTATTTAGATTAATCGTCACATAGAATTAAATACTATTAAATCATAAATAAAATATATCAAATACAGAAATCACTAATCCATAAGAATGGATGTCATCATTATACCTAGATAACTATATCTTATCGAAAAATAAACCAAATCATTATCAACACTAAATCAATTGCATAAATTCAAGATAACATAAAAGAAAGGAGAATCATAAAAGTAAAATAATATAGGATAATCGAATAAAATTTACAAAGACATATATATATCTGTGTGTGTGTGTGTGTATGGATGTATGTATATAATACTTTTAATAAAACTCCAAAACCATTAAATTATTTTTCAAAACTTTTCAAAACATCGTTTTAAAACAAGAAGCTAATTAAATATCTAAATATGTAAATTAGGGAGTAAAATGCAACACCCCTAATTTTAATAAGATTATTCAGAGATTTAATTTGATATATTAAATAGAATAATGTAAAGATTAAAGCGATAAGGGGATTGAGATTTGAAAATTTATTATAGGACGTGCTTAACTAAATAAAAATTAAAAGGAATGAGTTTATAGAAATGGTTTCATAAGTTAACTAATAAGATAATAAGGCAAGGATATTAGCCGTCCACTGTAACCCTTAACCCCTAACCCTTATTCCCATTTTCATTCCACAAGTTCAAAATTCTAAAAGATGAACCAAAGTGCTCAAGCCGGTCATAATATAGGGGAAATAGGAGAAATATCAATTAAAATCTAAGGAATCAAGCAAAGAGAATTAAGCAAGTTCATATCTTAAGTTCCTTATCCAAAGTAAGATGAATAATAATCAAAACCATCTCATTTTCATTTTTAAAGAGCATTTGATTTCAGGTTTTAAGTTTAAAACCTTTTATGATGATTTTAATGATGATATGCTTGGATTACATGATATGTTTGATTTAAACAAGTATATTTGATAATTGTTTTATTCGATTTTAAGGCTAGAATCGTATATATTAGGTTTCAAATGCTATGAAGATTTAATATGTCACGTAAAACATTATTTTGGAGAAGTGTTTAAATTTTCATAATTATCCAAGCTAAGGATAATTTATTATGAATTTTTGATAGAAGAAATAATTAACTGGGTTTAAAATTTTATTTTTGCTATTATACAAAGGATTTTTGGTCTGAAATTTATATATGTTAGATAACATATTAAAAATAAATTTTTATGATTTTTCTTAAGTAATTTACTATGTAAATTAAATTATTTAAGTTGGAGGACTTAAATGTCTTAATTGTTTTGTTAAAGGAAAGGGCTATTTTGTAAATTATTTTTAATTAATTCGGGGTAAATTTGACAGTCTTTAGAAAGATTTTGGTAAAGATTATGGTAACCAATTATATTTTTAAAAATAGGTAAGTTAATTGATAAGCATTTACTTAAAAAGGAAACAAAATAGTTTTGTGTAGATTTATTACTTCGCCATGTGCAGATTTATTTTTTCCCCACTTCTAGTTGCAACCTTTCGACCCCTTACCTCTACCCCCAAGCAAGTCGAAACCAATACACATGGTATCATTGCTTTGGTACGTAGTGGATTAGAAAAAGGTGGAAGGTATAGAGTCGAAACCTTGCTTTCGAAGGGGTCGAGGCCATTTCAAATAGTTTTAGAAGATCTTTGTTTTACTTTCAAAAGAGATGCCACTTGACTACTTTTCAATGGATGCTTTAAAAAGGTTTGACTCACTCTTATATAGCATTTCAAGGTGTTGCCGCCTTCTTGTTTTAAAAAGGGTAGCTATCGAATGAGTTGTCGTATTTTATGTTTTAAAAAGGGAGCTTACGAAATGGTAGTTTGTACAAGGTCGAAACCCTGTTGTTGTCTTTATACCTTTCGAATAGGTTGAAAATCTTCAATGAATTTGAAAGGAAAGCTTTATTTTATAAATATAACAAGTCGCTTCCCAATGCTTTCGAAAGGGCTCTAGTAGCGATTTAAACCAAAGGTTTTGAAGGCAATTGTTTCGAAAGATGTTTCGGAGCTAGCCTTGCAATTGTTTTAATTAAAGAGTAATGCTTTTGAAAGGATGGTTCCGAAGCCATCTGATTTTCCCAAACTCTTTTACATGAAGTTTAATGGTTTTGAAAGGGTTACTTTTGTTTATATTCACTTTGACCCAAAAGTCATTTTCAAGAATAAAACCAATGGTTTCGAAGGAGGTACTTTCAAATTGTGACGACCCAGCAAATCCATACCCTTTGAATGGACAATGAACCACACATGTTCAAACCAAAAAGCACAGACGGACGGAAAGTCAGGAGAAAGAAAAGAAGAGAGTGTAAGAGAAGAGAAGAAAGGGAGAAGATAGAACTAATAGAACAATACAGAATCTCAAATCGCAGCAGAAAATATATTATATCATATCAATGATCTTTACAAAACAGAAACTGTATATACATACATCAATCGGAGTTCAACAATCGATCACAAATTATCAGCCTGGACAGTTATAATAACTTGTCCTCACAATTGGCGATAATATACAACAATTAAGCATAGTGGATAATTAATAAATAAAACAGATACGTGTATACGAAATGAAGACTTCCATCTTGCCTGTTGAAGCTCCAAAAGCATCAATCTAAACCTGTAAATATACTCGGTATGACCCGAGCATTGAAAGGGAAGAATGCCCGGATCAGCCTTGTAAACCAGCATGAGAAACACACTCAACTGAATTTATTAAATTACCACACTTTTCCTTTATCAAAACAAAAGTATCTCGTAAGACAAATCCACACATAAACAATGACATGTTTTTACTGTACGATGACTAAAACATCTCATATCAAATCATCTGATATTATACTAGTGTCTAGTATACAAATAATATTAATCATAGCCAAAATTGTTGCCTTGATTAAATTCCAGCATATAGCCCAAAATGGTTGATACAATCAAAATTGCAAGCATGTGGTGGATTTTGGATTTCCATACAATTGACCAGGTGAAGGGACTACCTTCTGAATAGGTACAGCTCTAGATGGATGTCCCGAGGCACATCTGCCCTCTACCAAGACAAGACCGGCCTACCTCATATGTCATCCTCCGGTCGTTACCGACCTTTATCGAGGGCCCTCGAAGCATAAAAACAACAACAATCAGATACATGACGTCATAGCGTGTAAAGATATATCTAGAACAGAATGATCATACCCTAATGGGAGCGACTCACTTAGCCCTGCTGCATCTAACCCTGTTTCAGTCACTTCCGATTGATGAGGCCTTAGGTAATGATTACCTTTCACGAATCACATAACTTTGAATGCCACATAGCCATTTCTGTTGACTACTAATTGTCTTCGACAAAAATACAACCCTTAAGCTCATACGTCTTAAGGAGGGTGTTAAGCTATGAGAAGTTGCCTTCTCTGCCACCACTGATGTACGTTTGTAAACCCAATGTACGTAATCTTTAGAAATGCAATTTCAGACAAACATCGAGACAAGTTGTCCAGGAACAGGACAAATCGAAGTTACTTTCCTACCCCATCCTGTCAGGAAATCCCTAGGATTAGTAGAGAATAGTCATCGCATTGGATATTTCGTAATGAAGAGACTGCTGCTACTATATGTATATTGGGGTTTTAACCCCATACGTTCAGCAAGCAGTCCCCCACTATGAAAATCCGGAATACCAATATCATCACAAGTAACATGCATAATCGTCGCATATATATTGGTCCGAAGTGGTTTTCAGATAAATCTGATCCCGGTCTCTTCGCACCAACAACACAAAAGTGTTTCTCGACCACACATAGAAACTAAGTCTCACAGACTTATCATGTCTCCAACTTTCAACTTGATGTCCTTCAAGTCAAGAAGGAAGCTCGATAGATTGGAGTAATACTCCGCACTATACAAATCAACATCCTTAACACAAAGGATAATCAAGCGTAAACAGAAGGCTACGTATTAAGTGTACAACTAAATAGTTCCCACATCAAGTCGAGGAACTAAAATCGCCAAACTTGATGGTCGGTTATTTAACTATCAAAACAAACAAACAAACAAATATTTAGCACCATATACAATCACTAGGAACTTTTAATTAACCTCTTATTAATTAAATTTTTTTCCAAATATTCCCTTCAAATTATCTTTAAAAAGATATATTCCCAAAATATTTCAAATTTCTATATTGGAAAACATTTCCATATACTTATTTAACAATAAGTAATTCACAAATTTCTTTATTTTCAACACATAGAAAATATTACATATACTTAAATCAGGATTAAGTATATATTTTATTCTTTAATGAAAACATTCTATTTAAACACATTTATTTGGGTTAAAACGAATGTTGCGTAAAACATCATTACGACAACCCAAAATCAATAGTATAGGGATTCGAAAATAAGATAGATATATAAATCCCATATACTAAACAAAACATTTTCTTTCGAAAATCATTTACTATAGCAACAGTATTATAGTCCATCATTTCCTGTACTTCTCGAAAATGTCTATTTCAACAATGAATGTTGAAATCTATGTATTCGATACTTAACACATTTTAAAACATCTTTAAACCATTTTACTTCATTTAAAATATCACTTCCCGAAACATTCATTTAATTAAAAGACTATTCACTGTCCAAAATCGTGAGTATACTATGTTTACTAAATTCCATACTTTTACACCTTTATTAAAGGATAATCCATTGTCCAAAATCGTGGATACATCTCCTTTAATAAACTTCTATACTTAACTTATCAAATTCAATTGATTTTGGAATTATTAAACAATGTTTATAAATTCCATTTATATTTTAGTTAAAACTTCAATTTGTAAAATTCCTTAATTTACCAATTCTACATATATCTCATTTATATCCCCAAAATCCAAATTATAATTTAATTACTTATATATCTCTTATTTACAAAATTCATTCATTTATAAATTCACAAATTATAAATCTTATTTAGGTATAAAATCCATTTATAACTTCATCTTAACAATTATAAAAACTCTTTTATAATTCATTTACTTTGATTTATAAAATATCAATTTTATAAATCTTATATATATATATATCTACCGTTTATTATAACTTCAAAAATCATACTTAAGTATATTTCAAAAAATCATAATTTTTATAACATAAAAATTATAGCTTTTATTTATTCAAAATAAATTCATTTCCTTAACCATTTAAAATTAATAAAACATCTATTTCCAAAATCACTTTAAAAATCCTTTTTAAATTGAAATCATCACTTTACATTTTTTAATTTCCAAAAATAGGCCCAATGCTGCAACAGCACTGAATACATCAATCACGCCATCCAAAACATCATATATATCATATGATAACAGAATATATCCCATAATCTGTAAACAAATCAATACTGGCGTGGAGTCCAGTTGGATCCCTCCAACCTATCACCTACAACAAATATACATATTAGAATATGTGTATAATGTTCGCTTCGAGGCAGACATGCGTACAAAGGGACATCCGCTCATGCACGAGAACTTATAGGGTCATCTGCTCCAATAGGCAGAAATATATCCAAATACCAATCAATGTATCATATATCATCCAAACAATCATCAATCGTCATAAATAATATTTATTTCTCACTTATATAAAAATATCAGTGACTTAGAAAGAGCGAGTACAACTCATTATGGTTCCAATAGCAGTTGCGGTGTTTTATTCTGAATAAAATTAAACAGTCATTTAATTTTATCCAAAATTTACACTAGCTCAAATCAACTCCAAAGCTCGTCAATACAGACCCAACTCAATTCGTTTCGTCAAAAATGGACCTCGTATGACACAGTTATGAAATTTAGAAGTTTGTACGGTTTTAATATATATAAATCATTTTATTTTTTATTTTTTCAAACCCTACTTGATATCAACCGTTCATTTCTGCCTAATGGAATCGTGGCCACCGTAATCATCTCCTTGCCTACCTAGGTTCGAATGCGCGAAAACCCACCAAGCCGCCAAACTTTTATTAATTATCGAGCCCTCCACCGACCACTAGAAAATGATCTGAGGCCGCTGCATCGAAGAGCAACTCGAATACTATCATCTCCTGGAGCCATGCTCGACTCGATCGTGCCTAGGCTGAGAAATCGCCTCTCGAACATGTGATATTTGCACTCGATTTTCGGTTGATCTGCTTCATATTTTTCAATCATAACCGTTGATCCCCTAGATCCCACTACCCTCTACAAATCTCTAGTTGAAGTCTCGACCTAAAAGTTGATGGATGGAGAGATAATGGAGGAGGAAGTTGCGCTATTTCTGGCCATTAAAATGTATGTGGCGGCTAAACCTAGCCCATTAGGGTTTTGTGAAAAATATGGCCTTGTATAGAAAATTTGACGACACTATTCATCCCAAAAATTTTCGAACTCTAATCGAAGCGTGCCATCTGGTGTTTATAATGTTTTACCCCCTATTCTGAATCGAGAGCCAATTCGATCATGTTTGGAACATAGGTTTTCAAATCGACTAATTTAAATTTAAAATTCACTTAAACAGATTTCTAAGCATTTTAGCTTGCCCCGGACAAACCATAATTCCGACTGACACGAAATTTGAAATGTTATAAAAGTACAATATTATGGATCCAATGAAATTGGTTTCGTCGAAATCCGATACTGTATGAAAAATGGCTATTTTTACACATCAATTAAATATTAAAATATTCAATTTCTACAATTTAACTTTCAATTCAATTTTAAAAGTTCTCTAACACCATTCTAATTCAAATATGATTTTAATTCAACTTTATAAATCATTTTTATTCAAATTAAATTCAAATTTCAATTATTTCTACAATATCAAATATTAAATTATCGATTTAATTATCCAATTAAATCCTTATATTTCAAATATAAGTTAATCAACTTATAAAATCTAATTTTGAATATTTAAAATAAATTAAATATACGAATTTCAAATGAATGAAATTCTAGATCGTTACATTCTCTTCTACGTAAAAGAATTTCGTCCTTGAAATTACTAAGTAAGAAAAAGTCACAAAATGCATTAACTTTTCAAAATAACTCTTCAAAGTGAATTTCAAATTCATTTAAACATTTTAAAATTTTCAAAACCCATTTAGTTAAACTTCTTATAAAAACTTTTCTAAGTTTTCAAATCCATATATAATTATCAAAAAAATTTCTAACTTCTTAAAAAATTTCCAATGACTTAAATTTTCAAAAAAAAATCGCCAGCGTCTCCTTTGCGTGGTTCGATTGTAGTAGGATCACAACGTATATATATCACAAATATACATCTCATCTTCGAGGATGAGGCTTCCCGTAAGGGAAAAAAAGGTGTAAAAGTACGATATGTAATCTGAGATATGTACCTTGTATATTATTAGCGAGCATATACGACTAATATAGCGCGAAGCGAGCTCCACATGCAAAGCAAGTGCCATACGCACCTACTAAATACTCAACAAACAAATGAGAAACATGTATATATGAAAATAATATCAATAAAAAACATATACTAATACAACAACTATATATGCCAATATAAAAATGCAATCAAAAGCAACAAATCCAACCATTCAACAACTATCATCCAATTAACATCCAATAAACCAATCTCTATCCAACAAATCCATAACCATATCAATATAAATTCACTTATAATTAATATTCAATAAACTGGTTTGCAATTTAAATCATATTTGATTCATTAACATTTGATTTTACTAACATTCATTTATTCATATTCAGTTAGTTTACATTCACTAATTTACATGCAAGTTTGTTCACTTTCAAACTAAATCATATTCAATTCTATTTAAATTTACTTACTTCCAATTTGTATTCAATTATTTAAATTTCAATTTCATTAATTCAATTTCATATGAATTCCTATACAATCAATTAACATTCATCTAACAACCAATGAATAACTAACGTAATCAAATTTATTTACTCTACTTTCAACAGTCATTTTGGTTTAACACATTTAGTTTCAAACAGTTGATATTCAATTTAGTTTGAATTCTAGTATTCACTATATTCACATTTCTATACAACATTTCCAATATTGTTATTAATTCACAACTTCTTAACAAAAACATTTTTAATGCAAATTCATTTTACAACTAAAGTTGAATTTCATTATATAACTCAAGTTCATATTTATTTAACTACTTCAGTTCATTAACTTCTTATTATTCAACTTTACTTTGCATATTCATCACTTCAATTTATTAATTTACTTCGATACCAAAATCAACTTCATTTACATTTACTTTCACTTATACAACTTAAGTTCACTACTAATTTTAATTCAAATTCTACTTTATTTAACTTTTACTTAAGTCAAATTCACATCAATATTCAGATTCAGATTTTTTTTTTCTTAACAAAATTGTCTAACCATTTTAACAATTGGTTTTACTTACTTTTTCTCAATTTTATAAGTTACACAGCTTACTATTCAAACTTCCAAATTTATATTATATAATCACTAACCACTTAGGTTAAATTTCCATTTCAATAATATATCCAATATTGTTCAAATCCATTTCACTTTCTTTAACTTTCCTTTAGTTAAATTTCAAATCATATATTTATTATGCTAAATCAAATTTCTTTCAACTATACCAAAGTTAAAATTTTATTTCATATTATAAATCCAAAACTCATAATACTTATTTTTATCAATTACAACTTGGATTTTGAATTCAAATTTGTTTATCACAACAAAAACTTCAATTTTCAATTTACTATTGGTAGCAAATCAATCACATAGAAGCTCGAAAATGATACTAATGATGTTGCAGTCATCACCCTTATTATTTCCCAGCAACAGTAGTGAATTCAGTGCTTTATATTCTTTTAAAAAATTGTTTTTTATTTATAAATCACATTTATACATTCTTACTTATATAATTTATTCTTTAATATAGTTGTTGTTTTTATTTAGATTATTCAAATAGCTTTTTATTAACTTATATATTTACATTTTTGAAAAACCTAATAATTAATTTTATATACACTTTAATGTATTCAAAAAAATTGTTTCTTTTATATATAAAATATAATCGAGGTAAATTATTTCATTTACCCATTTTAAAAAAATACTATGTCGACTTGCCTCGTTTAAGTGTTTGGAAATCCTATTGATAACATGGCGTCCCACATACCGAACAGAATTCATAAACAGCTCAACGGATAAGCAAACACAATATAAAACATTTTACATCATTAACAAATACGCGCTCATATATATAATACACTCAAACTCAATCTAGGATGCTACAGTCCCTATCTATACTGAGTATACATCAAAGCTTAGGAATACACAAAATCTAAACTCTGATACCAGCTGTGATGGTCTAGACAATGGTTAACTCCACCGTAGCTCAAACTAATACCTCGCGCTTTGCTTTTACGGCCAGCCACTTGACTAAAACCAACCCTTTCACACTAGGGACATGTAGCGGTAAGAGTCATCCATTCAATACTTAACAAAAAGCGAGAACCCCCTATCAGGCCGAACATAATCAAGCAAAACCGATTTACATATTCTTTAGAAATGAAATGTCACACAAACCTCCATACAAGTTGTCCAGGAATTAGACAAATCGAAGATACTTTCCTACCACATCCTGTCGGAAAATCCCTAGGATTAGTAGCGAATAGTATTCACGTTGGATATTTAATAATGAAGAGACCACTACTACTATATATATTGGGATTTTAACCCCAAATGATCAACAAGCAATACCCCACTATGAAAATCCAGAATACCAATATCATCACAAGCAACCTGCATAATCGTCGCATATACGTTGGTCCGAAGTGGTTTTCAGATAAATCTGATCCCGGTCTCTTCGCACCAAAAACGTAAAAACGTTTCTTAACCTCACACAGAAACTAAGTCTCATAGACTTATCACGTCTCCAACTTTCAACTTGCTATCCTTCGGGCCAAGAAGGAAGCTCGATAGATTGGAGTAATACTCCGCACTATACGAATCAACATCCTCAACACAAAGGATAATCAAACCTACACAGAAGGCTACGTACTAAGTGTATGACTAAATAGTTCCACATCAACTCGATGAACTAAAATAGCCAAACTTGATAGTCGGTTATTTAAATATCAAAACAAACAAATATTTAGCACCATATACAGTCACTAGGCCCTTTTAATTAATCTTTTATTAATTAAATTTTTTCCCAAATATTCCCTTTAAATTATCGTTAAAAGGATATATTCTCAAAACATTTCAACTTTCTTTATTGGAAAACCTTTCCATATACTTATTTTATAATAAGTAATTCACAAATCTCTTTATTTTCAACACTTAGAAAATATTGCATATACTTAAATCAGGATTAAGTATATATTTTATTCTTCAAGGAAAACATTCTCTTTAAACACATTTATTTAGGTCAAAACGAATTTTGCGTAAAATATCGTTACGATAACCCAAGATCAATAGTATAGGGATTTGAAAACAAGATAGATATATAAATTCCATACACTAAACAAAACATTTTCTTTCGAAAATCATTTACAATAACAATAGTGTTATAGTCCATCATTTACTGTACTTCTCGAAAACGTCTATTTCAAAAATGAATGTTGAAATCTATGTATTCGATACTTAACACATTTTAAAACAACTTTAAACCATTTTACTTCATTTAAAATATCACTTCACAAAACATTCATTTAATTAAAAGATTATTTATTGTCCAAAATAGTGATTATACTACGTTTACTAAATTCAATACTTCTACACCTTTATTAAAGGATAATCCACTATCCAAAATCATGGATATATCTCCTTTAATAAACTTCTATATTTAACTTATCCAATTCAATTGATTTCGGAATGATAAAACAACGTTTATAAATTCCATTTATATTTTAATAAAAACTTCAATTTACAAAATTCCTTAATTTACCAATTCGATATATATCTCATTTACATCCCCAAAATCCAAATTATAAGTTTATTACTTATAAATCTCTTATTTACAAAATTCATTCATTTATAACTTCACAAATTATAAATCTATAAATCTTATTTATATATAAAATCCATTTATAACTTCATTTTAACAATTATAAAAACTCCTTTATAATTCAATTATTTTGATTTATAAAATATCAATTTATAAATCTTATATATACAGTTTATTATAACTTCAAAAATCTTACTTAAGTATATTTCACAAAAATCATAATTTTTATAACATAAAAATTATAGCTTTTATTTATTCAAAATAAATTCGTTTCCTTAATCATTTAAAATTAATAAAACATCTAAAATTGCTTTTAAAAATCCTTTTTAAATTGAAATCATCATTTTACATTTTAATCTCCAAAAATAGGCCGCTGCAACAGCACTGAATACATCAATGACATCATCCAAAACATCATATATCATATGATAACAGAATATATCACAATATCTGTAAACAAATCAATACTAGTGTGGAGTTCAGTTGGATCCCTCCAACCTATCGCCTGCAACAAATATAGAAATTAGAATATGTGTGCAATGTCCGCTTCGAGGCAGACAAACGTACGAAGGGTCATCCGCTCATACACGGGAATATATAGGGACATCTGCTCCAATAGGCAGAACTATATCCAAATACCAATCAATATATCATATATCATCCAAACATTCATCAATCATCATAAATAATATTTATTTCTCACATATATAAAAATATCAATGACTCAGAAAGAGAGAGTTGTACTCACTTTGGCTCCAATAGTAGTTGCGGTATTTTATTTTGAATAAAATTAAACATCTGTTAATTTTACTCAAAAATTTACACTAGCTCCAATCAACTCCAAACTAGCTCTAAAATGTAGTGCTCGTCAATACGGACCCAGAGCAATTCGTTTCGTCAAAAACGAACCTCGTATGACACAGTTATGCAATTTAGAAGTTTGTACGAGTTTAATATATATATAAATCAATTTCCTTTTTCCTTTTTTAAACCCTACTTCATATCGTCCATTAATTTCTGCTTGATTGAATCATGGCCGCCGAAATCATCTTCTTCCGTACCCAGGTTCGAATGCGTGAATGCCCACCAAACCGCCAAACATTGATCAATTATCAAGCCCTCCATCAACCACTAGAAAATGATCAGAGGCCGCCGCATGGAAGAGCAACTTGAACACTATCATAGTCTAGAGCCGTACTCGACTCGGTCGTGCCTAGGCTGAGAAATCGCCTTTCGAACGCGTGACATTTGCACTCGATTTGCCGTTGATCCTCTTTGTATTTTTCGATCATAACCGTTGATCCCCTAGATCCCACTACCCTCTACAAATCTCTAGTTGAAGTCTCTCCCTAAAAGATGATGGATGGAGAGATAATGGAGGAGGAATTTGTGCCATTTCTAGCCATTAAAATGTATATGGTGGCTAACCCTAGCCCATTAGGGTTTTGTGAAAAATAGTGAAAAATATGGCCTTATATAGAAAATTTGATGACACTATTCATCCCGAAAATTTTCGAACTCCAATCGAAGTGTGCCGCCTGGAGTTAATAATGTTTTACCCCTATTCCGAATGCATGGAATATATATCGGTAGCCAATTCATGTTGAATATGCGATTATATGATTTTTGTTTGATGATAATAAACATATATAAATATATATATTCATTTAAATATATTTGTTAATATACTATGTTATTTCTTATAAATTAAATAAATATTTGCTGAATAAAACAAATAACACAGAATTTGAATTCAAACAGATATTTTATTCAAACAAATATTTATTACAAGTTTTTGTATAGTACAAAATTTCAAGCTCTCTCTATATATATAACTTCAATTACAATATAATTTTGATTACCTCATGTGACGCCCCACCTCTATACCCACGCTAGCCAAGAACACTACGGGGTAATGCCGTCAACTAGCGCGGAGAATAAGGCTGTTGAGGAGCGACCATCCGTGTAACGGCTTTGTGCGAGCATCGATATGCCAGATAAAATATAACTTGCATTCCTTTTCAAGAGGAAATCTGACATGCCGAAACAAACTCAAAGCTACTACACAGTGGCTATAATATCTTCGAAAACAAATATAGAAATAAACATAACACAAATCAGTCACAAAAGTTTATATCACAAAGGCGGAAATTGATATGAATATAACACATAGAAGTGTTCATCAGAGTAGTGGTCTACAAGATCCACATTGTCACAAAAGAAAAGATACAAGTGTTAGACAAAAGAATACGTATACATCAAGGAGTCTATATTTCAAATGTATAAAACCAAAAACTACTAAACTAAAGTAGTTAGCCAAAAATCAAATGATGATCCCAGATAGGAAGTCATGTGGAAGCACCTGTAATATCTCAGTCTGACCCGAGTATTATTTAAGAAGAAAATAATAAACGGATCAGTCTAGCTATAATTATCAGATAAAATGAGATATAAGAAGAGATGTAATAAAAACGTATCATAACCAAAAATGTCATACTGCGACAAGTATACATGGAAAATCAACTAAATCACACAAATATCTCAAGAATCTCATAGCATCAAAAAGAATATCATATTCTTTATTTACTTCACCAAGCCACAATAAATGACATACATATCAATGCCAATCGTAAAAGTTGGTAAAACATAAATTCCAGAAATCATCAATTAGAAATCTAGAAATCACAAGAAAAAGAGGATGGCCAATCGCATAAACTAGACATCGACGCACCTAGAAAGACACGCCCCATGCACAGTCGAACATCGACGCACCTAGAAAGATACGCCCCATGCATAAATAAACATCGATGCACCTAGAAAGATACACCCCATGTAAAAACGAACATCAACGCACCTATAAAGGTACGCCCCATGCTCTAGCATCGACGCACCTAGAAAGATACGCCCCATGCATAAACAAACATCGATGCACCTAGAAAGATACACCCCATGTAATGTCTAACATCGATGCACCTAGAAAGATACACCCCATGCAAAGTCGAACATCGACGCACCTAGAAAGATACGCCCCATGCATAGACGAACATCGACGCACCTAGAAAGATACGCCCCATGTCCCGACTTATTGAGCCGATTGCTCCACGAAGTAAACAAACATCGATGCACCTAAATAGATACGACCCATGTGTAGATAAACATCGATGCACCTAAATAGGTACGACCCATGCGAGAAATGAGAAGAAGCTCAATAAAATGAAGTACAGTCCTCCACATAGACAAAGAGACATGGCACATTGCTATCTAAACCATAAAATGATCATCATCGATCATCAAGAAGTGTCAATTATAGTAAGCTAGTAAATATATGAGCTTAGCTTCATGTCCCATAACCACTAGCTTAACTCAAATATTTACGAACAAATTGTAGATCTCCACTAGAAAATTGTCACAAGAGATTCAATCGAACAAGTCTAAGAATTAACCGACGAAGTAAACGCAAGCATTTCGTACCACTTGTTTTACTAAGTCGTTTAATTAGATTTCTCATACGAGTGAGGTAAAGGTTTGTATATACTAGTAGATTGGAAAACGGTTTAAGAAACGAGCTTTGTAATAAAATAGTGTTGAAATCATTTTGATGAAAGAGTTTTGATATTTACTACTAGCATTGAAAACCTTTATATTTTTAAAGTGACAAACCGTAAAAATGATTGTAGAAACAATCAATCATTAAAATCCACATACGAAGACGTGAATCAAATCCAAAGAAACCGATAAAGAATCCATTGAAATGGATATTCAAAAATCCCTAAAAAGGAGTCATCAAAGTCGTAATAAATGATAATAACAAATAGGATCATCGCGAATCGATTCAAATTGGAAATTCAATCCCAAAAGGCAAAGTGGGCTGAAACAGCAAATTCAGTTGACTAAACAGATATTTCAGTTGACTAAATAGCAAATTCAGTAGACTAAACAGAGATTTTCAGTTGACTGAATTCTGCTTGGAAACATTCTGTTTCCAGGTTCAGTCGACTAAACAGAGAATTCAGTCGACTGAATCATGCCTAGAAACATTCTGTTTCCAGGTTCAGTCGACTAAACAGAGATTTCAGTCGACTAAACTGGGGATTTCAGTGTTTTCAGCCTAAAAATGAAGATGCAATCTCTTTGCAAATGCAACCGGACGAACATTGGCTCTAAGGATTTATGCCAATCGGCAACCCGGCCCTATATGCTCCTCAATGCATCACCAAAACATGATCAAAACATCAAAGTTAGGATTTTAAAGATTTGAACCCAAAACACTAAAAATTAGAATATTCACCAATTCAATCCAAAACACTAAAAAGTGGATATACCCGAAAATTCCTAAAATAGAAGTTATCAAAGTCGAACAAGATGATAACAACTAATCGGAGAAGAAGAATCGATTAAAGATTTGAAAACAAAGCAAATTGAGCATAAAATAGGCAAAACAGGCAATACAGGAGCAGATCAGTCGACTAAACTCCCTGAGTCAGTCGACTGAACACATACCTGAGAAATTTTCGGGCGTCAGCTCAGTCGACTGACTCAGAGAATTCAGTCGACTGAACCTGAATTTCTGCATTTCCTACCCTATTTGAAATGAAGTGCAAACTCACTCAATTTGCAATCGGACAAGCACGGACGCTAGGGGTTTACGCCAATCGGCAACCCGGCCCTATTGGCTCCTCGATGCATTACCAAAACATGAATCAAAACATCAAAGTTAGGATTTTAAAGATTTGAACCCAAAACACTAAAAATTGGAATGTTCACCAATTCAACACAAACCAAAAGAAAAGGAACATGAATAAGTGTTAGGAATTCATACCTAACAACCAAAGATAATTATAGTCAAAGATGTGAGATAAAAATCTCACCTTTTTACACAAAAACAAGGAAGGAGAAGCTTGAAAACAAAGGAGGATCAACCACTCTTCAATCCCAACTCAAGGAGCTTGAATCTAAGCTTAAAAGAGAAACATTTCCTAAGTTAGGTTTAGGAAATTTCTGAAATCAAAGAGAGAACGAGTTGGAGAAGAAGGAGATGATACTTACCAATGCTTCTCTTTGAATTTGGAGCCAGAACTTGATTTGCAAATGGAAACTAGGGCTTAGGATTTTAATTCTTTTTCTTTTCCCCCATTATTCTCTTTAGAACTGAAAAGATAAGGAAGAGGGAATGAATGAAGAGAAGTGGTTCAGTTTGGGTATTAAGTTGGCTAGTGGGCTGAACCCAAACCCAAAGCGAAAAAGGTCAAATTTTTAGCTAGCTCCAAACATATCAATATTTATACTCAAAAAGGTTGCAAACGGCATTTTGAACTCAATGGAAAGGGTCTCGAGTCCCAATTCGACTGTTTGCTAAAAGTAGATTTTCGGACTAAAATCCGACGAATGATGAAATATTTAAATAAAATATTTAAATATACAATTGATAAATATGCGGGTTGTTACAGACTTCCTCCTTAAAGAAATTGCGTCCTCGCAATACTTATGAAGAAAATAAAGATTAACAACCATAAAAGCATATCAATAAAAAAGAAATTTGAAATAGGAAGTTCACCATAAAGAGCATGAAAGAGTAAGCCTGAACGGGATCGCTCGATGAATTCCCAGGATTCCCAAGCTTAGGATCTGAGAACCATTGAACTTTCACAAGAGGAACATCTTTTTTTCCGAAGGCGCTCAACCTCCGAAGCAATGATGCGAATGGAATGTTGCTAATAAGTCAAATCTGGTGAAACTTCAATTTCCTCAATAACACTGGGCTCAAGAATAAAAATCGGAATCCCTAAGGCATTTTCGTTGTAGAAAGACGTGAGAAAACGTCATGAATAACAGAAGATTGAGCCGGTGCAACGACGTAGAATAATAACAGTGCGCCCGAGAAACTAGAAACACGAATAATTTGGAACAACGGCGTAGTACAATGACGATACGCCAGATGAACCAAAGCTCAAAAAAATTCGGAACATCGACGCAGTACAAAAAGGTACGTCTAATGAACCAATCACCATAAAAGAACATCGGACGCAAGCCCATAAAGAAATGAGATGAAGCTCAATAAAACAAAGTATATCGAAACGTCCGATGTTGGTAAAATGATCATTCCATTTGGGCATCATCAAAGAAACAACCACTTGTTGTTTACAACAAAGTGCATTGGCAACACGATTCCCCTTTCTGGAAATATACAAAGAATATCAAGATCATAAGATGCAAGGAACTCGATCCAATATTAAGTTCCTTATGAGAAAATAAATATTCCAAAGATTTATGATCAGGGTAGAGAACAAATTTCTCACCCGAAAATAATGAGGCCCAATTTTTAAAAGCGAAATCAATAGCCACGAGCACTAGATCATGAGTGGCATATCTAGTCTCAATAGGCATTAATGATTTAGAAGCACAAGAGATAGCACGTTCTCTTTTGCAAGAGAACGACATTCAAACAAATACGATAAGCATCGGTACAAAATATAAAGTCTTGGTTCCCTTCGGGAATCACAAGAATAAGAGTATCGAAAAAGAGTTCTTTTAAATTATCTTCTTTCCCAAAAAGCTAAAACTTCCAAAATTACAATTATCTCAATGTAAAAATCTTTCTAGAAAAATTTACATTTTACAACTCAATATATCGTGTCTGATTGTCGCATCAAAGCGTTTAGGAAATTCCTATCGATAACATTGATCAAGCGCATCGACCAGAATTCTTAAAGCACTCAACGGGCAATACAATCACAAAATCATCTTCTATATGATGAAAATATCTCTTAAAAGTTTTGAGAATATTCTTTGCTCGTTTAAGATCAAAATCCAATTGTGCTTATAAATAAATCTTATGAAAAAGATTTGCAAAATTTTAAATTTCTATTTTCATCCAAAATCAATAAATACCAGAATGGAATTATCGACATATTCATAGAATACTTGATTTATAAAATGGATGAAACAAGATGGGCAAACTGAATGACATAATAAGTCATTCATAAGAATCATAACGACTGCGGAATGCGGTAAGTGGAATGCTAACTGCCGCAACTCATAATAAATAAAAATCGATGGCAAGGTCGAACTAAAAAGACCCTAACACCTCTCAAAAGATTGCTTAGGAGATAATCCTAAGACAAACTCAAAAATACCGGAAAGTTTCACAAACTATTTAAATGAGAGAAATAACACTTTCCTCATGATAAGGGCTTAAAGAATAAAATGATGCCATCAAATTGGAATCAAAATCACAAAGAAAAATAGAAATCTACTTAACAGATTAAAAATGTCAAAGATGAATAGTCCACTCGGGACTTAGGATATGGCTTCATAATAATTAAGCCAGTCCGTACAAAAGTCAATTCCGAAGCATAAGTAAAAATCGGCTCGGAAAGAAAAATCACATAAAATAATTTCGATAACAATACAAGAAACCAACTGAGCATTGCGGATCCACCAACAGGGTTCGCCATTGTCAAAGGAGTCAACAAGCCCAAAATGTTTAAAGAAAAGGAATCAACCAGTTCTTTTGATATAAAATAGTGAAACCCATATCAAAAAGAACTCAAAAAGGAAAATCATAAAACAAATGTCATCAAGGATAGAATGGCTACCTTAACTAAGAGAAGAGTTGCTAGGGGCTTGCACAATATTTAGCTTTCTCATGTCCTTGTTCAAAAGTTTGGGACATGCAGAAAAAAGATGACCCGGTTTTTTGCAATAGCGACAGGAATGGGGTTTCGGACACATATTTGCATAGTGTTCCTTAGAATTACAATTGTAGCATCCTCCACGATAAGGGATTGGAGTTTTTGCTACAAAAGTAGTTTGCTTCACTCTCTTATTGGGATTAAGGCTCTTGAACTTAATATGCCTCTTCTTGGAAATCCCAATAGCACTAACACTTCCTTTACCAACCTCTTCATATCGAAGAGTGATATCCACAAGCTGATTGAAAGGAACTTCAAGTTTCAAAGGTAAAATCTTTTCGGGGTTCTTACCCAAAGCACAGATAAACCTTTGATTCTTTACAAGATCCAAAAGTTGTTGGGCAGACATGAATGCGCCATCCAAAGAAGGGCTACTGGATTGACCAGCGCTGGGACTGCCAGATCCAACCATTTCTTCTTCTTAAAGAAAGAAAGAAAGAAAGAAGAAGAAAAAAGTTATTCAAAAAATGAATTTCAATCAAACTTGATTGATAAAACAAGGAATCATTAAAGAAAATAGGATTAGACGGTACAAAGACTCGAATAAATCCTAGGGCACAACTCCTAAGAAAGACTTAGGACATGATCCTTGCTAGATTATTCCACATTGTTCCGAAGTTTGGCTTTGATACCAAGCTGTGACGCCCCACCTCTACACCCACGCTAGCCAAGGACACTACGGGGTAATGCCGTCAACTAGCGTGGAGAATAAGGCTGTTGAGGAGCGACCATCCATGTAACGGCTTTGTGCGAGCATCGATATGCCAGATAAAATATAATTTGCATTTCTTTTCAAGAGGAAATCCGACATGCCGACAGAAACTCAAAGCTACTACACAGTGGCTATAATATCTTCGAAAACATATATAAAAATAAACATAACACAAATCAGTC
This sequence comes from Allium cepa, assembly GCA_030765085.1. NCBI lineage: Eukaryota > Viridiplantae > Streptophyta > Magnoliopsida > Asparagales > Amaryllidaceae > Allium > Allium cepa. Next base: position 433,260,075 of record CM060943.1, read on the forward strand.
ACAAAAGTTCATATCACAAAGGCGGAAATAGATATGAATATAACATATAGAAGTGCTCATCAGAGTAGTGGTCTACAAGATCCACAATGTCACAAAATAAAAGATACAAGTGCTAGACAAAAGAATACGTATACATCAAGGAGTCTATATTTCAAATGTATACAACCAAAAACTACTAAACAAAAGTAGTTAGCCAAAAATCAGATGATGATCCCAGATAGGAAGTCATGAGGAAGCACCTGTAATATCTCAGTCTGACACGAGTATTATTTAAGGAGAAAATAATAAACAGATAAGTCTAGCTATAATTATCAGATAAAATGATATATAAGAAGAGATGTAATAAAAACGTATGATAACCAAAAATGTCATACTGCGACAAGTATACATGGAAAATCAACTAAATCATACAAACATCTCAAGAATCTCATAGCATCAAAAAGAATATCATATTCTTTATTTACTTCACCAAGCAACAATAAATGACATACATATCAATGCCAATCGTAAAAGTTGGTGAAACATAAATTCCAGAAATCATCAATTAGCAATCCAGAAGTCACAAGAAAAAGAGGATGGCCAATCCCATAAACTGGACATCGACGCACCTAGAAAGACACGCCCCATGCACAGTCAAACATCGACGCACCTAGAAAGATACACCCCATGCATAAATAAACATCGATGCACCTAGAAAGATACACCCCATGTAAAAACGAACATCGACGCACCTAGAAAGGCACGCCCCATGCTCTAGCATCGACACACCTAGAAAGATATGCCCCATGCATAAATAAACATCGTTGCACCTAGAAAGATACACCCCATGCAAATTCGAACATCGACGCACCTAGAAAGATACGCCCCATGCATAGATGAACATCGACGCACCTAGAAAGATACGCCCCATGTCCCGACTTATTGAGCCGATTGCTCCACGAAGTAAACAAACATCGACGCACCTAAATAGATACGACCCATGTGTAGATAAACATTGACGCACCTAAATAGGTACGGCCCATGCGAGAAATGGGACGAAGCTCAATAAAATGAAGTACAGTCCTCCACATAGACAAAGAGACATCGCACATTGCTAGTCTAAACCATAAAATGATCATCATCGATCATCAAGAAGTGTCAATTACAGTAAGCTAGTAAATATATGAGCTTAGTTTCATGTCTCATAACCACTAGCTTAACTTAAATATTTACGAACAAATTGTAGATCTCCACTAGAAAATTGTCACAAGAGATTTAATCGAACAAGTCTAAGAATTAACCGACGAAGTAAACGCAAGCGTTTCATACCACTTGTTTTACTAAGTCGTTTAATTAGATTTCTCATACGAGTGAGGTAAAGGTTTGTATATACTAGTAGATTGGAAAACGCTTTAAGAAACGAGCTTTGTAATAAAATAGTGTTGAAATCATTTTGATGAAAGAGTTTTGATATTTACTACTAGCATTGAAAACCTTTGTATTTTTAAAGTGACAAACCATAAAAATGATTGTAGAAACAATCAATCGTTAAAATCCACATTCGAAGACGTAAGTCAAATCCAAAGAAACCGATAAAGAATCCATCGAAATGGATATTCAAAAATCCCTAAAAAGGAGTCATCAAAGTCGTAATAAATGGTAACAACAAATAGGATCATCACGAATCGATTCAAATTGGAAATTCAATCCCAAAAGGCAAAGTGAGCTGAAACAGCAAATTCATTTGACTAAACAGAGATTTCAGTTGACTAAACAGCAAATTCAGTTGACTAAACAGAGATTTTCAGTTGATTGAATTCTGCCTGGAAACATTCTATTTCTAGGTTCAGTCGACTAAACAGAGAATTCAGTCGACTGAATCATACGTGGAAACATTCTGTTTCCAGGTTCAGTCGACTAAACAGAGAATTCAGTTGACTAAACTAGGGATTTCAGTATTTTCAGCCTAAAAATGAAGATGCAATCTCTTTGCAAATGCAACCAGACGAACATTGGCTCTAAGGGTTTATGCCAATCGGCAACCCGGCCCTATATGCTCCTCGATGCATCACCAAAACATGATCAAAACATCAAAGTTAGGATTTTAAAGATTTGAACCCAAAACACTAAAAATTGGAATATTCACCAATTCAATCCAAAACGAAAATTCCTAAAATAGAAGTTATCAAAGTCGACCAAGGTGATAACAACTAATCGGAGAAGAAGAATCGATTAAAGATTTGAAAACAAAGCAAATTGAGCATAAAATAGGCAAAACAGGCAAAACAGGCAAAACAGGAGCAGGTCAGTCAACTAAACTCCCTAAGTCATTCGACTGAACACATACTTGAGAAATTTTCGGGCTTTAGCTCAGTCGACTGACTCAGAGAATTCAGTCTGTAGGATCTAGATTAACCCTAGAGGGGGGGTGAATAGGGTTATAGAAAATTTTCTCGATTTAAACACAGAAATAAACTGCAGAAATAAATATGTTGAAAAGTAAATCACACACAAAATTTACCCAGCTTCGGCAACCCCTGCCTACTGCTGCATTCCCAGATTTCTATTAGAATTAAACAGTATCCCGCTTACGAACACTCTACTAGACTCGCAAACCCTTTTGCTCCCGCTCATAAACACTCTCATAGACTCGCACACCCTGCTCCGCCTATAGAGTTTCGCTTACTCGCAAACTCTGCTCCGCCTATAGAGTTTTGCAAACTCGCACACCCTGCTCACTGAACTAATTCTAACTAGACAATCTGACACTACCTACAACCTAGGTGGTGATTTACAAATTCTTTGACTCGAAAAGGAAAAACAGACTTCAAAAATAAAGCAGGAGCAAAAATTAAAATACAAACGTGAATCCGTAATTTTTGCTCAAATAAAAATTAAGAAAAAACCCCCTTAATAAAACCCCAAATAAAAACTAAATCCCTTTATAATAATAAACCCTAATTAAACACGCCGGCCCATTTGCATTGTTTAACCCGGTCCACTTCTTTTGTTTGTGAAGGTGGCGGCCACTGTTGTATTCTTTGTTCGTTCTGAAATTAGGGCTTCGGCTCGCGATCCAAATTTGGGGCTTTGACTGGTTTGATGCTCTTGCTTGCGCTCGTTCTCTGATGATTCGCGGCTTGCTTTACTTGAGATTGTTCGTTGCTGCTCCTCTGTTGACTGATTCACTGATTTGCGTTGCTTGTGCTTGTTCGTTCTCTGATGATCGAGTTCGTTGTTGATTCGGTATGTAATTTCTTTCGTTGTTCGTTTAATTGCTTGTTTTTTTTTACTCGATGCCGATGATGAATGCTTTGGGTTTGGTATTTATATGAATTCGAATACACTTGCATTTGCTCGTATCAATTCGATACTTTCCAAATTTTTCTATTGCTTGATGCGCACGGTTTTCCTGATATAACTTCGACTTGTTACTCACGGCTTTGATTATCAAACGTTTGATTTATCTTTGGTTCATACGGCAGAAACTTTCCCTTTTCAATTTGCTTTGACTTTGGACCTTTTCAAAGATATGAATTTGACTTTTTCAAATTGTACGCACTTGATTTTTGAATTCTGACTTCGGCTTGATTAGTATTTTACTTTGGTCATCTCTGCAATGTTGAACTTCGTCCATCGATTTATACGGCATTGACTACTTTGGCACGTCTGCATCCATATCTGCGTTCATCTCTGCACTTTTCCCTTTTACTGTAATATTTGTTTTGCTTTGACACAGCTTCGGCCATCTTTGTGCTGTTGATGTTTGCCGAGGTTGTTGATTCACCACCGAGTCTCATTTATATTCTGTAGTCATTTATGCATTGTACCATGCTGTTACCTCTCTTGTATCATTGGTATTTGTAGCTTGTAACTGGACATGTTTGGCTTTGCGGTTTGGTTTCACTTGGACTTGTAGTTGATGTGCATGTCACTGTTGTATTACAGTACACTGCATAGTGGTCTTCATTGTGATGATTTTGTTGCTCTGACTTGTATCACCCATGCAGTCTTCATTTTTTGCTGTATGCATCACTAGGTTGTGTAACTTGTGGTTTCATGCTTGTGACGTGTGCATTTGGTCTGCACTTGTGTGTATTCTCGAGTTGCACACTTTGATTTACTACTGCTTCAACTTGTTGAGTACCTGTAGTTGCTGTTATATCACTTCAAATTGCATTTATTTGCTTGTACTTGTGTTCTGGTCATTGCTTGGTCATTGTTCTGGTCATTCATTTGTTGTTTGGACACTTTGGTCTTGCATTTGTGTATTGTGTCTTTGAGTTGCTGTGTTGATCACTGATGCATTTGGAGTTGGTCTTTGTTTGGTCTGCACTTTGGTTTATTGATGTTGCTTGTGCACTTGCTTGAGTTTCACTGCCATACTTGTCATTGTGTACTGATTCTTGATGGCTTGCATGATGGTGTTTATGTCTGCATCTATTACTTGACCTGTCTAGTTCATCTTGTTGTTGTGTAGCTGCTATGCAGTTGCTATGCCTTGTATCACCGCATCCATTCTGGTTGGTGCAGTATTCATGTATTTGTGCTTTGATGCATTGAGTTGTGCATTTTTCATGTATCTGCTGGCTTGTTCTATTGAGATCATTGTAGTTTTCATTGTGTTAAACTGAGCTGTTTTTTCATTTATGTTGGTTGTTGTGCACTTTTGTTGCATTGTTGATGTTCTTTGTAGTTTGGCTCTGGTCTGGTCTGCATACATGATTGTTGCAGTCCATTTTGCTGTTGGTCTTCGTTGCATTCATGTCATGTTGCCTTGTGTTGAACCCAGTTTCAAAACTCAGGTTTGACCTTGTGCTCGTGTCATGATTTTGAATATATTGCACGTGAGTTGAACCCGGCTTTTCATTTGGATTTGACCTGTGCTCACCTGTCCCTGTAGAATTATCAAGTGTATATTGATGTGCACGGCCTTGTGGCATGTACAGTGATACACTGTGCATGTCACACTGTTCGTGTATGTGATGAATTCAAATGTAAATGATGACGAACAACCCAAATAACTGAGGCAAATCATATTTTCAAAAATCATATTTTATTTTATATTGCAAAATATTTCTTTTTCAATTTTACTGCGTTAGTGAATATTTTTGCAGATTGCTCAGATGCTGCATTCAAACTGGAATGCAGTTGAAGACAAAATACGAGTGTGAGTGATATGTAGTGAGGAAATTATGTAAACTGAATTGTGATGTAATTGTGATGTAATCATAAATGTATATGTATAGTGAGAGCTTGAATTTGTACTATTCAAGATTGTAATAAATATTTGTTTGAATAAAATTTCTGTTTGAATTCAAATTCTGTGTAACTTATTCTGTTTGAATTCAAATTCTGTGTAATTTATTTTATTCAACAAATATTTATTTAATCTATGGAAAACAAAATAGTACATTACCAAATACATTTAAATGAATATATATGGTTATTATCATCAAACAAAAACATATAAGCGCATATTCATACAATCTCCCCCTTTTGATGATAACAAACATATATTTCAGATTTTGACTGTGTTAAATGTATTTGACCAATTATATGCTCTAATTGCTCCCTTATTTAAATGCTTCCTCTCTACATGATTCTCCCCCTACATATATGCATACAAATAGAAATATATTCAAATGAGCCTAGATGCAAATGGAAAATTATTTGACCTTTGCTTGATTCTATTTGACAAAATCTTAACTTTTCTCTCCCCCTTTTGTTATCAGTAAAAGAATAATAGTGTTAGAGAAAAATAGAGATAAAGTGGTCAATATAAATCCAACATTAAACTCAAATTGAATATAAATATTAAACTTCAATAAGAATCAAACAAAAACCATAGCTACCCTTGTTAGGCACATATTCCACTTTTAGAATGATGGAAATGGTATTCTCATATAAAATCATACAATTGTATCAACTTGTAGTACATTTATATCAGGAATTTGAATATCTACTAATCATGCATAACTGTTACGACTTTTAAATGAGATTAGTAGTATTCCAATTTAATTTTAAAAAATGAAATCAAGTATCTTCTAACCACGCACGACCGTGAGGACTTTTAAATGGGATTAGAATCAACTTGTCTATTAAATCAAAAATCCAAGTAATTCACCCATGCATAACCGTGAGGAATTTTAAATGAGAGTGAATACTTTGGATATTTATTTATTTTTAAAAAAATGTGACATGAAAAACAAATGATTCCTGATTATAGTGCCACATATCGACAAACTATATTGAATATTTGATAAACCATGGTCGATAGAAATAATGATAGATATAGAAATGGTCATGGAATCTTTACCCAACAAAAAGTTTTATAACTCTTGTTTGAATTCCTAAAGAAATTTCCAAATACACTTTCTTGAGTAATGTATGTTAAATATCAACTCTTATCATCTTTTCAATCACTATTTATCTTTTTGATAATTAGTAGGGAGTCGGATTAGTCAAAATTTTGTCATTTAAAATCAAATAAATTACTAATCTGAAAGTATGGTCAAACAACTATTTTCTCGAAGTGGTTATATGAGAAAAAAATTCTGCTAAATGACAAATTATTTAAAGTGAACAATATGCAGATATTTTCTATGAAAAACGATGCAGTTACAAAATGACTCAAAAATCATGTTCAACTAGTAATTTTTCTATCAACTAGATTACCAGTGTAATCTGCATCTGAGTTTCTCTTTCAATCCAAACTATCGCTAACTAAATTTGATAGACCAGATCATGAAGTGTGCATCAAAAATTTCAAACTCAATTTTAGCAACAATTTAAATGACATTCTTTGAATTTGAATTGAAGCCGTGGAAATAATCAGAAAACCGTGAATATAGAGTTAGCCGTATTATAATCAAAAATATTATCATCCAACAAAACATTATCCAAACTAATATATATGAATAAATTCAAAGAATAGTGTTTTTGGCATAAGTATAATTGGCCAATTGTGACGAACAAGTCAAAATAAAAAAAATCATCTCAATATTGGCTGATTTCATTCAAAATACGGTGCAGATTATCACATTCAATATATCGATCAAATAAATATACCTTCACCTGTTTTACCTTTACGATAATTTCTCGTGATTGCCCATTGTGATTCTGTCACCTTTATACTAGGCTAAGGAACTTTGCTTTGTCGCCCGTTGTGTTTCTGGAACAGCCAAAAATCCAGAAAACACTGTTGTTGCTCCTTAGCCTGCCACCACACCTACACGGGAAAAGATTTATGTGACCTATTTATTTTTATAGGTCCATGGTTGTTAGTGGCAGAAGATTTAGAAAAATAATTTTGTGGAGACCCAAAACTGTTTATATATGTTCCTTTTGGCACCCAAATTTGTTTAACTTTGAGAGATTTTATATTTGTGCCTTTTGGAACCTAAATTGGTATGGTTTTCACATGTTTGGGTCTATACCAACAATTATTGTGATCGTGTCCATATTTTCTGCAAATTGTGCACATGGAATTTTCTTGATTAATATCACTTTCAACATTTTCAGATTGATTATATCCAAGTCCTTGTCTAGCTGTATTAACAGTTTGCTTCCCTAATAGCAGATTCAACGATTTCTCACTTTTTGAAAATTTATCTAAAGTTATTGACAATTGTTGGACTTGCATTTTGTGAGATTCATTTTCGTTCAATAATTGTGTGCACTTTTTGATAGAATTTTCTCTCCTAGTATTTTCGTTCTCTTTCAAAATCAGAATATCATTTTCAAGTGATTTTATATTGATTTCTGATTTTTTTAATTTCCTTTTCGAATGTTGGACACCTATCACACTTAGGGATCTTACTTTGATAGGTTTTAACCAATTTTCAAGTTGTTCATTTAATTCTATCAAAGTATCTTTTTGTGATTCAAGTTTGGCATACTTCTCCCTATGTCGTTCAAAACAGCCATTCACTTCGTGGAAATAAATAAGTAATTCAGAGTGAGTGAGTTTTGACACCTCGCTTGGCTTCATATTGTGCTCTCTGTTTTTTAATTTTTGATTTAGAGCTGGATTTCCGTATTTGCGGTTCCTCCTTTTGAATTTCTTCATTAGTAATGCCAGCTCGGCTGCTCCATCATCCTCATTGCAACTGCTATTTACCAATCCTGTTAAGCACATTTCTTTAACTGAGTCGGTTGTGGAGGACATCTCATTACTGTTGACTTTTGCACCATATATTGCATCGAGAGTATTCCAGATTTTCTGTGCATTTTCACAATGAGAGAAGAAATAAAAATTATCATGATTAATATGAGAATATAATATATGCATAGCAAGAGCATTAATTGAGAGAATTTCCTTATTTCTTATATCACACCCATTTTCAATAATATCCCAACATTTAATATTAACAGATTTTAAATATAATTCCATTTTCAATTTCCAGTTCAAAAAATCTGTTCCATCAAAAATAGAAGGAATAATATTGGAACGACCCTCAAAAAAAGTATTATCTGGTGAATTCATGACTCTAGAGTTAAAGAAAAATACCGTGCTCTGATACCACTTGTAGGATCTAGATTAACCCTAGAGGGGGGGAGGTAAATAGGGTTATAGAAAATTTTCTCGATTTAAACACAGAAATAAACTGCAGAAATAAATATGCCGAAAAATAAATCACACACAAAATTTACCCAGCTTCGACAACCCCTGCCTACTGCTGCATTCCTAGATTTCTATTAGAATTAAACAGTATCCCTCTTACAAACACTCTACTAGACTCGCAAACCCTTTTGCTCCCGCTCACAAACACTCTCATAGACTCGCACACCCTGCTCCGCCTATAGAGTTTCGCTTACTCGCAAACTCTGCTCCGCCTATAGAGTTTTGAAAACTCGCACACCCTGCTCACTGAACTAATTCTAACTAGACAATCTGACACTACCTACAACCTGGGTGGTGATTTACAAATTCTTTGACTCGAAAAGGAAAAACAGACTTCAAAAATAAAGCAGGAGCAAAAATAAAAATACAAACGTGAATCCGTAATTTTTGCTCAAATAAAAATTAAGAAAAAACCCCTTAATAAAACCCCAAATAAAAACTAAAGCCCTTTATAATAATAAACCCTAATTAAACACGCCGACCCATTTGCATTGTTTAACCCGGTCCACTTCTTTTGTTTTTGAAGGAAAAATGGCGGCCTATGTTGTATTCTTTGTTCGTTCTGAAATTAGGGCTTCGGCTCACGATCCAAATTTGGGGCTTTGACTGGTTTGATGCACTTGCTTGCGCTCGTTCTCTGATGATTCGCGGCTTGCTTTACTTGAGATTGTTCGCAGCTGCTCCTCTGTTGACCGATTCTCTGATTTGCGTTGCTTGCGCTTGTTCGTTCTCTGATGATCGAGTTCGTTGTTGATTCGGTATGTAATTTCTTTCATTGTTCGTTTAATTGCTTTTTTTTTTTACTCGATGCCGATGATGAGTGCTTTGGGTTTGGTATTTATATGAATTCGAATACACTTGCATTTGCTCGTATCAATTCGATACTTTCCAAATTTTTCTATTGCTTGATGCGCACGGTTTTCCTGATATAACTTCGACTTGTTACTCACGGCTTTGATTATCAAACGTTTGATTTATCTTTGGTTCATACGGCAGAAACTTTCCCTTTTCAATTTGCTTTGACTTTGGACCTTTTCAAAGATATGAATTTGACTTTTTCAAATTGTACGCACTTGATTTTTGAATTCTGACTTCGGCTTGATTAGTATTTTACTTTGGTCATCTCTGCAATGTTGAACTTCGTCCATCGATTTATACGGCATTGACTACTTTGGCACATCTGCATCCATATCTGCGTTTATCTCTGCACTTTTCCTTTTTACTGTAATATTTGTTTTGCTTTGACACAGCTTCGGCCATCTTTGTGCTGTTGATGTTTGCCGAGGTTGTTGATTCATCACCGAGTCTCATTTATATTCTGTAGTCATTTATGCATTGTACCATGCTGTTACCTCTATTGTATCATTGGTATTTGTAGCTTGTAACTGGACATGTTTGGCTTTGCGGTTTGGTTTCACTTGGGCTTGTAGTTGATGTGCATGTCACTGTTGTATTACAGTACACTGCATAGTGGTCTTCATTGTGATGATTTTGTTGCTCTGACTTGTATCACCCATGCAGTCTTCATTTTTTGCTTTATGCATCACTAGATTGTGTAACTTGTGGTTTCATGCTTGTGACGTGTGCATTTGGTCTACACTGGTGTATATTCTCGAGTTGCACACTTTGATTTACTACTGCTTCAACTTGTTGAGTACCTGTAGTTGGTGTTATATCACTTCGAATTGCATTTATTTGCTTGTACTTGTGTTTTGGTCATTGCTTGGTCATTGTTCTGGTCATTCATTTGTTGTTTGGACACTTTGGTCTTGCATTTTTGTACTGTGTCTTTGAGTTGCCGTGTTGATCATTGATGCATTTGGAGTTGGTCTTTGTTTGGTCTGCACTTTGGTTTATTGATGTTGCTTGTGCACTTGCTTGAGTTTCACTGCCATACTTGTCATTGTGTACTTATTCTTGATGGCTTGCATGATGGTGTTTATGTCTACATCTATTACTTGACCTGTCTAGTTCATCTTGTTGTTGTGTAGCTGCTATGCAGTTGCTATGCCTTGTATCACTGCATCCATTCTGGTTGGTGCAGTATTCATGTATTTGTGCTTTGATGCATTGAGTTGTGCATTTTTCATGTATCTGCTGGCTTGTTCTATTGAGATCACTGTAGTTTTCATTGTGTTAAACTGAGCTGTTTTTTCATTTATGTTGGTTGCTGTGCACTTTTGTTGCATTGTTGATGTTCTTTGTAGTTTGGTCTGGTCTGGTCTGCATACATGATTGTTGCAGTCCATTTTGCTGTTGGTCTTCGTTGCATTCATGTCATGTTGCCTTGTGTTGAACCCAGTTTCAAAACTCAGGTTTGACCTTGTGCTCGTGTCGTGATTTTGAATATATTGCACGTGAGTTGAACCCGACTTTTCATTTGGGTTTGACCTGTGCTCACCTGTCCCTGTAGCATTATCAAGTGTATATTGATGTGCACGGCCTTGTGGCATGTACAGTGATACACTGTGCATGTCACAATGTTCGTGTATGTGATGAATTCAAATGTAAATGATGACGAACAACCCAAATAACCGAGGCAAATCATAATTTCAAAAATCATATTTTATTTTATATTGCAAAAATATTTCTTTTTCAATTTTACTGCGTTAGTGAATATTTTTGCAGATTGCTCAGATGCTGGATTCAAACTGGAATGCAGTTGAAGACAAAATACGAGTGTGAGTGATATGTAGTGAGGAAATTATGTAAACTGAATTCTGATGTAATTGTGATGTAATCATAAATGTATATGTATAGTGAGAGCTTGAATTTGTACTATTCAAGATTGTAATAAATATTTGTTTGAATAAAATTTCTGTTTGAATTCAAATTCTGTGTAACTTGTTCTGTTTGAATTCAAATTCTGTGTAATTTATTTTATTCAACAAATATTTATTTAATCTATGAAAAACAAAATTGTACATTACCAAATACATTTAAATGAATATATATGGTTATTATCATCAAACAAAAACATATAAGCGCATATTCATACACAGTCGACTGAACCTGAATTCCTGCATTTCCTACCCTATTTCAAATGAAGTGCAAACTCACTCAATTTGCAATCGGACAAGCACGGACGCTAGGGGTTTACGCCAATCGGCAACCCAGCCCTATTGGCTCCTCGATGCATTACCAAAACATGAATCAAAACATCAAAGTTAGGATTTTGAAGATTTGAACCCAAAACACTAAAAATTGGAATGTTCTCTAATTCAACCCAAACCAAAAGTAAAGGCAGATGAATAAGTGTTAGGAATTCATACCTAACAACCAAAAATAATTATAGTCATAGATGTGAGATAAAAATCTCACCTTTTTACACAAAAACAAGGAAGGAGAAGCTTGAAAACAAAGGAGAATCCACCACTCTTCAATCCCAACTCAAGGAGCTTGAATCTAAGCTTAAAAGAGAAACATTTCCTAAGTTAGGTTTAGGAAATTTCTGAAATCAAAGAGAAAATGAGTTGGAGAAGAAGGAGATGATACTTACCAATGCTTCTCTTTGAATTTGGAGCTAGAACTTGATATGCAAATGGAAACTAGGGCTTAGGATTTTAATTCCTTTTCTTTTCCCCCATTGTTCTCTTTAGAACTGAAAAGATAAGGAAGAGGGAATGAATGAAGAGAAGTGGTTCAGTTTGGGGTATTAAGTTGGCTAGTGGGCTGAACCCAAACCCAAAGCGAAAAAGGTCAAATTTTTAGCTAGCTCCAAACATATCAATATTTATACTCAAAAAGGTTGCAAACGGCATTTTGAACTCAATGGAAGGGGTCTCGAGTCCCAATTCGACTGTTTGCTAAAAGTAGATTTTCGGACTAAAATCTGACGAATGATGAAATATTTAAATAAAATATTTAAATATACAATTGATAAATATGCGGGTTGTTACAGATTACCTCACAAATTTCACATTTACATTGCACCTCACCACATATCACTCATTCACTCAACTCGTACTGATCTTCAACTTCATTCCAACGTGAATCCAGCATCTGAGCAATCTGCAAAAATATACATTGAAGCACTAAAATTGAAAATAAAATATTTTTGCTGTATAAAATAAAATGTGGATTTTGAAAATAATATTTTCCTAAGTTATTTGGGTTGTTCGTCATCATTTAATTTTGAATTCATCATTCACGAACATCTTGTGATATACACAGTGTATCACTGTATATGCCACAAGGCCATGCACACCGATATATACACTTGATAAAATTACAGGGACAGGTGAGCACGGGTCAAACCCAAAACACCGGGTTCAACTCAAGTGCAACAAAAATAATGTCACAATATCAGCACAAGGTCAAACCCGAGCTTTAAAGCTGGATTCAACACAGGTGCAGTTCGAATATACAAGTTTAATAAAATAGTCAGGAGCAAGCCAGTCAAAGTACACAAACATGTACCAGCTCATACATATATGCAGCCTTGACCAAAATCAAAATGTACAAACACAACTAAGTTCAAATGAATCTGGACAGAACAAGCTCAAATGCAATAGTGAATCACACATGAATTCAACTCAGATGCAAGCACACTCAAGGCACAGTGCACATCAAACCAGAAGTGTGCTCAAAGCAAATCTAGACCACATGAATGTACTGGCAAGAAATAAGCAAGCATATGCACCAGCATTACAAACACAAACCAAATCATATCACAATACCAAACTCCAAAAGGTACAACAGTTATGCAACTGTGAAACTGGACAGTGCTATCAGGAATGAACACAAATGGCCAGAGGGACTAATATGCTAGAGAAAAGAAGATCACATTTGAACATAGCATCAACAACGCAAACAAGTCACAAGGGTCAAGCTAATGATACATGTACAAGACTCAAGACTGCAACACTACGACAACTTCAAATGAACATTATAAGGAAATACAACTCTAGCTGAAACAAAAAGGCAGTGCAATAGGATTCAACTTGATACACTGTGAAAACAAATGAATAAAGAGCACATATATACACATGACAGTTTCAAAAGACTACAAAACCTCGACCAAACCAGAACTAGTTCAGTAATCCACTGCAGTTGCAAATAAGGTGCAGACCAATAGATGTAAGCAGCAGTGAATGGCAGCAAGAACAAGTATACATGTACATAAAGACAGCAAATACAACTGAAATGCAAACTATATCAAACATGAAATAGTGCAGTAATGGATATGCAAGAAAATGCAGCAACATGTACAAAATGTTACACCTCAAATGACACAAGATTCAAGACTGCACTTATATACATATGAGATAGCAGTTCAAAAAGACTCAAGTATGCAATTCAAATGCAAACCGACTCAAATGAACAAAGTGAACATGTATACCAGAAACTCACAAGCTTCAAACTGGAACAGTAATGAACAAAACATAAACGAGGTAGCAGTCTCAAAATAACCAGGGTATAAGTTCGAACAAAGCTCAATAGCACAACATCAAGCAAGATCAAGTTGAACAAGTTAATGCTGAAGTTCAGTGATGTCAAAGTCTGGTAATATCGAAAATCAAGTTGAAGCCATGAGCAACTGACCGGAGTCAAAGGAAACAAAGATCGAAATCAACATCAGCAAAATCAATTCGAAACTGTGGTGGCCAAGTAAAGTGACCAAGTCAAGAATTAACACCGCGAGTTTCAAGCAACGAAATTATATGAATTGAAGAAGTCAGATAAATTACCATCGTTCAAGAATAATCAAATGCCCGAAGACAAATTCAAACAAATATATACGAACAAAAATCAAGGGGTTCGAACCCTATATAAAAACCTAATCATCATCGGCTACAAAAGCAATCGATTTCAAGTACGCAAAATCAAAAAAAGCAAAAGCACAAATTACATACCGGAGCAACATTCGAACTCGACTTGGTTGAAGCTGCCATATAATCAATCGAAGACAGGAATGGAAGTATCATCAAATCAATTTGATGAAGCGACGCTTTAACTACAGAAACCCTAAAATTGTGGAAATAGGAACGAACGAAGAGAACGAGGATGCAGGCATTATCTTTCCAGAAAAAATACCGACCGATATCACAAAACGAACAGGGGCTACTTTTAACTTGGGCCGATGTTTTTTTTATTTGGTCTTTAATATTAAAATAAGGTTTCTAATTGTTTTATTGTTTTAAATTTGAATTTCCTTTTAAACATTGTAATTTCTAGTCATGTGACTAGGGGACAGACTACGTGGCGTAGTTTGAGAATTCGCAACTCAATGGCTGAATTATGGCAGGGTTTTGAGCGTAGAGTTAGGTTAGTCAGTAGCAGGTGTCGCGATTTTACGTGTGTAAGCGTGTGACTACTTAATTTCTAGTAGAGACCTTGGGGGCAGCATGTAGGCAAGGTTTTGCCGAAGCTGGGTAAATTCTGTGTCGTTCTATTTCTGCATTTATTATTCTGCTATTATCTGTGCTGCTATAATTTGATATATCTGTGTTGAAATAATTTTATAAGCTTCCACAATTTATAATTAACAGTATCACCTTATTCACCTCCATAGGGTGAAATCGATCCTAAAATTCGATCATATTTGGAAGATAGGTTTTCGAATCGACTAATTTAAATTTAAAATTCACTTAAACAGATTTCTAAGCATTTAAGCTTGCCTCGGACAAACCGTAAATCCGATTGACATGAAATTTGAAATATTACAATAATATAACATTATGGATCCAATGAAACTGGTTTCATCAAAATCTGAGACTGTATGAAAAATGGTCATTTTTACATTTCAATTAAATATTAAAATATTCAATTTCTACAATTTAAATTTTAATTCAATTTTAAAAGCTCTCTAACATTATTCCAATTCAAATATGATTTCAGTTCAACTTTATAAATCATTTTTATTCACATTAGTTCAAATTTCATCTATTTCTACTATTTCAAATATTAAATTATCGATTTAATTATCCAATTAAATCCTTATATTTCAAATATAAGTTATTCGACTTATAAAATCTACTTTCGAATTTTTAAAATCAATTAAATATATGAATTTAAAATGACTGAAATTCTGGGTCGTTACAAAAATGGTTTCGAAGCTATGATTCTACGAGTTGGAAAGACATACTTTAACACTTTCGAAAGGAATAGAAAGGTTTTGATGCTTTCGAAAGAGATATTTTGAGTGTTTCAAAAGGCATATGTTAAATATTTTGTGTGCTTTCAATAGATATATTATAATGGTTTTAAATGTAAAGGTCTAAGGTTTCGAAAGCATTAGTTTTCAAAACAAAGAATCTAATTTAGTTTTTAAAGGAAAACCCATGGTAATATAAAAGAGCTTTTAAATGGCTTTTAATTTTGGATCTTTTGAAGTAGCTTTCCTTGATAAAAATAACGGGTTAAAGTGATTAACCATGTTTCATATAGGAATAATTTAAAGGATATCAAATTAAAGTATTGGTATTATTATTATGTTATGATTAGTTATTGTATATGCTTCTTCTATAAACATATTCACAGTATAATGGAACCATAACTGTATTTTGGGGAGTAAGGAAAGAATAACCAACTAGGTTGACACAGTAGTGAATATAACTTGAGTTAACTACTAAATGAATAGATTTGCATCCAGGAGGTCAGGTAGACCGGAACGTAAGATTCCCAAAGACTGATTAAAGAAGTAGTCAGATTAGACAGGTTCATAGTAAACCCATGAAAATTATGTTTGGATAGTGCAAATGGTAGGGTCCATTAGGTTCGTAGTGATCCAATGAAAACTATATCCGGATAAAGTTACTGACAAAAGTCAATAGGTTTATAGTCAACCCATGAAAACTATGATATAAGAGAAGTTATTAGATATACCAATAGGTTCAGAGAGAACCCATGAAATACTGAAGTTACTGGCAATGGCCACTAGATTCTTAGTGATCTCATGAAAACTATGATACCAGATGGATAGTCCATAAGTTTTAATTAGGATATTAGTCAGCTTGGAAAAACTAATAGGTTAATAGTGACCTTAGAAACTATAACTAAGGCAGATAGTTAAATAAATAGGGATGGGAAATCTAAGATATTTTGCTTACATCATCATATATTTTAAATTACTATGTTTTTAACCATTGTTTATGCAGGAGCGTAGTATATGGTTATTATAAATTTTTGGTTAAGATACTAGTGAAGGGATACCCGTTCCATTAAGCATCGTAGTCTCACTGATATTTAAATGGTTCGAGATGGTAGGTTATTATCCATACCGGGCTTTATGTCTGACTCAAAGTTTATATTTTCACTTTAAACTCTCGGGTGCTCGGGTGCTCAATTAATTTTGATTAGTTGAGAGTTGAGGTTTTCAGATTCTTCTTTAGACGAATAAACTTCCGGAGACATGTATGTGGCAAGCTAGCTAATAATAAGTTCTTTTCTATTTGATTCCGTTGTGTTTTGATGTAAAGGCAAAATTGTTTAGTTGCCCATATATATGTATATATGTACTCTGATCATCCAAGGAGGCATTTTCATATGTCGCCTTTGGCGTAATTTGTAGTAATTATATTTTCCCTGAACATGGTTCTCGAATTTGAGATTATGCAATGAATTTGAAATATGATTGAAATGGAGTGAGAAATTTGTTTAATGGTTTTATATTTTTTCATATCCATATATTTCTGTTGTATCAATGTATCTAACATTAGCGCATTTGATCACCGAGAATTAATAACTATGGATGACTGCAGCATCCATAGCCAATAGTTTAGGGCCTCCAAGTGGGGAATGTTACATAAAATTACTCAATAAACATATCAACCAAACATTACTATAAATATATGCATATATTTTCTGATCGGAGTTTAGTTATGTCGAACTTTTATCTTCCATGAATACATTCATCGACATACGATTATATTTAAATGTTAGCAATCAAATAGAGTTCTGTTTGAAAATTGACAATGTCAATCAATGTAATCGATCAACACCAAAACAATAATCAATCCCAACTCAACATCTCTGCCAATCAATTTAATCAATATACGAAATAAACACATCAACCAATATGATCACGATATAATTATAAGTTTAGAAACTAAACACAATCAATTTTCCATCCAAAACATCATAGTTGGTTTCAGTATGCATCCCTTTACAACCATAAACATGAACAGCAGCCTCAATCAAAATTCATTCATTCATACCTCCACCCTTAGCCGCCAACCAGCCTCGTAATCTGCATCATTCAAGGCACTACCTCCTTCAGCCACACGCCTCAGCATTGCCATCGTTGGAGCCACAACGTCAATTATTGTCAAGTACTACTCTTGAATTTTATGCTATTGCTAGGTCCACGTACGTTAACGTGAATGCCTCCACCCTACACTTCACCATCATGCCCTTAATTCGTCATCATATGCTTCCTTCATATCACGATCAATCTATCTCTCTGACGTCGATCGTCACAAGCCACCAAGGACGTCACGGTCTCGTCCTTCTCTGTATTTGTCGTTGTCGAATGTATAGGACTACGTGCTTTTTTTCTTTGTTACCATTTGATTTCAAGAATTATCTGGAGTAGTTTAGGGATTATCGAATGAAATTTTAAGGGGCATGGGCTGGTTGGAGAAAATAAAGGAGAGGTGAATGGGCTTGATTTTTGGATTGGACCTTTAAATTAATTCATTCACATTTTCTTCCTTTGAAAGAAATCTTTTAATTTGTTTACAAATTTGTTAATCTAATACAATTTAAGTTACGCTTCATTCTGCAATCTATATTTCGATAAATGAACCATATCATTCAATTCAATGTATTATTTGAAAGGAATTTATCAATTTAATTCAATTTTTCAATACAAAATCTTTTATTCAATAGAATTTACTTAACTAAAAAATTACTTTCAAAATATTAATTATCACAAATCAAATTCAAATAATTTATTTTAATTTATTTTTATTAAATTTAGTTCGTTTTGTAGAGTAGAATGTAAGGTGGTTATAGACTCCCTTTATGAAAATTGCAACCTCGCAATTTCTTATAAGAAGACATCTAGCAACTCATACCCAGACTTTGTTTTCGTATGTACATTCTTTTCTCAAATTTAAACTATTCAATCTTCTATGTGGCCTTATTTCAATTCTCTTATTATATGCTATATTTTAAAATAGTTCCAATTCAACGGCTTATATTTTCACATACGATAAAAATATTTGTGAAACTTTTTCAAGTGTCGGATGTATCAAAAATATTTGGCAGATTCTCCTTTGTATGGAGAGCGTTCCAAAAAAGTAAACACATGGATATCTCAAACACTCACACAACCCAACATGGGAAAACACAATAATATCACTACGTATCAATATCGTGTGAAAAACTTATGCAAGTTATTCTTATATTTTTGCAAGCGAAAGCGATCCAACAATGCCAATTCGTCCCGATTAGTCGAATATAAATAATTATAAAAATTAGCATTCATTAATAGGGAAAGCAACATCAATTTCTTATTTGAACCACTTTTTTCCAAATTTTAAAGGTTAAAATGACTAAAATAAGTAATAATTTCAAAGAATAAATTGTTATATAGTGAATTAAATTTCAAAAAAAACATTCGAATTTCAAAGATATGCAATATAACTTGAGTTACTGTGGGTTTCCTAAAGATAACCATAGTAGATTTTCCAAAATATGCATAGGCCCACTCTAGAATTTTCATTTTCTAGCTTAGAAAACGTTAAAAGTTTGCACAACACTTAAAACAAAAGTTGCTGTTTATGTTCTTATCTTTTCAAAAAGGATAGGATCGTCAAAATTGGATATACCATTTAAAAATTTACAATTAAAATAATTCGGCACTATATTCGAGACAACAAGCAAATCTTTTACTAACTAGTATTTAAACCATAGTAAATCTCAAGATTTTGCATTACATTTCAAACAAAGTTTGCATTCTAATTACATAGCTTTCCAATGAAATTAAAATTGTCGAAATTGAATCGATAGTTTGAGATCTATGGTCAAAAAAGTCAAGGTTTTTTTTACTGTAATATTTGCAGAAAAAATACAACTACTTGCACTAAAATTGGAAATTTTCGCTGATGAGTTAATACTGTGAAGCATCAAATATTAGCAAATAGAATGTATCATCCGAATCCCAAAATGAAATCTTTTGAGATGAACATTAAATAAAAATAAATATGGTATGTTCCAGAAGAAACATTCAACAAGTAAACGTGTATGCATGTGTACTTCCAAGTTAACAGAAGCATCCAAATTTGGTGCATTGGAGGTGTAAGTAGAGCAAATGTGATGAACAAACAAATCTAAGATTTATTTATTTATTAATTAATTCATAGCTTGCTTGTTCCTGAGTTGCTTGACCACAAGTTGAATTTCTTTTTTCATTTTCATGTAAGTTTATAGTAATACTAATTTTAGTCATAAGCTAATCAATGTTAAATCCTACTTTCATGTCATATAGTTTCTCCAACATCCTAAATGAGGTGATGAAAATTTAGTTTAGGAACGTTGGATTATTTTATGCAATTCTCTTCTATTTGTTATTTGTTTGGAAGCAATCTTCACCAATGATTTTATTCCATTTACTTGCATAACATAATATCAAGAAGTTATTTTATTACAATTATCTTTCGGCCTTTTTCACAAAATAGCTTTTGGATGATACCCGGTTGGTTAGATTATATACAACAACTTCTTATCTTTTTAATTATGTTTGTTTTCAAACCATTTATTATTCTCCTTTTGAAATCTCGAAATTCACTCAAAATGTAATTTCTAAAACATTAGTTACTTCCTAAAATGATATTTATAACATTTTCAAAATCTTTCTATATAATGTTTTGTCAAAATAGTATTTCTCCAATTTTTTGAATATTGTGTGTGTATGTGTTTTCCAAATCATTATATATTTTTCAAGATATAATTTTCGGTTTTTTTTCAAACCACATTTCTTTTCAAACCATTATGTTGAAATACCTCGTTCTAGCATATAGAAACCCTATCGATAACATTGGGCAGACGCATCGACCCAAATTCTTATAGCACACGACAAAAAAATTAACACTAGAATAAACAGCTAAATATTTCTAATCACTTTATAAAATCAAATTCCCATTTTATTGAATCATTACCTCGCTTGTGTGAAAATATTTATTTTTAAAACTCTTATATATATATATATAGTCAAACTATTTTGATAGCAATGAAAATCATCCCATAACATTCATCCATAATATCAATCAAGTATCCCATTAATTAAATTTAATTTAAATTTTCATTCTACATTTTAATTATATATTGTTGTTGTTGTTATCATCATCATTTATTATATAGATTTATTATCCCCTAGCAGTTCAAATTTGGATAAACCACTGGCTTCTATTGATATTTCGCTCCATCTAGACTCAAGTGGGTTAATATTATTATTTTTAATTTTTTTAACATTTGAGTAATAAATTTTACTTAATTCCCAAATTCTAGACTTGGCCGAATGAAAACAAAATTAATACAACCAAACACACATTAAACAAACAAACAAATGCCTTTGGCGGAAAGCTATTTATAAACATCCCTTGTGCAATCTAATCACTACTGGATCAGATCACTCTATTCAAGCCATAAGGAGGTTTATTTACCTTCTCCAGTGTTGACATTACTGGTCTGGCTTGCATTCCCTTGTTTTTCTACCACCATTACAATTTAAATTCCACAAGGAGACAAACACATAGAAGTGAAAAGGATAAAACTAATATATATATATATATAGATTAGGAAAAATGACAAGTACATTCCCAATGATTACCCTAGGAATCATGGTATACTCCTACAAACCATTTATACAGGGTAACTGCTCAACACACCCAAGGGAACAGGGACTTTAAGTCTCATCTAAAGTCAAGACTCATGTCTCTCATATATAATGCATTGTTATGAACATGCTCTGATACCAATTATAAACACCCATACCTCTATACCCGTACTATCCAAGACTATTACTGAGTAGTACAGTCGGATAATATAGAAAATTAGGTGATATGGATACACATTTGAATATTCCATTCGGTTAACACTTATACATATTTAAACATCAAATAAATAACTCGCATATACGTACACAGTATTGGTATATATATACAGTTAATTTCATAGAACATAAAGTCAGTATTGCAACAATAATATATATAAAAAAATAACATCTATTCAATGCACACCACAATAATATACACTCAAAATCCTATACAATACATGAATATAATTTACAATACTAAATATCCAATCTCCTCTACAATGAGAAAACAAAAGCCAGTCTCATCGTTCCTGTACCCGAAATGTCTCGAATTGACCCGAATAGTATACAAATAACATATGGGTCAGACTATATCTAAATCAAGGGTAAATATTTATATATTTCCATAAATGTTGTACATAACTATATAATAACATAATCAGGATAATTCATGACAACATCCACAATGTTATATATATAGTAATATATATGTAGTATATAACTATAAATCAATGTCAATCGCCAAAACAACACAAATGTTAAATATCACACAACCAAGTATAAATATGTCATCATCCATATATTAACACATTAAATTCGAAATCATAGAATCAATATTCAATGGGCGAATCTTGCATATCCAAAAATCGTCCTCAAACTCGAAATCAGTAAACAATGTAAAATAGACTATTTGACTGTAAAATATAGGGCTTTTACCGGTAGGTCACAAATGATAAAGGATATGAGAATCCACTATATTCTAGATGCTTATCTAGACTTAATCTTATCTCCTTATATAAAAATCAAAATATATCGTGATGGGAAATAACTGTACGACAGACACAAAGTCCCATGTAAATCATATATATAACTATTTACGGGCCACCTAACCTCGGGTTGCCTAAGCCATATCTATACTTAAGTGTGGTGTATTAATAGAATATGCCAATCTACCACCCTGTTAGAACCGAAAGGAAGACTGATGGTCATTTGCCCGCTCAAAGAGCCAGGGTCGCTTAACCTGATCTGCTTCTACAGTCTTCATTTACCCCGATGGACATTGTGACACATATCCATCAATGGCTCATCAACACGTAGCCTTGGTCACGACCCTGCTTCGCCGCAATTGGTAACAAACTGCTGGTCTATGCGACACAAAAGGTGCAATAAGGCACTTATCCTATGGGTCACCTAACCCAAACCTCATAATGTAGGATACCCATCCCATGGGCTACCTGACCCAAATGCTGTGATGTGCATCAAATAATATAACTAACAACATTGTCGCTGATTTGGGGCATGACCTCAAGATCAGGTCTTTAGGGTAGACTCCAGCCATCTGGTTCTCTCCAACGCTAATAATAGGCGTATATCATGATAGTGGCACACAATATAAATAAAGATAAGGGCACCTATCTTGTTCGCACCAACGAGCATCACCTCACTTATGTACAATCTCATAATACTATTCTAGTCATCTGAGTGCCATCTACTTACAACGAATAACTGAATAAATATTACAATAGCATCCTATACCATTATACGATACTCAAATGTTTATTAACTTCTTATAAACCGCACTCAATCTCCTTAATATTCTGTACAACGAGTTGAAAGAATAACTAGAGAAATACCGCCGAATGCCACATTCCAAAGGTATTATAGCTTTGTTTATTCAGATTTCTTGTCACATGGAATTAAATACTACAAAATCATAAACAAAAATATCTCAAATATGGAATTATCGCTAGTCCATAAGAATTTATGTCTTCACCAAATCGTATATAAAAATAATTCAATTCTATACCAATAGTGAATCATTCATATAAATCCAAGACAATATAAAAGAAAGTAGAAATTAGAAAATTAAGATAAATATAATAATCGAATAAAATTTAGTAAATATATATACTACTTTTTAATAAAACTCCAAAACCCTTAAATAAATTTTTCAAAACTTTTAAAAATGTCTTTTTAAAACAAGAAAGTAATTAAATATCAATATATATATATTACAAAGTAAAATTACTCCACGAACATATCAACCAAACATCACTATAATTATATACATATATCGACATATGGATAAATTTATATGTAGTTCAATTATCAATCAACCAGAGTTCCATTTGTAAATTGATAATTTCAATCAATAAAATAGATCAACATCCAAACAACAATCAATCCCAACTCGATAACTTAACCAATCATTTTAATCAATATACGAAGCAAAAACATCAACTAGTATGATCTAAATATAACCGTGAGTTTAGAAACTCAATTCAGTTAATTTGATATTAAAAACTCCATAGTTGGTTTCAGCCTGCATTCCCTTTATAGCCCTAAACATAAACAATAGCCTCAATCCAAATTCATTCACTTATATCTCCACCCTTAGCCGCCTGCCAACCTCAAAGTCCGCATCAACGCGCTACCTCCTTCAATCACACACCACAGGACCACTACCATTGAAGCCATGATGTCAATTACTGTCAAGCAATGCTCCTAAATTTTATGTTGTTGCAAGTTCCATGTATGGTAACGCGAATACCTTCGCCCTACACTTCACCATCAAATCCTTAATTCATTGTCGCATGCTTCCTTCATATCACGATCGATCTACCTCCCCTCATGTCAATCGCCACTAGCCACCAAGGACGTCACGGTCTCGTCCTCCCCTCATGTTAATCGTATTAGCTTACACGTTTTTTATGTTTCCATTTGATTTCAAGAATTATTTGGAGGGGTTTGGGGATTACCAAATGAAATTTAAGGGGGCATAGGATTTTTGGAGAAAATAAATGAGAGGTGAATAGGCTTGGATTTTGGTTATACCTTTAAATTAATTTATTTACATATATTTTTCCTTTGAAAGAAATCTTTTGGTTTGTTTAGAAATTAATTCCAATCTGATTCAATTTAAATTACACTTCATTCTAGAATATATATTTCGATAATTTAACAATTTTATTCCATTCAATGAATTATTTGAAAAAAAGTTACTAATTTAATTCAATTTATTAAACAAAGATCTTTTATTAGATAGAATTTAATTAACTAAAACTTTACTTCTAAATCATTAATTATCACAAACCAAATTCAAAAAATTTATTTCAATTAAATTTATTTATTATTATAGCGTACAAAGCAGGGTTGTTACATCACTCTTCATGACTCAATGGCGGATATTACGAAATCTATGACTATGAAACCGGTAATGTTCGAGATGGTAACCTCACTTCTTGGCCGTACTATTATCCCCGCTTCTAGGGTAGTCTCCGGAGTATAAACTACTTTAGTAGATCCATCTAATACTCAATATAATCCTTATGAGTCTTTACTCCTAAAGCTGCCCATTTTGTCTTTTATTTTGTAGGGGTGTACAGGAGGTACTCCGGCTCACAACGAATCTACGTCTCCCGAAGGTATGACATTACTGTGACCCTTATTTAAGATGCCTCATATGAATTGTTTGACATCACCAATCTCTGCTTTTATGTTTCTCAAGTTTAAGTTAGCTTTCCATCGCTTCGTTGCCTGAAGAGAGCCTAACATTAGGCAATCTTGCCTTTTTGACCAAGTCGGTCATTGTATCTACCCCGATGCCAACCCCAGTTTTTAATGTGAGCATCTCCCCGGTCCTAGTGCAAAAATTATCCATGCTTTGAATAAAGAAAACTAGGGTGATAACCATGGGTCTCGGAAGAGGAGGACGTCACCATAATCGAGGCTTCTGATCCTTCCTCTAGGCCCATTGTGGAAGAGATGCTCCAAACTCAAGTCTTACTGACTAAGGAGACGAAGAAAGAGTAGGATGTCAATATACCTCTTTCTATGCCTGGTCAGCCTATCTTTCCTCCTATTACCATCCCTGCTTCTTGAGCTATCTAGAATGTGCCTCCTTAGGTCTCGGGAAGTAACCTTTCGAATGGCCATAAAGGCAAAGAAAGAAGTAGAAGGAAACTTGGCAAGACCCGATTGCATTCTTCTAAGGAGAAGTTAATGGAGTCCAAGAGGGGGAAGACGATTTAGTTTCATCCTTCCTTATTTTTTCCATCTTTTATTTTGTTCGAATAATTATGTAAATAGGTTGAAGTTGTGCGAGTACAACCCTCATGTTTTGATTAAGCAGCATGTTAATAAAAATTAGACTTTTTTCTTTTCAAGCCTTGTGCATATATGCTTAAGCATTTTATAATGTGTTTGTATTCTAGTACCATATGCATGTGAATTTTTTTCATGTCATCATCTAGTCAAATCAATAGCTTCTTTTGTTGCCCCTTAGTTGAGCTCTGTTCGATGAATGATAATGTCAAAAACTACACTATTCCCAATCTTGGAGTATCGTGGCTTGGATTCCTATCTCCAGGCACCCTTGTTCAGCGAATTCTTGTTCCTAACTGGAATTGGTTGCTTAGAGCGGTGGTTTAAATATATATTTTGTAGATTGTTTTACCCGATCTCGCCTAAATCTGGGAGTTGGACAGGGTTGATGACCTAAAGCAGTGGCTTGAATATCCATTTCTTGAACATTTTCACCCATTCTCGCTTAACTCTAGGTGTGGATCGGGGTTAATCACCTGAAGCGGTGGTTACAACTTCCATCTCTTGAACACATAAGGAAGATCCTACCTAGCTCTAGGCTCGGATCTTTGACTCACCATCCTTAGGGTGAGGAATTTGACCTCTGCCAAAGTCCAGGCAAGAGTTTGTTAGAGCATAAATTGTTTAATTTTCCAACTCTAGGCAATGGGTTCAGGGGTGAACTATTTCCTTCGACTCCATATGTGCTCAAACTCCTATATCCAAGTCATGGATCAAAGGTTTATTTGGCATCTACTCTGGAAGCCTGGAATACTCATATTCCTTGAGTCTAATTATGGGCCGCAAAGTTAGACTGGAAACTATCTTCGGGTACCTGCATATATGGATTATAAAAGTACATATCATTCGATTATGCATTGTTTACAGCACAAGATTTATCTAGTGAGAATAA
Source organism: Allium cepa (assembly GCA_030765085.1). NCBI lineage: Eukaryota > Viridiplantae > Streptophyta > Magnoliopsida > Asparagales > Amaryllidaceae > Allium > Allium cepa. Next base: position 433,286,655 of record CM060943.1, read on the forward strand.
AAATTCTTGATTCCCAAATTAAATTCATTTCATATCCATAATAATGGCAAATCATGCCTCTTTATGTTGAGATTAACAAAATATGTACAAAGATAGTTCTAAGCAAAATAACATCGTAAATATTCGCTATTCCACGCCTTGGAAGTGAAATTCTGTCGGCAGTTGCTAGCTTGAACGTTTCATCTCCAAGCTTGTCTTCGACAGCATATAGACCTTCCCAAGTCGAACCTATGTTTATTGGACTATGGAAGATTCATTTAAGAACAAGATCACCAAGCTTGAAGGTTCGATTCTTGACCTATGTGTTGTAATGCTATGCTATTTGCCTTAGATGGGTAGCAGCTCTCAAATCTGCCTTAGTACATTCTCATTGTTTATATCAAGGGACTCGAGCTAGAATTCCTCGTTCCGTTTGGAATCATAATGGATCTTCCAATGAGATTGCACTTCTAGTTCAGTTGGAATTATGGCCTTCATCCCATAGGCTAAAGCAACATGTGACCAGTCTTGGATTTGTGGTCGTTTGATAGGCCCAAAGTGACAGCAGTGGTTCATCTACCGCTTGGCCTCGGCCTTTGTCATTTGTTTTTTCAAAGTGGAGTTGATGATTTTTTCGCTACTTCCACCTGTCCATTTACCTACGGATATGCTAGGGCATAAACAAATTTCTCATTCTGATAGTTGCTATAGAAGTTTTTGAATTCCATGTTGTCAAATTGGGTCCCATTATTAGAAATAATCATTTGTGCGATTCTAAATCGACAGATAATGTTCCTGGCTAAAAAGTTGATCATCTTCTTTGCGGTGATCGTGGAAAGCGGTTCTACCTTAGCCCACTTTGCAAAATAATCAACCGAAACAATAGCGTATTTCGCTCCGCCCTTCGACATTAACAACACACCAATAATGTAAATTCCCCATATTGTAGATGGCCATGGGCTGGCCATTTGCATAATCTCCATAGGCGAGGCCCTAGGAGTTTTGAGGAATCTTTGGAATCGATCACACCCTCTGGTGTAGTCAGTAACGTCTCTATTGATAGTTAGCCAAAAGTATCCATGGCGAAGGATCTTCTTTGCTAATGTTAGCCCTCTACTGTGATCTCCACAGGTTCCTTCATAAACATCCGCAAGGAAATTTTTGGCCTCTTTATGGGCAACACATTGAAGCGGGTGAATGCAGAAAGCTTTTCTGTATAATAGTCCATGTTGGTAAACAAATCATGGAGCTTGGCACGATAGATTCCTTCGTTTTCACCTTCCATCCAAAAGTGTTCACTTTAATAGGTACTCCTTAATCGGAGTCGTCCATGATTCCCTTTTAGGTTCCGCCACCAAGATCTGATCAACATCCATGTAGTCGATGCTCGATACTGACATACCTTCATTGGAACCAAACCTATGAGTTGCGCACCCTCGAAACTAGCCGGCATGGCTAGAGAATCAACTTTTATATTTTATTCGACCGGAATATGTGTTATTGTGTAATACTCAAAATAATTGAGCAGTTACAGAGACTTCAACAAATAATGGGCCACCCTAGCTTCTTTTGCCTGGAATTCCTTCTTTATCTAGGAAACAACCAACTGAGAATCACTGTATATATGCAAGGTCTTGAATCTCAACTCCTTTGCGATCTTGTGTCTCGCAATTAGCGCTTCATACTTGACCTCACTGTTCATTGTAGGAAACTCATATTTTAAGGCATAGCAAACCGATTATTCTTCAAGGATTACCAAAAATACTTTTGCCCCCGAGCAATGTTCATTGGATGCTCCATTCGTGCACAACTTCAGTTGAGCACTCCACTCTATAATTTCTTCACTTTCATCATCTCGAGTAGTGAACCCGGCAGTGAAATCCGTTAGCACATGGCTTGGATTACCCACTTGGGATAATATGATATATCATACTTACTCGGTTCGATATTCTGCTTTAATAATCTTCCAAAGGTCTTAGGTCATTGCAAAACTTGTCTTAAGCATTGGTCAGTCAGCGCCTTAATTTGATGAGCTTGGAAATAGGGATGGAGTTTCCTCAAGGCGATAAACAAATGGTACACCAACTTTTCTAACTTTGTATAAGTCCTCTCAGCTCCTGCCAATCATTTGCTGATATACTATACTAGCCTTTGGATTCTCGTTTCTTTATGTATGAGGGCAACACTCAAAGCATGAATAGATACTAGCAGATAGATGAATAAGTCCTCTCCTTCCAAAGGCTTCGATAAGACAGGCGTCGTTTCCAATGATCCACTAATGCTTGGAAAGAATCTTTGCATTCCTACGTCCAAGTAAAGTTTCTCTCCCCCCACTTTGAGGACATTAAAGAATGATATGCATTTTTTGTGGCCCTTGAGATGAATCAGCTCATTAGGGAACTTTTTTGTTTAGATTATGTACCTCGTTAATCATCTTTGGGGCTTCACTTCCTTATGGCTTTCAATCTTCTCCTAATTAGCTTCAATTCCTCCCGAGTTCACAATGAAACCCAAGAACTTCACTAACATGGCTTTGAATGAGCATTTCATTGGATTGAGCTTCATTCCATATTTCTAGAGCATGACATTCTAAAAAGTCCCCTAAATTGTTCTCCGATCGCCGCAACTCATGAACATACCATCGGTGTAGATCTCCATTGAAAGTCCAATCTGATCTCTGAACATTGAATTCATTAGTCTTAGGTTGGTGCTCTATCAATTTTTAAACCTAACGACATGACAAGGTAACAATATAGTCCCAATTCATTTATGAAGAAGGTACGTTCCTAATCTGGGGTGTGCATTGGACTTTGATTGTAGCAAGAGTAGGTGTCCATGAATGACAACAATTCATGGTCGGTGCTTGAGTATACCAGTTGGTTGACCTTTAGTGGGAAACTGTTTTTTGGCATGCTTTATTTAAGTCCAAATAATCAATGCGTGTCCTCCATTTCCTGTTGGAATTCTTAACCAAAATTGGATTAGATACCCACTCTGGGTATAAAGCATTGCAGACGAACCGTTGTTTTTTAGCTTATCCACTTATTCTTTCAGTGCATTAGATCGCTCTAGACCTAAACTATGTTGCTTCTATTTCACTGGGAGACACTTGGGGGTCACATTCAGTGCATCACACACTATCTTCGGTGATATTCCAGACATGTCAAAATGTGTCGAGGTAAACAAATCCAAGTTTGCCTAGTGAAAACCCATCAATTCCTTCCTCATCTTCATGCCAAGATGAGATCCAAATTTTAGGACCCATATATGGTAATCCTGATTAACTAGGATGCAGATCGTCAAATTGGCAGGGGCCACACTCACGTCATCTAGCTCTTTCCTTAGATCTGAAGCTTTGTAGGGTCTGCTATGTCAACTGAGCCAGGGCTTTGGCAGTGGTTGCTATGCACCCATTGTATTGACATAAAGAGTCGCCTTTACGTTTATTCCTTCCTCTTATCCTTTTGCCTCCTTTAGCTCCACGACATAGCATTCACGTCTGACACTCTGGTCTCCCCGAATGACTCCTACCCTATTCTTCGTAGGGAATTTTGTTGTTAAGCACCATAGCGAAAGGGCTACTTGAAAGCTAGCTAGGGCCAGTTGGCCCATTACAGCATTATAGGTAGAAAAAATGTAAATCACCACGAAGGTCACAACTCCCACTCTATTGCAGTCGCCTTCACCTAGAACATCAGTATATTAACATAACCCACAGGCTCTGTCACCATTCCGTTAAATCCCTGAATTCGGGATTTACATGGGTTTAGATTATGGCTATCCATCAGCATCTGATCGTAAGCTTTCTCAAAAAAATGTTCACCGAGCTACCAGAAAAAGCTAACACCTTCCTTATGGCAACCCATTCATGGTTAGTATCATGAAGGTATCTACCATAGGTGCTTCGACCCCATCAACATCCCTATTCCTAGAAATAATATCATCAGTCATGGGTTTGAGTTTCTTTGTCGAAGTTTCGTATTTGGCAGCGAAACAACTCTTACTGACAGCATGCTTTAAAGAACATGCATATATCTCCTTCTCATTCCATTTCTTTATAGCTAGATGAAGTCCACTAGAAATAGTATTTATAAACAATCTTTTTCCAAGCTGCATGGGCTCGTCATCACTAGGCTCAGCTTGACCCCTTTGGATTTACTAACCTTGGGGTTGTGCATTCTCCTGCCCGCCATCATGCGGTGCTTTCACATATTGTTGAAGGTTCTTTTTCAGATCGGATCCTTAACCACATCCTGCACGTGTATGCACTCATTCGTGTTATCACCGTGAGTCTTATGGAAACGACAAAACTTCCCAAACCTCTTTTCCCTTTTAGTTGATTCCCTTGGAGCCGACTTCTTATACATTCAGTACCTAGCATTGCGAGGTATCTATTTTCAACAAAATTGTTCAACGCTGTATAATTTTTACATTTGGACGTCTCTTGAAATTAAATTTCTTGCCTCCATCACATTGATTGTTTTTCTTATAGTTGTTACCTTTATTTTCGACATTCATGGCTACATTTCTAGAACTTTCATTGAAATGTTTCACAAACATATTACTCTAAATTACTTCAGCGGATCGATCACCATCGACCTTCCTAGCCATCATACTTGCCTCTTCCAAGGGAAAGAACTATGTCACCTTCCTATAGAAAACATCCATCGTTAGTAGGGGTTTAATCTTCAACCACCTTCCAAAATCTATATCAGGATGTATCCCTTCATCAAAGCCATTAATATAGTATCCCTTTTGCATGGATCACTTCCGTTACTGCCGTATTGAACCCATATAATATCTTTCAACGACTCTCCAGCCCCTTGGAAGAGGTTCGATAATGACAACATGTCTTTTGAATGGGTCATGTGCAAACGGAATTGCTCAAGAAACTTCTTTACTAGATGATCGAAAGAAGATATAGACCTTAGTAGAAGCCGAGTGAACCACATCGTTGCTACACCCTCAAGAAAGATCGGGAAACATCTACATCTCATGACATTTTCACCTTTTCCATGTCATATGCCACTCATATTTCAACAAATGTTACCTTGGATCCATCATTCCATTGTAGGACGGCATCATCGACATTGCAAACCTCCGAGGATACTCCTCACGCAGTATCTCCTTAGTGAATCGGTTCAAGCTAATGGAAGAGCACCACTCATCATTACTTCTATGTTGGTTTTCACTCACTAATTTCTTTACCATATCCACTAGTAAATCTAGCTTCACTTTATATTGGATGGAAAAAATCATAGCTTGTCTCAAGTGTTTGACTCTACAATCGATCTTTTTTTGTTCCATAATACGTAGGTTCTCCTGTCTTTGGAAGAACTGTTTGTCCAGTTGGCATATTCTTGTGGCTTCTACTAGGAAGATCAGTAGCAGCCAGCTGAACTTCCACATTCTGACCAGCAGCAACATGACCTACATCGCCATCGACATCTCCATCCAAAGCAATAGCACTTTCATCACACAAGTCAAGAACTGGGGGTTCAATACCGATCCTTGAATGCAGTTCGGTATGGATCTATAATTCTTTATTTCAGGAACCATCCCATCCAACCTTCGAAGTACCTGTTTCTTTTCTCTTTATTTTCTATTTTCCATCTCGTTGTTTTTCTACATGCAAAGAAGACCATGACAACCCTACCATTATAACCATATTATTAAAGAACAGTACAAGTAAGGTCGACAAATAACATGGAGAATACGGTTGGTTAAGGGCGATCGAATGAGAATATATCTTTGTACTAACACTGATGCATCTTTATTACCTGTAAAGGATCTGCTGAAAAATTTGACATGTATAGTATTATTACAAAGTAATAGACATACCGATTAAAAGATTCAGAACAATATATAATATAGATAAAAACAGAATCAGAGTCATGGATCACAACATAATAATATATATCATATGCATAATAGATTCTAAGTCTACAAAATATCAGTACTAGACCCACATAATATATTTACATCACATCCAAAAGTACTTTATCAGGTATACAATGACTATAGATAATATACATGACATAAACTCTTAGATGTCAATATATACAAGTATGAAGTAAACTAAAGCAGTCGAAATAATCTAATTCAATGCCAGCCCAAAATCCAAAGGTCAACAATTCCTTGTACTTATAGAATCTCGGTCTGACCTAGGTATTTTAAAATAAAATGGTCAGACTATATATAATAAAATGATGTGATAATAATATCACAATAATATATGACTTAATGATAGAAATAAGTCATAATCATTAAGTCATACTAAAATATGCCTAAGACTAAAGATCATAATAAGGCATATTAATAAAGGTCACAATTTCAAATAGACATTTTCATAAATATAGGGTTTAACCATAAAACAAGCCACAATAGAAATATGTCCAATACCAAATAATTATTATAAAGCATTTCAAATAGAATCACAAATTGCAGATTTTTATTTTGATTCAATAATAAAATTAATTCTTATCAAAATATTCCTAAAACCAAATAATCAACATAAAGCATGCTAAACCAAATCACCGTAATATAAATCCATATCAAATCTCAAATAGAATATCATCAAAATATGGTGATACAAATTCCAAATCCATCAGAGCCAGTAAGATATAAAATCCATAACAAAACCTTTGTGGAATAATAATGGAAGTCATTTATCGGCTTAAAAACAACGATATGAAATCTAACAACCAAAGTAGACTGATGTAGTCTAATAACAAAAAGACTCCACCACATAACGTAATAGTCTAATCCTACAAAATAGACTACTATGTGAATTATCTAATCTTACAAAATGGGCAACATTGTCTACTGTATCCAAAATAAACTGATAGTTCTGCATATAACACTTGTCCAAGGGTCAAAAGGGCAGTCGTGTCATACCATACCAAACCTAATCCTCCAAATAGGTCTGCCTACCAAAAATCCCAAATGTATTGGCTCTTAGGCCGATGAAAAATAAGTCATCTTCTCTTAGGGACCTATCGGCCCTGAGATAATACTACTTTAATTGTTAATTACCATCACTAAAGTAATCACAATAATTTGACTAGCTGTCTTATACCAGTTAGTAAATTCAAGTATTTACTAAAAACTAGTATTTTCCACTTTAAACTCTATTTTACAAAATATAATAATAACCGAAAGAATTGTAAGAAAAGTCCCATACTAATCTGATAATTCAATCGTTTATTAAAATTAATTATTTCATTGAAAAGCACGAAATCTAATTGAAATGGAAATCATTCAATTTTCCAATTTAAAGTCTAATTGAATAATTAATCAAATTTTAATTTAAAGAAGGATTTTGTAACAAATTACTTTGATTTAAAATTTTGAAATAATAAGAAAATTTCTTTCAATATATATATATATATATATATATATATATATATATATATATATATATATATTACTAATAATTTTATCCATACCTTCAAATTCATTATAACTCCCTTTTTGATATTTACAAATAGATAAAAATTCATAATTTGCTAATATAAAGAAAATCATTTCTTTACAAACAAATTACTAATATATATTAAAAAAAAATCTTTTAAAATATTTTATCTCTAAAAGTATTTTCCAACAATAATAATTTAAATTTCTAAATATGATCATAAGTATAATTTATATACCTTAACAAGTGATTTCAAACTATATATCTTACAAAAATCATTTTCGAAAACTATTTTTCGAAAATTCTTTAATTTAGCATCCATTTAAAGTAAATTTCATTATTAAAATTTTCCCAATTTCATAGAATAGAAATTTTACATGCCTTAAAATTTAAGAATCAAGTACAAAAAAGAATCAAAAAATTCAAAATAAATCATTTAGAGCCAACATCGCTCCATAAAAGATTATTCCAATTATGGAATTATCTAACAATCCAAGTTATTTTCCAACAACTCCGGTCACACAAACAACGTATGTATTTTTATATAAGTTAATAATATTCAATTTGGAATCAAATAGAATTACATTTGCAAATTGACTTCTTTCAATCAGCATAACAATCCATATATCACAGCAATAAATTTTTCAATATCCCAAACAAGCAATTCATTCAAACAATTAAATCAATAATCTTAATCAACTCAACCAAGCAATGCAATCAGTTATCGGGATAATTGAATATATAGAAAACAATGAAATAGATATTAGATATAGATGTGTGAGTTAAATATGGATTAACTTGCTTAACCGATCGCTTGCACACAACAATGCTCCAAAATCCCAAATCATTATTGGCCAAAACCCTAGACACTGCTTTCTCCTACACCACCAGCGCCATAAGTCATCATCCATGTCTCCCCTTACGGCATCACTTAGCTATAGCCGCGAGTGCCCATCGCCCTCGAGCTTCGAACATCATGACTCCGCTGGTGCCTAAAAGTGCACGCGTATACTTCTTTACTTCAATGCTATTGTGGCTGACTTGCACCAATCGCACCTCTCTCCTAGTCATGAATAATGTTCCCTAGCCAAGCCTTCCACTGATGCGGCTGTTTTCCAAGCATGTCTTTTTTCTCTTTCTGAATGACTTTAGGGATTAGGCAGAAATGAGAGGAAAAGAGGTATACGGATTGAGGAAATTGGGAGTCTAACAGGTTAATGAGAAAGAGACGTGTTTTGTTTTTCTTAGTTGGGCTTGGGTTCACAAATATTGTGTTTTTTTATTCAATTCTATTTTACTATTATTTTCTTTTAATGGATCCCTTTGTAGATTTGTAAATCTATTCTAGTTTAATTTAATCTGTTCGATATATTACGAAATTGCACGATGACTTCAATTTGATGCTCATATACCTTTGTTTAGATATTTAACATATTATTGTAAAATAAATAAATTTCCAACTATACCAATCCTACAAAATTATCAATGCTTTAAAAATAATTCTATATTTATTAAAACATTTCATTCTTATTTTTCAATATTTTGTCTTAAAAGGAATTTATGAACCAATTAAACTTTATTTTAGCAAAATTCTTTATTAAATAGACTTTAATTGAACAATAATTTAATTCAAAAATAATAATTGTTGGAAATGAATTCAAATACTTCCATTTTAATTAAATTAGTTTAATATTACAGCTTCAAAAATAGGGTTGTCACAAGAACTGTCCCCCAAATTGAAAGGCGATAAATCTCTTCCACTCCTCCTAAGATTATGTATTAACTGATTAAGCTAGTCAAGACTCTTCTTCGTTTGCCTCCTCGATTCATCTAGACTTTCTTACACTTTGTCATTCATTTGTTTCATCATCTAGTCCATGTCAACCAACGTTATCATATCTGAGGGATTTTGAACTTCAGCGATTACGGGTTGAGCGACTTCTTCAACATGTTGCGTACTCAACATTAGCAACAGGTTTGGAAGCATTAGATTTCTCCTTTCATGGGGCCATAATTTAATTAATCACGTGTTAGATTCTATGGAAATATGAGTAATCATGGATTATAGCAATACAACTGATGGATCTACCTCGCGGATACAAGCAACCCAAAAGTAGAAAAAAATCCTGATAGCCTGAGATCGATACAGTCTTAACGTAAGCACCAAAATGTTTACACCAAAAGTTTTCAAAAACACCTAAAGATTGAAAATAAGGAATTAAATAAAGAATATAACTTGAAAATAAGGAAAATAACAACATACAACAACTATAGTGATTCGGCTAATCAAAGGCCTACATCCACTTAAACTTTGTTGAGGATTTCTGGTGAGTTTTTACAAAACTATTCTAACGGACTAGTGATGATCCCTGGAATTATAAGAATAACACAAGAATATGTTAAACAACTATAAGTATCCCTTAGATAATGCCTCTCTTCATCTATTTATAGCTGCAGTTGCCAAAAAACTCTTTCTCACATTCTAGCCCATATTCCCCATATTTAAGAGAGATTAACTAAAGAGATCATGGTCACGTCATGAATATTCAGGGATCAGCACTGATCCATAGTCAGGGATCCTTGTTGATCTTTAAACTTGCTTTCTAGATTTCTTTATTCCTTCGTACCTTCTTCTTTGATACTTCATTTGCAATGCAATAAGACCTGCCTCATAGGTTTGGTAGGAGCACTATATTTATTCATTAATCATTTGAGTCAAGATGAGCTTGCAAACTACTCCATGTTACACGTACTAACTTATGAACACACTAACTTCATATGGTGTGAAACTTTAGTGGATTGGAGCAAGCATTAGGGATCGATACCGATCCACGTCCTAGGTATGGGTACCGATCCATTCCTTTGCATGTATCTTGAATCTTTGTCTTATGATTAAAGTGAGATGATGTTTCGAGGCTTTCTTAGCAGGTTGATGATTTCATATTTTGATTCTATTCGATGTTCGAGCCTGGCAGTTATCGCTCTGGATTCTAGCTTAATGGTTTATTAGGTTGACCAATCTAATTCGTCCGCATAAAACCTAGCCATAAGGATGGATAACACATGCAAATGGACTATCATTATCTCTAACTACAAATTGGTTGAAAAATAAATTATCTAAAATATATCAAATTCTATATCGTTGGAAAGCTCTCGACGACTGAAGTAGGTATGAACATTCTTTTTTTAGTATGACACTCGAGGAACCTAGAATTTACGGTTAAAGTAGGCATTGACAAAACCCTAAGCACCGATTTGGGCATTTCAATTTGGACATCAATCGGAGAAATTGACTTACGAGTATTGAGAAGCTTAATTACACGATACGAGAGCCATCTACGATTTGATCAATCGAGGTCCATGGCATCGATAATTCACCAATTAATGTTCGCTTGAGACCATCAATTGGTGGTGGCAGGCAACGTTGTAGGTAGTCCTAGAGTGCAAAAGGTAACCCATGAGTTGGGGAATTAATTGAAGGTGGTGGTAGGTTGTTCGATGGCCTAGGCGGCGGGATTTGTCGGTTAAAGCTAAGCAATATTGGGATAATGAGATCGGATGTAGCGGAATGGCGATGTTTATAATTTTGCTCAGTCCATGGTGACGGTGGTATTTTTCAGAGTGATTCACTCGCGGTTTCTTCCATTGGGTTCGAGGTGAAATTCCAGAAGATATGGCACTACTTTTGTTAAGATTGGAGGCAGTTGAAAAGTGCATTCATGCGGTTCACTTAATTTAATTAATAGAATTTAAATTATTAAATAGATACATGTTTATGGAAAATTATAATATTTGATGAGATATATTGATAATTGTTGTATATGTTGGACACTTTAGATATGTTGAGCCTTTGGTTGATTGTTTATTGCTAATTTTTGTATTATTCGATTTTTAATCGTAATTAATTATGGATTTAAAATATATTTATTATGCACTAAAATAAAATAAGCGAAGTTATGTAATAATGAGAAAATATGATAAATAAATAATTAAAGTTATTATTTATATTTTGTGTGATGTTTGTAATAATAGTGCTTGAATGAAAAAATGAAATTAACTGGGAAATTTAATAAGATTATCTATGAATTTCTAAGGAAATCCATAAATAATAATGGAGAATATATCTTAAACTTAATTTGAAATGTGTATTATTATTAAATGAAGTGGGATTTTATAAATAATAATACAGTTTTAGTGAGCATTGCACTATTTTGAAATAAATGCAAATGAATGAATTTTGAAGTATATTAAAGAGATTTAATATGAATATTATTACTTTGGTGCAAAATAATAATACTATTAATTTGAAAGGTAATTTGAGAAATCACAATTTTTGAAAAAAAAAATTTTTTTGGAAAGATTTAAAGTAATGAGTTTGCAACAAAGTATTTAGAAGTGTATTATTAGTTTGGGAGAATTATTGTTGTTTTTAATGTAAATAAAAGGTGAGTTTATAATAAACAATGGTAAAAATTATGCTATACTTAAAATAAAATAATGATTGTAAATATGATATATCGAACGGGTGTAATATTTGATTGATGGTTGATTTTATTTATCATATATGTTATTTTACTACGTTGAGATCGTATTCGGATATGTTTCCATTGTTACTACATTGTGTAGTTGACTATGGTTTTATTGCATTGGTGTTTATGTTACTAAAGTTGTTTTGGATTAGTACACATTTGATGGTTGATATTTTGAGATTATTATGCGAATATTAATATACGTTTGATGATTTATTCATACATTGTGAAGTGTTATTGTAATGGATGATTAGCATGAATGTAAGTAATTTTGTACTGTTATGATTTTCTTATTTAATTATTGAATACTATCAAATATAAGCGATGTTTAATGGATGAGTGTACTATTGTTAAACCATACGATGTTCTTTTATGATGGATGATTAGAGATACTGTTTTCTTCTTCTATTGATTACAATAGTTGCATTGATTTTATTGGATTCCACTGATTACAGTGTTGAATGAATTATATTAAATTGCATTGGTTTCATTCGTTGTGATGGTTGAATGGATGTGTGGGTGTCAAAACTGGCCACTAATACCTAGTTATGTAAAAATACTAATATCCAATCCAATCATAGAAGTATAAAGAAAAATAAATGAAGAACAAAATTAAAACAATCAAAAAGCAAGTAAAATGAGGCGAAATTTATAGTGGTTCGGCTAACTCCGGCTCACGTCCACTTCCAAATAATCGTTTTATTATACCAAAGTTTGTTTGTAGTTACAATCCAAAATCAAGAATAAAATTGGCAGAGTGTAGCCTTGGATGAAGATAAAATGAAGTAGAAAGAAGATCCTTTTTCTACTACTAAGCCTATTCTATTTATAAGGAAAGACATGCACGGATTGGGCAGAAATTTTGACAGAAGGTTCGGGAGACAAAGATGAGGCCACCCAAAAATTTCCAAGCCCATTGGGGACCCATAATTGGATCGGTATCGATCTCTATTTTTGTGTCCAAATAGGGTGTGATCCCTCTGAGGGAGTTCCTCATGATGTTAGCTACTTTCCATCCAAATTCCGGGCCATTTCAACTTACGATTTGTGAGATATCGCATTTTCCTTGAAGTGGTGCCGATTTCTGCCGATTCCTATGGAGGCTATCCGATCCCTCCAACTTCTTCCAAATTCCATATAATTCCTGGGTGAGCTTCTCTATGTTGTATTATACTTAGCCTCGAATTTTCATGCCAATTGGATTAGTATAACTTGAGTTACTGATCAATCTTTGTTGCAAATCCAACTAAACCAATTTCGGATAGAGATAGGTGCCGATTCCTATCAATTGGATTAGTATCTCCAAATGACATGTGATCACAATGGAGCGTTCCATATGTTGTATTTAGATCGTGCTCCAAGTTTCACGTCAATTGGATTAGTATAACTTAAGTTTTCGCTTGATCTTTGAGTCAACATGACATGGAGGCTACCTTCTGCCGATCACTCACGAGGGGGGTATACCGATGCCTCCAACTTTGTCCATTTTATATGGGATCCCTAGGGTAGGTTCCCTAGGGTCCATATACATTTTCTCTCCAAATTTCATATGCTTTGGACTTATAGATCTCGAGATATTGATTGTTTTCTGCAAGAATGCGCTTGTATTTCGATGTATGTTGATCCCTCCTTCATGAAGTATGCCGATCCCTCTCAATAAGCCAATCCATGCTGATCCCCTCCATCCATTGAGACATATTCCATACTCTGAGCATCCTACATTTTACCACCATCAAGCCTATTCAATCCTGACTTTATATTATTATATGCACTTGATTTCTAGGTTCCACAATCATCACTTTGGACTCATCGGCCTCGATAATTGCGAAGTCTATTAGATTGAATCTAGCTGTATACTACCTTAGAAAAAGGTGAGTTAACACTTTAGCCCCCAAAACTTGCCTTGCGATAGGAAGGTGTGTTTTGAATAGCTGTAAATTCGAAACCTGTAATCCATTAATAACCGTATTTTCTAATCCAGAATCCAATCCGTCGCTAATCCAAATCCTCGATCTCTCTAGATCGTTTGTGAAATCCTGAATGTTCCGGGTTAATATCCAACACTGAATATAATCCAAATCCTTATCCAAATCCATATCGATCCAAATCCAATAGCCAATTCCATGATCTTACTGAATCGTTTGCTAAATCCAAAGCCATGATCTCACTGGATCCCTGCCATACACATCCATATTCGACGACTTGAGTAGGCTGATCCATCGCGTTGGAGCGAAGTGACCTACCCCTTGTCAAGTATAATCCATACCTGATGACCTTGATCTCTTCGGATCCTTGTCGAGCACAATCCATACTCGACGACCTGAATAGGCCGATCCATTGCGTTCGAGCAAAGCAGCCTACCCCTTACCAAGCATAGTCTATACCTGACGACCTCTGTTCTCTATTACATTGATCCAAACTTAAACATTCCTAAGTCCATTTGGTGTAATGTAAAATAAGAGTCCACACAACTCATAAACCAGCATTCGAAGCAAACAAGAAGAGAAAATAAGAAAAAGAAAAACTAATTTTAAAAACACGAGCACTATGGTTTATCATCATCTTAAAGCATGCCTAGGGGCAATCCTTGATCTCATACGTGTGTAAGTGACTGAGCCATCATACTACGGAGTTTGTTGCTTATTCCATGCTATCCAATCAATTGATGACAAGTTGATAATAATGCCTTGATCAAGTGCCATTTTCATTCGAGGTGGACAGCGGATGCTCATGTTCCACTGCTGCAGCCCGAGTCCTTACGTATTGTTGTAACTGGCTATTCGTCGTATGTTCCTCAATAATATCCTTCAAATGCCTACATCCATCTTTATTATGCCTATCCAGCTCATGGAATAGGCAATGCTTTCTTGATTTTCGTTCGCATTCGGTGGGATCCTCCTTGTCGGCTTCTGATACAGAAGGCACCCTCGAGTATCCAAATATATCCATTCTAAGGTTTCATTTAGTTCTAAGTAAGAAGAGAATTTGGGTTCTGCGCTATCGCTTTGATCCATTGAAGCTATTTTTCATGTTCCGTTTACCCTTGTCCTTTCTTAAGCTTTCACCGTGCGGTTCTCCACCCCGTACCGTATTAACTTCAATTGTCTCTTTATCTGTTTTCGCATCTTCTTTTTGTAGAAACCTTTCTGCTCCATAGTAGAATTTCCCGAGATCCATCGGTTGATCCCATATCAGTAATATCTTAAAATCTGAAGTATCTATAACTTCTGACACTACCGCCATCAGAACCGTCGATGGATCTGGTCGATCCATCGAAACAACTGCTGCATTGAGCCTAGTTAATAAATTCTTGAGTGACTCTCTTTCCCACTTCTTTACTTATGTCAATGTCATCACGTTCTTGGGTCTCGTAATGTGAACCCGAAACTGCTTCATAAATCTTTCATCTAATTCCATCCATGTGGTAGTAAAATCGCTCTCCAACTGTTTGAACCATAGCGTAGATACATCCATTAAGCACAGAGGGAAACATCATGCTAGGACTTCTTTTGATGCCCTTACTACTTCCATGTGTCTTATATACCTCATCATATGCAATAGTTGGATCCGACTTTCCGTCATTAGCTTCCAGTGTGGATAGTTTGAATTCTGGTGGATTTCTAGCATTCTTGATATTAGGAGAGAATGGACTTTTATTTACATCCTCGAGATCCTTGTTCACCAATCTTCCACACATAGCTCGCCTTGTCATCATTGCAAACTTGTCATTTTCTTCTAGTGGTAGTCTTCTATCATCATGTCCAAGCTGTCCCTAGAGTCTATGAGGGAATTTAAAAATGTATTCCTTCGGACGAGCATCCAAATTATGATTCGCACCATGCTCCATGAGATTGATCGCAGATCCTCCAGCATCAAGATCAACAAGACTTGGGAGCACGCTTCTAGCCTTTGGGGATTGGTACCGATCCCTCTAAAGGGACCGGTGCCAATCCCTCTAGGATGGCAAGGGACTGCCCCTGCTGCTTTGTTCCATACCTTTGTCTATTGGCCCCATTTCCTGTTCCCGATTCTGATTTCCAATGATTCCCATTGCTTCAACTCTTTGATTCTATGCTCCAGCTTGTCCAATCCATTGGAGTAAATTCTACATCATCTCCTCCTATCTTTTCAGCATCCTCTCTTGCATAGCATCCAACATCGTTTCCATTTCATCCCTGGTCATGTGATAGATGCTTAATTAGCTCAAGCTCCTGAGGAAGCCTCCTAACTCTCCCCATGGTGGCTCCTTTCCGATAGCACTCTCTTTGTTGATTTCCTAGCCATTGCGTTCTATATCCAAGTGTCCAAACTTCCAAATCTAAGATCCTAACTTCCAAATATATGGGTGTAAGTCTTCTCAGTGGAAGCACTAAAATTTTAGCATCAAAATTGGCCAACCAACACCTTATTATGTAAAAGTACCAATATCCAATCCAATCGCAGAAATATGAAGAGAAATAAATGAAACACAAAATTAAAACAATCAGAAATAAAGTGAAAGGAGATGAGATTTAAAGAGGTTCGGCTAACTCTGACCTACATCCACTTCCAAATAATCCTTTAATCATATGGAAGATTGTTTACACTTACAATCCAAAATCAAGAAAAAATTGGTAGAAAGTAGCCGAGGTTAAAGATAAAGAGAAGCAAAAAGAAGATCCTTTTTCTGTCGCCATGCCTGCTATATTTATAAGGGAAGATGTGCACCGATCAGGCTGAAATTTTGACAGAAGGTTTGGGAGACCAAGACGAGGCGGCCAAAACATTTCCGAGCCCATTGGGGCCCAAAATAGGCATCGTTATCAATCCCTATTTTGGTGTCCAAATGGTATATGATCCCACTAGGGAGTTCCTCATGAAGTTAGCTAGTTGTCATCCAAATTTCATGCTATTTCGATTTACGATTTGTAATATATCGCATTTTCCATTAAGTGGTGTTGTTTAAATCCCGATTTTTCCCAATCCCTTTGGAGGGATAGGTAATGATCCCTCCAACATCTTCAAAATGCCATGTGATCCCTAGTAGAGCTTCTCTATGTTGTATTATTCTTAGCCTATAAGTTTCATGCCAATTGGATTAGTATAACTCGATTTATTGATCAACATTTGTTGCAAATCCAACTAAACCAATTCTGAATAGGAACAGATGTTGATTCCTACCAAGGGAAGAGTGTCGATCCCTCCAAAATCCTCCAAATGACATGTGATCCCTATTGGGTGTTCCATATGTTGTAACTAGCTTTTGCTCCAAGTTTCATGTCAATTGAATTAGTAGAACTCAAGTTGTTGCTTGATCTTTGAGTCAACATAACTTGGATGCTGCCTTCTACTGATCCCTCTCGAGGGGAGCATACCGATCCCTCCCATTTTGTCTATTTGATATGCGATCCTTAGGGTAGGTTTCACATATCTTGCGTTCCAAATTTCATATGCTTTGAACTTATAGATATTGAGTTTTTCTACAAGAATGCTCTTGTATTTCGATGTATGCCGATCCCTCATTCATGAAGTATGTCGATCCCTCCTTCATGAAATATTTTGATCCTCTCAATGAGCTAATCCATGTTGATCCCCACCATCCATTGAGCCATTTTTCCATACTCTGAGCATCCTACATTGTACCTCCATCAAGCCCATTCAATCCTAACCTTATATTATTATCTATACTTGATTTCTAGGTCCCATAATCATTACTTTGGACTCATCGACCTTGATAATCGTGAAGTCTGCTGGGTTAAATCTTTTTGTACACTACCTTGGAAAAAGGTGGTTAACAAGATGCAATGGTTGTTATGAACTAATAAGTATTTGGATGTACAAGAAGATTAAGAAATAGAACTATGTGGGATTGATCCCTCAAAAGGCGTATGCATGCTGTCTTTTTTATGAAAAAGACAGTGGATCCCTAAGGTTGGGCTAGGGTGTGCAGAAATTAGCACAGCCCAAAATATATTTTAAACCATTTTTCTCTTATACATCTATACAGGTGTAAAGTTGGAGATGATAATAGAAGAGGAATTGGAAAGTGGAAATTGCTAGGCTATATCACAGTAGCGATTTGCTATATTCTTCTATACCATGGTTATATTATTTATGCATTGATGATACTTGTTGTATTAAAAGAGAAATTGATGTGGTGATGTAAAATAACCGGATAATTGATTTAATATTTGTTTATAATGGTGTTTGATTCCAATATGACATTCTCCCTTTTCATTTGTTTTAGAATTTTTATTCTTATCTGCCCACAGTCCACTACTTTTAATATCTGAATTTAGTTATAAGCATATCTAATGTCATTTATAATTGATTTTAAAATTTAAAATAGTTGGTCATCAATGCAGAGATCTACCAAGAGTGAAATTCGATTGTCTCAGGTTGGTCAGATAGTCCATTAGAGGCCGGATTTGATTTGCTAGCACTTCAAAAAACGATTTGAAAATAGTGTTTTCCAAGCTTATCAGGCGGATAGTATTGGTAGACATAGTTCCATCGAATTTAAAGATGAGGATTATACTAGCGTAATTAATTCAAGAAATCAAATCTACATTCGAGTGCAATTCCTTGAAAACTATAAAGATGCAAAATTTAAAGAATCCCGAATATCTCTTGTAGAAGGCTGGTGGAAACCCATATGGTTCAGGTGCTTTGTCGCTTGCCATCTCAAAAAGCATGTTCCAAGTCTTATCGATCTAAAATTCGATGACGATGTCTGCATTTACTTGGGAAGCTTCGGGGAAGATCATATTCCAGTTTACTATATCAAGGTTGGTGTCACGATCCTGGAACATCTTCTTAAAGTGCCCGGTGAAGACCTCAAGAATTTCTGAAACGTCTATAATTTCCTACCTTCTTCATTGATACTGGTGACTTTGTTGGATCTATGTCTTCCATTCGCTATCCTATGGAAGTAGGCAGTGTTGAGGTCTCCATTTCTAAGCTATTGGGCTTTAGATCTCTATTTCCAGGCAATTTCCTCTTGCTTCATAATACAATCATTTAGCTTCAAGCTCCAAATGGAAAGGTCTGTCAGAGGGATCAAGAGTTCTTCCTTTAAGTTTAAGTCTAGGATCTGGTTTTGTAGGAGTTCCTTCCCGATTCTAAGAAACCCCAAATACCCATCGACCATTTATAAGAGCTTTCTCGATGGATAAAATTTGGTCACTAAGACTTTAGTTATTGAGTCTGAGACCTGAAAGGAGGCCCATAGCCTCTTCACCATAGCGTCGAAGCCCGACTCTAGAGTCTAGAAGATCTCAAATTCAAAGGGAAGGCGGTGGGGGCTCCCGTCACCCGAGTCAAGGAGGACTGTACAATGCTCAAAGATAATGGAAGGGAGGCCACACTAAGAGGAGAAAGGATGCATGTCTTCCTATGGAATATTGAGGAAAATTCTACCAAGCTTAGCAGGAGAGGGAGATATACGTTTGTTGGACCAAGTGAAAGCATAAATATTTAAAGGTGGATCTATTAGGTCTTCTGAAGATATGAACTCATTAAATGTGTCCATAAAAGGGGATTCTCCAGGGTTATTTCTCTTGGAGTGGAATATGGTGATATTAAATTACCTCCCAAAACCCAAGAGCCGTTAATGTAAGAGGCAAGAGAGGAAAAATCTGTGTAATTCTTCCAAAGGTCCAGCCTCTTAGAAGAAGTGTGCGGGCCATAAAAATTGGAGAAAAAAAATAAAGAATGCCCCGACTATTAATTTTAAGAATCACATGAAGGACGTTTCAAAAGTTGGGGGTTTAGATTAACATCCACTTAGCTCATTCCAGCAAGTGATAATGCCCCCCTTTTGAGCCTGCAGCATATAATGTCGCCTACCCAATAAGGAAACTCCCACCTAGCCCTCTTAATCTAGATGGGCTAGGACCACACAATTTGGATTCCTAAATAAATAAAATATAAAGGTATAATGGATGAATAAAATTCTATATTAGAGCACAGTTGTCTAGACACCCCGACCCTCGAATGTTCCACACCAATACTTTCATAGGGAACTAAACACTCTCCCGCATTCTAAGTTCTTAATTACCAATATGTCCCAAGGAGACAAATTCATCCCGACTTTACTTATAGCAAATATAGGAGAATCAGTTTAAGAGAGCGTAGAATATTAGGAACAAAGAAACTACCTTTGGGAGGGTGTCCATTAGACTGGGACAGGAGCCGCTCGTTTCTTCTTACTGAGTTCGCCGAAGCCTAAACAACTGAACTGTAGTGGAGGTGGAGTGCTAAAAAGCCGTAGGTCGATCTCTATATTCATCATTTGCTCTTTGTCATGCATAGCTCCTAGGCCCAAGTTCATCTGATAGCCGAGATCCATATCTTGGTTTTGGTAGAAGCTCCTATCTTCTGATGTCATAAGGTGATGGGCTATAGGTGGCGGAGGCAATCAGATCGAAAGTTCAGGAACGTCTACATGATATTGCTGCATATCATCTTGTTCAACTAAGCAATAATCACCATCTTCTTACCATCTTCTAACTCTTCTCTTTTTTCTTGAATCATGGCTTCCTCTATCATAACATCATCTGCGAAACTCAAAGGAGGAGAAGTCTCACCTAACCAGGTCTGAAGACCCCATCATTGAAAAGGTAAATAGGCTTCTCGGCCAAAAATTTGAGCGAGTCAGCTTCATCTAGGATGATGTCCTTAGGCCCAATAGGTGGGTGGCGGTGAACCTAGTATTCAGAGTTGTTCAAAAGTTATGACCGATGGCGTGGGTTATGATAGAGCCAACAACTTCAGTCGACTTGTCGAGTCTAATATTGATAAATGTGAATTTATGATCAGTGGTGGCACATTCACAGTGGTCAGCAGCAGCAAAGTCCTCAACGGGAAAAGGATGGATTTGGGCTCATTGTCCGCTTTAAGAAAGGCAGCAAACCTAAGATGAAGATCTAAGAGGCTTCAAAGAACTCCCAAGGGAAGCTTTCACACTTCAGAGACCATTGTCGTGCAAAAATAGTCCCACTGACCTTGTGGAAAAAAAATCATTTTCTAGTCGCTGCTTCCAGTAGCTAGCAATCTCGGAACACACTATGAACGATATTTGTAGAGTATTTTTCTTCATCCTCTTCTCCTGAAGTGGTATTAAGCAGCGCAGGTCCTCCATTGACCATAGACCGCTCACTGTCGAGAAAATCATATGCATTTGCGCATCGAGAAACTTAGATTTATTTACATGCATGAAATCGCTCAAGGAATCCTTACGAAATAACGAAGTTATAAAGCAATTGGATGATTTGGATCGAATGATATTTAAAGGCAAGCTAGAAGTTGGTGGAGTAGAGCGCGGATTTGACACATAGAATCAACTTTATGAATATCTGAAACGACGGAGCACATGCGATTGGCAGGTATATGTTGTCGCTTCTGTTGTTTCAAATTTAACACACGTAGATGAACGATGGCTGTAATTTCCACACTTGAAGCAAAGGATTGTGTTCCTACAATCACGCGCTACGTGCCCCCAGCCGACACTCGAAACATTTCTTTTTCACTCCGATTTTCGCCACAAAGGCAAATATGCGTCCATGACCCAAGGTGTTGATCATTGTTGCTAATTTCGAAACTTAAAATGAAGGCACTTGCATGGATTGACCTCCTATGCAATCAGCACGCATCAATGTTAGTAGCGGAGAACTCATGACAACATCTGCATATGAATGTGGTTTACTCGAAGTTGGGGTACGGTCGGACATGATGGAGGCTTCAAAGAACATAGGAGCTAACGGTTTCTCATCATCGATGATAAACCTACACATTGACCTATGCCAAAAGTTGCGATATAACTCAGGTGAAGCTGCAATTTAGGAATGAAGCATGGACAGAGGGCGGGGTGGATAATGGGTGGCATTGAGGGATTGATGAGGGGGAAGGAAGGAGTAAAAAAGATGAGGCTAAAATTATGATTTACAAAAATTTAATTTTAGGTATCAACAATGAATGTTGTTGGAAAGCTTATTAAATTTATGACTTAACTATGAAAACGATTTTTAAATCCGATTAATCATAAAATATTAACACGTACTAAAGATTTGAATTAAATGAGTTAATGGATATCGTATTGGACGGATGTGATATGATGTTACAGTGGTAAGGACCTAATTTACAAAAGAGTACAAAAAGAGATCCGCTTTAATTATAAAACTGCAAACATAGATGTGAAATTAATATCCAGTTTTGCAAATGATGTCTTTTTTGTTTTAAAAAATAAAATTTGAGCCCTATAAACCCTTACTCTTCGTGCTTTTATCAAAAAAAAATTCCTTACCAACCCCATTCAAACCACCATGCAACATTTACTGATAGCTGCACCACCATCTTCATCACAAGACCTTCACTGATATCCCATCATAGACAAAAATCTAGATTTTCATGTCGAAATGGTATGGATCCTGAGACAAAAAATGTGTGTGTCTGCCTGATTCTAGTTTTGTTCCAAAACTTCAACTAACTTGCAAATCATCCAGAAAAAAACGCAGCCACACAAATGCTTTCGCGAAGGATTCACACAGTTGACTTCAGACTTCAATATTTTGACATTAGCAAACTTTTGACCGTGAGCTGTCATTTTATTGCTTAATTCACTACTCAATTTTGTCTCAAAGCTTCTAGAGAAACACTGCGAGCATCCATATTGCATGACTAGCTTTCGATCACAAAAAGTGGTAAGTTGGCAAATTCTATTTACTTGCTTCCGCCAACACATCATTCTTTGATTACTGGGCACATCAAAAAAGGCAATGAAAGCACAGCGAGCATCCATATTGCACGACTAGCTTTCGATCATAAAAAGTGCGAGGTTGGCAAGTTCTATTCCCTTACTGCGTTCATCATTCGTGACGTTCACTGAATGTACGAATTTTAAACAGGTGTTTGAAATATAAATTCAGTATGATGTTAACTCTTCCAAAAAATATATACGATGCAAGGTCAACATATTCTTTTTTCTATTCATCTATTGCTTGGACGTTTGTACAAGTACGTAGTCTGCTAGTGTGCATTAATAATGCCTTGGTCAACTGTGCAAAGTATGGTTCATCAATTATTGTCCATCTAATCCTATTTTAATCATCATCATACGATCATATATTGAAATAGGGTGGATGCGGGTCGACTTGAATCAGGTACACATGTTTAAATGCTTTTATTGGAATGAACAAACAATTTAGGCAAGTTCTTCTAACACTCCAAAGTCCAAACTTTGCCCAACCCTGTTACTTTAATGTTACCCGAACATTTAAATAATATTGCTATAGTTTTCTAGTTGTCGTTAGTTAGCTGTTACTTTAATGGTGAACATTCAAAACTGCGTAACCATTATTTATTATTGCACTCATAGCCATTAATAGCAAAAATATTTGTACACCTATATAAAAAACAACCTCCTTTTGGCTTTTTTGGAGAAGTGTGGCAATTACAGTTTAGTGTAGCATGAAGCAGCACTGGTTAATAGATAGCCGGCAAAATGCAATATTACGGGTTGTTCAGAAAAAGAAGCAGATGCAAGAAGTTGAAGCGTGATCCTAAGTGCAATAATCTGGAAATAAAATATGATAAGAATATGTTAAATGGAGCAGCTATTATTAATTAAGAACACAAAAGGTGAATATCAAAATGCGAAGCTGCCCATGTATGTCAACTGGAAATTAACGATTTATATTTGGAGTTTATATAATCGAAAACAGTTGGTGTAAATTCATCATTATAAGTTCATTTTATCGATATTCAAAATGGAGTCGTTGAATGGAAAGTCCACGCAGGTGGGCAATACTTTTTATATCTTATTAATGGGCAGAACTTAGTTAATACAAAGTCTACAGTACGAATTATAAAAAATATCACATGTACTCCTTCTAAATAAAAACCATCAACCGTCACAATACAAACATATTAGCGACAGTATTTCAGTAATCACGTATGAATGACATGTCGCTTCCATCAAAATAGCCAAAATTTGTTAAAACTAATAAATAATTAATTTGTAATTCTTTGAGATATCATTTCATATCCAAAGGCAATGTCTATCATCAGTGAAAGGTGACTACAATTCCCAAAATAGCATTTATCATTGATTATGAATTGTCATGTAAGGCTGCTCTAAAGCCTAGTTCTCTGTTTTATTGTAAAAAGAAAATTAAGCAATTAAGCCATAAAAGAAAATTTTGTTTATCTACCTCTCCTCTAATATATATATATTTATCTCTTCTCTTCATCAATTTGGTATCAGAGCTTCCCTTGATTTGTTTTTCCCTTCCCATATCCATCAATGACATCTACAACCAATCAAGAGCTTACTTTCTTATACTCCCAACAAGGTGTTCCCATCTTTGATGGCCAAGACTATGAGCTTTGGAGTGTTCTTATGAAGACTCTGTTTCTATCTCAAGAATTATGGGATATAGTTGAAGAAGGGTATACTTCTTGTACTCCAGAGGAGGTTACTGCATTTACAAATGCACAAAAAAAGGAGCATAAAGAGAACAAGATGAAGGATGCAAAAGCCTTGTCCTTTATGCACCAAGGGGTAAGTCGATCAATTCTTCCGCTTATTACAAGTGCAAAAACTGCAAAGGAGGCTTGACAAATCTTGAAAAATCAATTTGATGGTTATGAAAAAGTAATCAAAATTAAACTACAAAATTCATGGAGAGATTTTGATAATTTAATCATGAAGGATAGTGAAAATGTGCAAGACTTTCTTTATAGAGTAACAACTGCTGTGAATCAAATAAGACGATATGGAGATACTCTAGAAGAGAAAAAAATTATTGAAAAAGTCCTGCATTGCTTACCAGCAAAATTTGAGCATATTGTTGCTGACATAGAGGAATCAAAAGATTAGTCAAAGTTATCTTTTGATGAATTGATGGGATCGCTCCAAGCGCACGAAAAAAGGATGAGCAGATTTTCAAACCAAAGCTTGGAGCAAGCTTTTCAAGGAAAAGTCAACATCTCACAATCAAAAAACAAGAAGGACAGGCAAGAAGAAAAGAAGAACTTCTAGAATCAGAAATCAGCAAGAGGAAGAGGTCGTGTTGGCCATCAAAAGTTCCATAACCGAGGACGAGGCGGTAGAGGTAACAATACTCCAAGATCGAACTACGAAAATTCTGATGGATGTTGTCGTATTTGTCGAAAAAATAACCACGACACAGATAGTTGCCGCTACAAATGTAAAAGGTGCAGAAATGCAACTCATTCCCAAAGAGATTGCTAGTATCAACAAGATGGTAAGAAAAAGGAAGCTAACTTCAGCGAAAAAGATGAGCTTGAGCAGGTATTCTACTCCAGTTTCAATTCTCAGCAAGTTGATAATGTGTGGTATGTTGACAGCGGCTGTAGTAATCACATGTCCAGAAATAAAGAGATGTACGTGGATCTGCACGAATTCTACGCATCAGAAGTAAAAATGGGTGATGGAAAATCACTCAAGATTGTCGGAAAAGGAGCCATTGCAGTTCAAGCAAACATGGATACATCTCATATTATCAAGGACGTCTTTTATGTGCCCGACTTGACTCAAAACTTGTTGAGTGTTGGCCAGTTGCTTTAGAAAAATTACAGAGTGGAGTTCAATAATGATAATTGTTCCATCATCGACAAGAAGAAGAATCTCATAATGGCTCAAATCAAGATGAGTCCAAACAAAGTTTTTCCTCCTAATTCGCCATTGTCAGGGAGGTTTTCACAACAAAGCACCACAGAAGAAGATCATAAACTCTGGCATTTGCGCTATGGGCGTTTGAGCTACAAAGGCATGAATTTGTTGAAAAAGAACATGGTGTATGGGCCTCCTCATATGCCAGATCAAGATAGTCTATGTGAAGGTTGCATTATGGGCAAGATGCACCGTCTTCCCTTTCCGAAAACGTCTTTCAGAGCCAAAGCTCCACTTGAGATAGTCCATGCAGACATTTGTGGGCCGACTCAAACACGGTCACTCAATAAAGATAGGCACTTCCTATTGTTTGTTGATGATTATAGTCGGATGATGTGGGTCTATATTTTGCAGCAGAAATCAGAAGCATATTTCAGATTTTTGGAATTTAAATCTATGGTGGAAAACCAGAGTGGTAGGAAAATAAAGATTCTACATACAGATCGTGGAGAATTCATCGGAAAATCCTTTATGGATTTCTGCAAAGAAAAGGGAATTCAAAGGAAATTGACAGTTCATTATAGCCCACAACAAAACTGTGTTGCCGAGCAAAAAAACCGCACCATTGTTGCAATGGCACGAAGCATGATGGCCGGAAAAGGACTTCCAAAAAGCTTCTGGGCAGAAGCTGTAAATGCGGTTGTTTATATTCTGAATCGATCACCAACAAAGGCAGCCTCCGACCAGACCCCGTATGATGCTTGGTACAAAAGGAAGCCTCGGGTACCACATTTCAAAGTCATTGGTTGCATTGCCTACTCTCATATTCCATCTCAACTAAGAGAAAATTTTGACAAGAAAGGAGAAAAGCTTATTTTTGTCGGTATAGTGACGAGTCGAAAGGATATCGTCTACTAGATCCAAAGACAAATAAACTCACAATTTCTCGAGATTTCATTTTTGATGAAATGGAAGCCTGGAGTTGGGAGAGTGATCAGCCTGCACCTATCACTCATTCACCATCATCATCAATTACTAAAGAGCGGTCGAATTCAAGTGAAAGTGCTCCAGATGCTGATTAATCCTTTCATGAGCCAGAAAATCCAGTTCGAAAAATGCGAAGTCTGGCTGATATTTATAATTCTTGTGATGTGGCTTTTTTCACAAGGGAACCACAACTTTATGAAGAAACTGCCAAGGAAGAGTGTTCGCGAAAAGCAATGGATGAGAAAATCATGAGTATCAAGAAAAATAACACTTGGGAGCTGGTTGATCTTCCGAAAAGACAAAATGCGATCGGAGTAAAATGGGTCTTTAAGACCAAACTCAATGAGGATGGATCAATCCAGAAACACAAAACTCGCTTAGTTGCGAAAGGATACTCACAACAACCAGGAGTTGATTTCAACGAGACATTTGCACCTATTGTTCGAATGGAAACCATTTGAATTGTTCTAGCTCTTGCTGCACAATTGGAATTTTCCATTTATCAATTGGATGTCAAATCAGCATTTCTCAATGGAGATTTGAAAGAAGTGGTGTATGTCCAACAATCCGATGGATATATTGTAGAAGGAAAAAAGGTAAAATCTATCATCTTAAGAAAGCATTATATAGGTTGAAGCAAGCACCTCTTGCATTGAACACCAAGATTAATGGTTATTTTCGAAACTTGGGTTTTCATCGAAGTCCAAGTGAAGCATCATTATACATAAAGAAATGTGCGCATGATTTTCTCATTGTTTGTCTTTATGTTGATGATTTAATTTACAAGGGAACTAATCCATCTTTGGTGCAAGAATTCAAAGAAAACATGATGAGAAATTTCGAAATGACTGACTTGGGACTCATGATGTTCTTTCTTGGGATTCAAGTTCGTCAATCTAAAGGAGAGAATTTCATTTCTCAAGAAAACTATCTTGAAGGAGTATTAAAGAAATTTCAGATGAGCTGTTGCAAACCAATCTAAACTCCGCGGGCTGTAAATGAAAAACTACAACTAAATGATGGAGCAGCAAAAGTTGATGCAAAAATTTACAGGAGTTTAGTCGGCTCTTTGATATACTTGACAAATACAAGACCAGACATTGTTTATCCAGTTTGTCTAATCTCAAGATTTATGCATGATCCAAGCAAACTACACTTTTCCGCAACAAAAAGGATATTGCGTTATCTTCAAGGTACGAGAAAACTTGGGACCAAATATGTTAAGGAAAAAGGAGTAAATCTTATTGGATACAGTGATAGCGATTGGGCTTGATCGATTGATGACCGCAAAAGTACATCAAGGTATGTATTTTGCTTAGGTTTAAAGATAATTTCTTGGGCATCTAAGAAACAGAAGACTATGTCACTTTCATCAGCAGAAGCTGAATATATTGCTGCCACTGATGCTGCTTGTGAAGCAGTCTGGTTAAGAAGAATTCTAAGTGATGTTGTGCAAAAGCAGGAGACCGCCACTACAATTTTCTGTGACAATATGTCTGCCATTGCCATGACAAAGAATCCTGTCTTCCATGCTAGATCAAAGTACATACAACTTCGGCATCACTACATTAGAAGTTTGGTGAACGGTCAAGAAATTAAACTGGAATTCATTAACACAAAGGAGCAACTTGCGGATGGGTTTACTAAAGCTGTCACTTTAGAAAAACTTCGGCAGTTGA
Source organism: Allium cepa (assembly GCA_030765085.1). NCBI lineage: Eukaryota > Viridiplantae > Streptophyta > Magnoliopsida > Asparagales > Amaryllidaceae > Allium > Allium cepa. The sequence goes on from CM060943.1 coordinate 433,314,855, forward strand.
AGATTCATGCACGAATTACAAATTAAGAGAGGGTGTTAAAACTAATAATTAATTAATTTGTAATTCTTTGAGATATCATTTCATATCCAAAGGCAATGTATTGGTGAAAGGTGTACAATTCCCAAAATAGCATTTATCATTGATTATGAATTGTTATGTAAGGCTGCTATAAAGCCTAGTTCTCTGTTTTGTTGTAAAAAGAAAATTAGGCAATCAAGCAATAAAAGAAAATTTTGTTTATCTACCTCTCCTCTAAAATATATATATTTATCTCTCCTCTTCATCAACATTGACTTTAACTGCAGTTAGCTAAATGTGTCTACAATAACAATACACTGCCTTGATTAAATTATACATTCACACAGCAATCGAATTGAACTTGAAAAGCATAACACTTTTGCATAAATTTGCTTCTAGCAATTTTAAAAAATAAAAAAAGCAGGTCAGGCACGGTAAATTTTTACACCAGCTCTATATGAACAAAATTAACTTCCACACAATCAGTAGTGATGTTTAATACACACCGTAACATATAATCGGAACATCAATGTATACGGTCAGAAAGAGATTGAATGTTTAGCACTGCAACTGCCATTGATTTTTCTCCGAAGCTTTGACAAAACCAAGAATAGAATGCAGCCCGTAGACAAAGCAATGAAGTGAAGAAGAAATAAAATTTTCCGCAGAGCTGACCAAAACATAAATCACTCATGAATAAGGAGAAAATGAGTTCAAGGCTAGCATAAATAGTAAATGTACAGGTTCGGCATTTTTTCATAATTGTTGATAGAAAAAGGTGCATGATATGGATCTGACATAGTATACCTTATGTAAGCATTGGAACTCCAGCTGAGAATTCAACAAAAAAAGTTGATGTGCATATATGCAAATAATTTACAAACAAAGTGATATAGTTTTCCCACCTTTTTAAGTGAATTGTATGATAAGCAACGTTCGAAATTTCGTTTTCCGTTTCCGTTCCGGTCATTTGTAATTTTAAAATTTCGGTTCCGTTCCGGAAATTTCGGAAGTTCCGTTTTAATTCCGGTTTTCTAATTCCGATACCTTTTTTGCTTTAATTTGCTATTTCGCTAATAAATATTCAATACTATCATAAATTTATAGTACATTTTTTACATATTGTTATATCTTGTGTACCAAAACAGATAGCACGGTACAATAAACTCGTCGCACAAGTTTATCGATTAGAATTCCACTACACTGGAATTCTGTATTAGATAATTATAACAATAAGTTACGTTGTAAATAAATTACAACAGCAGCGTTATACTATTTTGAAAATAGTACAACTTATAAACGGAAAAGATTACAGAGAATCTAACCAGTATATATAAAGGAAATTTCGTCTGAGGCTTATCGTAACAATTTCCTTAAGAATTTCATTTCAAAATTCTTCCAAGATACAACAGCATAATCTGCACGAGATTGTAACGAGTATGTCAACTCTGTGATATATATGAAATATTGAGCAGTAGAGCAAATAAGCAGAAGAAATTAGATTGGAATGGGATTAAAATGTGATCAGTATTCTCTCATTTTTATAATTTTGTCCGCATCCTTTCAAACAGTCGCGTCCGCTTGACGGGTCGCACCCGTTGCATTTTTGTCGATGCTGTTCGTTAACGGGTCGCACCCGCCTGCTACTGGTTTGCATCTGCTCGCGTCCAACAGTCGCACCCGCTCGCATCGCACCGCCTGGTACTATGTGCGCCGTATCTGCTTCAATCGGGTCGCACTTGTTCTGTTTGCTTCTAACGGGTCGCACCCGCTACTGTTCGCGCATATACAACCCGCGTCCGCTTATGAACAGTTATGTCCGTTTGTGTAGCCTGCAACTGCTAAAAAACCCGGTCTATTTTGCAGTAAAAATACGAGTATCATATTAGACCCAAACCCGACCCGACGGACGGCGGCGGCGCGCGTGTGGTGGAGATGCATGATCTCCCTCCTCACAACGAAGCATACATTTGGGTGCCCCTAGGTCCTAACACCTTCATTGCAAAGCCATATATAAACTAGTATGGCTTAGCAATTTTGGCGATGTGGCACTTTATGTATGTTTCATTCATTTTGTTCTTTTAGAAATTCCAACACATATAAAATACACTTTGATTAAAAAACCATTGTTTAAAAGTCTGTATTGTTCATTTAAGATTTTAAAATTTTGGCTAATTTTTGAAATTTTTATTATGATTCGATGTAAATTAACAAAAATATAACAACTTTTTTTATCCAAACACATTATTATTTTTCAATTTATTTATTGTCCTGTTAAATTTGCTTTTCTTTTTTAATTGTTATATGTTTGTTGTATTTTTTTTTCAATATTTAAAAATCAAATCCGGAATTTAGACCGGAACCGGAATTTTGACCGGATTCCGTTCCGGTTGTGACCGGAACCGGAACGGAATCACCGGAATAACCGGAATTCCACCGGAATTTTGAATCTTGATGATAAGTTGTTAACCACATGTTATATAACTTACACTAAATGTATGCTTTGCCTGTTAAAGTGGGAAATTCATATTGTAACAGAGCAGTTATATGTAATGAGGTTGTCTAAGTTTCAGTTGGAAGATTAGATGGGACAACCTTTAGTAACCGGACCTTTTGCTTTAAATGGACTTGAGTTACATCCCACGTTCATATAGGCAATAAGTACCTAAAACTTGCGAAAACACTCTGTAATATGTTTATACACACGCACACATGCATATACATACATACACGTGTGCATATGTGTGTGTATAGAGTCTAGACACACACTCTTGTACATGTATCCAAAATCGTGCAGATAACCTTCCAAAAAAATAGAAATAATTCAAGTATTGTTTTTTATTGTAAAATCATTAGTCCTTACTTCGTAATGAAAATTTATTAGGAAATCATAAGAAGTAACATGAGGTAATAATATAGGTGTTGTTGCCCTTTAACCAACGATAAATAGATTGGAGCCGGTATCTGATTCTATTGCCAGTAAGAAAATCCAAGTTCAATGCCTTGATTAAAATACTTAAAGCGTCAACGATGTATAGAAGTGTATAGCAATTACAAACAAATACAGTTTAACATCCCAAATGGAAGGAATAAAAAATAAAAAATTATATCCATGCATCAATCTATGTTTTGAAAAATCGCAATGAACTTTAATTTATTTACTCATGCATACAAAAACAGTTACAAAGAGGATGCTGAATTACATAGGATGTAGAGATAAGAATGTCTGTAAAGGCATACGCTCTTAAAGGATCGTAAATAGGGGTAAAAATGTTCATTCATAGGCGATATATGATAAGGCGTTATAAAAGGGGAGTTATAAAAGGTGCGGGGATGTTGAAGTGGACCTTATCTATTTAAAATACAGCATGAAATTATGGAAATATTAAATTTAATCTTCATTTATACAGACATACATATACACCTATACATGCATGTATGCGCACACAGAGACGGAGCTAGGATTTTATTGTGACCTGGACTCAATAAAAAAAAAGGAAAGAAATGAAAATAAAGCTAAATAATATGAAAAATTGCAACAACTAAATTTTAATCATGTTTAGTGAAAGCTTACAAAAACATGAGACATTCATGTATATTTCATGCGTGACTTAGGTAAATACAAAAGGTAGACATGCTAATCTAGACAAGTTGTACTCTACGCTCTTTACGTGAGTTAAAATCACAAACTACCGAATCCAAATCAATATCTTCAACAAGTTCTCTTTCTATGTTGATATTCATGCAATCCTCAAGAAAATCATTACCCATTTTGTTACGTAGAATACTTTTAACATTTTTCATAGCTGAAAAAGCTCGCTTTGTCGTTGCCGTGGAAAATGGAAGAGTTAAAATAAGACAAATCAATCGATCAACCAAATAATAAATGTCTTTCTTTCTTGTCTCAAATAATTGTTTGCACAACTCGGAGATAGTTGATAGATTTTGAAAACTTGGATGAGATGGAATATCAAGCTCATAATGTTGTAGTTGACACTTTAATATATGTATCTCTTGGAATGTGAAATCTTGCGGGTAATACTTCTCCGCTAGAATAAAATGTCATCAATTTTTAACGATCTATAAGCATCTCTTGGATCCAAAGTTGTGCTAAGGATTAGTAGCTCCATTGCTCCTTCAGAGAATCTAGTGATCAACTCAACTATTTGAAAATCAATAGCAGCATTAAAGATGTCAATATGATAATGACGGAGAACATTAATATCATCATGCTGTTGACAAGAGCGAGATGTGCCAATTTTGTAAGACATATTCATATCGGGTATGTCAATGAAACATTTCTTACAAAATTCTTCCACTTTCTTAAAGAAAGCAAGCCAACCTTTGTCTCTTAGCTTTTGAAGAAGTGTTTTTGTAGTGGTGACAAGATTCATAACATTTACAATATCTTGTGATTTTATTTGAAGAGATTTACAAAGCACATCCGTGATACTCAATATCTCATTCAGCAAATGAAGAATGAAAACACACTCAAATGAAGTCATAGCGAGGTAGGCACCTTTTGCTTCGGCTAGCACGTTTATTTGGTTTCATGTCTTGACTTTCCCATATGTTCTTAATTATATCACAGGAAGGAGAAAAGATATCAATTAAACTACTTACGGAACTCAAATGAGAGCTCCAACGGGTAGCTCCAGCTCGTTGTAATGTCTTAAGTTGGTTAGCTCCACGGCCTGTTTCAGTTTCACCAAGTGCTACTTTATTGGCAGTCTCTGCTTCTTGACTTGATTGTAATTCGCTACGATGCTTAGGAGAAGCATCAACAAGGTTAACAATAATACTCAATTTTGAAAAGAATAACCAAATATCGTAAACATCTTTTGAAGCAGAACCTGAAAGTGTATAGGACCGTATAATATGGATAAAAGTAACGCAGAGTATAAATAGTGCGGAATATAAAAGTAGTATAGTAAAATGACACCAGAGATTTTATACTGGTTTGGAGCACCGTCCTACGTCCAGTCCCAGACTCCTTCTGGAATTTAACTAACAACGATCTTCACTTAACCCGGAGGAACAGATATACACAGTCTGAGCAGCAGAACAGACACCTGAGCAGCAGAACAGGATTTTCGTCTCAGCAGCAGAAGAGGATTTCACTAATATAAAGAATATCTGACACTATGTGTTCTTGATAACACTAATTTGTCTCTAATAGTACAAGCCTCCTATAATCAAATCCTCAAGTATATATGAAATAAATGTGAAGATATGAAGAGAAGGTAATTCTAAGAATCAAAGATTAAGAAAGTTATTTGTAGATTCAAAGCAGTAGAAAGTATGTTCGTTGTTTGAATGCAAAGATTATAGCACAAGAAGAGTATTAGATAGTTAGACTGAAAATCGGTAAGTATGAAGTGTTTGAGAGTATCTACATATAGTAGTTGAAGAGTTACTGCCATTGGTGAAGGGTTCTGACGAAAAGAAGCAACTATTTCCGTTCAGAGAAGGGTTGCATCGTTTCGGAGAAGAAGATGTCTTTTCGAAAATATGGCAGTTGGTCTCAGGTCAGTCGACTGGTCGTTCTTGGTCAGTCGACTGACTATGCAATATATTTAAAAAATAAACAGTGCATATCGTATATGTACACAGTCAGTCGACTAGTTGGGTTTGCTCAGTCGACTGGCTGTGACATTTTTATAAGTATGCTTCTATTTTGATTTTTGATGTGACATATGAAGTGCGGACTACTTGAGGATAGATTTTAACATAATTCTAAGACTCAATCATACATATTAGACAGTGAAAGCATAGATGAAAAGTCTTTGATGATATAGCCATAGCCCGTTTTCTTTTTGTCGCAAATTCTCCTTTTCTTGCTTTGTCCTGAATCAAAAATAGTCATTCAACATTCTCCCCCTTTTTGATTGATGACAAATCTGTATATATTAAAGAATCCTAGAGAACAAATAAAATACTCCCCCTGAATATATGATGCTTCTTGTACCTGCATAAAGATGATTAGGACAATTCTTCTCCCACGTTGTCATCGACAAAAAGGAGAGACAGCAAACAAAATATAAATGTAAAGTGTAGAGATAAATATCAAAGAGAGACTATTTAGTACAAGTCTCAACAGATAAATAAGTTGCAAGATTCAATATGTTTAAATTGATAATAAAGTTTTTAGATAAGCAAATAATTCATACCCAACTCACTCACCAAAAGATCTACTCATCAAGATCCCAATTGTATTCTCCCTCTGGTGCGGGCTCCTTTCCTGGTCTAGAAGCTCCTTGAGCACCACTAACTGTGCCACTAGTGTCACTACTAGTATGCTCTTCGGAAGTTGACCATGTAAATCGAGGTGCGGGGCGTTTTCCTTGAGCAATAGATATGGCAACAGTTGAGGAAGAACAAGATAATGCATCCCATAATGTAGAAAAGAAACCTTTGATTTTATCGAGTTTCTTATCCATTTTCTTGAGTCTAGAATCCAAAATAAGTTGATTGCGGGAGAGAATTTCGATGGATTCACGGGTGCTAGAGGAAGTAGCTAAGCGAATATCGCCTTCTTCTTATTGCGCGACCGGTTCTCAAATTGTAGGATTTCCAGATTGTTGTTGTTGAGCCTGTTGATGCTTCCAATCTTCAAATGAAGTAAAAGGTGGCGGTCGTGTAGGTAGCTTCATAAGGCTTATGGTCCGTATATTTATCATTCCGACAGTTGAGAATTCAGAATCCGGTTGACGAACACCCGCATCTAGAAGTAGTCGCATAATATATTCTCCAAAATATATAACATGCATATTCCCATGGTTAAAGGTGAGAAATTCATCCATTATACGACGCAACCAATTAACTTGTATATTTTCCCAAATGGCATAAAGTGATTTGAAATTTTCCGGATAAATTAGTTCATATGATCCGGTTCGGGGCAAAATAGAGCGCATAAGCATCTTGTGTAAAACTCTTGCTTTAGGACGAAGGAGTTTAGAATGCAATTCAATCATATCGTCACCCATGAACATATGACTTATTCTATCTCTTTTCCTTGGATTGCATTCTACATCATTTAAATCTATTCCTTCATTAGGAGATTGGAGTATATGTGCCATTCTATCAAGGGAAAAGAAAACTTGTTGTCCACATACCAAATTCCACACACAATTATTTGGATTTGATGGTTGTTGGTGACCAAGATTTAAATTGGCGAAGAAGAGTTTTACCATAAGATGATTGATATTATGGCGGTTTGCATTGTAGTCAAGTAGTGATTCTAAGCCACATCTTCGCATCAATTCTTGAAGAGAGTAGGCATCAAAATCAGAATAAACCATAAAAGAGCCTTCAAAAATCCTAGAGTTCTTCATCTTCTCCCACCGTTCAATTGCAGTTGCATCATATAGCCAATGAGCAACGTGAGTGTCAACAAAGGATGAGGAGCCTTGTTTTGAGCGTTTAGATCTAGTATGGGACATTAATTTGAAGATTTTTGAGAAATTTCTGAAAGAAAAATGGAGGCTAGGGTTTTGGAGGCAATAAAAACGAAGAGGGTAAAGTGAATAGAGGATGAAAAAAACCAGAATTGAAGTCTTTTTGTATAGCCAGTCGACTGGTCGGGGTGGGTCAGTCGACTGGTTGGTAATCCGAGAGTTTTTTACTCTGCAATCAGTTGACTGACCCATATGAACCAGTCGACTGGTTGATATCCCGAGAGTTTGTTCACCCTGTAAACAGTGGACTGGTTTGAAATATCAGTCGACTGATTGTAGATAAAGAATGCAGTGAAGCTTAAAAAATTATTTATTCAAACAATATTAAAAAACAAACATATACAAAAGGAAAATCCAAGTGAACATAGAACAATAGAGCAGAAAACATGATTAATTAGGGGTTTTTGGAGAGGATTCTTGTGGTTCAACCTTGGTGTTCTCAATATAAGGCTGCAAAGGAGACCAAATTTTTTAGCATTCTCATAAGTTTGGAGATGGCGGAGGTTGAGGTGGAGTTCGTTCCCATTTATTCCAGCCGGATGAATTTGACTGACGAGATGTTGAAGGTTGTACAACGTCATGCTTAGATGATTTTCCACAAAATTTAAGAGCGATTGATTCTATAAAGCTAAGGCGACAGAATTCATCCGTTGTTCATAATACATTTCTCTTTGTAGATTAATTTGCTCCTTTTGATAATGATGGATTTCATCAATTTTTTCTTTTGTTTTTGAGAAACAAACGATTATTTTTAAGACTTCTTAGGTTTTGGAGAGAATCCAGTGTGATATCGACCTGGTTCGTGTACAGAAGTAGGTGTTGGCAAGGATGGAGTAGAGCTAGAGGATGTCGGAGTAGAAAAGGACAATTTGGAGTTTGAGGAACCATAAGAGTCATGAGAGGCTATTGATAACAAAGAGGAACTTGAAGATTAAAATTTGCTTAAAATTTTTTTTGCAAGAATGATTGGAAAAAAAATGAGAGTAATGCAAATTTATAATTGAATTTGAGCTGTGAATGTGAGATTATAAACAATCAATAGCTAATAGCCAGAGATAAAAAAATAGTGGATGAGAATTATTCGAAGGATAAATGGTTAAGAATGAAAGAAAAATATGACTTTGCAGGAAAATATACATAGTACAATTGGTAAGATATTGAACTACCAGCTAGAAGACCCAAGTTCGAGCTCCAGTGGCTATGTTATTTTGTTTTGGAACGAAAATTTTCAGAATAATTAAAATCAATCTTCTAGAAACAAGAAACAATCATAGCTCAAATGGTAGGAAGCATTTGAAACACAATAAAGGAGAGGTCATGGGTTCAAGTCTCTCTTGAGTCATAATTTTTTTTATTATGATAAAATTTGAGTGAGAGTTATATATATGTGTGTGTGTGTGTGTGTGTGTGTGTGTGTATTTTGTCAAGATGTGTTATGAGAAGCTACCAATACAGATAGTGTATATAAAATTTATAAATTTTTAAAAGAGATAATACCAAGATCTCGTCTTAAATTAATGAAAATGTTTTCATTTAAAGGTTTTGTAAATATATCTGCCAATTGTTTATCAGAGGAAACAAATTCTAGATTTAGCAAATTCTTTTCAATATTATCATGAAGAAAATGATGATGAATGTCAATGTGTTTTGTTCGTGAGTGATTAACAGGATTTTTAGATAAATTAATAGCACTAGAATTATCACAGAAAATAGTTGACTTAGATAAATTGAAACCAAAATCTTGTAGTGTTTGTTGCATATAGATAACTTGAGCACATGCCAGAGCTGCAGAAATATATTCTGCTTCACATATCGATAATGAAACACAGTTTTGTTTCTTACTAAACCATGATACAAGAGATCGTCCAATGAAATGACAAGTCTTACTTGTACTTTTTCTATCTGTCCGGCTTCCTCCAAAATCAGCATCACTATATGATACTAATTCAAAAGGACATTCCTTTGGATAGAATAGTTCAAAATCCTTGGTTTTATTAAAATACCATAGTATGCGTTTCGCTGCTCGTAAATGTGATTCTTTGGGATCTGCTTGAAATCGTGCACACAAAAAAACACTCATCATTATGTCAGGTCTACTAGCTGTTAAATATAGTAATGATCCAATCATACTTCGATATAATTTTTGGTCAATACTTTTGCCATTTTCATCTTTATCAAGATGTATGGTTGTACTCATAGGAGTTGGTTTGGTAGAAGTATTTTCCATACCAAAGCGATTAATTAGATTGTTACAAAAAAATTCTTGATTAATAAAAATACCATTTTCTAGTTGTTTTATTTGTAAGTCAAGAAAATAATTTAACTCACCCATATGTGACATTTCAAATTCAGTAGTCATTATTCTAGAAAATTCTTGACACGGGCTTTCATTTGTAGATCCAAAGATAATATCATAAACATATATTTGGATAATTAAATTATCCTGCTTATTTCTTTTAATAAAAAGAGTTTGATCAACCTTTCCAATTTCAAAATCAGAATCTATTAAGTAACCTTTAAGACGATTGTACCAAGCACGGGGTGCTTGTTTCAAACCGTATAAAGCCTTTTTAAGCTTATAGACATGGTTAGGAAATTGTTCGTGTATTAATAATGGAGGTTGTTCAACATAAACATTTTCTTTTATAAAACCATTTCAAAAAGCACTTTTGACATTCATTTGATATAATTTAAAGTTATGAAAACATGCAAATGCTAGTAAGAATCGTATTGCTTCTAGTCTAGCGACTGGAGCAAACGTTTCTTCATAGTCAATTCCTTCTTCTTGATTATAGCCTTGAGCAACTAATCTAGCTTTATTTCTAGTAATATTTCCTTGTTCATCTGCTTTATTTTTAAAAACACATTTTGTACCAATAACTGATTGATTACTAGGCCGTGGAACTAAATCCCAAACGTCATTTCTTTCGAATTGGTTTAGTTCTTTTTGCATAGAGATTAACCAATTTTCATTAGTAGATGCTTCTTTAATATTTTTAGGTTCAATATGAGAAAGGAAGGCTACAATAACATTATTAGACGGATGATCTATTAATAATCTAGGTGGAGATCTTAGTTCATTGTCATTGTGAATAATGTTCTCATTATTTTCAAGATTTGAAATTTCTGTATTTGTGGTATTATCAGGGAAATCTTCATCATCTCTTATTCTTTGGATTGATTTAAAATTCTCATCGAAAGATACATGAAGTGTTTCTTCGATAATATTTGTTCTTTTATTATAAATTCGATAAGCTTTGCTTCGATACGAATATCCTAGAAAGATTCCTTCATCGGATTTTGGATCAAATTTACCAAGCTGATCTTTTGTGTTTAAAACAAAACATTTTGAACCGAAAACTTTAAAGTAAGAAATATTTGGTTTTCGTCCATTAAGAAGTTCATAAGAAGTATTATTAGTTAGTGGTCGAATAGAAACACGATTCAAAACATAGCAAGCTGTTGCAACTGCTTCAGCCCAGAAATGTTTTGGTAACGTACTTCCATTTAACAAAGTCCTTGCACATTCTTGTAAGGTTCTATTTTTACGTTCTACAACCCCATTTTGTTGTGCAGTTCTAGGGAACGAAAAATTATGGAATATCCCTTTTTTCTTACAGAAATGTTCAAAGGCTTTGTTTTCGAATTCACCTCCATGACCACTTCTTATGTTTTTGATTTTCAAATTTTTAAAATATTGAATTCTTTTAACAAAATTTTTAAAATTATCAAAGGTGTCACTTTTATTTTGCATAAAAATAGTCCAAGTATATCTAGAAAAATCATGAACAATAACAAACACATATCTACTATGATTAATGGATTGTACTTGTGTTGGTCCAAATAAATCCATATGTAGTAATTCAAATGGTTGTAAAGTTGAAATGACCTTTTTAGATTTAAAAGATGACTTAGTTAACTTTCCTAACTGACATGTATCACAAAAATGATCAATTTTAAAATTCATTTTTGGTAGACCTTTCACTAAATCATTTTTAGATAACTTGTTTATAGTTTTGAAGTTAATATGACAGAATCGTTTGTGCCATAACCAAGGATCATTTTCTTTGGTTATTAAACACATATCTGAATTATGATTTATTTTCATATTCAGAACATAGATATTTCTGTCTCTATTTCCTTCAAAGATAAGACTTTGATTTTGATCGAAAATACAACATTTGTTTTCAGAAAAAGTGATTTTGAATCCTTTGTCACACAATTGGCTGATACTAAGTAAATTATGTTTTAAATTTTTGACAAGTAAAACATTTGAAATAAGAGGTAAATTTGAAATACCATTGTTGCTCACATCGCCTTTGCCGATGATATATCCTTTGAAGTTGTCTCCAAATGTGACGGAGCTCCATCTGAGTAAATAATATTTGATAGCATATCTTTGTCTCCTGTCATATGTTTTGAGCAACCACTGTCGAGTATCCATTTTTCTCTTTTCTTGAGTGGGACCTACAAAAAATATAAGATAATATTGGTACCCATCTTTTTTAATAGGGTCCTAAGAGTTAAATCTTAGAAAACCAAACCCAAGAGGGCCTAGTATCCCATTTAAAAATATAATCTTTATTTTTATGAACAGTTTCTAAAAAGGTGTTTATATATTTCTTCCTAATCAAACTGTTGTTTGTTTTAGGAACCCAAACTTTTATGCTTTTTGAGTAAAAATTCCTTTTTGTCTGAACTGTAATAGGATTAACATTTCTCCTAATTTTCTTTTTAGGGGGAGAATGTTGAATTCTTAACATATCCTAATCCTTTCTTACTTGAAACAGATTGAGAGTTATCAATAATTTTTGATAAAGTTTCTCTTCCTTTATTAAAGTTCGAAACATTTTTAGTGATGCTTTCTAACTTAGTTTTGAGACTAGTATTATCCAATTCTATCAATTTTACTTTTGTTTTTAGTTCATGTTTTCAGAAACAAGATCGTCATTCTTCTCTCTTTGAGTTTCAATTTCTTGACTCAAAAAGAGTGAGTTGAGAATTGATATTAGAGAATGATTCTTGTAATTTTTCAAGTTCTTTCTCTAGTATTTTTTTTCTCATCATTAAACATATCTCTTTCGAATTCTGCTTTGTTCTGATGTTCACGAGTCTCCTTATATTTTCTTTTGAGATTTTTTAAAGTATCAACTAGTTATGAATTTATTTCAATCATTCATCAAAAGTAAAATCACTAACCTCGTTTTCAGTAGCCATGAAGCAGACATTTGCTTACTCGTTTTCACTGTCACTACTGTTCTTTGATGAAGAAGTGTCTGAATCATCCAATGTTACCGAGAATGCTTTCTTTTTCTTGTCTTTTCTGCCTTTGTTGAAATATTTTTTCTTTAATTCTGGGCATTCCTTCTGAATATGACCTTTCTTATGACAATTGAAACATTCTAGAACTGAGGATGGTGGTTTGTTTGGAAAAATTCTTTTTCCATTATTTTTGTTATTTTTTCGGAATTTCAAGAACTTTTTGAAATTTTTGGCAATAAATGCTAGATCTTCTTCATTCGAATCTTCATCTTTTTCTTCTTTAGCATGAAAAGCTATGTTCTTTTTGTCTTGTGTTTGTACTCGTTTTGCCTGCAAATTCACTTCATAGGACATTAGATTTCCTATTAACTCTTCAAGTTTTATGGTAGAGAGGTCATTAGCTTCTTCAATAGCCAAGACTTTTCTTTCCCATTCATCCGTTAAAGAGTTTAGGATTTTGGATACAATATCAAAATCAATGTACTTTTCTCCTAATCCTAATAGTGAATGATAGATATCTTGAAATTTAGAGTACATATCATTGATAGATTCATCTTGTTTCGTTCTAAAGTTTTGAAACTGATTTTTGAGCATGACGATTTTGCTTTGTTTGACTTTGTTAGTTCCTTCATGAGTGATTTTAGGCGTTCCCTATATTTCATAAGCAGTTTGACACATGCTAACACGATTAAATTCATTTCTATCTAGAGCACAAAATAACATGCTCATAGCTTTAGCATTGGCAGTTGCATCTAATTTTTGTGTGTTCGACCAAATGGAGTATTCTCCAGTAGGAAGAGTATATTCATTCTGTGTGATATTCCATGATTCAAAAATATTAGACTGCATATAAATTCTCATACGAGTAGACCAATAATTATAATTCAAGCTATTAAAAAATGGAGGTCGGGTAGTGGATTGACCTTCAATAAAACTAGTGACAGTATTAGTGGTAGTGCTGGTGTTATTTTTCATATTATCAAGATATCAGATAACTTTATGACGGTTATAAGATGCCTTGCTCTGATACCAAATGAAAGTGTACAGGACCGTATAATATGGATAAAAGTAACATAGAGTATAAATAGTGCGGAATATAAAAGTAGTACAGTAAAATGACACCAGAGATTTTATACTGGTTCGGAGCACCGTCCTACGTCCAGTCCTAGACTCCTTCTGTAATTTAACTAACAACAATCCTCACTTAAGCCGGAGGAACATGTATACACCGTTTGAGTAGCAGAACGGACACCTGAGCAGCAGAACATGATTTTCGCCTCAGCAGCAGAAGAGGACTTCACTAATATAAAGAATATCTGACACTATGTGTTCTTGATAACACTAATTTGTCTTTGATAGTACAAGCCTCCTATAATCAAATCCTCAAGTATATATGAAATGTATGTGAAGATATGAAGAGAAGGTAATGCTAAGAATCAAAGATTAAGAAAGTTATTTGTAGATTCAAAGCAGTAGAAAGTATGTTCGCTGCTTGGATGCAAAGATTATAGCACAAGAAGAGTATTAGATAGTTAGAATGAAAATCTGTAAGTATGAAGTGTTTGGGAGTATCTATATATAGTAGTTGAAGAGTTACTGCCATTGGTGAAGGGTTCTGACGAAAAGAAGCAACTATTTCCGTTCAGAGAAGGGTTGCATCGTTTCGGAGAAGAAGATGTCTTTTCGAAAATATGGCAGTTGGTCTCAGGTCAGTCGACTGGTCGTTCTTGGTCAGTCGACTAACTATGCAATATATTTAAAAAATAAATAGTGCATATCGTATATGTACACAGTCAGTCGACTGGTTGGGTTTGGTCAGTCGACTAGCTGTGACATTTTTATAAGTATGCTTCTGTTTTGATTTTTGATGTGACATATGAAGTGCGGACTACTTGAGGATAGATTTTAACATAATTCTAAGACTCAATCATACATACTAGACAGTGAAAGCATAGATGAAAAGTCTTTGATGATATAGCCATAGTCCGTTTTCTTTTTGTCGTGAATTCTCCTTTTCTTGCTTTGTCATGAATCAAAACCTAGTGATTCAACAAAACCAATGCAAGTTGTAGTTGATGGGCAAAACAATGTGTATAATATGCATATGGGCATTCTTTTAGGAATAATGCTTGCAAACCATTCCATGCTCCTCTCATATTGCTTGCACCATCATATCCTTGTCCTCTTAATTTATTAATTCTAAGATTATAAAGAGAAAGAAATTTTGATATTTCATTCTTCAAAGTCAATGATGTGGTATCTTCAACACTAACAATCCCAAAGAAACGTTCTTGAACTAAATCACCATTATTAATAAATCTTAGGACAATAGCCATTTGCTTTTTGGTAGAAGTGTCTTGTGCTTCATCAACCAAAATACAAAAATTTCCATCTCCAACTTCTTCTCGAATTTTATTTCTTATTTTATCACCTAAAATAATTAAAATTTCTTTTTGAATAGTAGGCGAAGTATATTTTGCATTTCTCAGAGCATTTTCCAAAACCACTTTAGATATATCTTCACTACATTTTACCGTGTGCTTTATCAACTCAATAAAGTTTCCACGTTTTTTAGATTCAAGAGATTCATCATTACCTCTAAAAGAGCATGATTGCAAAGCAAGCCATCGGGCGCATTCAATAGTTGTTTTAAGGCGTAGTTGATTTCTCTCGACCATTTCTTTTGATTGTGCATCAAATACTCTTTTGTTATGCAAAGAAGGATTCATAAAATCATTCGTGGACTTAACGGCACACAAATGGGATGAACCCAACCCTCCTACATGTTGCAAAATTCAAAATTAACTTCTCCCACTCTTTTCCAACATTGAAACCCATCAACTGTAATGATGCACGTGTTGGCGGATTGCTTTCAAATAAGAAACAATATAAACAAAAGACCATATTGCACGCAATTGAATATTCAATCCATGTATATTTTTTAAACCAACTACTTTGAAACCGGCGGAGTTGTTTTCCATCTTTTGTTGGTGAATAAATGCCAAGAAGTGGTTGAAATGGTCCTAATCTAAGATATTTTCTTCGAATTTCATCTCTATCATTTCTTTCCATATTTGTTGACGCCTCCCCTGATCGCTTGTAAAATGATCTCCGCCATTATTAACAACGATTCTTTGCATTTTGCAAGGACGTTGTTCGGTAGAGCTTGTAGAAGTTTCATTTTTTGGATCCAAAGTGTTATCTCCTCTTAACTTGTAAAACGACAACAAAGTTTTACTAGAGTTTGAGTTTGACATTAGCTAAAAAGAGACCTAAGTTACATAAGTTTTTTTTTAAATAAAATAAAAAATAAATAAAATACATTAATTTTTAGTTTCTAACAATTGGCATGAACATAAAATGAAATCACAGCAACAATTATGCTAATAAAAAATTAGGGTTTTATATTTAAGTTCTCTAATAGTAATTTTGACTTACATCAAAAAAAGGTAATACATTCAATAAATTGTTTCAATTGAATGGAACAAAAAGAATGAGCAAAATAGGATAAAAATTGATTACAATATGACAAATAATTTGAAGTTTGCAACAATTTTATGAACATAAGATGAGACAATAATGAACAAAAAGGAATTAGAACACACAAAAAATGATAAATTTACCTCAAAGACAGCAGCTTGAACGGATCAAAGACAGCAGCTTGAACAATTGAATAGCATTTTCTTTTTCTGTTGCCTGTGCTGAGAAGGAGAATAAAAGTAAAAAGTAACGTGTGATTAATTGACTGCTGAGCAGCTTGAGTTTGATATCAATTGAATGCATCGGTAGTGGTAAGTGAGTGACTGGGTTCTACTTATATAAGCTTGAATAATACATATATTTTTTTATAAGAAAACAGCACCCGGGCTGTAGCCTAGGTAATATTATGCATACATCAGTCCCTCTGTGCGCACGTATGTATGTACATATGTATACCATATTCTGTGAGGGCATTTTCCTTACATTGTAATATTGCAGTGTTGCATTGTAGGAGGGAGAGTTTCCAATGGTGGCCGGGAAGAAACACAGGCTGTTTGAAAGCAAAACACCTGTGTTCTAGGTTAGTGCCAAAGGGTTAAATTAATTGATCGTTCAAGAAATAAAAAAGCACATGTTGTTGACAGAATTCTATCCGTACAAAAGGTGCATGTCTAATAGTACGGCAAAGTGGTTACCTCATATTCCAAGGGCAGATCCAGATTGATTATTTCAGATAGGCTTTACTATTGACCACAGTAGCTCATCCCTTTGACTGGAACTCTTCTTCATTGTATAAGGGCCTTTTCCTTTTACAAATGCTGGTACACGATTACACTGGAAAAACCATGTAAAAATCACTGTACAGCTATCGAACATATTGGTGAATAATGGAAGCAAGGGTGCTTACATTTTGAGTAACCCACGCCCCTCACTACTGTCTAGATTTGCGTAGACGCATGTTGCGATACTTGAGTTTAGAGCGGCCTTTCCTACAATAAGGAGGTGAAATAATCAATGCTAGATCAATGTAATGCGATAGATTACAGAGGAATGTCTAAAATGTTGGGGAACGTACCCATATAACCTTTGACGGTATTCGAAGATTCACTGCAACAAAATATTAAATTTAAGACAAATTTTAGGGACCCAAAATATTTTTGTCTTTAAATGAGGTCTAATTAAAGACCAAATAATTGTGTCACTGATAATTACTAATAAAATGAAATTATGATCTTTAGTGGGTCTTAATATAAAATGCTTTTATTAATTACTATAAAAAATTAAGCCATAGTCTTAAGTTGGTCTCAGCGAAAAAAAAAAAACGTTTAATCAATAAAGTAGGTAACCGGGTCAATTCCTTCAATTACTCCTCCACCACGCACGTTAAAAAAGAAAGTGGAAACCCTCATATTTCCTTCCGCTCGAAAAGAAAAACGCACAAAGAAATACCTAGCCGCCTACAAAAATTTACTCCCCCAAAAAATTTTGAACTCGTTCCTCCTTCAAGCAAATCTTCTAATCACGAATCAACATAAAGTAGCACAGGAGCTGTCTATTTATATACTTGAAGAAAACACAGGTTCGTGTTTCGATTTACCAAATTCTGCTACTTGTTTTATGCGGATTTATTTGATATGACTGCAATTCGACAGTTACAATTAATTTTCTGTTTTTTAATTTTCTTTTTCGTCATTTTGCGTTCAAGAATCACTCCAATATCATCTTAGTCTGAAAGTGGATCTTCGATAATACAACCATGGATTTTTTTGGTCGAATTTTAAGTTAAGTTTTTTTTTTAACATCTTATTGGTTATAGGTTGGTGTTATGGACAAAAATCAGATTACAAGGAAGTTGCTTTTTACTTTCGTGCAACATATGAAAAATAGTAGTTGTTAACTGGAAAATAAATATACCTTTACTGTGCAAATTGATAGTTGACTGTAGTGGGTGATATTTTGCAATGTGTCTTTACTGCAATTTTTGATTTTGAGTTATTTTTATCAAATTAGGAAGTGGTTTACAGGAAATTATAGTTGCAAATGATTATAAGAGGATATCATAGAGAGATATATTATGACGTTGATTTGTTCATGCTTTGCTTTTATCCTTATAATTCTATAAGGCTAGAATAGTAACGTGGAGAAAGTCAGTATAAAGCACGTAAGGTTTAGAAAGAAAATAAAATTATGGTAAGTAATAGTAGCTCTAAACATTAACATGCTAACATTTTCCAATGCTTTCTTTCCAATTTTTGTGGTAATGTTGTTTGATCAACTCATATTTCTAGTTGAAATTGAATGAGTTTTTCTTTTCGAACCTAATTAATTTGTGCATTGAACATAAGTTACATTTCATTAAAGAACCAATCATTCTACATCATTTATAGGAATTTAAATATATATTGTTGAGTGCATCATTTAATCTGTCCTTGTTTAGAACAAATAATATTCAGATGGGAAGTATTCAAGCAAATTTAATGAAGCAATCATTAGTTTATTGGATGTATGATTTATTTTAGAGTACTAATTTATCATTCCAAGCGTCTGAGATTCTCTTTTTTTTTTTTGTTTGTTTTTTCCTCTCACAATCAAACTAAAAGCGTGGGAAAAAACAGCAAACGTACAAGTTAATAAGATAGAATAATTTTACAAATTTAATATTTAAAATTTGTCTTAAATTTTAGGGACCCAAAACTTTTTGGTCTTTAAATAAGGTCTAATCAAAGACAAAATAATTGCGTCACTAATTTTTACTAAAAAATTGAAATTAGGGTCTTTAGTGGGTCTCAACATGAAATGCTTTAATTAATTCATAAAAAAATTAAAACATAATCTTTAAGTCAGTCTCAACATTAAAAAAACGTCTATAATTAAATAGATGTAACCGTTTCCACCCAAAATGATAGGAAACCCTCGTTAGAAACGTTCTATTAATTACAGCCTCACCCCACTCACGCACGAGAAAAAAGAGAAAAACCCTCGCCGCTCAAAATCGCAGTAAGCTTCCAGAAATTTTCTTCGGTTAAAAAATTAGAAATCGATCTCTTCAAGCAACCACTGCTCTAATCACGACTCAACAGGGAAATCGATCCTTCTTCAAGCGACCATTGATCTAATCACGACTCAACGTAGATGCGCTGTCGATTTGTATATTTGATGAAGATATAGGTTTGTGTTTCAATTTGTAATTGATCTGCTGCGTACTTGTTTATGCGGATTTCTTTGATGACGATATTATGATTAAGTTTCTGATTTTTACTTTTCTTTTTCCTCATTTTGACTGTTGTATCCTAAAAAATTGGTTTTTAGAGTAATTTGTCTTATCCAACTCATTCCTGATAGCCATATTTAAATTGTTACAGTATGGTACAACATACATGTAGAGTGTTGTTCCAGTCTATTTGTATTGTATATATAACATATAAACTTAGTCGTGTTTTAGCTTACGGGTTTATATTAGGTTAAGATATCGACATTCATTTTTATTCTTTTAAATCATTGGACTTCTGCCTTTTGTTTAGACCATTCACATATACTTTGCATTTGAACTTACAGAACTTTGGACGCTAGTTTAAAAATAAATAAAAATAATGCGACATGTCTGTATAATGAAGGCAACACCTACCCAACAGTATCAAATGTAAGCATATTATAGTTAAATTATTATAATTTTAATCAATGTTTCTTTGGATTTACCCTTGTTTGGAAGAAAAAACAACAGATAATTTTATTGCCATTATGCTACTTTATTATCCAGTAGGTTAACATTTAGAGCCCATTTTCTTTCTACCACAAACTAATCTTCAAACATGTCTTTTTAATTTAAAATGTGTCAAAGGGAAAAAACTAGCATTGCATTCCTTTTACATGGATACGTGGTTGCGCAAATGAATATTTCCTGAACTGAGCGTTATGATGTGCACCCTTATGATTTATGATAAATATACCATACTTTTAACATACGTCAAATAAATGTTTCAGCCTGTAGGAGCTAGTCTGCTACTGCATTGACAACAAAGTAATAGTACATCCCTGCTTAAATAAATGGGCGACGTTTTGATTAGATAATATTTGAATTATATTGGTAGAGTACTTAAATACATGAAAGTTAAAAAAACTTTATAATAGTACGCCAACTAACAATTAACCCAGTGTCAGATTTTAGACAACATATACACACACCTACTTTCCTGTTATATTTTAATTAAATTCAATAAAAGCCATACTTTATTTAGGGAAAACTGCCACTGTTCTTTGACAATAATAGAAGGAAGGGCTTTGACAGGTTTTAATCATAAATAAGATATGCTTTTTCCAATTAGAATTATCTTCTAAAAGATTGGGAAGTAATGGCATCGCTGTATTTAAATCCAAGTTGTGC
This sequence comes from Allium cepa, assembly GCA_030765085.1. Lineage (NCBI taxonomy): Eukaryota > Viridiplantae > Streptophyta > Magnoliopsida > Asparagales > Amaryllidaceae > Allium > Allium cepa. The sequence continues at coordinate 433,335,453 of CM060943.1, forward strand.
ATGTTACCTTGTTTCTACATGTATAGTAATATCTTTGATCATTAATCATTTTCGCCTAAACAATAATAATATTAGGCACTACTGGTAATAGAAATCAAAAGAACAAAAATAAAATAGTATTTCACAACATGCGATTAACCTATCAAACATATTTCTAAGTTATGAGGAGAAGTTGAAGATGTCCTTGGGTAAAAGTAAAGTGTCTACATTTAAAAGACAAGAATTGTCGGTTTCATTTGCTCTGCTCAGCATGGAGAAATGACCATTTTCATTAGAAAATCATATACTCTACAACTCTGTGGGTGCTTCCCAAAGTTTGATTCTAATATATTTTCTGTATTTTCCACCAAGCCATCAAACAGTAAAGTTAGCTTAATCTCAAAAGTTACTTTCAAAAAGAGACATCTGACAGGTCATTATACTTTATAAAGAAACTTTACGGGCTATAGCCATGGTATTTACTCTTTTATTATGTGCATCTTAATAATATTCTTCTTTTTAGAAAAGAAAAGAAAAGAAGAAGATTGACTTGCCAATGTTTTTTTGTTCATTGTTGTTATACAGTTAACCTATTAAGCTCTCTATCCGTCTTGGTTTGTAACACATTTTTGTATGAACTTACGCTACAACAAAATATTAATTTTAAAACAAATTTTAGCGACCCAAAACTTTTTTGTATTTAAAGAAGGTCTAATTAAAGACAAAATAATTGTGTCACTAATTATTACTAAAAGATTGAAATTATGGTCTTTAGTGGGTCTCAACATTCAGAATTCTTTTCATGCAAATAAACTATGAATTCATTGAGTTCACAATTCATGATTTATATCTTGGTTTGATTCAATTGTTAAATTCATGATTTAAGATTTGAAACTCATTTTGGTAATTAAACCCTGTAGTATATTCGTAAAGTCGTACATTAGTCGATACTGATATTGATCTATTCATGGTAACACTAAGCTGCGTGTTTTTTATCTTTAATATATTTTATGGATTATATGCTTTGAATCATTATTTGTTTTTTAAAAACATTTTACTACCAATTAAATATTAAGTAAGTTTTATTTCTATGTAGGATTAACCTCAAAATGAGTGACCGTTCATGGATGTATCGTAGGCTTGAAGATGGATATATAAAATCTAGAATTTGTTAACGGTGTCAACAAATTTATTGATAATGCGTTTTTACAAGTAAATCATGGAGGAACTATTAGGTGTCCATGCTCCATGTGCAAAAACAAAAAATTTCAGTTAAAGGAAGAAATTTCAAAGCATTTATTACTAAATGGTTTTGTTCCACTTTATTCTAAATGGATTTTCCATGGAGAGGAAGAAGTTGATGAACCAACAATGTCAGAGTTAGATACAAATATTCCAAATTTTGACAACCCATATAAAGATATGGTGTTAGATGCGATGGGTGTTGGTTATGATGTCGAAGAGCAACCACCAAATGTTGAAGCTCAAAAGTTCTTACATATGTTAAAAGCGGCCGATGAACCACTTTGGGATGGATGCAAAAAAGAGACAAAGTTATCCGCGTGTGCAAAAATGATGGCTCTTAAATCTCGACGCGTATGACAGAGACGTGTTTTAAGGACATGAGTGCACTAATTGACAACATGCTACCTGAAGGGCATAAGCTAATTCAAAATTTTTATGAAGCTAAAAAAAAGTTGAAACCACTTGGACTTGGCTATGAAAAAATTGATGTTTGTCAGAATTTTTGTTTGTTGTATTACAAAGAAAATGATATGAAGGTTGAATGCGATATTTGTAAAAGTCCTCGTTACAAGATCGAAGATATAGGAAATAATTGCAAAAATATTGCTGTAAAACAACTTCGATACTTTCCAATTATTGCGAGATTGAAAAGGTTATTCATGTCTCCAAATCATGCTAAAGACATGACATGGCATTATTATAATAAATCAAGTGATGGATCAATGGCTCATCCAGCTGATGGTGAAGCATGGAAAGAATTTGATCGTCGACATCCAGATTTTGCATCACCTGATCGAAATGTTCGATTGGGTTTATGTACCGATGGTTTTAGTACATTTGGAACTTCCGCAAAAGCTTATTCATGTTGGCCGGTGATTTTGACAGTTTACAATTTACCACCATGGAAGTGCATGAAACAACCCTTTTTGTTCCTAAACATGATCGTACCTGGACCTAAAGGTCCTGGTAGGAATTTAGATATTTTCTTACGACCTTTGATTGATGAACTTTTAGAGCTGTGGGAAGGTGTTCTTGTTTATGATGTGCACAAAAAAGATAATTTTTTCTTGAGAGCAGCTTTGATATGGACAATTAGTGATTTTCCTGCGTATGGTATGTTGTCCGGTTGGAGTACACATGGAAGATTGTCGTGTCCTTATTGTATGGAAAAAACAAAGTCTTTTACTCTTCAGCATGGAGGAAAGGCTTTTTTTTTATTGTCACCGACAATTCTTGCCATTAAATCATCCATTCAGAAGGCAAAAGGACAAGTTTAAAAGGAATACCATTGAACGTGATATACCACCTTCTCGGCGTTCTGGTGTTGAGATGAGAGATATAGTGTCCACTTTGCCTAATGTTGTATTTGGATTTAAATCAGGTAATCAAAAAATACCAGGATTTGGTGAATCACATAATTGGATACGTAGGAGTATATTTTGGGATCTTCCTTATTGGGAATCAAATTTGATTCGTCATAATTTAGATGTGATGCATATCGAAAAGAACTTTTTTGACAACATATTCAACACGTTGATGGACACCGATAAAACAAAAGACAATTTGAAGACTAGACTTGATCTTGAAACAATTTGTAGCAAACAAAGGTAGATGAGTTTAATTCAACATTCTAATGGTAATTATTACAAGTCAAAGGCTCCTTTTTGTCTTCCAAAAAAATATCAAAAAGTTGTTTGTCAGTGGATTAAAGGCATAAGTTTTCCAGATGGATATGCCTCTAACATTCAAAGATGTGTCAATGAGTCTGAAACTAAAATTACTGGATTTAAAAGTCATGATTGTCATGTATTCATGCAAAGACTTCTTCCTACTGCTTTTCGGTCGTTTTTGCCAAAAAATATATGGGAAACGTTAGTGGAACTTAGTAATTTCTTCCGTGATATTTGCGCGAAAACTATAAATGTTGAATACATGAGTTTGATGGAAAAAAATATCGTTGAAATAGTTTGTAAGCTTGAGAAAATATTTCCTCCTTCCTTTTTTGATTCCATGGAGCATCTACCCATTCATATTCCGTATGAAGCAAAAGTAGGTGGTCCCGTTCAATATCGATGGATTTATCCTTTTGAGAGGTACGTTCGTTATTTTTTCAATAATCTTATGGGTTATTTTCTAATTTTCATGTATGGTCTAGGTATTGATATTATCTGAAAAAGAAAGTGGGTAACAAGGCGCATGTTGAAGGGTCCATAGCCGAAGCATATCTTATTGATGAGATGTTAAATTTTACATCCTGTTATTTTGGTCCGAATGTTGAAACTATATGGAATCAAGCTCCGAGAAATGATGACGGAGGAGAGATTATGGCTGATGAAAAACTATCTATTTTTTGTCATTCGGGCAGGGTGTTATCCAATGCATTCGTTAAGAGGAGACTGACCCCAATAGAGCATCATGCTATGCATAAACACGTAATTTTCAATTGCCCTGAATTGAAAGATTTGATGATGTAAGTAATATCGAATATCATTATAATTAGATATGCATACTATAATTTACCAACAAAAATATAATTTTGTGCTTAGAAAATGCAAAGATGAATTAAGAGGTCAATATTCACAAATGGATGAGAATTTCATTGATACGACGTTGGAATCTATATTTCCTGATTGGTTAAAATCAAATGTAAGTTTTTTAAATGGTTGTAAAATTAATTTTTTTACATACAGCTTTGATATATAAATTGTTCGCTAACCATGTGTATTTACTTAATAGATTTCATTCCAACCAAATGGTATTATGCATCAACTATATTTACCTGTAGAAGGACCAAGTTATTTGGTGGAGTGTTATAACGGTTACTTTGTAAATGGTTATAAGTTCCATACAATGCAGTATGGAAAGCACAAAAAAACAATGAATAGTGGCGTATGTGTGAAAGGAAGTTGTTATGATGATCTAGAAAGTGATTATTATGGGATGATTAAAGAAGTTATTAAGCTGACATACCTTGGAGAGGAGAACGAAATTTTTATGTTCAATTGTGATTGGTTTGACACACTGTCAAGAGATGGGATAAGAGTGCACCATACAAATGGAATGATTGAAGTAAAAAATAATTCTCGACTTCAAATAGAAGACGTGTTTGTCTTTGCACATCAATGTCAGCAAGTTTATTTCACATGCCAACCTGGAAATACATCAAACGAATGGTTAACTGTGATTAAAACCATTGCAAGAAATCGGTTTTCACACAATGTGTTCAACTCAGAGGAGAATACAGATGTGGATCAAGCAGACGAGATATCTCGACCCCCTACTGTTATTTCGGATGATAGTCTTGATCAACCATTAACAATTGAACAATATGACATCATTGATAATGAAGAACTGGTTCATGAAATGGAAACGCCAGAGAGCAATAGTGATGATTTAGAAGAGGATATAGAAGTTGATAGCGACGACGATGATGTTGATGCAAGTGATGATGAAGAGAGCGATGATGAAGTATCTATTGAGGATGAATACTCTCCCTAGCAGCATTAAACTATTATTAGATGTTATGATTATTGTTTTTTAATTTCTTGTTGTCCACTAATCATTTTGTTTTCATCTTTTGTTGTTTCAAACTTGGTACATTGCAAGTTGGAAAATGTTTCTAGATTACTTAATATTATTTCTTCCATTCTAGATTGCATGCGTATGTGAGTAATATATTATACATTTGTGATGATTTTTTAACGAACGTATATTTTATTCAGCCCACTGCTCTAGGGGCTATATCAGCGATTGATTTCTAAGTGTCATCGTACACCTAATTGGTTATTTCCAATTATGTAAATCAATATTTCAAACTGCATTCAAAAGTAAATTCGACAAGTAAAATAGTAATAGTACCCTACACAAATCTTTTTTCCTTTATCTAGAAACTGTTGACAATATCATATGCTAGTGAAGATTAACTCATTTAGTTAATCATATATTCCGCTACTACTTTATCTCTATTCAGGTTAATATAGATATTCGTTTGGATTTAGCGTACATTTATTTTTAGTATGCACATGACATAAAAATTAGAACTTTAGTTACTAAATATATTGGGTATTGTTCTATCTTCTAACATACAATATGGATTTTTTAGCATACAGGCGTACGCCATAATGTTGCTGACAACACCAAGGACAAAGCTTAAAACTTCATTGTAGTGCATACTTCGTCGACGTGCTTCGGTGAGAGTTTTTATCCTTTGCTTGCAATTATAACATAAATATACAAGATTTACTTATGTTACGATAATGATTCTTTATCTAAGCTTTATCCAATATTTGACATTCTATTATCTGATTGTAATATGCCAATTAAAGCAAATAGTTTGCATATTGATTTCAAACAAAATGTTCATGGTTTAATCTGTTTTTAGCAGTGATATATAATGTAACATAGTGAGAAATAGACAAGAACTATTTGTTGCATCTTTGTAAGCTGGTATCGTTTATTAAAAACAGTACTAACAGTAATGATGAGATTTTGTACTAATTGGATTTTGTATAGGCCTAATGGTAGGTACAAAGTTTCGAGGCCTCATGAGAAAGGTAGTTGGTACAGGAGGTAGACAAATCTCCGAAAGATCTAAACGAAATGATAGTTTATCTAACATCGATGTAAATCTATCAAACATATATGAGGGTGGAATGGAACCCATGGTGGGAATTGGACGAGAGCAATGCGTTGAAAGAGAAGAAAGAGAACGCTCATCGACTTATGAGAATAGAGTAGGAAATACTGTGGAAGTTGAAGGAGATCAAGGTTTTGAAGCAGAAATAGGTGTCCAAGAAGGAAACGATGCATTTGAAATTGGAGAACATGAGGCGGACGAAGCTGAGATAGAAGATATAGTTGATGAACGGGAGTATATTCCGATCAGAGGGTATGATACTCCAATTGATCCTATTACGCAAAAAAGGCCACTTGAATGGAAAGGAACCTAGTAAGTTTTACATAATTTTACATTTACATTAAAAAATAATGTATATTGAATAGTTTATATTTCTTTTGATTATTACAGATTTAAGAATAAATCCGTTGCACGTCTTATTGGATCTATCTGGGATATGCGATTTACCGAACCATGGTATGCATTTTCAAAAGTTCCTCAGGAGAAAAGACTGCTGTTATTTAATGAATTTAAGGTATCTCAATGTTGTTGACTATGTGTTAAATAAATATTCAATTTGTAACATTTCCCTATATTCATTTTTAAAAACTACAATCCTCATTTTTCACACTACTCACCCCTTTATGCAACTCATGACATTCAAGTTGTGCACCTCTTTCTACATTTTCATTTTTTTCTCAAGTGCACTTATAATTTCACTTTGCGCACTATCATTACATTATAAATAATGCATTGTGCGATTTACCAATGACTGGTTGAAAGCAAATTTTCTTAGCAACGGATTGCCCACCGAATATTCATCATTAGATTCCCTTTTTGCATAGCCACTTGAAGCTATTTGTCAGAACCTCCGTAATTACCTTCTATTGTAACAATTTATTGACCTTGACAACGATAAGTTTAATTTAATCTCAAGTTAGCTGCAACGTGTGTGCTTGTATGAATATACAGTTACTAGGTTGCAGCTATACAACCAGCGAAGCAATTTGCAGCATCTTAAATTTTAATTTCAATCATATTGCTTTTATTTTGCAGAGGGCATACACTTATGACGTTATTTACGAGCACAAAGTTTATGAGATGTGGCAAAAGAAAGCAGCTTCTATTTTGAAAAAAAAACTAAATCATGCACGACAAAGAGCCAAAAGATTAAAGCAAACCACAAAGATGACTGACTGTCGAGACACCCCTCCTGCATGGATACAGGCAGATGTATGGAATAAAATGATTGACATTGAATGACACAAAAGCGCATATGATGATAAATGTCAGAAGATGAGAGCCAATCGTTTGACACCAAAAGAGGGGACACACACACGTCACACAGCTGGATCTGTGTCCATTGTTTCACATGACGCGCAAGTGGTATGTATTTAATTAAAAGTAACAGAATAACTTCATATTTTTATGAGTTGCGTTGTGTTTACTCAATCTCGTATTTGAACTCTGATTACATTTGCGCTCAACTTGTACTAATTCTCCTCCTTATGTCAACTACTGTTGTACTTTTTAGCATTGCATTTTTGACTATTTTACGCAAATAAAACAAAAGCAGCGAACCACCTTAACACCCATAGTTTTTTCTGGCATTTTCCGCTCTTCTTTATTTATTACAGTGTACTGATCAGCTGACACAATACGAAGACCCATTAAATGCAACAGCCATTGTAAATTATCTCCAGCTTTCTATACGGATTTCCTTTATAACAATATTGCTAAACTATAGTATTATTTTATCTCTGTTCATTAAAGACTACCAGCTGTCAGCAGTTGTTTTTGATTCCTGCATGGGTTCCCTGTATTGCTCAAAACCATTTTCAACTATGTACCACACAGTAACATAACGGTAACAGAAATAGGAAAGTAAAAATATTAATAAAACTTGTGTTAATTAGTTGTTATGTATTGACATCGAGAGAAAATTTTCCTAAACATATAATAATCTATGGACCTAATTAGTTATCAGATTTGCAGGAGTTCAACATTTAATTTACCATATGCTCATAAATATCATATTCAACATCGTATTAGCTGTTCCATATAAAAACAGAAAATTACTAAATAAACAGGTCTTTATTTCTTTACTGCAATTTTAAATGGTACTTTCCTTGTCCAATAGCCAGTATAACACTCAGAATTACATATTAGGTAGAAGGTGGGAATTATAAAATCCATCTATGATTCTCATCGGTATGGGAAAATACAAAATACTACCATATTTCATATGCTTCTTTTCTGCTTGCATACTAAGGCCAACCCATTAATCAAATAATCATATTTGTATATGTATATAGTTTTCCGATCATAGCACAAGTGCTTGCTGCGTTATTCGATATGTTGCTAATCTCTGTATTCTCGATTTATAGGAACTTGAGACTGGTAAACCGATGAGTTTCGAGGAAAGTTTCGTGGCTTGGCACACTAAGAGAGAGAAAGCTAAGGAAAAGGGTAAAGCAAAGCGAGCTTCAGTATCAACTTGTGAATTTGTTGACAACAAGTCGCGGAAAGTCTATGTGAGTTATTTTAAATTTTATTAATCTTGTTATGGTCTGTTGTAGGTTGAAATCTAAACTAATTCATTTGTTCGTCATTGGAATTAGTCATTGAAATTAGCATGCATATTTTCTTACTATGATAGCACAAAGTTTTGGCTTTAGTGCTTATGAAAACATTGTAAATCAAGCCTTGTTCTTGAGACAGTATAAATTATAGGTTGTGCTGCTTAACCTGAAATATTATTGCCAAACAAACTTGCATTTCATGTAAATCAATAAATTTCATGCAACTCAGTTTGTTTAGTGCCTATTAACTAAGTTAAAAACTCAATTAAGTCAATTTTTTAACTAGTTTAAAACTGAGTTTAACTTTGGTAAAAAAAGGAGTTAACCAAGAATTTAAATTCGGTTTTAAACTGAGGTTGAACTTAGCTAAAACCGAGTTTTAAAATTTGTTTAAAACCAAGTTTTAAAATGAGTTTAACATCGAGTTTAAAATTCAGTTTCTTAGTTTAAACTGAGCTTTAAACTTAGAAAAACTGAGTTTAAAACTTAGTTTTAAACTGAGTTTTAGCTCACTTAAACTCAGTTTAAAACTCAGACGAAGTTTTAAACTCAGTTTTTGAGTTTAAACTGAGTTTTAAACTCATTTTAAAACTGAAGTTTAAACTGAGTTTGAAACTTAGTGTTTAAATCTCAGTTATAAAACAGCTAATTTAAATTGAGTTTTAAACTCAATTTATAACTAATTTAAACTCAATTTCAATAGGTGAGAAAACTAGTCACAAAAGATGATAAAAAAATGTGGTTTACTTCATTTTCCATTTATGTTTGGGGTTCATATATTATTAGTCCTAAACAATATCACATTTGTTCAACTCAGTTAAGTCAATTTTTTAACTAGTTTAAAACCGAGTTTAACTTTGGTAAAAAAAGGAGTTAACCAAGAATTTAAACTCGGTTTTAAACTAAGGTTGAACTTAGCTAAAACCGAGTTTTAAAATTTGTTTAAAACCAAGTTTTAAAATCGAGTTTAAAATTCAGTTTCTTAGTTTAAACTGAGCTTTAAACTTAGAAAAACTGAGTTTAAAACTTAGTTTTAAACTGAGTTTTAGCTCACTTAAACTCAGTTTAAAAATCAGACAAAGTATTAAACTCAGTTTCTGAGTTTAAACTGAGTTTTAAACTCATTTTAAAACTGAATTTTAAACCGAGTTAAAAATTTAGTGTTTAAATCTCAGTTATAAAACAGCTAATTTGAATTGAGTTTTAAACTCAATTTAGAACTAATTTAAACTCAATTTCAAAAGGTGAGAAAACTAGTCACAAAAGATGATAAAAAAATGTTGTTTACATCATTTTCCATTTATGTTTGGGGTTCATATATTATTAGTCCTAAACAATATCACGTTTGTTCATCTCGGTTAAGTCAAGTTTTTAACCAGTTTAAAACCGAGTTTAACTTTGGTAAAAAAGGAGTTAACTAAGAATTTAAACTCGGTTTTAAACTGAGGTTGAACTTAGCTAAAACAGAGTTTTAAAATTTGTTTAAAACCAAGTTTTAAAATGAGTTTAAAATCGAGTTTAAAATTCAGTTTCTTAGTTTAAACTGAGCTTTAAACTTAGAAAAACTGAGTTTAAAACTTAGTTTTAAACTGAGTTTTAGCTCACTTAAACTCAGTTTAAAACTCAGACAAAGTTTTAAACTCAGTTTTTGAGTTTAAACTGAGTTTTACACTCATTTTAAAACTGAATTTTATACCGAGTTTAAAACTTAGTGTTAAATCTCAGTTATAAAACAACTAATTTAAATTGAGTTTTAAACTCAATTTATAACTAATTTAAACTCAATTTCAAAAGGTGAGAAAACTAGTCACAAAAGATGATAAAAAAATGTGGTTTACTTCATGTTCCATTTATGTTTGGGGTTCATGTATTATTAGTCCTAAACAATATCACGTTTGTTCAACTCAGTTAAGTCAATTTTTTAACTAGTTTAAAACCGAGTTTAACTTTGGTAAAAAAAGAGCTAACCAAGAATTTAAACTCGGTTTTAAACTGATGATGAACGTAGCTAAAACTGAGTTTTAAAATTTGTTCAAAACCAAGTTTTAAAATGAGTTTAAAATTCAGTTTCTTAGTTAAAACTGAGCTTTAAACTTAGAAGGTCTTATACATCACATAAGGTTTTGTTTTTTACATTTGAATTTTCATAGAATTTGTGTCATAAATAAATAGCATGTTACAATAGCTACTTAGCTAGCTGTAAAATTTAATTTGACTATATGTAATTATATTTCATTTTATAAAATAGGCGGCATAATATCCGTGGGATGAGCTATACTCTGTATCATATATTAACTTTTGTGGCAAACACCTAGCATTGCACTTGCTTAGTTTCTAAAAATGATGTTCCCCATATGTAGTGATTTATGAATGTTTATGTATTGAGACAATATTTTCAACTACATTTGTATAATATTGAACTCCCAAACTAAATGGAAAAAAAGTCAAACATGATATAAAGTCTTTTTTTTGTTTATTAAATGCTACCATCATTTTCTACCAAAGTAGATAATAAAATTAACATGATGAAATCTGCAGTTTGTATTATTATGGCGTGATACAACAACTGATAAAGTTAAACTTAAAAGGTTGTCATATTTAACTCTTCTCTAATAAATTTTATTTTATATTAGTAACATTTTTAAAAAGGAGTTCAAGCATGTGATAATATTATGTATTCTTATTATTCCTTTGGTCAGTGTAATCATATGGTCTGTAGAATACTTTTGCTTTCACGTATGTCTCACGCTTACACTTCCTAATATTCCAATACTTCCATGCAGGTCAGTAGAATACCTTTGCTTATTCCTTAAATATGATATTTATTTATCTTTTTGATGTTTTGCACCATGGTTTTCGAATAATTAAAGTCATAAACATAAAGTTACAATGTGTAACACAGTGTTATATCAAAACGTTGCTAATTGTGAAATTCTTTCTTCTTCAAAAAATGCATAAATAGAATACCAATAAAATAGGATAGAAGCCATACCTGAAATGATTGATTCTCTTCGAACATTTTCATAAACCACGTGTTTATTTTTGAATTTTGATGTACACTTTATCCTCGCCAATGTATGCGTTATGATCAATGAGATCGGAAAATTAAGATAATTTGCTCTAACTAGAAATAAACACCATCGTAGCATAAGTATATCTTATTATACAGCAACGTAAGTCGACATGTCTCTAACTAATGGGCAAATAGCCAAATGCTGCCCATCCCACATCATATCAAATTATTATTGTACTGAATGATTTGATACTTACAGAGCCTGGCCTCCTGTTTCCAAGTCTGCACGTACTTACTACAAATATAGATTTACTTCTCTGATCATCTACATATATATGCAGTCACGTATATGATATATGTATATCGAGAAACGTATTTTGTCTCTTTCCAATAAAAGAATTCTCTAACGGGGAGCATGACAAAATAATACTATGTACAACGACTAGTAATGATTAATAATAAAGAGAACAGCCAATGCACAGTGTAGTTTTGTCTCAGCAAGAAATGAATAAATATCTGAGCTTTTGCAAATTGAACTATAATACTTCAAAATACAGGTAACTGACAACCACAAGTGAGAAAAGGAAATGAACCTGACAAACAGAAACGTTTATTTAAACACAAACAGATTATAACTATCATCGTAAACTAACAGAATTATGCATGAGGCATGGTTTGGACATATCAAGGCTGTGGACATAAGTTTAAGTCATGTGGCAGATGATATTATTTTTATTGTACCTGTTCCTGTTAATTAAGGTGGCAGATGATATTATTTTTATTATATTGTACTTGTTCCTACTACTGTGTATTCCTATTACTTATTATGCTACATATTTCACAAGACGTAGGCTGTCACTTGCCTAAGTCTACTGATTGTGGAATCAAGTCATATACATGACTTCTTGAATAATACATAAGCTTCACGTATTTGGAGAAAAGCACTAGATAACAATGTTTAATGAGTAATTAAGCAATATTAAACCAGTTTACACTATAAACTGAGTTTAGGCTTAGTATGAAAACTGATTTTAAACTCTGATATGAGTTTACACTCGGTTTGAAAACTAATTTTACACTTTAAGTCGCATTAGTTTGGTTGGCATTTGTAAGTACAGCTAGCAGAGTAACTCATCCACACTTTTAACTTATGTTTGCCAACATTTTACTTTATCTCATTTATTAGATGTTGCTATCCAACAAGCCTATATGTTGTCACCCTTTTAACCTTTTCAGGAAACATATATGAAGAAAAAAGCCGAGCTACAAGAAGATGAAAATGTATGGAATCCAAAACTTTGGGTTGAGTCATCCGGAGGCCTTACAAGAGGAAGGGTTTACGGAGCACCTTATGTTGATACAAATACTATATTGCGTAACAGTTCTCAATCCAACTGTCTTGCAGATCGTGCACATCAAGAACAACCTGTAACGTCCAGTAGCATGTTATTAACATCGGAGCTTAAATCAGTAATAGAAAGAGAAGTGCAATTGAGAGTAACTAGCTTGCTTGGTTCAATTAATCCGACCAATCTTCAAAGCATAAACCAACAATCATGGTCGTTCAACCAACCATCCGGTCAAACACAACACTTGGGTCAGTTCTCTGTACAGCCGTCAAGTCAAATCCCACAACCGCTTGCTCAGCCATTCGCGCCACCATCCGCTCAATCGTTCCCACAGCCATCAAATCAAGTGTTGCAGCATCCTCCTCATCCATTTCTACAACCTTCAAGTTTTCATGCGCAGCCATCATGTCAAGTCCTACATCCATGTGATCAACCGTTTCCACAAATTCCTAACCATATCCCGAAGCCATCAGGTCAGTCTTCTCAACAGCTTTATCAAATGATACAACCATTAGTTCCTTGTCAACAAACACCCGAACAATATCAAACAACGAATGTGCCTTTTCAATCTACTTTTGGAAACATTTCAGAACAAGTTGGATCTTTCATGCAACTATTGAGGCCTATTACACAAGATCAATCCGATCATAATCAACTTGGAAATCAAGTATCAAACACTCAAGGAAGCGTTGGATCGCAAAATGAAAATGATGTGTGAATTGCATGTTAGCTTCTAAAAGTATAAAGTATGCTCTGTTGGAACTGTCTTTTCTTTTCAACATCTATTTTAGTTTTAGTTTTGTTTGGATCTTGTTTTAGGATTATAGTTTATAGGGTCCAATTTAGATATGTTGCTTTTTGATTATGACATCTATGCTTTGAATATTATGTAATTTTATTTTCTTGCAATGAACTGCAGTTTGGATATGTTGTAAGTAGATATGTTGTTTGTATGGTCCAGCTTATATATTATGGTCTTTGGATATGCTGTAATTAGATTTTATTTTTGTACGGTCCAAGTGATACATTATGCAGTCTGTAGATTTTGTACATCAGCTTGCTTTTTTCTGTACGGTCCAACTGAAATATTATGCAGCATGTAGATTTGTAGATGAGCTTGCTTTTTGTACATGAGCTGCAAATTTAACATGTATTTTGCTATTTGTTCTATTTGACATTGTATATTTACTACTCATTGATCTATGATGAAAACTATAATAAAATAATGTTTCATTTTTTCTATCCAACTGGTTTATAATAACCAGTGTATTTATGACTGAATTGAAACCTTGAATATGGTTTCTATAGTTGTACAAGAGACCCATAAAATTGTCTCTAACTAGTTTTTAATGTAGCCGTGTATTTGAGACCCTTTGTGAGGTTACTAATATTTTAGAGACAAATGTTTGTGGTCTCTGTTTATTTAGAGACCTGATTTTAGAGACAACACTTATCTGTCTTAAGTTGGTTACAAATATAAATTAGAGACAAAATCTTGCATTTAGAGACAAAATACAAGAGTCTTTAAAAATCAATTTTTTTGTAGTGATTAGTGTTATTGTCCAGCACAAATTGATCGATCAATGAGGTTTTGCTGCCCCACAATGCAGTGGCAATCCTATTATCAGTACAACATGCAGATATTACTATTTACTAATAAGAAATTTGTAAATTCATTTATAAAATTATACCAGATGCAAAAGATGGTAGGTTACAACGTACCAGTGAGGGTATAATATAATTTCACATTTAGTTATCATCGATCCACCTCTGCTAGACTGGTTGATGCAGAGCATACCTTAGCTCGATCAAGTCGAAAGTGCCGGTCCTTCCCCTTGTATCGCGATGCCTTGAATCGCCTCTGCCTCTCCTTAAATCGCGCGGCCATGAATCGTGAGCGACTTATCAATGTCGCGACTCAATACGAAGCTGAAGCCATGAGTCGTTGCCGATCCAAAATGAAGCTGAAGCCCTATGAGTCGCGACCGATTCAAAACCCTAAGTCGCGAACGACTTACTTCTTCTCCCCCCCTCCATATGCCGCGCGCGAGCTACCCAATTTGCAGTCGATCCATCTATATGTCGCGAACGACATAACTATGTCGCTGAGAAATTCCCAAATCGCTGATTCGAACTTTATTAAGTCACGGCCGTGTTATCTCTTAAGGCGCTGATGATTTCATAAGTCGCGAAGCTTCATTGAGTCGTTACCGAGTTATCCTCAAGTCGCGAAGAAGAAAATTAAGTCGTTGTCGAGTTTGTTTAAGTCGTGGCTCGTATTGCTTAAGTCGCTGCATTTTGTTTTCTTAAGTCATGTACTGTTTGTATTGTAATTTTCTTAAGTCTTTTGTGTTGAGTCATAAACCCTATAAATAGGGATGTAATGTCATTGTAATAGTTGTTGAAATTTGAATAAAATTCTTCTTTGTTAGCTTTGTGCTTTCATTAATTTGGTAGTCGAGTGTTTGATCTCCTATCTCCACCTACGTCATTCGAGTGCGCTCGAATCTTCGTTTGTGAAGCCGATTCACGGAATCTTGTGCGCAAGATCAACGTCGAAGAATCGTAGATCTATTTCCCGGAATCTTCGGATCAACGAGTCAGAGATAGCTAGAATTCGGTATCTTCGGATCAACGAATTCGGGCATTGCAGTATTTTCAATTCACCGATTGCTAATTCCATCGTCAAAGCGAGTTTCTGTTAATCCGCTGCGTCAGTTTTGGTATCAGAGCGAGACTTAGCCAATCGTAGCTAAGCTGAGTTTGGAGTTTGAAGTTGGTGTTCGTCGTGTTCATATTGAAGTTGCAACAAGTTTGGGGTGTTTGATCCATAATCATTTGGATCAAAGTGTGAGAAAGGTGTTTGAATTTGCGTGGGAGAGTTTGCACGCCAAAGTGAAGTTCGAAGCAAGCTTGAAGCCGTGCTAGTTGATTTGAATTGTAGTTTTGGAGTTGTTTTGTTTGAAGATTTTTGAAGTCAAATTTGTTGAAGTTTTGATTTGTTGAAGTTTGGAGATTTGTTGAATTATTTGTGAAGTTCAATCATGCCACCGAGACGAGCTCAACGTCATCGCAATATTAATGCCTTGTATGGAAGAGAAGAAGCTGATGAAATGGAGCAACGAATCAACGAGAGTTTTACTGAAAAGTTGAATGAAAGAATTGGTCGATTAGAGAGAATGATGCTTGAAATGAATCAAAGTAGAAGAAGAGTTTCACCTGAATCAAACCATGGGGGAAGTAGAGCTTCGATAAATTCAGATCGGGAGAGAAGAGAAGATCATAGAAGTATTGACAATCGTGATAGGAATGTTGATCGAAGGAGTGGTAGTAGAGATGTTGGAGGTCGTGAACGACATCGATATACTTCAGATTTTGATGAGGAGTTTGATAGTGATAGGGGAAGTGTTCATTATCGAGATAGAGAGCAAACACGACGTCAGAATCGAAATGTGGATGATGATCGTCGATGGGAATCGGGAATGAAGATGGAGATTCCAGAATTTAAAGGTGGAATGGTTGCTGAAGAATTTTTAGATTGGTTGTCTAATGTTGAAGAAATTTTTGATTTCAAGGAGATTCCGGAGAATCGCCGAGTGAAGTTGGTTGCTACTAGGCTGAGAGGGAGAGCTTTGGCGTGGTGGCAGCAAACTAAACTTACGAGAGAACGGATGGGGAAGTCAAAGGTTGTTGAGTGGGATAAGATGAAGAAAATGATGAGAGCTACATTTTTACCATACAACTATCAGTCACTTATGTACCAGAGATTGCAGAATCTAAGACAGGGGACGAAATCAGTTAATGATTATGCAGACGAATTTTACCAACTCATTGCTAGAAATGACATTATGGAGACAGAGGAATAGCTGACTGCTAGATTTGTTGGAGGATTGAGGATGCAGATCCAGGATATGGTTAATATGTTTGATCCAAGATCTGTGGCAGAGGCACATCAAAAAGCGTTGGCTTGGGAAAAGCAGGGAAGGCGTGGAGGTGGTGTGTTTACTAATGCTAATAATCAAGTGAAGGGTGTTAGCGGAAGTTCTAATGTTTCTAAACCTGCCAGTAAACCCGTAGTAAAGGAGAGTGAGAAAGCGAAGGTTAACAATGGTTTCAAATGCTACAATTGCCAGGAGATGGGTCATAAAAGCAATGAGTGTCCAAAACCGAAGAAACGAGCTATGATAGCTGAAGTTGAAAGTGAGGATGCTGTTGAGGGTGAAGATAGTCCAGTTGAGGAGAATGAACAGGATATCGCATCGGGAGACGAAGGGTGTAATCTAATGATGAGGAGGTCTTGTTTAACACCAAAGCAAGAGGATGAAGCTAGTTGGTTGAGAAGTAACATCTTTCAGTCGACATGCACTATATTGGGGAAAGTTTGTAAGTTTGTAATTGATGCAGGGAGTTGTGACAATATTATCTCTACTGAAGCTGTGAGAAAATTGAAGTTGAAAACGGAGAAACATCCTAATCCTTACAAGTTAGCGTGGTTAAGAAAAGGAGGAGAGATGAAGGTGGATAAGCGAGTTCGAGTTACATTTTCTATTGGGAAGAAATATAAAGACGAGATTTGGTGTGATGTAGTTGAGATGGATGTTTGTCATTTGCTTTTGGGAAGACCGTGGCAGTATGATCGAGCATTGCAGCATGACGGTCGAACCAATAGTTATAGTTTTATGTTTGA
The DNA here is from genome assembly GCA_030765085.1 of Allium cepa. Lineage (NCBI taxonomy): Eukaryota > Viridiplantae > Streptophyta > Magnoliopsida > Asparagales > Amaryllidaceae > Allium > Allium cepa. The sequence goes on from CM060943.1 coordinate 433,352,923, forward strand.
AGGCGTTAAGGTTATTTTAGTTCCAAAGAAGAGACAGCAGGGAGAGAGTAAATCTGAGGAGATTGAAGAGATAAAAACCTTGCTATCGTTGAAAGAGTTTATTAAGGAAGTTGAAGAGGAGCCTGAAGTATTCCTATTGATTGGGCGGGAGTGTAACGAAGAGGTTGAAATTCCAAAGGAAGTAAAACCGATATTAGAAGAATTCAGTGATGTATTTCCAGAAGAACTACCAAAGGAGTTACCGCCGTTGAGGGATATTCAACATCAAATTGATCTTGTGCCAGGGTCAGTGTTACCTCACAGACCACATTATCGGATGAGTCCGAAGGAACATGAAGAATTGAGAAGGCAGGTGGAAGAGTTGCTTGAGCAGGGACGTGTGCGGGAAAGTTTGAGTCCTTGTGCTGTGCCAGCTTTATTAGTACCAAAGAAGGACGGAACGTGGAGGATGTGCACTGACAGTCGAGCCTTGAATAAGATTACTGTGAGATATAGATTTCCAATGCCGAGGTTGGATGACTTGCTAGATCAGTTGAGTGGGGCAACTATCTTTTCGAAGATTGATTTGAAGAGTGGTTATCATCAAATTTGAATTAGACCAGGAGACGAGTGGAAGACAGCCTTCAAGACGAGAGAGGGATTATATGAATGATTGGTTATGCCATTTGGTTTATCAAATGCACCTAGTACATTCATGCGGGTGATGAATCAAATCTTTAGACCATTCATTGGGAAGTTCGTGGTGGTTTATTTCGATGATATTCTGATATATAACAGGAGTATGGAGGAGCATGTTCAACATTTGAGGAAAGTGCTGATTATTCTTCGTGAGGAACAATTTTATGCTGCTACGAAGAAATGCGTGTTCATGACGCATAGTGTTTTATTTCTGTGATATGTTGTATCAGGAGAAGGTATACAGGTGGACCAGAATAAAGTTGAAGCAGTCAGGAATTGGCCACAGCCAAAGACAATTACGGAAGTGAGAAGTTTTCATGGGCTAGCGTCATTCTACCGAAGATTCATTCCACACTTCAGTAGCGTGATGGCACCAGTTACTGATTGCATGAAAGGAAAACAGTTTGTATGGTCAGAGGAAGCGGGGGTTGCTTTTGAGAAGATCAAGGAACTATTGACGACAGCACCGATTCTTTTTTTACCAAATTTTCAGTTATTATTTGAATTGCATGCTGATGCCTCGAAGGTTGGAATTGGTGGAGTGTTGAGCCAGAATGGAAGATCAGTTGCTTATTTCAGTGAGAAGTTATCAGGAGCAAAGATGAGGTATAGCACGTACGATGTGGAGTTTTACGCAATTGTTCAGGCTGTTAAGCATTGGAGACACTATCTGTTTCAGAAAGAATTTGTTCTGTACACTGATCATGAGGCGTTGAAGCATATGCAAGGGCAGGACAAGATTTCAGCGAGACATGCATCGTGGATTGCCTATTTACAGCAGTTTACTTTTGTTGTCAAACACAAATCAGGGGTGACGAATCGTGTGGCTGATGCTTTGAGTAGGCGGAATCACTTGTTGACAACGTTGAAGGTTGAAGTGATAGGATTCGAATTATTGCCTGAGTTGTTTGAGGAGGATCCTTACTTTGCAAAGTTTGTTGAGAAAGTTAAGGATGGTGATACTGGTGAATTTTTGTTGGTTGATGGATTCTTGTTCAAGGGGAATCGATTATGTATACCAGACTGTAGCTTGAGAATGAAGATTGTTAAAGAATTACATGAAGAAGGCCATGTGGGTAGAGATCGTACATTGCAGTTGATTTCTCAATCTTATTTTTGGCCGTCAATGAGGAAAGAGGTAGAGAGATTTGTGGAGAGATGTCATATCTGTCAAGTTTCGAAAGGAACGGCTACGAATGCAGGATTATGCCGTTACCTGTGCCTACCAGACCATGAGTTGATATCAGCATGGATTTCGTTTTGGGTTTGCCTAGAACTCAAAGGGGAAATGATTCCATATTTGTTGTGGTGGACAGGTTTTCAAAGATGGCACATTTTATTGCTTGTAAGAAGACGGCAGATGCTGTTCGTGTTGCTCAGTTGTTCTTTAAAGAAATCTATCGTTTACATGGGTTGCCGGAGTCTATTGTGTCAGATAGAGATACCCGTTTTCTGAGTCATTTTTGGTTAAGTTTGTGGAAGATGGTCGGAACAAAGCTGAATTTTAGTAGCGCTTACCATCCGCAAACTGATGGGCAAACGGAGGTGGTTAACCGATCGTTGGGGAATTTACTGAGATGTCTCGTGAAAGACAATTTGAAAAGCTGGGATATGAAGTTGTGGCAAGCTGAATTTGCTCATAATCATGCAAATAACCGAAGTACAGGTTTCAGTCCATTTCAGATTGTATATTCAAACTTACCAAAGGGGCCGTTGGATTTAACAATAGTACCGCAACCGAAGGGGACAGTTAAGCGGGCTGCTGATTTTGTTAATGGGTTGACGGAATGCCATAGAATCGTTCAGGAACGATTGAAAAAGGCAAATGAGAAGTATAAACAAATGGCGGATAAGAAACGAAGAAGTATAGTCTTCAAAGAGGGAGATTTTGTTTACGCGGTATTGACGAAAGATCGTTTTCCAGTTGGAACTTACAATAAGTTGAAAGCACGAAAGATTGGGCCAGTAGAAATCTTGAAAAGGATCAATGATAATGCGTATCGATTAAGATTGCCGGAAAATATTCATACTTCTGATGTTTTCAATATCAAACATTTAATTCCGTATTATGAGAAGGAACCTGTCAAAGACGACGAGAGTGTGACGAATTCCTTCCAACAGGGGGAGGATGATGCAGAGCATACCTTAGCTCGATCAAGTCGAAAGTGCTGGTCCTTCCCCTTGTATCGCGATGCCTTGAATCGCCTCTGCCTCTCCTTAAATCGCGCGGCCATGAATCGCGAGCGACTTATCAATGTCGCGACTCAATATGAAGCTGAAGCCATGAGTCGTTGCCGATCCAAAATGAAGCTGAAGCCCTATGAGTCGCGACCGATTCAAAACCCTAAGTCGCGAACGACTTACTTCTTCTCCCCCCCCCCTCCATATGCCGCGCGCGAGCTACCCAATTTGCAGCCGATCCATCTATATGTCGCGAACGACATAACTATTTCGCTGAGAAATTCCCAAATCGCTGATTCGAACTTTATTAAGTCGCGGCCGTGTTATCTCTTAAGGCGCTGATGATTTCATAAGTCGCGAAGCTTCATTGAGTCGTTACCGAGTTATCCTCAAGTCGCGAAGAAGAAAATTAAGTCGTTGCCGAGTTTGTTTAAGTCGTGGCTCGTATTGCTTAAGTCGCTGCATTTTGTTTTCTTAAGTCGTGTACTGTTTGTATTGTAATTTTCTTAAGTATTTTGTGTTGAGTCATAAACCCTATAAATAGGGATGTAATGTCATTGTAATAGTTGTTGAAATTTGAATAAAATTCTTCTTTGTTAGCTTTGTACTTTCATTAATTTGGTAGTCGAGTGTTTGATCTCCTATCTCCACCTACGTCATTCGAGTGCGCTCGAATCTTCGTTTGTGAAGCCGATTCACGGAATCTTGTGCGAAAGATCAACGTCGAAGAATCGTAGATCTCTTTTCCGGAATCTTCAGATCAACGAGTCAGAGATAGCTAGAATTCGGTATCTTCGGATCAACGAATTCGGGCATTGCAGTATTTTAAATTCACCGATTGCTAATTCCATCGTCAAAGCAAGTTTCTGTTAATCCGCTGCGTCACTGGTTAATTACCTCACCAGCATGACGTACGATCCTAATCACATCTGACATGATTGTTTTAGGGTTAGAATGTTCTAGCAAGGATGACCTTATTTTTATATTAAAGTTGGTAGTGGCAAGAATGAGGAGAGCAAACCTGTGAGGAACTTTGTCATGTCAATTAAACATAAATCATGTATCATTAAATGTTCGAATCACGTTATGTAAGTTTCGAACTTGTGACCTCTCTCACCAAAATCGAACCACTTAACAACTGAGGCAATGATGTTTGTCGTCAATTATTTTTAATATTGTTGGATAGTCAACGAAGAAGAACTTATGCATTGGTATCTCATGATCCCGATTTCATCTTCGGTGACCATGTCAACACGTTGATATCAATGTTGATGTTTTAGTGAATTAAAAGAAAGCTATCAAATGCGCCTATTGTGTTGAAACCGCCAATGTCATACACTACTCCTTTGTGAAGTTTGCGGTAGTAAAGTGGCATGCAATGTGGCCTGACCAATGCACGTATTTCACCACCCTATAATAAATCGAACCAATGAGAGAGCATAGGTTTAATGTAGTTGAACTTGCATATATGGTAAGACATTTATTTACAGCATTTGAGATTTGCACCAAATTCTCAACAAATCGGGGATAAATATGTCGGTCAAAGTATAAAATTCCCTTTTGCATACAATTACTTGAAAATTAAATTAATTTGAAACACCCAAAAAAGACATAAAAATAGATTGTTAGAAAATGTTGAAGAGTTGAGTACTTATTGTCAAGCTCGTAGCATTCAATTCAAGTGCCATAGTGGTTTGCCCAAATATGTATGGACTATCCTAAACCTATAATTTGAAATATTTACGTATATATAAAACAAAATAGTTTTAGTATGTTTCACAGGACAATAAAGATGATTATAATGCTGCAGCTCAGAAATGGCAGCCTGGTATGGAATATAAAGCAGAACAGAACAACACGACAATTATATCTAGCAGTCTAACACAATGTTACCAAATAATGCATATGAACATAAATTCAAACTACTTAAGGAAGTGAACAAAAATGAGATAGAAATATGAATTGTTGAATTATTTCTAAACAGGGAATTGGGAAATGCTCAATCTTCTTGCTTACATCTTCTCTTGACTCTTCACATTGGTGCAAGTAGGGACTTTTTCCACTTTTTCGATATTTGAGGATGTATATTTATATAATTTTAATGGAAATTAACATATGCACAATGGAGATGTGGAAGTAAAATATAGTATCGTTACCTGTGCTATATATTTAAGACTATGATTTGTTAATAAAACGGTATTTACCTTTTTATGGATAAAGACTACTTTTTATCATTTTTTCTTTTGTGTAGTTTAAATGATTTTTTTTTTTTGTTTTCCAATATTTCTTCAAAGGTTATTTATGAGTTGGTTTTATTAGTTTATTTTATGCATAAAAGCTTCAAACGATGAGCCTAGCTAATAAGGAATTGAGAGATGGTGCAAGGAGATGTAGTGTATGCCATTGTCGACTGGGTAGAAATGTTACTGAAAAAAATTAACAGAACCTAAATAAGTGAAAAAACTGCTCCTATTGATGCATGATGGCTATGATAATTTACTACTCAAGTAACTTTTACATGTCATGATAAGCTATTTCGATGATTTATTCCAATAAATGGACGTAATGGTGACATGGAAATAATTTCTAACCATTACCATATACGATTACAACATCTAATATAGTAAACAATATAACAAGGATAACTTCATTAACTTTCGTAACAAAATTCATGAAATTTTCACATGGTAGTCATGGGTGAAACGTCATTATGAAATTGACAGTTCACTTAAATAGAACAAAGTAGGGAAAAAAAATAATATATTGGTACATGTATATTGATGATTTATTAATTAACACTTCATCATGTTAGTGAATGTAACAATTTGAAATGTAGTACAATATACTCATTTAAATCGGAAGGAAACCAAGTTTTCATATATTTAAAAAGCTAATGGCATTACATGTGCTTGGCAAAAAAATTTGTGTACCTTATCCTTTTGCGTCATCTATACTATTATATTATTAGTGAGTTCAATTTTAAGGGCTTACAAGACTCCTTGAATTTTGACAACTGAACAGTCATCAATATGTCTATACTATTATATTATTTATACTATTATATACTATTACATTATTAATACCTATCTCTCCACTTTAACCGATATTAACATTCATATTCCACATCTTCTTGATGAAAAACCTAATTTTAATGGTCGATAGCTTCAACTGCCTCGCTCTAAAAGCCGTTCTTTCAAAATTGCGGTGAGCAGGTTTTTTATTGCCCTCTTCTGTTATGTATTTTCTTTACTTCGATTCAATTTTTGTTTAAACCTGGAGTTTATAATTTAATTGTGTTCCGTTCAAATTTACTTATTTGGATTGCATCACTCCTTTCAATTTTTCATTTTTTCTCGTTTAAAAATTTAGTTGTTTATGTCTGTGCCCGGTACTTCGTATTAGGGTTCTCTGAAGGCTGTTCTTAGTGGCAAGATCGGTAGTTTCCAATCTCTTCCCATCGCTCTTTTCTGAAAACTTTCCATCCCTTGCTCATCCTGATTCCAATAGAGAGCCTGTCATTTTATTAGTAGATATAAGACCGCTGTGTCTTCCTTTGCCTGATTGTCTACCATTTTTTGAGGTTTAAAAAAAGAACTAATTTCTGTTAGGCAACCATTTTGTTATTATCGTTTTATTACTTCAGCTTGCGTCTATTTAGTTTGCCTTTTTCTCTGTTGTCTCTTCGTACAGTAATATAAAAATGTCCATGACTAAGTCGGTGTCTTGATGTTGTACCTTTTTCATCTCCATCTTCTATGATTAACATATTTTTTGTGCTGAAATTATTATTTCACGACATAGATGATGGTAACAATATATTTAAGAAGCTTAAAATATTTGATATATATATATATATATATATATATATATATATATAAGAACATAAAGTTAAACTTAAAATTGAGTTAGAAATCAACACAAAGGAAGGACAAAAGAAGCAAATTATACGTGGTTTACAATTGTTCTCATACTTATTTACTTTTTTTTTTTTCATGTTCTGCCCTTTTTATGCAAAATTGTACCTACCATATGCATTGATTTAAATTCAGAATGCAAACATTAGTGTAATTGGTCCACCTCACCAAGTATCATGCAGAATAAACAAAGGTAGATGTTCAGTCTGTGAAACTCTACCTGCAGCAGAAGAAAAATCTCTATATGAGCATTACTATTGAAAAAAACAACTTAATCTTTCAAACTTTCCGCCTCTGCTGACATTTTGAATTTATTGGTTATGCTACTGATGATATGGGTTGAGCTCTATTTCATTTATGATTAGAGAATTTATTTTGTATTTCTTTGAATTTTATCTTATGCATGATTTAATCTTTGTTTAGGGCGTACCTTAGCAAATATCATAGCTACTTTTTAACTAATTTTATATTTTATTATAATAATGCAGGAGATACGGTAATCGATATGCCTTTTGAAATGATGCTCCTCTAATTAAAGGTCAGTGCACAAGTCTCTAAAATGGTAAAGTGAGTTATTTTTGAGTAGACATGTTTCACTTCATTAGATGCATATGTCAAAATATAAGGATTGTCTTTTTTTTCTTTACTATATTATTACCATAGAGGTGTATATCTCAAGATATCACCATCATCTTCTCGATGGTTGTCTTGGTTAGTAAGGTTTAGATGCGTGTGTAATAAAAGTTATATGGTTGTGGTTAATATTATATATGTCCAAAATAGTAAAAATCTACTTAACACTTTAGGAAAATACGCTTTGGTTGTTGCTAAAATGGTGTTGACCTATTTGTAAATAAATTTTGTTTATTTAAATGATTCACATTGAGATGATGTTGTGTTTTTTATGAACCTTATTAATACCTTTTTTGTTGACAATTTTGTAAATATTATTAGACAACTGCAGTTAGAACATCACAGTTAAATATATGTGTTTTGTAGCCTGCTTGAAAATTTTCTTATTATCTTACTAATTTATGAATTGTCAAGCGTGGTTTAGCTACTGATTTTTTGACACGAGTTAATTAATTTATGAATTGTCAACATTAGTTTAGCTATTGATTTTTCTACTTTAATTAATTATAAGTAACTTTATAATAGGATTCCAGCAATTAGACTGATCGGATTCATAATGTAGTAGTTGTGCACTAAGGATAAGTGTTTTAATACGTATCCTGGGTTACAGACATTTGGGTCAATGTACATAGTTCATTGAAAGATGGAGCTTTTCCACTTCTTAAATTTCATTGAAGCTACTAGCAAGTGGTATGGGTAAAGTTTATTCTATTGATTTTCAACAGCATAAAAACACATACAGATCCTTTTACAATGCTTTATAATAGTTTCTACTTGCTTTTTCTTCTCAGGTCTGTTAACAAGAAGCAATTATATGTTTTCAAAACAGCCCATGAATCTATAAAACATCATAATAATATGGAAATTTTACGTGGGTGATCATGTCCTTTTATGAATTTTATTCTTGACTCATATGTTTCTATTTTTGAACGTTTTTTTTATTTCATATGAAGAATTTAAACAACTACTTCTACACTATTTTAAGAAATAAAATGCTGAAGACTTCCATGTTTAAGGGCTTTGGCTTAAAAACAAGCCATTTTATATGTATTTTAGTATAATCAAAGATATATATTTATTGTTTTTTTTAAGTTAATAGGTTTTTGTCAGGCTTGACTATATGTATTGTCCATATGGATTTATATTTAAAAGAATTTTTTTAAATATATACAAAATTTAAAAAGTTTTGAAATATATTTGTAAATTATTGCTTATTTAAATACATAAATATATAATTTGATCATTGTAACAACCCGCAAATCCGTACCCCTTGAATCAACACTATTCTATACAAATTGACTCAAGTGGCACAGAAATACGAACCATTAGGGTTAAAGAAGAAGAGATAGAAGAAGAAGAAACTAAACAATATCAGAATCTCACAGTCGCAGCGAAATAAAATATAATAGTAAGTATAGATCTTTACACAAAATGAAAACTGTATCACTTTTATACATCATATCATCAGAGTGTCTCATACATCAACAATCACAAATCAGACATACCATGCAATCATAGCAGCGGATAAATATAGGTACATATAATACGTCTCGGACTCCAGCTCCTCTCCTGCTCCACAGCATTCTGACCTGAACAAATAATACTCGGTCTGACCCGAGCATTATAATAAAATAACACCCGAGTCAGTCTGGAATACCAGCTGATACTAATGCATCCAAATTGATTATTAAAGTTTCAAAAATCCTTTGAAAAACAAAAGCATCTCGTAAGACCACGCCACAAATAAACATGTCGGGTTTTTACCTTACGATAGCTAAAACTCTTTTTATAGAAATCCTCTGATATTATAATAGGGTCTATTTACAAATACTTATAAAATAGCCGAAATTGTTACATCTATTAAATTCCAGCTACTAGCCACCGAAGTGGGTAATACAAACAAAACTCATACAAGGCTCGTAGGGAAAATAGATTTCCAACAATGACTAGGCACTGGGGTACCACCTGTCACAGTACGGGGCCTAGATCACCGTACCGAGTACTACTCCCTTCATCCCCTGCGACATAAGGCCGGAACCATTCCTTACTAAACAGTCCCGAACAAGATAAACCCCGTGGTTGGCGCGACCAACCACCCACTAAGCCGAAATAAGAAGGGACATCTAGACAGGGGAAATATCTTGTCCTGCTTGGGCATGACCCACCTAACCTTGCTGCATATCCCTTGATTTTCAGTCATTCCCGGTTGATAAGGCTTGAGGCTAAGCGTTACCTTTAGAACGTTTTCACTTAGAATGCCCATCGTCCACCTGACGATGTTTCGCAAGCATTCGTCCATACAAGTCCGTCCCGGGTTCGAACGGAACCCGAAGGCACTACTCCTACTACATCCATTTTGGAAATATCCTCAGGATTAGTAGCGACTAGCCCTTACGCTTCACTTCTCAATCTTCGACTCTGAACACGTTTTTCGCACGAAACGTACAAACCGAATCGAAGTGGTTTTCGAGAAATAAATCTCGATCCCGGTCTCTTCGAAACGATCAACGCATTTGTCCAATATTGATAGTCGGTGATTTAACTATCAATTTATATTCATAAACATCCATAAGCATCCATCACACAATAAATAATTCCCACATTATTTATTTGCCTCAAATATCTTTAAAAGATATATTTTCAAATTTCCAAAGCTCATTTGAAAACAATTCCTAAAGTTCTTCCTTTACAAGGTAAATCCTTTACCCTATATTACCATTGGAAATAACCAAGTTCGAAACAATTTAAATTTAAAACAGTTAAAATATTTTATACCGGAATATACTTTAAAATACGTAAATTCACTTCTAGTTACTTACTCAAAATATAATTTCAAAATATGTACAGTAAAACCATTTAATAAGATATAAACTTTGATTTTAAATAAGGTTTTTAATAAACTAAATTTAAAAGTAGTGTTTTAATAAGATAAATACTAATTTCAAATGACTTAAGTCCAAAACTAGTCTTTTCAACAAATCCATTTGTAAAAATAATTATTAAGGTATTTATAAAATTTACTATTGCTAATTATTAATAATTATTTTAAAATAATAATTTTCCAAACACACTTTTAAACAAGTTTGAATTTTTAAAACTTTCTTTTTATAAAATCAGTTTAAACTCGAACTTGGTTATCCCAAGGAATCTCATTTCCACTTAAACATCACAGAAATCCTTCTCACGATTTCTGTCGATTTATTTCAATTTAGTTTTATGGTTTAATAACATAAATTTACTTTCACATTTATCAATTGATAACATTTCTCTTTGTTTATCATTCCAGATTTTACCAATTTTCAATTTCCATTCTAAATAGATTTCAAATTTTAATTCTTTAAAATTCATTATTTAACAATATCTTTTATTTCTCTAGAATTCAATTCCTCCATTTATAATTAATTATGGATTTATAATTTACTCAACAATATTCCAATACAATTTTTATTTCAATTTCCCTTCAAACAGATTCTAATTTTTATATTCTTTTAAATTCCTTATTTATAAATTTCTTAATTTCTTTTGAAACCCAATTTAATTTCTTTATGATTAAACTCCAAATTTCTTTATAATTAACATTCTGGGTTTGTAATTTATACCACAATATCACAGAACAATTTAATTCCACATTTATCAAATCACAATATATAAACAGGCATCATCATCAATTATAAAGATAATTACTACATTTTGAGGAATCCAGTTGGATCCCTCCAACCTGTTTTCCCTGCATCCACAAATATTAGCACATCACATATATAAATATCAATCCAGACTGATAATAACAATAATATGCAACCAATCACACAGATATTTAAATATTTATTATTTAAATCAGCCAATATCCAGATGTGAGTGAGAATAACTCACCTTGAGTTTCGGCGAGCGTTCGAAATTTAAATTAAACCGAACGACGTTCGATTTAACCCAAATTTCTACTTGCCCGGAATGACTCCGGATCTGCACCATCTCGTAGTGCTCGACTCTACGATTCCGGCGCTATCAAGTTCGTTAATTTCTGATACAATATGAATTAGTTATTAATTTTTAAAGTTTGTATTGAATTGAAAACAAATTTCTCTTTTAATTCAAATTACCCCAAAACAATAACTGTCACGTACAAACAAAGAAGGCCGCTCCTCATCTTCTACTCGAACGCAACGTACAGGAACACACGCAAAAATTGAACCCATAGCTTGCCAACTAGGGTTGAAAACTTCGGCCACTATGACGAGTTTGAGAACGATCAGCTTCTACCACATCGAAGAGCTCATCGCCCAGCACCCACGCCCAGAAGCACACTGAACTCGGTGCCCTCCTCCACCTTGAAAACGCGGCCGAGCCTATAATGAACGAGGCCTCCGTGCTCCCTCCACGCTGCACTAAACTCCATCACCACCGTACACAACGAAGATCTCACAGCCCTCCTCGATTCTCCAGTTGAAATTTTTTGAAAATAATTAGTGGATTAGGAGATCTAGGAGGAAGAACGATATTCATTTTCTGCCATTAGAACAAAAGAGAGCGGCGGCTACGTTAGTTTGCTAGGGTTTTGATAAAAATGTTAATATATATATATATATATATATATATATATATATATGGTTTAATATTATTTAATTAATAAAATTCTCGTTTTTAACAGATTATGCAAACGACCTCCAAACTACGCACTTCGACAGGCGATTCTAAGGTTTTTCCGCGTTCCGGACACAATGGAACAGGTTCCGTAAGCTAATTTGATCGTATGCGCAAGTTACGGAATTAAACGTTCAATTTTAATTTAAACCGATTAAAACGATTCCTATGCGTTTCAAGCTACCACGGTCAAACGACAACTCCGATTGCTACGAAAATTGAAATCCGATAATAACTAAGTATTACGAATCCAATGGAACTGGTTTCGTGGAATTCCGAGACTGTGTCCCGGAAGGCTATTTTAACTCGTTTATTTAATCGGGCGATTTTCGAAATTAACGAAAACGCTTAAAATTTCGCTTTTAAAACTTTATTATAACTCGTATAAAATTTATATTCACATTAAAAATCATTTTGGCTCATTCCGGACTAAAATCTGATTAATGGCAATATTTTGTTATTAAATTCTATTATTAAATTAATATAAAATTCCAAATTCAATCTATCGCCAATTAATTCCATCCAACGATCCAAAATGATAATTCAAAGCCAATTAGACTCAAAATAAACTTTAGAATCAAATTTTATCTCCATTTACTCTCAGAATTACTTATTTACCCCAATTCTAATATTCATTCATTATTATTCAAATTTCAATAAAATTATCGTATATAAAGTCTTAATCAATTTTATTAATTTAACCAAATCTTCTATATCATAATTCGAATTTATAATCCATATTAACATTTAAAATGAATTAAATGTTCAAATTTAGCGACCCAAAATTCCGGGTCGTTACAATCATGGTATAGAATTCTACTTTTAGTTGATAGAGATATTTTTGCATTCATTTAGGTAAAACTCTATTGAGGATAATTAACTGAGTAATATTCGGTTTTTTAAACTGAGTTACTCGGTCATAAAAAACTAAGTAGTACTAAGTAACGCTCGGTTTTTTCAACCGAGCTTACTCTTTTTTTTAAGCTCGGTATTACTCAGTTTAAAAAAATGAATATTTCTCGGTCTAAAAAAAATGAGCAATACTTAATTTTTGAAGCGAACTTTCATAGGCTTTTTAAGTGGACTTTTAGGCATAAACTAGTATCATGTGTGCTTAACCTTTCATAGCATGGACTCCATCTTTACTTCCTACTCTAAAGCTTTTATGAAATTAACGTATTTTCACAGTTATAGACTTCGACGACTATTTGAATTACAAAATTGTGTTTTTGTAATGCATTATCATCGATAAGAAAATGGGTATATTACTACATCATTGTTCACAGTACAAAACGTTTCTCTTCTTTTAGGTGTTGTGGGCAGTTGTAAAAATATTCTGATATTTAATGTTGAGTTAATTATGCATTTGTCTTCGGTTCCGTGTACCTTGACCAATCTTTTTCATTGCATAAAACATAGACATGTACATATTGGTCAATGTCTCAGTCTGCTGTGCTCTTAAACAGTGTTAAATATACTACAGAAAACTGATGTTTTCCATAAATAGTAATTGTATGCTGCTTATACAATGGCCTTAACTTGCTCATAATTATATACATATACATATATATGTATGTATATGGCACGCTAGAATATGGAATGGTATGTTAGATTGCTAGAACATTTGAAATTTTCCACCTGTTGGTTGTCCTATCGTATTAACTTGCAGATTTGATTATAGTGGTATGCTTTTTAATTTTTGAATTATAGAATAGATGTACATGCTAGAGATTGTGGACCTTATATTTCATAAGAATTTGGATCTTATTTTTTAATCATTATTTTAAATTTATCTGTGGTTATGCGTATAAGTATGCGTGTTTTTATGCGTGTGTGTTTGGATATCAAAAATAAATCAATTATTTGTGTCTAGGTTACCTTAAAATTATTTTTTTTCCATAAATAAAATCATATCTACCTTAATGATGTAACTACATCTTTAATTGCTATATCAGCACCTTATGAGGGGTTATCTTACCATGTGCAATATATGAACGTTTATAATACTCTTAATATATTGGATTTTATCTTATTATTTACTTGTTTTTTTATTTCCTTTTTGTGGATTAATTTAGTGAATTTGACCTATATGATAGGTGATGGAATTTTATTTCTTTTCTATGTAAGGAAACCGAATTTTAAAATTTCTTTTGATAAATCTAATAATAATAGACATACATATATTTATCCAATAATACACATACACAAGTTTTGGATACCAATTTACTGAATGCAAAGCGAAAAATAACGACTCAAATAAGCCAAGCAACTCGGTTTAAAATTGAGTGTACTCAATGCCCATTTTTTTTACAGCTAGTATTGCTCAGTTTTTTTAAACTGAGCACTGCTCGGTTATAAATTTAGTATTTCTCAGTTTTTAACTGAGTAGCACTTAGCTTTTTTAAACTAAGTTATTTATTCATAAAAGTTGACTATTACTTCCGAGTAATTCTTAGTTTTTTTAAACCAAGTTTACTCATTTTTTTAAAACTAAGTATGTACTTGATTCATATAACAAAAACAATATTTATATAATATTCCATACCCCTTCTCTTTTTTCTTGGGTTTTTTCATGTGAAATATTTTCTTTCTTTTATTAAAGAAGTAGTTCTAGAAAGTGGCAAAACTCAGTTATATCTGGGTAGTACGATTTATTATACAATTGAAATGAAGCAAGAAGATTATAAGGATTAGAGAAAATGTAAGGGTTTTTATTTCTCTACTTTTCCTTTATCTGATTGCTTTCACTAACTCATAATTATTTTGGCTTAGTTTAAAGCACCTATTGCACATATTATTCTAGATGATTTTCTACTATTTGGATTGATTCATGAAGCATCAGATCAAAGTAATGTTTTAGTTTAGCCACTCATGTAGTATTTAAAATTTAAAGCTTTGGATTTATAGGGGATTATGTTATAATGTCAAGCAACCATGACTTCATACTTTATCCATACGTGTTTTATGCTTTTCTTCCTTTGAGTTATGGATAACTCGGTAGTCATGAAGTAATAAAGCAATAATTTCATGAATTATGTCTTAAATATGGAAAGTGTTCTGGCTATGAGTTTGCATTATGATCTGTACATTCTATTGTAATTCATAACTAATTGGTGTGTTGATGAATGTTTGTTTATGTTGCTTTTGGGTAAGGCTAAAATATGTCATTATTTGATCTTAATAAAAAAATATTTACATGCACGATGAAATTGATATTTAATAGGCAACTGTATCTATTATTTTATTCCTTTACTAGATCTCTTTTTCAATATGAAGTTCTGATCGAAGTGAATTAATATGTTACATTACTTATTTGGAGTCGTTTTCATATTTCTCCCGCAAACAGATAAGTGAAACGGGCTCTAGAAGTTTGAGAGGACTGAATATATGTTTCTCAAAGGTGGATATCGTTTCATATTCCCCTCTCAAAATAAGAGAATCGGGATAATTTGGAGTCATTGTCATTGACTTACTATATTGATTAGGTGGCCCTAAATATATTGATTAGGTGGCCTTAGACATTGGGTAGTTTCTAACATTGCTGCAAATTGGTTTACGGTTAATATGGACGAAATGTTGGCCAATATAAGAATATTACTGATTAGTATTTGTAATTGAAATTCTATTTAGACACGGAACACACGGGATCTTTACCATTAGATCACCTTCTGATATCCACCTTCCATGTGAAGACGAAAGGATCCAAGGCCTACATTTGTTGTGTCTCATTTTTTTTTTAATTTTGTGTCTAAATACCAGCTCCCTTTTGTAAATGCCTAACTAAAATTAATGTAAAAAAGTGTTAAGTGTACCATCCAAACATATACTTAAATGGATATATTATTTATTTTTATATAAGTTTAACTAAATGTAATGTTTTTAAAGTGATTTTTGAACGGGGGAAGAAAAATTCATCAATACAACTAAAAATCATTTTTGGGTTTTTCCTGAAATTAAGTAGATATAAGATATATCGTTGGTTTTACTGAAAATATTATATAGTTCTCCTACGTTCCTTAGATTTACCACAAAGTATTTTTGTTACTTTTTCTGTTGTAATGATAAAAAGAAAAATAAGGAAAAACGTGAAAAGAAATTGGTACTAAATGCGGTTCAAATATAAACTCAAATGAACTATTTCAGTTTTTGTACAAAATTTCATTTCATTATGTACAGTAGAAATTTTAAATACTATTAGTGATAGCATAAAAGGGAAAGGTGCGCATCAGTGAATAAATATGGATTGTCATATACTAATGTAGATACATGTACATTGCATGTGGTGACTTATAAAATTCAAATCTCTGTCAGATTAAAGAATTATAAGGAGGTTTTGGGCTCCATAGTATCATTCTATGTATGCCAACATTGCATATATCTCCATCTCTAGATTGTGATTCATTAAGTTGGAGAATATATTAAATGCCTTACCTATTTTGAATCTTATGGGCACATACAGTGTCACAGTTCAATTTAGCATTTTGTTACTCTGATCTTCTTGGATTTATAAGTTCTTGCTTTCTTTGAATGTCTAGCCCCGGTATACTTATCAATTAGTCCTTGCTTAATGAACAAATGACATTAAGCATCCTCATACTTTATTTTCACATTGATGGTAAGTATAAAAGTCACACTGATTGTCATATTACTTTTAAAGGGAATCATTTAAGGCTTATTGAGGATGCCTAGAAGTAATTTTTCCAGACTAAAGAAAATACATGTGAATCTAAGGCTGCTGAAGAAAATGCCAAACTTTTCAGAATATAATCCAAACTTTAAATAATATATAAAGCTATATCTTTCAGTTTGATAATTGGTAATACTTAGAATATGCATTGTTCTAGGAAACAATATAATTACAGAGGAAGTATGAGTAGATTAAGGTACTTATACAAGCTAATATTGCCTCAAAGCATTTGTCATAGCTATAGTAGGTTTCAAATCTTGAAAAATTCAAAGGGAACTCGCTTAATGGCTGCAAACTGTTCGTCAAACATGTATTGATGTTGGTGAAAAATTCAAAGCTTCTAAATAGACTCCAAAACTCATTGACCCTACAAAGAGTCAAGCATTTGCATGGACTGATATGGATAAGGAAGCTAAGATGTCTCAGTTTAAACATAGCATTCAATCAAAACTGTAACTTGCAAAAAAAGAGACTGTCTTTATTTTTAGTGCATTTGGGGAATGATCATCTTTCAAAGTACTTGATTTGCTTTCATTTCATTTTTTTGTTGCATGTAAAATGTTTAATTTAATATCTGCTGCATTTATGGTGCATACATTTACTGTGTTACTGTGTAGTTCCATTTCTAAACATTTTCCCTATTTTTTAGTTTTTTACCATCATGGCATTGATGATTATGCATTAGTACGATCATGGCATATTTTGGTAGGCATTAGTAACTATCTTGCATAAACATATACCATTTACACAGCAAATATTTCCAATTATAAATGTGTTTTATGCCCACAAATATTTATAGTTAATACTGTAAGTAATTATAGTATCACTACGAATTCTCGATGAAAATAATTACAGCTATTATTCATGAAACACTTTTTTAGGGAGAGGAGGGGATAATTGTGAAATTCATGAAGGATGTTCCATAAAATTTCCCAATTTTTGGGTTTTTGATATGCAAAATATACCCGACTAAGTAACAAAGTAGTAGTGAGCTACGTGGTTGCAAAAACTTATCTTACTCAAAAAGAGAGTAAAACATATGCTATTGAAACTCTAGCCAGTGCATTATTTTGGATTTTAGTGCCCTTCATGATTTTTGGTCATTTATTTTTTCCTACACGTAGCAGTACATTTTTTATCCCCAATATAAATACAGAAAAAAGAACATGTCTATGATCTTACTATTTTTACTACTCGATTAGCATATAGAAGTATGCAACATCACCTTATTTATGCAGAATACTTGTCAATTATCTTCCTAAGTTAATTACTTAATATTATTATGAAATATTAGGAATGGTAAGATGGATAATTTAACGACTAAAATAATAAGCATCATGTGAGATATCCATATGCAAAATATAATTTCAGGCTATTTCAACTTCTATCAACTACTGCTGTTCTTTGATTGGCTGCTACTATTATGTTTCTCAAATTTTGGACTTGGTAACAAATTTCCATGCATGAACATTTTTTCAGTTTTATTACGACCTCTACAATTCTTTCGCTACACTCGTATGTGAAGCACGGGTTCGCACTAGTTCCTATTATATAAAGAAATATAATTTCATCTTACACATGATTCTTTGCATGAAAACACCGAATCAATAAATTATTAGGCAATCTTAAGTAATGAAATTTAAAACATTCAAATTATACCTTCTGTCTAATACCTTCTGTCCAATATACAAAAAGGATTCTTTTGGACAAAGTTTCAAATTAGTTGTACTACTTGTGTTCACAGTAACACACTATGTTAATATAAATATGTATATATATATAATTCAATTCCCATACATAGAAGACATGATAATCAGGGTTATAATGATAGAAAGCTCACTGGCACTAAGAAGAAAGTCCACTATAGCAAGACCATATGCACCCACGCGCCAACATGGAGAAAAAAGGAATGAAGAAGTTAAGAATGTATCTGTGGGAACAATAAAAACATAACAAAGCCAAACAAATTCATCCATAGCCCCCTAGACGTGGTTGTTACCTGGCCCAATGGCTTGGAAATCGCTATAGTATTTGGAAGTAGGTATAAAATAATAGGGAAAATCAATCTTCATAGATGTTTTCTCTTCTTTTTATAAAGAATGACTGAGTAGAAAATGTATTGGTGAATGCTTTCCTTATTGCAAATGTGACAATAAAAACACATGACTGAAGGAAAATCTATGCAAATTGGAAAAAAAATAATGGTAGATAGTGAATAATATTAGTTACTTCATTTGATTGACTGAATAAATTCAATTAAAATTAAAAATTAAATGAAATAAGATGTTTAAAAAAATGACAATAATTCCGATTCATAATTGCAGAACAATTGAGGAAAGTACATGTATATATAAGTAAATAATTTTACAAATTTGTATCCTCCTACAGTTGTTTGTGTTTTCAATTTCAGAATGTTAATAATATGCAAGATTCAGTACTGAAATATTTATTGACATAATATAATGTTTTCATATATAACTTAACCTTAATAAATATTTTGATTTTCTCATATATGGTCTAACTGCTTACGAATATTAAATGACATATTAAACTTGCTTAACATACAATCAAGATAAATTAGGCAAACAAAATATATTTCATCTTTTGAACTTTACTTTGTTTTAATGGGGATTTTTAATCAAAAGGCTTCTTAGTTCAGAGTAATAAGTTTTAAAGACAATACTTCTAAAAAATTAGTTTTAAGGATAATTTATATAAAAAAGATAAACAAAGCTATCATTTTCACTAATACAAAAAAATGATATATGAATTTATCATTTTCCTGTATAATTTAAAAGGATATATGAATTTATCATTTTTCTGCAAATTGTCCTTAAAACTAATTATTTAGAAGTTTTGTCATTCAAACTTATTACCCTGTATTAGAAGCCCTCCAACCTAATTTCCACTTTTTTTAATTGTGTACGTATTTATTCTAGGTAAAGATACATTTTCATACATGAATTGAGATTTTAAACGTATATTTTTAAGTGTTATAAGTTGTTTAATTATGAATTTGCTCATGTAGCTCAAAATGATATACTTGAGCTCTCTGTAGATTATGTATGTTAAATAATATTGTGTAAATTTCTACGTACCACGCAAAATTTTATTAAAGTTGGAAAAAGAGTATGTTATCATATTAAATTAGAAACATGGCTCAAACAATGTTTTCATCAACTCCATGCATAATGGAAAATAGTGGTTGATTAATTAATTAGTGTGAATAAATTAGCTGAAAGAAAAGTGACACATAAAAAGTAAAGCACATGAATATGATGGGCCAAATTAAAAGATTAACAAGTACATCCTTGATAGAGATGTGCTTAAGTGACGTCGGAGATATACACATTCACTTAAGTAAAACAAAATTACTCAAATGTGAGAGCAATTTTCTCATCGCTACATTTGGATCAATTTTACCGACTAAAATCATATTTAAGAAAATTATATATTAACTTTTGTTGGGAAAACTCTTGTAAAATAAATTAACATTACATTTATAATTTGAAAGGCTGGTAAAAACTACTCATAAATCAAAAATACTTTCTTTTTTTAACTTGTCATGAAAGTATGCAAATTACTTTCTCGTAATCCTCCATAGTGGTTAAGAATCAAAATTTTCTTGAAGGGGATTAAACTAGATAACACCTTACCAACATTAATTTGAAAAAAATAATCACATTTCAAATATAACGCTTATTTGAACTACAATGGTACAAACACCCAATAGATTAAGTAGAGAATAAATGACGAATAAAATAAATGAAAACGTATGAAATAGAACACACAAGATTTATGTGGTTCGGCGTACTCCAACCTACGTCAACTTCATGTTTCCTACTATTATACTATTGTTTTCAAGTACATTTCTTACGGACCGGTATAAATCCGTGAGTGATTATAGGAGATTAGAGTAAGAAGAAGCAAGAGCCAAAAATGATCCTTAAAAATGAGTCATGTCCTCCTATTTATAAGGATACAAAGCCTAAAACCTCGCTTGAAGATCTCCACGTCGTTCTCCACACCCTAGACTAGTTCTTTAGAAAATATAGGTGCCGCCTTAGCAAATGTAACGGCCCGTAATTTTTGCGAATTAAATTTGTTAATTTAATAATATTTTGGTAACTTAATATTGAAGAAAATAAAAATTAGTGAATTGTTAATGGAAATAATAACTAGAATGAATTGTAACAATATAAATGTAAGTTAATCGTTAATAACTTGAATGAAATTCCAATGAATGAAATAATGTAAATGTTATACTTGGATATAAGTTGATATAAGAAGACAAATGTAAACATTGAATTAATAAATGAAATACTATGAAACAAATGACCACTGAGTAAAATTTGGTTTATGTAAGAAATTGTAACATTTGTTGTAAATAATGAATTTATAAGTGTGATTTAAAGCTAATGGTAACAATTAATGTACATTACCTATTTAATTAGCCTGTTATATTAAATTTGAATCTAATTGCAATAAATGTAATTAAGTATTATGTTAATGTAAAGTAAGTTAATATTTGGAAATAATGTTAACATTATTCATAGTATGACAGTGGGTTGAATAAAAAGAATGGAAATCAAAAGTTATTAATTTAAACTTATAATTGGATTAATTGCAATTAAATGAAATTTAATATTTAAATATCACGTAAATAGAAATTAAGATGAAATTGAGAAATATTAATTTACCAAGATATAAGCCAATGTTAGTTATATCCTTATTGTAATAAAAGACTTGAATAACCAGGTTTAAAAAATTTAGTAAATGGATTTTAGAATTTTAATTTATAATTTCTGAATATAATGAAATTGAAATTTAACACTGAAATTGATGAATTAATCAACGTTATATTGACATCTAATTTTTTTTAAATTATAGTGAATGATTAAGAAATCAAAAACGATAGAAGATTTAAATTATTAAAATTTAAAACGAAAAGTGATTTAATTAATTAATTATTCATTTACTATATTAGAGTGAAAATATCCATTTTGGCCACTAGCTCATATTTCGACGAAACTAGTTTCATTGGATAAGTAATGGTGAATTATTGTAGGATTTCAAGTTTCGTATCGATCGGACTTGTCATTTGATCGTACGGGCTCGAAACGCCTAGAAATAAATTTAATTGAAATCAATTGAAATCAATTTGAAATAAGTTGATTTTAACGTAACTTCTTCATACAATGGAATTAGAACTAAAGACCTATTCCACTAAATTTAAAATATTTGAAAACACCTATTTCTATATATGGGTTGATCCATCTTCGTTCCGGAGGCAGAGCGGGCTTTTCAGGTTGCTTATCGTTTAATCAATCTGGTCCATTCATCCTATTCCAGACCTACCTGTAAATGCATCGTTATAAACCTAGGTCATTTTATTTGTACTGTCCGTATGTACATTGTGACGCCCCACCTCTATACCCACGCTAGCCAAGAACACTACGGAGTAATGCTGTCAACTAGCACGGAGAGTAAGGCTGCTGAGGAGCGACCATCTGTATAATTGCTTTGTCCGAGTACCGATATGCCAGATAAAAATATAACTTTTCATCTCAAGAGGAAATCCGACATGCCGATACAAACTCAAAGCTACTACACAATGGCTATATGTGATCTTTGGAAATAAATATAGAAATAAACATAACACAAATCAGTCACAGATAATTCATATCACAAAGGCGGAAATAGATATGAATATATATAACACATAAAAGTGTTCGTCAGAGTAGTGGTCAACAAGATCCACACTATCACAAAAGAAATAGCTACCAGTGCTATACAAAAGAATATGAATATAACCATGAGTCTATATCTCAAGTGTATACAACAAAAACTACTAATCTAAGTAGTTAGCCAAAAGTTAAGGTAATGAGCCTGGATGAGAAGTCAAGCAGAAGCACCTGTAACATCTCGGTCTGACCCGAGTATTATTTAATAAGAAAATAATAAACGGATCAGTCTAGCTATAAATATCAGATGAAATGATATAGAATAAGAGATATGACTAAACGTATAATAATCACAATGCCAAGCTATGATAAATAAGTAACTGAAAATCAACAAGAGATTAATCAATATCATAACAATCTTCTCAAAGATCAAAAGGAATGTCATACTCCTTATTTCAATCACCAAACCATAAATATTGACAATTATATCAATGTCAATCACAAAAGTCAATGACACACAAATTCATCAATGCACAAATATTGATAAAACTTATCAATGAAAATCCCGAAAATTGGTGAAGCACAAATCCAAGAAATCATCAATAGAAATCCAGAAATCACAAAAAAGGGGAAGGCCTATCACAAACGGGAGCATAAAGCTCACCAACATGTGTATCACAAACGGAACGCTAATTCCATGGTTGCTAACCATCACAAATTGAGACGAAGCTCCATAAACGGCCCGAAGACCATGGGTTGCTACCCCACCAATTTGAGTCGAAACTCCACAAAACGGGGTTTAGTCTCCCTTGCAGACAAAGAGACATCGCACATTGCTAGTCTAAATCACCAAAAATGATCGTCACGATCATCAAAAAGTGTCAATTACAGTAAGCTAGTAAATATATGAGCTTAGCATCATGTCCCATAACCACTAGCTTAACTTAAATATTTACGAACAAATTGTAGATCTCCACTAGAAAGTTGTCACAAGAGATTCAATCGAACAAGTCCAAGAATTAACCGACGAAGTAAACGCAAGCGTTTCATACCACTCGTTTTACTAAGCCGTTTAATTAGATTTCTCATACGAGTGAGGTAAAGGCTTGTATATACTAATAGATTGGAAAACGGTTTTATAAACGAGTTTGATATTCAAAATAGGGTTTAAATAATCTTTGATAAAGAGTTTGAATATTTACTACTAGTATAGAAACCTTTGTATTTTAAAGTGACAAAGCACAAAAATGATTGTAGAAGCTATCAATCACCAAAATTCACATACGAAGACGTGAATTAATTCCAAAGAAATTGATATCAAATCCATCAAAATGGATATTTCTAAGAATTCCATATTAGAAGTCATCAAAGTCGAAAAATTGATAGCATCAATTAGGAATCAAAACGAATCGATAAAAATTGGAATCACAACCCAAATAGGCAAAATAGGCATATAGGCATTGAAGAGCAGGTCAGTCGACTGGCTCACTGAGTTCAGTCGACTGGACCAGAAACTAAATTTTTTTAATTTCCTGCAGTCAGTCGACTGACCTAAAAATCCAGTCGACTGATTGCAGGGAAACAGAGGACCCAAGCCTCAAAATTTTGCCTTTGGAATGCCTATGTGCTACAGCCAGTCGAATGAATTTCAAGACCAGTCGACTGACTGGCACCAAGGTTGTTTTCTTAGCCTATGAAATGAAGATGCAATCTTCTTCAAAATGCAACCGGGCGAGCAACGGACACTAAGGATTTATGTCAATCGACTACCCGGCCCTATAAGCTTCTTGATGCATCACCAAAAACAAGTTCAAACAACAAAGCTATGATTTTTGAAGATTTGAACTCAAAACACAAAAATTTGGAATATTCACAAAACCAATCCAAATCAAAATCAAATGCACATGAATAAGTGTTAGGAATTCATACCTAACAATCAAAGATAATCATAGACTTAGATGTGAGATAAAAATCTCACCTTTTCACAAAATCAATGTAGAAGTGGCTTGAAAGCAAAAGGAGAATCAACCACTCTTCAACACAACCCAAATGAGCTTGAACCTATGCTCAAAAGAAGAACATTCCCAAAGTTAGGTTTAGAAATTTCTGAAATTTAAGAGAGAAGGAGTTGGAGAAGGTGAAGAGAAGGCTTACCAATGGGTTCTCTTGAATTTGGAGCTAGAAGTTGATTTGCAAATAGAAAACTAGGGCTTGAGTTTTAATTTCCCATTCCACTTACCATTAATCTCTTTAGAACTGAAAAGTAGAGGAAGAGAGAGTGAATGAAGAGGGGGTTTCAGTTTGGGGTATTAAGTTAGAACATTGGGCTGAACCCAAACCCAAACCCAAAGTGAAAATGGTCAAATTTTTGGCTAGCTCCAAACATATCAATGTTTATACTCAAAAAGGTTGCAAACGGCGTTTTGAACTCAATGGGGGTAGTCCCGAGTCCTAATTTGACCGTATGCACAAAGTAGCTTTTCGGACTAAATTCCGAGTATCGATAAAATATTTAAATAAAATATTTAAATATAAAATTGATAAATATGCGGGTTGTTACAGACTCCCCTCCTTAAAGAAATTGCGTCCTCGCAATATATAAGATGGAAATATAAAGTAACAACCATAAAAGCACATTAACACAAAAGAATTTTGAAGTAAGAAGTTTACCTCAAAGAGCATGAGAAAGTAAGTCTGGATGCGTTCGCTCGATGAATTATCTAGATTCCCACGAACAATCCTTAGGATTTGAGGACCATTGAACTTTGACAAGCGGAACATCTTTATTTCGAAGTCGCTTGACCTCCGAAGCAATAATACGAAGAGGATGTTGCTCATAAGTCAAATTAGGTGAAACTTCAATTTCTTCCATAATACCGGGCTCAAGAATGGAATCGGAATCTCGAAGACATTTCCGTAATTGAGAATCGTGAAACACGTCATGAATAGCAGAAAACTGAGCCGGTAATAAGAGGCGATAAGCCACGGAACCAATACGTTCGGTGATAGGAAATGGCCTAATATATCGAGGCGCCAACTTTCCCGATCGACTGAAACGCACAACACCTTTCATAGGTGAAACACGAACAAACACCAAATCTCCCACAGAAAATTCTAACCTCCTTCTTCGGTTATCGGCATAGGATTTTTTTCTACTGGGCTTCTTTCATCCTATGATGAATAAGATCAATCTTTTCTGTGGAATCACGAATAAAATCTGGACCTAAAACCAGCTTCTCACCGGCCTCAAGCCAACAAGAAGGAGAAAGGCATGGCCTTCCATAGAGTGCCTCAAAAGGAGCCATACCAATACTAGATTGGAAGCTATTATTATAGGAAAACTCAACAAGAGAAATATGATCTTCCCAACTTCCACCAAAATCAAGAACACATGCACGAAGAAGATCTTCAAGAGTTTGATTCACACGCTCGGTTTGTCCATCGGACTGGGGATGATAAGCGGTGCTAAAATTGAGCTTCGTTCCCAAAGCTTTTTGAAGACTCTTCCAAAATCCACTAGTAAATAATGGATCACGATCACTAACAATAGAAGTAGGAACTCCATGTAATTTAACAATTTCTTTGATAAAGAGTTTGGCCAAGAGAGGAACGGTTCGATTGGATCGAACGGGAATAAAATGGGCGGATTTAGTGAGTCTATCAACTATAACCCATAAGCTATCATGCCCCGAACGAGAACAGGGAAGGCCGTCAATAAAATCCATAGAAATTTGGTCCCACTTTCAAATTGGAATTTATAAAGGTTGCAATAACCCACCGGGCCTTTGATGTTCGGCCTTGACAAGTTGGCAAGTCATGCAACACTTAACAAAGTTAGCAATATCAGATTTCATTCCCTCCCAATAATAAAGTCGCTTCATATCCGCGTACATTTTACTACTACCGGGATGAATGGTAAATTTAGAACGATGAGAATCTTCTAAAATATCTTTACGAAGATCACTAATATTTGGCACGATAAGTCTACCGAATTTCCGAATGCCGCCACTAGAATCGATATCAAAGTCTTTCAAACCTTCAATATCAATTTTACCCTTAATATTTTGGCCAATAAAGCCAATTCAGGATCTTGCTTTTGAGCTTCAAGAATGCGGTCTAAAAGAGAAGGATGAGCATCAAGGCTACATAAAACAAGAGATGAACATAAATCGGAAACATGATCTCGAATCTCACAAGTGGATAGAATTCCGAGATCATTCCATTCAGATATCATCATAGAAACAACCGCTTGTTGCTTGCGACTAAGTGCATCGGAAATACGATTTCCCTTTCCGGGAGTATAAAGAATATCAAGATCATAAGATGCAAGGAATTCGAGCCAACGTTGTTGACGCAAATTTAGTTCCTTTTGAAAAAAATTACTTCAAAGATTTATGGTCAGTATAAAGAATAAACTTTTCTCCCAAAAGATAATGACGCCAAATACGAAGGGCGAAAACAATAGCTGTGAGTTCTAAATCATGAGTGACATATCTAGTCTCAGTATGCTTCAATTGCCTAGAAGCATAAGCAATAACACGTTCTCTTTGCATAAGAACGGCACCCAAACCAACGTGACTAGCATCAGTATAAACAATAAAATCTTGATTCCCCTCGGGAATAACAAGAATAGGAGCATCAGAAAGGAGTTCTTTTAGTTTCTAGAAAGAAGTCTCACATTTGTCCGACCAAATGTATTTAACACCTTTCTCCGTTAAGCTAGTGAGAGGCACGACAATCTTAGAAAAGTCTTTGATAAAACGACGGTAATAACCCGCCAATCCAAGGAAACTACGAATTTCCGTTACACTCTCCGGTCTCTTCCAACTTTGAATCGCTTCAATCTTTGAAGGATCCACTGATATTCCGGATTCAGAAATACTATGACCGAGAAACTTCACACGAGATTGCCAAAAGTGGCATTTAGAAAATTTTGCTTTCAATTGATTACTCCTAAGAGTTTCCAACACAATCCGAAGATGCTTTTCATGCTCCTCCTCAGTTTTAGAATACACAAGAATATCATCAATAAAGATGAGAACAAATCGATCGAGAAAGTCTTTGAAAATTCGATTCATTAGGTCAACGAAATTAGCCGGAGCATTCGTTAAACCGAATGGCATAACAAGCCATTCATAAGATCCATATCGAGTACGGAACGATGTCAAAGGAATGCTATCCTCTGCAATACGAAGCTGATGAAAACCGGTTGCCAAGTCCAATTGTGAAAAGACTTTAGCACCACTAAGTTGATCGAATAGATCATCAATCGAGGTAAAGGATATTTGTTCTTGATAGTAAGATCATTAAGCTTGCGGTAGTCAACGCAAAGCCTTAGTGTGCCATCGGATTTCTTCACGAAAATAGCTGAAGCTCCCCAAGGCGAGGAACTAGAGCGAATAAATTGCTTCGTTTCCAAATCGGATAATTGTATGCGCATCACCTCATTTTCTTTATTGGATAAACGATAAGGAGGATGAGTAATAGGTTGAGCTCCAGGGATAAGATTAATTCTGAACTTAATTGCTCGCTTAGGTGGTAATCCTAAAACGGGCTCAAATATGTCAGAAAATTCACGAACAACGTGAATAAGAGAAATGACGTCTTCCTCATCATCATTATCATCATCACGAGGATTTAAAGAATATAAAGATGCAGATAAAGTGGAATCCAAATCTTTGAGAATAATAGAAATCTGCTTAACAGATTGAGGACGTCGAAGATGAATAGTCTGCTAAGGACATAAGATATGAGCTTCTAACGGTTAAGCCAATCCATTCCCAAAATCATTCCAAATCCTAAGTAACGCATGAAAGGAAAATCGGCCAGGAAAGGAAAATCACACAAAATAATCTCAACATCTTTACAAAGCAGACTAAGAGTTGCGGATCCACCAACTGGATTCGAAATTCTCAAAGAAGTCATTAAAGCAACAACACTTAAAGAAAAAGTATCAACAAGTTCTTTTGAAATAAAAGAATGGGATGCACCCGTATCAAAAAGAACTCGAATAGGTTGATCACGAAATATAATAATGCCATCAAGGATAGAATGAGACATACCTTGATTCCGAGATGTGTTGCCAGGGGCTTGAGCAACATTTAACTTTCCCTCCTTCTTGCCCACAAGCTTGGGGCATGAAGATATAACATGGCCGAGACTTTTGCAGTAGCGACAAGAGAGGGGCTTCAAACACTTATTTGAATAATGGTCCTTTGAACCACAATTATATCATTCTCCACGACCAAAGGAAGAAGTCTTTGCAACAGGGGTTGCTTGCTCCCCCTTTTTGTTAGGATAAGGACCTTTGAATTTGTTAGGCCTTTTCTTATTGTTGTTGAAGCTTGGTTTGGCATCCACAATTTCAACATCGCTTTCCCTATCCGCCTCTTCAAGACGAAGAGCGATATCAATCAGTTGATCAAAAGAAACTTCTAATTTTAGAAGTAATGGCTTCTTGAGATTTTTGTTTAAGCCATAAACAAATCTCTGGTTCTTCTTCAAAGGGGTGTTCATGTACTCAACCCCATATTTAGAGAGAGATTCAAAAGACGCGACATAGTCAGTCACGGAAGATTCACCTTGAACAGGGTCAATAAAACGGCGAGCCAAAGTCACGTTCTCAGCTTCTGGCACAAACTTTAATTCGAAACATGCCCGGATTTGCTCCCAAGTGAGATCCGTTTCATTAATTTCAGAAATAAGAAGTTCGTATCAGTCCAATGCTCTTTCTGGGAGCATACTATAAGCCACCTGAACTCGGTGAAGATCAATAAGATTCATGCGAGAAAAGATTCGATCGCATGATCTCAGCCAAGCCTGGACTTCACTAATAGTTTCAGAACCTTTGAATGGCTTCCCACCCAAGTTGGTATAATTGTTGCACAAACGTGCAAATCCAGACTTAGGATGAGTAGGTTCCGAATTAGAACCAGCTGCCTGAGCATTCTTAACTAAATCAAGAAGCTGCTGGGCAGACATAAAAACTCCATCTTGGGGAGTAGCACTAGATTGACTAGCGCTGGGATGGCCTGGTCTAACCATTTCCCTTCCTTAAGAAAGAAAGAAAGAAAGAAGAAAAAGGTTATTCACCAAATGAATATCAAGCAACCTTGATAAGTAAAACAAGGAATCATAAAAGAAAATAGGATAGAAAGGTACGAAGACACTAATTAAATCCTAAGGCACGACTCCTAAGATAGACTTAGGACAGTGATCCTTGTTAAATTATTCTACATTGTTCCAAAGTTTGGCTCTAATACCAAGCTGTGACAAATAAGTAATTGAAAACCAACAAGAGATTAATCAATATCACAAAAATATTCTCAAAGATCAAAAGGAATGTCATACTCCTTATTTCAATCACCAAAACATAAATATTGACAATTATATCAATGTCAGTCACAAAAGTCAATGACACACAAATTCACCAATGCACAAATATTGATAAAACTTATCAATGAAATTCACGAAAATTGGTGAAGCACAAATCCCAGAAATCATCAATAGAAATCCAGAAATCACAAAAAGGGGGAAGGCCTATCACAAACGGGAGCATAAAGCTCACCAATACGTGTATCACAAACGGAACGCTAATTACATGGTTGCTAACCATCACAAATTGAGCCGAAGCTCCACAAACGGCCCGAAGACCATGAGTTGCTACCCCACCAATTTGAGTCGAAACTCCACAAAACGGGGTTTAGTCTCCCTCGCAGACAAAGAGACATCGCACATTGCTAGTCTAAATCACCAAAAATGATCGTCACGATCATCAAAAAGTGTCAATTACAGTAAGCTAGTAAATATATGAGCTTAGCATCATGTCCCATAACCACTAGCTTAACTTAAATATTTACGAACAAATTGTAGATCTCCACTAGAAAGTTGTCACAAGAGATTCAATCGAACAAGTCCAAGAATTAACCGACGAAGTAAACGCAAGCGTTTCATACCACTCGTTTTACTAAGCCGTTTAATTAGATTTCTCATACGAGTGAGGTAAAGGCTTGTATATACTAATAGGTTGGAAAACGGTTTTATGAACGAGTTTGATATTCAAAATAGGGTTTAAATAATCTTTGATAAAGAGTTTGAATATTTACTACTAGTATAGAAACCTTTGTATTTTAAAGTGACAAAGCACAAAAATGATTGTAGAAACAATCAATCACCAAAATTCACATACGAAGACGTGAATTAATTCCAAAGAAATCGATATCAAATCCATCAAAATGGATATTTCCAAGGATTCCATATTAGAAGTCATCAAAGTCGAAAAATTGATAGCATCAATTAGGAATCAAAACGAATCGATAAAAATTAGAATCACAACCCAAATAGGCAAAATAGGCATTTAAGAGCAGGTCAGTCGACTGGCTCACTGAGTTCAGTCGACTGGACTAGAAACTAAAATTTTTAATTTCCTGCAGTCAGTCGACTGACCTAAAAATCCAGTCTACTGATTGCAGGGAAACAGAGGACCCGAGCCTTAAAATTTTGCCTTTGGAATGCCTATGTGCTACGGCCAATCGACCGAATTTCAAGACCAGTTGACTGACTGGAACCAAGGCTGTTTTCTTAGCCTATGAAATGAAGATGCAATCTTCTTCAAAATGCAAACGGGCGAGCAACGGACACTAGGGATTTATGTCAATCGACTACCCGGCCCTATAAGCTTCTCATGCATCACCAAAAACAAGTTCAAACAACAAAGCTATGATTTTTGAAGATTTGAACTCAAACACAAAAATTTGAAATATTCACAAAACTAATCCAAATCAAAATCAAATGCACATAAATAAGTGTTAGGAATTCATACCTAACAATCAAAGATAATCATAGACTTAGATGTGAGATAAAAATCTCACCTTTTCACAAAATCAATGTAGAAGAGGCTTGAAAGCAAAAGGAGAATCAACCACTCTTCAACACAACCCAAATGTGCTTGAATCTATGCTCAAAAGAAGATCATTCCCAAAGTTAGGTTTAGGAATTTTTGAAATTCAAGATTGAAGGAGTTGGAGAAGGTGAAGAGAAGGCTTACCAATGGGTTCTCTTGAATTTGGAGCTAGAAGTTGATTTGCAAATAGAAAACTAGGGCTTGAGTTTTAATTTCCCATTCCACTCACCATTAATCTCTTTAGAACTGAAAATTAGAGGAAGAGGGAGTGAATGAAGAGGGGGTTTCAGTTTGGGGTATTAAGTTAGAACATTAGGCTGAACCCAAACCCAAAGTGAAAATGGTCAAATTTTTGACTAACTCCAAACATATCAATGTTTATACTCAAAAAGGTTGCAAACGACGTTTTGAACTCAATCGGGGTAGTCCCGAGTCCTAATTTGACCGTATGCAAAAAGTAGCTTTTCGGATTAAATTCCGAGTATCGATAAAATATTTAAATATAAAATCGATAAATATGCGGGTTGTTACATACATCTCCTTTTCAACTTCTCAACTTCTCAACTTCTCATTCCAATGGCAGACAAAACCTAATTCTCATATTTCGAATTCAACTTCAAAATTCAGACCCCCTAATATATATCGAATTATATATTGATTTGAAGCTCTCGACAAGCTCAAGTCAATTATGTGATTTGTTTTTCGATCTGGATTGTTGTATGGACGAAAATAGTTGATTTGTTCTCGGTCGTTCATTGCGCGTTGATCAACCTGGATGGATCATCAAATTGATGGGTGGGTTTGGTAGAGGTCGTCGCGCGGAGTTGTATGTTGGTGGTCGCATGACCCGGATGTGCCCATGGTGGCCCGAAATAGCAATTAGGGTTTGGGATTGAAGGTGGTGGCATGGTGGTTTTCCGACGTCGGAGGGCACATGAGGGGCACCGGTAGGCGCGGCTCACCGTGGGCAGGAGGACAGTGGCGGTGGCTTGATGAATGATGGTCGGAGGACGGCGAAATCGGTGGTCAAAGGTGTACAAGCGGGTTCATTTCCTGTGTTCGAGCGTGCATGAAGGAGAGAGTACCCTGCTGATGTGGCGATCTGTGATTTGTGGGTAGTTATTTCCTTTCCTTTTCTATTTAAAATTTTATAATGTGAGTTTCAATCGTTCTAATCTATATAACTTTCACATTCGAGGTCCGTTTCATGAGCGGTTTTCTCCGCTACGATCCTATCGACATTCCGGACATTATGATGCTTGTTTGGACGAATTCTGAGAACGTTTGGATTTTAGGCTTAAATTGGATTTACATTCAATTTAAATTCAAAGGTGAGTGTTTTAACCCACTCACAACTTCTAAAATTTCTTATGTTTGTTAAATTTAATTTATCATGTGATTAGGAATTTATTTATGCCTGTTTGATATATTTTAAATCAACATCTCAGTTAATTTGATTTTTTTTGAATTAAATCGTTATTTAATTTACTATTTAATATAATTGCCAGTTAAATACTTGTTATTTATTATCAGTTCTATGCTGATATTTATTGATTGATTTGGATGATGATTGTTATGGATGTTGATTGTTGATATTGGATGAATGGATGTTGTATTTTTTATCGTTATAAACTATAAGTTCGTTATGGATTTTAATTTTAATTCAGGATTGCGTTTTGAAATGATATATAACCTTAACATATTAAATTGCGGATTGAAAAGATAAATATCTGTATCACTTGATCCTAGGGTAGAGAATTATATACGAATACTGGATTGTTTAAATTAAAGGATTCTAAAACCCTTAAATGTTTGAATTTAATCATTGATGTTTTGAAATAAAATTTGATTTATATAAATTGAAGTATTATGGAAAAATCAAGTTTTGTGTTGAAATGCGAATTGGTTTGAAAAGGAATTTCTTTAAGAAATTAAATCGGAAGTTTAAAGTTAAACTTTTATGTATAAATGAAACTCTATCAAAAATGAGTTATTGAATCTGTTTAAAAATAGCTTTGAAATATTTTGAAATTGGAGTAATCCATTTTGATATTTTTAACATGGATTGAAATGATATGAAATTTGATAGTTCATTGAAATTTGGTTTGCCGATTTGGAATTTTGAAATCGTACAAATATGTTGAAATGAAATGAATAGTTTAATTTGATATTAATTCCAAACTCATATGTTAATATAAACCGTTTTAGATATTTTTTAAATTTATAATTACTAAGATTTTCAAATTTATTAAACTACTAATATTAACTATATGAATTATTTTAATCTATTTTAAACCAATTTATTTTATTTTAAATTGATTAAACTATTTTAATTTATTTTAAATCTAATTAATCTATTTTGGAGCAATTTAATCTATTTTAATTATATTTAATCTATTTTAAATCTATATTGATTATTTAAAACTATTTAAACTATTTTCTTTCAAATTCCAAACCAAGTAAAATGGATGGGTTTATATTCAAAATCCTCGATTTTTAAAGTGTGTATGGTTAATGATGTCATAACCTAAGTTGAAAATTTTAAATTTATAATAAATTGAAATGATGATTTCAAGGACTTAGTCTGTTTTGAAAATACGATTTTTGGAAGAAATTATGATTTTGGAAACGATATGATTTGAAAGTGATATAGTTTTGAGCATACGATATTTTGATATAAATTGTGAATTTGAGTTTGAATGGAAATATAATTATCGAACTATGATTTCAAAGGCGAATATGATTTCGAAAGTAAGTAACGATTTTGAAAGTGATACGGTTTGAATTGAATATGATATTTTGACATCAATTATGAAATGATTTTGGAAATGTAAAAGAACCATCCGTTTTGTAATAAGCGATTGGTTGTCAAAGAGAATGAGATCGTGTCATACTCTCTGCCAATACCGAAAACCACTTAGACAACTATGTATGCGGTGGAGAGTCCAAAATGAAGTAGGATGGTGGCGACGATCCTAAAGGTATATTTACGTGGACCTAACTCCCATGAGTTAGCATAAGGTGGCTAAAACAGGAGCAATCGACGAGCCAAGTGAGGTAGCTCCTCCGATCGGGTAAACTCCATCGATAGTATATTCTGACTTTTGATTTATTTGATGCCACCCGTCTATTTTACTCGGGAGTGTATTTCGAGTTGGGCGGTAGTTCCGGCTATGCATTACCAAAAGTTCGAAAGTGTAATTGGTATATCTACCCTGGCATTTCCTAGTTGCGCCGTGTCACCTACCCTAGCGTGCATTCTACGAGTTTATTTTATGTCGTACCTATGTGGTATCCTTTGGCAGCTCCAGTTCATGGGGAGTTACGGCATTTTTCGGTTATTATACAATTGTGGTTCGGCGTACTCCAGCCTACATCAACTTCATGTTTCCTATTATTATACTATTGTTTTCAAGTACATTTCTTAAGGATCGTTATAAATCTGTGAGTGATTATAGGAGATTAGAGTAAGAAGAAGCAAGAGCCAGAAACGATCCTTAAAAACGAGTAATGTCCTCCTATTTATAAGGGTACAAAGCCTAAAATCTCGCTTGAAATACTCCACGTTGTTCTCCAAACCCTAGACTAGTTCTCTAGAAAATATAGGTGCTACCTCATCAAATGTAGCACCCGTAATTTTCGCTAATTAAATTTGTTAATTTAATAAGATTTTGGTAATTTAATATTGAAGAAAATAAAAAAATTGTGAATTGTTAATGGAAATAATAAATAGAATGAATTGTAACAATATAAATGTAAGTTAATGTTGATAACTTAAATGAAATTCCAATGAATGAAATAATGTGAATGTTATACTTGGATATAAATTGATATAAGAAGACAAATGTAAACATTGAATTAATAAATGAAATAATACGAAATAAATGACCATTGATTTAAATTTGGGTTATGTAAGAAATTGTAATATTTGTGTGTAAATAATGCATTTATAAGTGTGATTTAAAGTTAATGATAACAATTAATGTACGTTACCAATTTAATTAGCTTGTTATATTAAATTTGAATCCAATTGCAATAAATGTAATTAAGTATTATGTTAATGTAAATTAAGTTAATATTTGGAAATAATGTTAACTTTATTCATAGTATGACAATGGGTTGAATAAAAAGAATGGAAATCAAGATTTATTAAATTAAACTTAATAATTGGATTAATTGCAATTAAATGAAATTTAATATTTAAATAGTACGTAAATAGAAATTAGGATGAAATTGGAAAATATTAATGTACCAAGATATAAACCAATGTTAATTATATCCTTATTATAATAAAAGACTTGAATAACTAGGTTTAAAAAATTTAATAAATGGATTTTGGAATTTTAATTTATAATTTATGAATATAATGAAATTGAAATTTAACTCTGAAATTGATGAATTAATCAACCTTAAATGGACATCTAAATTTATTTAAATTATTGTAAATGATTAAGAAATCAAAAATTATAGAAGTTGTAAATTATTAAAATTTAAAAAGAAAAGTGATTTAATTAATTACTTATTCATTTATTTAATTAACGTGAAAATAGCCATTTTGGCAACAACCTTGGATTTCGACGAAAGCAGTTCATTGGATCCGTAACGGTGAATTATTGTAGGATTTCTAGTTTCGTATCGATCGGACTTGTTGTTTGATCGTATGGGCACGAAACGCCTAGAAATAAATTTAATTGAAATCAGTTGAAACAATTTGAAATATGTTGATTTTAACGTAACTTCTTCATACGATGGAATTAGAACTTGAAACCTATTCCACTGAGTTTAAAATATTTTAAAATACACATTTTGATATGTGGGTTGATCCATTTTCGTTCTAGAGGCAGAACGGGCTTTTCGGGTTGCTTATCGTTCAATCAATCTGGTCAATTCATCCTATTCCTGACCTACCTGTAAATACATCGTTATAAACCCTAGGTCATTTCTTATTTCCATTGCTTGTACATACATCTCCTTCTCAACTCCTAATTCCATTGGCAGACTAAACCTAATTCCCAAATTTCAAATTCAATTTCAAATTCAACTTCAAAATTCAAACTCCTCAATATATATCGAATTATATATCGATTTGAAGCTCTCGATGAGCACAGGTCAATTTTATGATTCATTTTTCGATCTGGGTTGTTGTGTGGCCGAAAATAGGTAATTTTTTCTCGCCCGTTCGTTGCGTGTTGATCAACCTAGACCGATCATCAAATTGATGGGTAGGTTTGGTAGAGGTCGTCGCGTGGAGTTGTATGCTGGTGGTCACGTGACTTGGATGTGTCCGTGGTGGCCGAAAATAGCAATTAGGGTTTGGCATTGAAGGCGGCGGCATGGTGCTTTTCCGACGTCGGAGGGATCGCGAGGGGCATCGGCAGGCGTGGCTCACCGTGGACAGGAGGATGGTGGCGGTGGCTTGACGAACGATGGTTGGGGACGGTGAAATCGATGGTCAAAGGTGTATGGGCGGGTTCGTTTCCTGTGTTCGAGCACGCATGAAGGAGAGAGTGCTCGGCTGACGTGGCGATCCATGATTTGTGGTTAGTTATTTTCTTTCTTTTTCTATTTAAGAATTTCAATCGTTCTAATCTATATAACTTTCACATACAAGGTCCGTTTCATACGCGGTTTTCTTTGCTGTGATCCTATCGAGATTCCTATTTTGACGTTGGTTTGGATGAATTCTAAGATCATTGAATTTTGGTCTTAAATTGGATTTACATTCAATTTAAATTCAATGGTGAGTGTTTTAACCCACTCACAACTTCTAAAATTTCCTATGTTTGTCAAATTTAATTTACGATGTGATAAGGAATTTATTTATGATTGCTTGATATATTTTAAATCATCGTCTCAGTTAATTTGAATTTATTTGAATTAAATCGTTATTTAATTTACTATTGAATATAAAATGCCAGTTAAATACCTGTTATTTATTATCAGTTCGATATTGAAATTTATTATTGATTTGGATGATGATTGTGATGGATGTTGATTGTTGATATTATATGAATGGATGTTGTATTTTGCATCATTATAAACTGCAAGTTCGTTATGGATTTTTATTTTAATTTGGGATTGCGGTTTGAAATGATATATAACCATAGCATATTAAATTACAGATTGAAATGATAAATATCCGTATCACTTGACCCTAGGGTAGAGAATTATATACGGAAACTATATTGGTTAAATTAAATGATTCTAAAATCCTTAAATTTTTGAATTTAATCAATTGATGTTTTGAAATAAAATTTAGTTCACATAAATTGAAGTACTATGGAAAAATAAAGTTTTTAAATGCGAACTGGTTTGAAAAGGAATTACTTTAAGAAATTAAAGCGGAAGTTTAAAGTTAAACTTTTATATATAAATGAAATTCTATCGAAAGTGAGTTATTGAATCTGTTTGAAAATAACTTTGAAATATTTTAAAATTGGAGTAATCCGTATTGCTATTTTGAACATGGATCGAAACGATATGAAATTCGATAGTTTATTGAAATTCGTTTTGTCTATTTGGAAATTTGAAATGGTCCAAATATGTTGAAATGAAATGAATAGTTTAATTTGATATTAATTCCAAACTCATATTTTAATATAAACTGTTTTAAATATATATTATTTTAAAATTTATAATTATTAAGATTTTCAATTTTTAAACTATTTAACTAATATTAACTGTATGAATTATTTTAATCTATTTTAAACCAATTTAATTTATTTTAAACTAATTAAACTATTTTAATTTATTTTAAATCTAATTAATCTATTTTTGAGATATTTAATCTATTTTAATTATACTTAATCTATTTTAAATCTATACTAATTATTTGAGAGAAATGTGTGATCCTCTAACAAAAGAGGAGAGCACACATGGAACACTATATATATAACAGAAATATGGAGCTTCCAACATGCCTGACAGGTGGCCTGACTAAAAACAAGAAAAAGAAAAGGAAAAGATACCCCTCAAATGAGCTCTGGCAAAGCCACCACCCATTACACCCTAATACCGAGCTCCGGCAAGGCCACCGCCCAATACTAGAGTGTTAGAGGTATCTAAGAAACAATCTCTCAAGAGATAAGTTCTATAAAGAGAAACTCCAACATGAGGACCAATATGAAAAACTCCACAAATAAGACCTAGAGAAACCGAGGAGAAAAGCCAAATGCAATCCAAGTCCCATAGAAGAGCTATCCTGAAAACCTGAAAAAAGCTGAAAGCTCTCCTGCATATCAGATAAGAGAAAAACCAGCAACTAACCTAAACCAAACCTGGAACAAAACTAGGAAAACTGGTTAGAATGAATCACATATATGTATATAAATAGAATTTATATAAATATATGTGAGAGAGAGACAAAATAAGGAAACTACGGACCTAAAATAGAAAAAGAATTATGATTCATCAAATGGTCATAATTTAAATCAGAATATGGAATAATGTAAGAATTATTAGAAACAGAATTATTGATACTAAGAGTGAATATGGTAATATTATTTCTAACCTTGCTAATATAATCCTTAAAGAACTTATTTTTGGCTAATTTATATTTGGGATTAGATATCCAATTTAAGCAAAAGTTTGAAATTAAAATAATCAAATTATTATTATGATGATATTTATTATTAAAAATTCTCTGATTTCTTTCAAACCAAATATACCAACAAGAAATAGTGAATAAAGAATCAAGCAAATATCTAAAATCCTTATTGAACATAAATCTAAAATAATTCCAATAGAAGAAACAATCAGAAACTCTAGAACTAATGCAAAACTCAAAAATATTAGGGGTCTTAATAAGAATAAAATGAGTATCCATACAATCGAAATAAATATGATTAATATCTTCTGAGAATGAGTTGCAAAATAAACATTTATTATCAATACTAATATTTTTCTTTTTTAAAAATTCAATAGTGTTTAACTTACCATGAATAATGAGCCACATATGAATCTTAGATTTAGGAGGGGCATTAGACTTCCAAATAAATTTAAAACAATTGACAGAAACCCCCGAGAAGTTGATAAATTTGTAAAAGGAATTAGAAGAATATTTCTTGCTCTTATCCCACTCCCAACTAATGATGTCATTATCATTGCCAATGTTATAAAGATTTAGTTTAGCATAAAGCAAGAAAAGTTGTCTAAGGGTAGGGCCAACTAAAATACAATTAAAATTGAAAATCCAAGGAGGGTCACTCTCAGAGTTGAAAACATCAGAAATAAATGCAAATTTAAAGTTACAAATATCATATAAATCTTTAAACTCATACTTAAGAGGAGTAGAAGAAATCCAACAATCATGCCAAAAAGATGTATTATTACCAGAATGAACAATAATATTAATACCTAATTTGAAAATATCACTACATTTTAAAATTGATTTCCAAAAATGAGAAAGATAACTAAAAAAAGAAGGACTAATATGATGGAGATTATAACTACCATTGTAATAATATTTAGATATAATCTCCTTCCAAATGGCATTATCACTAGTATCTCTAAATTTCCATAACCATTTACCAAGAAGAGACAGATTCATATTATGTAAATTAATGACTCCTAGACCACCCTCTTTTTTAGATTTACAGACAGTATCCCAATTAACTAAACATTTAATGCTACTGTTAGGATTAACTCCACTCAAAAGGAAATCCCTTCTAATTCTATCTATTTTATCTATCACCCAATCAGGAAAAAGGTGCATAGACATCCAATAGATAGAGAGCGCTGATAAGACAGAATTAATCAAAACCAGCCTACCAGCTCTAGATAAGAATCTCACATTCCAATTATTAAACCTATTTTTAAATTTATCAATAATAATTAACCAATCATCATGTTTAAGTTTCGATGGTCTGATTACAAAACCAAGATAGTCAAAAGGAAAACTCATGGTTTTACAATTCAAAGTTTTAGCAACTAAAATTTCTACATTATCAAAATCATTTAAAATTAAAAAAAAACTTTTGTCAAAATTAATTTTTAAACCAAATAAAAGTTCAAAACTATAAAGAATAAACTTGAGAGCAATAATGTGCCTAGGAAGATGAGAGGAAAAAGCAAAGTATCATCAGCAAATTGAAGGACAGAAAGACTAAGACTAGAAATATCATTACCAATAACACCCAAAAGGTTATTGTTAACAGCATTCTTAATAATCTTAGAAAAGACATCAGCCGCTAAATTGAACAGAAGGGGCGATAAAGATCCCCTTGCCTTAAACCTCTCTTAGATTGAATTTTATTACCTATAATTATTGAAAACTATTAAAACTATTTTCTTTCAAATTCCAAACCAAGTAAAATGGATGGGTTTATATTTAAAATTCTCGATTTTTAAAGTGAATATGGTTAATGATGTCATAACCTAAGTTGAAATATTTAAATGTTATAATAAATCGAAACGATGATTTTGAAGCAAGGACTTAACCTATTTTGGAAATATGATTTTTGGAAGAAATTATGATTTTGGAAACGATATAATTTGAAAGTGATATAGTTTTGAGAATACAATATTTCAATATAAATTGTGAATTTGACTTTGAAAGGAAATATAATTATCGAACTATGATTTCAAAGGCGAATATGATTTCATAAGTAAGTAATGATTTCGAAAGTGATATGATTTGTTGAATATGATCTTTTGATATCAATTATGAAATAATTTTGGAAATGTAAAAGAACCATCCGGTGTGTAATAAGCGATTCAAAGATACCGAGATCGGATATTGTCGTACTCTCTGCACATATGAAAACCACTTTGAAAACTATGTATGCGACGGAGATTCCAGAATAAAGTAGGATGGTGACGACAATCCTAAAGGTATATTTACATGGGCCTAACTCTCGTGAGTTAGCATGTGGTGGATAAAACAGGAGCAATCGATAGGAAAAGTGAGGTGGCTCCTCTGATCGGGCACACTCCATCGATACATTATTCTGACTTTTGATTTATTTGGTGGCCGCCCTTCGATTTTACTCGAGAGTGTGTTTTGAGTTAGAAGGTAGTTGCGGCTATGCGTTACCAACAGTCTAGAAGTGTAATTGGTATATCTACCATGGCATTGCCCAGTTGCGCCCTGTCACCACCCTAGCGCGCCTTCTACGAGTTTTTTTATGTCATACCTATGTGGTATCCTTTGGCGGCTCTAGTTTATGGGGAGTTACAATACTGTATAGACTATTGGCATCCAAAAATGTGTTAAGGTGGAAAATGTAAAGCCTTAACGCTATTTTCAAATAGTATACTTTACTTTAGACATTATTATAATAACTTATTACTACATAGTAGATAGTTTAACGGATCCATAGGAGATGTGAATTCCGAACATCACTTAAGTTACTACACTCACATTAGACACTAGAAAGGAGATGTCAAACCCCGTAAACAATTCTGATGCCGTCATACGCATATTTACCATTGATTTAACTTTCAGAAGATCTTTTAGTTTTGACTCGAGTGTTTTTTCTTGTCAATTCGTCGTGTCAGCCTGAGCATTTCTGGATTTGAAGACCTTATTTCTAGAGGACGAAGACGAAGATATTATTATTATTTACTATATTGTTCCACTGCATCGCATTGTTCCGCTGCGTTATTATTAATTATTTTCTGGTATGTGTAACTCTGATTCTGTGTTGTATAAGTAAAATCAAATATTGTATAAACAGCTTCATGAACTGTTATTTGATTATTATATTTCGTCATTCCGCTGCAAGATTCTATTTTTTCTCTCCCTCTAATTTTCTTGTTCACCCCAATAACAATCCGTCATTCGGTATGGTTTGAGTCGGCACGCATGTCTACTTAAACCTACAAAAGGAGGGATGTTACAGTTGGTATCAGAGCTTTGGTTTAGCGCAAATCTTAGCTTTTTGGGTTCTGACTCTTTACTCGTAGGGTAGTAATACCCTAGAATGAGTCGCTGAGTGTATATATATATATGAGAGCGTATTTCTTAGTGTTATAAAAAGTTTTTATATTGTGTTAATTTATCCCATTTTGTATTTATAGATTTTTGTTGGTGCATAGGACGCTATGACATTGATAGGGATTTCTAAACACTTAATATGATAGACCGACACAATATTTGTTTTGAAATATAGGTGAACGAAATAATTTTGCCTATTATATATTTTTATATATAAAATAATGATTTATAAATGATATAGATTTGGTTGTAATATATTTGTTTGTAAGGTAGTGAAATTTATAAATAATGGTTGAAAATAAAACTTGGTAAACAAATAAATATAAATTGAAAAATTTATAATTTAAGTTCCAGGATTTTTGAAAATTTCTTTTGAATGACTTCGAAATATAATAGTAATATTATTTGGAAGTATTTTTTTGATACAAATATTTCAATATGATTTGGAAGAAATGTTTTAAAGAAATTTTGGAAAGAAATAAGTTCTGTACTCCCCTCTCTGTCGTTGGAAAATAATTTCGGTGATGAGTACACACATCATCGACGTTCATTTTCGTGTTTCGAAGTAGGAAGACCGTTGTAGTTGTTTACTACACATTTGTTTTGATAAATAAATATAAATTTTATTTCCAAATATGATTTGATACCTATAAAAGATATAATGTAACGATCTCGAATTTTATTAAGTTTACATTGATAATTAAATTTAATTTTTGTACAAAATTTGTGAAATTAATTGGTGATTAATATAAAATATCAGTTAAATTATGAATTATTGAAAAAATGTATTCAAATTAAATTGAATTGAGATTTATAAATAATATAAAGATATTTGGATTCAATCTTATGACATGGGTTTTTGAAGTTGTATAAATATAACAAAATTTTTGAAATAAATATTTAAGTTAAAATGAAAGTAAAAATAAAACAAAAACAAAATGTACTTATAAAATACATCAAAATATAAACTATTGAAATAAATATATAGAGAAATACAAGACGATCTGTGTGAAGATAAAATAAATACTTAAGCTAGAAATAGGAATTTTTTTTAAGATAAATTATAAAATATAAAGAAAACACATTAGCAACATATTAAAATAGAAGCTCATTTATATTGTAAAGTATAAGTCAAAAAAAAACAAAAGATAAGTCTGATGATACGAAACATGACAAAACTAAGGCAAAGAAAAAATGAATATTTGGACATAGGAAATTAAAGGAAGGAATACATTCAAGTATGTAGACAAGTCAAATGGAATGTGAACCCTTGAAAAAAAAATCATGAAGACAGTAAAATATATTCATGTACAAGCAAAGGAAATAAAGATAAGTATGGGCAAATAAAAATAAAATAAGAAGTAGAGGACTTGAGCAATTAATGCAAGACATCTCTAGTACACTATATATTATGCATCAGCCCCATTTGCCAAAAGAAAAATAAAATATGAGCATAAAAAAAAAGATCTTGTACCTGTTGTACAAGAATATCACCCTGTACACAACATTTTAGTCAACTCGAGATGTTCAAAATCATATCAGCCAACATAAAATGAAAAAAATATCTTTGATATGGCACAAATAAGATAATATCACTTGTACAAAATATCTTACCCTGTAACACTTCATTTCCTACATATCCATCCTCATCAGTTCGATCAGTTCAAAGCTAAGAAAATAAGAAAAAACAAATCTGATCAAAGCCTGTAATTATTTCAAACATGCAAGCAAACCTGTGAAGCCTGCATTTTTTCTTCAAACTGGAAATCAAAAGCATCTGCATTCTTTAAACCTGAGTTATCTAAAGCAAGTTAAAAGCATCACAACACTAAAGTTTTTAGAGGCAAAGCAAATCCAGTTTAAAGTTTAAAAGCATTCAAGCAAATTTCTCAAATCCTGTTGCAAACAACTCTGTTCTTTATTCCAAATGCCAGGTGAGTAACATCACATCCCAAAATGTTTTAAGTATATTCATTCTGATGAATGTTCTCTCTAAAGTTAGTTCATTTGTGAGTATATTTTTAAAAATATTTCTTTGTTTGAGTATGAATATATGGTAAACATTTCTGTGTATCTCTCCGTTTTGATTCCAGGCTTAAATACTCATCAAAATTCTTCTGCTCTTAATCCAAGCCTTAATTAGACTTAAGATATGAATATAAAATGATTGATTTAACATAGTCTTATGTTTAAAAATCTGTTTAAAAAGAAATCAACTTGTATGGGTTCTGGAAATATAAAACCAATGTGAAAAACTTAAATAAGTTAAAATTTAATTTTTACAATTCATGAGTTCAGATATGTGAATCAACTACTAAGACTAAAACTTGATTTTTGAAACAAGAATCTCTATTTTTAGTTAAGCATTGAAGGTGTAGTTTGGGTTTGATCAAATAAGGGGAATTTGTGAATCCCTGGTGATATAAGTAACTGGAGGAGTCGGGGTTCATCCTCTTGACGGAGGAGCGATCATAGTATCTAGGAAAAATTCTTGATCGTGGTGCAAATCATCGAGGAGGCTGCGGTGATGATGCTTTGTCTGGAACCCTAAATTTTTACTAGGTTCGATGTATCGATCGCCCCGGCTAGAATAGGTG
Source organism: Allium cepa (assembly GCA_030765085.1). Lineage (NCBI taxonomy): Eukaryota > Viridiplantae > Streptophyta > Magnoliopsida > Asparagales > Amaryllidaceae > Allium > Allium cepa. Next base: position 433,397,773 of record CM060943.1, read on the forward strand.
ATCGAGTGCAGTGATTTTTGGGGTGGTGGTAGTTGGGTTGTAGTCGAAGACGAGGCCGGAGTTGTAGACCTCTAGATGGTCGGAGAGTGGAGAACTCAGTGTTGACAGGTTTGAGGTGGTGGTTTCTTTCCTGTTTCCAGGTTTGGATGTAAGTCTTTATTTTGATTTTGGGTTTCCAGTTGAACTCTGATATTCGTGGTTTGGTCTGGGGATGATCGATGACTAGTGGAGATGGTCATGGATGATCAGAAGTGGCTGGAGTCACGGTGCATGTGCACCATGCACTTTTGTTTCTAGTGGTAGTTTTTGGGTTGAAGCAGTGAATGGAACTCGATATTTACTCGAGTAGTTCAAGTATCTTACTCGAAGCATTTAGGATCTTGACTCAAAGTAGAAGGGAGAAAGACTCGAAGCATTTTGGTCTGGCTCGAGTCTGTTGTCTTGTTCCAGTTTCTATAGAACCTGGTAGCAAAGTTGTTTTGAGTTTTTAAACAAATTCAAATGAACTTTTGAATCCAAGGTTTAATTATGAATTTGGGTTTTAAATCAAGAATAGAAAATCAGGTTTCTAAAAGCAAGTTAAAACCAAAGTTTTTAAATCTGAATGTTTTAAAACAAGTTTAAATTAAATTTTTTTTTAGGTAATTAGTTCCAAACAAATGTTTAAATTTGATTTTGATAAAATTCTTCTATTTAAGGATTTTAAATGAAAGATTAAATAAATTGTTTTAAATTGAAATTTGCAAGTTAAAATGCAATGTAATTTAAAAAGCTAAATTTTTATCTAAAAAAATTAAGTAGTTTAATTTAAAGGCTTTTCTTATATAAGTAATAAATGTTTTTTTTTCGTTTTTTTTTAAAAAAAAGTTTATAAATTTATATTTAAATTTGGCTAAGGTTAAATGGTAAATCATTTTGAATTGGATAAGCACTTATTGTAGCCATAAAGGATAATTAATTGAATGATAGTTAATTAAAGATTTATTAATTAATTAGTTATAATTAATTGAAGATTAATTAGTTATTGTAAGTAGTTAATTATTAAAGTTAATTAATCAAGTGATTAAGATGAAATTACATTTAATGTAAGTAGAATGTTGATTTATTTATAAAGATAATTCATTACTTAAAGATAATTATTTAATGAAATTAATTAAGGTTAATTTTTTTTGTAATTTACTTAAGGTTAATTTAATTAATTTAATTAAGAATAATTAATTAAAGTGTTTGATAAATTAATTTATATCAAACGATTTGTAGACTAGTAAATCAGGATTGGATAATTAATTCATAAATAATTAATTTAAATTGGAAATAACTTGAATAAATTAGGATTAAACGATTTATTAATCCTGTTTATGAATAATTATTAAATGCTTGACCTTACTTATGAATGATTGTATTATATGAGACGCCTTGAATTGATTGTCCTATCTAATCTGTGATATTTTTTTCTGTGACCGTGTATAGTTTATCTATTTACATTTGTATATTATCTGTGAATCTGTGAATGGACGATAAGCGTTATAATTTATATCTCTTATCAACTATATTTCTGTGTTTTGATCTATGATGATTGAATTATGTTGCACTATTGTGTTAAACCCCTGGACCACCCTTATACACACACAAATATGGATTTCACGAGGAAATCGATTAAGTCACATATTTTTGAAATAGTTTTAAATTTGAATATTTGAATTCAAATGTTTTGGAAATGGATTGGGTTTAAAGTGAAAAGCTTTTGAAAAGGAATTTCAAGGAATAAAATTTATTTGTAAATAACTTGATTAAGCTTTGGAATTTAAATAAATTGATTTAAATTTAAATTCAAAATTTGAAATTAAATTCTATGATTTGAAACTAGGAACTAAAGATGTTATACCAGTTATATATGGGTTCAACCATTTTAAAGGCATTAATTTGGAAATTTGAATTTAATTCAAGGGTTTTAACTCGTATAAATATAATTGAATTTTTCTGAAACGAAAACTCTTTGTTTTCGAATAATAAAAGCTTTCATATAAGAAGAGAACTTCCAAATTGTGTTAAAAAGAGTTTTCAAGTCTAATATGAAAATGGTCTTCCAAGTTTTAAATAAATCTTTGGAAACGAGTTTGAAAGCTATAAGTTAAATCCTTGTTATAAAGATTGAATGAGTTAATCCAATTAAATGGAAATTGTTTTGGAAATTTATGAATAGGTTTTTGTGAAATCTGGATGAACTTTCGTGAAATGAATCCTTTTGTTTTAAAGATTTGGAAATGGTAATTTGTTTAAACTATTTGAAAGAAAGTTTTGAATTATTGCGTTGTGACTTAATTGAAATCCCATATCCATATGTTTTAAATGTTGCGCTCACTATTCGATTTAGCCGGGAAAGGACCTTTGTGTCGTATAACCCATTCCGAATAGTGATACCACGTATGGATTGCATTTGAAGACCAGTGGCGAAGACCGGATATTTTCGAAAACGAAAGGGTTTCTTGTCGATTGTCTCTGCACTGGCTGATTCCCGGTATAGAGATCTCCATATGTGATGGGAAATCTGGATGCGATTAGGGATTATCCTGATTGCAAGGATTTCTTCGAAAGTGCCTTCGGTTCTGTTCGAACCCAGAATAGACTTGTATGGATTGTATGTCTGACATTGCAAATTGAGATATAAAGCAGATTTCTTTCAAATACATTTCTATGGGTGGCGGAGAATTTATTCTCTTAGCTTAACACCCTTCTCTGAGACGTACGAGCTCAGAGGTTATGTAGTTGAAGGTTATTAGCGGTATATTTTCAATTGGGTAATGTGGCATGCTGAGTGATGCTGATCATTTGTTGATCAAAGCGTGGCTTTTGTAAAAAGCGTAGCTTTGTGGACGAGACTTCGTCGAACCTCACACCTCGGAATGGTCGAAACAGGAAAGATGTAGCAAGGTTATAGGGGGTAGCGCCCCTCAGGGTATGTTCATTTCCTTCTGGATAGAGGTGGTATCATGGTATGGAGCCCAGATATTTAACCTATGTTGTTGCTGCAAATTTATTGCTTTGTGGTTGTTGGTTATCGGGATCCCGGGAAAGGTTGGTTACGACCGGGGGATGGCATACTCGTGTCAATAGTTACCCAGTTAGAGGTAACCCGACCTTGTTTTGGCAGAGATCCGGTTAGGTTCTCGGGGACGTCCTTCCAGATGCGTTCTCATGTGGCAATGGGAAGTTCCTTGGCCTGACCTTTTGTTGGAAATTCAAAGAAACAATACGAACCTTGTACGTTTTTAGTTGTAGAACCTACCATTTAATATGGTAGCTATAGCGGGCATAATATAATGTTACATATGCTGGCTAAGATTTATATTCTACTTTCGAAATGTTTTCTACACTACGCACTAGTAATAATATCAAAGAAATTCTTTTCGTATTAAGCATATTTAACTATCATAAGGGGAAATCTCCCCCCAAGTGTGCGATTGCATTGTGTGTGTGCCGGGAGGCCTTATGGTAGTTCCATTTTTAAAAGCATACCGAAATTTCTTTTATAAATCTAGTTTCCTTAAAAGCAACTATTTTTGTTTACTCATACCAGTCCCATGACTGATCCGGAGTTTATTGTTCTTTCCTAAAATCTGGGTGCTCAAAATTTTTCTACACGTGCAGTCTAGAGTTCGGTTTTTCAGATAATCAGATTTAGTAGATTTTCTGGAGCTAGTTCAGTCTTTGGACACGACTGATCTTGGTTAGCTTTGTGCATCGTTATTGGGAGTTCGAGCTATTTCTGGATTGGTGCTTTGGAGATGAGCATTATCCTCTGCCGGTGTTATCTATTTTCTTTTCCGCTGCTATTTTATTGTATCATATCTCTGATGTATATTGATATCTATTGTATCAGATATTGTATCAATGCCGTATATCAATGTATTATTCTTTCTTCCGCTATGCTGTTTACTTAATTGTGTTATAAGCTCCGACGACTCGGATTTGGACGATCGAATCTGCGACATTCTAGTACGATGTAAAGTATGGATGTCGATTTTCGAACGCGAAAAATTCACATCGTTACATTTGGTATCAGAGCTAAGGTAAAACTTTAGCTCAGGAGTATAACACGTTAAGTAGCTCATTAGAGATAGGGTGAAGTATACCCTAGAATGAGTATATCCCTAAGATATCCATTCGAATGTCTCAGTAAATTCTCTTACTATCCACTGATAGTAAGTATGAGTGCAAGAAAAGAACGAGATAGGGGAAATGGAAGTAGCACTATAAATGGTCAATACCCTGTAACAGTGGAAACAACTTTCTCTATCAATTTCCTTTGATTCAATTTCAATTCTTTTGGTTTCTTCGTAGCAACTTCAGAAAGAAGTTTTGATGTGATGATGGCCCTACGAATCGTTGTAAGAAATTTTTACTTCGTATCTTTATCGGTTTCTTATCAGTTTTTGATTTTAGACCTTAATGAATATAAATTGGACATTTGAAATTTAAAATTTAAATAAATTGGAATTTTTAATTGAGTTAAATTGATTAATAGAATATGAAGCTAAATTTTGATTGAATCGATAAAACAATTTCGTTTAGAACCAAATTTGAAATTCTATTATAATTTCTTGTATCCATTATTGATATTCTAATTTGGTGAGCTAAATGCAAAATTGATATCCAGTTTGATCTGAAAAGATATTTCTATCTTTCATCTACCTTCGTATCTCTCTCCGGCGAATTTTGAGGTCGAAATTCCTTTTAAGGGGGGAAGTATGTAACGATCTCGAATTTTATTAAGTTTACATTGATAATTAAATTTAATTTTTGTATAAAATTTGTGAAATTAATTGGTGATTAAAATAAAATATCAGTTAAATTATGAATTATTGAAAAAATGTATTTAAATTAAATTGAATTGAGATTTATAAATAATATAAAGATATTCGAATTCAATCTTATGAAATGGGTTTTTGAAGTTGTGTAAATATAACAAAATTTTTGAAATAAATATTTAAGTTAAAATGAAAGTAAAATTAAACACAAACAAAATGTACTTATAAAATACATCAAAATATAAACTATTGAAATAAATATATAGAGAAATACAAGACAATTTGTGTGAAGATAAAATAAATACTTAAGCTAGAAATAGGAAAAAAATTATAAGATAAATTATAAAATATAAAGAAAACACATTAGCAACATATTAAAATAGAAGCTCATTTATATTGTAAAGTATAAGTCAAAAAAAAAACAAAAGATAAGTCTGATAATACGAAACATGACAAAACATATGGCAAAGAAAAAATAAATATTTGGACATAGGAAATTGAAGGAAGGAACATATTCAAGTATGTAGACAAATCAAATGGAATGTGAACCCTTGAAAATAAAAAAAACAAAAGCATGAAGACAGTAAAATATATTCATGAACAAGCAAAGCAAATAAAGATAAGTATAGACAAATAAAAATAAAATAAGTAGTAGAGGACTTGAGAAATTAATGCAAGACATCTCTAGTACACCATATAGTATGCATCAGCCCCATTTGCCAAAAGAAAAAAAAAATCTGAGCATAAAAAAGAAGAAGATCTTGTACCTGTTGTACAAGAATATCACCCTGTACACAACATTTTAGTCAACTCGAGATGTTTAAAATCATATCTGCCAACATAAAATGAAAAAAATATCTTTGATATGGCACAAATAAGATAATATCACTTGTACAAACTATCTTACCCTGTAACACTTCATTTCCTACATATCCATCCTCATCAGTTCGATCAGTTCAAAGCTAAGAAAATAAGAAAAAACAAATCTGATCAAAGCCTGTAATTATTTCAAACATGCAAGCAAATCTGTAAAGCCTGCATTTTTTCTTCAAACTGGAAATCAAAAGCATCTGCATTCTTTAAACCTGAGTTATCTAAAGCAAGTTAAAAGCATCACAGCACTAAAGTTTTTAAAGGCAAAGCAAATCCAGTTTAAAGCTTAAAAGCATTCAAGCAAATTTCTCAAAGCCTGTTGCAAACAACTCTGTTCTTTCTTCTAAATGCCAGGTGAGTAACATCACATCCCAAAATGTTTTAAGTATATTCATTCTGATGAATGTTCTCTCTAAAGTTAGTTCATTTGTGAGTATATTTTTAAAAATATTTCTTTGTTTGAGTATGAATATATGGTAAACATTTCTGTGTATCTCTCTGTTTTGATTCCAGGCTTAAATACTCATCAAAATTCTTCTGCTCTTAATCCAAGCCTTAATTAGACTTAAGATATGAATATAAAATGATTGTTATAACATAGTCTTATGTTTAAAAATCTGTTTAAAAAGAAATCAACTTGTATGGGTTCTGGAAATATAAAACCAATGTGAAAAACTTAAATAAGTTAAAATTTAATTTTTACAATTCATGAGTTCAGATATGTGAGTCAACTACTAAGACTAAAACTTGAATTTTGAAACAAGAATCTCTATTTTTAGTTAAGCATTGAAGGTGTAGTTTGGGTTTGATCAAATAAAGGGAATTTGTGAATCCCTGGTGATCTAAGTGACTGGAGGAGTCGGGGTTCATCCTGTTGACGGAGGAGCGACCATTGTATCTAGGAAAAACTCTTGATCGTGGTGCAAATCATCGAGGAGGCAGCGGTGATGATGCTTTGTCTGGAACCCTAAATTTTTACCAGGTTCGATGTATCGATCGCCCCGGCTAGAATAGGTGATCGTGTGCTGTGATTTTTGGGGTGGTGGTAGTTGGGTTGTAGTCGAAGATGAGGCCGGAGTTATAGACCTCCAGATGGTCGGAGAGTGGAGAACTCAGTTTTGACAGGTTTGAGGTGGTGGTTTCTTTCCTGTTTCCAGGTTTGGACGTAAGCCTCTATTTTGAAATTGGGTTTCCAGTTGAACTCTGATATTCGTGGTTTGGTATGGGGATGATCGATGACTAGTGGAGATGGTCGTGGATGATCAGAATTGGCTGGAGTCACGGTGCATGTGCACCGTTGTGATGACCCGCAAATCCATACTCCTTGAATATACACTAATCTCCATAGATGAACTTAAGATGAACAGAAATACGAATTATCAATGTTTAAGAAAAAAAGAAAGACAGAAGAAGAGAGAAGAAGAGAGGAAAGATAGATAGAAAGTAGAGAGAAAAGAAAATAGAAAATAGAACGGAATAGAAAACAACAGAACAATACCAGAATCTCACAATTCGCAGCGGAACAACATATAATAATAAATGAATAATCTTTAAACAAAGAACTATATCAGTTATTACATTACATTACATTTCATTACATCAGAGTGTACAACAAACAACAACATCAACAAACAGCGGAAAAGAAATACTATATACTAATAATACGCCATGCCATCCAGCTTGCCTCCAGCAACTCCAGAATATCCTGATAAACCTAACTCTTGACTGCCCGTGTGGAAATTGGTGGGCACCCATAGTTTAGAAAGGAAAACAATAAACTCCGAGTCAGTCATGTGACTGGTGTGAGAACTCAAAACAGTTTATTTATCTTTAAAATCAAAATAGAGGAATATTTTTAAAGTCAATTCGCAATGCTTTTAAAAATGAGACTACCATAAGGCCTCCCGCACACACACACAATGCAAACGCAGAATCGGAGGAGATATCTCCTTATAATAGTCAAAGATGCTTGATACGTATTAAAAAGAACATTTGATATTATTACTAGTGCATAGTGTAGGAAAAAATTCATTTCGAAAGTAGAATATAAATCTTAGCCAGCATAGACATTCCGAACTATGCCTACTATAGCTACCATCAAAACAGTGGGGTGCCACCATAAGTGAATGATAGGTTCTACAACTAATACCGTACAAGATCGTATTGTTTCTTTGGATTTCCAACGAATGATCAGGCCAAGGAACTTCCCATTGCCACATGAGAACGCCTCTGGATGGACGTCCCCGAGAACCAAACCGGATCTCTGCCAACACAAGGCCGGGTTACCCCTAACTGAGTAACAACTGACCGAGTATGCCATCCTCCGGTCCTTTGGGACCTTTCACCGAGCGCTCGTAATCAATTCACACAATCATAAAGTGTTTTCAACATGAGTAAGTATCTGGGCTCCATACCATGATACCACCCTTTTCTAGAAGGAAATGTACATACCCTAAAGGGCGCTACCCCTCATAACCTTGCCGCATCTTTCCTGTTTTGACCATTCCGGGGTGTGAGGCTCGACGAAGTCACGTCCACAAAAACATAATTTATACAAAAGCCATGCTTTGGGTCAACAAATGATCATAGAAATGATCACCAGGATAGACGATCAAATAAATGATCCTATCACAAATAATCAACACAATGATCATTTTACAGCAACACTCAGCATGTCACATTACCAAATTGGGAATATATCGCAGATAACCTTCAACTACATAACCTCTGAGCTCGTACGTCTCAGAGAAGAGTGTTAAGCTAAAAGAATAAATTCTCCGCCACCAACAGAAATATATTTGAAAGAAATCGGCTTTATATCTCAATTTGTAATGTCAGACATACAATCCATACAAGTCTGTTCCGGGCTCGAACAGAACCGAAGGCACTTACAAAGAAGTCCTTGCAATCCGGATATCCACAATCCTGATCGGATTTCCCATCACATATGGAGAACTCAATACCGTAGCTACACGGTGCAGAGTCAATCGACAGGTCATCTTATCGCTCTTGCAAATACCGGGTTTTCAACACCGATCTTCAATGCTATCCATTACGTCGTATCACTATTCGGAATGGGTAATCCGAATAACGAGCGCAATAATTTAAAAATAAGCGTAGCATTCAAATTCAACAAATCACAACAAATACCTTTCATAGGTAAATATTGATAGTCGGTTATTGAACTATCAATAGATATACACACATCACCAGATTCCAAATAATTTTCCAAATTATTTATTTCCCAAAAAATATCTTTACTAGATATATAATTTCAATACCTCAAAAATAAATCAATATTTATTTTTAAACCAGTTCTCCTTTTCATTTATAAATTCCATAATGAATTTATATTCCAAAATATCCATGCATATACGATTTCAATTAGTCATTTCAATTTATCTTCAAAAAGATAAATTCTCAAAATATTCACTTCACATTGGAAAAACATTTCCATACTTATTTAATAAGTAATTCACAAATTTTATATATTTTCAACACTTGGAAAATATTCAATATACTTAAATCGAGATTAAGTACATATTTCATTCTTTAAGGATCTCTTAAACATATTTATTTGGGCCAAAACGAATGTTGCGTAAAACATCGTTACGAAAACCCAAAATCACTAGTATAGGGATTCGAAATTAAAATAGATATATAAATCCCAATACTATACAAAACATTTCCTTTCGGAAATCATTTACTATAACAACAGTGTTATAGTCCACCATTTCCTTCTATTTCTCGAAAACGTCTATTTCAATAATGAATGTTGAAATCTATGGTTTCGAATCTTAACACCTTTTGAAAACATCCTTAGATCGTTTTAATTCTATGTAAAATATCACATTCTAAACATTTTCTTTAACATATTATTCACTATTCAAAAACGTGAATATACTACGTTAACAAATTTCATCACTTCTATTCATTTTATTTCAAAGGATCATTCACAGTTAAGAATGTGAATATAACTCCATTAATAGGTTTCAACGATTTACTTATCAAAATAAGTCGTTTGCGAATTTATAAAACAACGATTATAAATTCCATTTCTATTTATTTTATAACAACTTCCTTTTATAAATTCCTTTATTAACCTATTCACTTTATAACTCAATTATAACCCAAAGGTTCATATTATAAGTTAAACACTTACAAATTTATTTGTTTACAAGATCGTTCCTTTAAACTTCCCAAATTTTAAATCCTATAACTTATAAGATTCATTTACTTCCCCAAATATATTCTTTAATAACTTCACAAAATTTATAAATCTTACTATTTATAAATTTTATTTATAACTTCACCATTTATAATTTTATAACTTCCATTCACTTATGCAATTCATTTTCACTTCATTCAACACTTATAAAAACTCGTTTTATAATTTCAATATTTCAATTTATAAATATCCATTTATAAATCTCTTATATAAATCAATTCATATTAATATTTTAAAACGTCTTTAAACTCCTTTATAATTTCACCATTTTTGATTTATAAAATAATCAAATTTTATAAATCCTATATTTTCAACTTTTTATAATATATTCAGAAATCCCAATTTAAACTATTTTATAAAATCATTAACCCCATATTTTCAAAAATCAACCTTTAACTATATTTCTTTAAAAACCATAATTTTTATAGCAATAAAATTATGCGTTTATTTATTTAAAATGGATCAATTCCAAAAATATAGTATATTTTCAAAAATCACTTTAAAAATCATTTTAAAATTCCAAAATTTGGTCCAATGATGCTACACACCAAATAGTCAATCACGACAACAACGACATCATATATCGTATATGATAGTCCATCAAATATCAAAATATCTGAAATCAAATAGATACTGTTGAGGAATCCAGTTGGATCCCTCCAACCTGTTTCCCTGCATCCACAAACATTAGCACAATACCAATTTCGCTCCAGTACGAAATTATCGTGGTATATGGGATTTAAAATATTATCCGCTTAATAGACGGCGCAATAGGGTCTCATCCACTATGCAAATGCGGGAAATCAATAACTCCAATATATACATATGCCAATATATATATATTGCTATTATATATATAATACCAATTTCACTGTTTATGAAATATTCGCGGTATATGTTTTTAATAAATAACATCCGCTTACTAACGGCGCATAATGTCTATTTTAACAATCAATAGATAACAATCATCATTCAAACATGCATTCAAATATTTTAAATCTAACTATTTAAAATAAAAATCGAAACTGATTCGATTGAGTGAGAAGTTCTCACCTTGATTTCAATTTCGTTTTAGCGATTTATTTCGAATAAAATTAAACGCGCATTTAATTTTACCCGAAATTATCACTAACTCCAAATGACTCCAATCCAATTCCATCGCGTAGTGCTCATCCATACGATTCCAATGCAACTGGTTTCGCGCGTTTTCGACCTCGTATGAAAAAGTTATGAATTTATGAAGTTACACGATTTTATAACTTAATTTACAACAAAATTATATAATTTTAAACCTAGCTTTAATTATGGCCATTAGATCCCCTTCCTTTGAATCCAGGCCGTCCACCCCTTTCATTTTCTCTTCGTCACGCGTCCAACCCCCAGGCCGAACAAATGAAACCCATTGCTCCATATTAGGGTTTAAAATTGCCACCTCCTCGCTCAACTAGAACTCGATCAGGATACTCCATCTGAAGCGCCTCACCTACCTCCACGTTCGGCTGCAAGGCCATGAAACTCGGCCTCCTCTATGCCAAGATCTCGCCCCACGAATGCATGCACTTCCCTGGCCAGCTGCGCCTCCATCATCGCGCCTATGACGATCACAGCCGTTGAGATTGAAGATCTCGACGTGCTCTATAACTTCGTAGTTGAACACTTCTTGAATTGCTTCACGGATTTGAAGAGATTTGGTGATGAAGTTGAGGTAATTTCGGCCTTTGGTTCTGGGAAGTGGCGGCTGTGCATTAGGTTTAGGGTTTTGTTATTTATTTTTTTTATTTGTGAAGGTGGCTATTTATAGGAAAACGAACGACACTATTCATTCGGGAAATTCCAAACTCCGATTCACGCGCCGTAACCAGCGTTCCTAGGGTTTACCCCGCGTTCCGGACACAATGGAACAGGTTTCGAAAGCTAATTCGGACATCTGTGCGAGTTATGGCTATAAATGTTCAATTTAAATTAAACCGATTTAAACGATTTTCTAGGCGTTTTAATTTGTACCGGACAAACGGTAAATCCGATTGACACGAAATTTGAAATCCAGTAATAACTAACTATTACGGATCCAATGGAACTAGTTTCGTCCAATTCTGAGACTGTTCAAAAATTGACTATTTTCACTAGTCGATTTAAATATTAAAATATTCAATTTTCACAAATTAACTCTTAATTCGATTTTAAAAGTTCTAAAATATCGTTCTAACTTCAATATGATAAAATAAAATTTTACAAATCATTTTCATTCATATTTAACTCAATTTTCAATTATTTCCATAATTTAACATATTAAATTATCGATTTAATTATTCAATTAAATCCAATTATTCAAAATAAAATTTATTCGACTTATAATTTCACTTATTAATATTTAAAATTAATTAAATATTCAAATTTTAATTACTAAAAATCCTGGGTCGTTACAACCGTGCATTTTGTTTCTGGTGGTAGTTTTTGGGTTGAAGCAGTGAATGGAACTCGAGATTTACTCGAGTAGTTCAAGTATCTTACTCGAAGCATTTAGGATCTTGACTCAAAGTAGCGGGGGAAAGACTCGAAGCATATCGATCTGGCTCGAGTCTGTTGTCTTGTTCCAGTTTCTATAGAACCTGGTAGCAAAGTTGTTTTGAGTTTTTAAACAAATTCAAATGAACTTTTGAATCCAAGGTTTAAAAATGAGTTTGGGTTTTAAATCAAGAATAAAAAAATCAGGTTTTTAAAAGCAAGTTAAAACCAAAGTTTTTAAATCTGAATGTTTTAAAACAAGTTTAAATTAAATTTTTTTTAGGTAATTAGTTCCAAACAAATGTTTAAATTTGATTTTGATAAAATTCTTCTATTTAAGGATTTTAAGTGAAAGATTAAATAAATTGTTTTAAATTGAAATTTGCAAGTTAAAATGCAATGTAATTTAAAAAGGTAAATTTTTATCTAAAAAAATTAAGTAGTTTAATTTAAAGGCTTTTCTTATATAAGTAATAAATGTTTTTTTTTCATTTCTTTTAAAAAAAAGTTTATAAATTTATACTTAAATTTGGCTAAGGTTAAATGGTAAATCATTTTGAATTGGATAAGCACTTATTGTAGCTAGTTAAGGATAATGAATTGAATGATAGTTAATTAAAGATTTATTAATTAATGAGATATAATTAATTGAAGATTAATTAGTTATTGTAAGTAGTTAATTATTAAAGTTAATTAATCAAGTGATTAAGATGAAATTACATTTAATGTAATTAGAATGTTGATTTATTTATAAAGATAATTAATTACTTAAAGATAATTATTTAATGAAATTAATTAAGGTTAATTTTTTTGTAATTTACTTAAGATTAATCTAATTAATTTAATTAAGAATAATTAATTAAAGTGTTTGATAAATTAATTTATATCAAACGATTTGTAGACTAATAAATCAGGATTGGATAATTAATTCATAAATAATTAATTTAAATTGGAAATAACTTGAATAAATTAGGATTAAACGATTTATTAGTCCTGTTTATGAATGATTATTAAATGCTTGACCTTACTTATGAATGATTGTATTATATGAGATGCCTCGAATTGATTGTCCTATCTAATCTGTGATATTTTGTTCTGTGACCATGTATAGTTTATTTATTTACATTTGTATATTATTTGTGAATCTGTGAATGGACGACAAGCGTTATAATTTATATCTCTTATCAACTATATTTCTGTGTTTTGATCTATGATGATTGAATTATGTTGCACTATTGTGTTAAACCCCCGGACCACACTTATACACGCAAAAATATGGATTTCACGAGGAAATCGATTAAGTCACATATTTTCGAAATAGTTTTAAACAAATGTTCCAGGATTATTGAAAATTTCTTTTGAATGACTTCGAAATATAATAGTAATATTATTTGGAAGTATTTTTTGATATAAATATTTCAATATGATTTGGAAGAAATGTTTTAAAGAAATTTTGGAAAGAAATAAGTTCTGTACTCCCCTCTCTGTCGTTGGAAAATAATTTCGGTGATGAGTGCACACATCATCGACGTTCATTTTCGTGTTTCGAAGTAGGAAGACCGTTGTAGTTGTTTACTACACATTTGTTTTGATAAATAAATATAAATTTTATTTCCAAATATGATTTGATACCTATAAAAGATATAATGTAACGATCTCGAATTTTATTAAGTTTACATTGATAATTAAATTTAATTTTTGTACAAAATTTGTGAAATTAATTGGTGATTAATATAAAATATCAGTTAAATTATGAATTATTGAAAAAATGTATTTAAATTAAATTGAATTGAGATTTATAAATAATATAAAGATATTTGGATTCAATCTTATGACATGGGGTTTTGAAGTTGTATAAATATAACAAAATTTTTGAAATAAATATTTAAGTTAAAATGAAAGTAAAAATAAAACAAAAACAAAATGTACTTATAAAATACATCAAAATATAAACTATTGAAATAAATATATAGAGAAACACAAGACGATCTGTGTGAAGATAAAATAAATACTTAAGCTAGAAATAGGAAATTTTTTAAGATAAATTATAAAATATAAAGAAAACACATTAGTAACATATTAAAATAGAAGCTCATTTATATTGTAAAGTATAAGTCAAAAAAAAACAAAAGATAAGTCTGATGGTACGAAACATGACAAAACTAAGGCAAAGAAAAAATGAATATTTGGACATAGGAAATTAAAGGAAGGAATACATTCAAGTATGTAGACAAGTCAAATGGAATGTGAACCCATGAAAAAAAAAGCATGAAGACAGTAAAATATATTCTTGTACAAGCAAAGCAAATAAAGATAAGTATGGGCAAATAAAAATAAAATAAGAAGTAGAGGACTTGAGCAATTAATGCAAGACATCTCTAGTACACTATATAGTATGCATCAGCCCCATTTGCCAAAAGAAAAAGAAAATATGAGCATAAAAAAAAAGATCTTGTACCTGTTGTACAAGAATATCACCCTGTACACAACATTTTAGTCAACTCGAAATGTTCAAAATCATATCAGCCAACATAAAATGAAAAAAATATCTTTGATATGGCACAAATAAGATAATATCACTTGTACAAAATATCTTACCCTGTACCACTTCATTTCCTACATATCCATCCTCATCAGTTCGATCAGTTCAAAGCTAAGAAAATAAGAAAAAACAAATCTGATCAAAGCCTGTAATTATTTCAAACATGCAAGCAAACCTGTGAAGCCTGCATTTTTTCTTCAAACTGGAAATCAAAAGCATCTGCATTCTTTAAACCTGAGTTATCTAAAGCAAGTTAAAAGCATCACAGGACTAAAGTTTTTAGAGGCAAAGCAAATCCAGTTTAAAGTTTAAAAGCATTCAAGCAAATTTCTCAAAGCCTGTTGCAAACAACTCTGTTCTTTATTCCAAATGCCAGGTGAGTAACATCACATCCCAAAATGTTTTAAGTATATTCATTCTGATGAATGTTCTCTCTAAAGTTAGTTCATTTGTGAGTATATTTTTAAAAATATTTCTTTGTTTGAGTATGAATATATGGTAAACATTTCTATGTATCTCCGTTTTGATTCCAGGCTTAAATACTCATCAAAATTCTTCTGCTCTTAATCCAAGCCTTAATTAGACTTATGATATGAATATAAAATGATTGATTTAACATAGTCTTATGTTTAAAAATCTGTTTAAAAAGAAATCAACTTGCATGGGTTCTGGAAATATAAAACCAATGTGAAAAACTTAAATAAGTTAAAATTTAATTTTTACAATTCATGAGTTCAGATATGTGAATCAACTACTAAGACTAAAACTTGATTTTTGAAACAAGAATCTCTATTTTTAGTTAAGCATTGAAGGTGTAGTTTGGGTTTGATCAAATAAGGGGAATTTGTGAATCCCTGGTGATATAAGTAACTGGAGGAGTCGGGGTTCATCCTCTTGACGGAGGAGCGACCATAGTATCTAGGAAAAATTCTTGATCGTGGTGCAAATCATCGAGGAGGCTGCGGTGATGATGCTTTGTCTGGAACCCTAAATTTTTACCAGGTTCGATTTATCGATCGCCCCGGCTAGAATAGGTGATCGAGTGCAGTGATTTTTGGGGTGGTGGTAGTTGGGTTGTAGTCGAAGACGAGGCCGGAGTTGTAGACCTCCAGATGGTCGGAGAGTGGAGAACTCAGTGTTGACAGGTTTGAGGTGGTGGTTTCTTTCCTGTTTCCAGGTTTGGATGTAAGTCTTTATTTTGATTTTGGGTTTCCAGTTGAACTCTGATATTCGTGGTTTGGTCTGGGGATGATCGATGACTAGTGGAGATGGTCGTGGATGATCAGAAGTGGCTGGAGTCACGGTGCATGTGCACCATGCACTTTTGTTTCTGGTGGTAGTTTTTGGGTTGAAGCAGTGAATGGAACTTGAGATTTACTCGAGTAGTTCAAGTATCTTACTCGAAGCATTTAGGATCTTGACTCAAAGTAGCAGGGGGAAAGACTCGAAGCATTTTGGTCTGGCTCGAGTCTGTTGTCTTGTTCCAGTTTCTATAGAACCTGGTAGCAAAGTTGTTTTGAGTTTTTGAACAAATTCAAATGAACTTTTGAATCCAAGGTTTAATTATGAATTTGGGTTTTAAATCAAGAATAAAAAATCAGGTTTCTAAAAGCAAGTTAAAACCAAAGTTTTTAAATTTGAATGTTTTAAAACAAGTTTAAATTAAATTTTTTTAGTTAATTAGTTCCAAACAAATGTTTAAATTTGATTTTGATAAAATTCTTCTTTTTAAGGATTTTAAATGAAAGATTAAATAAATTGTTTTAAATTGAAATTTGCAAGTTAAAATGCAATGTAATTTAAAAGGCTAAATTTTTATCTAAAAAAATTAAGTAGTTTAATTTAAAGGCTTTTCTTATATAAGTAATAAATGTTTTTTTTCATTTCTTTTAAAAGAAAGTTTATAAATTTATATTTAAATTTGGCTAAGGTTAAATGGTAAATCATTTTGAATTGGATAAGCACTTATTGTAGCCATAAAGGATAATTAATTGAATGATAGTTATAAAGATTTATTAATTAGTTAGTTATAATTAATTGAAGATTAATTAGTTATTGTAAGTAGTTAATTATTAAAGTTAATTAATCAAGTGATTAAGATGAAATTACATTTAATGTAAGTAGAATGTTGATTTATTTATAAAGATAATTAATTACTTAAAGATAATTATTTAATGAAATTAATTAAGGTTAATTTTTTTTGTAATTTACTTAAGGTTAATTTAATTAATTTAATTAATTTAATTAAGAATAATTAATTAAAGTGTTTGATAAATTAATTTATATCAAACGATTTGTAGACTAATAAATCAGGATTGGATAATTAATTCATAAATAATTAATTTAAATTGGAAATAACTTGAATAAATTAGGATTAAACGATTTATTAATCCTGTTTATGAATGATTATTAAATGCTTGACCTTACTTATGAATGATTGTATTATATTAGACGCCTTGAATTGATTGTCCTATCTAATCTGTGATATTTTTTCTGTGACCGTGTATAGTTTATCTATTTACATTTGTATATTATCTGTGAATCTGTGAATGGACGATAAGCGTTATAATTTATATCTCTTATCAACTATATTTCTGTGTTTTGATCTATGATGATTGAATTATGTTGCACTATTGTGTGAAACCCCTGGACCACCCTTATACACACACAAATATGGATTTCACGAGGAAATCGATTAAGTCACATATTTTTGAAATAATTTTAAATTTGAATATTTGAATTCAAATGTTTTGGAAATGGATTGGGTTTAAAGTGAAAAGCTTTTGAAAAGGAATTTCAAGGAATAAAATTTATTTGTAAATAACTTGATTAAGCTTTGGAATTTAAATAAATTGATTTAAATTTAAATTCAAAATTTGAAATTAAATTCTATGATTTGAAACTAGGAACTAAAGATGTTATACCAGTTATATATGGGTTCAACCATTTTAAAGGCATTAATTTGGAAATTTGAATTTAATTCAAGGGTTTTAACTCGTATAAATATAATTGAATTTTTCTGAAACGAAAACTCTTTGTTTTCGAATAATAAAAGCTTTCATATAAGAAGTGAACTTCCAAATTGTGTTAAAAAGAGTTTTCAAGTCTAATATGAAAATGGTCTTCCAAGTTTAAAATAAATCTTTGGAAACGAGTTTGAAAGCTATAAGTTAAATCCTTGTTATAAAGATTGAATGAGTTAATCCAATTAAATGGAAATTGTTTTGGAAATTTATGAATAGGTTTTTGTGAAATCTGGGTGAACTTTCGTGAAATGAATCCTTTTGTTTTAAAGATTTGGAAATGGTAATTTGTTTAAACTATTTGAAAGAAAGTTTTGAATTATTGCGTTGTGACTTAATTGAAATCCCATATCCATATGTTTTAAATGTTGCGCTCACTATTCGATTTAGCCGAGAAAGGACCTTTGTGTCGTATAACCCATTCCGAATAGTGATACCACGTATGGATTGCATTTGAAGACCAGTGGCGAAGACCGGATATTTTCAAAAACGAAAGGGTTTCTTATCGATTGTCTCCGCTGGCTGATTTCCGGTATAGAGATCTCCATATGTGATGGGAAATCTGGACGCGATTAGGGATTATCCTGATTGCAAGGACTTCTTCGAAAGTGACTTCGGTTTTGTTCGAACCCAGAATAGACTTGTATGGATTGTATGTCTGACATTGCAAATTGAGATATAAAGCAGATTTCTTTCAAATACATTTCTATGGGTGGCGGAGAATTTATTCTCTTAGCTTAACACCCTTCTCTGAGACGTACGAGCTCAGAGGTTATGTAGTTGAAGGTTATCAGCGGTATATTTTCAATTGGGTAATGTGGCATGCTGAGTGATGCTGATCATTTGTTGATCAAAGCGTGGCTTTTGTAAAAAGCGTAGCTTTGTGGACGAGACTTCGTCGAACCTCACACCTCGGAATGGTCGAAACAGGAAAGATGCATCAAGGTTATAGGGGGTAGCGCCCCTCAGGGTATGTTCATTTCCTTCTGGATAGAGGTGGTATCATGGTATGGAGCCCAGATACTTAACCTATGTTGTTGCTGCAAATTTATTGCTTTGTGGTTGTTGGTTATCGGGATCCCGGGAAAGGTTGGTTACGACCGGGGGATGGCATACTCGTGTCAATAGTTACCTAGTTAGAGGTAACCCGGCCTTGTGTTGGCAGAGATCCGGTTAGGTTCTCGGGGACGTCCTTCCAGATGCGTTCTCATGTGGCAATGGGAAGTTCCTTGGCCTGACCATTTGTTGGAAATTCAAAGAAACAATACGAACCTTATACGGTTTTAGTTGTAGAACCTGCCATTTAATATGGTAGCTATAGCGGGCATAATATAATGTTACATATGCTGGCTAAGATTTATATTCTACTTTCGAAATGTTTTCTACACTACGCACTAGTAATAATATCAAAGAAATTCTTTTCGTATTAAGCATATTTAACTATCATAAGGGGAAATCTCCCCCAAGTGTGCGATTGCATTGTGTGTGTGCCGGGAGGCCTTATGGTAGTTCCATTTTTAAAAGCATACCGAAATTTCTTTTATAAATCTAGTTTCTTTAAAAGCAACTGTTTTTGTTTACTCATACCAGTCCCATGACTGATCCGGAGTTTATTGTTCTTTCCTAAAATCTGGGTGCTCAAAATTTTTCTACACGTGCAGTCTAGAGTTCGGTTTTTCAGATAGTCAGATTTAGTAGATTTTCTGGAGCTAGTTCAGTCTTTGGACACGACTGATCTTGGTTAGCTTTGTGCATCGTTATTGGGAGTTCGAGCTATTTCTGAATTGGTGCTTTGGAGATGTACATTATCCACTGCCGGTGTTATCTATTTTCTTTTCCGCTGCTATTTTATTGTATCATATCTCTGATGTATATTGATATCTATTGTATCAGATATTGTATCAATGTCGTATATCAATGTATTATTCTTTTTCTTCCGCTATGCTGTTTACTTAATTGTGTTATAAGCTCCGACGACTCGGATTTGGACGATCGAATCTGCGACATTCGAGTGCGATGTAAAGTATGGATGTCGATTTTCGTACGCGAAAAATTCACATCGTTACATTTGGTATCAGAGCTAAGGTAAAACTTTAGCTCAGGAGTATAACACGTTAAGTAGCTCATTAGAGATAGGGTGAAGTATACCCTAGAATGAGTATATCCCTAAGATATCCATTCGAATGTCTCAGTAAATTCTCTTACTATCCACTGATAGTAAGTATGAGTGCAAGAAAAGAACGAGATAGGGGAAATGGAAGTAGCACTATAAATGGTCAATACCCTGTAACAGTGGAAACAACTTTCTCTATTAATTTCCTTTGATTCAATTTCAATTCTTTTGATTTCTTCGTAGCAACTTCAGAAAGAAGTTTTGATGTGATGATGAGCCTACGAATCGTTGTAAGAAATTTTTACTTCGTATCTTTATCGGTTTCTTATCAGTTTTTTATTTTAGACCTTAATGAATATAAATTGGACATTTGAAATTTAAAATTTAAATAAATTGGAATTTTTAATTGAGTTAAATTGATTAATAGAATATGAAGCTAAATTTTGATTGAATCGATAAAACAATTTCGTTTAAAACCAAATTTGAAATTCTATTATAATTTCTTGTATCCATTATTGATATTCTAATTTGGTGAGCTAAATGCAGAATTGATATCCAGTTTGATCTGAAAAGATATTTCTATTTTTCATCTACCTTCGTATCTCTCTCCGGCGAATTTCGAGGTCGAAATTCCTTTTAAGGGGGGAAGTATGTAACGATCTCGAATTTTATTAAGTTTACATTGATAATTAAATTTAATTTTTGTATAAAATTTGTGAAATTAATTGGTGATTAAAATAAAATATCAGTTAAATTATGAATTATTGAAAAAATGTATTTAAATTAAATTGAATTGAGATTTATAAATAATATAAAGATATTCTAATTCAATCTTATGAAATGGGTTTTTGAAGTTGTGTAAATATAACAAAATTTTTGAAATAAATATTTAAGGTTAAATTAAAGTAAAAATAAACACAAACAAAATGTACTTATAAAATACATCAAAATATAAACTATTGAAATAAATATATAGAGAAATACAAGACAATTTGTATGAAGATAAAATAAATACTTAAGCTATAAATAGGAAAAAATTTATAAGATAAATTATAAAATATAAAGAAAACACATTAGCAACATATTAAAATAGAAGCTCATTTATATTTTAAAGTATAAGTAAAAAAAAAACAAAAGATAAGTCTGATAATACGAAACATGACAAAACATATGGCAAAGAAAAAATAAATATTTGGACATAGGAAATTAACGGAAGGAACATATTCAAGTATGTAGACAAATCAAATGGAATGTGAACCCTTGAAAATAAAAAAAACAAAAGCATGAAGACAGTAAAATATATTCATGAACAAGCAAAGCAAATAAAGATAAGTATAGACAAATAAAAATAAAATAAGAAGTAGAGGACTTGAGAAATTAATGCAAGACATCTCTAGTACACCATATAGTATGCATCAGCCCCATTTGCCAAAAGACAAAAAATCTGAGCATAAAAAAAAAGAAGATCTTGTACCTGTTGCACAAGAATATCACCCTGTACACAACATTTTAGTCAACTCGAGATGTTTAAAATCATATCTGCCAACATAAAATGAAAAAAATATCTTTGATATGGCACAAATAAGATAATATCACTTGTACAAAATATCTTACCCTGTAACACTTCATTTCCTACATATCCATCCTCGTCAGTTCGATCAGTTCAAAGCTAAGAAAATAAGAAAAAAAAAATCTGATCAAAGCCTGTAATTATGTCAAACATGCAAGCAAATCTGTAAAGCCTGCATTTTTTCTTCAAACTGGAAATCAAAAGCATCTGCATTCTTTAAACCTGAGTTATCTAAAGCAAGTTAAAAGCATCACATCACTAAAGTTTTTAAAGGCAAAGCAAATCCAGTTTAAAGCTTAAAAGCATTTAAGCAAATTTCTCAAAGCCTGTTGCAAACAACTCTGTTCTTTCTTCCAAATGCCAGGTGAGTAACATCACATCCCAAAATGTTTTAAGTATATTCATTCTGATGAATGTTCTCTCTAAAGTTAGTTCATTTGTGAGTATATTTTTAAAAATATTTCTTTGTTTGAGTATGAATATATGGTAAACATTTCTGTGTATCTCTCTGTTTTGATTCCAGGCTTAAATACTCATCAAAATTCTTCTGCTCTTAATCCAAGCCTTAATTAGACTTAAGATATGAATATAAAATGATTGTTATAACATAGTCTTATGTTTAAAAATCTGTTTAAAAAGAAATCAACTTGTATGGGTTCTGGAAATATAAAACCAATGTGAAAAACTTAAATAAGTTAAAATTTAATTTTTACAATTCATGAGTTCAGATATGTGAGTCAACTACTAAGACTAAAACTTGAATTTTGAAACAAGAATCTCTATTTTTAGTTAAGCATTGAAGGTGTAGTTTGGGTTTGATCAAATAATGGGAATTTGTGAATCCCTGGTGATCTAAGTGACTGGAGGAGTCGGGGTTCATCCTGTTGACGGAGGAGCGACCATTGTATCTAGGAAAAACTCTTGATCGTGGTGCAAATCATCGAGGAGGCAGCGGTGATGATGCTTTGTCTGGAACCCTAAATTTTTACCAGGTTCGATGTATCGATCGCCCCGGCTAGAATAGGTGATCGTGTGCTGTGATTTTTGGGGTGGTGGTAGTTGGGTTGTAGTCGAAGATGAGGCCGGAGTTATAGACCTCCAGATGGTCGGAGAGTGGAGAACTCAGTTTTGACAGGTTTGAGGTGGTGGTTTCTTTCCTGTTTCCAGGTTTGGACGTAAGCCTCTATTTTGAAATTGGGTTTCCAGTTGAACTCTGATATTCGTGGTTTGGTATGGGGATGATCGATGACTAGTGGAGATGGTCGTGGATGATCAGAATTGGCTGGAGTCACGGTGCATGTGCACCGTTGTGATGACCCGCAAATCCATACTCCTTGAATATACACTAATCTCCATAGATGAACTCAAGATGAACAGAAATACGAATTATCAATGTTTAAGAAAAAAAGAAAGACAGAAGAAGAGAGAAGAAGAGAGGAAAGATAGATAGAAAGTAGAGAGAAAAGAAAATAGAAAATAGAACGGAATAGAAAACAACAGAACAATACCAGAATCTCACAATTCGCAGCGGAACAACATATAATAATAAATGAATAATCTTTAAACAAAGAACTATATCAGTTATTACATTACATTACATTTCATTACATCAGAGTGTACAACAAACAACAACATCAACAAACAGCGGAAAAGAAATACTATATACTAATAATACGCCATGCCATCCAGCTTGCCTCCAGCAACTCCAGAATATCCTGATAAACCTAACTCTTGACTGCCCGTGTGGAAATTGGTGGGCACCCAGAGTTTAGGAAGGAAAACAATAAACTCCGAGTCAGTCATGTGACTGGTGTGAGAACTCAAAACAGTTTATTTATCTTTAAAATCAAAATAGAGGAATATTTTTAAAGTCAATTCGCATTGCTTTTAAAAATGAGACTACCATAAGGCCTCCCGCACACACACACAATGCAAACGCAGAATCGGAGGAGATTTCTCCTTATGATAGTCAAAGATGCTTGATACGTATTAAAAAGAACATTTGATATTATTACTAGTGCATAGTGTAGGAAAAAATTCATTTCGAAAGTAGAATATAAATCTTAGCCAGCATAGACATTCCGAACTATGCCTACTATAGCTACCATCCAAACAGTGGGGCGCCACCATAAATGAATGATAGGTTTTACAACTAATACCGTACAAGATCGTATTGTTTCTTTGGATTTCCAACGAATGATCAGGCCAAGGAACTTCCCATTGCCACATGAGAACGCCTCTGGATGGATGTCCCCGAGAACCAAACCGGATCTCTGCCAACACAAGGCCGGGTTACCCCTAACTGAGTAACAACTGACCGAGTATGCCATCCCCCGGTCCTTTGGGACCTTTCACCGAGCGCTCGTAATCAATTCACACAATCATAAAGTGTTTTCAACATGAGTAAGTATCTGGGCTCTATACCATGATACCACCCTTTTCCATAAGGAAATGCACATACCCTAAAGGGCGCTACCCCTCATAACCTTGCCGCATCTTTCCTGTTTTGACCTTTCCGGGGTGTGAGGCTCGACGAAGTCACGTCCACAAAAACATACTTTATACAAAAGCCATGCTTTGGGTCAACAAATGATCATAGAAATGATCACCAGGATAGACGATCAAATAAATGATCCTATCACAAAATAATCAACACAATGATCATTTTACAGCAACACTCAGCATGTCACATTACCAAATTGGGAATATATCGCAGATAACCTTCAACTACATAACCTCTGAGCTCGTACGTCTCAGAGAAGGGTGTTAAGCTAAAAGGATAAGTTCTCCGCCACCAACAGAAATATATTTGAAAGAAATCGGCTTTATATCTCAATTTGTAATGTCAGACATACAATCCATACAAGTCTGTTCCGGGCTCGAACAGAACCGAAGGCACTTACAAAGAAGTCCTTGCAATCCGGATATCCACAATCCTGATTGGATTTCCCATCACATATGGAGAACTCAATACCGTAGCCACTCGGTGCAGAGTCAATCGACAGGTCATCCTATCGCTCTCGCAAATACCGGGTCTTCAACACCGATCTTCAATGCTATCCATTACGTCGTATCACTATTCGGAATGGGTAATCCGAATAACGAGCGCAATAATTTAAAAATAAGTGTAGCATTCAAATTCAACAAATCACAACAAATACCTTTCAAAGGTAAATATTGATAGTCGGTTATTGAACTATCAATGGATATGCACACATCACCAGATTCGAAATAATTTTCCAAATTATTTATTTCCCAAAAAATATCTTTACTAGATATATAATTTCAATACCTCAAAAATAAATCAATATTTATTTTTAAACCAATTCTCCTTTTCATTTATAAATTCCATAATGAATTTATATTCCAAAATATCCATGCATATACGATTTCAATTATTCATTTCAATTTATCTTCAAAAAGATAAATTCTCAAAATATTCACTTCACATTGGAAAAACATTTCCATACTTATTTAATAAGTAATTCACAAATTTTATTTATTTTCAACACTTGGAAAATATTCAATATACTTAAATCGAGATTAAGTACATATTTCATTCTTTAAGGAAATCATTCTCTTAAACATATTTATTTGGGCCAAAACGAATGTTGCGTAAAACATCGTTACGACAACCCAAAATTACTAGTATAGGGATTCGAAATTAAAATAGATATATAAATCCCAATACTATACAAAACATTTCCTTTCGGAAATCATTTACTATAACAACAGTGTTATAGTCCACCATTTCCTTCTATTTCTCGAAAACGTCTATTTCAACAATGAATGTTGAAATCTATGGTTTCGAATCTTAACACCTTTTGAAAACATCCTTAGATCGTTTTAATTCTATTTAAAATATCACATTCTAAACATTTTCTTTAACATATTATTCACTATTCAAAAACGTGAATATACTACGTTAACAAATTTCATCACTTCTATTCATTTTATTTCAAAGGATCATTCACAGTTAAGAATGTGAATATAACTCCATTAATAGGTTTCAACGATTTACTTATCAAAATAAGTCGTTTGCGAATTTATAAAACAACGATTATAAATTCCATTTCTATTTATTTTATAACAACTTCCTTTTATAAATTCCTTTATTAACCTATTCACTTTATAATTCAATTATAACCCAAAGGTTCATATTATAAGTTAAACACTTACAAATTTATTTGTTTACAAGATCGTTCCTTTAAACTTCCCAAATTTTAAATCCTATAACTTATAAGATTCATTTATTTCCCCAAATATATTCTTTAATAACTTCACAAAATTTATAAATCTTACTATTTATAAATTTTATTTATAACTTCACAATTTATAATTTTATAACTTCCATTCGCTTATGCAATTCATTTTCACTTCATTCAACACTTATAAAAACTCGTTTTATAATTTCAATATTTCAATTTATAAATATCCATTTATAAATCTCTTATATAAATCAATTCATATTAATATGTTAAAACGTCTTTAAACTCCTTTATAATTTCACCATTTTTGATTTATAAAATAATCAAATTTTATAAATCCTATATTTTCAACTTTTTATAATATATTCAAAAATCCCAATTTAAACTATTTTATAAAATCATTAACCCCATATTTTCAAAAATCAACCTTTAACTATATTTCTCAAAAAACCATAATTTTTATAGCATTAAAATTATGCGTTTATTTATTTAAAATTGATCAATTCCAAAAATATAGTATATTTTCAAAAATCACTTTAAAAATCATTTTAAAATTCCAAAATTTGGTCCAATGATGCTACACACCAAATAGTCAATCACGACAACAACGACATCATATATCGTATATGATAGTCCATCAAATATCAAAATATCTGAAATCAAATAAATACTGTTGAGGAATCCAGTTGGATCCCTCCAACCTGTTTCCCTGCATCCACAAACATTAGCACAATACCAATTTCGCTCTAGTACGAAATTATCGCGGTATATGGGATTTAAAATATTATCCGCTTAATAGACGGCGCAATAGGGCCTCATCCGCTATGCAAATGCGGGAAATCAATAACTCCAATATATACATATGCCAATATATATATATATATATATATATATATATATATATTGCTATTATATATACAATACCAATTTCACTGTTTATGAAATATTCGCGGTATATGTTTTTAATAAATAACATCCGCTTACTAACGACGCATAATGTCTATTTTAACAATCAATAGATAACAATCATCATTCAAACATGCATTTAAATATTTTAAATCTAACTATTTAAAATAAAAATTGAAACTGATTCGATTGAGTGAGAAGTTCTCACCTTGATTTCAATTTCGTTTTAGCGATTTATTTCGAATAAAATTAAAGGCGCGTTTAATTTTACCCGAAATTCTCACTAACTCCAAACGACTCCAATCCAATTCCATCGCGTAGTGCTCATCCATACGATTCCAACGCAACTGGTTTCGCGCGTTTTCGACCTCGTATGAAAAGGTTATGAATTTATGAAGTTACACGATTTTATAACTTAATTTACAACAAAATTATATAATTTTAAATCTAGCTTTAATTATGGCCGTTAGATCCCCTTCCTTTGAATCCAGGCCGTCCACCCCTTTCATCTTCTCTTCGTCACGCGTCCAACCCCCAGGCCGAACAAATGAAACCCATTGCTCCATATTAGGGTTTAAAATCGCCACCTCCTCGCTCAACTAGAACTCGATCAGGATACTCCATCTAAAGCGCCTCACCTCCCTCCACGTTCGGCTGCAGGGCCATGAAACTCAGCCTCCTCTACGCCAAGATCTCGCCCCACGAATGCACGCACTTCCCTGGCCAGCTGCGCCTCCATCATCGCGCCTATGACGATCACAGCCGTTGAGATTGAAGATCTCGACGTGCTCTATAACTTCGTAGTTGAACACTTCTTGAATTGCTTCACGGATTTGAAGAGATTTGGGGATGAAGTTGAGATAATTTCGGCCTTTGGTTCTGGGAAGTGGCGGCTGTGCATTAGGTTTAGGGTTTTGTTATTATTATTTTTATTTGTGAAGGTGGCTATTTATAGGAAAACGAACGACACTATTCATTCCGGAAATTCCAAACTCCAATTCACGCGCCGTAACCAGCGTTTCTAGGGTTTACCCCGCGTTCCGGACACAATGGAACAGGTATCGAAAGCTAATTCGGACATCTGTGCGAGTTATGGCTATAAACGTTCAATTTAAATTAAACCGATTTAAACGATTTTCTAGGCGTTTTAATTTGTACCGGACAAACGCTAAATCCGATTGACACGAAATTTGAAATCCAGTAATAACTAACTATTACGGATCCAATGGAACTAGTCTCGTCCAATTCTGAGACTGTTCAAAAATTGACTATTTTCACTAGTCGATTTAAATATTAAAATATTCAATTTTCACAAATTAACTCTTAATTCGATTTTAAAAGTTCTAAAATATCGTTCTAACTTCAATATGATAAAATAAAATTCTACAAATCATTTTCAATCATATTTAACTCAATTTTCAATTATTTCCATAATTTAACATATTAAATTATCGATTTAATTATTCAATTAAATCCAATTATTCAAAATAAAATTTATTCGACTTATAAATTTCACTTATTAATATTTAAAATTAATTAAATATTCAAATTTTAATTACTAAAAATCCTGGGTCGTTACTACCGTGCACTTTTGTTTCTGGTGGTAGTTTTTGGGTTGAAGCAGTGAATGGAACTCGAGATTTACTCGAGTAGTTCAAGTATCTTACTCGAAGCATTTAGGATCTTGACTCAAAGTAGCAGGGGGAAAGACTCGAAGCATATCGGTCGTGCTCGAGTCTGTTGTCTTGTTTCAGTTTCTATAGAACCTGGTAGCAAAGTTGTTTTGAGTTTTTAAACAAATTCAAATGAACTTTTGAATCCAAGGTTTAAAAATGAATTTGGGTTTTAAATCAAGAATAAAAAATCAGGTTTTTAAAAGCAAGTTAAAACCAAAGTTTTTAAATCTGAATGTTTTAAAACAAGTTTAAATTAAATTTTTTTTAGGTAATTAGTTCCAAACAAATGTTTAAATTTGATTTTGATAAAATTCTTCTATTTAAGGATTTTAAGTGAAAGATTAAATAAATTGTTTTAAATTGAAATTTGCAAGTTAAAATGCAATGTAATTTAAAAAGGTAAATTTTTATCTAAAAAAATTAAGTAGTTTAATTTAAAGGCTTTTCTTATATAAGTAATAAATGTTTTTTTTCATTTCTTTTAAAAAAAAGTTTATAAATTTATACTTAAATTTGACTAAGGTTAAATGGTAAATCATTTTTAATTGGATAAGCACTTATTGTAGCTAGTTAAGGATAATGAATTGAATGATAGTTAATTAAAGATTTATTAATTAATGAGATATAATTAATTGAAGATTAATTAGTTATTGTAAGTAGTTAATTATTAAAGTTAATTAATCAAGTGATTAAGATGAAATTACATTTAATGTAATTAGAATGTTGATTTATTTATAAAGATAATTAATTACTTAAAGATAATTATTTAATGAAATTAATTAAGGTTAAATTTTTTTGTAATTTACTTAAGATTAATCTAATTAATTTAATTAAGAATAATTAATTAAAGTGTTTGATAAATTAATTTATATCAAACGATTTGTAGACTAATAAATCAGGATTGGATAATTAATTCATAAATAATTAATTTAAATTGGAAATAACTTGAATAAATTAGGATTAAACGATTTATTAATCCTGTTTATGAATGATTATTAAATGCTTGACCTTACTTATGAATGATTGTATTATATGAGATGCCTTGAATTGATTGTCCTATCTATTCTGTGATATTTTGTTTTGTGACCATGTATAGTTTATTTATTTACATTTGTATATTATCTGTGAATCTGTGAATGGACGATAAGCGTTATAATTTATATCTCTTATCAACTATATTTCTGTGTTTTGATCTATGATGATTGAATTATGTTGCACTATTGTGTTAAACCCCCGGACCACACTTATACACGCAAAAATATGGATTTCACGAGGAAATCGATTAAGTCACATATTTTCGAAATAGTTTTAAATTTGAATATTTGAATTCAAATGTTTTGGAAATGGATTGGGTTTAAAGTGAAAAGCTTTTGAAAAGGAATTTCAAGGAATAAAATTTATTTGTAAATAACTTGATTAAGCTTTGGAATTTAAATAAATTGATTTAAATTTAAATTCAAAATTTGAAATTAAATTCTATCATTTGAAACTAGGAACTAAAGATGTTATACCAGTTATATATGGGTTCAACCATTTTAAGGCATTAATTTGGGAATTTGAATTCAATTCAAGGGTTTTAACTCGTATAAATATAATTGAATTTTTCTGAAACGAAAACTCTTTGTTTTCGAATAATAAAAGCTTTCATATAAGAAGTGAACTTCCGAATTGTGTTAAAAAGAGTTTTCAAATCTAATATGAAAATGGTCTTCTAAGTTATAAATAAATCTTTGGAAACGAGTTTGAAAGCTATAAGTTAAATCCTTGTTATAAAGATTGAACGAGTTAATCCAATTAAAATGGAAATTGTTTTGTAAATTTATGAATAGGTTTTTGTGAAATCTGGGTGAACTTTCGTGAAATGAATCCTTTTGTTTTAAAGATTTGGAAATGGTAATTTGTTTAAACTATTTGAAAGAAAGTTTTGAATTATTGCGTTGTGACTTAATTGAAATCCCATATCCATATGTTTTAAATGTTGCGCTCACTATTCGATTTAGCCAGGAAAGGACCTTTGTGTCGTATAACCCATTCCGAATAGTGATACCACGTATGGATTGCATTTGAAGACCATTGGTGAAGACCGGATATTTTCGAAAACGAAAGGGTTTCTTGTCGATTGTCTCTGCACTGGATGATTCCCGGTATAGAGATCTCCATATGTGATGGGAAATCTGGACGCGATTAGGGATTATCCTGATTGCAAGGACTTCTTCGAAAGTGCCTTCGGTTCTGTTCGAACCCAGAATAGACTTGTATGGATTGTATGTCTGACATTGCAAATTGAGATATAAAGCAGATTTCTTTTAAATACATTTCTATGGGTGGCGGAGAATTTATTCTCTTAGCTTAACACCCTTCTCTGAGACGTACGAGCTCAGAGGTTATGTAGTTGAAGGTTATCAGCGGTATATTCCCAATTGGGTAATGTGGCATGCTGAGTGATGCTGATCATTTTTTGATCAAAGCGTGGCTTTTGTAAAAAGCGTAGCTTTGTGGACGAGACTTCGTCGAACCTCACACCTCGGAATGGTCGAAACAGGAAAGATGCAGCAAGGTTATTGGGGGTAGCGCCCCTTAGGGTATGTTCATTTCCTTCTGGATAGAGGTGGTATCATGGTATGGAGCCCAGATACTTAACCTATGTTGTTGCTGCAAATTTATTGCTTTGTGGTTGTTGGTTATCGGGATCCCGGGAAAGGTTGGTTACGACCGGGGGATGGCATACTCGTGTCAATAGTTACCGAGTTAGGGGTAACCCGGCCTTGTGTTGGCAGAGATCCGGTAAGGTTCTCGTGGACGTCCTTCCAGATGCGTTCTCATGTGGCAATGGGAAGTTCCTTGGCCTGACCATTTGTTGGAAATCCAAAGAAACAATACGAACCTTGTACGGTTTTAGTTGTAGAACCTGCCATTTAATATGGTAGCTACAACGGGCATAATATAATTGTTCCTATGCTGGCTAAGATTTATATTCTACTTTCGAAATGTTTTCTACACTAAGCACTAGTAATAATATCAAAGAAATTCTTTTCGTATTAAGCATATTTAACTATCATAAGGGGAAATCTCCCCCAAGTGTGCGATTGCATTGTGTGTGTGCCGAGAGGCCTTATGGTAATTCCATTTTTAAAAGCATACCGAAATTTCTTTTATAAATCTGGTTTCTTTAAAAGCAACTGTTTCTGTTTACTCATACCAGTCCCATGACTGATTCAGAGTTTATTGTTCTTTCCTAAACTCTGGATGCTCAATTTTTTTTCTACACGAGCAGTCTAGAATTGAGTTTTTCAGATAGTCAGATTTAGTACATTTTCTAGAGCTAGTTCAGTCGACACGACTGATCTTGGTTAGCTTTGTGCATCGTTATTGGGAGTTCGAGCTATTTCTGGATTGGTGCTTTGGAGATGAACATTATCCGCTGCCGGTGTTATCTATTTTCTTTTCCGCTGCTATTTTATTGTATCATATCTCTGATGTATATTTATATCTATTGTATCTGATATTGTATCAATGTTGTATATCAATGTATTATTCTTTTTCTTCCGCTATGTTGTTTACTTAATTGTGTTATAAGCTCCGACGACTCGGATTTGAACGATCGAATCTGCGACATTCGAGTACGATGTAAAGTATGGATGTCGATTTTCGAACGCGAAAAATTCGCATCGTTACATATAATATATGTGTTATTTTAAATGATCATAAATGGAACTCGGCATTTAGTTCTTAAATTTCTATAAATTAAAGATTTCAACTATTGTAATGGAATACCTATTTAATAATTGAAACTTCTAAATGAAAATAAGAAATTAAATGTTAAATTAAAAATGAAGTGTATAAGAAATTTGAAATTGTGGCCTATAAATAAAAAGGATATGAAAATGAGAAATGTTAACTATTGAATATTAAGTAATTAAAACAAGTAAGTCAAACTTATGTAACTTTCAACTACATTCTTAAAGACATATGTATAACTTATCAAAATATTTAAAAGTTGAAATGTTTAATAGGAAAATATAATGGAACATTATACAAGTAAAACTTAAGTAATGGGAGTGTTCAATGATTTTTTTAATAAGTAGGAATTTGATGTTGTAGTTGTTAACTTAAGTTATAATTGAAATGTTACTATAATAAAAGGTGGTAGAAAATAGGTATTGTAAGTAAGAAATTATAAACTTAAGTAAACGAATTGATATGATAAGAAATTGAATTGAACATAAATATTATAAGTAAATGAATTATAAACTTAAGTAAATGTTGAAGTTATTTATTAGAAAAATAAGTAGGAAGATGAATACTGTAAGTGAAAGACTATAAACTTAAGTTAATGTTTGAAGCTATGTACAACTAAAGGTGAATAAATGAAAATGAATTTTTGTAAGTAATAGATGAAATAAACACTGAATGAATGAATGGGAATAAAATTTTGGAAGAGACAAATGAAGTTATAGAAATAATCCTTGTATGAATGAAAAAGAAGGAGAAAAAAAGAAGAAGAAAATTGTAAATGTTGTGAAAGAAATTTAATAAGAATAACTCAAGTACATTGTAGTTTAATGTTGTTTTGACTTTTGGGTTGTTTGGGATAGGATAATTCTAATTGGTAAGATGTATGAATAATCTATTGATTTTTACCTAAGGCCGTTGAGTAAATGGTGCACTCAGTAGTTTATTGGTCATTCTAGGTGATTAAAAGTATCTGAACCCAAACAAACCATTTGTTTGTTGCTATGGATGAATTGTTAATTTGATTAGTTTCATATGATTATTTTATCCTTTGGTTGCAAATGATTGTTGTTTTACATCGATTTGTTTGTTAATGGTTGTAACAACTTTAGATATTTCATCTTATGTAATTGTTAACTCCTTTTGGATTATATAAGTGAAATACAAGTTATGGAAGCAATTGTTACTACTTTTGATTTCATAAATTAAGCGTTAGTTTTCCGACAAATAAGTATGTTTTCGGATTACTATTTTATAGCGATATTATATTATTTCTCACATTTTGGGATATATTAATTTGGAAAATATTTGATATATATGATTATTATTGATATTATTATTTCTCCTAAGCCTCTCCATACAAAGGGGGCTCTGCCGAAATATTTCGTAGATTCTGGACTTAGAAAATTTTATGAAATGTTTTCCAAACTTTTATTAGCTTGAATAAAAAAGGATTTAATTTTTATAAATGGATATGTGTTAAAATTATTTTATTTTGTAAATTTATTGTTATAAATTTAATATTTTGAATAAGATATATTGATTTATAAATTTCTTCATTTCCCTTTCGGGGACGAAAAGTGGGGGAGAGTGTAACGACCCCTAATTTTCGCTAATTAAATTTGTTAATTTAATATGATTTTTGTAATTTAATATTGAAGAAAATAAAAATTCATGAATTGTTAATGGAAATAATAACTAGAATGAATTGTAACAATATAAATGTAAGTTAATTTTTAACAACTTGAATGAAATTCCAATGAATGAAATAATGTAAGTATTATACTAGGATATAAATTGATATAAGAAGATAAATGTAAACATTGAATAAATAAATAAAATAGTATGAAATAAATGACCATTGAATAAAATTTGGGTTATGTAAGAAATTGTAACATTTGTGTGTAAATAATGAATTTGTAAGTGTGATTTGAAGTTAGTGGTAACAATTAATGTACGTTACCTATTTAATTAGCCTGTTATATTAAATTTGAATCCAGTTCTAATAAATGTAATTAAGTATTATTTTAATGTAAATTAAGTTAATATTTGGAAATAATGTTAACTTTATTCATAGTATGACAATGGGTTGAATAAAAAGAATGGAAATCAAGATTTGTTAATTAAAACTTAATAATTGGATTAATTGCAATTAAATGAAATTTATATTTAAATATTACGTAAATAGAAATTAAGAAGAAACTGGGAAACATTAATGTACCAAAATATAAACCAATGTTAGTTATATCCTTATTGTAATAAAAGACTTGAATAACTAGGTTTAAAAAATTTAATAAATGGATTTTAGAAATTTAATTTATAATTTTTGAATATAATAAAATTGAAATTTAACACTAAAATTGATGAATTAATCAACCTTAAATTGACATCTAAATTTGTTTAAATTATTGTAATTGATTAAGAAATCAAAAATGATAGAAATTGTAAATTATTAAAATTTAAACTTAAAGTGATTTAATTAATTAGTTATTCATTTGTTTAATTTACGTGAAAATAGTCTTTTTGGCCATTAACTCGGATTTCGTTGAACGCAGTCTCATCAGATCCATAACGGTGAATTATTGTAGGATTTCAAGTTTTATATCGATCGGACTTGTCGTTTGATCGTACGGGCTCGAAACGCCTAGAAATAAATTTATTTGAAATCAATTTGAAATAAGTTGATTTTAACATAACTTCTTCATACGATGGAATTAGAACTTGAAACCTGTTCCATTGAATTTAAAATATATGAAAACACCTATTTTGATATATAGGTTGATCCATTTTCGTTCCAGAGGCAAAATGGGCTTTTCGGGTTACTTATCGTTCAATCAATCTGGTCCATTCATCCTATTCCTGACCTACCTATAAATAGATCATTATAAGCCCTAGATCTTTTCTTATTTCTATTGTCTGTACGTACATCTCCCTCTCAACTTCTCATTCCAATGGCAGACAAAACCTAATTCCCAAATTTCAAATTCAATTTCGAATTCAAAATTCAAACCCCTCAATATATATCGAATTATATATCGATTTGAAGCTCTCGACGAGTGCAAGTCAATTATGTGATTCTTTTTTCGTTTGGGTTGGTGTGTGGCCGGAAATAGGTGATTTTTTCTAGGCCGTTCATTGCGCGTTGATCAACCTAGATCGATCATCAAATTGAGGGCTGGGTTTGGTAGAGGTCGTCGCGCGGAGTTGTATGCTGGTGGTCGTGTGACCTAGATGTGCCCGTGGTGGGCGGAAATAGCAATTAGGTTTTGGTGTTTAAGGTGGTAGCATGGCGATTTTCCGAAGTTGGAAGGCTCGTGAGGGGCATCGGCAGGCGCGTCTCGTCGGAGGCAGGAGGACGGTGCCGGTGGCTTGACGAAGAATAGTCGGGGGACGGCGAAATCGGTAGTCAAAGTTGTGCAGGCGGGTTCGTTTCCTGTGTTTGAGCACACGTGAAGGAGAGAGTGCTCTACTGACGTGGTGATCCGTGATTTGTGGGTAGTTATTTCCTTTCGTTTTCTATATAAAATTTTATAATATGAGTTTCAATCGTTCTAATCTGTATAACTTTCACATACGATGTCCATTTCACACGCAGTTTTTTCCACTGTGATTCTATCGAGATTCCAGACATTTCAGCGTTGGTTTGAACAAATTCCGAGATCGTTCAAATTTTGGGCTTAAATTGGATTTACGTTCAATTTAAAATCAAAGGTGAGTGTTTTAACTCACTCACAACTTCTAAAATTTCTTATGTTTGTTAAATTTAATTTATGATGTGATTAGGAATTTATTTATGACTGTTTGATATATTTTAAATCATCACCTCAGTTAATTTGAATTTATTTGAGTTAAATCGTTAATTAATTTACTATTGAATATAAATTGCCAGTTAAATACTTGTTATTTATTACCGGTTCTGTATTGATATTTATTGATTGATTTGGATGATGATTGTGATGGATGTTGATTGTTGGTATTGGATGAATGGACGTTGTATTTTATATTGTTATAAACTCAAGTTCGTTATGAATTTTTATTTTAATTTAAGATTGCGGTTTGAAATGATATATAACCGTAACATATTAAATTGTGGATTGAAATAGCAAAAATCCATATCACTTGACTCTTGGGTAGAGAATTACATACGGACACCGGATTGATTAAATTAAATAATTCTAAAATCCTCAAATTTTTTAATTTAATCAATTGATGTTTTGAAATAAAATTTGATTTCTATAAATTGAAGTATTATGGAAAAATCAAGTTTTGTGTTCAAATGCAAATTGGTTTAGAAAGGAATTTTTTTAGAAATTAAATCAGAAGTTTAAAGTTAAACTTTTATGTATAAATGAAATTCTATCGAAAATGAGTTATTGAATCTGTTTGAAAATGACTTTGAAATATTTTGAAATTGGAGTAATCCATATTGATATTTTGAACATGGATTGAAACGATATGAAATTCGATAGTTTATTGAAATTTGGTTTGTCGATATGGAAATTTGAAATGGTCCAAATATGTTGAAATGAAGTGAATGGTTTAATCTGATATTAATTCCAAACTCATATTTTAATATAAACTGTTTTAAATATATATTATATTAAAATTTCTAATTATTAAGATTTTCAATTTTATTAAACTATTTAACTAATATTAACTATATGAATTATTTTAATCTATTTTAAACCAGTTTTATTTATTTTAAACTAATTATACTATTTTAATTTATTTTAACCCTAATTAATATAATTTAGAGCTATTTAATCTATTTTAATTATATTTAATCTATTTTAAATCTATATTAATTATTTATAACTATTTAAACTATTTTCTTCCAAATTCCAAACCAAGTTAAATGGATGGGTTTATATTCAAAATTCTCGTTTTTAAAGTGAATATGGTTAATGATGTCATAACCTAAGTTGAAATTTTTAAATATTATAATAATTCGAAACATTGATTTTGAAGCAAGGACTTAACCTATTTTGGAAATATGATTTTTGGAAGAAATTATGATTTTGGAAATGATACGATTTGAAAGTGATATAGTTTTGAGAATACGATATTTTGATATAAGTTGTGAATTTGACTTTGAAAGAAATATAATTATCAAATTATGACTTATCGAATATGATTTCAAAAGTAAGTAATGATTTCAAAAGTTACATGGTTTGAATTGAATATGATATTTTGATATCACTTATGAAATGAATTTGAAAATGTAAAAGAACCATCCGATGTGTAATAAGCGATTGGTTGTCAAAGAGACCGGGATCATATATTTTCATACTCATTACCATACCAGAAACCACTTTGACAACTATGTACACGGTGGAGATTCCAGAATGAAGTATAATGGTGGCGAAGATCCTAAAGGTATATTTACGTGGACCTAGCTCCCATGAGTTAGCATAAGATGGCTAAAACAGGAGCAATCGATGGGCCAAGTGAGGTGGCTCCTCCGATAAGGCACATTCCATCGATACTATATTCTGACTTTTGTTTCATTTGGTGGCCACCCTTCGATTTTAATCGGGAGTGTGTTTCGAGTTGGGCAGTAGTTACGGCTATGCGTTACCAACGGTCTGGAAGTTTAATTGGTATATCTATCCTGGCATTGCCTAGTTATGCCGTGTCACCTACCCTAGCGCGCCTTCTATGAGTTTGTTTTATGTCGTACCTATGTGGTGTCCTCGGGCGGCTCCAGTTTACAGGGAGTTATGGTACTATATAGACTATTGGCATCCAACAATGTGTTAAGGTGGAAAATGTAAAGCCTTAACGCTATTTTTAAATAGTATACTTTACTTTAGACTTTACTATAATAGCGTATTACTACATAGTAGATAGTTTAACGGATCCTTAGGAGATGTGAATCCCGAACATCTCTTAAGTTACTACACTCATGTTAGACACTGGATAGGAGATGTCAAACCCTATAAACATCTCTGATGCCGTCACATGCATATTTATCGTTGATTTAACTTATATAAGATCTTTTAGTTCTGACTTGAGTGTTTTGTCTTTTCAAATCGCTCAGGTCAGCCTGATCATTTCAGGATTTGAAGACCTTATTTCTGGATGACGAGGACGAAGATATTATTATTTTTATTTACTATGTTGTTCCACTACATCACAATGTTCTGTTGCATTATTATTAATTATTCTCTGGTATGTGTAACTCTGATTCTGTGTTGTATAAATAAAATCAAATGTTTTATAAACAGCTTCATGAACTGCTATTTGATTATTATATTTCGTCATTCCGCTGCAAGATTCTATTTTTTTCTTTCTCTATTTTTATTGTTCACCCCAATAAGAATCCGTCTTTTGCATGGTTTGAGTCGGCACGTGTGTATGCTTAAACATACAAAAAGGTGGGATGTTACAGCAAAAGTCATAGATTATTGACCAGTGAGCTTGGACCAGTACCGATCCACAAGGTAGTCAAATTGGTCTTCGTGAACTCCTTTTTAAACTCAACTCTTAGTTGCTTTGTGATTCCATACTTGTTTGCACCATTATTTGTTTGTTTCTAAGTCCAAATGATGGATCAATTGGTGAATGAAGTTGCTGATTTAAAGAGCTCGAGATTGATAAAGAATTGCATGGAATTGACGAAATAACACTTGGAATAGGCTTCCATCATCAAGTAGAGTTGATAGAAGAAGTGAGGGCAAGTTTGGTGGAGTTTTCGTGGATCTGTACCAATACAAGGGTTAGATCGGTACCGATCTAACTCCTTGTTGGATTTTGAGTTTTCAATTTTTAGGATGGACTTGATTTGCTTTGTAATCTTGGTTGTACTTGAGTTTTGGGCTTCATGATCATCTCTCCAGACATCTTACCTTGATAACTTTGAAGTTCGACTCATCGGGTTCATTTGCATATTGCCTGGTCAAAAGGCATGATGACACTTGTCCCCCAAAGCATGCCTTGTTGATGGAAGGTATGCTTTTTATCAAGAATAAATGTTGAAGTTAATAGGGCATTAGTAGTTGAATTTCTTAGTCAACAACCGAGTAAGCTATCGCGAATCCCGTTCCTTTTTGATTCTCCTGTTAATCATGGGTTGTTCCAACCCTATTACAGTCTAAGACTCTAGACTCTTCCTAAGTGTTGTTTATACATCATAATCATTATGATTTCATTCAAAGTTATTACATCACATTTTAAAATCATCCTGTACTCATTCGGGATTTGTCAGTTCTATTTTAATTACACGGCTTTCAAATCCCTTTATCAAATCTGTATCTGTTTTATTGTTCGATCTCTCTGGATCGTTTTATATTTAGTTTAGCACATGATCTTTTCGGGTCATTTAGTTTTTATTTTAGTGTGTGATCTCTCTAGATCGTTTAATGTTTAAGTTATGGAGATGATCTCTCTGAATCATTAATCAAATTTATGGCCATTCAAGGCCGATGGTTTAGTCTGTGAACTCTCCGGCTTGTTAACTAAGGTTGTAGTTGTTCGGTGCCGATAAGTAAATCTTTGGTCCCTCTGGCCCTTAACCAAATCGATGGCTGATCAAGACCGATAATCAAATCCATTGTCTCTTTGGATCGTTAATCAAATCCATGATCTCTCCTTAACCTTATTGAACCCGATCCGCTTGCACTCCGGGGAGGGGACTCGGTGACAAGCATGTCGATCCACTCATTCCTTGGTTGGGGGACTTACTTTTTGCACTTTGGTCTCATCTCTCCGGACGGGACTTAAAGCGATCAATATCTTAGAAGTCCATCCACTCACTCACTGACGAGGCGACTTGCACCTTGCGCACTGGTCCTGAATCTTCAGACGGGACTTAAAGCGATTAATATCATACAAGTCCATCCACTCTCTCTCTAACGAGGGGACTTGCACCTTGCATATCGGTACCACCTTTTTAGACAGGGCTTAAAGCTATGAATATCATACAAATCCTTCCACTCGCTCTCCGACAATGGGACTTGCATGTTCACTTCGGTCTCGTCTCTCTGGACGGGACTTTAAAGCAATCAATTTCAGTCATCACATTCAATGTGGTTTTTTAAATATCCAAATATTCAAATCAAATCAAAGAAAACAAGGAGAGATCTTAAGCATTCATCCTAGACATCTGACTCGGAGCATGCCTAGAGACCAATCTAGGTCTCGTACACATGTAAGTAGTCCAAGGTTATAACGATCCTAAGTAATCGTCTCGGGCAATCGACTTAGAGCGTGCCTAAGGACCGTTCGAGATCTCGTATAATTGTAAACGGTCTGAGGTTATTATTGTCTTTATTGCTTAAAATTAAAAGAAAAATGCAAGAAAAGAAATGAAGAACAAAAATGCCAGAATCGAATTTGACTCCCATCCATCTCGATCACGTGATGACTATCCTCGACCTCGATCCAAGGATGTTTCCAATCACTGTGGATGATGGCTGCTCTTGTTTCACCACCGCAGCCCATTTCTTACATATTGCTGCAATTTGTTATTTTCGATATGTTCCTCAATTAGATGTGAATGTGTCTGCAGTCTTTTGTGTTATGTCCATCCAGCTCATGTAATAGGCAATATTTTTCGGACGTCCTTTTACAGTCCATCTATCTCCTTACCAACTTTCGATAGGGGATCTATCCCCTGGTATCAAGGTAAACTTGCTCCGGCGTCTCGTTTAAATCTATATAAGAATATAATTTTGGTTCCCTTCTCTACCGCATTTATCCTTTGAAGCCATTATCCATCTTTTGTTTGGCTCTATCTTTATTGGATCCCACTGCCGACGGTCCTCTATCATCCACAACATTGACTTCCTCCATTTTAGTTTCAGCGCCTTCTGATACCTCATGGTGAAATCCTACGAGATCCATCGGTGGATCTAATTCCAAAGAAACATTGAAATCTATTTTTCTAGCTACTCCAAAAACTTCTGCCATCAAAACCACTAATGGATGTGGCCTATCTATCGCGGTAGTCGCCGAATTAAATCTCATCAAAAAACTCCTGAAGGATTCTCCGGCCCTCTGCTTCACACTCGAAAATATCATTCTTGGATCATGGGATATGGACTCTAACTATCCTATAAATCTATCCACTAATTTGGTCCACATGCTTATGGAATCGTTTACCAACTACCTGAACCATAACGCTGCCAAATCAATCAAATACAACGGGAATTACCGTCCTATTACCTTTTTAGATGCACCCCACTCCTCCATATGCCAGATGTACCTTATCAAATGAACTTCCAGATCTATCTTTCCATCATGCATTTCCAACATTGGCAGCTTGAAATAAGGAGGATTCTAGCATATTGAATATTCAGTGTGAATGGACTCCTATTCGCATCTTTCAAGTTTCGGTTAGTCAATCCAACTCTTATTGCTTGTCTCACCATCTCAGCAAGTCTATCATCGTTATTTAATGGAATTTTCAAGTTAGAATTCTCAGCTTGCCCCATGTTTACGAGGGAATTCTGGCACATACTCCTTCAGTCATGCCTCCACATTGTGATCCATGTTCAAATGTTCAACATCATTTCCAAGATGAACATCATTTATTCCTAGGTCAACGTGACACATGCCCTAAGTCCTTATGGATGGGTACCGATCCGTACCTATGGATCAATACCGGTCTGTGCAATTTGCTCGAGATTTACTCCGGCTTACTATACTTTGCTTCTAGGTGCC
The DNA here is from genome assembly GCA_030765085.1 of Allium cepa. Lineage (NCBI taxonomy): Eukaryota > Viridiplantae > Streptophyta > Magnoliopsida > Asparagales > Amaryllidaceae > Allium > Allium cepa. The sequence continues at coordinate 433,439,620 of CM060943.1, forward strand.
TATGCTCCGGCTGTTCCTACTTGTCCTATTCTCCTGAAGAAATTCTCTATCATCCCTTCTTAACTAGCAATCATCAATTCCTGCAATCCATTTATCATAGTCTCCATCTCATCCCTGGTTATATAAATGGATGAGGGGTTAGCTTCTGAGGATGCCTCTTGGCTACCGCCTTGCTAGTTTCCTGTAGTAATGACCTTTCTAGTTGATTGCCTTATCATTTTGAATCTTTCAAAGCCTCAAGTCAATGAAATACATGTTCCTCGGTGAAAGTACCAAAATGTTTGAACCAAAAATGGCATAAACATCCAGTAAATTAGGTAGAGAATAAAAGATAAAGAAAATAAATGAAAAACAAGAAAGAAATAGAACATACAAGTGATTCGGCGTACTTCGGCCTATGTCCACTTCAAGTTTCCTTTTATCCTACTATTTTTTTTCAGGTATAGTTCTTTCGGATTGGTATAAATCCATGAGTGATTTTAAAAAAATAGAGTAAGAAAAAGCAAGAGCAAAAAAGATCCCCAAAAATGAAGCTTGCGATTCTATTTATAGAGGGTGAAAGCCTAAAATCTCTCCTGGAGATCTCCACTCTGTTCTCCATGACTGGGACTAGTTCTTCAGAAAATATAGGTGCCTCCTCGGCAAAGGTTATGGATCAGTATCGATCCATGGGCTTGGATCAGTACCAATTGATGAGATGGTCATTAGCGATTGTGGACTCTTTGTTTAAGCTCGACTCTTTGTTAGCTTCGTGATTCCGTACTTGTTTGGACCATTATTTGTCTACTTCTAAGTCCAAATGAGGGATCAACGGACGAATGATGTTGCTGATTTGAAGAGCTTATGGAGTTCGATAGAGAATTGCATGAGATCGACGAAATAACACTCGGAATATACTTCCATCATCAAATAGAGTTGATAGAGGAAGTAGGGGAAAGTCTGTTACAATTTTCATGGATCAGTACCGATCCAGCGGTTGGATCGGTACCGATCCAACTCGTTATTGGATTTTGACTTTTTGCTTTTTGGGATGGACTTGCATTTTCTTCATGATCTTGGTTTTACTTGAGTTTTCGGCTACGTGATCATCTCTTCGGGCATCATGCCTTGATAACTTTGAGGTTTGACTCATCGGGTTCGTCTATATACTGCTTGGTCAAAAGGTGAAATAACACTACTGTGTCTTGTAGGTTGATAAATTATTTTTAGTTTTATAGCAATTGGTAAGGTTAAGAAAACGAAGAATCTAAACAAATTGTTATAAACAATAACCTATGTGTAAAATATTTAATTTCATGCCTTCACTTCTACTTATAAAATACATTTACTCGTGTTTATGAAATTAACCATATTTGAGAGCTTACCCGAGTTACAAAATTTATTTAAGAGCTAACACATGATATTTGAAATCTTGTATTCTAGATTCTTAATTAAGCATTTATAAGGAATTAAAAAGCATTCACCGATGAATAGTACTTTGCAAATAATATGTCATGCTTGGTTCCAAGTGAATGATCAGATCAATTTCCTAAGACGCCAATATATTTTAAGAGCTGAAGGAGACTGTGAATATATACATTGGCTGAGCATAAAGAAAATATAAAATATGAAAAAAATAGGCAAGTAGAAAGAATTACCAGTTAATGGAAATGCAATTACAAGAAACATTTATGAATAAGCAGATCATATATTTTATATTGTATATATAGTTCTTAAATTGCCAAAAGACCACATTCAATATTTAATTATGAAAAACTATACCAAGAAGAGACAGCATAATATGTTAGAGGGATACCAAGAGAAATAAAGTAAGCTTGCCATGCAGCAATGGTTGGATATTATTTCTAGAAACATTGTATAACAATCCTATACTTGCAAATGTATCTTAAACTGGAAGGTTGTCCATACATAACCCAATTAGTTTTCATGCCCGAGTAACTAACATTTGGCTTTTGGTATTCTATTCGATATACTCTATGGAGAACAATCACAAAACAACATTAGTATTGCTTCATATAACGACCTGGTATTTTCAACCATTTGTGTCCACATATGTTGCACTTGAATTGCTCAAAATATCAGATTGCTAATCTATATTTGGCAAAACTAAGCATATACAGTAAATAAAATAATCACAGAATCACAGACACATAGTAATATAACAATATGCACCAGAATAGATAAATAAAAGAGGTGAAATAAAACACAATAGAATATACATGTACAATGTAGTCTCGAATACAATAGATGATAAATATGAACAAGACCACTGGATAGCTGAAAGCTAAATAGATACAGATGGATCTCCAAATGAAGCTCCAACTTCAAAGTTGAGTCTCAAACGCTGTGACACGCAGTCTGACCTGAGCGTAAAGCAAAACACAAAACACTCGAGATAGGATTAACATTCTTATATCAATAAATCCAACTCAAGTGAAATATCAACTGAAATACAAGTAACTCAAAGGATGTTTGGGATAACCATCCTCTAAGGATCCGTGGAACTATCTGCTATGTAATAATATACGCTATTATAATATGTCTATAGTAAAGTAAAGGTATTAAAATAGCGTTAAGGCGTTACCATATCCCCTTTAACACATTTTATATATTCCCATAGTCTATACCATGCCGTATGCTCCTCTGTAAACTAGAGGTTTACCAGAGGACATCACATAGGTACGGTACAAAACAAACTCATAGAAAGCATGATAGGGCATGCGACAAGGACTCGAGGCAATGCTAGGGTAGATATACCGTTTGCGTATCCGGACTGGTGGTAACGCATAGCAGCTACTACCGCCCACCTCGTGACATAATGGTATCGAAGTAATGTGTCTGATAGAAGGAATGACCTCACTTGGCCAGGCGTGGCTCCTATTTTAGCCGCATCAAGCTGACTCATGGAGTCAGGCTCATATAAATATCATATATATTCGTCACCAAACCATCCTATTTCATTCTGGAATCTCCACCACATACACAGTTGTTAAAGTGATTTTCGGCATTGGTAGATAGTATGACAATATTTGATCCCAGACTCTTTAACAACCCAACGTTATTATAATACCGCAATCATTTCAAAATAGTTTATACTTCAAACCAAAATATCGTTTCCATTTCAAAACCATATCAGTACGATATCAAATTTCACTTCAAATATATTCATTTTCAAAATCACAGCACTTCAAAGTTATAACACTTCGAAACAAAAAAACTTGAAATTATAACACTTTAGAAATCAAAACATTATGAAATCATAACACTTTAGAAATCATAACAGTTTAGAAAACCATAACACTTTCCTTCAAAGAGTTTAGATATAAATAATAGCATATAAAATAAAATAGTTTATAAAATAAAATAGTTTATTTAAAATAGTTATAATTTAAAGTAGTTTATAATAAAATAATTAGTATATTAAAATAGTTTATATCAAAAATGTTTATACTAAAATAGCTTATATTAAAATAATTTATAAAGTAAAATATATAAATAGTTTTAAATATAATTTAAAATACTTTATATAATAAATAGCTTCCTCATATTTCCCAAATCGATTTACATCAACTCGAATTCCAAAAATTCAAATTTAAATCAAATCTCAATTCATCGAAAATCAATTTAATTACTAAATAAACGATTTCAAATTATATCGATTTCAAATACAGCTTTGAACCATAAAGTAAACCATTTCAATTTCGATATATTTCAACGCTTTAGATATTCCACATTTTCAAAACTGAATTTAAAATTTCCATATCTATCTCAAATTTAACTTCATTATTATTTAGTTTTGAAATATCCACTAAATCAATTCAATATCATTTACATGAACCTTAAATTACATTTTTAAATAAACTAGATATTCCTTCAATTTATTTAAACATGAAATATTCAATTTAATCATTTTAAATCAAATCAAGTTATAAAATCATTTCTTTAGATCTCAATCAATAAGTTTGAAATCAGTTTAGTTAAATAAAATTCTTAATTAAATACAATTTCAAATAATTTCAAATTTATCTTCGCAACCTTAACTTATAAAATCATTATAAAATCCATTTTAAAATATAAATTTAAATAAATACTTAACCATATTGTATTTTTCTTAAATCAAACTTTACTAAATTTAAAGCTTATTATTATATCTATTTTATGTTAAAACTTATTCATATACATAATATTTTCAAATTTAAATAAAACCATATATATATTTCCTTTCAAAACCATAGAAATCATTTTCAAAATATTTATAGATGTACCAACAGTATCTGTATATAATTTTCTATCCTATGGTCAAGTGATACAGATATTTATCATTTCAATTCGCAATTTAAATATATACAGGTATATATTATTTCAACTCGTAATCCTAAATTCAATTCAAATGAAAATCGTTTGAGTTTATCATTTCAACCCATAACGGTTTTCTCCTATTCTACAGTTCCTTCAGTATGTATCATTTCAACCCATAGTGAATTCTATACTAACTGGAAACTTGCATAGTGATAATAGATATGATAATAATATAACAGACATATATCATCAATACAAATAACAGATAATGATATCAGAAGTCACATGTGAACAAATATAGATAATAGCATATATAGCAATGTAAATAACTAACAACAGCATATTTCAATTGTCGTTTCAATTGAAAACAAATTTAATAAATATAAGAATGTTAATCATGAGTGATTGCTCACCATTTGAGGCTAGAGATGAACGATAATGAGGTGAGTTACAAATCTAAGCACAAATTCCAAAGCAAAGCAAGATTAGCACGAATTTGAAGTCAAAGCTGATAAACAGGAATTGATGTAACCAAATCAAATTAGCTAAGATGATCTAGAATGGAAACAAATGTATTTGAAATACGAAATATATTTTTTCTTCTTAAACTGAATATTAAATTTTTTAAATAGAAAATAAAAATATATTAAAGTTATTATGAACATATATACATACCTACTCCAAAACAAATACTTTAAACACAGATTGACACTGAAAAATACTTTAGACATATTACACACACACACATAAAAGCTATATACCATTTTTTCTTATGATAAACCCATACTTCTCTTTATATATACACACACACATTTTTAAACCATATTACAACATAAAAAAAATCTAGAAACATAAAAAAAAATGTATATAGCTTACATAACAATATGTATGTATATATACCAATTCAATACCCAATGGTTAAACAAACTCATATAACCATATATATACTTACAACATATAGCTTGCATAAACTTCATTAACATAGTATAACAACACTTGAAAACTTTGTACATAAATACATTGTATACTTTATAAACACTATCTTACACACAGTTAGTATATGCAACAAATCGTTGTAAGTAATATTTTTTGTAAATTTTATAAAACTAACAAATATATATAAACAAATGTACTGCCTTTGTAATATATAATTCACATACTTTATAGAGCTGAGCACTAGTAGTATAATAAACATAATACTCCTTTATATAACATATATAGTGACAGAAAAATTTACATAATATACTTTAAACATATACGCTATGGATTTAGCTACATATGTGCTGTAAACAACTTTATGTACTTTCTTATATTATAAACACTAAACTTAAAACTTTAAATATAGCTAACAAAAATAATATTAACTTATGTAAAATATATATTTATAAAAATCAAACCGGTTATATTTATTATACAAAAATACAACAAGCAGATGAAATGGAACGTATTAAACTATACTATATATATAATATGAAAGTTGCAATTATTCTATACTTAAAACAGTATTAAATTTGAAAACAATATATAAAGCAGTATGTATACATTTATAATATAAGGTATAAGTGTGTGTGTGTATATACACACACGATACAAAGCTAGGTGGAGGAGCAGTGAAAGGAGGGAGGAAGACGGGATTTATAGGCAGGCGCATGGTGGAAGCTTGAGGGGTTGGTGGTCGGTGCGTGGTGAATCGTGATGGAGGGAGGCGGAGATGGACAAGCTGCTAAGTTCGGTTGTGGTGATGGGCAAGCACAGTCGGCGGGATAGGTTGGCTAGCGTGGTCGGTGGGGAAGTTGAGTGAGGCCGTGTCTTCGATTGCTCGACTAGGTGAAGGAAACAGGCTTCAACTTGCATAAATTTTGTTTTATTCCTCCTTTTTTTAATGGCAGAAAGAAGAATGAAAAAGGATAGGAAGGAAGAGGACAAACCAAAAATATATTGAAGATAGTGGGAATAGTGATAGACATGGGAATAAATAATAAAGTGAAAAGAATGGCAATGGTCCCCTATGATTTGGCTAACTAAATAAAACAATTAATTGTTGCTTGGATGACATGGTTAAAGTTTGAAACGCAAAGGAAAACAAAAGGTCACAGATCTAATACTGATACGACACTTGTTTCTGTCATTTCTGTCACGTACCGGGTCCCAAAATACAGAAATAAATATACTACAGAGATCATCACGACGAGACGATCAAAATGGTACATAGATATTAACGATATGATCATCCTATCAAAAGTCGATACCCGGTATCGAAAAATGCTGCAAATTTGCTGAAAATAAGATAAACGGAGCAATAGCAGTCCAAATTTGATGAAACAGAAGATGATGTCTCACTTACAAGATAAGTTACAAATTTATTGTACAAAAATATTCAGGTTTGGAAAATATTTTATTATCATCAATTTTTAACTTATTTGAATTAAAAGAAAATTTAGACCAGAAAATAAACTTCCATATTATCAGATGAAAATTTACCATTTGCTGTGTTTTTAAATACATATTCCAAATATTAATTTTTTCTTTCCAAATTCAATAATTTAAAATTTCAAAAAAAAAATCAAATATATTGTAAAAACAAATAAAAATTTACGGGTCGTTACGCTCTCCCCCACTCAAAACTTTTTATCTTCGAAAAGGAAGAAGATAAGAGAATAGAACAACCAGAAGAAAAAAGCAGACTGAAAAACAAAATAAAACCATTAATTTAAAACATATAAACTACATTTATTTTAAAATTGGTTTATATTAAATCAGTTGATTCCAGTTCATTTTATTTAATCAGTCAAATTTATTGTGTTCACATTTGAATGGTTTCATTTCCATATATTTTTATTCAATTGATTTGTCTCCCATTTATTAATATTTATTGCACAAATTTCACAATAAGATTTGTTTTAGTTTACTCATTTATTAACTCTATTTGATCAACCATAGTAAATTCCCCCTCAACATTTAACTTCAATTATTCAAAACCATATAGATTTCAAATTTAGATCGATTAATATACAACAAATTGGTTTAATCCATTTAATTCAACTAATATATAGTCATTCAACTTAAAATTGTTTTTCTTTCATTTTATCAACATTTTTTCAAAAAAATTAATTTTTAGATTAACTCATTTATATCCATTTATCTTCAGCTAAATTGATTCCACTAAAATTCAAGTACACTATTCTTAAGTCTATATTTGTTCTTTTAATTAGCATTCTCCTTTATTTATTAAATTTATTTCACTTAACATATTTTTCCACATATATTAAGTGAAATAAACATATTATAACCATATACTATTCAAAAAAATTATTCTCTTTTTATTATTCAATTTATTATTTATATATTCCCTTAACAAAATGTCCTTCTTTTGATATCCTATTGTTTATATCATAGTGTATATTATCCAATTACATTCTAATTACATTTGAACTTTCCGTGTAAGTTATATAAATGTTTTTGAGTGCAATTAAATACTATACAAATTTTCCTTCTATGTACAACATTTATATTAAGCCAGATTTTAGTTCGAACAATTTATTACTTAAGTTTCTTCTTGTACGACCCTTATTATATCCTAACATTTTAACTTTTTGCTTATTTTAGGCAAGTTATATATATTAGAATGTAATTTAGTGTTATACAAATAAGTTTGTTCAAATTCATTATTTCAGGTTGGTCTAATTCCATTTATCATTTTAGATATTCCAATTATTCAAATATTTCACTATATTTCAATAATTGAAACCTTTCCTTAATATAAAACTTAAGATCCAAATTTCCAGTTTTACTTCAAACTATTTTGAAATAAATATACATATACTTATATATTTTATAAATCAAAATATACACCAAGAAATTTTAAACCAAAACTCATTATCCAAAACGAAAGCGTAGCAAAGCTAATAACTCATTTATCCACTTTGAAACTCGAAAATGAATGTCGATGATGCTGCAGTCATCACCGAAAATATTTTCCAGCGACAATGGAGGAGAGTACAGGTTTTAAAATTTAAAATTATACTTTTAAAATAGTTTCCATTCGAAAATACTTTCAAATAATTATTTCAAAACTTTGAAAACCAAATTTTTGAAGATACTGAAAATTTAAATTCTCAAATTTTAAATTTAAATTAATTTCAATTCCCAATCAATTTATAAACCATGCTGATAATTTCATTTATTTATATTTTGTTGCAATAGTAAATGGTTTACAAACAATAAATGAAATAAATGATACTAAAATATTATCATTTCTAACAACCAATTCATTTAACTATTAATTTCAAAAAATTGTCAAACATATATAAATAGCAATGAACAAATTATTTAATCGGTAAACTCAACCCCGTTCATTAGGAAATAAACAGATGAAAATAAGATCGGAGATCAAGTCCTAACCATTAGTGGACGGATTTCCTTATCAACGTCTTAGAAGAATGAAATGAGTTTATACATACAGTATAGCACCTCGAACGGTAATTGTACAATATAATCCCCATTCTTCTTCTAGATATTTCCAAAGTTATATTTTGAGTCCAAATTTGATAGTCGGTTAGTCAACTATCAATAAACAATCATTCAACAAAATGTTCCTTTTTTCCACTGAAAAACCCTAGATCTCTTTTTAATTTAATTTTAATAAATTGAACCTCTTATCAAAAAAATGTGTACTTATCTTATCGATTTCAATAAATTCACAAACTATCCTTCAAAAATATTTGAAAACCATTTTTGAAAATAATGTGGAATGTACAACTGCGGTATCAAACTATGGACTCACAGCTCAATGGTTACGTCATTATCCAAATAAATCCAAGATTTAACTGCAGGCATTCACTGCCTCTGATTACGCCATACCATTACTTCCTGAAAACTTTATTTAAAAATTATCTCAAAATAATGCTTATAAGTTCAAAAATAAATTTCCAAGTTCAATCTGGTCAAATATACTTAAACAAAAGTTATCACACAAAACCATATGAATGTTTAATAAATTATCTTTTAAAAATAATAATGCTGACTAATTCTTAAATCAATAATAAATCTTTAACAATTATTGTAGGTAACTAACTAAAAATTAAATATGCTTTAAACAATTTAAAAAAAATCAAACAACTAGTTTCTGGAATATTTTAACACCTTTAAAGTTATCTAGTTAATAATTAAAAACCCTCTTTTTTATACAAGCCCAAATTCCTCGATTTCAATTTAGTTCGCAAATTTAGAAATCTTACTTGAGCTCCAGTATAACCAATTTTATACATATTTCCAAATTCACTTCCGTCCTTCCAATTTATTTAAAATCTCAATATTTAACCCTTTTATTGAAAATAAGTGCCACTTAAGCATTTATTATTTAAAATTCTTTTATATACTTTTATCCCAAAATCTCTATTTAATACCCCAAATTTGTTAAGCATAAATTTCAAACCATTATTTTATCAGATCGATTAACCCAAATTTCTAGATAAATATTTTCACTTTAGAAAAAACCCTTTAAAATTCTTTTCCAATTAAACCCATATATCACTGGTATTTAAAAATACCAAATCTAAGCTAAAACTGCCAAAGCATCCAATCAATCCAAACCACAAATAATCCATCACAGATTATTCCAAGAAAACATATATCACTATACATGAATTTAAATTCAACATTTTTGAGGAATCCAGTTGGATCCCTCGAACCTGTTTCCCTCCATCCACAAATGTTCATACAACATAAAAATACCAATTCCACTTTGAGGTGGAATATCGCTGTATATGTGGTCATCTGGTATTATGCGGGGCGTATAGGCTTTCATCCGCTATATATATGTGGGAATATCGATCATTCCAATACATATATATATACACTACTATATATAATATCACATTCACTAAATTTTTTTTATCCATTCAACCAATCAATCATTAATTAATTTTAACTACTCAAAATTAAAGCCGGCAATCCAAAATTGAGTGAGATAAACTCACTTTGGGTTTAAATTCGCCAAACGTTCAAATTTTAAATTAAACCGAACATGTTTGATTTAACCTAAAAGTTTAACTAGCTTTAATTGACTCGAAGTCTGCTCCAACTTGCAATGCTCGTCGCCACAATCTTGTCCCCGCTTGTTTCATCCAATTTCGACCTCGTATGACAAAGATATGAATTTTTAAAGATTGGAATATAATTTATATAAATAAATTTACTTTTTTTTATAAAATCTAGATCGGTGTTAATCCCAGCAAAAATATATCAGTGCCACACCTTCTTTTCCTCTTCCTTCTCACGTACACCAGGCTGATATCATGTTCGAACCCATCTCCCCTTCAAAACATAAACAATCGCCTCCACATCGCTACCCTAGAACTCATTCCGCGACCACCCCTCGAAAGCTCGTCACAAGCACCACCTTCGGCCAGAAGCACATGGCGCCTGGCCCCATAATTCGCCTAAAAGTACCCCACAACTGCAGATACTTCTAACTCTTTGATGGATAAGATACAATTTTGTGACGTCTTCATTTTCCTTCTATACATTAACATTGATCTACTTCCTTTGGAAGAAGTAGCCTTATTATCATTAGAGTGATGATGAGTCATCCACCATTGTCTAAAGTAGCTGCTTTGAAAAGATTCCATTATATTACATGTAAAATTAACTAACTGCATATATAGCTTACTTACACAAATTTATGTTCGCACGCTTTTGTATATATGTGGAGAAAAAGAGTACAGAATTGCACTTCTTCCACTCCACATATTTACAAATTCCTTATACATACTCTTTGCTACTCCACATATAAGTATAATAAAACATTACCTAATTATATGAGACTTTCCTTTATTTATTTACTTTTTAATTTTAATCTTTTTACGGTAATTGTGTTCAGCTACGAATTAGGCAATTTTACATTTATGAACACACTTTGGTCAACCTATCATGTTTCTTCGAAATAAAAATGTTACAGTCAAATGGTTACCTTACTTTTTGGTCAAAGCCGAGATATCGACAAAAGGGATGGATATTAGGGTTGGAGATCGATTGGAAAAAAAGGCTAGATCGATACCATCAAAATTGGACCGAGCTCTAATCAAGGTGGGATCGATTGGGAATGATAAACATGGCTTGGAAAGGCTACATTTCAAATTTCAGGTTAAACGGAGTTTGTATGCTTAAGTCATGGATGGATTAAAGTTCATGAAAACTATTTTGTATCGATCCATTCTTATCAATCAAGATGGATGGTGTTCGTATCCATAGAGATCGATACGAGGAAAGGGAACTCGGATCGATACGAGGAGTAGATGGGTCCTGGGATCGATGGCTTTCATATCGATGCAATGTGCATCAATTTGGTTGGATACGGAGGAAGGAAGGCGATATGCTTCGTATTGATCTGGGCAGAGATCCATACGAAGAATGGAGCAATAGTTTTAGGGACATGGAAGTCTTCCCAGTTAAATCTGACTACTATCGCTGTAGCTTTCCGGAGTAATATGGGACATCACCTATAATAAATAACTCAAGTGGACACAAGGTTCATCATGATTCTGTATGGTAAACCATCCATATAATCTAGCTACCAGTTCCTACGAATAGTCAGACTAATGTGATATGTCATTAGTAAGTTATGGATCATAAATTGCATTTGGATAAGGTAGGTGAAATACTTGGGAGGGGTCCGCTTCAAGTTTAAGGTACTAAGTGGCTATTGTATGGTCTGCCTCGATCTTAGGTGAAGTATATCTAATAGGATTTCTTACAATGTTATAAGGAAGAACCATGTAGGGATCGCCTTAGGGTTAGGTCTTCAATGATGGGAATCTTCCTATTTATAGATGATAAGAGTCCGTCTAAGCTCGATTAAAAAGGTATTGAGTGGTTGGAGTGTTTCTCTCTTTCATTGTATTCGCTAGTTAGGAAAATGGTATAGTTAGGCTGGAAGTGCTTTTAGGCCAACAGTTAAATTTGGTCTAGTCAAACAGGAAAAGCCTTAGAGCCTATGGTTGACTTTGCATAGTTGGGCCGGAAGGGCCTTCGGGCCTATAATCAACTTCGTGCATTTATAATTATTTTAATACGAAAGACTCACTACATTTTCGGACATTACCACCAATGATTTCTATTGTGGTAAAATTTGAAATTTCTTTCACCAGAAGTTTTTGTTCTAACTCCCTCCTCTTTTCAAAAAACAGGCCAGGGGCGCTGGGTACTGCTAAAGAAGCAAGAGGCGGGAAAAGTTAATGGATATGGCTACTGTCTTTCATTATTACCAACTTTATGTTATTTTCATGTGCCTACCTACTTGGGACTATGTTATTGTTATTTCTGTGTTCAGTAGATATTTATGTACTGAAATCACAGTGTTGAGATATTTTGGGATTTTATGAAAATGTTCTTTGTTTCTGAAATGGTGTTTTTATGGGTACATGTTTTACTATTATATTTTATCCATCCGTTATGAGATTCTGGATGTTATATAGATAGCTTTGTACACTTTATGATGATTTAAAATTTTCACCAACCAACAGCCAATCTTAGAATGGCTCTATGTCCCGATGGGTATTTCTTGGGTCGAGGTTTAGGTCTATTCTGTGGTGGGTTGTTACATTTAGTATCAAAGCTTTTGTTGCTGGATCAGAAGGGGAATAGGTTATGTATGAGGGCATACTTGTTATACTTGAAAATAGTTTTCAAATGTTTTCCAAAAGCCCCTATATGTGTGTGTGTGTCATATAAAGAATGTATGTGACAACACTAAGCAAATTTTCTTTTTAGCTATTAGTACTATCTTAGGAAAATTTCACTAAACAAGTTTTAAAACCTAGAGATAGTAGTAATGGATTAGAATTCTGATGCTACGAACTCTTCTCCCGAAGGGATGCCTAACATTTGTGGCGTGCGTGAGTGGTTCAAATAGTATTTGAGGCACGCGGGAGAGGTTCCACCTCCACAACAAGCGATCCCCGTAGCATTACCCGCAGATGCAGCACCTTGGCCTTTGGATTTTACCAAATTATGCAAGGGATTCCAAAATATATGCATACATGCATATAATGGATCTTAGGATTTTCTAGATACCAAAGCATGAATGGTTGACTATGGCCGCATATTTTGGGGAGCTTGGATGGGAGGATAAGGTCAAGAGAAGGATTGCTGCTTGGCATCTGAAGAAGGAAGCCTTAGACTGATGGACTGTTGTTGTGGGAGAAACTAACGAGGAAGAGATTAATTAGGTTGTCTTTAGAACTCGCTTTGAGTTAAGGTTTATGTTTAGTGTAGAAGTTTGTATGCAGTTGGAAAAGTTCGTTCTAAAGGGGTACATTAACAAATTTACTGAGTTAGAAAAGTTTGGGATAGGATTGATAGACACCCCCATGAAGAAAGTTATGAAATTTGTAAAAGGTCTGAATTCCCCATTAAGAGAGGTTCTTTTGGCCCAGATTCCCAAAGGCGCTACCTATGAAGTTATTGCTGGATGGTCTTGTTATAGAATACTAGTGGTGAGGAGAAAGTGAAAGAGAAAGAGAAGGTCGAGGTAGCATCTAAGTAAAAAGGGGCTAAAATAATATTTTGGGCAAACAAAAAAAGCTAAGGCTAAGCTGAAGAAGGAAGTGATAGTTTGTCAAAGATGCTAAAATACTGGACACATTACTAAAGAATTCAAGGTTAGCTTGATGAGAGAGGAATTTAAAGGAAAATGCTTTAATTGTTTTATGGTAGGGCATCATATGAATAAGTGTCCAAAACTGGCTAAAGGAGGTCAAATTGGGCATGCATACGCTATAGAGGTGGTTCTTGTTTCGAGTAGGCAATCGCTAAGGGACAAAGGCCAGGTAGCTTTGGAAGGTACACCTATTATTTCAAGAAATGTTATTAGTACCATGTTTGATTCTAGAGCATCTCACTCTTTCGTAGCTACGAGAATAATTGGATCATTAAACTTGAAAACCCAAATTGTCACTAGCCCATTAGAGGATCAACATCTCTTTTGTTATTTTACAAAGATCTAGTTGTGGAAATTTTTAACATTGAGTTCTCGTCCAATGCATACGTTCTTAGGCTTAAGGGGTATGGACTTCTTTTTGGAATGGATTGTTATCTCATTATGAAGATGTCTTAGATTACAAAAGGAGGATTGTATAGCTAAGTAGTAGATTAGGGATAGACATCAATGTTCATTGTTCATTCCAAAACACAATAGAGTCGAGCTATCTATATTCTCTCAGCACACTAAAAAATTTACTCTCATCCATACCCTTAGTCTAAGAATTTGTGGATGTTTTTGAAGAAGTCTCTAGTCTTCCTCCCTGTAGAGAGATCGCATTCAGAATTGATTTAGAGAAGGACACTAGACCTTTTGCACTACCAATGAGGCATATGGCTTCTAATAAGAGGCGGGAATTAGACAAGCAGATTTCAGAACTGTTGCGAGAAGGATTCATACACCGCAACATTTCTAAGTAGGAGCACCAGTTGTCCTTGCCACCGAGGTAGATGGTTTTTTATGGTTATGCATTGATTATCGAGCACTGAACAAGTTGACAAAGAAGAATGGGTACCCTCTACCTAGGATAGATGACTGGTTCGATCAGCTCATTTGTGCCAAAGTCCTTTAACAATTGGACTTGGCCATCGGATTTCGTTAATTAAGGGTAGCTGAAGATAGTAGAGTAAAGACTGCTTTCTATATATCGGGCAGACTGTTTGAGTGGAAGGTAATGCCTTTGGTATGACTAATGCCCCAACCTACTTTATTGATCTTATGAGGAGATCTTTAAATGGTAGTTGAACAAGTTTATTATGGTGTTTGTGGATGATATTCTCATATACTCCAAGATAGAGTAGGGACATGAAAAACACCTAAGGAATGTATTAGAGACCTTGAGGAGTCACCAGTTTAAAGTGAAATTCTCTATGTGTCATTTTTAGCAAAAAAGTGAAGTTTTTAGGTTATGTTATTTTCGACGAAGGATTCTCTATGGATCCGACTAATGTAGAAGTTGTACAAGGTTGGAAGGTACCTAAGAATGCTATGGTAGTTAGGAGCTTCCTTAGCTTGACTAGTTATTATAAGAAATTCATCAAGGACTTTGAGGAGATAACAATGCCTTTAACTCGCATAACCAAGAAGAACCTTGACTTTGCATGGGAAGAAAAGTGTACAAGATCTTTTGGGACTTTGAGTAAATTGTTGACTTATGTGTTTATGATTCTTGATGGATTGAAACCTTTCATCGTATATACTGATGCATGTGGGATGGGATTGGGAGCAGTCCTTAAGTAAGAGGGAAAGGTAGTGGTTTATGCTAGTAGGAAATTAAAAGACCATGAGAAAAGGTATATTACTCTTAACTTGGAATTAATAGCTATTGTTTTTGCTTTAAAGATGTGGAGATGCCATCTTTTGGGAGAAAAGTATGAATTATTCACCCCACAAATCTCTTAACTATCACTTTTCTTAAAAAGACTTAAACCTTAGGCCAAAGAGGTGGATGGAGTTTATAGCATCATTTGACTTTGAGATTCAGTATACCATACATAAAGGGATTGTTGTTGCTGACGCCCTCAGTCTGAGGCATGCTCTCTTAATGCTATTGTTATCTGGCATTCTAGCCCGGCCATATTGAACAGATTGCACGAGTAAGATTCGATGGCTGTTAAGGCCGATGATTTTAGAGTGACGATTATAGGGCCTAAAAAAGTACAGATGGTATTACGAAGTCAAGATTGAATGGAATTGATTAATGCACAACGTAGAATGTTCAAAGTATTAGATATGATTCAATGCATAAGAGGGGTTGGAATAGTTTAACTCCAACAAGAGGAATCGACATACATCAAAGTACAAGAGCATTCTTGAAGAAAACAATCAATGTCTCAAAATCTTCAAGTCCAAAGCATATGAAATTTGAGGTGCAAGATATTAGGACCCTAGGGAACCTACCCTAAGGATCACGCATCAAAAGGAAAAAAAATTAGATGGATGGTATACGTCCCTTAGGAGGGATCGGTAGAAGGCAGCATTCAAGTTATGTTGAATCAAAGTTCAAGCAATAATTCGAGTTCCAATGATCCAAATGACGTGAAAATTAGAGGCTAAACATATTTTTGCATAAGGAAGCCACCATAGGGACCGCTACCCAAAATTCAACAAGAGAAGGAATCGGTACCAATCCCTCCGTTTTAGGAATTAGGCCCAAAATTCCCTCTAGTGGGCCCATATGGTTTAGAAGTTCCTTCAGCTGAGATTTCAGAGAGATACTCGGTCTTCGTCATCTATAAATACTAGCATGATGGGTCATTCTTAAGACCTTTTATGCTGCTTGTTACTCTAAACTGCATTGTAATCAAGTACTTGCTATTTTGTAATGTTGATATTAGATTTATAAGTGATTAATGATGGATAATCTTCAAAGTGGATGTAGGCATACAATGCCGAACCACTATAAATTTCCGTATCTCTGATTATAGCTTATTCTCTATTGCTTACTAATTCATTTATTCAGTTTAATTTTGTTTTTCGTCACTTACTTATGTACAAAAAAATTTCTTAAGTGCTTGTGACCAATTTATTTACAAACATTTTAGTGCTTTCATTGAGAACCTTGATTCTCAGTTCATTCAGATCCTTTTTTGCCACTGGATTGGATAAATCCATAAAGGAGATATGCAGTTATCTTCAAGAAGTTGCTCGTACTACTCAAATTTGTAGATATCTAAGAAAAGCTATTAATAATGGTGAGAAATACAAGATCTACTTCTCAAAACATGAAGGGAAATGAGAATACTAGCATCCGCTAAGGAGACCTAAGAAATCAACCAAGGAATGTGAATATTGATCCGGTTGAAGTTCAGGATCCCGTTGATTCTATTAAAAGAGCTGAATTTCATAATTTAGTGAGAGAGCTGATGGACAGACATCGACAATTAAACTAACAAATTCTAACTAACATCAACTTGATGAACCAACTCGATCAGCTGTAGCGAGGGAAAGCTTGAAGAGACCCCACTCCTTACTTGACATTGGAGAGTTCTAACTCATCAGACGAGTATCAAAGGCATAGGCATCGCAGAACAGACAAATATCATGTAGAAACTTTAGGGCATCGATGGCGGACCATCATGGTTTGCCAGGATCGACAGGTGACTATCACTCCATAGAGATTGATACCGATCCCTCCACTAGAAGAAGAAATCCACCCATGCCTCATGGCATGATCAAATCGGAGCCGTTTTAGTTGGTTATGATGTTAGAGTTCAATTAAATGTTGGCCAAGCGCTTATCTGGAATGGTGATGAAGTGAATTTACAAGGTACATATTAGGAAGATGGTGAACCAAGAAGGCATGAAACGGTACGCAAACATCGACCGGATCATTCACATAAGGTGAAATATGACAACCGCTTGGCATCAACCAACCAAATGCCGTACTTATTGGCAATGTTCAAATAGCTAGTGAGAGGGAGCCTAGGTTTGACTAACGATGAATGGGGAATCTCGAGAAGTCATACCCCATTCACTGATAATGTTCTACTTGCGGAGTATCAAAGGAGGTTCAATATTGCCATCAATGCCCGCCTACGAGTGAAAACCGACCCCAGGCAGCATACCATGAGATATGAATGGGTGATGGATTCTACACAAGCAGATGATGTAAACAAGTGTAGATGATTTTCCATAACTCTCTCTTGAATAGCAATGATGTGGTTCACAAAATTACCCCCACGATCAGTTTCTAGATTTGATAATTTGGCAATAAAGTTTTTGAAGCAGTTCCAGATGCACGCAACTCGTCCCATGGATATAATGTCCCTGTCCAGCATGATTCAGGCTCAAGGAGAATCTTTGAAAGATTATTTGGAGAGATTTCATACAACTATTATGCAAATTAGTAATCCGAATGACCATGCGTTATTGATGTTTGCGATGAGAGGGATAGACGCAGAATTTGATTTCGACGATTGGTTAGCTGGCAAGCCACTTGCAATGTTGGAATGCTTTTTGCAAAGGTGGCTCAATATTTGAGAAAAGAGGAAGCTAGGTCCTCCAGGAAAAAGCATGTTTCGGGACCAAGTGAAGAGGGAGTACAAAGGAACATCGCAATAAAGAAATATGATGATGTCTTAGGAAAAGTTCAAGTGAATTTCCAAAACAAGTAGAATCAGCAAAAGAAAGGCGGAGATAGGTGCAGAGAACAAAAGAGGGATTTTGAAAAAGGGAAGCCTAGGATTCCGATGCTCGATACTTACACACCATCGAATACATCCTTGGAGGATATCTATTTGTTTACTTGCAATACTATGCAATACAGAAAGCTGCCACCAAAAGAATCAATTGAGAACAGAAACAAATTGGAAAATATCTTCAGTTCCACAAAACCTACGAACATGGTATGAATGAATGCAGGCATCTCTAGGACATTATCGGAAAGCTGATTCGCGAAAGGAAGTTACAAAAATTTGTAAAAACCCCGCGTGATGTGAAACAAGGAAGATCCAACCCCAACCGAGGACAAGTACCGCGTAGGGCTAAGGAGCCTGCACGAGTTGGTGGAAGATTGGTGATAAATACGATAGTCGAAGGATTGCACCCAGTGGATAATGGTCAACAAGAGATGGAGCGCTATGCTTGCATGATTAGGCATGTGGATTTTGAATATTGTTTGAATACAGAAGATGGAGCTCTAGCAAAACATTAATGATAGATGATATCATATTTAGAAACTGAGATGCGAATAAGGTTAAGGCTCCGACGATCGAATCAATGGTCATTTCGGCGATGATCAGACCTGCTTTAGTGAGAAGGATATTGATTGATTGTGGAAGTTTAGTAAATATAATTTTTAGAAAAGATTATGGTAAGATGAAAATGGAAGCTAAAGATTTAAGCGGTTTAAAGCCCACATACACGGTTTTAATGGTGTTGCATCTGAAGCCATTGGTTTTGTTGAATTACCTGTAGAGTTGAGACAAAGTAACTGTAGGAGAGTGTGAATCTTGCCGTTTGTTGTTTTGGATGTTGACTCTCCTTACAATGGTTTTCTAGGTCGACCGGCCCTACCCAAATTCTGGACAGCCCTTGCCCTATGGTGTTTGACTTTGAAGTTTCCGACAGATAATGGTGTTGGAGTTGTTCACGGTGATCAGGCAACTAGACGTGCCTGTTATGTAGCTGAGTTGAGGGATGCTCAACATAGAGAACTGTAAGGGTGTGGACAAGATTGTTCTCATTCAAGCTATCGATGATTGGTAATTAGCGTCCGAGCCTTGGCTCGGGCGCCACAGTCGGTTCTATTGAGAGATCCTAGAGATGAAGAGGAGGAGCCAAAAGAGACCAAGGCTGCATCGGTTGAGCTAACGATTGATATCACAGTCAACCACGATGACCTATAACAGGTCCTAAAGATCAGATCATAGCTCAGCCCCCCCGATGTTGAAAGAAATTGCTGGATTTCTCCGAGCAAATCTAGACGTGTTTACTCAGGCTAACTTTGACATGTGTGGAATCTCGCCTGCCATTGTGAGCCATGCATTGTATGTGGACCCAAGGCATGTCCTAGTAAAGCAAAATAGACGTGGCATGGATTAAGAGAGATCTGTCGCTCTCAAAGAGAAGGTGGATGTACTCAAAGGCAATGGGTTTATCCACGACGCCCTCTACCCTAAGTAGGTATCTAACTGTATACTTGTGAAAAAGGCGAATGGGAAATGAAGAACATGCATTGATTACTCAGAATTGAACAAGACATGTCCAAAAGAAAGATGTCCCATTTCGAGGATCGACTAGCTGGTGGATTCAACCACAAGGCACGAATTGCTATCTTTCATGGATGCATACTTAGGATATAACGAAATCCTAATGCACATTCCTGCTCAAGAGCACACCAGTTTCATTACCGATGTTGGATTATATTGTTATATGGTGGTGCCGTTTGGAGTAAAGAATGCAGGAGCTACTTACTAGTGCCTGGTTAATAGGATGTTTAAAGATTAGATTGGAAAGATAGTGGAAGTATATGTGGATGATATGCTCATAAATTCACATTGATCAAGTGACCACATTAAAGACTTGGCAACAATATTAGGAATTCTCCGACATTACAAGATGAAAATTAATCCTTTGAAGTGTTCGTTTAGTTTTGCATCAGGGAAATTCTTGGGCTTTATTGTCAACGCCCGTGGAACCAAAGCTAATCTTGAGAAGATTCAGGTTATCCACGATTTCCAAACGCTAAAGACTATCAAACAAGTACAGAGTCAGAATTGGAAAGTTGTTGCCTTAAGCCAGTTTATTTTCAGAGCTACTAACATATGCGTTCCATTCTTTGACTTGATTTGGAAAGGGAAAAGAAACTTCAAGTGGACATAGGATTGTAAAGACGCATTTCAAGCTTTAGTGAATCATTTGGAAAGACCCCCATCTTGTCAAAGCCAATGGGGCATGAAGATTTATGCTCCTATTTTGCCATGTCGATACATGCTATTAGTGCTGCATTGTTTCGTAAGGAGAATTGAATTCAAAAACCAGTTAACTACGTCAGCAAGAAATTGATAGGAGTTGAAAGAACTCCCTAAAATAGAGAAAATGGCATACTACTTGCTGATTGCATCATGAAAGCTCCGCCCGCACTTCTAGGCCCACCCGATAAATATTTACGCCAACCAGCCATTACGATAGGTTTTGCAATGACATCCGAAAGAATACTCAAGTATAATATCGAGCTTAGTCAATTCAATATCACTTATCTCCCTCGGAGGGATATCCAAGGTCAGGCGCCGGTAGATTTCATAGCAGAATTCACTACGTAGGATGATTTCCCGGAGAGCATTGAAATCCCTACCATATGGTTGAAATTGTATACTGATGGAGCATCCAATGATCATTGTTCAAGAGCTAGAATTGTGCTTATAATTCCCGAAGAATGTTCAATCTATTATGCTTTAAAGCTTGATTTCCCAGCGACAAACAATGAAGCTAAGTACGAAGCTTTGATTGCTGGGTTAAACTCGCTAGGGAACTGAGAATAAAGTCTCTTGAAATCTTTTGCAATTCACAGTTTGTAGTATACCAATTCAGGGGAGATTATCAAGCTAAAGGGCAACAACTTGCTCCATACCTTACCTAATTCCAAGAGTTGTTGACTGAATTTGAATAATATGACATTACGCATATTCCACGTGATCAAACCAGGAAGGCTGATTCATTGGCAAAGTTTGCTAGCATCGACAGAACACAACAGATAGGCTTAGTTTTGGTCAAAGTATTAAACACCTAGAGTATAAATCTGAAAAAAATTGATTGGGTACTAGAGGCAGAGCTTGAAAGGGGATCATGGATGACTCCGATCAAATACTATTTGCTACAATGTGTCCTACTAGATCGAAGGAATGAAAAGTGTCAAGTCCTTCGTAAAGATTCACGCTATGTCATGCGAGGAGGAATTATGTACATAATAGGTTTCTCTATTAACCTATTCATGTGTATCGCTCATGATGAGATAAAAATGTCCAAAAAAAAGTTCATGAAGGGGAATGTGGCGATCACACTAGGGGGCAAACTCAAGCAAAGAAAAATCTCCATTACGGGTATTATTGGCCAACTGTTAATCAGATGACGCTGACTATGTAAGACGATGCGATAAGTGTTTGATATATGCAAAAGTTCCAAGAGCTCCACTGCCGAAAATCATGAAAATGGTTAGTCCATGGCCGTTTTCTATGTTGGGTATATATATTATCGGTTCCTTACCGATCTCTAAAGGTGGTGCAAAGTATGCTAACATCGCAGTTGATTACTTCACCAAATGCCTGAAGTAGAACCTTTATCCTCGATCACAATCAATAATGTAATCAACTTCATCGTCCGGAATAACAAATGTCGTTTTGGTCTTCCACGAACTATTGTAATAGACAATGGGACTTAATCCTACAGCTCCGATTTCAAAGACCTCATCTGAAGGTATCATATTAAAAAGAGATTTTCTATAGTCACTTAACCTCAAGCAAATGGGCAAGTTGAACCTGTGAACAAAATCATAAAGTTCATTCTAAACAAACATTCAGAAAAGGCTAGAGGAAGGTGGGTGGATGAACTCCTGACAGCACTATCGGCTTATAGGACCACACATAAGTCCATGACTAGCCATACTCCATTCGTTTTTACTTACCGTTTCGAAAGCCGTTATTCTTATTGAGCTTGTAATTACTTCTGATCAAGTGACCCACTATGATCCTAGAACGAACAAAGATCTTCTCTTGGAATTTCTATGATTTGTAGACAAGAAGTGCAAAGAAGCTGAATTGAGGGCGGCTGCGCACCGATACCGAGTTGCCCGATACAATAGCTTTAAAGTCTGATCTAGAACATTTGAAATCAGTGATCTTATCTTGAAATAGGTTCTCCCTACCTTGTTGCTTATGAATCTAATCTACGAAGGATCGTATTTCATTAAATAGAGACTTGGACAGGGAACTTTCAAGCTAGCGACTACTAATGGAATCACACTCCCAAGGGCATGGAATAGCAGGCATTTACGATGCTATTTTACTTATTTTATTTCTTTTTCATTCAGCTGTATTTGCTTTCAGAATTGGCATTAGAAATTGGCATTCTTGATATGTAATAAGACAGATTATGCTATTCCTTTCCATTTAGCAGATAAAGTTTCGAACTTCCTTTATATTTAGGTTTGGTGTAGCATTATATTTTAATTACATTATGAAACCGATTGATACCGATATGTCTGAATGGGTTCCAGAGTCTGGAATTAATCAATCATGCTAGTTCCCTATGGAACTAAACAAGATGAGCATGGTTTAACCATTCATTTGATAACTCTCGTCCATAACCCAACAGATGAGATACACAATGAGGAATGGATATGACTCGACCATACGATAATCAGATAAATACTACCAAATGATGTGAGTGAAATAAAATACGAGCATCAAGACACGACCGATCGCTTGCTAAATCAAATCCCGAACCTTAGGGAGAAAATAAATCAATTAAGAAAAGTACGATCAGAATGCTCTTTGAAATAACTCTAAGTCCCCAGAGTGCGGAGTAGAGTATAAATTTAAATCGGGTGCGAAATGGACCACCCACGAAATAACTTTACGTCCCGAAAATACAGACTAGAGTATAAACATAAAATGGGTGCGATTCGACAGCCCATTAACTAACACTTATCATTAGAGTATCGATATCAGCATAAACAAATAGATGGGTATGGTTTGACCATTCACTATTCCATGAACTCTAGCCTAAAACCGACAAGAGGGGTTTAAAACCGCTAAGGAAGGAGTTTGACCATCCAATGTCTATCCTTAGTAACTTAAGACTGGAGACAGGAGTATAATAACTCAACGCGCTGAATTCGACAGCATAACACTAAGGCTTGAGCCTAGTGTTTGATGCAACTCAAGCCATGAGGACATGGAGGCCTTGGAATAAAGCTAGTGGATTTTTATCAGAATCAATGGACAACGAATTACAAGTACATTGAATGGAATGTAATAGTTCAACTACTTAAATAACAACTCACATGAGAGCTTAATAGAAAAAAAAACTTTTATTCACATGATAAGTTTCAAAATTATGGTGCAACTTATTTCCAAAAACCAGGGCTCCTACCCGTATAACCACGACTAACAAAAGAAAAACGATGAACAGATAGCTATGCAAACTATGTACACACCAAGCTGAAACGACGACTATTTCTTGATCTGCTATCCTTTTTGGATTTTTCGAGAGTGGCGCTATTTGATCTTCGGCTTTCTCTCTTCCTTGATCCCTTACCGCCTTTGGCAGGAGAGAATTTGAAGCTTGGAGGGAGTTCCCTAGGGATCGACCCTCCAGGCGGAATGTCTTGCAGCAGAATAAGGTGTGGATCATCAATGTCCACTTCGGTAGGCTCAACTTTGGCCTTTTTCTTCAACAACTCTTTCTTCTCTATACGCTTCTTCATGCTTACCTCATTAGTGTATTCGGAGGTGAGGGTAATTATGACATCACTAGATTCATCTATTGGTAGCGGATCTTTAGCCTATCATCGTCGAGTGTTCCGATGACTTGAGCATTAGGCCCTGAGACACCGGTAGACACTGGAATCTTTGTTGATTTCTCTTGTCGCTCTGTGGTAGCATCACCTTTAGGAGTTTGGCAGGACTCGAAAGACATGTATATTTGTCAGACAAGGAGATAAGCCTAAAATCATTAGGCACTAAGAGTAAAACCTCTATAGAGTGGAAAGTAAAGTGGAATACCTGCATCCGGTTGGCTCTTGGTTGTCGCTAGAGTGCCCCCTTCAAAAATAGAGGCCAACACTTTGGATTGGTAATCGGGGTTTATCTTGATCGTAGCTCAAGTCCTGGCCCGGGTGAAAAGAAACCAATGCTCCAACCGCTTGGAAAGAAGAGGGGCCCTAAGGAAAGGCTTCTTAGGATTCAACAATATTTTCCCTTTACCGAAAGGTACTAAAATGTCGAAATATCAGAGTCGCATGGCGGAAAGGTCTACAGGGTCATTTCTACAAAGGATCTCGTGCGCCAATTTCTCTTCATCTAAGTCAGCTTCGCCCAGCTCCCTCTTTTTCATCTCGAAGATGTACTCCCACGCTTTATTGAGTGACTCAAGGTAACCTTAGCTATGAAAACTCAAGCCATGGTGGATGAGGAATTTAGCATTGTATTCGATGATCAGTGAATCAAACATGTCCTTAATTTCATTTTGACTGGACTCTTTAGCATCTTCAACTCAGATTTCAATTTGTTCCATCATCTCCTTCGGGCCTTCATCTGGTGCCTCTTCTTTAAGGGCTTCTATTTTGGCAAATTGCTCGTTGAGTTTGATTTTCAGGCTCCTGGCTTCATCAGCCTCTTCGTAGTAGCTTTGTAATTCTTCCCGAGCCTCAATTTTCTCTTCCTTTTCTTTCTTAAGAAGCCCTTCAAGCTCCTCAATGCGGTGGGCCAAGATATCTTTCTCCTTTTGCAAGGAATGGTTTCTAGAGTAATTGCTTCGCTGCGATTGAGGGTAGCATCGAGTTCTTCCTTATGGGAAACTTCCAAATGACACACTGTCTGACGTTTCTTTAGCACTCTTTTCTGCTTTAGCAAGTTTTGTTGTCAACTTCGATAGCTCATTATCTTGGTACTAGATTATGTCTTTATAATGGATTACCTCTATCTTGAGACGATCTATTTCATATTGTCGCTCGATCGACACTTTGGAGATTTTTTCCACTAATACTTGGAACGACTCATGCTGCACCTAAACGTCATTAACACATGTGAGAGAGCTTACTTTGGCATGGTTCGTGATCATATGAATTGTGGGAAGGAATTTACGCACGTCGAACTAAATTTTCATGAAAGTGGCTTAATTTCAGCGAATTTCTCCACTATAGAAGTGTTAGGAGCAACGGTCGGCAATGATAGATTAGAAGTGGCAATTGGATGCTTGCTTGATTTACGGTTGCAAGATTTCCTGGAGCTAAAGGAACCGGAGTGTTGCTCATGTGATATGGCAATTTGAGGGCCATGGAAGGAAGGTTATTCTCCGCTATAAATAAGAAGATTGGGTTAGTCTCCCTGGTGGGATGACTGAGATTGGGGCTTACGCTTGGAAGAAGAGGATTCCTTTGAACGATAGCTATTTTCCAGTCCGTCGTCCTTTTCCCTACGCCTTCCAGATTCCAAGCCACGGCCAGATCCATAATGCGTCAAAGAGCGTCGTAGGCGATCAAAAGCCCGATAGTGAGTAATTTCACCTACAATGACCAAATGAGAACATGTAAGTAATCATTATGCAAAAGAATGATGAAGAGCGTGTATTGAAGTGCACGTGATTGTGAGTGTCCTAACTCTTGACAGACTAATAACTTTAGCCTTTCTTATAAGTGTTTTCTCTCCTCTATCGGTAGGAAGAATGCCTTCACCACTCTAGTAGAATAATGGAGCTCCTCAATATTGATGTTTGAGAAGTCATAGTTCGTAATTTCATTAGGAATATAGAGATTTGAAAATCCTTTCGGTGAACATTCTAAGTGTTGGGAAGATGATTCTTCGTCAACAGAAGTGATGACAAATTTTGGATCTATAGCAGTTTTTCTTCTACGAAGTTTATATGCCAGCATCTTCCTTCTCTTAGTTGACGTTTGGGATTGCATGCCTTGTGGTAGTTCAACCATAGGCGCCTTGCCTAGTCCTGCATCAGCGTCGTCCGGCTCATTAGTCTAGGAATCCCTAATCTCGCCTTCTTCAATGTCATCCTGAGTCCCTGCAACTGAGGGCATGACATGATTGTTGACATCCCTTTCTTACTCTATGATGTTTCTCGGTAATGTTGCACTTCTAGGGAGCCTAATGCTACGACCCCCTTCCAACCGCCCACATAGAGATAATAAATCATATGTTACAAGAAGTTTGATGTCCCTGCCTTCGACAAGGGTAGCATGAACAGTGGAGATTGCTCATGCAAAATTAATACCCTCAGGATGTTGGCAAACACTGGTATAAACTCAGAATGAAAGTTGAGTCAAAAATACGACTTAGATCGACAGACTTAAGAATGAAGTGTAGACAACACTTACATCCTTCCAACCATCGCCTTGCAAAGCCCGGTGGACATCGAACATAGAACCACTCATGTTTGAGAAGAGAAAGTTTATTCCAAGCACTCGTTAAGTCTTGGCGATTAGGTAAAGGCTCAAGGGAGACGTAGGAAGGATTTCCTAATTGACATTTTAAGTTATAAATGAACCTTATGTCTAAGGGAGTTGGTGGGCGAAACAGAATGCTCATGAATAGTAGAAATATTCCATGAAGGAAGGCGTAGCTATTCAGGAGAAGTTGAGTGAGAGTTATTCCAAGATATCCTAATATTTCTTAATAAATGAATTGAGGGGCGGTTTGCACCCGACACAGCGCACGAATTAGTTGCACGCTATGTACCCCTTCAGGGGCAAGTGAGGCCTGTCATTTGTCAAAGGAACTAGGATGTCTACGAATAAAATTCCTTGTATGGAACATAGCCTGCGAAGGGCAGTCTCACCAATTTTGGAGCCAGGAGAATCTATCGGGCTATCTAAGAGAATGACACCTTCTACTACATCGTGAATATGACTTACATCCTCCATTAGGAGGACAGGAACATCTGAAAAAAGGTTGATGGTAAGGCCAGAAACTTCCATTTGTTTGGCTTGATGACTAGGAGAATGCCTGCCAGATATAGTCGTGGAGCTCAATTTTGCTTCAACATCTCTATAATATGTGGCTGGTTTAGTAGACATTGCAGATAAATGTTCGAAGCGTCTGAACTCCATATTAGCTATACTTAGCGGATAATTGAGATTAGAATAAATTACCTATTCTCCTTATGCTATGTATGAACTAGTGCGGTGTAGTGTAGTGTATAATTGAGATTAGAATAAATTACCTATTCTCCTTATGCTATGTATGAACTAGTGCGGTGTAGTGTAGTGTATAATTGAGATAAATAACTTTAAATAAGAGGATGAAGTTAAATGATGAGACTTTGAATTCCAACTAGAGTGAATGGCTTCACTGACCGTCTCGGCATGTCAAAGTGCAAAATCTATCATTCAAGCCTATATGCTACGTTTAGGTCCATGTTGTATGTTCCAGGGATTTGATTGTTCAAATCCCAGGTTCAATGGTGAACATGCAAGTTCTTTTTTTCATTGCCATCATATAATGTCCAAATAAGTTGGTTTGGATTTGGTTTCAAATTCAGAAAATATGTTTGCCGATCGCTATATGATGAGCCCTTTATACCGATCCCTATCCCAAAGCATTTCAACCGATCCCTTCCCTCCTACAAATCTCACTGATCTCTCTCTCGTAGCAAACATTACCGATCCCTCTACTACACGACTTTTCGCTAAATATCCAACATTGGTCCTCCCACATGAATTCACTTCATCGATCCCTCCAACCTCATTGTTTAAGTCATCCTTCTAAGAGCTTCCCTTTCGATCCCTTTCCTACATCATCAAACGAGGGATCGGCATATTCCTTCTTCTTCCAAAATTATCCTACCGAACTCTTTCACATCCTACGAATCATATCCTTTAAGATACTTCGACCATCATGGCATCAAGTACACTTTAAGTCACCAATAGTATGGAATCCTTTATCACATCATGAAATTTAGGAGTATAACTTAGAAGCTTACCTATATGAGTATTAGAGTTAAAGTGTGGGCGAATGTTTGGAGATGTACGAATTAAAATGGGAGAAGAGATAAGTTCATGGAGGGTTCGGTTTTCTAGATCAAAGAAGAGGGTTCGACGCAAAATTAGAAATTACAGAAGTTAGATAAGTGAAGTGAGAAAGGTAAAGTGATGGCTTATATAAAGAAAGGAGGGGTTGTCATAATGTAAAGAAAGAGGAGTTTGGTCCACAGTTGTAAGCAAAGAAAATGGGATCGTCTATCAATATCCCAATCCCTATGGACACAAGACATTAAGAGGAGGGTTCGGCTATGCATATGTCGATCCCCATGAGCAGATGCATTAGCATATAGAGGCAGAGAGGGATTGGCTAGAGGTATGCCGATCCTTGTAGATATAAAAAATGTAAAGG
Organism: Allium cepa; assembly: GCA_030765085.1. NCBI lineage: Eukaryota > Viridiplantae > Streptophyta > Magnoliopsida > Asparagales > Amaryllidaceae > Allium > Allium cepa. The sequence continues at coordinate 433,468,519 of CM060943.1, forward strand.
AGGGATCAGCTCGACATATTCCAATCCCTGCACACACTTTAAAAAAAATGAATGAATGACAAGAATCGGCTATAATTATGTACGTAAATAAATATAGGCATACAAATTATTGAAAGCATGTATATACAATGTACCATAAAAATGGGTGATGAACCGTGAGGAAAACATATACATAGGCATGCATGTGTATGACCTAAAAGTTCATTTCTTAAAATCTGCAGAAATTAAAATCAAACCTGGAACCTATGAGTTCGAGGCTAGACTAGTTAACTAAATTTTATTATTCTTGTGGATCCAGATTTATATATCAATTAACAGAATAAAGCCCTGGATTTATCCTAAGGGAAATCGACCAAGTGTCAGGACAATCTACGAGAAACTCAGCACCTTGAAAAAACAATTTGACAAGGGAATGATAACCATTGGGAAGCTAGATGAATCCCTTCTTGAAGATTCAAAGCATGTCATGTTCATTACAAGACATACTTTAGGGGTTAAGTGTTATCCACCATTCTAGCCTGGCTATATTGAAATGATTGCATAAGTTAGAATCGACGGCTGTTAAGGCAGATGATTCCAGATTGATATTTTAGGGATCAAAAGTCAAGTACAGGAGGAAAAATGAAATCAAGCCTGAATGGAATTGATAGATGCGCAACATAGAATGTTGGATGTATTGGATATGGTTCAGTGCATAGAAGGTGTCGACATAGCTTGGCTCTAACAAGACGGATCGACATACATCAAAGTACAAGAGCATTCTTATAGAAAACAATCAATGTCTCAAGATCTTCAAGTCCAAAGCATATGAAATTTGAGGTGCAAGTTATTAGGACCCTAGGGAAGCTACCCTAGGGACCACACATCAAAAGAAAAAAATTAGAGGGATCGGTATACAAACCTTGGGAGGGATAGGCATAAGGCAACATTCAAATCATGATGAATCAAAGATCAAGCAACAACTTGAGTACCAATGATACAAATGACGTGAAAATTGGGGGCAAAACTTGTTTTTTAAGGAAGCCACTATAGGGATAGCTCCCCAAAATTCGACCAAAGGAGGGATTGGTACCGATCCCTCCTCTTTGGTAATTGGGCCCAACGAACCCTTTAGTGAGCCTATATGGTTAAGAAGGTCCTCCAATAGAGATTTCAGAGAGATACTTATTGTCTTCGTCTATAAAACCTGACCTAATGGGTTGTTCTGAGGATCTTTTATGCTGCTTGTTACTCTAGACTCCATTTTAATCAAGTGCATGCTATTTTCTACTACTGTAGTCAGATTTATAAGTAATTAATAAAGGATAACCTTCAACGTGTACATTGACATTTAACACCAAACAACTATAAATTTTTGTGTCTCTAATTATAGCCTATTCTCTATTGCTTACTAATTTAGTTTAATTTTGTTTTTCTTCACTTACTTCTGCATAAAAATATTCTTGCATGTTTTTGACCAATTTAGTTACAAACAACTACACTTGAGTGGAGGCAATTGGAGTTTCTATCGAATTTTAATTTCCAACTACCAACAGTACCCACTCTTGGATATCCTTCAATTATGGAAGTTAGGCCGGCATTCAAGGATCGGGGTAGAAGGAGGATGCTATGTTAAATGACATTTTCAACAAGCTTAAGAGGAGTAAGCATTTTTCTCGTGATGACAAATGTACTTTGGAATGTAAGGGTTGGCTGAGGAGAGATGGGTGTCTTTGAGTCCCAATGAAGGAAGATGTTTTGAAAAAAATTCTAAAGGAGTATCACCATTCAAAGATGACTATTCACCCTGAAGGAGATAAAATGTGTAGAGTGTTAAAAGGATTTTCATTTGGCCTGAAATGAAGAAAATGATACCGGACAGTCAAAAGATTAAGGTAGAATAAGGGAAGTCCAAAGGATTATTGTTAGGAAATACTGACCTGGAAGTAGGAGCATATATTCATGGATTTTGCAAATGGGTTGCCTAGGAGTCAAAGAGGCAATGTGGCTGTTTGGGTTATAGTAGACAGACTCACTAAGAGCGCCCACTTTATTCCTTTTAAGATTAATAGAACTGCGATTTCTTTTGCACCGATTTTTTTTGAGGAAGTGGTATGACTTTATGAAGTTCCTACCAACATAGTTGGTGATAGGGACCCCTCGTTCACTAGGGAATTTTTAAAAAGTTTGCAATTTGCATGGGGAATGGCCTTGAGTCTTAGCACGACTTATCACCCGTAAAACGACGGTCAAATGGATAGGGTTAAAAGAATTTTAGTGGACTTGTTGAGAGCATGCATTATGGATTTTAGTGGATCTTGGGAGGTACATTTGCTTTTGGTAGAATTTGCATATGATAATAGTTATGAAACAATGACTGGCAGGGCACCCTATGGATACTTATATGGGAGCCAATGCAAGTCACCAGTTCTTGGTCAGAAACTACCAACACATGCTTGGATCAAATTTGATCCGTGAGACTTCAAAGATGGTAGAACATATTGGACGGTGAATGAAGGCTACACAGGACTGTTAGAAGTCCTATGCAGACTGGCAAAGGAAATAATTTGAATTTGGAGTTGGGGACATAGTTTTCATCAAAGCTTCCCCTCTTAGGAAGGCCAAAAGGTTTGGTACTTCAGGGAATTTGGCACCTAGGTTTGTTAGGCCTTTTCCAATTTTAGTGAGAGTATGAAAACTAGCTTATAGAGTGGAACTTCCAACTAAGCTAGTGGGAGTTCATGACATCTTTAATGTTTTCTATTTGGAAAAAATGTCTACATGACACTACCATAATGGTGGAGCCAGATCAGCTATCAATTGCTGACATGGAGTCAGTCGCCCCTCGTGTAACCATGTGCATAGTGGAAGATAGCATTAAGAAGCTCCACAATAATGAAATTAAGTTGGTTTGTGTTCATATGGGAGATAACCCGATGGAAAGCATATGGAAAACCAAAGAAAAATGAAAGCTTCTCACCCAAGCTTTTCTTTAGTAAATTTTTCTCTCCAAAATTAATAATTTTGTTGCATCATGGTTGCAAGATTAGATGATAGGGTAGGGTTACCACACCCTATTTGTTTTTTTGCACTAATTTATATTTAGGATGCTTGCATACATAGCTATATGTCACGACCTTGCATCACACTACGATTAAGCTTATATATAGTATGTTTGCATACATAATCACATTGCATTTTTGGTTGAGTAGATAGTTGTGTAGACTATTGTAAATAATTAGTTGTATAACATGGCTATTTATTGTGTGTCACACTATCTTTCTTTAATGACTTTGAGGGTGAAATCCTTTGAACGAAAAATGTAACTCCCCATAAAATTTAATAAGAAATAAAAAATTAGAATAAGGCTTAAAGTGAAAATTCTATAAAAGTCGGGATTTGGTCAAAGGAGTTGCAACATTGCATCTATGGCAATTTTCTAATTATACATAATGTGCTAAATATGGAGTTCATTTGTAGTTACAGATATTTGAAGTTTTTGAATTTAAAATAATTTAAAATGAATTTAATATTTAAAGTTCGAATTTGGAGGAAATTTCAAAAAGTTTGAAATTTGAAGATCAATATTTTGATAAAGACGAAAGGCAACATTAAATGGAGGTGAAAAGTAATGAAGAATTAATTGAAATTAATAGAGAAATAAGTCAAAAATCAACACAAAATACAAATCACGCTGGAATAAATGCACCGGTCAACTGCCTTTACTTGACCGGTCGACTGCTAGAGATAGACCACCCTAGGGTAGGGGTCGACCGCTTAGAGCGTCCGGGCACCAAAAAGGCACGACCTGGATGACTCGATCTCGTCCATTTTCGATCTAATGATCCCTATTTCTCCTTAAACCTATAAATATACCTGTAGACTCTCTTCTCTTCCACATAAAATTCAGTAACTACGTTGAGACTCTTTCAAAATAATTTCTCCTAGGGTTTCAAGAAACAGTAAACTACAAGTAAGTAATTATAAATCCTAATTCCTATTTAAAATTCAATATCCAGTATTTCCTCTCTCTATCTTCTTAATTCTAAAATCTAATTTGGAAATATACAAATCTATTTGTATTTATTAAGATGGGGGGAGAGATCTATTAAAGGTTGGGAGTAGTTGTAATGACCTAGAATTTTTGGATATTTGAAATTGTTTATTTAATTTATTTTTAATACTGAAATGTAAATTTCATATATTTAATAACTTGATTTATTGGAAAATTAATTTTTTAATTCAATAAATGAAAATCGATTAAATAATTGAATATTAGGTTTTAAGCTGGATAAAAATGATTTGAAGGCTTACTAAATTCCATTTATAAGAATGAAGGTAAATAAAATTTTAAATTGAATTTAAAAGTGATTTACTCGATTTTAAAAATAAATCATTTAAATTAACATATAAAAACTTTCAGGGTACAGCCTTAGATTTCGATGAAACCAGTTCTATTAGATCCATAATAGTGTGTTATTATCGAATTTCAAATTTCGTAGCATATAGGGTTATCATTTGGTCGTACGTCATAGAAACGCGTTGAATTCTGTATCGAAAATTTAATATTTTAATTCGATTCGAAAAGCTATCTTCCACATATGATTGATAGGCCTTGAAACCTGTTCCATTGCGTTCGGAATAGGGGTATAACATTATAAATGTCTGGTGGCACACCTCGATAGGGGTTCGAAATTTTAAGTTACTTAAATCGGGGTATTTTGAAAATTTAATTAATATTTTTTCAAGCCAACCTTTTTTTTTAGCCGCTTATCTATCTCTTCCAACCACCATATGATGTGATCGTGCCTATTCCTTCTATAGAATGCTTCCCTCTTCTTTGTTTTAAAAGCACGCAATGGAAAGAGAGAAAAAAAGTAAAGGAAAGAAAACTTCAAAAATCAAATTCTAGAAATCTACGCGACTAAAAAATATGAAACCAATTCTAAAAATCCTGGTTCATCTAGAGCTTCAATCTGATATATTGAGTGTGGGGCGCGACTTCGACTTGGGTTGATCGATAGTGAAGTCGAGCGAGAGCTTGAAACTAAGGCTTGGGATATTTGGAACTATAGGCTTTAATTCGTGAAACAAAGGCCATATTCAAACTCGTCGTTGAAAATAGCACCTCGGCAGCGATTTTGGTGTCGTCTAATGCTGTATGGAGGAGTGCGACTTGTACGGACCTGGGGAAGGAAGTGGGCTGTCACGTTTTGCTAGTGGCGGTCGAGATTGTCTATCGAGCAGGTGGAGAAATCGAAGAGAAGTTTGGCAAAGTTGTCGGATTCAAGATTAGACAACCGTAGCTCTTTATCACTGTTTGGATATGCACGACAATGGCATATAAGTCTATCTCGTACTAGAGAAAGTTAGAAAGGAGAAGATGGAAATTATGTAATTTATTTGAACATATAATTTTTTTTATTTAATTTAATTTAGAAAATGTTCAATAATTTATAATATTCATAACTCTCTCATATGAGGTCCGATTAGGTAAACTTTTATACATTGCGATCGTGATGATGAGGGCTTTGCAATGAAACTAGTTTGGACGGATTTGGAGACTACCGGAATTCGCGGTAAAATTGGACGTTGTTCGATTTAAGTTCCAAACTGGAACGCCTCGGCGACAAAAATAAAATAAAAGTGAGTGTTTAATAATGCTCACAACGTACTAAAATATTTTTTATGCTAGTTAAATTTGAAATTACAAAGTGATATAATTTATTGATCGTTGTTTGATAAATTTAATTGTCATCTAAATTGTCATTTGAATTAACTGTTAAAATTGAAATGACAGTAAATTTGATATAGGAATTTAATTACCAGTAAAATACCCGATATTAATAATTATGAAGTTGACTGTTTAGATGATTGATTGTGATGGATGCCAATTGATTGATATTTGGATGATTGGATGTTTATTTTTTCATATATCCTGTTATCACTAGGTAAATTATTTATAATATATAAAACTGTAAATTAAATTATTTTGAATAAATTAAGAAATATGTTAAAATGATATATACCTATGATATTTATTTTGGATTGAAATGATACATATCCATCCCTGAAATTAAATTGAAATAATTGATCACTTGGCTATAGGATTGAAATTATATACGGATACCGAATTGGTTGAATTAAATGATTTTAAAATTTTTGATTTGAAATTTATTTAAATGATTTTGATTTAAAAGAAATAAAAATCAAATTTGTAGAAACCATATTATTTTCGAACATGAGCTCGGATTGTTGAAATTTAAATTTGGTAATGGGAATTGTTTAAATAATCGAAGTTGAGATTTTAAAGTTATATTTGAAATATGATTTGAATTTTAGAAATTGGGTAGTTTTAAAGGTTTGGACTGTTATTCGAACTATGAAATATTGCTAAGTAAAAGTAAATTAAATGGATATTCCAATAATTGAGCTCGAAATTGAATTATTTTAAAGATTTGAATCTTAAATTGAGTATGAATTTAAATTTAATTTAAATGATTTAAATCGATATTTTGAAAATCAAACTTGAATTTATATAAATTGAAATGCTTTAAATTTGAGAACTGGATTGAAATTTATTGAAGTTAGAATTGAAATTGAATTAATTCAAAATTGAAATGGAATTTACTTGAATTGAAATTGAATCACTTTGACTTTGAAACTATTTCAAATAAATTATTTCTATATAAACTACTTTAAAATCTATCTTTTAAAATATTCAAAGTATTTTGTTTTCCAAACCATTTTAAATTATAAAACATTTTAAAACTTAAATCATTTTATATCAATCTATTTTAGTTATTTAAACTATTTTTAAATAATTTAAATTTTGATACTATTTTTCTAAAATTCAAACGGGTCATAGGTTGGAAGGTTTATATTCAAATCATGAATTTAAATACGAATTGGGTTAAATTGAAGTTATAGCCTAAATGAAAATTCAGAGCAACGGTGAATAGAAGCTAAAATTGAGATATTAAGACGAACATGATTCTGAATTGAAATATCATATTTGGAATAAATATGATGATTTCAAAATGGATTTGATCTTGAAGCGAATTTGATATTTTGATATCAAGTACGAACTATTTTCTGAAATATAAAAGAACCAACTGGTGTGTAAAATGGCATTTGGTTATTAAAGAGACTGAGGCCTCTTATCGGCATACTCTCTGTCAATATTGGAACAACCTTAACAACTGTGCACGTGGAACGATGATCCAGAATGAAGTGGTTGGATTTGGCGTACGTTTGCTAGACTTGAAGAAAGAGAACGATGATCGATTAGCTTGGCTCTTGTTCCAATTTGAAACGACTAAAACAGGAGCAATATCGGCCAAGCCGGCTAGCTATCCCGAGCGGATTCTCTTCTGTTAGTCCCTGAGAAGATGGTTTGATGACAACAACCTTAGAATAAGATTATAAAATATAAACACTAACATTATAGTTTATATATATATATATATATATATATATATATATATATATATGCAGGATTTAACCATGCAGGTACCAAGAATGAAGACTACATAGTATAGAGATTTAAGACTGAAGACTCACGAGTATCAAGATTGTCAAGAATTCAAGATTTCAATAATAAGTAATTTAGTTAGGAATATTGTTAAAACTCCTAGAAAAGCACTGACATCTTAAAATCCATTTTATTCGTGGAAAGGAATCCACTTCGAGCCTGTTAAAGGGATGGAACCCTAAGTAGAAATGAACCTACGAAAAATCTAATGGAACATTGTTTTGTATCCACTAACTTTTATTCAAATGTTTTACGAAATTATATCTTGTTTTCAAAATGATTTCAAAATCTTCCTCTTAAAAGAATCAAAAACATCTATCTTGATTTTAAAATACTTTTAGCCTCAAAATAATCTTTATCTTCAAAATCAAATTATCCTTGGTTTTAAACTACCTTTTAATTATAGTATATTTAACTTTTAATATTTACGCTTAGATTTAAATACGAAATTTTAGCAAAATTTTATATATACCAAAATATTATTCACTATACTTATTTATGTATTTTAACTATAGTTAAGTATAATTTATAAAGTGTAAAAAAGTTTTAATACAAGATAGAAGTTATTTTCAAAGAAAAAAAATACCAAAATTTACATAGGCCAGTCGACAACCCTAAAATACCCTTGTCGACATGGTGGCAGTTTATTTCAAAATTTTGAATTCCAAAGGAAATGTCTATTCGTCATATCCCTTCACGAATGGACATGGCTATTGTTCTACTATAAATAGGGGCTATTTTAAACGAATTTATATTCATATATTCTATGATTTCACTCCTCTTCTTGTTCCACATTTGTTTATATGCATTTTTACCATTACTCTACCAAAATCACCATTGAATCTAACTAGATCATCTCTGGTTTGATTCTCTATCACTATCTCAATAAGTTTCAAGTGCTATTCAGAGTTATAGACTTCTTTGTAATAAATTGAGTGAGAAAAGGTGTGATTGTAGCCTGTGAAATCAATTAAGCGAGAACGGTGTGATTGTAGCCTGGGAAATCAATTGGGTGAACTTGTTGCCTGAAAAATCAAGTATCTCTACCTAGAGGATTGTGAATTTGGAATGGTGTACCTCGTGGCCTTGAAATCGAGGGTGTAATTGTAAAAATTAATTTTGAAAGGAAATCTGTATTTGTTTTGCAGGATCGGATGTAGGGTAACTCCGAACCAGTATAAAATCCGGTGTGTTCTTTCCTTTATTGCTTTTACTTTATATTTGCATTTGTGTTTGATTTTTTGATCATATCTGTGTCTGAATATTGCATACATTTGTGTTCAAATTAATAAAAACTCAAAAAATTGGTTATTCCTTTAAACACTATTCACCTCATAGTATTAATTCTAGCCTTAAGATCTGTAATCCACATTTCTCGCATTTGGTATCAGAGCAAGGTTTTCAAAATTTCATAATCTGAATTTTGAAAAAGTTTCAAAATGGCTACCATCACTAGTACCGTTAATGCTACCAACACTAGTTCTAATATCCCTGTCACTAGTTCATCTGTAGAAGGTCAGTTTACTATCAGACCACCGCTTATAATGGAAGTAACTATGCATATTAGGCATGTAGAATGAAAATATATTTACAATCTGTAGGACTAGACACTTGGAATATTACACAAACTGAATATTTTGAACCCACAACTGATTTTCCACAGTGGACTGCTGAGAAAAAGACCGTTGCACAAACAACTCTAAAGCTATGAATATTCTTTTTTGTTCACTTGATAGGAATGAATTTAATAGAGTGTCAGTTTATAAGTCTGCATATGTAATCGTGAAAATTTTGCAAATTACTCATGAAGGAACAAGCAAAGTTAATCAGACCAAAATTTCTATGCTCACAAATCAGTTTCAATTATTTAAAATGAATTCTAATGAGTCTATTTCTAATATGTATAGTATATTTCAGAATATTGTGCATTCTCTAATATCCTTGGGAAAGGAATTTTCGGAAGAAGTTCAAGTCAGAAAAATCTTAAATTCTCTTACTCCAGAATGGAATCAAAAGACACTTGCGATCGAAGAGGCAAATGACATCAGTACCTTGAAGATAGAAGAATTAATTGGAAATCTAATGTCGTTTGAAGTCCAAATGATTAGGAGAAGAGTAATCAAAGCATCTGAAAAGGAATCAATTGCATTCAATGCACTGACCGATGAATCAGACTCAAACAGCGATAATGATGAAGAGATAGCCTTTATGACCAAGAACTTTCGAAAATTCTTGATATACAGAAAGATGAATAATCTCAAGAGAAAAACTATAAGAACTCTGGTAATCAAAATGTAGTGTCAAACTATATCAAATGTTTCAACTGTGACGAACTAGGCCATATCAAAAGAGACTATCCGCATCCAGATAGGAAAAATCTTCCTATAAACAATGATTCCTCAAGGAAACAAAAACATGCATTTACTACTACTCTAGATGACTCAGACTCGTCCTCAAACGATGGGGATCAGAAGACAAATAATTCAAATATGCGTTTCATGGCAGTTCACGACTCCGACGAATTCAGAGAAACGGACTAAGAAAAAGGAACACGTTTACAATACGTTGGTTGAAATTGCATGCTTAGAATTGGATGCTTGATTGGTTGATTTTGAATTGGTGTGTTGTTTGAATTTTAAATTTTTTATTATTTTTTTCTATTATTTTTATTATTTTTATTTTTATCATAATACTTTATGGAATATACTATAATTCTAGTAATATTCCTGATATATATAGACATTAAACATAAATACACACACACACACATATGTATATATTAGAATACTTAAGAGAAATAAATCATGAAAATTCAAAGACACCTATCGACAAGGTCCCTACCATGTTGTCGACAAGGGTACAGAAATTTGAAATTCAAAATTTGAATTCAAATGTTGAATTTCCTTCCATCTTTTCACTTCATTCAAGTCTCTGAAAAGTCACCTTTTGACTAGAGAACATGTCCCTTGAGAATCTATTTATTTACTAATCTCTTATCACAACTTTTCACTTTCGTTTTCAAATTCAAACACTTATTTCAAAATATCAAGCTCTCTACTCTCTACTCTAATGGCTTTTTCAAGCAACCCTTCCATAATGAAAATTTTCAGAAAGATAAAAGAGCACCTCTTCAATGATCCGAAGGCTATAAAAGCATATATCCACTATACTAACTGTGGAAAAGTCCATCCTGGGAAGTTTGCTTTATTTCAAGATTTTTCTACTTATGAAATCGATTCTCTTTTAACAAACAACCAAGTTGTTAGTCTTGTTGATGCTTCACAAAATGATTTTGTTTGTTATCCAAATCTTGTTAAAATTTTCTATGTAAATGTCAATCGTGGATTTTATAATGTAAATGATGATGAAATTTGGAGTAGTGTCAAAGGCACTAGAATCATTTTAAATTGTGATCTTTTCGGTACCATTCTCAATTGCAAGAGCACGAGAATGGTTCTTTCTAGTCTTAATATTGATGAAAATGATCGTGAGACATTTCACCACATTTTCGAAGGAAATGATAACTTTGAATTCATAAATCGAAACTTGCGACCAAAAGCTAGAATTGTTAATCTTCTTTTACAACATACTTTGACCTCTAGATTGGGTGTTTTAATAATCCAACTTCAAAAGTTAGCAAAGCACTATTTGCTATTTTTGGAAATTATGATATTAATTGGGCGCAAGTTATTTTGGATGAATATCATCCCAAAAATCTTGAAATGGGTGAAAACACTTTGTATCATGGAATCTATCTCACTCGAATTTTTAATTATTTTGGAGTAGATTTCAAAGGAGAAGAATTTGTTTAAAGAAAAGTTTTTAATCACTCAAACATTTCTCTTATGAAAATTCCATATGTTTTTCAACCATATGAAACTCTTGCCGAAAAGGAAGAGCGTTTGGCTCATGAGGAGATGGAAGAGGAGGAGGAGGAAGAAGAAGAAGTGGATGAAAAGGAAATCGAAGAAGAAGAAAGTGAAACATCCTTGAAAAGTATTGACTATCCCTCTAATCCAACCAACAAAACCTTACTCAAAAATCAAAAGATCATTGTTGAGAATAAATAGACACTTAAATGATCCGTTAGTAAGAAAGTGGATAAAATGACAGCCAAGATGAACAAGTTTTTCTCCAAAGTCAGTAAGAAGCTTAGATTATCTTCATCTTCATCATCCTCTAACTAGTTCTACCTTTTCATGTCATGTTGCATTGGTTTTAGTTTGTTTTGATTTGAATGTTCGTGTAGTTCTTAATGTTTAATCATTGCATCATTCTATTATGAAATGAAATTGAATTACTTTTCAGTTTTCTAGCTTATCCTATCTCCAGAATAAATGTTAGTATATTATATAAATACACACACACACGGAATTATTCACAAAATCAAAATGAGTCATCTAAATTAACTGACCCCTGTTGACAACCCTTCATAGATCATGTCGACAAGTACTGGTCAGGAATGACTTTTCACTTTAAATTTGAAATATGAATAACTACCTTGTGTCTATTCATTTTAAACGAATTTCAACACCTATAAATACATATTTCTTCTAGAATTCATCACTCAAAATTATTTCTTATCTACTTTATCTCTATTTCTTCTCACAAACTCAAATATGGCCAATCTAATTCATACTTTGACCGAGAATCTTAAAGAAACCCTTAACTCTTTCAAAAATATTCTTTCTTTCATTCTTCGTAACTAGCAACACTTAGAGTTGACTCAAATGCAGACGATCAAGGAGGAAGAATAGCATTTCGATACGATATGATGGATGATTTCCTCCCTGCACAAAGATGATAATAAAGCACATCCTCCAGTCTCTCTCACCAATGAAAATAAAAATTGGGATGCCATTAAAGCAGACCCTATATTTGGAGAAGAAGGATGGGTGGATAGTTTCTTGTAATGTTTGATTTTATTTGATTTGAATTGATTGCTTGGATTGATTTGATTTGATTGGGTTTGTTGTGGATTGATGATTGGTGTGCAAAACATAATATGTATAAATACCATTAGTTTCTTTTCTCTCTTTCTTATCGTTATATGATCTTACCTATGTTTTCTACGAAAATGTAAATATAACAATATATAATTAATAAATGATTTGTGTTCTTATATTTGACTTATCACATTATCACTATTACCAAGTATTATCATATATGAATTGTTAATTAGGATAGTTAGTAATTAAGGACTAATTTTTAGTTTTAGAATTAAGTGTTGATTATTTATGATAACATTATCATTATAATCACATATTATATAGTATTAGATTAAGGGGAGTTATGTAGTTTGGAGGTTGGAATTTGTTTTTGTTGATAACAAAGGGGGAGAAGTATAAAATAGGATAGTTAGTCATAGATTAAGGGGGAGTTAATAGTTTTAGGAGAGTTATTAAGATAGAAGTAATATTTTATAAACAAAGGTTGTCATCATCAAAAAGTAGGAGATTGTTAGTCCCTAAGAAGATGGTTTTGATGATAACAACCGTAGAATAAGATTATAAAATATAAACACTAACATTATAATATATATATATAGGATTTAACGTTGCAGGTACCATGAATGAAGACAGTACAATATAGAGATTCAAGGCTGAAGATATCAAGATTGAAGACTCATGAGTATCAAGATTATCCAGAATTCAAGATTTCAATAATAAGTAATTTAGTTAGGAATTTTGTTAAAACTCCTAGAAAAGCACTGACATTTTAAATCAATTTTATTCGTGGAATGGAATCCACTTCGAGCCCGTTAAAGGGATGGAACCCTAAGTTGGGTGGAATTTACGAAAAATCTAGTGGAACATTGTTTTGAATCCACTAACTTTTATTCAAATGTTTTACAAAATTATATCTTATTTTCAAAATGATTTCAAAATCTTCCTTTTAAAAGAATCAAAAACATCTATCATGGTTTTAAAATACTTTTAGCCTCAAAATAATCTTTATCTTCAAAATCAAATTATCCTTGGTTTTAAACTATCTTTTAATTATAATATATTTAACTTTTAATATTTACACTTAGATTTAAATACGAAATTTTAGCAAAATTTTATATATACCAAAATATTATTCACTATACTTATTTATGTATTTTAACTATAGTTAAGTATAATTTATAAAGTTTAAAAAAGTTTTAAACAGGATAGAAGTTATTTTCAAAGAAAAAAAAACAAAAATTACATAGGCCTATCGACAACCCCAAAATACCCTTGTCGACAAGGTGGCAGTTTATTTCAAAAATTTGAATTTCAAAGGAACTGTCTATTCGTTATGTCCTTTCACGAATGGACATGGCTGTTTTTCTACTATAAATAGGGGCTGTTTTAAACGAACTTATATTCATATATTCTCTGATTTCACTCCTCTTCTTCTTCTTCCATATTTGTTTATATACATTTTTACCATTACTCTGCCAAAATCACCATTGAATCTAACTATATCATCTCTGGTTTGATTCTCTTTCACTATCACAACAAGATTCCAGTGCTATTCAGAGTTATAGACTTCTTTGTAATAAACTGAGTGAGAAAAGGTGTGATTGTAGCCTGTGAAATCAATCAAGCGAGAAAAGGTTTGATTGTAGCCTGGAATATCAATTGGGTGAACTTGTTGCCGTAAACTCAAGCATCTCTACCCAAAAGATTGTGAATCTTGAGTGGTGTACCTCGTGGCCTTGAAATTGAGGGTGTAATTGTAAAAATTGATTTAGAAAGGAAATCTGTACTTTTGTTGTGGGACTGGATGTAGGGTTACTCTAAACCAGTATAAAATCCAGTGGGTTCTTTCCTTTGTTGCTTTTGCTTTATATATGCATCTATTTTTGATTCTGTGATCATATCTGTGTCTGAATATTGCATACATTTTTTTCAAATTAATATAAACTCAAAAAATTAGTAATTCCTTTAAACACTATTCACCCCTCTCTAGTGTTAATTCTAGCCTTAAAATCCGTAATCCGCATTTCTCACAACTTCTTCGTACAACCATCATTTACATTGTCATTAATTTGTGCATACCCTCAGATTCTTAGAGTGTTGGAAATGTAGTTCCAGAATTGTATCATTTTCTAAGTTCATTCGTTCAATTACAACAATTTCAAAACATTATATTTTTTTTAGAAACAGCAGCACTTATAAAGTGCTACGGTAGATGTATTAGTATTTCAAAACAGTTCAATTTCAAAAACTACAGAACTTTAAAAATGCTACTGTAGATATAGTGGTTTTTCAAAAACAATTCAATTTCAGAAACTGATGCACTTTAAAAATGCTACAGTAGATATTGTGGTTTTTCAAAACAGTTCAATTTCAAAAACTGCATCACTTTAAAATTGCTACTGTAGACATATTAGTATTTCAAAAATAATTTAATTTCAGAAACTGCAGCACTTTAAAAATGCTACAACAGACATATTAGTATTTCAAAAACAGTTCAATTTCAGAAACTGCAGCACTTTAAAAATGCTAATGTAGATAAAATTATATTTCAGAACATAGTTATATTTTAGAAATGGTTGCACTTAGCAAATGCTTCCTTAAAACCACATCATTTTGGAAATGCTGCCAATACATAACTAAGATTTATTACAACATTTCATCAACATTATAAATTCAATTTTTCACCATTTTTAACTTATAAAACATATCTCACTTTTCCAAAATATTTATTTGGATATCATTCAACTTATTATTACATAAAGTGAAATTTTATAAATAAATATCCTAATTAAACTATAATTTATTTATTAAGTCAAATGTACGTTATTTTACTTAACTTTTTATCTTAACAATTGGCTTAATACTTTATTGAACATTTCCCATTTCTTAAATAAAATATTCTTTTTACTAAGTTAAGCCTAAAAATTTCCATTTTGAAACAGTTAAGTCATATTTAAATTACATTTTAAAACCATTTATATACTTATACATTAACCTATAGAAAATCACTAAAACATTTATTTAAATCATTTAAATCCAATTTAAGTTAAAATTTCATATTTTATATTTCAAGAATACTCAATAAATTTTCAGAAAATATTTAAAATTAACCACGGGTCTGTATATAGTCTACTCAAGTGATACAGATATGTATCATTTCAATCCGTAATTTGAATAGAAAAATCTGGGTTCTATCACTTTAAACCCGCAATCCCAAGTCAAATAAAATAAATAAAAATCGCTTGAGCCTAACATTTTTACCTCATAACGATTTTTCCTTATTCTAGAGTTCGTTCGGTTATGTATCATTTCAACCCATAGTGATTCTATTCTACAGGGAACGTGCAGTGTGTGAAACAGAAAATAAAATGAACAATATAACCTAATACAACATATATGATGATGTAACAAGTTTATAGGTAGATTTTAACACCATATAATCATATCACAGGCATATATAAATTATCATCAACTACAATTCACATGCAATTGTTTCACAATTATATAAGTACGAGTGTCTACAGTGAATAACTCACCTTCTAAAGCTAGAGATCAAATTCAAAACACAAATCCAAACTCCACAAAGAACGAAAAGGAACGACTTAGATTCGAGTGGATGGAGAGCCAAGATTCAAGTCTTGTGTACAGCAAATAATATAACAAATATAAGTATATACTCCAACACAAGACAATAAATCAAATCAATGTACAAAATATGATTCAAAATGAAACAAATATGCTTAACCACTACAAGTGAGCACGGCCACCATCACCATGGGCTAGACCATCACACTATGGATTGGCCATGACTTGAGTTGTGGCATAAAGGCTCGGCCAGGGTCACATAGGCACAACTAGGAAAAGATATGTAGGAGGAATGGCAAGGAAAAGCAATAGGAAGGCAAAAGGCAAGTGGTGTTAATGTTTTGGGCCCGGCCTATGGCTATGTGGCTCGGCCCTATGTGCTAAACTTGGTCGGATTTGTTCATATCAGAGGGGTACGGTCTAGGGCAAGGCAAGGAGATGGTGGAAATAGGTGTTGTGGTCAAGGCAAATAAAAAGGGGATGATGATCAATAGGGTCGGCTTGGGTTTACAACATGCTTTTGGTGGCGTATTTGGATCTAATGCTCATAGCAAGGCATAGAGGAGGGGATAAGGTGGTGGAGGCCGTAGTCAGGTGGTGGTGGTGAGGAGGTGGTGGTCGGCTAGGGGTTGTGGCCGATCATAACATTGAGACAAAAGAGAAAAAAGAAAGAAAAAGGAAGGAGAAGGAGAGAAGCCATGAAAAAATACTATATTTTTTCTTTAGGAAACAAATAAGAATTGAGATGTGAGAAATAATTTTTTGTACGTGAATTAGAAGAAGGAGTGGCGGCTAGGCAAAAGAAAATGAACGGCTAGGATAGTGGACGGTTGTGAATGGCTAGGGTAATTGAAAAGCTTACTTGATTTCCAAGAAAATAAACTTAAGACTCTTTGAATTTTCACGCCAAAATCAAATAAAAATCACACTAAAAGTCCAAACAAAATAGAAAATAGAAAATAAAATAATAAGTAGAAATGAAGTAGAAAAATATAGAATAGAAAATAAACAAAAATGCTGGAAATAATCGCGTGTAAAACGCTGAAATTTATCAAATTTTAAAAGTATAAAACCAAATTTTACGAAACGAAAAGCAGAACCAATATCAGAATCAAATACAGTTCAAAGAAAAAGATTAGAAATTAAAATTTTAAATTGAAAATCATAGTTTGAACACAGTTGACCAAAATATAACATTTTCAGAAAATATTCATTTTATTGTATTTGGAAATTGAATTATAAACAAAATCCAAAATTATATTGGAAAATTCCAGAAATAATTAAAAAATAGAAGTTATCAATTAAAATTGAATTATGAATATTTATTAAATTATGGGTTGTTACACTCCCCCCTACTCAAAACTTTTCATCCTCGAAAAGGAACGAGACACGAAAACAAGGATGGATAAGGTAGAAAAAAAATAGTATCTGAAACAAGCGATTCCGGATGCGAAGCACGCATGCTCTCCTCCATCTCCCAGGTAAAATCTCGATCATCGGTACTCAATTGCACATTGACCAGGTTGATAGATTTCCTCCTCAGCTGCTTCATACCTCTTTTGATAATATGAAGTGGCTTCTTCTCGACAGTAAGATTAGGCTCAATATCCAAACTCTCGAGAGCAGAAGGTTGGACGATCAAAGATGGATCATGCAGATAGCGACGAAGATGCGAAACATGGAATACATTATGCACTCCAGCAAACTTCCCAGGCAAATCTAGATAATAAGCTAAAGAACCAATCCTCTCTGAGATACGGAAAGGACCCACTAACCTTGGAGCAAGCTTCCCTCTCCGACCAAACCGAATCACATTCCTTAAGTGAGAAACCTTAAGGAAAACCAAATCACCAACAGAAAACTCCAAACTCCTCTTACGCCGATCAACATACTTCTTCTGCCTATCCTGAGCAGTCCTCATCTTCCTCTTAATCTCCTCAACCTTCTCAAAAGCTTCCAAAATCATATCAGGACCAAAAACCAAACGATTATCGGATTCAATCTAGCAAGATGAAGATCTACAAGGACTTCCATAAAGAGCAGAAAACAGAGACATTTCAATGCTGGCCTGATAACTGTTGTTATAGGCGAATTCAGCAAGATAGAGATGATCTTCCCAAGATCCTCTGTAATCCAGAACACAAGCACGAAGAAGATCCTTGAGAATCTGATTCACTCTTTCCGTTTGACCGTCGATCTACGGATGGTAAGCAGTGCTCAGTATCAGACAAGTACCCAAAGATTCCTGAATAGCCTTCCAAAACTGACTGGTAAAGATAGGATCCCGATCACAAACGATGCTGATAGGAACACCATGGCGACGAACAATCTCTCTTATATATATATCAGCCAAATTTGAAGCAGAACGGGTAGATATGACCGGAATGAAATGACCTGATTTGGTCAATCTATCCACAACAACCCAAATACTCTTATTACCCCTCCTAGTCCTCGGTAATCCATCAATAAATTTTATTTATTTTATGTTATGAATTCTTTTAAAAATTCTGTTTTTCTCAAAATATCATGAACATTTCCTGTAGGTTGAGCACCTTTTTCAAGGAAATAACGAATAGCAGGAACGTTTAAATAAGTTTGATTTTTCATTGGATCATAAAAACCCACCTTTCGAAGGTCTCTTCCTTCTCGTCGGGATCGAACTCTTAATAGGAGTTCTAAGTATGGGTTTATATGGTTCCAATGAACCGACATTGGATTTTGACAGATTAGTTAATCAGTCATATCCTGTGACATTAGAAATAATATTCTATTTGGGCTTCCTTATTGCTTATGCTATCAAATCACCGATTATACCCCTACATACCCATAATCCATCCAACCTCCCTTCGGAGAATCCACTTCAACTATTCTTATCAAATAAGAACTAAACTACTTCGGAGTTGAAGAGAAGTATCAAAAAACATAATCAATGGAAACCTGTTCCAATTTCCGGTTTGGAACCTCAAGGGGCTGCTACAAACCAGGGGTCTTTTGATGATCTGCCTGACTTGCTGACAAGTCACACATCTACTAACTAAGATAGAGATATCTCGACTCATGCCTCTCCACAAATAAAGCTTGTTCATGTCCTGATACATCTTCTTCACACCAGGATGAATAGAAAGTCTAGATCGATGATGTTCCTGAAGTAGCTCTTGCCTCAATCCATCAACATTCAGGATACAAATCTAATTACTAATCCTCAAAATAACTCTATCATAGATCTGAGCTCCACTACCATCAGGACTACTACCACCTACCCTGCTACGAACACTCTCCTTCATATGCCTAAGCTTTTCATCCTCATCCTACTTAGCAATGATACATTCCAAAAGAGGAGAAGAAGAAACAACAAGCTGGCACAACATAGCCTTATTCCGACTAAAAGCATCAACCACAACATTAGCTTTCCCAGGGGTATAGCTATTGTCAAGATCATAAGAAGCAAGAAACTCAAGCCACTAGACCTGCCGTTGATTCAAACCCTTCTGGGTGAAGATATACTTCAAAGACTGATGATCATTAAAGAGCTCAAACTTAGCACCCAAAAGATGATGTCTCCAAAGCTTCAAAGCAAAGACCAGAACAAGCAATTCCAAATCATGAGCTGCATAATTGGCCAAATGGGTCTTCAACTGGCAGCTAGCATAAGCAATCACCTTCCCATCTTGCATCACAACAGCTCCCAAACCCTCACGATAAGCATCAGTGTATACCGTTAATCCCTCATTTCCATTCGGAATGATAAGCACTGGTGTGGAAGTAAGCTTACACTTGAACTCATTGAATGCAGCTTCACACTTATCACTTCAAACAAACTTAGCGTTCTTTCGAGTTAAAGCAGTGAGAGGTGCGAAAATTCGAGAAAATTTCTCAATGAATCTCCGATAATAATCGTCCAGGCCCAGAAAAATGCGAATATCAGATGGAGTTCTAGGAGTTTCCCAATCTTGTAACAGAATAGGGAGAAATAAGGACCACAAAAAAGATAGAATGATCAATTACAGAAAAAGAAGAAAGAAAAGATTTACATTGATCGCATCGATCTTGACTGGATCAACAGAAACTCCATTTCTAGAAACAATATGCCCAAGGAATCAGACTGCATCCCTCAAGAAATGGCATTTCAAGAATTAGCCTTCAACTGATGATTTCTAAGAGTCCCCAGAACAAATTTCAAATGCAACTCATGCTCATCCCTTGACTTAGAGAAGACATGGATATCATCAATAAAGACTAGAACAAACTTGTTAAGAACATCAAGAAAAACACGATTCATCAAATCAATAAAGAAAGCAGGAGCGTTAGTCAAACCAAAAGGCATAACTAACCATTCATTGAACCCATTCTAAGTATGGAAAGCAGTCTTGGGAATACTTTCCTCAGCAACTCTGAGCTGGTGAAAACTTGTGGCAAAATCAAGCTGAGAGAAAACAGTAGCTCCATGGAGTTGATCAAACATATCATTGATGCGAGGCATATATATCTATTCCTCACAGTGAGCTTGTTCACCTCCCTATAATCAATACACATCCTCAAAGAACCATCGAACTTAGTGACAAAAACCACTGTTGCTCCCCATTCTGAATGGCTAGGTCTGATTAGACACTTTAAGAACAAGTCCTCAATTTCCTTCCTCAACTCAACCTTCTCACGGGGTGCCATTCTTCTGGGAGGAAGAACCACATGTCGAGCTCCGGAAATAAGATCAATACGGAACTCAATTTCCCGCTTAGATGGTAAAAAAGTGACTTCACCAAACACATTAGGATAAAGTTTGACTACAAGAGTCAAATGAATATCACCAGGAGAAGCATCAAGGGAATAAATAAAGCTGCCAGCAAAATCCTAGGGCAAACAACACTGAATCATCAATGAATTACCAAAATCATCAACAAGAGAGACAGTTCGGGTATTACAAGAGATAATGGCATCATGCCTCTTCGCCAATCACCTCCAAGCAATAGATCAAAGGCATCAAAATCCAGGCATAGAAATCACCACTGAAACGGTGATCAAGATAGAGAAGCTTCACTTGCCTACAAATACTACTAAGATTCACAGGACCACCAATAGGATTTGAAACACACAAAGGCACAGGAGCCAACTGAGGAGAAAGAAGATGCTCGAATTTATCACAAGGATCCACAGAAATAAAACTGTGGGAAGCTCCAGTATGAAATAGAACACGGACAGGAAAATTAAACGGAGAAAAAATGCCTCGAAGTGTACCTTGGTTGTCACTAGGAGCAGGAGGAGGAACCGGTGTAGGTAGTGGAGCTGATGAAGAAGCAGAAGTAATTGCAAAAATCCCAAATGACCTGCGCTTCTGCTGAGTGGGGCAGTTGTTCTTGAAATGGCCAGGCTGTAGACAAATGTGAAAGAGATCATGCCATTCAACTCAGCTGGAGGAATGATAGCACAACTAAAGTAGGATAGCTATTAGCATAGTGTCCCCTCTGATTACATCTGAAGCAAGTAAGGGCAGATAGTCGACAGATACCTCTGCGAAGAAGATGATCCCAACCCTGGAGTGTTGTTTCGATTCTTCTTCTGATGGTGAATGTTGGGTTTTCTGTTCTTAAGATTGCCAGAAAAAGATCGAGATGAAACAGAATGAGCAGCGGGAGGATCCTTAGAAGTAGGATTCTCATATCTAATGGCCATATCCATTAGAGTGGTGAAAGGGATATGCACATGAGCGATGAGACGATCATAGTACTCCAGACATGCACTGGCAACGAACTTCACATTCTTCTTGAGAGGAGTGTCAATCAGATTAGGGCCAAACTTAGAAAGTTCATTGAACTTCCTCTCAAATTCAGCAAAAGACATATCACCCTATTTGAGATCGATGAATTCGCTATACAGTTGAGACTTCACTTCCTCGAGCATCAATTTCACCATAAAAGCATCCCTAAAGAACGATAAAGGAACATAAGGAAGATTTTAGAAAGGCAAAAACTGAACAAATTCGTGATAAATAGAAGATGATAACCAAACCTCTCCCAAGAAATGTCAGCCTCAGCAGTGTGAGCTGTGACAGACTCCCACCAATCCAAGGTTGCTCCCTTCAACTGTTAAGCTACCAACTGACGCTGCTGAGCATTAGTGATCTAAATACCAGAGAAAATCCTTTCGAAATCCTTCAACCAATATTGAGCCTCAATAATGCTCTCAGATCCGGTGAACTTGGTTCCACCAAGCTCAGTGTATTCCTTATAGAGTTTAGTGAACCCAACTGGTGCAGCAGGCTCAGGTGTTGTGGAAACACCACGTCCCCTACCTCTAACATTCCTATGACTCATCCTGAAAAATCAGGAATGAATTTTAGGACAGTGGTAATTGAGAAACAAAGACAATATTAGATAAGATAAGATGCAACGAGAATTAAATATCCCGAACAAAGAAATTACTAACAAGGTGGATAAGAAAAGAAGGATGTTAAAAAAGTTTGATTTCAAAATAAGAAAAGTTTTTATATCAAAATAATTTTTGAAAATCCTTTGAAAATCATTTGAAAATAAATTTATACTTTAAAATACATTCTCTCATAAAGAAAGGATTCTAAGATTGATTTCACTCATTCTAGGGCATTTATACCCTATCTCTAATGAGTTTTTGCTCCGCAGGCGAACGTTTGCCTAAAACCAATGCTTTGATACCAAATGTAACGAACCACTATTTTGGACCATTAAAATCGACAAAAAAACCGTACATGTCTGACTTGAATAATTCAAAACACTAGATTTTAATATATTTTAGAGCAAATAAAACCAATCACAGAATCACAGACACAGATAAATCAGAATAACTCATAGCGGAAATACAATAACAATAGTAGTTCATGAAGTACTACAACACAGTCACATAACAAGTCTCAAAATAAGTACAAAATACCATAGTTTGAAAAGTAAATACAATAGAAATCCCAATACATAAATTTTCGCTAGTACATAAGCTAAATAGAAACTACCGAATGGAAATAGATAACAACTAGATAGAGAGTCTCCAGCAAGTCCTAGCTCCGGAAGGTGAAATCCAAAGTTGATACTCAAGCCGACCCGAGCGTAAATCAAAACACAAAACACTCGAGTCAGGAAATACATACTTATACAATGTAAACCAACTCAAGTGAATTTTAATAAAATATGCAAGTAACTTAAAGGATGCTTGGGACCGCCAATCCTTTAAGGATTCGTTAAACTATTTACTATGTTGTAATATATGCTATTATAATAATGTCTAAAATAAAGTATATCATACTTAAAAATACCGTTAAGGAGTTACCCAATATCCCCCTTAACACATTTTATAGTGCGAATAGTCTATATAGCATCATAGTCCCTCCTGATCGGGAAGGCACCAGAAGAAACCCATAGGTACGACACAAAAATAAAATAGTACACGGCGCGCTAGGGTAGGTGACACGACACAACGAGGCAATGCCAGGGTAGATATACCAATTATGCATCCAGACTGGTGATAGTGCATAGCAGCTACTATCGCCCATCTCGAGCCACACTCCCAAAATCAAAAGTATGCACCAATCGATCACAAAGCAATAGAATGACATACGAAGAAGTGTGTCCGATAAGAGGACCACCTCATTGGCCCGGAATCGCTACAGTTTTAGCCATATTATGCTAACTCACGAGAGTCATGTCCACGTACATACCTCAATAGAACGTCGCCACCATCCAACTTCATTCTGGAATCTCCATCGCGTACATGACTGTTAAAGTGGCTTTCAGTATCGATAGAGAGTATGCCCATATCTGATCCTGGTCTCCTTAACAACCAACCATTATTATAACCCATGATTATAAATTTCAAAATGGTTTATATTCCAAGTCAAAATAATTCATTTAAACAATTTAAATATGATGTCTTTGTCCTTTCAAATCAAATATTCAATTTCTAGAATTATAGCATTTTCTAAGTTCATTCGTTCAATTACAACAATTTCAAAACATTGTATTTTCAGAAACAACATCAGTTATAAAGTACTACAGTAGATGTATTAGTTTTCCAAACTGCAGAACTTTAAAAATGCTACTGTAGATATAGTGATTTTTCAAAAACAGTTCAATTTCAGAAACTGCAGCATTTTAAAAATGCTACTATAGATATAGTGATTTTTCAAAAATAGTTCAATTTCAAAAACTACAGCACTTTAAAAATGCTACTGTAGACATATCAGTATTTCAAAAATGGTTCAATTTCAGAAACTGCAGCACTTTTAAAATGCTACTGTGGACATATTAGTATTTTAAAAACAGTTCAATTTCAAAAACGTAGCACTTTAAAAATGCTACTGTAGATAAAATTAGTATTTCAGAACAAGTTATATTTCAGAAATGGTAGCACATAGCAAATGCTAACTTAAAACCACAACATTTTGGAAATGCTGCCAATACATAACTAAGGTTTATTTCAACATTTCAGCAACATTATAATTTCAATTTTTCACCATTTTTTACTTATAAAACATATCTTACTTTTCCAAAATATTTATTTGGATATCATTTAACTTATGGTTGAATAAAATAAAATTTTATAAATAAATATCCAAATTAAACTATAATTTATTTATTAAGTCAAATGTATGTTATTTTACTTAACTTTTTATCTTAGCAATTGGCTTAACACTTTATTTAACATTTCCCATTTCATAAATAAAATATACTTTTACTAAGTTCAGCCTAAAAATTTCCATTTTGGAACCAAATTTCAATTTCCAATTTAAGTCATATTTAAATTACATTTTTGAACCACTTATTTATTTATACATTTTAACTTATAGAAAATCACTATAACATTTATTTAAATCATTTAAATCCAACTTAAGTTAAAATTTTATATTTTATATTTCAACTACTTAATAAATTTTCAGAAAATATTTAAAATCAACCACGGGTCTTTATATAATTTTCTAACCTATGTCAAGTGATACGGATATGTATCATTTCAATCCATAATTTAAAAAGAAAAATCCGGGTTCTATCATTTCAAACCCGCAATCCCAAGTCAAATAAAATAAATAAAAATCGCTTGAGCCTATCATTTCAGCTCAAAACGATTTTTCCCTATTCTATAGTCCATTTGGATATGTATCATTTCAACCCATAGTGATTCTATTTTACAGGAAACTTGCAGTGTGAGAAACAGAAAATAAAATGAACACTATAACCTAATATAACACATCAGATGATGTAACAGGTTTGTAAGCAGATTTCAACGTCATATAATCATATCATAGGCATAAATAAATTACTATCATATCATCAACTACAATTCACATGCCATTGTCACAATTATATAAGTACGAATGTCTAGAGTGAATAACTCACCTTTTAAAGTTAGAGATCAAATTCAAAACACAAATCCAAACTCTACAAAGGACGAAAAGGCAAGACTTAGATTCGAGTGGATGGAGAGCCAAGATTCAAGTCTTGTATACAAAAAATAATATAACAAATGTAAGTATATAATCCAACACAAGACAATAAATCAAATCAATGTACAAAATATGATTCAAGATGAAACAAATAGGCTTAACCACAATAAGTGAGCTCGGCCACCATCACCATAGGCTAGACCATCACACCATGGCTTGGCCACGACTTGAGTTGTGGCATAAAGGCTCGTCCAGGGTCACATAGGCATGGCTAGGCAAAGATATGAAGGAGGAATGGCAAGGCAAAGCAATAGGAAGGCAAAAGGCAAGGGGCGTTGATGTTTTGGGCTCAGCCTATGGCTATGTGGCTCGGCCCTATGTGCTAAACTTGGTCGGATCTGGTCATATCAAGGGGAGCTGTCTAGAGGAAGGAAAGGAGGTGGTGGAAATAGGCGTTGTGGTCGAGACAAAATAAAAAGGGGATGATGGTCAATAGGCTCGGCCTGGGTTTGCAACATGATTTTGGTGGTGGATTTGGATCTAATGCTCACGGCAAGGCATAGGGAGGGGATAAGTTGGTGGAGGCCGTGGTCAGGTGGTGGTCGGCTAGGGGATGTGGCCGATCATAGCTTTGAGACAAAAGCGAAAAAAGAAAGAAAAAGAAAGGAAAAGGAGAGATGCCATGAAAACTTACTGCATTTTTTTCTTTAGGAAACAAATGAAAAATGAGATATGAGAAATAATTTTTTGTACGTGAATTAGACAAAGGAGAGGCGCCTAGGCAAAAGAAAATGAACGGCTAAGATAGTGGAAGGTTGTGAACGGCTAGCGTAATTGAAAAGCTTACTTGATTTCCAAGATAAGGAACTTAAGACTCTCTGAATTTCCAAGCCAAAATCAAATAAAAATCACATTAAAAGTCCAAACAAAATAGAAAATAGAAAATAAAATAATATGTAGAAATGAAGTAGAAAATACATAATAGAAAATAAAAAAATGCTGGAAATAATCGCATGTAAAATGCTGAAATTTATCAAATTTTAAAAGTGCAAAACATAATTTTACGAAACGAAAAGCAGAACCAATATCAGAATCAAATACAGTTTCAAAGAAAAAGATTAGAAATTAAACTTTCAAATTATAAATTTTCAACTGATAGTCAAAGTTTGACCACATTTGGCCAAAATATAAAATTTTCAGAAAATATTCATTTTATTATATTTGGAAATTAAATTGTAAACAAAATCCTAAATTATATTGGAAAATTCCAAAATTTCAATTTTTAAGTAATTAAAAAAATCAAAGTTTTCTATTAAAATTGAATTAAAAATATTTATAAAAATTAAGGGTTGTTACAATAAGAAATGAAGTGTAAAATTGAAATAGTTACATTGGATAACGTAAATCCATATCGTTGTGAATTAATTGGATGAATACTAATAATTGAATGGTTTCTTTTGTTGTAAATCGACATTATTACTGTTTTATTGTATATGATTGTTATTTGTTGTTCATTAATGCTTATGTTATGGTTTGGATTTAAAATTCATGTTATATGCTTCTATAAAACTCACGCATGCTTTCTATATCATTATATGCAACTAATGCTCTAAATTGAGTCAAGATAGGTATATACGAAGACCCTTTGGACGTATACGCGGATTTTATATGCTTTTGATTGCTTAAAGTGAGCGAACTCACTCGTATTATCAATAATAAGGTACTTATCTCGGGTTACATACCACATTTTATATTTTTCACTACGAGATGCCTCATCATTGAGATGAGATGTATATTTGATATCTATTTGGTATGTTTGGGTTATATATTTAATTGTAGAAATTTTCCAATCGAGCCACACAAAGGAGACTCTGCTGAAATTTTTTAAAAATCTGGGTGTTAGAAAATTTTTGAGGTTTCAAAATTTTATAACTAGTTTTATAGAATAAATTGTAATTTCCATAGAACAGATATCGAAGTGTCATAGCGAAAGCGTAGTAAAAGTTTCTAATAATATTTTATTGTTTTATATGTTGATTATATTTAATAAAATATATCAAATGTTAAATTCTTTACTTAACGCCTTTTCAAGGACAAAAAGTTTTGAGTGGGGGAGAATGTAACGACCCAGAATTTTTGGATAATTGAAATTGTTTATTTAATTGATTTTTAATACTGAAAAGTAAATTTCATAGATTTAATAACTTGAATTTCAATTATAGTGATTTATTGGAAAATTTAGCTGTTTAATTTAATAGTTGAAAATCGTTTAAATAATTGAATATTGGGTTTTAAGCTGGATAAAAATGATTTGAAGGTTTATGAAATTCCATTTACAAGAATGAAGGTAAATAAAATTTTAAATTGAATTTAGAAGTGATTTACTCGATTTCAAAAACAATTCGTTTAAATTAACAAATAAAAATAGCCTTTCGGGGCACTACCTTTGATTTCGATGCAACCAGTTCCATTGGATCCGTAATTTTATATTATTATCGGATTTCAAATTTCATAGAGTTTGAAGTTACCATTTGATCGTACTGGATAGAAACAAGTTGAATTGTATATCGAAAATTTACTATTTTAATTTGATTTGGAAAGCTATCTTCTACATACAATCAAATTAGGCCTCGCCACTTATTCTATTGCGTTCGAAATAGGGGTTTAACATTATGAATGTCTGGCGGCATGCCTCGATAGGGGTTCGAAATTTTAAGTTACTTAAATCGAGATATTTTGAGAATTTAATTAATATATTTTTCCAGTCAACCTTTCTTTTCAACCGCTTATCTATCTCTTCCAACCACCCTATGATGTGATCGTGCTTATTCCTTCTATAGAACGCTTCCCTCTTCTTCGTCTTAAAAGCATTCAGTAGAGAGAGAAAAAAGTAAAGAAAAGAAAACTTCAAAAATCAAATTCTAGAAATCTACTCGGTTAAAATTGTGATACCAACACTAAAAATTCTAATTCATCTAAAGCTTCGATCTGATATATAGAGTGTGGGGTGTGACTTCGAGTTGGTCCGATGGACAGTGAATTCGAACGAGATCTCGAAACTAGGACTTGGGATGTTGGAGCTATAAGCTTCAATTCGTGAAATGAAGGCCATATTCGAACTCGTCGCGGAAAATAGCATCATGGCAGCGATTTTGGTGTCGTGCAATGCTGTATAAAGGAATGCGACTTGTACGGACCTGGGGAAGGAAGTGTGCAGTGGCATTTTACTAGGGGCGGCCAAGATTGTCATTGTTGTGATAAGCAGGTGGAGAATTCAAAGAGAAGTTTGGCGGAGTCGTCGGATTCAAGTTTAGACAACCGTAGCTCCGTATCACTGTTTGGATAAGCACAACAATCTCGTACACATCTATCTCATACTGAAGCAAGTTAGAAAGGAGAAGACGACAACTATGTAATTTATTTGAACTTATAATTTTTGTATTTAATTTAATTTAAAAAATGTTCAATAATTTATAAAATTCATAACTCTCTCATATGAGGTCCGATTAGGACGAAAGTTTTTGCGTTGCGATCGTGACGATGAGGGCTTTGCAATGAAAATTGTTTGGACGGATTTTGAAACTGTCGAAATTTGTGCTAAAATCGGGCGTTGTTCGGTTTTAGTTTCAAACTGGAATGCCTCGACGATAAAAAAATAAAGGCGAGTGTTTTATAATGCTCACAATATACTAAAATATTTTTTACGCTAGTTAAATTTGAAATTATAAAGTGATATAATTCTAATGATCGTTGTTTGATAAATTTAATTGTCATCTAAATTGCCATTTGAATTAACTGCTGCAAATTAAAAATGACAGTTAAATTTGAAATTGGAATTTAATTGCCAGTAAAATGCCTGATATTCAATTATGAAAATGTTTTGAATTATTTTGAATTTTTAGATTATTGATTGTGATGGATGCCAATTGATTGATATTTTGGATGATTGGATGTTTATTTATTTTTATATATATCATGTTATCACCAAGTAAATTATTTATAGTATATAAAATTGTAAATTGAATTATTCGAATAAATTAACAAATAGGTTAAACGATATATACCCTTGACATTTATTTTGGATTGAAATGGTATACGTCCATCCCTGAAATTAAATTGAAATAACTGATCACTTGGCCGTAGGATAGAAAATTATATACGGATAGTGGATTGTTTAAACTAAATGATTTTAAAGATTTTGATTTGAAATTTAATTAAATGATTTTGATTTAAAAGAAATAAAAATCAAATTTGTAGAAATCAAATTATTTTCGAACTTAAGATCAAAATGTTGAAATTTAAATTTGGTAATGTGAATTGTTTAAATAATCGAAGTTGAGATTTTGAAGTTATATTTGAAATATGATTTGAATGTCGGAAATTGGGTAGTTTTAAAGGTTTGGACTGTTATTCGAACTTCGAAATACTGCTAAGTAAAAGTAAATTAAATAAATATACCAATGATTGAGCTCAAATTGGATTGCTTTAAAGATTTGAATCTTAAATTGAATATTGAAGGTAAATTTAATTTAAGTGATTTAAATCGATATTTTGAAAATCGAACGCGAATTTATATGAAATGCTTTAAATTTGAGTATTGAATTGAAATTTATTCAAGTTGGAATTGAAATTGCAATCAATTGGAATAAAAAGTGAATTTGAATTAATTCGAAATCGAAATCGAATTTACTTGAATTGAAATTGAATCAGTTTGACTTTGAAAGTATTTCAAATAAATTATTTAAATATAAACTACTTAAAAATCAATCTTTTAAAATATTCAAATTATTTTGGTTTCTAAACCTTTTACCTTATAAAACATTTTAAAATTTAAATCATTTTATATCAAACTATTTTAATTGTTTAAACTATTTAAACTATTTAAAACAATTTAAAATTTCAAACTATTTTTCTAAAAGTCAAACCGATCAAAGGCTGGAAGGTTTCTAATCAAATCATGAATTTAAATACGAATTGGGTTAAATTAAAGTTGTAACCCAAAAGAAAATTCGAAGCAATGTGGAATTAAAGATGGAATCGAGATATTAAGACGAAAGATTTTGAATTAAAATTTCATATTTTCAATAAATATGATGATTTATCAATGGATTTGGTTTTGAACCAAATATGATATTTTGATGTCAAGTACGAACTATTTTGCAAGAACCAAATGTTGTGTAAAATGACTTTTTGTTTGTTAAACAGGTTGGGTCCTCTAATTGGCATACTCTTTGTCAATATTGGAACCACTTTAACAACTATGTTTGTGGAGTGATGATCTAGAAGGAAGTGGTTCGATTTGGCATATGTTTGCTGGATTTGAAGAAAGAGAACAATGATGGATTAGCTTGGCACTTATGCCAATTTGAAATGACTAATATAGGAGCCATACCGGCCAAGTGGGCTAGATACCCAGAGTAGACACATTTCTTCATATAACCATCACTTACATTTTGATTGATTGGTGCGTACCCTCGAATTTTAGGAGTGTTGGACACGATGGGAAATCATGGCTATGATACGTTACCACCAGCTGGGAAGGGTAAACTGGTAGTATCCTACCTTGGGCATTGCCTTACGTTCCTTATCAGACTTTTATCCCTGTACGAGACACCTACGATTTTGGTTTAGCATTGTCACATCACAACGCATCCCTATCCACCAATGATTTATGTACGACAATGCTTAAAAACGCGTTAAGGGTATCAATGAAAAGCCTTAATACTATTTTGATATTTATTTTATTGATTAGGCATTATATTATAGCGTATTCTACTACATATAAATATTTTGATGGATCTTAAGATGGAAAATCCCATAACATCTCTTGAGTTATTGCATGCACATTATACATCGGATAGAAGATGTCAAACCCCATAAACATCTCCGACGCCACGACACTCATGTAATATGCGATATTGATTTGACTTAAGGATATTTCAGTCCTGACTCGAGTTTTTTTATCTTTTCATTACACTCAGATCAGCCCGGAGTTTTCAGCTTATTGAAGATTATTCTCTAAAGGCTGAAGACGACGATTTGGCATATTATGATTACTAATATTATTCCTAGCAACATGTTGTTCCGTTACATTATATTTTGTTTCATTGTATATGTATAACTCTGATAAATGTTGTATAAATTGTAATCAAATATATATTAAACTGCTTCTTGAACTGTTTATTTGATTATTATATTTCATCGTTCTGCTATGATATTTTTTGTTTGTTTTCTTCTTCTTTCATTATTTTTCTTAATAAACCCCATTGATTATGTACGTTCCGAATTGTTTAAGTCAGATATGTATGGATTATTGTCGATATAAATCTTTCGAAATGTGGGTTGTCACAGTAGTTTTCAGATCTGAACCTAAAATCAAAGGGATTCTTCTATGAGTAGAATTTCGCTTTTTTCCATTCTAGAAATTATGCTGTACTTATTCCAATCTGATATGTGCCTCGGAAATTCTAGAAATGCAAAACTCTAATTAATAAACCCTAGAATTTCGCTTAGTAAATATCAATCTTTTTGTATATTAAATTCTCAGTTGTTTTGATATTAGTATATTAGAATTAAATAAAATTGTTTGAATTAGATAATCTATATTCAGTTTGACCTATCTTGTTTCTTTCTAATGGAAATTTCAAAGGGATTGAAAAAGAAGAATAATTTAGAAATGATGTGAAAATTATAAATTAAATAATTTAATTTGCACCGCAAATTATTGCCACTTAGGTAAATTAAGTATTCCCTTTCTCACATCAAAAAATGTTGTATGTGAAGGTTGGATTGAAAATAGGTTGTCCAATTAGTGACGACCCATTCCTTAAAAAGAAAGTGATTCAAATGTATTTATATAAACAAGTGCAGAATTTATAGGTTTGTACAAATCTATTTTATTTGGCTATGTTAGTTGTATTTTATGTGGAATTGTAGATTTGTTTGAGATTGATATTTCAAAACACCTCACAAGCGAATTGGTAGCGAATTATCCAAAAATGGTTTAGATCCAAAATTCCACGCGTAAATATAATGTATATGTATAATATAACATATTGGTTATAGTGTATTGAATATCGCCTATTACCGAGATAGCCAAGTAATACTATGTTGGTTATTTGGTAGTTGGAGTAATTAGGGAATTTATCCCTAAATAGGGGAGTAATATGAGGATACCTTATTTGGCCTCAACTAGTGTTTGCCTAGAATTATATATATGTATATAGTTGATATACATATAAGTAATGACTAATTCATGAGATGCAAAGTTAGTCCAAAGCTACATGGAAGTCCTCCCATTTAAATCTAGCTACCAATGTTGTGGTTTTACGGACTAATGTGAAACATTTCCTATAACAAAAAACTCCAGTGGATGTGAGTTTGGTTCCAATTCTGTTGAGTAAACCAGGCCAGTTAATTTGGCTACCAGTTCCTAAGAATAGTATGACTAATATGAGGCGTCACAAGTGAGTTATGGGTCATAAATTGCATTTGGATATAGTAGGTGAAATCCTTAGCTGGGGACTTCTTTTGTTTTGAGGTATTAAGTGGCTATGGTAAGGTCCGCCTCTTTCATAGGTGAAGTATTAAGTGACCAAATAGGACTTCTTAAGATATTATAAGGAAGAACCGTGCAGTGAGCCGCCTTAGGGTTAGCTTTTAAATGATGGGAATCTGCCTATTTGGAGGTAATAAATGGTCTGAGTCTACCTAAGCTCCATTAAAAAGGTATTAAGTGGTTTGAGTATTTTGTTTCAGCGTATGTGCTAATTATGGAAATGGCATAGGCAGGCTGGATAGGCCTTCGATCTTATAATTGACTTTGGTCTAGTCAAAATGGAAAAACATTAGGGCCTACAGTTGACTTTTGTGTAGTTAGGCTGGAAGGGCGTTCGGGCCTATAGTCAATTTGTGCATATATAATGATTTTAATACGAAAGACATATTACAGACATTACTGCCTAGATTTCTATTACGGTAATGCTTGAAATTTCTTTCACTAGATTTTTTGTTCTGACTAGCTCCTTATTTCAACAAACAGGTTAGGGGCGCGGGTATTGCTAAAGAAGTAAGAGGAGGGAAATGTTGATGGTTGTGGAAGTTGTCTTTCATTACTATCTACTTAATGCTATTTTCATGTAACCATGCATTTATTATTTCTTTTTTCAGCAGAGATTTATGTGCTGGAATGACTATGTTGAAATTTTGGAATTTTATGAAAATGTTCTATGTTTCTGAAATGGATTTTACTTATAGGTACATGTTTTACAATTATATTTTATTCATGCACTGTAAAATTCTGAAAGTTATATAGATAGCCCAATGTACTTTGTAATGATTTAAAATTTTCACCAACCAACAGCCTATCTTAGAATGGCTCTAAGTCTCGATAGGTCTTTTCTAGGTTGGGGTTTAGGTCTACTCCAAGTGGGTGGTTATATTCCAAGCCCCAATGCTTACCATGAACAACCATGAGAACTGGAGCTTAAGAACGATGGCTCTCCTTGAAGCACATGGCGTGTAAGAGAAGTTGAGAAAGGCTACACAAAACAAGAGAATGAAGGCAGTTTATCTCAAACTCAAAGGAACAGTTTAAGAGACTCAAGGAAGAAAGAAAGAAGGCTCTCTGTCTAATTTGTCAAGGATTAGATGAAGATATTCTTTAAAAGATTCTAGGATCAAAGTCGACCAAAGAAGCATGAGAGAAGCTTCGAACATGTTACAAAGAAGTCCATCAACTCAAAAAGGTACGTTTTCAAACTTTAAGAGGAGAGTTTAAAACTTTACATATGAAAGAAAGTGAACTTGACTCTAATTACTTCTTAATACTTCTAATCGTTACTAATAACTTAAAAAACGGTGAGAAGTTAGATAATGTAAGAATTATTGAGAAGATTTTTAGATCATTGGATCCAAAGTTCGAACGTATAGCCATCATCATCAAAGAGATTAAAAAACTTGGAGGTCAGGGAATGGAAGAACTTATTCGCTCATGAAGAAAATAAAACAAAGAAGGAAGAGATCATGGACCAAGTACTTAAGACACAGATTGATTCAAAAAAGGAAGAAAGCAATTGAAGCTAATAAATATGAGGTTGTGGTCAAGAACAAGGGAAAATTCATGGGTATGGACACAGAAGAGGTTAGAATCCCAATAATGAAAACAAAAGTAACAACAACCACCGAAGTGGAGAAAGATCAACAAAAGATCATGGGAGTGGAAATTCAAAATCTAGGTATAATAAGTCATGCATCAGATGCTACAATTGTGAAAAATTTAGGCATTATGCTTCTGAATGTAGAGCCCCAAGCAATAATAGAGTCGAAGAGAAGACCAATTACGTTGAAGAAAAAAGTCAAGTAGATGGCATCTTACAGCTAGCTTATAAGAAAAATAAAAGAGGTGAGAATAATCAATGGTACCTAGATAGTAGAACAAGTAACCATATATGTAGAAGAAGAAGCAAGTTCGTGGAGCTTTATGAATCGACAAAGTGACATTTGGAGATGAATCCAAAGTAGCAGTGAAAGGTAAAGGAAATATTCACATTTGATTATAAAATGGAGAGCGCTAATTAATTTTTAATGTTAGCTATGTACCAAACATGAAGAGCAGCATCTTGAGCCTATGACAACTCTTAGAGGAATATTATGATATTGGACTAATAGATAGTAAATTTTTGTAAAAGAAAGTGCAAGTAACTTTATTGCTAAGGCGCTGATGTTAAGAAATAGAATATTTATGTTCAACGTTCAAAATGATGTCACATAATGTCTTAAGATAAGCTACAAAGATGCTTCTTGGTTTTGGCATCTATTATTTGGGCAACCAATTACAGGGGATTAGAGTTGTTGTCCAAGAAAGAAATGGTAAAAGTATTACCTTGCATTAGCCATCCCAATCAAGTGTGCAAATGATGTCTACTTGAAAAGCAATTTAAAATGGGCTTTCTAACAGATTCATACTCATAGGGAACAAACCATCGGAACTCATACATATGGATGCGTGCGGTCTAATCATGTCAAGGTCTCTTGGTAAGAGTAATATTTCCTTATGTTCATCGACCAAGAAAAACGTGGTTGTGTTTATTAAAGGAGAAATCAGAGGTGTTTGAGAACTTTAAGAAGTTAAAAGTTCGTGTTGAGAAGGAAGGTGACCTCATGATCAAAGCCATGTGATACACCCATGGAGGAGAATTCACGTCAAAAGAAATGCAGAAGTATTATAAAAATAATGGAATTTGTAACGACCTGCAATTTAATCACTTTGAACTTGAATATTTAATATATTCTTAAATATTTAAATAATAGATTTTATAACATAAATAAACATGTTATATGTAATAAATAATAGAGGAAAACTTGTTTTGAAATTTTGTG
Source organism: Allium cepa (assembly GCA_030765085.1). NCBI lineage: Eukaryota > Viridiplantae > Streptophyta > Magnoliopsida > Asparagales > Amaryllidaceae > Allium > Allium cepa. Next base: position 433,504,346 of record CM060943.1, read on the forward strand.
TATATAAATAATTAGTTCGGAGAAAAATAAAAAATGGGACCAAATTTTTTATGGATTTTTGACGTTCCATCGATCAAAATTTGTTGGAACAAGTTGTGGACACTAGTGTACATATGTACACATATAACAATAAAAAATTGCTTTACTGATAGAATGGTTTATATTATGAATAAGCTCAAATAATTACTTAAGCTAATAAAGTTAAGTTTGACTTCTCTTTTATAATTTAAAAAGAATAAAAGCACATAATCCACGACTAAGCACATAAAATAAGAAAGAATTGATGGCATGTGTCAGAATGGTGTGTTTTCTAAATTAGAGTGGAGGGTAGTATAAAATGTCATAATTGTAATTTACCCTTTTCCATTTCTATAAAACGTCATCACGTTTCCATTTTTTCACTTTACTTTATTTTCACTTTCTATTTTTTTATTTTGCTCTCATGTCTTCATCTTCATGCTTCTTGTTTTATTAACTCAAACCATATGAAAAAACATTCATTTGTCTTCTAAGTTATAAAATAAACCTAGAATAATATTGCTAATATAATAACCATACAATAGTCCAAAGCTTTGGACTCCGAACTCGCCCTTAAGCTAGTTGCATATTCAAATAGAGGTGTTTTCCGGGGTTTTCTATTCAAATCGAGTTAGAAAGGAAGTGTCTTGGGTTGTTACTAAATCGAGGAGGGATTGTGTTGCATTGGTTTGGTTGTAGCTTGCTTTAAGATGAACTAAACTAAATTTAAAATAGTTTGAAACTAAAAAAGAATTTTGAAAAATAAAAGGTTGATCTTACTGTTTATACTAGTATATTTTTACAAGTTTTCATTTGATTCCCACTTAAAAGAAGATAGCATAAGTAGCAATTGTGTGTAGTGGAAAAAAATAGGAAGTCGAAGTGTTTTCGTAGCGAATAGGTCGCTATAGAAAACTTTGAAACCATATATTCATAGGTAATTTACAAAGGACTTTTGTAGAGAGACCCCATTTAGTTTTTCACCAATGTTAATTTACTTTCATATTTGTGTTGGTTGTGAAATGTTTGGCTGAATACACATGACATTTATAATGTTTTGTGGAAGTGTTTTTATATTGACTATTGCTATGTCGACACATTAAAAATATCTTCTCTTTTGAAAATATTTTTGTTGATCTCGTTCCTGGGTTTTTATAAACAAATATTTAGTCGCAACTTTTTACATTTAGAGCAAAAATGCAATGCTCGAAAAAGTTAGAACCCCTAAAACAAATGTCTTTGAAAGTAAAAAAATTGATTTTCCTTTATCAATTTCGTAGAATGTCAAGTTTTTAAAGAATTTTTAATTGTAATTATTTGATTTCAAAACCCTGTAAGTTTAGTTTTGCATACTCGATCAATATTAAAGTTGTTTTAAAAATAAAATAGAGTATCCATTCTTTGAAAAATTTTGGTAAAATTTTCATTTAAAAAGAGACCGATTTAAAGAAATTTACAATACTATTTAGCGACACTTTTTGTGACGCTTTTTTAATTTTATAGAAATGGTTCTAGCTTGTTTTTCTCTTCTTGAGATTTAGTATGGATATTTTTAGCTTATTTCCAACAATTTTAAATATTTACAAATGTTTTGTGATGTGAAAACCAAGCACGAGTTTGGTTTTCAAAAGTGTAAAAGTTTGTTATGATTATGGAAAGGATAAGAAATTTAATTTCCATAAATGATATCGCTTATATGGAAAGTATAATGTCATATTCTTAGCACTAAACATCGAGGTATGGAAACTCATTTCCATCTCGATGGTTAAAAATGTCATCAAGGCAAGGCTTGGAGGTAACACTTCCTTAACTTACCCGGCTTTATTTTCAACCGAGGGATAATACAAGTTTGAAAGTGATGAGTAGCAGTAAGAGCATTAGATTTACTTCTTATAAATGATTATTTTAATTATTCTCGATAGTTGATTTTGACTATTGATTCTATTATCTTCTTTGTGTATCATCAAACTAAGATGATTTTTTGCTCATTTGAGCATTTATATCATTTGTCAAAAATGACTAAAACCAAAGAGCGATTAGATGTCAAGCTATAGAGGGTTGCTCTTACTAGGGTATCTTCGCATCGACTTTAGATTGGATATGACTGTACGCATGTAGAGATGTGAAATACTCGAATTCTCGGTAAGGTTAGGGTCTACTTAGGTATTTTCCAAGAGCCATCATACTTCTCATGTTTCTAGATGTATAATTTCGGCAAGGGGGCACACTCTTCTAGTCATTGTGAGAAAATTTCCTTTTCCTTTGTTTTTGATTCAGGCCTTTGAATTAAATTTTTCTTAATTACATCGGGAAGTTTCTTGAGCATTTCATGATGTTTAATTATTTATGTCCATTCTTTTATGCTTGGATGTTGTTCTTACGAGAGGAAACCCATTCCGTGCTTTGTGCCATGGTCTCACTTGTTGTTTATGTGTTCCACTTTTATGTGGGGTTACCTATACCAAACTTATTGTCTGATCTAAGTTGTTTGTTTTCCTTAAAATCTCAAGTACACAATTTTATTTGAGTAGTCCTTGAGTGACATGTTTCTTTAGGCTCTTTTGAAGATGATGGACGAGCATGAGGATTCTTATGTATGTAGCTATATATTTCCACTATTATGAGATGTTTGTTTTAATGTATATGCCTTTTATATCAGCAAGTGTAAAGGTAGGTTGTTATAACTACCTAGGATGATAGTAGTAGTACTTTTGTTATAACTGTGATAAGTCCATGTTGGGGAGTAACTTCATGTACCATCTTATTGTTATATTTTATTTAACCATTTAGTTGTGAGCTTTCTATTCTCTTTCTTTTATTTACCGCATGATGTCACCTTTCGAATACTTAGGCTACAACACACAAATACTATGGATGTAACAGGTGTTGTTCCTAGAGGTCAGAAAGTTGGGTCGTTACAGTCGGTATCAAACTTCGGTTGAGGTAACACCTTTGCTCGATTGGGGTACAAATCATTAGAGATAGGCTAAGTTATGCAGTGGAATGAGTCAATCTTGAGAAAGTACATTTTTAATTTTTGTAATAATGATATCTATCCACTAATGTCCTATTTTAGATCCTTTAATGTTTTTCCTTAAACCATTTTAATCCTATTTTTGTATTCTAAAGATACCTATTATTTGTTTAAGTAATAGAAGAGGAGGAAGGAAAGGATCTGGAACTAGCACAACTACCAACGGCAGAGTACCTAGACATTTTATTATATTGGTTATAGATCCAGTAGAGGAAGTGGTAATGGAATTTCAAACCCCAATGAACTTTGTAGCTTTGTAAGAATTTTTCCACTTTAGGCAGGAAACCTTTCCATGGGAGGGACGATATTCATGGATTGCAGATGTGGCTCTAATCTTATACCAGAATATTTGGAGATCTTCAGCCAGGGGATGCGGAGAAACGGCTGTTGGCAGCGTAACAACTTTAGAAGTCGGTGATGGATCGGTGGGATTCTGTAACAGCTAATACTCCAAAGGAGGAGTTCTCTTAAGCCCAGTTCAAGGAAGTTTTTGAAGTGCGCTTTATTCCTAAAGCCAAAAGAAATCAGCTGTTTAGGAGTTTCATTGATTTAAAGCAAGGTGATATGACGATGGCACAATATGAGCATAATTTCAATGCTTTATACCATTTAAGACTAGGATTGACAGACACACCACTCAATGAAAATGAAATTCTTTTGAATTAGATGCGGCCAGAGTTCTATTATGAAATAACCAATCATCTTATGGGCGCTTTCAACAATATTTTCCACATGGCTTTAATATTTGAAGCTCTTAAAAAGAAGGAAGGAGTCCAGAAGAGAGAGATACTAACATTTAATGCTAAGCCATTATTAATTATACCAATTGGAGGTAAGCCAAATTTCAAGTGCAAGGGAAAGAAGAAGTGGCCAGGGAGGAAAACCAAGATGGGGCTCTAAGAAAGAAGAAGCAGCTCAACTTGGACAATATTTAATGTTTCAAGTGCAAAAAGATGGTCCACTTCACAACTTATTATCCAACCATTACATGTTGCAACTGCGGCTAGCAAGGACACATGAAGAATGAGTACTCTTGTCCGAAGAAGGGGTCTCAAGCGTAGGCATTTGCCATAGAAGAGATATTTCCACTTCTTCTGGTCAAACGGGAAAGCATGTGTTGAGAGATATATTATACATCTTTGATAAGTATTATTTCGTGGGAGTGCTTCCCATAGTTTTATTTTAGTTGGTCCTTTTTGATAAACTTAACCTTGAACCCATCCTTATGAGTAATCCTCTTTATGTGTCAAACTCTGGTGGGGGTTCGACCAATCTTAACATTATTTGTTCAAAATGTACCAATTTCTTATCAAAATCATCTCTTTCCTTTTGATTTGTTTGTTTTCGGGTTCATGAGTTTTGGAGTGTTGTTCGGAGTGGATTGTTACCTGAGTGGTCTTGGATTGTGTTAAAAGAAGTGTCATGATAAAGGATGTGGTAGGAATGTGCATTGATGTGTTTTGTGAAGAGCCTAACAAGTTAATAAGCAGTTTTCTTTATTAACTCGAAGTGGTCAAGGAGGAGCTAGGAGATGTATCAATTGTTCGGGGTTCCACTAATATTTTTTAGGTGAAAGGTTTACCTCCCTACCATGGAGTGGAGTTCTGTATTGACTCGGTTTTGGGAACCAAGCCATTTCTATAACCCTTATGAAGGAAGGCTATGAAACAGAAGAGAGAGTTAGAAGGGTAGACATATGACTTCTCGTAGAAGGGTTTGATCTAATGCAGCACCTCAAGTTGGGGATCGCCATTTGTCTTTGTTATAAAGGCCGACGGTTCTCTAAGGTTATGTATAGACTACCAGTAGTCGAATAAAAGGACTACCAAGAATAAATATCTATTGCCAAGGGTCAATGTATGTTGGACTAACTCCAGGACGCTCATATTTTCTCAATTGGATCTTGCCATCGGTTTCCACAAATTAGGGGTAGCTGAGGAAAGTGTGCTCCTAATAGCTTTTAAGACTCCAGAATGTTTCTACGACTTGTTGGTTATGCCATTTGGGCTGACTAATGCATCCGCTTATTTTGTGGACTTGATGAATCAAGTATTTCGAGATATTTAATAAAACATTTCTTATCTTTATTGATGACATTCTTATCCACTCAAAAATGGAGGAACACAAGTACCATCTCCGTGTCGTACTCAATACCTTAAGAAGCCATATGTTGAAGGCTAAGTTTTCCTAATTTCATTTCTAGAAATCCGAAGTTAGGATTTTGGGGCATGTTGTTTCGGGGAGGGCATATCTGTGGATCCTGCTAAAGTTATGGCAGTTTAAGACCGAAAGAAGCCCAAAAGTGCGATGGAAGTTAGAAGTTTCTTGGGATTGGAAGATTTTGGCTGTAGGTTTATCAAGGAATTCTCAAAGATTGCTTCTTATCTGAAGAAGTTAACAAATAAAGATGTTAAATTTGTTTGGAATTATAAGTTTGATCAAGCATTCGATGAATTGAAAGAGAAGCTGACTAACACTTATGTATAACCATTCCAGATGGAGCAATGGTCTAAACCTCTATAGGATGCTTGTTCAACTGGATTAGGAGTAGTTCTGATGCAGCATGGGAAAGTTATTGCCTATGCGGGTTGACACTAAGCCGCATGAGAAAATTATGCTAAGCACGGTTTGGTGCTTTTGGCTATGTTTGCACACTTAAGATGTGGAGGAATTATATTTTGGGTGAAACGTTTTAGTTTTACATGGACCACAAATCCATAACATATCTCTTTATCCAAAAGGATTTGAATTTGAAGTAGTAGAGATGTTTGGAGTTTCTCATTTCTTATGATGTGGAGTTTCTTTATGCCCCTGCAAAGGAAATGTCATTGTCGATACTCTAAGTAAGAATGTAGCAATAGTTGCAAACTTAGAACTTAAGCCAGTTATGATGGAAAGGATTACATCAAGTAAAGAGGTAGATCCTATTTTGGCTCGACTTAAGAAAGATGCTGAAGAAGGTGTTGTTTCTAGCTTTGAGAATGATCCCCATGGAATATCAAAAATGAACGGGTGTATTTGTATTCTAGACTTTGATGGACTTAGGCAAGAAGTGTTTGTTGAATGCCACCATTCAAAGTTATCTTTTTATCTAGGAATGACTAAGATGTTCAAGTATATGAAGTGGGTATTTTGATGGAAGCGAATGAAGGGAGATATTTCGATCTTTGAGTGTCGTTTTGCAAATTGCCAACAGATTAAGAGTGACAAGCAGAAGACTGCTGGACTGCTTCAGCCACTTGAGGTCTTCATGGAAGTGGGAGAAGATCTCTATGGACTTTATAAATGGGCGTCCAAGGTCAAGCACAGGTAGAAAGCATTTGGGTTATAGTCGATTGATTAACCAAGAGTGCTCATTTCATTTCTGTTAAGCTAAATAGCACTACTATAAGTCTGGCGAGTTTGTATGTGAAGAATATTGTGAGATTGTAGTATTGTATGTGATCGAGACTTGATATTCACTAATAGGTTCTAGGAGGGACTACAAACTGCTTTAGGGACTGAGCTAAATTTGAGTATTGTAACAACCGAATTCCGGTGGTCCAGATTTTTCACAAACATGCAAAAAAGCCCACTGAAGCCTTAGTTAGGTATCTGGTATCCTGCAAGTAGGCAAAGATAACTATGTCAGAGCTCAATTAATTATCTCACAGCGGAATTGACTTGAAATATAACACTAAGTAAATACTCATCCATGTAATGACACTTTCTAAGCAAGTGTAATAAAGCTGAGAAGTCTCTGCAATCTACCTAACCTGTAGGATGTTATGAGAAGGGGGTCAGAACAACAATTCTGGTGAATGAATAAATTATATACTTCTAGGCTTAATTCTACATATATCGTTTTATTTCCATTTATTCTTATATTAGGTTCATTAGATTGCAATACTCTCGCCTCTGTTCGTGAACCGTGCCCATCTACTCCATAGTAGATTAAAACCTAATAACTAATATATACATATATGTAGATATATGCCCAATGATCATATTGGTCCTACCACCCATGGTACCTTCCGTACCCTCCTCAAAATGGGCTCCAACGTCTTGCTTCGAGACTGTTCCGTAACTACATCTGTAAAGGGCTGCTTCGTAAGGCCTATAATACAAATAATCCATCATCTTGCTCCGCGAGCGTTCCGTAACTACATCTGTAAAGGACTGCTTCGTAAGGATTACAATACAGATGTCCACTACTTACTATGAAAACGTAAACTTCGCCCGCTCTAGTCTATGTCAGTGCTTGGACATCCACAATGTACCACCAAGTGCATACATTAAGGACTACGTAATCATTTTGTCTACTATCTGAATTCCGCCAACAAGGTCTACCTTGTATGGAATTCAGTCAGAGATGTTCTATATCTATAAAGGACTGCTTCGTTAGGCCTAGGCCAATAGATATTTTAGTTGGCCTGTCTTTTTTTCATCGCGGCTATGGCCCTACGCAGCCACATCTTAACTAACCGAAAGACTTCTAAAGAGTTAAGTGGTCGTGCCCTACTACAAACAATCTAACATCCAAATGGCGATGCCCCTTATCCAATGTCTCGATAGTGAAAGAATCATTGTCCTGATGGTTTAACTCTAGTCTTTTCCAAAATCTCTCTTGGCCTTGGTGTTGTCCGATATCCGCATGCGACTATCCTTAAAATTACTTGCAAGTACTGGACATATGAATACCCTACTTCGAACACCAAGCCCTTCTGATTGCCTACAAAGGCCCGCTTCATTAGGCCTATAATGCAAATGCAGTCAAGGCATACTCTCGTAATGGAACACCTACAAACTTGCCTCTGAGGATGGAGCTTCGTTACGCCTACCTAGAGGGCCATCCTAGGTATCCTCACATCCCTTTGAAGTCTCGTACTTCTTTGAAGTCCAAAAATACTAAATTGGACATGCTTCTCCATTTATGTAATCCGTGATGAACTGCTTCGTTAGGCACTTCATCATTTAGGCTGCTCCAAACGCATCTCAATTTTTCTATTAGACCCTAAGTCTAATCTTTTAATATGCATTTATTTTACTTTTCTTATGCTACTCATTTACCCTAATTAGCATGTTCTTGCCCTCATCTCACTTCTGGCTATTGTGAGACCACCATTGATCTAATAGGGAATGCTAGTGGTATTGCCACTTCTACTAACTTTCTTATTAACTTAATTTGAGTCTTAAGTTTATTAAATAAGCATATTTTGTTATCTTTGTTCTGTATACTTATTAACTTAATATAAATCTTGAATAAGCTTATACTGTTTGCCTATTTATTCTATGTTTCAAAATAAGCCTTTCTATTCTTTTATTTAATCATAACTTATATTATAATTAAACTTGTAATTGCCACTATTATTTATTTATACTCCATATATAATTACAAGCGTTTCTCTTCTATTCTAGTCTATCCTGTTTTATTATGATATAGAGTTCTGTTTAAATTTTCTTTTACTATACGCGTACATATGCACGTCTAGATGGGCCTGCATTTAATCACAAGGTGCATGCATTTTTGGTTGTATCTACGTAAATAGATTTGATAGTAGCATCCCCATATTTTAACTCCACCTAGGCCGAAGCCGCTATTTTTTTGGTTCAGACCGCAATAACTTTTTCATACTATCTCGGAATTAGGCGAGACTTCGACCGATGGACTCCCATCTAAATTACAGACAATAAGCAACACTCGGATACTTTGTCTAGTTAATGTATATCGTAGTTCTCAATGTTGATTAACCGTTGTACTTATAAAATAACAGGCAATATTCCCGTCTTTGAACGACGCCTTGGCAGAAGCCGCTATTTTTTGGGTTCATATTGAATAACTTCTTCATAGTAAATCAGAATCAGGAAAAACTACGATCGATGGACTCCCATCTAAATTACAAACAATATAGAATACTCGAATACTTCTGCTACGTTTGCTATAGTTCTCTACGGTGATTAACAGTTATACTTAGAAATAACAGGCTGTATCCTCACTTTGACGCTTACTGTAATTCTCCATGATAACTATGTTTGTACTAAGAAAATAACAGGCTATATCCACATATTTGAAATCCGCCTAGGCAGAAGCCACTATTTTTTTGTTCAGGCTGCAATAACTTTTTTATGCTAACTCGGAATTAGGCAAAAACTTCGACCGATGAACTCCCACCTAAATTACGGACAATATGGTACACTCGGATACTGCATCTTGTGAATACACACCGTAGTTACTGATAGTTTAGTTAGAAAATAACATGCTACCCCATCCCCATATTTTAACTCTGCCTAGTGTAGAAGCCGCTATTTTTTGTTCAGATTTCAATAACCTCTTCATACTAAGTCCGAATTCGGCAAAACTACGATCGATTAACTCCCTACTAAATTACGGGCATCGTGGAACACTCGGGTACTTCATCTTGTGAGTGCATATTGTAGTTCTCCATGGGGAATGACAGTTGTACTTCGAAAATAACAGGCTACCACATCCCCATATTTGAACTTCGTGTAGTGTAGAAGTCGATATTTTTTTGTTTAGAATGCAATTGCTTCTTTATAATAATTTGGAATCTGGCAAGACTTTGACCGATTAACTAACACCTAAATTACGGACAATATGGAACACTCGAATACTTCATCATGTGAACGCAGACTGTAATTCTTCAAGGGCACCGACAATTGTACTTAGAAAATAACAGACACTACATCCCCATATTTGAACTCCGCCTATTGCAGAAGCTGCTATTTTTTTTGTTCAAAATGCAATAACTTCTTCATACTAAGTCGAAATTAGGCAATACTTCGACCGATGAACTTCCACCTAAATTACGGACAATATGGTGCACTCATATACTTCATCTTGTGAAGCACACCATAGCTCTCTAAGGGGCCTGATAGTTTACTTAGAAAATAATATGGTAGCACATCCCCATATTTGAACTCCGTCTAGTGCAGAAGCCGCTATTTTTTTGTTCAGATTGTGGTAACTTCTTTATATTAATATGGAATCCGACGAGACTTTGACCGATTAACTTTCAGCTAAATTACAGACAATATGAAACACTCGGATGCTTCATTTTGTGAACGCATACTGTAGTTCTCCATGGGGACTAACAGTTTTACTTAGAAAATAACAGGCTACCACATCCCATATTTGAACTCTGCCTAGTGCAGAAGCCATGGTTTTTTTGTTCAGGCTGCAATAACTTCTTCTTACTAATTCGGAATCAAATGATACTTCGACCGATGAAATCCCACTTAAATTATGGACAATATGGTATATTCGGATACTTCATCTTGTGAATGTATACTATAGTTCTCTATGGTTACTAAAAGTTGTACTTAGAAAATAACAGGCTATATCCCCACTTCAACGCTCACTGTAGTTTTCCATGATGACTCATACTTGTACTTAGAAAATAAAAGGCTACATTCTCATATTTGAACTCAGCCTATGCAGAAGCCGCTTTTTTTTCAGACTACGATAACTTTTTCGTACTACCTCGGAATCAGGCAAAACTTCGACCGATGAACTACCACTTAAATTACACACAATATGGTATACTCGATTACTTCATCTTCTGAATGCACACTGTAGTTCTCCATGGGGACTGCCAATTTACTTAGAAAATAACATGCTACCCTATCCCCATATTTGAACTCCTCCTAGTGCAGAAGCCGCTATTTTTTTTGTTCAGACTGCAATAACTTCTTCATACTAATTCAAAATCCAACAAGACTTCGACCTATTAACTCCCACCTAAATTACGGACAATATGAAACACTCGGATACTTGATCTTGTGAACGCACGCTATTTTTCTCCATGGGGACTGACAGTTGTACTTAGAAAATAACATGCTACCACATACCCATATTTGAACTCCGCCTAGTATAGAAGTCGCTATTTTTTCATTCAGACTCCAATAACTTCTTTATAGTAATTTGGAATCCGTCGAGACTTCAACCGATTAGTCCGACCTAAATTACGGACAATATGGAACACTCGGATACTTTATCTTGTGAACGGAGACTGTAGTTCTTCAAGGGCACCGACAGTTGTAGTTAGAAAATAACAGACTACTACAACCCCATATTTGACTCCGTCTAGTGTAGAAGCTGTTTTTTTGTTCAGACTACAATAACTTCTTCATACTAACTCGGAATTAGGCGATACTTCGACCGATGAACTCCCACCCAAATTACAGATAATATGCTACACTCGGACACTTCTTCTTGTGAAGCACACCATAGTTTTCCTTGGGGGTTGACAGTTTACTTACAAAATAACATGGTACCACATCCATATATTTGAACCCCGCCTAGTGCAGAAGCCACTATTTTTTTATTCAGACTGCAATAACTTTTTCATACTAATTCGGAAAATGGCGAGACTTCGACCGATTAACTCTCACCTAAATTACAGACAATATGGAACACTTGGATACTTCATCTTGTGAAAGCACACTTTAGTTCTCCATGGAGACCGACAGTTGTACTTAGAAAATAAAAGGCTACCATATACCCATATTTGAGCTCCACCTAGTGCTGAAGCCGCTATTTTTTTGTTTAGACTGCAATAACTTCTTCATACTAATTCGGAATTCTGCCAGACTTCGACCGATTAACTCCCACCTAAATTACGGACAATATTGCACAATTGAATACTTCTTCCTGTGAACGTATACTAGTTCTCCAAGGGCATCGACAATTGTACATAGAAAATAACAGGCTACCACATCTCCATATTTGAACTCCACCAAGTGTAGAAGCCGTTATTTTTTTGTTCAGACTGTAATAACTTTTACATATTGACTCGGAATTAGGCGATACTTCGACCGATGTACTCGCACCTAAATTACGAACAATATGATACACTTAGATACTTCATCTTGTGAATGCACACTGTAGGTCTACAAGGCGATAGACAGTTTACTTAGAAAATAACAGGCTACTACATCTCCATAGTTGAACTCCGCCTAGTGCAGAAGCCGTTATTTTTTTAATTCGGACTGCAATAATTTTTTCATACTAACTCGGAATTAGGCGATACTTCGACCGATGAACTCCCACCTAAATTACGAACAATATGGTACACTCGAATATTTCATCTTGTGAATGCACACCATAGGTCTCCAAGGTGACTAATAGTTTGCTTAGAAAATAACATGATACCACGTCCCATATTTGAAGTCCGCCTAGTGTAGAAGCCGCTATTTTTTGGTTCAGACTGCAATAACTTCTTCATACTAATTCGGAATCCGACAAGACTTCAACCGACTAATTACCACCTAAATTACTTACAGTATGGAACATTCGGATACTTCATCTTCTGAACCTACACTGTAGTTCTTCATGGGGACTGACGGTTGTACTTCGAAAATAATAGGCTACCACATCCCCATATCTGAACTCCGCCTAGCGTAGAAGCTGCTAATTTTTTTGTTCACACCGCAATAACCTTTTCATACTAACTTAAAATTAGGCGATACTTTGACCGATAAAATTCCAACTAAATTACGGCCAATACGGTACACTCGGAGACTTCATATTGTGAATGCACACTATAGTTGTCCATGGTGACTAACGTTGTACTTAGAAAATAATAGGCCATATCCCCACTTCAACTCCCACTGTAGTTCTCCATGGTGACTAATAGTTGTACGTAGAAAATAACATTCTACATTCTCATATTTGAACTCCGCCTAGGCAGAAGCCGTTTTTTTTTGGGACTGCAATAACTTCTTCATACTAACTCGGAATCAGGCAAAACTTTGACCGATGAACTCCAACCTAGATTAGGGACAATATGGTACACTCGAACACTACATCTTATGAACGTACACCGTAGTTCTCCAAGGGGACATACCGTTTACTTAGAAAATAACATGCTATCACATCCCTATATTTAAACTCCGCCTAGTGTAGAAGCCGCTTTTTTTTCTGTTCAGACCGCAATATTTTCTTCATACTAACTCGAAATCCGGCGAGACTTCAACTGATTATCTCCCACCTAAATTACGAACAATATGGAATACTCGGATACTTCATAAATGCATACTGTAGTTCTCCATGGGTGTTAACCCGCCTTTTATCAAGGCCATAAACAAGCTGACTCAACCAAACTAACTTCACGACTATCGAGGCTGAAATATGATAGATTCGGTTTAAAATGATGAAGTTCACTTAGATATGTCGTTCGGTCGAGAAGTGGAGAGGTTACATGGCTCGATCTGAAAGTCAAGAGCTGGTCGGATCTGGTAATGTTACTCGACATTGAGGATTCGTCGTTGTGGCTTGGCATTGTTGGCACGGCTTGGCCGTAGTGACGTAGTTCGACCTTGATAGGGTCGCTCGGCATTGCAGGGAAGTCAGGGTCACTCGGCATTGCAGAGAGGTCAAGGTCGTTTGGCATAAGGTAGTGGTTCGGAAGATGCTGCTCGGCATCTTACCTCGCTCCGCATCATACCTCACCCAACATCGTACCTTTCCCGGCATCGTACCTCGCCCGACATCATACCTTGCTTGACATTATACGTCATTTGGCATTGGGTGTGGCTTGGTGTGGTTTAGGTCGGCTTTGATGGACTTCGTGGTTTGGCATTGTTAGTGCTTCGCTTCCGCATTTGGGTGGTTCGGCACTCGATAGTGGGCATGTTACATCGAGTCGCTGAGCATATCACTTCGGGTCAGTACCATGGTTACTTCGGGTTGGCCTACGGACGACTTAGGGTCAATTGAGGTGAAGAGTGTGAACTCGGCCGAAGTCTTAATGGGCCTGTATCACTTGAGAAGCCCAACTACCTGGTTTTGCCTATAAATACAGCACGTATGGGTCCTAAAAAAGGGATCTTCTTCTTTTCGGCTCTTCGTTTTTCTACTTTCTATGGTGAAGGCTATTCCTCCATTCTGTAAATATAATCGTCCATTCACATCAATAAAACGGAAATTTATAGAGTGGACGCAGGTCGGAGTCAGCCGAACCACTATATACTACTTTCTTTTTAGTTTTGACTGTTCTTCATATTATTACCCTCTACATATATTCTATCTAAGAGCCGTGACCGTGGTTTGGTGCTTTCATCCAGATTTGGGTGTTAGTGACCAATTTTGGAGCTAACAATGGGGACTGATTGTTGTACTTAGAAAATAACATGCTACCACATTCCAAAATTTGAACTCTGCCTAGTGTAGAAGTCGCTATTTTTTTTGTTCAGACTGCAATAACTTCTTCATACTAACTTGGAATCTGTCGAAACTTCGACGCTGAACTACTACCAAAATTACGGATAATATGGTACACCCGGATACTTCATCTTGTGAACGCACACTATAGTTCTCCAATGGTGACTAACAGTTGTACTTACAAATTAAGAGGTTATATCCTCATATTTGAATATTATTTCTCTATGAGGTGTAAAGGGTATATTTGGAATTTCAAAAAGACATCGAGTAAATCTGTTCAATGAATTCACTTTATTAATAGTAAAGATAAAGACAATTCGCTTACTATCATAATAACTGTCTCTTTATATAATATGCGCGGTAAATGCAGATCTAGCTCGTTATCGTTTACAGCCTCAACTTCTTATCTAATAGTTTACTTGATCCATTTCATACTTTATTTTATTATTTTTTATTCTAGGAAGTAATTCTATTTTATTTGGTTGGTTGTGAAAACTATACCAAAAATCCATTTCCATAATTTAATACTGAATAATACTATAAACAATAATTCGTAACTGCAAGATATTTCTTTTATTATTTTGGGATAGTGTAAAATACAGCGGTTTCTCTATTTTACACCAGTTTCCTTTTTCTTTCTTTTATTCTTGTAGTTACGTTAATCATAGTCTTTCAATTACTAATTATAGAAATATATCCTAGTTTCTACACCAACAAATTAATCTATTACTTACTCCCAAATTAAATTATTAGATAATTTTATTATTTCCATTTGGCGTAGTTTATTACAAAATCCCACTTTTCAAATTTTATTCCAATTTTCCAGTTTTCTTATTTTACATCTATTTCATAACATTAAGTATTTTAATCCATAACCGCAAATTCTCTTTCTTACTATATTATTCGCGTAAAATGGGAATAAAAAGGAACTAAGGCTAAATATGACTTTAAAATAGATGTAAATAACTGTAAATTTCTTACATTTAGGCTTACTCCTTTTTCTAACTATCAGGCCTAATTAAAAATGCTCTTATAAAATTTACAGTGTTTGCATAACTAATTAACAGAATTAAATTAATGAAATAATTATTGGAATAAATTATCTAGAGGGAATTCAACGATAATGTACGTAAAAGAATATAATTAAATCTACTCACTTATCATCCTTAGCTTTTCCAATACTCAGCTTGGCTCTGTGGTCCTTCTAGATCCCTCTCAAGATGCATAATATTTAAATTTAGAAGTCCTTCCCCTAGAAATATTTTCTTTTTAGGGTCTAGCCTTATGGCCAAGGACCTAAAGAAATACTTTTTATTTAGGGTTCAACCTTAGGCCAAGAACCCTTTGGGAGAAAATCCAATTGTGAGAAAAGGGCTAGGACTATGGTTCTATTTATAGGGGAGCTTGGGATCTCAGACCGTTGGATTCTTGGATTGAATCTGGAGCCACCACGTCACAAGGCTATTTGTAACCATCCGATTGAAGAATGAATGGCTCAGATTGCTTAAAAACTAGAAAACTCCTAACTGCGTGTACCTGGATAGGGCTTCGTCCAGGTCGCTATGCGGGTCGATTGGGCGGTCGACCGCCCAAAGCCACCGGTCGACCGTGCGGTCGACCGTTGGGCAAATTGGGTCAACCTCCTGGTCGGCCTATATACGTATATATATTTTTTCTTTTTGTTACTCATTCTCGTTTTGTTCCTAACTTTTTCATATTGGCTCAGATTTTGACAAGTTATATATGGAATTGATCAGAAAATCGCCCTAGACGCAATGGAGTAAGTTCCGAAGCCATATTTCGATAATTCCAGAACTATTTATTTTCATTGCTTGTCATTTATTCGCTAAATTTTAACTATATAAAAATGCGGTGTGTTACATTCTCCCACCCATTGGAAATTTCATACCCGGAATTTGATAAGGGTAAAATTTTGTGATCCCCCGCATTCATTATATCCATTTTATGTCCATCCAATTTTACAACCATCCATGCTTTTGTGCAAAAGTGCTTTTCAAGACAAAATATATGCATGTACATAAATTTCTAAGCGGCACCTCTTATATGAACGCCTTTTATTTTTATAAATTCACTTTTAAAACATGATGCACACAACCTAAATATACTTGCAATTTCTATATGAATGCTATTTTTAAAAAAAATTCAAAAAAATTAAAACATTTTTCGCCCAATTTTCCCACACTCCTATTAAATAGGTGTGTAATTCAATAATTTTTCATACAAATCCTAACGCACAACTTTTATTATTCGGATTTCAGAAAAATCTAATTTTATGAATTCAATTTCTTATGTTAGAAAGAAGAGAGAAAATGGAGAAACTTCATATTTCTCCAATTTTCTTTTATCACATCTTTTCCATACTTGGAATTTTGGGTTACTATCCTATAAAAATCCGTTTTTATTTTCCCAAGCACTGCTTACATTATAAAGTAGCTTTTAAAAAAATTTCAAACTTTTTCCCAAGCTTAATTTATGGGAAAGATGTATTTTTCTTTTGCAATTCTCATTTGTTACTAGTGATGTTTCTGTTGCTTTCTTTAGATCTTACTGTTTTTCTTTTAGTTACCTTTTATTTGCTTTTACTCTTCTTCTAAAATAACAACTAAACACGGCTATCATCTAGGGCTAGAAGGTCTAGGACCATGTCCAGTTTGACACAGAAAGTTCCTACTTTAGGAATCCAAGTAACTCATATGCTCCTCCTACCGCCTGTTACCAACTTATGCTGTATTACTCATGAAAAATATGATCTATTCATCTCTTCTATTCCATGCTCAAAAAGGAATAACTAAATATTATTTACTACAATGGATAAGGGTTTCAATTTATGCAGTCTCTATCTAAAAAGACAACTGAGCTTGGGCAAATTTCCTCTTTACCTTTCATTTTCCCCAATTAAGGTCTACCTATCCCAACCACTTGTGTCTTATCATCTTACTAATATCATTTCACTCTTCTTCTATAATCTACACACAAGAAGCAACATTTCTAAGTTTTCACAAGAATCTTATATACCCTACGAGAACATTTATTATTACTAAGTGTCATCATTGCTATAACCATATACTTTTCCCGTTATACCTAGGAAATGATTCCCATCTATTCTATATTTAGACGTCCGATTTGGTTTGGTATTTATCAATTTTTCTTTAAAAATTAAAACTTCTAAATTTTAACTTTCCAAGAACTTATTTACTTTTCCACCAAACTATGTCTTGCTTCTTCTTAAAACATTTTTCTTTTTTCTTGACTTTAAAAAAATGTCCTCACATGTTTTCAAAAATCCTTCTTTTTTTAAAGTTTCAAATTTACAAAAACTGGGGTAAATAAGAACAATTATTTTATCAAAAATCTCTTAAGTTTCCTACTCTTCCAATTACTTAACCGAGAAGGAGTTACTAACTTACTACACTTAATGGTTTTATACCTTAATGTACTGGAATTACTTTCTCTTATGAGGAACCACTAATGCTAAAACCTTTTATGAATCCACTAAAGGTAGATTTCATGTTTTTGTGAAATTATAAGGAATTTATTTTATATTTTATCGAAATAAGCTAGACAAAATATGGTGTTTTCCATACCTTGTACATCTTTTTTATGTACTTATCATATCTTGCATAAAACATCTTTATTTTTGATTCATGAAAAATTATATCATTGTTCAATTCATTCCAATAGATTAAGGTATGTTTACTCTATATTTACATACATAAGATATTTCCTACAAAATTCATTAATTTATAATACATTATTTTCAAAAGAACTCATTTTTAAAACTTCTTTATAACTAGAAAATATTTTCATATACTTATTTAAATAATAAGTTTACATACAAATAACTTTAGAAATTATCTCCAAACTCATTTGGGTCAAAGCAGATGTTGCGTAAAACACCGTTACTACAACCTAAAAATACTAGTTTATGGATTCAATTAAGATAAATATTAGTAAATTCCATATTTTATGTTTATTTGGGAGTCACCTACTATAACAGTAGTGTTATAGTCTATGCTTCCTTTATTTTTGCTGATAACATTTAGTATAGCAATAAATTTTATAACCTACGTTTTCGATACTTAACACACTCTAGGTTTCTATATTTAAAATCATTGTTTACCTACAAAGAAACAAGCGAGCTATACATGCTCTATAATTCTTCAAAAAGAATTTCACTTTTAACATAATTTACATCATATAAAAGCCAATTTAAATTTCATACTACTTATTTTTTTCAAAACCCAATATTTACTTCCTCAAATATGCTAACAATTATATTTTTCAACTTTTTCTTTTAAAAAAAAGTTTCATTTTTATTGGGTAAAACATAAAGTGGATTTTCCTCATACTAAAACCTCTTATTCTACCGAAATAAAATCCCTACTATCCCTAAGGGAATTCCCTACCTCCTAAAACATATGGATACAATTTTCTCTCAAAACATGGCTTATTTGTATGCTATAAATCAGTGATAACATAGTCCCTTCATACTTCAGTCATCCCAAACCCAACTAGCACTATGCACAATTATACTTCTAAAAAATTTCCATATGTTAAAATCTATGGTTGGGGACTATTTGGATTTTAGTACATAATATATTTATATTTTATTGAAAAATACAAATGCATTCACTCACTACTACCTAGGGATCCTAAATCTGGCTCCAATACCAAATGTAACAAACCGAATTCTAGTGGTCGGGACTTTAAGCAAAAATGCTAAAACCTAAGCCCACTGAAGGCCGAGTTAGGTATCCGTTATCTTGCAAATAGGAAAAGACAAATATATTAGAGCTCAATTAATTATCTCACAGTGGAATTGACTTGAAATATAATAGTAAATAAATACTCACCCATGTAATAACACTTTCTAAGCAAGTGTCATAATGCTGAGAAGTCTCTACCATCTACCTAACCTGTAGGATGTTATGAGGAGGGGGTAGGAACAACAGTTTTGGTGAATGAATAAATTATATACTTCTAGGCTTAATTCTACATATATTGTTTTATTTCCATTTACTCTTATATTAGGTACATTAGGTTACAATACTCTAATCTTTGTCCGTGAACCGTGCCCATCTACTCCATAGTAGATTAAGACCTAATAACTAATATTTACATATATGTAGTTATATGCCCAATGACCATATTGGTCCAAGGTACTACCCATGGTACCTTCCGTATCCTCCTTGAAAAGGGCTCCCTCATCTTACGTCGAGAGCATTCCGTAACTGCATCTGTAAAGGACTGCTTTATAAGGCCAACAATATGGATACTCCATCGTCTCGCTCCACGATCATTCCACGGCTATATCAATAAAGGACTGCTTCGTAAGGCCTACAATGAAAATGCTCCACTACTTACTATGAAAACGTAAATCACGTATGCACTAGTCTATGCCACTGCTCGAACATCCATAACGTGCCACCAAGTGTGTACATTGAGGACTACGTAATCGGTCTTTCTACTATTTGAATCCTACCAACAAGGTCTACCTTGTACGGAATTCTATCGGGGATTTTCTATATCTGTAAAGGACCGCATCGTTAGGCTTACAATATAGTTTTCATTATGGCTATGGCCCCAAGCAGCCAACCTCCAACTAACCGAAAGACTTCAAAAGAGTTAAGTGGCCATGCCCTACTGCAAACAATCTAACATCCAAATGGCGGTGACCCTCATCCAGTGTCTCGATAGTCAAAGAATCATTGGCCTGATGGTTTAACTCTAGTCTTTTCCGAAATTGCTCTTTTTGTCTTGTTGCTTGCCGATATCCGCATTCGACTATCCTTAAAATTACTTGCAAGTACCGGATATACGAATAACCTACTTCGAACACCAAGCCCTTCTGACTACCTACAAAGGTCTGCTTCGTTAAGCCTACAATGCAAATGCAATTAAGGCATACTCTCTTGATGGAACAACTACAGACATGCCTCCGGGATGAAGCTTCGTTAGGCCTACCCAAAGGGCCATCCTAGAGTATACTCACATCCCATTGAAGTCTCGTACTTTCTTGAAGCACAAAAATATCGAGTTGGAAGTGCTTCTCAATTTCTGAATCCATAATGAACTGCTTGGTTAGGCGCTTCATCCTTTGGGCTGCTCCAAACGCATCTTAATTCTTTTATTAGGCCCTAAGTCTAGTCTTTTAATTTTCATTTAGTTTACTTTTCTTATGCTATTAGTTTACCCTAATTAGCATGTTCTTGCCCCCATCTCACTTTTGGCTATTGTGAGACCATCGTTGATCTAATATGGAATTCTATTGGTATTACCACTTCTATTAACTTGCTTATTGACTTAATTTAAGTCTTTAGTTTATTAAATAAGCATCTTTTGTTATCTTTGTTCTATTTGCTTATTAACTTAAAATAAATCTTGAATAAGCTTCTACTGTTTGCATATTTATTCTAAGTCTCAAAGTGAGCTTTTTATTTTTTTATTTAATCATAAAGTATATTATAATTATACTTGTAGTTATCAATATTATTTCTTTTATTATTTTGTATATAATAACAAGTATTTCTCTTCTATTCTAGTTTATCCTCTTTTATTATGATATAGAATTCTTTTTAAATTTTCTTTCATCTTATAATTCACTTATTATCATAATAACTATCTCTTTATATAATATGCGCGGTAAATGTTGATCTAGCTTCATTATCATTTACAGCCTCAATTTCTTATCTAATAATTTGCTTGATCCATTTCATACTTTATTTTTTTATTCTAGGAAGTAATTCTATTTTATTTGGTTGGTGTGAAAACTATACCAAAAATCCATTTCCATAACCTAATACTATATAATACTATCAACAATAATTCGTAAGTGCAAGATATTTCTTTTATTATTTTGGGCACCAGTTCCCTTTTTCTTTCTTTTATTATTGTAGTTACGTTTATCATTGTCTTTTAATTATTAAATCATAGAAATGTATCCTAGTTTCTAAACTAACTAATTATTCTACTACTTACTCCCAAATTAATTTATTAGATAATTTCTTGTTTCCATTTGGCGTAATTTATTACAGAATCCCACTTTTCAAATTTTATTCCAATTTTCCAGTTTTCTAATTTTACATCTATTTCATAATGTCTAGTATTTTAATCCAGTATTTTAATCCATAACCGCAACTTCTCTTTCTAACTATATTATTCATGTAAAAAGGTAACAAAAAGGAACTAGTATTAAGGCTAAACTATAATTTTAAAATAGATGTAAGTAACTGTAAGTTTCGTACATTTAGGCTTATGCCTTTTTCTAACTATCATGCCCAATTAATTATAAATGCTCTTATAAAATTTACAATGTTTGCATAACTAATTAACAAAATTATATTACTATAACAATTACTGGGATAAATTATCAGGAAGGATTCAACGATAAAGTATTATAAACGTAAAAGAATATAACTAAATCCACTCATCTGTCATCCTCAGCTTTGCCTGTGCTCAGCTTGGCTCTATGGACCTTCTGGACCCCCCTCCAAGATACATAATATTTAAATTTAGAAGACCTTCTCCGTAGAAATATTTCCTTTTTGGGGTCCAGCCTTTTGGCCAAGGAACCAAAGAAATATTTTCTATTTAGGCTTCAGCCTTAGGCCAATAACCCTTTGGGGGAAAATCTAATTAGAAGAGAAGAGCTAGGCCTAGGGTTCTATTTACAGGGGAGCTTTGGGATCTCAGATAGTTGGATTCTTGGATTAAATCTGGAGCAATCATGTCACAGGGCAGTCCGGAGCTATCAGATTGAAGAATATAAGGCTCAAATTTCTTAAAAACTAGAAAATTCGTCACTGCGCATATCTAGACTAGGCTTCGTCTAGGTCGCTATGCGGGTCGACCAGGCGGTCGACCGCCCAAAACCACCGATCGACCATGCGGTCGACAATTGGGCTAATTGGATCGACCTCCTGGTCGGCCCATATAGGTGTGTGTGTGTGTGTTTTCTTTTTATTATTTTTTCTCTTTTAGTTCCTAACTTTTTCATATTGTCTTGGGGTTTCAAAGTTATATATGGAACTGATCAGAAAATTGCCTTGGATGCAATGGTACAAGTTTCGAAGCCATATTTCGATAATTCCCAAAATATTTATTTTCACTGCTTATCGTTTATTTTCTAAATTTTAACTATATAAAAATGTAGGGTGTTACAAATGAAACTTACCTTCCTCATGTAGATGAGCATACGGAGAGAGTGAACCAGATCTTGGACGATTTATTGCGAGCATGTATTCTAGACTTAGGTGGTTCTTGGAAGATCATTTACCAATAGTCGAATTCACTTACAACAACAACCATCAGGCAAGCAATAGTATGGCCCCTTTCAAAGCTCTTTATGGTCATCAATGTCATTCTCGTTCATGTTGGGTTGAATATAGAGATAGACTTGTTCTTGGACTTAACATGATCTTAGACGCCAACGAGAAGGTGGCTGATATTAGCAGGAAGATGAAGGAAGTGCAAAATCGAAAGAAGTGTTATGTAGGCAGAAGGCGAAGGGATCTATGGTTCTCAGTAGGAGATTTGGTGTTTGTAACAGTCTCTCCTTGATAAGTGTTGTGAGGTTTGGGAAGTCGGGGAAAATATTCCCTCGATATATGGGCCTTTTTCCCATACTGGAATAGATTTGTAGACTTACATATAAAATGGAGGTACAAGATAGACTATCGGATGTGTGTAACACATTTCACGTATTTAATTTACGTAAGTATGCATACAACGCTTTAATGATAATGGAACCGGCACAACAAGTTGATTTAGAGGTTCAGCCTAACCTAACCATTCTTAGGTGGCCTATTCATATCATCACTTGAGATATAAAGCAATTGACGACGAAGGTTGTGAACCTTGTTAAGGATCAATGGAGTGGAGATGATAAAGATTGTACTTGAGAAATCAAGGACTACGTTAGGGATTCTTATCCCAAGTTGATATAACAACCCTTATTTTTAGTAATAGGATATTTAATTAACTAAAATAAATAAAATTATGTGATGATTACGGGATTGAGATTTTTGATTAATAAGGGTTGCCGTACAATGTTAATGAATAAATTAAAATGAGCTAACATGAATTAAAATTGATAAGGGTAATAGGTGAGGAAAAAGTTGAAATAAGAATATTCTTATAAGCTAAACCTTTAGGAATTCATTCATATGTTCATTTGTAAGATTAAAAGCAAATAGGGGCCGACCATCATTAGCAAGAACAAGTGGAAGAAAGAGCTAAACGAAGAGGATTAATCAACTTAATCAATTCAAATCTCAAACTCCATAATCTTAAAGCTAATGTGAATAATGATTGCATCTCATTTTTCTATTTTTTTTTGTTTTATGATGAATTCAAAGTTTTTTGCATGATTATGCCATGTTTTTGAATGATTAAATCTTTATATATGCTTGTTGATGATTTATGCTTATTTATATAGGATTTATGATATGTTTTAATGTGAAAACATTATTTAATGACATCGAAATGCCTTGTGATTTTAGATTTAGATCATAAATAATATTTTAAAGGTGGGTTTCAATTTTCATAATTTTATGAATTAATGTGGATTTTATATTAATTTCTAGCAAGGAAAATGATTATTTGGGTATAAAATTATTCGCTATTAAATAATATAAGTTTAGGATATGAAATTAATATATGTTGGGTAACATACCAAAAATGATTTTTTGGAATTTTTGTAGAATTTTCCCAAGTGTTTTAATAGATATATAAAACTATTTAAGGTATGGGACTTAAATGTTTTATATATTTATAAAAGGAGAAGGGGTATTCTGTAAATTAAATAAATTGTTAAATTATGAAATTTTGGAAACACTTTTAAAAAAGAAAGCTAGCAACTAATAAGATTTTGACAAACAAGACAGGTTAGTTGAAATGAAATTATTTTAAAGTAAAAATCAGTTTTTACATGATTTTAGCATGTTTTGCCACTTTCTGCACAGGAATTCCGACCAAGTATTGCCGCCTCTATTGCCATTGAAACTAGTGCACGTAATATCAATAACTTGGTACATTGTAAATGGGACTAAGGTGGAAGGTAATGGGTCGAGAACTAAGGTTCCGATGGGATCAAAGCATGACTTTGTTTTAAATTGAAAATGCATCTGCTTTGCTTTCGAAGGAAGTGCTTTCGACTTGGTTGGTTTTCAATTGAGTCAGATGCTTTAAAAGAATGGTTTCGAATAGGTTGCGCCTTTTGTTTTAAGTATTGGCTTTCGAAGAGGTTGAAACCCCTAGTTGTCGCTTTTCTGCCTTTTGAAGTCAATGGTTTTAGAAGGTATACTTTGTTTTAAAACTTAGCTACTTCTCCAATGCTTTCGAAAGGTTGGTTTCAAAACCATCACTTCTTTGATTAGGAAATGCTTTCGAAAGAGTCCTTTCGATATAAACATTTCTATCATTTGGCTCTGTTGAAGGTAGAACCCAAATGGTTTCAAAGGGGATAGTTTTAAATGCTTTAGAAAGGTTTCCACATGTTTTACTTTAACCTAAAGGCTTTCGAAAGGTTTTATGTTTTATTACTTTCAAAAAGTTTTAAAGAATACTTTTGAAGGGATGGTTCCCCAATGGTTTTGAAAGGGTTTGAAAGGAAATGGTCCAAAAGCCAATGTTTAAAGGTTTTAAAGTAAGATATCTATGTTTTGATAGATTTCGAAGGAGAAGTTTTTCAATGGTTTCGAAAGATTTTTATAAATGGTTTCGAAAGGAATGTTTTGGCCATTCGGCTCAGGTGAAAGAAAGGGGTTTACTTGGTTTCTAAAGGGGTACTTTCAATGGTTTCAGAAGGGGTAATTTCAATGGATTCGAAATGGGTAATTTCAAAGGTTTAAATGTTTTCATCAACAAAGATTTGAGTGATGTATATATAACATGCAAGGAAATTTTGAGTAAAGTATAGAGTATATATATTTTCCTTGTTTAAGTTTGATTTAAAGGTTTTTAATTAATTTGAGATGAAAAGGTTTTCAAGTTAAATTAAAGGGAAGGTTACCCTAGCAAAATGACTCAGATATTTGTATTTCAAATGGGACTGGAATCGGGTTGCACCCTATACATTAGCTATTAGACTCAGCTAAATTAGTCCAAAATTCCAACGTGTAGAGCTTTGTCATATGCAAGACTAAATTGATGAATAGACATAGAAGGGAATACATTTTTGCAGAGATAGGTTATTGGTGAGCTCGTAAAACCTCTAGGATCAAGTGACCCTGCGAGGAGATAAGTTAAGGACAGACCGTCTAGAAGAGAAGCATCTAATGGATAAGTTAGGGATATATTGTCCAAACGAGGAGTATCTAACAAGTCTTAAATTATTTTGTTTATATTGTCTGGTAGGCCCGAGTTACCCAAAGGTTAGTAGTTAGCCAAACAAAACTATAGTGTTTGGACAGATAGTCCATTAATTACATAAAATGTATGTTTATATGATATTACTTTACAGTTTTTAACCAGTTTTGGTTGCATGATTATGATTTCGAAAAGACATGTTTTAAAAGGATAGTAATGAGGGGAAACCTTTTCCGTTAAGTAGCATGGTCTCACTAAATATCAAATAACCAAGATGTATAGTATTATTCACACCAGGCTTTATGTCTGACTCAATGTTTATGTTTTTCCCCTTAAACTTTCAGGTGCTTAAAGTTTATTTGAGTAGGCTGAGGGGTTGAGGTTTATAGGTTTTAATAGATTGCCGGGTAAAGCTTTCGCAGATGAGCAGGTGGCTGACAGATAGCTATTTAGGAGTTGCGGTTTTATTTTGTTCGTTTCCGCTATAATAAAGACAGTTATGTCTATGTAGTACTATGCTCATCCAATGGGGCATCTTCATATATTGCTCTTGGCATATTTTCTAATAATTATATTTTTTCTGAACCTGGGAAAGCGTTATGGGTTTATGTAACTTAAATATGAAATATTGTTTTGAAATGTAATCAAAAAAGTTGTTTTAATCTATGATGTTTTTATTCATATTGATTTGACTCTGATATTATGGATACCATTAACATTATTGTATTTTGTCACTAGAAGTTAATACTTTGTAGTATTTATAGCATTTTTCTTTTGGCCTCAAGATAGAGGATGTTACAAATTGGTATCAGAGCATAGGTTTATGAAAAACATTAAAATAAAATGGTTTTTTAAAACAAAATCCTAAGGAATTAGAATAAGATCAAGGGTATGGAATAACGCTATAGTAACGTACTTGTATTTGCTATATATAAGTATACTCTATATCTCTATTCTTCTAACTCTCTTAAGCTATTCTTCTATATCTCATGAGGCGAATATAGATACGGATGCTAGAAGTGAAAGAGTGAATTTTCGAGGAAACACCATCACAAATTGAAATGCCTGACCGGAACCAGGGTCAGGAAAAAGCCGGGAATGTTGGTGCTAGAGTTCCACAAGTGGACATGGGATCTATGTATTAGTTTTTCATGAACATGATGCTAGCTAGAATTGCTGCTAGAGTGGTTGGAGGAAATGCTGGAGCAGGAGATTAGGAAGCTCCGATGGTCAACAATTATGCTATCCTAAGTAGAGATTATGTTAGACTTAGAGGAATGCCATTTATCAGAACTGAAGATGCTATTATGGTGGAGAACTGGCTGCTGCATTGTGAGAGGATCTTTGCAGACTTAGGGCTCAATGATGAGCAAAAGAGAAGGCTTGCTTCGAAATAGCCTCAGGGAGCAGCATTATTCTAGTGGAATAGTGTGACGGTTGGAGTGTATGAAGAGGATACGACATGGGCTGAGTTTAGGAGAAGGTTTCAGGAGAGGTTCATGTCTGTGATGGCGTAATCTTCTTTGCTCCGAAAGTTTACTGAGTTGGTGCAAAGGGAGATGTCTATATTGGAATATTCTAGAAGGTTCGAGGGGTTGTCAAGGCATAGGTATGCTACTGTGGATAACATGTTGAAAAGGAACGATAAGTTCATAAGGGGGGTGAAGCTTGAGTTGGCTAGGGCTACATTACCTCATATTAGAGATCCTTGTGATGTTGTGGTGGAGATAGCTTTAAGGCATGAAGAGATGCTTGCTTCTTTGGAAATAATAAAGCAAAGAAGATCCAGGTGGGGAAAAGTCAGAAAAGAAAGTTTTTTCATAAGAAGGGTGCTTGGGAAGGTGGAGCTATAAAGAAGGGAAAGTCCGAGGTTGTTTGCTTCAAATGCAACAAGAGGAGGTATTTTGCTAACGGTTGTTGTACTAGAAAGTCTAAGGAAGTGATCGAGAAGAAGATTACCAGATGCTTTAACTACAATCAGATTGGTCATTATAAGAGTCAATGCAAAGATCCTGCTAAGGATGGAAAGGGCGAGGTGTATGCATTGGAACCTATTATATCGAGACCAGCAACACAGGAGAAAGGAAAGCCAGTGTTAGGTGGTATGCTTTAGGTTCATGGTATGTCTATTAGCATTCTGTTTGATATTGGTGCATCATATTCTTTTATATCTCAACGTTTGGTAGATAAGCTTAACCTAGAACCCTCACACCTAGTTACCTCTTTAAGGGTTGCAAATTCAATAGGAGTGTATGCGACACTTAAAATGAAGTGTGACTACTTAGAGTTTGATTTGCTAAGTCATACCTTTATTTGCAGTTTGCATGCGTTTGACTTCGTAGGGTTCGGAATTATTTTGGGTATGGATTGGTTAAGTATGATGTTAGGATATTTTGCCATGATAGGAAAATATCTCTTAGATACCTAAACTGTAGTGATTGGATTGTATATACCGTAGAAAACCCATGCTATGAGGTTAATGCTTTGTTAGGTGTTGTGGAGGTAGAAGATGAGTTGAGATGATTTTTCATGGTTAGAGAATTCGCCGGTGTCTTCGAGCCGGTAGTAGAATTGCCATCGAAATGAGCCACTGAGATTCGGATAGAATTGGTGCCTGGAGTGGAACTAGTGAGTAAGGCTCTAAGCAGGATGACACCTACAGAGATGAGGGAGTTGAAGGTGAAGTTAGTGGATTTGGAAAGCATGAATTTTATTAGACCTAGTAGTTCATCTTGGGGATCAGCCATAGTGTTTTCTTAGAAGGCGGACGGGTCGTAAAGTTAATGTATCGATTATCATAATTTGAACGATGTTATCCTACCTCTTGGTGAAGTCATGATATCATCGATTTGACCAGAAAAGAATGGTCCATAGCTTGAAGAACCAGCTATATATAGTACCATAAATGATAGTCGAACATATTCGAACTGAAATCCAGTCGAAATATGGCAAACATGATGTCATTAGCCTAAACCCATGAAGTTATATTTTAAGTTTGGAATCGACTAAAGTCCATGCACACAAGCTACAGGTGAGACAACGACTTGTTTAGATCAACCAGAGAACGATCAAGGAAGATAGCTCAAATCATTAGAGAATAGCCAATATCTTGAGAACTATGAAGCCAATCTATATAAGACTCTCAGGACATCAATAGAATAGAAAGTGAGGCATACCATGATGATCGTCTGTTCTAAAATAAAGATAGGAGAAAAGCCGATCGATATAGGCCGATCGTCATTGAAGGGTGCTACCTAACGATTGATGTAGTTTAATGTATATTCTACCTTCAATTTAACAGGGCTGATAGCTTGCAATCTGCAACCTAATATGATCCCATATTCCCGAAGCAATATCAGAAATCCTTTAAGATCCTCCAATAACAATCGTTAGTTGTTAAGAGCAAGTAAAAAAGATCGGTCATGCATGTGCAGATCATTATGGATCATGCAGTGGACACAGCCGATCAATATGGTAGGCTTTACTAGACATAAAGGATTTACTTCTAAATTTTCAAACCGATCCTTGCACGTCTCCTGCTATAAATACTACACTCATGGCTTCAGAAAGGAGGACTTCATCTTCTTCTTCCTACTCCTGAGGCTCTACCATTTCTATTTCTTAAGAACTTGTATCAATGGATTATAGCTGATCCAACTGTTCTTGTAATTGTAATCTATATTAATAAAATATGAAGTGCATGTAGGCCAAGATTGCCGAACCACTATAAAATATGCATGTTTATTTTCTTTTATGTTTTCTTCTTTAAATTCCATTCATTTTAGGATATCCATAAGATTCTATGGGTATTGATGCCCATTTTTGGTGTCAAAAATTTGGTGCTTTTACTGAGAACTGAATTCTCGGTAAGATTGGATATAATTTTTTACAGGCAAATTCCCATGTTTGCGAAACAGATGTTTTCTACTCTACTCAGATTTGGAAAAAATCTGGATGCAGTTACTATACAAGGCCGAGAAATCATGCCAACTACCTTGGCCAAAAGTAGGAAAGGATGAGATTAGTAACAAGTATCCATATGCTTCGTGGATGTCTTTGCATTCTCAAGTTTCAATGCAAGGAAGAATGATCGGCATTTGTCCATAGACCTTATGTACTAGGAAGATAGCCGTTCACTATGAATTTAGTCACTCTAGCATCCTACTCAATCGTTTTTTGCAATGGACCACACCAGTCGTTCCACCAGTATGATAATGGACACTTCACATACAAAGGTTTATCTCCAATTGTTCCTACATTGTCATTCATCACCCGATCATCTCACCCCCTTCCATAGGACCGAGCGTTTTTGATTTTCATATGACCGGTTACTATGTTGATGCTCTTGTCTATTGAATATGATCCATCATCCTTATATAATCGTTTTTACATGATTGCTCTAGTTAGACTCCCCAGCAATTGCTTCATATGAAAGTTCCAATGCGGTCATTTTAATATGATCATTCCATTCTTGTCCTTGCAACCGATTGGTTCCTATAAGCCTCTCTACCAATCTATAGCGGAACTATGGTCGCCTCTATACGATCGATCTGCAATTCTTGTTCTGAGGTCATTGAGTTAGACCGATCATTCTTATTTATGTACCAAAAACCTTTGTCCATGGCATGAGGCTTCGAAGATGATCGAGTAGTAGGGGGAAGTGCGTTCACCTCTCCAAGTCAGTTAATTTTGCACCTTCTAAGTTAAGATGCTTCGAGTTGTTAAACGCCAGAGATGATGTGTTCAATCCTTGCGGGAGACAGGCGTAAAGGAGTGGCATGCATATTTTGACGAGTACAATAAAGATTTTTTAACATGGCTTTGACCCGAAGTAGGGCTCTAGTAGGATGGTGTTTTCTCGAAGCAAACCCCAAATAGACCCCGAGTGCTTACTGTCAAGCCTTTGAGATTTCTGGCTCAAAGTGATTCAGTCTGTCCCTAAGCGACGTAAAGTGAGACTCCAAGAAACAATCAGATTTCCCCGAGTCTGACCCCAAGTGATTGAGCACTCCCTATCAATTCCGGACCATCTAGCTTTGAGCAAAAATATTTAACATGCAAATGTTCTTCACAAGCATAACGAGTAGCTGTAGTCGAAAAACATCCCGGCTCGATGATGACAGAAACATCATAGACCCATAAATTAATAACCCTGATTATCAAGTAGACCATCGATAACCTGCTAAAAGAAGCCAGGGACAAAGTGGCACAATGATGCCTCTCTTATTGATGAGACATAATCTGATCTCTTTTTAATTAATTTATTATAATTTTCATTTCAATTATGGCGTGTACCATGATCAACTTGAATTAAACGACATGCATACAATGTTGATATCTATGTGCTTAGAGCTAGGCGTCAGCTAATCTCCACAGACCGTGATAGAAACTATGGAGCTTTTATCTAGATAAGCATGATTCGATAGTTCATCAGTGCCATGTTCCCTTGACTAAGGACATCGATGTATAGAATTGAAAAGACTCAACAAGGTCATTATCAAGTAGAATGTGGACGCGGCTGACCGTTCATCTAACAACCTTCATATTAGACTTGAAGCAGCTGCTGTTTACTGCCTACTTGCTGGCCAAAAATTTCAACGAATGGGCATGATGGCAGCCTGATTCAGATGCATCTTAATTTGTATGCTCAATAATTCATTTTCTTCACTGGCTAGAAAGAATACGAAGCAAGTTAGGAAAGACATGACCATCCAACCCTACTGTGGATATGATCCAGTCATCCGTCACCTACCCCCTTCCTCGACTTAAATGGGAAGAGCCACAAATACCAAGTGGATGAGAATCGACATCTGATTGCCAAGTTTTTCACTGAATGTTGGTGGTAGAATCCCGTTCCGTGAATGAATGTGGTTCGACAGTTCATTCGACAACTTCTGCATCGACATGGCAAATGAAGTACAAGTCGAAAGAGTGAAAATACAACCGCTCTCAACAAAAATCTCTAAGTCCCCTGATCATGGACTAGAGTACTCAAAGTCCTTGTTGCATGGACTAGAGTATAAATGCTTCACAAAAATCTCTAAGTCCCATGAGTGCGGACTAGAGTACTTTAAGTCCCTAAACCGTAGACTAGAGTATAAATGATTAAAAAAATAACTAAGTCCCCAGAGTGCGGACTAGAGTACTCTATGTTCCCGGAGCGTGGACTAGAGTATAAACGATTCATAGAAATCTCTAAGTCCCTGGAGCACGGACTAGAGTACTCTAAGTTCCTAGAGCGCGGACTAGAGTATAAATGATTCATAAAAAACTTTAATTCCACTGAGGGCAGACTAGAATACTCTAAGTCCACAAAATGCAGACTAGGTTATAAATGATTCACAAAAATCTCTAAGTCCCTGTAGCACAGACTAAAGTACTCTATGTCCCCAAAGTGCGGACTAGAGTATAAAGGATTCACAAATCTCTAAGTCCCCTGAGAGTATACTAGGGTACTCTAAGTCCTCAGAGCACGCACTAGTGTACTCTAAGTCCACGTAGAGTGGACTAGAGTACAAACGATTCACAAAATCTCTAAGTCCTCGGAGATCGAACTAGAGGACTTTAAGTCCCAAGAGTGCAAACTAGATTATAAACGATTCACAAAAATATCTGGTCCTCGAAGCACGTACTCTAGTACTCTAAATCCCTGGAGTATGGACTAGAGTATAAATGATTCACAAAAATCTTTAAATTCCAGGAGTGTGGACTAGAGTACTCTAAATCTTCAAAGCGTGGACTAGAGTATAAACGATTAACTAAAATGTTTAAGTCACGGAGCACAGACTAGAGTACTGTAAGTCCTCGGAGCATGGACTGGAGTACTCTAAGTCCTCATAACACAGACTAGAGTATAAATGATTCACAAAAACCTCTAAGTCCGAGCAGCGTGGACTAGAGTACTCTAAATCTACGAAGCGTGGACTAGAGTATAAACGATTCACTAAAATCTTTAAGTCCCGGAGCACGGACTAGAGTACTCTAAGTCCCCGAAGCACAGACTAGAATATAAATGATTCACTAAAATCTTTAAGTCCCCGAAGTGCGAAATAGAGTATGAACAATAGTTGAGTGTGAGTTGACCGCTCATGGAATGACTCTAAGTTCCCAGAATGCAGACCTAAATGCAAACTCCATGAATCGGTGGGTCGGTTTCAACCATTCCCTATTCAAGTAGTTCCAACCTAAAATCGGTAAAAGAAGTGCAAACAGTTAAAGACTAGAATACACACGATTTAGTTTACAATCCATTAACTCGATCCTACAATCCGACGGGATAGAATGTAAAGCTAAAGTAAGCGTAACCTACCCTCTCAATTATTGAAGTGTACCTTAGACTAGGGGGTACGAGAAAATACGATGAATGTGAATTGACCATTCGTCAACTGACTTTTAAGTCTTTTGGAGGTTATGTCCGAATATTAACACTACTGGACAAGACTTGACCATTCACATGGTGCATTTACTGACCCAAATACCGAGGATAGAAATGCAATTGTCCAAAGAATGATTGTGAAAGTTTAACACTACTGTTCATATTTCATGCTCACAACGCCTCGAGGCTATGACTGTAGAAAGGCCTTAAGGTGGATTAATCAAATTAGTATTGGATTCGACAACCAACAAGTTGCAAGTACATGAAGTGAAAATTGCTACAGTTTAGACATGTGAATAAATAAATATAAAGATCATACACAAATGCAGAAGAATTTTTATTCGCATGTAATTTGGCTATACAGAATACGAAACAAAATTGAAAGGACGTGCCCGAACAAGTACAACGAACAAAAAGAGAAACAGCTATCCAAATTATTTGCATGTCTGAAGATCACTCTTTAGATTTATTGTCGCTTTTTCGCTTCTTCTAAGTTTCTCCCTCTAAACTACTGCTTGCCTCCTTCTTTGATCCCTTGCCACCTCGGCCTTTATTGGAAGGAGTTTCACTAGTTGTATGTACTGAGGCAGTGTCGTCTTTTGAAGTTGGAGGGATGGGAGCATCTTCAACACCAGAAGTTGAGGAACTCTTCCAGAGGAGTCGCGACTTCGGGAGGGATCATCTGAAGAAGGGAAGAAATTGGCTCATCCGAGACCTGTTTGACTGTCTCTACCTTCACCTTCCATTTCTCAAGCTCCTCTCACTCAATCCTTTCTTTCATATTGGGCCCACCAACGGGGTCATAGGAGCCCGTGATTAACACTTTTATGTCAAATGGGATTTCATGTTGTGGGTCTCCTCCCTCCTTGAATAATGCCTCCACGAGTTGATCGTCAAAAAATAAGGCCACTTCGCGAACAGTCTAAGTGGCGGCAAAAGTTGTAGCTGTGACAGATTCTATTGCAGCCATTTGAGACTTTAGCCGCGGTCCTCTAGGAGGAAAAGGAGCAATATTCGATGAGTCTAAGCCTGAGAAAGAGAATGCCAAAAAGATTAGAAAGAGTGATTAGTAACATCCCAACTTTACAAGATAAAGGAAATATCGACAGAATAACTTTTGTGGTGTGAATTTCAGGCTGGACAAAAGCATCCTCAAAACCATGCTTGAGGATCGGAGATAGTCATGGTTTATCTGATAATACCCGAGGAAAGTTGAGGAGCTGGTCGTAGAACCGATCATGATTTGAGACACCGGGAGCAGCTCAATTGCTATAACATAATGCCCCAACCCAGATCCTTTGCCCGACACATGTGAAGGAGCAGTCATAAACGTTTTTCGAAGAGAAAACTGAATATCATGTAATATTTTGGGTTCATTTCCCAACAACACTTCGTTTTCGAATTCGGTTGCGTCAACATTTTCTGAGCAATGTCTTTTCTCCTCAAAGACAAGAAATTTCCAGGCACGATGAAGCAGACATGGGTAGCCTTCACCCAGCCATGCTAATTCCTATTTTTAAGTACATTGTCGTTATAGAGGATGAGAAGTGGGTCGAGCTCATTCATCACTTCTTCTCTTACCTTGTTCATGAGCATTTCTGTCCCACGTTGAACGAGCGTGTCGACGTTTTTAGATTTTTCAATGGCCTCATCTCTCTCAAGCCTAACATGAACTAGCTCTTCGCAAGAATCTTGAGTAATATTTTGAGCTTCATCCCTGTCTTTTATTGCATCTTCAAGCTTCGCCTTTAGTTCAGCTATTTCCTTCAAGACCGTAGTTTCTTTATTTTGAACTGCGTCTCGCTCAAGCTTTATCTCTTGGTTCCGGTGATGCAGTACATGAACCATATCGAGGTGACTGGTATTCATCTCCTCCATAGATTTCAAAGCATCATCGGCTTTTTCTTTAGCCTCAGTTGAGTCGGTTCTAGAGGCTTCTTGTTCATTTGTCAGAGCTTCAATAATTCTTTTATTCTTGGCCTCTTGTCGCATTAGTTCCTCGATTTCTAGCGCGCTCGAAAACCTTTGATATTTTTTACATGGCTTTCATCCATTCTCGATATTGCATGTGGATGTTAGTGATGCAATTAATAGTCATTCTTTGAATATTTTTTGGAACCTTCTTCAGATTTGGAGGAAAATAGAACCCATCAAAGCATAAGTTTGGAAATTCTTGTCAAAGTTCGGCCATACGGGCATCTGGATCAGTTGGGAGATCCTCAAAAATAATTTCAACCGCAGTACTCTCCTTGCTAGGCCTGTGAACTGCAGTATGTTTGCCATGACAGCGGCGATCCCTTGACCATTGAGACTAAGATGTGACTATGGACTTTGTAGACATAGGAACTATAGAATGGCTGCTAGGAGGATTGGCGGGCAAGTCCCTGCGTTCTACCGGTCTTTCGAGACCTTTTAGGGGAAGAGACCTCGATCTGTGAATGTCCAAAGCGGCCTATCCTTGTCATCCTTTTCTTGATAACCGCGACTACAGCTGGGGCGATGGCTAATATCATAATAGTCACGACTGTCATGATAAGAGCTAGATCGCGACCTAGACGATTGATGTTGTACGTCCCGTAGAGAATCATTACCATCGTTCCTATGAAGAATGCTGGATAATAATCAACTTTGAGTATTAGGAAGTTCAAATTAAATACAGTGTAGTGTTAGACATGTGAGTGTGTGTAAATGTCCGAGTGCAACTCTCGACAGACCCAATGCAGAAGCTTTTCTCATCGGTGTAACTTCCCCTCCGGAAGGTGGATCTCTGATCCAGTTATGACGGGAGACTCTAATCCTCTAATGTTCACGTTAGTGAATTGATAACCGTTGAGATCAGATGGATCGGTAGATCAGATAAAGGATCTAGTGGTAGGTTCATCGGCAGCTTAGTTGGGTTGGAATGATGACTTCTTGAAGGGTTTTGTGTGATCACTTTGCCCTTTCTTTTAATCACGGCCGAGGGTTAAGTAACTTGTGACAGTCCAACGCCAACCATGGGATCGGGTTTATCATCATGACCACCAGGTGCATCTTCACTACATCCTCCAATGTTAATATCAGCAGACTCTTGGGCCCTCATGACTGGGGGCACAACAGGGCCGATTAGAGTATCTCTTTGATCTGTTATGGCCTATAATCTAGTCCAAGTCGGCCCGGCAGTTTTGGTTAGCCCCACGCTGAGGCGCTCTTCTATCAAGCCAAAAATGACAAGATGTCCGTTTTTGAGAAAAAGTTTAATATTTCTACCTTCGGCTAGAGCATTCTTCAAAATAGAGACTGCTTCTTCATGAACATCGCTGCTGGGTGAGGTAACGACACCTGAAAATGAATGACATCGTTAGAATACAACTTTGATATGTTTTCCTTATATATATATGAAATTAGTAAGAAACATTTACATCTCTCTAGCCATAATCGAGCAAAGCCGGGCAGATAATGAATGAAGAACCATTTACTCTTGAAAGCACTTCATTTGTTCCACGCACCAGTCAGAATCTGGCATTTCTTTGTTGATTCAAGAAAAGTGAATGATAGACTCCTTATCTTCCGTTTAAAATTGAAAAGAAATCGAATGTCTTTGATAGTAGGCGGATGATGCAAAAAATCCATGAATACCATGTACGTACAGTTGAGAAGCCGTAGCCGTTTAGATGGGGTTGTGCAGGAGCAATTCTTAGATAATGTAAAATCTGTTGGATATACGAATTGAACAGCGGGATGCATCCCGCCGAGCACATGAATTTATTGCATGATGTATACCCTTCGGGGGGTTTGTGAGCCCCGTCGCCTTATGAGAGAACTAATACGTCGCCCAAAGGATCCTATGCCTTACTCAAATCCTTTGGAGAGCGTCTTCTTTGATCTTTGAAGCTACTAAATCAAGAGGATTTTCAAGGACGATTGCACCTTCTAAAGTATCGGGCGTCGGTTCGATAACTTCCAGTGGAAAGATAGGAATAATGCCAGAAAGATCAAGCTGGAAACCTAATCCTTTGGGTTACCTTGAACTGTGACTAAGTGGCAGGCTATCAGATACGGTTGCTGAACCAGATTTCATGTTGGAATTGGTCTTATAACAGAAAGATCCGGTTGGCATAATTGCGGTAAATCCGAAACACCTAGATTCCCTTGCTATCAAACTAAGTAAAAATCATAATTAGAAAATACGACTTGTATCCCCAGTGCACTATGAGTGCAAGTGCTATGTAATACAATGCTAATCGACATGATAATGAGTTAACCGAAGATGAGAAAAGACAATAAGGCATAGAAATATGATCAAATAATAGTTGTTTAAGCTACAAATAAGTTTTGACATGGTAGTTAGAATTCTTCATTTATGGCACTTGTTATGACGTGGCATGCTATCTGTCGCTAAAGGTCATGTCATACGATGCTTATGTTTATGTATAAATGTGTACAAGGAACCGAAACTAGTTATTTAGTTTGAAATTATGATCAAGCTATAGGTTATGTTCTTATGAATGGGTGAAAGCATTAATTCGGAGTGTAAATGGATCGTAGTGATATTGTATAGTCTGATCATTCCAATATATTAAGGGCCGAATGTCTCGGAAGCAAGTCTATGTCGAACGATTCATGGAACAGCTCTTTCCGATCATCCTACCTACTGATCGTCTTCCACCAAGCTAACATGTGTGATCGTTAATAGGCCATTCTTAAACTCCCTCATCTTTGGACCAGAGACCCACTAATCGTCCATGAATGATCGTAAGAATCGTTTATATCCATCATTCCAAATTCTTCATCTTTTCCTCATCATCTCCCTTCAAAAACGATTGGCCTGAGTACAGTAGGTCGCTAACTTCCCTTAGGTGGTCACATTGTCTCATTGAACATGATTACAAGAACAAAAAGGAGGAAACTTGGCCCATGCCAACTATTCTAGATTTGAATCGATTTAAGAGTTACGCAACAAATTTGAATAATGCTTTACCTATGTTTGTGATCTAGAAAAATGGAGGAGTTGAGGTCATTTCGAAATATGGATGTAGATAAGAAGATGGGATAGTTGTGAGGTTCGGAGAAGAAAAGGGCAGTGCGCTCGTTTTTCTTTTCTTAGCTTAAGGGCGGAAGTGTGAAAAGCATGGTGTGAAA
Source organism: Allium cepa (assembly GCA_030765085.1). Taxonomy (NCBI): domain Eukaryota; kingdom Viridiplantae; phylum Streptophyta; class Magnoliopsida; order Asparagales; family Amaryllidaceae; genus Allium; species Allium cepa. The sequence continues at coordinate 433,542,383 of CM060943.1, forward strand.
GATCGATTTCACCCTAGAGAGGGGTGAATAGGGTGATACTAATAATAATAAAAATTAATGTGGAAATATATATAATTGCAGCACAAATAATAGCAGAATAATAAAAGAAGAAATAGAACAACACAGATTTACAAGGCTTTGGCAAGACTCTGCCTACGTGCTGCCCGTAAGGTTTCTATTAGGAAATAAGTAGGCAGGTGCTTACACACATAAGCATGCGACACCCGCTAATGACTAACCTAACTCTACATAAGTAGGCAGGTGCTTACACACATAAGCATGCGACACCCGCTAATGACTAACCTAACTCTACACTCAAAATTCTACCATAACTCAACCACTGAGTTAAGAATTTTCAAACTACACCGTCGTAGTTCATAACCTAGTCACACGACTAGAAAGTTACACGGTTTAAAAAGAAAGGAAAATTACGATATTATCTAATTTAAACCCTAAATAGTTATAATAAAGGACGGCCCAATAAATAATTTAAAAGAGATAGTCTTCTTTTTTATTTTCTTCTGAGTAAAAATGTTGGCTGATGCTTTCTTCGTTCCTCCTCCAGTAATTGGGGCTTTGTGTAATTTGAAGTGCCGATTGGTCGACCGAAATCGCTTTCACTTGATTTGGCTATGATACACTGGCCTTGATAATTCGCGGTGGCTTCAATATGTGTCGAGCTTGAATGCTATGATTTGGTAAGTGATTTTCTTATTCGATTTTGAATTTTCTCGACTTCGATTCAAGTTATAAAATTGTTTTCGATTTAGGAATATACTCTGAATTTTTATCTTGATCTCGAATCACACGACTTGCCGAAGATGATTATTAGGTATATAGGGATGGAAACCCTGTAACATGCAATTGTATAATTTGCTTTGAATTCTTCATGACTTTGCTCGGCCATTAGATAATTGCTTAAACTATGGCGATTGTAATGACTTGTTCAATAGTTGGTGGATTTGAAATTATTGAGTCGGTTTCGTTCTTTTACCTATGACTTCGGTGTTTTAATTTTTGAGATTAAATCTAACTTAATCATATGTTCCATTCTTTGCTAGGAAATTTAGAATTGCTATTCCATTCTCTTTCAGCTTTATAATTTTTTTTCAAACCTGCTCCTTGGTTTGTGTACACTGCTGCTTCACTGTTTTGTAAACAAAACCATTCAAGCTTTGTGTATTTTTCATTTTATTAACTGGAGATGTTCTCCTGGTATTGTTTTCACTATGTTCATTGCTATTATGAGCCATCTCATTTAACTGGTCTAGTTGCACTCTATACCAGAACTGATGTTGCTGTTGGTGCATGTACACGTGTCTGAAAGCTTACATTTTGGTCTGGTGAAATCTTCGCATTGTATTGTGTGTTGTGGTATGCACTTCAATGTACAGTCCTGTTTCATATTGGTGATGACTAATTTGTTTGTTAAAGCTTTTCACGTATGAGTTTATGAAACTATATATATATATATATATATATATGTATACATATATATGCATATATGTATACATGTGTATATGACACTAGTCTCTGTTGAGGTCGTTTGAAGTTGTGAGTTTGTTGTGGCTTCATGCCTTCACTACATTAAAGTTTGGTTGACCTGCTTTCCTTTGGTTATTGTAGTCTGGTTCATTACTTTTTGATGCTCTTAATTGTTCTTGCATTTGTGTTCATCATGTGTTCATTTGTGTGTGTACTGGGTTGTACATTTGTGTGTTGAATGTGTGGTTTCATGTCTTCAAAACTGTTCTATGGTTGGTCATGGTTCTGGTTACGTGTAAACTGCTTATATATGTATACATACAAGTATACATATGTGTATGTATATATATGTATATATATATATGTATGTATGGTGGCTTCTTTGTGTATCCTTCATCGCATGCTTGTGTAATGCTCCCATTGTTGTCTTGATACATGCTATTTCTTTGAGTCTCCAGCTTGTTGTATATATGACCAACCATGTGTACATCACCTTATACATGTGCACTAAGCATGTGTACTTGTATTCAGTTGCATATGTAATCGTGTACATGTTCATTTTCATTTATTTGAACTGGGTTGCATTGACGACCCATTGCTTGATGACCTTTTCTGACTTTGTTTCACTTGAGTTTGTACTGGGTTGGTTCCATATACTTTGATCTGGTCTGGATTCTTTGATGACCTTGTCAAGTCTAGTTCATGTATTTGGTTGATTTTGCTTTTGCATTTGAGCTTGTTTCCATTTGCATTCATGTTGCTTTGCACTGCACATGTTGTTTTGCATTATGGTTTTGCTTGTGTTCATTGTATACATTTCTGATTTGGATATCATGTATTCTCTTCTGGTGCTTTTGTTTCACTGGTGGTTTGGGTCATTCATGTATTGAGCCTGATCTTCATTGCTGGGTCATGTGATTGAGGCAGTTGTCATATTTGTTGGAGCTGGGTAAGTTTTGTTATTTTGGTCGAGACTTCATGTGTATGTTAGTTAGAGAATCATCTTGAGTCTTTTGTACTTTCTGAACTAAATTTTGTTCACATGCACTTGAGTTGAATCCAACTTTTGCTTGGGTTTGACCTTGTGCTCACCTGCCCCTGCAACTTTATCAAGCAAGTATATCGGTGCGCACGGCCTTGTGGCATGTACAGTGATACACTGTGCATGTCACAAGTTATTCGTATATGATGAATTCAAATGAAAATGATGACGAACAATTCAAATAACTAAGGCAAATAACATTTTCAAAACACACACTTTAATTTGCACTTCAAAATATTTTCTTTTTCAATTTTACTACATTAGTGTTTATTTTGCAGATAATTCAGATGCTAGATACAGGCTGGAGCAAAGTTGAAGATAAAATACAAGTGAATGGGTAATGTGTAGTGAAGTGAACATTGTAAAGTGAAACTTGTGATGTAATCAAAATTGTATTGTAACTGAAAATGTATATATGTAGTGAGAGCTCAAATTTGTACTCCTCAAAATTGTAATAAAACATTTGTTTGAATAAAATATTCGTTTGAATATAAATTTTGTGTTATTTATTTTTTTCAACAAATAATTATTTAGTTATATGAAAAATAAAATAGTACAATAACAAATACATTTAAATAAATATATATTTGTTTATTATCATCAAACAGAAATCATATACCAGCATAATCAACAAGCTCCCCCCTTTGGTGATAACAAACATATAATAAGATTTTGAATTTATTAAATGTATTTGGTCTTTGATGAAATCTATTTGCTCCCCCTATTTGAATGGTCCCCCTACAACCAAGATCCCCCTTCACATATGCATGAAAATAAATAAAAATATGCAAATGAATCTAGATGGGAATACGCAAAATATAAAATATTTAAACTTTATTTGCCAAAATCTTAACTTTTCTCTCCTCTTTTTGTTATCAGCAAAAGAGTAAAAGAGTTAGAAAAATAGAGATAAAGTGGTAGACATTAACATAACATTAATAACCAATCGAGTATAAATATTAAATTTAAATAAAAAATCAAAAAATCATAACTACTCTATTATACGCACATTCCACTTTAGAGTGATAGAGGTGATGTCGGTGTATAAAACCATATAGTTGTATCTACTTGTGGTATATTTATATCAAGAATTTTAATATCTACTCACCATGCATAACCATTAGGACTTTTAAATGAGAATAGTAGTATTCTCAATTTTATATAAAAAATGTATTTCAAGCATCTTCTAACCACACATAACCATGAGGACGTTTAAATGGGATTAGAATCAACTTGTCTATTTAATAATCAATTTTGATATATGTTCCATACATGCATAACCATGAGGACTTTTGAATGAGCATGAAAGCATATAAATTAATAGTCAAAGTAATTCACCCATGCATAACCACGAGGACTTTTAAATAAGAGTTAATACGTTTGATGTTTTTATTACTAAAAATGAAATAATAAAAAAAATTCTATTTAAAATACCATATTTTGACATACTATATTGGATTTTAATGAGTGATGGTCGTTAGAAATATGATAGAAATAGAGATGGTCATGGAACTTTTACCAACAAAAGTCATTATAAATCTTATTTAAATCTTTTAAAGGAATTTACTGAATATATGGTCTCGATTCATAATATATGATTAATATCGACACTCATCACTATATCAATTACTATTTATCTTTTTCGAAAATCGGTAGGGAGTCAGATTAGTTAATGTATTCATTTAAGAACAAATCCAAAAATAATTATAAAATCAAAATTTCTAAAACGCCTAATCTCAAATGAAGTCATCAAAAAACTATTTTCTGGAAGGAATTTTGTAAAAAAATGTTTACCAATTGAAAATCAGTTAAAATTAAAATTATGCAGATATTTTCTTTGTGAATGTTATGCAACTAATGAAGGTCCCTATATAAAACATGTTCTATTAGTACATTTTCTATCAACTAGGCTACCAGTGTAAACTACATCTTAATACCCCTTTAAATCATAGTTATCATAAATTGCATATCATAGACCAAATCGTGAAGTTGGAATAAATACCTTATAATTATTTTAATGCTTTAAAATGTGATTCCTTATGGATTTGATTGAAAAGGTGCATATAAACAACTAGTGAACATAGTGTCAGATCTAGAAGCAGTAAGATAAACAAATATATTCACATGTTTGTAGAGTAATCATCAACCAATACAAAACATCTCTTGTCAACAAAACTTGCAATATCGTTAGTCCAAACAAATCTATATGAAATAGTTCAAGGATGAAAAGATAATTGGTTAACATTTTTGCACAAATCAAAAATAAAAATCAAATTCATTTCTTTATCACATAACTGGCTGATTTAAATCAGATTATGCTGCATATTTTCACATTATTTATATTGTTTAAGATAAATGTATCGTTACCTATTTTACCTTTGCCAATAATTTTTCGATGTTGCCCTTTGTGATTTTTCCACCTTTGTACTAGGCTAAGGAACTTTGATTTGTGTGGTGTATCGTGTGCTTGGAACAACCAGAATCCAGGTATCACTATTATTGTCCTTTAGCCTGCCACCACACCTATACGAGAAAATATTTTTGTGGCTTATTTGTCTTTAGGTCCATGGTTGTTAGTGACAAAAGATCTTGAGAAATATTTTTATGTAGACCCAAGACAATTTATATATGTTTGTGTAGACCCAAGACAATTATTGTTCCTTTTGGCATAAAGATTTGTTTGACTTTAAGGGATTTCACATTTGTGCCTTTAGGAACCCAAATTGGAATGGTTTTCATGTGTTTGGGTCTATACCAGCAATTATTGTGATTGTGCCCAAATTTTTTACAAATTGTGTACTTGGTGTTGACATTATTAAGTTTGCTTCTACCACGTTCAGATTGAGTATACTCAAGTCCTTGTTTAATAGTATTGACAATTTGTTTCCCTAATAACATATTTAGTGATTTTTTCTCCTTTGGAAAATTTTTCTAAAGTTGTAGACAATTGTTGGACTTGTGTTTTGAGAGATTCATTTTCATTCAATAATAGAGTGCACTTTTTTTAGAACTTTCTCTCCTAGTATTTTCACTTTCTTTCAAAATCAGAATTTTATTTTCAAGTGATTTAATTCTAATTTCTGATTTTTTTTCATTTCCACTTCAGATGATGGACACTTTCACACTTAGGGCTTTTATTTCGATAGTTTTTAACCAATTGATCAAGCTATTTATTTAATCAAACTATCTATTTGTGATTCAATTTTAGCGTACTTCTCCCTAAGTCATTCGAAACAACCATTTACTTCATGAAAGTATATAAGTAATTTCGAATGAGTAAGTATTGATACCTCCCTTGGCCCATCGTCATCACTGTCGGTTGTTTCTCCTTGAAGATACATATTTCCTTTTTCACTCTTATTACTAGTGCTTTTATCTTCTTTATTAGTTTCATCCCAAGTAGGTGCAAAACTTCTCCTTTTTGGCTTCTTTCCTTTGTTGAGTCGATTTTGAGGATAATTTGGCTTAATATGACCGGGTTTGTTGCATTTGTGACATACGATCTCCTGCTCTTCTGAACTGTCTAGTACTTTGACTATTATGCTTTTCAATTGTCGATTTTGAGCTAGATTTCCGTATTTGTGGTTCCACCTTTTGAATTTCTTTATTATTAGTGCTAGTTCTACTGCACCATCATCATCATCTTCAATTTCAGTCGTTCCTTTGAGAGCTACTGATTTCTTTCGAGTATCGCCTCCTTCACATTCTTCCTTGAATTTCATTTCTAGCTCATAAGTGGTGAGATTTCCAATTAGTTCTTCAACTTTAACTTGTTTCATATCCTTTGATTCTTGAATAGAAGTAACTTTTTCTTCAAAATTTCATGGAAGGACTTTGAGGATTTTTCGGACTATTTTCAATTCCGTGTATGGTTTTCCAAGAGCTTTCGATTTGTATAAGAGATTAGAAAGTTATCCATACATCTCTTTAACATTCTCATCCTTAGCCATTATGAAGTTCGCGTATTCGCTACTAAGCATGGCAAGGCGAGATTCTTTGACTTGGGAGGTTCCTTCGTGAGCCACTTCAAGTGTGTGCCAAATTTCCTACGTAGTTAGATAATGTGAGACATAATTAAATTCAATTTGATCTAATGAACAAATAATAGAAATCATAGCTATAACATTAGCATTCTTCGGTTTATTTCAAGATTTGGTCCATTGATCCATTGGCTTTTTAATTTCTTCATTATCTACCACTACAATTAGTGTTTTATATCCCGTCTCAACAATATTCCATGCATATATGGTTTTTAGAAAAAAATTATTTCATTTTTCCAGTAAGCATATTCACCATTGAACATGGGTGGTCTAACTATAGACTAACCATCAACAAAGCATTATTAAAAGAAGCCATTTAGAAAATCAAATTTTTAAAACAAAAATTAATTTTTGAAAAATCAAATTTTTGAAACAAAAATGGTTTTTATTCCTGCCCTGATACCACTTGAAGGATCGATTTCACCCTAGACGAGGGTGAATAGGGTGATACTAACAATAATAAAAATTAATGTGGAAATATATATATATATATATATATATATATATAATAATTGAAGCACAGATAATAGTAGAATAATAAAAGCAGAAATAGAACAACACAGATTTACCCAGCTTCGGCAGGACCCTGCCTACGTGTTGCCCTAAAGATTTCTACTAGAAATTAAGTATTGAGATGCTTACAGATGTAAAATTGACACACCCGCTAACGACTAACCTAAATCTAAGCTCAAAACCTACCACAACTCAGCAACTGAGTTGCGAATTCTCAAGCTACACCACTGTAGTTCATAACGTAGTCACATTACTAGAAAATTAGACTGTTTAAAAAGAAAAGAAAATTGCAACTGAAAAGAAAACAAAAACAAAAACAAAAACATATTTTCTAATTTAAGCCCAAAATAGTTATAATAAAGGTCCGCCTAATAAATAATTTAAAATAGACAGTCTTCTCTTTTATTCTCTTCCGAGTAAAAATGTTGGCTGATGCTTTCTTCGTTCCTCCTCTGGTAATTAGTGCTTTGTGAAATTTGAAGCGCCGATTGATCGATCAAAATCGCTTCACTTGATTTGGCGTCGATCCAATGGCCTTGATAATTCATGGCGGCTTCAATCCATGTCGAGCTTGAATGCTATAATTTGGTATGTGATTTTCTTGTTCAGTTTTGAATTTGCTCGACTTCGATTCAAGTTATAAAATTGTTTTCTATTTAAGAGTATACTCTGGATTTTTGTCTTGAACTAGAATCGCATGATTTTCCGATGATTATTATTGGGTATTTATATAGGGATGAAAACCTTATAATATGCATTCGAATAATTTTCTCTGAATTATTATGACTTTGCTTGGCCATTAGATAATTGTCTGAACTTTGGTGATTGTACTGATTTGTTCAATAGTTGGTGGATTTGAAATTCTTGAGTCGGTTTCGTTCTTTTTCCTATGACTTCGGTATTTTAATTTTTGACATAAAATCCGACTTAGTCATATGTTCCATTCATTGCTGGCAATTTTTGAACTAATATTCCATTGTCCTTTGGATTGATTTTTTTTTTCAAACATGCTCCTTGCTTTGTCTACACCGGTGCTTCACTGTTTTGTATACTGAACCATTCAAGCTTTATATATTTATCATTTTATTTAAATGGAGATGTTCTACTTGTATTGCCCTCACTGTGCTTATTGCTATTTCGAGCCATCTCATTTACCTGGTTTGGTTGCACTCAATACCTAAACTGATGTTGCTGTAGTTGCATGTACACATGTTTGAATGCTTACATTTTGGTCTGATGGAATCTTTGCATTGTGTTGTGTGTTATGGTCGACACTTCAGTGTACAGTCTTGTTTCATATTGGCGATGACTAGTTTTTTTGTTAAAGCTTTTCACATGTGAGTTTCTGAAACTATATATATGTATACATATATATATATATGTATATGCATATATGTATACATGTGTATATGAGACTGGTCTTTGTTGAGTTCATTTGAAGTTGTGAGTCTATTGTAGCTTCATGCCTAGACTCTATTGAAGTTTGGTTGACCCGCTTTCCACTGGTTATTTTAGTCTGTTCATCACTGTTTGATTCTCTTACTTGTTCTTGCATTTGTATTCATCATGTGTTCCTTTTTGTGTGTACTGGGTTGTACATTTGTGTGTTGAATGTGAGGTTTCATGTCTTCGAAACTGTTCTATTTTTGGCCTTGGTTCTGGTTACCTGTACACTGCATATATATATATACATGTGTGTATACATATGTGCATGTATATATGTGTATATATATGTATATGTATATGTATGGTGGTTTCTTTGTGTATCCTTCATCTCATGCTTGTGTACTGCTCCCATTGTTGTCTTAGTACATGCTATTTCTTTGAGTCTGGAGCTTGTTGTACATATGGCCAACCATGTGTACATCACCTTATACATATGCACTGAGCATGTGGACTTGTATTCAATTGCATATGTAATTGTGTACATTTTCATTTGCATTTATTTGAACTTGGTTGCCTTGATGACCCATTGCTTGATGACCTTTTTTGACTTTGTTTCACTTGAGGTTGCACTGGGTTTGGTTCCACATACTCTGATCTAATATGGATTCTTTGATGACCTTGTCTGGTTTGGTTTCTGTATTTGGTTGATTTTCCTTTTGCATTTGAGTATGTTTCCATTTGCGATCATGTTGCTTTGCACTGCATATATTGTTTTGCATTCTGATTTTTCTTATGTTCATTGTATATATTTCTGGTCTGGATATCATGTGCTCTCTTCTGGTGCATTTGTTTCACTGGTGGTTTGGGTTCATTGATGTGTTGAGCCCGATCTTCATTACTAGGTCATGTGATTGAGGCAGTTGTCTTATTTGTTGGACCTGAGCTATTTTGTTGTTTTGGTCAGGACTTTATGTTTACATTAGTTAGAGAACTGCCTTGAGTCTTCTGTACATTCTAAACTAAATTTTGTTTGCATGCACCTGAGTTGAATCCCACTTTTTCTTGGGTTTGACCTTGTGCTCACCTATCCTTGCAACTTTATCAAGCAAGTATATCGGCGTGCACGACCTTATGGAATGTATAGTGATACACTGTGCATGTCACAAGTTGTTTGTGCATGATGGAATCAAAAGAAAATGATGATGAACAACCCAAATAATTAGGGCAAATAACATTTTCAAAACGTACACTTTAATTTACAGTGCAAACTATTTTCTTTTTCAATTTTACTGCGTCAATGTTTATTTTGTAGATAATTCGGATGATGGATACAGGCTAAAATGAAGTTAAAGATAAAATACAAGGGAATGAGTGATATATAGTGATGTGAACATTGTAAAGTGAAATTTGTTATGTAATCGAAATTGTATTGTAATGAATAATGTATATATGTGATGAGAGCTCAAATTTGTACTACTCAAAATTATAATAAAATACTTGTTTGAATAAAATATTTGTTTGAATTTTACTTCTGTGTTATTTATTTTATTCAACAAATATTTATTTAATTGTATGAAAAATAAAATAGTACAATAACAAATACATTTAAATAAATAAATATATATATGTTTATAATCATCAAACATCTTATACTAGCATATTCAACAAAGTGAAGGAAAATGACTTAGTGTCAAGCTTTATATACGGGGCAAGGTCAACCGATCATTTTCGTCCTGAAAGGTTAGGCCGACCCTATGACATTTAGGGATTTAGTCGATCCATCCCTTAACAATGTGTGTTCTTTGATCGATTCTTAATCCACCTTCCAACCATCCAACCATGCGCTGATCCATCTTAGCTCCTATGCTATTTATTTATACCTTAGGACGATCATTTCATGGTTAGTAATTTAGATGTATAAAAAATGTTGAAAAATGAAAAGGCAAATGAAAGTGTAGTGAGTGGGAAATGATCGTAGAAATTCGATTATGAACGTGAACGGTTAGAATATCATAAAAGTTGGCAACGACACATGGACACGAGCATGACCTGGAGCTAATAACATAAGTATGTGTATAAAGGTGCGACAAAATAGGTTTAAAATTTCAGCTTTCCATAATCAATATAAGATTGCACACGAGCCTAGAGCTATCAGATTTGAGGCCGGATATGATAAATGAAGGCTTGTAGATTCTTCGTAACCAAATTTGTATATGTAAACAGGATACGACTCTGGATTTATACTATCAATTTATGATAGAGGAATAGTAATCAATTAAGAAGTTGAATGGATTCCATCACTGAGATTCAGGCTTGATGCGATTCAATGCACATAATATTATTCACAAGACATACATTGGGGGGCAAAAGTTATCCTGCCTTTTGGCGAAGTTGTGATATCATTGGTTCGACCAGAAACGAATAGTCGATAGCTTGAAGAGCCGGCTATATATAGTACTGTATATGATGGTCGAATAGATTTGAACCTAAACCAAGTCGAAGTACGGCAAACATGAAGTCATTAGCCTGGCCCCATGAAGTTATATCTCAAGTTTTGAATTGACTGAAGTCCGTGCACACAAGCTACGGGTGAGACAACGACTTGTTTGGATCGACCAAAGAACGATTAAGGAGGACAACTCAAATCATTGAAGAGTAGCTAATATCTTGAGAACCACGAAGCCAATCCATGTAAGACTCCCAGGACATCAATAGAATAGCAAGTGAGGCACATCATGATGATCGCATGTCCTAAAACGAAAATGAGAGAAAAACCGATCGATATAGGCTGCTCGTTATTGATGGGTGTAACCAAATGATCGGCGTTGTTTGATGTATACTCTGCCTTCGACTTAAAACAAGTGATACGTTGCAATCTACAACCCAATATGATCCCATATTCCAAAAGAAATATCAAAAAACCTTTAAGATCCTCCAATAATGATCGCGAGTTGTTAAGAGTAAGTAAAGATGATCGGTCATGCATGTACCGATCGTCATGGATCATGGAATGGACATGGACGATTGATATGGTGGGCTCTGCTGGACCAAAACTATTTCCTCGTAAAGTTTCAACCCAATCCGTGTGTGTCTCCTGCTATAAATACTACATTCATGGCTTCAAAAATGAGGACTTCATCTTCTTTTTCCTACTTCGGAGGCTTTGCGATTTCTATTTCTTTAAACTTGTATCAATGGATTATAATTGATCCAAATGTTCTTGTAATTGTAATATAGTGAAAGGCTAATAAAATATAAAGTGGGCGTAGGCCAAGATTGCCAAACTATTGTAATATCTATGTTTTTAACCTTTATGCTTTGTTCTTTAGATTCCATTCATTTTCTGATATCCATAAGATTCTTTGAGTGTTGATACCCACTTTTAGCGTCAACAAATGAGAAAACGATAAAGAATCGATATACATTGTCTAGAATAAACGATTTGTTCGATCAGTTGAGTGGAGCTAAGGTATTTTCTCAGTTGGAGTTGGCAACAGAGCTCCATCAGCTTAGAGTGGAAAATGATAGTATTCCTTTAATGGAGTTTAGAATCAAATATGGATCGTGCGAATAGTTAGTGATGCTATTCGTACTGACTAATGCGCCAACAATCTTTATGGATTTTGATGAATTTTTTGAGATCAATTGGATGGATTTGTGTTAGTTTTCATAGATGATATTTTGGTATACTCTAAGAATGAAAGGGAGCATAAAGTTCATCTTGGAATTGTGCTTGAGACGCCGAGGCAACATCAGTTGAAGGCAAAGTTTTCGAAGCATCATTTCTGGAAGAACGAACTGAAGTTTCTTGGTCATGTAGTATAAGAAGAAGGGTTGTCTGTAGATACGACTAAGGTTGAAGCTGCAAATAATTGGAAGCGACCCAAGACCGTGATTGAGATAAAGAGTCTACTAGGATTAGCTAGATATAATCGGAGTTTCATAAAGGATTTTTCATAGGTAACGATACCGATAACCAAGCTAACATGAAAGGATGTGAAGTTTGTTTGGACCGATAAGTGTGAGGAAGCATTCAAGAGCTTAAAACACTTACTGACCTATGCACCTGTGTTGGTAGTTCTAGAAGGGAATTAAGACTTGGTAATTTATACAAATGCCTGTGGAACTAGCTTAGGAGCCGTGTTAATGCAGAGAGGTAAAGTGATTGCCTATGCTTCTCGACAACTTAGACTGCATGAGATTAGATATCCAATGCATGATTTGAAATTAGATGTCGTGGTATTTGCATTAAAGGTGTGGAGACATTACCTTTTGGGAGATCGATTTGATTTATATATGGATCATAAGTCATTGAAGTACTTGTTCTCTCAAAAGGAGATGAACATGAGACATCGAAGATGGTTAGAGTTTATTGCAGTTTATGATTTTGGATTGAGTACACACCAAGGGAAGGTAATAAGGCTGTAGACGCACTTAGTGGGAAACATCAGAATGCAGTGTTGGCGATGATAATAGAGTGGAAAGATTTGGAAACATTGTCGACTTGTAGATAGCAGTGGAGATCTGAATTTGGTTTTAGTGGAGAATCTGTTATGATATCTTGTTTGGAAGTTTGACCTGTGATGATCGAAAGGTTTGCTTCTAAGAAAGGAAAGGATCCAGTATTAGTTGAATGGATCAAGAATTAAAGGAAGAAATAGAGAGCGATGACTTAAAGGATTTTAGTGTTCACAAGAATGAGTGGTTGAGAAAGAATGGAAGATTATGTATTCCGTATGTAGGAGACATAAAGAAGTAAGTTTTGGAGGAATGCCATCGCTTGAAGTTCATTATTCATCTAGTAGGAACTAAAATGTATCAGGATATGAAGAGGAGTTCCTTCTGGAAAAGTATGAAGAGGGATATAGACTTATTGGTTAAGACACTACCAACAGGTAGAAGCCGAATATCAGAAGACAAGTAGGCTGCTTTAGCCATTAGATATTTTGGATTCTATTTCTGTGGATTTTATAGAAGGGTTGCCAAGGTCAAATAGAGGGAATGAAAGTATATGGGTCGTAGTGGATAGGTTGACCAGGAGTGCCATTTTCGTTCCAGTTAATTCAACTAGAACAACACCTGTTTTGCCGAAGTTATTTATCAAGAATATAGTTAGACTTCATGGAATTCCTAGTAGTATAGTAATTGATAGAGATGACTTAATCACTAGTGAGTTATGGAAGAGTCTACAAGAGATTTTAGGAATCAAGCTCATAATGGGTACTACTTACCAACCACAGGCCAATGCGCAAACAGAAAGAGTTAACAAAGACTTGGAGGATTTGTTAAGAGCTTGTGTGTTAGATTTTATAGGATCATCGGAAGACCATCTACACTTAGTCGAGTTTTTGTATAATAAAGATTACCTTACTAGTATGGGGATGGCACCATTGGAAGTTTGGTACGGAAGGCCATGCAAATCTCCAGTTTGTTGGTCCGAGACCAGGGATAAGTCGGTTCTTGGCCCAGATTTGGTTAGAGAAGCTACAAATAAGATTGAGTAGATTTGGGCGAAGATGAAGGATGCTCAGTCTAGGTAGAAAAGTTATGCGGATAGAAGACGGAAAGACATAGAGTTCTTTGTGGGGGATCATGTATTTATTAAGGTGTCATCGAAGAAGGGTGTGATTTAATTTGGAAAATCAGGAAAATTGGCACCGAGATTTGTAGTACCATTTCATATTATAGAGAGAACAGGAAAACTCTCGTATAGAGTAGAGTTCCCAAGTAGTTTGGTAGGAATCCATGAAGTTTTTCATCTTTCCCATCTAAGGAAATGTGTTAGAGATCAGAAATTTACTATGGCACTGATTGTATTTGATTACTTGGTTGTAGAACCAGATTTGACTATAGTTAAAAAACCAGTTCAGATAGTGCAAGAGAAGGGAAGAGACTAAGAAACAAGACAGTTAGCTTAGTGAAAGTCCAATGGAGCGATGATGAGAGAGACTATATTTGGGAGACTGAGAGCAGGATTAGAGGCACTATCCTTATTTGTTTGATGGTATGTTTTATCCTTATGATTGATTGGTTGTGTACCTTAACGTAATTTTGAAGACGAAATTCTTTAAGGAAGGGAGACTATAATAACCCATATTTTTAGCAACATTATATAGGATATTTAATCAGCTAAAATAAATAACACAATTTGATGGTTAGGGGATTGAGATTTATGATTAATAGGAGTAGCATGTCATGTTAATGAATAAATTAAAATGAGCTAACAAGAACTAAAATAGATAAGAGTAATAGGTGAGGGAAAAGTTGGAATAAGAATATTCTTATACCCTAAACCCTTAGGAATTCATTCATACGTTCATTTGTAAAATTAAAAGCAAATAGAGGCCAACCACATTAGCAAGAAAAAGAAGAAGAAAGAGCTAAAGGAAGAAGATTAATCAACTTAATTCGTTCAAATCTCAAACTCCATAATCTCGAAGTTAAGATGAATAATGACTACATCTCATTTTTCTAATTATTTTCGGATTTATGATGAATATGAAGTGTTTTGCATGATTATGCCATGTTTTTGAAAAATAAATAGTTATACATGCTCATTGATGATTTATGCTTATTCATATAGGGTTATCATATGTTTTAATGTGAGAACCCTACTTAATTCCATCTAAATACCTCAAGAGTTTGAATTAGATCAGAAATGATATTTTAGAGATGTGTTTCCATTTTCATAATTTTCTAAACTAATGAGGATTTTATATTAATTTTCTAGTTCGGGAAATGATTATTTGGGTATTATTTACGGTTAAATAATATAATTTTTGCATTTGAAATAATATATATTGGGAAACATATTAAAAATGATTTTCTAGAATTTTTGTAGAATATTCCTATGTGTTTTGATAGATATATAAAATTATTTAAGGTATAGGACTTAAATGTTTTATATATTTATAAAAGGAAAAGGGATATTTTGTAAATTAATTAAATTGTTTAATTCTTAAATTTTGTCAGCGCTTTTAAAAAAGAAAGTTAGCAACCAATAAGATTTTGGCAAACAAGGCAGGTTAATTGAAAAGATTTTTTTTTAAAGTAAAAATCAGTTTTTACATGCTTTTAGCATGTTTTGCCACTTTTCGGCACAGGGGCTCCGATCAAGTACTACCACCTTCATTGCCATCGAAACCAATGTACATAGTATCAATAACTTGTATATAGTGAATTTGTCTAAGGCGGGAGGTACTGGGTCGAGAACAAAGGTTTTGAGGGGGTCGAAGCATGATATTGTTTTAAATTGAAAATGCGCCTGCTTTGCTTTCGACAGAAGTGATTTCAACTTGGTTGTCATTCAGCTGAGTCGAATGTTTAAAGGATTAGTTTCGAATAGGTTGCACCTTTTGTTTTAATTTCTTCCGAAGGGGTCGAAATCTCTAACTACCACTTTTCTACTTTTCGAAGTCAATGGTTTTGGAAGGTATACTTTGTTTTAAAACTTAAGCGCTTCTCCAATACTTTCGGAAGGTTGGTTTCGACACCATCACTTCTTTGCTTAGGAAATGCTTTCGAAATAGTAGCTTTCGATTTAAATATTTCATGCCCTTTTGCTCTATTGAAGGTAGATACTCAAATGATTTCGAAGGAGATAGTTTTAAATGCGTTCAAAAGGTTCCCACATGTTTTACTTGAACCCAAAGACTTTCAAAAGGTTTTAAAGAATGGTTTTGAAGGGTGGTTCCCCAATGGTTTCGAAAGGTTTGAAAGGAAAGGTTTTCCCAATGTTTCGAAAGGCAATGTTTAAAGGTTTTAAAGAAGGAAGTCTATGTTTTTATCGCTTTCAAAGGAAAGATTTTTCAAGAATTCAAAAGGTTTATATGAATGGTTATGAAAGGAATGTTTTGGCTAGGTGAAAGAAAGGGGTTTACTTGGTTTCTAAAGGGGACTTTTAATGGTTTTGAAAGGGGTACTTTCAATGGATTCGAAATGGGTACTTTCAAAGGTTTAAATGTTTTCATCAATAAAGATTCTAGTGAAATATATACATGTATATATATATATAATATGGCAAGGTGATTCTGCATAAAACATAGAGTATACATATTTTTTCCTTGTTTAAGTTTGATTTAAGGTTTTGAATTAATTTGAGAAGAAATGATTTTCAAGGAATATTAAAGGGAAGGTCACCCTTAGTAAAATGACTCGGATATTTGTATACCAGATGGGACTGATATATGGTTGCATCCTATACATTAGCTATTAGCACCAGCTAATTTAATCCAAAATTCCAGTGTGCATGGCTTTGTCACAAGTGAGACTAAATTGATGATTACACACAAAAGGGATTACATTTGCACAGAGATGGGTTATTGGTGAGCCTGCAAAACCATTAGGATTAGGTGACTTTGGGAGGAGATAAGTTGGGGACAGATCATCTAGAAGAGAAGCATCTAACAGATAAGTTAAGGACAGACCGTCCAGAGGAGGAGTATCTAAAAGGAGTTAGATTAGTTTTTATATTGTCTGGTAGGCCTGAGTCAGCCAAAGGTTAGTAGTTAGCCAAAACAAAACTATAGTGTGCAGACAGATAGTCCATTTGTTACATGACATGTAAGTTTACATGATATTGCTTTACAGTTTTTAACCAGTTTTGGTTGCAGGATTATGATTTGCAAAAGATATGTTTTAATAGATATTAGTGAGGGCAAACCCTTTCCGCTAAGCGGCATGGTCTCACTTAATATCAAATAACCGAGATGTATAGTTTTATTCATGCTAGGACTTATGCCTTACTCGAAGTTTATATTTTTCCCCTTAAACTCTCAAGTGCTCAAAATTTATGTGAGTGGGTTGAGGGTTAGGGTTTACAAGTTTTAGTAGATTGGTGAATAAAGCTTCCGAGACGAGCATGTGGCTGATGGATAACTATTTAGGAGTTGTTGTTTTATTTTGTTTGATTCCATTGTGGTGTAATTAAGACAGTTATGTCTATATAGTACTCTAGTCATCCAAGGGGGCATCTTTATAAGTCGCTCTTGGCGTATTTTATAATAATTATATTTTATCTGAACTTGGGAAAGTGTTATGGGATTATGTAATTTGAATATGAAATATTGTTTTGAAATGTAATCAGAAAAGTTGTTTAATCTGTGATGTTTTTATTTCACATTCATGTGACCCGAATATTATGGATACCATTAACATTACCGTATTTTGTCACCAGAGGTTAATACTATAGATGACTACAACATCTGTAGCGTTTAGCTTTTAGCCTCAAGATAAGGGATGCTACGGTTTATGTTGTGGTTGTTTGTATTTTTTGTTTCTTTTTAACATACTCACAATATGCGGTGAAGTAACTTTCCTTTTAGCTATGCATGGTATTTATGATAATATTCGGGTTTCTTTGATATCTGGTGTTTATGCATTAATTTCAATGATGAAATTTCCTTTAAGGAGAGAAGGATATAGCGACCTGTAATTTAATCACATGGAACTTGAATATTTAACATATTTTTAAATATTTAAATAATGTATTTTATAAACAAATAAACATGTTTTGTGTAATAAATACTAAAGGAAAACTTGTTCTGAAAGTTTTTTTATATAAAAAAGTAGTTTGGAGAAAAACTAAATATGTGATCGGAAATCATTTTTTGAGTTTTCGACGTTTCATCAATCAAAAGGTGTTGGAAAAAATTGTGCACACTATGACGTACACATATATAACCAAAAAATGATTTAACTAATGGAATAGTTTTAAGTTAAAAATAAGTTTAAAAAATTTATTAAGCTAAAAAGTTAAGTTTTACTTTTCTTTTATAATTTAAAATGAATTAAAGCACAAAACAAAAGACAAAGTACGCAGAAAAATATAGAAGTGTTGGCATGATGTTGGAAGTGGTGTGTTTTCTATATTAGAGTGGAGGGTAGTCGAAAATTTCGTAATGATAGTTTACCCTTTTCCATCTCTATAAAACATTATCACTTTCCCATTTTTTTCACTTGTATTTGTTTTCACTTTCCATTCTCTTCTTTTGCATGCATGTCTTCATCTTCTTCCTTCTTGTTTTCTGAACAAAAACCGTTCAAAAACACAGTCATCGCTCTTCTAAATTATAAAATAAAGCTAGAATAATTTTTGCTAATATAATAACTATTCCAAGGCCCAAAATTTTGAAGTCCAAAATACCCTCTAGTAGATGCATGTGCACATAGGGGTGTTCTCGTAGTTCTGTGTTCAGGTTGAGCGAGAAAGGTTTTGTCTTGGGTTGTTACTAGTTTGAGGAGGGATTGTGATCCTTTGGTTTGGTCGTAGCCTGCTTTAAGGCGAGCGAGACTCACTTTAAAATAGTTTAAATATCAACAAATTTTACGAAATATAAAAGGTTGATTTTATTGTTTAGTGCATGTTTGGATGTTTGGATTTGATTCCACTTGGAAATGGATGGTATAAGTAATCGTTGTTTGTAGTAGACAAAACAATGAAGTTAAAGTGTTCTCGCAGCAAGTAGGTCGCTTTGGATCACTTTAAAGCATATATGCATAGGTAATTCACAAGGGACTTTTATAGAGAGACCTTAAGGGGTTTCTCGCTAATGTTTATTCATTTTCATATTTGTGTTGGTTGTGAAATGTTTTGATGAACAAATATGACATATATAATGTTTTATAGAAGTAAGCGTTCTTATAGCGACTATCGCTTCAAGGACACTTTGAAAATATCATCTCTTTTGAAAAAAAATCGTTGATCTCATGCTTGGGTTTTTTACAAAAAGAAAAATTCGTCACATTTTTGAACCTTTAGTGTAAATGTGTGATGTTTAGAAAAAGTTAAAATGTCTAAAACAAATATCTTTGGAAGTTAGAAATGTAATTTTCTTTAACGATTTCCTAAAAAGTCAAGTTTTTATAGAATTTTTAAATGCAATTATTTGATTTCAAAGCATTCTAAGTTTTGTGAATGCATACCGGATCGATATAATTTTGTTCTAGAAATAAAATACAGTATACATACTATGAAATTTTTTGGAATAATTTACATTTAAAAAGAGAAGAAATTTTCAATACTATTTAGCGACGCTTTTTGCGTCGCTTCCACAATTTTTGTGAAAATGGTTCTAACTTATTTTTCTCTTCCTGAGATTTGATATGGATATTTTTAACTTATTTCCAAGAATTTTAAATGTGTTTTTCAAGTGTTCTTTGATGTGAAATCCAATCACAAATTGGTTTTTAAAAGTTTAAAAGTTTAATTTGGTTATGGAAATAAGAAATTTAATTTTAATAAACAATCTCGCTTATATAGAAAGGATTCAATCCTATTCTTAGCACAAAATGTCGAGGTATGGAAATCATTTCTATCTTGAAGGTTAAAAATATCATCAAGGCAGGGCTTAGAGGTATCACTGCCTTAACTTACCTGGCTTCATTTTCAACCGAGAGGATAATACAAGTTTGAATCAATGATTAATGGTAAGTGCGTGAGATTTAATTTCCAGATACGATCATTTTGATTATTCCCGATAGTTGATTTATTGGCTATCAATTCCGCTATCTTCTTTGTATATCATCAACCAAAGACGATTTATTGCTCATTTGAGCGTTGATATTCTTTGTTAGAAACGACTAAAACCAAAGAGCGAGTGGACGTCAAGCTATATGGAGTTTCTCCCATTAGAGTATCTTAACATTTGCTCTATATTGGATTTGGTTGTATATGCATGGGATGTGAAATATTTGGATTCTCGGTAAAGTTTGTAGGATCCGACTTGGAAATTTTCAAGTACCATCGTAGTTCTTAAGTATATTTTCTAGAGGTATAATTTCGGCAAGGGGTACTCACCCTCATTGTTGAAAAATATCCTTTTCCTTTGTTTTTAATTCAACCTTTGAATGAATTCTTTCTTAATTGCATCGAAAAGTGTCTTGCGCAACCCATGATGTCTAACTATTTATGTCCATTCTTTATGCTTGGATTTCAAAAAGGAAACTGTTCTATGTTTTTCGATGTGAACCCACATATTGTTTTTGAGTTCCAGTTTTATTTGGAATTACTTATGTTAGACTTATATTCTAAACCAAGTTGTTTGTTTTCACTAAACTCTCAGGTACCTATTTCAGTTTGAGTAGTCCGGGAGTGATAGGTTTCTTTGGGCTCATTTGAAGATGATAGATGTGTAGGAGGCTCCTTGTCTATCTAGCTATCTATTTTTGCTATTATGAGATGTTTTTTTATATATGTGTATTTTGTATCAGCAAGTGTAAAGACAGGCTATTATAACTACCTAGGCTAATCGTTGTGGCGCTTTTGTTGTAATTTAAACTCCATTTTGGGGAATAACTTTATGTACTATCTTATTGTTATATTATATTTAATCATTCAATTATGAGTTTTCTATTTTATTTCTTTTATTTCACACCATGGTGTCTCGCCTTTTGGATACTTGGGCTATGATACTTGAATACCGTGGATGTATTAAAGTGTCATTCCCAAGGGTCTGAAAGTTGGATTGTCACATAATTCGACAACAACTGATGGTGCATGGATCCCACCATCAAAATGGAGTAGCAAAATTGAAGACTAAGACAATCCTTGAGATGGTGAGGAGCATTCTCAAAAGTAAGAGGCTGCCAAAGGAGTTTTGGATGAAAGCAGTTGCATGTGCAGTTTATCTATCAAACTAATCCCCAATAATAAGTATTTGGGGAAAAACACCATAAAAAGCATGAAGTGGAAGGAACCATGGTCATTTTCATCTAAAAGTGTTTAGAAGCATAGCTTATGTAGTTGAGGAGAAGCGAAGCAAGTTAGATGTCAAAAGTAAGAAGTACATCTTCATTTATTATGACACCAACTCCAAAGGCTACAAGTACTAAGATCCTGATTAGGAGAAGACAATCATTAGTTGAGAAGCCATGTTCGATGAAAAAGGAGAATGGGATTGAAGATCTCAAAACCACGACTAAAACTTCTTTCCACATTTTGAAGGAGATGATATTAAATAATCAAGGATGGAACGGTCAAGTGAGGAGCCCGCATCCTCTCCAACTTCACCAGACATGAGTTATCAAGAAGATGAAAGCTCAAGTGAAAAAGCTCGACGCTTTAGATGCCTTTAATAAATTTATGAGGTAACTGAACATTAAGACAATCTTACTCTTTTTTTTATTTTTGCAGATTATAAGCCTATGAACTTCCCAGAAACTTTGAAAAATAAGGGTTGGAGAAATGATACAAATGAAGAAATAAAGGCGATCAAGAAGAATGACATGGGAGTTAGCTTCACTTCCATAAGGGCACAAGGAAAGTATTGTGAAGTGGGTATGCAAAGAAAAAAATAACGCAAAAGATGAAGCTAAAAGAAATAAGGAAAGGTTGATGGAAAATGGCTATAGCCAAAGAGCTGGCATTGATTATGATGACGTATCAGCTCTAGTAGCTTGGCTAAAACTATTAGCCTTATAATATCATTAGTAGCTTATAACAATTGGAAGATACATCAAATGGATATGAAATCTACCTTCGTAACATTCTGCAATTTAAATCATAACTAATTAAAAGAAATTAGTTTATAAATGGTAATGTGGAAAAACAAAATTCGTACAACTGTCAGAATTTGCTATGAAACTTACACATTTGGGTTCGTGGAGATTTTCTAATCAATTTCCATATATTATGTTTTCTATTCAGAGTTCAAACAAAAAATTGATTAATGTTTAAAAATTTTGCTTCGAAAATAATTATATATACAATTAAGGTAATAATAATAAGTAGCTGACGTTAATTACAATCAGTTAGAGCTAACTAATAATTGATGTTACTTGAATGTTAAGTAGATTAGGGTCGTAAGAAACTATGTCGATTTTGGCTAATAGAGGAATTAAATAAACAAATCAAATGACGCATAATTAATTAACGTAACAAAGGTTGACCAGACAACCACAAGATCGTGTCGGAGGACCACTGGCGGTCGACTGGTTGGGGCAGTGGTCGACCGGTCAAGCTATCAATTGGAGAATTTACATGGCTGAAAGGCTTGGATTTATTATAACTCAATCGAATGACTGGCATCGATGTGAACCTCTATAAATATAGACATAAACCCTCACTTTTCTTCTCATATTTTCTAAGCGATGACAGAGCTCATTCACTTTCTCTTCTACACAAAATTATTAATTCTTAAAAATAGTTATAGTTTATATGTATATACAAGTGGAGAACAGAAGAGTATGATTGAGAAGAAGAATAAGGTTGAATCAAATTGTCGAAACTAAGGTAAATTATAAATCTGGATCTAAAATGTAAATAAACCCAAATCTCTCTTCTTGTCTATATTTCTGACAAATATGTGTATGCTTGTGGTGCATATATCCAAATAGGATGAAAAGGTGTCAAACTTGAATAATAGGGATTAGAACTAGAGATTTGAGAAGCTACAAAAGTGAGTGAGAAGTTATATATTTTTATATAATGTTGGATTTATATCGTCGTAATTTTATTCATGCATGCCTAAAATATAAATTGGAGATGTAGGCAAAAAAGTTATATGTGTAATGAATTTAGAAACCTTGCCTACATATTCTGTGATTAATAATTCGAATTATATATTGCATGTATGTGAATCCGGAAAGTATTGGGTGTGGTAATCCTTGAATTTGATAAATTATATTGTAATTTCCAAATTGTTGATTAATTTATTGATGCAAGAAAATGTAAATTAGAAGTTATCAAAAAAAATTGTTGGTATTTAAGTACTATTTTAATTCATTGGAATATAGGGTACCGCAATGCAAATTTTTATAGATTATCATGTTCGGTTTTGCAATTAAAAGTATATCATTCGAAATGACAAGGAATACGCCTAAAAGAAAGTGATGCATAAAATATGGATATTTTTACCTTATTCGCACTTCCTATTTTAATATCTAAAAATTGTAATTCCTTGTAATTCCAAACATAACACAAATTCTCTTCTTGGATATGATATAGGTATTTCAATGTTAACCTTTCTTTTTGTGGACGATGCGGTTCCAATGTATTAAACTGCAGGAACCTCCAAGTATGAATTAAAGAACTGATGTAATGATAATAATAATGGTTAAATTTTAATATCAATATATATATACACTACACCACAAAAGGCTTTTAACAGCGTTTGATAAACGCTGTAATATGATACAACAGCATTATTTCAAACGCTGTATAACGACATGCTGTCGTATATACATAACTTACAACAGCTTTTCTATAAACGCTGTTGAAACATCTCTGTGACAGCGTTTATTACGAGCTGTCAATAATGTTTTTACAGCGTTTTCAGACGTGCTGTATTATGTTTCAACAGCGTTTGTAATTTAGTTGTCAAAGATGTTCAAATTCTACTTTAACTGTTTACAACAGCTTTTTCTAAACGCTGTTATTGAATCATCAACAATTTCGACAGCATGTTAAAAACGCTGTTATTGAATCATCAACTATTTCGACAGCATGTAAAAACGCTGTTATTGACAATTTCAAGATAATTACAGCACGAATTAAACGCTGTTGTTTCTTCATTGACAGCATTAATCAAACGCTGTCTTCTATTTATATAACAGCTTTTATATTCCACTCTATTTTTGAATATTCCAAAACTATATTTTAAGCATATTCAAGCAACTAGTATATATAACAAGTTCTAATAACTATTAATTGGTTACATAAACTAGTTAAGACAATATTAATAAACAAAAGACATCCATAAATCAAGTTTCAATAATATCCATAAACAAAAATAACAAAGTAAACCAAGTTGCCACAAATTCTGTTAAACAAAGACACGTTATATGTTAAGTAAAAGTATAATATCAATACAGTAAGTCCACACCAAATGCCAACAACAAAACGTGCATCTAAAAAGTTTCATATGCTTGTTACTTGCTACTTGCTACGGAAGAAGAATGTGTCATCGCCATCTTTAATTACCTGCAATGAAGAAATTTGAAATGATCAGTGAGTAAACGCCATCTAAAAATTTGAAGTTTCATATGCTAAAATGCTTAACTGCGCCAAAAAATCACTATATGGATCTAAAAATTTGAAGTGATCGATGAGTAAATGCTTAACAACCCACCACTATAATCAATACAAACCAGTGCACATCACCAATGAACATCAAACCAAACTGCACCATATTCCATCCCCAACTACCCCCACTACCACCCTATTGCAAATTCCTCCATCATCACCATTTAAATACACTCTGCTACGGCCATAACAGCTGCAACAAAATCCACTCAACTACACGACCAGACACCAAGCATTGTCATTACATTTACACCACCATTCATCTTCACTGCTTCTCCCCTGTTCAAACCCGGTCAGACCAAACCACCCACTTCTGCCACTTCTCCTCTCTGAGCACATCCTTCATTACTGCCACATTCAAACTATCACATTACTACTCATCTCGTCATCATCATATCATGCATCACATTACCCACCATTTCTTCAACGTACCGCACTACACTACTTCACAAACAAACAAATTACCTTACATATCAACAGCCTACCCTGCTACTGCATTCATCACAACATCATCAACATCCTACCATCAACACTTCAACACATACAACCATATCTCCCCAACACCTCTGCATTTCACCCCTGACAACCAACTGACTGCTATCAGACATCATTTCCACCAACTATTCTACATTTTACCCCACTGCATACTCACCTTCATCCCCTTTCACAATCACTGCTATTCACAACTCCACAATCTTGCCATATAATTCAAAAACCACAACCATTCTCAATGACCACACTCTGACATCCATCTCTGCAATCACCCACATACACTACCCTTTCACCACAAAAACAGTCACCGTCCTGCTATTCACCCTATACATTAACCACCAGCCCATAAACTTCCACATACACACTGATAAACATCTACACTCTGACAAATTACACAGCAATACCCTTCCATTGCATTAGCAGTTCTAGTGCTCCAACTTCTACAAACAATTTCAATCAACTCCGACCAAACCACCCTGTTCATTGGCCATTACCCAATACCACTACATCCATACATCAAGAACTGTTGTTTGTATCACAAAGTCTAAACCAGTGTGCTGTTTGTATTACAACTGCAACTGTGCTGCTACCCTTCACACAAATTCAACAAACAATTTAGACATCAAAACCAAGCAAGTCGATCACTTCTACAATCAAACCTTCATCGCCTGCAGTGCCTCAACCTGCCTGCATCACCTCAACTGCCTTCCTTTGAAACCTGCTACATACATTGACTCAACCACACAATCATTCAAACTCCATTCTCCTTATCAAACTGACCAAATACCCATTGCATACATCTGCTACCATGACTGTGCACCAGCTTCTGACCAACCACCAGAACAAACTGCAGCCAACATAAACAACTGTAAACGGATTTACATTCGAATACCTATTGCATAAATCGAATACCCCCAACACCTGAATCAAACCATCGCCATCTCCCAAATCACTACGCGACCACTCCTGAATACCCAATACCCAAATTGTGACAATTCCAATCACCAATCGCATGCACCACATCATCAAACACCAGCAGTCAATAACTTATAACCTACACCAGCAGTCACCTTTGCCTTGCAATCACTATTCAAACTCCCCTTACTCATTCAACACTCCCTACACCACCTAAGTTTCAAAACCTGAACACAACCACATAAACCTGAAACCAAGCCATTCCACTGTTCTACCAACTTTATACCTCACTGCCGCCGCCATATTGCATTTTCCACAACCAAAACCACCGTACCCTACTTCTACCAATTTAGTTGCCTATCACTTCTCTGGCATATACACACCTGACAGTCCACATACCTCTGTCATCCACAACCTGTTCATCGCCTACATTACCACATCCTACAACCAGTTCCCCACTTCAACTCTACTTCCACATCACCAAACATTGCTACTCAATACTGCCTTATACTTCACTTCTCCAACACCATCTGTGCATACAAACTACAAACTCTTCCAACTGCTCACAACAGTCTTTGTTGCTAAATCACCCGCCTCCTCCCACATCAAATACTTCACTGCATTACCCAAAACAGTGCTAATCATCCACCACCATCTCAGAAAACACCTCTGCTGCAACCAAGCATACCCTCTGACCACACCATACTTCCCCTACCACCAGCATACAACACATCAACCTTTAGAAAACTTCATTTGCCTTCCCTCAACTTCACTATCACCATTTCCAAACTTCCCCCATCAAACTGTCCCACATAACTCCTCCACCAAACATCATAACCAACGTACTTCACTGCTGTTACACCTCTCATTTTGACAGCTTCCCCTACATCAAAACTGCACACAGTCATCACCAGCCTACATACTGTTGCATCACCAAACAACTACACCACTTTCATATAAAACTGAAATCAGTTCACACTTCCATCAAATACAATAAATACCCCAACTTCAACACTTCATTATCACTTCACATCCTCACCTTCCTTTGCCAAGCTCCTCCTCTTGCTACTGCCTATAACACTCCTTTGTTATACAACTATTCAACTCCAAAACAAATACCAGAACTACATAAAAACTTCACTTCGCTCCCAAAAAAAAAAACAATGGACATTTTTTCCCAAAATCAGGAGAGTTAACAATGGATTTGAATTTATGAGATTTAATAAAACCGCTCACATCCAATCAATGATCATTTACACTAGCATATTTAATCAAATGAAACTATAGTAGTTTTTTATCTTGTCTATTGCATATAAACAAGATGTGAAACTTACATGGAAGTTGAGCCAATTCTAACATTCGCAACAGGCCATGCTACAGTCGAGCCAATAGCATATGATAAGCATTCCATGAAGGATGTAGGCCGCCATATAGGTGCATTTGGGACTTTTACAACATCCACCCAAACTCTTATCGCATTTGGTCCCAGTGGAACAGAATGTACCAAAGCATTTGGATCTGTTGAAGACACGGTTCCTTCTGCTACTATTTTTCCCGTACCCTCTAAATCAATCAACTTGCATTTGGTATTTGCAGAAAAATTTGCACTCTATCACATAACAAAAAAATGGTAATACGATATCAACAATTCTTTGAGAGGAATATTAGCAATATGAACATGTTAACGTAAGAGATGTTGGAGCATTGATCATAGGAGCAGGACATGTGCTAGCGTTAACCGTTTCAATAACCACTGTTGATTCTGGCCATGCTATTTTCTTACCAATAGCTTCTCCAATACATGTCATGCCAACTATAGGCATCCACAAAAATGCATCTTCTTTTTTCGGATTGTCCACCCAAACTATCTTGGCATCTGGTCCAAGAGGAATACCATTAATTATCTGATTTGGATCACTCGAGTACACTCGTCCTTCAGTAACCAGTTCTTTGCTCCCACCCCAATCATACAGCTTGCAATTGGTTTCCATGCTATTAGTTTTACTCTATTAAAAAAATACATTTGTTTAAGTTGAACATAGAAATATACAAAAACATTGCACAAATTTCAGTAACACATCTTTAAAGCGTTGTAGCAATAGAAATATACAAAAAAAGGCTAAACCATACTACCATACTACCATAAAATGCTAAATTTATGGATAGAGATTATTATCCACGATGGCCCTACATATTAAAAAAAATGCTAATTAGTGTTAAACTTACCTTGTTTTGTTTTCTAGAGTCCTCACTTTTGTGTATAACAACTTTATCAGCTGGCCATACTACTATCTCATCCTTGGCATCTCTTATATATACCAAACCAGGAGAAGGCCTCCATAAGAAAACATCTAATTTTCTTGGATGGACAATCAAATTTTTTTTGGCATTTGGACCTAAAGGGACTTCATTGCACAGTTCTTTCGGATCGCTTGATATAATTTTTCCTTCGGCGACAACCTCGTCATCATCTCCATGCCAAGGCAGTAAACTACAATTATCACCTGTTTGACTATACTTACTCTGCAATTAACCAAAACTATATTATATTGATTATTGATTTAGATATCAAATTATGTATGATGTTGCAACCGTTGGATTTTTATCACTACGGATGTGTTCTCTTCTCCCCAACTTCCTTTATCCTGCCAAATCAATAATATTGCAAATTAATGGTAAAAATAAATAGACGTTCATTTAACCAAAGAATAAATTGTCGAACTAATCACAGAAACTTAAAATAAAGCTTTTAATCTTTGACAGTATAAAATCTTTTCAGAAAAGAACAAAGAAAAAAATACTGAACATCCAATGAGTTATAACTATACTTTCGCAGCTTTGGTATGCCTGATGCAGTGTTCTTCACTTTTTTATATATTTTTTTATTGCAACCAACTGATGTAGTTAGCTATTCGGTACTGAAAATAATAATATAAGCTTACAATAGGAAAGGAAGTTGACAGTTTTGCTGGTGGAGATGTTGTTTAAATGATGTAGAGGATGTTGGTATGTGGACAGAGGAGAGGTGCACACTGTTGTTGGACAGTGAGCAAATTGAGGCCGAGAGCAGTAGAATGTAAATGGTTGTGCACAGAATGTAATTTAAGGCAGGGTTTAACAAGGCAGGGGATGTATTTGAAGGTGAGAATGTTGACAGTAGTTAGATTGTGGAATCAGTGAAGAGAGAAGTGGATGTGGTCGGGAAGAATGTGCTGCGCTGTTATGGGAGAGTTTGACAGTGGAGTATGCAGGGGGTTTGTAAATGTAAAAGGTAGAGAGTAGTTTTGTAACACAGAGTGAAATGTAAAACAAAAAAACAGTGTAAAAATATTGAAAGGAGAGGAAGAAGAAAAATGTAAACCAATGAAAATGAAATGACCTTTTTTTGGGTTTTGAATTGTAATGTGTTTTTTTTGTTAAATAGCAATGCAAATGCAAAACAAATATAGACCGGAAAAACAAAAACACAACAAAATGAGCACAAAAATCACATAAAAATCACACAACAAAATGTTTTTTTTAAAATGCAAAACACACACAAAACAAAACAAAAAGAAAAACCTCACTCTCACCAACACCCTGTTCTATTGTAAATGCTCTGTATAAGAGTTGAATTACAATGGCAAATGTTTTGGCTGTTTGTTCATCCAAGTAGCCAGATTTGTAACCACGCATAGAGAAATCTTTTTTTAAGGACAATGGACGCCAAAACATAGATATCTTGTTTTGTCATTTAGGTTATCTCCATGAAATTGAAAATCATTCTCGAAATTTCTAAACACCAAAAACATTTAAAATATAAATTAAAAGTCATACCAGACGCTTCATTAACATGTAAACCACTTGCTTTAGTTCTGAGACACTATGTTGACATTGAGCTACTTGAGTATCTTTGATTTGTGAGAGAACCGCCTTGGTCGCAGTCATGCCTCTTCCCATTCCACGTAGTCGTCCCGGTCTATCTTGTCCCAACACTTGTGAGAGAGCATCATCTTTGAAATTACATGTTAAGCTAGGTTGTGATTCATTTTCCACCTTTTTTATTTTCTCCTACAAAAAATATATTTTAAATATGAGTTCTAGTTTATATTATTTTCAAAATAATTACTTTAAAAAAGGTCAAAAGCACTTACAACAATTTCGGCAACATGTGCATTCACGGGTTCGCCATTCTTATGAGTGTGAGATTTAACCCAAACTTCAACTCTAGAAATGGAAGAAGGATTTACACGTTCCTCTTTCTGCATTAAAAATGACATAACATTAGATAAAACAACTAATCATAGTAAATTAATCAAATATTTTTTCTCACCATATCTTCAGTTAATCGTGCCATTCCTCGACGACTACAAGTATGTGGCATTTGTTTACCCCTCATGGATTTGAATTTTTCGCTTCGTAACTATGTATAAAGATTTATCACATTTATTAGTTAGTTTGCTTTCTTTGTGCACTTATATTTTATATATAGAAATGATTAAAACAATTACTATATAATTACCTTAAACTCATTACTAGTTCTGGACTCAACAAACCTTTTCCATTCCTTCATAGCTTTGACATTATCTGGTTTTAGTCGAAGCCGTTCCTCCGTGTTTTTTGCCTTTAATAACTTGTCAACTAGTTTGCTTTTTGAACACCTCCAAATACATCTCATTTGCCGAAGAATGGGAACTTTTTGCCATTCTTCATCTAGTTTAAATCTAGCCTGTAACAAAAAAATATATCAAAATATAGTAATTTTATTTAAAAACTGAATAAAGAAATTAATAAGATCGCATAGTCATCGAGAAGACAGACAATGGAAACTGCTAAATTTCCGCAATGTCCAAAACCACAACCACTAATCAGGCAAACTTTCGTACAAGTTAGGTACTACATATTAGAGTAAGTTGAAATAAATATATCGACAAAGGGAAGTTTAGGCCAAGTATCAGGGTGAAAAGACGTATAGTATATGAACCAACAACAAATAATGTATTATTGTGCACACATGTAAAAATGAAAATTATAGGGACATCAGATGTATTAGCTAACAACTGGGTTATCAAAATTAAAGAACAAACGGTGAACATAACAAACCAACTGCATTTCAAAACCTAAGTAAACTAATCCACAACATACAAGTACATCCAGGTTGCCAAAATTTTAAGATTAGTAAAAGTTACAGTAAACTACCTGGTTAACCATTTTAGAAAAAGGATAATTTCAAAATTGAATTAGTAACAGCCCTGGGACAAATGCGGACAAACATATTGCAAGAGTAAACACTTTAAAATAAATGTGAAGTGTTGTAAGGAAACAAGGGTAAAATCCTTCTTGTTCTACCAACATTCAAGGACTAACAGGAGTTTGAAAAGGATAATTATGCAAGTCTTTTAAAAGCTTTAGCAGTGGTTGTATGCAGAAACTATCAGTCAGACATAAGCAGCTACAACCACTAAAATTTTAGTAATTAGGACAGGACAAAACTTGTGGAAAAAGTAACAACTTGCTGTACCAAATCACATCAGACATATAAAAAGGTAAATCAATCCTCAAAAACTACCATTCGAAGATTTACCACTGAAGTCATAAAGCATAACAAACTAATAACATATAACCCTTAGAAAAAAATTATAATTACTCAGTGTCCTGAAAAATATTTCACATAGTTTTGATTTGCCTTCGTAGCTTTTCCCAAACGGTCTCCATTGTGATTTCTTATATCTTGATCATTATTTTTGTTTGATTTCGTTTGAGTTTAGTTAATTTTGTTATCATATTCTTCATGATTATTAGAAAAATGTTCTCTTTTTTTCTTTATACAGTTGTAAGAAACACATGCACTGTATTGTGAATGTATTCGCTGTTAGTGACATATCGTCAATATTCCACTGTTTCATATGGTCACTGGGTTGCTGATGTATAAAAAGTAAAGAAATAAATAGATTTAATAACAGTAATCAGTATACAGTAACTAAGAACATTGCAAGATAAGAAAACCTGAACGGATTCCCATAGAACTGATTTCAATTCTTCACCAAGTTGCCTCCAGTCCTCAAGTGTAAATGGAACATGCTCGCGCACAAGTGGCCCCGGATAAGAAGATAGCTTCACCGACCCTTTTCCTATCGGTTCGCCCGATGAGTTAAACTCGACTTCGATTCGGCTTGCAACATCTGAAGGAAGTCTTTTCACTTTGGTTGGGCCTCTAGTCTTCTTTTTCGAAATCTGATTTGCATCAATGTCTTCAATTGTTCTCTCGATTTCCTTTGTTGTTTCAGGATTTCCATCGACTTGCATAGCAGTGTCTGCGATTGAGTTGTTTGCATTCCCAACATCATTGTTTTCCAAAGGTGGCTCAATATGCTCTCCTATTGCATTAGACCCATCGACCGCATATGTGGATTGTTCGAGTCTTTTTTGATTGCGCATAATCCTCTTATCCATTGTCTTTTTCGTACTTCTAACCATTTTCTGCAAGTATAACATATCAACATATGAATTTCAAGTTATAAGAGCATATTCTAGGTAAAACTTTTAAGGTACAAATAAAAAAGACTTTGTCAGAGCATGCAGTATGCACTATATATTGCTGCATGACGTAACATTTTTGACTTGTATCACTTGACCTAGTCAATGTTATTTCTGGTTCAAATTGGTGATCATCCTTGTAATTAAACTAATTATTTATTTCATTACGTTACTAATTCTTTGCACTGGTACAGTGCACTTGATTGTCAAGGGAATCTTGTACATAATTATCAGGAGTGTTTTTTTTTAAATTAATCATCCAATATATTTTCATAACCAAAAATCAGTTTGCCTTAGAAAAATTGTAACATATAGAAAGTACAAATTGACCTGCGTCTTACCAAAATCAGAACTCAGGTCCAACTTCGATCATGCGAGGAGCAGTTAAGTCTTTGAGCAGTAGGCCTTGTAAAAAATGCAATATATAAAAGATGCAAATAGGATGAGGATTGATGCTATTTTCTGTGCAGATGGTTTATTTGAGATTTACATACCAAAAAATTGAAGTGTTATTTGATTGCATCTGAATTTCAGTTGCAATATATTTACTGAATAAGAAACATTGTTAATAGAAAATAGCTATTAATGTATAATTTAAAGATTTATATAATTTTATTTCAAGTGTTGTAATGAACGTTATTTGCTGCCTTGATTTATTAATAACAATAACATTCCATAACAATTTGTCCCATGGTAACAAACAATATTAGGAAGACAGAGCCTTTACTACATATTGTGTTTTAGCATTGTCATTAGCAATCCAATGCATCGGTGAAAATAAAACAAACAATATTTGCAAGAATATAAAACTACAATTAGTATACACTATACATTTGTGTAGCCATCTTAGGAAAAAAAATCACAGGCTTTGTGTTGATTATAGCAATTAGCAAGAAAACCATATGAAACATATATACTACTATAATTTTAATATATTGGTGGGTCATCTGCATCCATATCGTTTCCAAAGTTGCTACTGACATCACCATATACATACATCAAAGTTCAAAACAAAATTTCAAATTTCAACATTTAATAAGACTTCAAATCTAACTTAAACTTCTCATAAGAAAACAAGACATCAAAACTACTCAAGTATGCCTTCGCAATCCTCCCTGACATAACTAACATTCTCAACTAAATCATCTGCATCCATATCGTTTTCTTCAGGGCCGCTCGCAACATAGTTAGCTTCTTCAACAAAATCATCTATCTCTAATTCATGAAAACCTCTTGGCGGTGCTTTCATTAGAACATACCAATTAGAAGAATCATTTTCTCTTCAATAAAAAACTTGTTTCGCTTGAGATGCGAGGATATAAGGATCTTTTGAAAATGAAACCTGACTTTGATGTAAATTAACAAGAGTGAATCCATCTTCAACTTTTATCCCGTTTCCTATGTTGGCCCAATGACACTTAAAAACAGGAATATAAAAAACATTATAATCTAGTAAAATTATTTCAGTCAGTATCCCATAGTACGTAACCACATCAACCACTTGAGAAATGTCTTTTACACTTGCTCTACACATGGTAGTCGCGTTATATGTTACTCCGCTATTCTGGGTTTCTCTATCAACATCTTTTGTATGAAATCGTTGTCCATTAATAATATATCCTTTGTAGGAGAATGCCGTCTTTTTAGGACCGTATGCAATCCATTTTAATATTTTATCATGATCCTTTGAGTCAATAGGTATCTAAAAAATATTCAAACATATTAAACAAGTAATTTCATTAATTCATATATGAAAATATTGAAATTCTTTAACAGACCTTCCTTTTAATCCAATCAGCGAAGCTATCTCTATGGGTTTTCCACAGTAAGGTCGCATTTTTTCTAAGCGCTTGTTTGAATTTTGCAACTCCTCCAAATGCAAACTAGTACAGTAAAAGTGATGTTAAATTATAGTTGCCAATACAAGCACATCAAATCAATGAAAGTGGCACATAACATATACTCGCTCTAAAAATGGTTCCACCATAGCCATATTCATTAACACAGCTAAATGAGCAATTTCTTTCTCATTGGAAGACAATGTAATTGATTTGGACATTGGAATTGGACGCCCTTCAAGTATTGCGTTATCTTCATAATCTTCATTTCGATCTTTTTTTTCAATATCTACCGACTTACTCAAAAATTCACTAAAAAGTTTCAAGCATTCTTCGGCAAGATATGATTCTGCAATGCACCCCTCAGGTCGTGCATAATTTCTTACGTAGTCTTTGAGTGTTTTCATATACCTTTCAAAAGGATACATCCAACGAAAATGAACTGGCACGCACAATCGTGCTTCTCTTCCAAGATGATTTGTCAAGAGTATCATAATATCGAAAAATGAGGGTGGAAAATATCTTTCAAGTTCACACAATATTTTAACGATATCATCATCAAGTTGTTGCAACTTCTCCCTATCAAGAACACGTTGACATATTTTATTTAAAAATGAACATAGACGAATTATTGCATTTCGGGGTCTGGTTGGCAATAAACCTCTTACTGCAACCGATAATAATTGTTGCATTAAAAAATGATAATCATGAGACTTCAAACCACTAATTTTATAATCCACCAACGACACGCATATTTTGAAATTTGAACAATAACCATCGGGACCTTTGAAATTGTAACGACCTCAAAGTTTGGAATTTATTTTAATTAATAGTTAATGTAAATTTCGAATAAATTTTGGAATAAATTTAAAAATTTGAATATTTAATTTATATTTGAATTAGGATTTATAGTGAATAACAAGTAAAAAAAACATATAAAAATAAGGCAATATAAATAGAAACAAAAGAAGTAATAAAACTTTTACCAAATATAAAGCCAAATGGAATATTAATAAACTATGTAAAGTATTAAATAAATACATTAGAAATTTTTTTATCAACATGAAATGAAAAGGCTGCCAGGTAAGTATGGCAAGCATAAACAAACAAAGTGACAAAACAAATGCAAAGATAAAGAAAAAACAAAACAAAATACATTTTCCCAGTCAAAATAAAAGACAGCAAGAATACATTCAAGTATTCAAACAAAAAGGAAGATAAGTGTGAAAGAAAGCAAAGTAAATATCTATGTGCAAATAAAAGGAGATATATATATCAGCTTAGTCAACAAGCATAAGCCTATTAAACAAGACAACAAATCAAAATTTTGTACTTGCAGATATCAAAATGGGAAAGTATGTAAACTAGGGAAACAACAAAAGAAGATATTAGTATAAACAAAGAAAGTAGTGGGCAATACAAACCTGTACATGCAGAAATAAAATAGTATTAGCATGATATTAGTAAGTCTAGGTAAAATAATTAACAAATGCAAACAAAAGAATACATGCATGATAACAAATAGTATAAGTGATGGGTTGTAAAACTAATAGGACATGGCATTTAATGCCCATCTCCTCAGCACATTGATATATATCTTCTCAGCCGAGTAAAATAAGCAAAGCAAGATTTCAGCCAACAATTTGAAACAAATATCTCTCCCTATTGTAATAAATAATATATCATCTGTACAAAACATATTATAACCTGTGCTACTCATTTCTTCATATACATCAACTTTCTTATCTTCGTTCCATTCAAACAAAACTAAGCAAAACTGAAGTGAATGTCATTTTAAACTTAGACAAACTTTAGTTAAAAATATCAAAACAAATCAATACAAACTCAACATCAAGTAGAAGGCTTGCATCAGCAAATTCAAAGCCTCCATTAACACAAAGATGGCTCTGTCCTTCCTTTCTATGAAAAACCAAGGTGAGCAAACTACCATTTATATGTTGAATCTGTGGTTGACCTTGATGCTATGATTAACACTGAATTTGTAGCTTGTCTGTGTGTATGTATAGATGTATATTTATGAGTGCGATTGTACATCTCAGGAAATAGGCAAACCTTGCCTGTGTTCATCCCAGGCTTTGAGAAATTTTGTTTAAGAATTTAAATTAACAGAACTCAAACATGTTAGCTTTTGTTTGTTAGGTGGAAAGGGTTCATATGAGGATAACATCATCATAAAATTTTAAATAAATGAAATGAACAAGGAGGTTACTGGAAAACTAAAATTCAGTTAAAATACACATCTCTGTTTATATAACATTTTATTTGCAAATTTGTTCAAACTTCCAAATCTCTTTGTATAATGATATTTACATTGTAATGTCTGAAAGAAAGTTGTTCACAATAATATAAAGTTAGTTTTAAAAATAATATTTGGTGTAAAAATTTATATAAATTAAAACCAAGTTTAACTTTCTCTGGAAAGTAAGTTAACCCAGCTAACTTCAAAAAGAGCAAGAATTCGTACTTAGTAATTTATGAATTCAGATATATAAATGGGATTGTTATACTTTAATATGATTTTTAAAACTTGAATCAAAATTTTTAGAGCTAGGATTAAGCTGCAGTTCCGGGATGAACGGAAATGGGTTATGGTCGATTTTTGGGTGATCGAGTGGACCGGAATGCTCGGCGTTTCGCGTGGGGGTGAAGGAGCC
The DNA here is from genome assembly GCA_030765085.1 of Allium cepa. NCBI lineage: Eukaryota > Viridiplantae > Streptophyta > Magnoliopsida > Asparagales > Amaryllidaceae > Allium > Allium cepa. The sequence goes on from CM060943.1 coordinate 433,579,306, forward strand.
TCCGGAGGATTTGGGAAAAATATCTAGAGTTGCTCCATTTCAACGTGGAAGCGGCGGTGGGGTTTTGAATATTTTTAACCTAATTTTGGTGAGGCCGTTTTGTTCGATTCGTTCGCCATCTTGGATTGATCGAGCGTCGCGAGTTTCTGGGAGATGGAAGGAGGAGCATGGACGATGCTTTGGTCAGAAGCACGCGACCTCTGATGGTCAGAGGAGGAGCGAAGCGATTTTTCGTGGATGGGTTTTTGGGTTCCTGGGTGTCAGGTGTCTCGATTTTGATCAACGGCGCAATCGTGGATTCCAGGTGGTTGTAGCAATCAAGTGAGGCTGTGGCGACGTGCTGGAGGTAGAAACGTTGATCGGTGGTGGTCATCGCGACTGTGCACGTATACGTGCATCTTTTCGTATCAGTGTTTTGATGTTGGTTTTTGGGAAGCAGAGGAGAGACTCGAAATTTACTCGAGTAATTCGAGTGTCTTACTCGAAGCAACCTGGGTTCGAACGTTTTTGGAGAAGAAGGAAGAAACTCGGAGCATATTGCGTGCAAATGAAAGATTTACTCAAAGTGGGTTAGGTTTTTTCTCGAAGTAAAATTTTAGTTGCTGGGGTATAACCTGTTTTCCAGGTTTGGACAGAAATTGTTTTGGAAATAATAATAATAATAAAAACTAAAATTTGACTTTATAAATCCAGGTTTAACTGAGTTTAAAATTAAGTTAAAATTTAAAGTTCAGATTTTGAAAACGTAGTTAGAAAATTTAAATTTAAAAAAAAATTAAATAGAAGTGTTTAAGCAATTAAAGCATGTTTTAAAGAATTTGAAGTTAAAATGGAATGTGAAAATTATAAAGAAATAAATTGGGAGTTTAAATTTATAAATTAAGGTTTAAGTAAATTAATTAAGGTATAGTTAATGGGTGATTAAGAATCATAGATTTCCAATTTGTGTTAAAGGAAATTCAATTTGAAAAGAAAATGGATAATTTATGATTAGAAATTAATTAATTGAAATTAAAAACTAACTAAGTTGCAATTAACACCAAATTAATTAAATAATTAGGGTTAATTAATGGATTATTAATGGTTAGTCAATTTCTATAAATAATAATTAAAGTTAATAAATCAAGTGATTAATATATAATTACATTTAATGTAATTTAATGCTGATTTATTTATAAAGGTAATTAATTACTTAAAAATAATTATTTAATGAAATTAATTTAGGTTAAATGATTAAGTAATTAACTTAAGGTTAATTTAATTAATGTGATTAATTAAGAATTATTTAATAAATTAAGGTAATTGGTAAATTTGTTTATATCAAATGATTTGGAATTAATAAATCAGAATTGAATAATTAATTTATAAGTAATTTATTTGATTTGAAATAAATTGAATTAATTAGGATTAGACAATTAATTAATCCTTCTTACAAATGTTTATTGAATGCTTATGAATGATTGTATTGTATGAAATACCTTGAATTGATTTGTCCTATCTGATTTATGATATTTTGTTCTGTAGATTGAGCTGTGTATATTTATTTGCATCTGTATACTATCTGTGAATCTGTGAATGGGTGATAAGCGTTATAGTTTATATCGCTTATCAACTATATTTCTGTGTTTTAATCTGTGATGATTGAATGATGTTGCACTATTGTGTTAAACCCCTGGACCACACCATACACACACAAATATGGATTTCATGAGGAAATCGATTTAAGTCACAGATTTTTGAGACGATTTTAAATAGACAATTTGAATTCAAATGTTTGGGAAATAAGATTGGGTTTAAAGTGAAAAGCTTTTGAAATGGAATTTCAAAGATGAAATTATTTTGAATAACTTGATTAGGTTTGAAGTTTAAATAAAATTGATTTAAACTTAAATACAAGATTTGAAATTGAATTCTATAATTCGAAACTAGGGATTAAAAGATGTTATACCAGTCATATATGGGTTAAACCATTTTAAAATGCATTAATTTGGGAATATGAACATAAATTGAGAACTTTAACTCGTGTAAATGAAATTGGATTTTTCTAAAAGGAAAACTGTTTGTTTTCACATAATAAAAGCTTTCACATAAGAAATGAACGTCCAATTTGTGTGAAAAAGAATTTCAAGTTTGAAAATAAAAATGACTTCCAAGTTATAGAAACAGTTTGAAAGCTATAAGTTAAATCTTTGATTTCAAGATTTAACGAGTTAATACAATAGAAATGAAATTGTTTTGGAAATCTATGAATTGATCTATGTGAAATAAATCTTTTCGTCTAAAGATTTTAAATGGTAAATTGTTTAACCATTGAAAGAAAGTTTTTGGGTTAAGTTGTGACTTAATTGAAATCCCAATATCCATATGTTTTTAAAATACTGCGCTCACTGTTCGGTTTAGCCGGGAGAGGACCTTTGTGTCATATATCCCATTCCAAATATGTGATACGTCGTTATGGATAGCATTTGAAGACCGGTGGTAAAGACCGGATATTTTCGAAAACGAAAGGGTTTCTTGTCGATTGTCTCAGCACTGGCTGATCCCCGGTATAGAGATCTCCATATGTGATGGGAAATCCGGACGTGATTAGGGATTATCCGGATTGCAAGGGCTTCTTTGGAAGTGCCTTTGGTTCTGTTCGAACCCAGAACAGACTTGTATGGATTGTGTGTCTGACATTACATTTTGAGATATAAAGCAGATTTCTTTCAAATACATTTCTGTTGGTGGCGAAGAATTTATTCTTTTAGCTTAACACCCTTCTCTGAGACGTACGAGCTCAGAGGTTATGTAGTTGAAGGTTATCAGCAATATATTCCCAATTTGGTAATGTGACATGCTGAGTGTTGCTGTGAAATGATCATTGTTTGATCATTTGTGATAGGATCATTTGTTTGATCATTTATCTTTGTGATCATTACTTTGATCATTTTTTGACCCAAAGCATGGATTTGTACCAAAGCGTGGCATTGTGGACGAGACTTCGTCGAACCTCACACCCTGGAGTGGTCAAAACAGGAAAGATGCGGCAAGGTTATTAGGGGGTAGCGCCCCTTTAGGGTATGTTCATTTCCTTCTGGAAAAGGGTGGTATCATGGTATGGAGCCCAGATACTTACTCATGTGGAAAACATTCTATTTATTATGGTGTGATGTTGGTTATCGAGCGCTCGGATAAAGGTCCTAAAGGACTAGGGGATGGCATACTCGTGTCAGTAGTTACCCAGTTAGGGTAACCCGGCCTTGTGTTGGCAGAGATCCGGTTAGGTTCTCGGGGACGTCCTTCCAGAGGCGTTCTCATGTGGCAATGGGAAGTTCCTTGGCCTGACCATTTGTTGGAAATCCAAAGAAACAATACGAGCCTTGTACGGCTTTAGTTGTAGAACCTGCCATTCACTTATGGTGGCGCCCCACTGTTTGGATGGTAACTATAGTAGGCATAGTTCGAAATGTCTATGCTGGCTAAGATTTGTATTCTACTTTCGAAATGTTTTTCTGCACTGTGCACTTATAATAATAATATCAAAGAAATTTTCTGCGTATTAAGCATGTTTGACTATCATAAGAAGAAATCTCCTCCAAGTCTGCGTTTGCATTGTGTGTGTGGCGGGAGGTCTTATAGTAGTTTCATTTTCAAAAAGCATTGCGAATTTACTTTAAAATTCTTTTATTGATTGAATTAAAAGATAAACTGTTTTTGTTTCTCATACCAGTCCCATGACTGATCCGGAGTTTATTGTTCCTTTCCTAAACTCTGGATGCTCATTATTTTCTACACGAGCAGTCTAGAGTTTGGTTTTTCAGATAGTTGGGTCCAGTGGATTATCTGGAGTTAGTTTAGTCTTTGGTTCGCACCAGTCTTGCTTAGCTCGGTGCATTGTTATGGGGAGTTCGAGCTATTGCTGGATTAGTTCTTGGAGATGGAGTTCAGATTTGGAGTTCTTCGTTGAAGACTATCTTAGAGTTATTTTGTTCCGCTGCTTGTGTTATCTATTTTCTTTCCACTGCTATTTTCTTGTATCTCTGATGTATATTGATATTCATTGTACCACTCTGTTGTATCAGTGTTGTATATCAATGTATTATTCTTTTTATTCTGCTGTGTTGTTTACTTAATTGTGTTATAAGCTCCGGCGAATCGGATTTGAACGGTCGAATCTATGGCATTCGAATACGATTTGAAGTATGGATGTCGATTTTCGAGCGGGAAAAACCCGAGACGTTACAGAAATCATACAACCTTTTGCAAAATATATTTTTCTCCAATTTTGATAATGTATACGGAGCTGGGGGAAGATATGTTTTGGTTCCACGGGGTTGTGCATAAAGACCATGCCGAATACCCCAATCCTCTAAATCATGTCTACAATTAATCCCATCTTTTGATTTGTTATCATGCAACATTGTACTTAGTGTGCTTTCACAAACATTTTTCTCAACATGCATTACGTCCAAATTATGACGCAATGGAAGTTCCTACGAAAAAAATTAACATTTAAATTTTCTATATATTCTTTTTTTAGATTAATAAATAAAAAAGAGATTTGAATACTAACCTCCCAATATGGCAAGTCAAAAAAATTGATCTTTTTTTCCACCTTGATAGCTCCTTTTTTACAGAATTATCATCTTCATTATCTTCATCCTCACTACTGTCATCGATCTTCCTTTTCTTACTTTTTCCCTTAATCTGCTCTATTCCAAAATCATTTAGAAAGTCCTTCAAAATAAGATAGATGTTTTTACCTGTTAGAATTCTAGGCATCTTTCCATCCTCTATAGTGTTATCAAACGAAGCTTTTATTTCCTCAACGGATGTGAAATAGGCAAAAATCTTCTATGACCCATATAAACATTCTTTCGACTATATTTCAACCATCGACGATGAGTATTGACACCACATAATGGACAAGCCTTTTTACCCTTTACACAACATCCAGCAAGATTACCATAAGCTAGAAAATCATTTATCGTCCATAATAAAATAGCTCTCATATTAAAAAGTGTCTTACTAAATGCATCGTACGTCTCAACTCCACTACTCCACAAGTAATGCAAATCCTCTACTAATGGCGCCATATATACATCAATATCATTCCCCTGTTGCTTTGGACCTGGAACTAGAAGTGTTAGCATAATATTTTCCTTCTTCATGCACAACATAGGCGACAAATTATATGTCACAAGCATTACTGGCTAACAACTATATTTGGAACTCAACATGGAAAATGGATTAAACCCATTTGTAGCAAGACCAAGTCTGAGACTACGTGGATCGGCTGAAAATGATTCCCAATTTTCATCAATTGTGCTCCATGTTACAGAATCTACGGGATGTCGCATCTTTCCATCACTGCTTTTATTATTGAAATGCCACCTTAATGCTTCTGCCATCTTTTCAGATCTGAACATTCTTCTGAATCTTGGAATTATTGGAAAATATCTCAACACCTTAACCGGGATACCCTGCATAATCTCATTTGTATCCTGATTCATTTTCCATCTTGAGGAACCACATTTCGGACAGTCATTCAAATTTTTATACTCTTTACGAAAAAGACAGCAATCATTCTCACATGCATGAATCTTTTCAAACCCCATATCAAATAGTTTGAGGAATTTCTTTACTTCATATAAAGTCCTAGGAAGTACATTATTCTTTGGCAAAAACAGTTGTTTCACATTAAGAAGCTTATCTAAACCAGAATCGGATAATCCAGTTTCGCATTTAAGGTTATACAAAATAGTGATGGCAGATAACTTTGTATGATCTATTCAACCAGGATATAATGGGGTTTCTGCATCTTCCAAGTTCTTAAGTAAATCATCGTGTCGTCTCTGTGCATCATCCTTATCTTTATCATCATCAAAAAAATTATGATTAAAGTAGTCTTCATCTTCATAGTGAATTGCTTTGAGTAAGTCGTACGCCTCACTCTTTTTATTATTATTTTCAACATCTACTTGCTCGCCATGATTATACCACCTACCATATTTGTACTTAGGATCCATTCCCTTTATAACTAAATGCTCAATGACGGTTTCACCATAATGATGACTAAGATTTCGACAATCTAAACAAGGACACAAAATTTTCTCTACATCCCCTAACTTTTTCTTCGCAACACGTACAAAATTTTGAGCTCCTTTTCCATACTCTTTACTGGTTCTATGTTTAAAATTGAAAGCAACAAGAATGTTAGCTTTCATTTTCAAAACATGTTAAGTCTAAAGTTATGTGTAAATTTAGTTGTATATGATTACCTGTGTAGACGCAACCAGTCTTTCTCCATCATCATATATAATATGGAAGCAATCAAGTATCTAAAATTCAAAATAGTAATTGGAAATTAGAGTATTTAAACAAGTAATGAATGCTAGAAGAGTTTCTGGGCCTTTTAGTTAGCTTGTTTAAATGTGAATACTCATTATGAGTTTCTTCTTGAGACGTATAGAAAATAATATACACATCAAGAAATACTTCATTAATATACACATCAAAAAATGGGGAGAAGAAGATGAAAAAAAGGACAGAAACCTAGGTTCTTCAGGTCGTCATGAGCTTCAAATATATGTTGTAAAATATCGGCTTATCATTTTAACATTTTTTATAAATACAATCAACCGACGATGCAAGGATAAACACAAGAGCTCAGAGTACTAAAGTGTGTAGAATTTGTTTATTTGATCGAATTTAAGTAAAGCAAAGTAATCAAAATTCGAGGATGCAATCTAATGTAGCAATTATTTGATACTATGTAACCAAAAATAAAAAATAAAAACTGAAAAAAGAAGTAACTGAGAAAATACGAGACCACAATCTTTTTAATTTATTTTTATTTATTTATTTCGAAAGGAACTCAACTAAAAGAAATTCAAATTAAACAGGAATACCCCAAAAAATTGTAAGATTACACAGCAGTGCCAACCAGTTCACTTTTGTTGTATAATTGAAACAATGCTTTGTTAAGGCGATTAGGATAATGAATTATAAGATTTTTGGTGTCAGTTGGAATACAACTTTGTATGAAATGTTCTATTTCTGACAGTAACATATACCTAAGTTCTACGTCCCATTTAGTTTAAATTTTACAACGTAAATATTGAATGACTTAAAGCTGTAAACATCTTTTATTCGCCAAGTGATATTATGGGAACCAAGAAACTCAATAATTAACATCTCGTAGCCGGGCCAAGCAACCGAGTAACAATGTATAAAACTCTTTTACAAAATATTGTTTTTATAAATCCCCTTTACAAAATATCATTTGTAAATCTCCTTTATTAAATTAATTGATTACCTTTAAACATCATAAATGAACAATTAATTAACTTTAAACCATCATTAAAGTAATTAAATATCTTTAAACAAGTCATTAATAAAATAATTAATTAACTAATTTCAACCATAACTAAAACGATTGATTTTTTTTTGGCAAGGCCAGCCGTTTTTTATTGTGGACCGTCCACTTTTATCACAACAAAAGTAATAAATACGTATTAAAAACAGGAGTTAGGTCGATTGTCTGAATGACTAAACTTACTAAAGCACCACGTATGGTGCAACATACAAACCAGGTTGCAAAAGAAAACGCATAGAAGCTCCACGCTGGAAGCAACTCGTAGAAACAAACGTATCTAACAAACTTAGATACGATAGGACACTATTATCTATGAAAATTGACCCAAACCAACTACAAATTTCCAACACAGCTAGCTAAAAAATATAGTCTAAGCTAACATTCAGAAGACAACCAGATTGCCAACAAGCAACAGAACATATTTCATAGAGATGCAAATTTCAAAGATGGCCAGGGATGACCATAACCAAATGCAGCAACAAAAAATTTGCAAAACAAAAGATTAAACCATAATCATCACCTAGATCAAGCAGAGATTACCGATACCAAATCTAGTAAAAAAATGCATAAATTTCCAAAGCAGGCATCACCAACAAACGAGTGTAACACTGCGACATGACAATAGGAACATGAAGCCTGAAACATAAAACATACAAGTAACCAACAGAGGCATGACACAGTAATCCAAAGGAGAGATTGCTAGAAAAAACCCATTGAAGCATCACCAATAACTATTTTAATAAATACTCGTTGCAAGAGCAATCGCCAATTTTCATCTTCTTTACTCGCTGCACACTAGTGCCACCCACCTTTCTCTTTTAACTCTCACTTACAAAATGTACATCACTATCCATTACCCCTGACAGTGCATTCAACCATATCTCAAAACACTTCCTGCCATCAGCTCTTCACTTAAGTCATACAAACTTCAACATTCACCGTAGTGCTTCAAAACTGCACCATTACAACCCATCTTAACATCCACAATCTTCCTTCATAACCTCTGTCATATTCATACTCCATCACCTTTATTTCTACCACTGACCAACATCCCACATACTTCCTTCAAAACTGCCTTAGCTCTCTATTATGAAAAAGTCTTCAACAAATTGGAAAAGTGAGCTGGAACATATACAATGGCCGAACCCACAAGCGATAAATCACATGAACACCCACATGCGAAATTTGTTACGTGGATGGATGTCAGCCATTGATGGATTCAAGATCATGACACTGACTGGAGCAGATTTATGTAGAAGAACATGAGATGCTTATAGTTGAAATAAACACAAAACTCACACGTTCACGCCACAGAACCCTATTTCAATCATGTAGTGATTAAATATTCATCCAGTTTTGAGCTGGGATCCGAAGGTAATCGTTAAAGTCAATTGCAATCCAGGCTACATGAACTTAGCTAGTTATATGGCAGTATATATGCATATGTTGAAAGTTATGTAACATAGATGACTATGTGCATAAGAACATATACGCACATTTACTTAAACGCATCAACCACAGCCATACTCCAAGCGACCCCACGAGAGAAACTGTGAGAAATAGACAAGGTGATATCCTATGCTGACCAATTTGAACATGACGCGTAAATACAGAGGGCTAACCATAATCATGACCCACGACACAGCACATGCTTAGTATCAACTCCCATATTATGGGACACCTTCCTAAATTAATTAGTAGATAATGCAATTACTAATATATATTTAACACTTTTCTACCAAGCTAAAAGTGGTCCACAAACAAGTTACAAACTTCAGTAGAACCATACATATGCACTGAATGCATTTACTTGTAGGCTTTTTTTACAGTCCTACATGATACATGCAATGTGTTGCCAGCCCATAACACCAAAATGAAATCTAGGTAACAATTTCAGAATGTCATTTTACAGACTTACATTGTCCTTTCTTGATATTTAATAGAAATCAAGCTGGGTAAGTTTACGGCGAATATTGCTGTATCAAAAGATGATCCAATTAAATAGTAAAAATTGTTATTAGTAGGAGGAGTGTTTTGAGGGACACAACTATTGCCGATGTATAATAAAAACAAGCAGGATAATGTAACAATGTCCTATTACTGATATTTGATAAAAATCAAACAGAATAAAGTAACAATGTCTTATTATTAGTATTTAATAAAAATCAAGATAAGTTTTAAGGCTAACATTGTTATATCAAAGGATAATCTAAGACAGTACAAACTATTAAAAGTTGGAGGCTTTTGAGGGACACAACTAAAATGCATATACAACGATTCAAAATGTATTGGTTAACGCGTTACCTTCTGACATTTAGTTGTTATGTATAAACATTGCAAAGCTACACTGGGAAACATCCACATGAATTTAGGCCACAAACCAAAAGGAATTCTGTAAGCCAAACTGTTTCCAAAAAATTTTCCATTACAACGGCGCAATTTTGTAGCACCGGAGTAATGTCTATGCATTACCCCTCTCCTGATACTTGGCTTGCGCCATTAACAATAAATTTGGTTGCTGATAAATGGCCTCACTTTTAATGTTCTCCAATATTTGACTAAAAATATTTGACAGTCAATTCCAATATAAAGCCGACATTGCATTAGACTTCATTTTTTATGTTAAGAAGCTCATCCTCAATCAATAAAAGTAAAATTGATTGAGCAATTGCTAATAAATCGATCTAGTGCTGATTGGTAGCTTGCAAACTATAAAATTTAAAAAGAGAGAAAATGATGATTAAACACAGATAGAAACAAGTATGTGCAAGATTGAAGAAATAAAATACATCACTAAACAAAGCTCAAACTAGATAATAAGTGAATGCATTGTATTAAGAAGCGACCATTGAGAATTGAGACACAAGTAAAGTATTTCAGCCAGTGGATCTTCGTTGGATTTTAATTCATGAATAAAAAAACAATGATATTTAGCAGGTAAAAACTATTTTATCACCAATCATGTCGATTTCAAAATGCTTTATGATCAAATTATTTGTACCTTTGTAATTAAAACGGTGATAAAAATTAAAACTTTCTATGATGAGCAACGATGAAATCTTTACTAACCATTTGAAAACAAACTATTGACTAACCTTACCACACAAAGACCTGTCTTTTTTCTCTAGAACTTGGAAACATAACCGCAGTATTTTGCATGATAATAAAGAAAGCAATCTCACATGTTGCATCTAAAGATTAAATAAATTACCTCAAATCGGATTTCTAAAGGGAATGACCAAGAATTCTTGAGTAAGGCCTCTTATTTATTGAGTGGACTTAGAATTCGATTCATGTTCTCGTGTTTGCCAATGAAGGATTCACGGTGCTTTAGGGCTTAAGCGATTGCCAATGATGGATTCAGAGGGAATTAGGGCTCGAGTTTATGGGATATTATAGGAGAGGTCAGGGAAGGAACAATTTTTCATGGGAGATTTCATGTTTAATTAGGTTTAAATTTCGCAAGAGGATTTAGAATTTTACTTTTACGTGGAGCGAAGTTGAAAAGGAAAAAAGGAAGGCGGCCAAGTGACCGCGTAATGAAAAAAATTCTCACTTTAAACAGCGTTCATGGTTCTAATTTTTATTTTGCAAAATTCCTTTGTCAGCAGTTATTGTAAAAACGTTGTCTACTATTGCGGTTGAAAATACATTTTCTTGTAGTGATACACACACACACACAAACACAATATACACAAGATGGAAACCAAATAGTAAACTATAACATAGTAGGCAAGTAATAAAATGAATATAAGCAACACAAAAATAAAATAATAATAATGAAAAGGTAGGCAAATAATAGTTTAAAATAAAATGGTATGGAAAATCTACAAGGGAGAGAAATAAAGGTTCAAAAGGAACTAGAGATAAAAATTAAATGGTGAGAAAAGGGAAGTAAATGGTAATAATTATTTTTATTTTTAAAAGGAAGTGGTAAATGACGTTAAATTGAACACAAAGTAAATGCATGAAGAAGTGAAAAATGTTATTAATAGTTAAACATTGGAGGCATAATAATCCAACAAGATAGAATGAATACATACACATGTAGCCTCCAGTATGCATTTATGCCGGATGTGAAATATTAAAATAGTAAATAACTTACATGGATAAAAATGACATAGTCATTAGAATGGGTTGAATTGCAAGGTCAGTAGTGTCACATAACAGAAGTCTGGCCACCACAAGGGGCTACCAGTAGTTGTGTATACATTATATTGATGTGGGGCATATCCAATTGTAGGACCCATGAAATTATACACGCTTGCGTATTGGTGAAGAAATAACCTAGTAGGGTATACTTCAATCTTTTAGAAGGGATATTGCCTTGGTTGCATCAGGCAAACTAAATAGGACGACGAACAAGGATCGACGCTATGTATGTGTGTCGATAACGTATTCAATATTTCTAGTTCTTTTCATTACATTCACTTACAACAAGAATAGGTAGTAGGAGTTGTACATAAGCTATTAATGTTCTCGATCTTGAGTGATGTGACTACCTTAACCTCTCGACACTCCAATCCGAAGCCTAATGTGACTTTCGGACTTGCGCCATGTTGGGAAATGTGGATCATCCGAGTTTACAACTTTTTACATCGTAGAGACTAACAAAAGCGAATATAATCTAAGATGTAATATACTTTCAGAACTCATGGTAGAATGAATAAATCATAACACAAAAAATATCCAAATCATAGTCTTAGAAAATCAATACATGGTCCAATATAGAGTACATAGAAAATATCACTTCAAGTATAATATTAGGGATAAACAGTACTGATAAGGTAGATAAATTCACAACATATATGGTAAAAAAGTAGTCTCCAATGATAAGCTTAACTTTTCAAGTATCAAGAGTGGGCTGATCAACTACTGCACTATCCACCTATGGTGGGGGAAAAGAAGGAAGGAGAATGGGTTAGACAAAAGTCTGGTGAATAAGTACAAGTTTAATATGTGGCGATCATGTGCGGTCACTTCAATACTACTCTACAAGTCCAAACATACATCCAAGTGACCTTAAAATAGGCCCAAAGTAGTTAGCATTTATATATTTACATATATATATATATATATATATATATATATATATTAGTAAACTTGGACATTGATTTGAGGTTCAGGCTGCATATTTTACATGTCTACCAGTCAACCACTACTGGTCAACCGCTAGGTGTTGGGGTCGACCGATCACAAAATGAAATTAATATTTTGCAAATTTTGACCATCGATTGTTTATTATTTTTAATATATGTCGTTAGTAGTTATTGGTGAACCCTAATTACTAGATGGTCATTCCATGTTTCAACTTGCTATTCAATTTAGTTTTTACTGATTTAGGGTTTGCAAATTTAATAATAAAAGGTGTATGAATCAATATAAGTTTAACAGCTTAAAGTGCCTAATTCTAGCCCAATTTGCATATCCAATTTAGGGTTTTATGTAGCTCAAATGAGAAATCTAGCACCTAAATCAATTAAAATATATTACCATAACAATCATCATGCTAAAATTGTTCTCATTCATCTCGAGCCTAAGCTCTTTCTATTAACTTTATTTGGGAATTGCCTCTCCGAATTCTAGCTCCGCTTGCTTCGTCAATCCTAGTTGCTTATACTCTTCTAGATTGATTCTATTTTTATTTTTAAGATATTTAGGGTAGGGAAAATTTTGACAGATTTTTGCCACTGTATTATGTTAAGTGATTTCTAGGGTTAGATTAGGCTAGAATTTATAGGGTTTGCAAAATTGTTTGGACCGTTAGATTTGGTTTGGAGAATCACCAGCCTAATTACGCATGCAGATACATTTCTTCAGAGCTAGGTATCGATCCTAGCCGTTTAAACACAACACCGCTTGTCACTAATCGCTCGATTTTACCTAGGCATGGTTGACTGTTACCCCACCCGGGCCGACCGTTACTGGTCAATCTTCGACTCCCCTAGGTCGGCCGGTCGCCTTTTTAAATTGTGTTGTATTTTTTTTTTCTTATTCTATTTTTTATTCTTCCAATGCCTGTAAATTCTCCATATTAACTCTGAATTCAAAGTGTTATATATGAAAATTGTCCTGAAAATCATTATGAACACAATGGTGCAAGTTCACAACCGAATTCAGAAGTTCGTGAAAATTTTACTTTTGGTCATTGTTTTATTTTAAATTAATTTTCTTAATAAATTTCTTGTTAAATTTTCAAGATGTTACATTCTCCCCCTCCCTCAAATGATTTTGTCCCTGAAATCTCAAAGAATGGAAAAATATTGCTCATACACATAACAACCAATAGGTATAACCATCTACTCATTCACTATCCGCGAGCAATCATTGTCCTAAGAAATTTTCTAATGCGTTATATACTTATATATGCATTGTGAAATTCATGTGAATATTTTCTAATGCAAAAGAGTAGGTTACCTACTAATCAAGTTGACCTACTATCATGCACATGCTCATTCCATGCATTCAATTGAATGCGATATACTAAGCAAATATACTTGCAATTCTATATGCGTGTGTAACCATATAACTCATAGGCAATATCCACTAACATAACAATAATCAAGAGATAACATACTATCAAGCATGAGTGTGGTTGTATGTACCTAGAGCATATACTATCCTAAACGTGTAAGAGAGGAAAATTCAAATAAACATCCAAATACATCCATTAGCATCCAACATCCATAACATGTCATACTTACACCTTTACAACCATACCTTCCATCGAATGGCCTCTACCCAAAAGGTGTATCAGGCTAAGCCTTATACATAAGAAGTCTATACCTATTGAACCTAAATTGGAAACGTGCCATAAAAGAGTTGTGGGTGGGTAGCACAGATCTTCTCCTGGGGATCCTATGTACTTTCAACTGGATTGTCTCCACATTGGACTTTAACAGGTCTGATCTTCTTGTTACGGAGTTTCTTTATAGCATTCTCTAATGTATGAGTAGGTGCATGGTGAACAAGTGACTCTCAATCTATCTCAACCTCTCTAACTAACTCCGCTTGACTATGGTAGTTGTATCGTGTAAGAAATTCTATGATGAGACATATAGAAAACATCATGTATCCTCATTTACAACATTCGCAACATTCGCAACTATTTGGAAAGGCCCTACAAACCTCGGTGATGGCTTCCACTTTCTACCAAATCTCATAACATGCCTATGGGGTGAAACCACCATGAAGACCATGTCGCCCACTATGAAATCTAACTTTGTATGTCACCTGGCAACATAAGTTTCCATCTATCCTAAGAGGTCTTCAATCATCTATGGATCGAATCAACCTTTTTTGATGTCTCCCTCACCGTATTTGACCTAAGAACAATCCTATCTGTGGTGTCATACGAACATGATGGTGATCTACAAGCTCTACCATATAGTGCCTAGAATAGTGTCATCCCAATGCTTGGCTGATAACTATTGTTGAAGGTAGAATCCAATAATGACAAATGATCCTTCAAAAACCTCCAAAGCCCAAATTGCAAAACCTTAATAATTTTTCTAATGCCCGAATTACTCTCTTTGTCCGTCTATCCATTTGTAGATGATATGCGCTGCTCAAGCTCAACTTGGTCCCCAAAATGTAACATCGCTAACGTATATTTAACATTATTCAGATAATTTTATTAGGAAAATTAGATTTGATAATGTGATGTGATAAGGAGAATAGGATTTGTTAATTTAGGTCATGTCTTAATTAATCAATTAATAAGATTGTTTTAAAATAAAATAGGAATAGATTAATGAGAGGAACATAATGGGAATAATTCCTTAGTTCATTCCCTAAAACCTTCCCCTTTCACTCATTCTCATTTCTTTTTCTAAAATCAAAACAAATCCTAAGAAGAGGTCAGCCATTACCTAGAGGAAAATAAGAGGAAATTTAAGGAATTCAAAGGGGAAAGCTTAGGGGAAATTAATCTATATCAAATTTCAATCGCTCTTATTCAATCTAAGATGAATATTAGTTAACCAACTCATTATTTAATGTTTTTTGGATTTAATATTTATTTTCGAATTGACTATGATAATATTTCATGCTTAGATTGATAATATCTTTATTAGATTGAATGATGGTATGTTAGAATTTTATGCAATTATTCTAGTGGGTTTTAAAGGCAAAACCAAAATTTTGATTTCTTATTGATATGAAATGTGAATATGTTGTAGAAAACATTGATTTGAAGAGGGTTTTCAGTTTCATAATTTTCCAAGTTTATATAAATATTTTATGAATTTCCTAAGAGGAAAATTGTGTATACTTTTAGGTTTTTAATTGCTAAGTGATGATTAAGTTAATATTTTTAGTCCTAAAATTTTGCATACGGAATAAGAAGGAAATTCAAATTTTTGATTATTTTTTGGTGATTTTCTCCTTTGTTATGATTATCTATGAATTTATTGTTCTAGAAAAGTTATTAATTAATAGAAGTTAGTAATACTAATTACAAATTTTTGCAAAGTTAACTGAGAGGGTAGAACGTGACCTACTAGAATTTCTATAAAGAATGTGGAAAGTAATTTTGTTAGCCAATGATAATTTGACATAAGGCAAGAGTTAGTGGTAAGTTTTAATATTAAAATGAAACAAATCAGTTTTCAACTTATTTACATAAATTTCGTTGGCACAACAACTTAGTGGCTCGATACCTCTATTTCATGGAAGCTCGATTATTATAAGAGATTATGCACATGATAGATGCTCGATATCTGTGAGATGAATCTGCTAGCATAGGGACTCAACACGTTGTATATTTAAGAATTCAGACATCTTATGTTTTATATTGGCTCGATAGCCCCATTGTAACGACTCATAATTTGTTCACTTTATTAATTTTAAATATTCAATTAGTGGTTTTAAATAGAAAGAAAATCAATTTGGTAATAAAATGAATATATAGGATTTTTCCATAATTTTTAATTTTGAAATCACTTAAATTTTCATTTGATGTATTTTGTAGCAAACGCTGCTATTTTAAAATTTAATAGAATTTGATATCTCCTGTATTTTATAATTGTTTTGTGATCGTGTCACATTATTGTGCAAAATCATATTTTTATTTCTATCATTCATGGTTGGTACAAAAATTAGATATTCTGTAGCGGAGTATCGTAAATCTTTCTTTTCAAAGCATTTTCAAGTCAAATTCAAAATTTCCAACTAGGCAATAATGTTGATTTGTTGGATTTGGTGGGTAGCTTGGATTTGGGGTTTTGGTTAACTTGTGGGTTTTGATTAGCTTAAGTGTGAAGTAATGTATTGGTTTGTGTATATCTATAGATATCAACTCAAGCCTTCCCTTCATTTTCAACTTCACTCATTTTCCTTCTTCCTCTTCTCTGTGCATTTTAGAAACCAAAGAAAATAACATCCCTGTTGTATTCAAAACTCAATATCTCATAATCTATTCATTTTCAACAAAAAATTCCAACACGAAAGCTATTCATTTTCATCCCTAGTATTTTCTAAAAATAAGTGATGTTTTGTTAAGTGGGGTGGTAGCGATTGTTCGATTTCGATAGGTGTTGAATAGTTGTAGTTTTTCAACAAGCACGAAATGGCGAATGGAGGGCGTATTCACGTTCATCTTGACAAGCTATGGTTTTAGGGAGAGTTCACATGCGATGAAGTAGCTGAAGTTGTCCAAGGGAGGAAGTGAACTTTTGTCGCTCATTTTAGAAATTCCAACGTCTAGGCATCAATGGGAGATGTAGAGGTGACTAAAAGCGACGTCGGGTGATGGCGAAGAAGTTGGAAGTAGCGGCATCAACTTTGGTGGTTGGAGAAGCTTAGGCGAGCTAAGGTTAGGTTTTACTGTTCGTTGTTGTGAGGATCAATAATCATGATGGGGATGTATCTGGTGCCATTGAGTTGGACTAGGAGATGTTGGAAGGAGTGTTGGTTGATGGCGATTATAGTGGCGATGGAGTGGATGGTCGCATGTGGTTGTAGTGGCGAAAATAGCTTCATGATTGTGCCTAGGAAAATTTGTGAATGGGGGCTTCGTGGTTGGAAATTGATAGGGAGGGTCAAAGTAGGAGGCGAGGGTGCAAACGTTATGAGCGCCTGAAGTGTTGCCATTTGGCCGTGGTGGTTCAAGGATAGGGTACAGTCGGTGTGCACTTGCACGGTCGTGTACATTTTTAGGTTTAGGCAATCAAATTTGGAAAGGGATTTGGGATGGAGAAGTCCCCGTGGAAGAGCGTGTGTGGAGTTTTAGTCTTTGGCCTTGGTGAGAAACTATCGTAACATATTTTTTTAATTTATTAATTAAATGATTTGAATTGGAAATTGCATATCTCATTCATTTTAAATCCATTTGACTTGTGGATTTTTGCATCAGACTTCTATTAATGAGTAAAAGACTTTGGTACAAAAAGTTGGTAGTTTAATGTAGTATAATTTAATGATAAAATAATACTGACTGTGTATAATTATTCTTTTTTCAAATAATAATGTAGTTAATTACTTATATCTCATTGATGACGTCTGCTTAGAAGAATAAATCATCATCTGCTATAATCAAACTGAAAAGAATATTTTGGACATCTATTGAGCAGAATGAATTGCCTTTTTTCTATTATATTAATTTGGATATTTATTTATATGCCAGTTGATTAATATTGCACAAGTGATATAGTAGATATTGATTGTTAATTGTGGTTTATATTTACATATATGCTTGTCTACGTAAATACCCGTAATGTGATCTGGAAAGTTAAATTTATGTAAATGATAACTTGTTCAAGTACCATTGTGATCACTGGGCCTCTTTTCGAATTTGAGTGTTATATAATTATAAATGATTTAGACAGAGAGAAAAGATATTTTAAAGTTAATTAATCATTCTATAAATGATGTTTTAAAGTTAATTAGTTATTTTATAAATGATGTTTTAAAGTTAATTAATTATTGTTAATGATGTTAAAGTTAATTAATTAATTTATTAATGATGTTTTAAATTAATTAATTATTTTATTAATGATGTTTAAAGTTAATTAATTATTTTATTAATAATGTTGAAAGTTAATTAAATATTTATTTATTATGTTTAAAGATAATTAGTTAATTTAATAATGGTGTTTATAAAAGGAGTATTACTTAACAAAAAGAATTTATTAATGTAATTTACAAAATTTGAAAAGATATCTCTGAAATTAGTAAAAGAGGTTTGCTTTATAAAACCTTGTTTTTAAAATGAATAGTATACAAAGATTTGGAAATCAAATATTTGACATTAAATTTCAAGGTATGGAAACCTCTGCCTATCTTGAAAGGTAAGAATGAAGCGAAGTCAAGGTTTGAGAAGTAATAATACCCTAATTTAAAAGGCTTCATTTGTAACATCCGCCTTTTGTATGCTTTAAATCAACGATAAACCACACACGTCAGACTCAAACCATACAAAAGCGCGAATTGTTATTGGGGTGAATAAGAAAAAGGAAGGAAGAAAGAAACAATACATAATCTTGCAGCGGAATGACAAAATATAATAATCAAATACAGTTCGTGAAGCTGTTTACAAACATTTGATTATACTTTTACAACACATATCAGAGTTACACATACCAGAGAATAATAAATAATGCAGTGGAATAGTATGAATGCAGTGGAAAAATATAATAAATGATAGTAATACAATCTTCGTCTTCGTCCTCCAGAAATAAAGTCTTCGAATCCTGAAATGCTCAAACTGACCCAAGCGAATCAAAAAAAAAAAAACACTCGAGTCAGAACTAAAAGATCTTATGTGTGTTAAATCAATATAAATAATATGAGTTGAGCGGCGTCAGAGATGTTTACGGGATTTGTCATCCCCTATCCAGTGTCAACGTGAGTGCAGTAACTTAAGAGATGTTCGGGATTTACATCTCATAAGGACCCGTTAAATTATTTACTATGTAGTAATATACGCTATTATAATAATGTCTAATAGTAAAATAAACTTACTTTAAAATAACGTTAAGGCTTTATGTTTTCCACCTTAACGCATAAATAGTGCCAATAGTCTATACAACATCTGCGTCCCTCCTGATCGGGAGTCTACGAGAAGATGCTCCATAGGTATGACATAAATCAAACTCGTACAATGCGCGCTAAGGTAGGTGACACGACACAACTAGGCAATGCTAGGGTAGATATATCAATTACGCTTCCAGACCGGTGGTAACACGTAGCAGCTACTACCGCCCACCTCGAGCCACACTCCAAAATCAAAAGGAACCAAATAAATTACAAAGTAATAGAATGGTATCGAAGGAGTGTGTCCGATAAAAGGTGCTACCTTCTTAGCCCGTCAACCGCTCTTATTTTAGCCCCTTTATGCTAACTCACGGGAGTCGGGTCCACGTATATACCTCAAAAGAACGCCGCCGCCATCCTACAACATTCTCAAATCTCCACCACGTACATGGTTGTTAAAGTGATTTTCGAAGATGGCAGAGAGTATGCCAACTTCCGATCCTGGTCTCTTTAACAACCAAACATTATTATAACACTGCGGTCTTTTCAAAATATTTATACTTTTAAAACCAGAATATAATATCCATTTCAAACCTATATAAATATGATATCATTTCCATTTTAAAATCCAAATAAACATAATATCATTTTTATTTCAAATATATCCTCCTTCCCAAAACCATAGCACTTTCAATGTTATAACACTTCGAAACCAAATACTTGAAATTATAACATTTTCAAATCATAATACTTTGAAATCCGTAACTTTGAAACATAACTTCCATCACTTAAATGGTTCAAATATTAAAATACTTCCTATAATATATAGCTTCTTCAATTTCTCAAATCAATTCCAAAACAACTCGAATTCCAAAATTTTATATTTAAACCAAATCCCAAATCATAAATTTCAATACAATTCAGTTTCCAAATAAACTATTCCAAATTATATTTATTTCACAACCGATTGATCCACAAAATAAACCATTTCAAATTCAGTATATTTTGAGCCTTAAGTATTCAACAATTTCAAAACTAAGTTTGATAATTACAATTCACAATTCAATTTTCTATTATTTAGTTTGAAATATTTTACTTAATAAATCCATTATAATTTAAATATAACCCAAATTTCAAATAACTGAATATTTTCTTAATTTTAATTATATTTGAAATATTCATTTAAATCACTCTAAACAAAAACCAAGTTATAAGAATAATGCCCTTTAAATCCTCAATTTTATTTAAATTTCAAATCAAATTTATTCTAGTATAATTCTTAAATAATTTAATTCAAACCAATTTCATATTTATCTTCTAACCTTAACTTTATTTAAGTTATTATAAACTCTATATACAATATAGTTTAAACAGATACTTAACCATATTATAAAAAACAATCAAACTTTATTATTTAAATTATTTTATATTTCAAAACAAATTTATACATAGCTAAAAATCAATAATAAAATAACATTTATACAACGTCTAAAATCAATAATTATATAACCCATATATTTCTTTACAAAACCATAGAAATCAATTCAAAATATTTTTATACATAGACCGCGATGTCTGTATATAATTTTCAATCTTACAGTCAAGTGATACAGATATTTATCATTTCAGACCGTAATTTAAAACATAAATACAGTTATTTATCATTTCAAACCGCAATCCCGAATGAAATAAGAATCCATAACAACTTGCAGTTTATAACAATATAAAATACCACGTCCATTCATCCAATATCAATCATCAAATATTTATCACAATCATCATCCAATTCAATCAATAACATCAATATTGAACAGATAATAAATAACAGGTATTTACTTGCAGTTTATATTCAATAATAAATCAAATAACAATTTAACTGGAAGTTTATATACAATAATAAATTAAACACAATTTAGTTCAAAAAAATTCAATTTAACTGAGATGATGATTAAAAATATGCCAACAGCCATAAATAAATTTCTAATCACATCATAAATCAATTTAACAAACATAAGAAATTTTAGAGGTTGTGAGTGAGTTAAAACACTCACCTTTTGAATTTAAGTTGAATTTAAATCCAATTTAAATCCAAAATTCTAACGGTCTCAGATTCTGTCCATACCAGCGCCAAAATATCCGGAATTTCAATATGAACCTAGCGGAGAAAACCACGCGTGAATTTGACCTCGTATGAGAAAGTTATATGCATTAGAAGATTTAAAAATCAAGGTTTTTAAATAAAATTTACAGCATACCAGAACTCGCTACATCGCGCGCGCTGACTCCCTTCTCAAACCTTAATACATTCGCTTCTACCTCCAGCGATATAGCCGCCATAGTTCGATACTCTACTGCCGCTTCCACAGGCGATGGCTACCTCACCAGAGCACGCTACCATGCTAGACTCGCCGAGCCGCCTCTCCAGGCCTAGCGCAACCACCCAGAAAACTCAATCAAGCGCCCGCCGCCGCACCTAAATCGAAGCCCTACTCGAAATTTCTGCCTAATCCAACCGTTGATACGACTTGCAACCTGTCAGGATGGGATCCCCCTTTGACTCTCTACAGCATAGTGTCTTCGATCTGACAATCGGTCGCTGATCATCGAACCCGAATGAACGGTCGCGACTTCTTTGACGCTTACTAATCAAACAAAGAACCGAAACGAAAACCGAATTTAAGATTTGAGATGCGCTCTTCGAGATCTTCAAATTGATATAAAATTTGATATAGTTTGTGGAGTCTGAAATTTTGATTTGAATTTGATATTGAAATTGGACTGTGAAATTTAGAGTTTGTCTGCCATAGGAAATGAAGAGCAGCAACTGGAATTGTACGTACATAATAAGAAATAAACAGGCTGCTATGGTTTATTACATGATATATATAGGTAGAGCTGAGAAATAGAGGAACGAATACGTTTGGTTTGGACCGTTGAATGATAAATGGCCCGAAAAACCCGTTTTGACTACGGAACGAAATTGGGTCAACCCATATATCAAAATATATGTTTTTAAATATTTTAAACGCAATGGAATAGGTTTCAAGTCCAAATTCTATCATATGAAGAAGTTATGCTAAAATCAATTTATTTCAAATTGATTTCAATTTCATTGATTTCTAGGCGTTTCGAGCCTACACGATCAAACGACAAGTCCTATCGCTACGAAACTTGAAATCCTATAATAATTCATCGTTACGGAACCGATGAAACTGGTTTCATCAAAATCCGAGTCAGTGGCCAAAATGGCTATTTTCAGTTAATTAATTGAATTAATATTAAATTAAATCGCTATTTCAATTCAAATTAAAAATTTCACAGATTGCATCGTTTTTTATTTCTTAAATGATTTCAATAATTTAAACAAATTTAGATATCAATTCAAAGTTAATTGATTTACCCATTACCATAATTAAATTTCAATTTCTATAGATTCATTAATTATTAATTGAAATTCCAATAAATCATTTATTTGACTTTAAATTCTGTATTCAATAAATTATTATCAAATGGACGAAATTTACAATTGGTTCATGATCCATTACATTAATATTCTCAGATTTCATTTAAATTCCTATTAACGTAATAATTAAATATTAAATTTCATTTAGTTACAATTTATCCATTTATTAAGTTTTAAATTAATAAATCTTCATTTCCATTCCTTTAATTCAACAAACTGTCCTATTATGAATAACATTAACATTATTTCCAAATATTACCTTAATTAACATTAGCGTAATATTTTATTTAGATTTATTGCAATCGATTCTAATTCAATTTCTATTTCTTTCAATATTTAATTATCAAAACCCTATTAAGCTAACAAATTTAATTATCAAAATTTATGGGTCGTTACACTCTCCCCAGTCAAAACTTTTCATCCCCGAAAAGGAAAAAGAAGGGGAAAAGAAGGAATTAAGTAGTCAATATATCTTATTCAAAATATTAACTTTATAAACAAATAATTTTACAAAATTAATTAACTTAAATAAAATAGACCAATTTATAACCATCAAGTTATTTATGCTTAAACTAATAAAGTTTGGAAAGCATTTTAAAAAAAAATTCTAAGTCCAAAATTTACGGAAAATTTCGGCAGAGTCTCCTTTGTACGGGGAGGCTCGAAAGAAAATATAATATCAAATATAACAATATATAACATAATATCTCAAACAAGTATATCCCAACAATGGGAAAAATAATAATATAATAACGCTCTAAACCGAAATCCAAAAGCCTACATATTTGTCGGGCAACAACGCTTAATTATGAAACCAAAGTAGAAGCGATTGCTTCCATAACCTGCATTTTAACTTATATAATCCAAAAGATTTAATATTATATAAAATGAAATATTTAAAGTTGTTTCAACCACTAACAAACAAATCAATACAAACAACAATCACTTGCAACAAAGCAGACAACCATCACATAAAATCAACACAAATCAATCATCCATTCATATCAAAGAAAACAAATAATTGTTCGGATTTAAAACTTTAAATTGTACGGAATGGAAAATAAACCACTAAGTACACCATTTACTCAATAGTGTTAGATGAAACTAAATAGATTATTCATTCATCCAAGCAATCTTAAAGTATCCTTACCCAAATAACCTTAAACCAAACCGACAACAATTCCAAACAATAGATCAAGTTTGTTCTTATCAATTTCATTTCATAACATCTGTTGTTTGATTCCCTTTTCACTCATATAATGTTTTATCTTTTTAATTTACATTTATTTCTTGCAAATTTTCATTTACATCCATTGATTCAGTGTCTATTTCATTTATTTGCACTTATACTTACATAAATTCATCTTATTTATTCATATCATATAAATTTTCTTTTTATTGCCTCAATTTAATTCATTTTCATTATTTATTACTTAAATTCATTTATTCATTTTTTTTATAATACTTACCTTCAATTTATTTAATTTGTAGCCTTTCAATTATACTTAAGTTTACAATAACTACTATATCCAATTCTTATTTATTAAAGAATTTCATTGAATACTTTCATTATTTCAAATTTTACTTGTAAAATTTCCATTACATTTTCTTTTAACATTTTAACATTTTATAGTTGGTAAGTCATATGTATGTTAAAGAATGCAACTAAAAATTCTACAAGCTTATCTCATTTATTTTAAATTAATTAAATGTTCAATAATCCTATCCTTTGTCTTACAAGTTACATATTTAAAATTTTCTTGTAGTTTCATTCATAACTTAGAATTTAATCTCTTACTTTAATTAGTGGTTCCAATTATTAATTAGTTACGACCCATTTCACTAATCTAATTGAAACTATTAATTAATGGAAATTTAAGAACCAAATACCAAGTTAAATTTCAAATCATTTAAAAAAATAGATAGATGTATATACTTACAATTTATATATCCAATTATATTTAAAACAATTTCAAATTTACATTTGTTTATCAAAATAAATCTGTTGTAAAACTACTACAGCGGCCTTCCTGCTTCGAAACTCAAAAATGAATGTCGATGACGCATGCACTCATCACCGAAATTATTTTCCAGCGACAGAGAGAGGAGTACATAACTTATTTTTTCCAAAATTTCTTTAAAACAATTCTTTAAATTTATATTGAAATATTTAGATCAGAAAATACTTCTAATAATATTATTATATTCCAAAATCCTTTAAAAGAAATTTAAAAATCTCGGAACTTAAGTTCTAAAATTTCCAAATTTCATTTATTTTATTTTAAATCTTATTTCCCATCAATATTTAAAATTTAATTACCTAACAACCAATACGTTACAACCAAATATAACCTTTATAAAATTAATTACTTTATATATACAGAAAATATAATAGGAAAAAATTTTCACGACCCAAACTCGATGTCCGACAAACAACATCAAATTTGTATTGCGGGAGCTTGCAACACCCATTCGATGATAAATAACACAGCAGAACAAAAGATGATATCACTGATCAACATGAATACAATATCCAGTACATCAGTTTGATATAATGATAATCATCAACATCAGAGAATATACAATACAGAATACAGCGGAACACGATACAATATGAAATAAGTCTTCACAGAAACTAATACTGCAACTCTGATCCAAAAGCTCCAAAGTCAAAGCTCCAAAACTTCAAGCTCGATCCACCATCACCGTTTCACCTAGATAAGCAAGACTGGTGTGTCATCCACGGACTGAACTAGCTCCAGATAAACTATAAACCTGACTATCTAAAAACAAAACCAAACTCTAGACTGCCCGTGTGGAAAATTATGGACACCCAGAGTTTAGGAACGGAACAATAAACTCCGAGTCAGTCATGGGACTGATATGAGCAAACAAAAACATTTGGTCTTTTAAACAGCCAAAAGATTTTAAATTTAAAATCCGCAATGCTTTTTGAAAATGAAACTACCATAAGGACTCCCGCCACACACGCCATGCAAACGCAGAACTGGAGGAGATTTCTCCTTATGATAGTCAAACATGCTTGATACGCGAAAGCCATTTTGATATTATTATTAGTGCATAGTGGAAAACATTTCGAAAATATAATATTAATTTTAGCCAGCATAGGTACCATTATATTGAGCCAGCTATAGCTGCCATCTTAAATGACAGGTTCTACAACTAAAACAGTGCAAGGCGCGTATTGTTTCTTTGGATTTTTCCAACAAATGGTCAGGCTAAGGAACTTTCTATTGCCACATGGGAAAGCCTCTGGCGGGACGCCCCGAGAATCTACTCGGCACTCTACAAACAAGGCCGGCTACCCCCTTCCCAGGGAATAAAACCTAAGATATGCCGCCCCCAGTCCTTTGAGACCTTTATACGAGGTACCTCTACACCAACAACATCACACAGTAATGAATATATTACAGTGCCCACATGAGTAAGTATCTGGGCTCCATACCATGATACTACCCTTTTCCATAAGGAATGGTCACGCCCTAGGGGAGCTACCCCTGAAACCTTATCGCATCCTTCCTGTTTTGACCATTACCGGTTTGTGAGGCTCGATGAGGTTTCGTCCACAAAGCTACGCTTTACACTAAAGCCATGCTTTGATCACAAATGATCAACCAATGATCAACACACATCAGCACTTAGCATGCCACACTGCCAAATTGGGAGCATATCGCTGATAACCTTCAACTACATAACCTCTGAGCTCGTACGTCTCAGAAAAGGGTGTTAAACTAAGAGAATAAATTCTCCGCCACCAATAGATATGTATTTGAAAGAAATCTACTTTATATCTCAAAGTGTAGTGTCAGACACACATCCGTACAAGTCTGTCTCGGGTCTGAACAGAACCGAAGGCACTTCCGAAGAAGCCCTTGCAATCCCTGTATTCACAATCCCGCTCGGACTTCCCATCACTTAGGAAATCTCTATACCGTATCTACTCAGTGCAGAGACAATCGATAGGCTATCCTATCGTTCTCGCAAATACCCGATCTTCACCACCAGTCTTCAATGCTATCCATAACGACGTATCATTATTCGAAATGGGTTATGTGACACAAGGTCCTCTCCCGACTAAACCGAATAATGAGCGCAATATTTAAAAATATATGGATATGTGATTTCAATTTAGTCACAACTTAAGGATTCCAAACTTCCTTTCAAATGGTTTAAATTACCATTTCAAATCTTTTAAACAAAAATATTTGTTTCACAAAGTTCACTCAGTTTCACAAAGATCCATTCATGGATTTCAAAACAATTTCCGTTTCAATTGGATTAACTCGTTAAATCTTTAAATCAAGATTTAACTTATAGCTTTCAAAACTCGTTTCCAAAGATTTATCCATAACTTGGAAAACTATTTCCATTCAACTTAAAATTCCTTTTAATATGAATCGGAAATTCATTACTTATGTGAAAGCTTTTATCATCTGAAAACAAACTATTTTCATTTCGGAAAATCCGATTTCATTTACACAAGTCAAAATCTTTGGGTTAATTCATATTCCCACAACAATACTTTAAAAATGGTTAAAGACCCATATAAGCTTGTATAATCATTTTTATATCGTAAATACTGGATATAGAATTCTATTCCAAATATTGAATTCAAAATTTTAAATAAATTTGTTCAAATTTCAAGTCTCAACTAAGTAATTGAGAATAACTTTTATCTTTGAAATCCTTTTTCAAAAGCTCTTTATATTTAATTTAATTCTATTTCCAAAACTATTTGAATTTAAAATTCAAATTCAAAACTATTTTAAAATTCAAATATCTGTGACAACTGATTTCCATGTGCAATCCATATTTGTGTGTGTATAAGTGTGGTCCAGGGGGTTTAACACAATAGTGCACAACATCAATCATCACAGATATATCAACATCGATAAGCGGTATAATCCATAATGCTTATCTTCATTCGCAAATTCATAGATAAAGTAAATTTATCAATCACAAAGATTCCTCATCACAATTTGATGTGGGTTTCGAATAACCAACTGGAATTCGATTCCCTGTCGCATCGAAATTTAAATGCCGTTTTACGGGCAAAGGGGTTTTCACGTATATATACAGTAACAAATCACAATTCACAGTACAGCATAAGGCAATCTACCTCATACAGTATCACAAACAAAACAGGAATATTAATTCAGTGCACAATATTTGATGATAGTCAATCATCTTTAATTTGAGGCGAAGATGATTTAAATAGATTAACCGCATAATCATTTTTCTGATTTATTTAAATCAATGATTAACTATGCTTAATGATGAATATATTAAATTTTAAATTGATTATTCTTTAAGCAATTAACTCAATTAACTACTAATTATAGATTAATTAACTTTAATTATCAAGTTTATAATTCTTAATTTTAGGACGAGACCGGGATCGGGTATCAATTCGATATTCCGGTCTCATCGAAATCCAAATGCCATTTTAAGGGCTATGTTCTCTATTTAGTCTTAACAGTTTAATTCAATACTTAGAATTCACGTAACAGCTATCACAGATAAATCATACACAGTTATCACAGATTATATCACAAGATATCACAGAATATCATCAAACAGATATCATAATCAATCAAACTAGAATCATCAATTCATATCAATGTAATTTGATTTACTTAACTTAATTAATTATTTTAAGGATAAATCATTATTATTCTGTTTGATTAATCACTAATTGATTAACTTATTGAATTTATTAATTGTTACTTTATTACTCACTTAATTAATTCTTAATTATGGATTAAAATCTTAATCGTTAATTTATAAAACTTAATTACCCATTAATTACCAATTAATTACTTAATTAATTATCAATTTTCCAATTGATTAATCATTTAATTAGTTAACTATTATTAATTAATTAACTTTAAGTAGTTAATTAAGGTTCTTAAGTTTAAATTGATTTAAACACAAGATCAATTTCTAATTACAAATTTATTTAAGGTTATTAATTTAATTACCAGTACAAATTAATTATAATTTAAATTACCTTACACTTTAAATTAATTAATCATCTTACCTTTACAACCCTTTCTTTAAAAATCAAATTTTTAACTTAAAATCAACCAATATTATTTACTTTATTAAGATTAACTTTGTATGAAAAAATACCTAAAGTATTAAGGCAAAACATCAGGGACTGGACCCGAGCAAGCACCACGTTTACTCGACAAAATCTCGAGTTCTTCCCTACTTTTTTCCCGCGTCACCCACCCTTCCCACCTTCTTCTTCTGTACTTATCCTCTTCTCTTTTCTAAGTTATAAAACTGCTGTACTCTAAACACTCACGCGTGCCATCAGGTCAAACTCGAAGAGAACCCAAAATATACTCGAGCAAAGACACACGACAACCACGGCACCAGGAACAGACCCCAATCGCAACCGTGCACGTGCACGGTGGTTCACCGCCCCTCCGGCGACCTGCACCTCCTCTAGCAAACCCCAATTCGACCACCAACTCGAAATCATAACCTAGAATTTCGAGAAAAAAATCGAAATCTGAAAAAGCCCTGACGCTCGACCCACCTACACACACGCACTGAACAAACTTGCCTCGACCCACCAACGACGACCACCTGTAGCGATGGAACTCCACCCATACCTCGACCATACCCTCCTCAACCTTCACCCTAATTTACGTGACACTCGATCATCTCGGGACATCGCGGCGGCTTCATTAATCAAAGCGACCCAAAAACAAGTTCAAACTCTAAATCAAGCTCGTTTATCCTCCACGACAATCTAAAAAATTATCAACCATTTTTCTGATCACCACCAAACCCCAGCCTCCTTCATGCCAAGTCACGGGCCTAATTCGTCGTTAGTCACCAGAAAATGAGCGAAAAGTGTAAACCGATCAACTACTCATATCTATTTCATTCACAAACAAAATTTTATGATTTAACTTTTAAAATTCATGAATTTAAATAGTGATTCAGAATATATAAGTGGATTATAAGATTTCGATACTTGAATTTTAACATATTATATACTTCTACTATTCTTCTTGCTTTTCAGATTGTATATGAACAATATTATACCCATCACTATTTTTAATTAAAAATCTTTCTATTTTAAACAATATTTGTTTGATCAATAAAGTCTATAAGGAATTCGAAGATGAGATCTTGATTTTTAAAAGGTTTGGAAACATGTAAATCAAAAACAGAAAGCACCTTCATTCAGATATGCACGCACACATTTGTAAAATACACATAGACATGCCAAATTACATATTTAAGCCATTTCAGGTCACTCTTCAAAGATCATACAAATATAACAAGTTTAATAATTTAGAAAGGAGAGTTTGCTCACAGCAAATGGAAGTACAGAGGACTTCTGTTGTTTTGAAGACTGCAGATTTTTTCTTGAATCTTGTTGTATTATTGAATGTTGTAGATAGTAATGATGTTTGTATTTTTCTTTCTCTGGTTTGCTTAAATTTTCTTACTGAATAAACTAGAATAAAGATAGATATAAATATATAGAAAAATAACAGTTTGTATATGGGGGAAGGCTTTATCTAGTTGGGTTTATTTTACTTTGAACAGATTTTTTTATTTGTTTTGACTAAAGATATTTTTATCTTTGTTTGCTGAAATGATTTTTCAACATTTTTTTCTTGGCCGAAATGATATGTTTTGTGCTGAGGAGATAGGTTATTAAGTGCATGCTTCTATTTTATTTACAGGCTTATACCATTTGCTTTGTACTTCTTTTGTCTTGTTGATATTTTCTTATTTCATTATCTTCTTTTGTAAGATTTATTACCTATATATTTATTTATTTTTTCTTTTTACTTTTTTCTTTATACATGTACATTTTTATTTGTTTCTATTCTTTGCCTTTGTGCATAGATGTTTTTGTTATTTCTTGCTTGCCTAATTCACATACAAATTTGTATGTATTTTATTTGTTATTATTTTATAGTTTTATCTTATACTTTTACTATTAACATAAATTCTTTAAATTTGATTTCTATTTATAGTTTAATTTCCAAACATTACATTTATAACATATATTTTATTTTATAATTTACACTCATATTCAACATTGATAGGATAAATTTTCTTTTATTTTAAACATTTTATAACTTTTTAAAGAAAATGAATTAAACATAATTTATATATTTAATAAATAATTATACATATTATTCTTTCCAAAGTAAAATCTTTAAATCCAATTTATTGAAATACATTTTAAAATTTCAAATCAAAATTTTATTTATAACCCAATTCAATTTAAACATTTATTTTGAGCTTCAACTCCAAATTTATAAAATAAATAAGCATTTGCCTCTTATTAATTTGAAAAATTCAAATAAATCCATAGTTTAACCCAAAAGTTTAATTAAATTCCAAATTTAAACTCGTCTTTAAATTGGGATTGTTACAAAATTATTTCATTCACCTATATTCAAAACAAATATTGTGTTGGTCTGTCCTATTAAGTGTTAGAAATCCCTATTGATGTCATAACGTCCTATGCACCAACCAGAATTTATAAATACAAAACGGTACAAATTAACACAATATTAAAACCTTTTATAACACTAACAAATATGCTCTCTCATATATATACACTCAACAATTCATCATAGAGTATTACTACCCTATTAATCAAGACTCAAACCCCACAAAACTAAGGTTTATCGCTAAACCAAAACTCTTATACCATGTTGTAACATCCAGCCTTTTGTACGCTTTAAATCGATGATAAACCACACACGTCAGACTCAAACCATACAAAAGGGCAGATTGTTATTGGGGTGAATAAGAAAAAGGAAGAAACAAAGAAACGAAACAGAATCTTGCAGTGGAACGACAAAATATAATAATCAAATGCAGTTCATGAAGCTTTTTACAAACATTTGATTACACTTTTACAACACATATCAGAGTTACACATACCAAAGAATAATAAATAATGCAGCAGAATAGTATGAATGCAATGGAATAATATAGTAAATAATAGTAATACAATCTTCGTCTTCATCCTCGAGAAATAAAGTCTTCGAATACTAAAATGCTCAGACTGACCCGAGCGAATTGAAAAAAACAAAACACTCGAGTCAGAACCAAAAGATCTTATGTGAGTTAAATTAATGTAAATAATATGAGTGGAGCGGCGTCAGAGATGTTTACAGGATTTGACATCTCCTATCCAGTGTCAACGTGAGTGCAGTAACTAAGGAGGTGTTCGGGGTTTACATCTCCTAATGACCCGTTAAACTATTTATTATGTAGTATACGCTATTACAATAACGTCTAATAGTAAGATAAACTTACTTTAAAATAGCATTAAGACTTTACATTTTCCACATTAACGCGTAAATAGTGCCAATAGTCTATACAACACCTGCGTACCTACTGATCGGGAGGCTACGAGAAGATGCTCCATAGGTACGACACAAATCAAACTCGTACAAGGCGCGCTAGGGTAGGTGACACGGCACAACTAGGCAATGCCAGGGTAGATATATGAATTACGCTTTCGGACAGGTGGTAACGTGTAGCAGCTACTACCGCCCACCTTGAGCCACACCCCCAAAATCAAAAGGGCCCAAATCAATTACAAAGTAATAGAATGGTATCGACGTAGTGTGTCTGATAAAAGGTGCTACCTTCTTAGCCCGTCAATCGCTCTTGTTTTAGCCACCTTATGCCAACTCACGGGAGTTGAGTCCACGTATATACCTCAAAGGAACGTCGCCGCCATCCTACTTCATTCTGGAATCTCCACCACGTACACGATTGTTAAAGTAGTTTTTGGAGTTGGCAGAGAGTATGCCAATTTCCGATCCCGGTCTCTTTAACAACCAAACATTATTACAACACCGTGGTCTTTTCAAATTAGTTTATACTTTTAAAACCAGAATATAATATCCATTTCAAACTCATATAAATATGATATCATTTCCATTTTAAAACTCAAATCAACATAATATCATATATATTTCAAATATATCCTCTTTCCCGAAATCATAGCATTACAATGTTATAACGCTTCAAAACCAAACATTTGAAATTATAACATTTTCAAATCATAATATTTTGAAATCTGTAACTTTGAAACATAACTTCCATCACTTAAATGGTTCAAATATTAAAATACTTTATATAATAAATAGCTTCTTCAATTTCGTAAATCAATTCCAAAACAACTCGAATTCCAAAAAAAATATTTAAACCAGATCCCAAATCATAAATTTCAATACAATTCAGTTTCCAAATAAACTATTCCAGATTATATTAATTTCACAACCGATTGATCCACAAATTAAACCCTTTCAAATTCAGTATATTTCAAGCCTTAAGTCATCAACAATTTCAAAACTAAGTTCGACAATTACAATTCAGCAATTTAATTTTCTATTATTTAGTTTGAAATATTTTACTTAATAAACCCATTATAATTTAAATATAACCCACATTTCAAACAACTGAATATTTCCTTAATTTTAATTATACTCGAAATATTCATTTAAATCGCTCTAATCCAAAATCAAGTTATAAGAATCATACCCTTTAAAGCCTCAATTTTATTTAAATTTCAAATCAAATTTATTCGAGTATAATTCTAAAATAATTTAATTCAAACCAATTTTGTATTTATCTTCCAACCTTAATTTTATTTAAGTGATTATAAACTCTATATACAATATAATTTAAACAGATACTTAACCATGTTATGTAAAACAATAAAATTTTATTATTTAACTTGTTTTATATTTCAAAACAAATTTATACATTGCTAAAAATCAGCAATAAAATAACCTTTATATAAAGTCTAAAATCAGTAATTATATAACCCATATATTTCTTTACAAAACCAAAGAAATCAATTCAAAATATTTTTATATATAGACCGCAGTGTCTATATATAATTTTCTATCCTTGGTCAAGTGATACAGATATTTATCATTTCAATCCATAATTTAAAACATAAATATGATTATATATCATTTCAAACCGCAACCCCGAATGAAATAAAAATCCATAGCAACTTGTAGTTTATAACAATATAAAAAACCACATCCATTCATCCAATATCAATCATCAAACATTTATCACAATCATCATCCAATTCAATCAATAACATCAATATAGAACAGATAATAAATAACAGGTATTTACTGGCAGTTTATATTCAATAATAAATCAAATAACAATTTAACTGGAAGTGTATATACAATAATAAATTAAATACAATTTAATTCAAAAAAATTCAATTTAATCGGGATGATGATTAAAAATATGCCAACAGCCATAGATAAATTTCTAATCACATCATAAATCAATTTAACAAACATAAGAAATTTTAGAGGTTGTGAATGGGTTAAAACACTCACCTTTTGAATTTAAATTAAATTTAAATCCAATTTAAGCCCAAAATTTAATAGGTCTCAGATTCCATCCAAACTAGTGCAAAAATGTCAGGAATTTCAATACCAACCTAGCGGAGAAAACCGTGCATGAATTGGACCTTGTATGAGAAAGTTATATGCATTAGAAGATTTAAAAATCATGATTTTTAAATAAAATTTACAACGTACCAGAACTCGCCACGTCGCGAGCGTTGACTCCCTTCTCAAACCGTAATACGTTCGCTTCTGCCTCCAGCAATATAGCCGCCACAGGTCGATACTCTACTAACGCTTCCACAGGCGATGGCCGCCTCACAAGAGCACGCCACAGTGCTAGACTCGCCGAGCCGCTTCTCCAGACTGAGCACGACCACCCAGAAAACTCAACCGAGCACCAGCCGCTGCACCTAAATTGAAACACTACTCGAAATTTCTGCCCAATCCAACCGTTGATACGACTTCCAACCTGCCTTGATGGAATCCCCATTTGACTCTCTACAGCATGGTGTCTTCGATCTGACAATCGGTCGCAGATCGTCGAACCCGAATGAACGGTCGCGACTTCTTCAGCCCTTACTGATCAAACGAAGAACTGAAATGAAAAATGAATTTTAGATCTAAGATGTGCTTTTTGAGATCTTCAAATCAATATAAAATTTGATATAGTTTGTGGAGTTTGAAATTTTGATTTGAATTTGATATTGAAATTGGACTGTGAAATTTAAAGTTCGTCTGCCATAGAAAATGAAGAGGAGCAATTGGAATTGTACATACGGAATAAGAAATAAAAAGGTTACTAGGGTTTATAACAGGATATATATAGGTGGAGCTGAGAAATAGAGGAACGATTACGATTGGTTTGGACCGTTAAACGATAAATGGCCCGAAAAGCCCGTTATGACTCCGGAACGAAATGGGTCAACCCATATATCAAAATATATGTTTTTAAATATTTTAAATGCAATGTAACAGGTTTCAAATCCAAATTCTATCGTATGAAGAAGTTATGCTAAAATCAAGTTATTTCAAATTGATTCCAATTGATTTCAATTTCATTAATTTCTAAGCGTTTCGAGCCTGTACGATCAAACGACAAGTCCGATCGCTATGAAATTTGAAATCCTACAATAATTCACCGCTGTTTATCCAATGAAAGTGGTTTCGTCGAAATATGAGTCAGCGTCTAAAGTGGCTATTTTTCAATTAATTAATTGAATTAATATTAAATTAGATTAAATCGCTTTTTCAATTCAAATATAAAATTTCACAGATTTCATCATTTTTGATTTCTTAAACGATTTCAATAATTTAAACAATCTTAGATATCAATTCAAAGTTAATTGATTTACCCATTACCATATTTAAATTTCAATTTTTATAGATTCATTAATTATCAATTGATATTCCAATAAACGATTTATTTGATTTTAAATTCTGTATTCAATAAACTATTATCAAATGGATGAAATTTACAATTGGTTCGTGATCCATTACATTAATTTTCTCAGATTTCATCTACATTCCTATTAACGTAATAATTAAATATTAAATTTCGTTTAATTACAATTTATCAATTTGTTAAGTTTTAAATTAATAAATCTTTATTTCCATTCCTTTAATTCAAAAAATTGTCCTATTATGAATGACATAATATTATTTCCAAATATTACCTGAATTAACATTAACGTAATATTTTATTTAGATTTATTGCAATTGATTCCAATTCAATTTCTATTTATTTCAATATTTAATTACCAAAACCCTACTAAGCTAACAAATTTAATTTTCAAAATTTACTGGTCGTTACATCATTGTTATCTAAAGGATAGTTTTAAGTTTGAAATCAAAGATTTATGTTTGGTATATAAAATATTATTTCCATATAATATAGTTTTACTTAAGAGATTCAAGTTGATGAAATTGACAAATAATCCTTCTTAATCATGGTTGTATGGAAATGTTCTTCCCATACTTAACATTGAAAGAAAAGTGGTTTTGGTTTATAGTAAATAATGTTTTGAATAACAATTATTTTGACCCATTTAATATAATTTTGAAATAGGAAATCTTTCTTAATTCTTTGTGAATATACTTATACTAGGAGATAAAAATATGATTATTTTCCATTCATGGAAAGGAGTATAAAGTGTTTATGAATAAATCTTTTGTAGATATTTTAGTATAAATAATTGGAAAGAGATTTAATTAAAGAAAGATTAACTGCTTATGTTTAAACACGTTTGGTTCCTAAATGAAATAAGATCTTTGATTAAATTTTTTATTATTTGATAATTAAATAACTGACTATCAAATCAGGACCGAATATAACTTTGGAAATATCTAATAAAAACGGGAATTATAAGGTACAAATATCGTTAGTGATGCTATACTACACATGTAACATTTTATATTTTTGATAACGTTATTTAGGATAGTTAATTATTTAAATTAAATAAAATAATGTGTTGATTAGGGGATTGAGATATGATTTTATTAAGGGGTAGCCATTCCATTTAACTTCCAAATCAAAAGAAGATTTAAAATGAAATAGAGTAGGGGTAAAATAGGAAAGTGACCATTCCTATGTCCCTTAAACTTGGTCGTGTATCCTGTACACGTACATTTGCATTTGTTCAAAATTTTAAAAGCTTAAGACAACCACCATTAACAAGAGAAGGAGGAAGAAGATTAAGAAAGCTAAGGAAGAAGCTAATTCAAATCAAATCCATTAACATTTCAATCGCTTTAATCCCTAAAGATAAAGGGAATAATGTTTATATCTCATATTTCTTTTGCTTTCGCCTTTAAGATTAACTCCGAAATATTTTGCATTGATATCCCATGTTTTTGAATGATGGAACAATTATGTATATTTGTCGATGAATTATGCTTATTCATATTGATTTTATGATATATTTTAAATTGAAAACCCTATTAAATTACATCCAAATTCCTTAAGAATTTTTATATACACCAGAAATATTATTTTGGAGATGGGGTTCAATTTTCATAATTTTCAAAATTTTTGTGGAATTTATATAAATTTTCTTGTGTAGAAAATGTAATTTTGGGTTATGAATTATTTACTATTGAATAATTAATGGTTTGGGTCTCAAATTTATATATGTTAGAAAACATATTAATAGAGATTTTCATGAATTTTTGTAGAATTTTCTAGGTGCTTTAATAGATATATAAAATTATTTAAGGTATATGACTTAAATGTTTTATATATTTACGAAAGGAAAGGGGCTTTCTATAAATAAATTTAGATCGTTAATTCTAGAAAGTCGATGGTATTTTTGGAAAAGAGAAACTTGCAACTGAAGCAACCCTCCCTAATTTGCCATGGTGTTTGAATGGCTCAATTTTTGTTTATGCTAAATTCAGGGTTACTTACTTTCAGGACCAACCTGTCTTACAAAATTTTCTTTCTTTTATTAATTTTTCTTTTGATTTTTCTCATGATGCAATCTGATCAATATAGAAATACTGATATACTTATTGTAAAGCTATTTGTATATATATGGATATACAAATCATTTTAGTTCCAATATCAGAGTTTTCAGGTAACGAATAATCCAATTTATTTTAAATTAAAAATTAGACTAATGATTTAGTCACAGTAAAAAGTGTTGGGAAAAACTCCCATCTGAATCTTTGTACAGATTCACTAATAAATTCTTGTTTGCTTACGCTTGTGTGTCAAACAGTTGTATATTTAATAAAACATGAAAATTGACCCATGTCATTTTAAGCTTTTGCAATATTACTTCTCAATTAATAAGGCGGGAGGTTGTGCATGTTTCTGTGCATCTATGTGCACATAAACATGTACAACTACCATTCAATCTTTCTGAGTTTGTAGATCGGCCAGCTTGGTCAGGTTGGACCCCTATACTGTCTTGCTACAATATCCTAACTTTACTCATTTATTTAAACATCAAAACTTACGTAAATGTGGGTTCATACTTTCCTATATTTCCAAATGTCCTACCTATGTGTTCATTCTCATTTCAGTGTATTTAAAGTTAATTGTAAATAAGTCCGAGTCTCTAAAACAATCTATTACATATGCATACACTACTTGTTACACATATGTCTTAGTTATACTACCAGTTCCATTACTCAGTTCTTGAAATTACATGCTTACAGGTTATAACATGAAACTAAATCCTTTTATCTTTTACCACTGAGAATGGTTCTATCACATAGTAAGCTTTAAATCATTCATTACATCACAATCTAAGTTCCAGCATAATTCAAATATTACTACACAGAAGTTCTTTAGCTAAAATAAAACATAAAGAGGCATTTTTCTACAAAATCATAATTTAGTTAATTAGCAAATTCTTCTTAGCATCACACGTCTGCTTTCTTATCACTTAGCTTCCTCTTTCCCTGCAAACATCTCATGACCTACTCCATAATACATATGAAGCACCCAATTGATGCAAGCAACAAACAGGTCAGACTTAAGTCTGATGTAAGTAAAATCACTTGTTAATGCATAAATACTAATGAAATATGTTCCATTATTACCTTTCTATTCTCAGAGGTTAAGTGTTTTGCTCAAGGTAATTAAATCACCTTCTCATGTTCAAATTACAAAGTGTTATTCCAGTGGTGTGTGTGTACTGTTAAATAACATGTGTGCATTCTTAGACTAACTTGTCATCAGAAACCTTAGTCCAGGAAATCATAACAACCCTCATACAACTCACACAGGTTGGTGCTAACACCCAAACATGCACAAACATGCACAAACATGCACATACAATATTCATGGTATTGAGCTAAAGTGTCAATCCTGAGTCTACATGTTAGGACTCCCACATACTT
Organism: Allium cepa; assembly: GCA_030765085.1. Classification (NCBI taxonomy): domain Eukaryota; kingdom Viridiplantae; phylum Streptophyta; class Magnoliopsida; order Asparagales; family Amaryllidaceae; genus Allium; species Allium cepa. Next base: position 433,618,352 of record CM060943.1, read on the forward strand.
CTAGCCTATTTACCCTTGCATGTATAATCATTTCATGCCATTCTAAGGTCGAGATTACATTCATGGTTGCACTGGTGCACACTGCCTGGAACTACTACCTAGTTTCCAATGCACTACAAGCTACTTGGGCATAAACATGCCACGTGCAAACTCACACCCCAACCTTGATGCAAGCCAGCCACTGTGTCATACCCACTTCCCTTATACCGAACCTGATAAAGGTGACCCACGTCCTTAGTTTAATTACTAAGTTTTTCATATGACTCAACATTGTCTATGCAGTGTCAGTCCCAAAACTATTGTACACATAACTAATGTATGCTATCAGATCTCATACAACAATCAGTCAATCATCCATTCATGTATTCAATAACTAGTCAGTTATACTTTTATACCACTTCAAGTCAGTTTCACACAGAGACATATCCGTGGCTAAAGCATAGATTAAAGCATTTTCAGAGAGGAAATGCTAATGTGGTTTTCCAGGAATATGGTTCTCACAGTCAAACCACATGTTAAAGTGGGTTTGCTTGTTACTCAACCCTATTTCCAGAGGACACTTAATGATGGATTAAGGCTCAGCACATGGAAATCCCCTTTGCACCCTAACCATCTCTTTCTGTTGCAAGACATAAGACAGAGAATCTTTTCTCTTACTTCCTTACACCCTACTTTTCTTATTAATCCTTGATTTGACTAAAAATATTTCTCATGTTCATAAACATACAAGAATCACTCATTATTCCATCACTAATTATCATGTATAAACAAGCATAGGTTTAGTGACAGCAAAGCAATGCAAATCACATAGTTTCAGGAGCAACAGAAACTTATTAAACTGAGAACGCATACAAAGTATCAAACAGAAATCAAAATAAACTAAAGGGTACATGGCTGCCTTTCATAGGTCTTAATGCCTTTCCAATTGAGGTTTTACTCACCAAAGTTCTCCTTCCTAAGTCTTGGTTCAGATCTGCCATGGCTTCTCTAAAACTGCTGCCTGTTTCAATATTTCATTTCCTGGTTTCTAACATAAAAACGTAGGAGATGGTGATCTTTACATAGGGGAACTGCTAGGGTTTTAAGGTCAATTATGTAATTTATTTCCACCAGAAATCCCATCACCCAGTCCTGGCTTCACCAACAATCCACCCTCTCCACTTTCCCTTTCCCACCATTTCACCTTTTTCCTTGTCTTGGCAATTTTTGGGAAATTCCTTCACACACCATATGTATGACTTTGGCTTGGACATAGTTTTTGTCTTTTCTGGACTTAACCATGCATATAGGCTTATGTGTCTAACCAAATATGTGTATGTCAACCAAATAATGTGCATGTCTTATATTCATGTATTTTTACCCACGCATGCAACTATGCTCATACTTAATCTATAGGGGTTAGGACCTTAACTCCCTAAATTGCCTAGCTCACATATAGTGTGCTGGACAAGTGTGCACATGCACAAGAGCATGCACACTCTCACTCACACACACATATACTTCTAGAGAAATTGTATTTTCAACCAAATGTCTTTCTTTTATAAAATAATTAAATTTTTATATGCTTGCTTTAAATATGGGCTGTCACATACACCGCTCCTTTAAGAAATTGTGTCCCACAATTTAACACCTCTTTATGTGTTAGTCATGTGTCAAAATCAAATATGCACACACATTCTTAATTCAACCAAAACATACATCAAGCAAACACATTCGACACTGAACACTATATTTAACTAAACGAATACAAGCATGAATAATTAATTACCTCTACTCTAATTGCCAGTTGCAAATAGTTGAGGGTACTGGACTTTTGTCTTGTCCTCAACCTCCCATGTGCAATCATTAGAATCTAGGCTCCACTGCACCTTTACCAATTTGATAGCTTTGTTCCTCAATTTCGTATCTTCTTTAGCTACAATGCCCACTTGTTTCTTCTCATACACCAAGTCTTGTCTGACTTCTACCTGGTTTGGTGACTGAATCACTGAAGCTTCATCATGTACACATTTTCTCAATTGTGATACATGAAATACATTGTGTATCCCACTCATTCCTTCTGGCAACTTCAACTTGTAAGCTATCTTCCCTACTCTTGCAATGATTTCATATGGCCCTACATATCTTGGTGTTAGCTTCCCTGCCTTGCCAAATCTCAACACCTTCCTCATAGGTGAGAATTTCAAGTATACATGATCTTCTGTTTCAAATTCAAGTGGCTTCCTTCTCCTATCTGCATATAATTTCATTCTGTCTTGTGTTGCCTTCATTCTTTGTCTAATCAGTGTAATCTTAGCACTTGTCTCTTTCACATGGTCTGGTCCTAATATCACTTTATCACCTACCTCTATCCAGCAAGCAGGTGACAAACAAGGCCTCCCATATAGAGCTTCATAGGGTGCCATCCCTGTACTACTCCGGTAGCTATTGTTGTAAGCAAATTCTGCTAGATGAAGGTAGTCTTCCCAATTACCACCATGGTCAAGTACACAGGCTCTAAGTAAATCCTCCAAGAACTTATTAACCACTTATGTTTGGCCATCAGTTTGGGGATGGTAGGCTGTGCTCAAGCACAACTCAGCCCCCATTGCCTGTTGAAAGCTACTCCATAATTTTGATGTGAATATGGTGTCTTTGTCACTAATGATAGTGGCAGGAACTCCATGTAGTTTCACTATCTCCTTCATGAAAACTTGTGCCAGTTTTGGTGCATTCCTATCATTCCTCACTGGTATGAAATGTGATGACTTAGTCAATCTATCTACCACCACCCAAATACCGTCATTACCTCTCGTTGATCTTGGCAAGCCATCAATGAAATCCATTGATATGCTTTCCCATTTCCACCTTGGAACTACCAGGGGTTGCAACAATCCACTGGGTCTTTGGTGCTCAGCCTTGACTTGTTGGCAAGTCATAAATTTTGCCACATATTCACACACACCCTTCTTCATTCCTCTCCACCAATAGCTCCTCTTTAGATCATGATACGTCTTAGTACCACCTAGATGTATGGTGTACTTAGACTTGTGATGAACATCCATGATCTTTCTTTGCAATGCTTCTGTGTTAGGCACACACAGTCTTCCCTTGTACCTTAAAAATCCTTTCCCATCCAACTCAAATTTGTCAAGTTTGAACCATTCCTTAACAATTACTTCTTCTCTCTCAGAAATTCATCCATGTCTTGTGACTGGTTCACTTCTTCCATATTGCTCCATGTCCTCACCTAACTTCATAGTTTTCTCTCCCATGTTTTCCACTTCTACAGCAGTCAGTATTGATAACATTTTAAACTCCTCTATCATCAGTGTAGCCAACTTAGCATGTTGCCTACTCAATGCATCTGCCACTCTATTTTCCTTCCCTGGTGTGTATATAATGTCCAAGTCATAGGCAGCAAGGAACTCCACCCACCTATGTTGTTGCATGTTCAAGTCTTTTTGAGAGAATAGATATTTCAAAGCTTTGTGGTCAGTATAAAGCTCAAACTTTTCTCCTAATAGGTAGTGTCTCCAAAGCTTTAATGCATACACCACAGCTGCCAATACCAAGTCATGTGTTGCATACTTGGTCTCACTTGGCTTCAGCTGCCTTGATGCATAGGCTATCACCCTACCATCCTGCATAAGAATAGCTCCTATACATGACCCACATGCATCAGTGTACACTACCAGATTATCATTGCCTTCTGGAAATTTCAGCACTGGTGCTTTCACCAATGCCTTCTTCAACTGGTTGTATGCCCCTTCACACTTCTCAATCCATAGGAAAGGCTGGTCTTTCCTTGTTAGCTTGGTTGATGGGGTTGCTATTTTAGCAAAGTCCTTTATAAATCTTCTGTAGTATCTAGCCATGCCCATGAATGACCTTATTCCAGTAACACTGCTTGGTCTTTTCCATGCTTGACTGCCATGACCTTGCTAGGATCCATTGAAATTCCTTCTTGAGAAATTATATGGCCTAAGAATTTTGTTTCATTCTTCCAGAAAGAACACTTTGCAAACTTGGCTTTAAGGCCTTGTTGCCTTAGTCTCAAATGCTTCTCATGTTCATTAGCTGATTTAGAATATATTGATATATGAAGTTTAGTACAAATTTATCTAAGTAATCTCTGAAAATCCTATTCATCAATTCCACAAAATAGGATGGTGCATTAGTCAATCCAAATGGCATTACTAAGTATTCATACAAGCCATACCTGGTATTGAAAGCTGTATACTTGATACTTTCTTCTTCCACTTTCATCTGATGGAAACCGGATGTTAAGTCAAGCTTGGAAAATACCTTAGCACCATTCAATTGATCAAACAGATCATCAATTCTAGGTAGAGGGTATTTGTTTTTGATGGTGACTGAGTTTAACTCCCTGTAATCTATGCACATTCTCAAGGAACCATCATGCTTCTTAACAAATACTACTGGTGATCCCCAATTTGAACTGCTAGGCCTAATGAAGCCTCTTTGTTCTAATTCCTCTAATTGTTTCTTCAATTCAATCAGTTCCTTAGGACCCATTCTATTTGGTTTCTTAATGATAGGGTTTACTCCTGGTTTAAGATTTATTTGAAATTCTAATGGTCTGTTATGAGGAATGCCATTCACTTCACCAAACACATGGTTAACTATGGGTATCTCATCTAGGCTTGATTCAACCTCACCATTATTCAAGTTGAACATTCTTCCCATGCCCATATCCTTGGCTGCCTCATACATAACCAAAACTCCTTTTCCATCAGAAAGTTGTAGTGAGATTGTGGAATTTTCTAAGTTGATGATAGCACAAAAACTTTTTAACCAATCCACTCCCAGTATAATATATAACTTAGGGTAATTCAACACATATACCTCTGAAATAAAGGTGTGACCACCCATGTATAATTCTGCTTGCATGCATTTCATATTTATAATGCAGGAACTACCTATGGGACTATTAATATGTAATGGCTTATCAACAAGAATACATGTTAATCCTAGTTTCTGAACTATGTCACATGAAATAAAAGAGTGTGTGGCTCCTGTGTCATAGACAACTGATATGGGTATGCCTTTAATAAATAGCGTACCTTCCACTTGGCTAGGTGCTTCCATTGCATTGCCTTTTCCTTCAAGTACAGCCACCCTTGCCATTTCTGGACATTGCCTCTTCATGTGCCCCTCTTTACCATAGTAGCACCTAAGAACAGATGACTTAGGCGCTTGGCACTTTGTCTTTATGTGGCCTTCTTTCCACAGTTGTAACAGATCACTTTGGGCTTCTTGCTATCAAAGCTTGCCACCTTACTTCCATCTTTGATCATTTCTTCTCCCTTCTTCTCATATGGGTGTGCTCTATTCTTTCCTTTCTTGTTATTCTTAAAATTCTTGAACTTCTCTCTGGCATTGTCATGCTGCTCGAAGGACAATGTCAAGTCCATAACTTGATCAAAGGTTCTCTCTATGTATGGTAACGTGGCTCTACTCAATCCAGCATTTAATCCCTGAATGTATCTAACATTCCTTGAAACTTCATCTGGAATCAGTACTACCCCATACTTGGACAACCCTTCAAATTTTTGAGTGTATTCAGTGACACTCATGGATCCTTGGCTCAACTTGATGAACTCCTCAAGCAATGAAGCTTTTGCTGAGGCTGGGACAAATCTGGCTTCTAACATTTCTTTGAACTGGTTCCATGTGATCACTTCCCTCCAATCCAAAGCAATGCCTTTAAGTTTTCTTGAAGCTATTTGCCTCCTTCTCTGGTCATTAACTTGCATATCTGCAAAGATCCTCTCCACTGTTCTTAACCATGTCTAAACACCCAAGACACTTTCTGTGCCGTCAAAGCTATTGCCTCCTAGGTGCGTATATGTTTTAAGCAATTTGGACAGCTCCTCATGTGGATTATCTACCCTAGGTGCCATTCCATCCCTTAGTACTTTAACGATATCTTACATGTTAATCAATGGAGGACCAGTGGCCATTCCATTTGCTTGTTCGGTACTATCAGAGGTTGATCATTCTCCCTTTCTTCAGCAGCCTGGGGATTGATCCTAACTGTTCTGGATCTCTATTGAACATTTCTAGTGTGGTTAGTTCAAATTCCTATTCACTACTTCACTTTTAAAACTAACAGTGAACTCATTCATTCATAATAAGTATAACAACCAATGCAAACAAGCAAACAATACAAACAATGCACACAGATTCAATCAAGTATTTGTATTAGCTACGAAATTAATAACATAGCTCTGATACCAACTGAAGCAACCCTCCCTAATTTTCCATGGTGTTTGCATGGCTCAATTTTTATTTATGCTAAATTTAGGGTTACTTACTTTCAGGACCAACCCGTCTTCCAAATTTTTCTTTCTTTTATTAATTTTTCTTTTGATTCTTCCTAAGATCCAACCAGAGCAATATAGAAATATTGATATACTTCTTGTAAAGCTATTTGTATATATATGGACATACAAATCATTTTAGTTCTAATATCAAAGTTTTCAGGTAAAGAATAATCCAATTTATTTTAAATTAAAAATCAGACTAATGATTTAGTCACAGTAAAAAGTGTTGGGAAAACCTCCCATCTGAATCTTTGTACAGATTCACTAATAAATTCTTGTTTTCTTATGCTTGTGTGTCTAACAGTTGTATATTTCTTAAAACATGAAAATTGACCCATGCATTTTAAACTTTTGCAATATTACTTCTCAAATTAATAAGGCAAGAGGTTGGGCATGTTTCTGTGCATCTGTGTGCACATAAACATGTACAACTACCATTCAGTCTTTCTGAGTTTGTAGATCGGCCAGCTTGGTCAAGTTGGACCCCTATACTGGCTTGCTACAATTTCCTAACTGCACTCATTCATTTAAACATCAAAACATATGTAAATCTGGGTACATACTTTCCTGTATTTCCAAATGTCCTGCCTATGTGTTCATTCTCACTTCAGTCTATTTAAAGTTAATTGTAAATAAGTCCGAGTCTCTAAAACAATCTATTACATATGTATACACTACTTGTTACACATATGTCTTAGTTATACTACCAGTTTCATTACTCAGTTCTTGAAATTACATGCTTATAGGTTATAACATGAAACTAAATCCTTTTATCTTTTACCACTGAGAATCATTCTATCACATAGTAGCTTTAAATCATTCATTACATCACAATCTGAGTACCAGCATAATTCAAATATTACTACACAGAAGTTCTTTAGCTAAAATAAAACATAAAGAGGCATTCTTCTACAAAATCATATTTTGTTAATTAGAAAATTCTTCTTAGCATCACACATCTGCTTTCTTATCACTTAGCTTCCTCTTTCCCTGCAAACATCTCATGACCTAATCCATAATACATATGAAGCACCCATTTGATGCAAGCAACAAACATGTTAGACTTAAGTCCGGTGTAAGTAAAATCACTTGTTAATGCATAAAGACTAATGAAATATGTTCTATATTACCTTTCTGTTCTCATAGGTTAAGTGTTTTACTCAAGATAATTAAATCACTTTCTCATGTTCAAATTACAAAGTGTTATTCCAGTGCGGTGTGTGTGTGTACTGTTAAATAACATGTGTGTATTATTAGACTAACTTGTCATCAGAAACCTTAGTCTAGAAAATCATAACAACCCTCGTACAACTCACACAAGTTGGTGCTAACACCCGAACATACACAAACATGCACAACCATGCACATACAATATTCATGGTATTGAGCTAAAGTACCAATCCTGAGTCTACATGTTAGGACTCCCACATACTTCTAGCCTATTTACCCTTGCATGTATAATCATTTCATGTCTTTCTAAGGTCCAGTATTACATTCATGGTTGCACACTGCCTGGAACTACTACCTAGTTTCCAGTGCACTACAAGCTACTTGGGCATAAACGTGCCATATGCAAACTCACACCCCAACCTTGATGCAAGCCAACCACTATGTCATACCCACTTCCCTCATACCCAACCTGATAGAGGTGACCCACATCCTTAGTTTAATTACTAAGTTTTTCATATGACTCAACATTGTCTATGCAGTGTCAGTCCCAAAACTATTGTACACATAACTAATGTATTCTATCAGATCTCATACAACAATCAATCATTCATCCATTCATGTATTCAACAACTAGTCAGTTATACTTGTATACCACTTCAAGTCAGTTTCACATAGAGACATATCCTTGGCTAAAGCATAGATTAAAGCATTTTCAGAGAGTGATATGCTAATGTGGTTTTCCAGCAATATGGTTCTCACAGTCAATCCACACATTAAAGTGGGTTTTCTTGTTACTCAACCCTATTTCTAGAGGACACTTAATGATGGATTAAGGCTCAGCACATGGAAATCCCCTTTGCACCCTAACCATCTCTTTCAGTTACAAAACATAAGCCAGAGAATCTCTTTCTCTAACTGCCTTACGCCCTACATTTCTTATTAATCCTTGCTTTAACTAACAATATTTCTCAAGTTCATAAACATAGAAGAATCAGTCATTATTCCATCACTAATTATCATGTATAAACAAGCATAGGTTTAGTGACAGCAAAGCAATGCAAATCACATAGTTTCAGGAACAACAGAAACTTATTAAACTGAGAATGCATACAAAGTATCAAACAGAATCAAAATAAACTAAAGGGTACATGGCTGCCTTTCATAGGTCTTAATGCCTTTCCAAGTGAGGGTTTACTCACCAAAGTTCTCCTTCCCAAGTCTTGGTTCAGATATGCCATGGCTTCTCTAAAACTGCTGCCTGTTTCTATATTTTGTTTTCTGGTTTCTAACATACAAACGTAGGAGATGTTGATCTTTACATAGGGGAGCTGCTAGGGTTTTAAGGTCAATTAAGTAATTTATTTCCACCAAAAATCCCATGACCCAGTCCTGGCTTCACCCAACAATCCACCCTCTCCACTTTCCCTTTTCCACCATTTCACCTTTTTCCTTGTCTTGGCCATTTTTGGCAAATTCCTTCACACACCATATGCATGACTTTGGCCCGGACATAGTTTTTGTCTTTTCTAGACTTAACCATGCATATAGGCTTATGTGCTAACCAGATATGTGTGTGTCAACCAAATATTGTGCATGTCTTATATTCATGTATTTTTACCCACGCATGCAACTATGCTCATACTTAAGCAATAGGGGTTAGGACTAAAATTACCTAAGTCACTTATACACTGTAATTAGGCTAATGTGTACATACTAACAGGTCATGCACCCATCTACTGTGTATTTATTTACAAGGCCCTTAACTCCCTAAATTGCCCGGCTCACATATAGTGTGTTGGACCAGTGTGCACATGCACAAGAGCATGCACACTCTCACACACACACAGATATTTCCAAAGAAATTGTATTTTCAACTAAATGTCTTTCTTTTATAAAATAATTAAATTTTTATATGCTTGCTTAAAACATGGGCTGTCACAACAACTAATCCTAATTTGGGGCTCAATGGTGAGCAAAACAGGAGGCTTGCTTCGAGAAAGCTTCGGGGAGCAGCTTTGTTTTGATGGAATAATGTGACAGTGGCTGCGAAAGAGGAGACTATGACCGGGGAAGATTTCAAGAGGAAGTTCCTAGAGTAGTTCATGCCTGTGACAGCACGGTCTGCTCTGATTAAAATATTTGTTGAGTTAGAGTAAGGAGAGATGTTTGTTTTGCAGTATGCTAGAAGGTTCGAGGAGTTGGTTAGATATGGGTACGTTCAATGGATATAGTGATGAAGAGGAATGAGAAGTTCATCAGGGGGTTGAAGCATGAGATAGCTAAAGCTACATTACATTATATTAGAGATCCTTTTGATGTTGTAGTGGAAATGGCCTTAAGGCATAAGGGAATTCTTGATTCTCTAAAGAAGAGTAAGACTAAAGAGGTCAAGATTGGGCAGAATCAGAAGAGGATATTCTTTCCTAAGAAATGTGCTTCAAAGTGTGGAGCAGCTAAGAAGGGGAAGTTTGAGATTAATTTCTTTCAGTGCGACAAAATAGGTCATTTTGCTAATGAGTGTCGTGCTAGAAAGGCAAAGGCGGTGGCCGGGAAAAAGAATGTCAGGTTCTTCAATTCCGATCAGATTGGCCATTATAAGAACCAGTGTAAGGAGCTCGCTAAGGATGGAAAAGGCAAGGTGTATGCATTGGAGCCTACTACTTCGAAGCCAACATCTCAAGAGAAGGGAAAGGCACTTTTAGGAGGTACGCTTCAGATTCATGGTATGTCTACTAGCGTCCTATTTGATACTGGTACATCACATTCTTTTATATCTAGATGTTTGATAGATAAGCTTAACACTGAACCCACATATTTAGTTACTTCCTTACGGGTTGTGAATCCAACAGGAGGATATGCAACTCTATGGTTGAGATATGACCAGATAGAGTATGACTTGTTAAGTCATGCCTTTGTTTACAGTTTGCATGTGTTTGATTTCGTAGGATTTGAAATTATTCTTGGTATGGATTGGTTAAGTGAGTACGATGCAAGCATATTTTGCCAGGATAGGAAAGTATCATATAGACACCCTAATTGTAGTGATCGAATTGTTTATACCGTAGAAAGTTTAACGGTGAGGTTAATGCTTTATTGGGTGTTATGGAATTGGAAAATGAGCTAAATCGAGTTTTCGTGGTTAGAGAATTCATGGATATTTTTGAGCTTGTAGTAGGATTAACACTAAAACGAACCATTGAGTTTCGGATAGGTTTGGCTCCGAAAGCAGAGCCGGTGAGTAGGCCGCCAAGGAAGATGACCCCTACAGAGATGAGGGAGTTAAAGGTACAATTTGTGGATTTAGAAGGCAAGAGCTTTATCAGGCCGAGTAGTTCACCTTGGGGAGTAGCCGTATTATTTGCTAAGAAGCCAAACGGATCATTAAGGCTATGTATCGATTATCGTAAGTTGAATGAGAGGATGATAAAGAATCTATATCCGTTGCCGATGATTGATGATTTGCTTGATCAGTTAAACGGAGGCAAGAGATTTTCCCAGTTAGATTTGGCGCCAGGTTTCCATCAGCTCAGTGTAGCAAAGGATAGCATAACTTTGACGACGTTTAGGACCAGATATGGGTCGTATGAATGGTAAGTTATACCGTTCGGACTGACTAATGCGCTGGCTTTCTTTATGGATTTGATGACCCTGGTTTTCCGAGAGAACTTGGATATGTTCATATTGGTTTTTATAGATGATGTCTTGATATACTCTAAGGATGAAAGAGAGCATGAAGTTCATCTTATAGTGGTGCTTGAGATGCTAAGGTGACACTATCTAAAGGCAATGTTTTCGAAGTGTCATATCTGGAAGAAGTAAGTTAAATTTCTAGGTCAAGTAGTCACAGAGAAAGGGTTTTCAGTAGATCCGACTAAGATTAAAGGGTGAATAGTTGAAAGAGACATGAGATAGTGACGGAGATAAAGAGTTAGTTGGGTTGGCTGGTTATTATCAAAGATTCATTAAGAATTTTTCGCGGATAGCGGCACCTATGACCACGCTAACGAGATGTTAAGTTTATGTGGACCGATAAGTGTGAGGAAGCATTCTAGAGTTTGAAACATCTATTAACCCATGCACCAGTTTTGGTTTTTCCAAAAGGAAATCAGGATTTGGTAGTTTATACATATGCATGTGGAAGGGGACTAGGTGCTGTGCTAATGTAGAGAGGTAAACTGGTTGCCTATGCTTCTCGACAACTTAGACCGCATGAGGTCAGATATCCGATGCATGACTTGGAATTGGCTAAAGTGATTTTTGCACTGAAGATATGGAGATATTACCTTTTGGAGAGAGGTTTGAGTTATATAAAGATCATAAGTCATTGAAGTTTGGAGAAATGCGGATTATGGATCTTAAGGCTAGAATTAACACTAGAGGGGGAGGGGGGTGAATAGTGTTTTAAGGAGTTACTAAATCTTTTTGAGTTTTTGTTAATTTGAACACAAATGTATGCAATATTCAGACACGGATACGACCACAGAATCAAACACAGATGCAGAAATAAAGTAAAAGCGATAAAAGAAAGAACACATCGGATTTTATATTGGTTCGATGTTACCCTACATTCAGTCCCGCACATAAGTACGGATTTCCTTTCAAAAGCAATTGTATAATTACACCCTCGATTTCTAGGCCAGGAGGTACACCACTCCATATTCACAATCCTTTGTATAGAGATACTTGATTACACGAGGAACAAGTTCACCCAATTGATTTCACAGGCTACAATCACACCGTTTCTCGCTTGATTGATTTCACAGGCTACAATCACACCTTTTCTCGTTTAGTTTATTACAAAGAAGCCTATAACTCTGAATAGCACTGAGATCTTTTTGAGATAGTGATAAAGAATCAAACCAGAGATGATCTAGTTTGATTCGATGGTGATTTCGGTAGAGTAATGGTAAAAATATATATAAAGAAATGTGGAAGAAGAAGACGGGTGAAATCAGAGAAAAAATAAATGAAAAATCGTTTAAAACTGCCCCTATTTATAGTAGAGCAACAACCATGTCCATTCGTGAAAGGATATGATGAATAGACACTTCTTTTGAAATTCAAAAATTTTAAATCAACTGCCACCTTGTCGACAAGGGGTACTTGAGGTTGTCGACATGCCAATGGAAATTTTGGTAATTTGTTTTTCTTTGAAAATAACTTTTATCTGCATTAAAACTATTTTTAAACTTTATAATTATACTTTACTTTAGTTAAAATACATAAATAAATATAGAGAATAATATTTTGATATATATATATATATATAATTTACTTTAATTTTATGTTTAAATCTAAGTATAAATATTAAAAGTTAAATATATTATTATTAAAAGATGGTTCAAAAACAAGGATAATTTGATTTTGACGATAAAGATTACTTTGAGGCTAAAAGTATTTTAAACCCAGGATAGATGTTTTCGATTCTTTTAAAAGGAATATTTTAAAATCATTTTAAAAACAAGATATAATTTTGTAAAAAACATTTGAATAAAAGTTAGTGGATACAGAACAATGTTCCACTAGATTTTCATAGGTTCCATCCTACTTAGAGTTCCATCCCTTTAACAGGCTCGGAGTAGATTCCATTCCATGAATAAATTGGATTTTAAGATGCCAGTGCTTTTCTAGGAGTTTAGATAAAATTCCTAATTAAATTACAATCTTGAAACCTTAACTCTTGATAATCTTGATACTCATGAGTCTTCAATCTTGATATCTTGAATCTCTATAATGTATAGTCTTCATTCTTAGTATATGCATGGTTAGATCCTGCATATACGTATATATCTAAACTATAATGTTAGTATTTATATTTTATAATCTTATTCTAAGGTTGTTGTCATCAAAACCATCATCTCAAGGACTAACAATCTCCCTCTTTTTAATGATGACAACCTTTGTTTATAAAATATTACTTCTATCCTAATAACTCCCCCTTAATCTATGCCTAACTATCCTATTTTATACTTCTCCCCCTTTGTCATCAACAAAAACTAACTCCAAACTATATAACTCCCCCCTATTCTTGTACTAAAATACCTGCATTAATATAATATTCAACGGAGTACATAATAGATAGATTAAGAGATAATTATACTGATAGACATGATAACTAATCAAAGGTCATATAAATATCAATGTGTTTTTATACATGTTTTGCACACCAAATATCAATCCACACCAAATATCAATTCATACCAAACATAATAAAATTAAATTCAATCCAAGCAATCAATTAAAATCAAACAAAGCAATCAAATAAAATCAAACGTTACGAGGAACTTTCATCCATCCTTCTTATCCAAATATAGGGTTTGCTTTAATGGCATCCCAGTTTTCATTATCATTGGTGAGAGAGAGACAGGAGGATGTGCTTCATTATCATCTTTGTGCAGGGAGGAAATCATCCATCGTATCGCATCGAAATGCTTTTCTTGCCCCTTGATCATCTGCAGTTGATTTAACTCTAAGTGTCGCTGATTACGAAGAATTGAAGAGAGAATATTCTTGAAAAAATTAAGGGTTTCTTCAAGATTCTCGGTTAAATTATGAATTGGATTGGCCATTTTTGAGTTTGTGAGAAGAAATGTAGATAAAGTTGATAAGAAATGATTTTGAGTGATGAATTTTGAAAGAAATAGGTATTTATAGATGTAGAAATTCGTTTAAAATGAATAGACATAAGGTAGTTATTCAAATTTCAAATTTAAAATGAAAAGTCATTTTTGAAGTACATGTCGACATGGTCAAGGGGGATTGTCAATAGGGGTTAGTCAATTTTGATGACTTATTTTGTTTTTGTGAATAACTGTGTATATATATTTATATAATATACTAACATTTATTTTGGTGATAAGATAAGCTAGATAACAGAAAAGTAATTCAATTTCATTTCATAATAGAATGATACAATGATTAAACATTAAGAACTATATGAACATTCAAATCAAAATAAACTATAAACAAATACAACAAGATATGAAAAGGTAGAACTAGCTAGAGGATGACGAAGATGAAGATAATCCAAGATTCTTGCTGACTCTGGACAAAAAATTATTCGTCTTGGATAACATTTTATCCAATTTCTTACTAACGGACCGTTCAAGAATCTGTTGATTCTCGACAATGGCTTTTGATTTTTGAGTAAGGTTTTGTTGGCTGGATTAGGAGGATCGTCAATGCTTTCCAAAGATGTTTCACCTTATTCTTCTTTTCTATTTTCATTTCATCCCCTTCATCTTCTTCCTTTTCCTCCTCTTCCATCTCCTCATGAGCGAAACACTCTTCCTTTTCGGCAAGAGTCTCATAAGGTTGAAAAACAAATGGAATTTTCATAAGAGAAATGTTTGAGTGATTAAAAACCTTTCTTGAAATAAATTCTTCTACTTTGAAATCTACTCCAAAATAGTTAAAAATCCGAGTGAGATAGATTCCATGATACAAAGTGTTTTCACCCATTTCAAGATTTTTGGGACGAAATTCATCCAAAATAACTTGCGCCCAATTAATATCATAATTTCCAAAAATAGCAAAAAGTGCTTTGAAAACTTTTGAAGTTGGATTGTTAAAACTCCCCAATCTTGGGTCAAAGTATGCTGTAAAATAAGATTAAGAATTCTGGCTTTTGGTCGAAAGTTTTGATTTTTGAATTCAAAATTATCATTTCCTTCAAAAATGTGATGAAATATCTCACGATCATTTTCATCGATATTAAAACTAGAAAGATCCATTCCCGTGCTCTTGCAATTGAGAATGGTACCCAAGAGATCGCAATTTAAAATGATTCTAGTGCCTTTGACACTACTCCAAATTTCCTCATCATTTCCATTATAAAATCCACGGTTGAGATTCGCATAGAAAATTTAACAAGATTTAGATAACAAACAAAATCATTTTGAGAAGCATCAACAGGACTAAGAACTTGATTAATTGCAAAAAGAGAATCAATTTCATAAGTATAGAAATCTTGAAATAAAGCAAACTTCCCGGGATGGACTTTTCCATAGTTAGCGTAGTTGATATATGCTTTTATAGCCTCCGGATCATTGTAGAGTTGCTCTTTTATATTTCTAGAAATTCTCATTGTGGAGGGGTTGCTTGAAGATGCCATTAATGTAGAAAGTAGAGAGCTTGAAGTTTTGAGATAATAGTTTGAATTTGAACATAAGAGTGAAAAGTTGTGATAAGAGATAGTGAATAAATAGATTCTGAAAGGATATGTTCTCTAGTCAAATGGTGGCTTTACAGAGAATTGAATGAAGTGAAAAGATGGAGGGAAATTCAATATTTGAATTCAAATTTTGAATTTCAAATTTTTATACCCTTGTCGACATCATGGTGGGGACCATGTCGACAGGTTTCTTTGAATTTCCATGATTATTTTTCTTAATTATTCTAATACATTTATATATTATTTTTAATGTATATATATATATGGAATATTACTAGAATTATAGTATATTCCATAAGATATTATGATACTATTAAAAAAATAAAAATAAAAATAAAAAAAATAATATCATAATAGTAAAAAATAATAAAAATGTTAAAATTCAAACAACAGACCAATCCAAAATCAATCAATCAAGCATCCAATTCTAAGCATGCGATTTCAACCAATTGTATTGTAAATGTGTACCTTTTTCTGAGTCCATTTCTCTGAATTCGTCGGAGTTGTGAACTGCCGTGAAACATATATTTGAATTATCAGTCTTCTAATCATCATCGCTTGAGGAAAAGTCTGAGTCATCTAGAGTAGCAACAAATGCACGTTTTCGTTTCTTTATGGAATCATTGTTTATAGGAAGATTTTGTCTATCTGGATACGAACAGTCTCTTTTGATATGGCCTGGTTCGTCACAATTGAAACATTTGATATTGTTTGGCACTACATTCTGATTTCCAGAGTTCTTATAGTTGTTTCTCTTGAGATTATTCATCTTTTTGTATTTCAAGAATTTTCGAAAATTCTAGGTCATAAGGGCTATCTCTTCATCGTTATCGCTGTTTGAGTCCGATCCATCGGTCAATGTACTGAACGCCATTGATTTCTTTTCAGATGCTTTTCTTTCTCTTCTCTCAATCATTTGGACTTCAAACGACATTAGATTTCCAATTAATTCTTCTATCTTTAAGGTACTGATGTCATTTGCCTCTTCGATCGCAAGTGTCTTTTGATCCCATTTTGGAGTAAGAGAATTTTAAATTTTTTTACTTGATGTTCTTTCAAAAATTCCTTTCCCAAGGATATTAGAGAATGCACAATTTTCTGAAATCTACTACACATATTTGAAATAGACTCATTAGAATTCATTTTAAATAATTGAAACTGGTTTATGAGCACGAAAATTTTGGTCTGTTTAACTTTGCTTATTCCTTCGTGTGTAACTTGCAAAGTTTTCTAGATTTCATATGCAGACTTACAAACTAACACTCTATTAAATTCATTTCTATCAAGTGAACAAAACAGAATATTCATAGCTTTAAAATTATTTTTTGCAACATTCTTTTGCTCAGCAATCCACTGTGCAAAATCAGTTGTGGGTTCAGAATATTCAGTCTGTGTGACATTCCAAGTGTCTAGTCCTATAGATTGTAAATATATTTTCATCCTACATCCCCAATATGCATAGTTACTGCCATTAAAAAGTGGTGGTCTAATAGTAGACTGACCTTCTACAAATGAAATAGTGACAGGGATAATAGAACCAGTGCTAACAGCACCAGTGTTGGTAGCCATTTTGAAATTTTTTCATAATTCAGATTATGAAAACTTCGAAAACCTCGCTCTGATACCAAATGTAAGAAATGCGGAATACGGATCTTAAGGCTAGAATTGACACTAGAGGGGGGTGAATAGTGTTTTAAGGAATTACTAAATCTTTTTGAGTTTTTGTTAATTTGAACACAAATGTATCCAATATGCAGACACAGATACTATCACAGAATCAAACACAGATGCAGAAATAAAGTAAAAGCAACAAAGGAAAGAACACACCAGATTTATATTGGTTCGGAGTAGCCCTACATCCAGTCCCGCACACAAGTACGGATTTCCTTTCAAAAGCAATTGTACAATTACACTTCCGATTTCAAGGCCACGAGGTACACCACTCCTTATTCACAATCCTCTGGGTAGAGATACTTGATTTCATGGGCAACAAGTTTACCTAATTGATTTCACAAGCTACAATCACACCTTTTCTCTCTTGATTCATTTCACAGGCTACAATCACACCTTTTCTCATTTAGTTTATTACAAAGAAGCCTATAACTCTGAATAGCACGAGATCTTGTTGAGACAGTGATAGAGAATCAAACCATAGATGATCTAGTTTGATTCAACGGTGATTTCGGTAGAGTAAGGGTAAAAATATATATAAAGAAATGTGGAAGAAGAAGAGGAGTGAAATCAGAGAGAAAAGGAATGGAAAATCGTTTAAAACTGCCATTATTTATAGTAGAGCAACAACCATGTCCATTCGTGAAAGGATATGACGAATAGACACTTCTTTTGAAATTCAAAATTTTGAAATCAACTGCCACCTTGTTGACACGGGGAACTTGAGGTTGTCGACATACCAAAGGAAATTTTGGTAATTTTTTTTCCTTGAAAATAACTTCTATCTGTATTAAAACTATTTTTAAACTTTATAAATATACTTAACTATAGTTAAAATATGTAAATAAATATAGAGAATAATATTTTAATATATATAAAATTTTACTATAATTTTATATTTAAATGTAAGCATAAATATTAAAAGTTAAATATATTATTATTAAAAGATGGTTTAAAAACAAGGATAATTTGATTTTGAAGATAAAGATTATTTTGAGGCTAAAAGTATTTTAAAGCCAGGATAGATGTTTTTGATTCTTTTAAAAGGAAGATTTTAAAATCATTTAAAAAACAAGATATAATTTTGTAAAAAACGTTTGAATAAAAGTTAGTGGATACAAAACAACGTTCCACTAGATTTTCATAGGTTCCATCCCAATTAGGGTTCCATCCCTTTAACAGGCTCGAAATGGATTCCATTCCACGAATAAATTGTATTTTAAGATGCCAGTGCTTTTCTAGGAGTTTTAACAAAATTCCTAATTAAATTACAATCTTGAAATCTTGAACTCTTGATAATCTTGATACTCATGAGTCTTCAACCTTGATTTCTTGAATCTCTATACTATGTAGTCTTCATTCTTGGTACATACATTGTTAGATCCTGCATATACATATATGTCTAAACTATAATGTTAGTATTTATATTTTATAATCTTATTCTAAGATTGTTGGCATCAAAACCATCGTCTCAAGGACTAATAAAATTATTTATTCTCTCAGAAGGAGTTAAACATGAGACGACAGAGGTGGTTAGAATTTATTAACGCTTATGATTTTGAGATTGAGTACACACCGGGAAAAGATAACAAGGTTGTAGATGCACTTAGCAGGAAACATCATGAGACAGTATAGGTGGTGATTGCCGAGTGGAAAGATTTGGAAGCATTAGCAGATTGCAGAGTGCAGTGGATATCTGAGGCTATAACGGAGAAACCGTAATGTTATCTTGTTTGGAAGTTCGACCGGTGATGATCGAAAAGATTGCTTTTAAACAGAAAGACAATCCGATATTAGCTGAACGGATCAGGAAGTTAAGAGATGGAACTAGGAGCGATGACTTGTAAGATTTCAATCTTGACCAAAATGGTTGGTTGAGAAGGAAAAGAAGGTTATGTGTTCCGAGTATCTGAAACATAAGAAAATAGGCCTTGGAGGAATGCCATCGTTTGAAGTTCTCTATTCATCCAAGAGGAACTAAGATGTATCAAAATAGGAAGAGAAGTTTTTTCTAGGAAGGTATGAAGTGGGATATTATCCTATGGGTAAAGCAATACTTGAATTGCCAGCAAGCAAAGTTTGAACACCAGGTTCCAAGTTGGTTGCTTCAGCCATTGGACATTCTGGTATGAAAATGAGATTCTGTTTCTATGGATTTTATTGACGGGTTGCCAAGGTCGAATAGAAAGTATATGGGTTATAGTGGACAGATTAACCAAGAGTGCGCATTTCATTCTAGTTAAGTCATCCAGAACTACATCTATTTTAGCAAAGTTGTTTATGAAGACTGTAGTTAGACTGCACGGAATTCCTAGTAGTATAGTTAGTGATAGAGATTCCTTATTTACTAGCGAGTTCTGGAAGAGTCTACAGGAAGTTTTGGGAACAAGCTCAAGATGGGTACCACTTACCATTGGCAGACTGATGGGCAAATAGAAATTGTTAACAAAATCTTGGATGATTTGTTGAGAGCTTTCACATTAGATTTTAGGGGAACATGGGAAGACCATCTGCATTTAGTCAAGTTTCCTTATAACAATAGTTATCAGACTAGTATTGGGATAGCGTCGTTTGAAGCTTTATATGAAAGGCCATGCAAATCTCTTGTTTATTAGTTAAAGACAGGGAATAGGTTGTTTCTTAGTCCAGATTTGGTCAGAGAAGCTGTAGAAAAGACTAAGGTCATTCGAGCCACAGTGCTCAGTCTAGAGAAAAGAGTTATGTAGATATAAGATAGAAGGATTTAGAGTTTCAGTTGGAAATCAGTTTTCCATCAAAGTGTCATCGATGAAGGGTATGATTAGATTTGGGAAATCAGGAAAGTTAGCACGAGATTCGTTGGACCTTTTCCTATTGTTGAGAGGATTGAAAAACTCGCATATAGAGTCGAGTTACCAAGAAGTTTGGCAGGATTCCACAGTGTTTTTCATGTTTCTCATCTCATAAAGTGTGTCAGAGACCTGGAGACTTCTATTGCACCGATTGTGCTAAAGGACTTAGTAGTAGAACAAGACTTGACTATATTGTGAATGTCGATTCGTATTGTTGCAAGAGATGAGAAGAGGCTTAGAACCAAGACGGTCAAACTAGTTAAAATCCAATGGAGCGATGATGACAGGGACTATACATAGGAGATTGAAAGTAGGATAAGAGATACTTATCCTGACTTGTTTGATGGTATGTTTTACCTCTTTGATTGAATGGATGTGTACCTTATTGTAATTTCGAAGACGAAATTCTTTAAGAAGGGGAGTTTGTAACACCCCATATTTTTGTAACATTATTTAGCATATTTAATTTGATTGGGTGATTGAGATTTGATTTTATTAAGGGGTAGCCATGCCATTTAACTGACGAGTTAAATGAAGATTTAAAATAAAAAAGAGGAGGGGTCAAATAGGAAAGAGGCCATTCCTATATCCCTAAAACTTAGCCATGTATCCTATACACTTCCATTTTCATTTGTTCAAAATTTTAAAAGCTTAAGGCCGGCCACCATTAACAAGAGAAAGAGGAAGAAGATTAAGAAAAGCTAAGGAAGAAGATAATTCATGTCAAATCCATTCATACCTCAATTTCTTCAATCTCTATAGCCAAGGTGAATAATGTGTACATCTCACATTTCTCTAATTTTCGGTTTTAAGATGAATTCTGAAATATTTCGCAGTATGCATGCTGATGAATTATGCTTATTCATATTGATTTTATGATATGTTTTAAGGTGAAAACCCTATTAAATGACATCCAAATGCCTTGCGAATTTTTACATAGACCCGAAATATTATTTTGGAGATAGGTTTCAAATTTCAAATTTTTTAGAATTTTTGTGGAATTTAAATAAATTTTCTAGTGAAGAAAATATTATTTTGGGTTATAAATTATTTATGCTTAAATAATTAATGGTTTGCGCCTAAAATTTATATATGTTAGAAAACATATTAATAGTGATTTTCAGGAATTTTGTAGAATTTTCGTATTGTTTTAATGGATATATAAAATTATTTAAGGTATGCAACTTGAATGTTTCATATTTATGAAAGGAAAAGGGGCTTTTTATAATTAAATTCAATTTGTTTATTCAGGAAAGTCAGCAGTATTTTTGGAATAGAGAAACTTGCAACCAATCATAATTTGACAAACAAGGCAAGTTAGGTGCAAAAAATAGTTTAAAAGGACAAATAAACATGTTTTTCACTGTTTTAATGCTTTCGGCACCAGGTTCCGCCTCCTTACCTTCATTTCCGAGACCGTCGAAACCAATACACATGGTATTAGGGAATTGGTATGTAGTGAATTGGATGTGGGTGGAAGGTATAGAGTCGAAACCAGGGGTTGAGCCATTAATTTGCTTTTAAATGGAAATGTTCGTCCTTGCTTTCGACTAGGTAGCTTTCAACTAGGTCAAATGGATTAAAAAATGGTTTCGATTAAGTTGCGCTTTTGTTTTAAAGGACTACTTTTGACTAAGTCGAAACCTTTTGCTATCGCTTTTTTCCTTTTGACCCAAATTCGTTTCAAAAGGGTTGTTTTGCTTTGTTTTGCTTTTTAGACTTGACCATTTCTCCAATGCTTTCGAGGGATCATTTCGACACCATAACTTCTTTACTTAGGGATGATTTTGAAAGAAGTGCTTTCGACTTTAATGGCTTTCTGATCCTTTTGCTCTACTTGAAGGCATAATCCAAAGGATTTCGATTGAAACAGTTTTCAAAAGTTTTGAAGGGGTAAAATTTTAAATTGTTTCGAAAGGTTTTCGCATGTTTTAAATTGAACCCAAAGGATTTCGAAAGGTTTAGTATTTTAATGCTTTTGAAAGGGTTTTAATGAATGATTTTTAAGGGGTGATTCCTCAGGGTTTCGAAAGCGTTGAAAGGAAAAGTTCTTTCCTATGTTTTTGTGAAAGGCAATATTTAAAGGTTTTAAAGAAAGATGTCAAATGTTTTGAAGCTTTCGAAAGAAAGGATTTCTATGATTTTGAATGGGGTATTTTTAATTCTTTCGAAAGTGGTATTTTCAACGTTTCGAAAGGATTACTTTCAAGGATTTCGAGAGAGTTGTTTAAAAGTTTTAACCAAAGGTTTCGAATGTATTAACCAGGCAATATAGCCTAATTTTTATCAATTTAAAATGGGTTTAACTTGTTTTGGGAGGATAGCTAATCGTTATTAAAATTCATCAACATTATTTTGAGAAAAGTATATATAACATTGCAAAATAGCTTTGAGTAAAACTAAGAATGTATTTCCTTGTATAAATATGATTTAAAAGCTTTAATCATTTAAAAAAGGTTTTCAAGGAAAAAGATAAAGGGTAGTTAACCGTCAGAGAATAACTCAGATTAGAAAACCAGATAGGACTTGTGTAGGGTTGTGCCCTATACTCATCAGCTATTAGCCCCAAGCTAATTTAGTCTAGAATTTCAGTGTGTAGGGCTTAGTCACAGGTAAGACTAACATGATGGTTACACACAGAAAGGAATATTCATGTATAGAGATAGGTTATAGGTTAGCCCGCAAAACTATCAAGATCAGTTGATCCTTGGAGAAGTAAGTTAAGGACAGACTGTTTAGAAGTTTTGTCTAACAGATATTTAGGCCATTTGATATTTTATCTGGTAGGCTTGAGTTAGCCAAAGGGGCGGTTAGTCCAGTTTGCGGACAGTTAGCTCAGATTTTGGATAGATGGTCCATTTATTACCTGTTTTTAGCATGACAGATATTGCTATTATTATTGTTATTATTATGACGATTTGTTTGATTAACATATTTGGTTGCAGGAAAAGATTTGCAAATATATGTTTTGAAAAGGATGTTAGTGAGAGGAAACTCATTCTGCTAAGCGGCGTGGCCTCACTTAATATCAATAAACAGAGATGTAACATTATTATCCACACTAGGTTTTATGTCTGACTCGATGTTTTTGCTTTCCACTTAACTCTCGGGTGCTCAAAATTGATTTCAGTAGGATGAGTGTTAAGGCTTTTAGGTTTTAGTAATTTTAGCGAATAAAGCTTCCGAAGGTGAGCAGGTGGCCATTGGATTGCTAATAAGGAGTTATAGTTTATTATTATTTTTTATTTTATTGTGTATATTAAGTCAGGTATGAATATACTCTAATCAACCAAGGTGGCATAGTCATATGTCGCTTTTGACGTACTTCTTTAATTATTATATTTGATTTTTACTTGGGAAACGATATAGGATTATGTAACTTGGATATGAATTTGTTTTGATATGTAATTGGTAAAATGTTATTTTAGAAATCTGTGATTTTGTTCATATTTAAGTGCTTCTGATATTATGTATACCATTAGCATTACCGTATTTTGGCACCAGAAGTTAAATACTATAGATGACTACATCATTTGTCGGGCTTAGCTTTTGGCCTCTAGATATGGGATGTTACAGCACATACGTTCTTCTAGGTCAAACGATAAGGAAATCCACCACCTTAAATGGTTAGAAGGTGTCCTTAGTTCTTATGTTTTGTATGTTTATTTCCAAAAGAACCAGATTAGAATTTATCGAAAATATTGATTGGTTTTGGAGTGACCAATAAGGGGAGGGGTTGTATTTATATGAGACGACTTGAAATTGTAACCACTCCAAAGCCATATACGTATTCGATACTTTGGAAGACATCTTGAAGATAGTGGAATCGAAGATGGAACGCTTTGAAGTGCAAGGGATATTTTCTACTAATCATTAGGGTGATTCCAAAATGGATGTAGTAAAAGTAGTTCCATCGGTTTGTTCATATTTTGAATAACTTGTATGAATGAAAGTTGGCATTGTATTGTTGGCTGGAAGGTAGTGTTAGCATTCCAAATGCGATTTGGTAAGAGAGGAAAAGGGTAATCATGACTTCACAAGCATCATAACCCGATAATAACTAAAACAAAGGATAGGGAGCAGAGCTATAAGATTCGATACCATTAGAAGCATCTTTCCTCGATCTAGATTTGATATTTATGGATTTTGCTTTGCGTGCGTGGGGGAAGAGTAGTGCCAAGTATAATATTCTATGGCCTTAGTGCCTTGGGGATGATGAAATTCGGTAGGCCATGTTAAAGTGGCAGCCAACTTGGTGTTGGCAGTTGGTCCTTGTGGGACACTCAGTACAATTTTGAAAGGCGTATCGTAGCAAGAGGTACCCAAGTAGCCTTGACAATGTATAGAGTCCAATCCCCAATATGTGCCTTGACGGACTTAGTTATATACCTATTATGCTGGAATGTAATTAATGTAACCATTTTGACTATGATTAATATTTATTTTAAACCCTATACATTATTATAATATCATAAGAATATTTATCAAATAATTAGGTTATCATAAGAAAAAACCCATTTCTGTTTATGTGCGACGTGGCCATATGAGAGTCCTTTATTTTTGAAAGGCTATATATGATAGAACAATCCCTATGGTGTGTGTTTCTCATGCTGGTTTACCAAACTGATCTGGCGTTATTTTCTTATAATCATGGGTCAACCCGAGCATATTTCTAGATTTAGTTATGGATATTTTAGAGCTTCAGGAGATGAGCTGGATGCTTCCACAACGTATTCCTATATTCCCTTTTATTTATGCTATACTTTCTTATTTGTATTTATCAGTAATTCCGAGGACCGGTTGTTAAAATTGTGTACGCTGATGATAGGTTGGTTACTCTAATTTATTTATGTATATCACAATTTTGTTTTGTAAAGATCGTTGACATATTATATATTACTTGTCGCATTATGAGATTCTATTCTATCTTTTCTTTTTGTGCCCCAACAATCTATCTTTTCAACACATGGATCTTTAGCACGTGAATACTGTGGATGTATTAGTGTTGACTTCTACGGATCGAAAAGGTGGGTTGTTACAATTGGTACTAGACCTGAAGGTTAAGCGAGAACCTTGGTCTTGTTAGGGTAAACTTATTAGAACTAGAGTAAGTGACACCCTAAAATTAGTTGAGTGTTTGTGTAGGAGAGCGTATTTGTTAGTGCGATTAATAAAGTTTATATTGTGTTGGCTGGTCATTTGAGTGCCTTATGGATGCTACTCATTATGAGTATCTAACGGATTGATAGAAATCTCTAAACACTTAAACAGGGCAAACCGACGTAGTATTATTTCGAAATTGGTAAATAGAATAATTTTACCTAGGATCATATTTTATATATAAAAGAGTAATTTGAAAAAATTAATATATTTACTTATGATTGTTTGTTAGGAAATGATAATTTCCAATTATTATCATTTATTATTAATTAGTCATGCTGGTCCAACTTTGAGCATTGACTATTGTTAATTGATTCATCGGTAATTTTCCTTTTTTAAAACCTCTTTTGGGTTTATAACAATTCTGGGAACATTTAAATGAACATCTTTTGAATTATGTTTCACAATAATGCATTCGATGAAAATGTTAGTTTAAAATTTAATTTTATAAAAGAGGTTATTAAAAGAAATTTGGGATATATTGAAATAAATATTTGGTGAATGATTTTATAAAGTTTATTTTAATAAGTTTGGTTAATAAAAATGTGCTTTAAAAATAAAGGATTTTTTGATAATTTCAAATTCATGTGTCTTTGGAAAAGATTTCAAATGATTTTTGGAAGAAGGTATAATAGTTTTACCTGAAACCATTTTTGAGTGTAAATGTTGTAGAAATAAAATTTTAAAGTAAGGTGTATTTTCTTTATATTTGTTCAGGAAATGAGTCTCTATTTGTTTTGTGATTATCAAAATGATCTTCTATGTGATGACCCGATACTTGCCTACGCGAACGTTGTATTGCACTTACCAAATTAATCTCTCTATCATTGTACGATCGAAATGAGTTCAAATCTGAAAGAAACTAAAGCAAGTTGGTAATTGATATCTATTTTAAACTATTTGTATAGAAATATGTACAGTTTTTTTTCAAAATGGGAATTTTCAAATAGAAGAATTATTTTTATGTTAACTAGTTCGAGTGACTCGAAAACAACTAAAAATGGGAAAGAGATGTGTCTGGATTATAAGCACTTCTCTTAATGCATTACTCTTCTTAGTATGGGGATATATTATACTATTTGGTAGTACCTAGTTCCTTGGTATCATTATGGGGTTACTTGAGCTATATGTGTGTGTGTATACAATTTTTTTTATGTGGGTTAAAATATATTGTATCATTTCAAAACGGGGTTTGAGATAAAAACTAGGTATTTTACTCTCAAGCTAAATTCAAAATAAATAAAAAAATCGAATTGGATATTTATATATACCCTCAAGATGAAGTAGGTTATTATAAAAAATTTAAACTTAAGTTGTGTTTTTTGAAAATATTTTTATAAATAGTTATGGGAACTAAAAGGGTTAAGTTTTGGTGCTAACTAGTTCCCTTCTTTGTTTTGTCTAAGATGAAATTTCAATGTTGGAATTGTTTTAAGGGGAAAGAATGTAACGAACGAAAATTTTATCACTTTGATTTTAGGAATATTTAATTAAAAATAAATATTCAACTAATGGTTAAATAAAAAGAAAATCAATTCGGTAATAATATGAATTTATAGGATTTTTCTATATTAAATTGGAAATTATTTTAATTTTCGTTTGATATATTTTACTGCAAACATTGGTATTTTCGAAACATAACATAATTTGGCAGTACACGAATTTTATAATTATTTTGTGATCGCATCACATGTTGTGAGCAGCCATATTTTTATTTCTATCGTTTGTGGTGAGTACGTGAATGTGATATTGTGTAGCGGAATACTACAAATCTTTCTTTTCAAAAAAATTCAAATCAAATCAAAATAAAAATTTTAAACTAGCCACTAATGTTTATTTATTGGATTTGATAGGTAGCTTGAATTTTGGATTTGGTTATCTTGTGGGTTTTGGATAGTGTAAGTGTGAGGTAATGTACTTGTTTGTGTATAACTGTACCTATCAACTCAATCCTTCACTTCATTTTCAACTTCGCTTTTTTTCCTTCTTCCTCTTCTCTGTGCATTTTTGAAACCAAAGAAAATAACACCCCTCTTGGATTCAAATATAAATATCTCCTAATCTTTTCGTTTTCTACAAAATCTTCAAACATTAAAATTGCTCATTTCCACCCGTACTATTTTATAAAAATAGTCGCTGGACATTTTGTCAAGTATGGCGACAACGATTGTGCAATTTCGGTGGTTGTCGAATAATGGCAGCTTCTCGACGAGCACAAAATGGCGAACAAAAGTTATTATCATGTTCATCACATCGAGCTACAATGTTAAGGAGTGTTTGTAGGAGATGAAGTGGCCGGAGTTAGCTGTGGGAGGAAGATGAACGTTTTCCGTACATTGTAGAAATTCCGGCATCGTCGACACCAAGGGGAGGTGTAGCAGTGGTTAGAAGCGAAGTTGGGTGATGGCGGAGATGTTGGATGTGGAGGCATAAAGTCTAATGGTCGGAGAAGCTTAGGTAAGCTAAGTTTAGGGTTTTTCTGTTCATTGTTGTAGGGTTCGGAAATTCTGATAGGGAAGGCGTTTGGTGCCATCAAGTTGGACGATGAGGCACTGGAAGGTGTGGTGGTGAATAGTCAATAGAGTGGTGATGCAGTGGATATCCATAGGTGATTGTGGTGGTGAAGATGGTTTCATGATCAAGCTTGGATGATTTTGCGAATGGGGGCTCCATGGTCAGAAATTGATTGGGAGGATCGGAGTAGGAGGTGAGGCTACCAACGTGATGAGCTCATGAAGTGGGGTCGTTTGACGGTGGTGGTTCGGTGATAGGGTTGCGAGGTTGGGTGTGAACTTGCAAGGCCATACACATTTTTGGGATTTAGGCAATAGAATTTGGGAAAAGAGATTTAGGAAGGAGAAGTTCCTATAGACGCGAATGCTGGTGAATGGAGTTTTAGGCATTGGGCTTGGGTGAGAAACTATTATAATCTAGTTTTTTGAATTTTTTAATTAAATGCATTGAATTATAAATTGGATATCTCATTCATTTTAAATCCTTTTGTCCCACGGATTTTTGTATTAAACTCATATTGACGAGTACAACACTTTGGTATAAAAAGATAATAGTTCCAATATAGTATAATTTAATGACAAAATAATAACGGTTGTGTATAGTTATGTTGTTTTGAATAATAACGTAGATATTAACTATTCTGTATTGTCGGCATTTATTTAGCAGAATAAATCACTGTTATGCTATAATTAGTCTGGGTAGATTATTTTGGACATGCATAAAGAAGAATAATACCCCGTTTTTCTATTATATTATTTGGACATTTATTTATATGCTAGTTAATTAATACTGGATAAGTAATGTATTAGATACTGATTATTAATTAAGGATTTTATAACATATATGCTTGTATATGTAAATACCCATAATATGACATGGAAAGTTATATTTAAGTAAATGGTTGCTTATTCAATTACCGTTTTGATCGCTATGCCTCTTTTCGAACTTGAAAGATTATGGATTTAAATAAACTTAAATTTTATAACAATTTGAGGTTAAGTGTTATATAATTATAAATTATTTAACTATAGAGAGAAATGATGTTTTAAAGTTAATTAATTATTTTATTAATCATGTTTTAAAGTTAATTAATCATTTTATTAATCATGTTTAAAGTTAATTAACTATTTTATTGATGATTCTTAAAGTTAATTAACTATTTTATTAGTAATATTGAAAGTTAATTAATTATTTATTTATGATGTTTAAAGGTAATTAATGAATTTATTAATGGTGTTCATAAATAATAAATTGTTTTATAAAGGAATTTACTTCATAAAAAAGATTTATTAAAGGATTTTTTAAATTTGAAAAGATAACTTGGAAATTTGAAAGGTGGTTTTATTTATAAAACCTTATTTTTAAAATGAATAGTATACGAAGATTTGGATAACCATATATTTGACACATAAATTCAAGGTTGGAAAACTTTTACCTATCCTGTAAGCTAAGAATGACATCTTGTCAAGTATTGAGAGATAATAATACCCCAACTTAAATGACCTCATTTTTATTCGAAGGATAACTTTAAGTTTGAAAGCAAAGTTGATTTTCGGTATAAAAAATATTATTTTGGTATATGATTGATTTTTACTTAAGAAAGTCAAGTTTATGAAATTGATAAATAATCCTTCTAAATTATTGTTGTGCAAAAACATTCTTTCCATACTTAACACCATAGGAAAAGTGATTTAGGTTTATAATAAATAGTGTTTTGAATGACAACTGTTTTTGACCCATTTAATATGATTTTTAAATAAGAATCTTTCTTAGCGCTTTGTGAATATACTTATACTGGTGAGATAAGTATATGATTATTTTCTCAATTATGGAAATTATTATAAAGGGTTTGTGAATAAAAAAATTAAATATATTTTAGTACAAATAATTGGAAAGAGATTTAATTAATGAAAAATTAATAAAAAGAGTTTAGTGGTTGCCCATGCTTAGACATGTTCGGTTCCCAACTGAAATAAAATCTTCGATTAAATTGTTTATTATTTGATATTTAAATAGCTGACTATCAAATCTAGACCTAGTATAACTACGAAAATAGTTATCTTCGGTGATCCTTTATTGTACGTATAAACTCGTGTTCTTCTAGGGTAAATGATAAGGAAATCCATCTGATTGAATAGTTAGAAGGTAATCTCCACTCCTATGTATGTCTGTTTATTTCCAAAAGAACCGGAGTTTAATTTATCAGAAATATCGATTGGTTTTGGAATGACCGATAAGCCGGGGAGTGTACTTATATGAGATGACTCGATACCGTAACTACTCCAAAACCATATACATATTCGATGCTTTGGAAGACATTTTGAAATTAATGGAACCGAAGACGGAATTCTTTGAATTGCAAGGGTTACTTGCTAATAATCTTGAGGGTCACTCAAAAATGGATATACTAGAAGTAGTGCCTTCGGTTTGTTCATATCTTAAACAACTTGTCAGGATGGATGTTCGTATTGCATTGTTCCTTGGAAGGCAGTATTAGCATTACAAGTGGGATTTTCTAAAGGAATGAAAAGATGTTCTTGACCTCACAAGTCTCACAACCCGATAATTTATAAAATAGGGGAATGTAGCAGAGCTATGTGGTTCGTTATCAATAGGAGCGGCATTCCTTAATCCAGGTCTGATATTTATTGATTTTTTCATGTGTACGCATGGAAAGAATAGGGCCAGGTGCAATATGCTTGCAGCCTTGGTGCTCTAGGGATGATGTAATCCTTCATGTTAAAGGGGTAGATGACTCTGTGCTGGCTGGGTCCATGTGAGGCCCTTGGTACATTATTCTAGAGGTGTATTGTGGCAGGTGGCACCTCAAAAGCGTTGTCATTGTGTGGAATCCTATCTACAACAAATGACTTTACCGACTTAGTTGTATACCCATTATGCTGGAATATAATTAATGTAATCATTTCGGTACGATTAATTTAAACCCTAGACATTATTATAATATTACAATATTTTCTATTAAATGGCTTGGTTATTCTAAGGTAAAAATCCATCTGCGTGTACGTGTGATGTGGTCTTACAAGATGCTTTTATTTTTGGAAGGTTCTATAAGATATAACAATCCTTATGATGTGTGTTTCTCATGCTGGTTTACTAGACTAACCTCGGAATATTTTCTTATAATGCTCGGGTCAGCCCGATCATATTTCGAAAATTAGTTATGGATGCTTTTGAGCTTTAAGAGACAGGATGGATGCTTCCAGGTTGTATTCTCGTATTTCCTTTTATTTATGCTATACTTTCTTGATTGTACTTATCTGCAATCGTAACAATATGTTTCTATCACTATCTAGGCTAACGATTGGTTAGTTACTCTAACTTATATATGTATATCACATTTTTCTTTTGCAAAGATCATTAGTATATTATATATTACTCGCCGAGTTATGAGATTATGTTATGTCTTTTCTTTCTTTCACCCCAACAATCTTTCTTTCTGATGCTTAGATGTTCAGCCCGTGAATACCGCGGATGTATTAGTATTGACTTTTGAGGATCGAAAAAGTGGGTTGGTAGACTCATGGTTCAGAGGCTTGACAATTTTCTTTTTAAAAGGTTCGACCTCCTTAAATTTTAAAAAACTCGACACCCTTAAGTATAGAGGCTTGTAAACCTATGTGTTTTAGAGGAATGCCAACCCTATGTGTTTATATGCTCGGCACCTTATATTTTTAAGCACTCGACCTCTCATGTATTATAGCGACTTACATCTTCAGTATAGATAACCGGCATCTATATTTTAGCAACTATGCAACCATATGTTTTACAAACTTGAAAGCTATGTTTTAGAGGCTCGATAGCCCACATTATCTAAATGCTCGATATCCCTAGTTTGATAGCAAGTATTTTAAAAGCTATGTAAAGACCATAGTCCTTTAGCATAAGATTTTGGCTAAGTATTTGGGGCTGTGTTTTTCTTGTTTTACGAATGATTTCAATAGGATTACATTTCTAAAGATAAATGTTTTCAAGGAAATGAAATAGTATTTTAGCCCAATTTAACATGAATTTTTCCAAAAGAAAATATTATTTAACTTAAGTAATTTTGTTATATATATAACTACTGATGATCAGATTTTGATGAATGATATTATATGTTCTTATTATCATTTGATCAATTAAATTTACATATTTTATCATTGTCATATTCACATTTTCATTACCCAACATCGCATAATGGGATTTAGGAACAAAATTACTAGTTGGGGTGTTCCAGTAGTGGGTATGGTCAACTGAACTCCTGAGTGAGTAGAATTGGATCTAGATGGTCAGATATATTAGCGTTAAGATCCCTTGAGATGATCAAAGCCTAATAAGATATGGCTCATAGATTTAAGACCATATATGATTTATATAGGGCTAGTGTACGGTCGTGCCCTATGCTTCAACCAGTAGCCCTCGGTTCATAAAGGTTCACGATTCGAGTGAGTAGGGCTTTGTTAATAGTGAGACTAAAAGATATGTGCACACAAAAAGGAACCCATAGCTTTACATACTTAATGTATTGTTTAATTTATTTTCCTCCTAACAGTATTTGGAGATATGGGGACATCTGGTTATATTTTGGCTTGGGTCAGCTGATTGGTTATTAGTTGTCCTACAAAAACTAATACGTTCACAGTGCCCTAGGAAAACTATGATTTGAGACCGATAGTCAATTTCGTGGGGCGGTTAAACTTTAGGACTACATAACCCTTTAGTGACAGACTAGTCGTATTTACTCATATTGCGTGTATATGATCATATCATGTTTTGTTTTAACCATTGTGGTTCCAAGTACATGATTTAAATTGACATATTTTGATACGATACTAATGAGGGGAATACCCATTATGTTCTGCTCATGGTCTCACTGAATATATTTTTTCGTACAGATGGTATATTCTTATTCATACCAGACTTATTATCTGACTCGAAGTTTCTGTTTTTCCCCTTAAACTTTCGAGCACTCATTTTTTGATCAGGAGTTGGGTTTTCATGTTAGTCAAATAAGCTTTTGGAAATATCCAGGAGGCAAGCAAATATTAGGAGATTATTTCCAATATGTTGTTTGAAGCATATACTTTGTTCGAAAGATGCAATGATAGAATTTATAAATGTAAAGGAGCTACACTCTGACCATCGAAGGAGGCATCTTCATATGTCACTCTTGGAATATAATTGTATTTGTTATATTTCCTATGAACATGCAATCGATGGGATTATGTAATGAATGTAAAATTTTATTAGTGAAACATGTTTTGAAAATTTCCATATTTGTGTGCTCCTGATGTTATAGATACAATTAACTTATCTTATTTTGTCACCGGGAAACAACATTATGGATGATTGTAGCATTAATATCGCTTATGTTTGAGCCCCAAATTAATTGATGCTACATAAAGCCTCTTATAGGCTCCTCCAAAACTCACTAGTGAAAAGAATATCTTGGTCACTGGCTATGCTAATAGGAAATCCACGTAACCTAAGGACCTCTCTCATCTATATAGCCGACAATGATGTCGTCGTCCTCGTACTCCTCACTGCTATGAAATCAGCGTAGTTGGTCAAACGATCAACTATGACCCATATACTCTCATTCCCTCTCGTACTTCTTGGTAACTTATTTATGAAATCCATAGAAATACTTTCCCACTTCCACTAAGGAATATCCAATGGCTACAACAATCCTCTCGGCTTCTTCTGTTCTTCCTTTACCATTTGGAAAGTCATACATCAAGTTACATAATCCCCTACTTGCTTCTTCATACGGGGCCAGTATAAGACTATCTTTATGTCACGATACATCTTGTCGCCACCGGGATGAATGTTATCCTAGAATGGTGAGACTCAACTGATACCATATTTACCAAGTCTATGCTACAAGGAATAGAAAGCCTATCATCCCTTTGTAAACATTCTTTCGAGTCAATGGTATAACGCTTTGAATGATTCAACGACTCTTCTCTACCAATCCTCTCTATAACGCCTATTGGCTCATTATCTTCCTTCTGCCTGGACCCAACACGCTCCATCAATGTAGGTTGCACATCTATAGCTGCTAGTAATCATGTGGTAAAATCCGATGAACGTCGGAAATAAAGGAAGAAATATACTCCAAATGTCTCCACCCTAAAAATAAGGGACTCAACACTACATGATATCAACCCAAGGCATCTCTCACTACATTACCTTTTCCCGAGGTATAAGAGATATCATAGTCATATGACGCCAAAATGTCGATTCACCTTTGCTGCCTCAAATTCAAGTCCTTTTGGGAGATCTAATACTTTAAGGACTTGTGATCCATATGTAACTCAAATCTTTCCCTTAAAAAGTAATGCCTTAACGACTTGAGCACAAAGACAATAGCTGCTAACTCAAGATCATGGGTAGGATAGTTTCTCTCGTGATTCTGCAACTTCTTGCTTGCATAACTCACCACCCTTCCTGCTTGCACCAAAACTACATCTTACCCTATACCGCAGGCATTGGTATAAACTATAAATGGCTTTGTCCCAATAGGTAATACCAAAATTGGTGCACTTGTCAACGCATCCTTCAACTCGATGAAAGCATTTTCGCCTTTAACATCCTATGAGGAAACTAGATCCTTCTTGGTAAGACGAGTCTGAGAGGTAGAGATCTTTACGAAGTCCTTAATGAACTTTCGATAGTAGCCCACCAAACCAAGAAAACTTCTCAACTTCTTGGCATTCTTTAGCACATGCCATTCCTGAACTATTGCCACCTTACTGTGATCAACCACTAATCCACTTTTTGAGATGATGATCCCAAATGCATACCTCCTTTCTCTTGTCTCTTCGAAAACTTCGCCCGAAGCTTATGTGCACAGAGTGTACTGAGCACTTCTCCTAAATGCAATGCATGCTCCTCCTTGCTCCTTGTGTACAAGAATATCATTTACAAATACCATAGAATTTGTTTAGCAACTCCCTAAATACTCAGCTCATAATTCGACAAAGTAAACGGGTGCATTGTTCAGTCTGAAGGACATGACTAACCTCTCATACAATCTGTCTAATGTGTGGAATGTCATCTTCTGAATACTGTCCTTGGCTATATTAAACTGATGGAATCCCATAGCCAAGTCAAACTGTGAGAAATCTTAGCTTTAACTAACTGATCAAAGAGATCGTCTATACAGGGCAGTGGATACAGATTCTTTTTTGTCGGTTTAGTAATCTCCTTATAATAAATGGAGAGTCTAAGAGAACCATCTGCCTTAGTGGCTATGATGCTCCCCACTCAAAAATGCTTCTCCTGATAAAACACTTCTCCAATAACTCATTAATCTGCTTGTTCAACTCGTGTCTTTCCTTTGGAGCCATATGCCTTAGTGGTAAGGCAAATTTGTCTGGCATTCACAACAAGATAGATCCTGAACTCAATCTCTCTCTAGGGTGGAAGATTGGTAACCTCGACAAAATTATCTAGGAAATCTCTAACTACACGCACTATTCCTAAATCATCATGGGATATGTCTAAATAATACAAGTAGTTTAACATAATCGATCCTCGAGGATCACAATAATACTTCAAGCAACGTCCACTACACGTGCTCAGTCTAATAACCTTCATTTCACATTACAAAATATATATCGTCATCCAATCCATTCCCAATATCAACCCAAACTACTAGGATTCCAATACAAAGGCATCATAATCAAATTCGATACCTAAAACAAACAACTTCAAACCCTTATATAACATAGAAAAATAGGCTGATCCACCTACAGGGTTTGATACAACTATAGGGTCCATGACCATACTAGTGTCTAGGCGTAAATCATCAACAAATCTACTAGAAATGAAAGAAGGTAA
Source organism: Allium cepa (assembly GCA_030765085.1). NCBI lineage: Eukaryota > Viridiplantae > Streptophyta > Magnoliopsida > Asparagales > Amaryllidaceae > Allium > Allium cepa. Next base: position 433,654,045 of record CM060943.1, read on the forward strand.
AGCCTCAGTATCAAATAAAGTACAAATACATAAACCGTAAAGAAACAACACACCTTTAATCACCACTTTCTTACCCTTATTTGCCACTGGCTGTGCACTCGAGCTAAGGACTATATCCAATGCATAAGCCGGAGCCACCTGGGTAGAAATTTGAGTAGTAGCTCTTGATGGTGATGTGCAAGCTCACTTCAGATGTCCATAATAATCACTATTATAGCACTTAACCTTGAAAGATCTGTCCTGCACTCCTTTATGAAATGCCCCTTCCTGCTACACTTCCTTTAGTACATATCCTTCTTTTGTACCTTTCCTTTAGGTCTACCCCAACCTTGATGCTGGTTCTACTGCAATTTCCCAACAGCCTTCTAGGGTTCTTCTTCCTTAGCTTCCCCCTTGGTGACAGTATTCAACGAGACCATCTATACTAGACCCTCATATGTACCACCTATAGGAGTATGACTCAGAGCTAAATCTTGAAGAGGTTGATTCGGACCATTAGAAAATTTAAGGGCTTTCTTGTATGGTATGTCAATTAGTCCCATCCAAAATCCAGCTAGCTCATTGAACTTGTTGACATATTCTTTAACAGATAGATTTCCTTGCTTCAAGTGAATAAACTTCTCTAACTACACACCTTCCTCTGCCTTAAAAAGAAACTTTACCTCAAATCGCCCATGGAACACTTCCTAAGTGAACTCCTCTCCATTAGTCTCAACATTGACTGCCTCCTACCAACTCAGTGCCTTTCCTTATAATTGTCGTGTAGTTAACTATATCCTTGCCTCATCAATCAAACCTATCAAACCAAAGATCCCTCTGAAATATGGATCCATGACCTTGAATACACATAACACTTTGTCCTCGTGCATGGCTTTCCTCCAAGATTTGAGAAATCTTTGCATAGGTTAGCAAAGTCTATGGTGGTAGGTGAGTGGGCGTGAACCACACCTGTGCTCTCTCCAAGGGCTCTCTAGAGGGATTTAGCTCCGCCTATCCCCTTTGCTAAAGGTACTAGTGGAACCATATCAGGATGTTCACACTTAGGACCTCGGCTGCATCGTCGAAACCTGAACTTGCAGGATTACACATCTTCTATTTGTGAATTTTAAGAACTCCATTAGCAACTTTACACCATAGCACAAATACGATCAAAAGATAAGATATAACATAGGCACGAATGAGAATTATCTAAGGCACGAATAAGAGACATTTGTGATATACACAAAATTTTGAGATTTTTTAAAAATTACCTATACTTATATACATACACTTTTAAAAAGTACATTTTGAAATCTTTTGGAGACTATTTTGAAAACCATTTTCTTTTTGTAAACTTTCCAAGCATATTCTCTCAATACGGTCCTAATCGCTAATGAACTTTGAACCTAGGCTCTCATACCAACTGTAACAATCTAAAGCCTGTGATAACCCGGATTTCTTTAGCATCAGATAATTGTATAATTATCTGATTTAAAAGTATTGAAAACACTGATTTACTAATTGAACAAATAAATCCGATAATAAATTTATAGGAATATGTATATAGATGAATTAGAACTATAATAAATGATAAATTATAAATATCGGGATAAATATTCATTGATAGTCTCCTAATATAATTATTGAAATTTGATGATATTTGTTTAATGATTTTCTTTTATAATCATTCATTTTACCAGAATTCATCTTTTATTAATAGATATATGAAAAGCTTATCATATGATAGCTATTCTATTTTCATACATATATTTATGGTTTATAAGTGAAACTTGGATTTTAAAAATTCAAAATAATATCTTGAGAATACGATAATTTATTAATGTATAAATTAGTTTCAATTTTTTTTTCTTAAAGGTTATATAAGTACAAATTAAGGAGAAGTATAAATATAAATTTATAATATATATATATATATATGAAAAAACATAAAAAAAACTAATGATAAAATTAAGTTCATAGCTTAAGTTTAAAAGGGATTTAACAAAGATTAATAATTTCTTTAAATAAATATACAAATTGTATATGTATAAAGGTATTGGAAAAAAAATTATATAAATTTATATAGAATTTACAAGTGTAAACATTTAAAATAGGCATTTGAACATTTGTAAGCTAAAGATTAAATGAAAAGAAAAGTGGCACTTACCTCTTTAATTTGGGGAAATTTGTATATGAATGTGTAAAAAAAAGCCTGAGAAAATATACAAGCCAGAGAATAAATAGATTTGCAACAAAACTTTTCCCTTAGTCAAACTCAAATTCTGTCAAAGGCTTAAAACTAGAATCAAACCTGAAATCCAAGATTTATGTGAACAACAGCATGTTTCAAAATCTGAACTAGGATATGCAAGTGTTAAAGTTCAGCAAGGGTTAAAGCTTCAAACAAGAAAATTCAAATAAAATACAGCAGATTTCAGAAAAAAAAGAAGGAAGCTGATCTCTGTTTTAAAATGCAGGTGAGTAACCTGAACCCCAAAGTTTAATCTACCTATATGTGAGTTTGCATGAGATAATCTTTGAAATCATGTTGAGCAATACATTTTGCATGTTGTTTAGGGATGGTTGTATGTATATGTGAGTGTGAGTATGGATGCATATCTCTGTAAAGCCATTATTCATGTTTACAGACAACTAAATCAAAATGCAGGTGAGTAATCATATCTTAAAAATACTTAAAATCCTGGATTTCATTTTGAAATTGGGAATTGAAAACCAAGCCGTTATCTGAGATGCTTGGATTAAGATGAATGCATGTAGTTGTAATTAGTATTGGATGGATGTAACTATGCAAATACAGGTTTTGTTAATAGATCAGGGTTTGATTTCTTTAAAAAAAAAGAATCCAATATTTCATCTTTGAATCGTAGTAGCTTATGATTTATAAATAAAAATGTTTGAAATCATACAATAACATTATTAAAAATCATTCTAGAAATTTATCTTGAATAATGTCTGGAAATTTAAAAGAAATAACAGTGAATTGTAATTTGGGTCAAAATTTTATCAATTCTATTTCAAGATTGGATTGCATGTTGAATTTGATGGAAAATCATAAATTTTAATGGGTATATTTTGATTTTTAGATTAGGATTTGATGTGAATTTCTACGTTGATCGTAGGGGTTATTTTGAGCGATTTTCGTTGATCAGCGTTGGGTTGGTGGGAGTGATTGGATCTGAGTGTCGAGGGGGAGAAGGAGATCATTGGAAAAATAGTGATTGGATTTCTAGGAGATCGTCATGGCTTTGCGACAGTGAAATAGCATTTAGCACCCTATGTTTGTTGTAAGAGTTCGATCGGGTTTCGCGGCGACGAAATGCGATCGGAGATGATCGCGAGGAGTGGAGTAGGTGCTGGAAGGCATGACGGCGCTATGGTGAAGGTGGTGGAGTCTCTGGGGTCAGGGATTGTCAAAGATTAGGAAGGGTTTTCCGATCGTATGGGTTTCTGGTTCGGTCATTTGGGTCAATTTTGTTTTACTGGTGATAGGACCGATCGGGTGGTCAAAAACCCTAGAAGGCTCGAAGGTGATGAGAAGGGATGGTCGAAGGGAAGTTCGTCGACACGAAGGAGGTGTACATGTGCACCGTGTCATACGTGCAGAAGAAAGATGAATCAGGAAATGGAAGAAGAAGAGGGGGGTTTGGAGGAAGTTTTGCTCGGATAAATTCTCGATTTTTACGAGAGGAACTTCGAGTTATTCAGGCATGTGCTACTTCAAGTTTTTAAGTATGGCAGTTTTAACTTAAAGTAAGTTTTAAAAAAATTTAAAGACGTAGAGGAAGGAACTCAAACTAGTTTCGAGTTGAGTCCGGGTCTAACCCGAAGTAGTATTGAAGCTGGAAGTTATCAAGATTTTAACATGCTTTAAAAAAATAAAAGTTTAATAGAAAAACAATGTTTTAAAAAAATGATGAAATGACGGTTGTTTAAAACTTTTCTTAAATAATTTTCTTTGTTTCTTTAACCTTTAATTAAGAAAAGAAATTATTGTTTAACATATGTTGTTAAGTTAAACTTTAAGACAAATTTTTAACTTAATTTTTTATAAATAAAATAATGTATTAATTATAGGATAAATGTTTTAATTTATGTGATTAGAAGATTTATAAAAACAATAATTACTTAGTAGAAGTAAATAAAGATTAATTACTTGGTGAAATTATTCAAATGATTTTGGTGATTGATGGATAAATTACGTGTTGTAATTAATATAAGGAAAATTACTTAATGCGGAGTAATTAAAGGTTAATCACCTAGAAGAAGTAATTAAGGATTAATCAATATTAATTAAAGGTTGATTAACTGTTTAATCGACTGGTGATTTAGAATTAATTAATTTGTAACTAAGGTGATTAATTAATAATTAAGTTTTATTAATTAATAATTAAGATATAATCGATCTGTTAATTAATGATTAATTAATAAATTACAAGATTAGTTAGGGAATAATTAATTTGTATTAAGAAATATTGATTAATAATTAAAGTTATTAATCAATAGTTGATGGTTAATTTATCAGTTAATTAGATGTTAATTAATTGATTATAAAGTAACCAAGGATTGATTACTTTGTATTAAAGGAGATTAATTAATAACTAAGATTTATATATTGATAATTAAAGGATAATTAAACTATGATTAGAGATTAATTGGTTGATTGAAAAGAGTAATCAGGGAGTAATGAATTAATTAAATGATTGTAAATTAATTAATGGTTAATTAAGCAGGATTAGATGATTAATTATGATATGAAATGATAATGCTTGCTTATGGATGATTGTTGTTGAATAAATTGAATGATATTTGTTGGATGATGTTGTGACATTCTATTGATATGGTATGGGTTGTATCAATGATAAATGGGTGATGTTTCACTATGTTATTTCTGTATAAAAGTGTCATCCGGTAGTTAAATTTAATCACTTGAATAACTTAGGTTAAGATGATATTGGATTCGAAGAGACCGGAGTCGGGTATTAGTAAATACCCGAAACCACTTCGATTTTTTATGAATCGATATGTGAAACCAATAGGCTAAAATGGGACAATTTAAGTGAATTGGACCATTTAACTTAAGTTTTTGGTACCTTGAAATTGATGTGTGAAATAAGTGGTGTCTAACAATTTGTGAAGTTGTAGATCTATATGAGTTACCCCGGGTTTAAATAAGTTGTATGTTTGGTTATTCCTTGTTAGATGAGTTTACTCACGCTGGTTTCCAGCCTTACCCGGGTGTTACTTTGATGTAGTGCCCGGGTCAGACCGAGTATTATAGATTTTTAGGTAAGGACGTTCTGGATCTCAGGAGGCGAGCTGGAGAGCAGAAACGTATGGAGTCTTTCTGCAGTGGTATATTATAGTATCTAGAATAGATTGATTTATCTATTCTTGTGCTTGTAAATATGTTGTAACTCTGATATATAATAAAGTGTAATTTGACAAGTATAGTTTTCCTTTATATAACTATTATTTATGTGATATTATATTTTATCCGCTGCGAATGTGAGATTGTGTGTTTCTTTTCCGCTCTTCTTCTTCTATCTCTTTTCTTCTTTTCTCTAACTATCTGGAATTTTCGGAATCGAAAATTCTGAGTCGTTACATTTGGTATCAGAGCCAGGTTTAGGGAGAACCTTGGCTCTGGTGGGATTACTCATTAAGGATAGGGTCAATGGTACCATAGAATGAATTGAGTATATATATATGAGAGCGTACTTGTTATTTTCTTATATAGAAATTTTAAATGATTTTATGTAAGAATATATTTTGATATATAAAGCAATATTTCTGTTTAATAAAATTAAGGTAACTGGTGGTTAAATTAGTAAAATTTAAATTAAGTGGTATTAGAAATACAACCCAACTGAAATTAAATGAAGATAAGTTTGAAATAAATTCGAACTGAAATTTAAATCATGAATTTGGGGAAGAATTTCATAATAAGATAATAATGAATTGGTTTTCAGATATGATAATCTTGGCTATAATCCTAAATAGTTATTGTGTTTAATAATGGTATATTTGTAAGCAAAATAAAGTAAACTTTTAAGATGTGTATAACTTCTAAATAGAAGTGGATTTTAAATTGTGAAGTTTTAAAACCTAAGTCTAGAAACATTTGAATTGTTTCAAAGTATTGTAATAAAAGAATAAATAATATTATTCAAACTATTTTGAATATAATCTTATTTTAAAATAAGAAGTGTTTGTAAACTTTAAAAGAATTTGTTGTGAACTAAAACCAAGAAGTTAATATGTATATATGTGTGGATATACATAATATCAAAGATAGTTTGAAATAAACTCTAAATATTGAGTTTTAAATCTGGGATGAGATATGATACCCAAAGTGAATTGAGTTTAACGGGGGAAAAGTTAAATAAGTTGGAATGATCAACCTGATTTGGAAATTTCAAGATGAAATTAAGATTTAACTAGGAAAGTTAAATAGTTAATTGTAATTGAGAGTTTGAGTGATCTCTAATTGGGTTTGAGATCCGAAAATTGGAAATGGATGGGTATTTTGAAATAATTGGATGATATCATCCCATTGAAATTGAGAATCTTTAAATTTCAAATCAGATTTGTTTAAATGAATAAGAAGTGAAATGTGGTGATATATCCATTATTAAGATAAAAGAAAAATCTAACTTTAATTTGAAATTAAGGATATGGAATTACTTTGGACTGAAAATCTGAATGATTGAATTGGTAAATTAAACTTGTTTAAGAATTGATTTTAAACGGGAAGATAAAAATTGAGTAATAAATTAAAGTTTTAAGATAAAATTGTTTGAAACTCTTATTTGAACTTTCGAAAAAGTTAGGTAAAGATAATTTAAAATGGAATTTTGAGAATTTGACTCAAAATTAAATTGATTTAAAGGAATTAAATCAACATTTGAAGTATTAACTCGAATTTATATAATTCGAGATGGTTTAAATTTGAAATTGAAGTGGGTTCAGTTTGAAATTAGTCCAAATTAATTTGAATAATTTGAAATTGTAATTAAAGTTGAATAGTTTTAAATTCAAATGGAATTTGAATTGAAGAATAATTCAACTTGATTTGGAAATGGAGTTTGAAATTGGGATTATTTCATACTGGAGATAAAATGAATTGGAACTAATGCAAATTGAATTTGATTTGAATTAATTGAAATTGTGATTGAAGATGTATAAGTATAAAATTCAAATGGAAAATTTGAATTGAGTTAATATGAAACGATTTGAAATTGGGGCTGAATCAATTTCAATGGAAATTGAAGTTATTTAAATTGAAATTGAGTCAACTTAAAAGAATGTGGAAATTTAAATTGAATTGATTGGAAATGGAGATTGAGAATTGAACAGTTTTGACTCTGGACTATTTTTAAAATAAATTGTTTTGATATGAATATATTCTTCCATACTATTTATTATACAACTTTTCTTTTTAAAACTAAAACTATCTTATACTTGTTTTACAATTATTTTTGAAACTGTTTAACAAATTCTCCAACTGTTTTATAAACTAATTACTATATTTCAACTATTTTACAAAACTAATTACTATCTTACTATTATTTTACTATTATCTAAAATTTCTATAATTATTTTAACTATTTTCTAACTATTTTACACCTATCTTACAAACTAGTAATTACTTTCCGACTACTTATCTATTTTTAAATTTTTCAAGCTATTTGATAAATAAGCGGGTCGGAGTTCAAACTGTTACTGGTTAAATACCCAATCGAGATAGGAATAGAGGTGATAATCCAAATGGATTGTAGAAATTGTGAGTAAAAAATCAAAGTGAATGTGAATAGAAATGGAATTGATTTGGCTAATAACCAATAAAGATAAATACGTAGGGTGTACGTATGTTATTCTATTCGCATAATGATTTGATCCAGATTCGAGCACAGAATTTCGAGATAGTATGTAGATCCAAGTTGGAATTTTTGACTCGATTTTCGACGGCGAACCTGGATATAGATTGTTGATTGGTTCTGGATATTCTCTATCATAGTTATGACTATGCAAGGAGAATGACAGTTTTTGATCAAGAAACCAGATCTGTATCCGCACTAGGAAGTCGGGTGGACGATACTAGTTCGGAAATGAAATTGTGTGATCGAGTGAGCGATCAGATTGGTATAGTGTACGGATGATATGCGTACATCTTACGGATTTGATTGAAATTGATATTGGGGATTTGTGGATTAGAAATGTGAAATGGTTTTGAAATGAAAGTTATATTTTGTGAAGTATATGATAAAGTAAAGTGGAAATTGGATATTTCTATGATAGAAATTTACTTTTTGGAAGTAAGTAATATGGTTAATGACTTTATATTTGATTTGGAATAAATAAAGTTATATATCTTTGTTATATAAGATAAATCTTCCCTTGTTGAACCTATTGCCAGAAGAAAAAAAGGGTTTTTGAAAAAGTTTAAAGTATAAAAGGGAGTTTTATACAAGTTTGAAATGATCCAAAGTTTTAAAGATTGTATATCTGAATATATATATATATATATATATAAAGGATCATATGAGGATTTTGGAAAAAGGTTTTGAGAACCTTTGGTTTTGGAAAAGGCTTTTGATTTTTGGGTAAAATCAATATGAGAATTTGGAAAGCCTAGTTTGAGAATTATCGATTTTGAATTAATCGATTTTGTTTAAAGGAGCTTTGTATGAGATCATACTAGGTGTACGATTTGAAGATACTATATGTGTATAGTATAAAATGTTTTGATGATGGCTTTGGGGAAAAAGGCGCTCCCTTGAAATGAACTTCTCAGGAGTACCACCGGGTGGTGCTGCCTTGAGCCCCAAGGGGGGGTTCTAAAGGTGATCCTGTAAGGAGTCCGGACAAAACTAGTTCCTGCGAATTATGAGTAGAGTATAACATAGCGAAGTCGTGTGTGCCGCTGAGAGCCAACAATCTGCGTTTGATTTTATATCAGTAGACTGCGACCTATGTAGGAGTGGAGAAGTTTCATTTCGACAGCGAAAATCTGAGGCCGCTGAGAGCCTGCAGTTACATGGACTTTTGCTGCGATGGCAATGTAACCTTGGAATGTAACTGCGATCTGTTGTGGGATCCATGGCGTAATCAAGAGGCCGCGGAGAGCCTGCGTTACATGGACTTTTGCTGCGATGGCAACGTAACCCTGGAATGTAACTGCGATCTGTTGTGGGATCCATGGCGTAATCGAGAGGTCGCGGAGAGCCTGCAGTTACATGGACTTTTGCTGCGATGGCAACGTAACTCTGGAATGTAACTGCGACCATGGATGGGGGTGATGATTTCCAGAGCATTCTCACCAAAGATATTTCCTCTATTTTCAAAAATGATTTCTATATTTTCAATAAAAAAAATTTCCAAGTATTTTCACTAGATGTTGAAAATGAGTCTGCTAAGTACTTATAGATCTTCAGTCCTAAGCCTGATCAACGTATGACCGAATTTCCGTGAGAACGAGGATGGACTTATTGATACATTGAGTTAAAAAAAGTATTTTTATAAAAACCGTTTTGTAATATTATGTAGATTTTAGAAAGTGTTTTAAAAGTAATCAAAGAATAATTTTCTGATAAAAGCATTTTAATGAAATTTTGGCTTCGTTCCTTTTCGAGGACGAAAAGATTCTAAGGGGAGAGAAATGTGATAACCCAGATTTCTTTAGCATCAGATAATTGTATAATTATCTGATTTAAAAGTATTGAAAACACTGATTTATTAATTGAACAAATAAATCTGATAATAAATTTATAGGATATGTATATAGATGAATTAGAACTATAATAAATGATAAATTATAAATATTGGGATAAATATTCATTGATAGTCTCCTAATATAATTATTGAAATTTGATGATATTTGTTTAATGATTTTCTTTTATAATCATTCATTTTAACAGAATTCATCTTTTAGTAATAGATATATGAAAAACTTATCGTATGATAGCTATTCTATTTTCATATATATATATTTATGGTTTATAAGTGAAACTTGGATTTTAAAAATTCAAAATAGTATCTTGAGAATGTGATAATTTATTAATGTATAAATCAGTATCAAATTTTTTTTTCTTAAAGGTTATATAAATGCAAATTAAGGAGAAGTATAAATATAAATATATAATATATATACATGAAAAAAATAAAAAACATTAATGATAAAATTAAGTTCATAGCTTAAGTTTAAAAGGGATTTAACAAAGATTAATAATTTCTTTAAATAAATATACAAATTGTATATGTATAAAGGTATTGGAAAAAAATTTATATAAATTTATACAAAATTTACAAGTGTAAACATTTAAAATAGGCATTTGAACATTTGTAAGCTAAAGATTACATGAAAAGACAAGTGGCACTTACCTCTTTAATTTGGGGAAATTTGTATATGAATGTGTAAAAGAAAAAAAAACAAAGCCTGAGAAAATATACAAGCCAGAGAATAAATAGATTTGCAACAAAACTTTTCCCTTAGTCAAACTCAAATTCTGGTCAAAAGCTTAAAACAAGAATCAAACCTGAAATCCAAGATTTACGTGAACAACAACATGTTTCAAAATCTGAACTAGGATATGCAAGTGTTAAAGTTCAGCAAGGATTAAAGCTTCAAACAGGAAAATTAAAATAAAATACAGCAGATTTCAGAAGAAAAAAAAAGAAGGAAGCTGATCTCTGTTTAAAATGCAGGTGAGTAACTTGAACCCCAAAGTTTAATCTGCCTATATGTGAGTTTGCATGAGATAATCTTTGAAATCATGTTGAGCAATACATTTTTCATGTTGTTTAGAGATGGTTATATGTATATGTGAGTGTGAGTATGGATGCATATCTCTATAAAACCATTATTCATGTTTACAGACAACTAAATCGAAATCAAAATGCAGGTGAGTAATCATATCTTAAAAATACTTTAAATCCTGGATTTCATCTTGAAGTTGGGAATTGAAAACCAAGCCGTTATCTGAGATGCTTGGATTAAGATGAATGCATGTAGTTGTAATTAGTATTGGATGGCTGTAACTATGCAAATACGGGTTTTGTTAATAGATCAGGGTTTGATTTCTTTAAAAAAAAAAGATTCCAATATTTCATCTTTGAATCGTAGTAGCTTATGATTTATAAATAAAAATGTTTGAAATCATACAATAACATTATTAAAAATCATTCCAGAAATTTATCTTGAATAATTGTCTGGAAATTTAAAAGAAATAATAGTGAATTGTAATTTGGGTCAAAATTTTATCAATTCTATTTCAAGATTGGATTGCATGTTTGAATTTGTGATGGAAAAGCATAAATTTTAATGGGTATATTTTGATTTTTAGATTAGGATTTGATGGGAATTTCTGCGTTGATCGTAGGGGTTATTTTGAGCGATTTTCGTTGATCAGCGTTGAGTTGGCAGGAGTGATTGGATCTGAGTGTCGAGGGGGAGAAGGAGATCATCGGAAAAATAGTGATTGGATTTCTAGGAGATCGCCATGGCTTTGCGACAGTGAAGTAGGGTTTAGCACTATGTGCTTGTTGTAAGAGTTCGATCGGGTATCGCGGTGATGAAACGCGATCGGAGATGATCACAAGGAGTGGAGTAGGTGCTGGAAGGCATGACGGCGCTATGGCGAAGGTGGTGGAGTCTCTGGGGTCAGGGATCATCAGAGATTAGGAAGGGTTTTCCGATCGTATGGGTTTCTGGTTCGGTCATTTGGGTCAATTTTGTTTTACTAGTGATAGGACCGATTTGGGTGGTCAAAAACCCTAGGAGGCTCGAAGGTGATGAGCAGGGATGGTCGAAGGGAAGTTTGTCGACACGAAGGAGGTGTAAATGTGCACCGTGTCATGAGTGCAGAAGAAAGATGAATCAGGAAATAGAAGAAGAAGAGGGGGGGTCTGGAGGAAGTTTTGCTCGGATAAATTCTCGATTTGTACGAGAGGAACTTCGAGTTATTCAGGCATGTGCTACTTCAAGTTTTCAAGTATGGCAGTTTTAACATAAACTAAGTTTTAAAAAAATTTAAAGATGTAGAGGAAGGAACTCAAACCAGTTTCGAGTTGAATCCGGGTCTAATCCGAAGTAGTATTGAAGCTGGAAGTTATCAAGATTTTAACATGCTTTAAAAAAAATGAAACTTTTATAGAAAAACAATGTTTTAAAAAAATGATGAAATGACGGTTGTTTAAACCTTTTCTTAAATAATTTTCTTTGTTTCTTTAACCTTTAATTAAGAAAAGAAATTGATTGTTTAACATATGTTGTTAAGTTAAAGTTTAAGAAAAATTTTAAACTTAATTTTTTATAAATAAAATTAAGTATTAATTAAAGGATAAATGTTTTAATTTATGTGATTAGAAGATTTATAAAAATAATAATTACTTAGTAGAAGTAATTAAAGATTAATTACTTGGTGAAATTATTCAAATGATTTTGGTGATTGATGGATAAATTACGAGTTGTAATTAATATAAGGAAAATTACTTAATGGGAAGTAATAAAAGGTTACTCACCTAGAAGAAGTAATTAAGGATTAATCAATATTAATTAAAGGTTGATTAACTGTTTAATCGACTGGTGATTTAGAATTAATTAATTTGTAACTAAGGTTATTAATTAATAATTAAGTTTTAATTAATAATTAAGATATAATTGATCTGTTAATTAATGATTAATTAATAAATTACAAGATTAATTAGGGAATAATTAATTTGTATTAAGAAATATTGATTAATAATTAAAGTTATTAATCAATAGTTGATGGTTAATTTTGTTGAATATGCGCTTATATGTTTTTGTTTGATGATAATAAACATACATATTCATTTAAATGTATTTGGTAATGTACTATTTTGTTTTCCATAGATTAAATAAATATTTGTTGAATAAAATAAATTACACAGAATTTGAATTTGAATTCAAACAGAACAAGTTACACGGATTTTGAATTCAAATAGAAATTTTATTCAAACAAATATTTATTACAATCTTGAACAGTAGAAATTCATGCTCTCACTATACATATACATTTTTGATTACAATCGCATCACATTTCACATTTACAGTTAACCTCACTACATATCACTCACACTCGTGTTTTGTCTTCAACTGCATTCCAGTTTGAATCCAGCATCTGAGAAATCTGCAAAAATATAAACTAGCGCAGTAAAATTGAAAAAGAAATATTTTTGCAAATTCAAAATAAATAATTTTTGAAAATATGATTTGCCTCAGTTATTTGGGTTGTTCGTCATAATTTACACTTGAATTCATCACAAAGTCGTGCATATAGATATTACAGGGACAGGTAACCATAAGTGGCTGCAATACACACGTGTACATTCATACACGTGTGCACTGCCTCGCCAACTCGTGTGCACAAATCGAACAAAAGCACTGCTAACAATTCAGCACAAAGTCAAACCCAAATAACACACAGGATTCAACCCAAGGCAGACCACAATTACAAGGCACAGTGCAGAGGTCTTAACAGGAAAATCAAGCAACAGTCAAGTACACAAATGTCCAATATGCAACATGACCGAGCATTGATCAAAACTGGAGACAAGATCAACTACATGAAGCAGTCAACAAGAGCAAGTGTGCTAGTACAAAGAAGACAGTGGCAACATCAAAATTAAAAAAAAGGAAAACAGCAACTACACAGACTGTAAACATTCAAAAGTGCCAACATAAGCATACCAATGTTCAACCTCTTCATTAAACAACTCAAGACCAAGCTGCAAACATTCAAAAGTGCCAACAAAGAATGCAAGCTCGACCAACATAATGAATACTGCAACTGCCACAAGACCATGATGCAACAATGTAGCAGTGAAAATCAAGTACAAAACACAACAATGAAGACTACAGTAAAAGACATGGAACTATGCAAGACCAGAGTAATACAGCATGCACAAAGTGCCACAAGATACAGCAATGCAACTCGACTACAAAAGCCATCAAGTATACATTACTGCAAGCTCAAGTGATAAAACATGTGTCCAGTAACCAACACAATGAAAAGACCAGACACTACAGCATGTACAAGCCAAATAATTCAGATCAACTAATCAACAGTGCACAACCAACTCGAGAATATACACGATCAAGACCAAATGCAAACTGCAGTAGTACACTTGAACAAAATGAACAAGTGGAGCATCTGTGTAAACTGGGCAAGCATGGACAGAAGACAATGCAAACAACAAAGACCACTACAGTAATGCATCAGTGACCAAACGCAGGAACTCAACAAGGCAGACTCAAGTGAGTGAAAACTCGAATTACAATGCATCAGTGAGCAACACAGCAATGGAGTTTTTGCAGTGATACAAATGCAACACAACAGCAACATGCTTAAAGACCACAGCACGACCAATGGCAATACAGTGACAACATGACAGCAGTTTATACAACACGAATAAACCACTGCAACAATGTGTATGAACTCATGTGGACAGTAACAACAGGTCAGAGAATTGAAGAAAGCCACTACAAGAATGCAGACGCAAAGATGGTTGAAACTGTGACAATTAAGATGATAAACAAGTTGAAAAATTCATGTACGCATTCTTTGAAATAGTCAAAGTATCAAAAAAATAAAAGGAAAGTTTTAATGCCGTGTGAATCAAGGAATCGACCAAGTCACAAATCAAAACAGTGTCAACCAAGCCGTGAGAAGAAAGTATCAAAATATACGCATATGAACAAGTCAGAGATAAATCTCAAGCATCAAAGCAAAATCGAGCGGCCAAAGCACAGTGAAGACAAATTCAAACAAAATTTATATGAACGCAAAAATAGGCTTTTGAATCCTATATAAAATGCCCAATCATCATCGGCATAACAATAAGAGAGTTCGAATACAAGTATCAGAGAAAAAATTGTTACCGAAGCAATAATCGAACTCACCGAAGCAACCGAAGGAAGCAACACGAAAACGATCAAGGCAGGTTAAATCACGAACAATCAACAAAGATCGAAGTAGTATCGGAGCTTCGCAAAAGCCCTAATCTGGAACAGAGAGCGCAAGGACGAGATCCCCAAATTTTAAAGAGACGAGAAGAACAAACGGCCACCATTATCAAGAGAAAAAGGAACGGGCCGAAGCGTTTATAAAAAAAGGGGAATTAAAAATAGTATTCTCTCCTTTTTGGGCCGGCCTTATTATTAAAAGGGGGGTTTTAGTTTTTAATTTTATAATAGGGGTTTTTAGTTTTTATTTTGAGCAAAAATCACGTGTCCAAAGTTCGTATTTTAATTTTTGCTCCTGGTTGTATTTTTGAAGTTGTTTTTCTTTTCAAGTCAAACGAGTAGTAAATCACCACCTAGGTTTAGGTAGTGTCAGATTGTCTATTTTGAATTAGTTCAGTGAGCAGGGTGTGCGAGTTTGCAAATCTCTATAGGCAGGAGCAGTGTTTGCGAGTAAGCGAAACTCTATAGGCGGGAGCAGGGTGTGCGAGTCTAGTAGAGTGTTTGTGAGCGGGAGCAAAAGGATCTGCGAGTCTAGTAGAGTGTTTGTAAGCGTGATACTGTTTAATTCTAATAGAAATCTGTGAATGCAGCAGTAGGCAGGGGTTGCCGAAGCTGGGTAAATTTTGTGTGTGATTTATTTTTCAGCATATTTATTTCTGCAGTTTATTTCTGTGTTTAAATCGAGAAAATTTGCTATAACCCTATTCACCCCCCTCCCTCTAGGGTTAATCTAGATCCTACAAGTGGTATCAGAGCCCGGTATATTTTTATTTAACTCTAGAGTCATGAGTCTACAAAATAATGCTTTTTCTGAGGGGCAATCTATTGCTAGGCCACCCATGTTTAACGGGAACGATTATGCTTATTGGAAAGTTAGGATGGGTATCTATCTTAGTTCTGTTGATTATGATGTTTGGGATATTATTGAAACTGGCTATAAACCTCCCACTATAATCGTTGGTGGTACTGAGATTCCTAAACCTAAGGATAGGTGGGATGCCAACGATAAGAGATTGAAAACGACAAATGCTAAAGCCATGAATGCTTTGATATGTGCTCTTGATAAAAATGAATTTAATAGAATTTCTCATTGTACAACAGCACAGGAAATATGGCATACTTTGGAGGTGACACACGAAGGAACTTCTCAAGTCAAGGAGTCTCGTCTAGCCCTATTCAGCAACGAATACGAAAACTTTGTGATGGACAAAGGCGAGAGCATAAAAGACATGTTTGGACGTTTTTCAACCTTGGTATACAACGCTAGAGCGCTTGGGAAGGTCTTTACTGAGGTAGAGCTTGTGAGGAAGGTGCTACGAGTTTTACCAATGAACTTTGAGGCAAAAGTCACGGCAATCCAAGAATCGAAGATCTAAGCAAACTAAGCATGGAGGAGTTGATTGGCAACTTGATGACATATGAGCTTGAGTTAAAAGCAAAGGAAGAACGCAACAACTCCGAACCAAAGAAGAAGACGATTGCCTTAAAGAGCAAAGAAGAAAGCGATGAAGAAGATCCAATTGAAGAGCTTGCAATGGCTGTCAATAATCTTAGAAGATGGTCTAGATTCAAGCCACGCAAGAAGAAAACAAAGGGCAATAGGTCAAAAGATTCCGAAAATTCCGATAATGAACTGACGTGTTATAACTGCAACAAGCCTGGCCACATCAAACCAAAATGCCCACTTCTCAAAAACAAAAAGGAAAGAAAAAGGCGAAGAAGGTATTTGCAGCGACTTGGGATGATGAAGAAGGAGAGGAAGCTTCGGATAGTAGCTCAGAGGAGGTTAACTTGTGTTGCATGGCAAAATCAGAATCAGAAGCAACCTCCGATGAATCTAGTGAGGCAGGTGAGTTTTCTTATAAAGAACTTGTTTTTATGTGTTCTGATCTTACTAAAGTAGTTGATGCTCTTGAATCTAAAATTGAAAAACTGAAAACTGATAGGAGAGAACTTGCTCGTAAAAATTTTAGGTTAGAAACTGAACTTGAAAATATTCAAAACCTAGAATGTAAAAGATGTAAAGTTTTAGATTCAGAATTGACAAGACTTAAGAATAACTCTGAGAATCTTGAAAAAGAAAACTTGAATCTTAAGTAAACCATCGACACTAGGAAAAAGGATTTTATAAATCGATGCATCTCACTTGTCACTGAAAATACAACACTAAAAACCAAAGTCCAAAATCTTGAGAAATCTTTGAATAACTTTTCAAGAGGCGAAAAATCTTTCAACATGCTATTGGGAAATCAAATTTTTGCTAACAATAGAAAAGGACTAGGCTTTGGGAAATCACAAAATGATGATAATGCAAAAAGTAAAAGTGTTTTTGCTCGATCTGAAATAATTGGAAATCATGTTGAAAATCATAGTCATAGGAACACAAAATTTAATCAAGTCAATTTAATGAGCACGTTTTGTAGAAAATTTGGACATAATCGAAATAATTGTTGGTATAGACCCAAACACGTGAAAACTATACCAATTTGGGTTCCAAAAGGCACAAATATAAAATCTTTGAAAGTCAAACAAATTTGGGTGCCAAAAGGAACATATATAAATAGTTTTGGGTCTCCACAAACATATGTTTTATATTCTGCCACTAACAATCATGGACCTATAAAAACAAATAGGTCACATAAATCTTTCATCATGTAGGTGTGGTGGCAGGCTAAGGAACAACAACACTGTTCTCTGGATTTTGGCTGTTCCAGAAACACAACGGACGACAAAGCAAAGTTCCTTAGCCTAGTTCAAAGGTGACAGAATCACAATGGACAATGATGAAAAATTATCGTAAAGGTAAAACAGGTAAATTTATTTTTGAACGATATATCAAATGTGATAATCTGCACCATAATCTGAATTAAATCAGCCAATATTGAGATAAACAAAAGATGATGATTTTGATGCTATGATTCTTTTTCAAAATATTGACCAACCATCTTTAAATAGAATTACTTGGAGTAATTATGATGGTTGACTGATTCGAACTTAATTGATATGATTTTTTGACTTGTTCTTATTTATGACATTGATTTGTGCTTAATTGATGACCAATCAGATTTTCAACTTTGAACTAATCCATATAAATTTGTTCGGTCAAATGATGGTATTTGATTACTCATGCTACATGTAGATATATTTTGGTCACTACTTGTAAATTTGCACGATTTCAAATTTCGTGTGAAAGCTGTTAAAAAGGATTTTTTGAAATTGTTGAAACTTTATGAAATTGTTGAAACTTCAAGAAATTGTTTTTGAAATAATTATGATGATGATTGACTGTTGATTACTCATGAATATAATTGTTTATCCTATGGTTTCTGAAATTAACATCATGATATTTGTTTGAGTGTTAACACGGCTTAAATTCAAATTCAAAAGAATGATGTTAAGTTTGAAATTTTTGGTGCACATTTCATGGTTTGATTCAACAAGTGAATATTGAGTGAAATTTAAATTCAGATGCAGATTACACTGGTAATATAGTTGATAGAAAAATTATTAGTGTAACGTGATTAATTTTTGAAACATTCATTTGCTGCATCGTTTTTTTTTCAAAGAAAATATCTACATATTTTTCATTTGAAATAATTTTCAAATAGCAGAAAATTTTCTTATAAAACACCCTCGAGAAAATCATGTTTGACCATATTTACAGCTTAATCAATTTTGAAAAATTGATTTTATAATTTTTAATTTGATTTTAAATGACAAATTTTGACTAATCTGACTCCCTTTGATTATCGAAAAGATGAATAGTGATTGAAAAAGAGATGAGTGTTGATATTTATCATATATTATAACTCGAGAAAGTATAATTAGAAAATTTCTTTAGAATTTCATAACAAGAGTTATAAAAACTTTTTGTTGGGTAAAAATCCCATGACCATTTCTATTTCTATCATCTTTCTATCGACCATCACTCATCAAGATCATATTTAGTATGTAAATTTGTGGTAGTTTACAAAGGAAATCATTAGTTCTTCAATATCTTTAAATCTGTGAAGGAAATTATTTGTGCTTCAACTTATTATATTTAGCAATAAAAATAAATATCCAAAGTATTCACTCTCATTTAAAAGTCCTCACGGTTATGCATGGGTGAATTACTTGAATTTTTGATTATGTGCTTCCATGCTCATTTAAAAGTCCTCACGGTTATGCATGTATGGAACGCATATCAAAATTAACTGATTCAAATAGACAAGTTGATTCTAATCCCATTTAAAAGTCCTCACGGTCATGCGTGGTTAGAAGATACTTGATTTCATTTTTGAAAAAATAAAAATTGTGAATACTACTAATCTCATTTAAAAATCCTAACGGTTATGCATGGTTAGTAGATATTCAAATTTCCTGAAATAAATATACCACAAATAGACAGAATTGTATGATTTTTGATGATTTTATCCCCATCACTTCTGAAAGTGGAATATGCGCTTGACAAGGGTAATTATGATTTTTGTTTGAGTTTTATTGAAATTTAATATGTATATTCAATTGAGTTAAATGTTAGATTCATGTCTATCACTTCATCCCTATTTTTACAACACTGTTATTCTTTTGCTGATAACAAAAGGGGGAGAGAAAAGTTAAGATTTTGTCAAATAATTTTCCATTTGCAAATAGGCTCATTTACATATTTTTATTTGTATGCGTATATGTAGGGGGAGCATCATGTAGAGAGGAAGCATTTAAATAGGGGGAGCAATTAAAGTATAACATTGATCAAATACATTTAACACATGTACAAAATCTTAAATATATGTTTGTTATCATCAAAAGGGGGAGATTGTTGAATATGCGCTTATATGTTTTTGTTTGATGATAATAAACATATATATTCATTTAAATGTATTTGGTAATGTACTATTTTGTTTTTCATAGATTAAATAAATATTTGTTGAATAAAATAAATTACACAGAATTTGAATTTGAATTCAAACAGAACAAGTTACACAGATTTTGAATTCAAACAGAAATTTTATTCAAACAAATATTTATTACAATCTTGAATAGTACAAATTCATGCTCTCACTATACATATATATTTTTGATTACAATCACATCACATTTCACATTTACAGTTAACCTCACTACATATCACTCACACTCGTGTTTTGTCTTCAACTGCATTCCAGTTTGAATCCAGCATCTGAGAAATCTGCAAAAATATAAACTAGCGCAGTAAAATTGAAAAAGAAATATTTTTGCAAAATCAAAATAAATAATTTTTGAAAATATGATTTGCCTCAGTTATTTGGGTTGTTCGTCATAATTTACACTTGAATTCATCACAAAGTCGTGCATATAGATATTACAGGGACAGGTAACCATAAGTGGCTGCAATACACACGTGTACATTCATACACGTGTGCACTGCCTCGCCAACTCGTGTGCACAAATCAAACAAAAGCACTGCTAACAATTCAGCACAAGGTCAAACCCAAATAACACACAGGATTCAACCCAAGGCAGACCACAATTACAAGGCACGGTGCAGAGGTCTTAACAGGAAAATCAAGCAACAGTCAAGTACACAAATGTCCAATATGCAACATGACCGAGCATTGATCAAAACTGGAGACAAGATCAACTACATGAAGCAGTCAACAAGAGCAAGTGTGCTAGTACAAAGAAGACAGTGGCAACATCAAAATAAAAAAAAAGGAAAACAACAACTACACAGACTGTAAACATTCAAAAGTGCCAACATAAGCATACCAAAGTTCAACCTCTTCATTAAACAACTCAAGACCAAGCTGCAAACATTCAAAATTGCCAACAAAGAATGCAAGATCGACCAACATAATGAATACTGCAACTGCCACATGACCGTAATGCAACAATGTAGCAGTGCAAATCAAGTACAAAACACAACAATGAAGACTACAGTAAAAGACATGGAACTATGCAAGACCAGAGTAATACAGCATGCACAAAGTGCCACAAGATACAGCAATGCAACTCGACTACAAAAGCCATCAAGTATACATTACTGCAAGCTCAAGTGATAAAACATGTGTCCAGTAACCAACACAATGAAAAGACCAGACACTGCAGCATGTACAAGCCAAATAATTCAGATCAACTGATCAACAGTGCACAACCAACTCGAGAATATACACGATCAAGACCAAATGCAAACTGCAGTAGTACACTTGAACAAAATAAACAAGTGGAGCATCTGTGTAAACTGGGCAAGCATGGACAGAAGACAATGCAAACAATAAAGACCACTACAGTAATGCATCAGTGACCAAACACAGGAACTCAACAAGGCAGACTCAAGTGAGTGAAAACTTGAATTACAATGCTTCAGTGAGCAACACAGCAATGGAGTTTTTGCAGTGATACAAATGCAACACAACAGCAACATGCTTAAAGACCACAGCACGACCAATGGCAATACAGTGACAACATGACAGCAGTTTATACCACACGAATAAACCACTGCAACAATGTGTATGAACTCATGTGGACAGTAACAACAGGTCAGAGAATTGAAGAAAGCCACTACAAGAATGTAGACGCAAAGATGGCTGAAACTGTGACAATTAAGATGATAAACAAGTTGAAAAATTCATGTACGCATTCTTTGAAATAGTCAAAGTATCAAAAAAATAAAAGGAAAGTTTTAATGCCGTGTGAATCAAGGAATCGACCAAGTCACAAATCAAAACAGTGTCAACCAAGCCGTGAGAAGAAAGTATCAAAATATACGCATATGAACAAGTCAGAGATAAATCTCAAGCATCAAAGCAAAATCGAGCGGCCAAAGCACAGTGAAGACAAATTCAAACAAAATTTATACGAACGCAAAAATAGGCTTTTGAATCCTATATAAAATGCCCAATCATCATCGGCATAACAATAAGAGAGTTCGAATACAAGTATCAGAGAAAAAATTGTTACCGAAGCAATAATCGAACTCACCGAAGCAACCGAAGGAAGCAACAGAAATCGATCAAGGCAGGTTAAATCACGAACAATCAACAAAGATCGAAGTAGTATCGGAGCTTCGCAAAAGCCCTAATCTGGAACAGAGAGCGCAAGGATGAGATCCCCAAATTTTAAAGAGACGAGAAGAACAAACGGCCACCATTATCAAGAGAAAAAGGAACGGGCCGAAGTGTTTATAAAAAAAGGGGAATTAAAAATATTATTCTCTCCTTTTTGGGCCGGCCTTATTATTAAAAGGGGGGTTTTAGTTTTTAATTTTATAATAGGGGTTTTTAGTTTTTATTTTGAGCAAAAATCACGTGTCCAAAGTTCGTATTTTAATTTTTGCTCCTGGTTGTATTTTTGAAGTTGTTTTTCTTTTCAAGTCAAAGGAGTAGTAAATCACCACCTAGGTTTAGGTATTCTCAGATTGTCTATTTTGAATTAGTTCAGTGAGCAGGGTGTGCGAGTTTGCAAAACTCTATAGGCAGGAGCAGTGTTTGCGAGTAAGCGAAACTCTATAGGCGGGAGCAGGGCGTGCGAGTCTAGTAGAGTGTTTGTGAGCGGGAGCAAAAGGGTCTGCGAGTCTAGTAGAGTGTTTGTAAGCGTGATACTGTTTAATTCTAATAGAAATCTATGAATGCAGCAGTAGGCAGGGGTTGCCGAAGCTGGGTAAATTTTGTGTGTGATTTACTTTTCAGCGTATTTATTTCTGCAGTTTATTTCTGTGTTTAAATCGAGAAAATTTGCTATAACCCTATTCCCCCCCCTCTAGGGTTAATCTAGATCCAACAAATTTATCAATTAATTAGAGGGTAATTAATTGATTATAAAGTAACTAAGGATCGATTACTTTGTATTAAAGGATATTAATTAATAACTAAGATTTATATATTGATAATTAAAGGATAATTAAACTATGATTAGAGATTAATTGGTTGATTGAAAAGAGTAATCAGGGAGTAATGAATTAATTAAATGATTGTAAATTAATTAATGGTTAATTAAGCAGGATTAGATAATTAATTATGATATGAAATGATAATGCTTGCTTATGGATGATTGTTGTTGAATAAATTGAATGATATTTGTTGGATGATGCTGTGACATTCTATCGTTATGGTATGGGTTGTATCAATGATAAATGGGTGATGTTTATCTATGTTATTTCTGTATAAAAGTGTCATCCAGTAGTTGAATTTAATCACTTGAATAACTTGGGTTAAGATGATATTTGATTCGAAGAGACCGGAGTCGGGTATTAGTAAATACCCGAAACCACTTCGATTTTTTTATGAATTGATATGTGAAACCAATAGGTTAAAATGGAACGATTTAAGTGAATTGGACCATTTAACTTAAGTTTTTGGTACCTTGAAATTGATGTGCGAAATAAGTGGTGTCTAACAACTTGTGAAGTTGTAGATCTATATGAGTTACCCCCGGGTTTAAATAAGTTGTATGTTTGGTTATTCCTTGTTAGATGAGTTTACTCACGCTGGTTTCCAGCCTGACCTGGGTGTTACTTTGATATAATACTCGGGTCAGACCGAGTATTACAGATTTTCAGGAAAGGACGTTCTAGAGCTTAGGAGGCGAGCTAGAGAGAAGGAACGTATGGAGAGTTTCTGCAGTGATATATTATAGTATCTGGAACAGATTGATTTATCTATTCATGTGCTTGTAAATATGTTGTAACTCTGATATATATTAAAGTGTAATTTGACAAGTACAGTTTTCCTTTGTATAACTATTATTTATGTGATATTATATTTTATCCGCTGCGAATGTGATATTGTGTGTTTCTTTTCTGTTCTTCTTCTTCTATATCTTTTCTTCTTTTCTCTAACTATCTGGAATTTTCGGAATCGAAAATTCTGGGTCGTTACAAAGCCCCACCACGCCGATCGATAGCCTAGTGTGACTTTCTGATTCGCACCATGCCGAAAAATGCAGATCATCTAGGTTATAACATTTACATCACAAAGACTAACAAAAGAGGACGTAGTCCAAGACATACTATACTTTCATAACTTATAGCGGAAGGAATAAATTGTGATGACCACCTTATACCACCAGCAACAATAGAGTATAAATAGTGCGCTACAGTCATGCCCGATCGATATAGGACAATTATTAGGGTTTAGAATGAACAAATGCAGCATATAACCCATCATATATCTCATAGCGCATGGAAAAAATAAATTATCGCATGTACAATAGAAGAGATAGAAATAACAGTGTAAACAAATCATCATCAGAGTATAATATCCCTAGAGTTATACATCAATAGTAGAGTTTATACATTTAAAACAAACTCAACAACTGTCTAAAATACAAATAGTAAGAAATTACTACTAAGGCTCCTCGGTATTGCTTATGGGAATAAGTATAGACTCTATATAAGTATATAATAGGAAATAACTCCATCCAGCCCATCCTTTGGATAACTACTGTTATCCCGCCTTTTGGCAAGGTCGTGACACCAAGAACTCGACTAGAAACCAAGGACGGTTCGTCTTGAAGATCAGTTATACATAGGTCTACTATGGATGTCGGGAAATTTTTTTCAAATCCGGATCGAGCTATAATTTATATGACATGACAAGCAAAGCTGAGAAAGCCAATGTTCCAAATTTCAAGTCAATCGGAGTTCGTATGCTCAAGATATTGATGGATCACGGTTGAGAAATCCAAAATTGCATCGATCATAACTTGAGATCTACAAGTCCAAATGCCACCAAATTTGGACAGGAGCCATCTGGCAACCTAAGGAATGTTCACACCAAATTTCAGCTCCATCGGATGAGTTCTTAATCGATTCGAAGTTGCTTCGTACCGATCACGGACCAACTTGCATCGATCATATCTCGAGATCTACAAGTCCAAATGCCACCAAATTTGGACAGAAGCCAACTGGCAACCTAAGATACGACCGAAAGGATGCTTAGAGATAGAATCATCAGATTGACGCCTGGACTTATGGGAAACTAATCATCATTCTAACCCTTCCGATGAGCAATGGATTGCAAGTACATTGAATGGAAAGCGCATTGCTCGGAAACACAAGTAGATTCCAACTCATAGCCGGAGCCAGCTATTCTGCAGCATGCGACACAAGGCTAAACTCTAATATGCCTTTAATTCTACATCCCTACGAGCCCGATCATTTACCATTGCAAATAAGCACATGAAGTGCCTACAACCCATCACAGGTATTGTAGATCAAATCACAACTCTTCGCAAGGATGATGTAAGAGTCAACTGCATTGCTCCAGGTGAATTTGATATGTCCGCTTGGACTCGATCTCATATATATATATATATATATATATATATACATGGATCCTCACCAACTATTGAGAACCTTGCGTTAAATGTCAACTCGAACATGTCTCGGTGAATAAAAACGAAGCGACACGGATCTAGAAAGATCTGTTGCACTAAAGGAGGAGGCGAATCTACTCAAAACCAATAGGTTTATCTACGATGCCCTCTACCCAAAATGAGTATCCAATCCTTTACTTGCGAAAGAAACAAATGGAGAGTGGCGAACGTACGCCGACTACTCAGATTTGCACGAGGCATGGCGAAGCATAGCTTTCCATATCCAATGATCAACCAACTAATTGACTCGATCACCAGACATGAATTACTCTCATCCGTGTACGCAAAATACCAAATAAAATCAAATATTGAAACATATCCCAGACAAGGAATACAACTGTTTCTTTACTGACCCGAGCCTATAGTGCTATGCTGCAATCCATGGATTCAAAATTGAGAATGCTTATGCTACTTACCAAAAGACGATTAATTGATCATTCAAAAATCAGATCGGCCAATCAATGAATGTATGTGTGGTTAATATGCTCGTGAGATCACGACCATCAAGCGACCGCATCGATCACTTGGCAAAGATATTCAGTGCTATCCAACAACTGCAGAATGAAATTTAATCCTTTGAAAGGCTCTTTCAGCATTGTATAAAAAGAATTCTCGGGTTTCGTCATCAATTCTCATAGGATTGAGGCTAATGTCAGAAAATGCTGAAGATTAAAGTCATCCATATATGGAGGAAACCAAGCAGCTCTGATAGATCGCTCAGAGAGGCCTCCCATTTTACCCAAGATGTTGGATCGTGAAGATCTATATCTTAATTAGGTCATGTCAACACACGCCATAAGCATTGCAATGCTAAGTGAAGAGAAACTAATCCAAAGACCAGTATATGATGAAAGCTAGCCATTGACGAGCTTACCCTGCTAATGTCTGTATCAACCAACCGTTATGATAGGTCCAATGGCAACCTTAGATATTTGAAAGGTTACTCAAACGGAATATCAAGCTAAGCCAATTTGATATCACTTATCTCCCTTAGAGAGCTATCCATGGTCAAACATTAGCATACTTCATATCTGAATTCACTGCATCAGACGATTATCTAAAGAACAGTAGAGAACCGTCCAATCGATGGAGAACATACATAAATGGAACTCCCAATAATCATCTTTCTAACATCGAAGTCGTGTTAATGGCACTTGAAAAATGATCGATCTTCTATACTCTTAAACCCATCTTCCTTGCAACAAATAACGAAGTTAAGTATGAAGCCTTGGTCGCCATGCTGAGACTTGCAAGAAAGCTAAGAGTGGAAACTTTACATATCTTTTGTGATTTCTGATTAGCAGTATGCTAAGGCGGGGAGGATTATCGGGCTAGGGGCAACGCCTTGTTCCTTGCCTTAGCTGAAGCCAAAAGCTACTAGCTGACTTCGAGAATTACACCACTACACAAATCCTCAGAGAGCAAAATGAAATGACCGAATCAATGGCCAAGCTAGCCAGTTCTGGGAATGCGCAACAAATAGACTTTATCCCAGTTGAAATACTTATTATTCCAAGTACTGATAGATGAAGATCGACTAGATGTTAGAGATGGATCCAGGAAAGGGATCATGGATGACTCCTATCAAAGACTATTTACCATGGGGAATTCTTTTTGAATAGGGGAATGAGAGATGGCATATCCTCCGTGAAGCATCACTGCATGATTACATCTGGATCATTCGACTCCAACGACACAAAGCATTACTTTTGAATCCACCAATGTGAGACCCAATATTACGTAACCATCGATACGAAGTCTACCTTAGTGCATGCCAGATCGACCCAAGACAGGATCAATGCGAAGGAATGAATCCAAAACAACCATCAAGTTTTGTTGCAACTCGAATTTCGCATCGATTCAGGAGAGGATCGATACAGAATTCGATACGAGAAGACCGACAACGACTTGTTAACGTGCGAACGTCAACAAAGAGTCAGGTTAACGTATATGCAGGTACGTTGAACTAATTTTTAATTTTAAAAATCCGCAGGTCGAATGCCCACCTGATGACAATTACAACAACAAATAGCTAATCGTTATCATACAACAATCGGTTACAATGGTCACCAGTTGGTAGTCAACAGTTCATATTACTAAAAAATCAGTCAAGGATCACAACTTCCAACAAGAAGGCGATAATTGTTTAACAAGTTAAATGGAACTATTCAGAGTGAAGATGGAAGTTTTCAAAGCACGTCATGTTCACACAAGACGTACTTTGGGGGGCAAATGTTATCCCGCCTTTTGGCAAGGCCGTGACACCAAGAACTCGACTAGAAACCAAGGATGGTTCGTCTTGAAGATCTATACATAGGTCTACTATGGACGTCGGTAAATTTTTTTCGAATCCGGATCGCACTACAATTTATATGAAATGACAAGCAAAGCTGAGAAAGCCAATATTCCAAATTTCAAGTCAATCGGAGTTCGTATGCTCAAGATATTGATGGATCACGGTTGAGAAATCCAAAATTGCATCGATCATAACTTGAGATCTACAAGTCCAAATGCCACCAAATTTGGACAGGAACCGTCTGGCAACCTAAGTAATGTTCACGCTAAATTTCAGCTCCATCGGATGAGTTTTTGATCGATTCAAAGTTGCTTCGTACCGATCACGGACCAACTTGCATCGATCATATCTCGAGATCTACAAGTCCAAATGCCACCAACTTTGGACAGAAGCCAACTAGCAACCTAAGGAATGCTCATGCCAAATTTCAGCTCAATCGGATAAGTTCTTGATCGATTCGAACTTGCTTCGTATCGATCACGAACCAACTTGCATCGATCACATCTCGAGATCTATAAGTCCAAATGCTATGAAATTTTCACAGTAGCTTACCGCCAACATGAGGAATGTTCATGACAAATTTTAGCTCAATCGGATGAATTCTTGATCGATTCGAAGTTGAGTTCGAATAGATCCCCGGCCCAAAAACTCCAACTTGCATCCATCATAACTCGAGATCTACATGTCCAAATGCTATGAAATTTTCACAGTAGCTTACTGCCAACATGAGGAATGTTCATGAAAAATTTCAGCTCAATCTGATCAAATCTTGATCGATTCGAACCGGATTTCCAGAATCCAGGCGTATGGGCCCCCCTCACATACCAGAAGCGGTCTCCCCGAATTTTAGGCGAAATATCAGCCTCCAGCACTTATAAATAGAGCCCCTGGTCATTCAGGAAAGGGATCGGAGAATTTTGAGAGTAAAAGAGCGCCCGGACTCTGCCACGTTCACTCCAGAATGCCATTACTGCCATTGATCTCGAATTTAAGCTTATTATCTGCTGTACTTCGCTATCAAAAACTTGTAATCTTCAAGTATCAAGCAATAAAGTGATAAAACTTCATAGTGGATGTAGGCAACACAACGAACCACTCTAAAACTCTGTGTTTCTACGAATTTTCTTATATGTTTATTGATGTGTTTGTTAGATCTGCTTCATTTTACATTTATTCTCTTCATTTTATCTCTTCAAACACATCCGAAGAGTGTTGTGCCCAATTTTGGTGCAAACAACTACTGCATCACATATGCATGTTATCTAGTCTGACCATTTAATAGCACTCGAGACAATAAGAAGTAAAGCATAAAACCTTGGGTCAGACAATAGTCTGGTGTGAGCGGTAAATAAATCTTAGGCTACTATACAAGTAAATATGGCAAGGAACAAGAGTACATGAACCACACCGACATGTCCCTGTGACCAAAGAGTTTGCACATAATAGTATAATATGTTACTCTACTAAATCATAAAGGTATAATATAGAATACCATATTGGATGCTCGAATACACCTATCATCAGTATCTACTCCTAATGATATTCCCGAATAATAGCCCACTAAAGGAAAGCAACCATAATACTCATCAAATAAGACTCCCCATCACTCACCCATGTGTTATGAATTTATGATAATTCGTACGGCCTCCTTACTGCCAGGAACTAATGAAATCCTGGTTCTCTATGTACTCTCGTATCATGCAGCCCAAAGCTCAAAATGTATCTCATTGCCTTAAAGCTAAACACTAGAACCAGGGCCACTGGTCCAGGGTATTCAAATCCTTACTACCAATTCATGGACGTCCCCACTTATAATACCCCTGCTTGAGCATCAACGAATCCTTAGCACATACGTATCCAACCCTAATTTCCTCCTTCTTGACACTAAATCCTTCTTGCTCGATCCAGTTTCCATTATTCATGAGGAATCCTTCCACATTCCATGTTCCTACGGCTCTCTCCATTACCAAGCCACCATCTTTGGTACCTACTTCAGATACGAGCCGTCATCCTAAGATTCCATATTTTCATCATGCTATTAGATCGCCATCCAATCCTAATGCGAATGAGTCAACACCTCCAGCACGATCTGCGGAACCTCTAGACCATTCCTTAGAAGTTCCACTCCCATTGGACTCACCATAGCAAGTCGGTATCGACCACTTCAAGTCGGTGCCGATCTCTGTACATGCCAACTAATGGCTAAGTTTCCATCCACTCCTTCCTTGCTTCTAATACTACATGCCTAGAAGCTTTGACCCTAACCCATCAACTCAAAACAAGTCGTCATAAGGAACAAGTCTTCTCTTCAAAGCACTTATCTCCTCTTTCTAGAAACAAGTCGTCACAGCCTCCAACACTTGGCCAATCATCAGTCCATCACCTTAGGCAACATCCACTAGCCTTATTCTCGCTTTCTACAAAATCTATGACCCATAGGACCAACCCAAACATGTCGGTGTCAAGCTCTTTATGTCAATATCGACATGTGCACTTCATGAATTGGTTTTCTCAACTTGAACCTTATATTATTTCCATGCTCCAAAGTCTCCCTTCCAAGTTTTTTCCAACTCCGATCATCGTTGCCTTCGAAATGCCCAATTCTCCTACCTATCTTTGTAAACATCCGAAAACTAACAAAAACATCAAATTATATTGTACAAATATAGAATAGCAAACAACTTCATCCATTCAAACATGCAATCCATAGAAATAAGATAAACAAGTCAATCCTTAACCTAGATCTATATATAGCATGAACATATGAACATAAAAAAGGTAATTTCTAATCATTCTATGTCATATGCATGAATTAACATGTAACAAGGTTTAGAATGGTTTTGTGGCCAAAAATCAATCTAAAAGATCCTATAATTCTACCATATAAACATGCATAGTATAGTGAGAAAGTATAAATGACTCACCAATTACCAAATTCAATCAATTTGTGTGTAGATTTATTCTGGACATCAAATAAAAGCACTCAAAATTAAGAAAATTGATGATCTCTATCTTCTTATTGACGATCTAATCACTAATCAATAATCTAGTTTGATTTAGAGAAAATTTTAGATGAACTAGGACAGATTTATGGCTAATTAGGGTTTAGGCCTGATTTAGAATGAGAGGGAAAAGTTATAATTTGACTCCTATAGCCCCTATTTATAGTAATCTCTAATCAGACTAATGGGCCAACTAATGGGCTTAATTACTTACACATTAATTCTGGCTATTAGCTACTAAATTAAAATACCCATAACTTCCTAACTATAAATCTGTTTTTCTATTAAGACCACTCCACGACATATGACATCATCATCTTGAAGCAGTGGAACTACTTTAAGACCATAATTCGACTTCTATCAAAAGTTATTGCCCAAACAAGGTTTTCAAGGTTCAAATGGTCACATAGAAATTCAAAAAAAAATCATAATAGTGTAAACTGTCCCTATGATTTATATCCCAACATTATAGAATTCAAAGAACTCATACAAATAAAATAGAAATATTTTACGATCCTGCGATAGGTAAAATATGGGTCATTGTGTTCTCCTCCTTTTAGGAATTTCGCCCTCGAAATCGCTAAACAAGCTGAAGTATAAGTTGCCATTGCTATCCTACATGCCTACCAATCATAAACAACCACAACACAAATACAAAAAGCAACCATGTAATCAATAGCATAGGCGATCTATCCTAGCATGGAATACTAACCTATCTAATATAATATGCAATGGCGAAAGTTGATATGATAAATGTTGGCTCTTGCCATTCAAAGAGATCTGAAAACACAATCCTCATGCTCTCCTCCATCTCCCACGTACACTTGTCATCACTTCTGCCCCATTA
Organism: Allium cepa; assembly: GCA_030765085.1. Lineage (NCBI taxonomy): Eukaryota > Viridiplantae > Streptophyta > Magnoliopsida > Asparagales > Amaryllidaceae > Allium > Allium cepa. Next base: position 433,685,508 of record CM060943.1, read on the forward strand.
TATCTTAACTAGTTTCACCGTCTATCTCCTAAGATATTTTGTATCATACCCAACAATATGAACCGGCTTATGAGATATATAAACTTCTGATTCTACCTCAATATCTTCTAGTTAATCCTGTGTAATCATTACGCCTAGGTCATCCACAAACTTCCATAGATAAGAGACATGAAAAACGTTATGTACGCCCACCGTCTTCTAAGGTAAGCCATCCTTATATGCCAATCCTCTTGGTTATCGAAAAAGTACCTACAAACATCGGTGCCAACTTCCCCTTCCTATCAAATCAAATTACATTCTTTAGAGGAGAAACCTTACCAAATACCATGTCTCTGACATAAAACTCTAAATCTCTTCATCTTATCCATGTAGCTATTCTATCGAACTTGAGCAGCTTTCATTTGTTGCCGAATGATCTCAATCTTCTTTGATGTCTCTCAAATCATATATGGTCCAATATCGATTTCCCATTCACTTCCCACCAACATGAAGGAGCATTACATAGTCTTCCATCCAACGCTTCATGTGGAGTCATTCCAATACTCGATTGGTAACTTTTATTGTATGCAAACTCCACCAAATGCAAATGATCGTCCCCTAATCTAACAAAGTCTAAAATGCATGTTCATAGGAGATCTTTGAATATATGATTTAATCTTTCGGTTTGCCCATCCTATAAGCTCATCCAAAACACACTAGTGAGCAACGGGTCTTAGTCACTCACAATGCTCTTGGGCATACTGTGAAATCGTACTATCCACTTTACATACGATTTCACCAGCTTGGATGCCATTTTACTTGACTTGACGGGTACAAAGCTCACACTCTTGGTCAACTGATCTACCATGACCCAAATGCATTTGTACCCTACTCGAGTTCTCGACTGTCCATCTACAAAATCCATCGATACTTGTTTCCATTTCCACCTAGGAATTTCTAGAGGTTTCAACAGTTTGCTAGATTTCTTTTGCTCTACTTTTACCAACTGGCAGGTCATTACACTTTGAGATAAATATCCCAACATCACTCCTCGTGCCTTTCAATAGTAAGTTTGCTTCGTATCTTGGCACATTTTGTTATCATCGGGATAAATAGTCAATATGGAATGATGACATTCTCTTAGCACTACATTTCACAATCCACTAGCATTAGGAATAAACAACCTCCATCTTTACAAAGCCAACCTTCTTAGTCGAGTTCATATTACTTCAAATCTTTATATTCTACGCCTTCCCCTTTCTTCGTTACGATCTACGTTAGCCTAGCATGCCACTTCTGACTAGTACCGATCTTTTCTATATGAGTAGGTCTAATTGACAAATGTGCTAACATTTCAGGATCTTTTCTACACGAGTAGGTCTAATTGACAAGCGTGCTAACAAATCAGATCCGGCAATATATTCTATTTTCTTCCATTCCTAGAATATTACCCCCAAATCAAAATGTTTTCTACTTAATCCAATGGTGACAGCATTCCGTATTCCTGGATTATAGGAAAAACTAAAATCATAAGAGGATAAGAATTTTGACCACTTTTGTTGATGAAGGTTAAGAAGCTTCTAAGAGAAAAGGTACTTCAGGGATTTATGGTCCATAAATAGCTCAAACCTCTCTCCTAATAGATAGTTCCACCACATAATCATAGCAAAAACAATCGCCGCCAACTCCAAATCATGGATCTGATAATTCCTTTCATGCGTCTTTAGATGTCGACTAGCATAGGCAACAACTTTTCCTTTATGCATCAAAACCGCCCCTAATCTAGTACCATGTACATCTATGCATATTGTCAACTCTTTGTTCCGGCTTGTAATAGTCAATAGGGGTGCACTTCTTAACCGGTCCTTAAAAATCACAAATGCATGCTCACAATTTGCATCCCAAACAAATGGTTGATTCTCCTTTGTTAAATTGGTCAATAGTTGTGCTATCTTCAAGAAGTCCTTGATGAAGCATCTACAATAGGCCGCAAATCATAGGATATTCCTTAAATAAATAGCATTCTTAGGTCGATTCCAACCTTAAATTACTACCACCATCGAAGGATCCACTGCTATACCCTATCCCGAAACGACATGACTTAAGAATCTCACTTCTACACTCTAGAAGCGACACTTAGAGAACTTCGCTCTCAACTTGTGCATTCTCAGTATCTCTGGCACAATCCTCAACCGCTTTTTATGCTCCTCTTCAGTTCTAGAATAGATCAAAATATCATCTACGAACACAAGCATGAACTTATTCAGCTAGTCTTTAAAAACATGATTCATGAGATCCATAAAGTATGTTAGAGCATTGGTCAAGCCGAATAGCATCACCAACTACTCACAAAACCTGATGGTGTATGAAATTTAGTACAAGGCATAGTCTCCTTCACTACTCTAAGCTGATAAAATCTCGTCGTCAAATCCATTTGAGAGAACACTTTAGCGCCATGCAGCTGATCGTACAAGCCATCAATACATGGAAGTGGGTACTTGTTCTTCTCCGTTACTTTATTCATCTTATGATAATCCACACGTAACCTTAAAGAGCCATTGCCTTAGTTACGAATACAACAGGTGCACGTATTCAGATATGCTTCACCCAATGAACCCTTTCCTCAAAAAGTCATTCACTTGCACCTCTAATTCCTTCCGCTCTCTGGGAGCCACAGGCTACAAAGGTATAACTAACAGTCTGGCTTCCTTTACCAAATCAATTTGAAACTCGATCTCTCTGTTGAACGACAATCCAGTCACTTCCTCAATGATATCATGGTACCCTCCAGCGATAAGCATAGATGAAAACCCCTCTTATGAAACCTCAAGCGAATATAGATAGTTAACCATCAGCTCATCCTTTGATGGGTAGCTAACAACTACAGTTTGCCTAACCATATATCTGATTGCCACTAATAGCTTCTTGCAATCCACTATAGCTACATACTTCTTCAGACAGTCCATTCCTAAGATAATCCTGAACCCAACGTAATTTAAAACAAAGCAATTGCAAAAATATAGCATCCATTACTCAATAAAACTAAACCGTTACAAACCACGCACAGAATAGTCGAGCCTCCAATATGGTTTTTCACAATCAAGGGCCGGTCTACTATCTCAGGTCTCAATCCCAATCAATCTACTAGACCACTACATATATATGAATGGTATCAACAAATTCAAACAGTAACATCACAAATAGAAAGCAAACCTTGAATGACGACTCCTTCCTCCTTCCCCATCATTGAAGGATCACTCGACGAAGTCAAAACTGCATCCGAACCACATGCCTACACTATCGACTTATCCTTTACAATTTTTAGACAGTATTTCTTCAAATGCCCTGGCTTATCACAGTTGTAGCATTTCTTCTTATCACTCACTTTGTAATCCTTAATAAAATGAACTCTCTCTTTGCACCCATAGCAAATAGGTTCACATTTACCCTTCTTGTTTCCACCTTTTCCCTAGGGCTGCTTCCGTTTTCCAATTCACTTCTTTTGGCCTTCACCGCCTTACTATGGCTTTGGCTCCTCTTTCTCAGCAGAATCAACAATAGTTGTCCAATCCTTGTGGTATAGGTTCTCATGGTGAAGTGCCTTCTCTACCAACTTCTCAAATGGTTCATCAATATGCTACACCGGCTTCTCCCTAAGGTGCTTATCCAATCCTATGATTAAATCTTCATTCTTTCTCGTGGGAGTATCAATGGATGTCATCTCATACTTAGATAAAGCATCAAACTCTGCCACATATTCAGTAACCGTCATCTCTCGCAGCTTGAGATCAGCCAATTTCTTGAACAATACCGACTTCTGAGCTGCCAAAATGATTCTCTTCAAACCTCATCTTAAAACGATCACAGGAAAACCAGTCTTCTGGAGTAGCACTAATGACAGCATTCCACTAATTCATAACTTAGCCCTGAAGCTACCTCCAAGGAAATTTTCTCTTCATAACATCTTCCACCTCTTTATCACCAAAGATGCGCTCACAACTATCCAACCAATCTAGAACTTCTATGGCTAATTCCGTCCCATGAAATGGTTTTTCATTAAGTGTAGGGTAACCCTTCTTCAATTGAGCGAAACAAACCCAAGGCGCTTGCATTGGAGCACCTACTCCAACCATAACTCTAAGAGTATTTCTCATAACATTAGCCATCGTAGCATTGAACATGGTTTGAAAATCGGGTGTAGAAACTATTGATCCTACTTCTTCCTCTACTCTAAAATTGAACTCATGGTATTTCTCATACGATGGCTCATCCTTATCTGTAGCAAGAATGATCAATCTCTCATAAAGAAAACAGTGTCTATAATGCTCATATGCATGCGACTTATACTATACTATCATATAGTTTTGAAAACTAAACTTATAACAAGTACGCATTCTCTCGTATATATACGCACTCTAGATTCAGCATAAGATGTCAACTCCTTCCTTATCTCTACTAGATCACAGTATCAACTTAGTTTAATCACATAACAAAGGCTCTAATACCAAATATGATGACCGCCTTATACTACCATCACTAATAGAGTATAAAATAGTGTGCTGTAGTCATGCTCGGCTGATATAGGACGATCTTTAGGGTTTCAAATAAATAAGTGTCCTATCTTCAGGGTTTCAAATAAATAAGTGCAGCATATAACCTATCATACATCTCACTGTTCATGAACAAAATATAATATCATATATACAATAGAAGAGACACTAATAACAATGTGAACAAATCATCATGAAAGTATAATGTCCACAGAGTTATACATTAATTATAAAGTATATACAACAAAAACCAATTGAACAATTGTGTCAATACAAATAGTAAGCATTCATTGCTAAGGCTACGCTGTACTGTACATAGGAATAAGCGTGGATTACACATAAGTATATAATACGAGATAGTTCCTTCTAGCCCGTCCTCCAACCAGCTACTGCATTACCTATACGTGTTATCTAGTCTACTGATTTAAGAGTACCTAAGATAATATGAAGCAAAGCATAAAACCATTGGTCAGACACCAGTCTGGTGTAAGTGGTAAATAAATCTCAAAATACTATATAGACAAATATGGTAAGGAACAAAAGTAAACAAACCATACCTCACTTGTCCCTACAAACAAAAAATAGCACATAATAGTATAATATGTTACTCTATTATCTTATAAAGTTATAGTACATAATAACATAATGGATGTCAAATATTCCTATCTCTGGTACCAGTTCCAAATGATATTCCTTAGTCATAACCCACTAAAGGAAAGCAACCAAAGCAACCATAGAATCCATCCAACAAGACTCATTATCACATACCTCGGTGCTTTGAAATTATGGTAACTCGTATGGCCTCCTTACTATCAGGGACTAATGGAAATCGCAGTTTACTATGTATTCTCATATCACATAGCCCAAAGCTCGATACGTATCTCATAGCCTCAAAGCTAGACACTAGAACCAAAGCCATTAGTTCAGGGTATTCGAATCCTCGCTCCAATCCATAGGCAACTCCACATGCAATACCCCTGCTTCTTGTACATAAGAAAACACTATGAGCATCAACGAATCCTTAGCACATACTTATCCTAGCCCTCTATCGCTCCTTTTAGACACTGAAGCCTTTTTTCTCAATTCAGTTTCTATTATTCATGAGGAACCCTTCCACATTCTCTGATCCTATAGCTCTCTCCATTATTGAGCCGCCGTCGTTGGAACCTACTCCCAATACGAGCCAACATCGATTATAGCTTTTCATCATGCCATTCCATCACCATCCAACCTTGATGCAAATGAGCCAACACCTCCAAGACGATCCATGGAACCTTTACACTATTCGGCAAAAGCTTTGCTCCTATTGGACTCACCATAACAAGTCGGTACCAACTTCTTCATTTCTATGTCAATCTCTCTACTTAGCCAACTAATGCTGAGTTATCTTCTACTCCTTCCTTGCTTATAATACTTAATGCCTTGACACTTTGACCCTTACCTATTAACTCAAAATAAGTCTTTATAGGAACAAGTCTTCTCTTCAAAGCACTCAACTTCTCATTCTAGAAACAAGTCATCATAAGAGCATGTTTTGCCTTTAAAGCACTTAACTTCACATTCTAGGAACAGGTCATCATAGCCTTTAACACTTAGTAAATCACCAATCCATCATCTTGGGCAACCTCCAGTAGACTTGCTCTCCCTAAAATTGATAACCCATAGGACCAAACCAAACATGTGGGTGCCGAGGCCTTCATGTCAGTGCTGACATATGTACTTCATGAGTTGGAGTTTGCGACTTCAACCTTATACTCTTCCCATGCTCCAAAGCCTCCCTTCCAAGTTTCGTCCAATTTCGATCATCTTTGCCTTCGATGTGCTCAATTCTCCTACATATCATTCTAAACATCAAAAACATTGTCAAATAAAATCAAATCACATTATACAAACATTGAACAAAAAGCAGTTTCATCCATTCAAATGTACAATCCATAGAAATAAGATAAACAAGTCATTCTCAAACATATATTCATATATAGCATGAATATATGAATATAAACAAGGGTAATTTCCAATCAATCTATGTCATATGCACGGATTAACATGCAATTAGAGTTATAAAAGGTTTTATGGCCAAAAATAAATTTAAAGCTAGTTAAATCCTATAATTCGTCCATATATCATGCATATTATAGTGAGAAGGCATAAACCACTCATTAATTATCAAATTCAAACAATTTATGTATAAATCTAATCCGGACAGCGAAGAAAAGCACTCCAAATCAAGAAAATTGATGATCTTTATCTTCTAGTTGACAATCTAATCAATAATCAACAATCTAGTTTGATTTAGAGAGAAATTTGGATGAACTAGGATGAATGTAGGGATAATTTGGGTATAGACCTGATTTGGAATAAGAGGGGAAAGTTCTAATTTGACTTCTACAGCCCTTATTTGTGATAATCTCCAATTAGACTACTAAGCTTAATTAATTGCATACTATTCTGGCCAGTAATTGTTAAAAATAAAATCAGCTATAACTTCCTAATCGTACGTCTATTTTTCTATTATTACTACTCTATAAAATGGAAAACAATCGTCCTGAAGCAATTAAACTAGTTGAGATCCCAATTCGACTTCTATCTAAAGTTATGGCCCAAATAAGGTTTTCAGGGTTGAAATGGTCATATAGAAATTCAGGAAAAATCTTAAGCATGTAAAATGTACCTAAGAGTCATATTCCAAAACTATAGAATCATATGACCTCATACGAATAAAAAAGAAATATTTTACAATCATTTGATATATAAAATGTAGGTCCTTACATAAGTCATAACATAGAAAAATATCCATCTTAGATAATATCCAAATCACATTCTTAGAAAATCAATACATGGCCTAATACAAAGTACATAGAAAATATCATTCCAAGTCCAACAAAAGAGGTAAACTATATTAATAAGATAGATAAGTACATGGAGAACAAATATAGTAAAAAACGTCTCTAAAGATAAGCTCGACTCTCCAAGTATGAAGAATGGGCTAATTACTACGACCTATCCACTTGTAGTTGGGGAAATGAAAGAAAGGGAATGGGTCGGATGAAAGTATGGTGAATGGGTACAAGTTTAATTTATGAGGATCATGTACAAATACTCCCATACTACTCTAGATGATATTGGGCGTGATACAAGTATGTGTGAATTCCTAGCCTGTTACCGAAGGTTTCTTATCTAAAATTCCTACACTAAAATTTATGTAGGCTACTACAACAAATCGAACTAAGGATTGAGTCTCATGTTTAATGTTCAGCCGCTACTCCTAGAGCTACTCAATATGTAAGACACTGCCCTCTTGGCTACAGACTATGGAAACACCACCTCTAGGCTACTGGGGAACAACTTCCATCAATATCACCACCTCTAACCTACTAGGGAAGTGATTTTTACCCTGATTACATGTAACGCCACTGCACATTGAAGGGGAGCCCATAATGACTACCCGTCGTAGTGTCGAATAGTCTACACCCGTATCCACGTCTTATTGATAGCATTGGCCTCTTGGCCCATGCGCCGACATCATCCATTTGAATTGTACCATGTTATGTCGGTATTCATCCATATTAGGAATCCAAATGTTAGATCACCCTTATTAGGAATCATTGTTAGTACTGCACCATAGTGGAACCTCCTGCAAGTACCATTTGTGAAAATACATCACCTCAAGTCCATTACTCACTTCCAAATAGGGTAAACAACATTTACACAATACCGCAACAACTAAGCGTCTGCTCCTAGGGAACTAGCTCCCTATAAGTCCTAACATACATCCAAGTGACCTTAAGCAGGCCCTCAAATAGTTAATATTTATAAGTAAATTGGGCCTTAGCCTAAGGTTTAAACTGCATATTTCACACATCAATCGGTCGACCGCTAACCCTGTCCAGTCAATCGTTACTGATCGACCACTAAGGGTCAAGTTCGACTAGTTAATTGTTGAAATTACGGTTTCGATAATTTTAACTATCTTTTTTGTTATTACATAATCTGTGTCGCTAACAGTTATTGGTTAACCCTGATTACTGAATGATCAGTCCATGTTTCAACTTGCTATTCAATTTAAGGTTTATTGATTTAGCGTTTGTAAATTTAATAAAAAAGGGTGTGCGAATCAACATAAGTTTGACAGTCTATAGTGTTTCAATTCTAATCTAGTTTGCATAATCCAATTTTGGGATTTATATAGTTCAAATTATATTTCTACCACTCTAAATCAATTAAAATGATTAAACTAATTATAACAATCATCTTACTAAAATTGTTCCCACTCACCTCGAGCCTAAGCTCTTCCTATTCGCTTTGTTGGGAATCACCATTTTGAATGCTAACTTTGCTTGCTCCGTCTACCCCCAATTATTTATATTCTTCTATGTTGATTTTATTTTGATTTTAAGAATTTTAGGTTTAGAGAGGAGGGAAAATTATGACAGAATTTCGCAACTATGTTCAGTTAAGTGGGTGCTAGAATTTATAAGGTTTGTAAAATAGTTTAGACCATTAGATTTAGTCTAGAGAATCTCAAGTCTAATCACACACACATATACATTTCTTCGAAGCCAATTATCGATCCTAGCCTTTAAAACACATCACCACTTTTCACTAATTGCACGATTTTACCCAAACATGGTCAATGGCTGCCGCACCTAGGTTGACCGCTACCGATTGACCTTTGACTCCCTTGGGTCGATTAGTCGCCATCCTAATTTGTCTAGTTTATTTTCTTACTCTATATTTTATTATTCCAATGCTCGCAGCTTCTCCTTTTAACTCCGATTTCGGAGAAAAGTTGGTTAAATTTGTTGGGATGTCTCATATTGTATCGGTGATGGGCGCACATCGAAAAAGAACAGTCCTACATTGTAAGAAATAATGAAAATTGAGTGGTATATATATAAGTTTGATCGCATGTAACAGCACGGAATTCCTTTTGTTAAAAGGTGTTGACCAAACACTATGTTGGCCTTATAGAGGGATATGCGGACGAATCCAAAATTTCAACATGGTACCGGAACCGATAGTAATGCCTAGGACAATGGAAAATGTTTAAATGATCTGTAAGTTGAGGTGGTTAGTGGGTAGGCTTAAGTAGTCAGGTTTAAGGTAGATTTATACCATGGTAATGTAAGGTATGGTACAATGGCACTTGAAGAAAGTCTCAATGTTGTAGGCATCAAAGTTGGCATATTGGAAGACACATGAATAGATGTGAGCCAAGATGGAGATTTATTGGGTGTCTCACAGTGTATGAGGGTAATGGGTGCATAATGGAAAAGATACTCCACATTGTGAAAAATAATGGTGGTGGAGTGGTATATAATGTAAAAAAAGGGATTCTTTTTGTTAAAAGGTGTTGACCAAACTCTATGTTGCCCTTACGAATGGATGTGTGGACGGATTTCAACATGGTACTGGGGCAGATGGCAATGCCTAGGACAATGGACAATGCATAAGAGATTAGTAAATCATGGTGGTAAGCAATGTAGGCTTAAGTAGTTAGATTTACCATGATACACAGGGTCTATTAGAACGGCAAATAAATAAAGTCTCAATATGGTGTAGGCATCAAAGTTGGCATATTGGAAGATGCATGAATGGATGAGATCCAAGATGGAGATTTGTTGGGTGTCTTGTGTTGTACAAGGGTAATGGGCGCACAAGAATAGTCCAACATCATGAAAAATAAGTATATATATACAAGTTTGGTGCATGTAACAAGAAGGGATTCCTTTTATTAAAAGGTGTTGACCAAACTCTATGTTGGCCACATGAAGGGATGTGAGGATGGATCTCGAAATTTTAATAAATTATTCACATCTCTCTTTTTCTTCCACTAAGACGAAATACATTGAATTAACCCATCTCACAGTTGAAATACGAGGGAAACAAAATTATCGTGCATTAAATCTACTAGGTTTATTATGTATCACATAGTACCTTACCTAAGTTTATATTATTACTTCTTAATTTCTCCTCTATCTTATTTCATTACTTCATAGTTGCTCCCTTGGGAATCCTGATCATGGAAACAAAAGAAATTAATAATGCTAAAAAATTAAATTAGTGAGTTGGTAGTTTTATAAATTGTACACTATGTGTAAAGTGAAAAAATGGTGTGCATTATTTTGTAATTTTTTTGCATATATGCATATTAAATACGGTGTGTAATAGTGAAAATCTAAAATGAATTTGCTCACATATTATTGCAACTAATAAAAGGAACTAATATGAATTTCAACTGATCAATTGTGATTAGTTATGTTTAATATAAATTTTAACTGATAAAAGAAATAACAAATTCTTTTTAATTAAAGTTAATGTTAATGAAAAAATTAGTTACATATTAATTATTTTCAATGATAATCAATTGTAGAGTTGATTTGTAATTAATTAGTTCATCTAAACTAATTCCTTTTCCCTATCTTTTTCGAAATTTGGTTCAATTCCCACAATGAAATGTAGTTGGCAAGGGTTAAACCCTCAGCTTATATATGAGCGCCACATGTCTTAACCAATTGCACTACCCTAATGGATATTAAGTCCTTTTGTTAGTACATTTAAGAATTATTGTATATTCCAACTCTATGAGAGAACACATAGTTCAAATTATTTTGCAGCTTTAACAAATGCTTTCTAACTATGGAGAAATAATTGAGTGGAAAGTAGCTGCTCGTTCTTAACAAATACTTTACTTTTTTAACAAATTTAGCAAAATAATAGAAGAAAAAAGAAAAATATTATTGATAATTTTTAAATAAACAAATAAAATATTATTATAGCAGTATTTTTTAGGCTTTTAAAGGCAACATTATAATGTAAATATTTGTTGGTACTTGAAACGAAAGTTTTTATCTTCTACATATATATAATAACATGATTATAATCTTTAGCTTACTTACATAACAAACGGAATGGGTTGCAAAACCTATATTACGTTGACGCTTGGTAATGAATATTATGAGAATTCATTTCGATGTTCAATTGATTCTTCAAAAATGTTCATGTCCAATGTACAAATAAGTCTACGAAGAAAACTCGTAGAATGTTTGGAATTATGATAAAATGTGACCTATTAGAAATGAATAAAGGACAATTACCTAAAAAGGATAAGGTGAAGTGGGGAACTGTTAATTAAGAGCCAAATTTAAATGAAAAATACATTTCCATGTCGAGTTGGGTATTAAGTAATATCAGTTTATTGAAGAAGGAAGGTATGACCATTGTTACCATTTAGTATTATGAAGATTTTGAGGGAAAGTAATGAATGGACATAATTGGTATTGAAGTTTTAACTTTTTAATTCGTAGAAAAAGTCATAATTTATCTTTGTGTAAAATAGAGTTTCCATAGATTTTGGTTTATAACAAAATATATTAACTTTAGCTACTTTTTACATCTTATAAGATCATTATTTCACTACATACAGTTCATATATTCATTTAGACATTTATTGCTATTATGCTTATGCAGATGCCTATTTATAAATCACTTTATTCTACTCTATAGTATAGATATTTACAATAAATTTACCCTGCGAATGATACTATATTTTATTAGCTTCATTGAAGCTTTTTGTTTAAACCATTTGAACAAGATTCAATCTTTACTAAAATGTAGTGAAAAGTATTTTGTATATGCACCTATGTTGGTCCCAAAAATGGCACAACACCTAATGACTTGTATAATGATAGGTATTTAGCAAAAAGTATATGAAAATAAAGAGAACACCAGAACTTTTATAATGTTTCGGCAATTTCTGGCCAATGTCCACTATAATTTATTGAATATTTTATTGAAAGGTATTTAAGGTCAATAGTATATGGGATTTACTAGTTTAAAGTATAGAACAGTGAATAATAGCTTTCTTAGTGACTTTAATAGGGGAGAAATAGGAGATGAAAAAGATAGAGTGCCAAAAAATCCTTTTCAAGTAGCCATAGGGTATGTATTTATAGGAAAACTTCCTAGTAAAACCAAGGGCCCATGAAATATCAAGTCCAAATAAGTGTCCAAGCATGTAGAAGCAAGTTTAGGGCCCTACAAAGCAATCAAAACCACTCGGTACTGATCAGTTTTTATGGAAAAGAAACCCTCCCTTCTTCCTTTATATGGTCTTCTATCTCCAGTCGATTCTATTCCAAGCACATTTCCTTTAATATTGAATTATTTTTAAGACGTTTTGATTCTGCTTGTTTATCTTTGCTTTCCTTGGTTTCTTTCAGAAAATCATTAAAGTTGTTCCTCTACTCCTTAGGAGTTGTACTTCATGACAATCATTCATGCTAAAGACCCATGTAGAATAACTTTAGAGGTCCCTCATGCAAAATAATGCACTCTATACCGATTAATTCCTCTACGTACCAAGTAGTTCCATTTGCTCCAAACCCTCTTTAATTTTTGGGGTGCGATCCTGTTGACCTTCTATGCATGTTCCTAAGTCCATGAAACATGTCTTCACCTTGAAGTTCTAATTCCATTGATTAAATGCTTGGTCAAAAAGCCTGATAAGTCATTCCCCTATAGGATGCTTTAATTATAAACAAAGCGCATGCTCTGGAGCAAGATAAGCATTTTATATTATCCTTGCATGTTTGTTAGTCACCCAAGAGATGCTTTAAGGCGTTGTTTCCATGCTGTTGATATCCATTCAACTGCTTTACAAAACCGAGATTCCATTTCTTATGCTAAGGGTAAGATATACTCTCTTGAGATCATTCCATGCCTTAGCTTGGTATGATCTTCCTCTCCCTTAACATAAATTTTAGTTAAAAATCACCTCTCGGTACCGAGTGGTACCTACCGGTATCGATAGTTGTGCCCTGGCCTGAGCTAAGTACGAAGGACTTGGAAAAATACTATAACTTTTTCACTTCTACACATGCTGACTACTTGTTCTTAACTCCTCCAAACTTCAAACCATCATCGATCTCTTGCAACTATTTCCCTACCGCCTTCGAGCAATTTCCGACTTTCGCCCAAGGTGGACGTCGATCACCAAAACTCGCATCGCCATCAAGCCGACATCTCAACCACCATCGCCTACTCCAGATCTCTTGGTTCCATTGGCCTCTTCCTTTGCAAATTCAAAGGAGAATTCTAGTGGAATCAATCTATTGGTTCTGTAAAGGTTTGCATTGGTCACGGAGCAATCACCATCGGTGGGGTGATTTTCTACGTAATTTTAGCAATGGGTTGATCGGGGAAAACCCTAGTTCATTCAAGATTTCTTTTGGGTCCGACTTGAAATGTGTTTGGGTTCAACTCGGGGTGTTCTTAAGAAAAGTGGTCGAACATCATAACTCGCATTCCCACATTTTCAATAATCCGTAGTTATCTTGACCAGTCTCCCATTGTCATTTCAATTCCAATAGGATGGCTCGTTTCCTAGGGACAGTTATATTGATGAGTTCTAACAGTTAAACAATTCTATTGCTTGTCATTCCTACTATCCAATGGCATATAATGGTTTTTTCCTACAGATTTAGACATTCCAATAGTAGACGATCGATCCAAACAGGCCTGTGAATATTTCTCGGTGAAAGTACCAAAATGTTTGCATCGAAATTGGTATAAACACCCAATAGAATGTGTAAATAATAAAATGATGAAAAGTAAGTGAAAATGAGTAAAAATGTTATATACAAGGTTTATAGTGGTTCGACTAATTGTTGCCTATGTCCATTTGAGATTTTATTGATAATATATCTGTTTTACAACTACTATTCTTATTGTTCGGTACCACTCGGTAGCCAATTATAAGAAATAAGAACAAAGTTGTTTGAAAGTAAAGAGAACCCAAAATGAAGCCACCCAAGCCCTATTTATAGTAGTAAGTGCCCGAAAATTGCTCTAGCAAGTCCTCCTCCATGTTCTTTACGATCTCCCTGAAGTTGCTCAAGAAAAAACATGATCAACTTGGCAATATGGAATGATTCGTATGATCCATAGCTATGGATCGGTACCGATCCGTAAACCTTGGTCAAGGATCATTCTAGTTTCCTTGATATGGGTCACCATATCATTAGCTTGATGTTTATCCACTTGTTTACATTGCATTAGGCCTTTTCCTAAGTCAATTTGGTAGATCGGTGAATGAGCTAAATTGTTAATCTCTAGTACTTAGAGCACTTGATAGCATAAAGCATGCGAAAAATCTACGAGACTTGGGAATGACTTTTGGTGTAAAGAATAGGCAATATGGCTAAAATGAGCCAAGTATGGAAAGATTCTATGGATCGATACCGATTTATAAATATGGATTGGTACCGATCCATTAGATCGATGGATCCTAGTCCTGAATCTTTGAATTTTTCTTGTCTATATTTATAAATTCTGATTGTATTCTATTTTCTATATGTTATAAATATCTCTCAGAATCCTCTACCTTGTACCTTTCAAGTTCTATTCGTCAAATTTGTCTATATACTGCTTGGTCAAATGGCTAGATAACTATATATGTATGTATGTATGTATGTATGTATGTATGTGTGTGTGTGTGTGTAATTAACATATATCTATGACATATAATTGCGTAGTTAAATAGGTTATAAATCTTATAAAAATACCACTTAGGAAGGTAATTAATGTCAAAGGAGAAATAAGAAAGATCTCTTATAAGGCCTTGATTGTGGAAACAATGAGATGTGTGAATATATATTTAGGTGTGATATAGATTATGAGTAAGTTATAAAGATGCGAGATTAGTCAAAAGCACATTGAAGTTTACCCAGATAACCAACCTACCAATAGTGTAACTTTGGGGCTGATGTGAGACATCGCCTATAATAAGTAAGTACGATGATGCAAGGTTAGTCCCAAATTCTATAGGTTAAATCTAACTAGCTAAACTAGATACCGGTACCTACGAATAGTCGGGCTAACATGAGACGTCACTATGGATTACAGGTCATAAAATGAAGGAACTGCTTCAAAGATTGAAGGTATTATGTGGCTCTGTGAGGGCTGCCCATTTATCTATGTTAGAAGTAGTAAATAGCCGGGGTTAGGGGTCAGAGAGGGTAGAGGATATCTCAGAAAAGGGCCTGCTACAATAGGAAGTATTAAGTGGTTGAAGAGATTCCGTGCAATATTAGCTAGAAAGTTACTAGTTAGTAGTCCACCTTGGGATTATAGGTAGTAAATGATGTGGATCTACCATAAATAAAGGTATTAAATGGTTGGATTTGCCTAATTCTATTTAAAAGGTATTAAGTTGGAAGTCACTGTGGATTGAGTAATATTAATAATTATACTAAATTAAAACTTGTATACTATAACAGCAGAAATAAATAAAGTAAAGAAGGTAA
This sequence comes from Allium cepa, assembly GCA_030765085.1. NCBI lineage: Eukaryota > Viridiplantae > Streptophyta > Magnoliopsida > Asparagales > Amaryllidaceae > Allium > Allium cepa. The sequence continues at coordinate 433,701,343 of CM060943.1, forward strand.
AAACGACCGCATCAGAGATTTTTATACTAGTTCAAACATCCCTTTCTACGTCTAGTCCTTGATTTCTTTTTGATTTAAACAACGCCCTCAGTTAACCAGAAGGAATTGGCACCTAAGCAGCAAATTGCACTTTCCCAATCCTAGTCTTGGATGGAAAGAGTCCGGTAATATATGTTCTGGATTTTTTAATGACAATCCTTGCTTTTCCTTGATCAAGCTTGTCCTGCTAGGCCATTAGCGCGATCACAAAAATTTAGTTCGTACAATAGCTCTCATCTCTAGGAACTAGCGGTTTAATTGCTTGATTTTGAGTATTCCTTCTCAACGCTGCCAACTTTCGAGCAACGGCTTATACCTACGACTTGGCTTAAAATTATTTAATCAACCCTTATGTGGCCTTACCATCTTGATGTTTCCAAACTTTAGGCAGAGTAAAATTCCTAAAGGTCTGGGCCGAATTATCCGACCGGGCCCTATATGGGGCTTTTCCTTCTTGACGTTGCCGAACTCCAGGCAATGACAAATTCTTGTAGGTCGAGGCCAAATTATACGATTGACCCCTGCATGGGCTTTCCTTCTTGACGTCGCCAAACTCTAGCAACAAAAATTCTGAAGGTCAAGGTTGAATTATCTGATCGATACCTCTTTGGGCTTTCCTTCTCGACGTTGCCAAACTCTAGGTAATGGAAAATTCCTGATAGTCGGGGCCGAATTATCCTATTGACCCCTATATGGGTTTTCCTTCTTAATGTTGCCATACTTTGGACAACGGCAAATTCTTGAAGGTCGGGGTCGAATTATCTGATCGAACCCTATATGGGTTTTCCTTCTCAATGTTGACAAACTCTGGGCAACGGCAAATCCCTATAGGTTGTGGTCGAATTATCCGATCGATCACTATATGGGTTTTCCTTCTTAACATTGCCAAACCCCAAGGAATGAAAAATTCCCAAAGGTTAGGGTTCAATTATTCGATATGCCACTATTTGGGTTTTCCTTCTTGACATTGCCAGACTCTAGGCAATTGCAAATTTCTTAAAGTCTAGGCAAAATTATCCGATCGATCCTACAGAGGATTTCCTTCTTAACGTTGCCAAACTCTAGGCAACGAAAAATTCCTAAAGGTAGGTGTCAATTTATCTGATCGACCACTATATGGGTTTTCCTTCTTGATGTTGCCAAACTTCGAGCAATGGAAAATTCCTCATAGTCAGGGCTGAATTATCTAATCGACCCCTATATGGGTTTTCCTTCTTGACGTTGCCAAACTATGGGTAATAGAAAGTTCCTAAAGGTTGGGGCCGAATTAAACGATCGACCCGTGGAATTAGAATTTTATAAGTTGTAGCAAGCTTGAATGTTCCGTCTCTCAGTTTTCATTTGACTACATAAGGACCTTCCTAATTCGGACAAAGTGCCCCCATGTTTAGGAGAACTCGCTTCAAAATGAGATCCATTATCTCGAAAATATAGTTTAGACCTTGGTTTTAAAGTGTAATGCTACTCTTTTCTGGTGAGAATTGCCCCTTAATTTTGCTTCCTCCTTTATCTTATCAACAAAATTGAGGGACTCAAGCAAAAATTCCTCATTTAACTTTGGATCGTAATGCCTTTTTCGATGAGAACGGACTTTCTTCTTTTGGTTTCATTGCTTCTGATCAATAAGCCAAAGCGAATGAGGTATGTCCAGTCATAGACTTATGGATCGTCTTATAAGCCAATAATGCTAATAGAAGCTCGTCGACCCACATTCCTTTTTCTTTTTTCTTCAAGATGGAATTGATGAATTTATTTGTTTCCCCTACTTGTCTGTTTGCCTATGGATGGGCGACTACTAAGTGGCTCTTCTAGATCCTATACCAGTTATAAAAACCCTGAACTTTGTACTTTCGAACCGAGTTCCATTAACCATAATGATCTCCGAGGGTACTCTGAACCTGCAAATGATGTCTCTTGTCACAAAGTCGATCACCTTTTTCATTGTGATCGTGGCAAGCAGTTATTTGGCCTACTTCATGAAGTAATTTACCACAACTATATCACATTTGCTCCTCCTTTTGGCATCGGTAGCACACTAATTAAATCAATTCCTTAAAAAGCAAATGGCTATGGGATAACCATTTACATAAGCTCTATTGATAGGGCTCTTGGAATCTTTGTGAATCTTTAGGAATGGTTGCACCATTTGGAGTAATCGACCGCATTGCAATCTATAGTTGGCCAAAAATATAGGTAGTATAGTACCCTTGTAACAACCCCGTTTTCGAAGCCAATTTAACTAAATAAAATATTTAAATTCGATTATTGATAATTAGTATTTTAGAGTTATGATTTCATTTAATTGAAGTTTATTTAATAATAGATTTTTACTTTAACAAATTGAATTAATTAATAAAATAATTTTCATAAGATATAGTGAGCTAGATAAAGTGTATTGTTAAATAAAAACTATTTTAAAGTGTAAATAATTTTGTATAACTAAAATAGATGAAAAGAAGTTCTATTTGGTACTCATTAAAGTCAGTAAATTGATGATGATGAATAAATCTATTTTTCTAACATTATAATAAATAATCAAATAGCGTGAAAAATATTGCATTAGATGAAAATTTTATACTTGTCTTGATATTGGAATAAAATTTGTACAATGAAGTGTAAATTAATTTCAATTAGACTGAACTTATTTACTAATAAAACAGTGGGTTACATAAAGATAGGAAAGAAAAGGAAATTTTATTTAAATAAAACACAAGGCTTAAAAATAAGCCTAAGACCACTTATAAACTAGTTTTCTTTTCTTTGAAAAAAAATCAAAACCCAAACTCATATTGTTTTGTAACAACTAGAGTTCTAGTGGGTCTGCATTTTTTGCAAAAATGCTAAAACCCAAGCCCACTGAAGCCCAAGTTGGGTATTTGGTATCCTGCAAATAGGCAGAGATAAATATATCAGAGCTCAAATAAAATCTCACAGTGGAATTGACAAAAATATAATAGTAAGTAAATACTCACCAAGGTAATAACACTTTCTAAACAGGTGTCATAAAGCTGAAAAATCTCAACCATCTATCTAACCCGTGGGATCCTATGAGGAGGGGGTTAGAATGAAAGTTTTGGTGAAGGGACAAATTATACACTTCTAAGAATAATTATATATATACCTTTCTATTCTTATTTTCTGTTATATTATGTTTATTGGGTTTATAATACTCTCGCCTCTATGCGTGAATCGTACACATCTACTCTCTAGTAGATTAAAAGCTAAATACCAATATATATGTAGCTGCATGCCCAAAGACCACATCGGTCCTAGGTACTACCCAAAGTACCTTCTGTATCCTCCTCAAAAAGGACTCTATTGTCTCACTACTAGAGCGTACTGTAACTACATCTATAAAGGACAGCTTCGTGAGGCTTACAATACAAATGTTCCGTCGTCTACTATGAAAACGTCAAACTGCATCCGCACTAGATTATACTAGTGCTCGGACATCCATAATGTACCGCCCAGTGCGTACCTTGAGGACTACACGTAATCGTTCTGTCTACTCGTTGAATTCTGCCAACTAGGTCTACCTTCTACGGAACTCCGTCAATGTCTATAAAGGTCCACTTCGTTAGGTCAACAACACAAATATTTGACTTGGTCTGTCACTTTTCTCATCATGGTTATGGCCCTACTAGCCCCCTCCCTCAATTAATGGAAAGACCTTTCGTGAGCTAAGTGGTTGTGCACTACTGCAAATAATCTAAACATCCAATTGGTCGTGCCCATCATCCAATGTCTCGATAGTGAATGAATCATTGGCCTGTTTGTTTAACTGTAATCTTTCCCCAACTCGCTCTGACTGATGATGGCTAGTATCCGCAAGCGACTATTCTTATGGCTCATGCCCAATATAACTTACTCGCAAACTATAGTATGGTGTCATATGAATATCCTACTCCATCACCAACTTTTTGACTACCTACGAAGATCCACTTCATTAGGCCTGCAATGTGAAAGAAGTCAAGGCATATTGTCTTGATGGGACAGTCAAAGACCTACCACCAGTGGTGCGGCTTCGTTAGGCCTACTCCAAAGGGCCATCCTAGAGTATCCTCACGTCCCGTGGAAGTCTCATAATCCTAGAGTATCCTCACGTCCCATGGAAGTCTCATACTTCCTTCTAGCCCAAAATAACTAAGTCGGACGTGCTCTTTCTGTACTAAAAATCCACTATGAACTGCTTTGTTGAGCTCTTTATCCAGTCCCATTGGGCTGCTCCAAATGCACCTTACCATTTTATTAGACTCTATGTCTAATCTTTTATTATGCATTTAGTATACTTTTCTTATTCTTTTGGCTTCTTATTTACCCAAATCAGCATGCCCAGCCCCACCCATGTGTGAGACCATCAGTCCTAGACCTGAAAGTGAATTATGCCGGTACGGACCACTTCTATTATTTTTTCTTATTAACTTAAGCCAAGATCTAAGTTTGATAAAATAAGCCTCTTCTATTTCATTCTTTCTAATTATAACCTATATATTACAATTATACTTGCAATTACCACTTTTATATTCTTTTCTTTCTTTTATAACCCACATGTTGCAAGTGTCTCTTTTTATTCTAGTCTGTCTTCTTTTATTATGATACTAAACTCTCTTTAGTTCTCTTATATTATATGGCAGTCTTAGCTTAGGACAACGTCCAACTGTCACAAATTACTTATCATAATAACTGCTTTACTTTTTATTCCACTATTTGTGCAGTACTGCAGATCTAGTCAAATTTTCTATTTATTATTTCTAGTCTTGTAAAATATTTAACTTGATTATTTCCTCTTCTTTAATTTCTTTCACGCTTCACGTTATTCTCTTTTATTCTAGAAATAGTTCTATTCTGTTTGGTTGGTTGCAAAAACTGTGCTAAAAATCAATTTCCATATTTTAATACCAAATAATGCTATAAGCAATAACTCGTAACTACAAGATATTTCTTTTATTGTTTCTTTATTTGTTGGGTAATGCAAAATACAGTAATGTTGCTATTTTGCACTAATTCCATTTTTCTTGCTTTTATTCTTGTAGTTACATTTATCGTTATTCTTACAATGTTAAACTATGAAAATGTATTCCCTTTTCTAAACCAACCAACTAATATATTACTAACTTCCAAATCAATTTATTATATTTTGCCATTTTTAGTTTATTTCTCCCGTTTTAACATAATTAACTCTAAATTTCTCACTTTTAGGCTTATTCCTTTCTCTACAACTTTTAAGCCTAATATTACTTATATTTATTTTAGTTCCTTTTCTTTTTTTTGTATAAAAAACATTTAAATATAAATGAACTTTTCTTGCAAAATGTATAGTTTTAACATAACTAGCTAGTAGAACCAATTACTGAAATTAGTAAAAATGATGAATTAAATATTTAACGGGAATCTAATGATAATATATATCATAAACATAAAAAAAATATTATTTAAATCCACTCGCCTGAAAAGAAAACACTCTGAATTCTAGATATAATTTTAGAACAGTTCTATTATCCATAGCCTTCCCCTTTGCAGCCCTATTTGGATCCCCAAACCAGAAATCGTAAGGATTTATAAATCTGGATCTAATTGAAAAATAAACAAATAAACTAGAAAACTAGATCTGAAAACTTACCTCATACGGATGGCTTGATTCGGACATCTCTTCTCTAGAACTACAGTTTCTACCTCCAAATCGCAAATCAGAAAACCTAAATCTAATATATTTAATTTCTGAAGAATTAGAGGAGAAAGAAAAGTGATAGGACTTCCACCCTCATTCGGAAAAATATGGGTTTGATGGCTAGCCCTGTACGTTTATTAACATAAAGCCAAAGCAACGTCGACCGTTCGTTTAAAGCAATTGAAATCTAGCCGTTCAAAACAAGCTAAATGCGTCAGTTTTGACGTGTCTAGCCTTTTTGTTTTGTAAGTATTAATTTATTTCCTCTATTTTTAAACATTAACTTTTAACCGTTGCCTATTAGTTCTATTTAATTTCCATCAATTACAAATTTAATTCCCTTTATAATACATGTTTATTTTGAAATTCAAACGCTGCTAATTAATGTAAATTAATTTCCTTTAATTGTTGATTTGATTAACATTGCCTACTAAAGTTAATTAACTACGTCTAATTGCTGATGTCAATTAATTTTCTATATGATGTGCGTCTATTTTGAAACTAAAATGCGTGTTATTTCTCGAATTTATACATGTATATATTTATAAGCAAATATATTTACGCTTATTTTCACTGTTTATAATTATTTGATTATCTAAAAATGTGCGATGTTACATTCTCCCATCCTTTCGGAAATTTCGTCCTCGAAATTCGACAAAGGTAAAACTATGTAATTTCTCTCTTCAAACACATCCATCTTGTGTACATCCAATTTTTGCAACCATCCATGTCCTTATGCAAAGTGTCGTATAACAATAAATATATGCATGTTCATGAATTTCTAAGCAGTACCTTCTATATGGATGATTTTTTTCTTTTAAAAATTCCTTTTAAAACTTGATGCACGCATCCTAAATATACTTACAATTTTTATATGAATGCAATCTTTCGAAAAATTAAAGCACTTTTCATCTAATTTTTCCCACACTTCTACTATATAGAGGCGTAGTTCAACAAATTTTTCATCCAAACCCTACCACACAACTTTAAATATTCGAACTTCAAAAAAATCTAATTTTCTGAACACGATTTCTTATGTCAGAAAGAAGATAGAAAATGGAAAATCACACATTCCCGCATTTTACTTTTGCGCACCTCTTTCTCTATGCTAGGAACTTGTGCCACTATTCTAATCTCTATATGCTTTCCTAAGCACTGTTCATATAAAAAAAATTCTTTTTAAATTTTTCTGTTGACATTTCCATTGCTTTCATTAAATTTATTGTTTTCCTTTTAGTTACTCTTTTTTGCTTTTACTTTTCTTTTATTACTTACATCATGTGTTTTTATTCTCTTTTGGTGAACATCACAGAAAAAGAGCACCATACTAATCAGTACTGAATTGCAATAATAAAGACAAAATGCTTACATAGGAGTACAATCTCATAACTAAAAGAGAAACCAAGTCTACTACAAAGAGATACTAAATAAATAAATATAGTAGCTAAACACAGCTATCATCTAGAGCTAGGAGACCTAGGACCATGTCCACCCTAACACAGAAAGGTCCTACTCTAGGAATCTAAGTAACTCATATGCTCCACCTGTCGCCTATTACTCGTTATTAAATTATGTAGTATTACTCATGATGAATAAGATCAATTCATCTTTTCCATTGCATAATCAAAATGGAATAATCAAGTCATGTTTACTACAATGAATAAGGATTTCAATCTATGCAGTCTCTATCTAAAAAGGCAACTAAGTTTGGGTAAGCTTTTTCTTTACCTTTACCTCTCAGTTTTTTCGCAACTAAGGTCTACCTATCCCAACCACGTGTGTCTTACCATCTTACTAATATCACTTCACTATTCTTCTATAGTCTACACACATGAAGCAACACTCTTAGGTTCTCACTAGTGTTCTATGCACTTTACGAGAACTTTAATTATTAATACTAAAAGTAATCACTGTTATCTCCTATATAGCCTTACAATTTTCTAGTCACACCTAGGAAATGATTCATATCTACTCCATATTTAAAAGTTTGGTTTGGTATTTATCATTTCATTTAAAAATTAAAGCTTCTAAAATTTTGAAACATCAAATCCCAAAATCCTTGCCTTTAAAAGTGTTACTTTGAAGTTTCTATTAAATTCAAAGGTACTTGGTTACTTAACATTTTGTCTTTCCAGACTTGCATCTTACAGTTCTTTTAATTTAAATTATACCCCAAACCTAGAGGGAAAACCTATGAATTCTAACTTCGAAACAAATTCCTCTTTTCCTTTTAAAGACCTTTATAGCTTTCAAAAAAATATTGGATTTTTAAATTTAACTATTTACTAAGTTTTTCTCTTCCAAAAACGTATTTAACTTTTCACCAAACCATTTTTATTTAAAACATGCCTTGCATGTCCTTAAAAAAAATTCTTGACATCCAAAAATGTCCTCACATGTTTTCAAAACATATTCATTTTATAGATTTTCAAATTTACGAAAACTGGAGTAGATAAGAACAATAATTTCATCAAAAATCCCTTAAATTTCTTACTCTTCCAATTACTTAACCTTGGAGGAGTTTCTAACTTATCACTAATGGGGACTTCCTTCAAATGTAAGCAAGCAATGCACATAGACAGTGAAAAAATATGAAATTTCCATTGCTTAGCTTTTCTATCAAGGCTCTCTATAATATCCCTCCTAACTAACACTGTCTCTAATTATTACACTTCTTATTACACCTAATGGTTTTATACCTTAATGTATTAGAACAACTTTCTCTTATGAGAAACCATTAACCCTAAAATCTTCTATGAATCCTTTAAAAGATGATTTCATGTTTATGTGAAATTACAAGTAATTTATTTTATAATTTATCGAAATAGGCTATAAAAAATATGGTGCTTTCAATACCTTGTGCATCTTTCACATATTCCTTATAACTTGTACAAAACATCATTATTTGCGATTTGGTTTCATAGAAAATTATATTATTATTTATTTCATTCCAATAGATTAAAGTATGTTTAATCTATATTCACTTACAACAAACATTTACTATGTAATTTATTAATTTCCAAATATTTACTTTACATTATCTCGGAAGAACTCATTTTCAAAATTGTTTTAATATACTAGAAAATATTTCCATATACTTATTTAAATAATAATGTACTTACAAAAAATTTTATTTCTATACTTAGAAATTATCTTCAAAACATATTTTCATTTGGGTCAAAACAGATGTTGCATAGATCATCGTTACTACAACCCAAAAATACTAGTAATTCAATTAAAATAAATCTTAAAAATTGCATATTCTATGTAAAAATATTTCCTTTGGGAGTCACCTACTATAACAATAGTATCATATTCTATGCTTCCTTTATTTTTCACGAAAAAATCTATTACAACCATAAATGATGTAACCTACACTTTCGATAATTAACACACTCTAGGTTTATATAGTTAAAATCTTTGTTTACATACAAAGAAACTGGCGAGCTATACATGCTCTGTAATTCTTAAAAAGAATTTCACTTTTAACAAAATTTACATTATATAAAAGCCAATTTAAACTTCATACCACATTTTTTTTCCAAAGCCCAATGTTTACTTCCTCAAACATATTAACAATTATATTTTTCAACTTTTCAATTCCAAAAGTTTCATTTTATTGGGCTAGACATAAAATAAATTTTCTTCTCACTGCCCTAGGAATACCCTTCCTAAACCTTGAAAATCTCATTTTCTTACTAAAATCTCTTATTCTGTCCAAAATAAAAAATACTCTTCGTATTGTCCCTAGGGAACTTTCCCACTTCCATTAACATATGGATACCAATATTCTCTCAAAACATAGCTTATTGTACACTATAAATTGGCAATAACATAGGGCATAACATTCTTGGGTCATCCCAAACCCAACTAGCAAATTATGCACAAATATACTTCTAAAAACTTTTCATATGTTAAAATCTATAATTGGGGACTATTTGGATTTTAGTACATAATATATTTATATTTTATTCAAAAATAAAATTATGTTCACTCATATTTCCTAATCTACTTAGGATATACTAACCTAAGCTTTGATACCAAATGTAACAACCCGAGTTCTAGTGGGTCTGGATTTTTCACAAAAATGCTAAAACCCTTGCCCACTGAAGCCCGAGTTGGGTATCCGGTATCCTGCAAATAGGCAAAGATAAATATATCAGAGCTCGAATAAATATTTCCCAACGGAGCTGATTAAAATTTAATAGTAAGTAAATACTCACCAATGTAATAGCACTTTCTAAACAAGTGTCAAAAAGTTGGAAAATCTCTGCTATCTATCTAACCTGTGGGATGGTATGAGGAGGGGGTCAGAACTAAAGTTTTGGTGAATGGACAAATTATACACTTCTAATCATAATTCTACATATACCGTTCTCGTTCCAATTTCTGTTACATTAGGTTTATTGGGTATATAATACTCTCGCTTTTGTGTGTGAATCGTACCCATCTACTCCCTAGTAGATTATGACCTAATAACCAATATATATATATATATATATATATATATATATATATATAGCGACATGCCTAAAGACAACATCAGCCTTAGGTACTACCCATAGTATCTTTAGTTCCTCCTTGAAAAGGGCTCCATCGTCTTGCTATTAGAGCGTACTGTAACTAAATCTGTAAAGGACTGCTTCATGATGCCTACAATATAGATGTTCCATCGTCTACTATGAAAACATGAAACTGCATCCACACTAGCTTATATTAGTGCTCGGACATCCACAATATACCATCCAGTGCATACCTTAAGGACTACATGTAATCGTTTAATCTACTCCCTGAATTCCATCTATAAGGTCTACCTTATATGGAATTCAGTCGAGGATTTTCTATATCTTTAAAGGTCCGCTTCGTTAGGCCTACAATACAGATAATCGACTTGGTTTGTCTCTTTTCTCATCGTGGCTATGGCCCCACACAACCCTCCCCCCTCAGCTAATCGAATGACCTTTCAAGAGCTAAGTGGCTATACCCCACTAAAAACAATCTAAACATCCAATTGGTCGTGCCCCTCATCCAATGTCTTGATAGTGAATGAATCATTGGCCTGTTGGTTTCACTCTTGTCTTTCCCGAATTCGCTCTAACTGATGATGGCTAGTATCCGCATGCTACTATCCTTATGGATCCTGACTACCATAACCTACTTGTAGACTAGAGTATGGTGTCATACGAATATCCTACTCCATCACCAACCTTTTGACTACCTACAAAGGTCTACTTCATTGGGCTAGCAATGCAAAAGAAGTCAAGGCATACACTCTTCATGGAACACCTACAGACCTGCCTCCAAAGGTTCAACTTCGTCAGGCCTACCAAGTGGGCCATCCTAGATTATCCTCACGTCCCGTTGAAGTTTCGTACTTTCTTCTAGCCCAAAATAATTAAGTTGGACATGCTCTTTCTGTACTAAAAATCTATGATGAACTGCTTCGTTAGGCTCTTATCCAGATTCCCTTTGGGCTGCTCCAAACGCACCTTACCATTTTATTAGACCCTACCTCTGATATTTTATTATGCGTTTAATTTACTTTTCTTATTCTTTTGGCTACTTGTTTACCCTAATCAGCATGTCCAACCCCACCTATGTGTGAGACCATAGTTCCTAGACCTGAAAGGGAATGCTGCTGTTACGGGCCACTTCTATTGTTTTTGTTTATCAACTTAATACAAGATCTAAGTTTTATAAAATAAGCCTCTTTTATAGGGAGTTTGGGAATCTTAGACCACTGGATTTTAGGATTAAATGTGGTGCAACCACGTCACAGTCTTGCTGCCAATTATTGGATACAGAAAACAACGCTCGAGATTGCATGAAAATCAAAGTATTAAATGTGAATGTTTAACCGCTGTCTATTCGTTTTAATTAATTTTCATCAATTGCGAATTCAATTCCTTTTATAACACATGTTTATTATGAAATTAAAACGTTTCTAATTAATGTAAATTAATTTCCTTTAATTGCTGATTTGATTAACATTTCCTACTAATGTTAATTAATTACCACTAATTGCTGATGTCAATTAATTTCCTTTATGATGTGCATCTATTTTGAAATTCAAATGCGTGTTATTTCTGGAATTTATACACGCATATATTTAAAAAAATATTTACGCACATTTACACATATAATTATTTTCGATATGGAACTTCGAGCTTCAATAACTTTTTCACACGAAGTCCGTTCGAGGCATATTATATATGTAAATTAATTAGAAAATCACCATAAACACAATGGTGTATGTTTCAAAGCCATATTCTAAAAATTCTAAAAACACTCATTTCCACTGTTTATAATTATTTGATTCTTTAAGTATCTAAAAATGCGGGTTGTTTCGTTCTTCCACCCTTTAGGAAATTTCGTTCTCGAAATTCGATAAGGGTAAAACTATGTTGCATTAATCACATCCATTTTATGCACATCCAATTTTGTGACCATCTGTGTCATTGTTCAAAGTGTAATACAATATAAATATATGCATGTACATGAATTTCTAAGCGGTACCTCCTATATGGATGCATTTCTTCTTTAAAAATTTCTTTTAAAAATATGATGCACACATCCTAAATATGCTCGCAATTTTTATATGAATGCAATCTTTTGAAAACTCAAAATATTTTTCATCCAATTTTTCTCACACTCCTACTGAATAGGGGTGTGGTTTAGTGAATTTTACATCAAAATCCTAGCACACACTTTTAATATTTGAATTTCAAAAAAATCTTATTTTTCGAACTCGATTTCTTATGTCAAAAAGAAAGTACAAAATGGAAAAACCTCACATTACTCCGTTTTAGTTTTGTGCACCTCTTTCTCTGTACTTGGGATTATGCCACTATTCTATAAAAATCTCTATTTGCTTTCCCAAGCACAATTCACATAAGAATATTTTTCTATTGATGTTTCTATCACTTTCTTTAAAAAAATTATATTCCTTTTAGTTACTCTTTTTGGATTTTAATTTTCTTTACTACTTACATCCTATGTTTTTATTCTCTTCTTTTGATCATCACAGAAAAAGCGCATACTACTAATCATCATTGATTTACTACAATAGAAACTATATGTTTACATAGGAGTACAATCCCATAACTAAAAGAGAAAACAAGTCCTACTACAAAGTGAAACTAGATAGGTAAATACAGTAGCTAAACATAGCTATCGTCTAGGGCCAGGAGGCCTAGGACCATATCCACTCTGACACAAAAAGGTCCTACTCTAGGAATCCAAGTAACTCATATGCTCCTCTTGCCGCCTATTACTCATTACTAACTTATGTTGTATTACTCACGATGAATAAGATCTATTCATCTCTCCCATTCCATACTCAAAATGGAATAACCAAGTCTCATTTACTACAATGAATAAGGATTACAATCAATGGAGTTTCTATCTAAAAAGGCAACTAAGCTTGAGTAAATTTTCTCTTTACCTTTACCTTTCATTTTTCCCCAACTAAGGTCTACATATCCCAACCACATGTGTCTTACTATCTTACTAATATCACTTCACTATTATTCTATAGTTTACAACCATGAAGCAACATTCCTAGGTTCTTACTATTGTCATGTACACTTTACGGGAACTTTTATTATGACTACTAAAAGTAATCACTTCTATCTCTTAAGTAGACTTACACTTTTTCCGTCACACCTAGGAAATGATTCGTATCTACCCCATATTTAAAAGTTTGGTTTGGTATTTATTATTTCATTTCAAAAATTAAAGCTTCTAAATTTTTGAAACATAAAATCCCAAAATTCTTGCCTTTAAAAGTCTTACTTTGAAGTTTCTATTAAATTCAAAGGTACCTAGTTGCTTAACATTTTATCTTTCTAGACTTGTATCGTTATAGCCTTTTGAATTAAAATTATTCTCCAAACCTAGAAGGGAAAACTTACAAATTCTAAGTTCAAAACTTATTCCTCCTTTTCTATTAAAGACCTTTACAGCTTTCCATAAAAAAAATATGATTTTTAAATTAAATTGTTTACTAAGTTTTTCTCTTTCAAAAACTTATTTACTTTTTCACCAAACCATTTTGCTTTAAAACATGTCTTGCTTTTCCTTAAAACATTTTTTTCTTGACTTCCAAAAATGTCCTCACATGTTTTCAAAACATCTTCTTTTCATAGATTTTCAAATTTATGAAAACTGGAGTAGATAAGAACAACTATTTTATCAAAAAATCCCTTAACTTTCCTGCTTTTCCAATTACCTAACTTTGGAGGAGTTTCGAACTTACTACAAATGAGGACTTTCTATGAAGGCAAGTAACCAATGTGCATAATCAATGGAAAAATATGAAAATTCCATTGCTTAGCTTTCGTACCAAAGCTCTCTATAATATCCCTCCTAACTAACACTGTCTCTAATTATTACACTTCTTATTACACCTAATGATTTTATACCTCAATGCATTGGAACAACTTTCTTTTGTGGGAAACCATTAATGCTAAAAACTTCTATGAATCCTTTAAAAGAGGGTTTTATGTTTATGTGAAATTATAAGGAATCTATTTTATATTTTATCGAAATAGGCTATAAAAAATATTGTGCTTTTCATACCTTGTACATCTCCTTCATGTATTCCTCATAACTTACACAAAACATCTTTATTTATGATTTTGTTTCATAGAAAATTATATCGTTATTCATTTCATTCCAATAGACTAAAGTATGTTTAATCTACATTCGCTTAGATTAGACATTTTCTATGAAATTTATTAATTTCCTAATATTTAATTAACTTCTTTTTTTAGAAGAACTCATTTTCAGAACTATTTTAGTATTTTCATAACTAGAAAAAAAAGTTCATATACTTATTTAAATAATAAGTGCACTTACAAACCACTTTATTTCTATAATTAGAAGTTATCTTCAAAACACATTTTTATTCGGGTCAAAACAGATGTTGCGTAAAACACCGTTACTACAACCGAAAAATACTAGTATATGGATTTAATTAAAATAAGTATTAATAAATTCTTTATGCAATGTAAAAACATTTCCTTTGGGATTCACCTACTATAACAATAGTGTCATAGTCCATGCTTCCTTTATTTTTCACGAAAACATATATTACAACAATAAATGTTGTAAACTACGTTTTCGATACTTAACAAACTCTAGGTTTTTATATTTAAAATCTTTGTTTACGTATAAAGAAACAAGCGAGCTATACATGCTCTATGATTATTTAAAAAGAATTTCACTTTTGACAAAATTTATATCATATTAAATCCAATTTGAATTTCATACCACTTTCTTTTCAAAAATCCAATATTTACTTCCTCAAACATATTAACAATTATATTTTCAACTTTTCAATTCCAAAAGTTTCATTTTATTAGGCTGGATATAGAGTAGATTTACTCCTCACTACCCTAGTAATGCCTTTCCTAAACCTTGAAAATCTCATTTCCTTACTAAAATCTCTTGTTCCTTCCAAAATAAAAATACTCTTCCTACTATCCCTAGGGAACTTTCCCACTTCCTATAACATATGGATACCAATCTTCTCTCTAAACGTAGCTTATTGTACACTATAAATCGGCAATAGCAGAGGGCATAACATTCTTGGGTCATTCCAAACCCATCTACCAAACTATTCACAAATATAATTCTAAAACTTTCCATATGTTAAAATATATAATTGGTGACTATTTGGACTTTAGTACATAATATATTTATATTTTATTCAAAAATAAAAATACGTTCACTCATATTTCCTATTTTAGTTAAGATATACTAACCTAAGCTTTGATACCAAATGTAACAACCCGAGTACCAGTGGGCCTAGATTTTTCGCAAAAATGCTAAAATCCAAGCCTAGTAAAGCCCGAATTGTGTATGCGGTATCCTGCAAATAGGCAAAGATAACTATATCAGAGCTCAAATAAATATCTCACTGTGGAACTGATTAAAATTTAATAGTAAATAAATACTCACCAAGGTAATAACACTTTCTAAACAAGTGTCACGAAGCTGGAAAATCTTTGTCATCTATCTAACCTGTGGGATGATATGAGGAGGGGGAAAGAACTAAAGTTTTGGTGAATGGACAAATTATATACTTCTAATTCTATTTTCTGTTATATTAGGGTTATTGGGTTTATAATTCTCTGGCTTATGTGCATGAATCGTACCCATTTACTCCCTAGTAGATTAATATCTAATAACTATATATATATATATATATATATATGTATGTATGTATGTATGTATGTAGCTACATGCCCAAAGATGACATCAGCCCTAGGAACTACCCTTAGTACCTTACGTGTCCTCCTCGAAAAGGAGTCCATCATCTCGCTACTAGAGCATACTGTAACTAAATCTGTAAAGGATAGCTTCGCGAGGCCTACAATACAGATATTTCGTCCTCTATTATGAAAACGTGAAACAGCATCCACACTAGCTTATACTAGTGTTCGGACATCTACAATGTACCATCCAGTGAGTACCTTGAGGACTGCACGTAATTGTTCAACCTACTCCCTGAATTCCGCCAATAAGGTCTACCTTGTATGAAATTATGTTGGGGGTTTTCTATATCTATAAAGGTCTTCTTTGTTAGGCCTAAAATACAGATATTCTACTTGATATGTATCTCTTTCTCATCGTGGCTATGGCTCCACACAGCCCCCCTAAACTAATCGAAAGATCTTTCAAGAGCTAAGTGGTTATGCCCTACTGCAAATAATCTAAACATCCAATTTGTTGTGCCCCTCATCAAATGTTTTGATAGTGAATGAATCATTGGCCCATTGGCTTAACTCTAGTCTTTCCCAAATTCTCTCTGACTAATGATGGCTAGTATCTGCATGCGACTATCCTTATAGGTCCTGCCCATTAGAACCTACTCGTAGGCTAAAGTACGGTGTCATACAAATATCCTACTCCATTACCAACCTTTGGACTGCCTACAAAGGTCTTCTTCGTTGGGCCTGCAATGCAAAAGCAATCAAGGAATACTCTCTTGATGGAACACCTACAAACCTGCCTCCGAAGGTCCAACTTCGTTAGCCTACCGCAGTGGGCCATCCTAGAGTATCCTCATGTCCCATTGAAGTCTTGTGCTTCCTTCTAGCCCAAAATAACTAAGTTGGACATGCTCTTTCTATACTAAAAATCTATGATGAACTGCTTTGTTGGGCTCTTTATCCAGATTCCCTTTGGCCTGCTCCAAACGCACCTTGCCATTTTATTAGACCCTACGTTTAATCTTTTATTATGTGCGTAATTTACTTTTTTCATTCGATTGGCTACTTATTTACCCTAATCAGCATGTCCAGCCCCACCCATGTGTGAGACCATCAGTCATAGACCTGAAAGGGAATGTTGCCGGTACGGGCCACTTCTATTATTTTTTTCTTATCAACGTAATCCAAGATCTAAGTTTGATAAAGTAAACTTCTTTTATATCTTTCTTTTAATTATAATCTATGTGTTACAATTATACTTGCAATTGTCACTTTTGTATCCTTTTCTTTCTTTTATAACCTACATGTTATAAATGTAATTGCAAGTGTCTCTTTTCTATTCTTAGTTTGTCTTCTTTTATCATGATACTAAATTCTCTTTAGTTCTCTTATATTATATGACAGTCTTATCTTGGAATTACATCCAACTGTTGCAAATTACTTATCGTAATAACTGCTTATACTACTATATGCGCAGTAAATGCAGATCTAGTCATATTTTTTATTTATAATTTCTTGTCTTGTCAAATATTTAACTTGATTATTTCCCCTTCTTTAATTTCTTTAACGCTTCACGTTATTCTATTTTATTCTCGGAAGTAGTTCTATTAAGTTTGGTTGGTTACCAAAACTGTGCAAAAAATCCATTTCTATATTTTAATACTAAAAAATGCTATAAACAATAATTCGTAACTGTAAGGTATTTCTTTTATTGTTTCTTTAATTATTGGATAATGCAAAATATAGTAATGTCTCTATTTTGCACTAATTCCATTTTTCTTGCTTTTATTCTTGCAGTTACGTTTATCATTATTATTACAATATTAAACTATGGAAATGTGTTATCTTTTCTAAACCAACTAACTAATCTATCACTAACTTCCAAATCAATTTATTAGATGTTCCCTTTTTAATTCATTTCTCCTATTTTAACATAATTTAATGTATATTTCTCACTTTTAGACTTATGTGATTCTCCACAAATTTTAAGCCTAATATTACTTATATTTAATTGGGTTCCTTTTCTCATTTTTTTCCATATAAATAACAATTAAATATAAGTACACTTTTCTAATAAAATTTACAGTTTTGACATTACTAGCTAGTAGAACCAATTACTGAAATTAGTCCAAATGATGAATTAAATATTTAATGGGAATCTAATGATATTATAAATCATAAACATAAAAGATATATAATTTAAATCCACTCACCTGAAAAGAAAACACTCCAAATTCTAAATCTGATTTTTAGTCTAGTTCTATTATCCGTATCCTTCCCCTTTGCAATACTACTTGGATCCACAAACTGGAATTCGTATCGGTTAATAAATCTGGATCGAAATAAACAGATAAACGAGAAAACCAAATCTAAAAACTCACCTCATACGAACAACTTAATTTGGACATCTCTTCTCCAGAACTACAGTTTCTTCCTTCAAATTACAAATCAAAAAACCTAAATCTATTTGATTTCTGAAAAATTAGCCCTACGCATTTACATATAGGGAGCCAAAGCAACGTTGTCCGTTTATTTAAAGCGATTGAAATCTAGCTATTAAAATCAAGCAAAATGCTTCAGTTTTGACATGTCTACCCTTTTTGTTTTATAAGCATTAATTTGTTTCCTCTATTTTTAAACGTTAACTTTTAACCGTTGCCTACTCATTCTAATTAATTTCCATCAATTGCAAATTTAATTCCCTATATAACATATGTTATTTTGAAATTCAAACATTGTTAATTAATGTAAATTAATTTTCCTTAGTTGCCGATTTAATTAACATTGTCTACTAAAGTTAATTAATTAATTCTAATTGCTGATGTCAATTAATTTCCTTTATGACACATGTCTATTTTGAAATTCAAATGTACGTTATTTCTAGAATTTATGCATGCATATATTTATCAACAAATATATTTACGATCATTTTCATTGTTTATAATTATTTGATTATTTAATTATCTAAAAATATGGGGTGATACATTTTTCCTTGGAGAAGTCGAGCCCCCATCTTCAAATCGCCTTATTCTTGTTTGTCTGCCTAACCATGAAATCTAATGGAACACAAAAAGAAAAAGAAATTAAAATACCCTAATTCCTTAATCCACCTTCAAAAAAGGGGGAGCACATCACGACTGTTGGCGCTATGGAGGGGGACATGCATGACATACGCTGCAGCGATGTAACACACCGTAAAATAAACTATAATAAATGGAGTAAATTAAATTAAATATGAAAAGGGTTGGATATGGAAATTTTATAAAATTTGAAATATGACCATGAAAGTTATTCCATTGTGTTCCTTGCAAAATTGTGATTGGTTTTCACAAATAATACGCTGAAAAAGGAGTTCAAACAAAGAAGTTATGAGCATTTGAAGTTCTCAGATTTAAACTAATTTAGTTTCAATTCAAATTCAAATGAGAAATAAAATTTAGGATTTAAATTTCAAAAATTAGCTTACGGGCTAAGTAAATGATCAATTAACACTTAATGATTAAAAACTTAATTAGGGAATAAAATAATACAGCAACAGAAATAAAAATAATTGCCCATGAATAAAAGTGCGGTCGACCGGTCATCGAAGGGTGGTCGACCACTTGGCAACACCAGTTGCTAGTGGAGGATAGGTTTTAAGTTATGTTTAATTTCATTGTGCACTCCAGATTTATCCATTTCTTACCTACTTCTATCCTATGGTTTTGCTGTGTTTCAACTCCTATAAATAAAACCCTATCCTCTCTTGTATTCATGTTATTTTAGGGACTTTAACGAAACTCTGTTAGTGTTATCTCTCCAAATTATATATAAAAAACTCCATAGAGAATGCAGGTAAGAATCCTATTTATTTTCTATTTGTTTCTTCTTCCTCCAATCTATTCTTATCCTATTCTTCTCTAAATATCTGAATTTGATGAATATATATACCTCGTCCCTATTGTGTATGTGTGTGTACCAAATGACAGAGATTCTAGAAGAGATCGAATGGCTACAAATGTATTTGAGTAAAGCTAAGGCCAATCTGTGAGTGGAAACCTTAGTATTTCTTTTAGGCAACTATTTAGTATATTTCTTTTAGATTTGTATATGCCTTTGGGATTTTGAGATTTCGAAAATATGATAAAAAAATCACCCAAAATGCCTTTTTATTTTGAAATGTCAATTCTATGTTGAGATTCTCAATTATTTACATTAGTTTGATGGAATTTGTTTCGTTTATGCAGTTTATGATAATTTCGTAGTCTATTACACTTCTCTTTCTTCTTTGGGTTAAATTGTGACCCTTCAATAAAATAAGGGGTTTAGATAATGAATTCTATTGGTGGTTTTCACCACTTATTCTTATTTATTTCTTTATAAAAAGAGGAGTTGAATAAAATATAGGGTTTAGATTGTAATTCTTATTGTTTAAGATATTCCATTAAAACGGCGTAATATACTGAGTTTCAACTTTATTTATAAGTTTTTATTGTAGTTTTGATTATGAATATTCATTCCCTATTTTGGACATTTGAATTCGATTACATCTTGGAAAATTAAAGAAAAAGGACTTGTAATGATTATTGATTAGGGAATTGACATTAAACACTAGTTTAGAAATTAAAATCCACGCACTTGGAACTTATTAAGCACGGATAATTATTAATTTATATTTACGTAATTAACATATAACTATTTTATATATGCCGTAGTTAATTAGGAATTTATTTATATCTATTTCCCCCATTATGGAAGGTAACTGATTTTGAGGCGAAAATATGAGAAAGCACTTATATTGCATAATTATTAATTTAAGGCGTCACAAGGAAGATTCCATATAATGGCATATTTATGAAACGATGAGATATGTGCGTGCATATGTGTAGAGAGTAATTGATTTGTGACTAAGTCATAGGGATACGAGGTCAATAGAGTTACATAATGGAAGTCTGCTCTTCATTTTGAGGCTACTAGTAGTTGTGTACATTTTTATTGATGTGAGTTATCCTTATAACAAATATTTGTAATGACGCAAGGTTAATTCCAAATTATGTAGGAGAAATCTTCCCAACTAATCTGGCTACTAGTTCCTATGAATAGTGGACTAATGTGAGATGTCATTATGGGTATGAGCCATAAGATGAAGGGCCTACCACAGGGCTTAAGGTATTAGGTGGTTGGACCCTCCTTTCCCTGGATGTAATATTAAATAGCTAAGAGGTTGCATTAGATGATATCTCTATATGGGTCCGCTTCTGGAATTAAGCCATAAATGACGGGGATTGCTTATTTTCTCCTTGGAAGTTTTAAGTGGCCTATTCCATATGATGTTAGTTAGACAGTACCATTTAGGAGCATGCTATTGGAAATAGGCCTTAAATGACACGGTCTGCCTACTTTCCACCTGGAAGTATTAAGTGTCTTGGGTACCGTCTCTCTCATTATTAATTATTATAACATATGATTGGGATATTTGATCTACTTTTGGAATGGAAGGTATTAAGTTCTTGGACCCGCCTCCGTTTCTTATAAAGAAGTATTAAATGATTTTAATGGTTTTATATTCGTAGACTTATTCTTATTTTAAAATATACTACCCGAGCACTTAAAAGATAAGACTCGGTGTTTTTATTCACCAAACCATTGTTATTTTGACTCCCTCTTCATTACAACATGGGTTAAGAATGGAGTGATGGTGGCGACGATGTTTAGAGATGGTGAAGCTTGGCTTGTGGCGGTAATTGTTATCACTACTTGCTTTTATGTGTACCCATGTAATAGATATTATGTTACGATTTTTATGGAATTTGGTATTATGACATTTTTATGGTTTTGAAATGAATGGATACAATTTGTTATTTTATTTTATTCCATCCACTATGAGTTTTGAAAGTTTAGTTACGGCTTTGTACTATTATTTTCTTGGTTCTTCTAATACATTACCTAAGAATGAATCCAATTTTGATGGGCGATTTCTGGGTCGAATTTAGGCATGTTCCGAGGTAGGTTGCTACATTTGGTATTAGAACTCTAGGTTACCCGCTAAACAAGGAAAGTATACTATATGTATGAGTGGTGTACTTGTTATTTTTCAAAAGGTTTTTCAAAATATTTTACTAAACTTCATACTGTATACATATACTTAATTTTGAATTTACGCTTAACTCTAAAAATTCCGACTATAGAACTAGTTGTAACCATATTTCAAAAGGATGGGCGAGGCGACTATGAGTTGGAAGAACAAATAGAGGTAAATTCTACTCCTACTCGGATTACCTAAGGAGCGGAGATCATATCTTTAGGAGCAAGCTATGGAGGACATGACCTTAACCTATGGAAGCAGCCTAGAAGATGGATAGCAATTGACTTCTTAATAGGACCTAGTCTTCCTTATCATTGTGGAGCCTGTAGACATATTTAATAATAGGAGTGATAGTATATTAAAAGATTGATAGGAAATATATAACCTTAAGGAAAAGCCTATTAGGTTGATAATTAATACAAAAAACATAAGGAGGAATAAAGGGGTAAACTTCTGTAAGAAGGAATACATTTATCACCACAAGGAGGAAATTAGATTTTAAATGGGTAGGGTATAAAGGTTTAAAAAAAGAATGAATTTTAATCCTGCCTTTTATGACATAATTTGATAAAAATGTTTCTTTAAAACCCCCTTGAAAAATTTGAAAGTGTCTTCCAAAAGATTTTTAAATGAAAATTTTATGAGTTAGAAATCTTTGATAAAAATTGATTTTAGATGACTTTTAAATTATACCACATTTTTTTTAAAGTACGAAAATAGGTTGTAAATTTAAAAGGGGTGGTGAAACATTTTGTTAGGTGATTTTAATTTAAAATTTTGGTGATTTGAGATGTCAAAAAAGGTTTTCGTTTATTAACTTCTCAATTTAAAATTTAATTGGATTAGAAAAGCTTTCAAATTCCTTGTTTTTGTATTATTCTATTTTTCTATTTTATATTTCCTATGCGATAAATTTGAAAATTCTTTCCTTTATAACTTCTTAGAAGCTGTATAAGTTGGAAATTTTAGAAATATAATTATGGTTAGACAACTTTAGAAATATACCACCATTAGTTTTGGAAAAGTTTGGAAAATGGTGGATGGTTTTAATTGTAAGTTAATGCCAAAAAATTATTTGTTAACCTTTTTAGTTTGATTAGAAATATTTCAACCTTTTGTTCTTTGATCCTTCTATTTTATCTTGTTTATAAACCTAAAATTTCTTTCTTTAGAACCCTTTTAGGTGTTTATAGATAGAAATAAAACATATTTTCAAATAGGAAATAGAAATGAATGAATGTCTGATAGTATAGGAAGGAGAGCATTTCCATATAAGGTGATGATGAGAATAATGGCTGGAATTTAGCTAAATATAGAATTGTGAATTCTGGTAGATAAGATATTGAAAGGAGTAATAAAGTAAGGTAAAGGTTATCTTTGTCTACTCCACTTATTTTTTATCGTATAAAGTTATAAAAGGAATGTTTGACCATTGGTTGGGTTCAAATGATGATTAACAAAAAAGTTAAATGTTTTTGTATAAGGAGAATCATTTACGTAAAGATGAGAATTTTATATGTGTTCCTAATTTGAATACAGAAGTTATTTGAATAATAATATTATTAGATTTGATAAGAAAAGTGTTGCAAGAGATTTTAAGAGTTTTTGAGCAAGGTTACAAGATATATTTCATCAAATAATAGCATATTTTGAGAAATAAGATAATAAATTTTATTGTATTCTTTAGAAGGAAATAACAGTTATTTTGAAATGATGATTGTGAAAATTTTACTATTTGGTAAATGATAGTTCTTGTAGCTAGAAAACTCATTTAAAAAAATGGTTTAACATATTATTTTGGAAAGATGATTAAGTCTTGAATCTTTTATGTTAAAATTCTTATTTTCAGAAAAGAGTAAATCCTTATTTTAGCAAGCTATTGAAAAAGAAAGTTTTTCATAAATTCCTTTTTAAAAAACTAAGAGAATTTTGAAGGCCTTAAATTAGAAAGTCAAACTTTTATGAAAAGTTTTAATAAAGAAAGTTTTGAAAATAGAGATTATTTTATTCCTATTTGGGAACAAAGGAATTTTAAATCTTTGATAAAGGTTTTCATTAAAGTATAAATTTTCAAAATGGAGATATTGAATTTGATACTTCATGTTCTATGTATTGCTAGAAATGAAGTAATAACTGCTTATTTTTAAATAAGTTTATTCTTATGAAGAAATTTTATTTTTTATGAGAATGTTATGATTGTATAAAATTTTATGTAGTAAATACGGATCATGACCTAGGTGGAACAGACTAAGGTTTTTTTAGGATTTGAGTAAAATAGAAATGGAATATACAACCTGATCTGGGAAGTTGAAGTTAATCCCAAACCTATATTTGAAGAAGTTGGTAAAGTTTAAAAATATTCTAGATCTATAATTGGGTTGTGAATTAAGTTGCCCATAGAATATAAATTTTTATATTTAAGTTTTGGAGCAATTTTCGCATAATTTCCACGAATTTTCCAATTCCAAAATATATGTAAAAGTGCATTGTTTGAAGTAACAAGGAATACACTAAAAAGAAAAGAGATGTATAAGAGATGGATATTCCTTTCCATAGTTTACTTTCCATAGTTTACACTGTCTATTTCAATAATAAGAAAAGAAATGATTCCTTGTGATTTCAAACAAAGCAAAAATCATAATTGTGGTTAGTTCATGACGGTTCTTCTTTTGGGAGGATAACTTAAATGAATTAAAGTATGGAAATGAGTATTCTACTTTTAGAACTAGTAGTTAGGTATAGATGTCATGCAATTGCGGTAAACGATTAGAATATTTATAAATAGCATAGATTACGACTATATGCATATTAGTTAGTAATTGACGGTGTATGATTTGTAGATGTTAACTACAAAGTTAATGGGAAATAAATTTGTAATTAATGAGAGGAAAGTAATCTAATGGAGAATGACTAAGGAAACATGATATTGGATTTGTGGAAGAAATAAATTTGAGCAATGAATGGATTTTGAAAATTTGAAGAAGGTTAAAAAGAATGAATAAGGATTAATTGGAAATAGTTTAATTTTAATAGTAATGGTCAGCTGTGATGGATGTTAATTGAAGCAATAAATGAACCACAATTATTAAAGACCCAAAAAATGGGGAAATTAAGAAAATGGGTAGCAATGCAATGAAATATTAAAGATAACCTATTTTAATTTAGAAAGGAGTGTTGGGAACTTAAAACCATTTATATTAACTACTAATAAATGGCAACCTCCAGTAAAAATTTCTTTTGGAGTTCTTGGATTATAATCGCTAGTTGTCTTCCTTAGTTTTGCAAAAGTCGATGATGTGTTATAACATATATTCTCATTTTATTCCTATGTAGACTTTATGAATTGGACTAAAACCACTTAGTGTATGTTGGAAAGCAAAGTAAATAAGAAAATTTTACATGAACTATTAGCTACGATATACCATAGGTAAAACTGGAAGTTAATAAGGAAATTAGATTGGCAGCCTAAAGTGAGTAAATGTTTCAATATCAAAACTTTAGATTTTGGGAAACACAGGAACTTATCCCACAAAATGGCACCATGCAAGGAAATGAAAAAATGTACAGGAATGATAATGGAATTTCCTATTGATCTAGGATTAAGAAGAAGGTGGCAGAAATTTTTCGTTAGAAGCAGTGGAATCGCAACACTCCAACACAACTTTATGGAGTCGTGTTTTGCATCTCTAGTAATAGGGAACCTCAATTTACTAGCAAATTTGGAGGGGCTTGGAAGTAGCTTTAGTAACTAGCTTTAGGAAATTCGTTAAATCGAAGCATCGCTTATCAACTAGAGATCAATAGACAAACTTAAGGAATGGATGAGTACTTGGAGCGTTTGTTGAGAGCTTGCATCCTAAACTTTGGAGGACATTAGGAGTAGCGCGTACCCTCAGTAGAATTCAATAGAATTGTAGTAATCAATGGACAATTAGGTGGCACCCTTAAAGCATTTATTTTTGGAGGCCATGCCAATAGTCAAGTTGTAGGTAGGAGACCACCGACAAATTCTACTCGGACTAGATTTGTATTACAGGACTTTGGAAAGTCATAATTGATTAAGTAGAGTACGATTTGGATAGTTGGAAAGTAGGCACCAGATTTATTGGGCATTTTCAGGGACAAATAAGAAAACTTTTATATTGGCTAGAGTCCATGACATTTTTTTTCATTTAAGTAAATACCCTCATAGCATAGAAATTGTCGTAGAACCTAATCAATTGAGGGATTTTAAGATGGAGCCATTAACATCATGTGCCATTGCATGCATCATAGAGCATAGAACTCGAAACCTCTACAATAAAGAATTAGATTGGTTCGAGTAAAATGGTGAGAATCTGATGGGAGGCATAAGGACACTTCATTCAAAACCCTTCTCTGGAAAAAAATTTCTCCAAAATTGGGATTTTGGTTGCATTGTGGTTGGTAGATTGAATGGTAGGAGATGGTTGCTACACTTTTTCACAACCATTTTAAACACATATAGAAATTTTTATGCATGTTTAAGGTACTAACGTACATACTTTCGTGACATGATCACACACTCATGCTAGGATTGACTAGAATTGAGCTCATTTTAGTTCGTCTATAGTACATAATCACACTGCACTATTAGTTGAGTAGATGGTTATGTAGATAACTTGGTTGTATAACATGGATGTTATTGCATGTTACGCTGTTCATCCATTGAAAGATTTCGAGAAAAAAATCCTTTTAAGGAAGAAAGAATATAACACCCCGTGAAATGAACCATAAATGAATAGAGTAAATTAAATTAAATATAAAAAGGTTGGATATGGAAATTTTATAAAAATTGGAATCAGGCCACGAAATTATTCCGTTTCGTACATGGCGAAATTTTGGTCTATTTCCATACATAATAAGCTGAAAACGAAGCTTAAACAAAGAAGTTTTGAGCATTTGAAGTTCTCGTATTTAAATTAATTTAGTTTGAATTCAAATTCAAATGGGAAATCAAATTTAGGATTTAAATCTCAAAAATTAGCTTGGGGGCAAAGTAAATGATTAATTAACGCTTAATGATTTAAATGTTAATCGAGGAATAAAATAATATGGCAATGGAAACAAAAATATACAACGGTAAATAAAAGAGCAGTCGACCTGAATAGATTAATCAGTCGAGCATAGCAGTCGACTGATTGCCCAAGGGCGATCGACCACTTGGCAACAGCAATTTCCAGTGGTGTCTGGGGTTTAAGTTATGTTTTACTCGGTTGTGCACTCAAGATTTACCCGTTTTCTACCTACGTCCATTCTACGGTTCTTGTGCGTTTCAACTCTTACAAATATAACCCTATCCTCTCCACTTTTATTCATTTTATTATATGGAATTTAAAGAAATTCTACCATTGTTATCACTCCAAATTAGATTCAGAAAATTTCATAGAGAATTCAGGTTAGAATCCAATACATTTTCTATTTCTTCCTTCTTCCTCCAATATGTTCTTATCCTATCCTTCTATAGTTATTCCGAATCTAATGAAAATTATACCTCTTCCTTATTGTATGTGTGTGTATGTATATATATCAAAAGAGAGAGATTATTGAAGAGGTCGGAAGGATAAAAATCCATTTGATTAAAGCTAAGGTTGATCTGTGAGTGGAAACCTTAGTCTTTCTTTTCAGCAATTATTTAGTGTATTTCATTTGGATTTGAATATGCTTTAGGTGTTTTGGGATTTCGAAAATATGATAGATAAAATCCCTTAAAGTTCTTTTTTATTTCGAAGTGTCAATTCTATCCTAAGATACTCAATTATTTACATTAATTTGATGGAATTTGATTCACTCATGCAATTTTAATAATTTCATAGTCTATCCACTTCTCCTTCTTATTTGGGTTAAATTGTGATACTTCAATAAAATAAGGGGTTTAGATTATAAATTCTATTCGTTGTTTACATCACTTATTCTTATCTATTTCTTTATAAAAATAGGAGTTGAATAGAATATAGGATTTAGATTGCAGTTCTTACTGTTTAAGATATTATATTTAATTAGTGTAATAAATTGAGTTTCAATTTTATTTACAAGTCTATTATTGCAGTTTTGATTATGAATATTTATTCCCTGTTTTGGACATTTAAATTCCATTGTGTTTTAGGAAATTGAAGAAAAATGACTTATAATAATAATTGATTAGCGAATTGATATTTCATGCTAGTTTAGAGCATAATCCATGTGTTTAGAACTTATTAAGCTTGAATATTTATTTCTATTTACGTAAATAACATATAACTTTTGCATATATGACGTAGTTAATTAGACATTTATTAACATTTATTTCCCCATTAGGAAGGTAATTGATTTTGAGCAGAAAATAAGAGGAAACACTTATATTGCCTAATTATTAATTTAAGGCGTGATATGGAAGTTTCCTTGCAAGGCCATATTTGTGAAACGGTGAGATGTGTGTGTGTGTGTGTGTGTGTGTGGAGAGAGTAATTGATTTGTGGCTATGTCATAGAGTCGCGAGGTCAATAGAGTTACATGACGGAAGTCTGCCCTACACTTCGAGGCTACAAGTAATTGCGTACACTTTTATTGATATGAGATATCCTTATGATAAATATTTGTAATGATGTGAGGTTAGATCCAAATTCTATAATGGAAATCTACCTATCTAATCTGCTACCAGCTCCTACGAATAAAGGACTAATGTGCGCCACTATGGGTACGGGCCATAAAATGAAGGGCCTACTTTGGGCTTGAGGTATGAAGTGGTTGGAACCGCCTTTTCCCCAGATGAAGTGATAAATGGCCAAGGGGCTACATTAGGTGGTGTCTTTACAGGGGTCTGCTTTTGGCCTTAAATAATGGTTCTGCCTATTTTCCATAGGAATTATTAAATGTCCTATGGGATTCTTTATGATGTCAGCCAGATAGTACCATTGAGGACCATGCTTCTGGAAATAGTCCTTAAATGACAGGATCTACCTATTTTCCTTTGGAAAGTATTAAGTGGCTTAGGTACCATCTCTAACTTTATTAGTTATTTATGACGTATGATTGGGATGTGGATCTACTTTAGGAATGGAAGGTATTAAGCGGTTGGTCCCGCCTCCTTTTCTTATAAAGAAGTATTAATTAATGGTTTTATATTCATAGACATATTGTTATTTTGAAATATACTGCCTAAGTACTGAAAAGGTAAGACTCGAGGTTTTATTCACCAAACGCTTGTTGTTCTAACTCCCTCCTCATTAGAACATAGGTTAAGGATGGGGTGTTAGCGATGATGATACTTAGAGATGGATAAGCTTTGCTTGTGGTAGTATTTCTTATTATTACTTGCTTTTATGTATACCCATATAACATATATTATGTTACGGTTTTTATGGAATTTTGTGTTGTGACATTTTATTGTTTTGAAATAAATGGGTACACTTTGCTATTATATTTTATTCCATCCACTGTGAGTCCTGAAAGTTTCGTTATGACTCTACAGTTTTATTTTCTTAGTTCTACCAACAACTTACCTTAGAATGGATCTAAGTTTCAATGGGCCTATTCCGAGTTGAAATTTAGGCCTGTTCTAGGGTGGGTTGTTACAGGCGATAAGAGCTTAACGATATGTTGCGATGCTGGCAAAGCAATGTGGCTTGGTGGTTAATGCGGAGTTGATCAGGCCGATGATGGTGGGAGCTAAGGTAATGCTGGCATCGGTAGAGGCCAACAATGACATGAAGCTTGTGTGAACGGCGATATGGTTGTAGGTCTTAGGCATGGAGAAGGCGTTTGAGTATGGGCCATCGCTGCAACTTGTGTTCGGAAGGGTTGTGCGATTAGATTTGGGTTTGTATTACAGCTGGTTGGCTTGTAAGGTTGGTTTCCCAAAGCAGAAAGAATGGTTAAGGATTTCTAACTCACGCATCTATATCTACACAAGTATAATCCCTTTACGTAACTAACTTAGGTTATAAATTCATTAGTTATTGGTAGTCATTGACTGAAATTTGCGAAATACGTTTGCATGAAATGGATTTCCTTGGTATGATAGTCGAATGAGTTATATTATGTGATTGAAATATTAAATTTGAATCATTGTCTAATTATGTATTGGCATGCACATTGTAAACCATCAAAATGCATTGGGTTTTCCTAGCTTAATAATATGATGGTTGTGAATTATTTATGTGATTGGAGTTTGCTAAATGATAACTTGGATCGTCAAATTAGCTCTAATTGATGAATAGTATGTTTTAGAGAAATTTATTATAGAATTTCGATTTTCGATCGAATTATAGTTTTGATTCATTTTGAATTTCGATGAATGGTTTTGATTGGTGGTTTTAAATTCTCAAGTGTGATATTCTTTACTTAAAATTATTTTTGAAATTTTGTTAAACCATTTTAGTTCTTATCTAAATTATTAATTCAAAATTTATGTTTCAAGCTATTAGACTAATTTTATTATTCACAAAATCCTTTAGAAATCACTATTTCATTTATATTTTAATTGTAATGTTATTTTAAAAGCTAATAAAACATGATGCTCTTTTGTAAAAGATATTATAAAAGGAGTTATCTTTTGAAGTGATCTTGATTATAGATGTATTTAAATAATTTTGACAGAGTCTCAAGCCTTTGTAAATAAAAACTTCTTTTTAAAAGAGTTTGTCGATTTAAAAGTTAATTTGGAAAATTATATCTTTGTATATATGAAATTAATTTAAAAATCTTTTAGTTTATTTATTACGGATTCGAGATTTAATGAGATTTTGTTGTTTCTACGAAACAAAGAATTTTAATAAATGACTGAATTATCAGATTGATATAGGACTTTTCATACAGTTTTTCGCTTATTATTATAATTTGTAAAATAGAATTTTAGTGGAATTTACTAGCTTTTAGTTAATATTAGAGTTTTATTTTTTTGTATGGGATAGTTGGTTAGATTCTAGTGATTGCTAAAGTGAAAGTGAGCTACACTTCAGAGTTATTATCGTAGGGTGTTCGGATTTTAGGCCGATTGATCCCCGAGAGATGATGACTCATTTTTCATCGATCTACAAATCGGTGTAATCATTAATTTGGGTAGCAAACCTATTTTTGAAGTTAGGTTGTTATGGTGTAACATGGCCGCCCTTTCTTTTCTTGGACTGGTGTTTACATTCATGATTAGTTTATAAACCAGATGACTAGTAGCTATCATAGTTAGACAATGTTTACCTATTTATTTTCATTATGTAAATTCGCATAGTTTTGTCACAAACCCAGCTACCTTTCATTCAGAGTCGGGGTTTTTACCTGGTAATCTATTTTTTTTATTATACTACTGTGCTATGTTGTGGAGTTTATTTATTTCAGTTAGTCCATGTGTCGCACTATATTAAACTGATAGTTGACTACCATTTTGGGATGGATGCTTAGTATCTTTTGGCTCTGAAGAATTTTGAATTAGCTATCAACATATTTTTATATGATATCCAATTGAGATTTAATATGGACTTATGAAATGATAATTTAGTGCATATGCCTTTTATGATTATTTACTTTTAGGCATATTTTGAAATGACTTATGTTATAGTTAAGTCATATATGTATGATATTAGTGTTTGATTTGGTTTGATATGCCTAATTTTGAATATTTATTTTTAGGAATAATTTTAAAAAGAATTATTTTAATATATTATGATATTAGTATCTCGCCTCTCTATTTAGATATTTTTTGATCCGTTTATCATTTTAATATTCGGGTGCATAGTGACTCATTAACTTTTGGATTTTGTGCTAGCATTGGAGTAGACTATTTTGACGTTTCCGTTTACTTCATTATTATGTATTGACAATTATGATGATATGTCATCTATATTATTTAGTAGTGACTTTGTGCATAATAAAGCATTTTAGATGTGATGCATATATTATTTTGGTCTAGTAATGATATTTTGCACTCACATTTTATTATGTATATAATTTATATTATTCGATTATGATATGTGATTTGATTTTGATTTATTTGTACCATATACAATTCTGAATAACTTTAATCGGTGTGTTTATTACTTTAAATTAATGCTGTATACATCAAATTTTCAGCTTAGATCCTCAAAAGGTAATAAAGACATGTCAATATTAGTCTAAAGATATATTCACATTTGATCGCCATTAACTAACCATTTGCTTGTATGGGTATAGCGGTGGAGTCATCATAGCTTGGTATCAGAGCTTCATTCAGAAAATTATAGAATATAAATGACGTGGAGTCAAGATCTGAACTTAGATGACTTAGAGTCCCGTCCCTTAGGTATATGGTAGTTAGTAATTTAATTAACTTTTAGGGTAGGAATATAAATTATTTTTGGAAATAATTTTTGGGATATGTTTGAAATTTTTTGAATCATATAAATTATTTTTATGAAATTATTAATAAAAATTATTACTCACTTTTGTTAAGGAGTGAGATTTAGTGGGTATTATAAATTAGACCTTAGAAAGCTTAGAATTGAATTATTGTGTCCTGATCTGTTTATGATCAGAGTTGTGTAGCGAAAGCTAGAAGATAACTTTCCGATGAAGGCAATTATTTGTTTGTTCAATTGAAATATTTTGTTGTTTACATCCATGTTTGTTCCGTTTATGCTTAGTTTAAAATATAGAACTGAATAAGGCGTTATCACTCAAAGAAATTATAAACCCATTTGAATATCGATGAACCCAATTATTATTTATTAATAAAAGCCAACTGTTTCTCCAAAATAGAATCGATGGAAAATAATAAAAATGTCTAAGCAATTAATAGTTATAGAATATTGAATGATAAATTATATATATATCTATTTAAATTTGGATTTGGAAAATATACTTAATAAATAAAATAAGATATAACAAAAAATTAATTGTGTGATGGATGTTTGGTTGTTTTAAAATTGTAAGTGATTATGCAAAATTAATATTGAGTAGGAATCACTATTGAGAGTTGAAACCCGCTCAATAATAATAATAATAAGCACTTGGGTGTTTTTATTAATGTAGTTAGCGCAAAAAATATTGAAAATTTAAGTTTATATAAAATGAAATATTAATTCACAAGTGTGACTAATTAAATGTTAAAGATAAAATAAAATTTTGATGGTTGCTTGAGGTATATATTGATGAATATGTGTGCTATAGAATTATTATTAGTAAATTATTATTTCTATTATAATGTTAAGATTGATTGAATTTTTTTTTATAAAAGCAAGTATCTATTTGAACTAAAATCTTCTAATATTAGATATACACACATATATATGGAACTTGATTATGTTATAATGGACAAGCAAATAATTTTTAAAGGCATAAAGTATTAAAAGATATATGTATATCATATAGAAAATGATTTTGTGTTAAATTGCATGTTAAATACATTAAGGATTCTAGTCGATGAACTTGATGAACATTATCGATAGGGAATCCTAAACACTAGGATAAGACATTCGAACACATTGTTTTAGGTAATAAAGTGTTTAAGTAATCATATTAGTGGATATATAATAATTCTGAAGAGAAGATAGAATTTTGTAATATGTTAAATATTATACATTATAAAGTGAATAGTTTGGAAAAGTTGTCTTGGAGTTAAAGTAAATTTTATAGAAATATATCAACTATATTTTGAAAGGAGATAACTTAAGATATTTTGATAAATAAATTAAAAGAAAATAATTAAAATGAGAGTGCACATTATTTGCAAAATTAGAGCATTATTTAAATAGCTATTTTAGTGGGAATTCAAGTATTATTTTGAAATTGTAAAATTTTACATATTCCATTACAAAGAAGCATGATAAATGAAAAAATTCTGATACTTTTAGATAATTGTGATATCATATTGTGCTTGAAATAAATATTGGAATTTATATTTTCAATAAAGTGAAAAGTGAGATAAAACTTGTTTATATGAACTTCCAATCTAAATGAAGTATAAAATGACAATATAATTCATTCATGAATGTAGTAAGTTATTGAAAGCTGAGTACTTTGATTTGTTGAATAAAAGGCATTTTTTTTAAAATATGTTTTGTAGATAAAAATGAGATTTAAAAGTGGTTTTATCACAGTGAAAAGAAAGTCTTGAAAATGTATTTAAGATGAAATTTGGTAAAAGAAAATCTTGTTTGGTTTTATACATATTATAACAACCCGTGATTTCGAACCATTCAAATCAACAAAAATCAACACATGTCAGACTTGAATTGCTCAAAACAAGAGATTGTTAATTTATATTTGGCAAAAATTAACATATACAGTAAGTAAATCAATCACAGGATCACAGACACAGAATAGTACAACAATAAGCAGCGGAAGAGATAAATAGTAGTTCATGAAGCTACTATAAAACATTAAAGTCTAAACAAAATACAACAAAAAAAATCCTAAGTACATGGAAGTCACTAATACAAAAGCAACTAACAAGTCTGAACAAACAACTGGAAATAAACAAATAAATGAAAAGATAAGTAGATAAAGATAGATCTCCAAGCGAAGCTCCAAGCTCCAAATGTGAGTCTCAAATGCTGTGACACTCAGTCTGACCCGAGCATAAAGCAAAACACAAAACACTCGAGTCAGGATTAACATTTTTATGCAAGTACATCAAATCGAGTGAATTATCCCATTGAAATGCAATATAACTTCAAAATGTTTGGATTCTATCCTTTAAGGATCCGTTAAACTATCTACATACATAATACAATACGCTCCATAGATAATGCCTACAGTAAAGTAAAATATTAAAATAACATTAAGGCGTTACCCATGTTCCCCTTAACACATTTTTATACAAATGTCATAGTCTATATAGTACTGCAAACTCCACCAAACTGGTGGGCTATCAGGGAGAATTCTATAGGTACGACGCAAACCAAACTCTTAGTGGGCGCGATAAGGAATGTGACAAAGCACGTGAGGCGCTTAGGGTAGGATACTATAGTTTTGCAGAACCGGACTGGTTGTAAAGCATAGTAGCTATTACCGCCCACCTCGAGACAAACTCCCAAATCAAAGGTGTATCCAATCAAATCACAAAGTAATAGAACGGTTTCGAAGAAGCATGCTCGATCGGAGGTGAGACCTCACTTGGCTCAGGTATAGCTCCTATTTTAGTCACATCAATCTGACTCGTGGGAGTCAGGGCTGCGTTCATACCTCATATAGACGTCGCCAAACCATCCTACTTCGTTCTGGATTCTCCACCACGTACACAGTTGTTAAAGTTGTTTTTGGTATTGGCAGAGAGTATGATAATATCTGATCTCGGTCTCTTTAACAACCGAACACTTATTTAACACCATGGTCATTTTCATATTAAATACTTCATACTTCATACCAAAATATCATGTCCATTTCAAAATCATATAACTTACAAATCATATTCACTTTCAAAATCACATCACTTTCGAAATCATATTCATCTCAAAAATCATAACCACAAAATAGATTAAACCATCGTATCAAAGTATTCGCATTTAAATTCATTAAATCTAAATCATTATAGTTCCAACTTAAAATGTTTAAATGTTGAAAGTTGTGATATCCGAGAATTTCAAACAAATAAAATATATGTTGATTTATAGATGCAGATATATGTGAGTTGACTCTAAATAGAATTTGAATTTGAATTTGAAATTCAAAAGATAAATACCTTAAAATAATTTGGATTTAAAAATAATATATATATATGGTTTTTATTAGCATATAATTAGTTTTATATTATTTTATTTAAAAGATTTTATAAATATAAAAAGAAATGTATAAAACTAAATTGAAAAATATAATATAAAATGATATTAAAAACGAAAATACATGAACAAATACAAGTATAATCATCTTAACAAAAGATTAAACAAGTGTAGGCTTATAAAGATATAAACTAACATGTGTAACTAAGATTAGCATGAAAAATAAAAATGTCACCTAAATTCTCATTTTAAAAAATAAATAATAAAGGGAAAATCAAAGTTATAAATATCACTAACTTCTTTTTTTCTCATTTTGTTGAAAACTAAATTGAATACAAAACAAACTGAAATCTGGAAACAAAACCAGATAAAAGAACTAAAAACAAACAATTACAAACTCAAATCCAAAGCAAAGATCCACTTCCAGATTTTCATAAATCAAAGTAAAGATCTAATTTTTTCAAACTTGAATCAAGCAAAGATTAAAAGCTACAGTTTCAACCTGAGGCAAAAGTTCAACATTATCTCAAAACGATCTCAAAGCCTAAAGCAAAACAAATAATCAAAGATCGGATCATGTCAGCTGAGCTAAAGATCAAGCAACTAATCAAGTTTAGATCAAAATCATTTCCAGATTTTTTAATAATTCAAGCATGCTTCTCTGTTTCCTTAAACAAGTAAGTAAACTACTCTTTAGCATCTCAAATCCATCTGTATCTTGATTTGTATGTAATGATCATTGAAGTTTGGATGAAAAAATTTGCTTACATGTATATGTATATACGAAAATGATGTATGCATGTCTAGAAACAAGAACATTTGCTCTGTTCTAGGTTTACAATGTTTAAACCCAAATTCAAAACCCAAAATCTCTTTACCCATTCTCTTATAGGCTTTAATCTTTAAAAAAAATATGTTTGGACTAACATGAATTAAGTTTAGAAAATATTTTTAAGTAAACTTAGTTAAAATATTTTCTAGAAATTAGAAAATACATGAAAACTCAGTACATGTTGGAAATTCAAGCATCATGGTTTCTTATTTAAATTATATCATCTTGTTCGTTTTCAAAAACAATGATTTTTAAAAGTGGAATCATGATTTTTAAGTTCGTATTCATTGTGAAATTGCAAGATGAACAGGAATTAGTTTTTCTTCGAATTCTAGTGATCGATGAAGATGTTATCCTTGGGATCGTGGCTGGGGGTAGCGGGGAGGCTGACGTACATGGAAAATATGGTCTGAAGTTTTCCAGACCACCGTGGTGGCCAAACGAGGACGATTTAGGGTTTAAGACCTAGTTTTGATCAATGCCAAATTTTGGGCTGCTGCATCGTCGTCGAGGCATCGGAGGCGATCGGACCAAGGGGATTAGGAGCGTCGTGACGTGGCGCATCTTAGTACGTGATCACGTGGTCTACAATGGTTGGAGGAGACGACACAGGGTGTTTTCTAGTGACTGGGTTTTTCTCTAGTGGTGCTAGGTATACTCGATTTTGATTTGAGGCGATTTCGACGATTCGAGGTGTTCAGGTTAATCAGTGAAGTCATTGACGATTTGAGGGTGGTCATGGCGATGATCGAAGGCACTCCGACCATGTGTACATGTGTACGTGTGTGTGTGTATAAATGTCTAGGTTCGTCTGAGTTTTGAGAAGAAGAGGAGAACTCGAAGTTGATCTCGGGAAAGCAACGTGATGGCTCGAAGTTGTTCACGTATGTTTTTAGAAATTTTAATAGTTTTTAAATTGAACAAAAATTAAGTTGAAAAGGTAGGAGATAGGTTAGCTCAGGGGTTTACTCGGTAAAAATGCAAATGACTCGAGTTGATACCTGAAGCCGGCTCGGGTTCATGTTAGAACAGTTTTAAATTTTATATTAAATCAAGTTCAAATTATTATTTTTATATAATAAATGTTTTAAATGTTTGGTTAAAGAAAAGTAGTATAATTTAATTAATCTAAATTAATTAAGTTAAATTTTAGGTTTATTTAAACTTAAATTAAAATGATGAAGATAAAATGTTTTAATTCATTTGTTAATAATAAATTATTAAACAAGCTTTCAAAATATAAACATGGAACAAGTTTTTCAAGCAAAATTTCGAAGGTTGAAATTTTGAAGTATAATCTTTTTAAATTTGTTTTGATTTAAAATAATTTTATATTAGGTTAATTATTTAATTTAAATCCTTGAGTGTTTTCAAATATAGTTTAATAATGTAATAAAGTAATTGACTAGATAAATGGAATATCTTGATTAATTATGGGATAATCATTTAAAGATTAATTACTTAATGGAAATAATTAAAGGATAATAACTTAATGTAATTAATTAGTGATTAAATAATTAAAGGATAATTAGTTAAGTAATTAAAGAATGACTGATTAATAATTAAAGAGTAATTAATCAAGTGATTAAGGATGATTACTTAATATGATTAAATTAAAGATAATCATTTATTATAATTGATTAAAGATAGTCAATTAATGTATTTAATTAAAGGTTAATTAATAATAATTACATGAAAATTAATGACTTAATATAAATTAAGTAAGGATAATTAATTAATTAATTAAATGATAATTAACTTGGATAATTAAGGATGATTAATTAATTCCATTTACTAATTAAAGTAATAACAAATGGTTTGTAATTAATGTTAATTAAGCAAGGTTAGGTAATTAATTTATTTGGTTTAAATTAATTATGTGATCAACTAATCTTGCTTTTGGATGATTAAGTTATGTGGAATGCCTTGAATTGATTAATGTGTGATGCTCTGTGATATGCAATGCTTTGGTTGAATAGTGATAATGCGGTTATCTATCGACGATGAATTGCTGTGCAAATATGATACCCTGTATTTTTTAAATTTATTTGTTTCACTTAAACAACTTGGATTAAGGGGACATTGGATTCAAAGATACCGGGGTCGGGTATCAGCAAATACCCAAAACCACATCGATACCTTATAGATTTGGGTTTTGAATCAAATAGGCTGGAACGGAATTGTTTAGTAACATGGACATTTAATGAAGTAATAACATAGACATTTAAACTAAGTAACAGTTCTTGGATATTATTTTGAAATAAGTGATTGACTTTAACAAGTTAAGAACTTATAGAAGGTACGAGTTACACTGCTTTCCAAATAAGTTTATAGCTTGGTATTTCAAATTTTATGGGTTTACTCACGCTGGTTTCCAGCCTGAACCGGGTGTTACTTGATTGTAATCCTTGGGTCAGACCGAGTATTACAGATTTTCGGGTTAGGACGTTCTGGAGCTCAGGTGGCGCGCTAGATGGCTAGAACGTATGAAGTATATCCCACTGTGTTATGTTATTTGTAGTTGGGACAAGTTAATTGTAACTGTCCTACTTATGTATGTATGGTTGTACTCTGATATATTGAATGTAATCTGACAATTACAGTTTTTCTTTGTATAAATGCTATTATTTGATATTATATTTTGATCCATTGCGAAAAGTGATATTGTGTGCTTTGTTTCTATTCTTCTTCTACCACTTTTCTTCTTTACCCTAATAATATGGGATTTTCGGCGTTCAATTGCTCGGCACTTCTACAGAGAACTTATTAGTGTCGAATTTTCGAGGTCGAAAATTTCGGATCGTTACATTTTGGTATCAGAGCGAAGGTTAAGCGAGAACCTTGGCTCTGGTGGGTTTGCACATTTAGGATAGGGTAAGTAGTACCCTAGAATGAGTTGAGTGTAATAAATATAAGAGCATATTTTTTATTTTATTTTATAAAGATTTTAAATGGTCTTAAAATTATTTTTTATAAAAACTTATATTTTGATATAAAGCAATGGTTTTTCTAATTATTATACTAACATAGTTGGTTGTTGATTATTTGAATTAAATGTAGTAATAAGAATTAAAGGGTAGTAAAAATACAACCAAATAAGAATTGGATAATCTA
This sequence comes from Allium cepa, assembly GCA_030765085.1. Lineage (NCBI taxonomy): Eukaryota > Viridiplantae > Streptophyta > Magnoliopsida > Asparagales > Amaryllidaceae > Allium > Allium cepa. Next base: position 433,740,962 of record CM060943.1, read on the forward strand.
AACTATACAAATAAGATAAGCTAAAAATGAATTCAAACTGAAATTAAAATCCTAAAATTTGTAGTAGTATTTTCGGAGTGAGATAATATATAATGGGTTTTAGATATGATAATCTTAGAATGGTTATGGGATGTTGTTTTCTAATAATAATTAATGATAAAGCAAAATGAAATGTTTTAAGGAAGTAATATTTAGATAAATTGTGAGGTTTAAAACCTAAATCCTGAAATTTTGAAATTGTTTCAAAATTTTAAAAGGAATAATAAATATTTTTGAATATAGGAATCTTATTTTGAAACAAGAGATGTTTTAAAGAATTTTGTTTAAATTTAAAAACCAGAATAGTTTAAAAATTAAAGTATGACTTAGTGTGCAAAGGAAATAAATATGTATATATGTGCGATATACATAATATCAAAGTTGATTTGAAAGAAACTCTAAGTGTTGAAGTTTTCCTTGGAATGTGATGTGAAAACCGAAAGTGAAACAAGTTTTTGAACTTATAAATGGGAAGATTTCTGAAATTTGAAATGGGAATTCAAATTGGATAAAGTTGACTGGATTAAACGAATTGAATTTAGCTTTGGGAATGTTAAATGAGTTTAGAATAAACAATATGAATTGGAAATTTCAAAATGAAATTGAGATTTAACTTAGGAAGTTAAATGGGTTGATCTGAAATGGGAGTTACGTATGATCTCAAAACGGGTTTGAGATCTGGAAATGGGTAATGGAAGCTATGGATGGATGTTTTAAATTATTTGGATGTTTATTTATTTTGACTTATCCTGGTATCATCCTGTGGTTATTAATAATCTATGGAACTGTGGATTGGGTTATTTAAATAAATTAAGAAGTAGATTGAGATAATATATATCCATTATTGAAATTAATTGGAAATAAAGTTTGAAATTAAGGAAATGGAATCACTTTGAACTTAAGAATTAAATGGTAAAAAGAGACTTGTAAACTAAAATTATTTAAGAATTGGTTTCAAGGTTACAAGTTAAAACTGGGTAATAGATTGGATTTTGAAGATTAATTTGTTTAAAAGGGTTTTGAACTCCTACTTGAACTTTGAAATAAGTTAAGTAAAGGAAATTTAAAATGAATGTTTGAAATTTGGACTCGGAATTAAATGGTTTAAAGATTTAAGTTGTTAAATTAAAAATAAAGGTTGATTTGATTTAAGAATTCAATCAACGTTTAAAATTTTAACTCGAATTTATATGTTTCGAGATAATTTAAAGTTGAGATTTAAATTGAAGTAGTTTAAATTGAATTTGATCTGAATTAATTGGAATTGTGATTGAAGTTGGATAAGTTTAAAAATCCAAATAGGAATTGATTTGAATTTGGGATAGAAATTGAAGTTAATTCAAATTTAATTGGAATTGAATCAATTTAATGGGTTGGGAAAGTGATTGAAATGAGAAATTGGGAAATTGAATCGGTTTGATTTGAAAACTTTTTCAAATAAATTATTTTAATTTAAACTGTTTAAAATCTATTTTCCTAGCTATTTACTATATAACCTTTCTTTTTAAAACCAAACTATCTTATACTTATTTTACAATTATTTTGAAAACTAATTACTATTTTACATCTGCTTTATAAACTAATTACAATTTCACAACTATTCTACAACTATTTAACTTTTTTTACTTAACTTTTTTACAACTATTTTACAACTAATATCTATTTTTCAACCACTTATCTATTTTAAACTTTTTCAAGCTATTTTCTGAATTTAAAATGGTTAGAGTGCAAACTGTTTATAGTTAAATACCAAATGAGATAAGAATTAAGTAATAACCCAAATGGAAATTGAAGCCATTGTGAATAAGTGAATAGAAATGAAAATGAATATGAAGTAAAGGAAAATTGATTTAGCTGATAATCAATAGGATGTATGTATATTATTCTATTCGCATAACGATTTGATCTAGATTTGACCACAAAAATTTGATATAGTAAATCGATCTGAGTTGGGATTTTTTACTCGATTTTCGATGGAGAACCTTGGATATGGATTTTTGATTGGTTCTGGAAATTCTCTATCATAGTTATGGCTAAGCAAGGAGAATGACGGTTTCTGATCAAGAAACCAGATCTGAGTGCGCACTAAGAAGTTGGATGGACGACACTAGTTCGGATATGAAATTGTGTGATCTAGTGAGCGATGGAATTTGATATTATGTATGGATGATATATGTACATCGTACGTGCTTGAAAGAAAATGAAAAATGATTTTTTTTTTAAAAAAAAGTATATTTTGAAAAATATACAATGAACAAGAATAGAAGTAGGATACCACTATAACTGAAACTCAATTTATAAAAAGTAAGTAATGTGGCAAGTAACTTTATAAAAGAATATCAATTTGAATGTTGATTTGGCATAAGTAAAGTTATATATATGTTTTATATATCATAAACTCCCCTTATTCAATCTATAGCCAGAAGAATAGAATTTTTTTGAAAAATATTTGAAGTATGAAAAGGGAATTTATATAAGTATGAAGTGATCCAAGGATTATTCAAGATTATGTATATCAATATATATATATATATATATATATATATATAAATGATTGTATGAGAATGATTTTTGGAAAAAGGTTTTTGAAATTCACTGATTTTGAAAGGCTTTTGATTTTTGGGAGAAATCAATTTTGGGAATTTGGAAAGCCAATTTTGGAACTATCAATTTGGGATATCGATTTTGTGTAAAGGAGATTTATGTGAATCATAAAGAGTATGTTTTGAAAGATACTATAAGTGTATAGTATAAAATGTTTTGAGATTGGCTCTGGAGAATGTTTTGAAAGATACTATAAGTGTATAGTATAAAATGTTTTGAGATTGGCTCTGGAGAAAAAGGCACTCCCATTGAAATGAACTTCATAGGAGATCCATGGGATGGTTTTGCTTTGAGACCTAAGGGAGAGGCTCTAAATTGGGTCTTGGGAGGAAGTCCGAACAAACTGAAATTTCGTAGGATTAGCGTGGGTAGCGAAAGTCGAGGGTGCTGATGCCTACAGAGACATTTGGGTTATGCTGTGACGACAGTGTAACTCGATGTCATTGCGATCTACTACAGACCATAGCAGATGTCATGTGGCCATGAGAGCCAACGGACTACGTTTGATTTTGCTGGGATGGCAACGTAAACATCGGGTTAACTGCGACAATGGAGGGGGTGATGATTTCCAGAGCATTCTCACCAAAAATGTTTCCTATATTCTCAAAAATTGTTTTCTATATTTTCAAAAATGTTTCTGAGTATTTTCACTGGGTGTTGAAATCGGGTCTGCTAAGTACTTATAGATGTTCAATCCTATGCCTGATCGACATATGACCGAATTTCTGTGAGAACAAAGATGGACTTGTTAAGACATCGAGTTATAAAAAGTATTTTTATAAAACTATTTTGGCAATATTATGTAGATTTTTAAAGTGTTTTAGAAATAAAAGAGTTGTTAGTTAAAAATGTTCAAAGAGTAATTTAATTGATAGTAAGATTTTTAATAAATTCTGGCTTCGTTCCTTTTTTAGGACGAAAAGTTTTAAATGGGGAGGAATGTGATATCCTCAAATTTCGGACAAATAAAATATGTGTTGTTTATATATGTATATATATGTGAGTTGATTCTAAATAGAATTTGAATTTGAAATTCAAAAGATAAATATCTTTAAGTAAATTGGATTTAAAAATAATATATATATATATATGATTTTTATTAGTATATAATTAGTTTTATATTATTTTCTTTGAAATATTTTATAAATATAAAAAGAATGTAATAAAACTAAATTGAAAAATATAATATAAAATGATATTAAAAACAAAAATACATGAAAGATTACAAGTGTAATCATCTTAACAAAAAGATTAAACAAGTGTAGGCTTATAAAGATATAAACTAACAGTGTAACTAAGGTTGGCATGCAAAATAACAAATGTCTCCTAAATTCTCATTTTTAAAAATAAATGATAAAAGGAAATCCAAGTTATAAATATCACTAACTTCTTTTTTTTTCTCATTTTGTTCAAAACTAAATGGAATACAAAACAAACTTGGAACAAAACTAGATAAAAGAAATAAAAAAAAACAGTTACAAACTCAAATCAAAAGCAAAGATCCACTTCCAGATTTTCATCAATCAAAGTATAGATCTAAGTTTTTAAATCTGGAATCAAGAAAAAATTAAAAGCTACAGTTTCAACCTGAAGCAAAAGTTCAACATCATCTCAAAACGATTTCAAAGCCTAAAGAAAAACAAATAATCAAAGATCAGATCATTCAACTGAGCTAAAGATCAAGCGACTAATCAAATTTTAGATCAAAATCATTTCCAGATTTTCAAAAATTCAACCCTTCTTCCCTGTTTCGAAGGTTGAAATTTTGAAGTATAATGTTTTTAAATTTGTTTTGATTTAAAATTTTATATTAGGTTAATTATTTAATTTAAATCCTTGAGTGTTTTCAAATATAGTTTAATAATGTAATGAAGTAATTGATTAGATAATTGGATTATCTTGACTAGTTATGGGATAATCATTTAAAGATTAATTGCTTAATGAAAATATTTAAAGGTAATTACATAATGTAATTAATTAGTAATTAAATAGTGATTAAATAGTTAAAGGATAATTAATTAAGTAAATAAAGAATGATTGATTAATAATTAAAGAGTAATTAATCAAGTGATTAAGGATAATTACTTAATATGATTAAATTAAATATAATCACTTATTATAATTGATTAAAGATAACCAATTAATATATTTAATTTAAGGTTAATTAATGATAATTACATAAAAGCTAATGGCTTAACATAACTTAAGTAAGGATAGTTAATTAATTAAATGGTAATTACTTAAGATGGATAATTAAGGATGATTAATTAATACCATTAATTAATTAAAGTAATAACAAATGGTTTGTAATTAATGTTATTTAAGCAGGGTTAGGTAATTAATTTGTTTTGTTTAAATTAATTATGTGATAAATTAACCATGCTTTTGGATGATTAAGTTATATGGAATGCCTTGAATTGATTAATGTGTGATGCTCTGTGATATGCAATGTTTGGGTTGAACAGTGATAATGCGGTTATCTATCGATGATGAATTGCTGTGCAAATATGATACCCTATATTTTTTTAAATTGATTTGTTTCACTTAAACAACTTGGATTAAGAGGACATTGGATTCGAAGAGACCGAGGTCGGGTATCAGCAAATACCCAAAACCACATCGATTCTTTATAGATTTTAGTTTTGAATCAAATAGGCTGGCTTGGAATAATTTAGTAACATGCACATTTAAACTGAGTAACAGTTCTTGGGTATTATTTTGTAATAAGTGATTGACCTTGACAATTTAAGAACTCGTAGAAGGTACGAGTTACACTGGTTTCCAAATAAGTTTATAGCTTGGTATTTTAAATTTTATGGGTTTACTCACGCTTGTTTCCAGCCCGACCAGGTGTTACTTGATTGTAATGCTTGGGTCACAACGAGTATTACAGATTTTCAGGTTAGAGCGTTTTGGAGCATAGGTGGCGAGCTGGATGGCAGGAACGTATGCAGTATATCCCGCTGTGTTATATTTTTTGTAGTTGGGACAAGTTAATTTAACTGTCCAACTTATTTATGTATGGTTGTACTCTGATATATTGAATGTAATTTGACAATTACAGTTTTCCTTTATATAAATGTTATTATTTGATATTATATTTTGATCCGCTGCGAAGTGTGAGATTATGTGTTTTGTTTTGTTTCTGTTTTCTTCTACCTCTTTTCTTCTTTGCCCAAACAATCTGGGATTTTCGATGTTCGATTGTTCGGCACTTCTACAGAGAACGTGTTAGTATCGAAATTTCGAGGTCGAAAATTTCGGGTCATTAAAAAAGTAGTTCATATATTGGAATAATTATATATTAAAAATAGTTTATATTTAAAATAGTTTATATATTAAAATATTTTATATGCTAATAATAGTTTAGATATTAAAAATAGTTCATATATTAAAAATAGTTTCAAATGAGAATTGTTTCTTCCAATTTCACAAATCAGTTCAAATCAACTTTATTTCCACAATTCAATTTAAATCAATTTTACTTTAACAATTTTAATTGAAATGGTTAAATGTTCAGTTCAAATTCTCATTAAAACCATTTTTGATTTATATCGATTTCAAATCTAGGTTTGAACTAAAATTTTTAAACCGCTTCCAATTCGATAGGTTTCAAAGTTTAAATATTCAAATAATTTACAACAACTTAATTTCGTAAATTTCATTTATATTTCAAAATTCAACATTAATTTTATTTTAAATTTGAAAATATTCATTTGATCACCCTTAATCAAGTCCAGTTATCAAGTTATAACAATCATATCCATAAAATCACAAATTTAATAAATTTAAAATAAAAACCATTTAAATATAATTCTTAAGCAGTTAAAATTTCAAATAAATTTTCGGTTTCTCTTTCCAATCTTAATTTATAAAAGTTATGACAAAATCTATTTTTAAATATTAATATAAATTTAATTAAAGACTTAACATATTATATATACACTAATTAAATTAAGTTTATTTATATTAGATTAAAATTATTTTATATATTTAAAAATAATAAAATTATAAGTAAAATCTTAAAATTTACATTTCTAAAACATAACTTAGAAATTTAAGATTTCCAAACAAATATAATTTAGAAATCTAAATTTTTCGCATATATATTAAACTAAAATCTATATGTTATATTCTAAATTCAATATTCAATTTAAAACACATATTTACAATAAAATCTTTTTATTATATTTAAAAAAATCATTATTTATTAAAACCCATATTTCTCTTCAAAAATTCTATAAATCATTTAAAAATAGACCAATGGTGTTCGTATATAATTTTCTAATATATGATCAAGGATACAGATATTTATCATTTCAATCTGTAATAATTTAAATTTCACCGGTATATATCATTTCAACACGCAATCCCGAAAATCCAAATCGCCTGGGTTTATCATTTCAACCTACTACGATTTTCCCTAATCTATAAGATCATTCGGGTATGTATCATTTCAATCCATAGGGATTTTCCTAACTAACAGGGAACTTGCCGTTTGAGAACAACAAAATCATAATATAAAAGAACAAACATATAAATAAAAAATATGATTATAATTAACAATTTAAATATAATATATATACAACATGTTATGGTCTCATATGTCAATTAACATAGGTACAATTTTAAAATAACAGCATATCATATTCAACGATTAAATTGCTAACAACTTCAAATTTAACAACATATTTCAATCATGATTTCATGTGAATATAAATTAGTAAACATAAGAATGTTAATCGTGAGTGATCGCTTACCTTCTGAGGCTAGAGAAAACAACGGGAATGAGAAGCAACGGACATGGATATGCACATGAAGGAAAGCAAAAGGCTGCTGCGACCAATTATGGACAGCGGCGAAACAAAAGCAAAGCACGAAGAACTGGATTTGATGGAACTCAAATATATATTATATTTTTTATTTATTAAAACCTATATATTTCTTTTCAAAATCTTTCAAATAAATATTTAAACATGATATATATATGTATTAAAGTTTATTCAAAAATCTATTTTAAAATATTAACATAAATTTAAATAAATACTTCAAACATATTATATATACACACCTTTTTTAGTGTGTATATATATAAAGAGAAGGCAACTTGGAGTGGTTAGTCGGAAGCTGCGCTCGGGTGAGGAAGTGGGTCCAGGCTATCGAGTTAGGTGGATGACTGCTGTTGCGATGGTGAAGTGGGAGGGAAGCAAGGCGAAAAAGGAGTGGTGCAGGTTAAGCTGTATGTGGAGGCAGAGGGAATGGGTTGAATCGGAGGTTTGTGTTTTGGGAAACGGGCTATGTTGTCAAGGCAGTGGCTGTTGGAGAGGGATGGTTAGCAAGGAATCAGGTGTAGTTGCGTGAAGAGTTGATGTGGGTGACTCGGCTGCCGCTAGGTGGAAAGATGGGAAGGCTCAGAGAAGGTGGCAAGTGGAGAAAGAGTTGCATGCTAGAATGGTGAAGCACGGTCGGCAAGGTGGTGGGTGAACTGATCGGGTAAGGGGTTTGCCTGGGAGTGGTGTGAGGCTGCTAATGTGGTAGGCGGGTCTGGAAATGGGCAAAGTTTTTGGTAGAGAATGAGGGCAGTGGTTGCTTTGGTGTTCGACGATGGGCTTTGGGCTTGGAGGCAGACGAGGTCGTTTGGCGAAAGTTATAGGGGTAGTCGAGCTTAGCTGTAGAGAAAGAGGTGGTGCGAATTTGGTTATAGAGAAGTGGATAGGCAAGGTCTTCACATCTGAAATATATATGCAAACTATGTTTTATATTTATTTTTCTTGCATGAGTTTGAAACAAAAGGAAGAAGCGGAAAGAGCATTGAAGAAAATGAACAAACCAAATGAAAATGAACCAGCAAACTATAAATTGAATGTAGGGAATGGAAAAAGTCAAGAGCCAACTTTCAGGAAATATTAATGACAAATGGAAGTTTGTTTTCTCACGAGAACAAATGAAGGACATACAGAAACCAAAAGGCTAAAATGGAAACCGATACGGCTAATCTTTTTGCAGATTTCACCATGCACTGGACATCGAAATGCACAAATGAATATACAACGGAGATCATCGCAATGAGACAAACAAGATGGTACATAGACATGAGTGATATAGCCCACTTATCAAAACTCGATACTTGCTACTGAAAATAATGCTAAAATGCTGAAATTAAGATAAATGGAGCAGGAGCAGTTCAAATTCAACGAAAAGAAGTATAATGTCTCACTCAGAAAATGATTTACTTTTTTCTTATATAAAGTATTCAGATTTCAAAAATATTTTATTTTCATCAGTTTAACTAATTTAAATTTTAAATTGAAATTTCACAACCAAACAAATTTTTATATTTTCAAATGAAAATCTGCCATTTGCTATGCTTCAATAGGCGCATTCCAAGTATCAAATTTTCGTTGCAAAAATTTAAGTGTCCATTTCCATGAAAAATTTAGTTAGTTACGTTATTTGAAATCATTAAAATTTCTAGGTCATTATACTCTCCTCCACTCCAAACTTTTTAAACCCGAAAAGGAACGAGACAGGAGAATAGAAGCAATGGAAAGGAAAGATAGATTTGAAATACATAGTTTCAAATACAACAATTAATTCAAAACCATATAAATTTCATTTTTGGACATCTTATTACTTACATTTTATATTGTATACTATTCAGTTACATGTTTTCATTACTTTCAAACTTTTCCCATGTATTAATGTTTCCGAATGTAGTTGAGCACTATACAAATTTACCTTTTATTTACAATATTTCTATTAAGCAAAATTTAGTTTCACATTTTTATTACTTAGGTTTCTCTTGTATAACCTTCAATTACATATTCATATTATCTTTTAACATTTTGAATATTTCAGGTAAGTTATATATGTTTTAGAATGCAATTGAGTATTATACAAATATATTTTATCCTAGTTCAACTATTTCAAGTTGTTTCAATTCCATTTCTCATTTTAGACACTCAAATTATTCAAAAAAATTGCTTCATTTCAATCATTGAAAATCATCACTTATCATAAAACTTAAGAGTTAAATTTTAGTTTTCACTTTAAACCATTTTGAAATAAATATATACATTTATAATTTTTTTACATTAAATCATACTCAAGAAATTCACTCAAATCTGTTTCCAAATAAAAGTGTAGCAAAGCTACCAAGTGGTCTCTCCACTTTGAGACTCAAAAATGAATGTCGATTGTGCTACAGTCATCATCGAAATTATTTTCCAACAATAAATGAGGAGAGTATGGACTTACTTCTTTTAAAATTCTTTAGAAATAATTTTGCATTCGAAAATACTTTCATATAATATATATATATATATATATATATATATATATATATATATATTTTCAACACTTTGGAAACCAAATTATGAACAGCACCGGAAATTCAATTCCTAAATCCTTAATTTAAATTCATTTCACTTGCAAATCAGATTTATAAATCATGTTTCAAAAATTTCATCTCCTTATAACGTATAACTATAGTTAACAGTTTAGAAATGTTGACAAAATAATAAATGATAACCCGGTACTATTATTTCTAACAACCGATTCATTAAACTATCTAATTTCATAAAATACCTTTATATATAAAATATAATCATACATAATGTTATTTCAATTACCAATTTTGAAAACAAAATTGTGTCATTTTGCTCTGTTCAAGTGTTTTAGAATTCCTATCGATATCGTTTAACCAGACGAATCGATCGGAACTCAAAATTCAAACTTAACAACTCAAACAATACAACATAAAACAATTTTATATCATTAATAAATACGTTCCCTCATAGGATGATTCAAGAATGGATTTTAGATCCAGGATAGAGATTCAATTAGAGAGACTCTAACCAAAGAGAATTCTAACTAAGAAGATATGCTCAAAAGAAAGATAAGAAAATTAAATTAAAAAACAGGAAAGATATATAGACATATATGAATTGCAGCGACCATAACCGGGTCAACCGAGACTCCATTTTCAGAAACAATGTTCCCAAGGAATCAGATTTCATCTCTTCAAAAATGGCATTTAGAAAATTTGGCTTTCAACTGATGGCTCCTAAAAGTTTCCAGCACATAGCCCAAATAATTCATGCTCCTTCTCTGACTTAGAAAAGACAAGAATATCTTTAACGAAAATTCAAGACAAACATGTTGAAAACATCGCAGAAACACAATTCATGAGATCGATGAAGAAGGCAGGAGCATTGGTTAATCCAAAGGGCATGACTAACCATTCATAAAGACCATTCGTCTAGGAGGAAGCACAACAAGTCAAGCTCCAAGAATAAGATCGATGTGGAATTCAATTTCCCGCCTGGGAGGAAGGGAAGCGACTTCACCAAAATCATCAGGATAATCCCTGAATATCGGGTTGGAGTCGAGATCACTGGGCTGAGCATCAAGCGAAAATATAAAACAACATGCATAATCCTGAGGCAATCGACATTCGATCATAAGAGAATTGCCCTGGCCATCTACTAGAGAAACAGTTCGGGCTTTGCAAGTGATAACCGCATCATAACGCTTCAACCAATCACCTTCAAGTAAGATATCAAATGCACCAAAACCGCGGACATAGAAATCTCCGGTGAATTGACGCTAGTTGTAAAGGAATTTCACCCCTCTACAAATCATACTAAATTTAGCGGGGCCGTCGATGGGATTAGTAACACATAAAAATGAAGTTTCTAATTGAGACACAAGATGTGCTCAAATTATTACATAGATCAACTAAAATAGAGTTATGGGATGCTCCAATATCAAGAAGAACACGAAGAGGAAAAGACAAGAATGGATTTTGGAACAAAGGGAAAGTTCCAAAAATTTGAACGAAATCCAAACAAAAGAGGATCCTAACAAAGAATTTCAAGCTCGAATGAAGACGATTCAGTTATTAGTTTAACTCATTCTATGGTATTATTACCCTATCTCTAATGAGTTTTTACTCTATATGCTAAGTTTTACCTAAACCAGAGCTCTGATACCACATGCAATGACCCATCATTTCGAACCATTCAAATCGACAGTAACCCACACATGTCAGACTTGAATTGCTCAAAACAACAGACTATTAATTTATATTTGGAAAAACTTAACATATACAACAACTAAATCGATCACAGAATCACAAATACAGTGTAATACAACAATAATCAGGGGAATAGATAAATAGTAGTTCATGAAGCTACTACGAAACATCAGAGTGTAAACAAAATACAACATAAAAATCCCAAGTACATAGAAGTTACTAATACAAAAGCAACTGAAAAGTATGAACAAACAACTGGAAATAACCGAAATAATTGAAAAGCTGAGTGGATAAAGATAGATCATTAAGCGAAGCTCCAAAGGTGAGTCTCAAATGCTGTGACACTCAGTCTGATCCGAGCTTAAAGCAAAACACAAAACACTCGAGTCAGGATTAACAGTCTTATGCAAGTAAATCAACTCAAGTGAAATGTCCAAATGAAATGCAATATAACTTAAAAGATGTTGGGATTCCATCCTTTAAGGATCCGTTAAACTATTTGCATACATAGTACAATACTCTACATAGATAATGTCTACAGTAAAGTAAAATATTAAAATTGCGTTAAGGCGATACCCATTTCCCCCTTAACACATTTTTATATAAATTTCGTAGTCTTTACAGTACTTTAAACTCCACCAAATTGGTGGGTTATCAGGGAACACTCCATAGGTACGACACAAACCAAACTCGTAGTGGGCATGATAAGGCATGTGACATGGCATGCGCGACAATGTCCAGGGTAGGATACTACCGTTTTACAGAACTGAGTTGGTGGTAACACATAGTAGATACTACCGGTTACCTCGAGACACAGTCCCAAATCAAAGGTGCACCCAATCAAATCACAAAGTAATAGAATGATTTCGAAGAAGCATGCTCGATCGGAGGTGCGACCTCGCATGGCCCAGTATAGCTCCAGTTTTAGTCACATCAAGCTGACTTGCAGGAGTTAGGGTTGCGTTCATACCTCCTATAGACATCACCAAACCATCCTACTTCGTTCTGGATTCTCCACCATGAACACAGTTTGTTAAAGTAGTTTTCGGTATTGGCAGAGAGTATGACAATATCCGATCCGGTCTCTTTAACAACCAAACGTTGTCATTTTCATTTCAAATAGTTCATACTTCACATCAAAATATCATATTCATTTCAAAATCATATAACTTCAAAATCATATCCACTTTTGAAATCATATCACATTCGAAATCATATTCATCTCAAAAATCATAACCACAAAATAAATTAAACCATCATATCAAAGTATTCACATTTAAATTCATTAAATCTAAATCATAATAGTTCCAACTTAAACAGTTTAGATATTGAAAGTAGTTTACATATTGGAATAATTATACATCAAAAATAGTTTATATTTAAAATAGTTTATAGATTAATAGTTTATATATTAAAAATAGTATATATATTAAAAATAGTTTATATATTAAAAATAGTTGGAACTAAATTCACAACTTTAGTTCCAGTTTCACAAATCAATTCAAATCTACTTTAATTCCACAACTAAATTTAAATCAATTTCTGTTTAACAATTTCAATTGAGAAGGTTAAAGGTTCAATTCAATTTCTCATTAAAATCATTTTTAATTTATATCGATTTTAAATCCAGGCTTGAACTACAAAATTTTAAACCACTTCCAATTCAATAGGTTTCAAAGTTTAAATATTCAAACAATTTACAATAACTCAATTCGACAAAATTCAATTATATTTCAAAATTCAACTTTAATTTTATTTAGCTTTAAAAATATTCACTTAATCATTTTTAATAACATTTAAATAAAATCTCAGATTACAAATTTAAATCAATATTAAATATTCAACTTTAATTTTATTTAAAATTTGAAAATATTCATTTAATCACCCTTAATCAAAATCCAATTATCAAGTTATAACATCATATCTTTGAAATCTCAAAATTAATAAGTTCCAAATCAAAACCTATTTAAATACAATTCTTAAGCAAATTAGATTTCAAATAAATTTTCAACTTATCTATCCAACCTTAGTTTATTAGAGTTATTAGAAAATCTATTTTTAAAATATTAATATAAATTCTAATAAATACTTAACATATTATATATACACTAATTAATTAAATCTTATTATATTAAATTTAATTAAATTAAATCTTATTTTATATAGTTAAAAATAATAAAATTATAAGTAAAGTTTACATTTTCAAAACTTAACTTACAAAATAAAATTTTCAAACACATATAATTTAATATTCTTAATTTCTTCACATATATATTGAACTAAAATCTATACATTATATTCTAAAATCATTATTCAATTTAAAACACAATTTACAATAACACTTTTATATTATATTTTTAAAAAAATCGATATTTATAAAAACCCATATTTCTCTTCAAAAATTTTGGAAACCATTTAAAAATAGACCAACGATGTCCGTATATAATTTTCTAACTTATGGTCCAGTGATATGGATATTTACCATTTTAATCTGCAATAATTTAAATTTTACGGGTATATATCATTTTAATCCGCAATCCCAAAAAATAAAATCGGTTGGATTTTACCATTTTAGCCCATAACAATTTTTCTTAATCTATAAGATCGTTTGGATATGTATTATTTCAACCCATAGGATTTTCCTAACTAATATTGAACTTGCAGTGTGAAAAGAATAGAATAATAATATAAAATATATAACATACATATCAATAACAAATACGATTATAATTAACAATTTAAATATAATATATATACAACATGTTATTGTGTCATGTGTCAATTAACATAGGTAAACAGTTTTAACATAATAACATATCATATTCAACGATTAAACTACTAACAAATTCAAATTTAACAACATATTTCAATCGTCATTTCATATGGATATAAATTAGTAAACATGAGAATGTTAATCGTGAGTGATCGTTTACCTTTCGAAGCTAGAAAAAACAACGGGAATGAGAAGCAATAGACATGAATACGCACACGGAGGAAAGCAAAAAGTTGCTATGACCAATTCTAGACATCGGCGAAAGAAAAGCAAAGCACGATGAACTGGATTCAACGGAAATCAAATACATATTATATTATTTATTTATTTATTAAAATCCATAAATTTATTTACAAAGTCATTCAAATAAATATTTAAACAATATATATTAAAGTTATTACAAAAATCTATTTAAAATATTAACCTAAATTTAAATAAATACTTTAAACATTTTGTATATATACCTTTGTTTTTTTATATAAAGAGAAGGCTGCTTGGAGTGGTTGGTCGGCGGCTGCGCTCAGGTGAGGAAGTGGGTCCAGGGTGTCAAGTTCGGGTGGATGACTGGTGTGGCGATGGTGAAATGGAAGGGCGACATGGCGGAGGAGGAGTGGTGCGGGTCGGGCAGTGCTTGCAGGTGAAGGGAATTGGTTGAAGTGGAGGTCTGGGTTTTGGGAAACGGGTTTGGCTGATGTAGCTAGGCTGCCAAGGCGGTGGTTGCTGGAGAAGGATGGTCGGCAGGGGATCAGGTGCAGTTGCATGAAGAGGTGATGTGAGAGACTCGCTACCGTTAGGTGGAAAGCTGGGAAGGTTCGGAGAAGGCGGCAAGTGGAGAAGGAGTTGCGTGCTGGAATGGCAGAGCATGATCGGCATGGCAGTGGCTAATCTGATCGGATGAGGGGTTTTCCTGGAAGTGGTGTGAGGCTGCTGACGTGGTAGGCGAGTCTGGAAATGGGTGAAGTTTTTTAGTAGGGAAGGCGGGTGGTGGTAGCTCAGGAGTTCAGCGATGGGCCGTGGGCTTGGCTGAGGCAGACGAGGTCATTTGGTGAAAGGGATGGGGGCGGTCGAGCTTAGCTGTAGAGACAGAGGGGGTGCGAGTTCGGTTATACGGAAGGGGACAGGCAATCATAGTCGAAATATATATATGCAAACTATATTTTATATTTATTTTTCTGGCATGAGTCAGAAACAAAAGAAGAAGGGGAAGGTGTATTGAAGAAAATGAACGAACCAAATGAAAATGAACAAGCAAATTATAACAGGGAATGGCAAAAGTCAAGAGCTGACTTTCAGGAAATATTAATAGGAAATGATCACTTGTTTTTTCGAGGGTTTTTTCATGGGGCCAAATGAAAAGGACATACAGAAACCAAAAGGCTAAAATGAAAATGAAAATCGATACGGATGACCGTTTTGCACATTTCGCTTTGCACATTTCGCTATGCACTGGACGTCGAAATGCACAAATGAATATACTACTGAGATCAGCGTAATATGACGAACAAAATGGTACATAGACATGAGTGATACGACCCATCTATCAAAACTCGATATTTGCTGCCGAAGATGCTGCTACAATGCCCAAAAAAAGATAAACGGGGTTAACGCAATCCAATTTCAGCAAAACGAATTATGACATCTCACTCAGAAAATGATTTACATTTTTCTTATATAAAAATATTCAGATTTAAAAACATTTTATTTTCATCAATTTAGCTGATATAAATTTTAAATTAAAATTTAACCGCCAAATAAACTTTTATATTTTCAAATGAATATCCGTCACTTGCTATACTTCGATAGACGCGTATCAATATCAAATTTTCGTTGCAAAAATTTAATTTTTTATTTTAATAAAAATGTTAGTTAATTACGTTATTTAAAATCGTTAAAATTTCCGGGTCGTTACATATGTACACAACTTCATATTAGATGTTGACTTTTCTAATTATTAAATTTGAAATATATAATTTAACTTCAAAGAGCAGTAAATGGATTTTCTTGTTTTGTCATTTTAAGGAATGAATTTTGTGCTAACATAATTCAATTAGTAAAATAATAGTATTTATACAGGCGAAGTCGTTAAATTATTTTCCATCCTTATTCAGAGAAGATTAAATGAGTTGAACAACTTAAACGCTAAGTGTATAAATCTGTACCATGGAGCTGAATTATTTAAAGATACTAAAATTAGTAATCAACTGTTAGAAGGTATGTTTTGATAAAAATTAAAATTTTGTAATATTGATATTCTCGTTGGTTAAGCTTTATAGTATTTGTAACATAGACATCATGTTGTATGAAAAAAAAATTAACGCTCATGGTGCACAAATATAAGGGGATACATTCGAGAATTTCAAGTGCAAGTTAATTATGGATAAAACTACATTTTATTCCTTTCATCTATTTGCTCCTTACGCACTCATCAAGAAAAGTATATAGGTTCTAAGAATCCTTGGAGATTCTTTTATTTAGCATTTCACATTAGGTCCTTGTTAGTTTGATACACGGTCAATTCAGCAATTCATACTAACAAAACATTTTTCTTGATTTTATACTATTTAAAAAATATTATTCACAAGTCTAGCTGAATTTAATTTCCTAGTAACCTATAAACTCTTTTGTGTAGAAAATATGAAATCGTTACTTGATTGGGTGTTTTTGACTTTTGAAAATTGTCAGAATGTGATTACATATAAATATTGCATTTTTATATTGCATGGTAGCATATTCATTATGCTTTCTATTATATATGCGATTATTTTTTCAATAGAATAGGCATCATTGGAGCATATTTGGATTAATTGGTGACTTTAGCTCACTTATGCACGCTTAATAACTAAATGAGTTGCTTCAAATGCTAAAATAAATGTACGCTTTCGGATTAAAATATAGAAGTGTTAGAAATATTAATATATATTGTGTTTCTGATCGTCTGATCGTTGTATATTATACATATTATATTTGTGAAATTACGAGCCGGTCTTCATACAAAGGGGACTGTCGAATTTTTCAGTACATCCAAACACTTAGAAGTTTTTTATTCAATTTTTCGTGTAATAAAAAATAGAAGTTAATGACTGAATCTATTTAAATGTAAAACATATGCTAAATTTGATTCTAATATTAACTGCTCAGAGAATTAAGTGAGTTTCAATTTGATTGTATATTTCGAATTCAGTTAACATTTGTGTGATTGATATCTCCCTATAAGAAATTGCAATGAGCAATTTTCATAAGGTGGGAGGTCGGTAACAACCCCTTTTTTCGAAGCCGTTATTTAAGCTAATTTAATTAAAATAAAATATTCGAATTTGATTTCTGATAATTAGTATTTAGGAAATAAGATTTTATTTAGTTGAAGTCTATTTAATAATAGATTTTTATTTTAATAAATTAAGTTAATTAATAAACAATTTTTAGAAGGAATAGTAAACTAAATAAAGTGTATTGTTCAATATAAAATATTTTAAAGTGTAAATAATTTTGTATAACTAATATAGATGAAAAGAACTTCTATTCGATATTCACTAAAATCGATAAATTGACTAAGATGAATAAATTTACTTATATAACAATATAATCAATAATCAAATAACGTGAAACAATATTGCATTGAATGAAAATTTTGTAGTTGTCTAGATATTGAAATATAATTTGTACAATGAAGTTTGAATCAATTTCAACACACTAAAATTTATTTACAAATAACACATAGGTTAAATAAAAGATAGTGAATAAATGATATTTTATTTAAGTAGAACAAAAATCCATTCTCATATTTTCCCCGGAAAAGTTGAGCCCTATTCCTTCATTCTCCTCAAACCGCCCCATTCTCGTTCGTTTCCCTAACCAAGAGATCCAATCACACAGAAAACAAATAACAAAATAAAATACCCAAATTCCTAGATCTGCATTTGAAAAAAAATGGGAAGTGCATCACGTCGTTGCTCGACAACGTAAAGGGGAGTCGACACCGCGACTGTTGGCACTAGGGAGGAGGCCGTGCATGGCATAAGTTGCAGCAACGAGGAGCTTGGGTGATGTGCCATGACATAAGCAAAGCAATGTGGCTTGGCTAGCGATGCCGAGTGTATCGGGCCGACAATGGTAAGAGCTAGGGCGGTACTGGCTTCGGCATAGGCCAGAAATGACATGAAGCTTGCAAGAATGGCGACGTGGTTGTAGGTCTCAAGAATGCAGAGACGTTTGAGCATGGAGCTTGGCTGCAACGCTTGTTAGGAAGGGTTATGCGATCGGATTTAGGTTCGTAGTTCAGGTGGTTGGCATGTGCGGTTGGTTTCTCAATGCAGCGAATGGTTAAGCTCAGTTATTCTAACTCACGTATCAGTATCTATACAAGTATAATCTCTTTGCATGCCTAGTTTGGGTTATGAATTGCCCTAGCTATTGGTAGTGACTGAATGAAATTAGTGAAATACAATTGCATGTTATGAATTTCCTTGGTTTGATAGTTAAATAAGTAGTATTGTGTGTGAAATATTAAATTTGAATCAATGTTTTATTAGGCAGTTGCATGCATATTGAAAACCATCAAAATGCATTTGGTTTTTGTAGCTTAATTATACGATGGTTGCGCATTATTTATGTGATCGAAGATTGCCAAATAGGGACACAGATCGTTAAATTAGCTCTAATTGATGACTAGTATTTTCTGGAGAAATTTATTTTAGAATTTCAACTTTTGACAAATTTTTTGTTTTGCTTCATTTTGAATTTCGATGAATGGTTTTGATTGATGGTTTTAAATCTCAAGTGTGATTTTGTTTATTAAAAATCATTTTGAAAATTTTATTAAACTATTATAAATTCTTAATTGAATTACGAATTCAAAATTTCTGTTTTAAGCTTTTAAACTAGTTTTATTATTCACAAAATCATCTAATCGTTATTTCAATTATATTTTATTTACAAGGTTATTTTAAAATAAAATGAAATATGTTTTTTTATAAAAGATATTATAAAAGGAATTATCTTATTTGAAGTGATCTTGATTATAGAAGTATTTAAATAATTTTGAAAGAGTTTCAAGCCTTTTTAAATAAACAACTTTTCTTTAGAAAGTGTTTATGGAATTAAAAGTGATTTTGGAAACTTATATCTTTATATATATGAAATTAATTTAAAAAAATTTATTTTATTTATATGATGCCCCACCATTAAACCCTCATTAACAAAGAATATTACAATGTAATATCGCCTGTTAAAGTAGGGAATAAGGTTTGTTAGGAGCGAACATCTATATTATTACTTTGGGCGAGTACCAATACGTTGAATTTAGGGAAAATACTTTTCTTTTATAAATGGATTTAACGTATTCGATCCAGGCACAAAACAACAATACAATGACTTAATATAATTCAGGACAACATAAAATATAACATAACATAGAATCAAAGAATTTGAGAAAGAAACATAAACATTTTTCACAAAGTGGATGTGGACGTGTATATGATACATGATGTGAACTACAAAAGGTGGTCCTAAAGATCCACAATATACATATGAGATATCTAAGACAACATAAATGAATATACATCAAATGAATCTATATTTCGACATACATGAAGGACTACAACATAACAAGACTACAAGTCTACTAAAGCATACGAAAAAGCCTCAAACTAATCCAACTCTAAGATCATCATGCTAAAGAACTTGAAATATCTCAGTCTGACCCGAGTATTACATAAAGATAATAAATGGAACAGTCTAGCTAGTCTAATTTGAATCAATTTGAGATAAAAGTGATAATAGTTTACAAGTCATAATAGGAACATAAAAAATCACAAAGAGTTAATATGGAACTCACATAGTGTTAAACAAAAAGGAATATTACCCTTCTCAAAATTAATCACCAAATCAAAAAACCATCACTAGCTTATAAAAGCAAATCTCACAAAATATTTGGTGAAGCAAAAATTTCATAAAATCCAGAAATATGAATTAAACCACTGAAATTCGATAGTAACTGAATACATCAAAAATGAATTTTCTTCCACGGAACACAAAGGCATCAAAAATAGAATTACTTCTAGAACATGAAAGCATTAAAATGCATTTATTTCCATTGGCTCAGAACTCAAAATTCATATTAGAAAATCATTGGAAAACGACGTTTAAAATTTGAGCAAAATCTAACTTCAATGTTTAGAAAGCGGTAAACTGATAGTGAGCAAACAAGGAGTAGATTTAGAAAACATTGACAACAATCATCAAACAAAGATCAATAAAACTAGTTTTTTTATCATTAAACCACATGAAAATGAATGTAGACTAGAAGTGTGAGGGTTACTCACCTCAGTCATGCTTAAGGCTTCAAATTGCTTGCATTTTGTTTCAACAAACAACCAAAATTTCTCGAATTTTACCCTTAGTGCAACAACAATTTGACATAGTAAAACTAAATATTTTCCTATGGATTTTTTACCAAAGGTGTATTAATGAATCAAGAAAAAATATCAAATTTCAAATTTTTATCTATTTTATAAAGTTAGTTATGAATTTTCTATCGACCTTCGTTTTTTAGCCCAGATCTATTAGAAAACCATTTGAGAAAAGAAGACCTTTGACCCATCAAAATTAAACCAAATGCCACGAAATTTGGAACTGGGGTGCTGGAACAGGTTAACAACAATATATCCAAAATTGAGATTTTTTGAGAATTTATTTGATTTGTTATGATTTTTGGAGCAGCTAGGGTTTTGTGAAAATTTTGACAAAATTAAATTTGCACTTTGATTTGGTTTGAGAAGAAGTTGGAGATAATTTATGTTTGCTGGTTTGAGAGAGATAGAAATGATATGAACACCGTGCAATTAAAGAACTCAACGGATTCAAAACGACGGAGGTGCAAAAAGTCATGGTGGGGACATAGCAAGGATATAATGGGGATATAACGGATGAGTCTAAAATAACATATAAAACTCATACTTAAAGTTTTTACAAATATATAAATGGTAATTAAATAAAAAGTTAACATTTAATTTAACTACAATCAATACATATTTAATTTTAAATAAAAATATGTGCAAATATATAGTAGATAAACGTAAACTATTATTTAACATGATTAAATTTATTAGAGTATTAGAGTATTTTTCTTTCTAAAAATATGTTAAAAAATTCAATTAAAAAAATTAATTTCAAAATTTTTGTAATGTATAAATGACATTTTTCAGTTCATTTCTTTTAAAGAAGATATAGCGGAATAAACGAAATATTGCGGGTATAATAGGATATAGCGGACATAGTGGGGCTTAAAGTGGAAAGGCTATGTTTAAGGCCATTTGCGAAAATCATAGCGGCGGGAATCTGCTATGAGATACAACAGGGTTATAGTCGCTCATTTAACTGCACAGGATGAACGTATACTCAATTGTTGAAGTGCTAATGAGCTTTAGGATATTGCGTAGATATCCAATAAGTAGTGTTGCTAAATTCTCTTATCATAAGGTGTTGCTAGTTACAACTTTGAATTATAAAACACTTTATTTTATATTTAAACAAACTTGTATTTTTTTTTTATAAATTCAACCACTTAACTTTTAAAAAGCTCTAAAAAAATCTTAATTTTATAAATTACGACATGTTTGAATTTAAGCACACCATATTTTCCATTATAAAATATATTTTTATTATTAACGTTGTAAAAATATAACTTTGTGTCCAAAATTTAATATGACTTTTAGAATAAAAATTATTCTTTATAGTTTTACCAAAATAATCTATTTATGGAAAATCATATTTCAAATGTTGAAATTATTTTCGTTATTACTAAAATTTCTCAAATATCTATTTTTAGTACAAAATTCATTTACATGAACTCTGTGTAAATAGATTCTCCAAACTCCAGTTTAATTAACACAAACAATTCCCAAATCTTATAATCATTTAACTATTACTAAATTAATTATTCTCCTAATTTAATTTTTGGTAATCTAAAGAAGGGTTGTTGTAGACTCCCCTTATGATAATTGCATCCCCATAATTCTCTATAGAGAAAAGTCAATAACAATTCTCAAATGAATACAGCTTTCAAAAGATAAATAAGTAGTCGATAAAGGATATTTAAATGAAGAAAACATCACTAATGTGTAGTAGAGGATAATACGTAATTCATTCAACCTTCGAAGCAACAACACGACTAGGATTATACTCCTAAGTCAAATTGAATGAGATCTAAAAATCTTAAAGAGCTCTAGGCTCAAGAACACAAATCAAAATCTCTTAGACATTTTCGAAAATGAGATACAAAGAAGACAATAAGAATAGCAAAAAATTTTAGCTGGAAAAGAGGCTCGATAAGCAATTAGGATGATGCATTCAGTAATTGTAACGCATAAAACCCTAAAAAAGAAGAGTACGAATGGAAACTAAGTTTCCTACCCGAAATTTCACATAATTTATAAGTATTCATCTTATTATTTAAACTTTATAGTTTACAGTCACTAAAGTTATATTTACCCATTTTTTTAAGCTTCTTTTAATGTAACATTTCAAAATTTTGTTTTCCAAAGTCCTCTTTTATTTAATGATAAAAGATTTGAACAAATTTAGATTCTTTAATTCAAGGCTTGAGAAAACAAATTCTCATAATTAGATCACCAATTCGAAACACTATTCACTTTAATTTTTTTAAACGTACAAAATTTATTGAAATATTTGAAGTGTCCAAAGTTTAAAAAATTTCGGTGAGTCTTCATTGTATGGAGAGCCTTCTGAACAATAATGGTATAATAATTTAGATATATATCGACCAAAACATAGTCACAAATAAGTTATACGTCAAAATTTTAGTATCTCGATATTTTAATCCATAGGCGTACCTTTTTTTTTTACAATATAAGCAAGATATTTAGCTTGTTGCAAGAAAAAGCTTAACATATAACTCCATTGGTCCCTATTCTCATATCCCATCATAGGTTAACATATAACTTATACCAAAATTTTAAAACTCAAGCTGTTCAAACTCAAAGTTCATAAAATTTCCTTTTCTAACACTACAAGGGGAGGGGGGATTTCCGACGGCTGAAAACCGTCGGCGGCCGTCGGAAGCCGTCGGCGGCCGTCGGAAAAAGCCGTCGGAAATGAAGGCGTCGGGAAGCAGTATTTCCGACGGCTACCGACGGGTGATGCCGTATACATTATCGACGGTTTCCGGCGGTTTCCGGCGGTTTCCGACGGCTTCCGACGGCCGTCGGAAACCGTCGGAAACCGTCGGAAATCAGGCCAATAAGCCGTCGGAACCCGTCGGAAACCGCCGGAAAATTTCGACCAATAAGCCGTCGAGAGCCGTCGGAAGCCGTCGGAAACCTGCTGTTTTTTTTTAAAATCTGCTGCAAATAGAGCCTTCCAACCACATTTCTCTTCCAAACACTACAATATCAATACTGCACAATCAAATAAACAATAATCCAACCAAACATGCAAACCAATACTCCAAAATATTCAATAGACACAGAAATAAACTAAATTAGAATAAAAATAAAATACAAAATATACATAACATTCCAACATTAACAATAATACTAACAATAACTGTTCTAATCATGCATATCCTGATACAGCTACAGAACCAAGTGTATTATACATAATTATACATATCAACAATTAATTGTTCCTTCTACCAAATCATTGTAAACTAAAACTAAACATACCTGCACGAACGAATTAGAAAGCAATGAATCAATCTGCCCCAGATCCAGAGCCAGCCGATGAAGGGAAGCGGCCACCAAACTGCTGCATGTACTCAAATAACTGTGCCGTCTGCATGGCCTGTTGGCGGTTCTGCTCCTCCAACTGCTGAACTCTAGTCTGTAATTCTTCTATACTTGCTAGCTCGCTCTGAGGTCTACTCCGCCGTCTCCTACTCTGACTACTGGACTGCAATAATTGAAAAATAAATAAAATCAAAGTTTATTGTTTTGAAAAGGTAAGAATATCATATTTTAAGTATTTTAAGAAAAATTAAATTATTTACCGCTAAATTGCCAAATCCGTATCGTCGACCATGCTCTGGTGGACTCATAACGGACTCAAAAATAATGTCCTCTTCATCGGTCGTCAGCTGCTCTCGACCCGTATCAGAAAGGAGTTTCTGTCGCTGCTCCATAAACATCTCCTGCATTGACAAATTAATAATATCATATCTTATTTCATAATAATTTGACAACTAAAACAATTACTAATACTGAATAAAATGAAATATGCTTACATGGCTTTTACTGGATTTATCGTCCTGCCATGTGTACGAAACAGTCCCGTCTGGATTAACATGCTCAACAGCATGCGTACGGGTGAACACGTCCATATAGCTGACAGGACCATGTGCCTCGGCTTCCTGAAGTTGATTGTTACATACAATTATTATACATTTAAAATCATATAGCATAAACTATTTACATTTATTATTCAGTAATTAAATTTACCAACTCCTGCCGATACTGCTGAAACGACTTCGATCCTCCGCGATGAGTAACGGGATTCTTATTTCTATTTGCAGAGTTTCTATCTGACTCTGCCTGTACATTCAAAATTTGATACATTATTTTTCAATCACGTTAAATTAATAATTGAAAAAAAATTAGTATACTTGCCTTCGCCTCGTCCGTCTCCCAGTAGCTCAACCAAGCTTGCCACACGCTCTCCCCCATCCACCGTGGTCTCTTCCCGGATTTCTTAACCTCAGATATCGTGTCTCTGTAGTTCTTTCGCATCTTCCTCATCCAGTATGCTCGTGCCAGCTGCATATCATCTGTCTGGATGTCTATCTCAGCCTGTGTTAAAAAAAGATTACACTTTAAACGATAAACGGTAGAAAAACGACAAAAACGAATTAAAAATGGAAAACATAAAAATTACACATACTAGGACATCCTGCCATATGCACTCTATGATGTGCGGAGGGATGGTATCCCACTTTGGCCAGCACGCACTCATCCTACTACGATATGCTGCTCTGGAGACGTCCAACACTACCTTAGTGGGTAGTAGCTCGAACCCCCTGTTTTTAAGTACGATACAGATAAGTACATACGTATAGTATAGAAAAAATAAGATGATGAATAAGATTTAATTTTTACCCATCTGCTTTGGGGGCTAACGTAACAACTGGACGGTGTGGCGCTTGCGATGGGCCACTGCCATCGCCTCCTGAAGAACGGGAAGAGCTCCTCCCTCTATGTGACATAATGATAAACCTGTGACGTTTACACATCATTATATAAGAGAATAAAAACATGATAATGAAATATATTTCATATGAACATGACATCAATGGTATAAATTGCTTAATTATAATGACTGAAATGTAAATAGACATGTAAGTTTGTTAATTTTTCTTACCATAGTAAATAAATGACAAATTGAAATAACATAAAACAATAGTAAACGGATTTAGTTTCATAGTTACATCAATTTCATAATACATCAAGAATTCAACATAGTTACATCAATTGCAAAAAAACAGATTCAAATTTATATCAGTCATCATCGTCTTCTGATTCAGATTCGGTCTCGTTTTCGACGATATTTTCCTCTGCACTGTCAAACGCTTCTACCAAAACATTTGATTCATCGATCAAAGGACCAAAATCTGTATGATCGTCTGTAATTATTATTTCGTTATTTTGCTCAAGATCTGCCTGATAAGCTTGTTCGTCCGGAATATTCTTCCCATCGAATGTGAATCTGGCCTTTGTTTTCATTCCGCTCAATCTACTATTTTTAAAGTCAACACATCTACGAAGATTTGATGATATCCCATCAGGAAATCTTAACCCTTCCACCCATTTTAACACAGCTTTAACTTGATTATTATCTAATTCGTAACAAGCTTTTGGTTTTTTACTGTCATTTGGTTTCATATGAAGCTCGGGACGTTTGCATAATTCTTCTATATCACGTCTTGATTTCAAATCATCCTTCGTCTTCCCTTTCACATTCAAAATTGTGTTAAACACATTATCAAATACATTTTTCTCATTGTGCATCACATCTATGTTATGGCGAAGCAGAAGATGTTTCCAATACGGCAACTCCCAAAAAATAGTTTGTTTGCACCAGTTATGAACAACTGATTTGCCTTCAATTTCTGTTTGCTCCCCCGTTTCATATATCTTTGGATAGTCCTTAACAAGTTCATATATGTCTTCGCTTGACCATATCGTCGGTGGTTGTCTATTTTCTACTCTATTAGCTAAAAAGTTTTTCTTGTCTCCTCTGAAGGGATGATTTACATGGAGAAAATATCGATGACAGTCAAACCATGAAATTTTCTTACCATGAGGTAAAGAAAACGCTCGTGTTTCATCCATGCAATATGGACATGCTAGACGACCGGCAGTACTCCATCCCGAAAGCATTGCATAGGCAGGAAAATCACTTATAGTCCACAACAAAGAAGCAAACATACGAAAATTTTTCTTCTTTGACACATCGTATGTTTCTACTCCTTCGTTCCACAGTATTTTTAACTCCTCAATCAACGGTTGTAAATATACATCGATTCCTTGTGTCGGATCGTCGGGGCCAGGAACGACAACAGTAAGAAACATATATTGCGTTTTCATGCACATCCATGGAGGTAAATTATACGGTGTGACGATAATGGGCCAGGATGAATATTTAGAACCAAATTGAGAAAATGGAGAAAAACCGTCCGTACATAATCCTAATCTAACATTTCGACTCTCCGCTGCAAAATTTGGATACGTTTTATCGAAATGCTTCCATGCTTCTCCATCGGCCGGATGTGTCAACGTACCCTCTTCCTCCGTTCTCACGCTATGCCACCTCATATTAGACGCAGTTACAGAAGATGCGTATAATCTTTGAAGTCTTGGAGTTATGGGTAAGTAGTGCATACGCTTGTACGGAACTTCCTTACCCTTCTTTTTTCTTGGTTTGTATCTCTCCTGGTTACAAACTTTACAATTTCTAAGGTTTGCGTCTTCTTTCCAAAACAACATGCATCCTTTTAAACATGTATCTATTTTCTGATACGGTAAACCAAAAGCCGACATAAGTTTTTTAACTTCGTAGTGATTTTCACACATTAGATTATCGGGCGGCATATGTCTTTTTGCAGCTTGTACAACAGCCGTAAACCCAGCTTCAGTGATGTTGTATTTTGACTTCATCGCAATGTATTCTGCGATTACTGACAGCTGCGTGCCGCTTTTACAACCATCCCAAATAGGTTTTTTAGCTGCATCTAGTAAATCATAAATTTTCTTAGCTTCAATATTTGGTTCTTCAACATTTACATCATCGTCGTCAACTTCAACCATAGGAAACATTGATCGTGCTGCATCTTCGACCATATTTTCTATACGGGTCGTTGAAACTATTTCGTTAACGACACTTTCAGACTCTACAGAAGTATTTGCTACAACTTCTCCATGCCGATCCCAAACATAATATTCGGGTGTGAAACCGTGTTGGCACAAATGAACTTTCACAATATCTGGTAACAAAAACTTCAAATGTCTACACCTACTACACGGACAACGAATTTCTGGATCGTTTCCGTTATTACTTAAGGCGAATTCAACAAACACGTTTATACCGTTATAAAAATCTTCTTTTATTGAGCCCCTCATTCCTTTTCTTTGGTACATCCATCTCCTTCGATCAACAAAATAATCAATCATTTTTCCTATTTGACAAAATGAGAAGTTCAAAATTTAATATTTATTTTGAAGAATACACATTCGAAAAAGATTATTTTCATGTTCGTATAATATTTTGAATTTAAAGAACAACTTCACAAATTTAAAAATATTTTCAAATAGGGCACATTTCATTTTTTAACGTACGTAACGATTAAAAATATATAATTTTTTTTCATTGGTCAGACATCCTACCTCCCATTACAAACACAGTAAGCATTTACATTTCGTATATTACTTCGTCCCAAACGATTCAATAAAATTTCGGCAGCATTTCCCTTTTGTTCCCTGCATTGTACACAAATGCGTGTACGCAGGAAACAAAAAAGAAAAGTTAGGGCGAAATTTTATGAACCGTTTGAGACGAAGTAGTATACAAAATGTAAATTCTTACTGTGTTCATAACTTGTCCAATACAGGGACAAATCCGACAAACATTGTACCAGATGAATATAAATGGTCGTTTTTCGAAAAAAACGACTATTTATACAACGATCATGTACAACACTCGTCAGACGGGGCCAAAAACTCTCTAAGGGACATTTGTCGGTTAACATGCGCGCATTTTACTCAAAAATACAGTTTTACTCACTGTTCACATTTATATATTAATTTCACACATTTATTCGACGTATTACGCATCAACTTAGGGCTGGTTTAACATTTTGTCATTTTTCAATACACACAATTATAATTTAGAGTAATGCATTTTTTTTGTGTCATAAGTAAAAACGTGCACAATATAATACTCCTAGTTCATTCAATCATTTTATCTTATTCCAAATAACGTATACAATCGTCGAATCAAGGCATACACAACAAAATACATATACATGAACATGCACAAATTATACGTGTTTATCACAATTTCACGATAAAAGATGAAATTGGTATACCATGTGATGCTATAAACCGTTATTACGCTAGTGGAAACAATTGCAATCATTAATTCGCCCTAATTTATCAATTTATGCAAATCTATAATTAGGGTAAAAACTGAATTTTTCATAAAAATAAGAGATTATACCTGAGATTAAGAGTACTGAAGCTTGATTAGAGTGCGTTGGAAGATCCGGAAGCTAAAAATTAGGGATTGGAAGCTTAGGGGTTGAATTTGGGGGGTTTTTTGGGTTTTTTTCGTATGAAATGGAGGAGGAAGAAAGGGCTCGGCCGGCTGGTATAATCGCAAATTTGCGACGGCTTCCGACGGCCGCCGACGGCCCGTCGAAAGCCGTCGGAAAATGGCCGTCGGAAGCCGTCGGTCTTGGCTGTCGGTATTCTGCCTTTTTCTTGTAGTGTAATTTTTAGGCTATTGCATAAAATCCATATTTTCACCCAGAAAAACTCAAAATTTGCTAAAGCTCTTAATACAAAAGCTATTCTACTCAGTCTAAGCTTTTTAGTAAGATAAAGATCATCAAAATTGGATTTATGGTTTTAATAGTAATGTCCAAAATACTTTAAGCATTTTATCTTATAAATTACTAATAGGAGAGAGCTGCCCATTAATTTTCAAACTCACTTTAAACCTAAAAAATTTTAAAATTTTATAAAATGGTAATAAGAAAACTTTTAGCTTACTATAACTACTTTGTTTCACAAATTGATTGACTCCAATGTTAGGAACTGAGATGTTGGTTTTGATGAAAAAAACTTTTTTAACTTATCTTATTATAAAATATATACTAACATTATTGTCTAGATAGTTATGTATATTCAGGAAATATACATATATATACACACACACACACATACACACACATCTATATATGTGTGTATATATATATGCAGATATTGATTACTGAAGACTGATCGGTATAAAGACTCAAGACTCCAGGTTCAGAATGGAGATATCAAGATTGATTACTCTAGAGTATCAATATCAAGATTTCAAAATAAGTGTGTAGTTTTTGTTAAAACTTCGTAATAACACGGAAATCTTCATTCCAAAATTCATTTGGGATGGAATCCATTTCTATCTTCTTGGTGGCTTACGAACCCACGACAAGTAGCTTATAAACCTACGACAAGTGGCTTATAAACCCACGAACATCTTGGTTTTGTACAAGTTCTCGAGTCCTGATGCGATGAAATATTCTGCAAGAAGAAGCTTGCAAAACTACTTCAAAATGGTTTTTTAAAAATGATTTTCACAATTTTTTTAAAATGTTTTAGCTTTAAAAAAATATCTTTTCAAATGATTTTCAAAAAGATGTTTTAGCCTTAAAATATTCTTTGTTTTATTTTTAAATAAACTCTTGTTTTAAACTTCGTTGGTTCTTAAACTATCTTCTGATTTTTTAAAAATTCTTTTATATATATATATATACTTGAGATTTAAAATCAAATATATATATATATATACATTCTAAATATATATTTTCTACTCTTCTTTGTTTTAACACATAGGAATGTGTTTAATAGAGTGTCCGTATGTAAGTCTGCATTTGAAATCTGGAAAACTTTGCAAGTTACTTATGAAGGAACAAGCAAAGTCAAACAGACTAAAATTTCCATATTAACCAATCAGTTTCAATTGTTTAAAATGCATGCAAATGTGTCCACTTTCGACATGTATTGTCAATTTCAAGATATTTTTTATTCACTAATTACGTTAGGAAAAAGCTTTTTAGAAGAAGACCAAGTCAAAAAAATTCTTAATTCACTCACTCCAGAATGGGATCAAAAGGCACTTGCAATCGAAGAAGCAAATGATATTAGTCTAATGAAAATAGAAGAATTGATTGGGAATCTGATGTCTTATGAAATTCAACTGCAAGGAAGAAAAGAAAACAAGGCTATAGAAAAAAGTCATTAGCATTCAATGCAACAACTGATGATTCGGAACTAGAAAGTATGAGGAGATTGCTTTCATAGCAAGAAACTTCCAGAAATTCCTAATATATAGAAAGTGAATAATTACAAAAGAAATTATCAAAGGAATTCCAGAGAAACGTCAGTAATGATAGATCCTACAATTGCAATAAAGTCGAGCATCTTAGGAGATTTTTTCTGTATCCAGATAAACAGTTGTTCCCTTTAAACAATGATTCGTCAAGGAAAAGAAAGAAAGCATACACAACAACTTTTGATGACTCAAACTCATCATCCAGCGACGATGAAAAGAAGACAGATATCCAAATCTGTGTTTCACTGCTATTCATGAATCAGAAGACGATGGGAGTATGGATCTAAAAATAGGTACGCATTCACATTATTTTTAATTTTTCTTACTTGAATGCATGCTTGTTTGTTTGCTTGATTTTTTTAAATTCCTTGAATTTTAAATTCAAATTTATAACTTGAAATTTGAATTTTAAATTTTAAATTCAAAAATAATATTATTTTAACAATATTTTAAATTTAAATTATTAATATTTAAGCATTATTATATTTAATGTTATCACAAGAATTATATAAGTAGAATATAGGATATAAATATACATTTATTAGAAATTAGGAATAGACACTTGTCCTTTGATTCAATCGGCACATGTCGATATACCCAGATAACCCATGTCGACATGCCCTTTAGAAATTTGATATCAAAATTTGAATTCAAACTCTTGAATTTTCCTCCACCTTTTCACCAACTTCAATGCTCTAGAAAGATGCCCCTTGACCAGAGAACATGTCTATAGAATCTCAATTTAATTCACTCTCCTTATCGTCACTTTTCACTTTTATTTCAAATTTCAAATTTATATTCATTATCTTAAAATCCTCTCAAACTTCTTCTATGGCCTCCTTAAGCACTCCTAACACCATTAGGCTTCCAATAGCTATCAAAAACTTTCTTTTTAATGACCCAAAAGCTATCAAAGCTTACATCAACTATGTGAACTTTGGTAAAATTCATACGGGTAAATTTGTTATATTTGAAGATTTTCCTTCTTATGAAATTGAAAATCTTTTCAACAATGTTCTATTCTTAGTGTAGTAGATAGTAAACAAAATTATTTTATATGTTATCCAAATCTTGTTAAGATGGTTTATGCGAATTTGAATCGTGGTTTTTATGATGGGAAAGATGGACAAATTTGGAAAAGTGTTGAAGGAACACAAATAGTTAAGGATTGTGAAATTTTAGGAAATATTTTGGGATGCAAGTAGACTGGAATGAATCTCTTGGAATTTCAAACAAATGAAAATGATCAAGATACATTTCATCATATCTTTGAAGGGGATGACAATTTTGAATTCAAAAATTGTTATTTTCGTCCAAAAGAAAGAATTGTTAACCTTCTTATTCAACACACCCTTATACTAAGATCGCGAAATTACAATAACCCAACTTTGAAAGTTTGCAAATCTCTTTTTGCAATTTTTGAAAATCACGATATCGATTGGGCTCAAGCTATTTTGGATAGGCTAAGGCCCAAGAATTTTACTATGCGTGAAAACACATTATATCATGGAGTTTATCTCACTCGGATTTTTAATTACTTTGGAGTTGATTTCAAAAGGGAAGAATTTATAACTAGAAAGGTGTTCAACCATGCAAACATTTCCCTTATGCAAATTCCATTAGTGTTTCAACCATATGAAACACTTACGGAAAAGGAAGAAAGGCTTGCTCACGAAGAGATGGAAGAAATGGAGAAAGAAGAAGAAGAAGAAGAAGAGGAAGAGGAAGGAATGGAAATTGAAGAGGAGTAAGACTCTCAAAAGATCAATGAGCAGGAAAATGTATAAGATTTCCACTAAAATCAACAAGTTCTTCGGGAAAGTTAGTAGAAATCTTGGACTATCATCTTCTTCATCTTCATCTAATTAGTTTTAGTACATGTTATCTTGTTTGCTTCAAGATCTATCCATGTATTTTCTTTTATTTCAGTTAACATTATATTATTTTATGTAATGTTGACTAGAATCATTAATGAAATATTTTATTTCCTGTTATTCAACTTTACTTGTCTCTGTAATTGCTTGTTCTTATATTATAAAAATTTTAATTGCATAGATTTGTTCATAATATTCAAAACAAAGCAAATTGTCACATTAGGCAGAGGCATGTCGACATACCTCATCCCCCAATATCGACATGCAATAGGCAGAAAGTAGTTACACTTCTAAATTTTAATTTCATGTAACTAACTTGTGTCTATTCATTTTAATCGACTTTCTACCCCTATTTATACCTGCTTCTTCCAGAATAAATTATCAAACTTCATTTCTAATCACTCCCTTTCATATTTCTTCCTATTTCTTGAATTATGGCTTCTCCGATTAAGAATATAAGTGATAATCTTGAAGAAACTCTCACTTCCTTCAAGAATATCCTAACATTCATACTTCGTAATCAGCGCCACTTAGAAGTGAGTCAAATGCAGATGTTCCAGGAGCAAGAGAGACATTTCGACGCCCTTCGTTAGGTGATCTCAGCCCTTAACAAGGATGATCTCGAAGGAAATCCACCAGTCACTCTCGATAAAGATAAAGAAGAATGGGATGCCATCAAAGTAGACCTTATCTTTGGAGAAATGGATGGGTGGAAGTACCAAGGAATGTCTAGTCATTCTGTATGTTATTTGTTTGATTTGATTGGTGTGTTTTAAACTTGATTGACTTGACTTATTTAAAACATTTGGTGTCGTTTGTATATATGATTGAATTGAATAATTACTGTAAATATGATTGGATGATGATTGTTTTACTTCTGGATTACACTTACGATCACACTCATGATCGCATTTCACATTTATGATCACATTTCATACTTATGATCACACTTAGCTCTTATTACATATTACTCTATTATATTATGGTTGATTATCTTATTTCAAGTTCAGGGAATTTATTAGTAAGAAGTTTTTGTTGATGACAAAAGGGGAGAAGTTACAAAATAATAGTTGGCTTGGAGTAAGGGGGAGTTATGGTTCGAGTAAGGGGGAGTCATGGAGTAAGGGGGAGTTATGGTATGGTAAGTATATTTTATAAATACAGGTTGTCATCATCAAAAAGGGGAAGATTATTAGGAACTGAGACGTTGGTTTTGATGACAACAACCTTTTTAATTTATCTTATTATAAAATATCTACTAACACTATTGTCTAGATAGATATGTATATGTAGGAACTATGCAGGATATACATACATATACATACGTACGTACATACATACATACATACATACATACATATATATGCAGGTATTGATTACTGAAGACTAATCAGTATAAAGACTCAAGATTCAAAATGGAGATATCAAGATTGAAGACTCTAGAGTGTCATGATCAAGATTTCAAGATAAGTGTCTAGTTTTTGTTAAAACTTCATAATTGTAT
Source organism: Allium cepa (assembly GCA_030765085.1). Classification (NCBI taxonomy): domain Eukaryota; kingdom Viridiplantae; phylum Streptophyta; class Magnoliopsida; order Asparagales; family Amaryllidaceae; genus Allium; species Allium cepa. The sequence goes on from CM060943.1 coordinate 433,775,395, forward strand.
GGAAATATTCATTCCAAATTTCATTTGGGATGGAACCCATTTCTATCTTCTTAGTAGCTTACAAACCTACGACAAGTAGCTTACAAACCTACGACAAGTGGCTTACAAACCACGAATATCCTGATTTTGTAAAAGTTCTCGAGTCTTGATGTGATGAAATATTCTACAGGAAGAAGCTTGCAAAACTACTTCAAAATGGTTTTTTTAAATGATTTTCAATTTTTTTTAAATGTTTTAGCTTTAAAAAATTATCTTCTCAAATGATTTTCAAAAAGATGTTTTAGCATTAAAATATTCTTTGTTTTTTAAATAAACTCTTGTTTTAAACTTCGTTTGTTTTTAAACTATCTTCTGATTTTTAAAAATTCTTTTATATATATATATATATAATTGAGATTTAAAATCAAATACACACACACACACACACTCTAAAAATATATTTTTCTACTCTTCTTTATTTTAAAACATAGGAAAATTAGTTTATTTTACTTCATAATCATTTTATCTTGTTTTCCTTTCAATACCATTTTCAAAACAAATTTTACGTAGTTTTTAACCAGGTGATGTCGACATCATGGGATACTCCAAGTCGACATGGTGGCCGTTAAATTCAAAAGTTTCAAAAGAAATATCTATTCGTTTAAATCTCTTCACGAATGGTTATGACCGTTACTGGTCTATAAATAGCCTTCACAAATGAATTGTAACGTCCCGGAATTTTTGACAATATCAATTTAATAATCTATGGTTAAAATTAAATTGATATTGATGTTTTGTAAATAATTATTCAAATAAGTTTAATAATCTTCTTTAATAAATATTTAAATTGGTCATTTTGTCTTTTAAATAATAAATTGATTTCTATTTTCAATATAAATATTTGGTTTATATTTTAAATAGATTGGTTTTGTTTTAAATTTAGAATAAATTTAACAAAATGGACATTTTATTGTTAAAAATATAATTTCTTGAAAAATGATTTTAATTTAATAAAAAGAGATTTATAAAAATAATATTAATACTGTATTGACTTTTTAAATAAGTTTTAAATAACATTTGTAATTTTTAGTTCAAATTAAATTTCTATTTATAACTTAATTTGAAAATTGTTTGATTTTTGAATCTAGTTTGAATTTAAATTCTAAAGTATAAAGTTTTAAATTGTTTTAATTTTTATTTGTATAAGTTTATAAACATGAATTGTTTTTGTTTTCATTTATAAATTTATACATATAAACTAACAACTTAATTTAAGCTAATATAACATTAATTTGTAATTAAAAACTAATTGTCTTTAAGAAAACATTGGTTGTTTCTATTTCATACACATGTTTAAATATAAATTAACAAATTGAAACTAAGTTAATATATGCATTAGCTTGTAAATAAATACTAATTTTCCTTAAAGAATATACATGTGTTAAATTAATATGCAATCATATAGACAAGTGTCTCATTTATGACAAGTGTTGAATTTTGTTTTTATTTTTCTTTTCTTTTCTTAAAATCTGAAATATGCATATAGTTAAGTTTATATCTTCATGCATATTTTTTTTCCATTTTCTTAAATCAAACAAAGATCAAACCCATCTTCAAAATTCATTTTTATAAATCTGCACAATAAAAATCTGCATTTCTCAAAAAGAAATCCAACATTTGCATAATCAAAACATCAATCCACATATCCAAAACTCACTTACTTCATATATACATTCTGTTCAACAAATCTGCATATCCCAAGCTCCTATTCAAATCTGCATACACCCCTCATCAAAGATCAAGATTCTACATATCCAAAACTAAAATCCAAATTAGCATGTCTTATTTCTGCATTTCCTCTTCAAAGCCAAAGAGCCAGCATTTTCTGCATATAAAAGAATCCACAAATTTATCAAGTTTCAAATCTGCAACCTGCATATCTCACTTCATTACAAAATCAAAATGAAGCCTACATGTTTCTGCATTTTGTTTAAAACCTGGAGTGTAAAGCATTGGCATGCATTTGGAAATTGGCAAAAACCATCTGCATGTACTTGAGGTGTTAGCAACAACTACATATTCATCTGCATGCATTGGAGATTTAACAAAAGCATCTTGGTCATGGAAAAAAAACATATGAAAGGGAATTAAAGCATAACAGAAAGCACCTGCATTTTTAAAGTCTGCACTGTTTTAAATTTGGGAAATTGGAGATAGCATCTTCTACCTGCATATGCTTGTTTGCTGCAAATTCAAAGGGACAACAGTGGTCTGCATACATGAAAGGTGAGTAACTTAAACCTTTAACTGAAATTTCAGGTTGCATGTTAATGTTGGATAAAAATTTAGTAATGTTTGTGTGTTGGTGTGTGCATGTTTGTCTATGCTCTGTTATGATTCTAAAACTTAGCTTTCTATTTTAGGAATCCACCAAATATTGTTTAAATTCGTGTTAGTATCTGTCCTAAAAATAACTAAGATTTGTTTGTTTATTTAGACTAGAATCAAATATTTGTAGGTGAGTTGATTTACTGCCTGAAGAAAATTAACTTTAGCAGGATAAAAGTATGAGTAGTGTGGCCTCTGCATGTTAATTCAAAACAAAAATTTAATGAGTTAACCTTGTATTTCAGTATCAATAAACTATGTATTAATGGAAACTTGATTTTTAAATCAAGTATTGATATTTTTAGGGGTTTGATAGAGTAACAGATCGTTCTGAAACTAAAAATTTAATATAAGCAAAATTTCTGCAAATCTGTAGATTAGGAAACTCAAAACCTCTTTTGAGTTGTAGAACAAGGATCTTTGATCCTTAGAAAAATCTGAGATGATTTTAAATCTATTAGAGTAGGTGCATTTTGGAAATTCTTCAGTTGACCCTAGTTTTGAAATGGGGTTTGAACTATGGATCAGTGTGAAGAGAGGGAATGGTCGAGTGTTATGAAAATTGGTGATGGTGTAGATGATGGGTGAGGGAACTCGGAGCCGGAAAGGTTGATCATCAGATGATCAGAACGACAAGCACTTGCCGTTGACAGGTTAGAGTGTAAACCTGTAATATTTTTTACAGATTTTGATTTGGGGACATTTTAGATTCTTGGATGAATTCTTTGATCTGTGTTGGAGTTGGAGTAGTGGTGGGCTTCTGGAGTTGAATTGGATCATCTGACATAGTCGGTAGAGGGGGCGGTGATGGTCCTCTGATGAACTGTTGTGGTTAGGAGTGTTTCAGAGGGAATGTTGGGAAAGTTGGAAGCTGACTCGAAGCACATAGGTGGGAAACTCGGAGTAGATGGAGGAGAAACCCGAAGCAGAATATTTGTTTCTCGAGATTGACCCGCAGTTGTAGTTTACACAGAAAACTGTGTTGATTTTAAAAAGTATGGGTTTTAAAATATTAAAATCTGTAGATTTAGATTTAAATAGGGTTTAGGTTTAAAAAATCAAATTCATGTTGTATCTTTGATCTGAATTCAAATTTGTATTTTGATTTGAACTCAAATTTCAGGTTTGAAAACCCTGTTTCTGTTTCTTTTAAAAAAAATCTGGGTTTAAAAACTTTTAAAACCTATAGATTTAGTTAAAGTAAGATTTAGTATAAATTCAAATGCAAGTTTGAATTTTAGATTCAAATTTAAATCCAGGTTTTGAAATAGAGTTTAAATTCTTAACTTAATTAACTATTTCAATTTAGTAAATAGTTGGAATTTTAAGTAATGAGGTTTTTAAAATATGAAGCAAGGTTTAAAGATAGATTTTAAAATCTGGAAATCTGAGTTTTTAAAATGAATCTCAGTTCCAAATTTAAAGGAAGATTCAAAGTTGAAAGTTTTTAAACTAAAATTGAATTTAAACTTCTAAATTTTTGAGATGAATTTAACTTCAAGTTTATATGATTTGATTTTTAAGACAACTTTTGATTTGTTCTAGAATTTAAATAAGTTTTAAATTTATTTAAAACTTTGATAAGTTAAAACTAATTTATTTTAAATTTGAATTTTAATTGAAATTTAAAGGTAATTTCAAAAGAACTTTGTTTTAAATCAAATTGTTTTAAACATAACTAAGTTATGTTTATTTTGAAATTTAAATTAAGATTGTGTTTTAGAATTGATTAACAAGGTAATTAAGATTAATTAATTGTATTTGGAATTAATAATTGATTATTGATTAATCAATTTATAATTAAGATCATTAATTAAGTTATTAATTAATGATAAATGAATGATAATTATGTAATTAAGATTTAAATTAAGGTTAGTTAATTTAGTAATTAACTTTAATTATTATAATGATTAAAGATAATTAAATTGGTAATTAATTTAGGTTAATTACCTTATAAATAATTTGAGGATGGTTAATGAAGGTCATTAACCAGGATTATTTAACAATTAATTAATTTGGTTAATTTTTATTATTAAATAGATTAATTAATTTAATAATAATCAATTACAAATGGATTTGATAATTACTTGATAAAGTAATTAAGGAATTAATTACTTATTGTAATTAATTTAATTTAATGAGATTGTTTAATTTAATTAATTAAGTTTAATTAATTTTAAACACTTGGGTTAAGAATAATTACTTTATGTAATTAATGTTTTGGAAATTACTTAGTTAAGTAATTATATAATAATTACAGGTTGTAATTAAGAAGATGTTTAAGTATGAAGGAATTTGGATTAATTATTTAAATAATTAATCAAGGTATTAATCTAAGAAGTTAATTTAAGGATAATTAATTTGGTTTGATACAGTAATTAAGATGGTTAATTACTTGAGTAATTAATTTAAGAAATAATTAAGATCATTAATTATTTAATTAGTGATGTAATTAAGGATGATTAATTAGGATTAATTAATCAATAATAGGTAATTAATAAATGTAATTAATTAAGGATTAAGATAATTAATTATGATTAATTAATTTAATTGAAGTAATTAAAGGGTTAATTACTGTTTAGTGAGAATAATTAATTTGTGGAATTAATTAAGGATAATTACATGAAGGTAATTAAAGGTAATTAATCAAGAGTGATTAATTAAAGTAATTTATGATTGATTAATTGATTGTAATCAATTAAATGATTGAGTAAGCAAGAATTTTATTGTGAAGTAATTAATTTAATTTATTTTAAATTAATTAAAGATGAAGGAATTAATTTAATTCATTTTAAATTGAGATAGAGATGATTAATTTAATTCATTTTAAATTAATTATATGATGATGAGTAAATCATTGCTTATGGATGAATGGTTGAACTTGATTGTCTTGGATGCTTTGTGATCTCAGAAATGAGATAAATGATATTGTGTGGTATGGATGTTTGATTGTATTATGATGATAACATGGGTTATCTATTGTGATGTTGATATGTGGTATATCTATTTGATATTGATGATGTGAATTACCTGTTATGTGATAATGTTGATTATCAGTTATGATTTAAGTTATCTATCTGTATGTATATAGATACTGTGATTGTTTTGTTTTAAAACTTTAAAACAACTTGGATCTTAAAAGACACGCTTTGGTTTTCGATGAGACCGGGATCGGGTTTCCATATTTGGATATCCGAAAACCACATCGATTCCAAATAACGTTAGGTCGTGAATCAAAGTGGAGCTTTGTGAAGACTCGAGGTGTAAGGACTATGAGTCATTATAACTCTGTGGGTGATTCCGTAATGAGTTGAAGGAATTAGTCCTTATAGATTCGAGATGGTGGTTTAGAGTGCAAGGGTTATTGTCGTTAACTCTGAGGGTGATTCCAAAATGAGTGTAACGAGATAATGCCTTCGGTTTCGTTCGAACCCGGAATGAACTTGTATGGATTGAATGCTTTCAGCACATCGTCAGGTGGACGATGAGCATTCTAAGTGATATGTCCTATAAAGGTAATCGTAGCCTCAAGCCTCATCAACCGGGAATGGCTAAAACAGGGGAGGTGCAGCAAAGCTTCGTGGGTCGCGCCCACTGGAGAGCAAGATTGATCCCTGTCTAGAAGTCCCTTTATATTCGGCTGTGTGGGTGGTTGCTAGCTACAACCACGGGGTTGTCTTGTTTGGAACTGTTCAGTAAGGAACGGGTCCGGCTTTGTGTTGCAGGGGATGAAGGGAGTAATCCTCGGTACGGTGATCTAGGCCACGTACTGTGACGGGCGGTACCCCAGTAGCCCTGCCATTGTATGGAATCCATAATCCAATAAGTGCCAACGGTTTTGATTGTATTACCCACTTTTGTGGCTAGTAGCTGGAATTTAATCATGTAACAATTTCGGCTATTTCTTATTTATTTGAAAACCCTAGACACTATTATAATATCATCGGATTTCCTATCAAATGTTTTGGTTAGCGTAAGGTAAAAACTTTTCCATATTTATGTGTGGGAAGTCTTACGTGATACCTTTCTTTTCAAAGGTTTTTGAAAGTTAAGCAACTTTAACCTGTTACTCACACCAGACCCATGTCTGACCCGGAGTTATTTCTGTTTTTCTTTAACTCTTGGGTACTCAAATTTTTATGAGTAGTCAAGGGAATTCAGGTTAGGATTCTGGATTTGCTTTGACGAATATTGGAGGAGCAATGGAGCAGGAGGCTTCTGCGTATAGCTATAGAGTATTCCGCTGTGTGTAGTTCTCTAAGTTGTTGTATTATGTTGCATAACTAGACAGGTGTTTATAACTGTCTAGTATGAGTTGTTTATGCTGTGTATCTCTGATGTATATGATACTATGTAATATTTATGTTATTAATATAATTTATTCGTTCCGCTGTGTTAGATTCTGATGTTGTTTCTTCTTCTCTTCTTTCTTTTCTTCTTCTATCCCGTTCTTTCTTAATGATGATGCGATTTTCCGGGAGTGGAAAGTCGGGTCGTCTCAGTTGGTATCAGAGCATTAGGCTGAGTGAATACCTAGGCTCTGAGTGTATCTTTCTTTAGGGAGCATTAGGTTGAGAGAATACCTAGGCTCTGTAGTGGTGTCTTTCTTGAGAGAGCGTATTTGTAATTTTTATATATAACTATATATATATATATTTCTACCTATCTATTGGGTTACCGTTCAGGTTTTCCAATATAAGTTATAAAGGTAGATGGGGTAGTAGTGTGTGTAACACGACTACCATTGGTTGGAGTTCGAATGTTTGAGGTTGGAAGTGTTTTGTTGAGACTGTAGACCTAATACCGTCTCGATTGAGTTCTGAAGTGATGAAGAACTTCATTGATCTCTGAAGGAAACCTGTTAAGGTTCGGAGTTTATTTTTGAGATTGGATGAGTAGTGTTTTGATCTGTTGGTTGGCAGAAGTGAGTGATGGTATTTTGAATACCTCAGGAAGTAGTAGCTGCGTGATGAGATGCAGTGAATATGGATGTTCCCGAAGATGTTTTTTTTTGAAACAAGTTAAGGAAGTGAGTCTGCTTCAGCGTTGTGGCTGTGGTCAGCTTAAGTTTCTGTTTGCTTTGGAGTCCGAGTTTCTCGGAGAGCTTTGTTTTTGGAATTCTTTGGCATCTGTGGCAGCAGTGCAGTTTGGGGTGTTCTCGGTGTTGGCAAGAGATCTTTTGGCTTAGCAGTTTTTCTGAAATGGAGTTCAGAAGTAGTTGAGTGAACCCGTTTCTTCGATGGGTTGGCTAGTTGAGATTGAGCTGTTCTGTTTGGTTAAGAAAGAACAGTTTTCTTTGGATTTGGTTTGGGTAGATCGCAAAAGTGACTTGCGATTGTTTGAGAGTTCTCTTGGGTTATCTGAGTTTTTCTGGATGTCTTCAGGAAGTCAGAGTTTTGTCCATATCTGGAGATTGAGTTTCCTTATCAATTGGAATTCCAGGAGTGGTTCGGATGGTTCAGCTTTATAGAAGAATGGTCCAAGGAGATTGAGTTGGAATAACAGCTCAGAGTTTTGAGAGGAATTTCTGAATTTCTTATGGATTTGTTGAACCATATCTCTAGGGTATGTTGTTGAGTTGTGCTTGCGTTCTTCTTCATCATTCTCTTCTACTTCGGATCAGAGTTGAGCAGCGGAAGCAGTTTGGAAGTGTACCTGCTTTTTCCTTTTCTGGGCAGAAGTGAGTTGTTGTTTTCTGATGTTGAGAAGTTGAGTTTGAGTTCTTGATTTTGGTTGATCTTGAGGAGATCATTTTGTTGAGTTGATTGGTCTGGTTTGTTTCTGGAAGCATCAGCGAAGGTTTAGCTGATCAGTAGGCTGTAGGTAGCCCAGGATCGTCTGGGGAGTTTTGTGGATAAGAGTCAAAGAGATTTGGACTCTGAAGTCGGAGATTTAATTTTAGATAAGTTTTCCCCGATCAAAGGTGAGCTATAAGATTGGGTAAGTCTGAGCAGCTAGCTCTGAAGTATTTTGGATCTTTTCTGTGATCTTGGAGATTAAGTGATTGATCTACAGGATTGGATTGCCAGTTTGGATAACTGGGATCGATGAGTTTCACGTATCTCTGAGGGAGTACGTGTATGATCTGTCTCTGGTTGTGGAACCAGCAGTTCTGGAGTTTTGGGTGTTGGGACTCGTTTGTAGTCTGGTATCTTGTCTAGTGTTATAGATATAGTTATATAGGAGCTTTGTAGCTTCGTAGTATTGTTTGTTTGGATTTTCTAGAGCGAGTGTCCCGGTAGATATATATACACCTGGGGAAACTCGATGTGATTTTATCCAGAATTTGTCTGGATAATTAGATTTGTTTGATTGGTTGAATTGGTTGTTTGATTGTTAGCATATGTTTGATATATGCTTGTGTTTAAAATTAAAATATAATAAGATTATTAAATTACCTTTGTTTTAAATTTCGAGGACGAAATTCTTTTAAGGGGGAAGGATTGTAACGTCCCGGAATTTTTGACAATATCAATTTAATAATCTATGGTTAAAATTAAATTGATATTGATGTTTTGTAAATAATTATTCAAATAAGTTTAATAATCTTCTTTAATAAATATTTAAATTGGTCATTTTGTCTTTTAAATAATAAATTGATTTCTATTTTCAATATAAATATTTGGTTTATATTTTAAATAGATTGGTTTTGTTTTAAATTTAGAATAAATTTAACAAAATGGACATTTTATTGTTAAAAATATAATTTCTTGAAAAATGATTTTAATTTAATAAAAAGAGATTTATAAAAATAATATTAATACTGTATTGACTTTTTAAATAAGTTTTAAATAACATTTGTAATTTTTAGTTCAAATTAAATTTCTATTTATAACTTAATTTGAAAATTGTTTGATTTTTGAATCTAGTTTGAATTTAAATTCTAAAGTATAAAGTTTTAAATTGTTTTAATTTTTATTTGTATAAGTTTATAAACATGATTTGTTTTTGTTTTCATTTATAAATTTATACATATAAACTAACAACTTAATTTAAGCTAATATAACATTAATTTGTAATTAAAAACTAATTGTCTTTAAGAAAACATTGGTTGTTTCTATTTCATACACATGTTTAAATATAAATTAACAAATTGAAACTAAGTTAATATATGCATTAGCTTGTAAATAAATACTAATTTTCCTTAAAGAATATACATGTGTTAAATTAATATGCAATCATATAGACAAGTGTCTCATTTATGACAAGTGTTGAATTTTGTTTTTATTTTTCTTTTCTTTTCTTAAAATCTAAAATATGCATATAGTTAAGTTTATATCTTCATGCATATTTTTTTTCCATTTTCTTAAATCAAACAAAGATCAAACCCATCTTCAAAATTCATTTTTATAAATCTGCACAATAAAAATCTGCATTTCTCAAAAAGAAATCCAACATTTGCATAATCAAAACATCAATCCACATATCCAAAACTCACTTACTTCATATATACATTCTGTTCAACAAATCTGCATATCCCAAGCTCCTATTCAAATCTGCATACACCCCTCATCAAAGATCAAGATTCTACATATCCAAAACTAAAATCCAAATTAGCATGTCTTATTTCTGCATTTCCTCTTCAAAGCCAAAGAGCCAGCATTTTCTGCATATAAAAGAATCCACAAATTTATCAAGTTTCAAATCTGCAACCTGCATATCTCACTTCATTACAAAATCAAAATGAAGCCTACATGTTTCTGCATTTTGTTTAAAACCTGGAGTGTAAAGCATTGGCATGCATTTGGAAATTGGCAAAAACCATCTGCATGTACTTGAGGTGTTAGCAACAACTACATATTCATCTGCATGCATTGGAGATTTAACAACAGCATCTTGGTCATGGAAAAAAAAACATATGAAAGGGAATTAAAGCATAACAGAAAGCACCTGCATTTTTAAAGTCTGCACTGTTTTAAATTTGGGAAATTGGAGATAGCATCTTCTACCTGCATATGCTTGTTTGCTGCAAATTCAAAGGGACAACAGTGGTCTGCATACATGAAAGGTGAGTAACTTAAACCTTTAACTGAAATTTCAGGTTGCATGTTAATGTTGGATAAAAATTTAGTAATGTTTGTGTGTTGGTGTGTGCATGTTTGTCTATGCTCTGTTATGATTCTAAAACTTAGCTTTCTATTTTAGGAATCCACCAAATATTGTTTAAATTCGTGTTAGTATCTGTCCTAAAAATAACTAAGATTTGTTTGTTTATTTAGACTAGAATCAAATATTTGTAGGTGAGTTGATTTACTGCCTGAAGAAAATTAACTTTAGCAGGATAAAAGTATGAGTAGTGTGGCCTCTGCATGTTAATTCAAAACAAAAATTTAATGAGTTAACCTTGTATTTCAGTATCAATAAACTATGTATTAATGGAAACTTGATTTTTAAATCAAGTATTGATATTTTTAGGGGTTTGATAGAGTAACAGATCGTTCTGAAACTAAAAATTTAATATAAGCAAAATTTCTGCAAATCTGTAGATTAGGAAACTCAAAACCTCTTTTGAGTTGTAGAACAAGGATCTTTGATCCTTAGAAAAATCTGAGATGATTTTAAATCTATTAGAGTAGGTGCATTTTGGAAATTCTTCAGTTGACCCTAGTTTTGAAATGGGGTTTGAACTATGGATCAGTGTGAAGAGAGGGAATGGTCGAGTGTTATGAAAATTGGTGATGGTGTAGATGATGGGTGAGGGAACTCGGAGCCGGAAAGGTTGATCATCAGATGATCAGAACGACAAGCACTTGCCGTTGACAGGTTAGAGTGTAAACCTGTAATATTTTTTACAGATTTTGATTTGGGGACATTTTAGATTCTTGGATGAATTCTTTGATCTGTGTTGGAGTTGGAGTAGTGGTGGGCTTCTGGAGTTGAATTGGATCATCTGACATAGTCGGTAGAGGGGGCGGTGATGGTCCTCTGATGAACTGTTGTGGTTAGGAGTGTTTCAGAGGGAATGTTGGGAAAGTTGGAAGCTGACTCGAAGCACATAGGTGGGAAACTCGGAGTAGATGGAGGAGAAACCCGAAGCAGAATATTTGTTTCTCGAGATTGACCTGCAGTTGTAGTTTACACAGAAAACTGTGTTGATTTTAAAAAGTATGGGTTTTAAAATATTAAAATCTGTAGATTTAGATTTAAATAGGGTTTAGGTTTAAAAATCAAATTCATGTTGTATCTTTGATCTGAATTCAAATTTGTATTTTGATTTGAACTCAAATTTCAGGTTTGAAAACCCTGTTTCTGTTTCTTTTAAAAAAAATCTGGGTTTAAAAACTTTTAAAACCTATAGATTTAGTTAAAGTAAGATTTAGTATAAATTCAAATGCAAGTTTGAATTTTAGATTCAAATTTAAATCCAGGTTTTGAAATAGAGTTTAAATTCTTAACTTAATTAACTATTTCAATTTAGTAAATAGTTGGAATTTTAAGTAATGAGGTTTTTAAAATATGAAGCAAGGTTTAAAGATAGATTTTAAAATCTGGAAATCTGAGTTTTTAAAATGAATCTCAGTTCCAAATTTAAAGGAAGATTCAAAGTTGAAAGTTTTTAAACTAAAATTGAATTTAAACTTCTAAATTTTTGAGATGAATTTAACTTCAAGTTTATATGATTTGATTTTTAAGACAACTTTTGATTTGTTCTAGAATTTAAATAAGTTTTAAATTTATTTAAAACTTTGATAAGTTAAAACTAATTTATTTTAAATTTGAATTTTAATTGAAATTTAAAGGTAATTTCAAAAGAACTTTGTTTTAAATCAAATTGTTTTAAACATAACTAAGTTATGTTTATTTTGAAATTTAAATTAAGATTGTGTTTTAGAATTGATTAGCAAGGTAATTAAGATTAATTAATTGTATTTGGAATTAATAATTGATTATTGATTAATCAATTTATAATTAAGATCATTAATTAAGTTATTAATTAATGATAAATGAATGATAATTATGTAATTAAGATTTAAATTAAGGTTAGTTAATTTAGTAATTAACTTTAATTATTATAATGATTAAAGATAATTAAATTGGTAATTAATTTAGGTTAATTACCTTATAAATAATTTGAGGATGGTTAATGAAGGTCATTAACCAGGATTATTTAACAATTAATTAATTTGGTTAATTTTTATTATTAAATAGATTAATTAATTTAATAATAATCAATTACAAATGGATTTGATAATTACTTGATAAAGTAATTAAGGAATTAATTACTTATTGTAATTAATTTAATTTAATGAGATTGTTTAATTTAATTAATTAAGTTTAATTAATTTTAAACACTTGGGTTAAGAATAATTACTTTATGTAATTAATGTTTTGGAAATTACTTAGTTAAGTAATTATATAATAATTACAGGTTGTAATTAAGAAGATGTTTAAGTATGAAGGAATTTGGATTAATTATTTAAATAATTAATCAAGGTATTAATCTAAGAAGTTAATTTAAGGATAATTAATTTGGTTTGATACAGTAATTAAGATGGTTAATTACTTGAGTAATTAATTTAAGAAATAATTAAGATCATTAATTATTTAATTAGTGATGTAATTAAGGATGATTAATTAGGATTAATTAATCAATAATAGGTAATTAATAAATGTAATTAATTAAGGATTAAGATAATTAATTATGATTAATTAATTTAATTGAAGTAATTAAAGGGTTAATTACTGTTTAGTGAGAATAATTAATTTGTGGAATTAATTAAGGATAATTACATGAAGGTAATTAAAGGTAATTAATCAAGAGTGATTAATTAAAGTAATTTATGATTGATTAATTGATTGTAATCAATTAAATGATTGAGTAAGCAAGAATTTTATTGTGAAGTAATTAATTTAATTTATTTTAAATTAATTAAAGATGAAGGAATTAATTTAATTCATTTTAAATTGAGATAGAGATGATTAATTTAATTCATTTTAAATTAATTATATGATGATGAGTAAATCATTGCTTATGGATGAATGGTTGAACTTGATTGTCTTGGATGCTTTGTGATCTCAGAAATGAGATAAATGATATTGTGTGGTATGGATGTTTGATTGTATTATGATGATAACATGGGTTATCTATTGTGATGTTGATATGTGGTATATCTATTTGATATTGATGATGTGAATTACCTGTTATGTGATAATGTTGATTATCAGTTATGATTTAAGTTATCTATCTGTATGTATATAGATACTGTGATTGTTTTGTTTTAAAACTTTAAAACAACTTGGATCTTAAAAGACACGCTTTGGTTTTCGATGAGACCGGGATCGGGTTTCCATATTTGGATATCCGAAAACCACATCGATTCCAAATAACGTTAGGTCGTGAATCAAAGTGGAGCTTTGTGAAGACTCGAGGTGTAAGGACTATGAGTCATTATAACTCTGTGGGTGATTCCGTAATGAGTTGACGGAATTAGTCCTTATAGATTCGAGATGGTGGTTTAGAGTGCAAGGGTTATTGTCGTTAACTCTGAGGGTGATTCCAAAATGAGTGTAACGAGATAATGCCTTCGGTTTCGTTCGAACCCGGAATGAACTTGTATGGATTGAATGCTTTCAGCACATCGTCAGGTGGACGATGAGCATTCTAAGTGATATGTCCTATAAAGGTAATCGTAGCCTCAAGCCTCATCAACCGGGAATGGCTAAAACAGGGGAGGTGCAGCAAAGCTTCGTGGGTCGCGCCTACTGGAGAGCAAGATTGATCCCTGTCTAGAAGTCCCTTTATATTCGGCTGTGTGGGTGGTTGCTAGCTACAACCACGGGGTTGTCTTGTTTGGAACTGTTCAGTAAGGAACGGGTCCGGCTTTGTGTTGCAGGGGATGAAGGGAGTAATCCTCGGTACGGTGATCTAGGCCACGTACTGTGACGGGCGGTACCCCAGTAGCCCTGCCATTGTATGGAATCCATAATCCAATAAGTGCCAACGGTTTTGATTGTATTACCCACTTTTGTGGCTAGTAGCTGGAATTTAATCATGTAACAATTTCGGCTATTTCTTATTTATTTGAAAACCCTAGACACTATTATAATATCATCGGATTTCCTATCAAATGTTTTGGTTAGCGTAAGGTAAAAACTTTTCCATATTTATGTGTGGGAAGTCTTACGTGATACCTTTCTTTTCAAAGGTTTTTGAAAGTTAAGCAACTTTAACCTGTTACTCACACCAGACCCATGTCTGACCCGGAGTTATTTCTGTTTTTCTTTAACTCTTGGGTACTCAAATTTTTATGAGTAGTCAAGGGAATTCAGGTTAGGATTCTGGATTTGCTTTGACGAATATTGGAGGAGCAATGGAGCAGGAGGCTTCTGCGTATAGCTATAGAGTATTCCGCTGTGTGTAGTTCTCTAAGTTGTTGTATTATGTTGCATAACTAGACAGGTGTTTATAACTGTCTAGTATGAGTTGTTTATGCTGTGTATCTCTGATGTATATGATACTATGTAATATTTATGTTATTAATATAATTTATTCGTTCCGCTGTGTTAGATTCTGATGTTGTTTCTTCTTCTCTTCTTTCTTTTCTTCTTCTATCCCGTTCTTTCTTAATGATGATGCGATTTTCCGGGAGTGGAAAGTCGGGTCGTCTCATGAATTTTTTAACTAACTATTTTCTTATTTTCTTCACTCCTTCTTCTCCACAAATCCATATTCTAAAATTTTCATATTTTTAAGATCGTGCTGAAATTCTTCCGAAATCTCAAGTGAATCAAATTAGAATCTCATTCTTGTTTAATTCTCTACCCTCTCTCGAAGATCAAAGTGTTATTCAGAGTTATAGGATCAATTTGTAATTAAAAGTTATCGAGTCTCTCTATAAGGTGTGGATGTACCTGGAAATCAATTGGGTGATCTTGTGTCCCGTGAATCAAGAGAGTTTGCCCCGAACTCGAAGACAGGAGGGTACCTCAAGGCCTTTAGAAATTGAGGGTTGTAATCTCGACATTGGTATAATAAAAATCTATACGAGGTGTTTTCCTTGGTACAGGACTGGACGTAGGGTAACTCCGAACCAGTATAAAATCCAATGTGTTCTTTATTTTTACTGCTTTTTATTTACTTTACGCCTTTATGTTTGATTATGTCATTGTTCTATGATTAAGTTCTTCATTTGTTTATGTCATAATTTCAATTTAGTCCATATAAGTATTAGAATCCATTAAACACTATTCCCCCCTTCTAGAGTTAAATGAGCCTTAAGATCCTTAATGTGCACTCTCTTTCATCCATTTGGAGCTGTAATTCTCAAGATATCGTTGTTTTACGAGTATTTTTAATCAAAATTTCGATACTAAGGCCATTTTAAAATTATTTCTTTCAAACAATTTCAAAATCCAAAAAGTATATTCTCCAAAGAAATCTTTACATTATATCATTCATTACATGATCTATCTTTCAGCATGTTTATGACTTCAAAATTTTGGAATTTATCCTATTCAACCAACTTTCAAAATCAAATCATCTAATAAAATCTCTTTCACTAACTTTTTTACACTTCATACTCTGTTCGAATAATAATTTTTTATCTTCATTTCAACTATACTAAAATTTACATTATTTCAAAACTATTACACAAATTTAATTAATAAGCACTAAAGCCAATGGATATGTAAAATTTTCAAACTACTAACAATGCATAATTATTCAAAATTTTATAAACAACAAATATTACTTCTTATCAAACTATCTTTTAAACAAATAGGTGTTTAACAAATTATAACATGCATAATTTGACAAAACTTGTAGGTCAAAAGTTTTTCCTTACTATCATAACTTTTCATAAAGTGCAAGTTTAATGAAATCGGATCAATGGTTCAAATGATATGATTAAAACAAGTGCAAGTTCAAAATTCAATATCGCGGTCGATCAATCTCGAGATAACGATAAAGATGTGTAACTTAGACCAGCTAAACCTTAGAATTTTACAAAATTCAAAACATGAAACTTATAAAATATAGTAATTAACCTCATTAACCATAGTAATAACTCATATTGAAAGATTTCAAAATCTGGAAATAATCATAAGAAAGTAAATAGCAACTCATGTCATACTTCAATAAATCATGAGATACACAATATAACCTTCCATAGGCAAAACTGAATTATGGTAAAAACCTAACTAAATCTCAAACCACAATGTTTAAATCAATAAACACATAATTATAAACATTTGACTTAGCATATAAATAAGCCATAATAAAATATGTTTGAAACCCATAGTCATAATAAGGCACATTAATCAAAATCACCATTTCATAAATCCATATCAAGTCTCAATTTGACTATTATAAAAAATATGATGGTAAAAATTTAAAATCTCCAAATTCATAAAATAAATGGATCTCAAATGTAATTACAAGGTCGCTAACACCTCCTCAAGTAGTTTCGTCCATGAGAAGTTCGCTAACACCTCGCTAAGCAGTTTTGTCCGTGACAAGGTCGTTGACACCTTGCTAAGCAGTTTCATCTGGACAAGGTCATTAACACCTCGCTAAGCAGTTTCGTACATGACAACGTCGCTAACACTTCACTAATACTATTCCAACCATTTTTTAGTAGATGAAATAATTTAAACTTTTTAGAGTATAAAAGGTAACCACGTAATAACCAGGATCATGTGATTTTATAACGTCGTGTCGATGATATTTGGCTTATGTAAAAAGTCATTGCCACGACGTATAATTATCACAACTAAAGTGGATGCCTCCATACAGCCATCTACCGCCCAAAAAAAATAAGATCTCGCGGTATCGCCATCCATTATGACGAATACACGTCGAAACCTAGGAAATCTGATAGTGCGCTTTCGGAAGGCGTACTAACACAGTCTCAAACAATGATAAAAGAATTTATCAGCGATAGATATAACTATCATTTGTGTTAATATAAATTAACACCAGCGTGCAGCCAATCGGTGACTGTTACGGCAAAGGCTAGTTGCCACGATTCCAATAAATCAGTCTGCTAATTGAACGGATACTTGCTCATTCGGTTGAAGTCATTCCTACGTTCCTAAAATAGATATATCATAGTTATTTTGATAAAAAATCAAAATAATAATTTCGATATGGTGTTTAATATTAATATTTTCAGCACAATACATAAGTCAATAAAACTAATAATAATTTGCAAGGAATTATACTATTATCTACATTAATTACTTTATCTTTATGATTACACAACTCCGAAAAGTATTACTCATCAAATTAAATAAACACTTAACATCAAATGCATTATTATTAGTTGAAGGTATTTTTTAAAACCTAAAATATAATTTAAAATGCAACAACCAAGTAAATAAACAAGCAAAAGAAAGTTCAAGCAACAAAACAAAGATTAGAGATTTAACTTTGTTCAGATTCGGGATAGTGAATGACTCTATTTTGAGACAATTTTTTGTACTATCTAAGTTATAATATTTTAAATGTGTTCAACATAGAAGTTGTCACATATGAAGTTACCTTTTCGAAACATTAAAAACTATCAAAATCCGACTAGAAATGAAAATGATATGATCAATTTACTAACGGTGTTTAGCTCAAGGAATACAAATTTCAAAGGGACAGAGCTAAGAGTTTGCAATAGGTTTTCGATCAACATATGCTAAAAATTTGTAAAAATGTTCAACATAAAAGTTATCACACACGATGTTAGCTTTTTGGAGTATAATAAATCATTAAAATCCGATCAGAAATGAAAACGATATGGTTAATTTACTAATAGTGTTTAATTTAGAGAATATAAATTCTAAAGGGACTAAGCTGACAGTTTCCAATAGGTTTTCAATCAAACTATGCTCAAAATTTGTAAAAGTGTTCGACATAAAATTTGGCACACACGAAGTCAGTTTTGTGGAACATCTAAAATTATCAATATCCGGCTAGAAATGAAATCGACATGGTTAATTTACTAGCACATGCGAATAAAGATATAGTGATTAAAGTGTGTTTGTGACAAAAACCATACATTTATTCTTGGTTTTCAATTTAACTTTGCAAACATCTATTTTTACTATAATTCTATAGTAAAAACTGAAATATAATGAAATTAAAACAAGAATTGTGAGGATTTTTTCACGGTACTTTCGCAACTAAAGATATCGTTGGGTTTAAATCGCCCAAACTCATACGGGACACGAACTTGAGTGATAATTTCTAAAGAAAACCACACTCAAGGCGAACCCCTTAAATAAATCATCATATAAGATTTATTTGTAGCCATTATTTTACAATTGAATTTGTTTCATTTTCAAAACATTACAATTGTATATATACAACTTTTTCTTAATAAATCATTCAATTCCAAATAATATTTCAACTTCCAATTTTTTTTATTCCTCATCTAAATATTATTTAAAATTTATTAAACAATTAAGATTTTAAAACATTTGAACTCAAATTTCGGTGTGTCATTGCCTCGGTCAAATTTTAGGAACACCTACGGAAAAAACATTGGCCAAATGTTTCGACCATAATTCTTAAAGCATCTAACGGACAACTTGTCACACAAAATATTTTTACAAAGATTGCTTTTTATTAAACTTATTTCAACGTCTTTACATACTTTATAAATGATACTTCATTGAAATTAATTTAATGATATTTCCTTTTATCCATGCTTGCTTTAACCAATTATCCATTTTAAAGGTCATCCTAATTTTTTATTTAATTATCCATTGGATAAATTAATTATTAAACGAAATTCAATTATGCCTTGCTATAGTGATGTCAAATATATACACCATAAGATCCAATTAATATCGAGTAGATCTTTTAAATTCTCAAATGTTAAATTCTACCCAGTGTTAATCTTTAGTAGTTACTAAGTTTATTTTTAAATAAGTGAGCATTTATTATTGACAACAAATTATAAAGGCACTTAAATTTGAGATGCTCAGTGGAAAGCAGTTCATCCACCTCTACTGTGCAACTCCGATCGCAAAGGACAAAGGCACACAATTCAATTTGTAGTCTGCTAAAGTTGAAGCTAAACATTTGTTCAAAGGAAGAATTACTTAAAGATATGAATTAATGTGTACAAAAATAGGCATGATGCGTCTAAAGATTTCCTAAAATATGACTCATCTCTGACGGAAAAATTCCTATTAACGACCCAAAGATCTCTAAGGGAAGGTCTCGAAGACATATCTAGGAAAAGAATCTCATCTTTAATATCGTATATTATTCCGAACTTGGCTGTGATACCAAGTTGTGATGCCCTACCTTTAAGTCCACATTAATGAAGAACATTACAATGTAACATCGTCTGTTAATGTGGAGAATAAGGCTTGTTAGGAGAGACCATCTATATTATTACTTTGGGTTATCGATATGTCGAATTAGTGATAATATTTTTCTTTTATTAAAGGATTCAATGTATCAGATCAAGGCATAAAAAACAACACAGTGGGTTAATATAATTCAAAACAGTATAAAATATAACAGAACATAGAATCACTAAATGCGACAAAGAAATATAAACATTTCTTATAAAGTGAATATGAACGTGTATATGATACATGATGTGAAATACAAAAGGTGGTCATAAAAGATCCATGAAATACATATGAGATATCTAAGACAACATAAACGACATCAAAATGAATCTCTATATCGATATATAAGAAGGACTAAAACATAACTACACTACAAGTCTACTAAAGCATACGAAGAAGCCTCACACTAATCCAACTCTAAAATCATCATGTTGAAAAACTAAAATATCTCAGTCTGACAAGAGTATTGAGTAAAAATAATAAACATCATTCTAGTCTAATTTGAATCAATATGATATCAAAGTGACGATAGTTTACAAGCCATAATAGGAACATAAAAACTCACATAGAGTTAACATGAAACTCACATAGAGTTAAACATAGAGGAACTTTATCCTTCTTAAAATTATTCACCAAATCACAAAACCATTATTAGCTTATAAAAGAAAATATCATAAAATATTTGACGAAACACAAATTTCATAAAATCTAGATATATGAATTAAACCACTGAAATTCAGTAGTAAATGAATACATCAAAAAGGGAATTTCTTCGAAAGAACACCAAGGCAATAAAAATAGAATTTCTTCCATAGAACATAAAACCATCAAAATGAAATTATTTTCCATTGCTTCAGAACTCAAAACTAATGTTAGAAAATCGTCGAAAAACAACATTAAAAATTTGAGCAAAGTCAAATTTCAACATTTAGAAAGCGCAAACTGTCGATGAGCAAATAAGGATTAGATTTAAAAAACACTGATAGTAATCACTAAACAAAGATCAATAAAAATAGTATTTTCACCATTAAACCACACACAAATGAATATAGACTAGAAGTGTGAGGGTTCCTCGCCTCAATCATGCTTAAGGCTTCAAATTGCTTGCATTTTGTTTCAACTCAAACAACCAAAATTTCCAGAATTTGACCCTTAGTCCAGCAATGATTTAACATAGTAATATAAGTATTTTCCATGAAATATTTACAAAAGGTGTATTTACGAGTTGAGGATAACGTATCCAAATTTCATATTTTTATCATTTTATACGACTATTTATGAATTTTCTACTGACCTTCGTTTTTCATCCCATGTCTACTTGAAAACGACTTGAGAAAAGAAGACGTTTGACTCATCAAAACTAAACCAAATGCAACGAAATTTGGAGTAGAGGTGCTGGAACATGTTAGCAACAATATATTCAAAATCGAAACTTTTTGAGAATTTATATGATTTGTTATTATTTTTGGAGCTGTTAGGGTTTTGTGAATATTCTGAGGAAATGGAGTTTGCTCTTTTATTTGGTTTGAGAAGAAGGTGGAGATGATTTGTGTTTGCTGGTTTGAGAGAGGCAGAAATGATATGAACGTATTCTCATTTGTTTAAGTGCTAATGGTCTTTAGGATAATGGGTAGATATCCAATAAGAAGTGTTGCTAAATTCTCTTATTACAAGGTGTTGCTAATTACAACTTTGAATTATAAAACACTTTACTTTATATTTAAACAAAGTTGTATTTTTTTTATAAATTCAACCACTCAATTTTTAACATGCTCTAAAAGATCATCTTCAATTTATAAATTACAACATGTTTAAATTTAATTAAACTATATTTTCTGTAATAAAATTACTTAGGGTGTTAGGATTTCAGGCCGATGGATCCCCAAGAGACGATGACTAATTATTCATCGTCTGCAAACCAATATATTTTTTAAATTTAGAAGGTAGACCTATTTTTGGAATAGATTTGTCATAAAGTAACATGGCCACCCTTTCTTTTCTTGGATAGGTATTACATGCATGATTAGTCCACAAACCATATGACTAATACCTATTGTCTTATTTTTAATACACAGCTGGACGATGTTTACCTATTTATTTTCGTTAAGTAAATTCACATAGTTTTGTGATATACATAGCTACCTTTTATTTGGATTCGGGTTGTAAACCTAGTAGTCTATTTATTTTCGTTAGACTACTACATATGGCGGAATTTATTTATTTTAATTGGTCCCCGTGTCGTACTATATTAAACTGATAGTTGACTATCATTATTATTTTATTAGTGATGATTGTTTCTTTGGAGATTTTAGGATGGATGCTTATTAACTTTTTGCTCTGAAGAATTTTGAATCTGTTATGACCATATTTATATATGATAGTCCAATTGAGACTTGATGTGAATTATGAAATGGTGATTTAGTCTATATGCTTTTTACAATTATTTGGCTTTAGGAATATTTTAAGATGACTTGTTTTATAGTTAAGTCATATATGTATAATATCAGCATTCGATTTGATTTGATATGCCTCATTTTGATTATTTGGTTTTAGGCATATTTTTAGATGACTTATTTTATTCTTAAGTCATATTTTATGATATCAACATCTTGCCTCTCCATTTAGATATGGCTTAACCTGTTTATTATTTTAATACTCGGGTCAGGCCAAGACTCTATAGGTATATTGACTCGTTGACTTTTGGATTTTATGCTAGCATAGGAGTAAACTATTTTGGTTGTTTCAGTTTACTTCATTATTGTATATATCAACAATTAGGATGATATGTCATGTATATTATTTAATAATGACTTTGTGCATTACATATAGTATTGTGGATGTGATGTATATATTTGTGGGCCTAGTACTGATATTTTGTACACTCACATTTTATTATGTATACGAAGTACATTTCTTTACTTTGTTTTTTGATTCTGATTTTGAATTATTTAGATCATATACTGTTCTGATAATTACAATCGGTGTGTTTATATTGCTTTATATTAATACTATACACATCTAATTTTCAGTTCAGATCCTTAAAAAGGAAATAAAGACGTGTTAGTATTATTCGAAAGGTATATTCACATTCGATCATCTTTAATCGACTACATTCTCCATGTTATTAGACGACATTACCTGTAATGTTCTTTAATAATATGGGTATAGCAGTTGTAACGTTATAACCTTTTTTGCCAAAGTCTGGCCCTGGTGTAGTCACCATAATTGCCCTCATGGATTTTTATGACGATGTTCCTGGCCTCATCCTTACTTACACACCAAAGCAAAGGGGTAGACAATCCTCTTCTGTATAGCCATTCTTCTTGCATCATGAATCAGGTGCTTCTCGAAGGAGTTTCTTTCGCTTATTCCTATCCCTTGTGAGAATCCCATTGAGCAAGTATTTCTTGATCGGAGTCATCCATGACTCCTTTTCCTCCATGGTATCAAAAATCCACCCGACATCTATCTAGTCGATAATTAAGTTCATTGAAACCTCCATTAGAACCAAGCCCATCATTAGTCCTTCCCCTGAATTAGCTAATTTAGCCAATAAATTACCTTTTGCATTCTCCACTCTAGGAATATGATATATGGTGCAATTTTCTATATCTTCCAATAGTTCCAGTGTCTTTGCCAGGTAAGGAGCAAGTCTTGCAACCTTAAGCTGATATTCCTACATAACTTAACAAAAAAGTAGCTGAGAATCATTGAATCTATGTAGTGTCCTTATCTCTAGTTCCTTTGCTATCCTTAGTCCCACTATCAGCAGCTCGTACTTGGCCTCATTGTTAGTTGCAAGAAATTCTAAATTTAGTACATAATAGATTGTCCGTCCTTCTAGAGTTGCAAGCACTACTCCTACGCCTGATCTATGTTCATTTGAAGCTCCATCCACAAATAGTTTCCAATAGGAAGAGGAGGCCATATCATCCTTTTCTTCTTCCCTATCTCGTGCGGTTAACTCGATGATGAAGTCCGCCAACACCTACCCGTTATCGCTCTCCTCAAATTATAAGTAATATCGTACAGGCTCAACTCTATGTTCCACTTTGGTAGCCTTCATGTAACAACCCACACCCCAATGGGCCCAAACTTTTGCTAAATCGAAAATCCAAGTCGACCAAAGTACTGATCGTTGGTTTGGTAACCTAGAAACAAACTAATAAATGCATATCAGAGCACTATCAATATAATTCACAGCCAAACATTAAATTATAATAAATCAAATAGTATTGACCAAGATTGACACTTACAACAATTAGTGTCCTTGTCAGTGCCCATCATGCATAAGGAAACTTGTCCTTCCACCCTTCCAGCCATGCACCGGTACCTGCCCCTTTAAAGCTATCCTATGAGTTTTAATAAGGAAGAGTTTAGAATAACGTTCCAGTGACTGGTAAATTATATATTTCACAAATAACACTATTTCATGCCGATTTTCTTCCATTAGATGTCATGTTGTTTTATTTTCCTTAGTCATCTTGACTACATATACGCATACGTTTTGCCCCATCTACTTGAAGTAGACCGTAACTACATAAGTATATATAATATATAAGTATCACAGCCCCCATTTGGACCAAGATACTATCCCCACTAGTATCCATACCCAGTACCCCGTCAGGATCCATCATCAACACAGTATCACGTCTCATCATCGTGCACACCAAGGAACTCCTCGTAGTGCCTAATAACGGCATTATAATGGTATAGTTGTATTCTATCTCTCTTTGGTGATTTTCTACTTGTTTTCTTCCTTTCTTGGACTCATCTCTACGGGCTGCCCCAGTCGTTTTAAAAGACCTCTCTTAATGGTTATCTAGCCTACCTCACAACAAATAAACTAAGAAACAACTATGACAGTGCATGACCTAAACATTACCTAACTAGTAGGAAGTGTAGCCTGTTACATGTAAACCTTTTCTTTCCTGTTGACTGTTGAGGACCGATAATGTTCATGACCTATGCACAGCTCCTACTCGTTAACAGGGTACCAACACACTGACATAGCATCGATGTTTGCTCATCGTCCCATTTAAAATGTCTTATGCAATTAAGGTAATACCCCTCCTAAAAGATTGAAGTAGGCTCTATTGAGGTATTCTTTTAACCTATATGCAAGAATATATCATTTTAGGGGCCCTATATTTGGATATGTTTCACATAAGTATAATGTATGCACAACTGCTGGTAGATCCTTGTGGAGGGAATATTTCTGTTGCGTAACACTACTAACATCGCATTCCAACCCAATCTAATGACTACGTCATTCTTATTCATTCAAGTTATTTATTAACTTTAATAATTCATACTCATCATAAACGCATCACTAATGATATATGTGTGTGTACATGTGTGTGTGGGTTATGCTTGTGTGTATTCACCCATAATTATTTGATTATTATACCTCCACTGTTAATAACATTTCTTTATTTCTTTATGCGTTTACGTCCTATTTAACTTAAGGTCATTTACAATTTTCATTTAAATGATTCAAATATCTTTACCCATTTACTTCCCATTTTCTTTATATTAAATGTTCTACCTTTATCTCCTTTTTAATCTTTATTTCCTTCCCTTTATTTTATATTATTACTTGACAAATTTTTCATCACTTTTATTTAATTTATGACTTACATATATTGCATATATTTTTATTCTCTTTTAGACCATTATTATTTTCACATTTATGATTTCTCAATTAATTCTTAGGGATTTTGCCATTTTACGGCATTAGAGTTACATCTCTCCCAAATGGAAAGGTTAACGCTGTAAATTTCTATGTCTTATCCAAAAAGAGAATTTATGTCACATTTAGATTTAAAAGGAATTATTTTTTTCATAGCTATTGATTTCGATAGTAAAAAATATGGTAAATATTCCAACTTTACATATCTCTTTCTTTTAGATGTAATCCTTGTTATTTCAAATGATAAACATTTATTTGTAAATTTGAACTTGATAATTTACAAAAATTCACATTGCAACACCCTGTATTCCAATGAACTAAAATAATACTTAAATCCTCATAATTTAGTTTAATAACTTAACCTATGTTTTCACTTGCAAAATCATTTAATTCTATAGATCTGGAACTGTCACATAATTTTGTAAGTTTCAGGGACTACTTGTTACCCAATACTAAATTTAAATATACTACCCAAAATAGAAGTTGGGATCACTAGATAAAGGTTGATTTAATGGGTTTCAAACATATCGAAAGCTTAAGTTGTTAACTGAATTGGGCTTTGATCAAATTTCCAAAGTAGGGGTTTTGGACCTGGTCGAAAGCTATGAGCTTAGCTGTCATGGATTTGGATTAGAAGCCACTGGTTAAAGCAGTTTTAAAATAGGTTCTGACCTTGTTGAAAGCAAGATCTTTGGGTTTCTTGACTCAATTCAAGATCGAAGTGACCTATGATTTGGTTTTGACCTTGTCGAAAGCAGTGGCCCAAGGGAAGATAGCTTGAAGCATATATACTGTAGTTATTTGAATAGAAGAGGTTTCGACTATGTCGCTAGGGACCTTTTGATGTAGGAGACACTGAAATATAAGAATAAACCTGACAAAAGCCTTAAAAACAGTGAAGTAATATGAAATATTAGAGATTTCCCTTTCATGAGCCAAAATATGATTTTATTATTTAAAAACCCCAAATCAATTTAGTAATTAGGGTTTACAACTCTTTTGATTAAGAAGATACAAGTTAAGAATGGAAAGAATCAGATTCCAAAAAACTGACCCCTTGGGCCTTGTTTGTAGATGCGGGTCAACACCTTTCACCCTTGTTGTTTTTGACTTGGTCGAAAGGCGGCTGCAGAATGACTCAAGTATGTTGGATGCCGCCTGAATGGTATGGTTGCACTTCCCCTCTTTGTGTTCCTTTGTAAGTGCTTCTAACTCTATCGATAGGCTTTATTTAACGGTTTCGATGATGTTGGTTATGTTCGAGCTCTTGTTTCTGATTTGGTGCAGAACTCTCATGGATCACATTGGCTTCGACCAGTTCAAAAGGCTTAACATAGCTTTTGAAGGGGTTGTTAGGGTCAATTCTTACATTTGCATGGTTTAAATGAAGGTGAAACCTTTGGTTTCAAAAGGTTTGGCGCATATGCAAAGAGCTATTCTTCATTGTCTTCGAAAGGTGCTTCTTTGACTCGATCGAAAGGTCATCATGCATATGGAATAATACAGTTGAAAGGTGGCTACAAAAGGCTGAACGATGCTTTTGACTCCTTCGGAAGGTAAGAACTCCGTGAATCTTGGTCGAGAAAAACCTTAGACACCTCCGAATGGTCCTATAGCTTTGAAATCTAGGCAGTAGCATCCCTTCAACTTCTTCGAAAGGTCTAGCTGGAGCTCTTCTCTCTTGTTCTCCTTTGTTCTTTGCTTAATAATGTTTAGACTTAGTCGAAAGGTGGATTTCAAGAGTAACATTTGCTTCCACCCCCCTCCCCCCTGCGCGAAGGGATGCACTCAACTTTCCAAGTAAACTTTGTCGAAACCTAAAACCCGCCTCTTGGCCTTCTTGTGTGAATCTGTGCCATCCATTTAAATTTGATCTAGCAGCTAATGGTTGTTAATGACCTTTCTTATAAAGTATGCTCTTCTTCTTCTTCCCCTTTCACTTTTCTGCAAACAAAAATTCAAGTACGAGTAAAAGAATTCCAAAATTCTCAGACTTTCTTTTTGCTGAATCAAAGATTAATCAGATTCAATTATAAGTTTGGGATTATTTATGATTTCGAAATCTTCATCATCTTTTCTTTTCTTTTTGTCTTTCACGGTGGATTGTTCAAAAGGGATGATGCGACAACATTGGTTTTGTTTCCTTAGCCCCCTTTCGATGAGGTCAAAAGGTGTTGTAGCGTGAATTTAATCAACCTTTCGAAAGACTATGTAGTTAAGTAGAGTGTAGTCACCCCTCTCGAAAGGAAAATGTTTCGACTTAGTCGGAACCTTTCGTGCCAATTGTTATCCATTTTCTTTAGTTAACCTTTAGAGCCATAATTCCCTCCTCACCCTTTCGAATTCCTTTGTATCTAATGAGTCGAAACCCTCTAGAGTTATTTTTGTCCAGCATTGTCGAAACATTCTAAGTGCACATGGTCCTAACTTAAGACATTTCAACTCAACGAGTATATAAGGTTTCGACATCATCCATAGAAAATTTAAGTCATAGGTTTTGACATTGTCGAAAGGTTTTGTTATGTTGTTTATAAAATGTTTGCAGTGTATATTTTTGTTCAAGTTTTTAAGTTAACTTTAACTATTTCCTTTTAATATCTTGGTTCCTATGGAGCTTTCGACATTGTTGAAAAGTGCCAATTGAACAAACATTTTGACTCCTCCTTTTTACCTTGTCGAAAGCTCAATGAATACTACGATTGAGGCTTTTGACACAATCGAGAGGTATTTGCGAACTGTTAACGTCTCTTTCACTTTCGACTTAGTTGAAAGCTCAGTGTCTTTGGCTTTTAACTTAATTTTTTTTTTAAAAATTTGAAGTTTCATGTTTGGTTCTTGTTTGAGTTATTTAAGTAGGTTTTTTATTTATTTTTGAAAGAATGCTACGTTCATAATAAACTTGAAAATTTTAACTAAAACGTTTTCACGTGGCAGAATCATGAGTTCTCCGAAGAAACTCGATGCCATTTTAAAGCATTCCTTGATACCTTAACAGGACGAGGTAGATGCCATCCTTAAAGACTTCGTAATTACTGGGGTGGAAGCTATTCCACATGGAAAACAGATACCATCAACAACCCTTATGAAGGGTTCTTTGCTTACACTGTCGTCTACATATGGCTTGGAGGATTTCTGCTTTTTCCTGAATTCCTATCCATATTTCTTTCCCGCCTTGGGATTGCTCCAATCCAACTGTCCCCAAATGTTTACACCTACCTCTTATCTTTGGAACTAATGGCTCTAGAGTCTAGACTCCCCTTCTTAAATGCTAAAGTTCTGAACCATTTGACCCGATTAGTCAAACTTAGCACTCTCAATAGCCAAATATTTAGAGCAGACCCTTTGAAGAAACTTATATCCGAGGGGGTTAATAAGTTCATGGACTGGGAAAACCAATTTTTCTTTGTTCGATATTTCCCAAACATTAGTGGGATCTTTTCTACTCCTCGTAAGTTCAAATTTTTGTTGTTTTCCTTCTATCTTGTTACTTTTCTTGTCCAATCTTTTGTCTTATGTCAGGCGCATCCGCCAAAGAATTTAGTATGGCTGATTAAAGGACGGTGGAGTCTTTAATTGCAGCTTCTATTAAGATAGGAAATTGATCGAAGCTCATGATCCCTTCATCTTGAGGAAGAATTTTCTTCTTCCCCCTGGTCAAAGGGTTTTGGGGCTAGCCCTTTTGATCCAGCATACATCAAAGGGAAAATACTTCCTCTCCTTGGAAGATTCTAATTTTTTTCTCCTACTCAAACCACTCCGGTAAATTATAGGCGCAAAATTTGTTTTCTATCCCTGTTGTTTTCTGAATTATTTTGCTAACTTTTAATCTGTTTGGGACCTTTATAGCTGCTTCTTAGGTTACAATGCCTGTTAGTGGTGTTGCTTCCCTTCCTACAATTTTTGGTCTGCTTTCTTTATTCAATCCTTCGCCCAAACTAAGAAGGCTAGGAAGTTAATGCCACCAATCGAAGCGGAACCTCCTCTGAAGGCTACTAAAATTATTGACATAGAGGAAGAGGGTTGTTCATCTTTCAATGTAGCTTCGGAGTGCCCAATCGAAGAAGTTCCTAAAGAAAAACCACAACAGTCTCCTTCTGCCATTGATCATCTTTCTTGCATTTCCATTTCTGACTCTTTGGCTGCTCAAATGCAACTGGCATTGGAAACTCCCCCCTCTAAAGCGCATTCCTTCCAAGTCAACATCTTCTTCTCCTTCAGTCAATTTTGAAGAGATAGCCTATCTATCTTAAACTCAGAGTCCTTCACCTCCATCCAACCGCCTTTCACTATTTTTTGACTTGGTGCGGCATTATTGCTCACTGATAGAGCAACAATTTTCAGTGGGTTTTACTTCAATTGGCCTTATCATTACTGGTTTTCTTTAAATCTCCAACTTTCATTGCACTTTTTCCTTCAGATTTCTAAGAGTTGGTTAACTTTTCATGAGCATGCACCCAAATCTTCCATTGAATCCTCCAAGTTCCAGAAGGATATCTTTGCTCTTAAGAATCAAATGTCTTCCATATCTACGGTAAAAGATGAAGCAACCTCCAAATTGGAACGATAAAGAGATTTTCTTACCATACAGAATCTAATCTCCTAGAAGAAAGAAGGGCTCGTCAAATCCTTGCGGATGAAAATTTCGCCATGGATCTAACCCTGAAAGAATCCGACGAGGAGAAGGTCGTATGGCCATTAAGAGCGCTTCTTTGAAAGAGAAGTTCAAGCAAAACATGGCCTCACTGAAACTCGCTGTTGATACTATCTCTGACGCCAAGCGATGATTATCTTAATTTCTCAATACTACTCTCGGGAAGATCATGCTGAATTCTTATAAAGAAGCCCTTATCTAAACTTCCCCTTGCTTGAGTATGCCCTTGTTGATAGAGTACTAGGCATGATCAATCAAATGAAGCAAGGGATTGAAGCTGTAGTAGAGGAAGAAATTGACACCTCCAAAATTCTTTCTTTGGACGTCCCCTCTTTCGAAATTAAATCTTACTTTGAGGATGAAGGGGACAAGGATATTCCTGCTGAGGAGGAGAGCGATGGTGATGACAATGATGATAGTAATGATGATGAGGACATTAACCTTGCTGGCGACCAAGGTTCAGGTGGTGATTAGGAGGCAATTTCAGAACTTCTGAGAAGGATGGTGATGATAATGCTAAAGCTCCTAAAAAAGAGCCGTCTCCCAAAATAGTTGTTACGCCTGAATCTGATGGGTCTTTTGCTCCTGAAGAAGGAGAGTCTTCTCCCGTTAATGTTGAATAGCTAAAAGGAAAAGAACAGGCTTCCCAAACTTTCGTCCCGATATCACATGTATGGGATTCTCTGTTTAAATATCTTTTGCTCCGAAGATAATAGTAGTGCAAATCATTTATTTTAGATAAGGAAGAAACCCTTCCTCCCCTAAAAAATTGAACTTGAGAGAAACAAGCAGAGATAAACAGGTCATATAGGGAGTTTGACAAGAAAATAAAAGAGCACAATGTACTTTCAAATAAATATCATAGAATCGATAGATGTGCATCGGTGTTGGCATTTTTAAACATTTAAAGGTTGCCCACTTACTAGAGAGAGTGCGCCTTTGCTATGACGCTCTCTTAAAAGAAAACTGGAAGTTAATTACCTTATTTTGGATGCTGATTGAAGAAAGAGACATTTTAATCAACTTTTTATATAAGGTCTATTGTAGACATTTAATTATTGATTTTTCGTACTTAGGCGAATTTAGTGGAGGCCTGCTTAGAAGTTTCCATAAGAAATACTTGGATAAATTTGGATCTTACCCTCACCTTAGAGATTGTTGGAACTTACCACGGGTTAGACCGATTCCCCAAGATCTCCCCTTTGAGAAGCTTAAGTACTGTAAGAATAAATTTGTATCCGAGTTATTTTCTAAGTCAGTTTTGTATGAACTAGATGAGTAATCACAAACATGAAATAATGTATTGGTTTATAAATATTTGTTTTAGTCTTTCCTTTTATGCTTAGCTTCACTTTATTATATATTTCAGAGTGAACGTTCATTTGGTCGACTTGTTTGTAGAGACCATTTAACCCAATATGTTAGACCGAGAAGATTTTATCTTGAAAATGCATTAATTTTAAAGTCT
The DNA here is from genome assembly GCA_030765085.1 of Allium cepa. Taxonomy (NCBI): domain Eukaryota; kingdom Viridiplantae; phylum Streptophyta; class Magnoliopsida; order Asparagales; family Amaryllidaceae; genus Allium; species Allium cepa. Next base: position 433,806,868 of record CM060943.1, read on the forward strand.
TTGAAATTAACTAGATACTGTACTCTTAGAGATTTATAAAAACTCTCCTTGGAATATCCTCGTCTTCGCATTGACTTCCTTGGTGATGAGAAAGAAAAACTTCTTAAGGAGATCAAAACATTTCATATGAAATTAATTTTTGGTCACGATAGTCCTCCAGTTGGGAAGTGGGACTATAGCAAATGCCCATCAGTTGTTACTCTAGAAGGAGTCAATACTCCTTTTGATTCAATGGTTACCCTATTTGCTAATTCATTAGATAAAGTTGGAAAAGTAGTTTCTCCGCTTTAGATGTAAACCAATTGTTTATCGTACCTTTCAACTTGGTTGTTGTTTGAATTGTAATCTATTATTATAACAATAAAGAGATGTTTTATCTTGATCTAGACTTTATTTTGTTTCTTTTTGCTTGAATAGGAGCTACAATTATATATAGTTTCTCCCCCCTTAATTTATAAGCATGCATCACTAGTCTTAGAGAGAAACTATTAAAATAATATTGAAGGAGAGAACTCAGCAATGATGTTTTACTGGAATGCATTGATGGCAACACTGAAGCCTTGAAATGGTATAAAAGATATTTATCCACAAAACCATTGCTAGCAATCTGAATGATCAAATTGCTTACCTTAAGGCCGATATTAAAAGCAAAGAAGAAATTATCTCGTCATTGGAAGGACAAGTAAAGTAGAACCCTTTTATAGATTTCGATCATAAGATTTCACGGCTTACCCAATAGATTAGTGACTTAGAATTGAAATTGAAGGACAGTCAAGCTCAGTGGAAATCATTATAATTCATCATGGGAAACAAGATTTCTTGTATTGATTTGCTGGTTCCTCGCACTACTCCCTCGGTTACCAGACCCATAAGGTCAACTCACCTCATTGCTCAGAAATTCCCTACTATAACCAACGCTCCCCCAAGCTTGGACGAGAATGTTGTAGGGAATTGGTATAGGAATTTAAATTCAAAATAGCTAAGTATTTTGATGAGCAAAAAAAGAAAAATATTTGCAAAGTATCACTGGGTATGCTACCAAGATCCAGAAGCTTGAAGGCGATAATTACTTCCTTTAGAAGCGCATTGCAGAGTTAGAAAGGGACAAAAAGACTCTTAGGGGAGCAAATTGAGCTTTCAACTATGCTCTAAAGACAAATAATTATGTAATAGATGATGCAGATAGGATTAGGAAAAAGGAAAAGAAACTCAAAGAAGTTCTCTGCACCGCAATTCGTCACATAACTGATCCTTCATTCATTGAGAATCTTAATAAAGTTGCTTAAGACTTATGACATATTTGTATCTTCGAAATGTATATATTTGTCTTGTCTATATGTGAATAACTTCATAGTTTTGTAAATTCATTCATGGCTTTTGTAAATCATATAAACTTTGTAAATATCACCTGATTTGTAATCCTTTCCTATAATGTCACTTCTGAAATGCTTTTTGATAGCTTATACATTGATTTTTGTTCTTGTTAAATCTTTCATTTCTCTTTGCTGTGCTGATTTCCCTGAAAAGTGTGAAGCAAACAATATTTCTAATTGTTAGCCTGAAATTGACATACCAGTCTTCGTATATCATTTGCTTAAATTGACTAATCAGTCTGTTAATTGCATGATAAGTAGTTTATATTAAACACCTAAATCCCATCTTTAACCGCGATGAGAGATAATCAAGAAATTAACTTCAACCATTTGGCTAGAATATGTGAAATTTGTTGATAGGAGATCCCATCCATCATAAGGGCATAAATGTTGGGCAGAGGGTTTCAAGAGAAATTTAATAAAGGGCTAAATCTAGAAATCATTATTTGAATATCTACAGTAGAAATCCACTAACCTATTCTTAGGTATTAATGAAATTTGAAACATTAGAAATCCGTGATCCAGATTCGAAAACTTATAATAATGATCTTCATGAGATTATTTTTGACCTAGATTCAGGAATTTAAGATGGATAAATAGAAATCAATTGTTGATATTCTACGCCCAGATTATGGCTTAAATAAGCAATAATCTCGATACTCGGATTCGGTATAACAAAGATAGTTAGTGATCGATAAAGACCCGAAACCCAGATTCGGCTATTAGTGAATGAAATTCTGAAATAAATGTCCCCAAACCAAGATTCGGGTATTAAATGATGAATTCAAATATGAGAGCTCTGAAACTTAGATTCAAGTATTAATAGATGATGTTTAGAAATGAAAGTCTCGAAACCCAGATTCTGGTATTAATAAGTGGAGCTCTATTTTACTCTTTTGATATATGAACCCTTTAAGTTTTGTATAGACGTAATTTGATTAGTTGCCTCTAGAGCTCGGTTGTCTTTGTCCATAATTGAATATGCCATTTCTCAGGTTTGAACATCTTAGTCCATTGCTGAATGAGCCTCCTCTTGTGCTTAGACGTCTCATGCCATTATTGAATGAGCCTTCTGTAATGACCCTAAAATAAAAATAAAAATATATATATAAGATGCATCAAGACAGAAAAGTTTGTTAGTAAATAAGAATGTGCATAGGAGTTTCTGTTTGATAAAAATGCAAGGAGTTAAGACATAAAACAAATATAATTCCATGTCTAAATAATTATATAAGCACATGTATTTAATATATAGGGAAACTTTCTATTTAATAAAAAAAAAAAACAAGATACAAAGGAATTTTATAAAGTTTCAAATGACTTATATAATCATGCTGCCAGAAAAGAAAAATAAATAATCTTGTGTGTATAATTTTTATCACATAGATATGTAAAAAGGAGTTGCTGCTTTAAAGGAGGAATAAAAAAAAACAATATAGTATGAATAATTTTGCATTACCTAAATATATATGACAATGTACATGATTGTATAAGAAAAGAAGGCTAAGTAGAAAATGCAAAAAAATAAAAATAAAAAATTAAAGTTTCCTAAAAAACTGAGCAGAAAATAAAATAGGCAAAGGTCACATGCATATGGCATGAATAGAAAGAGATCATGGAAATAGCATGCAGTAACTAAAGTTTTGGATTCCCGAAATAACTACCAGAGGTAACCAAATGTGTGTAATTCCAATTGAGGACCACACAGAGGTATGATCTGTGCATGAAAAACAAAAGGGGTATCAAAGGAATTACCCATTTCCTTAGACCCTAAAATAGCTTTATAAAACCTGTACACCATCATAACCATCATCATCTTAGAGAAAAAAAATATATAAAATAAAATAGAGGAAATATGGGTAAGCAGCTCTGAAGGGATTTGCTAAGTAGAGGAGCAAGATAGTAAAAGAAAATAATTGGTGAGCATTAATCTATTTTATGAAATGGCATTAAGACCTCTAGTAGGTAGCCTAAAGTATTATAAAAATTATTTAAATTTCTGAAGTGGTTTATTATGAATGAAATGGATGAGATGGATGTTTGTTTGTGCATTTCTGTTTGGAGTCTTGTATGTCAGTTTTCCAAGCTAAAATGTTTTGAGCATTTTTTTTATTATCAAGTATGGATTTCAATTATTTAGAACATAGGCAGCAAGATAGAAATCTGGCTCATGCTTATTTTCTAAATAATAAGGCAGGAGGATTTCTGAGTTTTTGGTAAATTTTCCTTAACAAATACCTCTGTCCATATTCTTCTTTTTATAATATAGAAGGATCATGATGTTTAAAATGTTTTGGAAAACCTGTTGCAAATTTCTGCAGCAAGGAAAATAAATGGAAAGCAAGGGATTGAACTAGAAAGTAATTATGTTTTCTGAAACATGGAGGAATTGAAGGTTTTATGATTAAACCCATAAACAGGTGCTTAATGAATTAAGCAGAAACTGGAGGGGGAAACTCATTAGGTTAATAGATCCTATGAATAAATAAAAGAAAATTAAATTGGTCATTTGGGGTTAGTCAATGATCTGCTTGCTTCAGGTGGGAGGAAGTATATGCATGGTGCAAGTGCACCCTGAGGCCTTTGTGTGTTGGAATAAATAAAACTATCTGGGAGATTCCTTCACAATGCATACTTGTGTTCATTTGACAGGGGGATTTAGACCATAAATAAAATGGGGTATGAGATTTAAATCTCTGGGTTATAATATCTGAACAAAGATATAAATTAAACAAGGTTTAACATGATGACCTTAATGAAATGCTGGGAGAAACTAGGAGAACAAAACCTGGGTTTACTTATGATGTTATGAATAATGCATGGCTGGTTGCATAAGTGTTGAATGAATGGTTGTATTCTTGAAGTTATCTGGCAATTTTACTATTGTGCATAGTTTACAAACTGCTAGATTATGCAAGTGTTATAAGTTCATAAGATTTGTAAACATGTGTATAAAATTCATTAATGTTCATACCAGTGTAAACTGACCCTTTTGGTTGCCTTTGCAATCATCTGGGTGTCTCAATTAAATGGGGCAGCTCAGTGAATTGCATGCAGGTAATTAAGGTTGACTTGATGGATGAAGGAAGCATTAGCTGCTAAGTATAAATAAGAGAAACTTTGCTTTGTATTTGCAGATGCTTGTAGTGAATGGTCTGGTTATCAATAGTAGTAAAGTAAATTGAAAGAAGATTTTTCTGAGTATGTATGCAACTAAACCGCTGTTGAATGATTTCTGATGACAAGTAATTAGTTGATGTTCTTATAAATGTCTGGTCATCTTTTTGGGAACTGAGAAACTTAATATAACATATCAGTATGATATGTGTGCATGTTAGCCTCTGTTTTCTTTAGTTTGAAATTATGTTGTGATTTGATGATGGCAATTATAAACAGTCAGGTATAACAGATTTTTCAGAAAAACAAAACAAGTTTGTAAATTTTGAACAAAATAGATTATGCATGGCCTGTAATAATTATTAGTTGGTGCATAATCTCTGAGAAAATGCATGACTCATATTTATGCATTTGATTTCAAAATAAAAAGGGTTTTAAAAGAAATAGATTTGGAAACATTTTTGTTTTGTGTTGAATACCTGGGGAAAGTGAATTCTCAGAAAAACTTTTATATGATAAAAGCAAACTGGTGATAGGAAAAAGTGTTTGTAAGAATTGTTTACATAAGAAATATGGTTCTGAAAGCTGTAAGTGTGGGAACATGACCAGCCTAGATGGTTAAAGGTCAAACCCTTATAGCCTGAAATCACTTCACTACAGTTCATGTTGTGCAAGTGTTTCCAGCTCGAACAAAGTGATATAAAAACTCCAAGTTTTTGAAATACAAACTCGAAGCATACCAGTATGCATTTCCAACCTATCTGAAAAATGCAGTGCAAATATAATTGTTCAACCTGAAATGAAAATGTGATTGTGAAAACAGATTTGTATGTTCATATTAGCAATTGTACTTCTCTCAGTTACACTTCTTAACACTTAAATACTGCATTAGGTGATAATAGACATATATAGGCAGAAAGAGTAGAAAATTAAGAAAAGAAAATGCAAAGGTGCACTGTACTTTGCACTACCAATCCCATATGCATTGAGCCTGTTGTAAATATCATCCCATACAAAACAAAAGAAGCAAACATATCATCAAATATGTAGAGCTGTTTTAAGGTGAATCATGAACTGATATAAATATATTGGTCATTCAGGATCTTGGGAAAAGAATCTATGAATTTTCTAAATATTCAAACTTAACAGCATGGGATTTAAATATATATTCCTTTTGTAAATAAAAAAAAATCTATGTGTGAAAATTTAAAGGGGTCACCACAGTTGGTATTAGAGCTATGTTTTAAATAACATAGTAAACATTATTGTATGTATATGGATGACTGAATGCATTGATTGAATTCTTAGGGTTGGATGTTTTTGTATGACTGAATGAAATGTATGCTTGAGATACATGTATAGGGTACACCTAAATAAAATAAATAAACAAAGTAAAGATATTAAGAATAATGGGGGTAAATAAACTAACTTAAAAATTATATCTATAGCATTATGGTAGGACCAAGACATCACACAGGTGCAGGACCATCACGTGAGCCACCTGTGATAAGCATGGAGGATTTTGTAAGGGCTTTGAGGGATGGAATGGCACCAAGGCAAGATAATCCTCATGAGGAGCTCTCCAAACTGCTTAAGACTTGTACCAATTTGGGAGGAAAGGATTTTGAAGGCACTGAAGGAGCTATGGGTGTTCAAATGTGGATAAGGACTATGGAGAGGGTCTTTACAGATATGCAAATCAATGACCAAAGGAAAAGACAAATAGCTTCAAGGAAATTGAAGGGGGTTGCACTGGATTGGTGGGAGGTTGTGATAGTAGGAAGGCCAGAAAATAACATCATTTGGAATGATTTCAAGGACATGCTTGAGGCCAGATTTATCCCAGCATCTGCCAAAGCCACACTGCTTGAAGACTTTATTAGATTAAGGCAAGGAGGCATGAGCGTAAATGAGTACACTAAGAAGTTTGAAGCATTGTCCAAGTATGGAATGGTGTTGATAGGAAATGCAGAAGCAAAGAATGCAAGATACATTCAAGGCTTGAATCCCAATCTATCTAGGGCAATGTTGCCATACAAAGACAAAACCTTTGATCAAGTGATTGATCTAACTCTCTCTTTTGAGCAACATGATACCACAAGAGAGAAATTCAGGAACATGAAGCTCAATAAGAAGAAGGGAGGTCAGAACAAAGTGCAACCTTATGACAATAGAAATGCAAGTAAAGGAGTTAAGAAAGGGGAAGGAGCAATAGCACCTGAAAGCAAGAAATTCACTCATTGTTTTAATTGTGGAAAAGCTGGACATTACAGTAACCAATGCCCTGACCCTAAAATACCTAAAGGAAGCTGCTATAACTGTGGGAAAATGGGACATTTAAAGAAGGACTGCCCAGAGACTCATAAGAAAACAGCAAGGGTAGGAGCTTTGGCAACAAACACCATTGGAAATGTTGGGCAACTTGAAGGTATAATTCTAATCAATACCCAACCAATATCAGTAGTATATGACACTAGTGCTTCACATTCACTAATATCTTTGGAAATTGTAAAGAAATTAACACTTGCTTGTGTTTCTATTGAACACCACTTAATTGTACACAGCCCCATAGGGAGTCATTGTATATTAGGGATGAAGTGTATGGGTCTGAAATTAATCATAGGGGGTTATGGCTTTGATTCAGATCTATATACTTTAAATTATCCTGGTATTGGGATTATTTTGGGGGTAGATTGGTTAATGAAAAATAAAGCAATTTTAAATTTAGAAAACCTTACCATTTCTTTGGAGACAAATGAAGGCAAAAGAATTACAGTTCTAAGTGAAATAGCAAAGAACACATGTTTTAATAAAATTTGGAGTATAAACGAAATTCAAAAGGAATTAAAAATAGAGGAAATTCCAGTAGTTAATGAATACATAGATGTGTTTGGAGAGGTGAGAGGAATTCCTCAGAACAGACCAGTTGAATTCAAAATTAAGTTAATGCCAGGAACAAATCCAATCATTAAGAAGCCTTATAGGATGGGTCCAAAAGAGTTAGAAGAATTAAAACATCAACTAGAAGAATTAGAAGAGAAAGGATTCATAAGATCAAGTAGTTCCAGTTGGGGTTCCCTAGTGCTCTTTGTCAAGAAACATGATGGAACAATGAGGTTGTGTGTAGACTATAGGGATTTAAACAAGGTAACCATTAAAAATAAGTACCCACTGCCTAGAATAGATGATCTATTTGATCAATTGCATGGAGCTAAAATATTTTCAAGGTTAGATTTAGCCTCTGGATTTCACCAAATGAAAGTTGCAGAGGAAAGCATTGAGTACACAGCCTTTAACACAAGGTATGGCCTATATGAATTTTTAGTAATGCCATTTGGCTTGATCAATGCTCCCTCCTATTTTGTAGATTTGATGAATAGAATTTTTAGAGACTTTTTGGATAAATTTGTTCTAGTATTTATAGATGATATATTAATTTACTCAAAGACAGAAAATGATCATGCTATGCATCTACACCTAGTATTATCCAGACTTAGAGAACATGAATTAAAAGCCAAGTACTCAAAATGTACATTTTGGCAGCATGAAGTAAAATTCTTAGGACACATAGTGTCACAGCAAGGAGTAAGTGTGGATTGCAGTTCAATCCTGGAGTAGACCCAGAACAGTGACCGAGGTGAGATCATTCTTGGGATTGGCAGGGTACTATAGAAGGTTCATCAAGGATTTTTCAAGAATAGCCACACCAATGACCAAGTTGACAAAGAAGAACCAACCATATGTGTGGACTGAGCAGTGTGAACAAGCTTTTGAGAAATTGAAACAAGCACTGGTGGAAGCTCCTGTCTTGCAAATCCCAGAAGCAAATGAAGGAATGGTTGTATATACTGATGCTAGTGGGTCTGGGTTAGGTGCAGTGCTTATGCAACATGGCAAGGTAGTGGCATATGCATCAAGACAGCTTAAACCCAATGAAACCAAATATGCAACTCATGATCTAGAATTAGCTGCAATAGTGTTTGCATTAAAACTTTAGATGCATTATTTGCTTGGAGCAAAGTTTGAATTATTTACAGACCATCAAGCATTGAAATATTTATTTTCTCAAAAAGATTTGAATATGAGACAAGCAAGGTGGATGGAATTTTTAGCTGCATATGATTTAGATATTTTGTATACCCCTGGAAAAGCCAATAGGGTGGCAGATGCCTTGAGTAGGCATCATGTTAGATTAGCAAGTTTAATGATTAATGAATTTAAAAACCTTGTAATGCTTGGGGAGGCAGATATATGTAGCAACAATGAAAAGAATTTTAGAGAGCATGATGACATGGTAGAGTATGGTACACTAGGATTGATTACAGTAAAATCCAATCTAGTGGAGAAAATTGGTGGCATGCAAGACCAAGATAAAAATTTGAAGGAGAAGAAGGAAATGTTACTTAGCAACATTGAGTTGGGAAATTTTAAAATAGATCGCAAGGGGTATTTAAGGAAGAATGAGAAGTTGTGTGTACCAGACATTGCAGAGTTGAAGGAAGAAATCATGAATGAGCACCACAAAACCAGGTACACCATACACCCTGGTGGTACTAAAATGTATCATGATTTAAAAAGAAGCTACTGGTGGCCAGGAATGAAACAAGCAGTGGCAAGATATGTGGCAAAATGTTTCACCTGTCAGTAAATTAAAGCAGATCACCAGAAGCCTTCTGGCATGTTGCAACCTTTGGAGGTACCTCAGTGGAAATGGGAAAGTATTTCCATGGATTTTGTGGATGGTTTTCCTAGAACTAAGAAAGGCAATGATAGTATATGGGTAATTGTCGATAGACTAACCAAATCAGCTCACTTTGTCCCTGTCAGGTCAGATAGAAATGCAACTAGGCTTGCACAATTATTTATTAAGGAAGTGGTGAGGCTACATGGTATACCCAAGACTATTGTGAGTGATAGAGACACTTTGTTTACCTCAAGATTTTGGGAGAGCTTCCAAGAAGCAATGGGAACTCAACTATGCTTAAGCACTGCCTACCATCCTCAAAGTGATGGGCAGACAGAGATAGTAAACAAAATATTGGAGGATCTGTTGAGAGCATGTGTGCTTGACTTTGGGGGTAATTGGGAGGATCACATTCATTTGGCAGAATTCACATATAACAATAGCTACCAGTCAACAATAGGAATCTCCCTTTGATGCCTTGTATGGGAGACCCTGCATATCTCCTGCCTGTTGGTTGGATATGGAAGAGGGTATACTATTAGGACCAGATCATGTTAAAGAAACTTTCAACATGATTGAGTTAATTAGACATAGGATGAAGACAACACAATTAAGATAAAAGTCTTATGCAGATAAAAGGAGAAAGCCAATGGAGTTTAAGGTAGGAGAATATGTTTTCTGAAGGTATCACCAATGAGGAAGGTGTTTAGGTTTGGGAAATCTGGTAAGTTATCACCAAGATTTGTAGGACCATATGAAATTATGCATAGAATTGGTGCTATGGCCTATAAACTTAAGTTACCTGAGGAGTTGAGTGGTGTGCATCCAGTGTTTCATGTTTCTCAGTTGAGAAAATGGGTGCATGATGAAGGAGCAATTCTGGAGTCACCTACTCAAATTCAAATCCAAAAGAATTTAGTCTACGCAAATGAACCAGTAGGGATAGTTGCCAAGGAGGAGAAAAGGTTGAGGAACAAGGTGATCAAATTAGTAAAAATTCAATGGAGCTTGGACACCAATGATTGTACATGGGAGGTGGAGGACAAAATGAGGGAAAAATACCCCAATTTGTTTACTGATGGAGAGGTATGTTTAAGTAGTTTATGATGATTTTCTGAATATTCTTATGCATTGCTTGTTTTCATAAACTGTGAGTATGGGGTTATGGAACTAAAACAGACTATGAACTAGTATTTTTATTTGGAGAAATTAAAAGAAATTATGGGGACATAATTCCTTTAAGGGAGAGGGTATGTAATGACCCTAAAATAAAAATAAAAATATATATATAAGATGCATCAAGACAGAAAAGTTTGTTAGTAAATAAGAATGTGCATAGGAGTTTCTGTTTGATAAAAATGCAAGGAGTTAATACTTAAAACAAATATAATTCTATGTCTAAACAATTATATAAGCACATGTATTTAATATATAGGGAAACTTTCTATTTAATAAAAAAAAACAACAAGATACAAAGGAATTTTATGAAGTTTCAAATGACTTATATAATCATGCTGCCAGAAAAGAAAAATAAATAATCTTGTGTGTATAATTTTTATCATATAGATATGTAAAAAGGAGTTGCTGCTTTAAAGGAGGAATAAAAAAAACAATATAGTATGAATAATTTTACATTACCTAAATATATATGACAGTGTATATGATTGTATAAGAAAAGAAGGCTAAGTAGAAAATGCAAAAAAAAAAAAAAATTAAAGTTTCCTCAAAAACTGAGCAGAAAATAAAATAGGCAAAGGTCACATGCATATGGCATGAATAGAATGAGATCATGGAAATAGTATGCAGTAACTAAAGTTTTGGATTCCCGAAATAACTACTAGAGGTAGCCAAATGTGTGTAATTCCAATTGAGGACCACACAGAGGTATGATCTGTGCATGAAAAACAAAAGGGGTGTCAAAGGAATTACCCATTTCCTTAAACCCTAAAATAGATTTATAAAACCTGTACACCATCATAACCATCATCATCTCAGAGAAAAAAAAATATATAAAATAAAATAGAGGAAATATGGGTAAGCAGCTCTGAAGGGATTTGCTGAGTAGAGGAGCAAGATAGTAAAAGAAAATAATAGGTGAGCATTAATCTATTTTATGCAATGGCATTAAGACCTCTAGTAGGCAGCCTAAAGTATTATAAAAATTATTTAAATTTCTGAAGTGGTTTATTATGAATGAAATGGATGAGATGGATGTTTGTTTGTGCATTTCTGTTTGGAGTCTTGTATGTCAGTTTTCCAGGCTAAAATGTTTTGAGCATTTTTTTTATTGTCAAGTATGGATTTCAATTATTTAGAACATAGGCAGCAAGATAGAAATCTGGCTCATGCTTATTTTCTAAATAATAAGGCAGGAGGATTTCTGAGTTTTTGGTAAATTTTCCTTAACAAATACCTCTGTCCATATTCTTCTTTTTATAATATAGAAGGATCATGATGTTTAAAATATTTTGGAAAACCTGTTGCAAATTTCTGCAGCAAGGAAAATAAATGGAAAACAAGGATTGGACTAGAAAGTAATTATGTTTTCTGAAACATGGAGGAATTGAAGGTTTTATGATTAAACCCATAAACAGGTGCTTAATGAATTAAGCAGAAACTGGAGGGGGAAACTCATTAGGTTAATAGATCCTATGAATAAATGAAAGAAAATTAAATTGGTCATTTGGGGTTAGTCAATGATCTGCTTGCTTCAGGTGGGAGGAAGTATATGCATGGTGCAAGTGCACCCTGAGGCCTTTGTGTGTTGGAATAAATAAAACTATCTGGGAGATTCCTTCACAATGCATACTTGTGTTCATTTGACAGGGGGATTTAGACCATAAATAAAATGGGGTATGAGATTTAAATCTCTGGGTTATAATATCTGAACAAAGATATAAATTAAACAAGGTTTAATGTGATGAACTTAATGAAATGCTGGGAGAAACTGGGAGAACAAAACCTGGGTTTACTTATGATGTTATGAATAATGCATGGCTGGTTGCATAAGTGTTGAATGAATGGTTGTATTCTTGAAGTTATCTGGCAATTTTACTGTTGTGCATAGTTTACAAACTGCTAGATTATGCAAGTGTTATAAGTTCATAAGATTTGTAAAAATGTGTATAAAATTCATTAATGTTCATACCAGTGTAAACTGACCCTTTTGGTTGCCTTTGCAATCATCTAGGTGTCTCAATTAAATGGGGCAGCTCAGTGAATTGCATGCAGGTAATTAAGGTTGACTTGATGGATGAAGGAAGCATTAGCTGTTAAGTATAAATAAGAGAAACTTTGCTTTGTATTTGCAGATGCTTGTAGTGAATGATGCTTGTAGTAAATGGTCTGGTTATCAATAGTAGTAAAGTAAATTGTAAGAAGATTTTTTAGAGTATGTATGCAACTAAACCTCTGTTGAATGATTTCTGATGACAAGTAATTAGTTGATGTTCTTATAAATGTCTGGTCATCTTTTTGGGAACTGAGAAACTTAATATAACATATCAGTATGATATGTGTGCATGTTAGCCTCTGTTTTCTTTAGTTTGAAATTATGTTGTGATTTGATGATGGCAATTATAAACAGTCAGGTATAACAGATTTTTCAGAAAAACAAAACCAGCTTGTAAATTTTGAACAAAATAGATTATGCATGGCCTGTAATAAATATTGGTTGGTGCATAATCTCTGAGAAAATGCATGACTCATATTTATGCATTTGATTTCAAAATAAAAAGGGTTTTAAAAGAAATAGATTTGGAAACATTTTTGTTTTGTGTTGAAAACCTGGGGAAAGTGAATTCTCAAAAAAAAATTTATATGATAAAAGCAAATTGGTGATAGGAAAAAGTGTTTGTAAGAATTGTTTACATAAGAAATATGGTTCTGAAAGCTATAAATGTGGGAACATGACCAAACTAGATGGTTAAAGGTCAAACCCTTATAGCCTGAAATCACTTCACTACAGTTCATGTTGTGCAAGTGTTTCCAGCTCGAAGGAAGTGATATAAAAACTCCAAGTTTTTGAAATACAAACTCGAAGCATACCAGTATACATTTCCAACCTATCTGAAAAATGCAGTGCAAATATAATTGTTCAACCTGAAATGAAAATGTGATTGTAAAAACAGATTTGTATGTTCATATTAGCAATTGTACTTCTCTCACTTACACTTCTTAACACTTAAATACTGCATTAGGTGATAATAGACATATATAGGCAGAAAGAGTAGAAAATTAAGAAAAGAAAATGCAAAGGTGCACTGTACTTTGTACTACCAATCCCATATGCATTGAGCCTGTTGTAAATATCATCCCATGCAAAACAAAAGAAGCAAACATATCATCAAATATGTAGAGCTGTTTTAAGGTGAATCATGAACTGATATAAATATATTGGTCATTCAGGATCTTGGGAAAAGAATCTATGAATTTTCTAAATATCCAAACTTAACAGCACGGGATTTAAATATATATTCCTTTTGTAAAAAAAAATAAAAAATCTATGTGTGAAAATTTAAAGGGGTCGCCACACCTTCTCCTGGGCTTGGACATCTTAGTCCATTGTTTGATGGACATCTTTTTGGGCCTGGACATCTTAGTCCATTGTTTGATGAGCCTCTTCTTGGGCCTGAACATCTTTGTCCATTGTTTGATGGGCCTCTTCTTGGGCCTAGACATCTTAGTCCATTATCATCCGGTGATCTTGGTTAGCTCATCTTAGAGGCTATAACCAAGGACTTACCCGACCTCCCTCTAGGAGATGCCCTGCCCTGGCCATTGTGTGGCACAGATGGGGGCATTTCGGTGCTTTACCCTAGCTATCTTATGGCACGGATAAAGGCCTACTCCATCCTCTCTCTAGGAGGTGCCTTACCATGGCCATAGTGTGGCATAGATAAGGGCTTGTTCGTTGCTTTACCCTAGCCATCTTATGGCATGGATAAAGGCTTACTCCTTCCTCCCTCCAAAAGGCGTGTTGACCTGACCAGGGGCATGACCAAGGGATTATCCGACGCTTTAACCTAGCCATCTTATGGCGTGGCTAAAGGCTTACCCACCTTTCCTCAAAGAGGTGCTTTGCCCTGGCCAACTCGGCGCAAACAGAGGCTTTTCTACCATCTTAGGTAAACTACCATCTTAGATAGTATCCAAATACGAGAAACATTTCACTGCCAACCATGTAGATTTTCTTTTTATGAAAAGTAGCTCTTTATTAACGTTTCTCAAATTCTTTTTACAAACTCATGAATCTTTCCTTGTCAGAAGAAATTTAAGATCATCCCCTCAAGGCTCTACAATGATTGCTTTCATGACCATTCATCATGTGGCAGTAATAATAGGATCCCCCCAAATTCCTTTCATGTTTTGGCTTCTTCTTTTGTGATGGCTAATAATTAAGCTCATTCTTAGTTAGCAAGTAGATATTTTCCATGGATGTTGTTAAATTGCATTTTTGGGAAGTCTAGATTTGAAGCTTGATACTTGAGGATGGCATTTTGACTTTTTATTCCTTGGCATTATAGCTTTATGCTCTTTGATTGATTTTCTTTTTGCCACTCTTTGTAGTTCTTGTGTAGGAAGTGTTCTCGTTGTGGTTAGTTGTTGCCAGTTATTTGCAAAGGCATTGTAATCAACCATTATCTCTTTCTCAAAGATTGCGCCTTTGGAATAATATTGGATGGTTTTTTCTCATTTGATTAAACACATTATCACTTCCATTTGTCCTTTTTCCTATGAAAAAAATGGGGAAGGCGAACATGAAAAGGATTTAAACTCCATTTCTCAGGATCATAAGATTCCACTTTTTTTGGTTTAATTCTTAGAGCCTTTTAATATGAGCCTTTGCTCTTCATTATGATTGGAATCCTTGATCAATTTTGAAGAGAATCTTATCTCATGGGGTTTAGAGGACCATTGTTCAGATCTTATAATTCTTTTAGCCATGATTATACCAAAGTAGGTGAACTTGAAATTGAGCTAAGTGGGTTTAGAGAATAGTAGTATTGGGTGTTTAACCAAGTCGGAAGTTCGAGCCCTCCTTCTAGCGCCAAAATGTAACAAGAAATCTTGTGAACACCCCAAAAATAGTTTTTTGGACAAGGTCTATTCCACGTGGTTTCTCTTCGTAGAGTTGAGAGGAATGGAATGTGTGTGTTTACTTTGGTATCTTTTTGAAACAGGCTGTTATAATGAAAGCTTGCTTTAGCCAACCTTTCAGCTCAGTCGAAATAGTTATTTCCTTACCTTAGTATCCTTTTGACTTTGTTAAACAAATATGTTTACCCTTCGAAGGCTCTCCTTTCAATGTGGAAGTAGAGTCCAAGTAGAAGGTCTTTGGGATCACTCAATGAAGGTTGATTTGAAGGGTTTTAACCAGTCGAAAGCTTAAGTTGTTAAGTGAATTAGGCTTTGGTCAAATATCCAAAGTAGACGTTTTCAACCTTGTTAAAAGCTGTGATCTTAGATGTCTTGGATTTGGATTAGAAGCCACTAGTTAAAGCAATCTTACAATAGGTTTTGACCTTGTCGAAAGCAAGATCTTTGGGTTTCTTTACTCAATTCGAGGTTGAGGTGACATATGATTTGGTTTCGACCTTGTTGAAAGAAGTGGCCCAAAGGAAGATAGCTTGAAGCATATAAACTATAGTTACTTGAATACAAGAGGTTTTGACTATGTCGGTAGGGACCTTTCAATGTAGGGACACCTGGCATACAAGAATAAACCCGACAAGAGCCTTAAAAACAGTAAAGTAATATGAAATATTTGAGACTTCCCTTCTGTGAGCCAAAATATGATTTTATTACTTCGAATCCCCAACCAATTTAGTAATTAGGGTTCACAACACTTTTGATCAAGAAGACACAAGTCTAGAATGGAAAGAATCAGATCCTAAAAACCTAACCCGTTGGGTCTTATTTATAGATGCGGGTTAGCACCTTTCGCCCCTGATGCTTTCGACTTGGTCGAAAGGTGGCTGCCAAATGACTCAAGTTTGTTGCCGCCTTTCTCGAAAGGTATGGTTGCGCTTCCTTTCTTTGTGTTGCTTTGTATATGCTTCCGACTCTATCGATAGGCTTTGTTCAATGGTTTTGATGATGTTGGTTATGTCTAAGCTCTTGTTTTTGATTTGATGCGGAACCCTGTTGGGTCACATTAGCTTCGACTGGTTCGTAAGGCGTATCATAGCTTTTGAAGGGGTTATTCAGGTCAATTCTTGCTTTTTCATGGTTTAAATGAAGGTGAAATCTTTTGTTTCAAAAGGTTTGGCGCATGTGCAAAGTGCTATTTTCTTTGTCTTTGAAAGGTGCTGTTTGACTCAATCGAAAGTTCATTATGCATATAGAATGACCCAATCTAAAGATGTCCATTGAATGCGAAAGGATGCTTTTGACTCCTTTGGAAGGTAAGAACCCCATGAATCTTGATTGCGGAAACCCTTTGACACCTTCGGAAGGTCCTGTAGCTTTGAAACCTAAGCGGTAGCATTCGACTCCTTCGAAAGGTCTAGCTAGAGCTCTTCACTCTCGTTCTTCTTTTTTCTTTGCTTAAAAAGGTTTCGACATAGTCGAAAGGTGGATTTTAGGAGTAACAAGGATGACTTATTCTTGTTTCATTTGTAGATTCGATGGATCAACGTGGACAATATGAGGACTTTTAGGATCGGATGGGATATCGGCTCAAATGCAAACCAACTTCATGACCTCCCAAGTCTAGTTATAAATTTGATTCTAGCAGGCATTCAAGCTGTTATCGCTGGGGCAGAGAGAAATACTACATGCCACATGATTCGTCATTTAGGTATCATTCTAAATCTAGATTTCCCCATCCAGGGGTTCAGAGAGGCATTCTAGTCGCCAAGGCAATCGTCCACATGACGACACGTCTCATGCTTCTCTCTTAGCCAAGCAGCCAGCACCGTCTGATACTTCTTAACGACATTAACGCCTTACATAATTCACTGCATCTGATCCTTCTCGACATTGATATGATAAAGCACCTTTTAAGAGGGCTATTGTTTAAAAAGAGTGCCCAATTGCTTCAAATCCTCAAATTGCTGAATTACAATGCCATTTTTTGACGATCGATTTCAAAGCTTGCAGATTTGTTCCCAATTTATAGGATATCCTTATGACATCAGGGCAATATGGTAGTGTATGCTTGTGAATTGTACAATCAGTACTTCACCTAGAGGAGGTTAGCTGAGGTAAGTTATGAATATTCTGAGAAATTGGACGCCGAGATTGTTGGAATGAAACTTATAGATGATCAAAATGATGCAACTATTTCCCGTCTTGATAAAGAGGTTTCCGGGTTAAAGAAGGTGAATGAAGATGCCGATCAAGAGTCAAGGAGCTGTATGCTATGATTGAGTAAGAAAGTAGGAACCACATGATCGAAGTGGAGTCCATTCACCATAGAAATTATGATTTGTTGAAGAGGTGAAAGCATTAAAGGCATAGTTAGGAAACGAGAAGAAAGAAAAGGATGAAGCTCTCCAAACCGATTATAATATTGTAATGAGTTGCTTGATAAACACAAAGAAAGGGATGTTGCATGCAAAAATGAGATGGCGCGCTAGATAAAGAAAAGGGAGTGGATAAATTGGTGACATCAGCTGAGAGGCTGGTTAATGATAACTTCGATCTACTCATTGCCTATCATAAAGTCAACATGCTAAAATTGCAAGACTTGGCATAGCTAGGTAAATCTTATCCTCATACTTCTGTAATTGAATGGGAGAAGTTGGTAGAGGATAACCGAAAGCATTCATAAGGAGGTCATGTGGTTTTAGTGGAGTTGGAGAAAGAGATCCTGAGTGCAGATGAAATCAAGGAGCTCGGAGAGGGTAAGTGAATCTTTCATCTGGAACAGGCTACTACAATTCAACAATATCAAGCTGAATGTTCCAGCACTACTCAGGACACCATTATAGGTCTTACATTTGGTCCTCCAACCACATCCGCTAATCCAACAGAATCTGAATATGACCTAGATGTGCCACAGCTTCACAAGCCCATCATGCTATCTCCCATCAAAGAAGGAAACTCAGATGGTACAGCTGCCCGCATTGAGCCTCAGTATGACAGAGCTATATTATTGACCTCTCCAAAATTTGAAAAAGCACACATGATGCCAATTGACGTTGCTATTCTTCCGTTTCATCTTTCTCAAATATCAAGTAATCCTGCAACCTCGGTTCTTCTTAAAGAGAGTTCCTAGCCAGGGCCAGCGGTAATAATGGTTGACTCAATGGTTATAATTAACTCTGGGACAATCCCAACCATTCAATTTGGTAAGGCCCCCGGTCTCGATGCATAGAAGATCCAAGCTTTGAATGAAGAAGCGACCAGTGAGTTTCAAGAGATGTAGATTGATGAAGATGTTTTGATGATGGTGACCTTAGGTCCTGTCATTGGGCCCACCTTGTAAAAGATTCATGATTAACGAGCTCTAAACATCAGTAAGATCAAGTAAGAGCTGATTGATGCCATTCTAATTTTGTTATCTATTGCTTCACTCAACGATTCTCTTTTCATCCCAACTACGCTTCCTATTGCCAAGAGTATTTAGAATGTACCTACCACTTAATCACAAAGCACTACGGTAAAGGGCCAAGGAAGTGAAAGGCGAGGAAGCAAGAGGAATATCGAAGTAAAAGGAGGTGGACAGTACTCTAATGATGAAACGAAGGGAAAAAAGCATCAAAAGAAGTGATCACTTATCTCTTTATGTTTTTGTTGTTTAACAATGCTTAGGCACTTTTTGGTTATTTTTTCTGCCAGTGTTGTGCGCATTCGGTCCTGCTTTCTACTTTATTTTGTGTGTCAATAACACTTGTATTTATTTTGGGATGTGAATAAAAAAAGACTTTTTGTTTCATTTATGTCCTGTGTGAATTTTCCTAAGTGTTTGACAAATGCGCTTTACATTCATTGTTTTGTGATCCACTTCACATTATTAACACCGATCAGGTTATTAACCTGTTAAGTCCTTAATTATTCACTCAAACCAGAAACATCTATGACATGATTGAATTCAACACCAGGTATTGATTGAAGTAGTTTATTGTTGAATGTCTCTCCGAGCATTCTTTACAACGCCAAACTCTGGGCATTGATTGGAGTTAACCACTTAGCAAAGCAGTTTATAAATCCTTTTATAGGACATTTAACTTCGATCAGGGTTAACCACTTAGCATAGCAATCATCAATCGAAGTTTATAAGTGAAATCTCGCATATCTCTGAGTGCATACCTTTTGTCTTGCCTAATCCGGGCAATAGTATATGCATTACTGGACCTTAGGTATAAGCAATGAAGGCGAGCTATCTCGTTCAACCTTTGAATTAGGTATATCTATACTCCTGCCCCTAAGTTAAGGGTTGGAGGAGCTATTCAACACCAACCTCAGGATGTTGAATGTGATTGAACTTTTTGCATTCAATCATGGAGTGCAAAAGCTTAATTAGCATCTATCTTTGAATAACAACACACCTGCATTTTTCACATGCAAGCTAACTTAAATATAACAGCATTTGCAATGTTAAATTAGGTACAAATAGATTTATAAGCTTTGGAAGTCATCTATTTTATAGAACGTCAGAAATGTATCCGATTATCGAGATAATATGCACAAATTTACATCTAAGTGAAATTTCATTGCAAGCGTTTGCTATTCCGCACCCGTGGGAATAAGATCCCATCCACAGTTGCTAGCATGAAAGTGCCATCTCCAAGATGATTTTTATTGTGTATGGACCTTCTCAAGTCGGGCCCATGTTCCTAGGGCTAGGAAAGATCCATTAAAGAATGAGATTGCCATTCTCAAAGGTCTGGGTTCTGAGCTTGGTGATGTAATGCCGGAAGATTCGATTCCGGCATGACACTACTCTTAACTTAGCTTCATCATGCTTCTCATAGATCATATCAAGAGACTCTAGCAAGAGTTCCTCGTTTGTTTTTGGATTATAACGAGTCACGCAATGAGAATGTACTTTAAGTTCAACCAAAATCATAGCCACTAATTTGTAAGCTAAAGCGAATGGAAAATGCACGGTCATTGACTTGTAGGTCGCTCGATAAGCGTAAAGTGCTAGAGAAATTCATTGACCTATAGCATTCTCCTACCGTTTTTTAGAAATGAGCTTAATAATCATATTCACTGCTTTGACCTGTCCATTCACCTGGGGTGCATCACTACGACAAACCATTTTTGAATACGGTGCCTACAACAGAAATCTTTGAACTTGGTGCTACCAAATTGGGTACCGTTGTTTGAGACCCTAAAATGATATATGATGTTTTTAATGAAAAAATTGATTACTTTCTTTATGATGATTGTGGCTAATGGCTCCTCCTTAGCTCATCTCATGAAGTAATCAACCGCGATAATTGCATACTTCGCATCACCTTTGGATATTGGCAACACACTAATGATATCGATTCCCAAAGTATAAATAGCCAAGGACTGACAATTATGTAATCTCCATTGACGGGGCTCTTGATATCTTAGCAAATCATTGCAACTTCTCATATTTTCTGGTGTTATCGGCTGCATCTTGATTGAAAGTTGGCCAAAAATACCCGTAGCAAATGATCTTCTTTGCTAGGGTTTGCCCCCTGATGTGGTCACCATAGGCCTCTTCATGGACTTCCTTCAAGACTCACCGGGCTTCATCGCCGGCGACACGTTAAAGCATAGGAATAGAGAACCACTTCCTGTGTAGTACTCCTTCTTGCATGATGAATCTTGCAGCTTTATGAAGGAGCTTGCACCATTTATTCTTCCTATCCGAAAGGATTCCTCTCTATAAATAGATCTGTGTTGGAGTCATCCATGACTCCTTCTCAAGTTCAGCCTTCAAGATCCAATCGACCTCCACCTCATCGATGCTCGGAGCTGATAGTATCTCCATTGGAATAAGACTCATGAGCTTTGCATCTCCCGAAATGGGAAACTTAACTAGGGAATCGCCTTTGCATTCTCCTCTCTATAAATATGCATTTTCATGCAGTATTCAATATCACCGAGCAGCTCAAGGGCTCGATCTAGGTAAGGAGCCAGTCTTTCTCCTTTTGCTTGAAACTCTTTTCGCACTAGGCACACCACCAATTAGGAATCACAGAAGATGTGTAAAGTTTTTACTCCTAGTTTTTTGGCAATCTTAAGTCTTGCAATCACGGCTTCATTTTCTACTTTATTTTTTGTTGCTAGAAAATCGAGTTTCAAGGCATATCAAATCGAATGTTCCTCAAACGACTTCGGTTTCGGAAAATCGTTCGTTAGATGCATCTTCCATGTACAACTTCCATCTAGCATTCCACTCTTCACTTCTCTTTGGGGTGTCATCTCGCACAGTGTATTCAGCAATATAGTATGCAAAAGTTTGTCCCTAAATTTCTCTGCAAGGGTGATAGCTTATGTCATATTGAATCAATTCTATTTTCCATTTAAACAGCCATTCAGAAGTCTTAGGTTATTGTAAGATTAGTCGCAAAGGCCAGTTGGTAAGAACTTTGATTAGATGAGCTTGAAAGTAAGGGCGGAGCTTCCTTGAAGTGATCAATAGATAGTATGCAAGCTTTTCCAGCTTTAAAAGATTTCTCACTTTTCCTATTAATCGCTTATTAACATAATAGACCAGTCATTGGATGCGGGATTCCTCTCGTATGAGCATGCACCGACACTGCAAAATATATCAACAATCCTCATCATCTAGCAGTTTTGAAGTAATAGGGGTTTCTCTAAGTGATCTAATAGATCCTGGAATGTGCGTCTACACACTCAAGTGTCCAAGCGGAAGTTCTTTTTCCCTCCGATCATTTTCCCTTCTTAATTACATCGAAGAAAGGGACACATTTTTAGCGGAACTTGAGATGAATCGACTTAAGGTAGCAACCTTTCCATTCAAACTCAGGACCCATTTGATTGTCTTCGGGGCCTCCTTATCCCTTAGAGGCTTTATCATTTTCGGATTGGCCTTAATCCCATGGGAGTTATTAATAAAGCAAGATAACATTCCTGAAACAATGCCAAACGAGCATTTTGAAGGATTAAACTTCATTTAGTATTTCTAGAGAATACCGAACATCTCCGCCAAATCATCAATGTGATTCCTCAATTGTCATGACTTCACTAGCATATCGTCCACTAAACCTCCATCAATCATGCAAGCTGATCTTTAAACATCATGTTCACCAGCCTTTGGTAAGTTGCTTTTGCATTCTTTAATCCAAATGGCATTACACGGTAACAATACAGTCCTAGATTAGATATGAAGCTGGTGCATTCCTAATTTGGTATGTGCATGGATATTTAATTGTAGCTAGAATATGCATCCATAAAAGTTAACAATTCATGTATGATTGTGGAATCTATTAACCGATCAATCCTCGAACATGGAAAGTTGTCCCTTGTGTATGCCTTATTCAAATCAGAATAGTCGTCGCATGTCCTCTCTTCCCATTCAACTTTTTCACCAAAACAGGATCTAATACCCACTCTAGATTGAGGGCATCATGGGTTTAGTTGTATCTATCAACTTCTTCACTTCCTCTTTAATTGCAGCGGATCTCTCCCGACCCAGACTGCAACATTTCTTTTCACAGGAACGTACTTTGGATTTATATTGAATGCATGGCTCGCTATATCTGGTGAGATTCCACACATGTCTGAGTGAGGCCAGGCACACACATACAGGTTTGCCCGAAGAAAACAAACCAATTCTATCATCAACCTTGTCCTAAGTTGCGATCCGATCTTCAAGACCCATGTAGGATGATCTTGGTCGATTAAGATGTTGATCGTTATCTCGGTTAAGGTTTTCCCTTCCATCCAATGGCTCTTTCTATGGTTCCATTTCCTTATGGAATCAATTGTGCTACCCGAACCAGGGCTCAGGCGGTAGTTGCTATGCATCCAAAGCCTTGATGCAGAGAGCTCCCTCCCTCCATACCATTTCCTTTATCTTTTCACTTTGCCTCTTTCAGCTAGGCGATGTAACATTCACGGCTATGCCCTTAATCCCCTTGAACGAACCCTACACCATTCTTGACAGGGAACTTCGTTGTTAAGCTCCAAGAAGCGATGACCGCTTTGAATTTCGCATGGGCCGGACGGCCCAGAAATGCATTTTAGGCAGAATAAATATCTAACACAACAAAAGGCATTACTCGTACTGATTTGCCATTGCCCTCTCCGAGAACCATCGAAAGATCCACGTAACAACCCTAGTTGATAATTACTTGAAATTAAGCTCAAAAATATGATTTAATTGTAATAATTAATTATGAGAGACTAATCCAAAGTATGCATTATGTGGAAATAATATAGACTTGATCTTTTAAATTAATTAATAGATGGTTTTTGGGAAAAATGGATTAAATAAATATATGGATATTATTTTGATAAATATAAATATAAATGTGAATAATGAAATTTATATTCCCTCTTATTCTTATAAGAAAAGTTAGTAAAAAATTATTTTCACGTTAAAGGTTATTGCGGCAAACTGATATTAATTTTTTTAAAATAGTGATATTGAGATTTATTATAAAATGGGATTTTTGCAATTAAAGGCCTTCCTAATTAAAATCATGAGAATAACTTTATTATAAAAGTTGCATTGATTTTTTAGTTTATTTCTATTGTAATAAAAATGATAATTTTAGCTTAGCGTTGATTGTGCAGAGTTTGTGACATCGAGTTATTATTTTGTAAACATTGTTTACATGTAACTATTATTTTTATAAGTGAAAACAATGGAATTAATAAAGAAATTCATTTCTTCCCTTAAGTAACATAACCAAGGCCCATATAGGCTAAGTCATAGGGTTAATAAGAGGAGGTAATAGCCTGAACGTTGTTTCTCTTCTCACTTTTCATAATATAGTAAATCCGCTTTCCTCTTCTTATCTAAAACCATAGAAACCATTTATCCCCAAATCAAAGCGAAATTAAAGAGAAAATTATTGATTCTTGAAGAGAATAAATTTAGATAATCTCCTTCATTCTCCAGTTCATACATTAGAGTATCCAATTATGGTTTTCACTTCTATTTATAACTCAGTTTTGGCAAATTTCTGAAAATCAACTAAAATTAAGTTGCTGAAAGAGACTAGCCTAGAGGAGTCCGAGCTAAAACAACCAAATCCAACATATACATACATATATACATACATACATACATACATAGATATATATATATATATATATATATATATGAGTTTATCTCACATTACCAGTATAAATTTGAATGCAGGGTGCTAGTTGCTTAATTAGATGAATATATGTTTCAATTAATCTCAATTTGATGTGTTATTTCATATCTTTGGTCATCCAACTTTTAGTTTATTGAAACTCTACCCTTTGATCTCAAGCTAGTTGAGATATATGGTTGGTAGGATGTATGCATTCTATTGAAATTCAAATTCATGAAGTTAAATGATCATCGATGGAGAAAACCCACCACGACGGACCATCGGGATGGTACCGGTACTGCCTAGAACATGTTCTAGGCAGTGGCACCGGTCCACTTGGACTAGGGCATTGATCATGACATAGAACATGTTCTAGGTTGTGCCACCAAACCTCTCCCTTAGCTCTTGTTTCCATGACTTTTGCCCGATTGAATTCCTATGATGTGTGCATGATTTTAATGCCTATTTTGTGATGATTTCAATTGTTTACTTCTGGATTTTCAACTCCTGAATTTGTGAATTCTTTTCGTACATTACCCTTTGTAGAAACAACTGTACGGAAACATAACAAAATACTATTTTTATTGCAACGATTGCCGACAAAGTTTGCAAATGATATATTTATGAATCAAATTGTTTTCTCTATATATATGTTTATATACTTTTATGTACAAATATCTTTCAAAAGTATTACATATAATATTAGTGTTATCAAGTTGATTTAAAATAATGTTTTTGAAAAATAATTTATGTATATATAAACTAAGAAATATTTTCTCCAAAATTTATACTAATATTATACAAATCAATATTTTCAAGATAGATTTTAAAATAAAATTATTTTATATAAAAAACTGGACACCCTTGAGCGGATAATAAATTGAGTTCAATAGTTTTGTAAAACAAGTTGTATGGAAGGCTTGTGTTTACTTCATCGGTTAATACGAACTTATTCGATTGAACTTCTTTCACACCTCAATAGAGCTTACTAATTTGTAGTAAATATTCAACTAATGTTGTGCGGTATGGGATGTACGGTCTTTACTCGACTAGTTACTATTCATAAGTATATAACACTTACCATGACAAGGTTACACACTTCTCTTTTGTGTTAATCTACTTACAGGAAGATTTGGGGATTATGGTTTAGTGCCCATCCATGGAACTATGGGTTTTTATGCCCATCTATGGAACTATTGGTTTCATGCCCATCTGTGGTTTATAGGTTGTCATGCCCATCTGCGGGTCTTTTGGACAATCTTGTATAACATGCATGTTCGGTGAGATTACTTGCTTACCAATCTATGGTAATTTTAAGGGCCTTACCTTTTGAATTCTGGATTTTTACTACTGATTTGGATTTTATGAGATTTGTGTTTCACCAAATATTACGTGGGACTTTCTTTTTTTTAAGACAAAGTTAATTTGGGTTTTAGTGAATGAAATTAAGAATGATAATTTGCTTCTGAGATTTAATGCTATATAGCTATATATTCTCATTGAGATTTATTATACTATTATTAGTACTCCCTCATATTGATTTGAATTATAACTGGACTTGTCCATTTACTACCTTTATATAACACTTGGGTCAGATCGAGGTGCTTCAAGTATTCTGGATGATGACCTTAGGGTTGGATTTCTTGATGCTAGCATCTATGCTATAGTTGTTTAGTAGTGTATGTAGTACATTATGTATGTTGAGATAGAGACATGTTTTTTTTTTATCTCATATGTATCTTGTGGATCTCTTATAACCGCTGTTTTGTGGTCCACTCCATATATTATATACATGTCTCTCTCTTATGAGATATGTATATTTCTCTATCGTATTCTGTGATTAAGTGATATATAATATTTTATATTGTTCTGAATTATTTTAAGCCATTGTAATATTGTTTTGTATTGGGATCGGAAACGTAGAATACTCTTTGGTAAGAAATGAAATAAATAAAGTATCCACCAAATTCGACGTTTCGATACTCGTCCAAAGAAATACTATTGATGGTTACACTTAACCACTCTTATTCTTCGCGTAGATGATATTACATAGTTATTTCTTCCGTTAATGAGGGTATAAAGGTGGTGGCATTACAACTTGGTATCAAAGCTGAGGTCAGAATCATATAGATATCAAAATATGAGATTCTTAGCCAAGGCAAGTCTTAAAGAACGTCCCTCAGAATTCTTGCAATTTCACATTTTCATAGTAGACGATGGAACATCTGTATTATAGGCCTCACGAAGCTTTCCTTTATAGGTGTAGCTATAGTGCACTCTAGTAGCGAGACGATGGAGTCCTTTTCGTGAAGGATACAGAAGATACTATGGGTAGTACCTAGGATAGATGTGGTCTTTGGGCATGTTGCTACATATATATATATGTATATGTATATATATATATATATATATATGTATATATATATATATATATATTGGTTATTAGGTCTTAATCTACTAGGGAGTAGAGGGTATGATTCACGCACAGAGGCCAGAATGTTATAAACCTAATAAACCTAATATAACAGAAAATGGAAATAGAACGATATATGTAAAATTACGCTTAGAAGTGTATAATTTGTCCATTCACCAAAACTTTAGTTCTAACGTCCTCCTCATATCATCCTACATGTTAGATAGATGGCAGAGATTTTCCAGCTTTGAGACACTTGTTTAAAAAGTATTATTACCTTGGTGAGTACTTACCTATTATTATATTTAGTCAGTTCCATTGTGAGATATTTATTCAAGCTTCGAAATATTTATCTTTGCCTATTTAAAGGATACTAGATACCTAACTCGAGCTTCAGTGGACACGGATTTTAGCATTTTTGCAGAAAATCCGGACCCTTTGGAATTTGGGTTGTTACAGGTAGTTACTAGGATTCCTTCCTACTAGGGATAAGTAATACTTGGAGAATTAAGGGGTGTCTTTTTGTGCTTACTTCCATACACTATAATTAGTATCTTGAGGTGATCCTATATTCAAACCCAATGTGTGGCCTAAAACTTAGGTGGTTTTAAATTAAATTGTGCATCCTGGTCCTTTAGGATCAGAGTTGCACAACTGAGGTAGATGAACTATTTTTAGCTAAGCACATCAAATTTGGTGGCTAATATAATTTTTTTGGTTGGTTGTGAATTCTTGATCGTCGAAAAAAAAATTTAATGACCATTAAAGATTGTACAGAGTAGGAATTACCACTTGAGAATTTAAAAACCCACTTGATATTAATGGTTGATTAAAGCGTGCCTGGATAACTAGATGTATTATTGAATTGTTATTAGTGAAGTATTATCCACAAAATATATAAAGGTATTGGAAGTAGTTTAGCAAAAGAAACCTTTTGGAATATATTTTGTGTTAAATTTTCCTATTGGATGCTTTAAGAATTCTACCCGAAGCATCTGGCCAACGTTCTCGATATAGAGTACTAAACACTTGGACGAGGAAGTCTGACAAAGTAATTTGAGTTCTAATATTTTGAAAATTTTAAATGTTTTAAAAGAGTTATAAATAATATTTAAATGAAGAGATCAATTTTTTGAAGGTAGTTAATTATTATTGGAAATGAAATTATATATATATATATATATATATATATATATATATATATATATATATGCATGCAATTGTAATGATTATGGAAGAAGTTCATTTATAAAATATTTGCTAAAATAAGTTACATGTGATGTTGTAATTTACTATATAAGGTAGATAGTGTTTTAAGAGAACACTAAAACTTTGTAAGCCCTAAGTTAAAGGAAATTGAAATCAGAAGGAAATTTTATAAATAAAATTTTAGGAAGCTTATAGCATGGAAATATCTTAGAAAGTTATCAATGTGCAATTGTAAAAACAGTTCTCATTAATAAAGTAAATTTTAATAGTGCACAAATAAGTTTGGAGCAATTGAAAGCCTTAATACATAATTTCTTAAATGGTAAAACACAAGAGTTGGGATTGAATGAATAAAGATGAAATTTATTTAAATCAAGATATGCGAGATTTTGAAAGTGCAATTTAATGTTTGTTGGAAATTTTTTTGGATTAAAGACAAAATTGAAAACTCAAATATCTCAATGTTGATATAATTTTATTCCAACAAATAAAGGATGCAAAAGGATAAGTTTATAGAAAGAACAAAAAAGGGGGAAAAATTGGGTCTAGGAAATAGCCTTTAAAATTCATATATTTATTTTCTTTCCATTAAAAAATTTAAGATGTAGGAATAGTTAATTTAGGTTTAAAATAATTATGATAATTGAGATTTGACTATTGTAAAAATTTAGCTTATAAAGGAAGCATGAATGTGAGAAGTATTCCCATAGTGATGACTTGATAAGTTAATGGAAATTTGTAAGTTATAACTCTTAGCTTTTGGAAAAAAAGGACATTACCTTGAAACTTCGTTAAAAGATTAAGTTAGACATAAAATGAAGTTTGATATGTTAAATAATTTAATAAACAGAAAGTTCTTTCATCTATATATATAATTATTAGTTGCTAGCGACGTTTCTTAATAGATGGGTAAATAATAAATTAAGAAAATAAGTTTCTTAGAAGGGAATATGTAAAGATCATGGATTTTAACCGCTCGAAAATCGACATTTATACGTCCATTGTACCGAATGCCGAGTAGTCAAGTGCCGGAAATACCAGTCCATTAGGGGTGAAGAATAAAAGGTAGAAGAAAGATAGAAAAAAACAACAACACCGAATCTCATAATTAAAGTGGAAAAAAATATAATATATAACAACAGATTTTTATGCAAAAGAATTTGTAACTGTTTAATACTTACACTCATCAGAGTACACAATCATTACATCAAATTTGGACAGTTATAACAACTTGTCCTCCTACATTGGAAATATCCAAGTATATGATATACGTCTGAACTCCTCCAGCTTGTCTCTCGAGTTTCATAGAATTTAACCTGAATCAGTGATACTCGGTATGACCAAAGCATTATAATAAAATAACATGCGAGTCAGTCAGAAAAATAATCATGAGAAAACTCAACCAATTTAAATTATTAACTTTTAAAATATTTTGAAAACAAAGGTATCTCGTAAGACCACGTCAAAATAAACACAATGGGTTTTTACCTTACGATAACCAAAACATTGTTATCAAATCCGTTTAATATTATAATAGTGTCTATAGAAAATAAATAGAAAATAGCTGAACTGCTTGCATCTTATGTTCCAACATAGTTGGGCACAATCAAAAACGTACGACGCTTATTGGAGAATGGATTCTACCGAATGACTGGGCTATTAGGGTACCACCCATCACAGTACACCTTTAGAACAAAGTACCGAAGACCACTCTGGGATCCCCTACTACATATGACCGACATACCCCTAACTTGGTAGACCAAATAAGATTACCCCACGGTTGGGATCTGCAACCACCACACATCCGATTAAAAGGGTCTTTAGATAAGGGGTAACCTTACCCTACTTGGGTCTCCTGTTTTTGTCATTTCCGGTTGATGAGGCTTGAGGCTACGATTACCTTTTAAAGTACACATCACTTAGAATGCTCATCGTCCTCCAATGACGATGTTCTGATAGCATTCATCCGTACAAGTTATCCTAGTCTAAACAAACCGAATCACCATCTTGATCATCTTCACGGTATTCACTCGTTGCGTTCAAACCGGATCGAAGTGGTTTTTGGAGAATTAAATCTGTTCTCGGTCACTTCAAAACGATTAACGAAATTGGCCAATTATTGATAGCCAGTTATTTAACTATCAATGCACATCCATAAATAATCATCATGCCTTATTATAAAATTTTCAAAATTTATCTCAAAATATCTTTATAGGACATTATTTTCAGTTCCTCAATTTTTGAAAACCGTTTTCAAATCCTTTTTATTTTCACGGAACATTCCCAACCCTTCCCAATACTTAGAATATTTTATTCACTTAATTTTATATTCAACACTTAGAAAATACTCCTTTTATTTCTTGTTTCTCTTTCTCAAAATCATTTACAATTCTTTTTGTAAATTTCCCAACTCGTTTCACGCGAATTCTACAAATTCGGAAATTCCTTAATTAATTCCCTTAATATTTTCAAACCAATTATACTTGCTTATAAACTTAATTTCCTTTGTACCTCTGAATTATATTTTCATTCTTCGAAGTTCACTTTTATTTAACTTTTTCGAAAATTTTCCTAATTTCCATCCCATTTCCATTTAAGAATTTTCTTATAAATCACATTCACTGAATAACCCATTTTCTAGGTTTCGGAGAAGGATTATAAATAAATTTAAAACATTTCAAAACTATATATATATATATATATAAGTATTTTAAAGAAAACAATAATTTATTTTTAAGACATATTCAAATAATTATTTAAAATATTGAAAACACCTTTTATAATATCACTTTCCAGAGCATATTTAAAAGTTAGTATTCTATTTAAAATCAATATCAGGTTTTAAAAATTAATTTCTATAGTATTCAATACTAACTAACTTTAAAATTTCATAGTTTAATAAATAAAAGTTTCCTTTTTTAAAATTTAAAAATTAACTTATTTAAAAACTTATTTTTAAGTCTGGATAACCAAATTTCCAGTCTATAACCCCTTTCGATTTTCATCACACTTCTTCCTTTCCGGTCTCCTTAGCTATTTTCATTTAAAAAAAGTGGTATCTACTATTTTTCTCACCCTATTTCCATATTCCAATATAAATTCCATAAATTTATATTTCAAAATTTATCATCCGATATCATTTTCCTTCAGTTATAAACTTCGATTATAATTTTTTTTTATAATTCCTTTGAGTTATCTGAATATAATCTCATTTACAATATTTTATTTTATAAATCCAATTCCTTTAGAAATCCATTTATTTTTGCCAATCTATTTTAGTATCGATTTCCAGCTTCTTTCCATATTTTTCCAATATCATTTTAAAATGCAGTCTTTTAAAAAAAATCCTTATATAATTTATTTTAAAATCTTTCATGTAACATATTTTTCTGCATTATTTAATATAATCATAAATCCATTATTGTTTTTTTAAATCAACCTCTTTTAACAATCAAAAGTTTCGATATATATGTTTTATATTAAAATCTACTTTTTAGTCCTTAAAATTTTAAAATAATATTCATGGCATTTAATATACCCAAAATTAATTTCCACGCCATTATAACTTTTAAAAATTTACAACGCACAACAATCCAACATTTTTATAAATATGAAGAATACTAATATATTTGAGAAATCCAGTTGGATCCCTCCAACCTGTTTTCTCGGGATCCACATATGTTAGAAAACAATAAAAATACCAATCCCATTTCGAGGGGATATCGCGATATATAGGGTCATCCGCCATTATGCAAGGCGCATAAGGTCTCATCAGCTATAATCTGCGGGAATATCACTCCAAATACTTGTATACCTATATATATATAGTCATCCTCGGATAATTATAACTTTATCAATCAATTAAATTAAGCATCAATTAAGTTAAATTTAAACATTTAAATTTAAAGGTGGTAATCCAAATGAATGAGTGAGGGAACGTCACCTTGATTTTTAATTACAATGCATTCCAATTTTTAACTCAATCCCATAAATTCTCTAGCCGTGAATCAAACTCGCCTCTTTTTTTTCATTTGGACCTCGAATAGATAAATTAATTTTTTTATTAACATCAAGATAACTAAATTAATTAAATTAAGAATAACTTAAAATTTCCAAACTGCTTAACAGATATATAGTTTTACCTCCTCACTAATCAACTACTGTCACCTAGTCTGCTGTCGAAGCCACGGATGTAACCTCCTCCAAGGCTCCTAAATCCAAGATGTAAGCCAGCCTTGCTTGCACTTTAACCGAGACTCTTGCCCAAGATCGATGTCAACATCCCCATGCCCAAAATTACAACTCTGACCATCGTGCATCAATCCCTTCAAGCGAGCGACAACGCCTAAGGCCAAGGTCTGGTCGACCAGAACAAGACAGGACCCCTGCCCTTTTACCGCCCTCCTTCTCCGATCACCTACCCACTCAAGCAAGCGCCACCAAAATAGAACGAACTCAAGACGGTCTCGTTAGCGAGTCCACTTTCTTTTTTTTTCATTCGGCACCTAATTTGATTCGATTTTGAGACAGGACATGATTTCGATTCCGATTCGAGGGGCAGACTATTTTTTAAAACGAGTTCGAATGAATTCAAATTGAACAAATTGAAAAAAAGATTGTGCCTTGGTTCGATTTTAAAGCAACAAAGAAGTTTTTTTTTGAATCCACCTTATTTTGTGAAATTTAAAAGAAGATGGAGGGGACAAGACACGATGGTGGCATGTTGGGGAGAAAAAGGTATAGTGAAAAGATATGATTACGTTTGAAAGAAGCTTGACTAATTTATGAAATAATTTAAATTTCAAAATGTCTCGATCCACGCAACTTAAAATCCCAAACTCCTATCGAGGCATGTCGCTAGGCATTCATAAAGTTATACCCCTATTTCAAACCCAATGGAAAAGGTTTCGAGTCCTAATTCAATCGTATGGAGAAGATAACATCTTGGACCCAATTATTATATTGAATCTTGATATAAATTCAGCGCGTTTATATCCCGTACGGCCAAATGATAACGACAAATACTATGAAATTTGAAATCCGATAATAATGCACTATTTCAGATCCAATAGAACTTGTTTCACCGAATTCCGAGACCGTACCCCGGAAAGCTTTTTTTAAATGTAAATTTAATTGATATATTTTTAAAACTAAACAAATCACTTTTAAATTCAGTTTTTAAAACTTTTATTATCTTCACTATTATTAATACAAATATTACAAGGCTCTAAATTTTTTTTTTATCGAGCTTAAAACTCAATATAATAATTTAACCAATATTCAATTATAAACTTCAAATATTAATTTATCCAATAAGTCGCTATATTTAAATTCTAAGTTTATTTTATAAATAAACCCAACTGTTCATATTCAAAATCAATCTATAATTCAAATTCAATATGTAAAACCATTTAAATATTCAAAATCAAACAACGAAAAATTCGGGTCGTTACATTCCTCCTCCCTTAAAATAATTTCATCCTCGAAATTGTTAAGGCAGGAAAATGCTCCAAACCCATTACTTATCCATAACCCACTTAGTGAAAATTCGATATTCACCTTTCTAATCTTCTAGTTCCACCCCAAAACAATTTTTTTAATTCTAAATCCAAAACTATTTATTCTGATTACAACTCGAATTCCAATTGTCGTTAACAAAAAATTTCCAAAAACTTTCAAAACTTTTCTAACACCCTAAATTTCCAAATTTTTTGGCTGAGTCTCCCCTGTACGGAGAGCCTTTTGCAATTTGACAACAGAGAAATATATATGTACATCGACCCATATGGTCGAAAAAATATATATATAAATATTTATATATTTGCTATATTTAATTCAAAAACGTATCTTATTTTAGCATTTTAAGCATTATTAAGCCAGCAATCACTTATATGCAAATACGTAATCCTAACCTAGCCAAATAATACATATAGTACCTGTACTTACTCAATTTAAACCCGTAAGTACCAAAACTTGAATTTAAATAACATTTCACTTATTTAAATTGTCAAAACACATATGTTTCATAAGTAATGCATACTAATAATTAGTTATAAGCAACAGTAACGTTCCAACACCAATTTAATCACTTTCAATCAATCCATATATCATTTTATCCAATTTAAATGGTTCACAACTCACTTTACATGCATTTAATAAATTTTTAAACCAAACAAACTCAATTTCATTCCAAATTGATTAACAATCAATTTATTCA
Organism: Allium cepa; assembly: GCA_030765085.1. Classification (NCBI taxonomy): domain Eukaryota; kingdom Viridiplantae; phylum Streptophyta; class Magnoliopsida; order Asparagales; family Amaryllidaceae; genus Allium; species Allium cepa. The sequence continues at coordinate 433,841,081 of CM060943.1, forward strand.
CTTTCCATTTGATTTGTATAATTTTATGTACTCTGTTGACGCCAAGCGACTAAATTTTCTATGCAAATTCAGCGCTATTCATTTAAATGAATAACCACTTAAGCCTATAACCATTTTTAATTGATTTCCAATCATTTATATCAAATTCTATTCTATTTCAAATTGATTCTAAGTCAATTTAGTTGCATTCCATTCATATCTACTCTCTTTATATTCAAATACATTTTATTTAAATTGATTTCTATTCAATCACTAATTAATTAATTAGTTCATTTATTTAATCCATTCCAATTTTAGTTCCACACTCAAGTCCATTCATTTAATATTCCAAGCCATATAAATTTATTTACACTTTAATTGAATTTATTTATAACTTGAGTAATCACTATTTCGAACTATTTCCATTTTACACGACACATTTCAAATTTTTATTTAATTTGCTCACCAACTAAGTTGAATTTTATTTAACTAAAGTTTCATTTCCAAGTTCCTTTTCAACTCACAATCCAAATTTATTCAACCTAATTAATATTCATTTTATATCTAATTAACAATTAATTATCTAATTAGTTCATTTCCACTTTAAAATTTAATATCTGATTTTTATTTCAAAAACCACTTCAACCAGTTTACATGAGTTCAAATTTATTTTATAATTTTAGCTTGGGTCTTTATTTTGTTTCCAAAGTATCAAACTCTTTTTATTTAGGCTTATCTATTCCAATTTCCAATTTTATAAATCACACAACTATTATTATTTTGTATTTCCATCAATTCCATACTCATTCTATTTTTAACTCAAGATTATACATTTATTTATAGCTTAAATATACTTTTATTCAATTTATTTCAGTTTTTATAAGTTATTACAATTTATTTATTCACCACTCCAATTCTTTACCTGAATTTTATTTCATTCAAAATCTTGTCCATATGGTTTTAAACATTTCCCAATTCAATTTTAATATTTAATTCCATTTGACATTATTTCGAATCCAATTCAAATTTTATAATTTATAGTAATATGGTCACTTTACACTTGACATTAACGTATTTAATTCAATTTTATATAACTCAAATCCAATTCACTTTCTATTTAATTTTCAATTGCTTTTAACCTACATTTCTAAACCATATTCAAGTTATCCATACTTCAACTAATGTCACTCCAAAATTTTTTATTTTTAATCCATTTCATTTCGTTATATATCCCAATTACTTCACTTAAGTTTAATTTTCATTTATTTTGACTTTACTCAAGTTAAAATTTATTTTCGAAATCGAATTTCCAAACTTTCCTTAGTTAGAACCATTTTCAATTTATAAATTTATAACACTTTTCCTGATTACCTCTAAATTATTCAAATAAGGATTCCAGAATTCAAACACCCGGCATTTTTCAAATCATCTTGAAATCACAAATATTATGAAATCACACTTTACATTTTTAAACTAAACTTTCTTTTATCTAAAACAAATTCCCTATGGAATTTCAGAACAAAACTGGTTTGCCCCAAAAGATCTAAACAAATCAATTGCTGTAGCAATCCATCACTTGGAAACTCGAAAATGAATACTGGTGATGCTGCAGTCATTACCAGAATTATTTTCCAGTGATTGAAGTAAGTTCAGTGCTATATCACTTCCAAAAGTCCATTAAAACTATTTTCTTTCGAAAATATTTCCAAAAATAATACTCTTATTATTTTTCCACACTACTTTGAAAATTATTTTTCCAAACCTCCCGAGGTTTAGATTTCAAGATTTGACATGAATCCAATTTCAGTTATAATCCCTTTGTATAATTTATGCTTGTACAAATTTTCGTCTGGTTATATAGATCATTTCAAATTATATAATCTTATTTGATTATAATATTATCATCCAATCACTCCAAATATTTATATAATAATTTCAGAAAATTATTTCTTTTATATGAAAATATGATTTTGGATAAAATTATCTCATTTGCCCACTTTTTAAAACAATACTATGTCGGTTTGCCTAGTTTAAGAGTTTAGAAATCCCTATCGATACAGTTGTCCAGACCGCACCGACCAGAATTTATAAAAAGTCAACCGATAAGTCAACACAATATAAAATAATTTATATTCACTAACAAATACGCCCTCATATCTATTAATATGCTCAAACTCATTTTAGAGTACTACTGACTCTATTTCTAATGAGTAATCCCCACCAGAGCCAAGGTTCTCGCTTAACCTTCATCTCTGATACCAACTATAATGATACGGGATTTTTGACTCTCAAAAATCGACATTTATACGTCCATTGTATCGAGTGACGAGTAGTCGAGTGCCGAAAATACCAGGCAATTAGGGGTGAAGAATAAAAGGTAGAAGAAAGATAGGAAAAAACAACAACACCGAATCTCACAAGCACAACGGAATAAAAATAATATGTATCAACAGATTTTTATACAAGAGAATCTATAACTGTTTAATACTTACAGTCATCAGAGTACACAATCATTACATCAAGTCGGCACAGTTATAACAACTTGTCCTCCTACATCGGAAATATCCAAGTACATGATATATGTCTGAACTCCTCTAGCTAGTCTCCTGAGTTCCATAGCATTTAACTTGATGCTGTGATACTCGGACTGACCCGAGCATTATAATAAAATAACACGCAAGTCTGTTTGGAAAACCAGCCTGAGAAAACACACTCAATTTGAATTATTAGCTTTTCAAAATCTTTTAACAAAGGTATCTCGTAAGACCACGTCACAAACAAACACAACGGGTTTTTAACTTACGTTAACCAAATCATTTTTATCAAATCTGTTTGACATTATAATAGTGTCTATAGAAAGTAAATAGAAAGTAGCTGAAATGCTTGAATCTCACGTTCCAGTGTAGTTAGGCACAAACAAAACTGTACGAGGATTATTGTAGAATGGATTGCATCAAATGACTGGGCTACTGCCCGTCATAGTACACCTCTAAAACAATGTACCGAGGTTCACTTCAAGATCCCCTGCTACACAAGATCGGCCTAACCCTAACCTGGATAGACCGAATAAGATTACCCTGCGGTTGGGATCAACAATCGCCACACACCCGAATAAAAGGGACGCTAGAATGGGGTAACCTTACCCTACTTGGGTATGGCCCACTTAGCCTTGCTGCATCTCCCATGTTTTAGTCATTCCCAGTTGGTGAGGCTTGAGGCTACGATTGTCTTTCAAAGAACACCTCACTTAGAATGCTCATTGTCTTCCAACGACGATGTTCTAATAGCATTTGTTCATACAAGTTATCCTAGGACTGGACAAACCGAATCACCATCTTTATCATCTTCACGGTATTCATTTGTTACGTTCAAACTAGATTGAAGTTGTTTTTGGATAATTAATTCCGATCCTGGTCTCTTCGAAAGGATTAACTAGAAAGGCCAATTATTGATAGTCGGTTATTTAACTATCAATGCACATCCATAAACAATCATCAGACCTTATTATAATTTTCCAAAATTTATCTCAAAATATCTTTATAAGATATTATTTTCAGTTCCTCAACTTTTATAAACAGTTTTCAGATCCTTTTTATTTTCACTAAACATTCCAACCATTCCCAATACTGAGAATATTTTCACTTCATTTTATATTCAACACTTAGAAAATAATCTTTTTATTTCCCATTTCTCTTTCTCAAAATCATTTACAATTTTATTTGTAAATTTCCAAACTAGTTTCACGCAAAGTCTACAAATTCCGGAATTCCTTAATTAATTCCCTTAATTTTTTCCAACCAATTCTACTTGCTTATAAACTCAATTTCCTATGTACCTCTTTATAAATTCAATTTTCATTATTCGAAGTTCACTTCTATTTGACTTCTTTGGAAATTTTCCTACCTTCCTTCCCAATTCCATTTAAGAATTTTCTTATAAATCACATCCATTGAATAACCCATTTTCTCAGCTTTCAAGAAGGTTTATAAATAAATTTAAAACTTTATATATATATATATATATAATAAATAAGTATTTTAAACAAAATAATAATTTATTTTTAAGACATATTCAAATAATTATTTAAAATATTGAAAACACCTTTTATGACATCACTTTCCAGAGCAGATTTAAAAGTTAGTATTCTACTTAAGATAAATATCAAGTATTTGAAAATTCATTTCTAAAGTATTCAATATGAACTAACTTTAAAATTTCATAGTTCAATAAGTAAAAGTTTCTTTTTTTAAATTTGAAACTTAACTTATTTAAAAACTTATTTTTCAAGTCTGGATAACCAAATTTCCAGTCTATGACCCCTCTCGATTTTCATCACATTTCTTCCATTCCGATCTCCTTAACCATCTTCGTTTTGAAAAAAATAGTACTTATTATTTTTCTCACGCTATTTCCATGATCTAATGTAAATTCTTTCCGTAAATTTATATTTCAAAATTTATCATCCGATATCACTTTCCTTCATTTATAAACTTTGTTTATAATTTTTTTATAACTCCTTTGAGTTATATAAAATTAATCTCATTTATAAAATTTCATTTTATAAATCCAATTCCTTTACAAATCCATTTATTTTTCCAACCTATTTTAAAATCGGTTTCCAACTTCTTTCCATATTTTTCCATTATCATTTTAAAATCCAACCTTTTTTATAAAAATCCTTATATAATTTATTTTAAAATCTTCCATTTAAAATAATTTTCCATATTATTTAATACAATCAAAAACCCATTATTATATATTTAAATCAACTTCTTTTAAATAATCCATAGTTTCGATATATATATTTTATATTAAAATCTCCTTTTTATTCCTTAAAATTTTTAAATAATATTCATGGCATTTAATATACCCAAAATTAATTTCCATGCCATTATAACTTTTAAAAATTTACAACATGCAATAATCCAGCATTTTTATAGATATGAAGAATACTAATATATTTGAGGAATTCAGTTGGAACCTTCCAACCTGTTTTCCCTACATCCATAGATGTTAGAAGACAATTAAAATACTAATCCCACTTTAAGGAGGATATCGCAGTATATAGGGTCATTCGCTTTATGCGGGGCGCATGGGGTCTCATCCGCTATAATGTGTGGGAATATCCTTTCAAATACTAATGTATACCTCTATATATATATATATATATAGTCATCCTCAGATAATTATAAATTTATCAATCAATTAAATCAAGCATCAATTAAGTTAAATTTAAACATTTAAATTTAAAGGTGATAATCCAAATGAATGAGTGAGGGATCCTCACCTTGATTTTTAATAGCAATCCATTTCAATTTTTAACTCAATCTTGTAAATTCTCCTGCTACGAATCAAACTCGCCTCTTTTTTTTCATTTGCTCCTCGAATAGATAAATTACAAATTTTATTAACATTAGGATAACTAAATTAATTAAATTAAGATTAACTTAAAATTTCCAAACAGCTTACCAGATTTAATTTTACCTTCTCACTAATCAACTACGGCCACCCAATCTACTATCGAAGCCACGAATACAATCTCCTCTATGGCTCCTAAATCCAAGACCTAAACCAGCTTCACTTGCACTTTAACCGAGATGCTCGCCCAAGATCGACATCGATGAACCCATGTCCAAAATCGCGACTCTGACCATTGTGCACCAATCCCTTCAGGCGAGCTACGACGCCTAAGGCCAAGGTCTGGTCTACCAGGGCAAGAAGTGACCCCAGCCCTTTTGCCGTTAAGCCCTTTCTTCTTCGATCACCTACCCACTGAAACAAACGCCACCAAAATTGAATGAACTTGAGATGGTATCGATCATGAGTCCACTTTCTTTTTTTCATTCGGCACCAAATTTAATTCAATTTTGAGACAAAACTTGATTTCGTTTCCGATTCGAGAGGCAGACATATTTTTTTTGAAACAAGCTCGAATGAATTCGAACTAAATATATTAAAAAAGATTATGCCTTGGTTCGATTTTGAAACAACAAAGAAGTTCTTTTTTTTTTAATCCGCTTGCTCTCGTGAAATTTAAAAAGAAGATGGAGGGTACATGACATTATGGTGGTGTGTAGGGGAGAAAAAGGTACAGTGAAAAGAAAAGGTTACGTCTGAAAGAAGCTTGACTAATTTCAAAATGTCTCGATCCATGCAGCTTAAAATCCTGAACTTCTATCAAAGTGTGCCGCTAGGTGTTCATAATTTTATACCCCTTTTCCAAACACGAAAGAAAAGGTTTCGAGTCCTAATTCGATCATATGGAAAAGATAGCTTTTTAGACCCAATTATTATATTGAATCTCGATATAAATTCAGCGCATTTATATGCTGTACGGCCAAACGATAACTCCATACACTATGGAATTTGATATTTGATAATAATACACTATTTCGAATCCAGTAGAACTTGTTTCATTGAATTCCAAGACTGTGTCCTGGAAATCTATTTTTAAATGTAAATTTAAACGATGTTTTTTAAGACTGAACAAATCCCTTTTAAATTCTGTTTTTAAAACTTTTATCATCTTCATTATTATTAATACGAGTTTTACAAGACTCTAAATTATTTTTTTATCGGGCTTGAAACTCAAGATAACAATTTAACCAATATTCAATTATAAACTTCAATAATTAGGTTATCCAACAAATTGTTGTATTTAAATTCAGAGTTTATTTTATAAGTAAACCCAATTTTCATATTCAAAATCAATCTATAATTCAAATTCAATATTTAAAACCATTTAAATATTCAAAATCGAACAACGAAAAATCCAAGTCGTTACAGAATAGAATTGTGAAATTATAAAATTAAAATTTCAAAAGAAATTCAATAGACATTACAATCATTTTATTATAAAAACCTTGAATTGGAATAGGTTTAACTTTCATAAAGGATTGTTGGAAAAGAAATGAAACTTTCTTAGAACACTGATGGAAGGAAGTTATAATAAACTAGGAATAAGTAATTTCCTTAATCATATAAATTGTCTTTCTATTGAAAGACTAAGCTCTAAACATCTAATTTTGGATAAATAAATTAAATTGATGTTGTACATAAATCCTCAACTTGGGTTCATAGAGAATATTTTGTTTTTAAGGCTTTATAGAATTCTATAAAGGGATTTAAAATTACTTTCGTAAAGTAAAACTAAGAGGATGGTAAAACTTGAGATTTGATACTAATGAATATAGATGTTATATGTATTTATGTAATGTAAAAAGATTGGAAATAATTTTTTGAAAAAAGGAATTTATTAGAAAATAATATGACTATTATTTGTGGAAAAAGAAATGAGTATATATATACACGAAAATTTTAACAATCCTCCACTTTATTAGTTTAGTCTATCAAGGGAATTTGTTTGTAACCATTAGATTTCCAAAGAAGAGAATTAAAGAAAAAATATGTAATTTAAGATTGAGTAAGAATAGTAATATAAATGTTATGGGATTTTTGAAAAGAAAAGGAAATTAAGTAAGAGATATGTTATAGAAGCTAGTAAAATGAATTCAGAAGGAAAGCTTTTCAAATATTTAAGGAATGGAGGGATTGGAAAGTATGAAGAATTAAAATTCCAACTTGGAGGTTTTAATGTGATTAATATCTAACAGAAGGCTTTTACATGATCGACAATTATAATTTAAGTAGTGTTCAATCATAATGTAAATCTTCGATATTTTGTTTTTGATTATAAAATATTTTATTTTGAAAAAAAAATTCTTCCAAAAGAGATATGTTGAAATAAATTTTGTAAAGGTTTTCAATAAATTATATATATAAATTAAATTGGACATTAAAATAAAAGTTAAATTATAAGAAAACATTTGGTATGAATAAATAATAAAAGCGTATGTTATATTAATTGTTAATTTAATATTAAGAGGCATATTTATCCGAAGTCAGATAACTGTAAATTAAAAGCACTTTAAAGTTTTTGGAGAAGTAAAAGAGAAGGAAATACCTTTTGTTTCATAAGTATGCAAATTCTTAGTAGAAATTGACTTTTCCCATTTATTGAAGATTTCTTACATTGAAGCTTAACTTGAAAGAAAGCAACAATCGGTTCTTCTTAAACTTTCACGTTTATTGAAAGCGGATTCTTTAAGAAATTTTTTTGATAAATAATTCAAATGGGAAAATGCGATATTAAAATAAATAGAATCTTGAAACTAGTTTACATCCTTATTCGGAAAATATTGAATAGAGAGATGAATGGTTGGGATATTTCAAAATGTTTATTATCATGAAATTCTATAAGAAACTGAATGCTACGAGAAATGTAAAATACTTGTGTAAATTGGTTTTTAAGATTTGAAAATTTGAAAAGAAAAATTAAAGGAAAAGCAATTTTGTGATTTAATTTATAAAATTAGGAGGATCTTTTATATTAGTAAAGTTCTATTTAAAGATGGAGAAGAAAGTAGAATTTGGAAAGAAAAAAATTTGAAACATATAATATGGAAAAAAATTTATATATGGAATTTTACGTTGAAAGAAATTTAAAAGGAAAGATATTGTTTGTGAATGGAAAATTTTAAAATAGGAGTTTAGGCAAGAAAGCTGCAAGAGTAAATGTTTAAAATATTTAAAATAGTTTTAATCTTAAAAAAAATGTGATTTAAAATAAAAGAAAATATGAGTTAAATTTGAGGATTAAGATCCAATTGGAGCTTTTAAGATTGGTTCGCCACCAAAAAGAGTTGAATTTTAGAACTTGAATTTTTCAAGAAGCAAGGTTAAATTTAAGTATCCTTGGATTGATTTTTTAAAATAAAGATCCTCAAGCTAAGTTTGGTTTAGGGGGAAATTAGAATAATGAGAATACTTTGAAGGATTACTTATAAAACTTTAGTCCATTTAGGTATTAAAAGGTGGTTGGCAAGTAAGAAGTGAAGGCGATTAAAAGTTTTTGTAATGGAAATGTTACTTTATGCATGAATGGGTTGTATATTTTAAAATGAGTTCAATATGGATAATAAAATATGAACAGTGCAAACTTTTCTCTACAGTGAAATTACATGGATGCAATTTTTGTACGGAGGGGAGTCTATAGCAACCCTGGTTGAGATTTACCTGAAATTACGCTAAAAACATAATTTAATCATAATAACTAATTAATGAGAGTCTAATCAAAAGTATTTATTATGTGCAAATTATAATTGACTTCATCTTTTAAATTGATGAAAAGAATAATTTCTACAGAATGTATTAATTGAATATATGGAGAGTATTTTAAAAAATAAAAAATGAGAATAATAAAATTTATATTAACTCTTTTATTTATAAGAAACGTTAGTAACGAATTATGAAACAACCCTGGTTTGGATATTAAGTCGTGACGCCTCACCCCGAGACCTACATTAACAAAGAGTATTACTGGGTAATACTGTCTGCTAATGCAAAGAATAGGGCTGGTTAGGATGAGACCATATATAGTCTTGTCTTAAATATCTATTGAATACGTCGATTAGTGCTCTATATTTTATTTTCTTTCGCAAGTGGATCGACATATGCATTAAATGCTTAATACAAAACTACATGTGGCTATAGGATCTATCTGGAAAAAATACAACAACTCAAATACATAGCACATCACAGAACAGCAAATATATATATATATATATATATATATATATATATATATGCATATATACTGTTACATCCCAACACAACACCAATAACACATCATAAGCGGTATGAGACCACAATATACACATGAGTCAAAACAATATACATATCAGAGTAGCGACAAAAAGACTACAACAAAAAAGGCTAGCAGATAAGTCCATGCGGAAGTCGAATAGGCTAAGTCCATAAGTGTATCTAACCTGAAACACCTCAGTCTGACCCAAGTATAAAATACATAGGTCAGTCTAGCTAAACAAATCAGTTTATAAGGATAAGTGATAATATGAGGATAAGTCAAGGTGATATTCTTCTCAAGTGATAAGGAATAATTCAAGGGTATATGATTACTTCACGTGGCATAATTAAGTAGATATAGTAATTTCAAGTGATATAAGGATATCACTAAATACGAATGCAACTCAAAGGCAATAAAAATCTATAATAGATCTCACAATAAAAGCACGCCTCATCTCATAGACGTATCATAAAATATCAAATATGGTTTAGGAGAAAAACATAACCCCAAAGGGGAGAAACCCAAACACACCATATCAGCAACTTAAAACAACCTTAAAGAAATCACCGTCTCAAAATACGCCACAAGGAAATCAAATATAAATCTCCAACATAGGAGACTATAATCCAAATAAATGGCAAAAGGAAAATCTCACAAAATATGCCAAAAAGGCAAATCTCAAATAAAGCTAGTGCTGGCAAACCCAAATCTCAAATATAGAACTCGATAAGGAGTTCAATTTCCAAAGATGTAATCGCCATATATAATATTTCGAACGACTCAAATGGCCAACAAAGTAAAAAGGCGATACACTTTGAAAATCATGAGGAAATCAATGAAATCATCTCGAAGATATAGCACGTGCTTATGGTCAAAGCCCGCCAAGTACTGTTCTCCCAAAATAAGGCGCCATGTCTCTTAGAAAAACATCCCAAAGGACAAATAGATACATCTCTTAGACAAACATCCCGAAGGAAAACATCCCGAAGGACAATTACATCGCAATGACAAACGTCAATTAGACAAACATCTTGAAGGACAAATGACCCAAAGGTCCTGTACTGGCAAATACGTCTCTTAGACAAATGTGCCACAAACTCTCGGATAGGAACCCAAGCAGTGTTAACTTGTGTCCTATACCACATGTTCAAACTAAATGATTTACTAAATGCTAGTAAATTTCACACACAAAGCAGTAATTATTTTACCCCATCTCATCGGTGAACTCGACCCGAAGGACAAAACGATCAAACAGACAAGTTAGAAATTGACCGATAAGATAAACGCATGTGTGTCATACCACATGTTTTACCAAACCGTTTTGTTCTCCTTCTCATTCGCTCGAAATTTGCAAATAAGTGTAGTTTATATATAAAATAATTTACTTTGGGAAACAAGCTTTGAAAACCAATTCTCAAAATCAATTTGAAAACCCTATTTGAAAATCTACCTTATTATTGAGAACAAATGGATTTTACACTTGAAAATACTTTATAATATTATATAATAATTATTTTGAAATTCCCATAAATTTTAAAAATTATTTCGAAATCATTTGGAAAAATCCGTGCTTGAAATCAAAAAAATTACTCAAAACTGTCTTTCAAATTCAATTCAAATTTGAATTCCAAATTCATCAAAACCAGGCTAGCCTATTGACAGGCATCATAGTAATCAAAACAATTTGGAAATGTCACAAAAACATGAAGTAAAAGTCAAAAATCGGACGGTAAAAGAACATAAAAATGCATAGACAAAATAATACACAGGTCTGAAATCTTCTTTGAGTTCAAATTTCGGACAAGGAATAGGAGGCCAAATGACCTCTAATTAACCTAAAAATTGGTGTGCAAATGATAGAAAACTTCAAATTTCAAACAAAAAAAGAATCAATGAATCCCGATTGAAAATGAGAAAGTTACGCTATTTCAAACATGGACTCAGACCATGTTTGCAGCAGTTCAAAACAAAAATGTGCCCAGGCCTGAAAACCATCTTGATTTCAAATTACAGGCCTGAAAAGAGGACCAAACGACCTCTTATTGAGTTAAAAATTGGAAGGCATATAGACTAACACTTGTACTTGGAACTAGAAAAAGAATCATGAAATATAAACAAGCTATTATAAAGTTATGATGTCTCAAAATCGAACTCAGATAATTTTTCATTGTAAAATCTGGACAAAAATATGCTCCGAATTAAAGTTCGGCAACATATTTCTTTAAGCTACATCGGTCGAAATAACCTAAAATTTGGCAGAACAAAATATAACACCCATACTTTAATCTGGAAAAAGAATCAAACAATTTGAATAAAGTATGATAAAGGTACAACGTCTCAAAGTTGAACGCTTGCAATGATTTCACTCTAAAAATCTGGACAAAACATGCTCCGAATCAAAGTTTAGCAACATATTTCTATAAGCCACATAGGTCAAAATGACCTTAAATTTGGCATGAACAAAATATAATACTCATTCTTTGATCTGGAAAAATATCACATAATTTGAGTAAGGTATGAGAAAGGTATGATGTCTCAAAGTTGAACCCAGGCAATGTTTTCACTGTAAAAATCTGGACAAAAATATGCTCCAAATCAAAGTTCGGCAAAATATTTCTATAAGCTACATAGGTCTAAATAGCCTAAAATTAGGCTTGAAAATAGGAAAATAACTATACTTTAAACAACAAAAAGAATCATGCACTTTGGACAAGGTATGAGGAAGTTATAATGTCTCAAAGTTGAACCCAGAACAGATTTCTACTGTAAATTCAGAACAATTCATTTGCAGAAACAATTTTTTTACATTTCAGCAAGCAATTTTTTTCTTATTTGAGCTAGATTTTGTGAGATTATTACTCACCTACTGTTAGAAATGATCAAACCTCGAATTTAAGTCAAAAGATTGAAGCTTGAGTTGAATTTGAGCTTCTACAACTTGTAAACTATGAAACATGTGCATGTAGGAAAGAAGAAAGTAGTTAACAAACAATCATTCAGTAATTTGGATTTTGGATGAAATATTAGGTTTTAAATTTTGATTACCTGTAGATTTAGCTTCAAATTGTTTTTTTAAAACATTAAATTTGAGCCTAATTAGTTGATTTTTTGCTAGGGTTTTTAAGAGGAAATGGGTTTCTTTTTTTTCTGTTCACTGACTAAAGAAAGGAGTTGGGAATGATTTCCTGTACGTACAGGAGATGTTTTTCTCATTTTTTTATCTCTTAGATTTGGTTAATGGGCTTTTAGGATCCAACAAGAAGTAAAACTAAACGGTCTAAGTTAAAAAATCAACATTTAAATCAAATGCACATGTATTACACTATATAATAAAACAAAGTCATTTTCTTTCCAATTTCCAACCAAATAAAATATGTAAATTTACGTACACATGAAATAAAATATTTTACACTATATGAAAATATTAATTTTTATTTTTAAAACATTATTATTATTAAAAACCTTAATTGCAAAAATACACTATTTTGACCAATAAATGCAAAAGTTCACATTTTTAACTTCTAAATTCAACAAAAATACTTTTCTCGCTTAGAAAAATATTTCAAACCTTTTGCGAACCTTTTTTATAACCAAAACATATTTAAAACTAATTTTCACCTTTTTATTTAAATATACCATATTTAAAGTTAATTACTTTTTTATAAATTATTAAAAGAAGCAAAATGGCAATAATTAATAAAATTATGCACAATCACTAAATAAAAATCATTACCCATTTTTTTTAACTCAAACAATAATAAAGAGGCTTCTCGAACTTTATTCTCACCTTTTATTCCTAAAAGTCATTGTTTATTTCAAATAAAAAATTTAAAACTCCAATTGTATTTAATTCTCAATATTAAATTATGACAACCGTTATAATTTAATATTAACAGGTAATCACTAAAACCAGGTTTGTTATAGACATCTCCCCTTGACAAAATTGCATCCTCGCAATTTATAGAGAAGAGTAAGTACTTAAAATAATTATTTCATCACTAAAAGGAAATATAGACAAGCACGAGATCAAAACTCCTAACTTTCCACTCAAGACGAAAGAAGGCTAAGATAAAATTGCTCGACAAATTTTATGATTTTCCCGAACATATATATTTTGTATACAGTGATGCCCCACCCTAAGACTTACATTAACAAAGAGTATTACTGGTAATACCGTTTGCTAATGCGGATAATAGGGCTGGATATGAGCGACCATCTATAGCCTTATCTTAAATATCTATTAAATACGTCGACAAATGCCGTATTTTTTATCTCAAATGGATCGACATATCAAATAAATACTTAATACAAAGCCATAGGCGACTACATGATCTATCAGAACAAAATACAACAACTCGAATGCAAAACACATCAAGAACAGTACATCATCACATATATACATATACATACATAGATATACACACACACACACAAATCGCAGAGTATACAAAATGATACATGTCAAGTGGTATAACAATCATAATATACAGGCGAGTCAAAAGAATATACATATCAGAGTTGCAACCAAAAAGGACTAGATAAAAATTTATAACAAAAAGAGCCAGTAGAATGGCCCATGCAGAAGCAGAATAGGCTAAATCCAATTGTACTTAACCTGAGACACCTCGGTTTGACACGAGAGTAAAATACATGGGTCTTTCTAGCTAAACAAATCAGTTTACAAGGATAGGCGATAATATGAGCATAAGGAAAGTTTGATAATACACTCAAGTGAGAAGGGACAATTAAAGTGTTTGATTACACCAAGTGATAATATGGTATCACTACACAAACATATAACCGCAAAGAAGATAAAATAACGCATAAAACGCTAAAAGTAGCGAGCCTTCTATCATCGGCATTCATAAAACATCAAATATGGTTTTAAAGGAATACCTAAATCCGCCATCTTGGCGAACCCAAACATGCATAAAGAGATCCCATCTCAAACATGCCAAAAGGCAAATATATCTCAAAAGAGGAGAAAATATCAAGTAAACACTAAAAGGCAAATCTCATATAACGCTAGTGTAGGCAATTCAAATCTCTAAAATAGAACTTCCAAGAGTTCAAATTCCCGAAAGGTAATCGTCGCAAATATATATCAAATGGTTCAAAGTACCGATTCTAGAAAAGGGCGATTCGCTACGGAAATCACAAACATCAATGAAATCATTTCAAGGATAAAGCACGTGCTTATAGCCGAAGCCCATCAAGTACTATTCTCTCAAAATAAGGCGCCACATCTCTTAGACAACTATCTTGAAGGACAATAAATACGTCTCTTAGACAAACATCCCGAAGCACAACATCCCAAAGGACAAATACGTCGCAATGGACAAATACGTCTCTTAGACAAACGTCTCGAAGGACAAATGACTCGAAGATCCAGTACTGGCAAATACGTCTCTTTGACAAATGTGACACAAAATTTCGGATAGGAACCCGAATTGTATTAACATGTGTCACATACAACACATTCGCACTAAATGGTTTACTAACCACCAGTAAATTTCACACTCATAGTGGTAAAAAGTTTACCTCATCTCATCGGTAAACTCGACCCGTAGGTCAAAACGATCAAACGGACAAGTTAGGAATTAACTTATAAGATAAACTCACTTGTGCCATACCATGTGTTTCACCAAACCGTTTAATCCTCCTTCTCATTCGCTCGAATAGGGCAAAAACGTGTATTTTATACATAAAATAATTTATTTGAGAAAATAAGATTTTAAAACCATTTTCCGAAATCAATTTTGAAGACGATATTTGAAAATCCCTTATTATAGAGAATAAACAGATTTTATAGCTTAAATAATTTAAAAATATTACATAATTATTATTTTAAATATGAATTAATTTTAAAAATTATTTCAAAATTGTTTGGAAAAATCTGTGCTTGAAATCAAAGAAACCACTCAAAAATGTCATTCAAATTCAATTCAAATTTGAATTTCAAATTCGTCTAAACTTCACTAGCCTATTAACAAGCATCATAGCCCTCAAAACAATTTAGAAATATCACAAAACATGAAGTAAAAGAAAAAAGTCGGACAGAAAAAGCACATAAAAACAATCAAGCAAAATAATACCCAGATATGAAATCTTCTCCGGGTTTAACTTTTGAACATAAAACAGGTGGTCGAACGACTTTTGATTGAACTAAATATTGGTGTGCACACAGCAGAAAACTTCATCTTTCAAACAGAAAAAGAATCAATGAATTTCGGTTTGAAATGAAAAAGTTACGCTATCTCAAACATGGAGTCAAGCCAAGTTTGCAACAGTTCAAAAACAAAATATGCCTAGGCCTGAAAACAATCCTGGGTCAAAATTACAAGCCACAAAAAGAGGACCAAATGACCTCATATTGATTTGAAGTTTGGTATGCACATAGTAGATAACTACATATTTCCAACAAAAAAAGAATCAATGAATTCCGATTGGAAATGCAAAAGTTACACTGTCACAAACATGGACTCAGGCCATGTTTTCAACAGTTCAAAAACCAAAAATGCACAGGCCTAAAAATCTTCTCGGGTTCAACTTTCAAGCATGAAACAGAGGAACAAATTACCTCGGATGGAGTAGAAAATTGATGTTCATATAATAAAAAACTTGTGATTTCAAACAAAATAAAAATCATGCAATTTGGCTTAAGTATGAGAAAGTTATAATGTCTCAAACTTTAACCCAGACAGTGTTTTCATTGTAAAACTCTGGGAAAAAGCATGCTCCGGATCAAAGTTCGGCAGTAGTTTTTTTTAGGCTATTTAGGTCGGTTGACCTAAAATTTGGTATGCTTATAGTAGAAAACTTTGTCTTTCAAACAAAAAAAGAATCACACAATTTCAGTACGGAATAAAAGAGTTATGCTATCTCAAGCATGAACTCATGCCATGTTTGCAGCAACTAAGCAAACAATTTCTAAAAAAACCAGAATTTTTTGAATTATTTTGGTTTTAGAGACGGATTACCTGTATATATTGTCTGTAATTTGTTAATTACGGCAAGGATTTGATACAAATTTGGAGATTTGTGGCTTTGTTTGAGAAAAGTGAAGTGGATTGATTTTCTATTTACCGATGAAAGAAGAAGAGGGTAATAAAAATGTCGTACAGGTTGTTTTTTGTTTTCTCACATTCATAATCAGGATAAGGGACACTAATGGGCTAATGGACCCTAAAAAAAGAAAATAAAATGACTAAGGTTAATTAATTCACACTTAACTAACATATGAACCTATGTCACATATACACAAAATAGAAATGCATTTCCTCCATGTTTACACATAAGAAAAATATGAAAACTTGTATACAAATCATGAATTTGTCGAGCTAAGTTCAGAACAAATATGATAAATACATAATAAAAGAACATATTATAGTACATCTAAGAGTAGCACAAGTTTTATGAATCCCTTAATCATTGTGTCTTGTACTTTTCATGCCCTTTGGGATAGATAGAAGTTTGAAAATACGTTTAGGAATGCATTTTAATTCCATAGTATTCCTTATTGAATTTATGGTATCTATCCTGTGAATAATCTTTGTCTTATCTTAACTTTCAGCTAATAGCTGGAAGAGGCAGAGGATGATGCTCGGATGCTGGGCGATCCAGCGGCTAGCATTCGAACATCGTTTATGTGTCTGCCGATCAGTTTATGGAGTTATTTAGGAGCACTCAGTCTCTAGCTCCTACTCGAGTATCTCCTCCATGCAATTCTGTCTTTGCACGCTTATGTAGTGATTTCTCTCATCTCGAAGGAAAGCCGTTCAAAGGCTCCGAGTCTATTCTAGAGGTCCAAGCTTGGATTCGTACGTGTGAGCACATTTTCTCTCGCATGGATCTTTCTGACCACGACAGAGTTCTTGTAACATCTAGCCTGTTGTAAGAGCGTGCCTTTAATTAGTACAAGCTTCTCATAGTCGAGCTTGATCAGTCTACTCTTTCTTCGACATAATTTCGAGAACGATTCGAGCTCAAACTCATTCCTGAATCTGAGAAAGCTTTATTAGCCCGTCGCTTCCTTGAGTTGAAGAAAGGGATGTCCTCCTTCTCTAATTATGTTTCATCATTTGAGGCCTTATTTAAGTATGGTCTTGTATACATTAACACCTCTTATAAGAAGAATCCGAAGTTTGTCTCTGGTCTTAAGAAGTATCTCAAGAGTCTTTGATGCTTTAACTTAAGCTTACTTTTGAGGAGTTGGTTGACTCGACGCTTCATCTCGTAGCCATCGAGAAGTAGTGCGAGAGTGGTGAGGAGGTTGAGGTTCGCAAGAACCCCAATAAGCAGTAGTTCCCATTCCATAAGCAAAAGTTTTTCCCTTCCAAGAAGAAGATGCCCATTAGGTCTAGTCCTAATTCCAAGCCTAGTGGAGCACCTCCTACTCGGAAGGGGTGTTTCAATTGAGGTTCTTCTGACCATTTGATCCACGACAGCCTTAAGCCTATTATTTGCCGCTATTGCAAGGAGGGTCATCGAGTTGCAACTTGTCCTATTACTTCTTTTCACCTATTTTCTCTTGTAGCTCAAGTATTTTTGAAGGTTAGTTGAAATACTCATATAATCTAACTGGGCCAAGCTCACAAAATTGCAAAAGCAATCAAAAAATTAGCTTTTGTTGAAAAATTTAAGTGGTTTCTATGTTTGAAATTTGTTTCATACCGCCTCTTTGAAAGCCTATAACTTTTGAATCCGACAACGAAATGCTGCCGGATTTCTTGCATTTAGTAGCTTACATGTTGAAATTTATTTCTGTGAATTAAGGTTGAAAAATATTGTCATTTGGATGTTTAAAACAGTGATAGAAAATCAACTTGAAAGCAGATTGTTGCCTGTAGAAATTGTTTGCTGAGTTGCTGCAAACATAGCATGAGTCCATGTTTGAGATATCATAAATCTTTCATTCCTTACTGAAATTGCATGATTCTTTTTTTTTTCAAAGATAAAGTTTTCTGCTATAAGCATACCAAATTTCAAGTCATTTCGGCCTATATAGCTTATAGAAATATGTTGTCGAACTTTGGTCTGGAGGTTTTTTTGCCCAGAGTTTTACAATGAAAACACTGCATGGGTTAAACTTTGAGACTTCATAACTTTCTCATACTTTATCCAAATTATATGATTCTTTCTTTGTTTGAAATCTAAAGTTTTCTATTATATGCATACCAATTTTCATCTAATCCAAGGTAATTTGGTCCTCTGTTTCATGCTTGGAAGTTGAACCCGAGAAGGTTTTCAGGCTTGTGCATTTTTGGTTTTTGAACTGTTGCAAACATGGTCTGAGTACATGTTTGTGACAGTTTATCCTCTGCGTTTCCCGCCGGAATTCATTGATTCTGTTTTTTTTTGAAAGATATAGTTTTCTACAATGTGCATACCAAATTTCAACTCAATATGAGGTCATATGGTCCTCTGTTTCAGGCTCGTAATTTGGACCCAAAATGGTTTCTAGGACTGGCCGTATTTTGTTTTTGAACTTTTGCAGACATGGCCTGAGTCTATGATTGAGATAGCGTAATAGTTCATTTCCAGTCGCAATTCATTGATTCTTTTTTGTTTGAAAGATGAAGTTTCCTACTTCGTGCACAACAATATTTAGTTCAATCAAAGGTCGTTTGGCCACATGTTTTATGTCCGAAAATTGAACCCGGAGAATATTTCTAACCAGGGTAATATTTTTCTTAAGCGTTTTTATGTTCTTTTTCCATCCGAATTTTGTTTTTTACTTCATGTTTTGTGATATTTATAAATTGTTCTGAGGTCTTTGATGACTATTAATGGGCTAGCCAAGTTTTGATGAATTTGAAATCCAAATTTGAATTGAACTTGAATGATAGTTTTGAGTGATTTCTTTGATTTGGAGCATAGATTTTTCCAAACAATTTTGAAATAATTTTCAAAATAATTTTTAAATTATTTAAGCTATAAAATCCATTAATTCTCTATAATAAGGGAATTTTCAAATATCGTCTTCAAAATTGATTTCGGAAAAAGGTTTTAAAAGCTTGTTTTCTCAAATAAATTATTTTATATATAAAATACATGTTTTTGTACCATTCGATTGAACGAGAAGGAGAATTAAACGGTTTGGTAAAATTTTTGGTATAAGACACATGCGTTTATCTTATTGATCAATCCTTGACTTGTCCATTTGATCGTTTTGACCTACGTGTCGAGTTTATCGATGAGATGAGGTAAAAAATTTACTGCTTTGAGTATGAAATTTACTAGCGGTTAGTAAATCGTTTAGTGCGGACGTGTGGCATGTGACACACGTTAACACTGTTCTGGTTCCTATCTGAAAGTTTGTGATACATTTATCTAAGAGACGTATTTGCCAGTACTGGACCTTCGGGTCATTTGTCCTTCGGGATGTTTGTCTAAGAGACGTATTTGTCCATTGCGACGTATTCGTCCTTGGGATGTTATCCTAGGGATGTTTGTCTAAGAGACGTATTTATTGTCCATTGGGACGTTTCTTTAAGAGACGTGGTGCCTTATTTTGAGAGAGCAGTACTTGGCGGGCTTCGGCCATAAGCATGTGCTATCTTTGAGACGATTTCAATGATATTTGTGATTTCACTTGTGTATCGCCCTTTTTCGAAATTGTTCCTTTGAACTATTCGATATATATTTGTCGCGATTACTTTATGAGAATTTGAACTCTTAGGAGTTCTATTTTTAAGATTTGAATTGCCTACACTAGCATTATATGAGATTTGCCTTTTGGCATTTACTTGAGATTTTATTCTCCATTTTGGGGATATATTTGCTGCGTGTTTGAGATGTGATCTTTTTATGCAGGTTTTGGGTTTGCCAAGATGGCAGGTTTAGGTTTTTCCCTAAACCATATTTCATGTCTTATGAATGTCAATGATATGAGGCTTGCTATATTTAGCACTTTATGGGTATTTTATCTCCTTTAAGATTATACATTTGGGTAGCGATACTATATTCTCACTTGATGTAATCATACTCTTTAGATTGTTCCTTCCAATTCGGGACTATTATCACATTATCCTTATTCTCATATTATCGTTTATCCTTGTAAACTAATTTGTTTACCTAAACTGACCTATGTATTTTATACTCGGGTCAGACCGAGGTGTTTCAGGTTATGTACATTTGGAATCAGCCTATTCTGCTTCTGCATGGATTATTCTGCTAGCTCTTTTTGTTATAGCTTTTTCTGTAGTCCTTTTTGGTTGCAACTCTTATTTTTGTATTCTTTTGACTCGCCTGTATATTGTGGTTGCTACATTACTTGACATGTATCATTTTGTATACTCTATGATGCATTTGTATATATATGTGATGATATACTGTTCTGTGATGTGTTTTGCATTCGAGTTGTGGGATTTTTTCTAATAGATCCTATAGACACCTATTGCTTTGTATTAAGTATTTATTGGATATGTCAGTCCACTTGAGTTAGAAAAAAATGGCATTTGCTGACGTATTAAATAGATATTTAAGACGAGGCTATAGGTGGCCGCTCCTATCCAGCCCTATTCTCTACATTAGCATACAGTATCACCCATTCATACTCTTTGTTAATGTAGGTCTCAGGGTGCGGCGTCACAGAAGGCTAAACTAAAACTTTGGTTGTTATTTCTATAATGCTAGCCGACTGTATGTTCTAGAGACTTTATCCATTTGTGATATTCGAGATCGAGCTCCATCTTTTGATTCTCCTATTTTATTATTCAGTTTGGAAGCTCAACCTAGTTTATTGGATCGTATTGCCGATGCTGAACGGCGTGATTGCGATCTTGTACACCTTATTCAGATTTGTGAGTCTGAGCCCTATAATGAGGAGTTGCGGGATTTCAATATTGATTCTCATGGGTGTCTTCACAAAGTGAACCGTCTTGTTGTGCCTTCTGATTGTGCACTCAGGCATGACATTCTTGATGACTGTCATCGTTCTAAGTATACCATTCATCCTGGCAGTAGTAAGATATATGCCAATATGCATCGCCTTTATTATTGTGAAGGCATGAAGTGTGAAGTGGCGAATTATATGAGTAAATGCTTAACTTGTCAATGTATCAATGCCGAACATTAGCGCCCTTCTGTTCTCCTTCAACCTCTAGAGATTCCATTATGGAAATAGGATCAGATTTCGATGGATTTCATTGACAGCCTACCTCGTTCGAGATCGGGCCATTTTAGCATTTGGGTTACTGTTGATCGCCTTACCAAATCATCTCATTTTATTCCTATTAAGTCTACTAGGAGTGCTTCTCATTTGACCAAGTTATATATAAAGGAAATCGTGAGGCTTCACGGTGTTACTAGTCCGATTGTTTGTGACCACGACCTGCTATCCATGAGTCATTTCTGATAGAGTCTTCAGCAATCTTTGGGAACAACGTTTAATTTCAGCACGGCATATCATCCGCAGTCTGATGGAAATATTGAACGGGTGAATCAAATTTTCGAGGATCTCCTCCATGCTTGCATTCTAGATTTCGGTGGTAGTTGGGAGGATCACCTACCTCTTATGGAATTCTCCTACAACAATAGTTTTCAGTCCAGTATCAGAATGGTTCCTTTCAAAGCCTTATATGGAAGCCATGTTGATCACCTTCTTGTTGGTTGGAATCTGGTGATTCTTCTAAGAAAATTGAACTTATTCGTCAGAGAATGCAAGAGGCATAGAGCCACCAAAAATCTTACATGGACAACCGTAGGAAGCCTCTTGAGTTCTCGGTTAGTGATCTCATCTTTATTCATGTTTCTCCTCTTAAAGGGGTTATGCGCTTTAGTACGACTGGGAAACTGGCTCTTCGCTTTATAGGATCATTCTCTATTACTGAACATATTGGCCTTATGGCTTATAGAGTTTCACTTCCAGCTCATCTAAGAGGATGGTAAAACTTGAGATTTGATACTTATGAATATAGATGTTATATATCTTTATGTAATGTAAAAAGATTGGAAATAATTTCATGAAAAAAGAGATTTATTAGAAAATAATGTGATTATTATTTATGGAAAAATAAATGAGTGTATGTATATATATAAATAAATATATATATATATATATATACATGAAAATTTTAACTATTCTCCACTTTATTAGTTTAGTCTATTAAGGGAATTTGATTTTGTAACCATTAGATTTCCGAATAAGAGAATTAAAGAAAAAAATATGAAATTTAAGGTGGAATAAGAATAGTAGTATAAGTGTTAAGGGATTTTTGAAAAAAAAGGAAATTAAGTAAGAGATATGTTATAGGAGCTAGTAAAATGAATTCAGAAGGAAAGCTTTCCAAATATTAAAGGAAGAGAGGGATTGGAAAGTATGAAGAATTAAAATTCCAAATTGGAAGTTTTAATGTGATTAATACTTAACAGAAGGCTCTCACATGATCGACAACTATTGTTTAAGTAGTGTTCAATCATAATGTAAATCTTCAATATTTTGTCTTTGATTATAAAATATTTTATTTTGAAGTTTTTTTTCTTCCAAAAGAGATGTGTTGAAATAAATTTTGCGAAGGTTTTCGAGAAATTATATATATATAAATTAAATTGGACATTAAAATAAAAGGTAAATTGTAAGAAAAACATTTGGTACGAATAAATAATAAAAGCGTATAATATATTAAGTGTTAATTTAATGTTAAGAGACATATTTATCCGAAGTCAGATAAGTGTAAATTAAAAGCAATTTAGAGTTTTTGAAGAAGTAAAAGAGAAGAAAATAACTTTTTTTTCACAAGTATGCAAATTCTTAGTAGAAGTTGACTTTTCCCATTTGTTAAAGATTTCTACATTGAAGCTTAACTTGAAAGAAAGCATCAATCGTTTCTTCTTAACTTTCACGTTTATTGAAAGCGGGTTCTTTAAGAAAATTTTTTTGTGATAAATAATTCAAATAGGAAAGTGAGATATTAAAACAAATAGAATCTTGAAACTAGTTTACATCCTTATTCAGAAAATATCGAAGAGAGAGATGAATGGTTTGGACATTTCAAAATGTTTATTATCCTGAAATTCTATAAGATACTGAATTGTTATGAGAAATGTAAAATACTTGTGTAAATTGGTTTTTAAGATTTGAAAATTTGAAAAGAAAAATTAAAGGAAAAGTAATTTTGTGATTTAATTTATAAAATTAGGAGGATCTTTTATATTCGTGAAGTTATATTTAAAGATGGAGAAGAAAGTAGAATTTGGAAAAAAAATTGGAACATATAATATGGAAAAAAATATTATATATGGAATTTTACGTTGAAAGAAATTTAAAAAGGAAAAATATTGTTTGTAAATGGAAAATTTTAAAATAGGAGTTTTGGCAAGAAAGCTACAAGACTAAATGTTTAAAATATTGAAAATAGTTTTAATCTTAAAAAAAAATGTGATTTGAAATAAAAGAAAATATGAGTTAAATTTAAGGATTAAGATCCAATTGGAGCTTTTACGATTGGTTTGCCACCAAAAAGAGTTGAATTCTGGAACATGAATTTTTCAAGAAGTAAGGTTAAATTTAAGTATCCTAGGATTGAGTTTTTAAAATAAAGATCCTCAAGCTAAAACTGGTTTAGAGGGAAATTAGAATAATGAGAATACTTAGAAGGAAAAGATACTTATAAAACTTTAGTCCATTTAGGAATCAAAAGGTGGGTGGCAAGTAAGAAATGAAGGCGATTAAAAGATTTTGTAATGGAAATGTTACTTTATGCATGAATGGGCTGTATATTTTAAAATGAGTATACTATGGATAATAAAACATGAATAGTGCAAACTTTTCTCTATAGTGAAATTACATGGATGCAATTTTTGTATGGAGGGGAGTCTATAGCAACCCTGGTTGAGATTTACCTGAAATTAAGCTCAAAAACATAATTTAATCATAATAATTAATTAATGAGAGTCTAATCCAAAGTATTCATTATGTGGAAATCATATTGACTTCATCTTTTAAATTGATGAAAAGAATGATTTCTATAAAATGTATTAATTGATTATATGGAGATAATTTTAATAAATAAAAATGAGAATAATAAAATTTATATTAACTCTTTTATTTATAAGAAACATTAGTTACTAATTATGCAACAACCCTAGTTTGGATACTAAGCTGTGATGGCTCCCCCCGAGACCCACATGAACAAAGAGCATTACTGGGTAATACTATCTGCTAATGCAGAGAGTAGGGCTGGTTAGGATGAGACCATCTATAGTCTTGTCTTAAATATCTATTGAATACGTTGATTAGCGCTCTATATTTTTTTCCTTTCTCAAGTGGATCGACATATGCAATAAATGCTTAATACAAAACTACATGTGGCTATAGGATCTATTAGAACAAAACACAACAACTCAAATACATAACACATCACAGAACAGCAAACAGATATATATATATACATATATACTAATACATCCCAACACAATACCAATAATACATCATAAGTAGTATGACGACCACAATATACACACGAGTCAAAACAATATACATATCAGAGTAGCGACAAAAAACTACAACAAAAAGGCTAATAGATAAGTCCATGCGGAAGCAGAATAGGCTAAGTCCATAAGTGTATCTAACGTGAAACACCTCAGTCTGACTCGGGTATAAAATACATAGTCAGTCTAGCTAAAAAAATCAGTTTATAAAGATAAGTGATAATATGAGCATAAGGTAAGGTGATATTCTTCACAAGTGAGAAGGAATAATTCAAGGGTATATGATTACTTCACGTGGCATAATTAAGTAGGTATAGTAATTTCAAGCGATATAAGGATATCGCTAAATACGAATGCAGGTGATAAAACTCTATAACAATTCTCACAATAAAAGCACGCCTCATCTCATCGGCGTATTACAAAACATCAAATATGGTTTAGGAGAAAAACATAACCCCAAAGAGGAGAAATCCCAAACCCTCCATATCAGCAACTCAAAACAACCACAATGAAATCACAGTCTCAAAATATGCCTTAAGGAAATCAAATATAAATCTCCAACATAGGAGACTATAATCCTAAATAAATTCCAAAAGGCAAATCTCATAAAATATGCCAAAAAGGCAAATCTAAAATAATGCTAGTGTTGGCAAACCCAAATCTCAAATATAGAACTCGATAAGGAGTTCAATTTCCAGACATGTAATCGACATATATAATATCTCAAAGGGCTCAAATGGCCAATAATGTAAAAAGGCGATACACTTTGAAAATCACGAGGAAATCAATGAAATCATCCCGAAGATATAGCACGTCCTTATGGTTGAAGCCCGCCAAGTACTATTCTCCCAAAATACGGAGCCACGTCTCTTAGACTCGTCCCAAAGGACAAATAGATACATCTCTTAGACAAACATTCTGAAGGACAACATCCCGAAGGACAATTACATCGCAATGACAAACGTCTCTTAGAAAAACATCCTGAAGGACAAATGACCCGAAGGTCCTGTACTGGCAAATACGTCTCTTAGACAAATGTGTCACAAACTCTCGGATAGGAACCTGAACAGTGTTAACGTGTGTCCTTTACCACATGTTCACACTAAATGGTTTACTAAATGTTAGTAAATTTCACACACAAAGCAGTAAAAAATTTCCTCATCTCATAGGTAAACACGACCCGAAGGTCAAAACGATCAAACGGACAAGTCAGAAATTGACCGATAAGATAAACACATGTGTGTTATACCACGTGTTTTACCAAACCGTTTAGTTCTCCTTCTCATTTGCTCGAAATGTGCAAATAAGTGTAGTTTAAATATAAAATAATTTACTTTAGAAAACAAGCTTTGAAAACCAATTCTCGAAATCAATTTGAAAACCCTATTTGAAAACTACCTTATTATTAAGAACAAATAGATTTTACACTTGAAAATACTTTAGAATATTATATAATAATGATTTTTAAATGCCCATAAATTTTGAAAATTATTTCGAAATCATTTGGAAAAATCCGTGCTTGAAATCAAAAAAATTACTTAAAATTGTCATTCAAATTCAATTCAAATTTGAATTCCAAATTCATCAAAACTGGGGTAGCCTATTGATAGGCATCATAGCAATCAAAACAATTTGGAAATATCACAAAAACATGAAGTAAAAGTCAAAAATCAGACTGTAAAAGAACATAAAAATGCATAGACAAAATAATACCCAGGTCTGAAATCTTCTCCGAGTTTAAATTTCGGACATGGAATAAGAGGCCAGATGACCTCTGACTAAGCTAAAAATTAGTGTGCAAATGATAGAAAACTTCAAATTTCAAACAAAAAAAGAATCGATGAATCCCGATTGAAAATGAGAAAGTTACGCTATCTCAAACATGGACTCAGACCATGTTTGCAACAGTTCAAAAACAAAATGTGCCCAGGCCTGAAAACCATCTTGATTTCAAATTACAGGCCTGAAAAGAGGACCAAACGACCTCTTATTGAGTTAAAAATTGGTAGGCATATAGTCTAACACATATACTTGAAACTAGAAGAAGAATCACGAAATCTGAACAAGCTATGATAAAGTTATGGTGTCTCAAAGTTGAACTCAGATAATTTTTCACTGTAAAAATCTGGACAAAAATATGCTCCGAATCAAAGTTTGGCAACATATTTCTTTAAGGTACATCGGTCAATATAACCTGACATTTGCAGAACAAAATATAACATCCATATTTTAACCTAGAAAAAGAATCAAACAATTTGAATAAGGTATGATAAAGGTACGATGTCTCAAAGTTGAATGCTTGCAATGATTTCACTCTAAAAATCTGGGCAAAGCATGCTCCGAATCAAAGTTCAGCAACATATTTCTATAAGCTACATAGGTCGAAATGACCTTAAATTTGGCTAAAACAAAATATAATACTTATTCTTTAATCTGGAAAAAGATCACATAATTTGAGTAAGGTATGAGAAAGGTATGATGTCTCAAAGTTGAACCCAGGCAATATTTTCACTGTAAAAATCTGGACAAAAATATGCTCCAAATCAAAGTTCGGCAACATATTTCTATAAGATACATTGGTCGAAATAGCCTAAAATTTGGCTTACATATAGGAAAACAACTATACTTTAAATAGCAAAAACAATCATGCAATTTGGACAAGGTATGAGGAAGTTATAATGTCTCAAAGTTGAATCCAGAACAGATTTATACCGTAAATTCAAAACAATTCATTTACAGAAACAATTTTTTTACATTTCAGCAAGGAATTTTTTCTTGTTTGAGCTAGAGTTTGTGAGATTATTACTCACCTGCTATTAGAAATGATGAAACCTCGAATTTAAGTCAAAAGATTGAAGCTTGAATTGAATTTGAGCTTCTACAACTTGTAAACTATGAAACATGTGCATGCAAGAAAGAAGAAAGTAGTTAACAAACAATCATTCACAAATTTTGATTTTGGATGAAATATTAGGTTTTAAATTTTGATTACTTCAAATTGTTTTTAAACACTAAATTTTAGTCTAATTTGTGGATTTTTGGCTAGGCCTTTGTAAGAGGAAATGAGTTTCTTTTTTTCTGTTCATTGACTAAAGGAAGGAGATGGGGAATGATTTCCTGTACATACATGATATGTTTTTCTCATTTCCTTATCTCTTAGATTTGGGTAATGGGCTTTTAGGACCCAAATAAGAAATATAACTAAATGGTCTAATTATAAAATCAACATTTAAATCTAATGCACATGTATTACACTATATAATAAAACAAAGTCATTTTCTTTCCAATTTCCAACTATATAAAATATGTAAATTTACATACACACGAAAGAAATTAGTTTACACTATATGAAAATATTAATTTTTATTTTTAAAACATTATTGTTATTAAAAACCTTAATTTGCAAAAATACACTATTTTGACCAATAAATGCAAAAGTTTAAATTTTTAACTTCTAAAATTCAACAAAAATACTTTTCTCACATAGAAAAATATTTATAATTAATTGCTTTTTTATAAATTATTAAAAGAAGCAAAATGGCAATAATTAATAAAATTATTGTACAATCACTAAATAAAAATCATCACCCATTTATTTTAACTCAAACCATAATAAAGAGGCTTCTCAAACTTTATTCTCACCTTTTATTTCTAAAATTCATTATTTATTTCAGAACTCCAATTGTATTTAATTCTCAACATTAAATTATAACTAGCAATATAATTTAATATTAACAGTTAATCACTAAAACCAGGTTTGTTATAGACACCTCCCCTTAACAAAATTGCGTCCTCGCAATTTCTAGAGAAGAGTAGTACTCAACATAATTATTTCATCACTAAAAGGAAAGAAAGAAAAGCACGAGATCAAAACTCCTAACTTCCCACTAAAGACGAAAGAAGGCTAAGAAAAAATTGCTCGACAAATTTTATGATGTTCCCGAACATATATATTTTGTATATAGTGGCGCCCCACCTTGAGACCTACATTAACAAAGAGTATTATTGGTAATACTATCTGCTAATGCGGAGAATAGGGCTGGATATTAGCGACCATCTATAGCCTTATTTTAAATATCCATTGAATATGTCGGAAAATGCCATATTTTTTTTATCTCAAGTGGATCAACATATCCAATAAATACTTAATACAAAGCCATAGGTGGCTATAGGATCTATCAGAACAAAATACAACAACTCGAATGCAAAACACATCATAGAACAGTAGATCATCATATATATACACATACATACATAGATATATATACAGATACATCACAGAGTATACCAAATGATACATGTCAATGGTATAGCAACCACAATATACATGCGAGTCAAAAGAATATACATATCAGAGTTGCAGCCAAAAAGGATTACATAAAAAGCTAAATCAAAAAGAGCCAGCAGAATAGTCCATGCATAAGCAGAATAGGCTAAATCCAAATGTACTTAACCTGAATCACCTCGGTCTGACATGAGAATAAAATACATGGGTCAGTCTAGCTACACAAATTAGTTTACAAGGATAGACGATAATATGAGCATAAGGATAGTTTGATAATATACTCAAGTGAGAAGGGACAATTAAAGTGTTTGATTAATTCAAGTGATAATATGGTATCACTACACAAACATATAATCTCAAAAGAGATGAAATAACGCATAGAACGCTAAAAGTAGCGAGCCTCATATTATCGGCATTCATAAAACATCAAATATGGATTTAGGGGAAAACCTAAATTTTCCATCTTGGCAAACCCAAACATGCATAAAGAGATCTCATCTCAAACACGCCAAAAGGCAAATATATCTCCAAAGAGGAGAATAAAATCTTAGGTAAACGCCAAAAGGAAAAACTCATATAACGCTAATGTAGGCAATTTAAATCTCTAAAATAGAACTTTCAAGAGTTCAAATTCCCGAAAGGTAATCGCCAAAAATATATATCAAATGGTTCAAAGGACCGATTTCGAAAAAGGGCGATACACTACGGAAATCACAAACATCAATGAAATCATTTCAAGGACATAGCACATGCTTGTGGCCGAAGCCCACCAAGTACTATTCTCCAAAAATAAGGCGCCACATCTCTTAGTCAAACGTCTCGGAGGACAATAAATATGTATCTTAGACAAACATCTCGAAGCACAACATCCCAAAGGACAAATACGTCGCAATGGACAAATAAGTCTCTTAGACAAACGTCTCGAAGGACAAATGACCGAAGGTCCAATACCGAAAAATACCTCTCTTAGACAAATGTGTCACAAACATTCGGATAGTAACCCAAATAGTGTTAACATGTGTCCCATACCACACATTTGCACTAAATGGTTTACCAACCATCAGTAAATTTTACACTCATAGCGGTAAAAAGTTTACCTTATCTCATCGGTAAACTCAACCCGTAAGTCAAAACGATTAAACGGACAAGTCAGGAATTAACCGATAAGATAAACGCACTTGTCCCATACCATTTGTTTTACCAAACCATTTAATCCTCCTTCTCATTCGCTCGAATAGTGCAAAAACGTGTATTTTATATATAACATAATTTATTTGAGAAAA
This sequence comes from Allium cepa, assembly GCA_030765085.1. Taxonomy (NCBI): domain Eukaryota; kingdom Viridiplantae; phylum Streptophyta; class Magnoliopsida; order Asparagales; family Amaryllidaceae; genus Allium; species Allium cepa. Next base: position 433,871,706 of record CM060943.1, read on the forward strand.
CAAGCTTTTAAAATAATTTTTCAAAATCAATTTTAAAGACGATATTTGAAAATTCCCTGATTGTAGAGAATAAATAGATTTTATAGCTTAAATAATTTAAAATTATTACATAATTATTATTTTAAATACCAATTTATTTTAAAAGTTATTTCAAAATTGTTTGGAAAAATCTGTGCTTGAAATCAAAGAAACCACTCAAAACTGCCATTAACATTCAATTCAAATTCAATTCAAATTTGAATTTCAAATTCATCTAAACTTCACTAGCCTATTAACAAGCATCATAGCCCTCAAAACAATTTAGAAATATCACAAAACATGAAGTAAAAGTCAAAAGTCGGACGAAAAAAGAACATAAAATTGATCTACCAAAATAATACCCAGGTCTGAAATCTTCTTCGGGTTTAACTTTCGAACATAAAACAGGCGGTCGAACGACCTTTGATTGAACTAAATATTGGTGTACACATAGCAGAAAAATTCATATTTCAAACATAAAAAGAATCAATGAATTTCGATTGGAAATGAAAAGGTTACGCTATCTCAAACATGGAGTCAAGCCAAGTTTGCAACAGTTCAAAAACAAAATATGCCTAGGCCTGAAAACCATCTTGGGTCAAAATTACAAGCCAGAAAAAGAGGACCATATGACCTCATATTGATTTGAAATTTGGTTTGCACATAGTAGATAACTACATATTTCAAAAAAAAAACAAAAATCAATGAATTCCGACTGGAAATGCAAAATTTACACTGCCACAAACATGGACTCATGCCATGTTTGCAATAGTTCAAAAACAAAAAATGCACAAGCCTGAAACCTTCTCGGGTTCAACTTCCAAACATGAAATAGAGGACCAAATTACCTTGGATTGAGCTAAAAATTGGTGTGCATATAGAAAACTTCTGATTTCAATCAAAATAAAAATCATGCAATTTGGTTAAAGTATGAGAAAGTTATGAAGTCTCAAACTTTAACCTAGACAGTGTTTTAACTATAAAACTCTGGGCAAAAGCATGCTTCGGATCTATGTTCGACAGCATATTTCCATAAGCTATTTAGGTTGGTTGACCTGAAATTTTGTATGCTTATAGTAGAAAACTTTGTCTTTCAAACTAAAAATGAATCACGTAATTTAAGTAAGGAATAAAAGAATTATGCTATCTCAAACATGAACTCAGGCCATGTTTGCAGCAACTAAGCAAACAATTTCTACAAAAATCAGAATTTTATGAATTGTTTTGGTTTTAGAGATGGATTACCTATATATATATTATCTCTGATTTGTTAATTACAGCAAGGATTTGATACAAATTTGGAGATTTGTGGTTTTGTTTGAGAAAAGAGAAGTGGGTTTGATTTTCTATTTACCGATGGAAGAAGAAGAGGGTAATATAAATGACGCCCAGGTTGTTTTTTGTTTTATCACTTTCATAATCAGGCTAAGGAACACTAATGGGAAATAGACCCCAAAAAAATAAAATAAAAAAGCTAAGGTTAATTAATTCATACTTAACTACATATGAACCTATGTCACATATATACAAAATAGAAATGCATTTCCTCCACATTTACACATAAGAAAAATATGACAACTTGTATACAAATCATGTATTTGTCGAGCTAAGTTAAGAACATAATATGGTAAACACAGAATAGAAGAACATATTATGGTACATCTAAGAGTAGTACAAGTGTTATGAATCCCCAAATCATTGTGTCTTGTACTTTTAATGTCCTTTGGGGTAGATAGAAGTTTGGGAATACGTTTAGGAATGCATTTTAATTCCATAGTATTCCTTATTGAATTTATTATAACTACCCTGTGAATAATCTTTAACTTATCTTAACTTTCAGCTAATAGCTGGAAGACACAGAGGACGATGCTCGGATGCTGGGCAATCCCGCGGCTTACATTCGAACAGCGTTTATATGTCTACTGATCAGTTTATGGAGTTATTTAGGAGCACTCAGCCTCTATCTCCTACTCGAGTATCTCCACCATGCAATTCTGTCTTTGCGTGCTTATGTAGTGATTTCTCTCATCTCGGAGGAAAGCCGTTCAAAGGCTCTGAGTCTATTCTAGAGGTCCATGCTTGGATTCGTATGTGCAAGCACATCTTCTCTCGCATGGATCTTTCTAACCACGACAGGTTCTTGTAGCATCTAGCCTGTTGCAAGAGCATGCCCTTCATTGGTACAAGCTTCTCATAGCCGAGCTTGATGAGTCTACTCTTTCTTGGACATAATTTCAAGAACGATTCGAGCTCAAATTCATTCCTGAATCTGAGAAAGCTTTATTAGGCCGTCACTTCCTTGAGTTAAAGCAAGGGAAGTCCTCCGTCTCTGATTATGTTTGATCATTTGAGGCCTTATCTATGTATGGTCATGAATACATTAGCACCTCTTATAAGAAGAATCTGAAGTTTGTCTCTGGTCTTAAGAAGTATCTCAAGAAGTCTTTGATGCTCTAGCTCAAGCTTACTTTTAAGGAGTTGGTTGACTCGGTGCTTCATCTCAAAGCCATCGAGAAGTAGTGAGAGAGTGGTGGGGAGTTTGAGGTTCGCAAGAACCCCAATAAGAAGTAGTTCCTATTCCATAAGCCAAAGTTTTTCCATTCCAAGAAGAAGATGCCCGTAAGGTCTAGTCCTAATTCCAAGCCTAGTGGAGCACCTCCTACTCAGAAGCGGTGTTTCAATTGTGGTTCTTCAGACCATTTGATCCACAACTGCCCTAAGCCTATTATTTACCGGTATTACAAGGAGGGTCATCGGGTTGCAACTTGTCCTATTGCTCCTTTTCACCTAATTTCTCTTGTAGCTCAACTATTTTGCAAGGTTAGTTTAACATTCACATAATCTAGCTGAGCCATGATCAAAAAATTGCAAAAGCAATCAAAAAATTAGCTTTTGTTGAAATTTTTTAGTGGTTTCTATGTTTGAAATTTGTTTCATACCGCCACTTTGAAAGCCTATAACTTTTGAATCCAACAACGAAATTCTGCCGGATTTGTTGCATTTGGTAGCTTGCATGTTGAAATTTATTTCTGCAAATTTAGATTGAAAAAAGTCATTTGGATGCTTAAAACAGTGGTAGAAAATCAACTCGAAAGCAAATTATTGCCTCTAGAAATTGTTTGCTGAGTTGCTGCAAACATAGCATAAGTCCATGTTTGAGATATCATAAATCTTTCATTCCTTACTGAAATTTCATGATTCTTTTTTTTTCAAAGATAAAGTTTTCTACTATAAGCATACCAAATTTCAAGTCATTTCGGCCCATATAGCTTATAGATATATGTTGTCGAACTTTGATACGGGGCATGTTTTTGCCCAGAGTTTTACAGTTAAAACCCAGCCTGGGTTAAACTTTGAGACTTCATAACTTTCTCATACTTTATCCAAATTATATGATTCTTTCTTTGTTTGAAATCTGAAGTTTTCTGTTATATGCATACCAATTTTCATCTAATCCAAGGTAATTTGGTCCTCTGTTTCATGCTTTGAAGTTGAACCCGAGAACGTTTTCAGGCTTGTGCATTTTTTGTTTTTGAACTGTAGCAAACATGGCCTGAATACATGTTTGTGACAGTGTAACTTTTGCATTTCTGATCAGAATTAATTGATTCTATTTTTTTGAAAGATGTAGTTTTCTACAATGTGTATGCCAAATTTCAATTCAATATGAGGTCATATGGTCCTCTGTTTCAGGCTTGTAATTTGGACCCAAGATGGTTTCTAGGCCTGGGCATATTTTGTTTTTGAACTTTGGCAAACATGGCCTGGGTCTATGATTGAGATAGCGTAACTTTTTCATTTCCAATCGGAATTCATTGATTCTTTTTTGTTTGAAATATGAAGTTTTCTACTTCATGCACAATAATATTTAGTTTAATCAATAGTCATTTGGCTACCTGTTTTATGTCCGAAAGTTGAACCCAAAGAAGATTTCTAACCAGGGTATTATTTTGCTTAAGCGTTTTTATGTTCCTTTTCCATCTGACTTTTGTCTTTTACTTCATGTTTTGTGATATTTATAAATTGTTTTGAGGTCTATGATGCCTATTAATAGTCCAGCCAAGTTTTGATGAAACTGAAATTCAAATTTGAATTAAACTGGAATTGAATTTGTATGACAGTTTTGAGTGATTTCTTTGATTTCGAGCACAGATATTTACAAACAATTTTGAAATAATTTTTAAAATAATTTTTAAATTATTTAAGCTATAAAATCCATTAATTCTCTATAATAAGGTAATTTTCAAATATGGTCTTCAAAATTGATTTCGAAAAATGGTTTTAAAAGCTTGTTTTCTCAAATAAATATTTTATATATAAAATATACGTTTTTGCACCATTCGAGTGAACGAGAAGGAGAATTAAATGGTTTGGTAAAACACGTGGTATAAGACACATGCGTTTATCTTATCGATTAATTCTTGACTTGTCCATTTGATCGTTTTGACCTACGGGTCAAGTTTACCAATGAGATGAGGTAAACTTTTTACTGCTTTGATTGTAAAATTTACTAGCGGTTAATAAACCGTTTAGTGCGAACGTGTGGTATGAGACACACGTAAACACTGTTCGGGTTCCTATCCGAAAGATTGTGAAACATTTATCTAAGAGATGTATTTTCCAGTACTGGACCTTCGGGTCATTTGTCCTTCGGATGTTTGACTAAGAGATGTATTTGTCCATTGCGACGTATTTGTCCTTGGGATGTTATCCATGGGGATATTTGTCTAAGAGACGTATTTATTGTCCATCGGGACGTTTCTCTAAGAAACGTGGTGCCTTATTTTGAGAGAGCAATACTTGGCGGGCTTCGGCCATAAGCACGTGCTATATCTTTGAGACGATTTCATTGATGTTTGTGATTTCCCTAGTGTATCGCTCTTTTTTGGAATTTATCCTTTGAACCATTCGATATATATTTGTTGCGATTACCTTATGAGAATTTGAACTCTTGGAAGTTCTATTTTTGAGGTTTCAGTTGCCTACACTGGCATTATATGAGATTTGCCTTTTGGCGTTTACTTGAGATTTTATTCTCCTCTTCAAAGATATATTTGCTGCGTGTTTGAGATGTGATCTTTTTATGTAGGTTTTGGGATTGCCAAGATGGCGGGTTTAGGTTTTTGCCTAAACCATATTTCATGTTTTATGAATGCCGATGATATGAGGCTCGCTACTTTTAGAACTTTATGGGTATTTTATCTCCTTTAACATTATACGTTTAGGTAGTGATACCATATTCTCACTTGATGTAATCATATGCTTTAGATTGTTCCTTCCAATTCGGGACTATTATCACATTATCCTTATGCTCATATTATCGCTTATCCTTGTAAACTGATTTGTTTAGCTAGATTGTCCTGTGTATTTTATACTCGAGTCAGACCGAGGTGTTTCAGGTTATGTACATTTGGAATTAGCTTATTCTGCTTCTACATGGACTATTCTGCTAGCTCTTTCTGTTATAGCTTTTTGTGTAGCCTTTTTTGGTTGCAACTCTGATATTTATATTCTTTTGACTCGCCTGTATATTGTGGTTGTTATACCACTTGACATGTATCATTTTGTATACTCTATGATGTATTTGTATATATATGTTATGATCTACTGTTCTGTGATGTGTTTTGCATTCGAGTTGTTGTATTTTTTCTAATAGATCCTATAGACACCTATTGCTTTGTATTAAGTATTTATTGGATATGTCAGTCCACTTGAGTTAGAAAAAAGGGCATTTGTCGACGTATTCAATAGATATTTAAGAGGAGGCTATAGATGGTTGCTCCTATCCAGCCCTATTCTCTACATTAGCAGACAGTATCACCTAGTCATACTCTTTGTTAATGTAGGTCTCAGGGTGGGGCGTCACAGAAGGCTAAACAAAAAATTCGGCTATTGTTTCTATGATGATAGCCGTGTGTATGTTCTAGAGACCGTAACCCTTTGTGATATTCATGATCGAGCTCCACCTTTTGATTCTCCTATTTTATTACTCAGTTTGGAAGCTCGACATAGTTTATTGGATCGTATTGTCGATGCACAGCGGCTTGATCGCAATTTTGTACACCTTATTCAGATTTGTGAGTCTGATCCCTATGATGAGGAGTTGTAGGATTTCAGTATTCATTCTCATGGGTGTCTTCGCAAAGTGAACCGTCTTGTTGTGCCTTCTGATTGTGCACTTAGGCATGACATTCTTGATGACTGTCATCGTTCTAATTATACCATTCATCCTAGCAGTAGTAAGATATATGCTGATATGCATCGCCTTTGTTATTGTGAAGGCATGAAGTGCGAAGTGGCAAGTTGTGTGAGTAATTGCATGACTTGTCAACGTATCAAAGCCGAACATTAGCGCCCTTCTGTACTCCTTCAACTTCTAGAGATTCCATTATGGAAATGGGATCGGATTTCGATGGATTTCATTGACAGCCTACCTCGTTCAAGATCGAGCCATTCTAGCATTTGGGTTACTGTTGATCGCCTTACCAAATCAGCTCATTTCATTCCTATTAAGTCTACTAGGAGTGCTTCTCATTTGACCAAGTTATATATAAAGGAAATCGTGAGGCTTCACGGTGTTCCTAGTTCGATTTTTTATGACCGATCTGCTATTCATGAGTCATTTTTGGTAGAGTCTTCAGCAAGCTTTGGGAACAATGTTTAATTTCAACACGGCATATCATCCACAGTCTGATGCAAATACTGAATGGGACAATTGAATTCTCGAGGATCTCCTCCGTGCTTGCATTCCACATTTCAATGGTAGTTAGGAGGATCACCTACCGCTTGTGGAATTCTCCTACAACAATAATTTTCAGTCCAGTATCGGTATGGTTCCTTTCAAAGCCTTATACGGAAGCTGTGTTGATCACCTTCTTGTTGGTTGGAATCTGGTGATTCTTCTTTGAAGATTGAACTTATTCGTCAGAGAATGAAAGAGGCACAAGGCCACCAAAAATCTTACGTGGACAACTGTAGGAAGCCTCTTGAGTTCTCGATTGGTGATCTTATCTTTATTCGTGTTTCTCCTCTGAAGGGGGTTATGCGCTTTAGTATGATTGGGAAACTGGCTCTTCGCTTTATAGGATCATTTTCTATTACTGAACATATTGTCCCTATGTCTTATAGAGTTTCACTTCCAACTCATCTATCTGGCATTCATGATGTGATTCACGTCTCTCAGCTTCGAAAGTGTCTTCGAGAGTCGGATTTTGTTATTGATTCTCCTAATTGTCAAGAGCTTGAGATCTCACCAGACCTATCTTTTACGCAGCAGCCTATTCGCGTACTTGCTTCAGAGGTAAAACGCCTTTGAAACAAGTATGTGCCGCTCGTTAAACATCAACGGTCCGCTAATCCCAATGACTCCACTTGGAAAACCAGAGAGTTTTGTCGAGCGATCATATCCCAGTTTTCTTTATTCGCATAGCAACGGTGAGAATGTTTCTTTATCTCAAGTTTATTTTCTTTTCTTTTTGAGTGATGAAATGAAATAGTTGAATACAAATTCTTCTCTAGGAATTGTGAGAATGCAATTTTGTTAAGGGAAGGAGTCTGTAACAATCCTGGTTTGAAGATTACCTGTCAATATTAAATTATAATGATAATTATAATTTATTTTTGCGATTTAAATTAAAATTTGATTAACCAAATTGTTTATTTGTAATAAACAATGAACTATCAAATTTAAAATGAGAAATTGAAATTCCAAGCTTTATTTTAGTTTGTTTGGAGTGATAACAAATGGTATATGGGCTTTGAATTTTGAAAATGATTTTAATTTAGAGAAAATGCAATAGTTATATTAATTATTGCTTATTTGCTTCTTCTAATTACTTTTAAAAGAAGTATGTAATTTCTAAAGGTAGTTTATTGAAATAAAAAAGTGGAAATTGGTTTGAAAATATATTTTGACTATAGATTGAGCTTGGAAATGATTTGAAATAATTTTCTAAGTGAGAAAGGTATTTTTGTTAAATTTTAAAAGTAAAAAATATAAACTTTTGCATTTTATTGCGAAAATAGTGCTTTTTTGTTAAATAAAGGAACTTAATAATAAAAATATTTAAAAATAAAAATTAATCATTTTATATGATAGAAAATCTTTTATTTTGTGTGTATACAAGTTTTCATAATTTTCTTATGTGTAAATATGGAGAAAGTGCAATTTTGTTTCGTGTATATGTTTAAGTGTGAATTAATTAACCTTAGCCTTTTTTTCTTTTTTTGGGTCCATTAGCCCATTGGTGTTCCTTAGCCTGATTAAGAAAGTGAGAAAATAGAAAATAACATGTACGTACATTTCCATTACCCTCTTCTTCTTCCACCAATAAACAGAAAATCAAACCCACTTCTCCTTTCTCAAACAAAACCACAAATCTCCAAACTTGTATTAAATCCTTGCTGTAATTAACAAATTAGAGACACTGTATACAGATAATCCATCTCTAAAACCAAAATAATTCATCAAATTCAGATTTTTGTAGAAGTTGTTTACTGTAATTAAAATATCTTGTGTTGCATGCTTGTAAAACTCCATTTTCAGGTCATTTAAGCCATTTTCAAGGCCAAAGCTTGCTCCTTTTCACTGATTTTCTCTTGTAGCTCAAGTATTTTGCAAGGTGAGTTGGAATACTCATATAATCTAGCTGAGCCTAGCTCAAAATATTGGAAAAGCAATCAAAAAGATGGCTTTTTTTGATAAATTTTTGTAGTGGTCTCTCTGTTTGAAATCTGTTTCATATTGCCTTTTTGAAAACCTATAGCTTTTGACTCCCACAACGAAATGCTGTCGGATTTCTTACATTTGGTAGCTTGCATGTTGAACTTCATTTCTGAAAATTTAGGATGAAAAGTATTTTCATTTGGATGTTCAAACCAGTGGTAGAATATCAACTCGAAAGTAGATTTTTGCCTATAGAAATTGTTTGCTGAGTTGCTGCAAACATGGCCTGAGTACATATTTGAGATAGCATAACTCTTTTGTTCCTTATTGAAATTGCATGATAATTTTTTTGTTTGAAAGATAAAGTTTTCTGCTATATGCATACCAAAATTTTAGGTCATTTCAACCTATATAGCATATAGAAATATGCTGCTGAACTTTGATCCGGAGCATGTTTTTTCCCGGAGTTTTACAGTGAAAACAGTGCCTAGGCTAAACTTTGAGACTTCATAACTTCCTTATACTTTATCCAAATTATATGATTCTTTTTTTGTTTGAAAGCTGAAGTTTTATATTATATGCATAAGAATTTTTAGCTCAATCCGAGATAATTTGGTCCTAAGTTTCTTGCTTGGAAGTTGAACCCGAGATAGTTTTCAGGCCTGTGCATTTTTGGTTTTTGAACTGTTGCAAACATGGCCTGAGTCTATGTTTGTGACAGTGTAACTTTTTCATTTACAGTCAGAATTTACTGATTCCTTTTTTTGGAAGATGTAGTTTTATACCATGTGCATACCAAATTTCAACTCAATAAGACGTCATACGGGCCTCTGTTTTAGGCTTGTATGTTGGACCTAAGATGGTTTTCAGGCCTGGGCATATTTTGTTTTTGAACTGCTACAAACATGGCCTACGTCCATGTTTGAGATATCGTTACTTTTTCTTTTCCAATCGGAATTCATTGATTCTTTTTCTATTTGAAAGATGAAGTTTTCTACTTCATGCGCATCAATATTTAGTTCAATCAAAGGTTTTTTGGCCACCTGTCTTATGTCTGAAAGTTGAACTCGGAGAAAATTTCAGACCTGGGTATTATTTTGCTTAAGGTTTTTATGTTCTTTTTCCGTCCAACTTTTGACTTTTACTTCATATTTTATGATATAACTGAATTGTTTTGAGGGTTATGATGCATATTAATAGGCTAGCCAAATTTTGATGAATTTGAAATTCAAATTTGAATTAAATTTGAACTGAATTTGAATTGAATTTGAATTGAATTTGAATGATAGTTTTGAGTGATTTCTTAGATTTCGAGCACAAATTTTTCCAAACAATTTTGAAATAATTTTTAAAATAAATTGTTATTTAAAATAATTATATGTAATATTTTTAAATTATTTAAGCTATAAAATCTATTTATTCTTTATAATAAGGGAATTTTCAAATATCATCTTCAAAATTTATTTCGGAAAATGGTTTTAAAAGCTTGTTTTCTCAAATAAATTATTTTGTATATAAAATACATGTTTTTGCACTATTCGAGCGAATGAGAAGGAGAATTAAACAGTTTGGTAAAACATGTGGTATGGGACACGTGCGTTTATCTTATCGGTTAATTTCTGACTTGTCCATTTGATCGATTTGACCTGCAGATCGAGATTACCAATGAGATGAAGTAAACTTTTTACCTCTTTGAGTGTGAAATTTACTAGCGGTTAGTAAACCGTTTAGTGCGAACGTGTGGTATAAGACACACATTAACACTGTTCGGGTTCCTATCCGAAAGTTTGTGACACATTTGTATAAGAGACCTATTTGCCAGTACTGGATCTTCAGGTCATTTGTACTTTGGGACATTTGTCTAAGAGAATTATTTGTCCAATGCAACGTATTTGTCCTTTGGGATGCTGTCCTTCGGGATGTTTGTCTAAGAGACGTATTTATTGTCCTTCGTGACATTTGTCTAAGAGATGTGGTGCCTTATTTTGGGAGAACACTACTTGGCGGGCTTCGATCATAAGCACGTGTTATATCCTTGAGAAGATTTCATTGATATTTGTAATTTTCGTAGTGCATCGCCCTTTTCTGGAATTGGTCCTTTGAACCATTCGATAAATTTTTGTGGCAATTACCTTTCGTGGATTTGAACTCTTGGAAGTTCTATTTTAGAGATTTGAATTGCCTACACTGGCATTATATGAGATTTGTCTTTTGGCGTTTACTTGAGATTTTATTCTCTTCTTTATAGATATATTTGCCTCATGGCGTGTTTAAGATGGGATCTCTTTATGCATGTTTGAGTTTGCCAAGATAATGGATTTAGGTTTTCCCCTAAAACCATATTGGATGTTTTATGAATGCCGATGATATGAGGCTCGCTACTTTTAGCTTTTTATGCATTATTTTTTCTCTTTTGAGATTATATATTTGTTTAATGATACTATATTATCACTTGGTGTAATCATACACTTTAATTGTCCCTTCTCACTTGAGTATATTATCAAACTATCATTATGCTCATATTATCGCTTATCCTTGTAAACTAATTAGGTACGTTTGGAATTATCCTATTCTGCTTCTACATGGACTACTCTACTAGCTCATTTTGTTATCGCTTTTTGTGTAGTCCTTTTTGGTTGCAAATCTGATATGTATATTCTTTTGACTCGCCTGTATATTGTGGTTGCTATACCACTTGACATGTATAATTTTATATACTTTGTGATGTATCTGTGTCTGTATATATATGTGATGATCTACTGTTCTGTGATGTGTTTTGTATACGAGTTATTGTATTTTGTTCTGATAGATCCTATAGCCACCTATGGCTTTGTATTAAGTATTTATTGGATATGTCGATCCACTTGAGATTAAAAAAATATGGCATTTGTCGACGTATTCAATAGATATTTAAGACAATGCTATAGATGGTCTCTCCTATCCATCTCTATTCTCTGCATTAGCAGACAGTATTGCCCAGTAATACTTTTTGTTAATGTAGGTCTCAGTGTGGGGCGTCACAAATTATTTTCCCATTGATAGTTGTTGTAACAAATTGATATAAATTTATTTAAAATAGTGATATTGAGATTTATTGTAAAATGAGATTTTGGCAATTATAGACCTTTCCTAATTAAAATCATAAGAATAACTTGATTTTAAAAGTTGCATTGAGTTATTAATTTATTTCTATACTAGCAAAAAGGGGAACTTTAGCTTGATTATGAAAAATTTATGAAATTAAGTTATTATTTTGTAAAACATTGTTTACATGTAAACTATTATTTTATAAGTGAAAACAAAGGAAATGATAACATAAGCGACAAGCACCATTGTCCTAGTGGTTAAGTGATTTGGCATTGGTGCGAAGGTCACAAGTTCGAAACTTACATTGCGTGATTCGAACGTTTATTGATATATGGTATGTTGTTATGGTGATTTGTTGTATATAAGTACCATTTCAAAAAAAACCTTGGCGTGCTGTTGAAATTCACGTTCATGAAGTCAAATGATCGTCATTCGAGAAAAACCCACCGCGGCGGATCATCTAGAAGGTTCCGGCAATGCTTGGAATTTGTTCCAAGCAATGGCACGGGTCCATCGGTCCACCTAGACTGGTGCATCGGTCATGGCCTAGAACATGTTCCAAGTCGTGCCACCAAGCCTCTCCCTTAGCTCTTGTTTCCTAGATTTTTGCCCGGTTGAATTTCTATCTTATGTGCATGATTTTAGTGCCTATTTTGTGATGATTTCAATTGTTTATTTTTGGATTTTCAACTCTTGAATTTGGGAATTCTTTTTGAAGATAACCTTCCATAGAATTAGTTCTATGGAAACATAGAAACACGCTACTTTTATTGCACCAATTGCCGACCAGGTTTGGAAAAGATATGTTTCCAAATCAAGTTGTTTTCTTTGTATATATGTTTATATTTTTTCTGTACAAATATCTTTCAAAAGTTTACATACAATATTAGTGCTACCCAGTTGACTAAAAACAAGGTGTTTAACCAATAATTTATGTACATACAAACTAAGTAATATTTTCTCCAAATTTTATACTAGTATTATACGAATCAAAATTTTCAAGATAAAAGTTAAAGTAAAACTATTTTATATTAAAAAATACACATCCTCAAAGGGATAATAAATTGAATTCAATAGTTTAGTAAAAAGGTGGTATGAAATGCTTGTTTTCAATTCACATTTTAATTCCCAGACTTATTTAATTGAACTTCTCTCACACCCGAGTGGAGTTTACTAACTTGTAGTAAATATTTGAGTAAAGTTGTGCGGTATGGGACGTACGATCGTTACTCGACAAGTTACTATTTGAAAGTATATAACACTTACTTTGATAATTTTACAGACTCATCTTCTATGTTAATCCGTTTACAACTGGATTTGGATTATGGGTCATATGCCCATCCGTGGAACTACGGGTTTTTATGCCTATTTGTGGAATAATGGGTTTTATGAACATCTGTAGTTTATGGGTTTTCATCCTCATCAGTGGGTCTTCAGGACCATCTGTGCATAACACACATGTTTAAAGAGATTACACGCTCACCAATCTATGGTAATTTTAGGCGCTTCCCCCTTTAAATTCTTGATCTCGGTCACTGATTTTTGGATTTTATGAGATTTGTGTTTCACCAAATATTTCTTTAGATTTTTCTTTTTTCAGCTAAAGTTAATTCGGGTTTGTTGAATGAAATTAAGAATGATAATTTGCTTTTAAGATTTAACACTATACGACTATGTATTCTCATTGAGATTTGTTATGCCATTGTCAGTACTCTCTCAAATTGATTTGAATTAAAACTAGACTTAACCATTTGTTATCTTTATATAATGCTCGGGTTAGACGGAGGTGTTTTAGATACTTCTGTATAATGACCTTAGAGTTGTATTTGCGTGATGCTAGCATATATACTATATTAGTCTAGTAGAGTATGTAGTCTATTATGTATGTTGAGATAGAGACTTATTCTTTTGTATGCTCTCTTGGGTTGTCTTAGGTATCTCATATATATCTTGTGGATCTTTTATGACCACTCTTTTGTAGTCCACTCCAGATATTGTATACATGTCTCTTTTAACTTTATGAGATATGTATATTTCTCTATTGTGTTATGTCATTTTGTGATTGGTAATATTCTACATTATTTAGAATTATTTTAAGCCACTGTATTATTGTTTTGCACTAGGATCGGATACATAGAATCCTCTCTAGTAAGAACATAAATAAATAAAATATCTGCCTAATTCGACACATCGATACTTTCCTAAAGTAGTACTACGAATGGTTGCACCTAACCATCCTTATTCCTCACATTATGTAACATCCCCGGATTTTAGCTCAGTTTAATTCGATAATTGGATTGATTTTTGAAATTAAATTGTAAATCTAATTATGAATTAATTAGAAATTTTTTAGAATAAGTAAAAATTTTGGATTTATTGACAGAATACATGGAAATAAAATTTTATTGTAAATAGGATGTTGAATTGGAATTCAAAAATAAGTATTTTATAAAATTGAATTTGGGATTTGAAATTCAAGAGGTTAAAAATCTATTATATGTGTTTATTAAAAGTATAAAATAATTTTCTTCACATTGATATAAATAGTAAATACAGATATAAAACAAGAATGTCTAAAGGTTTATATATACATATATCTTTTGAAATTTATGAGATAAACATATTAAAATATAAAAATAAAATATTATTTGTATGTGTGTAGATATAGAATTAATAAAAAGTTAAGAGAATCACTTTCCTTTCGTATTTGAAATATATTTAATTTGTATATATATAAATTTGATTTTATATGTAAATACTTAGAACTAAATTTATAAATCAATTAAAGTTAAGGGTTTAAAACATGAATTTGTAAATAGAAATAAAATAAGGTTTAAACTAAATTTTTAAACTAAAGGACTTAAACACAATTTAGGTAACAAATGAAATTTGTAAATATTAACTTAAAACAATCAACAAGTGTAAATTAAAGAAAATGGAAAATTAAACAAGTGTGATGAATCACATGGAAAAATTAACAAGTGGCAAGTTAAAGTTTCTTTTAATTCAAATTAGAGATACATAATAAAAGTTAGTAAAAGAAATCAGGCCATTTTTTCTTTCAAACATTTGAAAAATATGAAACAAAGTAACTCAAAATCAAACAATTGTATTCAACTCCAACCTGTAAACCAGAAAAGCATCAGGATCAAAGAAAGTGATGAATAAAAATCAGCAAAACAAAATCTGTAGCCTGCATATTTCTTCAATCTGGAAGCTTGCACGCAAATTCAGTTCATAAATCAAAGGAAATCTGGGATGCAAACCTGGAAACAAGAAAACTCAAACACTTCACTGTTTCTTCTCTATTCTGTCAGGAAACAGGTAAGCAAAACTTGGCCGAATCTACACTTATATGTTGATGTTGTGATTGATTTTTTTTTAAAATATAGTGGATGTTATTCTGCAAATATGAATATGAATACTTGTTATCTGAGCATTGCTTGTATATGAAAAGAAGACAGAGAAAAGAAAACAACATATCTCCGTGTTAGTAACAGGTTGACAAAGAACAAGAGGAAGAAAGAAAAAATCATCATATCTCAAATTTTGAAAAAGAATTAAGCACTGATCTCTAAATGAAAAATTATGATGACAGTGTAATTCAAATAATAAAAATAGTTTCAGATGGTTTTATGCAATAAATATTTTGAAATTTGGAAATTACAGTGATAAATAAATTTTTATCAGAAAACCAAGTATCAAGATTTTAAATTGCAGTTATATGTTTGGATTTGCACTTAAATATTATGAATTTTGATAATAATATCAAGTTTTTTAGATAAGAATTCGTTGAGAAATTGAGAGATGATCGAGAACAGTACCTCCGTCAAAATCCAGTGATTAACGACGAGTTGGACGTCGCGATTAGGGGTGAAGCTTGCTGGTGCATTGGTGGGTATGCGAAAAATACAAACTGATTTTATTTTGCATCGTAGTGTTTGGAAAATGGCATTTTAGGGTTTAAGAACCCAAATTGGGTCGAGCTGTTCATCGTGCTCATGTGGCAGCGTGGGATGATCGGAGTTGATCACAATCATGGGGATGGCTACTGGAGGGTTCGACGAAGCTTTGGTGATGATGGTAGGACTTCTCAAGGTCAGAGGCGATGGTGGGGGTGCGAATTACCGGTAGTGTTGGTTTTTGGACTTGGTCAAAAATGGTTCGATTTTGTTTCGAAGATGTTGCTGTTGATCTGGGTTCTCGCTTGGGTTTGTAGGGGTTCGTGTGGTCATTAAGGGTGGTCGTGACGATCACCAGTGGTCGGCGATGCTGGTGTAGGTGCACCGCGTGCACGTCATGTCAGGGGGTGAGTTGCTCGAAGTCAGGTTCGGGGAAGTAGGGTCGTAGCTCGGGTTTGGCCTCGGGGTGTCAAGCGAGTGATCTATCTATACAGTAGGTTTAAAATTCGATCGTGAAACAAAGTAGAGGAGGAGAAGTTCTTGGGGAAAGTATTGGGTAACCTAGGGTTTTACTCGAAGGATGGCTCAAAGTAGTAAGGCTCGTGGCTCGGGTTAATTATTTGTAACAGGTTTTGACAGAATCTGTTGTTCTATTTTTTTTAAAATTTTAAATAAAATTTAAAAGCTGAGTTTAAATGAAAAGTAAAATTTTAAATAAGTTTTAAAATCTAGTTTTTATCTGGAGTTTAAGTTTAAATCTTAGGTTTCAAATAAGATAAAGTTTATAAACTTGAATTGATTTAAACTACTTTAAAAAGGGTTAAGTAGTTTGAATTTTAAAAATGAATTTTTAAATTGTAAATAGGTTTTTAAATCTAAAGATTTATTTGGAATCAAAGTTTAAGATGCATTCCAATTTTGAAATAAAAAGAAGTTTTTTTTTTAATTTAAAATGTTTTAAACAATTTGAATTTTAAAGAGTATTTTTAATTATGGTTTCAATTTAAACATAAATTGGGTTTTAAATTCTTTTAAACTTCTCTATGAAGTGAATATTTCTTTAACATGTGAATTAAAGATTTTTAATTGTCTTTAAACTTTGTTTAAAGTTAATTTGTTTTCATTTTTAATCTTAAAATTTAAAACGAAATTTAAAAAAAAAGTAAAATATGAAGGTAAATTGTTTAAGTGGCATGTTAATGGTAACTTGATTCATTAATAAGAAAGATGTTTTTATCTTTAAAATAAATAAAGATTAATGATTTGTGATTATTAAATCAATTAAAATGGATAATTAATGATTTGGATAAATTTATAATTAAGAGTTTAAAATTAGTTAATTAAGGTTTTAGCTAATTAATTTGGTATAAACAAATTGGTAATTAAGGATTATTAATTAAATAAGATCTAAATCTTTAATCAATGGTTAGTAATTAATTTATCAAGTAATTAAAAAGAATTACTTAATGATTAAGAAGAAATTATTAAAGATAATTACTTAATGAAGTAATTAAAGGAACTAATTACTCAGTGTAATTAATTGAGTTATTGTGGTTAATTTTAGTTAATTAATTAAGTTTAATTAATTAAAAAGAATTACTTAAGTATAATTACTTAATGTAATTAATTAGGTGTAATTACTTAGTGAAGTAATTAATTAATAGTTGTTGAATGTAATTTATTAAGGGAAATTACTTGATGAGTAGTAATTAAAGGATAATTACTTAAGGGAAATAATTAAGTGATAATTACTCAGTGTAATTAAAGGATTAATTAATATAATTAATCAAAGGTGTTGGTTTAATTAATGAAAGTAATTAAGGGAAGTTAATTACTGATTGTGATTAATCAGGTTTGAGTAATAAATATAATTATGTTTATAATTAATTATTAAATGTAATTAAAATAATAATTAATTAATGAAGAAATTAGAGGGTCATTAATTAATGTAGTTAATGGATAATTAAAGGTTTAATTGATTTATAAATATGATTAATTATAAGATAATTAATTAATCAATGAAGTGATTAAGGTAATAATTAATTAATTTAATTAATTTAGGATTAAACAATTAATCTTACTTGTAAATGATGATTGAATGCTTGGATTGCTCATGAATGTTTGTATTGTGTGAAATGCCTTGAATTGATTGTTATCGCTGGACTGTAATATTCTGTGATTTGAGATATGCTGTGTATTGATCTGTGATATCTGTGATATGTTTTAGGTGTAAATACCCTTAGCCGTAAAACGGCATTTGAAATTCGATGCGACAGGGAGACGGATTCCAGTTGGTTATCCGAAACCTACATCGAATCATATTAGTGAATACTTGTTATTGATAAATTTACTTTATCTATGAATCTGTGAAAGAAGATAAGCATTATAGCTTATACTGCTTATCGATATTGCTGCACTTTAATCTGTGATGGGATGATTGTTGTTGCACTGTTGTGTGTAAACCTTGGACCACACCTATACACACACAAATATGGATTGCACGTGGAAATCGGTTAAGTCACAGATTTTTAAAAAAATATAGTTTTGAATTTGAATTTTTAATTCAAATGGTTTTGAAACTGAATTGGGTTTAAAGTGAGAAACTTTTGAAAAGGTATTTTTAAAAAAATGATGAAAGTTATTTTGAATAACTTAATAATGATTTAAAATCTGAGTAATTTGATTTAAATTGGAATTCAATGTCTGATATTGAATTCTATATCTGGTATTTATGACGTAAAAATGTTATACAAAGTTATATATGTGTTGGATTTTAAACCATTTTAAAAGTATTACTTTGAGGATTTGAATTTAATCCAAGTTTAAAGGCCTTAACTCGTGCAAAAGTAATCAGATTTTTCCGAAACGGGACAAGTGGTTTTTGAATAATAATAGCTTTCGTCTAAGGAAATGGTTTCCAATTTGTGTTAAAAGATTTCAAATCGAACTGAAATAGTTTTTGAAAACTGTTAGCCAATCTTTGTGAAAGATGGTCAAACTTTGATTTGAAATAACCTTGTTTAAATTGAAAGGGGTCTTAAAAGTGAATCTTTCGTTTAAAAAGATTTAAAGTATGGAAATTGTTTAAACCATAGAAGGTTTTTGAGATGAATCTTTTTGTTTAAAAGATTTATAAATGGTAAATTTATTTAACCATTTGGAAGAAAAGTTTTGGATAATAAGTTGTGACTTAGCTGAGATCCCATATCCATATGTTTTTATATATTGCGCTCATTATTCGGTTTAGCCGGGAGAGGACCTTTATGTCATATAACCCATTTCGAATAATGATACGTCGTTATAGATGGCATTTGAAGACCGGTGGTGAAGACCGGGTATTTGCAAGAACGATAGAATGACCTATCGATTGTCTCTCCACTGAGTCGCGCCGGTATAGAGATTTCCTAAGTGATGGGAAGTCCGATCAGGATTGTGAATATTCGGATTTGCAAGGGCTTTTTCGGAAGTGCCTTCGGTTCTGTTCGAACCCGGAACAGACTTGTATGGTCGTGTGTCTGACACTACACTTTGAGATATAAAGCCAATTTCTTTCAAATACATTTCTGTTTGATAGCGGAGATTTATTCTCTTAGCATAACACCCTTCTCTGAGACGTATGAGCTCAGAGGTTACGTAGTTGAAGGTTATTAGCAATATACTCCCAATTTGGTAGTGTGGCATGCTAAGTGCTGCTGTGTGTTGATGATCATTTGTTGATCATTTGTTGATCAAAGCATGACTTTGGTGAAAAGCGTAGCTTTGTGGACGAAACCTCGTCGAGCCTCACAACCCGGAATGGTCGAAACAGGAAAGATGCAGCAAGGTTATTTGGGGGTAGCGCCCCCTGAGGGTATGTTCATTTCCTTCTGGATAGAGGTGATATCATGGTATGGAGCCCAGATATTTAACCTATGTGGTTATTGGAAATACATTACGTTTTGATTGTTGGTTTTGAGCGCTCGGATAAATGTTGTTACGATCGACGGATGACATACTCGTGTCAGTACTTACCTAGTTACAAGGTAACCTGGCCTTGTGTTGGTAGAGATCCGGTTAGGTTCTCGGGGCGTGTAACAACCCGATATTTTCGTCAATTTTCAAATTGAAATTTTTAAAATTTAAATTACAAATGGTTATAAAGTTTGAGGGGCTTTGATTTTTTTTTTTAATAGTGGTTCATTTGTTTTGGTTTCGGTCCAAACTTTGGTTTTCAGTAGTTTGTTGATAAACGTTCGATCTCTGTAGTGTTTACTTGGTTTTCCATAGCGTACCTGTGAATTAAGAACAATGCTATCAGAGAGTGTGAATAATTATTATAACAATCAAATCGCAACTCATTTCAAAATTTTCAACCCAGCCCACAATCTCCCTTTTACTTTTCCTTCGGCTTAAACCCGATCCCCTCTTTCTTTTTCTCTATTTTTCGTTCGTGACCCTAAAACCCTCAAAAGAACAAAAATGGCGGCCTCGTATTGTTCGTCCTTCATCGGAAAAAATTAGGGCTTTTCGAAATTGAAGATGCCGACGTTGATGCCTTCTCCTCGCTGGGGCTTCGGCCACTTCAACATAGCAAAGGTGAGTGGTCTTCCCCTCACATCTAATTCAAATCATTCTTGATGATTTATGGCTTGTTCAAATCTGTGCTTTTCGTTGTTTGATTAATGGATGCCCTCGGCTTTGATTTCTAATTTTGATTTCTTGGTCACGGTTTGAAATTTCTGTTTTGATTGACGTTTCGTCCTTTTCTCTCTGACATTGGGCAATTTGCTTTAGTTAAAGTTAGAGGCTGCTTGATTGTGCCTTAGTTGCCATGTTTCTGACATAATATTACCTTCGACCATCACCGTTGTATCGTTATTGCCTCTGGTCATTGTGTTCTCTGTAGCACTTTTCTTTGATTTTCTGAATACCATGGCTATGAGTTCTGGTTATATTGGAACATGTGATGTTCGATTCAATTGGGCTTGCACTTGTACCATTCTGTCTCTCATTGCACTTGTTCACTTGCATCTACATTCTTACTGGTTGCAGTGTCACCCCCTTACTGCTATGTTGCGTTTGCATTTACTTGCATTCACTCCCGATGCTGTAGACTTCCCTTGAGCATTTCTTTGTTGTTTCACTGCCACTTTTGTTTTGCATATTTTATGTGCAGACACTTGAGCATATTTGTTCGTGCACGCTTTCTACCTAAAGTTTAGAAAACGAAGTTGTTTAGTCTTCATTGTTGTGTCTGTTGCACGGTAGCTTGCTTGAGTATGCTAATTGGGTCTGATTATATTCACACTTTGATTCATGTGGTATTGCACTGCATTACCACTGTTGTTATACCTTGGGTCTGATTATATTCACACTGCTTCTGATCACGGTTCATCTTGTCACTTTTTGTTGCACTGACCCTACTGCCGCACTATGCAGTAGCCTGGCTTGTGCATTTTTAATGCTGTGAGCCACCGAGTCAGTACATCTTTAATTAGTTAGTCTCCAGTTCCAGGTTGCCTTAGTTCTGGTGCATGATAATTGAGTCTGCCTATATACATTGTAACCTATTCATGTCTTCACTGTGTAGTTTGGTTTTGATACATGTACACAACTGGGTATACTTGTGGACTGGTCTTCATTTACATTGTGCAGTAGCTTGAACATTTAGCTTGTTATGTTGGTTATCTTTCTGGACTTTTTGAGTGCTCTGTGCACTACTGCACTGTTGTTGCTGAGTTTGTCCAATTAGTCACCATATATATATATACGTACAGATATGTATGTGCGTATATATGTATGTTGTCATTCTTATTCACTGGGCTTCAGTTTTGATAACTGTTTTGATACAATTGTTGTCACTGTTATTTTGGGTATTCACATATTTTATATTTCATAGATTCAAGAGTTGAGTGAGGAAGGCATATATCCGAAAGTCATACGTCATATAAGCAGATGGCATAAAACACTATAGGCCCATTCATTTTTATAATCACTAGTTGAATGTGCATGCAATTGAATATAGAACACACAGTTCATTTATGTTGGGTATCATTGAGGTTGTGCACTCAGGTCATGTTCCCCAGACCTGTCACATTATATTGTTGAGGGTGTAGCATTGATTTTTGGAATCTTCACTTCATTTCATTAGTGAGACTTTACTGTCGTTTGCTGCATTTTGTTGTTGCTGTAGTTTTGGCTTGGTTTTGTGGTTGTGTTGAGTCATGTTAGTCGTGACTTGACCTCTGCAGTATTGATTGCCGTCAATAGTTGGAGTTATGATGTCGTCTTGTACTATAGTGGCAAGGCAGTGCACGCAAGCGTGAACTGCAGCCACACGGTATTCATTGGGTACATCGTCACGATAGTGGCAAGGCAGTGCACGCAAGCGTGAACTGCAGCCACACGGTATGGTTTTGTGATATTCTATTTTGTTTTGATTTATTAATCTTTTGCATAGTTCATGTGCTGTAGTGGCGAGGCAGTACACGCGTGCGTGTACTGCAACCCTACTCATCTTAATATTTTAATTGATATTTCAATGGTTCGAACTGTTCTGTTTATTTCAATTCAATATTCTGAATTGCATTCTGATTTGGTTTAACTACTGTCGCCTATTCATTATTTAATTATTATTGCTTCTGTGCACTAATAACTGAGTTTGAATTAGACTGACCCGAGTATTATTTTCTTTTGAATCTAATACTCGGGTCAGACCGAGTATTTCAGGTTGTAGATATTCTGCTTTGGGTTGCTGCTAGAGCTATGAAGTTCTTTCATATCTTTTGGAGTAGTCGTCGTCATTTGTAGTAGTATGTAAAATTGTATAGGAAGATATGTATTCATGTATATTATATACGTTAATGTACTTGTATATGTAACTTCCTTAGTCGACTGTTGTAGTTGTATCATATGTACCATGTGAATGTATTGTAACTGACATCAGTTATTATATATATATGAGACTTTCTGTTTCATCTGTGTTCCGCATTTATATTATCTGTGTTGTTATTTTATATTTACTGTTCTAAACTATTACGAACCATCGTAGTTCGTTTTATACTGGAATTGGGGTATGTCGATGGGAGAAAATAAATCAGAGATGAAAAATGAAAGAATATATATATTTATATCACTCCCATCGAGATAACCAATACTAGTGTAAGGCCAACTATTGATGGCCGCTCCTCAACAGCCTTATTCTCCGTGCTAGTTGACAGCATTACACCGTAGTGTTCTTGGCTAGCGTGGGTATAGAGGTGGGGCGTCACAGCTTGGTATCAAAGCCTGGGGTTTAGAACAAATATAAAACATAACTTAGATTGTACATGTGTTACAACTATTTGTCAACGTTTTATCTCTCATATTTGCATATGATTGTCTTTGAATTGTTAGGTATGAATTCCTAACGCTTATTCATATGCATTTGATTTTGATTCTTGTGTTTTCGGCTTTGATTTGATTTAGCCGATGATTGATTTTTGTTCGAATCTCAGCGATTCCGAACTTGATATTTTATGTTTTCCCCTGATTGATTTCCATTCGACTTCGGTCACTTTGTTTTGAGAAATTTCTAAATTCTTGATTTCCAAGACTCTGACATTGTTTGCCGTTGAATTCTTTGTTGATGATGTTGAATCATTTTGTACTCTATTATGGCCATTAATTGTTGACTTCGGCATTGACTTGATTTTTATTTTTGTTGAAGTCATTTATGCATTTATGCTCGTTTGGTTTCATTATTCCATTTGTCAATCGATTCTTCTTTTCCGATTAGTTGTTGTCATCTTTGTCGACTTTGAAAACTTCTATTTCTGGAATTTTTGGATATTCCTACTTTGATGGATTTAGAATCGAATTCTTTGGATTTTATTCACGTCTTCGAAGGTGAATTTTAGTGAATTGATTTGGTTTCCAAATTTAATCGATTCTTGTTAATTTCCCGATTTATTGCTATCATTTATTAGCAACTTTGATAACATTTTCTTCGGGATTTTCGTGAACATACTTTTGGATGGATACAGTATCGATTTCTTTGGATTCTATTCACATCTTTGTATGTGAATTCTTGTGCTTGATTGTTCCTACAATCATTTTTGTGATTTGTCACTTTAAAAATATAAAGGTTTTCTATACTAGTAGTAAATATCAAAACCCTTTTCTTCAAACGATTTCAAAACTATTTTTCTACAAAACTCTTTTCCTAAACCGTTTTCCAATCTAATAGTATATACTAACCTTTACCTCACTCGTATGAGAAATCTAATTAAACGACTTAGTAAAACGAGTGGTATATAACGCTTGCGTTTACTTCGCCGGTTAATTCTTGAACTTATTCGATTGAATCTCTTGTGACAAATTTTATTAGTGAAGATTTACAGTTTGTTCGTAATTATTTAAGTTAAGCAAGTGGTTATGGGACATGAAGCTAAACTTTTATATTTACTAGCTTAGTGTAATTGACACTTCTCGTTGATCTTGACGATCGCTTTATGAATTGGACTAGCAATTGCGCGATGTCTCTTTCATTGCAAGGTTAGACTAGACACCACTTGTGTGATTCCACTCACGCATACCTTTTTGCTTTTTGGTTAGTCTTGACCTCAATCTGTGTGATTCCATTCACACATGCTTAGTGTAATTGACACTCCTCGTTGATCATGATGATCGTTCTGATGGTCAGACTAGACACCACTTGTGTGGTTCCATTCACACATACCTTTCTGCTTTTTGGTTAGTCTTGACCTCAATCTGTGTGATTCCATTCACACATGCGGGGTAGCTCCCCATGGTCTTCGGACCGTCATGTGATAGGCCTCTTTCCCTTTTTCTGTGATTTCTAGATTCCTTATGTTGATTTCTGGAAATTTTATGCTTCACCTATTCTTGTGCATTGGTGAATTCATATGTTATTAATTTGTCATGAGTACAAATTTGGGGTATGTTACCTCTTTGGATCTTTGAGAAGATTCTTGTGATATTGATTATCTCTTATCGGTTGATCTCCTGTTGATCATTATTTGCATACTTATAGTCGTATGTCAGTATGGATATTTCATATTTATGCCATACCCCTCATCGGTTGATCTCCTGTTGATCATTATTTACATACTTATAGTAGTATGTCATTATGGATATTTTATGTGATGCCATATCTTTTATTCTATGTCATACTCTGTTCGAGTTTTTATACTCCGTTCGAGTTTTTATACTCCGTTTGAGTTTTCATACTCCGTTCGAGTTCTCATACTCTTATCTTGTGATTTCTGGATTTCTTGTGTAGATTTCTAGAATTTGTGCTTCACCAACTTTCGTGATTTCTATTGATAAGTTTTATCAATTCTTGTGCATTGGTGAATTCGTGTGTTATTGACTTGTTATGAATACAAGTTTAGGGTATGATATCCCTTTCTATCTTTGAGAAGATTCTTGTGACACTTTTGATGAACGAAAATTCATTGGTATTATATTTTGATGCCAATTATTTCGATGAAATTTTGACGTATGTCGAAGTTGCTACTGACATTGCTATTTTAATCACGTGTTTTAAAAAAAAAATTGTTATTTTTCAAAATATTTCAAAATATAAATCAAATTTGTTTTCAAAATTTTTACGATTTGCGCTTTCAAAAGAATAAGGAAGCGAATTAAACGTTTCAGAAAAATCGAGGACTATGACCCCTTTCTTTTACTGATTCGCTTAATTCCGGACTTGTCCGTTTGAGAACGTAAAATGTTATTTATTTAAAATACACAATTTTGCACTTTCAAGGAAACGATGAAGTGAATTAAACGATTTAGTAAAACTCGTGGTTATGGGTCATGTGCGTTTGCTATTTCGGTTAATTTCGGACTCGTTAATTGAAAATTTGTGATTTCTGATTATCGCTTGTGATAATCAGATAATTGAGATTTAATTATCGTTTGTGATAATTAAACATTTGCGATTTGAGATTTGATTATCAATTGTGATAATTAAATATTTATGATTTCTGATTATAGTTTTTGATAATCAGATAATTATTGTTTCTAATTATCGCTTGTGATAATTAGATATTTGTGGTTTAATTATCGTTTGTGATAATTAAACATTTGCGATTTGAGATTTGATTATCAATTGTGATAATTAAATATTTGTGACTTGAAATTTGATTACCGTTGTGGTAATTTCTGATTATCGTTTTGATAATTGGATGTTTATGATTTCTGATTTATCGTTTTTGATAATCAGATATTTATTGTTTCTAATTATCGCTTGTGATAATTAGATATTTGTGGTTTAATTATCGTTTGTGATAATTAAACATTTGCGATTTGAGATTTGATTATCAATTGTGATAATTAAATATTTGTGATTTAAGATTGATTTTCAATTTTTGATAATCGAATACTTGTTGATTTGATTATCGTTTTTGATAATCGAATATTTGTGATTTGAGATTTCTGAATTATCTATTGATAATTAGATTTTGTTGATAATTTGTGAATTTCTTTTATGAAATTAAAAGATTTCTTTGGCGTTTATATTGTACTACGCCGGTATACCGACTCAATTTTCTGCTATTCATGACGTTTTCCACGTCTTCCAATTACGGAAATGCCTTAAGGATTTCCAATTTTTATTCTTGAGCAACCTTCTATTCATATCAATGCTTCGGGGGTTCAGCACCTTCGAAATAAAGATGTTTTTCTCGTGAAAGTTCAGCGGTTCTCAAATCCTATGGATTTCTCTTAGGAATCCAAAGAATTCATCGAGCGAACATGTTCAGGCTTTCTCTTTCATGCTCTATATGGTGAACTTTCTATTTTCTAACTTCTTCATCGTATGATGATGTTCTTTATGGTTGTTACCATTTGTCCATTTGTTCCTTAAGATTGCGAGGACGCAATTTCTTTAAGGAGGGTAGTCTGTAACAACCCGATATTTTCGTCAATTTTCAAATTGAAGTTTTTAAAATTTAAATTACAAATGGTTATAAAGTTTGAGGGGCTTTGATTTTTTTTTTTTTAATAGTGGTTCATTTGTTTTGGTTTCGGTCCAAACTTTGGTTTTCAGTAGTTTGTTGATAAATGTTTGATCTCTATAGTGTTTACTTGGTTTTCCATAGCGTACCTGTGAATTAAGAACAATGCTATCAGAGAGTGTGAATAATTATTATAACAATCAAATCGCAACTCATTTCAAAATTTTCAACCCAGCCCACAATCTCCCTTTTACTTTTCCTTCGGCTTAAACCCGATCCCCTCTTTCTTTTTCTCTATTTTTCGTTCGTGACCCTAAAACCCTCAAAAGAACAAAATGGCGGCCTCGTATTGTTCGTCCTTCATCGGCAAAAATTAGGGCTTTTCGAAATTGAAGATGCCGACGTTGATGCCTTCTCCTCGCTGGGGCTTCGGCCACTTCAACATAGCAAAGGTGAGTGGTCTTCCCCTCACATCTAATTCAAATCATTCTTGATGATTTATGGCTTGTTCAAATCTGTGCTTTTCGTTGTTTGATTAATGGATGCCCTCGGCTTTGATTTCTAATTTTGATTTCTTGGTCACGGTTTGAAATTTCTGTTTTGATTGACGTTTCGTCCTTTTCTCTCTGACATTGGGCAATTTGCTTTAGTTAAAGTTAGAGGCTGCTTGATTGTGCCTTAGTTGCCATGTTTCTGACATAATATTACCTTCGACCATCACCGTTGTATCGTTATTGCCTCTGGTCATTGTGTTCTCTGTAGCACTTTTCTTTGATTTTCTGAATACCATGGCTATGAGTTCTGGTTATATTGGAACATGTGATGTTCGATTCAATTGGGCTTGCACTTGTACCATTCTGTCTCTCATTGCACTTGTTCACTTGCATCTACATTCTTACTGGTTGCAGTGTCACCCCCTTACTGCTATGTTGCGTTTGCATTTACTTGCATTCACTCCCGATGCTGTAGACTTCCCTTGAGCATTTCTTTGTTGTTTCACTGCCACTTTTGTTTTGCATATTTTATGTGCAGACACTTGAGCATATTTGTTCGTGCACGCTTTCTACCTAAAGTTTAGAAAACGAAGTTGTTTAGTCTTCATTGTTGTGTCTGTTGCACGGTAGCTTGCTTGAGTATGCTAATTGGGTCTGATTATATTCACACTTTGATTCATGTGGTATTGCACTGCATTACCACTGTTGTTATACCTTGGGTCTGATTATATTCACACTGCTTCTGATCACGGTTCATCTTGTCACTTTTTGTTGCACTGACCCTACTGCCGCACTATGCAGTAGCCTGGCTTGTGCATTTTTAATGCTGTGAGCCACCGAGTCAGTACATCTTTAATTAGTTAGTCTCCAGTTCCAGGTTGCCTTAGTTCTGGTGCATGATAATTGAGTCTGCCTATATACATTGTAACCTATTCATGTCTTCACTGTGTAGTTTGGTTTTGATACATGTACACAACTGGGTATACTTGTGGACTGGTCTTCATTTACATTGTGCAGTAGCTTGAACATTTAGCTTGTTATGTTGGTTATCTTTCTGGACTTTTTGAGTGCTCTGTGCACTGCTGCACTGTTGTTGCTGAGTTTGTCCAATTAGTCACCATATATATATACGTACAGATATGTATGTGCGTATATATGTATGTTGTCATTCTTATTCACTGGGCTTCAGTTTTGATAACTGTTTTGATACAATTGTTGTCACTGTTATTTTGGGTATTCACATATTTTATATTTCATAGATTCAAGAGTTGAGTGAGGAAGGCATATATCCGAAAGTCATACGTCATATAAGCAGATGGCATAAAACACTACAGGCCCATTCATTTTTATAATCACTAGTTGAATGTGCATGCAATTGAATATAGAACACACAGTTCATTTATGTTGGGTATCATTGAGGTTGTGCACTCAGGTCATGTTCCCCAGACCTGTCACATTATATTGTTGAGGGTGTAGCATTGATTTTTGGAATCTTCACTTCATTTCATTAGTGAGACTTTACTGTCGTTTGCTGCATTTTGTTGTTGCTGTAGTTTTGGCTTGGTTTTGTGGTTGTGTTGAGTCATGTTAGTCGTGACTTGACCTCTGCAGTATTGATTGCCGTCAATAGTTGGAGTTATGATGTCGTCTTGTACTATAGTGGCAAGGCAGTGCACGCAAGCGTGAACTGCAGCCACACGGTATTCATTGGGTACATCGTCACGATAGTGGCAAGGCAGTGCACGCAAGCGTGAACTGCAGCCACACGGTATGGTTTTGTGATATTCTATTTTGTTTTGATTTATTAATCTTTTGCGTAGTTCATGTGCTGTAGTGGCGAGGCAGTACACGCGTGCGTGTACTGCAGCCCTACTCATCTTAATATTTTAATTGATATTTCAATGGTTCGAACTGTTCTGTTTATTTCAATTCAATATTCTGAATTGCATTCTGATTTGGTTTAACTACTGTCGCCTATTCATAATTTAATTATTATTGCTTCTGTGCACTAATAACTGAGTTTGAATTAGACTGACCCGAGTATTATTTTCTTTTGAATCTAATACTCGGGTCAGACCGAGTATTTCAGGTTGTAGATATTCTGCTTTGGGTTGCTGCTAGAGCTATGAAGTTCTTTCATATCTTTTGGAGTAGTCGTCGTCATTTGTAGTAGTATGTAAAATTGTATAGGAAGATATGTATTCATGTATATTATATACGTTAATGTACTTGTATATGTAACTTCCTTAGTCGACTGTTGTAGTTGTATCATATGTACCATCTGAATGTATTGTAACTGACATCAGTTATTATATATATATGAGACTTTCTGTTTCATCTGTGTTCCGCATTTATATTATCTGTGTTGTTATTTTATATTTACTGTTCTAAACTATTACGAACCATCGTAGTTCATTTTATACTGGAATTGGGGTATGTCGATGGGAGAAAATAAATCAGAGATGAAAAATGAAAGAATATATATATTTATATCACTCCCATCGAGATAACCAATACTAGTGTAAGGCCAACTATTGATGGCCGCTCCTCAACAGCCTTATTCTCCATGCTAGTTGACAGCATTACACCGTAGTGTTCTTGGCTAGCGTGGGTATAGAGGTGGGGCGTCACAGGGAGTCCCTCCAGAGGCGTACCCATGTGGCCCAGGAAGTTCCTTAGCCTGACCATTTGTTGGAAATCCATTCACCAATACGCGTCTTGTACGGTTTTAGTTGTAGAACCTGCCATCTAACATGGTAGCTATAGTAGGCATACTATAATGGTACATATGCTGGCTAAGATTAATATTATACTTTCCAAATGTTTTCCATTATGCACTAATAATAATATCAAATGGTTTTCGCGTATCAAGCATATTTGACTATCATAAGGAGAAATCTTCCCCATGTCTGTGTTTGCATTGTGTGTGTGGCGGAAGGCCTTATGGTAGTTTCATTTTCCAGAAAGCATTGCGGATTTTAAATTTTAATTCTTTTGTTTGTTTTTAAAGATAAAATGTTTTTGTTTGTTCATACCAGTCCCATGACTGACCCGGAGTTTATTGTTCCCTTCCTAAACTTTGGGTGCCCACAATTTTCCACACGGGCAGTCTAGAGTTGGGTTTTTCAGATAGTAGATAGTAGAAATCGATTCGGTAGCTTTCAGTTTTCTCTTTGGTATCCTTTGGAGATCTTGGACATTGGAGTCTTTGGATTCACTGGACGAGACTTGCTTAACTTTGTGCAATGTGATGGGAGTTCGAGCTACTAGCTTGGAGTTTTTGCTTTCGAGCATTGGATTGGAGTTGTAATTCACTTGGAGTTATCTCTTGAATATTTGTTTTCCGCTGCTATATCATATTGTTTTTTTCCGCTGTAGCATTTGTCTCTGATATTTCTTGCATCACATTGATCATTGTTGTGTATTGGATATTGTATTCATTGGAGTTGTATATGATATTCATTTTTCTTTCGCTGTGTTGTTTTACTTAATTGTGTTATAAGCTCCGGCGAACCAGATTCGACGTTTGGATCTGCGGCATTTGAATACGAGTGTTGTATTCGATGCTGATTTTCGAAGGTCGAGTCAGGATCGTTACATTCGGTATCAAAGCTGAAGGTTAAAACTTTAGCTCAGGAGTATGACACATTAAGCAACTCATTAAAGATAGGGTGAAGTATACCCTAGAATGAGTATATCCCTAAGATATCCGTTCGTATGCCTCAGTAAATTCTCTTACTATCCACTGATAGTGTGTATGAGTGCGAGAAGAGAACGAGATAGGGGACAGGGGAGTACGACTACAAATGGTCGATACCCTGCAATAGCGAAAACAACTTTCTCTATCAATATCCTTTGATTCGTCTTTTCAATTCTTCGATGATTCCTGGCAGCTCCAAGAAGTAGCTTTGCTATATTTGCTTGGGACACAAACTCCAGATGGGTCAAAATTGTTTGTTTGGATGAATTGTTTGCTTTGGTTGCTATGGTTAATTGGTATATCTTGGTTGTTTAAACTAAAAGTTTTGGATTGTATCCATATATCTGTTTATTCTGTTGGGTCCCGGTATATTCTACGAATGGTTAGTTATCTTTCGAACTAACCGATGCCCTGTATATTCGTAGTTTTGGCGACCCGAATGTCTTGTATTGAATGAGTTCGTTCTCATAATTATTAGTGATATTCTGATTTGGTAAGCCAAATGCAGAATAGATACCCAGTTTGATTTGAAAACTGCCTCTTTATCTTTGTGAATCCATTCTTTGTTATTTCCCTACTTACATATTTCGAGGACGAAATTTTCTTAAGGAGGGAATCTGTAACATCCCCGGATTTTAGCCCAGTTTAATTCGATAATTGGATTGATTTTTGAAATTAAATTGTAAATTTAATTATGAATTAATTAGAAATTTTTTAGTATAAGTAAAAATTTTGGATTTATTGATAGAATACTTGGAAATAAAATTTTATTGTAAATAGGATGTTGAATTGGTATTCAAAAATAAGTATTTTATAAAATTGAATTTGGGATTTGAAATTCAAGAGGTTAAAAATCTATTATATGTGTTTATTAAAAGTATAAAATCATTTTCTTTAAATTGATATAAATAGGAAAGACAGATATAAAACAAGAATGTATAAAGGTTTATATATACATATATCTTTTGAAATTTATGAGATAGACATATTAAAATATAAAATAAAATATTTCTTGTATGTGTGCATATATAGAACTAATAAAAGGTTAAGAGAATCACTTTCCTTTCATATTTGAAATATATTTAGTTTGTATCACTACACCACAAAAGGCTTTTAACAGCGTTTGATAAACGCTGTAATATGATACAACAGCGTTATTTCAAACGCTGTATAACGACATGCTGTCGTATATACATAACTTACAACAGCTTTTCTATAAACGCTGTTGAAACATCTCTGTGACAGCGTTTATTACGAGCTGTCAATAATGTTTTCAACAGCGTTTATAACGTGCTGTATTATGTTTTCTAAACGCTGTTATTGAATCATCAACAATTTCGACAGCATGTTAAAAACGCTGTTATTGAATCATCAACTATTTCGACAGCATGTAAAAAACGCTGTTATTGACAATTTCAAGATAATTACAGCACGAATTAAACGCTGTTGTTTCTTCATTGACAGCATTAATCAAACGCTGTCTTCTATTTATATAACAGCTTTAATATTCCACTCTATTTTTGAATATTCCAGAATTATATTTTGAGTATATTGAAGCAACTAGCATATATAACATGTTCTAATAACTATTAATTAGATACATAAACGTTTACATGATATATACGTTCAGTATATTACAATTACAAATATATACATTCAGTATATTACAATTACATGATATATACGTAAACTGCTAACAACTCCTTGCGGCAAATCAATAAAAAAGACTGCAATTGCAACTGCTAACAACTGCTACTACCATACAACCCCTCTGCCATATTTTCCCATCACTGCAATAACAAGTTCCATCACAACTATCCACCTGAAACACTTAAATCATTCACCAACCATCCATCATTTACCTCTGCTTTCAGCCACAGTTCAACTACAGACCACCGTTTAACCACATATAAACAGTCTCAACTCTACTTATCAACCTCAGGCCACTGCCAATAACCCTTGTTGTCACTTAACCACTGCAAATATTTACATCATCATCTTGCTTATAATTCACTTCTGGTATTCATTTCACTGCCATCAACTTCTGTGTTTCAATTCACTGTTGCTCCATATTTACATATCTCCTCCTCGCCACGAATCACCACTTCAAATATACCCTCCCTTCAAATATTCCCATACTTCAGATAATAACAGTGCTCCATATATGTGTTTCATTTCAGATACCCCCCTCACTTCCAAACACTGCTGCCTCACAACTTCTCCAACATCAAATACATCATCAACATCCTTTGCCTTCACCATTACAACTGCACCTCCATCATAACATCTACTCCCACTGCCATAATCACTGATTTACCCCAAACTGATACTACCACCATCACTTATACTGCTATAATCACTGATACATCACGAACTCTCAACATCTCATATCTTCTCCTCTAACACAGTGCCAACCCACATCATCATCCAAACCAACATTACCTTTGTGCATGCATGCATCTCATTACCTCTGACATCAACAACAACATCACCACAACCATTCATAAACATCACTTCATATATATCACTACAACTATTTCCATATCACAACTACACAAAACAATTTCATGAACACTTACTGTCTTTGCTTCTTACAAACACCCCCTTACATCCATTACTTCACCACTATCCACATT
This sequence comes from Allium cepa, assembly GCA_030765085.1. Classification (NCBI taxonomy): domain Eukaryota; kingdom Viridiplantae; phylum Streptophyta; class Magnoliopsida; order Asparagales; family Amaryllidaceae; genus Allium; species Allium cepa. The sequence goes on from CM060943.1 coordinate 433,905,151, forward strand.
GCTTTATTGCCTGAACTAACTTCTGCATTGTTACATTCCCTTCCCCTATCATCAACTGTTCCATCACCCTGCATCAACACTAGTCACATAGCCAACTTCGACTGCCAACAGTACATCCCCTCTGCACTTTCACAATTCATCTACAAACACACTTCACTGCTGCAAAACTTCATACACCCATCACCATCCCAGTTCAACTCCACTCTTGCCACACATCACCAAATAAGCGTATACTGTCCTTTATCATAACCTCCCAGATTATGCCAGTGCAAGGAAAAGACCACAACTGCTATAGAAAATGAAAACTAGAGTTAATAGCATAGAGTATTTCTGTTTATAACAAAATATTAAAATATAAATCATATTTTACCATATGTAAGTTTGACTAAAAATTTAAGTACTTTTTTATATTTATGGAACAAAGTAAAGAGAGAAAGAGGGGAAAACCAAACGTCAAACTCAACCAAAGGGTATGTGGATAAGAACCTGTTATAGATATCCTAAAAAGTAGTTCATCTCATCACGAATCCATCTGTTATGGAATGATACGTCCAAGTAAAACCTGGGCATTAAAACAACAAAAATTTGAGCCATTAAAGCAACATCTACAATTTTTAACATCTATTAAGATTATAAGAATCAAAAACTTGTTTATCCAATTACCTCAAAAGAATGTTTAAGCAACAAAAATTTGATGTTCTGATCCTGTTTATGAAATAGTGCAACATATATAGAACCTTGAGTTGACATGATTATAAACTGATATTGCAGCAACAAAAAAATACAGACAATATTTAACTAACTAAAGCACTTCAAGAAGGGAAATGTCATGAGAATGGAAATAATGGCCTTGTGTTCTTGGACTTGAAGAGAGATTTGAAGGGCAGTGATTTTCCCATCAAATGATTTTGGTATTATATTTGAGTTTGATACGCACTTATACTCAAAAAAATTATTGATTAAACCATGAATAAGGATGTATCAACTTTACAATGCTGTATTCCAACGTCCCTAATAGCTTTGACATATGGGTGAAATGGTATTAGATAATAGCAAAGCAGATCATAACTTTAAAATATCTGAATTCAGTAAGTCCTATAGTCAAAGTGTCACAATTGGTGATACAAACTTACTGTCAATAGCGCATTACATCAAATGAAAAAACAATTTTGATTGTGTAGTTATATACATTATAATTCTGTAACTAAGCAACTAATATACATGGTCAAATATCATGTAAATGTAATAAATATACCTTATTAATTTGCACATTCCAACGACATATCAACATTTTATGTATGGGAGTACTGATGCTTGCAGATGCAAACAGAATCAGAATGCGAACCCCAAAGGAAGTAGTCAACTGCATCAAACAGTAGCAGTTATTATATGATGGTACACATAATAGTTCACAAATTTAATGCATTACTCACTTTTATTCTGCATGATCATTGACCTATAGGAAAAATTGAACTGCACCTCCATAAATGTTGGATAAAGTTACCCCAAAGTGGCTTTAAGTAGCTGTGGCAACGGTAAAAAATCTTTGTAACCATCAACAACGATTATGTTTGGGGATATAACAATAGTTACCGCAACCATAGCACTCCTAGATTTAAGTAAATCTAACAATGGTTAAAAAGATGAAGAATTCTGCTATTAGAAAAGGATGACATTGACAGGAAAAAGGGGTCACAAGTCGTGTAATACTTTCAGATATCATTGCATATGAACGATCTAGATTACAACAAAACGTTAGGAAACAAGTGAATGATTTAAATAAAAACAGATTAGATAGTCAGACACACCAGGCTACCGCATAGTACATTGGGCAGGAACAGAATTCGTGGATCATGCATAATAAGCCTATTTTCCCCATGGTATGAAAAAGCCCTATAGCCATCAGTTAGGATCAAGAAGCAATGAAATCTTATTTATTGAAATCAAGCAGAAAAATTTGCTATATCAAGTTTATATAAATTATAAATATTAGTTTATGTTGATACGTCTTTTTGATTAGTTTTTATTATTATTATTACTATGGGTATGCTAATCATATTCAAGTCTTAGTTTCTAAGTCACTAAGTCACTACTTAACTAAACCTGAAAAACAGTACCTTTAAATTAAAGAGTGAAGGGTCCGCGCCTTAAATATGGAAGTAATCGAGCGACCACTAAGGTAGAAGTAATAGCTTTAATCCTGGTTATCACTGCCATCTCTTTTCTTAAGTGTAATCTTATTCAAATTTTTGAAAGAAACTCAATCGGTTCTGAATGATGTCATCCTCATCAAAGTGGAATTCGATGAGATTTAGATTTAGCTCTTCATATGCCACAATTACCCAACTGTTCTGACACTGCTCCATGTTATGTCGCTGTTCACATTATCTTAAGATCAGTAGGCTTAACTACATGCTTCCCACTATGCGGCAGAGCTCCTCTTGTTGCTGTAGATTTCCTATAACAGAAACACCAACATGTAGGAAATAAAAAAATAACCAAGGCAATATTAAATCAAATCATATTTTGAGACATTTCACATTTGTATCAACAAACTTCTCATGTTAGTCATATAAAAGTAATCTCAAATTATAATTTTCTACTACTTACGATTTTTTCGATTTATTTAACTTTATGGAGTATATTAGAAGTAGCACACAAAACTAGAAACAGAGCAAAAACAAACCATCAGCAAAATCCTATTTGACAATCGCAAAATTAGAATGTACACGTATTTTTAAGTTTGAGGATTTGATAGAATATTATAGCTCATAAATCTATCTTTTAGCTCATGAATCTATTAAAACTCACTGTTTATTCATAAATTGAATTTGAAAATTTTGAAAACCTTTAATGTACTTGAAGAATAAGGGTGCCGCCTGTGACTTGACATGTAGGGCATTTATACTGTTTTTCTCCATTGGAAACTTAGGTTCCTGCATAAGGGCATATCAACGAGAGGAAAAAAAGGAGGAAAAAGCAACTGATGAGGTAAACTAGCATAAAGGTCATATAAGATACGGCTGAGGACCACTACTAAATTGGTAAGGCCATTATAGCGTGATCCTAAATGTATTGGGCTTAAATCACACTATGTAGAAAATTTAAAAAATTGGAAAATGTCATAAGATAAACTATGTTTGGACAACAGAGTAGTAATATGTATAATCAATTGTAAGTACATGTATGTAGATTCAAAAAAGAAAAAAATGGAAAATTGAGAAATCAGACTGGCTATAAGAGACTATAGGTCAAGAAATAACCACATGGTAGGTGGAAAATATAAAAATAAAACAATACGTTGGGCGAACTTATTTATAGCTACTAAACTGTGGAGGTTGAAATCGAACATTGTTTAACTGTATTATATATATATATATATATATATATATATATATATATATATATATATATTTCATTTTTTGAGCATTTAAACAGCTAAGCTTTTTATATTACATGCTAATGATTTACCAGATCATATCCAAATTACTTCAATGAATTTATTTACTCATCAAACAATTTTTGACCCATCTTATGCCAAGTAACCAATTACAAGTGCAAATTATCAAATCAATTGACCAACATCATTCACCAAATCATAGCTAAGCTAAAAAGTTAACAAATGGTAATAAAAAATATTAACACATTAGCAACAACTTGATCTATCTATGCAGTAATGAATGAAGAAAAAAAGGCAGTTTAGAAGAAACTGATAACACACCACTGCAGTCACGTTTATCAGTGCATAAATTACACACACGCAACTACTTAGAATTAAAACCAATTGATAACGCTGCACATTACATACACACTCAACTACTTACTATATATTATAGCTTCATATATACTAATTGAAATTAAAACAATAATTGACAGCACATGTTCGGTAATATTCAGAACTTATAACAAACAATTTATAGGTGGTACTTATATAGCTTCAACTATCAGTGCGTAAATTAACTAAAACTTTCCTAAACATGAATCATACATTTAATAAATCATCTAACTAAATTCAGTCCCAAAATAACCCCGGTAAGCTTAGTTTTATATAACTATATGAAAAGAAAAAACATTAGAGTGAGAAAACGATCTCCATATTTCTAATTGTTAACAAAACGTGGAAGAGTGCCCTAAACTATCTCAGTAGCCTAAACAAATCATAAAACCAAATAGCTCATGGAAGCAATAAAGCTAAATCTACGAAAGGAAAATATGAATATTATTTAGTTAAAGTCGACAATAAACTACCATATAAATATGAATTAAGCTGACCTCTTTAGCTGAGCTAATTTAGGAACTCAACGAGTCCTTACAGCAAAACTTAAAGCACGAACGAGAGAGGTTTCTTATTGTCTATGTTTGAAATTTTAGAGTGGAGTAAGGGAAGAGGAAAAGAAGGCATGAGCGATTAGAGACTTTTGCTTACTGTATAGTAAGGGGAAAATAACCTTTAACCGGGAAGTAAAAATAACAGAGGGAAACTTAAGCGGGCTATCAAAATGTACTGGAAAGTAACTTAATACAGCACCATGCTGTGCTGTGCTCAGTTTTTTTTATTTACGTTGAGATTTACAACAGCAAGTAGTGTAAAATCGCTGTGTTAAGGTGTTGTCAAACATAATATTTCTTGTAGTGAGTTTGAATGTGCCTGACATAATTATAACCATTTAAAATAAAAATTAGAGAATTTCTAGCATAATAAAGATGCATTGTTATGAGAAACTAACATTTTTTAATTTTTGCAGGTATAAGTAATGACAATGGTGGAAGCAACAAGAAAACCACACAATAGAAGTGAAAAAACTTGTTATGCACATGTGATGCATTTCGCTCTGCTAGAAACATGATGGATTTGCAATAGCCAGTGGTCAGGAAATGTTCCATAATGCGTTAAACAACAAGTTTTCATTTTTCCTCCTTGATTCTTAAAAACTGTTCACATACAAGCCAGATCATCAAAATGCAATTCGAAAAAGAGTTTATCCAGAGATAGGATAAAGTTAGCTGGTGGCAAGAGTCAAGACCAGGTAAAATTCTACTATCAATTTTTCAAGGTGACTAATAAATAAACAATAGTAATCTGATTGATAAAAGAACGAAGGAATAATTCCTCAAGACCGCTCATCTACATCCTTCAATTCGACCACTTTCTAAAGCATAAATAATTGGCACATTTTGAGACAGTATTAAGTCAAAATAAATAAAGTTCTACCTTCTCTACCCCAAACTCATCAGCCCAAGATTCTTGGACTATCCTTTCCTTAATATGAAAACCAAGCATAAAATAATTCCCAAAATAATCATCAAAAGCCTTCATTTTATTGAGACATAGGAGTCGATATTCATGACCATGCCATTTAAAATTCAATTACAAAGCTTTAGAGTGATTGGATATTAACTTCAATGTTTCTCAACAATTATATGGCACAGCTGAGGATTACAGTAGTGGTACAACAATCTTTCAATAAACTTCAAACCAGAGCCATCTAAAATTACATAAACATCCACTTCAGGAAAAGGGGGAAGAATCTAAAGATAAAAAGAGATTTTACCAAATTAGGGGAACGACGAGAAAATTGAGAGAATTCACCGAAAACTTTATTCATCACTTATTTTCTTGATGGATAGAGAGAGGGGAATTAACGAGGGTTCGCTCCTTTTTTTACAAACATGAAACGAAGAGTAAAGATAGGAGAGAGGAGAATATAATGTGAAATTGGAAACATTAGCGGGATAGAAGCAAATTTTCAGAATTAAAAGGAGGGAAATATGTGACAACGTTTTATACATAGTTTGATATTAGGGATTAATGCGTGGAACAGCAATAAGGCTATAAACGCTGACAATGAGTGCTGTAAACACTAAATTTTCTTGTAGTGTATATATATAAATTTGATTTTATATGTAAATACTTAGAACTAAATTTATAAATCAATTAAAGTTAAGGGTTTAAAACATGAATTTTAAATAAAAATAAATAAGGTTTAAACTAAAATTTTAAACTAAAGGACTTAAACATAATTTAGGTAATAAATGACATTTGTAAGTATTAACTTAAAACAATCAACAAGTGTAAATTAAAGAAAATGGAAAATTAAACAAGTGTGATGAATCATATGGAAAAATTAACAAGTGGCAAGTTAAAGTTTCCTTTAATTCAAATTAGAGATACATAATAAAAGTTAGTAAAAGAAATCAGGCCATTTTTTCTTTCAAACATTTGAAAAATATGAAACAAAGTAACTCAAAATCGAACAATAGTATTCAACTCCAACCTGTAACCAGAAAAGCATCAGGATCAAAGAAAGTGATGAATAAAAATCAGCAAAACAAAATCTGTAGCCTGCATATTTCTTCAATCTGGAAGCTTGCATGCAAATTTCAGTTCATAAATCAAAGGAAATCGGGGATGCAAACCTGGAAACAAGGAAACTCAAACACTTCACTGTTTCTTCTCTGTTCTGTCAGGAAACAAGTGAGCAAAACTTGACCGAATCTACACTTATATCTTAATGTCGTGATTGATTTTTTTTTAAAATATAATGGATGTTATTCTGCATATATGAATATGTATCCATGTGTAATGGAGCATTGCTTGTATATGAAAAGACGACAGAGAAAAAAAAATGACATATCTCCGTGTTAATAACAGGTTGACAAAGAACAAGAGGAAGAGAGGAAAAAATCATCATATCTCAAATTTTAAAAAAGAATTAAGCACTGATCTCTAAATGAAAAATTATCTTGACTGTGTAATTCAAATTTAAAAAATAGTTTCAAATGTTTTTATGCAATAAATATTTTAAAATTTGGAAATTACAGTGATAAATAAATTTTTATCCGAAAACCAAGTATCAAGATTTTAAATTGCAGTTATATGTTTGAATTTACACTTAAATATTATGAATTTTGATAACAATATCAAGTTTTTTAGATAAGAATTCGTTGAGAAATTGTGAGATGATCGAGAATGGTACCTTCGTCAAAACCCAGTGATCAACGGCGAGTTAGACATCACGACTAGGGGTGAAGCTTGCTGGTGCATTGGTGGGTACGCGAAAAATAAAAACAAATTTTATTTTTCATCGTAGTGTTTGGAAAAAGGCATTTTAGGGTTTAAGAACCGAAATTGGGTCAAGATGTTCATCGTGCTCCTGTGGCAGCGTGGGATGATCGGATTTGATCACAATCATGGGGATGGCTGCTGGAGGGTTCAATGAAGCTTTGGTGATGATGGTAGGACTTCTCAAGGTCGGCGGCGATGGTGGGGGTGCAAATTACCGGCAGTGTTGGTTTCTGGACTTGGTCAAAAATGGTTCGACTTTGTTTCGAAGATGCTGCTGTTGATCTGGGTTCTCGCTTGGGTTTGTAGGGGTTCGTGTGGTCATTAAGGGTGGTCGTGACGATCACCAGTGGTCGGCGATGCTGGTGTAGGTGCACCGCGTGCACGTCATGTCAGGGGGTGAGTTGCTCGAAGTCAGGTTCGGGGAAGTAGGGTCATAGCTCGGGTTTGGCCTCGGGGTGTCAAGCGAGTGATCTATCTATACGGTAGGTTTAAAATTCGATTGTGAAACAAAGTAGAGGAGGAGAAGTTCTCGGGGAAAGTATCGGGTAACCTAGAGTTTTACTCGAAGGATGGCTCGAAATAATAAGGCTCGTGGCTCGGGTTAATTATTTGTAATAGGTTTTGACAGAACCTGTTGTTCGGTTTTTTTTTTTAAAATTTGAATAAAATTTAAAAGCTGAGTTTAAATGAAAAGTAAAATTTTAAATAAATTTTAAAATCTAGTTTTTATCTAGAGTTTAAGTTTAAATCTCACGTTTCAAATAAGATAAAGTTTTTAAATTTGAATTGATTTAAACTACTTTAAAAAGGGTTAAGTAGTTTGAATTTTAAAAATGAAGTTTTAAATTGTAAATAGGTTTTTAAATCTAAAGATTTATTTGGAATCAAAGTTTAAGATGCATTCCAATTTTGAAATAAAAAGAAGTTTTTTTAAATTTAAAATGTTTTAAACAACTTGAATATTAAAGAGTATTTTTAACTATGGTTTGAATTTAAACATAAATTGGGTTTTAAATTTCTTTTAAACTTCTCTATGAAGTGAATATTTCTTTAACATGTGAATTAAAGATTTTTAACTGTCTTTAAATTTTGTTTAAAGTTAATTTGTTTTCATTTTTAATCTTAAAATTTAAAATGAAATTTAAAAAAAAAAAGTAAAATATAAAGGTAAATTGTTTAAGTGACCTGTTAATGATAACTTGATTCATTAATAAGAAAGATGTTTTTATCTTTAAAATATATAAAGATTAATGATTTGTAATTATTAAATCAATTAAAATGGATAATTAATGATTTGGATAAATTAGTAATTAAGAGTTTAAATTAGTTGATCAAGGTTTTAGCTAACTAATTTGGTATAAACAAATTGGTAATTAAGGATCATTAATTAAATAAGATCTAAATCTTTAATTAATGATTAGTAATTAATTTATCAAGTAATTAAAAAGAATTACTTAATGATTAAGAAGAAATTATTAAAGATAATTACTTAATGAAGTAATTAAAGGAAATAATTACTCAGTGTAATTAATTAAGTTATTGTGGTTAATTTTAGTTAATTAATTAAGTTTAATTAATTAGAAAGAATTACTTAATGATGAAATTAAGTATAACTACTTAATTTAATTAATGAGGTGTAATTACTTAGTGAAATAATTAATTAATAATTATTGAATGTAATTAATTAAGAGAAATTACTTGATGAATAGTAATTAAAGGATAACACTTAGGGGAAATAATTAAGTGATAATTACTCGGTGTAATTAAAGGATTAATCAAAGGTGTTGGGTTAATTAATGAAAGTAATTAAGGGAAGTTAATTACTGATTGTGATTAATCAGGTTTGAGTAGTAAATATAATTATGTTTATAATTAATCATTAAATGTAATTAAAAGAATAATTAATTAATGAAGAAATTAGAGGGTCATTAATTAATGTAGTTAATGAGTAATTAAACGTTTAATTGATTAATAAATATGATTAATTATAAGATAATTAATTAATCAATGAAGTGGTTAAGGTAATAATTAATTAATTTAATTAATTTAGGATTAAACAATTAATCTTACTTGTAAATGATGATTGAATGCTTGGATTGCTCAGGAATGTTTGTATTGTATGAAATGCCTTGAATTGATTGTTATCGCTGGACTGTAATATTCTGTGATGTGAGATATGTTGTGTATTGATCTGTGATATCTGTGATATGTTTTCGGTGTAAATACCCTTGGCCGTAAAACGGCATTTGAAATTCGATGCGACAGGGAGACGGATTCCAGTTGGTTATCCGAACCCCCACATCGAATCATATTAGTGAATCCTTGTTATTGATAAATTTACTTTATCTATGAATCTGTGAAAGAAGATAAGCGTTATAGCTTATACCGCTTATCGATATTGCTGCACTTTAATCTGTGATGGGATGATTGTTGTTGCACTATTGTGTGTAAACCTTGGACCACACCTATACGCACACAAATATGGAATGCACGTGGAAATCGGTTAAGTCACAGATTTTAAAAAAAAAATAGTTTTGAATTTGAATTTTTAATTCAAATGGTTTTGAAAATGAATTGGGTTTAAAGTGAGAAACTTTTGAAATAGTGTTTTAAAAAAAAATGATGAAAGTTATTTTGAATAACTTAATAAAGATTTGAAATCTGAGTAATTTGATTTAAATTGGAATTCAATATCTGATATTGAGTTCTATATCTGGTATTTATGATGTAAAAATGTTATACAAAGTTATAAATGTGTTGGATTTTGAACCATTTTAAAAGTATTACTTTGAGGATTTGAATTTAATCCAAGTTCATATTTAAAGGCCTTAACTCGTGCAAAAGTAATCAGATTTTTCCAAAACGGAACAAGTGGTTTTCGAATAATAATAGCTTCCATATAAGGAAATGGTTTCCAATTTGTGTTGAAAGGTTTCAAATCGAACTGAAATAGTTTTTGAAAACTGTTAGCCAATCTTTGTGGAAGATAGTCAAACTTTGATTTGAAATAACCTTGTTTAAATTGAAAGGGGTCTTAAAAGTGAATCTTTCATTTAAAAAGATTTGAACTATGGAAATTGTTTAAACCATTGAAGGTTTTTGACATGAATCTTTTTGTTTAAAGGATTTATAAATGGTAAATTTATTTAACCATTTGGAAGAAAAGTTTTGGATAATAAGTTGTGACTTAACTGAGATCCCATTCCATATGTTTTTAAATATTGCGCTCATTATTCAGTTTAGCCAGGAGAGGACCTTTGTGTCATATAACCCATTCCGAATAATGATACGTCGTTATGAATGGCATTTGAAGACCGGTGGTGAAGACCGGGTATTTGTGAGAACGATAGAACGACCTATCGATTGTCTCTGCACTGAGTCGCGCCAGTATAGAGATTTCCTAAGTGATAGGAAGTCCGATTGGATTGTGAATATTCGGATTTGCAAGGGCTTTTACGGAAGTGCCTTCGGTTCTGATCGAACCCGGAACAGACTTGTATGGTCGTGTGTCTGACACTACACTTTGAGATATAAAGCCAATTTCTTTCAAATACATTTCTGTTTGGTGGCGGAGATTTATTCTCTTAGCTTAACACCCTTCTCTAAGACGTACGAGCTCAGAGGTTACGTAGTTGAAGGTTATTAGCGATATACTCCCAATTTGGTAGTGTGGCATGCTAAGTGCTGCTGTGTGTTGATGATAATTTGTTGATCATTTGTTGATCAAATCATGGCTTTGGTGAAAAGCGTAGTTTTGTGGACGAAAGCTCGTCGAGTCTCACAACCCGGAATGGTCGAAACAGGAAAGATGCGGCAAGGTTATTTGGTGGTAGCGCCCCCTAAGGGTATATTCATTTCCTTTCAAATATAGGTGATATCATGGTATAGAGCCTAGATATTTAACCTATGTGGTTACTGCAAATACATTACTTTGTGGTTGTTGGTATTGAGCGCTCGGATAAAGATTGGTTACGACTGGGGAATGGCATACTCGTGTCAGTAGTTACCTAGTTACAGAGGTAACCCGGCCTTGTGTTGGCAGAGATCCGGTTAGGTTCTCGTGGCACCCTCTAGAGGCGTACCCATGTGGCCCAGGAAGTTCCTTAGCCTGACCATTTGTTGGAAATCCAATCACCAATGCGCGCCTTGTACGGTTTTAGTTTTAGAACCTGCCTTCTAACAGGGTAGCTATAGTAGGCATACTATAATGGTACGTATGCTGGCTAAGATTAATATTATACTTTCAAAATGTTTTCCACTATGCACTAATAATAATATCAAATGGTTTTCGCGTATCAAGCATATTTGACTATCATAAGGAGAAATCTTCCCCAAGTCTGCATTTGCATTATGTGTGTGCGGAAGGCCTTACGGTAGTTTCATTTTTCAAAAAGCATAGCGGATTTTAAATTTTAATTCTTTTGTTTGTTTTTAAAGATAAAATGTTTTTGTTTGTTCATACCAGTCTCATGACTGACCCGGAATTTATTGTTCCCTTCCTAAACTTTGGGTGCCCACAATTTTCCACACGGGCAGTCTAGAGTTGGGTTTTTCAGATAGTAGATATCGATTTGGTAGCTTTCAGTTTTCTCTTTGGTATCCTTTGGAGATCTTGGATATTGGAGTCTTTGGATTCACTGGACGAGACTTGCTTGGCTTTGTGCAATGTGATGAGGGTTCGAGCTACTAGCTTGGAGTTTTTGCTTTCGAGCATTGGATTGGAGTTGCAATTCACTTGGAGTTATCTCTTGACTATTCGTTTTCCGCTGCTAAATCATATTGTTTTTTTCCGCTGTATCATTTGTCTCTGATATTTCTTGTATCACATTGATCATTGTTGTTTATTGGATATTGTATTCATTGGAGTTGTATATGATATTCATTTTTCTTCCGCTGTGTTTTTTTACTTAATTGTGTTTTAAGCTCCGGCGAACCAGATTCGACGTTTGGATCTGCGGCATTTGAATACGAGTGTTGTATTCGGTGCCGATTTTTGAAGGTCGAGTCAGGATCGTTACACATTAGAAGATGATATTACATATTAATGTCCATTGTTAATAAGGGTCTAAAGGTGGGGCATTACAGTCCACGTAACCCAATAGCTCATTAGCCATACCATAATATACTTGGATCTAAGATTTACAGTGCTTAAATCCTTCGGCTCCAAAAGAATTTGTTTCATAAGCTTTCTTAAACAAAATGTTGACCGAACTCCCATAGTCAACCAAAACATTTCTGATGATGGCATGGCCAATCATGGTTGAAACAACAAGTGCATCAATAGTTGGGGCTTCCACCTATCTGCATCTCGATTACGAAAAATAATATCTTCATTCATAGTTTTGAAAAACTATTTTACTGGAGTACCAACTTCAATGGAAAACAAACTATAATTTACAGCATGCTTCAGAGCGCCAGCATGCCCTCAACCTCGTTCCATCTCTTCTCAGCTAGATGCGGTCCACTAATAATTGTGTTAAGAATATGTATCACCCCACATTTTTATTAACATTTTTTAAGATATTTAATTAGTTAAATAAATAAAATAATGTTGGATGATTAGCAGGTTGCAATTTGATATAAGCAAGGGTAGTCGTGCCTATATATGTAATGAACTAAGAAAATAAGATGAGGAAAAGTATTAGGAAATAAAGGAGGTAAAAATAGGAAATAGGATGAGCTTATACCCTAAACCCTTAAAAAACCAAATACGCGTTCATTTCATTTTTCTCGAGCAAAAAATACTCTTAGGTTGGCCACCATTTTCAATCTGAAGAGAAGACAAATCTAGGATTTTCAAGAGAAAGAAGTAAATCAACTTAGTCAACATCAAATCTCACATCTTTAATCACAATGCTAAGGTAAATGATTTCTACATCCCATTTTTCTTATACAATTTGGATTTATGGATAACTCAAAATGATTATGCATGATAATGCCATGTTTTGGATGATTAAAAGTTTATATATGTTTGTTGATGATTTATACATGTTCATATTACTTTTTATGATATGTTTGATATGAAAACCATATTAAATGACATCCACATTTCTTAAAAATTTAAATATATATCAAAAATGATATTTTAGAGATAGGTTTCAATTTTCATAATTTTATGAAGAAATGTGGATTTTATATTAATTTTATAGCGAAGAAAATGATTTATTAGGTTATAAATTATATATGGCATAATAAATTGGGTCTGAAATTTATATATATTAGAAAACATGTAGAAAAGGATTTTTTGGAATTTTTATAGAATTTACCTAAGTGTTTTGATGGATATATAAAATTATTTAAGGTATATGACTTAAATGTTTTGACGGATATATAAAAGTATTTTGTAGAATAAGATTATAGTTAAATTCTGAAATTATGGTAGTACTTTTAGAAAAGAAAAATTAGCAACCAGTAAGTGTTTGACAAACAAGGTAGGTTAGTGAAAAAGTTTACTTAAAACGAGTTTAAATCAAGAATTTCATGTTAAAAGCATGTTTAGCCTCTTTTGGTTTCGCCTAGGAGCTTTCGACTAAGACCCTCCACCTCCTTCCATAAAACAAAGCACATAGTATCAGCATGTTGGTAAGTAGTGAATTGGACATAGGCGGAAGGTAAGAGTCAAAATCAAGGGATTCTGAAAGGGTCGAAGCGCCTTTTTGTTTCAAAATAAAAGGTAGCACCTGCTTTGCTTTCAAAAGGTTAGGGTTCGGCTCTGTTGGCTTTTAACTGGGTTAAATATTTTTAAATGAGAAGTTTTGAATGGATTGCACTCTTATTGTAACGACCTATAATTTCGCTACTTCGAAAATAAGAAACTTTATTCATTTTAAATTCAAAAGGAATTTAAATCCTAAATTAAATATGTTACGTACAATAGATAATCAATTATTCTTATAGTTAATAATTAAAAAGTATAAATTTGGACTTTACAACAAATCGACAAAAGTAAAGTTCTGTTGAAAATAAATAAAAGCTAAAATAAATAGGTTTAAATAATCATTTGAAAAGTTCAATCTTATTTAAAACATCTAATAAAGATAATAAAAGTATATTAAAAGATTAAAAGTATGTTAATGATCGTTTATAAAAAATAAACAAAATTTGTCGCATTTTGTCAGTTTTACCTACACTGTAAAATTAGAGATTTTGATATTAATTAAATATAATTTTAAAATAGAAAGATATATGTTTTAATTTATTTAAAGAAGTAAAAAGTTCACTTTAAAGTTTGGTTTACATCAATATATAGCTTAACAAAAACATCAAATTTTGACTGTAAAATTTGTCGACAAAAACAGCGTTTTCGACCAAAACAAGTTGTCGACAAGTTGTTGCAATTTGATACATTTTCTAGCATATAAATGCAAGTTTACAAACTATTTAAACATTCTACATTTAGCACTAAAGACAAAAAGAGTTTACTTTTGGAAATATTTCCATAAATATAAAAAGATGTAAAAATATGATTGACAAATTTAAAAATAATTAAAGCTTTTATAAAACAACATCACTGCATAACTTTCTTTTCTCTCACAAATGACATAACTTATACACCTAGAATTCAAGCAAATGAAAGTGAAAAGATAAGTAACTATAGGAATTAATGACACATATGCTCACCATTAATGCAAATCAAATCAATGCAAAAGTCATCTCTTTAAAATACAAAATTTAAGAAAGAAAAGGATAAGTAATTATTCCTATTTTTACCATCACCATTAATGCATATCAAATCTCTCTTTTCACATAAAAGAAAATGTATATTTAAAATAAAAAACAAAGAGGGTATTAATGTCATTTACCACCAAAATCTTCACTTATAAATATAACCACAAACCTCTATATATCCACTCCACTTTCATTTCACAAAATTTCCAAAATCATTCTCTACTTCCTCTATTTCTCTTCTATCTTTAAGTTACCACCTTCACATCACCATACCATCACCTTACATCACCAAAACCGAGCTTAGCTTCCACCTACCCACCTCCTACATGCACCTATCCTCGGCTACACACCAAACCCGAGCAAAAACCCCTTCCACACATCAAGGCCGAGCCCCACACCCTCAATCCCGAGCCCAAACTCCTCCTACACGCCTAAACCCAAGCAACCAAGGCCATACCCTCCTCTCCACTCAAGGCCGTACGCCACTTCGCCTTCAAAGCTCACGCGCCTTCAAATAAAAAAAAGGAAAAAAAGAAGAAAAGAAAAGAAAAGGAAAAAGAAAGGAAAAAAAAGTGGTTCGGAAAGAAAATAAGCCAAGGCAAGAATTCAAGACGTTCGGAAAAAAAGCGCGTTTGTTCGAAATGCACGTAGCCTATGAAAAAGTTTGACAGAGTGGATATGAAGGTGAGAAATTCTCATCACTTTTGAATTGAGATTTTAGTTATATTAAAACAATAACGCTTACACACTTATGATATACGAATGTTTATTTTGATTTAAATAATCACCTTGTTAATAAGACCATATTTTAGTGATATGAGATATTTTGAAAAAATAAGTCTCTTTTCAATTAGAAGTGAAATTAAAGTTAAAATAAAAGAGGATTTGAAATTTGAAGTGAAACGGATTTGAAAATGATAGTTAAATTGAAACTGAAATTGAGACGAATAATGAAATTGAAACTGAAATCGATTTTGAAAAACTAAAATTGAAATAAATGTTGAATTGAAGTTTAAATTGAAATTAGATTTGAAATATAACTTTTAAAGGAGTTTAATTTGAAGTTTGAATTTAAATTGAATTGAAATTGGAATTTAAAATTTATTATTAAAATAATGGGAATAAAATAATATTCTAGTATGGTAATAGTGAAAGTATATTTTAAATACTTTAAAAAGTGGAAATGTTTATTTAAAATGATTTGTAACGATTTTATAAGTAATAAAATTCAATTTGAATAGATTATTTCAAATATTGAAAAATAAGTTAAAATTAGGTGCTTCGCGCAATGGTAGCTCGCGATTTCGCGCCAAAAAGTTCAAATGAATGTGTAGAGTGAAATGTAGCTCGAAATTCTTCAAGTTAAGAAAATTTCGGACTATTATATCCATATCTTCTAAATGAAGAAGGAAAATCAAAGTTTCATTGAGTAGATTTCGAATTAAGTCCAAATCAATTTTCTAGAAAAATCGTGTCAGTGCAGTTAAGTGACCATAACAGGAAATCTGTTTAAATGGATGTTTTTAATTATGGAAGAACACGAAATAAATTTGATAAATCTATTTAAATGATTTAAAAGAGACTTGGATTGAAAGATATGAGTTATCGAATGTTTAAAATTTGTTTAAATCAAATAAGCTTACGTGGCACTTTCCGCAACACTTTTATGCTGCGAATTCTATAACTTTTGGAATATGAGTTTAAATGTGATGATTTTTTCTGGAATCAATTGCGAATATTTAAAAAGGATAATTGAGCGTTTTGAAAGATAATTTGAAATATTTATAAGCAATTCCAAAATAAAGTTGAAAAATCTGAGTATGCGGATACGACTAGTACATTTGTCCCGCCCGTGAGATCTGGGAAGATAAAACAAGGTGTTTAATTAAGATTAGAGATGAAATAACCAGTGCCCTGAACTTACCTGGTCTATGTTTTCTTTTCTTAGGCGAGGGGTGTAACATATCGAAAGGAAAGCCCGGATGCTCTTAAATAAAAAGATCATATCGTGCTTTCAAAATAAAAGAAGATTAGTATTATCCAAAATTTAAGCAATCTCCAAAAAATGATTTCTATGATCCTATCTACTCAAAAATGTTTGCTAAGATTGATTTAAGATTTATCGTAAATGATGTCTAAAATAACATTATTTTTGACCCACCTAAAAGTGAAGAATTTGGATCGAAAGTTAAGTGAGAAAATTTGAGATATTTTCCAAGGCAAAAAATGAATTATTTAGAATAATCCTAAGTAAAAATAAAAAGATTTCGAAATCGCCCGAAAAGAATTAAAGTGAAAAAAGATTTCATAAATCCTATATACTTATATTCACTTTTTATCGATAACAGAATTTTGAAGGAACCGGGGTCGGATTTGGTTGATTCCTATCCGAAAACCATTTCGAACTAATGTGTACATTCGAACTTGAAGACATGTTGAAGATAATTGAAGACCGTGGATCTTTATAGCATGAGGACTGCTTGTTGACTTGCTTTAGGTAACTCCCGAGTTATATATAGCAGTGGTCTCCTCGTTGTGGAGATTTTTCGAATTGCAAGGACTACTCGCCTACTTGTGATAGTAGGAGAGTGTTTTTGGTTTGTCCTCTTCCTGGACAACTTGTATGAATGTTTGTTTGACATTGCATTTATAAAGATTACGTACATTGGTTTTTATAAACATACATCAGTGCTGGCAGAGAAGACAACTTCTCTTAGCTTAACACCCTCCTTGAGGCGTACGAGCTCAAGGGTTGTATTTTTGTGAAAGGAAATCAGTATTTAAACGGAAATGGCAATATGGCATTCAAAAATGTGATTTGTGCTTTGTGAAAAGGTAATCGTTGTCTTAAGCCTCATCAGGCCGGAAATGACCGAAACAGGATTAAATGCAGCAAGGCTAAGTGGGTCATTCCCAAGTAGGGAATGATCATCCCCTTCTAGATATATTTCTTCCTGTTATGACATTCGATGTAAATTAATGTAGTGTATGGAAACGAGCGCTCGAATAAGTGTCGGTAACGACGGAGGATGACATATACAGTGCTATCTAATTACAAAGGTAGGCCAGTCTTGTGTTGGTAGAGGTTCCTTTGTGTTGTTCCTTGGGGCATCCATCTAGAGGTGTACCCATTTTGAAAGGTAGATCCTTAACCTAGTCATTTTTATGAAAATCCATTCACCAATAAGAACCTACGGTTTTGTTTGTAGAGCCTAGTATGCTAGAATTTAATAATTGTAACAATTTCAGCTAAGATTAATAAGTCTATTTGCAAATGTTTTCAAAGAGATGTCAATAAGAATAATATTAAATGTTTTGATATAAAAATGTTTTAGTTATCATAAGGTAAAAACCCGTCCGTGTTTATGTGTGGGCGTGGTCTCATGAGATACTCTTTATTTCAAAGGATTTATAAAAATTTTGATATATGACATAGTCATTTGTTATTGAGTTTTTCTCATGCTGGTTTATTCAAGCCTGAGCCGGGTATTTTCAATACTCGGGTCAGATCCGAGTAGTTTCAGGATTAATTCAAAGACGGTTGGAGTTTCCAGAGGAGAGTTAGAGATATTCATCGACGAATGGACATGTTCTATTATCCGTTGTACTTAGGTTATTTTGTTTGATGTTTGTCAGCAATTGTAAGGACAGATGCTTATAACTGTCCAGCTGAGTTTAGGTTGGACTCTTATATATGTATTTAAAAGTTTTCCCCTGTAAAAATATTTGTTCAATATTATACGTGATTCCATTCATGCGAGATTCTGTTCTATCTATTTTTTTCCTTCTACCCTTAATGATCCGTCTTTTCGTGCACTTTGAGTTGGACATATGTGGTTTATTGTCAATTCAAAGGGTACAGGAAACGGGCCATTACATTTAGTACCAGAGTTGAAGGTTAAGCGAGAAGCTTGGTTTTATTATGGGCCAAGTCTCATCAGAGATAAGATTAATAATATCCTTAGATGAGTAACCCATTAGAGATAGGGTTAGTAACACCCTAAAATGAGTTATAAGAGTTATATATATGAGCGTGTATTTTTTAGTTTTATAAAAGTGATTTAGTTTTAAAAAAATTGGTAAATGAAACAATTTTACCTAGGTCTGTATTTTATATAAAAAGAAATATTTTTATATAGTAAGAAATTAAGGATTGATTGTAATTTTTCTTAGTAAAACTGAAATATGAATATCTTGTGGTTAGAATTGCACAATTTTACTATAAGTTATTTCATATTAAAAAAATCAATTGTTTGAGAACTAGAATTTTGAACTTTCATAACCCTAGATATTCAACCATAAGAAAAGATAAATGGTTTGATAAGTATAAAATGGGTAAATTTAAAAGGACTAAGAACAGATACCTCGTGAATTAAGTTTCACAATTTGACTATAAGGTATGCGATGATAATGTGTAGAGAAATAATATTCTTTTCAGGAAAGACCAAACCCACTGAACTTCGCTTCACTTTGTCGAGAATTCGAGTTCCTAAGTCAAAGAAAGGTTTTGGGATCGGAAAAGATCATGGAAGTTAAGGACTGGTTAAGCAAGTGTGATGACCTCCAACATATCATGGTGAGCTTAATCCATGGATCATTTAGAGAGATGATAAGCAATACCCTAAAATTCAAAGATGTTGTTCTACAACTGACTACTGAAGCACCAGCCAAAAAGAAAAGGCATAGGAGGAACAAAGTTTATTGTTCCAAATGTAGGCAAAAAGGTCACCATATAAAAGAATGTGGATTAGGAGTAAAAATCAATCCCTTTAAGAAAGCTACCCAAAAGAATTGTTTTTTTGTCATATTATAGGACATATCGCCAGAGACTGTCCAATGCTCAAGGCGGCAAAGCAGTCGAGGTCTTTTGTTACCCTTACTCGTCCACCTACTGCTGTAGAAAAAGGGAAAGGGATAGTGGAAGCATAAGTTAGTTAAGCATGTATTAGTAAGCACTATCTAAATATTTTAACAATATGACTTTTATGAAACTTTTTGAGTGTACTTTTTAGAAGTCACTTAGTATGAATGTATTTTGAAATCAATATATAAACTATCATTTCGTTGTTTTGTCAATATTCAAATTCTGCTAGAACCGATTAGAAAAGATAAAAATATTAATCTCATTTAAAAAGAATGAAAAGAAAAAAATGATAATAACTAAGTAAGAAGCACTTAATAAAACGAGATAAAATAAATAAGCTAAAATAGAATCTTTGATAGGAAATGATAACTAATTTTGAATTCTCATATATAAAATTGTAGAAACCAACTCAGGCCGAAAGACTAGCACTTAGGCAGAGATTTAAGGAAGCCTTAGCTAAATACGGAGACATTGAAGTTTGGGATAGGCCGATCAAGAGTGATGAGGAGGATATACAAGTAGGAGAGCTCTCGGGGATAGTACCAGGATCATTTAACCATCCGATTGATATGTCAAACGATGAGGAGTTGATAGCTATTCCAGATGATGAGGATGTCTTGCCCATAGACGTAGAGATCGATGTAGGAGTAAAGGCAGATGACTGGATGTTGGATCCTTTGAGTGAGGACGAGGAACCGGAGGAAGAGGAACCTATAGAGGAGCCCATGGAAATACCAACAGAGATCGAGCCACTAATCGAGGAGCCTATTTAAATAGAGACGGAAGTTTCAGGGATTTACGATGTAAGGTTTTAGGAGGAAGATGATTCGGAGGATGATGAGCACATCATTTGGGAGATGGGTACGCCCATTTATAAGATAGGATCCCCATTCAATAGATAGTTGAGGATATTGATTTCGAAAATATTGAGATAGAGCAACATGAGCCGTGGATCCCAGGAGGCCAGCAGTGGCAGCCGCTAGATTGTGACATAACTTAAGAGATAGATAATGAGGAGCCAATTGAGGAAGAAGAGGAACCAGAAGAGACTGACTTGGAAGCACCATCAGAGGGTTCATCCGATGAGTATTGTTTCACTTTGGGATATTTTGGGGTTTTTGTATTATAGAAGTTATGATTATCTTAAGCACATAATACGCGCTAAGATATGGGATTTAGTACTTTTTATATGATATTTTGTGTTGACTGATATAGATAGTTGACTTGTGCCTTTGTATTTACCTCAAATGTGTAGTACGCACTCAGGTTGGGACTAGGATCAGTGATTGTATTTCATGATCAGTATTTAGTGGTAGTATTTGCTTTATCATATATTGTTGACCTTTATAGTTATGTATCTTTGGTTTCATTTTGAGGACGAAATGCTTTTAAGTATGGGAGAATGTAACGACCCGTAATTTCGCTACATCGAAAATAAGAAATTTTATTCATTTTAAATTCAAAAGGAATTTAAATCTTAAATTAAATATGTTATATATAATAGATAATCAATCATTCTTATAGTTAATAATTAAAAAGTATAAATTTGGACTTTAGAACAAATTGACAAAAGTTAAGTTCTATTGGAAATAAATAAAGGCTTGAATAAATAGGTTTAGATAGTTATTTGCAAAGTTAAATCTTATCTAACAAAGATAATAATATTAAAAGATTTAAAAGTAATCGTTTTATAAAAAATAACCAAAATTTGTTGCATTTTGTCAGTTTTACATACACTGTAAAATTAGAGATTTTGATATTAATCAAAAATAATTTTAAAATATAAAAAGACATGTTTTAATTTATTTGAAGAAGTAAAATGTTCATTTTAAAGTTTGGTTTACATTAATATATAGCTTAAAAAAAGTCAAATTTTGACTGTAAAATTTATCGACAAAAACACCGTTTTCAACCAAAACAAGTTGTCGACAAGTTGTTGTAACTTGATACATTTTCTAACATGTAAATGAAAGTTCACAATTATTTAAACATTCTACATTTAGCACTAAAGACAAAAAGAGTTTACTTTTGAAAATATTTCCATAAATATAAAAAGATGTAAAAGTATGATTTGACAAATTTAAAAATAATTAAAGCTTTTATAAAACAACATCATTACATAACTTTCTTTTCTCTTACACATGATATAACTTAAATACCTAGAATTTAAGAAAATGGAAAGTGAAAAAATAAGTAACTATAGGAATTAATGACACGTATGCTCACCATTAATGCAGATTAAATCAATGCAAAAGTCATCTCCTTAAAATACAAAATTTAAGAAAGAAAAGGATAAGTGATCATTCCTATTTTACCATCACCACTAATGCATATCAAATCTCTCTTTTCACATAAAAGAAAATGTATATTTAAATTCAACAATGAAGAGAGTATTAATATCATTTACCACGAAAATCTTCACTTATAAATATAACCACAAACCTCTTCATTTCCACTCCACTTTCATTTCACAAAATTTCCAAAATCATTCTCTACTTCCTCCATTTGTCTTCTACCTTCAAGCTATCACCTCCACATCACCACACCATCACCTTACACTACCAAAACCGAGCTTAGCTTCCACCTACCCACCTCCTACACCCACCTATCCTCGGCTACACACCAAACCCAAGCCAAAACCTCTTCCACACATCATGGTCGAGCCACACACCCTCAAACCCAAGCCCAAACTCCTCTTACGCGCCTAAACCCAAGCACCCAAGGCCGTACCCTACTCCACACTCAAGGCCGTACACCACATCCCCTCCAAAGCTCACGCACCTCCAAATAAAAAAAGGAAAAAAAAAGAAAAGGAAAGAAGAAAGAAAAACAAAAGTGGTTCGAAAAGAATAAGATAAGGCGAGAATTCAAGATGTTTGGAAAAAAGTGCGTTTGTTCGAAAAGCACGTAGCCTACGAAAATTTTTGACGGAGTGGATATGAAGGTGAGAAATTCTCATCACTTTTGAATTGAGATTTTAGTTATATTAAAACAATCACATTTACACACTTATGATATATGAATGTTTATATTGATTGTTAATATGGATGATTTGATAGTTAGTTAATTAATTGAATTGTGATAATTGTCCCGTTATGATATTCCTAGTGAATGTTGAATTTGTAATCATATGTATGTGATTGGTTGAATGGATGCTATGTTAGTGATAAATATGAATATTAGTTATGTTCATTTTGATTTCAATAATCACCTTCTCAATCAGACCATATTTTAGTGATATGGGATATTTTGGAAAAATAAGTCTCTTTTCAATTAGAAGTGAAATTAAAGTTAAAATAAAAGAGGATTTGAAATTTGAAGTGAAACCGATTTGAAAAGGATAGTTAAATTGAGATTGAAATTGAGATGAATAGTGAATTTGAAATTGAAATCGATTTTGAAAAATTGAAGTTGAGATACAGGTTGATTGAAGTTTAAATTGAAATTAGATTTAAAATCTAAGTTTTAAATGAGTTTAATTTGAAGTTAGAATTGAAATTGAATTGAAATTGGAATTTAAATTTAATATTAAAATAATGGGAATAAAATAATATTATAATATGGTAATGGTGAAAATATATTTTAAATATTTTAAAAAGTGGAAATATTGATTTAAAATGATTCGTGACAATTTTATAAGTAATAAAATTCAATTTGAATAGATTATTTCAAATATTGAAAAATAAGTTAACACTAGGTGCGTCGCGTAAAGGTAGTTCGCGATTTCGCGCTGAAAAGTTCAAATGAATGTGTAAAGTGAAATATAGCTCGGAATTCTTCGAGATAAGAAAATTCCAGACTATTATGTCCATATCTTCTAAATGAAGAAAGAAAATCAAATTTTCGTTGCGTAGATTTTGAATTAAGTCCAAATCAATTTTCTAGAAAAAATGAGCCAGTGCAGTTAAGTGACCATAACAGAAAATTTGTTTAAATGGATGTTTTTAATAATGGAAAAATGCGGAATAAATTTGATAAATCTATTTAAATGATTTAAAAGAGACTTGGATTGAAAAATATGAGTTATCGAATGTTTAAAATTTGTTTAAATTAAATAAGCTTACATGGCACTTTCTACAACACGTTTATGGTGCGAATTCTGTAACTTTTGAAATATGAGTTTAAATGTAACGATTTTCCTTGGAATCAATTGTGAATGTTTTAAAAAGGATAATTAAGCATTTTGAACGATAATTTCGAATATTTATAAGCAATTGCAAACTAAAGTTGAAAATCTGAGTATGTGCAAATGACTTGTACATTTGTCCTGCCTGCGAGATCTGGGAAGATAAAACAAGGTGTTTAACTAAGGTTAGGGGTGGAGCAACCAGTGACCTGAACTTACCTGGTCTATGGTTTCTTTCTTAGGCGAGGGGTGGAATAGATCAAAAGGAAAACCTAGATGCTCTTAAATAAAAAGAACGTATCAAGCTTTCAAAATAAAAGAAGATTAATATATCCAAAATTTAAGCGATCTCCAAAAAAATGATTTCTATGATCCTATCTACCCAAAAACGATTTAGGGTTTAGTGTAGACGATTTTTTAAATAACATTATTTTTGACCCGCCTAAAAGTTAAGAAATTTGGATCGAGAGTTAAGTGAGAAAATTTGAGATATTTTCCAAAGCAAAAGAATGAATTACTTAGAATTATCCTAAGTCAAAAGAAAGAGATTTCGAAATCATCTGAAAATAATCAAAGTAAAAAGACATTTAATAAATCTTGTATACTCATATTCACTTTTTATCGATAATTGAATTTCAAAAGAACCGAGGTCGGATTTGGTTGATTCCTATCCGAAAACCACTTCGAACCAATGTATATGTTCGAACATGAAGACATATTGAAGATAATTGAAGACCGTGGATCTTTATAGCATAAGGACTGCTGGTTGACTTGCTCTAGGTAGCTCCCGAGTTTTATATAGCACTGGTCTCCTCGTTGTGGAGATTTTTTAGATTGCAAGGACTACTCGCTACTAGTGGTAGTAGGAGAGTGCCTTCGGTTTGTCCTATTCCTGAAGAAGTTGTATGGATGTTTTTTTGACATTGCATTTCTAAAGATTACGTATATTGGTTGTTACAAATGTACACCAGTTGTGGCGGAGAAGGCAACTTCTCTTAGCTTAACACCCTCCTTGAAATGTACTAGCTCCAGTGTTGTATTTTTGTGGAAGGTAATTAGTAGTTAAACAGAAATGGCAATGTGGCATTTAAAGATGTGATTTGTGCTTTGTGAAAGGGTAATCGTTGTCTTAAGCCTCATCAAACCGAAAATGACCGAAATAGGATTAGATGCGGCAAGACTAAGTGGGTCATTCCCAAGTAGGGTAATGTCATCCCCTTCTAGATATATTTCTTTCCGTTATGAAATTCGAGATGTAAATTAATGTGGCGTATGGAAACGAGCACTCGGATAAAGGTCGATAACAACCGAGGGATGACATATTCGGTACTATCTAGTTACAGTGGTAGTCCGGTCTTGTGTTGGTAGCGGTTCCTTTGTGCTGTTCCTCGGGGCATCCATCTAGAGGTGTACCCATTTCGGAAGGTAGATCTTTAACCTAGTCATTTGTATGGAAATCCATTCTCCAATAAGAACCTACGTTTTTATTTGTAGAGCCTAGTATGATGGAATTTAATAATGGTAACAATTTCAGCTAAGATTAATAAATCTATTTGCAAATGTTTTCAAAGAGATGTTATTAAGAATAATATCAAATGTTGTGATATAAAAGTGTTTTAGTTATCATAAGGTAAAAACCCGTATCTGTTTATATGTAGGCATGGTCTTATGAGATACTCTTAACTTCAAAGGATTTACAAAAAGGCCGGCATATGACACTATCATTTATTATTGAGTTTTTCTCACGCTGGTTTATCAAGCCTGATCCAGGTATTTTCAATACTCGGGTCAGATCTGAGTAGTTTCAGGATTAATTCGAGGACGGTTGGAGTTTCTAGAGGAGAGCTGGAGATATTCAACGACGTATGTACACATTCTATTATCCACTGTGCTTAGTGTATTTTGTTTGATGTTTGTCAGCAATTGTAAGGATAGATGCTTATAATTGTCCAGGCTGAATTTTGGTTAGACTCTGATATATGTATTTAAAAAATTTCCGTTGTAAAAATATTTGTTCAATATTATATATTACTCCATTCGTGTGAGATTCTGCTCTATCTATTTTTTTCCTTCTACCCGTAATGATCCGTCTTTTCTTGCAATTTGAGTGGGACATGTGTGGTTTATTATCGATTCAAAGGGTACGGGAAAACGGGCTATTACATTTATGTTTGAAATAGTGCTTTCGAAAGGGGTCGAAACGCCCAGCTGCCGATCCTCTACCTTTTGAAGTCATTGGTTTCGGATGGTATACTTTGTTTTGAAATTAACCACTTCTCCAATGCTTTCAAAGAGATGGTTTCAACATCATTACTTCCTTACTTAGGAATAGATTTCGAAAGAGAGGCTTTCGACTTTGATGTTTTTAAACGACCCACTTGTTCTAATCGAAGTATAACCCAATGATTTCAAAAGAGAATGGTTTCTACTTAAATGGTTTCGAAATGTCTTTTTCCACATGTTTTAAATTGAACCAAAGAGCTTTCGAAAGGTATTTAAAATGGTTTCAGAGGGGTGGTTCTCTAAAGGGTTTCGAAGGAGTTGAAAGTTATTATTTTTCGACTGTTTCGATGTGGTTGAAATGGAAGGTATTTCCAAGATTTTTAAAGGCAATGTTTGAAGCGTTTTAAGATATGATATTTAAGGTTTTAATGCTTTCAAAAGGAAAGCTTTTAAAGGTTTCGAACAGGGTTTTAGTATGATTTCGAAGGGGAAGCTTTGATCTTTCGGCCTATAAAAATAAAGGGTTTTACTTAGTTTCGAAAGAGATGCTTTCAACAGTTTAGAAAGAGGTACTTTTAATTAAATTGAAAGGGGTACTTTAAAATGTTTAAATGTTTTCATCAACTAAGGTTTGAGTAAAAAGTGTGTGTGTGTGTAACATGGCAAGATGATTTTGAGTAAAGCATATAATATATGTATTTTCGTTTTATGAGTTTGATTTAAAGATTTTAAATCAATTTGAGAATAGGTTTTAAAGGAAAATTTTGGAAAGATATCCCTAAGTAAAATGACTCAGATGTTAGAATACCAGATGGGATTGGTATAGGGTCGCACCCTATACATTAGTTATTGGCCCCAGCTAATTTAGTCTAAAGTTTCAGTTTGTACGGATTTGTCATAAGTTAGTCTAAACTTATGATTACAAATAGAAGGGAATATATGTATTTGTATATAGATTGTTATTAGTTAGCCCGCAAAACTATTAGGATCAGGT
Source organism: Allium cepa (assembly GCA_030765085.1). NCBI lineage: Eukaryota > Viridiplantae > Streptophyta > Magnoliopsida > Asparagales > Amaryllidaceae > Allium > Allium cepa. Next base: position 433,932,092 of record CM060943.1, read on the forward strand.
GACCCTGGAAGATGTTAAGTTAGGGACAGACCATCCAGAAGAGAAGTATCTAACAGATAGTTAAGCACAGACTATCCAGAAGAGGTGTGTCTAACAAATATTAGATTATTTTGGTTATATTGTCTAGTAGGACCAAGTCATCCAAAGGTTAACAGTCAGCCAAACAAAACTATAGTGTTTGAACAGATAGTTCTTTTATTACCAGATATGTATGTTTACATAATGTACTTTACAGTATTTAACCAATTTTGGTTGCAGGAAAAGAATTGCAGAAGATATGTTTTAACAGAATGTTAGTGAGGGGAAACCCATCCCGCTAAGTGGCGTGGTCTCACTTAACATTAATAACCGGGATGTATAGTATTATTTACACTAGGCTTTATGTCTGGCTCGAAGTTTATGTTTTCCCCTTAAACTCTCGGGTGCTCAAAAATTGATTTGATTTGGCTGAGGGTCGAGCATCTACCAGGTTTTAGTATGATGACAAATAAGGCTATCGGAAGCGAGCAAGAGGCTAACAGATAGTTATCTAGGAGTTGCAGTTCTTTGTTCTTTGTTTATTTATGCTATGTATGTATTCAATTATGACTATATGACTTTGATCATCCAATGGGGTGTCTTCATATATCGATCTTTGCATAATTTGTATTAAGTATATTTTATCATTGCCTGGGAAATGTTATGGGATTACGTAATATGAATATGAAATACGTGTTTTGAAATGTAATGGAAAAAATGTTGTTTTGAAATCTGTGATTTGTTTCAGTTTCAAGTGCTTCTGATATTATAGACACCATTAACATATCTGTATTTAGTCATTGGAAATTAATACTATAAATGACTACGGCATCTGTAGCGCTTAACTTTGTGACTCTAGATATGTGATGTTACAACTTGGTATCAAAGCATAGGTTTATGAAATACTTTAACTAAAAATGACTTCAAAAACATAATCCTTAGGAATTAGAGTTAAGATTTGGGGTATGGGGATAATGCAATAATAACGCACTTGTATTTGCTATATATATATATATATATATATATATATATATATATATATATATATATATATGAGTATACGCTTTATATATAGTCTTCTAACTTTTTTAGGCTATTCTTCTGTATCTCATTAGGCTTGAATACAGATATGGACAAAAGGAGAGGCAGAGTTATTCTAGGAGGAGACAGCACCACCACAAATGGAAATGTCTGACCAAATGTTAGAAGAGGTTAAGGTCATGCTTAGGGTGAGAATGTTGGTGCTGGGGTTCCCCAAGTGGACATAAGAGCCATATATCAGTTTTTCGTAAACATGATGCAAGCTGGAATCGTAACTATAGTTGGAGAAAATGTTGTTGAAGGAGGAGTTCAGGAAGCTTCGCTATTCGATCAGTATGCTAATGTGTGCAAAGACTATGCTAGGCTTTGGGGTAAGCCATTTATTGGGACTAAGGATGTTATCGAGGTAGAAAACTGGCTGCTACACCAATAGAGGATTTTTACTGAGTTAGGGCTCAACGACAAGCAGAAAAGGAGACTTGCTTTAAGATAGCTTCAAGGTGATGCTTTGTTTTGGTGGAATACTGTAATTGTTGGTATAGATGAAGAGATTATGACATGGGAAGATTTTAGAAGGAGGTTTCAACAAAGGTTCATGTCAGTAATGGCACGATCTGTGTTGGTTAGGAAGTTTGCTGAGCTAGAACAAGGGGAGATGTCTGTTCTGGAATATGCTAGTAGATTCGAAGAGTTAGCCCAGTATGGGTATGCCATTATTGACACGGTGTTAAAAGAAATGAAAAGTTTATTAGAGGTTTGAAACCGAAATTGGCTAGGGCTACTTTACTACACATCAAGGATCCATGTCATGTAGTGGTGGAAATGTCATTGAGACATGAGGAGATGTTAGCTTGTTTGGAGAAGAAGAAGAAGAAGAAGAAAAAGAAGGAAGTCCAGGTTGGACAGTGTCAAAAGAGAATGTTTTTTCACAAAAAGAATGCTAAGAAAGGAGATGCGGCAAAAAAAGGAAAGTCTGAGGTGGTCTGCTATAAGTGCGACAAGAAAGGACACTATGCCCATGAGTATCGTACCGGAAAGGGAAAAGTAAAGGAGGTGATTGGAAAGAAGAACATCAGTGTTTTAATTATGATCAGATCATCCACTATAAGAACCAGTACAAAGAGCCGGCTAAAGGAGAAGGGAAAGGTCGTCTTAGGAGGTACGCTTCAAATCCATGATACATCTGTTAGTGTTTTATTTGATACCGGTGCATCGCATTCTTTTATATCTCAAATGCTTGGTGGATAAATTTAACTTAGAACCAACATATTTAGTTACTTCCTTAAGAGTTGCAAATCCAATAGGAGGGTATGTGATGCTTAGGATGAAGCATGATCACTTAGAGTTTTATTTGCTAGGTTACACCTTTGTTTGCAGTTTGCTTATATTTGACTTTGAAGGATTCGGAATTATATTGGGAATGGATTGGATAAGTAATTACGATGCTAGTGTACTTTACCTAGATAAGAAAATATCACTTAGACACCCAGATTATAGTGATTAGATAGTTTATACCGTAGAAACCCTAGTTGTGAGGAGAATGATTTGTTGGTTATTATGGAGTTAGAATATGAGTTGAATCGCATTTTCGTAGTTAAAGAATTCATAGATGTTTTTGAGCCGGTAGTTGGATTACCACCGAAACGAGCCATTGAGTTTCGAATTGATTTAGCGCCTAAAGCAGAACCAATAAGTAGGCAGCCAAGAAGAATGATGCCAACAGAGATGAAGGAGTTGAAGGCTCAATGGGAATATTTAGAAGGTTAGAGTTTTACTGGACCAAGTAGTTCGCCTTGGGGAGCAGCCGCGGTATTTGCTAAGAAGCCGAACGGATCTTAAGGCTATGTATTGATTATCGTAAACTGAATAAGAGGATGATAAAGAATTGATATCCACTATCGAGAATTGTTGATTTGTTAAGCCAAATCATTTTCTCAGTTAGGTTTGGCGATAGGATTTCATTAGCTTAGAGTGACAGGAGATAGTATACCTTTAATGGCGTTTAGAAAGAGATACGGGTCATACAAATGGTTAGTTATGCAATTCGGACTTACTAATGCATCGGAATTTTTTGTAAATTTGATGAAATGGTTTTTCCAAGAGCACTTGGATAGATTCGTGTTAGTTTTTATAGACGAAATTTTGATATACTCTAAAAATGAGGTGGAGCGTGAAGTTCATCTTAAAGTCGTGCTTGAGACGCTGAGGCAACATCAGCTAAAGGCAAAGTTTTCGAAGTTCCATTTTTGAAAGAAAGAAGCGAAGATCCTTGGTCACGTGATTTTGGAAAAAGGATTGTCAGTTTATCCAGAAAAGATCAATGCCTCTAATAATTGGAAAAGACCAGAAACGGTAACTAAAATAAGAAGTTTCCTTGGATTAGCGGGATATTATCGGAGGTTCATAAAGGATTTCTCACGGATAGCAGCGCCGATGACCAAGCTAACATGAAAGGATGTAAAGTTTGTATAGACCAATAGGTGTGAGGAAGCATTCCAGAGCTTGAAACACTTATTGACCCACGAACCTATGTTGGTGGTTCCAGAGAGGAATCAAGATTTAGTTGTGTATACCAATGTGTGTGGTACTAGATGGGAGCTATACTAATACAGAGGGGTAAAGTGATTGCTACGCTTTAACACAGCACATAGCGCATGACGTTAGATATCCTATGCATGACCTGGAATTAGCTGCAGTTATATTTGCCTTGAAGGTGCGGTGGCATTACCTTTTGGGAGAGAGGTTCGAGCTATATATAAATCATAATTCGTTGAAGTACTTGTTCCCTCAAAAGGAGCTGAACATGAGACAGCAAAGATGGTTAGAGTTTTTAGCCGCTTATGATTTTGGAATAGAGTAAACACCGAGGAAAGGCAATAAGGTTGCTGATGCACTTAATAGAAAGCATTAGAATATAGTGTTAGTTATGATAGCACCATGGAATGACTTAGAAACATTGTCAACTTGTAGAGTACCGTGGAGATCGGAGGCAGAGTCTAGTGAGGGATCTGCTAGGTTGCCTTGTTTAGAAGTTCGGCCGGTATTGATTGAGAAGATCGCTTCTAAATAGGAAGAGGATCCAGTATTTTCTCAAAGGATCAGGAAATTAAGGATTGGATGGAGAGCGATGACTTGAAAGATTTCAGTATTAAACAGAACAGGTGGTTGAGAAAGAAGGGTAGATTATGTGTTCCAAATGTGGGAGACATGAGAAGGAAATTTTGAAGGAATGTTCGAAGTTCACTATTCATCAAACGAGAACAAATATGTATCAAGATATGAAGAGAAGTTTCTTCTGGGAAGGAATGAAGAGGGGTGTTGGCTTATGCGTGAAACAGTGTTTGAACTATCAACAAGTAAAAGCTGAATATTAGAAGCCGAGTGGATTGCTTCAGCCATTGGATATTCCAGTATGGAAGTGGGATTCTATTCTATAGATTTCATTGATGGGTTTTCAAGATCTAATAGAGGACATGAAAGTATATGGGTCATAGTGGACAGATTGACCAAGCGTGCCCATTTCATTCCGTTTAAGTCAAATAGGACGACACCTATATTGGCTAAATTATTTATGAAGAATGTGGCTAGACTACACAAAATCCCTAGCAATATTGTTAGAGATAGAGATTCCTTATTCACTGGTGAGTTCATAAAATGCCTAAACGAAAGTTTAGGAACCAAGCTCAAGATGAGTACCGCTAACCATCCATAGACAGATGGGCAAACGAAAAGGGTTAACAAGATCTTGGAGGACTTATTGCGAGCTTTTATATTAGACTACGGGAGATCATGGGAAGACCGTTTACACCTAGTCGAGTTTTCGTATAGCAATAGTTATTAGACTAGTGTAGGGATGGCACCGTTTTCAGCTTTTTATGGAAGACCGTGTGAATCCCCTTCAAGTTGGTTAGAGACCGAGGATAGACTGTTCCTTTTGTCCTGATTTGGTAAAAGAAGCGGTAGAAAAGATTGAGCTGATAAGGGAAAGAATAAGTAAAGCTCAGTCCAGTTAGAAATTTATGCAGATGGAAGATGAAAAGATTTAGAGTTATTTGTTGGAGATCGTGTTTCCATCATAGTATCGTCAATGAAAGTCATGTTTGGCAAGACGAGGAAGTTAGTACCCAGGTTTGTAGGACCATTTCCTATTTTAGAAAGGATCGAGAAACTCGCATATAAAGTAGGGTCACCAAGTAGTTTGGCAGAGTCCATGATGTTTTCCATGTATCACATCTAAGAAAATTTGTTAGGGATCCATACACTACTATAGCACCGACTATGTTAGAAGATTTAGTAGTGGAACCAAATATGACTATAGTTAGGAATCCTATCCGGATAGTCGAGAGAGATAAGAAGAAGTTGAGAAATAAGACAGTCAGATTAGTGAAAGTCTAGTGGAGCAATGATGCTAGAGATTGTAATTGGAAACTTAGAGCAGAATTAGAGAAACTTTTCCTAATTCATTGATGGTATGTTTTACCTTCGATTGTGTGATGTGTACCTTACCTTAATTTCGATGATGAAATTCTTGAAGAAAGGGAGTTTATAACACCCCATATTTTAGTAACATTATTTAAGATATTTAATTAGTTAATTTAAATAAAATAATGTAAGATGATTAATGGCTTGAGATTTGATTTAACTAAAAGTAGTCATGCCTATATGTGTAATGAACTAAGCGAATAAGATGGGGAAAAGTGTTAGGAAATAAGTGAGGGCAAAACGGAAAATAGGATTAACTTATATCCTAAACCCTTAGGAAACCAAACATACGTTCATTTCATTTTTTCCTAAGCAAAAAAATAATCTAAGGCCAGCCACCGTTTTCAATCTCAAAAGAAGATAAAGCTAGGATTTTCAAGAGGAAGAAGTAAATCAATATATTCAACATCAAATCTCACATCTTTAATCACAAAGCTAAGGTGAAAGATTACTACATCCCATTTTTCTTATAGTTTGTGGATTTAAGGATAACCCGAAATGATTTTGCATGATAATTCCATGTTTTGGAAGATTGAAAGGTTATATTTTCTTATTGATGATTTATACATGTTCGTATTAGATTTTATGATATGTTTGATATGAAAACCCTATTAAATGTCATCCAAATGCCTTGAAAATTTAAATGTAGATCAAAAATGATATTTTAGAGATGGGTTTAAATTTTCATAATTTTCTGAACAAATGTAAGTTTTGTATTAATTTTCTAGTGAAGAAAATGATTTATTGGGTTATAATTTATTTACGGCATAATAAATAACTATTTAGGTTTGAAATTTATATATGTTAGAAAACATATAGAAAAGGATTTCTGGAATTTTTATAGAATTTTCCTATGTGTTTGATGGATATATAAAATTATTTAAGATATGGGACTTAAATGTTTTATATATTTAATTAAGAAGAAGGGGTATTTTGTAGAATAAAATTATAGTTAAATCCTGAAATTATAGCAGCACATTTAGAATAGAAATATTAGGAACCAATAAGTGTTTGACAAATAAGGCAGGTTAGTTAAAAAGTTTGCTTAAAAAGGGTTTAAATTAGAGATTTATGCTAAAAGCATGTTTCGCCTCTTTTGGTTTCGCCTAGGTAGCTTTTGACTAAGACCCTCCGCCTCCTTTCCACAAACCAATGCACATAGTATCAACATGTTGGTACACAGTGAATTGGATAAAGGTGGAAGGTAAGAGTTGAAATCAAGGGGTTCCGGAAGGGTGGAGGCGCTTTTTGTTTTAAAATAAAAAGTAGTGCCTTCTTTGCTTTCGAAAGGTTGGGTTTTGACTTAGTTGGCTTTCGACTGAATCAAATATTTTAAAAGGAAAAGTTGCGAATGGGTTGCACTCTTATGTTTTAACTAATGCATTTGAAAGGGGTTGAAACTCTTAGCTGTCGGTCTTCTACCTTTCGAAGTCAATGGTTTCGGAAGCTATACTTTGTTTTCAGAATTAACCACTTCTTCAATGCTTTCAAAGGGTTGGTTTCGACACCGCCACTTCTTTATTAGGAATAGGTTACAAAAGAGAGGCTTTCACTTAGATGTTTTTAAATGACCCTTTTTCTCTAATCGATGTATAACCCATTGGTTTCGAAAGAGAACCATTTCGACTTAAATGGTTTCGAAAGGTATTTTTCCACATGTTTTAAATTGAACCCAAGATTTTTCAAAAGGTATTTAAAATGGTTTCGAAGGTGTGTTTCTTCATAGGGTTTCAATGGAGTCGAAAGGTATTATTTTTTGATGGTTTCGAAAGAGTTGAAACAGAAGGTTTTCCAAGGTTTTTAATGGAATGTTTGAAGCATTTTTAAGATATGATGTCTAAGGTTTTAATTCTTTTGAAAGGAAGGCTTTTAAAGGTTACGAAAAGGGTTTAAGTATGATTTCGAAAGGGAAGCTTTGGCCTGTCAGCTTAGACAAATAAAGGGTTTCACTTGGTTTCGAAAGAGATGCTTTCAACTGTTTAGAAATAGGTACTTTCAATTGAATCGACAGGGGTACTTTTAAGTGTTTAAATGTTTTCATCAACTAAGGTTTGAGTTAAGTGTGTGTGTGTGTGGAACATGGCAAGATGATTTTGAGTAAACCATAGAATATATGTATTTTTCTTATATGAGTTTGATTTAAAGGTTTTAAATAAATTTGAGAAAATGTTTTCAAGGAAAATTTTAGGAAGATATCCCTATATAGAATGACTCAGATGTTAGAATACCTGATAGGACTGGTATAAGGTCCCACATAATACATTAGCTATTGGCCCAAGCTAATTTAGTCCAAAATTCCAGTGCGGAGGGCCTTGACACAAGTAAGACTAAAATTATGATTACACACAGAAGGGAATATATATATTTGTATACAGATAGGTTATTGGTGAGACTGCAAAACCATTAGGATCAGGTGACCCTATGAGGTGTTAAGTTAGAGTTAGACTGTCCTGAAGAGAAGTATTTAATAGATAGTTAGTACAGATCGTCCAAAATAGGCGTGTCTAACATATGTTAGATTATTTTGGTTATATTGTCTGGTAGGCCCGAGTCAGTCAAAGGTTAGTAGTCAGCCAAACAAAACTAAAGTTTTTGAATAGATGGTTCTTTTATTACCCGATATGTATGTTTACGTAATGATGCTTTACAGTATTTAACTAGTTTTGGTTGCTGGAAAAGAATCGTAAAAGGTATGCTTTAAAAGAATGTTAGTGAGGGGAAACCTGTTCCACTAAGCAGCGTGGTCTCACTTAATATTAATAGCCGGGATGTATAGCATTATTAACACCAGGTTTTATGTAGCGACCCATTAAATTAATAATATTAAATGAATTGAATTAATATAATTTTTAATCTAATTTATAATAAATGTAGGAGTTGGATATAGTAACTGAGATTTAAGATTTAACAATTGAAATGTTATATGGCAATAGGTAGAATAACGAAGATTTGTGTTGTGGTTATAAGTCATAATTAGTTGATTAAAATGGTATTAATGAAATAATTACTGAATTGAATTGCAATATATAAACATCAGAAAAATTTAATTGGTGGATTAAATTTGTTAAAGTTCATAAGTTTTGTAATTTAGTTTAGTAGAACTTTAAATTATAAATGAAGATTGAAATAAACGATAAATTTAATTATGTAAATGGTGACTCAAGACCTAGGTTATAGGAATTGGAACATAATCCAATTTGAATTAAGTAGAAGAAGGATTTGGTTAATATGTAAGTTATTGTTCAAGGTATTGAATAAAAACTTGGAATCCAATCATAATTTAATGATAATAACGTTAGTATTAGAGAATAAATATATTTCAATGCAGTACCCGAATGAATGGAATAAAATGAATATATATTGAATAGAAATGAAATGTAAATTGGCACATTTGGTTGAAAGTTAATTTTAAGAAACATATAAATGTTGAATTTGTGAATGTTAATATAAATATTAACTTGAATGGGATTCATTAATACAAAGATGTAATAAGTGTAGATAGTAAAAATTTAATGTCTGTAGTGGATAAAAATCTAGTAGTAACATAAAATTTATTTATATGGAAAAAGAGTATAGATTTGAACAAATTTATGAAAATTTGATAAGAACAGTGGTTGTAATCAGTTTGGTTATTTAATATTTGGAAGAAAGAGATTTGTAAATCCGTTAATGAATTTATAATGGGAAGGAATGGTAAGAATGTAAAAAAAAAAAAAAAATAAGCATTTGATTCAATTAAGGGAAAAATTATAATAAATGGACTTAAGATAGTAATAAAATTTGTTTTGTTTAGGTGATTATGTATCGCTAAGCTATAACTAAATTTGCAGTTTGGTAGTAAATGGGATATGAGAAGACAAAGGCATTTAGAAAGTAATAGATGGAATTCATAATAACAAGTAGTACATATATTTGGGCGTTTGTCATAATTACCAAATTTTACCATTCATATAATTTATTAATTAAAGTCTATAGCAACATTGTTGTTAATAATGTTGTTAGTGAATTTGAATATAAAAGAATGACAAGTGTAGGTTAACCATTTATTTTATTTTGTTAAGAATGGAAATAGTTGAAATAGATCTGAATAAATTATTTTGGGTTGTTTATGTGCCTATTTAATAAAGGAGAATTTATAAGGAATAAAGAATGCACAAATGAAACGTATTATAACCCAAAGGTTATTTATACCCACAAAATGTTTAATTACTGTATAGGAAGAGTCTAAATCCATAGATGAATTTATTGGGATTGCATTTATAATTTATAAGATTTAATGTAGACTTAATTTCAATTAACTGATTTAATAGTGCAATTAGCGTAGATTTGTTGGTAGATGAAGTAGTTAATTCTATTAGGTGAAGTTAAGGCTAATTCTATTTATAAATTGACCTATTGTTGATATAGATTTTAGGAAGCAGGATTTATAAATTAAATTGAGTATTAGATTAAATAATTGCATTTATTGCATAAATAAAGGGAATTTAACGTTAAATTATACGTTATTGAATTAAAAAGGAATTTGCGGATATTAAAGTGAAAACGTAGACATGTTAAAGGGCATCTTTGTTTTGGATTTAAGTTGAGAGTATAAAAGTATAAGATTAAATAATTGGGTTTTGAGAATAAAATTTATAATTTCTAAATAATAAGAAAGTGCAGAAATGAACACTGCAATTTATATCTTGTCAACTTTTAATTTACATCTAATCTTGTTTAATCATTGAAATTGATTTTGAATTTTATAGGCGATAAAACTTAGTCAATATTTGAAGTTAAATAAAAATTTGGATATTTATGATTTATTTTAATCTATTTAATTAATATAAAAATAGCCATTTTGGCCACGGACTCGGATTTCGACGAAACTAGTTTCATCGGATCCGTATCGGTAAATTATTATAGGGTTCCAAGTTTCGTATCGATCGGACCTGTCGTTTGATCGTACGGACGCGAAACGCCTTGAAATCAATTTTAATAAAATCAATTTGAAATCAATTTGGAAATTTTGTTTTCAGCATAACTTCTTCATACGACCAAATTTGGACGTGAAACTTTTTCCATCGCGTTCAGAATATTTTAAAATACCTACTTGGATATATAGATTTAATAAATTCGGTTCCGGAGGCATAGCGGGCTTTTTGGGCCATAGTTTGTTTCGTACGTTCACTTATCCGATCCATCTACGCTATCTCTAGTCTACCTATATAAGCACGGTTATAAACCCTAGCCACTCCTTATTTTCATTTTCTATACATACATCTCCTTCTCACCTCCTCATTCTAATGGCAGAAGAAAAAAACCTAATTCCCAAATTCCAAAAAATAAAAATTCAAATTCAAATTTTAAAAAAAAAATAAAAATAAAAATTGCGGATCTGCAGCAGCTTCTGGTCGCGCTTCGGGTTTCAGGGGAGAAAACCCTAGAGCAACTTCGGGTCAGGAAGAAAATGACTCGGGTCGCTCCGGGTCGTTTTGGCGAAAACTCCAAGCAGGCACCAGGGAATTGAGGCGGCGCACCGAAGTCGAACCCGAAGTCGACCCAGGACCAGAATTTTCCATTTTTCAAATTTTCATAACTTTTGCATACGAGCTCGGATTCACGCGCGGTTTGTTTTGCTGGGATCGTATCGGAATTTCTGACGTTTTGACGCTGGTTTCGACGAATTCTGAGACGGACGAATTTTTGGGTTTAAATCGAATTTAAATTCGATTTAAATTCAAAAGGTGAGTGTTTTAACCCACTCACAACTACTAGAAGCTTTTATGTTTGATAAATTAATTTTAGAAAATGAATAGAAATTTATTTATGAGTATTTGGCATGTTTATTTCATCATAGCTGTTGAATTGCATTTATTGAATTTAACTGTTAATTTAATTTATTTATTGCGTATTAATTTACAGTTAGAATTTATTTGTTTGCCTATAAACTGCTAGTTAACAGTTATATAAATTATTACTGAATATCAACTGTTAGATTTATAGTTGTTAAATTTAATCTGAATAAAATTGCCAGTTATTACCTGTTATATATTATCAAATATAAATTGTTATTGATTGATATTGCTTGATGATTGTGATTGGATGATGGATGATGTTGATGGATGTTTATTGAATATCATAAAATTGCAAATTATCATGCATATTTCATTTCATTCGGGATTGTGGTTTGAAATGATATACAACCGCAAAATTTTATATCTTTTAAATTGCGGATTGAAATGATAAATATCCGTATCACTTGACCATAGGATAGAAAATTATATACAGGCACCGCGGTCTATATATAACTATTTTTATGAGATTTCTATGGTTTGGATGGAATACGGTTTATAATAATCTTAAATTTTATATTGTATAAATATTCTTCCATATATATACATGTGAAGTTGAAAATTTTGAAAAAAAGGGTGTATAAATCTCTTTATTAAAAATGAAAAAGTTTAAGAAAATGGAGTTTGATAATTTATATCATATGTTTAAATGTTAAGTTTGGAAATTTTAAGATATGATATTTATAATTGAATTTTTCCCAAGATAAATTGAATAAATATTCTAGTATAATTTAAATTGAAAAAAAATATATATTTAATTACTAGAAATTGGAGTTTTTATTTATTTATGGATTTTATGTGAATATTCAAGACTAATTAATAGAACATTTGATTTGTTGAAAGAATAAAATGCAACTTTAGTTTGAAATATTAATACTCAAAATGGATATACATATATATATAAATTGAGGTGGTTTTGGAACTTGAGAGAGATAATACAAATTTTGGTTTAGACTTTAATAAAGAAATGTATTTGTAAAGCCATGAGAACTATTTTCTTTACAAAGTAACATTTAAGTTAAACCTTTTAATTCATATACCGTTGAATGTCCAAACCATTCAAGTTTTTAGAAGTTATGGTTTTAAATTATGATTTTCAAAATATTATGCTTTGAAAATATTTGATTTTCAGACGTTATGAAGTTAAAGCATTATGATTTTGGAAAAGAATTATATTTGGGATAAGTGATAAAATATGGTTTTGGGTTTTGAAATGATATCGTATTCATGGTTATGAAATGGAATGTTTATTCTGATTTTTAAAGTATAACCTATTTTTAAATGACCGCGGTGTTATAATAACGATGGGTTGGCAAAGAGACCGGGATCGGATATGGACATACTCTCTGTCGATACCGAAAACCACTTTGACTAACCGTGTACGCGGTGGAGATTCCAGAATGAAGTAGGTGGTGGCGACGTTTCCTGTAAGGTAAATACGTGGACCCGACTCCCGTGAGTTGGCATAAGGTGGCTAAAACAGGAGCGATTCTCAGGCCAATGAGGTCATTCCTCTTATCGGACCCTCCTCTTCGATATTATACTTTGATTTTGGATTGATTCGGTGGCCACTTCTATATTTTGATTTTGGGGAGTTAGTCCGAGGTGGGCGGTAACTGCGGCTACGCGTTTCCACCAGCCTGGATAGCAATTGGTATATCTACCCTGGCATTGCCTAGTTGTGCCGTGTCACCTACCATACCGAGCCTTTACTACGAGTTTCTATTTGTGTCGTACCTATGGAGTATCCTCTGGTAGCTTCCCGATCAGGAGGTATTACGGTACTGTATAGACTACTGGCATTATTTGTGTTAAGGGCTATATGGGTAACCCCTTAACGCTATTAAAAGGTAAGTTTATTTTATAAATAGACACTATTATAATAGCGCAATATACTACATAGTAAATAGTTTAACGGATCCTTAGGAGATGTAAATCCCGAGCATCTCTTGAGTTACTGTACTCATATTTATTTCTGTTAATTTAACTCACATAAGATCTTTTAGTCTGACTCGAGTGTTTTTGTCTTTTCAAATTCGCTCGGGTCAGTCCGAGCGTTTCAGGATCGAAGACTTTAGCTTTGGAGGACGAAGACGAAGGAGTCGTAGTATTTTATTTATAGTATGGCACCACACTCATACTGTTCCGCTGCATTGTTTGTATTGGTATGTGTAACTCTGATATTTATTGTATGAAGAAGAATTAACTGTTTTGTAACCGTTTATGAACTGTATATTTATTATTATATTTTATCCTTCCGCTGTGAGATTCTATTTTGTTTTATTTCTTCTCTGTTTTTCTTATTTACCCCATAACAATCCGCCCTTGCTGTTTTGAGTCAAAAGGTGAGTGTTTAAAACCCAGTTGGTATCAGAGCTTTGGTTTAGCGATAAACCTTGGTTTTGTGGGGTTTGACTCTTTGTTAATAGGGTAGTAATACCCTATGGGAGTCGCTGAGTGTATATATATGAGAGAGCGTATTTGTTAGTGTTAATAAAGATTTTGATATTGTGTTAATCTGTTCCGCTTTGTATTTATAAATTCTGGTTGATGCATGGGACGCTATGCCATCAATAGGGATTTCTAAACACTTAATAGGACAGACAGACATAATATTTGTTTTTAATATAGGTGAATGAAATAATTTTGCCTATTATATTTTCTATATATATAAAAATATTTTTATAAAGATATATATATATTTGGTTGCTATAGATTGGGTGTTAGGAAATAAAAATATTTATAACAATTAAAGCTAAGTTGAAATTATAATAAATCAAATTGGAGATTTTAGAGCTTAAGTCCGGGATTTTTGAAATCTTCTTTCAAAGGATTTATGAAATATAATGATTTGGTTTATAAATATTTTCTTATATAAATATTTAGTATAATTCGAAAGAATTGGTTTAAGAGGATTTTGAAGAAAATAAGTTTGTACTTTCCTCTCTGTCGCTGGAAAATAATTTCGGTGATGACGGCCGCATCATCGACTTTCATTTTCGAGTTTCGAAGGGAAAGGCCACTGTAGTAAATTCTACTGCAGATTTGTTTTGAAATTATTTAAAACTTTAATTGATTAAAGGTAATTAGAGATATAAAAGTTGTAAGAAATTAATTATCTATTATTTCAAAAATAAATTGAAATTTGACCCGGAATTTAATTCTAAAATTTTCCATTAATTAATTGTTAAATTTTAGTGGAATAAAAAAAAGTAAGTAATAAATGGATTGAAAACCTCTAATAAGTAAGAGAATTAATGCTAAGTATAAAGGAAGTTAAAAATTTAAATTATAAATAATGGTAAAGATTTATTGAAAATCAACGAATTAAAAGGGTTGAGATTAAACTTGTATAAGTTCTTTTGCTTTTTCTTTAACATAAATAACTTACCAAGTATAAAAAGTTGAAATGTGAATTAAGAGTGGAATAGAATATTATGCAAGTAGAATTTTTGGAAATAATGAAGTATTCAATAAATTACTGTTATAAATAAGAATTTAATGGTATTAACTTAAGTGATGATTGGAATTTTACTAAAATTAAAGGTTATATTATTAATAGGTGATTTTAACCTTAAGAAAGTAAAAATGAAATTCCTTAATTTATAAAGTTTGATTGTAGGGTTATTAACTTAAGTACGCCTTAATTTCCCCCTATTCTAATATAATAGAAAGTAAGTAATATATAAATGACGGTAAACCCTAAGTAATTAATTAATAAAATTCCTTATTTTTAAGAATGAAGGTTAAAGGGTTAATAATTTAAGTGTAATTAAAAAGGGTTACTGTAATTAAATATAATAGAAAGTGGGTAATTAAATTGTTACTACTATTAAATATAATAGAAACTTCAACATTAAATAAATGAATGAAATTAAAGGTAAGTTGAAATTGTAATTTATAAAACAAATATATATTAATTTAAGGAATTGAGAAGAAACTTGTAAATTTTCACTTACATTCTTAAAACATACATAACTTACCATATAATAAAAGTTGCAATGTTAGTAATAAAATGTAAGGGGAAATCTTACAAGTGAAGCTTGAGGTAATAAAGGTATTCAATAAATTTGCTGTTATTAATGAGAATTAATTGTATAAACTTAAGTTAAATTGGAAATTTTACTATATAAGTAAAGGTAAGTAGTATAAATAGATGATATAAACTTTAGTCAATAAATTGGAATGCAAATATAATGAATTTTGTAATAAATGGAAAACGAAAATTGTAAGAAATAAAGAAATCCCTCCATAAATGAAAGAAAGAAAATCAAACCACTGAAGCATGAAATAAATGTATAATAAGTTAATTTGGTTGTTGGTTTGAATTGTATTGTTTAATTTATGATTGTGGGGTAAGGAACTTGAAGTTGTTGGATGAATAAATAATCTATCTTTGTTCCATCTAAGACTGTTGACTAAAGGATGCACTTGATAGTTAATTTCATTTCATACAAATTTCAAGTTTGAACCCAAACAACTATTTGTTTGATGGATTAAATGATTTCTTTGTGTGTGTATGTATGTTGTTTGTAAGGTTGATGGTTGTTGAATTGTTTGGTTGATTAATGATTGAATCCACTTGAATAGTTCACTTTAAAATAAATATTTAACCTTTTAGATTTTATAAGTGAAATGCAGGCTATGGAAGCCACTGCTACTGCTCTGGTTCCCTAATAATAAGCGTATTGCCTGACAAATAGGTACGTTTTCGGATTACGTTTAAAGCGCTATTTTATAATTTTGCCCGTGTTGGGATAATATTTTGATAATATATGTAATATATTTGTATATTTTGATATTATATTTTCTCCAGAGTCTCTCCGTACAAAGGAGACTCTGCCAAAAATTTTCGTAAATTTTGGGCTTAGAATTTTGTTGAATATTTTCCAAACTTTAATGATTTAAGTATAAAAGGTTATAATGACTATAAAACGGGCATATCTCATTTAAGGAAATTAATTTAGTAAATTATTGTTTATAAGTTAATATTTGAAATAAGATGTAATGTTTTATTCTTCCTTCTCCCTTCTTTTTCCTTTTCGGGGACGAAAAGTTTTGAGTGGGGGAGATTGTAACGACCCGTTAAATTAATAATATTAAATGAATTGAATTAATATAATTTTTAATCTAATTTATAATAAATGTAGGAGTTGGATATAGTAACTGAGATTTAAGATTTAACAATTGAAATGTTATATGGCAATAGGTAGAATAACGAAGATTTGTATTGTGGTTATAAGTCATAATTAGTTGATCAAAATGGTATTAATGAAATAATAACTGAATTGAATTGCAATATATAAACATCAGAAAAATTTAATTGGTGGATTAAATTTGTTAAAGTTCATAAGTTTTGTAATTTAGTTTAGTAGAACTTTAAATTATAAACGAAGATTGAAATAAACGATAAATTTAATTATGTAAATGGTGACTCAAGACCTAGGTTATAGGAATTGGAACATAATCCAATTTGAATTAAGTAGAAGAAGGATTTGGTTAATATGTAAGTTATTGTTCATGGTATTGAATAAAAACTTGGAATCCAATCATAATTTAATGATAATAACGTTAGTATTAGAGAATAAATATATTTCAATGCAGTACCCGAATGAATGGAATAAAATGAATATATATTGAATAGAAATGAAATGTAAATTGGCACATTTGGTTGAAAGTTAATTTTAAGAAACATATAAATGTTGAATTTGTGAATGTTAATATAAATATTAACTTGAATGGGATTCATTAATACAAAGATGTAATAAGTGTAGATAGTAAAAATTTAATGTCTGTAGTGGATAAAAATCTAGTAGTAACATAAAATTTATTTATATGGAAAAAGAGTATAGATTTGAACAAATTTATGAAAATTTGATAAGAACAGTGGTTGTAATCAGTTTGGTTATTTAATATTTGGAAGAAAGAGATTTGTAAATCCGTTAATGAATTTATAATGGGAAGGAATGGTAAGAATGTAAAAAAAAAAAAAAATAAGCATTTGATTCAATTAAGGGAAAAATTATAATAAATGGACTTAAGATAGTAATAAAATTTGTTTTGTTTAGGTGATTATGTATCGATAAGCTATAACTAAATTTGCAGTTTGGTAGTAAATGGGATATGAGAAGACAAAGGCATTTAGAAAGTAATAGATGGAATTCATAATAACAAGTAGTACATATATTTGGGTGTTTGTCATAATTACCAAATTTTACCATTCATATAATTTATTTAATTAAAGTCTATAGCAACATTGTTGTTAATAATGTTGTTAGTGAATTTGAATATAAAAGAATGACAAGTGTAGGTTAACCATTTATTTTATTTTGTTAAGAATGGAAATAGTTGCAATAGATCTGAATAAATTATTTTGGGTTGTTTATGTGCCTATTTAATAAAGGAGAATTTATAAGGAATAAAGAATGCACAAATGAAACGTATTATAACCCAAAGGTTATTTATACCCACAAAATGTTTAATTACTGTATAGGAAGAGTCTAAATCCATAGATGAATTTATTGAGATTGCATTTATAATTTATAAGATTTAATGTAGACTTAATTTCAATTAACTGATTTAATAGTGCAATTAGCGTAGGTTTGTTGGTAGATGAAGTAGTTAATTCTATTATGTGAAGTTAAGGCTAATTCTATTTATAAATTGACCTATTGTTGATATAGATTTTAGGAAGCAGGATTTATAAATTAAATTGAGTATTAGATTCAATAATTGCATTTATTGCATAAATAAAGGGAATTTAACGTTAAATTGTACGTTATTGAATTAAAAAGGAATTTGCGGATATTAAAGTGAAAACGTAGACATGTTAAAGGGCATCTTTGTTTTGGATTTAAGTTGAGAGTATAAAAGTATAAGATTAAATAATTGGGTTTTGAGAATAAAATTTATAATTTCTAAATAATAAGAAAGTGCAGAAATGAACACTGCAATTTATATCTTGTCAACTTTTAATTCACATCTAATCTTGTTTAATCATTGAAATTGATTTTGAATTTTATAGGCGATAAAACTTAGTCAATATTTGAAGTTAAATAAAAATTTGGATTTTTATGATTTATTTTAATCTATTTAATTAATATAAAAATAGCCATTTTAGCCACGGACTCGGATTTCGACGAAACTAGTTTCATCGGATCCATATCGGTAAATTATTATAGGGTTCCAAGTTTCGTATCGATCGGACCTGTCGTTTGATCGTACGGACGCGAAACGCCTTGAAATCAATTTTAATAAAATCAATTTGAAATCAATTTGGAAATTTTGTTTTTAGCATAACTTCTTCATACGACCAAATTTGGACGCGAAACTTTTTCCATCGCGTTCAGAATATTTTAAAATACCTATTTGGATATATAGATTTAATAAATTCGGTTCCGGAGGCATAGCGGGCTTTTTGGGCCATAGTTTGTTTCGTACGTTCACTTATCTGATCCATCTACGCTATCTCTAGTCTACCTATATAAGCACGGTTATAAACCCTAGTCACTCCTTATTTTCATTTTCTATACATACATCTCCTTCTCACCTCCTCATTCTAATGGCAGAAAAAAAAACCTAACTCCCAAATTTCAAAAAAAAAAAAAAAAAAAAAAAAAAAATTGCGGATCTGCAGCAGCTTCTGGTCGCGCTTCGGGTTTCAGGGGAGAAAACCCTAGAGCAACTTCGGGTCAGGAAGAAAATGACTCGGGTCGCTCCGGGTCGTTTTGGCGAAAACTCCAAGCAGGCACCGGGGAATTGAGGCGGCGCACCGAAGTCGAACCCGAAGTCGACCCAGGACCAGAATTTTCCATTTTTCAAGTTTTCATAACTTTTGCATACGAGCTCGGATTCACGCGCGGTTTGTTTTGCTGGGATCGTATGGGAATTTCTGACGTTTTGACGCTGGTTTGGACGAATTCTGAGACGGACGAATTTTTGGGTTTAAATCGAATTTAAATTCGATTTAAATTCAAAAGGTGAGTGTTTTAACCCACTCACAACTACTAGAAGCTTTTATGTTTGATAAATTAATTTTAGAAAATGAATAGAAATTTATTTATGAGTATTTGGCATGTTTATTTCATCGTAGCTGTTGAATTGCATTTATTGAATTTAACTGTTAATTTAATTTATTTATTGCGTATTAATTTACAGTTAGAATTTATTTGTTTGCCTATAAACTGCTAGTTAACAGTTATATAAATTATTACTGAATATCAACTGTTAGATTTATAGTTGTTAAATTTAATCTGAATAAAATTGCCAGTTATTACCTGTTATATATTATCAAATATAAATTGTTATTGATTGATATTGCTTGATGATTGTGATTGGATGATGTATGATGTTGATGGATGTTTATTGAATATCATAAAATTGAAAATTATCATGCATATTTCATTTCATTCGGGATTGTGGTTTGAAATGATATACAACCGCAAAATTTTATATCTTTTAAATTGCGGATTGAAATGATAAATATCCGTATCACTTGACCATAGGATAGAAAATTATATACAGGCACCGCGGTCTATATATAACTATTTTTATGAGATTTCTATGGTTTGGATGGAATACGGTTTATAATAATCTTAAATTTTATATTGTATAAATATTCTTCCATATATATACATGTGAAGTTGAAAATTTTGAAAAAAAGGGTGTATAAATCTCTTTATTAAAAATGAAAAAGTTTAAGAAAATGGAGTTTGATAATTTATATCATATGTTTAAATGTTAAGTTTGGAAATTTTAAGATATGATATTTATAATTGAATTTTTCCCAAGATAAATTGAATAAAATTCTAGTATAATTTAAATTGAAAAAAAAATATATATTTAATTACTAGAAATTGGAGTTTTTATTTATTTATGGATTTTATGTGAATATTCAAGACTAATTAGTAGAACATTTGATTTGTTGAAAGAATAAAATCCAACTTTAGTTTGAAATATTAATACTCAAAATGGATATACATATATATATAAATTGAGGTGGTTTTGGAACTTGAGAGAGATAATACAAATTTTGGTTTAGACTTTAATAAAGAAATGTATTTGTAAAGCCATGAGAACTATTTTCTTTACAAAGTAACATTTAAGTTAAACCTTTTAATTCATATACCGTTGAATGTCCAAACCATTCAAGTTTTTAGAAGTTATGGTTTTAAATTATGATTTTCAAAATATTATGCTTTGAAAATATTTGATTTTCAGACGTTATGAAGTTAAAGCATTATGATTTTGGAAAAGAATTATATTTGGGATAAGTGATAAAATATGGTTTTGGGTTTTGAAATGATATCGTATTCATGGTTATGAAATGGAATGTTTATTCTGATTTTTAAAGTATAACCTATTTTTAAATGACCGCGGTGTTATAATAACGATGGTTGGCAAAGAGACCGGGATCGGATATGGACATACTCTCTGTCGATACCGAAAACCACTTTGACTAACCGTGTACGCGGTGGAGATTCCAGAATGAAGTAGGTGGTGGCGACGTTTCCTGTAAGGTAAATACGTGGACCCGACTCCCGTGAGTTGGCATAAGGTGGCTAAAACAGGAGCGATTCTCAGGCCTGAGGTCATTCCTCTGATCGGACCCTCCTCTTCGATATTATACTTTGATTTTGGATTGATTCGGTGGCCACTTCTATATTTTGATTTTGGGGAGTTAGTCCGAGGTGGGCGGTAACTGCGGCTACGCGTTTCCACCAGCCTGGATAGCAATTGGTATATCTACCCTGGCATTGCCTAGTTGTGCTGTGTCACCTACCATACCGAGCCTTTACTACGAGTTTCTATTTGTGTCGTACCTATGGAGTATCCTCTGGTAGCTTCCCGATCAGGAGGTATTACGGTACTGTATAGACTACTGGCATTATTTGTGTTAAGGGCTATATGGGTAACCCCTTAACGCTATTAAAAAGTAAGTTTATTTTATAAATAGACACTATTATAATAGCGCAATATACTACATAGTAAATAGTTTAACGGATCCTTAGGAGATGTAAATCCCGAGCATCTCTTGAGTTACTGTACTCATATTTATTTCTGTTAATTTAACTCACATAAGATCTTTTAGTCTGACTCGAGTGTTTTTGTCTTTTCAAATTCGCTCGGGTCAGTCCGAGCGTTTCAGGATCGAAGACTTTAGCTTTGGAGGACGAAGACGAAGGAGTCGTAGTATTTTATTTATAGTATGGCACCACACTCATACTGTTCCGCTGCATTGTTTGTATTGGTATGTGTAACTCTGATATTTATTGTATAAAGAAGAATTAACTGTTTTGTAACCGTTTATGAACTGTATATTTATTATTATATTTTATCCTTCCGCTGTGAGATTCTATTTTGTTTTATTTCTTCTCTGTTTTTCTTATTTACCCCATAACAATCCGCCCTTGCGTATGCTTTTAATTGGCACGTGTGTCGGTTTAAAGTGTGCGAAAAGGCGGGATGTTACATTTTATGTCTGACTCGAAATTTATATTTTCGTCTTAAACTCTCGGGTGCTCAATAATTGGTTGTAGTAGGATGAGGGTTGAGGTTCTTTTAGGTTTTAGTAAGATGACGAATAAGGCTACCGGAGGCAAGCAGGAGGCTAACAGATAGCTATTTAGGAGTTGGAGTTCTTTGTTTTGTGTTTATTTTCGCTGTATATGTATTAGGTCAATTATGACTATTTGACTCTGATTATCCAAGGGAGCATCTTCATATGTTGCTCTTGGCGTATTTTGTACTAAGTATATTTTATCGTTACCTGGGAAACGTTTTGGGATTATGTAATATGAATATGGACATGTGTTTTGAAATGTAATGGAAAAAACATTTTTTCCAAATCTTTGATTTGTTTCATACTCAAGTGCGTCTGATATTATAGTTACATTAACATAGCCGTATTTAGTTATCGAAAGTTAATAATATAGATGACTGCAGCATCTATAGTGCTTAGCTTTAGGCCTCTAGATAGGGAATGTTACAGAACAAGATATTTCTTAAGCCGCCTGGGCTCAAAACCACTAGGCTCAGCTTGCCCTTGTTGGGGGTTAGAAGTTCCTTGCCCGCCTTCCTATGGGGCATGCACAAATTGTTGTAATTTCTTTTTCCGAGTTAACTTCTTAATCACATTGCGCAAATATCTTCTATCGTTAGTGTTGTGATTAAGCATTTCATGGAATCCGTAGAATTTTTCAAAGCTCTTTTCTTACTCAGTCGGCTCCCTAGGAGTCAACTTCTTATATTCCTCATTTCCATGAATAGTGTGACGACCCGACTTTCTCTCCACAGAAAGGCGCATCATTATAAAGAAAGAAAGGGATGGAAAAGAGAAAAGATGGAGAAGAAAAAACGAAACAACATTAGAATCTCACAGCGGAATGAATAAATTATATTAATCACATAAGTATTACATAATATAAAACATTTATCAAAGTTACACAGCTTATACATCACATACTGGACAGCAATAAACACCTGTCTAGTCATACATTTCAAAAATACAACACAGAGATACCAACACAGCGGAAAACTATATATCTACAAACGATGAAGCCTCTTGCTCCATACTTCCTCCAGAATTCATCAAATCAAACCTGAATCCCTTGGCTACTCATAATAATATGAGTATCCAAGAGTTTAAGAAAAACAGAAAATAAACTCCGGGTTAGACATGGGTCTGGTGTGAGTAACAGGTTAAAGTTGCTTAACTTTGAAAACCTTTGAAAATGAAAGGTATCTCATAAGACTTTCCGCACATAAACAGAAAAAAGTTTTTACCTTACGATAACCAAAACATTTGATAGGAAATCTAGTTATATTATAATAGGGTCTAGGGTTTTCAAGTAAAATACAGAAATAGCTGGAATGCTTACATCTCACGTTTCGAGCATAATCAATACGTACGACACTTATTGGAGATTAGATTTCATACAATGGCAGGGCTACTGGGGTACCGCCCGTCACAGTATGTGGCCTAGATCATCATACTGAGGATCCATCCTAAATCCCCTGCAACACAAAACCGGAACCATTCCTTACTGGATAGTCCCGAACAAGACACCCTCAGCAGTTGTTGCAATCAACTGTCCACACAGCCGAAATAAAATGGACCTCTAGAAAGGGGAAATCTTGTCCTACTTGAGCGTGACTCACTTTGCCTTGCCGCACCTCCCCTGTTTTAGCCATTCCCGGTTGATGAGGCTTGAGACTACGATTACCTTTATGGATCACATCTATCTTAGAATGCTCATCGTCCACCCGACGATGTTATGAAAGCATTCAATCTATATAAGTTCGTTCTGGGTTCGAACGAAACCGAAGGTACTATCTCGTTACACTTGTTTAAAATTATTCTCAGAGTTAACGACAACAGCCCTTGCACTGTGAATCTTTATCTCGATCAAAAGCACTATCCTCGTTAACTTGTTTTGGAATCACCCTCAGAGTTAATGACCATAGCCTTTCCTCTGAATCTTCACTTGATCTTCACTTGAGATTGACGACCAATCGTTTAATTTGGATCGATGTGGTTTTCGCATATCCAAATTTGGAAATCTAATCCTGGTCACATCGAAATCCAAAACGCCGTCTTTTAAAGCCAAGTTGATTTAAAGTTAAAACAATTTACTTCATTATCTATATTCACACAGATAGATAATTCACATAATCACAAATAAATAATCCATATCATCATAATTCAACCAAAGCATCTCATATCAAAAATCATCACATATCTCGTATCAGAGACATCAATCAATCCAAGGCATTCGATATCATTCAGCCATCCATAAGCAAAGATTATCTAATCACACCGTCTCTAAATAATTTAAAATAAATTAAATTAATTATTTCCATTACTACAAATCTTTCTTACT
Source organism: Allium cepa (assembly GCA_030765085.1). Taxonomy (NCBI): domain Eukaryota; kingdom Viridiplantae; phylum Streptophyta; class Magnoliopsida; order Asparagales; family Amaryllidaceae; genus Allium; species Allium cepa. The sequence goes on from CM060943.1 coordinate 433,956,348, forward strand.
TAACTATTGATTAATTACAATCCAACTAATTAATCATCCTTTAACTATTTACCTTAATTAATCATCCTTGATTAATTATTTTCTAATTACATTAAGTAATTAGCCTTAATTAATTACACAAATTAATTATCCTTTAACATTTACACTAATTAACCTTTATTCACTCCCATTAATTAATTAACTATAGTTAATTACATTAACCCTTATTTAATTACATTAATTAATTACTCTATAATCACTTCATTGATTAATTATCCTTTAATTAATCAACCCTTAATTACTTCATTAATTACAATAATTAATGATCCTTTAATTACTTCTTTAATTAATTATTATTCTAATTAATCACATTTAATAATTAATCTTTAATTAATCACATTCATTAATCAACCTTGATTAATCACATTTAGTAATTAACTACCCTTAATTACTTACATTACTTAATTTTCAAAATAAATTTTATTAGTTAATTCTTTAATTAGTTACACTAAATAATTAATTCTTAATTACTTCCACTAAGTAATTATCCTTTTTACTAATTACACAAAGTAATTAAACCCAAAACTACTTCCATTCTTCAATTAGTTACATTTAGTAATTATCCATTAATTACTTCACTAAGTAATTACACTTTATTAATTGCATTCAGTAATTATACTTAACAAATCATCAAGTGATTATCTTAAATTAATTAAACTAATTAATTAACCTAAACTAATCACATTAATTTAATTAATTATATTGAGTAATTAATTTCTTTAATTACTTTCATTAAGTAATTATACATGACCAATTCCACAAAAATGATTATCCTTAATTAATTAATCTAATTAATTAGCTTAAATCAATCACATTAATTAATCATTTCATCATCCCTAGTTAATGATCTGTAACGACCCAGAATTTTATTTAATTAAAATTTGAATATTTAATTTATTTTAAATATTAATAATTGAATTTATAAGTCGAATAAATTTTAATTTGAATTATTGGATTTAATTGGATAATTAAATCGATAATTTAATATGTTAAATTATGGAAATAATTAAAAAATAGAGTTAAATATGATTGAAAATAATTTGGAAAATTTTATTTAATCATACTGGAGTTATAGAAATATTTTAGAACTTTTAATATCGAATTTAAAGTTAATTTGTGAAAATTGAATATTTTAATATTTAATAATCGACTGTAAAATAGCCAATTTTTGAACAGTCTCAGAATTGAACGAAACCAGTTTCATTGGATCCGTAATAGTTAGTTATTACCGGATTTCAATTTTCGTGTCAATCGGAGCTATCGTTTGATCGTGGCAGCTCGAAACGCATCGAATCGTTTTTAATTTAAATTTGGCGAGTCAAAATAGCCATTTTTCAAAAAGTCTCGGATTTCGACGAAACTAGTTTCATCGGATCCGTAATGTGATATTATTGTAAGGTTTCAAATTTCAAGTCAATTGGATTTACCGTTTGTCCGGTACAAATTAAAACGCCTAGAAATCGATTGAAATCGGTTTAATTCAAATTGAACGTTTTCAGCCATAACTCGCACATACTTCCGAATTAGCTTCCGAAACCTGTTCCATTGTGTCCGGAACGCGGGATAAACCCTAGGTACGCTGGTTACGGCGTTTAAATCGGAGTTCGGAATTCCCGGGATGAATAGTGTTTACGCTAGCTTTTTCTATAAAAGGAGACACACACCCTTCATTTAAATAAAAAAATTAAAACCCTAATTACATTGCCAGCCGCCACCCCCCTATCTAAGGCCAGAAAACACCCACCTTCCTCCCTCCAAATCTCCAAATCCGTCGACAATTAGCCTTAGGTTTCAACTAACAAATTGAAGAGGACGTCAAGCTCTACGATCTGAACGGTGGTGATCGGAAACGGAGCGGCGTGGAGGGGGATAGGAGGCCGCGTCCTCCATGGGCTGTGCACGACTTCCAAGGCAACAGGGCAGGCCGAGTTGGCCAGGCTTGGGGCCGAACTTAGCTTAGGTGTAGGGCTTCGCAACGACGTTTCCTGATCGTGTTTTCGTTGAGAGATGAGATCGAAAAATCAAACCCTAGTATGTAAGTAATGGGTTTTGTTGTGCGTATGTTATCTGGAGAGAGAGGAACGTGTAGAAGAAGAAGGAAAGATGCGGTCTTGATCGTGTGGTGGCAGATCTAATGGCTCATGTTAGTTGTGGGTTATAAAAAGTTAAGTTTATGTTGAATTTAAGCTATTAAATCGTGTACGAACTTCATAATAGCATAACTTTTTCATACGGGGTCGAAAAATTGCAAATCCAGTTGCGTTGGAATCGTATGGACGAGCACTACGCGATGGAGTTGGTTTGGAGTCGTTTGGAGTTAGTGAGAATTTCGGGTAAAATTAAACGCGCGTTTAATTTTATTCGAAATAAAAGCTAAAACGGAAATTAAAACCAAGGTGAGAACTTCTCACTCAATCGAATAGATTTCGATTTTATTTTAAATAGTTAGATTTAAAATATTTGAATGCATGTTCGAATGATGACTGTAAATTATTGATTGTTAAAATAGACATTATGCGCCGTTAGTAAGCGGATGTTATTTAATATAAACATATACCGCGAATATTTCATAAACAGTGAAATTGGTATTATATATAATATCAATATATATATATTGGCATATGTATATATTGCAGTTATTGATTTCCCGCATTTTTTGTTTAGCGGATGAGACCCTATTACGCCGTTATTAAGCGGATAATATTTATTAAGAACATATACCGCGATAATTTCGTACTGGAGCGAAATTGGTATTGTGCTAATGTTTTTGGATGCAGGAAACAGGTTGGAGGGATCCAACTGGATTCCTCAACAGTTTTTATTTGATTATGGATATTTTGATATTCGTTGATTATCATATACGATATATGATGGATCGTTGTAGTCGTGATTGACTATTTGGTGTGTAGCATCATTGGACCCAGATTTTGGGATTTTAAAATGATTTTAAAAGTGATTTTGAAAATATACTATATTTTTGGAATTGATCCATTATAAATAAATAAACGTTATAATTTTTAAAGTTATAAAAATTTTGGTTTTTGTGAAATATAGTTAAAAAGCTGATTTTTAGAAATACGATTAAAAGTCGATTTTTGAGAAATATGAACTAATGATTTTATAAAATAATTTAGATTGGATTTTTGAATATATGATAAAAGTTTAAATATAGGATTTATAAAATTTGATTATTTTATAAATCGGAATGATGAAATTTTAAAGGAATTTAAAGACGTTTAAAAGAATAATATAAATTAATTTATATTAAGAGATTTATAAATGGATATTTATAAATTGAATTATGGACATTATAAAACGAGTTTTTATAAGTGTTTGAATGTAGTGAAAATGAATTTCCTAAATGAATGAAATTTATGAAATTATAAACTGTGAAGTTATAAATGAAATTTTATAAGCAATAGGGTTATAAAATTTATAAAGTTATCGAAAGAATGAATTTTGGATAAATAAACAATCTTATAAGTTAAGATTAATAATTTGGGAAGTCAAATGAACGATTTTGTAAAATAATCGTTTTATAAGTAATTAACTTATAATATGAACTTGTAGTTTATAATTGAGTTATAAACTGGAATAGGTTAATAAAGGAATTTATAAAAAGGAAGTTTTTATAAATAAATAGAAACGGAATTTATAAACGTTGTTTTATAAATCCGCAAATGACTTATTTTGATAAGTTAATTGTTATAACTTAGAGATAGAGTTATATTCACATTTTGAACAGTGAATAATCCTTTAAGTTAAAGTGAATAAAATTGATGAAATTTGTTAGCAAAGTTTATTCACGTTTTTGAATAGTGAATAACACGTTAAAGGAAATGTTTTGGATTTTGGTGTTGTAAATAGAATTAAAACGATCTAACGATGTTTTAAAATGTGTTGAGATTCGAAACCATAGATTTCAACATTTATTGTTGAAATAGACGTTTTCGAGAAATAAAAGGAAATGGTGGACTATAACACTGTCGTTATAGTAAATGATTTCCGAAAGGAAATGGGTTGCATAGTATTGGGATTTATATATCTATTTAATTTCGAATCCCTATACTAGTGATTTTGGGTTGTCGTAACGATGTTTTACGTAACATTCGTTTTGGCCCAAATAAATATGTTTAAGAGAATGATTTTCTTAAAGAATGAAATATATACTTAATTCGATTTAAGTATATTGAATATTTTCTAAGTGTTGAAAATAAAAAAGATTTGTGAATTACTTATGAGTAATAAGTATGGAAATGTTTTCCAATATGAAGTGAATATTTAGAATTTATCTTTTTAAAGATAAATTGAAAATGAATAATTGAAATCGTATATGCATGAATATTTTGAAATATAAATTCATTATGGAATTTATATGTGAAAAGTGGAATTTGTTGAAAATAAATGTTGATTTATTTTTAAAAGTGTTGAAATTATATATCTTGTAAAGATATTTTGGAAAATAAATAATTTGGAAAATTATTTGGAATCTGGTGATGTATGCATATCAATTGATAGTTCAATAACCGACTATCAGTATTTCCCTTTGAATGGGTATTTGATGTGAATTGTTTGAATTTGAATGCACACTTATTTTTGAATAAGCGCTCACTATTCGGGTTAACCGGGAAAGGACCATGGGGTCGTATAACCCATTCCGAATATGTGATACGTCGTTATGAATTGCATTGAAGATCGGTGTTGAAGACCGAGTATTTGTGAAAGCGATAGGATGACCTATCGATTGTCTCTGCACTGGGTAGCTCCTGGTATTGAGATCTCCTAAGTGATGGGAAATTCGATCGGGATTGTGAATACCCGTATTGCAAGGGCTTCGTAAGAAGTGCCTTCGGTTTTGTTCGAGCCCGGAACAGACTTGTATGGATTGTATGTCTGACATTACAAGTTGAGATATAAAGCCGATTTCTTTCAAATATATTTCTGTTGGTGGCGGAGAATTTATTCTTTGCTTAACACCCTTCTTTGAGACGTACGAGCTCAAAGGTTATATAGTTGAAGTTATCAGCGATATATCCCATTTTGGTAATGTGACATGCTGAGTGATGCTGAAATGATCATTGTGTTGATTATTTGTGATAGGATCATTTATTTGATCGTCTATCCTAGTGATCATTGTGTTGATCATTTGTTGACCCAAAGCATGGCTTTTGTATAAAGTATGTTTTTGTGGACGTGACTTCGTCGAGCCTCACATCCCGGAAATGGTCAAAACAGGAAAGATGCAGCAAGGTTATTAGGGGTTGCTGTAGCTCCCCTTAGGGTATGTGCATTTCCTTCTGGAAAGGGGTGGTATCATGGTATGGAGCCCAGATACTTACTCATGTTGAAAACACTTTATGATTGTGTGAATTGGATATCGAGCGCTCGGTGAAAAGGTCCCAAAGGACCGGGGGATGGCATATTCGGTCAGTTGTTGCTCAGTTAGGAGTAACCCGGCCTTGTGTTGGTAGAGATCCGGTTTGGTTCTCGAGGATGTCCATCCAGAGGCATTCTCATGTGGCAATGGGAAGTTCCTTGGCCTGACCATTTGTTGGAAATCCAATTCTCAATACGAAACCTATACGGTATTAGTTGTAGAACCTGCCATTCACTTATGGTGGTCACCACTGTTTGGATGGTAGCTATAGTAGGCATAGTTCGAAATGTCTATGTTGGCTAAGATTTATATTCTACTTTCGAAATATTTCTCTACACTATGCACTAGTAATAATATCAAATGTTATTTTAAATGCGTATCAAGCATCTTTGACTATCATAAGGAGAAATCTCCTCCGATTCTGCGTTTGCATGTGTGTGTGTGCGGGAGGCCTTATGGTAGTCTCATTTTTAAAAGCATTGCGAATTGAAATAAAAATATTCCTCTATTTGATTTTAAAGATAAATAAACTGTTTTGAGTTCTCACACCAGTCACATGACTGACTTGGAGTTTATTGTTTTCCTTCCTAAACTCTGGGTGCCCACCAATTTCCACACGGGCAGTTAAGAGTTAGGTTTATCAGGATATTCTGGATATTCTGGAGTTGCTGGAGGCAAGCTGGATGGCATGGCGTATTACTATTTATATAGTATTTCTTTTTCCGCTGCACTGTTTGTTGTATGTTGTTGTACACTCTGATGATATGATGTAATGTAATGTATAAAATGTAATAACTGATATAGTTCTTTGTTTAAAGATTATTCATTTATTATTATATGTTGTTCCGCTGCGAATTGTGAGATTCTGATGTTGTTCTGTTGTTTTCTGTCCCGTCCTATTTTCTTCTGTTTTTTTTCCTTTTTCTCTATTCTCTTTTTCTTTCTATTTTTAAAATTTCCTATCTTCTTCTCTCCTCCCTAATTTCTATCTTTTTCTCTTCTTCTTTCCTAAATTTTTCTTAAATAAAACCCTCAGTGTTCGGTTTTCCGTCGTTCGATTTCTCGGCAGTCGATAAAGTGAGTGTCGATGTCGAATTTTCGGAAGACGAAGAATCGTGTCCTGACAATGTGGTATCAGAGCTGATGGTTAAGCGACAACCATGGTTCTGTTGGGTATTACTCATTAGAGATAGAGTCAGCAGTACTCTAGAATGAGTTTGAGTGTAATAATAGTTATGAGAGCGTATTTGTTAGTGAATAAAATTGTTTTATATTGTGATGATTGGTTTGTTGAGTGGTATATGGATTCTGGTTAATACGAGTAATTAACGTTGTTGATAGGGATCTATAAACACTTGAATAGAACAATTCAACATAATATTGTTTAAATTGGGTAAATGAAATAATTTTGCCTTGATTATATTTTATATATAAAGAAATAATTTTTCAGAATTATTAAAGTGTATAAGTTGATTGTTAGGTTGTTTGAATAATCTAAATTAAAGAATAATTGTATAAGCAAAAGAATTATAAGAATTGAATTATAATTAATGTGAATTACAATTATGAAATAAAACTTATATATATAAGAAGTGAAACTTTATGAATATATTTATGAATATGAGTTGTAAGTAAAAATGAATATAAGCAAAGGAATTTGGTTGTATTATATATACATTGGTTGTTATATGGTTGTTAGTTGATTGTTTATAATTCATTAAGATTTAATGAAATTGAAAGCTATGAAATTGAATTTAAATTAGAAGTAAATAAATTTGAATAGAATTGAATGTGAATGGGATTTAATTAGTGAATGTTAACAAATTGAAACTAATTAGAATTGAGAATGAATGTTAGTAAATCCAATGTAAACAAATCAAATGTGATTTAAAGTGAAAACCCAAATTCATTGAATATGAATGAGAATATAAATGAATATTGATTGGTTATGGATGTAATTGGTTGATGGTTGAGTATATATTGCTATTGAATGCATTTGCTATATTATGTAGTTGTTATGTTGCTATATGTTGTATATTGAGATTATTGTATATGTGCATGATTCTCATGTTGTTTGTTGAGTTTAGTAGGTGCGGATCGCGTTTGCTTCGCATTTGGAGCTCGCTTTTGCGCTATATTAGCCGTATATGCTCGCTAATAAAATATAAGGTACATATCTCGGATTAAATATCGCACTTTTATACTTTTTTCCCTTCGGGATGCCTCATTACTTGATGAGATGTATATTTGTGATATATATACTGTCATTTTTTTTTCGGATCGAGCCGCGCAAAGGAGACTATGGCGAATTTTTCCGAAAATTTAAGGCGTTAGAAAAAATTTTGAGAAAATTTGGAAAAATTTTGAAAACTTTAAACTTTGATTTGGAATTGAAAGTTAAACGATAGTAATTGTTTTTGAAAACATAACTAAGTATGATTTGAAAACTTAGTAAAGATTTGAAAGAAGTTTAATTATAAATTTTGGAAAGTTAATAGATTCTGTAATTTTCTTACTTGTAATTTCGAGGACGAAATTCTTTTAAGGGGGAAAGATTGTAACGACCCAGAATTTTATTTAATTAAAATTTGAATATTTAATTTATTTTAAATATTAATAATTGAATTTATAAGTCGAATAAATTTTAATTTGAATTATTGGATTTAATTGGATAATTAAATCGATAATTTAATATGTTAAATTATGGAAATAATTAAAAAATAGAGTTAAATATGATTGAAAGTAATTTGGAAAATTTTATTTAATCATACTGGAGTTATAGAAATATTTTAGAACTTTTAATATCGAATTTAAAGTTAATTTGTGAAAATTGAATATTTTAATATTTAATAATCGACTGTAAAATAGCCAATTTTTGAACAGTCTTAGAATTGAACGAAACCAGTTTCATTGGATCCGTAATAGTTAGTTATTACCGGATTTCAATTTTCGTGTCAATCGGAGCTATCGTTTGATCGTGGCAGCTCGAAACGCATCGAATCGTTTTTAATTTAAATTTGGCGAGTCAAAATAGCCATTTTTCAAAAAGTCTCGGATTTCGACGAAACCAGTTTCATCGGATCCGTAATGTGATATTATTGTAAGGTTTCAAATTTCAAGTCAATTGGATTTACCGTTTGTCCGGTACAAATTAAAACGCCTAGAAATCGATTTAAATCGGTTTAATTCAAATTGAACGTTTTCAGCCATAACTCGCACATACTTCCGAATTAGCTTCCGAAACCTGTTCCATTGTGTCCGGAACGCGGGATAAACCCTAGGTACGCTGGTTACGGCGTCTAAATCGGAGTTCGGAATTCCCGGGATGAATAGTGTTTACGCTAGCTTTTTCCATAAAAGGAGACACACACCCTTCATTTAAATAAAAAAATTAAAACCCTAATTACATTGCCAGCCGCCACCCCCCTATCTAAGGCCAGAAAACACCCACCTTCCTCCCTCCAAATCTCCAAATCCGTCGACAATTAGCCTTAGGTTTCAACTAACAAATTGAAGAGGACGTCAAGCTCTACGATCTGAACGGTGGTGATCGGAAACGGAGCGGCGTGGAGGGGGATAGGAGGCCGCGTCCTCCATGGGCTATGCACGACTTCCAAGGCAACAGGGCAGGCCGAGTTGGCCAGGCTTGGGGCCGAACTTAGCTTAGGTGTAGGGCTTCGCAACGACGTTTCCTGATCGTGTTTTCGTTGAGAGATGAGATCGAAAAATCAAACCCTAGTATGTAAGTAATGGGTTTTGTTGTGCGTATGTTATCTGGAGAGAGAGGAACGTGTAGAAGAAGAAGGAAAGATGCGGTCTTGATCGTGTGGTGGCAGATCTAATGGCTCATGTTAGTTGTGGGTTATAAAAAGTTAAGTTTATGTTGAATTTAAGCTATTAAATCGTGTACGAACTTCATAATAGCATAACTTTTTCATACGGGGTCGAAAAATTGCAAATCCAGTTGCGTTGGAATCGTATGGACGAGCACTACGCGATGGAGTTGGTTTGGAGTCGTTTGGAGTTAGTGAGAATTTCGGGTAAAATTAAACGCGCGTTTAATTTTATTCGAAATAAAAGCTAAAACGGAAATTAAAACCAAGGTGAGAACTTCTCACTCAATCGAATAGATTTCGATTTTATTTTAAATAGTTAGATTTAAAATATTTGAATGCATGTTCGAATGATGACTGTAAATTATTGATTGTTAAAATAGACATTATGCGCCGTTAGTAAGCGGATGTTATTTAATATAAACATATACCGCGAATATTTCATAAACAGTGAAATTGGTATTATATATAATATCAATATATATATATTGGCATATGTATATATTGCAGTTATTGATTTCCCGCATTTTTTGTTTAGCGGATGAGACCCTATTACGCCGTTATTAAGCGGATAATATTTATTAAGAACATATACCGCGATAATTTCGTACTGGAGCGAAATTGGTATTGTGCTAATGTTTTTGGATGCAGGAAACAGGTTGGAGGGATCCAACTGGATTCCTCAACAGTTTTTATTTGATTATGGATATTTTGATATTCGTTGATTATCATATACGATATATGATGGATCGTTGTAGTCGTGATTGACTATTTGGTGTGTAGCATCATTGGACCCAGATTTTGGGATTTTAAAATGATTTTAAAAGTGATTTTGAAAATATACTATATTTTTGGAATTGATCCATTATAAATAAATAAACGTTATAATTTTTAAAGTTATAAAAATTTTGGTTTTTGTGAAATATAGTTAAAAAGCTGATTTTTAGAAATACGATTAAAAGTCGATTTTTGAGAAATATGAACTAATGATTTTATAAAATAATTTAGATTGGATTTTTGAATATATGATAAAAGTTTAAATATAGGATTTATAAAATTTGATTATTTTATAAATCGGAATGATGAAATTTTAAAGGAATTTAAAGACGTTTAAAAGAATAATATAAATTAATTTATATTAAGAGATTTATAAATGGATATTTATAAATTGAATTATGGACATTATAAAACGAGTTTTTATAAGTGTTTGAATGTAGTGAAAATGAATTTCCTAAATGAATGAAATTTATGAAATTATAAACTGTGAAGTTATAAATGAAATTTTATAAGCAATAGGGTTATAAAATTTATAAAGTTATCGAAAGAATGAATTTTGGATAAATAAACAATCTTATAAGTTAAGATTAATAATTTGGGAAGTCAAATGAACGATTTTGTAAAATAATCGTTTTATAAGTAATTAACTTATAATATGAACTTGTAGTTTATAATTGAGTTATAAACTGGAATAGGTTAATAAAGGAATTTATAAAAAGGAAGTTTTTATAAATAAATAGAAACGGAATTTATAAACGTTGTTTTATAAATCCGCAAATGACTTATTTTGATAAGTTAATTGTTATAACTTAGAGATAGAGTTATATTCACATTTTGAACAGTGAATAATCCTTTAAGTTAAAGTGAATAAAATTGATGAAATTTGTTAGCAAAGTTTATTCACGTTTTTGAATAGTGAATAACACGTTAAAGGAAATGTTTTGGATTTTGGTGTTGTAAATAGAATTAAAACGATCTAACGATGTTTTAAAATGTGTTGAGATTCGAAACCATAGATTTCAACATTTATTGTTGAAATAGACGTTTTCGAGAAATAAAAGGAAATGGTGGACTATAACACTGTCGTTATAGTAAATGATTTCCGAAAGGAAATGGGTTGTATAGTATTGGGATTTATATATCTATTTAATTTCGAATCCCTATACTAGTGATTTTGGGTTGTCGTAACGATGTTTTACGTAACATTCGTTTTGGCCCAAATAAATATGTTTAAGAGAATGATTTTCTTAAAGAATGAAATATATACTTAATTCGATTTAAGTATATTGAATATTTTCTAAGTGTTGAAAATAAAAAAGATTTGTGAATTACTTATGAGTAATAAGTATGGAAATGTTTTCCAATATGAAGTGAATATTTAGAATTTATCTTTTTAAAGATAAATTGAAAATGAATAATTGAAATCGTATATGCATGAATATTTTGAAATATAAATTCATTATGGAATTTATATGTGAAAAGTGGAATTTGTTGAAAATAAATGTTGATTTATTTTTAAAAGTGTTGAAATTATATATCTTGTAAAGATATTTTGGAAAATAAATAATTTGGAAAATTATTTGGAATCTGGTGATGTATGCATATCAATTGATAGTTCAATAACCGACTATCAGTATTTCCCTTTGAATGGGTATTTGATGTGAATTGTTTGAATTTGAATGCACACTTATTTTTGAATAAGCGCTCACTATTCGGGTTAACCGGGAAAGGACCATGGGGTCGTATAACCCATTCCGAATATGTGATACGTCGTTATGAATTGCATTGAAGATCGGTGTTGAAGACCGAGTATTTGTGAAAGCGATAGGATGACCTATCGATTGTCTCTGCACTGGGTAGCTCCTGGTATTGAGATCTCCTAAGTGATGGGAAATTCGATCGGGATTGTGAATACCCGTATTGCAAGGGCTTCGTAAGAAGTGCCTTCGGTTTTGTTCGAGCCCGGAACAGACTTGTATGGATTGTATGTCTGACATTACAAGTTGAGATATAAAGCCGATTTCTTTCAAATATATTTCTGCTGGTGGCGGAGAATTTATTCTTTGCTTAACACCCTTCTTTGAGACGTACGAGCTCAAAGGTTATATAGTTGAAGTTATCAGCGATATATCCCATTTTGGTAATGTGACATGCTGAGTGATGCTGAAATGATCATTGTGTTGATTATTTGTGATAGGATCATTTATTTGATCGTCTATCCTAGTGATCATTGTGTTGATCATTTGTTGACCCAAAGCATGGCTTTTGTATAAAGTATGTTTTTGTGGACGTGACTTCGTCGAGCCTCACATCCCGAAAATGGTCAAAACAGGAAAGATGCAGCAAGGTTATTAGGGGTTGCTGTAGCTCCCCTTAGGGTATGTGCATTTCCTTCTGGAAAGGGGTGGTATCATGGTATGGAGCCCAGATACTTACTCATGTTGAAAACACTTTATGATTGTGTGAATTGGATATCGAGCGCTCGGTGAAAAGGTCCCAAAGGACCGGGGGATGGCATATTCGGTCAGTTGTTGCTCAGTTAGGAGTAACCCGGCCTTGTGTTGGTAGAGATCCGGTTTGGTTCTCGGGGATGTCCATCCAGAGGCATTCTCATGTGGCAATGGGAAGTTCCTTGGGCCGATCATTTGTTGGAAATCCAATTCTCAATACGAAACCTATACGGTATTAGTTGTAGAACCTGCCATTCACTTATGGTGGTCACCACTGTTTGGATGGTAGCTATAGTAGGCATAGTTCGAAATGTCTATGTTGGCTAAGATTTATATTCTACTTTCGAAATATTTCTCTACACTATGCACTAGTAATAATATCAAATGTTATTTTAAATGCGTATCAAGCATCTTTGACTATCATAAGGAGAAATCTCCTCCGATTCTGCGTTTGCATGTGTGTGTGTGCGGGAGGCCTTATGGTAGTCTCATTTTTAAAAGCATTGCGAATTGAAATAAAAATATTCCTCTATTTGATTTTAAAGATAAATAAACTGTTTTGAGTTCTCACACCAGTCACATGACTGACTTGGAGTTTATTGTTTTCCTTCCTAAACTCTGGGTGCCCACCAATTTCCACACGGGCAGTTAAGAGTTAGGTTTATCAGGATATTCTGGATATTCTGGAGTTGCTGGAGGCAAGCTGGATGGCATGGCGTATTACTATTTATATAGTATTTCTTTTTCCGCTGCACTGTTTGTTGTATGTTGTTGTACACTCTGATGATATGATGTAATGTAATGTATAAAATGTAATAACTGATATAGTTCTTTGTTTAAAGATTATTCATTTATTATTATATGTTGTTCCGCTGCGAATTGTGAGATTCTGATGTTGTTCTGTTGTTTTCTGTCCCGTCCTATTTTCTTCTGTTTTTTTTCCTTTTTCTCTATTCTCTTTTTCTTTCTATTTTTAAAATTTCCTATCTTCTTCTCTCCTCCCTAATTTCTATCTTTTTCTCTTCTTCTTTCCTAAATTTTTCTTAAATAAAACCCTCAGTGTTCGGTTTTCCGTCGTTCGATTTCTCGGCAGTCGATAAAGTGAGTGTCGATGTCGAATTTTCGGAAGACGAAGAATCGTGTCCTGACATGATCTCTCATTAACCATCCTTTAATTACTTCCCTAAGTAATTATGCTTTAATTAACCATTATTAATTATAAATTAATTAATTCTTAATTATCAATTTGTAGTCTCTAATTAATTAACTAATTAGTGCTTAAATGTAACTAAATTAATCTTTAATTACTTGATTAATAAATTCCTAATCATTAATTAATAATCTTTACTTATCTAATTAATGATCCTTAATTACAAATTAATTAACCCTTAAATTAATTAACTTACAACCTTTAATTACTTAATCAGTTAATCCTAATTAATTATCTTACAACCTTAATTTCTTAATTAATTAATCCTTAATCATAAATTAATTAATTACTCTTTAATTTCCTTATTGATTTAATTAATCTTAAATCATTAAATCTTAATTAGCTTTAAGATAAATACATTATCCTTATCAATGACTTAATTATCATTTACAAAAGCCTTTGAAACATTTTACTTTTAAGTTTACTTTTAAATTTCATTTCAAATTTAAGATTTAAGATGATTGCAAATTTAACTTCACAAAATTTAAATCAATTTACAAATCTTTTAATCAAATGTTAAAGAACACTTATCTTATATAAAAGAAATTTATAAGAGTTTTAAACCAAATTAATTAAATTAAAATCTTGCCTTTTTTAAAGCTTTTTTAAAAACTTTTTTAAAATGCTGCTTCGGGTTCAACCCAAAAACTAATCGAGCACTTACCCGAGGAAACCACATCTTTCTTTATTTCAAAATTTTGTTTAAATTTAACTTTAAAAACTGTAAAAAAAAGCACTCTCGAATCGAACCGAGAACTCATTCGAGTTACCTACACGAATACACGAGCCTTCCTTCGAGACGAACCACAAACCCAAAACTCTGACAGGCCCTGACACCTGTGCGCCCGCACAGTCAAACGCGACGACAACTACCTCCGGCGACGCCTCCATCTCAGCGACTTTCACCCAATCTTATGACCCTGATCACCATAACCCAACACAAACTCAAAATCGAAATTGAGGAACTCAAACAACCTGGAACTTAAAAAACCCTCACCTGTGAGCCTCTCGAATCCACGATGCCGATCACCAGAGCACCGGAGCTTCCGGCTAAGCCTTCGTCGACTTCTCCACTTCCATTTCCCAAAGTCTGGTGGAACTCGATCCACCAGAGGTGCGGAGATGAATGCATTTCCGACCAAGCACAAAACTAGGGTTTAAAAACAATTCTGACCACTGCCGTCACCACAATGACTTGAACACCCTTTTGACATTTTTCCCAAACTCTCTGATCATCCTTCCACCTCCAGAGATGACCACGACCTCCCCGATCATGTAGATCATTATAAACTTCCCAAAACAGAAACTCTGAATAAACTCAAACTGCTTGTTCGATCCACATCTAAAAATTTGGATTTCACTTCTAAAATTCAAGATTTTGGTTAAAGATTGAGTTTATATTCCTAAATTGATAAATTAAGATGTTTGAAATTTCACTTATCTTAAGCTTGTACTGTTCTTTTGATTTTCCATAGAAAATTTCAGTTTATTTTAACTTAAATATAATTTTAAACTTTAATCTATGATGAAACAAACAAATTTTGTTTATAGCCTAAGTCCTAACAGAAAGTAGAACAAGAGAAAATGAATTTTGTTTGAAAATCTTAGTTTGAAAACTTAGCATAGAGATGTCACAGAGACAACAGGCATGCACACATCCATACATCCATATATACACAGAAAAATGCACTTATATATATGCACACAATACATACTTATCCCAGAAATTAGCATGCAACAAGATTCATACTTAAGATTTTTTTTTAAAATATTTCTCACAAAGCATGAAAAATAGAGAGAAGTTTTGAGCATTAAAACTTGAATTGCTGGAAAATGCTTTTGATTTAAAAACTTGAATGCCTTTGCTTTTGAAAACTGCATGCTAAGATCCGGAAAAATACTTGAATTGCTATAGATTTTGAAACTGAAATGCTTTGTTTTCCTTGAGCTTGCTGTAGTTTAATATCAGGTTGAAGAATGTACAGGCTTTGGTTTTGAGAAGTTTTAAATTTGAAACAGAGATGAAATCTTGGTTTTGATACATGATTTACATGCTATTGATTTTTTGTTTTTGTTTGAGGAAATTTGATTTACAGGTTTTTGATTTAACTCGGATTTGAAGAAATGTTATTAGGCTATAGTTTCTTTTGTTTTGGGCTGAGAATAGGAAGAAAAGAATGAAGAGAAGAAGTAGATGAATATATAGGCTAAATTTGTGATTTATTATAAACAAAAGAAAATTAAAAATTATAAGTGACACTTTTTTAGACACTTAACATTTGTCATTACTTTTGTTAATTAGTTAACACTTGTTAAAACAAGCTTTTATAGATTTACACTTGTAATCATGTAATTTATATTTATTTTAATATTAATAAAAAGCTTTTATACTTAATTTATAAATTCTTATCTAAATATATATATATATATATTTCTTTAAAGAAAATATAATAAAACCAATTATATATAAAAATAAAATCTTATATATATTTTTAAAATCCAAAATATTTTAAAATATCAATCTTTTGAATTTCAAAATTAAATCCAAATTCAAATTCAAATTAAATTTAAAAATCCAATTTAAAATCAACTTATATATATATATACACGTATATAACAACACATTAAATTTGAAAATAACTGTTCTATTTTTAAAACTATTTATATCTATATATAAAAACAACACAATATTATTGTTGTTTAAAAATAATAATTTGCCAATTTTAAATTGATTTGTAAAAGAAATTATCTCATTAGTTATAAATTTCTTATATTACTAAATGTATTAATATATCGTATTTATCGACCAATATTTAAAAAGAAAATAAAGCAAACCTTTAGCTAATCTTATTTAAATTCAAACTTAAGCTAAAATAAAATATTTAAACAAACAAACATTTACCTTAAGTATTTAAAAACTATATGGTTATTTATTTAAATAACTTTGAAAAGTTTTATATTAAATTTATCATAACTTCCAAATTACCGATATATATATATATATTAGAATTTGAAAACAAGATTTTATTTGTTATATTCAAACCAAAGCTTTTCTATTTACGATATATACAAAAATATATACATTACAAATAGAAAACATTTTACTAGCTTCAAAAGATAAAATTTGCCAATTAAATATTTATTTTCTTTTAAAAGAATAAACTTTGCCAATTTAAATTTAAATTATAAAAAAAAATTATCAAATCAAATAAACTATTAATACAGATTGTTAAATTGATATTGCCAAAAATTCCGGATCATCACATTCCTCCCCCTTAAAAAGAATTTCGGCCCCGAAATTTAAAATCAAAGATAATTTAATAACCCATCAAAGATTTTAATTCTAAACCACAAGCATATATTATCAACCATATGCTAACAACCATAGCAACCAATTCACTCAATCAAACAAATCTAACTATCCAGAAAAAATTTCTGGATAGGACTTTATAATAGTATCTTGAGTCTCCCAGGTATAAACACTGGGATATTCGCTCTACTGAATCCAAACAATCTACACTACCAAGCTCCAAAGTTCCTACTCATCTAGGTCTACAAAACTGAACATGATATTAGACCACAGTCAAGTCTTGGCCAACTACCAAATCCTCCTGAACTGCTAGTTTCAAATCCAGTGATGGATCATACACGTACTCCCTCAGAGATACGTGAAACACAATGTGAATCCCAGTCATCCAAACTGGCAATTCAATCCCATAGACCAAAGCACTTATCCTTACAAGAATACAAAAAGATCCAAAAAACATTGGAGCTAGCCTCCCAGTCTCACCAAATATGATAGCTCCTTTGATTGGAGAAAACTTATTCCAAAATCAAATCTCCGAGTTCGAAATCCAAATTCCTACGTCTCTTATCCACAAAACTCTTCTGACGATCTCGGGCTGCCTTCATCCTTCCCGATCATCTCAACCTTCGCTGATGTCTCTTGAAACAAACTGGACCAAAATTAAATCAACAAAATGATCCTCTCAAGATCAACCAAAATCAATAACACAAACTCTACTTCACAAACATCAGTAGACTTCAAACTTACTACTCCTATCCGAAAAAGGCAAAACAGGAGCACTTACCAATCTCGCCTCCAGATTCCTAAAAACTTCCCGAAGAAACCTTCTAATCCAAGAAAACTACGAACTTCCAAGGAGTCTAAGGTTGCTTCCACTCTAGAACAGCTGTTATCTTGCTTCCGCTGTGCAACTCTAATCTAGAGTAGAAGAGAACGCCGTTGATGATCACGAGCACAAACTTGTCCAAAACATCCCGGAAGACATGGTACATCAGATCCATAAAAAGGAAATTCAGAAGTACCAAGAAATCCTGAGCTGCTTAACCAAAACCTCTCTCTAGGAGCCATCCTCCTATAAATCTGAACAACAGATATCACTCCTGGAATCCTAGTCGATACGAAAATTCAATCTCCAGATGCTATGGCAGACCTTGACTTCTATGAAGACATCTGGAAAAATCTCTAACAACTCCGATAACTCCTACATTCCCTAGAGATGCCTCGATCCCATGCAAAAGATTACCCAAGAAAACACTCAACTATCGCAAGTCACTTTTGCGATCAACTCAGCTTAATTTCCAAAGACACTGTTCTCTCTTTACCAATTAGAACAGCTTATGCTTATCTAGCCAATCTATCGAAGAAATGAGTCCACTCTGCTGCTTTTGAGCTCCACCTCTAGGACACTACTTAGCTAGATGACCGTTTTGCTAGCACATAGAACACCTCTGAGCTACACTGATGACACAAATGCCAAAGACTTCCTATCAAAAGCTCTTCGAACCTCAAAGCCATATCATCTAACTCCACACGGAGCCTTGAGATGGGAAGACATCTCCTCAAGAAACTCGGGTCTCAAACTAAACAAAAACACCCTGCTGAACTTAGTCTCATCACCGATGCAGACACATTTCCTTATACTTGCCCCAAAAGAAACATCTTCGGAAACATCCATAGGCACCGTGTCTCACCACACAGCTGCTTCTTTCTGAAGTTGCCAATATACCATCACTCGCTTTGGCTTAACCGACATGTCCAAACTCTAGAAAATCCGCTTACACAAGCACAACCAAACTTTAACCCCAATGATGGACTCCGAACCTCAAAAAGGCTTCCTTCAGAGATTGATGAAATCCTTACACCACTACAAAGCTTAGTCGAGATGGTATTGGGTCTACAGCCTCGACAGATACGTATCCAACCTCAACACTCAGACTTCTTTCATTGGTAGTCGTGCTACACACACCACTTCCTTCCTACCTCTAGAACTCATATTGGAAAACCCGAACAGGTAACCCAACAAATAGGTAGAAATATATATATATATATATATATATATATATCAAAATTACAAAAATGCTCTCTCAAGAAAGAAATTACTCTAAAGCCTAGGTATTCACTCAACCTAACGCTCTGATACCAAATGTGACGACCCGACTTTCTCTCCATAGAAAGACGCATCATTATTGAGAAATAAAGGGATAGAAAAGAGAAAAGATAGAGAAGAAAGAACGAAACAACATCAAAATCTCACAGCGGAACGAATAAATTATATTAGTCACATAAGATTACATAATATACAACATCTATCAGAGTTACACAGCCTATACATCACATACTAGACAGTTATAAACACCTGTCTAGTCATACATTTCAAAAATACAACACAGAGATACCAACACAGCGGAAAACTATATATCTATGAACGTTGAAGCCTCCTGCTCTATACTCCCTCCAGAATTCGTCAAAGCTAACATGTATCCCTTGGCTACTCATAAAAATTTGAGTACCCAAGAGTTTAAGAAAAACGGAAAATAAACTCTGGGTCAGACATGGGTCTAGTGTGAGTAACAGGCTAAAGTTGCTTAACTTTGAAAACCTTTGAAAACAAAAGGTATCTCGTAAGACTTCCCACACATAAACATAGAAAAGTTTTTACCTTACGATAACCAAAACATTTGATAGGAAATCCAATTATACTATAATAGGGTCTAGGGTTTTCATGTAAAATATAGAAATAGCTGGAATGCTTACATCTCACGTCCAACATAGTTGGGCACAATCAATACGCACGACACTTATTGGAGATTGGATTCCATACAATGGCAGGGCTACTGGGTACCGCCCATCACAGTACGTGGCCTAGATCACCGTACCGAGGATCCACCCTAAATCCCCTGTAATACGAAGTCGGAACCATCCCTTAGTGGATAGTCGCGAACAAGACAACCCCGGCATTTGCTGCAATCAACTGCCCACACAGCCGAAATAAAAAGGACCCCTAGACAGGGAAATCTTGTCCTACTTGAGCGCGACTCGCTTAGCCTTGCTGTGCCTCCCCTGTTTTAGCCATTCCCGGTTGATGAGGCTTGATTCCGCCTTGGCATACAGTAGTACCTCGAATTTGCTTTTACGGCCAGCCTCTCGACTCGCAACCAACCCAAGGCCTTATACTACCTCAAAGGGACCTGTAAGGGTAAGAGTCTCCAGTTCGCCACCAAACGTAAAGCGAGAACCCCCTATCATGTTGTATTGAAGCAACTCCGATCCCGGTCTCATCGAAACCAAAACGCCGTCTTTTAAAGCCAAGATTTTTTAAAGTTAAAACAATTTAATTCGTTGCCTATATTCACAGAGATAGATTATTCACTTTACCACAAATAGATAATCCATATCATCACAATTCAACCAAGGCATCTCATATCATAGATAAGCACATATCTCATATCAGAGACATCAATCAATACAAGCCATTCAACATCATTCAGCCATCCATAAGCAAAGATTTACTAATCAAATCATCTCTAATTAATTTAAAATAAATTAAATTAATTATTTCCATTACTATAAATCTTGCTTACTTAACCATTAATTAATTACAATCCAACTAATTAATCATCCTTTAATTATCCATCTTAATTAATCATCCTTGATTAATTATTTTCTAATTACATTAAGTAATTGTCCTTAATTAATTACACAAATTAATTATCCTTTATCATTTACAGTAATTAACTTTTAATTACTCCCATTAATTAATTAGCTAACTATAATTAATTACATTAACCCTTAATTAATTACATTAATTAATTACTCTATAATCACTTCATTGATTAATTATCCTACAATTAATAAACCATTAATTACTTCATTAATTACATTAATTAACGATCCTCTAATTACTTCTTTGATTATTATCTTCTAATCAATCACTTTTTATAATTAATCTTTAATTAATCACATTCATTAATCAACCTTGATTAATCACATTCAGTAATTAACTACCCTTAATTACTTACATTACTTAATTAACTTCAAAATAAATTTTATTAATTAATTCTTTAATTAATTACACTAAGTAATTAATTCTTAAAAACTTCCAATAAGTAATTATCCTTCTTACTAATTACACAAAGTAATTAAACCCAAAACTACTTCCATTCTTCAATTAATTACATTTAGTAATTATCCATTAATTACTTCACTAAGTGGTTACACTTTATTAATTTCATTTAGTAATTATAATTAACAAATCATCAAGTGATTATATTAAATTAATTAACCTAATTGACTAACTTAAACTAATCACATTAATTTAATTAATTACATTGAGTAATTAATTTCTTTAATTACTTTCATTAAGTAATTATACTTAATCAATTCCACAAAAATGATTATCCTTAATTAATTAATCTAATTAATTATCTTAAATCAATCACATTAATTAATCATTTCATAATCCCTAGTTAATGATCTCTCATTAACCATCCTTTAATTACTTCCCTAAGTAATTATGCTTTAATTAACCATTATTAATTATAAATTAATTAATTCTTAATTACCAATTAGTTAGTCTATAATTACTTAACTAATTAATGCTTAATTGTAACTTAATTAATCTTTAATTACTTGATTAATAAATTCCTAACCACTAATTAATGATCTTTACTTATCTAATTAATGATCCTTAATTACAAATTAATTAACCCTTAAATTAATTAACTTACAACCCTTAATTACTTAATCAATTAACCCTAATTAATTATCTTACAACACTTAATTTCTTAATTAATTAATCCTTAATCATAAATTAATTAAATTAATTAATTACTCTTTAATTACCTTATTAAATTAATTAATGTCAAATCATTAAATCTTAATTAACTTTAAGATAAAAACATTATCTTTATCAATGACTTAATTATCATTTACAAAAGCCTTTGAAACATTTTACTTTTATGTTTACTTTTAAATTTCATTTCAAATTTAAGATTTAAAATGAGTGCAAATTTAAATCAATTTACAAATCCTTTAATCAAATGTTAAAGAACACTTATCTTATATAAAAGAATTTTATAAGAGTTTTAAACCAAACTATTTAAACTAAAATATTGCCTTTTTTAAAACTTTATTTTTTTAAACTATTTTAAAATGCTGCTTCGGGTTCAACCCGAAAACTACTCGTGCACTTACCCGAGGAAACCACATCTTTCTTTATTTTAAAATTTCGTTTAAATTTTAAATTTAAAAAATGTAAACAAAAGCACTCTCGAATCGACCCGAGACTTCACTCGAGTTACCTACACGAATACATGAGCCTTCCTTCGAGATGAACCACAAACCCAAAACTCTGACATCCCCTGACACCTGTGCGCCTGCACAGTCAAACGCGACGACAACTACCTCCGACGATGCCTCCATCTCAACGACGTTCACCAACCTTATGACCCCGATCACCATAACCCCAACACAAGCTCAAAATTGAAATCGAGGAACTCAAACAACCTGGAACCCAAAAACCCCTCATCGGTAAACCCCTCGAATCGACGATGCCGATCACCGGAGCACCGGAGCTTCCTCCCATGCCTTCGCCAACTTCCCCACTTCCATTTCCCAAAGTCTGGTGGAACTCGATCCACCAGAGGTGTCGAGATGAATGCATTTTCGACTAAGCCCAAAACTAGGGTTTAAAAACAATTCTGACCACCGCCGTCACCACAGTGACTTGAACAGCCTTTTGACATTTTTCCCAAACTCTCCGATCATCCTTCTATCTCCAGAGAAGACCGTGACCTCCTCGATCATGTAGATCGTCAGAAATTTCCCAAAACACAAACTCTGAACAAACTCAAACTGATTGTTCGATCCACATCTAAAAATTTGGACTTCACTTCTAAAAATCAAGATTTTGGTTAAAGATTCAGTTTATATTACTAAATTGATAAATTAAGATGTTTGAAATTTCACTTATCTTAAGCTTGCACTGTTCTTTTGATTTTCCAAAGAAAATTCAATTTATTTTAACTTAAATATAATTTTAAACTTTAATCTATGATGAAACAAACAAATTTTGTTTATAGCCGAAGTCCTAACAGAAATTAGATCAAGAGAAAATGAATTTTGTTTGAAAATCTTAGTTTGAAAACTAAGAACAGATATGTCACAGAGACAACAGGCATGCACACATCCATACATCCATACTTACAAAGAAAAATGCACTAATATATATACGCATAATGCATACTAATCCCAGAAATTAACATGCAACCAGATTCATACTTAAGTTTTTTTTAAATGTTACTCATCAGGCATGTAAAAAACAGAGAGAAGTTTTGTACTTTAAAACTTGAATTGCTGGAAAATGCTTTTAATTTAAAAGCATGAATGCCTTTTCTTTTGAAAACTGCATGCTAAGATCTCAAAAAATACTTGAATTGCACTAGATTTTGAAACTGAAATGCTTTATTTTCCTTGAGGTTGCTTTAATTTAATCTTAGGTTGAAGAATGTATAGGCTTTGGTTTTGAGAGGTTTTAAATTTGAAATAGAGATGAAATCTTGGTTTTGATACATGATTTACAGGCTATTGATTTTTGTTTCTAGTTTGAGAAAATTTGATTTACAGGTTTTTGATTGAACTCAGGTTTGAAGAAATGTTATAGGCTATAGTTTCTTTTGTTTTGGGCCAAGAATTGGAAAAAAAGAATGAAGAGAAGAAGTAGTTGAATATATAGGATAAATTTATGAATTATTAAAAACAAAAGAAAAATAAAATAAGTGACACTTGTTTAAACACTTAACATTTGTCATTACTCTTGTTAATTAGTAACTCTTGTCAAAACAAGCTTTCATAGATTTACACTTGTAATCATGTAATTTATATTTATTTTAACGTTAATAAAAAGCTTTTATACTTAATTTATAAATTCTTATCTAAATATATATAAATTTATTTAAAGAAAATATAATAAAACCAATTATATATAAAAATAAAATCTTATACATATTTTTAAGATCCAAAATATTTTAAAGTAGCTATCTTTTGAATTTCAAAATTAAATCTAAATTCAAATTCAAATTAAATTTAAAAATCCAATTTAAAATCAGCTTGTATATATACGTATATAACAACACATTAAATTTGAAAATAACTGTTCTGTTTTCTTTTAAAATATATTTATATCTATATATAAAAACAACACATTGTTATTATTGTTTAAAAATAACAATTTGCCAATTTTAAAATGATTTATAAAAGAGATTATCTCATTATTTATAAAATACTTATATTACTAAATGTATTAATGTATCATATTTATCAACCAATATTTAAAAAGAAAATAAAACAAACCTTTTGCTAATCTTATTTAAATTTAAGCTTAAGCTAAAATAAAATATTTAAACAAATAAACATTTACTTAAGTATTTAAAAACTATATGGTTATTTATTTAAATAACTTTGAAAAGTTTTATATTAAATTTATCATAACT
Organism: Allium cepa; assembly: GCA_030765085.1. NCBI lineage: Eukaryota > Viridiplantae > Streptophyta > Magnoliopsida > Asparagales > Amaryllidaceae > Allium > Allium cepa. Next base: position 433,980,831 of record CM060943.1, read on the forward strand.
TCCGAATCACTAATATATATATTGGAATTTGAAAACAAGATTTTATTTGTTAAATTCAAACCAAAGCTTTTCTATTTATAATATGTACAAATATATATGAATTATAAATAGAAAACATTTTATTAGCTTCAAAAGATAAAATTTACCAATTAAATATTTATTTGCTTTTAAAAGAATAAACTTTGCCAATTTAAATTAAAATTATAAAAGAAAAATTATCAATTAAATTATTAATAAGATTATTAATGATATTGCCCAAAAATCCAGGTCATCACAAGTAGCCAAGTAAATGTTTTCAATGGAATTTTTTAACGTGGTGTAGTTGTCGAACATTGATATTCCCCGATGCTTCCTCGAACCCATTTTCTAATCTTTACTCCCATTATTGTTCTTCCCTTATCCATCACTTCAGTTCTCTACATCAACATTAACATTGCCGAAATCCCTTTGGATTATTTCACCGTGATATTGCTTTGTGTCATTTCAGCTATATGCGCAACATCACCCTTTCTAGATCGGTTTCATGCTTCTTTTAATTGCAAATACTTACTGGCCTTCCTATAAAAGATATCCGTCGTTGACAGGTGTTTCATTTCCAACCGTCTCCCAAAATCAATCCCATTATGAATTCCCCTAATCAATCCCGTCAAACCAATATCCTCTTGAGCATTACTCACTTTTGTCGTTGCAGTATGAAACCTATGCAAAATATTCTTTAGTGACTCCCCCTCTCACTATAAAAGATTAGAAAGTTACATAATGTCTTTTGGATGTATAGTATGCACAAATGAATAATATGACATTTGGTCGATGGATTAGGCTGGAATACGACGTCAGTAGTGTTACACAATAGAAGTCTGCCCATCGCATAGGGCTACCAGGATTTATGTAACATTATACTGATGTGAGACATATCCAACGAAAAGGCTCATAGAGTGTATATGTTTGAATATAGATAAAGGAATACCGAGATAGAGTAGTCTACTTCAAATATGATATTTATGGGGTATTGCCTTTATTGCATTAGGCAATCTAAATAAGATGATGAATGTGGTCGGGCACTATGCATCAACCGTTGGTACCAAAATTCAAGGGTAGTGCTACATAAGGCGAGAACGTCATCAGAACTTAGCGATCAATAGGAAAGATGGGGTTACAACTAACTGTTCTTCATCTCCTACCTGGGTAGGCCATGTTGGGTTATGCACTTCCACAGTTGTTTGCTAGTTTGTTTGATAGCGAAAGGCTAGTTATTCCAAAAGGATTTCTTTCAAAGTAGGTAGGGGTGGTCCGTGGAACCATATCCACGATAGAAAACAGACAAAGGCGTAAATCCCCAAAGCGAGATAGGGTATGACATAATATTTTGAAAAGCCATCAATATGCACTATGGGAGTCCCTCGAGTTATAGGATGATGAGATCGTGACACCGTGAGGGCAATGGATTCTGATGGGGTGTTAATTTAGAGATAGTAGCAGAGATGGTACCTAGGTTCTTTGGAGGACCATGGTACTTATATTTATATATATGTGCATGCTATGATTCTATAAAAGGTAGATAGAAATGTATCATATATGAATGTGGAATTAAGACAATTAATTAAAATGTAATGAGACTAGTGTTATGTATCGGCATAAAGAAGTGTTATGTACAAAGTGTATAATTTACCAATCACAAAAGCATTGTTCTAACCCCCTCCTCATTATAACCCATAGGATATTTTGAAGGACAAGCATGGGTGCTAGGTGTATCCAGTGCTAATAAGGAAATTAGACCTTGGAAGTGCCATATCTTTGTCAGTGTTATGTGACTTAGTATATTTTCTGTATTCCCCTGTGACTTATATCGTTAGTGATCTATTATACTTTCATTGCTTTGCTTGTAGAATACCAAACCAAGGTTCATACTTTGGTGGAACCGTGATTTTATAGAACTCGTACCCAAAGTATGGACTATAACGACCCCACCATGATATCCTGTTTAGTAAATAAAATTATAAGTAATGCTGTCAGCTAATCCGAAGAATACAGCTTGTTAAGGGCGATCGAATGTGAATATATCTTTATAGTAATACTAACTTCATTTATACATTTTTACTTAATATCTGAACTGAATTTCACATGTATAGTATTAATACAAAGTAATAGAAACAATAGTTTCTCAAAATCAGAACAATATATCATATAAATAATAGTCACAGATCACAACGGAATAAATCCCAACGTACCCATATACAAATTTTGAGTTTACAAAATGAAATGCTAAACTCGATTATTATACCATTTTAACATTTCTCTAATCCCAATTTCACATCTTATAAACATATTCCCATATTTCCTAAATGAGACAAGCTAAAAAAATCAAAAGTGTTTATCTCCTTGCTAGCCCAAACATCCAACGGTCAACTTGTCCTGTAACTTTAAAAGTCTCGGCCTGACCTGAGCAAAATAACCCAGGTCAGCCTATGTCTAAATATCCAACAAGATGAGAATAAGATGTAACATAAGAACAAATAATATATATATATAGGTATTAAAATGTCCAAGAAATAACAAGTCACGAGATTTAACTTAGAACTCATCACGAGACACATGTTTATAGATTTAGGTCACGAACACAAATTAGGCACTAAACACTGAATTCCCAAAACAAAGCACAAAATCTCTAAGCACATATAATATCAATAATTTAATTTAGAATCCATTACAAGACATAAGAATATATACATTTATTTCACTAACACAGAATAGTTAAATAATCCTAATTTCCAGAATCCAAAAGAACTTAATCCAAACCAATCGTAATGATCGTCCAAAACAATCGCAATGATTTTACTCAAAACCCACGACAAACAAACAAACAAATTGGTATCACTCAGACCGATCCAATAACAAGGATCGTACTTAGACCGGGAACACAGAATCATAGAATGATCTAAAGGATAGTCCATACCGATCAAGGTGATCGTAAAAACCATGACTCGATAACTCAACATTTATTTAATGTTATTATATTATTATGTTCAAAAAGAAATCCAGGAATAAACTTCTTAAGGATCTAGTAGCCACTTTTCGCACACCAAAAGTGAGTAAACTCTAAAGTGCCAAATACTATCACCTTTAGTAATCACCAGAACTTAACAAATACGTCCCATACCCTATGGTGAAATCCAAGTATTTACTGAAAGCTAGTAAATATCACTTACTACGAATACCACCATAAAAACCTAAACTACATTCTCTTAAGGATCTAGCAACCACTTGTCGCACACCATAAGAGAGTACAACACTAAAGTGTAAAATACTTCCAAATAGCAATCACACGAATTTATCCAAGGCATCCCATACTACCTAGTAAAATTCGAGTATTTGCTAATGGGTTTGTAAGTTCCAATCAAGCATTATATTCAACGATTTATACAATATTCGGCGAAGCGTTATTCGAAATCATTTAAACCAACCAATGACACTAAGCCGATTATTAGTACTCCTCAAATTATATAATTAAGGTTCTCAAAACAATTTTCTCTTTGAGTTTATTATTTAAAACACTTGTTATAAATTTTCAAAAGTCCATTTATTATTTAGCATAAAATAAAGGTTCGCTTATTTGGAAAAAAATATTCCATAAACCCGAATTTTTCCAATATTTCACTTATATACACAAGGTTGTCTCAAATTTCCATATAGTTTTATCATTCGCAATACTATTTTTTAAAACCATATTTAATAAGCTTCCTAAATCCATACTAAAATGTAACCATTTTATTTAGAAATAAACCAAGTTCATACTTTTCAAAATCACATTTCTAAATTCCATGGATCCTATATTATTTATTTAATAAAACCATAATACTTATTTTCCAAATCCGTAATCACTTTTATATAAAAATAGATTAAATTTGTATTTCTAAAGACGCATTTCCAAATCCATGAATATTTTAATAACCAAGCTTAATATATAAAATAACTTGCAAAAAAGTATTTTTAAATCTATTAAATTAATTTAGAAACAATTCTAAGATTTATAAATATAAATAATTATCTTTCCTAAAATTACTTGTATACGAAGCTTATCAACTTATTTCCTTTAATTCAAATTTAGGGTCTAAAGGTCTGCAATTTCGACAATGTAAATCTCATAATTTTACCAAACTTAAAACATGAAATTTGTAAATAAAGGTCTAAGTTTTCCAAAACATCAAGAATCATTGAATTCTAATAAGTAGTGAAAATGTTATGGTCAAAACAATTTCTCATATTGCATGGATAGCGTTTTGAAAATTTACAATATGGATAAAATTATATAATATACATCTCATCTCAATGATGAATCATTCCATTGGGAAAAACATAAAAATAAGATATGTAATTCGAGATATGTAACTTATATTTGAAATATTAGCTAGTCCACTAATATTCCTTAAGCAAACAATTTATAATCTTTTAAACGATATCTATTTAACTACGGACACCTACACCTATCTAAGAAATTCATGCTAGTATTTAATATCAAATTCCTATCATATTGGAGATACTAACAATTCATGAGTATACTTTAATTAGATTAACATCATAATATTCCATAATGAAAGAAATCTGCACTTAAATTTCCAAATTTTAATAAATATTTATGTCAAAATGTCACGTTCGATATTTAGGAACCTCTATCGATAACATAGCATCCCATATATTGATCAGAATCCTTAAACAACGTCCGAATAAGTTAATACAAAAGATAATCACAAGTTTAGATGCATTTATTTAATTACCACTGACATCCATATATCCAATTTTAAATAAATGCAACCAAGAAATCGATTACTAGCAACCAATCAACCGAAACAGACATAAACATTTATAGCGAGACAATTCAATATCTGAAATTCCACTGTGCAACTCTGATTATTCCTAGATCATTTAAATATTAAGCTTATTTATCTAAATTTCCTAAATTTTATATTAAAAGAAAATAGTTCACTTTAATTTAATTCATTCCACTTTAATTCTAAAATTTCCTAAACTCTAAAATATTTTACTCATTAATTTCAAAAAGTTTTAATGTCACAAATTCCAATTTATCAATTTAAATTTTTTTAAATCAATTTATGCCCCAAATGATTATCCCGATAATCATTTTATATTCCTATCCATAATTAGATAATTAATATAATTATTTACCATACACCGCAAGGGACAAGGCTCTAAGTCATCTGGGTCCAAGATCTGTAATATTATATGTTATAGTATTCTAACACGACTCTGATACCAACTGTAATGACCCCACCGTGATACCCAGTTTAGCAAAGAACATTACAAGTAACGTTGTCTGCTAATCCATAGAATATGGCTTGTTAAGGGCGAAAGAATGTGAATATATCTTTATACTAACACTGACACGTCATTTATACCTTGTTACTTAATATCTGAACTGAATTTGACATGTACAATATTAATACAAAGTAATAGACAAACTGATTTCTCAAAATCAAAACAATATATCAAATAAATAATGCTCACAGATTATAGCGGAATAAATCTAAATTTACACATATACAAATTTTGAGTTTACAAGATGAAATACTAAACTCGATTATTATAAAAGTTTTTCAATTCTCAAATATCAATTGTACATCTTATAAACACATTCACAAATTTCCTAAATGAGACAAACTAAAAAAACTCAAATGTGTTTATCTCTTTGCTAGCAAACATCCAAAAGTCAACTTGTCCGGTAAACTGAAAATTCTCGGCCTGACCCGAGCAAAATAACACCCGAGTCAGGCTATATTTAAATATCCATAGGGTGAGAATAAGATATAACACAAGAAAAAATAATATATGTAGGTAATACAAATGTCCAAGAAATAACAGGTCATGGGATTGAACATAGAATTCGTCATGAGACACATGTTTATACATCTGGGTCATGTACACAAATTAGGCACTAAACGTTGAATTCCTAAAACAAAGCACAACATCTCTGAGCACACAAATATCAATAATTTAATCTAGAATCCATTACAAGACACAAGATAATATATATTCTTTTCACTAACATAGAATAGTTATAGAATCCTAATTTCCAGAATCTAAGAGATCTTAATCTAAACTAATCGAAATGATCATCCAAAACAATCACAATGATTGTACTCAAAACCTGTAGCAAACAAACAAAAAAATTGGTATCACTCGAATCGATCTGATACCAACGATGATACTCAAACCGGGAACACAGAATCATATAATGATCTCAAGTATAGTCCATACCGATCAAGGTGATCATAAAAACCATGACTCAATAACTATACATTTATCTAATATTTTTATATTATTATGTTCAAAAAGAAATCCAGGAATAAACTTCTTAAGCACCCAGCAGCCACTTGTCGCACACCAAAAGAGAGTAAACACTAAAGTGCCAAATACTATCACCTTTAGTAATCACTAGAACTTGACTGATATGTCCCATACCTTATGGTGAAATCCAAGTATTTACTAAAAGCTAGCAAATATCACTTATTACAGATACCACTAGAAAAACCTAAACTGCATTCTCTTAAGAATCTAGGAACCAATTGTCAGACACAAGAAGAGAATACGACTCTAAAGTGCAAAATACTTCCTAATAACAATCACACAAGTTTAATCAAGGCAACCCATACTACCCGGTGAAATTCGAGTATTTGCTAATAAGCTAGTAAGTACCACTCAAACATTCTATTCAATGAGTTATACCATATTTGGCAAAGCGTTATTCGAAAGCTTTTAAACCAATCGATGACACTAAGTTGATTATTACTACTCAAATTATAGAATTAAGGTTCTCAAAACATTGTCTCTTTTGAGTTTATTATTTAAAACCTTGTTCTAAATTTCCATAAGTCCATTTATTGTTTAGCTTAAAATAAATGTTCATTTATTTGAAGAAAAAAAATTCCATAATCTTGAATTTTTCCAAGATTTCACTTATATACACAAGGTTGTCTCAAATTTCCGTATAGTTTTATCATTCATAGTACTAGATTTTTAAAACCATATTTAATTACTCTTCTAAATCCATATTAAAATATAACCGTTTTATTTAGAAATAAACCAAGTTTGTATTTTTCAAAATCACATTTCCAAATTTCATGGATCCTATATTATTTAATAAAACCATAATACTTATTTTCCCAATCCGTAATCACTTTTATGTGAAATAGATTATATTTGTATTTCCAAATTCGTATTTCCAAATCCATGAATATTTTAATAACCATGCTTAATATATAAAATAACTTGCTGAAAATCATTTTTAAATCCATTAACTTAATTCAGAAACAATTCTAATATTTATATATAAATAATTATCTTTTCTAAAATTACTTGTATACGAAGCTTATCAACTTATTTCATTTAACTCAAATTTAGGATCTAAAGGTCTATAACTTCGACCACTTAAACCTCATAATTTTACAAAACTTAAAAAAAATGAAAGTTGTAAATAAAAATCTATGTTTTCCAGAACATCAAGAATCATTGAATTTCGATATGTAACAAAAAGTTTATGGTCAAAACAATTTCTCGTATTTAAGTTTATTAACATTGTTTTTCATTGACAGGCCAGCTACAAGAAACGATTTTTTTGACCATTTAAATTTAAATTTTTTGCAAAACATAGAACAAAAAAGTCATAGCACAGAGTCTATGATTTTTATAACTTCATGAATTATCGAATTTCGATAAGTAACGAAAAAGATATGATCGAAACAATTTCTATTTTTCAAAACAAATTTAAAAAACACAGGACATAGAGGTTATCTCTTCTTCAAACCCAAATTTGTCTTGGTAAACTATAGATTCACAAAAAGTATTAAGTGCAGAAGTTGTTCTTTATAAAAGTAGCTTTCAACTGAAAAAAATCCCACGCTATTTCGATCTACCAATCAAAAGTTATGGTGTCTTTAACATCAGGTTTCAATTTAGAAAATTTAACAGGGCAGAGCTATACCATCAGTTTCAAACTCAATTTCGACCCATTAAATTGCAGAATTTCATAAAGTGATTAAATGGGAATTTATATCTATCTAAAATAACTTTATACTGCAAAATGATTGAGCTATTTTGGATAAACTTTCACTAACATATTGCTATTTTGCTGCAGCAATTTTTGCACTAAATTTCCAGCAAACAATAACACAATAATCACCCAAGTTTTCAACCATATTGCAAACAGTCCATTCAACAATCATTCAAATAATTGTGTGCAGCAAATAAAGATTTTATAAATTTATATGCGAGAGATTACCTCACTTTTAGTGCCTCCTATAGCTTGCAAGTCATTGCCTAGGCTTTGCTCCACCTTCAACTTCACCAAAATTGTCCCAAAACCCAATAACAAAAACCAACCAATTAACAACTCTAATTAACGCGAGACAAAATCACTCTTTTACGTTTCTAAAAGATAGAGATAGGGTTTAGAATACTTACTTTCCATTATAGAACAAAAGCCCTTTGTTTACACTAGATTTTAGTTGATTTAGATTCTAGAGTTTTGGAGAAGATAGAATTTTATTTTCTGGTTTGAGTAGAATGATAATGAGAGTGTACATATAAGATTTCTCACCTTATTCTAATTTCCATGGGCCAAGTGGGTATGGTTCTAAACCCAGTAACAAGTGTTGCAAATTCTTTTATAAAAGAAGTGTTACAAATTACTTTGGCGTTGTTATCACTTAAAACATACCATTTAACTTCAAAAAAAATTCTATAGTTTAAAATATAATTTCACAATGTTTGACAATTAATGATATGATAAAACTCATCATCCTAAATCAATATTAAAAAGTTTTGCATAATTTCAATTCGACTCTAACGAAATACAAATTATTATCATTTGGGTTATAAAACTCCAAAAATTTAAATTTTAAATAACCTTAAACACCAAAAACAAACAATTGGTTTATCACATTTCAAATAGAATTTGAAATTCTCTTCTAAGAAGTGAAACTCTTTTCTTGATTTAAATTAACTCAATTATTCACAAAACTTGGTTTAATTTCAATAACTGTAATCATAAATTAACTATCCACAATTATACTTAATTAATTGGGCAATCAACAACTGGTTTGTTACATGGACTACTTCAAATGGGTCAACAATCGAGGTGGTGGTAGAAATGAAAAGTTGTGGAGATGGTGCCTCGCTTATTTGCCAGTGGCCGAGTCTTTCTTCCTCTTGGCTCTGGCAAGCTTTTAAATAGAAGGATGCTTTCTTTTTCCAATTAAATAACAAACTACCATCAATCCAAGCTATCTTAGATTATCGTCAATAATGAGGCAAGGAACCTCCAAAAATTCCTTAAGGATTCGTTGAAGCCTTCACAGCATATCATCTACGTCTTTTCCAAAAGCTTCTCTTATAACACCTAGGAAAAGAAGCCTCAAGGGAGGAACATTAGCCTTCTGTGTGAAGTTAAGTCATGAGATAGAGGAAAGAAAGGAACATAGATCCTGAGTGCCAATGGTGAAAACATGGAGAACTATCCCGAACAAAGAAGTATTTCTTTTTGAACATGTTGTATTTGGAGTATAAGTCCTCTACCTACTTAAACTTGCTTCTTGCCTCAAGAAAAATGTAGGAGGATCCCTTTTTCTTGCTCTTAATAGCATATAGGAATCTAATCTGGAGGTGAGTCGTAGGCTCCTGAAACTTCCCTATGAAGATAGAACACAAACTGGTGAGAATGGCATAATCGTTCGAATGCAATTTGAATGGAGCGATCTTTAATCATAAAAGTCATCCCACAATCCATTGAGGGAGAGGAAGTGGAGCCCCAGTAGCACAGTGATAGCGGCTAATGGCCATGTTCCCCATGGTGGGAGTGTGTGCACATCGTCCTAGAGTAGGCAAAAGAAGATCCACCTTGGGAATACCATGAGTGACCATAATAAGATCAAGCTGCTTAGCTATTAAGGTTGAAGCCTCGGAGTCTACATGGCTTATTAGCTCTGGTGATCCGTATCCATGAACAAGAGAGTGTGCAGAGTTGGGTTAGTTAGAGTAGAGCTGCGGTTGAGCGAGGACAAAAGAAGCCTGATCCCTAGAAGCGGTGTAAGAATGAGAAAGGCGATGTCCCGACATACTTGTCTAACATGATTAAATACTTCACACGTTATCACAAAAATTGAAGGCATTGGCGTGTATGAGTGTGTGCGCGCATGTATAATAAAAAGTAGTCCAACACTCCTTGTCTGGCCTAATACCAAACCGCTCAAGTTTCTATTTAGCTGAGAACTGAACCAAAACTACCCTAAGGAATGGCCTTTCCAAAAGAAATGTGTGACACCCCACCTCTATACTCACGCTAGCCAAGGACACTACGAGGTAATGCCGTCAACTAGCACGAAGAATAAGGCTGTTGAGGAGCGACCATCCATGTAATTGCTTTGTGCGAGCACCGATATGTCAGACAGTATAACATGCATTTAATTTCAAGAGGAAATCCGACATACCAATACAAACTCAAAGCTACTACACAGTGGCTATGTGGTCTTTGGGAACAAATATAGAAATAAACATTACATAAATCAGTCACAGATATTCCTATCACAAAGGCGGAAACAGATATGAATATAACACATAGAAGTGTATACCAGAGTAGTGGTCAAATAAGATCCGCAATATGACAAAAGAATGGGTACAAGTGCTAGACAAAAGAGTAAGTATACATCAAAGAGTCTCTATCTCGCATGTATAACAAGAAAAACTACTAAGCTAGGTTGTTAGCCAAAAATCAGGCGACGGACCCTGATAAGAAGTCAAGCAGAAGCACATGTAATATCTCGGTCTGACCCGAGTATTATTTAATAAGAAATAATAAACGGATCAGTCTAACTATAAATATCAGATAAAAATGAGATAAAATAAGAGATACGATAAAACGTATGATAACAATAATGTCATATTGTGAAAGGTATACATTAGAAAATCAACCAAAATCATACAATATCTCAAAAATCCCATAACATCAATAAGAATGTCATATTCTTTATTTTATTCGCCAAACCACAAATATTGACAAATATATCAATGCCAACCACAAAACTGGTGAAACACAAATTCTAGAAATCATTAAATTAGAAATCTAGAAGTCGTAAAAGGGGGAGGCCTATCAAAAAATGGAAGCATGAAAACTCAGCAACACGTGTATCACAAACGGCATGCTATTCCATGGTTGCTAACCATCAATTTTGAGCCGAGGCTCCAAAACGGCCCGAAGACCATGGGTCGCTACCCCACTAATTTTTGAGCCGAAGCTCCACAGAAACGGGGTTTAGTCTCCCTCACAGACAAAGAGACATCGCACATTGCTAGTCTAAACTACAAAATGATTATCATCGATCATCAAGAAGTGTCGATTACACTAATCTAGTAAATAAATGAGTTTAGCTTCATGTCCCATAAACATTGGCTTAATTTAAATATTTACGAACAAATTGTAGGTTTCCACTCGAAAATTGTCACAAGATTTCCAATCGAACAAGTCCATAAATTAACCGACGAAGTAAACGCAAGCGTTTCATACCACTCGTTTTGCTAAGTTGTTTAATGTGATTTCTTGAACGAATGAGGAAAAGGTTTGTATATACAAATAGGTTGGAAAACGATTTTATAACGAGCTTTATATTAAAATAGAGTTGAAATTATCTTTGTGAAAGAGTTTGAATATTTACTACTAGTATAAAAACCTTTGTATTTTAAAGTGACAAATCAGAAAAATGATTGTAGAAATAATCAATCACCAACAATCCACATATGAAGACGTGAATTAAATCCAAAGAAATCGATACCAAATCCATCAAAATGGATATTCCCAAAAATCCAAAGAACGAAGTCATCGAAGTTGATTATAAGTGATGACAACTTATTGGATCGACATAAATCGATCTAAATTGGAAATTAACTCAAAAATAGCCAAATAGGCAAAATTGACAGTTCCAGACATCTGGTAGGTGTTTCCAGATGTCTGGCCCTATGTTCTGAAAAATATATGCTTTTCTCCTTCCCATTTTTTATTCCTGGGCCATTTTAGACGTTTGAAATTATCAACCAGACGTCTAAATTTGGTTTCAGACATCTGGATTTTGTTTCAGACTTTTGGATTTTGTCTATGCCTTTTCCAGACACCTTTCCAAACGTCTGGATTTTTCAACGAGATGTCTGGATTTGGTTTCAGACGTCTGAAATTTTCTACTAGGCAAAAAAACAGCCTAGACTAAAAATGGCAAATACAAACTGAAATGCGATCGAACGAGCGATGGATGCTAGGGATTTATGCCAATCGTTAACCCAGCACTATAGGCTCTTCCATACGCCACAAATAACATGTTCAAACATCAAAGATAGGATCTTTAAAGATTTTGACTTCAAAGCACCAAAATTGGAAAATTCACCAAATCAATTCAAATCAAAATCAAATGAACATGAATAGATGTTAGAAATTCATACCTAACAACAATGGAAGCTATAGACATAGATGTGAGTTCAAGAACTCACCTTTTTCTAAAAAACAATGAAGGAGAAGCTTGAAAACAAATGAAGATCAACGACTCTTCAATCTCAACCCTAAAAACTCCAATCTAATATCATAAGCAAATATTTCCTAAGTAAGGTTATAGGAAATTTCTGAAATTGGAGAGAAATTGAGATAGAGAAGAAGAAGATGCTTGCCTAAGCTTCTCTTTGATTTTGGAGTTAGAACTTGAATTTGCAAAAGAAACTAGGGCTTAGGATTTTAATTTCGAATATTTTTCTCCATTTTTACTAAAGCTTGAAGTGTTAGGAAATGAGAATGAATGAAGAGGAGAGGGGGTGGAGCTAGGGTCTTATGTTAGGTTATTGGGCTGAAACCCAAACCCAAAACCCTAAGTGGAAATGTCAAAATTCAAGCTAACTCCAAACATATCAATATTTATACTCAAAAAGTTTGCAAACTTCATTTTGAACTCAATGAAAGAGGTCTCGAGTCTTAATTTGACTGTTTACAAAAAGTAACTTTTCGGACTTAAATCGACAAACGATGTTATATTTAAATAAAATATTTAAATATACAATCGTAAAATATGCGGGTTGTTACAGACTTCCCTCCTTAAAGAAATTGCGTCCTCGCAATATTTAAGAAGAAAATTAAAAAGTAACAACCATAAAAGCATATCAACACAAAAGAAATATGAAATAAGAAGTTCACCTCAAAGAGCACGAGAGAGTAAGTCGGGATGTGTTCGCTCGATGAATTCTCTAGATTACCAAGAACAATCCTTAGGATTTGAGGACCATTGAACTTTCATAAGAGGGACGTCTTTATTTCAAAGGCGTTTTACCTCCGAAGCAATAATACGAATATGATGTTGCTCATAAGTCAAATTAGACGAAACTTCAATTTCTTCCACAACACCGGGCTTAAGAACATAATCGGAATCTCGTAGGAACTTCCGTAATTGAGAGACGCGGAATACGTCATGAATAGCAGAAAACTGAGATGGTAATAAAAGGCGATAAGCCATGGAACCAATACGTTCGGTGATGGGAAATGGACCAGTATATCGAGGTGCTAACTTTCCCGATCGTTTGAAACGCACAACACCCTTCATAGGTGAAACACGAATAAACATAAAATCTCGTACAGAAAATTCTAATTTTCTTCTTCGGTTATCGACATAGGATTTTTGTCTACTCTGAGCTTCTTTCATCCCATGGCGAATAAGGTCAATCTTTTATATGGAATCACGAATAAAGTCTAGACCTAAAACCAGCTTTTCACCGTCCTCAAGCCAACAAGAAGGAGATCAGCATGGCCGTCCATAGAGTGCCTCGAAAGTTTTCATACCAATACTAGATTGAAAGCTATTATTGTAGGAAAAATCAATAAGAGAAATGTGATCTTCCCAACTTCCACCAAAATCAAGAACACATGCACGAAGAAGATCTTCAAGAGTTTGATTCACACGCTCGGCTTGTCCACCGGACTGAGGATGATAAGCGGTGCTAAAATTAAGCTTTGTTCCAAAAGCTTTTTGAAGACTCTTCCAAAATCCACTAGTAAACAATGGATCATGATCACTAACAATGGAATTAGGAACTCCATGCAATTTAACAAATTCTTAAAAAAGAGCTTGGCCAAAAGAGGTACGGTCCGATTGGACCGAACAGGAATAAAATGAACGGATTTTGTAAGCCTATCAACTATCACCCATAGGATATCATGACCCGAACGAGAACGAGGAAGACCGTCAATAAAATCCATGGAAATTTGATCCCACTTCCAAATTGAAATGTCCAAAGGTTGCAATAACCCACCGGGCCTTTGATGCTTGGCCTTAACAAGTTGGCAACTCATGCAACACTTAACAAAGTTAGCAATATCGGATTTCATTCCATCCCAATAATAAATTCGCTTCATATCCACATACATTTTACTACTACAGGGATGAATGGTAAATTTAGAACGATGAGAATCTTCTAAAATGTCTTTACGAAGATCGCTAATATTTGGCACGATAAATCTACCAAATTTTCGAATACCACCACGAGCATCAATATCAAAGTCTTTCAAACCTCCAATATTAATTTTAACCCTACAACTTTGGCTAAGAAGGGCCAATTTGGGATCTAGCTTTTGACCTTCAATAATGCGTTCTAAAAGAGAAGGATGAGCCTCAAGGCTACATAAAACAAGAGATGAACATGAATCAGATTCACGATCTTGAATCTCACAAGTGGATAAAGTCTCGAGGTCATTCCATATGGATATCGTCATAGAAACAACTGCTTGTTGCTTACGACTAAGGGCATCAACAACACGATTTCCCTTTCCAGGAGTATAAAGAATATCAAGATCATAAGATGCAAGGAATTCGAGCCAACGTTGTTAACGCAAATTAAGTTCTTTTTGAGAAAACAAATACTTCAAAGATTTATGATCGGTATAAAGAAAAAATTTCTCTCCCAAAAGATAATGACGCCAAATTCTAAGGGTGAAAATAATAGTCGCGAGCTCTAAATCATGGGTGACATATCTAGTCTCGGCAGGCTTTAATTGCCTAGAAGCATAAGCAATAACACGTTCCCTTTGCATGAGAACGGCTCCCAAACCAACACGATTAGCATCGACATAAACAATAAAATTTTGGTTCCCTTTGAGAATCACAAGAATAGGAGCATCGGAAAGGAGTTCTTTTAATTGCTGAAAAGAAGCTTCACATTTGTCCGACCAAATATATTTAACTTCCTTCTTTGTCAAACTAGTAAGAGGCACGGAGACTTTTTAAAAGTCTTTTATGAAACGATGGTAATAACCCGCCAATCCGAGAAAACTATGGATTTCTGTCAAACTCTCCGGTCTCTTCCAATTTTGAATCGCTTCAATCTTTGAAGGATCGATGGAAATTTCGGATTCAAAAATAACACGATCGAGAAATTTTACACGAGATTGCCAAAAGTGGCACTTAGAAATTTTTACTTTTAATTGGTTGCTCCTAAGGGTTTCCAACACAATCCGAAGATGCTTTTTATGCTCTTCCTCAGTTTTAGAATATACAAGAATATCATCTATAAAGATGAGAACAAATCGATCGAGGAAGTATTTGAAAACTTGATTCATAAGCTTAACGAAATAAGCCGGAGCATTCGTTAAATCAAATGGCATAACAAGCCATTCATAAATTCCATAACGAGTACGGAACGATGTGAGAGGAATGCTATCCTCTACAATACAAAGCTGATGAAAACCAGTTGCAAAGTCTAACTGTGAAAAGACTCTAGCACCGTAAAGTTGGTCAAATAAATCATCAATCAGAGGTAAAGGATATTTATTCTTAATGGTAAGATCATTAAGCTTGCAGTAGTCAACATAAAGCCTAAGTGTACCATTAGATTTCTTCAGAAAAATAGGTGACGCTCCCCAAGGAGAGGAACTATAACGAATAAATTACTTCTCTTCCAATTCGAATAATTGCTTATGCATCTCCTCATTTTCTTTATTGGACATAGGATGAGGAGGAGTGATAGGTAGAGCTCTAGGGATTGGATTAATTCTAAACTCAATTACTCGCTAGGGTGGTAATTCTAAAACGGGCTCAAATATGTCGGAAAATTCACAAACAACGTGAATGAGAGAAATGGCATCTTCCTCATCATCATTATCACATCTTGAGGATTTAAAGAATATAAGGATGCGGCCAAATTGGAATCCGAATCTTTAAGGACAATAGAAATTTGCTTAACAGATAGAGGATGTCGAAGATATATAGTTCGCTCGGGACATTGGATATGGGCTTCATAACGGTTAAGCCAATCCATTCCCAAAATCATTCTGAAGCCTAAGTAACGCATGACATGCAAATTGGCTCGGAAAGAAAAATCACATAAAATAGTCTCGACACCTTTACAAAGTAAACTGAGTGTTGCGGATCCACCAACCGGATTCGCAATTCTCAAAGAATTCATTAAAGCTGTAACACTTAAAGAAAAAGTATTAACAAATTCTTTTGATATAAAAGAATGGGATGCACCCGCATCAAAAAGAACTCGAATCGGATGATCACGAAACATAATAATGCCATCAAGAATATAATGAGAAATACCTTGACCACGAGAAGTGTTACTAGGGGATTGCACCACATTTAGCTTTCCCTCCCCTTGCTTTGAAGCTTGGGACAAGAAGATATATAATGGCTCGAACTTTTGCAATAGCGACAAGTAAGGGGCTTTGATCACTTATTTCCATAATGCTCCTTAGAACGACAATTGTAGCATTCTCCACGTCTAGAAGTAGGAGACTTTGCTACATGTTTCCCTTTCTTGTAGGGATAAGGACCTTTGAACTTATTAGGCCTCTTCTTATTGTTGTTGAAGTTCGGTTTGACACTCCCAACTTCAACATCGCTCTCTTTATCTGCCTCTTCAAGTCGAAGGGCGATATGAACAAGTTGATCAAAAGATACTTCCAGTTTCAGAAGTAAAGGCTTTTTGAGATTCTTATTCAAGCCATAGACGAACCTCTGATTTTTCTTCATGGGGTATTTACATACCCGACCCCATATTTAGAGAGGGATTCAAAAGATTCGACATAATCTGCCAAAGAAGATTCACCTTGAACAAGGTCAATACAACGACGGGCCAGAGTCACTTTTTCAGCTTCTGGTACAAACTACGATTCAAACCTTTCCCAAAATTGCTCCCAAGTAAGATCGGCTTCAATAAATTCAAAAATTAGAAGCTCATACCAATATAATGCTCTTTCTTGGAGCATGCTAGAAGCCAATTGGGCTCAATGGAGATCAACAAGATTCATGCGAGAAAAGATGTGATCGCATGTTCTAAGCCAAGCTTGGACCTCAATAACGCCCTCGAAATCCTTAAATGGTTTTCCACCCAAATTTGTATAATCACTGCACAATCATGCGAACCCATATTTAGGGTGAGTAGGCTCTGGAATGGGTCCGAGGGCTTGAGCATTCTTTACAAGATCTAAAAGCTGTTGGGAAGACATGAATACTCCATCCTAAGGAGTGGCACTAGATTGACCGGCGCTGGGACGGTCTGGTCTAACCATTTCTCTTCTTTAATAAAGAAAGAAAGAAGAAGAAAAGGTTATTCTCATAATGAATAACAAACAATCATGTTTGATGAAACAAGGCATCATAAAAGAAAATAGGATAGAAAGGGTCCTAAGACTCGGATAAATCCTAAGGCACGACTCATAAGAAGGACTTAGGACAATGATCCTTGCTTGATTATTCTACATTGTTCAAAAGTTTGGCTCTGATACCAAGCTGTGACGCCCCACCTTTATACTCACACTAGCCAAGGACACTACGAGGTAATGCCGTCAACCAGCTCGAAGAATAAGGCTGTTGAGGAGCGACCATCCATGTAATTGCTTTGTGCAAGCACCAATATGTCAGATAGTAAAACATGCATTTCATTTCAAGAGGAAATCCGACATACCAATACAAACTCAAAGCTACTACACAATGACTATGTGGTCTTCGGGAACAAATATAGAAATAAACATAACATAAATCAGTCACAGATATTCATATCACAAAGGCGGAAACAGATATGAACATAACACATAGAAGTGTACATCAGAGTAGTGGTCAAATAAGATCCACAATATCACAAAAGAATAGGTACAAGAGCTAGATAAAAGAATAAGTATACATCAAGGAGTCTCTATCTCGCACGTATAACAACAAAAACTACTAATCTAGGCAGTTAGCTAAAAATCAGGTGACAGTCCCTGATAAGAAGTCAAGCAGAAGCACCTGTAATATCTCGGTCTGACCAGAGTATTATTTAATAATAAAATAATAAATGGATCAGTCTAGCTATAAATATCAGACAAAAATGAGATAAAATAAGAGATACGATAAAACGTATGATAACAATAATGCCATACTGTGAAAAGTATACATTAGAAAATCAACCAAAATCATACAATATCTCAAAAATCTCAAAAATCAATAAGAATGTCATGTTCTTTATTTTATTCACCAAACCACAAATATTGACAAATATATCAATGCCAACCACAAAATTGGTGAAACAAATTTTATAAATCATCAAATTAGAAATCCAGAAGTCGCAAAAGAGGGAGGTCTATCACAAAACGAGAGCATGAAATGTCATCAACACGTGTACCACAAATGGAACTCTATTCCTTAGTTACTAGCCATCATTTTTGAGCCGAGGCTCCACAAACGGCCCAAAGACCATGAGTCGCTACCCCACCAATTTTTGAGCCGAAGCTCCACAGAAACGGGGTTTAGTCTCCCTCGTAGACAAAGAGACATCGTACATTGCTTGTCTAAACCAAAAAATGATCATCATCGATTATCTAGAAGTGTCGATTACACTAAGCTAGTAAATAAATGAGTTTAGCTTCATGTCTCATAACCGCTGGCTTAACTTTAATATTTACGAACAAATTGTAGATTTCTACTCAAAAATTGTCACAAGATTTTCAATCGAACAAGTCCATAAATTAACCGACGATGTAAACACAAGCATTTTATACCACTTGTTTTGCTAATTCGTTTAATGAGATTTCTCGAACGAATGAGGAAAAGGTTTGTATATACTAATTGGTTGGAAAACGATTTTATAACAAGCTTTTTATTAAAATAGAGTTGAAATCATCTTTGTGAAGGAGTTTGAATATTTTACTACTAGTATAGAGACCTTTGTATTTTAAAGTGAATAATCACAAAAATGATTGTAGAAACAATCAATCACCAACAATATACATACGAAGACGTGAATCAAATCCAAAGAAATCGATACCAAATCCATCAAAATGGATATTCCCAAAAATCCAAAGAAAGAAGTCATCGAAGTTGATAATAAGTGAAGACAACTAATTGGATCGACATAAATCGATTAAAATTTGAAATTAACTCAAAAATAGCCAAAATTGGAAAAATAAAGATTTCCAAACGTCTGGTAGGTGTTTCCAAACGTCTGGCCCTATGTTCTAGAAAATATATGCCTTTCTCCTTTCTCTTTTTAATTCTTGGGCCATTTCAAACATTTGAAATTATCAACCAGACGTCTAAATTTGGTTTCAGACATCTGGATTTTGTCTCTGCCTTTTCGAGACCCCTTTCCAAAGGTCTGAATTTTTCAACCAGACGTCAGGATTTGGTTTCAGACGTCTGACCAAGCGTCTGAAATTTTCTGCTAGGTAAAAAAAACAGCCTAGACCAAAAATGGCAAATCCAAACCGAAATGCAATCGAACGAGCGATGGATGCTAGAGATTTATGCCAATCGTTAACCCAACACTATAGGCTCTTCGATACGCTACAAATAACATGTTCAAAGATCACAGATGGGATCTTTAAAGATTTTGACTCTAAAGAATCAAAATTGGAAAATTCACCAAACCAATTAAAATCAAAAGCAAATGAACATGAATAGATGTTAGGAATTCATACCTAACAACAATGGAAGCTATAGAGATAGATGTGAGTTTAAGAACTAACCTTTTTCTCAAAAAAAATGAAGGAGAAGCTTGAAAACAAAGGAAGATCAACCACTCTTCAATCTCAACCCTAAAAGTTCCAATCCAAGATCATAAGCAAATATTTCCTAAGTTAGGTTATAGGAAATTTCTGAAATTGGAGAGAGATTGAGATGGAGAAGAAGAAGAGGATGCTTACCTAAGATTCTCTTTGATTTTGGAGCTAGAACTTGAATTTGCAAAAGAAACTAAGGCTTAGTATATTCATTTCCAATCTTTTTCCCTATTTTACTAAAGCTTGAAGTGTTAGGAAATGAGAATGAATAAAGAGGAGAGGGGGTGGAGCTAGGGTCTTATGTTAGGTTACTGGGCCGAAACCCGAACCCAAAGCCCTAAGTGGAAATGTTAAAATTCAAGCTAACTCCAAACATATCAATGTTTATACTCAAAAAGGTCACAACGTCATTTTGCACTTAATGGAAGAGGTCTCGAGTCCTAATTTGACTGTTTGCAAAAAGTAATTTTCGGACTTGAATCCGACTAATGATTCTATATTTAAATAAAATATTTAAATATACAATCGTAAAATATGCGGGTTGTTACAAATTGCGGCATGGAATCGATAGGATCAACGTTGAGGTAAAGTGGGATGCTCACCATATTGTGGAGTGGCCTTGGATTGGAGATCAGAACTGGATTGGGTGCTTGAGCAAGTAGGAACGGCAATGGTGGCTTGGGAGATGATGGGTCATGGTTTTCATGGAAGGATGGTAAGTGAATGAGCGTGTTCGGTGGATGGGGTGTACCAGCTTATATAGGGGAAATTCCTAAGAGCCAAACCGACATGACACTAATCCATGTTGGAGAGCGAGAGATGCACATCTTCTGAGGAGATCGAGGAGTAATTCAATAAAGACCACCTCCTAATCTACGAGCTTGGATTTGGGCGGCAAGTGTAATAGGTGTTTTTTCCTATGAAATCGAAGTTAGATAGAAGCCAATATGAGTTAAGGATAGAGGGTAAGGAGTAAGACAATGTTCCACCACCATCCTCTTAGTTTGGTACCTAACCATTCCACCATCCTCTTAGTTTGGTACCTAACCATTCCACCATCTCTCTTATGCCCGGCACTCCAAGGTACCAAGTAGGGTTTTCTGTTCAGTACCCTAGGGTACCGATCAGCATATCTTAATCGGTACCCTAGGGTACCGATTAAGATATCACGTCTGATTATTTATAGGTGCCAACCAAAGATGTTTACTTGGCAAGGAGGTGTCGGTCCAAAGAGAAAAACATAAACCGAACCAAGCACATGGAAGACCCACTAAGCCATGATTCCACCAAGCCAAGAGGAGCCAAGCCAAGTAGGAGTGCACAAACTTAGCCAACAACTCGTCCACATCCATCCAGTTCGAACCAATGCCTTCCGAGCTAAGTTCTCAATGAGGCTTAAACAGTGCAAATATGGAGAGGAATATGCATATATCAGGAAATAAATAACTACATTTGGCATATTCAGGAATATTCCTTTTGAGCTAGATATACATGGAAATATCATAATTTGCTGGATTAACCATGTCTCACATTCACCCTTATAAATATCCAAGCGTTTGACATCATCAAGAGCAATTTTTTGGGATCTACAGAACTCCGAGCTATAGAATCAACTCTGTGGAGCATCCAGATAACTATTTCTTATTGTGAATCATTGTACTCTTCATCGGTTACTTGTAATATCAGAAGTATAATGGAAAGGAATAAAAATGAACAATGTAGGTAGATCCATTATAGCAGAACCACTATAAACCCTAGTGCACTTTACTTTTTCTGCTTTTAATTCTTCATTTAGTCTACTGCGAAAAATTGATCAGTGGTATTTTCCCAATTTTTGTGCAAACACGTTTAGTTATAAAAGGCGATGATATAGAAATGTAATAAAATTTATATATCATTTTAAAAATAATTTTTAAGTATAAAGAATGTTTTAAAAATATAGAACTTGAATTTTATTCAATTTAATTGAATGATTTGAACTTAAATCATAGGTACTAAGTTACTACATAAATTCTTTTAGAAAGAATTTTAAAAAAGAATTTTATTAAGAGAAATGATTATTAAATAATGCTAAATTACTTTTTATGAACGAATATGAATTTAAATTATTTAAAAAATATATTGGGATTTAACTTGAAATAAAGGATTAAATCCTATTCAAAAATAATTGAAATGACATATGATTTGAAGTATAAAACCTTATTTTGATTGAGTTTAATTTACTAATTACATATTAGAAAAGAATATCAATGAATATTGTTTGAATTAGATGTTTTACACCATATTATTTTTTGATTTGGATAATGTGTGATTGGATCTACGCATTTGGATGCTAAATAGTAAATTATGTGATCATGATTGATAATGATTTGTATGCATGGAATTTTTTATATATTTTGATTTTTTTTGGATGCAATAAAAGAATAAATGTGTGTACATGAGTTTTGGAGGTTAAGAAATATCAAAGTTTATTTTTGAAATATTTTGAAGCTTCTTGTATAGTATTTTGAAGAATGTTATCCGAGGAATAAAAATAGTGCATTCCTATTCAAACTTGATTATTTAGACATATGTAAATTTTCAAAATAAGTTCAAAGAATATTTAGTAATGTGAAACTTGAATTTTATTCAAGTTTATTTGGTTTGAATTTAAATCATGAGAAAGGAGGTTTTTTGTATTTAAATCTTTGAAAAGAATTTTGATAGGTTCCATTACTAAAAAGATTTCTTGTAAAAGGAATTTTGAAATATTCTGGAAATAATGGGAATTGAATTTGAATTATGGTCGCATTGAAAATAATGGGATTTAAATTAAGCTTGAATTTAAAGTCCACTTAGAATAATATGAATATTTTTATTTGAGATTTGAAACTAAAAAATTTTTGATGAGATAAAGTTAAATTATTTTGTATTATTTTAATATAATTTAAATCACAAATGAAGAATTGTTTATTAATATATAATTTTTCTACAAAAGAATTTTGGTAATTATTCAAGATATTTGATAAATCAATGTGAAATTCATTTTTTAAAGGTATTTTTATTTGAATACCAAATGGTATTAACTAACATTTGGTTGAATTTTAAAAGGATGTAGCAAGAATTTAAAAAGAAGATAGACCAAGTACATATCAATGTAAATATTTTAAGAAGCATGAGTATAATTTATTAAATATGACATATAAGATTCTAAAGTCATGTGAATAAAATATTTGCTTTATTTTAATATTAAGTATCGATAATTCACCCCTGCTATGTTAGAATACTCATGGTAAATTGATAATTGAAAACTTTCTTGTTGTGAACAAAATTAATGAATAGTATGAGATGATTGAAATTTGGTGATTTTGAGTACTTATTCGATTTCAAAACACAGGAATAAAATTATAATAGGTGTTCACCTGTAATATATATATATATATAATCAAGTTTTTTATATCCTAATATTATTAATTTGAATGGTTGAATTGTCGTCTTTGCACCAAAGTGCTTTGAATGCACTATGCTTGATAATTAAATATAATATACACGACATTTATTAGGGATATAACATAATGATTTTTTGGGAAGCCAGCTATTTTTAAAAGATAAAATATTTAACATTTGATGAGAAAGATACGAGGTTTTGACTACTAGACTGCTAGAATCAATCCTAGCAAACTGATTCGAGGATCGTAACCCAAATTATGATGAATTTGTCCCTCGTCAGAAAGTCCAATGATCTATTGCATAGACAATATAATGAATAGTAAGATATTGGAGACGTAGTGCCAAAGGAACTAGCACCTTAAGATGGAATTGGGTAGGTGACTACAACACAAAAATGTAAACCTTCATAAGCTAGAAGGGCAATCCAACTAAGGGATCATATGAAGTGTATTCATAACTAGTCACTGCACGGGCTTGTTGGGGTAGTTATTCTATGAAGAGGGTGAATCAAGAAGGGTTTTCCAATGAGTATTCTTGCTAAGAACTTAAGAAAGAGAGTAAAGATAGGACTCTCCTTTATATATATCGACCTCGTAAAATATATGAACATCGTTTTAATATGTGGTTAAAAAAGACCACACCATGATAAAAATTAATATGTACAAGATATGCGGGTGAAAAAACCGTATTATGCTAAACAATGAAATCGTACGACGGAGATCTGAAAATAGTGTACTTGAATATAAAATGAAACCAACTCATGTAATATAAATAGATTGTGACATACCTTTTAATTAGAGTTACAGCTATGAATCACGATGATTAGAGCAGTGACACTTGTGTTAATACCATTTTAATGAAATGTGGGCGCGATATTTTTTAGTGTTAGTAATGTAATGTGTTTAATTGATAGGTCATGTATTTATACCTAATTCCACACTTACATGTTATTATTAAACACTATTATACTCATGGCTAGATTTCTATCCTTACTCGAGGTTTTTTATTTGTTGAACAACCTCTAATTAGATCGAGATTTTTTCTACAGGGTTGATATGGCTATATATGCTTTGTGCGCTATGATATAAAGCTGGAGTCGATGATGATGGTGAGTATTTACTCTGTTTATAATTATATTGAGATTCCATTGTATTGGACAATATGATGTGATGAATTGTATAAATATGACGATGGCGAGTATTTTTTATACGACTCTCGCTTATGAGATTCTTGTTATGTATGATCGAAAGAGTCAATCATTCAGGCAGAATATTTATATACATGTATTGTATTGAAGATTTATTAAGTAAAAGTCATCTAATTTTTTTAAAGGAAAAATAAAACAATATTCACACGTATGATGTGAATATTTGTGCCATTTTGATTTACTAAAATAAATTTTGTTTGGATAACATAAAAGCTTGCTTGATATGATATACATTTTATTTGGATGCTGGTATTGTTTTATATGAGTATATAAAAATAAAACAAAGCAATAAAAGCAAGCTTTGATTTTTAAAGGATAAGAAAGTTTATATAAAATAATATTTCAAACTAAAAAATGAATTTGAAAAGTAGTGTGAAGATATATATATATATATATATATATATATATATATATATATATCCTAAAGAAATATAATTTTTGGAGATAAAAAGGTATTTGGAGAAATTGGTACTTATTTTATAGATGTAAATATGTGAATTAGGGACATCGTCAAAAATAAATCGATGAGATTTGTTTACAGAGAAAAGTAACGGTGAAAATTATTTTTGAGGATGATTTGGAATTTGCTGTGTCGACCTGTCTGTTAAGTGTTTTCAGAATTCTGGTTGATACGTCCGATCGGTATTATCGGTTGAGATTTTTGAATACTTGAACGAGGTAATTTGACATAGTTATATTAAGAAAATACGAAAATAATGCTTTGATATGAAAAAAAGAGTGTATTATTTTAAAGGATAATTTATGTAGGGAAGTGATCCCTTATTTTATAAAGTGACCTTATAATATACGTTTGGATCAGGAAATCAAAAGGATTTGGCATATATGGAATTCTGAGGAAGTATAAAATGATTTATTCCATATCCTACAAGTATCCAGTGTAACGATCCATAATTTTACCACTTTTAATTAGAATATTCAGTTAATTCTATGTATTCAAATATAGAATTTTCAAACTTAAATAATCATGTTTTATGTGATAAATAAGAATGGTGGACTTAATTTTAGAACTGGTTTACAAAAATAAGAGATTTTGGATTTTCATTGTAAAATTGACAAAATTCGGTTTTCGATAAAATTGGATGTACGTTCAAATTATATTTAAATGATAAATAACTCTTTTTAAATTTTTATAAAATTATAATAAGTGATTGATAGAAGTTTTATAAGTACACAAATTTTTTTTATAAAGATTGATAAAATTCGTCGCACGTTGACAAATCCACGTTGTATCTATACAATTGGATTTTAATATTATTAAATATGGTTTTATGAGTCGAATACACTTGTTTTAATTATTTAAAGATGATAAGAGACTTAGTTTCAATTTTTTTCACGTAAATAAATAGTTTATCAAAAACGTGAAAATGCGACCATAAAACGTTTTGTCAAAAATCAACAGTTTGTTTAATATAAGTTGTCGCAATATTGTTGTACCTTTATTAATATATTTTAACACACACACACATTTTACAACTAGTCAATTTACTTTTACTAAGTATTGTTAGAAAATTCTAGAATGTCATTAGTAAAAAAGTAAGGAAGGTAATTAAAAAAGACAAAAAGTAAACATCAAATAAAAATCTCTCCAAAACCAAGGCAAATCTTCACTTTAATCCACTTTTCCATCCAAACGCATTCCTTAAGTATTAAGTAAAAATGATATAAAATAACAAAGTGATGGATGATGTTAAGTGTTTAAAAAAGTAAGTTTACTTTAAAGTTAAAGAAGGATATTTTGGTAATTTTGTAACTTACAACTTCTTTCTTTTACTATAAATACACAATTTTTTTCTCATATTATCATACATATTCTCTTCTTCTTCCTTTTAGCTATTTTATAGCTTCTTCATCTCTTCTTCTTCCTTACTGACTTTCTTAAAATCATGTCAAACCAACTTCAAACTCCACCAAACTTTGTCAAAGACCTTAGAACATCATTAAAACATGGTTTAGCATACAAGAAGTGAAGAAATGATGGAGGAAGGGGTGGAATATAAGGAGGCCAAACTCAGGGGGAGGTGGATGGTGGAAACAAATGAGATCAAGCAAGAAGGAAGTGGCCATGTTTGTTGAAGAAGGAGATGGAGCAAGGCATGTTGTTTAAGAGGTAGAAAGGATGGTTTTTGTAATGTTTGGTTTAAATTGAAAACAATAGCGGAGCATTAGATTAAATGAATATTGGTAGGAAGTGAAATGATTTGGTTAAATATGAGTATCAAGTTATCATTAATTATTTAACCCTTAAAATATCATTAAGTATGTTAAGTAAATGAATTTATATGCTTGGTGAAGAATAGGTTGAGAATTGGATTATTATATTGATGTTATGATGGTTGATAACTTGGTTGTGAAATTCTATAACCAATTGATGTGAAAATAATATTCAAGTTAGGTAAAGGTTAGTAAATAAACCCTAGTTAGTTAATATATCCAAATGAAAAGTATACAAAGTTGTTTAGCCTCTTCAATGATAAAAGGTAATAAAATATTGTTATAAATAAGTTGAAATAGTTTAATATGGTTTCAAAACATATTTGAAGTGTTTCAGACAAGTTTCTGAAAATTCATCAAATGGCCAAAAATGAGCTCGTCGTGTAGTGGTAGTTCGTAATATTTGATCCGTAACTTTAAATCAATGTGTAGGATGCAAACTAAGCCAAATGCCTTTGAAATTAAAATTTACGGATCCTTTTAATCATAATTTTCAAATGAAAAAGGGAAATTAAGATTTCATTAGATACAATTTGAGTTATGTCCAAAACAAGTTTTCAAAAAAATTCTGGTTTTGGTCATTTAACGACCAAAGTAAGAAATTGCTAGAAGTAGTCGTTTTTAATTCTTTAAAAGATGATATAAATTTTATAAATCTTTTAAAATGTTAGAAAAGTTATTCGAGTTGGAAAAATGAATATATATGAAGTAAAATTATTTGTTGATCAAAGAGGCTTTAATACACTATCTGTAGCACTTTTTCGCAGCACTTTTCACAGCAATTTTATAACTTGTGAAATATGATTTAAACTTAACCATTCTTTTTCATATCTTTTATAAATGTTTTTCTAAAAAAATAGTTAATTGTTTTAAATAATTATATGGAATTTTTATAAATCAATTCTAAAAATGGAAGGAGTATGCTAAAACGACTAGTACACTGTTTTGTCTGTGAGATCCAAGGAGACTTAGGCAAGGGACATAACATGTCGAAGGGAAAGCCCGGATGCTCTATATGATGTTTTCCAATATGAGATTTAAATAAATAATTTGGAAATGTTTTCCTAAGTAAAAGGGTGAAATGATTTAGAATTATTTTGAATTTTAAAAGGTTTTAATTAACAAAAGTATTTGATAAAATGAGGCTTAAAAATTCCATATACTCTGAAAAAGATAAAGAAAAGGTTTAATGAATATATCTTTTAGATATATTTATGAATGAATAGAAAGATGAATTTAATTGATTTATGATTGATAATCACATATGAACTTAACATATTTTAAATCGATGATTGGTGCAAATGAACCGAGGTATGATTTGGATAACTCCTATCCGAAAACCACTTCGAACCAATGGATACGTTCAAAAATGTAGACATCTTGATGATGAAGACACGTTGAAGATGATTCTTATTGAAGACCAAAGATCTTCATAGTGGAAGGGCTACTTGTTGTTCTCTGGGTCGCTCCCAGTATAGAAATATTTATTATAGCAGTGGTCCCGTAATGTTTGGAAATCTGCTATTGTAAGAACTACTCTACTGATCCTAGGGGTGATTCCCAAAAGGATGTGGTAGAAAGAGTGCCTTCGGTTTTGTTCAGTCCAAGAATGAACTTTTATGGACGAATTTCTGAGATTGCATTTCTAAGATCACAACGTTGACTTTTACAAATGTACATCTGCTTGGTGGCAGAGAAGGCAACTTCTCTTAGCTTAACACCCTTCTCTGACACATACGAGCTTAGATGTTGTATGTTAATGGAAGTCAATTGTAATCAAAGGAATGGTAATGCGGCATTCTAAGTGGTATGTGCTTGGTGGAAAAAAACAAAGCATGGCTCTGTGAAAAACAAAGCATGGCTCTGTGAAAAACAAAGCATGGCTTTAGGAAAAGAAGAGCATAGCATCTCCAGCCTCACAATTCGGCATTGATGTGGGATTATGTGGTCTGAAAGACACAATTACGGACTATTGAATGAAATGCGGAAAAGGCTACCTTCCATGGGTAGAATAAGTGGCATCCGAATCCTTGAATGAATAGCCATTAATATTGATTCCCATCGGTTGTTGACAGCATTATAATGGCATTTGAGTCCTTGGATGTGTAGCCATTGGATATATGTTAGTTACAACCAAAACACCGCATCAGGCCTTTAGTTCCTTATCATGTTGGGAATCCAGTTCCAATACGAGCCTTACGTTTTTTATTGTAGTCCTAAAATAGCTGTAATGCTTTGCAAACATTTCAGCTACCGCTTTGGTATCATATATTCCATTCAAATATATTCCATTTGACCTAGTCTGGATATATTACCGTAGACATATTTCGGGTATTGATACTTTCTTTTGATATATTACTTGAAAAGTGTTTAAAAGAAATGTCATTAACAATAATATCAAAGTGATTTTCCATATAAAGTATTATGGTTATCATAAGATAAAAAGCCAATTGTATTTATGTGTGGGCATGCTCTTATGAGATACCCTTCTTCCCAATGGTTTTTGATTGACATCAACATTAAAAATTTCAATTATCTCATGCTAGTTTATCAAGCCTGATCCGGGGTATTTTTTATACTCAGGTCAAATCAAAGTAGTTTCTGATTTAGTTGAAGATGCTTGAGTTTCTAGAGGAAAGCTGAAGATCTGCATCTACATATGGGCATATTCTATTATCCGCTGCATTCATTGCACTTTTTTATTTTTCACCAATTTTGAGGACAGAGGGTTTATAACTTTCTAGGCTAAATCAAGATTAGACACTGATACTGTATTCAAGCTTTTCCGCTGTAAAGATTATATATTTAAATAATATATATTATTTCATTTGTGAGATTCTATTTTCTATTTTATTTTTTCTTATTTTCCTTTTCACCATTAACTATCCACCCTTCCATTCTTTGAATTGGACATGTGTGAATTATTGTTGACTTGAACTGTAGAGAAAACATTTGGTATCAGAGCTTAGGTTGAGCGAACACCTAGGATTAGGTAGGGTAAATCTCATTATAGCCTAGAATGAGCTTGAGAGTGTTATATATATGAGTGCGCACTTTTTATTTGATATAAAAAAAACTGTATTGATTTATCTATTGAATGGTTTGTAGATTTTGGTCGATGCGCCTGATCACCGTTATCGATAGGGATTTCTAAATACTTAAACAAGGAAAATCGACACACAGTTTTTAAAGTAGTATATTTTATTTATACAAAAGGATAAATATTTGTGTGATATGGAAAATTTAGAAGAGGTCATCCCTTTGGAAAGTTCCAAGAATATGGTCTTGATCTTCTTAGTGATGATCAGAATAATCTTCTAAGTATTGATCATATGTTGGCTTGGGCTAATGGTACTAAACACATGGTAAATTATTCTTCTTATCAGTGTACAATCAAGGAAAGTGCAAATCGAACAAGTATGAATTAAGTAATTTGGATAAGTCAAGAAATTGATGGTATTTAACTTATGAAAAAACTTGGTATATCATTTAGGTCAGGATGTCTTATTACATGTCGGGTGATGAGTTATGGGCTAATCCAAAGCAATCATGAAGAATATGTGCACAAAAAGAGGCAGAATGAAATTAAAACTAGGATCTTATGCCGGCATCTTTGGTTACAGATGCGGTAAAGAAGGGAATTATGTAATTCTATGTAAGCATAGGAAAATAAAGGAAAAGAATAAAAGGAAAGCAAAGAAATAAAGAAAAATCTTTTAGGATTGATATATTTTATTTCAAATGTAAAAGATATATGTGAAAGAATAAAAAGGAATTTTAAGAACACCTATCCTAATCTTTTGGAAATTTAAAAAGATAATATTTTAAGTATAAACTAATATCTTTTGAAAGATATAGATATTTAGGAATGACAGTATATGGTTAAGGGAATGATAATATTCAGTTATTACAGTTTGTTGATTGAACGAACATCTTATGAATTAAGACTCACGATTTGACTATAAGATGTTTGAAAACAATATGGGGTTAAGGTTAATGAATTTATGTAAGATAATGAATATACATGTAGTATAAAAATGTATTTTACAAAAATAAAATAATTTTGAAAAAGATGGACATGAAAGATATGTTATATAAATTTGAGGACACTAAACTTTTGGTATTTTAGAAAAAATCATGAAATATTAAAATGAAGTAAGTTAATGTAAGATGATTTTATGAAAGGGATATATAAAACGAGTTCTATAAAGAAAGTAATCTGTAAAGGATTTTTAAAATGAAAAAAAAAGGAATTATTTCAAATTAGAAATTTGAAAAGTAAAAAAGTCTCAAATGGTAACAAGTTTGAGTGGATAGAAAATAACTAAAAATGGGCAAGAGATATGTTCGGATAACAAACACTTCTCTTAAGTATTACCCTTCTTATTAAGGGGATATAGAATGCTATTTGTAGTACCCTATTTCTTAATTTTATTTTAGAGTTACTCGATCTGTATAATTTTCCTTAAGTTAAAAGGTTAATTTTGAATTATTATTTGATAATTTAATATCAAGGTTGGTTAAAAAGAAATATATTATAATGAGAGAAGTTGATTGTAGTTTTTGAAAATAAAAGGTAAATTACCTTTTAAAAATTGAAAATGATTCCTTTGGGATGAAATGTTTTCCTTTAAGAGAAATAATTAGAAATAAATAATTAGAGTGATAATATATAAAGAAGCATTTTTAAAAGATACAAGTTTTACGAAAAGATTTCATAAAGATTTTGAATGTTAATAAATAAAAGGAATTTTGGACTATTTTTTAAATAATTGGAATTGAATTTGAATTATTGTCACATAGAAAATAATAGGATTTCAAATAAATTTTGAATTTAAAATCCTATCTATATAATATGAATATTTTTGTTTAAGATTTGAAACTAAAAAAGATTTGACGAGATGAAGTTAAATTATTTTCGAAATATTTTGAATTTTAATTTAAACCATAAATGATGAATGGTTTATAAATATATAGGCCATCTTACAAAATAATTTTGAGAAATATTCGAGATACTTTATAAATGAATTTGAAATTCATTTTGTATAACAATAAGGGTATTTTATTTTGATTTGAATTCCAAATCGTATCAAATAATATTTGCCAAAATTTAAATGGATATGGCATAATTTTAAAAGAAGATGAACTAAGTATATATTAGTGCACATATTTTAAGAAACATGAGCATATTTTATTAAATATGAGATATAAGATTTTAAAGTCATGTGAATAGAGATTTTGTTTTATTTCAATATTAAGTGTTTATATATCACCCATTTTATGTAAGAATACTCATGATAAGATTGATGATTGAGAACTTACTTGTTTTGAATTTGAAGTGATGAATTGGAAGAGGTATCTAAAATTAGGTGATTTTAAATACTTGCTCGATTATAGAAACACAAGTATAAAATTATAACATATATTCACCCTAATATATATAAGCAAGTTTATTATACCCAGATATTGTTAACTTAAATGGATGAATTGTCATGTATGTGTTGAAGTGCTTTGAATGCACTATTGCTTGATAATTAGATTGAATATACATGATATTTATCTAGGATATAAAATCATTTGTTGAATAATGATGCTTTGGAAAGCCAAATGTTTTGAAAGATAAAAGTATTAAACATTTGATTAGAACGTGATAAGATATTGACTACCTAAACTGCTAGATTCCATCCCAGCGGACTGATTCAAGGATCGCAACCCGAATCTTAATACGGTTGTCCCTCGTCGCATATTCCAATGATAAGTTGCATAGACAATATAATGAATAGTAATAAATTGGAAACGTAGTGCTAAAGGAGCTTGTACCTTAAGACGGAATTGGACAGGTGATTATTGAAGGAACTGGGTCAGCCGACAGCGGAAGAAAATTGTGAATTCCAAAAAAATTACCCTATTGGATCTTAGTTAGGCTATGAAACCTAAATTATTTAGAAAATTTTTAAATTTTTTCAAATAAAATCGTTTATTTTATTTTAATTAGTTAAAAAGAAGTTTTTAATTTCTAATGTACAGTGTATCAAATACACCTAGCATTTAGTTAATGTATATGGAATGTACCCTTTCATTTCTTTCTCTAAAACAAGAATTAATTGTTCGTACTAATTGCCTTAAAGGGGTGAGAAACCTTCATTTACTCTCTTTAATTTGAATTGATTGATACATTAAATATCATTTTAATAATTTATTCATGACAACATTTATTACTATGTCCATATGTATTCTAACTATAAAAATTATAGTTTGAGATTTATTTAATTTTGTTTCATTTATTTATATAATTATACATACATATACATACATATGAACTATATATACATATATGTGTGTGTGTGCATGTGTAATATCATAATCCATGAAGGGCATAATATGCCTGTATATAGATGTTTGGATTTACATTGCAACGGACACATTAGCTCATTTTGTGTGTACTATAATTTGTTCAAATATGTTCTTGTATAATATGTCAAAATAGGATATAAATATATGCATATGAATATATATATATATATATTATGGAATAAAAACAATTTCTACCATAATATATTAACGTAAAATAATCAAATTATGAAATAAAAGTTTTATAATTTTAGAAAATCTAGTAACATTTTGAGCTTAACATTAATTTATTGAATTTTTTTAATTAAAATAATATTTATTATTAAATTGCTCTTAATCAAGTTAATTCTTAAAAATATAAAATCAATTAAAAAAATTCTGAAACTATTTCTTGAGGCAGATAAGACATATTTTAGGCTTATGAAAATTTTCTAGAATTTTCCAAACTGAAATTGTATTTTTTAATTAAATAAATAACTCTAGTTCAAAAATAAATTAATTATGAAAAATATTAATTAATTTAAAATTATTAATTTTTTCCTAAAGGAACCCGCTAAATATAAAGCTTGCGAAAAATTCTAGAATTTTCTTAATTGGTTTTATATTTTTAATTAAATTATTGATTGCTAGCCAAAAGTAAATTAGTTTTAAAAATAATAAATTATGTTTGGAAAATCTTAAAATTTTACAGTAAGCATCTTACATGGCGCAACATATATGAAAAATATAAAATTGAAATTTTGAACTAGTAATTATTTTATACATATTAAACAATTCGAAAAATCATTAAATAATTATAAAATACATATACAGATATTAAATAAAATAATTTTATATTTTAAGATTAATAATAGTTATAAACATCATAGGAAAATTTTAAGATTAAATGTGTGCAAGATATAAACATACATACAATTATACATAAAGGCAATTTGCAAATATGTATACATTTAATCTAGATCTATATATATTAATATAAACCAAAATTGGAGAAAAAATTCAACAATGAATCAATAACAAAATACTACAACAAGCACATATACAATCCAATTGTAACAAACACATGTACCCACAAAAATCTTACCTAATCTAAACAATAAGCAGATCTGAATACAAATAAGTGATTTGAATCCTAGAATATTAAATAAAAGTTTACCTCCTAACGAAGTCTTTAAGTCAACGTTGAACAATGAATTCTCATCCAAGAACAATTCCCAATACATCAGATTGCTAATCCAGGATTGGAGACCTACTACAAATTAGTATTTTTAATTTAAATTGGATTTGAGATTTTAGGATGATTTTAGAGGAGAGTTTCTGCCATTAAAATAAGGAAGAAGAATAAGAAAGTGGTGGCTCAAAAAATGAATTAGCCTTTGATTATGGTTTTGAGATTAGCTTTTATAAGGGTAGGATAAGACAGTAAATAATGATCTTAACCACACATCTCAAAACTCTAATCTCATGCATAATAGCTGCACCCTTCCTCTGTCATAACCAATGAATTTCACCTCTAAAATTCATGGGTTTTGAGTCCCATTTAACCCAATTTAAATATATATAATTCAACTAAATTTGTTGTCGATATCTCATGTCTATCAACATATTTACAACTTTTTATAAATATATGTAACAAATTTATTTCTCAAATTATATCAAAATTTTATAATTAATATTTCATAAATATTAATTAATATTTCATAAATATTAATTAACGTAATCAATTTATAACAATGATAAACTAAATAAATCATTCGATCTTAAAAAAAATTCATCGATTCGGTCGTGTGACTCATGAGTGTAAATCTGTTAGCGATTAACGGTGAACTATTCAAAGTTAACGTTCATACTTCACGTAGCAAGTGCTGTGACATTATGATCAAATTTATCGCTTAACCATTTTTCAAAATATCTTATTTTAATTTATTAAGCATTACCCAGTTGTGACAATTATTTACACCAAATTTCTCTGTCAAAACTATGTCACATTGGACTTATTGAATTTGGTAAAGGTTAAAATTCCAACATCATCCACATTCAAATCTATAGTCTAAACAAAAAGTCTTTGATTCTATAATAACAACTATTATTAACTGAACTACTCTGGCAAGAGATTTTGACTTTGGGTTGACTTGAGTTGATCGTGATACTAACCCCGTATAACCGAGGAGACGAATCCTCTTTTGAATAGTGCTTTATTTCCAATACTTCCGCTCGACCCAACTATAATCACTAGATGTACACTGTGCTATGATTTGACTATAATCAAAGCCGAGCTCTCATATTGAAGATTAACGGTATTCTCAAGTCAAAAGAATGATTTAAATTATTCACATTGATATTTTATGTTTGACCTTAGTTATATTAACCAACAGAAAATTATCAAATGAGTAATTCAATAGTTATCCGATAGCTATTAGTATGTAACCCCTGGTGCCCTCAACGGTCATGAATAATACACTGCCTAACATTTGGAGAGCGTTACGTACTCTGCTCTCAACGGAGACATCGATATTTAGTCTCGATGCATCTTGACTATGAACATTTAAAATGGTATGTTTATTTTTATTGTGATTAATTACTCACAGTTACAAGACTTTGTAACCACTATCACAAAACATACCATTTATGGATTTTCTACTAAATGTACATTGAATTAATTAATTAATTAATTAACTAAGTCATATAACAACATTATATCAAGTATATAATAGAAAGGAAATACATTTATTTCGAACAAGATTAGTAAATGAGTTAGATATATGTAACAAATTACATAATTGCTCCTAAGGCATACCCTTAACACTATCAATCTCCCACTTGCACTTAGGGTCGATTATGAAATCTTATTCCAACTTCTCCAATTAATTTTCTCAAAATCAATTAGGTTACTTCCTTAGTGAACGGGTATTCCATTGTGTTTCAGTTTTCTACTCTATCAACCAACTCTCTTTGATAGTGATAAATTATTTTATTATGGATCATTTTAGAGTATGTCTCGACTATATCGGACATTGTTATCATATAACAATGTTGTGGGATTCAAAACATTTGGAATCGGGTTGGTTATAAATTTATGTGTTTAAACACACACATAATGCTTTTATTGCGGCGCTATTCAAGGCGACATACTTAGCCTTTTTCGTTGAATCTACCACGGTCTTTCATTCGTAACATTTCCAACTTAAACATTCTTAACTTGAATTTATTATTGATAGTATATTCAATATCACTTATAATTTTTGAGTCTGTACACTCCTTCATAAGGAGTTCTTATTTCTGTAAACAATTTTCTAGTATTTCATAAATACACGAGAATACTTCAAACAACCACTTAGTGATATCTATTTGGATTTGATATTTGCTTTATGTATCAAATACATAAACAAATCACGATATTGTAGACAATATAAAATGTAAGATAATTCCTATTACCAATGCATAAGGAACTAATCTCACATGTTCTGTATTAAACATTTAATATGGTGTCTTTACATATCGATTTGGGACATTCCCAATATCTTCTATGTTCACTGTAAAGACATCATTTACAATCCAAAGTTGAGTATCAAAATAACTAAGGCAGACTTAACAAGTACATCGTTAAAATGAACAACGTGTTGTTCACTTACAGTTTAGAAATATCAATGTACCTTTTAGTGTCCTTCCTTTATGAATACACTCTTCCTTTGCACTTTGATTGAAAATCAAACTATTCGATATTTCTATTGGAATACTTATTTAATCTTAGTGCTTATAAAATGATACATTTGTATCATTTCTTGGATCATACCCGAAAATTCACAACCTCTATATTGCTCCCACTGACTTCGAGATACTTTGGTTATTATGTGTAAATAGACTACTCTAAATCATTATTCGGATTCTCTATTTCAACGCTTATATACCAAAAAACTAGGTCTTATCAAGTGATAATTTTATGAGTAAATGTAAAATAACTTGAGTATGTTGAATAACAAATCTATGACTCTAATTTCAACAACTGAAATTTACGAGGATATTCTGATCGATGTTTATCATTAAATTCCAACTACATTAGTCTTGCTCGTAAAGACATAATCGTGTCTGATTGATCACATCCCTTTGGTTACAAACTACAAAAATCACATTTTGATGGTGTACTTTGAATTCTTTCGGATTTACGCATCATACCGTATCATAGAGTTAACACTTAAACAGCTGAGGATTATATATTTTCGATATTGATAAGAAGCTTATAGTTTCTCTTCAATGTGTGAGAATACTTATTAGACACGCCAGTGCGATGTGTTTACTTAGGTTAATTAATTTCATTCCATCTAATCTAATCAGTTTTATCTATGGATCGTATCCAATTCCATTTTACTACCAATAATTCCTTCACAATGAAGTTGGTATTTCTTGAACAATAATTGTTTCTAAAATGCAACAAAACAAGAATTCTTAAACGTTTTACGAATTTCTTTATTTATAAAACTGATCTGGTTTTAGTTTAAAACACTTATGTTCAAAACATAAATATGTTGTAACGACCCACCTTTTCGACCATCGAAAGTTGACACTGAATACATCCAAAGTATTCAAATGTCGAACATCCAATCATTAGAAAGGTAGATTGTTAGGGTAAAATAAAAAGAAAAGAATAGAGAACATGGAAATTAAAATCTCACAGTGTAATCGACAACACATAATATAACATACACAACAAAAACTATCACTCCAAAATACAGAGTACATCAGAGTAAGAAATAAACCTTATCAATTGGGAAGTTATAAAATTCTGACCTTACAAGTGCTTATAGGAATACAATATAATACATCAGACAATAAAACTCTACGATAGGTGAAAATCTAGCTCTTCTTTAATAACTCCACATCACCAAAGTTAACCTAGGAAGAACTTTGTCTGGTCCGAGCATTATAATAAAATAATTCCTAGGTTAGTTTGGAAAACCAGCATGAGGAAACTCAAGTAATATGATGAACATATAAAAATTTCTGTAGGAGCATGCTGCTAACATGGAATGGGTTTTTACCCCAGTTGAACCGCATTCATAAATAAAGAAATGGGAAACAAATCAGAACAACAATCCAATCAAGAAAGAATGGAAATAAATAATAGAAACAATCCAAGTAAAAAGGATGGGTACTAGTAAGAAAAAATCTCATACTAAATGAATGGGTATCAACGATATCATATTACAGATTTGAAAGTGGTCACAAATAATTGATATAGAGAAGAGCATAAGGAAGTCCACCATGAAATTAAGGAAACAATTCAAGGATTTCAATTAATAACAATGGAAAAGAGAAGTTTTTCCAACAAACAACTAGGAGGGTGTGCCCCCTTACCGAAAGTATAGCAACACCGAATCAAATTTACAGTGGATGCGAAAATACCCTACTGGGAGAAATCCCACATAGCTTGGGCCCCACTCGCTCTTTGGGTTTAGCCATTTCCGACAAAGGATAATATGGCTCAAATGAGGTATACATCGTCTAGAGTAATGAAATATAAAGCAGAATCAAACTCGGTAGTAGATAATCAACTATTGAGAATGATCTTATGGTTGTTTCACTTGCACTTGATTTTCACATTATAACACTTTTAAGGAAACTTTAAAGTTACTCTTTAAAATATTCTTTTAAAGAGTCAAATTATACTTTCTAAGTGTATTAAAACCAAGGTCAAAACAAATGTCCAAACATTGTTTATTATAAACCCAAATAATTTACACTTGGCTTTATTTGGAACAATTCTTTATAAAATATTTTCTGATTTATAGACTATTATTTATAAAATTTAAAACTCTATTTATTATCCCAAAAGATAATAAATCAATTAAATTACTTTTATAAGTTTTAAATCAAAGGTTAACCATCTTAAAGGATAAATTATATAAACTTTTACAATTGTAAAAATCAAATTAATTTTCCCAAAGAAAATTAATCAAATTTCAAATCACTTTTATACATTTTAAACCAACACTTATTATCCCAAAAGATAATAAATCACATTTCTAATCTTTTATAATTTTAAAAACAATATTAATTATCCCAAAAGATAATAAATCAAATTTCTATAATCTCTTTAATAAATCAATAAATTATCTTTTATTTAAATAGTTAATTATTTCTAAAAAACTTTTATCAAATGAGTAAATTAACACTAAAATCTTTATTAAATTGGATAATTTACTCTAAAACGCTAAATTAGTTAGTTCATTTTAAAACACTTACATTACATTAGCTAATTTTGTTTAAACTCTTTCATTAAATTAATTAATTATTTTTTAAGACACCATTAATTATAATATTAACTAAATTCATATATCATTAATTAAAATGATAAATTAGATTGAAACATCGTTAATTAAAAGGATTAACTAAATTTAAAACATCCTTTATTTAAATGGTTAGTTACTCTTTAACATCATTAATTAAGATGATTAATTCATTTAAATATCATTAAAAAAAATATTAATCAAATTTAAACATCTTTGGTTAAAATGATTTATTAACTTAAAACATCATTACTTAAAATGATTAACTAAAATCAAATATCATTAACTAGATGGATTAATTTAAATTCAAATATCACTAGTGAAAATGATTTGATAAACTTTAAACGTCATTAATTAAAATGATTAATTAATTTATATAGAGTTAATAAAAATGATCAATGAATTTAAATATCGATTTTGTCAAAATACAAGCTCAAAACAACACACATAAAGGATTTATGAGATGATATTCAAGATGATGAGATAGCGAAAAATTGCTATAACGACACTTAAACAATTCAAATAGAATATTACGATTAATTTTACTTAAATATCAATCTACGAAGTGTAAAAAAAATATAATTATTATTGGACAGAAATCCCTTTGGGTCTCTCTATAAATATTCCCTGTAAAATAATGGTTACGACAATATATATAATCATATGGGTTCAAAGCAATTAAGTTAATATGTCATCCGTCTTTCAAAATAGGATTTTCAACCAAGCCATCAATCAAACAACAATAATATTTAAACTATTAACCAAGCACTGAATAATAAATTTATAGCATCACAGATATTATATAGTCAATTTAAGGGTGAGTGAACTCATAGAAATTTTAGTCATCGTCGAAGTGATCCGTTTTTGAACTAAAATCGAACAGGAATTCGACTTTAGATTGCAATTCAACAAGCTCCTATCTCTTTAAATCAATTCCAAAATGTAGAGAATTCTTTCACGAGTGCAACGCAACTGACTACGTTCGATTTGGGCCTCGTATGAGCAATATATTAAATTCATAAGTTATCGATTTAGTTTTAACATAATTAAATCACATTGACACTTTGCACAAACTAAACATAAAATGCTTCTTCCTTAAAAATCAATCATGCCTGTACATGTATCTTAGACATGCAAACAACACCTATCACCAAACACTTCCATCCATGATTTCTCCTTCGCCGCCTAACGATTCGACTCTCCGCTTTCACTGACGAACTCCACTCACTAAGCACTGCTTCGCCGACCCGACCGCTATAAACTCGATCTCTTCCCATATGATCTGACCTTGTGGCATAGCCACGACCCATAAAG
This sequence comes from Allium cepa, assembly GCA_030765085.1. Lineage (NCBI taxonomy): Eukaryota > Viridiplantae > Streptophyta > Magnoliopsida > Asparagales > Amaryllidaceae > Allium > Allium cepa. The sequence goes on from CM060943.1 coordinate 434,021,710, forward strand.
AATCACATTCCTCTATAAGTGATCGCACATGTTGAAACTCTAGGGGATGTTGCCTCTCAACGAAAGCGAGCAACCAAATCCTTCAATCAATTAACAACGGCCTAAAACTTCGGCAAGGTGGAACCCTAGCCATCGATCAAATACTCGGCAATCCTAAATTCACGTCAAACAGCACAATACCTACACCAAAATGAAGATATCGTCGGCACAAGACTAACAGATTTTGTTATGAGATTTTTAGTTGTGTATTAGATTATAATTTTAATTTTGAATTGTTCAGCCATTATTTTGTATTAACCAATTAAAGGAAATAGAGTGGAAATGATAACGTAAGAGAGGGAAAGAAGAATGGGTAAAGGTTGATTTGTTTTGATTTTATAACAAAAAGAAAAAACAAGATGATTCTGTTTGATGGCAAGAGACAAGATAGATAAACATGTTTATGTGCATTAGTACTTTTGTGTTTGTTTTTAGATTAAAAGTTCTAGGGTACGACGCTGCCTAATATCACGTTCCTGTATGGACCAAGAACGATGGAAATAATATTATCGTGTACAATTATGTGATACGATCAGAAAACAACAACAAAATAAACTAGTTATATTATTTCAGTAAGTTTCAAAGATACCGATGTATGCCACAAAATGCGTTAATTGGGAATTTAATTATTTTTCAAATTAGAATTTATGGAAAATTTTTATAAATTAAATTAAAAATACATCACCGAAGACCAAGTTGTTATACTCAATTTGATTTTCTTATTATTATTATTTTCAAACCATTTAGTATTGTAAATAAATTTACGAAAGAATTCACTATTATCATTTATAGATTAAAAGAAGTTAAACAAGGCTATTAAATCCATTTAATCAATATTTGGTTCACAATTCAAATATTTAAATAATCTCATATTTGAATGTAAGTTATTTATGTCCAAAATCCAATTTTCAAATAACTAAATTAATTAAATGTTTAAAATTCCATGACAAAAACTTTAGGTTGTTACGTTCCCCATCAATAGAATTTCATCCCCGAAATTCCTAAAGAAGAAAATGTCACCAAACCCATAAAAACTATTAATTAAAATGAGATTATTAAATTCTTAAAGTTCCTTAGGTTACAAAAAATTTCGGCAGCACCTCCTTTGAGTGACTCGACTGGAAAAGCTATGAATTGCCATTACGAGTCTCAAACCAATCAAATGAAAACAAAGGCCAAGTGGTGTCCAATATCTGAGGCATAAAATCATCAACCAATTTAAAAATTTTAAATCTACTATGTACGTTTTTGCATTTGGTTTATATTTCAGTAAGAGACTTAATATTTCCATGCGAATGCGGGTGCACAAGTATCAAGTGAAAATCTCTTGCTTCCTTGTTCTTACATAATCCAAAAGAGAGTCATGTTGATAAAAGAGAAATATAGTAGCATGGTATAAAATCTACATACAAATTTAGTATGAAACATAGCTATATGAAACCAATATTTATTGTACTATAAATTTAGAATCAAATGCCCAGGTTTTATATTCAAAAGTATATTTTAAAATTCTCTCAAAAATAAATATCTCAAAACTAGATCCAACATGACTAGGTGGGTGCACCCCCTTTCCAAGCATGGTATAACTCTAAACAAAAACAATAAAGCCTCCAATGGTATTCTGGTACCTCCCAAAAACAATAGAGTAACTACACCCGGCGAGTCCCGAAATGGGGAAACTCCCAACCGCTCTTTGATTTTAGTCATTCATCGCAATAAATAAAAATACTTGTAAAACACTTTGCAACTATTTATTGGATCAAATTCCAATTTTTTTTGAAGTAATAATTTTTTTTTCGAATATTTCACATCATACTATTATTTCACAATCATTCGCTAAAATCCTTTTTAAATGATTTCAAAACTTCTAGGATTTAAGTCCTAATAAACAACAATTCAAAAATCTCTATTTATAAATTCATACTTTATAAACTTTGGTATATAAATCACACAACCAATCAAATCAAATCAAATCAAATTCCGTATAGGAATAAACTGACAATATCAATCAAAAGCAAGTTTCATAGGTGAAAAATCTAACACTTAACATTATTTAAAATGTCAAATAACTAAAAGCTAGATTTAGAATTTTGCTTAAGTGCACAAATTTTCTTAAGTCACTTGGTAAGTATACAGTTATACTTAAGTCCGTATGAAATACATAAATCATCTGTACGCTATATTCGATCATCCGTATGCTATATTTGATCAGACTACTTGCTAAGATACATAGACTTCTACTTTCGAACTAGGATCGCTCATTTGACCTCCTTTAGTGCGGACTCCGGTTGGATTTCTTAATTAGAAACTTCCATTCTCCGTGCATAGCCATAAAATTTGATATATAACTTCAGTATCATATCGAGATTCTGAATCTTGTGTTTGCTGATAAGGATCAACTGAGAGATCCTTTTTTGAACTGCTGTGAATCACCCTGGATTTGAGTATTCGAATCCTAGATCAAGAACCATGCGAATAAAATGATCTACATATAACTTACGTACTTAGTTTGATTGTTTCTCAATAATACCAAACTCATATTTTCTACTTAGTACTTCATTTAACGCTAAAATTATTTTATGAATTACTTCATAAATTTTTGCCTAAGTTTATAAATATTTTATAAAGACTGTTCTTTATAAAACAACAAATAAAAGCTTACTCTATTTTATTAACCTGTATAATACTCCTCTATATCCTAAGAGTATATATAAATTATCAAGTTTTATTTTATCCATTTGTTATTCATTTATTTATTATAACCTTTTTTCAAAATTTAAGTGCATTCCTGAAAAAAATATGGTTCTTTAAAACTAAGTCAACTCTTCGACCTCTTTACGTTAGAGTGCTCAAAGGAAAGATGTTTGCAGGTTAGCCTGATGTCACCAAATATTCTACACATCTTATATGATTAACTAAAATTATGGTTTTAATAAAATAGATTTACCTGAACCTTTCTACATAATCGAACCCATTTAAAACTTTTAATTATCTCTTTTCTATTTAGTTGTAATATCCTGGTATTTTCAGCCATTCGCATCCACACATATCGGACTTGAATTGCTCAAAATATCAGATTATTAACTTTAATTTGGCAAAACTCAACATATACAGTAAATAAAATATCACAGAATCAAAAACACAGAGTAATATAACAATAATGCAGTGGAAACAAAATAATAGTAGTTTATGAAGCTACTATATATATAACAAAGTTAAACAAGATACAATAGAAGTCTCGAATAAGTAGATGCCTCAATACAATAGTCAAATAACAAAAGTCTGAATACATCACTGGAATCAACTGAATAGTTGAAAGCTGAATAGATGGATGGATCTCCAAATGAAGCTCCAATCTCCAAAGGTGAGCATCAAATGCTGTGACACTCAGTCTGACCCGAGCATAAAGCAAAACGAAAAACACTCGAGTCAGGATTAACATTCTTATTTCAATAAATCTAACTCAAGTGAAATAACCACTGAAATACAAGTAACTAAAAGAATGTTTGGGATAACCATCCTCTAAGGATCCGTTAAATTATCCACTATGTAGTAATATATGCTATTATAATAATGTCTATAGTAATTAGCGTTAAGGCTTTACACATATCCCTCTTAACACATTTTATAGTGCCAATAGTCTATACAGTACCGTAATATCTCAAGATCGGGAGGCTACCAGAGCTACTCCATAGGTACGACATAAAACAACCTCATAAAAAGCATGCAAGGGTAGGTGACACGGCACAACTAGGCAATGCCAGGGTAGATATACTAATTACACTTCCGGGCTGGTGGTAACGTATAGCAGCCACTATCGCCCATCTCGAGCCACACTCCCAAATCAAAAATCAAGAGTGGCCATCAAATCAATCACAAAGTCAGAATATAGTATCGAAGGAGTGTGTCTGATCGGAGGAGCTACCTCACTTGGCATGTCAATTGCTCCTGTTTTAACCACCTTAAGCCAACTCATGAGAGTTGGGTCCACGTATATACCTCATATAGGATCGTCACCACCATCTTAATTCATTCTGGAATCTCCACCGCATACACGGTTGTTAAAGTGGTTTTCGGTATTGGTAGAGAGTATGACAATATCCGATCCCGGTCTCTTTAACAACCAATCGTTACTATAACACTGCGGTCATTTCAAAATATTTATACTTCAAAACCAAAATACCATTGCCATTTAAAAACCATATCAATACGATATCATTCTTCACTTCAAATATATCCATTTCCAAAATCATAGCATTTTCAAAGTTATAACACTTTCGAAACCAAAACACTTGAAATCATAACACTTTAAAATCATAATTCTTTGGAAAACCATAACTTGAAATCATACTTCCACCAATTAAACACTTTAGATATTAATAATAGTATATACATAATATAAAATAGTTTTATAAAATAAAATAGTTTGTATAGAATAGTTATAAGTTAAAATAGTTTATATTAAAAATGATTTATATTAGAATTGTTTATATGAAAATAATTTATAAAGTAAAATATAAAAATAATTTTAAATATAATTTTAAAAAATATTTTATATAATGTAAAATAGCGTCCTCAAATTTCACAAATCGATTCCAAATCAACTCAAATTCCAAAATTCAAATTTAATTCAATCTCAGCAATTCAATTCAGTTGCTCAATAAATCTTTTCAAATTATATCGATTTCAAATATAGATTTGAACCACAAAATAAACCATTTCAATTTCAATATATTTCAAAGCTTTAAAGATTCCACATTTTAAAAACTAAATTGATAATTTCCTTAATATCTGAAATTAACTTCATTATTATTTAGTTTGAAATATTCACTTAAATAAAATCCTATATCATTTAAATAAAACTTCAAATTCCAAATTTAAATAAAACTGAGTACACCATTTCAATATATGTAAATTTGAAATATTTATTTAAGTCACTTTTAAACCAAAATCAAGTTATAAAAATAATATCCCTTAAAATCTCAAATTTAATAAGTTTCAAATCGATTTAATTAAATAAAATTCTTAATTAAAAACCATTTCAAATCAATTTTAGATCAATCTTCCCAACCTTAATTTATTAAAATTTATTATAACTTCATATTTGAAAATATAATTTTAAATAAATACTTAAACATATTTTATATAAATTAAATCAAACTTTATTAAATTAAATCTTATTATCAAACTTATTTTATAATAAAACTAATTTATACATATTCTAAAATAATAAAATTATGAGCAAATTCTTAAAATTTAAAATTTCAAAACTAACTTATAAAATTGAAAAAAAATTCAAAACATAAAATTTTAAAAATCAAGAATTTAAACTTTATAAAATACATTCATATATAATATCTTAAAATTAATATTTATTAAACCACTTATTTCTTTCCAAAACTATAGAAATCATTTCTAAAATAATTTTTTATAGACCAACGGTGTCTGTATATAATTTTCTATCCTATGGTCAAGTGATACAGATACTATCATTTCAATCCGCAATTTAAATATACATACGGGTATATATCATTTTAACCAGCAATCCCAAATTTAATTCAATGAAAATCGCTTAGGTTTATCATTTCAACCCATAACGATTTTCCCTTATTCTATAGATCGTTCGGGTATGTGTCATTTCAACTTATAGGGAATTCTATACTAACAGAGAACTTGCAGAGTGATAACAGATATGATAATAATATAACAGGCACATATCATCAATATAAATAACAAATAATGGTGCCAGATGTCACAGGTGAACAGATACACATAATAGCATACATATAGCAATGTAAATGACTAACAGTAGCATATTTCAATTGTCGTTTCAATTGAAATCAAATTTAATAAATATATAAACATTAATCGTGAGTGATTGCTTACCTTTTGAGGCTGGAGATGAATGAGAATAAGAGAAGTTACGAATCCAAGCACGAATTTCGAAGCAAGCACGATGGACTCAAGTTCGACGAACAAGCTAATAAATCAAAATCAATGTGAAAAAATCAAATTAGTTTTGATATGAGCTGAAAATATATACATAAATAAAAAAATAAATATCCATTTAAAACACAATAAAAATAAAATATATTATATTTTAATGCCTCATATATCCGAAAAGAAAGTATATAAAATCAGAAATATAAAATTAAAAATGCAGACCATTCAAGTGCATGTACATGAATACCACAATTTATATATATGCATGCAAACTAAATTTTATACTTATATGCAGTTACACAACAACATATGTATACCGTACATATATAGCAATTTAACATATACCAAAATATTAACAACTGTATATAAATTGTCATAACCAATATTATATAACTTACTAAACGAACATATATATATATATACACAGTTTAAAGTAATATCAAACCGGACCTATTCAGACCGAACCTATATATATATACATATATAAAAGTCACCTATATAACAACTAACAGACCATATATGAATATTTATACATAACTTATTATAAATAACATATAAATATAAACCTTTTAAAAATATTATAAAATTCATACATATACTGACATAAAAAATCTATATATACACAAATACCATATATACAACTTTCATAAACAATATATGTAACGATGTAATCAACATATAGACTAACATATACAGACACCGTATCTATAGAAAAAATCAATGTTATTGACTATGTTATTATTATTACTAAACCCATATATGTAAACAAGTAGAGTAAAATATTCATACTACGAACTTAATATAAGTATATGTTCTAAATACCTACGTATTATACATACTTATATATATATAATAGAATATAGATAGTATAACATATAAAATACTTTTTATATACCCTTATATAACATAAACAGTAAGCTATTATAGACTTTTACTTGTAAGAATATATATATATATATATATATATATATATATAACCCAGTGTTTTTCAATATCAAGAATAAATTATAATATATATAACACATATTCAATACTACATATTACAATCTTGTATAACCAACATACTGTATACATCAACGTCAACTATTTATAGACTAATATATATATATAATACATGTAAAATCAAACTAGAGCGGTTATAAAATAAATTATACAACTTATATACATATATAAACTAAAATATAACATTATACTATAAATATATATATATATATAAGGTTTATAACATACTGTAAACAACTGGTTTACACAATATATATATATATATATAGACATTTGTATATTAACACAAGCTGATACATAAACTTAAGTATACTAAAAATTAATATTAAATAAGAAAATATATTACCTATATACAAATAAGTGGGGAGATATACATTTGTTGAAGCCCGGTTGTACACATTTGACAGAGAAGAGGAGAAGGTGCCTACGTGGGAGCTGGGCTAGAAGCTTGGGCAAGCTACATGGGATTCAAGCGTGAGGGAGATGATGCAGTGGTGTGGGCTTTAGCATGGGATAGGCAAACAGTGGCTTACGGCAAGGAGTGGCTCGGTGGGGAGAAGGCGGAGTTTTTCTTGGTCAAAGCGGATCCAGGGAAGGAGGGAGAATGAGAAGGAAAGCGGAGCACGAAGCCGAGTGGGTGGTTCACGTGATGGAAGGTTGGGGATGGGAAAGGTCGGTTGCGAGCATGGCTGAGGGAAGAAAATGTAACTGTGCTTAATATTATAATATATTTCTTTAAAATGAAAGTGTCAGATCTCCAACAGAGAGAAGAAAAAATGAACTAGCTACAGGAATTGTACCAACGAATGGTGACAGCCAGCTATTAATTCTAGGAATTATAAAAGTCTACTGGCTATTTGGTTTCAACGAATGGGTAAGTGAAAGGACAAAGGAAGCCAAATGGTTTGAAAACCGGTACCAGTACAAAAAAAAATTTCATAGATTCCGCTACATACCGGACTTCAAAACACATAATTGAATATACCATAGAGATCAGCACGACGAAATGATCAAAACGGTAAACATCAGTGGTAAGATCATCCTATCAAAAGTCGATAATCGGTGCCGAAAATGCTGCAAATCTGCCGAAAATAAGGTAAACGGAGCAATAGCAATTCAAATTTGATGAAATGGAAGGTGACGTCTCACTCATAAGATGATTTATAAATTTATTATGTAAAAATATTCAGGGTTGAAAAATATTTTTTTGTCATCTAATATTAACTGATATAAATTGAAAAAAAAATTACACAGGAGAATAAACTTCCATATTTTTATATGAAAATTTTACATTTGCTATGTTGGAATGGACGTAATCCAAATATCAAATTTTTATTTCCAAATTCAATTATTAAAAATTTCACAAAATTCATTTACAAACGTTATTAAATCGTTAAAATTTACGGGTCGTTACACTCTCCTCCACTTCAAACTCTTCGTTTGCGAAAAGGAACGATTTAGGAGAATAGAACCAACCAGAAAGAAAATAGATTGAAAAATAAAACAATTAATTTAAAGCCAAATAAATTTCGTATTTTTTAAATTGGTTTATATCCAACTAATTAATTTAAATTCGAAGTATTTCATTAGGTTGATTAAATTTCGAATTTATTAATTCCTTCAAAACAAAATTTATTTTGTCTATCTTATTTATTTAATCCATTTATTTCACTTAAGTTAATTTCACTAAAATTCAGTCTTAACCATCTATTTATTTGCTACCTTACTATTCAATTTATCCCAATTAAAAATTTATATAATCATAAATTAAGTATAACATTTATTATAACCATATTTTATTCAACAATTTAATTCTTGCTCTTCCCAATTCAATTATTTCCAGTCTAAAGTTTTATTCTAATTTTTTTTTACTTCCTTTATAATTGAAATCACCCTTTAACATAAATTCAAGAATTAAATTTCCTATTCACTTCAAACAATTTAGAGATAAATATATATATATATATATATATATATATATATCAAATCAAATTTATAATCATATACCTATATATATAATATTAATCAGGTCGTACTTAAGAAATTCAAATCAAAATTATTTTTCAAAACAAAAGTGTAGCAAAGCTACTAAATGCCTCTCTACTCTGAAACTCAAAAATGAATGTCGATGATGCTGCAGTCATCACTGAATTATTTTTCAGCGACAAAAGAGGAGAGTACTGACTTTAAAACTTTAAAATTCTTTAGAAAATAATTTCTATTTAAAATGCTTTGAATAATATATATTTCAAAACTTTTAAATCAGACTTTGAAATTATTAGCGCTAAAAATTGTCACTAACACCCAAATCTAGATGAAAGCACCAAATTACAGTCTCAACTCATAGATAGAATATATGTAGAGAGTAATAACGTGAAGAACAGTCAAAATTAAAATGAAAGCAATAAAGAACAACAGGTTCTATAGTGGTTCGGCTGACTCTGGCCTACATCCACACCATAAGTTTACTTTTTATTGATGTAAGAATCGATTACATTTACAAAATGGTAGAGTAACCTTAGACTTAGGAAATAGAAAGTTAGAAAGCCAGAAGAAGAAGATCCTTTTTCTGAACCCCACATGCTGTATTTATAGACAAATCCTGAGTTGTTGGGCTTTCTGAATGGCATAGGCCCATCAAGGCCTTCCATCGAGCCACATACCTCTTCCATGCCGAGCCACACTAGTCTCACTGCAATGCCGAGCCTGCTACCTCTATAATGCCGAGCCACACTGGTCTCAACCCAATGCCGATCCACACCGGCCTCACCACAATGCCGAGCCACCTACCTTTATAATGTCGAGCCGTCTCACCAATGCCGAGCGAGGTACGATGCCGAACGAGGTACGATGCCGCACGAGGTACGATGCCAAACGAGGTATGATGTCGAGCGTGGTATGATGTCGGGCGAGGTAATGCCGGACGAGGTACGATGACGAGCGAGGTACGATGCCAAGCGAGGTACGACGCCGGGCGAGGTACAATGTCGGGTGAGGTAAGATGCTGAGCAAGGTATGATGCCGAGCAACCCTGACTTCTCTGCAATGCCGAGCGACCCTGACTTCTCTGCAATGCCGAGCGACCCTGACTTCTCTGCAATGCCAAGTGACCTTACGTAGGTCGAACCACCTCACCAAGGTCGAGTCGTGCGAACAATGCCGAGCCACAATGACGAATTCTCAATGCCGAGCGACATTACCTGGGCCGACCGGCCCTTGACTTCCAGACGAGCCATGTAACCTTTCCACTTTTCTACCAAACGACATATCCAAGTGAACTTCATCATTTTAAACCGAATCCATCGTACTCCAGCCTCAATAAACGAGAAGCTGACTTAGTTAAATCCGCATGTCTATGGCCTTGCCGAAAGGCAGGTTAACAGAAATCATCAGGAAATTGAATTCTCAAATTCTTAATTAAAATTTATTTTAGTTCCAAATCAATTTATAATCCATGTTTTATAGTTCAATTATTTATATATATGAGACAAAAGTCAATGGTTTATAAAACCGTAAATAAAATCAAATATTATTATCTCTTAACAACCAATTCAATTTAACTATTTAACTTCAGAAAATTTACTTATACATAAAATATAATCATATAAAATTTATTTAATTTACCAAAATTGAAAATAATATTGTGTCAGTTTGCTCTGTTCAAGCGTTTTGGAAATCCTATCAATAGCGTTGATCAGACGAATCGATCAAAAATCCAAATCAACATCAACAACTCAAACAACACAATATATAAAACATTTTTATATTAATACAAATACACTCCTTCACTCGATGATACAAAATGAATTTCAAAGCAAGGATATGGATTCAAATTCAAGGGGACCCTATCAAAGAAAATTCTAATCAGAAGAGACTGGATCGTAAGGGAGATAAGACAATCAACTTCAAAATAGAAGGATGGATGGACTTATATAAATCGTGGGCAACCTTAACCGGATCAACTGTGACTTCAAGAAAAATATTGATGTAGAATTCTGAGGCAAATCGACAATCGATCACAAGATATAGAATTCAGGCGTAGCATGAGATAGATAGCAACGTAAACCGTGGATACAGAAATCTTCGGTGAATCAATGCTTGTTATAAAGGAGTTTCACCCCTTTGCAATCATTCAGTGGAGTTATGGAATACTCCATAATCAAGAAGAATTTGGATATGAGAAGACAAGAGTGGATTTCAAAACGAATAAGGGAGTTCCAAAATTCAAAGGAAACCGAATCAAAGAGGAAGGAATTCAAGCTTGAACGAAAGTGGTTCTGTAATTAAATTTACTCTATATGCAAAGTTTTGCCTAAAACCAAAGCTATGATACCACATGTAACATCCTGATATTTTCAGTCATTCGCATTCGCACATGTCGGACCTAAATTGCTCAAAATATCAGATTGTTAATTTAAATTTGGCAAAACTCAACATATACAGTAAATAAAATATCACAAAATCACAGATATAGAGTAATATAACAATAATGCAGCGGAAACAGAAGAATAGTAGTTCATGAAGCTACTATATATATAATAGAGTTAAACAAGATACAACGGAAGTCTCGAATACATAGATGTCTCAATACAATAGTCAAATAACTAAAGTCTGAATACATCACTGGAATCAACCGAATAGCTGAAAGCTGAATAGATGGATGGATCTCCAAATGAAGCTCCAATCTCCAAAGGTGAGTCTCAAATGTTTTGACACTCAGTCTGACCCAAGCTAAAGCAAAACACAAAACACTCGGGTCAGGATTAACATTCTTATGTCAACAAATCTAACTCAAGTGAAATAACCACTGATGTACAAGTAACTCAAAGGATGTTTGGGATAACGATCCTCTAAGGGTCCGTTAAACTATCTACTATATAGTAATATACGCTATTATAATGATGTCTATAGTAAATTAAACTATTAAAATAGCGTTAAGGTGTTACACATATCCCCCTTAACAAATTTTAAAGTGCCAATAGTCTATACAGTACCATGATGCGTCCATATCGGGAGGCTACCAGAGGATACTCCATAGGTACGACAGAAAATAAACTCGTAGTAGGCACGCTAGGGTAGGTGACACGGCACTACTAGGCAATGCCAGGGTAGATATACCAATTACACTTCCGCGGTGGTGGTAACGCATAACAGCCACTACCCCCCACCTCGAGCCACACTCCCAAATCAAAAATCAAAAGTCAGAATATAGTATCGCAGGAGTGTGTCTGATCGGAGGAGCTGCCTTACTTGGCCCATCAATTTCTCCTGTTGTAGCCATCTTAAGCCAACTCATGAAAGTTGGGTCCACGTATATACCTTATATAAGTTCATCGCCACCATCCTACTTCATTCTGGAATCTCCACCGCGTATACGGTTGTTAAAGTGGTTTACGGTATTGGCAAAGAGTGTGACAATATCCGATCCCGGTTTCTTTAACAACCAATCTTTATTATAACACTACGGTCATTTGAAAATAGTTATACTTCAAAACCAAATAACATTGCCATTTCAAAACCATATCAATATGATATCATTCTTCACTTTAAATATACCATTTTCTGAAATCATAGCATTTTCAAAGTTATAAAACTTTCGAAATCAAAGCACTTGAAATTATAACACTTTGGAAATCATAACCTTTGAAATCATAATTCTTTGGAAAACCATAACTTGAAATCATACTTCAACTACTTAAACAGTTTAGATATTAACAATAGTATATATAATAAAATAGTTTTATAAAATAAAATAGTTTGTATAAAATAGTTATAAGTTAAAATAGCTTATTTCAAATAATAGTATGTTAACATAGTTTATATTAAAAATAGTTTATATTAAAAATTATTTATATTAAAATTGTTTATATGAAAATAATTTATAAAGTAAAATATATAAATAGTTTTAAATATAATTTAAAAAATACTTTATATAATGTAAAATAGCTTCCTCAAATTTCATAAATCAATTCCAAATCAACTCAAATTCCAAAGTTCAAATTTAATTCAATCTCAAATCTTCAATTTCAATTCAATTCAGTTACTCAATAAACCATTTCAAATGATATCAATTTCAAATATAGATTTGAACCACAAAATAAACCATTTTAATTTCAATATATTTCAAAGCTTTAAAGATTCCACATTGTCGAAACTAAATTTGATAATTTCCTTAATATCTCAAATTAACTTCATTATTATTTAGTTTAAAATATTCACTTAAATAAAATCCAATATCATTTAAATAAAACTTCAAATTCCAAATTTAAATAAAACTAAATATACCATTTCAATTTACGTAAATTTGAAATATTCATTTAAGTCACTTTTAAACCAAAATCATGTTATAAAAATCGTATCCCTTAAAATCTCAAATTTAATAAGTTTCAAATCGATTTAATTAAATAAAATTCTTAATTAAATACCATTTCAAAGCAATTACAAATCTATCTTCCCAACCTTAATTTATTAAAATTTATTATAACTATATTTAAAAATATAATTTTAAATAAATACTTTAACATATTGTATATAAATTAAATCAAACTTTATTAAATTAAATCTTATTATCAAACTGATTTTATAATAAAACTAATTTATACATATTTTAAGATAAGAAAATTATAAGAAAATTCTTAAAACTTAAAATTTCAAAACTAACTTATAAAATTGTAAAAAAAATTAAAAACATAAAATTTTAAAAATCAAGAATTTAAAATTTATAAAATACATTTATATATATATATATATATAAATCAATATTTATTGAACCATATATTTCTTTCAAAAGCCATAGAAATCATTTCTAAAATATTTATGTATAGACCATCGGTGTCTGTATATAATTTTCTATCCTTTGGTCAAGTGATACAGATATTTATCATTTCAATCCGCAATTTAAATATATATACACGGGTATATATCATTTCAACCAGCAATCCCAAATTCAACTTAATGAAAATCGCTTGAGTTTATCGTTTCAACCCATAACGATTTTCTCCTATCCTACAAATTGCCCGGGTATGTATCATTTCAACCCATAGGAATTCTATACTAACAGATAATTTGCAATGTGATAACATATATGATAATAAAATAACAGGCATATATCATTAATACAAATAACAGATAGTGGTGTCAGATGTCCCAGGTGAACAGAAATAGATAACATCATATATATAGCAATGTAAATGACTAACAGCGGCATATTTCAATTATCGTTTCAATTGAAATCTAATTTAATAAATATAAAAATGTTAATGGTGAGTGATTTCTCACCTTTCGAGCCTAGATATGAATGAGAATGAGAGAAGTTACGAATCCAAGCACGAATTTCAAAGCAAGCATGATGGACTCGAGTTCGATGAACAAGATGATAAATCAGAATCAATGGGAAAAAATCAAATCAGTTTTGATATGAACTGAAAATATATACATAAATAAAAAAATCAATATCCATTTAAAACACAATAAAAATAAAATATATTATATTTTAAAGCCTCATATATCCAAAATGAAAGTATATAAAATCAAAAATATAAAATTAAAAATGCAGACCATTTAAATGCATGTACATGCGAATCATAATTTATATATATACAGGTAAACTAAATTTTATACTTATATGAAGTTACACAACAACATATGTATACTGCATATATATAGCAATTTAACATATACCAAAATATTAACAACTGTATATAAATTGTCGTAACCAATATTATATAACTTAGTAAACTAACATATATATATATATATATATAGTTTAGAGTAATATCAAACCGAACCTATTCAGACCGAACCTATATGTGTGTGTGTAAGTCATCTATATAACAACTAACAGACAATATATATATATATATATGAATATTTATGCATAACTTACTGTAAACAATATATATATATAAACCTTTTAAACATATTATAAAATTCATATATATACAGACATACAAAATCTATTTATACATACAAATATCATATATACAAATTTCATAAACAATATATATAACTGATGTAATCAACATGTAGACAAACATAGACAGACACTGCAGCTACAGAAAAAATCAATGTAATTGACTTTGTTATTATTATTACTAAACCCATATATATGTAAACAAGTAGAGTAAAATATTCGTACTACGAACTTATTACTAAAACCATATATCTGAAGAATCCTATATTAAGTTTCCTAGTTCGGCTAATTCATTATTTCTTGTCATTCGGAATGTTAACAATGATTCTGAACTCTTCGTATTCACTCTTGAGTTTTAAGATATTGATGATATATCTCGAATTCGAGTCATTGTGACTCTGTTGTTTTCTGCGAGTCTGTTTCGGGTATGACATCCAATCGGACAATGAAATATTGTATTGACTTCATTTTCGGTTAGCCATTCGATCTTCCTCCCATGAGGATGTCCACTAAGTAATTGAGGTGATTCATTGAATTTATTTGATGTTTGCATTCTTACCCTTTTCGAGATGTCCTCTTTGGATACTCGGTTGTTGATATATTTTGTAAAAATTACTTCACTCGTAGTAATGATATGTTGTTAGTGTTCTTCTCATTCGAGAAGATATTTTACCCTCGCTTTTATATCTCATAGATTTCTTTTAATCTCCTGAGTGGTGCTAGGGTCATTCCTAAGCTTGACCCAACATTGATTTTCCATGAGCTATGAGTTACGGAGGATAGCGTTACTCTTACCGCATTCTGCAGTTGTTATGAGTCTTGTGAGTAATTCGTTATGCCGTTCCGAATAATAAATACTCCAGACTATTCCTTTAGTCTTGTGAATCGAGTATTCTGGAAATATCTCAATGAATTCTTCTTGTGTCTTTGATTTTAAGAACAAGTTATAATTGAATTTTCAAATCTTTCAAATTAAAGATTTGTTTCTAAGAGAAATTGGATTTTGGATTTTTTTTGGGAAAAGCAAAGAATCTTTTGAGTAGTATATTTTAGGTATTTCTTTTTAAACAAAATGAATTTTTTTGTTGGGTTGTCCGTCTAGTGCTTCAAGAATTCTGATCGATGCATTTGGCCAACGTTATCGATGGGAATTCCCTAAAAGCTGCGATGAGACAATCAGACACGGTAAATTGAGTTTTAGTAAGTAAAGTTTGGAAATAATTAATATGGTGTAGTATTAATTTTTGTTTTTATTTTAAATGTTTAATGAAGCCATTAACCATAGTGAGTGTTAGATGAGTGGCGAGGCAGTTTTGATCATTTGATCAACTTTGCAGCCAATCGATAGGGTCATTCACTATAGATCAACGGCGAGGTAATACGCCTATGTTATTCAAAATTTAAGAAATTGAATATGGTAATTTGGGTATGTAAAGTGAATAATTCCAATTAAGGGGATGTCTTAATTAGAAGAAAATATTAATTGGAAAGTTTGGCACTAGTTATTATTGGTGACTATGAAAGTTTGTTTTGGCACTTAGTTATATTAGTAGTAGTAGAGGATAGATATAAAACTCTATCTTAAGAGAAAATAAAGAAGTTTTGAACATTTAGTATAAATTTGTGAGCCAGTTTTTGTTTTAAACTTAAATGGTATTAAAACTTATGGGTTTGAAATTGTAAAATTCGTTCGAAAACAAGTTTGAATTTATCATCAACTTCAATTATTTTTATGTTGATAATTAGAAGTAAATTTAATTCATGTGACAAGTGGAAATGTGAATTTGGATTGTTTTGTTAAATGAACAATTCATGTAATATAATCAATTTAAATTGTGAGAATAATTTTAAAACTTTATATACATCCCAAACATTTATTTTTGTGGATAATCAGTAATCATCTCTTAGTAATGAAAGAGATTAGTTTTCTCGTCCAAAACAAGTTTTCAAGTTAGTTGCTTTAAAGCAGATTTTAGAAAGTAATGAAAATATTTCCACTTAATGAAATGTTTTTTGACGATTACATAATCATAATTTTGCATGTTTTAGCTTTCCGGGGAAAAAAATCATTTAATAAATGATTCAGTACAAAAATTTCTTGAAAATGTAGTTTGATTTTAAAATGATTTAGGTAAATTTCATAATTTTAAATTGATTTAAAAAAGCTCAAATTTAGTTTGGAAAAGTGTTGTATCAAAAAAGCGATAACTTGAGATTTATAACTCTAAATGAGTTCAATTCTTTTGCAAATTAAAGAGCTTTCAGTAAGCTATAAAGTTTCTTTATCATTTTAAAAGATTTTGCTTTTTACTAAGTCTAAAATAGGTTTGAAAGAGGATAGGCAGTTCTACCCTATTACAAAATTCTCTAATATTAAGTTGAAAGAAAATTTAACATAATTTTCAAACCGTAAATCCGATTTTGATGATCTTTATATTGTTGGATATCTTAGACTGAGTAGAACATTCTTTAATTTATAAAGATTTTCAGATTTTGTGTTTCTTGGGTCAAAACAGGTCATCTTTACAGTAGGTTTGAAATGAAATTGATTCATTTCTTCTTAATAGTTAAGTGTAGCACATCTTATTTATGAACATGAACTAATATCATCTATTTGATTTAAGTACAGGTGAAAAGAGGATAGTTGGAATACATTTTGAGCAAAAAGAATATATATAAATTTATGCAAACTCACTTAAAATGCTAAAAAGGAAGGTATGTTTTCGGATTAATTTTAAAGAGTTAAATGATGGTATATATTGTGTTTCCGACCTAATGGCCGATGTATATTATATACATCATTTTTGTAATATTGTATACAGCCCTCTGTACAAAGGAGACTCCGCCAATTTTTCCAGAAATTTCTAACACTTAAAAAATTTGAGAAATAAATTGAGAAAATAAAATACGTTGCAAATTAGTAGATAGACAACTAAAACTTTATTTACTCTAATGAAGAGCAATGAAGTTAAATTTAAAAATCTAAGTAAGAAGCTTTGGAAATTTTCAAGTGTTGAAAATCGAGAATTTTAAATCTTGAATATAATGGGTTGGAAAACTTTGAGAATATTTGATTAGTAACAGAGAGTTTAAAAATCTATTCCTTGAGTCTTTACATGCCTTTGTGCAAAAAATTTACGACTTGCAATTATGCAATCGTATGAGTCTAGTGGTATTGGAGGAAAGCCACCTACCTTTTATTGGGTTTTCTTTTCGTTATAGTTGTCAAACTAATAATAGCATGACTCCCTTCGTAGTGTTATACGGAAAGTCATATCGATTATCATCTTGTGGGTTAGAGTTTGGGATAAAGTCATAGCTAAATCTCAACTCTGTTTGTGAAGCTTCAAAGGAATCGATCTCATCCGATTTATCTATAGCGTAACATCCTATCCGTTCTTTGCTTCAAAGGTAAAACGCCTTCGAAATAAGATGTATCGCTCATAGAAATTCAATGGTCTGCAAATTCTAGTAACTCCACATGGAAAGCTATAGAATTAATCGAGCAATCTTATCTTCATTTTCTACCATCTTGTGTTGATGGTGAGAAATTTTAAATTCGAGCTTATCTATCTTCCTTTGATTGATGAAATTATTATGTTGAATATGAACTTTTCTCTAGAAATTGCAAGGACGCAATTTTGTTAAGAGGGAGTTGTAACAACCCTAGTTTTTGAGATTACTTGTTAATATTAAATTATAATGGTAGTTAAAATTTAATATTGTAAATTAAAATAAAATTGGAAGTTGTATTTGTTTATTTCGAATAAACAATGAATTTTGAAAATAAAATGAGAAAAATAAAATTTGGAACTTCATTTTATTTATTTGGGTTAATAATGATGGAAAATGATCTTTATTTAGAGAAAATGAAATAATTTATTTAATTATTGCCACTTGCTTCTTTTAATAATTTTTAAATGAAGTATTTGGTTTCTAAAGGGTGTTTAATTAAGTAAAAAGATGGAAATTGATTTAAAAATGAGTTTTGTCCATAAATAAAGTTTGTATATGGTTTGAAATATTTTCTAAGTAAGAAAATGATTTTTGTTGAATTTTTGAAGTTAAAAATGTGGTTTTATGTATTTATTTGTGTAAAATTGGTTATTTATGAAAAATAAGAGTTTTCAATAATAAAAAGTTTAATAACATAAATTATCTTTTTAATAAATGTAAGATATTTTATTTAACTTGTCGATATGTTTACATTATTTTATTGTGTCAAAATTTGGTGGAAAATGTCAGGACCCGATTCTTCGACTCCCGAAATTCGACATCAATACGTCCACTGTATCGAATGCCGATCAGTCGGATGCCGGAAAACCGAACACTGAGGGTTTAATAAAGAAGAAAGAGGTAGAAGAAGAGAGAAATAAAAACAGAACGGAAAGAAAACAACAGAACAACATCAGAATCTCACAATTCGCAGCGGAACAACATATAATAAATAAATGAATAATCTTTAACAAAGAACTATATCAGTTATTACATTACATTTCATTACATTACATCAGAGTGTACAACATCAAACAAACAGCGAAAAAAGATACTAGATACTAGTAATACGCCATGCCATCCAGCTTGCCTCCAGCAACTCTTGAATTCCAGAATATCCTGATAAACCTTAACTCTTGACTGCCCGTGTAGAAATTGGTGGGCACCCAGAGTTTAGGAAGGAAAACAATAAACTCTGAGTCAGTCATGTGACTGGTGCGAGAACTAAAACAGTTTATTTTTCTTTAAAATCAAAATAGAGGAATATTTTTAAATTCAATTCGAAATGCTTTTAAAAATGAGACTACCATAAGACCTCCCACCACACACACAATGCAAACGCAGACTTGGAAGAGATTTCTTCTTATGTTAGTCAAAGATGCTTGATAGGTATTAAAAAGAAACATTTGATATTATTACTAGTGCATAGTGTAGGAAAAATTTCGAAAGTAGAATATAAATCTTAGCCAGCATAGGTACCATTATAGTATGCTTACTATAGCTACCATATTAAATGGCAGGTTCTACAACTAAAACCGTACAAGTCTCGTATTGTTTCTTTGGATTTCCAACGAATGGTCAGGCCAAGGAACTTCCCATTGCCACATGAGAACGCCTCTGGAAGGACGTCCCCGAGAACCTAACCGGATCTCTGCCAACACAAGGCCGGGTTACCTTTCAAACTAGGTAACAACTGACACGAGTATGCCATCCCCCGGTCCTTTGGGACCTTTAACCGAGCGCTCGTAATCAACATCAGGCCAAATAATAAGTGTTTCAACATGAGTAAGCATCTGGGCTCCATACCATGATACCACCCTTTTCCAGAAGGAAATGCACATACCCTAAAGAGAGCTACCCCTCATAACCTTGCCGCATCTTTCCTGTTTTGACCATTCCGGGGTGTGAGGCTCGACGAAGTCTCGTCCACAAAGCCACGCTTTATACAAAGTCATGCTTTGGGTCAACAAATGATCATAGAAATGATCACCAAAATAGACGATCAAACAAATGATCCTATCACAAATAATCAACACAATGATCATTTCACAGCAACACTCAGTATGTCACATTACCAAATTGGGAATATATAGCTGATAACCTTCAACTACATAACCTCTGAGCTCGTACGTCTCAGAGAAGGGTGTTAAGCTAAGAGAATAAATTCTCCGCCACCAACAGAAATATATTTGAAAGAAATCGGCTTTATATCTCAATTTGTAATGTCAGACACACTATCCATACAAGTCTGTTCTGGGATCGAACAGAACCGAAGACACTTACAAAGAAGTCCTTGCAATCCGGATAATGTCTAATCACGTCCGAATTTCTCATCACATATGGAGATCTCTATACCGGGGATCGGCCAGTGCAGAGACAATCAACAAGAAACCCTTTCATTTTCGAAAATATCCGGTCTTCAACACCGGTCTTCAAATGCAATTCATAACGACGTATCACATATTCGGAATGGGTTATACGACCCCAAGGTCCTTTCCCGGTTAACCCGAATAGTGAGCGCTTATTTAAAAAAAAATAAGTGTGGCGTTCAAATTCAAGCAAATCACAACAAATACCCATTCAAAGGTAAATATTGATAGTCGGTTGTTGAACTATCAATGGATATGCACAACATCACCAGATTCCAAATAATTTTTCAAATTATTTATTTTCCAAAAATATCTTTACAAGATATATATTTTCAATACTTCAAAAATAAATCAATATTTATTTTTAAACCCAATTTCCCAATTTCATTTATAAATTCCATATTGAATTTATATTTCCAAAATATCTATGAACATACGATTTCCATTCGATTTCTAATATTCATTTTCAATTTATCTTCAAAAAGATAAATTCCAAATATTCACTTAATATTGGAAAAACATTTCTATACTTATTAAAAATAAGTAATTCACAAATCTTTTTATTTTCTACACTTGGAAGATATTCAATATACTCTAATCGAAATTAAGTATATATTTCATTCTTTAAGGAAATCATTCTCTTAAACATATTTATTTGGGCCAAAACGAATGTTGCGTAAAACATCGTTACGACAACCCAAAATCACTAGTATAGGGATTCGAAATTAAAATAGATATATAAATCCCAATACTATACAAAACATTTCCTTTCGGAAATCATCTATTATAACAACAGTGTTATAATCTACTATTTCCTTCTATTTCTCAAAAACGTCTATTTCAACAATGAATGTTGAAATCTATGGTTTCGAATCTTAACGCATTTAAAACATCGTTAGATCGTTTTAATTCTATTTAAAACATCACATTCAAAACCATTTCTTTAACATCTTATTCACTATTCAAAAACGTGAATACTTGTTAACCAATTTCATCATTTCTATTCCTTTTATTTTAAAAGATTATTCACTGTCTAAAACGTGAATATAACTCCATAAATAAGTTATACAATTTATTTATTGAAATAAGTCGTTGCGGATTTATAAAACAATGTTTACAAATTCCATTTCTATTTACTTTGTAACAACTTCCTTTTACAAATTTCCCTTATTAATTTATTCGATTTATAACTCAATTATATACCGAAAGTCCATATTATAAGTTAAATACTTATAATTTATTTGTTTGCAAAAACGTTCTGTCAAACTTCCCAAATTTTAACTCTTATAACTTGTAAGATTCATTTATTTATCCAAAATCTGTTCTCTAAATAACTTTATAAATTTTATAAACCTATTGTTTTTAAAATTCCATTTATAACTTCACAGTTAAAATCCTATAAATTTCATTTCTTTATGAAATTCATTCACAATTCATTCTATCACTTATAAAAGCTCGTTTTATAATTCCAATATTTTTAATTTATAAATATCAATTTATAAATCTTTTATATGGATCAATTTATACTATTCTTTTAAAACGTCTTCAAACTCCTTTATAATTTCATCATTTCGATTTATAAAATAATCAAATTTCATAAATCCTATTTTTAAACTTTTTTTTATAATTAAATTCAAAAATCCTAATTTTAACTATTTTATAAAATCATTAATCCCATATTTTCAAAAATCAACTTTTAACTGTATTTCTCAAAAATCATAATTTTTATACATTAAAATTATAACGTTTATTTATTTAAGATGAATCCATTCAAAAAAAAATATTTTATAAACGTATACTTTCAAAAATCACTTTAGAAATTCCTTAAAATCAAAATCGTTATTTTTAAACTTCAAAATTTGATCCGATGATGCAACACATCAAATAGTCAATCACGACTTTCTAATATCATATATCGATATGATAAACAATCAAATATCACAATATCTAAAATCAATAAATATTTGTGAGGAATCCAGTTGGATCCCTCCAACCTGTTTCCCTGCATCCACAGACATTAGCACAATACCAATTCCACTTCGAGGTGGAATATCGCGGTATATGGGATTTATAAAATATTATCCGCATACTAACGGCGCAATAGGGTCTCATCCGCTATACAATGCGGGAAATCAATCAACTGCAATATATACATATGCCAATATATATATATTGCTATATACTAATATAATACCAATTCCACTTCAAGGTGGAATATCGCGGTATATGTATGTAATAAATAACCTCCGCTTACTAACGACGTATAGGGTCTATTCACATCCAATATATATATATATATATATATATATATATATATATATATATATATGTATGTATGTATAACAATCATCATTCAAGCATTCAATCAACACAACTAAACAATTTTAAATCTAACTATTTAAAATTTAAATAAATCCTTTAGAGTGAGAAGTTCTCACCTTAGCTTTTATTTGCAATCCATTTCCCATCTTGACTCGATTTTCTTGATTTATACCTTGTATAAATATTTACACAATTTATTAATATTCGAACAGATCGAATAATAAATTTTCATTTGATAATTTTGATTCATCGGTGATTTCATTTTAATAGTTAAATTAACTGATGGTTTTATTTAACCCAGTTTTGTCTTTAAAAATTTTATTTAACTAAAATTTAAATTTCCTTTTAAATTAAATTATTTTAACCTAGATTTTATTTTAACTAACAAATTCCTTTTAAAACCAAAGTCTAATTTATAATAAATTACTTATTTATCTTTCTCACTGTTAATTAATTTTTTTTTCATAAACTTTCAAATTAATTAAGGTAAGCTGAAAATCAAAACTGCTTCAAACTTCACCTTACTGTAATAAAATTTTATTTCCTTTTTCTAACCTATATATTCTGCAGTGAATAAGAATTAAATTTCCTTTTAAATAAATTAACCAAAATTTTATCTTTAACAAATTTTCCTTTAAAAAATCATTTGTCTCACCATCTGACAAATTTAATTTACTAGCAAATTAATTTGAACAAATGATTTCATTTTCAAAACAATTTCTTTTAAACAATTTCTGTTAAATAAATTTATTTAACTATACACTTTACTTTCAAACTAACTTTCCTTTTACTGGAAATTAAAATTTCATTTACACCTATATTTATTTTATTTTCTGTTCCAACCCACTGTTTATTTATTTTTTTATTTTTATTTTCATACATATACTTTCCCCTGCTAGAAAAACTTTTAAAACAGATTTTATTATTATTATTTTTCTATCTATATCTTTTGTAAAATCATAATAATATTTATTATAAAGCAGAAATTCATTCTACTGTTAAAATTTCCTAACCTAGAAAAATTTTCTTTTGTTCTTTCTGTTCAGATATATATAACATTTATATAAAATAAATTTAAATTAATAGAAGAAAACATTCACCTTTCTGCTTCTAGCCTCGCGAGTCGCCATTGCACAAGAACCCACGCGAGTCGCCACTGCACGAGATCGATCTCCTACCCACGGCCGCGCCTAGGGTTCCAAGCCAAACCCTAGTTGTCGCTTGCGACCCTCCTTCCGCCACTCCCAAACCACCGATGCCACCCACCATCGCCTCGAATCGAAGGTGCGACCACCTGCTCCTCTCGCTCCAACAACCTCCCCTTGCCATCGAGCTCGCCGCGAGCTGCTGCCGCCGATACCCCCATCGTGTACGCTAATCGCTGCTCGAGCCTCCTCCAGGTCACGACGCCTTGGCCTACGCGCGCGGCCATTGATTTTGTTTTCTCTTTTTTTTATACTTTATACGGCTGCGGCCATTGCTTGATTTAAATTCGATTTTTTTCTTTGAATCTGGGGAAGAGGAATAGTAGAGAAGGAGACGGCCGAAGCCATTAAAAATTTGAATGAAGATTTTTTTCTTCGAATTGTTTTGAACGAGAAAGGGGAACAGATAGGGTATTTTAAAATGGTGGCACGATCTCTACACGATCGAAGGCGTGATTTTAGGCAAAAATCTAGGCGTGCTGTTAGGGAAGAACGTGTTGTGTTTGACCAATATAAATTTAAATTTAAATTGAATTCGATTCAATTTCAATGCGTTTACTCGCCGTGTGCTCACATATCAACTCCAAAAAATACGAAATTTGAAATCCGTGAATAATTCAATATTATGGACCCAATGGAACTGGTTTCGTCGAATTCCGAGACTGTGCCTCGTAAGGCTATTTTTAAATATCGATTCAAACGATATAATTTCAAAACTGAACAAATTATAATCAAATTCAATTCTGAAGCTTCTATTATCTTCAGAATTTTCAATATGAATTTTACAAGCTTTTGAAATATTTTTAATCAGCTTTAAAATTGAAGATTCAAATTTTTATTCAACTTCCAATAGATTAAATCCTATAATTTAATCGCTAAATTCATTCTGATAATTTGAAATTCAAGTCAAACCATCATTCAAATATTTAAAATTAATTAAATATTTTCAAATTAAATTGTGCAAAATTCTGGGTCGTTACAATCTTCCCCCCTTAAAAGAATTTCGTCCCGAAATTATAAGTTAAGAAGAATACCCTTATCTCGTCTACTATTTTTCACAATCCAAATAGTTTTATCAACTTACTAACCTAAATATTTTTATTAGAGATTCATTATCATTTCAACTAGCTTTCCAACTTCAATTATAGGTTTCAAACAACATTGTTTTCCTAACAATTCAAATTTAAATTTAAATTCAAATTTCAAACTTTCAAAATTTCTCAAAAATTTTCTAACACCCTAAATTTTCGAAAAATTTCGCCAGCGTCTCCTTTGCGCGGCTAGCTCGGTACGACTACAAAATGGCACCACGGCCCCTCAGAATCAAAAAGAAAAGAGAAAGCCAAGTGGCTGGAGAAGAAAATCATCAAATTTCATACTGAAATTCAAATACGTACCTTTTTGTCGAGCCATTTAAATTATCTTCAAAATCAAAATCCAATCCCTTTATAATACCTGTATATCCTGCTATTCATAATATCCAATTCCAACATTCAAACTATTTTGCCAATTCCATTACAAAATTTCCAATATATGCTTCTTATACATTTTTACTTCACTATTGAAGTTACACATTCATTTTCATTAAATTTTACATTTCAATTTCATTTGAATTCAATTCACAATTTCAATTTCATTCGAATTCAATTTTACAATTCAATTCAATTCACAATTTCAATTCTATTTGAATTCAATTCATCTTCTATTCTGAATATTGAATTTTATCGATTAACTTTCATTTACTAATTTATTTTACTACTTTAAATTAGTTTCATTCACTAATTCATTTTAAATTTCAATTTCCATATTCAATTCATCTCGAATTTATTTAATTACATACAAAGGGAATTTCAATTTATTTCTTTTACTTACTTGAATTTATATACAAATTCAAATTTATCTTCAAATTTAGCTCACAACTAAACTTTAATTTAACCAATTCATTAGTCCATGAATTAATAATTTATCAAGTTAGTTTACTTGAATTCAATCCATTTTATTTCTTATTTAATTCCATATACTAATGATAATAATTTAATATTATTACTTCCTAACAATCATGCAACCATATACTATAATAATTCATAGAAAATCATTTTTTCTATACAAAAATAGTTTTGGGCAAAATTATCTTATTTACCCGATTCAAAAACAATTTTATATTCACTAACAAATACGCGCTCATATCTATTATTACACTCAAACTCATTCTAGAGTACTACTGACTCTATCTCTAATGAGTAACCCAACAGAACCATGGTTGTCGCTTAACCATATGCTCTGATACCACATTGTCAGGACCCGATTCTTCGACTCCCGAAATTCGATATCAATACGTCCACTGTATCGAATGCCGATCAGTCGGATGCCGGAAAACCGAACACTGAGGGTTTAAGAAAGAAGAAAGAGGTAGAAGAAGAGAGAAAGAAAAACAGAACGGAAAGAAAACAACAGAACAACATCAGAATCTCACAATTCGCAGCGGAACAACATATAA
Organism: Allium cepa; assembly: GCA_030765085.1. Classification (NCBI taxonomy): domain Eukaryota; kingdom Viridiplantae; phylum Streptophyta; class Magnoliopsida; order Asparagales; family Amaryllidaceae; genus Allium; species Allium cepa. The sequence goes on from CM060943.1 coordinate 434,048,494, forward strand.
TAAATAAATGAATAATCTTTAACAAAGAACTATACCAGTTATTACATTACATTTCATTATATTACATCAGAGTGTACAACATCAAACAAACAGCGGAAAAAAATACTAGATACTAGTAATACGCCATGCCATCCAGCTTGCCTCCAGCAACTCTTGAATTCCAGAATATCCTGATAAACCTTAACTCTTGACTGCCCGTGTAGAAATTGGTGGGCATCCAGAGTTTAGGAAGGAAAACAATAAACTCCGAGTCAGTCATGTGACTGGCGCAAGAACTAAAACAGTTTATTTTTCTTTAAAATCAAAATAGAAGAATATTTTTAAATTCAATTCGAAATGCTTTTAAAAATGAGACTACCATAAGACTTCCCACCACACACACAATGCAAACGCAGACTTGGAGGAGATTTCTTCTTATGTTAGTCAAAGATGCTTGATACGTATTAAAAAGAAACATTTGATATTATTACTAGTGCATAGTGTAGGGAAAATTTCGAAAGTAGAATATAAATCTTAGCCAGCATAGGTACCATTATAGTATGCTTACTATAGCTACCATATTAAATGGCAGGTTCTACAACTAAAACCGTACAAGTCTCATATTGTTTCTTTGGATTTCCAACGAATGGTCAGGCCAAGGAACTTCCCATTGCCACACGAGAACGCCTCTCGAAGGACGTCCCCGAGAACCTAATCGGATCTCTGCCAACACAAGGCTGGGTTACCTTTCAAACTAGGTAACAACTGACACGAGTATGCCATCCCTCGGTCCTTTGGGACCTTTAACCGAGCGCTCGTAATCAACATCACACCAAATAATAAGTGTTTCAACATGAGTAAGCATCTGGGCTCCATACCATGATACCACCCTTTTCCAGAAGGAAATGCACATACCCTAAAGGGAGCTACCCCTCATAACCTTGCCGCATCTTTCCTGTTTTGACCATTCCGGGGTGTGAGGCTCGACGAAGTCTCGTCCACAAAGCCACGCTTTATACAAAGTCATGCTTTGGGTCAACAAATGATCACCAAGATAGACGATCAAACAAATGATCCTATCACAAATAATCAACACAATGATCATTCCACAGCAACACTCAGTATGTCACATTACCAAATTGGGAATATATCGCTGATAACCTTCAACTACATAACCTCTGAGCTCGTACGTCTCAGAGAAGGGTGTTAAGCTAAGAGAATAAATTCTCCGCCACCAACAGAAATATATTTGAAAGAAATCGGCTTTATATCTCAATTTGTAATGTCAGACCACTATCCATACAAGTCTGTTCCGGGATCGAACAGAACCGAAGGCACTTACAAAGAAGTCCTTGCAATCCGGATAATCTCTAATCACGTCCGAATTTCTCATCACATATGGAGATCTCTATACCGGGGATCGGCCAGTGCAGAGACAATCAACAAGAAACCCTTTCGTTTTCGAAAATATCCGGTCTTCAACACCGGTCTTCAAATGCAATTCATAACGACGTATCACATATTCGGAATGGGTTATACGACCCCAAGGTCCTTTCCCGGTTAACCCGAATAGTGAGCGCCTATTTAAAAAAAAATAAGTGTGGCATTCAAATTCAAGCAAATCACAACAAATACCCATTCAAAGGTAAATATTGATAGTCGGTTGTTGAACTATCAATGGATATGCACAACATCACCAGATTCCAAATAATTTTTCAAATTATTTATTTTCCAAAAATATCTTTACAAGATATATATTTTCAATACTTCAAAAATAAATCAATATTTATTTTTAAACCCAATTTCCCAATTTCATTTATAAATTCCATATTGAATTTATATTTCCAAAATATCTATGAACATACGATTTCCATTCGATTTCTAATATTCATTTTCAATTTATCTTCAAAAAGATAAATTCCAAATATTCACTTAATATTGGAAAAACATTTCTATACTTATTAAAAATAAGTAATTCACAAATCTTTTTATTTTCTACACTTGGAAGATATTCAATATACTCTAATCGAAATTAAGTATGTATTTCATTCTTTAAGGAAATCATTCTCTTAAACATATTTATTTGGGCCAAAACGAATGTTGCGTAAAACATCGTTACGACAACCCAAAATCGCTAGTATAGGGATTCGAAATTAAAATAGATATATAAATCCCAATACTATACAAAACATTTCCTTTCGGAAATTATCTATTATAACAACAGTGTTATAATCTACTATTTCTCAAAAACGTCTATTTCAACAATGAATGTTGAAATCTATGGTTTCGAATCTTAACACATTTAAAACATCGTTAGATCGTTTTAGTTCTATTTAAAACATCACATTCAAAACCATTTCTTTAACATCCTATTCACTATTCAAAAACGTGAATATACTTGTTAACCAATTTCATCATTTCTATTCCTTTTATTTTAAAAGATTATTCACTGTCTAAAACGTGAATATAACTCCATAAATAAGTTATACAATTTATTTATCGAAATAAGTCGTTGCGGATTTATAAAACAATGTTTATAAATTCAATTTCTATTTACTTTGTAACAACTTCCTTTTAAAAATTTCCCTTATTAATTTATTCGATTTATAACTCAATTATATACCGAAAGTCCATATTATAAGTTAAATACTTATAATTTATTTGTTTGCAAAAACGTTCTTTCAAACTTCCCAAATTTTAACTCTTATAACATGTAAGATTCATTTATTTATCCAAAATCTATTCTCTAGATAACTTTATAAATTTTATAAACCTATTGTTTATAAAATTCCATTTATAACTTCACAGTTAAAATCCTATAAATTTCATTTCTTTATGAAATTCATTCACAATTCATTCTATCACTTATAAAAGCTCGTTTTATAATTCCAATATTTTTAATTTATAAATATCAATTTATAAATCTTTTATATGGATCAATTTATATTATTCTTTTAAAACGTCTTTAAACTCCTTTATAATTTCATCATTTCGATTTATAAAATAATCAAATTTCATAAATCCTATTTTTAAACTTTTTTTTATAATTAAATTCAAAAATCCTAATTTTAACTATTTTATAAAATCATTAATCCCATATTTTCAAAAATCAACTTTTAACTGTATTTCTCAAAAATCATAATTTTTATACATTAAAATTATAACGTTTATTTATTTAAGATGAATCCATTCAAAAAAAAAATATTTTATAAACGTATACTTTCAAAAATCACTTTAGAAATTCCTTAAAATCAAAATCGTTATTTTTAAACTTCAAAATTTGATCCGATGATGCAACACATCAAATAGTCAATCACGACTTTCTAATATCATATATCGATATGATAAACAATCAAATATCACAATATCTAAAATCAATAAATATTTGCGAGGAATCCAGTTGGATCTCTCCAACCTGTTTCCCTGCATCCACAGACATTAGCACAATACCAATTCCACTTCGAGGTGGAATATCGCGGTATATGGGATTTATAAAATATTATCCGCTTACTAACGGCGCAATAGGGTCTCATCCGCTATACAACGCGGGAAATCAATCAACTGCAATATATACATATGCCAATATATATATATTGCTATATACTAATATAATACCAATTCCACTTCAAGGTGGAATATCGCGGTATATGTGTGTAATAAATAACCTCCGCTTACTAACGGCGTATAGGGTCAATTCACATCCAATATATATATATATATATATATATATATATATATATATATATATATATATATATATATAACAATCATCATTCAAGCATTCAATCAACACAACTAAACAATTTTAAATCTAACTATTTAAAATTTAAATAAATCCTTTAGAGTGAGAAGTTCTCACCTTAGCTTTTATTTTGCAATCCATTTCCCATCTTGACTCGATTTTCTTGATTTATACCTTGTATAAATATTTACACAATTTATTAATATTCGAACAGATCGAATAATAAATTTTCATTTGATAATTTTGATTCATCGGTGATTTCATTTTAATAGTTAAATTAACTGATGGTTTTATTTAACCCAGTTTTGTCTTTAAAAATTTTATTTAACTAAAATTTAAATTTCCTTTTAGATTAAATTTATTTAACCTAGATTTTATTTTAACTAACAAATTCCTTTTAAAACCAAAATCTAATTTATAATAAATTACTTATTTATCTTTCTCACTGTTAATTAATTTTTTTTTCATAAACTTTCAAATTAATTAAGGTTAGCTGAAAATCAAAACTGCTTCAACTTCACCTTACTGTAATAAAATTTTATTTCCTTTTTCTAACCTATATATTCTGCAGTGAATAAGAATTAAATTTCCTTTTAAATAAATTAACCAAAATTTTATCTTTAACAAATTTTCCTTTAATAAATCATTTGTCTCACCATTTGACAAATTTAATTTACTAGCAAATTAATTTGAACAAATGATTTCATTTTCAAAACAATTTCTTTTAAACAATTTCTGTTAAATAAATTTATTTAACTATACACTTTACTTTCAAACTAACTTTCCTTTTACTGGAAATTAAAATTTCATTTACACCTATATTTATTTTATTTTCTGTTCCAACCCACTGTTTATTAATTTTTTTATTTTTATTTTCATACATATACTTTCCCCTGCTAGAAAAACTTTTAAAACAGATTTTATTATTATTATATTTCTGTCTATATCTTTTGTAAAATCATAATAATATTTATTATAAAGCAGAAATTCATTCTACTGTTAAAATTTCCTAACCTAGAAAATTTTTCTTTTGTTCTTTCTGTTCAGATATATATAACATTTATATAAAATAAATTTAAATTAATAGAAGAAAACATTCACCTTTCTGCTTCTAGCCTCGCGAGTCGCCACTGCACGAGAACCCACGCGAGTCGCCACTGCACGAGATCGGTCTCCTACCCACGGCCGCGCCTAGGGTTCCAAGCCAAACCCTAGTTGTCGCTCGCGACCCTCCATCCGCAACTCCCAAACCACCGATGCCACCCACCATCGCCTCGAATCGAAGGTGCGACCACCTGCTCCTCTCGCTCCAACAACCTCCCCTTGCCATCGAGCTCGCCGCGAGCTGCTGCCGTCGATACCCCCATCGCGTACGCTAATCGCTGCTCGAGCCTCCTCCAGGTCGCGACGCCTAGGCCTACGCGCGCGTCCATTGATTTTGTTTTCTCTTTTTTTTATACTTTATACGGCTGTGGCCATTGCTTGATTTAAATTCGATTTTTTTCTTTGAATCTGGGGAAGAGGAATAGAAGAGAAGGAGATGGCCGAAGCCATTAAAAATTTGAACGAAGATTTTTTTCTTCGAATTGTTTTGAACGAGAAAGGGGAACAGATAGGGTATTTTAAAATGGTGGCACGATCTCTACACGATCGAAGGCGTGATTTTAGGCAAAAATCTAGGCGTGCTGTTAGGGAAGAACGTGTTGTGTTTGACCAAATTAAATTTAAATTTAAATTGAATTCGATTCAATTTCAATGCGTTTACTCGTCGTGTGCTCACATATCAACTCCAAAAAATACGAAATTTGAAATCCGAGAATAATTCAATATTACGGACCCAATGGAACTGGTTTCGTCGAATTCCGAGACTGTGTCTCGTAAGGCTATTTTTAAATATCGATTCAAACGATATAATTTCAAAACTGAACAAATTATAATCAAATTTAATTCTGAAGCTTCTATTATCTTCAGTATTTTCAATATGAATTTTACAAGCCTTTGAAATATTTTTAATCAGCTTTAAAATTGAAGATTCAAATTTTTATTCAACTTCCAATAGATTAAATCCTATAATTTAATCGCTAAATTCATTCTGATAATTTGAAATTCAAGTCAAACCATCATTCAAATATTTAAAATTAATTAAATATTTTCAAATTAAATTGTTCAAAATTCTGGGTCGTTACAGAAAATGTTGTTTTATTAAGTAACATATGTGTATATTTTGTTTAAGTGGTGAATTAATTAACTTAGGCTATCAATTTTCATTTGTTTGGTTCAACATAGCCTGAATAAAGAAAAGAGATGCTTTCTTCTTCCTTCCATTGTATGTACACAATTCATTTTACAGTAAACCAAATAGAAAGAAAAAGAACTATCTCCTCTTTTCAAATCTAAACCAAATTCCTATCTTCTTCAATTTTAATCGCTATTTTTATCAAACCAAAAGGTAATCCATTTCGAAACTCAACAAATTCATCAAATTCCGATTTTGAGTATTGATTTGTTTGTAATATATCTCTTTTCCTTTGCATGTATGTTTAAGGAAGTCTACAGGTTATTGGAAGCTTTCAACTCCTCAAAACTTGCCTCTTTCAGCAAAAATCCGAGATTTGATCTTCTCTAATTCAAGATGAGTTTGTTAACTCACAATTCTAGTTGAAACCTACCTACTAATGCAAAGATCTGAAAGAAAATAGTTATTCTACTAAGTTATTATATACGGCTTATATCTTGTTTATGTTGCTTCATTGAGGGATGATAACTTATTGATATCTTAATGAATCATTGACAAATCTTTTCTAGATCATAGTTTAGATGTTGTGTTACATGCGTGCCAAATTTTATAGCATTTCATCTTCATTTGCTATCTCAAAATGCAGCTGCAAAACGAATACGAAGTTTGGAAATAAGTTCCAAATAGTGCGTGAGCTAGGTCGACCGGCATGTTGACCTAGTGGTCGACCACCTTGCCTCATAGGTCAATCGTATGGTTGACCTAGGAAATACATTGGCCGACCTATTGGTCGACATGAGGGTCGACCTATAGCCAGTGAATGTTGACTCTTTTTTCCATTGTTTTGTGACATGTTTCTTGTTTGTTTTGTCCTGTTCTTGTTCGATTTTAATGTTGTTTTCATGATGTTCTGAGAGCTATGATGCCTATCATTTAGCTTGCTAAATTTGGAGAATTTTGTTTCAAATTTGTATTAATTTTGAACTGAAATTTTTAATTGAATTCGAAAATAATTCGAATATCGTTTCAAGTGATTTTCCTTGTTTTTATTCGTTTTCGAGCACGGTTTTCTCCGAATCTTTTTGGAATGATTTGTTAAATTAATGGGCATTTCAAATTAATTATTATATATGTTTTGAAGTATTTTTAAGTGAAAAATCTATTTATTCTATTAAATAAGAGAATTTTCAAATATGGGATTTCAAATCAATTTGGGAAATTGGTTTTAAAAGCTTGCTTTCTCAAGTAAAATTATTTTATATATATATATATATATATATAATACAAGTTTTTGAACTATTCGAGCGAATGAGAAGGAGAATTAAATGGTTCGGTAAAATACGTGGTATGAGATATGTGCGTTTATCTTATCGGTTAATTCCCAACTTGTCTGTTTGATCGTTTTAAACTTTGGGTCAAGTTTATCGATGAGATTAGGTAAACTTTTTACTGCTTTGAGTTTGAAATTTACTAGTGGTTAGTAAACCATTTAGTGCAAATGTGTGGTATAGGACACACGTTAATACTGTTCGGGTTCTAATCCGAGAGTTTGTGACACATTTGCCATTGCGGCATGCCAGTACTGGACCTTTGGGTCATTTCCATTACATCGTTTTGGATTGTAGCGTATTTCTCTTCGAGACATTTTCCATTGCGGTGTTAGCCATTGTAGTGTGTTTTCCATTGCAGCGTATTTGTCATTGTGATGTTTTGTATTCGTGTGAGGTCCCTATTTGAGATAACAGTTCTTAGCAAGGCTTTGTCGAATATGCGAGTATATGATTTTTGCTTGATGATAATAAACTATACATATTCATTTAAATGTATTTGTTAATGTACTATTTTATTTTTCACATAATTAATAAATGTTTGGTGAATAAAATAAATAACACAGTATTTAAATTCAAACGGATATTTTATTAAAACAAATATTTATTATAATTCTTTAATAGTACAAATTCAAGCTTTCACTATACATATACAATTTTGATTACAATACAAATTCAATTACATCACAATCTTTCATTTACAAATATCTTCACTACAATTCACTCATTCGCTCGTATTTTATCTTCAATTTGAATCCAGCATCCGAGCAATCTGCAAAAATAAATACTAACGCGGTAAAATTGACAATAAAATATTTATGCGGTATAAAATAAAATGTGAATTTTGAAAATAATATTTGCCTCAGTTATTTGGGTTGTTCGTCATCATTTAATTCGAATTCATCATACATGAACAGCTTGTGGCATGCATAGTGTATCACTGTACATGCCACAAGGCCGTGCACACTGATATATACACTTGATAAAATTACAGGGACAGGTGAGAACAGGTCAAACCCAAATGAAAAGCCGGGTCCAACTCAAGTGCAATAAAAAATAATGTCACAATATCAACACAAGACCAAACCCGAGCTCCAAGCTGGATTCAACTCACATGCGCTGCAAAACATCATAAAAATGTCGAGCATAAAATTCAAATGCAACCAAACAGTGCAGTGATGGATATGTGAGCAAATGCAGCAGCATGTATACAATATCACACCTCAAATTACATAAGATTCAAGACTTCACATATATACATATGAGATGACAATTTCAAAAGACTACAAAACCTCGACCAAGACCAGAACTCGTTCTGCAACCAGGTGAACCAGATCAACAAAGACTAGATAGTCATGCATACATACATGTCAACTAGGCAGCAAACAAAGTCAACACAACTAAAAAATGCAACACTGAAGCATATATGAAAACTAGGCTATAGAGATGAACCAGATAAGGCACAAGATCTCAAGTTCACATATGTGACTACAATACAATGCACAAACATATATATACATATGTATATATACATGTATACATACATGTAGTGACAACAAAACCAAAATGAACAAAATATACATGTGCATCTAACCGAAGCAAATATACAGCACACATATGAGTGCATGACAACCAGACAAGCTATAATGAATGACCAATCAGTTCATATAAATGCCAAACACAAATGAACAGACAATGTCAACATGAAGAAGGCTCATAGCGATATGCAGTAAACAACATCAAGAAGCATGCAACATTTTCAGTGGAAATATATATGGACATAATACAACATAGGGTGCAACACAATACATGCATACACACATACAAATGTATGTTTGCACGTATATGCAGACTTGAATAAACAGTTGAGAACAATGCAATATGAACCAGACAGTACGCAAGAGAAACTGTCTCGAAGCAACTGGGAATTAAATGCACAGACTCAAAAAAGCATGAAACAATGGCACGGTCTCAACATCAAAGACCGGAGGCATACATATGGTTGCAGTAAAGGCAGAGCTCGAGGCAACCAAGTTAAACAATGAAAATTGCCTCAGAGCAATAAGACACAGTTACAACATATACATCAATAAAACTCAAGTCAAATACTATGTAAATGTACAAAGAAACCAAGCATTTCAAACACAAAGCAAATCAGTCACAGTGCAGTTTCCAAAAAAGACAGAATGCAACATGTAAGTAGTGACAGTGCGAAGTCACAAAGACAATGGTCAACATCAAGCATCAGAAAATAGCTAGAGTAAATCATTACCAAAGTCAGGGCCAATTTCAATCTGAAACAACCAGGGTGCAAGTTTGAATAATTTCAACAATCATGGTACGGTAGTCATGGGACGGCAAGGAGAAATCGAAAAAGTCAAATTCCAACATGTCATAGAGATGAAATAAATCAATATCGTCATAGCACTGTCAAAGCCGTGATCAAAGAATATGATGAACAAGTCAGAGACGTGGTAGTCAAGAATCGAGCAAGGAAAATTCAAAGCCATGATTATCAAGTAGCCAAGCAATCAAATATACGAAATTGAACAAGTCATATATCATCTTATACATCCATATGAAGATCAGCGGCCAAGCATATAATCAGACGAGTTCAAACAAATATGTACGAAGGAAAGTCAAGGGTTTCAAACCCTATATATAATCGAGTTCGAACAAAACAGATACCAAAAATTAAATTAACAACTCGAATCTGATTCGAGTTCGAAGCAAAACAGATACAAAACAAATTCAATCAACAACTCGGATCAAAGTCAAGCGTAATTAAAATCAAAGAAACATCACGCACCAATTTTATATGAAGCAGACACGCTCGAAAAATTTGAAGCTGCCACAAGCAACAATTAGCAAGCCAAATCGAAGAACATTGAAGTCTACAATCGAAAGATATCAAGCGGCGCTTCATATTAGCAAAACCCAAAATCTGGAAGGGGAACGAACATCCGTTATTAAGCAACGAATACCGGGCCGAAGACATAAGACAAAAGAAAAGGATTTCTTCTAATATTAATTGGGTCGGTTTATTTTGGGCTTAGAATAATTAAAATTAGGGCTTGTCTTGTTTAAATTGTTTTAAATTATATCTTTCTTTTAAACTCTTCTAATGACAAGTCATGTGATTAGGGGGCGAGCTACGGTGGTGTAGTTCGAGAATTCACAACTTAATGGCTGAGTTGTGGCAGGATTTTGAGCGTAGAGTTAAGGCTATCCGATAGCGGGTGTCGCGAGTTTACGTGTGTAAGCATCTGACTGCTTAATTTCTAGTAGAAACCTTGGGGGCAATACGTAGGCAGAGTTTTGCCGAAGCTGGGTAAATTCTATGTCGTTCTATTTCTGCATTTGTTATTCTGCTATTATCTATGCTTCTATTCTGATATATCTGTGTTGAAATAATTTTATACAAACTTCCGCATTAAATTTTATAATTGATAGTATCACCCTATTCATCCCCTCCCCCTCTTGGGTGAAATCGATCCTACAAGTGGTATCAGAGCAAGGTACAAAAGTCATTTTTGTTTTAAAAAGTTTGATTTTTCAAAATCCAATTTTTTAAAAAAAATTGAATTTTTAAAATGGCTTCTTTTAATACTGCTGAGGAGCAATCCATAATTAGACCACCAATATTCAATGGTGAATATGCTTACCGGAAAAATAGGATGGAAATTTTTCTGAAAACCATTGACGCTTGGGATATTGTTGAGACATGATACGGAGCACCAACTATAATTGTAAATATCAGGAAATAAATAAACTGAAGGATCAATGAACAGATTTAGAAAATAAGTTACAGAATACTAATGCCAAAGCTATGAATTCGATTATTTGTTCATTAGATCAGTTTGAATTTAATCGTGTCTCGCATTGTCTAACTACATAGGAAATATGGCACACACTAGAAGTGACTCGCGAAGGAACATCTCAAGTCAAGGAATATCGCATTGCCATGCTGAGTAGCAAATATGAGAATTTTACAATGGCCAAGGAAGAAAATGTTAAAGAGATGTACGGACGGCTTTCCTATATTTTATACAAATCAAAAGTTCTCGGAAAATCATACAAAGAATTGGAAATAGTCCGAGAAATCCTCAGAGTCCTTCCAGAAGTTTTGAAGCAAAAGTGACTGTCATTCAAGAATCAAAAGATTTAAAACAAATCAAAGTTGAAGAATTTATCGAAAATCTCACCACTTATGAGCTGGAAATGAAATTCAAGGAAGAGCGTGAAGGAGGAGATACTCGAAAGAAATCAATAGCACTCAAAGGAACAACTGAAAGTGATGATGATGACGATGATGATGGAGCAGCAGAGTTGGAAATGGTAATAAAGAAATTAAAAAGGTGGAACCGCAAATGCGGAAATCCAGCTCTAAATCAAAAATTAAAAAGCAGAATAATCAAAGTTTTAGATAACACGGAATAGGAAAAAATCATATGTTATAAGTGCAATCAACCCGGACACATCAAGCCCTATTGTCCTCAAAACTAACACGACTTTGAAAAGAAATCAAAAATGAGAAATTTTGCAGCCACGTGGAATACAAGTGATGAAGATAATCAAAGTACTAGTAGTGAGAATGAGAAAGCAGATATGTGCCTTCATGGTAATATAACTGATAGCGATGATGACGAGTCAAGCGAGGTATCAAAACTCACTCACTCGGAATCACTTATGTATTTCCATGCAGTAAATGTCTGTTTTGAATGACTTAGGGAGAAATACGCTAAAATTGAATCACAAAGAGATAGTTTGATATAAGTAAATGAACATCTTGAACAATTAGTTAAAACCTATCAAAGTAGGATCCCTAAGTGTGATAAGTGTCCAACATTCGAAGAAGAGATTAAGAAATCAGAAATCAAAATTAAATCTCTTGAAAATGAAATTCTAATTTTGAAAGAGAGTGAAAATACAAGAAGTGAAAATTCTATTAAAAAGTGCATGCAATTATTAAACGAAAATGAATCTCTCAAAACACAAGTCCAACAATTGTCAACAACTTTATGAATTCTCCAAAAGTGAAAAATCATTGAATATGCTATTAGGGAAGCAAACTATTAATACAGTTAGAGAAGGACTTGGATATAATCAATTTGAAAACGTTAGAAATGAAATTAAACAAGTCAATTCAATGTGCACAATTTGTAGAAAATTTGGACACAATCAAAACAATTGTTGGTATAGACCCAAATAGTGAAAACTATACCAATTTGGGTTCCTAAAGGCACAAATATAAAATCTCTCAAAATTAAACAAATTTGGGTACCAAAAGGAACAAATACAAATAGTTTTGGGTCTCCACAAAATTATTCAAAATATTCTGCCACTAACAACAATGGACCTATAAAAACAAATAGGTCACAAAAATCTTTTATCGTGTAGGAGTGGTGGCAGGCTAAGGAACGACAACAGTGTTATCGGGATTCTGGCTGTTCCAGAAACACAACGGGAGACAAAGAAAAGTTCCTTAGCCTAGTACAAAGGTGACAGAATCACAATGGACAACAATGAAAAATTATCGTAAAGGTAAAACAGGTAATGGTATATTTTGAATGATATGTTAAATGTGATAATCTACACCGTAGTCTGAATTAAATCAGCCAATAATGTGATTATGAAATAAATGATGATTTTGATTTTGATTTTTTTTTCAAAATTGTTGGCCAATTATATTCTTATGCCAAGAACACTATAAAAATTCTAAAGTCTTTGAACTACTTCATATATATTAATTTTGATTAATTATAGTGTTCTATTGGATGATGATGATACATTTGGCTAACCCTATATTCACGGTTTTTGATTATTTACACGGCTTCAATTCAAATTCAAGAGAATTTCATTTAAAAAGTTGTTAAAAATGATTTTGAGATATTTTATTGCACAACTAATGATCTTGTCTATAACATTCATTAATGATAATCTTGAGTGAGAGAGAAATTCAGATGCAGATTACACTGGTCATCTAGTTGATAGAAAAATTACTAGTGAAACGTGATTTATATTGAGACATTTAGTGACTGCATCATTTTTCAAAGAAAATATCTGCATATTTTCACTTCAAAATAATTTTCAAATTGTAGACATTTTTTTATAAAACCCCTTCTAGAAAATCATTTTTGATCTTGTTTCAGATTAGTCATTTTAGAAAATTTGGTTTTATAATTATTTTTGAATACGATTTTAAATGATTACATTGACTAATCTGACTCCCTAATGACTGTCGAAAAGATAAATAGTGATTGAAAAAGTGACATGTTAATATTAATCACATATTATAACTTGAGACGGTATATTTAGTAAATTTCTTTAGAAATTTGAACAAGAGTTATAAAAACTTTTTATTGGTAAAAATTCCATGACCATCTCTATTTCTATCATATTTCTAACGACCATCACTCATCAAAATTCAATATAGTTTGTCGATGTGTGGTATTTTAAACAGGAATAATTCGTTTTTCATTTTATATTTTTAATAAAAATAATAATAATAATAATAATAATAAAATAAAATCCAAAGTATTCACTCTCATTTAAATGTCCTCACGGTTATGCATGGTGAATTACTTGGAATTTCTGAATATGTGCTTTCATGCTCATTTAAAAGTCATCACGGTTATGCATGTATGGAACGCATATCAAAATTGATTTGTTAAATAAAAAAGTTGATTCTAATCCTATTTAAAAGTCCTCACTGTTATGCGTGGTTAGAAGATACTTGAATTCATTTAAAAAAAAAATTGGAATACTACTAATCTCATTTAAAAGTCCTAATGGTTATGCAAGGTTGGTAGATATTCAAATTCCTGATATAAATATACCATAAATAGACAAAACTGTATTGTTTTATATGATGACATCATTCCCATCATTTTAAAAGTGGAATATGCGCCTAACAGAGTATTTTTGATTTTTGTTTGATTTTTTTATTGAAATTTAATATTCGTATTCGATTGAGTTTTGATGGTGTATTAATATCTATCACTTTATCTCTATTTTTCTACCACTATTACTCTTTTGCTGATAACAAACGAGGAAGAGAAAAGTTAAGATTTTGTCAAATAAAATCAAGTAAAGGTCAAATATTTTCTATTTGCATCTAGGCTCACTTGCATATTCTTAATTGTATGCATATATGAAGGGGGAGCTTTGTGTAGGGAGGAAGCATTCAAATAGGGGGAGCAAATAGAATGTTCAAATACATTTAACAAATTCAAAATCTTAAATATATGTTTGTTATCATCAAAAGGGGGAGATTGTTAAATATGCGAGTATATGATTTTTGTTTGAAGATAATAAACATATATATATATATTCATTTACATGTATTTGCTAATGTACTATATTATTTTTCACATAATTAAATAAATATTTGGTGAATAAAATAAATAACACAGTATTTAAATTCAAACAGGTATTTTGTTCAAACAAATATTTATTACAATTTTTGAATAGTACAAATTCAAGCTCTCACTATACATATACAATTTAAATTACAATACAAATTCAATTACATCACAATCTTTCATTTACAAATGTCCTCACTACAATTCACTTATTCACTCGTATTTTCTCTTCAATTTGAATCCAACATCTGAGCAATCTGCAAAAATAAATACTAACGCAGTAAAATTGAAAATAAAATATTTTTGCAGTATAAAATAAAATGTGAATTTTGAAAATAATATTTCCTCGGTTATTTGGGTTGTTCGTCATCATTTAATTCGAATTCATCATACACGAACATCTTGTGACATGCGCAGTGTATCACTGTACATGCCACAAGGCCGTGCACACCGATATATACACTTGATAAAATTACAGGGACAGGTGAGCAAAGGTCAAACCTAAATCAAAAGCCGGGTTCAACTCAAGTGCAATAAAAAATAATGTCACAATATCAGCACAAGGTCAAACCCGAGCTCCAAGCTGGATCAACTCATGTGCGCTACAAAACATCATAAAACTGTCGAGCATAAAATGCAAATACGACCAAACAGTGCAGTGATGGATATGCAAGCGAATGCAGCAGCATGTACACAATATCACACCTCAAATGACACAAGATTCAAGGCTGCACATATATACATATGAAATGATAGTTTCAAAAGACTACAAAACCTTGACCAAGACCAGAACTCATTCTGTAACCAGGTGAACCAGATCAACAAAGACTAGATAGCCATGTATGCATACATGTCAACCAGGCAGCAAATAAAGTCAACACAACTACAAAATGCAACACTGAAGCATACATGACAACCAGGCTACAGAGATGAACCAGATAAGGCACAAGATCTCAAGTTCACATATGTGACTACAATACAATGCACAAACATATATATACATATGTATATACACATGTATACATACATGTAGTGACAGCAAAACCAAAATGAACAAAATATACATGTGCATCTAACCAAAGAAAATGTACAGCACACATATGAGTGCATGACAACCACACAAGCTACAATGAATGACCAATCAGTTCACATCAATGCCCAACACAAATGAACATACAATGTCAACATGAAGAAGGCTCATAGCGATATGCAGTTAACAACATCAAGAAGCATGCAACATTTTCAGTGGAAATATATATATATATATATGGACACAATACAACAGAGGGTGCAACACAATACATGTATACACACATACAAATATATGTTTGCACATATATGCAGACTTGAATAAACAGTTTAACAGAGAGAGCAATGAAATATGAACCAGACAATACGCAAGAGAAACTGTGTCGAAGCAAATGGGAATTAAATGCATATACTCAAAAAAGCATGAAACAATGGCACAGTCTCAACGTCAAAGACCGGAGGCATACATATGGTTGCAGTAAAGACAGAGCTCGAGGCTACCAAGTTAAACAATGAAAATTGCCTCAAAGCAATATGACACAGTTACAACATATACATCAGAAACTCAAGTCAAATACTATGTAAATGTACAAAGACTCCAAGCATTTCAAACACAAAGCAAATCAGTCACGGTGCAGTTTCCAACAAAGACAGAATGCAACATGGAAGTAATGACAGTGCCGAACTCACAAAGACAATGGTCAACATCAAGCATCAGAAAATGGCCAGAATAAATCATTACCAAAGTCAAGGCCAATTTCAATCTGAAGCAACCAGGGTGCAAGTTTGAACAATTTCAAAAATCATGGTACAGCATTCATGGGACGGCAAGTAGAAATCAAACAAGTCAAATTCCAACATGCTACAGAGATGAAATAAATCAATATCGTCACAGCAAAGTCAAAGCCGTGATCAAAGAATATGATGAACAAGTCAGAGACGTGGTAGTCAAGAATCGAGCAAGGAAAATTCAAAGCCGTGATTATCAAGTAGCCAAGCAATCAAATATATGAAATTGAATAAGTTAGATATCATCTCATACATCCATATGAAGATCAGCGGCCAAGCATATAATCAGACGAATTCAAACAAATATGTACAAAGGAAAGTCAAGGGTTTCGAACCCTATATATAAACCCTGAACATCATCGGAAAAAGTGAAATTCGAGTTCGAACAAAACAAGTACCAAAAATCAAATTAACAACTCGAATCTAATTCGAATTTTAAGCAAAACAGATACAAAACAAATTCAATCAACAACTCGAATCAAAGTCGAGCGTAATTGAAATCAAAGAAACATCACGTACCAATTTTATACGAAGAAGACCTGCTCGAAAAATTTAAAGCTGCCACAAGCCACAATCAGCAAGCCAAATGGAAGAACATTGAATTCTATAATCGAAAGATATCAAGTGGTGCTTCAAATTAGCAAAAACATAAATCTGGAAGGGGAACAGACAACCATTATTAAGCAACGAATACCGGGCCGAAGACATAAGACAAAAGAAAAGAATTTCTTCTAATATTAATTGGGCCGGTTTATTTTGGGCTTTGAATATTTAAAATTAGGGTTTGTCTTGTTTAAATTGTTTTAAAATGTATCTTTCTTTTAAACTCTTGTAATTACTAGTCGTGTGACTAGGGGACGAGCTACGGTGGTGTAGTTCGAGAATTCGGAACTCAGTGGCTGAGTTGTGGTAGGGTTTTGAGCGTAGAGTTAAGGCTAGTCGATAGCGGGTGTCACGAGTTTACGTGTGTAAGCGTCTGACTGCTTAATTTCTAGTAGAAACCTTAGGGACAGCACGTAGGCAGGGTTTTGCCGAACTGGGTAAATTCTGTGTCATTCTATTTCTGCATTTATTATTCTGCTATTATCTGTGCTGCTATTCTGATATATCCGTGTTGAAATAATTTTATACAAACTTCCGCATTAAATTTTTATAATTGATAGTATCACCCTATTCACCCTCCCTCTTGGGTGAAATCAATCCTATATGCTTCGGCCACATGCACTTGAAAATGCTTTTGAGATGATTTCTTTGACTATTTTCCCTGGGTATCATCCCTTTTCGGAATTGGTCCTTTGAACCTTCGATATATTTGTGGTGATTACCTATCGGGAATTTGAACTCTTGGGAGTTCTATTTTTGACATTAGAGTTGCCTACACTGGCATTATTTGATATTTTCCTTTTTGCATTATTATTAAGATTGGCCTTTTGCCATTTATTTGGGATTATATTCTCCTATGTTGGAAAGTTATATTTGATTTCCTTGTGGCGTATTTTTGAGATGGCAATTTCTTTGAGATTTCTTTGAGTTGACGATATGGAAGGTTTGGGATTTCTCCTTTTTGGGAGTTATATTTTCCCTAAACCACTATTGATGATTTGGGATATGCGAATGATAAGAGGCTTGCTATATTTAGCGTTTTATTGATTGTCTTATCTCTTTTGAGATTATATGTTTGTATAAGTGATATCATCCCATCACTTAGAGTAAACATACCATACTTGTACTCATGCTTAAACTCAGTATTGTTTCTTCTTGTTTAAGAAGAACATTACCCTTATCGTTATGCATCTATTGCTGCTTATCCTTATAATTGATATGTTTAGCTAGACTGACCCGTGTATTTTATACTCAGATCAGAGGTATTTCAGGTTAGGTACCCTTACGGACTTACCCTATTCTGCTTCCACATGGACTTACCTGCTAGCTCTTTATGTTATAGTCTTTTTGTTGCTACTCTGGTATGTATTTATTATTTCGATTCATGTGTATATTTTGGTCATCATACCACTTATAATGTATAATTTGTATTGATTGGGCTATATTATTATATATGTGTGTATATATATCCGTTTGCTATTCTGTGATGTGTTATGAATTTGAGTTGTTGTATTTTATTCTAATAGAACCTATAGCCACCTGTAGTTTTGTATTAAACATTTATTGGATATGTCGATCGATTTGAGATATCAATTGAAAAAAATATAGAGCACTAATCGGTGTGTTCAATAGATATTAAAGACAACACTATAGATGGTCGCTCCTAACCAGCCGTATTCTCTGCACTAGAAGACGTTATTACCCAATAATAATATTTTTAATATGGGTCTTGGGTTGGGGTGTCACATTGTGGATTTTCTGTTAAATATACTTTTAATTAATTAGTTAATGAAACTACATTATATAGAGTATATAATAGCAAGGAAACACCTTTATTTCGAGCAAGATTAGTCAAAGATTTAGATATATGTAACAAACTACATAACTGCTCCTAAGGCATATCCCTAACTCTATTAATTACAACATAAAAAATGTATACATATTGTATACATCTTCAAAAGCCAAATGGCTAGTGTAACTAAGGGATCACGTAAAGTGTACTCATAACTGCCCATAAGCAATGGGTGAAAAAGACCGCATGGCCTTGTCAAGGTAGTTTTTCTATGTAGAGGGTGAATCCAGAAGGGGTTACCATCCAGTACCTATTGGGAAAGGAAGAGAGCTAAGATATAACTCTCCTTCATATATGTATCAGCCTCGTAAAATATATGAATATCGTTTAGATATGTGGGTGAAAAAAACCGTACTAATGTAAACAACGAAATCAAACTCCGGAGATCTAAAAACATTGTACTTGAATTTAAACTAAAAGAAACTCATATAATACGAATAGATTGTGATATCCTATTTAATTAGCTTTGCAGCTGTGAGGTATGATGATTAGAGCAGTGACAATTATGTTAAAACCACTTTAATGAAATGCGGGCGGGATATTGTTTGGTGTGAGCAACATCAGTGTGTTTGATTGATAAGTCACGTATTTTACCTGACACCACACTTATACATTATCATTAAACACTGTTATACTCAAGCTAGATTTCTAGCCTGACTCGAGTTTTGTTATTTATTTAACAACCTCGGGTCAGACTGAGTTTGTTATACAAGTTTGATATGACTGTATATGCTTTGTGGATTGTGATATGAAGTTATTGCAAATGATGATGGCGAGTATTTATTCTAGATATAATTATATTGAGATCCCTTTTTTAATGATCAATATGATGTGAAAAATTATACAAATATGAGATAATTTATCAAAACTTTCAGATATGATATAAAATTCAATTATTATTTCTTATTCACTATGATTTTGTTAGTTAAGAAATTTAATTTGTCTCTAACACTGTATTTTTCAAACCCAAAACTCTTATGCGTTGCCTTACATCGAGATGAGATATGTATCATTCCAGATATATTTAAGTATTAAACGTATCTATGTTGACCTGAAGTAGTACATATGAGAGATCGCTCCTTTCGTGCCCATTGATCCGAGTTATCGGACAGTAAATTTCTTTGATATTTTAGGCACAAGAGCGGGGGCGTTATAGCAACTATTAGTTGGAACAATAAATTAAGCTAAATTTGTATACCTACTTCGATTACTTCATGGGATGTAGGTCGTACCATACGACGTTGACTTATGAAGAGCATGAGTACGACATATAGAAGGGTTCCTAATGCTGGATGGTACTTGACTCCTTTTACTGGGCCTAACCAGCCCTACGATTGTGGGTTCTCTTGGATTTCTAATTGATGACATACATTTCATCAAGAAAGATGGGAAGTTGTAACCCATATGTTGGGAACATCTGGAAGTAAGATATAAATAGGAATGAGCAAGTCCTATAAAAAGTTTGTATTAACCCCCATAAGAAGATAGTCGAATTTTAATACATTCAAAATGAAAATAAATTAAGAATAATTGGGAAAGAAGAAACATTCAAAATAAGGGACCAATAACCCATTTCCAAATCTAACCCTATATTAAAGAATTTACTAAAAGACGATTTTGAAGTTTCTCAAATTATTTGAAGTGGGTTTAAAAGAATTTACTTAAAAGAAGAAGAAACTAGTCAGTGGAAAGTTGTTACCTTTAGAAATAGGTAACTACTAAATTTTTTGCCCCTTAAATTAGCACTTTGGAATAGATTCTATCAAAACTAGAAAACTAAGGAAAGCCAAAAACCTTTGTTTTTGAAATAAATGCAAAATATAGCATATGTTTAGCTCTGTGAATTTTTTGTTTCTTAAATTTAAATGTTTTAAAATTCTTTTAAGAGGTGGGTAAATTGAAATGGTACTTGATCTAAGTGGGATAAAGAGAATGATAGCATAAGAACTTCCGATGGTAGAAATATAAAAATATTCACATATAAGGAATATATGGAGAAAAATAACTGAAATAAATTTATGCACAAAAAGTGAATAGTTTCACGTTAATGGAGAAAAACCCAATGGCTAAAATAGTAAGCGAACCCATTGCAATGATCCAATATAGAAAACTATCAAATAAAAAAGAGAAAAAGATATATAAGCGGAGAAATTTAAGTAAAAACAATGTAGGTTGAATAAATTTAAATAGTATCAACATTAGTAAACCTAAGTAGAAGGAATGTTAGAAAATTACATTAAAACAAACTCATTAGAAACAATGTAAGAATTAAAGGCAAAACAAAGGAAAAATGGATACTTTCTCTAAACATGCGCAACAAATACACATATCATTTAGATGTCCCCCTCATATACTATTAGAGTCTCCACTAAGGTTAAAAGTGGAAACAAAAGAGCAATGGGAAAATAATAGTATGAAAGTTGTCCTTGTCTACTCTATTTTCTATTGTTTAAAGTTATAGAAGATATTGTAGAAACACTATAATAGTGCATTTTTGAAAAATGGTATCCTACAACAATTGAGTTCTTGAATGCAAAACTTAATAAATGGTTTGAGTTAAAAATCCTACCTTTTAAGAAGTAAATCTTTGTTCTAAAAAGGCCTTAAATGGAAAATTGATTGGATAACTATTTATGGAATAAAAACTTTGAATCTTGCTATTTGACAAGAAGGAAGTAATGTGTAGTTTAAATGAAAGCACATCGATCCAGAATTTCGAACACTTCATATTTCAATTTCTGAATTATTTAAATATTTGAATCTTGTGCTAATGCGATTAAATTGATTTAGTGACCTTCTTAACCCCTTCTAGTTAACAACTAATGATGGTAAAATTGTTTTATAAAAATGTTTACAAAAATAAATAATTCAAAGAAATATATTTAATGTGGAAGAAAATGGTTTGATCTATAAGAGGCCTCGAAATGCATGAAATTATCATCTTGGGGCACTATCTCGGATTGTGACAAAACTAGTGCCATCGGGACCGGAATTGTTTGCACAAAAGTTAACACAAACACCTAATAGATTATATATAGAGAAATAAATGAAGAAATCCAAGTTAAAACAAAGGAAACAAGAAGAAAACAAGTAAAAATAACGACAGACAGATGTATAGTGGTTACGCGTTGAATTCCTACGTCCACTTTGATGAAATAGCTTTATTAATCACTTTGATTTCTGAGTACAAGAGGGTTCGGATCAGAATCCATGAATACAATGGAGTACGAAGAAAACAACAGTGCAAAATTCCTTAAAATGAATAATGAACTTTGTATTTATAGCGATAGACGATGAATATCTTCCTGAAAATTCACTAGCAGGTTCTTGCAGATGTAGACGAGGTCATCATAAAATTTTAAGGCCCAACTCCCAATATACAATGATCATCTTGATAGGTCTTGGAAGCCATGTGGTGGATCAGTTGTGTAGGTCTCCCTTCGTGCTAGATTCATGTTTTCAAAGTTGTTTGCATAGTTGCTTTCATGTTTTTAGAGATATCGATCGAATCCCGTTGAATTGAACTGCTGATTCAAGCTGTTCATAGCCATAATCGTCCGATATGATCTCCTACCTAAGAGAAAGGATAAATACCGATCCTCTACCTAGGGAAGGTACTAATCCACACTTTGAATGTCCCATAGAGTCTATCTCTCAGTTTCACTTGATCATTACTTCGTATTGGTGTTTGATCTCTGGACTCCACAATCACTTCCCTGGGCTGTTGGCCTTATCTACCATCGAGTCTAACTTGCCTGATAGCCTGGATATAGCTAGTTCAAAAGGCTGGATAACACTTTCAACCTAAATTACGTCTTGTTTCGAACATTACATGCTTTGAATCGAAGTAAGTTGGAATCATCGAGAAGGATTCCATTCAGTTTCCTGGATACTCATTATCCTTCTAAACTGCCTTTTTGAAAGTCATATCTCTCTTCATTAGTCAATATAAATTGAGAGTGTAATCCTTAGTCTTTGTCTATGCCCGGTTCCTTTAAGCCTGTTGATCGGCTTTGGCTATTTGTAGAGATTTCTTTTCTAAGAAATCCAAGTGAGAACTCGATTTCCATCGATTCAAGAAATCGAATGTGGATTATGTACACATGCATGTTCATGGGCCATTGCCAATATCATGTAGTTGAAATATATTTTCATTGTTATATTCTTCATCACCCATTCACGTTTTTTAGAACATTGGTAAGGAACACTCGATACCAATCCTCTAACAGGGGATCGTTACCTATCCCTTAGTTAGCTGGACTTAAACAAATTTCGAGCCTAGGTAAGCTGGCCATGTATGATATATAAGCCAATAGCTTAGTTCATTTTTCTTTACTTGTTTCATTTCATACTCCAGTCGACCCAAACCATCATTCCCCCTTACTATCGCCATTAACGATCTCGATTGTGAGAAATCCATCAACTATTCCAATCCTTAATCGATCCTACCTTCCACTTAACCATATACCCACCAATTTGATTCCAGATCCAAGATCGAATTTGCACCACCCTCGCTCTTCTTGATTGATATGACCCTTGGCTTCGCAATTGTATTAGATTCTTCATACATAGGTGGGTTTGTATTTTGTCGCACTTGATTTGTGATAGGTTTTAGTGATGAGATGGTGGGATTATTAATGTGGATGGATGCGAGGTTTAGGATTGGTGTTGAATTAGGGAAGATAAAGTGGATTGAAGTTGCAAATGGGGTAGTAACGGGCTGACATGGTGGGTTCGGTATGGTTAGGGTAATGGAGCGGATGGAGTTGCAGTTGAACGTAGGATCGATTGATTGTTGAAATACAAGGATAGGCGTGAGAGGAATCAGGCAAATGGATCTTGAAATTTGACAAGTCAATACCGCCTAAGTAAGGGATTGAGTTCGATTCCCTTGCCTAGAAGGGCTTCGCCGTTTCTTGATTGAGTGAACTAGAACACCTAAATAATTGGACTTGATTACATATACATAAACATTTTCCTTAAGCCTGAACTTGAACTAAAGACTTGCATATAATCTTGAACTCAAATACTTAAACTTCGAAACAAATGTATATGAATTAGAACTCGAATGTTTGGACTTCGTATTTGAACTTATATGACTTGAACCATTTGAACCCAAAGTCGTATACTTTTGAATATGACTAGAACTTGAACAAATACAACATATGATCTCGAATGAACTTGAATGCAAATATCGTACTCCAATCTACCGATGACTGATCCCATATCTCATATAAAATCCATAACCATTGATGTGAAAGCCGTTTCGGAAGGTTAGCAATGGCAGTCACACCGGTCGAATCCTAAAATCTCATTACA
Organism: Allium cepa; assembly: GCA_030765085.1. NCBI lineage: Eukaryota > Viridiplantae > Streptophyta > Magnoliopsida > Asparagales > Amaryllidaceae > Allium > Allium cepa. Next base: position 434,072,735 of record CM060943.1, read on the forward strand.
GCTGTCGCTTTTAATTCAGAATTGTTCATCAATGCAGTGCACAACACTACGCCACACTACACTAGTTTACACTTTACACGGAGGGTACAGGTTCATTCTTCTAACAAAGATTATCTGCTAAGTTTGATAGCTATGGGTTCTAAACGGTCAGAGTGTTTAGTTGTTGTGGGCACTGAATAAACTACATCACATGATAATTCTGACATTGAGTCTAGCTCTGCAACAATATCTGCTCGAAACTCAATATGCCATCGACCTGAACAAACTGAAAGTTCTCAAAAGGTGTCAGCAATTCCTTTAAACTCAAAAGAAAAAATCGAGCTAGCTCCTGACACTTTATAAGACGCCGTATTTCTAAATAATCCAGAGGATTTGGTGGCTTCAAGGGTCGGTGAGGCCTCTCCCCATAGATTGTACATTAAACACGGGATTACAAGGATGTGTGGCACTTGTCCCATAACAATAGGGCTCACTTGCCCCCGGTGGGGTATACCACATGCATTAAGTTTATATGCTGGGCATGTTGCATTTTTCCTTTCAATCCATTCATCCGTGAAGTGTTGATTATTTAAGATTAGCATCGACACAATTGCATCCGAACAGCTACGCGTTTCTGCACTCCACGCCTATGATATTCCTTCAATTATTATATCATGAGCCGATTTCAATAGACATCGGATTCATTTACAATCTCATGTGGTGAAAGGGAAGCCTTTCATACACTTTCCTCGAGTCAACCACTAACTTCCAAGTCGTAATTGGCACTTGGAAAAAATTGAACACTTATAAGAATTAATTGTTCTATATGCGCCGCCCACTAGGTTATGTAGAACAGTGGCCGGAAGGATGTAAGTGTCGTTTCAAACTTAACTTTAAGTGCTTTTATTCAAGTCTTGTCCTGAACTAAGCAGTTTTTTGAACATTACAGGTTGTTATCCATGTCCCATCGGCGACATGTACTCGGAGGCGGTTTAAACACTCAAAATTATACAAGTGGCGGATAGGGACATCAGATCTCTTCTTATTGACAAGCATTTTTTATCTTCATCTTACTAAAGGAAGGCTATGGCATGGGACTGCCAAAAAAACATCAAGGAGGAAGTTGTAGAAAAAAGAGGCGTCATTGAGCAGTGAGGTGACAAAGTTGATCCTATCATGTCCCGAGTTGAGGGAGCTTAAAATGTCGCCGAAGAAGGCACGGTGAGAGACAATGCTAACGAGTCTGGTCATGATGACGTTAGCTCAAGTCATAAGCCTACGGTCGGACCTTCCCAAGACCCAAAACTCCCTGCTTAAGAGAAAAGAAGAAGAAAAAGGCATATTTATAAGCTTCAAAAAGGGCGGGTCTCCAAGAAATCCAAGTCATCCTCTGTTGTTACAGATCAATCTAGCTCTCTGCCTCTAGAAAATTTATTTAAGGGGCCGTGGGACATTCTAATTCCAAATAATGTTGGGAATTATGATTTTGTTGATTTAAGCCTCGGGGGCTCCGTATCTCCTATTCGATTCGATGTTGACATTCCTCTAACTAGCATGAGAGAGATTACTCTAGCAAAGCTCCAGTAGTTGGTCCATTAGGGGGGCACTAGGACACTCACGATCACATGCACTGCATCACATGACACTTATCCACATTTTAACTCATATGATTCTTATACACTTCATTTTGTTTGTAGGCTCGATTGGAATCCCATGCAACCATGATTGCTTAAAAAGATCAGTATACTGCCAATCATCTTATTTTGTACCCAGTCTAGGTCCAAACCCTGGTCGAGATAATGAAGGTCCTAAAGGAAGAGAAGATTGAGATGGATGCCAGCAATCCAAGGACTCGTCATCTAGGAATAAGTAAAAATCTCTATCCTCTCGTCGTAATAATGCCAGTCAAAAACCCACTATATACTGCATTACCAAGTTGCTATTCAAAAGCATGACAACAGACCCTTTCAGCCCCAACTTCTATTGATGTCACTGGTGTTGAGAAGATAGTTGAGCTCAAGGCCACATTTCTCTAGTTATGTTTTGACGAGTTCAAATTTGTTCCGATTTGCATTCATTTCCTCCAAAGTCTAAGGACATAGTGCTCTCTTATGTTAATGATGTTTATGTCCAGCACGGTACAACTCTCCGAGTGGTTGAGAGAATTTCTGAGGTGTTGATGGAAAGGAAACACAAAATTAATTTCTTAACTCTTGAGGCAATCCATGACAAAGACATCATTATGCACTTGGACAAGGAGTTCAAGTAGTTGGGTACAAAGCTGGTCAATGCTGAGGAAAAAGCCAACGAGCCTTCTGAAGCTGTCGAGCATTTAGTGAAAGTGCATCAAGATGAACTGCACACTATCGTTCATCATAATGGTACTTTACCCTTGAAAAAGATGTCTTACAAAAGGAGAAGGATGTGATGAAAAAAGACTATGATGCCATGGCCCTTCATATTAAATAGCTTGAGAAGGAAAAGCAAGAGAAACCTAAGGTTCAGTTGGAGTCCCAACAATAGTGCAAGGAGATCGTCAAGGCTCACGAAACTAAAATAGAGGCTGACAGACAACTTGCGCAAATAGAGATCCTTAAGGAAGAGGCTAGGGAGGTTGGTCAAAAAGAATAAAGGAGAGTTTGATCCATTGTCGATATATTACAATGCATGTGTCCTCAAGAGTCGCAACCTCACTTCCTTAGAGATTGGCATCCTGAGTCTCTTATCGACGCTTGGGACTTATCAAAGATTTGAAGAAGAAATCCCTCGGTGGTATTGAAGTGGATGAAGAGCACCTTATGCACGAAATCTTGTGTGATGAAGAGATTAATGAACTCAAGGCTGCTTAGCTTAGTTTACTTAATGATCTATTGACCACCGAAAAGGGGAAAGATGGCAGTGAAGCTTCTGGATCTGGTCCTTAAGACCCTTCTATAAACCAAGAAGTTGATCCTTTAATTTCTCATACCTTGAAAGTGGATCTAGGCTACGATCCAGATCAACAGGGGGTGCACAAATCTTTTGGCTGTCTTCGATTTTGGAAAGCGGCATTCTAGCTACGACCAAAGGCCAATTTAGCAAAGGAATATATTTTACTTCTCCAATGTCTAAGAAGATTTACATCTCATGCTTGATAGTCATGGGCTTACCAATTGGAGTTCGTGAAATCGTAGGTCCACCAGCATTAGTCCATGCTTTCGATTATGATGTTACCCTTGGGTAGCAGGGCTAACCACAGGGTACACTATGGTCGTCACTGTACGGGTGGCTCCTACCGATCAACCTACTAAGACTCGGGGCCCAATTGCTAAAGTAACAGGGGCTCTAAATGAAGAAATGTCTAATGACCAACAGGGTCAGGATGAAACAGAGGACGTCGTAGTGGCTCATGCCTCTGAACATACTAGTAAACTTAGCATGAAGGAGCCTATTGAAAATGAGGAGTTGGATTTGCAAGCTAGGAAAGAGAGTTCTAAAGTGGATATTACTCTGCTCCAAGTTATACTACCGGGCGACGTCACTCTTGAGGAGGTCGATCATCTGTATCCCGAAGTGTGATTACTTCTATCTCTTAAAGCATTTCTCCTAAGGGTAGAAAGGGAAAAAGAGGGTAGAAGAGGAGAGGATGAGGTGATACCTCTGGAGACTCCACCCCGAAGAAGCCCAGAAAATGAGAAATATTCATCGAACCAGTTTGGGTAGTACATGGCTAGGTAGCTTGTTTATTTTTATTGGCCACGCTTATGCGAGTATGGCCCCCTCCTTTGGCTCTTAGTTTCTAAAAAAATTTGTATTTAGTTTCCATATTTCAGTATGTGAATAAAAAATCTTTCGTTTATGTTCAGCTTTTGTATAAACTTTTTTAACTATTTAAGATATTAGTTTTCCATTCAACATACTTATTATTCAGCACCATCTTTCTAGTTGCAATGTCTTTCAGCCGCTCATTACGTCGAACATCGATCCGAAAATCCATCTCAATGCCTCCTTTCGATCATGGCTTTAAGTCATATCAAACACTAGGTGCAAGCTACAGTGTTACGTTTTAATGTTCAGTGGTTAAGTGATTATACTCCTACCCTTGTTCATGGGTTGGCGGAATTAGTTCGTGGATGGTCGGGTACCATCCATGATGAGTTTATACTCTCCTATCGAGTTCAAGTCAGAGTTGGATAATCAATGGTTGAATCACACTCATTCATTATGTTTATACTCTTATCTGCACTCTAGGATCATAGTAAGTCGATGGGCGGTTAATCACACCCATTTGATGATCATAATCTAGCCCACACTTTTGGGACTGAAGTTATTACGAGAAACAGTCAAATGACATTTCCTTTGATTAATTCCTTTGTCCTCAAGTCTAGGGAAAAAGTCGAAGAGTGGTCGATCGTATCGTGACCACTTTTAATTTACATTCTTCCCATCGAATCGGGAAATGCGGTTAGTTAAAGGATGCCCGAGTCGCACATATTCTATGTTTTATACTCAGCCCGTCGGATTGTAAGCGAGAGTATATGGATGAATTATTGAGTCACGTTCATTTCATATAATTCGATTACGGACTAGAGTAGTTGGTTGGCACCAAACTCTAGGTACTTATCGATTTATATTGGGCATGCATAGATGTAAGCTGGTCGTATATCACAACTATAATATTATGCATAAACAATTTGCAAATATGGAGCAAACTTTAGATATTATTACAAATTGAAAAAGAAAAGTCAGAGTCTATCTTATTATAAGGTTTTGAATTCAATTGCAAAAGAAAATTCTAAATGAAATACATTTGGATGAAACAAAACTAAGTGAAATAGCATCGTAAATGCTCGCTATTCCATTCTCTATCGAGTGTAATGCCATCGACAGTCACTAGCTTGAAAGTTCCATTTCTAAGCTTCTGATTGATGACATGCGACCCTTCCCATCCAGGACCTATGTTTGCAGGGCTAGGAAAGGTCCATTTTAGGACAAGATCACCAACTTCAAAGGTCCTGGTTCGGACTTTAACAATATAGTATCGGGTGGCTTAGAATCGATGTGCAGCTGCCCTCAAATCGGCTTCTTCATGTTTTTCATCGACCATATCTAGAGATTCCAAAAGGAGATCTCTGATAGCTCTAGGGTCATTATAAGTCATTATAAGCTTCGAATTTTCCATTAGCTTCAGGGTGAGAAACCGCCACAAATCTTTTCTCAATATGATGTTGACGACGAAAGTCTTTGAATTCAGCACTATCGAATTAGGTCTCCTTGTTGGCTATGGTTGTTTGAAGGAGATAAAAATGAAAAATGTTGTTTCGAACAACAAAATTGATTACTTTCTTCTTAATGGTCATGGTCAAAGGTTCGCCTTTGGCCCATTTAGTAAAGCAATCAATTGCTATGATGACGTACTTCGCACCTCCTATGGAAATCGACAAGGAGACAATGATGTCAATACCTTATGTAGCAAACAGCTATGAATTGACCATCTAAGTAATTTTCGTCGATGGGGCTCTTAGAATCTTTGCAAACATCTGGCACTTGTCGCATCGTCTAGCATAATCAGCTGCATCTCGATTGATAGTTAGCCAGAAATAACTATTGTGAAGTATCTTCTTCACTGGGGTTTGCACCTCAGTGTGATCGCCATATTCTCCTTCATGGAATCCTCTTAATACTCATGTGATTTCATTGTTAGCGTTACACCAAAGTAGGCGGATGGAGTAACCCTTCCTATATATGACACCTTCTTGAAGGATGTATCGTGAAGCTTTGCAAAGGATTTGTCGTTTTTCATTCCTATGTTCGGGAAGGATCCTCTTTTGCAAATAGTCTTTAATCGGAGTCATCCACGACTCCTTCTAAGGCTCCGTCACTAAGACCCAATCAATCTCCATTTGGTCAATGCCAACATCGTTAAGTACTTTAACTGGTACCATGCGTATTTGTTGTGCATCCTCGGAACTGGCCAACTTGGCTAGTGAGTTGGATTTTTTATTATATTCTCTAGGGATGTGTGTAATTGTGTAGTGCTCAAGGTCGGTTAGTAGTCCTTGGACTCAATAAAGGTAAGGAGCAAGTCATGCTCCTTTGGTTTGATATTCTCCCCTGACTTTGTTTACCACTAACCGGGAATCACAAGTATTTGCAATGTCTGTACTCTCAACTCTCAAGCAAGTTTAAGCCCATTAATCAAGGCTTCGTATTTAGCTCCATTGTTCATTGTACGGAAGTCAAGTTTTAGGGCGTAGTAGATCAAGCGTTCCTCGGGAGTTACCATTATGACTCTGATGCCAGAATACCAGTTGTTAGATGCACCATCCGTTTATAACTTCCATCGGGTGGAAGGTTCTCCACTAGCCTTTGGAGTGTCGTCCTATGCAGTGAATTTAGCCATGAAATTTGCCAGTGCTTATCCCTAGACGGGCCTCCGAGGGAGAAAAGTTATATCGAATTGGCTCAATTCAATATTCCATTTCAATAAGCTTCCAAACATCTCAGATCACTGTAGGACCTATCACAACGGCTGGTCGGTAGAGACATTAATGGGATGAGCTTGGAAATAAGGGTAGAGCTTTCTTGATGTAATCAACAGGCAGTATGCGAGCTTTTCTAGCTTCAGATAGTTTCATTCAACACCTATCAGTCACTTGCTAACATAGTATACTGGCCTTTGGATCTGATTCACGCAACAGTGCGTTATTTATGGCATGTACTGACATTACCAAGTAGATATACAAGTCTTCATGATGTAATGGCTTAAACAAGATGTGGGGTCTTTCTAAGTGATGTACAAGATCTTGAAACGCATTGATACAATCCTGTGTCCATTCAAAATTCCTCTTTCCTCTCCTGATCAAGTTGAATATAGGGATGCACTTATCGGTGGCCCTAGAGATTAATTGAGTCAAGCCGACGACCATCCCTTTTAGGCTCTACACCTGCTTGATTGTCTTTAGTACTTCAAGGTTTATGATCTATGTAATCTTCTTGGAATTGGCTTCAATTCCATGAGAGTTGATGATGAATCCCAATGATTTCCTTGACACAATGCCGAAAGAGCATTTCCAGGGTTAAGTTTCATCCCATATTTTCGAGGAACATTGAACATCCATGCCAAGTCATCGATGTGGTCGTTTGATCGTCGCAACTTCACAAGCATATCATCCACATATACTTCCATCAATAGCCCAATCTGGTCTTTGAATATTCGGTTTACCGGTTTTTGGTAAGTAGCACTAGTGCTAGTCCAAAAGGCATAACAATGTAGCAGTATAATCCCAAGTCAGTAGTGAAGCTGGTGTGTTCCTTGTATGGGACGTGCATCGAGATCTGAAACTATCCGGAGTACGAGTCTATGAGTGAAAGCACTAGATGTCCAACATTTGATTATACCATCTAGTCGATACTTGGAAGTAGAAAGCTTCTTTTGGACATGCCTTGTTCAGGTCTGAGTAGTTAGCGCATATCCACCATTTTCCATTAGCTTTTCTCATAAGAACTGGATTGGGTACCTAATTTAGGTAGAGGGCGTAGAGGACATGCCTCAGATCGATATTCAATGTATGGCCGACGCTAGTTGGTAAGATCCCATAATGTCAGATTGGGTCCAAGTAAACGCATCAAGATTCGCTCGGGGAAAGCCAATTAATTTGTTCATCATTGTTTCACTAAGTTGTGATTCGATCTTTAGGACCCGTGATGAGTCGTCATGGCTAACCATGTTGTCAATCATTAGCTCAGCGGGTGCAGCCCTGGTTTCTTTGGCCCCTCTTCTTTATATCTTGGATCTATATCTTTATAGAACCGACTATGGTGCCTGAGCCCAGGCTTAAATGCCGACTTCTTAGCTTCATTGGTTTTGATGTAGAGTGGCTTGTCAACAACCTTTTCTTTTTCCTTCTACTGAGCTTCTCTCAACTCAAACACATAATAGGCATGTCTAGTCGCCTGATCTCCATGGATAACTCCCACACCATTCTCTTTAGGAATTTGAGTGTCAAACACAAAGGGGCAATAGCTGCCCTGAATTCAGCAAGGGTCGGTCGGCCAAAACGGGATTGTACGGAGATTTCACATCCATCACAACAAACGGCAACACCCGCACTCTCCTCCGGTTGTCATCTCCTAACTCTACTGGTAGCTCGACATTGCCTGCCGCTTTACTTGCAATATCATAAAGCCATAAATACGTGCTTTGCACAATTTCAAATCTTTGGCATCTACTAACATCTAGTCGTATTCCATTTTGAAAATGATATTCAAAAACTTCCACAATCTATCACTTCTCACCAAGGTAAGGCCAATCATGGCCGAAATTACTGTTGTGTCGATCGTAGGGGCCTCCATCTTGTCTGCATCTCTACTCCGAAATACGATGCCATCTTTCATAGTTCATTGCTGCTTCTCTAGAGCACTGTCCTCTGTGTTCGAGCAACAAGTCTGATAGCATTCATGTAATGCGCCATTTCATTCTAGCTTTTATCGGCCGGATATGGTCCTTCAAAAATGGTATTAATACAACCTCCCTACTGTCTGCTGAGGTTCCTTAGCAATGGGCAATGCTTAACCACGATTGGGGTCAAATGTCCCCTGCCCGCCATCCTATGAGACTTTAACAAATTGCCGTAACTTTCTTTATCGAATTAGCTTCTCAATAATATCACGGAGGTAGTGACACTCATCCATGGTATGACCATAACTTTCATGAAAGCTACAGTATTTTTCGGACTATCTCTGCTTCTCCGTCGGCTCCTTCGGAGGTGGTTTCTTATAATGCATAGTGTTATAAGTCGATAGTAAACATTCTCTAACAACGTATTCAATGGCCTGTGTGCATCAAACGATGGGTCCTTGGCTTGCCTCTCCTAGAATCCCATCTTCGGTCATGGTTTCTATCACCGCTTTTCATATGCTCGTTCGATTTGTTTTGAACATTGATTTGAAATTTCTTGAAACTATCACTGGACTACTTTGCTGCCACATTATTTTGCACTCCCTCGGTACTTGGGCTTACAGCATCTCCCTTTCTGGTTCACTTTGCCTCCTCTTTCCTCAAAAACTGAGCCGCCTTTGTATAGAAATGGTTCAATGTAGAAGAGGGCTTTCCCATTAGCTAATCACCAATCTCAAAATCAGGGTCGACTCCCCAGTCAGTGCCCTATGTATTGCATCATCATTCGGATTACTAACTTCTTCCACAGCTATATTAAATCTTTCTAAAAATCTTTCAATAACTCCCCTAGTGCTTGGACAAAGTTAGAGAATGACATTCCATCCTTAGGGTGAGTCGTGTGCATGGTGAAATACTCCAAGAACTTCTTTGCTAACTCATTAAATGAAGAGATTGACCATGGTGATAGCTTGGGAACCGCATGGTCGCAACATCTTCAGAAATATGGGTAAACACCAGCAATTTACAACATTAATTGCTCAAGCGGCTCGATGTACCATTCACACTTTAAGATATATTGCCTGGGATTGGTTTTGCACATATAGGCAGGTATCGTAGGCATATGGAAACTCCAAAGAGATTTCATGGAGAATGTTGTTGGTGAATAGAGTATTTTACCCGGCTACTTAACCCTGCTACAAGGATGTAGTTGCAGAAGCTATGGTTGGACCTAGATAGGACTCAAGCCAAGAAAGGATGGGGAATACAAAGGATCGGTGTAAATTGAGTGGCTCGGTATATTTTTGTGGATTGGCCTATTTGCATGGTTTGGTTTAGGTGGTGGTTCGATCGAGATAGATAAGTAAACAGCGTTCAAGGTAGTTAAATACAAGTGGGTCGGTTATCGAGGGCTCGACATATGTTGTTCGACAAGTGTGGGTCAGCCATGTTGGCTCGGCCTAGGTGGTTCTGTGCAAATTGGTCGGCCTTTGAAGAGTTAGTCCATGTGTCTCGGACCTTAGTGGTTCGGCCTTGGTGGTTCGGTCAGTGTGGTTCAGCTACCTTGGTTCAATATCAAGAATGGAAGAAATGGATCAACACGAGTAGGAGCATAAGTGACTTCGGGTCGTGGTCTGACGTACTTCGAGTATGCAGGGTGGCTGCTCCAAGTTGACGTTCAAGGGATTCCAAGTTAGCAAAAGTGGGTCGGCCATAGTGGATCGGGGGGCTTGTTTCAGTCTACTTGACTCCTCAACTATGGGTTGAGTAATCTTAGTCATGGGCTTGAACAAAGAATCCAGCCTATCTTCATCCGTAAATAGAAGGGCAGAGTCCAGTTAAAGGGATCTTTTTTCAAGAACTCCGGGGATACTCTGCCATTTTCTATTCAAACTTGTATTCAAGTTGTTTATTTATGGATTGTATCTGTAGTCAAGTGATTGGAAAGGTAATAAAGATCATATTCAAAATGGACATAGGAAATTACGCTGAACCACAATAAATATGATGTTCTCATTTCTGTTGTTCTTTTTCATTCAACTGCGTTACTTCTCTGTTTTAATTTATTTTCTTCATTAATCTCTCTATGTAATTCTATTCAAGGGTGTTAGTGGCCAATTTTGGTGCAAACATTTTGGTTCTTTCACCGAGAACGTTCATTCTCAAGCTGTTAGGATTTACTTTGTTGCTACTAGAATGAGGAAATCCCCCGAAGGAGATCCAAGTCCATTCTCAAGAGTTCATAGATTCTACTCAGAGTCCCAACGGATAACTCTAAGAGGAAAAGACCACGTACCAGACCCTCCTCCCACAATGCCGATGCTAAATGAGACCGCTAGCGTCCAATAAGTAGGACCCAACAACCAACAAGCTAATGGTGGTGCAAAACCCACCATTACCCCAAGCCAAACAGAAGCTGTCACAAGGGCAGAGTTCAATGAGCTGATGAGGGAGCTCGTGGAAAGCAGGAGATAGCTTAACGTGTAGACTCAAGCAAACGCCAACCTGATGATCCAGATCGCTTAATGGCAGTAGTAGAATGATGAAGGAAGCCCTGCTTCCTACTTATCATCCAACAGCTTCGCTTCATCAGATGGACACCTTAAGCGTAGATTTCGTTGGATTGAAATGGCAGAAATTGGTGCAATAGAGCAATTGGTGACGAGTCGCCAAGGAAAAATCAACAAAAATGATCTAGATTCCTTAGCTTAAACCATAGCTTCTCAACTGCACCTAGGGAGTCGCACCTAACCGGGAGTGAGAAACTTATGATCTGGAGCACACGTGGGAGCTGGTCAACCACCTCGCCAGGATCATAATGAAGCAGGTCCTTAGGATGCACACTTAGGTGATCCCTTATCGAGGAGGCACCTTCCAAAGCAATCGCGCAGGACAAATATCGACTTGGTAATCCCCATTCAAACTCCATACTTATCCTCCATGGTCAGGCAGCTTAGGGAGAATCAGGGCTTGACTAATGATGATTGAAGTGTATCAAGGAATCATACTCTGTTTATAGATAACACCCTGCAAGCTGAGTACCCCTGAAAGTTCGGCATGCCAACTAATCTAGCTTGTGAAGGGAAGACCGACACTGGACAACATATAATGAGATACGAGTTGGTGATGGACTTGGTTAGGGCAAAAGATGCGACCAAATGCAGAGGCTTCCTAATAACCCTATCCAGAATCGCTACCATATTGTTCACCAGACTTCCCCCGCGATCGATCTACTAGTTTGATGAGTTAGTGATGAAGTTCGTGGAGCAGTTTAGGATCCATGCTACTTGCCCAAAAGACGTGATGTCACTATCTATTATGATTCATGCTCCTGGTGAGTTGTGGAAGGACAATTTATAGAGATTCCACATGGCTGGTACCGAATTTAGTAATTCGAATGACCACACCATCCTTATAGCCATCTTGCGGGGAGTGGATCTAGAGTCTGAGTTTGGTGACTTGTGGCAGCAAACCATCGACTACCCTAGAATTCTTTTATTCAAAGGCGAACCATTTCATGAGAAAGGAAGAGGCCAGGAGGTCAAGATGGAGTAGTGCGCAAGGATCCAGTAAGGGGGTGGTGCAAAGAAATAGTAGGGTAAAGTAATCTGGCAAGAACTCTAGTAAGGTCCAAGTCAATGTTCAAAATAAGCAGGAGCAGTCAAAAGGAACCGGAGGAGGGAATTCTGGATGGAAGAAGGAAACGGGAAAGTTGAAACCAAGAATCCCGACCTATAACGAACATACGCCCTTGAACATCTTTGGAGAATATTTATCTATCAACTTGTAATACGTTTTAATATCGAAAGTTGCGCCCAAAGGAATTGACTGAGAAACAGAAGCATACTGGGAAGTATTGTTGGTCTAACAAGACCTATGGGCACAATACTAAAGAGTGCAGACACCTCTATGATGTTGTAGAAAAGATTATTTGCCGGCAGAAGTTGCAGCAGTTTGTTTAGAATCCGCATGAAGACGGACAGGGGGCATCCGACCCCAATCATGGGCAAGCTTCATACTAACCTGAGGAGCCAACTCGGACCGGAGGAAGGCTGGTCAAAACACGATAATACGTGGGCCTCATCCAGCAGACAAGAGTTGGTGAGAAATGAAGCGCTATGCTAGTTCCTTAAAACATGCGGACTTCGAGTACTGCTCGAACACAGAAGATGGGACTCCGATGAAATAGCAGAGAATGATGACGGATGATACAGTTATTCAGGAGCAGGGATGCCGATCAGATGGAGGCACCTACCAATGACCCGATGGTTATCTCAACTACGATCAGACCGGCGCTTGTGAGAAGATTACTAATTGATTGTTGGAGTTCTATTAATACTATCTTCAAGAACTCATATGACTAAATAAATATGGAGGCGAAGGATCTGAAACCATCTAAAGCTCGTATTCATGGCTTTAATGGTGCAACTACCAATGCAATATGTTTTGTCAAATTGCCAGTTGAACTAGGAGAAGGTGAACGTAGGAGGGTACAGATCTTACCATCCATTGTGCTGGATGTTGATTCCCCGTATAATGTTTTTCTGGATTGACCGGCCCTGGTGGAGTTTAGGGCAGCTTTGGCCCTACGGTGTTTGACCTTGAAATTCTCATTGGACAATGGAGTTGGTGTAGTGCATGGCGATCAAGCGAATGGTCGTGCTTCTTATGTGGCTAAGCTGAGAGAGGCCTAGTGAAGAGAGAAGGGAAAGGATGTGGACAAGCCTGTCCACCTCTATGTTGCTGAAAATTGAAAAATAGCGCCTGAGCCATAGCTTAGGCAACATAGTTGGATCTATAGAGACATGGATCCAAGAGATGACGATGGAGAACCCATGGAGGCCAAGGCGGCACCTGTTGAACTGACAATTGACATTCCAGTCAGCCTTGTGATGATGAGGGATCTTACTGATTTCCTCCAAGCAAATCTCGATGTTTTCGCTTTGGACCCCTTCTGATATGTGTGGGATTTCTCCTGCCGTCACAATTCATATGTTGAACATTGACTAGAAGTATGTGCCAGTGAAACAATAGAGGAGAGGCATGGACCCGGAGAGGTTCGCTACTCTCAAAAAGGATGTGGATAAACACAAGCCAATGGGTTCATCCGCAACGAGCCCATCCGCAACGCCCCTTATTCTAAATGGATATCTAATCCCATACTGGTGAGGAAGGCAAATGGGAGGTGGAGGACCTGTATTGATTACTCGGACCTGAACATGGCGTGCCTTAAGGATAGTTTTCCATTGTCCAAAATTGATCAGTTGGTCGACTCGACATCAGGACATGAGTTGTTGTCATTTATGGATGCGTATTCAAGATACAATCAAATCTCGATGGACATCCTGGATCAAAAGCATACTGGTTTTCTCACAAAGGTTGGATTATACTGTTATGTAGTGATGCCTTTTGGGTTGAAGAATGTAGGGGTAACTTATCAGCATTTGATGAATCGGATATTTAAAGACCAGATTGGTAGAATAATGGAAGTCTATGTGGATGAGATGCTCGTGAAGTCACGACAATCAAACGACCACATTTGAGACTTAATAGAATCGATATACTCAAGATTTTACGGAATGAAAATCAATTCATTGAAATGTTCCTTTGGCGTTGCATCGAGGAATTTTTTGTGTTCCATTGTCAATGCATGAAGAATCGAAGTGAATCCGAAAAAGATCCAAGCTATTCGAGACATACAAGCACCCAGAACTATAAAGAAAATACAAAGCCTGAATGGGAAAGTCGCGGCGTTGAGTCGATTTATATCCAATGCAACCGACAAGTGTATTCCTTTCGTTGATGTGATTAGGAAAGGAAAAAGGAATTATCAATGGACGCCAAATTGTGAGGACATGTTCTGAGCTTTGTTGAGTCACTTGGAGAGGCCTCCTATTCTTTCAAAGCCCATAGACCATGAGGAGTTGTGTGTTTTCTTGGTCCCAGCATGCCATTATTGCAGCTTTGATTCATAAGGAGGACAGAATCCAAAAGCCAGTGTACTATGTTAGTAAGCGTTTAACGGGGGTAGAGAGAAATTATCCCAAGATTGAGAACCTGGCTTACTATTTGGTGATCGTATCATGCAAACTCCGCCCATATTTCCTGGCGCATCCGGTCAGTATTTTACACTGATCAACCTTTGCAGCAAGTGCTATAACGACCAGAGACTTCAAGAAGGTTGCTCAAATGGAACATTAAGCTAATTCAGTTCGACATCACCTACCTGCTACGGATGGCTATCGAGGAACAAGCGCTAGCAGATTTCATTGAAGAGTTCACTATATCTGATGAGCCGGGTGGAAGTGATGTGATTCCTGTTGTTCGATGGAATCTATATATCGATGGAGCATCCAACCGCCATGGTTCTAGAGCTGATGTTATTATTGTAACTCCCAAGAACCGATTGATTTGTCACGCTTTAAAGCTTAACTTTCCCACTACGAATAATGAAGCCAATTATGAAGCCGAGCATGAAGCGCTGATCGTTGGATTGAAGCTTGCCAAAGAACTTGGAGTGAAATTGGTTGAAATCTTTTGTGACTCACAGTTGGTGATGTACCAAGTACGGAGAGACTATCAGGAAAAGGTATAAAGGCTTGCCCCATACGTCGCTTGGGTTCAAGAATTGTTGGCGGACCTCGAATACTATGATATTTCGCACATTCTACGCGAACAAAACGAGAAAGCCGATTCCTTGGCAAAATTTGCAAGAACTGGCAATGGACAACATATGAGCTTGGTTCCCATTGAAAATTTACATGCCCCGAGTATAAATGAGATGGAGGTAGATTTTGTGGCGGAGACGGAAACTAAAAGGGAGTCGTGAAGGTCCCCGTTCAAAGAGTACTTGCTACATTGAACTTTACCCAAGAGAAAGAACAAGAATGACAAGTCGTTCGCAAGGCCACACGGCATATAATTGATGTGCACGTAAATGTACATATATTTACATCCATATTTTATCTCTTTTTATTTAAATAAACATCATATTTGGGCATTTTTGCATGTTAAAACCAAAATTCAATTATTTCCAAACCATCATATTTTCATCTTCATTCAGGGACAAATGGTCATTTTTTTGCACGTGTCAATTTAAGAATTTTTACTTGGAAAATTATTATTATTTTTATAGGATATTTTGATGCATATGGAAGTCGGATTCATGATGATATATGCATGCACAAGGAAATACAAAGGAATAAAGAGGAAATAATACAAGTTCAAGATCATAGAGGACTCCATCCACTTACCTAAATGTACGATTAGGAGCTAATGGACAACTAAGTGGAAGTTAAAGCTTCATGCACATTAAATGATGTATTAATTAGTGGCTAATGGTTACTTGGTGGTCACACTTCCTAAATGGCATTTTAAGAAGCTCCCTAAAAATATAATTAGGATTTTATATATGTATAAACAGCCCTCTTATATACATTTAACCATCTTCTACTCTTTCACATTAGTTAGAAAATCAAAAATGAAAGTTGTAAGCTCTATGTTGAATAAAATAAAAATGGCTTTCTAGCATCTTTCTCTTCTCTTTTCTACTTGTTATTATTTACTTTTATGCTCATTTTGCTTCTTATGCTCTCTTTATTTTTATGTTCATAGCTTAGATTTACATTTATGCACTAGTCTAATTAATTTCCTTCTAGTAGTTAATCTTCTTTTTCTTTGTTTATTCTCTTCTTTCTTTCATTTTCAATGTTGAAACTTACATGTGTTGATTTGTTAACCCAAATGAGTAGCTAAATCCCTTCAATTTAGGGGTAGTGAAACTCTCAAATATTATGCAATTTCAACATTTTTATGGTTTATGATCTCCTTAGCTTGTGCTTCGTGATAGTGATTTTTGATGTAAGTTTATACAAGTTGGTTTGATAGCTTATATTGCTTATGCAAATGAGATATTTTATTCAACATAAACACAATTTACATCGTCATTTACTAAATAATTTTTGATTTTTAAATGAAAGTAAAAATGAAATTAGATGATCTATATTACAAGTTATAATAGTAAATAGATGATACTTAAAATAGCTTTTGCTTTGGGTTCATTTTCATGAGAATTGATAAGTGGTTTATATGTTGTATTATAGTTTGATGGTTTGAGTTATGTTAATTAATAACATAAAAAGCTCTACTTATGATAAATGCAATAATTATTTCACTTAATATCAAAGTTAGATCATAAATTATTTGTTTGTTGATTTACAAAAATATGAGAGTGGATTTGATTTTAAATTGTTCTCTAGTCTAATAATTTTTAAGTCACATTTCAAATCTAGTTTTATCTTCTTTTTTGTAGTTAACAATTTTCTCACTTTGGACTAATTTGATTGAATTGAAAATCTTAAAATCTTAACAATTTCCTACGGATCAACTCGAACTCGCCACATACTAAAATTGTACGCCGTGCGCTTGCGGTTAAATTTTAATTTGAAATTTTTCGACGGTTTTCTAATCCGATAGAAAAGTCGTCGTTAAACAAGTTTTTGGCGCCGTTGCCAAGGAAGTGTGTTATTTTGATTTTCTATTCTTCGAATTATTTGTTATTTGATTTTTGTGTGTTTTAATTTTTATGTGTATTGCATTTAAAAAAAAATATAAAAAGTTAATTTGTGTTTGTTTGTGATTTTTATTTTCAATTTTTGCTTGTTGTTTGTCTAGTTTCATTGGCATTTGCAAATATATAAAAAAACAGTCAATTTCAAAACAAAAGAAAAAATATTTTAATTCCTTTTTTATTGTCACAATTTTTATTACAAGTTTTTGTTTCTATTTCACTGCTCTCTAATTACAATTTTAGCAACAATACTGTGCTCATATACACAGTGCAACCTGTGTACTGTCTTCATATTGCTGCTGATCTTCCCCTGCCCACAACCCTTACAACTGCCTTTGCTTCACCATCTTCCCTCATTACCAGAACTACTGTCCATTGCTTTACCAAAACACTGTCTCTGCCAATATACAACTCACACATCCCCTACTGTCATCAGTCCTCCATTCATATTTCCACTGGCCTCTGTTCAACAATCTCCACTTCTACCATTCATAACAGTCCCCAGACGCTGCCACTACTTCAACTTACTGCCTGCAACTCTCTTGCCTTCTACTTCAGCATACTTACCCATTATTACTGTTGCATCACCAGTCACAACCAGCCTACATAACCCATCTCATTCTCCCATTACAAACTACAACCATTAACACAGTGCAGTTTAACTCCGTTGCCAGACAGTCACCTTAAAAATCAAGCCAACATATCCTGAAGCACTGCTACCTCCACCTAAATTTCGACCTTCAAGTTCATCCACAGAGACACCCAGTGCCTCTCCGCTAACTACTAACCACCATCCACTTACCTGAACCCAATTCAAATCGCAGTCGAACCAACCTGACCTTTGTTCTGACAACATACTGCTGCGATACCTCTTTTCTGCCTCTTCAGTAACCATCCTACCATACCACAACCAAAGTCGACCATCAAACTCACGAACATCCCATGACGCCTGAATCACCAGCCTCGACCTGAAAACAGACCACCGCAATCAAACCCAGTCACACAACCCAGCAATTCCCCTTCCGAACAATAACCGATCTCCAACATCGAATAATCCACCACTCCGCCTACAAATTTGCATCCACCCAGAACCACCTGAATCGCCTCGTCCCCAAATCCAACTACCCCTCCAATAATCAAATCGCCTTCATCAACAAACCACGCGATCCTATTTGACTGCCTGACTCGAACACGCTGCAGCGTAATTGATTTTTCTCTTGTGAATTCCGATTCTCGAATCACGATAGCCATAATTTTGAGGAACTTAATTTTTTTTTTTTTTTAAAGCAAACGAGAGATTTTTGTTTAGAATTGTGCTTTGTTTAGGAACGAAAAGCAAAAAAAAAATTGGGTTGGTTTTGTTTTATTTTTGGGCCGGGCCGTTGTGGAATTAGTTTGTTTTTCTTGCTTTATTTTTTTTCTTTCTTTTTTTCTATTATTTGTTTAATTTGTTTGAACTTTAGGTCTTTCTCTTCTAAAAAAACAAAAAAATTGCTTTGCTATTGAATAGTTCTGAGTTTTTGAATAGTTTTATTCATTTAAAAAAAAAATTGTTTTGCTGTGTTTTAATTTGTTTTAGGTTTCATCCTTAAATATAGAAAAAAAACTGTATATATTATGTTTTTATTATCATGTTGCAGGAAATAAATGAATTGCTTTCCAAAAAATTGCTTGCTGCTTATGCAAAAAATCGCTGCTTAAAAAAATTGCTAAATAAAATCTGGACGCTATGGTATCATACCATTTTCCTTGTTTTATTTGAATTGCATAGTTGGTTGCTTGCATTTTCATTTATATATAAAAAAATTCAAAAATCCAAAAACGAAAACAAACTTCATTTTAGTTGCATTGACAATTCACGTTTAATTTTTGTTTTGCACTCGTCTCGTCTTTTTTATCTTCCAAGGGCAATACCCCAATTCACATAAGGTGAGGGATTTCATCACCCTTTTCTTAGCCCATAAACACATTTCATCATATAATTTGACTAATAGTAAAGGTTACACATTTGACTTAAAGGTGTCGCGAGCTCATCTAGTGCTTACTTGTATCTTCACAATTGTTTTCTTTGAACAATTTTATTTCTTGGTGTCTAGGCTTCAACAGAGTAATAACTATTTATAAATATTACGGTGATTCGTAAATATTATAGTGGTTGTTCCTCTGAAGGTACTTAAACCTTCGGCTGCATTGCTACGGTGATTTGTAGTGCACCGATAACTCCTGTCATTTACCTGGCTAAGAAATATTTTTGTTGATTTAAGACAAAGTGTGATTATACAATTTTGTGTTAGGAGCTACTAAGGACAGAAAAATGTAATTAAGTCTTTTGCATTCATTTAGTTGCATTAGTTCATGCATATATAAAAAAACAAAAAAAATCCAAAATCCAAAAAAAATTGTAAATTTTACTTAACTTGGTTTTTAATCAAAAAATTCCTTTTTTCCTTTCCTTTGAAAATTTTCAATCAAAAACAAAAATCTAAAATCTTTTCAAAAAGAAAAAATTTAAAAACTCAAAAAGATTTTATTTTTTTGAAAAATACGAAAACAAAAACAAAAATCAAATTTCCATTTTCTAAAAACAAAAAGAAAAAATCATTTTGGTAAATATTTGAAAGCTTGAAAATTCAAAAAAAAAATACAAAAACAAAAACATATAAAAAATTTGTAAAGCCAAAAAAAATAAATCAAACTTCTCTTTTGAAAATAAATTTCACTTGATAAATAGTTTTCTTCCAATAAAAAATAATGAACAATTTTTCATTTCGTTTTCCAAATCTTCTTTCATTCTCTAAACTCGATTCTAACTATTTTCTCTTCTCGACTTTCACTTTGTGCATGAGTACTTGGACTCGTGACACAACGACAAATCGTTAGACTTATGATTCAACAACTAACTGTTTAACTCGAAAAGACAATCCTTTCGAAATGGCGAACGAGAATGCCCCTCAAATTCTTATGGATGGAATTTTTATCGATAGAGTTTCTATTCCATCTTGCATCTCGTTACACGCCCCTACGGGTAACCATTTCGAAATTCACTCGAACCATATTGTCACGCTTCCAAAATTTGGCAATTTCGAGCACGATGACCCATACATTTTCCTGACTAAATTCAAACAAGTTTACGCAACCAGTAAACTCCAACAACTTTTCGATGATGGAATCAAACCTCGATTAATCCCATTTAATCTTACGGATTACGCTGAAAATTGGTTGTAAAGCCTACCATCGAACTCAATTAAAACGTGGAAAGAATTCGTAAAAGCTTTCTTAAAAAAGTTTTACCCCTTGGAAAAAACGAGTAGAGTCCAAAACGAAATTGTAAATTTTCATCAATTCAAGGGAGAACCATTTGGAAAATATTTTGAAAGATTCAAAGAGCTTTTGTAAAATGTCCACACCATAACTATGAAAATGGACGATTTGCCAAATCTTATACGATGGACTCGAAAGCAGCTCACGAACCATGCTTGATTCAATGTGCCAAGGAAACTTTCTTACCCAACATCATGACGATGCTCAACGATTCCTTGAAAACCTCCTCGAAAAGTCGTCCCAATGGATACGTTCGAACAAAAAATCCATTTTCTCATGATCGAGTGCACATTCGATAGGATCTTCTTTTGCTTTTGCCATCAATGTGTCATAAATGTAACGATCCTAATCATATAGCCGATCAGTGTCACATCTCTGTCGAACAAATCAATTATTCAACTAAGCCAAAAACGATCCGTTTTCTCCAACGTACAACCCTGGTTGGAGAAATCATCCAAATTTTGCATGGAATCAAAAAAATCTCAACACGAATACGATTCATCCCAGTTTTCAAGCATTCTCGAATAATGCATCTAATCCTCTCTTTCAACCCAATCATTTTCAACCAAATTTTGCGGGTCCGTCTCATAATCAACCGCAACAATCAAATTTTCAACCAAATGCTGCTCATCCTCCCCGAGATGATAAACGTTTAAGTTTACTTGAAAAACTCTTGAAACGTTGGCTAAAGCAACTACTCAAAGTCTTCAATCAAATAGCAACTTGCAAAATTTACTGACTTCATATATGCAAAACATAAACCAATCAATTACAAAACTCGAAATGCAAATGAGTCGATTAGCCACATCTTTAAGTGAACGCAAACGAGGAACATTCCCAAGCCAGCCCCTTCCAAATCGTAGAAATCAAAATGCAAATTCAAATCAAGCCCATGTTGTTCAAGATAGAAATTTCACCTAATTTAATGCTATCTCAACTATACATTCCGGTAAATAAATCTATAATCAAGTCATTAACCCAAACGATTTACCGAAAACCTCTCTCGACGCTTCAAACGAATCGTAATAGAACGTGGAGCCAAACATTGAATCGAATGCCAATCAAAATTCTTCTTCTACTACTTGAGTAGACCCGCCTACCGAGTATCGTGTTCCATTTCCACATCGTCTTTGACCTATGAAACACTTGGACCAAATGGAAAAGATGTTGGAAATTTTTAAACAAGTCAAAGTTAAAAGTCTGCTTCTTGACATTGTTCAGCAAGTCCACACATACTCGAAATTTCTTAAGGACTTGTGTACTCAAGAGCGACACACTCAAGTGCTCGAAAAATTCTTCTTAGTTGCCAGTTTAAGCGAACTCGTGTCCCAAACAATGCCCGTTAAATACAAAGATCCTGGCTACCCTACGATTTCATGTACAGTTGGAGACCAGACTGTTAACAAATGTTTGATAGTCTTAGGCACGAGTGTCAACTTGATTCCGTACTCCATGTACAAACAATTAGACTTAGGTGAGCTCAAACCCACAAAAGTCATGCTTCAATTTGCCGATCGATCCATTAAGAAGCCCGTAGGAGAAATCGAAGACGTGTTCTTCCTAGTAGGGCAATTCATATTCCATGTTGACTTTATCGTTCTCAAAACACAACCAGTGACAAACCCTGCGAGTCAAATTCCATTCATTTTAGGCCGATCATTCTTAGCCACCTCAAATGCCTTAATCAATTGTCGTAACGGTTCAATGGAAATCTCTTTTGGAAACACGACTTTAGATCTTAACATTTTCAATCTTGAAAGCCAATCGAACAAACCTTGTGACCAAACGTTGGAAGTTAGTGCCATTCACGAAAACTTTGAGAACGAGACACTAGACCTTAACAACGAATGCAAAGCTGAATATGAAAAATTGTTTCACAAAATCCCTAACGAGATTGAATACACTCTTCCCTTTGAATCGCTTCCGGTTGAGTCCGAATCTCAACCCAATTTTTCGATCGAAAAACTTCGAATACTTCCGATCACCTTAAGTACGCATACTTAGGTGAAAATGAAACATGTCCTGTCATACTTTCTAACTATCTTTCTCTTGACCAAGAAACTTTTCTTCTCTCTATTCTTTCGAAAAACAAGGAAGTGATTGGATGGTCGATCTTGATATTAATGGAATCAGTCCCTTCTGTTCAACACCGCATCCATTTAATTGACGATGCCAAGCCTGTTCATGACGCACAATGAAGACTTAATCCAAAAATGAAAGATGCGGTGCGTGATGAAATTCTTGAACTTCTTAACAACGGAATCATTTACCCAATCTCTGATAATTCATGGGTTAGCCCAATTCACGTTGTACCGAAATTTTTTTGGCTAATTATAGTCAAAAACGATTCAAACGAACTTATTCCAATCGTACACAAATTGGTTGGCGTGTTTGCATTGACTATCGAAAACTAAATGCCGCAACATGTAAAGATCACTTCCCTCTTCCTTTCATTGACCAAATGCTCGAACGTTTAGCCGACCATGAATTTTATTGCTTCCTGGATGGTTATTCCGACTATAACCAAATTCCAATCTCTCTCGAAGATCAAGAGAAAACGACTTTCATGTGTCCATTCGGTACCTTTGCTTATCGACGTATGCCATTCGAAATTTGCAATGCTCCTACGACTTTCCAACGATGCATGGTTGGTATCTTTTCTGACATGATTGAGTGCTTTCTAGAAGTTTTTATGGACGATTTCTCTATCTTTGGTGGTTATTTTTCCCAATATTTACATCACCTCGAGTTGGTTCTAAATCAAAGTAAAGAAAAACATTTGACTTTGAGTTAGGAAAAATGCCACTTTATGGTTAAGCAAGGCATAATCCTTGGACATATCACCTCAAATAAAGGCATTGAGGTACATAAAGTGAAAATCAATGTCATCTCAAATCTACCCATTCCCCAATCTGTTAAGAACATTCGATCATTTCTAGGACACGCTGGCTTTTATCGATGCTTTGCGAAAGACTTTAGCAAGATCGCACGTCCTTTGAAGACTATCTTTGGAAAAGACTTTCCATTCGATTTCAACTCTGAGTGTATTTCTTCATTTGAACGTCTCAAAAACGAACTCATTTCTGCTTCAATCATTTGCGCACCCAATTGGGATCTCCCATTCGAAATAATGTGTGATGCTTTGAACTTTGCAATTGATGCTGTCTTAGGACAACGCATCAACAAGATCCTTCGCGTCATTTACTATGCGAATATGACTTTGAACGATGCTCAACTCAACTACACAACAACTGAAAAAGAGCTTCTAGCTTCCATTTTTGCACTCGAAAAGTTTCGACCTAACTTGATTGGTTTACACATTACTATGTACACGTACCACTCAACGCTTCGATATCTCTTTGCTAAAAAGGATGCTAAATCTCGTTTGATTCGTTGGATCCTTTTACTTCAAGAATTGACCTTATAATTAAAGACAAAAAAGGATCCGACAACGTCATAGCCGATCACTTGTCTCGTCTTCCGAACGCACCATCTTCTTTGTCAGTCAATGAAAACTTCCTCGATGAACAACTATTTTCAATTTCTATCGATCCATAGTATGTTGATATTATGTACTACTTATTCACTAAAGAAACTCCCTCATCTTGGTCCAAACAGGACAAATGCAAATTCATGTCCCAAGTGAAATATTTCTATTGGGACAATACTTGTTCATATATTTTCCCGACCAAATCATCTGACGTTGCATTTCGAATAATGAGATCTGGAGTGTTCTTTCGTTTTGTCATGATCAAGCATGCGGTGGACATTTCGGTCCTCGAAAAACTGCGAAAAAGGTGCTTCGGTGTGGTTTCTATTGGCCTTCTCTTTTCAAAGACTCATTTGAATTTTGTAAATCTTGCGATCGATGTCCAATGCTTGGACGAATTTCTCGACAAGATATGATGCCTCTAAACCCCATCCTTACGGTTGAAATCTTTGATGTTTGGGATATCGATGTTATGGGACGTTTTACAATTTCTTTTGGAAACTTGTATATCCTTCTCGCTGTCGATTATGTCTCAAAATGGGTCGAAACCGTTCCTTGCAAAACCAACAACCAAAGAATTGTTGTGAAATTTCTCAAAGAAAACATCTTTTCGAGGTTCAGCACACCTCGTACAATAATCAATGATAACGGGACTCATTTTTGCAACCGTTCTTTTGAAACTTTAATGAAAAAATACTCGATGATCCACAAGTTATCGACTCCATATCATCTCAGACTTGTGGCCAAGTTAATGTTTCAAATCGACAAATAAGACGAATCTTGGAAAAAACTGTTAACAAAAGTTGAAAAGATTGATCTCAGAAATTGACCGACGCGCTTTGGGCTGACCGTATTGCTTTTAAGACTAACCTTAGGATGTCCCTATTCCATTTAGTTTACGGTAAAGCTTGCCATTTACCCATTGAAATCGAACACAAAGCGTTGTGGGAAATTAAGAACTTAAACTTTGATCTTGAGTAAGCTGGCGAAAACTGAAAACTACAACTCAATGAACTAGAAGAACTTAGAAACGATGCGTATGAAAATGAGAAATTTTCAAAGAAAGTATCAAAGTTTTTCATGACAAGTCAATCCTAAGGAAAACGTTTTTGCCTAACCATAAAGTTCTTTTATATGACTCAAGACTTCATTTATTCCTTGGAAAACTTAAATCAGGATGGATCGGGCCATTTGTGGTGCGAACTGCTTTTCCACATGGTGCTGTAGAAGTTGAAAACCCTCGGGATGGATCGATTTTCAAAGTCAACGTTCATCGTTTGAAATCTTCCTTGGAATTGACAAGTAAACAAGAGGAGGAACTCATGATCCTTCATGAGCCAAGCTACGACTAGCTAGAATTTTAACCCTCTTTTATAAATATGTACATAATTTTCCCCTTTAAACTCGTTATATCGTGCATTGACTATGGGGACACAGTTAAAAATTAAGTGTGTGTGGGGGGGGGGGGGGGGGGGTAGTCTCATTTTCAATTTTTTTAAATTTTTCATGGCATTTTTATATTTTCATTTGGCTCAAAAGAAAATATCTCAAACGTTCTAAATCTAAAAAATATTTCCTTTTTTTACCATTTTGATTTATTTTTGAAGAAACACTATGGGATAAGTATAAGTTCTAGTTAATAAATTGAAATTTTTGAAAATTTATTTGCCTTAAAAAAATGAAGTTTGATTACAAATAACAATGGTTTAACTAGTATATAGGAAGGTTCGTATATGTTAATTATGAGGTATGTTCTAATTGAAAATATTTGTTTAAAAAAGTGGTAAATCTAAAGTAAAGGATATAATATTTTTATCTTTTAAGTTAAATGGTACTAAGATGATTTTACAAAACTCTCTCTTTCTAAAAAAACAAAAAAACAAAAAAAAATAATTAAAAAAACATTTGTATATATGTATTTTTAACACCTAGAGTATGTGTTCACACTCGTGTGTTCACTCCATGCTCTGTACTCTTCTCACGTAAGCCCGAAAGGCATTGCATGATAGGTATATCTGGCCTCAGTTTATCCGAGTAAGGTGTATGTATATAAAATTCTTTTTAAGAATGCCTACAGTCGATAAGTGTTCACACTTGTGTGTTCACTCGCCACGCTTTGTATTCCCCTCACATCAGTCCGTAAGGCAGTGCACAGGTAATATATCTAGCCTTAGTTTACCTAAGGTAGGCATATGTAAATGCTGTTAATATCGATGAAATTTTCAAATAAGAGAGAGTAAGCAATTGAAATCCAAGCATCATTCTAACTTGTTTGATTTAATTTGTTATTGAAAAGAAGTGAGAATACCACTTTGATAAACTTTGGTAATCAACTAAGGATCCATTTCATAATTACATTGTGTTATGAACCGAAACAATTAGCCAAACAATAGTCTATCTGTTATGGCAACTTAATTTTTGTTGGAAATTTTAACAAGTAAATGACTTAAATTTTCAAGATAATGACCAAGACCTATATTTAACTTATTTTTGTCTATTTAAAATTAAATCTTTCATTTGTAAATACTTTCAAAAACTTGCATTCATCCTATTGTAAATAAATCTTGCATTTGTGAATATTATCATCCTACATTTGGATTTTGTGGGTAGTATCCGCTGAAAACCCTCACGAGACAATAATCGTCCTACTGGGGACTCGCAGAGGTTTAATGGCTTGTTGCATATGCTCAATGCAATCGTGCTCCCTATGAAAACAAATTTATCTTAGTTTTCCTTTATTCGAGGACGAATAAAAAGATAAGTGTGGGGGTATTTGATGTGCACATAAATATGCATATATTTACATCCATATTCTATTTCTTTTGTTTAAATAAACATCATATTTGTGTATTTTAACATGTTAAAACCAAAATTCAATTATTTTCAAACCACCATATTTTCATCTTCATTCAGGTGCAAAATGGTCATTTTTGTGCATGTGTCAATTTAACAATTTTCAATTGGATAATTTTATGATTTTTATAGGATATTTTGATGCATATGGAAGTTGGATTCATAATGATATATGCATGCACAAGGAAATACAAAGGAATGAAGAGGAAATAATTCAAGTTCAAGATCATGGAGGACCCCACCTATTTACCTAAATGCACAATTATGAGCTAATGGACAACTAAGTGGAGGTTAAAGCTTCATGCACATTAAATAATTGATTAATTAGTGGCTAATGGTTATTTGGTGGCCACACTTCCTAAAGGGCATTTTAGGAAGCTCCCTAAAAATATAATTAGGGTTTTATGCATGTATAAATAGCCTTTTTATGTACATTTAACCATCTACTACTCTTTCACATTAGTTAGAAAATCAAAAATGAAAGTTGTAAGCTCTATGTTGAATGAAATAAAAATTTGTTTATTTGATAACACAAATGAGTAGCTAAACCCCTACAATTTAGGGGCAGTGAAGCTCTCAAATATTATGTAATTTCAACATTTTTATGATTTATGATCTCCTTAGCTTGTGCTTCATGAAAGTGAGTTTTGATGTAAGTTTATGCAAATGGGTTTGATAGCTTATATTGCTTATGCAAATAAGATATTCATATTCAACATAAACACAATTTACGTCATCATTTGCTAATTAATTTTTGATTTTGAAATGAAAGTAAAAATGAAATTTGATGATCTATATTACTAGTTATAATAATAAATAGATCATACTTAAAATAGCTTTTGCTTTGGCTTCTTTTTCATGAGAATTGATAAGTGGTTTATTTGTTGTATTATAGTTTGATGGTTTGAGTTATGTTAATTAATAGCATAAACATGTCATACTTATGATAAATACACAAATTATTTCACTTAATATCAAAGTTAGAAATCATAAATTATTTGTTTGTTGATTTACAAAAATATGAGAGTGGATTTGCCTCTAAATTGTTCTCTAGTCTAATAGTTTTTAAATCACATTTCAAATCTAGATTTAGCTTCTTTTTTTGTAGTTAACAATTCCCTCTCACTTTGGTCTAATTTGATTAAACTGAAAATTTTAAAATCTTAACAATTCCCCATGGATCGACTCGTACTCGCCACGTACTAAAATTGTATGTCATGCGCTTGCAGTTAAATTTTAATTTGAAATTTTTTGACGGTTTTCTAATCCGATAGAAAACTCGTCGTTAAACAATAATGCAGGATGGAATGATATATCGGAAGGGATTCTCCATTCCCTTGTTTAGGTGCATCGCCAACGACTAGATAAAGCGGGTTTTAAGAGAAGTTGATGAAGGAGAATGTAGCTACCATATTGGGGGCATACACTAGCCAAAAAGTTACTCCGTTATGGATACTATTTGGCCGACCGTGAATAGGTATGCCGTAGACTATGTAAGGAGATGCGACAAAAGTCAGAAGTACGCAAAGATCCTGAGAGCGCCGCCAGTGAAACTCATGCAAATGGTTAGTCCATGACCGTTTTTGATATGGTGGATTGATATTATTGGCTCTTTGCCAATCTCCAAAGGTGGTGTGAAATACGCAGTTGTCGCGGTCGATTACTTCACCAAATAGGCAGAAGAGGAGCCATTGGCTACAATCACCACCAAAAAGGTCATTAACTTTGTTGTGCGAAACAGTATATACTGCTTTGGTCTCCCACGGACTATCATTACCGACAACGGAACTCAATTTAAAAGTAGAGAATTCAAAGATTTTTGTCGAAAGTATTGCAATCAGAAAAGGTTTGCAGCAGTTTCTCTCCCTAAACCGAATGGGCAAGTTAAAGCCGTAAACAAGATTGTTAATTCAATCTTGAAAATGTTTGGAGAATGCTAGAGGCAAGTGGGTGGATGAGCTTCCAATGACACTCTAGGCATATTGAACCACCTATAAGTCCGCGACTGACCATACTCCTTTCGCCTTGGCATAAGCGTTGAAGCAGTTATACCCATGGAACTTGAAGTTCTTTCCCACCAAGTGACTCACTTTGATCCTAGAAAAAACCGAGACCTTTTAATGGAGTCATTGGGCTTTGTCGATGAGAAGCGTGAAGAAGCTGATTTAAGGGCGGATGCATATCGGCACCGAGTCGCTCGATATTATAATGAAAACGTTTGACAAGAGCTTTTGATGTGGGCGACCTTGTTTTGAAGCGAGTTTTTCCGGTCCCATCACATATGAATTCCATATGGGAAGGTCCTTGCTTCATCGAACGGAGGCTTGGAGAAGAAACCTTCAAACTAGTGATTGTTGATGGCATGACACTCCCAGACCAAGGAATAGCAAGAATTTGTGCCGTTATTATACTTAGTTTTTTTCGCTTTTCGGTAGCATTATTAGAAACAGATGAGACCACTACACATGCTAATTCTTTGTTAATTAGGAGACATGATATTCTTACATGATATGGTTCACTTAATCTTCCTTCATATTTGATCACCTCGATACTAGCGACACAGTAAACTCATGTGTTCTGATAAGCACAATTAACTTCTCTTTTGCTTTGTGGGTCTACTTTTAGTATCTTTTGAGTGTTATTCAAGATAATACCCCTGATAGCATATTGTTTGTCAGCAAATTGATTCTTAGGAAAATAAGCTTGCATGTTGGATTCTTTGCTTCATATATCTTCCTCTGTGCTATTTTAGCTCTCCCAATATATTTCTATGGAACCCCAAATTTGAAATCAGTAGGTCAACCTTCAGATTTAGTAAATCAAGCAGGATACTTAAGCCTTTGGTTTATTCCCACACATTTTTCCTTCATGCTATTATGTCCACTACAGAGGTTCCTACAATGTTAACTCAAGAACAAAATCAATTCATATGGACCGGCGTTAGGATTTGTTGTTCATGTATTCATCACGTGGTTATTTGTTGGGAAATTAACGTATAGGCTTTTAGGAATCACCTTCACTATAAATTTTTCATGGTGGGTTACTGTGTTAGTGATGTTCACTTATTTTGTTTGCAGAGGTTGTCCTGATTCGTGGAAAGGGTTTTCTTTTGAGGATTTTAATGGACTATGGGAGTTCATTAAGCTGTCTGCAGTTTCTGGAGTAATGCTCTGGTAAGCTTTGACTCTTTGTTCTTCTTCTTTTTCCTTTACACAACCCAAACTAGTTGTTCCCCCATGTACAGCTTGTGTATGGGTTAAATTTTTACACTTATACAAGTTTTAAATCTAGATATTAATTAGGGAATTGCTTAACATGTATCAAGTTGACTTTTGTCACCCACTTTTGATCATGCAGCTTGGAGTTTTGGTATTATAGAATACTAATAATAACGACGGGAAATCATAAAAATGCAGAGATTTCAGTTGAAGCACTGTCCATATGGTAAAACTCCCTTTATCCTTTCTTTCTTATTTTGTAATGCATACACTTACAGTGATTTATCTTCGCTTATTTGTGTTCACATAAAGTTCTTTCTTTTTTTCCTTTAGCATGAATATTTTGGTCATCAAAGAATAAAGTTGTAGAAAGATTCTAAATAATCAATATCAAAATTCACAAACTCTATACTGAACATGGCAATCGCTCACGGGCTAGCATTTGTATTACTGAATGACCGCATTATATAGCAGACAGTAAATGTAGGGGACATTTTTCTAAAAAACTAAATGATAATATATCACATATAAAATGTAGGAAACTTTCTTCTGAAAAATTAAATGATATATCACATTTTGCAAACAATTTTTGATTCAAACTTAGCATGTGTTATGTAATTTCTTACCATAATTGATTTTTAATATTATCATGTTAGTATATCTGCTGCTAAGCTACTTTCATTTAATAATGCATTGCTATTTGCTACATCTGGTAACTTTAGGCTATATCATGTAATGTTTAAAAATTAAATTTGATAGGGATATATATGTTTGTGCCAAAATTGGTCACAAACCCCAAATACCATGAAAGCACCAGTGTATGAATACAAATCAGCAATATTCAAACACAAATAACAGATCTCAGCAAATAACAAGCAGCAAATCAGAAATAATGAAAAGAGACACAAGTTTTACAGTGGTTCGGCTATCTCCGGCCTACGTCCACTCCAAATTTTTATCCTTTTATTAATTATCCTTGCTGGTTACAAGTGATTACAGCAGTTACAAAGTCCAAATTCGAAATAAGTAGCAGCAATGATGATATAGAGTGATTATGGCAGCGTCCGGGCGTGCTTGTTCTCTTCAAATTATCCGACCCCTTTTCTGAATGACCAGGGACTCTATTTATAGGCGTAGAAGGCTGATATTTCTCTTAAAAACCCGGTAGACCGCTTCTGGCACGTGAGGGGGCCCATACGCCCGAATTTTGGAAATCCGGGCCCACTTTGGAATCGATTCGAACTAGGGTTCAAATCGATTAAGAATGCATCCAATCGAGGTGAAATTTGGTGTGAACATTCTTCAACATGTGTGTAAGCTCCTATGAAAATTTCATTGCATTTGGATCAACGGTTTGGAAGATATGATCGGTTCGAATTTGAGGTTGTCCGTTGCCTGTCGCCTTCGAATCCATCGCTTGGAATCCGTTGCTTCGAATCCATCCAAAGTGCGTGCGCATCGATGACGTGGCGCTATTTCTTTGGGTTGATCCACCTTTATCGCCGTGTTGAATGCTTCCCTTCCTGAAGACGCGTTCGTATCCATTTTCCATGCTTCGTCCTTATCCATAACTTTACAACGGTCATGCTCCTATCCATTAACTCGTGTCTCTCTACGCATCGGTCCCAGAAGTTCATTTCGTATCGATCCCACGTGATATGGTCGATTCGAAACGAGTATGGGGACATCGATACGAAGTGATCGTGAAGGATGGATACGAACGAGGCCTCTCTTGATGGATTCGAACGAAGCACTCACCTGATGGATACGAAAAAGACTGGAGTCGAAATGAGCCATCTGCACCCATCCTGGTCGATGTGAAGCACATCGATTCGAAGAACCTCCACATGCTTGCTACCACTCTGGGTTTGTTTCCATCGAATCATGATCCATCTACCCTTCCTATCTGATCGATACGAGCCTATCGAGTCGAACCAGTAACTCGATTGATTCGAACACTATCGAGTCGAACCAACACCTGATGCGAACTTCACAGAGCCGAATCCATACCAATCGATACGAAGTGTATCGATTCGAGCCATCATCCCTCCGATCGATGCGAAGTGTATCGATTCGAACCTTGTGTGCTGATGGATTCGAACAGTATGAACTTCTTACCTTACATCGATCATATCTCCTTCATACGAACTCCGATTAACCTGAAATTTGAAACATAGCCTCTCCTAGTCCTTTACACCATCTCCAACCAATTTCGTCCCAATTGGAGCTCAACCAAATTTTGACGATATCGATCGTAGCCTTGATTCCAACTGATCGCCAACCCCGATATCCATCATCCCTTGCCAATTTGTTGATATTCCAGTTTTGACCAAAAATGGGATAACATTTGCCCCCCAAAACATGTCTTGTGATAACAAGGCGTGTTTTGAATAGTTCCGAATCCAATATCCGAAGTCCATAGCCATATTGCCAGAGTATATCATCCTTGACTGCTCCTAGTCGATGTCCAATTCCAAATCCAATAACCAAAGCCTTAGCTAATTCCATATCCATTCGAACTCGACAACCGAGTCCTAATCCATCCTTATCCAATAGCCAATGACCGAATCCAGGACCTCTACGGGTCGATATCTGAATCCATAACCTCTCCGGGTCTTGCCAAGCGCAATTCACACCTGACAACCGTGGTCCAGTGTCCCTGGACGTTGTACAAAGCCATGGCTTAAGTCCTAAGACGAATCCTGGTCTCTCCGGACCCTTGTTGAGCATAGTCCATACTCAATGACCTGAAACAATAATCGATAATACGGGGCCTAAGTCCTAGGCCGAATCCTGGTCACTCCGGTCCCTTGCCGAGCATAGTCCATACTCGACGACCTGAATGAGTTAATTTACCATGTTCGGGCAAAGTGACTCACCCCTTGCCGGGCATAATCCATACCCGACGATCTTTTATCAAAAACCAGATAAAAATCCAATCAAAATCCAATCCAAAATCCAAATCCAAAATCCAAATCAAAACCTGAAAGCCAGAAATCCACACCAGCATCCAAAACCGAAAACAATCATCCAAAGGAAAATCCAAATCAAAAAACAAGAAAAACTAGGAGTTCAATCCAAACTCCAAAAACCAAACCAGAAAAAGCAGTGTCCAATCAAAAGCAAAAGATAAATTTCACGAACCATAGCATCGCAGTTTTATCATCATTCAAAGCATGCCTAGGGGCTATCTCCGTCCCCGTACATGTGTAAAATGACTTGGTTGCTTGCCAATAGTTCGCTACTTATTTCATATTATCCTGATCAATGGATGATCAATCGACCATCATCCCTGGGCCTCCCACGATCGTGGCTTGAGGTAGGCGGCGGTTGCTCCTGCTCCGCCGTTGCATTCCGAGTTCCAACATATTGTGGCAACAGTCCCTTCCTGACATGCTCCTCGATTATATCCTTTAAATGCCTGCTGCTATTGGTGTCGTGCCCATCCAAATCATGGAAGAGACAGTGCCTTCCTGATGTCCTCTCCCGTTCTGATGGTTCTCTTCTAGCCGGCCTCCGGTAGGGAAGGCGATCCCGAGTATCCTGGTATATCAGCTCCAGCGTCTCGTTTAATCCTGTGTATGTGGAAAACTTCGGATCCTTCCATCGCTTTCTATCTTTTCCAGAATCATCGTTTAACTTCCTCTTTCCTTTGTCTTCATCCGAACCTTTGTTGGATGGTCCTCCAACCCTAGTTGCGTTAACCTTTTTCAACTTTAAGTCTGTACTCGCATCTTCTTGCCGATGGAACCTTTCTGCCTCGTGAAAGAATTCGTCGAGATCCTGTGGAGGATCTCGTATCAGAGATACCTTGAAATCCGAGTCCTCCCTGACTCCTGATACTGCTGCCATTAAAACCATCGATGGATCAGACCGATCCACCGAAGCAACTGCGGCACTGAATCGAGTTAGAAATGCTCTAAGCGATTCATCCATCCTTTGCTTTACCGATGTCAATGTCATCACATTCTTCGGTCTCTTGACATGAACCCGAAACTGTCCCAAAAATCTTTCCACCAATCCCCTCCAAGTCCTGATAGATCCTTCTCCCAGCTGTCTGAACCACGTTGCAGCTATGTCCGTCAAGTACAAAGGGAAGCATCGGGCCATCACTTCTTCCGATGCCCCCAGCACCTCCATGTGTCTGGTGTACCTCATCAGGTGATCCGTTGGGTCTGCCTTGCCATCATATACTTCCACGCTAGGTAGCTTGAACTTAGGTGGATTCCGAGCCATCCTTATTTCCCGAGAAAACGGACTTCTGTTCACTCCTTCCAAGTCTCTGTTGGTCAAACCACCTCGCACAGTCTTCCTGATTATATCTACCAATCCAGCGTTGTCTGTCGGGGGTTGCCCCCGAGGGAACTCCGGCACATACTCTTCATGTGGCTCGCTAGCAGCAATGTTGGTTCTATCCTGTTGAATTCCTTCCAAGGGTCCTCCTGTGTTGGACCCTGCGGGCCTGCCCCCAAGCCTTTGCTGATTGCCCTCTGGCTCTGTATCCTGCCCTCCATTGGGTTCCACAACCCTAGTTCTTTGTCCTGCATCCACAGCCGCCGTAGCTGTTCCTAAGTTCTGCACACCTGTAGCTCTCATTTGCTCAAAGAAAGTCTGCATCATTTCCTGTTGACTCTTCAACAACCTCTCTTGCAGTGAGTTTGTTATGGCTTACATTTCATCCCGGGTTATGTAGATCGAAGCCAGTCCTTCCTCACCTCCGGAGGATGCTTGTTGACTTCCTTCCTGTTGGCTTCTCTCAGCCCTTAGCCTTCTGCTATTTTGCCTAGTCATTGTCTTTCAAATCCAAACTTTTATCCGATGCAGCGGGTGCTAGTCCTTCTCAGTGAAAGCACCAAAGTGTTTGTGCCAAAATTGGTCACAAACCCCAAATACCATGAAAGCACCAGTGTATGAATACAAATCAGCAATATTCAAACACAAATAACAGGTCTCAGCAAATAACAAGCAGCAAATCAGAAATAATGAACAGAGACATAAGTTTTATAGTGGCTCGGCTATCTTCGACCAACGTCCACTCCAAATTTTTATCCTTTTATTAATTATCCTTGCTGGTTACAAGTGATTACAGCAGTTACAAAGTCCAAATTCGAAACAAGTAGCAGCAATGATGATATAGAGTGATTCTGGCAGCGTCCTGGCGTGCTTGTTCTCTTCAAATTATCCGACCCCTTTTCTGAATGACCAGGGACTCTATTTATAGGCGTAGAAGGCTGATATTTCTCCTAAAAACCCGGTAGACCGCTTCTGGCACGTGAGGGGACCCATACGCTCGGATTCTGGAAATCCGGGCCCACTTTGGGATCGATTCGAACTAGGGTTCGAATCGATTAAGAATGCATCCAATCAAGGTGAAATTTGGTGTGAACATTCTTCAACATGTGTGTAAGCTCCTGTGAAAATTTCATTGCATTTGGATCAACTGTTTGGAAGATATGATCGGTTCGAATTTGAGGTTGTCCGTTGCCTGTCGCCTTCGAATCCATCGCTTCGAATCCGTTGCTTCGAATCCATCCAAAGTGCTTGCGCATCGATGATGTGGCGCTATTTCTCTGGGTTGATCCACCTTTATCGCCGTGTTGAATGCTTCCCTTCCTGAAGACGCGTTCGTATCCATTTTCCACGCTTAGTCCTTATCCATAACTTTACAACGTTCATGCTCCTATCCATTAACTCGTGTCTCTCTACGCATCGGTCCCAGAAGTTCATTTCAAATCGATCCCACGTGATATGGTCGATTCGAAACGAGTATGGGGACATCGATACGAAGTGGTCGTGAAGGATGGATACGAACGATGCCTCTCCTGATGGATTCGAACGAAGCTCTCACCTGATGGATACGAAAGAGACTGGAGTCGAAATGAGCCATCTGCACCCATCTTGATCGATGTGAAGCACATCGATTCGAAGAACCTCCACATGCTTGCTACCACTCTGGGTTTGTTGCCATCGAATCGAGATCCATCTACCCTTCCTATCTGATCGATACGAGCCTATCGAGTCGAACCAGTAACTCGATTGATTCGAACACTATCGAGTCGAACCAACACCTGATGCGAACTTCACAGAGCCGAATCCATACCAATCGATACGAAGTGTATCGATTCGAACCATCATCCCTCCGATCGATGCGAAGTGTATCGATTCGAACCTATGTGCTGATGGATTCGAACAGTATGAACTTCTTACCTTGCATCGATCATATCTCCTTCATACGAACTCCGATTAACCTGAAATTTGAAACATAGCCTCTCCTAGTCCTTTACACCATCTCCAACCAATTTCGTCCCGATCGGAGCTCAACCATATTTTGACGATATCGATCGTAGCCTTGATTCCAACTGATCTCCAACCCCGATATCCATCATCCCTTGCCAATTTGTTGATATTCCAGTTTTGACCAAAAATGGGATAACAATATACAACATAAAATCTTCACTCTTGATTTCATTTGAATTAGATATGCTTATCTCCCACTTAACAAGAAGTTCATTTTAATTTTTTCTAGTAAGATGCTATTGGTATAGATGTGATCTTCCAATGATTAATATGGTGTAATTAGTTTTTCTAGTAGAATGGAATGCAAGGTCTTATATGTTAACCAAATTGCCAAAACATGTTTGTTTCTTGTTTTCCCAGGTTCAAGTTGACATTGGAAACATGGAATGTAGCATATGGTTTTGAGCTGAAGCCTAAAAATTTGGGTTTTCATGATTCCATGAAGTTTTTAAGGTTTTTACTATACTATTTCTTAATGGTTAGACTAATTAAAGATCTGAAGACTATACCACTTAATGATTGTACTAAAGATCTGAATTATGCTGCTAAAATGAATGTATGAACCATTATTTTGTATAGATTATTAACACTATAATTGACATATGTTTATTTTGGTATTATGTTATTCAGTTTGCATTTGCCATCAAATTTAATTTTGAATAATTGTAATATTGCACGCAATAATTGTTTGTTATAATCAATAATACATACATACATACATACATACATACATATATATATATATATATATATAGTCTTTTTGAGTACTGTAATAATGATTTTTGAGAATGACTTTTTTGCATCAGGTATAATGTAACGACTCGGAAATTTCAAACCCGAAAATTCCAGATAGTTAGAAAAAGAAGAAAAGAAAAACAGAAACACCAACATCTCACTTTCGTAGCGGACAAAATAATATTAAATAATATTCTTTACACACAGTAATCTATATCAGACAATTACATTTTAAATACATCAGAGTTACAACATATATACAAACAGTGGACATTTACAACCAATATGTCCCAGGTATGCAACAATATATCACAGCGGAAATACTCCAAACGTTCCTGTCATCCAACTCGTCTCCTGAGCTCCAGAGCGTCCTTACCTAAAATCTGTAATACTCGGTCTGACCCGAGCATTACATCAAAGTAACACCCGGGTCAGGCTGGAAACCGGCGTGATTAAACTCATCTAACATGAAACTTCAATACATAGAACTTATTTAAACCCGGGTAACTCGTTCATCATTACAAGTTCGCAGCTTGTTATAGTCAACACTTATTCTCAAATCAATTTCTAAGTACCTTTACTTAGTTTTTAAATGGGCCAAACATTTAAATTAACCCCATCACAGTCTATTAATTTCACATACCAAATCTATAAAGAATCATAGTAGATTACAAAATCGAAGTGATTTCGGGTACTTACACGTACCCGACCCCGGTCCCTTCGAATTCACTGTCATCTTAAATCCAGTTTAAGTGGATAGAATCAATTTAAATGCAGGGTATCATAATCCTCACAACAATTCATTATCGATAGATAACCCTACAATTTCATTGTTCAATCCATCATATCATATTATAGTACATTACATATAACATCAAAGATCTTCAAATCCCAAGTTATTCAATCATCATAAGCAAGATTTAATATATACATATATTTCTTAATTAATTTAATTAATCTCTAATTAAATTAATTACCAACTTTAATCACTTGGATTTCTAAACCCTGCTTGCTTAACATTAATTATTCACAACCCAGTTTATTTATCATCTTAAAATCATCCATCTTAATTAATCATCCTCGATTGATTATCCTTTACAATAAGTAATTGACTCTCAACTAATTACTCAAAAATAATTAATCCTAAATTACTTCCCTTAAGTATTCATCATTAATTAAATCACTTTTAGTAATTATCCATTAATTACTCTCCTTAATTAATCATATTCAGTAATTGTTCTTTAATTTCTTTTATTATCATTACAAATTTATTTCATTAAGCACTTGCCTTTTTATTAATTAAGTAATCAGAAATCCTTTAATTACTCTCATTAACCATTAATTAATAAGTTAACCTTAAATTGATTCTTGAAATTAATTTTCTAATCATATAGTCATTCACATTAAATAATTAACCTTCAATTAATTATTGAAATTAATCCTTTTAATTAATCATCTTAAGTAATTATTCTTAATTAATTACTTAAATTAATTATCCTCAATTACTTAAGTTAATAAATATACCCTTACTTAATTAACAACTTTTATATTAATTACCCTTATTTAATCATTATTAAAGTTCATTTGAAATCACACATAGAAATATAACTAAATAATTAACTTATTAATAAAAAAAATTAACCCAAGCAATTCATTTAAAATTTGGTTAATCATTTACTTCCACTTCCTTTGGCTTTTTGAACTAGATCAAATCATTAGCTAGAAAACTCGGTTAAATCAAATTAAAACATCGGCCCAAACAAATTCCCTAGCCCAATACTTACGAAATCAGATACAACTCCTCCTCACCCCTTTCTACTATTAAAATTTAGCAAGCCCAAATTTAATCGACCCGAAATTTCCTTTCTTCCCTCCCTGTTCTTCCAAACTACTTCATATTTCCTCCATTAGTCACTCCTTCCACCTTCCATCGTGCACACATTAACTGCTGTGCACGTGCTAACATCAACGGCGGCCAGAGACTTGTTCCCAAATATCCCTCCAAACCACTTACGATCACCCCACCACGATGATGATCAACACGAGAACTTAAAACAGAAATTCGAGAATTTGAATCTTCACCCAAATCTAGTTCAAAACTCCTCTGCTCGACACTGCCTTGCCACGCCTCCACGGTCCACCGACCTCTATGAAAACTTGCCCCGAGAATCACCAACATCAACTTGTCCTTATACCCAGGCGTGCACGTCTGCCCCTCCTCACTATTGCTGCACGACCCAGCCAAAACAACACCCCCTTAAACCCTATATTCAACTCGGTTGGTCAATTCACCTATTAAAAACAAACGAACCCATTTTTCCCAGAACTTGCCACCCTTCAGCCACCCCCTGGCCAAGAACCGGCCCCCATCATCCATGGGTTCGTTGGGAATTGGTGAAAAACCAATTTCCGTTCATCTCTTAAATTCCCACTTAATACGTCTCGAAACAACACGAAACCATAATCAAAAATCAACACATTCAATTATGAACCGTTTAATAAAATCGAAACCTGAAATTTAAATATTTAATTTTCTGCTTAGGAACATAATTTACGGTGTTTCCCTGGTTACTGAGGACTTGCTAGTTATTTCATCTGAATATTTTTTTTTAAAAATCAAGTTAAGTTATGACGAACAGATTCCCTTCAAGTGCCATAACATAAAACAGTTCATATATTGAGATGTAAAAGTTTTAAAGAAATTTTGCTGCGTGTTATTAAAACAGAGTTGTTTGGCTTCCTTCCAGTAAAACTTCCTTTAAATTTTAACTCAAAAATTCTTGTAAAAATTAGATCCTGAAGATTCAAACACATTTATTTAAATATCACAGCCTACAGGAGAATATACGATGAGATTTTGATTTTTTTTAAATCTCGTTTTGGTATGTATAACCAACAGAGACCACTGTATATGAGTATACAAACATGCACATTCAATTCAATTATATTCATATACATGCAAGCATCATACAAATACCTGTAACACTTATCACAGCAGTGTTACAAATATTATTCACAACCAACAAGATTTTAAACTAATTTAAGTTTTTACTCACCTTAATATATGCAGATAGAGATCCTTATCTTGCTTTCGAAATCTGAAAGTGATGATGCTTTGATTGCCTTTAAATCTGAGAGGATTTGTTTGATACTTTGGGTTGCAATATCTTACAGGCTTTCGCTTAGATCTTCATGTGGACTGTAAAATGTTTTACAGTTGTTTCTCTTTGCTTTTGATCTTGAAGTTTTAATTCCAGGTTGAGTTTGATTTTTTTTTCTGCTAGCTTTCTCTTGAATCCTGCTTTTATTTTGTTCTGGTTTTTTTTTGTGAATTGAATTGAAGTTGTGGTTTGGATTTTCTTTTAAGTCTTAGGTTTAGAGAAGAAAATGATAAGGAAGATTAGGAGTTTACATGAGTTAATTTAGTTTTTATTAAAATTGAAAAGAAAATTCAAATAAAGGTGACACATGTCTTAACCTTACATTAATATGTTAACACTTGTTTTTCTAAAAGGTTTATAACTTAACACTTGTCCTAATTTAGTTTTATATTATTTATAAATGATTTTTAAAGGCTTTTTTAATTTAATTTCCTAATTAACTAATATGTTTTTTTTCTTAATTTATAAATGCTTTTCTAATTAAATTCCTAATAAACAAATACATTTATAAATTTATAAATGTTTTTTTTCTGAATTTGTATAAATACAATCTTTAAAAGAAAATAAAAACCAATTATAATTTAAATAAAAATCATATATAATATTTTTAACTCGTTTTTAAATGCTATTTCAAAAGCTTATGTATTTATTCCTATTAAATAAATACTTTCCAAATTCCTATTAATTTTTTTTATTAAAGAGAATAATATAAAACAAATCTTAATTTAAATAAAAACCTTATCCATATATTTTAAATCCAAACCATATTATTATTTCTATTTTAAGATATATATTCCTTTCAATTCAATTTTAAATTCCAATTCAAATTCAATCCAAATTAAAATCAATTCAAATAAATATGTATATATTGATTTAAACAAACATATTATTAAATTTATGTTGAAGACAATAAGTTTTTCCCATTTTTAAATAATCATATTAGGAGATTATTGAATAATTATTTTCCCAGATATGAATATTAATTTTTAGATTTATTTGTTTCATTCTTAACAATTAGTATTTTAGTAGTTAAAATTAGTATTTCTATTAACTAACCCAGTTACTTGTCAATTTACAGATACTCAAAATTCGGGTTATAACATTCCTCCCCCCTTTGAATCTTTTCATCCTCGAAAAGGAACGAAGCCAGAGCTTACTAAAAAGATTATTATCAGAAAAATTTCTCTTTGATAACTTTAAAACATTTTAAAATCTATATAATATTACCAAAATAGTTTTATAAAAATACTTTTATAACTCGATGTTTCCACAAGTCCATCCTTGTTCTCACAGAAATTCGGTCATACGTTGTATGACCAGGCGTAGGACTGAAGATCTATAAGTACTTAGGAGACTCATTTTCAACACCTAATGAAAATACTTTTAGAAAATACTTTTATTGAAAATTCAGAAAACAGTTTTTGAAAATAGAGAATATATCTTTGGCGAGAATGCTCTAA
This sequence comes from Allium cepa, assembly GCA_030765085.1. NCBI lineage: Eukaryota > Viridiplantae > Streptophyta > Magnoliopsida > Asparagales > Amaryllidaceae > Allium > Allium cepa. Next base: position 434,114,195 of record CM060943.1, read on the forward strand.
GAATCATCACCCCCATCCATGGTCGCAGTTACATTCCAGGGTTACGTTGCCATCGCGACAAAAGTCCATGTAACTGCAGGCTCTCCGCGGTTACGCCATGGAACCCACAACAGATCACAGTTACATTTCAGGGTTACATTTCCATCACAGCAAAAGTCCATATAACTGCAGGCTCTCAGCGGCCTCTGATTTCCGTTGTCGAAATGAAACTTCTCCACTCCTACATAGGTCGTAGTCTACCGATATAAAATCTAACGCAGACTGTTGGCTCTCAGCGGCACACACGACTTTCGCTATGATATACTCTACTCATAATCCCCAGGAACTAGTTTTGTCCGGACTCATCACAGGATCAACTTTAGAACCCTCCCCCTTGGGGCTCAAGGCAGCACCACCCGGTGGCACTCCTGAGAAGTTCATTTTAAGGGAGCGCCTTTTTCCCCAGAGCCATCATCAAAACATTTTATACTATACACATATAGTATCTTCAAATCATACACCTAGTATGATCTCATACAAAGCTCCTTTACACAAAATCGATTATTCCAAAATTGATAATTCTCAAACTAGGCTTTCCAAATTCTCATATTGATTTTACCCAAAAATCAAAAGCCTTTCCAAATCCAAAGGTTCCCAAAACCTTTTTCCAAAATCCTCATAAGATCCTTTATATATATATATATATATATATATATATATATATATATATATAGACACACAGATATATATAATTTTTAAAACTTTGGATCATTTCCAACTTGTATAAAACTCCTTTTATACTTTAAACATTTTCAAAAACCCTTTTCTTCTGGCAAAAGATTCAACAAGGGGAGTTTCATTTTATAAATCAAAGATATTTAACTTTGTTTACTAAAATCAAATATTCAAATTTGATTACTCTTTACAATATCATTTTTATTCAAATCCGTACGATGTACACATATCATCCGTACGCTATACCATTCTGATCGCTCACTCGACCACACAATTTCACTTCCGAACTAGTATCGTCCACCCGACTTCCTAGTGCACAGATCTGGTTTCTTGATCAGAAGCCGTCATTCACCTTGCGTAGTCATAACTATGATAGAGAATATTCAGAACCAATCAACAATCCATATCCAGGTTCGCTGTCGAAAATCGAGTGAAAAGTCCCAACTCAGATCGACATGCTATCTCGAAATTCTGTGCTCGAATCTGGATCAAATCATTATGTGAATAGAATAACATACGTACACCCTACGTATTTATCTTTATTGGCTCTTAGCCAAATCTATTCCATTTTTATTCACATTCACTTTGATTTTCATTCACTTACTCACAATTGCTTCAATCCGTTTGGATTATCACCTCTATTCTTATCTCGATTGGGTATTTAACTAATAACAGTTTGAACTCGGACCAGTTTATTTAAAAAATAGCTTGAAAATTTTAAAAATAGATAAGTAGTTGGAAAATAATTATTAGTTTGTAAAATAGGTGTAAAATAGTTAGAAAATAGTTAAATTAATTATAGAAATTTTAGATAATTGCAAAATAATAATAAGATAGTAACTAGTTTTGTAAAATGGTTAAAATATAGTAACAGTTGGAAAATTGTTAAACAGTTTCAAAAATAATTGTAAAACAAGTATAAGATAGTTTGACTTTTAAAAGAAAGGTTGTATATATAATGAATAGCTTGGAAAAATAGGTTTATATTAAAAATAGCCCAGAGTCAAAACTGCTCACTTCCCAATCTCCATTTTCATCAGTTCAATTTAAATTTCCTCTTCCATTTAAATTGACCCAATTCCAATTTAAATAACTTCAATTTCCATTGAAATTGATTCAACCCCAATTCATGTTGAGTTAATCTCGGTAACTTTATTCAACCTTGATCTCAAATTCTAATAATTCAAATAAATTTCAATTTATTTCAACTCCAGTTTGAATTAATCCCAATTTCAAACTCCATTTCCAAATCAAGTTGAATTATTCTTGATTTCCTTCCAAATTCAATTTAAATTCCATTTGAATTTTAAAACTATTCAACTTTAATTACAATTCCAAATTATTTTAAACCAAATTTCAATTTGAACTAATTTCAATTCAAATTTCAAATTTAAACCATCCTGAATTAAATAAATTCGAGTTAAATTTTTAAATGTTGATTTAATCCTTTAAATCAAATCAACTTATATTTTTAAACCATCTAATTCTGAATCCAAATTTCATTTCAAATTTATTTCAATATTCAGATAATAATTCAAATATTTGAAATTCAATTTATCATCAAATTTCAATTTTGAATCTAAACCTTTGTAGTTTTATCTTAAACTTTCAAATCTTAAGTTCAAAGGAATTCCATATCTTAATTTTAAATTTAAGTTAAATTTTATTTATCTCTATAATGGATATATTACCACAATCCATTTCTTCATTTATTTAAACAAATCAATTCACATTTCAAAAATTATTCATAACAATGGAATGATATCAGGATGAATAAACATCCAAATTTAACCAATACCAATTATTTCAACTTTTAGATCTCAAACCCATCATAAATCAACCATTTAACTTTCTAAGTTAAATCTTAATTTCATCTTGAAATTTCCAAATCAGGTTGATCATTTCAACTTATTTAACTTTTCCCCCGAGTTAAACTCAATTCACTTAATCCAGTCAACCTTACCCAGTTTGAACTTCCATCTTAAATTTTGAATTTTTCATAAATAATCTTTCCACTTATTAAGTTCAAAAACTTATCACTTTGGGTATCATATCTCATTCCAGATTTAAAACTCAATATTTGGAGTTTATTTCAAACCATCCACATATATATACATTTTACTTCTTGGCCCGCCAAGCCAAATTTTAAAATTTAAACCACCCTTGGTTTTAATTCAAAACAAATTCCTTTAAATCTTTAAACAACTCTTGTTTGCATCAAACTCTCTCATTCAAATAATATTATTTATTATTCCTTTTAATAAATTGAAAACAAATTCCAAATGTTTTTAAATCTTAAGATTCAAACTTCACAATTTAGATCAACTTCAATTTCAATTTATATCCCATACTTATCTAAATGGTTTACTTCCTTAAAACATTTCATTATTACCTTATTCTCAAATTCTTTCCCAAATTCACGAATTAAATTTCAGTTTGAATTTATTTCAAACTTATTCAATTTCAATTTCAGTTTGGTTGTGTTCTATTACTTCTCAATTTAATTCCAATAAGTTTAACAACCAATTCCCTTAATATTTATTAGAAAGAAATATTGCTTTATATATCAAAATATATTTTTATATAAAATCTTTTTAAAAAAATTTATATAAGAAAATAACAAGTACGCTCTCATAAATATACATATACTCAAATCATTCTAGGGTACCACTTACCGTATCCTTGATGAGTAATCCCACCGGAGCCAAGGTTCTCGCTTAACCTTCTGCTCTGATACCAAATGTAACGACCTGGAAATTTCGAACCCGAAAATTCCAGATAGTTAGAAAAAGAAGAAAAAGAGAAAGAAGAAAAGAAAAACAGAAACACCAACATCTCACGTTCGCAGCGGACAAAATATAATATCAAATAATATTCTTTACACAAAGGAATCCATATCAGACAATTACATTTTAAATACATCAGAGTTACAACATATATACAAACAGTGGAAATTTACAACCAATATGTCCCAGATATGCAACAATATATCACAGCAGAAATACTCCAAACGTTCCTGCCATCCAACTCGTCTCCTGAGCTCCAGAATGTCCTTACCTAAAAATCTGTAATACTCGGTCTGACCCGAGCATTACATCAAAGTAACACCCGGGTCAGGCTGGAAACCAGCGTGAGTAAAATCATCTAACATGAAACTTCAATACATAGAACTTATTTAAACCCGGGTAACTCGTTCATCATTACAAGTTCGCAGCTTGTTATAGTCAACACTTATTCTCAAATCAATTTCTAAGTACCTTTACTTAGTTTTTAAATGGGCCAAACATTTAAATTAACCCCATCACAGCCTATTAATTGCACACACCAAATCTATAAAGAATCATAGTAGATTACAAAATCGAAGTGATTTCGGGTACTTACCCGTACCCGACCCCGGTCTCTTCGAATTCACTGTAATCTTAAATCCAGTTTAAGTGGATACAATCAATTTAAATGCAGTGTATCATAATCCTCACAACAATTCATTATCGATAGATAACGCTACAATTTCATTGTTCAATCCATCATATCATATTATAGTACATTACATATAACATCAAAGATCTTCAAATCCCAAGTTATTCAATCATCATAAGCAAGATTTAATATATATATATATATATATTTCTTAATAAATTTAATTAATCTCTAATTAAATTAATTACCAACTTTAATCACTTGGATTATCTAAACCCTGCTTTCTTAACATTAATTAATCACAACCCGGTTTATTTATCATCTTAAAATCATCCATCTTAATTAATCATCCTCGATTGATTATCCTTTACAATAAGTAATTGACTCTCAATTAATTACTCAAAAGTAATTAATCCTAAATTACTTCCCTTAAGTATTCATCATTAATTAAATCACTTTTAGTAATTATCCATTAATTACTCTCCTTAGTTAATCATATTCAGTAATTGTTCTTTAATTACTTTTATTATCATTACAAATTTATTTCATTAAGCACTTGCCTTTTTATTAATTAAGTAATTAGAAATCCTTTAATTACTCTCATTAACCCTTAATTAATAAGTTAACCTTAAATTGATTCTTGAAATTAATTTTCTAATCATATAGTCATTCACATTAAATAATTAACCTTCAATTAATTATTGAAATTAATCCTTTTAATTAATCATCTTAAGTAATTATTCTTAATTTTTACTTAAATTAATTATCCTCAATTACTTAAGTTAATAAATAAACCCTTACTTAATTAACAACTTTTATATTAATTACCCTTATTTAATCATTATTAAAGTTCATTTGAAATCACACATAGAAATATAACAAAATAATTAACTTATTATAAAAAAAAATTAACCCAAGCAATTCATTTAAATTTGGTTAATCATTTACTTCCACTTCCTTTGGCTTTTTAAACTAGATCAAATCATTAGCTAGAAAAATCGGTTAAATCAAATTAAAACATCGGCCTAAACAAATTCCCTAGCCCAATACTTACGAAATCAGATACAACTCCTCCTTACCCCTTTTTACTATTAAAATTTAGCAAGCCCAAATTTAATCGGCCCGAAATTTCTTTCCTTCCCTCCCTGTTCTTCCAAACTACTTCATATTTCCTCCATCAGTCACTCCTTCTTCCACCTTCCATCGTGTACACATTAACTGTTGTGCATGTGCACACATCAACGGCGGCCAGAGACTTGTTCCCAAACATCCCTCCAAACCGCTTACGATTACCCCACCACGATGATGATCAACATGAGAACTTAAAACAGAAATTCGAGAATTTGAATCTTCACCCAAATCTGGTTCAAAACTCCTCCGCTCGACACTGCCTTGCCACGCCTCCACAGTCCACCGACCTCTATGAAAACTTGCCCTGAGAATCGCGAACATCAACTCGTCCTTATACCCAGGCGCGCACGTCTGCCCCTCCTCACTATTGCTGCACGGCCCAGCCAAAACAACACCCCCTTGAACCCTATATTCAACTCGGTCAGTCAACTCACCTATTAAAAACAAACGAACCCATTTTTCCCAGAACTTGCCACCTTTCAGCCACCCCCCGGCCAAGAATCGGCCCCCATCATCCATGTGTTCGCCGGGAATTGGTGAAAAACCAATTTCCGTTCATCTCTAAAATTCCCACTTGATACGTCTCGAAACAGCACGAAACCATAATCAAAAATCAACACATTCAATTATGAACCGTTTAATATAATCGAAACCTGAAATTTAAATATTTGATTTTCTTCTTAGGAACGTATTTTACGGCGTTTCCTTGATTACTGTGGACTTGCTAGTTATTTCATCTGGATATTTTTTTTAAAAAATCAAGTTAAGTTATGAAGAACAGATTCCCTTCAAGTGCCATAACATAAAACAGTTCATATATTGAGATGTAAAAAATTTAAAGAAATTTTGCTGCGTGTTATTGAAACAGAATTGTTTGGCTTCCTTCCAGTAAAACTTCCTTCAAATTTAAACTCAAAAATTCTTTTAACAATTAGATCCTGAAGATTCAAACACATTTATTTAAATATCACAGCCTATAGGAGAATATACGATGAGATTTTGATTTTTTTTAAATCTCGTTTTGGTATGTATAACCAACAGAGACCACTGTATATGAGTATATAAACATGCACATTCAATTCAATTATATTCATATACATGCAAGCATCATACAAATACCTGTAACACTTATCACAGCAGTGTTACAAATATTATTCACAACCAACAAGATTTTAAACTAATTTAAGTTTTTACTCACCTTAATATATGCAGACAGAGATCCTTATCCTGCTTTCGAAATCTAAAAGTGATGATGCTTTGATTGCCTTTAAATATGAGAGGATTTGTTTGATACTTTGGGTTGCAATATCTTACAGGCTTTTGCTTAGATCTTCATATGGACTGTAAAATGTTTTACAGTTGTTTCTCTTTGCTTTTGTCTTGAAGTTTTAATTCCAGGTTGAGTTTGATTTTTTTTTTCTGCTAGCTTTCTCTTGAATCCTGCTTTTATTTTGTTCTGTTTTTTTTATGAATTGAATTGAAGTTGTGGTTTGGATTTTCTTTTTAAGTCTTAGGTTTAGAGAAGAAAATAATAAAAAGAAAATGATAAGGAAGATTAGGAGTTTATATATGTTAATTTGGTTTTTTATTAAAATTGAAAAGAAAATTCAAATAAAGGTGACACATGTCTTAACCTTACATTAATATGTTAACACTTGTTTTTCTAAAAGGTTTATAACTTAACACTTGTCCTAATTTAGTTTTATATTATTTAAAATGATTTTTAAAGGCTTTTTAAATTTAATTTCCTAATTAACTAATATGTTTTTTTTTCTTAATTTATAAACGCTTTTCTAATTAAATTCCTAATAAACAAATACATTTATAAATTTATAAATGTTTTTTTTTTCTAAATTTATATAAATACAATCTTTAAAAGAAAATAAAAACCAATTATAATTTAAATAAAAGTCATATATAATATTTTAACTTGTTTTTAAATGCTATTTCAAAAAGCTTATGTATTTATTCCTATTAAATAAATACTTTCCAAATTCCTATTAATTTTTTTTAAAGAGAATAATATAAAACAAATCTTAATTTAAATAAAAAACTTATCCATATATTTTAAATCCAAACCATATTATTATTTCTATTTTAAGATATATATTCCTTTCAATTCAATTTTAAATTCCAATTCAAATTCAATCCAAATTAAAATCAATTCAAATAAACATGTATATATTGATTTAGACAAACATATTATTAAATTTATGTTGAAGATAATAAGTTTTGCCCATTTTTAAATAATCATATTAGGAGATTATTAAATAATTATTTTCCCAGATATGAATATTAATTTTTAGATTTATTTGTTTCATTCTTAACAATCAGTATTTTAACACTTAAAATTAGTATTTCTATTAACTAACCCAATTACTTATCAATTTACAAATACTCAAAATTCGGTTTATAACATATAAGTAGCTGATGCAATAGAGGGAATAGTTTGCACCGGTTGTTATAAAAAACCGATGAAACAAAGAAGCCTTTTAAACCCAAAGACTCTTATGTTGCATCTGTTTCCAACAACAACCTTCGCAACAAGTTCCTTTGTTGCATCGATTTTCATTACAACTGATGCAACATGTGGGCAGTGTCCAAGCTGCCAACTGTATTTTGCATCAGTTGTTAGTAACAATCAATGCAAAAAGGATCGTTTTGCATCGGTTTTCGAACTGATGCAAAACTGTTGATCCTGTTGCATCGGTTGCATATGCATCGGATGTTGAACTGATGCAAAAGGGGGGTAAATAACCGATGTAAATGGCCTGTTTTGTAGTAGTGATCTTTGAAAAGAATGTTTTAAAGATAAGCATAAGTGGAATGGTTTTGGGTTTGTAGCGACAATGTTCAAGTAACATTAGTTTTAAATTTTTTAGAATGGATTTGTTAAATCCTTTAGATTCTTAAAATGAATAACTTGAAGGAAATTGTAAGTAAGGAATCTTTTGGAAAATGATATAAAAAGCAAAGGTTTTAAGTAAGAAATCTTGTTAATGATTAGTGAATATACTTATATCGTTTGAGATAAGTAGATGAATACTTTTTAAAGTATAAAAAGAGTAATGGTTTAAAGTAAGAAATCTTGATAATGATTTGTGAAAGTACTTATACCATTTGAGATAAGTACATGGATAGTTTTTGAAGTACTGAAAAGAGAACAATTGATAAATGAAGTTTTGTTAGATAAAAGAAGTTTTACAAATAAAAGAGATTTTAATTAATAAAAGATTAATTAACCAAAAACGAGATTAGAAGTTGCTTATGTAACTTAACAGTGTTTTGTATGACTTGATCGTGCTTTATATGTTTACTTGTTTATGGAACATATTTAGTCATATTCTTAGCATTAAAACCGACGAAGTAAGCTTGTGTATCTATAGGAATTAAGAATGATATTCTTGTAAGGATTTGAGCAATAGAGCTATAACCTACCAGCTTCACTCTAAAGCGAGGGTTAGTGTAAAATGAAAATATCGAAAATGTGATAAGTATACGAGACTTAGTTTCTATATGGGATCCCTCTCACTATCATTGAATGACCAAATTCGTTGATTCAGTCTTGAAGAGATCGCGATCAATAAGTGTTTTACTTATTGAAAACCACTTTCAATTTTGAGATATGTTTCCTTTCTCTTAAAAGTGTATCTATTCGAGATGCTGGAATTCATGTATGGTTTCGAGATCTGTTTGAGATTTGGGGATCCAATTTGGTATTCATGTTTTGTTCGAGTGAGAAGACTCGTGTGAAAGATTCCAAATGTAACCTCAACATCAAAAATGATGGACAACAGAGTAGGGGCATAGCTTGGGGCTTGGCTGGCTCACGATAGGATATATCACTCCATATCTAGAGTAAGCTTATCTGTGTTGCGTGCAAGAGGTGATGGTATTTAGGATCATATATTTAGATGTGTACTAGCTATGTTTCCTTAGTGGTATATTTTATCTAAAGGTATATGGCGCTCAAAAGTAGTTTCTAACCCTTGTGCAAAAGATCCGCTTTAGTTGACGGGAGGCATCTCCAAGGAAAAACCTAATATGCGAACGAACCTTAGAAGTTTTGATCGTACCCTAAATATGGTGTGGTGTGATGAATGCAAGAACCACGTCTATTTGATATAACCTATATTACACCCTAGACATTATATACTATGTCACCTTATGTGCTTATTAGACGGTGGTTCTTTTGAGGGGATAACTATTGTGGCATCCTATGGCTGCATATTTCTTGAGTTTCTCATACCAGACTTATATCTGACTCTTGGTTTTTATTTTCCCTAAATTCTTCATTTACTCTTTCCAGTAGTCTGAGAAAGACAATTTTCGTTGATGGTCTTTAGAGCTCGAGAAGATGAGCTGGACATTTCACCTACCTAGTATTCTTATTTCCCATATATTACTATATGATATATCAACATTTGTGAGGACAAACAGCTATTACTGTCTAGGCTGATGAAAGTATTTAGATTTTGTAACGCCGAAATTTCTGTATCGGAGTAATCTTGTGTATTGTTCCTTTGATATTATATATTATCGTTCCAATGTTTGATTCTGATACAATATTCTCTTCTTTCTTGTTCTATTACTTTTTATTTCATCTTAACAATTCATCCTTCCGACACTTGTATGCTCAGCACACTAATACCATGGATGTTTTAGTGTCGACGTTTAGGGATCGAAAGGGCGGGCCATTATAAAAATTGTGTGTTAGGTATAGGATAGTAGGAACTAGATGAAAAATTGGATTAGTCATACCATTATTCATAGGATTATGGAAATTATTGTTTGAAAACAAAGATTTTGGTTTTTTAAAACATACATATATATAGAACTGCCAGTACATATATGTGGTTTGCACCATATTTTCAAAAATTCTTTAAAGAATGCATTCATATAGGAAGCACCGATTTAGTATTATTCAACATACATATCACATGTGTTGTGATACACTGTGCATTTATACATGGTTGGTTACAAATTTGGTTGTACACTAATTGATTGGAGAGTTTAGGATGGATGCATGTTATATTACATGCTTAGTCCTTGAGGAATTTCAAGGATGGAATTCTTTAATGGGAGAAGGATGTAACACCCCATAAAATAAATAATAATTAACCAAAAATTACTAATAATTAATTATTATGTCCAAAATGGAGTTTTGAGCAAATTTCAGAAACTTGCACCATTTCTTTTGTAATGCTTTTTAATCAACTTTCATATATAAATCTTCACGGTCGGAGTTTAAACAAAGAAGTTATCAACGTTTGAATTTTTCAAATCAAAATAATCAAAAATTATTCAAAATAATTTAAATAATAATAAATTTAATTTCATTATAATGTCAATGGAAAAATTGAGCTCCAGGATTGCCATCGGTCGAACACTAGGAATACTCGGTCGATAACTATATAAGGATGGTTGACCGGTTAGCTAAGGCAGGCATGGTTTGAACTTCAGTCTACACGACTCAGATTAATAAATATTAATCCAATTGACAGAATTGATTTCAACGCCTATAAATAAAGGCTAAACCCCCCTTTTCTTCTACTATTTCCTGAATTGAGCAGCAGAACTCTAACATTTTTACTTCTCCGCCACTTTTAGAATTTTTTGAAACATTACGTATATACATATACATACATGTACATGCATACATACACGTATGTACATACGTACATATATATATTGGTGAAGGACGGAGAATAAAAGAGAAGAGGAACGAATCAATTCTGCAAAAGAGATAAGTTGAATTTTTTTAAATTTAGGTTCTACTTAAATTAAATCTCTATCAGATCTACAAATCCAATTGGTATGTATACATTTTTAAATACATATTAGTTGAAAAGAAAAGGAGCCAAGTAAGAAAAATGGATTTGGATCTCTTTATTTAAAGCTAATATGTAGGTGAAAAACTATGCAATTAACATAATACTAGGTTTATGTCGTAGAAATTCTATTTTACTTATTATGCCTTTGTGAAAACCATTGAATTGTATGCATAAATAAATGAATCTAACTAGAAATCCTTTCATACATATTCATTAAATTGTTTAACTTTCATGAAATAGTATATACACCCCGGATTTGTAATTTAGGGAGAACAGTCCCTAAAATTTGTAAATATGATATTGATAGAATTGTTTAGTTATTTCCATATTTTTTTATTTGGGTTGTCATTTGTTAAACTGTTAATCATGCATTGGGTATGTTTAAATTTGATTTGGGAATTAAATTTTATATACTTCAATTAATTGGAATTGTAGAATGTACAATCTAGTTGCATTAATCTCCATAGGAATTTCCATAAGCTGCTCAACCTCACAGTTATATAAGTGTGTCGTTTGAAATAATAAGGAATATTCATATATCCAAGTGAAAGAGATGTGCAAATTAGGGATTTCTCCATAGTTCGTACTGTCTATTTCAATAAAAATAAAAAGAGATAATTCTTCTTGATTGTGAAAAAAATCACAATCCCACTTTTGGTAGTTTATGGAAAGTCTATAATTGTAACATTTCTTGTTCAGAAAAAGATACAGTCTAATGCATTAAATGCGGAAATAAATATTTTTTCTGGAATTTACACGTAAGTATTTATTCATAAATTCCTACATGTTAATATTAAAAAGTTACAATTATCAATGTAAGTAACCCGTTACAATAACATTAATTGCAATTAAAGATAAAATTACAAAATTTATTAGAAACTAACATACTTATTAACTCCACATAGGCATATACACTAATTAACTATATATAAAAGTTAAAGTAAAACGTTTAAGAAATAAATAAATAAATATCAGTTATCATATTGATTACAAATAAAATGCTAAAATGTGAATGATGTTTTAAATTAAAGCATTATATGAGCTACAATATTAAGAAATTAATCACACTATTAAAAGAAAGCTACAATAGTCAAATCAATATGGATATTAACCCATTTAATGAATTTAATTACAGAGACAAAATATGACAACGATGAAGGAAACTTAATAAGCATGATAAATTAATTCTAAAACGTGGAAACAAATATCATTAATACTTGTCCAATTTGAATATAAAAGACTATTTATAAATGGCATTAATTGGAGGTAAAAGAAACGTAAATAACATTGTGTAAATGAGAGATAAATGCAGTAAACGTATAAATTAAAAAGACATACATAGCAAGAAATTAAATGAATACTGATAAATGAGTTTTGGATGCATAATAATTTCTGCAATTGAAATTATATCGCTATAATAATACATTTACGACGGGAGTGAACTGTTAGACCTAACCATATATTTGATTAATTATAAATGACTTGGCTTAGTATTTTTTTTTTGAATTACCTAGAGAACCAAGCTTCGCTTGTAAACTCTAGGGAAGTATGTGCCTGCCAAACACATACTTCGGGTACTTGTTACAGGGTTGTCAGTTTCGGGACTCGAACTCGTGACCTTCGATCACGCAGTCCGGACCATCAACCAACTGCACCAACCCTATTGGCGACTTGGCTTAGTATTGGTTGGGATGGAAGGTGTTGGAGTTACACAACAAAAGTCTGCCCTCCGAGAGAGGGTACCAACGGTTGTGTATATGTATTATTGATTTGGGACAACTCTAACTATATAACCCGTGGAGATATATGCTTGTGTACAAGTTTGTGGAAAATATACCGATGGGGTCGCCTCATATTTGAAGTGTTAAATGGCTAAGTACCTTAATGGGTCAAGGGATTTACTTTGGGTTGAGATATTAAGGAATAACATTGGTTCTAAGGTAATAGCCTTGGTCGATATATATGTTTAATTATATTTTACTATTCCAATATGAATTCGTATATATAGCTCTTTGATATATTTATGTTTATTACAGGTTACCAACACCAACGATCCATATCCTAATGGACTTGGGTTTTCAATTTAGTCATAATTCTGGCCCATTTAGGAGCGGGTTGTTACAGTTCTACGTATCAAAAATGATCCTCGATCTGCACTAGAGAAGTTAGGATGTTTAAGTTAAATGAAAGAGAAAAGAGGAAATGAATATGCCAGTCATCACAATATAAAGAAAAAAAATTTAAAAATGGAAATAATACCAGGGGATTGGAAGGAAGAAATTAAATCACTTCGATTATAAATGTAGAAAAATTTATCTTCAAACCTCTGAGTTTTGCAGGAAGAAACTTAAAAGATAGACTTCATAGCTTGAATATAATGAAACCTATCGTTACCTAAAGCGTCATTTTCAAGAGCCAAATACAATAAAATCAACTCCTAACAAATAGGCGCAGTTAAGTGTTCGGAATACATGATGAAAGTGAATGTTAGTAGATAATAGGAAATGGGAGAAAATTGAATTAGAGACAAATTTATAGCAGTTAACCACTTCCTAATAAATGGGTGAAGTGGAATATAGAGCCCAACTATGATGTGTTCGGACATTATGTAAACAACCCTTCTAGGGACCAATGGATGCGACTAGAGTGGAATCCTAAATGCATAATCTCTAAACCCAAAGTGGTTAAGAATGCCCTCTACTTGGATTTCTTCATAGATGGTTGAAATCAATTCAATAAAATAGGTCGAATTCCAACCCAAAGTATTAGGAAGATTGTTAGTAGCGATGGATAACAAAAAGAGAAAATGAAATACAATTGGAAGACGCTTTTAAAATCAATAGGCAAAATTAAGAAAAATTCAACATCAAATCTGAAAAAATTCAACTCTACTTAGAAACAAATAAACAAAATCATCATGATGGCGAGTTAATTGAACGATCCATATAAACATACAAGGAACACATTAAAGGCATGAACATGCATTCTGACATACTAAAAAAATGAGAGATATAAAGAAGAGTCTATATATTAAAAATGATAATAGTAGAGAAAATTTTAATTCATAGTTTAAAATGGATCATACGCCGGGAGCACGAAGATGATATAAAGAAAAGAAAACCACAATGACCCACAATTAGAACTTTTGAATGAGTAAAAAGGGAAATAGGAAGGAGGAAAGTAAACTTATATAGTTTATGGCAAAAAAATCTCAGCCATAAAATTCAGATGGCGAATCGATATCCTCAGATATTAATAATGACAGCCCCAAATACACAAAAAGTAAAGTAGATTTATTGGAATTTGAAACGATTAATATGCGAACAACCAAAGAAAGTTTGACAAACCACACCCCACTGAGTTTGGATATTTACTAAATTGAAAACCCAAGTCCATCAAAGTATGGATCGTTGATTTGATATCCTTTAAATAAATAAATAAATGCATCAGAGCACTACCAATATAACTCATAGCGGTATAGTAAAGTATAATAAATTATATAGCTACTGAACAAGATTCATGCTTCCAATATTTAGTGTCCTTGTCAGTGCCCAACATGCATATGGGACCTTACTATTCCCATACATAGCTATCATGTGGGTTGTAATGAGAAGGAGATTCGGAACAAAGTTTTTGTGACTGGTAAATCATGCACACATAACACTAGTTTATGTTGATTGTCTTCCATCACATGTTATGTTATTTAATTTTACTTAGCCATCTTGAATCCACATATGTGTATGATGCGCTTTATTTACCTAAAGTAGACCATTACTACATGTGTGTGCATAAGTACCACAGTCCCCCTTCAGACTAAGATACCATCCCCGCTAGTTTCCACAACCCAACACCTCGTCAAGACCCATCATCAATACAGTACCACAATACAGTATCACGTCCTCATTGTCGTGTATATCGAGGAACTTCGTAGTGTATAATAATGATGTCATAATAGTTTAGTCGTATTTTAACTGATATTAGGGATACACTTACTTGTATGCCTCCTATTGTGGACTCAACTGCACGGACTAAAGAGGACTCAACTCCTTGGACCACTCCACTCTTTTTGAAAGACCTCACTAAGGGTTATCCATCCTTGCCTCCTAACAAACAAACTAAAAAACAACTGTAGCGATGCATAACCCAAATGTGACCTACACTAGTAGGAGGTGCAGCCTGTTTTGGTGTAACCCTCGTCTTTCCACTAACCACTCAGGACCGATGACATTCTCGACCTATATGCAGCTCCTACTTTCGAATATGATACCAAACATACTGACATAGCATCGATACTTGCTCACCGTCCCATTAGATTGCCTAATGCAATCAAGGAAATACCGTTCTTAAAGATTGAAGAAAACCCTATTAGGGTATTCGTTTACCTATACGCGAGCGTATATAATTCACGGTCCTACGGTTGGATATATCTCACATCAGTATAATATATACACGACTACTGGTAGCCTCTTGCTATATGATGACTTATATTGTGTAACACTACTAACCTCGCTTTCCGGCCTATTTTAATGACTATGTCATTCTTATTTAGTCTAAGCTACTAGCTAATTTACTAATTCACACCCTACATAAACGCATACTTGAGACTACATATGTATGTGTGTGTATTCAAACTTATTTATGTATTACGCCTCCCATATTCAATTGTTAATAATATTCCTTTAGCTTTTCATGCGTTTGCTCCTTATTCCTTTAATATAAATTTAGTGTCATTTACTTCTACCTTTTAACTTAAAAGGTTTATATATCTTTTACCATTTACTTCCCCTTTTATTATTAAATCTATTTACTGTTCCATATTATCTTTAGTATCTTCTTTGGTTGTTAACCTCATTACTTACTCATTTTATTACTTACTTACCAATTATCACTTACTTATCTTTTAACTCATCATTATTCATCCTATTACCTTACTTACCCTTTTCATTTATTATTTGATTTCTAACTTTTTTCTATTGCATATATTAATTTTATAGTTAGACATTTATTTGTTATCTATTACAAATCTTTAATTCATACTTAGGGACTTCTGCATTTTAAAGTATTGGAATTGCATCTTCCTCAAAAGGAAAGGTTAATGGTGTAAATTTCTATACATTTTCCAAAAAAAATTTGTGTTATGTTTTGTATTACAAGGAATTATCTTTTTGTGGTTATTGAAATAGGCAGTACAAAATACGTTAAATATCTTTATTTTATATACCTCTTTCTTTTAGGTGTATTCCTTGTTATTTCAAACGATACACTTTTATTTATAATCTGAACTTGATAATCCATAAAAGCTCACATTGCAACTACCTACATTTCAATAATTAAAAATACTACTAAAACCATAATAACTTTTATTGTTAACTTCTTGTTCTCATTACTAGCATAAATCATTTAGTCTACAAATCTGGAACAACCATATAATTTATTAAATTCAGGGACTACTTCTACCCAATACATTCCAAATTCATATACACGCAATATTAAATTTAAGTTATCAATTACAAAATATGCAGATAGGGTTTTAGATTGCATTACATGCATATAATTAAGCGTACAACTCCAAATAATTAAATTTAGGTATACAATGGATAGATTTGCTATGAAATTAATCCAATATTATATAAAAGTATATAATTTTCTCACTCGCCTTTTTAGCCTTTCAAATTTCCAAATCTAGTCCTTATTACTTCATTTTGACTCTCTATTTTCTTCTTGTCAAAATACATATACTACAAGCATAAACATACGGTTTATAAATTAAGATCCGAGAGAGATTTGAATTAAATTTAGATTTGGATTAAGATTTACCATTTCTTTACCAAATTGATTCACCTCTTATTATTCTTCTCTTTTATTTTTCGCTATTCTCCATATATATTTATGTAATATGTTATTTTATAATTTCTATATTTTCTAGAATTTGTAGAGAAAAGAAAATGGTGGAGCTTTGCTCCTTGATTTAGAAAATATAAGAAGAAAAGTGATGGGTTAGGCCTGTGTTTATAGACGCATGAATCAATTTTCTCTTATTTTTATATCTGCTAATTGTTTATGTTAGTTAATGTACGTTCTTTTCTTTAATTCCTTTTTTTATTTCCTACCAATTTTATTATAACCCAATTAATGTTACCATTGCTTACACGTTAAGTATCTTTTAACACCAAGCTGTGATCTGACTTTCAGGATCTGTGTTGGGTCATCGCGACTAACTGGGATATCAATCGTTAGCTCAGTTGGAGCTACTCTTTCATATAGTGGCTCTTTTTGTGGGTCCATATTTTTATGGAACACTATGCTACTCAAGCCAGGGCTTAGGCATTGATTGCTATGCTTCCAAATTTTTGATGCAAAGAGACCTCTCCACACCTTTTATTTTCTCTCTTCGTGTAACAACTCGGGATTTAGGAGATTACCAAAATATTAAATTATAATATAAATTTTAATTTAATATGGGAATTGAATTTATAGATGGAATAAATTGATGATAATATTGCTTATTTAAAATAAATAATGTTTGTTGATTAAGAGTTGGATTTTTAGTGTAAACAAATGAGAAATAATGTTTAAAACACTTTATTGGTGGTATGGAATGAGAAAAAAATAAATTATTGGGTTAAAATTTATAATATTGGAGTTTTATTCCAATATTTGTCTTTTATCCCGAAACAAAAGGGTAAACACGAAGAAAATAAATTTTTGTCGTATAACAAAGTTTGAAATAATGTTTTAAAGCTAAAAACGTTAAAAGCATTTTTATACACATTAATGGACTTAGGAAAAAATTTATTGCTGAAAAATGATGAAAATAGTGATTTTTCACTATTAATGTGAATATTGATAAATAATTGGGATTAAATTGTGAAAATAATATTTTTAGTTGAAAATTTTAGTTTTTAGCATTACTAACATATTTCCTTCGTTAAAACATGAAAAAAGCAATTTGTTTCGTGTAAATCGGAATTTATGCGTAAAATATGTTGAAAACAAGTTCAAACTTGTAAATAACAACTCAAAAATACACTAAGTGTTAAAATTGGTTTAAAGAGCATAATTAATTGCCCATTAGCCCATTATCTGGATCCTTCTATTGAGATATGACATATTTTTTCTCCTTGCAGTAAACCATCTTCCTCAAAAAGCTTCCCAAGAGAAAACAATGGCTCCATTTCAATGAAAATGAAATTCATATCAATATCCTTGTGAATTAATTACTAAGATTCAAGTTAAATACTAAGACGCAGGTAATATCCATCCTTATAAACTCTTTAATCCATCAAAAATCTGAAATTTTGCTATTTTATGTTTCTAATTGCTATATCATTGTCTGCACGTCTCTTTTATGCTAGCTATAGGTTCCTGAAGCTAAATCTCAGCTAAATCTTCAATTTTTGCTACCAAATCGGTACTACATCTTGCTAAAACTATTCGATAAGCAAAATCGCTTGTAGTAAGTCATTTAGAATATGAATTGCTTGGTTTTAGCGAAGTCCGTATGCAAGTTTTTGAATCTTTTTGTTCATTTTTGTGTTTGAAAAGTGTCATTTTAGAAAAAACACAACTTTCTCATCTTGCAGTGAAATGCTGTCAAATTTTAGTACGTCGTTTTCCATGAACTAAAGTTTATATCTACATATTTTTATTCAATTCCGGATAGTTTTAATATCTAAAACACATCATCAAAGTTGGCTAGAAATTAGATTTGCAGTTATGTTTAGTTTTATGTTTGAAAAGTGCCATTTTAGAAAAACGTAACTTTCTCACCTTGCAGCGAAATGCTGTTAAATTTTAATATTATTGTCCATGTACTAAAGTTTATTGCTGCAAATTTTTATTCAATTCCGGGCAGTTTTGATATCTGAAACACATCGCCAAAGTTGGCTAGAAACTAGATTTGCAGCTGTGTTCAGTTTTGTGTTTGAAAAGTGCCATTTTAGAAAAAAAACATAACTTTCCCATCTTGCAGCATAATGCTACCAAATTTTAAGATGTCCATGTACTAAAGTTTATTTCTACAATTTTTTATTCCATTCCGAACAGCTTTGATATCTTAAACACATCGTCAAAGTTGGCTAGAAACAAGATTTGTAGCTGTGTTCGGTTTTATGTTTGAAAAGTGACATTTTAGAAAAAACATAACTTTCTCATCTTGTAAAGAAATGCTGTCAAATTTTAGTATATTGTTGTCCATGTACTAAAGTTCATTTTGTAGATTTTTACTCAATTTTGGCAGTTTAATATCTGAAACACATCGTCAAAGTTGGTTAGAAACTAGATTTGCAGCTGAGTTCAGTTTTGTGTTTGAAAAGTGTCATTTTAGAAACATCATAACTTTCCCATCTTGCAGCGAAATACTGTCAAATTTTAATATGTTGTTTTCCACATGCTAATGTTTTTTGCCTCAAATTTTTGTTTAATTCTGGGCAGTTTGGATGTCTAAAAAACATCGTCAAAGTTGACCAGAAATAAGATTTTCAATTTGTAGCATTCTTCATTAGTTTTCGCTGCTATTATTGAGTTAATGATGATTGAATTGAAAAGTTTGATGATGGATTTTGAAGCTATGATATCCGCTAATGGATTAGCTCAGTTTTGAAGAAATTTGGAATTCAAATTTTATTTAAATTATATTTAAATTCAAATATCGGTAATTATCGATATTTGAAGAATTTGATGGTTTTAATTGTTTTTCTTTCAAATAAATTTTGTAAAATTTATTAAAAATCATGGTTCGGAAAGTAAATATTTTTAGTCATTTTAAAGATTGTTAATCAACTAGTTAGTATTTTAAAGAATTTTATAAATAGGTAATATATTTAAATGAGGGTTTTTCCTTATAAAGCTTATATATAAAAATTTCTCAAAATCGTTTAAAAATCCTATTTACTCTATAAAATTATTTTAAATATCTTTTAGCTTATTCTTGTGAGTTTCGGTGTATAAGAATGAGAATCAAATGATTTAGTAAAACTACATGGTATGGTACATGTGTTCTTGCTTTATCGCCCAATATCGGACTAGTATGATTGAAACCAATTTGAAGTGATATTTGAGATGATTTAGAGGTTGCCTTATTTTAGCGAAGGTTACTGGTTCGAGAACAACTCTTTTTGAGTACATTCGATGATGAACCAATCTAGATGCAGTTTTCTTATAATTGCCGATGAAATGAGGTAACTTTCGATGTTAAAACTTTAATTTGCGATTATGGTTAGAAATGACCATCACGATGTTCTTCGTACTTTCCACGGAGATGAGGCGAGTTGTTTATTTGTTGATGTTTTATGTTGGTTTTCTAATGTGGCATCGACTAATGATTAGTAAACCAATAGTTGCAAACGTATGGTATGGGACATACCTTCATGCCTATCGGATTCCTATTCAAGAGGTTGAGACATATTCAAGATGTTACCAGTACTATAGACCGAGTACACGATTGGAGTCACCACGATGTTTATTATGTTATTACTAGACTCAAATCATCACAATGTTATTACTAGGGGTTTTTGACTGGGTGTCATCATGATATTCCCGACTATAGTCAATCAAGATGATGAGGATGTTATGTGACCCCAAGTCATCACGATGAATGGTACCAAATAATAGTAGTACTAGTCAAGATGAAAAGCACGTGCAATTTTCTATGAATTTTTTGATGTTCAATTTCACCTTTTTGTGATGTTGTTGTTTGAATACGGCTTTAAGTATGATATAGGCTACAATTATATTATGCTTTATGGTGATTTGGATTATAATTGCCTTTAACTCTTATGAGTTCTTATGATGATTTGATGTTTCTTTATGAAGTTATTATATGGTTCTCATCCCTTATCCACTTTACTTATAGATGTTCTTAAGAGAAACCATATGCATGTTACTTATTGAATTCCCTTGAAATAGATAGATGAATCAATGATGTCCCCTTTCTTATGAATGATATGACGAATAATATGTCGTTCCGTTGGCAACAACAGAGTGATTCTCACCCTTCCGTTTATTAATGAGATCATTACTACTGATCAGTTCTAGCTTGCCTGACCTGTATGTGCTTTTCACTTGGGTCAGACCGAGTTGTAGGTTAGGTATGGATTGCTGCTTCCTAGAATCGTTTTGCGGACTTTTGTTGGGCTTTATCATTTTGGCTTGGATGTCGTACTTTTTGAGTAGTCGACTCTTATGTTATCATGATATGTATTCTTTTGTGGGATGGCTGTATATGTTATTCGGTAGTCCATTCTACTTATATACGATGTACTATTATTATAATGTATGGTGATATATATACACACTCTGATCTGGGTTTACTGTTCTGTGACTGATTCATTTACTTACTTGCATATTGCATTTATTCTGAGATAGTCCGAAACCAGCATAGTGTGCATTAGTTAGAGACTAAGTGTGTCAACCAATGATGAGGTAACGAAAAAAAATAGAGACACATTCGACATGCTTAGCCCTTAACTAACATATTACTACAATGGTCGCTCATAACCAGCCATATCCTATGCATTAGTATATAGGATTACTTTGTAATTCTCTTTACTAGTGTAGGTCTCGGGGTGGGTTGTCACACTTTGCCACGCCTCACTTAGCTTGACGTTGTATCATTCGCGGCCAGTCAACTGTTCTCCTAAGATAATATCTACGCCATTCTCTATAAGAAAATTTAATGACAAGCACCAAGGAGCTATAGCCGCTCTGAATTTAGGCAAGGCTTGTTGGCCTAAAACTTCATTGTAAGCTGCATAAAGAAAGGCACAGCCTGCACTCGCTTATGATTGCCCTGACTAAGAAACACCCATAATTCTACATAACCAACCGGCTCAGTATCCATCCCATTGAACCCTTGTATTATAGATTTAAAAGATTTTTATCCTTCTCCACTAAGAGCATTTTATCAGAAGCTTTTTTGATTAGAATGTTAACTGAACTCCTATAGTCAACAAGGACCTTCGTACCATCGCAGGACCAGTCGTGGTTGTATTCACAAGTGGACCGATCGTTGGTGCCTCCACTCCATTAGTATCTCTCTTTCGAAAATTAATTTCATCGGTCATCATTCTACATTGTTTTGCTAGAGTTCCATCCTCAACTGCAAGGCAGCTCTCATCCGCATGCTTTATAGCACCGACGTATCTGTCCATTTCAGCTAGAATTTATCAGTTGTGTGCAGTCCACCGATAATTGTGTTTATCACCAAACATTTCTTAACATGCCTAGGCTCCTCACCACTAGGAAAAGCTTGCCCCCGCTGGGATGTCGACATAAAGGGATTAGGATTTCCTTGTCGCCTTCCTACGGGGCTTTCACAAACTGCTACAATTTTTTCTTTTAAATCAGCTCCTTAATCATATCACGAAAGTTCCTACATTCATTGGTGTTATGACCGTGGGTCTCGTGGAATTTGTAGAACTTGCTAGACTTTCTTTCCTCCTCGGTCGACTCTCTCAGAGCCGGTTTTCTATACTGCTTAGTGCCTTGAGTTGTTGGATAAGTATTCTCCATCGAGTTTTTCAATTCGGTATAGCTATGGTACATTGGAGTCCTTGTACGATTCATGTTATTTAGCTTTTCCTTTTGATCCCCATCTCCATTTTGCTTCTGACTATTGTTCTTACTGTCAATATTCACAACTACATTTCCAAAACTTCCTCCAAATTGCCTTACAGCGACATTTCTCTACACTACTCTAGTAGAACTCCCAGCCTCAGATCTCCATGGATGCTTGCATGCTTCTTCCAAGCATAAGTACTCATTGGCCTCTCTATAGAAAGCATCCATCGTCGGTGGGGGTTTCCTTTTCAACCATTCCTCGAAATACATATCAGCATGTATCTCTCTGATTAGCGCCATCGGCACTGTGTCATCCTTTGGATCTTTAACTTTCGTTACGGTAGTGTGGAACCGATTCATGAAATCCCTCGATGAATCTCCGTTAGCATGAAAGAGGTTTGATAGAGATATCACATATTTCGAATGTGAAGTATGCAAGTGGAATTGCTCAATAAACTTTCATGAGAACTGATCAAAAGATGATATGGACCTTAGTGGAAGTTGAGTGAACCACATCATATCTACTTCTTTTGGTAAAATTGGAAAACAATGGCATTTCATGGCGTCAGAAGCTCAAGTGGAATCCATGTGTCACTCATATCTCATTAAATGCTGCCTAGGATCTATTGTTCCTTTGTAGAACAACATAGTCTGCATTGCAAACCTTTGGGGATTTCTCTCACCTAGAATGTACTTACTAAATGGATTTTGACTAGGAGAGGTACCACACTCATCATTGGTTCTGAATCGATTTTCACTTACAAGTCTCCTGACTATGTATTCTAGGTATTTCAGGTCTATAGTTTCGACTGCTTGGTGGTTGTCAGGATCTGCCCCAAGTGTTTGGACCAACGACGCACACAACCTGGGTCTCGATACCAAGGTTCCCCAGCCTCTGGGGGATCCACTCGTGCAGCAGTTCCTCTATTTTTGCTCATGATTTGAATCATGAACAACCACAATTTTTCAAATACTGATCATCCAAGGCATGACCAGACGTCGGATCCATACTGCTATCCAGAGGGCGAGTACTGGGCCTATAATTCGTTGGGTCGGTACCGGCCCATCCTCTTGGGTCGGTACCGATACATAAACCCGAGCTTTGGGTCCAGTTTCTTCCATGATGTGATGCCCCAATAGCATTTTGATTCCTATTAAGCTTCTATGTCTCCGTATCTTCTTGAATGATGAAGAACATTCAAACTCTAAGTTGGTATTCTTGTTGCTCTTTTTATGGCTATTTTGAGTTAATTCATTCAGCATCCTTAAGCTCTGCTGCATTGTTTAATTCATCTCACTATAAGTAGCCTACGATCTATCTTTCATCTGCTTCATCATCCTATCAATCTCCATTTTAGTTACGATATCGTTCGATTCTGGATCTCTGGTTGAGTTAATTGGACAGCTTCATCTACATGCTGGGCATTCTAGTTCCCTACTATAGTATATGGAATTGGTAGAACAATCTCTTCTTAATGGGGCCATTGAAAATAGATTCTCTTAGACTTTTGGAAATATGACTAGTAGAAAATAAGGTAGAAAAATTGGATATAACTCTTGGAATTAAGAAATACAATAGTGGATGATGGATCCAAGTAGCCTAAGGATCTAAATTTCTCGATGAAAGCACCAAAATGTTTGAAACAAAAAGTATACAAATACCCAAGAATTTATGTAGAGAATAAAAACGAAGAAACAAAATTGAAAAATGAGTAAGAAAGAGCACATGGCAATTTATAATGGTTTGGCAAATCAAGGCCTACATCCACTTAATGATTTTATTTGTTATATTCTGATTTTGAGGCAGAAGTTCTTACGAGTCAATACAACTCTGACTGTGATTACAAGAAATTAAGAGTAAGAATTATAAGAGCCAAAAGATCTAGAAAGACAAGCCCTATTGTCTTATTTATAGAGATAAGAAGCCTAAAATCTCATCCAGAAGATGTCCACTTGTTTTCCATGTCGAAGAATAATTTCAAAGAAATTAGGGTGCCACCTCTGCAATTTGCATAGGTCGGAACAACTACAAGACCATGGATCAGTACCGACCAAAAAGATGGCCAATCTGGCATCTTGAACTCTTCGTTGTGGCTTGTCTTGTGATTATCTTTGTGATTCCATTGTTGTTTGCACCAACGTTAGCTTGTTTTTGAGTCCAAATGATGGATCAGTTGAAGAACAGAGTTGCTTATTCTGGAGTTCATGGAGATTGATAAAGAATTGCATTGGATCAACAAAACAACACCTGGTATAGTATTCTAGCATTATTTTGCTTTTAAAAGAAAATGCGCCTACTTGCTTTCGACTGAGTAGCTTTCGACTAGGTTGGCTTTCGAACAGTTCAATGGTTTCGATTAGGTTGCGCCTATGTTTTAAATGACTGCTTTCAACTAAGTCAAAACCTTATAACTGCCGCTTTCTACCTTTTGATTCGGATGGGTTTCGAAAGGGTTGTTTTGCTTTTTAAACTTAACCACTTCTCCAAAGCTTTCAAAGGGATGGTTTCGACACCATCACTTCTTTACTTAGGAATGGTTTCGAAAGAAGTGCTTTCGACTTTAATGGGCTTCTGATCCTTTTGCTCTACTTAAAGTCATAATCCAAAGGGTTTTGACCGAAATAGTTTTTAAAGGTTTCAAAGGGGTAAATTTTTGAACCATTTCAAAAGGTTTCCACTTGTTTTAAATTGAATCCAAAGGCTTTCAGAAGGTTTGGTATTTTAATGCTTTCAAAAGGGTTTTAATGAATGGTTTCGAAAGGGTGGTTCCCCAGGGTATCGAAAGGGTTGAAAGGAAAGGTTTTTCCTATGTTTTTTAAAGGCAGTATTTAAAGGATTTAAAGAAGGATGTCTAATATTTTGAAGCTTTCGAAGGAAAAGTTTATATTGGTTTCGTAAGGATTACTTTCAATGATTTTTCAAATGGATCATTTTCAATGATTTAAAAAGAGTTACCTTTCAAAAGGGTTGTTTGAAGGTTTTAAACGAAGGTTTCGAATGTACCAAATAGGCAATATAGCCTAAGTATTTTCAAGTTAAAACGGGTTTTAACTTGTTTTGAAAGGAGACCAGATCCTTATTAAAATTCATCAACATTATTTTGGATAAAGTATATATAACATGGCAAGATAACTTAGAGTAAAGCTATGAATGTATTTTCCTTGTATAAGTATGATTTAAAAGGTTAAACCATTTTGGAAAAAAAAATTTAAAGAAAAGACAATGGGCAGTTTACCCTATGAATATGCATCATATCAGAAGACCAGATAGGACTTGCGTAGAGTCGCGCCCTATGCTCATTAGTTATTAGCCCTTACCTAATTTAGTCCAGAATTCTAATGTGTAGGGCTTAGTCGTCGGTAAGACTGAAATATTGGTTACATGTAAAAAAAATATTTATGTACAGAGGTAGCCTATTGGTAAGCTATAAAACCATTAGGATCAGTTGACCCTTAGAGAAGTAAGTTAAGGACAGACCGTCCAAAAGTTTTGTTTAACATATGTTTAGAACATTTTATATTTTATCTGGTAGGCCCGAGTTAGCCAATGGGATAGTTAGTCTAGTTTATGGGCAGTTAGCCTAGATTTCGGAAAAATAATCCATTTATTACCTGTTTTTAGCATAACAGAAACTGCTATTATTATTGTTATTAATATTATAATCAGTTAGATTAAACAATTTGGTTGGAGGAAAAGATTTGCGAAATATATGTTTTGAAAAGAATATTGGTGAGGGGAAACACGTAACGCCAAGCGGCGTGGTCTCACTTAATACCAGTAAATAGAGATGTAATGGTATTATTCACAGCAGGCTTTATGTCTAACTCAAAGTTTTTATTTCCCCTTAAATTCTCGGATGCTCAAAATTGATTTGAGTAGGCTAAGGGTTAAGGTTTTTAGATTTTAGAAATTTTGACGAATAAAGCTTCCGAAGATGAGCAGGTGGTTGACGGATAGCTAATTATGAGTTATTGTTTTATTTTGCTTTGATTCCGCTGTGTATATTAAGTCAGGTATGACTAAATTGACTTTGATCAACCAAGAAGGCATCGTCATATGTCACTCTTGGTGTATTTTTATAATGATTATATCTGATCTTTCCATGAGAAAATGGTATGGGACTATGTAATCTGGATGTGAATTTGTTTTGAAATGTAATTAGCAAAATGATGATTTTTGAAATCTATGATTTTTTTTCATATTCAAGTGCGTCTGATATTATGGACCCGAATGGATGGTTGAGAAAGAAAGGAAGATTGTGTATTATGAGTGTATAAAACATGAGGAAAGAAGTCTTGGAGGAATGTGACCGCTCGAAGTTCTATATTCATCCAGGAGGAACTAAGATGTATGGAGCAGGATATTGGTTTATGGGTAATGCAATGCTTGAATTGCCAACGGGAAAAGGCCGAACACTAGAAGTCAAGTGAATTTCTTAAGCCATTAGATATTCCAGTAAGGAAATAGGATTCTATTTCTGTGGATCTTATTGACGGGTTGCCAAGATCGAACACAGGAAATGAAAGTATGTGGGTTATAGTGGACAGATTGACCAAAGTGCCCATTTCATTCCAGTTAAGTCTACCAAAACGACACCTATATTAGCGAAGTTGTTTATGAAGAATGTGGTTAGACTGCATGGAATTCCTAGTAGCATAGTTAGTGATAGAGATTCCTTATTCAATAGCAATTTCTGAAAGAGTCTACAAGTAGTTTTAGGAATCAAGTTGAAGATGAGTACCACCTACCATCCATAGACGGATGGGCAAACAGAAAGAGCTAGCAAAGTCTTGAAAAATTTATTAAGAGCTTGTGTTCTAGATTTTGGGGGATCATGGGAAGACCATCTGCATTTAGTTGAGTTTTCATATAACAACATCTATCAAACGTGTATTGGGATGGTGCCATTTGAAGCTTTGTATGAAAGGCCATGCAAATCTCCCATATGTTGGTTAAAGACCGGGGATAGGTTGGTTCTCGGTCCAGATTTGATTAGGGAAGTTGCAGAAAAGATTGAGGTCATTCGAGCTAGAATGAAGGAGGCTCGGTCTAAGCAGAAGAGTTATGCAGATAGAAGAAGGAAAGATTTAGAGTTCTCAGTTGGAGATCGGGTTTTCTTCAAAGTGTCACTGATGAAGGGTGTGATTAGATTTGGAAAATCAGAAAAATTAGAACCGAGATTCGTTAGACCTTTTCCTATTGTAGAGAGGAACGGGAAACTTGCATATAGAGTTGAGTTACCAAGCAGTTTGGCAGGAGTCCACGATTTCTCATCTCAAAAAGTGTGTTAGAGACCCAAAAACTACTATTGCTCCGACTGTGCTGGAGGACTTATTGCACCGACTGTGCTAGAGGACTTAGCAGTAGAACCGAATTTGACTATAGTGAGGAAGCCTATTCGTATTGTTGTAAGAGGTGAGAAGATGCTTAGAACCAAGACTGTCAGATTAGTCAAAGTCTAGTGGAGCGACGATGACAGAGACTATACTTGGAAGATCGAGAGCGGGATTATCTTGACTCATTTGATGGTATATTTTACCTTTTTTTTGATGTGTTGTGTACCTTGTCATAATTTCGAGATGAAATTCTTTAAGGATGGGATTTTGTAACACCCCATATTTTTGTTAACATTATTTAAGATATTTAACTAGTTAAATAAACTAAAATAATGTGTTGATTAAGGGATGGAGATTTGATTTTATTAAGGGGTGGCCATGCCATTTAACGAATAAATTAAAAGAAGATTTAAAATGAAATAGAGGAGGGGAGGGGTAAAATAGGACAGAGGTCATTCCTCTATCCCTAAAACTTTGTTGTGTATTACCATACACGTTCATTTTCAATTGTTCAAAATTTTAAAGCTTAAGGTCGGTCGCCATTAACAAGAGAAGGGGGAATAAGATTAAGAAAAGATAAGGAAGAGGTTAATTCAAATCAAATACATTCACATCTCAATCTCTTTAATCTCCAAAGCTAAGGTGAATAATGATTACATCTCATATTTCTTTTGTTTCGGGTTTTATGATGAAATCAAAAATATTTTGCATTGATTTGCCATGTTTTTGAATGATGGAGTGATTATATATACTTGTTGATGATTCATGGTTGTTCATGTAGATTTTATGACATGTTTTGATATGAAAACCTTATCAAATAACATCAAAAGCCTTGTGAATTTTGATATAGACTAGAAATATTATTTTAGAGATGGGTTTCAATTTTTAGAATTTCTTGGATTTTTAAGGAATTTATATGAATTTTCTAGTAAAGAAAATGTTAAATTTATTATAAATTATTTATGATTAAACAATATTAGGATTGGGTTTGAAACTTTTATATGTTGGTAAACATGTTAAAATAGATTTTCTGGAATTTTTGTAAAATTTTCTGAAGTGCTTTAATGGGTATATAAAGTCATTTAAGGTATGGACTTAAATATTTTGTATATTTATAAAAGGAGAAGGAGCTTTTTAAAAATAAATTAAATTTGTTAATTCTGGAAAGTCAACAGTATTTTTGAAAAGGAAAATTTAGCAACCAATCAGATTTAGACAAACAAAGCAGGTTAGATACAAAGAAGTAGTTTAAAAGGAATAATCTACGTGTTTCTCACTATTTTGATGCTTTTAGCACCACGTACCGATGACTTATCTTCGCATTCGACAAAGTCGAAACCAATGCACTTGGTATTAGGGAACTCGTACGTAGTGAGTTGGATATAGATGGAAGGTATGGAGTCGAATCCCGGGACTCTGAAGGGATTGAGGCATACTTTGCTTTTAAAGGAAAATGCGCCTGCTTGCTTTGGATTGAGTAGCTTCCGACTAAGGTTGGATTTCGACCATGTAAAATGGTTTCGAAGGAAATAGTTTCAATTGGGTTGCGCCTTTGTTTTAAATGACTGCTTTCGACTAAGTCGAAACCTTTTAGCTGCCGCTTTCTACCTGTCGACTCGGATGGGTTTTGAAAGGGTAGTTTTTCTATTTAAACTTGATCACTTCTCAAAAGGATGGTTTTGACACAATCACTTCTTTACTTAGGAATGGTTTCGAAAGAAGTGCTTTCGACTTTAATGGGTTTCTGATCCTTTTACTCTACTTGAAGTCATAATCCAAAGGGTTTTGACCGAAATAGTTTTCAAAGGTTTCGAAATATTTCCACTTGTTTTAAATTGAACCCAAAGGCTCTCGAAAGATTTGGTATTTTAATGTTTTCAAAAGGGTTTTATTGAACGGTTTCGAAGGGGGGGTTCCCTAGGGTTTCAAAAGGGTTGAAAGGAAAGGTTTTTCCTATTTTTGAAAGGCAATATTTAAAGGATTTAAAGAAGGATGTCTAACATTTTGAAGCTTTTGAAGGAAAGGCTTTTAATGGTTTTGAAAGGGTTACTTTCAATGGTTTCTAAAGGGTTACTGTCAATGATTTTGAAAGAGTTACCTTCAAGGGTTTCGAAAGGGTTGTTTGAAGGTTTTAAACAAAGGTTCGAATGTAATAAATAGGCAATATAGCTTAAGTATGTTCAAGTTAAAAAGGGTTTAAACTTTTTTTGAAAGGAGGATCAATCCTTATCAAAATTCATCAACATTATTTTGAATGAAGTATATATAACATGGTAAAATAGCTTAGAGTAAAGATAAAAATGTATCTTCCTTGTATATGTATGATTTAAAGGTTAAATCATTTTGAAAAAGGTTTTCAAGGAAAAGATGAAGGGTAGTTAAGCCTATGAAAATGACTCAGATTAGAAGAGCAGATAGAAATTATGTAGGGTCACGTCCTGTACTCATTAGCTATTAGCCGCTACCTAATTTAGTCCAAAATTCCAACGTGTAGGGCTTAGTCACAGGTATGACTAAAATGTAGGTTACACACAGAAAGGAACATTTGTGTACAGATGTAGGTTGTTGGTAAGCCATAAAACGATTAGGACAAGTTGACCCTTGGAGAAGTAAGTTAAGGATAGACCATCCAGAAGTTTTGTCTAACAAATGTTCAGATCATTTGAAATTTTATCTAATAGGGTTGAGTCAACCACTGGGATAGTTAGTCCAGTTTGCGGTCAGTTAACCTTGATTTTGGATAGATGGTCCACTTATTACCTATTTTTAGCATAACAAATACTGCTATTATTATTGTTATTAATATTATGATCAGTTAGATTAACAAATTTGGTTGCGGGAAAAGATTTGTGAAATATATGCTTTGAAAAGGATATTAGTGATGGGAAACCTGTCCCGCGAAGCGTCGTGGTCTCATTTAATATCGGTAAACAGAGATGCAATAGTATTATTCACACCAGGCTTTATGTCTAACTAGAAGTTTTTATTTCTCCTTAAACTCTCGGATGCTTAAAATTAATTTGAGTAGGCTGAGGGTTAAGGTTTTCTAGTTTTAGAAATTTTGGACAATAAAGCTTCCGGAGATGAGCAGGTGGCTGACGGATAGCTAATTATGAGTTATAGTTTTATTTTGCTTTGATTCCTTTGTGTATATTAGTCAGATATGACTATATTGACTCTGATCAACAAAGGGGGCATCATCATATGTCACTCTTGATGTATTTTCGTAATGATTATATTTGATCTTTACCTGGGAAAACTGTGATGACCCGGAATTTTGGGCAATGTCAATTTAATAATCTTTATTTAAAATTAAATTGATTTGATAAATTTTGTTAATAAAATTTGACTTGATTTAATAATCCAATTAAATAGATATTTAATTGGTGAATTTTATCTGTTAAAAGCTAATAAATTGCTTTCTATTTATAATATATATATATATATATTTACATATAGTGTATATAGATAAGCTTTGATTTGAAGTTTAATAAACAAATAAAATCTTGATTTCAAATTCTAACATATTTTGGTAATTTGGAAATTATGATTAAATATAATATGAAACTTTAAAAAAAACTATTTAATAAATAATCATATAGTTTTAAAATACTTAAGATAAATTTTAGTTGTTTAAAATATTTTAAAGCTTAATTTTAAGTTTAAATAAGATTAACATAAAAGTTTGTTTTTTTTAAATATTGCTTGATAAATATGATTAGAAATTTTAAATATAAATTTTGAAATATAATTTTCATATGATCATTAATTCATTTAGTAATATATGTAAATTATAAATAAAGAGATAATTTCTTATATAAATTATTTTAAATTAGCAAATTATTGTTTTCAAGCAACAATAATACTGTGTTATTTTTATAAATAGATTTTAAAGAAAATTTAATTGTTATTTTCAAAATTTGACGTGTTGTTGGTTTTAAATTGGATTCTAAATTTAATTTGAATTTGGATTTAAAATTAAAAATTCAAAAGTTAGATATTTTAAAATATTTGAATTTAAAATATATGTATAAATTTTATTTGTGTATAATTTGTTCTATTATAGTTTAAAAAAAAAATTTAAATATATATTTAAATAGGGGATAAAATATTTTATTTACTTTTAAAATAAATATAAAATAAGTGAAATTACTTATAAGACAAGTGTAATTATATTAAGCCTAACATAACAAGTGTTGATTTATAAGCAAAGGCAAATGACAAGTGTTAAGTAGATTGTGCAAGTGTCATTTACTATTTTTGGTTTTTCTTTTATTTTAAATAAGCTACAAATTTACTTGTATAAAACATATAATTTCTTTCTCATTTCTTTTCTATTCTTTTTTTTTCAAAACTAAGAAGAAGAAAAAACTTCAGCCTGCATATTTCTCAAATCTGAAAATCAGTTCCCCTCAAACCAAAATGTAGATCAAAGTCTATAATCTCATTTTCAAAATCTATAATTCACTGCCTCAAACCAATGAATAAAATCATTACCTGCAATTCATTTTCTAAATCAGAGCCAGCAAAAATCATTTTCAACCTGAGAATATCAAAATAAGCAAACCTGTGATCATTTGCAAATCAAAAATCAAGACATGCAAGCATTTTCAAAAATCAAAAAAAGGGATTGTAGCAGATAATCAAGCAGTTTCATCTCAAGTTCATCCCTGTTCCAAATTGTAGTTATCTTTGCAAATTCCTATGACCAGAAATTCCAGTTCATCAATCAAAGAAGAAATTTTAGCATGAAGTTTTCAAAAGCCTAAATCATCTTAGTTTTCAAGGATCAAGTTTTCCCAGTTGCAAATTTTCAGTTCAAATAACGTAGCATCTCAGTTTTTAAAAAGTCTTCTCATCATCTTTCAAGTAAGTAAATTTTATTTTAAAGATAGTTTTTAAATCTAAGGTTGTATTGATATCAGTGATAAATGTTGCAGTAACATAGATTTAAAATGTTTATATATTCGATGATGTGAATGCATGTTTATTTAAAGTTGAATTTGATGAAATCATCAGTACATCTGCTTCTCTGTTATATACCCCAGGCTCCTGTTGATTTTTTTTAAAAGAATTCTTATCTCCAAATTTAATTTATACCTGCCTTTGATTTTTGAATAAAAGATATTTGTTGTAGTATAATATCAAGTATAAAATAAATTCTGGAATTATAATTTAGCAAATAAATTTTAAAATTTGAAATAACAGTGAAATATTTATATATGTTAAAAATCAACCTATTTAATTTTAGATTTGAATTGCATGATTGTATTTATGGCAGAAAATAGTGAATTTAGGAGTTAAAATCATAATTTTGTAGTTTGGGAATATGGTGATTTTCTGTGTTGATCTGAAATGGGATATTGGTCAATCTGCGTCAAACGGAGAGATGAATTTGGTCAGGACCAAGGATGGAGGTGGCGAGTAGATTGGTGGTCATTGGAAAAATAGTGGGAGGATACCTAGATGCTCGTGGAGGACGGTCGACGGCAGAATAGTGTTTAGTGTGCAGTTTTGGGTCGGCATTGATTTTTGAGGTCATGTGTCGACTGGGAGGCGCAGCTTTGGATTAAGTGGCTGGAGCTCCGGTGTCAAGATCATCGCCGGCGAAGTGGTTTTGGGTCGAGTGTTCGTTCCAGATTTTTGATCGATCAGTGAATTTTTGTTTTGCTATCGTATTACGATATTTGGAGGGTCATACGAGATGATGAGACGATGGTTGATTGGAGGCATCGTCGGCAGGGTGGCAGTGACGATCAGACTATCGTGCATGTGCACGAGATTGGGTTTGTCTGATTTGCTCGATGGGTTTGGGAAGACGTTGCTTTTTCTCGAGTTCGTGTTCAAGTGTTTCGGTGTTAAGCTCGATGCAGTTGAAGTTGGGGGAAACGCGAGAGTTTCTTGTGAGTTCACTCGGGTTTTTGATGGAAAAGCTCGGGTCCATCTTGTTGTCAGGGGAGTTTGTTCAGATTTGTAGTACCCAGGTTTTCTTTGGGCAAAAGGAAATTATAATAATTCACGTTTTGAAATTTAACTAAAATGAGTTTAAAAGGGGTAAAGTTTGGTGTTGCGGAATTTTGCACTTGAGTTTATCTTGAGTAATTCGAGTATTTGCTCGAAGTAACGTAAGGTTTTACTTGAAGCAGTTGAAGAGGGCTCGGGTAATAGTTGTTACAGGTTTTTCTAAAACCTGTTTGTTTTAAATTTAAATTTAAATTTAAATCTGAAGGCAAGTTTAAACAAAGTTTAAAACCAAATTTAAAGTAAGGATTCAAAATGAATTTGAATCCTAGTTTTAAAATAAATAATTTTATAAAAATGAAATGTTTTAACAACTTTAAATTATTAAAGTATTCTATAAAATAATTTTAAAATCGGAAAGCAATGATTTAAAACAAAGTTTAAATCTAAGTTTAAATCTGGATTTAAATCCAAATTTGATTCATAGTTTTGAAATAAAGGAAGTTTTTAAATTTAAATTGTTTAAAAACAACTTTGAATGTTTAAGGTAATTTAAAATATGATTTGTATTTTAAAATGAATTTGGGTTTAAATTCTTTTAAACTTCTTTTAGAAAATAAGAAATTCTTTAGCATAAGTTTTAAAGGGTTTTTAAAATGTTTTTAAACTTTGTTAAAGTTAAGTTTGATTTCATTTTAAAATTTAAAATTTAAAATAATATTAGAAGAAAATTTAAAAGTAAATTGTTTAAATTACTTTGCTAATGATAATGTAATCATTAATAAGAAATGTTTTTTATATTAAAGTAAATCAAAGATTTAATGAATTGTGATTCATTAAATTAGTAAGGTAAGTTAAATAAAATAATTTATTTATTTATTTATTTAATTAAGGGTTTGAATAAATTAATTAAGGTTAAGTTAAGTAATTAAGATAATTAATTTGTAATTAATAATAATTAATTAAGTTAATTACTTAAGTAAGGTAATTAAAGAATTGTTGATAAGTTAATGAAGGTCATTAACTTAAGATTATTTTATAATTAATTAATGTGATTAATTTTAATAATTTATTGGATTAATTAAATTAGATAATCATTTATGGAATTTAGTTAAGTAAGATTACTTTATAAAAGTAATTAAAGGTATTAATTACTCATTGTAATTAATTAATTAATTTGATTAGTTTAAATTTGATTTATTAAGTTTAATTAATCATTGGATGGGTTGATAAGTAATTAATGATGAATAATTACTTAGAGAAGTAATTAAGATGAGTAATTTACTGGAGGTAATTAATTGAAGTATGGAAGAGTTTTGTATTAATTGCTTGTGTAATTAATATAAAGGATAATTACTTAGTGAAGGTAATTAATAATTAATTACTTAGTATAATTGATTTAAGAATTGATTAATTAAGTCATTTGAAAATAATTAAGTGATGTAATTAATTAAGGGTAATTAGTTACTAATGAGATTAATTAAGGATGATTAATAAACATAAATAATTATTATATGTAATTAATTTAGGAGTAATTAATTAATTAATGAAGTAATTAAGGGCAATTAGTTGATTTAATGCAGTAATTAAGGGTAGTTAATTACTGAATGTGATTAATCGAAAGTGATTCATAATTATGGTTTAATTAAAATTAATTACTTAATGTAATTAATTAAAATGTAATTAGGGATCATTAATTTATAAAATTAATGATGTAATTAAGGTTGATTAATTAAGATTAATTAATCAGTGATAAGTGATTAGAGTAATTATTAATGTAATTAGTTAAGGATTAATGTAATTAATTATAGTTAATTAATTAATGAAGTAATTAAACGTTAACTAATGTTTTTGGTTAAGGATAATTAATTTGTGAAATTAATTAAAGGATAATTACTTGAATGTAATTAAAGGATAATTAATCAAGGATGATTAATCAAGGTGATTAATTAGAGGTTAATTAATTAAAAGATTTATTTGTAATTAATCAATGGTTATATAAGCAGGATTTATAGAATGAAGTAATTAATCTAATTTACTTTAAAATAATTAGCAATGGAATAATTAATTTAATTCATTTTAAATTAATTATAAATGGTGTGATTATTAATCCTTGTTTATATATGGATGATATTGATAACCTGGAATGGTTTGAATCTCAGATATGAGATAAATAATGTTGTGTGATATGGATGCATTGGTTGCATTGTGATGATAATATGGATTATCTGTTTATAACGATAATGTGGATTATCTGTTTATGATGATAATGTTGATTATCTATTGTGATGATGTGAATTATCTATCTGTGAGTATATAGAGAATAAAATTGAATTGTTTTAAACATTAAAATAACTTGGACCTAAAAGATAGGTTTTGGATTCGGTGAGACCGGGATCGGGTTTCCAGATTCGGATATCCGAAAACCACATCGATCCAAGTTAACGATAGGTCGTGAATCTCAAGTGAAGATGAAGATTCAGAGTGCAAGGGTTATCGTCGTTAACTCTGAGGGTGATTCCAAAATGAGTGTAACGAGATAATGCCTTTGGTTTCGTTCGAACCTGGAACGAACTTGTATGGATTGAATGCTTTCAGAACATTGTCAGGTGGACGATGAGCATTCTAAGATAGATGTGTTCTATATAGTTAACCGTAGCCTCAAGCCTCATCAATCGGGAATGGCTAAAACAGGGGAGGTACAACAAGGCTAGGTGGGTCATGCCCAAGTAGGACGAGATTTTCCCCTGTCTAGAAGTCCCTTTTTATTCGGCTGTGTGGGCAGTTGGGTCGCGGCTAACTGCAAGGTTGTCTTCTTCGGGACTGTCCAGTAAGGGATGGTTCCGGCTTTGTGTTGCAGAGGATTGGGAGTAATCCTCGGTACGGTGATATATGCCTCGTACTGTGACGGACGGTACCCCAGTAGCCCTGCCATTGATGGAAACCTATTCTTCCTACGAGACCCTACGGTTTTGATTGTATTACCCACTTTTGTGGCTAGTAGCTAAAATTTAATGAATGTAACAATTTCGGCTATTTCTTATTTACTTGAAAATCCTAGACACTATTATAATATCACTGGATTTCCTATCAAATGTTTTGGTTAGCGTAAGGTAAAAACTTTTCCATGTTTATGTGTGGGAAGTCTTACGTGATACCTTTCTTTTCAAAGGATTTTCTAAAGTTAAGCAATTTTAAACCGTTTACTCACACCAGACCCCTGTCTGACCCGAGTGTTTATTTTCTATTTTATTAAATTCTTGGGTACTCATATTATGTATGAGTAGTCGAGGGATTCAGGTTAGCTTTGATGAATTCATGAGGAGATCTGGAGCAGGAGGCTTCGGCGTGTAGATATGTAATGGTTCCGCTGTGTTTATGTTGTGTATGTATCTTTGTGGTACCTTGAATTGTAGACAGATGTTTATAACTGTCTAATATGTGTTGTATAAGATGTGTAACTCTGATGTAATATGATACTATGTAATATTTTCTGTGATATATTATATTTCATTCGTTCCGCTGTGAGTATCTGATGTAGTTGAGTTTCTTCTTCCTTATCTTTTCTTCTATCCCTTTCTTTCTTAAATCACGATGCGTCTTTCTGGTCGATGGAAGACAGGTCGTGACAGTTGGTATCAGAGCACTAGGTTGAGTGAATACCTAGGCTTTAGAATGTTTTCTTTCTTGAGAGAGCGTATTTGTAATTTTGATATATATATATATATATATTTATATATATTTATTTCTATCTATTTGTTGGGTTACTTGTTCCGGTTTTCCAATATAGGTTATAAAGGTAGATAAGGTAGTAGTGTGTGTAACACGACTACTACCATTGGTTGGAGTTTCAATGTTTGAGGTTGGAAGTGTATCTGTCGAGACTGTAGACCCAATACCGTCTCGAGTAAGCTTTGCTGTGGTAAAAGGATTTCATCGATCTCTGAAGGAAACCTGTCAAGGTTCGGAATCTATCTTTGAAGATGGATGAGTAGAGTTTGGATCTGTTAGTTGGAAGAAGTGAGTAATGGTATCTTGATACCTCAGGAAGAAGTAGCTGCGTGATGAGATGCAGTGACTATGTATGTGTCCGAAGATGTTTCTTTGGAACAAGTTTTAGGAAGTGTGTCTGCTTCGGTGTTCTGGCTGAGTTCAGCTAGTTGTTTGTGTTTGGCTTTGAGGTCCGAGTTTCTCGAAGAGCTTTGGATTAGGAAGTCTTTGGCTTTGGTGTCAGTAGTGTAGCTCGAAGTGTTCTGTGTGCCGGTAAGAAAGTTTTCTTGCTGAACAATTTTTCTAGAGGTGGAGTTCAGAAGCAGCAGAGTAGATCCATATCTTCGATGGATTGGCTAGACCAGCATGAGCTATTCTGATTGGTTAAAAAGAGAAAAGTTTTACTTTGGAATTCGGCTGGGTTGATCGCCAAAGTGACTTGCGATGGTTTGAGTGTTCTTCTGAGTTATTGAAGATTTTTCTGGATGTCTTCTGGGAAGGCAGAGGTTTGTCCGCATCTGGAGATTAAGTTTTCTTATCTACTGGAATCCAGGAGTAATGTCGGTAGTTCAGTTTGGTAGAAGAATGGTTCCTTGAGATAGAGTTTGGTGAAGCAGCTCGGGTTTTGGTGGAACTTCTGAGTTTTGTTTATGGATCTGTTGAACCATATTCTGGGATGTGTTGTCCAGATTGTGCTCGTGTTCATCATCAGCATTTCTCTTCTCCTCCAGATCAGAGTTGTGCAGCGGAAGTAGCTTGGGAGTGCATCTGTTTTGTCTTTTCCAGATAGGAGAAGTAAGTTCAGTCTTCTGTTGTATGTGGAGTAGAGTTGTGTTCTTGGTTGATGGTTGATCTTGAGAGGATCATTTTGATGGGTTGTTTCTGATCCAGTTTGTCTCTTGAGGTATATCAGGAAGGATATGAAACGAAGGAATTTGGATTCTGGAGTCAGAGATTTGGTTTTGGTTAAGATTTCTCCGATCCAAGGAGCTATAAGATTGGGTAAGTCTGGGAAGCTAACTCCGAGGTAACTTGGATCTTTTCTGTGTTCTTGTGAGAATAAGTGTTTGGTCCTCTGGGTTGAAATGCCAGTTTGGATAACTGAGATTCGATGAGTTTCACGTATCTCTGAGGGAGTACGTGTATCTCTGATTTTGGAACCAACAGTTCAGGAGGTTTGGTTGTTGAGTCAGACTCGTCTATAGTCTAATATTCTATTTAGTTCTGTAGATCTAGATAAGAAGTTGCTCTGTAGCTTAATAGTGTTGATTGTTTTGATTGTGTAGACCGAGTATCCCGGTATATATACTTGGGGAAACTCGAGGAAATTTTATCCAGAATTTTGTCTGGATAATTAAATTTGTTTGATTGAATGAATTGGTTGCTATGGTTGTTAATATATGATAATATATGATTGTGTTTTAAAAATTAAAATATTTAATGTGATTATTAAATTACCTTTGTTTTAAATTTCGGGGACGAAATTCTTTTAAGGGGGAAGGAATGTGATGACCCGGAATTTTAGGCAATGTCAATTTAATAATCTTTATTTAAAATTAAATTGATTTGATAAATTTTGTTAATAAAATTTGACTTGATTTAGTAATCTAATTAAGTAGATATTTAATTGGTGAATTTTATCTGTTAAAAGCTAATAAATTGCTTTCTATTTATAATATATATATATATATATATATTTACATATATTGTATATAGATAAGCTTTGATGTGAAGTTTAATAAAAAAATAAAATCTTGATTTCAAATTCTAACATATTTTGGTAATTTGGAAATTATGATTAAATATAATATGAAACTTTAAAAAAAACTATTTAATTAATAATTATATAGTTTTAAAATACTTAAGATAAATGTTAATTGTTTAAAATATTTTAAAGCTTAAGTTTATGTTTAAATAAGATTAACATAAAAGTTTGTTTTTCTTTTTAAATATTGCTTGATAAATATGATTAGAAATTTTAAATATAAATTTTGAAATATAATTTACATATGATCATTAATTCATTTAGTAATATAAGTAAATTATAAATAAAGAGATAATTTCTTGTATAAATTATTTTAAATTAGCAAATTGTTGTTTTCAAGCAACAATAATAATGTGTTATTTTTATAAATAGATTTTAAAGAAAATTTAATTGTTATTTACAAAATTTGACATGTTGTTGATTTTAAATTGGATTCTGAATTTAATTTGACATTGGATTTAAAGTTTAAAATTCAAAAGTTAGATATTTAAAATATTTGAATTTAAAATATATGTATAAATTTTATTTGTGTATAATTTGTTCTATTATAGTTTTAAAAAAAAGAAATTTAAATATATATATATGTAAATAAGGGATAAAATCTTTTATTTACTTTTAAAATAAATATAAAATAAGTAAAATTACTTATAAGACAAGTGTAATTATATTAAGCCTAATATAACAAGTGTTGATTTATAAGCAAAGGCAAATGACAAGTGTTAAGTAGATTGTACAAGTGTCATTTATTATTTTTGGTTTTTCTTTTATTTTAAATAAGCTACAAATTTACTTGTATAAAGCATATACTTTCTTTCTCTCATTTCTTTTCTATTCTTTTTTTTCAAAACTAAGAAGAAGAAAAAAACTTCAGCCTGCATGTTCCTCAAATCTGAAAATCAATTCCCCTCAAACCAAAATGTAGATCAAAGTCTATAATCTCATTTTCAAAATCTGTAACTCACTGCCTCAAACCAGAGAATAAAATCATTACCTGCAATTCATTTTCTAAATCAAAGCCTGCAAAAATCATTTTCAACCTGAGAATATCAAAATAAGCAAACCTGTGATCATTTGCAAATCAAAAATCAAGGCATGCAAGCATTTTCAAAAATCAAAAAAAGGGCCTGTAGCAGATAATCAAGCAGTTTCATCTCAAGTTTATCCCTATTCCAAATTGTAGTTATCTTTGCCAATTCCTGTGACCAGAAATTCCAGTTCATCAATCATAGAAGAAATTTTAGCATGAAGTTTTCAAAAGCCTAAATCATCTTAGTTTTCAAGGATTAAGTTTCCCCAGTTGCAAATTTTCAGTTCAAATAACATAGCATCTCAGTTTTTAAAAAGTCTTCTCATCATCTTTCAGGTGTGTAAATTTTATTTTAAGGACAGTTTTTAAATCTGAGGTTATATTGATATCAGTGATAAATGTTGCAGTAACATAGATTTAAAATGTTTATATGTTCGATGATGTGAATGCATTGTGAAACCATCAGTACATCTGCATCTCTGTTATATACTCCAGGCTCCTGTTGGTTTTTTTTAAAAGAATTCTTATCTCCAAATTTAATTTATACTTGCCTTTGATTTCTGAATAAAAGATATTTGTTGTAGTATAATATCAAGTATAAAATAAATTCTGGAATTATAATTTAGCAAATAAATTTTAAAATTTGAAATAAAAGTGAAATATTTATATATGTTAAAAATCAACCCATTTAATTTTAGATTTGGATTGCATGATTGTATTCATGGCAGAAAATAATGAATTTAGGAGTTAAAATCATAATTGTATAGTTTGGGAATATGGTGATTTTCTGTGTTGATCTGAAATGGGATATTGGTCAATCTGCGTCGAACGGAGAGATGAATATGGTTAGGACCAAGGATGGAGGTGGCGAGTAGATTGGTGGTCATTGGAAAAATAGTGGGGGCGGGGATACCTAGATGGTCGTGGAGGACGGTCGATGGCAGAATAGGGTTTAGTGTGCAGTTTTTGGTCGGCATTGATTTTTGAGGTCATGTGTCGACTGGGAAGCATCGAGATTGATCACGTGATAGGGGATCGTTGATTGGGTGCGAGGCGCAGCTCTGGATTAAGTGGCAGGAGCTCCGGTGTCAAGATCATCGTCGGCGAAGTAGTTTTGGGTCGAGTGTTCGTTCCAGATTTTTGATCGATCAGTGAATTTTCGTTTTGCTATCGTATTACGATATTTGTGGGTCATACGAGATGACGAGACGATCGTTGACTTGGAGGCGTCGTCGGCAGGGTGCAGTGATGTTCGGACTGTCGTGCACGTGCACGAGATTGGGTTTGTCTGATTTGCTCGATGGGTTTGGGAAGACGTTGCTTTTTCTCGAGTCCGTGTTCAAGTGTTTCGGTGTTAAGCTTGAAGCAGTTGAAGTGGGGGGAAACGCGAGAGTTTCACGTGAGTTCACTCGGATTTTTGATGGAAAAGCTTGGGTCCATCTTGTTGTCAGGGGTGTTTGTT
Organism: Allium cepa; assembly: GCA_030765085.1. Taxonomy (NCBI): domain Eukaryota; kingdom Viridiplantae; phylum Streptophyta; class Magnoliopsida; order Asparagales; family Amaryllidaceae; genus Allium; species Allium cepa. Next base: position 434,156,392 of record CM060943.1, read on the forward strand.
CAGATTTACAGTACCCAGGTTTTCTTTGGGCAAAAGGAAATCATAATAATTCACGTTTTGAAATTTAACTAAAATGAGTTTAAAAGGGGTAAAGTTTGGGGTTGCGGAGTTTTGCACTTGAGTTTATCTTGAGTAATTCGAGTATTTGCTCGAAGTAACGTAAGGTTTTACTTGAAGCAGTTGAAGAGGCTCGGGTAATAGTTGTTATAGTTTTTCTAAAACCTTTATGTTTTAAATTTAAATTTAAATCTGAAAGCAAGCTTAAACAAAGTTTAAAACCAAATTTAAAGTAAGGATTCAAAATGAATTTTAATCCTTGTTTTAAAATAAATTATTTTATAAAAATGAAATGTTTTAACAACTTTAAATTGTTAAAGTATTTTATAAAATAATTTTAAAATCTGAAAGCAAAGATTTAAAACAAAGTTTAAATCTAAGTTTAAATCTGGATTCAAATCCAAATTTGAATCATAGTTTTGAAATAAAGGAAGTTTTTAAATTTAAATTGTTTAAAAACAACTTTGAATGTTTAAAGTAATTTAAACTATGATTTGTATTTTAAAATGAATTTGGGTTTAAATTCCTTTAAACTTCTTTTAGAAAATAAGAAATTCTTTAGCATAAGTTTTAAAGGGTTTTTAAAATGTTTTTAAACTTTGTTAAAGTTAAGTTTGATTTCATTTTAAATTTTAAAATTTAAAATAATATTTGAAGAAAATTTCAAAGTAAATTGTTTAAATTACTTTGTTAATGATAATGTAATCATTAATAAGAAATGTTTTTTATTTTAAAGTAAATCAAAGATTTAATGAATTATGATTCATTAAATTAGTAAGGTAAGTTAAATAAAATAATTTATTTATTTATTTAATTAATTAAGGGTTTGAATAAATTAATTAAGGTTAGGTTAAGTAATTAAGATAATTAATTTGTAATTAATAATAAGTAATTGAAGTTAATTACTTAAGTAAGGTAATTAAAGAATTATTGATTAGTTAATGAAGGTCATTAACTTAAGATTATTTAATAATTAATTAATGTGATTAATTTTGACAATTTATTGGATTAATTAAATTAGATAATCATTTATGGAATTTGGTTAAGTAAGATTACTTTATAAAAGTAATTAAAGGTATTAATTACTCATTGTAATTAATTTATTAATTTGATTAGTTTAAATTTGATTTATTAAGTTTAATTAATCATTGGATGGGTTGATAAGTAATTAATGATGAATAATTACTTAAAGAAGTAATTAAGATGAGTAATTTACTGGAGGTAATTAATTGAAGTATTGAAGAGTTTTGGATTAATTGCTTGTGTAATTAATATGAAGGATAATTAGTTAGTGAAGGTAATTAATAATTAATTACTTAGTGTAATTAATTTAAGAATTGATTAATTAAGTCATTTGAAAAAAATTAAGTGATGTAATTAATTAAGGGTAATTAGTTACTAATGAGATTAATTAAGGATGATTAACAAAAATAATTAATTATTAAATGTAATTAATTTAGGAGTAATTAATTAATTAATGAAGTAATTAAGGATAATTAGTTGATTTAATGCAGTAATTAAGGGTAGTTAATTAATGAATGTGATTAATCGAAAGCGATTAATAATTGTGGTTTAATTAAAGTTAATTACTTAATGTAATTAATTAAAATGTAATTAGGGATCATTAATTTATAAAATTAATGATGTAATTAAGGTTGATTAATTAAGATTAATTAATCAGTGATAAGTGATTAGAGTAATTAATTGATGTAATTAATTAAGGATTAATGTAATTAATTATAGTTAATTAATTAATGAAGTAATTAAAGGTTAATTACTGTTTTTGGTTAAGGATAATTAATTTGTGAAATTAATTAAAGGATAATTACTTGAATGTAATTAAAGGATAATTAATCAAGGATGATTAATCAAGGTGATTAATTAGAGGTTAATTAATTAATTTATTTATTTGTAATTAATTAATGGTTATATAAGCAGGATTTATAGAATGAAGTAATTAATTTAATTTACTTTAAATTAATTAGTAATGAAATAATTAATTTAGTTCATTTTAAATTAATTATAAATGGTGTGATTATTAATCCTTGTTTATATATGGATGATATAGATATCCTGGAATGGTTTGAATCTCGTATATGAGATAAATAATGTTGTGTGATATGGATGCATTGGTTGCATTATGATGATAATATGGATTATCTGTTTATAATGATAATGTGGATTATCTGTTTATGATGATAATGTTGATTATCTATTGTGATGATGTGAATTATCTATCTGTGAGTATATAGATAATTAAATTGAATTGTTTTAAACATTAAAACAACTTGGACCTAAAAGATACGTTTGGATTCGCTGAGACCGGGATCGGGTTTCCAGATTTGGATATCCGAAAACCACATCGATCCAAAATAACGATAGGTCGTGAATCTCAAGTGAAGATGAAGATTCAGAGTGCAAGAGTTATCGTCGTTAACTCTGAGGGTGATTCCAAAATGAGTGCAACGAGATAATGCCTTCGGTTTCATTCGAACCTGGAACGAACTTGTATGGATTGAATGCTTTCAGAACATCGTCAGGTGGACGATGAACATTCTAAGATAGATGTGTTCTATAAAGGTAACCGTAGCCTCAAGCCACATCAACCAGGAATGGCTATAACAGGGGAGGTGCAGCAAGGCTAAGTGGGTCATGCCCAAGTAGGATGAGAATTTTCCCTATCTAGAAGTCCCTTTTTATTCGGCTGTGTGGGCAGTTGGTTCGCGGCCAACTGCGGGGTTGTCCTGTTCGGGACTGTCCAGTAAGGGATGGTTCTGGCTTTGTATTGCAGGGGATTGGGAGTAATCCTCGGTACGGTGAACTAGGCCCCGTACTTTGACGGGCGGTAGCCCAGTAGCCCTGCCATTGATGGAAACTCATTCTTCCTACGAGACCCTACGGGTTTGATTGTATTACCCACTTTTATGGCTAGTAGCTGGAATTTAACGAATGTAACAATTTTGGTTATTTCTTATTTACTTGAAAACTCTAGACACTATTATAATATCACTGGATTTCCTATCAAATGTTTTGGTTAGCGTAAAGTAAAAACTTTTCCATGTTTATGTGTGGGAAGTCTTACATGATACCTTTCTTTTCAAAGGATTTTCTAAAGTTAAGCAATTTTAAACCGTTTACTCACACCAGACCCTTGTCTGACCCGAGTGTTTATTTTCTGTTTTATTAAACTCTTGGGTACTCATATTATGTATGAGTAGTCGAGGGATTCATGTTAGCTTTGACGAATTCAGGAGGAGATTTGGAGCAGGAGGCTTCAGCGTGTAGATATGTAATGGTTCCGTTGTGTTTATGTTGTGTCTGTATCTTTGTGGTACCTTGAATTGTATAGTTAGAAAGATGTTTATAACTGTCTAATATGTGTTGTATAGGATGTGTAACTCTGATGTAATATGATACTATGTAATATTTTCTATGATATATTATATTTCATTCGTTCCGCTGTGAGTATCTGATGTTTTTGAGTTTCTTCTTCCTTATCTTTTCTTCTTCTATCCCTTTCTTTCTCAAATCATGATGCGTCTTTCTGGCCGATGGAAGACGGGTCTTGACAAAAACGAAATGGGATTATGTAATCAGGATATGAATTTTTTTTGAAATGTAATTAGTCAAATGATGATTATTTTTAAATCTTTGATTTTTTTCATATTCAAGTGTATCTGATATTATGGATATCATTAGCATTACCATATTTTATCACCAGAAGTTAATACTATGGATGACTACAACATCTATAGCGCTTAACTTATGGCCTCCAGATATGGGATGTTATAGGTACCGACCCATAGATTTAGGTCGGTAGCGATCCACCACTTTGCTGGATCGATGATTTCATATTGGCTTAGTCAGCTAATCTTTTGTCCTGTGGCTCTATTTGTGCTTGGCTGCTTGATTTTGGGCATATCGATCAGGCCTTCCTGTCTTGGTAACTCCAAGTTCGATCCATCCATTTTATCCGAATATTGCTTGGTCAAAAGGCTGGATAACAAAACCTAAAGGCAAATTATATATTGCATGTGACTCATAACATATCGGTAAAAAAATGAATGCTTATTCTTGTACACTATACAATATATATAGCATTTTGTAAAATAAATTCTATCACTTAATAAAATTTCAACTAAACATTTAATACATACCAATATGTAATTTATTCAGTGAAAGCAAGTACTAAAATATTGCAACGCAATAAAGATGCATAATGTCTGCAAAAGGATTCCAATAAAGAGGAAATGTGCTTAATTTTGTACTATTCTAACAAAAAAATATGAAATCCATTTTCTGATCATGGAGTAATCAATTATCCAGGTGCTAATACTTGTTAAAACATATATATAAATTTCAGCAAACAATACCAAAAGCAAATCTATGCAATAATGAGAGTGAAATCAACATAATTGTGTAATCATGAGTGAAAATGAACATGCAACCATGAATATACAAAATAATATGTTGACACAAATCACAATTTACATTACAATGAATTTAGTCACAATTCACAAGTGAATAACCATGGAATTGAAATCGTGAGTGAACACTGAATGTACCATCAGATCTCAATCACTATACTCATAGAGGAACCTTCCTATGCCTTATTGATGAAACATGAATACTGAAACTTTTATAAAATACAAATAGAGAGAAGAAATACCATATATTCATTCAAAATTTTACATACTATTAAAACATGAAACGTATAAATGAAATCTTATATAATTAAATTTAGCATAAACCTTGCATGCCAGAAAAACATAACCATAATTTTTATAAGTGGTTTAGTTTTCCATAAACTTCTAAAATACACTTCCAAAATACTATTATTAATGTAAGTGCATAATGATAAAATTAGGGTGCTTAGCTAAAGAAAGTGTAAATTATGACATGAAAATTATATCCAAATCTTATGTGTTATAATCTTGACCCATTTTAAGTTGGTTGAAAGAGGTTTTATATTATAAATTTGTTCAATATAATAAGGAAGCCGTTTTCAAAGAAAGAAAATCAATACTTTGAATTAAAATAACCATATTAAAATCATCCAATGAAGTAATATTTAGCTCTATACTATTTTTTTGTTATTAAGAATAATACTGTTTTTTTAAAAATTCAATATGAACATTTTTTAAGGAACTCTTTAAAATTCATATTTTTATTTAGTTTATAGCTGGGATTTGAAATCTAATGAACATAAAATATTGAATATTTTAAACTACATAGTTACACATTTTAATATCCATAATGTAATATTACTTGGTCCTTTTGTTATGTTTTATTGTAGGTTCTTGATTACTAAAAAATGAAGATAATATTGGAGAGATGGTTTAAAAATACTAATTTAACTTCAAAACTATGTGATTAGAAAAAAATGTCTATCCTTGCATAGAAACTACTATGGCTTAACTGGTTTAAGGATCTGCAATTACTAGGAGGTCATTGGATCAAATCCCATGTAGCACACTTTTTTTGGCCATTCACTTCTCCTAGAGAGACACTTCCAGAACACACCAAATCAAGAGACTTCTAGAGTATGTTGGAGAAAGAGGTTCTAGAGTAATATGGAACGTACACAATACAAAAGTTTCTAGAGATGGACCAAGTCCAAAAGTTATAGAATATTCACTTTTTAGATTTGGATGTGGAGATCTCTATAAATACATCCACCTAGAAACATGTGAGATCGTCTTGGCAATTACTTTCAATTCTATTTCTACGGTTTGTATTTAGGACTTCCAACTATTGCAATCTCTTTGAACTTTTCTGTTGAGTAAATAAATTAATCAAAAGTTACTTGTGCCTTTATTCTTATTCTATTTTATTCTCTTCCAATTTTTATTTAGTTTTAGTTTCATAATTTTTATTCTATTTGGGGTCTATTATTTTTCTAAAAGATCGATAAATCTCATTTTTTTTTCAAATCCTCTACATAATATATTAAATTAAGGTAATTTCTTATTTATATTTCCTTGTTTTCTTACTTTTGTTAGAGTATTTCCCTTTTCTTTCTTACAATTTCCTATTTGAAATTTAGCATATTTAACTTCTCAAATCATCTAACTTTCCTAGAAGTTAGATGAGCATTAGTAATTAATAACTTCCTATGGATTCGACCCATTTTTGCACAACACTACAACAAACGTAGTGTGCTTGCGATAAAATAAAATCATGGTTTTTGTTTATCAAAAATGGTTGATCAGGTTTTTGGCACTATTTCCGAGGAGTTAATTAAATTATATTATTTATTTAATATTCGATTCGTGTTAGTTTTTACTTTTATTTTGCTTGTTTTCTTTTTATTTTGTGACCACTTGTCTCCTCGGCTCTCGAAAATCGACAATAATACATCCACTATATTCACGTGCCATAAATCCAAGTGCTGGGGAGGCATATTATTAGGGGTAAAGTAAAGTAAAGATAAAAATATAAATTCTCACATTTTGTTAAACTAGATAGATAGTACATAAAACCACCCTTGCTAGGGTACATCAGAATTTTTTTTATATGAACTAACCCATCTAAGGAATGTTATAATTGCCTATTTCCATAATTTGCTGGTACAAACTAAACTTAGACTCAATAGAAAAATAAAATAAATAAATAGATAGACATCCACATCGGATGTCCAGCTCCATTGCTCCAAAAACCTCTTACACCATGCTCTTCCAAAAATACTCCAAACAGAATCCTGACTACTTAGCTGCTCCGAAAAATAAGGAACCCAGAGTTTAAAGGGAAAACAAAATAAACTCCAGGTCAGTCATGGAACTGGTGTGAGAACTCAAAATATGTTGTTTGAAAACAAAAGGATATCTCATAAAACCATGCCGCATATAAACACGAAATGGTTTTATACCTTATGATAACTAAAACATTCTTGCGTAAAACTACTTGATATTATTTTTAATGACATATCTTTGAAAAGATTTATAAGTAGACTTATCAAGCTTAGCCGAAATTGTTAAATTATTAAATTCCAACATACTAACCACAAACTTGGGTTATGCAAACAAAATTTTAGGCACTTATTAGAGAATGAGTTTCCGTACATATGACCAAGTGAAGGGACTACCATCTGGCAGTACATCTCTAGAGGAATGTACCGAAGTCAATAGAACATCTGCACCTCTACCACAATAAGACCAGCCTACCTTTCTCGCTAGATAGTACCGAATATGTGATCACCCCAGTCATTATAGACTTATCTGAGACGTCTCTTAGCACACACCATAATAATTTAAACTCGAACATCATAGCGAGTAGAAATATATGTAAAAGGGGATGATCATACCCTAATGGTTGCGAACCACATAGCCTTGCTGCATCTACCCCGTTTTGGCCATTTACGGGTGTGAGGCTTGAGGTAACGATTACCTTTCACATTGCACTTCATCTTTCTTTGAACGCCACACTTCCATTCCATGGTCACATAACTAATTTCTACATATGCACAACTCCTGAGCTCATATGTCTCAGGAAAGGGTGTTAAGCTAAGAGAAGTTGCCTTCTTCGCCACAAAACAGATGATACGTTCATAGAGATCACTTACGAATTAGAAATGCAACGTCAGACATTTGTCCATACAAGTTATCCAGGAGTAGGACGAACTTAAGGCGCTCTTCTACCACATCCCGTCGGGAATTCACCCTAGGATTAGTAGTGATTACTCCTTACATTGGATATTTGATAACGAGAAGACTACTGCTACTATATGATATTGGGAGTTTATCCCCAAATTATCAACAAGCGGTCCTTTATTATGAAAATCACAAATATCATATTCATGTCTTCACTTCGAATACGTAAATTGGTTCGAAGTGGTCTTCGGACAAGATTTACCCAAATCCAACCCCGGCTTCTTCGAACCAATCATGATAAAAGAGGTCAAGTGAATAGGAAATTATTATTTAATTTATTAAGCTCTTTTATAAAAATATCTTTTGTAGATATACATTTCTAAAGTATTCTTTTCGGTATATGTGAGATCATTAAACATTTATTATCACTACTTTCGATTTCTTTAAACCTTGATTTCTTTAAACCTTTTTACACTTAACTTATTTCCGACATTTTGACCTTATCTATCCCTCACCACGGGAAGAGGCCAGGTGGGACGGGGAATTGGATGCTCCTGAACATCTCCTCAGTTTAAGCACCTCACATCTGGATCTCACGAATAGAAAAATCCAGTTTACTCGTTGGCTTTTAGAACCAAGATTAAACCACTTCATTTGTAATAGCTTTTCTTTAAATCGTTTATTTAAATTCTTTTAAGTAAACTATAAAACTTCTAGAAAATCATTAGAACACTTAGTTACCCTTTTGAAAACATTTATAAGAGATTTGGAGAAGAATTGTTTAGTTTAAAGCTATATTTCAAAAGTTATAGAAAAAGTGCTATGGAAAGTGCTCTTCTATGCTATATTGATCTAAATAACTTTTTATTATTTGAAAATTAGTTTTTATTACACAAATAATTTTTAAAACATTTAAAAGATTTATAAAATTTAATCCATATTTTAAAACAATTTTAAAACATCATTTCCAAAGAAATCCAGTTTTGGATTCCGAACTGCAAAACCATGATTTTTCAAAAACTTGTTTTACTCATATTTCAAAATCTATCGATCGAAATCTCGATTTTCTTTCTTCATTGGAAAAATATGGATACAATTGGTAGGAAAATTATTATCTTGAAGAATTCCAAACTATATTCCATCTTTTACATTTGTTTGACTTTTATGGGGCGAAAACACGAACTGTCGTTATGCGACGCGCCTATTTTTGACTAAATTTTCATTTCTCATTCAAACTTCACCAAAACAATTTCGAATGTTTATAAAATATTTTAAACTCATTTTAAACTAATTTTAAAGTGGTTTAACAATCCATATAGGCCTTTTTATCAATTCAAGGAAAGTGATTTCATTTGTGCTCATCGACGTTTATTTTCGTAATTTGCATATATATATATATATATATATATATATATATATATATATGAAAACTTCCAAATTTGACGATCAAAGTATAATAAAAATCCATTTGCAAACATCATATCATCATCCAAATATAATATAATAGTTTAGGAGTTCTCACTTTGGGTATTATACGATCTAATTAAAAATTTGCTATAGCGGAGCTACTCGAGTCCCTAAACTCACTATTCTTTGGTTTTTAGCTCCTAGATGCCTCGACCAAGACTTGAGATGCCTAGTGTTGTACAACCTAGGATGGAGCAAGGGTTACGCTCGGCCTAGTGATGGAGTGGGGTGGAATTTATGAAGAACAAGGAGAAAAGTGGAGTTTAGGGATTATTTTGAGCTGTTTAACTATATGGAACTATATATATTAAAATTTAAACTCTTTTTGTCATAAGTTGTAACATAATTTCTCTTAGAATGGAAGCTATTTAAGTAGAAGACAAAGCTTAGAATATAAAGAAGAAGAAGAAGAAGAAGAATGAAAATAAAGATAAGAGGGTAGGGTATTTATAGGAAAAGAAGAGTATAAAGGAAGACATGCACACATCACCTTTTGCATCTCCATTTAAAAGCTTCTCCAACACACCTCCCCTCCTCCAAAGCACGGCAAAAGGCTTCCTCATGTGCCCATCACTTCCATCTTCACTTGTGTGCATATGTTGACTTATTTATGCTTAAGGAGTAAGAAATCATAAAATATATTTTATATTTTATATTATAACTTTACATTAGTATATTTTGGTATATTTATGTTTATGTGCTTGTTTCATGTATGCATATGGACATGTATATGTATATGTAACATATCCCTACAATTTACACCACTTCCACATGTTGTATCCTTACAAATCTCGATTTCGATTTTTGGTCATATTTTCTCTTTTAATTTAATATGCATTTTTTGTAAAAAAAAATTGAAAATAAATTTTATTACCATTACTAACTAATAAAAATGATCATATTTTATTTATAAAATCATATAAATTAACATAAATAATTATTCACAAAATTATTTGTATTATCAATGAAGCTAAACGATCATTTATTTAAAGTGATTTATTTACGGGTCGTTACAAACTCCCATCCTTAAAACAATTTCGTCCTCGAAATTTAGATAAGAAGAAAATAGCTTAAAAGGAAATATATTCGATATAATGAATATGTACAAAAATATGGATAAGTGACTGCACTACAAGCGGCGAGTACATTACAGCGACATGATTTACAAAGCTTATTCTTCCATCCTGAATTCGAGATATGCCTTTTTCGTTGTATCTTCCATTTCCCAAGTCAATCCTCTGCATCTCCACTCCATTGAACTTTGAATAATTTTACTACCTTCCTCCTTAATTATTTCTCATCATGATCAATGATTCGAATAGGTCATCTAATAACTATCAAATTCGGTTCCACCTACAAGTCTCTTGAGAAGCTGTTTCTATGATTTGCTTTGGCTCATTCACATGTTTCCTTAAATGAGATACATGAAAAACATAGTGCACTCTTACCAACCTTCCTGGTAATTTTACTCGATATGCTAGTGGGCCGATTCATTCATGAATGGGAACTGGTCCAACATATCGAGGTGCAAACTTCCCATCTCTTCCAAATCTCACCACTCCTCTTATTAAAGAGACTTTAAAAAAGACTGAATCTCCAACTAAGAATTCCAGATTTCTACGAATTTGGTCTGTATAACTTTTCTGTTTTCTTTGGGCTTTCTTTAGCTTCTTCCTAATTGTGTCGATATTTTCTAATGCTTCTCGTATCATCTCAGGACTAAGTATTAACCGATCTCCAGTTTCGATCCAACATGCTAGTGACCTGCACAGACGGCCATATTGAGCTTCAAACGGTGCCATGCCAATACTAGATTGATAACTGTTATTATAAGAGAACTCTACTAAATGCAAATGATTTTCCTAGGAGGCTCCAAAGTCTAGAGTGCATACTCTAAGAAGATCTTCCAAAATTTGGTTGACTTTCTCTGTCCATCAGTTTGGGGGTGATATGCAGTGCTTATATTCAGCCTTATTCCTAAAGTGGTCATTAATGCTTTCCAAAGTAGACTAGTAAAGATTGGATCCCGATCGCTTACTATACTACTCGGAACTCCATGCAATCTGCAATTTCCTTCATATATATATCTATAAGGCTTGCATCGGTCCTTATTAGCTTAACTAGAATGAAGTGTGCACTTTAGTTAATCGGTCAATGACAACCCAAATGCCTTCATTCCCTTTCCTTGTTTCGAGGTAAACCATCAATGAAATCCATTAATATTTGATCTCACTTCTAAGCTGGAATCTCCAGAGGTTGAAGTAATCCTACAATTTTCTACTGGTCGCTCTTGATTTGTTGAAAAATTAGCACATCTGTTAACATGAATGGATATGTCCCTTTTCATGCTTTTCCACCAAAATTTGCGCTTCATATCGTTGTACATTTTGTTGATTCCCGAATGAATGTTAAGTTTGGTTTTTTGACATTCAACTAATACTTCTTCTCTAAGATTTTACGCATCCAGAACACAAATTCACCTTTTCAATCATAAAACTCCATGGCTATCAAATTCAAAGCTTGAATTCCGCCCTTTATATTTAGCTTTAAAAATCTTCTTTAGGAACTAATCTTCATTTTGCTACTGGAAATTCTTTCCAGAAGAGATGGAGTTAATACTAACAAGAAAGAACAACATATTTCCTACTTAATGCATTAGCTACTACGTTGGCTTTCTCGGTGTGTGTATAAAATATCTAGATCATAAAATCGAGAAATTCCAACCAATGTTGCTGCTTCATGTTTAAACTTCTTTGAGTGAAACGATAATTTAAAGATTTATGATCCGTAAAGAGCACAAAATTTTAACCTAAATAAAAGAGGAAATTTTATTTACTAAGGTCAATTCAAAGTTTTAGTTGAAATAAACTATGACAACTTCTTACCAAGTAAATAGTGCATCCATATTTTTAATGCAAACACCATGGCTAATAATTCTATGCCGTGTGTTACATAAATCTTCTAATGAGTCTTTAGTTGTCTTCTTTCATAAGAAATCATACTCCCTTCCTGCATCAGAACTGCACCAACTCCATCTCCACAAGCTTCTGTATAAACGGTTAATCCACTATTTCCATTTATAATTGCTAGGACTAGAGCAGTTATTAATCTCTTTTTGAGTTCCTGGAATTCTGCCTCACATTTAAGATTCTAGATAAATTTAGCATCCTTCATGGTCAACTCTGTTAGGTTGTAGGCAACCTTTGAGAAGTCTTAAATAAATGTTCTATAATACTCTGCCAGACCTTAGAAGCTACGAATCTCTTTAGGAGTTTGTGGCTGCTTCCAATTTAGAACAGCTGCAACCTTTACAGGATCTGCTGAAAACCCATCTCTTGACACTATATGTCCAAGGAATCTTACCTCATTTTCCTAGAAATGGCATTTTGAGAATTTGGCTTTAAGCACGTTATTTTTTAATTTCTTTAACTTAATTTCTAGATGCCTTTGGTGTTCTTCTTCTATCTTAGAATAGATAAGGATATCATCGATAAAGACTGACATGAATTTATTGAGTACATTTCTAAATACTCTATTCATAAGGTCTACAAAATAAGCGGGCGCATTGGCTAGCCCAAAAAGAAAAACCAACCACTCAAAGAAAGTATTTGGACCTTTAAATGTAGCTAGATGGATGCATTCTTCTATGATTCTCAGCTGATGGAATCCTTTAGCTAGATCCATTTTCGAGAATACTCGAGCACCATGTAACTGATCAAACAAGTCATATATTCGAGGTGGAGGATACTTATTCTTAATCGTTTGTTTATTCTAATCTCGATAATCAACGCACAACCTTAGAGATCCATCCGACTTAGCAATAAAAATTACTGTCGATCCCCAACTTGAATGACTCGGTTTTATCAACCCATTTTTTAACAGCTCTTGAGTTTGGTTACTTAACTCTTCCCTCTTCTTTGGAGTCATCCTTCGGTCATGTTGTTTAATTGGTCTTGCATCAGAAATCAAATCAATACGAATTCGATTTCCCGATATGGGGGTAACTGTTCACTTCTTTAAAAACGTCTGAAAATTCTTCAACAACGTGTATTGTTTCTAATCCTTCCTGGGATGAGTCTAGTGCATATAGGAAACTTCCCCTACATGGACTAGGATCTTCACAAGATATTTCTATAAACTTCCACAATTTTGCTTTTACTATTCTTTTTAAACAATCTAGAATAGCTTTGTGCTCAGCAACCAATCCATACCGAGGAAAATTTCGAATTAAATAAAATACAAGACAAATAGGTCAAAAGGAAATTGATGGGAAGAATGGGAAATTGGGACTTTTTCATAATTCATACAAAGGTTAGTGGTACCACCTATAGGATTCGTCGCGCAAATAGGGGTATCAACTAACGTAGGTTCAACTTTTAATTCTTCTATGGTTTTCTCAGCAATAAAACTATAAGAAGCTTCTATATCAAACAATCCTCTAACTAAAACATCTTCGACAAAAATATTACCGTCCAAAACTCCCTTGCCCTTCACGTCTTGAAAGGTTGAAGGCTCATCCTTTATTGCATAGACTCTGACTTGCTCTTCCTTCCTCATGATCAGACAATCCTCGATCATATTCCCCGGTTGTATAACGGATATTATTCTAAACCATAGGAGAGGTGGAATCCTGGACCTTTGTACTTCTACAATTCTTTTCAATATGGCCCTTCTTCTTGCAATTGCTACAAACATAATCCTTGAAGCGTTTCCTTGATATTCTTCCCTGGGTTTTCTTGGGCATGGCTTTTTCCCAACATTATTGAACTTCCTCCTTTTCCAGTTATTGGCGTTGTTGTTATTGGTCTGAGCTACTACCGGCTCCTTCTTTTCCCATGTTTCATAACATAATCCTATATCCAGCATATCAATAAATGACCCCTTAACATAGGCAATCATCCTTCTCTGGTATTTCTTGTTCATCACAGAAATGAACTTCTCATTTTTCTTCAAAGGCGTGTCAATTAGACCTGGCCCAAAACAAGATAATTCGTTGAACTTATTTTCATACTCCTCAATAGTCATTTCCTCATGCTTAAGATCGATAAAGCTTCTATAAAGATGAGATTTTCCGGATGCTGGCATATACTGCTCCTCCAAAACCTCTTTAAATCTTTCCCACGAAAATTGTCCTCCAAATCATTTAGGGTGATAGACTCCTACCAAGCCAAACCCCCTTCCTAAAGTTGCCATGAGGCCAAAAATATCCTTTTCTCATCACCGATGTTTAATACTTTAAAGAACTTCTCGCATGATTTAATCCAAGCCTATACTTCAACGATAGCTTTTGTATCTTTGAATGGTTTTTCCCCTAAACTGGTATAATTCTCGCATAGGGTGGAAAAAATAAACTAGGATTGTACAAAAACTATTTCCTCTACAGCAACGGTTGGACCTCGACCGTTGGTTGTTGTGGTGATGCAACTTCCCCTCCTTCGTCGTCTACGAGTACTCATGTCTTACTACCTGAATTTAGTAAGATAACTTTATAATACAAAGACAAAATTATCTTTGGGAATGGGTATATAGCACAACTTTTATTTAGATAAGGATTCTAAATGCGCACTCTCAAAGATAAAACTCATCCTAAGGTATTTCTAACCCTATCTCTGATGAGGTATTCCCTACCAAAGCTAAGGCTCTTGCTTAACCTTCAGCTCCGATACCAAATGTGAAGAACTGTCTCCTCGATTCTCGAAAATCGATACTAATACATCCACGGTATTGACATATCGTGAATCCAAGTGACGAGGAGGTAAATTTTCTAGGGTAAAGTAAAAGATAGGAACACAATTCCTACATCACGTTAAAGTAGATAGAGAGTACATACAACCACCTTTACTATGGTACATCAGAGTTTTCGTTTTTTATATGAACTAACCCAGCCAGGAATAGTTATAACTGCCTGTTCCCATAATTTTCGGGTACAAACTAAACTTAGACATAGCAGAAAACTAAAATAAATAGTTGGATAGACATCAACATCGAGCACTCCAACTCTATTGCTCTATAAACCTTTTCCAGCATGCTCTTCCCAAAATACTCCAAACAGAATCCTGACTACTTGGCTGCTTGAGAAAATAAGGCACCTAGAGTTTAAAGGGAAAACAAAATAAATTCCGAGCCAGTCATGGGACTGGTGTGAGAACTCAAAATACGTTGTTTGAAAATAAAAAGGTATCTCATAAGACCATGGCGCACATAAACATGGAACGGTTTTTTACACTATGATAACCAAAACATTATTACGTAGAAATATTTGATATTATTTTTAATGACATTTCTTTGAAAACATTTTCCAATAAGCTTATCAATCTTAGCCAAAATTGTTGATTTATTAAATTCGAGCATACTAACGACAAACATGGGTTCTATAAACAAAATGGCAGGCACTTATTGGAGAATGTGTTTCCATACGAATGACAAGGTGAAGGGATTACCTTCCAGCGGTACATCCCTAAAGGATTGTACCAAGATCAATGGAACATTTGCACCTCTACCAACACAAGACCATCCTACATTTCTCACTATATAGTACCGAATATGTCATCACCCTGGTCACTACCAATTTATCCAAGACGTCTCTTAGCACACATTACAATAATTTAAATCCAAACGACATAGTGGGTGGAAATATATCTAGAAGGGGATGATCATATCCTAATGGTTACGAACCACGTAGACCTGCATCATCTACCCTGTTTTGGCCATTTCAGGTTGTGATGATTGAGATAACGATTACCTTTCACATTTCACATCATCTTTCTTCGAATGCCACACAGTGATTCCATGGTCACACAGCTGATTTCTACAAACACATAACTCCTGAGTTCATACATCTTAGGAATGGGTGTTAATCTTAGAGAAGTTTCCTTCTCTGCCACCAAACAAATGAAACGTTCATAGAGGTCACTTATGTAACTAGAAATGCAATGTCGGACATTTTTCGATATAAGTTTTCCAGGAACAGGACAAACCGAAAGCACTCTTCTACCACATCCTGTTGGGAATTCACCTTAGGATTAGTAGCGATTACTCCTTACAATGGATATTTCATAACGAGGGAACTACTACTACTATATGTATATTGGAATTTTAACTCCAAATGATCAACAAGCAATCATTCATTATGAAAATCCTAAATATCATGTCCATGTCTTCACTTCGAATAAGTAAATTGGTTCAAAGTGGTCCACGGACAAGAATTACCCAAATCCGACCCCGACTCCTCCAAACTAATCATCGATAAAAGAGGTTAAGTGAATGGGAATTCATTCTTTAATTAATTAAGTTCTTTTATAAAAATCTATTTTGGAGATATATATTTTTAAAATATTCTTCTTGGTATATACGGGATCATTAAAAATTTCTTATCACTGCTTTTGATTTCTTAAAACCTTTTTACACTTAACTCTTTTCAGACATATCGACCTTATCTATCCCTCATCCAAGGAAGAGGCCAGGTGAGCCAGGGCACTGGTTGCTCTGAATATGTCCTTAGTTTAAGCACCTCACATCTGGATCTCAAGAATAGAAAAATCATGTCTACTCGTCGGCTTTTAGAGCCAAGATTAAACCACTTAAATTGTAATAGCTTTTCTTTAAATCGTTTATTTAAATTCTTTTAAATAAACTATAAAACTTCTAGAAAGTCACTAGAACATTTAGTTATCCTTTTGAAAACATTTATAAGAGATTTGGAAAAGAATTGTTAAGTTTAAAGGTATATTTCAAAAGTTATAGAAAAAGCGTTGCGGAAAAGTGCTGCGGAAAGTGCTCTTATAAGCTATATTGATCAAAATAAATTTTTATTTTTTGAAAATTCATTTTTTATTACTCAAATAACTTTTAAAAAATTTAAAAGATTCATAAGATTTATTCCACATTTTAAAACAATTTTAAAACATCATTTCTAAAGAAATCCAGTTTTGGATTCCGTACTGCAAAACCGCGATTTTTCAAAAACTTGTTTTCCTCGTATTTTAAAATCTAGTTATCAAAATCTCGATTCTCTTTTTTCATTGGAAAACTATGGATATAATATTTTGAAAAATTCTTATCTTGAAGAATTCTGGCCTATATTCCATCTTTTACATTTGTTTGACTTTTATGGGATGAAAACGCAAATTGCCGTTACGCGATGCGCTTATTTTTGACTAAATTATCAATTCTCATTCAAACTTCACCAAAACACTTTTGAATGTTTACAAAAAAATTCAAACTCATTTTAAACCATTTTTAAAGAGGTTTAACATTCCATATACACCTGTTTATTAATTCTAGGAAATTGATTTCCTTTGTGCTTATCGACATTTAATTTCATGATTTGCATATATATTCAATATTCATATGAAAACATCTAAACTTGAAATCAAAGCCTAATAAACATCCATTTGCAAACATCATATCATCATCCAAATGTAATATAATAGTTTAGGAGTTCTCACTTTTGGTTTTAAACAATTTAATTAAAAATTCGCTATAGCTCTGCTACTTGAGTCCCTAAGCTCACTATTCTTTGGATTTTAGCTCCTAGATGCCTCGACCAAGACTTGAGATGCCTACGGATGCATGGCTATAACATTGCCCTACTTGGAGGCCTGACGGCTATGGATGTTATAGTAGTCCATAGTTATTAATGCTTAAACTTAAGAAACCCTTCCTCGCATTTATCGGACCAAACAAACTTCTTACCTCTCCAATAATAGCCAGCAAGTCCAAAAAACCTTCTGATCTCGATTACCGTCTCAAGTCTCTTCCAATTGTTGGCAGCGTCGATCTTAACTGGATCGACTGACAAACCTTCCTATGAAACTACATGACCAAGAAACTAAACCTCTTTCTTCTAAAAATGACACTTGAAAAACTTCGCCTTTAGCAGATTCTGCTTCAGCGTTTCAAGCACCACTCTAAGATGAATCTCATGCTCTCTTTTTTCCTTCTAGTACACCAAAATGTCATCAATAGATACTAATAGAACCTATCCAAGTGCTCTTGAAAAACTCGGTTCATCAAAGCTACAAAGAAAGCAGGTGCATTCATCAATCCAAATGGCATCACTAACCACTCATACGAACCATACTTAGTCAGAAATGTTGTCAAAGGAATGCTGTCCTACGCCACTCTCAACTGATGGAACCCTTTCACCAAATCCAATTGGCAAAACACTTTGGATCCACTCAACTGATCAATCAGATCATCTGTCCTCGGTAGAGGGTACCTATTCTAGATCGTCCTTTCATTTAAATTAAGATAGTTGATGCATATCCTTAACGACCCATCTGGTTTCTTCACGAATACCACAGCCACTCTCCAAGGTGAACTGCTTGGTCTGATAAAATTCCCTCCCTTAAGATCCACTAGCTGCATCTTCAATTCCTTCATCTCTATCACTGTCATCCTGCTAGGTGGTCTACTGATAGGTTCACTCTCGGTACAAGATCTATTCGAAACTCAACAGCTCGTTTCGATGGTAATCCCATAACCAGCTCAAAAACATCTGCAACTTCCCTTACCACTCGAACCTAACTTAACTCTTCTCCTACTTCCATGGCACTTAACAAAGCAAAAACACTCCTACAGGAATTCTCTGCTAAGAAGATGATTCAGTTATGACTGTCAGGGTGTCTCAATGATAAGTCCCTATCCTAGAAAAATATCCTAGCTTCTTACTTACCCAACCAATCCATACACAAAATGATCCCGAAATCTACGAAATCAAAAACAAATAGACTGCATGCAAACTTATGGCCTAACAAATCATGTTCTACCTAGTCACATCTCATCTCTAGAGTCGCATGCACTGCTATTGGATTCGCAACCTTTAAGGAAGTAACAAGGTATGTGGGTTCAATGCATAACATATCAACCAAATCCTATAATATAAATGAATGTGATGATGGTACCAAATATTACCCTAATTGGTATACTCTGAATCAAAAGCGTTCCTTTCATCACAATTTTCCCTTTATCTGCTGCGGTAGGCCTAGAAGAAGGGTGGTCTATTAGAAAAAACATTCCTTCTATCTACCATGAATGGCTCTAGAAACTGGTTCTAATAATGTCCAAATGGCCGCGATTAAAGCATTTCACATTCTTCTTCTCTCCAGGCTTCATTCCTTTACTTGTCCAGCACCCAGGGGCATAACGACCCTTCTTATCACACTTGAAGCACACTAGATTAGCCATTGCCTTCTTGGCAACATCCCCTTTCTGGGCTCCCTTCTTCTTAAAGAAATTCCTCTTTTGTCTTTCAGGACCCTAGGATTCAGCTGGCTTCTCCCTAGCAGAAACATCAAGCATCTCTTCATGTCGAATGGCCATCTCCACCACCACATTACCAGGATCTCGGATATATGTCATGGTCATTCTAGCTAAGTCATGCCTTAGTCCTTGAACGAACCTCTCATTCCTTCTGATGTTAGTTTCTATAGTGGCATATCCATATCGAGAAAGCTCATCAAATTTAGCAGCGTACTCGATTACTGACATATCTCCCTGGATAAGATCCACGAACTTCCTGATCAACACCGACTTAGCTACTTCGAATAAAAACCTCTACTCAAACCTCCTTTTGAAATCAGTTCATGTTAAATCTTCCTCCAGAACTTAGCGGTCACACTATTCCACCAGTGAAGCGCTGCCCCTTGCAACTGCCGAGAGGCCAGCCTTCTCTTCTCCCCATCATCCAAGTATGAATAAGTAAAGATCCTTTCACGGCTCAATAGACAATTCTCAATCTCAACAGCATCCTCCGTTCCATAAACATCTTTCCACCCAGACTGGTGTAATCTTTGTTCAGCCTAGCATAATTATATCCCACTGGAGCTACAGGATTAGCTCCTCCCAGATGACCAGCTACTCCAGCTTGCAAAAGATTGGCCAACAATTGATACACCATCCTCACATCTACTAGCGGATTTCCAACACCTACATTGGCTTCATCATTTTGGTTAGCGTTAGCCTATCGACCTTGGTTCCTCCGGGTATTAGGTCGAGCATTTTTATTGTTTGTGGTGCTTCCTCTACCTAGATTTCCTATTCCATTTTCTGCTTCCATATCTTCTTTCTCGTAAGTTTTCATACGAGCCTAAATAAGATATAGAAGAACGGTCTAAGAGAGAGGGGAACACATACTTATATGTGTGTATGTGTGTATATAGATATGTCAAATACAAATACGTTACTATAGCGCTAACCCAAACCTTGATCATCTTTTCAAATTTATTGGATTATATTCAAAAATATTTTAGGTTTAACTTTACTTTATAGTTTCATAAATGTGACGACCCGGAATTTCTGGATATTTAAAATTGAAATATTTAATTGATTTTAAATATTTGAAAGGTTAGTTTAATTTGAATATCAAATATCATTGTTTACTTGGGCAATTAAAATTTTGAATTTAATAAATGGAAATTGGGTAAAATATTGAATCTTGATTTTTAAGCTGCTTAAAAATATTTCAAAGGCTTGGAAAATTTATATTTATAATACCGGAGACAGTAGGAGTTGTAAATTTAAATTTGGAAGTGTTTTGTTCAGTTTTAAAAATATATAGTTTAAATTGATATTTAAAAGTAGCCTTTCGAGGCACAGTCCCAAAATTTGACGAAACCAGTTCCACTGAATCAGTAATAGTATATTATTATCGGATTTTAATTTTCGTTGTTTTTGGAGTTGTCGTGTGGCCGTACGACATACAAACTCATTGAAATCTATATCGAAATTTAATATAAATACTGGGTCCAAAAAGCTATCTTCTCCATACGATCGAATTTGGACTTGAAATCTTTTCCACTACGTTCGGAATAGGGGTATAACATTATGAATGCCTAGCGACACACCTCGATAGGAGTTCGAATTTTAGACAGTGTAATCGAGACGATTTGAATTTAAATTTAAATTAAAAATAATATTTGTTTTCTCAGCAGCCTTTTTTCTTTTCTTTCAACACTTGCCTCCCGTAGTTTAAAACTGGTCCACTTATATTAACACGCAACTAAAACAGAAGGAGAATAGCTGAGCCCGTTAAACAATTGAATTCCCTTCTTCTTCCTAGAATTTATTCATGAAAATTAAAAAAATGGCAGAGCAAATCGGTATATATTAATTCCCTTCTCTTCTTAAATAAGAAATATGGAGGAAGCTCAGATCGAAAGAAAATATGGTCGAATTAGAGGAAATATTTTCTATCAGATCTCATTCCAAATCGTAGAGAGTAATTAGCCTCGGCTCTTCCCTTCCTCGAGCTTCTTCTCCCCGTCATTCGATCCATCAATCGAATTCGTATACGAAGGTGGAGCCACCAGTCTCCAATTCTTCATTTTATCGAGTTGCCTTTCATTGTAAATTGCAGAGGGCAGTCATTCGATTCATTTGGGTTGAAGCTCTCGTGCGTGCATGTTAGTCAGTGGAAGTCGGCAAGCTCAGAGTGGACATCGCATGTCTGACGCCGTCGATTTCGGTAGAGATGGCAAGAGATCGGGGAGCCGCTCACCTAGGTTTTGAGTGAGGCTTTGGGAAGCTCGAATCGCCGAGGCTGAGGCACGGTGGGTAGCATGCTTTGATGATTAGCTTGCTCGAAGTAGTGATGTCTAGGGCATTGAGGTATTCGTTTTTAATTAAATTTAATTTAACATTTATATCTGTGTATATAAATACACACAGAAGAAAAAAAAGCAGATAGGGAGATATATTTTACAGTAAAGTATTAAAAAAATTATTTTAGTTTGAACTCTATATATATGTATATGCATATATGTAGGTCAGAAAATATAACACAGTATTGATTTAATTATGAAATTTCTATTTAATTTAAAGGTAATACATAGGAATATAAGAAGAAAAATAAATTTAGGGATAAGGTCTTGTGAAGGAAAAGTAGGAATTTTAAAAGTTGGAAGAATTTATATAAATTATATTTTTGTGAAATCCATATAGCTTATTTTTATACAAGAATATACATACTTAGTTTCAAATTAACAAAAAAAATTTTCATACACATTTTAATTTACTGGATTATTTTGAAATAATAATATTATGGAGATAAATTTGTTTTATTAAACTATTTAATTTATTATAGTCACAAAAAGATTTTTTTAAGGAAAATTATGTAATTGAATTCCTAGTTAATTAAATTTATTAAAAAGATTATTGATTGTTCGATTTGTTTAAAATATTTATAAAACCATAAATGTTTCTACAAGGTCTAAAATTGGGGGAGAGACAAGCCGGTTTGGATCGGATTGCAAAAATTAATGGTGAGTTAATCTTACTCATTTGGATTCCGTTTAAATTTTAGTAGTAAAATTTACATTACCGATTAATTTCTTGAAATGTCTAGATGTGATAGTATATATATATAGGAATATATATTGTATATATTGGAGTGATTTATTTCCCATATTTTATAGCGGATGAGACCCTATGTGCCCCACATAATAGCGGATGACCCTTTATACCACGATATTCCACCTAGAAGTGGAATTGATATTTATATTGCGCTAATATCTGTGGATGCAGGGAAGCAGGTTGGAGTGATCCAACTGGATTACTCAAAATATTTAGGTTATTTTAATATTATGTGATATGATTTATTTGATAATCCGAGATAGATAATATTGGTAATTGAAAATATTGAATGCTACAGTTTGATTGAATATATTTGGGTATACTGATTTATCAAAGATAAAGATTGAATTGTTAAAGGAAAATAAAATAGGAATTTTTAAGTAAAATAATTATAGAGAATTTGGATAAATTAAAGAATGAATTGAAAAAGGATAATTGTTGATTTTTAAATTCTAATAAATAAATTCCAAGTGTGAGAAAGGAGATTTTTGGATAAATAGGAAAAAATGAATTTTTATTTTAGCAAAGGCTAGTGGGGTTGACAGGATCCCTGCCTATTTTATTGCAAGGAACAATAAAAGGAAAAGAAGCTCCAAGCGTACTCCAAGCCTCAAAAAGGAAAACCATACAAGGATGAACAGTAGAAGAAAACAGAAACACATATGGAAACACGAGGAGAAAAAAAAATGAGGAGACACAGAAGAAACCCAAAGATAGGCACATCTATCTCCAACTCAGACTCAAATCAAGAAGAAAAACAGGATGCCTTAGAATAGCTTCATGAATTTTACTTTTCATGTCCTTCCATAAAACTTCACCAGCTCTCTTATTCTTATCAAAACAAACTGTATTACGTTCTTTCCAAAGCACATAGAAGTATTTCTTCATGCATAGGGTTATCAGTCGGGATTTCAGGGCTCTCCATCTTGTAGCTTTGTAGATTATGTTCAAATCAATAGTTGAAGGGGTTGCCAAGGCTCTGCATCCCACCACCATCATCATTCTTCTCCATATGGTAAGGTTAGCAGCACATTCAAAGAATATGTGCTCAACACTTTCAGGATTGCTCGAACAGAAAAAACACATGCTCCCATGATTCAATCCCACAATAAGCATGACATTCTCGTAAGCAATGCATTATGAACCACTTTCCATAACATGAATTTTTCCTTTGGGCTGGAGTCATCGTTCCATATTATCCTCAGCCACCTGCAATTGGGTACACTGCTCAACCTAAAAAAATCTATAAGCATGAGTAATAAATGAATTCTTAAATTTAAGTAATAATATTTAAAGGAGTAAAAGATTTATTTTTAAATTTAGAATTTAAATGGTTTAGGAAGGAATAAAAGAAGAATTTTGAAATAAATATAAAATTGGTAATTTTTAGTTCTAAATAAGATTTTAAATCATAATAAAGAATTTAAATCTGAAATTAATGGTTTGAAAATAAAATTAAGTAAAGGGATTATTTTATTTTAAAATGGAGCAAATTTGGAAATCAATTTAGAAATTGATTTAGTGTTGAAACTGTGTTTTTAAAGAAGGAAGAGACTATGGATTTTATAAATAGGGTTTGTAAAGTGGAATAAGATATCAGTGGATATCTGGAAGTATAAATTCACGGTGGGAGTTTACAAGGAATGGGTAATTTGTTTTAAAAATAAATAGTGATCATTTATTTTTAAAGGTGTGGAAAGGAAAGTGTATTTTTTCTGGAAAGCCAAGTATATTTTTAAACAAAGATTTCCAAGTATAAGATAGAGGTTTTAAAGTGGTTTTAAAAGGATGTTTTAGAGAAATTTTGTCAATTTAATTGTTTTAAAATTTTAAAGTAAATATTTATTTAAATTAATTATAGTAGTAATTATTTTAAGGGTTTAGCTAGTATTATGATTTAAAAGATAATTATTTAATATTTGTACCTTATGGAATAATTTTTATTACTTTTGCCTTATTTTTACATGAGAAATAAGTATATACTTTTAATAAAGTGTTTAAAAAAAATTATTTCAAGTATTTTAAAGTATATTTTTAAATAAGTGTTTTAAATAGTTTATTTTCAATGTATAAAAGTGTGTGTATATATATTTAAATAAAGTGATTTAAAATTATTTTAAAATCTAAGTGTTAGGACTAGGTGAATTTCAGTGGAAATACACAATTTTGGAAATTTATTCCGCGAGAGAAAAGTTATTTGAAACTGTTTTTAAAAAAATTGAAGTATAGAAAAATATCTTGGGAAGATATTTTGAAAATAAATAATTTTGAAATTATTTATATATGATGGTTGTTGGTGAATGTTATTTGAAAGTTAAATAACCGACTATCAATATTGGCCAATGCGCTGATCATTTCGAAGAGACCGGCATCGGGATTAATTTTTCGAAAACCACTTCGATCTAGTTTGAACGTTTTCATACGGAAGATAAGAGTTTGGAGTCGAAGATGAACGGTGAAGTGCAAGAGCTAATCGCTACTAATCTTGAGGGTGATTTCAAAATGGATGTAGTAGGAGTAGTGCCTTCTGTTTCGTTCGGACCCGGAACGGACTTGTATGGATGAATGCTTAAGAACATCGTCAAGAGGACGGTAAGCATTCTAAGTGAATGTGTGCTAAAAAGGTAATGCATAGTCTCGAGCCTTATCAACCGGGAATGGCTAAAACAGGGGTGGTGCACACAAGGCTAAGTGGCTAACAACCAATTAGGGTAAGGTCACCCCTGTTTAGATGTCCCTTTATTTCGGCTATGTAGGCGGTTGTTGATCCCAACCACGGGGTGAACTTATTTGAACTATCCAGTAAGGGGTAGCTCCTGTCTTGTGATGCAGGGGATCAGGGTGGATCCTCGGTACGGTGATCTCGACTACGTACTGAGACGGGCGGTACCCCAGTAGCCCTACCATTAATGGAAATCCATTCTCCTTACGTGCCTTTACGGTTTTGTTTGTATACCTATTATGCTGGAATTTAATGAATGTAACAATTTCGGCTATTTGAATATGTATTTGTATATAGATACTACTATAATATCAGAGGATTTGATATAAAATGTTTTGGTTATCATAAGGTAAAAACCCAGCTTGCTTATTTGTGGCGTGGTCTTACGAGATAACTTTGATTTCAAGTGATTTTGAAAACTTTAATAATCCAATTGAGTGTGTTTTCTCACGATAGTTTTCCAGAATGACTAGGGTATTATTTAACTATAATGCTCGGGTCAGACCGAGTTTTATAGAATACATATTCTGGATGGACTGCTGTGGAGCTCAGGAGACGAGCTAGATGATGAGGCATATTTCGGTAGATTCATATTTCCATTGTGTAGTGTAAGGTGTATATTCAGTTTTGGAAGGATGAGATATTGTAACCGTCCTGAATTATAATGTTGATTGTATTGTACTTTGATGATGTAATATATAAAACAAATATTATTCTTTTGTTTTAAAAAGATTAGTCATTTATCTATTATATATTGTTCCGCTGCGATTGTGAGATTATGATATTATTCTATTTCTTCTTCTACATCCTTCTTCTTTAACCCTAATGATTCGGCTTCCCAACATTTGATTATTCGTCATTCAATACAGTGGACGTATTGATGTTGATTTTCCGGCGTCGAAAAATCGTGTCATTACAGATTGGTATCAGAGCAGAAGGTTAAGCGAGAACCTTCGCTCTGGTGGGGATTACTCATTGAAATAGAGTCCATAGTACTCTAGAATGAGTTTGAGAGTTTTTATAAATATGAGCGCGTAATTGATAGTGAATATAAAAATTGTTTTTATATTGTGTCGATTTATCGGTTGAGTGTTTATGGATTCTGGTCGATATGTGGGACGCCGTGTCATCGACAGGGGTTTTTAAACTGTTAAACAAGATAAACCGACATAGTATTGTTTTAAAATAGGGTAAATGAAATAATTTTACTCAAATTATTTTTGTGTACAAAAGAAATAAATTTTGTAAATTATTATAGTATATGGTTGCTTGGTTGTTAGGGAATGATAATATTAAACTATTATCATTATTGTGTAGAAGTTGAATAAGAAATTGAGAACTATAAATAAAAGTTAAGGAAATAATTTTATAACAAACTGGAATGCATATTATAAATGTAATTTATAAATTGAAATAAAATTCCAGAGTAATTTTTGAATATGAGTTGAAGGATTTGAAATTTGAAAATTAGGAAACTTAATTTCCTTCGGGTTTGAAAAAGATTTTCAAAAAGCTTTCGGAGAAATAATGGTGATATTATTTAGGAATATTTTTAAATTGGATTTGGAATATGGTGGGATTTGAAATTAAATAGTATATGAAAATGTTTTTAAAGAGATAAAGCATTGAACTCTTTTCGGTCGCTGGAAAATAACTTCGATGATGACTGCAGCATCGTCGATGTTCATTTTCGAGTTTCCAAGGGAGGAATTGCTACCATATTATTTTAAAATAAAGTGGTTGCAAAACAAAGTTTGGTTTTAAAATTCAAAAAATAATTTGATACCAAAGGATTTTGGATATAATTGATTTCAAAATGATTTTGAAATACTTAAATGATTGTTGAAAACTCTGGAATTGGATTTAAATGTTTTTAGTGTTTAAGTATTGGTTTGAACTACGGAAGTTTGACTAAAAATATTTATAGATTATAAACAGGTTTGGAAACTTATAAGTTTGGAAATTTGCCTAGATGGATTTAACTTGTAAAAAGTAAATAAAAGTAAGTGTGAAAACGAAATAAGCTAAAAGGTAAGCTAATTAATTGAAGTGAATTAAAAGAAGTTAGCCAATAGAAGGTAAATAAATTTGAGAACATATAGAAGTTTAAATTTTAAATTAATCGGAGTGTAATTAAATATAGTTAAGTAGAAGTGAATTTAAAGAAAAGTGTAAGAAGACTAAGTGAGATGGTTACTTAAATAAAAGTTATAAGTTGAAAATAAAATTGTGGATAGACAAATGAATTTGCATTTGTAAGTAAATAGAATTGAAACTGCATATTGGGAATTAATTTGAATTGTGTGTAATGGAAGTTAGTCAAGATTTGACTAGATAAAATAAAGGACTGATATAAAATTAGTAAGTAAACTAATTGATTCAAGTGGGTAAGAAAATGAATTGGAATTGTATAGGGATGATATTTAATTTAAATTATGTAAAAGTGAAGTTATAGAATTAATTCGAAGTGAACTAAAATAATAAAAGTTTGGAAATAAAAATTGGTTGAGATTTAAAATAAATTAGTAAGTGGAACTAATTTAAAAAAAATGAATGGTGAAATTCTTAAGTAAAATTGGTATTAAAAAAAAATATTCCAAGTTAATATTTGAATGAAGATTAAGTAAGAGTGAAATGGGATAATTGTGAATAAGTGAAAAGGAATCAAAAGAAATGTGAATAAAAGAGAATTAATATAGCAATAATCAATTGGGATAAATACGTAGGATGTACATATATTATTCACATAGCGATTTGATCCAGAATTCGAGCATAGAATTTCGAGATAGTTATATCGGTCCGAGTTGGGATTTTCTACTCGATTTTCGACGGCGAACTCTAGATATGGATTTTTGATTGATTCTGGAAATTCTCTATCATAGTTTATGGGTATGCAAGGAGAATGACGGTTTCTGATCAAGAAACCAGATCAGAGTCCGTGCTAGGACATCGGTTGGACGATACTAGTTCGAAAGTGAAATTGTGTAATTGAGTGAGCGATCGAATTTGGTATTGCGTACGGATGATATATGTGCATCGTACGGACTTGAATGAAATAGATATTGAAACTTTTGTAGAGAAATGTATTAAATGATTTTGAAAGATGTGATTTGATATTATTGAAGTAGGATATACATGTGTTTTGAAAGGAAATTGGAATTTTTGATTTCAGAAGATAAATTGAATTGCACAACAAAAGGTATGTATTTAAACTTCTGTATGAAATTTGACAATATTTTGGTCTAGCCACTTGGCTTTTTGTTTTCTTTTGAAATCTGGGGGCCCGTAGAGGCATTTTGTAGTTGTACCAAGCTAGCTGTGCAAAGGAGACGCTGGCGAAATTTTTTGAAAATTTAAGAAGTTAGAAAAAGTTTGATAATTCAAAATTTTGGGTTTATATTTAAATTTAAACTTGAATAATTGAGTAAGCAGTGTTGGTTGGGAAGTATGGATGAGTTTGGGAAGTTAGTAGAATTGATAGTGTGTCTTTAATAAAAAGATGGTTTTGGAAAGTTGTTAAAAACTATTTGGTTTGAAAAATAGTTAACGGGTGATGGACCATTCCTATTAACTGGTAATTTCGGGGATGAAATTCTTTTAAGAGGGGGGGAATGTGACGACCCGGAATTTATGGATATTTGAAATTGAAATATTTAATTGATTTTAAATATTTGAAAGGTTAGTTTAATTTGAATTTCAAATATCACTGTTTATTTGGGCAATAAAGTTTTTGAATTTTATAAATGGAAATTGGGTAAAATATTGAATCTTGATTTTTAAGCTAGTTAAAAATATTTCAAAGGCATGGAAAATTTATATTTATAATACTGGAGATAATAGGAGTTGTAAATATAAATTTGAAAGTGTTTTGTTCAGTTTTAAAAATATATCGTTCAAATTTGATATTTAAAAATAGCCTTCCGAGGCATAGTCTTGGAATTTGACGAAAGCAGTTCCATTGGATCCGTAATAGTATATTATTATTGAATTTCAATTTTTATTGTGTTTGGAGTTGTCGTGTGGCCACACGACATATAAACGCGTTGAAATCTATATAGAAATTTAATATAAATACTAGGTCCAAAAAGCTATCTTCTTCATATGATCGAATTTAGGCTCGAAACCTTTTTCAGTGCTTTCGGAATAGGGGTATAACATTATAAACGCCTAATGGCACGCCTCGATAGGAAATCGAATTTTAGACTGTGTAATCGAGATGATTTGAATTTAAATTTAAATTTAAATTAATATTTATTTTCTCAGCAGCCTTTTTTCTTTTCTTTCAACACGTGCCTCCCCTAGTTTAACACTTGTCCACTTGTATTAACACGCGTCTAAAAAAAGAAGGAGAATAGCCGAGCCTGTTAAACAATTGAATTACCTTCTTCTTCCCAGAATTTATTCACGAAAATAAAAAAAATGGTCGAACAAATCGGTATATATTAATTCCCTTCTCTTCTTAAATAAAAACTATGGAGGAAGCTCAGATCGAAAGAAAATATGGTTGAATTAGAGGAAGTATTTTCTATCAGATCTCGTTCCAAATCGCAGAGAGTAATTAATCTCGACTCTTCCCTTCCTCGAGCTTCTTCTCCCCGTCATTCGATCCATCAATCGAATTCGTATTCGAAGGGGGAGTCGCCAGTCTCCACTTCTTCATTTTATCGAGTTGCCTTTCATTGCAAATTGTAGAGGGTTGCTGTTCGATTCATCTGGGTTAAACCTCTCAAGCGTGCATGTTAGTTAGTGGAAGTCGACGATCTTGGAGTGGCGTGCTCATGTCTGACGCCGTCGATTTTGGCAGAGATGGCAGGAGATCGGGGAGCCGCTCACCTAGGGTACGAATGAGGCTCTAGGAAGCTCGAACCGCTGAGGCTGAGGCACGGTGGGTAGCATGCTTTGATGGAAGCTTGCTCGGAGCAGTGATGTATAGGGCATAGAGGTATTCGTTTTTAGTTAAATTTAATTTAACATTTATATCTTTGTACATAAATACACACAAAAGAAGAAGAAAATGCAGGTAGGGGGACATATTTTACAGTAAAGTATTATATTTTTTATTTTAGTTTGAACTCTATATATATGTATATGTATGTATATGTCAGAAAATATAACACAGTATTGATTTAAGTTATGAAATTTATGTTTAATTCAAAGGTAATACATAGGTATATAAGAAGAAAAATAAATTTAGGGATAAGATCTTGTGAAGGAAAAGTAGGAATTTTAAAAGTTGGAAGAATTTATATAAATTAGATTTTTGTAAAATCCATGTAGATTATTTTTATATAAGAATATACATACGTAGTCACAAATTAATAAAAAAATATTCATACACATTTTAATTTACTGGATTATTTCGAAATAATAATATTATGGAGATAAATTTGTTTTATTAAACTATTTAATTTATTATAGTCACTAAAAGATTTTTTTAAGGAAAATTATCTAATTGAATTCCTAGTTAATTAAATTTATTAAAAAGATAATTGATTGATCGATTTATTTCAAATATTAATAAAACCACAAATGTTTCTACAAGGTTTAAAATTGGGGGAGAGACAAGCCGGTTTGGATCAGATTGCAAAAGTCAAAGGTGAGTTAATCTCACTCATTTGGATTCCGTTTAAATTTTAATAGTAAAATTTAAATTATTGATTGATTGCTTGAAATGTCTGGATATGATAATATATATATAGTAATATATATTGGAGTGTTTGATTTCTCGCATTTTACAGCGGTTGAGACCCTATGCGTCCCGCATAATAGAGGATGACCCTTTATACCGCGATATTCCACCTCGAAGTGGAATTGGTATTTTATATTGTGCTAATATCTATGGATGCAAGGAAACAAGTTGGAGGGATCTAACTGGATTCCTCAAAATATTTAGATTATTTTAATCTTCTGAGATATGATTTATTTGATAATCTGAGATAGATTATATTGGTAATTGAAAATATTGAATGCCACGGTTTGATTGAATATATTTGGGTATACTAAGTTTTCAAAGATAAAGATTGAATTTTAAAGGAAAATAAAATAGGGAATTTTTATGTAAAATAGTTATAGGGAATTTGGATAAATTAAAAAAAGAATTAGAAAAGGATAAACGTTGATTTTTAAATTCTAATAAATAAATTCCAAGTGTAGGAAAGGAGATTTTTGAATAAATAGGAATAAATGAATTCCTAAACTTAAGTGATAATATTTAAAGGAATAAAAGATTTATTTTTAAATTCAGAATTTAAATGGTTTAGGAAGGAATAAAAGAAGGATTTTGAAATAAATATAAAATTGGTATTTTCGGTTTTAAATAAGATTTTAAATCATAATAAAGAAGTTAAATTTGAAATTAATGGTTTGAAAATAAAATTAAGTAAAGGAATTATTTTATTTTAAAATGGAGTAAATTTTGGAAATCGATTTGGAAAGTGTTGAAACTATGTTTTTAAACAAGGAAGAGACTATGCAATTTATAAAATGGGTTTATAAAGTGGGATAAGATATCAGTGGATATTTAGAAGTATAAATTCACGGTGGGAATTTATAAGGAATGGGTAATTTGTTTTAAAAATAAATAGTGATTTATTTTTAAAGGTGTGGAAAGGAAAGTGTATTTTTCCTATAAAGTCAAGTATATTTTTAAAGAAAGATTTACAAGTATAAGATAGTGGTTTTAAAGTGGTTTTAAAAGGATGTTTTAGAGAAATTTATTATTTTAAATTGTTTTAAAATTTTAAAGTAAATATTTGTTTAAATTAATTATAGTAGTAATTATTTTAACGGTTTAGCTAGCATTATGATTTAAAAGATAATTATTTAATATTTGTACCTTATGGAATAATTTTTATTTTAGTTTTGGCCTTAGTTTACATGAGAAATAAGTATATACTTTTAATAAAGTGTTTAAAAAAAATTATTTCAAGTGTCTTAAAGTATATTTTTAAATAAGTGCTTTAAATAGTTTATTTTCAATGTTTCAAAGTGTGTGTGTGCATATATATTGAATAAAGTGATTTAAAATTATTTTAAAATCTAAGTGTTAGGACTTGGTGAATTTCAGTGGAAATAAACAATTTTGGAAATTTATTCCCCGAGAGAAAAGTGATTTGAAACTGTTTTAAAAAAAATTGAAGTATAGGAAAATATCCAGCGAAGATATTTTGAAAATAAATAATTATTTAATTATTTAAATTTGATGGTTGTTTGTGAACGTTATTTGATAATTAAATAACCGACTATCAATATTGGCCAACGCGCTGATCATTTCGAAGAGACCAGGATCGGGATTAATTTTTCGAAAACCACTCCGATCCAGTTTGAACTTTTTCGTGAGGAAGACAAGAATTTGAAGTTAGAGATGGAGCAGTGAAGTGCAAGAGCTAATCGCTACTAATCCTGAGGTAATTCCAAAATGAATGTAGTAGGAGTAGTGCCTTCGGTTCTGTTCGGACCCGAAACGGACTTGTATGGATGAATGCTTCAGAACATCGTCAAGAGGACGGTAGGCATTTTAAATGAATGTGTGCTAAAAAGGTAACGCATAGCCTCGAGCCTCATCAACCGAGAATGGCTAAAACAGGGGAAGTGCACACAAGGCTAAGTGACTAGCAACCAATTAGGGTATGGTCACCTCTGTCTAGATGCCCCTTTATTTCGGCTGTGTGGGCGGTTGCTGATCCCAACCGTGGGGTGAACTTATTCGGACTATCTAGTAAGGGGTAGCTCTGGTCTTGTGATGCAGGGGATCAGGGTGGATACTCGGTACAGTGATCTAGACCACGAACTATGACGGGAAGTACCCCAGTAGCCCTGCCATTAATGGAAATCCATTCTCCTTACGTGCCTTTACGGTTTTTTTATACCTATTATGCTGGAAGTTAAAGAATGTAACAATTTCGGCTATTTGAATAAGTATTTGTATATAGACACTACTATAATATCAGAGGATTTGATATAAAATGTTTTGATTATCGTAAGGTAAAGACCCCGCATGTTTATTTGTGGTGTAGTCTTACGAGATACAATTGATTTCAAATGATTTTTAAAACTTTAATAATCCACTTGAACGTGTTTCCTTATGCTGGTTTTCCAGACTGACTTGGTTATTATTTAACTATAATGCTCGGGTCATACTGAGCATTATAGAATACAGATTCTGGATGGACTGCCGTGGAGCTCAGAAGACGAGTTGGAGGATAAGGCTTATTTCCATAAATTCATATTTCCATTGTGCAGTGTAAGTTGAATATTCATTTTTGGAAGGACGAGATATTATAACCATCCTGAATTGTGATGTTGATTGTACTGTACTCTGATGATGTAATATATAAAACAGATATAATTCTTTTATTTTAAAAAGATTAGTCATTTATCTATTATATATTGTTCCGCTGCGATTGTGAGATTCTGATATTGTTCTATTTCTTCTTTTACCTCCTTCTTTAACCCTAATGGTTCGATTTTCCGGCATTCAATTGTTCGTCATTCGATACAGTAGACGTATTGATATCGGTTTCGGGCGTCGAAAAGTTGGGTCGTTACAATAAAATCATGCTATGGTACTAATTTGTAACTCCCCTTACATGGATGCCAAAAACCAACGGCTACGGATGTTGTAGTCATCCATCGTTGTTAATCCTTAGCGACCAAATATGGCAGTGCTGGATACATCGATACACACATCAAAACAATATGGAAAAAATTTAACAAATCAAACACATATTTCCACATTCCATTCAAAACATTCCATGTTCATTACATAATCCAACAAACGTTACCCACATTTAGAAAAATATAATTATTTCACATACGCCAAGAGCGACATATAAAGATGCCCTTTTGGAACTTAAGAGTATATAATAAGGCTAATATGTCTTCCTTTACATCTAAAACACATAGTGGAAAACGATAACACTAAATAACTATCTGCCTCCTTCATGCCTTTGGAAGCTCTATTCATGTAAGAAGTGAACTTGGAAACCTCAAACTACTCAAAATCAATTGAGCACCCAAGAGTTTAAGAGGAAAACAAAAATTTCAAGCCGGACATAAAGCCTAGTATGAATATTAATCTAACATCTCAATCCATTTGGAGATCTAGCGAGACCACGCCACTTAGCGGAATGGGTTTTCCCCTCACTAGTATCCTAAAACCTTTTCAAAACCATATGTTGTGCTCCTACATCCACAATGGTTAAAACATAGCAATTCAAAATATTACACATTCATAGTTTCTAGGGTTACTATTAACCTATTAGTTTTCATGGGCTTACTAATAACCTTTTTTCCACCTTATGGACCCCTCGTCTTATTTCATATTTTTCCTAGAATCACTAAGAACCTATAGGCCGCTATCTATTAACTTAATTAATTCATGGGTTTCCCTGAACCTATTGGTCATTCCAATAACTCCTCTCTTATCCTAGTTTTCATAGGTTGACTAGGAACCTATGGATTCCTCCAATGACTTCTTTCTTATCCTAGTTTTCATAGGTTAACTAGCTACCTATTGACTGATGTCAACACTTAATCCGGATATAATTTTCATGGGTTCACTACAAACTAATAGGCCCCTACCAACCATCCTTTTTACATAGTTTTCATGGGATCAGTATGAACCTATTACTTACCCCAATAACTTCCCAATCATAATTTTCATGGGTTTACTATGAACCTGTCTTCCGGGCAACTTTTTGATTTTAGCACCCTATATTCCGGTCTCCATGACTTCCTGAATGCAATTTTACTCATTCAGGAGTTTAATATAATTATATTCACTATGGGGTTAACCTAGCCGGTTCTTCTACTCCTTTATCCCCAATATACAGTTATGGTTCCTTTATCGTGTGAATATAATTATACTTGAAGAAGCAACCATAACAGCAAAGCAATACCACTCCTGTGGGTTTAATATCCTTGAAATATTTTTCATATAAAACATGGTTAATCCCTTAACTTATATTTTTATCAAGGAAATACTTCTTCGAATTTACATACTTGAATCATTTCGAAACTCCTTTATTTAAACATAGGTTGTTCCTTTAAAAATGAGTTTATTTTATGGAACCTTTCGACGCCTTCGAAACCTTGCTTTTGACCTTATAGGATGACCTCCTTCGAAAGCATTAAAATCTATATTATAAACATTAGGCTCCTGCCATTCGAAAACTTTAAAATTTCCCTTTCGAAACCTTTTGGTTGTATTAAAGCATTAACCTTTAACTTTAGAAGCATTGCTTCGAAACCAATTAAAAGTACCCCTTTCGAAACCATTAGAAGTATACCTTCTGCAACCATTGAAAGTCCCCCTTTCAAAATCATTGGTTCTTTATTCAAAACATCATTTTGGATCAAAATGAACATAAGTGAAAGCGTCTCTTTCGAAACCATTGTTTATTTCATAAAAGTATTGGGGAAACTTGATGGTGTCGACACCATCCTTTCGAAAGCGTAAAACATCTAGGTAAAACAATTGAATGGCTGGCTTCGAAACCCCATCTGAAACCATTGCCTTTGAAACCCCTAACCCCATTTGAAAGTAGAGGGTAGTGACTTATATTTATAAAAATAAACAGTACCTTTCGACAACATTTATGTCTTTAATACCATCGAAAGGCATCTAATCACAAAAGGGTTTCGACCTGGTCAAAACTAACCCTTCCGAAAGCTTCAGTTAAAAACTACATAACTCCTTTGGAAGCTACAACTTTAAGAAGGTGGCAGCTCACCTTCAAAAGATTCTTTTGAAATACCCTTTCGCAACTATTGGTTTCGACTACTTCGAAACCACTTTGTAAATAGGTAAGCGCTTTTTCTTTTTAAAAGCAAAACAAAGGTTTTGACGCCTTCGGAAGCTATATTTCGACGCCCTACCTCCCGCCTTTCTCCAATCCACTGCATACAACTATTCTGAGCAAAAGCACCTTCCAAATAATTTTGCTAATATTTGCGGACAGAAGCTTTGGGTCAAAAGCTCCTTCCAAAGGAGGCGGAACCCACTATTCTGAGAAAAAAGACTGTTTACTAAATAAAGCAAATTTTTTGTAACTAACTTGCCCACATGTAAATACTTGATTGGTTACGTTAAACTTTTAAATCATTTTGCTAATATTCGCCATATTTTCTCAGATCTAAAAACTGTGTAACTTTTAACAAATAAGCCATCCTTATTAACAAAGCAATTAAATCGTTTAGGTCCTCCTTTCAAAACAATTTAATTTTCGTACTAAATCACTGTTCAAAAATCTCCAAAAATTTCAAAAATTCACCTTAATCATATTATCTAACATATCAAAATTTCAACCCCAAATTATTAATATAATTTCCGAAATAAATTTATAAACCCAATTAACTATTTTTTCTTCGAAAATTCATAATTAATTCTCTACAGCTTGGAAAATTATGAAAATGGATATCCAACTCTGTAATCATGTTTCTCATAACATAAATTTTTCCATGGCATTTAAAAATCATTAAATATTGGTTTCGCCCTAAAACCATGCATATCCCCTTTTAAATAATCTTGTTTAAACCATACAAGTAATAAATCAAGCATATCATCATCCAATATATCTTAAAAACGAATTCAACCTTAAATCCGAAAATCATTGACCACAAAATAGAGATGCTGTTATTATTATTCACCTTAGATTGGATAAGGAAATTGAAGATTGATTTAGACTGATTTCTTCTAGCTTGAATCCTAAGCTTTACTTTGATTTCTCTTTTCTTCTTTCTCCTAATGGTCGGCTTGGGTATGTCTTTCTTTCATTTAAGATTTTCCTTATGATAAAACGAACATGTATGGAAAATGAACATGTATAGAAAATGAACATGTATGGCCTAGAGATAATAGAAAAAGGGTGGGAAAATGGGGGCGATAATGACCCTAATGTGCTTATGATAAATTAGTTAACACTTAACCTTTTATAGCCTATTCATTTTAAATAAGCACGACCACTGATTTCATTTACCAATCACAATCTCTTTATCACTTTACATTATACTATTTAATTTATTCTAATTAAATCTCCTAAATAATGTTATTAAAATTAGGGGTGTTACAATGACTTAGGGTGGAGCAAGGGTTGTACTCGGCCTAGTGATGGAGTGGGGTGGTGTTTATGAAGAACAAGGAGAAAAGTGGATTTTTGGGATTGTTTTGTGGTGTTTAACTATATGGAACTAAATATTAAATTTTAAAATCTTTTTGAAACAAATTTTGACAATATTTCACTTAGAATGGAAGCATTAGAGTGGAAGACAAAGCTTACAAATGTGAAGAAGAAGAATGAAAATAAGGAGAAGAGGTTATAGGAAAAGAAGAGTATAAAGGAAGACATGTGCACAATACATATTACATCACCATTTAAAAGCTTCTCCAACACACCTTTCTTCCTCCAAAGCATGGAGAAAGGCTCCCCACCATGTACTCATTACTTCCATCTTCTCATGCGTGCATATGTTGACTTATATATGCCTAAGGAGTAAGAAATCATAAAATATACTTTATATTTTATAGTATACTTTTATATTTATATATTTTGGTATATATATGTTTGTGTGCATGTTTCATGTATGCATATGGACATGTATATGTGTATGTAACATATCCCTATAACGTTGTAGAACTTCCACACATTGTATCGTTACAAATCCTGATTACAATTTTCTGTCATATTTTCTCATTTAATTAAATATGCATATATTTGTAAACAAATTTTGAAAATAAATTTATTATCATTGCTAACTAAGATCATATTTTATTTATAAAATTATATAAATTAACATAAACAATATTCACAAAATTATTTGTATTATCGATGAAGCCAAACGATCATTTACTTAAAGTGATATATTTATGGATCGTTATAGGTTTTCTATTTCAACAAAAAAAGTTTTTTTAGTTTGGTTCGTTATTTTATTATGTTTTCTTATTTTATTCAATTTTGTAGGTTTTTATTCTTCCTTTCTTTAGCTTCATTTTTTTTAAAGGTTTTTTCCCTTTTTAATGCTTGCAAAGTTTAAATAAGAACAAAACAAAACAAAAAAAGAAAAGGAAAAAAAACTTTTATCTTTTACTTTTCAATTTACATATTTTCTACAAAAAAAACATTTTTTCCCTTCTTTCTTTCTTTTCTTATCTGTTCAGACAACCATAACATCACCCATCCGCAACCATTTCAGCCTCCGCCACCCCATCGATCTCCTTCGTATTACAATCAGTTACAATCAATAGCAAGCCTTAATTCTTGTCACGAGAGAACAAAAGAAAAAAAGATCAAAAAAGAAAAAAAAAGATCAAGAAAGAAAGAAAGAATTGATTTGCTGAGAATTGGGAATAGGGCATTATATTTTTATAAAGAAGTAAAAGTGTGGAAAAGGAAGGAAAGAGTACGCAGTGATAAAAACTTAGGTAATATTGGGTCTTTAGCTTCAGAATTATTAGGCACAAAGGAAAGTTATCGATTTTTCAGCTATACTTGGACGGAATTAAGTTTGATCTACTCAACACTAGTGTGAGCTATAATTGGAGCAGTAAAGGATAAAGATTCGACACTTCAACCACTGTGAGTATTTTTAATTCTCATTTACTTATTTGTTAATACGCTTATCGTCGAAAATTGTCATTAAATTAATATTACAAAAAGGAAAAGAGAAAAAAATTGAATTTTTTATGCAAATATGGTTTAGAAAAAATCATAAATGATTGGAAAGATGCAATACAACTTCTTTTGAGCAATTAACTTCAATGAATGATCACGGTTCTAGGCCACATTCACTAAGGCATGACGAAATGAATCCCAAATTCAAAATTAAAACATTCAACAACCAATTTTGCTGGTTCAATTTAATTTTCAACATTCATGACCACAACGAGGCATGTAGTTAAGAGAACAATGTTATCCAGTTCGAACTTTATAACCCTGGGTAATAACATATCCACCAAATGAAGGGAATAATTTTGAATTAAAAAATTCCTTCATTAGGGGTTCTTAAGTTTACGAGCTCTGAAAACGCATATGAATTTCTTAATGATTTTGAACTATATTAATCCACAATAAAAATGCAACAACTTTCAAACGAGTCCATTAAGCTTAGATTGATACCATTTTCCCTATTAGGAAGTGCTAAAAGGTGGTTCAATTCTCTTCCACGATCCTCTATTCGTAGTTGGAATGATTTCAAAACAATATTCTTAAAACAATTCTTTCGTTCTCATAAAACTCTTATAATTAAAAACAAAATTAATCAATTCACCCAAAATGAAGGAGAAATTTTTTCCCAATATTTTAAACGATTTAATCAATAATTACAAAGTTTTCCTCATCATGGAATCCCAAAATAATTGTTATGCCAAATAGCACACGAAGGACTTAATTATCCCACTTGAACACAACTTGAAACTATGTGTCGTGGACCATTCATGGATAAAACAAGCGAGGTAGCTTGGTCTTTCTTCGAAAAATACTTGACAAGGATCAACTGTGGAAATTGATTCATGGCCCAGCTTGTACCAATCGAATATGAGTGCCAATTTATTAATACATTAAGGAACCTATAGTCTTAATTGAGGATGTATTAATACAAGTATAGCAATTTTATTTCCTTATTGATTTTGTAGTACTTGAAATCGCTCCTGTCTCTTATCCTCAGGCACAAATTTCTGTTATCATAAGACGTCCATTTTTAACAACGTCAAATGCTATCATAAATTGTAGAAATGGAAATCTTAGATTTCCTTTAGGAACCTAACTGTTGAATTAAACATCATTAATTTTAATAAACAACCTTGGGTCTTCGAGATAGAAGAAATTGACATAGTTGAGACAGTTGTGGAAGTAACTCTCAACGATACATATGATGCACTAAATATGTGTCTAGAGCATTTTAATTCAAACATTGACGAGCATGAATATGTATCAAATGTGAATAAAATGCTTGACTCATATTCTTCAACGTTTAGTGAAAATATGTCTATTGAAGTAGCCCATCATGAGAAGTCCAAACTTGACCTTAAGCCACTTCAATAAATCTAAAGTATGCTTACCTAGGTGTAGACAAAACTTTCCTAGTAATCATAGGCTTGGATTTAGTCGAAGACCAAGAAGAGAAGGTTTTAAAAATTCTAAGGAAAATAAGGAACCATTAGGTTAGGTAATTGCTGATATCAAAGGGATATGACCATCCATTTGTGCATATCATATACATTTGATTAATATGGCTAAACCCTCAAATGAAGCTCAACGAGGATTGAACCCCGATATAAGGGAGATGGTAAAAGAAGAAATAATCAAGTGCTTAGGTAATAACATAACCTATCTAATTCTCGATAGCACTTGGGAAAGTCCGATTAAGGTGGTACCAAAAAAAATTAGGAATCACTGTGGTAAGAAATGAAAACAATAAACTTGTTCCAACAAAGTGAGTACCAAATGGCGTGTATGCTTCGATTATAGGAATTAAATATAGCAACTAGGAAGGGTCACTTTCCCTCACCATTCATTGGTCAAATGCTCGAACATTTAGCAGGACATGAATACTATTGTTTTCTTGATGAATACTCGGGATATAACCAAATTCCCATCGCTTTAGAAGATGAACACAAAACTACATTCACATGCCCATTTGGAACCTTTGCTTATCGTCGAATGCCCTTCGGTCTATGCAATGCACCGGTTACATTTCAAAGGCGCATAAATAGCATATTTTCTGATATGGTGGAGGATTTCTTAGAAATTTTCATGGATGATTTTTCTATTTACGGATCCTCCTTTGAACAGGGTCCGCTTCGTTTAGAATGTGTTCTCAAATGATGTAAGGAGAAATCACTTGTCTTGAATTGGGAAAAGTGTTACTTCATGGAAAAATGAGGTATCATGCGAGGTCACGTCGTCTCAAAGGATGGTCTAGAGGTCGATAAATAAAAAGTGAACTTGATTGCTAATCTTCCTCACCCTAAGTTCGTCGAAGATGCTCGCTCATTCTTAGGTCATGTGGGATTTTATAGGAGGTTTATAAACGATTTCTCAAAACTTGCAAACCCACTTTCGAGTCTACTTACAAAGGACACAAAATTTGAATTCAACGAGGAATGTAAAATTGCTTTCGGTAAATTAAAGTCAATTTTGACCTCAACTCCAATAATTCAATCTTTTGATTGGACGCAACCATTTGAAATAATGTGTGATGCTTAAGATTTTGCAATAGGTGCTATTCTAAGGCAAATAATTAATAATCATCATCGAGTAATATATTATGCAAGTAAAACTCTTAACGTTGCATAACTCAATTATACAACTACTAAAAAAGAGTTTCTTACAATCGCCTTTGCACTTGAAAATTTTCTACCATACCTCGAATGCTCGAGGTTCATTTTTTTTCACCGATCATGCAGCCTTGAGGTATTTATTATCAAAAAAGATGCTAAGGCCTGCCTAATCAGTTGATTCCTTCTTTTTTTTAATAATTTGACTTGGAAATACGAGATAAAAAAGGTTCTGAGAATGTCGTGGCTGATCACCTCTCCCGCATTGTGCAAGGGAATATAGATGAAACCAAAATCAAAGAAAATTTTCCCGATGAGCACCTATTATACATAACT
Organism: Allium cepa; assembly: GCA_030765085.1. Taxonomy (NCBI): domain Eukaryota; kingdom Viridiplantae; phylum Streptophyta; class Magnoliopsida; order Asparagales; family Amaryllidaceae; genus Allium; species Allium cepa. The sequence goes on from CM060943.1 coordinate 434,198,189, forward strand.
AATGCACCATGCTATGCCAAGATAGTGAATTATTTGATGACTAATGAAGTGCCTTCACACTGGTCAGCACAAGATTAGCGGAAGTTTTTCTCTAGAGTTAAGGATTATTACTTAGATGACTCTAATCTTTTCAAGTATTGTTCCAATCAGATCATTTGCCGATGTGTGCCTAATGAAGAGTTTCATAGTGTTCTACCCTTCTCATATAGTCATGCTTGCGGTGGACACTTTGGAACAAGAAAAGTGGCTGCTAAAGTATTAGGTGCGGTTTCAATTGACCCACTCTCTTTCAAGATGCATACGAATTTTGCAAGAAATATCTGCAATGCCAAAAAATAAGGCAAGTCACTAAAAGAAATGAAATGCCTTTAAATTCCATTCCGTGCTCGTAATCTTTTATGCATCGGGTATCTATTTCATGGGTCCATTTCCTAACTCCTTTAGCAACATGTACATTTTGGTTGTAGTTGATTACATGTGATGCCCCACCCCCAAGATCCACATTAACAAAAGGTATTACTAGGTAATATCGCCTGCTAATGCGGAGAATAGGGTTATTTAGGAGCGACCATCTATAGCCTTATCTTAAATACCTATTGAAAACATCTATAACTGCTCCATTTTTTTAACTCAAGTTTATCGACATATCCAATAAATACTTAATACAAAGCCATAGGTGGCTATAGGATCTACTAGCACAAAATACAAAAACTCAAATGCAAAACATATCACAGAACATCAGGTAATCATATGTGGTATGACGACCACAATACAAATACAAGTCAAAAGAATATACATATCGAAGTAGCATCAAAAGGAATACACAAAAGCTACAATAGAAAGTTAGCAGAAAAGTCCATGTGGAAGCAGAATAGGCTAAGTCCAAAAGGTACCTAACCTGAAACACCTCGGTCTGACCCGACAATAAAATACACGGGTCATTCTAGCTAAACAAATCAGTTTAAGGGGATAAACAATAACATAAGCATAAGGCAAGATTATAATCTTCATAAGTGAGAAGGAATAATCCAAGAGTATATGGTTACTTCACATGGCATAACTAAGTAGGTGTAGTAATTTCAAGTGATATAAGGATATCACTAAATATGAATGCAACTCAAAAGCGATAAAACTTTATAACAAATCTCACAATAAAAGCACACCTCATCTCATCGGCGTATCACAAAACATCAAATATGGTTTAGAAGAAAACATAACTCCAAAGAGGAGATATCCCAAACCCGGCGTATCGGAAAACTCAAAAGCAACCCAAAGAAATCACCGTCTCAAAATATGCCATTAGGCAATCAAATATAAAAATCCAACATAGGAAATATAATACCAAATGAACGCCATAAGGAAAATCTCACATTATAACGTTGATAGGCAAATCTCAAATAATACGCCAAAAGGAAAATTGCAAATAATGCAAGTGTAGGCAACTCAAATTCCCATAAGGTAATCACCATATATATATATATAAACAGCTCAAATACAACAATTCAAATACAAAACACATAACAAAACAGCAGATATTCACATATACACACACATATACGGACACATCACAGAGTATACAAAATGATACATCACATATGTGGTACGACGATCAAAATAAAAACACGAGTCAAAAGAATATACATATCGGAGTAGCAGTGAAAGGACTGCACAAAAGCTACAACAAAAAGCTAGTTGAGAAGTCCAGGTGGAAGCAAAATAGGCTAAGCCCATATGATACCTAACCTAAAACACCTCGGTCTGACCCAAGTATAAAATACACGGGTCAGTCTAGCTAAACAAATCAGTTTAAGAGGATAAACGATAACATAAGCATAAGGCAAGGTGATAATCTCCTCAAATGAGAAGGAATAATTCAAGAGTATATGGTTACATCACATGACATAACTAAGTAGGTATAGTAATTTCAAGTGATATAAGGATATCACTAAATATGAATGCAACTCTAAGGCGATAAAACTTTATAACAAATCTCACAATAAAAGCATGCCTCCTCTCATCGGCATGTCACGAAACATCAAATATGGTTTAGAAGAAAAACATAACTCCAAAGAGGATAAATCCCAAACCCGCTATACGACAAACTCAAAAGCCACTCAAAGAAATCACCATCTCAAAATATGCCATAAGGCAATCAAATATAAATCTGCAACATAGGAGAATATAATCCCAAATAAACACCAAAAGGCAAATCTCATATAATAATGCCAATAGGAAAATCTCAAATAATACACCAAAAGGAAAATCTGAAATAACGCCAGTGTAGGCGATTCAAATTCCCAAAAGGTAATTTCCATATATATATATATAAAAAACAGCTTGAATGACCGACCATGAAAAAGGCGATATACTAGGAAAATCACAATAATGAATGAAATCATCTTAAGATTTTGCACATGCTTTTGGCTAAAGCTTGCCAAGTACTGATCTCTAAAAATAGGTACCTCACCCAATGGCAAATATGTCACAATGACAAATACGTCGCAATGGAAAATCCCACAATGGAAAACGTCTTGAAGATAAATACGCCGCAATTGCAAATGCCGCAATGGCAATGACCCGAGGCTCTAGTACTGGCAATATGCCGTAGTGGCAGATGTATCTCAAACTCTCGGATAGGAATCCGAATAGTGTTAACATGCGTCCCATACCACACGTTCGCACTAAACACTTTACTAACCGTTCGTAAATTTCACATTCAAAGCAGTAAAAAGTTTACCTCATCTCATCGGTAAACTCGACCCGAAGGTCAAAACGGTCAAATGAACAAGTTGGGAATTAACCGAAAAGATAAACGCACGTATTCCATACAACATGTTTTACAAAACCATTTAATTTTCCTTCTCATTCACTCGAAAAGTGTAAAAACGTGTATTTTATATATAAAATAATTTACTTGAGAAAACAAGCTTTTAAACCAATTTTTCGAATTCAAGTTTTTGAAAACCATATTTATAAATTCCCTTATTATAGATTTTATATTTGAAAATACTTTAAAATATTACATAATAATATTTTGAATTCCAATTTATTTTAAAAATTATTTCAAGACTGTTTGGAAAAACTCGTGCTCGAAAGCAAAGAAAAACCAAGAAAATGCTTAGAATCCATATTCAAATTCAATTCAAAATTTTGAATACCGAATTCTCTAAAATTTTGCTAGCCTATTGATAGGCATCATACCATGAAATACAATCATAAATATCACCAAGCAAGCAAAGGAAATAAGCAAAAAGGATTGAAATAGGCAGCAGAAGGCGTAGGAAATCACAAGGCAAAATGGGCTCATTAGACCGACCAGAAGCCCGACATGTTGGTCGACCCTCCAAGCCTCTGGGTCAACCATACGGTTGACTTAGATGGTGTCATGATCGACACCTATGTTGATATGCATGTCGATCTAGGTCACGAACTCTTCCCAGGTAAATTTTCTACTGCAAGTTGATTTTCAGGAGCAAGTTTCAGGTATCAAATGATGATATTTTGCAATGAAATTTTATAGGCTTGTACTACTACATCTGAACAAACAACTGAAAAAAATTCTACAGCATTTCGTTTTCGGAATCAAAAGATATAAGCATGCAAAAAAGCAACCTAAACTAGATTTATAGAAAAGAAAACTATCAACAGAAAATCGATTACAGAATCTCAATTTTGTACAGATTCAAGCATTTTGCAACTTTTTTTTTGCTAGTTTTATGGGCTTATCAACTCACCTTGCTGTTTAAATGCAAATACCTGGATTTAAGAAGAAAGATTGAAATTTTTGCTAGATTGAAGCCTCTAAGAACCTGTAGGAAACAAATACAGTACATGCAAAAGCAAAACATAAAGTAAATTTGAGAAACATCTACTATAATTAGAAAATTAATGAAATAATATGGTTTGGGGTTAGATTATCTCTGTATTATTATTCTAGATTGAAAAATACTTCAATTTGCTTGGATTTTATGAAGAAATCGGGTTGAATTGCAATTTTGAGAAAGAGGGTTTTGTTTTTCTTATTTACTAGTTAAGGAATAAGAAGAGGGATGTAAAAATGAATGTACAGATTAATTTATTTTCTCACTTCTTCATTTTCAGGCTAAACCTAAGTAGGCTTGGACCTAAAAATGAAAAGAAAATAACATGGCCTATGTTTTAATTCACACTTATCTTAAAAAAGATTCATATCTACATTAATTACAAAGCAAAAATGCATTTTTCTCCCAAATTTTACATATGAAAAATATGTAAACTTGTATACTTATGAAATAAAACAATTTAGATCTCATAAAAATATTATTTTATATTTCTAAAACATTTTTATTATTAACCCTTTAATTTACAAAATTACACTATTTACTCAAATAAATGAACAAAACCTTGTTTTTAACTTCTAAAATTCACCAAAATACCTTTCTTACTTAGAAAAATATTTCAAACCATTTCCAAACATAATTTATGGCCAAAACATATTCTTAAACCAATTTCTACATTTTTATTTCAATAAACAACCTATAAAAATAAAATACACATTTTAAAAATTATTAAATGAAGTAAATGGGAAATAATTAATAAAATTATTGCACTTTCACTAAATAAAAGCCATTTTCCATTTATTATCACCCCAACCAAATAAAATAATGTCCTAAACCTTATTTTCATAATTTAATTCCAAAATTCTTTGTTTATTCTAAATAAACAACATAAAATCTCCAATTTTATTTTAAATCACAATGTTAAATTAAAATTACCACTATAATTTAATATTAGTAGATAATCTCCAAACCAGGGTTATTACAGACTCCTCCTTAACAAAATTGCATCCTCGTAATTTCTAGACGAGAATTTGTATTCAACATATTAATTTTATCAATCAAAAGAGAAAAGGAGACGAGCGTGAGATAAAAGGATTCTCACCATCACTATGCGAAGAAAGAAAACCGGGATAGGATCACTCGATAAACTCTCTGGTTTCCCAAGTGCAGTCATTGGGATTGTCGGACCATTGAATTTTAACATGCAGCACATCCTTGTTTCGAAGGCGTCTCACCTATGAAGCAAGTACGCAAACAGGTTGCTGCACTACAGATAGATCTGGTGAGATCTCAAGCTCTTGGAAATCCAAAGAATCGATAATGGAATCTGGCCCTCGAAGACACTGTCGAAGCTGAGAGACGTGAAACACGTCATGAATGCCAGATAGATGGGCTGGAAGTGAAACTCTATAAGCCATAGGGCCAATACGTTCATTAATAGGAAACGGTCCTATAAAGCAAGGAGCTAATTTCCCAGTCGTACTGAAACGCATAACCCCCTTCAAAGGAGACATACGGATAAAGACAAGATCACCAATATAGAACTGGAGAGGCTTCCTACGGTTGTCCGCGTAGGATTTCTAGCTGCTCTGTGCCTCTTTCATTCTCTGCCGAATAAGAACAATCTTCTCAAATGAATCACGAATAGAATCGGGGCCTAGAATAAGCTTCTCCCCGGATTCCAACTAACATGAAGGTGATCGAAATGGCCTTCTATAAAGGGCTTTGAAAGGAGCCATACCGATACTAGGCTGAAAGCAATTATTGTAGGAGAACTCCACAAGAGGTAAGCGGTTTCCTCAGTACCACCAATCCAACAACTGCGCAAATGCAAGTCACTAGATAATTACACAAAGGAAAGACAAACTTAAAGAATGGATTTTTATACTTCTATTTAACTAAAATTATATTTTTAAGGTTATTAAAATCCTTTTACTATATAATAAAATTCTCTAATTTCAACATTTTGAAATTTTCAAAACCTCTTTAAAAAATTCAATTTAATCTCCAAACTCTTCATCTAAAGTGATTAAAATATTTCACTTTTAAATTCTACCAAAATATATTTTAGTTTGAAACAAATATTTATACTAAGCATCAATTCTGTTACATTCACAAAATAGGTAGAATACACATGACCACAAAGAAAACAAGTAAATTACAATTACATACCTGCTGTAAATAAAATAATTTTGGTATAACAAACATTGAAATCGGAGAACTCTTATAAAATAAAAGTTGTTCTGCAAAGTCTAAGCTTTCCAACGATATAACATCAAAATCGGATTCACGGTTTGAAAACTATGACAAATTTACTTTTAGCACAAATTTTAGAAACTTATAAGACAAAAATGTTTATTCACTTTCAAACCTATTTTAGACAAAAGAAAAAGCAAAATCTTCCAATGTGGTAAATAGAAAATTTATAGCTTTCTAAAAGCTCTTCCATTTTGCATAAAGTTTGAACTCATTCAGAGTTATAAATCTCAAGTTATGATTGTTTTAGTCCAACACTTTTCAAACCAAATTTATCTTTCAAATCAATTTAAATTTTGAAATTTTCCCAAACCGTTTTAATTTCAAATTACAATTTCAAACAAGCTTTTGCTAAACCATTTATTTAGTGATCTTCTTTTTCTCGAAAAGCTAAGACATACCAAAATATGATCCACTTTATGTAATCAATACAAAAGAAATAATTCGTTAATTAGAAAAAATTTCATTACTTTCCAAAATCTAACTTCAAAGTAATTTACTAAGAAAACTCATTTTGGAAGAGATAACTAATCTCTTCTATTATCAAAAGATGATTATTGATTATCCATAATTAATTTTGGAATATGTGTATATAAAGTTTAAAATCATTCTCACGATTAAAATAATTATGCCACATGAATTGTTCATTTATCAAAAACAATTCAAATTCATATTTTCACTTGTCACAAAATTAAATTTCCATCTAATTATCAATATAAAACTAATTAAAGTTGATAATTAATTCAAACTTGTTTTCAAAAGAATTTTACAAATTCACACCAACCAATTTTTTTTTAAGATAGAGCTTTATATCTATCCTATACTATTACACAAATAACTAAGTGTCAACACAAATTTTTATAGTCATCATTAACAGCTTGTACTAAAATATTCAATTAATATTTTAATTTTTCAAACCAAAGTATTTTTTTACCTTAAATACATCATTTTATTAATCAAAGCATCAAATGTTTTTTTCTTCTAATTAAGACATCCCTTAATTAGAATTATTCACTTTACTTACCCAAATTATCATACTCAATTTCTCAAGTTTAAAATAACATAAAGGTATTGCCTCGCCATTGATTTATAGTGAATGACCCTATCGATTGGCTGCATAGTTGATCAAGTGATCAAAAATGCCTTGCCACTCATCCAACACTCTCTATTGTTCAGTGGCTTCATTAAACATTTACAATAAAAATTAATACTCTAACATATTAATTATTTCCTAATTTTATTATTAAAACTCAATTTATCGTGTCTGACTATTTCATCATAATGGAAATTCCTATCAATATTGTTAATCAGGCGCATCGATCAAAATTATTAAAGCACTCGATGGATAACCCAACACTAAATCATTTTTAAATAATAAACATGTCTCTCATATAATTTTATAAAATATTCTTTGCTTACCCAATATAAAGAATCCATTTTAGAATGATAAGTATATCATCTATTAGAAAGATTTACAATTTAAATTATTGCTGCTTACACTCAAAACTAAAGAACATAAGAAGAACTCATCAAGATATTTCCAAAATACTCGATTCACAAGATTGATGACTAAGCTGGAGTGTTAACCAAACCGAATGTTATAATGAACCACTCCTAAGAACCATATGAGTGCGGAATGCAGTAAAAAGAATGCTATTTTCAGCAACTCGTAGCTGCTGAAAATCGTTGCAAGGTCAAGCTGAAAAAGATCCAAGCACCACTCAATAAAATAAATAAATTCTCAATCATAAGCAATGGATACTCGTTCTAATGGTTAACTTGTTAGGCTTGCGAAGATGGATCCAAAGCCTAAGAATACCATCAGATTTCTAAGCAAAGATGACTGTGTTACCTCACCGTAAAGGCTGGACTGAATGAATTGCTCAACTTCATGCTTCAGTAATTACTTCTAGGGTTTCTCATTTTCCTAGTGGACATCCTCTTAGAGGGATGGCAAAAAGGCTAAGAACCAGGAATGAGATCAAACACAAAACTCAATTACCTGATTAGGTAGCAAAACCCCAAACGGACTCATATATATCAACAAAATCACAATAAACTAGAATTCAAGATAGATCATCATCATCTCGATACTCAGGAACGATTAAAGATACTTCGGAATCATCATCAATATTCTAAAGAATAAGAGACAACTAATCAGCCGAATTAGTATGCCTAAAATATAGGATCCTTTTGAAACATAGGATTAGACTTGATAACAAGCAAGTCAATCCATCCCCAAAAGCATATTAAACTCAAGGTGATGATGTGTAGATTTGCACCGAAAGGAAAACTACAAAGGTCAACCCTAATATTGTCACATGATAAGCCAAATATTCCGGATCCCTTTAATAGGATACGCATCCTCAAAGAAGTAACAAGATTAAAAAACATCCAACGTTATCACAAGCTCCTTCGACACGATTGTGTGAAACACACATATATAAGAGAACTAGAATAAAATAGTCACGGTAAGGATTATTTAAAGAATAAGATATCATTAATTCAATTATGGAATACTATAGAATAAAATATATTCCTAGATATATTTCAAACTTATATCTACCCCAAAGGACACGAAAAGGTCAAGGACAAGATGATTAAGGGATTTGTAACACTTGTACTATACTTGGATGTACTGTAATATATGTTTATGTTCCGTGTTTATCGTATTTTGTTCTGAACTGAGCTCTGATACCAATCTGTGATGCCCCACCCTGAGACCCACAAAACAAAGAGTATTACTAGGTAATACCGTCTTCTAATGCGAAGAATACGTCGATAATTGCACCATTTTTTAACTCAAGTTTATCGACATATCCAATAAATACTTAATACAAAGCCATAAATGGCTATAGGATCTACCAACACAAAATAAAAAAAATCAAATCAAAACACATCACAGAATAGCAGATAATCATATATACACACACACATACCGATACAACACAGATGCACAAAAGGTACAATAGAAAGCTAGCAGAAAAGTCCATGCGAAAGCAGAACAGGCTAAGTCCAAAAGATACCTAACCTGAAACACCTCGATCTGACCCTAGAATAAAATACACGGGTCAGTCTAGCTAAACAAATCAGTTTAAGAGGATAAATGATAACATAAGCATAAGGCAAGGTGATAATCTTCTTAAGTGAGAAGGAATAATCCAAGAGTATATGGTTACTTCACATGGCATAACTAAGTAGGTGTAGTAATTTCAAGTGATATAAGGATATCACTAAATATGAATGCAACTCAAAACCAATAAAAGATTATAACAAATCTCATAATAAAAGCACACCTCATCTCATTTGCGTATTAAAAAATATCAAATATGGTTTAGGAAAAACATAACTCCAAAGAGGAGAAATCCCAAACCCGCCATATCGGAAAACTCAAAAGCAACTCAAAGAAATCACCATCTCAAAATACGCCATAAGGCAATCAAATATAAAAATCCAACATAGGAGAATATAATACCAAATAAACGCCACAAAGAAATCTCACATTATAACGTTGATAGGAAAATCTCAAATAATACGCCAAAAGGCAAATCGCAAATAATGCAAGTGTAGGAAACTCAAATTCCTATAAGGTAATCGCTATATATATATATAAATGGATCGAATGGTCAACCATGAAAAGGGCGATATACTAGGGAAATCACAATAATCAATGAAATCATCTCAAAAAATTTGCACGTGCTTTTGGCCAAAGCCTACCAAGTACCGATCTCTAAAAATAATTACCTCACCCTACAACAAATACGTCACAATGACAAATATGCTGCAATGGAAAATATGACGCAATAGCAAACATCGCAATGGCAAACATCTCGAAGACAAACACGCCGCAATGGCAAACTCCACAATGGAAATGACCCGAACGTCCAGTACTGGCAATACGCCGCAATGGCAATGACCCGAAGGTCCAGTAGTGGCAATACAACGCAGTGACAAATATGTCACAAACTCTCGGATAGAAACCTGAACAGTGTTAACGTGTGTCCCATACCACACGTTCACACTAAACGTTTTACTAACAGTTACACTACTACAAAACAGGCCATTTGCATCGCCTCATTTGAATCGGTTGAAGTAAAAACTGATGCAAATAGAACTATTTACATCAGTTTTGTCTTAATAACCGATGCAATTGGCATGTGAAAAGCAATAGGTAATAAAAAATAAAATTTGCATCAGTTGTCACCAACAACTGATGCAAATACGTCGATGCAAATAGTTTTAGTCGCATCGGTTTTAAAGTGAACTGATGCAACTACGTCCAAAATAATAATTTTCGCACCGGTTCCCTACCGGAGGCGATGCAATTGTAAATTATTTAGGGTATTCGTTGCCTTTCTAATTTTTTTGCCGCTCCCATTCTTTTCCCCTTCGAAACAAAAAAAACCCTAATATTGCGATTGCGCAAATCCCTCTTTCATCTACTATTATATCAGATTGGAAAATGGCAATTAAAATTCGAAACAAGCTTCAACGTCGAGGAGCAGAAATTCTCTGTGCTACTAGATCCAGTCTCTTCTTGGTATCAAAGCTTTGGATTTTCGCATGAATTGGAGCAGCCGGAGGTCGCGGCTTTGTTTCTTTGATTCGAAGGGCGATTCGAGGCGATTGGGATTGTTCGAAGGCATGATTGCTTGCAGTAGGAAGCAAATATGCATATTATTGTTCTGTGATATGTCGAATTATCAGTGGAAGTTATAGTTTGCAGTTGGTTTTAGGGGATGTTGTATGTGGATGTATATGGATGTAGTGTGGGTTTGTGTGTATAGAAGTGAGGATGTTTTGATATGCTGGCAGATTTGTGGTGGTTGTTGACCGGTGTGAAGTGGTTGTTGAAGGGGATGTTGTATGTGTGTGTGGTAAGTTGTATGTGGAGAGTTATGGTGATATTGTTTAGCAAGGCAGTTGAAGGATTTATGGTGAGTTTTATGTGGAGGATTGTATGTGTGTATGGTAAGCACTGTGAACGAATGATATGGTGGTAGGCTTTTGGCAAGTGGGATGACTATGGACTGTTTTGAGGCAGTATGTGCAGTAATGTAAGGAGTGAGTATGTTTTGTTGTTGGTTAGCAAGTGTGACTGCAAGTGTGACTACAAGTGTTTGACTGCAAGTGATGTTAATGCAGTGCAAGGAAGAAGGTTATAGAAGTGTTTGAATGGTTGTTTGTGACAGCCAGACATGTAGAAGTGTGTGAAGGTGGCAGTTTTGATCAGAGGGGTATGGTGAATGGTGACTGGGTGGTGGTGGCACTTGTTTTGGGACTGTATTGTGATGAAACCCGATTTGAGGTAGGTTTTTTAATCTTTAGATGCAACATTTAAAATTACTATTTATTATTATTATTATGTATAAGATTGCAAGTTATCTTTACCAGTTCTAGAAGAAAAGCAGATAGGGGTTTGTATGGTAGAGTTAATCAATAATTAACATGAAATACATTCAAAAATAAATTTATATATATGATGTGGCTGCACTTATATATTGTTGTTTCTTGTGTTCTTCACCACTTTCTTTCTCTTAACAGGAAGTTCATTATATTAAGCTTCTAGGAAGTAGGCTTGGGGAGGGGAAGCATGAAAATCAAAACCATGCTATAATATTCGGTAGTGAAGATGCTATCCAGACTATTGAAATGAATCAGGTTGCCTGCTGCTCAACTTGTTTTTCCTATATTAAATATTTTACAGTTAATTTTGCTAATTCTACTGTTTTGTTGATAGAAGGAATATATTGCACTAGTATGAAAGTATGAATCTTATTATTGTAAAGTGTTTCAGGACCAGATAACTAACTAATCTATCGGATTACAGTACAGCTATTTAAGTTAAGCTACAATAATTATTTAACCATGATTGAAACTTGTAGAACCTGCAAGAGAAAATTGGCATAAAACTAATTTTTCTTTTCATAAACCTTGATATTTAACTAAGCTTACTTATACTTGCTTGAGTTTTCAAAAATTAAACTCTTGGAATTGTACAAAATTCACTTTAGCAATTTTTTTTTATGTTGATAATTCGTTATCATTCTATCAAGGATAACTAGACTGAAGAAGCTAGAATATGAGAAATCTTCTACAAGAGTTTCATGGCAATCATGGTAATCGATGACCTTCAGCCTTGGTGTATTGGGCCATGTATTTACTGGAAGGTTGTTTCCTTCTCTCTCACTTCATTAGCTCATATATCCATGTTGGTTTCTAATGTTTTCAATTCTTATGCAGTCCTTTTATAGCGTATCCTCATTAGCATGGTTTATGTCAATTCAGGAAACAAGCTTTGTACTTTGGGACATCACAAGTCGGCATATCCTCTGAAGTGAGTTTAACTTCTTTTTTTTATGCTTTTACCATGTACATACTGTTATTCATATTCCTAAACACTTTTTCATAACCAATCAATTTGCCAAATATCAAGGGAGCTAAGATCTGCAGCTTAATAGTTTGAAATAAGTTTACTTAACTATCAAATTCTTTTCAAATGGATATTTTAACAACTCTATGTATTAGTTTTTGTTGTTATGTCTTGAAGCTTTGTCAGTACAGTTTTACTTCAAGTGCAAGTTTGAGAACTATGATTTCCCTGGTAGCCTTAGAAGAAAGGGAGAGAAGTTATATGAGATGGATAAGTTAGATGCGTGAGTGGGAACAGTAAATAATAACAACAAGACCAAAATTATGTATTAATTTGGTCAAGTGCACCGATGCTTAAGCTAAGTTGGACCACAATTCAAGTTCAGTTCATGAAATTCTAAACAAAATAATTCACTACATGACTTCTTTTTTCAAAAAATATCGCAAGTGCATAAGGAGAATATAAGGAAATATTGATTGCTAAGCAGATAATACAGAACCTTAGCAACTTCTGCAGGCTATGACATTGCTAGACATAAACTACCATGAAACGGAATAAAAAACTAGAGAAGAAGAAAATGTGGGATTCCTCCCATTTTAAGTGAATTCGGTTCTGTTATAGATGCTCTAATTAGGAAAACTTCCTTTATTGACTCAGGTTATGCAAAGGGGGTAAACTTCTGGATAGAATACTTTCAAGGTTTTTATTTAATTAACCTGATCCAAGGAGTGCACTGTTTTGGTCTTTTGAAACTTTATAGTACTTAATTTCAGTTTGCTTCCCCGCTGCACGGTCACTATATCAGTGTGGAGATAATGACTTCTAAGTAACTGAATATTGACAATCCCTAGGGTGAAATCGAAAATTTGTCATTGAATTACTCCTAAAACTTGATCTCAAAAAACATTCTTAGCCAACCTATTTAAATTTGAATATAATAATAGCAATGAATGAAGTTTGCTTAATATGCGAATAAATTACTACATATTTATTTACAAGGGAGGTAAATACTCCGAAGAGCATGCAAAGGCTGTCATGATTCAAATTTTAAGTGCCGTATCTTTCTGTCATCTTCAAGGTGTTGTTCATCGAGATCTCAAGCTAGAGGTGATTAACAACCACAAAGGTATCAAATAAGCTCTTCAAATTATTCTTACATTGTTTCTTTTTTTTGTACAGAACTTTCTTTTCACTTCCAAGGACGATAATTCTACCTTGAAAGCAATAGATTTTGGCTTGTCAGATTTTGTGAAGCCAGGTTAGTGTTGCCTAACTTTACATATAGTTGATTTTCCTAAATGCATGCCTAACTTTTCAAGCTCTCTGTAAGATTTAAACAGAGCTTCCGAACATTATCCAAAATGTTTGTAGATGCATAGGAGTTATGAATGGAGCTCTGATTGTCTACTGCTCCAGCATGCCTCAAAATAAATTTTACTTACTCATTTTATTTAACCTACTTTTCGTATTAATATTTCTTTTTATTGGACATAAAAAAATGTTTCTCGAAAATAACCATTTTAGCTAGATACATTGTCCAAACGTCGTGAGAGTGATTACAGTTTTAAATGAAAAGGATCTCGATTTTGAGATAATTCATGTTGATGTGATATCTAGTGATCATAAGAAACCCGACTTCCTTCAGATTAATGTATTTTTCTCACCCAATTTTTCTTTTTACTGTACTTGTATTATATCTGTATTTTATGTGGTTTTCCTTGTGCTGATTTCATTTTTTTTATTTGATTTTTAGCCTTTTGGTTAGGTTCCTGCACTTGAAGATGGCGATATCAAATTGTTTGGTAATTTTTCTTCTTCTTTGAATTTGATGATAGCTGTATGCACTTGGGTTATGCATATCATGTTTGTGAAGGCATCATATAAGCACTTAAGGTGATCAATATTTTTGGCTAATTATTTGTTAATGCTTATCATGCTTCAAAGAAACACTCTATAAGCATATTTCCGTTGATAATCAACATTTACAAAAGTGATCCATAATTAGCAGCCGGTAAGAGTTGGTTGTCAATTTTGAAGAATACTTTAAGGGTTAGTTGGCTTTAAATCTGAAGAAGGCGATAAGATTAAATTTTGTTGAATTTTATTTTCATCATGTTGACCCATAACTTTAAGCTGTATTTTCTTCTAATATTTTTTTACATATAAATTTTTGTTTCTTTGGCATACCTATGACTCCATTATGTTACTTGTATGTGGAAATCTTGGATTTCTACGATGTGAATTTTAAATATCAGTAACCCAATAGGCAGTCAATTGAAGTAGGATTTCTCTTCAAACTAGCCTTGTATTAAATTATGTCTTAGTATTTCAAAGAATTCAACAGTCCCATTTCACATACATATTCAAACTAGGCCAGTTCAAATGCATTTTAATATCATAAACACAATAAGTAGGTGAACATGTAGTTTTCATCGATTGGCCCCTCCTCTAACATTCATTTAAACAAGAAAATATCTTGTTAACAGTAGTTCATAGCAATACTGCCTGAAGTCAAGGCTACAGATTTGCTTGTTCCATAATCCACAGCTATTTACTATTAGGCTGTATTCATATATGAACAATGATTGTATTAAATAAAGCGAGTAGTTATAAAGCTTTTTTATTTAGATGAAAGTGAAAATGTGCAGAATCACGTGCTATATGTCGGTACGTAGCAACCAAGTACAAAGAATCAGGAACAGACCTCCTACCTGGAAAAACAGCTTCAGATATGGCAGCAACAGAAGTATGGATGGAAGTGGAGTCCCAGCAGTTTTCAGGTCGGGTGATAGAATGTGTGATTGTTGTGGTATTTGATGGTCAGGCAGAAGTGATGGTGGTGGGCAACAGTGTCATGTTGAATGAAGTAGCAGGCTGTTGTTTTGAAGGCAGTATGAATGTGAATTGGTGCTGTGATTGGAAGACAGAGGTGCAGAAGCCTGTAAGTGATTGTAGTTTCGATTGATTTTTAGAGTAAGTCACCTTTTTATTGTTTTCCTTGTTACCAATATGTCTTAATGCAGTTGCTTCCTTTGAGCTATGAAATTATTATTAGGTGATTTCTTGTGCCACGGTATAAGTTTGTTATTGCGTATTCTAGTTTATTAGAATATAACATTCAAAAACCTGCTTCACTTTGGGATGCTGGATAAAAATAAATACAATTTTTATTTTTTTTCAGACACAGCCATCCGAAATTAGAGTAAATGTAATTTAAATCTCAGCAAATATATGAACACTATATAGTTAAGTTTAATATACAACTAAAACATAGTATATCGATTCCTATTAAGATTATAGTATTAAATGTACAATGCTTATATCACTTGAAATTGAATATGTCAAAGAAAATGATTTTGAAGTAAATAAAATATTTGTTAAGGCAATCACCGAACTAATGCTCAACTTACAAGTTGTGCAGTGGAGCAGTTATTGACAAATTCGTTTATTGCTCAGATCGGTTTTCTCTTATATTTTCCGATCTTCGTTTTGTTAGTGTCATATAGTTACGCCATTCTTTGATTTTAGCGCAAAGCTGGTAACAAGTTATATGAATTTTTGCACTCAATCTTGCAAAAAGAAAGCACCTTTCAACTGGGATGTCAATGTAACGCTTATTATTTTTGTTAGTTTACAGAATTAGGACAAACTGAAGAAGATGATTATATCTAAAAGGAATCTTTGGGTGCATGGGAAGGTTGTTAGAAAATTTGGCTACGATAGGAGAATGGTCACTTAATGCATGAGCGCTAAAATGAACACCAATTACTGAAATTTCTCTTCCTATATCCTATCCTATTAATAAATACTCTTGTCTATTTTACTGTGTATAGAGAAGTTAGTGCCACCTCTCTAAGTCCAAGTAATAGTTACCTGTAGAGTCAAGCTTAATTAGATTAGAGTTAGATATGCAATTCATAAAGTCAAGATCACCCATGGATTGATTGGTGCCATTATCGATTCTTTTATGAGAAGAGAGGGTAGCATTGAAATCTCCTAGTAAGATCCATGGGAGCTTTATTTTTTTAGCTTGTTCTTTTATGTATTTCCATAACTCTTCCCTCTGTTCTACTTGATTAATGTAGCCGTATGCAATAGTGCAAATTAAAGTTAGCATTACTACATTATGTAATATACAAGACAAGAATTAATTACCGGTATATAAGATAATAAAGGACCAATGGTGGAATCCTAAATAATGAGAATTCTTCCTTTTGGGTCACTATTATTGTTATGCGAGTATTTCCATTTTGGTCCCATTTTATATATAAAACTGTCAATATTGTCTGAAAAATGTTTATTTTCAATTAAGCCAATGAAACATTGTGAGCTACTTTTCAACATTTGTAACAAATTTACTTGTTTGGAAGGGGAATTGAGACCCCTTACAATCCATATGAGGACTGCTTTATTGGGTGGATTGAGATTCACTACTAATCATCTACTTTAAAAACATTCTCTATCCTCTGTGTTAAACACACTCAGCTGGAAGGTGAATCTGGGGAACCAATCTTTCGTCGTTTAGTTCTTCGTTCAGTTGCACATGTTGTCAAGTTGTATAGCTTATCCCTTATAACTGAAAGCGAGGTACTTACCTGTTATTCTGAAAGTGATTTTGCTAATCACAAGTTGTGTAATGTTTATAGTATTATTGAATGTCCTGATATTGAATTGCATGCAGTTTTCATGCATTTACTCTCTACTGCTAAATTGAAAGGTGCATCAACCAAACTACTAATTGCTTAGTATATTACTCATAACGCTCTTAAAGGAAATTAAAGGGGGATATTTTATTTATTTATTATTAAACAGACAGTCAAGTGGGATTGGCTAACACAAAAAATATGTTTTCAATATTCATACCAAGGTGACATTAAAATCGTAATTTGGTTTCACAGGTGTTCCTCAATATTTTGGTTAATGTTACTCGTCTTGACTTGCCATTATGGCATCGAATACTCGTTCTTGAAGTTTTGAGGGTAACTCTCAGCGTTCTGATGATGGCAATCTCTTATGACAGATGGTTTCTTAATGCTTTTGTACTGTAAATTTACCGTGATCTCACCTTTTGTGCAGGGCTTTTGTGTGGAAGTAAGGACTTTACGTCTGCTTTTTCAAAATTTTGACATGTAAGAATTATAGATAATTTTTACTTGAGCACTTTCGAAATGATCCATTACTTTAATTTGTGAATTGGTTCACTTAATGTTGGGTTTTACATAATTTTTATTTTGTTCTATAACTTGATTTATACATGATAGCTACTCAGTTCTTTTTCATTGTCAATTTATTTAGTCAACTCCATCTCTGTTCACTGCCTTGTCAAATACCTCTGCACCCCTCTACCATATTGTGCACTGTCAACCACTGTCCAAACCATCATTCCACTTTAACATCATTCATACACAACCAACCATCATCACGCCCCCCACATTATACTTCCAAACTCTATCAGACACAACTACTGTTACCCTCTTTCCATTATCACTCCACTCTACCTCCATCCTATTTCACTACTTGCCTCATCGAAGACCACTGCCAACCACTTCTGTCAACCTCCACAACCGCTACTCCAGTCAAACTGCAACACTTCACCTCCGCAGCTTCAATTGAATACATGCTTAACTGCTCCATTGACAATATTACATCCCACTGCCATCAATTCATCAACTTCTCCCGAACCAAAGTGCTGCTCTGCAACTTCACTGCAACCCGACATACATTGCAACCCGACATAGATTATACAATGTACTGATGTATCACGTCCCTTCCTTCCTGTTGTTAAGAAAAAAAATGGACATACCCATGCATTGTTACCTATTCTTAGGCTAGCACGTCCCATATTGTCAAGTTGCATAGCATATCTCATTTTTTTAGTTAATGTCTGTAGCCATAGTTGTATCTCCATTTGTACAATTGTACACATTTAGTTAGACTTAATTGCAAAACTTTTGTTTGTGAATAGTAGTAATATTTATTGCTTAGCATTATTACCTCTTTTGCCTGTAGCTGAAGTTCTGTGTTGTGGTTATTGAGTGTTTGGAGATGAGGTAGCTGCCAAAGGTTGATGTTGTGGTGTTTGGACTGACAGTGGAGAGCGAGCAAGCAAACAGTGGTATGTTGCTGACGTTAGTGGTTGGAATGTGATATGGTGGTGCCAAAGTGTGGCAGTTTGAGAGGAAGTGTTGATGTTGTGGTTTCTTGGCTGAGTTGTGGGTTGCAGTTGAAGGTGTTCTGGTTCGTGATATGGTCGGTGTTGCAGTCGACAACGATGGCAGTGGAGGTGTGGTCTGTTGAAGGAGGCAGAAGTAATTGACAGGATACAGGGGTGCTGAAGTCAATGAGATGGCAAGGTAGTGAAGGCGATTTCAACAGCAGTATTGATGGTCTATGGTGAGTTGCTGTAGTTGATGAATTGTGTGGCAAGGGGTGTTTGATAGGAAGAAGTTTGAATGTGCACTGTTTTTTGAAGTGTGCAAGTGATTAGGTGTGGATTTTGATGGAGGGGACTGTTGTATGGCTTGGAACAGAAGTGATGTTTTACGTTTTGGCAGTGGAATATTGGTTGAATGGTTGCATAGTTTTGTGACAGTAAACAATGTAAAATGAAGTTTGCAAGTGGTCGGAGGGTAGTACTGGCAGGAGCTTGTTGATATGTAGATGATATTGATGGGAATAGTGATGAAGGTGATATGTAGACAGTGAAAGTTGGTATTAAGCAGTGAAGTTCAGGGCAATGGTGAAGTTGTTGAGAAAGGGGGTAGTTTTTATTTTTTTGTAAATTATTAAATCTGATCATGTATTTGCCATTAAATTTAATTTTGAATGGTTGTAATATTGCATGCAATAATTGTTTGTTATAATCAATAATATATATATAGTATATTTGAGTGTTGTAATAATGGTTTCTGAGAATGGCTTTTTTGCATCAGGTATAAATAGCTGATGCAATAGAAGGATTATTTTGCATCGGTTGTTATAAAAAACCGATGCAATAGGGGGATTAGTTTGCATCGGTTTTCAACAACAACCTATGCAACAAGTTCCTTTGTTGCATCGGTTTTCATTACAACCGATGCAACATGGGGCTGTGTCCAAGCAACCAACCATAATATTTTGCATCAGTTGTTAGTAACAACCGATGCAAAAAGGACCTTTTTGCATCGGTTTCAGAACTGATGCAAAAGTGTTAAGCCTGTTGCATCGGTTGCATATGCATCGGTTGTTGAACTGATGCAAAAGGGGGGTAAACAACCGATGCAAATGGCCTGTTTTGTAATAGTGTTAGTACATTTCGCACTCAAAGCAATAAAATGTTTACCTCGTTTCATCGGTAAACTCGACCCAAAGGTCAAAACGATCAAAGAGATAAATCGAGAATTAACCGATAAGATAAACACACGTGTCCCATACCATTGTTCTACCAAACTGTTTAATTCTCCTTCTCAATCACTCGAATAGTATAAAAACATTATATTATACATAAAATAATTTACTTGAGAAAACAGGCTGTTGGGCGAATTCACACCCAGAAAATCTCGAGACCAAGAAGTGTCATTTTCACCCGGGTTTGCAACCTCCATTCCATCAGCTCCTATCGGCGATTCGAAAGAACAAGTTCCATTCGGCAGTGAGGGTTCATTCGGCATACAGGTTCATCCAGCTATGCAAGAATATGGGTTCATTCGGCATACAGGTTCATCCGGCTATGCAAGGATATGGGTTCATTCGGCACTCCAAGTTAAGGTGCATCCGGCGTGATAGCATTCGGTATTCCCCCCTCATCGCCCTACCACCAAACTTGTTTGGTGCCGGACCAAACACCACCGGACCCAACACCACCGGACCAAACACCGCCGGACCAAACACCGCCGAACCAACATTCCCCTCTACTGCCGAACCAGAGGGATGCTGCCCCATGCCGAACCAACCCATCAACAAGGCCACCACCGGACCAAACGAGCACCGAACCACCTAACTACCACCGGTCCATACCTACCACCGATCCAAAGCCCAATGCCGAACGAAGCTCTGCCGAACCAGGTGATTGCCAGTCCAGATTGTCTCAGCCCGGGCCCACCAGCAGCTATATACCTCCAAGACCCCTGCCCCCTGCCTCATTCTATAAATAGAGGGGTAGGGGTACAACAATGGCAGACAAGTTTGAGAGCTCAAGCAAGGAAGGAACTTTCAAACTACTTTCATATACTTATATACGAAGCATTGTACTTGTAATCTGAAAGAAAGAAGATAATAACATATAAAGTGGACGTAGGCACATTCTGGCCGAACCACTATAAATCCGCGTGTCTTTTACATTTCAGCCCCTACTTCTTTTATATTTACATACTCATCTAAAATCATTGAAAATCACATATAACCAACTAAATAATACGACTTGGAGGTGTTTGTCCATTTTTTGTGCAAACATTTTTGGTGCTTTCACTGAGAGTTGAACTCAGGCTTCATCTTCTCCCACTCAACCTTCTTCCTAACAACATCGCTCGTTGCTTAGAAATCATGCCTTCCAAACAGAGAAAGGATGTTAACAAAGGAAAGAACATCGCAACTAGCAGCCTTCCAGATCCTGCAATCGCAGATCAGCCCACTTCAACAGCGGTACCAGATGAAAATCAGGAAAATCCAACTGGTCCCGCAACGGAACAACCAATCACTAGGGCAGATCTGGACAGAGTTGTGGCTGAAGTAACTAACCGCTTCACATCCCAACAAGAAGCTTTGGTGGGCCAACTCATGTCACGCTTAAGGGATGCTGAAGAGTCCAACCGCAACACTGAATCATGGGGTGAATCCCAATCTGGAGGATCTCGGAGGCAACAAAGGTCTTCCCTCTTCGAAGAAGCTATCAACAGGAACAACAATGATAGGGGCCGCGCCCGGACTCAGCCCGAATTCCGACTCGAGGAAGCCCTTGGAACCGAACCCAGTGGGGGAGGCACCAGGCGAGGGTCGGATGTAGATGAGCCAGTCATGCCACCTAATCATAGAAACCCCGCTGAACGGAGCCGAGCTAGAACCCAGCCCGAAGTTGACCCCATGGATGTGCTCGAAACAGAACCCCACAGGGGAAGATCAAGGCAGGGGGCAACTGTAGCTGGTCCTAGCGTGCATCCGAGCAGCCAAAGACAACCACTGGATAATGCTAGAAGTGATAGACTGTACCATCCCTACAGGTCATCTGGACGAGATAGATCCTGCAGGGAAGAGCCAAGCTCATTTTTGTCCGCTCCAAGTTCTGACGAACGAATGGCACGATTATTCAGAGAGTGTGTCCAACGAGAGCAAAGGGACCGGGGAATAGGCGCTAGGGTCA
The DNA here is from genome assembly GCA_030765085.1 of Allium cepa. Classification (NCBI taxonomy): domain Eukaryota; kingdom Viridiplantae; phylum Streptophyta; class Magnoliopsida; order Asparagales; family Amaryllidaceae; genus Allium; species Allium cepa. The sequence continues at coordinate 434,219,970 of CM060943.1, forward strand.
CCAGCCCCTTTACCCGAAATATCGAAATTGCCATCACTCCCCGGGAATGGAAAATGCCAACCATGGAACCTTACAAAGGAACTTCCGACCCCATCGTACACTTGCAGAGATACACCCAGCATATGCTTATGAGTGGAGCAACAGAAGGAGTATTATGTAAATGCTTTCCGCTATTCCTAGCAGATCTAGCTACCTTCTGGTTCTGCCATCTACCCTAAGGATCCATCAGCTCATGGGTGATGTTGAAAGAAAGGTTTATTAGCCAGTTCCGCATCCATGTGGAACAACCCAAGGATGCTTATTCTCTATCCAATGTCAAACAGAAATCCAGAGAGACGCTGCAACAATATCTAACGCGGTTCAACGCCGCAGCGGCAGCAGTTCAAGATGCCGATGAAAAACTCACTCTAATGGCCCTCTGTAGTGGTGTACATCCAGACAACAAGTTTGCCAGAAGATTAACTAAGGAAAAACCAGCTACCTTGCCTGATTTCTTCCATGAAGCTGGAAAGTATATGAGACTTGAAGACGCTGCTACGGAGAGGCAGTCAGGGCAACCAGGTAAGACAGTTCAGGACAAGGTTCCCACTGCGGCTAAGGACGCTCGAAGAAATGAATCTAGAGACAATGCTGGGGGCAGAAAGGTCGAAAAACGCCAATATCGACCAGGACCGAGATTTGACTCCTACACTCCTTTGAATGACACAATCGAAAATATCTTCCTAGCCACTCAGGGCGAACTAGGATACAAGCGCCCCCCGCATAAGAAAGAATCAGATAACGCACTCAAGTCCGGAAAGTTCTGTCGCTTCCACGAATCCCACGGACATGACACCAATGAATGCCACCATCTTCGGGACTTGATCGAAGAACACATTAGAAGAAGAAGACTGGAACACTATGTGAAGGGTCAGAACAGGACTACAACTCCAGCCAATGAGAACTCAAAGCAACCCCTCCCAGAGGTAGGCGGAGGGAATCGCAATAATCACAACACCAGTGGCTCTAGTCAAGAGAAGATAGTGGTCCTTACCATCTCAGGAGGACCACACATCGCCGACAGAAGTTGGGCAGAGATGGAAAGGTACGGCAAGTCACTTAGAAATGCAGAAGGCTATGTCAACTCCATCACGGAAGAACGCCACCCGAAACGAAAAGAGAACGACGACATCATATTCAGTAGGCGTGATTTGGAAGGAAGACAGTACCTACATATGGATCCTATGGTCATCTCTGCCTGGTTCGGTCCAGCTAAAGTTTTTCGGATTCTAATAGACACAGGAAGCTCCGTAAATATCCTATTCAAACATGCTTTCGACAAAATGAAGTTATCAATGAAGGATGTATCCCCCTGTGACAAACCACCGCACGGTTTCACTGGAGATGCAAAAATGCCCCTCGGGCAACTTGACCTCTTCGTCGAAATAGGAAGTCATCCCCGCTCCGTTGTGCGAAAACAAACGTTCGTACTAATAGAAAACCACTCGGCTTACAACGCTTTCTTGGGAAGACCAGCCTTGTCTGACTTCCAGATTGTATTAGCCCCCTGGTGCCTAAAAATGAAATTTCCAACAGACAACGGAGTAGGAGAAGTAGAAGGAGATCAAGATGCTGCCCGAGACTGCTACGTAACTGAACTTCGCAATAACCGCAGAAAGAATAAAGGAAAAGATGCAGAGACTACTCTCTGCATGAAAAGCTTGGAGGCATAGCAACTAAAGAAAGCCCCTCCTCTTCGATACACAAGTGATCCCTTCAATGAACTAGACCCCAGGGATAAAGAGGAGGAGGCTACCACCGAGCCTGCAGAGGCTATGAAATTCGTATATGTAGATAAGCACGATTCAAGTAAACTATTAAAAATCGGATCTCAGCTAAAAACGGAGTTGAAAGATCAACTCATTGACTTTCTCCGCCACAAGTTAGATGTATTTGCGTGGACCCATGCCGATATGACAGGAATCTCCCCCGACATAGCATGCCACATGCTGAACATCGATCCCACCAAGGTACCAGTAAAGCAGAAAAAGAGGAGCATGGGGGCAGAGCGATCGGCAGCCCTTGATGAGGAAGTAAAGAATCTACTTGCTAATGGCTTCATACGGAAAGCCATCTACCCAGAATGGATCGCTAACCCAGTGCTAGTAAAAAAGGCCAATGGAAAGTGGCGAACATGTATTGACTTCTCCAATCTGAATGACGCTTGCCCAAAAGATTGCTTCCCACTTCCCCGAATTGACCAACTTGTGGACAGCACAGCCGGACACGAACTCCTATCTTTTATGGATGCATACTCCGGATATAACCAGATTCCCATGCACGCTCCTGATCAAGACCACACTAGCTTCATCACCGACCGCGGACTATATTGTTACAAAGTCATGCCTTTTGGACTCAAAAATGCTGGAGCTACCTATCAGCGCCTCGTCAACAAGATGTTCGCGGAACTAATAGGACGAACTATGGAAGCGTATGTGGATGACATGTTGGTAAAGTCCAGGAAAGCCGACGACCATGTAAGCCACCTGGGCGAGATGTTTCAAGTACTTCGCCGATATGGAATGAAGCTGAATCCTCTAAAGTGCTCCTTCGGAGTATCTTCGGGAAAATTCTTAGGATTTATCGTCCACGCCAGAGGAATCGAAGCAAACCCTGAACAAATCCGGGCTCTAAAAGAAATAAGGATACCCTCCACTCGAAAAGAAATGCAAAGCCTAAACGGAAAGGTGGCCGCCCTAAGCAGATTCATTTCCAAGGCAACTGACAAGTGTGTCCCTTTCTTCGAAGCTCTCAAGAAAGACAAAGGGAGATTCGAGTGGACCGATGAATGCTTAAAAGCCTTCCTCAACCTAATCGAACACCTTCAGAGACCACCAGTACTCTCAACTCCAAATGAAGGTGAAGTGTTATACCTATACCTCGCTGTATCATCTCATGCTCTAAGCGCCGCCTTGGTAAGAGAAGAAGACCGCACACAATGCCCGGTTTACTTTGTAAGTAAGAGATTTACAGGGGCAGAGGCCAGATATCCTAAACTAGAGAAATTAGCATATTGTTTATTGATCGCGTCACGAAAACTGCGACACTACTTCCAGTCTCACTCCATCAGGGTTCTAACCGATCAACCGCTAAGACAAGTGCTCCATCGTCCTGACACTTCTGGGCGACTCCTCAAATGGTGCATCGAACTAAGTCAGTATGATATCACCTACCATCCTTGCACCGCTATCAAAGGACAAGCCATGGCCGATTTCATTGCCGAATTCACTACCAACGAAGGCAAGGAACAATCCGAAGTAGCAAAAAACATCAAGTGGAACCTCTTTGTAGATGGAGCATCGAACGAACAAGGCTCGGGGGCAGGAATTGTGATCATCACCCCCAGGGGAAGAAAGTTGTACTATGCATTAAGGTTGGAGTTCACGGCCACTAACAACGATGCTGAATATGAAGCAGTAATAGCGGGATTGGAGCTTGCCCTGGAAATTGGAATCAATTCCTTATGTCTTCATAGTGATTCTCAGCTTATCGTAAACCAGGTACTAGGAGAATTCCAGACTCGAGGAGAACGACTCACAGCATACCTAAAGAAAACCAAACTGCTGCTCGATCAATTGGACCACTATCTAATCAAACATATTCCTCGAGAAGAGAACCAAGAGGCAGATGAACTTGCAAAGCAAGCTAGTATGAAGAATAGCACCATTTTCGGAACACTAGCCATCTCAAGGCAGCTAGCCCCAAGTTTCAAACCAGTAAATCTGGTAACTGCAATCGAAGAAGGAACCTGGATGACTCCTATCCGGAAATATTTGCAAGATGGCACACTGCCCGACAGGCGTGACGAAGCCAAGAGGATCTTGAGGAAAGTTCCCCACTACACGATACAAGAAGGCATCCTCTATCGGCGTGGCTTCTCTGGCCCCTTATTGAGATGCGTCGCTGGAAGGGAAGCCAAGGAGATCTTATCAAACATCCATCAGGGAGGATGCGGAGATCACACTGGGGGGCAGACTTTGGCAAGGAAGATACTCCGATATGGATATTACTGGCCCACACTAAACAAAGACGCTCTAGACTTCGTCAAGAAATGCGACAGATGTCCGAAATTTGCCAAGATTCCTCGACTTCCCACAAATGAAATTACTCAAATGACCAGCCCTTGGCCCTTTGCTGTATGGGGAATTGACTTAATTGGCGAACTGCCAACGGGCCGAGGCGGAGCCAAATATGCTGTAGTGGCAGTCGATTATTTCACCAAATGGGTGGAAGCAGAACCTCTAAATAAAATATCTTCAGCAAAAGTTATAAACTTCTTGATCAAAAATATTCTGTGCAGGTACGGAGTCCCACTCAAGATCATATCAGACAACGGACTCCAGTTTGACAGCGAAGAATTTGCCGACTGGTGCCAAGAGCATGGAATTCATAAAAGCTTCTCATCAGTAGCTTATCCTCAGGCAAACGGACAAGTTGAAGCTGTCAACAAAATTCTCAAAACCCTAATCAAGAAGAAACTTGAAAAGTCAAAAGGCGCTTGGGTGGACGAACTTCCTACGGCACTATGGGCATACCGCACGTCTTTCAGAACATCAACGGGACATACTCCTCTCTCCTTGGCATATGGATCGGAGGCAATGCTCCCAGTTGAGACTATTGTGCCTTCCCACCGTAGGATCCACTACAACCCAGAAGAAAACGAAGAACTCCTCCTCATGTCTTTGGATCTGATTGAGGAAAGGAGAAACGATGTAGCACTTAAAGCAGCAGCTCACAAGCAAAAAGTGGCAGCGCTATACAATTCCAAAGTCAAGCATCGCAGCTTACAAGAAGGAGATCTTGTCCTCAGGCGAATCTTTCCGCGCCCCGGGGCACTAGACCCCATCTGGGACGGACCGTATGTAATTCATAAAGATCTCCACAACGGAGCTTATATTTTGTCAACAGTGGACGGAGAGGTGTTCCAGAGGGCATGGAACATCCGACACCTCCGTCGATACTTTTCTTAACTTGTACTGCCCATATGAAGTGAATTAACAAAGAGAATCAGTGGACGTAGGCACTTTCGTGCCGAACCACTTTAAAAAAATCTTGTCTCTTTTTAGCTTGTTCCTTTATGTCTTGGCTACTTGTTAAGTTTTATCCCTTTCTGTTGAACAAAATCCTATGGCATCTCCACTCAAGACGCACCGCGGCCTCATCTGGACTAGGCCTAACAGGTACGCTACGATTCTATGCACTCGCCAATGAGACACTTTTGCTCCAGCATCCCTCTGCTGCGGGTTAACTCATTGCGCCTGCCCTCAAAGCCAACTGTAATGAGCCGATTATAAGTCATCATAAAGGCCGACTATAGCCGATGGCAGCTCATTACGGCGTTCGGCTCGCCGGCAACTGTGAACCTACTTTAAGCCCCAACATAAGGTGTGGCCAGCCAGGGGTAGTTCACGGCCAACGGCCCCCACGCTAGCCGGCCACGGTAAATCGAATAATACCCACGATTACGGACCATAATGGTTCGGGTATTTACCGTGCGCGATCTCGGCTCCGATGTGTCTTAAGTGCGGCTGTGGTAAAAAAGAAAACTCCCCGCGGAGGCGTAAGATGGGTGACAAATGTCTCCAAGACCCACAGCTAGGGAAAGTGACTACAAAACCCGTTTGCCACGAACTTAAGCACATCGACGGCCTTCCGTGACTGGAAGTTTTACTTTTACTATATTTCCATTTCATTTAAATACTTTTCTCCTATCCTGTATAACAAACTCTAAAGTACAGGAAACCAAATAGGAAGCATTCACTCATGAGAAACTAAGCCTGCGTACTGGGTGGCAGGGTACTCAGCTATATCCGTGAACAGTTACATAAGATACTCTAAGCTACCGCCTGCGAATGAAACATAAAGGGCGGTACTCTCTTTTCTTGTACATAAATACGTAACTATAGCTTGTTCGTACAATAACATTGCAACACATGAAATTATATTTCTAGCAAAAAACTTAGCATCAAACACAACTAGAATCACAGGCATATACATAGTTATATTTCTCACGCAGCACATCAAGATGACAACAACATTTAAACATAACAACATCAGCTTATATTATAAAATCACACGAAGTTATTCTTTGCAAATAATATTATTATAGTTACATGTCAATGACTAACGTAAACAGTGATAAAAAGAAATAAAAAGGTGGCAGCCGCGTCCACACTCCATCACCAACTTCCCCAGTCTACTTAGCCGCAGGATCAGAGCCCCCAGCATGTGGATCAGGAGTCCCACCTGTCCAGTTCAGAAGAGGAATTCATTAAACGAACGATCAAGTTATGAAAACACGGAAAGGAAAGAAAGGGAAAAGAATAACTCACCAGCATCCGCCGCTTGATCCTCATCATCCAACTGCACGCCCGCTTCCTCTGCAGCAAGCAGCCGCATCCCCTCCTTCACCGCCGCTTGCTCCTCCTTCGAAAACTGGGCAGTAACCGCATCCAAATTGAAAGCCTCTCCGCCTTCCTTACCCGCGTTCACCCTGGCCTCCTCTAAAGCCTGGAGATACACCTTGGCCATCACCCGAGGGTAATCGTCCATCCAAGACAAGCCGCCCTCCTTCCAAGTGTGGAAGTACATGTCCTGCAGCATCTCATCCATCATCCCCTCATTCTCCTCAAACTCCCTCACCCGGGCCTCGGAAGCTTGCAACTTGGCGACGGCAATGTCCCTCTCTGATTGGTATCTCAAGCAGTCAGCCTGGAGAGACCTCCTCATTTCCTCCTCCTTTAACTTGAGGGACCTCCTCATCTCCTCCATCTCCTCCTTCAACTCGGCCTGAGCCATCTCCGCAGCCTCGAGCCTCCCAGACAACTCCTCTACCCGCTCAAGATCCGCATTTCGAACCTCGTCCACCGTCGTAATGGCCATGTTAATCCGTTCCCTGCAGGCGACCTCCATCTTCCGTAATTCCGCCCTACTGGCCTTCTCCATCGTCTCTTTCAGCCGCTTGGAGGCTTCCTCATGCTGGGAAATCTGGATGGCTTGATCGGCGAGCTGCTTGGCCTGATCGGCAACTTTTAACCTCAACCGAATATTGGCACTCCCGATCTCTTCCCCGGCCTTGGCCAATTTAGCATGATGCTCCATTAACTTCTTGGTCTCTGCGGCCACCCGATCGATGTTAGCCTTGGCTTCGTCCCCCATGGTGACTACCCGTGTAGTAAGTAAATCAAGATCTAAAGACTTGGCCTCGTCCAGCACTCTTACCATGGGGTTGCGGGGAAGGAGGTGCTCGCCCGTGGCCTCATCAAATGAGATATCCTGAAAGCTCGGATCTAAATCAGGATGACCGGCAAAAGGGTCACGAGGCACGGGGCGAGGCACATCAGGACGCCTTATACGAATAACAGTTGGGCTCTTGAAAGGAGGATGAGGGGGGCCGGATTCCGTGCTCTCCTCCGTAGTATCACGAGGAGGCCGAGTAGGAAGCTGCGAACCAGGAGAAGACTCAAATAAGGAACGGCTCCGCTTCTTTTTCCGAATGCCCTCTTCAATGACCCCAAGAAGAGGGCGATAACTGACTACATCCCCGGTGCGACCAGTAGAGGGTTTCGCAGAAGCTCTCCTCGACTTAAACTGCTCAAGGCGGTGTCGAACGTCCGACGTTTTAACCGCCTGGCCTGCCCCTGGAATAAAGAACAAGTGTTACGAACATACAATAATCCACAGTTCGAAAAATGTGTTAAGTTAAAAGGAAAGAAAAGTGAGAAGACACGTCTATTATACAAACCCGGCGGAGGAGTGGGATACTGCAATAAGTCCCGGATCTCATTCCAGGACGGAAGTGAACCGTAAAAAATTTCTAAGTCCCTATCGAAAATGGAATCGGCAGAAGACAAAAGTTCACCTTGCATCGCCGGAATCGCCCTAGCTGAGGAACCCTTAGAGGATGGGTCAGTGCCAACCACAGCTTTGCCGGTTTCCTTTGCCTTCTCCGTTTCCGACTCTCCCTCCGACTCCCCGAAGGCCCGACGGAGAGCCTCATCCAGTTCAAGGTCTTGCTCAGAGGTTAGGGCACCGACGCCGTTACCACCTTGACCGTCGCCGTCTCCTCCACCCTCCGACCCTTCTCAAACCTCGCCTCCTTCCTCCTCTTCTACACCTTCCTCCTCCGGGACAGTCGGACAAGTGCTTGGAGGAGGGCCATCAGACTTCTTCAGCTTCTTCCCCCCGACAACGGGACGCTCTGCAAAAGGCTCCCTCTTACCGCTCTTCACCGTAGCCCCCTCCTTAGCTTTAGCAGCCTTCTCCTCAGCCGTATCCCTTTGCTTAACCACGGACTGGTGCGGTAAGATCAAATTATACTCCAAGAGGGTTGCGTTCCTGATCAAGAAGGAGGCCGACCGGTCCCGTGCCGGAATAGCCTTTAGTTCAGCAGCCATTCGCACCAAGGAATCATCCTCCACGACTGCAATACCACCTGTCGCTAGCCAGAAATAGAAGCATGTCAGAAAAAACACTACAGTCAAAACATGGAAAATATAAATGAAATCCATCTTACAGCCGGAAGTGAAAAGGCGGAAAGAAACAGCATCGTCCTTGATGAAGAACCACTCTTTCTTGAACATGGTAAACTTGGAATATAAGTCCAGGACTGGTTTGAAGGGCACGGCCGCTTCCAGACTAATATACGGAGACCCCTTCTTATAGCCTCTCAGGTTGTACAAGTATCGAATTTCCCGGTTAGAAGGAGGACGCCCGTACCTCCTCTGGAAGATAACAAAGAGGCTCACCAGGATGGCATAAGAGTTAGGCTGAAGTTGGAAAGGAGCCACCTTCAAATATGTGGTGAAACTTACTATCCAAGCGTTGATAGTAGGGATAGCACCGCACATACAATGGTATCTGCTATAAGCAAAATAGCCTTCGGGAGGATTATATGGCATCACTCCATCTCCCGGCAGTAGCATAAGAGCCCTATCTATCCCGAAGGAACGGGATATAGAGTCAAGTTGCTCCTCCTTTAGGGAGCTGGGAAAGCAATCAGGGGGGGAGATCAGAAGTTCCTGTGGACCATATCCATCCACTAGCGACCTCGGAATAGGTCGATATTGCCCGGATCCTGGTTGGACTGGGGGCAAGGAAGAAGAAGACTCTCCTGTGCCTCTAGACTTCTTTCTGTCCGATCGTGTTTCCGCTTTGCGAGACATTTCCTGCAGCACAAGAAAAACTTGATATTAGAATAAGAAGTATAGAAACATAAACAAGCAAGTATATAAGGCAAGCGTGCAAAGAAGTCTAAGATTCCGCTCAAGGTTCAAGTATGAAGTCTCATTCGGCGGTGCAAGACGAGTTCATTCGGCGTCAAAAGCATATGGTCATTCGGCACTAAAATCCCATGCTCATTCGGCATACATATCATTCGGTCCTAAGACCTGAGTCTCATTCGGCTATCCAATACACACCGTATACATTCGGCAAACAGGACCATTCGGCAAACATGACCATCCGATGACAAGAGGTCATTCGGCAAAAAGTATATATATACCTGATTCGGTATAAACTGGTTCGGCAGAGGGTTTGGTTCGGCAGGTCAGCTGATTCGGCTCTCTGGTTCGGTAAGGGAAAACCAAGGGGAGTACGGCCTCTATATATAGGCGAACTCAGGACCTCCGAACCAACTGGTTCGGCCCACCGGATAGGAGCACCAGACCAATAACAAACATACCAAACCAACCAGATACCGAATGAAACCAAAACCGGATGAGCACGACTGGACCGACACAAAACCGAATGAACTCTCTCTCTACCGACAACAACCAGTGACTAGGGGCATGCAGAGTGCCTCACGCAGATAAGTACCGAACTCCAGAACTAACTAATAAAATCAGGATTATGATGACGATGAATAAGTCGTAAAACTCTCACTAACATGGATTAATCGTTTACACGTGTACGCGACCACGAATGGTCCATAGGCACGCTCTGAATGGTTATTAACCTTATCGTCGTGGGAATTTACACTTTGACACGCCTTTTTAAACTCATGGGTGAAACGGATATTTGACAATGATAATTATGAAATGGCTAAGCTGCTTACACATGTATGGGGTCGCAAACGACCCCTAGGCATGCTCTGAGCTGGCGATAAACCATCTTGACAAACGATCCAGGGACCCACTCTGACATAAACCTGGCGTCGCTGATGCTAAGCCCCCTCGGGGCTCACTCTTTCGTCCCGAACGGCACAGCTCACTTCATCTCGAACATTTCGATCATGAACGATCGTTATTTGGAATCACGCTAAAACTGTAATTTCCTTTGCAGGGCATCAACAGAATACGGACGCCCAACCCCTGGCGTTACAAAGCGAGTCTTCCTACCACAGGGAAAACAAAGCGCGACACATGCAAGCACGTGCCCCACTTTGGAGGGCAAATGTTGGGCGAATTCACACCCAGAAAATCTCGAGACCAAGAAGTGTCATTTTCACCCGGGTTTGCAACCTCCATTCCATCAGCTCCTATCGGCGATTCGAAAGAACAAGTTCCATTCGGCAGTGAGGGTTCATTCGGCATACAGGTTCATCCGGCTATGCAAGAATATGGGTTCATTCGGCATACAGGTTCATCCGGCTATGCAAGGATATGGGTTCATTCGGCACTCCAAGTTAAGGTGCATCCGGCGTGATAGCATTCGGTATTCCCCCCTCATCGCCCTACCACCAAACTTGTTTGGTGCCGGACCAAACACCACCGGACCCAACACCACCGGACCAAACACCGCCGAACCAACTTCCAAAGCCACCACCGAATCAACATTCCCCTCTACTGCCGAACCAGAGGGATGCTGCCCCATGCCGAACCAACCCATCAACAAGGCCACCACCGGACCAAACGAGCACCGAACCACCTAACTACCACCGGTCCATACCTACCACCGATCCAAAGCCCAATGCCGAACGAAGCTCTGCCGAACCAGGTGATTGCCAGTCCAGATTGTCTCAGCCCGGGCCCACCAGCAGCTATATACCTCCAAGACCCCTGCCCCCTGCCTCATTCTATAAATAGAGGGGTAGGGGTACAACAATGGCAGACAAGTTTGAGAGCTCAAGCAAGGAAGGAACTTTCAAACTACTTTCATATACTTATATACGAAGCATTGTGCTTGTAATCTGAAAGAAAGAAGATAATAACATATAAAGTGGACGTAGGCACATTCTGGCCGAACCACTATAAATCCGCGTGTCTTTTACATTTCAGCCCCTACTTCTTTTATATTTACATACTCATCTAAAATCATTGAAAATCACATATACCAACTAAATAATACGACTTGGAGGTGTTTGTCCATTTTTTGTGCAAACACAGGCTTTTAAAACCAATTTTCCAAAATCAATTTTTTGAAAACCATATTTAAAAATTCCCTTATTATAGATAATAAATAGATTTTATGTTTGAAAATACTTTAAAAGTAGTACATAATAATTATTTTGAATACCAATTTATTTGGAAAATTATTTCAAAACTATTTGGAAAGATCCGTGTTCGAAAGCAAAGCAAAACCAAGAAAACACTCAAAATAGATATTCAAATCTAATTCAAATTCATTTCAAAATTTGAGTTTCAAATTCTCCAAATTTTTGCTAGCCTATTGATAGGCATCATAGCCATGAAATGCAATCATAAATATTACCAAAAAAGCACAGGAAATAGGCAAAAGGATTGAAATAGGCAGGAGAAAGCATGGGAAATCACAAGGCAAAACGGGCTCATCAGGTCAACCAGAAGGTCAACATGCTGGTTGACCATTCAAGCCTCTAGGTCGACGGTACAGTCGACCTAGATGGTGTCATGGTCGATACCTAGGTTGACATGCATGTCGACCTAGGTCACGAACTCTTCTCAGGTGAATTTTCTGTTGGGAGTTGATTTTCAAGAGCAAGTTTCAGGTATCAAATGATGATATTTTGGAATGAAATTTTATAGGCTTGTACTATTACACCTAAACTAACAACTGAAAAAATATGGCAGCATTTTGTTGCCAAAATCAAAAGATATAAGCATGCAAAGAAGCAACCTAAACTAGATTCACAACAAAGAAAACTATCAACACAAAATTGATTGCAGAAGCTCATTTTTGTATAGATTCAAGCATTTTGCAAATTTTATTTTGCTAGATTTGTGAGCATATCAAACTCACCTTGTTGTTTAATGCAAATACCAGATTTAAGAAGAAAGATTGAAGCTTTTTGCTAGATTGAAATCTCTGAGTACCTGTAGGAAAAAAATTGCAGTATATGCAAAAGCAAAACTTACACTAAATTAGAGAAACATCTACTGTAATTAGAAATTTGATGAAATAATATGTTTTGGTGTTAGATTACCTCTGTATTATTATCCTAGATTGAAAAATACTTTAATTTATCTGGATTTTACGAAGAAATTGGCTTGAATTGCAATTTTGAGAATGAGGGTTTTGTTTTTCTTATTTATTGGTCAAGGAAGAAGAAGAGGATGTATAAATGAACGTACAGGTTAATTTCTTTTCTCACTTCCTCATTTTTAGGCAAATCCTAAGTGGGCTTGGACCCCAAAATAAAAAAATAACATGGACTATGTTTTAATTCACATTTATTTTAAAAAGGCTTCATATTTACACTAATTACAAAACAAAAATGCATTTTTCTCACAAATTTACGTAAGAAAAATATGTAAACTTGTATACTTATGAAATAAAACATTTTACATCTCATAAAAAGATTATTTTATATTTTTAAAACTTTTTTATTATTAAAACCCTTTAATTTAAAAAATACACTATTTACTCAAATAAATGAATAAACCTTGTTTTTAACTTCTAAAATTCAACAAAAAAAACTTTTCTTACTTAGAAAAATATTCCAAACCAATTCCAAACATAATTTATAGCCAAAATATATTCTTAAACCAATTTCTACCTTTTCATTTTGATAAACAACCTATAAAAATAAAATACACCTTTTAAAAATTATTAAAAGAAGTAAATGTGTAATAATTAATAAAATTATTGCATTTTCACTAAATAAAACCCATTTTCCATTTATTATCACCCCAACCAAATAAAATAAAGTCCTAAACCTTATTTTCACAATTTAATTCCACAATTCCCCGTTTATTCCTAATAAACAATATAAATCCCCAATTTTATTTTAAATCATAATATTAAATTATAATTACCATTACAATTTAATATTACCGGGTAATCTCCAAACCAGGGTTGTTACATTACATATCAAAATGGCTTGAGGCAGTCCACCGTCAAAACAAATGATAATAAGGTGGCCATTAAATTCCATAAAGAAAATATATTTTCTTGGTTTGGTATTCCTCGAGCCATAATAAGAGATAATGGTTCTCTTGTAATCATGCTTTCGATCATTACTTAAGAAATATTTAATCACTCTAAAGTGGCCACTCCATTCATCCACAAACAAGAGGGCGAGTAGAAATTCCAAATAGACAATTAAAACAAATTCTTGGAAAGACTGTAAACACTAATAGAAAAGATTGGTCATCAAAATTAATAAATGCACTTTGGAATTTTCACACTACATATAAAACCAATTTAGGAATGTCATCATACCGTCTTCTCTATGGTAAAGCTTGTCATTTACCAATGGAATTAGAACGTATGCGTTATGGGCAGTTAAATATCTTAATTTTGACATTAATGAAGCAGGCTCACATAGGAAATTACAATTAACAGAATTAGAGGAGCTTCAAAATGAAGCCTATAAAAATGCAAAGATCAACAAGGAAAGAACAAAAATATATCATGATAAATATATACTTCGTGAGAGTTTCAAAACTGGACAGAAAGTTCTCTTATATAATTCAAGGCTTCATATATTTCTAGGCAAACTAAGAACACGTTGGACTGGGCCATATATTATTAAAACTATACGTCCTTATGAGGCCATTGAAATAGAAAATCCCAAAAATGATGAAATTTTCAAAGTATATAGACAACGACTGAAACCATTTTTACAATTTGAAGAAAATGAAAACTATGAGATTGTGGATCTCCACGGACCAATATACACTTTTAAAGGTTGATTTTGGCAACTGGGACATATCCTACTTCTAGTGTGAGGGAGGGTATTGCGTTCATGCTTTTAAGTCATTACTTGCAAAAAAGAAAAGAAAAAAAAGCTGCTTTTACTACATTTGTATTTATATTTTTCATGATTTTGCCATACATTCATATTTTTATTTCTGTTTCATTTTTTTTATTTTTGTGACATTGTATTTGAGTTCATATATTTTCATGTTTTTGCTTCATTTTTTAAAATGAAATTCATATGCATCCTATATTAGGACTATATAAAAAAATATTATTAGTATTAAATTAATATTAGAGTCGTGTTTCTTTTTGGCATATACATTTAGGACATAATATTATTTATTTTATCTAAAATCGATTTATTTTAAATAGGCATAACAGAGTAGGTGCACTATGTTAGTCATTTAAAGGAAATTTTTGTGAATCAATAGTTTCAAATGGAAATAAATTGAAAAGTTTAAATTACAAACGATAATAGTAAGCTAGTTTATAGGTTGATTCATAGACAACTATGAAGCTTGTTAGAATTTATTGTCATTGTTTATAAGTGGGATGTCTAAAGTACATGCATTAACGATTTTCAAATCTCTATAATCAAGAGGTGCTAAGATGACTTTGCATTACTCTCTCTCTCTCTTAGAAAAATAACAAACCAAGGGTATCCAACATTGCTAGTACATCTAGCATTGGTGTGCACGCCCACCAAGCTTCGTCCTACTCTCATGTAATCCTGAAAGGCGGTACATGGGTGGTATACCTTGGTCTCATTTTATGAGTTAAACATCTAAGGAACACCGACCTATACTGACATTGTTAGAGTTAGTTTGCATGATCCACGAAGCTCTATTCTATTCACACATAATCCTAAAAGGTAGTGTATGGGTGGTATATCCTAGTCTATGGGTTAAGTGCATACATAGATAAAATAATAATAATAATAATAATAATAATAATAATAATAATAAATAAATAAATAAATAAAAAGTGGGTAAGTGATTGAATTTAAGGCATTCTTTATGGTTTTATTGATTTGAAGTTGTTATATAACTGGAAATAAAAATATCACTTTGTCAAATTTAATAATCAAATTAAAGACTAATTTCAAAGTAGCACTATGTTTTCGATTGAAACAACTAGCAAACTAGAGTCGACTGTGAAGATAACTTGATTTTTGTTAAAGTTGTGACTAGGCGAAGAACTTAGAATTCTAGATTTTGACTAAAACATGTGTAAACTTCAATATTGTGACTATTAAAAAATAAATTTATTTGTCGTTTTTCCTAATCTGTTGCATTCATATAGCTACATTAGAATCATAACGTTAGGCATTTGGACTTTCTTGACAGTATTCGTTGAAAATCCTCATAAGACATAAGTCATCTAACTAGGGACACCTACGTGTTTAAATGCTTTTTGCATATGCTAAATGCAATCCTGTTTACCAACGAAAATGTGGCTGATAAATTTTGTTAGATTTTACTTGAGGACGAATAAAAGTTCAAATGTGGGGAAATTTGATGAACATCAAATGTTGAATGTTTTAAACTATATAGTTACATATTTTAATATCCATAAGGTAGTATTACTTGGTCCTTTTATTGTGTTTCGTTGCAAGTTCTTGATTATTAGAAAATAAAGAATTTATCTAAGAGATGGTTCAAAAGTACTGGTTAACTTCTAGACTCTATGATAAATAAATAAAATGTCTATTCTTGCACAAAAACTATTATTGCTCAACTGATTTGAAGATCTGCATTTACAAGGAGGTCGTTAGTTCAAATCCCATATAGCACGCATTTTTTAACCATTTAAATCTCCTAGACAGACAAATCTAGAACACACCGAATCAAGAGGCTTCTAGAGTATGTTAGTGAAAGAGGTTTCTAGAATAATGTGGAACGCATACAACACAGAAGTTTATAGAGATGGACCAACTCAAAACATTCTAGAACATTCATGTTTTTAGATTTGGATGTAGAGATCTCCATAAATACATCCACCTAGAAACATTTGCGATCATCTTGACAATTATTTTCAATTATGTTTCCACGGTTTTGTATTTCGGACTTCTAACTCTTGTAATCTCTTTGAACTTTTCTATTTAATAAATAAATTAATCAAAACTTACTTGTTCCATTGTTCTTATTCTATTTTATTCTCTTCCAATTTTTTTAGTTTCTACTTCATATTTTTTATTCTATTTGAGATCTATTGATTTGCCAAGAGATCAATAGATCTCATCTTTTCAAATTCTTTGTAGGATCAGTTAAATTATGGTAAGCTCTTATTTATATTTCCTTGTTTTCTTATTTTGTTAGAGTGTTTTACTCTCCTTTCTTGCAATTTCCAGTTTGAAATTTAGCAGAATTAACTTCTCAATAATCTAGCTCACCTAGAAGTTAGATAAGCATTAGTAATTAATAACTCCTCATGGTTTCAACCCATTTTCACACAACACTACAACAGACGCTTTGCGCTTGTAGTAAAATAAAATCACGGTTTTTGTTCACATCAAAAATCATTGATCAAAATCTAATTAAAACTACATCAAGAAATTATATATATTAAATATTCCAAGTAAGTAATAATATTATTAAATACACATTGATTTCTTTCAAACCAAAAGTACCAATATATTATTGTGTAAATGGTACCAAGTAAAAACCTATCGTGACCTTATAAGAAAGTCCAAAATTATTCCAATATAAATCACAATTAATATGCCTTAATTTAAATAAAAATAAAAATCATTTAGAGTTTTTACTAGTATATATCTCATTATATGACATTCAAAATGTAACGACCTACATTTTTGGACAGTTTAAATCGAAAATAAACCATACATGTCAACAAACCATCCAAAAGGGAGTATTGTTAATAGGGTAAATAAGAAAATAATAGAAAAGAAGGAAAAACAAAACACAAAATCTCACAACGAAATGAAAAATATAATGATCAAATAAACCGTTCAGGAAGTTGTTTTACAAATAATATTTGATTACACTTTTACAATATAGATTAGAGTTATATATACAGCAGGAATAAATAAATAATGCAGCAGAACGGCATGATACAGTGAAATAATAATAACAAATAGTGGACTAATCTCCGTCTTCATCTTCCAAATAAAATGGTCTTCAATACACTTAAAAGATCAGACTCACCCGAGCGTGATGAAAAGACAATATATTCAAGTCAGAACTAAGAGATCTTATGTAAATTAAATCAAAATAAAATAAATATGAGTGTAATGGATTTAGAGATGTTTACGAGATTTTACATATCCTATCCAATGTCTAACGTGCAAGCAATAACTTAAGAGATGCTCGGGATAACCATCTCCTAAGGATCCGTTAAACTATTTACTATGCGCTAATATACGTTGTATATATAGTGGCTATCATTAAAGTAACGTAATGACCCAAAATTTTAATGATTTGAAATTGGAATATTTAATTGACTTTAATTATTTAAAAGTTAATTTTATAGATTTAATAACTTGAATTTCAAATATAAGGATTTATTGGATAATTTTTATTGTTGGATTTAATATTTAAAATTGTGTAAATAATTGAATCTTGGATTTTTAAGTTGGATAAAAATGATTTAAATCTTATTTAAATTCTATTTAAGAATGAAGGTAATAAGACTTTTAAAATGGATTTAAAAGTGATTACTTGATTTAAAAAATAATTCGTTTAATTAACGTATAAAAATAGCCTTTTGGGGCATAGCCTCGGATTTCGATGAAACAAGTTCCATTGGATCCGTAATAGTGTATTATTATCCGATTTCAAATTTCGTAGTGATTGGAGTTACCGTTTGGTCGTACAGGATAGAAATGCATTGAATTTAAATTGGAAATTAATATAATTGGATTCAAAAAGCTATCTTCTCCATGCAATCGAATTAGGACCCAAAACTTTTTCCATTGCATACGGAATAGGGGTTTAACATTAGAAACGCCAGGCGGCATGCCTCGATCAGGGTTGGGAATAAATATCTAGATAGTTTGGAATTTCAAGTATATATTATGTCACATCGGCCATTTTTCTTTCCTTTTCAAGCCACCCTAACCTATCAGTATCAGGCACCCTATGATTCGTTCCTACCTATTTCTTTTAAATTTCTTCCCTCTTCTTTCTTTAAGCACAGCAGAGAATGAAAGTAAAAAAAATCTGAAATCAAAATTTAATTTCAACAAATCCACACGATAAAAAAATATGAAACGAGTTTTGAAAATCTTCTTTTGTCAAGATCTTTCCACTGGTAGGCAACATGGGAGGTGCGACGATGGTTTGAGGAACTTGACAGTAAATTCGAATGGCAGTTTAGCTAGGTTTTGGTTTCTGGGATTTTGGAGCATCGATTCGACGAACGAAGCATGGAATCGGATTCGCGACGCGAAGGAGCACCTCGAGTTGATTTTTCTTATGGTCCAATCACCATTTGGAGTTCGCATGCGAGTACCATGGCATTGAGGAGGGATATGGTTGTGATATTCATGGCAGGCTCAAGCGTGGGATATTTGGTATCGGCTAATGGAGATTTCGAAGAGAAAGATGTTAGCATTGTTTGATTTTAGTTTCAAGCTTTGGAGCTCCGTATCACTTAACGAACGTTCGTGGAATTGGGTTTCATTTTCATGCACAAGAGAGGAAAGTTTGGATTGAAGAAGAAATAAAAGGTGTGGCATGATGGTAAATAAGTTGAATTTGAAATTGTTTAATTACATTTTTAAAACATATCCATAACTTATAAAATTTGTATCTACTCCATATAAGGTCCTATTGGAACAAAAAAATTGCAATGCAATCGTAATGACGAGAGCTTCAAAATGAAACTAGTTTGGAAGGATTTGGAGATGGTCAAAATTTGGGCTAATATCGGACGTTGTCTAGTTTTAGTTCCAAAATGGAACGCCTCGACAACAACAGAAAACAAATCTGAGTAAATCTCACTCGACTTGGATAATTGGTTTTATTTTAAATATTTAAAATTAAATATTAGATGATTGGTTGAATTTATATATTATTATCAGTTGAATATTATATTATACATAGTAGTTGGATATATTCCCGCAATTGGAGCGGATGAGATACTATGTTCCTCGCATAATAGCGGATGACCCTATATTACCGCGATATACCGCCTCGAAATGGGATTGGTATTTTATGTTATATAACATCTATGGTTGCAAGAAAACAGGTTGGAGGAATCAAATTGGATTCCTCAAATATATTGATTGTTTTCATATATAGTAGTATATGATATGATTGAATGATCTATTATAAATTGTTGCGTGATTTGAATTTATTGGATGCTATAGTAGCACTGGCCTTAATTTTGGTATTTTAAATACCAAAAATAATATTTGTGAATAGAAAAAAGAAAGTGAATTCAAAGGCGATTTTGAAAATGAAAATATTTATATTGGAATTTGGAATTATTTAATAGGAATTGATTTGGATAAAATAAGGAAATTTGATTTTAGATATTTATTTTTCTATTTTCTAAAATGGTTTCAGATAGAGAATTTAGTTTAAGTATCTATAAACAGTGGATTTTTAATTAGGATTTCTGAAATACGAAGTGGAAGACGAAATCGAGATTTGATTGGTTTTAGGAATATAGTTTAGATTATTTAGGAAATAGATTTATAAATGGAATTTTAATTAGAAATCGATTTATAAATGGATTTAGGTAATATGAATCTGTTTATAGCTGGAAATGAGTTATGAAACTTATAATTTACGTTTATAAATAAAGTGGAATGATTATTATTTGATAAATTGGAATTATAAATACACATGGGGAATTTAAAATGTGATATGGAAATCGAATTAGAAGGAATAGCGGATTCTATTTTGAAATTTGGGAAAAGGGTTATGAAAATGGAAACGTAAACGGATTTGTGATAAATCGAGAGAGATTTATGAATATAAAATTGTTTATATTGGAATTTTAAAAATATATATACTTTTATCAAAAAGCGAAGTTTATTTTTAGAAATGGATTTTTATATTATCAAACTATGTAGTTTAAAAAACTATAGATTGGATTGAAACATTTCAGATGATTAGTTATTTAAATTTGTCGAAATGAATTCTAAGTTTATAAACATGTTTCGTAAATCGATTAGAAATTTTATGAATAAATTGGAATTAGTTATTGACACTTATCTTAAGTGATTAGATATTTTAAATAATTAATTTATCATTTTTTCAAAATTAATTATTATTATACTATATATATAGTTTTAAAGTAAGTGATTGCAATTTATTCATAAATACTCTCGAGATTTGTTAACCAGGTTTATTTTACGGGTGAAATTTGATAAGAGAAATCTTAGTAAGAAATTCCGAAAATTTAAGAGAAATTCCAAATTGTTTAAATACGAGAACTTCAAAATGAATCTGAATTCATTAAAGGAGTTATAAGTTATTAGTTGGACTATAAATAAGTATAACCAATAATTTCTTTTGGAAATTGTAAAGGGAATAAATAAACTTCTGTAGATTTATGAGATAAGTACCGAAAGTTCCTAAGTATGGATATTAGAAATGATTTTTGGAAATAAGCTTGTAATATTTTCCTAAGTATTGGAACTGAAAGGTTTTGGAGATATTTTAGCGACAAAATGATTTATATAGGAATATTTTTCTGAGTAATGAAATATAAGTTGGATTTGGAATATTTCCAAGCGTTAGTATGGGTTGGAATGTCCTGTTTTGGATTTTAAGTATTTGAAATCATTTTGAAATGCATACATATCTTTGTAAGATATTTGAAATAAATGTTTGAAAGATTTATAATATGGCCTAGTGACTGCTTATATGTGTAACTTGGTAGTTACATAACCAATTATCAAATATGGCCAAATACGTGGATCATTTCGAAGAGATCGGGATTGGATTCAATTATCCGAAAACCACTTCGATCCAATTTGAGTGTTGTGAATTGTGATATCGTGAAGATAGTGAAGACGGCGATTTGGATATTCGATTTTTTTAGACCCAAAACAACCTGTATGGATGAATTCTATCACCACATTGTCAATGGAAGGCAATGGGCATTCTATGTATAAATTTCTTGATAGTTAACCATAGCCTCCAGCCACATTAACGGGGAATGACTGAAAATCAGGGGAGATGCAGCAAGGCTCAGTGGTTGCACCCATTAGGGTATATTGTCACCTTACTAGATGTCCTACATCAACATATTTATGGATTGTTTGTGCATGAGATCTCAAAAGGGTTGCAAAGAAAGCGGGGTGATGACATACTCGGTACTATCCAGGTCAGGTGTAGGACGGTCTTGTATTAGCAGGGTTCGATAGGTTCGATCTCGGTATATTTTCTAGACGTGTACTGTGATAAGTGGTACCCCATGCCTAGTCATTATATGGAATCCATTCTCCAATATGCGCATTTACAGTTTTGATTGTAGAGCCTAGTATGTTGAAATTTAATTAATGTTACAAATTCGGCTATTTTAATAAGTATTTGTACTTGGACACTATTATAATATCACAGGATTTTTATATAAAATAGTTTTGGATATCATAACGTAAAATCTCATCGTGTTTATGAGTGGTGTGGTCTTATACGATACCTTTGTTTTTCAAAGGATTTTTATAACAGTAATAATTCAAATTGGGTGTGTTTTCTCACATTGGTTTTCCAGACTGACTTGGGTGTTATTTTTCATAATACTCAGGTCAGGCCGAGTATATTACAGATTGGTTTGCATGGTTGGAACTTCAAGAGACGAGTTGGTGGTTTAGAGACGTATGCATGTGGATGATTATATTCTCCGCTGTATTCTTCGGTATTGTCAACAATTTTAAGGACAGGTTGTTATAACTGTCCAGGCTGAAATAGGTTAGTATACTCTGATTGATGGTTTTATATATACATATTACAATGTTTGCTTTTTTGTAAAGATTTATGGAATATTGTAGATTATTCCTTCCGCTGTGAGATTCTAGGTTATTTAGTTTTTCTTCTTATCTATCTTCTTTCTTCTTTTCCCCTAACAATCTTCCTTTTTGTTCAATTTGAGTTAACTTATGTGATTTATTGTTCGTCTAGACTGTATAGAAAAGCGGGTCGTTACAACGTGGTATCAGAGCTTAAGGTTAAGCGGGAACCTTAGCATTGGTGGGGTAACTCATTAGAGATAGGCTTAGTAGCACTCTAGAATGAGTTTGAGTATGTGTGTATATATGTGAGCATGTATTTGTTAGTGATATAAAAATGTATTATATTATGTTGGTTAATTTGTTGAGTGGCTTATGGATTCTGGTGAATATGAGTGATTAATGTCATTGACAGGGATCTCTAAACACTTGAACAGAGCAATTCGACATGGTATTATTTTGAAATTGGGTAAATGAAATAATTTTACCTGGATTATATTTTATATATAAGAAATAATTTTTCAGGAAATTATTATGGTATAAATGGTATGCTTGGATGTTAGAATGATAATATTTGACTATTATCATTTATGGTTATAAAAAGTTGTTGATATTCTCATAATGAAAAAAAAGATTAACAGTTAAGAAAATGGTTTGTATAAACAAAGAGAATTATAAAAATATGATCTATAAAAGTTGTTTGTAAAAGAATTTAAAAAGTTGGGAAATTGAGAATTTAAATCCCGTTGGTTTTGAAAATGTTGGGAAAATATAATAATATTATTTGAAAGATATTTTTGAATTGAGATATTTTTAAAAGGATTTTAAAGGGAATAAAGGCACTAAACTCACTTCGGTCGCTGGAAAATAATTTCAATGATGACTGTTGCATCATAGACGTTCATTTTCGAGTTTCCAAGAAAGGGACCGCTACCATGGAGTTTTGATTTAGTAAAACATGTTTTGATCTCGGGATTCAAATGAATGATTTGATATACCCAGGGGATTTTGTGTGTATGCATATATATGATTTCAAAATGAATTGAAATACTTTAGAACAAGATGTTTAAAACTCTAGGATTTTCATTTAAAATGTTTTACTTAAAATATGAGAAAATAAGTTTGATAACTTATAAAAATTTGAAAATTTGAGTTGTGGAATATTAATTTAACTTATGTCAAGTTAAATAAAATAATTTATGGAAATGAAATAAATTAGTGAGTGAATATGATTTTTGAATATGGTTGAAATATTGAAATTGAAACAAATGAATTGAGTCAAATGGAGTTGGTTGAGTTTGGGAATAAATTAATGAAATGAGCTAATTAAAGAAATTAGTGAATTGGATACGTTTTGGAATGTTGATTGATAAATCAAATGTTGAAATTGGAAATGAAATTGAATTTGATTAAGATGGATATAGACTTAAGTTGTATAGAATGTTTTAAAATGAACTTAAGTAAACAAATTTTATAGAATGATATTTAAGTGATAATAGTATTAAGGATTATACTATGTAAGGAAGGGAATGTGAATTAAGCAATGTGAATAGTGATTTTAAATAAGTGTAAATGACATGAAGGTAAATAAATGAATTTGGAGTAGCTAAGAAATCAATCGAAATAAATACGTAAGTGTACGTATATTACTTTATTCGCCTAACGGTTTGACCCAGATTCGAGCATAGAATTTTGGGATAATTTATATCGATCCGAGTTAGGATTTTTCGCTCGATTCTCAACAGCGAACAGTGGATATGGATTTTTGAATGATTTTGGGATTCTCTATCATAGTATATGGCTATGCAAGGAGAGTGAGGGTTTTTGATCAAGGAACCAGATTGAAGTCCACACTAGAGGGTCGCATGAACGATACTACTTAGAAAGTGAAATTGTATGATCGAGGGAGCTATTAGATTTAATATTGCATACGGATGATATATGTACATCATACGGATTTTGCTGAAGTAAATATTAGAAATTGGAAATGCAAAGTAAAATGATTTTGAATAATATGATTGGATATATTAGTAAATTAAATGCAGGTATGTAAAAGCAAGAGCTAATTTTATGCCTTTGGTTTCATAAGTAAAATTTGTTGCCCAACAAAAAGGTACATGTTTAAATTGTTGTTTGAATTTGATGGTTTTATGATTGAGCCACTTGGCATTTGTTTTCTTTTGCTTGTCTGGCTCGTAGTGGCGATTTTCTGTTGTTCTGGTCTAGCTACGCAAGGGAGACGCTGACGTAATTTTTCAAAAATTTTAAGAGTTAGAAATTTTGAAGAAATTTTTGATAATTAAAATTTGGTTTTGAATTATAATTTGAAATGATTGAATGGATAATATTAGTTGGAATCTATGGATGAATTTGGAAATTTTGTTAAGATAATAACAAGGTTTCAAAATTAATTTATGGAGAGTTAAAGGCATAACTAGATTTAGTAAGTTATTTCAACTAATTTGTTTTAGAAAGAATTGGTTTGGGCATTATTCCTGCCTAGGCAATTTCGACGACGAAATTCTTTTAAGGGGGAAGAATGTAACGACCTAGAATTTTAGTAATTTGAAATAGGAGTATTTAATTGACTTTAAATATTAAAAGTTAACTTTATAGATTTAATAACTTAAATTTGAAATATAGGAATTTATTGGATAATTATTATTGTTGGTTTAACAAATGAAATTGTGTAAATAATTGACTCCTAAAATTTTAAGTTGGATAAAAATGATTTAAAATCTTATTTAAATTCTATTTAATAAGAATGAAGGTAGTAAGACTTTTAAATTGGATTTAAAAATTATTTACTTGATTTTAAAAATAACTCGTTTAATTAACTTATAAAAATAGCCTTCCGGGGCACAGCCTCGGATTTTGACAAAACCGGTTCAATTGAATCCCTAATAGTATATTATTATCGGATTCAAATTTCTAGTAATTGGAGTTATCGTTCGGTCACACGGGATATAAATGCTTTGAATTTAATATTAGAAATTAATATAGTAATTGGATTCAGAAAGTTATCTTCTCCATGCGATCGAATTAGGTCCCGAAACTTCCTCCATCGCATTCGGAATAGGAGTATAAAATTAGAAATGCAAGGCAGCATGCCTCGATCGGGGTTCGGAATAAATATCGAGATATTTCAAAATTTTAAATATATATTGTCACATCAGCCCTTTTTCTTTCCTTTTCAAGCCACTCTAACCCATTAGTATCAACCGCCCTATGATTCATCTATTTCTTTTAAAACGCATCTCTCTTCTTTCTTTAAGCACAACAGAGAATGAAAGGAAAAAAATTTGGATTCAAAATTTAATTTCCAAAAATCCACTCGATAAAAAAATATGAAAAGAGTTTTAAAAATATTCTTTTTTCAAGATCTTTCCACTGGTAGGCGATTTGGGAGGGGCGACGATGGTTTGAGGAACTCGACAGTTCAGTGAATGGCACTTTTAGCTAGAGTTTTGGTTTCTGGGATTTTGGAGCATCGATTCGACAAATGAAGCATAGAATCGGATTCGCGACGTGAAGGAGCACCTCAGATCGATTTTTCTTGGGGTCCGATCACCATTTGGAAATCACACGTGAAAACTGTTGCATTGAGGAGGCATACGGTCGTGATTTTCATGGTAGGATCGAATGCCGGATTTTTGGTATAGGCTAATGGAGATTTCGAAGAGAAAGTGTCAACGTTGTCGGATTTTAGTTTCATGCTTTGGAGCTCTGTATCACTTGACGGACATGTATGGTACTGGGTTTCGTTTTCATGCACAGGGGAGGAATGGTTGGATTGGGAAAGAATTAATGGGAGGGGGATTATGGTAAATAAGTTGAAGTTGAAATTGTTTAATTACTTTACTTAAAATATATCCATAATTTATAAAATTCGTATCTACCGCATACCAGGTCCTATTGGAACGAAACTTTTTGCGTTGCGACTGTGATGATATGAGCTTCAAAATGTAACTAGTTTGGACGAATTTGGAGACTATAGAAATTTGGGCTAAAATCGGACGTTGTCTGGTTTTAGTACCAAACTGGAACGCCTCGGCGACAATAGAAAACAAATGTTAGTAAATCTGACTCAACTTAATTGCTTTTTTTAAATAGTTAACATTAAGTATTAGATGATAGGTTGAATTGATATATTATTGTCAGTCGAATATTATATTATATTTAGTTGTATATATATATATAGTAGTTGAATATATTACCGCCGTTGGAGCGGATGAGACACTATGCGCCCCGCATAATACCGGATAACCCTATATTACTGCGATATCCTGCCTCGAAGCATGATTGGTATTTTATGTTCATCTATGGTTGCAGGGAAACAGGTTGAAGGAATCCAACTGGATTCCTCAAATATATTGATTGTTTTCATATATAGCGATCTATGATGTGATTTGAATTTATTGGATGTTATAGTAGCACTTGCCTTAATTTTGGTATTTTAAATACCATAAGTAATATTTTTAAATAAAAACAAGAAAGGGAATTCAAAGGTGATTTTTATCATGATTGGAATGGATAGCTAAGAAAGGAAGGATTATTTTGTGTTTCGGAGAGTGACGACCTAAGGAAAGAAGTTCTTAGGGAGGAACTAAAGTGTATCAGTGAGGAGAAGTTTCTTCTGGGAGGGTATGAAAAGAGATGTAGGCTTATGGGTAAAACGTGTTTGAATTACCATCCAGTGAAAGCCGAACATTAAAAGCCTAGTGAGTTGTTTCAACCTTTAAATATACCGGTTTGAAAATTGAATTCGATATCCATGGATTTTATATATGGGTTGCCAAGGTCGAATAAAGGAAAGGAAAGCATCTGGGTTACAGTGGACAGGTTAACTAAGAGTGCACACATTACACCTGTTAAGTCAACAAGAGCGACACTTGTCTTAGCTAAGTTATTCATGAAGAATATTATAACGATCCAGAATTTGACCATTTTAAAATATACTATTTAAAATTATTTTGAATAAAAATTTGGTAAGGTTATATGGTTTAAACAACATTAGATAGGATTTGGAAAGAGAAGTATACACAAAAATAGTAACATTTGCCTATATGGACAAAAGTAACAAAATGCTGATTTTAAAAAAGTATGTTTCAATGGTTAAATAAATTATTTTAATTTATTTGTAAGTGTTTATATTTTTAAATAATGATACACAAATTTATTTTTAAACTTGGTTTACATAAACAAATAGTTTAACAAAAACATCAATATGTGACCGTAAAACATTTTGTCGATAACCAATGTTTTGTCGATTAAAAGTTGTCGCAACATTGTCGCGTCTTTATTTTCTTATATAGGAATAAATATTCAAATAGTGTAAATATTAATTAATTCACTAATCAATTTCACTTTTACTAAATAAGATTAGGAAATTCTAGAATGTCATTAAGAAAAGTAAGTAAGTTTAAGAAAAGTTAAAAGTAAGCATCAAATCCAAATCACGTCAAAATCCAACAAAATAGTTACTTTTCTTTACTTAATATTTAAGTAACTAAGACATAAAGTAAGAAGTGAAAGGATGATATTAAGTGTTGAAAAAGTGGAGTTTGCTTTAGGATGAAGTAAGGTTGTTTTGGTAATTTGTTAAGAGGTTATTTTGGTAAAATTTTCACTTCTTTTTTTCTATAAATGCCCACCTTCCTCTTCACTTCACTTACATTTCTTCTTCTTTTTTCTCAAGCTTCTTCACCATCTTCCTCTCTTCTTTAATGGCTTCCAAGCCATAGGAAAAAAATTAGAAAGAAATAATGTCAAAATATTTACAAAATATTCAAAAGAATCAATGTTCATTTTCTTCAAATCAAACTCAACTTTTCTTCATATTTTACATCTTCTTCTCTCGGCCATAACTTCTTCAAAATAGAACCAAAATACAAAATCCTTTTTTTAGTATTATTTATTTTTCCAGTGGCTACAACTTCAATGTTGATTACTTTGCCTGATTCTAAAATTAACCATGTCAAAAATCCACTTCTTTCCATTGCATTATCTAGCCCAGTTTTCAAGATAGGGAATGGCCCATTTTGTTTTGATCATAACTTGATCATAGCCGAGCCAAATTAAGAAATACTTTTCTCAAATCATATGAAATTCCAATGGCTACTACTTTTATGTTGATAACTTTTTCCAGTTTTAGGGTTTGCTATACCTGAAACTCAATTCTTTGAAGTGCATTTTTGGGCTTCATTTTGTCAATCCGACAATACCCCTTCTTCATTTTATCATATCTTCCTCAAAAAAATTTAGATTCAAATGATTACTTTATTTAAATTCAAAAGAAAATAATTTTCAACAATTTTTTAGTTAAAAACTTTTCTATATTTCAAGATTTAGGGGGCTTAAAATTGGATACAAGATAACTTATTTTTCAGATTGAAAGGATTACTCGCTACTAGAGGTAGTAGGAGAGTGCCTTCGGTTTCGTTCAATCCCAGAACAAAGTTGTATTGACGAATGTCTGACATTGCATTTTTGAGATACAACGTTTGACTTTTACAAATGTACATCTGCTTGGTGATGGAGAAGGCGACTTCTCATAGCTTAATACCCTTTCTCTGAGACATACGAGCTCAGAGGTTGTATGCTTATAAGAGCCAAATAGTGATCAAAGGAATGGCTGTGTGGCATTCAAAGTGGAACATGTTATGATCAAAGCGTGGTTTTGTATGAAAATCATGGCTTTGAAGAAATTGAGAGTAGACTTACTAGCCTTACATCCTGGAAGATGATATGGGATACTATGTGGTCTGACAAACACAAATTCGGAATAAGTGAGTGTGTATGGTGGCGTCCAATACGTTGGGCCCTTTGGGGGGAAAACATCCCTTAAGGCATTTATTGCCCTATTTTGACAAAGTGGTTAGCTTGAGAAAAGCAGGGAACTGCCGGTTATCAATGGTAGTATAGTAAGTACGGTTCCAAGTGACTAGCTTGAGAAAGGCGATTAAGGCACCGCGAGAACTTGCGTGGATCGGAGAAAAAGCCACTAGTTCCCTATCATGTTGGAATCCAATTCCAATACGAGATTTACGGCTTTGATTGTAGTCCTAAAATAGCTGTAATGATTTGCAAACATTTCCGCTACCCATTCTGTATCTTATATTCCATTTGGTACATTGCGTTGACCCAGTCCGGATATATTACCTTAGACTTAGTCCGGGTATTGGTAACTTATATGAATAAGTTTATTTGAAAAGTGTTTTTAAAAGAGTGTCATTAAAGACAATGTCAAATTATTTTGGTATAAAAGTGTTTTGATTATCATAAGGTAAAAACCCGTCCGTGTTTATGTGTAGGCATGGCCTTATGAGATACCCTTCTTTTCAAAGGTTTTGATGACATCGTCATGATCTATAAATTTAAATTTTTGAGTATCTCACGCTGTTTTATCAAGCCTGATCCAGATATTTTTAATACTCAGGTCAGATCCGAGTAGTTTTAGGTTGAGTTGAAGAAGGTTGGAGTTTCCAAAGGAGAGCTAAAGATCTTCATCATCGTATGGACGTGTTTTATTATCCGCTGCATCTATTGCATTTGTTTTGTTGTTTTCAGCATTTGTAAGGACAGAAGTTTATAACTATCCAGGATGAATCTAGATTAGACTCTGATATTGTGTTTTAAAATTTTCCACTATAATGATTATTATTGAAATAATATATGTTATTCCACTCGTGTCAGATTCTGTTCTATCTTTATTATCTTTCTACCCATAATAATCCGCTTATTCGTGCAATTTGAATTGGACATGTGTGGTTTATTGTCGATTCAACAGGTACGGAAAATGGGCCATTACATTTAGTATCAGAGCTTAAGGTTAAGCGAGAACCTTACCTTTGTTGGGATAAAGACTCATTAGAGATAGGGTTAGTAATACCCTAGGATGAGTAACGCATTAGAGATAGGTTTAGTAACATCATAGAATGAGTTTGAGTGTATAATATATGAGCGCGTATTTGTTATTGGATATAAAATGTTTTGTGTTGATTAATCTATTGATTAGTATATGGATTCTAGTCGATGCACGAGAGCTCCATGTAATTGATAGGGATTCCTAAACACTTGAACAAGGCGACTGACCACATTGATTTTGAGAATATTGGTAAATGGAATAATTTTACCTAGGATTATATTTTGAATATAAAATATATAATTTGAAAAGTTGTATAGTTAGAAATCAGGATTAGTGAAATTTAAATATTAACATCTTGTGATTAGAATTTCACAGTTTAACTATAAGATGTTTAATAAAGATAATCGATAATTAAAAAATCTGATAAGGTAATTAAGATCTTTAATACTTATTCCAAATAATAAATTAAGAAATGATAATGTCAAGTTACTATCATAAATTGATCAATTGTTTGATTTAAAAGTTTAAATACAAATACCTTGTGAATTAAGTTTTACGATTTGACTATAAGGTGTTAGATAATAAGATTTGTTTAAGGAATGAACATATAAGGTAAATTTATAAAAAGAATTTATAAAATAGGTTTTATAAAGTAATCTCTAAAGGAATTTGAAAATGGATTTATTTTAAATAAAAAGAGGTATTTTATGATAACTAATTCGATTGGCTCAAAAAGAAACTAAAAATGGACAAGAGATGTGTTCGGATGTTAAGCACTTATCTTAAGTATTACTCTTCTTGTTAAGAGGATATATGATACTATTATTAGTACCAAGTTCCTTGGATTGTTTTAGAGTTACTCGATCTATATAATTTTCTTAAGTTATGGAGATAATGTGATTCAATAACTAATAAATTGATTGGTAATAAAAGTGTTTAAACCAAAGATAAATTGGGATCGCTAATTGCTAAAATAAAGAAAAATTTCCGATGATTTCGGACAGTCAAAAATTTTCGAATCATGCATAACTCAAAGCTAAGAAATTGATAAAAGATTGTGAAATACTTTGAGTAAATGAAAGATAAGGATAAATTTTAAATCTGGTTTATAAAAAAAGATTTAGGAATTAAGAGTATGAGGATTTAAATATGGGTGGTTTTAAAATTTGTTTTTTCAAAGCTAGAAAATTAATAATAGTATTAAATAAGAAATAAGTTTTACAACTTATGAATTTAAGATAATAGTAAATTACCACAAAGTTTAAATTTGTTAGACAGATGGATTTAAGTAAAACCAATTTAAAATTTATGGTTTTTATGTACTCTTAGGATGTAAAGGTATATCATATAAATATAGATTTAAGTCATGAACTATTAAGAAAAATAATGTCTCCTCAAAAAGGTAATTACAACCTAGAAAATGTTATATTAATAAATTCCAGCATTAATTAAGGATTTGGACTTAAGTTCTTAAAATGTGATTGATTTACATAAGTTAGAATATTAAATAAACTTAAGTAATAGTTTTACGAAATGATTCATAAATAATATTAGTGTTATAGAAAATATACTAAGTTAATGGATTGTGGTAAATCATCTTTTGAGTAAAAAATGGTTTTTTTATAATATTTTTCTTTAATAAAATATTTGAAAATACATAATTAAAGGGATTATATAAAAAGCACCTTTATAAAGTGTTTGAGCTTAAGATAAAAAAATTATGAAAGTTTTTTTTGAGGGTTAATAAATACACATGTTATACGTAGATAATTTCATCGCACAAGTTTTGATCTAAGATTCGAGTTCAGAACTTTGAGGTGTTTACACTCGTCTGAAAAAGGATTTATCACTTGATTTTTGACGACGAGCATTGATTAGGATTTATGGTTAGGTACTTGAGTTTTCAATCATAGTTGAGAATTATGCAAGGAAAACAAAGGTTCTGATCTAGAAGCCTAATCAGAGTCTGCACTAGAGGATTAAGGGATAGATGCTAGTTTGGAAAACAAAGTTATGTATCCGAATAGGATTTCGAAAAAGATATTTCATATGGATGATCTGTGTGTATTATATGGAATTAAGTTTAAAGATAAATGTTTTGGTCAAACTTTTGTTTTGGGAAATTTCGAGGACGAAATTCTTTTAAGTAGGGGAGAATGTACGATCTAAAATTTAACCACTTTAAAATATACTATTTAAATTGATTTTAAATATAAATTAGGTAAGGTTATTTGATTCAAACAATATTAGATAGGATTTGGAAAGAGAAGTATAAAAAAATAGTAACATTTGCCTATATCGACAAAAGTGGCAAAATGCTGATTTCAGAAAAGTATGTTTCAATGGTTAAATAAATTATTTTAATTTATTTATAAGTGTTAATATTTTTAAATAAAATATAAAAAATTTATTTTTAAACTTGGTTTAAATAAATAAATAGTTTAACTAGAACGTCAAATTGTGTCCATAAAATATTTTGTCGAAAATCAATGTTTTGTTGATTAAATGTTGCCGCAATGTTGTCGCACCTTTATTTTCTTATATAGTAAAAAATATTTAGATTGTGTAAGTATTAATTAATTCACTAATCAAGTTCACTTTTACTACATAAGGTTAGGAAATTCCACAATGTCATTAAGAAAAGTAAGTAAGATTAAGAAAAGCCAAAAGTAAACATCAAATCCAAATCACGTCAAAATCCAACAAAATAGCTACTTTTCTTTACTTAATCTTTAAGTGATTAAGACATAAATTAATAAGTGAAAGAATAATGTTAAGTGTTGAAAAATTGGAGTTTGCTTTAGGTTTAAATAAGGTTGGTTTGGTAATTTAGTAAGAGGTTATTTTGGTAAAATTACCACTTCTTTCTTTTTCTATAAATATCCACCTCCTTCTTCACTTTCATTCATATTTCTTCTTCTTCTTTTCTCAAGCATCCTCGTCTTCTTCCTCTCCTCTTTAATGAATTCCAAGCCATAGGAAAAAAAATTAGAAATAATGTCAAAATATTCACAAAACAATGTTCATTCTCTTCAAATCAACTCATCTTTTCTTCATATTATACCTCTTCTTCTCTCGACCATAACATCGTCAAAGAAGAACCAAAATACAAAATTATTTCTTTTAAATCATGTATTTTTCCAGTAGGTACAACTTTCATATTGACCACTTTGTCTCATTCTAAAATTAACCATGTCAAAAATCCATTTCTTTTCAGTGCATTCTCTGGCCTAGTTTTTAAGATAGAGAATAGTCCATTTTGTTTTGATCATAACTTGATCATAGCCGATCCAAATTATGAAATTATTTTTTTCAAATTATATGAAATTCCAGTGGGTACTATTTTTTTGTTGATCACTTTTTTCAGTTTTGAGGTTTTCTATACCTGAAACTCAATTCTTTGAAATGCATTTTTGTGCTTTAATTTTGTCATTCCGACAATACCTCTTCTTTATTCTATCATATCCCCCTCAAAACAACTTGGATTCAAATGATTATTTTATTCAAATTAAAGTGAAAATAATTTTCAACAACTTTTTAGTTAAAAACTTTTCTAAATTTGAGATTTAGAGGGCTTAAAATTAGATACAAGATAACTTATTTTTCGAATTGCAAGGACTACTCGCTACTAGTGGTAGTAGGAGTGTGCCTTCGGTTTCGTTCAGTCTCAGAACAAACTTGTATGGACGAATGTCTGAAATTTCATTTCTAAGAAATAATGTTTGACTTTTACAAATGTACATCTTCTTGATGGCGGAGAATGCAACTTCTCTTGACTTAATACCCTTCTCTGAGACATACGAGTTCAGAGGTTATATGCTTGTGGGGGTCAAATAGCGATCAAAGGAATGGTAGTGTGGCATTCAATGTGAAACCTATTATGACCAAAGCGTGGTTTTGTATGAAAAGCATGGCTTTGAAGAAAGTGAGCATAGCCTCACTTGCCTTACATTCCTGAAGATGATATGGGATACAATGTAGTATGACGGACACAAATTCGGAATAAGTGAGTATGTAGAGTGTGTCCAATGCGTTGGGCCCTTTGGGGGAAATATCCCTCAAGGCATTTATTGCCTTATTTTGATAAAGTGGTTAGCTTGAGAAAAGCAGGGAACTACCGGCTATCAGTGGCAGTATAGCAAGTACAGTTCCAAGTGACAAGCTTGAGAAAGGCGACGAAGGCACCGCGGGAACTATGTTTATTATGCATGGACCGGAGAAAAAGCCACGGGTTCCCTAACATGTTGGAAATCCAATTCCAATTCAAATTTATGGTTTTGATTGTAGTCCCAAAATAGCTATAATGACTTGCAAACATTTCAACTACCCATTCTAGTATCTTATATTCCGTTTGGTATATTCGGTTGACCTAATTTGGATATATTACCTTAGACTTAGTCCGGGTATTGATATCTTATTTGAATAAGTTTATTTTAAAAGTGTTTTAAAAGAACATCATTAAAGATAATGTCAAATTATTTTGGTATAAAAGTGTTTTGGTTATCATAAGGTAAAAAACTGTCCGTATTTATGTATGGGCGTAGTCATATGATATGCCCTTCTTTTCAAAGATTTTGATAACATCGTCATGATCTATACATTTAAAATTTTGAGTATCTCACGCTAGTTTATCATGACAGATCTGGATATTTTTAATACTCGGGTTAGATCTGAGTAGTTTCAGGTTGAGTTGAAGACTGTTGGAGTTTCCAGAGGGGAGCTGAAGATCTTCATCATCGTATGGACGTTTTCTATTATCCGCTATATCTACTGCATTTGTTTTGTTATTTTTAGCATTTGTAAGGACGAAAGTTTATAAAGGTCCTAGCTAAATCTTGGTTAGACTCTGATGTTGTATTCTAAAATTTTTGTTGTAATTATTATTGAAATAATATATGTTATTCCACTCATGTGAGGTTCTGTTCTGTCTTTATTTTCTTTCTACCCTTAATGATCTGCTTATTCGTGCAATTTGTGTTGGACATGTGTGGTTTATTGTCGATTCAAAAGGTATGGAAAAATGGGCCATTACAAATAGTGTTAGAATATATGGAATTCCTAGTAGTATAGTCAGTGATAGATATTCTTTATTTACTAGCAAATTCTGGAAGAGTCTACAAGAGGTTTTAGGTACCAAGCTCGAGATGAGTACCACTTTCCATCCACAGATCGATGGGTAGACGAAAAGAGTGAACAAAGCCTTGGAGGATTTATTAAGAGCTTGTGCGCTAGATATTGTAGGGTCATTGGAAGACCATCTACACTTAGTCGAGTTTTCATATAACAAATAGTTATCAGATTAGCATAGGGATGTCACCTTTTGAAGCTTTATACAAGAAAGCCGTGTAAATCACTTATATGTTGGTTAGAGACTAGAGGTAGATTAGTTATTGAACATGATATGGTGAAAGAAGACATGGAAAAGATTGAGTGGATTTAGGCTAGAGTGAAGGAAGCTCATTGCAGGTAGAAAAGTTATGCGGGTAAAAGATGGAAGGACATAAAATTCTCAGTTGGAGACCATGTTTTCATCAAAGCATCACCAATGAAGGGTGTAGTAAGGTATTGAAAGATGAAAAAATTGACGCTAAGATATGTAGGTCCATTTCCTATCATAGAAAGGATCGGAAAACTCACTTAAAAGATAGAGTTACCAAGCAGTTTAGTGGGAGTCCACATATTTTCCATATTCTCATCTAAGGAAGTGTGTTGGAGATCTAAATACTGTTATAACTCCGATTGCATTGGAAGATTTAGTGGTGGAGCCAAACATGACTATAGTTAGACAGCCAATTCATATAGTGGCCAAGGATGAAAAGAAGTTAAAGAATAGATCGTTAGATTGGTAAAAGTCCGGTGGAATGACGATGAGAGAGACTATACTTGAAAAACAAAGAGCATGATTAGAGACACTTATCCTGACTTGTTTTCTTGTATGTTTTACCCTTATGCTTCCATGTTTGATGTGTACCTTATCGCAATTTCGAGAACGAAATCTTTAAGGAGGAGAGTCTATAAAAACTCTAATTTTAATTAACATTATTTAGGATATTTAATTGGGTAAATAAAATAATGTAGAATGATAAGGAGATAAATAATAGAGGTCGTTCCTTAATGAACGAGATTATAAGAATGAATTAAAACTAAGACAAGAAGGAGGAATATGTATTAAGGGTGAAATAGGAATAAACTTAAATCCCAAAACATAGTCCTATACTCCCTCACTTATACCATACAAATGAATAATTAAAGAGCTTAGGGTCAGCCATTATAAGGGTTTCAAAGGAAGAAAATCTGAGGGAATCAAGATCAAAGCTAGAGAATCAATTCAAAATACAAATCTCAACATTCTAAATCCATTCAAGGTGAATAACAGATGTATCTTAAGTTTTTATTGTTGTTTTTGGTTTAAGTATAAAATCTGAAATGTTTTGATAACGTTATGACATGTTTTAGACGATTAAATGAGTGATATGTTTGCGTTGAAAAGCCTATCATGACACCTAAATGACTTGAAATTTTATTATGATGTTAGAAACACTATTTTGAATGTTTTTTTTAATTTCATAATTTTCCAAGCAAGTATGAATTTTTTATAAATTTTCTAAGTGTAGAATATGGGCTATTTTGGGTTTTAGTTAAAAATAATAATTCATTTAAGTTTTGGCCATGAAATTTTTAAATGTTGAAGAATATGGTTAATCTGATTTACAATGATTTTTGAGGATTTTTCCCAAGTATTTAAGTATGATTTATAATTTGTTTGAGCTAGAAGGGCTTAATTAGTTGTTAAAATATTAATAGAAAAATACATTGTTTGCAAATGTTTTAGGGTTTAGGAAATATGGGTATGGCAGAATTTTCTGAAGAAAAAAAATGGTAAAGTTTTATCAACCAATAAGAATTTGACAAACATATGGAGTAGGTGGAAAGAAATTATTTTTATTAGGAAAAATGCAGTTTTAATGTCAATTATTGTTTTGTCATGCCAACAGTGATGAAGTCGCCCTCCATCTTGCTACTTTTATCATCTTCGAAGTTAACAAGAACAATACATATGATATCAATGCAAGTTGATATGGAATGGATTAGCCTTGGTTGTAGTCGGAGATGTAGCATCGAAATCGAAGAGATGGTCTTTGACGTAGTCTTTCTACATGACTTAAGTACTATATTTTGTATAAAATGGCCAAGTGCCGCATGTTTTCGATAATTTCGCTTACCCAAAGCTTTCAAAGTGACTATAGCGGCAATAATGACATCATGTGTTTTCATAACGTCACCGACCCTTATACTTTCAAAGAGCTTATAGGGCGATAATTATGTCGCGTGTTTTGGTATTCACTTCGGTCCTATAGCGCTTACCTTGTTTATTTTCAAATGATATATCTTTCCATTATACAAACCTTCGGTGCAACGACCCAGAATTTCTATTAATTAAAATTTGTATATTTAATTGATTTTAAATATTAAATAAGTGAAATTTATAAGTCGAATAAATTTTATTTCGAATAATTGGATTTAATTGGATAATTAAATCGATAATTTAATATTTGGAAATACAGAAATAATTGAAAATTGGGTTTAATATGATTTAAAAATGATTTGTAAAATTTTATTATATCATATTGGAGTTAGAATGATGTTATAGAACTTTTAAAATTGAATTAAAAGTTAATTTGTGAAAATTGAATATTTTAATATTTAATTAACGAGTTAAAATAGCCATTTTTCAAACAGTCTCGGATTTCGACGAAACTAGTTTCATCTGATCCGTAATGTGATATTATTGTAAGGTTTCAAATTTCGTGTCAATCGGATTTACCTTTTGTCCGGGGCAAGCCAAAACGCATAGGAATTAGTTTAAATCGATTTAATTTAAAATCGATCGTTTATTACCGTAACTCGCACAGATGATCGAATTGGCCTCCGAAACATATTCCATTGTGTTCGAAACGCGGGGTAAACCTTAGAAATGCCAACCGGCACACCTCGTTTGGAGTTCGGAAAATTTTGGATAAATAGTGTTTTTGGAATTTTTCTATATAAGCACCTTTAATATTCACTTTTGCAACAAACTGCAAACCCTGGCCCCTCTATCTTCAGCCGCCACCTCAAAGATAAATGGCCAAAAAAAAAATCACCTTCCCGTCCAATTATCTTCCAGTCCGTAAATATTTAGCCGAAACTTCCAACTAACAAATTGAAGAGCTCGCCAAGTACTTCACATCCAACGGTGGATTTGCGTTGAAGTGGCTCGGATTCGTCCTAATCGGACAGGGAAGGGCACGCATTTCATCTCGTTTTTCGATGCAAGGGGATAGCCGAGCTCTACACGGCTTGGGGCGGTGATGGAGTTGGCGACGGCCTTCGATATGGTGGTGCTTGATTGTCGTAAAGATTGACGTAGGTGGGTCGCGTTATTAGGGCAAAGGTGGCTTTGGTCCACTGGAACGCGTACGCGTGTTTGGGAAGAGGATCATGGGCGGCCGTGATCTGCAATTGGGAAATCAAGTGCTCTGATTCGATTTAGGTTTAAAATTTAATAATAGATTGTAAATTTAATTATATTAAAAATTGTGTAAATTTTAAAATGATGTAACTTTTTCATACGAGGTCGGATTTCGACGAAACGAATTGCGTTGGCTTCATTTTGTCAAGCACTACGAGATGGAGCTGGATTGGAGTCGTTTGGAGCTAGTGTAAATTTTGGGTAAAATTAAACGTCCGTTTAATTTTATTCGAAATAAAACGCTACAATCGTTATTGAAATCAAGGTGAGAACTTCTCACTCAATCGAATTAGTTTCGATTTAAATTTTAACTAGTTAGATTTAAAATTATTGATTGTATGTTTGAATGATGATTGTTATCTATTGATTGTTGAAATAGACATTATACGCCGTTATTAAGTGTGGGTTATTTATTAAAAACATATACCGCGATAATTCCATCTTGATTGGAATTGGTATTATTTATGTACTTGGAGTTGATTTTCCCGCATTATATAGCGGATGAGACCCTATTGCGCCGTATAATAGCGGATAATATTTTATAAATCCCATATACCGCGATATTCCGTATTGGAACGGAATTGGTATTGTGCTAACATCTTTGGATGCAGGGAAACAGGTTGGAGGGATCCAACTGGATTCCTCAACAATATTGATTTATTTACAGATATTGTGATATTTGTTGATTATCATATATTGATATATGATGTCTTTGTTGTCATGATTGACTATTTGGTGCTGTTGCATCATCAGATCCATTTTTGGAGTTTAAAGATAATGATTTTTGATTTTAAAAAGAATTTTAAAGTGATTTTTGAAAGTATACGTTTTATTAAATTTTGAATTGTTAAAATAAATAAACATTATAATTTTATTGTTATAAAAGTTATATTTTTGGAAAATAGTACTTAAGTATGATTTTGGAGTTATATAAGTTTTAAATAACGTTTTGTAAATTATTAAAAGGATTGGTTTATTTAAATTGAGATTTTTGAATTATTATAAACGGTTTATATAAAATATTTCTAAGATTAATATTTATAAATTAAAAATATAGGAATTGTGAAACGAGTTTTATTAAGTGTTAAAA
The DNA here is from genome assembly GCA_030765085.1 of Allium cepa. Lineage (NCBI taxonomy): Eukaryota > Viridiplantae > Streptophyta > Magnoliopsida > Asparagales > Amaryllidaceae > Allium > Allium cepa. The sequence continues at coordinate 434,259,457 of CM060943.1, forward strand.
TGAAGTATAAATGGATTTCACAAGTGAATAAAATTTATAGATTTATAAATTAGGAAGTTATAGAATGAATAGATTTTTGTAAAATAAAAGATTTATAAATAATTAACTTATAAATCGGATTTTGGGTATAAAGTTGAGTTATAAATTGAATTGATTTATAAAAGGGATTTTATAATTGAAGTTTTTATAAATAGAAATGGAATTTATAAACATTTTTTATAAATCCGAAATCAATTGAATTTGATAAATTTAATATAGAAGGTTATCAAAAGGAGATATATTCGCGATTTCGGATAGCGAATTATCCTTGAAATAAAATGTGTAGAAAATATTGAATTTGGTTAGTGAAGTATATTCACGATTTTGGACAATGAATATATTATTAAATAAAATGGATATGTTTTGGGAAAATGAATATTATCAAATGAATTTAATTGTTTTAACGATGTATTAGATTGTGTTAAACATCGAAACCATAGATTTCAACATTCATTGTTGAAATAGACGTTTTCGAGAAATAGAAGGAAATAGTGGACTATAACACTGTTGTTATAGTAAATGATTTTCGAAAGGAAATGTTTTTATATAGTATTGGGATTTATATATCTATCTTAATTTCGAATCCTTATACTAGTGATTTTGGGTCGTCGTAACGATGTTTTATGCAACATTCGTTTTGACTCAAATAAATGTGTTTAAGAGAATGTTTTCCTTAAAGAATGAAATCTATACTTAATTTCGATTTAAGTATATTGAATATTTTCCAAGTGTTGAAAATAAATAGATTTGTGAATTACTTATTATTAAATAAGTATGGAAACGTTTTCCAATATGAAGTGAATATTTTGAGATTTTATCTTTTAAAGATAAATTTAAAATGAATATTAGAAATCGATTTGGAAATCGTATATTCATAGATATTGGAATTGTAAATTCACCATGGAATTTATAAAAGAAAGGGAATTTTTTTTAAAAATAAACGTTGATTTATTTTTGAAGTGTGGGAATAAAGTTACGAATTTGGAACGTAGATATAAAGTAAATCGGTAAGGATTTATTTAATTGGTTTAAATGAACCATTTTGAAATGAAAGTATTTCCACGTAAGGAAAATGATTGAAAATTGTTTTCAAAAGTTGTAAAGGTGAAAAGTGATTTGAAATTTGTTTTCAAATGTTGAAGTATGGAAATTATATATCTAGTAAAGATATTTTGGAAATTAAATAATTTGGAAAATTATTTGGAATCTGGTGATGTTGAGCATACCTATTGATAGCTAAATAACCGACTATCAATATTTACCTTTGAATGGGTATTTGTTGTGATTTGCTTGAATTTGAATGCCATGCTTATTTTTAAAAATAAGCGCTCACTATTCGGGTTAGCCGGGAAAGGACCTTGGGGTCGTATAACCCATTTCGAATATGTGATACGTCGTTATGGATTGCATTTGAAGACCGGTGTTGAAGACCGGATATTTTTGAAAACGGAAGGATTACGTCGAATGACTCTGCATCGACTGATCTCCGATATAGAGGTTTTATCACCCTTAGTGACGGGAAGTCCGGACGTGATTAGTGAATATCCGGATTGCAAGGGCTTCTTTGGAAGTGCCTTCGGTTCTGTTCGAGCCCGGTACAGACTTGTATGGATTATATGTCTGACATTACAAATTGAGATATAAAGTTGATTTCTTTCATATATATTTCTGTTGGTGGCGGAGAATTTATTCTCTTAGCTTAACACCTTTCTCTGAGACGTACGAGCTCAGAGGTTATGTAGTTGAAGGTTATTAGTGATATGCTCCCAATTTGGTAGTGTGATATGCTAAGTGCTGTTGAGCATTTGTTGGATCAAAGCACAGCTTTTGTATAAAGCGTGGCTTTGTGGACGAGACTTCGTCGGACCTCACACCCCGGAAATGGTCAAAACAGGAAGGATGCAGCAAGGTTATTAGGAGTAGCGCCCCTTTAGTGTATGTCATTCCTTCTGGATAGAGGTGGTATCATGGTATGGAGCCCAGATACTTAACCTATGTTGTTGCTGCAAATTTATTACTTTGTGGTTGTTGGAATCGAGCATCCTCGGATATAGATCGGTTACGATCGGGGAATGACATATTCGTGTCAAGAGTTACCTAGTTTGAAAGGTAACACGACCTTGCGTTGGAAGAGATCCGGTTAGGTTCTCGGGTCGTCTTTCCAGAGGCATACCCATGTGGTAATGGGAAGTTCCTTGACCTGACCATTTGTTGGAAATCCAAAGAAACAATACGATCTTGTACGGTTTTATTTGTATAACCTGCCATGGAATGTGCCGGTAACCTGCTATTGAACATGGTAGCTATAGTAGGCATAAGTGCGAAATGCCTATGCTGGCTAAGATTTATATCTTTACTTTCGAAATGATTTTTCCTACACTATGCACTAGTAATAATATCAAATTTTCTTTTTAATGCGTATCAAGCATCTTTGACTATCATAAGGAGAAATCTCCTCCGATTCTGCGTTTTCATTGTGTGTGTGTACGGGAGGCCTTATGGTAGTCTCATTTTCCAAAAAGCATTGCGAATCTATTTTAAAAATATCATGTTCTTTGTTTTAAAGATAAACTATTTTAAGTTCTCACACCAGTCCCATGACTGACCTGGAGTTTATTGTTTTCCTTCCTAAACTCTGGGTGCCCACCAATTTCCACACGGGCAGTCTAGAGTTAGGTTATCAGGATATTCTGGAATTCAGGAGTTACTGGAGGCAAGTTGGATGGCATGGCGTATTCACTATTATATAGTATCTCTTTTCTGCTGTTTGTTTGTTGTTGTACACTCTGATAATGAAATGTAATAACTGATATAGTTCTTTGTTGTACACTCTGATGTTGTTCCGCTGTGATTATGAGATTCTGATATTGTTCTGTTGTTTCTTTCTGTTTTGTTCTATCTTTTTCTCTCTTCTTCTATCTTTTTCTTCTTCTTTAACCATAATAGTTCGGTTTTCCGGCATTCGATTGCTCGGCAGTTGATACAGTGGACGTATTGATGTCGGTTTTCGAGCGTCGAAAAGTCGCAACGTTACATTCGGGGACATCGATTGTATGCGGCAAACTATATATGCGAAGAGGTTTATTTTGGCCTTATGGCCTTGAGGTTTATAAATGAAAGGATTTAGCATATTTTATGGGCAAAGACCCTCTTCGACTTTAACCTTGTCGCGGTTATCAATATAAAGGCTATATATTATTTTGTCCCAATGGCCTTATGTTTTAAAATTTAAAAGCTTTAACTTGTTTATACCAAAGAGTGGCGAAGACCCTTCATGGCGATGAAGTCGTCAAGCTTTTATCAATATAAAAGTTTTATATTATTTTGGCCTTATAGCCTATGGTTTGGAAAGGCAACGACCTCAAACATTTTGAACTTCACCAATATTGTTTTATTAAAGCATGCATCATGGCATAATTATTTTGAGTAAATTAAAGGGCTATAATTTTCCTCGTTTTAAAAATATGATTTCAATAGGTAAATCATTTGTAAAGAAATATGTTTTTAAGAGAATAAAAAAGGATATCTAGCCTAGAATTTTATTAGATGGATTATTGTTCTTGTCACTTTTGGATATGTTGTGATAGGATAAATTGACTCAGAGATTAGAAGGCCGTATGGGACTAGTGAAGGGTAGCGCCTTATACTTTAGCTAGTAGTCCCTAGTTAAAATAAGTCCAAAATTCCAGTATGTAAGGCTATGTCATGAGTAAGACTAAAAGTAGGTGTACGCATAGAAAGGAATACACAAAGATGATGTAGGTTATTGGTAAGTCCGCAAAACCATTCGGTTCAGTTGACCCTTAGAATAATAAGTTTCGAACAGACCATCCAGTTACCTTTTGGATAATTTGATATATCTGGTAGACCCGAGTCAGCCATGTAGGTTGCTAGTTACCTTTTGAAAACCAAACATTGGGACAGGTAGTCCACTGATTTGATGAATAGTCAAGTTACCTAGTTTGCTGGCATACCTATTGTTGTTATATTGTTATATTATTATTTTAACCATTTTGGTTGCAGGACTATGATTTGCAAGAGATATATTTTAGAGGATGCTAGGAAGGGGAAAACCCATTACGCTCAACGGCGTGGTCTCACTAGATGTCAATTAACCAAGATGGAAGATATTATTCAAACTAGGCTTTTTGTCCGACTCAAAATTATATTTTCCTCTTAAACTCTCGTGTGCTCAAAATTTGATTTGAGTAAATCGGGAGTAAGAGCCTTTCAGGTTAAGCAGGTTTGGCGATTAAAGCTTCGAAGACGTGCAAGAGGTAGAAGCTAGCTATGTAGGAGTCTATCTATATCTATTATTTACTGTGTTATGTCAGTTATTATATGAATGTATTGACAGTAGACGTGTATGTCTGTTTAGTAACTCTGATCGTCCAAGGGATCATCTTCATATGTCGCTCTTGGCTTAATTTGTAATAATTATATTTTGTTTAAACCTGAACAATGTTTTGGGATTATGTAATGAATACGAAATACTGATTTGAAATGTAATGAGAAAAGTTGTTTATTAAATTAGGTTAAATTATTTGTGCTTCTGATATTATGAATACCATTAACATGATTCTATTTTATCACCATAAATAAATGCTATAGATAATTACATCATCTGTAGCGCTTAGTTTTGGATCTCAATATTTGGGATGTTACATCTGTACCATTACGTAGCCAAACAAATATGAATAGATTAATTTAGACATCTATTTAACAGAAGAAATCATTGTTCAACTATAATTAAATTGAATAGATTGTTGATAAGATCTGTTTAGCAGAATAAATTCTTGTTCTTTTATTATATTAATTTCGACATTTACTAATAGGTCAGTTAATTAAAATGTGGATTAATTACTGTTGGATAGGTGATTTATTAGCTAGTGACTACTAATTGATTTTATTTACATATACGCTTACTTAATAAATACCAGTTATGTGACTTGAGAAGTCAAATTGAATAAAATAGTAACTTGATTTAGTACCACTGTGGTCACTAAGCCTCTTCCCAACATTGTAAAGTTATGGATTTAAATTAACTTTAATTCTATATCAATCTAAGGTTAAGTGTATATAAATGACGTTTTAAAGTAAGTTAGTTAATTATTTATTTAATGAAGTTTTAAAGTTAATTAATTATTTAATATGATGTTTAAAGGAAATTAATTAACCTGATAAAGGTATTTATAAATGATAATTTTTTTTATAAAAGGGATTTTTCTTAATAAAAGGATTTAATTTTCAAATGAGATTTTCAAATGATATTTTGTAAAGGATTTTTTATAAAGGAGTTATAAAGGAAGATTTATCAACGAATTTTATAAATAGAAAAGGGATTTTATAAATCATTTTAGGGAATTATAAAAGAAGTTTTGTAAATTAATTTAGAGATTTATAAAAGTATTTGTAAATATGAAGTGGGCTTACAGAAAGGAAATTTTATAAAGGAATTGGGTTTGTTTTGACAACTATTCCTTCCAAATTATGATGATACGAAAACATTCTACCCATACTTAATACCAAATGATAAGTGGTTTAGTTTATAGTAAGTAATGTTTTAAATGATATTTGTCCAGCCCATTTAAATATAAAATTGGAAAGGGGAAATGCTTCCTTAACTTTTGTGAATATTATTATGTCATTGAGATAAGTATATGGATATATTTTCTAAAAATTAAAAGTATAATGTCTGTGATATACTTATATTAGTGAGATAAGTATATGAATATATTTTTCCAGTATCGAAAAGGGTACAAGGGGTTTGTGAAAATATTTTGATTCAAATAATTTTAAAGAGTTTTAATTATTAAAAGATTAATTGATAGAGTCTTAGAGGATCCCACATGAAATTAAATCTATGTTTGATTGTTTGTTTATTCGATAGTTAAATAACCAACTATCAAATCATGACTAATTTTTAACTCTTGAAATATCAAGAGGAAACACGAAAATTATATGATACAGTCATCTTTGTTGGTGCTACTGTTCGTATAAACTCGTTGTGTTCTTCTAGGATAAATGATAAGGAAATATGTTCACTTAAACAGGTAGGAGGTGATCTCGACTCTTATGTATTTTCTGTTAATTTTCGAAAGAACTAGAATTGAGTTTACCGAAAACTATCGATTGTTGGTTTGAAGAGACCGGGATCGGATAAGTAAAAATTATTCGAAAAGCACTTTGAACCAACTTAAGCATTCAAATTGAAGACATCTTGAAGATGATGAAATCGAAGACGAAGCTCTTTAAAGTGTAAGAGCTGCTAGCTACTAATCCTGAGGATGATTTCAAAATGGATGTAATGTAAGTAGTGCCTTCGGTTTGTTAATATCCTAAACAACTTATGTGGACTAATGCGGACATTGAATTGTTGCCTGGAGGGCAATGTTAGCATTCCGAGTGGGATTTGCTAAAAATATAAAATGTACCATCAAGCCTCAACAACCAGGAATGACTAAAACGTGGGATATGCAGCAGGGCTATGTGGGTCACACCCATTAGGCTATTGTCACCACCCTTCTAGACAGATGCATTTTTGGATTTGGTTGAGTATGAGAGCTCTCGGAAAAGGTTGCAAAGCAACCTGGTGATGAAATATTCGGTACTATCTAGTAAAGTGTAGGTCAGTCCTATGTTGGTAGGAGGTACATATGAGATGGTACCTCGGTAGCCTTGTCATTGTTTAAAATCCATTCTCCAATAAGTGTCTTCCAGACTTAGTTGTATACCTAGTATGCTGGAATTTAATTAATGTAATAACTTCGGCTATGATTCAATATTTATTTTAACCCTAGACATTATTATAATATCATCGGATTTTCTATAAAATGATTTGATTATCGTAAGGTAAAAACTCATCGTGTTTATGTACGGCATGGTCTTACGAGATATGTTTATTTTGGAAGGTTTTATAAAACATTAATAATCCATTTGATTATGCTTTTCATGCTGTTTTACCAGACTGATCCAAACATTATTTTTCATATAATACTCGGGTCAGTCCGAGCATAGTTTCCAGATTTAGCTGGACACTTGAAGATGCAGGAGACGAGCTGGAGACCTTCAAGACATACTCCCTTATTTTCTTTCATCTTCCGCTGTATGTTTCTTGTATGTATTTAACAGCTTGTAAGAACATGTTGTTGTAACTATCCACGTGCGGATAATAGGATAATTGTACATTGATTGATGTATGTATATATAAATAGTTCATTTTGAAAAGCTCATTGATATATTAAGGATTACTCGTCACGTTATAAGAATCTGTTCTGTCATTATTTTCTTTCACCCCAACGATCTATCTTTCTCGCATTTGAATGTTCAGCACGTGGATACTATGGATGTATTAGTGTCAACTTCTGAGGGTCAAAAAGGTGGGTTGTTGCAACTACTGCTAACTAAAGTAATTTAAACATTAAAAGTACCTAAAGTACTAACCACCAATATCAAATTCTAATGCATGAGAAAGCATTTGATTTAACGGTAAACTTAAAATATTGGCTCCTATTTACAGTAGAAACCATACAATATTAAATAAATTTAAATCAATATAAAGAATAATGACCTTAGTTTCAAGAATATAAGATATCTCAATATAAAAAGGACTAAGATGTGATCAACCTTCACAAATTTCACTCTTAACACCAAATAAAGAAAAATATATGGTAAGATGAGTAGAATAGTAATTCTCGTTATGTTCAAAAACAACTCTCAAGCTATTTGATTGAACACCGTTGTCATCATTACTACACATGAAGAAAAAAAATAGTAAAACAAAATAAAGAAATTAATAAACAAAGTATATAATACAAATTGGTAATGTAAAATGATAGACAAACATAACATTTTATTTTTTAAATTTACGACGATGAATTATCAATGAAGAACGACACATTAACATAACATTTTATGTATGAAACTCAACATAATGAATTAGTAATGAAGAACAATAGATAAATACAGCATTATATATAAAAGCAAAATTGAAAGTATTTCTGCTATCGTTTGAACCCAAATCACTCATCAACAAAATCTGATAAAAGTTAAATGAGGTCCGTTCTACGCACACAGGCAATTGTTGGTTATATTGTTAACAGGAATGGAAGTATTAGTATTGCGTTCTTAGATTATAGTAATGGATTAGGAACTTGTGCACTACAAATGGTAAATAATAATGAAGTTATTTTGTTGTGGTCAATTGATGAACACAGTTGATATGATGTGGCAGTTGCATTCACTGTTATATAGTCTGAATAAGGTTAAGTTTGGTATGTAAAAGTTGTTTGAAGTCAGTGCAATACTGTGCTGTATGATTTTTGAATAACTATGTGGTTGAAAGTAGGCACATGGTCGTAGTCTCGTATAAGAACATAGTCAGCTTTGGTAAGTTTTACATGATACAACAATGACATATAATAGTCCATTAAGAAGGAATAGACAGTAGTACGGATAATACTCTTACACAATCATAGTTAATCATAGATTGAAGAACATGATGTCTCATGCAAGAATGTTGTAGAAGATATAAAATTGTATACAGTACTATAACAAATAGTAGCATGGTTAATAGTCATACAAGCATAGTCTAGTCATAAACTATTAAAGTAAAACAATAGAGGATAGAAAAAAGGGTGGGCATTTGTAGATAAGATTGCATTTCGATATTTGATTACGGTGGTAATCTCTCGTGCTTCCTTTTTGCTTTGTTTCCCTTCATTTTTGTATTGATGCAGCTGAAGATATTGACCGCTTCTTCGACATCGTGACAATGGTAATATATTTAGAACAATCGAAATTCAGTTTATGTTCAAATAGAACTGAATATGTTAACATTAGCTTTGTGCGGTATTTATATGTGTGTGCACAGTTGTACATCCTACTCTTATAATGGCTACTGTTCGCGCAGGGGCCAACATGTAGAAATGCATTTGTATATTCTTTGATAATTGTTAATTCTTAAGTATTATTTTGTGTTGGAATTCCTAAATACAAAGTGTAAATAAAATACACTTGTCCCACATCGCCAAATATAAAAACAAAGCTACGTATATTAATAGCTTTCTAATGAAGAGGTTGGGGCCTTGGGGCACCCAAATGTTTGCTTCGTAGTGAGGAGGGAGTTCATGCATCACCAACACACCCGCGCGCCGCCGTCCAACCAAACCGAACCCAGGCTCGGGTTTGGGTTTAAATGTTCCTATTTTGTAACGACCCGGAAATTTTGATCCCAAAAATTCCATATAGTTAGAGAAAAGAAGAAAGAGATAGAAGAAGAACAGAAAAGAAACACAAAATCTCACATTCGCAGCGGATAAAATATAATATCAATAATAATAGTTATACAAAGAAAACTGTATCTGTCAATACATTTTAATACATCATAATTACAACATTTACACACCACTGGATAGTTAAAATAACTTATCCCAGATAAATAATAATATACACAGTGGAATACTCTCCATACGTTCCTGCCATCCAGCCCGCCTCCTGAGCTCCAGAACGACCTTACCTGAAAATCTGTAATGCTCATTCTGACCCGAGCATTACATCAAAGTAACACCCGGGTCAGGCTGGAAACCAGCATGAGTAAACCCATCTAACAAAGAATACAAGAACATACAACTTATATAATCCGAGTAACTTATATCAATTTACAAATTCACAAGTGGTTATAGACATTACTAATTTCACACCTCAATTTCTAAGAATCAAAACTTAGATTTATGGTCCAATTCACTTAAATCATTCCGTTTCAGCATATTGATTTCACATATCAATTTATAATGAATCGAAGTGGTTTCGGGTATTTACTAGTACCCGACTCCGGTCTCTTCGAATTCAATACCCTCTTATCTCAAAATATTCAAATGAAACACAATTCAAATCTTCAAATACAGGGTGTCACCTATGCTTATTAACTCATATCGATGGATAACCCCATTATCTCAATTTAAACCCAACATTTCATATAGCATCAACAATCACATATCCGAGATATCAATCAATCTAAAGCATGCAATATTATTCAATCATAAGCAAGATAAATTAGTTACACCATTTCTAATTTATTTAAACAAATTAAATTTATTACTTCAATCACCCTTAATCCTGCTTACTAACAGTAATTAATTACAAATAAATTAATTAATCATCCCTTAATTATCCATTTTAATTAATCATCCTTGATTTATTTATCTTTAATTATATAAAGTAATTATCCTTTAATTAATTATACAAATTAATTATTATTAGCCATTTGCAGTACATAAATCTTTAATTACTTTCATTTATTACATAAATTAATTACATTAATTAATTGCTTCCATTAATCAGCCTTAATCAATCATAACGGTAATAAACCATTCTATAATTAATTACCTTAATTAATTAACTCCTTAATTAATTATATTAACCCTTTTATTAATTACACAAAGTAATTAATCCTTAATTACTTCTCCTAAGTAATTAACCTTTAATTACTTTCCGTTAAGTAATTTTCCTTATATTAATTATATCCAGTAATTTATCCATCAATTACTTCACTAAGTAATTACTCTCATCAATCTCATTAAGCAATTATACATAATCAATTATCAAGTGATTATCTTTAATTAACAAATTAATTAATCACATTCATATCATTAATTGCAACTAGGTAACTCATCCCTTAATTACCCTATAAAACAATTGATTAATCTTTAATTATAGATTAACTATTCTTTAACTATTAATTAATAAACCTTAATTGTCAATTAATCTCCTTCAATACAAAGTAATCAATCCTCAATTACTTTATTAAGTAATTATTAATTAATTACATTAATTAATTACTTCATTAATTAATCACACTTCTAATTAATTACATTTAGTAATTAATCTTAAATTAATCATATTCATTAATTAAGCACATTAATTAATTAACCAAATTAATTACACTAAGTAATTAACCCCTAATTATTTTCATTAGGTAATTATCCTCTAATTTCTTCATTAAGTAATCTCCTTTTAATTAATTCCATCTATTAATTATCCATAAATTACTCTACCAACTTAGCTAATTCATAATTAAGTGATTATTTAAATTAACCAAACTAATTAACTAATCATTTATTCTCCTTATATTAAAACTTGTTAAACATACATCTTTGAAACGCTTATTTTCAAAAAAATTAAAAAAAAACTTGACTTGCCCCTTTTTTAAAAAAAATAAAAAAATAAAAATAAACTTGATTCTTTTACCAAACTTTTGCTTTTGATTTCATTAAGGCCTGGCAACTCTTTCTTCTACAACTGGAAACAGTTGCAAAATCAAGCTACCAAGACAAACTCGATCCTTCTCCAAACAACAGGGTGCACTCGCGTTCGCCCATAGCTTCGAGTCAACCACGTAATACTCACGAGACCTACCCGAGAGTCTAGCTTCTTCCCATATCCCAAACTTCACCACATATCAGAGGTGTGTCATGCATATGCACGGCAAGTTCATCAACGTCGACAACTCGCCAAGGCCATTCTCAAGTCATCGATCAACTCAACATCACACACGACCACTCAGACTCACAAGTTCACCTACAAATCAAAATTCCAATAATCGATCGAAAACAGGGAGCAAGTACGATCACCAAATTCCCAACCGTCGTCGATCATGTCATCTGGCACCCATGGCTCTCCCTTTAGAGCTACTTCGCGTCACTACGTCGCTATTACGACCCACGCAATCGAGTTCGAAGCTCCATTTCTGCTGAGTTCACCTCAACTTCAACTCAACAAGATACGACACTCGAAACCCTACTTCATCGATCACAGATCACCACAACCATTGGTAACTTCCACCAATATTTTTCAATCAACCACAACCCCTCCAGCTACTCCTGACATCGATCCAGACCCAAAATTCCATGTCGATTATCGGCAAATGATGAAAGTACCAATTCCGATCAACATGAATTTCCCAAACAATTATCAAACTAAAAATCGTGATATTGCCTTTAAAATTTTCTATTCACTAACCTTAATCAGATATGATAATCAAGGCAGAGAATAAAAATGACTGATTTTTATCTAAATTTGGTTTTCCACTGTTATTTAAAAATTCCAAGGTCAATATTTAATATAAGATTCCAGAATTGTTTTTTAATAATTGCATTGCACAATTTCAATCATCTTCCATTTGCAAACCAGAGTCTAATATTGATTGTGTGGAGAGTTCTTGGATTTATTTAGAAATCAAAACCTGTATTCACAAAATAGAGCTTGACTATGAATATATATATATATATATATATATATATATATTCAAACAACACACAGACATTACATACTTATATACATACGTGCACATCCAAACCTTTCAGTAAACATCATAACTTTATGTATTAAAATTTATCACTGATAACTGTTTTTAAGAAGAAAAAAATTACTCACCAGACAGAAAGGAAACAAAGGCCGGATTTACTTGTTCCAGGCTTGTTTAATTTTGAACTTCTTTTGTTTTAATTTTGCTTGTTGTTTGTTGACTTGATATCGAATTCCTGTTGTATGCTTACTTGATCAAGTTGAAGTTGAATCCGTTGTTGAAGCTCAGTTGAATATTGAAACAAGCTGAAGCCATTTTGAGAAGATTCTCTAGTTTTTGAAAAAATTTGTTTACAGGCTTGTAATTTTGAAGTTCGGATATTAACATGTTTTTGATCTAAAATTTCTTTGTTTTAACTGAGAAAGAAATTAAAAATTGGAAGAGAGGAAGTATATGTCTTATAATTTAAATATGATTTATTGAAAATATAAAAGAAAGTAAAATTAAAGGTTGACACATGTCAAAAACCTTACATTTGTCACTTACTATTTAATTACATTACACATATTCATATATCCTTACAAGTGCCTTAAAACTACCTTAATATGTTTACAAGTGTTATACTTCTTTTATTATATAAAAAATTTCTTTTTATTAAATTATTTAAGTACATATGCATTTATGTTTTACATTTAAATGTGTATAATGTTTGTCTTTCACTCTACTTAACTATTTAACACATGATATTAAAAAGACTTATGTAACAACACTTGTAATTAGGCATGAATAAATTAGTTTTAAAATGGTCAAAAAGCTTTGAAATTAATTTCCTAATTAATAAATACATATCTTAATTTATATAAATTAAAACCCTTTAAAAGAAAATAATACAAAACAACTATGTACTAAATAAAAATCATATAAAAATATATTTAAGATATATATATATATATATATATCCTTTGAATTTCAATATTTTAATCCAACTTCAAATTCAATTTTAAATTCAATTCACATATTAAATTTGTAAATAATAATTCTATTTTAAAATCTATTTATATCTATATTTAAAAACATCACATTACTATTATCGTTTGAAAATAACAATTTTGTCAAGTCTAAATAATTTATAAAGGAGATTATTAAATAATTATCTTCCCAGATATGAATATTAATCATCAAATTTATTTGTTTAATTTTTAACAATCAGAATTCCTATTAATTTACCCTATTATTTATCGATTACAGATGTCTAGAATTCTGGAATATCACATTCCTCCCCCCTTGGAATCTTTTCGTCCCCGAAAATGAACGAAGCCAGAACTTATTTAATGCTTAAAACTAATTAAATCACTTTTTGGTCATTTTAAAACACTTTAAAATCTATATAATATTTCCAAAATAGTTTTTATAGAAAATATCATTTTATAACTCGATGTTTCAACAAGTCCGTCCTCGTTCTCGTAGAAATTCGGGCATACGTTGATCAGGCGTAGGACTGAAAATCTATAAGTACTTAGTAGACCCATCTTCAACATCCAGTGAGAATACTTTTGGGAAATAATTTTATTGGAAATATAGAAAATCATTTATTTTGAAAATAGAGGAAATATCTTGGTGAGAATGCTCTGGAAATCATCATCCCCATCCATGGTCGCAGTTACATTCCAGGGTTATGTTTCCATCACGGCAAAAGTCCATGTAACTGCAGGCTCTCCGCGACCTCTCGACTACGCCATGGATCCCACAACAGATCGCAGTTACATTCCAGGGTTACGTTGCCATCGCAGCAAAAGTCCATGTAACTGCAGGCTCTCTGCGGCCTCTGATTTTCGCTATCAAAATGAAACTTCTCCACTCCTACATAGGTCGCAGTCTACCGATATAAAATCAAACGCAGACCGTTGGCTCTCAGCGGCAGGCTCGACTTTCGCTATGGTATACTCTACTCATAATCCCCAGGAACTAGTTTCGTCCGGAATCCTCACGGGATCAACTTTAGAACCCCCCCTTAGGGCTCAAGGCAGCACCACCCGGTGGCACTCCTGAGAAGTTCATTTTAAGGGAGCGCCTTTTTCCCCAGAGCCATCATCAAAACATTTTATACTATACACATATAGTATCTTCAAATCATACACCTAGTATGATCTCATACAATGCCCCTTTACACAAAATCGATTATTCCAAAATCGATAACTCTCAAACTAGGCTTTCCAAGTTTTCATATTGATTTTACCCAAAAATCAAAAGCCTTTTCCAAATCCAAAGGTTCCCAAAACCTTTTTCCAAAATCCTCATAAGATCCTTTATATATATATATATATATATATATATATATATATATATATATATATATATATATATAATCCTTGATAAAAATCTTTGGATCATTTTAAACTTGTATAAAATCCTTTTATACTATAACACTTTCAATAGTCTTTTCCTTCTGGCAATAGATTCAACAAGGGAATATTTATCTTATATAACAAAGATATATAGCTTTGTTTATTCAAAATCAAATAATCAAATTTGATTACTTTTTACAAAACCACTTACCATATCACTTATTTCCATAAACAAAATTTCAACCATAGAAATATCCAATTTTCCACTTTACTTCATCATATACTTCACAAAATATAAATTTCATTTCAAAAACCATTTCACATTTCTAATCCACAAATTCTCAGTATCAATTTTATTCAAAATCGTACGATGTACACATATCATTTGTACGCTATACCAATCTGATCGCTCACTCGATCACACAATTCCATTTCCGAACTAGTATCGTCCACCCGACTTCCTAGTGCGGTCTTAGATATGGTTTCTTGATCAGAAACCGTCATTCTCCTTGCATAGCCATAACTATGATAGAGAATATCCATAACCAATCAACAATCCATAACCAGGTTCGCCATCGAAAATCAAGTGAAAAATCCCACTAGGATCGATATAACTATCTCGAAATTCTGTTCTCGAATCTGGATCAAATCACTATGCGAATAAAATAACATACGTACACCCTAGGTATTTATCTTTATTGGTTATTAGCCAAATCAACTCCATTTCTATTCACATTCATTTTGTTTTTCACTCACTTACTCACAATTGCTTCAATCCATTTGGATTATCACCTCTATTCTTATCTCGATTGGGTATTTAACCAATAACAGTTTGAACTCCAACCAGTTTATTTAGAAAATAGCTAGAAAATTTTAAAAATAGATAAGTAGTTGGAAAATAATTACTAGTTTGCAAAATAGGTATAAAATAGTTAGAAAATAGTTAAATAATTATAGAAATTTTAGGTAATTGCAAAATAATAGTAAGATAGTAATTAGTTTATAAAACGGTTGGAAAATTGTTAAATAGTTTAAAAAATAATTGTAAAACAAGTATAAGATAGTTTGGCTTTTAAAAGAAAGGTTGTATATATAATGAATAGCTTGGAAAAATAGGTTTTTATCAAAACAATTTATATTAAAAATAGTACAGAGTCAAAACTTTTCAATTCCCAACCTTCATTCCCATCAATTCAATTTAAATTTCCTCTTCCATTTAAATTGACCCAATTCCAATTTAAATAACTTCAATTTTCCATTGAAATTTATTCAACCCCAATTCAAGTTGAATTAACCTCAGTTCTTTCCAAATTTAACTTTATTCAACTTTGATCTCAAATTCTACTAATTCAAATAAATTTCAATTGAACTAGTTCCAATTTCAATTCATTTCAACTCCAACTTGAATTAAATCCCAATTCAAGTTGAATTACCCTTGATTCCTTCCAAATTCGAATCAAATTCCATTTGAATTTAAAACTATTCAACTTAAATCACAAATCCAAATTATTTTAAATCAAATTTCAATTTGAACTAATTTTAAAATCAATCTCACTTTAAATCATCTTGAATTATATAAATTTGAGTTAAATCCACTAAGGTTGGTTTAACCCTTTAAACCAAGTTAACCTTTATTAAAAGCTTTTAAACAATTTAATTTCTGAGCTCAAATTCTAGAATTTTCATTTTAAATTATCTTCACTTACTCATCTCAAAGTTTACATAAGAGTTCAAAACAATTTCTATCTTCAAAATTCAACTTATCACCCAATTTTATCTTCTAGTTTGAAATCAATTCTTAAACAAGTTTAATTTACAAATTCAATCATTCATATTTTCAATACAAAGTAATTCCATGTCCTTAATTTCAAATTAAAGTTAGATTTTTCTTTTATCTCAATAATGGATATATCACCACACTTCATTTCTTATTCATTTAAACAAATTCAATTTATATTTTAAAGATTATTAATAACAATAGGATGGTATCTTTCAAATTATTTCAAAAATATCCATCCATTTTCAATTTTCGGATCTCAAACCCAATTTGAGATCACTCAAACTCTCAATCATAATCAACCATTTAACTTCCCAAGTTAAATCTTAATTTCAATTTGACATTTCCAAATCAGGTTGATCATTCCAACTTATTTAGCTTTTCCCAAGTTAAACTCAGTTCACTTAATGCAGTCAACCTTACCCAATTTGAATCTTCCATTTCAAATTTTGGACTTCTCATAAATAATCTTCCCACTTATTAAGTTAAAAAACTTATCACTTTGGGTAAATCATTCCAGATTTAAAACTCAATATTTAGAGTTTATTTCAAACCATCCACATATATATACATTTTACTTCTTGGCCCACCAAGCCAAATTTTAAAATTTAAACCACCCTTGGTTTTAATTCAAAAAGTAAATTCCTTTAAATATTTAAACAACTCTTGTTTGCATCAAACTCTCTCATTCAAATAATATTATTTATTATTCCTTTTAATAATTTGAAAACAAATTTCAAATGTCTTTAAATCTTAAGATTCAAACTTCACAATTTAGATCAACTTCAATTTCAATTTATATCCCATACTTATCTAAATGGTTTACTTCCTTAAAACATTTCATTGTTATCTTATTCTGAAATTGTTTCCCAAATTCACGAATTAAATTTCAATTTGAATTTATTTCAAACTTATCTTTATTCAATTTCAATTTCAGTTTGGTTGTGTTCTATTACTTCTCAATTTAATTCCAATAATTTTAACAACCAATTCCCTTGATATTTATTAGAAAGAAATATTGCTTTATATATCAAAATATATTTTTATATAAAATCTTTTAAAATCTTATATAAGAAAATAACAAGTACGCTCTCATATATATATATACATACATATATATATATATACTCAACTCATCCTAGGGTACCACTTACCCTATCCTTAATGAGTAATCCCATCAGAGCCAAGGTTCTCGCTTAACCTTCTGCTCTGATACTAATTGTAACGACCCGGAAATTTTAATCCCGAAAATTCCAGATAGTTAGAGAAAAGAAGAAAGAGATAGAAGAAGAACAGAAAAGAAACACACAATCTCACATTCGCAGCGGATAAAATATAATATCAATAATAATAGTTATACAAAGAAAACTGTATCAGTCAATACATATTAATACATCATAATTATAACATTTACACAACCACTGGATAGTTAAAATAAATTATCCCAGATAAATAATAATATACACAGTGAAATACTCTCCATACGTTCCTGCCATCCAGCTCGCCTTATGAGCTCCAGAACGACCTTACCTGAAAGTCTGTAATACTCGGTCTGACCCGAGCATTACATCAAAGTAACACCCGGGTCAGGTTGGAACCAGCGTGAGTAAACCCATCTAACAAAGAATACAAAAACATACAACTTATATAACGCGGGTAACTTATATCAATTTACAACTTCACAAGTGGTTATAGACATTACTAATTTCACACCTCAATTTCTAAGAATCAAAACTTAGATTTATGGTCCAATTCACTTAAATCATTCCGTTTCAGCCTATTGATTTCACATATCAATTTATAATGAATCGAAGTGGTTTCGGGTATTTACTAGTACCCGACTCCGGTCTCTTCGAATTCAGTACCCTCTTATCTCAAAATATTCAAATGAAACACAATTAAAATCTTCAAATACAGGGTGTCACCTATGCCCATTAACTCATATCGATAGATACCCCCATTATCTCAATTTAAACCCAACATTTCATATAGCATCAACAATCACGTATCCGAGATATCAATCAATCTAAAGAATGCAATATTATTCAATCATAAGCAAGATAAATTAGTTACACCATTTCTAATTTATTTAAACAAATTAAATTTATTACTTCAATCGCCCTTAATCCTGCTTACTAACAGTAATTAATTACAAATAAATTAGTTAATCATCCTTTAATTATTCATTTTAATTAATCATCCTTGATTTATTTATCTTTAATTACATAAAGTAATTATCCTTTAATTAATTACACAAATTAATTATTCTTAGCCATTTGCAATACATAAATCTTTAATTACTTTCATTTATTACATAAATTAATTACATTAATTAATTGCTTCCATTAATCAGCCTTAATCAATCATAACGGTAATTGACCATTTTGTAATTAATTACCTTAATTAATTAACTCCTTAATTAATTATATTAACCCTTTTATTAATTACACAAAGTAATTAATCCTTAATTACTTCTCCTAAGTAATTAACCTTTAATTACTTTAAGTTAAGTAATTTTCCTTATATTAATTATATCCAGTAATTTATCCATCAATTACTTCACTAAGTAATTACTCTCATCAATCTCATTAAGCAATTATACATAATCAATTATCAAGTGACTATCTTTAATTAACAAGTTAATTAATCACATTCATCTCATTAATTACAACTAGGTAACTCATCCCTTAATTACCCTATAAAACAATTAATTAATCTTTAATTATAGATTAATTATTCTTTAACGATTAATTAATAAACCTTAATTGTCAATTAATCTCCTTCAATACAAAGTAATCAATCCTCAATTACTTTATTAAGTAATTATTAATTAATTGTATTAATTAATAATCCTTAATTAATTACTTCATTAATTAATCACACTTCTAATTAATTACATTTAGTAATTAATCTTAAATTAATCATATTCATTAATTAAGCACATTAATTAATTAACCAAATTAATTACGCTAAGTAATTAACCCCTAATTATTTTCATTAGGTAATTATCCTCTAATTTCTTCATTAAGTAATCTCCTTTTAATTAATTCCATCTATTAATTATCCATAAATTACTCTACCAAGTAATTATACTTAACTAATTCATAATTAAGTGATTATTTAAATTAACCAAACTAATTAACTAATCATTTATTCTCCTTATATTAAAACTTGTTAAACATACATCTTTGAAACACCTTTTTTCAAAAAAAATTAAAAAAAAACTTGACTTGCCCCTTATTTTAAAAAAAATTCAAAAAATAAAAATAAACTTGATTCTTTTACCAAACTTTGGCTTTGAATTTTATTAAGGCTGGCAACTCTGTATTCTACAACTGGAAACAGTTGCAAAATCAAGCTACAAAGACAAACTCAATCCTTCCTTAAACAATAGGGTGCACTCGCGTTCGTCCATAGCTTCGAGTCAACCACGTAATACTCACGAGACCTACCCGAGAATCCAGCTTCTTCCCATATCCCAAACTTCACCACATATCAAAGGTGCACCGTGCATATGCACGGCAAGTTCATCAACGCCGACAACTCGCCAAGGCTATTCTCAAGTCATCGATCAACTCAACATCACACACGACCACTCAGACTCACAAGTTCACCTACAAATCGAAATTCCGATAATCGATCGAAAACAGGGACCAAGCACGATCACCAAATTCCCAACCGTCGTCGATCATGTCGTCTGGCACCCATGGCTCTCCCTCCATAGCTACTTCGCGTCACTACGTCGCTATTATAACCCATGTAATCGAGTTCGAAGCTCCATTTCTGCTGAGTTCACCTCAACTTCAACTCAACAAGATACGACACTCGAAACCCTACTGCATCGATCACAGATCACCACAACCATTGGTAACTTCCATCAATATTTTTCCATCAACCGCAACCCCTCCAGCTACTCCTGACATCGATCCAGACCCAAAATACCATGTCGATCGTCGGCAAATGATGAAAGTACCAATTCCGATCAACATGAATTTCCCCAATAATTATCAAACTAAAAATCGTGATATTGCCTTTAAAATTTTCTATTCACTAACCTTAATCACATATGATAATCAAGGTAGAGAATAAAAATGACTGATTTTTATCAAAATTTGGTTTTCCACTATTATTTAAAAATTCCAAGGTCAATATTTAATATAAGATTCCAGATTTTTTTTAATAATTGCATTGCACAATTTCAATCATCTTCCATTTGCAAACCAGAGTCTAATATTGATTGTGTGGAGAGTTCTTGGATTTATTTAGAAATCGAAACCTGTATTCACAAAAAAGAGCTTGACTATGAATATATATATATATATATATATATATATATATATATTCAAACAACACACAGACAATACATACTTATATACATACGTGCACATCCAAACCTTTTAGTAAACATCATAACTTTATGTATTCAAATTTATCACTGATAACTGTTTTTAAGCAAAAAAAAATTACTCACCAGACAGAAAGGAAACAAAGGCCGGATTTACTTGTTCCAGGCTTGTTTAATTTTGAACTTCTTTTGTTTCAATTTTTCTTGTTATTTGTTGAATTGATATCGAATTCTTGTTGTATGCTTACTTGATCAAGTTGAAGTTGAATCCGTTGTTGAAGCTCAGTTGAATATTGAAACAAGCTGAAGCCTTTTTGAGAAGATTCTCTAGTTTTTGAAAAAAATTGTTTACAGACTTGTAATTTTGAAGTTTGGATATTAACATGTTTTTGATCTAAAATTTCTTTGTTTTGGCTGAGAAAGAAAGTAAAAATTGGAAGAGAGGAATTATATGTCTTGTAAATTAAAATATGATTTATTGAAAATATAAAAGAAAGTAAAATTAAAGGTTGACACATGTCAAAAACCTTACATTTGTCACTTACTATTTAATTACATTACACATATTCATATATCCTTACAAGTGCCTTAAAACTACCTTAATATGTTTACAAGTGTTATACTTCTTTTATTATATAAAAATTTTCTTTTTATTAAATTATTTAAGTACATATGCATTTATGTTTTACATTTAAATGTATATAATGTTTGTCTTTCACTCTACTTAACTATTTAACACATGATATTAAAAAGGCATACGTAACAACACTTGTAATTAGGCATGAATAAATTAGTTCTTAAATGGTTAAAAAGATTTTATAATTAATTTCCTAATTAATAAATACATATCTTAATTTATATAAATTAAAACCCTTTAAAAGAAAATAATACATAACAACTATATTCTAAATAAAAATCATATAAAAGTATATTTAAGATATATATATATATATATATATATCCTTTGAATTTCAATATTTTAATCCAACTTCAAATTCAATTTAAAATTCAATTCACATATTAAATTTGTAAATAATAATTCTATTTTAAAATCTATTTATATCTATATTTAAAAACATCACATTACTATTATTGTTTGAAAATAACAATTTTGTCAAGTCTAAATAATTTATAAAGGAGATTATTAAATAATTATCTTCCCAGATATGAATATTAATCATCAAATTTATTTGTTTCATTTTTAACAATTAGAATTCCTATTAATTTACCCAATTATTTATCGATTGCAGATGTCTAGAATTCCAGGATATCACATATTTTTACTATAAAACTGGGCCAGGGTTTCTAATAGTTGCAGGCTATACGAGCAGACGCGGCTGTTCAGAAGCGGACACGGATTGACTGAGGAGGTACGAACCATTAGACGCGAACGGGTGTGAACCATCTGAAAAAGAGCGGGCGAACAGAAGTAGTGTGATGCGAACGGATGCGACGAGCAGGCGGGTGCGACCCGTTAACGAACAGTAGTGGTTCAAAAGGCAACGGGTGCGACCCGTCAAGCGGACGTAACTGTTTGAAGTGATGCGGACGAAATTATAAATAGGAGAGAATCTTGATCACATTCTCATTCTATTCCAATTCTAATTTCTTCTTTTCTACTACTCTATACAACATATCACAGAGTTGACATACTCATTATAATCTCGTGCAGATTACGTCTGTTGTATCTTGGGAGGCTTTAAATAAAGTCTTAAGAAAATTGTTACAACAAGCCTCAGATGGAATTTCTTCTTCAAACCGGTTAGGTTTTTAATTGATTTATATATTTATGTATATATATCATTTTCGTTTCTACGTTGTACTAATTTTTCAAAAAGTATAACGTTTGATCTATAGTTATTATTACTATAGTTGTTAGTTTGTGGTTGTAATTTAATTATGACATACCTATTGCTTAATTTAGCTAATACAGATTTCCAGAGTAGTGGAAATCTGATTTATAAACTTGTGAGACGAGTTTATAATTGATTATTCTCTGTTTTGGTATACTAGACGTATAACATCTTAAGACTTTCCTGTTTTAACTAAAACAGAGATGGCAACAGTTGACTATCAACAAAGGCTAGTACTCACAAATGTGAGACATATGTAGAAGAAAAATGGTAAAAAAAACCATTTCAGTCTGTTAATAGAAGCACCGAACCACTAGGTTTGGTTCATACAGATTTATGTGCTTTTAAATCATTACCTATAAGAGGTGGGAAAAAGTACTTTATCACGTTTATTGACGATTATATGTGATATTGCAATGTATATCTTTTGCATAGTAAAGATGAATACATCATTTATAAAATACAAGGCTGAGGTAGAAAATCAGTTAAATAAAATGATCAAGGTATTGAGATCTGATCGAGGTGGACAATATGAATCACCATTTGAACAGTTATGTGCCGAAAATTGTATAAGTCATCAAAAAACAGCTCCATATTTACCACAACAAAATGGTGTAGCTGAGAGGAAGAACGGAACGTTAAAAGACATGATTAGTGCCATGCTTTTGACCTCCGGTCTACCGACGAACTTGTGGGGGGGAAGCCTTAAATATGTCTAATCACATATTAAACAAAGTCCCTCACAATAAAACAGGAACAATTCCATATAAGTTACGGAAATGACACAAACCAAGTTTTAAATACCTCAAAGCTTCGGGATGCTTGGCAAAAGTTCCAGTTCCGCCTCCCAAAAAAGTCAAACTTGGACCAAAAACTGTAGATTGTTACCATTTAGGGCAAGCCCAAAATAATAGTGCCTACAGATTTTTGGTATTCAAGTCTGATATAGTTGATATTCATCTAAATACAATCATGTAATATAGAGATGCCTCATTCTTTGAAGACGTATTTCCGCACAAAAGGAATGAAGGGAATAATGTCCCTAAAAGGACAAGAGAAGAATCAAGCAATTCATGTGAAGATGAAACTCATCGTGAGATTGAGGAAGTTGAACCAAGAAGAAGCATAAGGGCTAGGACTTCCAAGACATTTGGTTTGGATTTTTTTACAGTTGTGTTAGAACACGAACCTCAAACGTACAAGGAAGCAATGTCATCTTTTGAATCTTCTTGTTGGAAGGAAGCAATCCAAAGTGAGATTGATTCAATTCTAAGTAATAAAACTTGGAAAATTGTTGATATTCCACCTGGAATAAAAACTATTGGCTGTAAATGGATTTTCAAGAAGAAAATGAAAGCAGATGGCTCTATCGACAAGTATAAAGCCAGATTAGTAGCCAAAGGATATCGCCAAAAAAAGGAGTGGACTTCTTTGATACATATTCGCCGGTAACACGAATAACCTCTACAAGAATGCTAATAGCAATTGCGTCGATCTATAAGCTAGAAATTCATCAAATGGATGTGAAGACAGCATTCTTAAATGGAGATCTCGATAAGGAGATCTACATGGAGCAACTTGAAGGTTTTGTTTCCAAAGGAAATGAAAACAAAGTCTGTAGATTAGTAAAATCATTATACGGACTAAAACAAGCTTCAAAACAATGGCATGCAAAATTTGATAGTGTCATGATGAGAAATGGTTTTTGTATAAATGAATGCGATAAGTGTGTTTATTATAAACAAATTCGACAATCATATGTGATGATTTGTTTATATGTAGACGATATGTTAATATTTGGTCCAAATACTCAGGTTATAGAGACCATAAAGAAGATGTTAATTAGAAATTTCGATATGAAAGACTTAGGAGTTGCAGACGTTATTTTGGGAATCAAAATAATAAGAACACCTAATGGAATTGAATTATCTCAGTCACACTATGTAGACAAAGTGGTTGAATTTTTTTAATATTTTGGAATTAAAGGAGTAAGAACACCCTTTAATCCATCAGAAGTACTGCATAAAAACACTAATGAGAGTGTAATGCAACTGTAATACTCTCATGTAATAGGATGTCTCATGTATCTCATGAATTGCACAAGACCAGATATAGCTTATGCAGTAAGTCGACTGAGCAGGTATTCAAGCAATCCAGGAAAGGAACACTGGAAAGCACTAATGGGAGTGCTTGGATATTTAAAAACTAGCACAAATTATTCCTTACATTATGGAAAATATCCTACCGTCTTAGAAGGATATAGTGATGCAAATTGCATTGCTGATTTATAGGAATCAAAATCAACGAGTGGTTATGTATTTACCTTAACAGGGGCACCAGTGTCATGGAAATCTACTAAACAAACATGCATAGCTTGATCCACTATGGAATCAGAGTTTATCGCTTTAGATAAAGCAGGCTAAGAAGCAGAATGGCTTCATCACTTTTTAGAAGATATTCCATTTTAGCCTAAACCCGTATCGTCCATATGCATACACTGTGATAACCAAACTGCGCTAAGTAGAGTGCACAACTTTTTGTATGATGGAAAGCCATGACATATTCGTCGATGTCATAACACAGTTAGGCAGTTACTCTCAAATGGAACTATTTCCATAGATTATGTGAGAACAAATGATAACCTAGCGGATCCATTTACTAAAGGTTTATCAAGAGAGAAAATTGACTGCGCATCGAGAGGAATGGGTTTAAAAGCCTAAACCACCAAGAGTTATCTTATACGGAAACCTATCCTAGCGACTGGAGATACCAAGGACTAGGATCAATAGGCAAACCAGTTCTAAGTAACTCAAGACATAATGCATTTGTGTAGACATAATCCAACTCCATTCCTATGGTGCACAATATAAATGCGTGCCTACAGAAGTATTTAAAGGTTAAAACTATGTTTTTAATGATGACCATATCTTGGAAATAACAAGTGGGGTATATGTAGGATACTCTTAATGGTTGCGATCACTAATGTTAGTGTGAGCTGGGTCGACTCTATGAGAATATTAAAGGCTTATATTTTCTATAAACACTCGCAGAACCAAAAATTGTTCATGGCCAAAATGAACACAACAAAGATATTGGATGAGAAGGGAATCAATGCTTCGTAAATCTTATTGTCTGGATATACAATAAAGATCGACGGTTCAAGATGAAATAATTCACCGATTAGCCAAGTAGATCCGATAAGTTTTAACTAGGAAGAGTCCAAAGTGAAATATCTTCTTATCCACGCTAAAGCATGATTTATATGTACTCTGTGATATTTCGCTTTATGTGGGGGAAAAGTATATTATCATTTATGTGGGGGATTGTTGGAATTTCTAAATACAAAGTGTAAATGAAATACGCTAGTCCCACATCGCCAAATATAAAAACAAAGCTAAGTACATTAAAGCTTTCTAATGAAGGAGTTAGGGCCTTGCGGCACCCAAATGTTTGCTTCATTGTGAGGAGGGAGATCATGCATCACCACCACACATGCGCGTGCCGCCGCCTCCGCCGTCCATCCGACCGAACCGAGCTGGGCTCGGGTTTGGGTTTGGGTTTGGGTTTGGATCTAAGTGATCCTATTTTTACTGCAAAACTGGGCCAAGGTTTCTAACAGTTGCAGGCTATACGAACAGACGCGACTGTTCAGAAGCGACATGGATTGACTGAGGAGGTGCGAATCGTTAGACGCGAACGGGTGCTGTCAGGACCCGATTCTTCGACTTTCGAAAATCGACATTAATATGTCCCCTGTATCAACTGTCGAGCAATCGAATGCTGAAAAACCGAACCCTTACGGTTAAAAAAGAAGAAGAGGTAGAAGAAGAAAGAAAGAAGAAGCAATAGAAAAAAAATATCAGAATCTCACAATCGTAGTCGAACAACATATAATAGATAAATGAATAATCTTTATATCAAAAGAAATATACATTTTATACATTACATCATCAGAGTCAATATACAACACAACACAATAATGGACAGTTATATAAACTTGTCCTTACAACTGAATACACAGCGGAAAAGATAATATCGTATACAAGTGATACGTTTCGCCAACCTGCTCGCCTCCCGAGCTCCCAGCACCTCCTGAATTTCAAAATGACCTGATAACCTGACTCTAGACTGCCCGTGTGGAAATTGGTGGGCACCCAGAGTTTAGGAAGGAAACAATAAACTCCAGGTCAGTCATGTGACTGGTGTGAGAACTTAAAACAACTTATCTCAAAACAACAAAGAAATATTTTAAAATAGATCCGCAATGCTTTTAAAAAATAAAACTACCATAAGGCCTCCCGCGCGCACACACACAATGCAAACGCAGAATCGGAGAAGATTTCTCCTTATGATTGTCAAACATGCTTGATACGCAGAATTTTTTTTTTTTTGATATTATTATTATAAGTGTAAAGTGTAGGAAAACATTTTGAAAGTATAATACAAATCTTAGCCAGCATAGACATTCCGCACTTATGCCTACTATAGCAACCATGTTCAATAGCAGGTTACCGCCACATTCCATGGCAGGTTATACAACTAAAACTGTACAGGGCTCGTATAGTTTCTATGGATTTTCCAACAAATGGTCAGGCCAAGGAACTTTCCATTGTCACATGGGTATGCCTCTGGAGAGACGCCTCGAGAACCTAACCGGATCTCTGCCAACACAAGGCCGGGTTACCTCTGCAAAAGTAGGTAACTACTGACACGAGTATGCCATCCCCGGTTGTAAACAACCTTTATCCGAGGATCCTCAACCAACAACAATCACAAAGTCATATATATTTGTGACATCCACATAAGTTAAGTATCTGGGCTCCATACCATGATACCACTTCTATCCAGAAGGAAATGCGCATACCCAAAGGGGCGCTACTCCCTATAACCTTGCTGCATCTTTTCTGTTTTGACCATTACCGGGTTGTGAGGTCCGACGAAGTCTCATCCACAAAGCTATGCTTTTCACAAAAGCTATACTTTGATCAACAAATGATCAGCAGCACTTCGTATGCCACATTTTCAAATTGGGAATATATCGCTAGTAACCATCAACTATATAACCTCTGAGCTCGTACGTCTCAGAGAAGGGTGTTAAGCTAAGAGGATAAATTCTCCGCCACCAACAGAAATGTATTTGATAGAAACCAGCTTTACATCTCAAATTGTAACGTCAGACACACATCCATACAAGTCCATTCCGGGATCGAACGGAACCGAAGGCACTTCCAAAGAAGCCCTTACAATCCGGATATTCACTAATCACGTCCGGACTTCCCATCACAAAGGGTGATAAAATCTCTATACCGGAGATCAGCCGATGCGGAGACATTCGATTGTAATCCTTCCATTTTTGAAAATATTCGGTGTTCAACACCTGTCTTCAAATGCTATCCATTACGACGTATCACTATTCGGAATGGGATTCATGACCCAAAGGTCTTCTCCCGGCTAAACCGAATAACGAGCGTTTATATTAAAATAAGTGTAGCCTTCAAATTCAAGCAAATCACAACAAATACCCATTTAAAGGTAAATATTGATAGTCGGTTATTTAGCTATCAATAGATATGCACAACATCACCAGATTCTAAATAATTTCCCAAATTATTTATTTTCCAAAAATATCTTTACAAGATATATTTTCCCACACTTCACCATTTGAAAACAAATTTCAAATCACTTTTCACCTTTACAACTTTTGAAAACAAATTTCAAATCATTTTCCTTACGCGGAAACACTTCCAAATTTTTATTCATTTCACTGGAATTCTACCGAGTTCAAATACTTTAAGATAATTTATAACACTTATCCGAAATATAACGGGAAAACACTTTGAAATAAACTATTTTTCTTTAAACACTTTACTTAAAATATTAGTTATAAAAATATTATAGCAATATTACATATAACTTAAGTCCAAACTAATTATCAAAATAAAAATTAGTAGAAAGAGTATAACTATTTAAATAACTATTTTCTAAAACAATTATTGATTAAATCTTTGAAATAATCATTTCTATATCAACTTAATAAATCTTTACTTAAAGGATTTAAAACAATTTAAGAAGTTAATTTCTCCAAAGTATCCTTTTCAAAACCAATTCTAGAATTACATATATATATATATATATATGTATGTATGTATGTATGTATGTATGTATGTATGTATGTATGTATGTATGTATTAATCAAAGCTATTCAGAAATTTTATTCGGCTTTCTAGGGAGAATACACTTTCATTTCAAAATGGTTCATTTAAACCAATTTAAATAAATCCTTACCGATTTACTTTAAATTTACGTTCCAAATCCGTAAATTTATTTCCACACTTCAAAAATAAATCAATGTTTATTTTTAAACAAATTTCCCTTTCCTTTATAAATTCCATGGTGAATATAAATTTCCAAATATCCACTGATATTTGATTTTCAAATCGATTTCAAATATTCACTTTCAATTTATCTTTAAAAGATATAATCTCAAAACATTTCACTTCATATTGGAAAACATTATCATACTTATTTAATAATAAGTAATTCACAAATCTATTTATTTTCAACATTTGGGAAATATTCAATATACTTAAATCACAATTAAGTATATAAATTATTCTTTAAGGAAAACATTCTCTTAAACACGTTTATTTGAGTCAAAAACGAATGTTCCGCAAAACATCGTTACAACAACCCAAAATCACTAGTACAGGGATTCGAAATTAAGATAGATATATAAATCCCAATACTATATAAAACATTTCCTTCCGAAAATCATTTACTATAACAACAGTGTTATAGTCCACCATTTCCTTATTTCTCGAAACATCTATTTCAACAATGAATGTTGAAATCTATTGTTTCGATACTTAATACATTTTAAAACACCTTTAAATCGTTTTAATTCTATTTAAAATATCACTTCCCCAAAACATTTCTTTAATATATTATTCACTGTCCAAAATTGTGAATATACTTCGTTAACCGAATTCAACATTTCTACACATTTTATTTTAAAGGATTATCCACTGTCCAAAATCGTGGATATATCTCCTTTAATAAGCTATAATAATTTACTTATCAAAATAAGTTGATTTCAGATTTATAAAACAATGTTTATAAATTCCATTTACATTTTATAACAACTTCAACTTATAAAATCACTTTATTAACAAATTCTATGCATATCCCATTTACACGCCAAAATCCAAATTATACGCAAATTACTTATAATTCTCTATTTACAAATTCATTCATTTTATAACTTCACAAATCGTAGATTCTATTCTTTTATAAAATCCATTTATAACATCATTTTAAAACGTCTTTAAAACTCCTTTATAATTCCATCACTTTGATTTATAAAAATCCAATTTTTTAGATCTTATATATAAAGATTTTATAATAAATTCAAAATCACCATTTAAATCATTTTATGAAATAATCAACTTCATATTTCCAAAATTCACCTTTCAACTATATTTATCAAAACATCATAATTTTTAATATAAACTTTCAACTTGAATTTTCAAAAATCAAATTTTTATTTATTTCCGGTATCTAACGGTACCAAAATTATATTCGGCTAAATT
This sequence comes from Allium cepa, assembly GCA_030765085.1. Taxonomy (NCBI): domain Eukaryota; kingdom Viridiplantae; phylum Streptophyta; class Magnoliopsida; order Asparagales; family Amaryllidaceae; genus Allium; species Allium cepa. The sequence goes on from CM060943.1 coordinate 434,289,709, forward strand.
TTAGCCTTTAACGATTCCAATCATAAAGATAATCACATAGAGATTATAAATAATCAAAACACAACATTGAAACAAATTCAATTATTTGAGGAATCCAGTTGGATCCCTCCAACCTGTTTCCTTGCATCCACAGATGTTAGCACAATACCAATCCCGTTTCAAGAAAGGATATCGCGGTACATGGGTTTATATCTATTATGCGGCACAGTAGGGTCTCATCCGCTATATAATGCGGGAAATCAGCTTCAAATACATATATAATACCAATTCCACTTCACGGTGGAATATCGCGGTATATGTGTTTAATATAATAACATTCGCTTAATATGCGGCGTATAGGGTCTATTTCAATACAACAGATAGAAATTTATCATCCAAGCATACAATAACATAATCAACCAATTTTAAATTTAACTATTTAAAATTTTAAATCGAAACAAATTTGATTGAGTGAGAAGTTATTACCTTGCTTCCAATACAGTTGCAGTGTTTCGTTCCGAATAAAATTAAACACCCGTTTAATTTTACCCAAAATTATCACTAGCTCCAATCAATCCCATTCCTTCTCCATCGCGTAGTATTCGACAATACAAACCTGACGAAACTCGTTTCGTGCGAAACGGACCTCGTATGAAAAAGTTATAGCGTTTTAAAGTTTAAATGAATTTAAATATAAACTAATATACAATTTCTTTTCTATTTTACAACCTTCAATTATCTGGGCCGTTGGTTTTCGCTTGATGAAATCCAGGCCGACCACGACCTTTTTCTTCCTCCCTCTTCCAGTTTCGTTCGAACGTGAAAAAGAACCCATGCCGCTGTTCCTCTTTGAATTTTCGAGCCACCATTACGCGCCTAGAAGTTGATCGGGGACCTCCATTTGAAAGCACATCACCTACTCCATGCTCGGCCAGAAAATAGTGAAGCTCGGTCACATGATAGCGCTGGCAAACATGCGCGAACGTCGGCACTTCATCGGCCTACTGCGCCTCGATCGACTCGCTGATTACGATTATAGCCGTATGGATCGAAAGATCTCGTGAAGCTCTATAATGTTCTAGTTGAAAGCTTTTGCTATAAGTGGATGGATCTAGATATTTTGAGGGAGAAAGTATGGAGCATTTTCGGCCATTGAAATTATTATTGGCGGCTGAAGAATAGGGTTAGGATTTGTGTAAAATGAAGATAATGCGGTCCTTTTATAGAAAATTTGTCGAAACACTATTCACCCAAGGTTTTCCAAACTCCAAACGAAGCGTGCCGCCTGGCGTTTATAATGTTTTACCCCCATTCTGAACGCAATGGAATATATATCGGGAGCCAATTCGATCGTATTTGGAAGATAGGTTTTCAAGTTGACTATTTAAATTTAAAATTCACTTAAACCGATTTCAGTGCGTTTTAGCTTGCCCCGGGCAAACCGTAAATCCGATTGATACGAAATTTGAAATCTTAAAATAATTTAACATTACGGTCCAAAGAAACTGGTTTCGTCGAAATCCGAGACTGTTTGAAAAATGACTATTTTTACCCGTCAATTAAATATTAAAATATTCAATTTCTACAATTTAACTTTTAATTCAATTTTAAAAGTTCTATAATGTCATTTTAACTCCACTATGATTTAATACAACTTTACAAATCAATTTAAATCACATTAAACCCAATTTCCAATTATTTCTGTAATTTCAAATATTAAATTATCGAATTAATTATCCAATTAAATCTAGGTATTCGAAATAAAATTTTATTCGACTTGCAAATTTTACTTGTTAATATTTAAAATAAATTAAATATACGAATTTCAAATGACAGAAATTCTGGGTCGTTACAAACTTCCCCCCTTAAAAGAATTTCGTCCTCGAAATTACCAAGTAAGAAAAAATCTTGAAATCCATTAACTTTTTTTTTCAAAACCACTATATCGTTTAACTTTTCACTCCAAAATCAAAGTTATAGTTTTCAAAAATTTCCAATTTTCTCAAAAATATTCTAAAGCCTTAAATTTTCGAAAAATTTCGCCAGCTTCTCCTTTGCGCGGCTAGCTCGGTACGACTACAAAAATGGCACCATGGCCCCCCGGATTTCAAAAAAAGAAAAGAAAACGCCAAGTGGCTGGACAAGAAAATCATCAAATTTCATACTGAAATTCAAATGCATATCTTTTGTCGAGCAATTCAATTTTTATCTTCGAAATCAAAATCCTAATTCCATTTCCTTTAATACGCCCGTATATCCTGCTAGCCATAATATCCATTTTCAGTCAATCTCACATTATCAATTTCATTTGAATTCAATTTACAATTTCAATTCTATTTGGATTCAATTTACCTTCTGAATATTTAATTTTATCAATTATTTTTCATTCACAACTGATTCATCTTGCTATTTTAAATTAATTTCTTTTACTAATTCGTTACAAGTTCTAACTCATTTCATCTCGAACAATTCAAATTGTTTTCGATATTCAGTTTTCAATTTCAGTTTTTATTCTCTTGTTCGTTTCCAAACACAATTCAATTCACTATTTCGGTTTATAACCACTTATATTTTAACTGGATTTCAAATTCCATATGAATTTAATTTACCCTTTATTTATAAATGTTGAATTCAATTCATTTCAACCCATATTAAATTTGTCATTTCTTCAATTAGTTTTACTTACTAATTTTATTTTAATACTTAGCTTCATTTGATCCAACTTGACAAATTTTTAATTTAGTTGCAATCTCAAGATGAATTTCAACATTTAGTTTCCAATTTCATTTACTCGCAATTGTAAATTCATTCATTCATAAATTTATTTCCATAATTCAAACTCAATTTCAATTCATTTGTTTCTACCCTAAATTTATTTTCGACTTAATAAATTTTATTCCATAACTATTTTTATCAGATTCCAGAGTCTTTCCAACATTTCAAAACCATTTTTGAAACAAATTCAAATTATCCTTTGAATTTCAAAACCCAAACCCAAATTTTCCAAACAACTTCCATTTAAAACAACTTGGCAACAATCCCTCTTTTGGAAACCCGAAAATGAACACTGATGATGCTGCAGTCATCATCGATGTTATTTTCCAACGACCGAAAAGGGTTTGGAGCTTTTATCACTCCAAAAACATTTTTCCAAACCCTTGAAAATCATTTTCAAACTCAAAAAGGAATTTAATCTTTTCCAAATTTCAAACACTTTCAAAACATTTTCAAATATTCCTTTGGAATTTTACTTCAAATTACAAATCACATTTATAATTTATATTCTCCAATTCTATTTGTATATGAATTTATTTCTTAACTTTGGAGTTACGATTTCAATTTTGTTTTTCAACATTAATGATAATAATTTAATATCATCACTTTCTAGCAACCAAGCAATCATATATTTTAATAATTCACAGAAAAAATTTCTCTTTTATATACGAAAATAATTTAGGTAAAATTATTTCATTTACCCTATTTTAAAACGATATCGTGTCGAATTTGTTCTCTACAAGTGTTTAGAGATTCCTATCAATAACGTTAATTACTCGTATTGACCGGAATCCGTATACCACTCAACAAACCAATCAACACAATATAAATCAATTTTTATATTCACTAACAAATACTCACTCATATCTATTATTACAATCACACTCATTCTTGAGTACTCCTGACTCTATCTCTATTGAGTTATTCCCAACAGAGCCAAGGTTGTCGCTTAACCAAATGCTCCGATATCAAATTGTCAGGAACGGGATTACTTTGACTTTCGAAAATCGACATTAATACGTCCCCTGTATCAACTGTCGAGCAATCGAATGCCGAAAAACCAAACCCTTAGGGTTAAAGAAGAAGAAAGAAAGAAGAAGCAACAGAAAACAATATCAGAATCTCACAATCGCAGTGGAACAACATATAATAGATAAATGAATAATCTTTAAATCAAAAGAACTGTACATTTTATACATCACATCATCAGAGTCAATATACAACACAACACAATAATGGACAGTTATATAAACCTGTCCTTACAACTGAATACATAGAGGAAAAGATAATATCATATATAAGTGATACGTTTCGCCAACCCGCTCGCCTCCTGAGCTCCACAGCAACTCCTGAATTCCAGAATGACCTGATAACCTGACTCTAGACTGCCCGTGCGGAAATTGGTGGGCACCCAGAGTTTAGGAAGGAAACAATAAACTCCAGGTCAGTCATGTGACTGGTGTGAGAACTAAAAACAATTTATCTTAAAACAACAAAGAAATATTTGAAGATAGATCTGCAATGCTTTTGGAAAATGAAACTACCATAAGGCCTCCCATACACACACACAATGCAAACGCAGAATCGGAGGAGATTTCTCCTTATAATAGTCAAACATGCTTGATACGCAGAAAAATTTCTTTGATATTATTATTATAAGTGAAAAGTGTAGGAAAACATTTCGAAAGTATAATATGAATCTTAGCCAGCATAGACATTTCGCACTTATGCCTACTTTAGCTACCATGTTCAGTAGCAGGTTACCGCCACATTCCATGGCAGGTTATACAACTAAAACTGTATAGGGCTCGTATTGTTTCATTGGATTTTCCGACAAATGGTCAGGCCAAGGGACTTTCCATTGCCACATGGGTACGCCTCTGGAGAGACGCCCCGAGAACCTAACCGGATCTCTGCCAACACAAGGCCGGGTTACCTCTTCAAAAGTAGGTAACTACTGACACGAGTATGCCATCCCCCGGTTGTAAACAACCTTTATCCGAGGATCCTCAACCAACAACAATCACAAAGTCATATATATTTGCGACATCCACATAAGTTAAGTATCTGGGCTCCATACCATGATACCACTTCTATCCAGAAGTAAGTGCACATACCCTAAGTGGCGCTACTCCCTATAACCTTGCTGCGTCTTTCCTGTTTTGACCATTACCGGGTTGTGAGGTCCAACGAAGTCTCGTCCACAAAGCTACATTTTCACAAAAGCTACGCTTTGATCAACAAATGATCAGCAGCACTTCATATGCCACATTACCAAATTGTGAATATATCACTAGTAACCATCAACTACATAACCTCTGAGCTCGTACGTCTCAGAGAAGGGTGTTAAGCTAAGAGAATAAATTCTTCGCCACCAACAGAAATGTATTTAATAGAAACCAGCTTTACATCTCAAATTGTAACGTCAGACACACATCCATACAAGTCTGTTCCGGGATCGAACGGAACCGAAGGCACTTCCAAAGAAGCCCTTACAATCCGGATATTCACTAATCACGTCCGGACTTCCCATCACAAAGGGTGATAAAATCTCTATATCGGAGATCAGCCGATGCAGAGACATTCGATTGTAATCCTTCCATTTTCGAAAATATTCGGTGTTCAACACCGGTCTTCAAATGCTATCCATTACGACGTATCACTATTCGGAATGGGATTCATGACCCAAAGGTCTTCTCCCGGCTAAATCGAATAACGAGCGTTTATATTAAAATAAGTGTAGCCTTCAAATTCAAGCAAATCACAACAAATACCCATTTAAAGGTAATATTGATAGTCGGTTATTTAATTATCAATAGATATGCACAACATCACCAGATTCTAAATAATTTCCCAAATTATTTATTTTCCAAAAATATCTTTACAAGATATATTTTCCCACACTTCACCATTTGAAAACAAATTTCAAATCATTTTTCACCTTTACAACTTTTGGAAACAAATTTCAAATCATTCTCCTTACGCGGAAACACTTCCAAATATTTATTCATTTCACTGGAATTCTGCCGAGTTCAAATACTTTAAGATAATTTATAACACTTATCCGAAATATAACGAGAAAACACTTTGAAATAAACTATTTTTCTTTAAACGCTTTACTTAAAATATTAGTTATAAAAATATTATACCAATATTACATATAACTTAAGTCCAAACTAATTCTCAAAATAAAAATTAGTTGATAGAGTATAACTATTTAAATAACTATTTTCTAAAATAATTATTGATTAAATCTTAGAAATAATTATTTCTATATCAACTTAATAAATCTTTACTTAAAGGATTTAAAACAATTTAAGAAGTTAATTTCTCCAAAGTATCCTTTTCAAAACCAATTCTAGAATTATATATATATGTATATATTTTTCAAAGCTATTCAGAAATTTTATTCGGCTTTCCAGGAAAAATACACTTTCATTTCAAAATGGTTCATTTAAACCAATTAAAACAAATCCTTACCGATTTACTTTAAATTTACGTTCCAAATCCGTAAATTTATTTCCACACTTCAAAAATAAATCAATGTTTATTTTTAAACAAATTTCCCTTTCCTTTATAAATTCCATGGTGAATTTAAATTTCCAAATATCCACTGATATATGATTTTCAAATCGATTTCAAATATTCACTTTCAATTTATCTTTAAAATATATAATCTCAAAACATTTCACTTCATATTGGAAAACATTACCATACTTATTTAATAATAAGTAATTCACAAATCTATTTATTTTCAACATTTGAGAAATATTCAATATACTTAAATCACAATTAAGTATATAATTTATTCTTTAAGGAAAACATACCCTTAAACACATTTATTTGAGTTAAAAACGAATGTTGCGTAAAACATCGTTACAACAAACCAAAATCACTAGTATATGGATTCGAAATTAAGATAGATATATAAATCTCAATACTATATAAAACATTTCCTTTCGAAAATCATTTTCTATAACAACAGTGTTATAGTCCACCATTTCCTTATTTCTCGAAACGTCTATTTCAACAATGAATGTTGAGATCTATGGTTTCGATAATTAATACATTTTAAAACACCTTTAAATTGTTTTAATTCTATTTAAAATATCACTTCCCCAAATCATTTCTTTAATATATTATTCACTGTCCAAAATCGTGAATATACTTCGTTAACCAAATTCAACATTTCTACACATTTTATTTTAAAGGATTATCCACTATCTAAAATCGTGGATATATCTCCTTTAATAAGCTATAATAATTCACTTATCAAAATAAGTCGATTTCAGATTTATAAAACAATGTTTATAAATTCCATTTATAATTTTTAACAACTTCAACTTATAAAATCACTTTATTAACAAATTCTATCCATATCCCATTTACACCCCAAAATCCAAATTATAAGCAAATTACTTATAACTCTCTATTTACAAATTCATTCATTTTATAACTTCACAAATCATAGATTCTATTCTTTTATAAAATCCATTTATAACATCATTTTAAAACATCTTTAAAACTCCTTTATAATTCCATCACTTTGATTTATAAAAATCCAATTTTTTAAATCTTATATATAAAGCTTTTATAATAAATTCAAAAATCACCATTTAAATTATTTTATGAAATAATCAACTTCATATTTCCAAAAATCACCTTTCAACTATATTTCTCAAAACATCATAATTTTTAGTATAAACTTTCAACCTGAATTTTCAAAAATTAAATTTTTATTTATTTCCGGTATCTAACGATACCAAAATTATATTCGGCTAAATTTTAGCCTTTAACGATTCCAATCATAAAGATAATCACACAATGATTTAATACAACTTTACAATTTAACTTTTAATATTCAATTTTAAAAGATCTATAATGTCATTCTAACTCCACTATGATTTAATACAACTTTACAAATCAATTTAAATCACATTAAACCCAATTTCCAATTATTTCTGTAATTACAAATATTAAATTATCGATTTAATAATCCAATTAAATCTAGGTATTCGAAATAATTTTTTATTCGACTTGCAAATTTTACTTGTTAATATTTAAAATAAAGTAAATATACGAATTTCAAATGACAGAAATTCTGGGTCGTTACAAGTGCGACCCGACTGAAGAAGCGCGGACGAACAGAAGCAGTGCGATGCGAACGAATGCGGGGAGTAGTCGGGTGCGACCTGTTAACAAAAAGTAGCGGTTCGAAAGGCAACAGGTGCGACCCGTCAAGCGGACGCGGCTGTTTGAAGGGATGCGGACGAAATTATGAATAGGAGAGAATCCTGATCACATTCTCATTCTATTCCAATTCTAATTTCTTCTTTTCTACTGCTCTATACAATGTATCATAGAGTTGACACACATATTACAATCTCGTGCGGATTACGTCTGTTGTATCTTGGAAGATTTTAAATAAAGTCTTAAGAAAATTGTTACGACCAGCCTCACACGGAATTTCCTTCTTCAAACCAGTCAGGTTTTTAATTGATTTATATATTTATTTATATATATCATTTTCGTATCTATGTTGTACTATTTTTTAAAATAGTATAACGTTTGACCAATAGTTATTATTACTATAGTTGTTAGTTTGTGGTTGTAATTTAATTACAACTTACCTATTGCTTAATTTTGCTAATACAGACTTCCAGAGTAGTGGAAATCTGATTGATAAACTTGTAAGACGAGTTTATAATTGATTATTCTCTGTTTTGGTATATTAGACGTATAATAATTTGTGCATGGGAAAGTAGAGACGTTTTAATATCCTAGACTGAATCTAATATATGGTATTGCGATGGGATAATAAATATTGTGGTTACAAATGAATCTTTAGGCAATATTGTGGATGAGAAATCTAAGATGTGAGTGATAGGTAAATATAATATAAGTGATGGGAAACTTACCGAATTTAAAATCCAAGTAGCTGCCAGTGATGACGAATACAAGGACTTGGAGAAGATATAAATAATATAGCATTATTCTACAACACCATCAGTATTTGAGTTAAGACATAGATTAATTTTGTTGTCAAATGAGACAAAAACGTATAATGCTAGTATTCAAATTTTAGCGAAAGACATAGTTTAATATGAGGTGGTATATATATCAATTTAAGAAAACAAGGAAAAAAGAAGAAAAAAACTAAGAGATACTGGAATAACACAGATTACACTTGTTTGCAACTTGTTCATGTTTTTTCCTTGACTGCATCTTTATTAATAGTTGGAATAGAAGCACAATATTTTGGTTCGACCATGAACTTCGCAAAATACTCCTATATATAATTTTTTTAAGTTTAAATTGTTATTTGATATAATCTATCTAACATATTAGAAGATAAAATCTCTCTATAATTATTCAGACATATTCAAAGCTAGATTTTGATTTCAATTATCTTTCTGTAATAATAATTGCAATAGTTTTGGTGCCACACTTTTTATGTATTAACGTGAACCATTAAAAACGTCCATCTATATATTATCAAATCTTAAACACTCAGAGGTAGGATCTAATATTAAACTTCTTTAACAAAATTCAAACTCCCTTACAAGTAGGATCAAACAGTTAAACATGCTTAAAAATAGTAGGATATAAAATTAAACTTTCTACACAAATTCAAAATACTTCTTTACAAATATACAAATCTTAATATCACTTGCAAATAAAAATTCACTTTTTTGATTGATTTAAACATATACAATTTATAAGAAAAACAATTCATGCGCGAAGCGCGTGCCGTAACACTCATACTGGAATAATACAGAAATTGGAATAACTAAGAGATAATGTATAAACATAGTTTAATATTAGAACAAAGCCACACTCATCTCCAACATTGGTTGCAACTTGTTCATGCTTTGTCTTCACTACACGCTGGAATAATACGGATTACAGTGCTGATTGGGCAAACCTATTCATTAGTGATATACATCTGCTCTCAATTTCAGAGTTCGTGAATGAAGAGGTAATATTGGGCAGGGTCACAGTATACTGTCAGGTTGAGCTAAAGAAGTACAAAACACACATGTATTTTTACTCACAGACAAGGTCGGCAGTTCGATCCCTGCCTCTGGCATATTAAACTGTGCGCCATGATGATTCTTGCAGACTTGTGTGCTGCCTACTTTGTAAATATAAGTACCCAGTTTCAAAAAAAAAAAAATATTATACACACACATGTATTCCAAAGAATAATAAGATGATTCTAATGATAAGGGGTCAAATAAAAAATGTACTATCGTTTTAGTTAATAATAATATATTTAGTAAAGATATTATTTTGAATCTATCTTTAATAATAGATGTAATAGTTTTATTGTCACACTTTTTTGCTATCAACATAAGCTACCAAAAACGCTCGTTTCTATATTATCAAATCTTAATCACTTAAAAATATGATTTAACATTAAACTTCTTTTACAAATTCAAATACCCCTAAAAGTAGGATCTAACAATTAAACGTGCTTTACATATTCAAAACACGTCTAAAAATAGGATATAAAACTAAACTTTTGTTTACAAATTCAAAATACTTCTTTACAAATATACAAATCTTAATATCACTTGAAAATAAAAAATTCATTTTTTTGACTGATTTAAACATATACAATTTAAAAGGAAAAATAATTCGCGTGCGAAGCGCTTGCCATTACACCCGTCTTTATTAATAGTTGGTTGGAAAAGTAACTTTTTGGTCCGACTGCGAACTTTCAAAATTGCCCTTATATATATATATATATATATATATATATATATATATATATATATATATATATATATATATAATGTTGTAATACATTTAATGTCACACTCTTTTGATGTCAGCATGAAATACCAAAAATTCCTTTTTTGCAGATATTATCAAGATTCAGTATAACTCAAAAATAGGATCTGACAATTAAGCTTCGTTTACAGATTCAAATTTTTCTCTATAAATATTATTAAGTCTTCATATTACTTGAAAATAGGATCTAACAAATAAACTACTTTACAAATTTGTTTTTTATAAATTAATAATACAAATAAAATTTTACACCAACAAATATTGTAACTTAAAAATAAAAATCCAAAGTGTCTTTCATCACGGGTGAAGAGCGAGCCGTAATGCTCGTTCAAGATAATTTCGATGTAACATAGTGTAGAGTATAATAATCATAAGATTGCAAAGCAAAAAAAAAAAATTTGGAAACCCTCTTTTAAGTTGGATTCATAACAGAGAGATATAAGTGCCCCTTCAAACTACCAACCACCCATTAGTTTGATGCTCCCATATTTACAGAGAGAAAAATTAGTTCGTATACCAAAAAAATCGGTAATTAAAACCAAATTTACTTGTTTAACTTTACCAAAATAATGTTAATCTTTTATATCGTTCGTCAACTCCATCAGCTTTATATAAAACACACGGGAGACAATATCTGGTCCGTTAACCCATTTTTCGACAAGGCAGTGCAGACGGATTTAACCCAACAGACTTCACGATCATCAAGCCAAAAATCCCGAAGTAATGGTTATCATGATCGAAGATCGATTATATTTGGAGCTATGGACGATAGTTGGATGGATCAGGATGGACAACACTCAAAAAATTACTCAGCAGGGCACTAGCACTCTCCCTGGGAGAGGGATCAGATCGGAATATTCACTTTACAAAAAGCGATCGGAATAGAGGGATCGAAGTAGAGGGATCAGACTACACAGGATGCACACAACACAACTCGATGATGACGTTTCATGACTAAATAACCACAAGCCGGATTGAAATGAAACTATGGAAACAAGAAAAATGGACCCTAGAGAGTCTACCCTAGGGGTTGCACATCAAATGGAGCAACTTAGTGGGATCGGGCATGATCCCTCTGTAGGGATAGGCCTCTATCCCTATTCATGGATTGGTTTAATTTAATTTGCAACAATGATCGATTAATACTCAAAATTTACAAATGCTATCAAAACGAAACATGGAGTACAAGCATATTACGACTCAAGGAACACGCCGAAGGGATCGCAACCCGAAGGAGTAAGTAAGAGATATTGGCCCCTATCTCTATAGGATCGGGTCTCATTCATATTCACGACATAATGCTATGATGATCGATCGATAACTCAAGATTCGCAAGTGCAATCAACATGAAATTCAGAGAGTAAGAAGATAACATCGTAGGAAACCCACCATAGGAATCGCACTCCATGATTCCACCAAAATAGGATCGGCCCTGATCCCTATTATGGGCTTTGGTGGGTACCAAACTTTCTGGGCAAGCTTGTCTTGACTTCAGGGGTCCATATTCGGGTTTTGGTTGGATATTTTCATGTTTTCTCTTATAAATATAGCGGACATGGCATCAGCAAAGGGAGCTTCTTTCTGTCTCACTTCATCTTCTACCTAGGCTATACTTTGCCATTTTTATTCTTGAATTTCATAGATTTGTAGCTATAATCAACGGTATAAAGGTTACATTGTACTTTACTTGCTTTCTGTTTTAATTTTATTTCTCTTCAATTTATATTTTCTGCATTATATTATCTAACATCTGTGACTGAATATTGATGCTTTCACATAACTGGACGTTGGTGGTCATTTTTTACGCCAACATGGTCTATCTTCAGTTCTTTGATATACAAAAAGAAGCCTACATTTTGCTCAAAACAGGTATTTCACTGCAGATATTAATATACCATAATAAAAGATTATAATCCACTAATATATCCATGCTATCGTGCATAAAGTTAGTAAAGAATGTGCATAAACCTCTTCCACAAGGCTAGCAGAAGCATTGCACAGAGAGGTGATGTAGGATGTTAGAACAAACAGAAATAACATCCAAAAAAACACAGAAGGAGAATAGTGAAATGAAAATTAGTACATAAAATGATTGAATGGAATGTTGAAACTTTTTTCGGGTTACAAAAAATCCTGAACAAAAGTTAGATGCAACCAAAAAAATGGTTACCAAACGATGATGACAGTCTTCATCATGAATTCCAGAAACCGTTCTCATTGTTATCCATATTGTTTAGGTAGCAGGTTACAAAATAACACCAACTCCGACCCAAATTAAACTTCCATCATGCTTACGACCACTGTTACGGACTGATAATGAATAAAAGGGTGAAATCATGGTGGAAATATTATAAGATACGGCAACAGAGGAAAATATATATGCATGCATCAATAGTTATTCAAACAATATTGTACTACTATTTTTATAGGACAAATAACGGATGGACATAAACATGAGAAAACCGATATATTAACACAAACAAAATTAGTTTATCTGTGCATTAAAATTTTCGTTAAAGGTTACAGTCCTATAGGTGGGGGGGTTAACTTTAGCTTCAACCAACATCTTATTATTCAATGCATACATGCAGTACATGCCCATGCTAGAAAAGTAATAAGTCTGCAGAAGAAAATACAGCAAGCATGAAAATGAGCAGTTCAGAGCATGAAGCAAAATAAAATCATATGTAGAACATGTGCATAACCCGTGGGTGTCGATGGTTAACTGAAATCGCTAACGCGCAAGCACAAGAAGAAAACCAACGTCAAAGGATTCGATGGAAATGATATAAAAAGGCAACGTAAAACATATTACTTGTGTACTAACGATTTTCAGTTCGTGTGCTACCATAACTTGCGGATATTTATAATAATCATTATGCAATAACGATTAATTCTACTTTAGCAAATGATAGAACACATTATGTAAAACAACTACAGTACAGAACAACAACAAACGGAAACGATTTATTAGACCACATGTAGAAATATCTAAACCAACATTTTCAGACCTTATCATTTCTTCACTAATTGATCAAGCATATGGTGTGACACAAATCCACTTAGATTGTTGAAAAATATTATACGATGGTTATGCAAACTACTACTTAATGATTTATATAAAAAAGAAGCTCTGATGACCACATGTTGTATTATTACTAATCTATTGATCATAATCAAATTTTGGACCAAATGTCCATGTTGTTTGTCTCACGTTGTTTGTCCATGCAACAATAAACATCGGCAATAAAATAGACATTGGTGTAAGTGACAAACCGTGTAACATATATACTCAAACACCTTGAGAGCTGCTATAAAACAGCAAATTCCAATGGACGAAAAAAGATGTTAATCAGACATGGAGACATATATAGCAATTTAGATTGCAGAAAATGGAGACATATATAGCAATTTAGATTGCAGAAAGTGTTGTGCAAAATTTCAATTAATTTGCATTAACTTTAAAACTGCAGTGGAATACTAAAGCGCAAAAAAACAAAAGAATCAAACTTGTCGATTAATCATCAACCACCAATTCAATGAAAAATAGTCACCAAACAAAGAGAAACAGAAAAGTAGAGAACATTGAGATTTAACGTGGTTCGGCTAGGTTGCCCACGTCCACGGACCCAACAACTATTCTTTATTTTACTGAAGAAAGAGAGTACAAAAGAGAGATTACAAAATTATATGTAATGGTGAAGATACTAACCAATAATTAAAAATTGAATAATGAATTTTATCCAAAGACTTGTTTATGCTCAAAACCCCTAATTGATTGACTGTAGAAATTAGGGTTTACTGAAGAAGAGGATAATGGTGGATGCTCTCTCACACTCATATGAAGATGAACTTCATTCATTTAAATAGGCATGAAAATGAAGAATGCTTGGAGATGAAGAAAATTAATTTTCATATTATGTGACAACCTTTCGATGTTACTTGATTTGATTCCAATGCACATAAATGACAAAAAAAAAAATCTATGTTCCCATAAATTTCCAGTGCTTAAATCAATCTCCATGTATAAACTTGTCTATCTTCATATAATAGATCCGATACTTTCTCTAAAAGATATCACACATATCCTTCCTCATTATCTTTCCATGTATATCCTAATAATTGATTGAATGAATCAGTTAATTATTTTCTTGTCTTCTTTGGAAAATATTTGAATCACAAAAACTCAACATTGTGTTAAATTTTGATGATACAAAATCACAAATAGAAGAAAGAAATGCAAGAAGGAAAGTAATCATGTTTGTTCATTATGGAAATGCATAAATTATTGGATTGCATTTGAATGAGATGACAAGGAAATATATGCATGCAAACGTTATGGAATAATATATATGCAAAAAGATATGCATATTATTTATTTTTCCGCAATCGCATTGCTTGGGGATTATTTTCTTCCATCTTTGGAATGAGTGAATTACTTGCTATGTTTGCACGATTTGTTACCATTGTAATTTTTCTCCATTATCTTCTTACCACATCTTCGTAATTTAATTGATGACTCACATGAATTTACATTGGTGACTCATAAGAATTTACATTGGCTATATATTGAGGATAGACTTAATTGTAAACTCGTCCTGGTATTCAGCTAGTGATCCACAAATGGAGTGTCTCTTCTTGTTATCCCTCATTTAAGGCTTTGATATGTAAATTTATCTTGTAATCTCTTGTAACTCTCTCATGTGTAATAAAATCTTTCTCCTTTGGACTGGACGTGCACTACCTTAATGATAGTGGAAACAG
The DNA here is from genome assembly GCA_030765085.1 of Allium cepa. Classification (NCBI taxonomy): domain Eukaryota; kingdom Viridiplantae; phylum Streptophyta; class Magnoliopsida; order Asparagales; family Amaryllidaceae; genus Allium; species Allium cepa. The sequence goes on from CM060943.1 coordinate 434,305,024, forward strand.
TATAAATAGTGTACGTCTCTTTCTTCTTTATAGTTATTTGCTATTTATTTGGAGCAATAGAATAATTGCTGCTAGATTATGTGATGTTCAAATTAGCAAATCAAGATCTTGTTTATTGTTTTCCCACATTTGTGCAATTTTTGCACAACAGATTGGTATTAAAGCAAGGTGATTTGTTTGAATTTGCGCATCAATGGCTTCTAGAAAGAGTGGTAGATTCAATGGTAGTTATGTTATTACTCATTTGGATGGAAAAAGAGATTTTGTGCAATATTGAAGATAAACGGAGCAGATTATGTTGAGAGAGAAGAGCGTTCCAGTCTTAGAACTTTGGTGATAAGGAGTTTGATTTTAAGAGTATTATGTTGAGAAGAGAACATGAGTCGAGGTGGGGTGTTGGAGATATGTGATTTTTCATCAAGGTGGAGTGTCAAATTTTGGTGATATAAAATCAAAAATAGAAGGAAATGAATATGCAAGAAGGAAGGTAATCGCGTTTTTTCATTATGGAAATGCATAAATTATTGGTTTACATTTGAATGAGATGACAAGGAAATATATGCATGCACACATTATGGAATAATATATATGCAAAAAGATATGCATATTATTTCTTTCTTTGTAATCACATTACTTTGGGATTATTTTCTTCTATCTTTGGAATGGGTGAATTACTTGCTATGTTTGCGCAATTTGTTACTATTGCAATTTGCCTCCATGATCTTCTTACCATATCTTGGTAATCTGATTGATGACTCACATGAATTTACATTGGCTATGTATTGAGGGTGGACTTCATTGAAAACTCATCCTAGTATTAAGCCAGCGATGCCAAAATGAAGTGTCTCTTTTTGTTATCCCTGATTTAGGGCTTTGGTATGTAAGCTTTTATCCTGTAATCTCTTATAGCTCTCTCATGTATAATAAACTCTCTCTCCTTTGGACTGGACGTACACTCCCTTAATGATAGTGGAACTAGTATAAATATTTTGTGTCTCTTCCTTCTTTATAGTTATTTGCTATTTATTTAGAGTAATAGAATAATTGCTGCTGGATTAAGTGATGTTCAAATTGGAAAATCTAGATCTTGTTTATTGTTTTTCTGCATTTTTGCAATTTTTGCACAATAGAAAGGTGAACAATGTTCATTCACGGATTGTAAAAAAACCTTGAGGTTACTCACCAAGAATCCAAAAGTCGACAGTGTAATCTCCAGGCAACGTATGTGGATTACCAACTGTATATACGTAGGAAAATATGGATAAGTTGACGTTGGCCATCCGCGGAGGAGAAATTGGAATTGAAGGCAACGGTAGGCTAGAAGGGGGAACAATTAGAAGGGAATTAAAAACAGAAGACAAGGAGTACGCAAAAGTGGACTTATGTTGAAATGATGCAATCTCAAACTGTCTAACTCATCATTTCCTGTTTTCCATTAATAATTTAAACCAAAATAGAATAGCAAAACTAAAAATGAATGTAATAGATTCGACCTTGAAAAATCGAAGAAGACTGGACGTTGAGATACGACCTAAAGATCACGGAGGAAAAGAAATAAGTTGAAAGGGAAGATTCGACAGTATGAAGTTGAGATGGAAACGGACGTCATGAAGTTTAAATTTTATTAAAGCTTTTCCTACATGGTTTGCCTATTTGGTTTTATTGCAATGTTTATGTACCAGCGCACTTTATTTTACAACGATATTATGAATGAAAATGGGACTGGTTGGAATGCATTTTTTTGCCCCACATCCCCATGGATTTTTTAGACCTCGCTCCAGACCCATTCCATAGTCTCTATATAGGTTCGAAATTTTAAACTAAACCCAAAACCCGTAAGGTTCATGGTAGACCTACCCTGCCCTAAGATCCGGTAAGGCTATATGTATTGATTCAAAATTGTGTACTAATGTACATTTGTTTATTTATTTTATTTGTTCTCGCTAAATGACACATTAAGTACAAATAATAACGTGTTTACAATAATAAGAGAGGATGATAAAATTGAGGTTTACGATCACAACTCAAAAAAATAAGCATATATTATTATATAATTACTAAAAAGATAACAAATTATCATTATGTTAATAGATTGATTTCATGAGATCTTAGTAGTGCAAGTCGGGTTAATGTGGGTCAACCGAGCCTCAATCCGCCCCTAAATCTGAAGCTCTTAAGAATGGATCATAGGTCTACTCGTTCCATTAACCTAATGGGATGGGTCCGAACAGATCAAAATAAGGACGAGATTATCTTGTTTGGATTCCAAACCCATCCCATTACTATCCCCAACAGTTGTTTAACCCATTCAGTTTTTACCGCACTCGATCACATCTGTCAAAATGAACAAGAAATATCCAAATCAAAATCAGGTAAGTTATTTCCCATCCGATTTGCTTGTTGATCTAGGGGTTATACATTTTAGTAATTAACGAAATTGATATATTCTTTTTATTTTTGGTTTTTGTGTGAATTTGGTTGCATTAGCTTGCAAAAAAATTCTTGAATTTGACTGAATTTTCTTGAACATTATTCGTTACATTGCATCGACGAAGATATGGGTATGTAGTTATGTGTAAACAATTAAAGTTGCAAATGTGGTTTAGTTGGAGCCTCTCTCTCGAGAAATGTGGATTACTATGGAACCAAGCTAGGAAATGATGTTCTTTAAGCGACCAAAAAGGTTTGGAGCAAGGCATGTTGGCAAACCACCTTAATAATTATTGTTATAGCATTCTAGAAAGGGTGATTCTTTTAACACCTCCTTTTTCCTTTCCCACCAGATGGTTCTATTATTAGCTAATTTTTCCTTTCCCATATGGCGAAAAAGGATAAAGGTTTGATGACCAAAATACCTATGAGAAAGAAAAAAAAAAGTGAACTATAATTTATGACCTCGGCATTAAATTATCTATTTCTTTCATACTAAGACATCATTTCTATTTCAGGTTAATAATAACACAGTACATGTCTTCAATTTTTACATATCGTCATTGGAGATACAGTACCAACAATTACAAGATTTTCATCTATAATTGTATCCAATTCAAAATAGATATTAATAAAATCATAAAAGATTAAAATTGAAATTAGTAACCATTATGATTCACAGAAAATACTAGTTATCCAGCAAATACAAGCTTTATACAAAGTCCATATGAAACACTGCAATATTTCATTAAGGGTAATTTTGGTGTTAAACTAAAAAATGGATCAACGCCCTGAATTGAATGTGAAAGCACCGACCATGTTTCTCAGAGTAAACAATATAGAAAATGAATGAAAAAGGAGCAGAAATAGTAAAGAGACAGAATAATTTTATGGTGGTTTGACTGTTAACGACACTACAAGAAAGCAGGCAATTTTCGACGGCTAGCAGCCGTCGGCGACTATCGCTAGCCGTTGGAAATGCCATTGGAATACGGACCACAAAATTCATCCGTTTCCAACGGCTTCGCGACATAATAGCGATGGCGTCTGACGGCAATTTCGACGGCCTTTCCATTGGATTTTCCGACGACCATGTTGTCCACGTGGCATGGTATTTTTCTGCCAAGCTGCCGGGAGTCATTGCTAACCACTGGAATTTTTGTCTAGGCGGCTGTTGCTCGCCGTCGGAAATGATGGCCAATAGGCCGGCGCAAGCCGTTCGAAGGGGTGGCCAATGAGCCGTCGGTAATCTAGATAATTTTTTTTTCAGCAACCCTACTTCGCTTCCATAGCAATATCAATATATAACTCATCAAAATCAATATATAAGCCACGTATATAAGCTGCAATCAATATCGATATCAATATAAAACTCATACATCATAATATCAAACGCAAACATATTTACATCCAACATCAAACTCCAATATTTACAAAACAAACCTTTCATCATCACTCTCACCCATTCAATATCAGTATATACATCCAACGTCAAACTACACATATCAACTCCACAAATCAACCACCAAATCAATGTCAAACACCACATGTCCATAAATTAAACTCACTATCACTTAATGATTATATACGCAAATTACATCCAACACCACATGTCCATAAAAACTACAAATCGTACCTCAAGACTCATTATCGGCTCTAGAGCCACCGGACGAAGAGAATGTACCATGAGGCTCTACATACTCGGCCAGACGCTGGTTGAGCTGCTCCATTTGTATTGCTCGGAGACGGTCATGCTCCTACAGTTTTGCAATCTTCTCTCTGAGCTCATTAATATCCAAGTTGTCTTGAGCCTTTTGGTAAGCCCTTTGTGATATCCGAGCCCACAAAACAAGTCAAAATATGTTGAAGTTATTATGTAACTTTTATAAAAATTATGTAAATTTTACAACATGGTTAATTTTTATAAATTACCGATTGGTTGTCGTAACCGTAGTGCATGTTTCTCTGGGTCGGGTCCATAATAGTGTCAAAGATCACGTCCTCCTCATTAGTGGTCAACTACTCCCGTCCGGAATGCTCAAGCATCTGCGCATGTGACTGCATAAATTTTTCCTGCAACGTAAAATTAAATACAAGTAAATATTACATGACATTATTACAATATTTTATAACTAATTAATTAAAACGATAACTGTTAATGACTTATAACTTAAAATATACTTACATGAGCAGCGTATGTTCTATCATCCTCATGCTAGGCATACGACACCGATCCCTCGTCATTTGTTTCTCTAATGGCATGGATATGCTCAAACACATCCATATACGACATGGGACCCCCCCCCCCCCCACGCACTTTCCTGCAATAATTGGTGTATATTATTGTTGTTCGTACAAATTTATACTAAAAATGTAATAACTGTTCGTAATTACAATTAATTAATTTACTAGGTTCTCACGATGGTGCTGGAATGATTTAACCAACCACGGTGTGTGACAGGATTTTTCTGCCTGTTTATAGAGTTCCTCTTCGACTTTGTCTGCAAATTAAAAATTAGGATTATATTTTACAGGTATAAATTATGTATTTTGTATTTAAAAAGTTAAGATGATATCTGATAGACTTACCTTGAATTCGTCGCTACCCCACCATGCGACCTAAGCATCCCAGACGCTCGCGCCCATCCATTTTGGCTTCTTTCCAAATTTTCTTATGCTAGACATCGTGTCCTATAATTCTTTGCCACTTTTGAGTTCCAGTGGCATTGGCGAAGGGACACGTCCTCCTTTTATCAGTCTACTGCCCCTTGTATATATGTTGAAATAATATAAGTTATACATTTATATTTAGTCAGCAAATTGTAAAGTGATTATATATAATGGTATATGATTTTATGCTTACCAGGAAGTCCTGCCATATGCTCTCCTGTACATGGTCCAGGATCCTGCTCCACTTCGGCCAGCATGCAGACATGTGACTCATGTACGCCTGCTTCGATGTGCTGAGCACAATGTAAGAAGGCTCAAGCTCAAAACCCCTGCATTAAATACGATACAGACAAATCATAACTAATATATCATACAAAATATTTACAATGCTGAAGAAAATTTAATACTTACGAGCCATCGGCTTTCGTTAGTAATCTGACTACCGTATGCGGTGCCTCCTGTGAAGGTCCGCTGCCATCACCACCGATGCGACATGTCCCTCTCTAAGACCCACAGAGAGAACCAGTCTGTGAAGGACTCCACCGCCTAAAAAATGACATCTGTAATATCTGTGACAAACACATTATTTTATTATGGCAGAATATATCATTTAATTATGAGTAAACATATCAAGATTTAACAACAATAATCGCATGTAACATACAAAAATGTGTAACATCAGTACTCTCATAAATTACCTTTTTTCAACGTGTATACTATTAAATTAGTCCTCGTCGTTTTTTGATTCAGACTATGTCCTGTACTCTATATTGTTTTCCTCTGTGGTCTCAAATGATTTTAATAATACATTTGATTAATCATTTAGAGGTCCTAAATCGGTTTTGATCGTCTGTTATTGCAAATTCCCCTTTCTCCTCGATATCCGCTTGGTATGTTTGTTCGTCCAGAATATTCTTTCCATCAAAAGTAAATCTTGCCTTCATTTTAAAAACCACCGACAAATCTTTTTTATCTCTTTTCAGAGATGGATAAGGAGCATAATAAACTTGTAGGGCATGTTTTGCTAGTATAAACGGATCGTAATTATGATAACATGATGTATTCTTTATTTCAATAATATTATATTTTTAATGCATGTTGATTCATGAACCTGGAACATTACTGAACTAGTTGCATCTAAACAATAAACTTCTTCCGCAAGTCTGGTGAAATATATCAACTGCAAAACCTGAGTTAACATACCATAAAAATAATTTATGTGATCATTTGGATCATCACTATCTTTAACATATACACCGGTATTGTTAGTTAATTTTTCAGCCCCATATTCTTTGGTGTTGAATTTGTATCCATTGACAAAGAATATGGTATATGTCTTGGCTTTTCTTTTTGGTCCCATCGCAAGATTTTTCAACCCTTCACCGACCACACAGCTTACCACATCATATATGTGGTTCGAAAACAAAGTAGCAATTTTTTTGCTGATATCCCGGCTTGGAAGTTGTGATTCATAAATACTGCATATTGCGTTATAATTAATACACACATGTATTATTTAAGCAAATAATTTTAGATGTGTTATTCATTAGTACCCAACAAATGGCGCAACTTCTGCACAGTTAAGAAGAACATATGTGTGGGCTACATGGTAATCTCTATCGTCTAACCATACTTCCACATATTTTCTAGCAGGGCATTCATGTTGTCTAAAAATAGATGGCATTGATTCAAAAGAATCTTGTTCGATGCCCTCATTATTTCGCATAGTACTTTCAAAAGATAAGTTCACATGGTCACTGAAATAATGAGAGAAAAAGAACGAAGCTTCTTCTTCGATATATGACTTGCATATCGAACCTTCAACTCGTGTTTTTTGTCTCACTTTTTTCTTTAGATGATTCAAGCACGTGTTAAGAATAATTATAATTAAATTTTATTATATGGTTAAACTAAAATTTAACAACTCAATATTAATACCTTTCAAATGGATAACAAATGTCCCATCATTACATGATAATCATGATTTTTCATCCCACTCGGTTTACCGTTCTTATAGTCGACGCATCTACGAAGATTAGAGGAAATCCCATTAGGGAATCTTAATCCTTCCACCCACTTTAACAATACTTTAACTTGGTTACTATCTAGCTCGTAGCATGCTTTGGGTTTTTTTGTGTCATTTGGCTTCGTATGAAGCTCAGGACGATTGCATATTGCTTTTATATCACTTCTTGCTTTCAAATCGTCTTTAATCATTCATTTAACATTCAGAACTATGTTAAATACATTATCAAATATGTTTTTCTCATTGTGCATCATGTCGATATTATGACGAATTAGGATATTTTTCAAATAAGGCAACGTCCAAAATATACTTTGTTTGCACCACTTATGAATCGTCAATTTACCTTGTATTTTAATTTGTTCGTCGGTTTCATGTATCTTTGGATAATACTTTACAAGCTTACAAATATCTTTGCTTGACCAAATCGTTGATCGCAAGGTCTCAACTATATTACTTGTACAGTATCTTTTCTAAAAGGATGATTAATATGGAGAAAACACCGATGATAGTCAAACTATGAAAAAAAATCATGCGGTAGAGAAAATGCTCGTATTTCTTCCATGCAATAAGGGCAAGCTAGATGACCAGCCATACTCCAATTGATAGCATTGCATACGCAAGAAAATTGCTTACAATTCATAGTAGAGAAACGAACAAACGAAAGTTTTTTTGAAATGTCGTATGTTTCAACACCATCGTACTACAATATTTTCAACTATTCAATCGATGGTTGTAAATATACGTCGATTCCTTGTAATAGATTATTAGGGCTAGGGATGACAATAGTGAGAAACATATACTGAGTTTTCATACACATCCACGGAGGTAAATTTTAAGATGTAACGATTATAGGCCAAGATGAATATTATGAACCAAATTGAGATGACGACGGAAATTCATCCTTACATAAATCGAGTCTAACATTACGGCTCTCCGCTGTGAAAGCAGGGTATGTCTTATCAAAACGCTTTCATGCTTCTTTATCAGCTGGTTGTGTTAGCGTACATTTTTCCTGTGTTCTCACATAGTGCAATTTCATATGATGCACGATTGCAGAAGATGCATCTAACCTTTGAAACCTAAGAGTAATGGGTAAGTAACACATACGGTTGTATGGAACTTCCTTTTCCTTCTTTTGTCTTGGTTTGTATCTTTCTGGATTACATATTTTACAATTCCTAAAACTGATGTCTTCTTTCCAAAACAACATTGCAACCATTTAAACATGTATCTATTTTATGATACGGCAAAGCAAAACAGACATAAGTCTTTTCACTTCATAATGATTTTCGCACATTAAATTATCGGGTGGCATATGCGAGTTTTGCAGCTTATACTATAGCTGTAGACCCGGCTTCTGTGAAGTTGTATTTTGATTTTATCGCAATATATTCTATAGTTACTGATAGTTGAGTACCGCTTGTACAACCATCCCAAAGGTGTTTCTTAGCAGCATTCAGTAAATCTTTAAAAAAAATTTGCTTCAATACTTGGTTCTTCTTCGACATTAACATCGTTACCATCAACTTTAACAGAAGGGAACATTGAACGTGCCACATCTTCAATCATATCTTTTATGAGATTCGTCGGAACAACTTTATTATCCACCTCCTCCTCCGAATGTACGGGATTAGGTGCTATAAGTTCTTCATGACGATCACATACCAAATAATTCGACACAAAAACATATTGGCGCAAATGAACTTTTACCATATCTGGTATCAAATGGTTCAATAGTTTACACCTACTACATGTACAAAGAATTTCTTCGTTATTTCCATTACTACATAAAGCGAATTCAATAAAGACATGTACACCATTTTGAAAATATCCAATTATTGAGCCTCTAATTTCTCTTCATTGTTGGTACATCCAGCTCCGATTGATAAAATAATTGACTATTTTCCTACTTTAAAACATAAAAGCGCACTAACCATTTACGTCTTCACATTTTATTTTTCAAATAAATTATACATTTTAATTTTCGCAAATATATAATATTATTCTATTTGATTTTATTTTCAAACTAATTTACACAAATTATTAAATAAATATAATCTATAATTTTTAGGTTATTGTTTTACACTTTGATGGTTAGTCATCATACTTCCCATTACAAACACAGTAGTAATTATATTTTGCAAACCATTTTATTTTAAATAGTTCATAAAATTTCGACAACACGTTCTTTTTGTTTCATGTGTACACACGTAAGTGTACGATACATGGAACAAAGGGGAAGTACTATCGAAATTTTGTTAAATCATTTAAAATAAAATGATTCGCAAAATATAATTACTACTGTGTTTGTAACTTGTCCAATACAGGGACAAATAAGACAAATATTGTATAGATGAATATAAATGTTCGTTCTGTGATAAAAATGAATATTCATACAACGATCATATACAATATTTGTCAGATGGGGCCAAAAACTCTCTAAGGGATTTATTAAAAAACAAAGCGTATTATACAACAACTTTTACAATAATTTATTTATATTCTAAAAAACGCATACACTAAATCGTCATTTTCGTTATCTTAAAAACGCATATACCAAATTTTGAGTATCGACTCTAATTAATTCAAAGTAGCCCTAATGGACACATGCACTAATTAATCAATGCATATGCACCAATTAACGCACATATACAATAACAAAAAAAAAATTCTCAACATTTCAGTGATAAACAAATGTAATAACAAGCTAATTAGCATTCAATAGGTCATACCAAATAATCAATGAGTTATTTTACAACTATAACAATAAATTATAGGGGTGGGCGCGGTCGATTAACCGCACAAATCGGTTAATTTTTACGGTTAACCTAAAATAATATGCGGTTCGGTTAACCGATATTCGGTTAATCGATGTTGGTAGTATCGACCGAACCGCAAAATTTAAACCGCGGTTAACCGGTCACATAGAACGGTTAACCGACTATTATTCGCGGTTAAACGGTTAATCGGTTAATCGGTAAAGTTAGAACGGTTAACCGATTATTGTTTGCAATTTTGAAATGTTTGCATAGCTTAGCCATCATACATTATTATGTATAATCACTTAGCTCAGCAATCATACAGTATTATGACATACACTTAGCTCGGCAATAAATAATGATCTGGAAAATTTACAATATTATGTATAATCAATTCCCAAACTTGAACGTTATAATATGCATTATACATTATAATCAAGACCCGCCATCAGCCATCATAGTTCATACACTTAGCTCAGCATACAAATACAAATACAAATTAAGACTCCTCAGCATACAAATACAAATACAAATACAAGATCAGTCATCGACCATCAAGACTCCTCAGTTCATTGCAAGACTCCTCAGTTCATTACAAATTAAGACTCCTCAGCATACAAATACAAATACAAATAATGCAACAATGCTGCATGCAGCTAAAATTTAATAAAGTCATCATACACTTAAACCTCAGTTCATCACAAGAACTTTCTTCTCCATCCTCGTATTCTTCGATATTTTCTGAAAATTAAATAATAAGAACTTATCAGTTTGTAGATAACACTGAAGAGTATAAACAAATTAATAAGCCATACATTTATTAGTCTTTATTAATACAAGTAAACTTCCAGATGCAGTTTTGGGGCACTGTTTGTCTTTGATGGCACAGTTATTTTTATACTAAGCAGGTGATCAGGTTTACTTCTAAAATTCATATGCATCAAACAAATGCATATGCATCAAACATTTTATCCATATGCATATGCATCAGGTTTGATCAGGTGATCAGGTTTGATCACCTGCATATGAATCAAACCTGATCAAACAGATGCTAGGCATTGTTTGATGCATATGCAGGTTGATGCATATGCATATACAATACATCTTATTATACAACACTTATATATGTCGTATGCAGGATGATGCATATGCATATCCAGAAACCTACTTATCTCCAAGGAAATGTATAAAAATGATAAGAAAATTAAACAATCTAATAGGCATATGCAGGTTTTCAATACAATTCAGTGTTTAAGAACTTTCAAGTATCAACTCAAACTAGAAGTAGAAGATGCATGCAATTGAAGTACATTATATTATGAGATAATTTAAGTAAACTAAGTAACTTCCAATACTGCTAATATTTGACTAGTGTTTAATAATACTGCTAATATTCCAATACTGCTAATGTTCCAAAAATGATCTGGGAATTATTATTGTGTACCAACTGAGCTTCACTTAATTACACTACATACATTTACACTGTGAGACTGAAATAAGGAAAACTGCATATATTTGACTAGTGTTTAAGGAAAACATGAATGTGAGTATATGTTTACACTACAGTATACATGCATATGTTTGAATAGTTAGACTAAAATTGAAATAAACTAAATAAATTGAAGTGAATATAAACACTGTAATTAAGGAGATATTAACCATGGTGAAAACATTGATGATGGAGATGGACTATCCACGTTGAAAATTGAAGATAATGGCAATTCACATTGATGACCATGCACAAATTCTACATGGAAAACAAATTAGTTAGAGTATTGTATGTAAAATCAAACAAATATCAAACAATATTATTTTACGAACGCTAATATCACCTGAGAAAGCATCATCGTAATAGTAAACATCATCGTTTGGAACCTCAATCCGGTGGTCGACAAAAATTGGTTTGGACCTTAACCAATTTTGAGTACAAATTAATGCCTCAACCATTCGTGGACTCAAAGTACTACGAAAAGGATCTATAACCCTTCCTCCGGTGCTAAAAGCGGATTCGGAAGCAACCGTGGACACCGGAATAGCAAGGAGATCTCGAGCGACTAGAGATAAAACATGATATTTGGAGCTATTTACCTTCCACCATAGTAAAACATCAAAATCATTTGGTGCATCCTCAATCGGTGCATTTAAATACTTTTCTAGTTCATTGCATTCATTGTCTCGTTGTCGAACTTGTCGTAAAAAAGTATTTCTTTTTCTAGAAAGAACATCACTAACATTCACAACACTTTCACTATCAATGGAAGTACTAGATCGTGGTTCATCACATGTTTGTGTTCCAAATGTAGAATCGCTCACGTAGAAGTCAAACAACCTTATCAAAATATCTTTCACACTTTTTAATATGTCATCTGCAACTACTTTATCATACATGTCTTCAACACATAACTTCAAAAATTGAAATTTATACCTTGGATCAAGCACACACGTAACAAGTAAAATTTTGTTCATGTTACTTACGTTTCCCCAATATTTGTCAAACTTTGCTTTCATATTAATTCCCATTCTTCCAACATAAGGATTCGTTTTCACAATTAATGCTCGTAGTTCTTCTTGAATTCCACTTAGCTCGGCAAAACAATCATTTGAGGTAATACCATCATTTTCTTCATCAAAGTAAGCAACAAAAATACCATCATTTTCTTTCATATCATCAAAAACCCTTCTGTATTTCAAAGATGCTTCCAACATCAAATACGTTGAATTCCACCTAGTGGGTACATCTAAAACAAGCATAGATTTATTCTCAATTCCCAAACTTGAACACATCTCTCTAAATTTAGAAAATCGTGCCGGAGATGATCTCACAAATCTAACTGCAGTACGAATTCCAACTATAGTATTGCTAATTTCTTTTAGCCCATCATGAACAATTAAATTGATTATATGGGCACAACAACGTATATGAATGAATTCACCATTCAAAACACAACCAACATTATAATCTTTTAATTTGTTTTTCACATAATTGATTGCCACTTCATTTGCACTAGCATTATCAACCGTGATCGACACTATTCTTTTGAGTTCCCATTTTTTGATACATTGGACAATAAGTTTTCCAATATTTTCTCCTTTGTGACTAGTAATTACACAAAAATTTATAACCCTTTTATGTAATTTCCAATTTCCATCAATAAAGTGTGCAGTTAAAACCATATAATTCACGTTTTGAATAGAAGTCCATGTATCGGTAGTTAGACAAACACCATGCAATGAATCGGAGAACAATTTTTTAAGAGAATCTATCGAGTCCCAATATAATTGAAGCACGTCTCTACAAATTGTTCTACGTGAAGGAACTTCAAAACTAGGACACAATTGCCGACAAAATTCAAGAAAACCTTCACCCTCCACAAAACTAAAAGGGAGTTCGTCGATGATTATCATTCGAGCTAATGATTTTCTACATTCCTCTTTGTTAAATGACCATGTGGTAAGAGTGCAACTATCTTCACTATCGCTATTTTTTTCAAAAACTAAACTTTTTTGTCTCTTATCACTGTCACGTGGAATTGACCTACATGATTTTGCTACATGATAATTCAAATGTGTAGTGCCATTAAATCTAGAATCACATGCAAATTGTTGACCACAGTAGTTGCAAGCACATTTGTTAACTTTGGGATTAATATCTTTAGTAAAATGTTTCCATACCAGAGAAGGCTTTCTTGAAGAAGGCTTGCGATTCATGTATGGAGGTGGTTTTCCAACATTGATGTTGTCGTCCCCGGTTTCTTCGTCATCTGCTTCTTCCGCATACTTATCATTAAGATCCATTGTTTCTCTAGAAGATCCACCTATTTCCACCTGTTTTACAATTAATAAAGACATAAAATTAGCGGAAACAGAAGCTATATGTAGGGGTAATAAATGAGTAAGGGATATGACTACTGTTAATGATGGTTGCTGGTTAGCTATATGTTAATGATGTTAATGATGGTTGCTGGTTAAAAGTGTGCATATTAGCTATATGTTAATGATGGTTGCTGGTTAAAAAAACATGGTTGTTGGTTAAAAGTGTACAATTAGTTCCTATCCAGCAACCAATAAAGCTCTGCTATAAATCTCATTTATTTATTTATAAAAATATTCCTGCACCATACACAATTAATACTTAATAATGATCCTGAAAAATGAGGCGACATATTTCCAAGGCAAATAAACATAATGTTCTCTTATAGCAAAAGATCAAGTAGGTAGGCATCACATCAAGATATGGAAACTGGTGGTTAGCACACTCCTGAACTGTTCTCTCATCATGTGCAATCTTACTAAAAATGGCTGACAATATACAAGTCAAGGTTGCATCAGGAAATAGCAGAGCAGAGCCTATATATCCATTCATGCCTCAGATAGTAGGTGGAAAGAACTCAGTAAAAATATGACTAGGCTAATGAAAAGCAACAAGTGTTCATACAAGGACAATAAAAAGTGTCAAAAATGTTGTTGACCACAACCTATGATGCAAGAACATACGATCAAGTCAACAGAAAGACGATGCAAAAGCAATGACCTAACACTACTATATCCAACACTCAAATAGACAAGCACCATAATAAGGTGGTGGTGCACCACCACAATAACTAATAGATGTTTTTTTTCCAGCTAAAAAAGCACCCATTTAGATTGTTATGTAGTCCTAATGTCACTTTCGGCCATCAATCAATGTATGTTTATCAGTACTGCACACTTATTGACTGTTAGAAACAAAAGGTGTATGTGACATCAAACAACAACGATTACTAACCAATAATCAAAATAATTTCTGAATTCATATCTATATTACAGTAGCCAAGCATGTAAAAAGAATACCAAAATTAACTTCATGCAGGACTGCCTTCTATAGTCTAGTGTTACAAATAATTCAGATCGATTCTATTTGGTTCAGATCCAATAAAACACTATTTCCACTTCAGGCTGATTCAGTGGTCTAAAGAAGCAACCAAATCACGATTGGAAGTGTAAATATATGTAAAAGAAGCAACCAAATCACGATTGGAAGTGGAACGATGCAAAATAAAAATCGAACTCACATTTTTTCTCTTTCTGCTAGTATTAACCATTGCTATCGCTGAAATGGGCGATCTACGGATCTACTATCTGGTGAGCAAAGATTCGTGAGTGAATTGTTTGAATTTGGGGCGAATCGACGGGATCGTTGTGAGTGAATGAAATTGGATACGGAGTAGTGAGTCGTGAGTCTCGTGACTACTGAATAGAATAGCGGGAGAGGAAACTAGGGTTACGCAGTCGCACGAAAGCAATGGGCCGGGTAGCAATTGTTGGGTAAGCCCGATAATTTAAAATATATATTCGGTTAACGGTTAACCGATAAATAACCGCGGTTAACCTTTAACCGAACTGATATTGGTCGGTTAACATCGGTCGGTTAACCTAAAGTTCGGTTAACCAATTTTTTCGGTTAAAGCGGTTCGATTAAGATCGGTTCGATCGGTTAAGTCGGTTCGGTCGGTTAAATGCCCACCCCTAATAAATTAAACCTAATTTAACAAATCAAAATAAAATATAGAGTTTAGGAATTTAACCTTCTTACCAAGCAATAGGTAATGGAGCTAGCTGAAAATCGAAGATTCTGACGTGCTGGCGGCGTGGAAGGTTGTTGACGGCATGAAGAAGGGGTTGGAGGACGGTTTGGAGGAGGGGATGGCTGACTTGGGGAGGAAAACAAATGGAAGAAACTGTCGGCCTGGGGCAGTAGGCATTGGCGATTTTTCGACGACTACCGACGGCGCCAACGGCACCATTAGCGACGGCTTCCGACGGCTACCGATGGTTAAGTTATTTTAATTTCAATTATGCCACGGAAATTGTTTGCCGTCGGTAGCAGTCGCTAATTGGGCGACGCGCCATAGACGGCCGTCGGAAACTATCGTCGCTATTTATTGTACTTATAGTAGTGCGAAGCCTACATCCACTTTTTATCTTGTATTAAGTGACAGCTGCTTCAAGATTGATTTGAGTTACAATATGATTGAATCGCCCAATTTAGAAATAAATCACAAGTATTTGGAGGCAACCGGAGGATCTAAGTTGCTCTTTTGTAACTATTATATGTGAGAAGAAGAGTGAAGAACAGTAATGGTAGAGTTGCACCAGCCAGTCCAGAGATCCCTTTCATGCTGCATATAGGATGGTATTTATAGAGGTTGGAGAGGACTTAGGCCAGAGCCGCTTTGCCAAAAGCCTGTAGTCGTCATGTAGAGGAAGCCCAAGAATTATCGGAGCAAACGATTTAGATCGGTACCGATCCAATTGGATCAAATCAGTACTGATCTAAATAGTTAAGCTTTATTTATGTTTTGACTACTTGGTTGTCTTCCTTACTTTGACATGATGCTCTCCGTATAATTTCGTAGCTTTTTGATATATTTCGATGATGATTCACCAGTGAGTTAGAGTGAACTGTATTCTGAATCAAATGAACCTTCACTTCTTGAACTTGGATGCTTGAATGTTACCAAACTTGTTGGGTGGGTTTAGTGGAGTCATAGGAGCGTGATGCAAGAGATTTGGAAGACTAATGATCAACCAATTCAGATCGGTACCGATTCAATTGGATTGGATCGGTGTCGATCCGAAAAGTTAGGCTATTTTTAGCCCATACTTCTTCGAGACTTTTTTGATGCTCTTTTAGGTCCGTCGGTCAAGTTTTGAGTTGTTCTAGCTTAATCTAAATGTTCTAACTTCTTTCGAATTCTACTGGATTTAAAATTCGGTTAAAAGGTATAATATGGGGTGAAAAAAGTAATAAGTGGGGTGTTATTCTTTTCTATAAACAACCGTAGTGAAAAAAGAAAAAATAGGAGTGCTAATAGAACCACCCTTCTGGAAATTTGGAGTATTCTCTTCAAATTCATATATTGTATCATGCAAGTTGAAAAATTATGAATAATTTTAGATCAATATGCTATGAATGTAGAAAGAGTGTGTAAATCACATAAAAAACTTGATTATCGTTATTAACTTGAAATTAAGTGAACAATTGGTATAAAAAAGAAAAATCCTTGTATGATGTATAACTTAAAATTTTAATTTCTATTTAATAGATGAGTATACTTATTATTTTTTGTGAACTGTCCATTTTCAAATTTAAAAAAAAAGGTAGTATAAGGTTCATGTTTAACTCTTTTGATTCCGCTAAATTTGTATTACCATCGTCACAATCCATCGATTCAAGAACAAGGTTTGAGAATGATCTAAAATTTAACTTTTAGGGTTTTTTGGATAAGAGTAATAGAAGAAGGAAAATATTATGAAATGTACAACAATGGATGAATAATATAAGTATGTTACAATATTATAGAGTGAATATGGTTTTATGTTGTTTTTTTAGTCCCACATCGTGGAATATGTTAAATCCTTAGCTCCAAAGCCATTATATAAAGAAGGCTATGTTATGTAAATAGATATCTATTCTCAGAAGTGAATAATATTTCTTTTGTCTCTCTCTCCAATGGCTTCTATTTTTCTTTATTCTATAACACGTTATCAGCACGATGTTTTATTTTTTTATGCATTTAAGATCTATTTCTTTTCTCTTGGGATCTAATTTTATTTCGTAGATCAAATTTCGTTTTGTAAACATTTGTTTTGATCTCATTTCTTTTTCCTGGATCTCATTTTGTATATCTTATAATGTTGATCTAATTATGTGAATCTAATATTATTTATTTGTATAGATCTAACTTTGTAGACTTTATTTTTCAAATCTCATTTGTAGACTTATTAAATTGATTTTATTTGTAGACGTTATTATGTTGATCTCAATATGATCTAATTTTTCTAATCTAATTCTATTATAGATCTAATTTTATAGATCTATAACATTTTATATTTTATATACTGTTGCTTTTCTTTTCGATCCACAGCCTTGATATGGTATAATGATTGATTTTAGATCTTATTGATCTTTCATTATTTTTAATTGATATTCTTTTTTATGAAGGATTTTATATAAAAATTTCTACCAAATTAACGTTGATTATCAAATATCTACATGAAATAGTTTTGATATTTGTAGCGTGTATAATTATATATATTATTGCTGATTTAATAATACAGAGAGGTTTGAGTTGCAGGAGAAGCAAACAAATTAATTTCCAATGACTCCAGTAATGGGAATCGAATCGATGGTACTTATATTTTTGACTTGTTCCATTTTTCATTCGTCGATGTATAAAACACGTTTCCTCTAATTTAATGGAAACACACACTTTTGCTCTTGCTATGAGATTTCCGGTTTCATTCACGCATTAAGTGAAACAAAGTTCCGTGATGTTCATATTTTCATTTAGAAATAATTTAGAATTTATATGATTATATCTGTTTTTTTGTTTAGGAATTAACCATATTTAGATGAGATGTAACTGAAAAAGATCAACATTTACCTATGGAACTCCCTGAAGGAGCGTTATGACTACCAAAATATGGTCACACTTTTAAACACTAGACATGAGTGGTTGAACTTGAAGTTTTAAGTCTTTAAATCTACTAGAAAATACAATTCCTCTATATTAAAATTACTTCTAAACTAAAATTATGTGAAAGGATTGTTTAGTAATACTAACCTGAAGTTAGATCATTTCTTCGAAGATGAAGGAAACTTCATTAATGATGAAAATCTAAGTACAGTAATAAATGATACAGTCGAATTGATCGATAATAGCAGCCCGAAGTCTGCTATGTGGATTTTATTTTATTTCAGTTCAATAAATTGGTTTGAAGTTGGTAAAACCCAAGTTTTGATAATCTTTGGGTGTGTTTGTCAAACTATATATTTGAAGAAGTACATTTTAATATTCTCCAGAAGAGATAATCCATATGACATACTCTTGAAGAGATGTTTTATGATTTTTATATTTCAAAATCCAAACATCCTAGAAGAGATGTTGTAGAATTATGTCAATTATGTAGAAAAAGATATTGATTATTGATGACATCCCAAAAACAATGCATATAAAGTATCTTTAGAAGTGATATGTACCACTCTAGAAGCGGTGTTTGTGAAATATCACCAGAAGTGATATTATATCATCGTATAACACTATAAAAGAATTGCCTATAAAATATTGTCAAATGTGATAATAAATTATCCAAAATTCAATCGTCTATTGTCATGGACCCGTAGCTCCATTAGACAAATAGTGATATGTAACCTTCTACTTTTCAGAACTTACGATGAATCAAATATTATATGCACAACTATTCTTGAAGAAATATCTTTAGATATGTTCCTGAAGAGATAATCTATATGTCGTATCATAATTTTCACTAAAGCGATATAAATACGGTCTTGAACAAATCGGTATGTGAAACCATTATAATTTCTTATTTTTATAACATTTCAAGGGTCCAAAAGATACTCTTATTTATGTTGTAAATATATCTATTTTACTGAACTCTCTAGAGGAGATGTTTATATATAATTATATATATATATATATATCTAGAAGAGAAAGTTCACTCCAGAAGTGGTGATACTAATATATCTTTAGAAGAGATTTATAAATTTGAAAATGATAACATATCTCTAGAAGAGATTTATTTATATATTTGGTAATTTTATTAAACCAAATAAGTGTACATAAATTTGATTATAAAGGATCCTAATTTAGCTTAGATTAGATCCTAAAAGTTTGAGAGCTAAGAGGAAATTTGTATCTGTAACATTCCAAGTATCTAGAAGATACTATTATTATTTTTGCTGTAATTTTTTTTACAGAACTCTCAATAGAGATGTGTAGAAATGTCTATATGCAATTAAAAATTACTCCTTGATAAGTAATCATAATTAGTGTTCAAAACTGATATTTGAGATATAATTGAGGAATAAAACTTAACAACTTGAAGTTGTGTGTATATTTTGTTCGAACCAGAAGTTCGATACGGTTTCAAACCAAATGTTTTGAACATTATCATGCGGTTTTGACAGGTTTGCATTGACATTGATTTATAAATAGAAATTAATAGTTTTGATCCTTGTAATAGTTTGTTCAAAAAATAACTAGTTCAAATGAGAAAGAATATGAAAATTTTATAATATACATGTGATACGTGGACGCACGTATACATCCATATATGTAAATATTTAGCTAACAACCTGAAGTTTGTTATAAGCTATTATTTAGTGATTATGCATAGATATTATTTAGTGATTTAAAATTCAATCAACATAAATGCTAAATGACCTGAAGTCATGTATGTATTCAAATGATCTACACAATAAGTAAATTCCTCCAATAGCTTAGATCAATGAATGCGAACAAACTCTAATAATCAATATCAATTGAACGCATCTTATCAATGAATAAAAGAATTATCCTCCTATTATTAATATGTATGGTGTAATTGCTAGTAGCAATATCATAATGGATCAAAATGAGAATCCAAAGATGATTATTATTTAATGTGACAATGTTTGTCAACATTGAGGGGGAGGATAAAGGGATACAAGCTCATTTTGATCATCAATGTTAAATATTTGTTAAAATATACAATGATGCAAAATATTAAGTAACTTGAGTAAATTATCAGTAATATCTCTAGTAGACTTTCTCCAATATAGATTTGAATCCCTGAAGGATCAAAATTTGTAAACCACATTTGAAATATGGTACAAAAGTCAGTTCAAAATATTTTTGGAGTAAGTAATAAAGATGCCAAATAAAGGAGGTGAGTGTTCTTGAAGAAACACTTAAGAATGCTCTGAAAGAGATCCATGACATGATTCTCAAATAACCCTAGAAGTGGGTTAGGTACCTAAAACATGATAATTAAAGAGATCTCAATAAATCATGTCTAGAACTGACAATAAATAATCATCGATGATAAATTTATAAATAATAAAGCGCTTATGTTTATAAATGGATTAAAGATCCTGGATTAGAGAAAAGCATGATTGACCATCATGAAATTCTCCTTAATAAGAAATCTGAACTTGTAGTCCGCAAAGTACCAAAAGTACTTGAAATGCTTAATATACCCCGAAGGTATAAATATGGTTTAAAATCATATTAAATAATGAAAGTATACAAATTCCTGAAGAATATAAATAACTTTCATCGTTATAAAGAATGCAAAGAACAATGAGAGTAAATTTTAACCTACTTTTAAGTATTGTTGTAATGAAAATCTTGATATAATTCATGATGAGTAGATTACTTCCTATTTTTAAGTATCGTTGTAATGAAACTCTTAATATCCATTGAAGTGATAGTTGCGATATGAAAATACTTATTAAAGTTTACAAATTTCTGAAGAATATATATAACTTTTGTAATCATAAAGAATGCAAAAGACATAAAGTGTAGATTACAAATTTCTTCTAAGTATTGCGGTAATGTAATTTTTGATGCACTTCAAGATGAGTAGATTACTTCGTGCTTTCAAGTATTGTTGTAATAGAACTTTTAATATTCATCAAATATGTAGTTGCAATACGCAAAACTAATTTGAAGCATAAAAATGAAAACACATGATGTGTTTTTCATAAAGGTAGCAAACAAAATGCATAAAACGCAAATCATATTTGGATTGGAAATTTTGATTGTATCGAAGGAAACTATTAATAAATTTTATTATTAATGAGATTCATATTTATAGATCCAGAAGTATCTATAACCAATTTGAGACGAATATGAATTCAGAGGAAAATTTTAAATCAGGGGGAGCATCCATAAGTATTTTATAATGCACTCTTTTTCCTTAACTAAGATTTTTCTCACTGGGTTTTTATTAGTAAGGTTTTAACGAGGCGTTATCTTGATCCAGAAGTATCAACTCCCTGTAACATTTGAAATAAGCTATAATGTACTCTTTTTCCTTATTTAAGATTTTTCCCACTGGGTTTTTCTTATTAAGGTTTTAATGAGGCATTATCTTGATCTAGAAGAATCAAACGTCTTTTCAAGAAATAACATCTCAAATATGTTATTTAAGTTAAATTATATTTTATCCTTGACTAAGGTTTTTCCCATCGGGTTTTCCTTTGTAAGGTTTTTACTGAAGTATTAAATTGATCCAGAAGTATCAAACTCTATCTGATGCAGTAAATTATTGAAATATGACATACTATATTGTACTCTTTTTCCTTCACTAAGATTTTTCTCATAGGGTTTTACTTAGTAAGGTTTTAATGAGGCATTAGTTTGATCTAGAAGTATCAAGCTTTATTTAAAGAAATAAGAAAATAAAATATGTCATTGTACTCTTTTTCCTTCACTAAGATTTTTCCCATTGGGTTTTTCTTAGTAAGGTTTTAATGAGGCATTATTTTAATCCTGAAGTATCAAACTCTTATAAGAAATATCATTTTTAGTATGATATTTATGATTTCACAAGTTGCACTCTTTTCCTTGTTCAAGGTTTTTTCCCATTGGGTTTTTCTAATAGAGGTTTTTAATGAGGCAACAATATCGACTGAATCGATAAATGCAAGCAAGATAATAATGAGGGGGAGCAATCATCATACATGTTTCAAAATGGAAAATTTCAAGTTATCTAAGCATTCAAGATTTTGAAGACGCATATTCAAGGGGAAGTGTTATAATATTATAGAGTGAATATGCTTTTATGTTGTTTTTTTAGTCCCACGTCGTGGAATGTATTAAATCCTTAGCTCCAAAGCCATTATATAAAGAAGGCTATGTTATGTAAATAGATATCTATTCTCAGAAATGAATAATATTTCTTTTGTCTCTCTCCAATGGCTTCTATTTTTCTTTATTCTATAACAGTATGGTTTTTGTCCTGATTTTCTTTTTGGCGGGTTTCTCACCTCCTTTAGGTGTTTAAATAGGATTAGTCATGATTTTATTGCGGTAAAAAAGGATTTACATCCCAAGTATCAAATACAACCCTTATACTAGGAATTTGGCATCGGATATTGAATAATAGGAATCAAGATACAACCCTTATACTAGGAATTTGGCATCGGATTTTGAATAATAGGAATCAAGGTGAACAACCCATGTTGCTTCTGTTGTTCATGTAGTTTCCATAATTTTTCACTACAATAAATCTTGTTCATGGTGATTAACAACCGTTCTTCGTATTATTAAATCTAGTGATATTTTTACAAAAAAAATTTGTGGCATATTTTAAAATAAAATTGCAAATTACATATATACATAAGTGAACTGAAGAAGCCCAACGACGAAGAAAACCAATAGGTTTCTTTATCATCTGCCTTGTGATATACCAACACTAACACCATCCATGGTACTGGAAGACAAGGAGTTGACATAGTCATCAAAACCTGCATTTTCCACCATGGATAAACTACAAATACTCAAATAACTCTCAGGCAAATCAAACAAATCCCTCTCTCCTTCAAGCAATTGAACCACTTCTCTCATAGTTGGCCTATCAACATGCATCGGGTTCAAACACAAGAGTCCCACCTTCATAACTAACTCCACCTCTTCTGAATCATATCCCTCTAGTACACTCAACCTCAAATCCATAGTCTCTGTTAGAGCGCCCCTCTTCCAATTCTCCAAAACCCAATCCATCAAGACCACCTCCTCCGTTCGGGCTACTGAATCAATCGGCCTTCTCCCACACACCACTTCTAACGAAAACGCCCCGAAAGCAAACACGTCTGTTTTGGTAGTGGCCTTCCCCGTTTTTGCTAGCTCAGGCGCAAGGTACCCCATTGTCCCTACCACATGCGTAGTCTGAGGATCGATACCATGGTCGTACAACCTTGCTAGCCCGAAATCCCCTAGTCTTCCATTCATTTCGCTGTCGAGTAGCACGTTGCTCGCTTTCACATCTCTGTGTATCACCACTTGCTCCCAATCTTCGTGTAGATACAACAAGCTTGAAGCTACTCCTTTTATAATGTGAAACCTTTGCGTCCAATTTAATGTTTGCTTAGTTTTATCGTGCAAGTATTTGTCAAGGCTTCCGTTTGGCATGTACTCATATACCAGTAGAAGTTCACCTTTGCGACGGCAATAGCCTAAAAGTTTAACAAGGTTTCGATGCCCCAACGTACCAATGCTTACTATTTCAGCTACAAACTCTTTCATTCCTTGCCTTGATTCGTGCGACACTTTCTTGATAGCTACTTCCACTTTTGAAGTTGGTAATATGCCTTTGTAAACTCTTCCAAAACCTCCCGTTCCTAGGAGACCTTTTTCCTCAAATCCATTTGTTGAATCGTACAATTGCTTATAGGGAAATCTACTAGGGCCGTATTTGATCTCCCAGTCTTCGCATACCTCTGCGTATTTCATCCTATATCTCTTTATCAATATGATCGCAGCGACCAATAGTATAATAAATAAGCACAAGGCTATTGGCAATGCTATGGCTCTTATATGTGAATCCTGTTTCGATTTAATGCGAGGGAGTGAAGGGAGTTTCGAATAGTCTAATGGTTTTGTTACGCCATTGGTACTAAGACTCCATCCGAGAATGTAATGGGAAGTGCTGAAAGATCCGGTTGCGGAGGCAAAGCCGACATACATGGTATCCAGAATCACGCTAACGAGATCAACGGTTGAGAACATAAGTGGCTTTTTAGGCTTTTGAGCTCCCATGTTCGATAAGGTAACGCTTATTTGTTTATGGTCGTCGTCATAGTCTATCCATGCCTGCATCGGTTGCCCGCTCCACAATGTCAAGTTTTGAAAACCAGTCGCGTTGTCGTAATAACCGGCACTGTGTGACTCGCTTGAGTTCAAACTGTTTATATCAATTCCGACATGGTTTGCGTCAATATCGTCGAATTCAGCATCTTGTATTGTGTCAAACTCGATGCCAAATATATGATTAGTAGCATTTCCATTGTCATTTGGATTCAGAACACCGAAAAATTGACTTGATAACGCGGTGGAGAAGTTGGTCGTGGGAGAAAGCAAAAAGACTAGACCGTGCCCGCTGGTGTAAGGGACTTTTGAGACCATCGCGAACACAAAAGTCGTGGAGAAAGATTTTGATTTGTTGTTGAAATGAAGAGGAGTTGGGAAAAAAGCATGACCATTTGTATGTTGTGTCGCATTTGTTAACACCAGAAGGCCATTGGATGAAACTGAAGTTATGCCATCAAGCTTTAGACTTGAGGCGTTAAATCCGTTGAATATGAAATTGTTTTCAATTGAATTACAGTTTGCGAGTAACTGGATGAAGAAGATGGAAATTAAAAACATTCTTCTCTTTGTTGTCATTTTATTTGAACTGCGGGACTTGAGATATGAATTATGTAGTTGTATTTGAGTTATGAATTATGTTGTTATATAACTCAAAAACGCAATGCATCATTTCATGATCCATTCTATATAATAAGCACGTTTCTGTTGAAAACAAAAAACATTCAAATCGGTCTTCTCCGGAACATTTCCTGTGTTAAAAAATTGAGAAAATTTTCAAATTGAAAGACACTTGTTACTTATTAGGATTTAGCAGGTAACGAAATCAAGAAATTATCTGCAATATTATATCCAATAGAAGCTTTTACTGCTGAATGGGATTTGAATTTTTCACAGCTAAAGACTCTTCCTTTGTCCGTTAGGGAATGCGAAAGGTGCAACTAATATTGTATAAATTAAAATTAAATGAAAACTTGATTGAACTAAACAAGATCGGTGTGGTTGCATACAAGTGTTATCTAGATTCAAAGGTAATGGAACTGCGTAGAAGTTTAGAATTCTGAGATAAAGTCTTTTGGTAGTTGGTTAGTCTCAGTCTCAGTCCAAATACTTTTCCTGCACTATTTTGCTGTAGATTAATTAAGGCGTAAGAAAGCGTTCAATTTTCAACCCAGGTATTCATAGTTAATTTGTATACGCTGCGCAAGATAATATATTTTATATAAGCATCTTTCAATCTGTATATTTGTCTTCATTTTTTTCGTTCTTGGAGATACTGAGTTGACAATTATGTGTTGTTTTGGTTGTTTTTTTCCAACTCGTCTTTGATTTCTGTTGCATTTTTTCCGAAAACAAACGTCACTTAGTAATCAACAATGTGGCAGGACTTGACTAGATAAATATTACTTCTTTAATCACATAGGATGAAAATCAACTTTTGTTTCCTTTTGTCAAAATTTCAGGAAGTTTCAAAAACATTTAGTATTTATGTTCTCAAAATGTTTAGGTCTCCTAGGAACTTCAAAAAGAGTAACCAATGATGTTATCATCTGTTATGCAAATTACAACTTATAATTTCTTTGCCTGTTTCATCTTTTTCTTTTTAAATCTTGCTTCATCAAACCAGGATGACTTCACATTCAATGGATTCAGCAATGCAAACCTGATTCTAAACGGCATAGCATCCGTTAAACCAAACGGCCTTCTGGAGCTAACAAACACAATACCTCAAAACGGACATGCATTTTATAATCTTCCTCTTCAATTCAAATCCACTGCCCAAAAAAACAAGACATACTCCTTCTCCACTTGCTTCGCATTCGCCATTCGTTCAGATCCGTACATTAGTGGCCATGGTCTCGCATTCGTAATAGCTCCCACTTTCAACTTCTCAACTGCACTTACAAGAAAATATCTTGGTTTGTTCAACACCAAAGATGATGGAAGCTCGACTAATCATGTATTTGCAGTAGAACTTGATACTATAATGAACCCCGACTTCAATGATGTCAATGACAACCATGTAGGGGTCGACATCAATAGCTTGACTTCCGTTGCATCGCACCCCGCAGGCTATTTTGAAGATGGTACCAACGTGTTTAAAAATCTAAGCCTTCGTGATGGTCAAACAATGGAAGTATGGATTGATTTCAATGGATATAGCTCAAAGCTCGACGTTACTTTGTCAACCGTTGGAATGGCGAAGCCTAGTAGGCCGCTTATAACGACATCATTGAATCTATCGAGTTTGATGCTTGATTCTATGTACGTTGGATTTTCAGGAGCAGGGAATCCTTTTCATGCTTATCACTATGTTCTTGGCTGGAGTTTCAAGATGAACGGCGTGGCAAAAGCGCTTGATTACAAAAAGCTTCCATCGATTCCGGTACCTAAAGGGAAATCGAATATTTTGGTTATATGGTTGCCTATATCTTTGAGTTTGTTTGTCTTATTAGTGGTCATGCTCATTGTTTTCATAGTGCATAGAAGACTAAAATTTGCAGAGGTGTGGGAGGATTGGGAACTTGAATACAGTCATCATCGATTTTCATATAAAGATTTGTATGTTGCAACAAAAGGGTTCAAAGGGAAAGAATTGCTAGGTAGCGGTGGCTTTGGTAGAGTCTATAAAGGAATTCTTCCCAAGAAGAAGTTGGAGGTTGCGGTGAAAAAAGTCCAATACGATTCAAGAAAAGGGATACAAGAATTCGTAGCGGAAATTGTGAGCATAGGCCAACTTCGACACCGTAACCTTGTGCAGTTCCTAGGCTATTGTCGCCGTAAAGAAGAACTTCTATTAGTGTACGACTTCATGCCGAATAGTAGCCTAGACAAGTTTTTATACGGTGATGGCGCTAACACGAAAACACTATCTTGGGCACAACGTTATAGAATCATGAAAGGGGTAGCGTCAGCGTTGTTGTATTTGCACGAGGATTGGGCCAAAGTGGTGATACATAGAGATATCAAAGCGAGCAACGTGTTGCTAGATGGTGAAATGAACGGTAGGCTTGGAGATTTTGGGCTAGCTAGGTTGTATGACCGAGGAAAAGATCCGGAGACAACGCACGTAGTCGGGACTATGGGATATTTAGCACCAGAACTTGTTTTGACTGGTAAAGCCACCACCAGAACGGATGTGTTTGCTTATGGGGCATTTGTGCTTGAAGTTGTGTGTGGTAGGAGACCGAATGGGTTGTGTAGCAAGCATGGACAGGAGTTGGTTCTTATAGATTGGGTGATTGAGAATTGGAGAAACGGAACGTTGTTGGAAACGGTGGATCCAAGATTGAAAGACGAGTATTGCGTGTCTGAGGTGGAAATTGCGTTGAAGCTTGGATTGTTGTGTTCCAATCCGAAGGAGGTTGTTAGACCGAGCATGAGGCAAGTGATGCAACTTTTTGATGGTGACTTGCAGATTTCTGATTTGCTGTGGAGTGATCACCTGAGATTTAGTACAGCTAGACTCATAGCTTTTAATGACTAGTGCCATAAATAAACATCTGATGTAGGATTAAATGAAATATTTTCATATTTTGTAACTTTGATGTTCTTGCTTTAGAAGAAAAAGTTCCTGAAGTGAGATTATTCACATAGGTAAGTTAACTTTTGTCTGTCAGATATATATATATACATATACATACATACATGTCTATGTATGTATGTATGTATAGATGTGTGTGTATATTTGTGAAAATCGGGTTAAAGGGTTTCTATTTTCAGGGTACTTTTAAGAACATCATTTCTTTATAATTAGTTTTAAGGACAATTTACAAGATTATGATAAATTCATTTATCTTTTTAAGATATATAGGAAAATGATAACAGGAAATTATTGTCAAAGACAAAATTTCACAGTTTTTTTGCCTCAAGGACAGACCTTCAATATTTTATCCTGAAGGACAACTTTACGTAGATATCAGTTTTTAGTTATTGATAGCAGTTTTTAGGTATCAGTTTGTACTTATCGGTAGCAGTTTTTAAGTATCAGTTTTAGCTCGATAGCAGTTTTGTTGTCCTTATGAATAATTTTGAAAAATATTTGTCCTTAAGAATAATTTTTAGAAGAATGTTTGTCATTGTGGTAAAAATATTGATGTCGTGTCCGTGAGGAAAAAAATATACAAATCGTTATCCTTTAAATCAATTCCTTCAAATGATAATTCCTTTTAGCATTATTTATGTATAATTGAAAATGATAAATTCTTTTATTTTTTTCCTGTAAAATGTTCTCAAAACTAATTTTTCAAAAGTAGTGTTCTTAAAACTTATTACCCTGCACAAATAAGCATTTGAAGTGAAAATCCCTTATATAATATGGGTATTATTTTCCACGGACAAAAATCGTTAAAAATCGAGTTATAATGATATCAAACTTTCAAAATAATCTGAAGGACACGCTTCACCTTACACGCATCCATAACCAAAATCAATCAACAATTGGTTCACTAAAGTTAAAACCAAACCGGAAGGAATAAAACCCAAATCCAAATGCTTCGTTCTACGGGTTCTCCTTTGTCCTAGGTTAATTAGTGTGATTGTCCCGTCATCGAATCCTCTCAATATACGACTGCTAACAGAACATTGAAGCATGTTTCTTTGGGACTGGAAAAATTATGTAAATTCTAGTTTATTAGACTTACTAGTCATTATAAGATGATAAACAATGTTTTATGTTGCAAAGTTATCACGGAAGAAATACACGGCCTGATATAATTTCAGGATTTCAAAAAATTTTACTGAAATGTTCTTCTTTCTGCTCACCTCATTTTTCAAGTCTTCAACTTTCTACTAGTGGATCAAACAAGCAGAGATTGACTACACTGAATTTAAAGGTTTAGTTTCCAAGTTTTTTTTGGAGCATTTTATCAAATGTCTCTTTCTTGACTTGATAGGGGCCGTAGGGCTTTCTTTTATTATAATATTAATTTCTAGGCCTGTGAAAATGTCATCAATTTATTAATTTTCCAACGTTGCTGTTACTCTATTGTTACTATGTTCACTTCATTTCTCAGGTTCAGCCCGGAGTTGGTTTCAAGGTTTAAAATTCCATTTGTCTGGTAATTTCCAAATTTCGGTTCCTTTCGAAAATTCCATATATGCCACATCAATTCTAGTTTGTTAATTCCACTACTTTTGTTGTAAATATTCAATACTAATAATAATTCATAGTCGTTCTTCGAATTATATACAAGACACAAACATACAACATATGACAAATTTAATACAAAAATCTATTTCTTTGAGCATCTAATGAATTATGGTCGTTGTCTTCTTATCAACACCAGCTGATGTATTGTAATTTCAAACGATATTTACGATTTGCCATAATCAACTAACTGAAGTTATAAATAATTTCTGAATAAATTTTATACAAATTATATAGTCAGCCCAAACTATCAATTAACTATTTCCAAATTATTTTAAAAAAGGAATTACTAACATGAAAACAAAGTTCTAAAAAATGGTAATTTACTAAATATCCCAATAGCACATGAAACCATCCAATTTAGATTTATAGCCCAAGCCGATTTAACAATCCCCCTCCCTTCCCTCCAAAATACCACGATCTTTCTTCTTCTTCTTTTTTATGCTTGCATGCCCCAAAATTTCAAGTTGATGAACCTAAAAAAATTGCAGTGCCTATTAAATTCCATCGCTTTTTAATTTGATTGTTCCTATTTCAACTTGTTCCTACTTCCGACATGGTAAGTTTTTTTAAACCCTAGATCCAAAAATGGGATTTTCCTATTATTACGGTCCGATAGACACCGGAACCAGAACGAAATCACCGAAATTTTGATGTACCGACCGAAAGGAAGGTGTTCGTGGGTCTGATGGAGGTTTAATGGCGATCTTGGATGATAATGTAGGAGGTTATGTATGGCTCTATTGTATCGGTTAATGATAGGAAGCATAAAATTAAAGAAAGACGGCGGTGAGGAAATACAACAAGATAATGAGGATGGTAGAGGGGATTAAGGTAGTACATATTGTAGTTAGATGATCGGAAAGGACTCAGGAAAAAGAAGAAATGCAATGTAATTAGAACATACAATGTAAAAGAAATAGAGTGCAATGTAAAACAAATGTAGAAACCGAAGAATGTTAATTTGAAATGCAAAGAAATGTTTGAGTTAATTTATTTCTTCACTTGTACATCATTCACATGCATCTACATATGTATACCCATGCCTTATTACATCAACAAAATCACCCTAGTTTAACCACATCCAACCTGACTCAACTCAAGCACATACCAATAATACAATCCACACCCTACAACTTGAAATTAAATAGCAAAATAGTGTATCACTGTGCATGCGCATAGAATGCACACAAGTATTTGACTCCTCAAGCCATGGTTGCTTCAACTTAAACACCTGACACCCTCTTGCCATCATCGGTCGCCATCTATGACGACCCCATGGTTATCGCTGGCAAACTTGGCCAAAATCTGCAACTTTATGGATTTCTTCCTTTAACACACATGCTATCAGTTCATGGTTGTTACATCTTCCCTCCTCTTCAAGAACGGACCTTATCTCAAGATTAAAGTCGGGGAATCTTTTGATCATTGGCTGGTAGTCTTCCCAAGTAGCTTCTTCCGCTGGCCTCTCTTTCCGCTTGACCCAAATCTGGACCACTACCTATTCTTCTATCTAAAATCCTCTCTGGTTGCTCTATCACCTTCTCCTCAAAGCTAGGGGTTTCTTCTTGTATAACAACATCTATTCCTATTCTCTTTATTAGCTATGATACATGGAACACATGGTGTATTTTAGCCTGAATAGGAAGTTGTAGTTTGTATGCCACCTTCCCAATTCTTTCTTCCACTTTATATGGTCCATAAAATTTGGAAGATAACGTGTGTTTTCTAATTTTTAGCAGCTAATTGCTTGGAAGGTTGAAGTTTCTAAAATATCCAATCCCCTACCTCAAACTCTCTCTTTGACCTCCTCAAATCAGCATATTTCTTCTTTCTCTATTGTGTTAATTTCAGACTATCCTTCAAGAGCTCCAACATGATGTCTCTAGTATATAGTTCTTCTTCAACTTGTTCTACTTTGGAAGTGTTTGAAATATAGGATAATAAACTAGGAGGGTCTACACCATAAGTTACTTTGAATGGAGTGGTATTTGTTGGAGCCTTCCATGTAGTATTATACCAATATTCAACCTATATCAACCATTTAGACCATTCTTGGTATTTGTGACAAACAAAACATCTCAAATACCCCTCTAAAATCATATAAACCACTTTAGTTTTCCCCTCACTTTGAGGATGGTAGGCTGTGCTGAGCTTCAAACTGCAACCCTGAAGCTTAAACAATTCTTACCAGAATTTGCTATTGAAGAGTGCATCTCTATCACTAAATATAGATCTAGGCATGCCATGCAACTTGAAAACCCCATTAAAGAAAACTGATGCTACCTCTCTAGTTGTATAAGGGTGACTAAGTGGAAAGAAATGATCATATGCTCAACTTATCAACAACAACAAATATAACAATGTATTTCTCGCTTTCTGGTAAATAAGTGAATAAATCCACTGATATTCCTACCCAGATTCTCTCTGGGGTGGGAAGAGGTTACAAGAGACCAGAGAGAAGAATATTTTCACTCTTGTTCCTTTGACACTCATCACAATCCTTGACAAATTCTTCCACGTCTCTCTTCATTTTCTTCTAGTGAAAAATATGCTTTTATTTTTTTAAAGTTGCCTTGATCCCAGAATGACTCCCTAATGGTGAGGAATTGTGTTCTTTCATGAAAGGTTGCAACAAATTCTTTAGATGATGATCAATCGGAATTTTTCCCTTATGGAAAATCAAGTTATCACCATTTTATATTTATTTTTGGGTAGCTCCTTCCTTTGAATTTGTGTCAGTTGCTACTAGAACCATGAGGATGATCAAAGAGTGTGCTTTAATTCTTGCAACTATGGAGTTTGTACAACTGATACAACTTGCACTTCTTTGTTAATCACAGTTTCTTCTTCTTTCGTAGAGAGTGAATCAGCTACTATAGTTTCCTTGCCACTTTTATATTCTAACTTGTAACTGAACCCATGTAAATTTGCTAACAACTTGTGTGGTAGACCATTATGTAGTTTCCTAACAACAAAAATTTCAAGCTTTGATGGTCGGTTTTAGTGATAAACTGCCTTTCCATAAAATATTGAGCCCGTTTCTTTGTAGTAATAATAATTTCTAGTAATTCTTTTTCATAAGTTGATAATAACAATTTTTTATCATGCAATGCTTTGCTTAAAAATTCTAGTGGCTTGCCATTCTGAGATAAAACTACTCCTACATCATAACCACTTGCATCACATTCTAAGGTAAATGGGTGATCAAAATTAGGCATGGTTAACGTAAGAGGGTTGATCAAGCAATGTTTCAATTGTTCAAATGCTTGCCTAGCTTCATCATTCCACTTAAAGGCATTCTTCTTTAGCATCTCTGTCATAGGTTCGGCTATTAAACTATAATTCTTCATAAATTTTCTGCAATAACCTATTTACCCTTGAAATGCTCTTAGGGCTTTCAAAGTTTTCGGTAATGGCCAGTCTATAATTGCTTACACTTGGTTAGGATCCATAGCTATCCCTTGTGCAAAAATTACATGCCCTAAATATTTAAAGGTTTATTTTGGAAAGCTACATCTAGCTAATTTTACCACTAACTGGTTTTGCTACAAAATTTGGAAGGTCATGTTAAGGTGATTCAGATCAAGGTTTAAATTTCCGTTTTCCATTTCCGTACCGGTCATTGATAGTTTTCAAAATTTCGGTTCCGTTTCGGTAATTTCGGAAATTCCGCTTTCATTTCAGTTTGGAAATTCCGGACATTTTTATAAATAAGTAGCTAAATTCGGTAATAAATGTTCAGTATTAACATAAATTAAAGTATATAGCACGAGTTACATACAAAATTCACCGCTTTAATGGAAAATGCATGACTTTCCTTTATAAAATTATTTCACGGCACGCAAATTACTTATCCAGTTTACTGAATGCTAATTATTAAATAAAATGAGCCCAACCCACTTGTTTATTAAAAACAAAGTCTTTCCTCTCCATCAACCCTGTAAGATGCTTCTTCACTGTCATCAATCCTAACATATAACCCCAAATCGAAAACCCAAATGGAAAACTGAGAACGGTGACCAAAAGATTTTCTAGCCAATATTTTGTTCAATTCATATTCTCGATGACTTCAATCTCCTTGATTTCATTTCTTCGTCGACCGCAACTCCTTCTCGATGAAGATGGTAACTTTTTTTTGATAATACCCGAAACCGGTTAATCTATGGAATTCCATCCCGCTCACCGCCGGAACCGGGCCGAAATGGCCGAAATTCTACCATGCCGGACGGAATCTCAAACCTTGATTCAGATGCTCAGTCCAGTTCTACTATATTTCAACATGACATCAAAAAATACTAGCATAAATTTTCTCAAATATGTTGTAAATACATCATTCATTAGGGCTTGGAAAGTAAAGGATGCATTGACTAGCCTATAAGGCATCACAAGAAACTCATAATGACCTTCATGGGTCTTTAATGCTGTCTTATGAATATCAGGCTCATGCTTACGGATTTGATGATACCCAGACCTCAGATCTAGTTTAGAAAAATATTTAGATCATTAAAGCTTATCAACTAAATCAACAACAAATGGTACGGTTCTATTATCAACACATTGTCTCTAAGTCTTATCCTTCTTCCTAACTGTAACAATTGGAGATGAATAAGAACTGCTACTGTGCCTGATAATTCCAATCTCTAATAGTTCAATAAGAATTTTCTCTAGCTCATTCTTGATGTGGTAAGAGTCTCTATATGGTTTAAGTCGTATTAGTTTAGAATCTGCTAGCGGTGGGATTTTATAATCATGTGTTCTTTTTGGAGGTAGGCTGGGGATAGTACAAATGATTTTAGGGTATAGTTTAAATAGTTCATCAATTTCTGGAGGTATGGGAGGGATATCCTTTATTTATGGAATGTGCAAAAAAC
This sequence comes from Allium cepa, assembly GCA_030765085.1. Lineage (NCBI taxonomy): Eukaryota > Viridiplantae > Streptophyta > Magnoliopsida > Asparagales > Amaryllidaceae > Allium > Allium cepa. The sequence goes on from CM060943.1 coordinate 434,339,565, forward strand.
ACACCATCATAGCAAGTTGCTATTGTGCACTTTCTTTATTCATTGTCTTCTTATTAACCATTTTCGTTTCGTTTCATTTTGTTTGAGGCCTTACCACACATATTGTTGTTATAATGGAACTTAACATGCAACTATTCCAAATTAACGGTGACTTTACCAAGCTTTTCATCCACTAAGAACCAAGCACCGCTAGACTTCCCTCTAAAAGCAGTAAAAGAAAGTCCACTAGCATCCTACACCCTTATTGTTTGAGGACTACATTATTGCAAATGCCCGAACCTCTCAATTTCTCTCCATTGTCTACTACCACTTCATAGGTTTTTGATTCATCGGCTTCTAGTCATAATTTCTTAGCTAACCGGTCATTAATAAAACTATGTGTAGACCCAGAGTCAATAAGGATTTGGACTGGTTTACTATGAATAATACCATTTACCTTAACAGTTGACAAAGTAGGGTTTCTAAATATAGCTTGTAGAGTTATTGATAAAGTTTCCTCCGCTGCATTTTCATCTTCTAGCACCTCCACGTCCACAAGTAATGCTTCATCATTTACTTCTTCGTCTTTACGTGACATCATCTCTCCCAACACATAAACTTGTGGGTTCTTGTATTTATGATCCTTGTGCCATTTTTCTGTACACCCATAGCACAAATTCTGCCTTCTCATTTCAATGATCCGACTGGAGTCAACTCATTACTCCTAGCCAGGTTTTCACATGCAATATTTCCCCATTCTTTAGGGTTAGGATTAGAGGTAGAACGGAAGGTGGTTTGGAGTATTGTGAGGGATTAGGGTTGTAGCTTTTTAGAATAATGGATGTAAATGCGGGGTACATGTAATTTTTCTTGGTATGCATGTATTTATTCTCAAACATCTTAGCCAAATAAATAGCCTCCTTGAATTTTATAGATCTTGATGTAAGAACATCACATCTGATTTCTTCTCTAAGACCACCAATAAATCTATCCGAGAGAAAATTAGGGGGTAATGTTTCAATCATGGCTTATAACTTTTCAAATCTATTTGGATAGGGGACCACGGTGGAACTTTGTTTGAGTTTGGAAAGGGTTTTGTAAAGTCTTTCCATTTCTTCAGGATTGAATCTAATCATGATCTTCTCCTTAAACACCTGTCATCCAATATTGTTGCACTAATCAACAAATTTATCACTTTGATAAATTATATTTATTTTTAAAACTATTCAGATATAAGCTTTTTAACATAGATTATGTTTCCTTAAATAATGAATAATACGGTAATCTTATTTTAATTAAGTATTTACAAAAACATATACTTTGGAAAAAATATCGATAAAATGACCGAAAACCATTTTATAAATAAACAGCTTTATAATTATAAAAGATTATGTACGGAGTTGGATACATTCACTTATTTATCCATATAAATAAGAATACGAAATAAAATTATTTATTTTATTTTTGAGAATAAAATGTATTTATGACATCATCAACAATGGCATCGTATTTAATAATTGATTTAATGAATTTAAATTTAGATTTAATGATTTAATAATTATTTTGAATATTTAAATAATTGTTTTCGAAATGGTAATAATTCATTTTAATTAGTTATATAGTGATAGTAAATCATTTATAATAGTTTTATGAAGATATATACTTGATTTTAAAATATAAGAAAATTTGTATCGCTTTATCGATATAACAACACTTTTTGTAAACAATTATTTAATGTTAATTTATATGGTTTTATAATTCAAAAGAGATCACTTTTCTTAGTTAAAAATGATAAAAAATTAGTTTTCAAATTTTGTTTACATTTACAATTAAATTAATTTATAAGTGAAAATGTGACCGGGAAATGGCTTCTTGATTTTCAACGGTTTAACGAACGGAAGTTATTCAAATAAGTTGTTCAAAGTTAGTGCAACCTTGTTTATATGTCTTGTGCACATATATCACATACACACCCTAACATGTACATGAACACATATATACATACAAATACACTTACCATTTACATTAGAATTTACATATAGTAAAAAATAAAAACATCCAAGATATTTTCTACCCTAATAAGCAAACATCAACTCACTTACACACCATCATCATCACACACATCGAAGTAGAAGGGGGTGGCCTTATTGTGCATCTTGAGGGGATGAGGGGGTGTAGGCAAGGGGTAAAAGAGGAATTATACATTTGGATATTTATTTTCAAAGTTTTCCTATAAACGCCCACCATTCTCTTCATAATTTTACACACTATTCTTCTCTATCTTCTTCCTCATTCTCATGTTGTTCAATGGCTTCTTACCTTAAGGAAATTATGAAGAAATATATTGTAAAAGATATTAAATTTATATAAGTATACTTACATAATCAATCCACTCCTAAACCAAGGCAAATCACTCCTTTCCTCACTCAAACCTCACGGCCGCCACCTTCTACAACCAAGGCCGACTCATAGGTCTAAGGCTCGATTTCGTAGGCTTTGACTCGATCGTAGCGTAGATATAGCGAATTATCGAGAAGTTAGAAACTAATGAAGGTGAGATACCCTATATATATAATGATGATGTGATATGATTGCTATGGATGTTTGCTATGTTTTGATCATCAAGTTTTGTTGTTTTAATATAGTTATTTAAATTATGTAAATATAAGTCACGTTAAATACACGTCGGTACTACTAAACGAAACCATTTTCCGAATCAAGTTGTAAAACTGATATGGAATTATTAAACCCTTTTGAAATGGTTTAAAATGGTTTATAAGTGTTTTGTAAACATTAAAATCCAATTTTGTGAAGTTTAGACAAGTTATGAAAATAGAATCAAAAATAGGCACGTCGCGTAACGGTAGTTCGCGATTTCATGCCGTAGAAAGTTAAATCCATTTATACAATGGATTCGAAGTTGGAATTCTTTATATTAAGAATTTTCTTAACTCTTATAATCATAGTTTTCAAACAAAAGAAAATGATCGAGATTTCGTTTAGTATATTTTGGAATATGAGCAAAACAAATCTTCAAACTAGTCGTGGTTTGGCGGTTCAAAAATCAAGCCGAAAATTCTTTATAAATGATATTTTTTTATTCTTTAAAAATATGAGATAAATTCTATAAATCTTTTAAAATGTTTTAAAAGAGATTTGCATCATAAAATGGATTTTTAAATGATAGAAAAGTTTTTTTTACTCAAATAAGCCTTAAAAACACTATTCGCAGCATTCTTTACAGCACTTTTAATAACCGTTGAAGTATATCTTTTATCAAATATTTTATAGATGCTTTCAAATAAATGTTTAAGTATTTTAAAGATGATTTGGAAGTTTTAAAATTACTTTTAAAAGTAATTTAAATAAATGGTTACAAGAAAAGCTGTTAGAATCAAGTGATTTATTCTTGACTCTAAAAGCCGATAAGTAGACTAGATTTTTCTATATGTGAGATTCGAATGTGAGGTGCCTAAACTAAGGAGATGTTTAGGAGAAACCAGCCCTGGCTTAGCTGGCCTCTTTTCTAGGCGAGGAGTAGATAAGTTCGAAATGTCGGAAATGAGGCATGTATAAAAGATCTATTTTTTTCAAATTTAATACAACTTGGATCGTATAGAAATAATATTCTTATACTTTGTATTAAATTTCGAAAAGGGAACCCAAATATCTGTGTGAATTTAAAAGGCGATTTCATCTTTATTCGATAGATAGTAAAGGTTTAATACATAAATTCATGTTGTGTAGAATTAGTATAATTCCTATCGATCCCTTTTAACTCAATAATGTTTTCAAATATTAATTATCAAAATGATTTGACATTTCCAAAGTTAAAGAGAGGTTTAAATATTTCGTATATACCAGAAAGAAATGTTTAAAGATATATAGCTTTGGAAGATATTTTTAATAAAAAGAAAGTAAGTAATCAAATGATAAGCACCTATTTACTTAACATCTTTTATCGATGATTGATACGAAAGAATTGGGGTTGGATTTGGGTAATTCTTATTTGAAAACCACTTCGAACCAATTCACGAGTTTGAAATTGAAGACATGTTAAGGACAATGAAGTTGAAGGCGGGGATTTTCATAATGGAAAGACTGCTTGTTAATAATTTTGGAGTAGCTTCCAAGATAAATAAATAGCAGTGGTCCCTTTATTCTAGGATCTTCAAATGCAAAGGCTACTCGCTACTAATCCTTGGAGTAATTCCCGATAGGATGCGGTAGGAGAGTACCTTCGGTTTGTCCTGTTTCTGAAAAACTTGTATGGATGAATGTCTAACATTGCATTTCTATGATCACAGTGCATCGATCTCTACAAACATATATCTATCGGTGGTGTAGAAGGTAACCCCTCTTATACTTAACACCCTTCTCTGAGACGTTCGAGCCCAGACGTTGTACTTTTGTGAAAATCAATAGTGTGTTGTTGGAAATGACAATGTGGAATTTTAAGTGAAAGTGTTCTAAAAAGGTAAACGTCACCTCTAGCCTCACACCTGGGGAATTATGAAACAAAGATTGCTTTAAAGCTAAGTGGGTCGCAACCATTAGGGTATGATATTACCTTTCTAGATTTATCTTGCAAACGCTATGACGTCGGGTAAAAAACTATGTGGTGTATGGTATGAGAGCTCCCGGATAAGTCTGGAATGACCTGGGTGATATCATATTTGGTTCTATCCACCACCAGATGGGTCTGCAGGTAGTTCTGTCTTAATTTGCAGAGGTTTTGAAGATCTTGATCCTTGGTACATTCCTCTAGAAATATATTGTACGAGAGCTAGTCACTTACCTCGCTATTATTTGGAAATCCATTCTTTAATAAGTGCCTTCGGACTTAGTTGTAAACCTGTTATGCTGTCAAATTTAACTAACGTAACAATTTTGGCTATTTGAATATGTTTATTTGAAGGTTTTCAAAGAATGTCATTAAAAATAATACCATTGGATTTCATGTAGAATGTTTTGGTTATCATAAGGTAAAAACTCGTTCGTATATCTGTGCACGTTGGTCTTATGGGATACCCTTTGTTTTCAAATACTCGTATTTTAATTTCTTACACCTGTCCTATAATTGACCCATAGTTTATTTTCTTTCCCTTAAACTCTGGGTGCCATATTTTTTTGGGCAGCCTAGTAGTCGGGTTTAGTTTGGAGCATTTTGGAAGAACTCGAAGCATGGAGTTAGAAGATTGTTTCGAAGATTGTTATATATTTCCACCACACTCATATGCTATTATATTCCGTATTTGTAAGGACGGATATTTAGAACTATCCATGTTAATGTTCAGTTAAACTCTGATAAATGTATTTAAAAAAATTCACTGTTAATTTATATGTTGAAATAATAAATGTTATTCTATTCATGTAAGATTCTGTTATGTCTTTGTTTTCTTTCTACCCTTAACGGTCTGGTTTTACAGCACTTAAATTTACGGCACGTGAATACCGAAGATGTATTATTGTCGATTTTATGGGTCGAAAATCCATTCGTCATAATTATTCGTTGTGTTAGTGTACCAGTGATACCAATGAAATGCCTCTTTCTTGAGATAGAAAGAACATACATTCATCTAATATTTCTCTTCAATGTGATGGAGTCTAAAGAACTATTCCACCTACCTCACCCAGTCAGTAACTATCTTCTCCAGTGAAATCGGGAAAGTCTGATTTCAAGGTAGCTAATGGTGAATATTTGGTGAGGTTTCCTTGATTGAGGTGGTTTGGATAAGGATATCAGGGTTGTTGTATGTGTCCTTAAGGGAATAGGAAGTGATTCGTTAAGCTTGCAGCATTTCTTGGAAGCGGTAGGGTGGTTCCTGATGAAATACTAGGGATTCTTAGGCCTGGTTAAAGGATTGTAAGCGCAGTAGGTGCATGATGTGTGGTGTATGGGATATATAGAAGAGGTTCTTGATGTTGTGCAAGGAGTGGTTGTGGTGTAGCTGGGATCTGGTTCTTGAATTGTTGAAATTCTTGAACCAAGGTGGTTAAAAAATTGTGTATTCCTTTGAATTTGGTTTTTAAATATTAGGTTGCATGCTCAAAATTTCTAAGAGAAAAGTTGGTTCTATTGTTTATTTCTTCTTGCCTTGCACATTCTTGAACTTGGTCTTGGTTTTGATGTGGGGTTTATGATAAGGTGCTGGTGACATTAAGATCAGACTGGAAGTCAGAGGTAGTTCCAGTCAATGACTCTGATACCACACTGGAAGGTGCTAGTGGGTCTGATGGAGATTTCATGGTGAACTTGGATGAAAATATAGGAGGTTCTGTATGGTTCTACTGTACTGGTTTAAGATGGCAGCATAAAATTAAAGAAAGAAGGTAGTGAAGAGATACAACAAGATAACGAGGATAGTAGAGGGGATGAAGGGAGAGTAGATTGCAGTTAGATGATCCAAAAAGATTCGGGCAAAAGAAGAAATGCAATATACTCAGAAAATACAATGTAAAATAAATATAGTGCAATGTAAAAAATGTAAAAACTGAACAATGTAAATTTGAAATGCAAAGAAGTATTTGAATTAATTTGTTTCTTCACTTGTACATCATTTACATGCATCTGCATATTTATACTCGTGCCTTATTACATCAACAAACTCATCCTGGTATAATCACACCCAACATGACTCAACTCAAGCACATACAAACATTACAACCCACACCCTATAACCTAAAATTAAATAGCGAAATGGTGCATCAGTGTGCATGTGCATAGCATGCACACACATGCACACATTGATACACTCAAGTATCTCACTCCTCAAGACATGGCTGCTTCAACTTAGATTCCTGACACCCTCCTTCCATCATCAGTCACCATCTCTGACGACCCCATGGTTATCTCTAGCAAACTTGGCTGGAATATGCAACTTCATGGATTTCTTCCTCTCAACACACATGCTATCAATTCATGGTTGTTACATTATATTGAAAGAAGAAGGCCATACATTTTATCTCGACGCATTCTTATATTCTTGGCTATGAGTACATACATTCATCCTAATTGCTTGTAAGTATATATATGACACAAAATGTGCCTATTTTAATTTCGTATTACATATTTTAACCTTAGGTGCTCATGATTGGCTTTTCTTCAGACCTTGGCCACATGTTGGGCAACACTAAAGAAGACTGTAGGTAATTTTCTTTTTATTACCACCGTCATTTTCTAATTTACTGTGGTCGAAAATGATTAAATAAATTTGCAGTGTTTACACTAGTCCTTACTTGAAAGCAACTATTATATTTATATTCGGCTTTTGGGTGTTTAATTTCTCCAACAGTGCAGTGCGAGTATTTTCAATTTCATAACGTTAATTATGAAAATAAATAATTTTAGGTTTAGCTGGTAGCAGCAATATAACAAAACAAATATACAAGGACCAATTCAAGATCTTATGGCAGGCATTTCAGATTTGTCTGCACTGCATCCTATAACTAAATGAATTATAGGAATTTGGATGCATATGTAAGAATGTTTCATGAAGATATATGCATGCACAAGGAAATACAATGAAATGAAGAGGAAATAATTCAAACTCATGATCATGAAGGGAACCACCCACTTATCTAAATCTACAATTAGAAGCTAATGGAAAACTAAGTGGAGGTTAAAACTTCATGCATATTTAATGACGGATTAATTAAAGGCCAATGGTTACTTCGAGGCCACACTTCCTAAAGGGCATTTTGGAAAGCATCCTAAAAATTGAATTAGAGTTTTATGGATGTATAATAGGCCTCTCGTGTACATGTAAATATCTTCCTACTCTCTTGTTTTACTTAGGAAAATCAGAAAGCAACTTGTAAACACAATGTTTCATGAAATAAAAATGGCTTCCTAGTCTCTTTCTCTTCTCTTTTCTACTTGTTTTTATTTACTTTTATGTTGAGGTTTATTTCTATGCTTTCTTTCATTTCATGCTTACAGCTTAGATTTACATTAATGCAAGTAGTGTAGTTTTAATTTTTATGCAACTAGATAGTAATTAATCTTTTTTCTTCCTTTGTTTAGTTTCCATTTCTTTACTTTTAATATTGAAATTTACAAGTGTTGAATTGATAACATAAATGAATGACTAAACTCCTTCAATTTAGGGATAATGAAGCTCTCTAACTTTATGTAATTTCAACATTTCTATGATTTATGATCTCTTTTATTTGTGCTTCATGAAAGTGAATTTTGATGTAAGTTTATACAAGTGAGTTTGATAGTTTATGTTGCTTTTGCAAATGAGCTATTCTTATTCGAGATAAACACAATTTCATCATCATTTGCTAATTGATTTTTAATTTTGAAATGAAAGTAAAAAAACAAAATTTGATGATTTATATTACTAATCACAATAGTAAATAGATCATACTTAAAATAGCTTTTGCTTGGACTTCATTTTCATGAGAATTAATAAGTGGTTTATTTGCTGTATTACAGTTTGATGGTTTAATTTATGTTAATTAATAACATAAATAAACCATATTTATGATAAATACAACAATTATTTCATTTAATATCAAAACATAGAGATCATTGATTGTTTGATTATTGATTTACAAAAATATAAGTGTGTATTTTCCTTTAGATTATTCTCTAATCTCGTAGTTTTTAATCTCCTTTTAATTCTTGTTTTAGCTTCATTTTGCATGTAGTTAACAATCTTCTCTTATTTTGGTCTAATTTGATTGATTAGAAAATTTTAAAATCTTCAAAATTCCCTACAGATCAACACATACTCGTTACGTACTATGAAAGTACGTCGTGTGCTTGCCATTAAATTTTAATTTGAAATTTATCAGCGATTTTCTAAACCGATAAAAAATTGATCGTTAAACACTATGGTTGATGATCATACTCCATATCTGAATTGAGAACGGTACATTTAATTATTGTTGTTTTTACATAAAAATGGAAATATAGGTCAGCATGGCTATGACGTAGCAAATGATATATTTGCCGACTGGATGGCTATCGAAGACATTCTAGGCTATTCTTCAGGTTCCATTAGGAAATGACATATTTATGTAGAATTTTAATTTCTATCAGTTGTAAAATTTGATTTTTTTTAATGGTAAATTGATACTTTTTGTGTTCCTACTTCATCTTCATGCATATGGTTTCCTTTCCTTCAAATGATAGTTTGTTGCAAAGCTTGTGCAATCTGCAAGGGACTTTTCTTATTGATGTTGTAAGTTATTATGTTAACACTGTAATATTAAAAAAATATTATTGTACGAATATCTCTATAAAACTAGTTGATCCATCTTCGAAAAACAATACAACTGCTATTAACTTTATATCAAATTGGTAAAATAATATGTTTGTGCCGCGTTAGATTTTACCTCTGCTTCGCCTGACTGTAACATTAATGCTGGTAATTGAAGTTCCTCTATCTCAAATTTTAGTCAAAGTTGGTTGCCACCGGCAAAGTTTTACGACGTCTTCAAAAACATTAGAAATTTGCCTAAAGCGATGCCTCGAACTCTTTTCATCGCATCTTGTACTTGAGTATGTACTACTTTAATGTTTTCGCACTAGTTCAATGTATAATACTGCCAAATCAAAGTTGATAATACTTTGTAGATAAGCTTCTATGCAGCTTGAATTTTTGTTTGTCATAGTTACAGTTCTGTTAATAACAAGTGTTACGGTCTACCACACTAATGTTTATTACCTATTATAATGTTATAATGGTAATCATAAGAAAGTAACACAAATGAGAGAGTAAAATTAACTTTACAATAGTTAAGCGACTTTTTTCTTTTTGGTAAAATTCAATTGTAGTCCAAAAATTGGTGGATTTATGATAATATTAAGAAAACCTATATGTTTTCGTTGGTACATCTGTGCTTCAAAGTTGCTTCATCGTATACAATATTAATCAGTTTCAAAAAACTAGCATCCAGACCCGGCTCTAGGGGTAGGCTGCCAAGGCAACCGTCTAGGACAACGGACGTGGAGGGGGCATGGTGAATGTGGCGGCAATATTGGTTTTCGAAAATGATTAAAATTATATATAACAAAGCACAACTCAGCTGATAAATGTGTTATATCTGAAGTGATTTGTTCATTGCTTAATATAGCATGTGACCAGAGTTCAATCTCTATCACATTTACTATCTTTTTAAGGTATTTTCTCAGACTCGGCCGGGGCAGTAGTTTAGCTTAGGCCATCCCTGCACAATGGTGGAAACAAGATCGATAGCAAAGAAGAGGATAAACAGAAAAATGACATAAATAAGCTTATTAAAATTAGCTTTTGCCATTTATTATGAAAGAGGAGAGATGGAAAAATGATACTATTCTTTTTTATTGAAAATAGCTTTTACTGTTTACTAAAAGAAGAGGACAAACAGAAAATTGACATAAACATCTTATCAAAATTAGCTTTTATTGTTTACCAACATTGGTTTGCTTGAAAATGGTTCATAATAGCTTTGTTAATAAGTTAATTGCAATTAGCATTACAACTTGCTAGAAGTAAAAACCGTTTAACAATATCTTGAATAAGACTAAATAGATATGTTATTTTTCTAAAAGACGATTGCAGATGTCAAAAGCTAAATGCATATCATACTGTAGAAAAATAACTTGTGAGAGCATTCCAACATAGCATTGAAAATTAGATTTTGTAAAATGTAACCTCAAATGGCTGTTCAATATGGTACAGAAATTATAATCGGTTACAAATTCAATCTAACGGTTTCATATATGTAATCTATTTGGGCGTTTGTTGATAAAACATTCAGTCTTCAGTCACTTGTTGAATAAGCGTTCGGTCTTCAGACGCTTTTGAATAAGCATCTGAAATCATATATCTAATTTATAATTTATAATTTGTGAAGCTTGGATGCTTGTTCAACAAACGATAAACATGAGAAGCTTGTTCAACAAGCGTCTAAACATAAAGTGTTTGTTAAACAAATGCCTAGATCTATTTCTCTATAGAAATCAATGGACTTGCATTTTGTAATTCTGCAAAATTTAATTTTGGACCAAACAATGGTTGGAGATGCTCTAAGAACTTTATACACTTTGTTTAAATAAAACTAAATAATGAATACTTTTTTTTAGTTATTGTATTCGATCACTCACACATCAATGGCGTCTCACCACAATTAGAGGCTCTAAGAAAAGGTTATGTGATGATAGCAAAAAGCAACTATTATGTATGTTTGTCAACAATAAAACAATCCAATGCATTCAACAGGTTAGACCAAAACTTCTGATTTGGTAATCTTAATGACAAGCATTCATCAATAAATATCAACTTTTAATTTACAAAAGAATAACACTACTAGAAAAGGCTTCATTACCAACAGTTAGGACCGACGGCTAATTTCCGACGGCTTTCGACGGGCCGTCGGCGGCCGTCGAAAGCCGTTGGAAATTTACGATTACACCTGCAGCCGAGAGCTCTTCTTCCTCCTCCTTTCATACGAAAATTATACCTAAAAACTTCCAAATCCCTTCTCCAAGCTTTCAATCTCTAATTTCTAGCTTCCGGATCCTCCACGGCTGCCTAATCAAACTCCATTACTCTTAATCTCAGGTATAATCTCTTATTTTTGTGAAAAATTCAGTTTTTACTCTAATTATAGGTTTGCATAAATTGATAAATTAGGGCGAATTAGTGATTGCAATTGTTTCCAATAGCGTAATAACGGTTTATAGCATCACATGGTATACCTATTTCATCTTTATCGTGAAATTGTGAAAAACATGTATAATTTGTGATTATTCATGTATATGTAAATTGTTGTGTATGCCTTGATTCGACGATTGTATACGTTGTTTGGAATAAGATAAAATGATTGAATGAACTAGAAGTATTATATTATGCACGTATTTACATATGAAACAAAAAAAAATGCATTACTCTAAATTATAATTGTGTGTATTGAAAAATGACAAAAATGTTAAACCAATCTTAAGTTGATTTAATACGTCGAATAAATTTGTTAAATTAATATATAGTTTTGTAAATGTGAACAGCGAGTAAAACTGTATTTTTTCGTAAAATGCGCGCATGTAACTGACAAATGTCTCTTAGAGAGTTTTTGGCCCCGTCTGACGAGTGTTGTACATGATCGTTGTATAAATAGTCATTTTTTTTCGAAAAACGACCATTTATATTCATCTGGTACAATGTTTGTCGGATATGTCCCATGTATTGGACAAGTTATGAACACAGTAAGCATTTACATTTTGTATACTATTTCGTCTCAAACGGTTCATAAAATTTCGACCTAACTTTTCTTTTTTGTTTCCTGCATACACGCATTTGTGTACAATGCAGGGAACAAAAGTGAAATGCTGCCGAAATTTTGTTGAATCGTTTGAGACAAAATAATATACGAAATGTAAATGCTTACTGTGTTTGTAATGGAAAGTAGGATGCCTGACCAGTGAAAAAAATTATATATATTTTTAAATCGATACGTTAAAAAAAAATGTGTCATATTTGAAAATATTTTTAAATTTGTGAAGTTGTTCCTTAAATTCAAAATATTATACGACCATGAAAATAATCTTTTTCGAATTTGTATTCTTCAAAATAAATATTAAATTTTGAACTTCTCATTTTGTCAAATAGGAAAAATGATTGATTATTTTGTTAATCAAGGGAGATGGATGTACCAAAGAAAAGGACTGAGGGGCTCAATAAAAGAAGATTTTTATAATGGTATAAACGTGTTTGTTGAATTCGCTTTAAGTAATAACGGAAACGATCCAGAAATTCGTTGTCCGTGTAGTAGGTGTAGACATTTGAAGTATTTGTTACCATATATTGTGAAAGTTCATTTGTGCCAACACAGTTTCGCACCCGAGTATTATATTTGGGATCGATATGGAGAAGTCGCAGCAAATACTTCTGTAGAGTCTGAAAGTGTCGTTGACGAAATAGTTTCAACGACCCGTATAGAAAATATGGTCGAAGATGCAGCACGATCAATGTTTCCTATGGCTGAAGTTGACGATGATGATGGAAATGTTGAAGAACCAAATGTTGAAGCAAAAAAAAATTATGATTAACTGGATGCTGCTAAGAAACATATTTGGGATGGTTGTAAAAGCGGCACTCAGTTGTCAGTAATCGCAGAATACATTACGATGAAGTCAAAATACAACATCACTGAAGCTGGGTTTACGGCTGTTGTACAAGCTGCAAAAAGACATATGCTGTCCGATAATCTAATGTGTGAAAATCACTACGAAGTTAAAAAACTTATGTCGGCTTTTGGTTTACCGTATCAGAAAATAGATACATGTTTAAAAGGCTGCATGTTGTTTTGGAAAGAAGACGCAAACCTTAGAAATTGTAAAGTTTATAACCGGGAGAGATACAAACCAAGAAAAAAGAAGGGGAAGGAAGTTTCGTACAAGCGTATGCACTACTTACCCATAACTTCAAGACTTCAAAGATTATATGCATCTTCTGTAACTGCATCTAATATGAGATGGCATAGTGTGAGAACGGAGGAAGATGATACGTTGACACATCCGGCTGATGGAGAAGCATGAAAGCATTTCGATAAAACGTATCCAAATTTTGCAGCGGAGAGTCGAAATGTTAGATTCGGATTATGTACGGACGGTTTTTCTCTATTTTCTCAGTTTGGTTCTAAATATTCATCCTGCCCCATTATCGTCACACCTTATAATTTACCTCCATGGATGTGTATGAAAACACAATATATGTTTCTTACTGTTGCCGTTCCTGGCCCCGACGATCCGACACAAGGAATTGATGTATATTTACAACTGTTGATTGAGGAGTTAAAAATACTATGGAACGAAGGAGTTGAAACATAAGATGTGTCCAAGAAGAATTTTTTTTGTATGTTTGCTTCTTTGTTGTGGACTATAAGTGATTTTCCTGCCTATGCAATGCTTTCGGAATGGAGTACTGCCGGTCGTTTAGCATGTAACACGAGCGTTTTCTTTACCTCATGGTAAGAAAATTTCATGATTTGACTGTCATCGATATTTTCTCCATGTAAATCATCCCTTCAGAGGAGACAAGAAAAACCTTTTAGCTAATAGAGTAGAAACTAGACAACCACCGACGATATGGTCAAGCGAAGACATATATGAACTTATTAAGAACTATCCAAAGATATATGAAACTGGCGAGCAAACAGAAATTGAAGACAAATCAGTTGTTCATAACTGGTGCAAACAAACTATTTTTTGGGAGTTGCGGTATTGGAAACATCTTCTGCTTCGCCATAACATAGATGTGATGCACAATGAGAAAAATGTATTTGGTAATGTTTTTAACACAATTTTGAATGTGAAAGGGAAGACGAATGATGATTTGAAATCAAGACGTGATATAGAAGAATTATGCAAACGTCCTGAGCTTTATATGAAACCAAATGACAGTAAAAACCCAAAGCATGTTACGAATTAGATAATAATCAAGTTAAAGCTATGTTGAAATAGGTGGAAGGGTTAAGATTTCCTGATGGGATATCATCAAATCTTCGTAGATGTGTTGACTTTAAAAATTGTAGATTGAGCGGAATGAAAAGTCACGACTGTCACATAATGATGGAAAATTTATTTTCTGTAATGTTCAAAGAACTACTGCCGTTAAAAGTTTGAAAGGTAGTAACGGAGCTTAGTATGTTTTACAAAGAGCTTTGTTCGACTACTTTAAAAGTGCAACGTTTACGTAAACTTGAAGTGGACATTCCTATATTGCTTTGCACATTAGAGAAAATATTTCCGCCAGGCTTTTTTAATGTAATGGAACATTTACCTGTTCATCTCCCATCTGAAGTACGACTTCGAGGTCCTGTCCAATATGAATGGATGTATCCATTTGAGAGGTATGTAATATGTTATAACATAATTTAATTGCATTTGAAAGATGAAGTTAATATAAATTAATTTTGCATAAATATTTGAATCATCCGAAGAAAAAAGTGAGGCAAAAAGCACGAGTTGAATGTTCGATATGCAAATCTTACATCGAAGAAGAAGCTTTGTTCTTTTTCTCTCACTATTTCAGTGACCATGTGAATATTTCATTTCAAAGTGTTCCTCGTAATGATGAAGGCGACGAACAAGAGTCCTCACAAGCAATGTTATCTATTTTTAGACAACATGGTCGGCCTTCTGGAAAATGTGTAGAAATATGGCTAGACGATAGAGATCTTCATGTAGCACACACTTATATTCTTCTCAATTGTGTCGAGGTTGTTCCATTTGTTAGGTAATCTGAAATAATAATTTGTGTTTTATTCTTTTCTATAATGCATGCGCGTGTATAACCTAATGTAATAATTTGTTTATATAAACAGTGTTTATGAACGTGAACATCCGAACGGAGATCTCAGTAAAGAATTTTCCGGTTGGTTTTCAAATTACGTTTATGAGCCGAGAAATTGTGTTGTTGACGAAGGGTTGAAATATCTTACGATGGGACTAAAAAGAGGGGTCAAGACATATCCAATATATTTCGTCAATGAATATAAATTTAACACCAAAGAATACGGTGCAGAAAAATTAACAAATAATACCGGTGTATTTGTTAAAGGTAGTGACGATCCAGAAAATCATTTAAATGATTTTTATGGCGTTCTAACACAAATTTTGCATCTAACATATTTCTCACAACCCGCGAAGGAGGTGTTTCTATTTAGATGCAATTGGTTTAGCAATATTCAAGGTTCTGGAATTAATGTGCACAAGGATTATAATCTTATCGAAATAAAGCATGCATCGCACTATCACAAGTATGATCCTTTTGTACTAGCCAAACAAGCATTGCAAGTTTATTACGCTCCTTATCCGTCTCTAAAAAGAGATAAAGCAGATTAGTCTGCAGTTTTTAAAACAAAGTGCAGATTCACATTCGATGGGAAGAATATTCAGGACGAACAAGCTTATCAGGCAGATCTTGAGCAAAATAACGAAATAATAATTACAGACGATCATACAGATTTTGGTCCTTTGATCGATGAATCAAATGTTTTGGTAGAAGCGTTTGACAGTGCAGAGGAAAATATCGTCGAAAACGAGACCGAATCTGAATCAGAAGACGATGATGACTGATATAAATCTGAATCTGTTTTTTTGCAATTGATGTAACTATATTGAATTCTTGATGTATTATGAAATTGATGTAACTATGAAACCAAATCCGTTTACTATTGTTTGCATGTTTTATGTCATTTTCATTTGTCATTTATTTAATAATTTTTATTAAAAATGCAATGAACTCTGCTTATCGTTGGAAGAGTACACCCATTATGAATCAGGTATAACACACTTCCATTTCTATTTCCATTTCAGTCATTAATTAAGCAATTATACCGTTGATGTCATTTTCATATGAAATATATTTCATTATCATGTTATTATTCTCTTATATAATAATGTGTATGTGTCACAGGTTTATTATTATGTCATATAGAGGTAGGAGCTCTTCCCGATCGTCAGGAGGTGATGGCAGTGACCCATCGCAAGAGCCACAGCATACAGTTGTATCGTTAGTCCCTAGAGAAGATGGGTAAGAATTAAATTTTATTCAGTATCTTATTTTTTTTATGATATACATACGTACTTATCTATATCGTACTTAAAAACAGAGGGTTCGACCTACTTCCCTCTAAGGTTGTGTTGGACGTCTCTAGAGCTTCATATCGCAGTAGGATGACTGCTTGCTGGCCGAAGTGGGATAACATCCCTCCTCACATCATAGAATGCATATGGCAGGATGTCCTGGTATGTATATTTTTCTGTTTTCCATTTTTAATTCGTTTTTGTCGTTTTTCTACTGTTTATCGTTTAAAGTGTAATCTTTTTTTTAACACAGGCTGAGATAGACATCCAGACAGACGATCTGATGTTGGCACGAGCATACTGGATGAAGAAGATGCGCAAGAACTACAGGGACACGATATCTGAGATTAAGAAATCTGGTAAGAAACCACAGTGGATGGGAGAGAGCGTGTGGCAAGGTTGAAATACTGGAAGACGGACGAGGCGAAGGCAAGTATACTAATTTTTTTTGAATTATTAATTTGACGTGATCGAAAAATAATGTATCAAATTTTGAATGTACAGGCAGAGTCGGATAGAAACTCTGCAAATAGAATAAGAATCCTGTCACTCATCGCGAAGGATCGAAGTCGTTTCAGCAGTATCGGCAGGAGTTGGTAAATTTACTGAATAATAAGTGTAAATAGTTTATGCTATATGATTTTAAATGTATAATAATTGTATGTAACAATCAACTTTAGGAAGCCGAGGCACATGGTCCTATCAGCTATATGGACGTATTCACCCGTACGCATGTTGTCGAGCATGTTAATGCAGATGGGACTGTTTCGTATACATGGCAGGACGATAAATCCAGCAAAAGCCATGTAAGCATATTTCATTTTATTCAGTATTAGTAATTGTTTTAATTGTTAAACTATGATGAAATAAGATATGATATTATTAATTTGTTAGTGCAGGAGATGCTTATGGAGCAGCGGCAGAAACTCCTTGCTGATACGGGTCGAGATCAGCTGACGACCGATGAGGAGGACGTTATTTTTGAGTCCGTTATGCATCCAGCAGAGCATGGTCGACGATACGGATTTAGCAATCTAGCGGTAAATAATTTACTTTTTTTGAAATACTTCAAAATATGATATTTTGACCTTTTCAAAACAATAAACTTGGATTTTATTCATTTTTCAATTATTGCAAGCCAGTAATCAGAGTAGGGGACGGCGGAGTAGACCTCAGAGCGATCTAGCAGATATAGAAGAATTGCGGACTAGAGTGTCCCAATTGGAGGAGCAGAATCGCCAACATGCCATGCAGACCGCACAGTTGTAAGAGTACATGCAGCAGTTTGGTGGCCGCTTCCCTTCCTCGATTGGCTCTGGATTGGAAGGAGATTGATTCATTACTTGCTTGCTCGTTCGTTCGTTCGTTCAGGTATGTTTTGTTTTAGTTTAGAATGATTTGGTAAACGGTGCAGGTAATTATTGATTTATGTATAATTATGTTTGTTACATTTGGTTCTATAGTTGTATGAGGATGTGTATGAGAATATTGATGAATTTGTGTATTAACAACATGGTAGAACAGTTATTGTTAGGATTATTGTTAATGTTCGAATGATTATGTATATTTTATATTTTATTTTGATGTAATTTTATTTATTTGTGTGTTTATTGAATATTTTGTAGTTTGGGTTTGGATATTTGGTTGGATTATTGTATGTTGGATTGTGCAGTATTGATATCATAGTGTTTGGAAGAGAAATGTGGTTGGAATGCTATATTTGCAGCGATTTCAAAAAAAAAACCGCAGATTTCCGACGGCTCCCGACGGCTTATAGATCAAAATTTCCGACGGTGCTCGGCGGCTTGTACCACACTATTTCCGACGGTTCCGACGGATACTGACATTTGTCGGAATCCGTCGGAATCGTGTGCGACAGCTTCCGTCGGAAGCCGTCGGAAATACTGCTCCCCGACGCAGTTATTTCCGATGGCTTTTTCCGACGGCGGCCGAGGGCTTCCGACAACCGCCGACGGTTTTAGGCCGTCGGAAAACGTGATTCCCTAGTAGTGGAAGAAACATATCTAAGAATTAAAATTGACTCTTTGAAGAAAGAAGAGTTAAAACTTAAAATACTTAAATGTTATTGTATTTTAGTGAGATGGAGAGTTAAAGGTTAAGAAGACTAGAATAAGTAAAAGAACTCAAGTTTAAAAAAAAATAGTCAATAGATATTATTCTAGCTGAATTTCATATTCTCATGCCTTCTATTGAAAGGAAAATCTGAGCTATGATTTCTTTTAAGCTCTAATTTATACTCTATGTTACACAATTGAAAACTAAATCATATATGCTATCATTTGTTAGTTACAGGCTTATAGCTTAATGAGCTCCCACAGCTTCGGTTTTAATTACATGCAAATGTCTAAATTCTATTCAGTTTGTAGGTGAATGAAATGTTATTTCACTCAACCTGGACTTCTCTGTTTTCTTGATTGGATGGTTACCATCATGCAATTTTATGCGTTTCTAGTGTAAATAGAGTTCCGCCAGAAAATGAGGCTCTAAGCACTTGCCTAATTTGCAGAGCGTTTGAGCCAGAATTAAGTTTTTGAATTGATTCAATAGCGCAGAAGAAAAGATGCAAATGTAAAACTTGAATTATCTCATATCAGTCTTGAATGATACACAACAAATTCGGTTTTGTTTTCGATTTATATGATACAAGTGTGAACAAGTGCTGTAAACAGCTGGCAATATTATAATTACTGTATTGCCCCTCTACGATACTGATATATTGACTTGGTCTTAGTATCTGGTTTCATTATTTCTCTTCCTCAATCTTATTTCTTCCTTCTCCTCAAATTCACCTCCGAAGCTTCCAATCTTTAAATCAGCTCTCAATCGGTTAAAATTCTTCGATGACAGAGGTTTAGTGAATATGTCCGACTTGTGATAGAAGGCTAGGATGTGATTTATGTTGAGCTTTCACATATTCACTCGCCCTCTGATGAAATAAAAATCGAGCTTGATATGCTTCGTCCTTTAGTGCAAAATCGGGTTAGCTACTAAAGAAACCGTGCTCAGATTATCGTACCAAATGGTTGATATCCCTGTGTTGATTCTCAGTTCTCCTAGCAACGATTCAAGCCAGATTACTTTTGTAGTTTACTTGCGAGGCTTCTGTACTCCGATTCAGTATTGGATCTGGGGATTGTGGGTTGTTTTCGTGAGCACCATGATATTGGACATTCGTCCAGAAATATGCAGTACCCTATGGTCGATTTTCGATCATCTGGATTTGAGGCTCGGTCAGCGTCAGCCTGTGATGGTAAGATATTTGCCTGCTTTTAGTATCAGTCCACAATTTATTGTTCCGTTTAAATACCTTAATATCCTTTTAACAGCTCTTCTATGCTCACTTAAAGGTTGATGCATGGACTGGCAAACTTTATTGACACTGAAAGCTATCTCTGGTCAGGTTAAGGTTGCATATTAAAGTGCCTCTACAATGCTTCTGTATTCCTTTTCATTTTGTATTGCTTCTCCTTTATGCCTATATAAATGTAAGTTGCTAGTCATAGGAGTTGGTAGAGATTTGGCTTGATGCATCTTTGCCTTGAAAAGTAGATCTCTGATGTACTTTTTTGACACAGGTGTAATTTTGACTTTGACACTCTTTTGGTTTCGATTCCTAGGAAGTATTTGGGTGCACCCAGATCTTTTATTAAGAATTGCTTGTCTAATTGTTGAACCACCTGATTGATTTCTTCTGCACTATTAACTATTATTAAGAAATCGTCTGCATATATTAGAATATAAGTTACAGTGCCTTTATTAAACTTAATAAAAAGTGACGTGCCAGATTTTGCTGATTGGTAACCCAAATTGATGAGGGTCTGCTTCAGTTTGTTGAACCACCCTCTGGGTGCCTTTTTTTAAGACATATATGGCTTTGTGTAGTTTGCAGACTTTGTTATCTTTGCTTGATTGTTTGAACCCCTGTGATTGTTCTATGTATATCTCTTCCTGAAGTTCACCATTTAGAAATGCATTATTCATGTCTAGTTGTTTGATATCCCAACCTTTGTGTATGGCAGTTGTTAGAATAACTCTTATTGTTGTTAGCTTGACCACTGCAGCGAAAGTTTCTTAGAAATCAAAGTCATGTTGTTGGGTGTAGCCTGTAGCAACCAGTCTTACCTTATATTTTTGAATTGTGTCGTTTAAATTTCTTTTGAGTTTGTAAGTCCATTTGCACCAAATTATGTTCTTGTCTTTGGGTGGTGTGACTACACTCCATGTTTTATTTCTCATTAAAGAACCGTATTCTTCATTCATGGCTCTCTTCCAGTTATTGTTGTCAACTTCATGTTCATATGTTTCTGGTCTTCCATATTTGCATCTGTTGTGTATACCTTTGGTTAAATATTACACTTTTGGACCTGGATATCATGTGATGCCCTCTGGTTGATTGCTGATGTGTACTAGTTGTCTCATCTGTATCTCCACCTTTACTGTCTGCTACATTACTTGTTTGAGAATGACTTACGATTGGTGTAGCCTGTGTAGGGTATGAGTGTAACAACCCGCATATTTATCGATTTTATATTTAAATATTTTATCGTTAGTCGGACTTTAGTCCGAAAATCTACTTTTTGCAAACGGTCGAATTAGGACTCGAGACCACTTCCATTGAGTTCAAAACGCCGTTTACAATTTTTTAAGTATAAACTTTGATATGTTTGGAGTTAATGGAATTTCGCTACTTTTTCGCTTTGGTTTGGACTTAGCCTATTAGACCCAAGCTCCAACCCCTTCTCCTCATTCCTTCATAAATTCCTAAACACTAAAGCTTTATCAAAAATGGAGGAGGGAATGGAAAATTAAAACTCCAACCTCAAGTACATTTGCAAATCCAACATCTAACTCCAAATTCAAAGAGAAGCTATTGATTTAAGCTTGTGGTTGATTCTTGCTTTGCTTTAAGCTTCTTCTTCATTAATTTGGGTAAAAAGGTGAGATTTTTATCTCACATTCTTGTCTATAACTATCTTGGATTGTTGGGAATGAATTTTTATCACTTTTACATGTGCTTTTGCTTTTGGATTGGATTGAATTGGTGAAAACCCCCAATTTTCGTGTGTTTTTGCATTTCCTGCTCCTTAGGTCGCTCGGGCGTGGAAAAGTCGCCCCTGTGCATATAGCTCGTTCGCATTTAGGTCGGCCTTGCATTAGGTCGCTCGGCCTTAGCCCGTCCCACCGTAGGTCGTTCGGCCATCAGGCCATTCCATGCTTAGGTCGTTAGCTCCTTAGGTCGTTCACCACTAGGTCGCTTGGCTATGTGAGTCGCATCTGCTATTTTCTTGCAACCATTTAGGTCGTTCGACCCCTAGGTCATTCGGCCATTCCCATTTAGGTCGTTCAACCCCTAGGTCGTTCGGCCATGCTAGCTCGTTCCAGTAGGTCATAACCCATTAGGTCGCTTCACCTAGGGCCTCTC
Organism: Allium cepa; assembly: GCA_030765085.1. Lineage (NCBI taxonomy): Eukaryota > Viridiplantae > Streptophyta > Magnoliopsida > Asparagales > Amaryllidaceae > Allium > Allium cepa. The sequence continues at coordinate 434,361,569 of CM060943.1, forward strand.
GGCAATAGCTCACTTCCATTAGGTCGCACAACCTCATTTCCACTAGGTCACTCGGCCTGTTTGTACTTAGGTTGTACCACCCTAAGTCGATCGGCACTTGGTCGCTCACCCTGGCACGTCGCTCGGCCATGCAACACTGCTTACTCGACCGTGTTAGGTCGCGCACCTCGTTAGGTCGCACCTTCGCCTAGCTCGACCGTGTTAGGTCGCTCACCTTTAGGTCGCTCGCCCTGTTGCCTTGATAAGTCGCTCGGCCTCTCCTTTAGGTCGCTCGGCCTTACCACCACATTAGGTCGCAACTTCTCGGCCTGCTTCAACTCCTTAGGTCGCACTAATGTTAGGTCGCGTCAATTTCCAGTATTGAACTATGTTATGTCGCAGGTGTATTCCTTCTTTGATGGATTTGGAATGGATTTCTTTGGATTTTATTCACCCCTTCGTATGTGAATTTTAGTGGATTGATTTGTTTATACAATTAATTTTGTGACTTGTCACTTTAAAAATATAAAGGTTTCAATACTAGTAGTAAATATCAAAACTCTTTCAGCAAAGCGATTTCAACACTATTTTATTACAAAGCTCTTTTCCTAAACCGTTTTCCAATCTATTAGTATATACAAGCCTTTACCTCACTCGGATGAGAAATCTAATTGAACGGCGTAGTAAAACAAGTGGTATGAAACGCTTGCGTTTGCTTCGTCGGTTGATTCTTGGACTTGTTCGATTAAACCTCATGTGACAATTTTCTAGTGAAGATCTACAGTTCGTTTGTAAATATTTAAGTTAAGCTAGTGGTTATGGGACATGAAGCTAAGCTCATATATTTACTAGCTTAGTGTAATTGACACTTCTTGATGATCAATGACGATCATTTTTGTGATTTAGACTAGCAATTGTGTGATGTCTCTTTGTCTGCGAGGGAGACTAAACCCCGCTTCGTGGAGTTTCGAATCAATATTGGTGGGGTTGCAACCCATGGTCTTCGGGCCGTTCGTGTAGAGCTTCGGCTCATGGTCTTCGAGCCGTTCATGTGGAGCTTCATCTCATGGTCTTCGGGTCGTTCGTGTGGAGTTTCAGCTCATGGTCTTTGGGCCGTTCGTGTGGAGCTTCGGCTCATGGTCTTCGGGCCATTTTAGTGGAAATGGTTTGCAACCATGGAATAGCTTTCCATTTTGTGATACACGTGTTGGTGAGTTTTCATGCTCCCGTTCTAGTGATAGGCCTCTTTCCCTTTTTCATGATTTCTGGATTTCTTGTGATGATTTCTAGAATTTGTGCTTCACCACTTTTCGCGATTTTCATTGATAAGTTTATCAATTTTTGTGCATTGGTGAATTTGTGTGTCATTAGCTTTTTGTGATTAAAAGTTTAGGGAATGATACCCCTTTTTATCTTTGAGAATATTCTTGTGGTATTGGTTAATCCCTTATTGTTTTCATTTACATACTTATCACTGTATGTCATTATCGTTATTATACGTTTACACCATATCTCTTATTCAATATCATATCATCTGATATTTATAGCTAGACTGATCCGTTTATTATTTTCTTATTAAATAATACTCGGGTCAGACCGAGATGTTGCATGTGCTTCTGCTTGACTTCTCATCTGGGATTTATTATTCTGACTTTTGGCTAACTACTTAGATTAGCAGTTTTTGCTGTATACATTTGAGACATAGACTCCATGATGTATACTTATTCTTTTGTGTAGCACTTGGTGCTATTCTTTTGTGTTATTGTGGATCTTTCAGACCACTGCTCTGATGTACACTTTTATGTGTTATATATTCATATTATTTTCCACCTTTGTGATATGGATGTATGTGACTGATTTGTGTTATGTTTATTTCTATATTTGTTTCCGAAGATTATATATAGCCACTGGTGGTAGCTTTGAGTTTGTATCTGTATGTTGGATTTCCACTTGAAATCAAATGCATGTTTTACTATCTGACATATCGGTGCTCGCACAAAGCAATTACACGGATGGTCGCTCCTCCACAGCCTTATTCTCCATGCTAGTTGACAGCATTACTCCGTAGTGTTCTTGGCTAGCGTGGGTATAGAGGTGGGGCGTCACAGCTTGGTATCAAAGCCAAACTTCGGAACAAAGTAGAATAACTTAACGAGGATCATCGTCTTAAGTCCTTCTTAGGAGTCGTGCCTTAGGATTTAATTCGTGTCTTCGTACCGTTCTATCCTATTTTCTCTTAAGATTCATTGTTTTATCTATCAAGATTGTTTGATATTCATTCTGAGAATAACCTTTTTATTCTTCTTTCTTTCTTTCTTAAAGAAGAAGAGATGGTTAGTTCTGGCAGTCCTAGCGCTGGTCAATCCAGTAGTCCTTCTCTGGATAGCGTATTCATGTCTGCCCAACAACTTTTGGATCTTGCTAAGAATCAAAGATTTATCTGTGCTTTGAGTAAGAATCCCACAAAGATTTTACCTCTGAAACTAGAAGTTCCTTTCGATCAGCTTGTAGATATCACTCTACAAGAAGAAGAGGTCGGTAAAGGAAGTAACAGTGATGTTGGAGGTTCCAAAAAGAGCCTCATTTGCAACAAGAGGAGGTATATTAAGTTCGAAGGCCTTAATACCTACAAGAAAGGGAGGCAGGCAACTTCGGTAGCAAAGACTCCAATCCCTAATCATGGACAATGCTACAATTATGGTTCTAAGGACCATTATGTAATTAAGTGCCCAAAACCCCTTTATTGCCGCTATTGCAAAGGTCTGGGTCATTACTTGTCTACATGTCCCAAACTTCAAAGTAAGAGAGAGGGAAAGTTGAAAGTTGTGCAAGTCCTATGTGACACTTCTCCTGGTCAAGGTATTTCTTATTCAATCCTTGATTACATTTGTTTTGTGATTATCCTTTTCGAGTTCCTATTGATATGAGTTCATCTCATCATTTCATATCAGAAGAACTTGTCGATTCCTTTTCTTTAAATATTTGGGTTCGAAGACTTCTTTGAGAATTGCGAATCCAGTTGGTGGATCCGCAACCCTCAGCTTGCTTTTTATCGATGTCGAAATTATTTTATGTGATTTTTCTTTCCGAACCGATTTGCATATTATGCGTTACTTAGGCTTCAGAATTGATTTGTGTGAAAGGATTGGCTTAATCATTATGAAGCCCATATCCTATTTTTCCGAATGGACTATTCATTTTCGACATTTTCAATCTGTTAAGCAGATTCCTATTTTTCCTTTGTGATTTCGATTCCAAATTGATGGCATCATTTTTTTCTTTAAGCTCACATGTTGAGTAAAGTGATATTTCTCTCATTTGGGTAGTTGTGAATTTTCCGGAATCTTTGAGCTTGTCTTAGGATTATCACCTAAGTAATATCTTGAGTAGTGTTAAGGTCTTTTCAGCTCGACCTTGCCACCGGTTTTTATTATCTTCGAGTTGCGGAAGTTAGCATTCCACTTACCGCATTCCGCACTCGATATGATTCTTATGAATGACTTATTATGTCATTCAGTTTACCCACCTTGTTTCATCCATTTTATAAATCGAGTATTCTATGAATATCTCGATAATTCCAATTTTGTATTTATTGGCTTCGGATGAAAATCAAAATTTAAAATTTTGTAAATCTTCTTCATAAGATTTATTTATAAGTACAATTGGATTTTGATCGTAAACGAGCAAAGAATGTTCTCAATACTTTTAAGAGATATTTTTATTATATAGAAGAAGATTTTGTGATTGAATTGCCCATTTAGTGTTTTAAGAATTCTGGTCGATGCGCTTGATCAACGTTATCGATAGGAATTTCCTAAACGCTTTGATGAGACAGTCAGACACAATATATTGACTTGTAAAAATGCAATTTTTTCTAGAAAGATAATTACATAAAGTTAATTAAAATTTTGAAAGTTAATTATAATTTTGAAACTCTTCTCTACGATACTTCTATCCTTGTGATTCCCGAAGGAAACCAAGACCTTTCTATTTTGTACCGATACTAGTCGTGTTGATTGGGATGCCATTCTCTTGCGAAAGAGAGCGTTCTATCATTTATGCTTCTATACAATTAAAGATTAGGTATGCCACTTATGATCTAGTGTACGCGACTTTAGTTTTCGCTTTTAAATTTGGCATCATTAGTTTTGGGATAGAAATTTGTTCTCCACCTCGATTATAAATCATTAGGATATCTATTTTATCATAAGGAACTTAATTTATGTCAACCACGTTGGCTCTAATTCCTTGCCTCTTATGATCTTGATATCCTTTATACTCCCGGAAGGGGAAATCGTGTTGCCGATGCACATAGTCGTAAGCAACAAGCGGCTGTTTCCATGATGATATCCAAATGGAATGTCTCGAGGTTTTATCCACTTGTGAGATTCGAGATCGTGTTTCCGATTTGTGTTCATCTCTTGTTTTATGTAGCCTTGAGGCTCATCCTTCTCTTTTAGACCGCATTCTTGAAGCTCAAAAGTTAGATCCCGAACTGGCTCTTCTTGGCCAAAGTTTTAAGGATAAAATTGATATTGAATGTTGGAAAGGCTTTGATATTGATTCTTGTGGCGGCATTCGAAAATTTGGTAGGCTTATCGTGCAAAATATTAGTGATCTTCGTAAAGATATTTTAGAAGATTCTCATCGTTCTAAATTTACCATTCATCTCGGTAGTAGTAAAATGTACACGGATATGAAGCGACTTTATTATTGGGAGGGAATAAAATCTGATATTGCTAACTTTGTTAAGTGTTGCATGACTTGCCAGCTTGTCAAGGCCGAACATCAAAGGCCCGGTGGGTTATCGCAACCTTTAGAAATTCCAATTTGGAAGTGGGACCAAATCTCCATGGATTTTATAGATGGCCTTCCCCGTTCTTATTCGGATCATGATAGCTTATGGGTGATAGTCGATAGACTTACTAAATCCGTCCATTTTATTCCCGTTCGGTCTAACTGAACCGTTCCTCTTTTGGCCAAACTTTTTATTAAAGAAATTGTTAAATTACATGGAGTTCCTATTTTTATTGTTAGTGATCGTGATCCATTGTTTACTAGTGGATTTTGGAAGAGCCTTCAAAAAGCTTTAGGAACGAAGCTTAATTTTAGCACAGCTTATCACCCCCAGTCCGATGGACAAACCGAGCGTGTGAATCAAACTCTTGAAGATCTTCTTCGTGCTTGTGTGCTTGATTTTGGTGGAAGTTGGGAAGACCATATTTCTCTCGTTGAGTTTTCCTATAATAATAGTTTCCAATCTAATATTGGTATGGCACCTTTTGAGGCACTCTATGGAAGGCCATACCGATCTCCTTCTTGTTGGCTTGAGGCCGGTGAGATGCTGGTTTTAGGTTTAGGTTTTATTCGTGATTCCACAGAAAAGATTGACCTTATTCGTCATAGGATGAAAGAAGTCTAGACTAGACAAAAATCCTATGCCGATAATCGAAGAAGGAAATTAGAATTTTCTGTTGGAGATCTTGTATTTATTCGTGTTTCACCTATGAAGGGTGTCGTACGTTTTAGTAGATCGGGAAAATTAGTGCCTCGACATATTGGGCCATTTCCTATGACCAAACTTATTGGTTCCGTGGCTTATCACCTTTTATTACCGTCTCAGTTTTCAGCCATTCATGACGTGTTTCACGTTTCTCAATTACGGAAATGCCTTCGAGATTATGATTCTATTCTTGAGCCCGGTGTTGTGGAAGAAATTGAAGTTTCGTCGAATTTAACTTATGAGCAACATCCTATTCGTATTATTGCTTCGGAAGTCAAACGACTTCGAAATAAAGATGTTCCGCTTGTTAAAGTTCAATGGCCCTCAAATCCTAAGGATTGTTCTTGGGAATCTAGAGAATTCATCGAGCGAACACATCCGGACTTACTTTCTCATGCTCTTTGAGGTGAACTTCTTATTTCAAATTTCTTCTGTGTTAATATGCTTTTATGGTTGTTACTTTTTATTTCCATCTTATATATTGCGAGGATGTAATTTCTTTAAGGAGGGGAGTCTGTAACAACCCGCACATTTATAGATTTTATATTTAAATATTTTATTTAAATACTTTATCGTTCGTCAGACTTTAGTCCGAAAAGCTACTTTTTGCAAACGGTCAAATTAGGACTCGAGACCACTTCCATTGAGTTCAAAACGCCGTTTACAATTTTTTAAGTATAAACTTTGATATGTTTGGAGTTAATGGAATTTCGCTACTTTTTCGCTTTGGACTTTGGTTTGGACTTAGCCTATTAGACTCAAGATCCAACCCCTTCTCCTTATTCCTTCATAAATTCCTAAACACTAAAGCTTCATCAAAAATGGAGGAGGGAATGGGAAATTAAAACTCCAAGCTCAAGTTCATTTGCAAATCCAACATCTAACTCCAAATTCAAAGAGAAGCCATTGATTCAAGCTTGTGGTTGATTCTTGCTTTGCTTTAAGCTTCTTCTTCATTGATTTGGATAAAAAGGTGAGATTTTTATCTCACATTCTTGTCTATAACTATCTTGGATTGTTGGGAATGAATTTTTATCACTTTTACATGTGCTTTGGCTTTTGGATTGGATTGAATTGGTGAAAACCCTCTATTTTCGTGTGTTTTTGCATTTCCTGCTCCTTAGGTCGCTCGGGCGTGGAAAAGTCGCCCATGTGCATATAGATCCTTCGCATTTAGGTCGGCCTTGCATTAGGTCGCTCGGCCTTAGCTCGTTCCACCTTAGGTCGTTCGGCCATCAGGCCATTCCATGCTTAGGTCGTTAGCTCCTTAGGTCGTTCACCACTAGGTCGCTCGGCTATGTGAGTCGCATATGCTATTTGCTTGCAACCATTTAGGTCGTTCGACCCCTAGGTCATTCGGCCATTCCCATTTAGGTCATTCTACCCCTAGGTCATTCGGCCATGCTAGCTCGTTCTAGTAGGTCGTAACCTGTTAGGTCGCTTCACTTAGGGCCTCTCGGCAATAGCTCACTTCCTTTAGGTCGCACGACCTCGTTTCCACTAGGTCGCTCGGCCTGTTTGTACTTAGGTTGTACCACCCTAAGTCGCTAGGCACTTGGTCGCTCACCCTGGCACGTCGCTCAGCCATGCACCACTGCTTAACTCGACCGTGTCAGGTCGCGCACCTCGTTAGGTCGCACATTTGCCTAGCTCGACCGTGTTAGGTCGCTCACCTTTAGGTCGCTCGCCCTGTTGCCTTGATAAGTCGCTCGACCTCTCCTTTAGGTCGCTCGGCCTTACCACCACATTAGGTCGCAACTTCTCGGCCTGCTTCAACTCCTTAGGTCGCACCAATGTTAGGTCGCGCCAATTTCCAGTATTGAACTATGTTATGTCGCAGGTGTATTCCTTCTTTGATGGATTTGGAATGGATTTCTTTGGATTTTATTCACCCCTTCGTATGTGAATTTTAGTGGATTGATTTGTTTCTACAATTAATTTTGTGACTTGTCACTTTAAAAATATAAAGGTTTCAATACTAGTAGTAACTATCAAAACTCTTTCATCAAAGCGATTTCAACACTATTTTATTACAAAGCTCTTTTCCTGAACCCTTTTTCAATCTATTAGTATATACAAGCCTTTACTTCAATCAGATGAGAAATCTAATTAAACGGCGTAGTAAAACAAGTAGTGTGAAACGCTTGCGTTTGCTTCGTCGGTTGATTCTTGGACTTGTTCGATTGAACCTCATGTGACAATTTTGTAGTGAAGATCTACAGTTCGTTCGTAAATATTTAAGTTAAGCTAGTGGTTATGGGACATGAAGCTAAACTCATATATTTACTAGCTTAGTGTAATTGACACTTCTTGATGATCAATGACGATCATTTTTGTGATTTAGACTAGCAATTTTGCGATGTCTCTTTGTCTGCGAGGGAGACTAAACCCCGCTTCATGGAATTTCGACTCAATATTGGTGGGGTAGCAACCCATGGTCTTCGGGCCGTTCGTGTGGAGCTTCGGCTCATGGTCTTCGGGCCATTCGTGTGGAGCTTCGGCTCATGGTCTTCGGGCCGTTTGTGTGGAGCTTCGGCTCATTGGCTTCGGTCCGTTTTAATGGAAATGGTTAGCAACCATGGAATAGCTTTCCGTTTTATGATACACGTGTTGGTGAGTTTTCATGCTCCCGTTCTAGTGATAGGCCTCTTTCCCTTTTTCGTGATTTCTGGATTTCTTGTGATGATTTCTAGAATTTGTGCTTCACCACTTTTCGTGATTTTCATTGATAAGTTTATCAATTTTTGTGTATTGGTGAATTTGTGTGTCATTAGCTCTTTGTGATTAAAAGTTTAGGGTATGATACCCCTTTTTATCTTTGAGATGATACTTGTGGTATTGGTTAATCTCTTGTTGGTTTTCATCTACATACTTATCACCGTATGTCATTATCGTTATTATACGTTTATACCATATCTCTTATTCAATATCATATCATCTGATATTTATAGCTAGACTGATCCGTTTATTATTTTCTTATTAAATAATACTCGGGTCGGACCGAGATGTTACAAGTGCTTCTGCTTGACTTCTCATCTGGGATTTATTATTCTGACTTTTGGCTAACTACTTAGATTAGCACTTTTTGTTGTATACATTTGAGACATAGACTCCATGACGTATACTTATTCTTTTGTGTAGCACTTGCTGCTATTCTTTTGTGTTATTGTGGATCTTTCAGACCACTACTCTGATGTACACTTTTATGTGTTATATATTCATATCTTTTTCCGCCTTTGTGATATGGATGTCTGTGACTGATTTGTGTTATGTTTATTTCTATATTTGTTTTCGAAGATTATATATAGCCACTGGTGGTAGCTTTGAGTTTGTATCTGTATGTCGGATTTCTACTTGAAATCAAATGCATGTTTTACTATCTGACATATCAGTGCTCACACAAAGAAATTACACGGATGGTTGCTCCTCCACAGCCTTATTCTCCTTAATAGTTGACAGCATTACTCCGTAGTGTTCTTGGCTAGCGTGGGTATAGGGGTGGGGCGTCACAATGAGACTTACGGGTAGTGCTGAATTGATTCAGAGCAGGTTTGACTTGGCCTGATGGGATCCATTGGGTGTTGATCTTCTGACTACTGAAATGGTTCGGAGTTGAGTTGACCTGGCACAGAATGATGCATGGTGTGTTGACCTTCTGAGTCTCTTTGATGTACTCTTTGATGATCATCACTGGTACGGAAAATTTTGATAAATTTGGATTGTGAACTTTGTTTGAGGCTTTCATATCTGGGTTTCCAAATGGAAAGATGTTCTCATTGAACACCACGTGCCTTGAGATAAATAACTTTCCATTGTTGTCTAAACATTTGTAGCCCTTCTGATTTAAGGCATATCCTAGGAAAGTGTGTGGAGTTGACCTGAAATTCAATTTATACGAGTTGTATGGTCTTAGATGAGGAAAACATAGACATCCAATGGTCCTTAAATTTTTGTAGTCTGGCCTTACACCATACAGTACCTCTATTGAGCATTTGCCTTTTAGCACTTTAGTTGGTAGCTTATTGATTAAGTAAACACTAGTTGCAAAGGCACCTGACCAAAATTTTAGTGACAGTGAAGATTGTGCAAGTAATGTAAGGCCGGTTTCTACAATATGCCTATGTTTTCTTTCAATTGGGTCAATTTGCTCTGAAGTGTATAGACATGTTACTCTATGTAATATCCCCTTTTCTTGAAAGAATGATTTGAGTGGCTTAAATTCGGAACCTCCATCGGTTTGGCAAACCTTTACCTGTTGATTTGTTAACATTTCTGCTTGATTGATGAAGTGATTAATTATATCACAAGCTTCTTATTTGATTTTAGAAATTATATCCATGTGTATCTAGAATATGCATCTATAAATGAATGTAGTATTTAGACCCATAGTTTGTGCTGATGGGTGTTGGTCCCCACAAGTCAGCTACATCAAGTTACAATGGCTTGGAGTACTCAGTTTGCAATTTTGTGAATGGGAGTTTGTGACTTTTTCACATTTGGCAGAAAGTACAAGCATAATAATTTGGTGTATTCTCAACAGAAATTTCATTATCACTCGGTATTTGTTTTACAACTTTTATATTGGGATGTCGTAATTTGTAATGCCATACAACAAAGAATTACTGTTTAATTCAGACGATCTTGATTCAGCTATGTTGCACTACTTTCTTTAATTCCCTGTTTGTTTAACATGAGATAGACCGATTCTATATAGTCCTATCACCTAGCAATAAGGTTTTTTTGGAATGTCCTTAACAAGACAATGATTAGGATAGAACTCAAAAAATACATCATTGTCTTGTGAAAACTGAGATACACTAATTATATTCTTTTGTTTTGAGGTCTCTTAACAGATTATTAAGATGTAAAATTCTATGACTTTTAATTTGTGCTTGCCCTGTATGTGTAATATTAATGCAAGTGCCATTACCCAAACTAATTGAATGTGTACCCTGATACTCTTTATTGACTAAATTCAGATTTTGCAAATTGCTTATGACATAATGTGTAGCACCTGAATCTGGATATCAGTTTTCATTTTGCAACTCTTCGACTCTGGTAGTGTCTAGTAGGTTGATGTTGTGCATTTTTTATTCATTAGCTCCACTTCTTGATTCTTATTGCATGCTTGCTGGATTTGCATTCATGTTTTGACTCACTTGATTGCTGTTACCTTGAGAACCACCGTTATAGTTTGAATTGAACCTGAAATAGCATTTGATGGCAGTGTGTCCTAGCTTTTCACATATTTGACATTTGGATCGATTGTTATTCCACCTGCCTCCCCTTCCTCTGAACCTGCTTGATTGGTTTCTTGTTGAATGTTGCATTCCAGTTTCAACCTTATTATTGAAGTTCCTTTCTTGATATCTGTTTCTTGAATTTGCTACATAATTCACAGATATATCTGTTTCTTTTAATCTTTTCTGTTCAATTCTGCCCTCATGAGCAAGAAGGTGACATGAACATATTGCAATGTAGGTGTGGCCTCTCTTGAGGGGATGACTGCGATGACAGATTCATATTCTTCATTTAAACCATTCATGATGCTCAAAATATGCCCTGTCTGTGATACTTTATGACTTGCTGCATCAAGCAGATCATAGTATGTCTTTATTTTTGTGAGATATTCTCTCATTGATAGATTGTCTTTTCTTTGATTTTGCATTAACCTTTTGTAGTGCATTATTCTGGCAGACGATTGAGAACTGAAAATTTGTTCAATTGTGAACCAAATTTCTCTTGCTGTTTTACACCCCGCAGGTTGAGATAGAAGGCTAACATTTGTTGATGATAATAACCAAGCACTTAACAAACTGTTTTGTCTTGTATGAATGATATATTCTTTGTTCTTGATCATTTTACCTTCACTGTTTGCAGTGAATTCTTCTGGGAAGATAGGTGTTTCTAGAATGAAGTTTTTCAGTCCATAGCCTCTGATGGTTGTTTGGACTTGGAATTTCCAAAGCAAGAAGTTTCTTTCATCGAGTTGCACAGTGATTATCTGACTGTGGGTTGATGAGAGATTTCAGTGGGTCTTCAAGAGGATTTGACTGAGATTAAATGAATCTTTGCTGAGAAGTTGAGGTGTTTGAGGAGTTATCCTCATCACCTGCTGCCATTTAGTTAACAATAAAGAACAAATCATGTGTCAATAAATGTTTGAATCACGCCACACAAGTTTCGAACTTGTGACCTCTCGCGTCAAAGTCGAACCATTAAGCCACTGGAACAATGGTACTTGTCTTCTTTGATTTGTCTTCATGGCAAGGCACCGCTTTCAATGCAGATGGAAACTGACTGGAGATGATGCAGCCAGAGGTTAAGATGATGAAATGTTTCTGATTCACCTTCTTAGCAAGGCATTTTTTCAAGAACTATGTTCTTTGATGATTTCCGTCTTTTTAAGAATCAAAGAATATCCTCCCCGAAGATGAGGCTTCTCTGAGGGGAGAATTTGTGCGGTCAAACTTCAAGCGATGGTGATTTCTAATGATGTTTGGCTGGCACACTTGAGATGTCGTTAGGCAGATTTGCTTTGATACCAAATTAAGTTTTTGAATTGATTCAATAGTGCAGAAGAAAAGATGTAAAACTTGAATCATCTCATGTCAGCCTTCATTGATACATAATACATTTGGTTTTGTTTTCAATTTATATGACACAAGTGTGAACAAGGGCTGTAATCAGCTGGCAACTGTATAATTACTGCATTGCCCCCTCTACGATGCTTGATATATTGACTTGGTCTTGGTGTTCGGTTTCATTATTTGCCAGCCATGCGCATGCGCACACACTTACACACATGTGTGTGTTTATTATTATATAAACTGTTTTGTGCAAAGCTAGGTTCTGATTTTAGAATAAAAGCTCTTTCCCAGTGAAGCGAAAACAAAATAATTTCTTGGTGGCAAATAAAATCGTGATTTTAGGGACAAGTAGTGCAAGTATTGCTGTGACAAATAGTTAGAAGTTTTGCCCATTTGTTGATGTGACAATGATGGGTGCAGCTGTTGCTCTCAGAGTCCACGTAAAGCAGCCAAAAGAATGGTCCATCTACTCCATTGTACCAAGTAAAATTAACCACCGACTCCTTTTTTATTAATATTAGTATAACCGCGCAACGGTGGAGAAACCGACCGTTCGATTGTATAACTTTGATAAGATATATACATTTAAATTTTTTGTTCATATCACTTAATAAACATTAAGTGATAATATATTGGAAAAGAATAAATTAAGATTTCAATCTGAAAATATGAATTTCAAATTTAAATATTAATCAAAGCATTCAAAATTGTCGATTTGAAATTGAAATTTTAGAATTTGAAAATCATAATATATTAGAATTTGAAATCTTTGATGCGCAAAATAAAAGGAGGAAATTTAGGGAAACCGCGATGAGACAAGATCCACATTTTTAGGAAAACGACGATGAGACAAGATCCACGTGTTTTTGGCTTCAGAAAAATTGATTTTGGTCAGTGACAGTAAGCAAACCTCTCTAACGGTCGGTTTGATAAACGGCACAAAACCCTACATTTACTCATAGTTTTAGAACCTGGCCCCTTCTGAATCGTCCCTCGCTACGGAGAAGCGTCTTTTTCGCAGATGTTCATCAAACCAAGGTTTTATCATTAAAAAGCTTTAAAAATCATATCATCAGGTACTCATTGCCTCATTTTATAGTTTTGTCACCAAAGAATCCTTGGTTAATTTTCTGATTATTGGGTTTTTCTAAGTACGTAGTTTCATGAACGTTCTCAAGTGTGGTTTATATATTTGTAACTAGTCACATTGAAGGCACGCATTGATGTGGTTGGTCAAGGCTAAATACATTTATCATTTCAGAAATTATTACGATGTTATTTGAAAGCTAATTACGTAATGTGATTTGGAAAAATGCATTTACTTACATAAAGCTAGTTATGTGTATATCATTTTTTTTCCAAGAAAAAGGCTAGACAAAGTTATATTAAAGCTAATCTGTGTTTATTTTTTGAAGAGCAACATGCACATCATTTCTACAAAAGCTATATGTAACCGGTTTAAAGCTTTCCTTATATTTATCATTTTAAAATAAATATATATGTAATGTAATTGGTTTAAAATCAACTGTTTAGCACCAAAATAAAAGGCTATATGATGTTATTTAATTGTGCAGCATCAGATTGTTTAGCATTAAAATAAAAAGCTACATTAACCATGTCGCATTAAATATAGAAGGTTACATAAATCGTTTGTATGTCTAAGTTTGAAAGCAGTCCGCGGGTGCGGCGCAGTGGAAAGGAGGCCTGAGTTCTGGTAAAAAGACTCAGGTTCGATTCCTACTATGCGCTTCCCTATCCTATATAAATTTACCCGGGGGCATGGATCAGCGGACGGTTTTACTGTGTCCTCCTCAGGAGTTTACTGGTCCGTCGGGTTCTCCTGGGTTTTCAAAAAAAAAAAAAAAAGTTTTAAAGCATGGCAGGGCACCATGTTGTTTTTAACCGACCGAGTAATTAAGAAGTACAAGAAGAGTTTCTGCATTGAACGATTGTTAAGGAATGACTGGCAAAAGCTTACGGTTCATCTTTTTCTTGTTGTTGGTCTACGTTTGACACGCGATACACATTTGTTCGAACTTTACTTTTTTCAATGAGATTTTCAAGCTAGGTGGCTATGAGTATGATTCTGATGTATTTAGCAGGAACAGTTTTTCAGTCTGTAACGATGATTTTGGGGGATCATTTGAAAAGTTGTTTCGGTTATATTGAATTTGTCTACGCTAATGGTTTTTTTAAGCTAAGAAGCAAAATTATGGCTACATATCTATTTTTAAACTTAGTATAAGCTCTCAATTTCTGCATTAAAAATTTAGTCCCTAAAAAATTTATGCCATCCATTCAAATAAATAACTGGTGTAATGAGAAGTTAAATTACAATATTAAAAATGTAATATCTCTAGGTAAAGTTATCGAATTTCAATTTCGTTTTCCCTATTAAATCATAAATTTTATTATCTTTATATTAAGATCAATATATACATATATACATATATATACATATATATATATATACATACATACATACATATATATATATATATCATGTTTTTAAAAAAAAAATTAAATTATTTACAAAGGCTAATATTCACCCGAATTTGCCAAAGCAAATTGCTTATTGAAATAGGCAGAGGGCCAAATAAGCGAAATAGGCAACATGTGATTCGGTTGATGCAGCGTGAAGGCGGTAAAACGGATCACAGGGATGTTGGAAAAATATCGAGGTTTGCGGCAAATATGAAAAGTCGTTATCGATGTTTCTTTAATTGCATTTAAAGTCAGGCCCGACCATTTACCAAAGTAGCTAAAGCTACTGCTTAGGGCCCAAAAATTTTAGAGCATCATCTTCCCAAACGCTAAACATAGCAAAAAAAACAAAATCGCGATTCGCGATACGAAAAAAGAAAAAGGGAACAGCCGAATAAGCACCAGCAACTGACAACATGTGACGCCTTGCGATTTGAGACTGGTGATGGGCTTGTAGGTCTAGGTGGTGCTCCTCCTCCTCTTCGGCAATCGACATCATCTCCAATTTCAAACAATCGACAGTGAAACTTGAAAAGAAAAGGTACTACTTTTGTATGCTGTAGGTCTAGGTTGTGCTCCTCCTCCTCTTCGGCAATCGACATCATCTCCAATTTTCAAACAATCGACAGTGAAACTTGAAAAGAAAAGGTACTACTTTTGTATGTTCTAAATTTCTAATTTTTAGTCAGTTGAATGTATTCTATTGTAATTTGTGGACTACATAAGCCAATTCTATTTTGATCGTAACTGTGTTCAAATTTAAGGTTGATTGAATCATTGTTAATATAATAATTTAATCCTATCATTTGTTAATGTTGTAATTGTACAAAGTTTTGGATTCTACGTTCAAATTCTATCATTGTTGATAATTATATAATTATGTCAAGGAATATTCAGTCCTTGCCTCCTTGATATATTCAAATTATGTTCTAATTTAATCCTTATTCTATATTCAATCAAATTTGGTATATTCAAATTGTTACTTGACATAACTGTATAAAAATAATAATGATTTATTTGATAATAGTTAATGGACTTTTAACGGTAAGTTAAAGTACAATTTGTTGATAGATAACATTGTTTGCATAGAAATTTATAGTAAATATTTTTTAGTCGATTCGGTTATTTAGAAAAAATTCCTAGTTTAAATTATCATTGGAAGTATTATGAATAAAACAATTTATTTTTTTCATCTTCTCATTTTTTTATAAATAATGAAATTATTTTGATGATTTTATTAACAATAATAGTATTAGTTTCCATATAAGGGTCTTGATTTCGCAATTGGCTTTAGGTATCAAAACTCCTAGAACCGGCCATGTTAAAGTAAAGACCATGTAATATGGAGTTGTGTGATTGTTCTGCGCATACATGGATAAGCGGCATGAAGGGGCATGACACATGAAATATACAGAGGGACAATTTATGAAAAATACAGAGGGACAATTTATAAGAAGGCATGTTACTTGTTGCAACATGGAGGTGTAAATGACGCTGGAAGAAGCTATGTCGTACGATCCTTCTGAGTGGATAACTGCAACATGTTGAAACTAACTGCATATGCATAATAATCAACACTGCATGTACAAAGTGAGGCAAAAATAGGGAAAAAGTAAGGCATCGATTGACTAAGTTGAAAATGATCGAACCTTCAAGCATGAGGCCTGAAATATGTGAGCTGGAAGTGAAGTATGTAAAGCTAAAAAAGAATGCAAAGCATGGTGCAACTGAAACCAACAACTAAACTGCAAGGTTTTGTAATGATGATGTTGTTGCAACAAAACATCGGACGGCAAATATTTGCCGCAATAAAATAAGAAAAAATGTCAAAACATATAATATATGGATCTTAATGGAAAGATAATAAATTTTATGATTTAATGGTGAAAGCAAAATTTATGATTTAATTGTCAAATCCAACACCACCACGATCGCCAAAATCTGATATTTTAGTAGCAGGTTCGACGCTACTACTATGTAGTATCAGATTTCTTTTATTAAATAAACTGATACTAGAAAGCATCATTAATGTCATTATAAGCTAAAATATCCATGTACTTCTACTTTTTCAATTTAAATTTACTCCTTCATAATCACCATCAATACATCTCCTGCTATATATAAAGAAAAGGTGCGTCGTTAAATTAAAAAAAAACACAAAAAATGATACTGCACATTATCATTTATATCTACTATCAAAAAACTGCTACTATCAAATGTGTATAAACTGCTACTATCAAACTTGTATAAAACTACCACTATAAAACTACTACCATCAAAATGTGTACAAAACTACTACTATCAAAATATGTATACAACATCATTTACTGCTACTTTCAAAAAACATAAAATGTATGTAAAACTGCTACTATAATTCACAAATACAATTAAATATGTATAAACTGCTACTATAATTCATAAATATTATTAAATGTGTATAAACTGCTACTACAATTCAAAAAAAACTAGAATTCATAAACTGCTACTACAAACATAATAAATGCACATTTCATCTAAAAATGATACATTTGTTCAAAAATTGCTACTAAAATTCATAAACTGCTACGATAATTCATAAACTGTCAATATAATTCATAAGTACCATTAAATGTGTATAAACTGCTACTACAAGCATAATAAGTATTAAAAATAAAATAAAACGGTAGTACAATTTTTATTACAAGTAAAATACAACAAACAACGTTGAACAAAACTGATAATATATAGCATTAGTTTATTCTTATTTAATTCAATTATAATATAGTTACAATTCGTAAAATACTACCATAAAATAACATTGTAGTCTAATATTACACGCTCTACCTACAAAATGAGCAATTCATCAAAATACTACTACAAATCAAAAAATGTTAATTACTTCAAAATTGTAACTATCGGGGTTTTCAACCCTCGAAAATCGATACTAATACATGCTCATATCGCAAATCCAAGTGCCAGAAAGCCCGAACGTTGGGGGAAAAAGAAAATAAAGATAAAAACAGAATCTCACACGATAGGAACAACATATTTTATTTCAATATGAAATCTTTACAGCGAAATTTTTTGAATACAATATCGGAGTCTAACCTAGATTCAGTATGGACACTTATAAATCTTTGTCCTTACAATTGCTGAAATATAAAAACAAATACAATATATGCAGCGGATAATAGAATACGTCCCTGCGTAAAAGAAGATCTGCTGCTCTCCTCTAGAAACTTCAAGCGTCTTCGGCTAAACCTGAAACTACTCGAATCTGACTTGAGTATTAAAAATACCCGGATCTGGCTTGGTAAACCAGCATGAGATACTCGAACTATAAGCATATGAAGGAGTCATAGATGGTTACTGAACAAAACCTATAAAAAAGAATAGTATCTCGTAAGACCACGCTGCACAAAAACACAGACGGGTTTTTATCTTACGATTACCAAAATACTTATACTGAATTTTTTTTTGATATTACCTTTAATGATATTGGTTTGAAAAATCTTTTCAAATAAATATATATAAATCATGTATCAATACCTGGACTAAGTCTATGGTAATATATCCGGACTAGGTCAACGGAAAATACCTGGACGGAATATATGATACCAAAGGGATAGCTGAAATGTTAAAGCATTACAACTATTTTGGGAATACAATCAAAACTGTAAAGCTTGTATTGGAATTGGATTTTCAACATGATAGGGAACTAGTGGCCTTTTCCTTCGATCCACGTATAGAAAACTTAGTTCCTTCAGTGCCATAATCGCTTTTTTCAAGCAAGTCACTTGGAACTGCACATGCTACACTACCAATATCCAGTAGCTTTATCGCTTTACACAAGCAAGCCACTATATTAAAATAAATAGGGCAATAAATGCCTTGAGGAACATCTTTCTCCAATGGGTCCAAATATTGAATGCCACCATACATACATCAAACAACAGCCCGAATGTGTGTTCTTTAGACCACATAATATCTCGTATCATCTCCAGGATGTGAGGCTCGTGAGGCTACACTCGATTTAAAAAAAGCCATGCTTTGTTATTCACAACGCCACGCTTCATTCTTCCATACAGAACACTCCACTTAGAATGTCACACTGTCATTTCTTCGATCACTATTAACTTCCACAAACATACAACATCTGAGCTCGTACATCTCAAAGAAGGATGTTAAGCTAAGAGAAGTTGTTTTCTCCACCATCAAGCAGATGTACATTTATAAAAGTCAACGTTGATCTTAGAAAAATAATGTCAGACATTTGTCCATACAAGTTCGTTCTAGGACTGAACGAAACCAAAGGCACTCCTCCTACTACCATTAGTAGCGAGTAGTCCTTGCAAATCTAAAGATTTCATAACATAAAAGGACCACTGCTATAAATGTCTCCATATTTATAGCTACCCAGAGAATGTCAACAAGAAGTCCTTCCGCTATGAAGATCTTCGTTCTTCAATACAATGAAGATTTTTAGAATGCAGTCATCATTGCCATATAAATATAATGTGGGGTAAACCCTTGGGACTTATGACAGCAATCCCTACAATATGAAGATCTTCGGTCTTCAAAAATCATCACCATCAACATATCTTCACTTTCGAACGTATACATTGGTTCGAAGTGGTTTTCAGATAGAAGTTACCCAAATACGACCCGGTTGCTTCGCACCAATCATTAATTAAAAAGATATTAAGTTCATATGTGACTATCAATCATCATTCAACTCAATTCATCTTTTATTCATTCATAAATATCTCTTAGAGATATATTCATTAAATTATTCCTTTATTTTCTTAACAGTATATGGAATTATAAAGCCTCATTTTATCAAATACTTTGGTTAATTAAAAACTCTTTAATCTTGGAATAATTTCAAATCAATTCACCTTATACTTAGGAAAACATTTTCAAATTATTTACTTAACTCTTTAACAAAGATTTTCCATTTCAAATTATCACTTTTAAACGGGTCAAAAACTATGTTATTTAAGACGTAGTTTACTGCAAAACCAAAACAATTAATTTCAAGTATTGGAATTAAAATAATTCTAAATCATTTATTTAAATATTATTTTAGAGCATTCGGGCTTTCCCTTCGATCTGTTCCACCCCTCGTCTAAAAGGGAAAACAGAGGCCAAGTAAGTTCAATGTATTGTTTGCTCCATTTCTTATCTTAGTTACACACCTTATTTTATCGTTTAGACCTCACGGGCAGGACAAACAATGTACTGGTCATTTCTGCGTACTCCTTTTATTTTTAGAAATGATTTATAAAACTTCCAAATCATTATTTAATTTATTTAACCATTCCATAAATCCTTCGAATCACCTTTAAATACTTATTAATCATTTAAGAACATTTACAAAATATTCGAAAAAGAATGGTTGCATTTAAAACTATATTTCTAAAGTTATTAAAATGTGCTTTTTAAAGTTATATTGATCAAACCGACTTTTTATTATTTGAAAATCCAATTTTATCATTTAAATCAGTTTTAAAACATTTTTGAAAGATTTATAGGATTTATTACACAATTTTAAAACATTATTTTTAAAGAAATCCAGTTTTGGATTCTGAACTGCAAAACCACGATTTTTCCAAAAACTTGTTTTACTCATATTTCAAAATCTACTTATCGAAATCTCGATTTTCTTTCTTCGTTGGAAAACTATGGATATAATAGTTCAAAAAAAATTATCTCAAAGAATTCCGTGCTATATTCCATCTTTTACACTCACTTGACTTTTATGGCGTGAAATCGCGAACTACCATTACATAACGCGTCTAGTTTCGACTAAATTTTCAATTCTCATTCAAATTTCACCAAAACACTTTTAAATGTTTACAAAACATTTTCAAACATTTAAACCAATATTTTACATATCAAATCTCTTTTCACTTTAAATCATTTCATAATATTATATTATTATAATATTCATTTTCCACCTACTTGTATTTTAAAAAACCATTAAAAGACTAAATAACTTCATATACACATCCATTTGGATTTATTTTCAATTAATTAACCATTTTTATTATGATTTCTCATAATTTATCACAACCAGGTTATTAACTATATCAACATCCATATAATCAACCATATAATCAACCAAGTTATTAAACATTCAAACAAATCATTAAGATATTAAATGGTCACATTATCATATTTAAAAATAGTTATGGAGATTATTTATTATTTAATAAAGATTGAGTACTCACCTTTAACTTAATCGATTCTTCCTACCAACATTCTTATAAATCCACACTTTACCTAAACTTTTGTTAATTAATCATCACAAATGCTTCCTCCTTCCCAAACTTCAGAAAATCCGACAGCGCTTCTGCAGCACCTTGAATTTCTACTAATCCTTGGAATGAATTGCGGTACTTCTCTCTCTTTTTCTTACTCCGAAGCTTCTCGAACTTGCTCCTTTCTTCTCTTTTTGGCTCGACCTAGGCTAGGGTAGGCACGGCCATGCTTTGGAGGGTGGTGCGCTTCGCCTTCGGGGGTGATGGAGGGAGGCCGTGGGTTATAGAGGTAGAGAGGAGGTTGTTTGCACTAGCTTTGAGGTGGAATGCTATGTATATATTTTCTTTATTTTTCTCTGTAATGTTTTTTTTATTATTTTTCTAAGGAATGGGATGCCATTAAAATTCTAAAGAAGAAGAAAAGCTTAAGAAAAGAAGAGATGGACGTGTGAAAAATGAGAAGAATGCTTGTGTATTTATAGGAAAGGAAAGAGGTGGTAAGCTACCAAATTACCCCCTTGTCAAATTACTAAAATATCCTTAGATATTTTTTCCGAACTTCACATTACCAAAAGTAAACTTACCATATCATTAGTGCATTTCAAATCCTCACTTTATGTCCTTATCACATAAGGAGTAAGAAAACAAAAGTAATAATGATGTTTTTTTGATTTAACAAGTTTTGTTTTTATTAGTTTACTTTTGCTAATGGTATTTTTAGAATTTCCTAACATTAATTAGAAAAATAAACTTGATTAACTATTTGTTAATTACTTCCTATATGTTATAATGTTTACAGGAATATGTACACAAAGATGCAACGACGTTGCAACAACTTTAAATCGACAAAATGTTGAATTTTGACAAAATGTTTTACGGTCATATTTTGACGTTTTAGTTAAACTATTTGTTTATGTAAACCAAACTTGAAAATAATTTCTTATCATATTTAAATAATTAGTACAAATGTATTTGATTTATAAAATAATATAAAACAATATCAAAATTCATTTGTATATATACGACATTGAATATATCGATGCACGACGAAATTTGTTGATCATTATAACTTAAGTATAGATATAGGACTGTCAATGGGTAGGGTTCGGTCCGGGTATTATAAAATCCGGACCCGAGCCCAATTACAATAATTAAAACCCAAGCCCAGTCCAAACCCATAGGGTATTTCAACCCAATATCCGAGCCCAGTCCATCGTGCTTTTTAAGCCCGCTGGATAATAACCAAATACCTAACTTAGAATATTTTTGTTAAAACCATATTTTAAAACTACAAATTTGTTAAAATTTGTATACAAATAATGTTAACATATAAATTGAATGGTGATTGTAGTCAAACTCATAACAAAAGTATGAAAAACATCTACATGGAAACAAACAAAATGGTAGATAAATAACATACATATTTATGTTTTGATACGATGAAAAACTAATAGTTGAGTCGGGCCCTAACCGGGCCAAGTTTTGATAAAACCGTACCTGACCCCGGTCGGGCCTGAGTTGAGTTTGGACAGTAAAAGGCAAAACCCGTACCCGCATAAATAGGGCGGGTTTAGGCCAGGCTCGGGCCAAAACCCGTAACGTTGATAGGCCTAAATGGTATAAAGCAATTAAAACTGAAGAATGATGCAATAATTTTCCTAAAATTAGCAACAAGTTTACAGGATTTAGACTTACAAAGATTTGTGATACCACCAGAAATAGTTTCGATGGCAAATTTTGAACTATCAAGGTGTGTCCATTTATGAAATAAATCATTGCAGAGATCTATTAATAGTAGCAAAATAAGAAAACGATGACCAAATGGGTACATTTCTAACAATTTGTATATGAACATGAATGAGCGGAAATTTTTACAGCTTCTGCTTCTAGACCTCATAATATGTGATGTTTTGCAAATTATGTAGAAATTATTGAACTTAGAATTGATTATGAAAAGAAATTTTAATAACCAATGTTCATGAGTTTGATTCATCTAACTTGGCTATAATAAAGGAATATATAATATCCAAGTTATAAAATAAATCAAAACGAAGTTTATGTTAGTAAAATGTTTATGCAAGAGAAACTATTTCTATTAAGAAAACAAAAATCCACCATCTTAATCTATGTTGTAAAAAACATTGAGTAAAACATCTCCTACGGTTATTTTCTCCCATGTACTCTCCTGCTATTATTATTGAAAACTTTTGTTCACGTTTAAAGAACTTCTTTTGTATTAAAACTTTTACGTTTCAGTTTCCAAAAAAATGTTACAGACAACAAATGCAAGTATATCTTGCATGTCAGTTTGCTAATATATGTATAATAGACTGATTTCCAGATTTAAATATCAAAACGGCATTATTATAGCAATTTTTTTGCTATTTCAGCTCAAGCATCAAAAAAAAATCCCCTGTAGGATATAGGACACTTAAACCATGATTTAAATGATATCGTATTATGAAATAAAGAGTTAGTGGTAAATTCAACGATAGTTGATGTACAAAATGCAACCATTGGTTTATATGTTTCTAAATTATAGTTCCCACAAACAGACTTGTCCATATTTTATATCGAACGTCAGGCGTTGAAGTACTACAAAAGCTTAATATTCACAGAAATGAAGGCAACCCATTACGATTCAACACGAACAAAAGAATAAAAACACAAAATGATGAGAATTTGACTTACATAATTTTAGGTTTCAATTAAGAAAGCAGAAGAAACGTCTCTATAGAAATAAAGAATATAGAATTAATTTTTTGGCTTGCTCCATTAATCCCTTTGCTTCTTCTTGTTTGATTTCTGCTCCCTTTTGTTATGCTTATTAATTTATGCGATCTTAATTTTGTTCGCCTCTCTTTGTTATTTTTGTGAATCTTTATTGCATAATATTATCAAAAGATGTTACATCCATTGTAATTTTGCATACTTATTAAGTGATAAGGAAAATCACAAATGTAGAAAGAATGGATGGAATTAACATTTCATCCTCTATTGTTTTGAACGCAGGTATTTTGACATGTCGTCTGAATCTAGGATTTTTCTTCTGCTTTATCTCCTTTAATCTCAAAATCTCAGGTATAATTTTTGCATTCAAATCTAGAGATTCACTTTTTTCTTCTATGCAAATTGATTTATGTATCAAAATCTAGGCTTTTGTTGTTTTTCTCACACCCGAAAAGATATGCTTTGTTGCATGTCTTTTAATTATTTGCTTCATTTGCTAATAGGTTTAACTATAGCCAATTATTAGAGCATGGATTTTTACATTATAACCCTAGAACAATAAAACTAAAGAGCAAACTTTCATTAAATACACATAATATTATCAAACTAGATTGAAATTCGAGCCCATAAAATAAAGTTACGATTGATGAGCGTTGTAAATGAGATTATTTGTTTCTTGCTTTTGGTTAATCATTATAGCGCATCAATGATTCATTATTCGAGTAATTAACTTACCAAAAAGGTAAAAACCAAAAAAGGCATAATATAGACAATGCAAGTTAAAAGAGTGCAAATGAATAGGTTTATCTCTAACTATATATTACATCCTTCAGAAATGCACAGAATCTGACAATACCATTTAGCAAATTCTATAAGGTCATGATTGGCACTAAATACAATGAAGAGAAACAATATGCATTATCAATTACAGCTAAATCCAAAAAATATGCATAGTTTCTATAGGTATAAAGCTTTCTCAAGGTTTATGAAAACTCTGGAAGTTGTAGTTTTCTACAATTTATGTTGTAAATACATTATTACATTATTACTAAAGCATTACTTATACATTTTAACAAATTGTACGCTATAAGTATATCATACCTGCAGTTGTGGTAGGCATGAAAAGCTTTTTTTAATGCATATCAAACCATTGTTGGATTCATTTTCATTCAAAGGATGATATTAACTCCTAAAAGTAAACAATTCAGTATCAATAAAATTGAATTTTTACATATAAGTTAAAACTACAAAAAATTATATCAAATACAATAGCAGAGGTGAAATTATCCTTATTGCTGAAAGAATTGATAGTATGCACGTAGTATTGTTTCAGTTTATATCGCTAAGATGCATATTCAAGCAGTATGCACTTTTTTTTTAAGAATTGACCATATTAATAATTCACATAAAAAAAATATACCATTTCAGAGGTATGAGTTAGTGCCTGTTTGTGTGCAAGTTAGTGCATGGGCTACTATTTCTGTAATTGTGCAACTTTGTTTGAGTATGAATAATATGCGCATGTGTATATGATCCGGTATCAAAGCATTTGTGTATGGTACAACAGTGTAAGACAGTGTTGTGTGCAGCAGTGTATATGTGCAATTAAGTGAGAGAGCTTTATGTTGTGTGCTTTCATGCGTTTATATTGGTGAATGTTTTGTATTGCGTGAGTGTGTGTTTCAATGGAAATAAACACACACTGCAGAAGCAAAGGCAGACAATTTATGTCTCTGTTTCATATGATTTTCTCCTCTATGTTTTTTCTTTCATCATGAATATCTGTGTCAGAGAACAGTTTTCTTACTGAACTCTTGTATTCTTTCCAGAACAATTAAAGATTTAATTTTTTTATTCAATAAAAAAATTCAGAGACCTCGATGTTTGGTTATACAAATGATTACAATTTTACTGCATCCGACTTACAGATGATTATTTTCACTAACTTGTTTTCTAATAATGAAAAGAAATAACAGAAGTTTATTTTACATTCATATTAAATTTTCTGGGATCGTTTTATATTTTGAAATTTACACAGTGTCGAGTTATATAATGATGAAGTTCAAGGATTTTAATATATTTTAAATGTAAACATAATTTTCATATACATAGTGTCGAGTTATATAATGATGAAGTTCAATGAAAAAAATGGCCCCTTTTTGTAATTTCCCACAGCTATATTGAACTGCAACATGAAAATGAAGAAGACTTCTTACCAAATTGTTCAAAATTTATATATACACATGCAGTTCAAGAAAGCTATGGAAAATATAAAAAGAACTAAGCACTAATAGTTTTCATACATTTTAATCAAAATATAGTGCATTGAGTCACTGAATTAGGCTGTTAATTATTAATATTATATGTTATTAACAAAAATATTTATTTTCACATATTATATAAAACATTTCACAACAAATTCTTTTATAAATACCATTGCCAAAACAACTTTGTTAAATTTAAGTTCAAACTTTAAATGTTAGATTATTATAACTAATGTAATAATTAAATAAACCAATATTATCGTTAAACACATTTTAGTCAAATCATGAAATAAATCACAAGGTGTTAGCCTACAATTGTTTTCTACCCAGCCAATGCAAATTGATAATTAATTGCTCATAAACTGGTCGAGCAATATCACTAATCGATAAATAATAATCAATGCTCATAAACTGGCCAAGAATAATCCAAACAACCAAACAATCAGTCAACAACAATAATAAATAACAATGCATCTATTTATTAAATAAATAACAATCAATATCGAATAAATCAATTATCGAATAAATCAATTATCGAATAATAATAAATCTATACAGTTTACAATAGCAGAATCAGGATTTGTTCTTCTAATAAAATATCACTAATATTTTATCAACATTTTATACTTCGCTAAACATGTGAATGAACTATAGTAATATGTTCTACTCGTTAACACATATTTAACGTCGAAGAACGCGGGTTAAATGGATCCAAATGAAGAAGTTAGAGCTTTTAAAGTTAACTACTTTAAATAATTTATTTAATTAACAAAATTTAAAATAATTAAACTATTAAACTATCTTACCCCATTCTCAAAACCATGCCAAAATGTGTGATATTCATAATTTATGTTCTGCATAATTGTGACATATCACCGAACTCAATATTTGGTCCATCGTTTTGTTTTCCTTCATAGTTACAATATTGCGATATCAAACTCTAATTCTTGGTATCAACTTGCCTGTCAATTTTCTTTTTTTGCTCGATCCTTTGCACAAGTTTCAGTAAATATATTATACTGAGTATTACAATTACATAACTCCGTCCTTTTTTGTATGACTGCTCCTTTGTCCGCATATTGCTCTATGCAACAGTCAATTGTAATACAAATTTCATGGTGCTCATTTCACTGCGTGTACAAATGACAAGAAGGCAAGCGTTTCAGTACATGAGCAGAACTGCCATTTGTCGGTAGGAACATGACTTCGTGATAATATATGGCTGTTAATAACCCGATGTGATGACATGTGCTAATGTATTACGAGAATTTAATATTAATTGTCTGTTACAATGGTTATGACATATGCTATGGCTCGTATAATATTCTCCCTTGTTCTAGCTGGCGTCGTTCAATGATGTAACACCTAGCAAAAAACTAGAAATATTGTTTTGAAAGTAACTGGTTAAAATGAAACACATCTTCTGATTTTCTACATTTAGTACTATGTTTTGGCTTTCAAAACTACTTGAAAGCAACTAACAAATTTATTCGCATAGAGCATGTAGATGGGTTAAAAAAGTGTTACAGAAGATTATAACATAGCAAGCATATATTATTAATAAACTGAGATTTCAAAAGGAGATGTAACAGAAAATTATATATGGAAGGGCCTTAAAGTATTGATGTTGATATGAGCTTACCACCCTTTAGAACAAGCTGTTGTAATTATTGTACCATAATTATTTTAATATATGAAATTTGTTTTAGTTAGTTTGTTAGCTTTGAAACCAATTACCATAATATCCACATAATACTTGAGTTCAAACATTTGTTATTCAAGCAGAGATTAACATTGTTAGGATTGGTTACTTCATAGTAGGTTTTTGATGATCATCATGCCAAGCTCACAGCTCCCAGTTGATTGTATTAGAGTAATATAACCAATAACTAGGCACTTTGTTTATAAATCTCTGTTTACATCACATAAGGTTCTTTGTGATATAATGTAAGATATTGTTTATCAGGTATACTACGATAGAAACATGCATAACAGTAATGCCAAATGTAAGAGATATAAGACAAGTTGCATGGGAAGAGTTGAGGAAACAACCTGAAAGATTGATTGCAGTGCCTCCAAGAATCAGTAGTCGGAGTGTAAATGGAGTGAATGGAGAAATTTTTATGCAGGATACAATGCTTTGGAAGAAGAGAGTAGAACACTACAAGAAGGTTGTTAGTAGCTTGGGCCAAAAGGGTAGGATATAGAGTTGGCTGATGGTGGTTTTGTAGTTTGGCCGGAGTGTCGCATTCGTTGTTTGTAAGCTTCAAAATATATTTTAGTAGTGAAATTTGAAGTTTTCACGACGAATTTTGTAGTATTTGATATGAACTAATTAGTATGTTTGATTTTCTTTACAATTTGATGATATATTAATTTTGAAATTTAGTTTCATATTTGTAATTGCTATAAATTTGAATTTGTATAGTTGAATGAAATAATATGTGATTATAGTATAAGATCCTGAATAGGGTATGGTTAAATGAAATACTATTAGATGCTGAATAAGATATGGTTCTGCTATATACCAAATTTGTAACACCTATAAGTGTTGGTAATTTTGCTATTTACTTATGCAAGGAATTCCTAACGGTTATAACCGTTGGAAATTAAAATATTCCAACGGTTATAACCATTGGGAATGTGAAGTAATTCCCAACGGTTATAACCGGTGGGAATTACCAAGATTCTCAACGGTTATAACCGTCAGGAATTATGATTTTTTCTAACGGTTATAACCGTTTGGAATTTTGGAACTTCCCAACGGTTATAACCGTTGGGGATGACCAAAATTCTCAACGTTTATAACCGTTGCAAAATATGTATAAAAAAATATAACGTACCTGCTACCAACGGTTATAACCGTTGGGAATTTGATTACCAAACCAACTGCTATAATCGTTACAAAATGACAGTTCTGGTGTTGTGCAAGTGAACTGCAAAGTGGTTTGTGTATAGCATTATTTATAAACATGTTTACATAATTTACATTGATGATGTTAACACTTATAGTGTTACCATGGTCATCTTTAGTAACACTTATCTATGTTTTGCAACATTTATAGGTGTTACGACATATTATGATAGCAACGTGTATAGGTGTCACTAAGATGTAGTTCGGCAACATTTACAAATATGATAAATTTGGCCATTCCATTGCTCACATATCATTGGTAAAACTTAATAAGTATTACCAAAATTATATACAACATTTATCAGTGTTAGGGATTGGTTGGTTTAGGTCGAACCTTAAAACCTTTAAGCTTGAATATGATCTTCAAAAGTATGATTTTAAGTATTATATGCCTAACTAGTACTTTTACGATGAGGAAACTGATCATCGAGGTTTTTATGATATGCTTTCTCTTTATGTTATTGAGTAACACAATGCTGATTTCATATTGGGGGCATGGATTTCTATTCTATAAACAATTGAATGAAGTAATTATATATTTCCCCTCTACTCAATGGACAAAAAATTATGGTTATCTCGTCTTGTTTTACATTATTGGGTACTATTGAAAATTTTACATTGCTAGTCATGTTTTCTGCATTGTTTACAAAATAACAAACTTAAATATTCAAACCTGAGAATTTCACCATTAAAGTTCTAACCTTCTACATGACTTCGTAAATTTCGACAACTTCTTCCCTAATTTATATGTATGAAGATATACGTCACTCTATTTATAAAGTGCTACTTAATTTACTATATCTTTCTAGATGATGTGTGTGCACGGGTTCAAAGTTGGTTTTCCTAAAAGAAAAAAAGTCATTTTTGATTTGTAATTTAACATTCTAATTTGTTGTTCACAGCTATATTATTATTTGACTAAAAGAATGGATGTTATATATTTTTATATATAAGTTCGCTAATTGCTGGTTTTGTTTTCTTGATAAATAAGACATAAAAAGTAGGGGTGTATCCGATCAAGTCGTAAGACGTCCGGTCCGCGTTCGTATGATTCTCATTTAGACGCAAATTAGAACAAGAACAAATGTACAAAAATATATTCGTTCGAAATTGTTTGATGTTTAATTATTGTTCGAACATTGTTCGGCTCGTACGAACAATGTTCGAAATTAAAGCTTGTTTGGTCCCTATCCGTTCAAATCTCATATTGGACATGACTAGAACACCTTCTGTCCGGTCCAGTTCAACTCATTTACACCCTCGACAAAAAGAAAATTACCGCGTGGACAACAGTTGCAATTGAACATAGTAGTTAAAATTACCGACCTCGCCATTAAATTAGCACCATGCTTTTTATTATGTAAAAGAACAATGCGCTTTACAACCTAAATATCAAATACAGACTGTTATCCTAGGATTTTGGTACAGGTTTTGAATACTAGGAATGAATTATCGAGTTCAACATGCCTTTGCATTGTTCCTGTGTGCTAGTTTCAAAAATTTTCACTATAGATGTATGGACAAATTTTCAAACAGTGCCTGTGAAAAAAAACAAATTACAAAAGTAGGTCTCATATAAAACTGATTGCAAAAATAGGTCGTGTTTTGAAAATAGCTTGTGCAAGTGCAAATATAGATTGCGCAATCATTTTATTATACCGAATGCTTGCGCATTCCGTACTTGCGCAAGCTTACATTCGTATTTGCACAAGCTCTATGTATATAGCTTGTGCAATCCATATTTGCGCAAGCTATATATCTAATGCTTACGCAAATATGGAATGCGCAAGCATTATTTCGGGAATCAAAATTCCAATAAGCACAGATCCGATATTCACTTTATCAAAAATCCTCCTCTTTCTAAAAATTCTCCCAAATTCCATCCCCGGTCCATTTTTTCCCAAATCCAAACTTCTCAATTACCTTATTCTCAAGTCTACGTTGAAGTTATCAATTGATTTAGCTAAAAATGAAAGGAAGTTCATTATCCACGGTGATTGGAGATAAAAAAAAAAGTTCAGTTGATATTTATATTAAATTAACAAGTGATTGTTGTTGGTAATGTACGAAGTATTGTTGTTGCTCTTGACGATAATTTATGCATATGGTTATTGTCATAGTTGAAAATGTAAATATTAATAAATCAAAACTAAACATTAGATAGAAATTCGATTTTTGAATGATTAATTGTTTGATGTATATATTGTAGAATTGCATCCCGGACCCAAAGATAGAAGTGTTCTTTATCTTCAAGAGCAGCATGGAAGCCAAAATGATGTGCTTATGGAAATATTTATTTTAAACATAATGAATTATTGTTAATCCAAAATGCAAATATAAATTACTAATTGTAAATCTTTGTTATAAATCATGATGTAGAGACAGTTAAGCTTTGCGACTATTCAAGCAAGCTAAAGGAAATAGACTTTAAAGATCCTAGGTTGAAACAAAACCTAAGAATTGCCGGGTTTTGGAAAGCGATGCAGGTTGACTATATTCGAATAGATCATCACCTTATTATGGCATTGTGTGATAGATGGAGATCGGAGACAGATAATTTTCATTTAAGGGTAGATGAAATGACGGTAACTTTAGCCGATGTTTACTTTCTGTTTGATCTAGGCAGAGACGGTTTTCCGGTATGTTCACAAAATTTGGATATTGATTTTATGAAATTGTGCCATGATTTGCTTGGTATTTTTTCACCAAATGAGGATGCAAAGTCTAAAAGTGAGCTAGCAAAGACATGGTTTAAAAGTGAATTTTTTGAACCACTGTCTGAAGGTGAGATGGACTTTGATATACTTCGTCGTAGTCGTGCTGTCATATTGTACTTTTTAAGTAGTCGTCTTTTTCCAAATCATTCGAAAGGCAGATTGAATTTTAAATTCTTACCATTTCTGGAAGATTTAGCAAACTATGGTTACCATTCATGGGGCAGTGCTGTACTTTGTTATTTGTACAGTGAGTTGACAAACGTCGCTTTACAAAGAAGAAAAGTTTTAGGGGGTTCTGCAACATTGTTGCAAATATGGTCTTAGTCCCATATTGCTATTGGACGACCGTTTGTAAAAATTCCTACCGATTAACATTCTTATCTTTCATTTGGGTATAGGTGGAATTGTGTTAGGAGTTGGAGCGAAACTCCAAAAAATGTACAGTTTCAAATAAATTGGATTTGTTAGCGGATAACGTCGTTACCTGGGAACGATATTCTTTATTGCTGAAATTTGGGCATCCTGACATTGAGTATACGTATGCGAGTTGGATTGCTAAGAGCGCACTGATTCTTTTTTTGACTTTGAATTATATGCTTCTGACGGAGTAAGGAGACAATTTGGTTTTGACTATCAACATATTCCCGATCTCGTGGTGCCATTAGACCCAGATACCCCTAGTTGGATGGGCTTCCTGCAGGAACGTATAGCATTATGGAATTCCAGAATTGATCGTGCCGAACAACACGTAATTCCCCGACATCGTTGAGCGAGTATGATGACCGGTTATTTCGCTAGAAACAACTTCGTGTAAACGAACGTGTAAGGTTGATGGTCCAGAATGAAATTTACGCAATGTGGTTTCTAACTGTGTCTCTGGAACATGATCAACATTAACGTCAATATGACTTGAGCTTGCAACATCGATTTGCGCTTCAAGTACATCATAATGTTTCATCAACGTTTCATCGTCAATCTCCCAAACAATCATGTCTACCGTCAAAATAAACAATAAAACCTTAACATATCAATTAGGGTTTTCAATTTACAACTAGGTTTTCCAATTTCATTAAGCATTACCCAATATTTCAACATTAACAACACCATTACCTAGTACTTTGTTGAATATGTGAATATATATGATTTTTGTTTGATGATAATATATATATATATATATATATTCATTTAAATGTATTTGTTAATGTACTATTTTATTTTTCACATAATTAAAAATATATTTGCTGAATTAAATAGACAACACAGAGTTTAAATTCAAATAGATATTTTATTCAAATAAATATTTATTATAATTTTGAATAGTAAAAATTCAAGCTCTCACTATACATATACAATTTCATAATACAAATTTGATTACATCACAATTTTTATTTACAAATGTATCTCGCTACAATTCACTCATTCACTCATATTTATCTTCAACTTCATTCCGGATTGAATCCAGCAATTGAGCAATCTGCAAAAATATGCACCGACGTAGTAAAATTGAAAATAAAATAATTTTGCATTGTAAAATAAAATGTAATTTTGAAAATATTATTTCCCTCGGTTATTTGGGTTGTTTGTCATCCTTTAAATTTGAATTCATCATACACGAACAGCTTATGACACGCACAGTGTATCTCAAACTTGCATCACATACATGAGGACCCAACATACTCAAATAGACATGTACATCAACAACATATACACACACATGTATATGCATGTGTACATATGGTGATATAGCAAGTTTATATGGATATGCAAGTAGCGTAAGATCAAATCCCACTAGACAAACGAACCAGTGAACAACAAGATGATAACAAAAATGTAGACAGAAGTGAAGTGTCATATACAAACCAGGATGAACTCAAATCCAGACAACAACAGAGTTCAATGCAACACAATGGCAATCAAGACAGTAGTTCTACACAACTTCATGTTCAGATTCAAATGAAACCGGACTTCAACAAGATCATATGCAACCAGAACCAAGGCAGGAGTAACAGACTACATAGAGACAAGGCTACGAGTTCAAATGCAATACAACATGAATTATATCAGCGAACATATATAAGCACTGAAACAAAGGAGCAAACCGAAACAATGACATGTGACAACAGTGCAGTGAAACCAGAAACAACTATAAGCAACACATAACTGATTATATATATATATATATATACATGAGCATACACACACACACATGTGCATGATATGCAACAAGTTCGAACAAATCATGGATCAACAGTTTCATCCCAAAAATATCAAGAGCCAATGCCAAGAGAGAAAATAACAGACATGCCAAAGTCACAGTACAAATAAATTCAAAGCAGCAGTTTCAAACTAAAATCAAAACTATGGTCATGCCGAAGTCAATAAGCACAAAGAACAGAACCATGTAATGTCAAAAAACCAAATCGAAGCAGTGACAAGGTCGAAGTCAAAAAGGAAATATTTTTACAACAATGAATAATTCGAACAAGCCAAAAATGCAGACGAGTTCAAAAATCATGTACAGCAGTCTCAGGTGGTCGAAGTCCAAGTTCAAGTTCACAAAGCCATGGCAACCAAGATAAAGAATCAAGCAAGGTCAAATTAATCAACACCGTGATGACCAAGGTAAAAATATACAAATTGAAGAAGTCGAAAATCATCTCAAACATTCAATCAAAATCATACGGCCGAGATAAATTAATTGACAAATTCATATGATTATATACGAATGAATTTATAGGACATCGAATCCTACATAATCCAATAATCATCAACGGCTTAAAACCATTCGAGTTCAAGTAACAAAGAACAATCTTTCAACTCGAATCAAGATCGAGTTCAAGCTAGCTAAACAGAAAACAAAAATAATAAATCACATACCAGTCGAACTCGATCAAATTGGAGCAGACGTATGCAAAGTGAAGAAAGAATTGATCGAAGCAATCACGAAAACGCCGAATTGATCGATCAATAAAAGCCTGCTTCTTCAATTTAGAAAAGCCTTAATTTATTGAAGAGGAACGAATGAAGAGCAATGCTGCCATTTTTTTCTCAAAGGAACCAGGCCGAAGATAATATAAAAATTAATAGGGGAATCATTTTTAGTTGGGCCGGCTCCTTTATATTATTAATCGGGCTTTGGTTTTATAAAATTAGGGTTTTGTTTTATATTAATATTTTAAATTTGTATTTTCTTGTTTAAATTTGTGTAATTTCTAGTCGTGTGACTAGGGGACGAACTATGGTGGTGTAGTTTGAGAATTCGCAACTCTGTGGCTGAGTTGTGGTAAGGTTTTGAGCATAGAGTTAAGAATAGTCGTTAGCGGGTGTCGCGAGTTTATGTGTGTAAGCGTCTGACTGCTTAATTTCTAGTAGAAACCTTGGGGGCAGCACGTAGGCAGGGTTTTGTCGAAGCTAGGTAAATCTGTATGTTCTATTTGTGCATTTTTA
Organism: Allium cepa; assembly: GCA_030765085.1. Taxonomy (NCBI): domain Eukaryota; kingdom Viridiplantae; phylum Streptophyta; class Magnoliopsida; order Asparagales; family Amaryllidaceae; genus Allium; species Allium cepa. The sequence goes on from CM060943.1 coordinate 434,396,439, forward strand.
TATTCTGTTATTATATGTGTTGCTATTATTCTGCTGTGATCAGTGTTGAGATTATGTTATATAAACTTCCGCAATAATTTTTTATAATTGATAGTATCACCCTATTCACCCTCCCTCTAGGGTAAAGTCGATCCTATAAGTGGTAATAGAGCTAGGTTCAAAAGCCATTTTTGTTTTTAAAAAAATTTGATTTTTCAAAAACTAATTTTTGTTTCACAAATTTGAATTTTAAAAAAATGCCTATTTTTGCTGAGGGTCGGTTTAGTATTATCCCTCCTATTTTTGATGGAATGGATTTTTTGAATTTGAAATTGAAAATGAAATTTTATTTAAAATCTGTTAATGTTAAATGTTGGGGTATTATTGAAAATGGGTGTGATATAACAGACGAGAAAATTATCTCGATTAATGCTCTTGCTATACGTATAATATATTCTCATATTAATCAAGATAATTTTAACTTTATCTCTCATTGTGAAAATGCACTGCAAATCTGGAATACTTTTGATGCAATATATAGTGCAAAAGTCAACAGCAATGAGAAAATCCTCCACAGCCGACTCAGTTAAAGAAATGTGCTTAACAGGATTGGTAAAAGGCAGTTGTGATGAGGATGATGATGATGGAGCAGCTGAGCTGGCGTTACTAATGAAGAGATTCAAAAAGTGGAACTGTAAATATAGAAATCCAGCTCTAAATCAAAAATTGAAAAGCAGAATAGCCAAAGCACTAGACAACCCAGAAGAACGGGAGATCATCTGTCATAAGTGCAACAAACCTAGACACATCAAGTCCCATTATCCTCAGAATTGACATGGCCTAGAAAAGAAATCAAAAAGGAGAAATTTTGCGGCCACGTGGAATAAAAGTGATGACGATAATGAAAGCACTAGCAGTGAGAGTGAGAAAGCTGATCTATGCCTTCGAAGTGATATAACTGATAGCGATGATGACGAGCCAAGCCAGGTATCAAAACTTACTCACTCAGAATTACTCATACATTTCCACGAAGTAAATGGCTGTTTCGAACGACTTAGGGAGAAATACGCTAAACTTGAATCACAAAGAGATACTTTGATAGATTTAAATAAACAGCTTGATAAATTAGTTAAAAACTATTAAAGCAAGATCCCTAAGTGTGATAAGTGTCCAACATTCGAAGAAGAGATTGAAAAATCAGAAATCAAAATTAAATCGCTTGAAAATGAAATTCTGATTTTGAAAGAAAGTGAAAATACAAGAAGAGAAAATTCCATTAAAAAGTGCACATAATTATTGAACGTAAATGAATCTCTCAAAACACAAGTCCAACAACTGTCAAAGAATTTAGAAAAATTTTCCTAAAGTGAAAGATCATTGAATATGCTATTAAGGAAATAAACTGTTAACACAGTTAGATAAGGACTTGGATATAATTAATATGAACCTGTTAAAAGAAAAATTGATAAAGATAAATCCGACTACAAATTTGTAGAAAAATTGGACACAATCAAAACAATTGCAGGTATAGACCCAAACATGTTAAAACTACACCAATTTGGGTTCCAAAAGGCACAAATATAAAATCCCTTAAAGTTAAACAAATCTGGGAGCCAAAAGGAACATATATAAATAGTTTTGGGTCTCCACAAACTTATTTTTTAAAATCATTTGCCACTAACATTCATGGACCTTTAACAACAAATAGGTCACAAAAATCTTTTGACATGTAGGTATGGTGGCAGGCTAAGGAATAATAACAATGTTATCTAGATTCTGGCTGTTCCAGAAACACAACGGGCCACAAATCAAAGTTCCTTAGCCTAGAATATGTGAGAAATGCGGATTACGGATCTTAAGGCTATGATTAACACTAGAGGAGGGTGAATAGTGTTAATAAGAACTACTAAATCTTTTTGAGTTTATGTTAATTTAGACACCGATGTATGCAATATACAGACACAGATATGACCAAAGAAACAAACACAGATGCATAAATAAAATAAAAGCAGCAAAGGAAAGAACACACCGGATTTTATACTGGTTCGGAGTTACCCTACATCCAGTCCCGCAACACAAGTATGGATTTCCTTTCAAAAGCAATTGTACAATTACACCCTCGGTTTCAAGGCTACGAGGTACATCCTCCAGAATTTCTATCATCTGGGTAGAGATACTTGATTTTCGGGCCACAAGTTTACCCAATTGATTTACCAACGCTACAATCACACCTTTTCTCTCTTGATTGATTTCCAAGGCTATAATCACACCTTTTCTCTCTTAATAGATTACAAAGAAATCAATAACTCTGAATAGCACTGAGAACCTTGTAGAGATAGTGATAGAGAATCAAACTAGAAGTAATCGAGTTCTATTCAATGTTGATTTCGGCAGAGTAATGGTAAGAATATGTATTAAGAAATGTGGAAGAAGAAGAGGAGTGAAAAACCAGAAAATCTGATGTAAAATTCGTTGAAACTAACCCCTATTTATAGAAGAACAACAGCCATGTCCATTCATGAAGAGTTATGGCGAATTGACACTTCTTTTGAAATTTAAATTTTGAACTCAACTGACACCATGTCGACATGGGGTACTTGGGCATGTCGACATTCCAAAGGATTTTTTGGTGTTTTGATTTTCTTTGAAAATAACTTTTATTTTATATTAAAACTATTTTAAACTTTATAAAAATACTTGACTATAGTTAAAAATCATAAGTAAATATAGAGAATAATATATATAGAATTTAACTATAATTTTATATTTAAATCTAAGTATAAATATTTAAAAGTTAAATATATTATATTAAAAGATAGTTTAAAATCAGGAGTAATTTGACTTTGAAATTAAAGATAATTTGAGGCTAAAATTATTTAAAATCAGGATAGAGGGTTTTGATGTTTTTAAAAAAGGAAAGTTTTGAAATCATTTTGAAAACAAGATAATTTTGTAAAATCATTTTGAATAAAAAGTTAGCGGATACAAAACAATGTTCCACTAGATTTTTCGTAGGTTCCATCCTACTTAGGGTTCCATCCCTTTAACAGGCTCGAAGTTGATTCCATTTCACGAATAAATTGGATTTTAAGATGTCAGTGCTTTTCTACGAGTTTTAACAAAATTCCTAATAAAAATACTTAACCTTGAAATCTTGGACTCTTGATAATCTCAATACTCATGAGTCTCCTATCTCGATATCTTGAACCTCTATACTGTACAGTCTTCATTCTTGGTACCTGCATGGTTAAATCCTACATATACATATATATCTAAACTTATAATGTAAGTATTTATATTTTATAATGTATTCTAAGGTTGTTGTCATCAAAACCATCATCTCACGGACTAACAATCTCCTCCCTTTTGATGACGACAACCTTTGTTTGTAAAAATTATTTCTATCCTAATAACTCCCCCTAAAACTAATAGCTCCCCCTCAATTTATGCCTAACTACCCTATTTTATATTTCTCCCCCTTTGTCATCAACAAAAAAATCACTCCCCCTCATTCTTGGGCGTCAGTACTTGCATTGATAAACTATACAACGCAATATATAATATATAGATTAAGAAATAATTATACCTATGAACATGATAACTAATCAAAGACTATACACATTTCAATGTGTGTATATATATATATATATATATATATGTTTTATACAACAAACTTCAAACCAATATCAAGAAATCAATCCACGCAGGGTATCAATCCAGAACAAATCAATCAAAGCAAACAAATAAAAATCAAACGTTACGTGGAACTTCCACCCATCCTTCTTCTCCAAAGATTGGGTCTGCCTTAATAGCATCCCAATTATCATTGTCACTGGTGAGAGAGACAGGAGGATGTGCTTCGTTATCATCCTTGTGCAGAGAGGAGATCATCCGTCGTATCGCATCGAAGTGCCTTTCTTGTTCCTTTATCATCTGCAATTGACTTAATTCTAAGTGACGCTGGTTACGTAGAATAAACGAGAGAATATTCTTGAACGAATTAAGGGTTTCTTCAAGATTTTCGGATAGATTGTGAATAGGATTAGCCATAGTTGAACTTGTGAAAGAAATAAAGGATATAGATGATAAGAAATAAATTTTAGTGAAGAATTCTGGAAGAAACAGGTATTTATAGGTGTAGAAATTCGTTTAAAATGAATAGACATTTGGTAGTTATTCAAATTTCAAATTCAAAATCAATTGTCATCTCTGACCAGTACATGTCGACATGGTCATATAGAGGATGTCGACATGGGTTAGTGAAAAATTATTACTAATTTGATTTTGTGAATAATTGTGTGTATATATATATAGATATTTATATAATATACTAACATTTATTTTGGAGATAAGATAAGGTAGATAACAGAAAGAAAATTTCATTGCATTGCATACTACGATAATACAACGATTAAGCACACAACAAACTACATGAACATTCGAAATAAAGCAAACTAAAACAAATACAGCAAGATACGAAAAGATAAAACTAGTTAGAGGATGATGATGATGATGAAGATAGTCCAAGTTTCTTGCTGACTTTGGAAATGAACTTGTTCATCTTGGATGAAATTGTGTCCAACTTCTTACTAACGGATCTTTTAAGAATCCGTTGATTCTTAACAATCGTCTTTTGGTTTTTGAGAAGGATTTTGTTGGATGGATTAGGAGGATAGTCAATGCTTTCCAAAGAGGTTTCACCTTCTTCTTCTTCAATTTCCATTTCATCCCCTTCTTCTTCTTCTTCCTCTTCCTCTTCTTCCATTTCCTCATGAGCCAATCGCTCTTCTTTTTCGGCAAGGGTCTCATAAGGTTGAAAAACAAAAAGAATTTTCATAAGCGAAATGTTGGAATGATTGAAAACTTTTCTAGAAACAAATTCTTCGCCTTTGAAATCCACTCCAAAAAAGTTAAAAATCCGAGTGAGATAAATTCCATGGTATAAAGTATTCTCACCCATTCAAGATTTTCAGGACGAAGTTCATCCAAAATAACTTGCGCCCAATTTATGTCATAATTTCCAAAAATAGCAAAAAGAGCTTTGCAAACTTTTGAAGTAGGATTGTTAAAATTCCTCGATCTTGGGGTCAAAGTATGTTGCAAAAGAAGTTTGACATTCTTGCATTTGGATGAAAATTTCGATTTTTGAATTCAAAATTATCATTCCCTTCGAAAATGTGATGAAATGTCTCACGATCATTTTCATCAATTTTAAAATTAGAAAGATCCATTCCCGTACACTTGCAATTGAGAATGGTACACAAAAGATCACAATTCAAAACAATTCTAGTGCCTTTGACACTACTCCAAATTTCATCCTCATTTCCATGATAAAATCCACGGTTTAAATTAGCATAGAAAATTTTGACAAGATTTGGATAGCAAATAAAATCATTTTGAGAAGCATTAATAAGACTAAGAACTCCATTGTTTGTAAAAAGAGAATCAAGTTCATAAGAAGAAAAATCTTGAAAAATAGCAAATTTTCCGGGATGGACTTTGGCATAGTTAGCATAATTGATGTATGCTTTTATTGCCTCCGGATCATCGAATAATTGCTCTTTGATTTTTCTAGAAATTCTCATGGTGGAGGGGTTGCTTGAAGAAGCATTAAAGTAGAGAGTAGAGAGGTTGAAGTTATGAAGAGAATGTTTGAATTTGAAAATGAGAGTGAAAAGATATAATAAAAGATAGTGAATAAATAGATTCTTAAAGGACATATTCTCTGGTCAAAAGCTAACTTTTCAGAGAATTGAATGAAGTGAAAAGGTGGAGGAAAATTCAAACATTTGAATTCAAATTTTGAAATTCAAATTAAGGTACCCTTGTCGAAATCATGGTAGGGACCATGTCGACATGTGCCTTTGAATTTTCATGAATTGATTTTTCCTAAGTTCTCTAATATATATATATATATATATATATATATATTATTTTTAATGCCTATATATATCTGAAATATTATTAAACTTCAAGTATATTTCAGAAAATATTATTATACTATTAAAAAATAATAATAAAATAATGAAATAATAAAAAAAAATAGAAAACAAATTTTAAAATTCAAACAACACATCAATTCAAAATCAATCAATCAAACAATCAAGCAAGTAATTTTAACCAATTGTATTGTAAACGTGTACAGTTTTCCGAGTCTGTCTCTTTGAATTCGTCGGAGTCATGAACAGCTGTGAAACACAAATTCGAATTATCTGTCTTCTGATCATCACCACTTGAGGACGAGTCTGAGTCATCTAGAGTAGCAGTAAATGCACGCTTCCGTTTCTTTGCCGGATCATTGTTCATAGGAGAATTTTGCCTATCTAGATACGAACAGTCTTTTTTGAAATGGCCAGGTTTATCACAGTTGTAACATTTGTCATTATTTGGCACTACATTCTGATTTCCAGAATTCTTATAGTTGTTTCTCTTGAGATTATTCATCTTTCTGTATTTCAGGAATTTCCTAAATTTTTTGGTCATAAAGGCTATCACTTCATCATTATCGCTGTTTGAGTCTGATCCATCGGTCAATGCATTAAATGCCATTGATTTCTTTTCATATGCTTTATTTTCTCTTCTCCCGGTCATTTGAACTTCATACGACATTAGATTTCCAATTAATTCTTCTATCTTTAAAGTACTGATGTCATTTGCCTCTTCGATCGCAAGTGTCTTTTGATCCCATTCTGGAGTTAGATAATTTAAAATCTTTCTGACTTGATCTTCTTCAGAAAATTCCTTTCCCAAAGAAATAAGAGAATGCACAATATCCTGCTACTATACTATCCAAAATAGACTCATTAGGATTCATTTTAAATAATTGAAACTGATTTGTGAGCATGAAAATTTTGGTCTGTTTAACTTTGCTTGTTCCTTCGTGAGTAACTTGCAAAGTTTTCCAGGTTTCATATGCAGACTTACAAACTGACACTATTGAATTCATTTCTATCTTGTGAACAAAATAGAATATTCATTGCCTTAGAATTATTTTGTGCAACAGTCTTTTGCTCAGCAGTCCACTGTGCAAAATTAGTTGTGGGTTTAGAATATTCAGTTTGTGTGATATTCCAAGCGTCTAATCCTATTGTAAATATATTTTCATCCTACATGCCCAATATGCATAGTTACTGCCATTAAAAAGTGGTGGTCTGACAGTATAATGACCCTCTACAAACGAACTAGTGACAGGGATACTAGTGTTAGTAATAGTACCAGTGTTGGTAGCCATTTTGAAAACTTTTCAAAAATCAGATTATGAAACTTTGAAAAACTTGTTTTGATACCAATTGTGAGAAATGCGGATTACGGATCTTAAGGCTAAGATTAACACTATAGGGGGGTGAATAGTGTTAATAAAGAAGTACTAAATCTTTTGGAGTTTATGTTAATTTAGACACCGATGTATGCAATATACAGACACAGATATGATCACAGAAACAAACACAGATGCAGAAATAAAATAAAAGCAGTAAAGGAAAGAACACACCGGATTTTATACTGGTTCAGAGTTACCCTACATCTAGTCCCGCAACATAAGTACGGATTTCCTTTCAAAAGCAATTGTGCAATTACACCCTCGGTTTCAAGGCTACGAGGTACACCCTCCAGAATTTCTATCCTCTGGGTAGAGATACTTGATTTCCGGGCCACTAGTTTACCCAATTGATTTACCAAGGCTACAATCACACCTTTTCTCTCTTGATTGATTTCCAAGGCGACAATCACACCTTTTCTCTCTTAATAGATTACAAAGAAGTCTATAACTTTGAATAGCACTGAGAACCTTGTTGAGACAGTGATAGAGAATCAAACTTGAAGTAATCGAGTTCGATTCAATGTTGATTTCGGCAGAGTAATTGTAAGAATATATATTAAGAAATGTGGAAGAAGAAGAGGAGTGAAAAACCAGAAAATCTGATGTAAAATTCGTTGAAACTAACCCTTATTTATAGAAGAACAACAGCCATGTCCATTCATGAAGAGTTATGGTGAATAGACACTTCTTTTGAGATTTAAATTTTGAACTCAACTGATACCATGTCGACATGGGGTACTTGGGCATGTCGACATCCCAAAGGATTTTTTGGTGTTTTGATTTTCTTTGAAAATAACTTTTATTTTATATTAAAACTATTTTAAACTTTATAAATATACTTGACTATAGTTAAAATTCATAAGTAAATATAGAGAATAATATATATAGAATTTAACTATAATTTTATATTTAAATCTAAGTATAAATATTTAAAAGTTAAATATATTATATTAAAAGATAGTTTAAAATCAAGAGTAATTTGACTTTGAAATTAAAGATAATTTTGAGGCTAAAATTATTTAAAATCAGGATAGAGGGTTTTGATATTTTTTAAAAGGAAAGTTTTGAAATCATTTTGAAAACAAGATAATTTTGTAAAATCATTTTGAATAAAAAGTTAGCGGATACAAAACAATGTTCCACTAGATTTTTCGTAGGTTCCATCCTACTTAGGGTTCCATCCCATTAACAGGCTCGAAGTGGATTCCATTCCATGAATAAATTGGATTTTAAGATGCCAGTGCTTTTCTATGAGTTTTAACAAAATTCCTAATAAAAATACTTAACCTTAAAATCTTGAACTCTTGATAATTTTGATACTCATGAGTCTTCTATCTCGATATCTTGAATCTCTATACTGTACAGTCTTCATTCTTGGTACCTGCATGGTTAAATCCTGCATATACATATATATCTAAACTTATAATGTCAGTATTTATATTGTATAATCTATTCTAAGGTTGTTGTCATCAAAACCATCATCTCACAGACTAATAGTATAAAGGTGGTAGAATCACAGTGGGCAACAACGAAAAATTATCGTAGAGATAAAGCAGGTAATGGTATATTTATCTTGAACAATTTATTAAATGTGATAATATGCACCATAATCTGAATTTAATTCAGCCAGCTATTTGATAAAGAAATGAATGCTGATTTTGATTCTGACTTTTTCAAAATTGTTGGCCAATTATAATTTTCATACCGAGAATGCTACATGCACCTCTAGAGTCTTTGAACTACTTTATATATATTTGTTTAGACTAATAATGGTATCTTATTGATTGATTATTACTCTCATGCACGTAAATATATTTCTTTATCCTACGGCTTCTAGATTGGACGCTATATTCACTGATTTGTTGAGTGGAACAGCTTCAAATTCAAATTCAAGAGAATTTCATTTAAAAGATGTTAAAATTGATTTTAAGATATTTTGATGAGCACTTTACAGTTTGGTCTGTCAAATTTAACTAATGATAATTTCGAGTGAAAGGAAAATTCAGATGTAGATCATACTGGTAATCTAGTTGGTAGAAAAATTACCAGTGAAATGTGATTTATGTTGAGACATTCTGTAGCTGCATCGTTTTTCAAAGAAAATATCAGCATATTTTTCATTTCAAATATTTTCAAATAGCAGAATTTTTCTTATAAAACCCCTTCTAGAAAATCATTTTTGACCTTGTTTTCGGATTAGTCATTTAGAAAATTAGATTTTATAATTATTTTTGAATTTGAGCTTAAATGACTACATTGACTAATCTGACTCCCTACTGATTATCTAAAAGATAAATAGTGATTGAAAAAGTGATGAACGTTGATATTAATCATACATTATAACTTAAGACGGTATATTTAGTACATTTCTTTAGAAATTGAACAAGAGTTATAAAAACTTTTTGTTGGTAAAAATTCCATGAGCTTCTCTATTTCTATGATATTTCTAACGACCATCACTCATCAAAATTCAATGTTGTTTGTCAATATGTGGTATTTTAAATAGGAAATCATTCGTTTTCATTTTATTTTTTTAAAAAAGATCCAAAGTATTCACTCTCATTTAAAAGTCCTCACGATTATGCATGGATGAATTACTTGGAATTTTGGTTTATGTGCTTCCATGCTCATTTGAAAGTCCTCACGGTTATGCGTGTATGGAACGCATATCAAAATTGATTTATTAAATAGACAAGTTGATTCTAATCCCATTTAAAAGTCCTCGCGGTTATGTGTGGTTAGAAGATACTTGAATTCATTTTTTTAATAAAAAAATTGTAATATACTAATCTCATTTAAAATTCCTAACGGTTATGCATGGTTAGTAGATATTCAAATTCCTGATATAAATATACCACAAATAGACGCAACTATATAGTTTTATATGATGACATCATCATTATCATTCCAAAGTGGAATATGCGTCAAACAGAGTATTTATGATTTTTATTTGATTTTTTATTGAAATTTAATATTTATATTTGATTGAGTTTTAAAGTTGTATTAATGTCTATCACTTTATCTCTATTTTTCTAACACTATTACTCTTTTGCTGATAACAAATGAGGGAGAGAAAAGTTAGGATTTTGATAAATAAAGGTCAAATATTTTCTATTTGCATCTAGGCTCATTTGCATATTTTTATTTACATGCATATATGAAGGGGGAGTTTTATGTAGAGAGGGAGCATTCAAATAGGGGGAGCAAATTGAATATTCAACACCTTTAACAAATTCAAAATCTTAAATATATGTTTGTTATCATCAAAAGGAGGAGATTGTTGAATATGCAAATATATGATTTTTGTTTGATGATAATAAACATATACATACATACATATATATATTCATTTAAATGTATTTGTTAATGTACTATTTTATTTTTCACATAATTAAATAAATATTTGCTGAATAAAATAAATAACACAGAGTTTAAATTCAAATAGATATTTTATTCAAATAAATAATTATTACAATTTTGAATAGTACAAATTAAAGCTCACTATACGTATACAATTTCACAATACAAATTTGATTACATCAAAAAATTTATTTACGAATGCATCTCACTATAATTCACTCATTCACTCGTATTTATCTTCAACTTCATTCCATTGAATCCAGCATCTGAGCAATCTGTAAAAATATACACTGACGTAGTAAGATTGAAAATAAAATATTTTTGCAGTGTAAAATAAAATGTAATTTTAAAAATATTATTTGCCTCAGTTATTTGGGTTGTTCGTCATCATTAAATTTTGAATTCATCATACACGAACAACTTGTGACATGCATAGTGTATCACTGTACATGCCACAAGGTCGTGCACACCGATACATACTTGATAAAATTACAGGGACATGTGAGCACAGGTCAAACCCAAATGAAAATCCGGGTTCAACTCAAGTGCAATACAAATAAAGTCACGACATGAGCACAAGGTCAAACCCGAGCTATAAGCTGGATTCAACACAGGTGCAAGTTCAATAAAACGGTCAAGAGAAACAAGACCAGGCCCAAATGTACATGAGCACATGTCAACAGCCAATGGTAGAGCAATTTCAAAAAGATTGATATACAACAATGCTATGAATTCAAAGCAGCAGCAAGCATACAAATACAAATCAATGGAGCATATACATGAACCAGAACAAAACACATGCACCAACGAAATGTCGAAGACCAGATAACTCAACATACAGTGACAATGCGGTTGCACTGAAGACTACAAGTACAAAGCATGTACCAGTAAAACAAAAATGAAGCAACATCAATATGCAAGCAATCAAGCTCAATGCACATGACTTAAATGCACCAGATCAGGTCAAAATGAACCAGATCATACATTGAACATGTGAAAATGGCCGCAGCATCAAATGAGCAATCTCAAACTTGCTTCACATACATGAGGACCCAACAGACTCACACAGACAAGTACATCAACAACATATATACATACATGTATATACGTGTGTACATATGGCGATACAGCAAGTTAATATGGATATGTAAGTAGTGTAAGATCAAATGCCACTAGACAAACAAACCAGTGAATAGCAAGATGATAACAAAAATGCGGACAGAAGTGAAGTATCGTATACAAACCAAGATGAACTCAAATCCAGACAACAACAGAGTTCAATGCAACACAATAGCAATCAGGACAGTAGTTCTACACAACTTCATGTACAGATTCAAATGAAAATGGACTTCAACAAGATCACACGCAACCAGAACCAAGGCAGGGATACCGGACTACATAGAGACAAAGCTACGAGTTTAAATGCAATACAACATGAATTATATCAGTGAACATATATAAGCACTGAAACAAAGGAGCAAACCGAAACAATGACATGTGACAGCAGTGCAGTGAAACCAGAAACAACTACAAGCAACACATAACAGATTATATATATATGTGAGCATATATATATATACACATGCGCATGATATACAGCAAGAACAAATCATGGATCAACAGTTTCATCCCAAAAATATCAAGAGTCGATGCCAACAGAGAAAATAACAAACATGCCAATGTCACAGTACAAATCAATTCAAAGCAGCAGTTTCAAACTAAAATCAAAACTATGGTCATGCCGAAGTCAAGCACAAAGAACAGAACCATGTAATGTCAAAAAACCAAGTCGAAGCAGTGACAAGGCCGAAGTCAAAAAGGAAATACTTTTGCAGCAAGGAATAATTCAAACGGGCCAAAAATGCAAACGAGTTCAAAAATCATTTATAGCAGTCTCAAGCGGCCGAAGTCCGAGATCAAGTTCATAAAGCCGTGGCAACCAAGATAAAGAATCAAGCAAGGTAAAATTAATCAACACCGTGATGACCAAGGCAAAAATATACGAATTGAAGAAGTCAGAAATCATCTCAAACATTCAATCAAAATCATACGATCGAGATAAATTAATCGACGAATTCAAGTGATTATATATGAACAAATTTATAGGACATCGAATCCTATATAATCCAATAATCATCGTCGGCTTAAAATCATTCGAGTTCAAGCAACAAACAACAATCTTTCAGCTCGAATCAAGATCGAGTTCAAGCTAGCTAAACAGAAAAGCAAAATGAATAAATCATATACCAGTCAAACTCGATCAAATTGGAGCAGCCGTATGCAAAGTGAAGAAAGAATCGATCGAAGCAATCACGAAAACACCCAATTGATCGATCAATGAAAGCCGGCTTCTTCGATTTAGAAAAGCCCTAATTTATTGAAGAGGAACAAACGAAGGGCAAAGCTGCCATTTTTCTCTCAAAGGAATCAGGCCGAGGATAATATAAAAATTAACAAGGGAATCATTTTTAGTTGGGTCGGCTCCTTTATATTATTAATTGGGCTTTGGTTTTATAAAATTAGGATTTTGTTTTATATTATTGTTTTAAATTTGTATTTTCTTGTTTAAACTTGTGTAATTTCTAGTCGTGTGACTAGAGGACGAAATACAGTGGTGTAGTTCGAGAATTTGCAACTAAGTGCCTGAGTTGTGGTAGGGTTTTGAGCGTAAAGTTAAGGCTATTCGATAGAGGGTATCGCGAGTTTACGTGTGTAAGCGTCTGACTGCTTAATTTCTATTAGAAACTTGGAGGCAACACGCAGACAGAGTTTTGCCAAAATTGGGTAAATCTGTGTGTTGTATTTGTGCATTTTTATATTCTATTATTATCTGTGTTGCTATTATTCTGTTGTGATCAGTGCTGAGATTATTTTATATAAACTTCCGCAATAAATTTTTATAATTGATAGTATCACCATATTCACCCCACCTCTAGAGTAAAATCGACCCTACATATTATCAACGCTAACAACAATAACTGATAATTTTCAACAACAACAAAAATTAAAAATTTGAACAACATTTTGAACAACATAAACTATTACCTTTTTTGGTAAAAGATGAATATGGACCTTTCATATAAAATTTAACAATTATTTGGTTGAAAATGTAACTGAGAAGTTTGGATTTTGAAAAAAATGGGTTGGGGATGGAATTTGGGAGGATTTTGAGAAGAATAAAGATTTTTTGATAAAATGAATATTAGATCTGTGCTCGCTGAAATTTTGATGTCTGAAATAATGTTTGGGCATTTCATATTTGCACGAGCATTAGATATATAGCTTGCACAAACATGGATTGCACAAACTATATACAAATAGCTTCCACATATACGGAATGCGCATGCATTCGCTATAAAAAAAAAATAGCTTGCGCAATCTATATATATTTGCACAAGCTAGTTTCAAAAAGAAGTCTATTTTTGCAAAAAAAAATTTGAGAGATCTGCTTTTGTAATTTGTTTTTTCCCTGGTGCCTGTTTGAAAATTTGTCCCAGGAGTATTGGTGATTAACAACTCTTCTTTGTATAATTATATTTATTGGTTTTACTCATAATACACGTTGTTCTAATCCATTATTTTAATAAAAGCGCAGAAAGAATTATATTTACATGGACCAAAGGACAGAAAAAAGCCCAACGATGGAGAAACTAATAGGTTCGGTCGTACGGTAATCATCTGCCTTGGGATATACCAACACTGATACCTTCCACGGCACTGGAAGAGAAGGACTTGATGTAATCATCAAACCCTGCATTTCCCACCATCGACAAACAACAAATACTTGAATAACTCTCCGGCAAATCAATCAAAAGCCTATCTCCATCAAGCAGTTGCACAACTTCTCTCATACAAGGCCTAGCCATATGCATAGGGTTCAAACACAAGAGCCCCACCTTCATAACCAACTCTATTCCCTCCGGATCATACCCTTCTACCACCCTTAACCTCGAATCCATTGTCTCTATCAAAGCACCTTTCTTCCAATTCTCCAACACCCAATCCATCAACACCACCTCCTCTGTTGCTGCTTCTGAATCAATCGGTCTTCTCCCACATGTTACTTCTAACAAAAACGCTCCAAAAGCAAACACGTCTGTCTTCGTAGTAGCCTTCCCCGTTTTGGCTAGCTCGGGCGCAAGGTACCCCATCGTCCCTGCCACATGCGTAGTCTGTGGATCGATACCGTGGTCGTACAACCTTGCTAGCCCGAAATCACCGAGCCTTCCATTCATTTCACTATCGAGTAGCACGTTGCTCGCTTTCACGTCTCTGTGTATCACCACTTGCTCCCAATCTTCGTGTAGATACAACAAGCTTGAAGCTACTCCTTTTATTATGATAAACCTTTGTGCCCAATTTAACGTTTGCATCGTTCTATCGTGCAAGTATTTGTCTAGGCTTCCATTCGGCATGTACTCATATACCAGTAGAAGTTCACCTTTACGTCTGCAGTAGCCAAAAAGTTTGACTAGGTTTCGGTGCCCTAAGGTACCAATGCTTACTATTTCGGCTACGAACTCTTTCATTCCTTGTCTTGATTCATGTGACACTTTCTTGATCGCTACTTCCACTTTTGAAGTAGGTAGTATGCCTTTGTAAACACTTCCAAAACCTCCAGTTCCCAGTAGACCTTTTTCTTCAAACCCGTTAGCTGAGTCGAACAACTGTTTATAGGAAAATCTACTTGGGCTGTAAATGGCCTCCCAATCTTCGCGTAACTCTGCGTATTTCATCCTACGTCTCCTTATCAATATGATTACACCGACCACTAACATCGTAAACACGCACAAGGCTATAGGCAGTGTTATGGCTCTTATATGCGGATCGTGTTTCGGTTTAATGAGAGGGATTGAAGGGAGTTTCAAATAGTCTAATGGTTTCGATACACCTTTGGTACTAAGACTCCACCCAAGAATGTAATGGTAAGTGCTGAAAGAACCAGTTGCAGAGGCGAAGCCAGCATACATGGTATCAAGAATCACGCTAGCGAGATCAACGGTTGAGAAAAGAAGCGGCATTTTTGGCTTTTGAGCTCCAGTGTTCGACAAGGTAACGTTTATTCTTTTGTGGCTGTCGTCGTAGTCGATCCACGCTTGCATTGGTTGGCCACTCCATAGCTTCAAGTTTTGAAATTTGCCTGTGGAATTATCGTAATATCCGGCAAAATGCGACTCGCTTGAGTTCAAGCTGTTTATGTCAATTCCAACGTGGTTTGCATCGGTTTCACCAAATTCGAAATCTTGTACTGTATCAAGCTCGATGCCTAACAAATGATTTGCAGCATTTCCGTTATTGTTCGGGTTCAAAATACGGTAAAATTCACTTGATAACGCAGTGGAGAAGTTGGTCGTGGGAGCGAGGAAAAAGACTATACCATGCCCGCTTGTATAAGGGATTTTTGAGACCATGGCGAACACAAAAGTGGTGGAGAAAGATTTCGATTTGTTGTTGAAACGAAGAGGAGATGGGAAGAAAGCATGACCGTCCGTATGTTGTGTCGCGTTTGTTAACATCAGAAGGCCGTTGGATGTAATTGTACTTGCGCCATCAAGTTTTAGACTTGAAGCGTTGAATCCGTTGTATACGAAATCGTTTTGCATTGAGTTGCATTTTGAGAGCAGTTGGATGAAGAACATGGAAAATAAAAATATCGCCTGCATGTTTGTTATTTTATTTGGAGCGAGGGATTTGGGATAAGAATTCTGTCGTTATATAACTGTAGAAGCCATATATAGTTATCATGACCACGCATTTTCCTGTATGCATATGCTTGACCATGAGTCCAAACGTCACAATTCAAGATGTGATGTGATGGTTAAACCGATTAACGGGCGTAACCATGGATTTTTTTTTCCCCTTTTGAAAATTCACCAATTTAAATATAAAGTACACAAAAATAATGAAAAAAATCTTCAATATTTGTAACTGAAGTTTTGCACAGATGCAAAAGCACAACTCCTTATGAAAAAGTTACCGACTGCGGACTTGACAAATCTACAAATCTTGCAATTTTGAAGAAACTTGCGGTCGCGTAGAATGAAAATGACAAAATTTATACTTTAGATTTTGAGACAATGAGAATTTTTGCAATATTAATTTATTTTTGTTCTTCGAAACAATATATAGAAGGATTGGGAGAAAGTGACTGAATGAGAAATTAAAGATAAAATTAAAATAAACCCATGATTCAACTAGTTAAAATGGACAGTCTAGTTCTAAGGTCCAACCTTCTGTTCATACCCAGCAGAAATTTTTCATTAATTATTCTGTCTAATGAGTGTATTTAAACTTGAAAAATAAAATCATTACACACACGTAAATACATAAATACATATACTCACACACATGCATGCATGCATACATACATACATACATATATATATATATATCTTTATTAATAGTTGTAATACCTTTGGTGTCGCGCTTTTTTGGTATCAACTGAACGACCAAAATCGTTTCTCTATATAGTATCAAATCTTAATCACTTAAAATTAGGATCTACTATTCAAATTCTTTTACAAATTGAAACGCCCCTAAAAGTAGGATCTAACCATTAAAAATGTTTTACAAATTCAAAACGCTTCTAAAAATAGGATCTAAAATTGAACTTCCTTTACAAATTAAAAATACTTCTTTACAAATACACAAATCTTAGTATCATTCAAAAATAAAAAATCCTTTTTTTTTTACCAACATATACAATTTATAAGGAAAGTAATTCACGCGCGAAGCACGTGCCGTAATACCCGTATATATCTTTTCTTTAATAATAGTTGTAATATTTTTGGTATTATACTTTTTTGCGTGAGCGTGAACTACCAAAAATGCTCTTAATACCAAATCTTATTGTAACTTGAAAATGAGATCTAATAATTAAATTTCTTCTTTTACAAATTCAAAACGTCCATCTATCAACAAATGTTATTTAATCTTAATATCACTTAAAAATATATTTAACAGATAAAATTCTTTTATAAATTTAAAACATTTATCTACAAATATTATCAAATTTTAATATCACTTAAAATAGTATTTAACAAAATTATTAATTAATAATATAAATAAAAATTCAAACTTAAAAAAAAATAGATGTTGCAACTTAGACATAAAATTTAAATTAAAAAATGATTTCAACGTAAAAATATGGTTAAATATTTCTATAAATTATTTTCTCTTGAATGTGCCGAACTTATATAATTTGCAGAAAAACAATTTACGCGCGAACCACGTGCCGTAACACTTGTGTGTAGTTGTAATTGCTTTGTTGTCACATTTTTTTAGTATCAACGTGAACTACCAAAAACGTCCATCTATATATTATCAAATTTTAATCACTTAAAAATAGGATCTAATAACTTTTTTTACAAATTCAAACGCCCATAAAAGTAGGATCTAACAATTAAACATGTTTTACAAATTCAAAACGCTTCTAAAAATAGGATCTAAAATTAAAATTCATTTATAAATTCAGAATACTTCTTTATAAATATACAAATCTTGATATCACTTGAAAATAAAAAATCTTTTTTTTGACTGATTTAAACATATATACAATTTATAAGGAAATAATTCACGCGTGAAGCGCGTGCCATGACACTCGTATTTATTATGCAACTCATATTTTTTCGTACAGGTTAAATATTGGGGGATTTATTGTAAAGGACAAAATATTCAAATAATTTATCCTCAAGGACACATGCCTATAATTTTATCCTCAAGGACAGGCCCAAAGCCCATTTTTTCTCAAATGCACAAATCTCTCTTCCCCGTGCCCATTCAATCCCGTTTTCAGCTCCGACCACCTTATTCCGCATCAACGCCACCTCCTCACCAGCGCCGCCACCTCCTCACCAGCGCCACCATTGCCACCTCCTCCTTCACCCGTTTTGGAGCAACCACCTCGTGCCACCTCCTCCACCCGTTTTGTGTTCACCATCGCCGCAGCGTCACCTCCTCACCAGCGTCGTGCAACGACCCCATGTCACCTCCTCCATCCGCCAACGCCACCTGCTCACCAGCACCATGCTCTTAAAAGCTGATACTGATACCAGTTTTTAGGTATCAGTTTTGAAATTTTAGGTATCAGTTTTGAAATTTTAGGTATCAGTTTTGAAATTTTAGGTATCAGTTTTGAAATTCCTTCTGATGCAAATCCTACCCATCGCTTTCAAATACCACACACTATACCACCACCTTCACCGTTTCGTAAACCAATAACCCATCAGAAATTTTCCACCACAAACCCATACTATTTCCTAAACCACCACAAATCCATACTATTTATTTTATTAAAACTGATACCACATCGCATACAAAACTGATACCCAAAAACTGAACACAGTAGAATGATTTCCATCCTCTCGTCATCGCTTCCTCCTCTCGTCTACGGCCTCCTTCATCGTCTTTTCGAAATCCTCACTCACGTGCTTGATCTCCATCCCTAACTTTTCACGGTCGCTCTCCGCTTCCTCGCATGCTCTTTTCTTCTCCGCGAGCTCCTTCATCTCAGATTTTTTCACAGACTCCATCTTCTTCCGAATTCGCCTCTCGAGCTCGAACTCCGCGCGCAGGTCCTTGATTTCTGCCAAGGTGTTGTTGAGATCTGAAAGGTCGACGTCTCGGTCGGAGTTTATTGGGTTGGAGAAGGAAGCGATGGTGTGGGTTTTGTAGCAAGATCTGGAGTTGGAGAGGCAAGTTGCAGTGATTTGTCCTTGATGATAAAATTTTACCGGGCTGTCCTTGTGATTAAAAAAGCCCTAATTTTTGTCCTTCACGATAATTCCCTCTTAAATATTTACAATTTGTAAAAAAAATTATATACGAAATGAGGACCATCATCATGTGCGAAACACGTGCCTTATTGCTCGGTTTAATAGTTAGAATACTTTTGGTATCGCACTTTTTTGATATTAATGTGAACTACTAAAAACGCTCTCAATACCAAATCCAAATATCACTTGAAAATAAGATCTAACTCTTAAATTTTTTTTTGCAAATTCAAAATGTCTACAGATATTATCAAATTTTAATATAACTTAAAAATAGGATCTAACAAATAAACGTTTTACAAATTCAAAATGTCCATCTATATTACTTAAAATAGGATCTAGATAACAAATTATTAATTAATAATATGAATAAAAATTTAAACTTAAAAAAAAATTAGAAATGCAACTTAGAAATAAAATTTAAACTGACAACAAATGATTTTAACGCCAAAATATGCTTAAATATTTCTACGACCATTTTCTTTTCAATGTGCTAAACGTATACAATTTGTACAAACGTGTAAAGCGCGGATCATCGTCACGTGCGAAGCGCATGACATAACACTTGTGTATGTGTATAAGTTAGTCTTCTTTAGACCATACTGCCATTTAAAATTGGAGTTGTTTGACCTTTGAGGCGTCCCAGGCTACAAAAATGGTACGATAATGTAGTTGTGGAATTGCAACTGACAATGGCGTGAGTATATTGTTTAGTGATCAACTACAATTTGACCGTAAAAAGTGCCTTACATTTAAGAATGAGGCTGAAGACTTGACATACGTGCTTGAATCACTCATTTAAGAAGGATATATAGAGTCAAACTGTTTATGGGCCAATTCTATTGTCAACTTTTATTCCTGAACTCCAATGCACAGAAACTAAATAAATAATTCAACCTGCATGAGACTAATTAATATTAGCATCCAATAACATGTACATCGACTTGAAGCGTAGAAAAACCAGTAACAAAATGCAAACTTCATATCAAACAGCACGGTATACGAATTGAAAAACGAATATCAGTAATTACTGGAATTATTACTAAACGAGCAATAATAGATCACTGCATATCATACGTTTGATTGCCCAGTTTTGTAAGACTAAACTAACGACTGCTAACTAAACTAACAACATGCACAAACATTTGAACATCACAGTGCAATCTCAGAACTCCTTGTTGCTTATATCTGAACTTCATATGGCTGCCTGGGCAAGCAACTCCTTCATTTATTGTTTCTTCACTAGTTTTAAAGGCACCACAAATCTCTTCCCTTGTGAATCTTCATGCATTGGCTAGTCTCAGTCGAATTACTTTTCTACAGTAATTTATATTACGTGTTACGTGAAAATAAGCTTCCACCCGAAAGTTTAAGAAACCTGCTCTCTTTTTTTTCTTTTATTTATTTATTTATTTGTTGCATACTGGATATTTTATTTAATATCCTATATGAGCTATTCTGCGAGTTTGATATATGCACTTCACCCAAAATTGATATGAATTACATAAGAATTATATGCATCATGTAATAAAATAATAATGGTTGAGTTGTTTGTCAACCCTCAATCATGCCTTTTAAAATGTACTATTTCGTCCACATGCATAAAAGAATGAATCAAAGTTTAACTAAATCAACAAGTCATAGATTCTATCGGCATGACTAGTTCAAATAAATGATTACTCGGTAATATTAGCTATTTTTTGTACATCGTTAACTGAGTTCAAATCAGAACAAAATTCTATTTTATGTTATATGATATAATATTATATTTTATAGAAATAAGACAGCGTTATTTATGGATTAAGGATTCATCACATGCATTTATTCTTTGATTGGAAGTTGAATATATAGCAACATGTGTAGCTTATTAAACAAGCTTGTGAATTTTCAATCCATCTGCAGTGTGTATACTTCGTTTTTTTTTTTTTTTTTTTTTTTTTTTTTTTTTTTTTTAATTTAAACTTTAAATGAATCTAGTCCATATACTTCGGATCTGGTCAACTAATTACTTTATATAATAGTCAGTTGTGAATATGTTTAGGGTATTTCCTTGTGATAATGATGATAAATAATAATAATAATAATAAGGTAACACTTAGAAGATAAAATTTTAATTTTCTTTCGGTCTCTTTTGTAAATCTTCTTTATTTTTAGTTTGCTTGAAAGTGCAAATTTTTTGTCCGACCACGAACTTTCAAAATTCCCCTTTATATAGTACATGGAAAAAATATATGCAAATGTATAATTATTTTTTAAAAAATATATCCTGATTTATTTATATGCCATATACAGGTATTTATGAATTTCAAGGTTGTGCATTAACACTACTAGAAAATGGTCAAATAGCGACGGGGAGGAGCGACGGCTTCCGACGGGCCGTTGGCGGCCGTCGAAAAATCGCAAATACCTGCAGCTCGGCCGAGTCTTTCTTCCTCATTTTCCAGCCAACTCAAATTAATAAAAAAAAACCCCCAAATCACCATTTTCCAACTCCAATCGATGATTTCGTGATTTTTTCTCCTTCCCTGCTGTGAATTCAACACCTCTTGCTCTTAATCTCAGGTATAATCTCTTATTTTTGTGAAAAATTCAGTTTTTACCATAATTCTATATTTGCATAAATTAATAAATTAGGGCGAATTAGTGATTGCAATTGTTTCCAATAGCGTAATAACGGTTTATAGCATCACATGGTATACCTATTTCATTTTTTATCGTGAAATTGTGAAAAACATGTATAATTTATGGTTGTTCATGTATATGTAAATCGTTGTATATGCCTTGATTCTACGATTATATATGTGTGTAGCGCTGCTATCATTGTATTGTGTTAGTTGGAATACGATAAAACGAATGAATGAGCTAGGAGTATTATCTTGTGCACGTATTGACTTATGAAACAAAAATAAATGCATGAGTCTAAATATAATTATGCGTATTGAAAAATAACAAAAATGTTAAACCAGTCTTAAGTTGATGTAATACGCCGAATAAATGTGTTAAATTAATATATATTTTTGTAAATGTGAACAGTGGGTAAAACTGTATTTCTTCGTAAAATGTGCGCATGTAATTTTGACAAATGTTTCTTAGAAAGTTTTTGGCCCCGTCTGACGAGTGTTGCACATGATCATTATATAAATAGTCGTTTTTTTGGAAAACGACCATTTATATTCATCTGGTACAATGTTTGTTGGATTTGTCCCTGTATTGGGCAGGTTATGAACACAATAAACATTTATATTTTGTATACTATTTCGTCTCAAATGGTTCATAAAATTTCGGTCTAACTTTTCTTTTTTCTTTCTTGCATACACGCACTTGTGTACAATGTAGGGAACAAAAGGGAAATGCTGCCGAAATTTTGTTGAATCGTTTGAAACGAAGTAATATACGAAATGTAAATGTTTACTGTGTTTGTAATGGAAAGTAAGATGCCTGACCAATGAAAAAATTATACAATTTTTTATATCGATACGTTAAAAAATAAAATGTGCCCTATTTGAAAATATTTTTAAATTTGTGAAGTTGTTCTTTAAATTCAAATATTATACGACCATGAAAATAATCTTTTTCGAATTTGTATTCTTGAAAATAAATATTAAAATTTGAACTTCTCATTTTGTCAAATAGGAAAAATAATTGATTATTTTGTTGATCGGAGGAGATGGATGTACCAAAGAAAAGGACCGAGGGGCTCAATAAAAGAAGATTTTTATAATGGTATAAACGTGTTTGTTGAATTCGCTTTAAGTAATAACGGAAACGATCCAGAAATTCGTTGTCCGTGTAGTAGGTGTTGACATTTAAAGTATTTGTTACCAGATATTGTGAAAGTTCATTTATGCCAAAACGGTTTCGTACCCGAGTATTATGTTTGAGATCGGCATGGAGAAGTTGTAGCAAATACTTCTGTAGAGTCTGAAATTGTCGTTAACGAAATAGTTTCGACGACCCGTATAGAAAATATGGTCGAAAATGTAGCACGATCAATGTTTCCTATGGTTGAAGTTGACGACGATAATGGAAATGTTAAAAAACCAAATATTGAAGCAATTTTTTTATGATTTACTAGATGATGCTAAGAAACCTATTTGGGATGGTTGTAAAAGCGGCACTCAGCTGTCAGTAATCGCAGAATACATTGCGATGAAGTCAAAATACAACATCACTGAAGCTGGGTTTACGGCTATTGTACAAGCTGCAAAAAAACATATGCCGCCCGATAATCTAATGTGTGAAACTCACTATGAAGTAAAAAAACTTATGTCGGCTTTTGGTTTACCTTATCAGAAAATAGATACATGTTTGAAAGGCTGCATGTTATCTATTAAATAATAGTAAAGCAAAAGAATTTAAAGCTCTCTCATCAATTCTAAGAATTCCATTTCCTCTCCTTAATTCTCTCTAGATATTTTATTTTTACCTCATCACAATTTATTGTTGTTATAATTATTACAATGTTTTTATTGTTCTCTTTTCTATCATTAAAAGTTATACTAATTTTAACAATTATTTATAGATTATTTCCAAGTTTTTTCTGTTATTTTACATCTAAGTCCATACATATTAAATTTAATTAGCTGATCTTAAATTTAAGTTTTAAAACAAATACAATTAACAAATATTCATTAGTTGATCTAATAAATTTTAAAAAATGACAATTCAATATGTGTACGGCATTCATATTGACAACAATAGTAAAACTAATTTTTCATTCAAGTCCATATAGTTTTAAATTTCCATAATTATATACAAACTATTACAATGTTCTACTAATATTCTCTTTTATCATTTTGCATTTACAGGTAACATTCAATAATTTTAACAACCATTTACTTATTTCTCCTAAGTTTTCTTATATTATCTTACATTCAAGTCAAACTGATCTTGAATTTAATATTGTTAACTAAATCCAATTAACAAATATTTATTTATTGATCTAACAAATCATAAAAAATGATAATTTAATGTGTATTTGTACTGACATAAATGGTAAAACTATATTTTTATTCAAGTCCATATAATTTAACGTTTTCACAATTATATACAAAATTATCTTCGATACTTTTACATTTTTCTACATTTAAGTTCATAAAATTTCTTTCTTACTAAAATTAGTTATTTAATACAAATAAATATATAGATAATTTTTTTTCTTTCTAAAGTTGGTATTTCATTACAAACAAATATGTACAAAAGGATTATTTTCAAAATTAATACATCATTACAAACATATATAACGTTTTTTCTTCATTGGATTGGTACATCAAATGGACTTTTGTCATTATTAAATTATATTTTATGAAGAATAACATCACGATTAATAATAAGTGATAAATGATTATATTCTGTAATATTGTAAAATGAATAAATATCTTCAATCGGTATGTTTTTGTCCAAAAAGTTACATTTCAATTATTTATATTCGTAATCCGAGTTAATCTTGAACAAAAATTATATGATATTTTGATTACAAATATTTTTCCTCCATATTTTATTATCTTATTTACATAAATGTTAAAGAAAAATTGAAATGTTTATTATAAAATAAAAATAGTAAGGTATGGAATAATGGATTAAAAATCATTTTTTTAATAATTAAATTGACAACGTGGTTTGTAATGTTTTTGGTTTTATTTTCACTTAATATTTCTTTTAGTAGTTAAATAAATATTTTTTATCAATCTAATAATATCAAATAATTATCTTGATATATATGTGCTCCAAGAACTATAAATGCATACAAATACATTGAGTCATAGGTATTACACTTTTATTTTTAGGTATTTGACATCATTTCTCAAGTAATATTTGAAATTTAATGTATACATTATTTAACTTTTAGTCAAATTATCAAAACCTAAATGTCAATTTCAAATATATATACATAAATATTTATTTAAGAAATTTTATAAAAATATTAATTTCAAAATTTATTAAGAATACCTATTTTCATTTATTTGATTGATAATTAATGAATCCTAAAAAAAAAATCGATATATAACTCATTTTAATGAACAAAAATGATAATTTAGTTCTTATTCAAATATAAAAATATATGAATTTCATAACAAAAATACAGCTATAAATATTGTAATTTCAATTTATAACTCATTTATCCTAACAAAATTCATCAAATATTGCATAATAAATTATATTCTTCAAAAATAGTTATAATATTATTTTCCTACAACATACCGTGTACAACGCACGGGTTACACACTAGTTTTGAAAAGAAGACGCAAACCTTAGAAATTATAAAGTTTGTGATCAGGAGAGATACAAACCAAGAAAAAAGAAGGGGAAGGAAGTTCCATACAAGCGTATGTATTACTTACCCATAACTCCAAGACTTCAAAGGTTATATGCATCCTCTGTAACTGCATCTAATATGAGATGACATAGCATGAGAACGGAGGAAAAGGGTACGTTGACACATCCGGCCGATGGAGAAGCATGGAAGCATTTCGATAAAACGTATCCAAATTTTGCAGCGGAGAGTCGAAATGTTAGATTAGGATTATATACGGACGGTTTTTCTCCATTTTCTCAATTTGATTCTAATATTTATCCTGGCCCAATATCGTCACACCGTATAATTTACCTCCATGGATGTGTATGAAAACGCAATATATGTTTCTTACCGTTGTCGTTCCTGGCCCCGACGATCCGACACAAAGAATCGATGTATATTAACAACCGTTGATTGAGGAGTTAAAATTACTGGGGAACGAAGGAGTAGTAACATACGATGTCTCCGAAATAAGAAAAATTTTCGTATGTTTGCTTCTTTGTTGTAGACTATAAGTGATTTTTCCGCCTATGCAATGCTTTTGGGATGGAGTATTGCCGGTCGTCTAACATGTCCATATTGCATGGATGAAACACGAGCATTTTCTTTACCTCATGGTAAGAAAATTTCATGATTTGACTGTCATCGATATTTTCTCCATGTAAATCATCCCTTCAGAGGAGGCAAGAAAAACATTTTAGCTAATAGAGTAGAAACCAGACAACCACCGACGATATGGTCAAGCGAAGACATATATGAACTTGTTAGGGACTAACCAAAAATATATGAAACTGGCGAGCAAACAGAAATTGAAGACAAATCAGTTGTTCATAACTGGTGCAAACAAACAATTTTTTGGAAGTTGCCGTATTGGAAACATCTTCTGCTTCGTCATAACGTAGATGTGATGCACAATGAGAAAAATGTATTTGATAATGTTTTTAACACAATTTTGAATGTGGAAGGGAAGACGAAGGATGATTTGAAATCAAGACGTGATATAGAAGAATTATGCAAACGTCCTGAGCTTCAAATGAAACCAAATGACAGTAAAAAACCCAAAGCATGTTACGAATTAGATAATAATCAAGTTAAAGCTGTGCTAAAATGGGTGGAAGGGTTAAGATTTCTTGATGGGATATCATCAAATCTTCGTAGATGTGCTGACTTTAAAAATGGTAGATCGAACGGAATGAAAAGTCACGACTGTCACATAATGATGGAAAATTAATTTCCCGTAATGTTCAAAGAACTATTGCCGTTAAAAGTTTGGAAGGTAGCAACGGAACGTAGTATGTTTTACAAAGAGCTTTGTTCGACTACTTTAAAAGTACAACGTTTACGTAAACTTGAAGTGGACATTCCTATATTGCTTTGCAAATTAGAGAAAATATGTCCACCGGGTTTTTTTAATGTAATGGAACATTTACCTATTCATCTCCCATCTGAAGCACGACTTCGAAGTCCTGTCCAATATGGACGGATGTATCCATTTGAGAGGTATGTAATATGTTATCACATAATTTAATTGCATTTCAAAGATTAAATTAATATAATTTAATTTTGCATAGATATTTGAATCATCTGAAGAAAAAAGTGAGGCAAAAACACGAATTGAAGGTTCGATATGTAAATCTTACATCGAAGAAGAAGCTTCGTTCTTTTTCTCCCACTATTTCAGTGACCATGTGATTATTTCATTTGAAAGTGTTCCTCGTAATGACGAAGGCGACGAACAAGAGTCCTCTCAAGCAATGTTATCTATTTTTAGATAACATGGTCGGCCTTATGGAAAATGTGTAGAAATATAGCTAGAAGATAGAGATCTTCATGTAGCACACACTTATATTCTACTAAATTGTGCCGAGGTTGCACCGTCTGTTAGGTAATCTGAAATAATAATATGTGTTTTATTCGTTTCTATAATGCATGCGCGTGTATAACCTAATGTAATAATTTGTTTATATAAATAGTGTTTATGAACATAAACATCCGAACGGAGATCTCAGTAAAGAATTTTCTGGTTGGTTTTCAAATTACGTTTATGTGCCGAGAAATTGTGTTGTCGACGAAGGGTTGAAACATCTTGCGATGGGACCAAAAAGAATGGTCAAGACATATCCAATATATTTCGTCAATGGATATAAATTTAACATCAAAGAATACGGTGCAGAAAAATTAACAAATAATACTGGTGTATTTGTTAAAGGTAATGACGATCCAGAAAATCACTTAAATGATTTTTATGGCGTTCTAACACAAATTTTGCAACTGACATATTTCTCACGACCCGCGGAAGAGGTGTTTCTATTTAGATGCAATTGGTTTAGCAATATTCCAGGTTTTGGAATTAATGTGCATAAGGATTATAATCTAATCGAAATAAAGCATACATCGCACTATCACAAGTATGATCCTTTTGTACTAGCCAAACAAGCATTGCAAGTTTATTACGCTCCTTATCGGTCTCTAAAAAGAGATAAATCAGATTGGTCTGTAGTTTTTAAAACAAAGGCTAGATTCACATTTGGTGGTAAGAATATTCTGGACGAACAAGCTTATCAGGCAGATCTTGAGCAAAATAACGAAATAATAATTACAGACGATCATACAGATTTTGGTCCTTTGATCGATGAATCAAATGTTTTGATAGAAGTGTTTGACAGTGCAGAGGAAAATACCGTAGAAAACGAGACCTAATCTGAATCAGAAGACGATGATGACTGATATAAATCCGAATCTGTTTTTTTTTTGCAATTGATGTAACTATGTTGAATTCTTGATGTATTATGAAATTGATGTAACTATGAAACCAAATCCATTTACCATTGTTTACATGTTTTATGTCATTTCCATTTGTCATTTATTTAGCAATTTTTATTAAAAATGCAATGAAATCTGCTTATTGTCGGAAGAGTACACCCATTATGAATCAGGTATAACACACTTCCATTTCTATTTCCATTTCAGTCATTAATTAAGCAATTTATACTGTTGATGTCATTTTCATATGAAATATATCTCATTATCATGTTATTATTCTCTTATATAATGATGTGTATGTATGTCACAGGTTTATCATAATGTCATATAGAGGTAGGAGCTCTTCCCGATCATCAGGAGGCGATGGCAGTGGCCAATCGCAAGAGCCACAGCGTCCAGTAGTTTCGTTAGTCCCTAGAGCAGAGGGGTAAGAACTAAATTTTATTCAGCATCGTATTTTTTTATGATATACGTACGTACTTATCTGTATCGTACTTAAAAACAGGGGGTTCGACCTACTTCCCTCGAAGGTTGTGCTGGATGTCTCTTGAGCTTCTTATCGCAGTAGGATGAGTGCTTACTAGTCGAAGTGGGATAACATCCCTCCTCACATCATAGAGTGTATATGGCAGGATGTCCTAGTATACATATTTTTCTGTTTACCATTTTTAATTTGTTTTTTTCGTTTTTCTACTGTTTATCGTTTAAAGTGTAATCTTTTTTTTACTTTTTATCGTGAAACACAGGCTGAGATAGACATCCATACAGATGATATGATGCTGGCACAAGGATACTGGATGAAGAAGAGGCACAAGAACTACAGGGACACGATATCTGAGATTAAGAAATCTGGTAAGAAACCACGGTGGATGGGAGAGAGCATGTGGAAAGCTTGGTTGAGATACTGGGAGACGGACGAGGCGAAGGCAAGTATACTAATTTTTTTGAATTATTAATTTGACATGATCGAAAAATAATGTATCAAATTTTGAATGTACATGCAGAGTCAGATAGAAACTCTGCAAATAGAAATAAGAATCACGTCACTCATCGCGGAGGATCGAAATCGTTTCAGCAGTATCGGCAGGAGTTGGTAAATTTACTGAATAATAAATGTAAATAGTTTATGCTATATGATTTTAAATGTATGATAATTGTATGTAACAATCAACTTCAAAAAGTCGAGGCACATGGTCCTGTCGGCTATATGGACGTGTCCACCCGTACGCATGCTGTCGAGCATGTTAATCTAGACGGGACTGTTTCGTATACATGGCAGGACGATAAATCCAGCAAAAGCCATGTAAGCATATTTCATTTTATTCAGTATTAGTAATGGTTTTGCTTGTTAAACTATAATGAAATAAGTTATGATATTATTAATTTGTTAATGCAGGAGAAGTTTATGGAGCAACGGTAGAAACTCCTTGCTGATACGGGTCGAGATCAGCTGACAACTGACGATGAGGACGCTATTTTTGAGTCCGTTATGAATCCAGCAGAGCATGGTCGACGATACGGATTTGGCAATCAAGTGGTAAATAATTTATTTTATTTTAAAATACTTCAAATATGATATTTTGACTTTTTCAAAACAATAAACTTGGATTTTATTCATTTTTCCATTATTGCAGGCCAGTAGTCAGAGTAAGGGACGGCGGAGTAGAGCTCAGAGCGATCTAGCAGATATAGAAGAATTGCGGACTAGAGTGTCCCAGTAGGAGGAGCAGAACCGCCAACAGGCCATGCAGACCACACAGTTGCTAGAGTACATGTAGCAATTTGGTGGCCGCTTCTTTTCCTCGGCTGGCTCTGGATCTGGAGGAGATTGATTCATTGCTTGCTTGTTCGTTTAGGTATGTTTTTTTAGTTTTGAATGATTTGGTATACGGTGGAGGTAATTGTTGATTTTTGTATAAATATGTTTGATATATTTGGTTTTGTGGTTGTATGAGAATGTGGATGAGGATGTTGATGAATTTGTGTATTTATAACATGGTAAAACACTTATTGTTAGGGTTATTGTCAACGTTGGAATGCTTATGTATATTATGTATTTTATTTTGATGTAATTTTATTTATTTGTGTGTATATTGAATATTGTTTAGTTTGGGTTTTGATATTTGGTTGAAATATTGTATACTGGATTGTGCAGTATTGATGTAATAGTGTTTGGAAGAGAAATGTGGATGGAATGCTATATTTGCATCAAAATTTAAAAAAAAATATAGCAGATTTCCGATGGCTTCCGACGGATACCGACAGCTTACATGTCAAAATTTCCGACGGCTACTGACGGCCTGCAGCACGCGATTTCCGACGGATCCCGACAAGTGTCGGGATCCGTCGGAATTCTTCGGAAATTGGTACGGCACGTGTCGTCGGAAGTCATCGGAAATACTGCTCCCCGACGCACTATATTCCGATGGTTTTTTCCGACGGCGGCCGACTGCTTCCGACGGCCGCCGACAGTTGTCAGCCGTCGAAAATCGTTAATCCCCTTGTAGTGTAAACTGTGAATAAATGATACAACATCAAAACGGGAATGGTTTTACAATGTTGAAACGAATTAATTAGTTGATTCTGATTAATTAATTTAAACAAATGAATGTATATCTTGATCTATTGTATGTCATATTTGAAGATTTATGGTTTTACAATGTTGAAAACGATTTACTTAGTTGACTTTGATTAAGTAATTTAAACAAATGAATATATATTCATTTATTGGATACCATATCTAGAGATTTATGAATTTTAAAGTTATGCATTAAACTGTGAATAAATGATACAAATATCAAAACGTAGATGTATGAGAAACTTAATGAGTGCAAAAATAGATTTATTTTTTCTCATGTTATTTTTTATTTTTAAATATGCATAAAGATTATGCTTCTTACAAAAAATGTTCAAAAGTACATGTCAGTCGTCACATTATTAATACTTTAATCTATATTTGTTAAAAAATTAATTTCAACATACAAATCAGCCAACCAATGGATATTAAATATTATGATAAGCAAAGTTCGGCTCACAAAAATAATACATCTCCGAAAGCATGTTCAACGAAAGATAGTGTGCATGTTTAGAAATCAACAATGACGATAGAATTCTCTCAAAAGATGATTACGGCTGGGATGATAAATTTACTTCTGAAGTGGCGAGTAATATATCATTCAGAAATTTAAAAATTAATATAATTAAATTTTATTATCTTATTGGTTCTCTCTTTCTGTTTTTGCTATCAGCGTAAATTTTCACAAATGCATCTCTATAGATATTACCAAATGTTAGTATCCCTTAAAAATAGGATTTAGCAACTACACATTTTTTACAAATCTTACGCTCTCCTACATATATTATCAAACTTAGTGTCACTTAAATATATGATAAAACGATTAAACTTCCTATATTGTTTCGCTCTTTATTAATTGATAACAAAAACAAAAATCAACCTAACAAAAAGTTGAAATTTCCAACTTAGAAGTGAAATTTAAACCGATTACACGTGATTCCAACGCAAAAACACAGCTATATATTTAAGAAAATTATTTCTTCGAAATATGTTGAACACATATATTCTACAAAAAAACTAATTTATTCGTGAAGAATGTGATATCATCACGTACGAAGCGCGTGCCATGACACTCGTTAGTTATAATTATCTTACATTCTAATTGAATTAATTAATTAAAGTAACATGTAATCAAAGTGATCTTTTTTGTTTTGATTGTTCATGAATGTGTTTGATATTTGTATGTATTTATTATGCGAATATTAGCCGTCCAAAGGAAGGTTAACATTTGCCAAAATTAGTTAAACACGTGTGATGATAAATTTGTGACAATTACAAAGTTTTAAGATAATAATTAATCGGCACAAAGGAAAATTATTATTTAACTTGAATTTATTGCTAGTATTTGATTATTACCACAAGAGTACCACTTGTACTTAATGTTACTGTCCAAATACTTGATATTAATGTTGCGCTAGATATCTTGTTAAGAGACTAACCAATTATTCGCATCTACTATGGTATAATTTATAATGTGAGCTTATTTGATTGATTTTTTATGTTAAATTTACAGCTAGTTCAACGATGGTATCCACTAATCTTAACAGCATTCCTTTGCCGACTGGTACAAACTTTAAGATTAGAAAACGAGCATATTGCTTATTCTTGGGTGCATGGATCTTAACCTTGCACTTAGGATGGATGCATAAATCCCTCTTACGGATGAAAGTTCTTTTGATACTATAAAGAGCTTTGAGAGGTTGGGTCGTTCAAACCGCAGGAGTCTAATGATCATAAAGCGCAACATTTCGAATGCATTTATAAGTGTGGTATCTTAAAAGATAACCAATGCTAATGAGTTCCTTCTTGAGATTGAAAAGCATTCTTCCAAAAATAATAAGGCGGAAACAAGCATGCTTTTGCAACGCTTGAATTTCATAAAGTATCAAAGAAAATGGATGTATTTGTGAATTAATGATACAAATATAAAAATGGGAATGGTTTCACAATGTTGAAACGAATTAATTAGTTGATTCTGATTAATAAATTTAACAAATGAATGTATATCTTGATTTATTGTATGTCATATTGAAGATTTATTGTTTTACAATGTTGAAAATGATTTAATTAGTTGACTTTGATTAAGTAATTTAAACACACACACACACATATATTATATATATATATATATATATATATATATATATATATATGTATATATATTCATTTATTGGATACCATATCTAGAGATTTATGAATTTTAAAGTTATGTATTAAACTGTGAATAAATGATATAAATATCAAAACGTATATGTATGAGAAACTTAACGAGTGCAAAAATAAATTTATTCTTTACTTGTGTTATTTTTTATTTTTAAATATGCATAAAGATTATGCTTCTTACAAAAAATGTTCAAAAGTACACGTCGGTCGTCACATTATTATTACTTTAATCTATATAATATTAAAAAATTAATTTCAACATACAAATCAGTCAACCAATGGATATTAAATACTATGATAAGCAAAGTTCGACTCACAAAAATAATATATCTCCAAAAGCATGTTCAATTGAAGACAGTGTACATGTTTAGAAATTAACAAATGACGATAAAATTCTCTCAGAAGATGATTATGGCTGGGATAATAAATTTACTTCTGAAGTGGTAAGTAATATATCATTCAGAAATTTAAAAAAATAATATAATTAAATTTTATTATCTTATCAGTTTTCTCTTTCTACTTTTGCTATGAGTGCAAATTTCCACAAATGCATCTCTATAGATATTGCCAAATGTTAGTATCACTTAAAAATAGGATTTAACAACTACACATTTTTACAAATTTAATACGCTCTCGTGCATATATTATCAAACTAAGCGTCACTTAAATATACGATCAAACGATTAAACTTCCTATATGTTTTCTTTATTAATTGATAATAAAAACAAAAATCAACCTAACAAAAAGTTAAATGTTCCAACTTAGAAATGAAATTTAAACCGATTACACATGATTCCAGCACAAAAACACAGCTATATATTTAAAAAATTATTTCTTCTAAATATGTTAAACACATATATTCTATAAAAATAATCAATTTATTCGTGAAGAATGTGCTATCATCAAGCGCGAAGCGCGTGCCATAACACTCGTTAGTTATAATTATCTTACATTCTAATTGAATTAATTAATTAAAGTAACATGTAATCAAAGTGATCTTTTTTGTTTTGATTGTTCATGAATGTGTTTGATATTTGTATGTATTTATTATGCGAATATTAGCCATCCAAAGGAAGGTTAACATTTTCCCAAATTAGTTAAACATGTATGACGATAAATATATGACAATTACAAAGTTTTAAGATAATAATTAATCAGCGCAAAAGAAGATTATTATTTTACTTGAATTTATTGTTAGTATTTGATTATTACAACAAGAGTACCACTTATACTTAATGTTACTGTCCAAATACTTGATATTAATGTTGCGCCAGGTATCTTTACAAGAGACTAACCAATTATTTGCATCTACTATGGATAATTTATAATGTGAGCTTATTTGATTGATTTTTTATGTTAAATTTACAGCTAATTCAACTATGGTATCCACTAATCTTAACAACATTCCTATGCCTACTGGAACAAACTTTAAGATTGGAAAGAGAACATATTGCTTGTTCTTGGGTGCATGGATCTTAACCTTGCACATAGGATGGATGCATCCATCCTTCTTACGGATGAAAGTTCTTCTGATACTATAAAGAACTTTGAGAGGTTAGGTCATTCAAACCGCAGGAGTCTAATGATCATAAAGCGCGACGTTTTGAATGCATTTATAGGTGTGGTATCTTAAAAGATAACCAATGCTAAAGAGTTCCTTCTTGGGATTGAAAAGCATTCTTCCAAAAATAATAAGGTGGAAACAAGCACGCTTTTGTAACGCTTGATTTTCATAAAGTATCAAAGAAAATGGAACATAAGGGATTACATTATGAAAATGTCTAAGATAGCTTCGAAAGGCAGCTAAGCTTGGACTGTCAGACGATTTGCTTGTGCATTTGGTATCAATCTCACTTCCTTCACAATACAACTAGTTCAAGATCAGTTATAACTGTTAAAAGGAGAAATGGACTCTTAATGAACTCATTTCATACCATGTGCAATAAGAAGAGATATTGACGCATGATAAGATGAAATTGCTCATTTGGCATACACGCAAAGACAACAAGAGAAAGAAGGGTAAAGAAACTGTTAAAGGTCCAATAGAAAAAAAGCATAAGGAAGCTGATGGTGGTTTATTTTGTAAAAAAAGACTAGATATTTAAAGAAAGATTATATTAAATATCATACATCGGTGCCAAGAAAAGATATGTCTTTTGCTTTGGTCCGTTTTGAAGTAAATTTAGCTACAGTTCCTAGAAAAACTTAGCGGTTAGATTTTGGTGCCTTTACTCATACAAGTGTTTCTATGCAGGGTTGCCTGAGCTACCGAAATCCAACTGATGCTGAAATATACATCTACGTGGGGGATGGAATATTGGTGAAAGAAGAGGATGTTGGTCATTTTAATTGTTATTGAGAACTCATTTTATTTGAATTTATTTGATAATTTTGTTATATCATTATTTAGATGGAATTCGGTTTCTATTTCTAAGTTGAACAGATTTGGTTATTCTTTTTCATTTGAAGATGGTATTTTTAGTTTATCAACAAATCCAACTTTTGTTAGAATTGATTCTCTTAATGTTTATGATAACTTATATATGATTGTTGTTAATTCCTCTTATAATGAAGCCTTACATGTGGAGTCATATGGTACCAAAAGGAAAGCTAATAAAGAAAATTCAGCCACCTTGTGGCATAAGCGCTTAGGGCATATATCTAAAACAAGAATTCAAAGGCTTATGTCAGATGACATTTTGGGTTCCATTGATTTTTCAGGCTTTGATGTCTATGTAGAATGTATCAAGGGAATACAAACCAAACATAAAAGAATATGTGCCAATCGAGCAACTGATGTATTAGAATTGATGCATACAGATATCCGTGGGCCATTCCCTAAGGCATCATGGAATGGCCAACAATATTTTATAACATTCATAGACGATTACTCAAGATATGGCCACATATATCTTATTCATGATAAATCAGAATCCTTGGACATGTTCAAAAAATTTAAGGTAGAAGTTGAGAACCAACTCAACTAAAGGATTAAATTATTAGATTTAAACGTAATGATGAATATTATGATAAATCTGATGGATCAGGTAAACAATGTCTAGGACCATTTGCCCATTTTCTAGAGGAAAGTGTAATAGTCCCACAATACACTATGCCAGGTTCACATAGCATGAATTGTGTTGCTGAGAGACGAAACCGAGCTCTTAAGTACATGGTAAGGAGTATGATAGCCATTCTACCTTAACAAAATCACTATGTGGAGAGGCATTAAAAACAACAGTTTACATCCTCAATAGAATACCCACTAAAGTAGATGCCGAAACACCTAATGATCTTTGGACAAGCAAATGACCCACTCTAAAGCATTTCCATATTTGGGGATATCCAGCCGAGGCAAGGCTTTATAGGCTAAATGAAAGAAAATTGGATTCTAAAACAGCGATCGGCTACTTTATTGGCTATTTTGAGCGATCTAGAGGCTTTAAATTTTATGATCCCACGCTAAGGAAATTTTTTGATGGGAACTGCAACATTTTTTTAGACAAAAACTGCAATATTTTTTGAGGATGTTAAGTTAGGGGGAGAAATAGAGTATGGAACATTATTTTTAAGGAGGAATCATCATCCATGATTCCCACTACAACTACTTCTTCTAAGGATGTGCAGGTTATCATTCCTGTCGTTGATCAAGAAGTGAATCGAGAACTCTAGCAAGTCAATGTTAATGAAAAACCTCTTCAAATTGACACTAATGTTCCACAAAAACAAATTCAATAACATCAAAATGCATTGCCATTGAGGAGATCCAATAGAGATAGGAGAAGTGCCATTCCGGATTAGTATATGGTATTTCTTCAAAAGATAGAGGAAAATAATGGATTAATGGAAAATGATCCTATCAAGTTTCACTAAGCCTTGTAGGATACTTATTCTTAAAAGTGGATTGAATCTATGAATGAAGAGTATAAATATATGCAAGACAATAAAGTTTGGGATCTTGTGCCCTTACCCAAAGGTAAGAAATCCATTGATTGTAAATGGATATTTAAAACCAAGAGGGATATTTGTTTCGTTGTGATGAATTACTCATGGTTACAACACTTTGTAACTACTATCACAAAATGTACCATCTATGGATTTTTCTATTAAACGTACTTTTAATTAAGTTAATTTATTAATATAATCACGTTATATTAAGTATATAATAGGAAGAAAATACCTTTTATTTCGAACAAGATTGGTCAACGAGTTAGATATATGTAACAAATTACATAATTAACTCTAGGGCATACCCCTAACTCTATCAGTTATGTGTAGGATTATTAATATATTGAATAGACGAGGTAAGATAAATATATGTATTTGTTGAGCAAACGCAAGGTACATATACTATACTTAAACCGTCGCAATATGGTAGGTACGAGTAAATAATTTCATTTCGATTTGTTAAGCAAACTCAAGGTTGAAATGAAATTAGGACAAAGTACCAAAGGTTAGGAGTTGTATATGATACAAAGATAATGAGTTATCCATTGACAATGGAACTATGATTTTTTGAGCAAACTCAAGGTCAAAATTACAAGACGGGCAAGTCCTAACATCTACTAGTAAAGTCGAGAGATTTCTATGTTTCGACGATGGATTTAGTGAAACATAAAAGACTAGTGGGCGTTTGTTACTTAAATGAAACTTAAAGTTTAACCTTACTAACACTTCAAGAATATCTACTATGTTAATGTCCTAATAGTCTACCCATTAAAATTGCAGAAAATGATAAATGTAATTTTTTAATGAAAGCAATTGATTAACCGGACCAAACGACTATGTCAACTGGCTATGGGCTATAAAGATAGCTCCAACATATGAGCGACTTTGGTTGTCTATGACTTGTGCTACGCTTACTAGACCGATGAAGACGATCACGAAGACTGTAATAACCCGCTCGATTGAGTATTTAAATATTTTATTTAAATATTTCATCGTTAGTCGGATTTTAGTCCGAAAAGCTACTTTTTGTAAATAGTCAAATTAGGACTCGAGACCACCCCCATTGAGTTCAAAATGACATTTGCGATCTTTTTGAGTATAAACTTCGATATGTTTGAAGACAGTAGAATTTTGCTACTTTTTCGCTTTGGGCTTTGGTTTTGTTTTAGCTCATTAGACCCAAGCTACACCTCTCTTCTCTTCATTACTTTACTTCTATTTCCTAATACTCAAGCTTTAGCAACAATGGAGAGAGGAATGAGAAATTAAAACTCCAAGTCCTAGTTTCCATTTGCAAATCAAGTTCTAGCTCCAAATTTATAGAAG
Organism: Allium cepa; assembly: GCA_030765085.1. NCBI lineage: Eukaryota > Viridiplantae > Streptophyta > Magnoliopsida > Asparagales > Amaryllidaceae > Allium > Allium cepa. The sequence goes on from CM060943.1 coordinate 434,434,937, forward strand.
AAGCTTTGGTATGGCTCCTCTTCTTCTTCTCCAACTCATTCTCTTACCAATTTCAGAAATTCCTAAACCTAATTTAGAAAATGTTTCTCTTTTAAGCTTAGATTCAAGCTCTTTGGGTTGGAATTGAAGAGTGATTGTCCTTGTCATTTCTCTATAGCTTCTTCTTCATTTGTTTTGGGTTTAAAGGTGAGATTTTTATCTCACATCTATGACTATAATTATCTTTGGTTGTTAGGTATGAATTCCTAACACTTTTTCATGTGCATTTGCTCTTGATTTGGATTGGTTTTGTGAATATTCCAATTTTTAGTGTTTTGAAGTTAAATCTTTAAAATTGATAGCTTTGATGCTTGTTCATGCTTTTGGTGATGCATCGAAGAGCTTATAGGGCCGGGTCGTCGTTTGGCATAGACCTTTAGCGTCGATTGCTCGTTCGGTTGCATTTGTGAAGAGATTGCCTCTTCATTTTTAGACTGAAATTACTGGAAATTCCAGTTCAGTTGACTGAAATCACTGAGTCAGTCGACTGAACGTGGAACCCGAAAGTTTCCAGGTATGATTCAGTCGACTGAAATCTCTGTTCAGTCGACTGAACTTGGAAACAGAAAGTTTCCAGGCATGATTCAGTCGACTGAAATCTCTGTTCGGTCGACTGAACCTGGAAACAGAAAGTTTCCAGGCATGATTCAGTCGACTGAAATCTCTGTTCCGTCGACTGAACCTGGAAACTGAAGGTTTCTAGGCATGATTTAGTCAACTGAAATCTCTGTTCAGTCAACTGAATTTGTTGTTTCTGCCCAATTTGCCTTTTCGGATTGAATTTCCATTTTAAATCGATTCATGATGATCCTATTTGTTGTTATCATTTATTATGACTTTGATGACTCCTTTTTAGGGATTTTTGAATATCCATTTCGATGGATTCTTTATCGGTTTCTTTGGATTTGATTCACGTCTTCGTATGTGGATTTTAATGATTGATCGTTTCTACAATCATTTTTATGGTTTGTCACTTTAAAATACAAAGGTTCCTATACTAGTAGTAAATATTCAAACTCTTTATCAAAGATTATTTAAACTCTATTTTCAATATCAAACTCGTTTATAAAACCGTTTTCCAACCTACTAGTATATACAAACCTTTACCTCACTCGTATGAGAAATCTAATTAAACGACTTAGTAAGACAAGTGGTATGAAACGCTTATGTTTACTTCGTCGGTTAATTCTTGGACTTGTTCGATTGAATCTCTTGTGACAATTCTTGAGTGGAATTCTACAATTTGTTCGTAAATATTTAAGTTAAGCTAGTGGTTATGGGACATGAAGCTAAACTCATATATTTACTAGCTTAGTGTAATTGACACTTCTTGATGATCGTTTTATGATTTAGACTAGCAATGTGCGATGTCTCTTTGTCCACGTGGAGGACTGTACTTTATTTTATTGATCTTCGTCTCATTTCTCGCATGGGTCGTACCTATTTAGGTGCTTCGATGTTTTTTTACTTCGTGAAGCAATCGGCTCAATAAGTCGAGACATGGGGCGAATCTTTCTAGGTGCGTCGATGTTCGTCTATGCATGGGGCGTATCTTTCTAGGTGCGTCGATGTTCGACTTTGCATGGGTTGTATCTTTCTAGGTGAATCGATGTTAGACATTACATGGGGTGCATCTTTCTAGGTGCATCGATGTTTATTTATGCATGGGGTGTATCTTTCTAGGTTCGTCGATGCTAGAGCATGGGGCGTACCTTTCTAGGTACGTCGATGTTCGTATTTACATGGGGTGTATCTTTCTAGGTGCATCGATGTTTATTTATGCATGGGGTGTATCTTTCTAGGTGCGTCGATGTTCGACTGTGCATGGGGCGTGTCTTTCTAGGTGCGTCGATGTCCAGTTTATGGGATTCGCCATCCTCTTTTTCTTGTGATTTTTGGATTATTAATTGATGATTTATGGAATTTATATTTCACCAACCTTTACGATTGGCATTGATATGTATGTCATTTATTGTGGCTTGGCGAAGTAAATAAAGAATATGATATTCTTTTTGATGCTATGAGAATCGTGAGATATTTGTATGATTTAGTTGATTTTCTATATATACTTGTCGCAGTATGACATTTTTGGTTATCATAAATTTTTATTACATCTCTTCTTATATCTCATTTTATCTGATAATTATAGCTAGACTGATCCGTTTATTATTTTCTTCTTAAATAATACTCAGGTCAGACTGAGATATTGCAGGTGCTTCCTCATGACTTTCTATCTGGAACCATCTTCTGACTTTTGCTTAACAAATTTAGTCTAGTAGTTTTTGTTGTATACATTTGAGATATAGACTCCTTGATGTATACATATTCTTTTGTCTAGCACTTGTATCTATTCTTGTGATATTACGGATCTTATTCGACCACTACTCTGATTTACACTTTCATGTGTTATATTCATATCTGTTTCCGGCTTAGTGATATGAATTATCTGTGACTGATTTATGTTATGTTTATTTCTATATTTGTTTCCGAAGATTATATATAGCCACTGTGTAGTAGCTTTGAGTTTGTGTCGGTATGTCGGATTTCCTCTTAAGATGAAATGCAAGTTATATTTTATCTGGCATATCGGTGCTCGCACAAAGCAATTACATGGATGGTCGCTCCTCAACAGCCTTATTCTCCGTGCTAGTTGATGGCATTTGTTTGCACCAAAAATGGTCCAAACCCCAATATCGTGAAAGCACCCGTTTTTGAGAAAAAATCAGCAATATTCAACACAAATTTCAGATCTAAGCAATATCAAACACAGCAACTTAGAAATAACAATCACAAACACAGAATTTATAGTGGTTCGGCGATCTTGCTTACGTCCACTTGGAAGTTTATGTCTTTATTGATTCACTTGATGATTTCAATCAATTATAGCGGATTACAGTGGACGATAGCTCTGAAATTTGATTACAGCAGCGATAATGAAGAGTAGAATTGAATCCGGCAGAGTCTGAACGTCGAATGGCCAAAAGATCCCCTTTTCTGAAGGCTTCAATGTGCTATTTACAGGCGTAGGAGGCTCAGACCGTGCTCAAACTTCGGAAGAATTTTTTTGGCAAGTGAGTGGGCCCAAGCGACCGACCCTACCAAGTTTCGACTCGATCTAAGATCGATACGAAGTGATTTCGTATCCATCAAAAAATGATCCAATCGAGCTGAAATTTGGCAGGAGAAATCTTTACCTTGTATGGAAGCTTCTATGAAAATTTCGTTGCATTTGGATCAGTGGATCGTGAGATATGATCGATACGAGATAGTGATTTTCGTTTCCTGCTATCTTCGAATCCATGCCATCGTATCCATCCCGTTCGACTCGATGGAGCACGTGGTACTATAGTGACGTGCACTCCTCGCATCGATCCTATTTTTGCTCCGATTTGACCGCTCGTATCCATGAATTTTGCCTTGTTCGTATCAAGTGCCACGACCCAGTTTGCATCGATGGATACGAATCATTGATCGTTACGAACGGGATCGAGACGAACCGAGTGGATACGAACAAGGCAGATTTCATGGATACGAAATAGTGACTTGTCATTGTTAATTGATGCGAGGATGATCGATACGAAGCAGTGCTTGGGTACGAGACCGATCGACTCGAAGTAGGGTACATTGATGGATGCATAGCGGTGTAGGTTAATCGATGCGAACGTCATCGATTCGAACTTGGTGGATACGAATCTGATGGATTCGAATAGACCAATGCATGACTTCCCGATGGATTCGAACTGCTCTAAACTCAATGGATACGAACATGCTGAGGCGATGCCCATTTGATCGATTCGAAACCGATCGATTCGAACTGACCGATATCATGGTATTGATCGATTCGAACTCGATCGATTCGAAGTATGTGGAACCTGATGGATTCGAACAAAACAAACATTGATGGATACGAATCCGATGGATTTGAAATGGACATCTCCTCAACAATCCGATGGATACGAACAGCGTACTTTGGCTGACTTGCATCGATCATATCTCGTTCATACAAACTCCGATTAACCTGAAATTTGAAACACTGGTTTTTATGATCGTGCTTGTCATGTCCTATCAGTTGTAGCCTGATCCGGGCTCGGACAAAATTCATCGATATCCATAGCGAAGCAATGTGTAACCATTCTTTGAAATGACCTGTCTTTCGTTTTCGATCAATCTATTGGTATCACGGCTTTGCCAAAAAGCGGAATAACATTTGCCCCCCAAAACATGCCTTGCGGTAGGAAGATGTGTTTTGTAATGCCACAAGCTGGATGTTCATATCCTAACAACAACCTGTAAAGAACTTGATAATTTCATATGACCTCGACTGACGTTCGTTCGGGATCGTGCGCCACTTAAGGTGAATCGGGACCGTTCACGGTTGATGTCGTTTGCGGCGAATGATGGAATGGGACCGTTCGCGGTCGTATGCCGTTCGCGACGGATGGTACCATGGGACCGTTTGCGGTCGGATGCCGTTCGTGGCGAATGTCGATCGTTTGCGATCGAGTGCCGTTCAAGGCTAATTGTGACTGTTCGAGGTCGAATATCATAATAAGTGAATCACGACCGTTCGCGGTCGGGTGCCGTTCGAGGCAAATTGTGATTATTCGCGATCGTGTGCCGTTCGAGGCGAATTGTGATAGTTCGCGATCGTGTGCCGCTCGAGGCGAATTGTGATCGTTCGCGATCGTGTGCCGTTCGAGGCGAATTAGTGTGCCTAGGAGGGACTTAGTGTTATCGATGCCAGGTTTCATGTTCGGGGGGGGGGGGGTTTCTGAATCAAAGACTTTGGCGGTTCATCGCCATGCAGGAGGTGCTCGTTGGACCGTTCGCGATCCAACGGGCATACAAGTAAATTCTTTCACAGAATTGCAAATATCAAGGTAATGATCATACGAATCTCACAACAGAAATGTCCAAACAAGAAAAGTCTAAATGTCTAAATCAAAACGAAACAAAAGCAGCTCAAGGATGTCAAAGTGTAAATTCTCACTATGGTGTGGTCAGCAGTCATTCAGAGCATGCCTATGGATCGTGCACGATCGCTTACATGTGTAAATGATTTAACCGTTTTAGTGAGAGGTTTACGACTTGTTCATCATTATTTCAGTCAATTTATCAATTGATAATCAAACGTTGTCTCGGATCAGGGTCACCCCTAGCTGATGTAGACGGCGGTCGCTTTGGCTCCACCGCTGGAGTTCGCCTCCGCACATACTGAAGTAATATAGCGTTCCTGATATGCCCTTCCACCTCATCCTTCAGATGTCTACAATTATTAGTGTTATGACCGTTCAGTTCATGGAATATGCAAAACTTATCTGATTTTCTCTCGTTAGAAGTTGGATCCCTTCGCATTGGTCTACGATACGGAACCTGCTCTCTGGTATCTTAATAGATTCGTTCCAAACTATCATTCAGCTCTGAGTATGTGGTGAACCTTGGTTCCTTTCGTGGTCGCATTGATCTGTTATAGCTACTCTCAGCCTTTCGTTTCCCCTTGCTAGTTTCTGTACCTTTCTCAGGGGGATTTCCATCTTTGACCGTATAAACATTGAGTTCATCATTTTCTTCTCTTTCTGCACTTGCATCTTCCAATCGCAAGAACTTTTCTGCTTCGTGATAGAATTCTCCTAGATCCATAGGATCTTTAGTCAATGAATTTTTGAAATCCGTGCCATCAGCTATTCCGGACACAGCTACCATCATAACCATGGATGGATCTGGCTGATCCACCGATGCTGCTGCCGCATTGAATCGCGTCAGGAAACTCCTCAAAGTCTCTCCAGCTTTCTGCTTCAAAATTGCTAAACTCATCACATTCTTGGGTCTTGCAATGTGAACCCTAAACTGCCTCATGAATCTCTCAATTAAATCTGCCCATGTTCCTATGGAGCCGCTTTCCAGTTGCATAAACCATAATGCTGCGATTTTCATCAGATATAATGGAAAGCATCGGGCCATAACTTCCTGTGATGCCCCCAACACTTCCATGTGTCTCATATACCTTGTCAGATGGACCACGGGGTCCGTTCTCCCTTCGTACATCTCCACTGATGGTAACTTGAAATCTGGCAGGTTCCTAACCATCCTGATTACAGGAGAAAAGGGACTCCTGTTCACGTCTTCTAAATCACTGTTTATTAATCCACCTCTCATGGCTCGCCTGACCATTTGCGACAATCTATCATTGTCTCCGAGATGTAATCCTCGTTCATCACTTTCGACCTGCCCCCCGAGTTCAGGAGGGAATCCTGGAATCTGCCTCCTTGATTGAGCGTTCATTCCTCTGCTACCTCCAGGTTGCGCAGATACTCCTCTCTCTCTCTCTCTGGGATTGGATCTACATGCTCCAAGTGTGTGCCCCCTAATCCAGGTGCTACGTCAGATGGTCCTGCTTCATTCTGAACTCCATCATCTCCTCGATTCTGCGCTCCAAGTTGTCCGATTTGTTGAAACAAGCTCTGAATCAACTCCTCCTGTATCTTCATCATTGTCTCCATCTCATCCCTCGTGATCAAGACCGATGCTTAATTTTCTCCTGAAGAAGCCTCTTGACTTCCTTCATGTTCACTTCTCTCTGGCCTCTGCCTTCTACTCGTTTGTTTTGTCATAACTCTTAGATCTGAATTCTTAGATCTTCAAATTCAACTTCTCCTGAATCATCTTTTCTCAGTGAAAGCACCAAAGTGTTTGCACCAAAAATGGTCCAAACCCCAATATCATGAAAGCACCCGTTTATGAGCACAAATCAGCAATATTCAACACAAATCTCAGATCTAAGCAATATCAAACACAGCAATTCAGAAATAACAATCACAAACACAGGATTTATAGTGGTTCGGCGATCTTGTCTATGTCCACTTGGAAGTTTATGTCTTTATTGATTCACTTGATGATTTCAATCAGTTACAGCGAATTACAGTTGATGATAGCTCTAAAATTTGATTACAACAGTGATAATGAAGAGTAGAATTGAATCCGGCAGAGTCTGAACGTCGAATGGCCAAAAGATCCCCTTTACTGAAGGCTTCAGGGTGCTATTTATAGGCGTAGGAGGCTCAGATCGCGCTCAAACTTTGGGAGATTTTTTCTAGCACGTGAGTGAGCCCATGCGACCGACCCCGCCAAGTTTTGACTCGTTCTAAGATCGATACGAAGTGATTTCGTATGCATTAAAAAATGATCCAATCGAGATGAAACTTGGCAGGAGCAATCTTTACCTTGTATGGAAGCTTCTGTGAAAATTTCGTTGCATTTGGACCAGTGGATCGTGAGATACGATCGATACGAGATGGTGATTTTCGTTTCCTGCTGTCTTCGAATCCATGCCATCGTATTCATCCCGTTCTACTCGATGGAGAACGTGGTACTGTAGTGACGTGGCACGCACTCCTCACATCGTTCCTATTTTTGCTCCAAGTTGACCGCTTCGTATCCACGAATTTTGACTTGTTCGTATCAAGTGCCACGACCCAGTTTGCATCGATGGATACGAATCATTGATCGACACGAATGGGATCGAGACGAACCGAGTGGATACGAACAGGGCAGATTTCATAGATACGAAATAGTGACTTGTCCTTGTTGATGGATGCGAGGATGATCGATACAAAGCAGTGCTTAGGTACGAGGCCGGTCGACTTTAAGTAGGGTACACCGATGGATACGACGCGGTGTAGATTGATCGATACGAACGTCATCGATTCGAACCTGGTGGATACGAATCTGATGGATTCGAATAGACCAATGCATGACTTCCCGATGGATACGAACGATGGATTCGAACTGCTCTAAACTCAATGGATACGAACATGCTGAGGCGATGCCCATTTGATCGATTCGAAACCGATCGATACGAACTGAACAATATCATGTTATTGATCGATTCGAACTCGATCTATTCGAAGTATGTGGAACCTGATGGATTCGAACAAAACAAACATTGATGGATACGAATCCTATGGATTCGAAATGGACATCTCCTCAACAATCCGATGGATACGAACAGCGTACTTCGACTGACTTGCATCGATCATATCTCATTCATACAAACTCTGATTAACCTGAAATTTGAAACACTGACTTTTATGATCGTGCTTGTCATGTCCTATCAGTTGTAGCCTGATCCGGGCCCGGACAAAATTCATCGATATCCATAGCGAAGCAATTTGTAACCATTCTTTGAAATGAGCTGTCTTTCATTTTCGATCAATCTTTTGGTATCACAGCTTTGCCAAAAAGCGGGATAACTGCATTACCCCATAGTGTCCTTGGATAGCGTAGGTATAGAGGTGGGGCGTCACAAAGACCTACATGTTACTTATAGTAACTAGGTCGCTAATCTCGAAATTGCCTAAGTATTAGCGTTGTATACTATGGACAAATAGTTACAAAGGTAGCACGAATCAATGTTTGTCCATGAGATTTTCGATAGTCTAAAGGAACTCCTTGGTGAGCTATCTCATTTCGCGAGGTACGAGACTACTAAGAAACTGTTCAACCCTAAAATGCAAAAGGGACAGAAAGTGGTCGAATATATGGTAGTCATGGAAGGTTATGTTGATAAGCTTTCATCTTAGGACGTGGCTATAAGTAACGAGCTACAAGTTGACTTGATCCTTAGTTCATTGTCCCCTCAGTATGAACAGTTCATACTGGAATATAATATGAACGGTATGAATGTGAATCTCGTGGGCTCCTAAATATGCTGAGGTTGAGCGAATCACAATCAAAGGATCGGTCGACTATGCATGCAGTCGATGGTGGGACGTCACCTTCGAAAGGTTCGAAGAAGTGGAAGAGGGTTAATAAGAAAGGTAAGAAAACTATTGCTGTTGGCAAGGGCGAATGTCATCATTTTCACAAAAAGGTCACTAGAAATGAAACTATCTGGAGTGCTTAAAGGTTGTTAAAGAGAAGAGCGGACTAGATTTGCTGCTCCTACATGTATATTTACCATTCAAAATAGTTTTGTAATCAATAAATTACCTTGGGTTTTAAACACTGGATCTGGAACTCATATCTGTAATACGTTATAGGGACTTAGGAAAAGAAGGCACGTGGCAAAAGGAGAAGTGTGCTTTCAAGTTGCTAATGGATTTTTGTAGATACAATGGCAGTTAGATATTTTCACTTAGTTTTGCCTAATGGTTTTGTTTCGATATTAAATAACTGCTATTATGCAAAAGAATTTAATTGTAGGATCATTTCTATGTATAGATGGTCTGAGACTAGTTATGTTTTTTACTACGCGAATAATGTTATGAATGTTATGTTAAATGGCAATAAAGTATTTGTTGGTATCTTGAATAATAGCATTTATATGATCAATACAAATTATTTCTGTGCTATAAATAATTCTTGGAGTGATGATATAAATCAAAATTATCTTTGCCATTGTAGGTTTGGTCATATTAGTGAGAAACGACTACAAAAACTGAAAATCAAAGATTTCTCCCATCGCTTGATTCAGAATCATTTGACACGTGTGAGTCATGTCTCAAAGGTAAAATGACTAAGCACACCTTTAGCGGAAGCAACGAAGAGTTAATGAACTCTTAGGGCTAGTACATAGTGATGTATGTGGCCCAATTTATATAATAATCAATGATAATAGTTCTTACTTTGTTACTTCATGGGTGGTTTCTCAAGGCTAGGATATGTGTATCTTATAAAGAACAAATCCGATGTTTGTGAGAAATTTAAGGAGTATAAAAATAAAGTTGAAAATCAAACGAACCAAAAGATTAAAATTCTTCGATATAATTGAGGAGGCAAGTATGATGGACAAGAGTTTCAATAGTACTTAAAATATAATGAAATTATCTCTCAAGTTACTCCACCTCATACTCTACAACATAATGGTGTTTCTGAGCGAAGGAACTGAATGCTATTAGATATGGTTCATTCCATGATGAGCAAGGTTGAGTTACCTTTCCTATTGGGGTTGTTCGGTATACGTTAAGAACGTAAGTCCAAATAAATCAGATGCAAGATCGATCTACGTAAATTTATAGGATATCCCAAAAACACAATGGGATATCCTATCCCAAAAACACGATGGAATATATACTCTACAATACCGAGGAACAAATGGTCATTGTTTCTCGACACGCTGTATTTTCAGAAATGGAATTTTTATCAAAAGAAATTAACTGTAAAGTTGTAGACTGGGTTGAGATCCAAGGAGTTAACATTGAGACCAGATCGATGTGAGAACTAAGTTCTCCTTTATACAAAAACACGCAACTTATTAGAAGGTTTAGTAGGGATCTCTCACATTAGACAGATACTATGGTTTTCTCATGGATGGCAAGAAGGAGGATTGTGTTTTAGATGATGACACTCCTCTATCATACCAACAAGCATTGTATCGTAAGGACTATGCACTCTGGCTTGGAGCAATGAAATCCGAAATGGATTCCATGTATGATAGCGAAATACGGGCTTTGTCAGACGTGCCCAAAGAAATAAAACCCATCGATTGCGAAAGGATTTTTAAGAAAATGCTAAATGTAAATGGACAAGTAGAGACTTATAAAGCAAGGCTAGTTACAAAAGGATTTCGTCAAATTCAAGAAATTGACTATAATGAAACTTTTTCATCCATAACTATGTAATCCTGGCTATTGCCACATTATTGTAGGAAAAGCTTATTACGGATCTTAAGGCGGAATTAACGCTAGAGGGAGATGAATAGTGTTTAATTAATTTTATAAATCTTTTTGAAATCTTTTCAAATTAAATCCAAACAATGCAATTCACAAACACAGAAACAATCACAGAATCAGACACAGATGCAAATAGTAAATAAAAGTAGTAAAAGAAAGAACACACCGGAATTTTATACTGGTTCGGAGTTACCTTACGTCCAGTCCCACACAATTTCTTAGGCGGATTTATTTTCAAATATAATGATGATATTACAACCTCGATTTCAAGACCATGAGATACAACCTCCTGCCTCCGAGTCCAGGGCAAACTATCTTGATTTAACTAGGCTACATGATCACCTAATTGATTTACAGGCTATAATCACACCCAATTGATTCACGGGCCACAATCACACTGTTTTCAATCATATTTTGATTGAGAGAGACTCAATATACTTCGATCTTTGATTACAACTGATCCTATAACTCTAAATAGCACTGAGATCTTTGAGAGAGAGTGCTAGAGAATCAAACTAGAGATGATCGAGTTTGATTCGCTTAGAATTTTGACAGAGTTTTATTAAAGCATTTGAAACATAAGAGAATATTTGAGTGGAGAAGAAGGAGTGAAGAAATGAAGAAAAACTAACATAAAATTCATTGAAAACAACTGGTATATATAGGAGAACAATGGTCATGTCCATTCGCGAAAGGTTATGATGAATAGACATTTATTTTGAAAATTTGAATTTTAAATTCTATGGCTACCATGTTGACATGGGGGGATGAGGGGTTTCGACATGCCTATGTAAATTTTGAAAATAGATTTTGCTTTAAAATGATTAATTTCTATTCTAAAACTTGTCAAAACAATTTCTAAACTTTGTAAACCATTTTGAATATAGATTAAACTTATAAAAGAGTTTTAGAAAGTAATATTAACATATATAATCTATAATATAAAAGTAATATTAAAAACTAAATATATATTTCTTTAAAGCTAAAATATTAAACTATATAAGCCTATTTAACCCATTTTATAATTCTCCCTCTTTATCATCAACAAAAACTAATCCTAAACTATATAACTCCCCCTTAAACTAATACTATGGAACTAAATGCTAGTAACGAAGCATAATAAGTGAAACATAAATCTTATTTTATTATATATAATGTTACATTACACATATGAAACATAGACACAAATATATACAAGTATACAAAATATAAAAACATTGATATAATAACAATCTAACGAAAGTCCTTGACAATTGGTTACTTGTGAGGGTAATGCAGACAAAAGTTTCCATGTTGTTCAACCAAATTCCCATTTTGTCAAAACAGACTTCTCCAACGCAAATAACTTTATCGTCTTCGTCCATTTGCGCTTCCTCTTCTTCTTCTTCATCGTCCTCTAATGGATTATGAATATGTAGGTTAGAGGAATCATCATCAATCATAATAGGGTATGCATGATTATCCATTAATTTTTTTTGCAAATTTCTAAAAATCTTGCGCTGTTTCTATGACGACCCGCAAATCCGTACCCTTTGAATCAACAATAATCCACACATGTCCGACCCCAAAAAGCATAAACTGACGGAAAGTCAAGAGAAAGAAAAGAAGAGAGAAGAAGAGAAGAGAGGAAAGAGAGAAGATAGAACCAAACAGAACAATACAGAATCTCACATCGCAGCGGAAAATATATAATATCATATCAATGATCTTTACAAAATAGAAACTGTATATATATACATCAATCAGAGTTCAAAAATCAATCAATAGTTATCAGCCTAAACAGTTATAATAACCTGTCTTTACAAATGCCGATAATATAAAAGAACAACTAAGCAATGCAGCGGATAATCAAGCAAATACGGATGTACGAAAATGAAGATTTCCAGCTCTCTTGCTGAAGCTCCAAAAGCACCAAATCATAGATATACTCGGTCTGACCCGAGCATTGAAAGGGAAGAATGCCCGGATCAGTTTGGTAAACCAGCGTGAGAAACACACTAAAGTGAATTTATTAAATTACCAAACTTTACCTTAGTTTTCAAAAAGAAGAATCTCGTAAGACAAGTCCATACATAAACACGGACATGTTTTTACCTTACGATAATAAAAACATTTCTTTCATATCAAAACCTCTTATATTATACTAGTGTCTAATATATACAAATAATATTAATCATAGTCGAAATGGTTACACATATAGCATTTCGAGGCTATTCATTACGCCTTTACAAACAAAATCGCAGCTCGTAGTGGGTTTTGGGTTTCCATACAAATAACCAAGTGAAGGGACTACCTTCCGAAGGGGTATACCTCTAGATGGATGTCCCGAGGCACATAACATCTGCCCTCTACCAACACAAGACTGACCCACCTCTATAACTAGATGGTACCAAATATGTCATCCTCCGGTCGTTACCGACCTTTACCGAGGGCCCTCATAGCATACAAACCACAATAATCAGATACACGATGTCATAGTGTGTAAAGATATATCTAGAAGAGGATGATCATATCCTAATGGGAATGACCCACTTAGCCCTACTGCATCTAACCCTGTTTTGGTCATTTCCGGTTGATGAGGCATGACGAGGTAACGATTACCTTTCACAATCACATATCATAACACTTTGAATGCCACACGGCCATTTCCATTGACTACTAATTGCCTTCCACAAAAATACAACCCTTAAGCTCATACGTCTCAAGAAGGGTGTTAAGCTAAGAGAAGTTGCCTTCTCCGCCACCACTGATGTACTTTTGTAAAAACCAATGTATGTAATCTGTAGAAATGCAATGTCAGACAAACATCCATACAAGTTGTTCAGGAACAAGAAAAACCAAAGATACTTTCCTACCATATCCTATTGGGAAATCCCTAGGATCGGTAGCGAATAGTCCTTGCATTGAATATTTCATAATGAAGAGACCACTGCTACTAGATGTATATTGGGATTTTAACCCCAAACGATCAACAAGAAGCCCCCACTATGAAACTCCGGAATATCAATATCATCACAAGCAACCTGCACAATCGTCGCATGTACGTTGGTCCGAAGTGGTTTTCAGATAAATCTGATCCCGGTCTCTTCGCACCAACAACGCCAAAGCGTTTCTCAACCTCACACAGAAACTAAGTCTTATAGACTTATCACGTCTCTAACTTTCAACTTGCTATCCTTCGGGCCAAGAAGGAAGCTCGATAGATTGGAGTAATACTCCACACTATAAGAATCAACATCCTCAACAAAAATGATAATCAAGCCTACACAGAAGGCTACGCACTAAGTGTACGACTAAATAGTTCCCACATCAAGTCGAGGAACTAAAATTTGGCTAATGTTTGATGGTCGGTTATTTAACTATCAAAGCAAACAAACAAATATTTAGCACTATACCAAACACTGGGCCCTTTTATTAATCTTTTATTGATTAAATCACTTGCCAAATATTCACTTCAAATTATCTTTAAAAAGATATGTCTTCAAAACCATTTCAATTTCTATATTGGAAAACATTTTCAAATTCTTATTCAATAATAAGTAATTCACAATTCAATTTATATTTTCAACACTTAGAAAATAATGCATATACTTAGATCACGATTAAGTATATATTTTATTCTTTAAGGAAAACATTCTCTTTAAACATCTTTTATTTGGGTCAAAATGGATGTTGCGTAAAACATCGTTACGACAACCCAAAATCACAAGTATAAGGATTCAAAAATAAGATAGATATATAAATCTCAATACTATAAAAAAACATTTTCCTATGAAAATCATTTACTATAACAACAGTGTTATAGTCCATCATTTTCTTATTTCTCGAAAATGTCTATTTCAACGATGAATGTTGAAATCTATGGTTTCGATCCTTAATACTTTTTCAAAACATCTTTAAACCTCTTTTACTCCATTTACAATATCACCTTTTCAAAACATTTATTAAAAGATTATTCACTGTCCAAAATCGTGAATGTAAATCTCTAACCAAATTCAACACTTCTATATATTTAATTAAAGGATTATCCACTGTCCAAAATCGTGAATATATCTCCTTTAATAAACTATAATAATTAACTTATCAAGTTCAATTGATTTCGGAATTATAAAACAACGTTTATAAATTCCATTTATTTTATAAAAACTTCCATTTATAAAATCAAATTCCATTTATTATTTTATAAGAACTTCAACTTATAAAATCCCTTAATTAACAACTTCTATTTATATCTCATTCAAATGCCAAAATCCAATTTATAAGTTAGTTACTTATAAATTGTTTATTTCACAAATTCATTTATTTTATAACTTCAAAATTATAAATCTTATTCACTTACAACCTCCATTTATAACTTCGTTTTAACACTAATAAAATTCGTCTTATAATTTTAACACTTTAATTTGTAAAATATCAATTTTATAAATCTTATATTTACATACCGTTTATTATAACTTCAAAAATCTCCTTTTAAACTAGTTTATAGAATCATTAACTCCATATTTCAAAAATCACATTTCAACTATATTTCTCAAAAATCATAATTTTTATAACATAAAAATTATAATATTTATTTATTCAAATAAATTCAATTCCTTTACAATTCAAAAATCAATAAAACGTTTATTTCCAAAATCACTTTAAAAATCCTTTTAAATTTGGAAATCATCACTTTAACATTTTTGAAATTCCAAAAACAGGCCCAATGCTGCAACAACGCCAAATACATCAATCACGGCATCCAAAACATCATATATTATATGATAACAGCATATATCACAATATCTGTAAATAAATCAATATGGGTGAAGAATCTAATTGGATCCCTCCAACCTGTCACCTGCAACAAATATACATATTAGAATATGTGTACAATGTCCGCTTCAAGGCAGACGTGTACAAAGGGTCATCCGCTCATACACGAGAACGTATAGGGTCTCATAATGTTTTACACCTATTCCGAACGCAATGGAATATATATCGGAAGCCAATTCGATCATGTTTGGAAGATGAGTTTTTGAATCGACTATTTAAATTTAAAATTTACTTAAACCGATCTCTACGCGTTTTAGCTTGCTCCGGACAAACCGTAAATCCGATTGACACGAAATTTGAAATCTTACAATAATTTAACATTACGGATCCGATGAAACTGGTTTCGTCGAAATTCGAGACTGTTTGAAAATGACTATTTTTACACGTCAATTAAATATTAAAATATTCAATTTTTACAAATTAACTTTTAATTCAATTTTAAAAGTTCTCTAATATCATTCTAATTCAAATATGATTTAATTCAACTTTATAAAACGTTTTTATTCATATTAAATCCAATTTCCAATTATTTACGCAATTTCCAATATTAAAGTAACAATTTAATTATCCAGTTAAATCCTTATATTTCAAATATAAGTTATTCGACTTATAAAATTAACTTGTGCATATTTAAAATTAATTAAATATACGAATTTCAAATGACTGAAATTCTGGATCGTTACATTCTCCCTTACTTAAAAGAATTTCATCCTCGAAATTACTGAATAAGAAAAAGTCACAAAATCCATTAACTTTTCAAAAACAAATCGTTAAATTAGATTACCAAAAGTCCAAACCTTTTAACTTTTCTCAAAGTCCATTAGCTAAACTTCTTGCAAAACTTTACTAAGTTTTCAAATCCATATATAGTTATCTTTTCAAAACTAACTAATATTGTTTAACTTTTAATTCAAAAATCAAACTTTAGTTATCACAATTTTTTTTTAAAATTTTCCAATGCCTTAAATTTCAAAAAATTTCACCAGTGTCTCCTTTACGCAGTTCGATCCAAAAAAATAACAATATATATATATATATATCACAAATATACATCTCATAATCAAGGATGAAGCATCCCGAAGGGAAAAAAGTGTAAAAGTACGAAATGTAATCCGAGATATGTATATATTAATAGCGAACATATACGGCTAATATAGCGCGAAAGCGAGCTCCATATGCGAAGCAAGCACCATCCGCACCTACTAAACACTCAACAAACAAATGAGACACATGTATATATGAAAGTAATATAAATATACAACATATACCAACAACTATATATGGCAATATAGCAAATGCAATCACCACAACAAATCCAACCATCAACCAACTATCATCCAACTAACATCCATCAAATCAATATCTATCCGGTCAAACCATAACCAAATCAATCAATAATCAAATCAATATAAATTCACTTCTTATAAATATTCAACAAATTGGTTTTCAATTTAATCTCATTTTGATTCATTAACATTGGATTTTACTAACATTCATTCATTCATATTCAATTAGTTTACATTCACTAATTCATATTCCAATTTGTTCACTTCCAAATCAAATCAAATGTAATCTATTTAAATTCACTTAGCTTCCCATTTAAATTCAATTACTTAGCTTTCCATTTCATTAGTTCAATTTCATATGGATTTTCTATACAATCAATTAACATCCATTTAACAACCAATGTATAACCAAAATTACCAAATTAATTTACTTTACATTCATTCAATTTGGTTCAATACTTTTAAATTAAAGTTGAATTTCATAATATAACTCAAGTTCACATTCATTTAATTCATTCTATTAATTTACTTCGATACCCAAAATCAACTTCATTCAACATTACTGAAGTTAAATTCCTTTTTATAAACATCACTTTGTTTCACTTAGCTTAAATTTCAACTTATAAATCCAATTCAGATTTCAATTCTAAAGTCAATTTATTAAAGTTTTATTAAGTCAAATTTATATCACTATTCAAATCCAGATCTTTGTTTTTCCTAACCAAAAGTGTTTAACCATTTTAACTATTGGTTTTACTTACCTTACCTCATTTTATAAGTTATACAACTTATTTATTCATAATTCCGTGAACATCTACATAAGTTCATTTCCATTACCTAAACTCATTCTTTATAATTTCAAATCCAAATCCTTTATTAACTTTCCTTTAGTTAAATTTCAAATCATATATCTAATACGCTAACTCAAATTTATTTCAACTTTGCCAAAGCTAAAATTTTATTTCATATTATAAATCCAAAACTTGTTTCACTTATATTTATCAATTACAACTTGGATTTTAAATCAAATTTGTTTATCCAAAACAAAACTTCAATTTTAGTTTACTATTGATAGCAAATCCATCACACAGAAACTCAAAAATGATACTGATGATGCTGCAGTCATCACCCTTATTATTTTCTAGCAACAATAGTGAATTCAGTGCTTTTTATTCTTTCAAAAATTTCCTTTTTATTCATAAATCACATTTATAAATCTTTTACTTATATAATTTCACTTATTTTCTATTTATAATAATATAACCTCTTTAACTTTGAAAAACAACTTTCAAAATAAACGGGATTAAAATTTCACAAATTCTTAGTTAAATTCATTTTTATTTATAGCATATATTGTTTCATTTCATATATATAAGATTATTTCAGAACTGTAAATCATATTTAATTATAATTCCGTACTTATATAATTTATTCTTTTACCATTGTTGTTTTAGTTTAGATTCTTCAAACAGCTTTTATTTAACTTATATATATTTACATTTTCAAACAATCAAACAATCAGTTTATATACACTTTAATAACTCTGAAAAATAGTTCCTTTACATATAAAATATAATAGAGGTAAAATTATTTCATTTACCTAATTTAAAAGAATACTATGTCGACTTGCCTCGTTTAAGTGTTTGGAAATCCCTATCGATAACATGGCGTCCCACATACCAACCAGAATTCACAAACAGCTCAACGGATAAGCAAACACAATATAAAACATTTTATATTCACTAAAAAATATGTGCTCATATATATAATACACTAAAACTCAATCTAGGGTGCTACTGTTCCTATCTATACTGAGTACACATCAAAGCTTAGGAATATACAAAATCTAAGCTCTGATACCAAATGTGGCGACCCGCAAATCCGTACCCTTTGAATCGACAATAACCACACATGTCCGACCCCAAAAGCATAAACTGATGGAAAGTCAAGAGAAATAAAAAAAGAGAGAAGAAGAGAAGAGAAGAAAGAGAGAAGATAGAACCAAAAAGAACAATACAGAATCTCACATCGCAGCGAAAAATATATAATATCGTATCAATGATCTTTACAAAATAGAAACTGTATATATATATACACACACACACACACATCAATCAGAGTTCAACAATCAATCAATAGCTATTAGCCTGAACAGTTATAATAGCTTGTCCTTACAAATGCCGATAATATAAAACAACAACTAAGCAATGCAGCGGATAATCAAGCAAATACGGATGTATGAAAATGAAGATCTCCAGCTCTCCTGCTGAAGCTCCAAAAGCACCAAAGCATAACCTGTAGATATACTCGGTCTGACCCGAGCATTGAAATGGAAGAACGCCCGGATCAGTCTGGTAAACCGGCGTGAGAAACACACTCAACTGAATTTATTAAATTACCAAACTTTTCCTTAGTTTTCAAAACAAAAGTATCTCGTAAGACAAGTCCACACATAAACACGGACATGTTTTTACCTTACGATAACTAAAACATTTCTTTCATAAAAAATCCTCTTATATTATACTAGTGTCTAGTATATACAAATAATATTAATCATAGTCGAAATGGTTACCCATATAGAATTTCGAGGCTATTCATTATGCCTGTACAAACAAAATCGTAGCTCGTAGTGGGTTTTGGATTTCCATACAAATGACCAGGTGAAGGGACTACCTTTCGAAGGGGTACACCTCTAGATGGATGTCCCAAGGCACAGAACATCTACTCTCTACCAACACAAGACCGGTCTACCTCTATAAATAGATGGTACCGAATATGTCATCCTCCGGTTGTTATCGACCTTTACCGAGGGCCCTCATAGCATACAAACCACTATAATCAGATACACGACGTCATAGCGTGTAAAGATATATCTAGAAGAGGATGATCATATCCTAATGGGAATGACCCACTTAGCCCTGCTGCATCTAACCCAGTTTTGGTCATTTCTGGTTGATGAGGCTTGACGAGGTAACGATACCTTTCACAATCGCATATCACAACACTTTGAATGCCACACGTCCATTTCCACTGACTACTAATTGCCTTCCACAAAAATACAACCCTTAAGCTCATACGTCTCAAGGAGGGTGTTAAGCTAAGAGAAGTTGCCTTCTCCGCCACCACTGATGTACGTTTGTAAAAACCAATGTACATAATCTGTAGAAATGCAATGTCAGACAAACATCCATACAAGTTGTCCAGGAACAGAACAAACCGAAGGTACTTTCCTACCACATCCTGTTGGAAAATCCCCAGGATTAGTAGCGAATAGTCCTTGCATTGGATATTTCATTATGAAGAGATCACTGCTACTGGATGTATACTGGGATTTTAACCCCAAACGATCAACAAGCGGCCCCCACTATGGAACTCTGGAATATCAATATCATCGCAAGCAACCCGCACAATCGTCGCATATACGTTGGTCCGAAGTGGTTTTCAGATAAATCTGATCCCGGTCTCTTCGCACCAACAACGCAAAAACGTTTCTCAACCTCACACAGAAACTAGTCTCATAGACTTATCACATCTCTAACTTTCAACTTGCTATCCTTCGGGCCAAGAAGGAAGCTCGATAGTTTGGAGCAATACTCCGCACTATATGAATCAACATCCTCAAACAAATGATAATCAAGCCTACATAGAATGCTACGTACTAAGTGTACGACTAAATAGTTCCCACATCAAGTCGAGGAACTAAAATTTGGCTAATGTTTGACAGTCGGTTATTTAATTATCAAAGCAAACAAACAAATATTTAGCACTATAACAAAAACTGGGCCCTTTTATTAATCTTTTATTGATTAAATCACTTGCCAAATATTCACTTCAAATTATCTTTAAAAAGATATATCTTCAAAACCATTTCAACTACTACATTGGAAAACATTTCCAAATACTTATTCAATAATAAGTAATTCATAATTCAATTTATATTTTCAACACTTAGAAAATATTGCATATACTTAAATCGTGATTAAATATATATTTTATTCTTTAAAGAAAACATTCTCTTTAAACATCTTTTATTTGGGTCAAAATGGATGTTGCGTAAAACATCATCACGACAACCCAAAATCACTAGCCTAGGGATTCGAAAATAAGATAGATATATAAATCCCAATACTATACAAAAACATTTCCTTTCGAAAATCATTTACTATAACAACAGTGTTATAGTCCATCATTTCCTTATTTCTTGAAAACGTCTATTTCAACAATGAATGTTGAAATCTATGGTTTCGATCCTTAATTCATTTTCAAAACATCTTTAAACCGTTTATACTCAATATACAATATCACTTTTTTTTAAACATTTATTAAAAGATTATTCACTGTCCAAAATCATGAATGTAAATCTCTAACCAAATTCAACACTTCTATATATTTAATTAAAGAATTATCCACTGTCCAAAATCGTGAATATATCTCCTTTAATAAACTATAATAATTAACTTATCAAATTCAATTGATTTCAGAATTATAAAACAATGTTTATAAATTCCATTTATATTATAAAAACTTCCATTTATAAAATCAAATTCCATTTATTATTTAAAAGAACTTCAACTTATAAAATCCCTTAATTAACAACTTCTACTTATATCTCATTCAAATGCTAAAATCCAATTTATAAGTATGTTACTTATAAATTTATTATTTCCCAAATTCATTTATTTTATAACTTCACAATTATAAATTTTATTCACTTACAAACTCCATTTATAACTTCGTTTTAGCACTTATAAAATTCGTTTTATGATTCTAACACTTTGATTTGTAAAATATCAATTTTATAAATCTTATATTTACATACCATTTATTATAACTTCAAAGATCTCCATTTAAACTATTTTATAAAATCATTAACTCCATATTTCAAAAATCACATTTCAACTATATTTCTCAAAAATCATAATTTTTATAACATAAAAATTATAATATTTATTTATTCAAAATAAATTAAATTCCTTTACAATTCAAAAATCAATAAAACATTATTTCCAAAATCGCTTTGAAAATCCTTTCAAATTTGGAAATCATCACTTTAGCATTTTTAAAATTCCAAAAATAGGCATAATGCTGCAATAGAGCCAAACACATCAATCATGGCATCCAAAATATCATATATTATATGATCACAACATATATCAAAATATCTGTAAATAAATCAATACGGGTGAGGAATCCAGTTGGATCCCTCCAACCTGTCACCTGCAACAAATATACATATTAGAATATGTGTACAATGTCCGCTTCAAGGAATACGTGCGTACAAAGGGTCATCCGTTCATCCATGGGAACGTATAGGGTCTCATTTGCTCCAATAGGCATGTATATATCCAAATACCAATCAATATATCATATATCATCCATACAATCGCCAATCATCATATAATAAATTATTTCTCACTTATATAAAATATCAGTGGGTCGGAAAGAGTGAGTTGTACTCACATTGCTTGCAATAGCGGTTTTAGCGTTTTATTCCGAATAAAATTAAACGACCGTTTAATTTTACTCAAAATTCACACTAGCTCCAATCAACTCCAAACCAAATCCATCGCGTAATGTTCGTCAATATAGTTTCAACGCAATTAGTGTCGTGAGAAACGGACCTCGTATGAAAAAGTTATAGCATTTTAAACATTGTACGAATTATAAATAATAAAATCAATTTCATTTTTATTTTTAAACCCTACTTTCCATCTCAGCCCTTGATTTCCTTGCCCTGGATCTGGACCGCTAATTTCCTTCTTCCCCAACGTGATTTCACGTACGTGAAAACCCACTTGCCGTCGATTTCCCTTCAATTTTCGCAAGCCCTACAATCGCCTACACGACGATCAAACACCACCGTTCGAACGCTCGTCTCCGCCTTCACCTTCAGCCAAGAGCACGTCAAGCTCGGTGCTCTATGTGCCTCGAAAAACGAGCATGAAGGCAGTACAAACGCAGCTCCCTTGCCTCCTTCTCGCCACACCAAACTTGATCACCACCATCCAGATTGAAGATCGTGTCGAGCTCTACAATTCTCGTTTAGGAATTTTTGCGTAATTGTTTACGGATTGAAAGATTATAGGGGAAGAAGCTTGGCCATTTTCGGCCATTAAAATGAAGTGGCGGCTAGCCCTAACCCTAATAGGGTTTTGTAAAAATGAATATAAGTTTTCCTTTTATAGAAAATTTCGCGACACTATTCACCCAAATTTTTTCCGAACTCCAAACTAAGCGTGTCGCCTGACATTTATAATGTTTTACACCTATTCTGAATGCAATGGAATATATATCGAAAGCCAATTCGATCGTATTTGGAAGATGGGTTTTCAAATCGTCTATTTAAATTTAAAATTTACTTAAACCGATTTCTACGCGTTTTAGCTTGCCCCGGACAAAGCGTAAATCCGATTGACACGAAATTTGAAATTTTACAATAATTTAACATTACAGATCCGATGAAACTAGTTCCATCGAAATCCGAGACTGTTTAAAAAATGACTATTTTTATACAAATTAACTTTTATTTTGATTTTAGAAGTTCTCTAACATCATTCTAATTTAAATATGATTTAATTCAACTTTATAAAATATTTTATTCACATTAAATCCAATTTCCAATTATTTACGCAATTTTCAATATTAAAGTAACAATTTATTTATCCAATTAAATCCTTGTATTTCAAATATAAGTTATTCGACTTATAAAATTAACTTGTGCATATTTAAAATCAATTAAATATATGAATTTCAAATGACTGAAATTCTGGGTCGTTACAGTTTCTCTTGTTCTGTTGACATTCTTATTTGAGTAACATGCATTTCAGTCAGCATTTGCAGAGAATCCTTCACGGTTTCCTCGATTTTCATTACTCGAGCCAATGTAGTTCATTGAAATGGACCAAAATTAGGAGAAGGGAAGGAAAAGTTGCATTTTGGTTTGATTTAGAAGAGGAGGACATTATTTTATATTTTCGAAAGTTTATTATAGAGAAAATAAAGTAAGATAGAAAATTTTGAAATGTAATGACTATATAACCACCAAACAGATTTTAGAGGGGAAATCAAAATTTCAAATTTTACCGTTGTGTGTCGACATGGTGGGTAGGGGCATGTCGACATCTCTTTAAAAAATTTGACAATTTTTTTTCTTTCTTTATTTAAATATATACGTTATTGTATCTACATTCTATATCCCAGTCATAAAATCTTCTTAATTTAACAAAGATTGATTGATTCAAGGGTTTGGTTAGAATATCAGCTATTTGATTCTCAGTGTTGATAAATTCAAGAGAAGTAATCTCTTTACTTATATTATCTCTGAGAAAATGATGTATGGTATCAATATATTTGGTTCTGGCATGATGAGTAGGCTGGATAAATTTATTTCACTTGTATTATCACAGTAAATTGGTGATTTTGAAATATTTAATCCAAAATCCTTTAGGGTCTGTTGCATGTAGATAACTTAAGAAAAATCTAAAGTAGTAGAGATATATTCTGATTCAGTTGTTGATAATGAGATAGTATTTTTCTTTTTACTAAACCAGAAAACCAGAAAATTTTCTAAAATGTGATAAGTTTTACTCATACCTTTTCGGTCTGATTTACAACCAGCATAGTCATCATCACAATATGAGGTTAAATCAAACGACATTTTAAGGGTAAAATAGGCCATAGTCTAAAGTGTGTTTAACATATCTTAGGATACGTTTAACAGCTTTTAAATTGGTTTCTTTGGGTTGAGATTGGTACCTTGCACAGAGACAGACACTATGCATGATATCAGGCCTATTCGTAGTTATATGGAGGAAGGGGTCCAATCATTCCCCTGTATAGTTTTTGATCAACATCTTTTGACATATCTTCTTTATTTAAGGCTTCATTGGTTGCCATGGGAGTGGGTTTTCCACTCGTAGTCGTCATACCAAACTTACTAACTAAATCCCTAGCATACTTTTCTTGACTAATAAACATAACACTATCTAATTGTGTTATTTGCAATCCTAATAAAAGTAAGTTTACCCATATGACTCATCTCAAACTCTTTTGTCATTATTTCGGAAAACTTTTTGTTCATTTCATTGTTTGTTGATCCAAAAATTATATCATCTGCATAAATCTGTACTAATTGGATATCAATTTTGTATTATCTACTTTACCAATTTCAAAATTTGATTATAATAGGTATGATCTTAGCATGTCATACCAGGCTCTAAGAGCTTATTTCAGACCATACAAAGCTTTCTTTAATTTATAAACATGATTAGGAAACATTTCTTCTTTGAAAAGTGGAGGTTGTTCAACATAAATATCCTCTTTAATAAAACCATTTAAAAAGGCACTTTTGACATCCATTTGAACTAATTTGAAATTGTTGTGGCTTGCGAAAGCAAGTAGAATTCTAATGGCTTCTAATCTTGCTATGGATGCAAAGGTTTCATCATAGTCTATTCCTTCTTCTTGAAAATAATCTTGTACGACTTACCGAACTTTATTTCTAACAGCCTCACCTTGTTCATTCATTTTATTTTTATAAACTCATTTAGTTCCTATTATAGTTTTGTCCTCAGGTCTAGGAACAAGTTCCCATGTATCATTTCTATTGAATTGATTCAGATCTTCTTGCATAGCAAGAATCAATGAATCATCAGATGATGCTTCTTTTTGATTTTTGGGTTCAATAGTTGATATAAAAGCTACATTACTCATCTTATTTAGTTAATTTCTAGTTCTAACAACAGATTTAATATTTCCTAGTATATTTTCTATAGGATGATCTTTTAAAAGCTTGATCCTTTTATCAGGATGAACAATTTCATAATTTGTTTCATGTGATTCACTATTTAAAGTAACAAAATCATCTTCATTATTTATTTGAACAAAATCTTTGAAATTTTCATCAAAAGATACATGCATTGTTTCTTCAATGATTTTAGTTTTTAAATTGAAAACTCAGTATGCTTTACTTCTATTAGAATATCGGATAAAGATTCCTTTGTCGGACTTAGGATCAAAATTATCCAAATTGTCCTTTGTATTTAGAATAAAGCAATTAATTTCAAAAACTTTAAAATAAGATACCTTTGGTTTCTTATTGAAAAGAAGTTTCATATGGTGTTTTATTAGTTAGAGGTCTAATTAAAATCCGAATCAAAATGTAATAAGCTGTAGCGACTGCTTCAGCCCAAAAATTTCTTGGTAATTTACTATCTGAAAGCATAGTTCTTGCACACTTTAATCATCCTATTTTTATGTTGTACCGCTCCATTTTATTGTGGAGTTCTTGAAAAGGAAAAATTATGAGTTATTCTTTTTTTATTACAGAAATTCTCAAAAGTTTCATTTTCAAATTCACCATCGTGATCGCTACAAATAGTTTTGATTTCGAAAGAAATTTGATTTTGAATTCGTTTTGCAAAAGTTTTAAATAAATCAAAAGCATCACTTTTACGTTTCAGAAAAATTTTCTATGTAAATCTAGAATTATCATCTACAATTCCAAAACAATATTTACTATGATTTATTGACTGATTTTGAGATGGACCAAACTGATCTAAATGAAGTAACTCAAGAGGTTTTGAAATTGAAATCATATCTTTCAATTTGAATGAACTTTTCCTAAGTTTTCCTAATTAACAAGCATCACATATACTATCTACTTTAAAATCTATTTTAGGAGGACCTCTTACTAGATCAAGTTTTGAAAGTCCAGATAGGAGTTTGAAAACATAAAGCCCAACTCTTTTATGTCAAATCTAAGGGCCACTTGTATTAGCCAAAAGACATAGGTTATCGTTTGAGATTTTCATACCGAGAATATAAATATATTTCTTCCTAATTCCTTATATTTGATTTATTATCTTCGATGTGACCCTTATCCTTTTCAGATTTAATTTTGTATCCCTTATCACATAGTTGACTTATGCTAAGTAAGTTATGTTTTAGATTCATAACTAACAGAACATTAGAAATGGTAGGAGTTTTAGAGTTACCGACATTGCTGATGCCAATCACATGTCCTTTTGGATAATCTCCAAAGTTGACCATTCCTCCATCTTCATGACTTATGTCATTCAGTATCTCCTGATTACCAGTCATGTGTCTTGAACATCCACTATAAAGTATTCAATTTTTCTTGATTTGCACCATTTGACCATTGAGTGTTGATTCTTCAAAAGCCATATAATACATCTGCTCCTGCAGAGCACACTAATTCAGTAGATAACTTGATTTTCTATAATAACAATATGAGGACTTATGAGACAATGATGATCTGGATAGTTTTGAACTAGTGTTAATAGAATCTCCAAAAGTTTCCAATTATAACTTTTTCAAAATTCAGACTATGATAACTCTGAAAACTAATGCTCTGATACCAAATGTAGGAAATGCGGATTACGGATCTTAAGGCAGAATTAACAATAGAGGGGGGGGGTGAATAGTGTTTAATTAATTGAATCTTTTTGAAATCTTTTCAAATTAAATCCAAACAGATACAATTCACAAACACAGAAACAATCACAGAATCAGACATAGATGCAAATAGTAAATAAAAGCAATAAAGGAAAGAACACATTAGACTTTTATGCTAGTTTGAAGTTACCCTAAATCCTGTCCCACTCAATTCCTTGTGCAAATTTCTTTTCAAATATAATGTTGATATTACAACTCGATCTCAAAGCCACGAGATACACCCTCCTGTCTTCGAGTCCAGGGAAAACTCTTTTATTTAACTAGGCTACAAGATCACCTAATTGATTTACGAGCTACAATCACACCCAATTGATCTACGGGCCACAATCACACCGTTTCTAATCACACTTTGATAAAGAGAGACTCGATACACTTTGATCATTCGATTTTTGATTACAAATGATCCTATAACTCTGAATATTGAGATAGAATGGTAGAGAATCAAACTAGAGATGATCGAGTTTGATTCACTTAGAATTTCGGAAGATATTTGTTAAAGCATTTGAAATATAAGAAAATATTTAAGTGGAGAAGAAAGAGTGAAGAAATGAAGAAAAACTAATTTAAAATTCATTGAAAACAACTTGTATTTATAAAAGAATAACGGTCATGTCCATTCGTGAAAGGTTATGATGAATAGACACTTCTTTTGAAATTTTGAATTTTAAATTCTACGGCAACCATGTCGACATAGGGGGATTAGGGATGTCAACATGCCTATGTTAATTTTGAAAGTGTATTTTGCTTTAAAATGATTTCTATTCTAAAACTTGTCAAAAAAATTTCTAAACTTTGTAAACCATTTTGAATATAGTTTAAACTTATATAAGAGTTTTAGAAAGTAATCTTAAAATATATAATCTATAATATAAAAGTAATATTAAAAACTAAATATAGATTTCTTTAAAGCTAAAATATTAAAATGAAGAGATAGTTTAAAAACAAGAGACGATTTTAAAATTAATACGATTAAAAATAGTTTTTCAATTAAGGCTAAAATATTTAAATTGATAGAGATGACTTTAAAAGGGGAGTTTTGAAAAAATAAATCATCTAGAAAATTTTGTGGATTCCATTCCACTAAAGAAGGTCATGGGTTCCATCCCACTAAAGAGCTCGTGGGTTCCATCCCACTATTAAAGTAAGAAGGTGGATTCCATTCTACAATTAAAATCCGAATAATGATTTTAGTGCTATTATGAAGCTTTAACATAAATCTAGACTCTATTACTTATCTTGAACTCACTCTTTATTTCTTCAGTCTTGAATTCATTAGTCTTGAATCTCTATACTCAGTCTTGAATCGTTATACTGTATTGTCTTCATTCTCAATACATGCATATGTATATCCTGCATATACATATACATATATATATATATAGACAAGAATATTAGTATTTATATTTTATAACAAGTCCTAAAGTTGTTGTCGTCAAACCTTCATCTGAGAAACTAACAATTATATGATTATAAAATATGGAAAATGGATGTAAAAACGTTATTTCTAAATGGTGATTTAGAAGAAACCGTCTATATTTTGTAGCCTGAGGGTTTTGTGGCCAATAGAGTGAATGAGAGCTTGGAAATTGCTATATTCCATCTATGGACTTAAACAAGCTTCAAGGAGTTGGAACAAGTGTTTTGATAAGGTAATCAAACATTTTGCTTTTTATCAGAACGCGAAGGAAGCATGTGTATACTGAGAAGAACAAGGCAAAGCCATCGTATTTTTACTGCTATATGTCGATGATCTATTATTAGTTAGTAACGACACCTCATTATTACAATCAATGAAAGCTTCGCTATCCAAGAATTTCGTCATGAAAGATTTGGGAGAAGCAGCATATATATTAGGTATAAAGATCTATAGTGATGAGTCTAAAGGCTTTTAGGATTGTCTCAGTCCTTATACATAGACACCGTACAGAAGGGGTTCAGTGTGGAGAATTCTAAGCGTAGAAACATTTCAACACAATCCAGAATCGTCCTTCCTTAAAAGGATGCTCCTCATACAGATGAGGAAAAAGACCGTGTGGAGAGGATTTCCTATGCTTCAGTCATAGGATTCGTAATGTATGCTATATTATGTACTAGACTAGATATGGCATACACATTAGGATGCGTAAGCCGATACTAGTCTAATCCTGAAGAAAAATATTGTACGGTCGTAAAATGTACACTAGAATATTTAAGAAATACTAAGGACTCATTTCCCATTTATAGGAATGGAAACAAGAGGCATATAGATTCCAGTTTTCAAAGTGATATAGATGATAGTAAGTCAGTGTTAGGATATGTCTTCACACTTAATAGTGGAGTCGTTAGTTAGAAAAGCTCCAAACAAGAGACATTAGTTTATTCAACAGTGGAGGTCATGTACATTGCCTTAAATGAAGCAGCTAAAGCGGCAATATGGATGCGTAAGTTTCTAAGTGAGCTCGGAGTGATTCTCGAAAGAGAGAATTCACGGCATTGTTCTATGATAACAATATGATGATTTAGATCGCGAAGGAAACCAGAGCATATAAGAAGTCATGGCACATTCTTCGAAAGTTCCACCTCATAAGAGAATTTGTAGAGATGAAAGAGGTCATAGTACAAAGAGAAGATACTAAGGACAACATTGCAGATCCATTCACTACAGGTCTAGCTCGGTCAACTCTTGAAAAGTTGATTGAATGTATGAGATTGAGATTCCATAATTGGCACCAAGTCCAAGTGGATGATTGATAGAGTTATGGTATCCCCTAGGGGCACTCCTATAATTAATTGTAACTCTTGTAATCAATTCTCGTTCGTATTCTATTTTTTTTTTATGATGTGTTTTAAATAATTAGATATCCAATTAAAATATGTTTAATAAAAAATCCATAAATGGTGTGTCTGTGATATTAGTAATTACAAATAAATGTGATCATAAGTATTGTATGACAGTTATAATAAATATATCATTTTAAATGTTCCTAGTCAAGATGCATCGAAATTGAATATCGATTTATCCATTAAGACTAGAGCATGTAACGCTCTTCAAATGATGGATAATGTATTACTTATGACCGCTGAGGGCATCGAGGGGATACACCCCGATAGTTATGGGATAACTATGGATGATTCACTTGATAGTTTTCTATTGGTTAATATAACTGAGGTCAAAAAGAAATATGGATGTGACTGATTTATACAGTTATCTCGACTTGAGAATACTGCTAATCTTTTTTTAGAAAAAAGTGTGATCCTCTATCATTGGAGGAGAGCACTAATGTAATTTTATTCTACACTAAAAAATGAAGCTGTCAACATACCTCACAGATAGCGATGCCCCCAGCCCCCACCCCCTATAATAAAAATAAAAATAAAAATAGAAAACCCCCCAAATCTAAAGAACTACGGTCCAATATAAAAATACAAAAGAATCATAAAGTAATAAAAACTCTGTAGTCTACCAAATTCGATGAAACCATCCAAATCAGTACGCATACCTATACCTGTTAAGAAACTATACAAATAGGAGTAAACATAATATATATAGATATGTATATGTACATATAGATGTATATGTATAGTATATATATGTATATGAATATACATATACGCATACATGGAAATAAAAATAAATCAAACTAAAATAAATGGCATAGAACCTTCTAAGGTTAATATAGACCAGAATAGCATCTATCAAAGTGTCATCTAAAATCCAGTCAGTAGTGTACAAAACATATGTCCCTAGCAACATATAGAGTGTGCCTTTCCACTTAGGGAATCAAGGGCACATATATAAAGTCAACGAAAAATGCAAGGGTCCTAGCTTTTACATACTATCAAAAAGGTGATTCTGACTATGAATACATACATCCGCATATGGGAGATCGCAAGAAAGCTTAATAAAGCACATCACATGCATTATGAGGGAAAGTAGTTCTTGCATATACTGTGCCTAATTAGCATAAATATAATCCTATATAAAATACCAAAGAAAGAGGCTTACAACTTATATCTCTAAAAATAATTATTTTACAAAATACAAACGAAATACACCTTTTTAGACACACAGGCCAGCATGTACAACTTCAAATACTTATTTACTTATAAAGTTTCTCAAACCGTTGTCTATGATAATCATTCATTTCAGAAAATAGAGTTTCTCAATATATAACCTGCTAAGGTTAAAATAAATAATATGCATCATTTTCCCATACATATAATAATAAGTTAAACATGTAGACCAAAACACAAAAATCACAATGCAAAATAAGATTTAATATCAATAGTTTAGCATTAACTATATTATAAACTAACAAGGGTAAAATCAAATGAGTGCACAACAAATAGAGCCATTTATTCGAAATATTTACAGTATAAAAAACAGTTAGCATAAGAAAATACATGCATACACTTGCCTATGAATACATGCACCAACACATGAATATACACACGATCATTTAAGTTGTTCAACCTACATTCACACTCACCTGACCCAGTCGGAAACACACAGTCGTAAAAACTTTTACCAATCACATGAGTAC
Source organism: Allium cepa (assembly GCA_030765085.1). Classification (NCBI taxonomy): domain Eukaryota; kingdom Viridiplantae; phylum Streptophyta; class Magnoliopsida; order Asparagales; family Amaryllidaceae; genus Allium; species Allium cepa. Next base: position 434,466,746 of record CM060943.1, read on the forward strand.
ATCGGATGAATTCTGCTCCAAACTATGTATAAGAAAATAAAACTACTTACATGCATAAGCAAAACGAAATCACTATATCAATATTTAATAGAAAAGACTGTTAGATTTGATACAATATTTCCATATTTAAGAAGATTTGGAAGATATTTGAGATAATTGCTCAAATATATTGCCTCTTTTATTTGCATTAAAGAGGGCAATGGATTAGCTACATAAGAGGAAGAAATTTTTGAAAAAGAGTGAAGTAATTGATTAATTCTCTAATTAGATGATCAAAAAAAGAATCTTATCAGATGCACACAAATTATGGAAAACTGAAAAAAAATAAAATGGTAAATGTTTCCCGTATGATTTGGAGAATTGATTTATGACTATAAATCAATTACTTCAACCTCAAGTAATAATCCCTATATAATGATAGGGATTAGGATGAATAGAAGTATCAGATTCGAATTATCTTCTCTTTTGTATTTCTTCATATTTTTCTTAGTCTCTGTTATCAATCTTGTCATTATTCACTTAAAAAGTAATATAATCTCCTCTCCCCAAGCGGATGTACACTATCTTGCGATGGTGGAACCACTATAAATTGTGTGAACTCTCTATTTACTTGCTTGTGTGATTTGCTAATTTGCTATTTTATTCTCATGTTCTATTCGTTTTGTCGCAGTACAACACAATCTTATTGAGTTCACATGTATTAGAGTTGATTTGCAATCATTTGTTTAAATTTATCCCTACACTTTGGTACCAGAACTTTGAAGGCTGTTGTTGAAGCCTAGGGCTAGAAGGTGTTCGATAAATTGGAAGGACCTGGAAATGAGAAGGTTAGACCTGCCCAGAAATATGCACCTTACATTAGGGGGTTTATATACAGCATCAGGTTCATAGTTGGCTATAGAGAAGTGGAACGGAGACAATGATTTTGATAAGTGGCAGTGGAATATGAAGGTGGTTGAGAAGAAATCGGGTTCATCATGTTGTATTTGACATAGAATCATTGCCGGCAGATATCTCAGAATTGGAAAGAAAGAAGATGGAAGAATGGGCATACACTACCATCCAATTGGCCATGGGTAAGAATGTCATTCCAGAGATTAGTGGTGAAACTACTGCTAGAGGCTTATGGAAGAAATTGGAGGATCTCTACATGAAGAAGTCGCTCACGAATAGGCCGATTCTATTGAAGACTTTTTCCACATATAAGAGTGGGAAGGTACGTTATTGAATGCACCTATGAACTTCTTCGATGATTTTATGATGAAGATGAAAGCTGTTGATTTGAATGTGGACGAGGAGAAAAAGGCTATGGTAGTATCGTGTTCTCTTCCTGAGCGATACATGATTTTCGCTAACAACTTGATTTCTAGCAGAAGCACACTGTCATTAGAAGAGGTGAAGATGAGACGTCTAAGTGAAGAAATGAGGGGCCAGATGAAGAATATGAGGAAAAGTGGAGAAACTAGTAGTAGTCAGGGGCTGTTTGTGGGGAGAGGAAGAAAGGAGAATAATTTTAGAGTGCGTTCCAAGTCAATGAAGCCTGGAAGTTATTGGAGAGGTAAGTCTAGAGGCAACAGGCGTCATCATTGTAAGAAACATGGCAACTGGATGAAAGATTGTCCAAATTTAAGGAAGAGAAATGAAGCGGATGGTTCTTTATCTATTGCGGTGGAGAAGGTTGTTTCTAACGATGTGTTAACTGCATCTGTTTTTGATGAATCAGACCATTGGATGCTAGATTCAGGGGCATATTTTCATATGATACCTAGGTAGGAGGATTTCTGCTCTTATGAAGATAAGGAGGGAAGTGTCATATTGAAGGAGAAGGATCAATGCGTATTCGCATGCACGATGGTGTGGTGCATGCTATCACTAGAGTTTGCTATGTTCCAGGTTTAAGAAAATCTCTTTTGTCCTTGGGTCAGCTAGCATCTTTGGGGTGTAAGATTACGATAGAGTAGGATGGCTTGAAGGTGACATGTGGTGCTCTTGTATTGATGAAAGGAATGATGGTCTGGAATCTTTATTTGTTGAAAGGATCTACAGTTCTTAAATAGACATGTGTTGGAGTAGATAATTTACGAGCTTTGGATGCCACAAGACTCTGGCATCTCAGATTAGATCATGTTTTAGAGAAGAGTTTGGAGCTGCTTCGAAAAGGAAGATGATCAAGGGTGAAAGTTTCAGCTATTTGGAATTCTGCCAAGAGTGTGTGTTAGGGAAGCAGACACAAGTTTCTTTCGGTGTTGATAGACATGAGTCCAAAGGAATACTAGAATATGTCCGTATAGATGTTTGGAGACCAGTAGCTACAGCTTCTATTGGAGGAGCTAAGTATTTTATCTCTTTTATTGATGACTACTCTCAGAAGGTTTGGGTGTATATAATGAAAGCTAAGTCGGAGTCATTTGAAAAGTTTGAAACTTGGAAAGCATTGGTAGAGAATGAAGTAGGAAGGAAGTTGAAGGTGCTAAGATCCGACAATGGCGGTGAGTTTGTTTCTAAGGAGTTCACAAATTTCTATAGACAACATGGAATTAGGAGATATTTTACTACACCCGATGATCCGCAAATAAATGGAGTTGCTGAAAGGATGAACAGAACTCTACTGGAGAAGGCCCGTTGCTTGAGATTGACGGCAGGCTTGTCTAGAAGCTTTTGGGCTGAAGCTTTATCAGCTACAACATATATTATCAGTTGGATTTTGTGCTCAGCCATTGATGGGAGGACTTCTAAGTAATGTTGGAAAGGTACACTTATACATATTAATTATTTTTGTACATTTGGTAGCCCCGTGTATGTTCACCATACAAGAAATGACAAGTTGGAGGCTAGAGCTTATCAAGGCATATTTTTTGGCTATACAGAAGGCATTAAAGGATATCACATTTGGAACCTTGTTGATAGGAAGGTAGTGCACTCGAGACATGTCACATTTGATGAGTCGCTAGGTTCAATCACAAGGAGAATTTACCCTGTTCAATAGATTCAGAAGCTGAAAAGCCTAAGAAGATGGAAACTATTCCCACATATCAGCCTAGTAGTCGAGTCAGAGATATAAAATCAGATAGAGTAATTAAAGCTGTTGATAGATCACAGGAAGTTCCACTACATTCCTCTAGCAATGATAGTGATGGTCGTGAAGCTAGAGATGATTCGGCTCAAGGTGGATTTGACAGGAGTTTAGACGAAGTTGCACCTATTCGGGCAAGCTTTAGAATTAGAACGCCACTAAATAGATATGGAGATTGGAGTTATGCAAACCTTGGCCATGATGATCCTTTTGATTATGCACTGCATATAGTGCAAGATGAGCTTGTCAACCTTGAAGAAGCTATGAATTCGAGTGCTAGCTCGAAATGGATGCATGCTATGGAAGAGGAGATGGATTCGTTAAAGAAGAATTAGACTTGAGAATTGGTACCACCCCCTCAAGAAAGCCGAGCCATAGGATGCAAGTGGGTATATAAGGTGAAGGACGATGGAAAGTACAAGGCTAGATTTGCTGCAAAGTTCAAGCATTACTCGAATTAATTCGCTTGCTAAAGTGCTAGGTGCCACTTGGTGGCATATGCGAGAGTGAGATAGTATATAGAGATGTTTGTTTTGGAGATTGATGGGTCCTACATGGATGGGGTAGTTTCAACACTTTTTTGGCGGGCGGTGGCCTTGCCGGAGTTCATTGACAAAGTGGAATTGGTGGTGGCCATGGCGAAGCTCATTGGGAAAGTATCTATGATGCCTTCTCTGAGAGCTGCTTGGAGTAAAAGAATGTAGATGGAGTTGGTAGGCTTATAGGAAAATATAATATCACTTTGGGAATTGTCAGATTTGATACAATATTTCAATACTTAAGAAGATTTGGAAGATATTTGATATAATTTCTCAAATATATTTCCTCTTTTATATGCATTGAAGAGGGCAATGGATTAGTTACATAAGAGGAGGAAGTATTTGAAAAAAGAGTGAAGTAATTCATTAATTCTATAATTAGAAGATTAAAAAAATGAATCTTATCAGATGCGTACAAGTTATGGATTATGACCATAAATCAATTACTTCAACCTCAAGTAATAATCCCTATATAAAGTTAGAGATTAGGATTAATAGAAGTATCAGAAACTAATTATCTTCTCTTTTGTGTTTCTTTATATTCTTCTTAGTCTGCATTATCAATCTTGTAATTCTTCTCTCTAAAAGTAATAAAATCTTCTTTCTCCAAGTGGATGTACACTATCTTGCGAAAGTGAAACCACTACAAATCTGCATGTGAATTCTCTATTTTCTTTCTTGTATGATTTGCTGATTTGCTATTTTATTCTCAAGTTCTATTTGTTTTGTCATACTACAACATGGTCTTATTGCTTCTGCACGTATTAGGGTTAATTTGCAATCATTTGTGTAAATTCACCCCAACAAAGATAGTGGTATAATTAGCTATTCTTATGTATTAGATACCTGCATTTCTCTCTCTAATTGTTCATAATAAAAAAGACACACACACACACATACGCATATGTATATATATATATGTATGTATGTATGTATATAAGAAATATGTTTGTAGCACGGATGAAATTACCTCTATTTTTCAAGTCATAACTGTATCAACTCCAAATATTACTATCGCCTCAACTACCAAACATTAAACATAGCATACTAATTTAAACAACTGAAACTGTACAAATTCTTTCAAACTTTGCTATAGATCACACATTTATTCATCAGTGGGTTGTTATATGCATTACTAAGCATCTATAAATAGCCAAAGAATATGTAGTTAGATGTCTGATGCTTTGTAAGAACCAAAATATTGTGTAATTATAAGATGCCGAGGTCAATATCGGAGTTTAAGAATCTAAAGGCAAGGTTTTTATTTTACAAGTTTCCATACCTACAACAATGCAATCCACATGTTTCACTCAATAATACATGACACATTAACATTATTGTATACCTAATCTATGATAAAATAAAACGAGTGAAATTATCATCATCCTACATATAAGCACATCGTTGATGCACACTGGTTGCCCACATCCATATGAGCAAGTGTACACATCTCAAGCCCTATGTCTATTAGTATAATGTTCATTTTAGATAAAATTTTCATATTAAGGTATGCAAGGTAAAGCACAAAGTACGAAAATAGGAGGCACAATCAAGTTTAAAGCTTTACATTCCAAATTAATACAAACTAAATCAACAGTATGTAAAATAGATATGTTCCTCTTAGAATACTTAATTTGCAATATAAAAACTAATGCCACTCAGCCTCAATATGAAGTCTTAAATGCTAACTACCATTCAAGCACATATAATGAAGAATCAAAAGCTATCATGTTTTTCTAAAGAATTTAAATTTAGTGCATTACTATTTTTCGTCTATTTAGATTAATTTAAACCAGTTTGGAGCCAAATTAGTAACTTACAGTCATAAATATTAATTGTTAACCTTAAAGCACACTTAAAATGAAGGTATGAAAGAAGACCTATGAAAGTGTTATAGAAGCTTTGCAAGAATTGAAAAGAATGGTTTTTCCATGGTTCAAAAGCGGCATTTCGAAGGCATTGTAGTAGCTTTCGAAGACGTTGGATTGATGTTGCAAGCACCTGATGCTCCTACAAGTATGAAGTGAAATAAAGGCTTTCGAAGGAGTCGAAAGGGGGGCAAAGCTACCCTTTCAACTCAGTTGATACTTTCCAAATAGTTGAGTCCGCATGCGTAAAAGAGTTTTGAATGCGTTAAGAATGGCTTTCGAAGGTATCAAATAACAGGCTTCCACACATATATTAGATCCTTCGAAACGGTTGGAGAAGATTCTGCTAAAACAACCCTTTCGAAAGCAAAGAATAGCCTTTCAAAACGGTTGAATCATTCCACAAGTATTAAAGAGGTTTCGCATGTAACTAATTGTAACGACCTGATTTTTCGACGCCCGAATATCGAATGCCGAAAAACGGATCCATTAGGGTTAAAGAAGAATGAGGTAGAAGAAGAAACAGAAAACAACATCAGAATCTCACAATCGCAGCGGAATAATATATAGTAGATAACAACCGATTTTATACGAAAGAATCTATAACTGAATAATACATTACATCATCAAAGTACATAAAAACCACAGCCAAATACTTGGACAATTGTCACAACTTGTCCTCACCCAAAAGTAGACTATACAGCTTATACTGCGCATCGGAATATATATCAAATACGTGTGATACGTCTCGCCATCCAGCTCGTCTCCTGAGCTCCATAGCAGTCCATCTAGAATCTGTACTCTACAATACTCGGTTTGACCCGAGCATTATAGTAAAATAACACCCGAGTCAGTCTGGAAAACCAGCGTGAGAAAACACACTCAATTGGATTATTGAAGTTTCAAAATCCTTTTGAAATCAAAGGTATCTTGTAATACCACGCCACAAACAAACATGCCGGGTTTTTTACCTTACGATAACCAAAACATTTTCTTATCAAATCCTCTGATATTATAGTAGTGTCTATATACAAATACTTATTCAAATAGCCGAAATTGTTACGTGCATTAAATTCCAACATAATAGGTACACTAACAAGTCCGAAGGCACTTTTTGGAGATTGGATTTCCATCAATGGCACGGCTATTGGGGTACGTCCGTCACAGTACATGGTCTAGATCACCGAACTGAGGATCCACCCCGATCCCCTGCAACACAAGACCGGAGCTACCCCTTAATAGATAGACGAACAAGATCACCCCGCGGTTGGGATCAGCAACCGCCCACACAGCGGAATAAAAAGGAACATCCAGACAGGGATGACCTTACCCTAATTGGTTGCTAGGCACTTAGTCTTGCGTATACCTCCCCTGTTTTAGCCATTCCCGATTGATGAGGATTAAGGCTATGTGTTACCTTTTTAGCATACATTCACTTAGAATACTCATCGTCCTCCTGACGATGTTCTGAAATCATTCATCCATACAAGTCCGTTCCGGGTTCGAACGGAAACGAAGGCACTATTCCTACTACATCCATTTTGGAATCACCCTCAGGATTAGTAGCCATTAGCCCTTGCACTTCACTGCTCCATCTTTGACTCCAAGCTCTTGTCTTCCTCACGAAAACGTTCAAACCTGATGGAAGTGATTTTCGAAAAATTAATTCCGATCACAGTCTCTTCGAAACGATCAGCGCATTGGCCAATATTGATAGTTGGTTATTTAACTATCAAATAATATTCACAAATAACCATCAGGCATCAATAATTTCCCAAAATTATTTATTTCAAATATCTTTGCAAGATATTTTCTACATTTCAACCCTTTGAAAAATAGTTTTCAAATCACTTTTTCTCTCGCGGAATAAATTTCCACCCAATTGCTTTATTTCCACTGAAAACCACCAAGTCTTAATACTTTAGATTTTACAATAAATTTAAATGACTATATCCAAAAATATATATACTTTAAACACTTAAAAAATAAAACTACTTAAAACACATAATTTAAAATACTAGTTATGACATCTTAAAATAATTTCTCATGTAAAACTTAAGCTAAAACTAATTTAAAATAAAAGTTATTCTATAAGGTATAAATATTAAATAATTATCCTTAATACTAGTTAAAAAATTTAAAATAATTTACTTATATAATTAACTTTAAAAATATTTACTTTTAAAATTTTAAAACCACTAAATAATAATTTTCTAAAATATTCTTTTAAAACCTCTAACTTATACTTGAAAATCTTTTTTTGAAAATATACTTGGCTTTTAAGGGAAATGCACTTTCCTTTCCACATCTTTAAAAATAAACCACTATTTATTTTTAAATTAAATTACCCATTCCTTTATAAATTCTAATCCTAAATTTATACTTCCAAATTATCCCCTGATACATATTTCACTTTATTTGTAAACCTTGTTTATAAATTCCATAATCATATTCTCTTTGGAAATACTGTTTCAAATCACTTAATTTATTTTAAAATAGATTCTCTAAATTAAATTCCCCATAGAATTTATCTCTTGATTTATTCAAAGTTTATTACAAAATCCATTAGTTCCAGATTTACTTCTTAAATATGATTTGAAATCTTATTTAAAACCGAAGATATAAATTTCATATTTTATTTCAAAATTCTCCTTTTATTTTTCCCAAACTCATTCAATCTTGAATTTCAAAAAAAAAATTCTTCATACAAAAAATATTGCTTAAGTCCTTTGAATAAAATCCTCTTTTTCCCACTTATTCAAAATCCCTATTTTTCCCATCCTTGAAATTATTATATAGGATTTAAAATCAAACCTTTATCCCTTTCCCAAATTCATTCCTTTAATTTATTTGGGTTCACTATAATTATTTTACTTAAAAAAATTCACTTTTTATTTCCTTTAAAAATCCAAACTTTATATATATATATATATCATTTTTATCAAATGCCAATATATATATTCAACCAAGCCATAACATTTATTAATTTTAATTCCAAATACAATCAATATAATCCATCACCGATTATCACATACATCACATTACTGAATATAAAATAAATTCCACATTTGTGGAATCCAGTTGGATCCTCTAGCCTATTTCCCTACATCCATAGATGTTTGCACAATATAAAATAGCAATCCCACTTCGAGGTGGAATATCGCGGTATAAAGGGTCATCCGCTATTATGCGGGGAGCATAGGGTCTCGTCCGCTATATAATGCGGGAAATCAATCACTCTAATACACACACACACACACACACACACACACTACATATATAATATCACATCCAGACAGATAATAAATCATCAATTCAAGCAATCAATCCAATTATTTAAATTTAACTATTTAAATTTAAATGGAAATCCAAATGAGTGAGATTAACTCACCTTTATTTCTGTTGCAACCTATTTCCATCTCAAATTGATTTCTTCACAATTTTTTTAGACCTTGTAACAGACATTATAAGGTTTACTTAATATTCGAATTGATCGAACAATTAATTTTCCCATTGGATAAATTTAATTAACCAATAATTTATTTAGACCAATTATTTTCCTTTTAAAAATCTTTAGTAACTTAAATAAGTTAATTGAACAAATTAAATTCTTAATACATTTTTTTTGAAACTTCATATATATACACTTATAAAACTATATATAAATTAAAAAAATTGTTTCTATATAAACTCTCCAAACATTTAAAATCCCTGGTTTCTTTCCAAAACCTATATAGACACACACACACTAATCTCAGTTAGTATTTAATAGGTGAAATAATATATCTTGTTGCTTTATATAGCTGAATAATTTAAACAAAACTGTTTTAAATCTTACTGCTAATTTCTGGTAAATGATAAAAATCAACAATTATTTACAAGCTTAACTTGAGTAAACGTTCGATTAAAATGTTTTAAAAATTGGAATTACCTAAATCCGAATTGGAAGCAAACGGTAAGCTTCCCCGATCGACCACACTCTCAATCTACGAACCCCTCGCATGTAGCCATCGCACCCAGACTTCGACTGCACAGCAACTGATATGCTCTCAACAACACTGTCGAAAAACCCACTTTGGCCTCTACGGCATGCTAAACTCTCCTCTTTCGACCAACGCAAACTGCAATCACCGCCACTAGGAGCTTCCCTTTTTAGCCTCGAGACTCCATCTACGACGAACACGTGACTTCCTCCATTTGCATCGTACTCCACCTCGGCCCCCACATCGCGTGCTAATCACGAGAAGGATTCGCGATTTACTGGCCCTCCTGCTCTCTCATTTTCGAATTTTGATTTCCCTTTTTTTTTACACGGAACGAATTCGATTTGGGAAATAAAATAAGAAAAAGGGATTGTAGAATTTCATTCGGCCATTAAAAAATTTCTTCGCTCTGATTTTTGTTTGATGGGGGAAGAAACGAGATTTTTTTTAACAGGAGAAGGCTTAGTATTTTATTATTTCTTTCAAGATTTTCTTGTTTGCTAAAAGACGCGTGGCTAGAAAAAAACAGAAAGGATGCCATGTGTTGAAGGAAAAAAATGGCACAATGAACGATAAAGCTACAACTGAAAAGAGGTTGACCAAAAATTAAAATAATTTAAATTTCAAAATTCTCGATTTTTGCAATTCATAATCTCGACCTCCTATCGAGACGTGCCGCTAGGCCTTTATAAGGTTATACCCTATTTCGAACGCACTGGAAAAAGTTTCGAGTCCTAATTCGATCGTATGGGGAAGATAGCTTTTTGGACACAGTATTTATATTGAATTTTCGATATAGATTTCAACGCGTATATATCGTACAGTCACACGTCAACTCCAAATACTATGAAATTTGAAATTCGATAATAATACAATATTACGGATCCAATTGAACTGGTACCGTAAAATTCTAAGACTGTGCCTCGGAAGGCTATTTTTAAATATCTAAACTACATATTTTTAAAACTAAACAAAACACTTTTAAATATAATTTTAAAAGTTCTTTTACCTTTAGTATTATCAATATACATTTTATAAGCCTTAGAAATATTTTTAACAAGCAGAAAACTGAAGAATTAATATTTTTACCCAACTTTCAATAATTAAATTCAATAATTTAATTGCCAAATAAATAGATATTTGAAATCCAAGTTAAACTAACTTTCAAATATTTAAAATCGATTAAATATTTCAATTTCAAATATACAGAAATTCTGGGTCATCATATTTCTTCCCCCTTAAAAGAATTTTGTTCCCGAAATTACTTGTTAAGAAGAATGGTCCATAACTTGTTAACTATTTTCCCAATCTAAATAGTTTTTTAACAACCCCCCAAAACCAAAAAATTTCAACAACTCTCTGAAAATCTTTTATTAAAGACACTATTATTCTTACTTCTTCCTAAACTCATCCATAACTTTCAAACAATATTATTTACCCAACAATTCAAATTATAATTCAAAACCAAATTTTAAACTATCAAAAAATTTCTCAAAATTTTTCTCCCTAAATTTTCGAAAAATTTCGCTAGCATCTCCTTTACGCGGCTAGCTTGGCACAACTACAAAATGCCTCTACAAGCCTCCAAATTCAAAAAGAAAACAAAATTCCAAGTGGCTAGACCAGAAAATCATAAAATTTCATACAGAAATTTAAATACATATCATTTTGTCGAGCAATTTAATTTATCTTCCGAATTCAAAACACCAATTTCCTTTTTGCTTTCAAAACACCTGTATATTCTTACTTAGCAATAATGTCCAATTACAACATTCAAAATCATTTTATATATTTCTTTACAAGAGTTTCAATATCTATTTCATTCATGTCCATACAATGCACATATATCATCCGTACGCAATACCAAATTCGATCGTTCACTCGATCACACAATTTCACTTTCGAACTAGTATCGTCCACTCGACTCCCTAGTGCGGACTCAGATCTGGTTTCTTGATCAGAAACCGTCATTCTCCTTGCATAGTCCTAAACTATGATGGAGAATTTTAGTACCAATCAAAAATCCATATCCAGGGTTTGCCGTCGAAAATCGAGTGAAAAATCTCAACTCGGATCGATATAACTATCTCGAAATTCTGTGCTCGAATCTGGATCAAATTGCTATGCGAATAAAATAACATATGTCTGTCCTACGTATTTATCTCAGTAGATTATTAGCTATATCAATTCTCTTTTATTCACATTTATGCTGGTTTCCATTCACTTATTCACAATTTCCATATCCATCACTTTTATTAATCTTCATTCAAATACTAACTTAGTATATTTCCAATACCAAATTTTTTACTTAAGAATTTCTCCTTTTCTTAAGTCATTATGAAGATTTTATATACTTCTTATAACTACTATAACTACACCACTTAAGCTTTCACATCTAATTTCATTTAACTGAAATTCCAATTCCCTTTCTGAATTCAATTCACCTTTCATTTTTAAATATTGAATTTAATTCATCTCAAACCATATTTATTTTGTCATTTCTTTAATTAGTTCCACTTACTAATTCATTTTAAATTTCAAACAATTTTTATTTCCAAACCTTATTTACTTTTAGTCCACCTCGAACCAATTCTTCAACTTTACTTAACCCAAATTTAATTTGAATTCGAGTATTTAGTTCAAGTTCCATTTACTTACAATTTAAATTAAATACCATTCCAATTTTTCATTTTCAATACCATTTACAAGTTTAATTAATTTGTTTGCGTACTAATTTTATGTCAATACTTTGCTTTATTTAGTCCAATTTGACTAATTTTACATTTCACTTTATTTAACTCAATTCAAATATTTAGTTTCAATCCAAATTTTAAGCTTCAATAAGTTTTTCAACTTATTTACATTCCATTCATAATCTCTTGAATTTACTTTAGTTAATTGACTTCCTTTACTAATTTATTTTATTATCACATTTACTTTAATTCAACCCTTCTTCAAGTTAAATTTTATCCTAAATAATTTTTTTTTCAAATTTTTATAAGTTATCAAACCCATTTACATTCTATAAACATTTTTAATTAAACTTCCACAGTTTTAAATAATTGCTTTAACATTCAAAACATTTTTAATTAAACTTCCACAGTTTTAAATAATTGCTTTAACATTCAAAACATTTTTAATTAAACTTCTACAGTTTTAAATAATTGCTTTAACATTCAAAACATTTTTGAAATCAATTATATACATAATTCATTCGCATATCAAATTATCCTTTGAATTTCAAAACTAAACCCAATTTTGCAAACAACTCCAATTTAAAACAGTTTGGGAGCAATACCTCTCCTGGAAACTCGAAAATGAACACCGATGATGTCGCGATCATCATCAGAATTATTTTAAAGCGACCGAAATGAGTTCAATGCTTTTATCCCTTCAAAAAAATTTCCAAATATTTTTAAATTCCAAATCTCACCAGATTTCATATCTACTACAAAATTTTCTGAATAATATCCTTATTATTCCTCTAAAATCTTTGAAAATCATTTCAAACCCAAAGGAATTTAAACTTTCCCCAAAATTTAAATTTTCAATTCCTTCTAATAAATATTCAATCATTACTCTGGAATTTTATCTCATGTCAACTGTAAATCATATTTATAATTCACATTTGAAATTCCATTCTATCATATGGGTTAATTTCTTAACCTTTAGTTATGATTCCAATTCCTATTCAAATTTCCTATCAGCAATGATAATAACTTAAATATTATCATTTTCTAATAATCAACAACCATAAAGTATAATAATTTACAAAAATTATTTATTTTATATACAAAAAATATTTCGGATAAAATTATTTCATTTACCCTATTTTAAATCAATACTGTGTTGGTTTATCTTGTTTAAGAGTTTAGAAAATCCTATCGATGACATGGCATCCCACATATCGACCAGAATCCATAAACACTCAATCGATGAATCAACATAATATAAAACAATTTTTATATTCTCAAAAAATTACGCTCTCATATCTATTATTACACTCAAACTCACTCTAAAGTACTACGGACTCTATTTCTAATGAGTAATCCCAACCAAGCCAAGCTTCTCGCTTAATCTTTAGCTCCGATACCACTGTAACGATCCGATTTTTCGACGCCCGAATATCGAATGCCGGAAAACCAAACCATTAGGGTTAAAGAAGAAGGAGGTAGAAGATGAATAGAAAACAACATCAGAAACTCACAATTGCAACGGAATAATATATAGTAGATAACAACAGATTTTTACACAAAAGAATCTATAACTGAATAATGCATTACATCATCAGAGTACATACAAACCACAGCCAAATACTTGGACAATATCACAACATGTCCTCACCCAAAAGCAGACTATACAGCTTATACTGCGCATCGGAATATATATCAAATACGTGTGATACGTCTCGCCATCCAACTCGTCTCCTGAGCTCCACAGCAGTCCATCCAGAATCTATACTCTATAATACTCGGTCTGACCCGAGCATTATAGTAAAATAATACCTGAGTCGGTCTAGAAAACCAGCATGAGAAAACACTCAATTGGATTGTTAAAGTTTCACAATCCATAAATCAAAGGTATCTCATAAGACCATGCCATAAATAAACATGCCGGGTTTTTACCTTACGATAACCAAAACATTTTCTTATCAAATCCTCTGATATTATAGTTATAACAACCCACCTTATTGGACAGTTAAAACCGACGATCAAATACACATGCCGATTCCAAACCATTCAAAAGGGCGGATGGTTATTGGGGTAAATAAGAAAAGAAAAGAAAGGGAAATAAAGGAAATGAAACAACACAGAATCTTGCAGCGGAACGATAAAATATAATAGTCAAATAAACAGTTCATGAAGCTGTTTACAATACTTTGATCATTATTTATACACATTTATCAGAGTTATACATATACAACAGAACAAATAAAATAATGCAGCAGACGACATGATGCAGAGATAATAATAGTAATAGAATACCAAATCTTCGTCTTCGTCCTCCAGAATAGATCTTCAAAAATCTGAAAACTCAGGACTGACCCGAGCGTAATGAAAGGACAAAACACTCGAGTCAGGACTAAAATATCCTTATGAAAGTTAAATCAATCGTAAATAAATATGAGTGTAATAGCGTCAGAGATTTTTACGCGGTTTGACATCTCATATCCAATGTCAACATGCGTGCAATAACTCAAGAGATGTTATGGGATTTTCCATCTCTCAAGGATCCGTTAAACTATCTACTATGTAGTACAATACGCTATTATAATATGTCTACAGTAAAGTAAAAGTATTAAAATAGCGTTAAGGCATTACCATAATTTCCTTAACACATTTTTATAATGCCATAGTCTATACAGCACCGTAAACCCCACCGTAAACTAGTAGTTATCAGAGGGTACCCCATAGGTATAACACAAAACAAAACATAGTGGTCGCGAATAGGATAATTAGTATGACAAGGTACATGAGGCGATAGCAACTAGGATACTAGTAGTTGCATGATCCGGACTGATGTTGAGCATAGCCAGCAGCTACCTCAACACCGCGAAACAACACTCCCAAATCAAAGGGTGCACCTAAATCGAATCACAAAAGGTAATAGATATGGTATCGAAGAAGTGTGTCCGCTAGAGATGGCGAACCTCAATGGCCCGGCGCGGCTCCTGTTTTAGTCATGTCAGGGGTCATCCAATATCGTTCTCTTTCTTCAATCAACGTGTTCACCAAACCATCCACTTCATTCTGCATCAACACTCCGGGTATAATAGTTATTAAAGTGGTTTACGGTATCGACAGAGAGTATGTCCATATCCGATCCCGGTCTCTTTAATAACTATGTATTATTACACCGATGACTCTTTTACATTTCAATCGATTCATAATTTATATCAAAATATCATATTCGCTTCAAAAAAATCAAATCCTTTTCAAACATCATCATATCTATTCAAAATGTAAGGTTCCATTTCAAAATCATTTCGAATTTTAATTTAGGTTGCAACTTCGTTTAACCCAATTCGTATTTACATTCAAGATTTAAACATAAACATTTCACCTTATTGATCAGCTTGAAATCTAGAAAATAGTTTTAAGTAGTTTAAAAGTAGTTTAAATAATTAAAATAGTTAAAGGTACTTAAAATCTTTAAATGGATTTCAAATAGATAAATTAATTTAATATAGTTAATATAGGTTAAAATAGATGAAATATAATTAAAATAAGTTAACATGGTTTAAGATGGGTTAAAATAATTTAATATTATTAATATAGGTTAAAATAGTTTGAGTATTTGAAGATGGTTTATATAATAGAGTAGTTTGGAAAACAAAATGAAACAGCTTCAAAACCAAACCATTCAATTATAACTTCCCAATTCAAAACAATTTCAATTTCCATTCTACTGATTCAATTTCGATTTCAATTCAAACCGATGTCAACTTTGACTTCAATTAATCCAATTCTACATTCACCTTCAATTACTTCAATTTCAATTTATATCAATTTGGAGCTTGACTTTCAAAATATCAATTTATAACACTTAACAAAAATTTCCTTCAATATTCAAATTTAAATCTAAATTTCAAATATGGTTCAATTTCAAGCTCAATTTCAAAATATCATTTTTATGTCACTTTTACTTACTAATACTCAAAGCTCGAAATAATGTTCAATCTTTAAAACAAACAAATTTTCGAAATTCAATCATATCCCAATTTTAAATTTCAAAGTCTCAACTTAAATTAATTAACAATTTTTTTTAACCAAATTTTATTTCAACATTCCAAACTCAATTTTCGCGATAAATTCGATTTCTATAGATTGATTTTATTTATAACTTTTAAATCATAACATTTAAATAAATTTCAAATCAACGATTTTAAAATTTATTAATTTAACCAATCCGGTGTCCGTATATAATTTTCTATCCTATGGCCAAGTGATTATTTATTTCAATTAAATGTCAGGGATGAATATATATATCACTTAAACTAAATCACAGTGTCATATGTATGCATAACAGGATATATAAGCAAATAAACATCCAAACATTTAAATATCAACCAACAGCATCCATCGAAAAAAATCATCCAATAGACAATACAATTCACGGTAATTTCATATTTATCAATATTAGGTAATTTAATCGCAATTCAATTTTAATTTCAATTTGACTGTCAATTTTATTTTCAACGGTGAATTCAAATGACAATCTATATGACAATTAAATTTTATCAAACAATGACAAATAAATATCATAACACTTCATAATGTCAAATTTAACTAGCATAAAGATATTCAGTACGTTGTGGGCGTTAGAAAACACTCACCTTGATTTCAATGTAGTTCCAGCGTTTTATTTCGAATAAAATTAAACGCGCGTTTAATTTTACCCGAAATTCAAACTAGCTCCAAACGACTCCAATCCAGTTCCATAGCGTAGTGCTCGTCAAAACGAAGCCAACGCAATTCGTTTCGTGAAATTCCGACCTCGTATCAAAAAGTTATACAGTTTCAAAGGTTGAACAAATTAATATATAACTTAATTTACAATTTTCTTTTTAATTTTAAACCTCAGCTCACATCTGCCGTTCGTTCCCTTGTGCAAATCATGGCCCTTGCACACGTCTTCCTTCTTCCCAGTGAACATCGCGCAAAGAAACCCATACGCACGCCATCAACCCTAAATCACGCAACCACCTCGACTACTTCTAGAACGATCAGCTAGCGCCACCACGAAGCCCATCACCAGAGCCACCTACGCTGTGAGTGCGGCCAGGCTCGCCCCCCCCCTCTGCCTCGAATTGTGTGAAAAACGCAGCAGCTTTGAACGTGATTTCCCGTCGATCCATGGCTCCGTTTTCGATCTCCACCGTTGGATAGCTAGATCTTGATACCCTCTACAACTTTGTAGTTGACGACTTTTGCTAATTGTTTGTAGACTTGGAGATAATAGAGGAGGAAGTTTCAACTATTTCTGGCCTTCGAAAATGAAAGTGGCGGCTGGAACAAAAGGAGTTATGGTTTGGAGCAAATGGAAGAGGATGGGTCCTTTTATAGAATTTCAACGAAAATCATTACTCATTCGATTTTTCGAACTCCAACTCTCACGCGGTGACCGGCGTTTCTAGGGTTTATCCCAAGTTCCGGACACAATACAACAGGGTTCGGAAGCTAATTCGATCATCTGTGCGAGTTACGACACTAAACGATCAAATTTAAATTAAACCGATTCAACTAATTTCTATGCGTTTTGGCTTGCCTCGGACAAACGGTAAATCCGATTGACACGAAATTTGAAACCATACAATAATTTAACATTACAAGTCCGATGAAACTGGTTTCGTCGAAATCCGAGACTGTTTGAAAAATGGCTATTTTAACTCGTCAATTAAATATTAAAATATTCAATTTTCACAAATTTACTTTTAATTCGATTCTAAACGTTCTACAACATCATTCTAACTTTAATATGATAAAATAAAATTTTACAAAACATTTTTAATCATATTAAACCCGTTATTCAATTATTCAATAAATTCCAAATATTAAATATAATCAATTTTGATTATCCAATAATTCATTATCCTTTGAAATATTTGAAATTGAACTTATAAGATTAAACTTTTAAAACCAGTTCACATCTTAGAACACTATTTCCATTTTACAGTTATTCAATTATTCAATAAGTTTAAATATTTACTTTAAACAATTTACCTGTTCAATATTCAATTATTTGATTTTTAAATAGATTTTACTTATCAATCAATTACTCTATTATACCCAATGAATTCGACATTTATTATCCTATCCAACTATTGATTGCAAAGGCATTCACTAAGGAGCATTTATTTTTCAATACTTATTACTATTCAAATCTTCGAAACCAATCTATTAAAATTTGTATTACTACCTAAATAATTCACAATTCTTATTCACTTATTTACATTTGTTTTTCCATATATTCCCTTATAACCAAGTTATAACATTTGAGTTAATTCAATTAAATTGGAACTCCATTCAATCTATAAACAATTACTTGGATAATTATTGTTGCAATTCATTCCAGTTATTATTATTCCAAACGAATTACAATTTTTTTTTTCTAACATTAAATCACGAAATCTTATTAAATTAGCTATTTTAATTATCGAAAATTTACGGGTCGTTACACTCTCCCCCACTCAAAACTTTTCGTCCTCGAAAAGGAAAAAAGAAGGGAAAAGGACCTAAGTATAGAATTCAACATTAGATATATTTTATTCAAAGTTACCAACTTATAAAACAATGAAATTCCATTTATAAAGTCATAACTACGCTTCCACTAAGTTACTCCAAACAGCTTTCTAACTTTAAAAGTTAGTTATCAAACAAGTTATAAAATTTTAAAACTCGAAAATTTTCTAACACCCGAATTTACGAAAAAAATCGGCAGAGTCTCCTTTGCGCGGCTCGATCTGAAAAAAAATGACAGTATATATATCACAAATATACATCTCATCAAGTGATGAGGCATCCCGTAGGGAAAAAAGTGTAAAAGTACGGTATGTAATCCGAGATATGTACCTTATATATTATTAGCGATCATATACGGCCAATATAGCGTGAAAGCGAGCTCCAAATGCGAAGCAAGCGCAATCCGCACCTACTAAACACTCAACAAACCATGAGAAACATGCATATATGAAAATAATATCAATATACATCATATAGCAACATAACAACTACATATGCCAACATAGCAAATGCAACAAACAACAAATGCATCCACCAAATCAATTACCATCCAACTATCATCCAACGAATCCATAACCAATCAATATAAATTCACTTCTCATTAATATTTATTGACTTGGTTTTCAATTTTAATCACAGTTGACTCATTAACGTTGGATTTTACTAACATTCATTCTCAATTCAATTAGTTAACATTCACTAATTTATATTTACATTAGTTCACTTCCAATTTGAATCAAATTAAATTCTATTTAAATTCATTTAACTTCCAATTTGATTTCAATGATTTATAACTTTCAATTTCATTAACACTTAATGAATTATATACAATCAACTAACAATCATATAACAACCAAATCATACCCAACATAACCAAATTATTAATTTTACATTCAATTTGGTTTATCTCTTCTAATTCCAATTGATTCTTAGCCACACCAAATTCTTTTGTTTACATTTACTTCAATTTCATAATTTCAGTTAATAACAAATTTATTTGTGGAACATTTTATTAATCATCAGTTTAGTTTATTAATCATCCTATAAAAGTCTAACCTCTCATAAATGACTTTTCTTAGTTACAGTTATCTTAAAGGTTGCAAATTCAATTTTTTTCAATCCCTTTGCAATTTATATTATTTTCTATAACCAATTTACAAAGATATAATACGATTCATTTATCTTCTTTCTTAAGTTCACTTACTTGTTCCATTTATCCATTCATCATTTCATGTTATATTTAAGTATTTATAATTTTTATCACAACCAAATTTTCCATTTATACACATTTTAATTCCTCTTGAGTTTTCCTTACTTGTATACTTCAATTATTTTCAGGTTCTGTTTATTTGTACAATATCTCATTACATATCTAAAACATCATTTTAACTTTTTCAATATTTGGTAAGTCATATTATATGTTATTAGAATGCAAATTTGGTATTATACAAATTTATAGAATTTCATTTTACTAAATTAGAATGTTCACAAATTTAATCTATTTAAATCCTCTTTACCTTTCAACCTTAAAGGTACACTACAACTCTAAAGTTCTTCCAAAACATAAGCTTCAATATCTTAATCCTCTTATTTTATAAATTCTGGTTATTCACATTTCATTCAAATAATTTGAAACTTATTAATTAACAGAACTTAGAAATTTAAATGCCTGGTTCTTTTCAAATCGTTTGAAATAAATATATACACTTATATCTTTAATATATCAAATCATACCTTTGGAATTTAAACCAAAATCCATTTACCCAAAATAATTTCGAAGAAAAGCAAAGCTTCTTAGAAGTCTCCCCCACTTTGAGACTCGAAAATGAACGTCGATGATGCTGCGCAGTCATCACCGACATTATTTTCCAGCGATAGAAGAGAGGAGTACTTAATTCATTCCTTCTTAAAAATCCTTTCAAAATATTTCCTATAAATATTTTCCAACTAACATCACAATATATTTTCTTCAAAGCTTTGAAAACCATTTTAAAAGTCCCCGGGTCTTGAATTCAATATTTCCAATTTAAATCTGTTTTGATTTATAAGTCACCTTTATAAAATATTCTTATAGGATTTTACTTTCTTAAAATATTCCACAAGTTGTTTTATCACTGTTCATTTTGTAATTCATCTTATTTATTAAATTACAATATCCAATTAATGATAATAACCAATATTATCATTCCTAACAACCAGGTAAGCTAGGTAAGTCACAATAATTTCTGAATTTTTTTTATACAAAATATAATTAGAGCAAAATTATTTCATTTACCCAATTTCAAAACAATACTATGTCGAATTGTTCTGTTTAAGTGTTTAGAGATCCCTATCAATGACGTTCATTACTCGTATTGACCAGAATCCATAAGCCACTCAACAAATCAACCGACACAACATAAAACATTTTATATCACCAACAAATACGCTCTCTCATATGTATACACTCAGCGACTCATCATAGGGTATTACTACCCTGTTTATAAAGAGTCAGACCCCACAAAGCTAAGGTTATCGCTAAACCAAAGCTCTGATACCAACTGTAACGACCCACCTTTTTGGACAGTTAAAATCGACGATCAAATACACATGCCGATTCCAAACCATTCAAAAATACAAATACTTATTCAATAGCCGAAATTGTTAAATTCATTAAATTCCAGCATAATAGGTATACAAACAAGTCCGAAGGCACTTATTGGGGAACGGATTTCCATCAATAGCAGGGCTACTGGGGTACTGCCCGTCATAGCACATGGTCTAGATCACCATACCGAGGATCCACCCTGATCCCCTGCAACACAAGACTGGAGCTACCCCTTACTAGATAGTTCGAATAAGATCACCCCATGGTTGGGATCAGCAACCGCCCACACAGCTGAATAAAAAAGGACATCTGGACAGGGAAGATCTTACATTAATTAGTTGCTAGCCGCTTAGCCTTGTGTGCACCTCCCTGTTTTAGCCATTCCCGGTTGATGAGGCTCGAGGCTATGTGTTACCTTTTTAGCACACATTCACTTAGAATGCTCATCGTCCTCCTGATGATGTACTGAAAGCATTCATCCATACAAGTCCGCTCTGGGTTCGAACGGAACTGCAGGCACTATTCCAACTACATCCATTTTGTAATCACCCTTAGGATTAGTAGCGATTAGCCATTGCACTTCACTACTCCATCTTCGACTCCAAGCTCTTGTCTTCCTTACCAAAACGTTCAATCCGGATCGAAATGGTTTTCGGGAAATTAATCCTGATCCCGGACACTTTGAAACGACCAACGCACTAGCCAATATTGATAGTTGGTTATTTAACTATCGAATAACATTCACAAACAACCATCAGGCATCAATAATTTCTCAAAATTATTTATTTCAAAATATCTTCGCAAGATATTTTCTACGTTTCAACCCTTTGGAAAATAGTTTTCAAATCACTTTTTCTCTCGTGGAATAAATTTCCACCCAATTGCTTTATTTCCACTGAAAACCACCAAGTCTAAATACTGTAGATTTTAAAATAAATTTAAATCGCTTTATCCAAAAATATATATACTTTAAACATTTCAAAAATAAAACTACTTAAAACACTTAATTTAAAATACTAGTTATGAAATCTTAAAATAATTCCTCATGTAAAACTTAAGTTAAAACTAATTTAAAATAAAAGTTATTCTATAAGGTATAAATATTAAATAATTATCTTTAATACTAGTTAAAAAATTTAAAATAATTTACTTATATAATTAACTTTATAATATTTACTTTCAAAATTTTAAAACCATTAAATAATAATTTTCTAAAATATTCTTTTAAAACCACTTCAAAACCTCTAACTTATACTTGGAAATCTTCCTTTGAAAATATACTTGGCTTTTCAGGGAAATACACTTTCCTTTCTACATCTTTAGAAATAAACCACTATTTATTTTTAAATAAAATTACCCATTCCTTTATAAATTTCCATCCTGAATTTAAACTTCCAAATTATCCTCTGATACATATTTCACTTTATTTATAAACCTTGTTTATAAATTCCATAATCATATTCTCTTTGGAAATACTGTTTCAAATCACTTAATCTATTTTAAAATAGATTCTCTAAATTAAATTCCCCATACAATTTATTTCTTGATTTATTCAAAGTTTATTTCAAAATCCATTAGTTCCAGATTCACTTCTTAAATATGATTTAAAATCTTGTTTAAAACTGAAGATATAAATTTCATATTTTATTTCAAAATTCTCTTTTTATTTTTCCCAAACTCATTCAATCTTGAATTTTTAAAAAAATATTTCTTCATACTAAAAATATTGCTTAAGTCCTTTAAATAAAATCCCTTTTTTCCCACTTATTCAAAATCCCTATTTTTCCCATCCTTGAATTTATTGTATAGGATTTAAAATAAAACCTTTATCCCTTTCCCAAATTCATTCCTTTAATTTATGTGGATTCACTATAATTATTTTACTTAAAAAATCACTTTTTATTTCCTTTAAAAATCCAAACTTTATATATATATATATATATCATTTTTATCAAATACCAATATATATACTCAACTAAGCCACAGCATTTAATAATTTTAATTCCAAATATAATCAATATAATCCGTTAACCGATTATCACATACATCACATTACTGAATATAAAATAAATTCAGCATTTAGGAATCCAGTTGGATCCCTCTAACCTGTTTCCCTGCATCCACAGAAGTTAGCATAATATAAAATACTAATCCCACTTCGAGGTGGAATATTATGGTATAAAGGGTCATCCGCTATTATACGGGGCGCATAGGGTCTCGTCCGCTATTTAATGCGGGAAATCAATCACTCCAATATATATATATATATATATATATATATATATATATATAGACACACACACACACACTACATATATAATATCACATCCAGACATATAATAAATCATCAATTCAAGCAATCAATCCAATTATTTAAATTTAACAATTTAAATTTAAATGGAATTCCAAATGAGTGCGATTAACTCACCTTTATTTCTGTTGCAACTCATTTCCATCTTGACTTGATTTCTTCACATTTTTTTAGACCTTGTAACAAACATTATAAGGTTTTATTAATATTCGAATTGATCGAACGAATTAATTTTCCCATTGGATAAATTTAATTAACCAATAATTTATTTAAAGTAATTATTTTCCTTTTAAAAATCTTTTACTAACTTAAATAAGTTAATCGAACAAATTAAATTACCTTAATACATTTTTTTGAAGCTTCATACACACACACACACACTCTTATAAAACAATATATAAATTAAAAAATTTGTTTTTATATAAACTCCCTAAACATTTAAAGTACTTTCTTGTCAAAAACTATATATATATATATATATATATATATACTAATCTCAGTTATTAAATAGGTGAAATAATATACCTTGCTGCTTTATATAGCTGAATAATTTAAACAAAACCATTTTAAAGCTTACTGCCATTTTCTGGTAAATGATAAAAATCAATAATTTATTTACAAGCTTAACTTGAGTAAACATTAAATTAAAATGTTTTGAAAATTTGAATTACCTAAATCCAAACAGGAAGCAAACGATGAGCTTCCCCGATCGACCACACTCTCAATCTATGAACCCCTCGCATGCAGCCATCGCACCCAGACTTCGACTGCGCAGCAACTGACAAGCTCTCAGCAACACTGTCGAACCCATTTCGGCCTCTACGGCACGCTGAACTCTCCTCTTCCGACCGATGCCAGTTGCTGCCACTAGGAGCTTCCCTTTTTAGCCTCGAGACTCCATCTACGACGAACACGTGACTTCCCCATTGGCATTGCACTCCGCATCGTCCCCAACATCGCGTGTAAGTCGTAAGAACGATTTGTGATTTACCGGCCCTCCTGCTCTCTCGTTTTTGAATTTTGATTTCCCTTTTATTTTTATTTTTTTATACGGAACGAATTCGATTTAGGAAATGAAATCTGAAAAGAGGGATTGAAGAATTTCATTCGGCCATTAAAAATTTTCTTCGCTCTGATTTTTGCTTGAGGGGGGAGGGAACAAGATTTTTTTTTAATAGGAGAAGGCTTGGTATTGTATTACTTCCTTTCTCAATTTTCTTGTTTGTTAAAAGGCACGTGGCTAGAAAAAAACAGACAGGATGCCACTTCAACAAAAATGGCACAGTTAACGATAAAGCTACAATGGAAAAGAGGTTGACCAAAAATTAAAATAATTTAAATTTCAAAATTCTCGATTTCCACAATCACAATCTCGACCTCCTATCGAGGCATGCCGCTAGATGTTTATAAGATTATACCCCTATTTCGAATGCACTGGAAAAAGTTTCAAGTCCTATTTCGATTGTATGGAGAAGATAGCTTTTTGGACCCAGTATTTATATTGAAATTTCGATATAGATTTCAACGCATTTATATATCGTAGAGTCACACGTCAACTCCAAACACTATGAAATTTGAAACCCGATAATAATACAATATTATGGATGTAATAGAACTGGTTTCGTCAAATTCCGAGACAATGCCTAGGAAGGCTATTTTTTTATATCAATTTAAACTATATATTTTTAAAAATGAACAAAACACTTTTAAATTTAATTTTAAAAGTTCTATTACCTTCATTATTGTCAATATAAATTTTATAAGTCTTAGAAATATTTTTAACAAGCAGATAACTGAAGGTTCAATTTTTTTACCCCACTTTCAGTAATTAAATTCAATAATTTAATTGCCAAGTAAATAGTGATATTTGAAAATTCAAGTTAAACTAACTTTCAAATATTTAAAATCAATTAAATATTTCAATTTCAAATATACAGAAATTCTGGGTCGTCATACCGATATTTCCTATGCAAACATCAAAGGATGAGTTTCACGCTAAACAAGGAGATGCTTTCGAAAGCCACCTTCCGCAACTATCATTTGACCACCAAGAAACTTACTTTATCACAAATAACCTTTCGCATGGGTCCTTTCATCACCATTAATTCATCCGAAACCATCCAAATACCCTGTTTCACTCATTTAAACGACAATTTGTCATGATAGTAGCAGATCTTAACAACAATAGATAGGTTTCGAAGGAGATGAAGGGGTTAAAAGTGCTTCCGCTTACATTAAAATAACACAATAATGTACGTGATTCGTTTGCCACTAAGGGAAGTGTACCTTTCATGATGTTGAAAGGCTCTAGAAGTCCCCGAAAGCAATATTGGAAAACAATGGATCGGTACTTTCCACTAGCATTCTTTCGATGAGGATGGGTGAACAAAGACGAAAGGATGGGTGCAAAAGGTGGGAAAAGAGACCTTTCGACAGCTTCGAAAGGATGAAAGCGGAAGGGTTGACCTTGCATATATAAATATGACCCTAGGGGTCTAAGTTCGAGGCTAATTTTTGAATCCTTGGATCTTCTTTTTCTCTTCTTGGCTAAATCTTATTCTTGTAACCCTAGATCAAATTGGGAAAAACTAAGTCGCTTGCAATACATTCTCAAGAAATGAAAATGAGAGGATACATGGATCTAATATTGATTTCGAAGATGAGGATGATCATTTTGACCATTAGCTTATCTAATGACAATTGTGTATGATATACACTTATCTTCTCAACCCTTATTTGACATATGAAATGCTATGGGATTTACTTGGATAACTTGATTTTGAAGCATATTATCATATCGAAAGCCCATGTAGTACAAAAATGGTGTGATGATGATAATTCAAAATTAGCTAGTCAATTTGACTTGTATCATTTCTCCGAGATGAGATTCCATAGCATATTAAATCCACTTTTATTTGATATATACGTTATAACCTAGGTCCCTTTGAAAGCATAAAGATCCTCTTGATTCATGCGAAAGGGGTTTCGAAGGGATTCAATATGTGATCTTAAAGTTATATCCTTCAGGGGGACTCCTTTAAAAGGTGTCTGAGTCCTTCGGAATATATAATTGCTTTCAAAAGAACCCTCTACGTGACAGAATAATCAATATCTTCGACAAAGTTCCCCTTTGAGGGCATAAATACCCTTTCGACTCATTAGAAAGAAGTTTCGAAGGGATTATTTTATTCTTAAACTTTGCCTCGAGGTGTTGGCCAGATTTCTTATCAACATTAACTAAAATATGTGACAAATCGCTGAATATTGAGGTCATATGCAAATTGTTTAACACGAAAATTAAATGCAAGTTACTTAATGCCTGGTCATCTAAATGTATGGATCATGAAAAGCTAAGGAAAACACACATTTGCAAGGCAATGCAATGATGAATGGTAAGATAAACCGAGTTAATCATGGAATCATCTATACGCTAATAAAGTTATATTTACTTTGAATTCAATATAAAATTTAAATGCAAGAAAAAATGCAATGAGATATAATGCACAAGTACCGGAATGAATGAACATAAAAAATATTGCCTAATCAACTAAGAATGGTATACAAGCAGGAGACTAACAACATTATTCATATTCTTATATATTTTTGCAAATGATATGACTATGTTAGTGTCACATAACTGATTTTTGTTTCCATGTTATGATATAATTAGAGAGTTTTGAAGTACATAGTTCAATATTCATACCTATTTCAACTTGCATATACTTGGAAAAACTAATTTACCCATTAAAATAAAAGTCCAACTCCAAAGATCACTATATGTTTTTTTCCTTGATACTCAGACACAATAACATAGTTAAATATAACAACATAAATATATAAATTTTGATGATTATGCAAATAAAAATGTAATACTATTGAACTCAATCAATTTAAATTTTATGACAAATAAAATCTGTCAAAAGGAAAACTACAAAATAAGCAATGGCACATATAAGAATTAAAAGTTTAGTGATCTAAAAATAAAAGACCTGGAACTAACTATAAATATAATTAACATTATGTACAATGCCTTAAAGATTATAAATCAAGCATATAATATAAAAGTCTAATAAAGGCTAATATCCTACTGAAGGATATGCATCAAATATGGTATAATTAAAATAATGAATAAATTAACCACAAGACTAATATCCTAATAAAGACAAATCACCAAATGTAACCCAAGATTGGATATACGAGGAAACTAAACTTGGTTTCGTACTATTATTTCTATTATTTGGAATGTTGTTGTTCTTAAAATAGTCAATACGAGATTTTGTTTTCTTAAGACACTCATTGAAATTTACGTCTTTATTTAATTTGTAACTAGAGTTTGAAATCGAATTAAAACTAAATAGAGAAAGAACATGTATTAAGATGTCCAAACCTAAATTAATATTATTAAAAACTCATTGTTTTCTTTCAAACCAAATATAACAACATGTAATTGTATAAATAGTTTCTAGTAAAAATCTATTATAACTCTTATAATAAACTCTAATATTGTTCCAATATAACTCACAATTAATATGTGTATAATTTATATTAAAATCAAATAAATTTACGGTTTTTACCTGGATAAATCCAGTGATATTTCATTTAAAATACAAGTGCATGTTATCTTCCATTTTCTTATTACAAAAATAACATTTTTTATCGTTAAATATTTTTTTTATAATAATTAACTTTTCATGTAAAAGTAACTACATGTGCACCTTTTTAGGTGGAGCACTTATCTTCCACATATATTTAAATATTTTCAAATTAATTACCGAAAAATTTATGAATGTATAAAATGAGTGAGATTTGTATTTCTTACTATTATCCTAACACTGTAAAAGTTTTTATATCATTTTCATTATCAATAATATATAACTCTAATTTAGCACATAATAAAGCAAATTATGTAAAAGTATTACCCATTAATGTACGACTAGAAATAAATTCCCAAGGAAAGTTTAACTTGGCCCTAAGTATATAAGAAATAATTTTTTTTAATTTCATTTAACGACTCGGAATTTCGAACACTTCGTATTTAAATACCTGAATTATTTAAATATATTTGCATCTAAGATTTAATGTGATTAAATATGAACGTTGTTAAACACTTTTTAATTAATAACTAATTATAGAAAACTTATTTCTGAAATGTGCTTACAAAAAATATACGCTTTGGATAAATACTGAAAATGTAATCGGAAAATATTTTGTTAAAAATCAACTTTACGTTATGTAAAAGTTGTTTGGATAGTTGTACACTACCAGGTTATCATATGCACATATAAATAAGAATTAAATCTTCCATCTTCCTAAGCAAATAATTAATTAAACTGAGTGTTATGTTAGTAAAAGCAAGTATAGATGGCAAGCACCATTTTCTCAGTGGTTATGTGATTCGGCTTTGGTGCAAGAGGTCACAAGTACGAAACTTACGTAGCGTGATTCGAACATATATTGACATATGGTTTGTGTTCTGTTATCTCAGTGACATGTTGTATCTAAGTACCATTTCAAAAAAAGGCAAGTACAGACAATAAGTACTAAAGGGCCCCTAAATTAAGGGAATGATTAAGAAAATATGGTGTGGAAGAGTAAGGATTGTAAGGGCATGATATGAATGTTCTTTAGCTTCGAAGGAGAAGGATTTTTAACATCTTTTCCACTCGTTTCCTAAGTCTATAGATACACACACACATACATTTCATTTCCTAAAACAAATCCTCTTCTTTTACATGTGTCCTCACTCCCTCTTCTCCTCTTCTTGTTGGCCTTAGGCCGTGTTTTTTTAAGGAAGAAAAGTGGCCTATGGTCTTGGGTATTAAAAGGAGAGGAGGGAGGCTAAGGCTATGTGTATTATGGTGGTGGTGGAGGTGATTACGTGTGCAAAAGGGGATGGTGGCCTATAGCTGTGAGCAAGGAAGAGAGGGGGAGGGATTGGGCCACGAGCTATAGAGGACGAAAGATTAATTAGTGATGTTTTGTTGAAGTAGGGTATGTTAGTTGAAGTGTGGTTATGAGTGAATGTCGGTAGGAAGAGATTTGGTTTGTAACAATGAGTTATTCTCACTTCGAATCAAATTAATAACTGGGTATTATCACTTGATTATTGCTTGCTAAATCACTTTTTAAAATGGTTCCTATATATTACTAATAATAGACACTGACTACTTAAAGTTAAATCCTTGACTGCATGCTTTAAAAGTATGTAGATTGCTAAAGCAGTTGGTTTATAAACCATTGAATTGTAATAAGTTCATTTGAACATTTAAAGTGGACATATTGATTAGTATATATGTTAATACATGTTTAGTAGTAGTATAGTTTGAATTTGGAATCATATATGTGCATAAAATGGAATGAAACTAAATATTGAATTGAATACGGAATTGTCCGTATAGCGATAGTTGCTATAAACGTACTTTGAAATCGCTTAACTTTAAATTGTGAAAAGTGGAAATTTAACTACATATTTTGATATTACTGTTTTGATTGATTTATATACTTCTATAAGTGTTTGGAAAAGTAAAGTCCATGTTTTGAAAATATGTAGAAAAAGCAAATCAAAGATATGAAAGTTAATACAAATAAGGTCGCTATATCGACACTTTTAAATAACTTGTTTTTGGAAACCAATGTTTATTTTTATAAAATTTTGTTAAAGTTTTCTTTACCTTTTTAACAAGTTAGTAATATATTATTCTTGATGGGAAAGTTTTGAAGTTAAAATCATTTGATGACTATTTGAATGAAGAAGCAAAATTTATAGTAGCTATATGAGCACTCAAGAAAAATACGTTGTATTTGGAAATTTATATAAAATAGCTAATAGATAACTAATAGATATTCTTTGGATTTTTTTTCTTTTTTTTAAGTACCCAGTGTACACTAACTATTGTAAAAATAATGGATTAAAAATCATTTGTTAAGGCATTAAAAAACTAGGTGCGATGTTGTAGCAAAATCACTGAAACGACAGCCCAGGACTTTAGGTAGCACTTTTGAAGGGTTGTCTTTGCTTCTGAAACCCATCTGAGCTGTTGCGAATTGTTTTGCTGGCATTTGCAGAAATGCCATATTTGTTGTTTGAAACTATAAATTGCGTAAAAATGATATTTAAATTATGTATTTTTTCTAATCTTTTTAGGATTGTTTCCTAATTTATAATATAGTGTTTTAAAATTGGTTTCAAGTTTAAATATATTTTTAATAATTAATTATAAATTTATAAACTAAGTGGCTTTTAAAAATAAAACTTGTTTATTTAGCTTTCCTATTTATTTCGAATTCCTTATTTTTACCTAATATTTTATATAAATAATTATCATATAATTCAAGTAGTTTTAAAAGTGTTTTGGTATATTAATAAGTATTTCAAAGATATTTCTATATATATATATATATATTAAATATTGTATTAAGCATTTTATAAATGTAATCAAGGAGATTTAGGTTTTAACACTTAAGTTAAAATAAACTGTATTGTGAAATTTATTAAAAGTGTATACCTTAATTAATAAATTTGGATATGCTTTGAACTTTAAAGAAATGTTTTAAAGTTAATGGTAAGCGTAGAAATGTTTTGGTTGTAGTAAACAATTTTTTAGTAACATTTTTTTAAACCCTTATTATTAATTATACTTAGGATTATAATTAGACATTTAATAATGAATACTTAAAGGTTAAGTATAAATGAATGTTTTGGGTTTCTTGTGACAATGTTTTAAATAACACCTATCTTTAACTCTTAGATATAATTGAATCTTTAAAAGGGAGTTATAAAGAGAAATGTTTTTGAAGTATGAAATAGATTTGGATTTGTTGTGACAATGTCTTAAACAACACTTGTCTTTAAAGACTAAACATAATTAAGTCTTTAAAATGGAGTTTTAATAAAGAGAAATGTTTTTAAAGTATGAAATAGAATTGGGTTTGTTGTGATAAATGTTTGAGTAATAATTGCTTTTAACCCTTAAATGTAATTAAATCCTTAAAGGCAAGTTTTAAAGGAAATGGTTAAGAGTGAAATGTTTCGAATTATTGTAAATAATGTTTTAGTAACATTTGTTTTTAAACCCTTGAATTATATTTTAAAGTGGAAAAATATTATATATATATATATATATATAATTAAATATTTAGTAATAGAATTTTAAAGATAACAACAAGTATTGAATTTTTTTTATAAAAAGATAGGAAAAGTTATATGTTTAATTTATAAAGAGAAGAGTTTGTGGTAACATTTGTTTTAACTGCTGTGCATATATTTTAAGTAAGAAAAAACTTTGTAAAGTGATTTGTGAAAGTATATGAATGTTTCTTAAGTAACGAAAAGGTATAAGTTTATAGAGAGTACAAGTATATATCTTTTATAAAGAGAAATTAAATACGCATATGTATATAAAGGAAGTTTTTATTAATAATAGAGTATTAGTTTATAAAGATAGGTTAGACTAATGAAAGAGTTTTATTAGAGAAAAAGACATTTTACTAGTAAAAACGGTTTTTAATTAATAAAAGATAAATTAATTAAAAAGGGTTAAAAGTCGTTCATGTGACTTGACCATGTTTTGGATGAATTGATAGTGCTTGCATGATTACTTTCTTACGAGAAAGTATACGGGACTTAGTTCCCTCATGCGAACATTCTCATTATTTTTGAATAAGACCAAATTCGTCGACTCGAATTTGGAGAGACCAAGATTGGTAAGTGTTCTACTCATCGAAAGCCACTTCAAGGATGAGACACGGGTTCTATATTTTGGAAGTGAGTGACGAAAGTTCCAAAATCTATTGTGATGGAACCCGTATGTGATTTATTATTTGTTCGAGCATTGAAGAATCGTGTG
This sequence comes from Allium cepa, assembly GCA_030765085.1. Taxonomy (NCBI): domain Eukaryota; kingdom Viridiplantae; phylum Streptophyta; class Magnoliopsida; order Asparagales; family Amaryllidaceae; genus Allium; species Allium cepa. The sequence continues at coordinate 434,499,195 of CM060943.1, forward strand.
AAGATGCCGAACGTAACATCAACATTGGAAAAATGACTAAAGAAAGAGTATGGTGCACAATCCAAGGGTTTTTCTAACCTAGAGTGGTGTCACAACTCCATTATCTGGAGTATGCTTATCGATATGTTACATGTAGGGAGTTGTTGATACTTGGTTCCACGTGGTTCAGGTTCCCTCGTTTAGGCATGGGCCAATTGTATTTACCTTACAATATATTTTATCTAGAGATATACGATGCTCAAAAGGTAGTTTCTGATACTTCTTATAGGAGATCCACTTCAGTTTTTGAGTTGGAGGCATCTCGGTGGAAAATCCATTTATAGGACGTCCCTTACGATTTTGTTTGTATACTAAATATGTTTTTGAATGTAATAAATGTAACCATTCCAGCTATGATTTATATTTATTTGAAACCCTTGATAATATTATAATATAAATATATTTTCTTATGAAATGTTTTGGTCATCGTAAGGTAAAACTCGTCCGTGTTTATATATGGCGTGGTCTTACAAGAAACCTTTATATTGAAAGGTTTTATAACATTAAATAATTCAAATGACTTGAGTTTCTCATGCTGGATTACCATACTAATCCAGATGTTATTTTTCTTATAATGCTCGGGTCAGCCACGTATATATTTTTAGATTTACTTGATGTTCATTAGAGCTCTTAGAGGGCAGCTGGATAATTACCTACTATAGTTCTTATTTCAACTCCATTACTTTATTTATATATATCATGAATTGTAAGGATAGGTTGTAATAACTATCTAGGCTGACAATAAGTTAATCAGTGCGTATCCATATAGTTTTCTTTGTAAAAGATCATTTTGATATTATATGTTATCATTCCATTGTGAGATTCCTATGTTATTGTTCTCCTTTTTTCTTGTTCTTTTTTCTTCCTTCTTTTCATTTTATCTTACCGTTTTGTCTTTTGGCACTTGGGTGTTCGGTATGAGAAAACAATGAATATATTAGTGTTGACATTTGAAGGTCAAAAATGCGATCTTTACTTCATAAATTTTATACGACTCTTTAAATTCCACTTTGAGTGGAATAACTGATAACCAACAATCATGCCAAAACGAGATGATATTAACAGAATGTACAATATTATTACTTCCTAAATTATGGCTATCAAATTCAAAATTATTAATTTCAAGAATTGAGATATGTTGTTTGTATTATTAGTAAATGAATGATACAAATTAGAAGAACAACCATACTATTGGTTCAAAATTTATTCTTTCCTTAACTGATTTCCATTACTATTATTAAATCTACATATCCATTTTCCTAAAGGGGAAATATTTAAATTATGTAAATTTGTATTTCCTATACCTCCCTTATTTTTAGACTTACAGACCATTTCTTAGTTTACAAGACATTTAGAGCTATTATTGGGAATGTCTCCACCCCATAAAAGTCCCTTCTAAATTTATCAATTTTATCTATTACCCATTTAGGAAAATGATAAAATGACATCCAATAAATGTGTAATGCTGATAAAACTGAATTAAGTAGAACAATCCTACCCGCTCTCGATAAAAATTACCATTCCATTTGGACAATCTTATAATAATTTTATCTATAATGGCATTCCAGTCATCATGTTTAAGCTTTTACGGCCTAATTAAAAAACCTAAATATTGTATAGGAAATTTCATTGTTTTGCAATTTAATGTGTATGCAATTTAGTTTTCAATATTATTTGTATAATTTAAAACTAAAACCGAGCTTTGGTCAAAAGTAATCTTCGAACCAGAAAGAAGTTCAAACTAATAAAATAAATTTAAATGTAATAATATGTTTAGGCAAATGGGATGTAAAGGTCACAGTATCGTCCGCAAATTGTAAAACAGGAAGCCCATTACTAGTGATCTCATTACCTATACTTTCGAGTATCCAATTACTAGTAGATAATTTAATAATTCTAGAAAAAACATCAGTAGCTAAATTGAATAATAAAGGGGGTTTTGGACGACAAGCCCCTGTTGCTAATTAAAATGGACAAAATGCCGACCATATAAAATTGATAAAATTTAGGCACCTATCTCCTTTTCAAAGCGATAACAAATATGAGCTATATAAAAACTTCCTTATCAAAATTCTTCATTTCCTTCTCCATGCCATTTTATTTTCATTTCCATAAAATTGCATTCTTCTTAAATTTAAATTCGTTTTTATTCCTACAAGTTAAGTCAACAATCCTAGCAATAATCTAACCTATTCGATCAACTATTGATCTGACCGAAATTTTAAATTAGGTAAAACAACAAAATATATTGAATAAACTATTTTTCATTTAGTAATATGTACTTTTCAAAATTTATCTGTACTAGTAGATCAAAAATTATTATTGATTTAAATCAACTTCCATTACAAGAATCAAGATCTTCAGAAGAATCCATTTGTTTAATGTATTCTTTGGATTTAAATTAACTGACAAGCACCATTGTCCAAGTGGTTATCTGATTCGGCTTGGTGCAAGATGTTACAAGTTCGAAACTTTCTTTCGAATGTTTATTGGCATGGGATATGTTGTTGTCTCAATGATTTGTTTTATATAAAGTACCATTTCAAAAAAAAAAACTTTCAACTATTGCAGAAGAACCTAGTGTAGATTGGTATTTGTATTAGTTAATAAATGTATCGAATTATATAATAACAATATTTTTGTTTTTAATTGGTACTTTGTATACAACATGTCACTAGGACAACATATCACAAATCATATGATAATATAAGTCCAAATCATGCTAGAAAGTTTCGAACCTATGACCTCTTGCACCAAAGTCGAATCACTTATCTACTTGGACAATTGTGCTTGTCTATATAAGTCCAATATCAAATTATATAATAACAATATTAACAGCATTATGAATATGCATTTAACTTTTTTTATCAACTATACATTCTATTGAGTTATGTTTATGTTGTTATTTTTGTTTATTTATAGTTAAATGCATCATGCTTATGCAGTAATACAAGTCATTCAGTTAAGGAATAATTAAAGTTTGTTACTATAACTGCATATAGGAAACTACTGGAAAAAATATATATTAAATTGTATAATTTAATTACTTAAATATTTTTAATATATAAGTGAAAAAAGAAACATAAATTAGTACAAACATATTAATCTTTAACCACATTATGTTATGCGTTAATAACATTTACTGATTTTTGACTTCAATTTTATATTTAGCTGCAATATATTTATGTAGTAATAAAAATAATTTAATATAATTTTAAATTTGTTAAAATTTGCAATAAGGAATCATATATTTAGTATGTAAGTTTTAATGATTACTAATATATTAATATATTTATATATTATAAATAATTATAATATAAAAATTACTTACATAATATGGTTTATAGAATAAATTTTTTAACCACGCCATATTTATGTAGTTAATTTAGTGGGTACTTTTGGCATAGCTTCTTGATAGGTTTCAAAATTAATTCACAAAAACCCCAGTAGAAATAGTATGTAAATTAGGTCTTTATTTTTCGAAAATCATCAAAAACATAAAAAAAAACTTTCAAATTTTAAAATTTATTTCAATTAATATTTATCTTCGTATTCATGCCAAAAAAACCAAAAAAAGGATGAAAAGGAGAAAAAATGACACACAATATGTTTCAGGAATACTTGTAGACATGTACGCAATTTTTGAGAATAATTGCAAACATGTCTGCACTTGTTCTGGATATCATGCCTTTGCAACTAAAAATTGCAAATATGTCTGCAATTTTAAGAAATATGTGTAGATATTTATGTAAATATCCTGATTGTCAAATCAAGGTGCTTTTATTCAGTGAATAATTGCATACATGTCTGCAAATATATGGAATAATTGCAGAGATATCTGCAATCATATAGACTTTTATTCAACGGTTATTTAATAAATAATGGTGTACATGTCTGCAATTATATGGAATGATTGCATACATATCTGCAATTATGATGTTTACCGAATGCAATTATTCAGTGAATAATTGCATACATATCTGCAAATATATGGAATAATTGCAGATATGTCTGTAATAATTGCAAATATGTCTGCAATTTCTTTTTTCTTTCAGAAACCTAGTTATAGTATTTACAATTTTTTGAAATTTTTTTTAAGCACTGGTGCTAAAAAACATGAAAAATACATGCTGCTACAGTAAAATAATTATAGGGACACGCTTCACAACTTTTTTAGGGAGGATGCCGTTTGAACTAACTTTGGTTTTAGGGATGAGTGACTAATATTCACTAATTTATTTATGTATTTCTCTCAAACATATTTATACCTGTAGATTTAAAAACAACTAAAATATAAACTTCATTATAGTTATGTAGTAAAATTAAAGTTTCTACAACTTAATTTTAACTACACTAATTACCAATAATTTATACAATAAATTATAGTGTTTTATGTTAAAATTTTAATTAACTAATATAATTTATTTGCACAATTGCAGGTCACATATACCTTCTATTCTTGTCTGTTTTATGTTCAAAGGAAATAGTTGTGGTGTTCATCTTGCCCAGGATTCAACATTGGATTTTTTGACAGAATTAATATTTTCAAAATAGAAAAATATTTAATCCATACAATGGGATTTATCTTATGTTAAAGATAAAAGGAAGAGAAATATTGAATCAAATTTTGATTTGCAAGCCTTATTGTGTCATTCTGTATTCAACAAAGTGGATTCTCTTGTTATGAATATCGACATAAAGGTATAGCATTGTCTATTTCCATTGCAAGTACTTCCACTTCAAGTAATTGTATTGAATATGTCAGTTTTGAAGTAGGTTACTTTGATGATAATAGTAGTGGACTACTAAATATTCTTAGAATGGATCGCCTCAGTCTAATAGAAATTTTTTTAGGAGATGGACAATGTTTTAGCAGTGCTAAAGATTTTAGAAACAAATTGATACTATATCAACTTTTCAATGGATATAAGCTTAAAAGCATAAAAAATGGCAAGAAGCATGTTGCTTCAAAATGTGCTCAACTTGATTGCAAATTTGGAATTCGTGCATCTTGTTCATTTAAAATCCAAATACTATCATTGTTATAACTATGAACAATGTTCATACATGTGGTGCTGAAGTTTTTGATGTAAATAATCCTCCAATATCAAGTAGATTTTTTAAAGAATAAGTAATGAATCATGTTCGTTCTAATCCTTCCATGAAAATGAGAGATGTTATCAATCAATATAATTATGAATTAAAGATTGTTCTTAGCTACTATTATGCTTATAAAGAAAAATCTCTAGCAATTAAAGAGCTACATGGAACTTCAAATTTATAATATCATCACTTGGTAGAATATATTAATTCAATAGACACAACAACCCCGGGAAGCACAACTATTTTTGAAGGAAAACCATTTATTAGAAAATTTGAACGAGTGTTCATTGGCTCAGAAGATTATTCTTTTGGTTTCAAGTATTAACGTCCCGTTATATTTGTAGATGTAACTTTTATGAAAGACAAAACTTCTAGATGTTTATGTTAAAATTGGATGATTCAAATCTATTCCAAATTTATAAGGAGAAGATATTAATTGATCCCTTAATTGATCACATATGGGAAACTAATTGAAAAGATTATCAATGTATCAGAAGATATATTTTTTAATTTGAGGAATAAATCAAATTAGGATAAATGTGGAAACAAATACAAATATGCTAAATTTGTATTGAAATCAAATCAAGCAAATCCAAAACCATTTCATCCTTATCTCCAAGGTCGCCTTCAACCGTGCACTTATAAATATGAAGACATTTTCTCATCTTTTCGTCCAAAAAACTAACAAGAGTGTTCTCTACCAAAATATCCTCAATAAGATCCCTATTTTTGTAATTTTTATGGTTAGCGAAATTTATTGAGTGACTCGTACTCTTATGATGTTGTACTCTCTTTCGAAGTGAAGAAACTATAAAGGGTTATTGGGTCTTTGTAGATGTATGATACTTCTATCCAAACCATGTTAAATCTTCTATGTCTCCTTCTCTTTTTCTTTCCATTATTTGTTCTTATTGTTTTCATAGTTATTTTATGTTGCATCGGTATTCAAATAGGCAATACTAGATCCTGATCAGATACGCTTCCGCTCATTCAGAATTTCCACAACAGTTTGGTATTAGAGCTAGTGTTATTGTTCTGTTTGGGTATAGTGGCTACTTTTGGAAAGTCTATTAGTAGATCTAGTGTCAATTGTGATGCTACGTGTTTTGATGGAAATAGATATTTTGGAACTTTGAAGATGAAAAGGGAGGTAGTGTTGAATAAGGAGAAGACTTTTAAGGTTGTTTCCACGTCTAAGAAATTAAAAGATAACCGGGCAGCTATTTTTGGAAGGAATGGAAGATGAATCTCTTACAACAATTCAATTGAGTCTTTCAGATGAAGTTCCTAGAGAATACTCTGAAAAGAAGATGGAGAATGAATTATGTGATGTACTATATAATGCATATCAAGACAAGTTTCTCACCAATCGGATTATTCTTCGGCAACAGCTTTAGTCATTTAAGATGAAGCCTTGAGCCGACCTTATGGAGCATGTAGATGCTTTGAACACTTTGATTATGAATCTAAAGGCAGCGAATGTTGATATTACTAATGAAGCTCAAGTAATAATCCTTCTGTATTCCTTGCCTAAGGGGTATACTGCTTTTGTTAATTCCATGATGTATGGTCGCATTAAGATCAGTCTATCAGATGTAAAGTCTGGTGTTCATAACGAAGTACTGAGAGGTAGATTGGAAAACACTAGTTTGGATAGTGATACAAAGGGCATATCTATTCAAAGGGCAAACACTAGTTTGGATAGTGATACAAAGAGGTAGATTGGCAAACACTAGTTTGGCAAACACGAAGCACACATGTACCTGATTTTAGAAGGAACCTGATTTCTATTAGGGCTTTGAGTAAGCTTGGATTGAAGATTGTAGTTTAGAGAGAGAAGATGCAGATATCGAAGGGTTCCATGATTGTTATGAAAGGGGTGAGGGTAGAAAATCTTTATTTATTGAAGGGCGCTACTTTAGTTAGTGAATCAGCTTCTGCTACTTTTGCTGATCCAGATTCTTTCAGATTGTGGCACTTGTGAATGGGACATATTGGTGAATGTAGTTTGGATGAGTTAAGAAATCGAGGTTTGATTGATGATGTTCGGCATTCAAAGTTTAGCTTTTGTGAAGAATGTGTTCTTGAAATGCAAACAAAAATTTCTTTTGCCACTGGTGAGCATAAAGCAAAAGTTGTCTTGGAGTATGTTCATATAGATGTTTGGGGTCCCTCCCCTTGCCCATCTTTAGATGGAGCCAGGTACTTCATTTCATTTATAGATGATTGGTCTTGTAAAGTATGAGTATACTTGCTACAGTCTAAGAGTGAAACCTTTGCCAGTTTTGAAAGTGGAAATCTATAGTTGAAAAGCAGTTAGAAAAAAATTGAAAGTTCTCCATTCCGATAATGGTAGTAAATTTGTATCATATGAATTCATCGGTTTTTGTGAGTTCAAAGGCATTAAAAGGAATTACACCAAACCTAGCGACCCTCAATCTAATGGAGTTGCTGAGAGAATGAAATGGATATTGTTAGAGAGCTCATTGCCTCATATTGACGACTAAGTTGAAGAAGGGACTTTTGGTAGAAACTTTATCTATGTTAGCTTTCCTCATCAACCGCACACCTTCTACTATCATGCATATGAAGATCCCTGAAGAAGTAGGAAAAGGAGCGCTTACTAGCTATTCATTTGTTAGAGTATTTTGATGTCTAGCTTATGTACATGAGAGTAGAGGAAAGCTGAAACATAGAGCTTGCAAGTGTATCTTTCTAGATTATAGGAGGGAAGTGAAGGGATATAGGTTGTGGTGTCATATTAGTAAAAAAAGACCACTATTAGCAGGCATATGACTTTTGCTGAGAAGGTTATGTTGAAGTTGAAGCCTTCCTCATCCAATGATAGTATGAGGACAGATTCAAAATACCAAACACAAAGCAAGTCATCTTCAAATTATTTCAATGAAGGTACAAATGGTGTTTTCAATGGCACCATGATTGATGAGGATAATATAGATGTTGGTACAGAGGATCAGACTCAAGTTAGAGCTCATTCAGAGACTAGGCATGTTAGATAGAGAAGGAAAACTAAGTGGCTTGAAAATTTTGTTAGTTTGAGCATCGAAGACATTGACTTCGACAACATAGCAACATATGCATTGAACGTTGTCCATGATGAGCCCAGAGATTTTAGAGACGCTATTCCATCAGTTGACAGTTCTTGTTGGTTAGTTTTTATGGAAGAGGATATTGAATCTTTGTAGAAAAATCATACTTATAATTAGGTACCTCTCTTCCCACCGACAAGAGAGCCATTGATGTAAGTGGATCTATAGAGTGAAAGACGGTGGCAATGGTGGTCTCAAATACAAAGCAAGATTAGTTGCAAAGGGGCATGTTCAAAAGAAAGCGGTAGAATATCATGATATCTTTGTTCCAGTTGTCAAGCATTCATCCATTAATATTCTATTGGCATTAGTTGCTCATTATGATATGGAACTTGAGCAACAAGATTTCAAAACTGCATTCTTGCATGGTGATATGATGATCTAGAATTGGATATTTATTTAAAGTAGCCGAAGGGGTTCATTGATTGTAGCAGGCTAAATTATGTTTTTAAACTTAACAAATCTCTATATGGCCTGAGGCAGTCTCCTAGACTATGGAATAAGAGATTTGAAAAGTTTATGCTTTCACAGGGATATTATAGAAGCTTTATGTATTTATTTTAGGAGGTGTGATTAAGATATTATATATCTTTTATTGTATGATGATAATATGTTGATTGCATCACGGAGTATCATCAAAATTATAGAGTTGAAAGCAGAGCTCAGCAAGAAGTTTACTATGAAGGATATATGAAAAGCACAAAGAATTTTGGGAATGGAGATATTTAGAGATAGGAAGTGGAGAGAGTTGAAACTCACTCAAGCGCAATACATCGAGAAGGTCGTCGCTCGATTTGATATTGAGAAAGCTAAACCAGTTGGCACTCCATTAGACTCTCATTTCAAGTTTCCGAAAGACTTGTCTACGACATCGGATGAGGATAAGAGGTATATGGCTAATATACCTTGGTGTTGTTGGTATTCTCATACGTGCTATAATGTGCACGAGACTAGATTTATCCCATGTAGTGGGTGTTGTGAGTCGATATATGTCTAACCCAAGCAAAGAGTATTGGCTAGCAGTGAAGTGGATACTTAGATATCTTCGTGGAACTTCTTTAGTTGGCTTGTTATATGGTGGAGTAGGCGGCGACATCTTTCTTAGAGGTTACCGTGATTCAGATTATGATGGGGATAGAGATGCATGAAAGTCGGTATCGGGCTATCTTTTTACACTTGGCATAGGTTCGATTTCATAGAGATCTAAATTGCAATCTATAGTAGCTTTGTTGACTACCGTGGTCATGTTGATATTGATTTTGGAAATGGCTAAGGATAGATTGTATTGACTTCAACTATCGGTTGATCTTCTATGGTGCAGCAGACAATAGAGCTATATTTAGACAGTCAGAGTGTGAATCATCTTATAGGGAATCAATCTTATAGTTCTCGAACGATGAACATTGATGTCAGAGGATTCTTTCTTATGCTTGAGAAAGAACAAAGCAAGATCAAGTTGGTGAAGGTGAGCACTGTGGATAATCCTTCAGATATGATGACAAAGTCACTTCCTAAGGACAAGTTTGAGCATTGCTCAAACTTGATCTTTTTATTTCAACTACTTGAGCGCTATAGGGTGCTGACCCAATAATCAGTTGGGATTAACTGATGAACAAATTTAAATCGAGGTGGAGTGTTAAATTTGGGCGATGTAAATCTATTCCAAATTTGTAAGGGAGAAGATATTAATCGATTCCCATAATCAATCAAATATCAAAAGAGATATTACTTGATTCAAGAAATCAATCAAATAAGGATATATGTAGAAACAAACAAAAATATGTTAAATTTGTGTTGAAATCAGATCAAGCAAATCCAGAAACATTCATCCTTATCTCCAAGGCAGTCTTCATCCTTGCACCTATAAATATGAAGACATTTGCTCATTATTTCATAAATAAAAAACCAACAAGAGTATTTTTCACCAAAATATCCACAATAAGATCACTATTTCTATAATTTTTAGGGTGAGTGAAATTTATTAAGGGATTCATACTCTTTTCGTGTTGTATTCACTCTCGAAGTGAAGAAATAATAAAGAGTTGTTGGGTCTTCGTGGACGTAGGATACTTATATCCGAACCACGTTAAATCTTCTATGTCTCTTTCTCTTTTTCTTTCCATTATCTATTCTTGTGTATTTTCATAGTTGATTTTAAGTTGCATTGGTATTCAAATAGACAATACTAGATCTTGATCAAACACGCTTCCGCTCATTCAAAATTTTCACAATAGTTTAATGTCGGAGGCATCAATAAAAGATGGCAATGAAGGTAAATAATTATTCTACCTACATTTATAAATTTTGTTTTAATTTATTACTTTTTACCCGGATATGTATATCTGAACACATATTCAGTTACAAATAAATATAAATATGCACATATGTGGTAAAAAAATAAGTAGATATGACGTTACAAATATAATTAGATTTGTATGCTTTAAATAATTACTCAATACATGAATCTGTATTTTTAAATAATCGCTGCATAACACATATGCAGTTACAAATATTTTGTTTTTTCATATATAATTACATTATCGTGCACATGTATAGCTACAAATATGCACATATATAGTTAAAAATATGTAGATATGTAGTTACAAATACACTGATTTGTATGCTTTAAATAATTACTTTGCACATGGATCCCTGCTTAATACATATGCAACTGCAAATGTTTTTTTTTTATTTCAGATATTATTACAGTAACATACTTTACATGCATATATGCAGTTAAAAATATGTGTATATGCAGTTTCAAATATACTTTGATCTGTTTGTTTTAAATAATTATTTTGTACATGAATTTATGTGTTTTAATTAATCACTGCATAACACATATGCAGTTACATATGTTTTTTAAGATATAATTACAGTAACATACTTTATGTGTATTTTAGGTATGTTTGTGTTGGCGATAACTATAGTTTCTTATGAAAATGCAGATAATTAGTATTGGTTTTTTAAACATCAATTAAAAATACTTATTGATGATAATAGAAGATATGTTTTTACGTCAGATAGACATTATGGAATCAAATTATCCATCCCAATAGCTTTTCCAAATGCTTACCATAGCAATTGCTTATATCATTTAAAATAAAATCTAATAACATCTTTGGAAAGTTGTCGTAGTAATAGAGGATGTATTGTATGATTATTTACAGAATATGCTTATGCATCAACTTTTTCTCAAAACATGAAAGCTATGGAGACATTTAGATTAATTGGTGGAAATATTTTTGCCAAACATCTTTTAAATTTATCGTCTGAGCATTGGACATCTGCTTTATTTCTCGAAAATTGTTATGGAGAAATGGCAACAAATATGTCAGAATGTATTAATAGTTGGATATTAAAAGAAATAATTTGCCAATAACTCCATCACTAAAAGCTATTAGAAGCAAATTATTGGTCTTAATGTCAGATCGTCGAGAATAATCAAAAAATTGGAATACTATATTATGTCCAAAATTAGAAAAAAGGGAAAAAAAACCATTTCACACAAATATGGGTTGGATAGTAAACAAATCATCTGATGGTATTTTTGAAGTACAAACAACCAAAGGAAAAGTTGAAGTTGTAGATTTCAATTTCCGTACATTTTCTTGCAATATATGGCCTATTAACAACTTTCCATGTGATCTTGCAATTAGAATTATACTAAGTCAAAATCTAACAGTTTATGATTACATTGAAGATTACTTCAAGACATCCTACTATCGTTCGTCTTATTCTCATAACATCAACTTAATTCCAACTTTACAAAATATAAACTAAGCTCCAGAAACTATTTTGTTGCATCCTTTAGAATATAAGATTACCAGGTAGACTATCCATAAGTTGCAAATTAATTTTTTTTTTTTTGAACTGGTACTTTATATACAACAAATCATTGGGACAACATATCCCATGTCAAATAAACATTCGAAAGCAAGTTTCGAACTTGTGACATCCTGCACCAAAGCCGAATCAATTAACCACTTGGACAAAGGTGCTTGTCTGCAAATTAAATGTTGTAGAAAGAGTTTTAAGAAGAAAAAGAACATGTGCCTAATGTCAAGGTAATGGACATAATAAAAGATTATGTTAGCAATATAAAGTTTGAATTTATTGTTTTGTTAGATTTTGAATAATCTAGTAATAAAAATATATAATTTAATTCATTGTATAAAATCATGAATTTGATATTGTATGATTATTTAAAGTTGTTACACTAAGATATTCTATTCATATTTGTATTGAAAAGTTTTATACATGTTTATGTTCTTATATTAAGATTTGTCATTCATGCTTATACTCATTATATTCTTTAAAACCAATTATTCCAATACATTTTATAATCTTTTAAATTGTTATACTAACATCATTGATGACATTTGACCTATGCAATCGATGGATAACTATAATTAAAACACTAAAAAAAGTAATTGCATTTAATAATGCAGTTAAAAGTTCATATGACAATGCATTTTTTTTAATAAAGTTAAAAATAATTATGTAATATACAGTGCATTTTACTATACATTTGAGTTGAAATTTAAACAAAAAATATAAGTTAATTTATACTTCTTCAATTAATCTATACTACAAAATAATTTTTCTTAAAGCAGGATAAAAATATAACTACATTTTGTAACGCAGTTAAATTTTTTTTATTAAATAATTTGTATATCTGCATTATGTAATATAGTTATAAAAATAAAGTTAAAATTTTACACATGGATTGATGATCAAGTTCACTACATTACAAAATGCAGATATTATTTGTTAAATTTTGTTTTACACATGTATATTTTTTTTTGAATCAAATTCATATAGGAATAAACTTCAATAAAATAATAACATACGAAATTGAATGCCTACAATTTTCTATCAGGATGAAGGAAGATTTCATTTTACTTCAGTCTCTCGTTTGAAATCAGGGACAAGACTACTGAGATGATAAAATTTGAAATCGAAGTCGAGTTTGTAATCATTGTCTGAACTTTCTAAATGTTCTAACCCTTCATCTTCATCTCTTTCCTATGAATCCTCCTCAAGTAGACTTGAACTTGAGGCCTTCAAAGAAGGATGGCCAGGGGGCTCGGAAAGCAGAGAAAGATAGGAATAAGTCACCGCCCTAAAGAGAAAGAAGAAAATTGCGGAGAGCCAGTAAGTACAATGTCTTTCGACCTGGCACTCATTTTCGTTTGAGTACCGATGGAATAATACATAAAAAACACCACTGGTACTGAAACTAAAAAGGATTGCCAACCAAATAAGAAAAAATAAGACATAACAGTAGTCAGCTATAGGAGAAAGCTTAAAGATGTAATTTTTCACTAAAGAAGAAGATGAAAGGCAAAGAAGAAGAAGAAAGAATATTTAGACACAAAAAAATCTCAGCCGTATATCTATAAATTAGCCAACCAATCTCAGCCTTAGTAGTCTAGCCAAGGATAGGATCAAAAACCGATCAATGACATCAATACTGGACTATTTTGTTTCTATATTAGAAATAGGTCAAAATATACTGCTTTTTATGGTTCAATGGCATACATTTTTTAAACTAATATTTTAATTGCATTGAATTACTTTATAATTAGTAATTACAGTTTACATATGACTGCATTATGATAATACACTAAACATAACCACATTTGGCTTATGTAGTTAATAAACAATTATTGTTAAAACAATTAAAAATTTAACTGCATTTTATAACGCGGTTAAAATTTCATGTTAAAACGTTTATTATGCAGTAAATTAACTGCATTTTATAACACAATAAGTTAATATATTCTTAACTGCATTTTATACCTGCATTTATGTTTGAAATCGGTTAACTAATTAACTGCATTTTATAATGCAGTAAATTAATGTATTTCTAAGTGTCCAATTCTACAAAAAATGCTTAATTTAACTACATTTTATTTGAGCAGTTGATTCAAATTTAACATAAATTCAAAAAATTAAAATTATAATAAATTATGTAATAATAAAATATGTAATTTCCTTTTATAACGCATTAAACCCACTTTAAATCATCTATGTTTTATAATACAAAAAATATTAAATTTAATATTTTTTGTGTTAAAATTTATTATACATAGTTAAATTATAAAATTAAAAAAAATCATAAAAAATAATTGTAATGCATAATCATAAAAAATAATTTTCTTTTATAAAAATTTAGATATTATTTATATTTGTAATGCAAAAGATAAAAAATGAAAAAACTAACTAATATATAAATTATAATGAATATCGGTGTTATTATGAAACTAATAGTAGCACTAATATAGGTATTATTATTTGTACTGTAATTTATATTTTATAAGAAGTTAAAAATTACACTGTAAATGATTGATTAATCAATATTTAAACTAACAATTCATTCGAGCATCAAAACTAAAATTAGTACTATTACAGAATACCAATAGAAATTGGTTATTCCATAAAACTAATATATAAATTGTTGCCACACACCTTAATTTCATAGATATGAAAGCATATAAACTCTAGACTCCTACATGATAATTTTCTGTTTAAAGACCGAGTTATCAAATGCAGCCTATTCATAAGACTAGATAACATTTACCCTCTAAAGCCTTCCTTGCAAATGGAAGGTATGCTTTGCTCAAGAATAAGCATTGAAGCTAACAAAATATTTATGGTCGAGTTTTCTGGATTTTAATTGACCAATCAGAGGTGAATCATCAGGTTCCTTCAAATTCACATATATATCGAATATTGTTCTGGGCTATCATAACTATGGACCTGAGTCCATGTTTGGATGGTAGTAAAAAATAATCATTATGTGTTCTCCCAGAAAGTGTTATATCACATAGCATATCAAAAATCAAGATCGTCCCATGTTCCTCTAGGAGTTAATATTCATTTATCAAAATCAACGGCTTAATTTGGTAGTTGCTATCAAATTGTTTCAACATCATTCGGTGTTCAAGACCAAAGTGGAAATTTCAATTTCTTCCGGTCACATGCTCGTTGACTGATTGCTTTGTATCATTAATTAAATCCTGATCTTTTGGAGTTGTTAATGTAATCCATAATATTTTTGGACCGTTAGTTAAATCTCAAACTCTCCGATTGTTATTTCAATCTATGATCTTCACAAATCAATTAACATCCAAATAATTTTTAAATCTCCAATCTTTGCCAAGTCTATTTTGCTTGCTCTCCGATAAAGGGACTCAATGATCGAAGTAGGTCAATCCGATCACTTTTTGGTGAAGAGACCAACTAATATACATGGTTGTTCCATTTACTCTCCGATAAAGGGGCTTGTACCCTATGGACATTACCTTTTCTATCTTGGTAAGGCTAGCACAATCAATATCAATTATCACATTCAAGTGATTATCAAAAATCAAGCATTCACTTAGAAATTTCAAATTCAAACATCAAACACACATTACAATGTTCATTTAAGTATAAAACACCTAGCATCCAACCTAGAGCATGCCTAGGGACTGATCGAATGCACCATACATAAGTAAGTGGATTTACTGTAATGCCGCATCACTTATTGAAGATAGAAGTAGGGATATGAACTTGACAACCTATTTTACCGATTATGAGAGAACTATCCTCAGCCCAAATCTAAAGCCACTCCCATTTGATATAGATGATGGCTATTCCAGTTCCATCATTACAACTTAGTTTTTCACATATTCCTATAGCTAGTTGCTCCTAACATGTTCCTCAAACAAGTTGCGAAGGTCCTTGCAATTATGTCTCATGCTCGTCCAACTAATGGAATAGTTAATACTTTCTTGAACGCTTTCATGATCGGTGGGCTTTTTCTCTTTGGCATCTGATTGGGGATCTAACCTTAGTATCATGGTAAATCTTCTCTTCGGTCTTGTTCTATTTTGTATAAGAAGAGAATTTCAATTCCCTTCTTGCTGCCTTGATCGTCCGCGGTTGTTATTAGCCTTTATTTTTACTAGACCCTACTTCAGACGGTACTCCGCCATTCACGACATTAATTTCTAATGTTGAATCAAAGACAAAAGGGTTATCTTAACTAAAGGTTAGAATGATATCGTAACCAAAGACAAAAGGGATGTTGAATCGAAGAAAAAATATCGTTAAATACCAAGGATTAAAAATTCATGAAGGTAATTAGTCGACCATGAGACCAACTACAACCAATTGGCCATATGTTTCTAATGTTGCGAGAAATCTGGCTTCTACCTAAATCAATGCACCATTAACTTCTTGTCAATCCAGCTTCCAATGATGTATAAGTTCTTTAGTTAGATCAAAGGCAAGGAGATCAATGAGCTATTCCAAATAAGAAAATTCTCATGTGATTAACTTGTTTGTCGAGATGTTATGGACTATCATAAATAAGGACGTGAGTCCTTGCTTGGGTGTTAGTAAAAAAAATAATCATTTAGTGTTCTCCTATGAGTGTTATATCGTATTGCATATCACTAATCAAGATCATTCCATGTTCCCCTGGGAGTAAATATTCATATATCAAAATTAGGGACTCAATTCGATAGTTTCCATCAAACTGTTTCACGGTCAATCAATGTTCAAGACCAAAGTTGAAATTTCAATTCTTCGGGTCATATGCTCCATGACCAATTTAATTTTCGATTGTTTCATATCGTAAGCTAAATCATAATCTTTTAGAGTTGTTAATAAAATTTGTAGTCTTTTTGGACCGTTAGTTAACTCTCGAACTCTCTAGATTGCTATTTTAATCTATGATCTTCACAGATCATTTAACATCGAAATAAAGTTCAATCTCTCCAAATCCTTGCTAAGTCCAATTCGCTTGCTCTCCGACAGAGGAAGTAAATGATCAAAGTAGGTCTACCCGATCACTTTTTGGTAAAGAGACCAACTCTCGTACAAGGTTAGTCCACTTACTCTCCAACAAAGGGACTTGTACCTAGTGGTCATTACCTTGTCAATCCTAGTAGGGCTAGCACAATCAATCTCAATTATCACATTCAAGTGGTTTTCAAAAATCAAGCATTTACTTAGAAAGTTCGAATTTAAACACCAAATAAACATCACAATATTCATTTTGGTGTAAAACAGCTTAGAATCCAACCTAGAGCATGCCTAGGATCGAATCCCCCAAACATGAGTAAGTGGCTTGATTGTAATACTACATCACTGATTGAATATAGAGGCAGTGTATAGGATACAAACCCAACTCCCTACTTTCTCTATTATGAGAGAACTATCCCCAGCCTAAATCCAAAGCCATTCCCATTGGCTACAGATGAAGGCTACTACCGTTCCATCACTACACCTCAGTTTTTCACATAACCCTACAACTGGTTGGTCCTAACTTGTTCCTTAAATATCACGAAGGTCCTTGCAATATTTGTTTTGTGCTAGTCTAGCTCCTATAATAGGCAATACTTTCCTAATTTCTTTTATGATTAGTGGGCTTTATTCTCGTTGGTATCCGATTGGCAATCTGAACTAATGATATATAAGTTCCTTAACTGAATGAAGGTAAGGAAATCAACGAGCTATTCTAAATAAGAAAACCTCATGTGATTAACACTTAAAGTCCAAAGGAAGCTAATGGCTAATATGCCTTGACTAATCAAACTCCAAGTGTTGACTGAACTCCTATAATTAACGAGCACCTTTCTAACAAAAGCTTGACCAATCATGGCCAAAATCACGAGTGGGTTAATCATTGGGGCCTCCACCACAATAACATCTCTATTACAGAAAACTATATCGTCAAACATTGTCCTGAGTTGCTTCACTAGAGTACCATCTTCCACAGTGAAACAACTTTCATTCATAACATGCTTTACAACACCCACATATTTGTCTGTTTGATTCCATCTCTTCTCAACTAGATGAGTTCCTCCAATAATTGTATTAATAACCTATCTTTTCTCAAGCTTACTGTACCGTTCCTTGTCTTAAGTAGCTAAGTAAATATTAACAATTGATTTGTTCAACAAGGTGTTACCTTTGTACTTTAAAATCCTCAGACCTCTTCTCGAATCCGACTTCGTATCCTTAGCCCCGTCGCTACTCACACTCTGTCCTCAACTCATGTTTTCTACATTGACATCAACGTCACTAGAATTCCATTTGGATTGTTTCACAACAACATTGCTCTATGTCACCTCAGTCAATTGACTAACATCAATCCACCTAGCAATCCTTCTTGCCTCTTCCAAGTGCTAGAACTATGTTTCCATTCGGTAAAATCGATCCATGGTTGGAAGGGTTTCATCTACAACCAAGTCTCGAAGTCTGTATCAAGATGAATTCCTTTGATCAATGCCATCAGAATAATATTTTCTGAGCATTGCTTACCTCTCTCACAACTGTATTAAATCTTTGTAAAAAGTCCTTCAGAGATTCTTCCGCTCCTTAGAAGAAATTAGAAAATGACATGATGTCTTTTGGACAAGAAGTGTGCATCCTAAACTGCATGATAAACTTCCTTGCAACCCAGTCGAATGATTATATGGATCTCGATGTCAATCGGGTGAACAACATCGTTGCCAATCCCTCCAACAAAATCAGAAAACAGTGACATTTAACAACATCTACAGCCCCGACGTAATCCATATGCCATTCATACTTCATGAGATGTTGCCTTGGAGCCATCATCCTAATACAATGACATCTTTGGCATGACAAGCCTCTTTAATTATTCTACATGTAGAATATCCTCTGTGAACGGATTCCAACTCGGGAAACTACCCTAACCATCATTGGTTTGAGTGTAACGACCCGTAATTTTCGGTAATTAAAAATAGTTACTTTAATAAGATTTTTGTAATTATTGGGAGAAATAAAAAAATTGTGATATATTAATGAAATAATAACTAAAGTGAAATGTAATAATGTTGATTTAAGTTAATTATTAACAATTTGAATGAAATTTGTAACGACCCTGATTCGACCTTCGAAAATCGACGCCAAATACTTCACTTGTATTCGAATGCCGCAGATTCAAATGTCGAATCTGGTTCGCCGGAGCTTATAACACATTAAGTACAACAACACAGCGGAAGAAATGAATAATATCATTGATATACAACAGTTGACTACAACAATGATACAATGAGTATCACATATCAGAGATACATAACAACGAAAAGATACAACAACGGAAAAGATAACTCCAACATATTCTTTAAGAGAGAATGAATCCATAAACTGCATCCCAAAACCAGAGCTCCAAAACTCCAAATTGAAAGCTCAAACCACCGTCAAGTTGGACTTAAGCAAGTCCGATCTCGAGTGTTGAAGAGAAGCACAAAGCGATAGCCAAAATCCAAAGGCTGAAAACTATCGACTCTATATCTACTAACTGACTATCTGAAAATCTAAATCTAGGCTGACCGTGTGGAAAATTGTGGGCATCCAGAGTTTAGAAAGGGAACAATAAACTCCAGGTCAGTCATGGCATTGGTGTGAGCAACAAAAACAGTTTTCTTTAAATAATACAACAAAATGAATTTAAAAAGAAATCCACAATGCTTTTTGGAAAATGAAACTACCATAAGGCCTCCCCGCACACACACAATGCAAGCGCGCAGTTGGTGGGTATTTCTCCTTGTGATAGTCAAACATGCCTGGTATACGAAATCCTTTTGATATTATTATTAGTGCATAGCGCAGAAAACATTTACAAGTATTATATTAATCTTAGCCAGCATACGTACCATTATAGTATGTCTACTATAGCTACCATGTTAAATGGCAGATTCTACAACTAAAACCGTATAAGGTGCGCTATTGGTGATTGGATTTCCAACAAATTGTCAGGCAAAGGAACTTCCTGGCCTATATGGGTACGCCTCTAGAGGGACGCCTCGAGAACCTAACTGGATCTCTTCCAACACAAGGCCAGGTAACCTTCATAACTAGATAACTACTACATGAGTATGCCATCCCCCGGTCGTAACCAACCTTTATCCGAGCGCTCGATACCAATAACCACAAAGTAATGTATTTGCAGTAACCACATAGGTTAAATATCTGGTCTCCATACCATGATACCACTTCTATCCAGAAAGAAATGGACGTACCCTCAAGGGGCGCTACCCCCAAATAACCTTGCGGCATCTTTCCTGTTTCGACCATTTTCGGGTTGTGAGGTCCAACGAGGTCACGTCCACAAAGCTACGCTTTTCACAAAAGCCATGCTTCGATCAGCACATGATCAGCAGCACTTCGTATGCCACATTACCAAATTGGGATTGTATCACTAGTAACCATCAACTACATAACCTCTGAGCTCATACGTCTCAGAGAAGAGTGTTAAGCTAAGAGAATAAATTCTCCACCACCAAACAGAATTGTATTTGCTAGAAATCAGCTTTAGATCTCAAAGTGTAATGTCAGACATACATCTATACAAGTCTGTTTTGGGTTCGAACAAAACCGAAGGCACTTCAAAAGAAGCCCTTGCAATCCGGGTATTCACAATCCCGGTCGGACTCCCCATCACATATGGAGATCTCTATACTGGTGCGACTTAGTGCAGAGACATTCGACGGGTTATCCTTTCATTCTCGAAAATACATGGTCTTCACCACCGGTCTTCAAATGCTATCCATTTACGTCGTATCATTATTCGGAATGGGTTATATGACACAAAGTCATCTCCCGGCTAAACCGAATAATGAGCGCAATATTTTAAAATCATATGGATTTTTGGATCTTAGTTAAGTCACAACTTATTACCCAAAACTTTCTTCAAATGGTTTAAACAAATTACTATTTTCAAACCTTTGAACAAAAAGATTCACTTCACAAAGTTCACCAATCTTTCACAAAGATTCATTCATAGTTTTCAATACTATTTACAATTCCAAATCTTTTATACAAAAGATACACCTTAAAGAATCTCTTTCAATTTGAAAACAAAATTCACCAACCTTTCACAAAGATTCATTCGGAGCTTTCAAAATTATTCCATTTCAAATTTGAAACCCCTTTCAACAAAAACTGGAAATCCATTCTTTATTTGAAAGCTATTATCATTTGAAAACAAATACATTTTGTTTCGGAAAAATCCGATCATATACCCACAATTATAGCCTTTAAAGGTATAAACTTGGGTTGAATTTAAATTCTCAAAATAATACTTTCAAAATACTTTATAGATGGTTTAAAACTATATATATATAAACATTATATAACTTGTACAAACCTTTCAAACAAATTTCCAAAACGATTTCAAAACTTAAATAATATATAGTATTTAAACTGAATTTCAATTTCAAAACTTTCCTTTCAAAGGCTTTCCATATTCAATTCAATTCCATATCCAATACCATTTGGATTCAAAATTCAACTTTAAAACCATTTCATATAATTCAAATATTAACCAATTTCCTCGTGCACTCCATATTTGTGTGTGTAAGGTGTAGTCCAGGAGTTTTATATAATTGTGCAACATCATCAATCATCACAGATTCAAGCACAATAATATTTGATAAGAAGTATAATTCCTATAACGCTTATCTTCATTTATAGATACACAGATAAATAATATAAATTCAGCACAGATAATAAATTACATTCATCACAGCTCGAATCAAAATAATTCATATCACAAAGCATCATACATCAGGAATACCAAGCAATTCAACATTCAATAGAATCCAAACATCCATAAGTAAAATCAATTAATTATCTGATTAATCTAAATCAGATTAATTACTTATGAATAAACTACTAATCCTGATTAATTAACATTAATTAATTACAAATTATTTTAATTAATTAACCCTTAATTATTAATTAATTAACCTTAATTAATAACTTAATCAACCTTTAATCGTTAAATAATTAACCTTTAATCATTTAATTATCCTTTAATTAATTATTCCCTAATTAATTATCTTAATTAATTAATCACACAAATTAATTATCCTTTAAATAACTAAGGAAGTAAACCTTTAATTAATTATCCTTAATTCATTACATAATAAATTAACCCTTAATTATTAAATTAATTAACCTTAATTAATTACAATAAATAAATCATTCTTAAGTTAATTACATAATTAATTAACCTTTAATTAATACATCATCCCTTAATCACTTTCATTAATTAATTAACCTTAAATTAATTAATTATTCTCAAATTAATTACCCAAATTAATTAATCCTATAAATTAATTATCCTTTAATTAACTTATTCTTTAATCACTTGATAAATCATTTCCTTAATCATTAATTAATAATCCTTAATTACTTTCATTTATTTAATTAACCTTTAATTAATTTCATTAATAAATTACCTTGGTTAATTATCTATTAACTTAAACCTATTAAGTTAAACTATCCTTTAAAACACATTTTACTTCTTAATTTTCCACTTAATTATAAAATTAAGTTTGTTTAAACTTTTAAAACAAAGGTTATATAAGATTTAAACACTTTCAAACTTAGTTAAAAAAAATATTTTAAAACCTTGTAAATAAAATTTCTTTGAAAAAACTTGACTTATCTTCCTTTTAAAAATTATTTAATTTAAAAGATTTTAGAAACTCAGTTAACTCTTTATTCAAAACATATTAAACCTATCCAACTCAATAAAACCCGAGCAATAACATCAATTACCCGAGTCAACTCAACAATTTCTCGAGCAAACTCATTTTTATATCTACTTCGAGTCAAACACTCCATCACACGTGTACGAACCCGAGACATAGTCGACTTCCCCAAATTCCTAAATAAACTCGGATATCAATGACATATGGTGCACGTGCACGATTGCCAGAGCGATCTCTGATCATCACCGTGGTCATTGACACACCGACGTCAACCCTCTTGAGCTTCCCAAATACCCAGAACCTCGAAAACATCGATGAATCAAAATCGAGCATGATTGATCAAACCTGGAATAATCCAATTGCCAAAAACTACTACGTCACGACGACTCCGACCTCCGCTCAACCGACATCCGCGATCAAAGCTTCGCCACACGACAACAATTCCATCCCCCCAAGTCCGATCGACCATAATGCTTTGACGACAACGCGATTTGCTCGAGAACGCCAGCACTCCAAACATGACCTTAAGCCCTAAATCCTCATCGATGTGCCACTACGGTGGATTAAAATCCACTGACTATTTTTTTGACAACCCCATTCACCTCAGCCACTTCCAGTTGAACTCGATGATCAACCCTAAGCCGATCGACGACAATTGACAAAAAGGTCAAAATCATTCAACTCCCACTATCTCGATGATTACACTTTTAAAAATCACGAAATGATTTTCTAAATTCATGTTTTTGAAATACGAATTAATTTATATGATCAAAGCTTGAAGATTTAAAAATCAATTCTTCGACTTGAATTCATTTTTACCGTCATTATTTATTTCAAGAAATCCTACTTATTTATTATACTTAATAATACTTTTAAAAATAATGTTATACTGATACAAACAAGTCTTCTCTAGATATTTTAACTTGAATTTGATTTAAATGGGAAGATATCAATTTCTTCCTAGTGAGTTGAACCTGTAGTTATAAATAGAGGAACATATAGAAAGATACACAGTCATTCAAAAACATGCATTCACATCCATTCATTTTCACAGGCAAACCAAAATATGAATATTGTTGAATATGCGCTTTGCGCTATATGATTTTTGTTTGATGATAATAAACATACATGCATTCATATAAATGTATTTGGTAATGCACTATTTTGTTTTTCATAGTTTAAATAAATATTTGTTGAATAAAATTAAATTACACAGAATTCGAATTTGAATTCAAACAGAACAAGTTAAACAGATTTTGAATTCAAACAGAAATTTTTATTCAAACAAATATTTATTACAAATTGTAAATAGTACAATTTCATGCTCTCACTATACATGTACATTTTTGATTACAATCACATCACATTTACATCACGACCTTACTACATATCTCTCACACTCATATTTTTGTCTTCAACTATAATCCGGTTTGAATCCAGCATCTGAGTAATCTGCAAAAATATTTTCAAACGCAGTAAAATTGAAAGAGAAATATTTTTGAAATTTGAAAGAAACGATGATTTTGAAAACATTGTTTGCCTCAGTTATTTGGGTTGTTCGTCATCATTTTTGACTGTGCAATATCTGTGCATATCGATATTTTTTATCAGGGACAGGTAATTACAAGTGGCTGCAGTACACACGTGTACATTCGTATACGTGTGCACTGCCTCGCCAACTCGTGTGCAAAAATCAAACAAAAGCCGGGTTCAACTCACGTGCAATAACATAAAAGTCACAACTCTCAGCACAAGGTCAAACCCGAGTTTTTAAAACTGGATTCAACTCAGCAAACAGAAGTGCACCAGTACAAACCAAAGTCAAGGCAACATGAACTGCATAGGACTGTAACAACCAGAATGAAGACAAGTACACTTGAACAAAATGAACAAGTGGAGCATCTGTGTAAACTGGGCAAGTATGGACAGAGTTCGAGCACAGTTGAAGCTCAAGACATCAAGTGATATAAGTCAGAGCAACAAAATCATCACAATGAAGACCACTATGCAGTGTACAGTAATACAACAGAGAAATGCACAAGCATGATACAGAGAATACAGTATGAAGACCAAGGCTGCAAATGTGCAAATGCTCAAACTCAGTGACAACATACTACAATGACCAAGTACAAGTGCACCAATGAACCATCAAAGAATGCAACAGGTTATGCTGCAGGGATGAATACAACATGAAGCACTGCAACTCAAGGAGATAGGGTCGACCAAAAATCCAAATGCACAAAAGCATGATGCAAACTGAACAACTTACAAATATGCAACCATACAGCAGTCATGTATGCAACAGGTTCAAGGCCAGAATGTCCAGTTACAACTACAAGAGTGACGCAGTGAACAATGCAACATAAAGCAACAGACCAACAATGGAACAGCAGTTCATATAAACAAGTGTGCAAAGGCAATATGAACTAGTGACTCAGGTAACAACCAAATTAAGAATCAAGTGGAAATGAATCGATGTCCAATATGCAACATGGTCGAGCATTGATACAAGACACAAATGAATGACAATGAATGCAACAGTGAAGCAAAATATGGCAGTAAAGATATAATGGCCGTGAACAGCAAGATGATCAGCCACTAAAATTTCAAATGAAGCAAATCCAAGTTTACATACCAAATTCAAATGCAGTGATATGCAGCAGGGTAAAACAACACATTACAACAATATCGAGCAGCCAATTTTCAAAAAGGAGCACAGAGTAACCACAGTCGAAATCAAGTGACCGAAGTCAAAAAGCAAACCACTGTCGTGATAACCAAGTAAACAAAATAGGTCAAAGCCAAGAAATCACAACTTCAAAACCGTGAGTATCAAATTATACGAAATTTATCAAGTCAGAGAAAGTCACGGAACCAAAATCAAATTCAAGCCGAGAATTCTCTACCGTGTCAACCAAGGAATCAAGTGCATACGAATTTGATTAAGTCAAAGAAATCTCAAGCATCAATACATAATCGAACGACCAAAGCAATTTTTTGAAATAATCAGTCGAACGCAAAAATAGGAAATCAAATCCTATTAAAACCCTAATCATCATCGGCATTTCAATTCGATCGAGTTCAAGTATCAAATTAGAAAAGCAAAAGGAGACAGCACATACCGAATTCACAAGCATCAAAACTCGATCGAGCAACTGCAAGCAAGCTAGGGCAACAAATCACAGATCAATTGAAGAAACCAGAGCCCTAATTGCAACGAAGAACCGAAGCCCTAATTGCAACGAAGAGCCGAAGCCCTAACTGGATCAAAAGGGAACGAAGCCCTAACTGGAACGAAGCCGCCATTATTTCTCACGAACAAATAAAAAGAGGATCGGGTGAAATAAGGAAGTGGGCCGGTGTTCAAAAACAAAAGGGGGTTTTTGTTTTTTAATTAATATTGTTAATAAACTTATATTAATAATGTTAATTAGTTTAGGGCTATTTTGTTCTTAATTATTTTTTTCTACGAATCAAAGAGTTTAGGTAAATCACCACCTAGGTTTTAGGTTGTGTCTGATTGTCTATTTAGAGTTAGTTCAGTAAGCAGGGGTTGCGAGTTTGCAAAACTCTATAGGCGGTAGCAGGGTTTGCAAGTCTGTTAGAGTGTTTGTAAGCGTGATACTGTTTAATTCTAATAGAAATCTGGGAATGCAGCAGTAGGCAGGGGTTGCCGAAGCTGGGTAAATCTTGTGTGTGATTTACTTTTCAGTATATTTATTTCTGCAGTTTATTTTTGTGTTTAAATTAAGAAAATTTGCTATAACCCTATTCACCCCCCCTCTAGGGTTAATTTAGATCCTACAAGTGGTATCAGAGCCCGGTATATTTTTTTTTTTAACTCTAGAGTCATGAGTCTACAAAATAATGCTTTTTCTGAGGGGCAATCTATTGCTAGGCCACCCATGTTTAACGGGAACGATTATGCTTATTGGAAAGTTAGGATGGGTATCTATCTCAGTTCTGTTAATTATGAAGTTTGGGATATTATTGAAACTGGCTATAAACCCCCCACTATAATCGTTGGTGATACTGAGATTCCTAAACCTAAGGATAGGTGGGATGCTAACGATAAGAAATTGAAAACAACAAATGCTAAAGCCATGAATGCTTTGATATGTGCTCTTGATAAAAATGAATTTAATAGAATTTCTCATTGTACAACAGCACAGGAAATATGGCATACTTTGGAGGTGACACACGAAGGAACTTCTCAAGTCAAGGAGTCTCGGCTAGCCCTGTTCAGCAATGAATACGAAAACTTTGTGATGGACAAAGGCGAGAGCATAAAGGATATGTTTGGACGTTTTTCAACCTTGGTATACAATGCTAGAGCGCTTGGGAAGGTATTCACCGAGGTAGAGCTTGTGCGAAAGATACTACGAGTTTTACCAATGAACTTTGAGGCAAAAGTCACGGCAATCCAAGAATCGAAAGATCTGAGCAAACTAAGCATGGAGGAGTTGATTGGAAACTTGATGACATATGTGCTTGAGCTAAAAGCAAAGGAAGAACGCAATAACTCCGAACCAAAGAAGAAGACGATTGCCTTAAAGAGCAAAGAAGAAAGCGATGAAGAAGAAGAAGATCCAATTGAAGAGCTTGCAATGGCTGTCAATAATCTTAAAAAATGGTCAAGATTCAAGTCACGAAAGAAGAAAATAAGTGGTAATAAGTCAAAGAATTCTGACGATTCCGATAATGAATTAACATGCTATAACTGCAAGAAGCCTGGCCACTTCAAACAAAAATGTCCACTTCTCAAAAACAACAAAGGAAAGAAAAAGAAAAAGAAGGCTTTTGCAGCAACTTGGGATGATGAAGAAGGAGAGGAAGTTTCAAATAATAGCTCAGAGGAGGCTAACTTGTGTCTTATGTCAAAATCGGATTCAGAAGCAAGCTTAGAGGAATCTAGTGAGGTAAGTAACTATTCTTATAAAGAACTTGTTTCAATGTGTTGTGATTTTACTAAAATGATTGATACTCTTGAATCTAAAATTGAAAAACTAAAATCTGATAGGAGAGAACTTGTCCATGAAAATTCTAGGTTAGAAACTGAAATTGAAAATATTCAAAACCTAGAATGTAAAAAATGTAAGATTTTAGATTCAGAATTATCAAAACTGAGGAATAACTTTGAAAGTCTTGAAAGTGAAAACTTGAATCTTAAGGAAACCATCGACACTAGGAGAAAGGATTTTATTAATCGATGCACCTCACTTGTTACTGAAAACTCAACATTAAAAACCAAAGTCCAAAGTCTTGAGAAATCTTTGAATAACTTTTCAAGAGGCGAAAAATCTTTCAACATGCTATTGGGAAATCAAATTTTTGCTAACAACGGGAAAGGACTAGGTTTTGGGAAAACACAAGTTGATGATAATGCAAAATATAAGAATGTCTTTGATAGATGTGAAATATATAGATGTCGTGATGAAAATGATAGTCATAGGAACAAGAACACAAAATTTATACAAGTTTGGGTTCCTAAGAATTCTAAAAACAAATTTCATGTTTATTGGAATAAAAATAAAAGGACTAAACAAGTATGGATTCCAAAGGGATTGTTTATTCACAATGCTTCTATCACTAATAACATTGGACCTAAGAGTTTCTCTAGGTCATCTTCCTCTCTTCTTATGTAGGTCTGTTGGCGGGCTAAGGAACAACAAGAATGGTTTCTAGATTCAGGTTGTTCTAGACATATGACAGGTGACAAATCGAAGTTCCTTAGCTTAGAGAATTATAAAGGTGGAAATGTGATCATGGGAGACAATAGCAAGTGTAAGATTATTGGCAAAGGTGAAGTTGGTAGCGGTATTTTTTCTTTGACTAATGTTTTATACGTTGAAAATCTACATCACAATCTCATTTCTATTAGCCAACTATGTGACAAAGGTATGAACGTGATTTTTGATAGTGATACTTGCAAAATTATTGATAAATCTTCTAGTAACATTGTTTTTATGGGCAAAAGAAAAGGGAATGTTTACTCACTTTCATTTGATAATCTAAAACTTTCTAGATGTTTGGTAGCCACTGACGAAGAGGCATATTTATGGCATAGGAGACTTGGACATGCTAGCATGAGTCTCTTAGAAAAACTCGAATCAAAAGAATTAGTCAGAGGGTTACCACATCAGAAATTTAAAAATAATAAAGTGTGTAAAGCATGTTCCTTGAGCAAGCTTAGTCGATCATCATTTCGTCCTAAAAACATTGCTAGCACATCAAGGGTCCTTGAACTAGTTCACATGGATTTATTTGGACCAAATGAAATTTCAAGCTTGAATGGAAAACGTTATTGTTATGTATTGGTTGATGATTATTCTAGATTTACATGGGTTTACTTTTTAGCCAAAAAGTCTGAATCTTTCGAATATTTTTCAAAATTTGCAAAACTTGTTCAAAATGAAAAAGGAATTACAATTAAAACCTTGAGAAGTGATCATGGAGGCGAATTTGAAAATTTTGAATTTGAAAATTTTTGTGAAGAAAACGGTTTAAAACATGAATTTTCTGCTCCACGAACACCTCAACAAAATGGGGTGGTTGAAAGGAAAAATCGTACATTACAGGAATTGGCTAGATCCATGTTAAGTGAGTATAAGCTACCCCTAATCTTTTGGGCAGAGGCAGTGAATACTTCGTGCTATGTAATGAATAGAGTAATGATTAGACCAATACTTGGCAAAACGTCTTATGAACTGTGGCATGAAAGGAAACCTAACATTTCTTATTTTCGTATATTTGGGTGTCCTTGTTTCATTCTTAACACAGGAGATCAACTTGGAAAATTTGAATCAAAGGCTGATGATGGAATTTTCATGGGCTATTCAACAAGGAGTAAGGCTTACAGGATATATAACAAACGAACAAAGACAATTGTTGAGTCAATCAATGTGAAATTTGATGAATCTGATCTGGAAAAAACGACTGAAAGGATGGTTGACGATGGAGTAGATCCTGAAGGCACTGAAGAAGGGACATTTAGTAAGAAAACTGAAAGGAGGACTGTTGATGCTGATAAATTAAGGTTCAAACCTAATCATCCTCCTGAATTAATTATTGGTGATCCTACGGAAGGTATACGTACTCGTTCCTCATTTGATGAAAATTTATGTGCGTTTTGTTGTCATAGTGGTTTTATTTCTGAAATTGAACCTGATTCTGTTGAAATGGCTCTTAATGATGAAAATTGGTTTTTAGCAATGTAAAATGAACTTAATCAATTTGAGAGAAACAAAGTCTGGAATTTAGTTCCTAGGCCTAATGACTATCCAATTGTAGGGACTAAATGGGTGTTTAAAAATAAATTTGATGAATCAGGAAATGTAATTAGAAACAAGGCTAGGTTGGTTGCAAAAGGTTATAACCAAATAGAAGGCATAGACTTTGATGAAACATTTGCTCCAGTTGCTAGGTTAGAAGCCATTAGAATCTTGCTAAGTTTTGCATGTTACAAGGGTTTCAAACTTAAACAAATGGATGTAAAAAGTGCCTTTTTGAATGGTGATTTAAAAGAAGAAGTTTTTGTTGAACAACCACCCGGTTTTGAAAATCATGAATTTCCAAATTATGTGTATAAGTTAGAAAAAGCATTATATGGTCTTAAGCAAGCACCAAGAGCTTGGTATGACTGCCTCTGTACATATCTTTTGGAAAATGGTTTTAAAAAGGGAAGTGCTGACACGACTCTGTTTCTATTACATAAAGAACATGATTTTTTGATTGTTCAGATTTATGTGGATGATATTATTTATGGTGCTACTAATGAGCTTTTGTGTGAGAATTTTGAACAAGTCATGCAGGCTAAATTTGAGATGAGTTTGGTTGGTGAATTGAAATACTTTCTTGGATTTCAAATTAAGCAAAGCAGTGATGGTATCTTCATTTCACAATCCAAATATGTGTTGGAGCTATTGAAGAAATTTGGAGTCGAAAATTCCAAACCATTGAGAACTCCTATGAGCCCATCAACAAAGTTGGACAAAGATGAGAAAGGAATTGCAATTGATCAAAAGAAATATCGAGGGATAATCGGTTCACTTCTCTATCTTACTGCTTCTAGACCTGATATTATGTTTTCTGTGTGCTTGTGTGCACGTTTTCAAGCTAATCCCAAAGAATCTCATTTAAAAGCTACTAAACGAATTTTGAGATATCTTTCACACACACACAAATTTGGACTATGGTACCCCTCTTGTGAAAATTTTGATTTAGTAGGTTATTCCGATGCTGATTATGCTGGTTCATTAGTTGACAGAAAAAGCACTAGTGGGACATGTTTCATGCTAGGACATTCATTAGTCTCATGGTCAAGTCGGAAACAGAATTGTGTTGCATTATCCACCACTGAAGCAGAATATATTGCTTTGGGAAGTTGTTGTGCCCAAATTCTATGGATGATGCAAACTCTTTCTGATTTTGGCTTAGTCTATAAACAAGTCCCATTAAAATGTGATAGTAGGAGTGCTATAGATTTGTCAAATAATCCTGTTCATCACTCTCGCACAAAACACATTGGTGTGAGACACCATTTTCTTCGAGATCACATTGCTAAAGAAGACATTTGCATTGAATATATTTCAACAGAAACTCAACTTGCTGATATTTTCACAAAACCTCTCCCCGAAGACAGATTTTCCAAATTACGTTTAGATTTGGGAATTATAGAGGTTGACTAATCATTTTTTTTTTAAAAAAAAAAATTTGATTTTTGAATTTGATTCTAAATGACAATTTTTTAACTAATCTAACTCCCTAATGATTATCGAAAAGATGAATAGTGATTGAAAAAGTGATGAGTGTTGATATTTATCATATATTAAAACTCGAGAAAATATAATTAGGAAATTTCTTTAGAATTTCATAACAAGAGTTATAAAAACTTTTTGTTGGGTAATAATTCCATGACCATTTCTATTTCTATCATCTTTCTATCAAACATTACTCATCAAGATCATATTTAGTATGTAAATTTGTGGTAGTTTACAAAGGAAATCATTTGTTCTTCAATATCTTTAAATCAGTGAAGGAAATTATTTATGCTTCAATTTATTATATTCAGCAATTAAAAATAAATACCCAAAGTATTCACTCTCATTTAAAAGTCCTCACGGTCATGCATGGGTGAATTACTTGGATTTTTGATTATGTGCTTCCGTGCTCATTTAAAAGTCCTCACGGTTATGCATGTATGGAACGCATATTAAAAATAATTGATTTAATAGACAAGTTGATTCTAATCCCATTTAAAAGTCCTCACGGTCATGCGTGGTTAGAAGATACTTGATTTCATTTTTTAAAATTAAATTGGAATACTACTAATCTCATTTAAAAGTCCTAATGGTTATGCATGGTTAGTAGATATTTAAATTTCCAGAAATAAATATACCACAAATAGACATAACTATATGAATTTTTGATGATTCTATCTTCATCACTTCTGAAAGTGGAATATGCGCTTGACAAGGGTAATTATGATTTTTGTTTGAATTTTATTGAAATTTGATATTTATATTTAATTGAGTTAAATGTTTGATTCATGTCGATCATTTCATCCCTATTTTATAACACTATTATTCTTTTGCTGATAACAAAAGGGGGAGAGAAAAGTTAAGATTTTTGTCGAATAGAATCAAGCAAAGGTCAAATAATTTTCATTGTGCATATAGGCTCTCTTATATATTTCTATGCATATATGTAGGGGGAGCATTGTGTAGAGAGGGAGCATTCAAATAGGGGGAGCAAATGAAATTATCAAATACATTTAATATGTTCAAAATCTTAAATATATGTTTGTTATCATCAAAAGGGGGAGATTGTTGAATATGCGCTTTGCGCTATATGATTTTTGTTTGATGATAATAAACATACATACATTCATATAAATGTATTTGGTAATGTACTATTTTGTTTTTCATAGTTTAAATAAATATTTGTTGAATAAAATTAAATTACACATAATTCGAATTTGAATTCAAACAGAACAAGTTAAACAGATTTTGAATTCAAACAGAAATTTTTATTCAAACAAATATTTATTACAAATTGTAAATAGTACAATTTCATGCTCTCACTATACATGTACATTTTTGATTACAATCACATCACATTTACATCACGACCTTACTACATATCTCTCACACTCATATTTTTGTCTTCAACTATAATCCGGTTTGAATCCAGCATCTGAGTAATCTGCAAAAATATTTTCAAACGCAGTAAAATTGAAAGAGAAATATTTTTGAAATTTGAAAGAAACGATGATTTTGAAAACATTGTTTGCCTCAGTTATTTGGGTTGTTCGTCATCATTTTTGACTGTGCAATATCTGTGCATATCGATATTTTTTATCAGGGACAGGTAATTACAAGTGGCTGCAGTACACACGTGTACATTCGTATACGTGTGCACTGCCTCGCCAACTCGTGTGCAAAAATCAAACAAAAGCCGGGTTCAACTCACGTGCAATAACATAAAAGTCACAACTCTCAGCACAAGGTCAAACCCGAGTTTTTAAAACTGGATTCAACTCAGCAAACAGAAGTGCACCAGTACAAACCAAAGTCAAGGCAACATGAACTGCATAGGACTGTAACAACCAGAATGAAGACAAGTACACTTGAACAAAATGAACAAGTGGAGCATCTGTGTAAACTGGGCAAGTATGGACAGAGTTCGAGCACAGTTGAAGCTCAAGACATCAAGTGATATAAGTCAGAGCAACAAAATCATCACAATGAAGACCACTATGCAGTGTACAGTAATACAACAGAGAAATGCACAAGCATGATACAGAGAATACAGTATGAAGACCAAGGCTGCAAATGTGCAAATGCTCAAACTCAGTGACAACATACTACAATGACCAAGTACAAGTGCACCAATGAACCATCAAAGAATGCAACAGGTTATGCTGCAGGGATGAATACAACATGAAGCACTGCAACTCAAGGAGATAGGGTCGACCAAAAATCCAAATGCACAAAAGCATGATGCAAACTGAACAACTTACAAATATGCAACCATACAGCAGTCATGTATGCAACAGGTTCAAGGCCAGAATGTCCAGTTACAACTACAAGAGTGACGCAGTGAACAATGCAACATAAAGCAACAGACCAACAATGGAACAGCAGTTCATATAAACAAGTGTGCAAAGGCAATATGAACTAGTGACTCAGGTAACAACCAAATTAAGAATCAAGTGGAAATGAATCGATGTCCAATATGCAACATGGTCGAGCATTGATACAAGACACAAATGAATGACAATGAATGCAACAGTGAAGCAAAATATGGCAGTAAAGATATAATGGCCGTGAACAGCAAGATGATCAGCCACTAAAATTTCAAATGAAGCAAATCCAAGTTTACATACCAAATTCAAATGCAGTGATATGCAGCAGGGTAAAACAACACATTACAACAATATCGAGCAGCCAATTTTCAAAAAGGAGCACAGAGTAACCACAGTCGAAATCAAGTGACCGAAGTCAAAAAGCAAACCACTGTCGTGATAACCAAGTAAACAAAATAGGTCAAAGCCAAGAAATCACAACTTCAAAACCGTGAGTATCAAATTATACGAAATTTATCAAGTCAGAGAAAGTCACGGAACCAAAATCAAATTCAAGCCGAGAATTCTCTACCGTGTCAACCAAGGAATCAAGTGCATACGAATTTGATTAAGTCAAAGAAATCTCAAGCATCAATACATAATCGAACGACCAAAGCAATTTTTTGAAATAATCAGTCGAACGCAAAAATAGGAAATCAAATCCTATTAAAACCCTAATCATCATCGGCATTTCAATTCGATCGAGTTCAAGTATCAAATTAGAAAAGCAAAAGGAGACAGCACATACCGAATTCACAAGCATCAAAACTCGATCGAGCAACTGCAAGCAAGCTAGGGCAACAAATCACAGATCAATTGAAGAAACCAGAGCCCTAATTGCAACGAAGAACCGAAGCCCTAATTGCAACGAAGAGCCGAAGCCCTAACTGGATCAAAAGGGAACGAAGCCCTAACTGGAACGAAGCCGCCATTATTTCTCACGAACAAATAAAAAGAGGATCGGGTGAAATAAGGAAGTGGGCCGGTGTTCAAAAACAAAAGGGGGTTTTTGTTTTTTAATTAATATTGTTAATAAACTTATATTAATAATGTTAATTAGTTTAGGGCTATTTTGTTCTTAATTATTTTTTTCTACGAATCAAAGAGTTTAGGTAAATCACCACCTAGGTTTTAGGTTGTGTCTGATTGTCTATTTAGAGTTAGTTCAGTAAGCAGGGGTTGCGAGTTTGCAAAACTCTATAGGCGGTAGCAGGGTTTGCAAGTCTGTTAGAGTGTTTGTAAGCGTGATACTGTTTAATTCTAATAGAAATCTGGGAATGCAGCAGTAGGCAGGGGTTGCCGAAGCTGGGTAAATCTTGTGTGTGATTTACTTTTCAGTATATTTATTTCTGCAGTTTATTTTTGTGTTTAAATTAAGAAAATTTGCTATAACCCTATTCACCCCCCCTCTAGGGTTAATTTAGATCCTACAAATATGGGTTTGAGAATTTGCTCACAGTTATTGAAGTTTGAACAGAGAACAAGCTTTGGACTTAAAATCTGGAACTTTGATTTGTCTTTGTTTAGATTCGCCCAGGTTTGAATATGGTCTGGTTTGATTTGAATTGCTTTATCATCTCTCTAGCTTTTGATTTTTTTCTAGAACTTGTTTTGCTTCAGGATTGAATGCTTTAAACTTTGCTTTCGATCTGAGACTTGTTATTGTTTTCTTTTAGCTTTCAAGGTTTTCAACATTTTTTTTTTGGTTTGTAAAAACTTTTCTCAGGTTTGTTGATCTGAGAAATGAAGATGAAAGAAATATTCACTAGTTTGGTTATTTTCCTTATGCATGTTGTTTATGTTTTTAATTAAATTTTTTATAACCATTTTGTCGCTTGTTATTATTTGAACTAACACATGTAATTTAAGTATACACTTGTTAAATACCTTTTCTTATTGTTTTACAAATGTCATAAAAATGCATTTTTATGTTTCGAACCCTTGTTTTATTTTTATTTATTTACATAGATTTTTATCAATTATGTTTTTATTATTTCCAAATGTATTATGTCTTATAAATTCCAAAAGATACATATGTATATATTTTTAACCTTATACTTACTATTTTCAAATAGCAATTCAAAAATTATAATATTAAATTAAAAAATTTAACTTTCAAATAGCTATTGAAAATTTACTATATTGAATTCCAATATAACTTTCAAATTACATATATATACTATAAATTAGAAAACAAATTTCTATTAGTATTAATTTACCAAATTTACTTTATTTTCAATATATTTATTTTTGAATTTCAAAATAAAATTCTATTTACAAACACATATTTTAATTTATTTTGGAAAATTCAAATCAATTCACCATTAAATTCACAATTTAATTCCAAAATTTAAATTAATTATCATATTAAAACTGGCTCAAAAATGGGATCGTTACAAATTTCTCCCCTTAAGAAAATTTTGTCTTCAAAATTTGCAAGACAGAGAGACAACAAAGAATAGATGAAAGATAGGGAAATGGACTATCAGAACAATCCGAAATACTTATTCTACATTTGGCTTATCAAATCAGAATATCAAAAAATATTAGAATAAACTTATTCAACACTTTACGAAATATCGGGTCATCTGATCTACAAAATAAGCAGGGGCATTGGTTAGTCCGAAGGGATAAC
Organism: Allium cepa; assembly: GCA_030765085.1. Lineage (NCBI taxonomy): Eukaryota > Viridiplantae > Streptophyta > Magnoliopsida > Asparagales > Amaryllidaceae > Allium > Allium cepa. The sequence continues at coordinate 434,535,732 of CM060943.1, forward strand.
TAACCACTCGTAGAATATATCTGGACCCAATAGAACAAACAATGGATACTCAATCCAGATTGGAGTATCCCAAAGTATACACCAACTTGTCCCTCTTCGGACTTTCATCCTCAAAGAATAAACAAACGGATATCATTTAATTTAGTTTCATATTTCGTTAACCAACTTATTTCAATTAAAATTTCAGATTCATTAAAGTTTAGAACGAAAAGCTAAGGGAAACTTATCAAGATACGAATTAGGGACCTTCTATAACGATTCGTAGGGCCACCATCACACCAATGCTGCTTCCCGGAGCTGCCATGAAGCAATTTGGGAATTGAAATTGAACGATGATCAAAGGAGACCGAGAAAAAATTTGTTCCTGTTGTTGTAGGGTATCAACCATTTGTAGTGGTACTTTCCTGTCCCCTACCTCGTCCTCTTCTTGCGCTCATACTCACTATCGGTGGATAGTAAGAGAATTTGCTGAGGCATATAGACGGATATCTTAGGGAATACTCATTCTAGGGTATTTGTAACCCTATCTCTAATGAGTTGCCTAATGTGTTATACTCCTGAGCTAAAGTTCTTATTCAACCTTCAGCTCTGATACCACTGTAAACGAACCTGACTCGACCTAAGAAAATCGGCACCAAATACTTCACTTGTATTCGACTGCCGCAGATTCAAACATCGAATCTGGTTTGCCGAAGCTTATAACACATTAAGCACAACAACACAGCGGAAGAAATGAATAATATCATTGACATACAACAGTTGATTACAACAATGATACAATGAATATCACATATCAAAGATACATAATAGCGAAAAGATATAACAACGGAAAAGATAACTCCAACAAATTCTTTAAGAGAGAATGAATCCATAAACTGCATCCCAAAAACAGAGCTTCAAAACTCCAAATCGAAAGCTTGAACCGCCATCAAGTTGGACTTAAGCAAGTCTAATCCCGAGTATTGAAGAGAAGCACAAAGCGATAGCCAAAATCCAAAGGCTAAAAGCTATCGACTCTATATCTACTATGTAACAACCAGGTATTTTCAACCATTCGCATCTGCACATGTCAGACTTGAATTGCTCAAAATACCGCGTTGTAAATTAAATTTGGCAAATATCAGAATATACAGTAAATAATAATCACATATCATAGACACAGAATATTCAATAATGCAGCGGAAGTAAAAGAAATAGTAGTTCACAAAGCTACTATATAAATATCAGAGTTAAATAAGATACAACAGAATAAATAAAGTACAACAGAAGTCTCAAGATGATAACCAAGTACAAGATGGATAGAACAACAGAACTGGAAGAGATAAAACTAGATAAGCAGATAATCTCCAGCGATTCCAATCTCCAGAAAGTGGAATCCAAATCTGTGAATAACTCAGGCTGACCCGAGCGTAAATAAAAATACAAACACTCGAGTCAGGACAATATATACTTATATAATGTAAACCAATTCAAGTGAACTGCAATAAAGTACAAGTAACCTAAAGGATGCCTGGGACCGCCCATCCTCTAAGGATCCGTTAAACTATTTACTATGTAGTAATATTGCGCTATTACAATAATGTCTACAGTAAAATAAACTTACTTTTAAATAGCGTTCCAGGCTACCCATATCATCCATCACACATAATAGTCCTAGCAGTCCATCCAATATCATGACATCTCCACACCGGGTGACTGTCAGAGGATACCACACGGGCTACGAAAGAAAAACAAACTCGTAGTAAAGGCTCGGTATGGTAGGTGACACGGCACACAAGGCAATGCCATGGTAGATATACCAATTTCGCACACGGGCTGGTGGTAACGCAACAGCCACATATGCCCACCTTGGAACACACTCCCATATCAAAATCGGAGGATGGCCATCTTATCAATCACAAGTAAGAGTATAGTATCGAAGGAATGTGTCCGATCGGAGGAATGACCTCACTTGGCCCGAGATCGCTCCTGTTTTAGCCACCTTATGCCAACTCAAGGGAGTTGGGTTCACATAATATACCTCAAGAACGTCGCCACCATCCTACTTCATTCTGGAATCTCCACCGCATACACGGTTGTCAAAGTGGTTTTCGGTATCGACAAAGAGTATGCCAGATATCCGATCCCGGTCTCTTTGCCAACCAATCGTTATTATAACCCGTAGTTATAATTTAAAATGGTATTTATACTTCAAAACAGAATATCATTCAAATCCAAATCTTTATCAAAATAAAGATTAAATTAATTCCACACCATTTCAAAAAAATCATATCTTTCCAAAACCTCATGTCAAATCATTTCAATATATTAAAATATGATATCTTTACAAAACTTCATTTCCAATCATTTTGATATATCAAAATATCATATCTTTACAAAACTTCATTTCAAATCATTTCAATATATTAAAATATCATATCTTTACAAAACTACATTCATTTCAAATCATTATTCATTTTTTTCAATTTAAAATACCATTTCAATTCACATTTCAAAACAGTTTATATTGCAAATCAAATTACTTCATTTAAGTCAAAAATGAAGTTATTACATTTTATAATTAAATTATTACATTTCCAAAATTTATTAAATTAAACCCAAATTTCAATTTCAATTTAATTTAATTCAAACCATCATTTTCAATTCAAATTCAGTTTACTAACAAACTATTTCAAATCTTATCAAATTCAAATATAGGTTCAATCCACAAAATACAATATTCAATCTTTAGTATATTTTAAGGTTTGTATATCCCACCTTTCATAAATCCAATATCATTTAAATAAACTCAAATAAAATATACTTCAAATATTCATTTATCAAATAAATTAAATAAATCAGAAATCAAATATCCTTTCAAAATATCAAAATGTCAAAATATTATTCAAAACATTATTCATTTTTATCCATTTAAATAACTTTTAAATCCCTTCATTTTATTTAGGAATTAATTTCCATTTCAAACTTACGTTTCAAAAGCTTTTATATCAAAAATTAAATCTCTCCATTTAAATCATTTAAAGTCAATTCCTTATATTTATTAATTAAATATTAAATTTCCAAAACTTAAATCTTTCCATTTAAAGCCATATAAATGTCTCTTCATTATCTTTAGAAATTTAACATTTAATTTCCAAAATTTCATCATTTTTCCAAAGATTATTTTTTTCCCATAAAAGTTATTAAAACAACAAAAATATAGTTTCCGTAGCACTTAAAAATGCTACGTAAAGTTATAGTTTAAAATAGTTCATTTGACAAAAGACAACGTTTAAGTGCTGTAATAGATTTCCTTTAAATTTAAAATAAACTTAAATGTTAAGTTTAACCACTATAACATTTACAAAGTGCTATAATAGCCTTTATTTCAATTTAACTTTTTAGTTCATTTAAAACAACTACAGCATTTACAAAAATGCTGTAATACCCTTACATTACATTTCAAAAATGCTGTTAAATCAAATTCAAGGCTTCAATACAAATTTCACCAACAGTTAATTTTAATTTAAACCATTTACTTATAAAATCATAAAATTTCACATTTTAAAATCATCATTTCAATACTCTTATTTTTATGATTTTTATAAAGTTAAATTTCATCCAAAAATCAAATTTTAACATAATTTCTTATTTAAATTAAAGTAATAAATCCCATTTCTTCAATTAATTTTATTACTTAACCGTTAAGTTCTAAATTACCAAATTATAACTTATTTCTATTTATTTTACTAAATAAAAATGTCATTTTTAACAAAAGTTCAAAATTTCCCACAATAAGTTAAATTTCAAAATTTTGACTTAAAACATTCATTTATTCACATTTCCATTTATTCAAAAATCACTTTTATTTTTATAAAAAATCATTTTATTCATTTTAATTCAAAATATTATACTTTTACTTTTAAAAATAATTTTAAAACATTTCAGAAAATAATTTATAACCCACGGGTCTGTATATAGGTTTCTAGCCTAGGTTAAGTGATACAGATGCGTATTATTACAATCCGCAGTTTACAAAGAAAAACTGGGTTCTATCATTTCAAACCCGCTGTCCCAAGTAAAATGAACGATTTTGAAAACCGCTTAGGCCTATCATTTCAACCCACAACGATTTTTCCTTATTCTAAAGTCTGTTCGGGTATGTATCATTTCAACCCATAGTGATTCTAGTTTACAGGGAACTGGCAATGGTGATAATTGATATAAGTAACAAAATAACATAAAATAATAGTAACATATGATATAACAGGTGTATAACAGGTTTGAACATCATACGATAATAATGTATCAGTTATAACATGATGATATAAGTTACAGATTCAAGTGATGTCAGTTTATCTGTTATATAGGTACATATTGTCTGATGAGAATAACTCACTTGTTTAAGCGGGAGATGACGACCAAAACACACAATACAGAATCTTCGAAGGCACGACAACACGAATATGATTTGAGTGGGAGAGCCAAAGATTAATAGCATTGGATACATTCAAACAAAGCAAGACAATGTATACATAAATATATAACACAAAACAATATCGAAATGACTTGAAATAAAAAGCAACAAAGGGCAAAGTGATTCGACCTTTCTTTAATCACTCAAGAGCTCGACCAAGGGTATCTTTTTCACTGCCATAGCTAGACATAAGCTTGGGTTATGGCATCAAAATAGCACGGCAACAAGGAGATGATGATGGTAGGAGTTACATATGAATAAGACAAAGGGTCAAGGCAAAATAAGTGGAGTTTTGGTGCATTTTTGGCTCAGCCAAAGGCAAGTGGGGCTCGGCCCTTGCATGGTTCAGGTCTGGACAGTGGGTAGGTGGATGGCCAGAGGTGGTATCATAGTGGTGGTGGGGCAAGGGGAGGTGGCCAAGGTGAAATATGAAGGGGTTGGTGGTGAAACATGAGTTCGGCTAGCATGTTTGTGGAGTTTTTATGCAAATTTTGTGGTGATGCTTCATCCAATGGTCATGTCCAGATCTAGACAAGGGGAAGGTGATGGTGCTGATGTGACTGGTGTGGCGGAGAGGATGGTGGTGATGGTGGGTGGTAGAGGCCAAGCAAAGTTGAAGAGAGTTCTAGGCAAAACAATGAAAATAGGAAAGAAAAGAGTAGAATTAGAAGACATTAGAACTCATTTATTTTTCAATTGAGATAGCCGTGATTTTTTTAGAAGATGAGAAAGTTTTCTCACGTAAATGGAGATGAAAATACATGGATAGGTTGAGATGATGTGTATGGCACAAGAAAGAAAAGGAAAAGGCACAAGGAAATAAAGAGACAAGGAAATAAAGAATCACCAGAAAATGAAGGGTCTTTGTCTCTTGGAATTTCTTTTCTTCTAAACTGAAATAAACTAAACAAATATTCATAAAATAAAATAAAATACTGAACAAAATAAAATGAAAAAGAAAATAAAAATAATAATTTAAAGAAATATATAAAATAAATAAGAAAATAGCTATAAAAATGCAAACTAGGCTTTAAAAATTAGAAATAACTTCAATAAACTTTGGAAATTTTATTTTAATTTAAATACGTGTAAAATGAATAAAATAAAGTAAAACACAGCAAATAAGAGTGAATGCATAAAATAAATAAATAAATTTTAATTATATATTATTAAATTAAGAAAATAAAAAAATGGAAACTAGGCTTTAAAATAGAAAATAATGCAATAATTTTGGAAAAATTTTATTATCACTTTAAAAATATTAAAAGATACAAATATACATAAAATAACATATTAACACATATTAAAATAAAATATAACAAAGAAAATATGATTTATATAATTTAAAAGAGGCAAAATTGCAAAATAAAACAAATTACACTCAAAATTGAAATGTACATAACTTTTACAGTTTAACTCCATTTTCAACGAAACGAAAAGCAGTGTTCAATTTATTACATCTATTTTCATAATAAAAGATAAAATTTAAGATTTAAATAATTTAAATTTGAAGTTCGAAAGTCAAAGTTTGAAAAGTTTGACCAAAATTTCACTTTACAGTAAAATATTCAAATTATACTAGTTTGAACTATAAATCACTTATTAATCAACATTCATATTTTAACAAATGAAATGTTTGAAATAAAACAAATTAAAAATAATTAAAAATAAAAATAAAGTCAACTTAAATATATAAGCAAAATCTAGGGTTGTTCACTCTCCCCCACACAAAACTTTTCGTCCCCGAAAAAGAATGAGGTACGGGAAAGCACAGGAAAAGATAGAATGAAATAAGATTAAGACAAGATGACAATTAGATTGAAATTATACCTGATAACAATTGCTATAGGTATGTTTAAGAAGGTGGAGATGATCTTCCCAAGATTCTCCAGAATCAGGAACACAAGCACGAAAAGATCCTCTAGAATTTGATTCACTCTTTCCGCTTGACCAACGGTCTGTGGATGGAAAGCAGTGCTCAGATTCAAAATGAGTACCAAAGATTATAGAATGATTTCTAAATAGAAAGATTTTAGAAAGATGTCTATACCAGTCTGTAGCAAGATGAGGAATTTTTTTTAAGGACAACTAAAGATAGTTCGAAAATAAAATAAGATAATAAGTTTGAAAAACAAAATAAGATAATAGGTTTGAAATTTCCACGGATTCAACTTAAATTTATAATTAATTTTGCACAAGTTAAATAAATCTTAATTATCTCTAATTTCATTATCTTATCATCCAATTTTCTTAAACTAACAATTTTCAAAATCATGGATTTGAAAAATCATCATTTATTATATTCAAAAATGTACTTAATAAATTTAATTCTTCTTTATTCCTAATTAAAATACTCTCAATATATATTATCACCTATGTAAAAGACACTAACATTTATTATAACTGTTTTAATTTATTTTTGATTCCTTTAACATCATTTATATTGTAAATTATTCAATTAACCCCTTTTTCTATATTTCCCTCTGTCAATCTTTTATAACTAAAAATTAAGTGTATAACATTTATTATAATCACTCAAATTTTATTTATAGAACTTTTTATTTTGTATATTATCCAATTACATTGTTAACTTCTAAAATTTAAGGTAAGTTATATTTGAATGCAATTGAGTATTATACATATAAAACTTTCTAATTCAATCATCTCAAGTTTGAATCATTTATTCAAAAATATTGATTTTCTTTTTATAATTGCAATTATTCTTTAAGATAAATTGTAAGAATTAAATTTCCGATTCCTTTTAAACCATTTAGAGATAAATAAATATATGTACATATATGTTAAATCGAAATTAAATCATATATCTATACATATTATAAATCAAATCATATTTTAGGAATTCAAATCAATTAGATTTCCCAAAACAACAATGTAGCAAGACTACAGAAGGTCTCCTCGCTTCGGAACTCGAAAATGAAAGTCGATGATGTCGCGGTTCATCACCGAAATTATTTTCCAACGACAAAGAGAAGAGCACAAATTTCTTTAACTTTTCAAATTCTTTGGAAACAAATTTCTATTCAAAATGCTTTAAACAAGATATCCTTTTAAAACTTGAAAACACAAGGTTTGAAACCATCGGAAATTAAATTCTCAAATTCTTGTTTTAAATTCATTTCAGTTCCTAAATCAATTTATAAACAGCCATTTATAAATTCATTTATAGAAAATAAATGATAAATCAAGTATTATCATTTCAAATGATTAATTTAAATCAATTTTTTAAGTTCCATAAATTTACTTATATCAAAATTTATTTTATTAACCAAATTTTAAAATAATATTGTGTCAGTTTGTTCTGTCAAAGTATTTTAGAAATCCTATTGATAGCGTTGATCGGACGAATAAATCGGAAACCCAAATCAACATCAACAACTCAAACAACACAATATAAAACAAAACATTAATATTGATTTACAAGTACAATTCAAAATGTTTGGAAGATAGATTGGAAACAAAAGACAAGATGACTGAATAACAAATAGGGAGGTGGATAAGCTTAAATAAATCGTGGGTAACCTTAATCGGGTCAACCGTGATTTAAAGAATAAGATCGATGTGGATTTCTAGGGTAAATCAACATTCGATCTCAAGATATAGAGTTTGGAATAACAAAAGATATTAGCATCTAAGCTAAGGATAGATATAAATCTCTGGTGAATCGATGCTAATTGTAAAGGAGTTTCCCCCTTTACAAATGAATTTTTGAGATTGGCGGGACCGCCGATTCACTATAAAGCTCATTCGAAGTGGAGTTATGAGATACTCTAGAATCAAAGGAGGAAGAATGGTGAGGGACACGAATGGATTTTGGAACCGCAGGGAACGTTTCAAAATTCAAAGGTATTGAGTCAAAAAGGAAGAGATTTAAACTTGAATGAAAGTGATTCTATAAATACATTTACCATATATGCTGAGTTTTGCCTAGAGCTACCAAAGCTCTGATACCAACTGTAACAACCAGGTATTTTCAACCATTCACATCCGCACATTTCAGACTTGAATTGCTCAAAATACGGCGTTGTAAATAAAATTTGGCAGATATCAGAATATACCGTAAATAATAATCACATATCACAGACATAGAGTATTCAATAATGCAGCGGAAGTAAAAGAAATAGTAGTTCATGAATCTACTATATAAATATCTGAGTTAAATAAGATACAACAGAATAAATAAAGTACAACAAAAGTCTCAAGATGATAACCAAGTACAAGATGGATAGAACAATAGAACTGGAATAGATAAAACTAGATAAGCAGATAATCTCCAGCAATTCCAATCTCCAGAAAGTGGAATCCAAATCTGTGAATAACTCAGGCTGACCCGAGCGTAAATAAAAATACAAACAATCGAGTCAGGACAATATATACTTATATAATGTAAACCAACTCAAGTGAACTGTAATAAAGTACAAGTAACTTAAAGGATGCCTGGGACCGTCCATCCTCTAAGGATCCGTTAAACTATTTACTATGTAGTAATATTGCGCTATTAGAATAATGTCTACAGTAAAATAAACTTACTTTTAAATAGCGTTCCAGGCTACCCATATCACCCTTCACACATAATAGTCCCAGCATTCCATCCAATATCATGACATCTCCACACCGGGTGACTGTCAGAGGATACCACATGGGCTACGGGAGAAAAACAAACTCGTAGTAAAGGCTCGGTATGGTAGGTGACACGGCACACAAGGCAATGCCAGGGTAGATATACCAATTACGCACACCGCGGGTGGTAATGCAGCAGCCACATATGCCCACCTCGGAACACACTCCCATATCAAAATCGGAGGATGGCCATCTAATCAATCACAAGTAAGAGTATAGTATCGAAGGAATGTGTCCGATCGGAGGAATGACCTCACTTGGCCCGAGATCGCTCCTGTTTTAGCCACCTTATGCCAACTCAAGGGAGTTGGGTTCATGTAATATACCTCAAGAATGTTGCCACCATCCTACTTCATTCTGGAATCTCCACGGCGTACACGGTTGTCAAAGTGGTTTTCGGTATCGACAGAGAGTATGCCAGATATCTGATCCCGGACTCTTTGCCAACCAATCGTTATTATAACCCGTAGTTATAATTTAAAACGGTACTTATACTTCAAAATAGAATATCATTTCAAATCCAAATCTTTATCAAAATAAAGATTAAATTAATTCCAAACCATTTCAAGAACATCGTATCTTTCCAAAACCTCATGTCAAATCATTTCAATATATTAAAATATGATATCTTTACAAAACTTCATTTCCAATCATTTTGACATATGAAAATATCATATCTTTACAAAACTTCATTTCAAATCATTTCAATATATTAAAATATCATATCTTTGCAAAACTACATTCATTTCAAATCATTATTAATTTTTTTCAATTTAATATACCATTTCAATTCACATTTCAAAACCATTTATATTGCAAATCAAATTACTTCATTAAAATCAAAAAATGGAGTTATTACATTTTATAATTAAATTATTACATTTCCAAAATTTATTAAATTAAACCCAAATTTTAATTCCAATTTAATTTAATTCAAACCATCATTTTCAATTCACATTCAGTTTACTAACAAACCATTCCAAATCTTATCAAATTCAAATATAGGTTCAATCCACAAAATACAATATTCAATCTTTAGTATGTTTCAAGGTTTGTATATCCCACCTTTCATAAATCCAATACAATTTAAATAAACTCAAATAATATATACTTCAAATATTCATTTATCAAATAAATTAAATAAATCAGAAATCAAATATCCTTTCAAAATATCAAAATGTCAAAATATTATTCAAAACATCATTCATTTTTATTCGTTTAAATAAGTTTTAAATCCCTTCATTTTATTTAGGAATTAATTACCATTTCAAACTTAAATTTCAAAAGATTTTATATCAAAAATTAAATCTCTCCATTTCAATCATTTATAGTCAATTCCTTATATTTATTAATTAAATATTAAATTTCCAAGACTTAAATCTTTCCATTTAAAGTCATATAAATGTCTCTTCATTACCTTTAGAAATTTAACATTTAATTTTCAAAATTTTATCATTTTTCCAAAGATTATTTTTTCCATAAAAGTTATTAAAACAACAAAAATATAGTTTCCGTAGTACTTAAAAATGCTACGTAAAGTTATAGTTTAAAATAGTTCATTTGACAAAAGACAGCGTTTAAGTGCTGTAATAGATTTCCTTTAAATTTCAAATAAACTTAAATGTTAAGTTTAACCACTATATCATTTACAAAGTGTTATACTAACCTTTATTTCAATTTAACTTTTTAGTTCATTTAAAACAACTACAGCAGTTATAATACATTACATTTCAAAAATGCTGTTAAATTAAATTCAAGGCTTCAATACAAATTTCACCAACAGTTAATTTTAATTTAAACCATTTACTTATAAAATCATAAAATTTCACATTTTAAAATCATTATTTCAATACTCTTATTTTTATGATTTTATAAAGTTAAATTTTATCCAAAAATCAAATTTTAACATAATTTCTTATTTAAATTAAAGTATTAAATCCCATTTCTTTAAATAATTTTATTGCTTAACCATTAAGTTTTAAATTACCAAATTATAACTTATTCTGTTTATTTTACTTAATAAAAATGTCATTTTTAACAAAAGTTCAAAATTTCCCACAATAAGTTATATTTCAAAATTTTGACTTAAAACATTCATTTATTCACATTTTCATTTATTCAAAAATCACTTTTATTTTTATAAAAAAAATCATTTTATTCATTTTAATTCAAAATATTATACTTTTACTTTTAAAAATAATTTAAAAACATTTCAGAAAATAATTTATAACCCACGGGTTTGTATCTAGTTTTCTAGCCTAGGTCAAGTGATACGGATGTATATCATCAACCCGCAGTTTACAAAGAAAAACCAGGTTCTATCAGTTCAAACCCGCAGTCCCAAGTAAAATGAATGATTTTGAAAACCGCTCAGGCCTATCATTTCAGCCCATAACGATTTTCCCTTATTCTAAAGTCCGTTCGGGTATGTATCATTTCAACCCATAGTGATTCTAGTCTACAGGGAACTGGCAATGGTGATAATTGATATAAATAAAAAAATAACATAAAGTAACAGTAACATATGATATAATAGGTGTAATAATAGGTGTGAACATCATACGATAATAATGTATCAGTTATAACATGATGATATAAGTTACAGATTCAAGTGATGTCAGTTTATCTATTATATAGGTACATATTGTCTGGTGAGAATAACTCACTTGTTTAAGCTGGAGATGACGACCAAAACACACAACACAGAATCTTCGAAGGCACGACAACACGAATATGATTTGAGTGGGAGAGCCAAAGATTAATAGCCTTGGATACATTCAAACAAAACAAGACAATGTATACTTAAATATATAACACAAAACAATATCGAAATGACTTGAAATAAAAAGCAACAAAGGGCAAAGTGATTCGACCTTTCTTTAACCATTCAAGACCTCGAACAAGGGGATCTTTTTCTTAGCCATAGCTGTACATAAGCTTGGGTTATGGCATCAAAATAGCACGGCAACAAGGAGATGATGATGGTAGGAGTTACATATGAATAAGACAAAGGGTCAAGGCAAAATAAGTGGAGTTTTGGTGCATTTTTGGCTCAGCCAAAGGCAAGTGGGGCTCGGCCCTTGCATGGTTCAGGTCTGGACAGTGGGTAGGTGGATGGCCAGAGGTGGTATCATAGTGGTGGTGGGGCAAGGGGAGGTGGCCAAGGTGAAATATGAAGGGGTTGGTGGTGAAACATGAGTTCGGCTAGCATGTTTGTGGAGTTTTGTGCAAATTTTGTGGTGATGCTTCATCTAATGGTCATGTCTAGATCTAGACAAGGGGAAGGTGATGGTGCTGATGTGACTGGTGTGGCGGAGAGGATGGTGGTGATGGTGGGTGGTAGAGGCCAAGCAAGGTTGAAGAGAGATCTAGGCAAAACTATGAAAATAGGAAAGAAAAGAGTAGAATAAGAAGACATTAGAACTCATTTATTTTTCAATTGAGATAGCCGTGATTTTTTTAGAAGATGAGAAAGTTTTCTCACGTAAATGGAGATGAAAATACATGGCTAAGGTGAGATGATGTGTACGGCACAAGAAAGAAAAGGAAAAGGCACAAGGAAATGAAGAGGCAAGGAAATAAAGAGTCACCAGAAAATGAAGGGTCTTTGTCTCTTGGAATTTCTTTTCTTCTAAATTGAAATAAACTAAATACAATTCAGAAAATAAAATAAAATACTGAACAAAATAAAATGAAAAAGAAAATAAAAAATAATAATTTAAAGAAATATATAAAATAAATAAGAAAATAGCTATAAAAATGCAAACTAGGCTTTAAAAATTAGAAATAACTTCAATAAACTTTGGAAAATTTTATTTTAATTTAAGTACATGTAAAATGAATAAAATAAAGTAAAACACAGCAAATAAGAGTGAATGCATAAAATAAATAAATAAATTTTAATTATATATAATTAAATTAAGAAAATAAAAAAAAATAGAAACTAAGCTTTAAAATAGAAAATAAATGCAATAAATTTTGGAAAAATTTTATTATCACTTTAAAAATATTAAAAGATACAAATATACATAAAATAACATATTAAAATAAAATATAACAAAGAAAATATGATTTATATAATTTAAAAGAGACAAAATTGCAAAATAAAACAAATTACACTCAAAATTGAAATGTACATAATTTTTACAGTTTAACTCCATTTGCAACGAAACGAAAAGCAGTGTTCAATTTATTACATCTATTTTCATAATAAAAGATAAAATTTAAGATTTAGATAATTGAAATTTGAAGTTCAAAAGTCAAAGTTTGAACAGTTTGACCAGAATTTCACTTTACAATAAAATATTCAAATTATACTAGTTTGAACTATAAATCACTTAATAATCAACATTCATATTTAAAAAAATGAAATGTTTGAAATAAAACAAATTAAAAATAATTAAAAATAAAAATAAAGTCAACTTAAATATATAAGCAAAATCTTGGGTTGTTACATACTAGCTGACTATCTGAAAATCTAAATCTAGGATGCACGTGTGGAAAATTATGGGCACCTAGAGTTTAGAAAGGGAACAATAAACTCCAGATCAGTCATGAGACTAGTGTGAGCAACAAAAACATTTTTCTTTAAACAAAACAAACAAAAAGAATATAAAAAGAAATCCGCAATGCTTTTTGGAAAATGAAACTATCATAAGGCCTCCACGCACATACACAATGCAAGTGCAGTTGGAGGAGACTTCTCCGTATGATAGTCAAACATGCTTGGTACGCGAAATCCTTTTGATATTATTATTGGTGTATAGTGCAGAAAATATTTGCAAGTATAATATTAATCTTAGCCAGCATATGTACCATTATAGTATGCCTACTATAGCTACCATGTTAAATGGCAGGTTCTACAACTAAAATCGTACAAGGTGCGTATTGGTGATTGGATTTCCAACAAATGGTCAGGCAAGGGAACTTCTTAGGGTACATGGATACGCCTCTGGAGAGACGCCCCGAGAACCTAATTGAATCTCTGTCAACACAAGGCCGGGTTACCTCTGTAACTAGGTAACTACTGCACAAGTATGTCATCCCCCGGTCGTAACCAACCTTTATCCGAGCGCTCGATACCAACAACCACAAAGCAATGTATTTTCAATAAACACATAAGTAAAATATCTAGGCTCCATACCATGATACCACCTCTATCCAGAAGGAAATGGACATACACTCAGGGGGCGCAACCCCTAAATAACCTTGCTGCATCTTTCCTGTTTCGACCATTTTCGAGTTGTGTGGCCCGATGAGCTCACGTCCACAAAGTTACGCTTTTCACAAAAGCCATGCTTCGATCAACACATGATCAGCAGCACTTCGTATGCCACATTACCAAATTGGGAATGTATCACTAGTAACCATCAACTACATAACCTCTAAGCTCATACGTCTCAGAGAAGGGTGTTAGGCTAAGAGAATAAATTCTCCGCTACCAAACAGAAATGTATTTGATAGAAACCAGCTTTACATCACAAAGTGTAATGTCAGACATACATCCATACAAGTCTGTTCCGGGTTTGAACAGAACTGAAGGCACTTCAAAGGAAGCTCTTGCAATCAGGGTATTCACAATCCCGATCGAACTTCCCATCACATATGGAGATCTCTATACCGGTGCAACTCAGACGGGTTATCCTTTCATTCTCGAAAACACCCGATCTTCACCACCGGTCTTCAAATGTAATCCATTTACGTCGTATCATTATTCAGAATGGGTTATATGACACAAAGCCCTCTCCCGGCTAAACCGAATAACGAGCGCAATATTTTAAAATCATATGGATATTGGGATCATATTTAAGTCACAACTTATTACCAAAAACCTTTATTCAAATTGGTTAAACAAATTACCATTTTCAAATCTTTAAATAAAAGATTCACTTCACAAAGTTCGCCAATCTTTCACAAAGATTCATTCATAGTTTTCAAAACTATTTACAATTCCGAATCTTTTGTACAAAAGATACACCTTAAAGATCTTCTTTCAATTTAAAAACAAATTCTCCAACCTTTGACAAAGATTCATTCGGAGCTTTCAAAACGATCCCATTTCAAATTTGAAACCCCTTTTAACAAAAATTGGAAATCATTTCTATATTTGAAAGCTATTATCATATGAAAACAAATACATTTTGTTTCGGAAAAATCCGATCATATACACACAACTTATAGCCTTTAAAGGTATAAACTTGGGTTGAATTTAAATTCTCAAATTAATACTTTAAAAATACTTTAAAGATGGTTTAAAACTATATATATACACATTATATAAATTGTATAAACCTTTCAAACCAAATTTCCAAAACGATTCCAAAACTTAAACAATATATATATTATTTAAACTAAATTTCAATTTCAAAACTTCCATTTCAAAGGCTTTTCATATTCAATTTAATTCCATTTCCAAAACCAATTGGATTCAAAATTCAACTTTAAAACCATTTCATTAAATTCAAATATTTGTGACTTAACCGATTTCCTCGTGCAATCCATATTTGTGTGTGTAAGGTGTAGTCCAGGGGTTTTACACAATAGTGCAACATCATCAAGCATCACAGATTCAAGCACAATAATTTTGATGAGCGGTATAATTCCTATAACGCTTATCTTCATTTACAGATACACAGATAAATAATATAAATTCATCACGGATAATAAATTACATTCATCACAGCTCAAATCAAAACAATTCATATCACAAAGCATCATACATCAGGAATACCAAGCAATTCAACATTCAGTAGAATCCAAACATCCATAAGTAAAATTAATTGATTATCTGATTAATCTAAATCGGATTAATTACTTATGAATAAACTACTAATCTTGGTTAATTAACATTAATTAATTACAAATTATTCTAATTAATTAACCTTTAAAAAAAATTAACCCTTAATAATTAATTAATTAACCTTAATTAATAATTTAATCAATCTTTAATTGTTAAATAATGAACCTTTAATTATTTAATTATCCTTTAATTAATTGTTTCCAAATTAATTACCTTAATTAATTAATCACACAAATTAATTATCCTTTAAATAATTAAGGATGTAAACCTTTAATTAATTATCCTTAATTCATTACATAATAAACTAACCCTTAATTATTAAATTAATTAACCTTAATTAATTACAATAAATAAACCATTCTTAAGTTAATTACATAATTAATTAACCTTTAATTAATACATCATCCCTTAATCACTTTCATTAATTAATTAACCTTTAATTAATTAATTATTCTCAAATTTAGTACCTTAATTAATTAATGCCATAAATTAATTATCCTTTAATTAACTTATTCTTTAATCACTTGATAAATCATTTCCTTAATCATTAATTAATTATTCCTAATTACTTTCATTTATTTAATTAACCTTTAATTAATTTCATTAATGAATCACCTTGGTTAATTATCCATTGACGTAAACCCATTAAGTTAAACTATCCTTTAAAACACATTTTACTTCTTAATTTTCCACTTAATTTATAATATTAAGTTTGTTTAGACTTTCAAAACAAAGGTTATATAAGATTAAAACACTTTCAAACTTAGTTAAAAAAAAATTTAAAACCTTGTAAATAAATTTTCTTTGAAAAATCTTGACTTATCTTCCCTTTAAAACTTATTTAATTTAAAAGATTTTAAAAACTTGGTTTACTCTTTATTCAAAACTTATTGAATCTATCCAACTCAATAAAACCCGAGCCATAACATCAATTACCCGAGTCAACTCAACAATCTCTCGAGCAAACTCATTTTTATATCTGCTTCGAGTCAAGCACTTCATCACACGCGTACGAACCCGAGACATAGTCATCTTCCCTAAATTCCTAAATAAACTCGGATATCAGTGACATATGGTGCATCTACACGATCGCCAGAGCGATCTCTGATCATCACCGTGGTCATCGACACACCGACGTCAACTCTCTTGAGCTTTCCAAACACCCAGAACCTCGAAAACATCCACAAATCAAAATCGAGCATGGTTGATCAAACCTGGAACAATCCAGTCGCCAAAAACTACTTCGCCACAATGACTCCGACCTTCGGTCAATTGGCCTCCGCGATCAAAGCTTCGCCACACGACAACAATTCCATCCCCCGGGTCCGATCGACCATAGAACTTCGACGATGACGCGATTAGCTCGAGAATGCCAGCACTCCAAACATGACCATAAACCCTAAATCCTCATCGATGCGCCACTATAGTGGATTACAAATCCACTGACTAATATTTCGATAACCTCCATCACCTCAGCAACCTCCATTTTGAACTTGATGATCAACACTAAGTCGATCGACGACAATTGACAAAAATGTCAAAATCGTTCAACTCCCACTATCTCGATGATTACACCTTGACAAATCACGAAATGATTTTCTAAATTCATGTTTGTGAAATATGAATTAATTTATATGATTAAAGCTTGAAGATTTAGAAAACAACTCTTCGACTTGAATTCATTTTTACTGTCATTATTTATTTCCAGAAATCCTACCTATTTATTCTACTTAATAATACTTTTAAAAATAATGATATACTGATACAAACATGTCTTCTCTAGATATTTTAACTTGAATTCGATTTAAATGGAAAGATAAGAATTTCTTCCCAGTGAGTTGAACCTGTAGTTATAAACAGAGGAACATATAGACGGATACACAGACATTCAAAAATATGCGTTCACATCCATTCATTTTCAAAAGAAAACCAAAATATGAATATGGATTTGAGAATTTGCTCACAGTGATTGAAGTTTGAACAGAGAAATAGCTTTGGACTTAAAATATGAAACTTTGATTTGTGTTTGTTTAGATTTGCCCAGGTTTGAATATGCTTTGGTTTGATTTGAATTGCTTTATCTTCTCTTTGGCTTTTGATTTTTTTTCTGGAACTTGTTTTGCTTCAGGATTGAATGCTTTAAACTTTGCTTTTGATCTGAGACTTGTTATTGTTCGCATTTTAGCTTTCCAGTTTTCAACATTTTTTTTTCGGTTTGTAAAAACTTTTCTCAGGTTTGTTGATCTAAGAAACGAAGATGAAAGAAATATACACTAGTTTGGTTATTTTCCTTATGCATGTTATTTGTGTTTTTAATTAATTTTTTTTATAAACCATTTTTCCACTTGTTATTATTTGAACTAACACATGTAACTTAAATATACACTTGTTAAGTACCTTTTCTTATTGTTTACAAATGTCATAAAAGTGCATTTTTATGTTTTAAACCCTTGTTTTATTTTTATTTATTTACATAGATTTTTATCAATTATGTTTTTATTATTTCCAAATGTATTATGTTTTATAAATTCCAAAAGATCATATGTATATATTTTTAACCTTATATTTATTACTTTCAAATAGCAATTCAAAAATTATTATATTAAATTAAAAAAATTTAACTTTCAAATAGCTATTGAAAATTTACTATATTGAATTCCAATATAACTTTCAAATTACATGTATATATTATAAATTAGATAAAAATTTCTATTAATATTAATTTATCAAATTTAATTTATTTTCAATATATTTATTTTTGAATTTCAAAATGAAGTTCATTGTGGAAAATTCAAATAATTCACCATTAAATTCACAATTTAATTCCAAAATTTAAATTAATTATCAAATTAAAACTGGCTCAAAAACGGGATCGTTACAAAATTCCAATCAATTGAAATGATTTAAACATTATACTTGGTTATAAATAGAATATACGAAAACAATTGTAAGTATTGTATTAATTAATTAAATAATGGGTAGTAAATGGTAATTGGATAGAATTAGTATAGTGTAAGTTGTGGTAACAATTAATGGTAAATAATAAACTTACAAATGTTATAAAATGTAGCAATGGTGACAATTGTTGTTTGTTACCAATATATTTAATCAACTATAATTAAAGGAAATTAAATGTCATATTAATATGAGTTAAGACAATAACTGCAAATTGTGAATGTAATAAAACGTATATAGATTTTAATTATGTTCATAAAGAAATGATTAATGAAATAAAAAGAGTGAAGCAAAGATAAATTAATTTAATGAGATTTTTAATTTGTAATAAAATTGACAAAAATCCAATATAATGAAATATAGTAGTTAACACAAATAAAAAAGATGGAAATTATAGCATATTAGTGAAATAAGATATCAACCAATATTAACTATGTCTATAGAGTAATAATTGATTTAATGAAAAGATTGAAACCAAAATTAAATCAATCTTATTGGAATTAATTATAAATAATTGGATTAAATTACAGTTGAAGTTAAACACTGTAATTAGTAAAATATTAAACCCTGAAATTGATATGAAAAATAGTTCTCAATTATTATGGATGTCTAAGAAATTAAAAATGATAAAGTTTGTTAGTTTATAAATATTGAGTTAAAAAGTGATTTAATTAATTTACTATTAATTTATTTAATTAAGGTGAAAATAGCCATTTTGGCCACTATTTTGGATTTCGACGAAACTAGTTTCATCTGATCCGTAACGGCGAACTATTGTAGGATTTTAAGTTTCGTAGCGATCGGACTTGTCGTTTAATCGTACGGGCTTGAAACGCGTAGAAAAATTAATTTAATTCAATTCAATTGAAATCATTTTGAAATAAGTTGATTTTAAGCTAACTTCTTCATACGATGGAATTTGGACATGAAACCTATTCCATTGAGTTTAAAATTATCGAAAATATCTATTTTGATATATGCGATGACCCATTTTCGTTCCGGATACATAACGAGCATTTCGGGTCGTTTATCGTTGAACTTGTAAATCAATCGTGTCCATTCATTCGTATTTTTGATCTACCTATAAATAACCTGTTATAAACCCTAGCTGTACTATTTCTTATTCCATTTGTCTGAACATACAATTTCATCTGTCCACTTCTCCTTCGCAATGCAGACAAACAAATTCCAAATTCAAATTCAAATCAATTTTTAATCAAAAATTAAAACACTCCAAACCCTATCAAATTATATATCGTTTCGAAGCTCTCGACGAGTGCAACCCAAATCTATGAATTGCTTTTCGATTTGGTTCATGGTTTGCCTAGAATTGCCAAAAACAGTCACGGCCGTTCGTCATACCTTGATCAACTTAGTCGGATCGTCAAATCAATGATACTGGGTCGTGGAGAGCAGCGAGTGTAGTTCATCCATGTGGTTCGTTGTGTGATTTGACGGCTTGATCTACGGGATAAATTACATTAGGGTTTGGTTAGGTAGTGGCGGCTAGGGCATTAGCGCGTCGATCAGCGTGGCAGGTGGGGTCACGAGGCAAGAGGGGTTCACTCGTGGACGACAGCTCTCCTAGTGGAAGCGCGATGGCCACAACTGGCCATAGTGGGTGCATGCGTTGGCATCTTGCTAGCGGCATGTAAGCAGTTGTGAGAGTGAGAGCATGGGTTGGGGAAGGTATATTTAATTACAATTTTGCCATTTGCTTATTTATTTATTTTTTTAATTTAAAACTTATAACAACCACAACTTTTTCGTACAAGCTCGGATTGGGACACGGTTTGTTCCACTAGGATCGTATCAGAATTCCGAAAATTTTGTCCATTGTTTGGACAAATTCTGAGACTATTGAATTTAGGCCCTAAATTGGATTTTAATTCGATTTAAAATCAATGGTGAGTGTTCCAACCCACTCAGAACTTCTAAAATTTCTTATGTTAGTTAAATTTAATTTATGATGTGATTAGAAATTTATTGATCGATGTTTGGTATATTTAAATTGTCATTCTAGTTAAATTTGACTTTTATTGCATTTAATCATCATTTAATTTAATACTGAATTTAAATTATAAATTTAATATCTGATATTGATTATCAGTTATCTATTAATGCTTATTGATTTATTTGGATGATGATTGTGATGTATGTTTGATCGTTGATATTGGATGACTAAATGTTATATTTTATATTGTTATAATATTGCAAGTTCCTTATGGGTTGAAATGATACATACCCAAATGATTTATAGATTAGGGAAAAATCAATATGGGTTGAAATGATAGAATCGAGTGATTTTATGGATTTTATTTAATTCAGATCGCGATTTGAAAATGATATATAACCGTAAAAAAAATTAATTGCGGATTGAAATGATAAATATTCGTATATAATATCATAAAGTAAATAATAAAATGTAAATAGGTAATATAATACAAAATATTATATATATATATATATATATGTTCTCTCTAATAGGGGTTGGATATCTAGAATATTTATGTTATGTTTCCTGGAATATTTTAATAAATAGTAATAAGATATAAAGAGGACTATTATGTCACTACTATGTCACTACAGGCTAGAAGCCCCCACCCACTAAGTTCAATTAGTCAAGGGAGAACATATATATATAATATTTTGTATTATATTACCTATTTACATTTTATTATTTACTTTATGATATTATATACTTGACCCTAGGGTGTAAAATTATATACGGACACCGGATTGGTTAAATTAAATGATTTTTGAATCTTTGAAATTTTAAATTCAATTATCTAGTATTTTGAAAAGAACTCGATTTATATAAACTGAAGTATTTTCGATAATCCAAGCATTAACGCTGAAAATTGAATTGATTTAATGAATTTTTCAAAGAATTTAAGTTGAAATTTCAAGGTTGAAGTATCAAATATAAATGAATTTATCGAAATTGAGTTATTGAAATGTTTTGATATAACTTTAAAATCTATTTTAGAATAATTTAAATTATTTTAATTACCTTAAACTATTTTAATTTATTTAGTTTATTATAACCTACTTAACCCAATTTAATCTATTTTTACCTATTTTAAACTAATTAAATTTATTAAATCTATTTTACGTCTATTTAATACACTTTAAATCTATTTGATATATTTTAAATTTAATTAATCTATTTGAAAATCTACTTAATATAATTTAAATCAATTTAATCTATGATTAATCTATTTAAAACACTTTAAACCTAGTAAAATCTATTTAATCTATTTTAAATCTACTTAAATCATTTTAAATCTAATTAAATCAAATCTTAATCTATTTAAACTATTTTACTATTTTACTTTGTTTAAACTATTAAAATTATTATGATTATCTAAACTATTTTCTAAAATTGCAAACTGTGTAATGCTGTAGTATTTATATTAAATCCTTGATGATGGTACAACCTAAGTTGGAATTTGAAATTGATACCTTTTGTGTATTGACATATTTGAATAAATATGATTTTGGAAGTGAATGTGATTTTTAAAAGAGAACATGATTTCGAAAGAGATATGATTTGAAATCGAATATGATAGACATAAATTGTGAATTGACTTTTGGAATGTAAAAGAGCCATCCGGTGTGAAATAAGCGTTTGGTTGTTAAAGAGATCGGGATCGGATGTTGTCATACTCTCTACCAATACCGAAAACCACATTAACAATTGTGTACGTGGTGGAGATTCCAAAAATGAAGTAGGATGGTTTGACAAACGAGTTCTGTATAAGGTATGACGTGACTCTGACTCCCGTGAGTCAGCTTAGATGTGACTAAAACAGGAGCCATGTCAGGACAAGTAAGATCGCACCTCCGAGCATACACCTTTCTTCGATACCATATTATGACTTTGTGATGATTTGGTGGCCACCCTTTGATTTTCATTTGGGAGTGTGTTCCGAGGTGGGCGGTAGTAGCTGCTATGCGTTACCACCAGTCCGGATCCGCAATTGGTATATCTACCCTGGCATTGCCTTGAATGCCGTGTTCACATGCCCTAGAGCGCCTTCTACGAATTTGTTTTGTACCATACCTATGGAGTTCCTTCTGATAGGCTCTAGTTTATGGAGGAGTTATGGTACTGTATAGACTATGAGAATGTATAAAAATGTGTTAAGGGGGATATGGGTAACACCTTAACGTTGTTTTAATACTTTTACTTTACTGTAGACATATTATAATAGTGTATTGTACTACTTAGTAGATAGTTTAACGGATCCTTAGGAGATGTGAATCCCGAACATCTCTTAAGTTACTGCACCCACGTTAAACATTGGATAGGAGATGTCAAACCCCGTAAACATCTCCGATGCCATTACACTCATATTTAATTACTGTTGATTTAACTTGCATAAGATCTTTTAGTTCTAACTCGAGTGTTTTTTCCTTTCAATTCGCTCAGGTCAGCCTGAGCATTTCAGGGTTGAAGACTTTATTTCTGGAGGATGAAGACGAATATTTGTAGCATTATTATTTATTATAATTATTCCCCCGCATCATGTTGTTCCGCTGCATTTCTTTATTTGTATTTGTTTTATGTAACTCTGATTTTTGTGTTGTAAAAGAATAATCAAATGTATTTATAAAACATCTTCATGAACTTTTATTTCATTATTATATTTTGTCATTCCGCTGCGAGATTCTATATTTATTTTATTTCTTTCTCCTTTTCTTATTTACCCCATGACAATCTGCCCTTTTGAATGGTTTGAGTCTAGCATGTGTGTCTGCTTAAAACGGCCAAAAATACAGGTCATTACAGGTTTGGTGTTGGCTCGCACCTATAAGTCTCCATACCATATTATCCAAATCCATCTCTGGTGGGTTTACTGAAAGGTGATAATCAGGTTCCACCCCAAGTTTTTGGCTCGGCAAAAGCTCTTAGTTAGGCTCATGATACTTGGGTTCCGCTAACTCCGGGACAACCGCTTGTTTGACAGTTCTATAAGCATGACTCCTTTGCGGCAGCCACCTGATTTCCAATATTCTAGCCACTTGCGGCATGACTGGAAGCTAGGCGAAGGCCATCATTCAAGAACTGAGCATCGAACCCACCATGTGATGGTTTGGTACCAAAACCTCCTAATGGTTCGGTATCAATCCATATTCTTTGTTGCTATTTTGGTCCAGTTTCAACCTCAACATCCCGACTTCATTTGAACCATCTTTTTTTTCGTATTACCTGCCTATGATATGATGATGAGGAACTATCAAAATCTAAACCAGAAGGCATTAAATCCTTTCTGATTATTTGGTGGATGTTATTGAGTTGGACCAATAATTTCTGGTTCTGCTGCATCTGTCAACTCAACGCCTGATAGCTATCATGTAGTTTTTTCATCATTCGGTCCATCTCGATACTAGCAATTATATTAGATAAGGTTTAGACCTCGGCAATAACTAGCTGTGCAACTTCATCAATATGTTAAGGATAACATTCTCAACATCCTAAGCAGTATCGAAAATAGTAGATCGATCATTCCTTAGATCCATAATGGATAGCTTCTTATAGATTTTTGAAAATAGTAGCCAAAAAACTAAAATGGTAGAAATTAAACCGATCTCTTAGATTTGCAACCCAGTAATAGATGATGAATCCAAACAAGTTGAGAATATTTTTTCTCGGTGAAAGCACCAAAATGTTAGTGTCAAAATGTGTCACCAACACCCAAGAGATAATAAAGAGAATGATATTAAAGAAATATAAATGAAAACGTGCAAGAAGCAAGATATAATCGTTTATAGTAGTTCGGCTAAGTGTTGCCTATGTCCACTTGTGATTCTATCCATTTTATTATTGGAAATGGGGTTGCGGTTCTTCTGGATCGGTAGGGATCCTTAGGAAATTATAGTAAAGATGAAACAAATATATAGTTCTTACGTATTTAGGGAACCTCCCGACAATTGCTTAAGAGAAGACGTGGCTGGCTCAACATAGCACATCTCAACTACCATAACGTAGTAAATAGATTAAACTTGAATATACATGAGTAAAATATATATACACAGCTGGCAAGTATATGACTAGATTGCATATATAACAAGTGACCTGTATATACACAATGAAGGATATAAATATATATCGATTGTTTGTAAAAACATCCCAAGACAACAAGAACTTATAATAAAATAACAAACGTTTAAGGAATGACCATCTACATGAATTATAATGAAGTGTCTCTCGGTATCTTTAAGAATTATTAACACTTGTCACATTGTCTTTTGAAATTAGTTAAACCATTGTTAATAGATGGTCAAAATAATGATATCAAAGCTCCTTCTTCAATAATGTTCGTCACCTAATGTAGTCACTACAAATGCACTTACAAATCTCCATCAATGGCCTTTGATCGCGTTTTTGGAATTTCAGGCGTAATTCTTGCTCCCAAGCAAAACTCATTTGACGTACTATCAACAAATATTTTCCATTATATTACACAATTACAATGTTAATACCAACCCTAATACAATGGTGCATACAAATTTAAAAGTTTCATTTTATTTCCTTCAACCTTTATTAATGCATTACTGCAAAGTACTTTATTTTGTATCTTACAAATATTGTCAAATGCAGCAACTATTCAAAAAGTACATACATACATATATATATAATATATATTATTTTACTTAACGTATTAAAAATTACAAAGCGCATAAGATATAAATCAATTATCAAGTACAACAACTATTTAAAAACGTACAATCAAACAACACTACTCAAAATATCAGTTATCTAAAAAAATTATCAACCTGTTCAGTGACATATCAATCTCTATCAAATTTCTATATTACCCAAACAATACATCAGTCGATATTTTTTCTCCTTGCCAACTCCTATCCAACATATTTACATCAAAAATGAAGTCATGTCAACCTATACAATGGCATATTACCTTCTTTCCAACTTATATCCAGCCAAGCATTCATCGCCTCATCAGTATTTCATTGGTCAAAAATATACATCAAAAAATTTCATAGATTTTCATCACTTCAACTCACTGCTGATTTTAGAAATACACCAACTTCTTGGATGATCAGTAAGTAACCAATAAAAAAACCAGCTTCTATCCAAAGTAATATCATCTGATGCCATTTCTTTCTTAATTTCTCCATATTTTACTAACTGAAACATGAATCTCATAATATACAAAGCACAGTCATAACTGCTGTTATGCAAAATTTCAATTGATTTGCACTAGCTTCAATACCGCAATGGAGTACTAAAGCACAGAAATAATTAAAATAAGAATCTAGCTTGTTGATTAATTATTGATCACTAATTTAATGAAAAAAATCACCAAACAAAGAAATACAGAAGAGTAGATAACACAAAGATTTAACGTGGTTCGGCCAAATTTCCTATGTCTACCGACCCAACTATTCTTTATTTCACTAAAGAAAGAGGGTACAAAAGAGAGAGATTACAAAATTATTAGTAGTAGAGTGGAGAGACTAACCTATAGTTACAAATTGAATAATCAATTTCTCCAAAGACTTGTATGCTTTCAAAAAAACCCTAATTGATTGACTGTAGAACTTAGAGTTTACTAAAAAAGAGGATAATGGTGTATGCTCTCTCACACTCACATATATAAAGATAAACTTCCTTCATTTAGATAGGCATGAAAATGAAGGAAGCTTGGAGATGAAGAAAATTACTTTCTAGATTATGCGACAACCTTTCCAAGTTACTTGATTTGATTCCAATGCACATAAATGACAGAAAATCTATGTTTCCATAAATTTCCATTGCTTAAATCAATCTCTGTGTATAAACTTATCTATCTTCAACTAATAGATCTGACTAATTAGTTGATTAGCAATTATTTAGTTTCATTTCTCTAAAAGATATCACACACATCCTTTCTCTTTTTCTCTCCACATATAGCCTAATCAATTGATCGAATGAATCAGTTAATTGTTTCCTTGTCTTCTTTGGAAAATATTTGAATCACATAAATTCAATAGTCCACTTTGATTTAAATATAACAATCTCTCTGCATAACCACATCTCAAAAAATTGTTGGGTCTACGTCAACAAGCTCAATGTGAACTATTTTGGGCAATATTTCCCAAACAGTGCTTCCAAATCTTTCCCAAGCATAATAAAGATAGTATACACATTTGCAAACATAATGCATATGAGAAAACACAAAAATCCTTCAACATGTCCGATGTAGGAGATGAAACTGTAGATGCAAATCTTTAAGAGACCAATGGAGACAAAATAGCATGCTTCAACTTATGCATACCAAATTTAGTGAGGACATATTCAACATTATCTACTTCAATCGCCTCCACAAGAATTTTGCTAGACTTTCCTAAGTCAACATCGGCAGACTCACCAACAAGCTCCACAACATTCAAAGCATAAGACGAAGAATCATCACCGCAAATATGATTACAAATAGAGCCAACTGAACCAAAAGACCTTTCCAGCAAGTGAGCTCCACCTAGAGTCTGAACCTCTGTAATCTTCTCATCAACCATGATAACATTGGAGATACCAATATCCCCCCGAATATGGAAACAATCTGATGGCTTCAAATGTGTTTAGGAATTTTCTGTCCTTCCAATGTCATCACTTGATAGAGGCTCCACCTTCAACAAAGACCTCTACTCAAATATCGCATGCCTGCTAGTCACAATTCTCCTAGTTGTTTTACACCACAACATATACATCTTCACTCCTTCTCTATAGCCTAACAAAATGTGCTTGCTTTCCCTAGGCTTCAACTTATCATATCTCTCATCTTCTAAATAAGCTGAATAGCCAAACACTTTAAGGAATAAATAATCAACAGGCTCTCTTTTCTATATCTGTTTCGAGATCTTCATATCTATGACAATTAAAGGTGTATGTTTGATGAGAAATACTGCCACAGATATCGCTTCTGCCCAAAATCCCTCTTCTAGACCAGCATTCATTCTCAAGCTCATGTGAGAACACAACAATGTGACTCAACAAAGATAGAAAAATCTCTAATTACATGCTCGTACACACAATAGTTAGTGAATTCTTATGACATAAATTCACTACTACTTCCAACTTTGAGAACCTTCAAACGCTTCTTCGACTGCTTTTCTATCAAGGTCTTCCACTTAAAAAACTGGACAAATATTTTGTCGTTGGCCTTTAAAAAGTAGACCCGGATCTTATGTGAGAAATCATCAACAAATAAGATGAAGTAACTGGCACCACCAAAAGATGCAACTGGGATGGGTCCCCGCACATAAGAATGAACATACTCCAGAAACTCTATAGCTCTAGGTCTCCCAATATCAAATGTGACATGCTTCTTCTTTCCAAAAGAACAATCTCCATAAGAGTTAGGCTTCGACTGACAAACACCAACAATCAATCCATGCTTCTTTAATACTTCAAGACTCTCCTCATTAATATGACCTAAACGAAGATGCCATAACTGAGTAGGATCCGAAATACAAAAATCAGTAGAAATTACCGACTCTTTTAAGCCCCTCTCAAATTCTATCCATCCATTTTTATCCTCATACCAAGTCTACTCAAAGCTCCAACTGATAACAAACTTCTACGCAGCATCGGAACATGTTTAACATCTATGATAGTCTTAATAACACCATCATGCATTCTAAACCTCACACTTACAACGCCCACAACATGACAAGATGTGTTATTCCCCGTATGAACTGCTCCGCCATCAATCTTTTTCTAACTGACAAAACCGCTCCTATCTGGCGTCTTATGAAAAGAGGCTTTATAATCAATCACCCAACTATATATTATGCTCTAAAGGTGAAATACTGGCTGAAAATAATGATGTATCACCATCACTTCTATCCATATATGATCTAACTACTGGAAAAACTAAAGCTTTCTTCTCATTCTCTCTCTTCTTTCTAAGAGTTGGACAATCCCATATGAAATGCCCATTATTCTTACAATAATAGCAAGTACCCCTTATAGGACCCTTGAAGTGGGACCCATGCATATCTCTTCGACCTCTAAGATGCTTTCGTTTTTTATCTCTTCCTCTAGACAAACGAAGTTGTTGCTATAGAACACCATCATTAGTCTTCACCTTCCATGTCCCTAATTTCTAACATATTTTGTGATGCAATAATTTTTCATACCACTACTAAAATAATTTGTCATTGATAATTAATCTAGAACAAGACAGCTAGTTTTGATACCAATCTGTTATGCGAAATTTCAATAGATTTGCACTAACTTCAATACTGTAGTGAAATATTAGAGCGTAGAAACAGTCAAAAGAAGGATCTAGCTTGCTGATTAATTATCAATCACCAATTCAATGAAAAATAATCACCAAACAAAGAAATATAGAAGAGTATAGAACACAAAGATTTAATGTGGTTCGGCCAAATTGCCTACGTCTAAGAACCCAACAACTATTCTTTATTTCACTAAAGAAAGAGAGTACAAAAGAGAGAGATTAAAAAATTATAGGTAGTAGAGTGGAGAGACTAACCTATAATTACAAATTGAATAATCAATTTCTTCAAAGACTTTTATGCGTTTAAAAAAACCCTAATTGATTGACTGTAGAAATTAGGGTTTACTGAAGAAGAGGATAATGGTATATGCTCTCTCACACTCACATATATAAAGATGAACTTCCTTCATTTAAATAGGCATGAAAATGAAGGATGATTGAGATGAAGAAATTAATTTCCAGATTATGTGATAACCTTTCCAAGTTACTTGATTTGATTCCAATGCATATAAATGACAGAAAATCTATGTTTCCATAAATTTTCGTTGCTTAAATCAATCTCCAAGTACAAACTTTTCTATTTTCATATAACAGATATGGCTAATTAATTGATTAGCAATTAATTAGTTTCCTTTCTTTAAAAGATATCACACATATCTTTCCTCTTTATCTTTCCATATATAGCCAAATTAATTGATCGAATGAATCAATTAATTATTTTCTTGTCTTCTTTGAAAAATATTTGAATCACATAAATTCAAAAACTACAACTACAAAAAAGAAAAAAAGAAAATAAAACTCTGCAAGTAAAAGAAATATATCTTTAAACAAGAATATTTTCTATTTGTATGCTAAGGACCTCATGCAAATTCAAGACATGTCGCACTTGTTAATTTGCATAATTTTTTCTTTCCTTTTGCCTTTCCTTTTATTATAGGCTTAAAAAAACTTTTTAGCAATCAGAAAACATAAAAATAGAAATAATGTTAATAAACAGTTTCACAACATTCTAAATAAATACATCTAAACTTAATTACATTAGCCTGCGTAACAATTTAAAACCATGAAATCCACTTTTAATATTTGACTACATAATATATAAACAGTTAAATTTCACATATAAAACCTTGTATTTCACCACATAAATGTAACTGCATTTAACTTAGATAAAAGCATATAAATGTTACCATATAGTAAATAAGTTAAACTTACAAATAAGCAAATACATATCAATGTTTAAATTTAAATGCGTTACACTTAAGCAATAAAAACTTACATAAATATAACTGCATTTTACTTATTTATACTTAACTACATCACACAAAAGAAGTTAAAACTAGACTTCCAAGATGATTACATCTTGTTCTCTTCTTTATCTATTCATTAATCTATTAATATCTAACTACCTTACATTAAAGAAGTTGAAAACAATACATTGATCTATTTACATTTACCTACTTTATATACATGTAGTTAAATAGAATTTTACTTTTATAAAAGTATATATAAAAACTTCATGTATATATTTGTATACATCCAGTTAAATAGAATTTTACTTTTATATACGTATATTTTAATTGCATTATACTTAACAAAATTATTTTCAAATATATTTGTGTTTAGATTAAATTATTCAGTACATTAAAAACTTCATACAAAAAAAAAACAAAATACTTACAATTTTGTTTGCCGATTCTTCATTAATTCCATGAACTGGCCCTTTAATTGAAAAATACCCATTTCCTAGTAGCATTATCAAACCAACAATGTGAAGTGACTAGAAATCACAATTGGAAAAATCAGACTATGAATTTCAAATGAAGGGTCAATTCCATTAATTACATCTTCAAAATATTTATTGAGAAGACCCATATTATCATTTATAATACATACTGCAAAAATAGAATAAAAAATAAGTTACTATTAGCAACAAAAAAGTATAAAAAAAACTTATTAAATAAAAATAATCATATCGTGTGACAAGTTCGAAAAAAATTGTGCCCACTCAAATCTTTCTGATAAATATCTTCCGCACTAATTAATAATCTAAAAAAACAAATTAATTTCAAACAACAATGTGAGTAAATAAAACATAAATGTTAGTAATATAACTACATATTCCAAATGAAAGTTTATAGGATGGATCGTGTAATGTATATGCAAGTATATGCTACTAACTGTATGATGTAACTAATATAAAGTTAATTTAGTAAAATATAGACTAAGCACACCAGGATTTTATACTGGTTCAGACCTTCCGTCCAACGTCCAGTCCCGAAGCTCTTCTTCGGAATTCGACTATCAAACACCCTCACTTCGCCCGGAGTAATAGGCTTGGTTACAATAGCTTGTTCTTGTCATGCATGTGTTCTATAACACTGATATTGACTATTAAGTACAAATGCTTCCAATATATATATCTGAAGAATATTGATTGAGGAGTTCTTGAATATATGGAAGAGTGAAATACAAGTATATGATTGCTAGAGATCAAGAATATATCAGAGTATAAAAGTAAAGAGCGCAAGTAAGCAAGGTGAGTTCTTCTCTTTGATTCTTTATGTTATTTGTAGTGGTAGAGAGTTTTCTTGAGTAGTTGCATCCATTAACAAGTGTTCTATGGTCACTTCTGATGGTAATGAAGAGTTGCGGTGAAGAGAAGCAAAGATGTCTTTTCAAGTGCGACAGTTGTTATTTGAATTTCAAAATCCGAGTTCAGTCCCAGACGTCTGGTATATGTTTCAAACGTCCAGCTCTATATTTTTTTTGTATCAGTAGCTTTTCAGACGTTTGAGTACATTAACCAGACGTTTGGTTTATAATCCATAGGATTTCTTTAAACGTCTAGCTAGTGCACCCAGACGTCTGATCCCTGTGCATGTTGTTTTTGTGCTTCTGTGTCATTGCTCTATTGATTCTATTAATTTGTAGTCTCTTGTAACGTTCTTTGAGCCTTGTTCTTGTCTCTCTAGTGATGTTACTTTAACAATTACCAGTAAATATTCGATTTTCATTGTATAGTTGTTGTCATCAAAATCATAAATTTGATTTTCTAACAATCTCCCCCTTTTTGATGATGATAACTATGTAATGCACTTATATATAGTTTATAAATCTCAACCTGAATATTTGCTTATTTCTAATGTTTTTATAATTACACTTATATTTCTCCCTCTTTGGCATTATCAAAAAGAATTATAAAATTTTAGCCAATCGTCAAAGATAACACACAAAAGAAAATTTCATTAATAATTCAAAATTAATTACATTCATAGATTTTGTCAATTATACAAGAGTTGAAATTCGAAAATCCTAAAAGCTATGATTCCTTCGGAGAATCTTTTTCTTGATCATCTCATGTTTCTTCTTTTTGGGAAGAGCTAGGCTTTGTAGGAGATTTCGAAGCTTGTTTTAGGGGTTCGTTCTCAGAAAGTTTGGAATGTTTCGCGGGAGGAGAAGGTACTGGGGTTGTCCAATCTTCAGAAGGAGGTGTCGGACCGTGAACCCGTTGAAGTACTTCTTTGAGAACCGATAGGACAGATGAAAGTGACCCTTTAACTGTTGCTAGGAGTGTAGCAAAAGATGTTTCAAAGTTGTCAATACGCCTAGCCAAAAGCTTTCGATTTTGACATAATATATGTTGATTTTTAAGCGTGAGATCTCGAACGCTATCATTTGGAATTTTTTTGTTCGAGTCTCCACAATCTCATCCTAGCCTGGATAATCAAATGGTGCAGGAGGAGGTGGACTTACTTCACGATGTTATTCCTCCTCTTGAGATGGTTCATTGTGTGGTCGAGGTGGAGGCTCAACTTGTCTGGTTTGACGATTGTGCGTCCAATCTTCAAAAGATATAAATTCTGGGGGAGTCTCGGGTAAGTACGTTAGTGAGAAAAACTTGGTGGAAGCATATTTTGGAGAGATTTCTTCAAAAGTTGATAAGTATGAAGGGATCCTATGAGCACATAAGTCTCATAATATATATGGGGTAGATAATTGATGGTCGTGATCGAGTCCAAAAATGTTTGAGCTCGTCAAAGATAAATTTGGTCCAATTCACCCTTGTTCCGCTAGATAGAGCATACAGTGCTTTATGCTCTAACTCGGTTATTTGCTTATGACTTCCCATACGTGGAACGATGGTATTGATTATCATTGGAGTAAGAAGTCGAGCTTTTGGAAGTAGATATTTGGAAGCAAATTTTGGCATTTCAACCTACCAAATTTGATGTGTTATACTATTCCTTGGTTTGAAGCGCATATCGGGAATATTATTAAATCTTTGCCCATGTCAGAACATCCTAGAGTTCTACCTATTATGCCTGGAGTGAGTCTAATCGTGTTGCCACAGATGCTAGACCATAGCCAATTAACTTCATCTTCAGTGTTTCAAAATGAAGTGCTATCCAAATTTGCGTAAAAAAGAAATGTTGCTAATTGATTGATTTGTATGTCATTGGGAGTGAACGATTTCAATGTTTCTAGTCCGTCATTCTCACGCATTTCATCCAAATCATACATTGGAAATTTAAGTAGGTTATAAAATGGACCTGTATGAAGCTTCTTCTTTTGTATATCCTCATATCTCTTGATTGAGTGTGGTGCCTGATTCATCCATCTTTCGATTTGATCATCTGAGCAAACTTGAGGATTTGAGGATAATGTTGGTTGGTCTTGTTTTCTTTTGAATATCTTAGGATTTTTAGTTCTATATAGCATTGTAATTGAGCGACTGGAAAAAGATGATTTTTTGAAAAAAAAATCGTCGATTGTATATAATCGGTTGAAAATAAAAGTGAGTTGAGAAAAAAATAGACATTATCTGGGTGTTTTAAAGTGTCAATTGAATATCAGATGTTTGGAAGTGATTTCAGACGTCTAGTTTACCCTAATTTCCAACACAGTAGATAATTTAAGATGTTTGATTTAATTGTTAGACGTATAGTTTGGTTAAGTTTTAAAAATATGATAGGCAGAGGGATTTTCCAAACGTCTGGGTAAAATATCAAACGTCTAAAATAGGTCAAGTTTTTAAAGCTTGGTGGTAGAGACATAATCAGACGTTTGGATCGAAGTTCAGACGTCTGAAATAGTCTAATTTCAATTTCTAGGAGATAGAGAAAATTTTCAGATGTTTGGGGGGTATAACAGACGTCTGACATATGAAAAGTATTAAAAAATTCGAGGTATATCAGAGTGTCAGACACCTGAGGTCCATAACCAGACGTCTGAAATAGGCAATTTTTCTAATAATAGCCAAAAATTTAATGGTTTTGCTTATTTCTCAATTTTTTATTTCTATAAAATGAAATATAGTACTATTTATGTGAATCAAAATAACACATAAACATAGATACACATACAATAAAAAATATAATCTATTTAGATGGCAATGGAGTTTTACAATCTTCTGACTTGTTATCCCTCCATGGTTTAAGTGGAGACCATATATTTCCACATTCGTAGGTTCTCAGGGAGCCATAGAATCGTCTTGGTGAAGGATCCGAAGGTGTACGATACAAGGAAGAGGGATCCAAGGAACTGTAAGGCATCGAAAGTGGGTCATGGACATCTTTGTTCCGTGAAGTACAAAACTTCATCGCTACTTGTTCCAAAAAGCTTAGTCGGCGTGTCATGACTTTTTGTTTAAAATATAGTTCTCGTTGAAGATCTATTTACTGTTTTTGATAGTGATGTATTTCATCAATTTTCTCCTTTGTGTTAGGAGAAACAAATAAAGATCTTTTGGACTTCTTGCTATCGGGAGTGAATCCCGTGTGATATGAGGACCGTCTACACGTCGATTCCTGATTTGGTGGGGGTGTAGGAAGCCGTTGTGGTGTATCCGCTAAGCTATCCGTTGTAGGTGTCGAGATGGATATATAAGAATTTTCAAAAGTCGTGACTATATTTTGTTTCTTGAAAAAATTGTATATGTTTTTTCCTGGTGTATAACTATTTATATATAAGTTTTAAAAAGGGGCATTTCACTAGAAGGACAAACTTTGCAGTCCAATTAGTTTCTAGGACACACATCTATAGAAATTATTTTCAAGGCCAAAGTCAGCAGAATAATTACTTTTAAGGACAAAGTCAGCAGTCCAATTACTTTCAAGGACATAATTTCATAGGTTTTTAGGCCTTAGAAACTAATTATTTTGCATTTTGTCCTCAAAAGTAATTATTTCAGTTGTGTGTCCTAGAAATTAATTACACTAGCTAAAGAGGCCCTTGTGGCTAATTTCCACTTTTAAAAATTATTTATAGAAAATTTGTAAAAAGTGACTATCTAAAAAACCAAAGTGTAGAATTTATTAGTTAAATTTTTGGATAGAAACCTAATGGCTAATCATAGTTTAAATGAAGGAGTGATTATTAAGCGAGTAGATCATGAAGAGAGCAAATCCCTAAATCTCGTCGGAGTTTAATAAAAGTTTGTTCATTTAGTGGTTTTGTAAAGATGTCTGCTGTGTGATTCTCGGTATTCACGTATTCTGATGAAATAGTTCCTTTTTCAACATTGCCTTGTAAAAAATGATGTCGTATATCTATATGCTTAGTTCGCGAGTGATTGACAGCGTTTTTTGATAAATTTATTGCACCCGTGTTATCGCAATATATTGGAGATTTATTTATAATTTTACCGAAATCCGTAAGTGTTTATTGCATGTATATCACTTGTGCACATGCTAGAGCTGGAGATATATTCGGCTTCGCAAGTAGATAAAGAAACACAATTTTGCTTTTTCCTAAACTAAGAAACTAATGATTGTCCGATAAAGTGACATGTTCCACTAGTACTCTTACGATCTGTTCTACATCCACCGAAATCTGCATCTCTATATGAAACTAGTTCAAACGACGATCCTTTAGGGTAAAATAAACCCTAATCTCTCGCACTAGATAGATATCGTAATATACGTTTAATGGCTCTTAGATGAGATTCTTTTGGTTTTGCTTGAAATCTAGCACAGAGACATACACTCATCATAATATCAGGCCGACTTGCCGTCAAATAGAGTAAAGAACCAATCATGCTATGATATAATTTTTCATCAAAATCTTTTCCGTTATCATCCTTTTCTAAGTGAACAGTAGCAATCATTGGTGTTAGTTTGCTCGAAGTTTTATCCATTTCAAAATGACATAATAGATCGTTACAATATTTTTCTTGATGAATAAAAGTACCATCTTCAAGTTGTTTTATTTGTAAACCTAGGAGAAATTTAATTCTCCCATATGTGACATTTCAAATTCATTTTTCATAATATTTGAAAATTGACCACATAGATTTTCGTTGGTTGAACCAAATATAATATCATCAATGTAAATTTGTACTACTAAAATATCATTGTTTTCTCGTTTAATAAATAAGGTTGTATCAATTTTGCCTATTTGAAAACCACGTGTAATTAAGTGATTTTTTAGACGTTTGTACCATGCACGAGGAGCTCGTTTTAATCCATATAATGCTTTGTGTAACATAAAAACATGGTCGGGATATTTTTCGTGAACAAATAATGGGGGTTGTACTACATATACATTTTCTTTAATAAAACCATTTAAAAAGTACTTTTGACATCCATTTGAAATAGTTTAAAATTGTGATGTGTTGCAAAGGCGAATAATGTACGAATGACCTCCAAT
The DNA here is from genome assembly GCA_030765085.1 of Allium cepa. Lineage (NCBI taxonomy): Eukaryota > Viridiplantae > Streptophyta > Magnoliopsida > Asparagales > Amaryllidaceae > Allium > Allium cepa. Next base: position 434,572,477 of record CM060943.1, read on the forward strand.
CTTGCTACTGGAGCAAAGGTTTCATCGTAGTCGATACCTTCTTCTTGATTATAGCCTTGAGCAACTAAACGTGCTTTATTTCTAACAATATTTCCATTTTCATCTACTTTGTTTTTAAATACCCATTTTGTTCCTATATCCGATTGATCTTTAGGTCTTGGTACTAATTTTCAAACATTATTATGTGATTTAATTCTTCTTGTATAGCTATTATCCAAAAATTATCGTTTGAAGCTTCTTTATAATTTTTTGGTTCAAAATTTGACACAAATGCTATATGGTTTACTTGATTAAATTGATTTCTAGTTACTTTAGATTTGAGATCTTCAATGATATTATCTTTTGGACGATCATTAAAAATTCTAGGGGATGATATCAAAGAGTTATTTTGCACATTTGTCTCATTATTAATAAAATTTGTTGAATTTGTTATTGGAATAATTTCTTCATCGTCATTAGTGTGATGGTTAAGAAAATTTTCGCCGAACGAAACGTGTAAACTTACTTCAGTAATATTATTTCGTTTATTAAAAATTCTATATGCTTTGCTACGATCTGAATATCCAACAAAGATACCTTCATCGACCTTCGGGTCAAATTTTCTTAAGTTATCTTTTGTATTTAATATAAAACATTTTGATCCAAAAGTTTTAAAGTATGATACTTTAGGTTTTCTTTCAAAAACTATTTCAAAACAAGTTCGTTTAGTCATAGGACGTATGGTTACTCGATTCAACATATAACAAGCTGTGGCAATAGCTTCAGCCCAAAACTGTTTTGGTGGACTACTACTATTTAGTAGTGTTCGTGCACATTCTTGTGACGTATAATTTTTTCTCTCTACTACACCATTTTGTTGAGGTGTGCGGGGAAAAGAAAATTTATGACCTATTCCTTTTTTATTACAGAAATTAGTAAAAATATCATTTTCGAATTCTCCACCGTGATCACTTCGAATATTTTTAATTTTTAAATCCATTTGTGTTTTTAATTCTTTTAGCGAATATTTTAAACATTCCAAAGGCATCAGTTTTATGTTTTAAAAATAAAGTCCATGTATATCTTGAAAAATCATTAACTATTACGAAAACATATTTATAGTGATTTATAGATCGTACTTGTGTTGGACCGAATAAATATAAATGTAATAATTCTAATGGTTGTTTTATAGAAATATTAATTTTAGATTTAAAAGATCTTTTCCTTAGTTTTTCAATTTGACAACCGTCACATAAATTTTCTACTTTGTAATTTATTTTAGGTAAACCTCTAACTAGCTCATATTTTGCCAATTTATTAATATATTTAAAATTGATATGACAAAATCGTTTATGCCATAACCATCGATTATCATGTTTACCGGTTAAACATAAATTCGAATTTTTATTTATGTTCATGTTTAAATATTTTTGTTTCTAAAACCTTCAAATATAAGTTGTTTGTTATTATCGAAAATATTACATCTATCTTTTTCGAAATTTATTTAAAAACCTTTATCGCATAATTGACTAATACTTAGTAAGTTGTGTTTTAGATTTTCTACTAATAAAACATTTGTAATAATAGGAGAGTTAGAAATACCAGAGTTGGTGACTTCTCCAATGCCCACGACATATCCTTTTGAATTATCTCCATAGGTTATCATTCTACCATTGATGTATGTTATATTTGATAACATTTTTGAATTTACGGTCATATGCTTGGAGCATCCACTATCTATTATCCATTTCTCCTTATTTTTTATTTTGGGTACCTGCAAAATAAAATATGTTTTAATTGGTACCCATATACTTTGTTAGGGTCATAGACGTTAGAAGAAGGTAGCCATACCCAAGATGGTTTGGTACCTTTATAAATATAATTTTTATTATAGACTACATTCTATAAGAAATTATTAATATGTTTTTGTCTAATCAAATTATTATTTGTCATAGGAATACAAATTTTCATATTTTTGGTATTCATATTAGACTTAGGTAAACTTTTAGTCTTTTTATAAATATAATTCTTAGCATCATTTCCTTTTTGTTTAGGAGTATTTTTAAATCCTACTTCATTTCTATTACCTGATGGTTCTGAAGTTTTGATAAGATTTTCTAAATCTTCTTTTTCTTTATTAAATTTTGAAACATTATTTGTAATTTTTTCTAATTTTTCTTTTAATTCTAAATTTTCAATTTTCAATTTTCAATATTTTTCAATATTGCTCTTCAAGTTGACATTTTCTTTTAAGAAATTATCCTTTACTATTTTAGTTTTACCAAAATCAATAGCATTAGCCTTACTTTCTACCAAATTATTTTTAATTTTTTCTTGAGATAATTCTAGTTCTTCTTCTAAGATAATTTTTTCATCTTTTAACATTCCTACTTCAAGTTCTAATCTATTATTTTGGTTATATGTTCTTTGTTCAATTTTTTAATTTGTCTAAATTTATCATCTAATTCCATGCTAAGTTCTAATAATTTACCATAGCTAAGTTCGAGACATGCCTCATCAGTTTGTGCCATAAAACATACATTAGCTTGTTCTCCGTCACTATCGCTATCACTTTCAGATGCTGAAGAATCTGAGTCATCCCATGTTACTTTGAAAGCCTTCTTCTTTTTGAACTTTTCAAAAAAAAATATTTTTATCATTATTGAGCTTGGAGCAGTCTTTCTTCATGTCTCCAAATTGATCACATTCATAGCATTTGATTGATGTTTGATTCATTGAGCCACCTTTTTGAAATTTAGTCATATTCCTAAACTTCTTGAATTTGTTGTAATTTTTGGCAATAAATACAATTTCTTCTTCGTCAAAGTCGGAGACTTCATTTGTTGTTGGGAATGTTATGTTCTTTTTTTTTGAATTTTGTTCTTTTCTTGCCTGCAAATTAGCTTCATAGGACATTAAATTTCCTATCAATTCTTCAACTAAGAGTGCCAAGAGATCACTAGCTTCTTCGATAGCTAATACTTTTCTTTCCCACTCTGGAGTTAAAGAATTGAATATTCTAGATGCTAAGTCAAAATTTGCGAATTTGACTCTAAGTGCCATTAAATCATGTTGAATGGTTTGAAATCTAGAGTACATATCTATTATAGATTCATTTTGTTTCATTTTAAATGATGAAAATTGATTTTGTAAAATTAAAATCTTGGTTTGTTAATCTTTGTTTGTGCCTTCGTTTGTGACTTATAAAGTACGCAAAACATCAAATGCAGTGTTACATAACATGATACGTGAGAATTCATTCTTATCTAATGAGCAAAATAAAACATTCATAGTTTTGGCATTATTAGAAGCTGCTGTTTTTTGTGCATCAGTCCATGTGTTCATAGCAGTAGTAGGTGCTTATATTTATCTTGAGCGGCTGACCAAATTTCTCGACTATTAATTTCCATAAATGTTCTCATACGTGTTGACCAATATGCATAGTTAGAGCCATTAAAAAGTGGGGGTCATGATGTGGATTGTCCTTCTTGAAAAATACTTGCCATATTAAAATGATTCAAAAATGTGTTACTGTACTTTGATCAAACCTTTCTCTGATACCAACTGAAAGTTTATAGGATGGATCGTGTAAGATATATGCAAGTATATGCTACTACTTATATGATGTAAGTAATATAAAGTTATTCTAGTAAAATATAGACTAAGCACGCTAGGATTTTATACTAGTTCGGACCTCCCGTCCTATGTCCAGTCCCGAAGCTCCCCTTCGGAATTCGACTATCAAACACCCTTACTTCGTCCGGAGGAGTACGCTTGGTTACAATAGCTTGTTCTTGTCAAGTATGTGTTCTATAATACGGATATTGACTATTAAGTACAAATGCTTCCAATATATATATATATATATATATATATATATATATATATACCTGAATAATATTGATTGAGGAGTTCTTGACTATATGGAAGAGTGAAACACAAGTATATGATTGCTAGAGATCAAGAATATAACAGAGCATAAAAGTAAAGAGCGCAAGTAAGTAAGTTAGTTCTTCTCTTTGATTCTTGATGTTATTTATAGTGGTAGACAGTTTCTTTGAGTAGTTGCATCCATTAACAAGTATTCTATGATCGCTTCTAATGGTGATGAAGAGTTGCAGCAAAGAGAAGCAAAGATGTCTTTTCAAGTGCGACAGTTGTTATTTGAATTTCAAAATCCGAGTTCAGTTCCAGACGTCTGGTATATGTTTCAGATGTCCGGCTCTATATATTTTTTGTATACAGTAGCCTTTCAAATGTCTGAGTATATTAACCAGACGTCTGATCCTATTTGGTTTATAATCCAAAGATTTCTTCAGACGCCTGGTTAGTGCACCCAGACGTCTGATCCCTGTGCATGTTGTTTTTGTGCTTCTGTGTCATTGCTCTATTGATCCTATCGACTTGTAGTCTCTTGTAATGTTCTTTCAGCCTTGTTCTTGTCTTTCTAGTGATGTTACTTTAGCAATTACCTGTGAATAGAAATATATATGCATATTCGATTTCCATTGTATAGTTGTCGTCGTCGAAACCGTAGATTTGATTTCCTAACACCAAATGCATATTCTAAATGCATATTCCAAATGTTACTAAATTTTAAATAGAATATAAGATAATTGCATATTCCAAATGCAGTAAAAAAATAAAAATATATACTCAAATATGTTAGTAAAATAACTAAACAAAAAAAGAGATTCGGAATAGAATCTATATATTGACTGCAATTGACCAATTCTTTTACTTGGTTTCCATCGATAATAATAAAACTATTATCGCTCCGCCAAATAGGCTCCCTACAAACAATATATAAATTAATATAAATGACTGCATAACTAAAATATAGCTAAAACTAAAATTTTCAACTAAGCTAAAAATTAAAATTAAAATAATACTTATTCAATTAAAAAAAATGACCATACCAGCGACAAGTCAAGTGCAAATAAGTCTCAACTTTCCTTATACTAACCTGTAAACAATCAATTAAAGCATTCTTCTTTTGTTCGAATTTTTCTTTCGGATAATTTTTCAACAACACTTTGGTCTGAATTTTCAATAACTTCAAAAACTTTCTCCTCCACCACCTTCTTCTGTTTGTCAACTTTTATCTTCCTCTTCTTCACATCCTTATCATCATATTCAAATTAGGCTTAGTTTTCCTTTACCTTTATTTTCTCTTTTACCAAAATAACAAGAGGTCATCTTTTGGTTATTTTATTCTCCAATCATTCCCCGCTATAATCTTTCTACTCTTATCATCGTTTCTAACATCTCCAACTTCAGAAATCACATTGTCATCTCCATAAACATCTCGACAAACATCAAATAAACCGAGACTAAAATTTAGGGTGTCATCGTAGTATATCTCTTGCTTTTCAATTCTTTTCAACAAATCCTTTCCTTCAACTAGAACTTTCATTCATATTCTTCTTTCAATTTTTTTTTCTCTTCACTTTCTTTTCTATGATCACTAATCACATTTTTCAAATTTAAAATTTCTATCTCAAATTCATTTTTCCTTTTTTCAAAGTCAACAACACCTTTACTCCTATATTTTTATCATCAACAATTGAAATCTTTCTTAAAATCTTCATTTACTCTTCTCAAATCTTCAATTTCTTTTTCTTTTAAAATTTCATCTCTTTCTTGAAGACTTAAATTTTCATTAATTTCCAACTTTCCATTTTCAAAATCTTCATCTTTAGAATTAATATTCTACATAAAAATAAAAATAACATATTAATGTTTCAACCAATAGAAAAAAGTCAAAGGCTGAATAAAACTATTCAAATCTTTTTAAACTCATTATTCTTTTTCTTCAAATCCAAAACCTTATTCTTCAAATAATCCCTTTGTTTCAATTTCTTCAAATTTATCTTTAGTATTTGTCAAACCTTCATCTGAACAAACAATCTACAAAAATACAAATTAAACCATTAAAGATTATACTAATATGAAACTGCATATAACTTATGCAGCAAAAATTGAACAATTCAAATGAACTTAAATAGTCGACTATACATACAATTACACAATTCAAATGAAGTTAAAATTGCATTTTCAATTGCACAACTCAAATGCAATGAAAAATATATTAAATTATAACATAAAATCCCTTTCAAATGCATATTTCATTGTATTCTAAACTTTAAACATAATTCAAATGCAGTTGAAACTGTATACCTTTTCAACCACTTCCTTCTCCTTCTTAGCTTCTTTAACTACATCATTTTCTTCCAAAACACTACCTGTTGGCAATTCCTCCAGACCTTTGTCTAACTCTTCTTTTGACGATCCTTCTTTTGGAGATATAATCAACAAAAAATACCATCATAACCATATTTTATAAAATGCAGTTTTAAATTTATTTTAACATAATGTGTACAAACCCATTATAAGTAGAATATTAATAATATAAAAATATTCATAAAGAACTATATGTTTAAAGGTGTAAACTTAAATACATGTTTAAAATTATAACTGCATTACACTAAAGTAGTTAAACACACATAAAGAAATGTATATTTAAAGGTGTACATTTAACTAACATAACTGCATAACCATATTGCAGTTAAACATGATACAACAATCAACTATAACTACTGCAATTTCATAAACATAATGCAGTCAAACATTACTAACAATCAATTATATTTACCTGCTTTACATACATGAAGTTAAATTTCAGTCATAAAACATAATACATTACTAATAAAACCTAATATATCACCATATAAATAGAGTTTTAATAAAAGCAATATAACAAAAAACATATCAAAAATTTCATTTATACCTTACCAATTTTTTCCCATAACAATCCTACTAGAAATTTTATTGTAAGTATCCACCAAATCCCATTTTTCAACTGCTGGACGACCATCACAATAACCTGACCTTGGTTTACAAAAATATCAAATTTGTTGCAAACCAATACTATAAAAAAAGGCTTAAAAACATTTACTATCGTATATGAATAAATTTACAATAAAATAAATTAGTTACCAATAAAGAAATTGTTCAAGCTTGCATTTTCCTCGGATTAAGCTTATATTTTTTCAACCGCTTAATAAGTTTAAAGCGTGTAGCTTGAGCCCAACACCGAGTATTAAAAACATCAATGTTCGAGGTAAGAAGAACCAATTGATTATGAAAACAATATATAACGTTGGCTAAGAAAAATATGCCAAACAAATACTAACTACACGCCTATAAAAATCTATAGCTTCTTTGTATGTGGTCTTTTTCTTATCAGTAACACTCAAAAGACCCAAATAATATCTTTCCCACAAAACCCCTTCATTGATTTAAAATATCGACTACTAAAAGTCTGAACTGCATTAGAAAAAGGAGCAATCATAACTTTCTCTTTGAGCGGATAAACTGGTAACCTTTTAGAAAAAGTTAAACATAATTATACAACCTAATATAAAAAATTAAATACACATATTTAAAAACAAATAAACCTTTATTATTCAAACCAAAATTGTCTGCAATATCATCTTGTGAAAAACCAACCTTCCTACCTCCAAAATCAAACAAATCATCGTTATCTTAACAACGAATAATATGATCAGTATCATCATTAAATTTTCCTACACTAGACTCGCAGTAATTATCAAAGAAGCCCTCCAAAAAATTCCAACGACAAGACCTTTTAGAACTTGTCTTCTTTTTTTTCAAAATAACTAAAAACATCTAAAAGTGGTTTTATACAAGGTTCAAAATTCCGTTTTCCGTTTCCGTTCCGGCCATTGGTAATTTTAAAATTTTCGGTTCCGTTCCGGAAATTCCGAAATTTCCGCTTTAATTCCGGTTTTCTAGTTCCGGTACTTTTTTGCTTTAATTTGCTATATATGCTAATAAATATCCAATACTGTAATAAATTTCTAGTACATTTTTTACATTACATATGCAATACATACTTTAATTAAAAATCCAGTGTGTAAGATTCTGTATTTTTCATTTGAGATTTTAAAACTTTGATTAATTTTGAAAATTTTGAATTTTTTATTATGATTCGATGTAAATTAACAAAAGTATAACAACATTTTTTATGAAACTATATGATTTCTTCTCCATTTATTTATTGTCCTCATTAATTTGTTTTCTTTTTTTAATTATCATATATTTGTTGTATTTTTTTAATTTTTTATAAGTTTTTTTCAATATTTGAAAATCAAATCCGGAATTTAGACCGGAACCGGAATTTTGACCGGATTCCGTTCCGGTTATGAGCGGAATCGGACCGGAATCACCGGAATTCCGTCGGAATTTCGAACCATGGTTTTATATTACACATATAGGATTCTTTACATATAAAAACTTCTTTCTTAATTTCTTCCACACTTTCATCCAAATCTCCTTCCTTGTCAATATGAGAACCTTTCTTCCTAAACTAAGCACCAAATTGAGAACTAGATCCAACAGAATCAATTTCTTCAAAATCAGACACCTTCTCAGAATAAATAGCCTCCTTAGCTGCTTTCTTCACTTATTTCTATAAAAAAAATTCAACAAACTAATCGATATCATAACTACTTATAAAGTAAACATTAATTCAGTAATAATACTAATGCAGTTAAAATAATTGCTATCATAATGCAGTTAGATATGAACACTAATGCAACAATACTAAGTATACTAATGCAGTAATGCAGCAACACTGATGCAATTAAGTATACTAAGTTTCCTAACTACCATTATCATAACGTTATAACACTAATTCAGTTAAGTATACTAAGTATTATAATCACTATTATCGTAACTGTATTACAATAACACAGTTAATAATAAACTAACTGACAAGTATAAATTTATAACTATTGTCATACATCATGACACTAATGATAATTACAAATTAGGTTATATAACCATAACCGCATAACCATAAAGTAGTTTAAATAACAGTAATAATATAAGGAATAAAAATTTTGTTAGTTAAAAAAATTACTACACATTCCTATATAGTTAAAAACATAGATAAGAAAACTAATTAAGTTTATAACTATAATGCAGTTAAAATAATAATAATAATATAATGCACATAAATTATGTTAGTAATAACTATCATATAATAATAATTGTTGCTAACATAACTGCATAACTATATAATGATAATATAATGAACAAACATAATTGCATAACCATAATGCAATTAAACATGAACAACAATCAGCTATTACTATGATAACAGCATATCCATGATGTAGTTAAACATGATGCAATAATCAACTATAACTAACACAACTGCATAACCATCAATCAACTATTGCAACATAACTTCATAATCATAATGAAGTTAAACATAAGTTAATAACCAGAAACTATTATTATAACTACATAACCTAGTGCGGTTAAATATGAACAAAACCGGCTATTTAAATACTTGCATAACCCTAATGAAGTTAAAATTAAAAATAACTATATATCTCTAACCCCAGTTACCTAAAATATAAATACATAACTAAATGCGCTAAAAGTAATCATACTTACTCAAATAATACCAACATCAAACAAAAATAACTGCAAAAAATTAACCAAAAATTAGAAAAAAATGAACAATTATACCTTCTTAGACTCGTATATTTGTTAATGCTTTATAGGTGAACTGCTTTTTCACTACATGATCAAATTAGACATTTTAAAGCGCTATGTTGAAAACTCTCAATTATAGCTCTAGCCTCAGCAACTCTACTCCTTGTCATCCTTGTTTCAAATTTAAATTTCATTTGTATACTTCAAATTAAAAATCACAAAAAAGTGGTCAGTAAATACACAGGGTTTAGAAGGGAGTTTTTGTTTGAAGAGATGTGGCAAATCGCTTCTTATTAAAGAAGAGATGAGAGTTTACATGTAGAAGCAAAATAGAGGGCAAATCGTTAAAAATAGATATGGTGTGACTTAATTTACAAAATAAACTGTAGAGGGATGCACTTTACATTTACATTAATAAACAAGGACCCGAGACTTGTAGGATCAATTTTACCCTAGAGGGGAGTGAATAGGGTGATACTATTAATTTTAAAATTTAATGCGAAAGTATATAAAATAATTGCACCACTGATAATAGCAGAATAATAGCAACACAGATAATAACAGAATATAAAAGACAGAAATAGAACAACATAGATTTACCTGGCTTTGGCAAAACCCTGCCTAAGTGCTGCCCCCAAGGTTTCAACTAGAAATTAAGTAGTTAGATGCTTACAAACGTAAACTCGCGACACTCGCTATCGACTAACCTAACTCTACGCTCAAAACCCTGTCACAACTCAGCACTGAGTTGCGAATTCTCGAACTACACCACCGTAGTTCGTCCCCTAGTCACACGACAAGAATTTACAAAAGTCTAGAATACAAATTTAAAAACAATTTAAAAAACCCTAATTTAAAAATTTAAGCCCAAATTAGATTAATAGCCGGTCCAAAATAAAATAGTGAAAGAATGTCCCTTTATTTCTTCGGCCCGTTCCTTTTCTTTTGTTTGCAATTATGGATGCTTCGTTCCTCTCTGAGAAAGTAGGGTTTAAATTTGTTGAAGCCGAAAACTTTAATTGATTGATCGAATGATGTTTTCACGTTGCTACTTTTTCGATTTGTACACGGCTGCTTCAATCAAGTCGAGTTCACTTGTTGTGTGAATTGGTACGTTCGTTCCTTTTTTGATTTATACTCTACTTTAATTTGAGTTGAATGACTATTCTTTTCTGTTATTGCTTGAATTCGAAAGCTTTTATTACCAATGATGTTAACAGGTTTTATATGAACGAAAACCCTAAATTTTCGATCGAAAATATTTTTGAATTCGTCGTTCAATTTAAGTTTTGCCTTTCAATTCATCTTCAACGTCGATGATATTTTCTGACTAGTTCAATTTTTCCTGCTTACCATGGCTTCTTTAATTTTTGACATGATTTTCACAGTGGTCGCCATGGCTTTCATTCTCTATTGACTTCGGTTTTAAAAAACTTTGACTAGTTCAATGTCACCTGACTTTAACTTTGGTAAAACTATTAATTGCTCTGCAATATTTTCAACCCGATGCTTGTAGTTGTTCATCTTGTCACTGCATATCAATACATGTATACTTGTGTGTTTGCGTATGTATATGTATATGTTTGTGATGCTCTGTCCACACTGTGTTGAATGAAACCAAACTAGCTTGATCACTGACACTGCTTCATCGATATGTGCATGTATGGTTTTCCTGTATACACACATCTCTGTTTTTATTGTTCTTGAAGTCATGTGTATTTTGGTTTTGAGCTGTATAAATGTATGGTTTTCACTTCATTGTCTACTGCCTCTGGTCATTGCATATGGCTTTGAGTATGTTGGTTCATCACTACTTGATTGTTAGTTGATGTTGAAACTGGTCAGTTGTCACTTTGCTGCATTTCATATATATGTTTCTTGGTTGCACTGTCCTCATTAGTTCATATGTTTGCTGATGGTTTGAGTTGCTCGGACCAGTTGAACCATTGGCTGTGCAGTCTGTACTTATATTGTTGAGTTTTTGTCTCATTGTGATCTGGTTTGTGGTTCATATACATTTGGGTCTAGTTCGAACTGCTGAGTTCATTAACTTAGTCTGTGCAGTCTTTAAGTGTATGGACTAGCTCGAGTTGGTCTAGTTCATTGTATTTGATCCTGTACTTGATTGCTTGCATGTAATATATGTATACATGTATGTTCATTTGGAAGTTTTTATTATGTACATTCGAGCTGGTGTGGCCTTCACTTGATAACTGCTGCACCATGTAGTAACTTTGCTTGCATATAGTCTTGTTGCCTCGAGTACATGTATATTGTTACCGCTGCTCTGTACATGCTTTTATTTGAGCTTTGTATAAGTTCATTCTTGAGTTGAATTGTTTTCACGTGTACACAATTGAATTTTTGGTCAAGGCTTATTCCAGTCATTTAAAAACTTGACCATTTTATTGAACTTGTACATTTGGATTGCACCGATGTTGAATCCAGCACATAGCTCGGGTTTGACCTTGTGCTCGTGTTGTGAATTTATTTGCATTGCACATGAGTTGAACCCAGCTTTTGATTGGGTTTGACCTTGTGCTCACCTATCCCTGTAATTTTATCAACTATATATCGGTGTGCATGGCCTTGTGGCATGTACAATGATACACCATGCATGTCACAAGCTGTTCGTGTATGATGAATTCAAAATTAAATGATGACAAACAACCTAAATAACCGAGGCATGTAATTTTTTCAAATGTCCAATTTATTTTTCACAGCAAAATATTTTCTTTCCAATTTTACCGCGTTAGTATTTATTTTGCAAATTTCTCAGATGCTAGATTCAATATGGAATAGAGTTGAAGATCAAATAAGAGTGAATGAATGAAATGTAGTGAGGTGCAAATGTATGTATAGTGGAAAATGTTATGTGATTAAAATTGTAATGAAATTGAAATTTGTGTATATGTATAATGAGAGCTCAAATTTGTACTAAATTTTAATAAATATTTGTTTGAATAAAATATCTGTTTGAATTTAAATTCTGTGTTATTTATTTTATTCAGCAAATATTTATTTAATTATGTGAAAAATAAAATATTACATTAAAAATACATTTAAATGAATATATATATATATATATATATGTTTATTATCATCAAACAAAAATCATATGCTAGCGTATTCAACAATCTCCCCCTTTTGATAATAACAAACATATATTTACATTTTGAATATATTAAATGTATTTTATCATTTAATTTTGCTCCCCTTATTTGAATGCTCCCTGTCTACAACAAAACACCTCCTTCATATATGCATAAAAATATGCAAATGTGCCTAGATGCAATTAGAAAATATAAAATAAAATATTTGACCTTTATTTTTCAAAATCTTAACTTTTCTCTCCCCATTCTATTATCTGCAAAAGAATAATAATGTTAGAAAAATAGAGATAAAGTGATGGACATAAATACAACATTAATATCCAATCGAGTATAAATATTAAATTTTAATAAAAAATAAAACAAAAATCATAAATACTCTATTAGGCGCATATTCCACTTTAGAATGATAGGGATAACTTCATCATGTAAAATCATATAGTCGCGTCTATTTATGGTATATTTATATCAGGAATTTGAATATCTACTAATCATGCATAACCATTAGGACTTTTAATTGAGATTAGTAGTATTCCCAAATTTAATAAAAAAACGAACTCAAGTATCTTCTAACCACGCATAACCATGAGGACTTTTAAATGGGATTAGAATCAACTTGTCAAATTAATCAATTAATTTTGATATGCATTTCATACATGCATAACCGTGAGGACTTTTAAATGAGCATGGAAGCACATAATCAAAAATTTCAAGTAATTCACCCATGCATAACCGTGAGAACTTTTAAATTAGATTGAATACTTTGGATGTTTTTATTGCTAAAAATATAATAAAATGAAGAACGAATAATTTCCCATTTAAAATACCTCATATTGACATACTATATTGAATTTTGATGAGTGATAGTCGATAGAAATATAATAGAAACAGAAATGGTCATGTATTTTTTACCAACAATTTTTTTGATAACTCTTATTTAAATTTCTAAAGAAATTTACTAATTATACTATCTCAAGCTATAATATATGATTAATATGAACACTCATCACTTTTTCAATCACTATTTATCTTTTCGATAATCAGTAGGGAGTCAGATTAGTTAATGTAGTCATTTAAGATCAAATCCAAGAATAGTAATAAAATTAAATTTTCAAAAATGACTAATCTGAAACAAGTCAACTATTTTCTGGAAGAGGTTTTCAAAAAGAAAATGTCTGCTAATAGAAAATTATTATGAAAAATATGCAGATTTTTTCTTTGAAAATAATGCAACTACTGAATGTCTCAACATAAAAATCGTTCCGCTAATACTTTTTCTATCAACTAGATTATCAATGTAATCTGCATCTGAATTTCTCTTAGACTCAAGATTATCATTAGTTGAGTGTTATAGACCAGACCGTGAAGTTTCAATAAATTTCCTTCAAATCATTTTTACAGCATTTAAATGGAATTGAATTGAAGCCATGCAAATAAACAAACAGTGAACATAATGTCAAAACAAATATATCCACATGTATCTTGAGTAATCATCAATAACATCATTAGTTCAAACAAATCTATATGAACTAGTCTAGAGATTATAGACGTACTTATAGTGTTCTCGGCATAAAAATATAATTGGCCAACAATTTTGAAAAAGTCAGAATCAAGATAAACATTCATTTCTTTATCGTACAACTGGCTGATTTAAATTAAAATTATGATGCAGATTGTCACATTTAATAAATGTTCAAGATAAATATACTGTTACCTATTTTATCTTTACAATGATTTTTTGTTTGTTGTCCACTGTGATACTGCCACTTTGTACTAGGCTAAGGAACTTTGATTTGTCGTTCGTTGTGTTCCTTGAACAGCCAGAATCCAGATAGCACAGTTGTTGTTCCTTAGCCTGCCACCATACCTACACGAGAGAAGATTGTTGTGACCTATTTTTTTATAGGTCCATGGTTGTTAGTGGCAATAGATTTTGAAAAATATGTTTGTGAAGACCTAAAACTATTTATATAAGTTCCTTTCGGCACCCAGGTTTGTTTTAAATTAAGGGATTTTATATTCGTGTCTTTGGGAACCTAAATTGGTATGATTTTCACGTGTTTGGGTATCACACTTTTCCCTTTAACAATGTTATTAGTTGTTTGTTCATATATTGACACTTTTGCAAATCCAAATGCATTCCTTTTATTCTCGAAGAGTTGACTTTCTAAGGGTATATTAAATGATTTATCTCTAATGAAATTTTTTCGAGTAACCAACTCGAGTTTATTAATTTTGGATTTTAAAATTTTATTTTCATTTATTAACTTCGAACACAACTAATGTTATTATCTCTCTTTTCAAAACTATTCATTTTTAATCGCATATTTTCATTTTGAAGCTCTCTAATTTTATTCTCAATTTCAAGCATCTCAGTTTCAAAGAATTGGAGTTTTTAATATTCAATTTTTTCAAAATCCTTGAATACATCAATCACGTTTTCAAACTCGTGATTTAATCTAATAATTTCAGAATTTCTCATAATCACTTTTTTTCAAGAGTTTTGAAATTTTCTTTGATCTTTTTTAATTTCTTTTCAAAAGTTGCACTTTTAGAACTTTCCGACTTCTTAAAACTATCCAGCTCTTTTTGCAAAATATTATTTTTACAAATCAACACAGTTTTGTTTTTCTCCCCAATTATTTTGTTTTCCAACTTTTGAATTTTTCCATCAAAACAGGAAAATTTCTTTTCGTGGTTCAAACCCAATTATTTTAATTTGCCTTGATATTTTTAAATTCATTTTTCAAATCATTATTTTTCCGATGAAGTTTAGCTTGCTCCCTTTCCAAATTAATAATTTTCATCTCAACAGCTTTATCATTTTCAATTAATTTTCGGCATAAGAGAACTAAATCATTGAATGAAAATTCACTTATCTCATCAGCTATTGAATCTTCATCACTGCTGCCTTTTGCCAATCCTGTTAAGCATATTTCTTTAACTGAGTCGATTTTTGAGGATTCCTCATCGTTTTTTACTTTTGCACCGTATATTGCATCAAAAGTATTCTGGATTTCTTGTACATTTTCACAATGAGAGATAAAGTTAAAATTATCTTGATTAATATGAGAATATAATATATGCATAGCAAGAGCGTTAATCGAAGTAATTTTCTCATCTATTATATCACATCCATTTTCAATAATATACCAACATTTAGCATTAACAAATTTTAAACAAAAATCCATTTTTAATTTCCAATTTAAAAAATCCGTTCCATCAAAAATAGGAGGAATAATATTGGACCGACCCTCAGCAAAAGTATTATTAAAAGAAGCATTTTAAAAATTCAAATTTGTAAAATAAAAATTGGTTTTTGAAAAATCGAAATTTTAAATCAAAAATGGCTTTTATTCCTAGCACTGATCCCACTTGTAGGATTGATTTCACCCTAGAGGGAGGGTGAATAGGATGATACTATTAATTATAAAAATTTAATGCGGAAGTATATAAAATAGTTGCAGCACTGATAATGGTAGAATAATAGCAACACAATAATAACAGAATATATAAGACAGAAACAGAACAAAACAGATTTACCCAGCTTCGACAAAACCCTGCCTAGATGCTACCCCCATGGTTTCTACTAGAAATTAAGTAGTCAGACACTTACACACGTAAACTCGCAACACTCGCTATCGACTAACCTAACTCTATGCTCAAAACCCTACAACAACTCAACCACTAAGTAGCGAATTCTTGAACTACACCACCGTAGTTCGTCCCCAAGTCACACGACAAGAATTTACAAAAGTTTAAAATACAAATTTAAAAACAATTTAAAAAACAAAACCCTATTTTAAAATTTTAAGCCCAAACTAGATTAATAGCTGGCCCAAAATAAAATAGTGCAAGAATGTCCCTTTATCTCTTTATTTCTTCGGCTCGTTCCTTTTTTTATTTGCGATTATGGCTGCTTCGTTCCTCTTTGAGAAATTAGGGTTCAAATTTGTTGAAACCATCGACTTTAGTTGATTGATTGAATGATGTTTTCACATTGTCGCTTTGTCAAATTTTACGTGGCTGCTTCAATCAAGTCGAGTTCGATTGTTGCGTGAATTAGTACATTCGTTCCTTTTTCGATTTATACTATACTCGACTTTGATTCCAGCTGAATGATTATTCTTTTCTGTTATTGCTTGAACTCGAATGGTTTATTGCCAATGATGTTAACGGGTTTTATATGATTGAAAACCCTAAATTTTCGATCGAAAATATTTTTGAATTCGTCGGTCAATTTAAGTTCTGCCATTCGATTTATCTTGGATGTTGGTGATATTTTCTGACCAGTTCAATTTTGCTTGCTTACCACATCTTCATGAATTCCTGACATGATTTTCATGGTTTTGATTCTTGGTCACCACGGCTTTGATTCTCCGTTGACTTCGGTTTTAAAAAAATTTGACTAGTTCAATGTCACCTAACTTTGACTTTGGTAAAACTGTTAATTGCTCTGCAGTATTTTCAACCCGATGCTTGTAGTTGTTCATCTTGTCACTGCATATCAATACATGTATACTTGTGTGTTTGCGTATGTATATGTATATGTTTGTGATGCTCTGTCCACACCGTGTTGATTGAAACCAAACTAGCTTGATCACTGACACTGCTTTATCGATATGTGCATGTCTGGTTTTCCTGTATACACACATCTCTGTTTTTATTGTTCTTGAAGTCATGTGTATTTTGGTTTTGAGCTGTATAAATGTATGGTTTTCACTTCATTGTCTACTGCCTCTGGTCATTGCATATGGCTTTGAGTCTGTTGGTTCATCACTGCTTGATCGTTAGTTGATGCTGAAATTGGTCAGTTGTCACTTTGCTGCATTTCATATATATGTTCCTTAGTTGCATTGTCCTCATGAGTTCATATGCTTGTTGATGGTTTGAGTTGCTCTGACCAGTTGAACCATTGACTGTGCAGTCTATACTTGTATTGTTGAGTTGTTGTCTCATTGTGATCTGGTTTGTGGTTCATATACATTTGGGTTTAGTTTGAACTGTTGTGTTTATTAACTTGGTTTGTGCAGTCTTTAAGTGTATGGACTAGCTCGAGTTGGTCTGGTTCATTGTATTTTATCCTGTACTTGATTTCTTACTTGTAATATATGTATACATGTATGTTCATTTGGAAGTTTTTTTATGTACATTCGAGCTGGTGTGGCCTTCACTTGATATCTGTTGCACCATGTAGTAGCTTTGCTTGCATATAGTCTTATTGCCTCGAGTACATGTATACTGTTATTGTTGCTCTATACATGCTTTTATTTGAGCTTTATACATGTTCATTGTTGAGTTGAATTGTTTTCATGTGTACACAATTGAATTATTGGTTGAGGCTTGTTCCAGTCATTTAAAAACTTAACCATTTTATTGAACTTGTACATTTGGATTGCACCTATGTTGAATCCAGCTTATAGCTTGGGTTTGACCTTGTGCTCGTGTCTTGACTTTATTTGTGTTGCACTTGAGTTGAACCCGGGTTTTGATTGGGTTTGACCTTGTGCTCACCTGTCTCTGTAATTTTATCAAGTGTATATCGATGTGCATGGCCTTGTGGCATGTATAGAGATACACTGTGCATGTCACAAGCTTTTCGTGTATGACGAATTCAAAATTAAATGATGACGAACAACCCAAATAACTGAGGCGTATAATTTTTTCAAAATATACACTTTATTTTTCACCGTAGAATATTTTCTTTTCAATTTTACTGCGTTAGTGTTTATTTTGCAGATTGCTCAGATGCAGGATTCAATCTGGAATAGAGTTGAAGATCAAATATGGGTGAATGAGTGAAATGTAGCAAGGTGCAAATGTGTATATATTGAAAAATGTTATGTGATTGAAATTGTAATGTAATTGAAATTTATGTATATATACAGTGAGAGATCAAATTTGTAATATTCAAAATTGTAATAAATAGTTGTTTGTATAAAATATCCGTTTGAATTCAAATTCTATGTTATTTATTTATTCCGTAAATGTTTATTTAATTATGTGAAAAATAAAATAGTACATTAAAAAATACATTTAAATGAATATACATATATATATATATATGTGTGTGTGTTTATTATGATCAAACAAAAATTATATACTAGCATGTTCAACAAGACTAATTTTCAAGAATAAAGGTAACAGTGGGTCACGTTATCTAGGTCCACGTTTAGATTGAACTTTATTTCCTAATATATCATTAACTATAATACTAGAATTACCCGTTTCAAGCAATGACACAATCCATCCTACCCATCTAACATTACATCCCCTGGCCAGTAATACATCTTTGAGAAAAGCTCAATCAATTGAATCAAAAACCTTCAAAAAATCAAGTTTTAAAAGTGCACACGTGATATTATTTTTTCAACATTAATTAATATTATCTTGAATTACTGTTACATCATCTATGATATTCATACCTTAATGAAAGTAATTTGATGTTATCTATGAATGCATTTATTTTAATACTTGATATATTAGCTAAAACCTTAGAAATGATTTTAAAAGAATAATTTCGTAATGAAATAGGTCGAAAATCTTTTAAGTGATTAGCACTAGTTTCTTATGTAATAGGGTTACATTTGCCAAATTAAATCTACCTAATTGTAATGAACCATCATGAAATTCATCGAACATTTTTAATATATCTTCTTTTAGCACATTTCAAAAATATTTATAAAGTAAAATAAGAAATACATCCGGACCCGGAGCTTTATCATTAGGCATATCCTTTATAGCCTTCACAATTTCCTCTTCCGTGAATGGATTATCTAACCTCGTAGTTCCAAAAATATCACTATAATAATTAGTGAATCCTTATTTAGTTCTACTTGATCAAAAATATCAGTACTGTTAACTAAAATGGAATTAATGGTATTACCACGTTTTATACCATTAATTACTTTATGAAAATGAAATTAGTATTCATATTGCCCACATCCATCCATTGAATTATAGATCTTTATTTCCACATCACTTCTTCTTGCATACGAATTTTATTTAATTCTTCTTTTAAATTTGAAAGCATATTTTTTTTCAAAATATTCAAATTTCTAAATTCCTCAATTTTATTTAAATTTAGGATTTCGTTCATTAGTTTTTCCCTATTAATTCTAACATTACCAAGAACATATTTACTACATTTTTTGAGAAATAATCTTAAATCTCTAAGTTTTCTCACCAAAACTTTTGCTACATGACAAGAAAATCTATAATTGAAATTATTCATGGAAATCCCTTTTTTCAACTAAATTCTTAAAATTATTTTCTAACAACCGCATATTTTTGAATCTAAAGATTTTATTCCCGATATTAAGAATGGTGCAACAAAGAATCATTGGGCAATGATCTGAGTAAATAATCGGATGCCGAACAACCTTACAAGTTGGAAATTTATCCTCAATCTCATCATTTATAAAAAAATATCGTTTAACAAAGTCATTAAAGGAATTTCTCTATTATCAGATCAAGTAAACTGACAATTACCTAGTTTTATCTTAATTAAATTACAACTAATAATAAACTGATCGAATTTTTCCATCGCACCAAAATCCCCTTCCCTAAGGGATCTTTTACTCAAAAATCTAGTTATACTAAAATCACCCCCATAACCCATGGTCCTGGAGCGAGTATTCTAAATTCTAAATAATCATTCCATAGAACCCTACAATCTATTTTTGAATTTTGGCCCATAAGCATCTGTAATATTAAGAATAGAATTGTCGCTAGTATCAGAAACATCAAATGCATCGAATCATCTTTAATAATAGATTGTAAAAGTTTAATGTAATTATCTTTCCATCTTAACATAAAACCTCATGCACTACCCTTAGCTAGTAAATAAGTCCAATGATCAAAATAATGACCCACTAAATACCTAAAAATACAATAATTGGAAATTTTAATTTTAGTTTCTTGAAGTAAAACTATATCAATGCTATTATCTTTAAAAATAGATTTAGTTTTACTACATTTCTCTAAATCATGTAAACCTCTTACATTCCAACTAATCAATCACATATTCCAAGCCATCTAACCCGTGCTATTACTTTACCTTTAATATAATCAACGTCTAACTGAGTGTCATCAAATATAAGACCTGAATTCTTAGCTAAAAAATGCACATCACTAGTAGATAAATTGTTCAAAGCATATAAACTATAAGTACTACCCGAATCTCCATACCTGAGCTAAAGTTATTATCGAAAACTCTAGAAACAACTCGAAGAAGGTGTCCACTCCTTCTAATCGATCTATGTTCACACAAACTAGAACCAAAATCAACATTACTCCTCAAACGAGCCTTTTTAACCCTTCTCCTTCCCTCAATACTGCCTTCGAAATGTAAGCTCGCTTGTTCAAACATACCATGTAAATCTAAAACTGCCCCACTATCAATAGTCTTCGAATTATTTAAACAACCACCATTATTCGAGTTAGGACAAACTACTGTCTTTGTGTATAACTTAATATTTTCCCACTACTCTTTCATAACATTGAAAATTATGATCTAATTTCTATTTAACTCCTAAAAGTTTCACTTTCTGAACACCACATCATCATCACTAACTGATTGATCTTAACTCCTCTTATCAACATTCTACCAACATCAAAGAATAACACTAACTCTCATGGAATTTGAAATATATACTCCTTAGGCCAACCCTGCAACAAATCCGAACCGACCCGTACATTTGCACTAATATTTGTACATGAACAACCTCATGTATAACACCAACCATATTATCACAAAAACATATTAACGTATTTTTAGCCATATCTTCCCTAACTCCATCCAAACAACTACCCAAATCAACTCCATCTGTCTTATCTTTAGTATGAAAACTCAAATTTAATTATAGTCAACTCACGGCATGATGTCCATCGAGCGAATATAGTTGGGTCTAGTGGAAGTATAGGAAGTGAAACAATATTCAGATAGGATTTGTCTCCTTTGTAATATGAGGTTATATCATGGTCAACTTAAGTTTACTCAAAATCAAAATCTCTGGCCAGGGTAGTTCGGTTAATAACAATTGTTGTTATTAAACCAAGAATTTTTGTTTGAATGATAGAGTTGAATGTAGACGATATTGGAATTTTGGCCATTATCAAATTCCATAAATTCAAATGATACGGTTTTGATGAACAAAATTGGTAAAAATAAAAGTTGCAACCAGGTAATTCTCAACAATATTAAAATTAGATTTTACCGAAATAAAGTAAGTAATAAATTTGGACAAAATATCACACCATCTACTAAGTGAAATGTGAACATTAATATACGAATAGTTCGATATTAATCACTAACCAAATTTACATCTAATGAATCACACAATGAAACGATGAATTCCCCTTTGACCAAATAATTAAATTATGAATAAGTATATTTATAATAGTTATAAATATATCGAATGATATCCAATATCGATAAGCGATTAAATTTGATTTAATTGTATATTATATAGCTTGGGCTTAAATCGGTTTATGGCCCATCATTATGGTATGTTATTTTTGGCTGATATGGGAGGTAATAGGTTGCTAGGAATTGGAAAAGTAGGTTTGAAATAGGTGACCAACGATTTAGGAGATAGAGTAAAATATGAGATCATAAACTCTCTTCTTTACTACACCAATTTAAACAACTCTTCCCATAACCAAGAATGATACTTTTTGAAGCTCAAACCCCCTCTCCTCTGGTCGAAATCCTTCTCCATCCTTTCTCTCAAATTCTAACATCAAATTTAATTAAACTAGTTACTGTCTGATAGCCGATGGTCAACGATTCAAGGAGTAACAATCCATTGCATCAAAAATTATTTCAAGGAGATAAAATCATCTTTTCAAGGTGGACTTCGAGGCATTAAGCTTAAGGTAAATTTCATAATCATTCTACAGTAATTTATCCCTAATTATAATGTTTTATCATGTATGAATATTTTATTATTTATTAGGTAACAATTCTAATATGATAATTATATTGTTACAAATCTGTTTGGTTATATGCATGTATATAAAATAGAATAACAAAATAGGTTTTTTTCATCAAGCCAGTAAAGATTTAATCAAAGTATAATTATTTTTTAATTAATATGTATATACATTTAAATATTTTTATATATATAGTTCATAAATTATTACACCGTAATATTTTGGCTAAAATAGTTTTATAGTTCTATATATGAAGAAGTGTAAACATAATATTTTTTGGCAATAGCCAAATATTTTTTAGAATAATTTTATTATTTTTAATATAATTAAATCAAGTTAATAAGAATTAAATATATTAACTCAAATATATTATAAACATGTATTTTATAATTTATAAAATAACATTTACTATAGAATAGCTCTTGGATAGAAAAGAAAAACCATTTTTTCAATAATTAATGCAATTTTGGCCAAATATTAGGAAATTTAATTTTAAATTAATTTTAACGAAAAATTGTGAATAACTTTTATGAAGCATTACATGTCATTTAAGATTTACTGAAAATTTCAAATTTGAAAATTATGTTTCAAAATTATTTTTAATTATTTTTATATTAACTTTTGAATGAGCGATTAATTAAAAATGTATTTTAAATTTTAAATTAATATTTTTTATCTTTGACTTGTAAATAAATATAGAATTTATATAAAAGATATTTTAATATATATATATATATATATATATATATATTTCATTAAGCATATATTTATAATTATATATGAGCTAGGATCAATAGCACTCCCTTATTTAGCACCAATTGGAGTGCCTGGTACCAACCACACGTTTATATTCAAACACATGACCGATGTGGCAGGAGAGAGAAAGATCCTATATTTAAATATATGTGTGTGGCTGATATCATAGGGCTTTAAATGATGTTAAATAAAGGGGTGTTATTGGTCCTAGCTCGTTATATATATATATATATATATATATATATATATATATATATATATATAAAAGAATTTACATACATATATATAAATATGTATACATACACACACACATATGCATACATTTGGATAATATAAATATATATTAGACGAACAAAGATGTGAATTGCGATGTAAATCCTAACATCTATACACGGACATGGTATATCTTACACATATTGAAATAGTACACTTGCACACACTATATATATATATAATACATATGTATATTGAATACAAAAAATTAAATCATACAATATTATTTATGAATTGAAATAAAATAAAAGATTTTATTTAAAAAAATTAGAAATGTTTTGAATAAATCAGATTTCATTGGCCCAATAAAGGAATTTTTTTTGGAATTCAACCAATTACTCCGCCGCGGACTGACCTGGTTCTATCATGATAGGAAGCGAAGAGAGTTGAGACTTGCTTAGGTACAGTGCATCGCGAAGGTCCTCACTTAATTTGGTATGGAGAAATCTAAACCAGTTGGCACTCTATTAGGCTCTCATTTTAAGTTGTCAAAAGAATTATCTCCTTCATCGGATGAAGACAAGGGGTATATGAAAAATATACCTTATTCTAATGTTATTGGTAGTCATGTATGCGACGGTGTGATCGAGACAGATTTGGCCCATCAATGGATGTTGTGAGTCGATATATGTGTAACATAGGCAAAGAATATTAGCAAGTAGTAAAGTGGATACCAATATATATTCATTGCATTTCATCAGTTGGCTTGTTGTATGGTGGAGTAAATAACGACATCTCTTTTAGAGGTTACTGCGACTCAGATTATGCTGGGGATAGAGACCTATGGAAGTCATTGTTGGGCTATGTTTTTACGCTTGGCATAAGCTTAATTTCATGGAGATCAAAGCTGTAGTCTATAGTAGCTTTGTCGACTACTAAGGTCGAGTTGATATCGATTGTGGAAGCAACTAAGAAAGGATTATATTTGCTTCAGTTATTGGATGATCTTTTTATGGTGCAACAGACAACAAAGCTATTTTCGGACAGTCAGAGTGCAATTCATTTTGTAGAAAATCAATTTTATAGTTCTCATAAAAAGCACATTTATGGTAGAGGCTTCTTCCTTATGCTTGAAGAGGAATGAAGCAAGATCAAGTTAGTGAAGGTGAGTCCTATGCATAATCTTTCAAATATGATAATCAAGCCACTTCCTAAGGACAAATTTGGGTATTGCTCAAACTTGATCAGTTTGATTTTAGATTCTTGAACATCATGAGGTGCTGACCCAACAGCCTCCGTGATTGTTTTTTTAATTATTGAAGATCCTAGCATATTTTGAATTGAGGTGGTCTGTTATTGTTATACAATTCAAATATGTGCCTATGAGTGTTTCTGATGGAAGACATAGTGTAAAGAATCATTTTGAAAGAAATGTGAAGTCAATTGGAGGAGGTGATCAAAAGATATGACAAAGAGAAGCTTACAAGTGCCAATTCCAAGCACTCAAACGTCCGACTACCCTGGTTAAACCACTGAATTCCTACAGATTTCTAACTAGAGAGCTCCCAGGCAATCAAACTTCTAAATTGAGAAGTCAGATGTCTGAATCGCCATGGGTTACAAACCCGAGTGCTTAGGTTTTACAGAGACGTATGACCCCTTAAGTCAGATGTTTGAGTTACTATAGAGGCATTTTTCTAGGGTTTATGCTAATTCGAATTTGTGAGTGCGGTTTCGTCATTTTGGTGTATGTTTCTTCTGTATTGATGGTGCAGATTATTTTAACATGGTCTGAAGGTCTAAATCAATTGGAAACATCTATATAAGCCTTCTAATCTTCTTCTTTCATGAGAGTTGAAAAAGAGAGAGTGTGATTCCATTATCATAATCAGTAGAAAATCTAATTCATCTAATTTTTGGGTTTTCAATTTTGAGTGCTCTAAATTATAATTCTTCAATCGAACAATTGATTAGAAAGAGTCTCTATATCTTGTAACTCTTTAGTTATTGATTTGGCTGCTTATGATCTCTTGTACTTGGTGATTGGAATAAAATGGTTGTTGGGTCTCCGTGGACGTAGGATACAAATCCGAACCACGTTAAATCTTCTGTGTCTTTTCTTTTTGTTGTTTCATTCTTATGTGATAGCATAATTGATATTTTATTTGCATTGGTATTCGACTAGGAAAAACTAGATTCTGCTTAACCGCTTCCACGTAATTATGATAAATCCTTTTGTTGCATATTTCACTACATAAACATCATCAATAACTATGTGTATCACAAATTCAATGGGAGTAGATTTATATTTTTGATTTTATATGCTGATGACATATTGCTTGCATGTAATGATTTATATATGTTGAACGAAATAAAGAGATTTCTTTCAAGCAACTTTGAAATGAGAGTTCTTGGTGATGCTTCTTTTCTATTAGGAATACAAATACATATTGATCCTTTATAGGGTATTCTTGGATTGTCACAAAAGAACTACATAAAAATAGCGCTTCAGAGGTTTGACATGCAAGACTATAAACCAGGTGATACCCCTGTCGCTAAAGGGGATAAATTTTATCTCAAATAATGCCCTAGTAACATCCTTAAAGCTAAAGAAATGCGGATCCCTTATGCATCTGCTATAGAAAGTCTAGTGAATGCACATGTGTGTGCGCATCCAAATATTGCATACATTGTAGGAGTGTTAGACAAGTATCTTAGTAACCCTAGAATGGATCATTGGAAAGCAACAAAAAGGGATATGAGATATCTTCAGAAAACATAGGATTATATGCTTACATATAGAAGATCAGATCAATAGGAGATCATCGGGTATTATGAATATGACTTTGTAGGACGCTCGAATAGTAGAAAATCTACTTCTGAATATATATTTCTATTAAGCGGAGGGGCTATATCGTAGAAGAGTGTTAAGCAATCGTTCATAGCTTCTTCCAGCATGGAAACAGAGTTTGTGGCCTGTTATGAGGCATCCTACCATAGGAAATGGCTGGGAAAGTTTATCACTGGGCTACGCATTATTGTTATATAAAAAGGCCATTAAAGTTGTATGAAGACAATAATTCAGCACTATTATATTCCAATAACAATAGAAGCTCGAGTAAATTAAATTACATTGACATTAAATTTCTACTTGTGAAGAGAGAGTGTAGAATGGGTTGACACCCATAAAGCATATTGGAACAAATTCCATGTTAGCGGATCTGGTTTGAAAAGGATTACCGACCAAGATTTTTCATGAGCATGTTGCTAAATGGGTGCATCTTTTACGTGAGGATGTTTTGGTTTAGGGATAGTTTGTTCTCAGTTTATGTTACGTTATTGCTCTATATTTTAATTATGGACATGTTTTAGTTTATTTTTCTGATCAGAAATAAAGTAATAAAGATTTTTCTTTCACACTCTATTTGTTCATATATATTGAACATTTGATCTTATTAAAGTAAAGTGGGACAGTTGGAAATAGACATGTAAAGATCATATTTCATTAGATTTTGATGCTATGCATACATGATTGATTTATGTCATTTGATTGTATTGATATAGGTGACCATTTATGATTCTAGTTACATAATGGTAAAGAATGCTTCTTTGATCCTATGTTAACACAATTAATGGACGAGATTGTTTTGAATATATCTTATTGTTAAGATAAGTATTTGAGAGCTCGTAAAATTAAGTACATTTTGTAAAGTTATATACGGCCATATATGTTAATATCTAAATGTATGGACTATCTTTTGACTAAGTTTAAACAAGTGATCAATTTTGAAATAAATATTTTAAGGCACTAGGAGTAAAATCGTCATGTAGAAATATAATGTGTAGATAAATTAGTGATAATTTAGTTTGTTGAAGTGTCAAACTGAAAAGTCATACTGTTATAAATATGAGGTCGTGGTCCCCAAATTACACAAATGCACTACTAGAACAACAGTAAATAGTGACGGAAGCTTCCGACAGCCACCGAAGGAAATTTCCTATGGCTAACGATCTTCGTGGCTAAATAAAATATAACGGCCATGGTAAACCGTCGAAAACCGACATAAATATACCGGCGGCGGCTGTCGAAAGCCGTCGAAATAAGTGTGTATATAGGCGGTAAGCCAAGACCTGATTCATCCCTCCAAATTCAACATATCCCCAATCCCTCTACCTCCACGATCATCTCCAACTTTATTATTCTCCACTCTCGAGAAGCCTAGGCCCTTTATAAATCTCCAGTCAAGTTTTATTCATAAACCTTAATAATTTGGATTTGTTAAATTAAGGTTAATTTGTTATTCTTATTGTTTATAATACCCCATTGATTGTTTACTATACCACATTGAATGCTAATTACAATTATTATTATCTAAATGTCAAAACATTAATTTGTTTAGTGTATGTTAGTGTACATCAAGTGTGTCAATCCTATCTGCTAGAAAATAATATTAAACAATTCATCACTATACCTGCATGTTCTATAATATCATTATCATTACATGGCATATGTATAGCTATACTATTTGTGAATGATATTGACAATGTTTATCAAAAAAGCCAAAGGTACAAATGTATCAAACGGGCTCCATACGATTTGTAGAAGACAGCTATTAATATCATACTTCACTTCATTTACTTTCCAACCAAAATCAGTTTCCACTACTATTGATAATATTGTATATTGATCAACGCCAACTTATTCCTATTAGGTCATGTTACTACTGTTTTACAATGATTTTAGAAATATCGACAAGCTTCTTTTCCACCCATGGCCACAAGGATGGCAAAAGCTATGCCTTTTTTGAACGTGTAGGAAACGATTAAAAACTGTATAACTGACACCTACATGTCCAACTTAGTGCATGATTTATGTATGTGTTTTCTAAAATGTCGAACACGATAATTAGTGCTTTATAAATCCCTTAGAGAGTTTTTTGCCTCGTTTAACAAGTATTGTATATAACCGTTATATGGATATTCGTTTTTCTAATAAAATGGACATATATATTCATCTGATACAATATTTGGGATTTGTCCCTGTATTGGATAAGTTACAAACACAATAAAGTACTTACATTTTGTAAGTTACTTCATTTTAAATGGTTCACAAAATTTTGGCAGCACTTCCTTTTTGTTCCCTGTGTAAAAGCATTTGTGTACGATATATAGAACACGAGGGAAGTGCTGTCGAAATTTTGTTGACTCGTTTAAAATGAAATAAATTGTGAAATGTAATTACTATTGTGTTTGTAATAGAAAAATAGGATGGTTGACCATCAAAGTAGAAAATAATAACCTGAAATTTTAATTTTATATTCATAATGCCAATATGTATAATGTATAAAAGATAATTAAAATGAATTATGGTTAAAGAAATAATAAAATATATAAACAAATTGAAAAATTACTAAAATAATACAACATGATATATAAAACATTAAACTACACGATTGAATTGAAAAATAAAATGTCAATCCATAAAATGATTAATGGATTTTTTAATTTCTATCATATGTTTTAATGTAGGAAAAATGGTCAATTATTTTATTTGATCGGAGATGAAGTATCAACAATAAAGGTAATGGGAGGCTCAACAGGTGAATATTTTTATAATGGTGTAAAGGTATTTATCAAATTTGTTTTAAGTAATAATGAAAACGATGAAGAAATTCGTTGTCCATGCAGTAGATGTAAATTGTTGAAGCACTTGATACAGAATGTGGTTATAATTCATTTGCGCCAATACCGTTTCATGCCTAATTATTTGGTGTGGGATCGTCACGGAGAAATTGTAGCATCTAATCATCTACAATTAGAGGACGAGGTTGGTGATGAAATTATTACGACGAATCTCATAGAAGATATAGTTGGAGATGCAGTATGATCAATGTTCCCTACTGTTGAAGTTGATAATGGCGATGTTAATGTCGAAGAAGAAAATGTTGGAACAATTTTTTTATGATTTATTGCATGTTGTTAAGAATCCCTTTTGGGATGGATGTACAATCGGCACTCAATTATCAATAACTACAGAATACATTGTGATAAAATCAAAATACAACTGCACAGAAGCCATATTTATAGCTATTGTACAAGCTTCTAAACGGCATATGCCACCCAATAATTTAATATGCAAAAAATATTATAAAGTGAGCAGGATGACTGCATGTTGGCCTAGATGGAGCAAGATCCCAGACCTCATCAAGTAGAGTATCTGGCAAAACTTCCTCGTGAATGTAAATTTATATATCATTGTTAGAACTTAGAGTTTTGATGTTTTGATTGTGACAATTATATAAATAAATGTTATATGAACTAACCAAATTTGCAGAAGAAGATATTGTGTTTACTCAAGAAATAGTCTAACAATTTGCAGACCAGACTCCGGATTGAGGCTTCGGCAAAATATTAAGTTTAAGATCTTAATTTAGTAGTAAATATATGTTAAAATCTCTCTGAAGTGGTATACGCATGCACACATAATTTAAAGTTTTTAAAAACATTGTAGATAAGCCAGAAAACACAAAATTCAACCGACTGAAAGGCCTGAATCATCCGACTGAATATTGGTCATATGCACAAACTGATTTGAACATTCAAACGGATGGCTATGCTATTTTAGCTAGCTGAATTGTGTCTATTTTACACTATTTCCGTGTTGGTTCATTTTTAAATCCATTCAGCTGGCTGATTTGCTCCATTCAAACGGCTGAATCTTCATAACGACTATATTTTCAAAAGACACTTCAATTTAATGAACAAAAAAAACTTTTGATTCAAGAGTTGCTTCCATATCTCTTTATGGCTATCTTTCACGAACGAATACAACTCTTAATTTCTATAAATAGTCATGAATTACATTGTTTTAGTCACTAATACTAATTCTCACTCTTGTTTCTAATCTATCTTGCTAATTGAACTCTAAGCATTCAATACTACATTCTGATCACTTGTTCATTCAAGAATATTTCATTAGTAATTTAATAAACTTCATGTCTTCACGAATTACGCGATATACCATAAATGAGAAGATTATAGGAAGGATGTACTCTAAAAACTTATCCATGCTATTAAAAGAGAACAAAATTAGATTAAGATAATTCTCTGTTTTATTGAAGTCATGTTCGGTTGCTCAGGCGGTTGAAGTCATGTTCGGTTGCTTAGGCGGTTGAAGTCCTATTCGGTTTCTTAGGCGGTGTAATACTTGTTACTCCGGGCTAACTGAGGGTTGATAGTTAAATTCCAAAAGAAGTTTGGGATTGGGCGTAGAACAAGAAGTTCGAACCGGTATAAAAATCTCTGGTGTTATTTGCTTTATTACCTTCATATTTATATTTTGTACAAGTAAATAATTTATTCAATACTCCATATTGCACGATTCTTAGTAACTTTCATTTAGTATCAGAGCCTGAAATTCTATCGAATCGTCACAATATCGTAGAAAAATGGCCAGAAAAAGATCCAATAGAAATACAACAGGCAAAATCCCTGCCAAAGCCACCAATGAGGACAACAATAATGTACTTTCTAATTTACAAATTTTAGTAAATAATAATAATGGATTAGTTAGTATAAGCGATAAGATCTCAAAGCTTAATTTTATTATTTTAAAAAAGATGAAATCCGTCGAACTTGAAAATGAGAAATTAAACTTAGAAAATCAACTTGGTGTTTTAAAAGATAATTTTATAACTCTTAAAGAATTTCTAGATGAACAAAACACCGTATTTGAAAAAGAGAAAAAATTTTGAAAAAATTTTTTGATTTGAAAAGACAAAATGATTTATTACAATCCTCTTAGATAAATCAGAATCTCAAAATTTTCTTCTCAAAAATGACAACCGTTCGTTAAAAAACGAGAATTCTAAATTAAATGAGAAAATTAATATTTTGAAAAATAGTAATATTTTTTTTGAAAATAACAATTGTGACTTTAAACTAAATTTGAAAGACGTAAAATGAATTCATGAAATTTAATAAAGTTCAAAATGATTTAAGCATGATTTTATCTAGTTCTAGACCTTTACATGACAAAAGTGGTTTAGGCTATAATAAACTGATCATAGAAATAACATTAGATACTCTTTCATGTGTAGTAAAAATGTTAGTGCTAGTACTAGATTTCGAATAAAGTTTAAATCTAATTTTTGTAGAAATTCAAACATTGGTATAGCCAATAATGTTTATAATATCTTTAGAATTACAAAATCATTGACGAGAAATATGAATAAAAATTATCTAAGTACTTGGGTTACTATTAATTGGAAAAAAAACGAAAAAATACATTGATGCTTATTTTGATATAATAGTTGATAATGAAAATTATATTTATAAAGATTCAACCACTCCCAAATGGGTATGGCTTCCGAAGCCTAACCCCCGGATCCTAACATTGGAAACGGGTACTAGAACATATATCACATTTTTTGCAGGTACACCACATATAAAGGGGGAGATATATTCCAAATTTTCAATGTGAGTATTTTATGTGATGTGATGAGTGTATGTTTTATGATATTTTGAGTCTAGTATTGCTTCTCATAAATTGTTTATTTATGCGAACTTCTTATTTCTCCTATCTATTAAGTTTTTTTTTTCGATGACAAAGGGGGAGAAAGTTGTACGTCATAACGATAAGGGAAGTATAAAGACAGGAGGAGTATAAAACTGTTTTTATTTATATAAACTTACATAGTTGTCTTTATCGAAAAGGGAGAGAATGTTAGAACCTAGAATTTTGATGTTTTGATTATGATAACTATATAATTAAATATTATATGAACTAACCAAATTTACAAGAGAAGATATTATTTTTACTCGAGAAATAGTCTAGCAATTTGCAGACCAGATTTCATATTAAAGCTTCTGCAAAGTATTAAGTTTAAGATCTAAGTTTAGTAGTAAATATATGATAAAGTCTCTCTAAAGTGGTATATGCACGCACACACAATTTAAATTTTTTAACAATGTATATAAGCTAGAAACACAAAATTTAGTCGACTGAAAGGCTTGAAACAGCCACCGAATGTGGTGCATATGCACAAATTGATTTGAATGTTCAAATGGTTGACCATGCCATTTCAACCGGCTGGATTATGTCTATTTTACACTATTTCCTTGCTGTTCATTTTTAAATCCATTCAAATATCTGAATTTCTCCATTCGGACGGTTGAATCTTCATAACGACAATATTTTCAAAAAACACTTCAATTCAATGAACATAAACAACTCTATATTCAAGATTTGCTTCCATATCTCTTCATGGCTATCTTTCACAAACGAATGCAACTCTTAGTTTCTATAAATAGCCATGAATTCCATTGTTTTAATCACTAATATCAATTCTCACTCTTGTTTTTAATCTATCTTGCTATTTGAACTCTAAGCATTCAATACTTCATTCTGATCACTTATTCATTCAAGAATAATTCATTGGTGATTTAATAAACTTCTTATCTTCGTGAATTACACGATATACCACAAAGGAGAAGATTATAGAAAGGATGTACTCTAAAGACTTATCCGTGCTATTAAAAGAGCACATTCAGTCAAGATAATTCTCTGTATTATTGAAGTCCTGTTCGGTTGCTCAAGCGGTTGAAGTCCTATTCTGTTGTTTAGGTAGTTGAAGTCTAGTTACATTGCTTAGGCGATGTAATACGTGTTCCTCCGGTTTAAGTGATGGCTGATAGTTAAATTCTAGAATGAGTTTGAAACTAGACGTAGAACGGGAAGTTCAAACCGGTATAAAAATCTCTGATGTCATTTACTTTATTACTTTTACTTTTATATTTATATTCTGCATAAGCAAATAGTTTATTTAGTATTCCATATTGCACGATCCTTAGTAACTTTCAATCACTATATATTACCACTTTACAATTTACTGACTAAGTATAAATGTATAACTTGTATTTTCTCAACGTGCATAGACGGTAGACTTGCAGGAAGCTGACATTCCCCTTTGCCATTGCCATTGGAGTTCAAAAATTGCTGAGAATTATTGGGACACAATGTCTGGCCTTAGGAAGGCGGGGAAGTAGCCTAACTGGATGGGCGCTAGCGTGTGGGATGCTTGAGTTGCTTGGTGAAATGGTAATGAATTTAATGTAAGTCTATCATATATCACTTAAATTTGTTTTATAATGGTAAAATATAATGTTCAGTTTAAATTAGCAGGCGGAGTGAGAGAGGAACTCCGCAAATAGAAACAAGACCCGATCACACATTGCATTGGTTCCAAGTCATTTTAGCATCATCATGAGGATCTGGTAAATTTATTAATTGCAATTATAAACAGTTATTACATTTGTATATTTTAAGTTATAAGTTATTAATAAACAGTTATTACAGTAGTAGTACATATATATTAATTATTTTAGGAAAGAGCGCATTGTGGTCTTGTCTCATGTATGGATGTATTTGCTCTTACTCATGCCATTAAGCAGACAGACGAAGTTGTCAACCTCACGTACGCATGGGAGGACGAGGATAAAGCAACTGCTTCCTGTGTAAGCATATTTTAAATTTTAAGTTATTAATATTAATCGGTTTAAGTAATTAGTTATAAAGAATTAAAATAATATTGTGTAAATTTCGATTGTATTTTCTTTTGCATTGTAGGAAAAATTTCAAGAAGCATGAGCACAGATGCTGGAGGGAACGGAATGGGATGAGTTGACGCGTGATGAAGATGATGCTATTTTTGACTCCATCATGGAGCCGACGTCGCTATATAGGCGTTTTAACTTTGGGAACCACGTGGTAATTTTTAAAATTAAATTATCTTATAAAAGTTGCACAGTTTTTATAAAAGTTACGTAAGTTCTATAACAATTTATTTCTATTCGCATGCTAGGACCTCTTAGAAACCGTACCAAAAAACTCAGGCCAAAATAGAGATTGTAGAGCTGAGAGCCTTGGTTGCACGGCTACAAGAGCAAGACCGCAGGTACGTTTGTTTGTGTTTATGTTTGGACATTGTATATATGAACTTTGAGATGGTGAGTATGATGTGTTTTGTTACGTTTGATATACGTTGATGTAAAGTTAGATGTTTTATGTTGATTTGGGTATGTTTGATACATTTTGTGGAATCGTTAGGTGTTCAATTTTATGCTTGTTGGATTATTAGAGCTTGATTTGTTGTTATAATATGTGATTTTAGCTTATACACATACACACACGTGCATGTGTGATATGGAGCTGTGATATATATTGATGTGTATGAATTGTATGGGAATCGAATGGCTGCTGAGACAAAAAAACACCCAGATTATCGATGGCTTTCGACAGATAGCGACGGTTATCTGCTCATAATATTTCGCAACAGAATATTTGTAAGGTCCGTGACCGCGTGGCAACGTGTACACCGTCTGCCGTCAAAAATCCATCGTTGATAGCCATAGGAAGCCATCGGAAAACCGTGGTCAATTCCGTAGAAAAAAGTTATGAAGCGCGTATGCTATTCCGACGACTATTTCATTGGTTATCGACGGTCGTCGACGGCTGTCTGCTGTCAAATTTGGTGTTATTCTTTTAGTGTTCTCTTTATCCTGTTCTACTGAGATATTTACATTTCTAAGCTTATGTCAATTTGAAAATCAAACCGAGTTAATCTCCTCTTAATAAGCATCAACGGATTCAGATTTAAGCTTCCGCCAATCTGTTTAATTTTATATAGTTTCTTCTCGATTGAGTCAATATGGTGTTATCTATTCAAATCTAAAATGTATTATTCTCTAACACCGATTTAAATAATATTATGATAAGAAAGAGTGAGATGCAATTATTATTTAAAACGGAATCTTTGGTGGAAGTGCCAGAGGGGTGAGAATGTGGGGGCAAGACTTAATTACCAGAAAATTACTATTACTTTAATGCTGTTATTATGTATTTACTTTTTTTAGAAAAACGAAAATTACTATTCCTCTAATGTTGTTGCGATTTATTTACTTTTCTAGAAAAAGGGAATTGCTTCCGTAAAATTTGAATATTAAATTTCAAAAACACTTGGCTATATGTTCTGATTATTTTAAGTAATGTACACATCACATGAAGCATGTTTCACACGTATAATATATATACATACACATATATTTTTGTGTTGCTAATTTTTTTTCCCCAACTGGAACTTTGATTTCTTTCGCATTTTTCTTTTTGAAAACGACAGTACATAACAGTCAAAAATTTAGCTAGACTTAACCTAACCAGCAAAATATTGTTTGTTTGGTTATATAGGAGATAAAAAAACGTTTTGTGTCCTTGTGTTGAATTTTCATAGAATTCAGAAACAAGTTAGTATATAAACGCTCAATCTGCTTAGTAGTGTAAATTTCACATGCGACCTCCAAGAATAGTAACCAATGATGCTATCATTTATTTTGCAAATTAGAACTTGTAAATTCTCTACCTACTTCATCATCTTCTTCTTCTTTTTAAATCTTTCTTCATCAAAGCAGGTCGACTTCACATTCAATGGATTCAGCAAGGCAAACCTAATCCTGAACGGCATGGCATCCGTTGAACCAAACGGCCTTCTGGAGCTAACAAACACAATACCCCAAAACGGCCATGCATTTTATCATCTTCCTCTTCAATTCAAATCCACTACCCAAAAAAACAAAACAAACTCCTTTTCCACTTGCTTTGCATTCGCCATTCGTTCAGACCCATACAGCAACGGCCATGGCCTTGCATTTGTAATAGCTCCGACTTCCAACCTTTCCACTGCCCTTACAAGAAAGTACCTTGGTTTATTCAACTACAAAAACTATGGGAATTCAAGTACTCGCGTATTTGCAGTGGAACTTGACACAATGATGAATATCGATTTTAAAGACGTCGACGACAACCACATTGGGGTCGACGTCAATAGCTTGAATTCCATTTCATCACATTCTGCGGGCTATTTTGAAGATGGTACCAACGTGTTTAAAAATTTAAGCCTTCGCGGCGGTCAATCGATGGAAGTATGGATTGACTTTGACGGACATAAATCCCAACTCGATGTTACATTGTCGCTTATGGGAATGGCAAAGCCTAGTAGGCCGCTCATAACTACATCTGTAGATTTGTCAACTTTGATGCTTGATTCAATGTACATTGGTTTTTCAGGAGCAGGGAATCCCTTCCATGCTTATCACTATGTTCTTGGATGGAGTTTCAAGATGAACGGCGTGGCAAAATCGCTCGATTACAAAAAGCTTCCTACGATTCCGGTGCCTAAAGGGAAATCCAATGCTTTAGTTGTATGGTTGCCTATTTGTTCAAGTTTGTTCACGTTCTTAACCGTTGCTTTCATTGTGTTTATGGTGCATAGAAGGGTAAAGTTTGCGGAGGTATGTGAAGAATGGGAACTTGAATACAGCCATCATCGATTCTCGTATAAAGACTTGTACTATGCGACAAAAGGGTTCAAACCGAAAGAATTGCTAGGTAGCGGTGGCTTTGGTAGGGTCTATAAAGGAGTTGTTCCTAAAAAGAAGTCAGAGGTTGCAGTCAAGAAAGTCCGATATGATTCTAGAAAAGGGATACAAGAATTCGTGGCGGAAATCGTGAGCATAGGCCAACTTCGACACCGTAACCTTGTGCAGTTCCTAGGTTATTGTCGTCGTAAAGAAGAGCTTCTTTTAGTGTACGACTTCATGCCGAATGGTAGTCTAGACAAATTTTTATACGCAGATGGTGCTAATGCAAAAACACTAACTTGGGCGCAACGTTATAAAATCGTGAAAGGAGTGGGGTCGGCGTTGTTGTATTTGCACGAGGATTGGGCTGAAGTGGTGATACATAGAGATATCAAAGCTAGCAACGTGTTGCTAGATGGTGAAATGAACGGTAGGCTTGGAGATTTTGGATTAGCTAGGTTGTATGACCGAGGAAAAGATCCGGAAACTACACATGTAGTCGGGACTATGGGATATTTAGCACCGGAGCTTGTTTTGACTGGTAAAGCCACCACCCGAACGGATGTGTTTGCTTATGGGGCTTTTTTGCTCGAAGTTGTGTGTGGTAAGAGACCGAATGGGCTGTGTACGGAGTATGGACAGGAGTTGGTTCTTGTGGATTGGGTGATCGAGAATTGGAGAAACGGGACGTCGTTGGAAACGGTGGATCCGAGATTGAAAGATGAGTATTGCGTGTCTGAGGTTGAAGTTGCATTGAAGCTTGGATTGTTATGTTCAAGTCCGAAGGAGGTGGTTAGACCGAGCATGAGGCAAGTGATGCAAGTTTTTGATGGGGACTTGCAGATTTCTGATTTGCTGTGGAGTGATCACCTGAGATTTAGTACAGCTAGACTTATAGCTTTTAATGACTAGTGCCATAAATAAACATCTGATGTAGGATGAAATGAAATATTTTCGTATTTTGTAATTTTGATGGTCATTATGCAGTATTGTAAACTCTACAGATTTTTGATACAACATAATACGACACTTTAATAATGAGAACCCTCACCTGGCAAACAATCTGAACCTTGGGAAAATATTATAACTGGGATTGAACTAGGCATATTGTCAACGGAAACTTATCAATAACAACCTAGGTTGTAGTCAGAAAATGATGACATGAAAGGACACGCTTCCCTTGCACTCGTCCATAGTCAAAATAAGTCAGATTGACTAAAGTAACTAAACCACGAAGGAATAAAACCCAAATCCAAATGCTTCAAGTTGTGTTTGTCCCATCACCGAATACTGCCAATATAAGATTGCTTTACAAAACATTGAACTAGCATGTGTCTGTAGGACTGGAACAATTATGTATATTCGAATTTATTAGACTCGGTAGTCTGATAGGGTGACACGCTACAACTTATGTGCAACATCATCTAAAACTTCACATAAAGAAAATGATGAAATATCAAGGTTAACAAAATATATGTGACAATCAATATATCATGGCTACAGATAACAATTGGTCATGAGATTCTCTCTTTTATGGTAGAATATATATTATTAATTACAGAAGGTATCCTAGGTAGTTAAAATTAGATGTTTCTAGAAAGCATGTGGTAAAATAATTTGCTAGCAAATCGTGCAGTTAAATTCTATTTCAATTCTGGTTTTCACTTAGTAGCCTTCTGTTTTTTTAAAAATTTTGTAAACCCCTAAACATGATTAGTAACCCCCGACTTCTTTAACAATTGTTCCTCACGCGATTTCTCCCTTACGTACAAAACTTCCTCATGCAATTTCTTTTCTTCCTCGCGTACAAAACTTCAACTGCGATTGTTTCTCTTCCTCACGCACGACAATCTTCCTCAAGCATCGCATCAACTAAGATAAGCCGATCATTTAGCACTTGCACAATTTCTATTTTTGATTGTTAGTATAATTAAAGTCCTGTTGCACAATTAGAGTGGTTGAATGTATACTGTTAGTTAGTGGTAGTTAACCAACACTTCGGTTGATGTTGAAAATAGATTAGAGGGGAGTAGAATGACATTACGTGATTTAGGTTTCTTTTGTTTTCAGGGTTTAAACGCACCACGCGCTTACAGTGTGTGAAAAAAAATTCCATCATGCAATGCCCTTGCGTAGGAAAAATGACTTCCACGTAGAGACACTGCGTGGTAGGAAATTGTTCCACGCAAGGCAATTGCGTGGGGGAAATTGCGGTTCAATATTTGTTTGTTATAATTAACGTCGTGCTAACTGAATTTTTCTGCTTATTTTCAGATGGGTCGAACTCGAATGATGGCTTTCGAAAGAAAACGGAGAATGGAGAAAGCAGCCGAAGGTACAAGTGCGGAGATGAACGAGGATACGGCCGAAGTAGGTCCAACGCAAGACGAAACGGATGAGGGGCAGCATGAGACAGACGCGGCTAGCTTTGAGATTGTTGTAAGGCAAGAGGAGGAGCAACATGAAGAAGGAGATAAGGAACACGAAGATGGTTTAGACTCATCAGGAGAGGATAATGATGAAACAGAGGACGATTCAGAGATGGATGCTGTTGGCGAGAAAGATGATGAGTCTGAGGCAGAAGGTGGACCAAGAACCGGTGATGTGATTAGAGAGTTTGATAATCATGTTGCTTCTATGATATGGATTTGCCAGGTATACAACTATTATTCAAAACTATCGATTACGAATTAATGCATTTTAGTAATGTAAATTTTATTTGCGTAGGAACAAGCACCGCTCGCATGTGTTAACCATGCATAGAAGGTATCAGATTGGAGAATTTCATATAATGCTACTAGATTCAAAGACATTATTGACTCGTCTCGATTGTTTTCCATTGTTAGCACTTGCTACAAGAGTGTTAACAAGAATTTGATATCAGCTTTTGTATAACGATGGTATCCTGAGACTAATACCTTTCATTTACCATTCGATGAGATGACTATTACTCTTAATGATGTAGCTTCTTTATTACGCATTTCAATCGAAGATAAACCTCTACAGAGTATGTCATATGACATGGAACAAGCAATTAGTATTGTTGCAAAGTTTCCTGGTCTTTCTAAAGCAGAAGCTAGGTTGAAAATGAATGACATGGTTGGATATAAACTAAGTTTATCTACATTAGTTGATGAATTTAAATATGTGAGCGATGATTGGACTGATCGAACAATTAGGCGTGCCACTCGTGCTTATCCTCTTTTCTTTCTTGGCAACACATTGTTTGCTAACTAAAGCAAGTCTCACGTGCACATATCGCTGCTGGATCCACTAAAAAATTTGAACATTGTCAACACTTACTCTTGGGGTTCAGCAGCACTTGCATTTCTGTACAAGCAGCTTGGATTAGCAACTCGCATGGGTGTGAAATAGATTGCTGAATTTCTTTGCTTACTTGAGTCATGGATATTTGAGTCTTTTCCATGCTTTCATCCTTCCACAAATCTGTACTATGAGAATTTATCCCATGCTGCTTGATGAAATCCATCTTTAGATTCTGGTGCATCAGTCGTCAATCTACGTATGTTCCTCGATACTAAATTGAACGGATAATTATCTTTATTTATTATTTAATAACACTAATTATGATGGGTTGTATGTCATGAGTAATCGGTCCATTTACTTGCATTGATTTAATTTCTTACATCTTTGAATAGGTTATTTTGACCCCGACATCTTTGCACGACACTATCATTCATTTCATGCTATACCTTGATATAGCGGTTGCATTCTCTGCCTCAATGTTGTGGAGCCGTATCATCTGGTAGAGTACTTAGGCAGTTTGGCAGAGTTCAGAACATTCACATGGCTCCTATTCCTCCAGTAACGATAAATGCACGATGAGGTAAAACTTCAACTACATCATTAAGGTGCATTATCAGTTTTGGAAAGTATATGGAAGAACTGGTACGATCATGTGATCGCAGAAGGGCGTAGATCAATACCACTCCATCGGTCTTCTCTAGGTTGCATGAATGATTATATAGAGTGGTACAAAGATCATAGTGTTTTACGGGTTCACAATCCAGTACGTTTACCCGCCAATGTAATGATTGGAGCATCACATTTTCAGCCGACCTATGACCAACAATATTCGGTATGTTTCATTTCAGTTCAGTATATACTTTCAATTCATGCTCTGTTTCATTTCACTTTAGTATAATTCTTTGCAGACTCTACCTGATGTGCATGGCCTGTTGGATGAAATTAACCCTCAAGTTGCTAGTGCCAGAGTTGCTAGTGGACGCTACATCCGTCGACATCCATATTTTGGGTGATATGCAGGACCTTTTGGACTGGTTTTATTTTGGTTTGTATTTGACTCCATGCATGTTGGTTTGATATTTAACTGTTTGACCTCATGTATTTTGGCATGATATTTGACTTCGATGTTGTAATGGTTGAAAGTATGGCTTTATTACATATGTATGATAACATTATATGTTTGTGTATCATATGCTGTTTGTTTTTGGTTTCTATGATATTCAATTTATCTGATCTTTATATATGTATTTCAGTGCTGTCTGTGTATCAAAGGAATTCGTTTTTTTTTTTGACTTTTTGTTGTCACCACGCACCGATAAGACGAGATTAGATAGAAAACCACGTAGAGGTAGTGCGCGGTTCAGCACATAACTACATAAAGCGGCAATGTGGTTACCCTACCATCCACGTTTGGCAACCATGAACTGGAATAGAATTCACGTAGATGACCTACGTAGTACTTTCAAAATGTTAAAATAAAATACCAGCTCTTCATCACCTTCAAACAAGCATTGTTTAAACTAAATGATTCATGGAAATTCACAACATTGAGACACATTGTACTCCAACTAGTTGCGAACAAATATATTTGTAGTTACTAAGCAACAACGATTTGTAAACATCATATGGTAATAGTAGTTTGGTGCATGATTGATGTCTCTGTGTGATTTGTACAATTGTAGTATGTATGGTTGTTAAATACGTATGATTTGTATGATTTTGTCCTCTTTTTTTGAGTTTCTGTGTTAACTATGCACTGACAAAACGTGGTATGATAATTAACCACGTGAAGGCAATGCGAGGAAAGGCATTTTTTTGCGTTTCTATTGTCTCCACGCACTGACAAAACTAGGTTATGTTACCATCCTCGTTTGCTCCATGCGTTGTTTGTTATATAACAAGTAGTTATACTACGTT
Organism: Allium cepa; assembly: GCA_030765085.1. Taxonomy (NCBI): domain Eukaryota; kingdom Viridiplantae; phylum Streptophyta; class Magnoliopsida; order Asparagales; family Amaryllidaceae; genus Allium; species Allium cepa. The sequence continues at coordinate 434,614,599 of CM060943.1, forward strand.
ATTACATTGCAAACCTCGTATTCCTTTCCCGTACTGGAACATAATTCACGTTGCTCCTGTTAAATTTGGTGATACAAAATCACAAATAGAGAAAAATATATATGCAAAAGAAAGAAAGAAAAGATTTTGTTTCCCTTAATTAATAGGCATATTTGAGTATGTTTATTTCTCTCTCTGATTGGCTAATCAAATTATTTTGTACCATCTACTTAGGCATTAAGTAATTGATTATATAAATAGAGAGTAGAAGAGAGTGTAAAAGTGTGGTGGAAAATCTATTTGCTAATTTTCTTTTCTCCATTTTTGTTCTTCTCCAATAATTTTAGTGATATATATTTGCTCCCTTTCTCAATTTGGTTATTGATTTAATGGTATTTTTAGCTTTGTTCTATTAGTTGTAAATAAAATTTCAATGAACCAATAAAGTGGATGGTTAGGTGAAATATCTGTGTTATTGCATTTTGATTTCATTTCCATCTTGTTTTCGATCTAAACTATCTCTTTATAATTTGGGTGATAAAGATCTGTTAATAAAAGCTTCCGCAAAGCGCTACTATTTTCATAAGAGTTTGGTATCGGAGAATAGATCATCGCAAAGCTTAGAGTGATTTTGGTTTGAAAAATTACTGATGTCGGATATGATTTCGTTTTCGAAAGTGGCTATTTTGGATGGGAAAAATTGGAATATTTGAAAGCCTAAGGTGGAGCATGTTCTATACTTCAATGATCTTCATGATCCGATTGATGGAGGTGGAAAGAAGCCATCTGATGTAGATGAGGGAAAATGGAAGAAAATGGATAAGAAGGCGATTGCTTTGATTCGCCAGTATCTTGATGATTTGGTTTTCCATCACGTGGCTAGTTGTGAATCTGTGAAGGCTTTATGGGACAAGTTGGTATCTTTATATGAGTTAAAGAGTGCTACTAGTAAGGCTTTTCTGGTTCGAAAGTTTGTACAACTGTGATTAGATGAAGAGAAGTCAGTTGCAGAGCATTTGAATGAATTTCAAAATGTAATAAATCAGTTGGAAAATATGAAGGTCGATTTTGATGATGAGTTAAGGGCTCTTCTATTAATAAGTATGCTTTTAGAAAGTTGGAAAACTTTGGTTGTTTCATTGAGTAATTCCAATGCTAATGGAACTATCTCTCTGGAAACTATTCGAAGCAGTCTTTTGAATGAGAAGCTTATAAGAAAAGGGTCAGGTATGAAATCAATTCAAAGTGAGGCTATGGTGGCAAGGGACTTAAAAAAATACAATTTGGAAGAAGAAGAACGCTAATGGTACATGTATTTTCACTTGTCATTATTGTAATAAGAAAGGTCATATACGCAGTAAGTGTTATGCTTATAAAATAGATCAGAAAAAGGTCGCGCATGATGATACTAGTAGTGATGCACATGTAGGTTTTGCTGAACGTACCGATAGTGATGCTTCTTGTGATGTCATCTTTAGTAAAAATAAGCCTTGGAAGATGGATCCGAAGGTCAGTTTTCATATTTGTAGAGATGTAAATTGTTTTTCTTCCTATGAGAAGAGTGTCGGCATGATTAGAACAGTCAATGGAGAAGAGCTACCAATTTAAGGTATTGGATCTATCCGGCTTCGTATGCATGACGGTGTGGTTAGAGAAGTGTCTGAAGTGAGACATGTCCCACTTGTTCGCATAATCTTATTTCTCCCAGTCAGTTAGATCGTCGGTGGTTGCACTTATGAGACTCAATGTGGAGTTTTGAGAGTGAAGAAAGGTGGTCGTATAAGGATGAGAGGAGCATTGGAAGAAGGAAACCTTTATAGCTTGGTTGGTTCTACAGTCGATAATGGAAAGCAAGTGACGGTTGAAGGACATTATCCACAGCAAGGTGGAGAGGTTAATGTAGTCACTACTTATGATTCTAGCATTGAGAATCATATTTTAGACGGAGGTCTTCATGTTGATGATGCTCGAGGGATCGATAGTGATCAGGTAATGTGCTCAAATCGAGTGATAGACAAATGTCGAATTACAAAATCTACAAAGAAAAAATGAAGATCTTTGTGGTATTACAAACGTTTTTGAGACTGAATTTGTGTGGTGCACCTCATGTGGGAGATACATCACTTGCAGGTGGTGGTTGAGATTTATAATTTAGTGTGGTTGAGATATGCCAATTTGTGATAGATAAAGATATGACATTCTTAACATTTGGAGATATGTGATTTTGCATCAAGGTGGAATGTTAAATTTTGGTAATACAAAATCACAAATAGAGAGAAATAAATATGCAAAAGAAAGAAAGAGAAGATTTTGTTTCTCCTAATTAATAGGCATATTTGAATATGTTTATTTCCAACTCTAATTGGCTAATCAAATTATTTTTTGTCATCTACTTGGGCATTAAGTAATTTATTATATAAATAAAGAATAGAAGAGAGTGTAAAAGTGTGGTGGAAAATCTATTTTCTAATTTTTTTCTTCTCCCTTTCTCAATTTGGTTATTGATCCAATGGTATTTTTTATTTTAGCTTTGTTCTATTAATTGTAAACAAAATTTTGGTGAATCAATAAAGTGGGTGGTTGGGTGTATCTTGTGTTATTGCGTTTTGATTTCAATTCCGTTTTGTTTTCAATCCAAGTTATATCTTTGTGATTTGGGTAACAAAGATCCGTTAATAAAAGCTTCCGCAAAGCACTGTTATTTTCACGGCAGTTTGGTATCGAAGAATAGATCATCGCAAAGCTTAGAGTAATTTTGGTTTGAAAAATTATGTATGTCGGATATGATTTCATTTTCGAAGATGGCTATTTTGGATGGCAAAATTTTTGGTATTTGAAAGCCTAAGATGGAGGATGTTATGTACCTCAATGATCTTCATGATTCGATTGATGGAGATGGAATGAAGCCCTATGATGTTGATGAGGGAAAAGGAGGAAGATGGATAAGAAGGCGATTTCTTTGATTCGTCGGTATCTTGATGATTCAGTTTTCCATCACGTGGCTAGTAGTGAATCTACGAAGGCTTTGTGGGACAAGTTGATATCTTTATATGAGTCAAAGAGTGCTACTAGTAAGGCTTCTCTGGATTGAAAGTTGGTCCAACTGAGATTAGATGAAGTTGCAGAGCATTTGAATGAATTTCAAAATTTAATAAATCAGTTGGCAAATATGAAGTCAATTTTGATGGTGAGTTATAGGCTCTTTTATTAATGAGTTTGCTTTTAGAAAATTGGAAAACTTTAATTGTTTCATTGAGTAATTCCAATGCTAATGGAACTATCTCTCTGAAAACTATTCGAAGAAGTCTTTTGAATGAGAAGCTTAGAAGAAAAGGGTCGGGTATGAAATCAGTTCAAAGTGAGACTATGGTGGCAAGGGACTCAAGAAAAATACAATTTGGAAGAAGAAGAACACTAATGATAAATGTGCTATCACTTGTCATTATTGTAATAAGAAAGTCACATATACAGCAAGTGTTATGCTTATAAAAGAGATCAGAAAAAGACTGCGCGTGATGATACTAATAGTGATGCACTTGTAGGTTTTGCTGAAAGTACCGATAGTGATGCTTCTTGTGATGTCATCTTTAGCGAAAATAAGCCTTGGAAGATGAATCTAGAAGCCAGTTTTCATATTTGTAGAGATGTGAATTGTTTTTCTTTTTATAAGAAGAATGTCGGTATGATTAGGATAGCCAATGGAGAAGAGCTAATAATTTGAGGCATTGGATCTATCTGGTCTCGTATGCATGACGGTGTGGTTTGAGAAGTCTTTGAAGTGAGACATGTCTCCACTTGTTCGCATAATCTTATTTCTCCCAATCAGTTGGATCGTCGCGGTTGCACTTATGAGACTCAAAGGGGAGTTTTGAGAGTGAAAAAAGATGGTCGTATAAGGATGAGAGGAGTATTGAAAGAAGGAAACCTTTATAGGTTGATTGGTTCTGTAGTCGACAATAGAAAGCGAGTAACGGTTGAAGAACCTAGTCCGCAGCAAGATCGAGAGGTTAATGTGGTCGCTGCTTATGATTATAGCATTGAGAATCATATTTTGGACTGATGTCTTGATGTTGATGATGCTCAATGGATCGATAGTGATCAGGTAATGAACTCAAATCGAGTGATGGACAGGTGTCGAATTGCAAAACCCACAAAGATAAAACGAAGATCTTTGTGGTATTACAAACGATTTTGAGGCCGAATTTGTGTGGTGCACCTCATGTGGGAGATGCATCATTTGTAGACGGTGGTTGAGGTTTGTAATTTAGTGTGGTTCAGATATGAGGTTTTGTGATAGATCTAGATATGGCATGCTTGACATGTTGGAGATATTGATTTTGCATCAAGGTGGAGTGTTAAATTTTGGCGATACAAAATCACAAATAGAGAGAAATATATATACAAAAGAAAGAAAAAGAAGATTTTGTTTCCCCTAATTAATAGATATATTTGAATATGTTTATTTCTCTCTCTAATTGACTAACAAATTTATTTTTTATCATCTACTTGGGCATTAAGTAATTGATTATATAAATAAAGACTAGAAGAGAGTGTAAAAGTGTGGTGGAAAATCTATTTTCTAATTTTCTCTTCTCCGTCTTTGTTCTTTTTCTCCAACAATTTTAATCATATAGATATTTGCTCCCTTTCTCAATTGGCTATTGATTTAATGGTATTTTATTTATTTTAGCTTTTTTCTATTAATTGTAAACAAAATTTTGATGAATCAATAAAGTGGGTGGTTGGGTGTAATATGTTGTGTTATTGCATTTTGATTTCAATTCTGTCTTGTTTTCAATCCAAGTTATCTCTTTGTGATTTTGGTGACAAAGATCTATTGATAAAAGTTTTCGCAAAATGCTACTATTTTCATAACAGTTCCCCTATGTAATACTTCCAAAACAGGAAAAAATTAATAATATTTGGACTTACTAAGCAACAAAATTCACATTTCATTCAACAAAATTCACGTTTTAATCCACATTTCATTCAATAAAATTCTAAACAGTGACACACATTGTAATCCAACTAGTTGTGAACAAAAATATTTTTTGTTACTAAGCAACAACAATGTGCAAACGACTAATTCCATTCAGCATATTCAAGGAAAATGGTTCACTCAAGTTTAACACATAATATAACAACTACAAAATGGTGCCACGACTAATTCCATTCAGCATATTTGGTTCTTTCATCCCAAGCCCGTCTTATATCGTTGTAATTGTATTCTCATTTATTTGCATCCGTATCACGAGCTTTGAACCATTTTGAATATATATATATATATATATATATATACACACACACACACACACACACATACATACATATATATATATATATGGTACCGGATTCTTGGGCCCTAGTTTTACTTGCGATTGGTAATGTATAATTCAGTATGAATGAAAAGAAATGAAATAGTTAATAATTTTAATATGCTGTAAGTTGTGTACCTGAACAAAATGAAAATGATTTTGGTTAACAAAAGCTATTGCAATTTCAGTGCGTTGTATCGATGGAGGCACTTTTCCTTTCAAAGGAGGTATTGTCAACATAAGTTTTTCACTAATGTTGAATACTATTTCGTCACACGTTTCTTCATCACTTGAATAATCCAACACTATTTCGTCATACGTTTCTTCATCACTTGGAAATGATACAATCTACAGAAAATAAGTATCATAAGTATTGAACACTAAAACAGTTTGTAGAAAAAAAAATTGAACAAGTGTCATAACTTATGTACTAAAGGTTGAAGGATTTGAAAATTTATAGAAGTCATTGTTTAGGAGTTTTAATTATGCCTAAAAGATATATTTAATTTCAGAGAAATTGTTGAGAAAGACGATGAAGACGATAATTTTTGTTTACTGTACATTTTTGTATTCCTTTTTCCAAAGAAAGAAAAATGAGGGAGAATAAACATAAAATTGTTCTTCTCTTTCTTGTGCCCACCAAATCTAATAAATAAGCATTGCACATATTCACAGAAATAAAAAGTGCAAATGGAAAGCAATAAAAAAACTTTGATTTTATTGTAATAATCCAACACTCTTCTATGTGAAGGTGACACTGTGACTGTTTAAATCATAATCCATTTTTGCATACTTTAATTTTTTCTTATAGTCATTTCAAACAATGCGGGTGTCTAGAAATTATGACTCTAAATATGAATGATCGAGGAGATCATTTTTTGCATCTTTGAGTTGATTTATTACATATAATATTTCGCTTACTTGTCCAATAATGGACTTCTTTTCGGTCATTTTAAAATCTATAAAGTTACATACTATGAATATCTTGTTATTTGCCTGTGACGTAAAAAAAATTTTCCAGTGCTGTCCAGAGTGATTTTTTTGTTTCTAGGTTTTTATGTGCGTTGCAGACAAAAGTAGATAGTGAATTCAGAATGAGTCCTCTACGCAGAAAGTCGTCTTTGTTGCATTCTGTACGTTTCTTCTTAAATGCATCATTACTTGCAGGAATTTCTTCGGGTATTTCCTCAAAGTCATCTTCTATTATGTTGAACAATTTGATGGTGATAAAAAAAACTTCATAATCTCTTTCCATCGAGTGAAATTATCTCTATCAAAATGCTCCAATCGAGTGAGGTGCTGATTCATGACTTGTAAGGGATTGCTATTGCTCGAACCTTCTATAGTTGGGGTTATTGTCTAAAAATTATTGAACATTTTTAATGGTTCGAATACGATGATGATGCGTAAAGTATTTCTTGCTTTAAGATTTTTTGTATAAGATTCTTTTAAATGATAATTCAATCCTCTAAGTATAAACAGATTATTGAATTATTGATTTCATGTTCAATGAAACTCTTTAACAGTGTAATTGGGTTCAAAGCTTGTATTACCTTGATCTGATCACGAAAACTCATTTATTCAATGGTTGATAACGCAATATAGGATTTCAGAAATGAAGAAGAAGAATTTTTTGCCATTTAATACTTCTAACGACCAACTATTGGTCGTGCTTTAGCCACCAGACTTCTATTCTGAACCCTTCGCATCTACCATATTAAAGAATTGTTACAAAGCTTTTGATTATATTTTGTATTGCTTTGTTTAAAATGATCACTCATTACATCACAAAAACATACAGCTGCTATATTTATACAAAACAAATATAAATGGGCTGGAAGGCCCAGCTAGAGTTTTGCAATCCATGTGCCAGCTGAGATGAAATATGCACCGTTGATGTGATCCAATGGCTGTGATATACAGCGACTGTTGCCCCGGATTAATAATGAAAGCACAGATGTGTTCGATGCTTTATTATGCCCCCTCAAATGAAACTAGGGTTTTATTCCTCTCTCTCTTCCATGGCGGCTGGGCAAACTCTAAGTTCATCTCTGAAGCGAGCGAAATTCTTTGATGAAATAGCTTTAGTCAAAACATCTGCGCGTTGGTAGAGTGAGGGAACATGTTTGAATCTGTAGCTTTCCACTTCCTGTCTGTTCTCGAACAAAGTGTAGATCAACCTCTAAGTGCTTCGTTCTCGAGTGCTGAATGGGGTTCATTGATAAAGATATGGCGCTCATATTATCTACCCAAATTATCAGCTTCTGATTGAGCTCAAGCCCTAATTCTTTGAGTAAGGTACTGATCCATATGATCTCAGCTATGGTGCTTGCAATGGCTCGATATTCTGCTTCCGTGCTCGATCTCGAAAAGGTAGCCTGCTTTTTGGTGCACCATGAGATAAGATTTTTACCGAGAAACCCACAGTACCCAGTGATGGATCTTCTGTCATCCAAGTCATTGGCCCAATCTGAATTACTGTAAGCTTGTAGACTTAAATTTCTGCAAGGTATTAATCTTAGCCCATAGTTGATTGTCCCCTTTATGTACCGTAGAATACGTTTAACTGCACACCAATGTTCATTTGTTGGGGCTTGCATGTGTTGACACACCTTGTTAACGCTAAAACTGATGTCGGATCTAGTGATAGTGGCGTACTGAAGAGCCCCAACAATGCTCCTGTATTGTTTGACATTTTCAATATGTTCGCCTTTGTTCTTTCTTAATTGAAGATTGTTGATCATAGGAGTAGGAAGTGCTTTTGCCTTATTCATGTTAGCTCTAATTAGTATGTCTAACATGTATTTCCTTTGTGATAAAATGATGCTTGAATCTTCTTGCCTTTGAATTCTTATGCCCAGAAAGTAGGTTGCATCTCCCATGTCTTTTATGGCGAATTGTCTGTCCAATTGTTTTATAACGAGTTCAATCTTCTGTTGATTGTCACCTGTGATGAGAATATCATCAACATAAACTAAAATGCAGATGTAATTTTCCTTTTTTCTTCTAGTATAGAGAGAGTTATCAGATTTAGTAGCAGTAAATCCTAGCTTGACCAGTTTGCTCTTCAGTTTTTCATACCAAGCCCGTGATGCCTGCTTTAAACCATAAATGGCCTTGTGTAACTTGCATACTTTACTGCTGTTGGCTTCAGTGCTGTAACCTTTAGGCTGTTGCATATATACTTCTTCCACCAAGTCTCCATTTAAGAATGCATTGTGAACATCTAATTGTCTTATCTTCCATTGATTATGCATAGCAATGGTTAATATAATTCTAATGGTGGCTGGTTTGATGACTGGGGAGCAAGTCTCCTTGAAATCAAACCCAAACTGTTGGGTGTATCCCTTTGCCACAAGTCTGGCTTTATACTTGATGACATTACCATTAGCATTTCTTTTGATTTTGTATGTCCATTTGCTTCCACAACATTCTTATGCTTTGGTAGGTCAACTAAAGTCCATGTTTGATTTTTAATTAGAGCACTGTATTCTTCATCCATGGCTTTTTTCCATTTTATATTTTTAACTGCTGAGTCATATGATGTTGGCTCTATCTCATCAAGTTGAGTGCTGTATATTTTGGGTTTAAAAATCCCACTCTTTGATTTGGTAGTCATGGGATGTTGAATAGTAGTTGATTGTTACACATGATGTTCTTCAGTATTAACATCACCGGTCTCATTTGTCATGTCTTCGTTGTTGTGACTTTGTTGAGTACCTACTTCATGTTGTTCATAGTTTTGACATTGCTGTGTATCTATTTGCTGTTGTTCTTTAAGATGTGGATTGCTTGTAGTAGCTTGTCTGGAATGATTATCAAGACCACCTGTTGCTGTGCCTTTTTGAGTTTGAACTTCTGTGTTAAACCATTCTGATATATCAGATATATGATTTTTGATACCTTGGTTTGTATCAGTTCCTTAATTATGTTCCTCCTTTCCTACAAAAGGAAAAACATTTTCATTAAAAACAACATGCCTAGAAATATAAATTCTGCCTTGATTATCTAGACGTATGTATCCCTTCTGATTATGTGCATACCCTAGGAAGGTACATTGGCTAGATCTTAGGCTCAACTTGTGTTTGTTATAGGGTCTAAGGTAGGGAAAGCACAAGCAACCAAAAGTTCTTAAAAATTTATAATTTGGTTTAATGCCAAATAATTTTCAAAAGGGCAAACATGGTTCAACACTCTTGTCGGCATTCTATTAATAAGATAAACTGCTGTGGCAAATGCCTCTCTCCAATATTTCATTGGCAGGCCTGCTTGTGATAAGAGTGTTAATCCAGTTTCTACCACATGCCTGTGTTTTCTCTCTACCAACCCATTTTGTTCTGATGTGTAGGGGAACGTTGTTCTATGTATGATTCCTTTTGTATGAAAGAAATCCTTTAAGGATTTGAATTCTCCCCCACCATCAGTTTGTATGACTTTCACATTGCTATTGAGTTGTTTTTCAACACAAGTAATGAAATGTTTTATAGCACTACATGTGTCTGATTTGGCCTTTAAGAAGTAAATCCATGTATATCTTGTATGTGCATCAACAAGAGATAGATAATACCTGTCTCCTTTGGTTGAATCATGTGGTGATGGTCCCCACAAGTCTGCTGCAATCAGCTCTAGTGGCTTTTCATAGATTGTTTCAGAATTTTGAAAAGGTAATATGTGACTTTTACCAATTTGACAATGTGTGCATATAGATAAATTGTTTAAGGATGAAAAAGAAATTCTATTATCATTCAACACTTGCTTAACTACATCATAACTAGGATGCCCTAGTTTGCAATGCCACAAAAAAATATCATCATGTCTGTTATGATTCAAGCTAGCACTATTGCACCATACAACACTATTACAGATGTTTTTGTTTCTCATATTGCAGAACTTGTATAGGCCTTGTTCCAGTTTACCCTGTAAAAATATATTTTTGCTTAGCTAATCTCTAACAAGACAAAATTTGGGGTGAAACTCAAAATATACATTGTTTTCCCTAGCAAATTGAGAGACACTAATTAAATTCTTTTTGATACTTGGCACTCTTAGTAAATTATTAAGGTAGAGCAGCCTTGTACCTTTTATAGTGTCTGTCCCTATGTGTGATATATTTGCAGTTTCACCATTACCCATTAAAACAGTATGTTTACCTGTGTAGCTCCTGTTCCCCAAATTGATATTTTGCAGATTGTTGGTGATATGATTTGTGGCTCCTGAGTCTGGAAACCACTCAGCTGTATTGATGTCATCAGTCTTGTCATCACCATCCCGTGAGTTATCTGAATTGTTTCTTGCTTGATTACTGGTCTGTGCTATATTTGTTGTTGGTTGCTTACTAGACTGACCTTGTTGAGTTGTATTGTAGTCTTCCTTGAATCTAAAATAACATTTGTTTGCCATATGACCAAATTTTTCACAAATTTGGCACTTGATCCTATTGTAATTTTTCACAAATTTGGCACTTGATCCTATTGTTACTTGAAAATTTTCCCCTACCTCTGACTCTTTGAATGCTGCCTCCCCTTGAGTTCTGACTGTTTGGGGTGTTTCTTTGACCTTTGTTCTTTGTGTTAGAAACATAATTTGCAGAATAATCTTTTTGCATGTGTTTTCTTTGTTCAACTCTCCCTTCATGAGCAAGGAGGGCTGAGTGAACATAATTAAGGTCAGGTAGGATTTGTTGTGTGGCAATGAAAGTTACTAAAGATTCGTAATCTTGATCTAGACCATTGGTGATGATGAGAATCTGTTCACTATTAGAAATTTCATGATCAACTGCCTTTAATTTGTCACAAATATTCTTAATCTTGGCAAGGTATTCCCTCATGCTCATGTCATTTTTTCTTGCATTTTGCAACTCTCTTCTATAGTGCATAATTCTTGCAGCTGATTGTGAGTTAAAAATTCTCTCAATTGATGACCATATCTCATATGATGTATAGCATCCAACAAGTTGTGATAAGAGGCTTTGGCTAATTGATGAAAGTAGCCATGATGCAAGCAAATTATCTTGTTTTTGATATAAAGAGTAATCTGGGTTGCTAACAGTGTTACCTTTTTCATTTGTTATGTTGATGGGTGGTATCACCTTGGTTCCCTTGACATAATCTTGCAGATCATACCCTCTTAATGCTATTTCAACTTGATATTTCCTTATGATGTAATTATCTTCATCTAATGATGTACTTATGGCTTGATTTTTAGGTCTGATCAGAATGCAGTCAGGGTTTTGATTATCTTTGGGTTTGCTGCCAGTGTTGGCTGATGTGACTTCATCTTCTTCATTGGCCATGATGAATCAAGAACCCTGATTTGTTTGATTTCTTGATCAAGAAGTAGGTCTTTGGTGATGCAGGTTGACTGGATCACAAATTGATGGTGAAAAGATACAGAAGTAAAGTCTAAAGTCCAAGGTGGTTTAGGAGTTGTCTCTCTGGATGAATTAAATTGTGCATTATTATGTAAGTGGCTTTGGAGAATGGTTGATGGAAAGGATTCATTATGGAAGCAATGGATTGAATCAGTTTATTATAATGGGCAGTTTGCATTGGGTATTACTGTTCATATCCAAATTTCAAGTGTTTGGAAAGCTATAATGAAACAGCAAGAAATCTTTAATGCAGGACTGAAGTGGAATGTGGGTGATGGAAAGAAAATCTTGTTTTGGCATAACAAATGGATAAGTGACATTGCTTTGAAAAATCTTTATCCAGATCTGTTCTTCATCTCTTCTGATCAAAATGCTAAGGTAGCTGATTTGTACATCCTCAAGGAAAGTGAATTCAAATGGAATCTGAATTTTAATAGAATGCTTGAAGGTGATAGTCTTATTCAATATTTTAAGCTTGTCGGGTTACTTGATCAAGCCTCTCTAGAAGACTGTCTGGATGAAGCAGAATGGTTATTTGATAACAGTAAGAAATTTAAAGTAAAGTCTATTTACAGACTTGTGAATTTTGGGGGTTTGAAAAGCAAGTATCACAAAATTTTGTGGAAAGCTCATGTTCCACCGAAGATAAAACTGCATATGTGGCTGGTTATCAACAAGAAGCTAAATACCAAAGTTCTTCTCAATCATAAAGGAATGAATTTAGATACTAAATGTGTTTACTGTTGTTATAGAGATGAAGATATTGATCACCTATACTTTCAATGTCCTTTTACCTATCTTCTCTGGATCAATTGCCTGAAATATCTTCAAATTGCTGATGTTCCTCACTTCTATGATCAATATTGGTATTGGGAGGAAGATAGAAGATCTATATCTGAACCTGCTGATAGATGCCTTGTTGATTTGCTTAATTTAAGTTTATCATGGGTTATATGGATTGAAAGGAATAATAGGTGTTTCAATCAAATTTCTAAATCTTTTGAAATTTTAATCAGAAATACTATTTCTAATATTGCATTCTGGATAGGTAGCATTGGTTTATATAGTCAGGAATGGAGGCACATTCTGCCTGAGCTGGAAAGAAGAGTCAAGGAAAGTCAAGACACTATTGGCAAAAGAGTGGCGAAGAGAAGGAGAGGAAATGAATATGCTATCTGATGTCTGTGTGTGTATATTACTGCAGTTAATATGTAGTGTGTGTGTTGTATGGTGTTAATATGTAATGCTTGTTTTGGTTTGTTTTGATGGGTAAAACTGGGGGTTTTGTGTTGTAGTTGTATGCATTTTCTTTGTGTTTGCAACTGCTGTACTAGTATGATGGTTATGATATTTATAGGCTGGGTTTATCCCATCCTTTTGTCTCAAAAAAAAAGATACAGAAGTAATGTGAATTATTGTTTTACTGCAAAGCAGTAATGCACATGACAAACAAAGATCACTGTGGTATCTTGACTATGAGGAATGATGCAACCAGATGGAGAGATGAAGATCTTGAATCTGATCTCCTTCTTGGATGGCACAGAGGGTAAGATGACACTGATAAGATCAGAACTCTGCACAGATATCGAGAAGGTAAGCCTCCTCGATGATGACACTTTTCTGAGGGGAGCCAAATATGATTCAAACTCTTAATCTTTTCAAAAAGAGCGGGAAAAAAAATGAGATGATATGGCGGTTAGGCAGTCTGCTCTGATACCATAAAGAATTGTTACAAAGCTTTTGATTATATTTTGTATTGCTTTTTTTAAAATGATCACTCATTACATCACAAAAACATACAGCTGCTATATTTATACAGAACAAATATAAATGGGCTGGAAGGCCCAGCTAGAGTTTTGCAATCCATGTGCCAGCTGAGATGAAATATGCACAGTTGATGTGATCCAATGGCTGTGATATACAGCGACCGTTGCTCCGGATTAGTAATGAAAGCACAGATGTGTTCGATGCTTTATTACATATGGACGTAGATGAAGCAGTTTATGGCTACAGGATCTCGAGCAGGGAAGTACTTACTACATGAAAAATGATTTCGGCCTCACCTTTATATTGGCAATGAAAAAGTGCTTCTGATCATCAACGGTCGCACATGTTGGCTACCAGTCTGTTTTTCAGCCTAATCCAAAAAAACATATGTTGGTTCTAACAATCATGTCCCCGGCCTTCTAGATTCTTGTTGTTTGCAACTTTTCGAATTTTGAACCTCTGGACATGTAAACTGGTTGAAAAAGACCTGCTAGAGTTGTCCAAAAATATAATCTGGATCCAAACCCGACATGACTCACTCAGTCGGACAGACGGCAGTGGTGCGCACGCATGTTTAGTGCTTTGATCTTCTTACTGATTGGACATGCTGAATTATTTTACTTTGATTGGTTTATCATACTTGAACCATAACCAAACTCTTATGGTTTCAGCTTAGGGACTCACTGGACTTTTGCATTTGGGACATCCTTTGAACTACTGTATCAGTGTTATGCCAAACAAGTTAAAGCCTCAGCTCATTACTATTACTTGCTGGTTGACATGAAATTAGATCTACTTCATCCATAGATTTGCCTACTTCACTCATAGTCTGCCAACCGTTGCATGTCTCGTCATAGTCTGCCGCTATGGTTCATCGGAACACCCATTGCGAACAATTGAAAGGTGTAGATAATCGTGCTTGTAGTAGTTGCTTTCATTCACTTTGTGTTTGTCCAACTCATTTGTGTTGCTTTCAGTTCAACCTTGCTGAAGCCACCATATGGAGCAATCTTTCGTGTAAGATAGCACATCTTTCCTCTCTAACCTCATTTTCATTGCAGCCAAAATGTTCATTGCCAATATATTTTCTTTCAGCTCCAAGTTCTTGGAGCATATATGGTCTGAACTCATTTTAGATTACACTAGTTGCAAATCTTATCACAGCAAGCGCTCCAATGAAATTCTCAACCGGTACATCATCCTTTCTAGTCCAACGAAGTAGGGGAAAGGTGCATATGTGGCGGTTTCAGACTTCAGACACCATGGATTCAACCAAATCTCCAATGACTGTCACGCCCTTTCTCTTCAGACTGTTGCGCTTCTTAAAGTGGTCTACATCTGATCCAGACTCTCTTCTTCAATTAATCTGAAATGAACTTTATCTTCTGTCAATTTTTTGACCCTGCGAGCTGTCACCACTATGTTCCAAAGAGAAACTTCACTTCTTTGTGAACAACCAAAATCAACCGCTACTTCTCAAGGGGTTTTTCTAATTGCTGTCTAGTTATGATGTTAACAATGTAATATTTAAAAATATCAGTGGACAAATTTCTCTATAAAACTAGTTGATCCATGGTCAAAAAACTTTACAACTGTGATTAACATTACATCAAATATTGTAAAATGTATGTTTGTATTGTGTTAGATCTTACTTGTGGTTCGCTTGAGTGTGAATTTAATGCTGGAAACAGTAGTTCCTCTATCTCAAATGCCACACAAAGCTGGTGAGCCGCCAGGTGCTAGCAAAGTTTTTTTGACATCTTTTAAAACGGTAGAAAGTTGCCTAAAGGGATTCCTCAAATTCTTTTCATCACAGCTTGTACTTGGGTATGAACTACTACAATGTTTTCTTACTATTTCAGTGTATAACACTGCCTTATCAAAGCTAATAATACTTTTGTAACTTGTTAATACCTCGATCAGTTGACTTGGTTTCAATTTATTTGTAGTTGAAGCTTCTGTGCAGCCCGAATTTTTGGCTATCATAGTTATAGTTCTGCTAATAACAATTGTTCTCTACATG
This sequence comes from Allium cepa, assembly GCA_030765085.1. Taxonomy (NCBI): domain Eukaryota; kingdom Viridiplantae; phylum Streptophyta; class Magnoliopsida; order Asparagales; family Amaryllidaceae; genus Allium; species Allium cepa. The sequence continues at coordinate 434,630,053 of CM060943.1, forward strand.
TAAGAAAACATTAACGGTCTACCACACAAATGTTTCTTATTTGTTATAGTGCCATATTGGTAATCATAGGAAAGTAACACAAAGAAGGAAAGAGTAAACTTTAACATCGCAATATTTAAGGTACTTCCTTTTCTTCTTTTTTCCTTTTTTGTAAATTTCAATGGAAGCCCAAAAATTGGTGGGCTTATGATGATCTTTGTTGCAGAGTTGCTTTCTCATATACAATATCAATCAATTTCAAAACGCTAGCATACACAATGGTGAAAACAAAAAAATTGATAGCGAAGTAGTAAGGAGAAGAGGATAAATAGAAAAATGAGGTAAATAAGCTTATTAAAATCAGCTTTTATTGTTTACTAAGAAGAACAGGACAAATAGAAAATTGACTCAAAAGAACTATAATAAAATTAATTCAGAATAGCTTTGTAAATAAGCTAATTACAATTAGCGTACTTACAAATTGCTACAAGTAGCATTATAAGGTTGAAAATTTGATTAACGGTATCTTCAGCAAAACTAAATTGATACATTAATTTTCTAAAAGATAATTGTATTTGTTAAATGCTAAATCCATTTATACTGTAGAAAAATTACGTGCAAACTTTTGTATATTTTATGTTGTAAAAATTGAGGATATATCCTTATTTTCTTTTATTTTATAAATTACATTCCTCCCACTTCTACATTATTTTTAATACGTCATTCCTACTTTTCAAAATCCAATTTTCATATCTACCCCTCCTTCAAAAATCAATAGCTCTTTTTTCTTTGCTTTGCGAAGATCCACTTTTTTCATCGTTATGATTCTTCCATCTTGTGACCATCCAAATCTCGCGCTTCTTTAGATCTCGTGCTCTTCTACATCTCGAGTTGTTTATTGATTAGAAAAATTATTCAATGAATTTAGTTTGATTTGCACATTTACTTCCTCTATTTTACGTTGTTTTAATGGATTCAAGATTAATTATTTTTGTTTGTAGTTTTCTGTTTGTTTGATATTTGTTATAGCATCATGTTGAATTAAATGTGCTTGTTTTTGTCGTTATTGTAACTGTTAGCTTGATTATGTTGTAATTGTTATAGTTAACTATGTTGTTGGTATTGTATGACATGTATGATCGTATATTTGTTAATGAAGTTTTATGCAAGTCGTTAATCGTATGGTAAATATTTGTCTGGCAAACTATACGAATAGTTGTTTGGTAAATATTTGCGAGGCAATAATTTTTCGTAGCAATTTTTTCATATCTTTTGTTTATGTTGTTGTTCTTTTATTTTAATGCAAATATTATATGTATTTCTGCAAGTTGATCCTATTGATGTTCTTGTCTTTTTATGTTAGGTGATGGTACTTATAGTAGACGGCTTGGTTTGTTGGAGTGATTGCGTTATATGATTGAGAAATGATATTTATGGCCACTAGTCTGAATTAACATCTGTTTCTATTGAATTGGTTTATGAAAAAGATGATAGGAAAAGAGTAATTGAAATTAATTCTGATTGCATAGTATATTGTTGCTTGTTACTCATAGTCGTAATGATTTTCATCTTGTTTTAGTTATGTCTAAGCAGTGTAAATGTAGTTCAGTTGATGTTGGCTCTTATAATTCTTCATTTGCTGGTTCTTTTAGTGATGGTGACTCATTGTTTTCAACGGTTGGTTCTTCGGTTGATTCTAATTCTATTTTGAAACAATTGTTAAAAAGGATTATTCTACCAATCCAGTGTTTTGGTCCTGTCAGTGTGGAAGAGTTTTGATTGTATCTTATATTAACAGTGCATATAAAGGTAATGTTGTTAAAAATGATAGAAAGCAAGCTACGGCTTTTTGTTCACGGGAAGGTTGTACGTTTCGTGTTCATGCTTTTCGTAAATTTAAGCTTCCTTATTTTTTTTGTCATTAAAACAATGCTACATAATCGGTCTTACGGAGGTGGGTATTGTATATATTAACCATTCACCTGTCTCTAGCAGATTAGTTATCACTACACCAAATTTGTGATTTTGCAACACTTTATATTTTCCCATTTCTAAACTTTTAAATGTTACAAGCTACCAACACTAAAAAAGTGTGAGGAAGCTTAAAAAGTGTTAGCAAAAGTAAATAATTTTTTGCGTGAACTTCGCAACATAAATAAGCGTTAGGCATACTTGGTAAATAAGTAAATAAGTCATAATCAAATGGAGTTTTTCGTAATTTTGCAATGCACCTTCCTTTGTAACACTCACCCTTCTCCACTAACAATTCAGACCATAGTTTGCTTCAATTCGAACACTCATCCACGGTTTCCTCATCTCTATTTATTATTAACACGACAACATTCATCACGACTATCGATTGACTACGGCTTCTAAAGGTGTGCTGAGTATTGGATTTTGCTACTCCAACCAGCACTCATCGCGACCTTCTTCTCCCAGCACAACCACCAAGATCGCCACCATCTTCTCCAGGTGGTCACTTAACCTCGACCAGATGGCTTCGTTTCTGCATCAGGTATGATATTTGGAAACAAAAAACTCATTTTGGGGACTTTGGACTTCATTTAGAAGATTAATCTGTTTCGTTTAGATAATTAATCTGCTCAAACTTATGTTCATCAAAATGGAGCTTCCTGCCTAAGGTTAGGGTTTATTTTCGACACCAATTCAGAAATAAAAAAAGGAATCTACGGATGTCGCCAAAATTTAGAAATCAAAATGTATAAATCATTTTATTCTAAAATCATATTTCTAGTTTGGGTTTTTCGTTTGCAGTTTGTGGATTTGGGGGTGCTTCTTGTAGGTGGTCGCGGTTGGGATGTTTGTTTTGGGTTTGGGTTATGGTTGGCATTCGCGGTTTGGAAATCATGATTTGGAAAGGTGGTATTTGCTGTAAGGGGAGAAATTAGCAAGCCTAAAATGAACATATATGCTATTTTAAACGTACACTGTAAATTTGTTAAGCTTTATCAGCCAGCACAACCTCATGTTAAGGGGATAACAATACTCTTCCTGAAATTTTTAGGACTTTATCTTTTTAAAAAAAACAGTACTATGCTAATATATAATTCATGGTTGGTTGTATAATTGAATCCTTGTCGCTGTATTGCCTTCATTGAGTTCTAATATAGAAGGTTCATATATATATATATGCAGGATTTAGTTTGTGCCGAGCAATTAGCAGAGGAAGATTTATTTAAAAAAGTCTTATAAAGCGATGCTCTATTTTGTTTCTCAATGAGCATGCAATTTTTTTATTAAGAGTGTTTCCTCAAAAAAAATTCATCCTAAACAGGACCCCAATCATTTTCTTTAATCGTGTTATATAATTAAACAAGCTAACATTTTCAATGATATGTTTCTTATGTTTAGTGCTATGCCCAATCATTGTAGCGAGTGCTTGTTTCCCGACTGCATATATGAAGTACCATCATGAAATGATCAACATATGCATTGAATCATATTTTATAGGTATGAGTGCATATACCTTATTCCACTTTGAATATTGATCGGCGGCTTTCTGAAGAGCGAAAACAACAAGACTTTGAAAACACATATCAGTCTTGAAGTCCTATGCAATTTCCCAAGCAAGCCTTTAGTCTTTAGAATTGCAGTTTCCTGAGGCCATGGCTAATTCTCAGTCTATGTGGTGTTGAATGGTAAATTCTGAGTTGTTAAATAAAAAAAAGGAACTTTATGAGGTACTTATCCTACATCTACTTATTCCACTTCAATAACTATATATAGGGTTCCTTTGCTCATTATCCGAGGTTATTAGATCAACCTTTGACCATGGTAATATCCTCGTGCTATAAATGCTTTTCTATATAATCCATGCTTGCATACATGTTTTTATAAGTAAAAATAGTAGCTATTTACCAAGTTGAAGCTAAACACCAAGCGGTGCTCTTTAATAATGTCAATACTTAGAACTAGAATGTTTGAAATTATGTTAAATAATAAGAACCATCATCCTATCATGATAGATCCTGGGAAATGTTACTCCCACTACAAATAGAGCTCCCTGGTCCCTGCTGTCATGCTCTAATTTTTAGATTACAGTAAAAGAATAACATAGAGTGTGAAGAATTTTGGAGTTGGAATAATATTTATGTAGGTATAGGGAGTAGTCAAGATTTACTTCACAACATTGATTCAATTTCGATTATTTTATCATTATTCTATAAAAAGCAATTAGCTAGAATTTGTGACAAATGCACTGGTATTGGTAATCCTCTTTATCAATTTGCATCTTAGTGACTAATCGGCTATCTGAAACAACATATGTTTACAAACACAATTTCTATCCTTGTATAAAATATTGTTGATAATGAAACATGATGATACAATTAATCTATTCCTGTCATGATCACATCCTTGCTAAAAAAGATGAATGATTGTTGAATTCCTATAAAATCTTGTATGCTGTTTCACAATTTATGGCCTAAATTTTTGTTAAATTTTCAATACAATATTATTATGCAGATTTGCAAAAGTTTTATGTCCGACCTTTTACTAGATTATTTCATCATAATATAATAATATAACAGAGGAAATTGAAGTTGAAAATGCGAGCTCTGAAAAATTTGCAAGTACAAAAGAACAGATTGTCCCACTGCCAGCTTCATTTAAGGTAAAGGCGGCTAATTTAATTTTAAATTGTATAAAATTATCATCTATTTCTTCAACATATAATCGTAATACCTTAGTTGTTCTAATTTTTTGGTATCGCATTCTTTGTGTCAATGCAAACTTTTCAAATTGCCTTCTGTTTATACTCAGAAAATTTGGTGATAGGAGTTTGTATCCTAGTCATGACATTTTTTTCTTCGAACATTTTCAATTTCCCTGTATTTTATTTTACTTTTATTTTATTTTATGGGCATTGTTTCGATATTTGGTTAAAGGATGTTTTTTAAAGGAGATGGCTGCAGTATGCTTATTTCCAGAATTATGTAAATGAATACTTTGTCTTGGCATAGTCTTATCTGGATCTATTGCATCAATTTTAACCCAAATATACCTTCAGATGATTTTTACACAAAAATCACTTTATACCTTATCTAAATTATCAGTGCAGATACTAACCCCATCATATTTGTACTTTCTATTTTTCAAATTATCAAACTGTGATCCTGAGCAACTTAATTAAAATTATGAAGGATACTACAAACAAATAATAAATTGAGCACACTTAGTTTGCAAATCTAAGCATGCAAACTTAGTTTGCAAAACTGAGCACACAAACCAAGCTTGCAAACTGAACACACAAACTGAGCAGGTAGCAAAATCGATGCAAATTGGGTTTGCAAACTCAATTCGCAAATGCTAATTGAGTTTGATTAACATGTATTTTGCATACTAAGTTTTTGAATTCATAAATACAAAAAAAATTAGAACCTGAGTTGTAACTCGGTCTTTAACCTTTTGATTTTGAAGGTATAAGTTTTTATCGAGTGTTTATATTAAATGCAGGAACTTGAAGAAGGACACTTTGGATTGTTGTATTGGACGTTGAAGAATATTCAGAACCATTAGAGTTTGGAGTGGATGATCAGGAACGGTTAGGTTAACCGTAAATTAAACTTTAAGTGTATTTTGAATTATATTTTTTGAAGCTTATGTTGTAATAATATCTGAATATATGACATTGTGGTATTTGAAATATGTAAATAATTGTTTATGATATATTATGCATTTGCAGAGCGTTTAAACTTTGCATTGAATGTGTATGATGAATTATTTGTGATATGAAAACCTTTATTTGCAGAGTGTTCATATTTAAACTTTGCATTTAAGTTTTGGTATATATGTGTGTGTGTGTGTTACTAAATAACCATTTTCCAACACTTATAAGTGTTACCGTATATTTCTGTACCAACACTTATAAGTGCTACCGTATATTTCGTTACCAACACTTATAAACGTTACCATTTATTTCTGTACCATCACTTATAAGTGTTACCGTATGTTTCGTTACCAATACTTATAAGCGTTATCGTATATTTAGTACCAACACTTATAAGTGTTAGTAATACTTATTACCGTTACAAATTTGGTCGCTCCATTCCTCACAGTCCATTAGTAACACTTAAAAAGTGTTACTGAAATTATTTGTAACACTTCTAAATGTTAGAATTTGCCTGTTTTGGTGTAGTGTATGAAGGTTGTTGTTGAATTTATTTGTTCAAATTTTAATGAAAACGAACTATATTGTTCATTATCTAGTACAATATAGTGTTAAATTGCTATTTTTCATATAAGGAAAAAAATTGGCTCTTGAAGAAATACATAGGAATGATTTGCTTTCATATCATCATTTAAAATCTTTTTGTGAAGCTATTATTGGTAATCACGGTAGTGCGATTGAACTTCAAGGTGATCTTGTTAGCCATGAATTTGAGAGGGTTTTTATTAGGTTTGAAGTATGCAAATATCAATTTGATTATTGTCGTCTTTGATTTTCCTAGATGGGATCTTTATGAGAAACAAAGAACAATGTTGTATTATGTCTGCTACTACTAAGAATGGTGATCAAGGTATAATATAGTTGAAAAAGTAATATTATAATTGTTTAACATTTCAATTAGTTAAATATTTACATGTCAAATATTTGTCCTATTCGGTTGGAAAATATTTGACAGGGTCACTACTAGAACTACAGTATATAGCCATGACAGGTTTCCAACGGCCACCAACGGGAGTTTCCAACGGCTACCAACGGCTCGTTATTTTTTAACTTGTCGTTGATAGCCGTTGGAAAAAGTGTCGTTTGCGGCCGTTGGAAGCCGTTGGAAATATTCGTGTAAACCTACAGCGAGGCCGAGACTGATTCATTGTTCTCTTCTTCCCTAAGTACACCAAAACCCTCCTCTATTCCTCCTCCTTTCTTGCTCTCAGCTTCCTCACGCAACCGACAGCCGCTCCGAAGCCATCAATCAACGCCAGCACCCTCTCTCCATCCCCACACATCTTCAAAATCAGGTTTTGCCTAAAATCCTAAAATTTTAAAATTTTCTAATTTTGTGTTAATTTGTTGTTATAGTTGTATCTAATGGCCTATTGGTTGTTTACTATACCAAACTAAGTGCTAATTATAATTATTACCATCCAAATGTTCAAATTGTTTGTGTGTATATATTATGCACATATATACATATGTTTATAATTTAGTGTAAATGCGCATTTGAGTTAGCATTAGATTAGTTAGGATTGATTTAAATTATTTTATGTATGTTTTATAAAATATTAGGCAAACATGAATTAATCGACTATTTTACGAACATGAATTATATCTTTTACAAAATATATTAGCATTCGATAAATAACTATATAATTTAGTGTATATATACACATGAATTATATATTTTGTGAAATAGTAAAAATCATATAATTTACTATATATTTAGTAAAATAATAGAATATAAATAAAATAATGCATAATATGCTTTATTTTATATATTTAATAAAACTGTAACATATAAACAAAATTTAAATCCCTTAGTGAATTTTTGTCCCCGTTTGACAAGTATTGTATATGATCGTTGTATGAATATTCGTTTTTATTGCAAAATGGATATTCATATTCATCTGATACAATATATGTTGGATTTGTCCCTGTATTGGACAAATTACAAACACTATAAAGTAATTATTTTTCATAAATCATATCGTTATAAACGGTTCACAAAATTTCAACGGCATTTCCTTTTCGTTCCTTGTGTACATGCATATGTGTACGATACAAGGAACATGGGGGAAGTGCTGCTGAAATTTTAAAAAATCATTTATAATGATATGATTTAAGAAATGCAATTATTGTAATGGTAAGTAGGATGACCGACCATCACGAAAGGTACAAAAATGTGAACAGAATATCAAGAAATATAACTTTGTATATAAACGAAATTGGATTATAAAAAACAGTAAAATCTAAATGTGTTTATCGAATTTGATTAATAATTTTTTTAGTATTGATCATAAGTTTTATAGTAGGAAAAATGGTCAATTATTTTATTGATCGGAGCTGGATGTATCAAAGAAGAGAAATGGGAGGCTCAATAAGTAAACATTTTCTTAACGGGGTAATGTGTTTGTCGAATTTGCTTTAAGTAATATTGAAAACGACGTAGAAATTCGTTGTCCACGTAGCAGGTGCAAATTATAGAAGCATTTAGTACCGAATATGGTTAGGATTCATTTGCGCCAATATAGTTTCGTAACCAATTATTTGGTGTGGGATCGTCATGGAGAAATTATAACACACAATGAAGAACAGTCAATAGAGGTCATTAGTGATGAAGTTAGTACGACGAATCTCATAGAACATATGGTTAAAGATGCAGCACGATCAATGTTCCACTGTTGAAATTAATAACGATGATGTTAACGTCGAAGAGGAACCAAACGTTGGAGCGAAAAATATATATGATTTATTGGATGCTGCTAAGAAATCTCTTTGGAATGAATGTACTAGCGGCACTCAATTATCGGCAACTGTAGTACATTGCAATGAAATCAAAGTACAACCTCACAGAAGCCGGATTTACGGCTGTTGTACAAGCTGCTAAATGCCATATGCCATCAGATAATTTAATGTGTGAAAATTATAATGAAGTGAAAAAACTTATGTCATCTTTCGGTTTCCCGTATCAAAAAATTGATACATGTCTAAATGGTTGCATGTTGTTTTGGAAAGATGATGTCAGTCTTCGGAATTGTAAAATATGTAATCAAGAAAGATGCAAACCAAGGAAAAAAAGGGAAAATAAGTTCCATACAAGCATATGCATTATTTACCTATCACTCCTAAACTTCAAAGGTTATATGCATCATCTGTAACAGCACATCATATGAGATGGCACGGTGTGAGAACACCTGAAGAAGGTACGCTAACACACACATCTGATGGAGAAGCATGGAAGTATTTTGATAAGAAATATCCCGATTTCGCAGTGGAGAGCCGTAACGTAAGACTAGTTTGTGTACTGATGGATTTTCACCATTTTCTCGGTTTGGTTCTAAATATTCATCTTGGCCTACAATCATTAAACCTTACAATCTGCCCTCGTGGATGTGTATGGAAACTCCATATATGTTTCTCACAATTGTCGTCCCTTGCCCTGATGATCCGACACAGGGTATTGATGTTTACTTACAACCACTAATCAAAGAGTTGAAAACATTGTGGTATGAAGGAGTTGAAACATACGACGTATCGAATTTTTTTTCCAGATGTTCGCTTCTTTGTTATGGACTATAAGAGATTTTCCTGCATATGCAATGCTTTCGGGTTGGAGTACAGCCGGTCGTTTTGCTTGTCCTTGCTGTATGGAAGAAACACGAGCATTTTCTGTATGGCATGGGAAGAAAATTTCATGATTTGATTGTCATCAACATTTTCTCCATATTAATCATACTTGTAGAAGGGACAAAAAAAACTTCATAGCTAATAGACATGAGACTTTACAACCACCAATGATTTGGTCAAGTGAAGATATATATGAACTTGTAAAAGATTATCCAAAGATACATGAAACAGGGTAGCAAACTGAAATTCAAGGTAAATCGATGTTTCATAATTGGTGTAAACATAGTATATTCTAAGAGTTGTCTTATTGGAAAAATCTCTTAATCCGTCATAACATTGACGTGATGCATAACGAGAAAAACGTATTCGATAATGTGTTTAATTCACTTTTGAATGTTAAGGGAAAGACTAAGGACGATCTGAAATCAAGACGTGATATAGAAGAAATATGCAATCGTCCTGAGCTTCATATGAAGCCAAATGACACTAAAAAACCCAAAACATGTTATGAACTAGATAACAACCAAGTTAAGTTAAAATGGGTGGAAGGATTACGATTTCCTGATGGAATTTCATCTAATCTTCGTAGATATGTCGACTATAAGAACGGAAGACCGAGTGGGATGAAAAGTCATGATTGTCATGTAATGATGCAAAATTTGTTACCGGACGCTTTCAAAGAATTGTTGCCCGTAAAAGTTTGGAAGGTTATAACAGAACTTAGTTTATTTTATAAGGAGCTTTGTTCAACTACGTTAAAAGTTGACCGTCTTCGTAAACTTGAGGTAGAAATCCCTATACTGCTCTGCAAACGGGAGAAAATATTTCCTCCAGCTTTTTTCAATGTAATGGAGCATTTACCTGTTCATCTTCTATTTGAAGCACGTCTTCGAGGTCCTGTGCAATATGGATGGATGTATCCATTCGAAAGGTATGCTATTAATACTGAGTATGTAAATGTTAATTTAACTATAAATAAAAATCAATATTGATATGAAATATTTTTTATTAGGTGCTTAAATCATTCAAAGAAAAAAAGAGACAAAAAGCTCGAGTTGAAGGTTCGATTTGCAAATCATATATCGAAGAAGAAGCATCGTTCTTTTTCTCTCATTATTTCAATGATCATGTGAATATATCATTTCAAAGTGTTGCGCGTAATGATGAGGCCGTTGAACAAGATTCTTCTTCTGAATCAATGTTATCTATTTTTAAACAACATGGTCGACATGCTGGAAAATATGTAGAAGTATGGTTAGATGATAGAGATTACCATGTAGCACGCACATATATTCTTCTTAATTGTCCAGAAGTTGCACCATTTATTAGGCAATTATCAGTTTACAAGTTTTGATAAATTTAATTTAATACTGCATGTGTAAATTAATAATAAAGCAATATATTATGTTTTTGTTTGCAGTGTTTATGAATCACAAAATCCAAATGGCGATTTAAGCAAAAACTTCGCTACTTGTTTTTCAAAATACGTTTGTGATCCTACAAATAATGTGGCCGATGAAGGAATAAAACATTTGGCATTAGGACCGAAAAGGAAAGTTAAAACATATCTAATATTTTTCGTTAATGGATATAAATTCAACATCAAAGAATACGGTGCTGAAAAATTAATAAACAATACCGGTATATTTGTTAAAGTCGGTGATGATCCTAATAATCATATACATGATTTTTAGGGCGTGTTAACCCAGATTTTGCAATTGACATATTTTATAAGACCCACGGAGGAAGTTTTTTGTTTAGAAGCAACTGGTTCAACAATGTTTCAGATTCTGGTATTAACGTGCATCCAAATTATAATCTTATGGAAATAAAACATACCTTCCGTTATCAGTAGTACGATCCTTTTATACTAGCCAAACAAGCCCTACAAGTTTATTACGCCCCTTGTCCATCTCTAAAAAGAGATAAAGCGGATTGGTTTGTGGTTTTTAAAACCAAGGCGAGATTTACATTCGATGGAAAGAATATTCCAGAAGAACAAACCTATCAAGCAGATATCGAGGAAAATGTTGAAATCATAATTACAGACGATCAAACTGATTTAGGACAATTAAATGATGAAACAAATGTATTAGTCAAAGCATTTGAGAGTGTAGAGGAAAACGATATAGAACACGAGACTGAGTCTGAATCAAAAAACGATGAGGACTGAGTAATATCCGTTAATTTTTACAGTTATTCACACACACGCATCACATATCATCATCATCATTACATGCACTACCAATTAAAAATGACTTTATTACATGCACCACATATCATCATCATTTTATTTATGTTTATAATTAAAAATGAAACTTTCAACGGGTATTATGTCAGATTCCGGATGTCGTAGCTCTTCTCGCTCGATCGGTGAGAGTTGTGGTGAGCCTCCGGCTCGACCACTTGTATATTTACAGCCGAAGGCTGATGGAGCGTAAGTATCAAAATTAAAATGATAACAATATAAATTTGTTCATACATATATATACTTGTCTGAAGCTTTTTTTTATATTTAACACAGGGGATTTGATTTGGAGCCCTCAGAAGTTGTGCTTGGCATTTTCAAGCAATCATATATGAGCAGGATGACAGATTGCTGGCCTAAGTGGAGTATGATCCATGACCAAGTCAGGGAGGCCATCTGGCAGGATTTTCTGGTGAGTTTATACCACTTTTCTATATGAATAAATATAAATGAACAATTAGTAATATTTTCTCTTTGTACAGGTGCAAGTGGACTTGGCGGAGCCCGATGTCGCCATGGTTCAGCTCCACTGGAAGTCGAAGGTTGCCAAAAATTATAGGGAGGTAATGTCAGCTCTTAAAAAAATCGAGAAAGAAACCGAACTGGATGAGCGCTTGCGTATGGGATTCTTGGATGAGTTGGTGGGAGTCCGACGAGTTCAAGGTAAATCTACCAAATATATAGTTAATTATTTCTCAATTAGTAAATATAATATTCAATTTAAATTGCAGGTGGAGTCAGAGAGGAACTCCGCCAATAGAAGTAGGAATTCTGTAACGCATCGTCGTGAATCCAAGTCTTTTCAGCATCACCGTGAGGACTTGGTAAATTTATCAATTACGAATCTTAACCGTTATTACATTTTGTATATTAATCAGTTCAGTAATTAGCTATGAAAAATTAAAATATATAAATTATTTATTACAGAAAAGATCGTTTGGACGTCTCATGTCTATGATGGAGGTATTTACTCACACCCATGCATCAAGACAAGTAGACAATGCTGGCAATATTACATATCAGTGGGATGAGGATGATAAGGCGACGGCTGCATATGTATGCATATTTTAAATCTTATTTTATTAATATCGATAAGTTTAAATCCTATTCTGCTACTTTGAACCTGTAATTATTTTGTATTTTAGGCAAAGTTTCAAGAGGCACAGGCAGAGCTGCTTTCAGAATCGGATCGCGATGAGTTAACGGTAGAGGAGTAAGATAATATTTTCGATGTTATCATGGATCCGACGCAGCGGAATAGGCGCTATGGCTATGGAAACCAAGCGGTAATCTTATAAACATTGCAATATTATATTTAGTAAATTAGCCTTTAGATACATTATACATATGATGATTTCTACCTGCGTTAAATCTAACATATACGTGATTTACCATCCTGCACCATTATCATTAAATAAAATATGCATTTCTTTGTGGTATATGCATTGCTTAAGATCATGTTATTTACGTTTCTATATTTTAAAATACGCATTGCTTAAGAAAATGATTATAATACAAATGTGAACATCCACATTCTATTTGCAGGTTAGGGCAGCTCAAAAGGCGTGTGACAAAGCAGAAATAAAAGAGTTTAAAGCCATGGTTGAGCAGCTGCAAGAACAGGACCGTCTTCGCGCTATACAAATGGAGCAGCTGAATCAACGTTTAGCGGAGTACGTGCATAGACATGGTTCCTTCCCTTCGTCGTCTGGTGCTTCCGAAGGTGAGGATGATGCTTGAGAGGTGTGTTGTTTATTGTCTTTGTGTTTGGTTATTGTATATATTGACTTTGAGGTGGTGAGGATTGTTATTGATCGTTATTGTGTATAAATTGACTTTGAGGTGGTGAGGTTTAAGTGTTTGCATTGTATATTTTAACTTGAATATGGATTGGAGTGGTGTTGGTGAGGGTTTTGTTGTTTATGTACATATTAACTTGTAGTTTGGTTTGAAAATGTAATGTTTGATGTTAATTTTTGGTTGTTCATATTGTTTGTGGTATAATGTGTTGGATATGTGATATATATGTGTGAAATTAGTGGAAAATGATATATATTGATTATGTGAGGTTGGAAGGCGAATGGCTTGCTGTTATAAAAAAAATTCACCCAGATTAGCAACGGCTACAAATGGCTATTTGGTCATTTTATTGCAACGACTTCCAACGGCCTCCATCGGCTATTTGCCGTTGGTAGCCATTGGAAGTACCGTTGAAAATACCCCGCTGCTTCCGTGGGAAAGCGTGAACGCTATTCCAATGACTTTTCCAATGGGCTACTAACGGCCGACAACGGCTTGGAGCCGTTGGAATAGCCATTCTCTCTTGTAGTGAGTTGTGTTGCTGCAGTTTATTCGTTTTATCCATTTATTTTGTTTTTTTTTTAATTTTTATGGTTTATTTGTTAAATTAGTATTATAGTTGTTATTTTATTTAGCTGGCAACTTTTTTTATATTATATTTTAACTTCTTTGTTATATTTGTATATTTATGCTTATCAAATATTCATGCGTCGAATAATTTCCTTATTTTTATGGCAAATATTTGAAAAACTTATGTTGTTGCAATTTGTATATTTTTCTATCATTTTTTATTTTATGAACGTGGCATATGTATTTTTCCTTTTCTTTTTTAGGTTTTATCACTACTTGTCGACATTGTATTTGGTAAAGGCGAACCTATTTGTTATTGTTTTTAACAAAGCTTAGGGAAATGTTATATGACGATGACCATGATTTCACACTTATATCTAATCGGCGTCCTAGTCTTTTGCTTGTTGTTCCTTAAGTTTTTTTAGGTTCAGCTCATGGTTCTTATTACTATTATTTAAAGAATAATTTGAAGAGTTTTTTAAACAAAAAGGAGTACTCAATGAAAAAAGAAATGGATTTTTTTAGTTTTTCGAGTTGCTAATGTCACTACAATAGATGTATTTAATCAAGCTTTGTCTGAATTTAGAACTGCTCGTGGGCTAAAGTAGGAAGTTTTTTGCATGGTTTACCTTTTGAAAAGTTTATTAATGCTTTTTTGTTGGAAATCGACATGGAAAAATGAGTTCTAATTGTGCATAAAGTTTTAATCGTTGGATTTTAGAGGAAAGATTTTTACCTATCACTGCATTTTTAGATAGAATTCGTTAAAGCTCATGAAACTTATGTCAGACCAATGTGAACTAAGTAAAATTTGGAATTGTCATTGTGCCCTATTATCGAAAAACGTTTAAGGAATTTATATCTTAAGGGTATTCATGGAAAGTTACTAGATCTATTGTTGATTTTTATGATGTTCAATCAACTCAATTTTATTGTGTAGATTTGAGTATTCGACGATGAAGTTGTAACTTATGGCGGATTGAGGGGTTTCCATGTATTTATGCTGCTAGAAGTGTTCTTACTTTTAATTTGGATGTTTATTCTTATATTGAAGGCTATTTAAAAGTATTCTATTTTCGAGCATCTTCTTTTTAACATCCCACCTGTTCGACCTTCGAAAATCGACACTAATACATCCAGGATACTCACATACCGATCATTCAAGCGCAGGAAAGATAGATTGTTGAGAGAGAGAAAAGACAGAACATAATCTCATATCATGCAGAGTAATATATAACGTACATAGATCTTCATAAAAGAAAATTGTAATATACATACATCAAAATCAGAGTACTCTAATCTATCATCAGCCTACACAGTTAGAACGACATGTCCTCATAAACGTTGATAAATAAAACAACTAATACAGTGGAAAATAAAATATACATGAGTACGTCTTGGGGGCCTCCAGCTCGTCTCCTGAAGCTCCAAAGCATCCAAACTAGATCTGTAAATATGCTCGGTCTGATCCGAGCATTATAAGAAAAATAATGTTTGGATCAGTCTGATAAACCAGCGTGAGAAACGTACTTCAATTAAATTTTTAATGTTATAAAAACCTTGAAAATAAAGGTATCTTGTAAGACCACGTTGCATATAAATACCAATATGTTTTACCTTACGATAGCCAAAACACTTTTATAAAAAATCCAGTGGCATTATGATAATGTCTAAGATTTAAAGTAAATTATGAATATAGTCGGAATGCTAGCATCTCATGTTCCAGCATAGTTTGGAAAAATTAAGTTTGTACGACGCTTATTGGAGAATGAATTCCATCAATGACGGGCACCGGGATACCATCTACCATGGTACACCTCGGAAAAATGTAAAGAGAGTCATACATGGACTCCCTATCAACACAGGACCTGCCTACCCCCTTACAATATAGTACCGAATATTTCATCACCAGTGTTGCTTTTGCAACCTTTCCAAGAGCTCTCATGCACAACAAAATTATGACGACCCGAAATTTTTGAACATTTAAAATTGGAATATTTAATTGATTTTAAATATTTAAAAGTTAATTTTAACTTGAATTCAAATCTCACTATTTATTTGATAATTTAACTATTGAATTAAATAATTTGAAATTGAGTAAAATGTTGAATCTGAAATTTTAAGCCTCTTAAAAATAAATTGAAGGCTTATAAAATTTATATTGATAGTGCTGAGGATAATAAAGGTTTTGAAATTGAATTTAACACTGATTTGTTCGTTTTTAAAAATATATCGTTTAAATCGATATTTTAAAATAACCTTCCGAGGCACGATCTCGAAATTCAACGAAACTAGATCCATTGATCCGTAATATTGAATTATTATCGGATTTCAAATTTCGTATTGATCGGAGTTGTTGTGTGCTTGTACGTTAACTAAACGCGTTGAAAATTTAATCGAAATTTCATATAAGAATTGAGTTCAAAAAGCTATCTTCCCATACGATCGAACTAGGACTCGAAACCTTTTCCAATGCGTCCGGAATAGGCGTATAACATTATAAACGCCTAGTGGCACGCCTCGATAGGAGTTCGAAATTTTGAGTTACGAATTGAAGATAGTTTAAATTTAATTTAAATTTAATTATTCTTGTTCTATTTGAGTAGTCAAATCCTTCCCGACAACTTTTTCTTCCAGCCGTTTTTCAAAATCACTATGGTAGGTTTTCTTCACGCAACCATCAAACTTGTCTCCCTCTTCACGTTTTCTTTTTATTTTAAGTCGAGCTTTCTTCTTCTTTTTACTATCTTCAGCCAAATAAAATTTAATAGCCGAGCGTTTATTTTTTTTTCCGTCTTCCCTCTTTCCTCGTTTGAACTGAAGGAAATGGCCGAACCCCCTTTTCGTTTCCAAAATCAATCTCACTCTTTAAAAAAAATCAATTCGAAATTCGTTTCGAAATCGTTACGAGGGAGAATCGAGTCGAATCTGGGATTGATTGCGAGGGATGTCGAGGGTAGGAGGGTAGTTTCAAAGCATTTAATTGGATCGAGAACATGGCAATTTGGGCGACGCAACAGCGACGAGCTCATTGTCTTGCCTTGAACCGCGGCGCGACTGTGGGGTGAAGGGGGTTATCTCGTGGTCGAAACGAGTCGTGTTCGTTCGTGGTTCGACTGTAAGGTGTAGCAGTGGCTCGACCTGCAACAGTAGGGTTTCGTGGTGTTCGAGCTGGGTGGAGTCTCGTGGTGTCGATCGAGGGGGATGTCCTGATTGTGTTATTCCATCGAGGTATAAATTTACAACTCGTTTAATTTCAATTTGCATTTCATTTTAAAATTGAATGATCAGAAGTCAGAAAAGAATTTTTTTATAAAGTAGGGTTTTTGTATTTTTTTATTATTTATTTTTCAATTAGTAAATGTATGCATAGATTTATAAGAGAGTGAAAATACAGAAGATATGTATATATACATATACCATTTTATTATATACAAGAAACAAAATTTGTTTGGATGGACAAAGTTTGAAAGAAACAGGAATTTTTGTTTTTTAAAAAAAATGTTGAGGGGTTTATGATGAACTTAGATATTTAAAAAAATGGTTTTGATGATTTATTTTAACAATTAACCAATTTAATTATTTTTAGTTACTAAAGGATTTTTTTATAGAAAAGAAGAATATATATATTTATATTTTCATTTTCTATTTAGTTTTAAAACAATAATAAAGGGGTTAACATATTTAATTAGCTTATTTAATTATTTCAGACATTAAAAATAATTATTAAGGGAGAATTGGTTTAAAATCAATTTATTAGTTTAAAACCAAGTTATTAGTTTAAATTAAATTAATAAAGAGAAATTAAGGTGTTAGATAAACGCAAATAGTGATAAATCATAAATTGTTTATTTAAGGTCAAGCACCTGGAAATCCAAGGCAATATTGAAGTGGATTGCAAAACTAAATCAAAGGTGAGTTAATCTCACTCGGTTGAATTTAAATTTAAATTTAAATGATTAAAATAAATAATTGTTTGAATGGTTGAATTGATCGATGTGCTATAGTATGGTATATTTTGGAATTGGTATTTTATGTTGAGCTAATATCTGTGGATGCAGGGAAAATAGGTTGGAGGGATCCAACTGGATCCCTCAACATTTATTTGAATTATTTAACATTCTCTGTTATGATTAGCTGATATTCTATGATGAATTATATTGGAATATTGAATGCTATGGTTTGATTGGATATATTTGGGTATAATGAATTACCAAAAATATATAAATCGAATTTTGGAATGAAAATAAAGAAGTAAATTTGTAAGCGAAATAATTATAGAAAATTTGAATAAATTTAAGAATGAATTGGATAGAAATGGAAGTTATATTAAAACACTAATAAATAACTTCGAGTATGAAAAGAAAAGGATTTGAAATAACAGTAACTAATGAATTGTAAAATTAAGTGATATTATTTAAATGGAATAAAGAATTATTTTAAGATTAAGGTTTAAATTTATTTAAAAGGATTAAGAAGTAATTTGGGAAATCTAAAATTTGTATTCTCAGTTAAAAATCATAATTAAGGATTTAAATCTGAAACTAATAAAAGGGAGTAAATTGGAAATCAATTTGGAAATTGATTTAAGTGTTTGAATTGGAGATTTAAAGAAGAATGCAATGAGAAGTATATTTCTCTGGATAGCCAAGTACGTTTTCAAAGTAAATTTTTAAATATAAATAAAAGGTTTTAAAGTTGTTTTAAAAAGCAAGTTTTGAAAAATTTATTATTTCTAAATATTTAAAGTCTAAAGTAAGTATTTTCTTTTAATCTATTATAGTAGTAATTATTTAAAGGGTGACTTAGTATTTGTCTTTAAAAGTGCAAACCTAGTTTTATATTTTATAAAATAACCATATTTTCAAATATTTATATAGTATGTATTTTAAACAAATTTCTTGAAGTAGTTTTAACTTAAATTTTTTAAAAGTATATTTCAAAGTAAGTGTTTTAAATTATTTTAAAAATCTAGTTTTGTGCTTGGTGATTCTAGTCGAGATAGAAAATATTTGGGAAAATTTATTCTGAAAAGAAAGATGTTTTGAAACTGTTTTCAAAGAATTGAAAATAGAAGTATATCTTGTGAAGATATTTTTGAGGTTAATAAATAATTTGAGAAATTATTTATTGTTGGATGGTTGCTTGTGAATATTAATTGATAGTTAAATCACCGACTATCAATATTGGACAAATGCGCTGATCGTTTCGAAGAGACCGGGATCGAGATTTATTTCTCGAAAACCAGTTCGATCCGATTTGTACGTTTCGTGGGAAACGAGTTTGGATTCGAAGATGGAGCAGTGAAGTGTAAGGGCTAGTCGCTACTAATCCTGAGGATATTTCCAAAATGGATGTAGTAGGAATAGTGTAACGACCCGTAAATTTCGGCGATTTAATTTATTTAATAGAATTTTGTAATAAAAATTTAGTAGAAATAATAAAAGGTGATAATTATATATTGAACGCTAATTTAACAATGGTAATTTAAGCCTTTGTTTGTAATATGGATAAATTTTTTAATAAAAATTGGTGTAAGTATTGTACCTGAATATAATGGGAAGATAGAGAATATAAGTAAGGCATTTAATTAGTTAAGTGTAAATTTATGGGTATAATAACAATTCGTATACATTACCTAATTAATCTGTCAATTAATTTGTTAAAAAAATCAAAACCTTTTAATTTGGTAAATAATTTGATGCGTATTGATAAGCGTTACTTTAACGATTAATTTTAAAGTGATGGGAAGCAAAAAAGTAAAGTTATGCAGTAATAAATAAATAAAAATATCGCAATAAATAGGAAACTGACATAACATTTATTTATATGAACGTTACTTATTGATTTGAGAGTAACGGAAGTGTGAACGTAGAATAAAATAAGCGTAGATTTATGTTAGGTAATTATTGAGAATATGGGGAATAAGTTGAAATAATATTAATTAAAAATTTATGCGTAAAACATGTTATGTAAGATATATTGATTCCATTTAATAAATTGAGGATTAATATTATCGAAGAGGATTAAATATGGTCTCAATGTAAATTTAGATAAGTTTTGAAATAAAGACTAATTCCATTCAGAAGATGACAATGGGTGCAATATTTTGATTTGTAAGCAATAGTAATAGGTTACATGTTTAATTGGTTGATAGAATTTGAATTGAAATAAACGTTAATACACTAAATAAAGGTTACATTAATATGATAAGTAATACAATGTCTAGAAGTTTAATATAGAGTGTGTTAAGACGTAGAAATGGAAATCAGGAAGCAGTTGGAATTAAATGAAATTTTAGGTGTATTTATGAGAAATTTACGTACAATTAAAGAGGCGAATGAAATAAATACCAACCAATTTTAGTGAATAACGGGATCTAAACCTAAATAAATAAATTCCTTGAAATTTAAGTTTTAATTTTTGATAAATTGGATTTGTACTTTAATATTGAAAATTTTGGGATTATTCAAAAATAAATTAATGTAGGAAGTTGTTAAAGGATTCTGAATTTACCAAGTGGTCCAAACTGACAAAATTTGCAAATAATTAAAGTTGGATCGTAAATCTGATTCAATTAACCTATTATTAATTTATTTGTTTGGAATATAAAAAGTAATGATAGGGTTAATTGAAATTAAGGGCAGTTTAATTTGTATGTTATTTGGGATTAAGGCAAGATGGGTGGATATTAGGAGTTATATACTTAGATCATTCAATTTATTTGGATAACATTGTAATAAATGTAATTAAATGTACATTTACGTGAAATATAATACCATGCTTAAAAGATTGCTAAGTTGTATATATTAAAGGGAATTTTATTAATTGTTTTTAAAAAACCTTAATTAACATGGTTGATAAATTTAATATAAGAAAAACCAAAGAAATTCTTGGGAATAATGTAGGTTAATATGAGTTAGTAGTTAGGGTAGTGACTAAAATTGGTAATACATTGCAATTAATGTTAATAGTGTTGACATAAGCTAATAAATTTAAATGTTAATGCAATACCAATTTATGTATTTAAGGTGATTGCGAAATTGGAATTTGATAAATGCAGTAACTAACTCAGGGCAAATAGATTTTATGGAATCAATAAAAGATAGGTAAATTTAATGATTGGTTGGTGGTAATTTAAGCATGAATGGGAATAAATCGGGCAATAGTGAGAATTATTAATTATTACCCATCAATTTATTTAGAATCTAAATCAAATACAACATTCGTTGTTATTTGTAGCTTATAGGTGGAAATAACGTAAACTTTATTCAGAATATGATAATTAGTTAGATTAAAAGAATGGAAGGCAGGATATATGGATTCATTTGGATTTAGAACATGATAATTTGAATTTATTGGAAACTGAATAGAACATTTTATGTGATTGAAATTAAAGTTGGAATTCGGAGATGTTTTAGGAATTCCCATCTATGGGATACCAATAGATAGGATAATTAAATGAAAGGTCAACTAAAGGATTTCTGCGAAGTTAATTTATAATTGAAGTTTTATGCTGAAGTTAATAATGTACTCAGCATTTAAGAAACATCTTAAATTGTCTAAATTTGGATAAACAACAAAGTAATAAATACTAATTATTAATAAAATCCAAAATTTGGTAACCCGTTTTCAAATTAATGATAATTAGTTTTTGGTATAGGCTATTTATTTAAGTAACAGTGCGATGCCAAAAATGGATTGGAAGTAATTGCGAAATATAAATAAAATATTTTAGTAGGGAATTCAAATGTAAATATATATAGAAATGTGGATTTTTATAGTATGAAAACTTAGTCAATTTACAATAGTTAAATCTATTAAGAATGAATAAAAATCTAAGATAATTATTACGGTAATTTAGAAATTTAGATGAAAATGGAAACTTATCTATGAATTTGGAATTTAATGAAATTGTGAATTTATATTGAAACTTATAAATGAAGCATCTAAATTTACATTTGTAAATACGTTTAAAATTAAATGTAAATGTCTGAGGAAGAAATTAATTTATTTACTAATCCGTAATGTATCCAATTAATATAAAATATTCTGGTGGGCCAACAACCGTTTTGCGCGTTTATGATTGGTGCCCACCTATCCTATTTCA
The DNA here is from genome assembly GCA_030765085.1 of Allium cepa. Taxonomy (NCBI): domain Eukaryota; kingdom Viridiplantae; phylum Streptophyta; class Magnoliopsida; order Asparagales; family Amaryllidaceae; genus Allium; species Allium cepa. The sequence goes on from CM060943.1 coordinate 434,652,070, forward strand.
CTTTGTCTATTTATAGGCTGTGTAAACCCTAACCTCCATCTATATTCATTTCTCTCTGTGTGTTCTTTTCTTCAACTTCTTCTCTTCCAATGGCTGCAAAATTTCTAGATCCAATTACAGTCCAAAATAAAAAATATTTCAAACTCCTCTAAAAATTCCAGAAAAATTATATGTCATAATTCTCGAAGAGCGTAATCTGTTGGTACTGTCGTTTTTTTTGATTGGTGCTGTAGCGTGCTCGAATTTGAGAAGAAGGACGTGGCCTGTGACGTGGCATGGTGATGGGGTATATTTGTTTATTTTGTTTTATTTAATTTTTGTTTCAATTGAAATTTTCGAATAACTTTCTCATACGTAGTCCGATTCACGCGAGATTTTTTTTGTTAGGATCGTAATTAAATTCCAGATCTGTTGACGCAGGTTTGGACCAATTCGGAGACCGTTGAATTTTTGAGTTTAAATTGAATTTAAATTTGATTTAAATTCAAAAGGTGAGTGTTTTAACCCACTCACAATTTCTAAAATTTCTTGTGTTTGTTAAATTAATTTTAGATATGAGTAGAAATTTATTTATGACTGTTTGGCATGTTTTATTCATTATCTCTGATAAATCGCATTCATTTAATATAACTGTTAATTAATTTTATTTATTGCATATAAATTTGACAGTTAGAATTTATTTATTTGCATATTAACTGCCAGTCATAGTTATGTTAAATTTTTATTTCATATCAACTGACAGTTAAATTTGAATTTATTTTTGCATATAAACTGCTAGTAACAGTTATTAAATTTATTATTGAATATAAACTGTTAGTTAATACCTGTTATTTATTACCTGTATAATTTATATGCTCTATATCGATGATTGTTTAAATTGGATGATGATTGCAAATAATGGTTGATGATTGATATTTGGATGAATGGATGCTATATTGTATATTGTATAAACTGCAAGTTATCATGCATTTCATTCATTCGGGATTGCGGTTTGAAATGATATACAACCGCATTTTTATTTTAAATTGCGGATTGAAATGATAAACATCTGTATCATTTGACCATAGGGTAGAAAATTTTATACAGGCACCGCGGTATATATATAAAATTATTTTTTTTGAAATGTTTTTCTATGGTTTTTGCAAAGATATATATATATGGTTTATCGGTTTTTCATTTGGTTATTAATAAAGGTTATTTATATATAGTAATTTCTGGTTTTAAGCTTTGTATAAATTGTTTTGAAGTATAAAATAAAGTTTGATTTTTTAGATCAAATACGATTAAGCATTTATTTAAAATTTAAGTTCTGGAGTTTTATTGACTTAAATGAGAATAAGGTCGGAAGATGAATATTGAGTAAAATTTGGAATTAAATAAAAAGGTTATTAATTTTTAAAGGGTATGATTTTTATAACTTGATTTTTGTGTAGAGTGATTTAAATGAATATATCAAGTTTAATAAATTGAAAGATTATCCAGTTATGTGAAGTTAAAGGTTTTACTTAAATTATATTGAATTCATTAAGTAAACATTTCAAGTCTAAATAAGAAGTAATTGAAATTGATACATATGGATTTGTCAAATGAGTTGTTTTTTTTGAAATGGTGAAATATTTAAAGCTTTGAAACATAAGAATTAAAAATGGTATTTGGAAGTTTAAATCGATATTTGGAATTGATTTGTGAAATGTAAAGAAGCTATTTTTTTTATAAAAGAAATTTAATATTTAACCATTTGAGAGATGAAAATTTGTTTCAAAGTTATGATTTTCAAGGTAGTATAATTTGGAAATATTATATTCCAGAGTTTTTATTTCTAAATATTTTACTTTGAAAACCCTATGAGTTTGGAAAGAATATATATTGGAAAATAAAAATGACATTATGTTGGTTTGAGCCTAAATGATATTGTATTGTTTTGGGGTTTTAAAAATATAAACGATATCGTATTTATATGGGTTTAAAATGGATATTTTATTCTGGTTTTAAAGTGTAATTATTTTAAATGACTGCGGTGATATAATAACGTTTGGTTGTTGAAGAGACCGGGATCGGAAGTTGTCATACTCTCTGCCAACTCCGAAAACCACTTTAACAACCGTGTACGCGGTGGAGATTCCAGAATGAAGTAGGTTGGTGGAGGCGTTTCCTGCAAGGTAAATACGTGGACCCAACTCCCGTGAGTTGGCATAAGGTGGCTAAAACAGGAGCGATTCTCGGGCCAATGAGGTCATTCCTCTGATCGGACACTCCTCTTCGATATTATACTTTGACTTTGGATTGATTCAGTGGCCACTTTTACTTTGATTTTTCGGGGAGTTTGTTCGAGGTGGGCGGTAGCTGCGGCTACGCGTTTCCATCAGCCCGGATAGCAATTGGTATATCTACCCTGGTATTGCCTAGTTGTGCCGTGTCACCTACCCTAGCGCGCCTTATACGATTTTGGTTTTGTACCACACCTATGAAGTGCCCTCTGACGACGCCCAGTACGGGGGAGATTACGGTACTGTATAGACCATGGGAATATATAACTGTGTTAAGATGGAAAATGTAAAGCCTTAACGCTATTTAAAAGTAAATTTATTTTACAAATAGACACTATTATAATAGCGCAATATACTATATAGTAAATAGTTTAACGGATCCTTAGGAGATGTAAATCTCGAGCATCTCTTGAGTTACTGCACTCATATTTATTTCTGTTAATTTAACTTACATAAGGTCTTTTAGTTCTGACTCGAGTGTTTTGTCTTTTCAATTCGCTCGGGTCAGTCCGAGCGTTTCAGGACTTGAAGATTTAACTCTGGAGGACGAAGACGAAGATGTATATTATTATTATTTATACTAGTACACTACACACTGTTCCGCTGCATTGTTATTGGTATGTGTAACTCTGATATGTATTATATAAATGTTTTTTAAACAGATTTATAAACTATATATTTTATTATTATATTTTATCCTTCCGCTGCGAGATTCTGTTTTCATTTATTTCTTCCTCGTTTTTCTTATTTACCCCATAACAATCTGCCCTTCCGTATGATTTGAATCGGCATGTGTGTCTGTTTAAATCATGCGAAAAGGCGGGACGTTACATCTGTTATCAGAGCTTTGGTTTAGCGATAAACCTTAGCTTTGTGGGGTTTGACTCTTTACTAATAGGGTAGTGATACCCTATGGGAGTCGCTGAGTGTATATATATGAGAGAGCGTATTTGTTAGTGTTATAAAAAGGTTTTTATATTGTGTTAATCTGTTCCGTTTCGTATTTATAAATTCTGGTTGGTGCATGGGACGCTATGACATCAATAGGGATTTATAAACACTTAATATGACAGACCGACATAATATTTGTTTTAATATAGGTGAATGAAAATTTTTTGCCTATTATATTTTTATATATAAAATAAAAAATTTCAATTGATATTTATATTTGGCTGCAATAGATTGATTGTTAGGCAATAAAGTGTAAATAATAATAGAAATAAGATTGAAAAATAAGATAAATGAAATTTGAAAATTCAGAACTTAAGTCCGGGGTTTTTCTTTTGAATGATTTTGAAATATATTAATAATTTTGTTTATAAGTATTTTCTGATATAAATATTTAACATAATTCGGAAGAATTGTTTTAAAGAAGATTTTTGATAAAATAAGTTTTGTACTTTCCTCTCTGTCGTTGGAAAATAATTTCGGTGATGGCGGCCGCATCATCGACTTTCATTTTCGAGTTTCGAAAGGGAAAGGCCACTGTAGTAGTTCTACTGCAGATTCATTTTCGAAAAAGATATAAAATTTTAATTGTTTTAAATAAAATTAGAGGTATATAAGTTAGAAGAATATATTTATCTAATATTTCAAAATAATTTGAAATTTAACCCGGTATTTAATTCTTAAATTTCCATTAATTAATTGTTTAAATTATTGTAGTGAAAAAAAAGGTAAGTGATTAATAAATTGAAACCTCTAATTTAGGTAAGGTATTTAATGCAAAGTTATAAAGGGAAATTTGAAATTTGTAACATATGAGATAAAGAGTAATATTGTTGAACATTAAATTTAATTAAAAGATGAGATAAAACTTGTATAAGTTCATTTGCATTTTCTTTAACATATATAACTTACCAAATATAAAAAGTTGAAATGTTTAATAAGAAATGTAGTAGAAATTTGTACAAGTAATAGTAGGTAATGAAGCATTCAATGTATTTGCTGTATTCAATAACTTAAGATATAATTGAAATTTTACCAAGTAAATATAAATAAAGGTAAGCGTGATAGATAGATGATTATAAAACTTAAGGAATTAAAGTAAATAAATAAGGACATGCTATTATAAATGAATGAATAATTATAACAAAATATAAGGAACCAGCATGACCCGAGTTAACGGAATTAAATAATTGTAAGTAATAAGTAAAAATGAATGAGCAAACCTTTGATAAGTAAATGTGAATGAGAAAAAAATCACTATATAAACAAAAAGGGAAATCAAACAACTAAAGCATGAAATTTATAATAAGTTAGTTTGGTTGCTGGTTTGAATTGTTATTGTTTGATTTATGGTTGGTTGGGTAAGGAAATTTGAAGTTGTTGGATGAATAAATAATCTATTTTGTTCCATCTAAGACTGTTGAGTAAATGATGCACTTGATAGTTATTTTTCATTCCGTACAATTTCAAGTTTGAACCCAAACAACTATTTAATTGTGTGATTGTATGGTTGTTTTGTAATTGTATGTATGCTATTCGAGGAAATTGATGGTTGTTGTATTAATTTGGATGATTAGTGATTGGAACTACTTAGATATTTAAATTTTGGACTTAGAAATATTTTGAAATGTTCTCCAAACTCTAATAAATTTAAGTATAAAAAGATAATGTTGTAAATTTGTATATTTTAAGAAAAGTAACAGATATTGTAGATTTAATTGTTTATAAGGTAATGTTTTGAATAAAATATGTAGATTCTAAATCCTTCTTTTTCCTTTTCGGGGACGAAAAGTTTTGAGTGGGGGAGAGTGTAACGACCCGTAAATTTCGACGATTTAATTTATTTAATAGAATTTTGTAATAAAAATTTAGTAGAAATAATAAAAGGTGATAAATATATATTGAACGCTAATTTAACAATGGTAATTTAAGCCTTTGTTTGTAATATGGATAAATTTTTCAATAAAAATTGGTGTAAGTATTGTACCTGAATATAATGGGAAGATAGAGAATATAGGTAAGGCATTTAATTAGTTAAGTGTAAATTTATGGGTATAATAACAATTCGTATATATTACCTAATTAATCTGTCAATTAATTTGTTAAAAAAATCAAAACCTTTTAATTTGGTAAATAATTTGATGCGTATTGATAAGCGTTACTTTAACGATTAATTTTAAAGTGATGGGAAGAAAATAAGTAAAGTTATGCAGTAATAAATAAATAAAAATATCGCAATAAATAGGAAACTGACATAACATTTATTTATATGAACGTTACTTATTGATTTGAGAGTAACGGAAGTGTGAACGTAGAATAAAATAAGCGTAGATTTATGTTAGGTAATTATTGAGAATATAGGGAATAAGTTGAAATAATATTAATTAAAAATTTATGCGTAAAACATGTTATGTAAGATATATTGATTCCATTTAATAAATTGAGGATTAATATTATCGAAGAGGATTAAATATGGTCTCAATGTAAATTTAGATAAGTTTTGAAATAAAGACTAATTCCATTCAAAAGATGACAATGGGTGCAATATTTTGATTTGTAAGCAATAGTAATAGGTTACATGTTTAATTGGTTGATAGAATTTGAATTGAAATAAATGTTAATACACTAAATAAAGGTTACATTAATATGATAAGTAATACAATGTCTAGAAGTTTAATATAGAGTGTGTTAAGACGTAGAAATGAAAATCAGGATGCAGTTGGAATTAAATGAAATTTTAGGTGTATTTATGAGAAATTTACGTACAATTAAAGAGGCGAATGAAATAAAAACCAACCAATTTTAGTGAATAACGGGATCTAAACCTAAATAAATAAATTCCTTGAAATTTAAGTTTTAATTTTTGATAAATTGGATTTGTACTTTAGTATTGAAAATTTTGGGATTATTCAAAAACAAATTAATGTAGGAAGTTGTTAAAGGAGTCTGAATTTACCAAGTGGTCCAAACTGACAAAATTTGCAAATAATTAAAGTTGGATCGTAAATCTGATTCAATTAACCTATTATTAATTTATTTGTTTGGAATATAAAAAGTAATGATAGGGTTAATTGAAATTAATGGTAGTTTAATTTGTATGTTATTTGGGATTAAGGCAAGATGGGTGGATATTAGGAGTTATATACTTAGATCATTCAATTTATTTGGATAACATTGTAATAAATGTAATTAAATGTACATTTACATGAAATATAATACCATGCTTAATAGATTGCTAAGTTGTATATATTAAAGGGAATTTTCTTAATTGTTTTTAAAAAACCTTAATTAATATGGTTGATAAATTTAATATAAGAAAAACCAATGAAATTCTTGGGAATAATGTAGGTTAATATGAGTTAGTAGTTAGGGTAGTGACTAAAATTGGTAATACATTGCAATTAATGTTAATAGTGTTGACATAAGCTAATAAATTTAAATGTTAATGCAATACCAATTTATGTATTTAAGGTGATTGCGAAATTGGAATTTGATAAATGCAGTAACTAACTCAGGGAAAATAGATTTTATGGAATCAATAAAAGATAGGTAAATTTAATGATTGGTTGGTGGTAATTTAAGCATGAATGGGAATAAATCGGGCAATGGTGAGAATTATTAATTATTACCCATCAATTTATTTAGAATCTAAATCAAATACAACATTCGTTGTTATTTGTAGCTTATAGGTGGAAATAACGTAAACTTTATTCAGAATATGATAATTAGTTAGATTAAAAGAATGGAAGGCAGGATATATGGATTCATTTGGATTTAGAACATGATAATTTGAATTTATTGGAAACTGAATAGAACATTTTATATGATTGATATTAAAGTTGGAATTCGGAGATGTTTTAGGAATTCCCATCTATGGGATACCAATAGATAGGATAATTAAATGAAAGGTCAACTAAAGGATTTCTGCAAAGTTAATTTATAATTGAAGTTTTACGCTGAAGTTAATAATGTACTCAGCATTTAAGAAACATCTTAAATTGTCTAAATTTGAATAAACAATAAAGTAATAAATACTAATTATTAATAAAATCCAAAATTTGGTAACCCGTTTTCAAATTAATGATAATTAGTGTTGGAATAGGCCATTTATTTAAGTAACAGTGCGATGCCAAAAATGGATTGGAAGTAATTGCGAAATATAAATAAAATATTTTAGTAGGGAATTCAAATGTAAATATACATAGAAATGTGGATTTTTATAGTATGAAAACTTAGTCAATTTACAATAGTTAAATCTATTGAGAATGAATAAAAATCTAAGATAATTATTACGGTAATTTACAAATTTAGATGAAAATGGAAACTTATCTATGAATTTGGAATTTAATGAAATTGTGAATTTATATTGAAACTTATAAATGAAGCATCTAAATTTACATTTGTAAATACGTTTAAAATTAAATGTAAATGTCTGAGGAACAAATTAATTTATTTACTAATCCGTAACATATCCAATTAATATAAAATATTCTGGTGGGCCAACAACCGTTTTGCGCGTTTATGATTCGTGCCCACCTATCCTATTTCACTTTGTCTATTTATAGGCTGTGTAAACCCTAGCCTCCATCTATCTTCATTTCTCTCTGTGTGTTCTTTTCTTCAACTTCTTCTCTTCCAATGGCTGCAAAATTTCTAGATCCAATTACAGTCCAAAATAAAAAATATTTCAAACTCCTCTAAAAATTCCAGAAAAATTATATGTCATAATTCTCGAAGAGCGTAATCTGTTGGTACTATCCGTTTTTTTATTGGTGTTGTAGCGTGCTCGAATTTGAGAAGAAGGACGTGGCCTGTGACGTGGCATGGTGATGGGGTATATTTGTTTATTTTGTTTTATTTAATTTTTGTTTCAATCGAAATTTTCGAATAACTTTCTCATACGTAGTCCGATTCACGCGAGATTTTTTTTGTTAGAATCGTAATTAAATTCCAGATCTGTTGACGTTGGTTTGGACCAATTCGGAGACTATCGAATTTTTGAGTTTAAATTGAATTTAAATTCGATTTAAATTCAAAAGGTGAGTGTTTTAATCCACTCACAATTTCTAAAATTTCTTGTGTTTGTTAAATTAATTTTAGATATGAGTAGAAATTTATTTATGACTGTTTGGCATGTTTTATTCATTATCTCTGATAAATCGCATTCATTTAATATAACTGTTAATTAATTTTATTTATTGCATATAAATTTGACAGTTAGAATTTATTTATTTGCATATTAACTGCCAGCCATAGTTATGTTAAATTTTTATTTCATATCAACTGACAGTTAAATTTGAATTTATTTTTGCATATAAACTGCTAGTAACAGTTATTAAATTTATTATTGAATATAAACTGTTAGTTAATACCTGTAATTTATTACCTGTATAATTTATATGCTCTATATCGATGATTGTTTAAATTGGATGATGATTGCAAATAATGGTTGATGATTGATATTTGGATGAATGGATGCTATATTGTATATTGTATAAACTACAAGTTATCATGCATTTCATTCATTCGGGATTGCGGTTTGAAATGATATACAACCGCATTTTTATTTTAAATTGCGGATTGAAATGATAAACATCCGTATCATTTGACCATAGGGTAGAAAATTTTATACAGGCACCGCGGTATATATATAACATTATTTTTTTTTGAAATGTTTTTCTATGGTTTTCGCAAAGCTATATATATATGGTTTATGGGTTTTTCATTTGGTTATTAATAAAGGTTATTTATATATAGTAATTTCCGATTTTAAGCTTTGTATAAATTGTTTTGAAGTATAAAATAAAGTTTGATTTTTTAGATCAAATACGATTAAGCATTTATTTAAAATTTAAGTTCTGGAGTTTTATTGACTTAAATGAGAATAAGGTCGGAAGATGAATATTGAGTAAAATTTGAATTAAATAAAAAGGTTATTAATTTTTAAAGGGTATGATTTTTATAACTTGATTTTTGTATAGAGTGATTTAAATGAATATATCAAGTTTAATAAATTGAAAGATTATCCAGTTATGTGAAGTTAAAGGTTTTACTTAAATTATATTGAATTCATTAAGTAAACATTTCAAGTCTAAATAAGAAGTAATTGAAATTGATACATATGGATTTGTCAAATGAGTTGTTTTTTTTGAAATGGTGAAATATTTAAAGCTTTGAAACATAAGAATTAAAAATGGTATTTGGAAGTTTAAATCGATATTTGGATTGATTTGTGAAATGTAAAGAAGCTATTTGTTTTATAAAAGAAATTCAATAAATAACCATTTGAGAGATGGAAATTTGTTTCAAAGTTATGATTTTCAAGGTAGTATAATTTGGAAATATTATATTCCAGAGTTCTTATTTCTAAATATTTTACTTTGAAAACCCTATGAGTTTCGAAAAAAATATATATTGGAAAATAAAATGGCATTATGTTGGTTTGGGCCTAAATGATATTGTATTGGTTTGGGGTTTTAAAAATATAAACGATATCGTATTTATATGGGTTTAAAATGGATATTTTATTCTGGTTTTAAAGTGTAATTATTTTAAATGACCGCGGTGATATAATAACGTTTGGTTGTTGAAGAGACCGGGATCGGAAGTTGTCATACTCTCTGCCAACTTCGAAAACCACTTTAACAACCGTGTACGTGGTGGAGATTCCAGAATGAAGTAGGTTGGTGGAGGCGTTTCCTGCAAGGTAAATACGTGGACCCGACTCCCGTGAGTTGGCATTAGGTGGCTAAAACAGGAGCGATTCTCGGGCCAATGAGGTCATTCCTCTGATCGGACACTCCTTTTCGATATTATACTTTGACTTTGGATTGATTCAGTGGCCACTTTTACTTTGATTTTTGGGGGAGTTTGTTCGAGGTGGGCGGTAGCTGTGGCTACGCGTTTCCATCAGCCTGGATAGCAATTGGTATATCTATCCTGGCATTGCCGAGTTGTGCCGTGTCACCTACCCTAGCGCGCCTTATACGATTTTGGTTTTGTACCATACCTATGGAGTGCCCTCTGACGACGCCCAGTACGGGGGAGATTACGGTACTGTATAGACTATGGGAATATATAACTGTGTTAAGGTGGAAAATGTAAAGCCTTAACGCTATTTAAAAGTAAGTTTATTTTACAAATAGACACTACTATAATAGCGCAATATACTACATAGTAAATAGTTTAACGGATCCTTAGGAGATGTAAATCCCGAGCATCTCTTGAGTTACTGCACTCATATTTATTTCTGTTAATTTAACTTACATAAGATCTTTTAGTTCTGACTCGAGTGTTTTGTCTTTTCAATTCGCTCGGGTCAGTCCGAGCATTTCAGGATTTGAAGATTTAGCTCTGGAGGACGAAGACGAAGACGTATATTATTATTATTTATACTAGTACACTACACACTGTTCCGCTGCATTGTTATTGGTATGTGTAACTCTGATATGTATTATATAAATGTTTTGTAAACAGATTTATAAACTATATATTTTATTATTATATTTTATCCTTCCGCTGCTAGATTCTGTGTTCTTTTATTTCTTTCTCGTTTTTCTTATTTACCCCATAACAATCCGCCCTTCCGTATGGTTTGAATCGGCATGCGTGTCTGTTTAAATCGTGCGAAAAGGCGGGACGTTACAAATAGTGCCTTCGGTTCCATTCGAACCCTGGACGGACTCGTATGGATGAATGCTTTCGGAACATCGTCAGGTGGACGATGGGCATTCTAAGGGATATGTTCTAAAAAGGTAACGCTTAGCCTCAAGCCTCATCAAATGGGAATGACTGAAAATCAGGGGTTATGCAGCAGGGCTAGATGGGTAGCACCCAAAAAGGGTGCAGTCATCCCTGTCTAGATGTCCCTTTTTATTTCGGCTTAGTGGTGTGGTTGCTGATCCCAACCGCGGGGTGATCTCACTCGGGATTATCCAGTAAGGGGTAGTCCCGGTCTTGTGTTGCAGGGGAGCGGGAGTACTTCTCAGTACTGTGATCTAGGCCACGTACTGTGACAGGTGGTACCCCAGTGCCTAGTCATTTGTTGGAAATCCACTCTCCCTACGAGCCTTGTACGAGTTTTGTTTGTATTACCCACTTTGTGGCTAGTAGCTAGAATTTAATAAATGTAACAATTTCGGCTATTTTATAAGTATTTGTATATAGACCCTATTATAATATCAAAGGATTTCTATAAAAATTGTTTTAGCTATCGTAAGGTAAAAACCCGACATGTTTATTTGTGGCGTGGTCTTACGAGATGCTTTTGTTTTCAAAGGATTTTGGAACTTTAATAATCAATTGAGTGTGATTTTCTCACGCTCGTATTCCAGACTGACTCGGGTATTATTTAACTATAATGCTCGGGTCGGACCGAGTATTATATGATACAGGATATGATGCTGTGGAGCTCTGAAGACGAGCTAGATGACGATACGTACTTTCGTACTTGTTTATCTATATTCCGCTGTGTTGAGTAGCTGTGTATCAAGTTGTATGTTAGTGATGTTGAACTGTGATTGATGTACTCTGATGACGTAATACATATAAACAGATATATTTGAATTTGAGCAAAGATCATTTATTATCTATTATATTTTATTCCGCTGCATTGGTTAGATTCTATTGTTGTTTTCTATTTTCTTCTTCTGTCACTTCTTCTTTAACCCAAATGGTTCGTATTTCTGTACACCTTGAGTTGATTTAGGTAAAATAGTGTTGACTCAAGGGGTACAGATTTGTGGGTCGTTACAGTTGGTATCAGAGCTTAGGTTGGGGATAACCTTGGCTCTGGTGGGAATTACTCATTTAAATTAGAGTCCGTAGTACTCTAAAATGAGTTTGAGCGTATTAATAATTATGAGCGCGTATTCGTTAGTGAATATAAATTGTTTTAATATTGTGTGATTGGTTTATTGAGCGGCATATAAACCTTCGTCGACACAGTCTGTACAACTGTGTCGAAGTGGTTTCTAAACACATGAATAGAACAATCGACACGGTATTATTTTAAATGTGGGTAAATGAAATAATTTTGCCCAAAAATATATTTTTCATATAAAGAAAGTTTTTGTAAACTATTTAGCTAATATATGGTTGCTTGGATGTTAGGAATGATGATATTTAAATTATTATCCTTATTGTATGGAAATTTAACTAGAAATTGAAAATATAACCAAAGATTAAGGAGATAAATTCAATTATGAAATTAAATTTATAAATATGAATTATAAATGTGATTTATAAATTGAAATATGAACAAATGGAAATTTATATTAATGAATTATAGTTAAATTTGATTTAAACAGGATTTGGAAATTTAAATCCCGGAGATTTGGAAGTGTTTTGGAGATAGATAATAGCATTATTGTTTTAGAGATATTTCTGAAAGAAAATTTGTTTTGATTGGATTTTGAAAGTGATATAGCATTGAAATCGCTTGGATTATTGGGAAATAATTCTGATGATGATGGCCGCATCATCAGTATTCATTTCTGAATTTCTAAGTGACGGGTTGCTGCCAAATTGATTTGTTCAGAAAAGCTAGTTGTTTTTGAGATTTCAAAGGAAATTTGTTAAGAGTAAAACCAGGATTGGTTTGACTTTTGAGAAATGTGATTTGAAATGTTGGAGATTTCAAAATAATTTGAAACCAAAAGCCGATGTTTGAAAATCCTGATGGAATAGGTTGTAAGCTTATAAATTAAGATGATTTTTAGGTCAGGAAGGGAATATGAGCTTTAAATGTTGGAACTTAAATTTAAAGCGAAAAGTTAAAAATGAAATTAACTTGGATTGGGAAATAAAAATTTAACTGGATTGAAATTAATTGAATAGGCTAAAAATAATACCCAGTTGTATTCGAATTAAGTTGAAATCGAATTGAATTAAATAAATTTGAGTTAAAATAAAATTGAAATGGAATAAAAATTCAATTGAGTTATGGAATGGAATTAGATCCTTACTTTAAATTAATGGAAGTAAGTCAGATTAAAATAAATGAGTTAGGATAACTTATAAAAGAATTAGAAATCCATGGAAATAAAAATATGCTTGAGCTATAAATAAGCGTGAATCTTGAGTTAAAAATAAAAGATGAATATATTCAAGCCTAGAATGAATGGGATTGTGTAAATAATAAGTCGTGACTTATAAAATTTGAAGATGAGATAGAAATCCCAAAATAAATATTTTTGAAGAACTGGAAAATAAAACAAAAATCCAAACTTGAATTATAAAATAAATGGAACTTAAGAAAATTAAATGCAGTGATATTTGGAATAAAAAATTAAGTATTGAACTATAAATAGGGAGTACTAATTTGTTAATAAATTAGTTAATGAAATGTGTAATTGGAACCTATTGTAGTTAAATAAAGCTGAATTGTGAGTTAATAATGAAGTTTGAAGATAAAACTCAAGTTATAAATCAAATTCGACCTGGATCGATAGTGAAGTAAATGTAATTGAATTGTGGGTTAATAAATTGGATGGTAAATTAAAAGTAAATGGTGGAATCAGAACTTGAGTTATTAATTAAAATTCGACTCGAAGTGTTCACAAATTAAATAAAATTGGAAATGTGTCGAATAAAGGAAAATGAAATTAGATTAAAATAGTAATGGTTTGAATTGCAAATAAAATCCAAATAAGTGAAAATACATTGGAAATGGCCTTGTTATTAATAAAAATAATTGCGGATGAATAGAGTATGGAAATTAAAAATTCATAATGGATTGAGTGAAAATATATCGAATCTGGAATTTTAATTTTTATAATATCTAATCAAATGAAATTGTAAATTTAAAATGAGATTTAATTGAGATAGAATTAAGTTGAATAGAAGAGAGAGTTTACTTGTAAAATGAAAATGAGCTTAAGTATAAAATTTGAATAAATTGAAGTAAATTGACTTAAGCTAAATAGATGGGGAAGTTGAATTGAATTCAACTTAAACTAAGTTTAATAATATTGGATTGGTTTTAAATCAAATGGAAATAAAGTTTAATCGAAATAAAATTCGGTGAGTTACCGATAATATTTAATGGAATGAAATGTAAATGAATGGATCGTGAATAAATTTGGAAAGGGATAAAGGTTAATAGAATGTGTCGAGCTAGATCACGTGGTTTTGAATGGAACTTGTTTGAATAATGAAATTAGTTTGGTTTCAAGCTAAATAAAATAGTTTTGGGTAAACAAAGACAGATATGGAATGAAAATGCAAGTGTATGGGTTAGGAGTAATGTAGAGTGGGATAGAATTAATAATGAATTGAGTTGGAATCTATTTAAAATGGTCATCGGCTTAAGTGGTTATTTACTTGAATGAATATTACCAATTTGCATGAGAAAATTGGTCGTTGGACGAAAATAGAAGAAAATAAAATTCTATGAATCATTGCAAGTAAATAAAAGTGATTTTTAAATCAACTGGAATAATGTGGGTTTGTTAAAAGTTAAAATTGAATTGGATGTAAGCGATTTAGTTTTAAACCATTTAAATTGAATGAAGTTGTGTATGAATGGATTGAAAACCATTCAAAATTTAATGAAATGGTTTATAAATTAATTGAAACGGTTGAATTAGTATGAATACTATATAAATTGTTTACGAAAAGTAATTGGTGTACATTTCTTTTAGAATTCATGTGTTTAACTATTGCAATAAGTGAAATATTGTTAAACTTCATATATATGACACTTACATGTTTAAATTGATTAAGTATAGGTACCTGGAAGCCGTGTGGCTGGATTTGATTGTGCTAACTGCTAAATAAATAAGCCATTTGCTTAAGAATGCTAAATAAGGTACGCCTACGCAATAAAAATAGGAAATATGAACTGTTTTTGGTTTTTCCGACCGGGTGGGTCGATGTATATATATTTATATCTTTTGTCAAATTGCAAAAGCTCCTCCGTACAAAGGAGACTCTGCCAAAATTTTCCGGAAATTTTGGATGTTAGAAAATTTTTGAAAATTTTTGGAAAATTCTGTTAACGACAAAACGATTTCAAACTGGAAGTTAAAATAAATTAGTAAATGAAACCAATTTAAAATAATGACATAAATTAATTACAAATGGAAAATAAAATTTCGAATATTCAAAGTTGAAGATAAATTAAATTCATATGGAAATGAAAGAATCAATTTGGATAGAAATAGATAAACTAGAATGGTGAAGTGAAAATAAATATAAGAAACATATAAAATGCTTATACGAAACTTAAGAAAGGAATGGTGAATTCTTAATTGAGAATTGATATTTCAAATATAATCTAAAATAATATTTAAATGAATAAATATTGATATTTGTAAGAAAGTCGATAAAATGTTTTTGAATGTTATGATTGGACATATTGCTATGTAAGATATGCAGGTATTATAAAGGGAAAAGAGAATTGATTTTGATTTCAGAAGATAAATTTGAAATGCTCGACAAAAAAGTATGTGTTTAAATTTCTGTGAAATTTGATTGGGTTTTTGGATCGAGCCACTTGGCCTTTTGTTTTCTTTTGAGATTTGGGAGCCTGTAGAGGCCTTTTGTAGTTGTACCGAGCTAGCAGCGCAAAGGAGACGCTGGCAAAAAAATTCGGAAATTTAGAGAGCTGGAAATTTTTTAGAAATTTTGAAAATTTTTAGACTTGGTTTTGAATTATAATTTGAATAGTTGAATAAGTAAAGTTATTTGGGAACTATGGAAAATCTTGGAAAGTTAATAAGAATAATAATGGGTCTTTTATAAAAAGATAGTTGGTAAGATGTTGAATTGATAGAAACTGTTTGGATTTGGGGAAAAGAATAAATGGGTATTGGACCATTCTTCATATTTAGTAATTTCGGGGACGAAATTCTTTTAGGGGGAGGAATGTGACGACCCGGAATTTTTGAGCATTTATAATCGAAATATTTAATTGATTTTAAATATTTAAAAGTTAATTTTAACTTGAATTCAAATCTCACTATTTATTTGATAATTTAACTATTGAATTAAATAATTTGAAATTGAGTAAAATGTTGAATCTGAAATTTTAAGCCTCTTAAATATAAATTGAAGGCTTGTAAAATTTATATTCATAGTGCTGAGGATAATAATGGTTTTAAAATTGAATTTAACACTGATTTGTTCAGTTTTAAAAATATATCGTTTAAATCGATATTTTAAAATAACCTTCCGAGGCACAGTCTCGGAATTCAACGAAACGAGATCCATTGGATCCGTAATATTGAATTATTATCGGATTTCAAATTTCGTATTGATCGGAGTTGTTGTGTGCTTGTACGTTAAGTAAACGCGTTGAAAATTTAATCGAAATTTAATATAAGAACTGGGTTCAAAAAGCTATCTTCCCCGTACGATCGAATTAGGACTCGAAACCTTTTCCAATGCGTCCGGAATAGGCGTATAACATTATAAACGCCTAGCGGCACGTCTCGATAGGAGTTCGAAATTTTGAGTTACGAATTGAAGACATTTTAAATTTAATTTGAATTTAATTATTCTTGTTCTATTTGAATAGTCAAATCCTTCCCAACAACTTTTTCTTCCAGCCGTTTTTCAAAATCACCGTGGTAAGTTTTCTTCACGCAACCATCAAATCGTGTCTCCCTCTTCACTTTTCTTTTTATTTTAAGTCGAGCTTTCTTCTTCTTTTTACTATCTTCGGCAAAATAAAATTTAATGGCCGAGCGTTTGTTTTTTTTTTTACCGTCTTCCCCTCTTTCCTCGTTCGAACTAAAGGAAATAGCCGAACCCCCTTTTTGTTTCCAAAATCAGTCTCACTCTTTAAAAAAAAATCAATTCGAAATCGAAAGTCGATTTCGTTTCGAAATCGTTACGAGGGAGAATCGAGTCGATTCTAGGATTGATTGCAAGGGACGTCGAGGGTAGGAGGGTAGTTTCAAAGCATGTAATTAGATCGAGAACACGGCAATTTGGGAGACGCGACAACGGCGAGCTCATTGTCTTGCCTTGAATCGCGGCGCGACTGTGGGGCGAAGGGGGCTATCTCGTGGTCGAAACAAGTCGTGTTCGTTCGTGGTTCGACTGTAAGGTGTAGCAGTGACTCGAGCTGCAACAGTAGGGTTTCTTGTGTTCGAGCTGGGTGGAGTCTCGTGGTGTCGATCGAGGGGGATGTCATGATTGTGTTATTACATCGAGATATAAATTTACAACTTGTTTAATTTCAATTTGCATTTCATTTTAAAATTGAATGATCAGAAGTCAAAAAAGAATTTTTTTATAACAGTGGGGTTTTTGTATTTTTATTGTTATTTATTTTTCAATTAGTAAATGTATGCATAGATTTATAAGAGAGTGAAAATACAGAAGATATGTATGTATATATATACACCATTTTATCATATACAGAAAACAAAATTTGTTTGGATGGATAAAGTTTGAAAGAAACAGGAATTTTTGTTTTAAAAAAAAATGTTGAGGGGTTTGTGGTGAACTTAGATATTTAAAAAGAAAAAAAAGGTTTTGATGATTTATTTGTTCAATTAACCAATTTAATTATTTTTAGTTACTAAAGGATTTTTTATAGAAAAGAAGAATATATATATTTATATTTTCATTTGCTATTTAGTTTTAAAACAATAATAAAGGGGTTAACATATTTAATTAGCTTATTTAATTATTTCAGACATTAAAAATAATTATTAAGGGAGAATTGGTTTAAAATCTATTTATTAGTTTAAAACCAAGCTATTAGTTTAAATTAAATTAATAAAGAGAAATTAAGGTGTTAGATAAACGCAAATAGTGATAAATCGTAAATTGTTTATTCAATGTCAAACACCTGAAAATCCAAGGCAATATTGAAGTGGATTGCTAAACTAAATCAAAGGTGAGTTACTCTCATTCAGTTGAATTTAAATTTAAATGATTAAAATAAATAATTGTTTGAATGGTTGAATTGATTGATGTGCTATAGTATGGTATATTTTGGAATTGGTATTTTATGTTGAGCTAATATCGGTGGATGCAGGGAAAACAGGTTGGAGGGATCCAACTGGATCCCTCAACATTTATTTGAATTATTTAATATTTTCTGCTATGATTAGCTGATATTCTATGATGAATTATATTGAAATATTGAATGCTATGGTTTGATTGGATGTATTTGGGTATAATGAATTACCAAAAATATATAATTAGCCAATAAAATCGGATTTTGGAAAGAAAACAAAGAAGTAAATTTGTAAGCGAAATAATTATAGAAAATTTAAATAAATTTAGGAATGAATTGGATAGAAATTGAAGTTATATTAAAACATTAATTAATAACTTCGAGTATGAAAAGAAAAGGATTTGAAATAACAGTAATTAATGAATTGTAAAATTAAGTGATATTATTTAAATGGAATAAAGAATTATTTTAAGATTAAGGTTTAAATTTATTTAAAGGGATTAAGAAGTAATTTGAGAAATCTAAATTTTGTATTCTCGGTTAAAATTCATATTAAAGGATTTAAATCTGAAATTAATGGATGTTGGAATAAAAGGGAGTAAATTGGAAATCAATTTGGAAATTGATTTAAGTATTTGAATCAGAGATTTAAAGAAGAATGTGAAGAGAAGTATATTTCTATGGATAGCCAAGTACGTTTTCAAAGTAAATTTTTAAATATAAATTAAAGGTTTTAAAGTTGTTTTAAAAAGCAAGTTTCGAAAAATTTATTATTTTTAAATATTTAAAGTCTAAAGTAAGTATTTTCTTTTAATCTATTATAGTAGTAATTATTTAAAGAGTGACTTAGTATTTGTCTTTAAAAGTGTAAACCTAGTTTTATATTTTATGAAGTAACCTTATTTTCAAATATTTATATAGTATGTATTTTAAACTAATTTCTTGAAGTAGTTTTAACTTAAATGTTTTAAAAGTATATTTCAAAGTAAAGTGTTTTAAATTATTTTAAAAATCTAGTTTTGTGCTTGGTGATCCCAGTCGAGATAGAAAATATTTGGGAAAATTTATTCTGAAAAGAAAGATGTTTTGAAACTGTTTTCAAAGAGTTGAAAATAGAAGTATATCTTGTGAAGATATTTTTGAGGTTAATAAATAATTTGGGAAATTATTTATTGTTGGATGGTTGATTGTGAATATTAATTGATAGTTAAATCACCGACTATCAATACTGGACAAATGCGCTGATCGTTTCGAAGAAACCGGGATCGAGATTTATTTCTCGAAAACCACTTCGATCTGGTTTGTACGTTTCGTGGGAAACGAGTTTGGACTCGAAGATGGAGAAGTGAAATGCAAGGGCTAGTCGCTACTAATCCTGAGGATATTTCCAAAATGGATGTAGTAAGAATAGTGCCTTCGGTTCCGTTCGAACCCGGGACGGACTCGTATGGATGAATGCTTTCGGAACATCGCCAGGTGGACGATGGGCATTCTAAGGGATATGTTCTAAAAAGGTAACGCTTAGCCTCAAGCCTCATCAAATGGGAATGACTGAAAATCAGGGGTTATGCAGCACGGCTAGGTGGGTAGCACCCAAGCAGGATGAGGTCATCCCTGTCTTGATGTCCCTTTTTATTTCGGCTTAGTGGTGTGGTTGCTGATCCCAATCGTGGGGTGATCTCACTCGGAATTAGCCAGTAAGGGGTAGTCCCGGTCTTGTGTTGCAGGGGAGCGGGCGTACTCATCGGTACTGTGATCTAGGCCACGTACTGTGACAGGTGGTACCCCAGTGCCTAGTCATTATTTGGAAATCCATTCTCCCTACAAGCCTTGTACGAGTTTTGTTTGTATTACCCACTCTGTGGCTAGTAGCTGGAATTTAATGAATGTAACAATTTAGGCTATTTTATAAGTATTTGTATATAGACCTATTATAATATCAGAGGATTTCTAAAAAAAATTGTTTTAGCTATCGTAAGGTAAAAACCCGACATGTTAGTTGTGGCGTGGTCTTACGAGATGCTTTTTTTTCAAAGGATTTTGAAACTTTGATAATCAATTGAGTGTGATTTTCTCACACTGGTATTCCAGACTGACTCGGGTATTATTTTAACCATAATGCTCGGGTCAGACCGAGTATTATAAGATACATGATATGATGCTGTAGAGCTCAGGAGACGAGCTGGATGACGATACGTACTTTCGTACTTGTTTATTTATATTCCGTTGTGTTGAGTAGTTGTGTATCAAGTTGTATGTTAGTGATGTTGAACTATGATTGATGTACTCTGATGATGTAATATATATAAACTGATATATTTGAATTTGAGTAAAGATCATTTATTATCTATTATATTTTATTCCGCTGCGATGGTTAGATTCTGTTGTTGTTTTCTATTTTCTTCTTCTACCTCTTCTTCTTTAACCCAATTGTTTCGTATTTCTGTACAACTTGAGTTGATTTAGCTAGAATGGTGTTGACTCAAGGGGTACAGATTTGCGGGTCGTTACAAAAATCCATAGATGAATATATCTAGAAAGGTGACTACAATACCATAATGGGTGCGACCCACTTAGCCCTGCTGCTTCTCCCCTGTATTTAGTCATTCCTAATCGATGGGGCTTGAGGCTACGTTTTACCTTTGAATATAGAAATCCCCCTTAGAATGTTAACACTGTCCTCTAAGCAATAATACAATGCAACATTCATCGATACAAGTTGTTCGGATTATGAACAAACAGAAGGAACTACTTCTACTACATCCTTTTTGGAATCATCCGTAGGATTAGTAGCATGTAGCCAGTGCATTTTGCAGAGCTCTATCTGCGATCATCTTCAAGATATTCCGATTCGAAAAGCTTATACCGATTTGAAGTAGTTTTGATAATATATCCAACCCTAGTTTCTCTGAATCGATAATGATAGTTTAAAAGAAGTCGACATTTGATAATTGGTTATTTAACTATCAAATAACAAACAATTCAACCAGAGATTTAATTTCTAAAGGAATATAACACTGGTTAAGCACAGAGTACCCATTAGCCTTTTTAACTATTTCTTTCATTAATTAAAATTACTTTGTAAATACTTGTATAAAAATACTTTTTACAAAGATATATTCACAAACCCTTTATATTTCTTTTAGTACTTGAAAAAATATCCATATACTTATTTCAACGGTATAAGTATATTCACAAAGACACTACATTTTCCCTACTTAGAAAATGTATTCATATACTTATCTAAATGGCATAAGTGTATTCATAAAACATTGTGAAAGATTTCTTATTTAAAAATCATATCAAAGAATTAAAATAAATATTGTTTCAAAAGAAATGAAGATAAGGATAAACCCAAACTCTATTACTTCGGTGTTAAGCATGGAACGAATATCCAAACAACCAAAATTAAGAAGGTAAATTTGGGAAAATCCAATCTTAATTTCTTTATAAATCTCTTAAATAAATCCTTTTAAAAAATCTCTTTCATTTACGAACATATCTTTTACTAAAATTCCAAATTCATTTACAAAACTCTTAATAAATCTCCAAGTTTATTTATAAAACTCTTTTATAAACATCCAAAATCATTTATAAAACTTCCATACAAATATCCAAAATCATTTATAAAACTCTTTTAATAAAATAATATTAAAAAGCCTTTAAATATTCTTATAAACCCAAACCCCATTTTCATTTATAAACTCTTTAATAAATCTCTTTTATCAAATGAGATTCCTTTAATAAATCAATTTATTATTTATAAATATAATTAAGTAGATAAATTAATTTACTTTAAACGTATTAAATAAATAATAAATTAACTTTCCAATATCGTTAATAAAATAATTTATTAATTCAAAAAAATTATTACTATAATAATCAATAACTGCAAAAAATTATAATTAAAAAATAATTATTTAAATATTATTACATAATAATAATTATTAACAACAAAAGATTTCTAATAAATAATAATTATTAACTTCAAACATTATAAATAAAATAGTTAATGATTCAAACATTATTTATAAAACAATAATAATTAATCTTCAAACGTTATTGCTGTAAATAATAATTAACTTAGAAAATATTATTTATAAATATTAATTAATTAATTCTGAAACGTTATTAATAAATAAGA
Organism: Allium cepa; assembly: GCA_030765085.1. Taxonomy (NCBI): domain Eukaryota; kingdom Viridiplantae; phylum Streptophyta; class Magnoliopsida; order Asparagales; family Amaryllidaceae; genus Allium; species Allium cepa. The sequence continues at coordinate 434,674,343 of CM060943.1, forward strand.
ATAAAAAATTCCACAACATTTCTAATAAATAATAATTATTAACCATCTCTAGATAATATTAATTATTTAAATAAATAACTTTTTACAATATTAAAATATTGATAAATAACTTCAAACAATTGAATATGAATAAAAAAAAATTAAAACACTATTAAACAGTAGTTAGACAACTTTAGAACATTTCTAAATGGTTTTAAAAAGGAAAATAGGAAGGTTGGGGTAAAATAGAGAAGTTCAAAATCCGCTTAAACAAAAATATTCTAGAAAAACTAAAGGTTAGATTTAAAATTATTCTCCAAATCAAAAACCAATCTCAAGTCAAATGACAATTAATAGTACTTCAAAATACTAAATTGAAGCCAATAACCATCAAAGCACTTAGCCAATGTTGTTATTGATTTTTTACCACTACACGGGTTAAGTTCTGAACATATAACAATGTCATAACTAATAGTGTTAAATAATCAAGACTCGACAATTAACAATCCATATAACAGGTTATAATTGAAATAAAACAATAGGAAAATAATTGGACATTAATAATCACAGTTTCAAAAAATAATCTGGATTTCTCTACAAATTTTCCTGTATTTACTAACTGCTTTTCAAAGCGGAGATTTTAACAAATCAGCCAATAATTTCAACCAAACACAAACAGTAAAATTTATCTACTATATAACATATTGATTTATCGAAAGATGTGAGTTTAACTCATCGAAATTTCAGTTGGCACCGAAGCATCCTGGTTTGAACTAAAATCGAATGACGTTTGATTTTATCCCAAATTTATATTAGCTACAAATTCAACCAAACCAATTCCATCGCGAAACTTTCACTATTATAAGCGTAGCGCAAAAGGTTTCGTCTCGATTGAACCTCGTACGAGAGAGTTATGGATTTTATAAGTTATCAATTTATAAATTAAATTTAAACTCACTAATTTCATTTTTAAACTCTTAATTACCCAATAAATCTCATCTTCCCCCAATATAATTCCCGCTCAACAACCAGACACCCAAACCACCATGGCATAAAGTTCATTCACTCAATACTCCCTCTTCGATCAACGAAACAACATGTTGCCACCACCATCGACTAGCACTCCCCGAGCTCAACCTTCCTATCCCAATCGCCTTCGACCCATACCCCTCCCGAAGATCGCGATCTAACAGCCCCCATGACCAGGTCCACAAAAACACACGACACAAAATTCCACCGAACTTCGCCAAAATCGGCCACGAGGTGCCGTTCTTCTTCACAGACCCAAATCCATGCTCCAAAACGTCAATTGCTGCCTGTACTACACAAAATCTCAAAATCTAGTTATGATTTCTCATGTTCATCTATTGCCGCTTCCTCAAACCATCGCCGAACCCCATAAGATGCATACCAAATCAAAGATCTCGACTAAACAAACCTAAAGCCTCTTGTTTTAGATTTTTTCCGTCGAGTGGATTTTGAGTTATGAAGTTTTGAAGCTTGTTTTATTTTGTTTTTGATTTTTGAAGCTTACTGCCTTCGTTGGAATGGTAAATAGAAGGAATGAAAAAGTGAGGTAGTGTGCTTTCTAAGCCAAGAGCTAAGTTAGTTTTATATCCAATTTTTCGGTATCTCACTAAACATATTTCTGTTCGCTTATGAACTATAAACGAAAGAACAAATACACGTTCGCGTTCAAAACAGCTACGCGATCTCAAAACAATTATATTATACATTGGTTATCACCTTCTGTATTTTTTCCAAAAATCGTCAAACGGTAATTTAAATAGCTTTAAAGTTAAAAATTATGGAAAATCAAATAAATTAAATTAAAAATACCTCAATAGAAGTCGAGTTGTAAAAATATAAATTATTTATTTATTTATTTAAACTATTTATTACTATAAATAAATTTACAAAAGGAATTAAAGGTTATTATTTATTAATTAAAAGAAGTTAAATAAGTCCATTAAATCTATTAAATAAATATTTCATTTAAAATTTCGATTTTTAAATCACCATTCAAATATCTTAAGTTCACAAATTCAAATATTTCAAATACGTTATATAATTGAATTCAAGCTATAAACTTTAAAAACCAATTATTCAATATTTAAAATAAATTAAATATTCAAAATCAAATGATCAAAATTACAGGTCGTTACATTCTTCCCCCCTTAAAAAGAATTTCGTCCTCGAAATTCCTATAACAAGAAAAATATCTCCAAGCCCTTAAATTTTTAAAATTGATTAGTTAAAAATGGTTATTAAATATCTAAGTCTTTTAAAGTTACGGAAATTCCAACAGCGTCTCCTTTGCGAAGCTCGATCGAAAAAACTACAAATTGCCACTGTGGGCCCAACCAACAAAAAATCAAATGCAAAATGGTTTCCTATATCTGAGGCATAAAACCATCAAACAAAACCAAAAATATAAATGTGCACGTACTAGTCGGGCAATCAAACTTTTCTCACGAAACCAAACGCATCAAACTAGCCTTTGCTTTCATGAACCTACATCTCACTTACACATAATATGCAACCATATAATTCATAACCATATATTTTTGCAATTTCCAAATGTCAAACATATAATTATAAATAAAGCTCGTACGATGCGCATATAACATCTCTATGCAATAATGAATCTATTGCTCTTTCAATCACACAATTTGATTTTCAAACTAGTGTCGCTCACTCGACCGATCTAGTGTGGACTCCGATCCAGTTCCTTGATTAGAAACCTCCGTTCTTCTGGCATAGCCACATACTACGATAGAAAATCTTGAAATACAATCAAAAATCCATATTAAGTGTTCACGGTCAAGAATCGATTGAAGAATCTTTGTTCGACCAATGTAAATCATCTCGAAATCACGTGCTCAAATCTAGATCAAAGATTATCATGCGAATTAAATGATCGACGTACATCCTACATATTCATTCCAAATTGGTTTCTTAATATATCAATTGCCTTTCATTGTAAATCACCTTTAATTATATCTATAGTACTCTGTTTACTACTAAATCCTTTAAGACCTATTTCATTAAACATTACTTAAGGTTATAAACATCTTATGAAACACAACTTTGGTTCATTAAATACTTGAAAACTTAAGTTCAAACACATTTCAAAAAGCCACAACTTCATTTGTAAAGTTCTTCCATTTAGTTTCATATTCATACATACTTTTTACATCAAAGAGTATATATACAAATTTCAAATTTTTTTTCCTTGACTAATGTTTAAAAAATTAAATTTTGTTTTAACATACAATTTTCTCAAATTTATAAGTTACAAAAGCTTATCTTCTTATAATTTCAACAAAAACACTTAACTTCAATATCAATATCCATTCGAAAGTTTTCGACTATCCAAAATCGTCGAAATTCCATTTCATTTCAATAAATGAAAATTACCAAACAAAATCTCAAAACGAGATGTGCAAAGCAAACTATCCTTTTGGATAGAATACATAAGTCCGTAAAATAACCTAGCTGAAAATTTCAGAACTAAACACCTGGTTTTATTTCAGATCATTTTGAAATAATAATAATAATACACATATCTCCTTTGATCCAAAATCATACCTTTGGAATTTGAAATAAAAAATTTTTTACCATACAATTCGATAACCAATTACTATGGTAGCAATCCGTCACTTAGAAACTCGAAAATAAACACCGACGATGCTGTAGTCATCACCGTGATTAAACTTGGTGCATTCTCATTTCCTTTAAAATTATTTTTAAAAGTTTTTCTATACACAATTACTTTCGAATAATACTAATATTATTTCCTCGAAAACTTTGAAAAACAATTTTTGAAAACGCCGGGATACAAATTCTCAAATTTTTAGTTTAAATCCTTATTTATAAACTATTTTTATAAATCATACTTTTATAATGTCACTTATTATATAACATCATTTCACAATTGTTTATCTTTGTCTAGTTTTAAATAAACAACTTAATTCAAATTTTAATTTTAATATTTAATCTAACTAATTCATTGAATGCCTTGTAGTCACTTATGAAACTGAATTAACATGGTGTTCGTATTTAATCCAACCAAACAATAAATGCTCATAAATTATCCGAGCACATAAGAAAGACCCACAAATATGTACTTTTTGAATCGATAATAAAGTACACATGTCCGACCCAAAAAACATAGACTGATGAAAAGTGAAGAGAAAGAAAAAAAAAAGATAGAACCAAACATAACAATATAGAATCTCACATCGTAGCGGAAAACATATAATATCATATCAATGATCGTTACAACACAAAAACCATATATATACATATATCAATCAAAGTTTAACAATCAATCAGTGGCTATCAGTCTGAACAGTTATAATAACCTGTCCACACAATTGCTGATATTATAAACTGCTAAGCGTAGCGGATAAACAAAACAGATACGTGTATACGAAAAGATGATCTCCAGCTCTCCTGTTGAAACTCCAAAATCACCACATCTGAACCTGTAAATATACTCAGTCTGACCGAGCATTGAAGGGGAAAAATGCTCAGATAAGTCTGGTAAACCAGCGTGAGAAACACACTCAATTGAATTTATTAAATTACCAAACTTTTCCTTTATCAAAACAAAAATATTTCGTAAGACAAGCCCACACATAAACATGGACATGTTTTTACCTTATGATAACTAAAATATTTCATATCAAATCATCTTATATTATACTAGTGTCTAGTATACAAATATATTAATCATAGCCGATATTGTTACATTGATTAAATTCCAACATATAGCACAAAATGGGTAATATAATCAAGAGGCATGTACGTAGTGAAGTTTGGATTTCCATACAAATGACCTGGTTAAGGAACTACCTTTCGATGGGTACACCTCTAGATGGATGTTCCGAGGCACAGAACATATACCCTAACTAGATGGTACAGAATATGTCATCCTCCGGTTGTTATCGACCTTTTCCAAAGGCCCTCTAGTCCAATTTAAAACAATTCCGTGTTGATTTGTCTAGTCCAATTTAAAAATCTCCATCGATACAGTTGTTCCTTCTGTATTGATCAGAACTCATAAGGTACCCAGCCGATAAATCAACACAGAATAAAATATTTTATATCACTAACAAATACGTGCTCATATATAAAATACCCTCAAACTCATTGTAGGACCACTAAAAAAAATATTTTTGACAGCATCATTGTGCAGCGTTTTAATAAAATTGATTCAATTATACGAGTAGATATTAAAAAGAAAGGAAAAAAATAATCTAAAACGCTGACGGTAGGTTCCGTTTAAAAAAAAAAAGGAAAAAAAAATGGTAGCGCCTCTTATTACTCAACATCGATCTCTCTTCCTCTCTCACGCCTCTCTCCCTCTCTCCAGCGCATCCCTCTAACTCTCCAACACGCTCAACCTTCCGCGCACCGCAGCTCGAGCCACAATTCCACCGTCCATCTTCAAGTCGATCTCCAGAACCACGCACCGCAACTCGAGCCGTAGAACCACGCAGCAGCTCGAGACGTCGTCGATCTCCAGAACCACGCAGCAGCTCGAGCCATCGTCGATCTCCAAAGCACGCGATCCTATACACGCTATTATAGATTCTACTATATAACATACCAAGGAAGTTTGTATTTTCACAAGATAAGTGCTGCCTGGAGACTGATTTTGTTTTAGTAAACAGTAGAATTTGATACAATTTATGTTGCCATTGAATTGTTTTATTTAACAAAAGCTGCCGCAATATTAATGTAAAAATTCAAGATTTGATATTGCACTTCGTTCAGTTTGAATGATTGCATATATTATACTGAATTGTCCATTTTAAATTAAAGGGGAAATTAATTTAAAGGACAAAAATTTCTATATTTTTTGCCTCAAGGACACGACCTCAATATTTTTGCCACAAGGATAAACATTCTTCTAAAATTTATTCACAAGGACAAACATTTTCCAAAATTATTCATAAGGACAACAAAACTGATACCGAGCTAAAAACTGATACCTAAAAACTGCTACCGATAACTACAAACTGATACCTAAAAACTGCTATTAATAACTAAAAACTGATACCTACAGAAAGTTGTCCTTCAGGATAAAATATTGAAGGTCTGTACTTGAGGCTAAAAAGCTGTGAAATTTTGTCCTTGACAATAATTTCCTGTTAAATTAACCTGCCTGTATGGCTGTTTTTGTGATATGTTCAAAGTTTTATAAAAAGCATTCCTTATCGTTATTCAATTTTAACCTGTTATATAAAAGAAATTTTTTAGTTGATGCCGAAAGCGTGAACTTAAACTTGTTAGAAACTTCATCAGTATTATTCTTAAAAACTGAATCTTTACACCATGTTCGATCTAACTATATCAGGATAATATGCAATTTTGTGATATTGTTAAGACCATAGTTTGTCTCCAAGCGCAATTTGAGCATTTGCACCTTATCGCAGGATCCGTTTATGATGAAATTCGCAATGTTCATACAGTTCATAATTTCCTCCTCTCCAAAAGCAATGACTTCTATCTTTCAATAGATGCCTCTGAACACCTAAGTAAAATTTCTCAAAGGGAACATGCCATATATACACATATACTTGTGTTCTTAATGACACATGAAACGATCATCTTACAACTTGGCCATTTGCCAATGTATCTGAAGCTATTAAACGGTTCGAATGCAAAAATGGCATAAATGAACATTGAACCATAAGCAAGTTTTGAAAATGATTCTCGATGAAATTAGAATCACAGCAAGAAAGCGTGGTTCACATTAATAAAAATTTTATAGAAACAAAAGCAAGCTTGCATAGGACAAAACTTGTTTAAATACTTTTAATTTGAATTTCCACAGGAATCGATTATTGTGGATGAAGTTAAAGATTTGTCTGAAGCCGAACTAATTAAACTCCTTTCACTTGATTATTTTTCTCAGTTAGACAACAAGAGAAGAGAAGAGGTAATTTTTTCTTCATTTAACCTTTGTGACATAAGTAATGGTTTTTCTAGCCAGCTGGACTTTTCACTTCAAATCATGGATTTGAATATGTATGTGCAATTTGTTATAAATGTTGATGATTGAGTGAACGAATATCATATACCGTACTAGTTACTGCATTAGTTGCAAAAGTTATATTTACTTCATCATCATGCTTCAAATATTGACTCAGTATTGTTACTGCTAAATTTTATCCAGGTAAACTATAACCAAAAATCTGATTCTATTAAGCATTTTATTACTCTTCATTACACTTACAAGTGTATGTGATGCAAGACGTGAACATGCATTCACATGATGTAGAGATAATATACGAATAATTGAAAGGCTATTTATGTAACTTTGAAGACGGTTGAAATTACGAACACCAAAGATGTGTAGGGATATTGATGTATTTCATGGGACTGCGGTTGAAATTGTGTGTTCTAACTATTAATGGTAGAGACATGACTTATTTCTCTTGTACATTATCATGACAATACGTCTAATAAAAGGCAAAATCTTGCTTAGACTTCACATATGCCACAAAATGTTTACGTGACCAAAGTCATATTATCTTTGATCATGAAGCTGAACATTAATCCGTTTTTATGTATTTATAAATAAACGTTTTGGTTTTTCTTGGGGTAGCAGAATAAACATGCTAGATTTAGACCAAGTAATTCCTAAAAAGACTGGGATTTCTTTTTATTCTGTAAACTAAACTTATACAAGTTCAATAAAAAGGGCCATACTGAGAAAAGAAGACTACACCAAACAATTGTCTGATTTGATAAACAGAGTTTAAAGGTACTTGATAAATAAGTTTTAAATTGTGTTTTCAGTTACTATTTTCCAGATGGATGCTATATGTGGTTGTCAGCAACTGAAACTGCTATAATATGTAAGCGGCGGAAGGAATTTCGTTAACAAACAATATATTGCAATGAACAAATTTGCATATGAATAACCACATACCTTAAAGTTTGATCATTTTTCAAGTTCTCGAGTAACATTATTCTTGTCCAATAATATTTATACTAAGCTAGGAAAGATTCGGTTCTCCACTTGAATGTTACGTTTATACTTGTTCCAGTCCTATCGTTGTCAAGACTAAGACCGAAGATCATGCATTTCTTCCTAGTTTTAGAACCATCAAAGAAGCAAGATCATCTTTTTTGTTTTAAGGTGGCAAGATTTACTAGCACTTGATGCCCAATATACCTTTCCTTTGGGTAGGCCTGTGTCGATAATGAGGTTTTCTTTTTCCCTTTTTTTTTCCACCAGCTATCTACTGCATTATGTTTGGCCTATCATTTGCTTGTCTGCCTTTTGCTGTCATAAGTATTGTTGAAATTACCTTTATTCCGACAACAGCTATTTGGGTACGAAGTTAACCTACAAGTGATAATAAGACCAACTTGTAGAGAGTTCAGTTTGTTTTTACTTGCTGATATATAATTCAGTACTATTGAGAACTTGTTGTTTTAGAATATTAGGCCTTAAAACAACTCTCTTTAATTAATTAATGTCTTTATTTTTTTTGAGTATTCCTGTCGGCTGTGTTAGTTGCTGACATATAATAAGTACATAAATTACTTTCCTCTCTTACTCCTTTGGTTATTGAGCATGGAGGTTTGAAGTCATCTGTGCATTTAATTTTTCATGTCCTTTATATCATTCGTTGAAAGTCCAAATATATTTACAGGATTATGTACTTGGTTATCGTTGTCCAATTATATTTTCTCAATTATTCATTTTGTTTACTATTTTATTCTCCTATTTTTGCAACATATTAACTGTATAATCAGAACATGTGACCATATTCCAATAGTTATGGCTATTAACTAACACAATGGTGAGATGTCCAAATCTAAATTTGGATGCTCAAGGTCTGCAGTCATTAAGATTTGACCTTGCAAATTGTTAGAATTCAATCGCAAATAACAACTATATATGGTGTTATCACACTCACTGTTAAAGCATTCATAATGCAGTTTACATTCATGCATGATTTATAAGTTATGCATAACAAACTGTATATTTGAGTTTGTTAAGTTACATGCTTCAAGTGCACCATCAGCCAGCATCCTTCTTATATTAAAATGCCTATTCTTAGAATTATCAAATCCTAGTACATTATTTTTCCTGTCCTTAAACTTTTTTCCAGAACCTTGAAACTTGCCCCCACTGCCTGAACCCCCTTCATCATTACCCTGCTTAGTAGCTAGACCACTTAACGAGGCTAAAACCTCCTCACCTGCTACCAATCATCCATCCTCACCCCCAAGGCACTGCTTGTATCTGCTCTTGCTGCTAATCGATAACATTATTACACAAAGCTACTGTTATATCCCACTGACATTATTTCAGAGCACGTTAAAAAATTTGTGTGTTTTAGTAGGCAAGTTCCACTGGATTAAAATTCACATGATTTTGAAATTTTGGAAGTAACCTGTGCTTTCTTAGAAGGATATGAAACCAAAAGGATAATGCCTTTATGTATAGGGTTTTATAGGATGGCAGGTGTCAAATTCTTATTTAAACTAATGCATATACGGTCAGACTAATCTTTTTATAATAATATTATTATTATCCATGAATGATGAAGTGATATTTACTTTAATACCATTACAAAATTTTGTAGGTCACAAAGATTGGCTGAACTAGTTGATATTGTTGGAATTCCTAAAGAGGAAAGTGAATGAAAAATACATAAAGACCCACATCGCCAATTTGTTGAGAGTTATACTAGTTTATATATGTCTTTCTCATAAGAAGGTTGGGGGCCTGAGGCTCCCAAATGCATGCTTCGTTGTGAGGAGGGAGATCATGCATCTCCATCACACGCGCGCGTGCCGCCGCCGTCTGACCGGGCTTGGGTTTGAGCTTTTTAAACAGATGCGACCCGACTGTAGAGGTGCAGGCTTATTTACAACGTAACTTATTGTTACATTTATCTAATACAGAATTCCAGCGTAGTGGAATTCTAATTAATAAACTTGTGCGACGAGTTTATTGTAGCATGCTATCTGTTTTACTACACTAGACATATAACATCTTAAGAATTTTACTGTTTTACGCTAAAACAGATATGTTAACAGTTGACAACATGAAAATGGATAAGTCCAACTTTTCAGCGGTGGAGAATATGAATCACCATTTGAACAGTTTTGTGTCGAAAATGGTATAATTCATCAAACAACAGCTCCATATTCACCACAACAAAATGGTGTAGCCGAGAGGAAGAAGAGAACGTTAAAAGACATGATTACTGTCATGCTTTTAACTTCTGGCCTACCGACGAACTTGTGGGGGGAAGCCTTAAATATGTCTAATCACATATTAAACAAAGTTCCTCACAATAAAACGGGAACAATTACATATGAGATATGGAAAGGACACAAACCAAGCTTTAAATGCCTCAAAGTGTGGGGGTGCTTGGCAAAAGTTCCAGTTCCGCCTTCCAAGAGAGTCAAACTTGGACCAAAAACCGTAGATTGTTATTGTCTTGGGCCGGCCCAAAATAGTAGTGCCTACAGATTTTTGGTATTCAAGTCTGATATAAATGATATTCATGTAAATACAATCATAGAATCAAGAGATGTCTCGTTCTTTGAAGATGTGTTCCCACATAAAAGAAACGATGGAAATCCTGTCCCAAAAAGGATAAGAGATAACAGAGATGAGACATGTGAAGATGAAACTCATCAGGACAACGAGGAGGTTGAACCAAGAAACGTAAGGGAAAGAACTTCCAAAACATTTGGTTCGGATTTTTTTACATATGTATTAGAGAACGAACCTCAAACGTACAAGGAAGCAATGTCATCTTCTGAATCCTCATATTGGAAAGAAGCAATCCAAAGTGAGATTGATTCAATTCTAAGTAATAAAACTTGGAAACCAGGAATAAAACCAATAGGCTGCTAATGGATTTTCAAGAAGAAAATGAAAGCAGATGGCTCTATCGACAAGTATAAAGCCAGATTAGTAGCCAAAGGATATCGTCAAAAAGAAGGAGTAGACTTTTTTGATACATATTCGCCGGTAACACGAATAACCTCTATAAGAATGCTAATAGCAATTGCGTCCATCTATAATCTAGAGATTCATCAGATGGATGTAAAAACAGCATTCTTAAATGGAAATCTCGACGAGGAGATTTACATGGAGCAACCTGAGGGATTTATTTCCAAAAGAAATGAAAACAAAGTCTGTAGATTAGTCAAATCATTATACGGACTAAAACAAGCTCCAAAGCAATGGCACGCAAAATTTGATAGTGTCATGATGAGAAATGGTTTTCGTATAAATGAATGTGACAAATGTGTTTATTATAAACAACTTGGACAATCATATGTGATGATCTGTCTATATGTGGACGATATGCTAATATTCGGTCCAAATACTCAGGTAATTGAGACCATAAAGAAAATGTTGATCAACAATTTCGACATGAAAGACTTGGGTGTTGCAAATGTTATTTTGGGAATAAAAAAAATAAGAACACCTAATGGAATTGAGTTATCTCAATCACATTATGTAGAAAAAGTGATTGAAAGATTTCAAAATTTTGGAATTAAAGGAGTAAATACACCTTTTAATCCATCAGAAGTACTGCATAAAAATTCTAATGAGAGTGTAATGCAACTGGAATATTCTCGTGTAATAGGATGTCTCATGTATCTCATGAATTGCACAAGACCAGATATAGCTTATGCAGTAAGTCGCTTGAGCAGGTATACAAGCAATCCAGAGAAGGAACACTGGAAAGCACTAATGAGAGTGCTTGGATATTTAAAAAATACCACTAACTATTCCATACATTATGGAAAATATCATGCCGTCTTAGAAGGATATAGTGATGCAAACTGGATTGCAGATTCAGAGGAATCAAAATCAACAAGTGGTTATGTCTTTACCCTAGCGGGGGCAGCAGTGTTATGGAAATCTACTAAACAAACATGCATAGCTCGATCCACTATGGAATCAGAGTTCATTGCATTAGATAAAGCAGGCGAAGAAGCAGAATGGCTTCGTCACTTTTTAGAAGATATTCCGTTTTGGCCTAAACCTGTACCGGCCATATGCATACACTGTGATAATAAAGCTGCGCTAAGAAGAGCGCACAATTTTGTGTATAATGGAAAGTCACGACATATTCGTCGACGCCATAACACAGTTAGGCAGTTACTCTCTAATGGAACTATTTTCATTGATTATGTGAGGACAAATGATAATCTAGAGAATCCATTTACTAAAGGTTTATCAAGAGAGAAACTTGACTGCGCATCGAGGGGAATGGGTTTAAAAGCCTAAACCAACAAGAGTTACCTTATACGGAAACCTATCCTAGCGACTGGAGATCCCACGGACTAGGATCAATAGGCAAACCAGTTATGAGTAACTCAAGACGTAATGCATTTGCGTGGACATAGTCCAACTCCATTCCTATGGTGCACAATATAAATGCATGCCTACAGAAGTATTAATAGGTTAAAACTAGGTTTTTTAATGATGGCCATATCTTGGAAATAACAAGTGGGGTATATGTAGGATACTCTTAATGGTTGCGATCGCCTATGTTAGTGTGAGCTGGGTCGGCTCTATGAGAATATTAAAAGGTTTTTATTCTCTAAAAACACTCGCATAACCAAAAATATTGTTCAGAACCAAAATTAACACAATCAGGAGATTGGATGAGAAGGGAATCAATGCTTCGTAAAGCTTATTGTCTGGATATACAATAAAGGCCGACGGTTCAAGATGAAATAATTCACCGATTAGCCAAGTAGATCCGATAAGTTTTAACTAGGGAATGTTCAAAGTGAAATATCTACTTATCCACGATAAAGCATTATTCCATATGTACTCTATGATATTTCGCTTTGTGTGAGGGATATGTATATTATCATTCATGTAGGGGATTGTTGGAATTCCTAAAGAGGAAAGTGAATGAAAAATACATAAAGTCCCACATCGCCAATTTGTTAAGAGGTATACTAGTTTATATATGCCTTTCTCATGAGGAAGTTGGGGGCCTGGGGCTCCCAAATGCATGCTTCGTTGTGAGGAGGGAGATCATGCATCTCCATCACACGCGCGCGCGCCGCCGCCACCGCCGTCCGTCCGTCCGACCGGGCAGGGCCGGGCTTGGGTTTGGGTTTGAGTCTAATATGATACTCGTATTTTTACTGCAACTGGACCGGGCTTTTTAACAGTTGCAGGCTATACGAACGGACGCGGATTGCTGAGGAGGTGCGACTTCTGAAGCGAGCGGGTTGAATAGATTCGAACATTAGCGGGTGCGACCCGTTAGAAGCAAACAGACGCGGGCGAACAGATGTGACCCGACTGTAGAGGTGCAGGCGGTACAAGCGGGGTGCGAAACAGTACCGTTGGATGCAAGCAGATGCGACCAGTAGCAGGCGGGTGCGACCCGTTAGCAAACAGCAGCGACCAAAAGGCAAACGGGTGCGACCCGTCAAGCAGACGCGACTGTTTGAAGGGATGCGGACGAAATTATAAATAGGAGAGAATACTGATCACATTCTAATCTAATTCCAATCTAATTTCTTCTGCTTCTTTGCTCTACTGCTCTATATTCCATACATATCACAGAGTTGACATACTCGTTACAATCTCGTGCAGATTACGTCTGTTGTATCTTGGGAGAATTTTGAAATAAAATTCTTAAGGAAATTGTTCCGACAAGCCTCAAACGGAATTTCCTTTATATACTGGTTAGATTCACTGTAATCTTTCCCGTTTATAAGTTGTACTATTTCTTACAATAGTATAACGTTGTTGTTGTAATTCATTTACAACGTAACTTATTGTTACATTTATCTAATACAGAATTCCAGCGTAGTGGAATTCTAATTAATAAACTTGTGCGACGAGTTTATTCTAGCATGCTATCTGTTTTACTACACTAGACATATAACATCTTAAGAATTTTACTGTTTTACGCTAAACAGAGATGTTAACAGTTGACAACATGAAAATGGATAAGTCCAACTTTTCAGCGGTTATTTCTGAATGCAATTTGGTTCAGAACCCTAACCAATGGTGGGTTGATACTGGAGCTACTCGTCATGTTTGCTCTGAAAAATCCATGTTTTCAACATACCAGAAATTCGATCGGAAAGAAAGACTCTACATGGGTAATTCTGCAGTTTCCATGATCGAAGGCAGTGGCACAGTTATCCTCAAGTTCACTTCTGGAAAAACTGTCAAATTGAATGACGTGCTTCACGTTCCAGACATACGCAAGAATCTGATCTCCGTCTCAGTGCTATTAAAGAAAGGATTCAAAATTGTGTTCGAATCAGACAAGATGGTTCTGTTCAAAGCTGGAATGTATATCGGAAGGGGTTATTTATGTGATGGCCGATTTAAGGCAAACATAGCCGTTATCGGCAATAAATCTATGTATTCTGATTGTGCTCTTAATAAAATTGAAGTCACTTGCTTGCTTGAGCATGAAATTTTACTATGGCACGATAGATTAGGACACATAAACTTCCGAAAAATGAAGAAATTATCAAACTTGGGATTGATTCCAAATTTCCAAGTAGATAAGAACTGCAAATGTGAGACATGTGTAGAAGCGAAAATGGTCAAACAACCATTTAAATCTGTTGACAGAAGCACCGAACCATTAGGTTTGGTACATACAGATTTATGTGATTTTAAATCACTACCTACAAGAGGTGGGAAAAAGTATTTCATTACTTTTATTGACATTATACGCGATATTGCTATGTATATCTTTTAAATAGTAAAGATGAAGCAATCACAGCGTTTATAAAATACAAGGCTGAGGTAGAAAATCAGTTAAATAAAAAGATCAAGATATTGAGATCTGATCGAGGTGGAGAATATGAATCACCATTTGAACAGTTCTGTGCCGAAAATGGTATAATTCATCAAACAACAGCTCCATATTCACCACAACAAAATGGTGTAGCCGAGAGGCAGAACAGAACGTTAAAAGACATGATTACTGCCATGCTTTTAACTTCTGGCCTACCGACGAACTTGTGGGGGGAAGCCTTAAATATGTCTAATCACATATTAAACAAAGTTCCTCACAATAAAACGGGAACAATTCCATATGAGATATGAAAAGGACACAAACCAAGCTTTAAATACCTCAAAGTAAGGGGGTGCTTGGCAAAAGTTCCAGTTCCGCCTCCCAAGAGAGTCAAACTTGGACCAAAAACCGTAGATTGTTATTATCTTGGGCCAGCCCAAAATAGTAGTGCCTATAGATTTTTGGTATTCAAGTCTGATATAAATGATATTCATGTAAATACAATCATGGAATCAAGAGATGCCTCGTTCTTTGAAGATGTTTTCCCACATAAAAGAAACGATGGAAATCCTGTCCCAAAAAGGACAAGAGATAACAGAGATGAGACATGTGAAGATGAAACTCATCAGGACAACGAGGAGGTTGAACCAAGAAGAAGCGTAAGGGCAAGAACTTCCAAAACATTTGGTTCGGACTTTTTTACATATGTATTAGAGAACGAACCTCAAACGTACAAGGAAGCAATGTCATCTTCTGAATCCTCATATTGGAAAGAAGCAATCCAAAGTGAGATTGATTCAATTCTAAGTAATAAAACTTGGGAAATTGTTGATATTCCACCAGGAATAAAACCAATTGGCTGCAAATGGATTTTCAAGAAGAAAATGAAAGCATATGGCTCTATCGACAAGTATAAAGCCAGATTAGTAGCCAAAGGATATCGTCAAAAAGAAGGAGTAGACTTTTTTGATACATATTCGCCGGTAACACGAATAACCTCTATAAGAATGCTAATAGCAATTGCGTCCATCTATAATCTAGAGATTCATCAGATGGATGTAAAAACAACATTCTTAAATGGAAATCTCGACGAGGAGATTTACATGGAGCAACCTGAGGGATTTATTTCCGAAAGAAATGAAAACAAAGTCTGTAGATTAGTCAAATCATTATACGGACTAAAACAAGCTCCAAAGCAATGGCACGCAAAATTTGATAGTGTCATGATGAGAAATGGTTTTCGTATAAATGAATGTGACAAATGTGTTTATTATAAACAACTTGGACAATCATATGTGATGATCTGTCTATATGTGGACGATATGCTAATATTCGGTCCAAATACTCAGGTAATTGAGACCATAAAGAAAATGTTGATCAACAATTTCGACATGAAAGACTTGGGTGTTGCAAATGTTATTTTGGGAATAAAAATAATAAGAACACCTAATGGAATTGAGTTATCTCAATCACATTATGTAGAAAAAGTGATTGAAAGATTTTAAATTTTGGAATTAAAGGAGTAAATACACCTTTTAATCCATCAGAAGTACTGCATAAAAATTCTAATGAGAGTGTAATGCAACTGGAATATTCTCGTGTAATAGGATGTCTCATGTATCTCATGAATTGCACAAGACCAGATATAGCTTATGCAGTAAGTCGCTTGAGCAGGTATACAAGCAATCCAGAGAAGGAATACTGGAAAGCACTAATGAGAGTGCTTGGATATTTAAAAAATACCACTAACTATTCCATACATTATGAAAAATATCATGCCGTCTTAGAAGGATATAGTGATGCAAATTGGATTGCAGATTCAAAGGAATCAAAATCAACAAGTGGTTATGTTTTTACCCTAGCGGGGGCAGCAGTGTCATGGAAATCTACTAAACAAACATGCATAGCTCGATCCACTATGGAATCAGAGTTCATTGCATTAGATAAAGCAGGCGAAGAAGCAGAATGGCTTCGTCACTTTTTAGAAGATATTCCGTTTTGGCCTAAACCTGTACCGGCCATATGCATACACTGTGATAATCAAGCTGCGCTAAGAAGA
Organism: Allium cepa; assembly: GCA_030765085.1. Taxonomy (NCBI): domain Eukaryota; kingdom Viridiplantae; phylum Streptophyta; class Magnoliopsida; order Asparagales; family Amaryllidaceae; genus Allium; species Allium cepa. Next base: position 434,691,173 of record CM060943.1, read on the forward strand.
GCGCACAATTTTGTGTATAATGGAAAGTCACGACATATTCGTCGACGCCATAACACATTTAGGAAGTTACTCTCTAATGGAACTATTTCCATTGATTATGTGAGGACAAATGATAACCTAGCGGATCCATTTACTAAAGGTTTATCAAGAGAGAAACTTGACTGCGCATCGAGGGGAATGGGTTTAAAAGCCTAAACCAACAAGAGTTACCTTACACGGAAACCTATCCTAGCGACTGGTGATCCCACGGACTAGGATCAATAGGCAAACCAGTTATGAGTAACTCAAGACGTAATGCATTTGCGTGGACATAGTCCAACTCCATTCCTATGGTGCACAATATAAATGCATGCCTACAGAAGTATTAATAGGTTAAAACTATGTTTTTTAATGATGACCATATCTTGGAAATAACAAGTGGGGTATATGTAGGATACTCTTAATGGTTGCGATCACCTATGTTAGTGTGAGCTGGGTCGGCTCTATAAGAATATTAAAAGGCTTTTATTCTCTAAAAACACTCGCAGAACCAAAAATATTGTTCAGGACCAAAATGAACACAACCAAGAGATTGGATGAGAAGGGAATCGATGCTTCGTAAAGCTTATTGTCTAGATATACAATAAAGGCCGACGGTTCAAGATGAAATAATTCACCGATTAGCCTAGTAGATCCGATAAGTTTTAACTAGGGAAAGTTCAAAGTGAAATATCTACTTATCCACGATAAAGCATTATTCCATATAACTCTGTGATATTTCGCTTTGTGTGGTGGATATGTATATTATCATTCATGTGGGGGAATGTTGGAATTCCTAAAGAGGAAAGTGAATGAAAAATACATAAAGTCCCACATCGCCAATTTGTTGAGAGGTATACTAGTTTATATATGCCTTTCTCATGAGGAGGTTGGGGGCCTGCGGCTCCCAAATGCATGCTTCGTTGTGAGGAGGGAGATCATGCATCTCCATCACACACGCACGCGCGAGCCACCGTCCGTCCGAACCGAACCGGGCTTGGGTTTGGGTTTGGGTCTAATATGATACTCGTATTTTTACTGCAACTGGACCGGGCTTTTTAACAGTTGCAGGCTATACGAACGGACGCGGATTGCTGAGGAGGTGCGACTTCTGAAGCGAGCGGGTTGAATAGACGCGAACATAAGCGGGTGCGGCCCGTTAGAAGCAAACAGGCGCGGGCCGATTGACGCGGACGAACAGATGCGACCCGACTGTAGAGGTGCAGGCGGTACAAGCGGGTGCGAAACAGTACCGTTGGACGCAAGCAGATGCAACCAGTAGTAGGCGGGTGCGATCCGTTAAGAAACAGCAGCGACCAAAAGGCAAACGGGTGCGACCCGTCAAGCGGACGCGACTGTTTGAAGGGATGCGGACGAAATTATAAATAGAAGAGAATACTGATCACATTCTAATCTAATTCCAATCTAATTTCTTCTGCTTCTTTGCTCTACTGCTCTATATTCCATACATATCACAGAGTTGACATACTCATTACAATCTCGTGCAGATTACGTCTGTTGTATCTTGGGAGAATTTTGAAATAAAATTCTTAAGGAAATTGTTACGACAAGCCTCAGACGGAATTTCCTTTATATACCGGTTAGATTCACTGTAATCTTTCCCGTTTATAAGTTGTACTATTTCTTACAATAGTATAACGTTGTTGCTGTAATTTATTTACAACGTAACTTATTGTTACATTTATCTAATACAGAATTCCAACGTAGTGGAATTCTAATTAATAAACTTGTGCGACGAGTTTATTGTAGCATGCTATCTGTTTTACTACACTAGACATATAACATCTTAAGAATTTTACTGTTTTACACTAAAACAGAGATTTTAACAATTGACAACATGAAAATGGATAAGTCCAACTTTTCAGCGGTTATTTTTGAATGCAATTTGGTCCAGAACCCTAACCAATGGTGGGTTGATACTGGAGCTACTCGTCATGTTTGCTCTGAAAAATCCATGTTTTCAACATACCAGAAATTCGATCGGAAAGAAAGACTCTACATGGGTAATTCTGCAGTTTCCATGATCGAAGGCAGTGGCACAGTTATCCTCAAGTTCACTTCTGGAAAAACTGTCAAATTGAATGACGTGCTTCACGTTCCAGACATACGCAAGAATCTGATCTCCGGCTCAGTGCTATCAAAGAAAGGATTCAAAATTGTGTTCGAATCAGACAAGATGGTTCTGTTCAAAGCTGAAATGTATATCGGAAGGGGTTATTTATGTGATGGTCTATTTAAGGCAAACATAGCCGTTATCGGCAATAAATCTATGTATTCTGATTGTGCTCTTAGTAAAATTGAAGTCACTTGCTTGCTTGAGCACGAAATTTTACTATGGCACGAAAGATTAGGACACATAAACTCCCGAAAAATAAAGAAATTATCAAACTTGGGATTGATTCCAAATTTCCAAGTAGATAAAAACTACAAATGTGAGACATGTGTAGAAGCAAAAATGGTCAAACAATCATTTAAATCTGTTGACAGAAACACCGAACCATTAGGTTTGGTATATACAGATTTATGTGATTTTAAATCACTACCTACAAGAGGTGGGAAAAGTATTTCATTACTTTTATTGACGATTATACGCGATATTGCTATGTATATCTTTTAAATAGTAAAGATGAAGAAATCACAACGTTTATAAAATACAAGGCTGAGGTAGAAAATCAGTTAAATAAAAAGATCAAGATATTGAGATCTGATCGAGGTGGAGAATATGAATCACCATTTGAACAGTTCTGTGCCGAAAATGGTATAATTCATCAAACAACAGCTCCATATTCACCACAACAAAATGGTGTAGCCGAGAGGAAGAACAGAACGTTAAAAGACATGATTACTGCCATGCTTTTAACTTCTGGCCTACCGACGAACTTGTGGGGGGGAAGCCTTAAATATGTCTAGTCACATATTAAACAAAGTTCCTCACAATAAAACAGGAACAATTCCATATGAGATATGTAAAGAACACATACCAAGCTTTAAATACCTCAAAGTGTGGGGGTGCTTGGCAAAAGTTCCAGTTCCGCCTCCCAAGAGAGTCAAACTTGGACCAAAAACCGTAGATTGTTATTATCTTAGGCCAGCCCAAAATAGTAGTGCCTACAGATTTTTGGTATTCAAGTCTGATATAAATGATATTCATGTAAACACAATCATGAAATCAAGAGATGCCTCGTTCTTTGAAGATGTGTTCCCACATAAAAGAAACGATGGAAATCCTGTCCCAAAAAGGACAAGATATAACAGAGATGAGACATGTGAAGATGAAACTCATCAGGACAACGAGGAGGTTGAACCAAGAAGAAGCGTAAGGGCAAGAACTTCCAAAACATTTGGTTCGGACTTTTTTACATATGTATTAGAGAACGAACCTCAAACGTACAAGGAAGCAATGTCATCTTCTGAATCCTCATATTGGAAAGAAGCAATGCAAAGTGAGATTGATTCAATTCTAAGTAATAAAACTTGGGAAATTGTTGATATTCCACCAGGAATAAAACCAATTGGCTGCAAATGGATTTTCAAGAAGAAAATGAAAGCAGATGGCTCTATCGACAAGTATAAAGCCAAATTAGTAGCCAAAGGATATCGTCAAAAAGAAGGAGTAGACTTTTTTGATACATATTCGCCGGTAACACGAATAACCTCTATAAAAATGCTAATAGCAATTGCGTCCATCTATAATCTAGAGATTCATCAGATGGATGTAAAAACAGCATTCTTAAATGGAAATCTCGATGAGGAGATTTACATGGAGCAACCTGAGGGATTTAGTTCCAAAGGAAATGAAAACGAAGTCTGTAGATTAGTCAAATCATTATACGGACAAAAACAAGCTCCAAAGCAATGGCACGCAAAATTTGATAGTGTCATGATGAGAAATGGTTTTCGTATAAATGAATGTGACAAATGTGTTTATTATAAACAACTTGGACAATCATATGTGATGATCTATCTATATGTGGACGATATGCTAATATTCGGTCCAAATACTCAGGTAATTGAGACCATAAAGAAAATGTTGATCAACAATTTCGACATGAAAGACTTGGGTGTTGCAAATGTTATTTTGGGAATAAAAATAATAAGAACACCTAATGGAATTGAGTTATCTCAATAACATTATGTAGAAAAAGTGATTGAAAGATTTCAAAATTTTGGAATTAAAGGAGTAAATACACCTTTTAATCCATCAGAAGTACTGCATAAAAATTCTAATGAGAGTGTAATGCAACTGGAATATTCTCGTGTAATAGGATGTCTCGTGTATCTCATGAATTGCACAAGACCAGATATAGCTTATGCAGTAAGTCGCTTGAGCAGGTATACAAGCAATCCAGGGAAGGAACACTGGAAAGCACTAATGAGAGCGCTTGGATATTTAAAAAATACCACTTACTATTCCATACATTATGGAAAATATCCTGCCGTCTTAGAAGGATATAGTGATGCAAACTGGATTGCAGATTCAGAGGAATCAAAATCAACAAGTGGTTATGTCTTTACCCTAGCGGGGGCAGCAGTGTCATGGAAATCTACTAAACAAACATGCATAGCTCGATCCACTATGGAATCAGAGTTCATTGCATTTGATAAAGCAGGCGAAGAAGCAGAATGGCTTCGTCACTTTTTAGAAGATATTCCGTTTTGGCCTAAACCTGTACCGGCCATATGCATACACTATGATAATCAAGCTGCGCTAAGAAGAGCGCACAATTTTGTGTATAATGGAAAGTCACGACATATTCGTCGACGCCATAACACAGTTAGGCAGTTACTCTCTAATGGAACTATTTCCATTGATTATGTGAGGAAAAATGATAACCTAGCGGATCCATTTACTAAAGCTTTATCAAGAGAGAAACTTGACTGCGCATCGAGGGGATTGGGTTTAAAAGCCTAAACCAACAAGAGTTACCTTATACGGAAACCTATCCTAGCGACTGGAGATCCCACGGACTAGGATCAATAGGCAAACCAGTTATGAGTAACTCAAGACGTAATGCATTTGCGTGGATATAGTCCAACTCCATTCCTATGGTGCACAATATAAATGCATGCCTACAGAAGTATTAATAGGTTAAAACTATGTTTTTTAATGATGGCCATATCTTGGAAATAACAAGTGGGGTATATGTACGATACTCTTAATGGTTGCGATCACCTATGTTAGTGTGAGCTGGGTCGGCTCTATGAGAATATTAAAAGGCTTTTATTCTCTAAAAACACTCGCAGAACCAAAAATATTGTTCAGGACCAAAATGAACACAACCAAGAGATTGGATGAGAAGGGAATCAATGCTTCGTAAAGCTTATTATCTGGATATACAATAAAGGCCGACGGTTCAAGATGAAATAATTCACCGATTAGCCAAGTAGATCCGATAAGTTTTAATTAGAGAAAGTTCAAAGTGAAATATCTACTTATCCACGATAAAGCATTATTCCATATGTACTCTGTGATATTTCGCTTTGTGTGGGGGATATGTATATTATCATTCATGTGGGGGATTGTTGGAATTCCTAAAGAGGAAAGTGAATGAAAAATACATAAAATCCCACATCGCCAATTTGTTGAGAGGTATACTAGTTTATATATGCCTTTCTCATGAGGAGGTTGGGGGCCTGGGGCTCCCAAATGCATGTTTCGTTGTGAGGAGGGAGATCATGCATCTCCATCACACACGCACGCGCGCGCCGCCGCCGCCGTCCGTCCGACCAAACCGAACGGAAATTGTTAAGGAAATTGGGAGAATTTTGAAATAAAATTCTTAAGGAAATTGTTACGACTAGCCTCAGACGGAATTTCCTTTATATGCTGGTTAGATTCACTGTAATCTTTCCCGTTTATAAGTTGTACTATTTCTTACAATAGTATAACGTTGTTGTTGTAATTTATTTACAACGTAACTTATTGTTACATTTATCTAATACAGAATTCCAGCGTAGTGGAATTCTAATTAATAAACTTGTGCGACGAGTTTATTGTAGCATGCTATCTGTTTTACTACACTAGACATATAACATCTTAAGAATTTTACTGTTTTACGCTAAAACAGAGATGTTAACAGTTGACAACATGAAAATGGATAAGTCCAACTTTTCAGCGGTTATTTCTGAATGCAATTTGGTTCAGAACCCTAACCAATGGTGGGTTGATACTGGAGCTACTCATCATGTTTGCTCTGAAAAATCCATGTTTTCAACATACCAGAAATTCGATCGGAAAGAAAGACTCTACATGGGTAATTCTGCAGTTTCCATGATCGAAGGCAGTGGCACAGTTATCCTCAAGTTCACTTCTGGAAAAACTGTCAAATTGAATGACGTGCTTCACGTTCCAGACATACGCAAGAATCTGATCTCCGGCTCAGTGCTATCAAAGAAAGGATTCAAAATTGTGTTCGAATCAGACAAGATAGTTCTGTTCAAAGCTGGAATGTATATCGGAAGGGGTTATTTATGTGATGGCCTATTTAAGGCAAACATAGCCGTTGTCGGAAATAAATCTATGTATTCTGATTGTGCTCTTAATAAAATTGAAGTCACTTGCTTGCTTGAGCACGAAATTTTACTATGGCACGATAGATTAGGACACATAAACTTCCGAAAAATGAAGAAATTATCAAACTTGGGATTGATTCCAAATTTCCAAGTAGATAAGAACTACAAATGTGAGACATGTGTAGAAGCAAAAATGGTCAAACAACCATTTAAATCTGTTGACAGAAGCACCGAACCATTAGGTTTGGTACATACAGATTTATGTGATTTTAAATCACTACCTACAAGAGGTGGGAAAAAGTATTTCATTACTTTTATTGACGATTATACGCGATATTGCTATGTATATCTTTTAAATAGTAAAGATGAAGCAATCACAACGTTTATAAAATACAAGGCTGAGGTAGAAAATCAGTTAAATAAAAAGATCAAGATATTGAGATCTGATCGAGGTGGAGAATATGAATCACCATTTGAACAGTTCTGTGCCAAAAATGGTATAACTCATCAAACAACAGCTCCATATTCACCACAACAAAATGGTGTAGCCGAGAGGAAGAACAGAACGTTAAAAGACATGATTACTGCCATGCTTTAACTTCTGGCCTACCGACGAACTTGTAGGGGGAAGCCTTAAATATGTCTAATCACATATTAAACAAAGTTCCTCACAAAAAATGGGAACAATTCTATATGAGATATGGAAAGGACACAAACCAAGCTTTAAATACCTCAAAGTGTGGGTGCTTGGCAAAAGTTCCAGTTCCGCCTCCCAAGAGAGTCAAACTTGGACCAAAAACCGTAGATTGTTATTATCTTGGGCCAGCCTAAAATAGTAGTGCCTACAGATTTTTGGTATTCAAGTCTGATATAAATGATATTCACGTAAATACAATCATGGAATCAAGAGATGCCTCGTTCTTTGAAGATGTGTTCCCACATAAAAGAAACGATGGAAATCCTGTCCCAAAAAGGACAAGTGATAACAGAGATGAGACATGTGAAGATGAAACTCATCAGGACAACGAGGAGGTTGAACCAAGAAGAAGCGTAAGGGCAAGAACTTCCAAAACATTTGGTTCGGACTTTTTTACATATGTTTTAGAGAACGAACCTCAAACGTACAAGGAAGCAATGTCATCTTCTGAATCCTCATATTGGAAAGAAGCAATCCAAAGTGAGATTGATTCAATTCTAAGTAATAAAACTTGGGAAATTGTTGATATTCCACCAGGAATAAAACCAATTGGCTGCAAATGGATTTTCAAGAAGAAAATGAAAGCAGATGGCTCTATCGACGAGTATGAAGCCAGATTAGTAGCCAAAGGATATCGTCAAAAAGAAGGAGTAGACTTTTTTGATACATATTCGCCGGTAACACGAATAACCTCTATAAGAATGCTAATAGCAATTGCGTCCATCTATAATTTAGAGATTCATCAGATGGATGTAAAAACAGCATTCTTAAATGGAAATTCGATGAGGAGATTTACATGGAGCAACCTGAGGGATTTATTTCCAAAGGAAATGAAAACAAAGTCTGTAGATTTGTCAAATCATTATGCGGACTAAAACAAGCTCCAAAGCAATGGCACGCAAAATTTGATAGTGTCATGATGAGAAATGGTTTTCGTATAAATGAATGTGACAAATGTGTTTATTATAAACAACTTGGACAATCATATGTGATGATCTGTCTATATGTGGACGATATGCTAATATTCGGTCCAAATACTCAGGTAATTGAGACCATAAAGAAAATGTTGATCAACAATTTCGACATGAAAGACTTGGGTGTTGCAAATTTTATTTTGGGAATAAAAATAATAAGAACACATAATGGAATTGAGTTATCTCAATCACATTATGTAGAAAAAGTGATTGAAAGATTTTAAAATTTTGGAATTAAAGGAGTAAATACACCTTTTAATCCATCAGAAGTACTGCATAAAAATTCTAATGAGAGTGTAATGCAACTGGAATATTCTCGTGTAATAGGATGTCTCGTGTATCTCATGAATTGCACAAGACCAGATATAGCTTATGCAGTAAGTCGCTTGAGCAGGTATACAAGCAATCCAGGGAAGGAACACTGGAAAGCACTAATGAGAGTGCTTGGATATTTAAAAATACCACTAACTATTCCATACATTATGGAAAATATCCTGCCGTCTTAGAAGGATATAGTGATGCAAACTGGATTGCAGATTCAGAGGAATCAAAATCAACAAGTGGTTATGTCTTTAACCTAGCGGGGGCAGCAGTGTCATGGAAATCTACTAAACAAACATGCATAGCTCGATCCACTATGGAATCAGAGTTCACTGCATTAGATAAAGCAGGCGAAGAAGCAGAATGGCTTCGTCACTTTTTAGAAGACATTCCGTTTTGGCCTAAACCTGTACCGGCCATATGCATACACTGTGATAATCAAGCTGCGCTAAGAAGAGCGCACAATTTTGTGTATAATGGAAAGTCACGACATATTCGTCGACGCCATAACACAGTTAGGCAGTTACTCTCTAATGGAACTATTTCCATTGATTATGTGAGGACAAATGATAACCTAGCGGATCCATTTACTAAAGGTTTATCAAGAGAGAAACTTGACTGCGCATCGAGGGGAATGGGTTTAAAAGCCTAAACCAACAAGAGTTACCTTATACGGAAACCTATCCTAGCGACTGGAGATCCCACGGACTAGGATCAATAGGCAAACCAGTTATGAGTAACTCAAGACGTAATGCATTTGCGTGGACATAGTCCAACTCCATTCCTATGGTGCACAATATAAATGCATGCCTACAGAAGTATTAATAGGTTAAAACTATGTTTTTTAATGATGACCATATCTTGGAAATAACAAGTGGGGTATATGTAGGATACTCTTAATGGTTGCGATCACCTATGTTAGTGTGAGCTGGGTCGGCTCCATGAGAATATTAAAAAGCTTTTATTCTCTAAAAACACTCGTAGAACCAAAAATATTGTTCAGGACCAAAATGAACACAACCAAGAGATTGGATGAGAAGGGAATCAATGCTTCGTAAAGCTTATTGTCTGGATATACAATAAAGGCCGACGGTTCAAGATGAAATAATTCACCGATTAGTCAAGTAGATCCGATAAGTTTTAACTAGGGAAAGTTCAAAGTGAAATATCTACTTATCCACGATAAAGCATTATTCCATATGTACTCTGTGATATTTCGCTTTATGTGGGGGATATGTATATTATCATTCACGTGGGGGATTGTTGGAATTCCTAAAGAGGAAAGTGAATGAAAAATACATAAAGTCCCACATCGCCAATTTGTTGAGAGGTATACTAGTTTATATATGCCTTTCTCATGAGGAGGTTGGGGGCCAGGGGCTCCCAAATGCATACTTCGTTGTGAGGAGGGAGATCATGCATCTCCATCACACACGCGCGCGCGCCGCCGCCGCCGTCCGTCCGACCGAACCAGGCCGGGCTTGGGTTTGGGTCTAATATGATACTCGTATTTTTACTGCAACTGGACCGGGCTTTTTAACAGCTGCAGGCTATACGAACGGACGCGGATTGCTGAGGAGGTGCGACTTCTGAAGCGAGCGGGTTGAATAGACGCGAACATTAGCGGGTTCAACCCGTCAGAAGCAAACAGGCGCGGGCCGATTGACGCGGGCGAACAGATGCGACCCGACTGTAGAGGTGCAGGCGGTACAAGCGGGTGCGAAACAGTACTGTTGGACGCAAGCAGATGCGACCAGTAGCAAGCGGGTGCGACCCGTTAACAAACAGCAGCGACCATAAGGTAAACGGGTGCGACCCATCAAGCAGACGCGACTGTTTGAAGGGATGCGGACGAAATTAAAAATAGGAGAGAATACTGATCACATTCTAATCTAATTCCAATCTAATTTCTTCTGCTTCTTTGCTCTACTGCTCTATATTCCATACATATCATAGAGTTGACATACTCATTACAATCTCGTGCAGATTACGTCTGTTGTATCTTGGAAGAATTTTGAAATAAAATTCTTAAGGAAATTGTTACGACAAGCCTCAGACGGAATTTCCTTTATATACTGGTTAGATTCACTGTAATCTTTCCCGTTTATAAGTTGTGCTATTTCTTACAATAGTATAACGTTGTTGTTGTAATTTATTTACAACGTAACTTATTGTTACATTTATCTAATACAGAATTCCAGCATAGTGGAATTCTAATTAATAAACTTGTGCGACGAGTTTATTGTAGCATGCTATCTGTTTTACTACACTAGACATATAACATCTTAAGAATTTTACTGTTTTACGCTAAAACAGAGATGTTAACAGTTGACAACATGAAAATGGATAAGTCCAACTTTTCAGCGGTTATTTCTGAATGCAATTTGATTCAGAACCCTAACCAATAGTGGGTTGATACTGGTGCTACTCGTCATGTTTGCTCTGAAAAATCCATGTTTTCAACATACCAGAAATTCGATCGGAAAGAAAGACTCTGCATGGGTAATTCTGCAGTTTCCATGATCGAAGGCAGTGGCACAGTTATCCTCAAGTTCACTTCTGGAAAAACTGTCAAATTGAATGACGTGCTTCACGTTCCAGACATACGCAAGAATCTGATCTCCGGCTCAGTGCTATCAAAGAAAGGATTCAAAATTGTGTTCGAATCAGACAAGATGGTTCTATTCAAAGCTGGAATGTATATCGGAAGGGGTTATTTATGTGATGGCCTATTTAAGGCAAACATAGCCGCTATCGGCAATAAATCTATGTATTCTGATTGTGCTCTTAATAAAATTGAAGTCACTTGCTTGCTTGAGCACGAAATTTTACTATGGCACGATAGGTTAGGACACATAAACTTCCGAAAAATGAAGAAATTATCAAACTTGGGATTGATTCCAAATTTCCAAGTAGATAAGAACTACAAATGTGAGACATGTGTAGAAGCAAAAATGGTCAAACAACCATTTAAATCTGTTGATAGAAGCACTGAACCATTAGGTTTGGTACATACATATTTATGTGATTTTAAATCACTACCTACAAGAGGTGGGAAAAAGTACTTCATTACTTTTATTGACGATTATACGCGATATTGCTATGTATATCTTTTAAATAGTAAAGATGAAGCAATCACAGCATTTATAAAATACAAGACTGAGGTAGAAAATCAATTAAATAAAAAGATCAAGATATTGAGATCTGATCGAGGTGGAGAATATGAATCACCATTTGAACAGTTATGTGCCGAAAATGGTATAATTCATCAAACAACGGCTCCATATTCATCACAACAAAATGGTGTAGCCGAGAGGAAGAACAGAACGTTAAAAGACATGATTACTGCCATGCTTTTAACTTCTGGCCTACCGACGAACTTATGGGGGGAAGCCTTAAATATGTCTAATCACATATTAAACAAAGTTTCTCACAAGCAATCGCTTATGCATTGCACAAGACCAGATATAGCTTATGCAGTAAGTCGCTTGAGCAGGTATACAAGCAATCCAGGGAAGGAACACTGGAAAGCACTAATGAGACTGCTTGGATATTTAAAAAATACCACTAACTATTCCATACATTATGGAAAATATCCTGCCGTCTTAGAAGGATATAGTGATGCAAACTGGATTGCAGATTCAGAGGAATCAAAATCAACAAGTGGTTATGTCTTTACCCTAGCGGGGGCAGCAGTGTCATGGAAATCTACTAAACAAACATGCATAGCTCGATCCACTATGGAATCAGAGTTCATTGCATTAGATAAAGCAGGCGAAGAAGCAGAATGACTTCGTCACTTTTTAGAAGATATTCCGTTTTGGCCTAAACCTGTACTGGCCATATGCATACACTGTGATAATCAAGCTGCGCTAAGAAGAGCGCACAATTTTGTGTATAATGGAAAGTCACGACATATTCGTCGACGCCATAACACAGTTAGGCAGTTACTCTCTAATGGAACTATTTCCATTGATTATGTGAGGACAAATGATAACCTAGCGGATCCATTTACTAAAGGTTTATCAAGAGAGAAACTTGACTATGCATCGAGGGGAATGGGTTTAAAAGCCTAAACCAACAAGAGTTACCTTATACGGAAACTTATCCTAGCGACTGGAGATCCCACGGACTAGAATCAATAGGCAAACCAGTTATGAGTAACTCAAGACGTAATGCATTTGCGTGGACATAGTCCAACTCCATTCCTATGGTGCACAATATAAATGCATGCCTACAGAAGTATTAATAGGTTAAAACTATGTTTTTTAATGATGACCATATCTTGGAAATAACAAGTGGGGTATATGTAGGATACTCTTAATGGTTGCGATCACCTATGTTAGTGTGAGCTGGGTCGGCTCCATGAGAATATTAAAAGGCTTTTATTCTCTAAAAACACTCGCAGAACCAAAAATATTGTTCAGGACCAAAATGAACACAACCAAGAGATTGGATGAGAAGGGAATCAATGCTTCGTAAAGCTTATTGTCTGGATATACAATAAAGGCCGACGGTTCAAGATGAAATAATTCACCGATTAGCCAAGTAGATCCGATAAGTTTTAACTAGGGAAAGTTCAAAGTGAAATATCTACTTATCCACGATAAAGCATTATTCCATATGTACTCTTTGATATTTCGCTTTGTGTGGGGGATATGTATATTATCATTCATGTGGGGGATTGTTGGAATTCCTAAAGAGGAAAGTGAATGAAAAATACATAAAGTCCCACATCGCCAATTTGTTGAGAGGTATACTAGTTTATATATGCCTTTCTCATGAGGAGGTTGGGGGTCTGGGGCTCCCAAATGCATGCTTCGTTGTGAGGAGGGAGATCATGCATCTCCATCACACGCGCGCCGCCGTCCGTCCGACCGAACCGGGCCGGGCTTGGGTTTGGGTTTGGGTCTAATATGATACTCGTATTTTTACTGCAACTGGACCGGGCTTTTTAACAGTTGCAGGCTATACGAACGGACGCGGATTGCTGAGGAGGTGCGACTTCTGAAGCGAGCGGGTTGAATAGACGCGAACATTAGCGGGTGCGACCCGTTAGAAGCAAACAGGCGCGGGCCGATTGACTCGGGCGAACAGATGCGACCCGACTGTAGAGGTGCAGGCGGTACAAGCGGGTGCGAAACAGTACCGTTGGACGCAAGCAGATGCGACCAGTAGCAGGCGGGTGCGACCCGTTAACAAACAGCAGCGACCAAAAGGCAAACGGGTGCGACCCGTCAAGCGGACGCGACTGTTAGAAGGGATGCGGACGAAATTATAAATAGGAGAGAATACTGATCACATTCTAATCTAATTCCAATCTAATTTCTTCTGCTTCTTTGCTCTACTGCTCTATATTCCATATATATCACAGAGTTGACATACTCATTACAATCTCGTGCAGATTACGTCTGTTGTATCTTGAGAGAATTTTGAAATAAAATTCTTAAGGAAATTGTTACGACAAGCCTCAGATGGAATTTCCTTTATATACTGGTTAGATTCACTGTAATCTTTCCCGTTTATAAGTTGTACTATTTCTTACAATAGTATAACGTTGTTGTTGTAATTTATTTACAACGTAACTTATTGTTACATTTATCTAATACAGAATTCCAGCGTAGTGGAATTCTAATTAATAAACTTGTGCGACGAGTTTATTGTAGCATGCTATCTGTTTTAGTACACTAGACATATAACAGATATTAATGGCGATGCAACACAAGAAGTAAGGCTGCAAACACATGTATCTGCAAGAGGGTTTGATACTAGTGGCAAAGTTCACGGTTATGGAGTAGTCGTAACACCAAATATGGTTCATTGGGTTCAAGAAACTCAACAGACATCAACGGTTCGTAGATTACACAGAGATTGAGCGTACGCTTTACTGCAATCTGAATGTTTGAGTTTAGAAGAAATGTATAAAAAGCAACAAAGTATTAGTAAGAACCAGGGAAGGAGATAAAAGAAGCTACGACATATGATTCAATCATCATATGCTCAAGTGTCTCATCCTACAAGGGACTTTACATCGACTTTTGATGATATGGATTTTTTACAGTTAATGGCTCATGGCTCCACTTCAGATAAGTAATTGGTCTACTAGTTTGATTTTTAGCATGTTTTTTTTGCATAGAATATAGTTTGGTTTGATGATTCATATTTAAGAGCCTACTATTTTCTAGTTTGTGTTTGAATGGTACTGTAATATGCAGCTTTAGGTAGAACAATCTTCCGTTGTTATGGTTTTAGCAAGAAGTTGTATAACATATCTTTAGTATAATAATATATTTTTAGTTCCATGTAAGAAATATCTTTTTTTCCTTGTTCCTGTTATTTTCTGATTGTCTTGTACAGGTAATTATTCTGAAATAGTGCATATGTAGTTTTAGAAATTTATGGTCCACGAGTTCTTTTTCCAAGTGTGCTCACTGTTAGTGTATTTGTTGTAATGTTTTTCATTATGTAAGTTATAGGACACGTATACTTTTTCATTATGTTAGTAATAGTGTATATATATGTTGTTACAGGCGCACCTTTTGTCCTTTAATGTAAACAACTGTTAAAGCAAGTACGGGCACATTTTTTGGCCTTGAAATACAGGCGCCTTTTTTGAAGAAATAGAGTACGGGCATTTTTGTTAGACCCTATTACAACTATTCGAGGCAGTTTTATATGCCCATAGTGAGATTTATTTTGTGTCCATATCCACATGGACATGCCTATTGGCGGCAAATTTAAAATCTGAAATGCCCCTATATGTTATTAATGGCGGCATTTATATGGACCACTCTTAAATTGCCTCTCAAATTTTTGGGGGCACTAATAATGGATTTAGCCTCTACTAGTAGTATCTAGGGCTTTATTAAAAATGCCTTCAATATTTTAATTTTGATAGTGCTGGTTTGTGATCTTCTTATTCAAATATATATTGTCTTAAAAAGTTAGGTAGCGTTTGGTTTGCGTTTTGAGTTTTCAATTTTGAGTTTTCATGATCATTTTCAGTTTTTCATTTTGAAGATTTTCGTTATTTTCCAAAATGCGTTTGGATGTTCCCTTTTTGAAAACATGTTTTCAAAACTGAAAATAGAAAAATGCGTTTGGTTTGAAATATTGTTTTTGTATTTTGAAATTTTGAGTTTTCATTTTAGCAATTCAAACAAAATTAAATAAAAACTAGTGTCATTATATCCAGTTACTAATTAAAAATCAAAAATAGATAAAAGATAACACACTAAATTCTAAACACACTAAATTTTAAACATAATAATTAAGTATTAAACATAGCACAATATTTTAAAGTACATGAGGCCAAATTGTATAGGAATAAAATTACAATAAAAAGATTCATAATAGATCTTAGACAAATATAAAAGACGCATCAAACAAAGATAAAATCGAGAGACAACAACTCAAGCATCTTTCACAACAACATAATAGATATATCAACCATAAATTTTGTAAGCAACGTGTCCGAGATGTCTTCCAAATCATATCTGCACATGATAGTACGAATGTAAGACATATACTGGATCATTGCACAAAATTAGAATACAAATGAGAGTTAGTATTAATCTAAAATAAATATATCTGACAATTTTTTTATGACGGACAGGTTGCTAACTTAGAGGACGAAAGAACAGGCTCACGGGAGAAATATGGAAAAGTTAAAAGGAAGAAACTCCTAGCATATTCATATATCAACATAAGCATTCATATAACCTATTGTTTGAAATAATTTTTATATTGTTGAATGATGTACCAAATGTAACATGATATAATAATCAGATGGTGAATTAATTTATTGTTTAAACTTTAATTTGTTCAGAGACGATTCACATCGTAATGAAATAAGATGGAATGAATTTTGAATTTGAAGTAGAAATAAAATTGTACCTGAACTATATATGATGAGTTGTTCTGTATTCGTTCCACATCTGTGTGGCTAGTTGATCTCTAACTTGCCCCATTTGAATTGTTTGACTAACATTAAACTGCACAACTTCTTGTTCGTGACTTGACTCCAATGTGGAATGAAATATCATATTTTCGGATGAATATTCGGCAAATAGAGTATCCAATGCTTGCTCCTCCCGAATGAAGTTGTGTACTGTGCAACATGCAATTGGAATTTGTCTTTGTCTAGAAAGCGGAAAATTTGTCATCAGCTTTAAAATGGGAAATCTTGCTTTTAGAACTCCAATACAACGCTCAATGATGTTCCGACATGATGAATGTCTATAGTTGAATAAGTCTTCCTTTCCACGTAGTCTTCCTTGTCCATTATAGTCACGTAAATGATATCTTTGTCCACGATAAGGGGAAAGAAACCCAGGTATGTTTGGATATCCAGAATCAACAAGGTAAAATTGTTCTGCAAATAAATAACGAAAACCACCACTTGAGAAAATTGTATTTTTGCTTTAGCAAATTATAAATATTTGTAAAAATATTTTTATCCATCATAAATAAAGTTATTTTAGAGTACCTCCTCGTGGCATTGGAAAGTTATTGCTTGGTTTTGAAACCGCATCAATAAATACTCGGGAATCATTAGCTGTTCCTTCCCATCCAGCATATACAAATATGAATCTCATGTCAAAGTCACATGCAACCATCACATTTTGTGTCACGACATTCTTCCTTCCACGAAAAGAAGTTTGCTTTGAAGAAGGAGCCCATGCTGAAACATGCGTTCCATCTATTGCTCCAATACAATTCTGTCGTATGATATCAAATAACATATTATTTTTATTTTATTATCAAGTAAATAAATATTCTATATATATTTAACTATATCACCTTGAAATGAGGATATTTTCGCAAAAGACGTTCATGGACGGTATCTTGATTTTTTGGTTGAATTATCTCCGTGCCTAATGAGCAAACAGCTCGCAAAACTTTACGAAACCATTTTGAGATTGTATGATTAGAATGTTGAAAACGATCACCAATCACACTATAGCGTGTAGTGTGTCCTATAACCATCAAAAACATAGCAACCCCCTCCTCAACATCGACTTTTTTACCATTTCTTAATAATCCTTTTTCTTTCAAAACATCACAGAAGTTTAGAAACACATGTTTCTGCATGCGAAACATTTGATGACAGATAGTTGGATGCCCATTTAAAATTTCAAGCATAAACCTTTTTCCGGTAAGAGATGATTTCCTACAAGGTCTCCTACTAATAACACTTCTTCGGTTAGCAACTAAATAGCTAAACATCATTATATCATCAATGTCATCTGATGTATGGTCATCCATCAAATCATCATCGCTTGAACCATCATCGCTTGAACCATAATTAGAAACGTTAGAAATTTCATCAAACTCAGCAGGCATCTCACTGTACAAAAACTTGTTATAAATTCACCACTACGTGGACTTACGTATTTGGAATAAATTTTCAGAAGATTATCCAAAACTAGACACTATAAATTGTAAACATACCTGGTAGAATTCACCGAGCTCTCTTCATCCATGTTATAGTAACCTCGATACCTAAAACAAAGTTAGTATGAGATAATATACACAGAAATAATGCATAAATAAAAGGAAACCTGTGATGAATATAAACTAACTATAAACTAACTATAAACTGCAAGGAATTGCATATGATAATAAAGTTCCAAACAAAAGGAAACCTGTGATGAATTTCTTACCACCACAGTCTTTGTTCTCAACATCAATATAGGATAATACATGCATCTGAACATTATCAAAACAAGAATTCAAAGTTTATGCATATAGAACAGTTTATGGCACATTGCTTTAAAAAAGAGAGCATATTTCTGCATTCTGTTGCAGTGTGCATTTCCTTGTGCATAACCCTGTTTTACATTCCCTGTTATTCATCATATATAGTTGTTCAGGTAAACACCCTATGTAAACAGTAGGATGATGAAGAGGGTAACAATATTACAAGCATACAAGCTAGACCACTTATAGCACATGATAGAAAGGGAAGAAGAAAAGGGATCACCATTGATGTAAGTCATACCTAAAACTACAAATTATCTGAAATATAACTGCTATATAAACTTAACCATAACTGCATGAGATTGTATATATGCTTATGTTTGCAAAAATGCAAGTCAATATTGTGTTATTCAAACTTTAACAATGGGCTAGCATATAATTTGTATAACGCAAAACCGTTTCAGTTGTTCAGAAAAGTTCAATTCAGTACTTTATTTGAGCATATCTTATATACCTTTGACCTGCATATGTTTAGAATACAACATGATTTTACTACTGATACAATTTATCTATGTTTTAGACCATTTACATCTCATTCTACCTGCTGGTCAGCTCTGTACTGACTGTTTGAGGAAGTGTTGTTCTATAGTTTGAAAAAAGTGAACAGAAAGGTGAGTTCATACAAAAACAACATTAAAATCTTATGGCTAACACATCTACGGTCACTTCTAACTTAAAACTTACCATCTATGGTCACTTCTAAAGTAAAACAGGCGTTGATGTAAAGACTGAACTATCATTTGAACATACAACTTTGCTAATACCTTTGCTAATACTGCACTAAAACTGCTTCATACCTCCTGCACATACTCATACAACTTTCCCTACATTTCAACACTCTCATCATCCTGTCACCTGAACAATCATACCCTCTCTGTCAACTTAACACAAGCCAACCACTATTTCAATTTGCCTTCCTCTACCACTACTGCTTCAGCCACATCCATTTATCACAACATCTTTTGTGCACTGCTACATTCCACAATTGTTCACTAACCACTCAGCCGTATCAAACCACTCCAAAAAATTCACCATCTTCACTGCAGAATTTCCACCCCACACTGTTACACTGCCTCCACCTGTCTATATACTTCATCACCACATAATATCAACCACAATATCATACCTTACAGCAATACTTCAAAACAATTCCAGTTCATTACTACACTTCATCACTACAAACATAAATTCTCCAAACAACTACACTTCAAACATACATTCTCCAAACTACCCACTGCACTTCAAAAAATACATTCTTCAAACTACCCACTGCACTTTAAACCCAACAGTTGTACATACACTTTACCACTCTCAAAACATTTCTGAATCACTGAATCAACTACAACATTCTGAAAATACATCAACTAACATACTGCTGTCAACCCTACTGCCTTACAACATTCATAATTGGTTTCAGACTATGGTAGAAATAAACCATTGGGGTACCACACAGTAAACATTGAAAGAAAAGAAGGATGCAGATTAACAATTGGATCCATTAAATTCATAATAACCAAGTACGTTTCAACACAATGAAGATAACTATTTCATAATATCCTTTAATACATATAAGTTCAATAGTCAACTACCATATCTAGCAAAATATAAGAATAACATGAGTTCAAATTAATTAAGCTTCTAACACATAATTTGGACAAATATTATGCGAATCAAAGAAGTTCTAAAATAGGCAAGCGTCTATGCTCCGACATCATCACGAACGTCATTCGAAAATCTGGATCCTTAAAAGCCTTTACTGCTTTCATATAGACTTCATTAGTCACATCCTTCATGCTATTTAATATATTCAAACAAGCCATGTGCGAGTAAGGATCCGAAGCATTTGGGCGAATTTTCGAAGTAGGTGAACTTCTTTGAAGACGTGCAAGCTTTTCTCTCAGATACGCATTTTTCAACTCAGCTTCTTCACTTCGTATATTAATCCATTGCTCCATACAAGCGTCAAGTTTGTCACCCTTGCTAACTTTCGATTTCTTACGTCGACGATCATTACTAATCGTATCATTACTCGGACGAACGCTTATTCCATCATCATCTTCAGCTTCTACATGCACATGCACTCCTTTGTTCAAAAAATTCTCTTCTAATTGTCTTTCTTCTTCTGAAGTAGGAGGTAGCTGAGTAGAAGCATTTCCTAGTCCCCCTGTAGCAGTTGTCCCACCGAAAATCTCTCCAAGAATAGCATAATGCTCACATCCTTCCTTTCTAAATTTCTTGTACTCGGTCTTGTTTTTCTATAATTGCAAAAGTAACATATTTCACATTAGTTAATTAGAATATATTCAAATATCATAAATTTTAATATAACTGTATATTTAAAATTTACAACGTATATTACCGTGTAGAAGTGTTGCCAAACTTCCTCGGGAGCATTGACTTGATTTGTATTAGGATCCCATGTGACACCAGTATGTGCTAAAAGATCAGAAAATAGACGATGCTCGGAACGGAGACGGTTCCATTTTCCTTTTAGCTTGTCAATCTCGTAATCTAATTTCGTTGCTCGAATCATTTGCTGATTAATTTGGCCCCATACATCTTTTGTGAAAGTAGAACACTGTAATCTTCCAGCTTTCACATTTTCATAGAGAATATCAACAAAAATCTTCTCGTTCTTTGCGGACCATGACATTGGTTCTTTTGTTTTTCCACCTCCCATGTTCTATTTTTTAATATGAAAGCAACTTTATAAGCGTATGCTATTTGTGGACGGTCAATTATCTCTCTTTTTCTAAGCACAATCAAGATATGTGAGTTACCCAAGTTGCTCTTGAAATGATTGCATCTAAGATAATTTTTGCTACATTATTCTACACCAGGAATCAAGATAAACTTATCATATTTAATTAATTGAAACTTATCTGCTTCAGTTGTTTGTAAAGCAACTGTCGAGAAACGAAAGCACGGTCGAATGACACGTTTCAAGGTAACCCACTGTGGCCCATTTATTAACTTTTTTTCCTTCTAAATTTATACATATTTTTATTTTTTCTTTTGTTTGTTAATAAGTAATTCGAGTATTTTCTTATTTGTACATGAACCATCGTGAATGCCAATTTGTCTGGGCGAAGATATTTGTAAAAGAAAGATGTTTTTAAGGCAAGTAGAAACAGCCGAATTGAATGCTTCGAGTGCTTAATCGCATCACATTTTATTTTTTAAGTGGATCAAAAATTCTAAATAGCATGTTCATGTCGAAAACATACAGAAAATAATTTACAAATCGCTTTTTCGGTGTACTATAAGAAAACTTCATGTAGTAGTCAATGTGTAAACCAGAGAAAAAAAAATCAACATAATTTGTGCTTTGTTTTTTATTTTTGAATGTATTTTGAAAAACTTCCAAAATATTTTATTGTACAAAAACAATATTATTTGGAACGTGCTTTGATAACAGTTTAATCATTTAAGGTGATTTTCGAAAAAGGTTTCAAAAAAGCAAATTTATCATAAACATGATTGACATTGATTTTTCTTATAAATACATCAATGCTACTGTAGAATAAATCATTACATACGGTCTAACTGGCATGATACAACATCATAAAGTAAGACTTGTTTGAAAATGGTGAAACTTCAACTCCAACTGAATAAAACTAAAAGGTTTTATGCATAACAAGAAGTTTTAACGTTGATTCAAATCCAATTTACTACTAGGATCTAGGCAAATACGCTCATACAAATATTAGGTGACCACATTTCACTTTATGGGCGTCTATAAAATTAAATTATTCCCGGGCATTTACTGTTGGCATTTTAGTTAATATCATAGATTGGCTGAATGGCTATTTTCACTTTTTCTGGCGGTTCATAGCAACATATTTCATTTTATGAATCAAAAGCACGTCCTCACTAATAATATTAGGCACATAAAACGATCCAAACGAGATTCAAAGAAAACTCAATTTAGTTTTGAGCACATATCATCGTCTTTAGCACGTTGTAATTATTCAGCAAATGCATATTTCAGTTCAATCTTTCAAATCAACTATAGTACTAGACTAAATGAAATTTACAAGATCAGTAAAGAAACCAACTTTCATTTCAGTGAATGTGCTTATATGAATATTAAAATAACTAAAATAACCAAGCACAGTGAAACTGTATGAATATTGCAATTAGCTTTTAATGCAGATAAGTGAGTATGATTCATAAATACATCAATTTTTATTTATTTTTTAGATTTTGCAAAATGCTTCTTCAGTAGAAGAGAGTATCTTTTTTTTTAAAAGAATCTATGTTATAGTAGACAGGCATATGTTTGATCGTCCTTTTAGGAGGCTAGGACGTGGAGCCTAGTGTCATCCGGGTGCAGAAAAGAGACTTGGAACTACAAGAATTTATTAATTATGAATCCGAAATGCAGAAGGCATACTCAGGTAAACAAGGTAAAGAGGGTACCTTTTAGATGTTGTAACTCTTGGAGCATGCACTAGAGAAATAAAGAAAGTTGAACCAGCTTTCAATTGTCAACCACTGGAAATCCTTTATTCAAGCTGCTACATAAATATAAAAGTGCTTTAAGCTTAAGTGGACACTAAGGCCATTTTATCTCCATCATCCATAACAAAAACATAGTATACATTTATCAAGATGATGTTAATCACACAACAACAATTTTTTTTTGGATGTTAATCACACAACAACAAATGCAAAGTTATACTATGATGCTAAAAAAGACTTACATATTAACCTACAACTATTAGCTACGTCATTAAAATATCTCATAAGGTATTATGTCATTAAAATAACCTTTACTTGTCTGCAAATGAATAATGACAAAACAAAAAATTTCTTTAGTAAAAATTGCAGTACAAAGCATGAGGTATGTAAGATCCTACAGCTTAAAAAGGGTGAACTTCCCATTAGACATTTGGGTATGTAATAATCTTTACTATATGAGATCACTTGACGAGGCAATGTGGCTTGTATTCTCATGTACAGTCAGCAACTGCAGCCATCTGGGAAGATTTTTTTAATTTTTTAATAAAATTGTTGTTCAACAACTTTACTACTTGAGCATCTTATCTGATACAGTAAACTATATTAGGCATTAAAAATTAAAAATATATTAGGCATAATCTATATTAGGCATTAAAAATATATTGTTGTTCAAAACCATGAATCCAGATGACAAGAACAAATCTCAGATATAATCTATATTAGGCATTAAAAATTAAATATATTATTGTGCCTACATAATATTATACGTGCCCAATAATATTGCGTTTGAGATCTATGCATGCTGCAAAACTAACCGACTACCAAATCCAAAATCAATTGATGAAAACAAACTTAGCCAAATCATGATTCAGACCGTCGGCCTTCGATTTTATAAAACAGACATGCTTGTCGAACTGAAATACCATAAATAAAATCGGTAATAAAGCACTTACTGTGTACGTAAATCGACTTCAAAAAACATCTTTGATTCACTGATTAAAATTGGATTTCGAGCAGATGTTTCCAGCAATCTTCGATTAGGGTTTCTAGCAAATGTTTCCAGCTGAATTTTGGATTAAGGTTTTCGAGCAGATTATAGATCCATATAGCAGAAATTTTGATAATCGACGAAAATGTTAAGAAGAAGAAAGTACAGCCAGAAAATGAATTAGGGTTTTCTAATGCGTTTGTGTCATTTTTTGCATTTTCCAGTTTTCGATTTTCAGTTGGGCCTCAAAACGGTGAAAACGAAAAATATTGTTTTTAGTTTTCTGTATTGGGCCCATTTTGAAAAATGATGGTTTTTCAAAACGAATTTTTCAAAACGATAAAAGAAACAAGTTTTCAAAATTTTTCAAAACTGAAAATGATTTGAAAACAACAAATCAAACGATGCCTTAGTCATTTGATGAATGATAAGTAATCAACTCAGGCTAACACATTTACTGGTTCCAGGCAGTTATTCTATTCATGCTAACTGCCATGATCAAATCACTAAAGCCAAGTCCATTCACCAAACTTCAGCCATTCAACTTACTGTATTGTACGTAGCAGTAGCTCTGCTTTCAATTGGTGTAGGAGGGACGCGATCCAATATAATAACAATGGGAGTAAATCAATTCAACGTCACCAAAGACCAGGACGTATTCTTCAACTGGTACTTTGTGGTTTGTTATGTTGCAATAGTGATTGGTGCAATGGTATAAACTCACTTATTTCTTTATTACCTCTGTCTCGGATGGTTAGACACACACAATTTGAGTTGTCGACAGAGGTTAGTTGATTCCGCAGGTATACATTAAAAAAATTAATATTAAAAAAGGTATTTTATTATTTACTAACCTGCAGATTCTTGGAACTTCTCTTACTTTTTATCACTTGTTTTCTGTACTTTCAATCCAATAGAAAACCAAAGTTTCAACATATTATAAGAATATTTGACTGCGAGAATAAATAAGTTTACTAAGTTTCTTAAAATTTAACTAAATTAAATAAACTTTGTACATATCATCTAAGCTTATAAAAATTAACAAATTTTGTAAAATTAAACTAAGTTTCATAAGAAAATAACGAAGTTCACTTAGTTTTTTAAATTTTAACTAATTTCACTATGTTTTATAAAAAATAAACAAATTTACAAAAACTAACTGAAATTATAAAAATCAACTAAACTCATAAAATATACTCAACATTGCTTAGTTACGTGGAAGATTGCTAATAAAATATATGCTTTATGCACTAAAATATGTATGCTATCCTAAAATATATTTTGTATGAGTGAACACTAACCACGCAAAGAAGGTGCTATCGGAGTTTCATAAAATCTGATAAGTTTATGAAAATTAACCAGTTTTATAGAAATTTAACTAAGTTGAATTTTTATAAAAATTACGTAAGTGTATAAAAATTAAATAACTTATATAAAAATAACCGTGTTAAGCAAGTATTATTAAAATTAAACTCGTTTAATAAATTAAGCATATTTATAAAAACTAACCAAGCTTTCAACTAAGTTAAGTAAGTTTTATAAATTAGTAATTAAGTTTCTAAACAATAATTTATTTTTATACAAATTAAGTAAGTTGACTAAAAGTTTATAAAAATTTACTAATTTTATAAAATTTAACCAAGTTATATAAAGATTAACTAACTAAGCCAAGTTTAAAAAAAATTAAACAATTTTCTAAAAATTAACTAACTTTTATGAAACTTAAATTTTTTTTATAAAAATTAACTAAGTTATATAAAAATTTAACCAAGTGGACAAATTTTTAGAAAAAATAAGTAAATATATAAAATTATTCTAAATATATAAATCAACTAATTTTATAAAAGTCAACTAAGTTATAAAAATTAAATAACTTTATAAAAATAACCAAGTTTATAAAAATTAATTAATTATTTTTAAAAAACCAAGTTTGTAAAATATATAAATTAATAAATTTTAACTAATTTTTAGAAAGATTAACTAAGTTTTAGAAATGTTTGAGTAAATTAACCAAGTTTGTAGAATTTAACTAAGTGTTACAAAAATTAACAGAATTCTATAACTATTAAATAAATTTATAAAAATTGAACTAAATTGACTAAAATATTGCTTTGGGATCAAACTACAAGAATGATCATGTGACTAATGGGCATCAAAAGGTACAGTACTCTTACTTTAGGATCCTGCTCAGTGGCAGAATCAAGTTATACCTAAAAATGATTATTACAAAAATATCCATATAATATTTAGCATATTCATCCTTATAATTTGTATATATTATAGCAAATTTGTTAACTTATAATAATTTGTTAAAAATGTTTTCTAAAATAAAGAGAGAGATTACTAAAGAAACGATTGATTTGAATATTGACGTGAGAGTAGGAAAAAAACAAGGAGATTGTATCTTTTTAAAATATAAATCAAAAGGTAAAATATGTAAAATTTCCCTTTTAAAATAATTTTCAAAGTTGATTTTATAAAGTTTAATGTTGATATGAGAGTTATCTTGCATCTTTGACGTATAACAACTCTTGCTTGACTTTGACTTATGTAATGTTGCTTATTTTCTTGGAAAACATGCTAATTCAAGAACTATTTCAATCTTTACTATTAACAATGCATCGTTTTTTAGTTAGAACCGAACAGGTACCATGTTTGATTATGAAATAAAAATGATTGTTTCCAAAAATGTTGTTTTGAAAATTAACTGGTCAAGAGAGAACAAAGTAAGAACCCCTTGAAAGTATAAATAACCTGCCTATGTCTGCGGGTGCAGCACAGTGGAATGGAGGCTTGGGTTCTGGTAAAAAGACCCAAGTTCGATTCCTACCATGTGCTTCCCGATCCTATATAAATTTACCCGGGGGTATGCGGGCTTGGATCAACGGACGACTTTACTGTACCCTCCTCGGAAGTTTACCGGCCTGTCGGGTTCTCCTGGGTTTTCAAAAAATAAATAAATAAATAAATAAATAAATAACCTGCTTATTGAACAAAATAAGGACCTTTGAGTAGTATAATTGTTTAAATAACCTCCTTAATTTAACAAATTGATGAGTAATGACAAATCGTGTTACAAAGCAACAAAAATACATAATCTACCACATGCTAAGTAAAAAGAAAACATTAAGTTGATGTATTATTGTATTGTCTCTAATGATCATTTTCATGTTCATCTAATGTAGCCATATAGCTCTTATCGACTTCTTTTTGTTACTAACAACCATTATCCATTTTGTTAGTATTATGGCCATTCTCGTGAAATAATGCATTATTGCTTATGGTTGTAGACTATTTTAGTAAATCCATATAATAACGCTCTGGTTGTGGCTGCAGTCAGAAACCACATTTATAAATGCAATAGTAACAAACAGGTAGCTTTGGTTACCAAAATCAATTCATGCTTTCCATCATCATTTATGCTTTAAACTAGTACCCCATCAACTGAAAATGTTAGCTTGAACAAGTTATTGAAACTGGAGGTTAATACACCATTTCCTTTTCTTCCTGTTACTACATAACCTAGTTATCTTACTCAGATCCTTAGCATGCAACGGATTTTAAAATTAGCAGCCTTAATTCAAAAATCAAGACAATTCATAAAAATTACTAAATACTAAACCATTCAATTTTCATTTAACTTCCATATTACTTACTAATAAAATATTAAGTTTGTTGAAATTGATATAGAACAGGATTAGTAAATTGAATGGAAGTAATCCGCAGCACAAAGAATCAAAGATTACCTCACTACGAACTAACGACGTTATAAATTTATCAAATAAAAAACCACAAGGACAAACACATACAAAAAGCATCTGCTTGCGTACAAGTTTGCTTTAAGAGGGGGCTTATTAATGCTAATAAGCTTCCTTTTAGATTTTGTAATGTTTGGCGTAAGCAGCAGGATTATAAACAAGTGATTAACAACATCACAAGGTTGATGTTTATGGCAATCCTCCTTCAATTTTATTCAAAACCTCAAATCTGTTAAAAGGGGATTAAAGAAATGACAGAGTGGAAAAATCCATTCTCATCAAGCATGTAGCACGCACAGATATATCGATAATGACATCTACAACATACTAATACAAGATCCTGTTAATGTGGAGCTCCAGCAAGAATATAAATAGGGATACAAAAACTTTCGGATATGATGCATACATGGGTTGAAAACAATACACAAATCAGGGAGAGCTACACATTACTTTCATAGCAAAAAGCACCGATTTATGAGCTAGAGTATCAGAAACGGGACAAACTCAGTTTTTTGGTCCTAGTCATGAGGGTACCATCCATTTTTGCGTACACACATGACTACATAGAAATAGGGACTATGAGAGAAAAAGGACAGTTTTTCACATTCATACTAAACATCTACAATGTTTATTGATCATTTTCAGTTTTACTGAATTCTAGCTTCAACTAATTTGTGTGTAATGTTGTTTGCAACTACATTGTTTGAGATGTACACTGTTCTAGAAATTAATCTGCGCTGCTGATGAATCTACTAAATTGTAAGTATATTTCAATTTTTTATTTATCATTATTGGTTTATATTATTTTTATTTTTATTATCATACCTTGTGAGATCTCCACTCTGTTCCACTTTGTTATGCCATGTGAAACTACTATGGTGAAAAGTTTAAGTCAAAATTGTATGTAGTAGCTGTTGATTATTATATATAGATAATAGAAGTGTAGAATCCTTAAATTGTATATGCTTAAATCTTTTGGCAAGTTCATACAATGCCGGCTAGTTGCATAATGCTGCCATATGGCAAATTTGCATATGCCAGTATTTGACAATATTCACGTTAAAGGTTCACGAACAATTGCATTAATCAAGTAGAATTTTTGAAAAATTAGATGCCATAATTTATATATGGAAACACTATGTTTTTCCTGTTGGAATATGTGAAAATTGACATGATAATGGATTACAGTCTGTATCCCATTTTCTTTTTTGGCTTTTACTTGGGCAATTATCCTTGGTAGTCCTATTGGAATATGTGAAAACTAACATGATAATGGATCACTATCTGCATCTTGTTTTTTTTGGCTTTTACATAATAAATTCGTATATGTTCTCTTCAATCGCTAATCTCCAATTGCCTTTTTTTTATAGGCATATTGGACTTTTGAATGCGACGAGCTTGGACTCTCCATGATTTATATTCTCTTTTAGCAAAACGCTTTTTGTAAGATTTTATGCCATTAACATTTATGTTTAAAACGTTATTTATGAAATGTTGTATATGACTAAATTTTATGATGTATGAAATTGATGTAGCTTTGATTATGTTTAACCTTTATAATTGCTTATAATATCAGATTATATCTATTAGTGTGTTATAAATTGAGCGTTTTTTATTGAATACATTATTCATGGATTTTATAGTTGTTCTAAAACTGCTGCAGTAGTCGTAAATTGTAGAAAAACGTTGATATACTGCGGCTTTTCAAAATAGCCACAATACTAAAAGAAACAAAACGCTGAAAAAACAAACGTGAGCAAAATAAAAACGATGCAACTGTGAAAACATAATAGCATACAACCGCTATAATAAAAAATCATAGCCTAAAGCGCGGTAATAAAAAATCATAGCTTAAAACACTGCATAACTTATTTTTGCAGCGTTTCCAAACTTCTGCTATATTACTGTTTCTCCTAAGCATGTTGGTAGACAACATCTACAAAACGATGGAGTAGCATTTTGTAAAAGCTTCGGTGGCCCAAAGTTTAGACAACATTTCAAAAACGCTGCAAAATTCCATGCATCTATTGCAGTATGATATGAGGGTGCGTTCTTCGAAATGTTGCTAATGATTATGGCAGCATTTTTAAAACGCTGCAAAAGCTCTTTTTTGTTGTAGTGTCTCATTTACCTTATCTCAAATGAGTTAACCCCATCAAACCCTAGGTGTTCGCTTAACCTAAGCTATGATACCACATTGTAACGTCTCATCTTTTCGTCCCTCGAAAGTCGACACTAATGCATCCACGGTATTCATTTGTCTAGCATCCAAGTTCTGGAAAGATAGATTATTGAAGAAAAAGAAAGAAAAGATACAATATAATCTCACATTGTGTTGAGTAACATATAATATAACGTTGGTTAAGCGACTTTGCAAACAAATCCGATCCCGGTCTCCGAACCGACAACGATAGTTTAAAACAAGCCAACATTTGATAATTAGTTACTTAACTATCAAATAATAAATGAGCAAACCAAAGATTTAATTTCTGAAAGAATATGGCGCTGGGTAAGCATAAAGCACCTATTAGTCTTTTTAATCAATTCTTTCATTAATTAAAATCACTTTATAAATACTTGTATCAAAATAACAAA
Organism: Allium cepa; assembly: GCA_030765085.1. Taxonomy (NCBI): domain Eukaryota; kingdom Viridiplantae; phylum Streptophyta; class Magnoliopsida; order Asparagales; family Amaryllidaceae; genus Allium; species Allium cepa. The sequence continues at coordinate 434,721,284 of CM060943.1, forward strand.
GATATATTCACAAGCCCTTTGTACTCCTTTCAGTACTTGAAAAATTATCCATATACTTATTTCAACGGTATAAGTATATTCATAAAAACACTATATTTTTCCCTCTTAGAAAATGTATTCATATACTTATCTAAAACGTTATAAGTACATTCACAAAACATTGTGAAAGATTTTGTATTTCAAAATCATATCAAATGATTAAAATAAATATTATTTTAAAAGAAATGGAGATAATGATAAACCAAAACACCATTACTTCGGTGTTAAGCGTGGAAGGAATGTCCACACCATCAAAATAAAGAAGGTCAAATTAGAGAAATCCAATCTCAGTTTCTTTTATAAATCTCTTAAATAAATCCTTTAAAAAATCTCTTTCATTTATGAATATTTCCTTTACTAAATTTCCAAATACATTTATAAAACTCTTAATAAATCTCCAAGTTTATTTATAAAACTTTTTCATAAATATCCAAATCCATTTATAAAACTCTTTTACAAATATCTAAAATCGTTTATAAAACTTCTTTTATAAAAACTCTTTAATAAATCTCTTTTATTAAATAAAATTCCTTTTATAAGTTAATTTATTATTTATAAATACAGTTAATCGGAAAAATTAATCTACTTTAAACGTCCTAAATAAATAATAAATTAAATTTTTAACATCATTAATAAAATAATTTATTAACTCCAAAAAATTATTAATATAATAATTAATAACTTCAAAACATTATAAATAAAAAATAATTATTTACTTCAAAACATTATTATTACAGAATAATAATTATTAACAGCAAAACACTACTAACAACTAATAATTGTTAACTTTAAACATTATAACTAAAACAGCTAATAATTTCAAACATTATTAATGAAAAATAATAATTAATCTTCAAACATTATTATAATAAACAATAATTAACTTCAAAAACATTATTTATAAATAATAATTTCAATTCCAAAACGTTATTAATAAGTTACTATTAAAAATTCCAAAAACGTTTTTAATAAATAGTAATTATTAATTATCTTCAAATAATTTTAATTATTTAAATAGATAACTTTTTACAGGATTAAAATATTGATATGTAACTTCAAATGATTAAATATAAATGAACAATTTTTAAAACACTATTAACAATAGTTGGACTACTTTAAAATATTTCTAAATGGTTTAGAAAAGACAAATATAAAAGTCGGGGTAAAATTGAGAAGTTCAAAATCCGCTTAAATAAAAATATTCTAAAAAACCCAACGGTTGGATTTAAAATCATTCTTCGAATCAAAAATCAATTTCAAGCAAAATGACAATTAATAGTATCTCAAAATACTAAATTAAGACCAATAGTCACCAAAGCACTTAGCCAATATTGTTATTAATTTTTATCACTACAAGGGTTAAGTTCTGAACATATAACAATGTCATAACTTATAGTGCTAAATAATCAAGATTCAGTAATTAATAATATATATAACAGGGTTATAACTTGTTTGCAAATAGATTTCCATACATACCAGTTTAGGTTGTGCATCCAGTTAGTTTTTACATTTATATGTATCCAATTAGGTTGTGCAACATGTTAGCTTTGGCGTTTGGTGGTAAGCTCAATTACCATTGTTCTAACTTGTTACAAATTGGTTTCCATATGTATATGATTAAGTTGTGTATCTGGTTAGCTTTTGCATTCATATATACCCGATTAGGTAGTGCATCCAGATAGTTTTTACATTCGGTGATTTTCTTGGTTAACCATTGTTCTAACCCGATTACAAATTTATTTCCATATGTATACAATTATTTTTTTGTCCAATTGTCTTTTACATTCATACATACCTGATTATGTTGTGTATTGGGTTAGCTTTTGCGTACGGTGGTAAGATCGGTTAACCATTGCTCTAATTCAGTTACGCATCGGTTTCTATACATACCCAATTAGGCTATGCATCTAGTTAGCTTTTACATTCATTGATTTGCTCGGTTATGATAGAGTTAGGGATATGCTCTAGAGGCAATTATGTAATTTGTTACATATATCTTAGTCGATAACCAATCTTGTTCTAAACAAAAGGTGTTTTATTTCTATTATATAGTTAATATAATGTGTTATACAAATTAATTAATTGAATTTAAAGTACATTTAAATAGAAAATTCATAAATGATATGTTTTGTGATAGTAGTTGTAAAGTGTTGTAACCATGAGTAATTTATCATAATGAAATTAGACATACCATTTTAAATATTACTAGTCAATATATATCGAGACTGAATATCGATACATCCGTTGAGACTAGAGTACGTAACGATCTTCAAATGTTGGGCAGTGTACTACCTATGATTGTTGGGGATACCAAGTGGTTACGTACTAATACTTATTGGATAACTATGGAATGACTCACTCGATGGTTTTCTGTTAGCTAATATAACTAAGGTCAAATGGAAAAAATCGAGGGGACAAAGTTTCACAGTTCTCTTAACTTGATAATATTGTTGACCTTTCAATGTGGAAGCTCTACTTTGATTATAGTTAAATCGTGGCATGACACCCATTGAACGACTATAGTTGGGTTGAGTGGGAGCATTGAAAGTGAAACACTATTCAAAAGAAGATTCCATTACTCAATTATACGAGGTTAGTATTATGGTCAACTGAAGTCAATTCAAAGTCAAAGTCTTTGACCAGAGCAATTAGGTTAATAATAATTATTATTATTGAACCAAAGACTTTGTGCTTGGACTATAGAGTTGAATATGGATAGTATTGAAATTTTGACCATTACCAAATTTCATAAGTCCATAATGATATAATTTTGATGAAGAGAATTGGTGTAAATAATTGTCATTGTCGGGTAATACTTAGTAAAGTAAATTTGGATTTTACCGAAGCTAAGTAAGTGATAAATTTGGTTATAATGTCACACCACCTGCCAAGATCCACACTTTTCTCCTTGGCATCTCCTCTATTTAAACATCTCTAAACCTTAATTTTATTTTTGATCTGAAAGCCTCCTTCTGCATCTTCTTTGCTGGTCGAAAATACTTCTACACCTCTCCACTGGTTAAAGCAATTGCAACACAAAATCAAATCAAAATTCTAGCTTCAGTGTATTTGCATTCAGGATATTAGCATTTTCTGAACTTAAGATTTGATTCAAGCAGTGATCTGATTCAACGGTTCAAAGTGTATCTACTAGGCTTTAGTGAAAGATACTAATCCATTTTACAATGATATTTTAAATATATTTTTTATACAACAATTAATTATATCACGAATTAGAATAACATTATGTTGCCTTCATTGAATGATATATGTGTGTGTGTAATTTTTTTTTTAATTTTTGAATTAAATAATATTATTAAACTATTTCATAATATATAGATTAAAATAAATTTAATATATAAACTTATAAAGTAATTTTTACTTTATAAATTATGTATATTCTTATAAGTTTTCGAAAATAATTTTTTTTTGGTATATATAATATTAATTGATTTAAAATTGTAAATAATTAATATATATATATATATATATGCGTGTGTATATATATATATTATATACGTATGTTTATTTTAAAAATTACTTATAAATACTTTAAAATTAAATTTATATTTCAAAATTCATTTCAAAAAATTTAAAATATAATTTTGTTATAAATTAAAATATTCGTGCAAAATAAAAGCAAGAATATTTTTGTGCTTTAAAACTGAACCTAAGAAAAAGGATTATTTTATAAAACCGAAACTATTATATATAAATATATTCAATTATTATTTTATTAAATATACTTTTTTTTATAAAACTCAGCCCAGAGCCTTGATGAAATCGAAGGGATGGGATGAGCCCCCGACCCTCTTGATCCGGCCAAAGACAGGAGGGATTTAATGCCTGTCTAGCTTAGAGGTTTGATACCCCCTACCGTTTAGGTAGGTTTTCAAGAAGCCTACCTCCTCGCCTTGAATGGGAAACACAGCTTAATCTACCAGGACTCGAACCTGCGACCTTAAGGAACTTTGTTCCATAGTCGCTAAGTGGCCCTGACCAACTGCGCTATGCTCGTAGACGTATTTTATCAAATATACTTATATGTGTTTTTTTATTTAAACATACTATACATAAATATTTATTTTATTATATGATTATATATATAAATAGAATGAATATTTTTTTTAATATTTTAATCTTTTTATAAATATATTTACATAAAGTTAATATATTATTTAGAATTTAAAATACTAAAGTATTTCATTTTGTAGATCTAGATCCAGATCTAAATTTAAAAGTTTGTATTTTAAACTTTAATTTGAAATTCATGTTATTCATATTTAAATTTATATGAAGTACACACACAAATATTAACAACACACACGTATAGAGGGAGCTAACATGTCTGTTGTGGTGTAAATCTCAATGTCTATGTATGGGCATGTCAAATCATGTGCACCTTACCATGTTGCACGTGCACGTTTATACATATGTGTATATGATACATATATCATATATAATACATAATACAAACTATACAATAAAACTTTATTTACAAATTTAAATAAATATTGATTTTTTTTAAATAAAATTCATAAATGTTCAAAATAAATTTAGACTATATAGGCTCATTAAACATCCAAATAGGTAAAAAAAAAATTGAAATTTATCCAATTACCCGCTGTATTCTGGCCTCGAACCAACAAATTAACTATTATTCTAACTTGGTTATAGATTTGTTCCCATATATACTTGATTAGGATTTGCATCCGATTATCTTTACATCTATACATACCTGATTGGGTTTTGTACTCGGTTAGCTTTTGCATCAATGTACCCGATCAGGTTGTGCATTCAGTTAGTTTTTGCATCCATACGTACCGATTAGGTTGTGCATCCGATTTGCTTTTGCACTCGGAGGTAAGCTCGGTTAACCATTGTTTTAACTTGATAATAGATTGGTTTCCATATGCACCTAATTAGTTGTGCATCTGGTTAACTTTTGCGTTCGGTCATTTGCATAGTTAACTATTGTTCTAGCAAAATTATAGCTTATTTCCATATGTACTCAACTAGTTTTTGCATCCGGTTATCCTTTAAATACATATGTACCCGATTAAGCTATACCCGATTAGATTTTGCATCCATATATACCCGATTGGGTTGTGCATTTGGTTAGATATGTATCCATACGTACCTGAGAAGGTTGTGCATCCGGTTAGCTTTGAATTTGATGGTAAGCTCGGTTAATAATTGTTCTAACTTGGTTAAAAGTTAGTTTACATACATACCCAATTAGGTGGTACATTCAGTTGGCTTTTGTATCCATATGTACCAACTAGGTTGTGCATCATGTTAGCTTTTACATCCATACGTGTCCATTTAGTTTGTGCATCCAATTAGCTTTTGATTTGGTCGTAAGCTTAGTTAACCTTTGTTCTAATTTGGTTACATATTTGTTTCTATATCTACACGATTAGATTGTGCATCCAATCAGCTTTTTCATTCAGTGACAAGATTGATTATGTAGAATATGCTAGTATATGATTTGTTTGATGATAATATATATATATTCATTTAAATGTATTTGTTATTGTACTATTTTATTTTTCACATAATTAAATAAATATTTGTTGAATAAAATACTAACTCAGAATTCATATTTAAACAAATATTTATTTAAACAAATATTTTATTACAAATTCAAATAGTACAAATTTGAGCTCTCACTACATTTACACATTTCCAATTATAATACAATTTCAATTTACAATTTTCACCATACTACATATTCACTCTCACTCGTATTTAATCTTCACTCTGCTCCAGCCTATGTCCAGCATCTGTGTTATCTGCAAAACAAAAGCTGACGTAGTAAAATTGTAAAATAAATATTTTGCAGTTCGCAATGAAGTGTGTGTTTTGAAAATATTATTTGCCTTAGCTATTTGGGTTGTTCAACATCATTTTCTTTTAATTCATCTTACACGAACAACTTGTGACGTGCATAGTGTATCATTGTACATGTCACAAGGCCGTGCACACCGATATACACTTGCTTGTTAAAACCGCAAGGACATGTGAGAACAAGGTCAAACCTAAGCCTAAGCTGGATTCAACTCAAGTGAAAATACAAAATCAGAAAGTCTACAGTTCAGAGGCACAAGTACAAGTCAACATGAAATTGCAACGCAGACTACATGAAAAAGACGATCAGATCAGACTTCAAGAAGTGTCAGACATGTCAAGCAGGTTAATGGCCAGTTCATATGAATATGAGTATGCAGCAATAACGATATAACAAAAGAATCGAGTGAACATGTTAAATGAAATGGTCAGGTGCAACCCAACATGTCAACAAGCTCCTAACAAGACTCAAATCAACAATATGCCAGCACATGAAAACAAGTCTGAACACAAAATGGTACAAGAACTAAACCAGCTTCAAGGGAACCAGACCAGAACAAGGACATGTGAACGCGGCAGTGGTGAAAACCAAGATTCAAAAGCAACAAAACCAGATCACAAAATGTGCAATGGCAAACATGACCACAATTTCAACCAGACAGAATCACAAAAAGGACTACCATACATGTACATGAAAACACGTACCGACTCAAAGCACAATGCAGATCAGTTCAGAGCAAGTGGAACATGATCAAAGTAACATACCAGTACAAATATAACTCAATAAGCCAGTGAAATAAGGGCAGACTCAAGTAGAACTCGAAGCAACTGGAAATTCAACATGCAATTGTGAACACGGAATCCAAAATGCATTCAGACTTCAACGAGACAAACTCAAGTATTCATATGAACACAAAGAAATGCAACAAGACTTCCAATGGCATCAGTTTCAATTACCAGTGCACAAACTTTGAATGCAACCACACATTTAACTCGAGTATACATGAAGACAACCAGACTGCAAATGCACATGTAAAAGAAAGAACCAAACAACAATACAAAGCAATCCGACATTGGTCAGAGCAATACAACATGACAGTACATAAACACATGCATACATATATGTATGTATATATATATACACACATGCATATATATTGATGAAGTAAGACCAAATCATCCAGTGCAGACTTTAATTGAACAGAAACAAACAGTTGTGAACAACGGCCCAAACATGAACATGAAACCAAGTACGAAGAAGTTAACATGAATGTACAGGCACAAGTCAAGGCATGAAGAAAAATTCAACCAGAATTGATGCCAATCTCAGACATGTATATACATACATATATGTATGTATGTATATACATGGTAATACCCAGCAAAACAGTTTCGAGCAAGGGAGCAGCTAGCACAATGGACCAGAAAACATCAAGCAAGCCTTAATATGTACAAGTTTAAATGCAGTGTCATACATACAGAATTATGCATATACACGTATGTATGTATACAACATATAAAATGAAGAAATTCAAAGTCGTGGGTCATGAACAAGTAAAGGTCACATTCAAATGCAGACAGTGAGCAAACTCCAGTGAATTGTTAATTGCCATCAAAGAAAAGAGAACAATGAACAAGTCAAGGTTCATAAAGTCTAGATTTTCTCAAAATTCAATGTTGAAGTCACAGGAGCAAAAAGAACGAAAATGACTCAAAGTAAATCAAACAATGTCAAGTAACGAACAAATCAATTTCATCACATCGTTCGATCAAAAATCGATGGCAGAGCAAATCACGTGAAGAATTCAAATAAGAAATATACGAACAAGAATTAAGTGCTTTAATCCCTATAAAATCCCAATTACATCATCGGTAGAATAGTGAGTTCAAGCTAAACCAGATCAAGCCATTGAAATAAATCACAAACTAATAACTCAAATCAAAGTCGAGCATAATTGAAATCGAAAAAGGAAAATCACATACCAATTTAATCCAAGCAATTCGAGCTCGACATTTGAAGCTGCTGTAAGTAATCGAAGCCAGAGATTCGATGGGCAAAACTTATTGAAGCGAAATCATACTCCAATCGAATAATTTCAAGCGGCAGCATCGAATTAACAGAACCTTAGCTTTTGAACGAGTAACAAAGAACGATCGAAGTCATCACGAACAAAGAAAAGAGACATCTTCTATTATTTACTATATTGGGCCTGCTCTTGTTAATTCTAATTTGGGCTAGAATTTTAATATAGGTTTTTGTTTAGTTTATTTATTTTCATTTGTAGTTTTCTTTTTAAATTGTGTAACTTTCTAGTCGTGTGACTAGGTACAAACTACGGGGCGTAGTTTGAGAATTCGCAACTCAGTGGCTGAGTTGTGGCTGAGTTTTGAGCATAAATTTAGGTTAGTCAAGTAGTGGGTGTTGTAAGTTTACGTGTGTAAGCATCTGACTACTTAATATCTAGTAGAAACATTGGGAGCAAGACGTAGGCAGATTATTGCCGAAGCTGGGTAAATCTGTGTGCAATCTCTACTGCATTGCTTTCTGTTTTATATTTTATTTCTGCATTAATTTTTATTGTTATTAATATCACCCTATTCACCCCCCTTTAGGGTGAAAGAGGTGAAAATGATCTTACAGATTAACCATTGTGGAAATTAGGTTGAAGGGCTTCTATTTCCAGGGTAATAAGTTTTAAGGACAACACTTCTGAATAATTAGTTTTAAGGACAATTTACAGCGTAATGATAAATTCATTTATTTTTTTAAGTTATATAGGAAAATGATAAATCATTTTATCATTATTTCTGTATAACTGAAAATGATAAATTCTTTTATCCTTTTCCGGTAAAATGTCTTTAAAACTAATTTTTCAGAAGTAGTGTCCTTAAAACTTATTACCTAGTACAAATAAACCCTTGAAGTGAAAATCCCCTTTAACCTTTCATATAGGTCATATATTGGTTCTCTTAGGTACTATTAGATAGTGTAATCATTATGTTTTGGGTTTGGCAACAACCTCGGTTAACCAACATCAAAATATTGAATGTCACGACTTTTACAAATTGTCAAATATTTTTTTGGCAAGTATTTACTGGGCAAATATTTGCCTGACAAAAATTTGAGCTGAATATGCAAATTTTACAATTTATACTATACAGCAACAATATTTCCCCTGGATATAGTACGTTACATTTCAGTTAAAAAATACGGTACATTGCATTTTAAAAGTAGCATCTAACATTCCACATCCAACATCTAGCTAGTGTTTTTTAAACATTCAACATATAACATATAACATATAATAGCCAACATCCAACGGAATATTGCATTCAGTCAAGTCAGATAAACTACAGTGATTTAAGTAAAATTATATGTAACTATACAATCTTTAATACATTTGATAGTTTTAAATTTTGATTCCCAACCATGCTTTTCTTCTGTTATGATATTATATATGCTGAACTCTTCTTTTTTACATCTCTTTTATCTTTATATAAATCAATATTTTCTTTAATTTCTATGTTATCCGAGAGATCTTCCAAGGATCGCATTACAAATATCGCACAAACAGTTATGCATCGTTTAAAAAGAAAACAAAATTAATGTTCTTAAATTTACTTTTGTAAATTATAAGTTTTTACTTATGAATAGTATTTTTGTTGTGAACAAGACACAAATTTTTTTGTTTTTTAGTTTTGATGGTTGCTTTGTCTTATTTGCATAAAATGACTTTAGCACTTCCAAAATTATCTCTCTAAAAATATTAAACAATCAATATATTTGATTTTGTAGTTACGATGAAACATTACATGGCACATATTTGCTTGCCAAATGTTTGATGGTAGTAACTATAAATATGTTAATAATACACCATTATACGTGCTTCTTATTTGTGTCGGCAGTTAAAGTTTTTTCTTCTGGGTCTTTGTGAATTACTGTGTTCCAAGTTTTATCGGCTGTATTAAACTGTAAGAATATATAGTGATTTTTTATACAGTGGTATCAATATTTTTTTGCAATTCATTGTGCTTTCTTTCATCGCTTTGACTACCAAAGCTTCATACATTGATTTATTGTCTCGAATTATTTATAACTGTGTTTACAGTTTAATTAGCTTTAAAATTGTCAAGTGATATGTATTTGCAACGTTAAATATTTCATACCACAACATAGGACTTTAAGTATATGATATCTTCACGATGTGGCTTTAATTTTATTTCTGTAACCAATCTATAACTTATATAGAAATATTTTTATTTTTATTTTCAATTATGTTTATTATATTACATTGAATTATATATCTTTGGGTCAACGAATCTATTGGATGGCATGTCAGAAATATGGACTCCTCTTATTTCAGTGTCTTTATCTGGGCTATAATTTGTTGAAAGAAATATAATGCATGAAATTTATTAATGGTTTATGGATGAAAGCGATACATTAGTATGATAAATATTAACTAGGTAAATATTTGTCACGCATACAGACATATATGTATGTTTGTATATTTGGATATTATGTTTATTAAAATTAAGTTACATATTTCCATCTTCTTGGTAAAAAGATTTAAGCTTGTTAATCTACTCTTATGTTAGCCATTTTCATGCAAGCCTTCTTCTTTCAATCAATATATTCATGTTTTCTTTAATTTCAGTACCGTCAGATCAGATTTTGTGCTTTCTTCTTGTATTACTTCAAACCGAGCTTTTTCATCTTCTAGTTTGTTGACGTTGCTTTTTCTCGATTTCCTTTTGTATTGTCTTTTTTTTTTGTAGGAAATTCATATTGCAAATCTGGATCTTTTATTTTTTTCCTCCCCTTTGGTTCCTTTTTACTATTTTTGACCGTGGAGAGGGAGAAACTTATTTAATATTTCTTTTCGATTTTTCCTTTCCATTTTCAAGCTTGATTTTGCCATCTTCAACCATGTTTTGTTAAATATTTTCTATTTCGAAGTTAAAATTTCATCGCTTTTCTGAATACTTGATGTTAGTATTTTGAATGTTGGACAGTCATCCTAGGTTTGTCTTTCTTTAGATTATCCATTACAGCGTATAATTAATATATGTCTTTGACGTATTTTTCTATTTTGAATTTACCATTTGGATTATAAGATTTACCTTTTCTTCGCTTTACTTTTTCAGTTTCCTTCTGCCCCAAAGCTTCTTGACTTTCAGTTTTTTTTTTTATAAGATTTACCTTTTGGATTATAAGTTTTACAAGATGGTAGAAATTTCATAGTTAGAGAGCCGGATGTTGGTTTTTCTTGAATCGCTACAATAAAGGAAAATTAGTGTTTGGTAAATATTTGATAATCTTGTTGACATCTTACCTTTATGCTTCGAAGAGTTTTTTTGGATTCTATTTTCAATTCTCTTTCTTTTTTGGCATCTTTGTGAATATTTTTTGTTTAATCTGTTTTTTGTTATAATAATTAATTATAATGTATATTTTTATGAATATATTTTGTGAATAGTGAACATGAAAATAGACAAAGAGAAAAAACAAACTTCTTGTACCTGAAATTAAAATTTTCTTGTCTCTTTTTTTTTCATCGATTAGCGTTTCTCTTTTGTCTTCCGCTATTACGATCCGATTAGGTAGAACTCACTCCCAAAAACTAGCTTGTAAGGATGTGGTGCCTAATGTGTTATATACGCATCACCTATCTCATACTACGCAATGCGAGACATTACACTTCACCACTCACATTACACTTCACCACTCTTTGAAAGTTCGATGTCCACTTCGGCCCACTCTATTTTCTTATTCACTGATTTGATGGTAGTCTTTTTTCTTTGGACGGCATCACTCACCTTTCAGTTCACGTGTATAGGTTATGACCCGATTGATACAACCCGCCCCAAAAGCTAGTTCCTAAGAGTAGCGTGCATAATGGGTTATTTACGCATAAACTTTTTTTGAGGCGTCACATCAGCTTCTCGGGTTCTTCATTGCCCTTTTTTTTTTTTTTTTTCTTTTTCTTTTTTCATTCATCTGTCCCGTACCATTAAAACCGAGAAGGAAATACCGAGGTCTGAAGCCCCCAATTTCTCCAATAATATCATGGCACGTGAATTCTATCAATGAGACATACATCTTTACGTTTGCTTCCGTCTCCCAATTTTCTCTGTGTAGCCCTTAGTTAAGTTGCAGCTATGGAGTTAAATCCCTCTTCTAGCATGCTGCACTTCGATGATTAAGTTTAAGGAATGAATATTTTCATCATCAGCGATTAGGTATTATTTTCACTCTCGCTACTTAATCGTGTATTTTCCATGTTCAACGATGATGTTAATATATTTGATTCCATTTTTTTTTCTTGATGGTATGGTGCTAATGATGAATTCAGTTTGTAAAATTTCTGTTCTCTTTAATCTCGTTCATTTTTTATTTAGGCCAATGAAATCTATGGATGATCTCATTAGATGTAGTGCAAGGACTTTTAGGATGAAATTCATGATCTATTTTGAGGTGATTCAATGGAACATATCTGTTTTGACTCATTAACTTGATCGGTAAACTTTTAGCGTTTCATATGTGATTTACATTTGCACCTTCTCCCAAGTATGGGATAACTCATATAACTGTATTGTTGTTCCAATATTAAGCTGCTTTGTGGCATATCTTATATTAATTGTCCATTGATTTTATTAGTTGACATAATTGCTTAATTCATTTTTAGTGCTCGACCATCAAAAATTTCATAAGCAAAAAATACAACGGCTATTTTCATGGCGTCTTTCCAGTGACGATTTGGGTTTTTCCGTTCTCTCTTCCTCTTTAATTTTATTCTCTGTGACTGTGGGATTTCGCTGTGCTCTATTTCTGTATTCGTATTTTAGGTTTCTCGGATGGGTTGCGAAGGGGAGTTTGACTTGGTCGGCTCTTTCGTTCGTTGTTGTCCTTCTTTTGTCGCGATTGGCCAAGCCATTCGCGCGGTGGTCGAGGGTCCGATCTCTCTGGTGGTGACTGGTGTCTCTTCTGTTGGAATTAGGGTTTACTCAATTTCCAGTTTTGGGGATTTAGCTCGATTTCGCTTTTTATGGGTTGAATCTTGCTTCATGGAGTTATCCCCTGTTTCCGATGTTGGTATTAAGTGCTCTCGTCCTTCTTGGCGTTGTGGTCGGCGGTTCGAGTCTTACACGGCAGATGTTCGCTCTGTTGGTCAGAATAGGGTGATTCCTCTGTTTGAGCCTCGGTTATCGTTCGCTTCTGAACCTTTCTCTTCTGAAGAGGTGGTTTTTTTTGTGGGATCGGTTGGTTGTGGCCCTTGCTCTGGGCCCGTGTTTTTGGGGAGTGGGGTTTCTTGCTCTCGCTTCGTTCCATCTGTTTCCTTCTCTTCATCTTGCGCCGTGTTGCCAAGTTGCGAGGAGGAATTTTTGTTTGGCTCGGTTGCTTGTGATTTTGAATGTTGTGCGGTTCCTCTGGTAGAAGGGGATTTCATCACCCCTCCTCCTCAGGAACTGGACGGTGCGTCGGTCAATGGTTTGGGTGGTGTCTGTGGTGGTGAGTTTGTTTGCTCCACTGGTTGTTCAGAGGTTATCCACGCTGAGGTTGAGGAATCCCTTGTTAGCGTGGATGGGATTGGTGATGTTCTTGAAGTGGCGGTTGGTGGGTTTTTTGGGCTTCCAGCTTCTTTGGATGTGTTGTCTCAACCCTCTCTGCTTTTGCTCGTTGGGGGTCCTATTTCGCCTCTATCTCCGAATGATGGTTTGGGGGTTGTGATCTGTTGCTCGGTGCAACTGTTTCGCAGTGTTGTTTTCTCGGCTGCAGTATGGACAGAGGGGGAATTGTTCACCTCTTTTTGTCTTACTGGGGTGGTCTGCTTTCAATGGTCTGCTGTGCTTCTGCCGATTGAGTTGAGGTGGGTTGGGGTTTTGGCACGTGTTGGCTCTGTTTGGGTGTTGTTTCGTTGTGTGCCAGAGTTATGTAGTGCTTTCTCTGCTGTGCTAGTTGTGGGGATTTGGTTGTTGTTCCCTACAACAGTGGTTTTGCTTGCTGGTGGCTTTTTGTTTTCTCAGGTGCTATTGGGCTTCTCTTTTGGTTATCTTATCGCTAGCTTTCGGTTCGATATTTTGGAGGCCGGCCAGATTAGGTCCTCGGTTGTCTTTTTTTTATTGTTTGTTGAGGCGGGGTCGTCTCTGCCTAAGCGTTATGTTGTTGGCAATTTGGCCCTTTTGTTATTGAGCCATGACGTGCTCTGGCACGTGCTCCCTGTTTTTGGTTCACGTTGGTTATTTTGTAACGTATCAGGTCACCTTGATCTAGTGAGCTCTGTTTGGAGCGTTCTACGATCGGTGGTTGGTTATAGCCTTTGCGAGGCCTGGTCAGTGTCGTATATGGCTTATCCCTTCTTTTCTCTGTTTGATTTCTTCTGGTCTTTACGGAGATATTATCCTGTTTGGGTCGATTGGCTCAGGCGGTATTCCTCTTTTGATGGCATAGTGTACCCAGTTGTGGTCCACTATGCGGTTAGATTGGAATATTACCAGTCAGGTGCGACCCGAACGGGAGATTGCTCTGCTAGAACCAGCTTGCGAACCACACCTATCATGCGAGGCTGCCTTCTCTATGGCAGTCCGGCTTGGGAAAGGTTCCTACAGCATTATGGGATGCGCTTATGTCGCTCCCCTACATTTATTCATTCCCCGCTTCCTCTACCGATTCATTCTGTCTCTTCGTCTGCTATCTGTTCTAGCCGTTGCTCCCTTCCTTCGTCCTCCTGCTCTTTATCGATCGTCATCCCGATGCTTTCTGCTGAGGAGATTGCGCTGATTAATGACCGCCTCTCTCGTCTTACCGAGAACTCTCTCCCTTCTGGTTCTCTTTCGTCTATTTCTTTGCCCGCTCATCCGACGAGTCTGGGTGATTCTTCGGTATCCGATCCTGCGCGTCAGCCTTCACGTAGATCGTCCAGTCGTAGATCTCGTTCCGCCTCGTTCATCCCCCGCACTATCCGTACTCGCTCTATAGCGGCGAGAGAGCAGATCGGTAGATCAGCTCTATCATCCTTGTATCTTATCTGAGCACCGTCTGCGTGTTAGCTCTTGATTTTCTGCTTGTCTCTTTTTTCTGCTGGCTTCATGTCGAACTTTCTTTTTTGGAATATTCGTGGTATTGGCAATGAAGCTTCTTCTGCCAGGCTTAGACGGATTGTCCGTAAGCATTCCATCGGTTTAGTGGCCATTTTAGAACCTTTTGTGGGTCCTGAGGAGATCTCCAAGGCCGTTTTATCATTAGGTTTCGGTGGTGCTTTATCTAATATTTCGGAGAAAATTTGGATTCTTTGGTCCAAGGGATGGATTATTAGCTCTGTTTTTGATTCTTCACAACTTTTATCCATCCTGTGTAGATCCTCCTTCTCCCCGATACCGTTCATCTTCTCGGCGGTGTACGCCAAGTGTGACCGATTAGATAGATTATCCCTTTGGAATGACATTTTGTCTCTTTCTGATTTCGGTTTCCCGCTCTCAGTTGTGGGTGGCGATTTCAATGTGGTAGCCAGTCAGGCTGAAAAAT
This sequence comes from Allium cepa, assembly GCA_030765085.1. Taxonomy (NCBI): domain Eukaryota; kingdom Viridiplantae; phylum Streptophyta; class Magnoliopsida; order Asparagales; family Amaryllidaceae; genus Allium; species Allium cepa. Next base: position 434,736,699 of record CM060943.1, read on the forward strand.
TAGGTGGGGCGACCGTCAATCGTCTGTCGGTCTCAGACTTCAATTCTTTCGTTGCGAGGTCTGGTTTAGCTGAGATTCCTTTCGTTGGTTCTGCTTTTACTTGGTCTAACAACCAGGAAGGACCAAATCGGATCCTCTCTAGATTAGATAGGATTTTTGGGTCTGCTGATTGGTTCAATTTGCCGTATTCTTTCTCTATTTCTCACCTTCACCGGGCTTGTTCTGATCATGCTCCCCTTGTCTTAAGATGCGCTTCGCGTTCTTTATCGGGGCCTTCTTCCTTTCGTTACCTTAGCATGTGGAGTTCCCATCATTCTTTTCTTCAGGTGGTTGAGGAATCGTGGTCGAGGGTGATACGAACTCCAAATTCTTTCACTCTTCGATTCGTAAGAAGGCAAATTTGCTTTCTATTCGCGAGATTGTGAGATCGGACCATTCGGTGGCTTCGACTCCTTCTGCTGTTAAGGAGGTTTTGATCTCCCACTTTCAATCTTATTTGGGAGCTCCTTCGGTGTCCGATCCGGCTTTGGGCATTTTGGCTTTCGTTCCTAGGATTGTTTCTGATTTGGATAGCATTGTTTTGGCTGCCCCGCCGTCGCCTGATGAGGTTCGTGCCTGTGTTTTTGCTCTCAGTAAGGATAGTGCCAGCGGGCCGGATGGTTTTAATGGCTCCTTCTTTCGATCTACTTGGAATATTATCCAAGCTGATTTTTGTTTGGCGATTCAGCATTTTTTTTCTGGGGCTTCTCTCCCGATTAGTTGGTCTTCCACCAATTTGGTCCTAATTCCTAAGTGTGACAACCCTAGGACATGCTCGGAATTTCGTCCTATTAGTCTTTGTAACTTTGCTAACAAAGTAATCTCCAAGGTTTTGGCTACCCGGCTGGCTCCTTTTCTTGACCGCTTAATTTCTCCTTCCCAAGCTGGTTTTGTTAAAGGACGCCTGATTACTGATAACGTCCTGCTAGCCCAAGAACTTGTCTCTCAGCTTGACCGTAAGGTCAGGGGTTCTAACATCGTCTTCAAGCTTGATATGGAAAAGGCATACGATCGTATGTCCTGGTTTTTCATTATTAGGGTCTTCCGTGCTTTCGGTTTTCCTGAGCCCCTTATTGATTTGGTTTGGAGGCTCATTTCCAACTGTTGGTTCTCTGTTCTCATTAATGGTTCGGCCAATGGCTTTTTTTGGGCTGGCAGAGGGATCCGTCAGGGCGATCCTCTCTCTCCTTCTCTTTTTGTTATAGCGGCCGAGGCCTTCATTCGTGGCCTTCACTCCTTGACGGTTTATGGTCAGATTCCGCGTTTCGGGATTCCGAGCGGGTGTCCTCTCGTCTCCTCTTTGTCTTTTGCGGATGACATTGTTATTTTCTCTAACGGCTCTCGGTCATCTGTTCGTAGTCTTATTCGTTTCGTTCATCTTTATGAGAGATGCTCGGGCCAATTGGTCAATTCTGCTAAGAGTTGTTTTGTTCCCGCGAAGGATATGGACCTTGTTCGTGTTTCGTGGGTCGAGACGTTTACTGGCTTCAAGGCCTCTTCCCTTCCACTTCCTTATTTAGGTATAGTCCTATACCGAGGAAGGAAGCTTAATGCCATTTTCGATCCTCTTACGGATAAGGTTAGGGGTAAGATTATCCGTTGGAATGCGTGTCTTCTGTCTCAGGCTGGTAGATTAGTGCTTATTCAATCGGTTCTGAGTTCTATGGGAACTCATATCTTCGCTGCTATGTCTCCCACTGCCTCTTTCTTTCATTCGTTTCAATCTTTGGCGTCCTCTTTCTTCTGGGGTTCGAAGGGTGATGACCGTAGACACCATTGGGTGTCATGGTCTGTCATATGTCGTCCAAAGTCTGAGGGGGGCTTAGGGCTGCGTCATCCGAAGGACATGTGCTCGGCGTTCGCTTGCAAGTTGTGGTCCAGGTTTGGGTCTAACGATTCCTTGTGGGCCAAGTTTCTTCATGCTAAGTATCGGAGACTGGCGCCCTCTGGTTTCTCTGGCTCCCCTTCTTACGCCAGCGAGACCTGGAAGCATATGCAATCGGTTAAGGTGCTTGTCGATTCTCATGGCGGTCTCTCTGGCTGGGATGGGGGTCCTTTTACTATCCTGAAGGCTTGGAGATCCTCTCGCTCTCCTAATCCTATCCTTCCCCTTTTCGCCTACATCTGGGATGCTCGTATCCCGCTGAAAGTCTCTCTCTTGATGTGGCGTATTTTTCACTCTGGTCTTCCGGTTGATGAGAACATTCAGCGCATTGGCATTCCGCTTGTTTCCCGATGCAGGTGTTGTGGCAACGGGGAAACGGAATCTATCACTCATTTGTTCTTCGGTGGATGGTGTGCTCGATCCACCTGGAATTATTTCGGTAATTTCGTGGGAGTCGGTGGCATCGTTTTATCGCCAAATGATTTGCTGTCTTCTTGGTGGTCTGATTGCACTGGGAAATCGCTTCGCTCTATCCTCTTTCGATTGATTCCGTGTTTGATTTGTTGGCATTTGTGGTGTGCGAGGAATAAGGCTTTATTCGAAGAGGTTTCTATGGATCCTCTATCCGTTGCTCGGCGGGTTAGGGATGATGTCTTCCTCGCTTTTCGTGGCCGGCCTTTCAAGGGATCGGCCAGTGCTCGTTCGCGTCACTTAGTCAAGCTTTTATCTATTCACTGCTCTACCTCCTCTGATAGAGCGGGTATTGGATGATTGCCGAACCAGGGACTCCTTATTGGTCCATCTGTTTCCTTTTCCTCTTCTTCCTTCCCCCCGCCCCCCCCCCCCCTTTTACCTCTGACTTCGTGGCTATTGCTCCAGGTTCTTGTCTTTTGGAAGTCTGCTGTTGGGTTGGAGCATTTCTTCCCGCATATTGGTTCTTTCTCTGCGCTTCCAGCTCTGTTGTGCGTTGGTTGTCGGTCGTCTGGCTTTGGTTTTCTTGTTCGCTAGTTCTGTATCCAGTTGCTGCTGTGCTTGGTTGGCTATTGACATCGGCTTCTGGAGGTGGCTATGCCGGAGCTCGATGTCGATGTTGGCGGGACGGTGGTTTTCCCGGAACCCCTGGTTATCCTAGGCCAGCTTTCTTATTTCTTCTGTCCTTTTCCTGGCAGAGTGGGTTTATTTTGCTCCGCTTTTTGTTGCTTATTTAGACTATGTATGGAGTTTGATTGATTCGGCTGTTCTGTTTTGGTTTTGAGTTACCTGTCAGGCTTGTTGACAGCATTTTGGTGATGGTTAATTTTATTATTATTTACAAAAAAAAAAAAAAAAAAAAATTAATTCATTTTTAGTCATCCATAGATTTTCTCAGTTGACATAACTGCTTTTATTTCAGTAGTACATTCTTATGATATTAATATTGAAACAACAATAAAATTATATTTAAAGATTTTTACTTCTATTTGAAACAACAATACAATTATATTTGAATAGCAGTATTATTATCCAACGTTTACTTCTATATTTGAAGATTTTTACAGTATTAATAAATTATGCAATAGCTTTAGTAATAACGGTCGTTTTTTAGCTGAGATTTAAATAATTCATTTATATTGGGATTATACAGTGATAACACTGGTATTGACCTGAGATTCCAAATAATTTATTTATATTTGCGATTCTTAATTATCTTAAATAATACTATAATAATAATAATAATAATAATAATAATAATAATAATAATAATAATAATAATAATAATCCTATGTTCATAGCTCATGGTACTGGATTTAATCATTTATGTTAACCATTGTGAAATTTTAATATGCACCTATTTTGGTTAATAATACTGTTTTCCTTGATTTTATAAATAAATTTTGAATTTAAGTCATCATGTTTCCTTTTTATTTTTTTGGAAAGCATGCTGCGTAAATTCTAAAATTTTATGGACTAAACATGCCTTGACAAATGAAACAGTGGTTTCTCTATTGATACCTGAATATCATAACAGTTGCATATTTTGGTTAATAATTTCCGCATCCATTACTCGAATATCATTACAGTCACATGTTTTGGAAAATATTATCTTCATGTTCAAAGTATCAATTTTTATAAAAAAAAAATCACACTCGTGTCATTGTTATGCAAATAGTAGCGCTTTGCGGAAGCTTGTATCAACGGATCTTTGTCAGCCAAATCATAAAGAGATAATATGAATTCAAAACAAGACGGAGTTGAAATCAAAACGCATTAACACAAGATATTCCACCCAACCATCCACTTTATTGATTCGCCAAATTTTTGTTTACAATTAATATAATATTAGATGGCAAAAAGTTATTTGATTAGCCAATTAGAGAGAGAAATAAACATACTCACATATACTTATTAATTAAAGGAAATAAAATCTTCTCTTTCTTTCTTTTGCATATTTATTTCCCTCTGTTTGTGATTTTGTATCACAAAAATTTAACACTCCACCTTGATGCAAAATCACATATCTTCAACACATCAAGCATGTCATCTCTAGATCTATCACAAATCCCCATATCTCAACCACACTAAATTACAAACCTCAACCACCGTCTGCAAGTGATGCATCTCCCACATGAGGCGCACCACACAAATCCGGTCTCAAAAACGTTTGTAATACCATAAAGATCTTCATCTTGGCTTTGTGAATTTTGCAATTCGACACCTGTCTATCACTTGATCTGAGCTCATCACCTGATCACTATCGATCCCTCGAGCATCATCAACATGAAAACCCATGTCTAAAATATGATCATCAATGCTAGAATCATAAGCAGCGACCACATTAACCTCTCCACCTTGCTGTAGACTAGGTCCTTCAACCGTCACTCGCTTTCCATTGTTGACTACAGAACCAACCAAGCTATAAAGGTTTCCTTCTTCCAATACTTCTCTCATCCTTACATGACCACCTTTTTTTACTCTCAAAACTCCATCTTGAGTCTTATAAGTGCAACCAAAGCTGTCCAACTGTCCGAAAGAAAAAAGATTATGCCAGCAAGTGGGTACATGTCTCACTTCAGAGACTTCTCTAATCACACCATCATGCATACGAAATCGGATAGATCAAATACCACAAATCGCCAGCTCTTCTTCATTGACTGTTCTAATTATGCCGACACTATTCTCATAAGAAGAAAAACAATCCACATCTCTACAAATGTGAAAAATGGCTTTCGAATCCATCTTGCAAGGCTTATTTTTACTAAAGAGGACATCGCAAAAGGCATCACTATTGGTACCTTCAGCAAAATCTGCATATACATCACTACCAATATCACCATACATAGCATTTTTCTGATCTCTTTTATAAGCATAACACTTGCTGTGTATGTGATCTTTCTTATTACAATAATGACAAGTGATAACACCTTTACCATTAGCCTCCTTCTTCTTTCAAATTATCTCTTTCTTCGAGTCCCTTGCCACCATAACTTCATTTTGAATTGATTTCATACCCGACCATTTTCTTCTAAGCTCCACATTCAAAAGACTGCTTTGAATAATTTCTAAAGAGACAGTTCCATTAGCATTGGAATTACTCAATGAAACAGCCAAAGTTTTCCAACTTTCTGAAAGCGAACTTATTAATAAAAGAGCTTGTAATCCATCATCAAAATTGATCTTCATATTTGCCAATTGGTTTATTACATCTTGGAATTCATTCAAATGCTCTGCAACTGACCTGTCTTTATTTAATTTCAGTTATACCAACTTTTGAACCATGAAAGCTTTACTAGTAGCACTCTTTGACTCATACAAAGATACCAACATGTCCTGCAAAGCTTTTGTGGATTCACAACTAGCCACATGATGGAAAACTGAATCATCAAGATACTGGCGAATCAAAGCAATCGCCTTCTTAATCATCTTCTTCCATTTTCCCTCATCTGTATCAGAGAGCTTCTTTCCATCTCCATCAATCGGATCATGAAGATCATTGAGGTATAGAACATCCACCATCTTAGGTTTTCAATTTTTTTTAATTTTTCCCATCCAAGATTTACATATTTATTTTCCTCTGTTTGTGATTTTGTATCACCAAATTTAACAGTCATTGGTGATATATTAAATATATGTGTTTATAACAATAATTTCAGTTATAACGGTAATAGCTTTAGTGATTATATATGTACTACTTTTATTCATATATTCTAGCTATATAAGGCATTCGCCTATTGTTCTTTTCATATATTTAGATATAAATTTGTTTATATTACATGAATTTGTATGGCGATGATCTTATGGAATAGGAATTAAATGTTTGTTTAATAAATTAAAACAAAAGCTTGCACTTTCTGAAACATATTGAAAGAATATTTTGTTATAAACTTTAGGAATCCAAGTCATACGAAGAAAACTAGTTTTTTTATATATATATATTTATGGGTTCTTAAACTTATAAGTTTCCACATTGAAGTAATTTGTTTTCGCTATCAAGTTTTATTTACCAGTGTGTGTATTATTCAATTTATTTCACTTACACGATAAGATCGTTGGGCACATTCATATGTTAGATGTCAAACTTAATCTTGATGTTTATTTTAGTTTTATTTAGAATTTAGGGTGTTGGAGCAAACTATTTTTTTAAAACCATTTGACTATCATGGATTTTACATCATTCAAACTAATTTTAGATCATTCAATTAAATAAATTCACTTCAACGATTCCGTCAATATTTTCCCCCCGTTGCACCATCGCAAGTTGTTGTTTTTTTTTATCGTTCTTCCTCACTTTATCATTGATGCCTGCCGCTCTTTTTCAAAAATCCATCGAGTTATTCCTCAGACGTGTAAAGGTCATTGCGCTTAGGTAATTTCACATGTCATAATAAGCGATATATTATTACTGCAGCTTGTATTGGATACATATCAAATGCGGGTTGTTTTATATGGCCCAACCCGCAGCCCATTTATGTAAATTACTTATATAAAGGCCTGTATGCCTGCTGTAAACTATGATTCTTAGTTTTTCTGATCAATACAAAAATATACAATATTCTTTTTCAAACTTTATCTTGGTATCAGAGCTTTGCATCAAAACTGCTTAACAGCAGATTCTCTCATTAGAAGAGATTTCATCATTTGAGAGCATTGTTCATCATTTGATTCAAGTGTCGTGCCAAGAAGAAGGATTTCAGAGAAAATCTCATCACTGATCCATCATCGGCTGCACCTGTCTCATCAGAACTTTCAAGAATTTCATTCTTTCTTACCTCTGTGCTTTACCAAAGTATAGGTGTCAGAGTTTCATCATCATTCACCAATACCGGTTGCATCTTCTTGCTTCCTACTGCAGTTCTTGACTTCCTTTGGTCATCACTATCTTGTTTTCAAACACTTTAAAGATTTGCTCTCGATGGCTGATGAAAAAAGCAACATTGCAATGTCTGAGAGTTCAGTTCCAAGAACTACTCAAGATCAGTCAAATGATACCCAAGAGTTGATCATATCTATCATCAAGCCCCAAAGTCAGATCATCACCATTCAGTTGAATGAATCCAACTTCCTGTTATGGAAATTCTAGATTGAAACAGCCATTAGAGGATATGGCTTGCAAGAATTCATATATGGCACTTCTATCACCCCACCAAGATTCACTACAGATAATGAGGGAAAACTTATCAGTAACAAAGACTACATTACCCATGAAAGACAAGATAGCCCGATTAGTTCTTGGCTACTATCTTCAGTTGGTGCAAATCTCATGCCACAGTTAGTTGGTTGCAAGACAGCATATGAGATTTGGCACACAATTGAACAAATTTTCAACTCACAATCTACAGCAAGAATAATGCAATTTAAAAGACAATTGCCGAACTTAAGGAAAGACAATGACAGCATGAGAGACTATCTGTCTAAGACAAAAACTATTTGTGATCAACTTGCATGTGCTGGACATAAAGTAGCAGATACAGAACAAATATTGTGTATTTTAAGTGGGTTGGATGAAGAGTATGAAGCTGTTGTAGCCATAATATCATCCAACGAAAAACTACCCTCACTTCAATCTGTTCAGTCAATGCTAATTGCTCATGAAGGGAGATTAGAGTTAAAGAAACCTACAAATGTGGAATATAATGTCAATTATGCATCAATCAATAGAAACAGGAATCCAGACAGAAGCCAAAGTAACAGAAATCAGTCAGGGAATTACAAAGGTAGTCAATCAAACAGAGGCAGGGGTAGAAGTGGCAGATCAAATTATAATAACAACAAACCAAGATGTCAAATATGCGAGAAGTATGGTCACACTGCAAACAAATGCTATTTTAGTTTTGATGCTAATTTTACTCCTGTGCAACAGAACAACAACAATACCAGATCTCAAAACCACAGTGTTAACTTGGTAAATATTCAGCAAGAAACCAAGCCAGAAAGTTCAAACGGCAGCATAACAAAGGTTGAAGACATTCAAGATGATAGCTGGTTTTCAGATTCTGGTGCAACCAACCATGTGACAAACAACTTGAGTCAACTAAACCTTGGAAATAGAGAGTACAAAGGTAAAAATCTATTATATTTGGGTGATGGTAAGTCAATACACATATCACATACTGGAAATGCAAGTATTAATGGTACTAGGCAACTATATCTCAAGAACTTGCTAAGAGTACCATTAATTAGAAAAAACTTGATGAGTGTTTCACAATTCGCAAAAGACAATAATGTCTATTTTGAATTTCACTCTAAATACTGTGTTGTGAAAGATAATCTAACTAATGAAGTTCTTTTGCAGGGTAGAGAACACAATGGCGTATACAAATTTGATGTCATAAGCACAAGAAAACCTGAGTGCAAAAGCAGATTATGTCATGTAATTGAATCTAGTAATGTTGAAAAATCTAGTGACAATTTTGATGTATGTCACTGTAGACTGGGACATCCCAGTATAAATGTTGTTAAACAAGTCTTGAATGAATGTGATAATACTCTTGTTAAACAAATTCCCAACTCTTATATATGCACATACTATCAACTAGGTAAGAGTCACAAACTTGCATTTCCAGATTCAGAAACTGTGTATAAGAATGCACTTGAACTAGTTGCTGCTGATCTTTGGGGGCCAGCCCCAATTAGTACTGATTACGGTTACAAATATTATATTTCTTTTATTGATGCTTATTCTAGACACGTATGGATATACTTTTTAAAGTCAAAATCTGAAACTAACAATGCAGTGATACAATTCATCACAAATGTTGAAAGGCAGACAAATAATCAGGTGAAAATTATGTAGACAGATGGAGGTAAGGAATTCTTGCCATTAAAAAGGTATTTTCAAGACAAAGTAATCACACACAGAATCACTTGTCCTTACACATCTGAGCAAAATGGTCTCATTGAGAGAAAACACCTACACATTGTCGAGACTGGTCTGACCTTGTTAGCACAAGCATCTATGCCACTTAAATTCTGGCCTGATGCCTTTTCTACTGCAGTCTATTTAATTAATAGACTGTCCACAAAAGTACTGAAATACAAGAGTCCAATGGAAGTACTATCCAAAGTCAGACCAAACTATCAAACTCTAAAGATGTTTGGATGTCAGTGTTTTCCCTATATAAGACCATATAACACACATAAGCTAGATTATAGGTCTACACCTTGCACATTCATGGGTTATCCTGCAAATCAAAAAGGCTACAAGTGCCTTGATAGTAATGGCAAGGTTTATATATCAAGACATGTGATATTTAATGAGCATGAATTTCCTTTTAGCAATGCAGATATCAAAACATCTCAAAAAATATATAATGCAAAACATTCTATACCTCCTATAATTCAATCACCAGAGATAATCATACCAGTTCATAGTGAAGATAATCATGCCAGGAGAGACATCATCCCACAACACACAATGCTCACAAGTGAACCAGGTCATGGGCAGAATGAAGAATCAACAAGAGTCACTGCATCTGACAGCAACAACTTGGGTGATCCATGTCAAGTATCAGATGATCAACAGTTCACTGATGATCAACAAAGGACCACTGATACAGATGAAACTCAGTCCATTGTTCCTGCAAACACTGGTCACCACATGATAATTAGGGCAAAAAGTGGTATATTTAAACCAAAAGTCTTCAGTATTGAATCAGATACATGTGAGCCCATCACATATCAACAGGCAGTTGCAGATAACAACTGGAGAGTTGCTATGAGTGAGGAGTATAATGCATTAATAAAAAATAACACTTGGGATCTTGTGTCAAGACCTATAAATAAAAACATTATAGGATGCAAGTGGACATACAAGTTAAAGAAAAATCCTGATGGCACAATTCTTAGGCATAAAGCAAGATAGGTGGCCAAGGGATTTTCACAACAAAATAGGTTTGATTTTAATGAAACATTCTCCCCTGTTGTGAAACCAACATCAATCAGGATAATTTTAACTATTGCTTTGCATAAGAATTGTGTCATTCAACAATTAGATGTGAATAATGCTTTTCTTAATGGTGAATTGCAGGAAGAAGTTTACATGGAGCAACCATATGGATTCACAAAGAGTGGCAGTGAACAACTTGTGTGCAAACTCAACAAAGCACTTTATGGTCTCAAACAAGCTCCTATAGTCTGGTTTGAGAAATTAAAGACTACATTATGCAGACACAGCTACCATCAAACTAAATCTGATAACTCTTTGTTCATTAAATTCTTTAACCATACCATCACATATATACTAATTTATGTGGATGACTTTATCATTACAGGAAATAGCAAATCTGAGACTGACAACATCACACAATGCTTAAAGGAAGAGTTCTCCATTAAAGATCTGGGAGAATTAAATTATTTCTTAGGCATTGAGGTTAAAAGAGTATCAGATTCTGAAATTCATCATAACCAGAAAAAATACATCAATGATATTTTGGTCAAAGCTAAGATGGACAAGGCTAATGCTCTTCCCACTCCAATGACAAGTAATTTACATCTCTCAAAAAACAAAGGTGATCCAATACTGAATGACAAGCAATACAGAAGTATAGTGGGTGCATTACAGTATGCTACTATAACCAGACCAGATATTGCCTATAGTGTTAATAAAGTCAGTCAATTCATGCAAAGACCGCTAGATGAGCATTGGAAAGCTGTAAAAAGGATTTGAGATATCTCAAAGGATCTATTAATCAAGGGCTAATTCTACAATCATGTTCCTCGCTACACATCACTGGTTATTCAGATTCAGACTGGGCAACAGATTATGACGATAGAAAATCAACCACTGGTTACTGTGTGTTCTTAGGCAACAATTTGATATCATGGTGCGCAAAAAAACAGCAAACAGTTTCAAGATCTAGCACTGAAGCTGAATATCGAAGCATAGCAAGCACTACTGCCGAAATTATGTGGACAAAATCTCTTTTAAGTGAACTACATGTCAATTTCAACAGAAGAGCAACTATATGGTGCGATAATCAAAGTGCAATATCTCTCACAGCCAACACAGTTCTACATTCTCGTATGAAACATATAGAACTGGATCTATATTTCGTACGAGAGCAAGTTATCAAAGGAGATTTAAGGGTTAACTACGTACCTTCCACTTACCAGAAGACCGACATACTAACTAATCCCCTATCGAGACAGCGCTTTACTCGCCTCAGGCATGTGCTCAATGTTGATGAAATGGATAGTAATCTGAGGTCAAAAACTCAGATTTACATCCCTAAAGCTCCTGAACCAGCATCTGAAGGATACAATGACTGGCAACTTAATCTGGCCTCAAAAGAAAACTCGTCGAAGCTTGCATCAAGAAAAAAAAACATCATGTTCTAATCCTGAAGACTTCTGATTGAAGTCATCAGAATCTCCTGCTTTGCTTAATCCTCTCAGAGCTTTCAAGTTTGCCGCGCATCTGAAGAATCGCTCGCAGGTTTTTCAAATAAGCAGTGGATCTGAAGAATCGTCCACTTATTTCTCTCAAAGTTTTCAAGAAAGAAGCGGATCTGAAAAATCGCTCGCAAACCCTAAACCTAATTTGGGTTTGAGGGAGGTGAATAAGCGATATATTATAACTGCAGCTTGTATTGGATACATATCAAATGCTGGTTGTTTTATATGGGCCAACCCGCAGCCCATTTATGTAAATTACTTATATAAAGGCCTGTATGCCTACTGTAAACTATGATTCTTAGTTTTTCTGATCAATACAAAAATGTACAATATTCTTTTCAAATTTTATGTGTCATGTTTCCCTGTGCTTCATTTAGTTTTTTTGTTTGGCAAATATTTGCGAATCCTTGATTATTGAAATGATTTTTCCTACTGAGAAGCTCCATGGTTATCTTGCTATTTAGACTGAAAATTGTGTTGCATTTTAACTATTGTACTATGTTCGATAAAATCCTGTTTGATGATGTAAGGGTTCTCTTTGAAGTTTCTAATAAAAAAAAATCTGATGTTATTTTCAATTTGATACATAAAATCATGTGTCTGTAATTTCTATCCGTATGCATCTTGGATGTTTTTCCTTGTTTCTTTTATGTGTGGTGGATGTGGTTAACCTATTTGTTGAATTTACACTTAAGTGTTGAACAATTTTTGATAAAGTATTGGTCTGAAATTCTGTGAGGCATATCTGTTTCATTTCGTAGGTTGATTAAACGGCTGCATTTTATCTCATTAACTCATGAGTGATTGAATTAAGAATTACCTTTTTTTTGGGTTCACATCTTTCACATGCTAGAATTTTTTTTTAAGTTTTATGGTATTACATGCCTTATCATTCACATTTTAAGAATTTTTGCAACTTTTATTTATTGTATTGGATAAATACTCAATGATAGTTTTATTGATCCACTGTTCATTGCAACCCAATTTCATTGCACAATGATTAAGCTCTTTATTTTTCAAGTAATGCCAATAAATATTCCTTTGCAGGCAATACCTATAAACTGTGGTTTCTATGAATTCTCGAGTTATGGAGAAGTTGTTGCTTTTGCAAGGCGATACAAATTTTTTAAAAATGAGTAAATTACAAATTAGATTTCTTATTCTACATTTTAAGTTATGTCGGTGCCACAAGTAGAAGATTATGTTTTGTAAAATCTAAAAATTTAAATAATCATGGTCATGGCTGTTAGTTTGAGAAAAAATGAATTCTCATCATAAAAATAATACCATAGGTAATCACATGTCCATATCTTAGTGAAGTATTAGTTAACATGAAATATATGATGAAAATTGTAGTTGAAGAAATCCAAAATAGGAGAAGCTACTGAATGCTTTACATTTCTTTAAGTTGGATTCAAGTAACAATGGTAAGAGAAGCTGAGAGCCACTGAACCTTTTTGTATTATTTAAAGATAGCGAAAGCCAAAAAGCTATTGAGGTTATGAAGATTGAAGTTCATAATATATTCACCTGAAAAATTCACTGCATATACTACAAAACCTTTACCATAGTTACTTGAAACTCATTATACTACAAAATGCAAAGTTACTTAAAGAGATCTCAGAAATGCTGGACTTCTCTCGGTCTCCGTCTTTACAATTAAAATTCAAATACAATTTTAATTTTTTTTGGATTCAATCTGTTTGCTTTATTCCTAAGTTTAAAGTAGATGTTGATAGGTGCATCAATCACTACCAGAAAAATGGTCTTTTGGCTACTCTAAATGACAGGCCTTTTAATGTAAATGCTGTTTTAATGTAGTATTACCTTTATAAAACATAAAAATAATAATATACACCGCTGCAAAATGATAAAAGTAGGTAGTGGGCTCCACATTTTTTTAGGCCTCCAAATCCCTTATTTTACATTACCGCCACTACAGTGCCTTCTTTCATTTCCTCCTATTTCTTCATAAAACTACTTCCAATTCCCTCCTTCAATTACCCTTCCGTCGCCGCAATTGGTCTCACGAGTAGCCATCATCTCCTTTGCCGATGTTTGCTCCTCTGCCATCGCCACGACACAGCTCTACTCCTCTTCCATCATTCCACTCTTGTCATTTCGTTCGCTCGTAGTTATCCCATCCAAGGTAAACCTAATTTTTAGCTTTAATTTACCTTATAATGACTAATCAAGTCTGGGGCTTGGTTTTGAGATTGTTATGTATTACGAATTTACAATTTATATATGCTCTTGTTTGCACCAATCATTGGTATCCGATGATACTGGATTCTGAAATTTTTTAGTATCTTTTAGTGATCTACTAAAAACCAAAAGTTATTCTTAATGCATGGAAGATGCATTTCCATAAATACTTAAGAGTACGTTCTCATCTTAAATTATTGGTTCATTTTTGGTTCGTTTTTTACTGTATTGATTAAATTGTAAGTTTTAAATTGTGTATATTTATCTGGATATAAATGCTAATCGACTTCTGAACAGGTATTGTGGGATAAACACAAAACATGTTTGCTAAATGCTACTTGATAGAAGAAAAAAGAAAAAAGTTGGTGTTATGGGTAGCATCAGCCTGGCTTATTTGAGGTGAGCTTTGGGCAGAAGTTACATTAATTGGAAGGGGTAAAGCTGGTGATATTGGTGCTTAGTGGTTAGAAGAATCTTGCAGTTGGAAACCAGAACTTCTGTATTTCCATAACTTCTATAGGATGATATTGATAGATGGTATTCTTTTCTTATCTTGTACTGCAGTTTGCATCTTACTTGCCACCAACTAATTAGATCTGGTATTAACATTTAGTATGTGTTTTAAACATTGTAGCTGAATTTTGCATGAATTGAATGCCGTATATATCTGTTGCATTTGCTTGCAGCCTCGTCTGTGGTCTCATTATAAGAGAACGATAGATTAGTAGGGTATTCAATTCAGCGCAAGTAGTCGTGTGCCATAAATTTTGTGATTAAAACTCAGCATGTAAATGAGTTCTATGCTGAATTTTTTGTTTTCAGGATTTATTATCGCCAAACAAATAAATCAACCTTAGTTGATTACATTCATTCAAAACCTAAAAGATTTTGATAACATCTTGGATGATATTTGTTACTTTAAATTTTTGTATTTGATATATGACTTTCTATTATTTGATCAGATAAATGGTATGTTGAGATACTGATAATCATATCTAAAACTTAAAACGTGATACAACTACATTTACCTCTGACCCGACCCGCCTTGTGCACCTGCCAAGCTACTGGAATAAATATGCGCAATATATAGAATTAGTTATAACAAATTTGCTTTGTTTCTTTTTACTGTTACAAATGTAGGGCCAGAATTACAATTGCCTAGGATTTAGTGGCCAACTTGCATTAGTTGTTACAATTTAGGATCTATATATGCATGATATTTGTAATGAAATGGCAATGAATGAAATATTTTCCTTTCTTGGGCTAATTCTTCTTCCTGTGACCACTTCATTCTTCTTCCTCCTCTAATTTGTCTTCTTCTAGCTTGCATTTCTGCCTTCTAGTCCCAGCAGCCTATCTAAACGTTACAAGAATTATCTCTCATCACTCAATCTTCCTAATGCAATGCCTACAACGAGTTTCCCCCCTTGCAGTTCTTCTACGATTTTTGTTTTCTATTTAAAATGAATGCAGCCATGCTAATCCCTCATCTATGCACCACCTTGTCTCAAGTCAAGAACAAATGTACATTATCTTGCATCGCTCAATCTGATCTCCTTCTTTCGCCGTACCACTTACTACTATGACCTAATTGACGCATAACTTGACCTTTGAGCTTATCGAGCGACTCTTAAGAGTTAGCGATTGTGACTGTCTGTGGACTCTTTTCTAGCAATAGCACTTTCTTCTCTAACGACATCAACTTCCTCCCTATCGACCTCTGGTTCATCCTGTAGCTTATTTGGATTTATGAAAATATTGGTATTAAAATTCTGGATGTGGGTACTTTGACTGTTAAAAAGTCGTTTTATCAAAAAGTTGGGACAATTTTATAATGTATCAATTGCTTTATTTTCAAAAGCAGTTTGATGTGGTTCATTTTAGTCTAAAAAATAGTAGAGTTCAATACATAATATCAAAATAGCGACATGCATGTATAATTGGTTTACTCGATTAGCCATAGGAAATTTGAAGTGTTGTCAGCTATAGAATGTTCGTGTGTAAACTATAATGGTTTAAATTTTTTATTTTAAAATATGAGCAGAAAATGTAGTTATAAATATTAATATAATGATTACATAAAGGAATATTTAGTTTCACATCCATGGATTTTTCTTGAATATAGATGTCATCATTTCTGGATCCATATCCATAGTACTATCTGGATACTGAGCATCCGCAGCATCTGTTTTTTGAATATGAGATATTTTTATATTTTCTACTGTGGAGGTAGGAAAAATTTAGTTAAGGAATCTATAGCTAGGCCTATAATCAAATCTCTCATGCCTCCAGTAATAAACTAAAAATTAAAATATCTGTGCTTAATAAAATCCGAGTTGAGATCCGTTTTCACAGAAATATAAAGGTGTTATGTCCAAATTTTATATGTGAAACATGTGAATCAGGTAATCGGAGAGCTATTTAGAATAATCTTCGTGCGAATAATCAAAACAACGCCCAAAAGACGTGCAATGTTCTGATATCATGTTTCAGTAAAAAAATTAGATCTGGTGCGCTCAAAATACCATGAAGTATGGTGGTCCAGTCGAAATTCCACCTAGTGGCATTCTAATTCGACCCCGACGTGTCTATTAGACTTGATCATAATTGGCCCATTCTCATTCAAATTCAAAAGGAAAATGAAGTCAGTGACTACACTTGAATTATATGAGATTTATTTGGCTGTACCGCTTGTTGGAAGACCTATAAATACCCTGAGTACTTCACTAAAAAAGAAACCGATTTTTTTTTTAAATCTATAGGCATGCCAAAAAACTCTGTTGAAATCTCTATCTTCTATATCTATATTCATGTCTTACTTGAATTATTATTCTAATCCACCAAAACCGAAGAGACAAGTAATAAAAATATAAAAGTGGATGTAGACACATTGTTGAATCACTATAATATTTTATTTCTACGTTTTTCAATGTTATTTATATGATACAGTGTATTACTGTCTGTGATATCTGTTCTCAGTTTATTGATCATTATGGTTGTTCATTAACATGTGTCTAAAAAAGTATACAGTAATTCCAATTGTCTACAAAAACAAAAATAATCATTTCTCGGTATTTGTAGCCAAGAACATAAATAATTCTGTTCTTTCACTAAAAAGGATGAGATCCTCTTAGATCTATTTTTTTTTTCCCGTTTGAAAGAGTTTTCCATTAGCAAGCATGAAAGCTGCCCAGATTCACCTCCTGTGAACATTTTATGGTAAAAGGATCTCATAGGAGGAGAATGGTGATATACTTGGTGAGGTAGAATCAATTTGTTTTGCGACAAAGATTCAAATAAATGTTACTTGAAACAGATGCATTTGATTCTTAATTTACCACGACTGCTGTTTTAGCAGTTCAAAGGCTCTTCATTTAAGATCACTGGTAGGATGTGACATGCAGGATTTTCCCATGAAGCAGGGAGTATTGACATCTGTGCATGTTCGTCTTCTTCTTCACATAGGTAAGCACAATTTTGTCGTCAACACTAGTAAGCTCAAAGATTTTTCTTAATGTACATGGCATAAGGATTCATTTTTGTCACACACCACCAAAATTACATAGTTGCCTGAATCTAGTTAAAATACTCTGACTGCTCAGTTTTAACTTGATCTTTTTGGATGTACAGAAATATTTATATCTTATATATATATATATATTCTAATTTATTTATGCTTGTTGAAACTAGTTTTATAAAATTAAAAATAACCAAATTTATAAAAACTAACTAAGTTTAAGAAATATTAACTAAGTTTATAAAAATTAACTATGTTATAAACAAAATAACTAAGTTTTGTAAAAACTATTTACATATATAAAAATTAACTAAGTTAAATAAATTTTAAGAAAATCAAATTATTTTATAAAACTAACTAAGTTTATATAATTGATCTTATAAAAATAACCAAGTTTTATAAAATTAGTTAAGTTATAGCTCGTAGAGAATAATACAAGTTTGAGCGTATAAAACGTTAAAGGAAGGAATGTGCGAAATGCTGAGCTGTTGGGATGGCAAGGCCAATCACTGGTTGAACCATAAGCGAGTACAATAGTAGACCATTATTCAGTTTAATGTCGCTCTTCAGTGTGAGTGAATGCATAGGCTGAAGTTAGTGGACAAAACACATGCACAGGCTGCGAGTGAATGCACTGGTATGTGACGAACTTGCAATAAGCTAAGATGCTTGTGCTCATGCCACTGCATTGCATGATGCGATGAGAGGCCAAAGGAAGAAAAAACTGAGCGCCACCGTATGTACAGTAGGAATGGCCTGCTAGTTATGTTTGGAGCGCGATTCTGATCTGATAGGAGTGGCAGAAGGAGGTGCTGATGCGTGAGCTGAATCGAAGAGCTGATGTGCCTAGCAGCCTAACCGAGACTAAGGCTAAAATTGAACCGGAACACATTTCAACTAAAGATGGATGAACGTGTAAGAACTGGAATGAAATGCACTACACCAGATGAGGAATGCATTGATGTTGAGGACTGTGCTGGAGTAGAGCATATCTGGACCGAATGCATTGCCAAGGCAGGAATGTCTGAGCCAGCTGAGCGCTGAGAAAAGGCTGAATACTAATAACTGAGGCTGGGCAAACTGTATGATGCTTTCAGCAGTGCATATGGGTGCTGAAAAGTAGCTGATAACTGAGTATAGATGAAGTGGCTGATGCTAGAGAATGGGCTGGACTGCATCTGAGTGAGCTGACTGAATTGACCTGAATTGCTTCTGAACTGGAATTTGAAGTTTGAGAATTATTATTAACTGAATTGATCTAAATGAGCTGACTGGGGCGGTGCTAGTAGAGGCTGATGCGACCTGGGTATTATCTCGTCCATGTCACCATCTTTAATCAGGCTGTAGAACTTGCTTATTTTGCTCTATTCTTTGATCAGGTCCAGTATTTATTTGCATAACCAATTGTTCTGGGTTACATTGTTACATACTATACTGAAATATATGTTAAACAATTAATTATTATTTTTTTCTGTATAGGGACAATGTTGTTGCGCTGGGTCTCAAACCTTTGTACATGAAAAAATATAGGATGAGTTTGTCGAAAAATCAAAAGCACTCGCTATAAAATGGGTCGAAAAATTAACTAAGTTGACTAAATTTTAAAACAATTAATTAAATTTATAAAAATTAACTAAGTTAAATAAGTTTTATAAAAATTAAATAAGTTTATAAAAATAACTTAGTTTTAAAAAAACTAACTAAGTTTTAAAAAATTTAACGAAGTTTATGAAAATTAACTAAGATAACTAAATTTTATAATCAAGTAATAAATAAAGTTTACAAAAATTAATGAAGTTAACTAAATTTTATAAAATTCAAATAAATTAACTAAATTTTATAAAAATTTAACTAAATTTAAAAATTAACTAAGTTTTATAAAAACTAAACAAATTTATAAAGGGACAGTTTGACTAAAGTCACTATTAAGTTTCTAAATACATCAAACGTTCTCGCCAAAAAATGCAAATTAGACCCATAGAATTAAGTTACCGAATAATTGCAGACATTTATGCAATTATATTCAAAATCGCAGACATTTTCTCAATTATTCATTGAGTTAACTAAGTTTTTTAAAAATTCACTAAGTTAACTAAGTTCTATAAAAATCAACAAGTTTATAATAATAATGGTTAACTTAATTTATAATATTAATAATAAATTATTAGCCAAGTTTAGTGTTGTTTCTTGCCCAAACACGGAGCTAGAAACTAATGCATGTTTCAGGTCAAAATGGTATTGTTTTGATAGTTTACTTGCATGTCTCATGTGGGCAGGGTTCTCATAAGAATACTACGTAGAAATTCCTGTACTAGCCTATTATAGGTACAAGTTTTTGAATTGACAGCTTCTCTCTTAATGATAGATTGCCGATTTCAATATTATGAGAAAAGTAGCTTTTCCTTTGTTATGCGCAATGGAGCTAATTCAGGCATACTGCTTTTTACGTGCATGTACGTTTTCAACTCTGCGATCATGTTGCCAGGTACGAAATTGTCTTCTGTGTTATCTTAGCTCCTTATATTTCTTATTATTTTTGTTTTTATTCTTCTTGGGGCTATTGCTTGATCTGATCCAAGAGTGAATTAAATTCTACTCCATCCTCAACTAAAGAAGTTCTTAGATCAATATTGTTTAGTTTTCCAGTTAAAATAGAATGAAATTTATAGGGACGAGGATAATACAGTTTATAGGGAAACTTCAAATACTATCAATAAAAATCAAGTTGAAACGAAGTTTATGTTGCAATAAGAAAAATTTTTGATATGAAAATGCAGGGATGGCCCAAACTTGTTCGTTGCCCCAGCTCAAAGCTTTCTACGCCGGGATTCGATCTTAGATCACCAAGCGAATAGAGAACATCCTACCATCAAACTAGAAAGTCAATTAATACTAATATGATACATAATGTTTTTATCAATAAACTGCTAAACCCACCATCACCACCATCAACCGTTGCTCCTGTCGGACCGGCTGTCCTAGGGGACTGTTTTGTTCGCCTTGTCCTAGGGCCGGACTTGTGAAAATGCAGGCAAAGGAACGTGGGTCTTGAATAGTAAATATATCTACACTAGAAGCCTATATACACTGAAAATTCTACACGACTACATACATAAAACAATTCTAATACTCACCTAATCATATAGATTGGTGGCGTTTACCGCGTATTATTCTGTAATCATCCAATGCAAACCTTTTTAGGTTCTTCAGATAAATAAAGCTGAAAGAATTGAGGCATATAAAATGAAAATAAACATGCTAAAATACAATGAAAAACCATTTCAAGGGAGAAAATTGTAACATCCCCCATTATGAGGTCCGAACTAACCGCTACAAATGCTGCAGTCGTCTATGATATTAATTTCCGGTGACAAAATGGGGTTTTTCTTTAATGGTATTCATACCATCAGAAATATAAGAATATGAAATAATTTTAAACAAGGTTTTTAAGCAAATTTTCAAATTTCATTCCATAGTTAATATTTCATATTCGTTACATAATCCCAAAACACAAGTTCAGATAAAGTATAATTATTATAAAATACTTCAAGAGCGACATACAAAGATGACCTTTAGTTGATCAGAGTTACTAAATAGCTATGTAGTCTCCTACATAGCTAGTCTTTGCCTCATCTACGTCTTCGAAAGCTCTATTCGTCAAACCTACTAAACCTATAAACCCTTACTTCCGACCTATTCAAATCAAATTTTGAGCATCCGAGTGTTAAGAGGAAAACATAAATTTCGATTCAGACAAAAAGCCTGGTGAGAATAATAATATGCTATCTCGGTTAGTTGATATCTAACGAGACCATGTTCCTAAGCGGAACAGGTTTTCCTCTCATTATTATTCTTTAAAAATATATTTTTTGCAAATCAAAGTCCTGCAACCAAACCGGTTAAAATAAATAATATAAATTATCCTATGCATGCATGCTATATGGGTAATCTTGACTATCCGTCAAATCAGTGAACTATCCGTCCCAATGTTTAGTTTTCATAGATAACTACCAACCTATATGGCTGACTCATGCCTACTAGATATATCGAATGTGCTAACTTACTGTTAGAGCAAAACTGGACGGTCTGTCCGAAACTAACTATTTCTAGGGTCAACTGATCCTAATGGTTTTGCGGGCTCACCAATAATCTGTCTCATCTCTGTGTATTTCTTTCTGTGTGTATATCTACTTTTAGTTTTATTCGTGATAAAACCCTACGCATTGGAATTTTGGACTAATATCAGCTATGGGCTAACAACTGAACCATATGGCCCTACTTTGCACCATTTTCTGATCTCTGAGTCAATTCATCCTATCACGATCTATCCAAATGATAAGAACAGTGATTATTTTTTTATATAATTCTAGGTTAGATACCCTTTTCTATTTCCTTGAAAAACAATTTCTTTATAAATGATTTAACCCTTGAAATCATATCTTAAAAACAACGAAAGTTATAGCCCTTTACACTATCCTAAAATATTTATGGCATGATGATACATACTTTTATAAAATAGTATTGATGAATCTCAAAATCACTTGGAAGTTATCTCACTTTGAAAGTTTAGGCCATATAGTCAAAGCAATTTAAAACTTTTATATTGATAAAACGAGACAAGCTATAGTCGACGAGGGTCTTCATTCCTCAAAACATAGGCCATACGACCAAACAATAAAACTATTTGTATTGATAAACATTGGCGTCATTATCGTCATTAGGGGTCATCACCCCTCTTAAATATATTTAATATGTTAAGGCCTTTAATTTATAAACATAAGATATATAGTCGAAATCATCCTCTTGATTTATAAACATAAGGTATAGAGTCGAAATCATCCTCTTCGAAAATCATACTTTAAAACCTTAAAAGATACTTGGCCAAAATACCAAATTGTATCATCTCCATATTTTGAGGGCCGAAACTAACTGTTACGGATGCTGTAGTCATCTATAGTATTAATTTCCGGTGACAAATGATGTTATGTTAATGGTATTCATACTATTAGAAGCACAATAATATGAAATAATTTTAAATGTAGTTTTAAAGAAAATTTTCAAATTTCATTCCATAGATAATATTTCATATTCAATACATAATCCTTAACGTTCCTAGTTTCACACAAAACATAATTATGACAAAATACTCCAAAAGCAATAAATGAAAATGCCTCATTGGTTGATCAGAGTTACTAAATAGGTAGGCATATTTACTGTCCATACATACATACAACAACTGGCATAACACAACGAATATTAACAAATAGTAGTTTCCTATATAGCCAGTCTTTGCCTTCTACACATCTTCGGAAGCTTTTTTCGTCAAACCTACTAAACTTGTAAACCCTTACTTTCGACCTACACAAATTTAATTTTGGCCACTCGAGAGTTTAAGGGAAAATCATAAATTTCAAGTCAGACAAAAAGTCTGATATGAATAATAATATGCCATCTCGGTTAATTGATATCTATTGAGATCACACCGCTAAGCGGAATGAATTTTCCCCTTATAATATTCTTTAGAAATAAATCTTTTGCAAATCAAAGTCTTGCAATCAAACTAGTTAAAATAAACAATATAAATTATCCTATGCATGCATGCTATATGGGTAATCGTGACTATTCGTCAAATCTGTGGACCATCCGTCCCAATGTTTAGTTTTTATTTACTTTTCATAGGATAACTACTAACCTATATGGCTGATTCATGCCAACTAGATATATCAAATGTTCTAACTTACTGTTAGAAGAAAACTGGATGGTCTGTTCTGAACTAACTATTTCTAGGGTTAACTGATCCTAATGGTTTTGCGGGCTCATCAATAACATGTCTCATCTCTGTACATTTCTCTGTGCCTATATCGACTTTTAGTCTTACCCGTGACAAATCCCTATGCACTGGAATATTAGACTGATATCAGCTGGGACTAACAGCTAAAGTATAGGGCGCTATCCTACACCAGCCTCATCTGGTTTTTTAATTTCCGAGTCAATTCATCCTATCACAATCTATCCAAAAGTGATAATAACAATAACTTCTTTAATAAAATTCTAGGCTGGATACGCTTTTCTATTTCCTTGAAAAACACTTTCATTGTAAATGATTTAACCCTTGAAATCATATCTTTAAAACAAGGAAAGTTATAGTCCTTTATTTTATCCAAAAATGTTTATGCCATGACATATGCTTTTATAAAATAATATTGATGAATCTCAAAATCACTTGTAAGTTACTTCACTTCGAAACCATAGGCCATATAGTCAAATAAATATAAAACCTTTATATTGATATAAGACACAACAAGCTATAGTCGATGAGGGTCTTTGTCCCTCAAAAAATAGGATATAAGGCCAAATAATAAAACTTTTTGTATTGATAAACCTCGGCGTCATTGTCGCCATTAAGGGTTATTGCCCCTCTTAAATATTTAATATGTTAAAACCTTTGATTTATGGACATAAGGTATAAGGTCGAAATCATCCTCTTCGAAAATCATGCTTTAAAACCTTAAAAAGATACTTGGCCAAATAACACAAGCGGCATCATCAGGGCCGAAGTGATAACAACCGGCCACCTATACCTCTTCGAAAACAAGTGTTAAGGGTTAAGGAATGACAACCAATAAGGCTGAAGTGATAAAACACGCCAACATAGCCGATAAGAAAAGCGGCACCATTGGCGCCAAAGAGATTACTTCAAAAACAATGGGGTCGACGACACTATTGCAAACAAGCGACACTACGCCATTTTATATAAAATGCAGTAGCAAGTTATGTGACAATGCCTTTGTCGAAGATCATGGTGTCGACCTTGATGACTTCGCACTCCAAGCTTCCTGAATCCATTCCATACAATCTAGGATGATATCCTGTGTATTCATTAAGGTTGGTGACACATAACAGTGGCGTCAGGGACTTTGACGACAATGGGCTTGGCATGACAATGTCGTAAATATTTATAAAACTGCTATTTTGCTGATAAAAGTGATTTCTTTTCACTAACTCTCTTTTTATTTATCAAAATCCTATTAGATATCACTTTCTTTATCAAAACCTTTATCACAAAACTTCCGCAGGTCAGAAATTTCATTTCCAAAACAAATTTCAAATTAAACCTTTATTTTAATATTCTAATATAATACTTGAGCTTTTCTAGCTCAGTTAGTTTATATTAAATCACGAACACTTGGGAAAAATCCTCAAAAATCACAATAAATTAAATTAATCACATTCTTCAACATATAAAAATTTCGGGACCGAAAACTTTATTTAATTAGTTTTTATAAATAAACCCAAAATTAATCATTTTCTTCACTTTGAAAATTCATACTTGCTTGACAAATTATAAAATTCAAAAAACAGTTCTAAACATCAATCAAAATTTCAAGTCAGTTAGGTATCGAAATCTAGGTTTTCACACTTAAAACCTATTAAATAATTTTATAATAAATTCAATAATTCATCAATAAGCATCTAATCATCTAAACAACTAAAACATGGCACATATCAAGCAAAAGAATCAGGTTTACACTTAAAACCGAAAATAACACTTAAAACATGAGATGCATAACTATTATTTATCTTGAATGGCTTAAGAAGATGGAGATTTGTATTTTGATTTGATGGTTTGATTCCCCTAAGCTTTCTTATATTTTCCTAGCTTTTCCTCCCTTGGTTTGACCTAGCAATGGCCGACCTATCCTTTAGTTTCGTTTGTACGAAGATAGATGAGGGAGGAAAGGAGAATATGAAGGTTTATGATAATGGAATGTGCTCCTTTTCCATTTTGCCTTTCTTGTTTTACCCTCTTCTTATTAATGTTCTAATTAATTATATTAATTTATTAATTGGGCTCAACTTATATTAATTACTAAATCTCAATCTCCTTATCATTTAATTTAATTTACCCAATTAGTCCAATATAATGTTAATCAAAATTAAGGTTGTTACCAAAATATATTAACACCGACAAGAATTGATGTTTGTACATTTATGCAGGCTAGTAGGGCAAGAATCAAGATATCTGATAGAGGCGATTTCATGCCTGGCGCAAATGATAAGTATCACATATCGATACATCTGAGATCTTCTACTTAATTGTTGTTTAAAAAAGTATTCATAGTGGGTTGAAACAATTTATATTTAAATACATAGGAAAGTGACAATTGCTGGGGTTGAAACAATATGGTAATGCTTTTCTGTAACAACCCGCATATTTTACGATTGTATATTTAAATATAGCATCGTTAGTCGGATTTTAGTCCGAAATACTACTTTTTGCAAACAGTCGAATTGGGACTCGAGACCACTTCCATTGAGTTCAAAATAGTGTTTGCGACCTTTTTGAGTATAAACATTGATATGTTTGGAGTTAGCTAGAATTTCGACTTTTTCATTTAGGGCTTTGATTTGGGTTTCAGCCCATTAAACCCAACTTATCAACCCAACTCCACTCCACTTCTCTTCATTCATTCTAATATTTCCTAACACCTCAAGCTTTAGTAAAAATAGGGAAAGAGATTGAAAATTAAAATCCTAAGCCCTAGTTTTATTTGCAAATCCAAGTTTTAGCTCCAAATTCCAAAGAGAAGCTTTGGCAAGCAACTCCTTCTTCTTCTCCATCACAATTTCCCTCTAATTTCAGAAATTTCTTATAACCTAGTTTGGGAAATTTTGCTTATGATCTTAGATTAGAGCTTTTAGAGTTGGGATCGAAGAGTGGTTGATCTCTCCTTTGTTTTCAAGCTTCTCCTTCCTTGTTTTTGTGTAAAAGGTGAGATTTTTATCTCACATCTATGTCTATACCCATCTTTGTTGTTAGGTATGAATTCCTAAAACATTTATTTATGTTTATTTGCTTTTGATTGGGATGGAATTGGTGAATATTCCAATTTTTAGTGTTTTGAGGTTAAATCTTTTGAAAATCCAATTTTTGATGTTTGAACACGTTAGTGAGGTGCTTCGGAGAGCCATACAAGGGTGGGTTGTCACTAGGCGTAAATCCCTAGTCGTCGTGGCTCGCTTGCATCGTTCCGTTCGTGTTATGGATTTTGCCCCATAAGAGGGCTAGGCTGGAACTGCTAATGAAGCAGGTTCAGTCGACTGAACCAGGGGGCAGAAAATTTTCTGTCCCCGTATCAGTCGACAGACCTGATGGTTCAGTCGACTGACCTGGAAACCCGAGAGTTTCCAGGTTTTGTGTCAGTCGACTGACCATCTGATTTAGTCGACTGACCTACTTGCTTCAGACCAATTTGCCTATTTGGCTTGAGATTCCAATTTTAATCGATTCATGTTATCCGATTTCTTGTTATCATTTATTATCGACTTCGATGACTTCTTTTCATGATTTTTGGGAATATCTATTTTGATGGATTTGATATCGATTTCTACGGATTTGAGTCACGTCTTCGTATGTGAATTTTTGGTGATTGATTGTTTATACAATCATTTTTGTGAATTATCACTTTAAATACAAAGGTTTCTATACTAGTAGCAAATAATCAAACTCTTTAATAAAGATGATTTCAAACCCTATTTTTAATACAAAGCTCGTTTCTAAAACCATCTTCCAATCTATTAGTATATACAACCTTTACCTCATTCGTTCAAGAAATCAAATTAAACGACTTAGCAAAACAAGTGGTATGAAACGCTTGCGTTTACTTTGTCGGTTAATTCTTAGACTTGTTCGATTGAAACCCTTGTAACAACTTTCGAGTCGAAATCTACAATTTGTTTGTAAATATTTAAGTTAAGCCATTGGTTATGGGACGTGAAGCTAAACTCATTTATTTACTAGCTTAGTGTAATTGACACTTCATGATGATCGATGATGATCATTTTGTGATTTAGACTAGCAATGTGCGATGTCTCTTTGTCTACGAGGGAGACTAAACCCCATTTCTGTGGAGCTTCGGCTCGAAATTGGTGAGGCAGCGACCTATGGTCTTCGGGCCGTTCGTGGAGCCTCGGCTCAAAATTAATGGTTAGCAACCATGGAATAGCGTTCTATTTTGTGATAAACGTGTTGGTGAGTTTTCATACTCCCGTTTTGTGATAGGCCTCTCCCTTTTGTGATTTCTAGATTTCTATTGATGATTTATAGAATTTGTGTTTCGCCAATTTTCGTGATTTACATTGATAAGCTTATCAATATTTGTGCATTGGTGAATTTGCGTTTCACTAACTTTTCCGATTGCCATTGATAAGTTTGTCAATATTTGTGGTTTGGTGAAAGGGTTAAAGATTATGACATTCTTTTTTGTGCTCTGAAATTTCTTGAGATATTGTATGATTTTAGTTATTGTTAGATGTATACTTGTCACAGCATGACATTATTGTTATCATGCGTTTTTGTCATATCTCTTATTCTATCTCATTTTATCTGATATTTATAGCTAAACTGATCTGTTTATTATTTTCTTATTAAATAATACACGGGTCAGACCGAGATGTTATAGGTGCTTCTGCTTGACTCCTCATTTGGGAGTATTATCTGACTTTTGGCTAACTACATTAGATTGGTAGTTTTTGTTGTTATACATTCGAGATATAGACTGCTTGATATATACGTATTCTTTTGTCTAGCACTTGTATCTATAATTTTGTGATATTGTGGATCTTGTTTGACCACCACTCTGATGTACACTTCTATGTGTTGTATTCATATCTGTTTCCGCCTTTGAGATATGAACATCTGTGACTGATTTATGTTATGCTTATTTCTATATTTGTTTCCGGAGATTATATAGCCACTGTGTAGTAGCTTTGAGTTTGAATTGATGTGTCAGATTTTCCCTTTGAAATGAAATGCATGTTATTCTATCTGACATATTGGTGCTTGCACAAAGCAATCACACAGATGGTCGATCTTCAACGGCCTTATTCTTCGTGCTAGTTGATGGCATTACGCCGTAGTGTCCTTGACTAGCGTGAGTATAGAGGTGGGGCGTTACAGCTTGGTATCAGAGCCAAACTTCGGAACAATGTTGAATAATATAGCAAGAATCATCGTCCTAAGTCCATCTTAGGAGTCGTGCCTTAGGATTTTATTCAAGTCATTAGACCCGTTATATCCTATTTTCTTTGTGATGCCTTGTTTTATCAATCATGGTCGTTTGATATTCATTTTAAGAATAACTTTTTCTTCTTTTTTCTTTCTTAAAGAAGAGAAATGGTTAGATCTAACCGACCCTGTGACGACCCGTAATTTTCGAGCACTTAAAATCGGAAAATTTAATTGATTTTAAATATTCGCGATAATAATTTTAACTTGAATTACGAATAACATAATTTATTTGACTATTAAATTGTGAATTAAATGATTGAAAATGGATAAAATATGAAATCTGAGATTTTAAGCCTGTTAAAATATAATATGAAAGCTCATAAAATTTATATTGACAACACTGAATATAACAGAAGTGTTAAAATTGAATTTAACAGTGAATTGTTTAGTTTTGAAAATTTATCATTTAAATTGAATATAAATATAGCTTTCCGGGGCACGGTCTCGGAATTTGACAAAATCGGTTCCATTGGGTCCGTAATATTGAATTATTATCGGATTTCAAATTTCGTAATGATTGGGGTTGTTGGTGAACGTACGGTATATAAACGCGTTGATATTGCATTGTGTACTATAGTTAGTATCACGTACTCTGGCTTCTCTTAGAAGCTAATGTTTTCCTTTTAAAGTCAGGCGTCTTCGAGGGTCCACACGTTCGGTCATATTAACAAAATAGGGCCGAGGTCTTCATTTTAATTCGATAACCCTAAAAGAAAAAAGAAAAAAAAAGAAGAAAAAAAGGGGGTTTCCGAGAATCATATTCATAGCCGCGCCCTCGGCCTTCGTCAAATCGAGTTGCCCTTTTCAAATTTGAATCGCGACCACTTCGAGAGGAGCTCGAGTACGGGCTGTGGCAGCGCGTTCGGCGGTGATTGTTGAACTCGTGTTGTAGGGGCATATCCTGGAACACACGGCGTGGCGCATGCGTACGCGCGATGGTGGGTGGAGTTGTTGGCTTGAAGTTCGGTGCATTGTTGAGCAGTATAGTGGGTGAGGCTGTTTTCGACAAGGAGAGGTGGACGAGTGGCCTTAGCAGTGTTTGAGCTGGGGTTTTCCTATTATTGCTGTGAGGTATTGTTTTTTTTTATTTTTATTTTTTTATTTCAATATATATATTTGTTAATAGAAAACGGGAAACAAATTTTATTTACAGTAAATTAATTTATTATTGTACTTGCTGAAAAGAAAGATATAAATAAAATATTTTTTTTTACAGTAAGTTTAAAATGAGAATTGCTGTATATACCTATATTTATGTAGATGAAAGATTTTTACTGTAAGTATATGAAGACAATTCCGTTTTAGTTAATGGAAATATATATATATGTATACGGTAAAGACCGAATAAGGTTTGAAGGTATAGAGATTTTGAACGTTGAAGTTATATAAAAATCAAATTTTAACCCATATAGATTATTTTTATAGGTGTAATTTCAAGGGAAATAAATATATACATTTTCATCGACCAGTTTATTTCAAATAATTTATTTAAGTGATTAATTTGTTAAATTAAATTAAATTATTCGTTTAAAACCAAATTATCGGTTTAAATTAAATAAGTAAGTAGTAATTAACTGTTCAAACAATTCAAATATTAATAAATCATATTATACTTATTCAAGGTTAGAAATTGCGGAAAACAAGACGAGTTTGAAGTGAATGGCAATCTAAGGCCAAAGGCGAGTTAATCTCACTCGGTTAAATTTAAATGATTAAATTTAAATAATTGTTTGATTGGATGAATTGAGTGATGTGATATAATATGATATTTTGGAATTGGCATATTATATTGTGCTAACATCTGTGGATGCAGGGAAAACAGGTT
The DNA here is from genome assembly GCA_030765085.1 of Allium cepa. Taxonomy (NCBI): domain Eukaryota; kingdom Viridiplantae; phylum Streptophyta; class Magnoliopsida; order Asparagales; family Amaryllidaceae; genus Allium; species Allium cepa. Next base: position 434,767,111 of record CM060943.1, read on the forward strand.
GGAGGGATCCAACTGGATCCCTCAACATTTATTTAAATTATTTAATACCCTCTGTTGAGATTATTTGATATTCTATGATGAATCATATTGGAATGTTGAATGCTATGGTCTGATTGGATATAATTTGGTATAATGAATTACCAAAAATATATAAATTAGATTTTTTTGAAAGAAATAAAATGAAAGGAATTGTAAGTAAATCAATTATAGAAATTTGGATAAATTCAGGAATGAATTGAAAAGAAATAAAGTGACTTTAAAATTTTAATAAATAAAACTAGAGTATAGAAGGAAATTATTGAATTTTAAACTGTAGTGTCATTATTTAAGAGAACAAACAATTATTTAAAATTTAAGATTTAAATTATGGAAAGGAATAAAGAAGAATTGGGGAAGACCTGAATTTGTATATTTCAGGTAAGAGATTTAAAATCAAACGGAAATAATAACAATAATAATAAGTCCATAATTAATGAATTTTGGAATGAATTGAGTAAGTAATGAAATTTATCTCAAATGGAGTAAATTGGGAATCAATTTGGAAAATTGATTTAAGTGATTGAGATTGGAAATTTCTCTCTGAATAACCAAGTACGTTTTCAAAGTAAATTTTTAAATATAAATTAAAAGTTTAAAGTTGTTGTAAGAAGTATGTTTTGAAAATTTTACTATTTCTAAATATTTTAATTCTAAAGTAAGTATTTCCTTTTAATCTATTATAGCAATAATTATTTTAATCTATTATAGCAATAATTATTTTAAGAGTGACTTAGTATTTTATTTTTAAAAGTGAAATCTAGTTTTAAATTTTATTTAGTAACCTTATTTTCAAATATTCATATAGAATGTATTTTTAACAAATCATTGAAGTAGTTTTAACTTAAATTTTATAAAGTATATTTCTAAGTAAAGTGTTTTTTTTAATTATTTTTAAAATCTAGTTTTGTGCTTGGTAATTCCAGAGGAGATAGAAAATATTGGGAAGGTTTATTCTGGAAAGATAGATGGTTTTGAAACTGTTTTCAAAGGATTGAAAATAGAAATATATCTTTGAGGATATTTTGAGATAAATAAATAATTTGGGAAATTATTTATTGTTTGATGGATGGTTGTGAATGTTAATTGATAGTTAAATAACCGACTATCAATATTGGCCAACTGCGCTGATCGTTTCGAAGAGACCGGGATCGAGATTAATTTCTCGAAAACCACTTCGATCCGGTTTGTACGTTTTTGTGTAAACGATTTTGGATTCGAAGATGGAGCAGTGAAGTGCAAGGGCTAGTCGCTACTAATCCTGAGGATATTTCCAAAATGGATGTGGTAGGAGTAGTGCCTTCGGTTCCGTTCGAACCCGGGACGGACTTGTATGGACGAATGCTTTCAGAACATCGTCAGGTGGACGATGAGCATTCTAAGTGATGCGTTATTAAAAGGTAACGTTTAACCTCAAGCCTCATCAATCGGGAATGGCTAAAACATGGGAGGTGCAACAAGGTTAGGTGGGTCATGCCCAAGCAGGACAAGATATTTCCCCTGTCTAGATGTCCCTTTTTATTTCGGCTTAGTGGGTGGTTGGTCGCGCCAACCACGGGGTTTATCTTGTTCGGGACTGTTCAGTAAGGAATGTTTCCGGCCTTGTGTTGCAGGGGAGCGGGCGTACACCTCGGTACTCTGATCTAGGCCAGGTACTGTGATGGGCGGTACCCCAGTAGCCCAGCCATTGATGGAAATCCATTCTCCCTAAGAGCCTTGTACGAGTTTTGTTTGTATTACCCACTTTTGTGGCTAGTAGATGGAATTTAATGAATGTAACTATTTCGGCTATTTTATAAGTATTTGTATATAGACCCTATTATAATATCAGAGGATTTCTATAAAATTGTTTTAGCTATCGTAAGGTAAAAACCCGACATGTTTATTTGTGGCGTGGTCTTACGAGATGCTTTTGTTTTTCAAAGGATTTTGAAACTTTAATAATCAATTGGGTGTGATTTTCTCACGCTGGTAATCCAGACTGACTCGGGTGTTATTTAATTGTAATGCTCGGGTAGACCGAGTATTATAGGATACATGATATGATGCTGTGGAGCTCAGGAGACGAGCTGAATGACGATACGTACAGTCGTACTTGTTGTATATAAATTCCGTTGTTTGAGTTGTTGTGTATCCATTGTATGTTATTGATGTGAGCTGTGAGTGATGTACTCTGATGATGTAATATATGTAAACAGATATATTTGATTTTGAGTAAAGATTATTTACTATCTATTATATTTTATTCCGCTGCGATGGTTAGATTCTGTTATTGTTTTCTATTTTTCTTCTTCTATCTCTTCTTTTTTAACCCTAATGGTTTGTATTTCTGTGCAACTTGAGTTGATTGTTGTGGAATAGTGTTGACTCAAGGGGTACGGATTTGCGGGTCGTTACACTTGGTATCAGAGCTTTGGTTGGTGATAACCTTGGTTCTGGTGGGAATTACTCATAAAATAGAGTCTATAGTACTCTAAAATGAGTTTGAGCGTATTAATAGATATGAGTGCGTATTTGTTAGTGAATATAAATTGTTTTAATATTGTGTTGATTGGTTTATTGAGTGGCATATGAACCTTCGTCGGCACAGTCTGGACAATTGTATCGAAGGGGTTTCTAAACACTTGAATAGAACAATCGACACGGTATTGTTTTAAATATGGGTAAATGAAATAATTTTACCCAAAAACATATTTTGATATAAAGAATAGTTTTTGTAAACTATTATAGCTAATCTATGGTTGCTTGGATGTTAGAAATGATAATATTAAGTATTATCATTGTTAAGTGAAAATTTAACTAGAAATTGAAGTATAACTAAAATTTAGGGGTATAAATTCATTATAAAATGAAATTTATAAATATGAATTATAAATGTAATTTATGAATTGAAATACAATCAAATAGAAATTTGTATAAGCATAAATTGTACAAATGCATTATAGTTAAAATTTGAATTAAAACAGAATTTGAAACTTTAAAACCCGGAGATTTTGAAAGTATTTTGAAATAAATAGTAGCATTGTTGTTTTTGGTTATTTCTGAAAGGAAATTTGTTTAAAAATGAATTTGGAAGGGAGATAGTATTGAATTCACTTCAGTCACTGGAAAATAACTTCGGTGATGATTGCAGCATCATCGATGTTCATTTTCGAGTTTCTGAGTGATGAATTGCTACCAAATTGATTTGTTCAGGAAAGCCTGTTGTTTTTGAAATTTCAAAGGAAATTTGTTGGGAATAAAACCAGGATTGGTTTGGCCTTTGAGAAATGTGATTTGTAATGTTAGAGATTTTAAATGATTTGAAACCAAAAGCCGGGTGTTTAAAAATCTTGATGAGATAGTCGTAAGCTTACAAATGGAAATGATTTTTATATCAGAAAGGGAATATAAGATTTAAATGTTGAAATGTAAATTTTAAGTGAAAAGTTAAAAATGAGGTTAACTTAGACTGGAGAATGAAATTTAACTGGATTGAAATAAATTAAATAAGCTGAAAAATAATATTCAGTTGTATTTAAAGTAAGTTGAAATCGAATTGAGGTTCAATAAATCTGAGTTAAAATAAAATTGAATTGGAATAAGAATTCAATTGAATAAATTGAATTGGAATTGATTCTTACCTAGATAACTAGAAAATAAGTTGGATAAGAAATAAATTAGATAAGAATTAGATTGAAATAAATAAACCAGAACGACTTATTGAAGAATTAAAATGCATGAATAAAATATACTTGGGTTATAAAGAAGCATAAGGCTTGAGTTAAAATAAAAGAAGGATACATTCAAGCTTATGATGAAAGGGGATTGTGTAAATAATAAGTTGTGGCTTATTAAATTTGAAACGTGAGATACAAAATTCCAAAATAAATATAGTTTGATGTTTTGGGAAATAAAAAAAAATCCAAACTTGAATTATAAAGTATATTGAACTTCAGAAAATAAAATGAAGGGATATTTGGAATAAAAATTCAAGTGTTGGATTATAAATAAAGGAAGAACTAATTAGATAATAAATCAGTTAATGAAATTTAATTGTGAGTTTATATTGAAGTTTGGAAATAAAACTCAAGTTATAAATCAAATTCGACCTGGATCGATAGTGAAGTAAATGTAATTAAAATTTGGTTAATAAATTGGGTGGTAAATTGAAAATGGATAGTGGATTTAAAACTTGAGTTATAAATTGAAAATCTAGCTTGAAGTGTTAACAAATTAAATATAATTGAAGTATATCGGATAAAATGTAAATGGATTAAAATAGAAATGGTTTGAATGTGCAAATAAAATCCATAAGTGAAGATAACTTGGAAATAGCCAGGAAATAAATTGAATGGGTTAAATCTGGAAAGTTAAATTGTATAATAACTAATCAAATGAATTTGTAGTTTGAAATGAGATTGGATTGAGATAGAATCAAATTAAATTGAAAAGAGAAATTTATTTGCAAAAAGGAAATGAGCTTAAGAATAGAGAAAGAAAAAGAAGAGAGATTTACTTGAAAATAAAATGGGCTTAAGTATAAAATTGGAGTGAATAAACTTAAGCTAAAAAAAATGGAAATGAGTTGAATTGCATTCAACTTAAAATTAAGTCTAATAATATTGGATTGGTTTTAAATCAAGTGAAAACAAATTTTTAATCAAAATAAAATTTGGTGAGTTATAAATAATATTAATGGAATGAAATTCTAGAATAAATAATTGTAAACCATTTAAATTGTTAAAGAATAGAAATAACTTGGAGTCAATGGAAAAAAAAGAATGTTTTTAAAGTTAATGGAATGGTTTTAAATGAATGCGGATAAAATGAATCGCAAATGAATAAATCGCAAATAAAAATTGAAATGTTTATTGAATGGAATAGCTTGGATTGTTTCCGAGCTAAATAAAATAGTTTGGAATAAACTAACATGGAATGAAATGTAAATAAATGGATTGTAAATGAAATTTAAATGGAATGTGTCGGGCTAAATAAATGATTATGAATGGACTAAAATAAAAGGGAAATTTGAGTGGCAACCAAAATGAACCTAGGTTGTAAATGGTTTGAATAAACTAGTTTGGTTAATAAAATGAAAGGTAAGTGAATGGATTCAAATCTGAGATGCAATGAAAATGAGAATATATGGGTTGTGAATAAATTGAAAATGGAATAGAGTTAAGTATGAAATCGAGTTGAAATCCATTTAAATTGGTTATAAAACATAAATATTTGTTTGTTCACATAGATCTTGGCAAATTTGCATAGAATAAATATCATTGGTTGTAAATGGAGGTAATTAAAATTCTATGAATTAATAGGAGTGAAATAAATTGATTTTGAAAGCAATGGAATTAAACGTGAATTGATTTTGCTTAAGAATAAATTAAATGTAAGCAATTGAGTTTTTAAACCATTCAAATTAATGAAGTTGTATACGAATGGATTAGAAAAAGAAGAAGAAAAAAAACATTCACATTGGATGAGAATGGTTTATAAATTAATTGGAACAGTTGAATTAGCATGGAAACTATATAAATTGCTTACGGAAAAAAATGTTTGGAATGAGTTTCTTTTAGGATTCATATGTTTTAACTATTGCAACTAAGTGTAATATTGTTAAACTGCATATATTTGGCACTTACATGTTTAAATTGAGTAAGTACAGGTACCTGGAAGCCGTGTGGCTGGATTTGGTTGTGCTATTTGCTAAAAATAATTAGCCACTTGCTTAAAATGCTAAATAAGGTACGCCTATGCAATAAAAATAGGAAATATGAACTGTTTTTGGTTTTTCCGACCGTGTGGGTCGATGTATATATATTTATATCTTTTGTCAAATTGCAAAAGCTCCTCCGTACAAAGGAGACTCTGCCAAAAAAATTCGGAAATTTTGGGAGTTAGAATTTTTTTGAAAGTTTTGGAAAAATTGTGTTAACGACTAACGAATTCAAGTTGGAAACTAAACTAGATTAGTAAATGGAGCTAATTAAAATCATAACATGAATCAGTATAAATGAAAAAAATAAAAATTTAAAGTTTAGAGTTGAAAATAAATTGAATTCGTATGGAAATGAGAAAAATTACTTTGAATAGAAATAGATATAAACTAAAGTAGTAAAATGAGAATAAGTATAAGAAACATATATAATGCTTATATTAAACTTAAGAGAGAATAGTGAATTCTTAAATGAAATTGATACTACTAATATGATTTAAGTCAATATTGGAATGAATAGATATTGATATTTTGTGAGAAAGTCGTAAACTGTTCTGGGAATATTGTGATTAGATATTGGTGCTAAACAGGATATGCAGGTATTATAAAGAGAAGGGAAAAATTTGTTTTGATTTCAGATGATAAATTGAAATGCTCGACAAAAAGGTATGTATTTAAATTTGATGTGAAATTTTGATTGGGATTTTGGATTGGACCACTTGGCTTTTTTTTTCTTTTTGGATATGGGAGGCCGTAGAGCCATTTTGTAGTTGTACCGAGTCAGCCGCGCAAAGGAGACGCTGGCAAAAATTTTCGAAAATTTAGGGAGTTAGAAAAATTTTGATAATTCAAATTTTGGTTTTATGATTGAAACTTGAATGGTTGGGCAAATAGGATTGTTTGCAAACTAGGGAAAGATTTGGAAAGTTAATAAAAATAATAATGGGCCTTTTATAAAAAGATAGTTGGTAAGCTGTTGAATTGTTAGAAACCATTTGGTCACGGAGAAAAGTAAACGGGTAATGGATCATTCTTCTTAAATAGTAATTTCAGGGATGAAATTCTTTTAAGGGGGGAGGAATGTGACGACTCGTAATTTTCGAGCACTTAAAATCGGAATATTTAATTGATTTTAAATATTCGCGATAATAATTTTAACTTGAATTACGAATATCATAATTTATTTGACTATTAAATTGTGAATTAAATGATTGAAAATGGATAAAATATGAAATCTGATATTTTGAGCCTGTTAAAATATAATTTGAAAGCTCATAAAATTTATATTGACAACACTGAATATAACAGAAGTGTTAAAATTGAATTTAACAGTGAATTGTTTAGTTTTGAAAATTTATCGTTTAAATTGAATATAAATATAGCTTTCCGGGGCACGATCTCAGAATTTGACAAAATCGGTTCCATTGGATCCGTAATATTGAATTATTATCGGATTTCAAATTTCGTAATGATTGGGGTTGTTGGTGAACGTACGGTATATAAACGCGTTGATATTGCATTATGTACTGTAGTTAGTATCACGTACTCTGGCTTCCCTTAGAAGCTAATGTTTTCCTTTTAAAGTCAGGCTTCTTCAAGAATCCACGCGTTCGGTCATATTAACAAAATAGGGCCGAGGTCTTCATTTTAATTCGATAACCCTGAAAAAAAGATAAAAAAGGGGGTTTCCGAGAATCATATTCATAGCCGCGCCCTCGGCCTTCGTCAAATTGAGTTGCCCTTTTCAAATTTGAATCGCGACCACTTCGAGAGGAGCTCGAGTACGGGCTGTGGCAGCGCGTTCGGCGGTGATTTTTGAACTCGTGTTGTAGGGGCATAGCCTGGAAAACACGGTGTGGCGCATGCGTACGCGCGATGGTTGGCGGAGTTGTTGGCTCGAAGTTCGGTGCGTTGTTGAGCAGTCTAGTGGGTAAGGCTGTTTTCGACAAGGAGAGGTGGACGAGTGGCCTTAGCAGTGTTTGAGCTGGGGTTTTCCTATTGTTGCTGTGAGGTATTTTTTTTCAATATATATATTTGTTAACAGAAAATGGGAAACAAATTTTATTTACAGTAAATTAATTTACTGTTGTACTTGCTGAAAAGGAAGATATAAATAAAATATTTTTTTTACAGTAAGTTTAAAATGAGAATTGCTGTATATACCTATATTTATGTAGATGAAAGATTTTTACTGTAAGTATATGAAGACAATTCCGTTTTAGTTAATGGAAATATATATATATATGTATACGGTAAAGACCGAATAAGGTTTGAAGGTATAGAGATTTTGAACGTTGAAGTTATATAAAAATCAAATTTTAACCCATATAGATTATTTTTATAGGTGTAATTTCAAGGGAAATAAATATATACATTTTCATCGACCAGTTTATTTCAAATAATTTATTTAAGTGATTAATTTGTTAAATTAAATTAAATTATTCGTTTAAAACCAAATTATCGGTTTAAATTAAATAAGTAAGTAGCAATTAACTGTTCAAACAATTCAAATATTAATAAATCATATTATACTTATTCAAGGTTAGAAATTGCGGAAAACAAACGAGTTTGAAGTGAATGGCAATCTAAGGCCAAAGGTGAGTTAATCTCACTCGGTTAAATTTAAATTTAAATGATTAAATTTAAATAATTGTTTGATTGGATGAATTGAGTGATGTGATATAATATGATATTTTGGAATTGGCATATTATATTGTGCTAACATCTGTGGATGCAGGAAAAACAGGTTGGAGGGATCCAACTGGATCCCTCAACATTTATTTAAATTATTTAATACCCTCTGTTGAGATTATTTGATATTCTATGATGAATCATATTGGAATGTTGAATGCTATGGTCTGATTGGATATAATTTGGTATAATGAATTACCAAAAATATATAAATTGGATTTTTCTGAAAGAAATAAAATGAGAGGAATTGTAAGTAAATCAATTATAGAAATTTGGATAAATTCAAGAATGAATTGAAAAGAAATAAAGTGACTTTAAAATTTTAATAAATAAAACTAGAGTATAGAAGGAAATTATTGAATTTTAAACTGTAGTGTCATTATTTAAGAGAACAAACAATTATTTAAAATTTAAAATTTAAGATTTAAATTATGGAAAGGAATAAAGAAGAATTGGGGAAGACCTGAATTTGTATATTTCAGGTAAGAGATTTAAAATCAAACGGAAATAATAACAATAATAATATGTCCATAATTAATGAATTTTGGAATGAATTGAGTAAGTAATGAAATTTATCTCAAATGGAGTAAATTGGGAATCAATTTGGAAAATTGATTTAAGTAATTGAGATTGAAAATTTCTCTCTGAATAACCAAGTACGTTTTCAAAGTAAATTTTTAAATATAAATTAAAAGTTTAAAGTTGTTGTAAGAAGTATGTTTTGAAAAATTTACTATTTCTAAATATTAAATTCTAAAGTAAGTATTTCCTTTTAATCTATTATAGCAATAATTATTTTAATCTATTATAGCAATAATTATTTTAAGAGTGACTTAGTATTTTATTTTTAAAGTGAAATCTAGTTTTAAATTTTATTTAGTAACCTTATTTTCAAATATTCATATAGAATGTATTTTTAACAAATCATTGAAGTAGTTTTAACTTAAATTTTATAAAGTATATTTCTAAGTAAAGTGTTTTTTTTAATTATTTTTAAAATCTAGTTTTGTGCTTGGTAATTCCAGAGGAGATAGAAAATATTTGGGAAGGTTTATTCTGGAAAGAAAGATGGTTTTGAAACTGTTTTCGAAGGATTGAAAATAGAAATATATCTTTGAGGATATTTTGAGATAAATAAATAATTTGGGAAATTATTTATTGTTTGATGGATGGTTGTGAATGTTAATTGATAGTTAAATAACCGACTATCAATATTGGCCAACTGCGCTGATCGTTTCGAAGAGACCGGGATCGAGATTAATTTCTCAAAAACCACTTCGATCCGGTTTGTACGTTTTCGTGTAAACGATTTTGGATTCGAAGATGGAGCAGTGAAGTGCAAGGGCTAGTCGCTACTAATCCTGAGGATATTTCCAAAATGGATGTGGTAGGAGTAGTGCCTTCGGTTCCGTTCGAACCCGGGACGGACTTGTATGGACGAATGCTTTCAGAACATCGTCAGGTAGACGATGAGCATTCTAAGTGATGCGTTCTTAAAAGGTAACGTTTAACCTCAAGCCTCATCAACCGGGAATGGCTAAAATAGGGGCTGTGCAGCAAGGTTAGGTGGGTCATGCCCAAGCAGGACAAGATATTTCCCCTGTCTAGATGTCCCTTTTTATTTTGGCTTAGTGGGTGGTTAGTCGTGCCAACCACGGGGTTTATCTTATTCGGGACTGTTCAGTAAGGAATGGTTCCGGCCTTGTGTTGCAGGGGAGCGGGCGTACTCCTCGGTACTCTGATCTAGACCAGGTACTGTGACGGGCGGTACCCCAGTAACCCAGCCATTGATAGAAATTCATTCTCCCTACGAGCCTTGTACGAGTTTTGTTTGTATTATCCACTTTTGTGGCTAGTAGCTGGAATTTAATGAATGTAACAATTTCGGCTATTTTATAAGTATTTGTATATAGACCCTATTATAATATCAGAGGATTTCTATAAAATTGTTTTAGCTATCGTAAGGTAAAAACCCGACATGTTTATTTGTGGCGTGGTCTTACGAGATGCTTTTGTTTTTCAAAGGATTTTGAAACTTTAATAATCAATTGGGTGTGATTTTCTCACGCTGGTAATCCAGACTGAATCGGGTGTTATTTAATTGTAATGCTGGGGCAGACCGAGTATTATAGGATACAGGATATGATGCTGTGGAGCTCAGGAGACGAGCTGAATGACGATACGTACAGTCGTACTTGTTGTATATAAATTCCGCTGTTTGAGTTGTTGTGTATCCATTGTATGTTATTGATGTGAGCTGTGAGTGATGTACTCTGATGATATAATATATGTAAACAGATATATTTGATTTTGAGTAAAAATTATTTACTATCTATTATATTTTATTCCGCTGCGATGGTTAGATTCTGTTGTTGTTTTCTATTTTTTTGTTCTTCTACCTCTTCTTCTTTAACCCTAATGGTTCGTATTTCTGTGCAACTTGAGTTGATTGTTGTGGAATAGTGCCGACTCAAGGGGTACGGATTTGCGGGTCGTTACAGACCCAGTGCCGGTCGATCAAGTGCCGCTCCTCAAGATGGAGTATTTATGTCTGCCCGACAGCTTCTAGATCTTGTAAAGAATGCTCAGGCTATCGGACCCATTCCAGAGCCTACTCACCCTAAATATGGATTTGCACGCCTGTACAACGATTATACTAATTTGGGTGGGAAGCCATTCATGGGTTCCGAAAGCGTCATTGAAGTCCAAGCTTGGCTTAGAACATGCGATCGCATCCTTTCTCGCATGAATCTTATTGATCTTCATCGAGTCCAAGTGGCTTCGAGTATGCTCCAAGAAAGAGCATTGGATTGGTACGAGCTTCTGTTTTTTGAAATTATTGAAGCGGATCTTACTTGGGAGCAATTTCGGAAAAGATTTCAATCGAAGTTTGTACCAGAAGCTGAAAAGTGACTTTGGCCCGTCATTTTGTCGACCTTGTGCAAGGCGAATCTTCTGTGGCAGAATATGTCGCATCTTTCGAATCCCTCTCTAAATATAGGGTCGAGTATTTAAATACCCCATTGAAGAAAAATCAGAGGTTTATCCATGGTTTGAATAAAAATATTAAAAAGCCTTTACTTCCGAAGCTGGAAGTTTCTTTTGATCAGCTTGTTGATATCGCTCTTCGACTTGAAGAGGAAGATAAAGAAAGTGATGTTGAAGTTGTGGGTGCCATACCGAACTTCAACAACAACAACAAGAAGAGGCCTATAAGTTCAAAGGTCCTTATCCCAATAAGAAAGGGAAGCAAACAACTCCGGTAGCAAAGTCTCCTACATCTTGTGGAGGGCAATACTACAATTGCGGTTCTAAGGACCATTATGCAAATAAGTGTTGAAAGCCCCTTGCTTGTCGCTATTATAAAAGTTCGGGTCATTATATATCTGCATGTCCCAAACTTCAAAGCAAGAAGGAGGGAAAGCTAAATGTTGTGCAAGCTTCTAGTAATGCTTCTTGCGGTCAAGGCATTTCTCATTCTATCCTTGATGGCATTATTATGTTTCGTGATCAACCTATTCGAGTTCTTTTTGATACGGGTGCATCCCATTCTTTTATATCAAAAGAGCTTGTTGATACTTTTTCTTTGAGTGTTATGGCTTTAATGACTTCTTTAAGGATTGCGAATCTGGTTGGTGGTTCCGCAATTTGTAAAGATGTCGAGATTATTTTATGTGATTTTTCTTTCCGTGCAGATTTGCATGTCATGCGTTAGGCTTCGGAATGATTTTGGGAATGTATTGGCTTAACCGTTATGAAGCTCATATCCTATGTACTGAGCAGACTATTCATCTTCGACATACTCAATCTGTTAAGCAGATTTCTATTATTCTTAAAGATTCGGATTCCAACTTGGCAGCGTCTTTATATTCTATAGATCCTCATGATGATGATAATGATGATGAGGAACATGTCATTTCCCTCATTCACGTTGTTCGTGAATTTTTCGACATATTTGAGTCCGTTTTAGGATTACCACCAAAGTGAGCAATTGAGTTCAGAATTAATCTAATCTCTGTAGCTCTACCTATCACTCGTCCTCCTTATCGTATGTCCCATAAAGAAAATGAGGAGATGCGTAAACAATTATCCGAATTGAAAATGAAGCAGTTTATTCGTTCTAGTTCCTCTCCTTGGGGAGCTTCTGCTATTTTTGTGAAGAAATCCGATGGTACACTTAGGCTTTGCGTTGACTACCGCAAACTTAATGATCTCACCATCAAGAATAAATATCCCTTACCTCGGATTGATGATTTATTTGATCAACTTAGCGGTGCTAGAGTCTTTTCACGGTTAGACTTAGCAACCGGTTTTCATCGGCTTTGTATTTCAGAGGATAACATTCCTTTGACGTCGTTCCATACTCGTTATGGATCTTATGAATGGCTTGTTATGCCATTTGGTTTAACAAATGCTCCAGCTTATTTCGTTGACCTTATGAATTGTAACAACCCATAATTTTGTGAATATTTTAACTAAATTTTTATTTGAAATTTTGATTTTTAAATTATTTAAAAGTGAATTTTTAGAATTTTTTCAATGTAAGTTTGCAATTTGTTTTCCAAATGCAATAAATAAACGATTTTTGAAAATTTTATATTTTGGTCAAATTTTGAATTTTCAGTTTAAATTTTTTTTAAAAATTGACTTTATAAATTTTAATCTTTTTCTTTGAAGCAAAATATATTTGTGATATCTGTTCTACTTTTCGTTTCGTTAAATTCTGAGTTATACTTTTTAAATTAGATGAATTACTGCGTTTTACACGCAGTTATTTTCTGTATTTCAATTTCAATTTTTCTATGTTCATTTCTATATTTTTATTTTCTATGTTATTTTATTTTATTTTTCTATTTTGTTTATCTAAACTTTATTTATTGGATTTTACTTGTGTGTATTCATAAAAGGCTTGGAAGAAATCAAGGAGACATGCGTTACATTTCTTTAATGCTTGCCTTTTTATTTATCTGCCCTTTTTATTACTTATCCTATCCATTCACCATTCATAGCCATGAATTGCTCTTATTAATCACGTACAAACATCTCAAAATACCCTCTTTTCAATTTCATTTAGGAATAATATATATATATATATATATGTGTGTGTGTGTGTGTGTGTGTGTGTGTGTGTGTGTGTTTCGTTCTCCTTATTTCTTTCCTTTTATTTCCTAGCCTTTTTGTTTTTCTATCATTTACTCCTCTTTAGCCGTTCAAATCTTTTCTTGCCATCCACTCCACTTCATAATTCACGTACACATTTACTTCATATTTCATTTCTAGAAAGAAATGTATGCAAATAAATGGCTTGGAGAAATTTAAGAGGCATATGTTTCATTGTTTAAACTCTTGCCTTTTTTATTTGCATGACCTTTATTATTTTCTAGCTGTTTCCTCCTCATTCCTAGCCATGAATTAATCTACTCATAGCCTCGCATATCAAGTTGAAAATTTACGTACAAAAAAATTATTTCCCATCTCTCATTTTTCCATTTGCACTTAAAAATAAAATATATTGTATGTTTCTTCCTCCTTAACTTATGCCTTTCCGTTTCCCTAGTATTCATAACTCCTTAGCTGTTTTTTTTCTTATATAGCCGTGTATTTTCTTTTATCATTCACGTACAAAACTCCTCAAACATATCTCATTTTATTCCATTTCTCATTTCATCACTTGAAAGAAAGAATTTTTTTTATTAAATACATCAAGTATTTGTTGCCATTTAATTTTATAAATCATTCAAAATCTTGTCTTTTATTGCATAGCCTCTTTATTACTTACCTTAGCCGTTCATTTCTTTAATCTAGCCATGAATTTCTCTTGCCTGTCATGCATAAAAACTTCCCAAAGCTTCTCATTATCATTTGCGTGAAAGAAAATTTTATTCAAGCTCTAGATTCATGGCTTCTCTTCCTCTTCTTTCTTTTTCTCTTTTTGTTTCTTCTTTGTTCTTCATGCTTATACTCAGCCTCTGGCCTCTAGCACACCTCTAACCATCATGACCAAGCAATATAAGATGATGGTTGAAACCATACGTGGTGTAACCAAGCCATTGATTGATTAAGGCAAGTTATGTCACTTTGATTCATTTATTTTTCCATTTTTTTAACATCTATTGTTTTGTATTGAATCATATTTTTATGTATGTAATATTTGTTTGCATACAAGATTTGGATCCGACTCTTCATCCATTTAAGTTCGCATTGTGCTTTGTCGTGCTTTTTCGTGCTTTGCGAAGTTTAGATTTTTATTCTGAATTTGTCAATTCTAGCTTTTAAAAGGTGAGTTTTTATCACTATAGACATATGTACTTATATTTTGCGAAAAAAAGGACAAGTGAATCTGTAGACATTGATATGTCATTCATATATGCATGTGTTGTGATTACACAATGATAAATGCCGTTTATATGTTTGTTACATCATTTGTTATGATATTATATGTATACTGTAATTTCATTTCTGCTAATCACCACTGCAAGTTCCCTATCTCTATTTTTCATTGATTTTTGTCATATTTATTTTTCTTGGGATTGAGGGTTTGAAATGATAGAACTCAGATTTTTCTTTTTAAATTACGGATTGAAATGATACATATCTGTATCACTTGACCTAGGTTAGAAAATATTATACAGGCCCATGGTTAATATTCTTAAAGTAATATTTTCCTAAAAATTTATTAAGTATTTTGAAATTTTGGAATATATGGAATTTTAACTTAAAAATTTGATTTAAAGATTTGAAGTATAAAGAGATATCAGTTTTATAAGTTAAAATGTTATAAGCTGATAATTGGTTTAAAGTATAAAGTTTTAGTTAATGCAAGAAACATGTACAGTTTTAATTTATGAAAGAAATGTGTAAAGTCCTAACTAATGAAAGAAATATGTAAAGTTTTAATTAATGCAAGAAACACGTAAAGTTTTAATTTATGAAACAAACGTGTAAAGATTTAATTTAGGAAAGAAATGTGTAAGTCCTAATTTATGAAAGAAATGTGTAAGTCCTAATAAATGAAAGAAACGTGTAAAGTTTTTAATTAATGCAAGAAACATGCAAAGTTTTAATTAATGCAAGAAACATGTAAAGTTTTAATTTATGAAAGAAACGTGTAAAGTTTTATTTTATGAAAGAAACGTGTAAAGTCCTAATTAATGAAAGAAACGTGTAAAGATTTAATTATGAAAGAAATGTGTAAATTCCTAATTAATGAAAGAACATGTAAAGCTTTAATTAATGAAAGAAACATGTAAAGTCTTAATTAATGAAAGAACATGTAAAGTTTCTAATAAATGCAAGAAACATGTAAAGTCTTAATTAATGAAGAACATGTAAAGTTTTTAATAAATGCAAGAAACATGTAAGTCTTAATTAATGAAAGAACATGTAAAGTTTTTAATTAATGCAAGAAACATGTAAAATTTTAATTTATGAAAGAAATGTGTAAATTCCTAATTAATGAAAGGACATGAAAAGTTTTAATTAATGAAAGAAACATGTAAAGTTTTTAATTA
This sequence comes from Allium cepa, assembly GCA_030765085.1. Classification (NCBI taxonomy): domain Eukaryota; kingdom Viridiplantae; phylum Streptophyta; class Magnoliopsida; order Asparagales; family Amaryllidaceae; genus Allium; species Allium cepa. Next base: position 434,783,050 of record CM060943.1, read on the forward strand.
ATGCAAGAAATATATAAAGTTTTAATTAATGAAAGAAGCGCGTAAAGTCCTAATTAATGAAATAAACATTAAAGTATTAATAAGTGTAATATTGATTAAAATAATAAATGCTCTTTACTGTAATAGAAATGTAAAATAAAACGTACATTTGATAATGTAAGTTTTAAATTAGTGTAATATTGATTAAATGATAAATGCTCTTTACTGTAATAGAAATGTAAATTAAAACGTACATTTGATAATGTAAGTTTTAATTAGTGTAATATTGATTAAAATGATAAATTCTCTTTATTGTAATAAATGTAAGTTAAAACATTTATTCGACATGTAAGTTTTAATTAATGTAATGGTGTATTTTAAATTGATTAAAATGATAAATGTTCCTTACTGTAATAATAAAATGTAAGTTGATAATGTACATTTGATATGTAAGTTTTAATAAATGTAAATGACATATTTTAAATGATTAAAATAATAAAGTTCTTTATTGTAATAATAATGTAAGTTAATAAGGTACTTTTAACTTAATATAAGAATTTCAGTTTTAAATTGGATATTCCAGTAACAAAGTTTATTCAACTATAAGGCTATGATAAAATGACCATGTTAAAATTTGTAAGTATATAAATACTTTGATTATATAAAAGTGGAAAGTATTACATTCCAAAAATGCCATGATTTCTTAAGGTTACATTTCCAAAATGCTATGATAATTTTAAGGAATATTTCAGTTTAATAAATTGAAGGAAATATTCAATGATTTGGAAATTTGGGTTTTATTTAAATGATATATTATTGAATTAGTTTTGAAATGGAAATGATACTATTGTGATATGGTTTTGAAATGAGTATGATATTTTGGTTTTGAAAGTATATACTAGTTTGAAAGAAATGATATGATTTTGAAATGGATATGCTAGTTTGGTTTTGAAAGTATAAATGATTTTGAAATAAATATCCATGGGTTATAATAACGTTTGGTTGTTAAAGAGACCGGGATTGGAAGTTGTCATACTCTCTGCAACTCCGAAAACCACTTTAACAACCGTGTACGCGGTGGAGATTCCAGAATGAAGTAGGATGGTGGCGGCGTTTCCTTCGAGGTAAATACGTGAACCCAACTCCCGTGAGTTGGCAAGGTGGCTAAAACAGGAGCGATTGACGGGTTAATGAGGTAGCACCTTTGATCGGACGCATCCCTTCGATATTATACTTTGACCTTTGGATTGATTCGGTGGGCACTTTTGATTTCTTTGATTTGGGAGTGTTGTTCGAGGTGGGCGGTAGTAGCAGCTACGCGTTACCACCGACCCGGAAGCGTAATTGGTATGTCTACCCTGGCATTGCCTAGCTGTGCCGTGTCACCTACCCTATCGCGCCTTGTACGAGTTTGGTTTTCTCCCGTAATCCGTGTGGTATCTTCTAGTGGCTTTCCGATCAGAAGGGACTATGATATTGAATGGACTACTAGGACTATTATATGTTAAGGGCTATATGAGTAACCTCTTAATGCTATGAAAAAATTAAGTTTATTTTATTATATACATTATTATAATAGCGAAATATTACTACATAGTAAATAGTTTAACGGATCCTTAGAGAATTGGCGGTCTGAAGCACCTTTAAGTTACTTGTACCTTATATTACAGTTCACTTGAGTTGGTTTACATCGTATAAGTATGTATGTCCTGACTCGTGTGTTTTGTGTTTTGCTTTACGCTCGGATTAGACTGAGTGATACAGCATTTGAGACTCACCTTTGGAGTTGGAGCCTTGCTTGAAGATCCAGCCATCTATTTTAATTTCAGTATTCTGTTGATTCCAGTTATTCAGTTGATTCCGGTGATGCATTCAGCTTGTGCTTGTTTATCATATTAAACTTCTGTTGTATCTTGTATAACTCTGATGTATTTATATAGTAGCTTCATGAACTACTATCTTTTTGCTTCCGCTGTATTTATTACTCTGTGTCTGTGATCTGTGATTTATCTATTTACTGTTTATGCTGTGTTTTGCCAAATTTATTTTACAATTCGGTAGTTTGAGCAATTCAAGTCCGACATGTGCGGATGCGAATGGTTGAAAATACCGGGTCCTTACACTTGGTATCAGAGCTTTGGCTCTAGGCAAAACTTAGCATATATGGTAAATTTATTTACGGAATCACTTTCATTCGAGTGTGAATCTCTTCCTTTTTGACTCAATTCCTTTTGAATTTTGGAACGTTCCCTGCAGTTCCAAAATACATTCTTGTCCCCACTATTCATCTTCTTTTTGATTCTGGAGTGTCCCATAACTCCACTTCGAATGATCTTTATAATGAATTGGCGGTCTCGCCAACATTCAGATGACTTGTAAAGGAGTGAAACTCCTTTGCAATTAGCGCTGATTCACCAGAGATTTATATATATACTCGGTGTAGATGCTAGTACATCTTGTTATTCCGAATTCTATTTCTGAAGATCGAATGTAGAATTACCTCGGAATTCCATATTGATCTATTCTTGAAGTCATGGTTAACTCGGTTAAGTTTTCTCGCAATTTATATAAGCTTATCCATTCCTTATTCTGTCAATTTAATCATCTTATCTTTTGTTCCAACTTATTTTCAAATCAAAATTTTCTTCGATTTGAGTTAATCAAATTTTAATCTCTATCCTTGCTTTGAAAATCTATTCCTGTATAGTGTATTTGTAAACCTATATTTAAAATGTTTTATATATTGTGTTGTTTGAGTTGTTGATGTTGATTTGGGTTTCCGATCATTTCGTCTGATCAACTCTATCGATAGGATTTCCAAACACTTGAACAGAGCAAACTGACACCATATTGATTTCAAAATTTAGTAAATGATAAATTTTGTATAATTATTTATGTATGAGTTTGATTTTCTGAATTCTAATAATTAATTGAATAGGTTATTAAGAAATAATATTTGACTTTATATATATCTTGTAACCATTGGCTTTTGTCTCATATATAAATAACTGAACTAAAAAGCATAGCTATAAATTAATTTCGAAATTAAAATGAATCTAAATCAAGAACTTGAGAATTTAATTTCCGATGGTTTGAAAATTGGGTTTTAAAAGTTTTAAAAGATATATCATTTAAAGTGTTTTCCAAATAGAGATTGTTTTCAAAGAATTTTTAATGTTTAAATCAGTGCCCTTCTCTTGTCGCTGGAAAATAATTTCGGTGATGACTGCAACATCATCGACATTCATTTTCGAGTTTCGAAGTGAAGAGATCATTTTGTAGCTTTGCTGCTATTTTTCTTTGAAAAATTTAACTGATTTGAATTTCAAAAAATATGACTTGATTTATAATATATATGGATATATTATTTAAATTTGATTTGGTATATATTGTTTATGTATTTATTTACCTTTAAATGGTTTGAAGTTAATCGGAAATGTAATTCTTAAATTTACCTTAAAGAATGTTTTTGATTATAAAATGAACCAAAATTTTTGAATAAATATTTAAGTTGAAATAATTGAATTAGAAAACTTTATTTGTATAATATTCTATTGCACTTTCATTATAACTTACCTAAATTATTTAAAATTTAACTATGTAATTGGATAATATACAATATAAAAGGATTTTATAAATAAAATTTGAGTGTCTATAATAAATGTTATACACTTAAATTTTAGTTATAAAAGGATTAATAAAGGTAAATAGAATAAAAAGTTAATCGAATAATATACAATATAAAGTGATGTGTATTTATAAATAAATTGGAGTAAGTCATAATAAGCGTAAGTATACTTAATATATGTGATTAGACATATATTAAGTGGAATAAATGTAATAACCATCTGGAATAAAGAAGAATGAAACTTATTGAATAAAATTTTGAGTATAATAATTGATTTCAAATTCACGATTTCATGGGTGATAAGATAATGAAATTACAAATATATAAGATTTAATTAACTCAGGAAAAATCAAATGGATGAAATCAATTATTAATTTAAGTTGAAACTTTCATGGTTTTAAAATTTATCATCTTATTTTGTTTTCCAATCTCTTATCCTTCGGTTGTTCCTATCCTCCTGCATCCTAAGCGGGGAATTGAATTCCAAATTGATCTTATCTCCTAAAGTTCAATCTGTAGTTCTTCCTCCCAAAATACCTTTACCAGTCTATTTTTGGAAAACTTTTCAAGAATCTTCTTCGTGCTTGTATCCTTGATTACAGAGGATCTTGGGAAGATCATCTCCATCTTGTTGAATTTACATATAACGACTGTTACCAGGTATAATTTCAATCCTCTTTTTTTATATTGTCTTAATTCTATGTCATTCTATCTGTTGTCTCTATTTTCCATGCATCGTTTCTTTTCGGGGACGAAAAGTTTTGAGTGGGGGAGAGTGTAACAACACATAATTTTGTGAATATTTTAATTAAAATTTTATTTGAAAATTTGTTTTTTAAACCATTTAAAAGTGAATTTTTAGAATTTTTTCAATGTAAGTTTGAAATTTGTTTGTAATTTATTTTCCAAATGCAATAAATAAACGATTTTTGAAAATTTTATATTTTGGTCAAAATTTGAATTTTCATTATAATTTTTTTTTAAAAATTGAATTTTTAAATTTTAATCTGTTTCTTTGAAGCATAATATATTTATGATATCTATTCTACTTTTCGTTTCGTTAAATTCTGAGTTATACTTTTTAAATTAGATAAATTACAACGTTTTACACGCAGTTATTTTCTGTATTTCAATTTCAATTTTCCTATGTTCATTTTTATATTTTTATTTTCTATGTTATTTTATATTATTTTTCTATTTTGTTTATCTAAACTTTATTTATTGGATTTTACTTGTGTGTATATCTTTTCGTAAAAGACTTGGAAGAAATCAAGGAGACATGCGTTACATTTCTTTAATGCTTGCCTTTTCATCGATCTGCCCTTTTTATTACTTATCCTAGCCATGAATCGCTCTTATTAATCACGTACAAACATCTCAAAATACCCTCTTTTCAATTTCATTTAAGAATTATATATATATATATATATATATATATATATGTTTCTTTTTCCTTATTTCTTGCATTTTATTTCCTAACCTTTTGTTTTCCTATCATTTACTCCTCTTTAGCCGTTCAAATCTTTTCTTGCCATCCACTCCACTTCATAATTCACGTACACATTTACTTTACATTTCATTTCTAGAAAGAAATGAATGCAAATAAATGGCTTGAAAAAATTTAAGAGGCATACGTTTCATTGTTTAAACTCTTGCCTTTTTCATTTGCATGGCCTTTATTATTTTATAGCCGTTTCCTCCTCATTCCTAGCCATGAAATAATCTACTCATAGCCTTGCATATCAAGTTGAAAATTTACGTACAAAAAAATTATTTTCCATCTCTCATTTTTCCATTTGCATTTAAAGATATAATATATTGTATGTTTCTTCCTCCTTAACTTATGTCTTTTCGTTTCCTAGTATTCATAACTCCTTAGTTGTTTTTATCTTATATAGCCGTGTATTTCCTTTTATCATTCACGTACAAAGCTCCTCAAACATATCTCATTTTATCCCATTTCTCATTTCATCACTTGAAAGAAGGAATTTTTTTTATTAAATAAATCAAGTATTTGTTGCCATTTAATTTTCTAAACCATTCAAAATCTTGGCTTTTATTGCATAGCCTCTTTATTACTTACCTTAGCCGTTCATTCCTTTAATCTAGCCATGAATTTCTCTTGCCTATCACGCATAAAAACTTCCCAAAGCTTCTCATTATCATTTGCGTGAAGGAAAATTTTATTCAAGCTCTAGATCCATGGCTTCTCTTCCTCTTCTTTCTTTTTCTCTTTTTGTTTCTTCTTTGTTCTTCGTGCTTATATTCAGCCTCTGGCCTCTAGCACACCTCTAACCATCATGACCAAGCAATATAAGATGATGGTTGAAACCATATGTGGTGTAACCAAGCCATTGATTGATAAAAGCAAGTTATGTCATTTTGATTCATTTAGTTTTCCATTGTTTTAACATCTATTGTTTTGTATTGAATCATATTCTTATGTATGTAATATTTGTTTGCATACAAGATTTGGATCTGACTCTTCATCCACTCAAGTTCGCATTGTGCTTTGTCGTGCTTTTTCGTTCTTTGCGAAGTTTGGATTTTTATTCTGAATTTGTCAATTCTAGCTTTTAAAAGGTGAGTTTTTATCACTATAGACATATGTACTTATATTTTTGTGAAAAAAAAGACAAGTGAATCTGTAGACATTGATATGTCATTCATATACGCATGTGTTGTGATTACATAATGATAAATGCCGTTTATATATTTGTTACATCATTTGTTATGATATTATATGTATACTGTTATTTTATTTCTGTTAATCACCACTGCAAGTTCCCTATCACTATTTTTTATTGATTTTTTTCGTATTTATTTTTCTTGAGATTGCGGGTTTGAAATGATAGAACTCAGATTTTTCTTTTTAAATTACGGATTGAAATGATACATATCCGTATCACTTGACCTAGGTTAGAAAATATTATACAGGCTCATGGTTAATATTTTTAAAGTAATATTATCCTAAAAATTTATTAAGTATTTTGAAATTTTGGAATATATGGAATTTTAACTTGAAAATTTGATTTAAAGATTTGAAGTATAAAGAGATATCAGTTTTATAAGTTAAAATGTTATAAGCTGTTAATTGGTTTAAAGTATAAAGTTTTAGTTAATGCAAGAAACATGTACAGTTTTAATTTATGAAAGAAATGTGTAAAGTCCTAATTAATGAAAGAAACATGTAAAGTTTTAATTAATGCAAGGAACGTGTAAAGTTTTAATTTATGAAAGGAACGTGTAAAGATTTAATTTATGAAAGAAATGTGTAAGTCCTAATTTATGAAAGAAATGTGTAAGTCCTAATAAATGAAAGAAACGTGTAAAGTTTTTAATTAATGCAAGAAACATGTAAAGTTTTAATTAATGCAAGAAATTTGTAAAGTTTTAATTTATGAAAGAAACGTGTAAAGTTTTATTTTATGAAAGAAATGTGTAAAGTCCTAATTAATGAAAGAAACGTGTAAAGATTTAATTTATGAAAGAAATGTGTAAATTCCTAATTAACGAAAGAACATGTAAAGCTTTAATTAATGAAAGAAATGTGTAAAGTCTTAATTAATGAGAGAACATGTAAAGTTTTTAATTAATGCAAGAAACATGTAAAGTCTTAATTAAAGAAAGAACATGTAAAGTTTTTAATAAATGCAAGAAACATGTGAGGTCTTAATTGATGAAAGAACATGTAAAGTTTTTAATTAATGCAAGAAACATGTAAAATTTTAATTTATGAAATAAACGTGTAAATTCCTAATTAATGAAAGGACATGAAAAGTTTTAATTGATGAAAGAGACGTGTAATGTTTTTAATTAATGCAAGAAACATGTAAAGTTTTAATTAATGAAAGAAGCGCGTAAAGTCCTAATTAATGAAAGAAACATGTAAAGTTTTAATTAGTGTAATATTGATTAAAATAGTAAATGCTCTTTACTGTAATAGAAATGTAAATTAAAACGTACATTTGATAATGTAAGTTTTAAATTAGTGTAATATTGATTAAATGATAAAAGCTCTTTACTGTAGTAGAAATGTAAATTAAAACGTACATTTGAAAATGTAAGTTTTAATTAGTGTAATATTGATTAAAATGATAAATGCTCTTTATTGTAATAAATGTAAGTTAAAACGTACATTTGACATGTAAGTTTTAATTAATGTAATGGTGTATTTTAAATTGATTAAAATGATAAATGTTCCTTATTGTAATAATAAAATGTAAGTTGATAATGTACATTTGATATGCAAGTTTTAATAAATGTAAATGGCATATTTTAAATGATTAAAATAATAAAGTTCTTTATTGTAATAATAATGTAAGTTAATAAGGTACTTTTAACTTAACATAAGAATTTCAGCTTTAAATTGGATATTACAGTAACAAAGTTTATTTAACTACAAGGCTATGATAAAATGACCATGTTAAAATTTGTAAGTATACAAATACTTTGATTATATAGAAGTGGAAAGTATTACATTTCAAAAATGCTATGATTCCTTAAGGTTACATTTCCAAAATGCTATGTTAATTTAAAGGAATATTTCAGTTTAATAAATTGAAGGAAATAATCAATGATTTGGAAATTTGGGTATTATTTAAATGATATATTATTGAATTAGTTTTGAAATGGAAATGATACTATTGTGATATGGTTTTGAAATGAGAGTGATATTTTGGTTTTGAAAGTATATACTAGTTTGAAACAAATGATATGATTTTGAAATGGATATGCTAGTTTGGTTTTCAAAGTATAAATGATTTTGAAATAAATATCCATGGGTTATAATAACGTTTGGTTGTTAAAGAGACCGGGATCGGAAGTTGTCACACTCTCTGCAACTCCGAAAACCACTTTAACAACCGTGTACGCGATGGAGATTCCAGAATGAAGTAGGTTGGCGGCGGCGTTTCTTTCGAGGTAAATACGTGAACCAAACTCCCGTGAGTTTGCATAAGGTGGCTAAAATAGGAGCGATTGACGAGTTAATGAGGTAGCACCTTTGATCGGACGCATCCCTTCGATATTATACTTTGACCTTTGGATTGATTCGGTGGCCACTTTTGATTTCTTTCATTTGGGGTTGTTGTACGAGGTGGGCGGTAGTAGCAGCTACGCGTTACCACTGACCCGAAAGCGTAATTGGTATATCTACCCTGGCATTGCCTAATTGTGCCGTGTCATCTACCCTATCGTGCCTTGCACGAGTTTGGTTTTCTCCCGTAGCCCGTGTGGTATCCTCTGTTGGCTTCCCGATAAGGAGGGACTATGATATTGGATGGACTACTAGGACTATTATGTGTTAAGGGCTATATGGGTAACCCTTAATGCTATGAAAAAAGTAAGTTTATTTTACTATAGACATTATTATAATAGCGAAATATTACTACATAGTAAATAGTTTAACGGATCCTTAGAGGATGGACGGTCCCAAGCATCCTTTAAGTTATTTGTACCTTATATTACAGTTCACTTGAGTTGGTTTACATTGTATAAGTATGTATGTCCTGACTCGTGTGTTTTGTGTTTTGCTTTACGCTCGGGTCAGACTGAGTAATACAGCATTTGAGACTCGCCTTTGGAGCTGGAGATTTGCTTGAAGATCCAACCATCTATTTCAATTTCAGTATTATGTTGATTCCAGTTATTCAGTTGATTCCGGTGATGCATTTAGCTTGTGCTTGTTTATCATATTAAACTTCTGTTGTATCTTGTATAACTCTGATGTATTTATATAGTAGCTTCATGAACTACTACCATTTTGCTTCCGCTGCATTTATTACTGCGTGTCTGTGATCTGTGATTTATTTATTTACTGTTTATGCTGTGTTTTGCCAAATTTATTTTATAATTCGGTAGTTTGAGCAATTCAAGTCCGACATGTGCGGATGCGAATGGTTGAAAATGCCGGGTCGTTACATGAATCGAGTTTTTGAATACTTCCTCGATTGATTTGTTCTCATCTTTATTGATGATATTCTTGTTTATTCTAAAACCGAGGAAGAGCATGAAAAACATCTTCGGATTGTGTTGGAAACTCTTAGGAGCAATCAATTAAAAGCAAAATTTTCTAAATGCCACTTTTGGCAATCTCTTGTGAAATTTCTTGGTCACAATATTTCTGAATCCGGAATTTCCGTGAATTCTTCAAAGATTGAAGCGATTCAAAATTGGAAAAGATCGAAGAGTGTGACGGAAATCTGTAGCTTTCTCGGATTGGCGGGTTATTACCGCCGGTTCATAAAAGACTTTTCAAAGATTTCCGTGCCTCTTACTAGTTTGACAAAGAAAGGAGTTAAATGCATTTGGTCGGACAAATGTGAAGCTTCTTATCAGAGATTAAAAGAACTCCTTTCCGGTGTTTCTATTCTTGTGATTCCCGAAGGAAACCAAGATTTTATTGTTTATACCGATGCTAGGCGTGTTGATTCAGGTGCCGTTCTTATGCAAAGGGAATGTGTTACCGCTTATGCTTCTAGGCAATTAAAGCTTGCCGAGACTAGATATGCCACTCATGATTTAGAACTCGCGACTATTGTTTTTGCCCTTTGAATTTGGCGACATTATCTTTTGGGAGAGAAATTTGTTCTCTATACCGATCATAAATCTTTGAAGTATTTATTTTCTCAAAAGGAACTTAATTTGCGTCAACAGCGTTGGCTCGAATTCCTTGCATCTTATGATCTCGATATTCTTTGTACTCCCGTAAAGGGAAATCGTGTTGCCGATGCCCTTAGTCGTAAGCAACAAGCGGTTTTTTCCATGATGATTTCCGAATGAAATGATCTCAAGGCTTTATCCACTTGTGAGATTCGAGATCGTGAATCCAATTTATATGCATCTCTTATTTTATGTAGCCTTGTGGCTCATCCTTCTCTTTTCGACTGCATCCTTGAAGCTCAAAGGCTAGTTCCCAAATTGTCTTTTCTTAGCCAAAATTTTAGGGATAAAATTGATATTTAAGGTTTGAAAGACTTTTATATTGATGCTCGTGGCGGTATTCGAAAATTTGATAGACTTATCTTGCCAAACATTGGTAATCTTCAAAGAGATATTTTAGAAGATTCTCATCGTTCTAAATTTACCATTCATCCCGGTAGTAGTAAAATGTACACGGATATGAAGCGACTCTATTATTGGGATGGGATGAAATCTGATATTGCTAACTTTGTTAAGTGTTGCATGACTTGCCAACTCATTAAAGCCGAGCACCAAAGGCTTGGTGGGTTATTGCAACCTTTGGATATTCCAATTTGGAAATGGGATCAAATTTCCATGGACTTTATTGACAGTCTTCCTCGTTCTCGTTCAGGTCATGATAGCGTATGGGTGATAGTTGATAGACATACAAAATCCTCCCATTTTATTCCATTCGGTCCAATCGGACCGTACCTCTTTTGGCCAAACTGTTTAAATAAATTGTTAAATTTCATGGAGTCCCTACTTCAATTGTTAGCGATCGTGATCCATTGTTTACTTGTGGATTTTGGAAGAGTCTTCAAAAAGCTTTGGGAACGAAGCTCAATTTTAGCACCGCTTATCATCCTCTGTCCGGTGGACAAACCGAGCGTGTGAATCAAATTCTTGAAGATCTCGTGCATGTGTCCTTGATTTCGGTGGAAGTTGGGAAGATCATATTTGTCTTGTTGAGTTTTCCTATAATAACAGCTTCCAATCTAGTATTGGTATGACACCTTTCGAGGCACTCTATGGAAGGCCATGCCGATCTTCTTCTTGTTGACTTGAGGTCGGTGAGAAGCTGGTTTTAGGTCCAGATTTTATTCGTGATTCCATAGAAAAAATTGAACTTATTCGCCATAAGATGAAAGCAGGCAAAAATCCTATGTCGATAACCGTAGAAGGAAATTAGAATTTTCTGTGGGAGAACTTGTGTTTATTCGTGTTTCACCTACAAAAGGTGTTGTGCGTTTCAGTCGATCGGGAAAATTAGCACCTCGATATATTGGTCCATTTCCCATCACCGAACGTGTTGGTTCCGTGGCTTATCGCCTCTTATTACCGGCTCAGTTTTTTTGCTATTCATGACGTGTTTCACTTTTCTCAATTACAGAAATGTTTTCGATATTCCGATTCTATTCTAAAGCCCGGTGTTGTGGAAGAACTTGAAGTTTCACCTAATTTGACTTATGCGCAACATCCTGTTCATATTATTATTTCGGAGGTTAAACGCCTTCGAAATAAAGATGTTCTTCTTGTGAAAGTTCAATAGTCCTCAAATCCTAAGGATCGCTCTTGGGAATCTAGAGAATTCATCGAGCGAACACATCCGGACTTACTCTCTCGTGCTCTTTGAGGTGAACTTCTTATTTGAAATTTTTCTTGTGTTGATATGCTTTTATGTTTGTTACTTTTTATTTTTTTTCTTCTTAAGTATTACAAGGATGCAATTTATTTAAGGATGGGAGTCTGTAATAACCCGTATATTTTACGATTGTATATTTAAATATTTTATTTAAATATAGCATCGTTAGTCGGATTTTAGTCTGAAATGCTACTTTTTGCAAACAGTCGAGTTAGGACTCGAGACCACTCCCATTGCGTTTAAATAACGTTTTGCGATGTTTTTGAGTATAAACATTGATATGTTTGTAGTTAGCTGGAATTTAGACTTTTTCATTTAGGGCTTTGGTTTGGGTTTCAGCCCATTAAACCCAACTTATCAACCCAACTCCACTCCACTTCTCTTCATTCATTCTAATATTTTCTAACACCTCAAGCTTTAATAAAAATGAGGGAAGAGATTGGAAATTAAAATCCTAAGTCCTAGTTTCATTTGCAAATCCAAGTTTTAGCTCCAAATTCCAAAGAGAAGCTTTGGTAAGCAACTCTTTCTTACCATCACAATCTTCCTCCAATTTCAAAAATTTTCTATAACCTAACTTGGGAAATTATTGCTTATGATCTTAGATGGGAGCTTTTAGAGTTGGGATTGAAGAGTGGTTGATCTCTCCTTTGTTTTCAAGCTTCTCCTTCCTTGTTTTTGTGTAAAAGGTGAGATTTTTATCTCACATCTACGTCTATACCTATCTTTGCTATTAGGTATGAACTCCTAACACTTATTTATGTTTATTTGCTTTTGACTAGGATTGAATTGGTGAACATTTCAATTTTTAGTGTTTTGAGGTTAAATCTTTTGAAAATCCAATTTTTGAAGTTTGAACACGTTAGTGAGGTGCTTCGGAGAGCCATACAAGGTTGGGTTGTCACTAGGCGTAAATCCCTAGTTGTCGTGGCTCGCTTGCATCGTTCCGTTCGTGTTATGGATTTTTCCCCATATGGGGGCTAGGTTGGAACTGCTAATAAAGCAGGTTCAGTCGACTGAACCGGGGGCAGAAAATTTTCTGTCCCCGTATCAGTCGACTGACCTAATGGTTCAGTCGACTGACCTGGAAACCCAAGAGTTTCCAGTTCTGTGCTAGTCGACTGACCATCTGGTCCAGTCGATTGACACTACAAGAATTACTGTTTATAGCAACGGGCGAGGGCAACGGCCTCCAACGGCCATTGACCAACGGCTAGCAACGGCAAGCTTTTTCCCGAAATTTTTTAATAACAAAGAACACTCGCCGTTGGAAGCCGTTGGAAATATGCCGTTGGCGGCCGTTGCAAGCCGTTGGAAAACCGAGAGTAACCCGCACCTCGATCTTCTTCTTCCCCATTCCATCTTCACCCGAAATTTATTCCAAAAACCCCCCATTTTCCCCCTCTAAAACATTTCCAACCCCATTTTATCCCCTTCTACACGTTCTAGCATCCCCATCTTCGTTTGCAAGCTTCACAACCTCCAAAATCAGGTATTATTTGCTAAAACCCTAATTTTGTTAAATTTTTTATTTTAGGTTAAATTGGTAATTTTAATGTATGTATTGTGCTATTGTTCGTGTAGTGTAGTGTATTGGACCTTAATTACTATTATTAAACTAATTATTGCATGTTTAACTATGATTTGTTAAATTAGGTTTATTATTAAATTAGTTTCAAACTTAATAATTGTCACTAACCTAAGCATGAACCTCACTTGTTGTTATATTGGTGATTGAATTGAGTAAAAACGTACGTAGAAATTAAGTAATTATATTGACATATAAATTGTTCGCTTTTGACATGTTATGATACGATATATACATGATACAGTTTGTGCATGACTGAATGTGATTTGTGATGCGATTATATGTATAACATTGTTCGTTTATTTTATACGTTGCGCGCACACACTGGATTTATTTTTTGTTTTAGGAAAAAAATCATTATATATGCGTTGATTCAAAAATTTGTTTATTGATATAAAAGTTTAAATTTAATGAAAATAAAATTTAATCTTTTATATCGCTAATTTAAAAATTTAAACCCTTAGAGTGTTTTTGGCCCCGTCTGATAAGTATTGTATATGATCGTTGTGTGGATATTCGTTTTTTAACAGAACGGACTTCTATATTCATCGTATATAGTATTTGTTGGATTTGTCCCTGTATTGGACAAGTTACAAAAACAATAACGTAATTAAATCTTGTAAATCATTTCAGTTTAAACGGTTCGCAAAATTTCGACAGCGCTTCCCTTTATGTTCCCTGTGTACACGCAATTGTGTACTGTTCAGGGAACTAAAGCGAATGCTGTCGAAATTTTGTTGGATCGTTTAAATTGAAATGATTTATGCGATTTAATTACGTTATTGTATTTGTAATGGGAGGTAGGATGACCCATCAACAAAGTGTCAATGATCAATTAATATCAAATCCGCTAATAAAATTATTTAAATAGAATATAATGTTCATTTCAAAATAAGCTTTAAGTATTATTTTAACAGATATAACAAAAACAAGAAGAATGTTTATAAAATTGTTTTAATAAAAAATGTCAACGCAAAATTATATCGTACTTTTTAATTATATGCGTAAGTAAGTGGACAATTATTTTACTGATCGAAGCTGGATGTACAAAAAACGAAGGGTCGATACTGAAGGCTCAACAAGTGAACATTTTAATAATGGTGTTAGCGTATTTATGGATTTTGCTTTACATAATAACGGAAACTACAAAGAAATCCGTTGTCCATGTAGTAAATGCAAACTGTTAAAGCATTTGATACCACAAATGGTTAGAGTTCATTTGCGTCAGTACGGTTTCGTATCGAACTATTTGATTTGGGATCGTCATGGGGAACAGTTAGCATCTAATCATGTACAAGATGAGGAGGTGGTGAGTAATGAAATTGGTACGACAGATCTTGTAGAACATATGGTTGAAGATGTTGCACGTTCAATGTTTCATGTTCCTCAATTAACCGATGACGATGGTAATGCTGAAGAAGAACCAAATATTAGGGCAAAAAAAATATGATTTGTTAGATGCCACGAAAAAACCCCTTTGGGAAGGCTGCACAAGCGGAACCCAGTTATCAGTAACAGCTGAATACATTGCGATGAAATCCAAATACAACCTCACAGAATCTGGATTTACGGCTGTTGTACAAGCTGCGAAATGACATATGCCTCCTAATAATCTAATGTGCGAAAATCATTACGAAGTAAAAAAACTGATATCGGCTTTCGGTTTACCGTATCAAAAATCGATACGTGTCTAAAGGGTTGCATGTTGTTTTGGAAGGAAGATATCAACCTTAGAAATTGTAAAATATGTAATCAGGAAAGATACAAACCAAGAAAGAAAAAGGGAAAGGAAGTCTCGTATAAGCGTATGCATTATTTACCAATTACTCATAAACTTCAAAGGTTATATGCATCTTCTGTAACTGCGCAACATATGAGATGGCACAGTGTGAGAACACAGGAAGTAGGTACGTTAACACATCCAGCTGATGGGGAAGCATGGAAGCATTTTGACCAGAAATATCCCGATTTTGCGTCCGAAATTCGTAATGTTAGACTTGGTTTATGTACAGATTGATTTTCCCCATTCTCTCAATTTGGTTCGAAATATTCGTCCTGGCCTATAATTGTCACACCTTATAATTTACCTCCTTGGATGTGTATGAAAACTCCATATATTTTTCTTACAGTTGTCGTCCCTGGTCCCGATGATCCGACACAAGGAATCAATGTTTATTTACAACCATTGATTGATGAATTAAAAAAATTGTGGTACGAGGGAATAGAGACATATGATATTTTCCAAAAAAAGAACTTTTGCATCTATGCTTCTTTATTGTGGACAATCAGCGATTTTCCTGCATATGCAATCCTTTTAGGTTGGAGTACGGCCGGTCGTCTAGCTTGTCCTTACTGCATGGAAGAAACACGAGCAATTTTTTTACCTCATGGAAAGAAAGTTTTATGGTTTGACTGTCATCGATGTTTCTTCATATTAATCATCCTTTTAGAAGAGATAAAAAAAACTTTACAGCTAATAGATATGAAACTTTGAGGCCACCTACGGTTTGGTCAAGCGAAGAAATTTATAAACTTGTAAAGGATTATCCAAAGATACATGAAACCGGAGAACAAATTGAAATTCAGGGTAAATCATCGATACATAACTGGTGCAAACAGAGCATATTTTGGGAATCGCCTTATTGGAAAATCTCTTGATTCGTTATAATATTGACGTGATGCATAATGAGAAAAATGTGTTTGATAATCTCTTTAATACAATTTTGAATGTTAAAGGGAAGATGAAAGATGATTTGAAATCAAGACGTGATACGAAGTAATATGTAATCGTCCCGAGCTTCATATAAAACCAATGACACAAAAAAGCCAAAAGCTTGCTATGAGCTAGACAATAATCAAGTTAAATTACTTTTAAAATGGGTGGAAGGATTACGATTCCCAGATGGCATATCTTCTAATCTTTGTAGATGTGTTGACTATAAGAACAATAAACTTGGCGGGATGAAAAGTCATGATTGTCATGTTATGATGGAAAATTTGTTACCCGTCGCTTTTAAAGAACTGTTGCCCATAAAAGTTTGGACTGTTGTAACAGAACTTAGTCTGTTTTATAAAGAGATTTGTTCAACTACATTAAAAGTTGATCGTCTATGTAAACTTGAGGAAGAAATCCCGATATTAATTTGCAAACTAGAAAAAATATTTCCTCCAGGTTTTTTCAATGTTATGGAGCATTTACCAATTCATCTTCCACTTGAAGTACGTCTTCGAGGGCCTGTGCAATATGGATGGATGTATCAATTTGAAAGGTATATTACTATTTAGTTTATTACATATTGGTTTAATTAAATGTATACAAAATTAAATTAAAATAATTTTTGCTAGGTATTTAAATCATCTAAAGAAAAAAGTGAGACAGAAAGCTCGAGTTGAAGGTTCGATTTGCAAATCGTACATCGAAGAAGAAGCTTCATTTTTTTCCTCTCACTATTTCAGCGACCATGCGAACATATCATTTGAAAGTGCTACGCGTAATGATGAAGGCATTGATGAAGATGATTGTCAAGCGACTTTATCTATTTTTAAAAAAACTGGTCGGCCTACTAGTAAATGTGTGGAAGTATGGTTGGATGATAGAGATTATCAAGTAGCACACACGTACATTCTTCTCAACTGTGCCGAAGTTGCACCATTTATTAGGTAATATATATACACATATGTCTACACATATGTATACACAAATATATATGCACATATTTATTTTAATCATAATGCAACATTTGTTCTATAATTGCAGTATTCACGAATCACAACATCCAAACGACGATATCGGTAAAGAATTTGCTGCTTGGTTTTCTAACTACGTTTTTGATACAACAAATTGTGTTGTAGATGAGGGATTGAAACATTTAGCTATGGGACAAAAAGGATAGTCAAGACATATCCAATATTCTTTGTCAACGGATATAAATTTAATACCAAAGAATACGGTGCCGAAAAATCAACTAACAATACTGGTGTATTTGTCAAAGGTAGTGATGATCCAAATGATCACATAAATGACTTTTATGGTGTGCTGACCCAGATTTTGCAGTTGACATATTTCACTCGACCCGCGGAAGAAGTATTTTTGTTTAAATGCAACTGGTTCAACAACGTTCTAGGTTTTGGAATAAACGTGGATCCAAAATATAATCTTATAGAAATAAAACATACTTCGAGGTATTATAAGTACGACCCTTTTGTACTTGCCAAACAATCTCTTCAAGTTTATTATGCTCCTTACCCATCTTTAAGAAGAGATAAAATAGATTGGTCGACTATTTTAAAACCAAACCAAGGTTTACATTTGATGGACGAAATATTCCTGAACAGCAAGCTTACCAAGCAGATATCGAGGAAAATAGAGGAATAATATTAACCGACGATCAAATAGATTTTGGACCTCTAAACGATGAATCAAATGCATTAATTGAAGCATTTGAGAGTATAGTGGAACAAAATATAGAGTGCGAAGAAGAGTCAGAATCCGAAAGCGATGAGGATTGACTACTAATCAATATTTTGATAAGGTAATTTTTTTTCATTTTTCTATTTCCAAAGAAATTTTATATGATATGTACCACAAAGTCTCTTTTATGTTGCGCCCTAATGTATGTTATGCCATGTTCATTATTCTAACACCATTTGCATATTAAATTAATCAATGTTACCCTTGCTTTTCTTTATACTATGATTTCATATAGGTATGTCGGGATGCAGACGTTCACACTCCGGATCTTCCAGCTCACAGAGAGGTGATGATGCTGGTCCTTCACAGCCGGGTGTTCGGCCTATGGTATGGCTGAAACCCAAAGCCGATGGCAGGTAAGTATAAAGTTTCAAAATTGAATTTTATCCCATACAATCTTTTATCAAATATATATAGTAGTAAGGGAATATTAAATGTTTTTTTCTGTTTTTACACAGCGGTGGGTTTTCGTTGGAGCCTTCCAACATAGTACTTACGATCTCGCGACGGACGTATATGGCTCGTATGTCCTCGTGTTGGCCGAGGTGGACTGCGATACCAGAGGGGGTGCGGGAGGCTATCTGGCAGGACTTTTTGGTATGTGTGGTATAGCAATTATTGCATTATGTAGTCATGTACATTATGTCAATTCATGTTTGCACTATTTATAGCAACTGTATAACTCATATTTTTTCAAACGTGCAGGGGGAAGTGGACTTGGCCGATTCTGATGTTTTAGTTGTCCGTCGCCATTGGAGCAGCAAAATTGCAAAAAACTATCGCGAAACGATTAACAACATCAAAACATCGGGAAAGAGGCCTCATTGGATGAGTGAAGCTGTTTTTGATGAGTTCGCCACCTGGTGGAGCAACGAGGATTTTGTGGTAAATCTCTATCATATATTTAATTTAAATTGTTTGAGGCAAATAATATATAAATAATTAAAACTGTCAAAACAATTTTTGTTTTCAATTTAAATTTGTAGAGGCAGTCCGAGAGGAATTCTGCAAACAGGAGCAGGAACCCCGTTACACATCGTGGTGGTTCCAAGTCTTTCCAGCATCACCGGGAAGATTTGGTATAATTATTAAATAAGACAAATAGTTAATTATTTTAAGTTTTAATTTGTTAAATTATAAATAATGTATATTTATATGTGCATATTTCAGGAGAGACAACGCGGGGGGGGGGGGGGGGCTGTTAGTTATTGGGATGTGTTTACCCATACACATGCATTGACTCAGGTCGATGATTCCGGCGCAGTTTCTTACTCTTGGGACCACGATGACAAAGCGCGTGCTGCCTATGTAAGTATAACATAAGTAACTAAAACTTACAAGTTAATTGAAATAACGTAATTAACTAAATTTAATTATATTTTGCATGACAGCAAAAGTTTCAGGAAGCGCGGACAGCCTTACTTGAGAGTACGGGACGAGCTCACTTGAACCCCGATGACAAGGATGCCATTTTTGAGTCCGTCATGGATTCAGTGACCCGCGGCAGACGCTACGGATATGGAAGCCAATCGGTTAGTTAATTTGCAATTATTTTAATACTAATTTTTGAGTGTAGTTGATAATTTAAATTTGTTTACAGGTTCAGACAGCCCAGAAAGAATATCAAAGGGCTCAAGATAAAGAAGAGATTGCGCAGCTATGAGCCGAGCTTGCTGAGATGCGGGAATGCAATTTGCTGCATGAAGCGAGGACGGAGGAGTTGAACCGGCGTATGGCGGAGTTCATCGCACAGTATGGACAGCCTCCTTCATCTGGTGGTTCTGGTGCTGAATGATTTAGGTATGTTTTGTTATTGGCATGTATATTTTGGAGTTGGTGAGAATTTGATACATTTTGATGTGATGGTTTGTGTATATTTGGATTTCATACATTCTGATGGTTTGGTTGTGGATGTTGGTTTGGATTTGTTGATGTTGGTTTGGATTTTTGATGATGGTTATGTTGTGTTTTGTTTGGTTGTTGGTTTATGTTGAAATATATGTAAGATTTGGTTATATATATGTTTGGATATAGTTGTTATATGTATATGCTCGAAATGGAGCTGTTTTGATATAATTGTGGCTATGTGTGGCTGGAAGCAAGCACCGCTGCTTTTATATATAAAAAAACCCAGATTTGCAACGGCTTCCAACGGCTACCAACGGCCAGTTGGCCATTTAACCCCAACGGCTTCCAACGGCGTCCAACGGCATATTCCAACGATTTCCAACGGCATGTTGGTCAACAGGCTTTTCCACGTTGGCAAATTTTCCGTTGGAAGCCGTTGGTATATCCACGTTGATGCCGTTGGAGGCCGTTGGAAACTATTGAAGTGTATACCAACGACAATTCCAACGGCCTCCAACGGCTTTCCAACGCCCTCCAACGGCCATTCGCCGTTGGAAATAGTCGTTTCTCTTGTAGTGTGATCTGCTTACTTCAGATCAATTTGCCTATTTGGCTTGAGATTCCAATTTTAATCGATTCATGATTATCCGATTTCTTGTTATCATTTATTATCGACTTCGATGACTTCTTTTCGGGATTTTTGAGAATATCCATTTTGATGGATTTGATATCGATATCTACGGATTTTGAGTCACGTCTCCGTATGTGATTATTGGTGATTGATTGTTTCTACAATCATTTTTGTGAATTGTCACTTTAAAATACAAAGGTTTCTATACTAGTAGTAAATAATCAAACTCTTTAACAAAGATGATTTCAAACCCTATTTTTAATGCAAAGCTCATTTATAAAACCTTCTTCCAATCTATTAGTATATACAAACATTTACCTCATTCGTTCGAGAAATCCAATTAAACGACTTAGCAAAACAAGTGGTATGAAACGCTTGCGTTTACTTTGTCGGTTAATTCTTAGACTTGTTCGATTGAAACCCTTGTGATAGCTTTCGAGTGGAAATCTACAATTTGTTTGTAAATATTTAAGTTAAGCTAGTGGTTATGGGATAAACTCATTTTTTACTATCTTAGTGTAATTGATACTTCATGATGATCGATGATGATCATTTGGTGATTTAGACTAATAATGTGTGATGTCTCTTTGTCTACGAGGGAGACTAAACCCCGTTTCTATGGAGCTTCGGCTCAAAATTGGTGGGATAGGTGTAACAACCAGGTATTTTCAACCATTCGCATCCGCACATGTCACACTTGAATTGCTCAAAATACCGCGTTGTAAATAAAATTTGGCAAATCTCTGAATATACAGTAAATAAAATCACAGATCACAGACACAGAGTAATAATAGTGCATCGGAAGTAAAAGAAATAGTAGTTCATGAAGCTACTATGTAATATATCAGAGGTACATAAGATAGAACAGAAGAAATAAAGTACAAAAGAAGTCGCAAGATAATAACCAACTACAAAATGAATACAACACTGGGACCAACAGGATAATTAAAAGTGAAACAAATAAAACTGGACAAGCAGATAATCTCCAGCGATTCAAATCTCCATAAAGTGAAAATCCAAATCTGTGAATACTCAGGCTGACCCGAGCGTAAATAAAAAATACAAACACTCGAGTCAGGACATACATACTTATACAATGTAAAGAAACTCAAGTGAACTGTAGTAAAAGTGCAAGTAACTTAAAGGATGCTTGGGACCGCCCGTCCTCTAAGGACCCGTTAAACTATTTACTACATAATATATTGCGCTATTATAATAATGTCTAACAGTAAAATAAACATACTTTTAAATAGAGTTAAGGCTTTATATTTTCCACCTTAACACAAATAATGCCAATAATCTATACGATACCTGCATATCTCCTGATCAGGAGACTACGAGAAGTGTAACGACCTGGAATTTTGGGCAATATCAATTTAATAATCTGTATTAATAATTAAATTGGTTTGATAATTTTTTCTTTGTAATTTTAATTTAAATTGGTTAATTTAATCTTTTAAAGGTTAATAAATATTTAATCTGATAATTGTGATCAATATCTTTTTATCAATTTAAAATTGATAAGAATTATTTTAAAAGCTAATGAAATTTTATTCTATTTATAATATATATATATATATATATATATTTGATATATATTGTTAATAGAGGATCTTTTGCTTAAATAAAAGATGAATTTTCAAATTGTAATATATATGTGTGTATATGTTATAATTTGATATTGTTTTGGAAATTTAATTTAATCAATTGATAATTTATAATTGTAATTTAAAGCTTTGTTTAATTTATATTTTCAAAAGTTAATTTAGATTTGTCAAATTGTTTTCAATTATAATATAATTGTTTGTTTTTAAAATATGAGATTATTATTTATTTTAAATATGATAGTTTAAAAAGATTTAAACGTTTTGTTTTGCTTTCTTTAAAAGTGTGTAAATTTAAAATAGTTACAAATGTATCTATAAATGTTTAGATTTTGTTAAATACAGGTATAAAGAAATTATTTATATTTTCATTAGTTTTAGAACTTTTTCTTTTGAAGATCAATTTATATTACATATACAAGTATTTATTTATAAAGTAAACTTAACATGTGAGTCTATATTTACATTTAAACTAAGTAAAAAATTAATTAAAAAGGACTTAAAAACATGTGTAACCATATAAACATATCTTAATAACACATGTAAACCTATTAAGCTAATTATATGACAATTGTCCAAGTTTTTTTTAACAAGTGGCATATACATTTAAATTTTAATAAATGTATTAAGAAGAAGATTAGTTTTCTTTCTCAAACATTCTCTTCTTTTTTTTCACTTCTTAATTAAAATTAATGGCAATCAGCAATTGTCAATCTGCATTTATTAAAGCTTCAACTTGCAATTCAAGTTAAAGATCAATTGCAACATTTTATCAAACCTGCAAATTAAAATCTACTGAAATATCAACCTGCAAATGCTAAGGGGTATTCAACTGCAACATCAAGTTCAATATGTAATTCAAATTTAAAATGCAATTTCAACATGCATGGATTCTTTTCTTCAGCAATCAAAGTTTTCCAGATAAATGTTCAAGAGCCTAGAACTAGATGCTGCTCTGCAATTAAAACTTGGTGAGTAAATTTCTTTTAAAAACAGTTGATCTAAAGTTTACTGCTATGCATGTGTTGATTATCTTGAATTAAAATTCTATAGCTTAAATTTACATGAATTGGTATGTTTACGATGGGTGAGCTTGTCTGTTCATATATATGTAAGAGTTTCTCTGTTAATTTAGAGAGAAGATTCTGTTAAAAGAAAATATTAAATACAAATAAATGAAATCAATATTTGATTTCGAAATCTAAATAAAAGTTGTCTGTTTGAGGAAGATGATGGCTTTTAAAATAATTTTAGGATCTTAACTTTAGCAAATAAGTTAAAAAATAAGAAAAACAGTAAAATACTGTTATATATGATAAATCAAAAATTTTGATTTATGATTTAGGTTACATGAATAAGTTAGTGGGTAAAAATCATGAGTTTTTAATACAAGTTTCATGATTTTTAGTTTGATGAATCAAGAGAATTTTGAGTTTGAACATTTTGGGAATTTTTGTGAACTGCAGATGATATACTCAATATTTTGAGTTGAAATTTAGGTCGTAGCTTGTTCTTAAGTTATAGATTTTGGGAAAAATGCTTCAGAATTTTTCTATTGTCTGAGTCATTCGATTTTCAAGAAAGTAGGGTTTAAGTTAGTTATTGGATCGGCTTAACTGTCGATATTTTTGCGATGTGAATGTATGACCGGAAGTGATCGCGATGGTGCAGAAATGAGGCTCGTGTTGTAGCGGTTCTATGGGTAGGACGGCGAGGTGTAGCGGCGTCAAGAGTGCGGCGGTGACTGGATTTTTGGTTCAAGTTGTTTTCTGCAGTTTTTGGTTCGAGCGATCGAAATTTGATTCGCTTGCTTATTCTTCGATCTGGGTTTATGGTGGTACTCGCGAGTGATTTTGTGACCGTAGATGGTCGTCGCGCAGATTGTCAGTGGCCGGAGGTGTTGTGCAACGTGCACGCGTTATGTCGTATATCACTGGGAATCAGGGTGTTTGGGGAAGACGAGTGATGATTCGAAGGAGCGCTCGAGATTTCATCGGGTTGATCTCGAAGTGGGAAGTTGCAGGGTTTGCTTCAGGGTTGTCTCGAGTGGATTCATTGTTTTGCTCGGGGTTTTAGGGTGGTGCTGTATTGTTTGTACTGTGTAATGTTAGTTCTATTAAAATTTGATGAAGTTACAACTTTGAACTTGATGTTGATAAATGAAGGTAGTTTTAAAATTTTAAAGCAAGTTTATAAAAAAAACAAATTTATTAAAGTTAAACTTGTTTTTTTATAAAGTAAATGTAAATCAAACTTATAAAAATGTTAATGGAATTTACATTTCAAATTTAAATTGTTTTAAGAAGATTGTTTTTGAAAATAATTATCTAATTAAATTTTTGAACTTCAATTTAAAAGAGTGATTTGATTTTAAATATTAAATCAAAGTTAGAGTAATTTTCAAGTAATGATTTTAAAACTAAGGTTTCAAATTTCATTTTGAATGGATAAGTTTAACTTAGATGATTAATGTGTTTTGAAATTTGAAATTTGTTTTTTAAATGTATTATTTTCAATAAGGGTTAATATTATTGTAAACCAAATTGAATAATTGGTCTTTAAGGTTATTAAAATTTGATTTATTCAAATAATTTAATTGTAAAGATAAATAGGGTTAATTTATCTTGTTATTAACTTAAGAATACTTATTTAATATGATTTTTTAATAAGTTAAGTTTGATTAAGATTTATGATTTTCTTAATTTATTAAAGATTTTCTTTAATATTAGAAGTTAATTAATTAATTATTTAATTAATTTTAAATAATTAGTTAATTGTTTATATAATCCTTAATTATGGATTAATTAAGTGTGATTACTTAAGAAGGTAATCAATGGTTAATTATTGAATGTAATTAAGAATGATAATTACTTATGGAAGTAATTAGAGAAATTACTCATGGGAGTAATTTAATGGAAGTGATTATTGGTTAATTACTTGATGATATTAATTTAAGAAATTGGTTAATATAATTGTTTTGAAATTAATTAATTAGGGAGTAATTAATTAATTAATTAATTAATTTAAGATCAATTAATGATGGAATTAATTATTTGTTAAGTAATTAATTAAGAGAATAATTAAGAGTTATTAATGAGGTAATTAGAAATAATTACTTATGTAAGTAATTAAGAGTTAATTACTTAATTTATTTTACTTAATTAATTAATGTGATTAATTAATTAATGAATGTGATTAATTTAAGATTAATTACTAAGGGTAATTAATTAAAAATGTAATTAATTAATAAGGTAATTAATTAAGGATTTATTTATTAATTTAATTGTTTAATAATTACTTAATGAAGTAATTAAAGATTAATTAATTAATCAAGGGTTAACTTAATTAAAGAAGAATTTAACTAATTAAGATAAGTAATTCAAATTGTTAATTACTGATTATGATTAATGAGTTGATCAATTACAAGTTAATTATTTAATTAAAGAGAATTATTAATTAATGGGGATCACTAATTAATGTAATTAATGATATTAATCAAAGTTGATTAGTATAAGTAATTAATTTAAGTGTGATTAATTAATTGTAATTAATTAAGGTTTAATGTAATTAATTATAATTGATTAATTAATAGAAGTAAATGAATGATCATTAATTATTGTAATTAATGATAGTAATTAAAGGTTAATTACTAAATGTGGTTAAAGGCTAGTTACTTGTATGTAATTAAAGTATAATTAATCAAGGAAGACTAATTTGGGAAGATCATTAGAAATGATTAATTTATTTGGAATAATAAATAAATGAAGGAGAATTTTAGGTTAATCCAATTGATAAGAATTAATCAATTCTGCTTTTGAACGATTGATTGATATTTGGTGATTGATATTGAATGATCAATTGATATTGGAGGATTGATATTGGGTGTTTGGTTGATACTGGATGTTTTGGATATCTCTGATATGTGATATGCTGCTTTGTGAGATGAAAGTTTGATATGAATTATCTATTGTGATAATATGATTCATCTATCGGTTTATATCATCCTGAATATAAGTTAAATTGTTTAAAACCCATAAGTACAACTTGGACATTAAAATGGCATTTGGTTTCGGTGAGACCGGGATCGGATTTTCATATTTGGATAATCCAAAAACCACATCGATTCCAATTAAACGTTAGGTCGTGAATCCAAGTGGAGCAAGTGAAGACTCGAGGTGTAAGAACTATACGTCAGTATAACTCTGTGGGTGATTCCGTAATGAGTTGACGGAATAGTACTTATAGGTTCGAGATGGTGATTTAGAGTATAAGGGCTATGGTCGTTGACTCTGAGGGTGATTCCAAAATGAGTACAACGAGATAGTGCCTTCGGTTTCGTTCGAACCCGGAACGAACTTGTATGGATTGAATGCTTCCAGAACATCGTCAGGTGGACGATGAGCATTCTAAGATAGATGTGTTCTATAAAGGTAATCATAGCCTCAAGCCTCATCAACCGGGAATGGCTAAAACGGGGGAGATGCAGCAAGGCCTCGTGGGTAGCTCCCACTTGAGAGTGAGATTTACCCATGTCTAGAGGTCCCTTTCTATTTCGGCTTAGTGTGTGGTTGGTCGCGCCAACTACGGGGTGGTCATGCTCGGGACTGTTTAGAAATGGTTCCGGCCTTGTGTTGCAGGGGAGTGGGCGTACTCCTCGGTACGTTGATCTAGGCCACGTACTGTGACGGGCGATACCCTAGTAGCCCTGCCATTGATTGAAACCCATTCTTCCTACGAGACCCTACGGTTTTGTTTGTATTACCCACTTTTGTGGCTAGTAGCTGGAATTTAATAGATTTAACAATTTCGACTATTTCTTATTTACTTGAAAACCCTAGACATTATTATAACATCACTGGATTTCCTATCAAATGTTTTGGTTAGCGTAAGGTAATTTTTTTCCATGTTTATGTGTGGGAAGTCTTACGTGGTACCTTTTCTTTTTAAAGGTTTTCTAAAGTTAAGCAATTTTAACCCGTTTACTCACGCCAGACCCCTGTCTGACCCGAGTGTTTATTTTCCGTTTTATTAAACTCTTGGGTACTCATATTATGTATGAGTAGTCAAGTGATTCAGGTTAGCTTGACGAATTCTGGAGGAGATATGGAGCAGGAGGCTTCCACGTGTAGATATATTATGGTTCCGCTGTGTTGTTTGGTATCTGTACCTGTTGTGTTTGAGTTGTATAGTTAGACAGATGTTTATAACTGTCTAATATGTGTTGTATAAGTTGCGTACTCTGATGTAATTTGATACTATGTAATATTTTATGTGAAATATTATATTTCATTCGTTCCGCTGTGAGTTATCTGATGTTGTTGTGTTTCTTCTTTCTCTTTCTTTTCTTCTTCTATCCCTTTCTTTCTTAATTAGCGATGCGTCTTCCTAAAGATAGGAAGTCGGGTCGTCTCAAGAAGATACCGCATAAGTACGACATAAATAGAAACTCGTAGTAAAGGCTCGATATGGTAGATGACACGGCACACAAGGCAATGCCAGGGTAGATATACCAATTACGCACACGGGCTGGTGGTAACGCAGCAGCCACATACTCCCACCTCAGAACACATTCCCAAAATCGAAGGGGCACCCAAACAATCACAAAAGCAATAGAATAGTATCGAAGAAATGTGTCCGACCAGAGGAGCTACCCCCTTTGGCCCGAGATCGCTCATGTTTTATCCACCTTATGCCAACTCACGGGAGTTGGGTCCACGTAATATACCTCAAGAACATCGCCACCATCCTACTTCATTCTGGAATCTCCACCGCGTACACGATTGTAAAAGTGGTTTTCGGTGTCGACAGAGAGTATGCCCATATCTGATCCCGGTCTCTTTGCCCACCAATCGGTATTATAACCCGTAGTTATAACTTTAAAATAATATTTTATACTTCAAAATAAAATATCATTTCGATCCAAATCTTTGTCAAAATAAAGATTAAATCATTTCCAAACCATTTCAATATATTAAATTATCATATCCTTTCAAAACTTCTTTTCAAATCATTTTAATACATTAAAATATAATATCTTTCAAAACTTCATTTTTAAATCAAATTAATAACAAAATATCATATCTTTCAAAACTTCATCTTCAAATCATTTTATATCAAAATATCATATCTTTCAAAACTTCATTTCAAATCATCATATAAGTTCAAATCCAAATATTCAACTTTAAATACCTTTTAAATTCAATGATATCATTCATTTATTATCATTCCAAATCACCTTTTAAATAGCTTATATTTCAATCAAAATAATTCATTTAAACCATTTAAAGTGAAGTTTATATACTTTCAAATCAAGTATTCAATTTCTGAAGTTTTAAACCATTCCGAGTTCATTTACTAAGTTAAAACCATAAACATTGAAAATTTCAACCTTTTAAGGCATTCAAAAAAAACTGCTGTAAGTTATATTTGAAAACATTTCAATTTAAACCATTTAAACATTATAAAAAAAATCATATTTTAACATTCAAAGATGTTCGTTAAAATACTCTTTTAATTTATGATTTTTATAAAGCAAACGTTTACTGAAAAATCCAAATTTTTCAATAATTTCACTTAACAAATTCAGTTGTACAGTTTTCCCATTTTTACATTTGTCACCTTATTAACACTTACATTTTCAAATTCTCATTTCACAAATTAAACTAAATTTCCAATTGATTTTATTTAACTAAAACCTTTAATTAAACCAAATTTCACATTTCCAAGTCAAGTTGTATTTTAAAATTGCATATTTAAGCATTTATTTGTTTAACCATTTAAATTCATAGAAAAATCAATAATACTTTAAATAAATCACTTAAATTCAACTTTAAATCAAATTATCTTATTTATCATTTTCCAAGTACAATTAAATTTCCATTTATATATATATATATATAATTTAAATATCATTTTTAACCAAAATTCCAAATTTCCAAGCTTAAGTTATATTCCAAAAATTCAATTTAACCATTTATTTATTTAACATTTCCACTTATAGAAAAATCATAAATCCTTTATTTAAAACCCTTTAAAATCTATTTAAATCAAATTGTCATAATTTACATTTTAAACGACTTAAAATTTTATTTATATAACCTAAAGGTCATTTAAAAGCCAAAGTCCAAATTTAAAGATTTAAGTTATATTTCAAAAATCCAATTTAGCCATTCATTAATTACATTTTTAACTCAGAGAGAAAAATCATAATTTATTTATTTTAAACATTTCAAAATCTATTCAAATCAAATTTCATGAATTTATATTTTAATAGACTAAAAAAAATCCAGAACACTTTATACAATAACCACGGGCTTGTATATAGTTTTCTAACCTAGGTCTAGTGATACGGATATATATTATTTCAATCCGCAGTTTAAAAAGAAAAATACGGGTTCTATCATTTCAAACCTGCAATCTCAAGTTAAAACAAAATAAATAAAAATCGTTCAGGCCTATCATTTCAGCCCATAACGATTTTTCTCTATTCTAAAATCCGTTCGGGCATGTATCATTTCAACCCATAGTGAATCTAATCTATAAGGAACTTACAGTGTGATAAATAGATAAACGAACAGTTAACAACATATATAATAACATATGATATGACATGAAATTTAACAGGTTGAACATCATATATAAATAATCACATGGCAGTTATAACATCATTTTTTTTACACATTCAGCTGTTGTTGTTTCACAACTGCGTAAGTATAAATGTCGTGTGAGCTTTACTCACCTCAAAATGCTGGAGAATGCAATACAACTGACATAACGTAATCAAGAGAAAAATGACAAGCCTATGGACTTGAGTGGAGAGTAAATCCAAGCTAAAGATCTTGTGTTACAACCCAAAACAAAATAGAATAAAATTATAATTCAACACAACATTGAAATTGAACAACTTTGAATTGAAAAGCAATACGAATACATAACCTTTTGTCTTGCTTTCTACACTTTCTAGCACAGCTTAGCGGATGTTTTGGTTCAGGTTTGGACATGCTTTGGCTCAGGTTTGAACATAGGAAATGCATGGCATGAAGGCTAGACATGCAGAGGAAGTTACAAGGTAGGAATGTGAAGGGGTTTAGGCAAAATAGGTGGGTTTTGGTTGACCAAAGGGCTCGGCCTTGGAGTGGTTTGGCTTGGCCATTCAAGTTCAGGTCTGGACAGTAGTTTAAATGATGAGTAGGGATCTGGACAAGGTGGTGGTAGCAGCCAAAGGTGGTGGCCGAAGTCAAAAGTGAAGGGGAGATGAAGGTGGGCTTGGTTATGCAGTTGTTTTTGGAGTTTTTGACATTGTGTTGTGGTGCTAGCTTCAAGGGGAGGTCATGGCCATCTATGGTTAGAGGAGGAGCAGGCTTAGGTCGTGGATGATGTGGGAAGGAGTTGGTATGGTGGTCGGTGGTGATGGTGGAGGGTACAGGCCGAGCAAGTCAAGAGAAGCAAGGCAAAACACATAGAAAAGAGAAGAAAAAGAAAAGCCATTACCACCATTTTTTTCTCTAGCCGTGAAGAATTAGAAGTGGAATGTTTTCTCACGTGAAAGATGAGCCAAAACTCACGGCTAAGAAACAAAATGCACTGCCAAAAGTAATTAAGTGAAGAGTTATGGGAAAATGAAAAGTTTTTGGCAACGAAAGGTCTTCGGTTTAAAAGCTTAAGTCTCTTAGAATTTCCTTTTCTATTTAATTAAATAAAACAAATAAAATTAAGTAAATGAATTACAGAACTGAAAAAAATAAAAAATAAATAAATTTAGGAAATAGAAAAATAATTAAAGAAATTGCTTAAAATTTCAAAATAGGGTTCAAAATACAATTAAAACATCACTAGCTTCATAAAAATATCTACTTCATTTTAAAAATATTATAAAGAATTTTATTGAAATAAAATACTTCATTTTTCATTTCTAAAATGAAATAAATATTTAAATTAGAGAAAAAACAAAAATAATTAAATAAATAGTTTAGAAATTGGAAACAGGACTTAAAACATACAAATAAAATATCACTAGCCTTGGAAAATTTCTATTTCACTTTAAAACTAATAAGAAGTCAAATAAATAAAATAAATGAGAAAAAAATAAAGTGGGAATGAGAAGAAATAAGTTCTTAAGAAAATTAAAAATAAATAAAGAATTTCTTTAATAAATTGAAACTAGAAATTAAAAATTATAAACAGAATACAATTGACATTGGAAAATGTCAATTACACTTTTAGAAATATTTGAAAACTAAAATACATACATAACATGTTATTTTACTTATATAAATATAAATTATAACATTACATGATCAAATAAAATATTATTTATATAATTTAAAATAAACAATTTTGTTAAATACAACAAATTTCTCAAATAGTTAAAAAGACATAACTTTCACATTATAAATCAGATTTCAAAGAAACGAAAAACATCGTTCTTAAAATTTTATTTACTTTCATAATAAAAGATATAATTCAAATTTTCAAACTTTAAAATTTTTAAATTTAAAAGTCAAAGTTGACAATATTGACCAAAATACATTTTTTTGTAAAATATTCTATTTAATCATGTTTGGAATTCTAATTCACATCAAAATCAAAGTTTATATTTGAAATAACAAAATTATATAAATAAAATAAATAAAATAAAGTTAAATCAAAATTCAATTAAAATAATTAAAATATATAGTTAAAATATATAATTAAAATAATCACAAAATATAGGGTTGTTACAGTAGCGACCTACGGTCTTCGGGCCGTTTGTGGAGCCTCAGTTCAAAATTAATGGTTATCAAGCATGGAATAGCGTTCCATTTTGTGATACACGTGTTGGTGAGTTTTCATGCTCCCGTTTTGTGATTGGCCTCTCCCTTTTATGATTTCTGGATTTCTATTGATGATTTCTAGAATTTGTGTTTCACCAATTTTCGTGATTTACATTGATAAGCTTTATCAATATTTGTGCATTGGTGAATTTGTGTTTCACTAACTTTTCCGATTGGCATTGATAAGTTTGTCAATATTTGTGGTTTGGTGAAAGGGTTAAAGAATATGACATTCTTTTTTATGCTTTGAGATTTCTTGAGATATTTTATGATTTTAGTTGTTGTTAGATGTATACTTGTCACAGTAAGGCATTATTGTTATCATGCGTTTTTGTCATATCTCTTATTCTTTCTCATTTTATCTGATATTTATAGCTAGACTGATCCGTTTATTATTTTCTTATTAAATGGTACTCAGGTCAGACCGAGATGTTACATATGCTTCTGCTTGACTCCTCATCTGGGTGTATTATCTTACTTTTGG
This sequence comes from Allium cepa, assembly GCA_030765085.1. Lineage (NCBI taxonomy): Eukaryota > Viridiplantae > Streptophyta > Magnoliopsida > Asparagales > Amaryllidaceae > Allium > Allium cepa. The sequence goes on from CM060943.1 coordinate 434,815,421, forward strand.
CTAACTACATTAGATTGGTAGTTTTTGTTGTTATACATTCGAGATAGAGACTCCTTGATGTATACGTTTTCTTTTATCTAGCATTTGTATCTATTCTTTTGTGATATTGTGGATCTTGTTTGACCACTACTCTGATGTACACTTCTATGTGTTGTATTCATATTCATTTATGCCTTTGAGATATGAACATCTGTGACTGATTTATGTTATGCTTATTTCTCTATTTATTTCCAGAGATTATATAGCCATTGTGTAGTAGTTTTGAGTGTGAATCGATGTGTCAGATTTTCCCTTGAAATGAAATGCATGTTATTCTATCTGACATATCGGTGCTCTCACAAAGTAATTACACCGATGGTCGCTCCTCAACAGCCTTATTTTTCGTGCTAGTTGACGGCATTACTCCGTAGTGTCCTTGGCTAGCGTGAGTATAGAGGTGGGGCGTCACATTTTCGATTGAAACTCTATATACAGACTTGGATTGGATCACTTGGTCTACGTGGGAACCACAACAGCAGTGCACAAGATGATGTAGCTGGTTTGGTGTAGTATTTGTGCAAGCTTGGTTTACGGATATTTGTGCAAGCTTGGTTTACGGATATTGTGCAAACCTGGATATGTTTATTATATATAACGTGTTGAAATATTTAAATATGTTTATGTGATTATTGTTTGAATTTTATTTAAATATGTTTTATATATTTGTTAATTGAAGCATATCAATACAGATATTTCTATGGTATTTGTGCATTTTTTTATGTTTTCTAGAAAATCAACAAAATAATATATAGCTTTCTGTCGCGTTTCATTTATTCAGTGGAAAGATCTTTTACGCCATTTTAAAAAAACTGCGAAATGCTTTCGCGGCGTTCTAAAAAGGTGGTCTAACAACAAGTTGTAATAGGTTTAGGACATATCACAACGTTTTTTGAAATGATGTAAAAAAAAGTAAAATGCTGTAATATTGTACATTTTTTACAGCGCTTTCAAAATATTGCAATATATTATTATCCTATTACAGCTTGTTGTTAGACAACGATCTTCATAATGCTGCGATAGCATTACAATCACAGTGTTTTTAACCCTTGTGAAAGGTTTTTTTGGTCGTACGAATGTTAAAAACTTATTTATAATTTGTAAATCTTGGAATATATGTTACTCATATTTTATTTTCAAATTGGATTGATCATGTCATGATCATCTTTTTCAAACATGGAACATCACATATGATGCTATTTTGGGTAGTTTTGATCTTTACATGTAGCAATTCGCAGCACCATAACAACAAATTACACGAGGCTGTCTTTATTTTCACCAAAACCTTAGTTTCATAGACCGAGAAATGAACTTTATAGGAAAATGTTGTATATCTTAAATTGACTTGCACCAAAATTTGTGTTTTAACTTAATAGAGAGTTAATAAAATTTTAGTGGTAGAACACCATTCATAAAGTAACAACCAATTTATTATTATTATTACAGTAAAATAAATAAAGAATGCTCCAATAATATTTGCCAATGTAAGTTCAATCTATGTCTATTTATTTGCTCAATTACCAAAATACTTGAGGTTATTTCATAGTTGTTTTTTTCTTCTAAATATATATATATTATTTTATCATTTAAAAAGAAGTTAAGACTATCTATTAGATGAATGGAGAAGGTTGGTTTTTTAATGGTCTATGGAGAAGGTTGGTTTTTTAATGGTCTGTAAGATAATGATAGTAGACAATACTTAAATTTTTAATCAGAACTTGCATTGCGTCTGTGGTTATTATTCTCTGTATTTTTCTTTTTACAGAATCGGTGCATTAAGTGGAAGACACGAGTATTGGCATAAACCTTGCAATGAGGTAATTTTTTTTCATGCTTCAATAATTTTTACCTTTTAATTCGGTTAGCTAAATATATTATAGTAACGTCAATATGGAATAGAGTTCCTATCATTTGTGGATTTTTTGTGTGATGAAAATCCAGCATGGTAAGTTGTGTACCATACAATGTGCACACACACATGTATGTATATGCATGCGTGCGTCTGTATATATAATTGTATGTATCCACACACCTGCACATATACATACATACATACATACATATACACATATTTGTATTTATATCGGTGTGTTTGTGTGTACCCGTATGTATTATGTTCCAACCTCCCACGATTGCAAAACAAGCTATATGTTGCATCATTACTAGAATATAGTGTCGTATTATTAACTTATCTACCAATTTGTATATGATTCCTTATAAAGATCATAAAGATTATAACGTTTTCTATATACATATACATGATTTTTTATAAAGAATATAGCTTTTTCTACATCATTCATAGAATGTTGAGCTCATTTCCCTTGAAACATAAGGGAACCCTTTGTTACAAGGCAAAAAAAATATTGAGCATATTTCACTTTTAGTAGACTTATTAGCTAGAACCGATGCACATAATAATTCACAGGAATTTGATAAATAACTTTAACTGTGCATGTTATGATTATGAGAGAGGAGAATTTTGTGATTACAATCATAACTTGGAGAGGACTAAAGGAACTAACATGAATTATCGGCAAATAATATGCATTATATATCCAACAAATCGATTTACAAAATCTTATTTGTGAAATTACTTAAGTAAGTCACATAATATTTAAGTTTATTTAAATCATTACACTATTTTTGAAAATAAGTGTATGGGTACATATTGATGTAGACATATTTACAAGACAAGTTATTTTCTAAAGCAGACATTGTTAAGTTAAATGAATTTGTTACCTATTAAAACCCCTAGTTTTCCTACGTTAAAGAAGTATATACTTACCACACAACAAACATGTTAAAATGAAATAAATAAAATTATAAAAACTTTGAATGTTAAAACATATATGTTCATTTAAAATGCATTTTAATTACTTTCATCTTAAATTTGAGAAATTTTCAGTATATTTTGGACATAAATATTATTGCGTAACTTACATAGTGAGCATGCGTTCCCACTAAGAAAAATTACAACATGAACAAATATCCAGTTACACCATTGAAAATAATTGCACCCTGTCCATACGTTGACTCACATTACAAACCGAATTTCATACATTATCTACCAGGTTTGAGAATACTCTTGCACACAATGGAACTAGGGTAGAAAATAGAAAAATAGAATACTAACATTCCATACCACGGTGAGCAAAAGTGGAACTGCATCAACAAGGTAACCATCATCACCAAGTAAAACATAACTATCAGGTTACACATACTTAAAGGGCATATCCTTGCATCTAGACAAACCAATAATTATATCCAGGGCCGGCCAAAGGCAAGGCAACCGAGACATTCGTCTAAGACAATGCTGTCGGAGGTGGCGGAGAGGGCAACAGAAAGTACCAGATTCTTTAAAAAATTATTTATTTGTCAAAGTGGCAGGGCAACAAATTAAAAAATAATCACATAGCTCAATTCCCAAAGCCACATATCTGGAGTAACACAACAAAGACAACGACAACATATCTCAAACCCTTAGCATGGCTTCCTCTCAACCATCAGATCAAGCAACATCAGAGGTCTCACATCTATTTAAAATACTTGCCGCAGATTGCCACTCTCTGGGCCTGGCCCATATTATGTATTTATATACAAAGTGATGTAGCACTTTTCAATATGAGATTGTATTCGATTGTACATGTATTCAAAAAGTTAAATAATATCAAAAACATGCAGTTTTATAATTTGGTATCAGAGCCTCTTTTTGCCTAAAGGCATATCAGTTTCTGGGGATCATCACTGAGGCGAAGCTCTGCTTCTTTCCCCTCAGAATTTATCTTCATCATCAGGAACATACCTCTCCGATCAAGTCCAATTCTTGTGCTCCACCAGCCAGTCGTCCGTGCCCTGCCAAGAAGGGATCAGATCAGCATCTTCATCTCCCTTTCTGGCTGCATCTCAGTACCTATTCAAGAAACAAGGCAGTAATCAGTTCTTATCACATTTCTGCAATGGAAAACGAAGGAGACGATGTAACATCCACAACATCAAGAAATGCTGTAAAAGAAACTTCACCATCCCTTGTAAAACTCAAGAGCAACGTCATAAATACTCCTCTTGATGAAGATAACTACATCTTATGGAAATACCAAATTGACATAGCCTTGAAGGGTTACGATCTTCAAGATTACATCAATGGCACCATAATCATTCCACCTGTCATGAGCAAAGACAGAGAAGGAAATCTTGTTAATAATCCAGAATACATCAACTATCAAAAACAAGATAGTCTACTATCTTCATGGCTACTGTCTTCTATAAGTACTACCCTATTAACGCAAGTTGTTGGATGTAATTCTTCTCATGAGATATGGTCACGTATTGAACAAATTTTCAATTCACAATCCACAGCAAGGATAATGCATTATAAGAGACAGCTTCAAAGTGCAAGAAAAGATGATACAAGCATGAGAGATTATCTCGCTAAAACCAAGAACTTACGTGATAAACTAAGTGCTGTAGGTCACAAGATTTCAGACAGCGAACAGATCCTCTCTATAACTAATGGTCTTGACGAAGAATATGAATCAGTGGTTACCTTCATCGCATCACAAAAGACACTTCCAGATTTACAGTATGTGCAGTCTACCCTTCTTGCTCATGAAGGCGGAATAGAGCAAAGAAAAGCAATACAAACAGAAATATCAGTCAATTATGCATCTGGTTTTAATTCAAGAAACAATAACCAACAAAAGCCCATTCAAAACCAAAATTACAGACCAGACAGTCAACAACAAAGGAATAATTCATTGCAAAGAGGAAGAGGTAGAGGCAGAAACAACTATAGCAACAGAATAAAGTGTCAAATATGTGAAAAGCTCGGTCATACAGCAAATAAATGCTATTTCAGATTCAATTCTGAATTCAATGCTGGGCAATCAAATCAAAGGGTGTTTAATTCTAATATGGATCAGATAAATCAACAGCAGAAGACTAACAGTAAAGGCCATAAAACACAAAGCAGCAATGGTGATGAGTTAGTCAAACCAGATGATGTAAACATTGAAGATTGGTATCCAGATTCTGAAGCAACAAATCATATCACCAATAATCTTCAAAATTTAAATCTTGGGAACAAAAGCTACTCAGGTATGGCAGCTATACATATGGGCAATGGTGAAGCCATTGGTATATCACATGTCGGAACTGGCAATATTATAGGTAAAAGAGAATTATTCTTAAACAACCTATTAAGGGTACCCAAAATCAAGAAAAATTTGATAAATGTCTCTCAATTTGCCAATGACAACAATGTATACTTTGAGTTTCACCCTAATTTCTGTCTAGTTAGGGATTTACTGAACAATAACATATTGCTATAGGGTAGTTTGGACAAGGGATTATACAAACTCACTTCCATCAAGCCAAATAAAGACCACATAAAGGGAAATTGGTGTAATCATGTCAACACTAGCATATTATGTAAAGAAAATGTTCTTGAATATTGGCACAAGAGACTGGGACATCCCAGAAATGACATTGTAAAAAGAATTCTTGTAGATAATAAAATAAAGTTTAATGATATACTCATTTCTGATGTTTGCACACACTGCCAAATTGGCAAATCACACAAGTTACCATTTGCTAGATCTGAAACAGTGTATAAACAGCCCTTGAATTTGATAGCAGCAGATCTATGGGGCCTAGCACCACATGATTCATTCTCTGGCCACAGGTACTATCTTTCCTTAGTTGATGCTTATACAAGGTATACATGGATATTTTTTCTCAAATCAAAATCTGAAACTGTCAACACAGTAAAACAGTTCATTACCCTTATAGAAAAGCAAATTAATCATAGTGTAAAGATTTTTCAAAGTGATGGAGGAAAGGAGTTCTTACCTCTTAAGGAATTTTTTCAAGAAAATGGCATCTTTCATAGAGTCACATGCCCTCACACATCAGAACAAAATGGGTTAGTTGAAAGAAAGCATAGACATATAGTAGATACTGGCTTAACATTAATGTCACAAGCTTCTATGCCCATGAAATACTGGGATGATGCATTCCACGCATCAGTTTATCTCATAAACAGAATGCCGACTAAAATTCTAGAGAACACATGTCCTTATGAAAATCTTTATGACATAAAACCCAATTATGATTTTTTAATTTTTTTTGGATGTCTTTGCTTCCCATATCTTAGGCCTTACAACAGGCACAAACTAAGTTTGAGGTCTAGCCCTTGCACTTTCTTAGGTTATGCTAGTAACCAAAAAGACTATAAATGTTTGGACAATAAAGGAAGAATTTATATCTCAAGGCATGTGATGTTTAATGAACACATATTTCCTTTTGCTGAAAAAGGTACTATTGCAGGTAAGCAACCAGATACCACAAATATTGCTGTTCAACCTGTTCCAGTCCTGCTCGAACAATCTACCATTAACAAGCATAACAAAGATCAAAATCATACTGAAGACCATGCTTCTGATACAAGGTCAGAATACAGTTTAGATCATTCACATACAGACACATTGCCACATGAAGACACACAACCAACTGGAAATAGTGGAAGTAATACATCCAATGAGAATGCTAACTCAGGAAACACATCAAGTGAAAGTGATCAAGAACAACAAAATATTGCAGGCACTGGTCATCATATGACAACAAGGTCAAAGAGTGGCATCTTCAAACCAAAAATATACTCAGTTTCTATCAGCAATACAGAACCCCAAAACTATGAGCAGGCTATTAAACATGATAAATGGAAAAAGGCTATGGATGAAGAATATCATGCACTCATAAAAAACAAGACATGGAGCTTAGTTGATCAGCCAAAACACAAGAATATTGTGAGATGCAAATGGACTTACAAGATTAAGAAAAATGCAGATGGTAGCATATGCAAATACAAAGCCAGACTAGTCGCAAAGGGCTATTCACAGCAGTTTGGGTTTGACTTCAATGAAACATTCTCTCCTGTAGTAAAGCCTACTACTATTCGAATCATACTAACCCTAGCTTTATGCAATAATTGGAATATCAGACAATTGGATCTATGCAATGCATTTCTAAATGGGGATCTACATGAAGAAGTTTTTATGCAGCAACCAGAGGGTTACATCGCAGAAAGTAACAAAGTTTGCAGACTCCACAAGGCCATTTATGGTTTGAAACAAGCATCAAGATCATGGCATGACAAATTAAAGACTACTCTCCTGAAATTTGGATTCACTCCTACCAAATCAGACAATTCATTATATATGAAGAATAATGACAGCATCATTTACTTATTAGTCTACGTGGACGATATCATCATCACTGGGAACAACAATACTAAAATCACCAACACCATACAGCTACTCGATAAAACATTTGCCATCAAGGATCTAGGGGACTTAAATTACTTTCTAGGCATACAAGTCACAAAAAAAATCCACATCAGAACTTTTTCTATCACAAAAGAAATACATTGGTGAAATTCTTAGAAGAGCTAACATGAATGAAGCCAAGCCTTTACCTACTCCCATGACTACAAATTTGCATTTATCAAAACACAGAGGCGAAGCTATCAACAACATCAAACAATATCGAAGTATCGTCGGTGCTCTGCAGTATGTCACAATAACGAGACCAGACATATGCTTTAGTGTGAATAAAGTTTGTCAACATATGCAAAATCCTCTCGACGAGCACTGGAGAGCCGTCAAACGTACCTTAAGATACTTAAGAGGGACCCAAAATCATGGATTGTCTTTAAAAGCATGCAATAACATAGACATAAATGCTTACAGTGATGCAGATTGGGCTAGTGATGTAGACGACCGAAGATCGACCTCTGGATATTGCGTATTTCTCGGACCAAATCCAATTTCATGGTGCACGAAAAAGCAAACCACGACTTCCCGCTCTAGCACAGAGGCTGAGTACAGATCCCTCGCAAGCGTCACTGCTGAAATTGCTTGGATCGAAACTTTAATGTCTGAATTGGGGTTCAAGCTTCGAAGGAAGCCGATTATATGGTGCGACAATCTGAGCACCATTTCCCTCTCCGCCAACCATATCCAACACTCACGTACAAAACACATCGAAATTGACTTGCATTTTGTACGCGAGCGCACAGAAGATGGAAGATTGGATGTCAGGCACGTTCCCACATACTACCAGCGTGCTGACATCTTAACCAAAGCTCTTTCAGCCAAAAACTTTGTCAGATCGAAAGAGGAACTGAAAGTTTTTCAGAGTGAAAACGAGAAAGGGGGACGAGAGAAACTCTAGATTAATTTGAGGGCGGCTATCTGAAGTAACACAACAAAGACAACGGCAACATATCTCAAACCCTTAGCATGGCTTCCTCTCAACCATCAGATCAAGCAACATCCGAGGTCTCACATCTATTTAAAATACTTGCCGCAGATTGCCACTCTCTGGGCCTGGCCCATATTATGTATTTATATACAAAGTGATGTAGCACTTTTCAATATGAGATTGTATTCGATTGTACATGTATTCAAAAAGTTAAATAATATAAAAAACGTGCAGTTTTATAATTCCACAGATTATTTTTCTCTCAGTCAAATTTTGAATAGGGCAACAAATACAGTAGGGCCGACACTGATTATATCACTAATTAATTTCTATTATAAATTGGTACAACTAAGCATTTATACAAGTACAAACCAAAATACAATTGCCACTGCTTGCACGATCTAAACGGTTCGACCATATGAACTTTTGATCATTAATCACCGCCGGTTTATATACGGTCCGGTTTTGGTAACTATAATAAAAAGTGTTTGAAAATGGAAAGAAATCAGGAATTGAAATTGACATGTAATCTACCAAAAATTCAGAAAGGAATTCAAAATTTCACTACCTAGTTAGCACCATGCTGTTTATTGCGTATAAGAACAATGAGCTTTGTAGGATTTCGGTATCAATTTGTGAACATTAGGAATCAACTATCAAGTTCAACATGCCTTATTGTTGTTCCAGTGTGCATAGGTACAAGATTTTTCACCATAGATGTAACGGTGATTAACAATTCTTCTTTAAATAGTTATATTTATTCGACTTTTTCATGATGCACGGTGGTTCTAATACATTATCTAAATGAAATTGCAGAATTATATTAACATGGACAAAAGAACAGGAAAAAGGCCAACGATGGAGAAAACCAATCATCTGCCTTGGGATATGCCAACACTTGCACCATCCACGGTACTGGAAGACAATGAGTTGATGTAATCGTCAAACCCTGCATTTTGCACCATCGACAAACTACAAATACTCGAATAACTCTCCGGCAAATCAATCAAAGCCCTCTCTCCGTCAAGCAGCTGCACAACTTCTCTCATGCTAGGCCTAACCATATGCATGGGGTTCAAACACAAGAGCCCCACCTTCATAACCAACTCTATCTCCTTCCCATCATACCCTTCTACCACCCTTAACCTCGAATCCACTGTCTCCATCAAAGACCCCCTCTTCCAATTCTGCAACACCCAATCCATCAACACCACCTCCTCCGGTACCGCTTCTGAATCAATCGGTCTTCTCCCGCACACCACTTCTAACAAAAATGCTCCAAAAGCAAACACATCCGTTTTCGTAGTTGCCTTACCCGTTTTGGCTAGCTCAGGTGCAAGGTACCCCATCGTGCCTACCACATGCGTAGTCTGAGGATCGATACCGTGGTCGTACAACCTTGCTAGCCCAAAATCACCGAGCCTTCCATTCATTTCACTATCGAGTAGCACGTTGCTCGCTTTCACGTCTCTGTGTATCACCACCTGTTCCCAATCTTCGTGTAGATACAACAGGCTTGAAGCTACTCCTTTTATGACGATAAACCTCTGTGCCCAATTTAACGTTTGCATCGTCCTGTCGTGCAAGTATTTGTCTAGGCTTCCGTTTGGCATGTACTCGTATACCAATAGGAGTTCACCCTTGCGACGGCAATAGCCAAAAAGTTTAACTAGGTTTCGATGACCCAACGTGCCAATGCTTACTATTTCGGCTACAAACTCTTTCATTCCTTGTCTCGACTCGTGCGACACTTTCTTGATTGCTACTTCCACTTTTGAAGTAGGTAGTATGCCTTTGTAAACACTTCCAAAACCTCCGGTTCCTAGAAGGCCTTTCTCTTCGAACCCCTTGGTTGAGTTGAACAACTGTTTGTAGGAAAATCTACTCGGGCCATAGATAACCTCCCAATCTTCACGTAACTCTGCGTATTTCATCCTACGTCTCCTTATCAGTATGATCGCAGCGACCACTAGCATTGTAAACAAGCACAATGCTATCGGCAGTGTTATGGCTTTTATATGTGAACCATGTTTAGATTTAATGAGAGGGATTGAAGGGAGTTTCGAATAGTCTAATGGTTTCGATACACCATCTGTGCTAAGACTCCACCCGAGAATGTAATGGTAAGTGCTGTAGGAACCGGTTGCGGAGGCGAAGCCAGCGCACATGGTATCCAATATCACGCTAGCGAGATCAACGGTTGAGAACAAAAGCGGCTTTTTCGGCTTTTGAGCTCCCACGGCCGACAAAGTAACGTTTATTTTTTTGTGGTTGTCATCGTAGTCAATCCACACTTGCATTGGTTGGCCGCTCCATAGCGTCAAGTTTTGAAATTTGCCATTCAAATTGTCGTAATAACCGGCAAAATGTGACTTGCTAGAGTTCAAGCTGTTAATGTCAATTCCGACGTGGTTTGCGTCGGTTTCACCAAACTCAGCATCTTGTACTGTATCAAGCTCGACGCCTAATATATGATTTGTAGCATTTCCGTTATCAGTTGGGTTCAAGATTCTGTAAAATTGACTTGATAATGCAGTGGAGAAGTTGGTCTTGGGAGCGAGGAAAAACACTATACCATGCCCACTTATGTAAGGGACTTTTGAGACCATGGCGAACACAAAAGTGGTGGAGAAAGATTTTGATTTGTTGTTGAAACGAAGAGGAGAAGGGAAGAAAGCGTGGCCGTCTATATGTGGTGTTGCGTTTGTTAACATCAGAAGGCCATTATATGTAATTGAACTCGCACCATCAAGTTTTAGACTTGAAGCGTTGAATCCGTTGTATATGAAATCGTTTTGTATTGAGTTGCATTTTGAGAGTTGTTGGATGAAGAAGACGGTGAATAAAAATATCGTCTGCATATGCATGGTTGTTATTTTAATTATTTGAAGTGAGGGATTTGCGTTTGCGGTATGGATTGTGTCGTTATATAGCTCAAGAAAACAATGTATTATTTTAATGATTTATTATTCTGTGTAATCACTAATCGGTACATTAAAATTGAAAACAAAAACAATGAAACATTATATATTGTCATGTCAGTATTCTCTGTGGCATTTTGTGTTTTGAAAATGAGAAAATTCAACAAAACAATGTACATTAAATTAAAATTTGATTGAATTCCAGTAGAGCACCCAAGAAATAGGACCAAAAGCATTGATTTCCATCAACGAGAACGATCACTCGTGACACAACCATCACACCAGCTAATAAATATCAGATGACCAATCCTGCAGGGAATCCTGAAGATGACCAATTCAGTGAAGTCCAGTCAAGCACCACAAGCACAAAACAAAGAGCACCACACATACAGCAGAAAGAAACATTAGTTATTAGAGTGAGCGTAGTATTGTATTGTTCTTTTTACCTCCAGTCGAGTAACTCTCTAATTTGATTCTAAATTATTCAACTTGTCATTCTTTTAACTCATCAATGCGTTTAGAACTAAACTATTGTCAGTAGACACTTCCTATCTAAGGCATTGCACTTATAGTAGAAGTGGGTTTAACTGCAATTCCTTTGCTTTAGCGAGACTAAGAGTATGAATTACGAAGCTCTCACCATGTTGAAAAAAAATACGTTATCACCACCATAAATTGGTACAGCGTCACGTCCTATCATGCAATTATTATCTCCTCTGTCTCTAATCTCTATGCATACCAAATATCTTCTATGTGTTTACTTGACCTAAGACCCAAACACGAGGGAACTGCATTTATTAGACTGGCTTGGAGTCTTTTTGGAGGTTGTTTGGTCTCAATCGAAATACCATTCCACACCATTTAATTTTACGTACCTTACTGCAACTTAATTAACAGGCCCTAAGGAACTGTTGAATTTTCAGTCTGCAAGATATTATATTTCATGTTAGTAGCTTCCAATTTTTTTTAGTTTTTATTTTTCCAAGGGTTGTGATAATCAAGTTAAAGGAGGACTATCGACAAATAATTACATTTACAGATTCTAACCTAACAATTTTTTTTTCCTTTCCCATTATTGACGTAACAAATTTTTTTTGGTCATTTAGAATCAACAATGTGGCAAGACTTAACCAGAAAATTAATATTCCTTTAATTACAAAGTTGTTATTATTTATTTGCTTTTTTAGAAAAAGCGGATTGCTTCTGCAAAATTTAAGTATTATATTTCAAAAACACTTCCCTACATTCTGATTCTTTCTAGTAATGTACTTTTTTCCAACTGGAACTTTGGTTTCTTTTGCATTTTCTTTATGAAAACGACAGTGACGTAATAATCAACAATTTAGCTAAATTAACTAGCAAAATATCGTTTGTTTGCTAATATAATTTCACGATTGGACCGCGAAATGAAACCTATTGATTCAACATTTATAGTTTTGAAGGTTCAAACGGTCAGAACGGTGGAATTTTTTAAAAAAATTACGTATTTAAATGCAAGTTATATATACAAAAATATTGACATAAAAATGTTAGATAGACGAGTTTTAAGAAGTCTTCAATCGAAGTTGTATACTGTGCACAACTACATTAAAACAACTGCAGTTGTGCATACACTAGTATGTAATGCACAACGATAGAAGTCTACTGACGGCGAATATGATGAAGCTTGTAGTGGTTTGAAGGGACTTGCAGCGGCGAAGAACGAAATTGTAGGGTTTGTTTGCTGTGCATTTCGGGAAAGCGATAATTTTGGCAATTTAGATTTTTCTTCTTCAAAATAGTGCAGAGAATGAGAACGAGAGAGAATAAAGCTGTGGGAGAGTAAGTAGAAAATAAAAGAAACATGGCAGGTAAAACAGACAGTTGAACAGCTAGTTGGAAGGTTACTGAGGTCAGATTCAATTTTGAAGAGTAGAGGTTCACGGTGCAGGTTCTTTATAATTCAGAAACTAGTATATAAACGCTCAATCTGCTTGGTGGTGTAAATTTCATGCGACCTTCAAACATAGTAACCAATGATGCTATCATCTATTTCGCAAATTAGAACTTGTAAATTCTCTATCTACTTCATCATCTTCTTTTTCTTTGTAAATCTTTCTTCATCAAAGCAGGTCGACTTCACATTCAATGGATTCAGCAAGGCACAGCTAATCCTTAACGGCATAGCTTCCGTTTTATCAAACGGCCTTCTGGAGCTAACAAACACAATACCTCAAAACGGTCATGCATTTTATCATCTTCCCCTTCAATTCAAATCGACTACCCATAGAAACAAAATAAATTCCTTCTCCACTTGCTTCGCATTCGCCATTCGTTCGGACCCATACATCAATGGACATGGCCTCGCATTCGTAATAGCTCCGACTTCCAACTTCTCCACTGCCCTAACAAGAAAATACCTTGGTTTATTCAACTACATGAACAATGGGAATTCAAGTAGTCACATATTTGCAGTAGAACTTGACACTATAATGAATCCCGATTTCAAAGATGTGGACGACAACCACGTTGGGGTCGACGTCAATAGCTTAACTTCCATTGCATCACATCCTGCAGGCTATTTTGAAGATGGTACCAACGTGTTTAAAAATTTAAGTCTTCGTGCTGGTCAATCGATGGAAGTATGGATCGACTTTGACGGACATAAATCCCAACTCAATGTAACATTGTCGATTCTGGGAATGGCGAAGCCTAGTAGGCCGCTCATAACTACATCTTTGGATTTATCAACTTTGATGCTTGATTCAATGTACATTGGTTTTTCAGGAGCAGGGAATCCCTTCCATTCTTATCATCATGTTCTTGGCTGGAGTTTCAAGATGAACGGCGTGGCAAAAGGGCTCGATTACAAAAAGCTTCCTTCCATTCCGGTACCTAAAGGGAAATCAAATGCTTTAGTTGTATGGTTGCCTATTTGTTCAAGTTTGTTTATGTTCTTAGTGGTTGCTTTCATTGTGTTTATGGTGCACAGAAGGCTAAAATTTGCAGAGGTATGTGAAGAATGGGAACTTGAATACAGCTATCATCGGTTCTCATACAAAGACTTGTACTACGCGACGAAAGGGTTCAACCCGAAAGAACTGCTAGGTAGTGGTGGCTTTGGTAGGGTCTATAAAGCAGTTCTTCCGAAGAAGAAATTGGAGGTTGCGGTCAAGAGAGTAGCGTACGATTCAACAAGAGGGATACAGGAATTTATAGGGGAAATAGTGAGCATAGGCCAACTTCGACACCGTAACCTCGTGCAGTTCCTAGGCTATTGTCGCCGTAAAGAAGAACTTCTATTAGTGTACGACTTCATGCCAAATAGTAGCCTAGACAAGTTTTTATACGCTGATGGCGCTAACACGATAACGCTATCTTGGGCACAACGATATAGAATCATGAAAGGGGTAGCGTCGGCGTTGTTGTATTTGCACGAGGATTGGGCTAAAGTGGTGATACATAGAGATATCAAGGCGAGCAACGTGTTGCTAGATGGTGAAATGAACGGTAGGCTTGGAGATTTTGGACTAGCTAGGTTGTATGAACGTGGAAAAGATCCAAAGACCACACATGTAGTTGGGACGATGGGATATTTGGCGCCAGAGCTTGTTTTGGCTGGTAGGGCAACGACAGGAACGGATGTGTTTGCTTATGGAGCTTTTCTGCTTGAAGTGGTGTGTGGTAGGAGGCCCAACGGGCTGTGTACGGAGTATGGACATGAGTTGGTTCTTGTGGACTGGGTGATCAAGAAGTGGAGAAACGGGACGTTGTTGGAGACGGTGGATCCGAGATTGAAAGATGAGTATTGCGTGTCTGAGGTTGAAGTTGCATTGAAGCTTGGATTGTTATGTTCGAGTCCGAAGGAGGTTGTTAGACCGACCATGAGGCAAGTGATGCAAGTTTTTGATGGTGACTTGCAGATTTCCGATTTGCTGTGGAATGATCCACTGAGGTTTAGTACAAAGAAACGTATCGCTTTTGATGACTAGCTAATACTAAATTAAGATATGATGTATGGTGAAGCGAAGTATTTCCATGTTATGTAAGTTTGATGTTTTGATTATGCAGAAATTTGGATATGACGATACGGTACTACTTAAAAAATATGGACTTGGGAAAACTACTGTATCTGGAATTCTTCTGTGCGTATCTAATATATCATATGAAAGTTGAGTATAGATCAGCGCCTCTTATTATCTGTCTTCGTATGCCATAAGAAATCACAGTATTTCATTAAAACCAAACAATGAATCCACGATATCCATCATATCATATGAATGACAGAGACACGTGTGACACACTACGCATCCCTTCGTTTTCGATTTTCTCAAAAATCTCATCTGCACAGCCACGTGTTAATTATCTCGTACATTTTCATTATTTTTCTTTATTGCCTTTGTTAATTAAAAGAAATATCAATGGACTCGTTAATGTTTCGTAAATTATGTTTCCACCAGACATCTTAAAAGAAATACAACATATGTCTTAGACATTTATTGGCTTCTATTTCTGTAAATTCCATTTCATTTTCTATAGTATCTTCTCTCCCCCTTTTTCAATTTCATATATGATATAATTCAAAAACAGTTTCATTCCCAATCAAATCAAAATAAAAATTCTTTTCAAAAAATTAATACTCAATCTCTTTAATTTTTCTAATCTAATTAGAATTTGATTGAATTCAGCATTAATTTTTCATTTTATATTCATTTTGAATTATTTATGAATTTATTCATGTTTTGTAGCTTTCAATGTTATTTCATGAAAAATAATCCGATATGACGAGCTTGATTAAAATGTTAGAATTTTTTTATTATTTTCTTTTCATTTGATATGACGGTGAATTTGTATGTTTTGTTCTAATTTCTAATTGAGGTTATGATTTCAATTCGTAAGATTATGAATATAGTTCTCTTCGTTTGTATTGTAGAAGTTATTGATTTGATAAATATGTCGATACCACAAATTTATGTATAATGTTTGAAGAAAATGTAACACTTCTAATCTACCTATAAGAGACAAATTAAAATTTTTGTTTGAAGTTTAATTCTAAATAAGTGTTTTATAAACCTCTTTTTATTTAAATGTTTTATATTGAGTTGCACCACCTAATCATATTTATATGCCCCAAAAATTAATGATACCATTAATGTGTATGATCGTTTTCACCTTAAAGGGGAAGGGATGGATAGAATGATACTAATAATAATAAAAGTTAATGTAGAAATAAAAACAATAACGGTAAATAAAACAAAAGAGACCACACACTAATTTACCCAGCTTCGACAAACTCTCTCTACGTGCTGCTTTCAAGGTTTCTACTAGAAATTAAGTAGCCAGACGCTTACAAACATAAACTTGCGACACCCGCTACTTGACTAACCCAACTCTACGCTCAAAATCCTGTCACAACTCAGCCACTGTGTTGTGAATTCTCAAACTACACCACTGTGGTTCGTAACCTAGTCACACGTCGAGAAAGTTACACAAGTTAAAAAAGAAAATTACACAACTAAAAACAAACAGAAACAAAACCCTAATTATTTAATTTAAGCCTAATAATTATGTAGAGGCCGGCCCAAATAAATTATCCCTTAAGAAAACAATTAGACGTCTTTCTTTCTTTTGTATTATCATCCGATCCCTTTTGTTCCTTAGTTCCTCTTCAAAAGCTAGGATTTTTCTGTGTCGAAGCCGCTGCTTGGATTGGGGTTTGAAATTGAATGTCGTGATGTTTTTCGTTCCTCTATTTTTCTTCAATGGTTCTTCAATTTGCTTGCAGTTGCCTCAACATCGAGTTCGAATGCTATGAATTTGGTATGTATTTTTTGCCCCGTTTTCGATTGATTATGCTTGAATTATTCTCTGTATATTTGCTTGGGATTGAACTCGATAAATGCCAATGATGATGTGGGTTTAATTTATAGGGTTGAAAATCTTATTTACATTCGTATAATTTTGGTTTGAATAATTCATGATTTTTTTCTCTGCGTTGATTTTTGATCGAATGAGTGCTATGATCTCTGACTTGTTCGTTGTTGAATTTGCTTGGGTAATTTTACAGTCGGCTCCGTTCTTTTCTAGTTCCATTCATTGCTGGCACTATGACTTCGGCATTTTGATATTTGAGATAAACTTGACTTGTTCATTGTTTCCTTATCACTTCTGACAAAACTTGACTCATGGCTTGATCAATTTTACTGTATATTTGTGTGTCACTTCATATATATACATACATACATGTATGTATATATGTGTTGATGGCTGTGGAATCAATTCTGGTCGTATATGTATATACATGGTGCACTTGAAATTGTTCATGCCTCTATTTCATGTGTTTGTCACTGAATATTGACCATTATGTTGCTGTATACATTTGTGGCCTTGATTTCATGAACAAATTGTTGTCCTTGTTCGATTGAACTGTTGTTGACACACTGCTTTAGTCTGATTCATCTTGAAACATATATCATGCTTTGCATTTATGTTTGTGTGATTCTCTGAACGATTTGTGTATGTGGAACTGGTCAATGTTTTGGTTGGAGTCATTCTGGTCTTGTTACCCTTGTGTCTTTGAGCTTCTGTCATTATGTGATCTGATTTGTGGTTCACTTTGTGTTGAGTTGCCTTGTTAGACTTGAAGTCTGTATTCATATTATTTTTGTTCATGCATTTCGAACTCCTCTGTTATGATTTGAAGTCTTTGTGTTCTTGTTCATTTGTTACTGGTCTAGTTGATACTGTTTGGTTGTCATGCTTTCATGTTGACTGCTTTGTGTTGCTTGTTGTGTCCACTGCTCTATTGCTTTGCATTTTGGTCCATGGTTTTGTTCATGTCTTCGTGTGTATATATTTTGAAGTCTGGTAGCACCGAGTCTGGTTATCTTGACTGGTCACATGCATGTTGAGTGATGCAGTGGAAATACGGAAAAAACGAATGAAACGGTGAAAATGACAATCGATGGATTGAAGATGCTGAAAGGCCCAAATTCGTTGATCCAAAGATACCGGATTCTAGCAAATCTCCGACACGTTGATCGCGCACGATACCGTGAAGAAAGATCTACAATTCTTTGAGCGTTGATCAAGCGCACTTGATTCCGCGAATTGGCTTCAACGATCGTTGATTCGAGCGCACTCGAATACCGAAGGTGGAGATAGGAGATTACACTCAACTACCAATTTAAGAAGTGGCACAAAGCACACAAACAAGAGTTTATTCAAATTCCAAAACAGTTACAAAATGACACGACCCCCCTATTTATAGGGTTTTTACAACACCCGGTACTAGGTCGCTCACGACCTTACAACACACACTAGGTCGCACGCGACCTTACAACACACACGACCTAACACAGGGAACGACCTACGACTTAACTAAGGTCGTTAACGACTTAACACTTCACGAGTTACAACATGAAACAACACAATACATATTTACAACAGAGAGCGACTCAACAAGTAACGACCTAAATACAAACAGTACAAAACGAGTTAAAGAAATACAACATGACTTACGACCTATCTTTATGCGACCTAACTTGAAACGGCATAAGCGACCTATCCACAAGCTTCAGTAGCGACTCAAGGCTTCAAGACGGCTTAAAATTCATCTGCTTCCTTCTGGGTTGTTGGTTAGGTCGTTCGCGACCTACTCTCGAGCGACCTAAGGTCTCGCGACCTAATGACACACCTTCTACATGCGACTTAAAATCATCAGCCATTGGATCTTCTTCACGCGACCTAACTAGGTCGCAGGTCGTTGGAGTTTAGTTGGAGCAACCTAAAGACTTTCTGCAAAACTCATTTCTGCTGCAACCGCATAGCCTTGATACCTCGCTAGGTCATTCACGACCTTCGTTAGGTCGTAACTCGCTGCCCGACCCAACACATAGATCGTTGGCGGTTGGCGTTGCACCTCCTTCTTCTCTTATCTCGCCATCCCTTACACCGTTAGATCGCGCGCGACCTTTTAGTTCGATAGGTCGCGCGCGACCTAAGATTTCTTCAGTCTGGGCTACATCATCCTCTCTTGGTTGGAAAAAATTCGTCCTTGAATTTAAAAGCTCTTCTCCATTGGATTATTCATCTTCGTAATGAGGTACAAGATGTTTAACATTAAACACGTCAGAAGTGTACACATCCTCCGGCAACTTCAACTTATAAGCGTTTTCATTGATCCGTTTCACAATCTTTACAGGACCAACCTTTCGAGCTTTAAGTTTATTGTATGCTCCCATTGGAAAACGATCCTTTGTTAGTACAGCATATACTAAATCTCCTTCATTAAATTCAACACTTCTTCGCTTCAGATCCGCAGATCGTTTATACTTCTCATTCATCTTCTCCAATCGTTCCTGAACGATTCTATGGCATTCTGTCAACCCATCAACGAAATCAGCCGCTCTCTTAACTGTCCCCTTCAGTTGTGGTACTATCGTTAAATCCAACGGCCCCTTTAGCAAGCTTGAATATACAATCTGAAATGGACTGAAACCCGTACTACAGTTGATAGCATGATTATGAGCAAACTCTGCTTGACATAACTTCACATCCCAACTCTTCAGATTATCTTTCATAAGACACCGCAATAAATTTCCCAACGATCTGTTCACAACCTCCATCTGTCCATCTGTCTGCGGATGATAAGCGCTACTAAATTTCAACTTTGTTCCCACCATCTTCCACAAACTTAGCCAAAAATGACTCAGAAATCTGGTATCCCTTTCTGAAACTATAGATTCTGGTAAACCATGCAAGCGATAGATCTCTTTAAAGAACAACTGTGCCACATGAACTGCATCCGCCGTCTTCTTACAAGCAACAAAATGTACCATCTTCGAGAAACGGTCCACTACAACATAGATAGAGTCATTTCCCCGTTGTGTCCTTGGTAAGCCCAACACAAAATCCATGCTTACATCTACCCACGGTTTTGTAGGAAGAGGTAAAGACATATACAAACCCGCATTTGTCGCTGTCCCTTTCGAAATTTGACAAACATGACATCTTTCCACAAATCTTCCAACTTCCCGCTTCATCGAGGGCCAATAGTAAGACTGAGAAATCAACTGCAATGTGCGATCCCGTCCAACATGTGCTTCCTCATGCAACTCTTTAACAATTTTCATTCTCAAGCTGCAATTTGGTACGCATTATCGATTCCCCTTGAATAAGAATCCATCCACCAACACAAATTCATCAGTACTCCCATCCTTGACTTTCTCAACAAACTTCGTAAAGTAAGGATCTTCTTCAATCAACTCTGGCAATAGTCCAAACCCTGTCACTTCAACCTTCATTGTCGTCAACAAATGATTCCTCCTGCTCAAAGCATCAGCTACACGATTCGTCACCCCTGATTTGTGTTTGACAACAAAAGTAAACTGCTGTAGATACGCGACCCATGAAGCGTGTCGAGCTGAAATTTTGTCCTGCCCTTGCAAATGTTTCAAAGCTTCATGATCCGTATAAAGAACAAACTCCTTCTGAAACAGATAATGTCTCCAGTGCTTCACAGCTTGAACAATTGCGTAAAATTCCACGTCATAAGTGCTATACTTCAACTTGGCTCCTGACAACTTCTCACTGAAATAAGCAACCGGTCTTCCATTCTAACTCAATATTTCACCAATTCCAACCTTCGAAGCATCAGTGTGTAACTCGAACAATATCTGAATATCCGGCAAAACTAGAATTGGTGCTGACGTCAAAAGTGACTTAACCTTCTCAAAAGCTAACTCTGCTTCCTCTGTCCACACGAACTTCTTTCCCTTCATGCAATCGGTTACAGGTGCCATCACACTGCTAAAATGTGGAATGAATCTTCGATAAAAAGATACCAACCCATGAAAGCTCCATACTTCAGTAATTGTCTTGGGTTGTGGCCAACTCCTGACAGCTTCCACTTTGCTTTCATCCACTTGAATACCCTCCTTCGACAGAACATATCCCAGAAACAAAACACTGTGCGTCATGAACACACACTTCTTTGCTGCTGCATAGAATTGCTCCTATCGTAGAATAAACAATACTTCTCGCAAATACTGGATATGCTCTTCCATATTCCCACTATAGATCAAAATATCGTCAAAGTAAACTACTACAAACTTCCCAATGAATGGTCTGAAAATCTGGTTCATCACTCTCATAAAAGTACTAGGAGCATTTGACAAGCCAAACGGCATAACCAGCCATTCGTATAGACCCTTCCTAGTTTTAAAAGCAGTCTTCCACTCATCATCCGGTCTAATACAAATCTGATGGTATCCACTCTTCAAGTCAATCTTTGAGAACACAACAGCCCCACTCAACTGTTCAATCAAATCGTCGAACCTCGGCATAGGAAACCTGTATCTCACAGTGATCTTGTTTATAGCCCGACTGTCCGTACACATCCTCCACGAACCATCCTTCTTCAGCACCAATAAAGCTGGCACTGCACATGGACTCAAACTTTCCTAAACACGCCCCTGTTCTAAAAACTCCTCCACCTGCCTTCTCAGTTTCTCATGCTCCTTAGGACTCATCCTGTAATGTGGTCTGTGTGGTAATACTGCCCCTGGCACAAGATCTATCTGATGCTGAATATCCCTCAACGGTGGCAACTCCGTTGGAAACTCTTCAGGAAACACATCTTTAAACTCGTCCAGAACTGGTTTTACTTCTTCAGGAATTTCAACAGATTCAATAGCTTCACGTCCAATCAACAAAAATACTTCTGGACTCTCTTCTACTTCTTCAACAAATTCTTTCAAAGTCAACAAAGTCTTCAGCTCCTCAATCTCTTATGACTTTCTTTCTCCTTGTTGTCTCTTCTTTGGAACCAAAATGATCTTAACACCTTCAAACATAAAGCTGTAGCTATTGATCCGACCGTCATGCTGCACCGCTCGATCATACTGCCATGGTCTTCCCAAAAGCAAGTGATAAACATCCATCTCCACAACATCACACCAGATCTCGTCTTTAGACTTCTTCCCAATAGAAAATGGAACATGTACTCGCCTGTCCACCTTCACCTCTCCTCCTTTCCTCAACCACGCTAACTTGTAAGGATTTGGATGCTTCTCCGTCTTCAATTTCAACTTCCTCACAACTTCGGTAGAAATGATATTGTCACAACTCCCTGCGTCAATCACAAATTTACACACCTTCCCCAGAATAGTGCATGTCGACTGAAAGATGTTACTCCTCAACCAACTAGCTTCCTCTTCCTGCTTCGGTGTCAAACATGCTCTCCTCAACGTTAGATTACATCCTTCATCTCCTGATGCTATATCCTGTTCATCCTCCTCGGCTGGACTAGAATAACCTTCACCAACATCCTCACCTTCCACTTCAGCAATCATAGTTCGCTTCTTTGGCTTTGGACATTCATTGCTCTTGTGACCCACTTCCTGGCAATTATAGCATTTGAAACTGTTGTCGACCTTTGCCTTCTCAACCTCCTTCACGACTGGTCTACTGACAGCTTTAGAAACATTAGAACTCCCACTAGCACCCTTGCTCTGAGTATTGGAACTTGGAAACACACCACCCCCTCGTCTTCCCTGCTTCTCCCAAGCCAACACTTTCTCATGTGCTTCTGCAACAGATCTAGGATCAAACATGTTCACCATATCTTGAATCTGCATTCTCAACCCCCCAACAAACCTAGCAGTCAATTGTTCCTCTGTCTCCATAATGTCATTTCGAGCAATCAGTTGATAAAATTTGTCAGCATAATCATTAACAGTCTTCGTCCCCTGCCTCAGATTCTGCAACCTCTGGTACATAAGTGATTGATAATTGTAAGGTAAAAATGTAGCTTTCATCAGTTTCTTCATCTTCTCCCATGATTCAATCTTCGACTTCCCCATCCGTTCTCATGTAAGTTTGGTTTGCTGCCACCACGCCATAGCTCTCCCCCTCAACCTAGTAGTAACCAACTTCACTCGACGATTTTTCGGAACCTCTTTGAAATCAAAGATCTCTTCAACATTAGACAACCAGTCCAAGAATTCTTCTGCAACCATTCCACCCTTGAATTCAGGGATTTCCATCTTCATCCTCGATTCCCAACGTCGATCATCATCTATATCCCGATACTGACGTCGTATTTGATCTCGATCTCGGTAATGAAAACTTCCTCTATCACCATCAAACTCCTCATCAAAATCTGATGTATATCGATGTCGATCACGTCCACCAACATCTCTACTACCACCACTTCTACCACCAACATCCCTTCGATCTACATTCCTCCGACCACGATCATCCACATTTCTCCGGTTTCGATCATCAACATTCCTATCACGATTGTCGACACTTCTACGATCATGATCTTCTCTTCTCTCCCGATATGAATGTGGTGAAACTCTACTTCCCCCACGACTCGATTCAGGTGAAACCCTTCTTCTACTTTGATTCATTTCAAGCATCATTCTCTCTAATCGTCCAATTCCTTCATCAAGCTTTTCATGGATGCGTTGTTCCATTTGATCAGCTTCTTATCTTCTATACAACGCTTCAACATTCTGATGGCGGTTAGCTCTTCTCGGCGGCATGATTGAATCAAACACAAATACTTCAACAATTCAAACACAACTTCAAATTCAAACTTCAACTCTCGGCTTGAACACAAAATGAACTTCTTAAGGCACGGCTCCAAATAGCTCGGCTCAAACACTTCAATACAAACTCGGCCTACACTTCAAACACTTTCTGGACTTTGATCCAAAATGACATGGATCGAAAACTCCCAACTTGTTGCAACTTCTCGATGAACACGATGAACACCAAACTTCAACAATGCACGGCTCCAAGTCTCGGCTTAGCTATGATTGGCTAAGTCTAGCTCTGATACCAAAATGATGCAGCAGAAATACGAAAAAAACGAATGAAACGGTGAAAATGACAATCGGTGGATTGAAGATACTGAAAGGCCCAAATCCGTTGATCCAAAGATACCGGATTCTAGCAAATCTCCGACACATTGATCGCGCACGATACCGTGAAGAAGGATCTACAATTCTTTGAGCGTTGATCAAGCGCACTTGATTCCGCGAATTGGCTTCAACGATCGTTGATTCGAGCGCACTCGAATACCGAAGGTGGAGATAGGAGATTACACTCAACTACCAATTTAAGAAGTGGAACAAAGCACACAAACAAGAGTTTATTCAAATTCTAAAACGGTTACAAAATGACACGACCCCCCTATTTATAGGGTTTTTACAACACCCGGTACTAGGTCGCTCACGACCTTACAACACACACTCGGTCGCACGCGACCTTACAACACACACGACCTAACACAGGGAACGACCTACGACTTAACTAAGGTCGTTAACGACTTAACACTTCACGAGTTACAACATGAAACAACACAATACATATTTACAACAGAGAGCGACTCAACAAGTAACGACCTAAATACAAACAGTACAAAACGAGTTAAAGAAATACAACATGACTTACGACCTATCTTTATGCGACCTAACTTGAAACGGCATAAGCGACCTATCCACAAGCTTCAGTAGCGACTCAAGGCTTCAAGGCGGCTTAAAATCCATCTGCTTCCTTCTGGGTTGTTGGTTAGGTCGTTCGCGACCTACTCTCGAGCGACCTAAGGTCTCGCGACCTAATGACACACCTTGTACATGCGACTTAAAATCATCAGCCACTGGATCTTCTTCACGCGACCTAACTAGGTCGTAGGTCGTTGGAGTTTGGTTGGAGCGACCTAAAGACTTTCTGCATAACTCGTTTCTACTGCAACCGCATAGCCTTGATACCTCGCTAGGTCATTCACGACCTTCGTTAGGTCGTGACTTGCTGCCCGACCCAACACATAGATCGTTGGCGGTTGGCGTTGCATCTCCTTCTTCTCTTATCTCGCTATCCCTTACACCGTTAGGTCGCGCGCGACCTTTTAGTTCGATAGGTCGCTCGCGACCTAAGATTTCTTTAGTTTGGGCTACATCATTGAGTCTGGTGCTAAAACTTTGTTGTTGCATTTCTTCATGTACTGGTAATTTCTTTTGCCTACATGGTCATGTACACAAGCTCTACCACTATGCTTTGTCGCCTCTGGTTTGTATTGTTCTGGTCTTGGTTGCTTTTGAGTCTAGATTTGCTCATTGATTTTGAAATATCAGGCACGTATTTATATATGTACATGCATACATATGCATGTATATATGTGTAATTGTGTAATATATGTGCCGTATCAATTTATACTCGATTTGTACATGTGTGTATTTGCACTAGTTTGTGAGATGAAATTGAGAAACGACCTTGTGATATTCATAGTGATACACTATGAATATTACAAGTTGTTCGTGCACATAAATTTGGCCCCTGTCAGAAAATATGAAAAGAAATAACCCAAATACCCGAGGCAAAAACAAAATTTAAATTCAATTACATTTTTGCTATTTAAATTTGTTTTTCTAGTTTACTGCGCCATTTATTTAACAGGTATAACAGACAACTGGATACAAGCTGGAGCTAGTCAAGATCAAATATAATGTTGAGTGAATTATGTAATGAGGTGTAATATGTATGTAAAAATTGTATTGTGAAAATTGTGTTGTAATTTGAAAATGTGTAAATATAGTGAGAGCACAAATTTGTGCTCTTTGAATTTGCAATAAAATATTTGTTTGAGTAAAATATTTATTTGAATATGAATTCTAAGTTGTTTATTTTATTCAAAAAATATTTATTTAATTATGTGGAAAAATAAAATAGTACAATAAAAAATACATTTAACCGAATATATATATATATGTTTATTATCATCAAGCAAAAATCATAGTCTATTATATTCTACAATCTCCCCCTTTTGAGGATAACAAACATATATTAAGATTTTGACTCTATTAAATATATTTGACCTTGATGAATTCTATTAGCGCCCCCTATTTGAATGCTTCCTTTACAACAAAGCTCTCCCTTCACATATGCATGAAAAAAAAATAAAAAAATATGCAAATGAACCTAGATGGGAATATGCAAATATGACTTGACTTATTTGCCAAAATCTTAACTTCTCTTTCCCCATTTTGTTATCAGCAAAAGAGCAATAGTGTTAGAAAATAGAGATAAAGTGGTATATATTAATACAACAGCAATATCTAATCTAGTGTACATATATATATATATATATTAAATTTCAATAAAAAAATCAAACAAGAATTATAAACACTCTGTTAGGCGCATATTCCACTTTAGAGTGATAGGGGTGATATCGACATAGAAAATCATATAGTCGTGTCCATTTGTGGTATTTTATGACAGGAATTTGAATACTTACTAACCATGCATAACCGTTAGAACTTTTAAATGATATTAGTAGTATTCCCAATTTTTATTAAAAAAATGAATTTAAAGTATCTTCTAACCATGCAAACATAAGGACTTTTAAAAGGGGTTAGAATCAACTCGCATAATTTATAATCAAGTTTGATGTGTTCCATACATGCATAACCGTGAGGACTTTTAAATGAGCATGAAAACACATAATCAAAGATTTCAAGTACTTCACCCATACATAACCGTGAGGACTTTTAAATGAGAGTGGGTACTTTTGGATAATTTTATTGCTAGTTAATTAAAAAAGGAATAATCTCCTGTTTAGATACTACATTTTGACATACTATATTGATTTTTGATGAGTGATGGTCATTAGAAATATGATAGAAATAGTGATGGTCATGGAATTTTTACCAACAAAAGTTATTACAAAATTTGTACAAGGTTTTAAAGAAATTTACTAAATATACTGTCTCAAGTCATAATGTATGATTAATATCAACACTCATCAAAATATTTCAGTCACTATTTTCCTTTTCGATAATCTGTAAGGAGTCAGATTAGTTAACATAAACATTTAAGATCAAATCCAAAAACATAAAATCAAATTTCTAAAATGCCTAATCTGAAAAGAAGTCGACCAAAAACTATTTTCTAAAAGGGGTTTTGTAAAAATATCTGCTAATTAAAAATCAGTTGAAATGAAATTTATGTAGATATTTTCTTTGCAACCAATGAATGTCCCAACATAAAACACGTTCCACTAGTACTTTTTCAATCAAATAGACTACCAGAATAATCTGCATCTGAATACCCCCTTTAACTCAAAATTATCGTTAGTTAGATACCATAGACCAAAACGTGGTGTGTGTAACCAATACCTCATAATCCTTTTACAGCTTTTAAAATGAGATTCTTTACACAAGTAAGCAGAGAACATAATGTCGAGAAGCAGTAAGATGAAGAAGTGATCAATCATACCTCGATATTTCTTTTGATCAACTACCTTACTTTTTCATCCTTGTTAAATTTAATTGTGGTACTCAAATTTTCTCAGTTGATCAGTGGCTGATTGAAATCTGATTATGATGCAGATTTTCAACATATAATA
Organism: Allium cepa; assembly: GCA_030765085.1. Classification (NCBI taxonomy): domain Eukaryota; kingdom Viridiplantae; phylum Streptophyta; class Magnoliopsida; order Asparagales; family Amaryllidaceae; genus Allium; species Allium cepa. The sequence goes on from CM060943.1 coordinate 434,843,030, forward strand.
CATCATTTGTTGTCCATTTTGACTCTGCCACCTTTATATTTATCTAGGCCTAGGAACTTTGATTTGTTGCCCGTCATGTGCCTGGAACAACCAAAATTCAAGTACCATTGTCATTGTTCCTTAGCCTGCCAAAACACCTACATGAGGAAATATTTTTGTGACCTACTTGTTTTTATAGATCCATGATTGTTAGTGACAGGGAATTTTAAAAAACAAGTTTGTGTAGAACCAAAACAGTCTATTTTTGTTCCTTTTGGGACACAGATTTGTTTGACTTTAAGAGATTTTACATTTATGCCTTTAGGAACCCAAATTGGCATGATTTTTGTGTGTTTGGGTCTATACCAGCAATTGTTTTGACCGTGTCCAATTTTTCTACAAATCATGCATTTGGAGTTTACATGATCAGTTTCACTTCTAACTCATTCATTTTGAGTATACCCAAGTCCTTATCTAACAGTATTAACGGGTTGTTTCCCTAATATCATATTTAGTGATCTTCCTCCTTTGGAGAATTTTTTTTAAAGTTGTACACAATTGTTGGACTTGTGATTTGAGAGATTCATTTTCATTTAATAACAAAGTCCACTTTTTAATAGAATTTTCTCTCCTAGTATTTTCATTTTCTTTCAAAATCATAATTTCATTTTTAAGCGATTTAATTTTGATTTTTGATTTTTTTATTTACTCTTCTAATGATGGACACTTATCGCACATAGGGCTCTTATTTCGATAGCTTTTAACCAATTGATCAAGGTACTTATTTAGTTCTATCATACTATCTCTTTGTGATTCAATTTTAGCGTACTTCTCCCTAAATCTTTCGAAATAGCCATTTACTTCATGAAAATATATAAGTAATTGCGGGTGGGTAAGTTTTGATACCTCCCTTGGCTCATCATCATCGCTATCACTTATTTCTCCTCGAAGACACAGCTTTTATCTTTCACTCTCACTGGCTGTGCTTTTATCATTTTCATCACTTTCATCCCAAGTAGCTGCAAAATTTCTCCTTTTCGATTTCTTTCCTTTGCTAAGTCGATTTTGAGGATAATTTGGCTTGATATGACCAAGTTTATTGCAGTTGTGACAAATGATCTCCTGCTCTTCTGAATCATCTAGAACTTTAACTATTATATTCTTCAATTGTTGATTCAGGGCAGGATTTCCATATTTGCGGTTCTATCTTTTGAATCTCTTTATTATCAGTACCAATTCAGCTGCTCCTTCATCATCACCATCATCTTCACTTTCTGTTGTACCTTTAAGAGCTATTGATTTCTTTTCCATATCACCTCCTTCACGTACTTCCTTGAATTTGATTTCTAACTCATAAGTGGTGAGATTTCCATGAGTTCTTCAACTTTAATTTGTTTCAGATTCTTTGATTCTTGAATGGAAGTCACTTTTGCTTCAAATTTTCATGGAAGAATTCTGAGGATTTTTCCAACAATTTCCAGCTTTTTGTATGGTTTTCCAAGGGATTTTGATTTGTATACGAGATTAGATAGTCGTCCATACATTTCTTTGACACTTTCATCCTTTACCATTGTGAAGTTTTTGTATTCGCTATTGAGCATGGCAAGGCGAGATTCTTTGACTTGGGTGGTTCCTTCGTGAGTCACTTCGAGTGTGTGTCAAATTTCCTACACTGTTAGACAATGTGAGACATGATTAAATTCAATTTGATCTAATGAACAAATAATAGAATTCATAGCCTTAGCGTTAGCAAATTATAGTTTATTTTCAAGATCTATCTATTGATCCATCGGTTTTTCAACTTCTTGATTATCTACCATTAATGTTGGTGTGCTATATCCTATCTCAACAATATTCCTTGCATCTATGGTTTTCAGAAAAAATTTCATTTTATTTTTCCAATATGCGTATTCACCATTGAACATGGGTGGTCTAACTATGGACTGACCTTTAGCAAAAGCATTATTAAAAGAAGCCATTAAAATATCAAAATTTTAAAACAAAAATTGGTTTTTGTTCCTAGCTCTGACGCCACTTGTAGGATCATTTTCGCCCTAAAGGGGGTTGAATAGGGTGATACTAATAATAATAAAAATTATTGCGGGCATAGAAACAATAACAGTAAATAATGAGAAGAGATCACACACAAATTTACCCAGCTTTGGTAAAACTGTAACGATCCCAATTTTGAACTAAATTTAAATAAATAGTTAATGTGAATTTTGGAATAATTTTGGAATTATTTTGAATATTGAATTTGTATTTGAATTTAAAATTTAAGTAAATGACTTAGAACAACAATTTGGGTTTGAGAATATTATTTATGTAAAATAAATTATGGGTAGTTAGTTTTAAAAACATTTTCTTTAAAATAATTTGTATGTAATACTGAGTAAGAAGATGTATTTATAAGGGAATAAATTTTATCAATACAAAATACAAGTATAAAATATAATTATAAAGCATGTTAATATGAATTAAATGTTTAATAGTTAAACTTTAAAACAAAGAAATAAAATGAAAATATAGGTAGACTTAGAAAACAAATTGGATAAGCACAAAAATATGAAGCACGAAAATACTAAAACAACATATCTTCCTACAAATGAAAATCTAAGTACATACAAAATACAAAATAAAAATATATTGATAGCAAGTGCGTTGTTGTAAATTCATATGCAAAGCAAGATAATAAAACAAAACAACAAACAAAAATATCTACATGAACAAAAATCAAAAGAAATGATTCATGTAAACAAAGAAGCAAACAAATGTACTAACCAAAATCTTTTCAGCCGAAATATCCTCCAAAACGAAAGTTTTCTCTGGTCAAAAATTGTAGGCAAGAGGAAAAAAAATCTTTGATTAAATCAAATAAAACAAGAAAAAAATCTCTGGTATTGTACTAAACAAAATTATATCACCTGTAAACACTTTTTTCTATATATACACTCTATTTCATTTTCGTTCATTCCAAGCTGAGAAGATATAAAGTAAGCATCATCAAAACTTAAACAAAAATTCAACTTTAAAACAACAATACAAATCAATGAAAGCCAGAGATCGAGAGAAGGGATTCAGCTAGGAATTCAAAGCCTGGTTCAAAGCAGTTCTCTGTTCTTTCTTCCAAAGCAAAGTGAGTAACATCAACCTTTTAATTTTTTTTAAAACTTGACTTTGTTGCATCTACATCCGAGAATATGATTTTATATTTTTGAATTCTCTGTGAACATTTGGATGTAAATGTGTGCATGACTGTTTAAATTTGGATATCTCTGTTCTTTGTCTCCAAGACCCAGACGTGCAAACAAAATCCTTATCTTTTGATCTAATAACTGTTAGAACTTAGAATATGAACAAATGTTGCTTGTTTGATTATAGATTGAGTCTTAAAATTTTATTTAAGTTAAAGTAAAATTGAAATGGCTCTGGAAATTAAAACTATAGAACAAGTTTAATATAAAGCACAAGATCAAACATCATGATCCAATGTTTCAGGGTTAGGATCTGAAACCTCATCCAAGAACATGATTTTTAAAGCTAATTTTTTTTGTGTTTGGGAATGAATGTACATTTCTAGTTTGACTAGAAATGATATTTTTGGTTGTCTCTAATGACCTCGATGGTCTGGAGGGTCAGCATCTTATCTGGAGACGTAGTGATAATCGGGGAATCAAGGAAAAATATCAAGAAGGCGAACAGTGGTCAATGGCGATGGTGGTTGATCTGGGAAGTTTGTAACCCTAGTTTTTCTGTTGATTGGAAATTTGATCGTCGCGACTTCTAGAGATGATCGAGTTCAACGAGGTTTGGTGTGATGGAAGCTTGGTCGTTGACGAGTAGATAGCCGAAGTTGTAGAGTTCACGGTGATCGATGCTTCGGGGACGAGGCGTTGACAGGGTTGATGGTGGTTCCAGTTCTTTATTTCTAGGTTTAAGTGAAAGGCTCGAATTCGAATTTGTGTTTGAATCAATGATCTGAAGGTTGTGATTGAGTTGAAGGGTGATTGCCGACTTGAAGAGATCATCGTTGATGATCGGAGTGGGCGAGGTTGTTGGTGCAGGTGCACAATTTTGTTGTGCCTAGAATGGAGAGGAAATACTCGAGTTTCTCAAGTTCTCGCGTGTGTTGCTCGAGTAAATTTAAGTGAAGGCTCGAAATATTTTGCAGTTTTGCTCGAGTTTGTAGGAAATTGACTTGAAGCAAATTTGAGTGGCTCGGGTAATTTTTTTTACAGGTTTTTGCTTAAACCTGACAGTGTTGAGTTTTTCTAATTTAAACTGAATTTAAAAAGTGTAAAAGTTTTAAAACAAAGGTTTTAAAACAAGTTTAAAAATCTAAATTTCAACATGAATTTGAATTCCACTTTTTTATAAATAAATTTTATAAAAATGAAATGTTTTAATAGCTTTAAATTATTAAAGTATTTTATAAAGTGATTAGAGATTTAAACAGAATTTAACTCAGGGAAGTTGAGGGAGAACTCGAGTATTTACTCGAGTAAACAGAAATAATGGCTTGGGATTGATTCCCAAACCTGCAGCAAAAATGAAAAGTGAGTTAAGTAAATCTTTCTTTAAACAATTTTAGTATTGTCGACTTAATTAAGGTTTGATAATATTAAGTTAAGATTTTATTACCAGTTTAATTATTTGAGGAAAATGCTTGACAATGTTTTCTAAAATCTTAATTAATATTTTGATTTAGTAATTAACCTAAGTTAAGTATTTAATGTAATTAACATTAAAGTTTTCAAATTAGTAATAATTTGTTTTCAAAGTTAAGGAAGTTTTTAAAATATTAATTAAGATAATTATTATTATTAATTAATTATTTTGGAAAGTAACTAAGAAGGATTAATTTATAATGGTAAGTAAAGATTGGTTAATTAATTGTGATTGTAATTAATTAGGGGTTTATCAATTTTTAATTAATTAATTGGTAAATTAATAATTAAGTGTCTAATTCATTTGTAATTAAGAATTGTTAATGATAATTAATTACAAAGATGGTTAATTTATGATTTTTAATAATAAGCTAGTGATTAATTAAAGGATAATTGAATAATTAAAGGTCGATTATTCAAAAAATAAATAAAGGTTGATTAATATAATTAATAAATGATTAAAGGACAATCAATCAAATTATTTGAAATTAATTAAAGTTAATTAACCATGATTGATGACCCGTCTGATTTAAATTAATAAGATAATTTATTGAGTTCACTTACGGATGTTTTGTATTCTATTGATTGTTGCACTGTCTAATATTTCTGATATGATATGCTTTGTGCCATGAGTTGTTTTGGTGTGATCTGTGATGAATGTAGTTTATTTATCTGTGATAAATTTATATTATTTATCTGTGAATCTGTGAATGAACGATAAGCATTATAGATTATACCGCTTATCAATATTGATGTGTTTAAATATATGATGTGATGATTTATGATGTTACACTATTGTGTAAAACCCTAGACTACACTTATACACACACAAATATGGATTGCACGAGGAAATCATCTAAGTCACAGATTTTGAGCAATTTTAAAGATCGAATTCTTGAATCCAAAATAGTTTTGGAATTGGAATTGAAAGTTTTTTTGAAATAAGTTTTCAAAAATAAAAGTTATTTTTAAATAACTTAATAAACTTGAAATTTAAATAATTTGATTTAAATTTGAATTCATATTTGAAATTGAATTCAATGATTTAGGAATTTTGGTCTAAAAGATTGTACCAGTTATAAAAGTGTTTATATGGGTTTTTAACTATTTGAAAAGTATGGTTTTGGAAATTAAATTTTAAATTCAAGTTTTATATTTGGATGGCTTTAACTTATGAAGTTGTAATCGGTTTTTCCAAAACGAGAACTATTTGTTTTAAGTAATAATAGCTTTCATAAAAAGAAAGGATTTCCAATGTGTGTCGAGAGATTTCAAGTTAAAATGAAATTGTAAATAGTTTGGGTAAAGACTATGAATTAAACTGTGTGAAAAATTATTAAATCTTGTTTTGAAATCAAAGAGGATTTTAAATAGTATATCTTCCATATACAAGATTTGAAATGGAAAGGGTTTGAAAGTTATGAATTAAATCTTAAATTGAAAGATTGGATAGTTAATCCAATTTGAAATGGAAGTTGTTTTGAAATCCCTAAATGGATCTTTGTGAAACTGGGTGAACTGTGTGAAATAAATCTTTTTGTTAAAAGATTGAAATGATAATTTGTTTAAACCATTTGAGAGAAAAGTTTGGATATTAAGTTGTGACTTAATTGAAATCCTGCATCCATATGTTTTTAAATATTACGCTCATTATTCGGTTTAGCCGGGAGAGGACCTTTGTGTCATATAACTCATTCTGAATAATGATACGTCGATATGGATAGCATTTGAAGACCAGTGGTGAAGAACGAGTATTTTCAAAAACGAAAGGGTAACCCGTCGATTGTCTCTACACTGAGTCGCGTCGGTATAGAGATTCCCTAAGTTGGGTTTTTCAGATAATCCCATAATAGGTGTAGATTCGATAACCTTCGAAGCCTTTTGGATTTGTGGATCGCATTTTTTACACTTCAGCTTTCACGTCCGACCTTGCTCATCTAGGTGCAACTTGATGGTTGTTCGAGATATCGTTAGTTTAAAGATGGTGTTGCAGTTGCATTTTGGAGTTGGCATTGAAGACATTATCTTTCCGCTGCTATTTCTTGTATCTCCGATAGTGTTGATATTCAATTGTATCATTCTGTTGTATCGTATTATATCAGATATTGTATCAAGTGTTGTATATTATATTATTCATTTTCTTCCGCTGTGTTGTACTTAATGGTGTTATAAGCTCCGACGAACCAGATTCGGCGTTTGGATCTGCGGCATTGGAATATGAGTGTCGTATTCGGTGTCGATTTTCGAAGGTCGAGTCAGGATCGTTTCAAAAACCCTGCCTACATGCTGCCCACAAGGTTTCTACTAGAAATTAAGTAGTTAGATGCTTACACACGTAAACTTGCGACATCTGCTACTTGACTAACCTAAATCTACGCTCAAAGCCCTACCACAACTCAGCCACTGAGTTGCGAATTCTCAAACTACACCACTGTAGTTCGTAACCTAGTCACATGACTAGGAAGTTACACAAGTTAAAAAGAAAATTACACAACTAAAAAACAAATAGAAACAAAACCCTAATTATTTAATTTAATCCCAATAATTATATAGAGGCCGGCCCAAAGAAATTATCACTTAAGTAAAAATATACATCTTCCTTTCTTTTGTATAATCATCCGATCCCTTTTGTTCCTTAGATCCTCTTCAAAAGCTAGGGTTTTTCTGTGTTGAAGCCGCCGCTTGGATTGGAGTTTGAAATGATTGTCGTGATGTTTTTCGTTCCTCTATTTTTCTTTGATGCTTCTTTAATTTTCTTATGGTTGCCTCAAGATCGAGTTCGAATGCTATGGATTTGGAATGTGATTTTTTGCCACCTTTTTGATTGATTATGCTTGAATTATTCTCCGCATATTTTCTTGGGATTGAACTCGATAAATGCCAATGATGATGCTGGGTTTAATTTATAGGATTGAAAATCCTATATTTATGTTCATGTAATTTTGGTTTGAATAATTCGTGGTTTTGTTCTCTACGTTGATATTTGATCGAATGAGTACTGTGATCTATGACTTATTCGTTGTTGAATTTGCTTGAATAATTTTTAAGTCGGTTCCGTTCTTTTTTGGTTCCATTCTTTGCTGGCACTATGACTTCGGCATTTTGATATTTGAGATAAACTTGACTTGTTCATTCTTTCCTTATCCCTTATGGTTTTATTCAAAACTTGACTCACGACTTGATCATTTTTACTGTATATGTGTGTGTCACTCCATTTATATACATACATATATGTATGTAAATATGTGTGACTTGAAATTGTTCATGCCTTTGTTTCATATGTTTGTTACTAAATATTGACCATTATGTTGCTGTGTACATTTGTGTTCTTGATTTCATGATCAAATTACTATTCTTGTTCTTGTTCTAACTGAACTATTGTTGGCACTTGGTCTGATTCATCTTGAAACTGATGTCATGCTTTTCATTTACGTTTGTGTGATTCTCTGAACTATTTGCATATGTGGAACTGGTCACTATTTTGGTTGGAGTCGTTCTGGTCTTGTTACCCTTGTGTCTTTGAGCTTCTGTCATCATGTGATCTGGTTTTTGGTTCACTTTGTGTTGAGTTGCCTCGTTAGACTTGAAGTCTGTATTCATGTTGTCTTTGTTCATGCATTTCGAACTCCTCTGTTATAATTTGAAGTCTTGTGTTCTTGTTCACTTTGTTACTAGTCTAGTTGATACTATCTGGTTGTCATGCTTTCATGTTGGCTGCTTTGTGTTGTTTGTTGTGTCCATTGCTCTATTTCTTTGCATTTTGGTCCATGGTTTTGTTCATGTCTTCGTGCGTATACATCTTGAAGTCTGGTAGCACCAAGTATGGTTGTATTGACTGGTCACATGCATGTTGACTCTGGTGCTAAAACTTTGTTTTGCATTGCTTCATGCACTGGTAATTTCTTTTGCTTGCATGGTCATGTACACAAGCTCTGCTATTATGCTTTATCCCTCTGGTTTATGTTGTTCTGGTCTTGGTTGCTTTTGAGTCTGCATTTGATCATTGATTTTGAAATATCATGCACATATCCATGTATGTACATGCATACATATGCATGTATATATGTGTAATTGTGCAATACATGTGCCATATCAATTTATACTCGATTTGTACATGTGTGTATTTGCACTAGTTTGTGAGATGAAATTGAGAAACGACCTTATGTGATATTCACAGTGATACACTGTGAATATTACAAGTTGTTCATGCACATATATTTGGTCTCTGTCATAAAATATGAAAAGAAACAACCCAAATACCCGAGGCAAAAACAAATTTTAAATTCAATTATATTTTTGTTATTTAAATTTGTTTCTATTTCCAATTTACTGCGATATTGATTTAATTGGTATAACAGATGGCCGGATACAAGCTGGAGCTAGTCAAGATCAAATGTATGAGTGTTGAGTAAATTATGTAGTGAGGTGTAATATGTATGTAAAAATTGTATAGTGAAAATTGTGTTGTAATTTGAAAATGTATAAATGTAGTGAGATCTCAAATTTGTACTATTTGAATTTATAATAAAATATTTGTTTGAATAAAATATTTGTTTGAATATGAATTCTGAGTTGTTTATTTTATTCAAAAAATATTTATTTAATTATATGGAAAAATAAAATAGTACAATAACAAATACACTTAACCGATTATATATACACGTTTATTATTATCAAACAAAAATCATAGTCTATGTATTCTACATAATGCCTATATAGTTTAGTTATTTATTTATTTTGAAATCCTGGTAAATCTGGCTTCACTGGCAACATTTGGGGGGAACAAGAAGGCCCGCCACAATCCGCATCCCCAATTTAAGTCAGCCCTTTCGGACGACTCAGTGCGGTTGCTAGGAATCAAACCCTCCCTCCTCCATGAGGGAGTCGGATGCTCCTGCCAATTACACACTGCGGACATATAGTTCTATTTACTATTTGTTTTTTTATTTAATTTAATGTTAAATTTGTTGGTACTATTCTAATTTCTACTTTCTAATCTGAGGCTATATTTCCAGTTTGTAAGATTATCAATATAGTTTTCTTCATTTATCTTGCAGAAAGTTGTTGATTTTATAAATATGTAGAGACCACAAAAATCTCTTATTGATTAGTAAAATCTGTTACAGGTAAAGTTAAAACTTTATTTTATTATGAAATTTGGTATAATAATCGACTTTTATTTGATTTCTTTTTGTTTGGTATGATTCTGCATTTCTCTTAATTATTTTATTCTATAGGGAATAATTTATCCTTGCTACATAGATATTACCTCCAGTTTCGAATAATCTATTAAAGGTAACGTTCATCCTTTTTTAATTCTAACCTACATAATTATATAAGAAATTTTTTTGGGTAGTAAACATTATATATGAAGTGAAAAAATAGTAAACTAATAAAACATTTGTATAGTATTCTGAAGAAAATATAACGCTTTTGATCTAGTTACAGTAGACAACTTAAATTTTTTGTAGAAGTTTAACTCTAAACAAGTATATTATAAACCTATTTTTATTTAAATGTTTTATAATGTGTTACACCGTCTGAACTTATTTATAATTCTATTGCTATACATTCCAATTATTAATGATATTATTAATGTAGATAACTTTAAATTTTTGTACAGGTTTAACTCTAAACAAGTATTTTATAAACCTATTTTTATTTAAATGTTTTATAATGTGTTACACAGCCTGAACTTATTTATAATTCTATTTTATTACATTCCAATTATTAATGATATTATTAGTGCCTATGAAATACATAATGATATCATTAATATAGGACTTTCTATATATCTATTTTATTATTTTGCATAATAATGATATAAAAATTTAGCATTTGGCTATTTGTATTCTTATTTCCGTGTACAATAATCATGCATTTACTATTTAATTATTTATGCACATCTCCATTTATCATCTTCTAATTTTTTCGCTTTCATTTCATTTTCTCACAACATTGCCTCTTTCTCTTTTTTAGTTTCATATATATGCTACGAATTCATAAATAATTCAATTCCCAATCTAAAACAAATCAAAGTTTCTATCCAATTGTTTTTCTACCAATTGCTTTTAATATTATAATTCTATTTTTGTACGTCCTTAATGATATCATTAATGCCTATAGAATACATAATTTTATCATTAATGCTTGAGTTTCCTATATATCCATTCTATTGTGTTATATAATCATATAAAAATTTAGTTCGACCTTTTGTATTCTTATTCCCATGTACAACAATTATGCATTAATTATTTCGTTATTTCAATATTTACTTACATATCGAACATTTATCATTTTCTAATTTCTTCACTTTCATTTTATTTTTCTCTCACGATTTTGTCTCTTTCCCTTTTCTACTTTCTTATGTATGCTATGATTCAATAAAGTATCTATTCCTAATCTAGAACAAATTTAAAAGCAATAAACTATTTTTAGCCAGTCTTTTTAGATGTTCAAATCTAACTAGAATTTGATTAAATTGACCAATATGTTTTATTTTGTATTCATCAAGAATTATTTATGATTTTATTCATATTTTGTAACGACTATTTTCTTACCAATTGTTTTCAATGTTATAGTTTTTTTGGAAAAATAATTTGAAGACCTCCAAAGAAAAAGACTTGGCTTGCTAGTTTGTAAAGCTTGATTAAAAGGTTAGGTGGTCTTTATTATTTATCTTTTTAGTTAGTTGATGTTGAATTTGTAGTTTTTGTTCAAATTTTTTATTTCTAATTTCAGATTGAATTTTCAATTTGGAAGATTATTAATATAATTCTTTTCATTTATTTTTCAAAAAGTTACCAATTTCATAAATATGTGGATAACTTAGAGTCGCCTACTAATTTGTAAAATCGATTACGAGAAAAAGTTGAAAACTTTATTTTATCCTCAAGTTTTATATAGTAATTGACTTTCATTTGACTTTTTTGTTTGGTACAATTTTGCATTTTTGTTTAATTCATTTATTTTGTATGAAATAACTGGTTCATTATTCCATAGATATTAACTCCAGATTTGAAATAATCATTTGGTGGTGACATTTATATTTTTCCTATTCTAGCTCATATAATTGTATAAGGAAAAAATTTGGGCAGAAAACATTATATATGAAGTAAAAATACGCTAAAATAATAGTTTATTTTACAGTATTTTAAAGAAAAAAATAGCACTTTTAATTTAGCTATAGTAGGAAACTTTGAAATTTTTATTAGAAGTTTTATTCTGAATAAGTGTTTTCTAAACCTTTAATTATTTAAACGTTTTGTATTTTGTTCCACGATCTAAATTTACTTTTTATAAGATCTTATATCAATAATCTTTATCAAGCCTATGCTTTAATATCATTTTCATGTTTTAGAAGTGATGTCCATGGTGTAATTCACCATTTGCACAATTTTTGACAAGTTTGGAACATGTTCGGGCATGTGGAATCATGAAAGATGGAAGATGCATGGTTGATGAGTTAAGATTTTTGGAAAGCTAACATAGTTCAAATGATGCAATGAGAACTTTACATACATACATACATACACACACACACACACATATCTATATATATTTGTGTGTGTGTATGCATACATACATACATACAAACATACATACATATATATATATATGTATGTATGTATATGTATATATATATATGTACATGTATATGTATATGTGTAATTATTAATATATAAATTATGACATGATCTATAAACTTAAATGATATACAATATACAAAAGTTAAAATATCAAGGGGTGAAACACTTAATGCACATCCATGTCAGTTTCAAGAAATAATGGTAATTTTGTGTTTTTTATACTTTTGGTTTTAAAAATAAATATTGAGCTTAGAAGGGTATTTTTTAAATTCATTAGAGTAAATGCAAAATTGGGTTACTTTGGTAACATTTTTATTTTTCAAGTTTAGTTGTTATTTTTAGAAATAAATATGATTTATTTTTTTGTATATATTATTTGGTTATTTGATTATACTATATGAATACGTTTATTAATGGTCATTAATTCATTAATTGGCATCAAAGGGAACTAATTCGAGAATTAGTACATGAATAATTATCTTAAATGAAACCAAAGGGTAATAACTTGGAATTAACTCTGATAGTTTTGTACTTAGTTTGAACTAAAACCTAAAATAACGAATATATCTATCATAATTTACATCCATTTGTTGTCGCATATAATTGTAAATATATATTTATGGTTCCTGCTTTTATATTTGTTTGTGGATAAAGCTTTTATATAATATTTAATTATTTAATAATTTAAAATGAATCTTGCATTATTTTTTGTCCTTTTATAATCGTGGTGCAAACTAAATTTATTACAGTATATTACATGCATTTGTTTACTTTCAACTTCAATCAATATTAAAAATACTAGAAATACAGTTCATTTTTATTCAAGTTTCAAATTTATTAAAGAATATGTGTAATAGGTGTTAATTAACATTTATTTGAGAACTCAATTACAAATAACTAACGGAAAACCAAGTATGGAAAAGTATAGTATTTATTCGTCATTAAATCATAGTCTGAAATCATTAATAATATTGATAATCAATTAAACTAAAAAGCAAACATGTAAAGTTCAAATGAACAATCAAAGGGAACTAACCCAAGAATCATATGTAATTGATTTTTTAATTTAATTTGGAACAAAAATGAACTTAAAAAAATTCAAAATAGTACTCAAATATCAATTATCATAATATCCTTTTACTTCAAATTTAATTAACTAAAACAACAATATTAAAATCTTAAATGGAATGAGACGAAAATTTTGATGAAGACTAAGATAATAGAGATTGAAATTAAAATGTGGGACCCTTTATAATCTTAATTTTTAGCAATTACTTAAATTAGGAATTATTGTTTCAGTATTTCGAGGATGAAAGGAAAAACAAAAACTATTTTGGAGAAATGTAAAAGTACATGAACGATGTGAGAAAAAATATAATCATTAAACATTTAGTCTGGTAATTCGATATTAACCTTGTAAGGAAAGAATTAATTGTTAGATTATTTCACTATCAAAATTGTCCAAGTATAAAATTGCTTAATTTTTTTATTTAATTAAGAATACAATTTTCACCCTTTTATCCAAACCACTTTTTTCTTTCACGGTTCCAATACGAATAAAAATGATTAAAAATTGAATTTAAATATAATAAAATGGATAGGACGTATTAGTTTAATATAACAATATTTAGCATATAATAATAAATAGACTTAAGTATAAGTTCTCTATTATTGAAACATATTCTCACATACATCCACCAATATCATACTTCAAGCAGGCATGATTGTCCCATTGTTTATTCACAAATTAGAATAGAAGGTCATTAATGATACCTAAAACAATCAAAACATTGAATAAAATGTTCAGCTTGCATTATGTCAAAATATGAAAATTGTTATATGCACTTGAAACTAAAAGGGAAGTGGATTGAACATAAATGAATATAATTCATATAGAAAGCATGTATGAAAAAAAGAAATTCAAATTTAAATTTACATTAGTAAGTGTCTTTATCAAAACTTACTTTCACTCTAAGTTCCATATGGAATTAAATATATTTTCATTCTTACACAGTGTCTATTTATATATTTATATATATTGGAATAGTAAGTGGAGTTTTTAAACACTTTAGTCGTTATAGGTTTTAGTAACCGTTGGTAAACTAAAAAAAAATTATGAAAGAGATGCTTCTTTCTAAAAATGCACAAATATCTAAATTATAATCTTTCATATATTATAATTATTTTTATACTATCGAAATATATGTTTAGTTTGGGTATTTTTAATTTATTAGAGGATATGCATGATTTACTTGACATGTTTTTTTAAAGTTTAGTTGATAATTTATATTTAGGATGATGAAACACTTCAAATCTATGTTACAAATTTGGACGTAAATATTGACCTCGCTAGAATTATTTTCTCAACAGTTTGAACACTTCATATGGTTAGCAAAAGATTATTATTATAATGTGTGTACTGATAGTTCTTTCATTTTCTTTCAATATTCGTGCGTAAGTATTGTGAACTTATATGTCAAATTATTTATATATATTATGAAATAAATTTTCTTAGATGTTTATTTACATGCATACAACGAATATGCCTACATGCTCACAATGTTTACAAACAAACTTCAAATAAAAAGATCATGTTGAATATTATTATTGTGCAAGTGATAAAAGAGATTAAATTGGTATCAATTCCATTAATTTCATTTTAAACTAATTAGAGTACTAATTAAATTAGTTATCTTTATTGAAATTAAATTTATTTGAAGAATCGTTTGCACATTAATTCTCATTAAAGTTAACCAATTTGAGAATTAATTTTTAACCAATTAATTCTTTTTAATTAAGTACTTTTATTAGTAACTTTTAGAAGCATTATAAGTTTTACTCCATAAAGGAGTATGTAATGTGTATTGTTTTGTAACTTAACAAATACATCTTTACCGTAGAGAAATATTAAAGTAGGAACTCATAACCCGTTCTTAACAACTACTTTTATTTTCTCAAAACATATTTAGCAAAAGGTAAAACTAAATGAAAAAATATATATTTGCAGATAATTTTTTCAGCAAAAATAACTAAAAATATTATTAAGATAATATGTTTAATGCTTTTAGAGAAAATATCATGTTTTACATATTTGTTTAAGCTTAAAGGACATTATATATTATAAACATTATGGAACATGATTATAGTTTTCATCTTAAATGTATAACAATTAGTAGATTATAAGTACTATGACATGATGTTTTAATGTTCAGAGAAAAATAATAGAAGCATTTGTATTGATGTTGGATTGATACTCGACAAAAAAGTCATGTCTAATGTCCGATTGGATTTCCAATGTAAAGTCATAGTCAATATCAGAAGTCATGTATTATGTCAAGAACATAAATGAATATAGGTTAATTACATAAAAGAAACATGCTGAAAGTGAAAAATTATCATCTAAAAGAGTCTACTTCAAATTAAAATATGTTTGAATGTAGAGTCAGGTAGTAAGCGGCGTTAGTATATTGAAGAGTAGAGGTATACCTGATGTTTCCACTCAATTTATCATTATAAAGAATTTTCCAAAAACAACGAAGGTATTGGTGTACATTATTGGAATGCAATTTTTGCTTTGTTTGTCCTAGAAAAAGGCAAATTTGTCTTTGAGCAAATCATGGTTTCTACAGGTTTTGGTTTACAATAGCTAGAGTTAACTTTAAATATTTCTTGCATTTTATATAATAGTTATTTTTCTACAAATCACCCCTACCTCTATTTTAATATTTGTTGTTTCATTACATATGTAGGTGTTTGTTTCAAAAAATATTTTGTTTTACATTGTAATATAACCATTTATAATAACTTATTCAAATAATAGTAATAATAAATGTTAGTAGTTCCTATGATTGAATGGATTTCCTTACACCTTTTGATCTAATTATTATCTTCAATGAAATATAATCTATAGTATTTATATGTGTACCTACAGGTATTATGTGTTATATTAATATTAGATTACTTTTGAATTATGCTTATTGCTACATTATTTAGTTTTACGTTTACATGAACATTTGAGTTAATAGAAAGGTTATTTGTTTGTTTCAAAATTTTGATCGCATAATGTGTTTTATGTACAATTTGCATGTCATATTACATTATATATATAAAAAAATTAGCATTTTAAAGAATCTATGACATTTTACTAATTTAGTTAGTGTCGCGATATGTCAAAATATGTAGTAATAATAATACAAATAGCAGAGTGTTATTTATTTGAACCAATTTGAAACACTCTTCCACTTTGAGCACGGTTTCTCTAGTCCGAACATAGAACACTATTAGCATATCAAACTGTGTACATGTTTAAATTTGTATATTAAACATATAATAAAATCATATTTAATTTACATCTCTTACATTTGAAAATTAATAGACATGCTTAGTAATGTAGCGCTTACCATGTTAGAAATAACATATATAAGAGGTTTTCTATCTTTGTACAGTTTCAGTTTATCTAAAATGTGATGCAATGCTTTGCACGCATCGAGATTATTAAAACAGCTTTATCAATGAAATTTTATCAATATTATATGCAAAAAAATACTATCCATTAAAATACGCTCTCGCATTCATATAATAAAGAAAAATATAAAAATTCATTATTAGATCAATTGTATGAAGAACTCCATGTCGTAGCACGAGTTCACACTAGTTATCGATAAAAAGTTATCAAAATATGTTATACTTGATTTTCTTACATTAATTTATTTTGTTTTTATTTGGAAAGACAAAAAGACCTAAGCTAAGATTAAATGCACATGTACATTTAAGAGGAATATACTATCTTCAAAGAACTATTTGCTGAAATTATTCACTATAATGTATCAAATTAAAGTGTTGATTTCAAATCAAAATGTTAAATGCTACTTTTGAGGAAATATTTTTTCATTGGAAATTTTAAAAATTTCTCTCTCTCTCTCTCACAGTCATCTTTCTTGTGTATAATTGCTTGTAAAGGCTTTAACAATTGTGATCAAGCAAATACATAAAATGATAAAAGTAATAGCGATTTTTTAATCTAGTAATCTTCTCTTCTAATTTATAATCACTATTTTATCTCTTCAAATTCATTAATAAATAAAAAATATAGGTCCAATTTTGTTCTTGTTATTGGATCTATAATTGTTTATATCAACGAATCTTTTAGTCCCCTAACCGATGACTCTAGATTGATTTAGTCAATTTACATGTGCAGCTAGTATTAAAACTAAGGAGTCATTGAAGGTTGTTTGGTTATGGAGGGAACCAAGGATACTCTAAATAATTATGTGGCAAATTGATTCTATGGAAAAGGTAATTTTGGAACATAGAGGCTGAAGGTGGAGGAGGTGTTTAAGAAGGAGAAGACTTTAAATTAGTTTTAGAGCCGAAAAAACTAAAATGCCCATTAGTAAAGGAATTGGAGGAGTGGGAAGGAGAAGCCCTTACTACCATTCAGTTGCATCTTTGAGATGATATCCATAGGGAGTTTTCTCATATAAATGAGGCAAAGAAGCTATGAGATGCATTGACAATGGTGTATCCAGATCCTTAGCAAATCGTATTATTCTTCAGCAACATCCTTATACCTTTATAATGAAACATGGAACCTTATTTTCAGAGTGCATAGATACCTTGACCACTTTGGTGATGAAGTTGAAGACATATAAATATGAAAGATGAAGGCAGGCGGTTAAACAGTTGTGCTCACTATCTTTCGAGTATGGTATGTTTGTGAATTCCATGATTCTATGGATGTCTACCATTATCCTAGCTGATGTTAAAGCATGGTTTCATAGGGAATTGTTGATAGGGAACTTGGATGATAATGAAAGTAGAGACGGTTCAGAGGTTTTGTTTTGGAGGGGGAGCAGAATGAATCCAAACCAGGCAATGGTAGATCAAAGTCTGGATTCAAATCCCGAGGGTCTAAGAAGGAGATTTCTTACTTATGTAGGAATCACATGCATCATTAGTATGCATGTTGGGAAGAAGAAGAGAGAAAAGGAAGTATGAGAGAAGATATCGGCATCTACAGCAGAGGTACGCAATAAAAGTAGTGAGGGCAGTGTATCTGTTCATTCGGCTAGTGTATCTTCTACGAGGAGAGCATTATGCATTATTGACTTTAGAGCATCTTATCATGTGACACTTTATAGGAGTTGTTTTGTCACTTATACGGAAGTCAATGAAGGCTTAGTTAATGGGAAATGACGCGTCTTATTGTATGGTTAGAGTTGGAAATGTGACGATTACGATGTTTCATGTAGTGGTTAAGACTATTATTACTGTGAGACATGTACCGTAGTTGCGTAGGAGTTTATTTTCCACTAGAGTTTTAGTAGGCTTGGTTTGAGAATTGCTGTAGAAGCAAAAGGTTGACTATAGTGAAGGGTTTATGGGTTTTAATGCAAGGTGTAAGGACAGGCACCTTATTTCTATTGAAGGGAGCACTATTATAGGAGAGAACAGTTGGTTCTTCTAATCCAAACATGACTCAGTTGTGGCATCTCAAGATGGTACATGTTGGAATGCAGAGTTTGGAGTAGTCATATAAGCGTGGTTTGATTGATCATGTTGATAAGTCAAAGCATGGGTTCTGTAAGTGATGCTTTCTTGGTAAACAGAAGTAGGTAGTGTTTGATGTTGGTTCACACAAGGCAATGGATGTGTTAGAGTATGTGCATACTGATTTATTGGGGACACCCCCAGTGCTTTGCTGGGTGAAGCATTTTGTGCCCTTTTTATTAAAGATTTCTCGTGGAAAGTCTCGGTATATTTGTAAAGTCAAAAGATCAGACCTTTGATGTGTTCCTTAAGTGGAAAGAAGTAGCGTAGAAGAAATCAAGGAAGAAGCTAAAGTATCTGAAATCAAACAATAGTGATAAATTTGTGTCATAAGAATTTATTCGCTATTGTGAACCCAAAGGTATTAGTAAATGTTATACCACACCGAGTGATCCACCGTTGAATGGTGTAACGAAGAGGGTGAATTAGACGTTGTTGGAGAGGGGCCCAATGTTTAAGGTTAGCCGCTGGTTTGGATAAGGCACTCTAGAGGAAGGCTATATCTATGGTAGTTTTCCACATCAACAACACACATTCTTTTGTCATAGATATGAAAATCACTGAGGAAGTATAGGAAGGTAGACCTGTGTGCTATTCATTCCTTGGATATCCAGCTTAAGTTCATGATAACAAGGGTAAGTTGGATCTAAGGGTAAGCAAGTGTGTTTTATGGATACCATGAAGGAGTGGAGGGGTATGAAGTGGTATCCTAGTACAAAGAAGATTGTGACTAGTAGAAATGTTTAGTTTGATGAGAAAACTATGTTGAAGGAGGAGCCTACAATAGTCGATGATAGTTTAAGGATGAAGGAGTACCAAATATAAAGTAAGTCATTAAATTCTTTCTATAGAGAGGTAGTTGATGGTGTTACCAATGACACTATGGTTGATTAGGAGGTTTAGATCATAGTGGAGCTTAATCTTATCCTCGTCCGGTTAGAGAGAGGATGAAGTCTACTTAGCTTCGTAATTTTTTAGGCTTAGTATTGAGGATTTTGATTTTAATAACATGGCTACATATGCTTTTGTGGTTATTTACGATGATCTATGGGACTATAGCGATGCTGCTATGTCAACTAATTATGATAGATGAAGGCAAACTATGGAGGAGGAGATGGAGTCATTGCATAAAAATTACTTAGGATTTAGCGCCTCTATATTTGGGAAAGAGAGCCATTGATAGTAGATGGATCTATATAGTGAAAGGAAACTGTGATGGTGATGTGAGATGTAAGGCAAGATTGGTAGCGAAGTGGTACGCACAGCGTAAGGGTGAAGAGTTTGATGACATTTTCTCTCCAATTGTGAGACATACTTAGATTCATATATAATTGGCTCCAATTGTTCATTTTTTATTTAGGGCTTGAGCAATTAGATGCAAAGGCTGCATTTTTGCATAGAGATCTTAAGGAGGATATCTATATTCGTAAGCCAAAGGAGTTCACTGGTTCTAGGAAGTCAAATTATGTGTGGAAGCTGAATAAATCTTTGTACGGACTAAAGCAAACCCCTAGATAGTGGTACAACATATTTAATAGTTTATTCTTTCATAAGGATTCATAAAGAGTAAAAAGATCAGTGTGTGTACTATAAGAGATGTGAGGCTAGTATGGTTTATTTGTGGTTATATGTAGATAATATATTGATTGCTTCACATCATATAGTGAGTATTATCGAGTTAAAGGTGGAGCCTAGTAGTGAGTTTGATACGAACGAGTTAGGAAAGAAACAAAGATTCTTAAACATGTAGATTATTAGGTATAGGAAAATGAGAGAGCTAAAGATATAGATAGGGGTGTGCTCTAGGGGTAATTCTATGATTTATTGTAACTTATTAACTCTATAATAAAATATCTTCAATCTAAAAGGTATTTTTCTTTCTGTTATATACTTGATAAATGTAATGTAACACCCCATAATTTTAATGATAAATAACTAAAAGAAATTAATTAATAAATGATAATGCAGAAAAATAGAATTTTTATAGATGTTAGATTTGGCTGTGTAACTTGCACCATTGAGTTCATGGCGAGATTTACTGATCAATTGTCATTATAAAGTTTTTTGATTGGAATTCAAACAAAAAGGTTATCAAAATTTGAAGTTTTCAAATCGAAATTAATTATATATTTAATTATTAGGAAAATAAATGTAGTTAACTAATGGCCATGAACTATAACGATTGCTGGACATGTAAGAATAATTAACGTTTAATTAGATCGGTTAAATTTATGTAAAATATCATATAACAGGAAATGAACAAATGCCTGGAAAAAGTAGGCAACCCATCAATCGATGATGCATAAGTAGTCGACCGCTTAAGTATGTCGATTGTAGATTGAACCTAGGCCAAGTGAACCGGTTTTAAAGTAATTTAATCTAACGGCTGACATTGATTCGAATCCCTATAAATACGGGCCCAACCCTTACATTTCTTCTCATATTTTCTAAAGCAACGGTGTAGCTCTGCCATTTTCTCTTCTCTACAAATTCTTAATTCTAAATAAAATCATTGTTTATATATGTATATATAAGAGAAGGATAACAGAGGATGGTTAGAAGAAAAATAGGGTCAAATCAAATCATCAAAGTCAAGGTAAATTATAAATTTAGATCTAAAATCTAAATTAAATCCAAATCTCTTCTCTGTTCTAGAGTTATGATTGATATATGTATGCTTGCGGTATATATATTCAATTAGAGAGAATGAGGAAAGTCAAACTGGAATAACAGGGATTAAATCTGAAGAGTTAGAAAGTTAAAAAGGCGAGTGGAAATTATATATTTTTAAATAATATCGGACTTATATCATTGTAAATCTATTCCTGTATGCTTAAAAGTAAAGTTAGAGTTGTATGGCTAATTACATATGTGAATTGAATTTACAAACCCTGCCTACATATTTTGTAATTGATAACTTGGATTTAATATTGTATGTACTTGAATCTAGAAAGTATTGGGTAGTCATAGTCCCTGAATTTAATAAATTATATTGCAGTTCCAATTTTTTTGATTGACTGAGTTGTGCAAGTAAATGTAAATTAAAAGTTATCATAATAAATTAATGGGGTTTAAGTGGTATTTTAAATCATTGGGATGTTGGGCATTGCAACGTAAATTTCTATAGATTATCATGTTCAGATTCATAAATAAAAGTGTGTCGTTTGAAATAACAAGGAATACACCTAAAAGAAAGAGATGTATAAAATAGAGCTATTTACCGTATTTTGTACTATTTATTTCAATAACCACAAAAAATCCTTATAATTCCAAATGTAACACAAATTTCCTTTTTGGATATGATTTAGGAATTAACAGTGTTATCCTTTCCTTTTTAGGGAGATGCCGTTCCAACACATTAAAATGCAAAATCCTCTAAAAAGAATTAAATAATAGTAAATGTGATAAGAATTACGGTTTAAGTGAACCATTAAATTATGCACTATATACAAGAATGAAATTGAATAATAACAATGAAAAGTTGGCAAGTAATAATTTCATAACATCGTCCATTTAGAGGCTCAAAACTAACTGCTATGGATGTTGCAGTCATCCATAGTTATTGATTCTCGATGATCAAATGCGGTACTATTAGATACATTGATATAACAGAAACACCCTGATATGAGAAAAAAAATTAAAATCATAAAAAAATTTCTCATTCCACTTCAAATCATATTTCAAATTCATTACATAATCCCAATTCGTAAACCACGTTCAAAGAAATATAATTATTACAAATATGCCAAGAGCGACATATGAAGATGCCCACATGGTTGATCAGAGTCTAAATATAGGCAATTAAACAACTTTGCCATTACATCCAAAATACATCAAATCAAACAGAAAGAACTCCTAATAGCTAGCTTGCCTCCTGTACGTCTCTGGAAGCTTATTCGTCTAAAGGGAATCTTGAAAACCTTAACTCTCAAACTACTCAAAATTAATTAGGCATCCGAGAGTTTAAGGGAAAAACATAAACTTCGAGTCAAACAAAAATTTTGGTATGAATAATAACCTACCATCTCGAACTATATAGATATCTAGTGAGACCACACCGCTAAGCAGAACGAGTTTCCCCCTCACTATATCTTAACCTAACTTATAATAACCACATACTATGCACCTGGATCCATAATGGTTAAGACATAACATAATAAAAGGTAATATGATGTTATGCAAACATGCAGTACACTCTGGATTTTCCATCCCCATTAACCCGACTATATATCTAAAATTATAGTTTCTAGGGTCACCATTACCTATTAGTTTTTATGGGCTGAGTAATAACCTATTAATTCTTATGGAATTCCTATCCACCTTCTTAGTTTTGATGGGATCACTGTGAATCTATTGGTTCCTACCAATATTATCATCCAATCATAGTTTTCATGGGATATCCATGAACCTATTGGTATCTACCAATAATTTTCTCCAATCATAGTTTTCATGGGCTTACTATGAACCTATTGGATTCTCCAATAACTTCTCTCATATCATAGTTTTCATGAGATCACTATGAACCTACTGATCTCTTTCAATAACTTATTACAGACATAGTTTTCATGGGATCACTAAGAACCTATTGGCCCCTGCTAATAACTATTTCCATATATAGTTTTCATGGGCTTACTAAGAACCTGTCTAAACCAATAATCCTTTGATCAGTCTTTGGGAATCTTATATTCTAGTCTAACTAACCACTTGGATGCAATTCTACTCACAAGGGAGCTAACTCAATGTAAATTCTCTACTAGGTCAAACTAGCTGGTTATGCTGCCCTTAACACCCCAAAATGCAGTTATAGGATTAATTATAAAGTGCATATGCTTACAGAAGAAGCACACACAATAACTTATCATAATATAATAATATAAACACTATGGTTTAATTTCCTTGTAATCATTTTTCAAATGAAATACCCTTAACCCACTATCTTTAGCAAGGAAAACTTTTTCAAAGACTCCAAAACTTTAATGCCATTTCAAAACTCTTTCATATTGCCATGGATTTACTTTTAAAAATATAATGGGGTTTCTTGTTTGAAAACTAAGGCTTTCGAAACCTTAGGCCTTCTCTTTCAAAACCATTAAAACATACCTTTCGAATGTATTCAAACTTTCCTTTCAAAACACCTAAAACATACCTTTTGAAATCAAAACATTCCTTTCGAAAGCATCGAAACCTTCCTTTCGAAATCATTAAAGATTTACCTTTCGAAATGCTTAAAGCTTATCTTTCAATGGTACATAGTTCATGTAAAATTAATGGAGGCATAACTTCGAAACCATTTGAAAGTATCTCTTTTGAAATCGTTGGGTTTAACATTAAATATGACTTCTAGGTCAAAGAAAATAAAAGCAAAAGTAACCCTTTCGAAAGCATTGATCTTCAAATAAAAGAATTGGGGAAAGGATAGCTTCGAAACCCACGTTTCGAAAGCATTGGGAAGGCGGCTTCAATATTAGTAAAAATTCCTTTTGAACTCATTGTTATGAGGCTATAAAGAAAAGTGGCCTTTAACTAATTCGAAAGGCATGAAGGCGGCAGCTAGGTATCAAATAGGTTCAAAATGCAGCAACTTATTCGAAAGCTTCTTTTGAAACAAGGTAAATGACAACTCTTTCGAAAGCTCCTTTCTAAAGCCAAAGGTAAGCGGTAACTTGTTCGAAAGCTTCTTTTTGAACAAGGGTAATGAAACCCCTTCAAAAGTATCTTTTAAAAAGTAAGCAAGAAATGTATTCAAAATTTTATAAGAACGACTTCAACCCCTTCGAAAGCATCTTTAAAAACTAGGCAAGAAATGCATTCGAAAGTTTATAAGAACAACTTCAACCCCTTCAAAAGTATGCCTTCGACACAGTCCCTTCTGCCTTTATTCAATCCACAATGTATTAATGGCTTGATGCCATGTGTAATGATTTCGAATGGGTTCATTAGCAGAATTATGGTGACGAAAGCTAGCAGATGGAAGTGGCGAAGTTGTAAATCAAAGCAAAACTGGTTTTGTTGCCTTTCAAAGAAATTCCTTTTTACCTAACTTACCCAATTTGTCAAAGTATAGTTGGTTAAATTCTTTATCAAAATCCTTTTCCAACAAGGCTGAAGAATTCAATAATTTATGATTGAAATCATTTTAACAAATAAGCTATTTCCTTCAACAAAGTCTTTAAACAGTTAAATCCTTCAACTTAAATAATTTTATAACCATATTAAAATACTTAGGAAAATTCCCCAAAAATCATGATAATACAATTTTAATATGTTTTCCAACATATATAAATTTCAGATCCAAAGTCCTTTATATAATTTCCTTAAATACTTTAAACCCAAAATTATCTATTTCTTCCATCCAAAATTCATAATAAATTATCCATAGCTTAGAATATTATGAAAATTTAAACCCCTGTAACAGCCCGCAAACCCAAACCCTTTGAGTCGACACTGTTCTCCATCACTCAACTCAAGGTGAACGAAAATACGAACCATTTGGGTTAAAGAAGAAGAGGTAGAAGAAGGAAATAGAAAACAACATCAGAATCTAACCATCGCAGCGGAACAAAATATAATAGATAATAACATATAAACTATATCTGTTTTATACGTACGTCACCAGAATACATCATTAGAGTCCAAAAACATCAATAGCATACAACTGGACAGTCATATAAACTTGTCCTCAAAACTGAATACACAGCAGAATAATAATCAAGTACGGCAGTACGTATCACCATCCAGCTCGTCTCCTGAGCTCCACAGCATCATATCCTGTATTCTATAATACTCGGTCTGACCCAAGCATTATAGTTAAATAACACCCGAGTCAGTCTGAAAAACCAGCATGAGAAATCACACTCAAATTGATTATTAAAGTTCCAAAATCCTTTAAAAACAAAAGCATCTCATAAGACCACGCCACAAATAAACATGTTGGGTTTTTACCTTATGATAGCTAAAACATTTATTATAAAATCCTCTGATATTATAATAGTGTCTATATACAAATACTTATTCAAATAGCCGAAATTGTTACATTTATTAAATTCTAGCTACTAGCCACAGTCGTGGGTAATACAAACAAAACCGTAAAAGGCACATAGGGAGAATGGATTTCCAACTAATGACTAGGCACTGGGGTACCACCTGTCACGGTATGTGGCCTAGATCACCGTATCGAGGATTACTCCCAATCCCTTGCAACACAAGACCGGGACTACCCCTTACTGGATAATCCCAAGTAAGATCACCCCACGGTTAGGATCAGCAATCGCACCACTAAGCCGAATAAAAGGAACATCTAGACATGGATGACCTTACCCTAATGGGTGCTACCCACTTAGCCTTGCTGCATATCCCTTGATTTTCAGTTATTCTCGGTTGATGAGGCTCGAGGCTAAGCATTAACTTTTAGAACGTTTCACTTAGAATGCTCACCGTCCACCTGACGATGTTCTGAAAACATTCATCCATACAAGTCCGTTCCGGGTTCGAACGGAACCGAAGGCACTACTCCTACTACATCCATTTTGGAATCACCTCAGGATTAGTAGCGACTAGCCCTTGCACTTCACTGCTCCACCTTCGAATCCAAACTCTTGTTTTCCACACGAAAACGTACAAACTGGATCGAAGTGGTTATCAGGAATTAAATCCAAATCCCGGTCTCTTCGAAACGATCACCGCATTGGCCAATATTGATAGTCGGTTATTTAACAATCAATTAACGTTCACAAACAACCATCAACATAAATAATTTCCCAAATTATTTATTAACTTCAAAATATCTTCGCAAGATATATTTCCACTTTCAAACCTTTTTGAAAACGGTTTTCAAACCATCTTCCTCTCAGGGAATACATTTCACAAATATTTTTCTATTTCCACTGAAATCACCAAATACAAATACTTTAGATTTTAAAATAATTTAAAACACTTTATTATAAAATATACTTTAACATATTTAAATTAAAAAAATACTTAAATACTTTGTTATGAAAATACATTCTTTAAAAATATTTAAAATGAAACTACTTTATAATATATAAAACTAATTTCTAAAATAAAAATTAAGCCAACTAAATTTAAAATCAGAGTTTAGGAAATTCTAAATAAGTTTTTAAACAAATCTTTAACCAAGCTATCTTTAAATAAAACTACTTTATAAAATTTAGATATTAATAATTAATTTTAATAAATATTTATCCTTAAAATTTAACAACTTAAATAATAATTTTCTTAAAAACATTCCTTTAAATAACTTTTAAACTTCCAACTTATATTTTAAAAATCTTCTTTGAAAACGTATTTGGCTTTCAGGGAAACCACTTCTCTTTCACGCCTCTTTAAAAATAAACCACTATTTATTTTTAAAACAAATTACCTATTCCTCTATAAATTTCCATCGTGAAATCTATACTTTCAAATATCCACTGATATTTTATTTCACTTTATAAATCAAGTTTATAAATTCCATAGTCTCACCCTTCTTTCCAAACACAGTTCAAATACTAAATAAATTTCCAAATTGATTTTCAAAATTACTTCATTTTGAAATAAATTCCTTTACTTCTTAATTTATTTTAAAACCCAAAAATTTCAGATTTTACTTCTTAATTATGATTCAAAATCTTTTAACTGAAAAATACCAATTTCCAAAATTCCTTCTTTATCCTTTTAAATAAATTTAAACCTTGAATTTTAAAGTAAATTTTTTATTCCTTTAGATAATATCACTTAAGTTTTGCAATTCATTGTTTTCTGTTTATTCAAAATCCCTTTTTTCCATACTCGAAATTATTTATTAGAATTTTAATCATTTTTATTCTTATCCAGTTCATTTTTAAATTTATTCAAATTCTCTATGATTATTTTACTTAAAAATTCACTCTTTTATTTTCCTTTCAGAAATCCAATTCTATATATTTTGATAACTCAGTGTACCGAAATATATTCAAGCAAACCGTAGCATTCAATATTCCAATTATCAATATAGTTCATTACAGAATATCAAATATTCATAACATATAATATTAAACAATCTAAATAATTTTGAGGAATCCAGTTGGATCCCTCCAACCTGTTTCCCTGCATCCACTGATTTTAGCACAATACCAATTCACTTCGAGGTGGGATATCGCGTTATATGGGATTAACATAATATCATCCGCTATTATGCGGCGCATAGGGTCTCATCCGCTATGTAATGTGGAAAATCAATCACTCCAATATATACTATATATATACTACTATATATAATATAGCACATCAAATCAATTCATCATTCAATCAGTTATTTAAATTTAAATTAAAACCCAGATGAGTGAGATTAACTCACCTTTGATTTTATTTGCAACCCAATCCACTTTAAATCCTCTCGCTTATGACTCCGTAGCTCCAACTTCACATTACTGATTCCTTTAAACTTTTGAACCTCGCATGAAATCATTATTTACTTTATAAGCTGTCGAGATTTTAAATTTTTGTATTTATCTACTTTATTTTCTCTACTGCCTTTAAAATTTAACTCAAAATTTTTAACTTTCCTAACTAATTTAAACTTACCTTTTGAAAACCTCATATATTAATAAAGCCAGAAATCTAAATTTTTAACTTCTTTTTTTTATGATTTCTAATCAGAACAAAAAAAATGTTCTGATAATTTAAATGATAGTCACACTTAAATTACCAATTTAAACTTAAGTAAACATTAAATTAAAATGTTTTTACAAAAAAATATTTAGATTACCTAAATATGAACAGGAAGAAAGACTACGCACTTGCTCGAAACCAGGCTCGCCATGAAATGACCAACCGATGGAGCTTCTTCCCCTTCCCAGATGCAATCTACCATGCCGTGATTGAAGTCGACGACCTCCCCCTTGAACGCTCGCGAGCAATGTGAAACCCCAACGACACCATGGCGTCGAAGTCAAGTCGCCGAAACATTTGCCCCGAACGCGATCTCGATTTGAAATCGCGAAACTTCCCCCTCCCTCCTCGAACGAATCGAGTGACGATCCTTTCCTGTATCACGACTTCGAGTCGCGATGACGTTTCCCCCTCTCTCTCACGAATACCATTCATGATTCATTTTTCATTTTTTTGTGAACCGATTTCGTTCAAGATAATAGGAGATGCTCGACTTTCTTCCCTTTCCCTTTTGAATAGATTTGAATGGAGAGGAAATTAAATTAGGGAAGACGAAGGAAATGCGGAGTTGAACTGCTGCCTTTATATTTTTTTCCGAACTGTGTTCGACTTAGTCAAAAAGAAAAGGGGAGACCGGAAATGACATTGGTGTACAAGAGAAGGGATATAGTGATTTGAATTGAAAATGTGTTGATGGTGAAAGAAAGGCAGCTGATAGGAAGGAATTTCAATTGTGTTGACTAGGATATATATAAATATTAAATTCAAATTCAAATTGTCTCGATAAATGCAACACGAAAATTTGACTTCCTATCGAGGCGTGCCGCTAGGCGTCCATAATGTTATACCCCTAATTCGATCGTATGGAGAAGACAACTTTTTGGATCAGTTATTATATTGCATTTCGATATAAATTTCAGCGTGTTTACAAATCGTACGCTCCCACAACAACTCCAAACACTACGAAAATTGAAATCCGATAATAATACAATATTACGGATCCAATGGAACTGGTTTCGTCGAATTTCGAGACTGCGCCTCGGAAGGTTATTTTTAGATATCGATTTAAATGATATAATTTCAAAACTGAAAAAATCACTCCCAAATTCAATTTTAATACTTTTACTATCTTCATATTATCAGTATAAATTTTACAAGCCTTCAAATTATTTTTAACAGGCTTAAAACTGAAGATTCAATAATTTATCCAATTTCAAATTATATAATTTAATAATTAAATTACCCAATAAATGGTGATATTTGAATTCAAGTTGAAAATTAACTTTTAAATATTTAAAATCAATTAAATATTCAGATTTCAAATGCTCAAAAATTCTGGGTCGTCAAAACCCCTCTCGTAAATAAGGTTTTACGTAGTATATTCAAACATCATAGCATTCGAAATTAATTCACATAATTTTAACCCTAAAATCGAACCATACCATTACACAAAAATCCTTGTTTAAATCAAAACATGGCATACAATCAAAACATATCATCATTCATCCATCCAAATAACTTTAAACCAAAAATCTGAAATTAAAATGTTCAATAAGACATATATGAGGTGGTTTAGATTATTATTCACCTTTTTTGGATAAGAAACTTTAGATTTGTCCTTGCTTTAATCTTCCTAGCTTAAATCTTAGCTTCTAATTGATTTTTAAGCTCTTCTCCCCCTAGGGTAATGGCCGACCTTTATTCTTATTTGTTTATGTCTTTTGGTTTATGAAAAAATGAATGAGAACGATGTAAGTGTTTAGGGGTTATGGGGTTATGGTATACGGTTGTTTCGATGTTACCCTTGCCTTATTCTTCTACCTTCCAAGTACAGTCCTCGTTGTCGCTCAACTGAAATTTCACCAACTTGACTGTCTTCTTTCTTAACTTCTTCTCATCTCTCACTACAACCCGAATTGGTTTCCTATCAAAAGTCAGTTCTGGTTCTACTATTAATTCTTCCAATGCAGCCGGAGGAATAATAGTCTCTGGATCATGTACACACTTACGAAGATGTGATACATGAAACACATTATGGGCATCTACCAAACTGCTTGGCAACTCTACTCTATATGCAAGCTTTTCCAGTCCTCTCTATCACTTACTATACTACTAGGAATTCCATGTAGTCTAACTATGTGCTTCATAAACAATTTAGCTAAAACAAGTGCAGTCCTGGTTGACTTAACCGGATTGAAATGGGCACTCTTGGTCAACCTGTCCACCATGACCTATATACCTTCATTTCCTCGATTCGACCTTGAAAACCCGTCTATAAAATCCATGGATATCGAATCCCATTTCCAAACTGGTATCTCCAAAGGTTGAAGGGCTTCTGATGTTCGGCCTTCACTTATTGATAGTTCCCACACTGCTTTACCCACAAGCCAACATCCTTCTTCATACCTTTCCAAAAGAAACTCATCTTCATGTATTGATACATCTTGATTCCCTTAAGATGAATCATAAATTTGGATCGATGACATTCCTTGAGAACTTCTTTCCTTAAGTCTCCATCATTCGAAAGACACAGCTGTCCCTTCTTTCTCAACGATTCCCTCTGTTCAAGATTAAAATCTTTTAAATCATTAATCTCTTATCCAACCTCAAGCCTTTTAATCTTCTCGACTATCCGTGGATCCTCTTTCTTCTTAGAAATAATCCTTTCAATCAGCATCGGTCGAACATTCAAGCAGGATAACATGGCAGTGCTCGGCCTAGAGTTAGCAGTAAATCTTAACTACACACTCCAAGTAGTCAAAGCCTCTAGATCTTTTCATTTCGTTAACATAGCTAACACTACAATATGATGTTTTTTGCTAAGAGCATCCGCTACTTTATTTCCCTTTCTAGTTGTATAGTCTATACAAAAATCATAAGCGGCTAAAAAATGACGTTGTCTCGGTTGCATTGTAACGACCCAAAATTTTCGATCCCGAAAATTCCAGATAGTTAGAGAAAAGAAGAAAAGAGATAGAAGAAGAAGAACAGAAACACGAAAGCACAATCTCACATTCGTAGCGGATAAAATATAATATCAAATAATATTCTTTACACAAAGAAAGCCATATCAGTCAATTACATTTTAATATATCAGAGTTACAACATTCCAGAATCACTGGAGAGTTAAAATAACATATCCAAGATACATATCAATAAATCACTGGAGAGTTAAAATAACTTATCTAAGATACATAACAATATATCACAGGGAAAACTCTCCATACGTTTCTACTATCCAGCTCGTCTCCTGAGCTCCAGAACGTTTTTACCTGAAAATCTGTAATACTCGGTCTGACCCGAGCATTACATCAAAGTAACACCCGGGTCAGGCTGGTAACCAGCATGAGTAAACACATTTAACATGAAATTCTAATGCATAGAACTTATTTAAAACCCGGGTAACTCGTATCAATTTACAAATTCACAATTTGTTATAGAAATCACTTATTTAACACATCAATTCCTAAGTACCCAAAATTTAGACTAAATGGTCCAGTTCCATTCCAGCCTATTGATTTCACATATCAATCTATAAAGAATCGAAGTGGTTTCGAGTATTTACTAATACCCGACCCCGGTCTCTTCGAATTCAATACCATCTTAAAACAAAGCAGTTTAAGTTTAAACAATTCCATATATATATATATATATATATATATATATATATCCAGAATTACATATTTACATAGCCATTTATCACGGATAAACCCTATCATCTCAGTTCATTCCAATTCATATCATGTCAAAAAGCATCACTTATCAAGGATATCAGTAATCCAAGGCATGCAATATTATTCAATTATTCATAAGCAAGATTAATTAATCACACCATTTCAATTAATTTAAATAAATCAAATTAATTTCTTTAATCACTTTTAATCCTGCATACTTAACAATAATTAATTAAAATCATTAATTAATCATCCCTTAATTATTCATCTTAATTAATCACCCTTGACTAATTATCCTTTAATTTCAATTAGTAATTAGCTCTCGGATAATTACACAAATCAATCAACCTCCACCTACTACATTAATCACATTGATTCTTAATTAATTATTCAATTAATTATCTTGTAATCACTTACATTGATTAATTATCCTTTAATTAACCACACTCATAAATTAACTAACCCTTAGTTAATACCCTTAATTAATCAATCCTTTAATTCATTACACTAAGTAATTAATTCTTAATTACTTTCCTTAAGTAATTAACCTCTAATTACATTCATTAATTAACCTTAATTATAAATAAATCCATCAACCATTATCCCCTAACTACTTAATTAATTCAATCTTTAATTATAAAGCAATTCTAAGATAATCCATTCATCTTAATAAATTGGTTAATAATCAATCAAAATCCTATTTAAAACATCTTAGAATTTAATATCATTAATCTATTAACTTAAAACCATAAGTTTAATTAATGAGTTAAATCCTTTCATTTCTTAATTAACTTTAATCTCATTATTTATTTTGTTTTAAAACATTTTCTTTATTCATTTGCTTGTAAAGGATTAAACTTAATATTATATTAAAGTCTCATTTACTACAATTTTAATCGGGCCGAAGCGCAACAAACAACCACCCAATAATCACTCCCCCTCTTCCAACTCATTATCTCTAGATCCAGCCCGACTTTGAGCATTTCCCAAAACAAACGACCCTGCAACACCATCCAGCATCGACCCAAATTACAAACCACTCGAGCCCACATCGCACGCACTACCCAAAAATTCATACCACGTAACCATTCGAACGATCGCGCTGCCTATACTCATCGTGCACGGTGACACACGTGTCCGCGTACACCCTTGCCATCCATCAATTCGCCACCGCACCAATGTCGACGAACTTCCTCTCACTCCCTGACCACGATCGCCTAATCACCCAAGCTAGCAACTCGCTTGATCGAAAATCGATCAAATCCCATTACTTCCTGAACCCAGAAAAACAACCCTATCTCACAAATCTACGCACCACGGCGTCGATCAACCCTTTACATGCATGCGGCCTATCATCGTCAAACGTTCATCGATGCGACTATCTCCCAGCAAATTTTCTTGAGCTCCGATCGCTTTATCATGCCGCGAAACCATCATGACTTCACCCAAGCCGACGCTACCTTAAACCCTAACATCGACTCACCCGGCCACCATAGGTCAGAGAAAAATCTCACAATATTTTTCTCATCATTCCTGACCTATGAGCTACCCTTGACCTAAACCCGACCACCCCAAATTATCTCAATCGACGGAATTTGATGATAATGCAAATATCGTTCAAATCCAAAATTCTCCCCGAATTTATAATTAAAATTTTTGAAATGATTTTTAAAAATCATCATCTTTTACCAATTCAATTCTGATTATGAAACCCAAATATGAAATTATAAACATCGATTTTTGGCTAGTATTTTATTATCCACTGTAAATTCATTTGTTTGAAATATATTCTAATAGTTTCACTTGCAAATTTTTTTTTATTTGAATCACATCATTTCAAACAAGTTTCATTTAAATATCAATCCCGAAAAAGAATGAGGCAAGAAGATATGAATTTTTATCCAAGTTCTAAAATCTGAAGCATAGAACAGAGCAACATCAAACATGCACACCAAAATATTCCTATATATATACATATGATCATATTAATTAATCATGCAATCACTAATTTACTTCAACATCATTGCATGCAAAAGTACTTAAAACAGATTAGAACTCGTTTACTCACTTGTATTTGAACAGAGGAAGCTTTGAAAATCTGTAAATGATTTGATAACAGGAAATTGCTTTTGCTCTTGAATCTAGACTTGGATTTGAAACTGCCGTTTGATTTAATTTGAAAAGTGAGTTGAGATCTGAGTTTGATTTACATTAGCTGAGTTACTTCCAGATTTTTGTTTTGAATTGCCCAGTTGAAATTTTTTTTTGTGCTTTGATTTATTTGAAAAACTGAAATGATTTCTGGCTCAGTTTGAATCAGGTCTTGTTTTTTAAACTTTTTCCTTGATGAGGATTAAATTTTCAGGCTTAGTTTTGCTTTGAATTTGGTTTCTCAGGTTGATTGATTTTTTCTTTCCTTTTTTTAGAAAGTGAAAATAGGAAAAGATATGGAGATGAATGATATAAGTTAATATAGGTTTAAATTAGATTTTACTAAAAATAAAAGAAAGTTAAAATAAAAATTGACACTTCTCATTTCCCTTTGATAATTAGCTAACACATGTTATTAAGAATGATTACAAGTTAACATATGTTACTTTCATGCAAAATTAGATTTTTAAATGTTTTTTTAAAAAAAACTTTTTATAATTGATTTCCTAATTTATAAATACTTGTTTTAATTTATAAAAATAAATCCCTTTAAAAAGAAAATAATATAAACAATTTATATTCAAAATTATTTGAAACACATTTTAAAACCAAAGTACGATTTAAGATATAAATAATTATCTTTTGAATTTCAATTTCAATATTCAAATTCAAACTAAATTTCAAATTCGTTTTTTCAAAAATAATTTGATATATACATGTATTTAAACAAATACAATTTCAACTTATATAAATAATTTCCATAAAAAAATATATACACAACCCAATTATTATATATTTTTTAAAATAACAATTTTTATCAATTTTAATTAATTTATTAAAAGAGATTATCACATTAAATTTGGTTTGAAATTCTGGGATATCACATTCCTACCCCCTTTGAATCTTTTCATCCTCGAAAAGGAATGAAGCCAGAATTTATTAAAATACTTATACCAGATAAATTACTCTTTGAACACTTTTGAAATCTACATAGTATTACAAAAATAGTTTTATAAAAATATTTTTTTATAACTTGATGTCTCAAACCAGTCTATCCTTGTTCTCGCAGAAATTCGGTCATACGTTGATCAGGCGTAGGACTGAAATTCTATAAGTACTTAGCAGACCCGTTCCAACACCAAGTGAAAATACTTGGAAAATAATTTTACTGAAAATATTGAAAACATTTTTGAAATCGATGAAACTTCTTTGGTGAGAATGCTCTGGAAATCATCACCCCCATCCATGGTCGAAGTTACATCTTGGGTTACGTTTCCATCGCAGCAAAAGTCCACATAGCTGTAGGCACTCCGCTCCCCTCGATTACTCCATGGAACCCACAACATATCGCAGTTACATTCCAGGGTTACGTTGTCATCACAGCAAAAGTCCATGTAACTGTAGGCATCAGCGCCCTCGATTTTCACTGTCAAAAAATGAAACTTCTCCACTCCCACATAGGTCGCAGTCTACCGATATAAAATCAAATGTAGACTGTTGGCTCTCAGCGGCACACACGACTTTCGCTATAGTCTACAGCAGATCACAGTGACATCGAGTTACACTTTCATCACAGCATAACCCAAATGCCTCTGTAGGCATCAACGACCTCGACTTTCGCTACACACTACATATAATCCTCAGGAACTAGTTTTGTTCGGACTCCTCACAGGATCAACTTTAGAATCCCCCTTACGGTTCAAGAAGTACCACCCTGTGGCACTCCTGAGAAATTCATTTTAAGGGAGCGCCTTTTTTCCATAGCCATTTTCAAAACACTTTATACTATACACATATTGTATTTTCCAAATCATACACTTAGTATGAATCCCATATAAATCTCCTTTCTCAAAATCGATTATCCCAAAATCGATAATTCTCAAGCTAGGCTTTCTAAATCCAATATTGATTTTACCCAAAAATCAAAAGCCTTTCCAAATCCGAAGGTTCCAAAACATTTTCCCAAAATCCTCATAAGATCCTTTATATATATATATATATATATATATATATATATAATTTTTAAAAACTTATGGATCATTTCAAACTTGTATAAAACTCCTTTTATACTTCAAATAATTTCGAAACCCTTTCTTTTGGCTTTAGATTCAACAAGGGGAGATTTACCTTATATAACAAAGATATATAACTTCGTTTATTCCAAATCAAAAATTTGATTTCTCATTTCTTTTATTTATAAAGCGAACCTTTAATCATAGAAATATCCGATTTCCATTTTACTTCATTGTATATTTCACAAAATATACTTTCATTTCAAAAATCATTTCACATTTCTTATCCACAAATTCCCAATATCAATTTCATTCAAACCCATACGATGTACACATATCATCCGTATGCTATATCAATCTGATCGCTCACTCGATCACACAATTTCTCTTCCGAATTAGTATCATCCACCCAACTTTCTAGTGCGAACTCAGATCTGGTTCCTTGATCATAAACCGATATTCTCCTTGCATAGTCATATCTATGACACAGAATATCCAGAACCAATCAACAATCAATATCCAGGTTCGCCGTCGAAAATTGAGTGAAAAATCCCAACTCGGATCGATATACTATCTCGAAATTCCGTGCTCGAATCTGGATCAAATCACTATGTGAACAGAATAATATACGTACATCCTACTTATTTATCTCCATTGATTATTAGTTAAATAAATTTCTCCTTTTCTATTCACATTTGCTTTAATTTCTATTCATCTATTCACAGTTGCTACAATCCCATTTGGATTATCACCTCAATTCTTATCTTAATTGGGTATTTAATCATGAACAGTTTAAACTCTGTCCAGCTTAAATTTAGAAAATAGCTTGAAAAGTTTAAAAATAGATAAGTAGTTGAAAAATAATTATTAGTTTGTAAAATATATGTAAAATAGTTAAATAATGATAATATAGTTATAAAATAGTTAAATAGTAGTAAAATGGATATAAATAGTAATTAGTTATAAAACAGTTGAAAAACAGTAATTAGTTTATAAAACAGTTGAAAAATTGTTAAATAGTTTCAAAAATAACTGTAAAACAAGTATAAGATAGTTTTAGGTTTGAAAAGAAAATTTGATAGTAAATAGTTTGGAAAGATAGGTTTATATTAAAACAATTTATTTCGAAAATAGTCCAGATTCAAACTGTCCAATTCCCAATCTTCAATCCCATCAATTCAATTTAAATTTCCACTTCTATTTAAATTGACTCAATTCCAATTTAAATATCTTCAATTTCCATTGAAATTGATTTAATCCCAATTCAAGTTGAATTAATCCTCAATTTCTTTCCTAAATTCAAATCGAATTCCATTTGAATTTACTTATTCAACTTTAATTACAATTTCAATTAATTCAAATAAATTTCAAATTGAACCAATTTCAATTCATATCAATTTCGGTTTGAATTAATCCCAATTACCATTTGAATTTGAACTCATTCAACTTCAATTTCATTTCAAATTAATCCAATTCAAATCTTCCATTTGAATTTTTAAACTTATCCATCTTCAATCACAATTCCAATTAATTCAAATCAAATTCAATTTGAACAAATTCAATTCAAATTTCAAATTTAAACCATCTCGAATTATATAAATTCGAGTTAAATTTTTAAATGTTGATTTAATCCTTTAAATCAAATCAACGTATATCTTTAAACCATTTAATTCTGAATCCAAATTCCATTTTTAACCCATTTCAAAGTTCAAATAATAATTC
This sequence comes from Allium cepa, assembly GCA_030765085.1. Taxonomy (NCBI): domain Eukaryota; kingdom Viridiplantae; phylum Streptophyta; class Magnoliopsida; order Asparagales; family Amaryllidaceae; genus Allium; species Allium cepa. Next base: position 434,881,021 of record CM060943.1, read on the forward strand.
AAATTCTTTTTGAACAACTAAATCTTTGAAATTCAATTTATCACCAAATTTCAATTTTGAAACCAAACCTTTGAAGTTTTATCTTAACATTCAAATCTTAAGTCCAAAATGATTCCATTTCATCATAATAATGGATATATTACCACACCCCATTTCTTCATTCATTTAAACAAATCCAATTTCAGCTTAAAGATTATTAATAACAACAGGATGGTATCATTTAAATTATTTTAAAACATCCATCCATTTTCAATTTCCAGATCTCAAGCCCATTTTTAGATCGCACAAAATCTCAATTCAAATTAACCATTTAACTTTCCAAGTTAAATCCCAATTTCATCTTGAAATTTCCAATTCAGGTTGTTTGTTCTAAACTTATTTAGGTTTCCCAAAGTTAAATTCAATTTACTTATTCCAGTCAACCCTACTCAAATTTGAATTCCCGCTTCAAATTTCAAAATTCTTTCCCACTTATAAGTTCAAAGCTTATATCCCTTTGGTTTTTCACATCTCATTCCAAATAAAAATTTAAAACTCAACATTTAGAGTTTATCTCAAATCATCTTTGATATTATGTATATCCACAGATATATATATATTAATTTCCTTTACACACCAAGTTATACTTCAAATTTTAAACCACCTTGGTTTTAATTCAAAACAAATTCTTATAAATTTTCAAACAACCCTTGTTTGAAATAGGACCCTTTATTCAAATTCATTAAATAACATTATTTATTATTTCTTTATCACCTTGAAACAATTCAAATGTTTCTAGACTTAGATTTAAAATTTCACAATTTAGATCATCCTCGGTTCTAATTTATAAGTCATACTTACCTAAATGTTTTACCTCCCTAAAACATTTCATCATTTTAGGATAATAACCAAGATTATCATATCTGAAAACCAATTCATTATTATCTTATTCTGAAACTCTTCCCAAATTCAAGATTTTAATTTCAGTTCGAATCCATTTCAAACTTATCTTTATTTAATTTCAATTTGGTTGTATTTCTATTACCACTTAATTTAATTCCAATAATTTAACAACCAATTACCTTAATATTTATTAGAAAGAAATATTGCTTTATATATGAAAATATATTCTTAGATAAAATTATTTAAAATCTTTATATAAGAAAATAACAAGTGCGCACTCATATATATACACTCAACACATTCTAGGGTACCATTGACCCTATCCTTAATGAGTAATCCCACCAGAGCCAAGGTTCTCGCTTAACCTTCGGCTCTGATACCAAATGTAACTGCAATGACCCAGAATTTCTGTCATTTGAAATTCAGATATTTAATTGATTTTAAATATCAACAAGTAAAATTTATAAGTCGAATAATTTATTTTTCGAATATTTAGATTTAATTGGACAATTAAATCGATGATTTTATATTTGAAATTACAGAAAAATTTGGAATTTGGGTTTAATGTGGTTAAAAATGATTTATAAAGTTATATTAAATCATATTGGAGTTAGAATAATGTTTGGGAACTTTTAAAATTGAATTAAAAGTTAATTTGCGAAAATTGAATATTTTAATATTTAATCGACTGGTGAAAATAGCCATTTTTCAAACAATCTCGAATTTCGACGAAACCAGTTTCATCGGATCCGTAATATTATATTATTTCAAGATTTAAAATTACATGTCAATCGGATTTACGGTTTGCCCGGAGCCAGCCAAAACGCATAGAAATTAGTTTAATCGGTTTAATTTAAATTTGATCGTTTATTTCCGTAACTCGCACATATGATCGAATTAGCCTCCGAAACCTATTCCATTGTGTCCGAAACACGGGGTAAACCTTAGAAATGCCGGCCACCGCGCGAGATTTGGAGTTCGGAAAATTCGGGGTGAATAGTGTTTCGCCATTTTTCTATAAAAGGACTCCATAATTCACTTTTTTTCACTCATGCCCTAATTTCAAGCTTCAGCCAGCCCTAGCTATTTCAATGGCTGAAACATTTCAACCTTCTTCCCTCAATCTCTTCTAATCCTCTCACCTTCATCAAAAATTATCAACTACAATATTGTAGGGCTCATCGAGATCTTCGATCTCAACGGTGGAGATCGTTTATAAATAAGCGAATCGATGGAAAATTGTGCTTGAACATCGCACGTTCGCACACGGTTTTCAGCACCAAACGGAGGCTGAGCTTCGCCTCATTCATGCAATGAGCGGAGCTTGAGATGGTGCATCGGGTGGTAGCCTCCGATCAACTTCAAACGTGACGAGGTGGTCGCGTTGTATGGGGTGTAGATGGCGTGCGTGGGTTTCATACGTGCGTCTCTACCTGGGAGCAAAAAAAAGAACGTGAAGAAGAAAGGGAGGGGGCGGCCTAGATCTGAAGTTTGCAAAAATCAAGGGCTGAGATCAGTTTAAGGTTTTAAATGTAAAATAGAAATTGAAAAATATAGTATATATAAATTCGTACGACTTCTAAATTGCGTAACTTTTTCATACGAGGTCCGTTTCGCACGAAACGAATTGCGTTGGCTTCGTTTTGACGAGAACTACGCAATGGAGCAGGATTAGAGTTGATTGGACCTAGTGAAAATTTTGGGTAAAATTAAACGCACGTTTAATTTTATTCGAAATAAAACACTGCAACCGTTATTGAAAGCAAGGTGAGAACTTCTCACTCAATCGAATTGTTTCGATTTAAATTTTAAATAGTTAGATCTAAAATTGATTGATTGTGCTGATTTGTATGCTTGGATGATAAATTATTATCTGTAGGATTGAAATAGACCCTATACGCCGTATGTTAAACGAATGTTAATTATTAAAAACATATACCGCGATAATTCAAACTTGTATGGAATTGGTATATATATGTACTTGGAGTTGATTTCCCGCATTATATAGCGGATGAGACCCCATTGCGCCGCATAATAGCGGATAGTATTTTATTAATCCCATATACCGCGATATTCCGTCTCGAAGCGGAATTGGTATTGTGCTAACATCTTTGAATGCAGGAAAACAGGTTGGAGGAATCCAACTGGATTCCTCAAATAATTGAATTGGTTTCAATGTTGTGTGTTGATCTATTTATAATCTGTGTAATTATCTTTGTGATTGAAATCGTTAAAGGCTAAAATTTAGCTGAATATATTTTTGGTATCGTTAGATGCCGAAAATAAATAAAATTGGATTTTTGAAAATTTAAGTTGAGAATTCATAATAAAATTTAATTTTGGAATTAATTCATTTTAAATAAATAAACGTTGAAATTTTTATGTTATAAAAATTATGATTTTGTGAAATATGACTGAAATGTGATTTTAGAAATAAGTAGTTGATTAATTTATAAAATGGTTTAAATTGGGATTTTAGAATTATTATGAATGATTTTTATAATTTTTTTTATAAAATTGATATTTATAAATTGAAATGTTGGAATTATAAAACGAGTTTTTATAAGTATTAAAATGAAGTATAAATGGATTTCATAAGTGGATGAAATCTATAGATTTATAAAATTGTGAAGTTATAAAATGAATAGATTTTTGTAAAATAAAAGATTTATAAGCAATTAACTTATGAACTGGATTTTCGCGTGTAAATGGGATATAGATGGAATTTGTTAATAAAGTGATTTTATAAGTGAAGTTGTTATAAAGCATAAATGGAATTTATAAACGTTGTTTTATGAATCCGAAATCGACTTATTTTGATAAGTTTAATTGTTATAGCCTATTAAAGGAGATATATCCACGATTTTGGGACATTGGATAATCCTTTAAATAAAATATGTAGAAATTGAATTTGGTTAACGAAGTATATTCACGATTTTGGAAGGTGAATAATATATTAAAGAAATATTTAGGGAAAGTGATATTTTAAACAGAATTAAAATAATTTAAAGATGTTTTAAAATGCGTTAAGTATCGAAATCATATATTTCAACATTCATTGTTGAAATAGACGTTTTCGAGAAATAGAAGGAAATGGTGGACTATAACACTGTTGTTATAGTAAATGATTTCCTGAAGGAAAAGTTTGTATAGTATTGGGGTTTATATATCTATCTTAATTTCAAATCCCTATATTAGTGAATTTGGGTTGTCGTAACGATGTTTTACGCAACATTCGTTTTGACTCAAATAAATGTGTTTAAGAGAAGTTTTCCTTAAAGAATAAAATTTATACTTAATTGTGATTTAAGTACATCGAATATTTTCCAAATGTTGAAAATAAATGGATTTGTGAATTACTTATTATTGAATAAGTATGGAAATGTTTTCCAATATGAAGTGAATGTTTTGAGATTTTTGTCTTTTAAAGATAAATTGAAAGTGAATAATTGAAATCGATTTGAAAAATCGTATAAAAGGTGAATATTTGGAAATGTAAATTCACAATGGAGATTTATAAGGGCAATTTGTTTTAAAAATAAACATTGATTTATTTTTAAAAGTGTGGAATAAATTTATTGATTTGGAACGTAAATCTAATAAATTGGTAAGGATTTATTGGATTGGTTTGAATGAACCATTTTAAAATGAAAGTTGTAAAGGTGAAAAGTGGTTTGAAATCTGTTTTCAAATGGTTGAAGTGTGGAAATTATATCTTGTAAAGATATATTTGAAAATGAATAATTTGGGAAATTATTTGAAATCGGGTGATGTTGTGAATATTGATTGATAGTTAAATAAACGACAATCAATATTGACCCTTAAATGGCTATTTGTTGTGAACTGGTTGAAATTGAATGCTACACTTATTTTTAATTATTGCGCTCGTTATTCGGACTACCCATTCCGAATAGTGATACGACGTAATGGATAACATTGAAGAGCGGTGGTGAAGACGGGGTATTTGTGAAAACGACAGGATGGCCTATTGATTGTCTCTGCACCGTTAGCTACGGTATGGAGATTTCCTTTGTGATGGGAAATTCGATCGGGATTGTGAATACCCGGATTGCAAGGGCTTCTTTTGAAGTGCCTTCGATTCTGTTGAAACCCGGAACAGACTCGTATGGTTACGTGTCTGACATTACATTTTGAGATATAAAGCAGATTTCTTTCAAATACATTTCTGTTGGTGGCGGAGAATTTATTCTCTTAGCTTAACTCCCTTCTCTAAGATGTACGAGCTCAGAGGTTATGTAGTTGAAAGTTATCAGCGATATATTCCCAATTTGGTAATGTGGCATGCTGAGTGTTGCTGTGTGATGATTATTTATTGATCATTTGTTGATCAAAGCGTGGCTTTGTGAAAAAGCGTAGCTTTGTGGACGAGATTTCTTCAGACCTCACACCCCGGAAATGGTCGAAACAAGAATATGCGGCAAGGTTATGAGGGTCGCTCCCTTTAGGGTATGTCATTTCCTTTTGGAAAAGGGTGGTGTCAGGTATGGAGCCCTGATGTTTAACCTATGTGGTTGCTCCAATATCATTTTTTGTGTGGTTGTTGCTTGGTGATAGAGGGCCCTCGGATAAAGGTCCCAAAGGACCGGGGAGTGGCATACTCGAGTAGTAGTTACCTAGTTACAAAGGTAACCCGGCCTTGTGTTGGCAGAGATCCGGTTAGGTTCTCGGGACGTCCCGCCAAAGGCGATCCCATGTGGCAGTAGGAAGTTCCTTAGCCTGACCATTTGGAGGAAATCCAATTCCCAATACGAACCCAGTACGGTTTTAGTTGGATAACTTGCCATTTACTTATGGTGGTCACCACTGTTTAGATGGTAGCTACAGTAGGCATAGTTCGAAATGTCTATGCTGGCTAAGATTTATATTCTATTTTCGAAATGTTTTCATCACTATGCACTAATAATAATATCAAAAACGATTTGTTTTGCGTAGTAAGCAACTTTGACTATCATAAGGAGAAATCTCCTCCAATTCTGCGTTTGCATTGTGTGTGTGCGGGGAGGCCTTATGGTAGTTTCATTTTCCAAAAGCATTGCGGATATTTTCCACTTCTATCGTTGTTGTTGTTTTAAAAGATAAATAACTGTTTTAAGTACTCACACCAGTCCTATGACTGACCTGGAGTTTATTGTTCTCGTCCTAAACTCTGGGTGCCTATAATTTTCCACACGGGTAGCCTAGAGTCAGGTTATCAGGTCATTCTGGATTTAGGAATGCTTTGGAGCTCAAGTGGCGAGCCGGATGGCGAGACGTATTACTTGTATATGATATTATCTTTCTGCTGTAAATTTCACTTGTAAAGACATGTTTGTATAACTGTCCATTGTTTAGTTGTGTTGTATATTGTTGCTGTATACTCTGATGATGATGTATGATGTAATGTAATAACTGATATAGTTCTTTGTTTTAAAGATTATTCATTTATCTATTATATGTTGTTCCGCTGCGATATGTGAGATTCTGATACTGTTTCTGTTCTATTTCCTTACTTCTTCTATCTTTTTCTTCTACCTCTTCTTTTTACTCCTAGCAATTCGGTTTTTCGGCATTCGATTATGCGGCATTTGATACAGTGGACGTAAGAATGCCGACCTTCGGATCCCGACAAAACCGCGTCTGTTATAGTAACAACCTGGAATTTTCGATCTCGAAAATTCCAAATAGTTAGAGAAAAGATAAAAAGAAGAAAAGAGATAGAAGAAGAAGAACAGAAACACCAAAGCACAATCTCACATTCACAGCGGATAAAATATAATATCAAATAATATTCTTTACACAAAGAAAGCTGCATCAGTCAATTACATTTTAATATATCAGAGTTACAACATTCCACAATCACTGGACAGTTAAAATAACTTATCCTAGATACATAAAAATATATCATAGGGAAAACTCTCCATACGTTTCTGCTATCCAGCTCGCCTCCTGAGCTCCAGAACGTTCTTACCTGAAAATCTGTAATACTCGGTCTGACCCGAGCATTACATCAAAGTAACACCCGTGTCAGGTTGGTAACCAGTGTGAGTAAACACATTTAGCATGAAATTCTAATGCATAGAACTTATTTAAAACCTGGGTAACTCATATCAATTTACAAATTCACAATTTGTTATAGAAATCGCTTATTTCACACATCAAGTTCTAAGTACCAAAAATTTAGATTAAATGGTCCAATTCCATTCCAGCCTATTGATTTCACATATCAATCTATAAAGAATCGAAGTGGTTTTGGGTATTTACTAATACACGACTCCGGTCTCTTCGAATTCAATACCATCTTAAAACAAAGCAGTTCAAGTTTAAACAATTCCATATGTATATATATCCAGAATTACATATTTACATAGCCGTTTATCACAGATAGATAAACCCTATCATCTCAGTTCATTCCAATTCATATCATGTCACAAAGCATCACTTATCAAGGATATCGGTAATCCAAGGCATACAATATTATTCAATTATTCATAAGCAAGATTAAGTAATCACACCATTTCAATTAATTTAAATAAATTAAATTAATTCCTTTAGTCACTTTTAATCCTGCATACTTAACAATAATTAATTAAAATCATTAATTAATCATCCCTTAATTATTCATCTTAATTAATCACCCTTGACTAATTATCCTTTAATTTCAATAAGTAATTAGCTCTCGAATAATTACACAAATCAATCAACCTCCACCCACCACATTAATCACATTGATTCTTAATTATTTATTCAATTAATTATCTTGTAATCACTTACATTGATTAACTATCCTTTAATTAACCACACTCATAAATTAACTAACCCTTAGTTAATACCGTTAATTAATCAATCCTTTAATTCATATAAGTAATTAATTCTTAATTACTTTCCTTAAGTAATTAACCTCTAATTACATTCATTAGTTAACCTTAATTATAAATAAAACCATCAACCATTATCCCTTAATTAGTTAATTAATTCAATCTTTAATTATAAATAAATTCTAAGATAATCCATTCATCTTAATTAATTGGTTAATAATCAATTAAAATCCTATTTAAAACATCTTAGAATTTAATATCATTAATCTATTAACTTAAAACCATAAGTTTAATTAATGAGTTAAATCCTTTCATTTCTTAATTAACTTTTAGTCTCATTATTTATTTTGTTTTAAAACATTTTCTTTATTCACTTTCTTCTAAAGGATAAAACTTAATATTATTTTAAAAGTTTCATTTACTTAAATTTTAATCGGGCCGAAGCCCAACAAATAACCACCCGATAATCACTCCCCTTCTTCCAACTCATCATCTCCAGCTCCAGCCCGACTTCGAGCATTTCCCAAATCAAACGACCCCGCAACACCATCCAACATCGACCCAAATTGTGAACCACTCGAGCCCACATCACATGCACTACCCAAAAATTCACACCTCGCAACCATTCGAACGATCGCGCTGCCTATACCCATCATGCATGGTGACACACGTGTCCGTGTACACCCTTGGCATCCATCAATTCACCACCGCACCAATGTCGACGAACTTCCTCTCACTCCCCGACCATGATCGCCTAATCACCCAAGCCAGCCACTCGCTTGATTGAAAATCGATCAAACCCATTACTTCCTGAATCCAGAAAAACAACCTTATCCCACAAATCTATGCACCACGGCATTGATCGACCCCTTACATGCATGCGGCCTATCCCCGTCGAACGCTCATCGATGCGACTATCTCCCAGCAAATTTTCTTGAACTCCGGTCGCTCTATCACGTCGCGAAACCATTGCGACTTCACCCAAGCCGACGCCACCTTAAACCCTAACATCGACTCGCCTGGACACCATAGGTCAGAGAAAAATCTCACAATATTTTTCCCATTATTCCTGACCTATGAGCTACCCTTGACCTAAACCCGACCACCCCAAATTATCTCGATCGACGGAATTTGATGATAATGCAAATATCGTTCAAATCCAAAATTCTCCCCGAATTTAAACTTAAAATTTTTGAAATGATTTTTAAAAATCATCATTTGCCAATTCAATTCTGATTATGAAACCCAAATATGAAATTATAAACATCAGTTTTTGGCTAGTATTAGATTATCCACTGTAAATTCATTTGTTTGAAATATTTTCTAATAATTTCGCTTGCAATTTTTTTTTATTTGCATCACATCATTTCAAACAAGTTTCATTTAAATATCAATCCCTATAAAGAATCAGGCAAGAAGATATGAATTTTTATCCAAGTTCTAAAATCCGAAGCATACGAACAGAGCAACATCAAACATGCACACCAAAATATTCCTATATATATACATATGATCATATAAATTAATCATGCAATCACTAATTTACTTCAACATCACTGCATGCAAAAGGACTTAAAATAGATTAGAACTCGTTTACTCACCTGTATTTGAACAGAGGAAGCATTGAAAATCTGTAAATGATTTGATAACAGGAAATTGCTTTTGCTTCTGAATCTAGACTTGGATTTGAAACTGCTGTTTGATTTGATTTGAAAGTGAGTTGAGATCTAAGTTTGATTTACATTTGCTGAGTTGCTTCCAGATTTGGTTTTGAATTGCCCAGTTGAAAATGTCTTTTTTTTGCTTTGATTTATTTGAAAAACTAAAATGATTTCTAGCTCAGTTTGAATCAGATCTTGTTTTTTAAACTTTTTCTTTGATGAGGATTAAATTCGCTTTGAATTTGGTTTCTCAGGTTGATTGATTTTTTCTTTCCTTTTTTTAGAAAGTGAAAATAGGAAAAGATATGGAGATGAATGATATAAGTTAATATAGGTTTAAATTAGATTTTACTAAAAGTAAAAGAAAGTTAAAATAAAAATTAACACTTGTCATTTCCCTTAGATAATTAGCTAACACATGTTATTAAGAATGATTACAAGTTAACATATGTTACTTTCATGCAAAATTAGATTTTTAAATGTTTTTTTTTAAAAACTTTTTATAATTGATTTCCTAATTTATAAATACATATTTTAATTTATAAAATAAATCCCTTTAAAAAGAAAATAATGTAAACAATTTATGTTCAAAATTATTTGAAATACATTTTAAAACCAAAGTACGATTTAAGATATAAATAACTATCTTTTGAATTTCAATTTCAATATTCAAATTCAAAATTAAATTTCAAATTCAATTTGATATATACATGTTTTTAAACAAATACAATTTCAACTTATATAAAATAATTTCCATAAAAAAAAAATATACACACAACCCAATTATTATATATTTTTTAAAATAACAATTTTTATCAATTTTAATTAATTTATTAAAAGAGATTGTCACATTAAATTTGGTTTGAAATTCTGGGATATCACATGCATATTCAACTCCTTCTGAGAGAATAAATACCTTAAGGATTTATGATCTGAGTATGAAGCAAATCTCTCCCCTAAGAGATAATGTCTTCGTACTTTCAGTGTGAAGATCACTGATGCCAACTCTAGATCATGAGTAGGATATCTCACTTCATGCGGTGTAAGCTGTCGTGAAGCGCAGGCAACAACTTTACTTTTCTGCATCAACACAGCCCCTAATTTGGTTCCACATGCATCGGTATACAGAATTAATCCTTGATTCCTATTTGGGACTACTAACATAGGCGTAATGGTCAGCGTTGGCTCGGTTTTTCAGCAGGCAGAGAGAGAGAGGGAGGTAAGGAAGCAGAGTTGGGTTATGATGTAGAAGGAAGAACTGCCGGACCAAATATTTGGTCCGACATTCACTAAAATGCCGGACCAAACCAGACCAAATATTTGGTCCGGCATGCCAGACCAGATATTTGGTCCAGCCAGACCAAATATTAGGTTTGGCACTCTCTGAAATGCCGGACCAAATGTTTGGTCCGGCTTGACATATCAAACACCGGACCAAACATTTGGTTCGGTACACATACATGCCGGACCAAATTTTTGGTCCGTAAAATAAGAAGCCACAAGGAAAAATGTCGAGCCAGACATTAAGAGCAATTAAGCAAAGCATGCTCCTTGACCAAATGCCGATCCGGACCTTCCTTCCCAAATTTCCAAGCCTGATTCAGAGATTTATATCTCAACCTCCACATTCCACAACTCCACTTTATATATACCAGAGCTCCTCAACAACAACGGGGACAAATTTTTGGAAGAAAAAGAGAGAAAACTCTGCTAAAAATCCACCACTTTGGCTACTTAAAGTTTTACTCTTTTCGTATATATCTTGTACTTGCAATAAAATAAAAGATAGAATAATAAGATGGAAAGTGGATGTATACACATTCGGGCTGAACCACTATATGAACTCTGTGTTATTTGCTTTCCTTGTCCGCTTTCAAAACTTTACACTTGTGAACTGTCTCTGCACTTCCTAAAATTCATTCCGTATGTACTAAAACATAAAAAAACCCACATCAATCAAATCAAACAAATCTTATCTAAAAAAGGAAATCAGATTTAAAGGTGTTTGTCCAACTTTTGAGCAAACATTTTTGGTTCTTTCACTGAGAACAACGACGAGCGGGAATAGAAAGCCAAACTCTTCCATCCATTATTCTTCCAACCTTATCACATCATTAGAACATGGCTCCCTCTTGCCGAAATGTTGACAAGGGTAAGAATACGACTATTACAGATATGCTCAACCCCATCCAAGAAGATCAAGAAAACCCAACTACTCGCTCCCTACCTCTAAGCTCAGTTGTCACCCGAGAAGACTTAGAAAGCCCAACAAGAAGCTTTGGAGTACCAACTCATGACACGCTTAAGGAGCATGGAGGAATCCACTCACAATATTGGATCCCAGGGTGAATCCCAGTCTGGGGAGTCGCTTTAGAAGGAACAAATCTCCTGCCAATGATGATTTCAACCTGGAAGATCCAGGGGCTCAAAGCCAAGCCAAGACTCAACCCGAAGCTGGTCCAGAGAGGTCGTGAGGGCTAGACCTAGTCAAGGGGCCCCACTTATGGACCATACGTGGTTGATCCCGTCACACTTTGAACCGATCATCGCCAGTCCAGCTCAATCAAGGCACCAGAAGCCATCACTATTAAAGAGAAGGCCCCCTTCTCACAGGGCTGCTCCCGTGTCTGAAGAAAGAATGACATGCCTCTTTAGGGAGTACCTTAGGCGTGAACAACTTGAAAGGGGGATAGGCACCCGAGTATCCAACCCTTTCACGAGGGACGTAGAGACAACAACCACACATCGAGAATGGAAGATGCCCACCATAGATCATATAAGGGCACCTTTGACCCAATCGTCCACCTACAATGATACTCCCAGCACATGCTCATGAATGAAGCAACTGAAGGTATACTATGCAAATGTTTTTTTGCTATTTTTGTCAGATTTAGCAACCACGTGGTTCTATCGCCTACCTCACGGATCCATCAGTTCTTGCGAAATGGTGAAGGAAAAGTTTATAAGCTAGTTCCGAATTCATGTGGAGCAACCTAAGGACACGTATTACTTGTCTTTTGTAAAACAGAAATCAGGAGAACCTCTGCAACAATACCTTACCTGCTTTAACACAGCTGCAGCAGCGGTGCAAAACGTGGATGAAAGACTTACATTGATGGCACTATGTGGAGGCGTCCATTCAGACTCGAAACTTGCAAGAAGACCAACAAAGGAAAAGCCTCTGACTCTTCAGGTATTCTACCATGATGCAAGAAAGTATATGAGATTGGAAGACGCAGCGGCTTTCCGTCATGGTGAGCAACCCGTAGGGGGTTCGGGCTCCAATGGAAGCACGAGAATCCCACCCCGAAGAGAAGGGAGCAAGCCAAACAATGATGATAAAAGTAACCGTCAGGGCAACCCAGGAACTGAAAAAAGCAATAAACAACGATACAAACTAGGACCGAGATTTGATTCTTACACTCCTTTTAATGACACCGTGGAAAACATTTACTTGGCCGCTCAACATGAATTAAAGTACAAGCGCCCTCCGTATAAGAAGGAATCGAAAGCTACAGTTAGGACGGGAAACTAATGTCGCTTCCATTAGTCTAACAGACTTAACACTAAAGAATGTCAACATTTGCAGGACCTTATTGAAGAATGCATCTGAAAAAATAAATTGGAATGGTACGAACAGCAAAAGCATAACTCTTCCGCTCCGACCCACGAAGGACCAGAGGCGCTCCAACATGGAAATACCAATGAAGAGGCAAGTGCGAGCCACTCCAATCAAGAGAAAATAATTTTTCATACTATGTTAAGGGCCCGCATTCAACGGAAGAAGTTGCGCCGAGATGGAGAGATATGGAAAATCTTTGAAGGATGGAGAAGGGCATGTTCATTCCATTACAGAAGGACGCCTCACCAAAAAAAGAGAAAGGACCAATATAACCTTCAACTATGAGGATTTGGTAGGAAAGCGGTACCCACATACCGATCCCATGGTCATTTATGCCTGGATAGGCCCAGCAGAGGTGTTTCGCATTTTGGTCGATATGGGAAGCTCAGTGAATGTATTGTTTAAGCATGACTTCAATAAAATGAAGCTATCAATGAAATATGTATCACTATGCAATAAGACCCTATATGGATTCACTGGAGAAGTCATAATTCCGCTGGGGCAGTTTGACTTGTTTGTTGAACTAGTAAGTCACCCTCGATCTGTTATCCGAAAGCAAACATTTGTGCTGGTAGACGGACATTCTGCTTATAATGCATTTCTAGGCATACCAACATTATCATATTCTAAATTGTCTTAGCCCCTTGGTGCTTAAAAATGAAGTTCCCTACTAATGGGGGAATAGGAGAGGTAGAAGGCAATCAAGACGCAGCCCGCGATTATTATGTGACAGAACTCCATCAGAACAAAAGAAGGAAAAGGAAAAAAACGTAGAGGCCGCCCTCTGCGCCAAAACTATGGAAGCATAGCAATCAAAGAAGGCCCCTTCTCTCGAGTATACTAGTGACCCGTTTAATGAACTAGATCCGAGGGACAGAGAGGAGGAGGCCAGCACCGAGCCCATGGAGGCTATGGAACATGTTGCAATAGATGATCACGATGGCACAAGGCTTTTCAAGATAGGGTCGCGGCCAGACAAAAATCTGAAGATCCAAATGATAGGATTCTTATGCAAAAATTTGGATGTGTTTGCATGGACCCACGAAGACATGGTGGGAATATCCCCCGAAATAGCCTGTCACTACCTGAATATAGACCTAACCAAAATCCCGGTCAAACAGAAGAAAAGGAGCATGGGGATGGAATGCTCAACTGCCCTCAATAAGAGGTAAAAAGCCTACTCATCAACGGTTTTATTCGTGAGGCGATCTACCCCAAATGGATCTCCAACCCAGTTCTGGTGAAAAAATCTAATGGAAAATGGCGAGCCTGCATCAACTTCTCCAATCTCAATGACGCTTAGCCCAAGGATTGTTTTTCCCTGCCTCGAATCGACCGACTGGTGGACGGAATAGCAAGGCATGAATTGTTATCATTTATGGACGCCTATTTGGGGTAAACCAAATCCCATGCATGTACCAGACCAAGAACATACTAGCTTTGTCAGAGATGTGGGCCCATATTGCTACAAGGTCATGCCCTTCGGGCTTAAGAATGCTGGTGCAACCTATTAACGCTTGGTTAATAAGATGTTTGAGCAGCAGATTGGTTATTCCATGGAAGTTTATGTCGATGACATGCTTGTCAAATTAAGAAAAGAAACAGATCATTTACACCACTTAAACGAAATGTTTCATGTATTGCACAAATACTAAATGAAGTTGAATCCATTAAAATTCTCCTTTGGAATATCCGCGGGAAAATTCTTGGGTTTCATTATGCACGCCAGAGGGATTGAAGCGAATCCAGGAAAGGTCCAAGCCTTGAAGGGCATCAAAATACCAGCCATACGAAGGGAAATGCAAAGTCTAAATAGGAAGGTAGCCACTCTAAGAAGATTTATATCTAAGGCCACAGACAAGTGCGTCCCATTATTCGAAGCTCTAAAAGGAACAAGGGAAAGTTTGAATGGACCAGCGAATGCCACTCGGCCTTCCAAAGCCTGCTGGAACACATGCAGAAACCGCCAGTGCTTTCCACCTCGGTAGATGGAGAAAGCCTCTAATTGTACTTAGCTGTGTCCCCTCATGCATTGAGCGCCGTCTTGGTACAAGAAGATGACCATATCCATAAACCAGTGTATTTCATCAGCAAGAGGTTTACAGGGGCAGAGGCTAGATATCTGAAGATCGAAAAATTGGCCTATTGTTTGCACATAGCATCCAAGAAATTGTGGCATTACTTCCAATCTGTGATGTCCCGGAAATTTGGGCAATATTTATTTAATAATTTCATTTATAATTTATTTTAAAATGTGAAATACTGATTTAATAATCCAATTCAAAATATAATTTTCTTTTGAAAATTTATAATTATTTTGTTAATAAATGATATTTTTTTGAAAATTTATAATAATGATTTAATTTGAGAAGCTTATTGTTTTAAAATGTTGAAAATATTTTAAATGATAAAATTTCCTTTCTAAATTGATTTAAAAATATTTATTTATAATGTATATATGTGTATACATTGTAAATAGGTGTTTTGATTTTAATTTTAAATTTAATAAAGGATCTTTTCAAATTTATAATATATATATAGGTGTATAATTTGTGGATTGATTAAACTAAAATGAAAATAGTATTGAACTTTTCATAAGTCAATTTATAAATCTATCTTGTATTTTTAGAAGGAAATTATAATAAATATTTTGTTATAAATATATATAGTTAAGAATTGTATTTTTATAATAAAGTTTATTTTGTTTTATTTTAAAATTGTTTTGAAATAAATTTAGTTTATTTATATTAGAATATGTTAATTTGAAAACTCTTGAATAAAATATAATTCAACATTTGTTCTTTTCTTTTTAAAAAGTTTCTCTTTTGAAATTTGTTTTAAATAATTCTTAAAATATTCAAACAAATATTTGTATATGTTTGGATAATTCATTTGTAAAGACTAAATATATATAAACATATTAAAACATCATAAATTAAATTAGAAATGGTTTTATTTTAAATTAAACAATTGTAAAACAAAGAAGTTTATTTTATAGTAGAAATCTTACATGTGTAAGCTTCATGTTTTAAAATAGACACTTGTAATTTATTTCCATACTTAATTAACAAGTGGCAATACAAATGAATATTTGAATTTATTAGTTTAGATAAAACTTAACATATCTTTTGTTTTCAAACATTTTTATCTTCTTCTAAATGAAAATTCAAATCTGAGAAAAAGAAAATCATCTTCACTCTAAAAAAAAAAAATTCCACAACTCAATCTATATTCTACAAACAAACTCAATCTGTCATCAAAAAGTTTTTTTTTAAAACCCTGCAAAATTCATCTGAAATTCTTTAAACCTGCAACCCCAAATTCTGTAACTTGTGAAACAAAAGCCTTCAACCTGTGAATTCAAATCTGCAAGCAAACCAATTTCTTCAATCTGTAAATTCACTTTAATCTGGGAAGCATGCAGATCCAAAGCCTGAAATACATCATGTCATCATCAAATGAAATCCCCAGGCTTGCAAACAACATGCTGTCACCATTTTCAACTAGCCTGCAAACAATTTAATCTTCAATGATCAATGCAAGCAAAGTTGAAAATGGGGAGCATACAGACCAAACCATCACCAAATGCAGTTCCCAGGCCTGCATACTTCAAGTTATAATCATCTCTAACCAACATGCAAGCTC
Organism: Allium cepa; assembly: GCA_030765085.1. Classification (NCBI taxonomy): domain Eukaryota; kingdom Viridiplantae; phylum Streptophyta; class Magnoliopsida; order Asparagales; family Amaryllidaceae; genus Allium; species Allium cepa. The sequence continues at coordinate 434,897,646 of CM060943.1, forward strand.
TGATTCAATCTACAGTGGAATTCAGGCTGCAGGAATGTGCTCACATTGGAATGCATGCTGTTTTTTTCAATCTAAGGTGAGTAAATTTTCTATCTTAAAAACAGTTTTCTCTTTTAAAATTTAACTATCAAAAATCTACAGAAACTAAAGCTAATTCAAAATGCTCCAAATAAGAAAACTGTAAAATAGTAGTAATTAAAAACTGTTCTGTTTTCTTTTAGTAAGTAACCTTAAAATTTTATAGGTTGTACTAAATTTATCTATGCATATGTATATGATAGAATTGAGTATGTCTTGATTGTTGTATGATGGATGTTTTGTGTTTTTCTTGAATATGCTTGTGACTGTTGTAGATGGATGTTCTGTGATACTTTATAGATTATGCAGATAAATGTTGTGTAAATGGTTTTACAGTCATGCTTCTGTTATTACTTGGATTTGAATTCAAATCCACTTCTTTATGACTGAATCATGGTTAGAGAATATTGTGTAAACATAATGTGTGTTCAGTATAGTTTAGGTTTGAAAATTTTTTAGTTTAAAAAAAAAAGAAGAAGAAGAACCCTATTACATCTGAAAACAGTAACTACAGACAAAAGTTTTCAAAGTAAAAGTTTTCCAAACATCTTTAAAATTATTAAAACAAGCTTAAGCTTAAATGTATGTTAAAAAAAGAAAGCATGGATATTTAAACATGTATCAAGTTGTAAAGGCTTATGAGGAGTCTGTGATTATGGTATGTGCAGTAATTAGGATTCTTGAGGATATCAATTCATAAGTAAACTTTGGAATCTGAAATTCCTTCTGAAGATAGAATGATGACTGGAGAGAATGGGGGAAATAAGGGGAAGATGGTCAGAGATTAAAGGTGATGACTGTAGGTTTTTTTTAAGGTTTGGTCTGTCTTGGTGAATTAGTTTCCAGGGTGTCATTTTGCTTGAACCTGATTTTCAAGCTACAGAGTATTTGTGTTGGGGTTTGTATCAAGTGGAGAGGTGGATAGCTTCCTGGAGATGGCCAGAGTTTAGACCATAAGATGATCAGAGTGAAGTGTTAAAATGAATGACAGTTTTGGTTGGTCTCTGGTGGAAATTTTGGTGCAGGCTTTGGGTGACTCGGAGTTGAACCCGTGCAGTTGGTGTTATAACCCGAAGTAAGTAGGCATTTAACTCGAAGTAAATTGAGGGTGGTCTCGGGTTGTGTAAGTGCAGGCCTGAGTATTGTATTTGATAAAAATCTGGAAACTCAACATGTTTAAAAGCTTTGATTTAATTCAAGTATAGGTTGAATTGAATTCAAGTAAGTTTTGAATTCAGAAAGTTTAAATGATAAATTTAAATTTAAGGAAGATTTAAATTTATATCTGAAAAAAAAAATAGTAAAATAAAATTTTCAGGTTTTGAATCCAGATTTTTAATTAAAACAGTTTTGTTTTTTTTAAAAAATTTAAAAGTGGATTCAATATTTAAAACAAGATTCAAATTTAGGTTTGAATTGAATTTAAGTTTGAATTCAAGTTTAAAATTGAAACATTTAAATTTTAAGTAAGATTTGAATTTGGTTTTGAAATCAAATTAAATATGATTCCAGTTTTTATTTTAAAACCTGTTTGAATTCAAATCAAGTTGAAAGTTTTAAATATTTGACAGAAATGTTATTAAGCAGAATTCAAATATGAATCTGATTTTAAATGAAGGTTTAAATTATAAAAGAATTCTTTCTTTTAAGTATTAAATAAAATTATGCTATGTTAACTGTAAATTGAAAGTTGAATTTGATTTTTGAAATGTATTGTTTAAATACATTTTGAATATTAATTAAGTTATAAATAAGTAAATAAATTATTTTGGGAAATAATTAAGAATTTACTTATTTGTTTGATTTTAAATAATAACTTGAATTAATTTATAATTAAAGATGATTTATGAATAATTAATCTAAGGTAATTTTCTTAAGTAAGGAATAAATGGAATGTTGTTAATTATCTAAAGATAATTAATAATTAATTAATGTAATTAATTTTGATGGATTAATTAGATTAATTATTTTAGGAAAATATATTGTAATTTGATAAGTATAATTACTTTACCAAAAGTAATTAAGGAATTAATTACTTATTAATTCTGATAATATGCTTTGTTAAATTAATTAATTTAGTTTAATTAATTTAAGAATAATTTAATGATAATAATTACTTAATGTAATTTATGGAGTAAGATTACTTAGAGAAGTAATAATTACTGGAATGTAATTAAGGAAAGGTGATTTACTTAAAAGTAATTTGGATAATTACTTTTGTAATTAATCAAGGATTAATTAATATAGATAATTAATTATTGATAATTAATTTATTAAGGAGTAATTAAGATAGTTAATTACTGGATTTAAGTATTAATCAAGGTGATTAATAATGGTATTTAATTTAATTGGTAAATGTAATTAATTTTTAATTGAGTAATCAATTTAAATATTAATTAGAGATCATTAATTATTATAATTAATGATGTAATTAAGAATTGTTTAATTAAGAATTAATTAATTAATTAAGTGATTAATTAATTGTAATTAACTAAGGATAAATGTAATTAATTATAGTCAATTAATTAAGTAATTAAATGTTAATTACTTATGATTAAGGTTAATTAATTTTATGGAATTAATTTAAGACTAATTACTTATTGTAATTAGTGAATGATTAATCATAGATGTTTAATCAAGTTGAATACTTAATGAGTGATTATTTAACTAGGTTGATTAATCAATAGATTTATAAGCAAAATTTATAGGATGGGTAATTAATTTAATTTATTTTAAATTAATTAAAGATAGAAGTAATTAATTTAATTCATTTTAAATTAATTATAAATGATGGATAATATATCATTGTTTATGGATGATATTGATATACCTTTGGATGGTTGTGATCTCAGAAATGAGATGAGTGGTATCTATAGGATATGGATGCTTAGTTAAAGTATGATGGATTATTTGGTTGTGATGGTTGTTGTTGTGATGTTTGACTGTTGTGATGATTATCTGTTGTGATAATGTTATGAGTTATCTATTATGATGTGAATATGTAGTTTATCTATCTGTGTGAAATAGATAAAATAAAATGAGTTAATTGTTTAAAACCCTTAAATATAACTTGGACATTAAAATGGCGTTTGTTTTCGGTGAGACCGGGATCGGGTTTCCATATTTGGATATCCGAAAACCACATCGATTCCAATTAAACGTTAGGTCGTTAATCCAAGTGGAGCAAGTGAAGACTCGAGGTGTAAGGGCTATACGTCAGTATAACTCTGTGGGTGATTCCGTAATGAGTTTGACGGAATAGTACTTATAGATTCGAGATGGTGATTTAGAGTGCAAGGGTTATTGTCGTTAACTCTGAGGGTGATTCCAAAACGAGTGTAACGAGATAATGCCTTCGGTTTCGTTCGAACCCGGAACGAACTTGTATGGATTGAATGCTTTCAGAACATCGTCAGGTGGACGATGAGCATTCTAAGATAGATGTGTTCTTTAAAGGTAATCGCAGCCTCAAGCCTCATCAACCGGGAATGGCTAAAACAGGGGAGGTGCAGCAAGGCTTCGTGGGTCGCACCCACTGGAGAGCGAGATTTACCCCTGTCTAGAGGTCCCTTTATATTTCGGCTGTGTGGACGGTTTTTGAGCTCCAACCGTCGGGGTGGTCTTGTTCGGAACTATTCAGTAAGGAATGGGTCCGGCCTTGTGTTGCAGGGGATGAAGGGAGTAATCCTCGGTACTGTGATCTAGGCCACGTACTGTGACGGGCGGTACCCCAGTGGCCCTGCCATTGTTGGAAACCCATTTTCCCTACGAGACTCTACGGTTTTGTTTGTATTACCCACTTTTGTGGCTAGTAGCTGGAATTTAATGAATGTAACAATTTCGGCTATTTCTTATTTACTTGAAAACCCTAGACGCTATTATAATATCACTGGATTTCCTATCAAATGTTTTGGTTAGCGTAAGGTAAAAACTTTTCCATGTTTATGTGTGGGAAGTCTTACGTGATACCTTTTGTTTTCAAAGGATTTTCTAAAGTTAAGCAACTTTTAAACTATTTACTCACACCAGACCCCTGTCTGACCCGAGTGTTTATTTTCTGTTTTATTAAACTCTTGGGTACTCATATTATGTATGAGTAGTCAAGTGATTCAGGATTGCTTTGACGAGTTATGGAGGAGCAAATGGAGCAGGAGGCTTCTGCGTTGTAGTTATCTATTTTCCGCTGTGTTGGTATCTCTGAGTCGTCTCTCTGAGTTATTTCTTGTACTGTTTAGAGTTGTATAACTAGACAGATGTTTATAACTGTCTAGTATGTGTTGTATTGGCTGTAAAACTCTGATGTATATGATACTATGTAAAGTATTATGTGATATATTATATTTTATTCGTTCCGCTGTGAGATTCTGATGTTGTTTGTGTTCTTCTTTCTCTTTCTTTTCTTCTTCTATCCCTTTCTTTCTTCTTAGCGATGCAATTTCCTGGAGTTTGGAAGTTGGGTCGTTACAACGTGGTATCAGAGCAGTAGGTTGAGTGAATACCTAGGCTCTGTAGTGGTGTCTTTCTTGAGAGAGCGTACTTGTAATTTTAAATATAAATATATTTAATTCTACCTATCTGTTGGGTTACCTGTTCAGGTTTTCCAATATAAGTAATAAAGGTAGATAGGGTAGTGGTGTGTGTAACACAACTACCAATGGTTGGAGTTCTGAGTGTTTGAGCTGGGAAGTGATCTGCTAGGGCAGTGTTGGGCATCTTGAGTAGTTTGGCAGTTTGGTGTGAAGGATTTTTCTGATCTCTGGGGAAGAATCTTTTCAAGATTGGAGTGTATCTTTGGATGTTAAGCTTGATTTCACTCGTGTGAATGGATTTTCTTGAGTCTGGATCAGTTTGGATTACTAAAGCCAGCAATGGTATTTTGGCAACCTTTGATAGGAGTTCTGTCTGTATTTGAGTTCGAGACTCAGTTTGGCAAAGTGTTTTGTGCTTGATAGGAGTCGAGTTTCCTGAGGGATATCTGTCTTTTGAAGGCTCTTTTGTGGAAGTGGCAGGTGTAGCTTTGAGATTCGATGAGTTTTTGGTGAGAAAGTTTTTGGCAGCAGTAGCAGCCGTGAGTGGCCTGTTTCTTCATTGGTTCTGAAGTCTCTGTGATTCTTTTGTCAGTAGGCCGGGCAGATGGTGAAGCTTGTCCGTTTCTTCTGGAAGCTCAGCTGGGTGTGATGTTTGTGGTTGAAGATGGACCACTAGTTTCTCTTTGATTTGAAGGCTTGGCTGTTCTGATTGTTGAAAAGAGAACAATCTGAACTGAGTAGAATCGCAAAAGTGACTTGCGATGATCCGGAGTTTCTGAGTAATCTTTGTTTGGATCGAAGCATCTCTAGAAGATGTTTGAGATATCGAAGTGGTTTGATATTTTTTGGATTCTGAATAAGTGTAGTTTATCTGAAGTCTTCTGATATCCGTTATAGAGTTTGTGTGATGAATTGGATTGATCTAGAAGTTGAAGGCAGCCCAGGATCGACAGGAAAGATTTGTGGATAGGAGATTGTACCTTTCTGTTTTTCTCTCAAGGGTTAAGTGATTGATCTACAGGATTTGATTGCCAGTTTGGATAACTGGAATTCGATGAGTTTCACGTATCTCTGAGGGAATACGTGTATGATCTATCTCTGGTTGTGGAACCAGCAGTTTTGGAGTTTTGGTTGTTGAGTCAGACTCGTTTGTAGTCTGATATCTTTTCTTGTGTTGTAGATATAGTTGTATAGGAGTTTTTGGAGCTTCTTAGTATTGATTGTTTGGATTCTCTAGAGCGAGTATCCCGGTATATATATATACTAGGGGAAACTCGATAGAATGTTATCCAGAATTTGTTTGGATAATTAGGTTTGTTTGATTGGTTGAATTGGTTGTTTTGATTGTTAGCATATGTTTGATATATGCTTGTGTTTTAAATAAAATCTTTAAAGAGATTATTAAATTACCTTTGCTTTTAAATTTCGGGGACGAAATTCTTTTAAGTGGGGAGGAATGTGATGTCCTGGAAATTTGGGCAATATTTATTTAATAATTTCATTTATAATTTATTTTAAAATGTGAAATACTGATTTAATAATCCAATTCAAAATATAATTTTCTTTTGAAAATTTATAATTATTTTGTTAATAAATGATATTTTTTTGAAAATTTATAATAATGATTTAATTTGAGAAGCTTATTGTTTTAAAATGTTGAAAATATTTTAAATGATAAAATTTCCTTTCTAAATTGATTTAAAAATATTTATTTATAATGTATATATGTGTATACATTGTAAATAGGTGTTTTGATTTTAATTTTAAATTTAATAAAGGATCTTTTCAAATTTATAATATATATATAGGTGTATAATTTGTGGATTGATTAAACTAAAATGAAAATAGTATTGAACTTTTCATAAGTCAATTTATAAATCTATCTTGTATTTTTAGAAGGAAATTATAATAAATATTTTGTTATAAATATATATAGTTAAGAATTGTATTTTTATAATAAAGTTTATTTTGTTTTATTTTAAAATTGTTTTGAAATAAATTTAGTTTATTTATATTAGAATATGTTAATTTGAAAACTCTTGAATAAAATATAATTCAACATTTGTTCTTTTCTTTTTAAAAAGTTTCTCTTTTGAAATTTGTTTTAAATAATTCTTAAAATATTCAAACAAATATTTGTATATGTTTGGATAATTCATTTGTAAAGACTAAATATATATAAACATATTAAAACATCATAAATTAAATTAGAAATGGTTTTATTTTAAATTAAACAATTGTAAAACAAAGAAGTTTATTTTATAGTAGAAATCTTACATGTGTAAGCTTCATGTTTTAAAATAGACACTTGTAATTTATTTCCATACTTAATTAACAAGTGGCAATACAAATGAATATTTGAATTTATTAGTTTAGATAAAACTTAACATATCTTTTGTTTTCAAACATTTTTATCTTCTTCTAAATGAAAATTCAAATCTGAGAAAAAGAAAATCATCTTCACTCTAAAAAAAAAAATTCCACAACTCAATCTATATTCTACAAACAAACTCAATCTGTCATCAAAAAGTTTTTTTTTAAAACCCTGCAAAATTCATCTGAAATTCTTTAAACCTGCAACCCCAAATTCTGTAACTTGTGAAACAAAAGCCTTCAACCTGTGAATTCAAATCTGCAAGCAAACCAATTTCTTCAATCTGTAAATTCACTTTAATCTGGGAAGCATGCAGATCCAAAGCCTGAAATACATCATGTCATCATCAAATGAAATCCCCAGGCTTGCAAACAACATGCTGTCACCATTTTCAACTAGCCTGCAAACAATTTAATCTTCAATGATCAATGCAAGCAAAGTTGAAAATGGGGAGCATACAGACCAAACCATCACCAAATGCAGTTCCCAGGCCTGCATACTTCAAGTTATAATCATCTCTAACCAACATGCAAGCTCTGATTCAATCTACAGTGGAATTCAGGCTGCAGGAATGTGCTCACATTGGAATGCATGCTGTTTTTTTCAATCTAAGGTGAGTAAATTTTCTATCTTAAAAACAGTTTTCTCTTTTAAAATTTAACTATCAAAAATCTACAGAAACTAAAGCTAATTCAAAATGCTCCAAATAAGAAAACTGTAAAATAGTAGTAATTAAAAACTGTTCTGTTTTCTTTTAGTAAGTAACCTTAAAATTTTATAGGTTGTACTAAATTTATCTATGCATATGTATATGATAGAATTGAGTATGTCTTGATTGTTGTATGATGGATGTTTTGTGTTTTTCTTGAATATGCTTGTGACTGTTGTAGATGGATGTTCTGTGATACTTTATAGATTATGCAGATAAATGTTGTGTAAATGGTTTTACAGTCATGCTTCTGTTATTACTTGGATTTGAATTCAAATCCACTTCTTTATGACTGAATCATGGTTAGAGAATATTGTGTAAACATAATGTGTGTTCAGTATAGTTTAGGTTTGAAAATTTTTTAGTTTAAAAAAAAAAGAAGAAGAAGAACCCTATTACATCTGAAAACAGTAACTACAGACAAAAGTTTTCAAAGTAAAAGTTTTCCAAACATCTTTAAAATTATTAAAACAAGCTTAAGCTTAAATGTATGTTAAAAAAAGAAAGCATGGATATTTAAACATGTATCAAGTTGTAAAGGCTTATGAGGAGTCTGTGATTATGGTATGTGCAGTAATTAGGATTCTTGAGGATATCAATTCATAAGTAAACTTTGGAATCTGAAATTCCTTCTGAAGATAGAATGATGACTGGAGAGAATGGGGGAAATAAGGGGAAGATGGTCAGAGATTAAAGGTGATGACTGTAGGTTTTTTTTAAGGTTTGGTCTGTCTTGGTGAATTAGTTTCCAGGGTGTCATTTTGCTTGAACCTGATTTTCAAGCTACAGAGTATTTGTGTTGGGGTTTGTATCAAGTGGAGAGGTGGATAGCTTCCTGGAGATGGCCAGAGTTTAGACCATAAGATGATCAGAGTGAAGTGTTAAAATGAATGACAGTTTTGGTTGGTCTCTGGTGGAAATTTTGGTGCAGGCTTTGGGTGACTCGGAGTTGAACCCGTGCAGTTGGTGTTATAACCCGAAGTAAGTAGGCATTTAACTCGAAGTAAATTGAGGGTGGTCTCGGGTTGTGTAAGTGCAGGCCTGAGTATTGTATTTGATAAAAATCTGGAAACTCAACATGTTTAAAAGCTTTGATTTAATTCAAGTATAGGTTGAATTGAATTCAAGTAAGTTTTGAATTCAGAAAGTTTAAATGATAAATTTAAATTTAAGGAAGATTTAAATTTATATCTGAAAAAAAAAATAGTAAAATAAAATTTTCAGGTTTTGAATCCAGATTTTTAATTAAAACAGTTTTGTTTTTTTTAAAAAATTTAAAAGTGGATTCAATATTTAAAACAAGATTCAAATTTAGGTTTGAATTGAATTTAAGTTTGAATTCAAGTTTAAAATTGAAACATTTAAATTTTAAGTAAGATTTGAATTTGGTTTTGAAATCAAATTAAATATGATTCCAGTTTTTATTTTAAAACCTGTTTGAATTCAAATCAAGTTGAAAGTTTTAAATATTTGACAGAAATGTTATTAAGCAGAATTCAAATATGAATCTGATTTTAAATGAAGGTTTAAATTATAAAAGAATTCTTTCTTTTAAGTATTAAATAAAATTATGCTATGTTAACTGTAAATTGAAAGTTGAATTTGATTTTTGAAATGTATTGTTTAAATACATTTTGAATATTAATTAAGTTATAAATAAGTAAATAAATTATTTTGGGAAATAATTAAGAATTTACTTATTTGTTTGATTTTAAATAATAACTTGAATTAATTTATAATTAAAGATGATTTATGAATAATTAATCTAAGGTAATTTTCTTAAGTAAGGAATAAATGGAATGTTGTTAATTATCTAAAGATAATTAATAATTAATTAATGTAATTAATTTTGATGGATTAATTAGATTAATTATTTTAGGAAAATATATTGTAATTTGATAAGTATAATTACTTTACCAAAAGTAATTAAGGAATTAATTATTTATTAATTCTGATAATATGCTTTGTTAAATTAATTAATTTAGTTTAATTAATTTAAGAATAATTTAATGATAATAATTACTTAATGTAATTTATGGAGTAAGATTACTTAGAGAAGTAATAATTACTGGAATGTAATTAAGGAAAGGTGATTTACTTAAAAGTAATTTGGATAATTACTTTTGTAATTAATCAAGGATTAATTAATATAGATAATTAATTATTGATAATTAATTTATTAAGGAGTAATTAAGATAGTTAATTACTGGATTTAAGTATTAATCAAGGTGATTAATAATGGTATTTAATTTAATTGGTAAATGTAATTAATTTTTAATTGAGTAATCAATTTAAATATTAATTAGAGATCATTAATTATTATAATTAATGATGTAATTAAGAATTGTTTAATTAAGAATTAATTAATTAATTAAGTGATTAATTAATTGTAATTAACTAAGGATAAATGTAATTAATTATAGTCAATTAATTAAGTAATTAAATGTTAATTACTTATGATTAAGGTTAATTAATTTTATGGAATTAATTTAAGACTAATTACTTATTGTAATTAGTGAATGATTAATCATAGATGTTTAATCAAGTTGAATACTTAATGAGTGATTATTTAACTAGGTTGATTAATCAATAGATTTATAAGCAAAATTTATAGGATGGGTAATTAATTTAATTTATTTTAAATTAATTAAAGATAGAAGTAATTAATTTAATTCATTTTAAATTAATTATAAATGATGGATAATATATCATTGTTTATGGATGATATTGATATACCTTTGGATGGTTGTGATCTCAGAAATGAGATGAGTGGTATCTATAGGATATGGATGCTTAGTTAAAGTATGATGGATTATTTGGTTGTGATGGTTGTTGTTGTGATGTTTGACTGTTGTGATGATTATCTGTTGTGATAATGTTATGAGTTATCTATTATGATGTGAATATGTAGTTTATCTATCTGTGTGAAATAGATAAAATAAAATGAGTTAATTGTTTAAAACCCTTAAATATAACTTGGACATTAAAATGGCGTTTGTTTTCGGTGAGACCGGGATCGGGTTTCCATATTTGGATATCCGAAAACCACATCGATTCCAATTAAACGTTAGGTCGTTAATCCAAGTGGAGCAAGTGAAGACTCGAGGTGTAAGGGCTATACGTCAGTATAACTCTGTGGGTGATTCCGTAATGAGTTTGACGGAATAGTACTTATAGATTCGAGATGGTGATTTAGAGTGCAAGGGTTATTGTCGTTAACTCTGAGGGTGATTCCAAAACGAGTGTAACGAGATAATGCCTTCGGTTTCGTTCGAACCCGGAACGAACTTGTATGGATTGAATGCTTTCAGAACATCGTCAGGTGGACGATGAGCATTCTAAGATAGATGTGTTCTTTAAAGGTAATCGCAGCCTCAAGCCTCATCAATCGGGAATGGCTAAAACAGGGGAGGTGCAGCAAGGCTTCGTGGGTCGCACCCACTGGAGAGCGAGATTTACCCCTGTCTAGAGGTCCCTTTATATTTCGGCTGTGTGGACGGTTTTTGAGCTCCAACCGTCGGGGTGGTCTTGTTCGGAACTATTCAGTAAGGAATGGGTCCGGCCTTGTGTTGCAGGGGATGAAGGGAGTAATCCTCGGTACTGTGATCTAGGCCACGTACTGTGACGGGCGGTACCCCAGTGGCCCTGCCATTGTTGGAAACCCATTTTCCCTACGAGACTCTACGGTTTTGTTTGTATTACCCACTTTTGTGGCTAGTAGCTGGAATTTAATGAATGTAACAATTTCGGCTATTTCTTATTTACTTGAAAACCCTAGACGCTATTATAATATCACTGGATTTCCTATCAAATGTTTTGGTTAGCGTAAGGTAAAAACTTTTCCATGTTTATGTGTGGGAAGTCTTACGTGATACCTTTTGTTTTCAAAGGATTTTCTAAAGTTAAGCAACTTTTAAACTATTTACTCACACCAGACCCCTGTCTGACCCGAGTGTTTATTTTCTGTTTTATTAAACTCTTGGGTACTCATATTATGTATGAGTAGTCAAGTGATTCAGGATTGCTTTGACGAGTTATGGAGGAGCAAATGGAGCAGGAGGCTTCTGCGTTGTAGTTATCTATTTTCCGCTGTGTTGGTATCTCTGAGTCGTCTCTCTGAGTTATTTCTTGTACTGTTTAGAGTTGTATAACTAGACAGATGTTTATAACTGTCTAGTATGTGTTGTATTGGCTGTAAAACTCTGATGTATATGATACTATGTAAAGTATTATGTGATATATTATATTTTATTCGTTCCGCTGTGAGATTCTGATGTTGTTTGTGTTCTTCTTTCTCTTTCTTTTCTTCTTCTATCCCTTTCTTTCTTCTTAGCGATGCAATTTCCTGGAGTTTGGAAGTTGGGTCGTTACACAATCTCACTCCATAAGGGTCCTAACAAATCAACCCTTGTGCCAGGTCCTACATAAACCGGACACATCGGGGCGCCTGCTAAAATGGTGCATCGAGCTAAGCTAGTATGATATCACCTACTATCTACACACCGCAATTAAAGGGCAGGCCCTGATTGATTTCATAGCTGAATTCACCATCAGGGACAAGGATATGACCATCAGAATAGACGATGCAATCGAGTGGAATATGTTTGTGGATGGAGCATCCAACTAGCTCGGCTCGGGGGCAGGAATAGTAATCATCACACCCCGAGGAAGAAAGTTAAGTTACGCGCAAAGAATAGAATTCGCCGCAACCATTAACGACGCTGAATACAAAGCAGTTTGGCTTGGAGATCACTAAGGAAATAGGGATCAAATCAATATGAACACACAGTGACTCGCGGCTAATTGTAAACCAAATCCTGGGGGAATTTCAGACTCACGGGCAAGGACTTGCCTCTTACCTCAACAGGACTAAAACCCTCCTGAACGAGCTAGACTACTATGTAATCAAACATATCCCATGGGAGGAGAATCGAGAAGCGGATGCCCTCGCCAAAGAAGCTAGCATGAGAAACGAGCCGATGCTGGAGGCAACCCCTATCATGATGCAAGCTACACCAAGCTTCGAGTGTCTTCAGATCAGGCCAATCAGTAGTCATGAAGAAACATGGATGGCCCCCATCATTAAATACTTACAAGAAGGAATCCTACTGAAAAATTGCAATAAAATTAGAAAAATCCTAAGGAAGGTATCCCGCTACACCATACAGGAGGGCATCCTATACCGTCCTGGGTTTTCTAATCCCCTGCCGAGGTATGTAGTAGGAAAAAAAGCGAAAGATATTCTCAACAACATACACCAAAGGAGTTGCGGCGACCACAATGGCGGTCAAACTCTAACCAGAAAGATCCTGCGCTTTGGGTACTTTTGGCCCACACTAAACAAAGATGCTATCGAGTTTGCCAAAATCCCAAGACTGCTACCTACTTGTTTGACTCGATGGTTAGCACGTGGCCCTTCGCCATCTGGGGGATCGACCTAATCGAGGAACTCTCCATGGGGCAAGGAGGAGCAAACTATGCCATAATGGTAGTGGATTACTTCATCAAATGAGTGGAAACGGAACCTTTAAATAAGATTTTATATACCAAAGTGATAAATTTTCTAATACGTTACATCCTGTGCAGGTATGGGGTACCATAGAAAATCATATCAGACAACGGGCTCCAATTTGACAGCGAGGAGTTCGCCAATTGGTGCCATGAGCATGGGATTGCCCGAAGCTTTTCAGCTGTGGTGCATCCACTGGCAAACAGACAAGTCGGAGCAGTGAACAAAGTGTTGAAAACACTGATCAAGAAGAAACTGGAAAAATCCAAGGGAGCATGGGTCGACGAATTTCCTACGGCTTTATGGGCCTACCGAACTTCTTATAAAACCGCGATAGGGTACTCTCCGTTCACACCGGCATACGAAGCCAAAGCCATGCTCCCCATCGAAACAATTGTCCCCTCACACCAAAGAATACACTATAATCAGGAAGAAAACAAGGAGCTATTAAGCATATCACTTGACTTGATCGAGGAGAAGAGAAATGATGCCGCCCTCAAAGCAGCTCCTCATAGACAAAGAGTGGCAAGGCAATACAATTCCAAAGTGAAGCCTCAAACACTACAAGAAGGAGACTTGGTTCTCAAATGAGTCTTCCCTTGACCTGGGCACTAGATCAAATTTGGGAAGGACCGTTTGTTGTACATAAAGACGGAGCTTACATCTTGTCAACGGTAGATGGAGAGGAGTTTAGGAAAGCATGGAATCTCCAACATCTCCGCCGCTACTTTTCTTGAGTTGTAAAGAAGCATGTACTAAAGCAATAAAAGAAAGATAGTGGACGTAGGCATATTTTGGCTGAACCACTATAAAATTTGGTATCTCGTATTACTTATCTTATTTAATTGTTCTTTCGTTTAATTATTTTGTCGGATGACCATTCCTACTGCGAACAATCGCAGATTCTCGCCGGCAGTAGTGAAAATAAGATAACCACGATAAAAGGCACGAAACAAACCTTGAAAATTCACTGCGGACGATCGACACCCCCAAGTCGGCGATAATGAACCGATCATAAGCCATGAATTAGGCACAGATTATAGCCTAGGTAATTCATCATTGGCGGTCAGCTTGCCGGCAATTGTAAACCGATTATAAACCCTACGATTAAGGCGTGGCCACAGCCAGGGGTAGTTCGCACTTGACGATCGCCAATACACACGTCGGCAATGATAAATTGAATAATACTCACGACACGGGCTTTAGCCCGAGTAGTCATCATTCGCAATCGGCCTTGAATATAACAACGCTTATATGGTTCTCTGTATCTCTAAACACTATAGCGATTAACCAAGTTGTAAACAGTTCACAAATAGACAGAGCGGATTATATAAAGCACGCATCACAAAAGACTGTTAGTCCTTGAGATGATGGTGTTGATGACAACAACCTTAGAATAGATTATAAAATATAAATACTAACAATGTAAGTTTAGATATGTATGTATATGCAGGATTTAATCATGCAGGTACCAAGAATGAAGACAGTACGGTATAGAGATTCAAGATATCAAGATTGAAGACTCATGAGTATCAAGAGTTCAAGAGATCAAGTAATTTGTCTTTTAATTTAATTAGAAATTTTGTTAAAACTCCTAGAAAAGCACTGACATCTTAAAATCTAATTTATTCGTGGAATGGAATCCACTTCGAGCCTGTTAAAGGGATGGAACCCTAAGTAGGATGGAACGTATGAAAAATATAGTCGAACATTGTTTTGTATCCGCTAATTTTTATTCAAAATGATTTTTACAAAATTATATCTCGTTTTCAAAATGTTTTCAAAACCTTCCTTTTAAAAGCATCAAAAACATCTATCCTGATTTCAAATACTTTTAGCCTCAAAATAATCTTTAATTTCAAATCAAATTATCCGTAGTTTTAACTATCTTTAATAATAATATATTTAATTTTTAAATATTTATACTTAGATTTAAATATAAAATTATAGTAAAATTTTGTATATATTATTATATATATTTACTTATGTATTTTAACAATAGACAAGTATATTTATAAAGTTTAAAATAGTTTTAATATAAAATAGAAGTTATTTTCAAAGAAAAACAAATCACCAAAAATTCCTTTGGGATGTCGACATGCTCAACCTACCCATGTCGACATAGTGTCAGTTGGTTTCAAAATTCAAATTTCAAAAGAAGTGTCTATTCGTCATATCTCTTCATGAATGGACATGGCTGTTGTTCTTCTATAAATAGGGGATGTTTTCAACGAATTTTAATACAGATTTTCTAGTTTTTCACTCCTCTTCTTCTTCCACATTTCTTATACATATTCCTACCATTACTCTGTTGAAATCAACATTGAATCTAACTAGATTATCTCTAGTTTGATTCTCTATCACTATCTTAACAAGATTCTCAGTGCTATTCAGAGTTATAGGTTTCTTTGCAATCAAATAAACGAGAAAAGGTGTGATTGTGGCCTTGGAAAACAATCAAGCGAGATAAGGTGTGATTGTAGCCTTGGAAATCAATTGGGTGAACTTGTTGCCCATGAAATCAAGTATCTCTACCTAGAGGATTGTGAATCTGGAGGGTGTACCTCATTGCCTTGAAATTGAGGGTGTAACTGTAAAGGTTGTTTTTGAAAGGAAATCCGTACTTGTGTGCGGGACTAGATGTAGGGTAACACCGAACTAGTATAAAATCCGATATGTTCTTTCCTTTACTGCTTTTACTTTATACTTGCATATGTGTTTGATTCTGTGATCATATCTGTGTCTGAATATAGCTTACATTTGTATTCAAATTAACAAAAACACAAAAAGATTTAATAATTCTCTAAAAAACTATTCACCCCCCTCTAGTGTTTATTCTAGCCTTAAGATCCTTAATCCGCATTTCTCCCATTTGGTATCAAAGCAAGGTTTTCAAAGTTTTATAATCTAACTTTTGAAAAAGTTTTCAAAATGGCTACCAACACTGGTATTGTTACTAACACTAGTATCCCTGTCACTAGTTCATTTGTAGAAGGTCAGTCTACTGTCAGACCACCACTTTTTAATGGCAGTAATTATGCATATTGGGCATGTGGGATGAAAATATATTTACAGTCTGTAGGATTAGATACTTGGAACATCACACAAACTGAATATTCTGAACCCATAACTGATTTTGCACAGTGGACCGTTGAGCAAAAGACTATTGCACAAAATAATTCTAAAGCAATGAATATTTTGTTTTGTTCACTTGATAGGAATGGATTTAATAGAGTGTCAGTTTGTAAGTCTGCATATGAAATCTGGAAAACTTTGCAAGTGACTCACGAGGGAACAAGCAAAGTTAAACAGACCAAAATTTTCATGCTCACAAATCAGTTTCAATTATATAAAATTAATTCTAATGAGTCTATTTCAGATATGTATAGTAGATTTCAGGATATTGTGCATTCTCTAATATCCTTGGGAAAGGAATTTTCGGAAGAAGATCAAATCAGAAAAATTCTAAATTCTCTTACTCTAGAATGGGATCAAAAGACACTTGTGATCGAAGAGGCAAATGACATCGGTACTTTAAAGATAGAAGAATTAATTGGAAATCTAATGTCATTTGAAGTTCAAATGATCGGGAGAAGAGAAAGTAAAGCATCTGAAAATAAATCAATGGCATTTAATGCATTAACTGATGGATCAGACTCAAACAACGATAATGATGAAGAGATAGCCTTTATGACCAGGAATTTTCGAAAATTTCTGGTCATACAGAAAGTTGAATAATCTCAAGAGAAATAACTATAAGAACTCTGAAAATCAGAATGTGGTGCCAAACAATGTCAAATGTTTCAACTGTGATGAACCAGGGCATAGCAAAAGAGACCGTCCGTATCCAGATACGCAAAATCGTCATATAAACAATGATTCAGTAAAGAAACGGAAGCGTGCATTTACTGCTACTCTAGATGACTCAGACTCGTCCTCAATCGATGATGATCAGAAGACATATAATTCAAATTTGTGTTTTACGGCAGTTCACGATTCCGACGAATTCAGAGAAATGGACTCAGAAAAAGGTAAACATTTACAATACAATTGGTTGAAATTGCATGCTTAGAATTAGAAGCTTAATTGCTTGATTGATTGATTTTGAATTGTTGTGTTATTTGAACTTTAAATTTTTTACTATTATTTTATTATTTTTATTATTATTTTGTTGTTATTTTTATTATAATTTTTATTAGTATAATAATATATTATTGAAAATACTATAATTCTAATAATATTCCAGATATATAGACATTAAAAATAATAAGTATACATATACATATATATATTAGAGTACTTAGGAAAGAATAAATCATAGAAATTCATAGGCACATGTCGACATGGGTACCAGAATTGGAAATTCAAAATTTGAATTTAAATGGTTGAATTTCCCTCTACCTTTTCACTTCATTCAATTCTCTAAAAAGGCATCTTTTAACTAGAGAACATGTCCTTTGAGAATCTATTTATTCACTATCTTTTATCATGTCTTTTCACTCTCATTTTCAAATTCAAACTCTCCCTTCTAAACTTCAAGCTCTCTACTCTCTACTTTAATGACTTCTTCAAGCAACCCCTTCACCATGAGAATTTTCAGAAAGATAAAAGAGCAACTCTTCAATGATCCGGAGACAATTAAAGTATATATCAATTATGCTAACTATGCAAAAGTCCATCCCGAAAAGTTTGCTATCTTTCAAGATTTTTCTTCTTATGAAATTGATTTTCTTTTTGCAAACAATCAAATTCTTAGTCTTATTGATGCTTCTCAAAATGATTTGTTTGCTATCCAAACCTTGTCAAAATTTTCTATGATAATTTAAACCATGGATTTTATAACGGAAATGAGGATGAAATTTGGAGTAGTGTCAACGGCACTAGAATTGTTTTAGTTGTGATCTTTGGGTACCATTCTCAATTGCAAAAGTACGGAAATGGATCTTTCTAGTTTTAAAATTGATGAAAATGATCATGAGACATTTCATCACATTTTTTAAGGAAATGATGATTTTGAATTTAAAATCGAAATTTTCAACCAAAAGCAAGAATTGTCAATCTTCTTTTGCAACATACTTTGACCCCAAGATCGGGGAATTTTAATAATCCTATTTTAAAAGTTTGCAAAGCACTTTTTGCTATTTTTGAAAATTATGACATTAATTGGGCACAAGTAATTTTGGATGAACTTCGTCCTAATCTTGAAATGGGTGAGAATACTTTGTATCATGGAATTTATCTCACTCGGATTTTTAACTATTTTGGAGTGGATTTCAAAGAAGAAGAATTTGTTTCTAGAAAAGTTTTCAATCATTCCAACATTTTTCTTATGAAAATTCCATTTGTTTTTCAACCTTATGAGACTCTTGCCAAAAAGGAAGAGCGTTTGGCTCATGAGGAGATGGAAGAGGAGGAAGAGGAAGAAGAAGCAGAAGAGGATGAAATGGAAACTAAAGAAGAAGAAGGTGAAACTTCTTTGGAAAGCATCGAATGTCCTCCTAATCCATCCAACAAAACCGTTCTCAAAAACCAAAAGACCATTGTTGATAATCAACGGATTCTTAAACGATCCGTTAGTAAGAAGTTGGACAAAATTTCATCCAAGATGAACAAGTTTATTTCCAAAGTTAGCAAGAAGCTTGGATTATCTTCATCATTATCATCCTCTAACTAGTTCTACCTTTTCATATCTCGTTGTATTTGTGTTAGTTTTTTTTAATTTGAAAGTTCATGTAGTTCTTTATGATAATCGTTGCATCGTCTTAGTATGAAATGAAATGGAATTTCTTTTCTGTTATCTAGCTTATCTTATCTATAGAATAAATGTTAGTATATTATATATATATATATACACACAATTATTCATAAAATCAAAAAAGGTAATAAAAATTCACTACGCCATGTCGACATACCCCCTATGACCATGTCGACATGTACTGGTCAGAAATGATACTTCATTTTGAATTTGAAATTTGAATAGCTACCATATGTCTATTCATTTCAAACGAATTTCTACACCTATGAATACCTACTTCTTTCAGAATTCATCACTGAATATTATTTCTTATCTACTCTATCTCTCATTCTTCTCACAAATCCAAATATGGCTAATCCAATTCATAATTAATCCGATGATCTTGAAGAAACTCTTAATTCATTCAAGAATATTCTCTCATTCACTCTTCGTAACCAGCGACACTTAGAATTGAGTCAAATGCAGATGATCAGGGAGCAAGAAAGGCATTCCGATGCAATACGATGGATGATTTCCTCCCTGCACAAGGATGGTAACGAAGCACATCCTCCAGTCTCTCTCACCAATAACAATGAAAATTAGGATGCTATTAAAGCAGACCCTATTTTTGGAGAAGAAGGATGGGTGGAAGTTCCTCATAACGTTTAATTTTATTGCTTTGTTTGAATTGTTTGCTTTGATTTTATTTCATTTACTTTAGTTTGGTTTGATATGGATTGATATTTAGTGTGGATTGATGATTGTACAAAACATGTATAAATATACATTTGATCCTTGTTTGATTATCAAGTCTATCAGTTTAAATTATCTCTTAATATATCTATTATATACTCCATTACATAGTTTATTAATGCATGTATTTTAGTCCAAGAATAAGGGGGGTTATATAGTTTGGAGATGGTTTTTTGTTGATGACAAAGGGGGAGAAGTATAAAATAGGGTAGTTCGGCATAGATTAAGGGGGAGTTATTAGGATAGAAGTAATATTTTATAAAAAGGTTGTCATCATCAAAAAGGGGGAGACTGTTAGTCCTTGAGATGATGGTTTTGATGACAACAACCTTAGAATAGATTATAAAATATAAATACTAATAGTATAAGTTTAGATATATATGTATATGCAGGATTTAACCATGCAGGTTCCAAGAATGAAGACCGTACAGTATAGAGATTCAAGATATCAAGATTGAAGACTCATGAGTATCAAGATTATCAAGAGTTCAAGTAATTTATCTTTTAATTTAATTAGAAATTTTGTTAAAACTCCTAGAAAAGCACTGGCATCTTAAAATCCAATTTATTCGTGGAATGGAATCCACTTCGAGCCTGTTAAAGGGATGGAACCCTAAGTAGGATGGAACCGACGTAAAATCTAGTGGACCAATGTTTTGTATCCGTAAATTTTTATTCAAAATGATTTTTACAAAATTATATCTTGTTTTCAAAATGTTTTCAAAACCTTCCTTTTAAAAGCATTAAAAACATCTATCCTGATTTCAAATATTTTTAGCCTCAAAATAATCTTTAATTTCAAAATGAAATATCCGTAGTTTTAACTATCTTTAATAATAGTATATTTAATATTTAAATATTTATACTTAGATTTAGATATAAAATTATGGTACAATTTTGTATATATTATTCTATATATTTACTTATGTATTTTAACTATAGACAAGTATATTTATAAAGTTTAAAATAGTTTTAATATAAAATAGAAGTTAATTTCAAAGAAAAAAAAATCACCAAAAATTCCTTTGGGATGTCGACATGCTTAACCTACCCATGTTGACACAATGTCAGTTGGTTTCAAAATTTAAATTTCAAAAGAAGTGTCTATTCGTCATATCTCTTCACGAATGGACATGGCTGTTGTTCTTCTATAAATATGGGATGTTTTCAACGAATTTTAATACAGATTTTCTGGTTTTTCACTCCTCTTCTTCTTCTTCAACATTTCTTATACATATTCCTACCATTACTCTACCGAAATCAACATTGAATCTAACTAGATTATCTCTGGTTTGATTCTCTATCACTATCTCAACATGATTCTCAGTGCTATTCAAAGTTATAGGTTTTTTTATAATCAATTAAACGAGAAAAGGTGTGATTGTGGCCTTGAAAATCAATCAAGCGAGATAAGGTGTGATTGTAGCCTTGGAAATCAGTTGGGTGAACTTGTTGCCCGGGAAATCAAATATCTCTACCTAGAGGATTGTGAATCTGGAGGGTCAACCTCGTTGCCTTGAAATCGAGGGTGTAATTATAAAGATTGTTTTTGAAAGGAAATTCGTACTTGTGTGCGAGACTGGATGTAGGGTAACTCCGAACCAGTATAAAATCCGATGTGTTCTTTCCTTTACTGCTTTTACTTTATATTTGCATCTGTGTTTGATTCTGTGATCATATCTGTGTCTGAATATTGCATACATTTGTGTTCAAATTAACAAAAACTCAAAAAGATTTAATTATTCTCTAAAACACTATTCACCCCCCTCTAGTGTTTATCCTAGCCTTAAGATCTTTAATCCGCATTTCTCACAAAGTCATCCCAGATTTATATATATATATATATATATATATATATATATATATATATAAACAGAAGTTGAACAGTAGAGTGTTAAACTTTTCTCGTACAAAGCTTATCGCTTATATTTATATACATATGCATAACGTCCATACATCCTCCAAAAAAGCATGCAGAAAAGGGAAAAAGAAATCTCCTTCACTAAGAAGGAGGGATGTCCTTGCCGCTCGGCCCGCTCCCTCCAGCCATGTCCTTCAAGAGCTTTGATTGCACGAGAGGATCGCCTTCCTTCCACAAAGGCCCAACTTGCCCCTGAGACATCCCTGCACAAGGCAAGTAAATATAATGATAAGTTTTGCAATTCAAAATAGGTAATGGAAGTGGTAAAGTAAAAAAGACGAGATACCTATGGCAACGTGACATGGATCACCAAGCCCCTCGAAATCCGATCCGCCCTCATCATCCTCATCCTCAGCCAGCAACTCATACCCTTTGGCAATAGCTTTGGTCTCCTCCACTGTGAAATGGCTATTCACCATCCCAACGTCAGACACAACCCCTTCTTCCTGCATGAGTACAGCCTTGGTCTCCTCGATAAGTCGAGCATGGATCCCAGTCATCACCTGAGGGTAGCAACCATCCATTGAAGGTTCCTATGTTTCCAGAGCATGAAATAAGTATCCTTCAGCATCTGGTTGACCATGTCGCAAAATTCGTTGGATTTATCGACTTCGGTCTGGAGGGCCACCATCTTATTCATGTACTGCTCCTTATCTCTCCTCAATTGAGCATGCTCCACCTTCAACCTGTTGATCTCAGCTTGATATGAGTCTTTCTCCTTTTTCCACTTACCCTGAGACTCCCTCGGCTCGGCTAAGGCCTCTTTCGATTTCTTCATTTTTCCCTTGAGGGAGCGGATTCGCTCCAAATCCTTCTGCCGAGGCTCATCCACTGAATTGATAGCCATGTCAATCTGTATCTTACATAGGTCACAGCCTCTTTCCTTGGCCTTCGTTGTCTCGGAGGCACGAGATGCTTCAACTTCCTCTAACTTAACCTCTTTCACCATGAGCGCCTTGCGAAGGTCCTTCATCTCTAGACGCAAACGCACATTGACACTCCCTACTTCTTCACTGGCTTTGGCCAAATGGGACTGATGATCGACTATGTTTCTGGTCTCATCTGTAATCTGGACCATCCTTGTTGTCAACTTAGAAAAATCAAAATTCTTTGCCTCATCAAGGATCCAGACCAAAGGATTTCGAGGTAAAAGGAACACGGTGCTAGGATCCGCGACACGATGACCCACACAGTTGAGATTTATACCAGGATGACTCCCAAAGGGATTCCACATCGATTGTTGATAATCCGAGAAAATGGAATCAACATTGCCCTCTCCTAAGTCATCCAGCACTTCGTGCACTTCAGAACCCATCGGACAGTGACGGCGATGGCGAGGGGAAGTTTGGGAGTTAGGGGAGGTGGCTTCCTTACCGAGGGACCCCGCCTGCTTCTGGGATGACTCATGGCTCTCTCCCTTATCCGAGCCTAACATGCTCTCCCTAATATTCTCTTGCATAGTTTTTTCCTCTTGAAGAGTCGCCTTGGAAGAAACAGTAGTCATTTTCATCCGTTTGAACTGCTCAAGCCGCCTGTAGACTTTATTCCACTTTGGGTTTTTCCCTTTTCTTGGAATGCGGGCAACAATGTTAGATCAAGAAAGCAAGAAAGCATAAAAAATGTGAAATGCTCAAGACACTAAGACACATCAAGCTACTACAAACCCTTAGGGTAGACTGGATCAAGTGGCCGAGATGGGGTCTCAATCAAGTGGGGGATACACTGGGACGGGACTCCACTCAAAGGAAGGACACATGGAGAATTCATTAGATCGAGGAGCAAGTGGAGACCAAGACTCGCCTAAAAACAAAAAAATTCTCAAGAAGTAACCCAAAACCCATGCAGAAATCAAAAGTACCTGGAGATAGCCTGAATGCCTCGCTAATTCCCACTCCGCTTTGCACTGGAAGAACCAACATTCCACTCAAGTCACCTATAGCCACATTCTCTTGAGTGGGGCCAGCGATGAAAGTTAGCCCAGGTACAGGCTCGGGTTGATCTAACTGCTCGGGCCACACCCGCGCAGCCTCGGCATTCTTCAAGGGAGTCACGCCCAAATCTTCGCTACCAATAATCTCCACATCCTAAGAAGCATGGGCCTCCGATTCCATCGCCTCAGAATCTCCCACCGACCCTTCCACATCCTCACTATCACCCTCCAAACGATAACCCTCCTCATCATTAGGAGAAGGCATGTCCTGTATGCACAAAGATTTCCCCGAACGGGGAGGACGAACTGCGCTCTTCTTACGCCTCAATTTCTTCGAGGCTCTGGCCCCTTTACCCTTATCCTTTGGTACCTTGCCTTTGCCAGCATCTTCCCTTCTCCTTCGACTCCCATTACTCTCTCAGTTACGCTTGGCCTAATCTTGAACACGGATTAACCGGGGCCGATTAGGTTACAAAAATGAAGGGCTATGTCACCAAGCAGCAACGAGGCTTCCCTCTCGGCCTTAGGGATAGCTATGATTTCCTTTGCCATCTTCATCAAACCATCATCCTCTGCTGCCTTCACACAACCTGAAAATACAGAGCATTAGGGAACCAAGTCGGTAGAAAAATTAGAAGAGGATATAAAGGAAACTTACACCTAGAAGTGAAAACATGTTGAGGGATGGCATCATCATGCACAAAGAAGTACTCCTTCTTAAACATACTAAACTTTGAGTACAAGTCAAGAACGGGCTTTAATTTGTGAGCTGACTCTAGGCTGCTAAAGGGGCTCCCCTTTCGGTAACTTCTCACATTGTACAAGTACTGACCTCTCTATGGGTAGAGGGTCTCTGATAACGCTTTACAAATATCAAATACAAGCACGTAAAGATAGCATAGGAGTTCGGTTGAAGCTGCAGCGGAGCAACCTTTAAATAGACCATGAAGCTGGCAACCCAGTGGGTAAGCAGAGGAATTGCACCACACATACAGTGATATTTACTGTATGCCATGTATCCCTTTGGAGGAGAGCATGCCCTATTATTTGGTCCGGGTAGTAGCATGCCCCGACGAACAATCCCAAATGTTGTGGCTATGAAATTAAGCTTCTCTATTATCAGTAGGTTTGGATAAGACTCGGAAGGCTTTACTAGAATCTGGTTGGAAGCGTAGCCTTCCACCAGAGAGTAAGCAGAGCTAGGTTGTTTTGGAGGATTAGCAGGAGCATCAGAAGAAGAAGTGCCAGCACCGAAAAGCTGTGATGACACATGCTTGGATCGAAGCTCGCGGCCAGACCACATTTTCCTGCACATGGAAATAAAAAGCAAAAATTAGTCCAACACCCCAATAAATATGCAATCGTGAATGGAAATTTAAATGCTCTTCTAAAGCCTCCTATCACCTGTTCCCGTCAAGACCATACTCCAAATCTAACCCTATAAAATTCAGATTACCATTCCAAGGATATCCCCCTCAACCTCGACATACTTATGACCGTTATGCTCGAATTAAACTGGTCCAGCATTACCTTATCCCATAAACCAAACTGCACCACAATGCCGAACCAAACCCACTAAGTGGTAACTATTTTGGTTCGAAGCTCACCCTCCTACAGCCAAGCTACGCTCACAACCCAACCGCATAGAAACACGCCTCATGCCTTAGCCTAGCCGAGCGACTACACATAAAATGGAGGGAATTACTAACCCAACAGAAAACCCTTTCGCCATCCATAGTCACAACCACCCACCATCACTAAACATGAATTTCTCCATCACCGAATTACTCTAAAATCACATCGCCCACTTCCTGCCCTTAATTCGAAGCAAAGGCCGTCCACGCTAACTACACGTACAAAACTCCCCTAAAACCTAAACCTTAAAGCCTTGGGACAGAAATCGAATCTGGAAGGTGTTACCTCGAGTAATGGAGAAGCAAAAATATTAAGAATTCAGGCAATAAAAGCTTTAATCGACTTAGAGTAGTTTGAAAAAATTTAGTTAGGAAAATAAAAAAGGAGAAAGGAGCGGCATTTAAAGGAAAAAGGAAGGGAAATCAAATAGCCGTAAATTGTCGAACCGGTTGTAGAAACTTAGTGCCGAACCAAACAAAGCACATAGTATGACTACACAACATACTTTGAGGGACAAGTGTTGGCTCGATTTTTAGCAGGCAGAGAGAGAGGGAGGTAAGGAAGCAAAGTTGGGTTATGATGTAGAAGGCAGAACTTCCGAACCAAATATTTGTCTGGCATTCACTAAAATTCCGCACCAAAGACCAGATATTTGGTTTGGTATGCCGAACTAGATATTTGGTCCAACAGTCTCTAAAATGCCAGACCAAATGTTTGGTCCGACTCGACATATCAAACGTCGGACCAAACATTTGGTTCGGCATACATACATGCCGGACCAAATGTTTGGTCCAGCAAATAAGAAGCTCCAAGGAAAAGTACCAGACATTAAGAGCAATTAAGCAAAGCATGCTCCTTGACCACACGCCGAACCGGACCTTCTTGCCCAAAAAGCCAAGCCAGATTCAAAGAGTTATATCTTAACCTCCACACTCCACAACTCCACACTATAAATACCAGAGCTCCTCAACAACAATGGCGACAGATTTTTGCGAGAAAAAGAGAGAAAACTCTGCTGAAAATCCACCACTTCGGCTACTTAAAGTTGTTAATCTTTTCGCATATATCTTGTAATTGTAATCAAATCAAAGATAGAATAATAATATGGAAAGTGGATATAGGCGCATTCGGGCTGAACCACTATAAAAACTCTGTGTTATTTGCTGTCCTTATCCGCTTTCGAAACTTTACACTTGTGAACTGTCTCTGCACTTCCTGAAATTCATTCCATATGTTCTGAAACATAAAAACCCCACATCAATCAAATCAAACAAAACTTAACTAAAAAAGGAAATCAGATTTAAAGGTGTTTGTCCAACTTTTGAGCAAACATTTTTGGTGCTTTCACCGAGAACAACGACAAATGGGAATAGAAAGCCAAACTCTCCCGTCCATTATTCTTCCAATCTTATCGTATCATTAGAACATGGCTCCCTGTTACCGAAATGTTGACAAGGGTAAGAATGCAGCTATTACAGATACGCTCAACCCCATCCAAGAAGATCAAAAAACCCAACTACTCGCTCCCTATCTCTAAGCTCATTGTCACTCGAGAAGACTTAAAAAGGGTTGTGAATGAAATAACTGACAGCTTCGCTGCCTAACAAGAAGCTTTGGAGGACCAACTCATGACACACTTAAGGAGCACGGAGGAATCCACTCACAATATTGGATCCCAGGGTGAATCCCAGTCTAGAGAGTCGCGTAGAAGGAACAAATCTCCTGCCAATGATGAGTTCAACCATGAAGATCTAGGGGCTCAAAGCCGAGCCAAAACTCAACCCGAAGCTGGTCCAGAGAGGTCACGAGGGCTGGACCCAGTCAAGTAGGTCCAGAGAGGTTGCGAGGTCTTTGCACTTCCTAAAATTCATTCTGTACGTGTTGGAACATAAAAACCCCACGTCAATCAAACCAAATGAAACTTAACCAAAAAAAGGAAATCAGATTTAAAGGTGTTTGTCCAATTTTTGAGCAAACAATCAACAAATGCTTTAACTTAAGGAATGCTTCCTCACATTTGCTAGACCAAATAAACTTCACGTCCTTCATGGTTAGCTTAGTCAAAGGCTCTACTATCCGCGAGAAATCCTTAATGAATCTTCGGTAATAGCTAGCAATCCAAAAGAATTATAATCTGAGTCACCATCTCTGGTCTCTTTCAGTTATTAACGGCCTCGATCTTATCTGAATCAACTGACAAACCCTTCTCTATTAGTACGTGACCAAGAAACTTCTCTTTCTTCCAAAAATTATACTTTGAAAACTTCGCTTTCATCTGATGCTTCCTCAGCATCTTAAGCACTACCCTAAGATGAACTTCATGTTGTCTTTCTGTTGAATCATAAGTTTTGTTTCATGACAAAGAGCTTAAACAAATCAGTGATGAGATTATATGGACAAGCGACAAAAAGAGAAAGAAATATGCTGTTAAAAATACAAAGGAGGCAAGACTACAAAACTGAGTATAGTATGTTTATTTGTTAAAGTTTTTAGTCTTAGAATTGTTAAAATCCATCCTCAAGTAGTCCACACAAACCAAAGTTGTTTTGAACTTCAAATTCTTCAAATTATATATGAACTGTGCACTGACAATCAGGTCACTCGACTGACCAAATATGACCAGTCGACTGAACCTACTCAGTTGCACAGACACATTCTGTTTTGTACCAACTTTGAATATTCAGTTGACTGGTCATTTTGGGTCAGTCGACCGAACTTTTCCAATAGCTATTTTTCTGAACAGACAGTGCCATTTGCCAAGAGAAACGATCCAATTTGAAGAGTTATGGCTGCATCTTTTAGTCAAAAATCTTCGTGAATGGATGCAGCTGTTTATCTACTATATAAACACTTGAGATTCACTTCTCAAATCACCAAATTTTATTTTGTTTTATGATCATACTCTCTACTATCTCTGCATTTTGAAAAGCAATCACAATTTACACATATTCTTGAATCTCTAAATCAATAAACTTATTCTTCGATTCAAAGCAATACTTTCCTTTCTATATCTTTACACACACAATATATACTTGAGGAAAAGATTATAGGAAGGTTGTACTATAAAATACAAATCAGTGTTATCAAGAACACAAAGTGTCAAAGAAATTTTATTAAAACTGTTGAAGTCCTATTTGGTTGTTCAGGCGGGAAAAGTCCTCTTTCGTTTGTTAGAGGCAGAAAAATCCCGATCGGTTTCTCAGGTGTTGTATACCTAAGTGAGGGGTTATTGTGAGAAATTCCAGAGGGAAGTCTGGGATCGGACGTAGAACGGAAAGTTCGAACCAGTATATAAAATTCTGGTGTGCTTATTCTTATTTACTTTATTATTATTATCTATTTCCACATTTAGATCATAATACATTGCATATTACACGATCCTAAGTGATAACTAGCCACACAGTAGTCACTTTCATTTGGATTCAAAGCTAGACATCCTATAACCGTAACACAGTATTTGATAATTTCTTGCTAACATGGAAAATAACACAAACACTAGCATTGTCATTAACACTAGTTTTATTAATGGTCAATCTACTGCACGACCTCCACTATTCAATGGCATGAATTATAATTACTGGTCAACTAGAATGAAAATATATATGCAAGCTAATGGTTTTGAAACTTGGAATATTACTTAAAAAGAATATACCATTCCAATAGAAGATTTTTCAACTTGAACTACTGTACAGAAAACTGATGCTACTTCAAATGATAAAGCTATGAATATGTTATTTTGTGCATTAGATAAGAATGAGTTTAATAGAGTCAGTATGTATACAACTGCTTATGAGATATGGAGAACTCAAAAAGTAACTCATGAAAGAACTAACAAAGTCAAACAAAACAAAATTTCTATGTTGAAAAATCAGTTTCAAAATTTCCAAATGAAATCGAACGAAAGTATAAATGACATGTATTCTAGATTTCAAGATATATATCACTCACTATTGGTACTAGGAGAAAAATTTTCTGACTTTGACATAGTATCAAAAATCCTGAACTCTTTAACGGATGAATGGGAAAAAAAGGTCCTAGCTATTGAAGAAGCAAAACGATCTTTCTACTATGAAATCAGAAGAGTTAATAGGAAATCTAATGTCATATGAAGTGAATTTGCAGGCAAAGAGAGTTCAAGCACAGGATAAGAAGAATCTAGCATTTCAATCAGAACAAGACGACTCTGAACCAGATGAAGAGGATATGGCATTTATTGCTAAAAATTTCAAAAAGTTTTGGAAACTCAAAAAGAATAAAAAGTTCAGGAGTTACAAAAATAACTCTAGCAACAACAATAATAGCAATAAACCATCATCTTCTGTCATGGAACGTTGTGAATGTCATAAAAAGGGTCACATGAAGAAAGATTGTCTAGAGAAATAGAAAAATAAATTCAAGAAGAACAAAAAGAAAGCATTTTCAGTAACATGGAATGATTCAGATTCTTCTTCATCGGAGAGTGACAATGACAATGACGTAGAGTAAGCAAATGTATGCTTCATGGCTACAAATGATGATGTAAGTGAACTAAGATTTGAAGATTTGGTTGAACTTAATTCAGAACTAGTGGATTTTGTAAAACAAACTAAAAAGAAAAAAAAAGGAGTTACAAGAAAAACTAAATAGATCTGAATTAGAAGTTATTATGCTTAGAGATGAAAAGAAAATTCTGGAAGAAGAACTTGAAAAATCTCAAGAATCTAATTCTAATTTAGCATCTCAAATTTTTATGATAACTTAGGAATTAGAAATTTAGAAAAATAAAAATGATGATTTATCAGTTGAAATTAATGATTTAAAATCTAACACTAAAGTATTAGAGTTAGAAAATTCTAGTCTCAAAACTAAGTTAGAAGATATTAATAAAATTATTTCTAATTTTAAGAAAGGACGAGAAAATCTTTCTAAAATAATAGAAAATTCTCAGTCTACTTCAAATAAAATGGGATTAGGATATAAGAAAATTGAAAATCCAAAGAAATCTGCAAAATTTAAAAATAAGTTTAGAAACAAAATTAAGAAAGATATTAAGAAAACTGTTTCTAAAGTTTTTAAAACTATTAAAATATGGATTCCTAAAACAAATAATAACTTGATTAGGAATAAGCATATCAAAACATTTATGGAAAATGTTCATAAAAATAAGAATTATATTTATAAAGGGAATTCTGAACCTTCTTGGGCTTGGTTTCCTAAGGCCTAACTCTTAGGACCCTAAAAAGAAAATGGGTACCATCTTAATCTTTATTATTTGCAGGTACCACTTAAAAAGAGAGGAAAATGGATTTTAGACAGCGGTTGCTCGAAATACATGACTGGTAATAAAGACATGTTAACAAACATAGTCTACTCAAATGGAGGATCAGTCACTTTTGAAGATAATTCAAAAGGTTATATCATCGGCAAAGGCGATGTGAGCAATAACGGTATCTCTAACTCACCTCTCATTACTGATGTTTTATTATTTAGAAACTTAAAACATAATTTATTAAGCATAAGTCAATTATGTGATAAAGGTTTTAATATATCTTTTTCATAAAATAAATGTAATATTTCTGATAAAAATCAAAATTTAATTTTTGAAGGTATAAGAGATAAAAATATTTATATTTTAAACACGAATATAAATTATAACACAAACATGTGTGTAGTAGCTACAGAGAATGATTCTTGGCTATGGCACAAAAGATTTTGTCATATAAATATTAATACTATTAATAAAATAGCTAAAAATAAACTTGTTAAAGGACTACCTGATATGAAATTCAAATTTGATAATATTTGTGATGCATGTCAGTTAGGAAAATTAACAAAATCTTCTTTTAAATCTAAGAAAATCATATCTACAACACAACCACTTGAACTATTACATATGGACCTTTTCGGACCTACTCAAGTTTAATCTATTAATCAAAATAGATATGTATTTGTTATTGTTGATGATTTTTCAAGATTTACATGGATTATTTTTATGAAACATAAAAGTGATACTTTTGAGAATTTCAAAATTTTTGTAAAATTCAAAATATAAAGAATTTAAAAATTAAAAATATTAGAAGTGATCATGGAAGTGAATTTGAAAATGAAGCTTTCGAACATTTTTGTAATAAGAAAGGAATTAATCGTAATTCTCTTTTCCTAATACACCGCAACAAAATGGAGTTGTAGAAAGAAAAAACAGAACATTACAAGAATGTGCAAGAACTTTATTAAATGGAAGCACTTTACCTAAGCATTTCTGGGCAGAGGCTGTTGCAACTGCCTGTTATGTTTTGAATCGTGTTTCTATTCGATCATTAACAAAACATACTCCATATGAACTTTTAAATGGTAGAAAACCTAATATATCATATTTCAAAGTTTTTGGTTTAAAATGTTTTATACTTAACACAAAAGATCAGCTTGGAAAATTTGATCCAAAATCCGATGAAGGAATATTCATAGAATATTCGGAAAGAAGCAAAGCTTATTGAGTTTTTAATACAAGAACTAAAGTAATCGAAGAAACTCTTCATGTTTCATTCAATGAAAATGTCAAATTTTCTTCTAAAATTACAAACCTGGAAAACAATTCAAATCAAATTCCAACAAATAATTCAGAAGAGGATGATATTATTTTTCGAAATAATAATACTAATAATACTAGAGAAAATGAAAACATAGTTCAAAATGAAAATATAGTAAGATCTCCTCCAAGAATTTTGGAGATCACCCTATTCAAAATAGGAGAAGTAAATTCAAATGTAAGAATAAGACATCAATTAAATCAAATGGGCCATATAGCTTTTCTCTCTAATATAGAACCTAAAAATATTAAGGAAGCCTCCACTGATGACTATTGGATTGTAGCTATGCAAGAAGAGCTAAATCAATTTGAAAGAAACGAAGTTTGGGAATTAGTTCCTAGACCAAGTGATCAATCCGTCATTGGTACAAAGTGGGTTTTCAAAAACAAAGCTGATGAACAAGGGAATATTACTAGAAATAAAGTTAGATTAGTAGCACAAGGATATAATCAAGAAGAGGGAATAGACTATGAAGAAAGGTTTGCTCTTGTCGCAAGATTAGAAGCTAGACGTATTCTATTGGCTTTTGCATGTTTTCATAACTTTAAATTATATCAAATAGATGTTAAAAGTGCTTTTCTAAATGGATATATAAAAGAAAATGTCTATGTTGAACAACCTCCTCTTTTTACTCATGAAAAATTTCCAGATCACGTTTATAAACTTAAGAAAGCTTTATATGATTTAAAACAGGCAACTCATACTTAGTACGACCGACTTAAAAGCTATCTACTAGAATTTGGTTTTGAGATTGGAAAAGTTGATCAAACTTTATTTATTAAGAAAACTAAACAAGATATTTTAATTATACAAATATATGTTGATAAAATTATATTTGGTTCAACAAATGAAAAATTATGTCAGGAATTTTTGACTATCATGAAAAATGAATTTGAAATGTCACATATGGGAGAACTATCATATTTTCTTGGACTTCAAATCAAGCAATTACATAATGGCATTTTTATTAATCAAGAAAAGTACTGTAATAACTAATTAAACGTTTTGGTATGCAAAAAATTTCTACCAAACCAACTCCTACGAGTACAACTGTACATCTCGATAAAGATGAAATGGTAAGAGTGTCGACCAAAAACTATATCGTAGTATGATTAGATCATTACTTTACTTAACTGCTAGTCGACCTGACATTATGATGAGTGTTTGTTTATAAGCTCGATTTCAAGCAAATCCTAAAGAATGACATATGCGAGAAGTTAAACATATAATTCGTTATCTTAGTAAAACCAAAGATTTAGGATTGTTTTATCCAAAAGAATGTCCTTTTGAATTAATATCTTATAGTGATGCTGATTTTGGAGGAAGTCGGACAGATAGAAAAAGTACAAGTGGAACTTGTCATTTCATTGGACGATCCTTAGTATCTTGGTTTAGCAAGAAAAAAAATTACGTTTCACTATCGACATGTGAAGAAAAATATATATCTGCAGCTTTAGCATGTGCTCAATTAATCCACATGTAACAAACATTACAAGATTTTGATATAAAATTAAATAAATCTATAATATATTGCGATAACACCAGTGCAATAAATTTATCTAAAAAACCTGTTAATCATTCACGAACTAAACACATTGACATTCGTCATCATTTTCTTCGTGATAATATTGAGAAGGATATAATAAATTTAGAATGTGTAAATTCTGAAAATCAGTTAACTGATATTTTCACTAAACCACTCAATGAAAATTATTTTATAAAACTAAGAAGAGAACTAGGTATAATTTATTTAAAAGAATTGTAAAATTTCTAAAATAATTTTTAAAATAATTTTTTTATCTAGTACTTGAACTCAGCACCTCTAATTTGGAAATCCTATGTCTCTGCCATTTGACCATTTGTTGTTTCACAACTATTTCTACTATAATTTTCTCCTCATCTATTTTTTATTTTCTCATGAACAATTCTTAGCCATAAAATTTTTGTTTTGTTTTCATCCTCTAATTGTTTTTCAGATTATACGTTAATCCATCATCTTTTAACTGTTTTTCTCTTTTATATATATATATATATATATATATATAATTCTGTTTTTTATTCATCCATCAAATTTGATTCAATTATATATTATCTTCTTTCTACTACAATGTCTTCACAAGAAAACTACTCAAATGCCTCTGCATATTCTTCTGTAGACTTCTCGACGTCTTCATCCGATTCATCAACTTTACCTACACCTACACCAAATTATGAACCAGCCAGACCTTCAAACTATCATACTGGCCATACTCCTGAAAAAAAGAAGGCGCGACGTTTTCTGTTCTTTGGTTCTCCTCAAACAAACAAAGTTTTGATGATTTACAGCATTACCAGAGGGAATCTATAGCGATTTAACGTGAGATATACTATGAACAGAAGATGAATTCAAGACGTCTTAGCTTTCTGGAGCAGCTTGCATGGAAATTCTACGAGTCATCTTCATCTTCGGTTCATCAACCTACACCTTCTTCCTCTCGGAATCCATGGGATCAGTCACCACACCCTCCACCTGTGTCTCCGAATTCATGGAGGCATGGAAATGCTGGTCTCTATTGAAACCAAATGAAGAGAAGACGAATGATGAACCAGACAACTCGAAGTCTTCATCCACTCCTTCATCAAAATAATTTACTTTTTTTCTATATTATTTTAATTAATTTCATTCCTACTTTGTATGCATTATTTAAATATATTGAATATATGTTTTCTATGAAAAAAAAATACTGTAAATGCTGCAAAGAAGAGAATTCAGTTCACTGAACATATTCGACCAGCCAATTGAATCTAAAAACAGAAAGCTTTCAGACTATATTCAGTACTAAACAAATATGGCCAGTCGACTGAATCATGAAACATAATGTCTTCAGTCTATATTCAGTCGACTGAAAGAATATGGCTAGTCGACCGAACCCTGAAATAGAGAGTTTTGGTATATTGTTCAATTGACTGACCATATACGACCAGTCGACTGAATGTCAATTCTGAGTTTTTTTTAACTATTTTCACCTACCTTTTTAACCCTTTAACCCACTATCTCCTTTTTCACTCTTCACTTCTACCTTCTCACTTCAGTTTTCCAAGACCCTAGCTTCTAAAAATTTTCAAATTCCTTTACTCCATTATTATTTCCAATGGCTCCATGTCAGCCAAAAAGATCTAAACATGCCTCTACCTCTTCCTCTGAGCCAGTTGACACTTAAATTGCTCAATGGCTCTATGATGCTACAGTCGTTCAGAGATGGAACAAAATGAAAGAAGCACGCTTTTTCGAAGGTTCTTTTGTTGTGATTCCCGATTTATTCCAAATATTCTATTTCTATGAGCTTGTATATGTAGCTCAAAACAATTTGATACATTCTTTTGTGATTGTAATCTTTGTTAGTTCAATGATGAAATTGTTATTATTTCCTTTTTGTCGATGTCAAAAGGGGAGAAATTTGTGGCTAACCATTTCTTGCAGGATTAGATAAGTCGCCAGATATTCGGGGGGAGATATATATAACTTCCGTTATATATTTCTTAAAATATAGTATCATCTATAACAGGTTGTCATCAATCAAAAATGGGAAGAATGTTGAATATAAGTTTTGGTTCATGACAAAGAGCTTAAACAAATCATTGATGAGACTATATGGACAAGCGACAAAAAGAGAAAGAAATATGCCATTAAAACTACAAAGGAGACAAGACTACAAAACTGAGTATAGTATGTTTATGTGTTAAAGTTTTTAGTCTTAGAATTGTTAAAATCTATCCTCAAGTAGTCCACACAAACCAAAGTTGTTTTGAACTTCAAATTCTTCAAATTATATGTAAACTGTGCACTGACAGTCAGGTCAGTCGACCACCAAATATGACCAGTCGACTGAACCTACTCAGCTGCACAAACACTCTGTTTTGCACCAACTTTGAATACTTAGTTGACTGGTCATTTTGGGTCAGTCGACTGAACTTTTCCAATAGCTATTTTTCTGAACAGATACTTCCATTTGCCAAGAGATATGACAATTTAAAGAGTTGTGGCTGCATCTTTTGGTCAAACTCTTCGTGAATGGTTGCAGCTGTTTATCTACTATACAAACACTTGAGATTCACTTCTCAAATCACCGAACTTTATTTTGTTTTCTGATCATACTCTATACTATCTCTGCATTTTGAAAAGCAATAACAATTTACATATATTGCTTGAATATTCAAAGCAATAATTTCCTTTCTAAATCTTTACACACACAATGTAGACTTGAGGAAAAGACTGTGGGAAGGTTGTACTATAAAAGACAAATCAGTGTTATCAAGAACACAAAGTGTCAAAGAAATTTTATTAAAACTATTGAAGTCCTGTTCGGTTGTTTAGGCAAGAAAAGTCCTCTTTCGTTTGTTAGAAGCGGAAGAATCCTGATCGGTTGCTCAGGTGTTGTATATATATCCATCCAGGTTTAGTGAGGGTTTATTTTGCGAAATTCTAGAGGGAAGCCTAGGACTGGACGTAGAATGGGAAGTTCGAGCCAGTATAAAAATTCCTGGTGTGCTTATTCTTATTTACTTTACTATTATTATATGTTTTCGCATTTAGATTATAATACATTCCATATTACACGATCCTAAAAGATAACTAGCCACACAATAGTCACTTTCACTTTCATCCTTAGAGTATACTAAAATGTCATCTGTGAATACCAATACAAACCTATCCAAGTGATAATAGAGAACTTGATTCATCAAATCCACTTAGAAAGCCAGTGCACTTGATAATCTAAATGGCATTACTAACCACTCGTACGAACCTTACTTAGCACAAAACACCGTCAATGGAATGTTGTCCTCTTCCACTCTTAGCTAATGGAAACTGTCTCTAAATCCAGATGGGAAAATATTCTGGCTCCACTCAGTTGATCAAATAAATCATCGATTCTCGACAAAGGATACCTATTCTTAATCACCTTCTCCTTCAACTTATGATAGTCGATACACATCCTTAATGACCCACTCAATTTCCTTATGAACATCGTGGCCGCTCCCCAAGGCGAATTGCATGGTCTAATTAAATTATTTCCTTCTAAATCCACTAGATACACCTTCAATTCCTTTATCTCGGTAGGTGTCATTCTGCTAGTTGATCTACTTAAAAGTTCTGCACCTTCAATTCCTTTATCTCAGTAGGTGTCATTCTGCTAGGTGTTATGAATAAAGTACGTAATTTACCAATCACTAGAATGTTGTTCTAACCCCCTCCTCATTACAACTTACATGACAGATTTAGAGGGACAGGTACTGGTGCAAGGCAAGAATAGTGGAAGGACAGATTTCCTTATGCATGTTCGACATTGACAAGGACACTTCGCTTCAGAGGTTTCAACCTTGGTCAGTAACTATATATTTTATTATACTTTTCCATTTCGCTATGAGTTTATATCGATAATGTTCTGATATGCATTTATTTATTTACAGGATACCAGACCAACGATCCATACTCTAGTGGACTTGGGTTTTAAATTTAGCAAAAATTTGGGCCTATCGGGGTACGAATTGTCACATGTGTTATATTAATTAATTAATTAATTAATTAATCAAAGTTATATTTAATAGAAAATCCATAAATGATATGTTTTGCGATAGTAATTACAATATGTTATAATCATGAGAAATTTATCATAATAAAAATAAACACATCATTTTAAATATTACTAATCAAGACGCATCAAGACTAGATATTGATACATCCATTGAGACTAGAGTATGCAGCGCTCTTCAAATATTAGATAGTGTATTACTTACGGCAGCTAGAGGAACCAAAGGGATTACATACTGATAGTTATTAGATAAATATGGAATGACTACTTAGTAGTATTTTGTTGATTAATACATCTAAGGTAAAATAGAAAATATTGGTGCGACAATATTACACGATTCTCTCAACTTGAGAATACTATTAAACTTAAATGTGGAAACTCTTCTTTGATTATAGTTAAATCTTGGCATGAAGTCCATTGAACGACTGTACTTGGGTCAAGTTGAAGCATTGGAAGTGCAACATTATTCAATGGAGAAATCATCTCCTAAGTTATGAGGTTTGTATCACGATCGACTATAGTCAACTCAAAGTCTTAGACTCTGGCCAGAGCAGTTTGGGTAATAATAATTTTTATTATTGATCCATAGCTTTGTGTTTAGAATATATAAATTGAATGGGAAAATGCTAGAATTTTGACTTTACGAAATTCCATAAGTCGTAATGTGATATAATATTGACGAAGAGAATTAGTTTAAATAATTGTCACTACCGAGGACTGCTTTAAATAAGTAAAGTTGGATTTTACCAAAACTATGTAAGTGATAAATTTGACCAAAACTATCACACCACTAGCTAAAGTGATGTGTGGACGTTAATATTCGAGTTGTTCTATATTAATCGCTGACCGAGTTTGCACCTAAGAGTCACACGATTGGAATATTGAATACTCCGGATACCACCTGATTTAATTAAATTATAATTGTTATCAATTAATTGAATGAATTTATATTTATGAAATATCAATTATAAATTTTTTATTTGATTTGTGTTGACCAGTATTGAAAATAACGCGTTTGTAAAAGTTGTATACACAAGTATCGATATATATATTATCGATGTACATCTAAATTTGATTTAAGTGCAGATAATCTAATCTGGTTTGAAGTTATATGGTAACCCAAAAAGGTCCAAGGGCATGGATGGCCTATGCATGAAGGGGAGGAGGTGTTTGTGTTTTGAATAAAAGAGTTTGAATTGGTGTAGAAGAAAGTGTGGTCTAGATCCATATTTTTTCCTCTTACTTTTCTCTTGTTTAAATCTGATTGCACCTCACTTTTAGATTTGATCCTTCTCTCTTATATCCTCTTTATGGCTAGTCGAAAAGCCCATTATTCCTCTTCTCCATTTTCTTTAAATTAAAATACAAAGTCAAGTTAAATAGAATTAGGATGCATAGATCTTTCAATCGGGCAGTGCTTTCTGGAAGAGATTGGATTTACATCCAAAGGAGCACTATAGATTCAACACCCAAGGTGTAATTATTAGGCCATAGTTAAGGTAACATCCTAATTTATATTATTAGACCAAAAACGGGTATGCCATCCCTGAAGCCAATTGTGATGAATTAATCCTTGACTTGAACATATGCAATGACGTGATTAAGCATAACACAATCGATGTCGATTTAATTGTGTTATCAAGGATCGATTTATCACTTGAGACTTAGTGAATAATGGGATGATTAAAGGATGGATATATAGGTCTTCTCGAAGTGAAATATGTTAAAGTCCATATGTTTTTATGGATCATTATACTCGAGATCTTTTGAGGCCATTTAGAGTTAACATATTTAAGAGTCCATATGGTATTTTAAGTAAGATATTCCAAAAAGGGCCTATGTCATGTCATATGTTCATAAGAAATAAGAAAACAATAACAAATTTTTGCATAATAGTCCACTAGGCTCGATAATGGGCTATTTAATTCGTTCTTATGTTCAAAGTACAATGTCCATATAATTGTGCACATATCACCTGTCATAGCCCAAAGCACCTGTTAATTTAGGATGCCGAATTTTGAACATAAGGAGTTTGAGTGTATGCAAATCCAATTCAATAATGTTTGATAAGGCGTAGTCAAAGCACTAAGCAGTCCAAATCTTAGTTCATATTGATTATGCATGATTACAGTCAAATAGAGTTTGTCCCCAATTCAATTTAGGGTTTATAAGAATTTGATTTCAAGAATGGAGAGAAGAAAAGGTTGCCCCCGTTTGCACACCCCTAGATATATATTTATAGAGGTGGTGCGACTCTATTCATCCTCCAACGTCATTGGTGAGCTTAGCTTCGGCAGCATCAATGATGCCACTTAGAACATCAGCCTCCATAGATCTAGTGAATACCAATGGCCTTCGGCGTCAACCACCTTATGTATTGAGATGCTTTTGATTGATAGTTGGTGGCATTGAGCATTAATAGGGGACGACGTCAACATAGGGTAGTATGATGAAAGAGTGACTCAATCTGTATAGTGTTGGAATTGATGATCGACGCTCTTCATTGATTGATGATAATGTTCAATTGGAGCAACCTCGACTATTATCTCGACTTCATGGACGTTAATGATATCCATCGCTGACCTAACAAGGACAGATGGTGACGATATTCCTGAACTAAAGTATTGATAACAACCTATTTCAATGAGGTTCGACGTCATTGAATGGGCAGCATCAGTAGGAAGTAACACTAGTGACTTATGGCATGGTCTATTAACGATGTTGATTGATTGGCGACATTATTATAAGCAATGTCTTTAGATGGATGATGAAGTTCGACGTTGCTTGGAAGGGACACTAAACCGATGTGGCATCTACAACTCATTTGACTTCGATTATAGGCGGCACGAGACCTTTGTGGCTTTGATCAAATATGACATTCTCCTTTTTCGTTATTGATGGAATTCGATGCTGATGAACTATGACGTGATGATGCACGGTTTGGATAAGGGGCGACACTGAAGAGATACAACATCAACTGTATACATTATTGATCCTATGTGGCACTATTGACCTTCAACATCGAGCCTAGAGGCACCAATTTCTTTCCGATGCTATCATCTATGGCATTGCTTTTGATACTGAAATTATGTGGATAACATTTAGCCTTCTTGTATGAAAGAAGCTTTTTACTCTTTAAGGTAAAACCAAGATTTCCTTTGTATTGCACAATTTTTAGTGAGATTCCCTTGTTGGCCTCATTTTCCTATGAAACACGAAGTAAATGATATCTTTCATTAGCAATTCTCCTTCTGGATTTGATTGAGTTATGAATTGGCATTTATTGCCTATATTATCTATGTGAGTTAAGATTATAGTCTCGTTATAAGAGATCAATAAAATGTTTTCAAGCGAAAACCCAAAAGATTATCTAGTAATGTCATGGGAAGAGGCATCAAAAATTTTCTCTGGCAATAATAGGAGACCAAAAATCCATTTGATAATTATAAAAGACCGAAAATAATAATAGAAGACCAGAAATTAAAATCTGGCGATAATAATAGAAAACTAGAAATCCTTATCCAGCGATAATAATAGAAGATCAAAAAGTCTTATCTAGCAATAATAATAGAAGACTGGAAATCTAAATCTGGTAAAAATAATAGAAGACTAGAAATCCAAATTTGACAATGACAATAGAGGACCAGAAATCCAAAATCTGAAAATAATAGTAGAAGAACAGAGATCTATGTCCGACAATAATAAAAGAAGACCAAAAATCTAAATATGGCAATAATAATAAAAGACCAAAAATCTAAATCTGGCAATAATAATAGAAGACCAGAATTTCTTATTCGGCGATAGTAATAGAAAACCAAAAATCTAAATCTGACAATAATAATAGAAGGCTAGAAATCTAAATCTGGCAATAATAATAAAAGATAAGAAATCCTTATCCGGCGATAATATTAGAAGACCAAAAATCTTATTCAACGATAATAATAGAAGACCATAAATATTTATCTGGCAACTGAAAGTTGTGTTTTGTTAAGGAGCATGAATGGCTCATATTCGATGGATCTTCTCTTAGAAGATTGTTTGACATGGAGTGCTAATTGGTTCCGATTTTGATAGATCTTCTCCTAGAAGATCAATTGATTGCCTCTGATTTTGATAGATCTTCTTCCAGAAGATTGATTTATTTGGAGCACTACTTGGTTCTGATTTTGATAGATCATCCTCTAGAATATTGATTGTTTGGAGCACTACATGGCTCTGATTTCAATAGATCTTCCTCTAGAAGATTGACTGATTTTGGGCATT
The DNA here is from genome assembly GCA_030765085.1 of Allium cepa. NCBI lineage: Eukaryota > Viridiplantae > Streptophyta > Magnoliopsida > Asparagales > Amaryllidaceae > Allium > Allium cepa. Next base: position 434,939,217 of record CM060943.1, read on the forward strand.
ACTAGGTTCAGACCTTTTATCACCGTCTTAGGTGATGATTTAGGTCTGCTGTCCAATGTGTTTGGTTAGCTATCTTAAGAAGAACCAAAGACTTATCCAACTCCCTGAAGAAGGCACTTTGGTGAGGCTTTTGACGACGACACTAAAGGCTAGTTTGGCGCTTTGGATAGGCCGAAGGCTTACTCGTCCTCCCTCTATGAGGTGCTTCAGTGAGGCCTTTGATGACGACACCAAAGGCTGGTTCGGTGCTTTAGTGAGGCCTTTGATGATGGAACTGAAGGCTTACTCTATCCTCCCTTTAAGAGGCGCTTTGGTGAGGCCTTTGATGACGACACCAAAGGCTTGTTCAGTGCTTTAGTAAGGACTTTGATGATGGCTCTAATGGCTTACTCCATCCTCCCTCTAAGAGATACTTCAACGAGGCCTTTGATGACAGCACTGAAGGCTTCTATAAGGTCTTTGATGACCAGGTGCCTTTGATAACCAGATCTTCTATCTGAGGAGTATCCTACTTCTTTCAATGATTAAGCTGATAAATTCTTCTTCTTCAACTTCTTTATTCATCCATTGTTGGGAAATATGCCTGCAAATATTCGGCATTCCATGTTCTTGATATTACATTGCCCTTTAGCCGATAGAGCATATAGGTACCAGGAGGAGTTGCTTTGTGTATGATTAGGGTCCTTCCTAAGTTGGTCCGAGTGGTCCATCTGCTGGATTCTTGGTATTTTCCATTACTCTTCGAAGCACTAAATCTCCTTTTTGGAATGATTTTCCTCTTACTTTAGAGTTGCAATCATTGGATATTCTTCGTTGATATTCAGCTGTTCATACAACCATTTCATCTATTAACTCATTGATTAATTTAGGACATTTTCTTTAATTCTTAATTCGAATTAACGTATATGCAATCCTTCGATGGGAAGGTACTTCAATCTCAATTGGTAGCATGGCTTCACATCCATATGCTAGGGAATATGGGGTATGTCCTGTTGCAATTTTAATAGAGGTTCTATATGCCTATAGAACGAGAGGTAGTTCCTCTACCCAATTTCTTTAGCTTTTTCTAACTATTTCTTTAGGACGATCTTTACATTTCTTTAACGGCTCCATTTTCCTGGGGATGAGCTACAAATGAAAATCTTTTGATGATTTCATTCTTATCACAGAATCAGATGAACTCTTCACTTTCAAATTGAGTTCCATTGTCGCATACTTTCAAAGTGGCTCGGCATCTACCCACTTTGTAAAGTAATCAATGGCTACTACTGCATACTTATCTCCTTCTTTGGATACTGGCAATGGTACGATTAAGTCAATTCTCCACGCATCGAAAGGCCATGGGTTTGATATAGAAGCAATTCGCTTGATGATAGACGTGTGATCTTAGAGAATTTTTGATATTTTTCACATCTTCTTACATAATCAATGGCTTGATTAGTCATTTGAGGCCAATAGAAGCTTTGCCTTATAAATTTCTTAGCCAATTTCATACCATCAGAACAGCCTCCATAGAATCCTTCGTGGACTTCCCTTAGCAATTTTTCTCTTGTTTCTGGACCAACACATCTTAGGTAAGGGAGCGAATTTCCCTTTTTATAAAGTATGCGGTTTATAGTGACAAGAATTGCAGCATGGAATTTACTCTTCTTGCCTCCTTTTTATCTATTGAAAGCCTTTCTTTTGTTATATATTCGATGATAGAAGTCTTCCATTTTTTCTCATATCGGTTATTAGTTTCTGTATAAGGAGGGTTTTCTTGAAGGTTCTCAATTTCTTATTATTTCTCCTTGTATGTTAAGGCTTGAGACCTGGTTAGCACTAAGGTTTCGTTTTCTGGATTGGGGTTTTCTCCTCTATACTAGGGCACTCTTGGTAGCTTACTGGCATAATTTGGGCTTCTGGTGCCCCTCGTGGGCTTTCTAACTTTGCCAAAGAATCAGCCTGGGAGTTGTTGCTTCTTGACACTTGGTGTATTAAGAAATCTTCAAATTGCGAAAATATTTTCAATATCTTTTTGTCATATAGAGTTAGATTGGCATGCTTCATCTGATATTTCTAGTTTAGTTGATTTACCGTTAATTGAGAATCACCAAAACATTTTGATTCTAGGAATTTTTAATTGGAGGGCTAGGGTAAGTCCCGCTATCATGGAGTCATATTCCGCCACATTGTTGGTGGTTGGAAATTTTAACTTTATTGCATAATGCAAACGATGTCCATCGGGCGTATAGCCACATACCTGGCTCCGGCTCCTTGTTCATTTGGGGGTCCATCCATGAATAATTTCCACTTACGTTTTAGATCTTTTTCCTTTTCTAATTGCTCTTTAATGAATTCGGTACATTCATTAACAAAATTGGCTAAGTTCAATTAATACCCGAGGTAGGAATTCAATATCATATTGGCTTAGCTCTATTCCCCATTTAACTAATCATCTCGAAGTTCCCGGCTTACTAAAAACATGCTTGAGTGGGAAATTAGTTAGGACTTTGATTGGATGTGCTTGAAAATAAGCTTTTAATTTTCGAACAGTATGCCAATTTCTCTAAAGCTGGATATCTAGTTTCTGCATCTTTGAGTCTTTTGCAGGTATAATATACTGGAGGTTGAATTCCCTTCTGTTCTATTACTAGCACCGAGCCAATTGCATGTTCAGAAATGGCATATAAAGATAAATATTTTCCCCATCTATAGGGTTAGAGAGAATTGGTGGTTTTTCCAAATGATCTTTCCGCTCCTTAAAATCTTTTTAACATTCTTCACCCCATTCGAACTTTTTCTTTTTCTTAATCACATTGAAGAATGAAATTATTTTTTATAGCTTTGGAAATGAATCTGTTTAACGCTTCCACTCTCCCATTCAGGCTCATTACCTCTTTGCTTGTCTTAGGTTTTGCTATATCTCTAATAGCTTGAATTTGGTCAGGGTTAGCTTCGATTCCTCTTCCACTGAGAATATACCCTAAGAATTTGCTAGATTAAATTCCAAAAGAACACTTTTATGGGTTAAGCTTCATCTGATATCTAGATAACACATCAAACAATTCTTCCAGATCTTTTGGGTGACAGCCTCTCTCTTAAGACTTGACCAACATATCATCCACATATACCTGCATGCTCCAGCCAAATTATTCTCTAAACATTCTATTCACTAGTCTTTGGTATGTTGCTCTAGCATTTTTCAATCCAAAGGGCATTGCCTTGTAGCAATATATTCCCCATTCTGTTATCAAATTGGTATTTCCCTCTTCAGGTTTAAACATTGGAATTTGATTGTATCCAGAATACACATCCATAAAAGATAAAAGTCGGTGTCCGCTTGATTGCATAGACTAACTGATCTATCCTTATGAGCGGATAGCAATCTTTTGAGCATGCTTTATTAAAATTAGTATAATTAACACATGTTCTCCACTCTCCATTAGATTTCTTGACAAACACTGGATTAGCTAATCATTTTGGATAAAGTACCTCTCCAACAAATCCATTCTCGAGCAATATTTTGACTTCTTCTTTCAAAGCATTAGAGCAGACTTTGTCAAACTGTCCTTTCTTCTACTAGACCGGTGTGACATTTCGATCTATATTCAAAGCGTGGCATATGACGATTGGATCTATTCCAACCATATTTGAGTGGGTCTAGGAAAAAACATCTTTGCTACACTAAAGGAATTGAAGTAGCTCTCCCTTGATTTACTATCGAACTCCTTTCCAATTCTGACTACCTTCGTTGTATCGGCTGAATCTAAACATATTTCGTCAAGATCTTTTGTGGACTTTATTCTCTCTTGTTTATTTCTACAGTCTAGTTCATTGACAATTTCCTCATCTTCTATTTCATCTTCCACCAAATTTGCTTCCTTCCATTTTCTTTTCTTCTTAGAGAAGTCAAATTTACTCAACACATGTTTAGCCTTCTCAATGGGCTCTATTTTCGCTTTGGATAATGAGTTTGAAGAATCACCATTCAAAGGCTTTTTAGTATCATTTTGAATTAATTCATTTTTCCCCAAATCATAACAAGAAAGGTTGTCTCATTCATATTTCTCGGTAGTTGCAAAGTATATCTCACAAGCACTAAATTATTCTCATCTTATGGCTCCTTACCTACTTTTGGTCAGGAACTTCACCGTCAGATACTTTGGTGAAACAAAAGCATCAACTTTTTCCAAAGTTGGTCTTCTGAAAAAGGCATTATAATATGATGGTTAATCTATAATGACAAAGAGAGTCTCAAAAGTTTGAGAGCACGGTGGAATTCCCATTACCACATGAAGTCTTACCTACCCAACAGGAGTTGACCCTTTATTATTGAACCTTAAAATAGATTCAAAACTCGGTTCAAGCTTCTCTTCCAGAATTCCCATTTGGTCAAATGCATGCTTAAAAATCACGTTGGTAGCACTTCCGGTGTCCACTAAAATTTTGGTAACCACAGAAAGCCTAATTTACGTAGTAATCATAAGTAGGTCATTATGTGGGTGGTGAACACCTATTAGCTCTTTTGGAGTGATGGTCAAATTATGCATCTGAATCTAGAATCTAAAATTCTTGAGTGGTGGCTCTTCTAGGATAGTGAAAATTCCTTCTCTTGCTTCCCTAACATAGCGAATTCTAGATCCTTTTCTATTTCCATCCAGGTATGGGCCTCCATGGATAACGTCAATTCTGTTGAGAGATGGAATGAAATCTGGCAGAATATCACCCTCCACCAAATTTGCAGCGTTGTTTGGCAGTCTTTGATTGCCATTTTTAGATTTATGATTATCCTCAACAAATTCCTTCACGTGTCCAGAATGGTTCATACGTTGAATTATGTCTGCCAGCACTCGACACTCGATAGTTTATGCCCATTCGATTTATGATAAGCATGGTAATCTCCTCCTTTCCTTGATTCAAGATCAGTTTTGGCTTTGTAAGAAGTTGGGAAGTCTTCGTTGTGGCATATACATAGGATATTGGCTTGTTCAAAGCAACATGGTTAGTATCCGAAGCTTCTTCCCATCTTGGCTTCTTATGGTTGCGGTTGTTACTGATTTTCCCTATTTCATTTGACCTGGGTTTTCTTTCTGGCATGAAATATTTCATCCATGCAAATAAATTTATCGGCTTCAAAATGGAAATCTTACAAGTCCTTACATCCATGTATATAGAGTTCTTACCGAAACTATGTTTGCTCAATCAGTCTTGAATGTACCGCCTCCAACTTATCCATGTCGGTCATATTTTTTTTTTCCTTCAGGGCCTCCGTGTTGAACCTCTTAAAATAATCACTCAACAATTCCCTAAGTCTTTGTTTGGTATTAGACAGCACGGTGTCTTTGATAATAGAATATTTGAAAATCCGAAATTGTGCCGAGAATTCATAAGAAAATTACTTCTAGAAATAAATAGTTTTCTCTCAGTACCATCGGTACCATTTAACTACTGCTCCTTGAAAAGTAGTTGGAAAAAAGCTTATGGACATGGCTCTAGATGCATTATATATGTCTATCAGACTTTCGAAAGATAATAAGTGATCATCTGGATCATTCATTCCATTATATCTAGTGGATGGAATCTTGATATGAGAGGGAATATTCATGGACATGATCTCATCCATGAAGGGAGCTTCCCGATGATTGTTGTTGACCATGTCATCTAGAGTTTTTTTCCCTTGAGATTAAGCATGTCTTTTGCCATTTTTTCTGCCATGTCCCTCAAATAAGACCCATCATTATGGTAGTTGTTCCTTTTAGGTTTGTCCCCTTCAAAAATTGAGCTTCCAGATTGTTCCTTGGATTTTTCATCTAATCTTCTATGTTATTTTACTTTGCTTGATAGTCACCTCTTCTCTTTTGTGGAGTTAGGGTAAGTTTGCCTTTGCTCTTGTTTCTAAGTAAAGAGGCATTTAAATCACTTCTTGGAGACTCTGCCTCATCTCCTCCTGTGAGCCTGATGGTTTTGGAGGAATTTTGAGTAAGTATTCCTTCGAAAAGTTCTTTCATTTCTAGCACTTGTTGTTCTAGGCTTTTAATCTTGGCTTTGCTAACAGTAGGTCATGTCGGTTCTGATGGCTGTCTAGGCTCTGCACTTCCTAAGTTAAAGTTAGGAACTGTCTTCTCTTCTAATGTTGTTGTTTGGATAACCTCTTCATTTAGAGCATTAAATCATCTTAATCTCATTTTCCTGAAATAAAATTTACTCAATTAGTTTGGATCGAAAGTTAAACAAGACGGAGGTTCAAGCCCTCCTTCTAGCACAAAAAATGTTAGATCAAAAACTAGTATAACATCCATGAAACCAATTTTGATGAATTAATCCTTGACTTGAACTAATGCAATGACATGATTAAGCATAACTCAATCAATGTCAATTTATTGAGTTATCAAAGACCAATTTGTCACTTGAGATTTAGTTCATGATGGAGTCATTAAAGATGGATTTATAGGCCTTCTTGAAGTGAAATATGTGAAAGTCCATATGTTTTCGTGGATTATTGTACACCTGTCCTTTTGAGGCAATTTAGAGTTAACATATTTAAGAATCTGTATGGTCTTTTAAGAAAGATATTCCAAAAAGGGCCTATGCCATGTCATATTCTCATATGAGATAAGAAAACAAGTTACAAATTTTTTGTAATAGTCCATTAGGCTCGACAATGGGCTATGTAATTCATTCTTATGTTCAAAGTCCAATATCCATATATTATGCATATATCACTTACCATAGTGCAAAGCTCCTTTTAATAATGGTGTTAAGTTTTGAACTTCAGCAATTCGAGTGTATGCACGTCCAGTTCAATAATATTCGATAAGGCATAGTCAAAAGCAATAAGCATCTCCAAGTAATTGTTCATATTGATTATGCATAATTATAGTCTAATAGAGTTTGTCCACAATTCAGTTTAGGGTTTACAAAAATTTGATTTCAAGAATGGAGAGAAGAAAATTTTGCCCCTATTAACACACCCCTAGGTCCATATTTATAGAGGTGGTGCAGCTCCATCCTGCCTCCAACTTCTTCGGCGAGCTTGGCTTCAACAGCATCAACGACTCCACTTAAAACATCGACCTTCATAGATCTAGCGAATATTGATTAACTTTGGCATCAACCATCTTATGTACTGAGATGCTTTTGATTGGTAGACGCCAGCATTGAGCATTAATAGGGGATGGCTTCAACATAGGTAGCAAGATGAAAGTGTGACTCCGTCTGTATAGTGTTGGCATTGATGACTCTCGGTGTTGATGATCGACGCTCTATATTGATTGACGGCTGTGTTGAATTGGAGTGGCCTCAACTATTATCTTGACTTCGTGGACATTGGTGATATCCATTATCGATGTAGCAAGGATAGATGGCGACGGTATTCCCAAAGTGGAGTATTAATAACAACCAATTTCAATGAGGTTTGCCATTATTGAAGGGACAACATCAGTAGGAAGAGAAACTAATGACTTGCGATGTGGTATATTAACGATGCCGATTGATTGGCGACATTATCATAAGCAATGTCTTTTGACGGATGATAAAGTGCAATGACGCTTGGAAGCGACACTAAAGTGATGCTGCATCTACAACCCATTTGACTTCAATGATAGGCAGTGCAAGACTTATGCGGCTTTGATCAAATACATCATTCTCCTTTTTCCTTGTTGATGGAATCTGACGTTGATGAACTGCAATGTGATGATGTGCGGTGTGGATGAGGGGCGATATCAAAGAGATATAACATCGATTTTATACATTATTGATTCCATGCGGCTCTATTGATCTCGACGTCGAGCCTAGCAGCAGAAATTCCTTTGCGATGCTATCACCTATAGCATCACTTTTGATATTGAAATTATTTGGACAACATATACATACATGCATATATATATAATGATTATTAATTATGATTGACATATGCTTATATTATATATACATACACACACACATATACATACATACATACATACATATATATATATATATATATATATATATATATATATATATATATATATATATATATATATATATATCATGATTTCATATATGTATGTGTGTGTGCATACACATGCACATATTTACACACGCACATGGACGCACACTCATACATTGTGTCTATATGTGTGTATGTGTATTAAAAATACAACAATGGAGTCTATACACACACGTATACACATGTGTGTGCATGTATGCATCTGTGTGTGTTTGTGTGTGTACACATATAATAATCCATTATTGTTAAAAATAATAATACGTATACTAATGACTTCGGCCATAATATAAAAAAATTCGAATTAAACATTATTTAAAATGGAATTTTAAACAAAATCAATTTTTAAATTAACAAAACACACACATATATTATACACACACATACATATGCCAATATACATATGGTGTCTATACACACACACACAACAGTAATATATATATTAAAATACAACAACGTTGTTTATGTATAAATATATTGTGTGTGTACATATATATATATATATATATATATATATGTAACCCATTGTTATTAAAAGTAATTATACCTATACGTATAATAATGCTTTTGGCAATGATATCAAAAATAATCGAATTAAACATGATTTAAAATGAAATTTTAAACAAAATTGATTTTTAAATTAATTGAACACATATATTTTGTAAAATTTACTATTAAACTATATATATACTATTTTGAAAGTAAAAAAATTCACATATATATATATATATTATTAAATATGAATCGTGTGTATGTGTATTTTAATCTTAATTGTGATCAACTAAACTAGTTTTAATATATTATAATACTTAATGTACATAATATTAATATAAACAGTAAAATAATTTTCCTTAAAAAATTATTTTTCCCATATGAAAATTATTTTTACATGATAATAAATTAAAAGAATGAAATTCGTATGGAATAATGATTTTTTGATTTTTCCAAAAGTATTGACGTAGTCGAAAATAAAAATACATATAAGTTTTGTTTTTATTTATATATCTGATTTACAACAATATGCAATATTATAAATTCTTTAATTTTAATTACAATATATATATATATATTAATTTCTTCTGCATATGTTCAAATTATTTATTACAAATTAAATCTTTTAATTTGAAATTAAAAGATATTTTCAAAATCTGCATCTTGTTTTAAATTTGAATTTAAATTTTAAATATCTATATTTATTTATAGATATTATCTTATGAATATATACAATAATATTCCTTTACATTAATATATATACATATAATTTTCAAATATGAAAATGATTTTATGTATTACAGTAATGTTATGTATCTGTGTGTGTGCGCGCGCGCGCGCGTGCGTGCACACTATATATGTTGCACTTGCACATACATGTATATGTGTATATGATACACATGTACACAATTTATAATTTAAATATAATATTAAGCGAAACTTTGGTTAACAAATTAAATATAATATTTATTTTATTTGTAGTTAATACAAGCCAAATCTAAATCAATTTTGACTTCATACGCCTAATATGTTAATTAAATTATAAAATGATATACAATAAATAAACTTATATAATATGAATGTATAATAAAGGGTGGAATAGTAGGAAAGTCAAAATAGATTTATGGAATGTATACATACGTTAATATGTATTCCGTGATTTTAGATGTGTCTAACACTTGAATCATGAGGATATTTAATAAGAAATACATTATTACATAAGCTGATATCACTCAATTAAATATATCAAAGATTATGAATATTTAATATAAAATTTGTCATCTACCATTTATATATTAATAGATTACTTGCATACTCCTTAGTCGTTGATATTTCTTAAGATGGGATGTTATGTGTAGTACTATTAAAATATTGAATATATGAGGTAAGATATATGTATATTTGTTGATACTCCTTAAAGTATGTACATTTATACTTAGGCTATTGCAAAATGGTATGTACAAGCGAATAATCTCTTTTGGTTTACTGATATTCCTTAAGATCGATATGAGATTAGGACAAAGGCCATGGGTTAGGAGTTATATTTGATACAATTGATAAAGTGTTGCAGGCCTATGATTTGTTGATATTCCTCAAGGTCGGAATCTCAAGGCAAGCGAGTCCTAACATCTACTAGAGAAGTAAATAGACTTCTATGTTTTGTCTTAAGGTTTTGAGAGACATAAAAGTCTAGTGGGAGTTTATTAATAAAATGAAATGTAATGTTTAACCTTACCAATAATATATGAACATATGTTATGTATAAATTAAAATAATCTACATTGATAAATTTGTGCATTTAATATAATTGATAAAATGTTTCTCAATTAAAATATGCAAATGAGCTAAATCAATATTGATGAATAGAAATATAACATATGCTTACAAATAAATTTGCATGTTGTCAATTCAAGACTCATGCAAGAGCCTAACTATAACTACCAGATACCTTCGTTACTAGGTCACTTACGTATTTATTTGCCTTAGACTATGCATTATCTTCTATGAGTTTCAAACACTAAAACAATACAAATAATATACATACATACATACATAGATATATATATATATCTGTGTGTGTGTGTGTGTGTGTCTGAAAATTTGATCCATATTAAATAACATATAAATTTTATACAGTGAACGACCGCAATTCGTAATATATTAAACCTTGATGAATTTAGTTTATTCGAAGTGAGCAAGCAAACCATAGAGCCAGATCGTGTATTCAATATGATTAATTATAGTATTGATCTTGTTGTGTTAGATGTAACACTGGACCTGTGTAGTTAAAACCCCTACAAAATTCCATTGTAGCGCATAGTACTCTTCGACCGATATGCTTTTTCAGTTTAGTGCTATTAAACAGTAGATTCACTTTAAGCCTAATTATTTTCGTGTTAAATAAAGGCTTTGTAGCACCCACTTTATCGAGCATAATATAGAAAGGTTGATTTGACTTATTCTCTTTTAAACCAAATTAACAAAGTTAGGGTATAAACCTAATTTTCAAGCATAAGTTCTCAATACAAGTTAGAAATCTATTGTAGTAACCAAATTTGGACTGCATAAATCATGACATTCTTTGGTTTATTATATAAGACTAAACAATAATTCTTTTTTCTACACAAACGATGTGAGAATGAGAATAAATTAACTTTGAATATTTGTTTTATATCTAATGAAGCTTTTTCCACCTCTACTATTTTTCACTATATCCCCGCTATAGTTTTTGCACCTCCACTGCTATAGAACAACAAAGCGCTTTAATTGCATAGCACTGGACCAAGAGCTACAGTATGGATCTAAGAATTCGATTATTAAAAAGTTGGTTTGATAAGTTTACGTAAAATGCAACTTACTTGGTATTCTTAAATGTTAAAGATGACCAAATGCATTAATATAAAGAGTTCGCTATGATAGTGTAGTAAGGGTTTCTTTTTGAATGGTTCGACCATTTAAAAGGAAAGCGAATGCATGAGAGTGAAGGTAACTTAAAGTACATTAGGGATGAAGGGAATGAATTTTCACTTCTGTTTTATGAAGAGATATTGGAACTGAGAATTGAATAAAATAATAATAAATACTTAACAAGAATAAAAAATATAATATATATATTCCAAATCTATTCACATAAAAATTGTTTTATATGAGATTTATTTCTTAGATTTTAAGATATTTGATCTGGAAAATCTCGACTATAAACCAATTATAGTAAATGAAATAAATATACCATATTAAGTGGTTGAACGGATTTTTGTATTTCATACTCTATTATAGTAATGGCGGAAATAATGGGAGCATGTCATATAAGACTTGTGGTGATAACATCAAGTTACGATATTATTTTCGTAAACATACAAAATATTATTTATGAAATAATAACTATATTCAGCATTGATTGAAAATATATATAGTTCTATTTTAATATGAATATTTTGGATATTCATTATAAAGTAAAACTATAATAGTGGTGTTTGTTTTCATAACAAAAGTGATGCATGCATTGAAGAATACAAAAGTATCACAAATATTTGTAATCATTTTGGAATTATGGACTAGGCCACAAATTTGAGAAATAACTCTTTAATCATATGATTATGAACCATATGATACTAGTGAATTATATCTTAAATGATAAAGGGCAAAGCACCAATACAGTAGGAGAGTATAAGAGTTGGTGAACTCTTAGGATTGATACTTATTGATGTATGCAATTGTAAATCAAATGATACAAAAACATTTCCTCATACTTCGTTAAATTCACTGATAAATTATCATAGACATGAACGTGTATATTAGATACACATGTGGTATGCCTATGGTAAGCTCATAGTGAAAGATTTAGGGTATGCCCTATGGGCAATTATGTAATTGTAACATATATCTAATGTGATAACAATTCTTGTTCAACATAAAAGGTATTTTTATTATATACTTAATATAGTATGTTATGAAATTAATTATTTTAATTAAAAATATACTTAGTAGAAAAATCTATAAATGGTATATTTTGTGATATGAGTTACAATGTGTTGTAATCAATTTATCACAATAAAATAAACATATCGTTTTAAATATCCCTAGTCAAGATGTATCGAGACTGGATATCAATACATCCATCGAACTAGAGTACGTAACGCTCTCCAAATATTAGGTAGTGTGTTGCTCATGACTGATGTGGGCACCGAGGGTTAGGTATTGATGGTTATTGGATAATTATGGATGACTCTTTGATAGCTTTCTATTGGTTAATATAACTAAGCTCAAAAAAATATCGATGTGATAATATTACATAGTTCTTTCAAGACGAGAATACTTTCAATCTTCAATGTGGAAACTTTACTTTAATTAAGTAAATCATGGAACAACGTCCATTAAACGACTATAGTTGGTCGAGTGGAAGAATTGGATGTGAAACACTATTCAAAAGAGAATTTGTCTCCTTAGCTGTATGGGTTAGTATCATGGTCAACAGAAGTCAACTCAAAGATAAAGTCTTTGGCCATAGTATTTCGCTCAATAATAATTATTATTGAACGAAGGACTTTGTTTTTGGACTATAAAGTTGAAAATGAATGATATTGGAATTTTAACCACTATCAAATTCCATAAGTCCTAATATGATATAGTTTTGACGAAGAGAATTGGCATAAATAATTAACATTACTGTATGCTTAAATAATGTAAAACTAGATTTTACCAAAGCTATGTAAATGATAAATTTAGTCATTATGTCACACAATGACATGTGAACGTTAATATTTGAATTGTTCGATATTAATTTTTGACCAAATTTACACTTGGGAGTCACACAACTAAAAGGTTGAATACTCCAATTACCACCCGAGTTAACTAATTATAATTGTTATAAATTAATAGAATTAATTAATATTTCTAAAATATTAATTATGAAATTTTCTTTAATTTTTTTGACCAATATAATAGTTATAAACACATGTATTGATATACAATATCGATGTAAGATTTAATTGCACTTTTATTTGGTCGGGCTTGAAGTGATTAGGAAGCCTAGAGAGGGCACATACATGGATGGCTATAGAAGGCTAGGGAAGGTTTGAATAATGATTCAAAGTAAGGTGAATTGATAAAAGAGAAAGGAGGATCTGGATCCCCCTTTTACTTCTTAGACCTATGCTGTATATATTGATCTTATGCATCCACTATAGGTCTATCCTTTTGGCCCTCTAAGACCATCAATGTGATGCCCCACTTCTATACTCACACTAGCCAAGGACATTACGGAGTAATGCCGTCGGTTAGCACGAAAAATAAGGCTGTTGGCGAGCGACTATCTGTGTAATTGATTTGTGAGAGTACCGATATGCCAGATAGAAGGTCATGCATTTCATTTCAAGAGGGAATCTGACATATCAAATACAAACTTAAAGCTACTACACAGTGGCTATGTGGCCTTCGAAAACAAATATAAAATAAGAATAACAAAAATCAGTCACAGATATTCATATCACTAAGGCGGAAACAGATATGAGTATATCACATAGAAGTGAACATCAAAGTAGTGGTCATACAAGATCCACTACATTACAAAAGAATAGGTTCAAGTGCTAGACAAAAGAATATGTATACATCAAGGAGTCTCTATCTTGAATATATAAAAGCAAAAAACTACTAAGCTAAAGTAGTTATCCAAAAGTCAGAAGCTAGTCCCTGCTAAGAATTCAAGTGGAAGCACCTGAAATACCTTGGTCTGACCTGAGTATTATTTAAGAGCAAAATAATAAACGGATCAGTCAAGCTATAAATATCATACAAGATGAGATAAGATAAGATATATGACAAAAATATATGATAATAATAATGTCATACCATGACAATTATATATCTGATAACAATGAAAATCATACAATATCTCAAATATTCTCAAATATCCAAAAAGAATATCATATTCTTTAGCTTATTCACCAAACCTCAAATATTGACAAAATATATTTATGCAAATTGCAAAAATTGGTGAACATAAATTCTAGAAATCAATAATTAGATACCTAGAAAACACAAAGGGGGAGGCCTATCACAAATGAGAGCATGAAAACTCACCAACACGTGTATCACAAATGGAATTCTATCCCGTAAAAATATGGGGTACAGTCCCCTACATGAACGAATAAGCTGAACATCGACGCACCCTAAAAGATACGCCTCATGCACAGACTTTGTTGTGGTACAGTCCCCCATGCGGACGAATGAGTCGAACATCGATGCACCTAAAAGATACGCCTCATGCACAGACTCAGCCATGGTAAAGTCCCCCATGCGGACAAATGAGCCAGACATCGACGCACCCTAAAAGATACGCCTCATGCACAGACTCTGTCATGGTACAGTCCCTCATGCGGAAGAATGAGCCGATTGCTCCTCAAATGGTCAAAAGATCATGGGTCGCTACCCCACCAAATTGAGCCGAAGCTCCATAGAATAAGTGTAAATTACATTAAGCTAGTAAATAAATGAGTTTAGCTTCATGTCCCACAACCACTGGCTTAAATTAAATATTTACGAACAAATTGTAGATTTCCACTCGAAAATACAAAACGATCACCGATGATCGAAAATAAGTGTAAATTACATTAAGCTAGTAAATAAATGAGTTTAGCTTTATGTCCTATAGCCACTGGCTTAACTAAAATATTTACGAATAGATTGTAGATTTCCGCTTGAAAATTGTCACGAGAGTTCAATCGAACAAGTCCAAGAATTAACCGACAAAGTAAACGCAAGCGTTTCATACCACTTGTTTTGCTAAGCATTAGATTTCTCATACAAATAAGGTAAAGTTTTGTATATACTAATAGATCGAAAAATGGTTTTAAAAACGAGCTTTGTATTAAAAATAGTGTTGAAATCGTTTTCGTGAAAGACTTTAAGTATTTACTACTGGTATAAAAACCTTTGTATTTTAAAGTGACAAATCACAGAAATGATTGTAAAAACAATCCATCACCAAAATCCGCATTCGACGACGTGAATTAAAACCATAAAAATAGACATCAAATCCATCAAAAGGATATTTTCAAAAATACAGAAAATAAGTCATCAAAGTCGATAGTAGATGACAAAAACAAACCGAATCTGCAAAAATGGATTAAAATTGGAAATCCACTCAAAAACAGCCAAAATAGGCAAAATTGAACATTACAGACGTCTGGTAGGTTTAACCAAATGTCTGGATTTGGTATCTGGAAATATATTTATATTTTCTCTTTTTTCCTTTTTAACTTTAGAAACCTCCCAGACGTCTTGTTGGGCTTAACCAAACGTCTAGATTTTGGCTCTGCCATTTTTTTTCTACATTTGTCATTTTTTTCTCTTTTTTCTTAATTTCAAAAACCTACCAAACGACTAGTTGGATTTAACCAGACGTCTGAATTTTGGCTCTGCCATTCTGTTTTCTTCGTTTGTCATTTTTTTTCTCTTTTCCAAAGACCCCTACCAGATGTCTGGATTTTTTAACCAGACGTCTGGTTGTCTGGGCCTGGGCAGAATTTGCCAAGGCCAAAAATGGCCAAATCCAAACCGAAAGCGATCGAACGAGCGATGGATGCTAGGGATTTTTGCCAAGTGACAACCCAGCCCTATAGGCTCTTCGATATACCACCAAAAACATGTCCTAACATCCAGGCTAGGATCTTTAAAAATTTTGACTTCAAAAACAAAATTTGGAAAATTCACCAAATCAATTCAAATCAAAAGCAAATAAACATGAAATAGATGTTAGGAATTCATACCCAACGACAATGAAATCTATGGACATACATGTGAGTTCAAGAACTCACCTTTAAACCCAAATATAGAGATGAGAAGCTCTAAAACAAGCTAAGATTGATTTCTCTTCAACAACACTTCTAGAATTTTCAATCTAAGCTTCTCTTTGATTTTAGAACTAGAACTTGAATTTCCAAAGAAAACTAGGGCTTAGGAATTTCTAATCTCCCCTCTTTCCCCCATTTTTCCTTTAGCTTGAGTGTTAGAAATTATTATGAGTAGAATGAATGAAAGGGAGAGGAGTTAGGGTATTTGGTAGAAGGGTTTGGGTTCTATTATTGGGTTAGTAGGCTAGAACCAAACCCAAAGCCCGAATGAAAATACCAAAATCCTAATCAACTCTAAACATATCGATGTTTATACTCAAACAAGTTGTAAATGCCTTTTTGAATTCAATGGAAGTGGTCTTGATTCTGGATTCGACTGTTTACAAAAAGTCACATTTTGGACTTTAAATTCAGCTAACGATGTTATATTTATATAAAACATTTAAATGTATAATCGTAAAATATGCGGGTTGTTACAGACTCTCATCCTTAAAGAAATTATGTCCGTGCAATACTTAAGAATAAAATAAATAATAACAACCACTCAAAGGCATAACAACACAAAAGAAAATTTTGAAGTGAGAAGTTCACCTTAAGGAGCACGAGAGAGTAAGTCTAGATGTGTTCGCTCGATGAATTCTCTAGATTTCCAAGAGCAATCCTTAGGATTTGAGGACCACTGAACTTTCATAAGCAGAACATCTTTATTTCGAAGGCGTTTAACCTCCATAGCAATGATACGAATAAGATGTTGCTCATAGGTCAAATTAGGTGAAAATTCAAATTCTTCAATAACACCGAGCTCAAGAATAGAATCGGAATCTCTAAGGGATTTCCATAGTTGAGAAACATGAAATATGATCTTCCCAACATCCACCAAAATCAAGAACACATGCATGAAGAAGATCTTCAAGAGTTTGATTCACACTCTCTGTTTGTCCATCGGATTAAGGAAGATAAGCAGTGCTAAAAGAGAAGGATGAGCCACAAGGCTACATAAAACAAGAGATGAACATGAATCGGATTCACAATCTCGAAATCTCACAAGTAGACAAAGTCTCAAGATCATTCCATTCGGATTTCATAATGGAAACAACCGCATGTTGCTTATGATTAAGGGCATCGGCAACATGATTTCCCTTTCCGGGAGTATAGAGAATGTCAAGATCATAAGATGCAAGGAATTCGAGCCAATGTTGTTGAAGCAAATTAAGTTCATTTTGAGAGAACAAAAACTTCAAATTTATGATCAGTGTAGAGAACAAATTTCTCTCCCAAAAGATAATGACGCCAAATTCTAAGGGCAAAAACAATTGCCACGAGCTTTAAATCATGAGTGGCATATTTAGTCTCGGCAGGCATTAATTGCCTAGAAGCATAAGCGATAACACGGTCCCTTTGCATGAGAACGGCACCTAAACCAACACGACTAGCATCGGTGCAAACAATGAAGTCTTGGTTCCTTTCGGGAATTATAAGAATAGAAGCATCAGAAAGTAGTTCTTTTAATTCTTTTGAAAAGTAGAATATACGCTAAATCAAATTTACAAATATTCTTTGCTTGTCATAATATCAAAATCTAGTTATACTTATAAATATATCTTGTTAGAAAGATTTGTAATTTTAGATTGCCGTTCTCACCCATAATCAATGAATACAAGGACAGATTTATCGAAATATTCGTAGAATACTCGATTCATAAGATGGATGAAATAAGCTGGAAGGCTCGTCAAATCAAATGGCATAACGAGCCACTCATAAGAATCTTAACAAGTGCGGAATGCGGTAAGTAGAACGCTATCCTCCGCAACTCGTAGAAGATGAAAACCGATGGCAAGGTCGAGCTGAAAAAGACCTTTACACCACTCAATAGATCGTTTAGGTGGTAATCCTAAGACAGGTTCAAAGATATCAGGAAATTCATGGACTACTTGAATGAGGAAAATAACATCTTCCTCATCATATGGCCTTAAAGAATAAAATGATGCCATCGAGTTGGAATCGAAATCATTAAGAAAAATAAAAATCTGCTTAACAGATTGAGGATGTCAAAGATGGATAGTTCTTTTGGGATATAGGATATGGGCTTCATATAAATTAAGCCAATCCATTCCCAAAATCATTTTGAAACCAAAGTAACTCATAATATGCAAATTGATACGGAAAGCATAATCACATAAAATAATCTCGACATCTTTACAAAGTAAACTGAGTGTTGCAGGCCCACCAATCGGATTCGCAATTCTCAGTGAAGTCATCGAGCCCATAATATTTATAGAAAAAGTATCAACAAGTTTTTTTGATATAAAAGAACGAGATGTACCCGTATCAAAAGAATTCGAATAGAATAATCACGAAACAAAATAATGCCATCAAGGACAGAATGAGAAATACATTGACCAAGAGAAGTGTTACTAGGGGCTTGCATAACATTAAGCCTTCTCTCTTTCTTGCTTTGAAGTATAAGACATGAAGATATAGGATGACCGAACTTTTGCAATAACAACAAGTAAGGGACTTTGGACACTTATTTGCATAGTGGTCCATTGATCCACAATTGTAGCATTCTCCACGATTAGAGGTAGGAATCTTTGTTTTCGAAGTTGCTTGTTTCCCTTTCTTGTTAGGATTAGGTTTGAACTTATTATCGGGATGCCTCTTCTTGTTGTTGTTGAAGTTCTTTGGCAACCCCAACAACACCATCACTTTCCTTATCGGCCTTTTCAAGTCGAAGAGCGGTATTTACAAGCTGATCGTAAGAAACTTCTAGTATCAATAGTAAAGACTTTTTGATATTCTTATTCAACCCATAGATAAACCTCCGATTTTTCTTCAATGGGTATTAATATACCCGACCCCATATTTAGAGAGGAATTCAAAAGATGTGACATACTCTGTCACAGAAGATTCATCTTGAAAAAGATCAATAAAGCATAGGGCTAAAGTTACTTTTTCAGCTTTCGGCATAAACTTTAACTTGAACCTTTCTCGAAATTGCTCCTAACTAAGATACGCTTCGATAATTTCAGAAACCAAAAGCTCATACCAATCTAATGCTCTTTCCTGGAGCATGCTAGAAGCCACTTGGACTCGATGTAGATCAACAAGGTTCATGCGAGAAAAGATGTGATCGCATGTTCTAAGCCAAGCTTGGACTTCTATAACGCCTTCGGAACCCTTGAATGGCCTTCCACCCAACTTAGTATAATCACTGCACAAGCGTGCAAACTCGGATTTAGGATGAGTAGGCTCAGGAATAGGTCATGTAGCTTGGGCATTCTTCACAAGATCTAAAAGCTATTGGGCAGACATGAATACACAATCCTGAGGAGTAGCACTTGATTGACCGGCGCCAGGACGGCCAAGTCTAACCATTTCTCTTCTTTAAGAAAGAAAGAAAAAAGAGGAAAAAGACTATTCTCAGAATGAATATCAAATAAACTTAATTGATAAAACAAGGCATCATAAAAGGAAATAGGATAGAACGGGTCCTAAGACTCGAATTAAATCCTAAGGCACGATTACTAAGAGAGACTTAGGACAATGTTCCTTGCTAGATTATTCTACATTGTTCCAATGTTTGACTCTGATACCAAGCTGTGACGCCCCACCTCTATACTCACACTTTCCACGGACACTATGGAGTAATGTCGTCGACTAGCATAAAAATAAGGTTGTTGTGGAACGACCATCTGTGTAATTGATTTGTGCGAGTACCCATGTGCCAGATAGAAGGTCATGCATTTCATTTCAAGTGGAAATCTGACATATCAAATACAAACTTAAAGCTACTACACAGTGGCTATGTGGCCTTCGCAAGCATATATAAAATAAGCATAACACAAATCAGTCATAGATATTCATATCACTAAGGTGGAAACAGATATGAATATATCGCATAAAAGTGAACATCAAAGTAGTAGTCATACAAGATCCACTACATCACAAAAGAATAGGTACAAGTGCTAGACAAAAAAATATGTATACATCAAGGAGTCTCTTTCTGAATGTACAAAAGCAAAAACTACTAAGCTAAAGTAGTTAGCCAAAAGTCAGAAGCTAGTCCCTGCTAAGAAGTCAAGTGGAAGCACCTGAAACACCTCGGTCTGACCCGAGTATTATTTAAGAAAAATAATAATAAACAGATCAGTCTAGCTATAAATATCATACAAGATGAGATATGATAAGAGATATGACAAAAATATATGATAACAATAATGTCATACTGTGACAAGTTATATTTGATACTAATGAAAATCATACAATATCTCAAATCTCCTTAAATATCCAAAAAGAATATCGTATTCTTTAGCTTATTCACCAAACCAAAAATATTGACAAAATATATCAATGCAAATTGCAAAAATTGGTGAAACACAAATTCTTGAAATCAATAATTAGAAACCTAGAAAACACAAAGGGGGAGGCCTATTACAAACGGAAGCATGAAAACTCACCAATACGTGTATAACAAATGGAACGCTATCCCATAAAAATACGAGGCACAGTCCCCCATGTGGTTGAATGAGTCGAACATCGACACACCCTAAAAGATATGCCTCATGCACAGACTCTATCGTGGTACAGTCCCCCACGCAGACGAATGAGCCGAGCATCGATGTAGCCTAAAAGATACGCCTCATGCACAGACTCTGTCATGATACAGTCCCCTATGCGGATGAATGAGCCGAACATCGACGCACCCTAAAAGATACGCCTCATGCACAAACTCTGTCGTGGTACAGTTCCCCACGCGAACGAATGAGCCGAACATCGACGCATCCTAAAAGATACGCCTCATGCATAGACTCTATCGTGGTATAGTCCTCCATGCAGACGAATGAGTCGATTTCTCCTCAAACGATCAAAAGACCATGGGTCGCTACCCCACCAAATTGAGCCGAAGCTCATAGAATAAGTGTAAATTAAACTAAGCTAGAAAATAAATGAGTTTAGCTTCATGTCCCATAACCATTGGCTTAACTTAAATATTTACAAACAAATTGTAGATTTCCACTTGAAAATACAAAATGATCATCAATGATCCAAAAGAAGTGTAAATTACACTAAGTTAGTAAATAAATGAGTTTATCTTCATGTTCCATAACCACTGGCTTAACTTAAATATTTATGAACAGATTGTATATTTTCACTTGAAAATTGCCACAAGAGTTCAATCGAACAAGTCGAAGAATTAACCGACGAAGTAAATGCAAGCGTTTCATACCACTTTTTTGCTAAGCCGTTTAATTAGATTTCTCATACAAATGAGGTAAAGGTTTGTATATACTAATACATTGAAAAAGGCTTTAAAAATGAGCTTTGTATTGAAAATAGTGTTGAAATCATTTTTGTGAAAGAGTTTGAGTATTTACTACTAGTATAAAAACCTTTGTATTTTAAAGTGACAAATCACAGAAATGATTGTAAAATCAATCTATCACCAAAATCCACATTCGACGACGTGAATTAAAACCACAAAAATCGATATCAAATGGATATTTCCAAAAATCCAGAAAAGAAGTCATCAAAGTCGATAATAAATGACAACAACTAACCGAATCAACAAAAATTGGAAATCCACTCAAAAACAGCCAAAATTGGCAAAATTGAACAGTACCAGATGTTTGATAGGTTTAACCAGACATATGGATTTGGATTCTGGATACACACACACACACACACACACACATACAAACATACATTCTCTTTTTTCTTTTTAATTTCAGAAACCTTCTAGATGTCTGGTTAGGTTTAACCAGACGTATGGATTTTGGCTCTGCCATTTTTTTCTGCGTTCGTCATTTTTTTCTCTATTTTTCTTTTTAATTTCAGAAACCTCCTAGACGTCTGGTTGGGTTTAACCAGATGTTTGAATTTTGGCTCTGCCATTTTATCCTGCATTTTTCATTTTTCTCTTTTCCAAAGACCCCTACCAGATGTTTGGATTTTTCAACCAGACGTCTGGTTGTCTGGGCCTGGGTAGACCAAATCCAAACTGGAAGCGATCGAACGAACGATGGATGCTAGGGATTTATGCCAGGTGACAATCCAGCCCTATAGGCTCTTCGATACACCACCAAAAACATGTCCAAATATCTAGGATAGGATCTTTAAAGATTTTGACTTCAAAACCAAAAATTGTAAAATTCAATTAATCAATTCAAATCAAAAGCAAATAAACGTGAAATAGATGTTAAGAATTCATACCTAACAACAATGAAAGTTATAGACATATATGTGAGTTCAAGAACTCACCTTTAAACCCAAATATAGAAATGAGAAGCTCTAAAACAAGCTAAGATTTATTTCTCTTCAACAACACCTCTAGAATCTTCAATCTAAGCTTCTCTTTTATTTAGAACTAGAACTTGAATTTCCTAAGAAAACTAGGGCTTAGGAATTTCTAATCTCCCCTCTTTCCCCCATTTTTCCTTTAGTTTGAGTGTTAGGAATTATTATGAGTAGAATTAATTAAAGGGAGAGGAGTTAGGGTATTTGGTAGAAGAGTTTGGGTTCTATTATTAGGTTAGTGGGTTAGAACCAAACCCAAAGCCCAAATGAAAATACAAAAATCCTAATCAACTCCAAACATATTGATGTTTATATTAAAACAAGTTGTAAATGCATTCTGAACTCAATGGAAGTGGTCTCGAGTTCGGATTCGACTGTTTACAAAAAGTCACATTTCGGACTTTAAATTCAACTAACGATGCTATATTTAAATAAAACATTTAAAAATATAATCGTAAAATATACGGGTTGTTACAATCAAGATCGGACCCCTTTCTACCTCTCCTCTAAATTTTCAAGACATTAAATATCAAATTGAATGCAAATAAATGGTCGATGATAAATGCATTCAGATGGGTAGCATTTTCTGGATTCTGGACACTATTTTACGGAGTTTGCAATTCAGTGTTCCAAGGTGTTTCATCCAGGATTTGGACAAGGTAATTCCCTTATTTACATTATTATATACATACATACATGTATGTATGTATGTATGTATGTATGTATGTATGTATGTATGTATATTCATCATGATATATGCGTGCTTAGATAGGATATGAAAATCACGAATCCACATATGCTTGTGTTGTCCACATATGATGATAATATATATGTGTATATTAATTTATATATGTATGTGTGTGTAAGAGAGAGAGAGAGAGAATGTTGCTAACGACCATAAAAGTTATTTTTAAATGATTTTTAAATTAAAGTTAGATTTAAATAACAAACAAATTATATAACATGTACATATTTATTTTGTCAACAAATGTATATTAAAGTGTACGAAAATTACACACACACACACACAGACACACACACACACACACATATATATATATATGCATGTATGCATAAGAAATTCAAATCCATATATTATTTATATAATTATTTAATTCATATCTAATATATATAAAGTAAATATATTAATATATTTTGTAAAATTTTATTTACAATTATTTAATAAAATCATGCATAAATGTTTTAGAGTATTAAAAATTTAGTTTTTTATTTCCATACGGAAATCTTTTATTAAATTTTTTTAGTTAAATCTGTAAGTTATGCTTTTGCTCATAAAAGAAATCATATTATTTTGGTCGAATGTGTGCTGTATATATACATATATATTTTTAGTTATTATCTTTTGTAAAACACAGATATATATATATATATGAAGTGCTAATATAATTAATCTTATTTAACAAAAATTATTTCGAAACATATTTTATAAATATATGGTTATAATTTCATTTAAATTTATATATTAGTTTGAATTCGTAAATACTAGATATTTACGCAGATCTTGATTTGAAATTTGAAATTTAAATTTTAAATTTGTATTCATATTCATAATTATCTATATTAATGTTTACTGTTGCATTATATTATAATATCAATTATATATCTATATATTTACATAAATAATTATACAAACATTAATATTTTTCAAATATTATTTTATACTACATAAAACTACATACATACATAAATCTACACATTAGACGACACATATGCTTATGCAGGGGCTAATATATCCATTATGGTGTAAATCCCAACAATTGTAAACGAGCATGTTAAACCATATATACAATTTCATGCACATACACACAAATGTTTATATGATACACATATTATATTATAAAATATAAATATAACAATAAATACAGAATTATTTATAAATAAAATAAAATATTAATTTGATTCAAAATTAATTTAGATAAGATCTAAATAAATTTAAATTTCAAATGCCCAATAAGATCCAAAATTGAATATTTTTTTGAAATTTACCCATTTTCCCCACTATGTGCTAACCTAGTTTCAACGATGATATCAGAGCAAATTAGCATACGTAGTTTATATTAGCAGCATTAGCCTACCTATATAGTAGGCTGTCTAGAAAATAGTGTCTAATATTGGGTTTGGGTACTCAAGTACTCTGCCCTAGTAGCTATTGGCTAGCCCGAAAGAATGAGGTAAGCATAAAGGTTATCCCTAATATAAATTCCAAAATTGATTTGGGCCTAGGATAATTTTCAAAATCTGTTTTGGAATTAAAATATTATTTAAAAGTAAAATTTGAAATAAATAAAAATAATATTTAAAATTTAAAAGGCTAAATTTAAAATAAGTAATGATTTCATAAATACTATAAAATAATTTTCAAAATTGTATAGAAAATAAAATAGTTGTTTTTGAAAATTATTAATTAGATTAATAAATTGAATAATTAATTAAAAGTAAATTAATTAAATTAAATAACATAAATATTGACGTAGGTAACATTATCTTAAAATATTAAGGTAATATATGTAATTTTAAAAATTAATTAAAGCTATTTTAATTAAATAAATTAATTAAATATTAATTATTAAATTATATAATACATACATGCATATATATATATGATATATATGTATGATTATAAATGTTATGGTGCACATATTCAATTTAAAATGTTTAAAATGAATAAAATAAAATAAATTAAAATATTAATTAATTAAAATAATTAAATAAGATTTAATTAGTATAATGTTATATATAAGACTATCACATAAGTTAATTAAATTATAAGTTATATAATAATTAAACTTGTGTGATATGATTGTATCCATTAATGGTGGAACGATAAGAAACCCAAATAGACTAAAGGGATAAATATATATATGTATAGTACGTATACCATGATTTCTAATATATCCAACACTTGAATCACGAGGGTATTTCATGAGAAATACATTATTCCATAAGTCGATATCACTCAATTAAATATATTAAACATTATGAATCTTTAATGTAATTGTTATCCTCTACCATTTATATATTAATATATTAT
The DNA here is from genome assembly GCA_030765085.1 of Allium cepa. Taxonomy (NCBI): domain Eukaryota; kingdom Viridiplantae; phylum Streptophyta; class Magnoliopsida; order Asparagales; family Amaryllidaceae; genus Allium; species Allium cepa. Next base: position 434,964,874 of record CM060943.1, read on the forward strand.
TTGCTTACTCCTTAGTTATTGAGCTTTCCTCAAGCTAGGGATGTTATGTGTAGTACTACTAATATTGAATAGATGAGGTAAGATAACTGCACATATTTGTTGAGATTCCCTTAGGGTGTGTGCATTGTACTTAGACCGTCATGAAATGGTAGGTATGAGCGAATAATTTCTCTTTATTTATTGAGCTTTCGGTAAGGTAAAGATGAGACTAAGACAAGGAACACAATGTTAGTTGTTGTATACAGTACAATCGATAATGAGTTGTCCATCATATGCGAGCCTATAATCTGTTGAGCTTTCTCAAGGTCATAATCCTAAACATACGAGTCCTAACAGCCACTATTGAAGTTGAAAGACCTCTATATTTCGTCTTAGGGTTTGGGAAAATATAAAAGTTTAGTGGGAGCCTTATTAAAAAATGAAATGACAACATTTAACCTTTCTAATATTGTAAGAACTTGTGCTATGTATAAATTAAAATAACCTACATCGATAAATTTGTGCAATTAATAAAATTGATAAAATGTTCATCAATTAAAATATACAAAGAAACTAAATTAAATATTCAAAAATAAATATTAAATATACTTATCTCAAATCTTTTGGCATGTTGTAACTTGAAGACCTATGAAAGAGCTTAACTTTTACACTACTAAATTTGTTTCTAACTTGGTCTTTTACATGTTTACTTTCCCAAGACATTGTATTGACTTGGGTAAGTTATCGAATTCTAAAAGAAATATAAAATATGTATATTTGATCATTTCCGATCATATATAAATGTTATACGGTGAACAGTAATTATTCATAATGTACGAAACACCGATAAAATTAATTCAGTCGAAATAAGAAGTAAACCATAATGTGAGATCATATAATCAATATGATTGGTTTCAATGATGACCTTGTTGTGTTAAATGTAATGGTAGACGAAGAGCTACAAGATTAATATAAGAATTCAATCACTGAAATGTCAATTTTGGTCGGTTTACGTAAAATGCAACATACTAGATGTAATAACCCGATTTTAACAGTAATTATTTAAAGTTAATAATAGTGATTTAATCTATTAAAATGGATTTTTAAATATTAAATACGAATAATTTTGGAATTAATTATAAATAATGGGATTTGGTAATAATTTTTTTAATAATTGTGTTAAATTATTTTGAGAATGGGTATCTACCTAAAGGATCATAAAATGGGTTATATTGGAATTAAACGTTTTAAAAGTCATGATTTATTAATACAAGATGAATTTAAATATTTTGAAGTAATACTAATGTTTGAGTTTTAAATGATTTTAATATATCGAAAATATTTAAATGGTTCTATTAAATTTTATAATGGTTAATGGGTATTTATGTAATATAAATATAATTTAATTTTTATGGTAGTTTTAGTGATGTAGAAATTAGTTTTGGAAAATATAAAATAAAATTTTAGTTTAATATATTTAAGCTCAAGTTTAAGCCTCTAAACCCAAATTCAAGTTTTTCGAGCCCTAACCCATTTCATTTTCTAGATATCTATAATTCCATATTTTTCCTTTCATTAATAAATAATTCACGATAATTCCTCTTGATGATTTTTCTAACTCTTTACCTCAGAAAACTTATCTTCTCTTCGTTTTTAAATTCTAAATAAAACGAATAACTTCCTAATTCAACTATATGATTCTTAACACTAACCTACACCATTGCTTTAGAATAAATTATGATTTTGATCATGCTTTCGATATCTGGAGTGTGCAAATAGAGAGGAAAGATGGAGTACATAACTTCGGGTGAGTCTTCGAACTCATGAATCTATGTTTAAATCCTATAATTCAAGTTATATATATAGTGTTTGGAGGTATATTATTTGTGTGCATTGAATTGGAAGTGATTAGCAACAAGAAAGAGGAGGAAAATGCCGAAAATTGATCAAAACGATCGACTGGGAAGTGCGACCGATGGATTAACCGGTCGACCACTACATGTTTACCGGTGGTGCAACTGGTTATACAAAACATGAGTGGCCAAGTAGTAAGTGCTTGTGCTCCTTCGCCATTCGACCTGAGTTTAAGTCTGGCGTTATGCTACTTTATATGTGTATATTTTAATGGTAAATAAAGTATATTTACACTGAAGATAAATGTGAGAATTGAATAAAGTAAATATATAATTTTATGAGAAAATTATTATGAAAAAATCCAGTATTTTGATATATCTAAAATTATTACTTTATTGAAAGAATCTGGTTTGAGTTTAAAATAATTATTTAAAAATTTATATAAATTGAAATGTTTTCTAATTAATAATTTGAGCATTTTAAAGTGAATTTTGTGATTAATAAGTTTATATTTATATTTGATTAAAGAAAATATGTATTTACTAATTTAAAGTTTATTCGTAATATTCAATTCAATTCTAGAATGATTATTATGTTATTTTAATGTTCTCATCTCTGTTATATTAAAATTATATATTATTAATGATTTGCTATTAAATATTAAATTAATCTTTATATATGTGTATATATTTGACTAATTGCTTTACCAAACTTTCCTGGTTTCTCGTTTCTTTTACATTGACCTGGATTTAGAAGAATGATACACCGTTAATATTAATTTGAGTAGTGGTTTTGATACGATACTGTAATGACATCCTTCTATATGGATTCGTGATATTGCTACTTTTGTGATATTTTTGTTTATGATGATTTTATTGTGTGGCGAGGAATATGAATAAATAGAGTTATAATACCGACTAGTATGAGACTTTCAATAATATTTCTCTAGTTCTTCTTTGGACTTGTTATATATAATATTATGGAGATTGAGTGTAGTTTATGAACAACAAATAAATGTTTGAGTATCACGCAGTGGTATGTGACATGGTTGTAATATTTATTTGATTATTCATTGTAAGTAGATGGCACTCAAGTGACGTGAATAGTATTATGAGATTTTACTTACTTTAGGTGATATTCATAGGTGTGGGTATGGTAGGTGCTCTTGTATTTATGGATACTATGTGCCACTATCATGATGTACTCCATGATTATTGGTGAGAAAGGACCAGATAGTTAGAATTCACCTAGCGGTCTGATCATAGGGTCATGCCCTAGATCTGCAACACCTTGAGAGTATATATATTGGGTTAGGTAACCCAAATGCGCTATAGCTCTTGTGTCACTTAGGCCAGCAGTCTATTACCTTTGGGGCAGTGCAGGGTCATAACTGAGTGCTTCGCATAGACGAGCAATAAGTAGATAGTTGTCATGATGACCATCGAGGTAACCAAAGACTATAGAGTTGGTTAGGTGACCCATGTGTGTTACTCTAGAGCCGATGTGTGGCCAGCAGTCTCCCTTCTATTTCTAATGGAGTGATATATTAGCATATAGTATTGATACACCTCACCTAAGTGTAGATATGGGTTAGGCGATGTAATATCCCGGAATTTTGGACAATATAAATTTAATAATCAGTGTTTAAATTTATATTGAATTGATAATTTTTGTTAATAAATTTGATTTGATTTAATAATCTTCTTTATTTAAATATTTAATTTGTGAATTTATTTTTAATAAACTGATAAATCTATTTTCTATTTAATAATGTATATGTATTTATGTATATTTTAAATAGACAAGTTGTTTCTAATTTAATTAGTATAGCATAATTTTAATATTTTGAATTTAGGAATTATGATTTATTTTTGGATTTAAGCTTTTCAAAAATATTTAATAAAATACTATATGATTTTAAATATGTGAGATAAATGTTCTATTGGTTTAAAAATTCATTTTAACTTAAGTTTGAATATTTAAAATAAGGTTCTAAAATTTTGTTTTATTCTTTAAAAATTATTTATCTATATATAACTAAGTATTTATAAAACTAATTAACTAAGTTAAACTTTCTTTAACACATAATTAAAATACTAATTACTTATATTTACAAGTGTAAATATCTTAAAGCTTAAACTAACAAATGTAAACTAAATACCATTTTTAAATGACAAGTGTTAATAGCTTAAGCCATGTGTCAAAATTTGGTTTTAATTTTCCTTTAATTTTAATTTAAATCAAATATTGTTATTTAAACTTGCATGTTCTCGTTTTCCTTTCTTTTCTCATTTTTCCCTTTCATATACAAAGAGAATTTTCAGATAAAAATGAGAAACACCCCATTCTAAAACAAATCTGCAAGTTCATCTCCTCAAAATACAAAATCAAATGCATAGCAATCTGTTCATCAAATACTTTGCAACCTGCATTTTATCTGGAAAAGCAAGTTTACCTGCATGCATGAATTTTATTGTAAAATCCCGGAATTTTGGACAATATAAATTTAATAATCAGTGTTTAAATTTATATTGAATTGATAATTTTTGTTAATAAATTTGATTTGATTTAATAATCTTCTTTATTTAAATATTTAATTTGTGAATTTATTTTCAATAAACTGATAAATCTATTTTCTATTTAATAATGTATATGTATTTATATATATTTTAAATAGACAAGTTGTTTCTAATTTAATTCGTATAGCATAATTTTAATATTTTGAATTTAGGAATTATGATTTATTTTTGGATTTAAGCTTTTCAAAAATATTTAATAAAACACTATATGATTTTAAATATGTGAGATAAATATTTAAAATCATATAGTATTTTACTAAATATTTTTGAAAAGCTTAAATCCAAAAATAAATCATAATTCCTAAATTCAAAATATTGAAATTATGCTACACTAATTAAATTAGAAACAACTTGTCTATTTAAAATATATATAAATACATATACATTATTAAATAGAAAATAGATTTATCAGTTTATTAAAAATAAATTCACAAATTAAATATTTAAATAAACAAGATTATTAAATCAAATCAAATTTATTAACAAAAATTATCAATTTAATATAAATTTAAACACTGATTATTAAATTTATATTGTCCAAAATTCCGGGATATTACAGGCGACCTATATATTAATGTATGTATGACTCTAGTTAGGACTTCATGTATGTCATGCAGTTATTTCCTGTCATGGTTTATTCTGATTTATTCTTATATGAAAAGATGGGATTATATTCGGATAGGTATCTAAATTATAGTGGTTCTTATGTCTTTTATTGCACTGATAGGTAGGCTATCATATCCTATAATTATTGATAATGATGTTCTATTTATTGATGATGATATAATAGATGATGTGTGCTAGCTTGACTATACTTGGTGATATCTCACTTATAGATTATTTTTGAATCTTGATGATGATTTTTGGATATCAATGATTCTCCTAATTGACATTGAACTTATGATTTCGGGTTTAATGTGCTTTTATATGGGTGATAACATCTTTATACATGGTTTTGTGGTATTTGACGTTATGCGCTACCATGAGATTGTCTAGGATATTTTAATTATATACCATGCATATATTACCACATATATATTGACTTTATAGTCGTCTCGAGTTATTTTGATGGAGTTATCATAATATTATTATGATTATTATCCCTTACATATACTGAGTTACATATGTAGATTGAGCCATTGATTTAGACATTATCTGACCCACGTGTTATTTAAGTAATGCTTGGGTCAGTACGAGACATTTTTTAACGACTCGTAATTTTTTCACTTCGAATCAGAATATTTAATTAATTTTAAATATTCAATTGAATGTTTTAAATGATTAGTACTTCATTTCAATTTTTATACAATGATAATAATTAATTGATAATAGTTTTCTAAATATATTAACTTATTTTATAAATATAACAAATTCCTCGTGCTTTGGAAGTTCAGTGGCACATTTTTACAACGTTTGTTTTAATATTATAAAATATGATTTTATAATTCAAATAAGATCATTTTAGTTATTAAAAGATGATACTAAATATATTTTCATGATTTTTTTACCAATACGTATAGGTTAACTAAAAGTAAAAATATGATCGAAATTCGAATTTTGGATTTTCAACGGTTAATGAATAAAAGTTGTAATAGAATACTGCATTGATGTTTATTGTTTTGTGCACATACATACACATGTATGTACATGTCATACATGCATGTACACTTATACATATACGTACTACATGCGTCGACTTAATTGTGAACATGTTTTGTGCTTAAAAAAGCAAACTTCACCTCACCATTAATGCACATCTTTTCATCTTTTCCACCTTATTTCTTCACAACCAAGGCAAGGGGACAAGGGGGCTTGACATGATGGATGGAGGGGACATGATGGACGACTAATCATGTGTAGGGGAAGATATTTTGGTGGTTTCTTAAAGGTCAAGGCTTAGGAAGGTTAAGAATACACCCTAAGACTTCACTTATCATTCACACAATTCACTTCTTCTTCCTCTTCTTTTCTTGAGCTCTAATAGCCTTTTTAATGGCCTCCTCCTATTAGAAAATATACCTTAAAGTAATAGCAAAAAAGTCATGAAAAAAAGTAAGGTATATATACATATATACCATACAGATCCACCTCTAAAGCGATGCCAAAATACTCCTCTTCCATCATGAAACCCACAACCAACCACCCTATATCTACCATGGCCGAGCTCAACCCTCCCAAGAAGCATGGCTGAGCACAAATGAGGTTGAGGAGCAAGTCCAGGAGGTCCTGGAGCAAAGAGAAATGCTATTGGATTTATTTCGAGAAGTTTCGGAGCGAATAGCTTAATAGTGAGAATATACTTTTAACTTGGTTTGTTTTAATTTTAAAAAATATATACGATTGTTGATGTGACTGCTTATATGGTTGTTTAATATGTTTGGATGATGGTTAGTTGAATACTGGTTGCTTATATCAAGTATATAATAGCTTGGTTATGGTAAAGTAAGATTATAATGATTTATGATTGGAGAGTCATATATGTTGAGAAGTGATGGCTATTTGAATTAGCCATAAATATCTTGTGAAAAATTATATATGTTATGACCAAAATAATACGTAGATAAGATAGGTTAAGCCTCTCTTTAAATCTTAAACCAAGAAGAAATGTTTTTAGAAAGATTTGGGATTTGTTTTAAAAGGAAGAAATTGAAGAAAAAAACAGGAGTTTTGAAATTATTTGGGAAAAATAAAATCCATGGTTTGATTTTTGAAAAATAATTGTTTTAAAGGTGGAAAATAATATAAAAATATCATATGGTTTTATATAAAAGTACTTGGAATTAAAATAAGATGGAAACTGGCTATCATAATAACATAATATTAAAGATGTGGAATAAAGTGAAAATGAGATTTTAGTAAAGTCAAATAGTGAAAATTTGGTTTAATATAGTTTAATATGGTACTAAAATGATTTAAACGTGTTTCAGATAAGTTTTATAAATTTGACTAAAAGGTGAAAAATGAGCTCGTCGCATTGCGGCAGTTCGCGATCTGAAAAGTTAAACGGATGTGTAGGATAAAATATAAGTCGAATTTTTGAAATAAGAATTTTTCGAACCCTTATGATCATGATTTTAGATAAAAGAGAAAAATCAAGATTTCATTTAATAAAGTCTGAGATAAGTCCAAATCAAGTTTTCAAAATCGTCGTGTTTTGGCAGTTCGTAAAATATCATTTTCGACTCTTTAAAAATGGATATTTTTAATCTTTAAAAATATCCAAATAAAATCCAAACATATGTTAAATGTTTTAAATGGTTTTTGAGTTATAAAAATGGACATATATATAATGAAATTTGTATTTTTATCTATAAAGCTTGAAAATCAATTTTCACTGGCAATTTAGCAACGGATTTTGACAACTTTTGAATAAATGTTATAAACTTTGATTTTTCTTCCCCAATCTTTTGAAAATGTTTTTCGAATAATTGAACAAGTATTTTATAAGGTTTAAAGTCTATCAAATAACTTGGCCGCCTTTTGGGTGATAGAGAGATGGTCTCTGGGCTGGAGGGGAAAGTTAATTTGATTTACTCGGACTGAATTTTCTTAAGGTAAAAGAAAAGAGATTTGGAGTTTGCAAAAGTTAAACAAGATTTAAAACAGGATTTTGGTTGTTAAAGAAAATAAAATAGTTAAACTCTGTATTAAATTCCAAGGAGAGAACTCTTACTATCCAGAAGAATTTAAGAGACGTTTTCGCCTTTATTTGACAAATAGTACAGGTTGAATATAGAAATTAGTATAGAGTATAATTAGTCTAAAATTAATGGATCCCTTTTTACTCAATACTCACTTATTTGGGTCTACAATAAATGATGTCTTAAATAATATTGTTTCTAACAATTAAAGATACGTTTTGGAAATGTGAAATCTTCATTAAGATTGAAAATATACTAATAATAAAATAGGGAAATACTTTTCCTAAGAAATTTAAGAGAAATGATTTGGTATTCTAAAGATTAACAGAGGCTTTAATTAACCAAAGGATTTAATAGAAGAAGATTGATAATCCTTATATACTAAAATAAATAGAAATGTTTTAAAGCTTATATAGCTCTATAGAGATATTTATTTAGGCGAAAAGATTTATAAATTGAATGATGTTTAATAATCACCTACATACCTGACATCTTTTTATCGATGATTGGTTCGGAGAGACCAAGACGAATTTGGGTGGTTCCTATCCGAATACCACTTCGAACCAACATATGCGTTCGAAAGTGAAGTCATGCTGAAGACAATGACTTTGAAGATGGAGATCTTCATAATGTAGGGCTGCTTGCGGCTAACCTCTGGAGTGATTCCTATATTATATATATGGTTGCAGTAATGCCTTCGTTCTGAAAATCTTCGATTGGTTAGGACTACTTGCTACTAATCCTTGGAGTTGATTCCCAAATAGGATGTTGTAGGAGGAGTGCCTTTGGTTTGTCCTTTACCTGGACAACTTGTATGGACGAGTGCCTGACATTGCTGTGCATATTGATTTTTACAAACGTACATCTATTTCATGGTGCAAGAGGTAATCCTCTTATACTTAACACCTTTCCCTGAGGCGTATGAACTCAAGGGTTGGTATATTGTGAAAAATCAATAATGTGTTGTTAGAAATGGCAGTGTGGCATCTTAACTGAAATTTGCTTTGTGAATAAGTAAAGCGTGACTTTGTGAAAAGTAAGGCATGGATTTGTGGAAAGTAAAGCATGACCTCACGAGTGTAATGACCCAGAATTTTGGGCATTTGAAATTGGGATATTTTATCAATTTTAAATATTTAAAAGTTAATTTTTAACTTGAAATTCAAATATAACTAATTTTTAGGTAGTTAATTATTGAATTTAATAATTGGAAATTGGGTAAAATATGGAATGTTGAGTTTTAAGCTTGTTAAGAATAATTTAAGGGCTTGTAAAATTTATAATAATAATACTGAAGATAATAGAACTTTTAAAATTTAATTTAAATGTGTATTGTTTAGTTTTAAAAATATATCGTTTAAATTGATATTTAAAAATAGCATTCCAAGGCATAGTCTCAAATTTCGACGAAACCAGTTCCATTGGATCCGTAACAGTGTATTATTATCGAATTTCGAATCTCGTGGCGTTGTTTGGCCGTACAGTATATAAACGCGCTGAAATTTATATTGAAAATTCAATTTAAAAAATGGGTCCATAAAGATATCCTCTTCATGCGATCGAATTAGGACTCGAAACCTTTTCCATTGCGTACGAAATAGGGGTATACCACTATAAACATCTAGCGGCATGCCTCGATAGGATGTCAAAATTTTAAGCTAGGGATCGAGACGAGTTTAATTTAAATATATATATATATATATATATATATATATATATTCGATAGACCTTATTTTCACATCAGCTATTTTCTTTCACCTCCAAATCACTGAAGCCCTTTTGGTTGTTAGTCCATGAGATGATGGTTTTGATGACAACAACCTTAGAATAGATTATAAAATATAAATACTAACATTATAAGTTTAGATATATATGTACATGCAGTTTTTAACCATTCAGGTACCAAGAATGAAGATTGTACAGTATAGAGATTCAAGATATCAAGATTAAAGACTCATGAGTATCAAGAATATCAAGAGTTCAAGAATTGAAGTAACTTATTCTTTAATTAGAATTTTTTTGAAACTCGTAGAAAAGCACCTACATCTTAAAATTCAATTTATTCGTGGAATGGAATCCACTTCGAGCCTGTTAAAGGGATGGAACCCTAAGTAGGATGGAACCTACGAAAAATCTAGTGGAACATTGTTTTGTATCCACTAACTTTTTATTCGAAATGATTTTTCAAAATTATATCCTGTTTTCAAAATGTTTTCAAAACCTTCCTTTTAAAAGCATCAAAAACCTCTATCCTGATTTTAAATAATTTTAGCCTCAAAATTATCTTTAATTTCAAAGTCAAAATTACTCCTGATTTTAAACTATCTTTTAAAATAATATATTTAACTTTTAAATATTTATACTTAAGATTTAAATATGAAATTATAGTTAAATTATATATATATTATTCTCTATATTTACTTATGGATTTTAACTATATCAAGTATATTAGAAAAGTTTAAAATAGTTTTAATATAAGATAAAGGTTATTTTCAAAGAAAATCAAATCATCAAAAATTGCTTTGGGATGTCGACATGCCTATGGTGACTATGTCGACATGGTGTCAGTTGAGCTCAAAATTTAAATTTCAAAAGAAGTGTCTATTCGCCATAACTCTTCATGAATGGACATGGCTGTTGTTCTATTATAAATAGGGGTTAGTTTCAATAAATTTTATATCAGATTTTCTGGTTTTTCACTCATCTTCTACTTCCACCTTTCTTAATACATACTCTTACCATTACTCTGCCAAAATCAATATTGAATCATACTCGATTACTTCTAATTTGATTCTCTATCACTATCTCAACAAGGTTCTCGGTGCTATTCAGAGTATAGACTTCTTTGTTATCTATTAAGTGAGAAAAGGTGTGATTGTGGCCTTGAAAATCAATCAAGCAAGAAAATGTGTGATTGTAGCCTTGGTAAATCAATTAGGTAAACTTGTTGCCCGAAAATCAAGTATCTCTACCCAGAGGATTGAAATTCTGGAGGGTGTACTTCGTAGCCTTGAAATCGAGGGTGTAATTGTACAATTGCTTTTGAAAGGAAATCCATACTTGTGTTGCGGGACTGTATGTAGGGTAACTCCGAACCAGTATAAAATCCGGTGTGTTCTTTCCTTTACTGCTTTTATTTTATTTCTGCATCTGTATTTTTTTCTGTGATTATCCCTGTATCTGTAGATTGCATACATCTGTGTCTAAATTAACATAAACTCAAAAAGATTTAGTAATTCTTTATAAACACTATTCACCGCCCCCCCCTCTAGTGTTAATCCTAGCCTTAACATCCATAATCCGCATTTCTTTCAATTGGTATTAAAGCGAGGTTTTCAAAGTTTCATAATCTGATTTTCGAAAAGTTTTCAAAATGGCTACCAACACTGGTACTGTTACTAACACTAGTATTCCTATCACTAGTTCATTTGTAGAAGGTAAGTCTACTGTCAGATCACCACTTTTTAATGGAAGTAACTATGCATATTGTGCATGTAGGATGAAAATATACTTCCAATCTATAGGATTAGACACTTGGAATATTACACAAACTGAATATTCTGAGCCCACAACTGATTTTGCACAGTGGACTGCTGAGCAAAAGACTGTTGCATAAAATAATTCAAAGGCAATGAATATTTTGTTTTGTTCACTAGATAGAAATGAATTCAATAGAGTATCGGTTTGTAAGTCTGCATATGAAATCTGGAAAACTTTGCAAGTTACTCACGAAGGAGCAAGCAAAGTTAAACAGACCAAAATTTCTATGCTCACAAATCAGTTTCAATTTATTTAAAATGAATCCTAATGAGTCTATTTCAGATATGTATAGTAGATTTCAGGATATTGTGCATTCTCTAGTATTTTTGGGAAAGGAATTTTCTGAAGAAGATCAAGTCAGAAAGATTTTAAATTCTCTTACTCCAGAATAAGATCAAAAGACACTTGCTATCGAAGAGGCAAATGACATCAGTACTTTAAAGATAGAAGAATTAATTGGAAATCTAATGTCGTATGAAGTTCAAATGATCGGGAGAAGAGAAAACAAAGCATCTGAAAAGAAATCAATGGCATTCAATGCATTGACCGATGGATCAGACTCAAATAGCGATAATGATGAAGAGATAGCCTTTATGACCAGAAATTTTAGGAAATTCCTGAAATACAAAAAGATGAATAATCTCAAGAGAAACAACTATAAGAACTCTAGAAATCAGAATGTAGTGCCAAATAATGTCAAATGTTACAACTATGATGAACCAGGCCATTTCAAAAGAGACTGTCCGTATCCAGATAGGCAAAATGCTCCTATGAACAATGATCCAGCAAAGAAACGGAAGCGTGCATTTACTGCAACTCTAGATGACTCAGACTCGTCCTCAAGTGATGGTGATCAGAAGACAGATAATTCGAATTTGTGTTTCACAGCTGTTCACGACTCCGACAAATTCAAAGAAACGGACTCAGAAAAAGGTACACGTATACAATACAATTGGTTGAAATTGCTTGCTTAGAATTAGTTGCTTAATTGCTTGATTGATTGATTTTGAATTAGTGTGTTGTTTGAATTTTAAATTTTTTTATTATTATTATCTTATTATTTTATTATAATTTTATTATTTTTTAATAGTATAATTTTTTGAAATATACTATAAATATTTCAGATATATATATATATATATACACACACATTAAAAATAATAAGTATATATATATATTAGAGAACTTAGGAAAAATAAATTATCAAAATTCACTGGCACATGTCGACATGGTCCCTACCATGATGTCGAAATGGGTACCAGAATTTGAATTCCCTTGAATTTCCCTCCACCTTTTCACTTCATTCAGTTCTCTGAAAAGCTACCTTTTGACCAGAGAATATGTCCTTTGAGAATCTATTTATTCACTATCTTTTATCATATCTTTTCACTCTCATTTTCAAATTCAAACTCTCTCTTCAAAACTTCAAGCTCTCTACTCACTACTTTAATGGCTTCTTCAAGCAACCCCTCCACCATGAGAATTTCCAGAAAAATAAAAGAGCAATTATTCAATGATCCGGAAGCAATAAAAGCATATATCAATTATGCTAATTGTGCCAAAGTCCACCCCGGAAAGTTTGCTATTTTTCAAGATTTCTCTTCTTATGAACTTGATTCTCTTTTTGCAAAAAATGGAGTTCTTAGTCTTACTGATGCTTCTCAAAATGATTTTGTTTGCTATCCAAATCTTGTCAAAATTTTCTAAACTAATTTAAACCGAGGATTTTATCATGGAAATGAGGATGAAATTTGGAGTAGTGTCAAAGGCACAAGAATTGTTTTGAATTGTGATCTTTTGGGTACCATTCTCAATTGCAAGTGTATTGGAATGGATCTTTCTAATTTTAAAATCGATGAAAATGATCGTGAGATATTTCATCACATTTTAGAAGGGAATGATAATTTTGAATTCAAAAATCGAAAATTTTCGACCAAAGGCAAGGATTGTCAATCTTCTTTTGCAACATACTTTGACCCTAAGATCGAGGAATTTTAACAATCCTACTTCAAAAGTTTGCAAAGCTCTTTTTTCTATTTTTGGATATTTTGATGTAAATTGGGCGCAAGTTATTTTGGATGAACTTCGTCCTAAAAATCTTGAAGTGGGTGAGAATACTTTATATCATGGAATTTATCTCACTCGGATTTTCAACTATTTTGGAGTGGATTTCAAAGGCGAAGAATTTGTTTCTAGAAAAGTTTTCAATCATTCCAACATTTCAATTATGAAAATTTGATTTGTTTTTCAACCTTATGAGACCCTTGCCGAAAAGAAAGAGCGTTTGGCTCATGAGGAAATGGAAGAAGAGGAAGAGGAAGAGGAAGAGGAAGAAGAAGAAGAAGAAGGAGATGAAATGGAAATTGAAGAAGAAGAAGGTGAAACCTCTTTAGAAAGCATTGACTATCCTTCTAATCCATCCACCAAAACCCTTCTCAAAAATCAAAAGACGATGGTTGAGAATCAACGGATTCTTAAACGATCCGTTAGTAAGAAGTTGGACAAAATTTCATCCAAGATAAACAAGTTCATTTCTAAAGTCAGCAAGAAACTTGGACTTTCTTCATCATCATCATCCTCTAACTAGTTTTATCTTTTCGTATCTTGTTGTATGTGTTTTAGTTTGTTTAATTCGAAAGTTTATGTAGTTTGGTGTGTGTTTAATCATTGTAACATCTTAGTATGCAATGAAATGAAATTTCTTTTCTATTATCTACCTTATCTTATCTCCAGAATAAATGTTAGTATAGTATATAAATATATATATACACAATTATTCACAAAATCAAATTAGTCATAATTTTTCACTAACACATGTCGACATCCCCTCTATGACCATGTCGACATGTACTGGTCAGAAATGACAATTGATTTTGAATTTGAAATTTGAATAACAACCATATGTCTATTCATTTCAAATGAATTTCTACACCTATATATACCTATTTCTTCTAGAATTCTTCACTGAAAATTATTTCCTATCTTCTAATTCTTCATTTCTTTCACAAATTAAACTACGGCTAATCCAATTCACAATTTATCCGAAAATCTTGAAGAAACTCTTAATTCGTTCAAGAGTATTCTCTCGTTCATTCTTCGTAACCAGCGACATCCTCCAGTCTCTCTCACCAACGACAATGATAATTGGGATGCTATTAAGGCAGATCCAATCTTTGGAGAAAAAGGATGGGTGGAAGTTCAATGTAACGTTTGATTTTTATTTTGTTTACTTTGTTTGAATTGTTTGTTTGAATTAATTTGATTTGGTTTGGATTGATACTCGGTGTGAATTGATTTCTTAAATTGGTTTGATGGTTGCTACATAAAACATGTATATATATACATTGAAATGTATATAATCCTTGACTAATTATCATGTTCATAAGGATAATTATTTCTTAATCTATCTATTATATATTCCATTGTATAGTTTATTAATACAGGTACTCTAGTCCAAGAATGAGGGGGAGTTAGTTTTTATTGATGACAAAGGGGGAGAAATATAAAATATGTTAGTCAGGCATAAATTAAGGGGGAGTTATTAGGATAAAAGTAATATTTTATAAACAAAGGTTGTCATCATCAAAAAGGGGGAGATTGTTAGTCCGTGAGATGATGGTTTTGATGACATCAACCTTAGAATAGATTATAAAATATAAATACTAATATTATAATTTTAGATATATACGTATATGCAGGTTTTAACCATGCAGGTACCAAGAATGAAGACTGTACAGTATAGAGATTCAAGGTATCAAGATTGAAGACTCATGAGTATCAAGAATATCAAGAGTTCAAGAATTGAAGTAATTTATTCTTTAATTAGAAATTTTGTTAAAACTCATAGAAAAGCACTGGCATCTTAAAATTCAATTTATTCGTGGAATGGAATCCACTTTGAGCCTGTTAAAAGGATGGAACCCTAAGTAGGATGGAACTTACGAAAGATCTAGTGGAACATTGTTTTGTATCCGCTAATTTTTTATTCAAAATGATTTTTCAAAATTATATGCTGTTTTCAAAATGTTTTCAAAACCTACCTTTTAAAAGCATCAAAAACCTCTATCCTGATTTTAAATAATTTTAGCCTCAAAATTATCTTTAATTTCAAAGTCAAAATTACTCCTCATTTTAAACTATCTTTTAAAATAATATATTTAACTTTTAAATATTTATACTTAAGATTTAAATATAAAATTATAGTTAAATTATATATATATATATATATATTATTCTCTATATTTACTTATGGATTTTAACTATAGTCAAGTATATTAGAAAAGTTTAAAATAGTTTTAATATAAGATAAAGGTTATTTTCAAAGAAAATCAAATCATCAAAAATCGCTTTGGGATGTCGACATGCCTATGGTGACCATGTCGACATGGTGTCAATTGAGTTCAAAATTTAAATTTCAAAAGAAGTGTCTATTCGTCATAACTCTTCATGAATGGACATGGTTGTTGTTCTTCTATAAATAGGGGTTAGTTTCAACGAATTTTATATCAGATTTTCTGGTTTTTCACTCCTCTTCTTCATCCACATTTCTTAATACATAATCTTACCATTACTTTGCCGAAATCAATATTGAATCATACTCGATTACTTCTAGTTTGATTCTCTACCACTATCTCAACAAGGTTCTCAGTGCTATTCAGAGTTATAGACTTCTTTGTAATCTATTAAGCGAGAAAAGGTGTGATTGTGGCCTTGAAAATCAATCAAGCGAGAAAAGGTGTGATTGTAGCCTTGGTAAATCAATTGGGTAAACTTGTGGCCCAGAAATCAAGTATATCTACCCAGAGGATTGAAATTCTGGAGGGTGTACCTCGTAGCCTTGAAATCGAGGGTGTAATTGTACAATTGCTTTTGAAAGGAAATCCGTACTTGTGTTGCGAGACTGGATGTTGGGTAACTCCGAACTAGTATAAAATCCGGTGTGTACTTTCATTTACTACTTTTATTTTATTTCTGCATCCATGTTTGTTTCTGTGATTATCCCTGTATCTGTAGATTGCATACATCTGTGTCTAAATTAACATAAACTCAAAAAGATTTAGTAATTCTTTATAAACACTATTCACCCCCCCCCCCCTCTAGTGTTAATCCCAGCCGTAAGATCCGTAATCCGCATTTCTTTCACTGGTATATGCTACATTCCTCTTAATCACCTCCCTCTTCTTTTATATTGGCAGTCGACTGTTCACAAAAAATGAAGCAGAAGAAAAAATAAAATAGCAGACAAGTACCTCCATTGAAAATGCATATTGTCGCCCCTTTCCATTTTCAAAATCGAACCAGAGCATTTCAAAAAAACTTAATAATTCAAAATCAAATCGTAGGTAGGTAATTCTGCGATTGAAATCATGAAAGTGTGACCTTGAACTCGAGATGCATAGCCGAAGGCATTGCTGGAAGGGACGACACCGCTTGTGGTTGCGATGTAATCTGGGTGAACAAGGGGACAAGGAATTTCTCTTAGGGTATTTCGTGATCGAACGGCGAATTGGTTGGGCGCGACAAAGTCGGTGGCGTTTGTGATGTAGTTAGGTCGAGGGCGATGCGAGTAGTGGAAGTGCGATTGTAAGGTCGAGGCGACGATTTGGTGGCTTTGGTTAAAGCTTCGGTGATCGTGCTTGTGATGTGGGGATGGCTGGAAGTTGCAGCTTGTTCATTATGAGCCTGGTATCGAACGGAGCTTGTCGATTTTGTTTCCTTGTGCGAATTAAGTTAATTTTATTTTTATCATTTTAAGTTTAATGTTTACTTAAATATAAATTTGTAGTTTAATGGTGATTATTATTTCATTTATCAGAGGATTCAACAATAAGGTAAATTTAAAGTTTTATTAACCCAATAAATTTTAATTTAAAATGAGAATAGTAGTAGTATGTTAAATTATGTCAAATGATAATAAATTCAAAAATTTCATTTTTACGAGGCCCTGAATAAAATGAAACAGCCGAGTTGGTTCGTTGCTGGGAGTCGGTGTAATAAAAAATTCAACTGAGTAAAATCTCACTCAATTGGATCACTGAAATAATTTAAAAATGTTGAATTTGAATTATTGGTTGTTTGGTTGATTTTATAAAATTACTATTTATTAGATGTTATATATATATATATATATATATATATCAGAGTGATTGATATTCCCGCATTATATAGCGAATGAGACCCTACACACCCGCATAATGGTGGATGACCCTATATATCGCGATATCCCCCTCGAAGTGGGATTGGTATTTTTATATTGTGCTAACATCTATGGATGTAGGGAAACAGGTTGAAGGAATCTAACTGGATTCCTCAAAAATGTTGAATTTATTTTCATTTTAGTTATATATAAAATGTTGAATAATCTGTGATAGATTATGTTGGAAAATTAAATTTGTTGGATGCTATGATATTGCTGGATATATTTTTGGAATTTTAAAAATATAAATATTGATTCTTTGAAGGTAAATAAAAAGGGAAAATTTAAAGCAAGAGGTTTATAGTAAAGATGGATAAATTCAAAAGTAATGAATTTGGGAAAAATGAATAGCTTGATTTTTATTTTATACTTGATAATTTCTAAATAAGGAAAGGTAGAAATTTTGAAATAATTGAATAAAAGGATTTAATAATGGGACTTAAGCGATTTGTTTAAGTATAAAGGTATTTAATTTTAAATCCGAGGTTTAAAATGGATTTGAGAAAAATAAAGAGGAAATTTGGGGGGAAATATGAAATTAATGTTTAGATTTAAATAAGGTTTTAAATCATAATAAATGAATGAATCCGGGATTTACGGATTTTGGAATAAACTTGGGTAAATCAAGGAATAAACTTTAAAATGGAATTTAATTCAAGGAAATCGATTTGAAAATCGATTAAGTGTTTTGAAACAGTGATTAAAAGGAGAATGAGACAATGGGATTTATAAACTGGGTTATAAATAAAGTGAAGTATTTATTAGTGGATAATTTGAATTTATAAATTCACGATGGGAATTTATATGGAGATGGTAATTCATTTTAAAAATAAATAGTGGTTTTATTTTTATAAATGGGAGAAAGGAAATTTACGGAGTTGGAACGTAAATTTAAACTGGAAATAAATCGAGAAAGATTTATAAATGACAAGATCGGTTTTATTGAGGTGGATATGTATTTTTCTGCAAAAGTAAGTATATTTTAAAGGAAAGATTTTTTAAGAATTAATTAGAAAATTAAAGTGTTTAAAAGAATGTTCTTATAAAGTTTAATATTTAGTTGTTCAAAAATTGTTTAATTATTGATAAATGTAGTTAGTTATAGTAGTTAATTATTTTTAAAGGTTAAATTAGTATTATGACTGATGTTTTTTAGTGGAAATAAAATATTTGGTTGAATGATTGTTTATTTGATAGTTAAATAACCGACTATCAAATCTGAACCCAATATGACTTTGGAAATATCTAGAAGAGGTACGGGAGTTATATGGTATAGTTACCGTTCAAAGTGCTATACTGTACGTATAAACTTGTTCGTTCTTCTAGGACATTTATAAGGAAATCCATCCACCAACGGTTAGGAGGTGAGCTCCAATCTTATTTTCGTTTGTGTATTTCCTAAAGAACCGGGGTTGAGTTTACCGGGAAATAGCGAACGTTGTTTTGAAGAGACCGGAATCAGCTTTGTGATCCGAAAACCACTTTGATCCAACGAGTACGTTTTTGGAATAAAGACAAGAGCTTGGAGTCTAAGATGGAGTAGTGAAGTGCAAGGACTAATTGCTGCTAATCCTGAGGGTGATTCCAAAATGGACGTAGTAGGACTAGTACCTTCGGCTCCGTTCAGACTAGGAACGAACTTGTATGGATTAATGCTATCAGAACATTGTCATTAGAGGACAATGAGCATTCTAAGTGAATGTCCTAAAAAGGTAACGCTTAGCCTCGAGCCTCATCAACCGGGAATGACCGAAAATCAGGGGATATGTAGCAAGGCTAAGTGGGTAGCACCCAAGTAGGGTAAGCTTACCCCTATGTAGAGTCATTTTTATTTCAGCTGTATGGCGGTTGCTGATCCTAACTGTAGGGTGATCTTATTCGGGCTATCCAGTAAGGGTTAGTCACATCTTGTGTTGCAGGGGATCGGCAGTGGTCCTCGGTACATTATTCTAAAGGTGTACTGCGACAGATGGTACTCCAGTGCTTAGTCATTTAGTTGGAAACACATTCTCCATACGTGCCTTTGCGGTTTTGATTGTAGAGCCTAGTATTGCTGGAATTTACTTAATGCAACAATTTCAGCTATTTGATTTAAGTATTTGTACTTAGGCACTATTATAATATCATAGGATTTTGATATGAAATGTTTTGGTTATCGTAAGGTAAAAACCCGACATGTTTATTTGTGGCATAGTCTTACGAGATACCTTTGATTATCAATGGATTTTGAAAACTTTAAAAATTCAACTGAGTGTGTTTTCACACGCTGGTTTTCCAGACCGACTTAGGTGTTATTTTGTTATAATGCTCCGGTTAGACTGAGTATTACAAATTCAGGATAGGATGCTATGGAACTCAAGAGACGAGCTAGATGATGAGGTACTCGTGGTATATTCCGCTATACATTGTAACCTGTATAGTTAGCTTCTGTGAGGACAACTTATTATAACTGCCCAGTACCGTGCTGTTGATTTGTGTTATACTCTGATGATGCAATGTATAAAATGGTAATAGTTCTTTTTGTATAATGATCAATTGTTATCTATTATATATTGTTCCGCTGCGATTGTGAGATTTTATGTGGTTATTTCTATTTTCTTCTTCTACCTCTTTCTTTTTTCCCTTACAACTGGTATTTTCGGCATTTGATTGTTCGGCATGTAATACAGTGGACGTATTAATGTCGATTTTTGAAGGTCGAAAATCTGGTCGTGACAACGAGCCTCACATCCTGGAGATGATACAGGAAATTTGTTGGTCTGTAGGAAATTTACAATATTACGGGCTATCAGATAATCATGGATAAAAGGTGCTGCAACCTTAGAATTTAAACCAGAGTAGTGTAGTGGCTAGCCTAAGACAGGTGAAAAGTCACCAGGCACTATGATCCATCGGTGTTAAACAATGTAGTGTAATGTCTAGCCTGAGATAGGTGAAAAGTCACCGAGCATTATGACTTTCAACAGAGTGTCAACAAGGAAGGAAATGGCCACTAGTCCCCTATCATGTTGGAAATCCAATTCCAATATAAGCTTTATTGCATTGATTGTATTACCAAAATAGTTGTAATGCCTTACAAACATTTTAGCTACTTCTTAGTATCATATACCATATGCGTGGGTATTAATACCTTCTTTATATATTTATTTGAAAAGTGTTTTCAAACCAATGCCATTAAAGATAATATCAAAATGTCTCGATATAAAGTGTTTTTGTTATTGTAAGGTAAAAACCCGTCCATGTTTATGTGTGATGTGGTCTTGCAAGATACCCTTTCTTTTCAAAAAGATTTTGTTTTGGCATCAATCTGATCTATGATAGTATCATATATATTTATAATTCATGTTTCTCACGCTGGTTTGCCAAGCTTGATCCAGGTTTCTTAATACTTGAGTCAGGTCCGAGTAGTTTCAAGATTAGCTGAAGGCGCTTGGAGTTTCCAAAGGAGAGTTAGAGATCTTCATCAACGTATGGACGTAGTTTACTTTTCCGCTATGTTTGTTATTTTTCAGCATTTATAAGGGAACGTGTTTATAACTGTCCAGGCTGAGCTTAGGTTAGAATCTGATATATGTATTTAAAAAAATTCACTGTAAAGATTATTGATACTATAAATTATCTTATTCGTGTAAGATTCTGTTTAGTCTTTATTTTATTTTACCCTTAACAATTGGTTTATTCGGCACTTGAATGCTCGGCATGCAATACAGTGGGTGTATTAGTGTCGATTTTCGAGGGTTGAAAATCCCTTTTCATTACATATTTCAGGTACCGGGATGGTGAGACCATCTTATGTGTTGTAGGCTTAAAAAGGGACTTAATAAATAGGAATGTTGTATATTATTAGCGTAATGTGTACTCATTAAATATTTGATGTAGTTTTGTATATTGATTATATGTTATATATTGTTTGTGATGTTTTGTACTCATTGACTCTTATACATATTTCATAATAAATCTTATTGCTGCATTACAGACATTTTATTGTTTGTTATATTGTATATTGTGTATTGTTCCATCCTAAAGATGCACATGTTTACCGATTTATGCCGATACTACATACATTTTGTAGTGAGTTATATTCAATGTCTGAATACGTATGAGTGTTAGCCTAAGAGAATATTCATCTGTTTACCCCATGTAGACTCATTTGTTGTATATTTTGATAGTATTACCTAGTGTTGCTCTTGGATGGTATGAGTACAGAGGTGGGATGTTTTAATTTGTATCAAAGCAGGCTCAGAACAATACATTAAATACAAGGGACATGTGTCAAGACCTTAGATAAGACTGAGAGTCCCTGTTTCCTTGGGTGTGTTAGGTAGTTTCCTTATAATAAGGGATAACAGGAGTAAAGGTACATATTTATTTATTACACGGTGATTACTGTGGTAATCATCTAGAAATGTATTTGTTAGTTTATACAAGATATTTTCGTTTTTAATTCTTTGAGTACAAAATATAAGTGACTATGGTCCGACCAGTAGTGTCGAAATTTATATTAAATATTAGACCTTTGGTGGCTTAATATTGAATTGTTGTGTTTCCATTTGACATTGACCAGTGTATGCAGAGGAAATTGATCCATAGATTTTTGACTGAGAGCATTCACAGTTATTTATTATATTTGTTTGATTATTGATAATTGTTTATACTGAATTTAATTTTGATTATTGTTTGGTTGAATATTTGTATGTATTTATCGAAGTTGTGGAATGAATTTAATTTTTGGTTTTTATTTGTTATGAGTAAATGTATGGTGTTTGTTTGATATTATATAATTTTTATTGAAATGGTTTTTTAAATATAGATTTAAAGGGTGTTTGAAATTGTTTTGATGTTACTTAGTATCTATTAGAAATAAAGAGTTTAGACATATATATAGTTTAATATTATATATTTTTGGAAATCAAGCAAATGTTGTGATTAGAAATCTCTTGAAAAGTATATAGTATAAATATGGTATTAGATTATGTTTTAAAATAAATTCATAAAAGTTCTATAAAAGCAAGTATATTAAAGAATTTGTAAAGATAATATTTATAGACATTTTTGAAAACACTCGTGTTAATTTGTCCACTGAGTGGTTTAAGAATCTGGTTGACGCATTTGGCTAATGTTATCGATATGAATTCCTAAACACTAGAATGGGACATATGGACATAATGTTTTGTAAAGGTTTTAATATTCTGAAAAGTTAAAAACAATTATAAGGATTCAAATCTTCTGAAAAGAATAAAGTATTTTGTATAAAATATCAGCAATTTCTTGTTAAGAATTCAAATGATTTTAAAAGATTGAAATTTTTAATGGATTAAATATTTTGAATGATTTTTATGAAATAAATTTTATGATAAATTACTTGGACGATTGTGAAGTTATACAAATTTATTGGATGTATTTACTAGATGGTTTACTTTGGTTAGAAATATGGTTATTACTTTTGAAGTATTAAGTATTATAGACATGTTTATAGCTTTATATATGGTGCATTTATATATATATATATTTAAAGAATATCGATAAAAGAATGTGAATGTATCCAATGTAAAGGTTAAACATTTTGAAATGTAAAATGTTGTTTGCGTATAAATGAATGTAAAGCTATATAGGTGCATTGGTTGCGAATTTATTAATGGAGGGTATTCGGAGAAAATGTAGTACATTTTGTAAAATAGACTATGAATTCTAATGAATGTTTTAAAAGTAATATTATGAGTTATATATTTTGATTTTTTTTATAGTTTTTATAATTTAATTATGAGATTATAAGATATTATTAAAATTACATATATAGTTTTAATAATTATTTAAAAATTGATTAAAACAAAGAGGAATACTATTTGGAAAATGTTTTGATAATTACCATGAAATGTTTTAGAAAATTCATAATATTCTAAAGTGATACTTGGATTAAGAAAATGTTTACTTGGAAAGTGTATTGATCAGCGTTAATTAATATTTTTTTTGAAATGGCACTTAGATACAACATGTCACTTGGACAACATAACACAAATGACCTCTCGCACCAAAGTTGGATCACTTAACCACTAGGACGCTAGTGCTTGTCAGCGTTGATTAATATTATTTTAAAGTGATATATATATATATATATATACACATTCATGTAGTATACAAACGACTAAATGGATTTGCAAAGTTTGTATAAAAAGAGGCTTTGGAAGTGTGTTAAATCTAACTTTTTAGAACATTATGAAGAAGAAGGAAAAGTCCTATTTGGTTATGTATATTACTAACTACCGGAAGAGAGAATTGTTTGAACTTGATTATGGAACTAGGTAAAAAAATAATTTTTATTAACTTCTTTTGAATGGAAAGGAAATTTTTATGAAATGGATACTTGAGATAAACTATTTGTAAGATTGTAAAGTTTATACTTAATGAAAATAATTATTTGAGGAATGTTTTGATAAAGAATCATAGTTTTAGTTTCACAATGTTAAATTTTATAAATATGTTTGAATATTTCTTTAACATACATACATACATATATCTAAAATGTTTTGACAAGAAATTGAACATTTGGATATTTAGGAATTTTAAATTAAAAAGCGTTTGTTTTATGAATATATGAAACGATCTGTATAAAGTAATTTTCAAAATTTTAAGATGGGATATTTGAAAATGGATCGATATATAAAATGATATTAGTAATTTGAAAGAATGATTCATAATAAAGGGTAAAGGATAAATTTTATCAAGTAAATTATGGGAAAGGAATATTTTGGCAAGTTCTTATACCAAATTGTGAAGTGAAAATTTTAAAGAAAAAACTTTTAAGAAAAGTTTTGGTATAGTTGAAATATTTTAAAGATTGATTGAATAAGAATTTTAGAGGAATTTTTTTAAAATGAATTGGTTAGGTAAAGTATTTTGTAATTATGGAAAGTAATTTTCAAATTTGCTAAATCTATTTTTGAAATAAAATGAAATTTACAACCTTTTATGTAATGATCGACCTTCTCGACCCTCAAACATCGACACTAAATACATCCATGGTATTCGTGTGCCTAATACCCAAGTATCGGAAAGATAGATAGTTAGGGCAAAATAAAAGAAAATGAGCAGAATAAGAAAGAAGAACACAATAATCTTACATGCGGAACGATAATATATATTATCACAAAAGTGTAGTACAAAGTGTTGCTCCAACATACATGATAATCTCAGAGTTACAGAATGTCTAAATACTACTATCATACGGGTAGTTATAACTGTTTGTCCTCACAATGTTGATTATACATATAGTGAACAGAAATAAAAATAGGTACATAAATAGGTGGAAACATCCAGCTCATCTCCATAAGCTTGAGGCATCCAACTAAAACCTACTTTCTTAGTCTACTCAAAAGAGTACACGAGAAATTTTGGAAAAAAATGCCACGTGCAAAACATAAGTCTAATATGAGAATCTCAAAAATGTGTATATATGCACATAAAAGAACTTTTGAGACCAACCGAATCACCGATAATGTTATTAGCTTAAAAGAACTAAGAACATTTATATTTACATTAGGTGATATTATAGCTAATGTCTAAGGCATGTAATATAAATCAGAAAATAGCCGTGATTATTACATTAGTCACCCTTTAGCATATTAGAGCACATTTAAAACTGCTAAGGTATGTTCGTGTATGGATTTTCTATGCAGATGCCTTAGTAAATTGTAGCGAATCTCTATGATAAGGATCAAAAACTATATTCCCGAGTGTCATATATCTCTAGACAAAATATACCATAAGGTAAAAACAACTGACCCATGCCCTAACATGTAAACCAAGTATCAATAACTCCCGCTAGCAACATCTATAAGTCTACTCTAGATAATGGAGTTAATATACCCTCGTGGGTCAGCTAAACCCAGGATTATACATCGTACTCTGTCTTTAGTCATTTTTCCGATATTGAGGCTACATTCGGCATATTTCACACAAGTCTTCATCACTCGAACAGAACCTACATCACTCCATGGATTCATAAGCTTGTTTGACAAATGCTAATGCTGACTCTCCCTTAGACTTAACCTTAGGATAGACAGTTCAACTCTATAACATAGGTCTAAATATTCATGTTGTCCTCTCCCTCGGACTTAACCTTAAGATAGACAGTTAAACTCTATAACATTCCACTTCAACAACCTCTTCCAAAACTGACTTGTATACATGTTTTGAAATGGTATTCAGTAAGTAAAACATTTACCAATCCCGGACTCTTCAAAACCAATCGATGAAATTTCAATTAACTCAATTCTGGTTCTTTAAGAAGTAAGTGAAAGTTAGACGTTTCGGACCAATACTCATCCCCGGGGTTTCTCAAAGGGTATGAAGTAACAAAGCTTTTTAATACTTATTATGTTATATTTGGTCAAGTTCGATAGTTGATTAATCGACTACCGAGCTTCAAGTGATTGCTTATGGAAATCAAGGTTCGTATACTTAACACATTTTCGACATTCCAACTTAATTATTCCTCAGTCAAGAGGGAAGTCGGTAGGATGAAGCACTATTGCTTTTATCCCTGCTCAAACATGAATCTTAACTCTTACAAATAGAGAAGTTACCACGCTCGAATTTTAGTGTTAAGTATACTAATACTAACATTTCATAAACAAATAAATTACATGTTCATTTGGCACAATGTAACTTCTTATCCCTTCTTCCAAAATAATAGTTTTTGAAAAATAGTTGTATATAAGTTAGAAATGGTTATAAAATGATATAGATATGTATAATAGTTTATTTATAAAGCTACTACATTTAATAGAATTTAAAAATAGACCTAAAGAAGAAAAGTGTAGATAAAACTCTGTATATTATATTAAAATATTAAACTAGTTTTACGAAGTTATATACAAATAAAATACTTTTAAAAATACTTATAAAACGGTTATAAATAGTTATATATAATGTTAATTTAAAAATAATTACTTAATATTGATATGAAAACTTTTCTACTTTAAAAAAATAAACCAGTTATGTATATATATAAACCTTTAATAATTCAAAATAACATATTTAAATATATATATATAAACTTCAAACTTATTTTAAAATACTTATATATCATTTATAAAATTCTTTTTAAAAGATTACATAAAATATCTAAAGTAGCAATCATTTTACAATTTTACAAAAACATGTTTTTCCAAAGTGCATCCATAGCGACTATCGATTTACGGACCATAACTTTTGTAACTTTGTTTTATAGATAAAAATAACTTTTCAACATGAGTTCTTTCTATTGTTTATACTACTATAAGTGTAGAAAACATCTCATTCAAAAATATTCAAAAGATGGAGTTTAAAAACTAAGACATAAGAGAGGGGATTCAAAGTGCATTTATGAAAACTATCGCTATACGAAAAATTCCATATTCAATTCAAATTCAAAATTCATTCACATATATGTAAATGGTTCTCAAGTCCAAATCACATCACAAAGAACAATGGAGTAACATATACACAACATATATAAGAAAGAAACACAAAGGAAAGCAAAGTAAATACAACAATATCAAAAGTTCTTCTATAATGACTATCACTATAAAGGCAATAACAATAACTATTCTATTACATATGCTAATTCAATAGTCATATCCAATCCAATTCCATATGCCATTACATATGCACAAATATACAAGTCCAAGTCCAATTACATATGCTCAGATAAACAAGCCCAATGTCCAAAGTCTAATGTTACATATGCCAACAATCCAACACTATCAAAGGACTTCCAACGCACAACAATTATACAAAACCAAATGCTTTTCAAAGAACATAAATATGGATTTATAACTTTAAATAGTTAGGGTCTATTATAATAAGTTATAGCAAGCAAATTAACAAGTTTATTGTTTTCATTCAAGGAGTGAGATAACTCACTTTTAAACCAAATCCAAGCTAGCTCTTCCTAGCTTCAGCCTCGCAACAACCCAAAAACTTCCTACCTTCAACCCAAAAGCTCACAAACCAAGGCAATATTGCCTTAATATGGTACGGCTAAGGAAGAGATGGCCTAAGAAGTGCACGACCTATGCTAATATTAGCCCTATTGCTTATGGGCAAGAGAGAAATGGGTGTTCAACTTTAAGACTTACACTTCCGAGATTATGGAATGATGTTATATGTTATTTTAGTGATATAGAAAGAGTTTGAAGAAGTTTAGATTTTGTTTGAATTAAAATTTGTTTCAAGAATTTTGTGAAGGGATAAGAGTGAGAGAGTTCTGAATTTTAAGTTGTGAATGAGAAAACAATCCAAAAGACCATTTCCTGTTTATTTATAGGCTTAAGAATTAGTGGAAAATGACCAAGGATGCCCCCTCATATGGCCAGCCACCATCTCCCCTTGACAATGCCACCACTTCCACTGCACCATGTGTGATATCCCGGAAATTTGGCATCAGAGCTTTTAAATCTTAATTTACTATTCTTATGTATATAAAAATGAGTTTATCTCTTTTTAAATTGAAAATAAATGAAAACAAACAAATTAAAAATATAGCTTATTCAAAAATATTGAAGTATTTATTCTATTAAATTTCAAAACATTAAATCCAAATTTTAAATTAATTTATCAAATCAAATTTCAAAAATCAAGTTATATATGGATGCATATATAACTCTTTTAAACTTAAAAATAACAAATCCTATTTTTTACAAAAATAAGAATAGTAAATTAAGATTTAAAAGCTCTGATGCCAAATTTCCGGGATATCACATTTTAACTACTCGTAAAAATTTGAGTACCCAAGAATTTAAGAAAACAGAAGATAAACTCTGGGTCAGACATGGGTCTGCTGTGAGTAACAGGTTAAAGTTGCTTAACTTTGAAAAACCTTTGAAAAGAAAGGTATCACGTAAGACTTCCCACACATAAACATGGAAAAGTTTTTACCTTACGCTAACCAAAACATTTGATAGGAAATCCAGTGATATTATAATAGGTCTAGGGTTTTCAAATAAATATGAAATAGCCGAAATTGTTACATTCATTAAATTCTAGCTACTAGCCACAAAAATCAAAACCGTTGGCACTTATTGGATTTTGGATTCCATACAATGGCAGGGCTACTGGGGTACCACCCGTCACAGTATGTGGCCTAGATCAACGTACCAAGGAGCCACCCTAACTCCCCAGCAACACAAGACCGGAACCATCCCTTACTGGACAGTCCCGAACAAGATAACCCCGCAGTTGGTGTACATCCAACCGCCCACACAGCCGAAATAAAAAGGGACCTCTAGATAGGGGTAAATCTTACTCTCAAGTGGGGGCTACCCACGAAGCCTTGTTGCACCTCCCCTATTTTAGCCATTCCCGGTTGATGAGGCTTGAGGCTACAATTACCTTTAGAGAACACATCTCTTAGAATGCTCATCGTCCACCTGACGATGTTATGAAAGCATTCAATCTATACAAGTTCATTCCGGGTTCGAATGAGACCGAAGGCATTATCTCGTTACACTCATTTTGGAATCACCCTCAGAGTTAACGACGATAACCCTTGCACTCTAAATTACCATCTCGAACCTATAAGAACTAGCTCCGTCAAACTCATCATGGAATCACCCCTAGAGTTATACTGACGTATAGTCCTTACACCTCGAGTCTTCACTCTTCACAAAAGATTCACGGCCTATCGTTAAATTGGATCGATGTGGTTTTCGGATATCCAAATATGGAAACCCGATCCCGGTCTCATCGAAATCCAAAACGTGTCTTTTAAGGCCAAGTTGTTTTAAAGGTTTAAAACAATTCAATTATCTATATACATAGATAGATAAATCACAGATTCACAACAGATAATCAATATTATCATCATATCAGATAAACCATATTATCATTATCCAAAAAGATATTCTATATCAACATCACAATGCAACCAATGCATCCAAATCACTCAACGTTATCTATCTCATATCTGAGATTCAAACCATCTAAGCAACAACATTATCCATCCATATAAGCAATGATTTACCACACCAAATATAAAAAATGAATTAAATTAATTACATCATTCTAATTAATTTAAAGTATATTAAATTAATTACTTTACCAATATATCACTATTAATTAATTATCAATCAATTAATTAATCATCAAACAATTATTTATTTTAATTAATCATTCCTGATTAATTAACCTTTAATTACATTCAAGTAATTATTCACTAATTAATTTCTCAAATTAATTATACTTAACCAAATACAGTAATTAATCTACCATGTTTGAGAAAGTCTTCCCTAAACCACTCCTTAAAACCCTCCTTCTTGTCTCCTTCTAGAAGCAATTACTTTAATTAATTTTGCTTAGGGAGATAGATGATTTAATACTTATTAATATGTTCATATGTTTATTACACAAGTGAAATAGAATTTAAACAACTTTTATTTAATAAAAGTTGATTTTCGATAAAACAATTTTCAGTCACATTTTTGATATTTATTCAAAGTATATATTTTTATAAACATATTTCAAAAACAAGTTATTTATCATTAGTTATTAATTAAAATGTGTTTATTAAGGTCATAAAAATCATATTTATCATATATAATAATTTTTTAAAAGTTCAGATATTCGAAGATGAAGTGTTCGAAATTACAGATTGCTACATGTTATAAATTAGTATTATTTGGAGAGTCATTTATGTGTGAAATATTTTTATGCTTTAATGGTAAAATTGAAATTTTGTGTTAAATGGTCAGAATATTTTCTACCAATTTGAAAACACCTAATTTTATCATAATAAACCGTAAGTGTATGATGTACTATTGCAGTATGTAGGAAAGTGGGTGTCGAATCCACAGGGAAAACAAATACTTTCTATTTATTTAATCAAATTAAACCAAGAAGTTAAGAGAAGTTCTAAATTAAAAGTGCAAAAAGAATAGTAAAAGAGGAAACTACTGTGATTGAAGAATAACTTAAGGGAATAAATTCACTCTTCAAATTAATCAAATAACAAAAGATAATTCCTACGGTCCCTTTTTTAATAAATGAAAATGATTTATACATCTACTTTAAGTATGAAATATCAACCCTAAATAGAGAAGTATAAATCATCAAATTTAAACGTACAAATCGATCTATTTATTAGTTATTTAGAAAATGTTAATATATATATATATATATGATACAAAATCTATCTAAGCATGACCTATTAAGGTATAAATCAAATATAGATCATCAAATTCAATTCTATGCCAAATATTATTAATACTTCCATGGTTCATATATGTAGATAATTCTCTATGTAGTTTATTACTGATTTAAGCATAAACTATTTGAGATAAACCAACATATGTTTTTAAAAAATACATGTATAAGCATGAATAGAAAAATATCTAAAGAAAAGTAAGATCCAAAACTAGAGAATTGTAAAAGCGTCTTTTTGTTGATTTCAATTTAATTGAAGAGCTTCATTACCCCTTAAATTGAAGGGGATTAACTCATAATGAAATATGAACAAAAAGAAATATAAAAATGGAAAGAACCATTAGAGAAAAAGAATAAGAAAGAAAAAAATACTAACTTTATTTTCTAACTCCAAACAAAAGACTACAATCAAAAGGTTCAATGAACGAATAGATATAATGAGAGGTATTTATACATATTTCCAAACCCTAAAGGTCTAATGGGCCAAATGAGTCTCTTTTGAAGCAATTGGGTAATTAATTCTCATTCTTTTAGCCTTTCTTCAATTAATTTCTTTATTCTTTCTTCGTATGGGATTATGCGGCATCATTAACTTTATTTCTTCGCCTTTAAAATATCTTTCTTTTGCATCAAAAACCCAAGTCTTCAAATCATTCTTCTTTGCATCAATTTCTTATTCAAATCTAAATTAATTGCGTGTACTAACAAAGCTATTAACTTTTCAACTAAATATCTACAAAAACAAATAAAAATTATAAAAAATGTGCAGATAATTTTCTTAACAATAAAATATGCATAAAACCCCCTTTTGCCCGAAATGAATGATGATTGAAAGAACTTTCATGAATATGTGAAAACATGCAAAAAAATACCCTTTATGTAACTTTTATTTGCATGAAATAGGTAAAAATATGAGCATAAAAATGTACACCTTTAGGTGTATATCAAATACCCCCACACTTGTCTTTTTATTCGTCCTCATATAAACTAAATAAAACTAGATAGGTTACAATTTTTTTAGGAAACACGATTGCATTGAGCTTATGCAACAAGCCGTTAAACCTTCCCTAGTAGGACGAGTGTTGTCTCGTGAGGGTTTTCAACGTATACTATCCACAAAATCCAAATGCAAAATGTGATGTCCTAATCTAATGCGAATGAATGCAAATTTATTTATAAATGAAAACTCGATTTATATTCAAATAAGTACGATATTGTATCGTGTACTTGTTTTAATCAAAATCAAGGAACCAAAATTTTTCAACTTATTAAGAGTTCCTAACAAAAATCAAGTCTTCATCCATTGGACACTAGTTTGGTCAGTTGTTTCAGTAAGAAACATTGTGCAATTTTTTGTCAAAATTTATGAAGTAATATCTCTATTTCCTTTAGTATAACAAGTTCAAACTAGTAAAATCAAAAGGACAATTAGATTTCAATTACCACTCTCTTTATTTTAATTATTTTAATAAAATTTTATTATTATTATTTACATGCACCTAACTTGTGGATCAAGGTATACCACCCATGAATTGCCTTGCGGGCTTACATGAAAATTGGGAAAGAGCTTGGCGAATTGTGCAAACTGACGCTGACCATGTCAGAATAAGATCGGTAATCCTTAGATGTCCAATCTCATAAAATGAGACCAAGGCATACCACTCATGCTCTGCCTGACATTTATGTGAGAGTTGAGAAAGAGCTTGGCGGGTATGCATACCAATGCTAGATATACTAGAAATGTTGGACACCCTTAGCTTATTATTTATTTATATGTTTTTTTAGAAAGAGCTATGTAAAATCATCTTAGCATCACTTAGAATTAAAAATGTTAACACTTTAGACCAATCACTCTTTAAACAATGATTAAAAATTAGAGTATACTCCATATCCATCACCTATGAGTCAACCTATATACTACTTTCACTATTATCACTTGTAAATCAAAATTTTTGTTTTGATTTCTATTCAAAACCAATTACTCACTAAAATTCTCAACAGATGACCTAGACTGTATAATCACTATTTTGTGTTTTTTTAAAATAAATCAAAGTTATAAAAGTCATGAAAAAAATTTATTCAATTTTTTGAAAATAAAATGCAAAAGATGAAGTTTTTTTTTAAAGAATGAAAATGCAAAAGAAAAATGAATGCAAAATTTAAAAAAATTGAAATGAAATGAAATGCAATGTGAATTCCCTTCCGCACTTAAGATATACAGTTTCCTCACTATTTACTTTTTACCTAAAAATAAAGGAGAGGACCCAAAGATGGATCAAATGCAAAATAACTTATAATTGGAAACGTAATTTAACTACTATATGCAAAATTGTGTCGAAAATAAAATGTGATTTAAGCAAATGGTGAATGAATTGAGATAAGCGCTCTCCTTTATCTCCCCCACACTTGCTTTTAGCATTATGCTTTGAATTTGCAGTGCATAGTAAAATGTTGCCACATAAATGTTTGTTCTTAAACCTAGACTTAATATCAAGCAAAATAATTTCAAGTGCATTCCTTACCCGAATTTTCACTACTAAAGTTCCTTTCACAAGGTTGTACATGTGCTCTATAAATTCATCATTGCAATCCTTCAAAAATATGTGATCGCAAACAAATTTGTATGAAATAGTGAAATTTATTGACATTTCAACATTGTCGAAAAATTCTAAATCAAGTTTATGTTCATAATCACAACTCGAATTTATTTCAGGCTCCCTCTCAAACTCATCCTCAAATAGTTTGAAATACTTGTATTCACTAACTTCATCTTCTTTTGCTGTTGTCAACAACTTCATTACATGTATCATTTTCAAAACTAAAGTTATTGTATTCAATTTTTTAAAATTGGAAAAAGGAAGATCAAATTTTAAATTTGGTTCAGGCTCTGAAAAGAATTGAAATCCAGCTCAATTACTGCATTTTCTACAACATCATTAAGATTTTCATTTTCAATTTCAAAAGTTGTTATTTAAAAATCTTTAATTTTGATAAATGGTGGATTATCATCTGACTTGTCACATGTCAGGATTTGATTTTGTTGCTCACGTTGTTTTGTGTAGGTTTTCAAATAACAAATCCGTATGATTTTTTTGATTTTCTTCCATTTTCTCAGCTAAATCAAATTCATAATTATCAATATGAGAATTTTCAATTTGAAATTATTGAGATAAAAAATTATCAATCGCACCATAATTGAAACTATTCTCATTGCCAAAATCATTTAAAAAGTGATTCATGTTTCCATTTTGATTTTGAAATTCATTTTAGAGTCCGAAATTTAATGATATGGGTTATAATCAAAATCATTAGAATTTTAAAGTGAATTAAAATTTTGATTATTTTGACTTGAGTTATTGCACAGATATGAATTACAAAAATTATTATCATTTGATTTTGTTGTATAGAAATTTCTAGTAAAGATTCAATAGTTTCGATACCCTTTTCAAGAGTTGAGGTTGGCCATTATGTTGAAAATTTGCGGTGCACAATTCAAATTGTATGTACAATAGCTGTTATTAAAATATCCATAAGAATTTAATGTGAAACTATATGTATTATATTGATTTTCATAACTATTGTAAAATTCTTGGGGATAAGAGAAACCGTTCATTTTGAATGAAAACAACAAGAAAACAATTTGACTTTTGTTGCACCTAAATCAATAGCTTTTATGGGTAGCATGCAACCTCCTTTGCTAATAGTTCAATTATAAAAATTTCGAATCACCAAAAATTCTTATAAAATCCCTATTATATATAATATTGTGATCTAGCCCTTGAGAAAATTAATTTCACAAATTTGATTTTTCAATTATAAAATTTTCAAATTGCATTTCAATAAGTGAATTTATGAATTTTTATACAGACAAACAGACACAAATCAACAAATATCAGCAATCAAACATTTTTGCAAAGCAGCAAATTTTACAAAATTTCAGCACCCGTTTTACCAACTATCAGTGCAAGCATAAACTAGGAATCAATAGATAATATTAGAGCCTATAGAATATTCGCATATTTTATTTTACAAAAAGAAATTATTTTTAAGCGCAATTTGCAAATCTTTTTTGCAAGCGATGTGAATTTTTGAGCACGTAATTTCAAACTTCTCTGTTGTTTGTGCCTGTTTGTTCCCCACCCAATTCTCCTCTTCTTCCCTAGTCAAAATATAAAAAAAAATTGGTAAAAGGAAATGGTGGAGGTAGTGGTGTATAGGATCGCAAGTGGTTAGTGATTGGAAATAAAGGTGGATGTAAGTGCAGAGCAATGATGAAGGATGCTTGCAATTTTGGTTAGGTTTGATTGAGTTCGTTGCAAATCTAAATGTGATTTCAAAAACAAAGACAACGAGAACATATAAGAATAGAGAGCATAATATAACTAGATTAAAAAAATAGAGGAAAGAAAAAAAAGGAAAAACAAAATGCAGACAAAAAATTAAAACTAAAAATAAAAAGAAGAAACAAAAGGTAGAGAGAACTGGGACAAGAAAAAATAGAAAAAAACAATTTTTTAATAAAAAAATAAACACAAAATAACAAGGAAATTAATCCGAAAAATAAGCAAAATTAAATTGTTTTCCCCGACAACGGTATAAAAAAATTGGTTAGAGTATTTTCTACCAATTAGTAAACACCTAATTTGTCGTAAGAAACCGTAAGTGCACGTCGTATAATTGTAGTATGTAGGTAAGTGGGTGTCGAATCCACAAGGAAAACAAATAATTTCTATTTATTTAATCAAATTAAACCAACAGGTTGAGAGAAGTTCTAAATTAAAAGTGCAATAATAAAAAAGGAAATACTGTGATTGAGGAATAATTTAGGAGAATAAATCCACTCTCCAATTTAATCAACTAACAAAAGATAATTTCTACAATCCCTTTTTTAATAAATGGAAATGATTATATATCTTCTTTAATGAAATATCAACCCTAAATAGAGAATTATAAATTATCAAATTTAGACATACAAATCGATCCACTTATTAGTTATTAAGGAAATATTAATATATTTGATACAAAATCTATCTAAGCATGACCTATTAAGGTATAAATCAAATATAGATTATCAAATTCAATTATAAATAGTACCATTGTTCGTATATTTAGATAATTCTCTATTTAGTTTATTATTGATTTAAGCATAGCCTATTTGAGATAAACCAACATATGCTATCAAAAAATACATTATAAACATGAACAGAAAAATATCTAAAGAAAAATAAGATCCAAAACAAGAGAATTGTAAAAGCACCTTTTTGTTGATTCCAATTTAACTAAATAACTTCATTACCCTCTGAATTGAAGGGGATTAGCTCATTATGAAATATGAACAAAAAAATATGAAAAAAGACAGAAGCAATTAAAGAACAAGAAGAAAAAACACTTACTTTATATTCTAACTCCAAAACAAAAGATTACAATCAAAAGGGTCAATGAATGAATAGATACAATGAGGGGTATTTATACATGTTTCCAAACCACAAAGGTATAATGGGCCAAATGAATCTCTTTTAAAGCAATTGGGTAATTAATTCCCATTCTTTTAGCCTTTCTTCAGTTAATTGCTTTATTCTTTCTTCAAATGGGCTTGTGCAGCTTCATTAACTTCGCATTTTGGCCTTTAAAATATCTTTCTTTTGCATAAAAAATCCAAAGCTTCAAATCATTCTTCTTTGCATCAATTTCTTATTCAAATCTTCATAGTAATTGCATGCACCAACGAGCTATCAAATTTCAACTTAATACATGCAGAAATAAATAATTAATTATAAAAAATGTTCAAATAATGTTCTTAACAATAAAATTTGCACAAAAAACCTTTTTTCCCAAAATGAATGATGATTGAAAGAATTTTCATGAATTTATGAAAATATATAAAAATACCCTTCATGTAACTTTTATTTGCATTAAATAGATAAAATGTGAGCATAAAAATGTATACTTTTATGTGTACATCAATAAGCCATAGGTAAAAGGGTCTAATTATTGATTTGAATCACTCTATTTGATACTTGTCGGGTTAATGTAAATCATTATACGCACTGATTCGAAATAGTAGAGATAGAAGATTGTGAATTTTTAATGATTGTTTGTCACATATTTAAATATACATTATAGATGGTGCAGTTAAACTAGATTTTATTAGCTTGGTTATAGGTTTTTTTCCCAGGGTCTAATTTTCTTAAAGGAGAAGCGTTTAACAACTCGGTTTTGAGCAGTAATTAATCGAAGTTAATAATAGTGATTTAATTTATTAAAATGAAATTTTAAAGATTAAATAATAATAATTTTGAAACTAAATATAAATAATGGGATTTGGTAATAAATTTTTTAGTAATGGAGTTTTATTGTTTGAGAATGAGTATCTGCTTAAAGGATTATGAAATGAGTTATATTGGAATTAAGTATTTTGAAAATTATGATTTATTAATAAAAGATGAATTTAAATATTTTAAAGTAATATTAATATTTGAGTGTTAGCCCTAGGAAATATTCACGTGTGTATCCCATATAGACTCATTATCCATATCATCTGACGGTATTACTTAGTAGTACTCTTGAATATTATGGGTATAGAGGTGGGGTGTTTCACTTAATATCATTAAATGTTAAGGATGAACAATTTCACTTTTGTAGATAGTTCTTAATGATATTGTAGTAAGAGTTTTCTTTAAATAGTTTGACCATTTAGAATGGAAAGTGAATGTACAAGAGTAGTTGTAACTTAAAGCATGGTTTGGATGAAGAGAGTGAATAGTCACTTCTACTTAATGAAGAAACTTTGGAAATGAAAACTATAAAATAATAATATGTACTTAATAAGGAATGAGAAATATGATTTCTATTCTGAAATATATTTCATATAAAGTATTGTTTTCTAGGAGACTAATTTCTTTGACTTTAAGATATTTGCTCTGAAAACACTCCACTGTAAACTGGTTATAGTAGATGGAATAAATAACTTGTATTATGGTTGGATGGAGCTCCATATTTTTTATGTTATTATAGAAATGGTGGAAATAGTGGGGGCATGCCACATAACGCTTATTAGTCGCATCTGGTTACTAAAATTGTTTTTGTAAAACATACCAAACTTTATTTATAAAATAATAACCGTCTTTCAGTATTGGCTAAAAAACAGACATAATATTATTTCAGTATGAATATTATGAATATTCGTTAGGCACAAAAGGGAAAAGAGAGGGATGGGGTTTCTCTTGCTTTTGGCATAGCTAACAAAATAAACTATAATGGTGGTATCTGTGATGCATTGAAAATATAAAAGTTTCTAAATTTATTTGTAATTATTTTAGAATTATAGACTAAGCCACAGTTTGAAGAAATCATTCTTTGATTCTATGGTTATGAATCATATGGTATTAGCGATTTATATCTCAAACAGTAAAGGGCAGGCATCCATTGAATGAAAACGATATAAGAGTTTATGAACTCTACGTTGACACATATAGATGTATGTAATAGAAAATTTATTAATTCCAAAATGGTTCTACGTATTTTTTTGTATCCACTGATGAGTTATCACAAACATGAACATATGTATTTGATACACATATGGTATGTCTATAATAAACTCATAGAATATAATTTGAAAGTAAATAAGATAACATGCAAAAGAAAAGCAAATGATTCGATTTAATCGAGTAAGTGAGTTTACTAGAAAGAGTTATGAACATACCTAAGAATGAACAAAGATTTCATCACAGTAGTCGCTTCTCCTTGTGATACATAATGATTTATCGATAAGGAGTAATCAAACTATGTTCAACAAAGTACTATTAATGGTGACTAAACTTGAATTAACATCTTTTTGTAGATTGTGTACTTAAGAGTAGTAAACAAGGATAAAATTAATTTTATTTAAATAATAGTTTACAAAATCATACAAGATAAAGGTTTATAAGAAGCCCCAACAAATCCTAAACTAAGGAGTTGGCAGGTTGTGCGAGTCGGAAGATTATATGTATAATTGTACGTGAAGGAACTTGTATGAATCGGCCCAAAAGAAGTTTGAAAACGAAAATCATTGTATGAACAATTTAGTTTTGTGCATACGCATTGTAAACTAAAACCAAATCAGTTTTACATAAGGCAGTTCATAAAATTGTTATGAATGCCTATTCTGTTGCATTGAGTAACAATTGTTATTTTAAGAAATACCAACTTCATACTAAAAGGAATTTTCTTTAGAAATTAATGGTAGCAAAATGGATTTGGATACGATCTAGGGATTAAACTGACTATGAGAGATGAAATTAAGCTAATCTAAATGAACATAATGCACTAGAATGTCTAATAAATATTCTCGGATATTAAAGAGAAACTGTGAGTTTCTTATGAATTTGAGAAAGAAAATTCTCAGTTGTCAATTAAACCATTAAGAGTATTGCTCTACGTTATTATATGATGTGCAAATGCTAAGTGGATTCCAAGTATGTTATCAAAATATGATTTCAATAGTTACCCGAATGGGTATGATCCATCGGCCATGAATGAGTCTTCAAGAGCAAGACTAATGCAGTTGGAACATAAGGAGGAACATTGATAAGAATAACGTCATAAATTTCTATTGTTGAAATTAGCATAATATATTCGTTATTCAATATGCTCAAGTTAGTTCGGATTTACCCATAGAATTATCGCTTGGTATGACTTTGTATTTTGGTACATATAAGTTGAAATGGAAAATTCTAAATAATAATTTAGAATATACTATTTTCACATAAGAACCAAAGTTTCTCGAAATCAGTAGAAGCGATATTGATTTTGTGGGTTTTTGGGATGCGATCTAAGAATGGGTGCGAAAGTATTATTAACAAGCATTAAAGTTGAATAATTTTTGTAATAGAAATATCAAATCGTTTGATATCCAGTCAAAATGTAGAGGAAACATATGTCTATAAGAAAGAACCATTTAAAGGTGCATAGATATTCCTAAACTACAAGTAAACAACAAACTGCTATTGTTAATGATGTACTTATGTTAAAATCAAAAATAGGTTGATTATTTTATACTCGATATTGGATATGAAAATTATATCTTTTATAAGAAGTATAAAGTATGTTGCGAATGTCCCAAATGATATACAAGGATACCATATTAAAATAGTTAGTATGGAACATGTAAGATGAATTACTATGCTTTGGCAATATGACTTATCATATATGTTGTATTGTCTATAATATCGTATTATGCTTATCTATTCGATGAATGAAGTAACAATCAAATCCATATTAAGATCACAAAATAGTAGTTAGAGTACTCTCGAGTATTTACGAAATATTAGAGAATTATTTATAGAAATAATGAACTCCTTATGAAGAATTGTTCAGAATCAAACTTCATGAGCTATATTGAATACAATAAGTCAATATTAAATTATTGTTCAAAGCTTAGTTAGGAAGCCTTAAATCGGAAATGTTCTAAAGGAAACAAAAGGTTGAGGTTAATTCAAAGAAAAGGCAAAGTATATCGCCTTGAATAATGCAATAAGAAAAGCAATGTACACAAACATAAATTCACAAATTTATAACCGGGCTAGGAATGATTCCAAGAATTAAGAATACCACATCATTGTTATATGATAACAATTGTCGATAACGGCGGAATTTCTATCGGTTAGAAAATTGTCGTTAAAAAATAATCGTTAAAATACCTCAAGCGCACGGCGTACAATTGTAGTAAGTATGCGAGTACGGGTCGATCCGTAGAGAAATGAATTAATTTTGAATTCTACTCAATCAAATTAAACTAAAGTTTGAGATTATTTTAACAAAAAAGAAATGTAAAAACTAACTAAAACAAAAGTGAATAAAACTACGAGATTCGGAGACAATTTAGAGGCAAATCCACTCTCATACTCTCATATAAATCAACATAAAATTTAATCTATGATCTCTCATTTTAATCTAGTAGTATTAATGATGTATTTATCATAAGTAAGATCTATTTATGTTATTACCTAACACAACTTATACCATCAAACTTTAATACAATACTAAAACCACTTATTAATTGTAAGGAAAGTGAACATGAAGTCAAAACAAAAGCTATTTTAAGCATGATCTATTTACTATTTTGTTTAATAACATAGATC
Organism: Allium cepa; assembly: GCA_030765085.1. NCBI lineage: Eukaryota > Viridiplantae > Streptophyta > Magnoliopsida > Asparagales > Amaryllidaceae > Allium > Allium cepa. The sequence goes on from CM060943.1 coordinate 435,005,963, forward strand.
ATCAAGTTTTGATTCTAATTTAATTTCATTATCAAAACCAAATAGTAAGATGATGATGTAAATTGTGTTTATGTTGGATTAAGCATAGGCCATTTGTGATTAGAAACACAACATAGGCTTTCATATTCCTTTATCAACTTACATCATAATCCAACTTTTCATTAAGCACTAAAAAAGATCATAAATAATAAAATATGTTGAATCTACATAATTTGAGAGAGCTCATTACCCATAAATTGAAGGGATTTAGCTTCTCATTTGTGTTATATTTGAACACACGTAAATTTCAACATAGAACAAAAAAGGAAAGTGCAAGCTAATTAAAATAAAAAGAACTAACTACTTGCATAAAAATAAAAGTAAACTAAGTGCATAAATGGAAATATAATCTACTAACATAAAGGAAAGAGAGCATGTAAATAAAAATGAGCATAAAATAAAATAAAAGCATGTAAAGAACAACGAAGAAGAAGAGGCTTAGAAAGCCATTTTATTTCTCATTAATTTTGTAGCTACAACTTGCATAATATGACGAGATAATAATCCCCATTACATGAACATAAGAGGGTTATTTATACATGACTGAAACCCTAATCTATTTTTAGGCAACTCCCTAAAATGTCCTTGAGGTAATGTGGCCTCCAAGTTATCATTATCATGAAATTAATCCTCCATTAAATGTGCGTGTGCCTTTATTCTGCACTAACATGTGCATTAGCTTTTAATTGTGGTTCAATAGTTAGTGGGTAGGTGGTGTCCTCCATGATTACATGAATTATTTTATTTCTTCATTTCTTTGGCCTCCAACTCTTGTTTATGCATATTTCCATGAAGCCACTTCCATGTTGAATCCATGTTCCTACAAAACAAATTAAAATGTGCAAGTAATTTTTTTCAAATTAATTCACACACAAAAACTACCTTTTTTCTCCATGTAGATGTATGAATGATGGCTTGAAAGCATTTTTGAAATTTGGTTTTAGACATGTAACAACACCCAAATATGACATTTATTTACTAAAATGAGATTAAGCGTGTGAGTAAAAATATACATTTTTACATGCACATCAAGTATTACCACACTTATCTTTTTATTCGTTCTCGAATAAAGAAAAAATAACATACATCCACTTTCGTAGGGAGCACGATTGCATTGAGCGTATGCAACAAACCGTCAAACTTCCAGGTGTCCCTAGTAGGACGAGTGTTGTCTTGTGAGGGTTTTCAACGGATACTACCCATAAAATCCAAATGCAACAAGAAAAATTCCTAAATGCAAGATTTATTTACAAAGATATGAATGCAAGTTTTTGAAAATACTTATAAACGAAGAATTTACTTTTAAATTGACATGAATAAGTTAAATATAATTATGGTCATTATTAAGAAATTTAAGTCTTTTTTCTCGTCAAAATTTTTAACAAAAATTAAGTTATCATCACAATTAGACTCTAGTTTGGCTACCTGTTTCGGTTGATAACATAGTGCAACTATGAAATGGATCCTTAGTTGATTATCAAAGTTTTTCAAAGTGGTATTTTTATTTGTTTCAAATAACAAGTCGGATCATCTAAGTGAAAATAGTGCTTGAATTTCAATTGCTTGCTCTCTCTGTTTTTGAAAAGTATTAACATTATTATTTTTACACACCTAACACAGATAAACTGAGGCCAGATATATCGATCATGCACTGCCTTTCGGACTTACGTAAGAATGGTACAGAGCATGGCGAGTGTACACACTTGCGTATGAACACATGACCCTAAGTGGTTATTCTTATTAAAAAATTATTTACATACACCTAACTCAGGTAAACTGAGCCAGATATACCGATCATGCACTGTCTTTCAGGCTTACGTAAGAAGAGTACAGAGAACGGCGAGTGTACACGCTTGCGTGTGAACACATGACTCTAGGTGTTTCTTATTTTCACAAAAAACATTTTTTTAATGTTTTATATATTTTTTTCTTTTTTTTTCTTTTTTTACTTTTTTTGAAGAAGAGAGAGTTACGTAAAATCATCTTAGCATCACTTAACTTAGAAGATTGAATATGTTGTCGCCTTTACTTAAATCAACCACTCTTTTAAATAAAGATTACAATTAGGATATACTTCATAATTATCACCCATGACCTTCCTATATATTAGTTAAACCATAGCTACTTCTAATCAAAATTTATTTTTATTTTTGTTGAGTCAAATAAATTTTCAAAAACTTCAATTTAATAACCAAAAACATATGCTTATCCTATAGTGTTTCTTCAGAAGTAAATCGATATGCTAAAAAGAAAATTTATTTTGGGATCTTTATTTTTTTTTTTTAAGTTTTTTGAGTTTTGGAAAGAAAATGCAAAAAATAAACCATGAAAAATAAAAAATGAACATGAGACTCCCCTCCACACTTAATTTTGACTATGTCCCCATAGTCAATGCATGATATAATGAGTGTAACGGGGAAAAATATGTACATATTTATAAAGAGGGCTAAAATTTCTTACTAGACGTAGTATGGCTCATGAAGAATCATGAGCTCCTCCTCTTGATTACTTGGCAATTCTAAGTATGGTTTCAAGCGATGACCGTTGACTTTGAAAATTGTTCCATCCCTGGGGTTTTGTATTTCTATAGCACCGTGTGGAAAAACAGTACGTACGATGCATGGTTCTATCCACGTTGATTTTAACTTCCCAAGGAACAAATGAAGTCGAGGGTCATACAAAAGAACTTTTTGATTTGGCGAAAATGTTTTTCTTAGGTTGTTCGATTTCCTGTTGATTTGCAATTTTCTGTTTTCACCATCTTTTGCAAGATCAAAGTTTAAGTTCTTCATTGTCCAAAATGGTTTGTGTTTGATTTCAACTGGTAAATGGCAAGTTTTACTGTAACCAAAAGAAATAAGGAGATCCCAAGGTTAGTTTTAAAAGCGGTACGGTAAGCCCAAAGCGCATCTACTAATTTCTGAGACCAATCTTTTCGATTTTTATTTAGAGTTTTCTCCAAAAAAAAAATTGACTTGGCGATTTGGAACTTATACTTGGCCAAAAGTTTGAGGATGATAAGGAGTGGATAACCTGTGGGTTATTGAGTATTTCTTCATTAAAATTTCAAATGAATGACTATAGAAATGGGTTCCATTACCGCTTATTATTATTCGAGGTTTTTCGAACCTTGAAAAATGTTTTCTTTTATGGATTTCACAACAACTTTATGGTCATTTGTCTTACATGGAATGGCTTCAACCCATTTAGAGACGTAATCAACGATAAGAAGAATGTACAAATTTCCGAAAGACTTGGGAAACGGTCACATAAAATCAATACCCCAAACGTCAAAGATTTCAATCGTAAGAATAGGGTTCAAAGGCATCATGTTTCGTCGAGAGATTCTTCCTAACATTTGGCAGCTATCGCAAATTTTACAAAACTCAAATGCATTTTTATAAACCATAGACCAGTAAAAACCACAATGAAGCACCTTTTCCACGGTTTTCTTCGGATCAAAGTGACCACCACAAGCTTGGTCATGACAAACTGAAAGAACACTCTTGATTTCACAATCTGGAATGCAACGTCGAATGATTTGGTCGGAATAGTATTTAAACAGGTATGAATCATCCCAATAGAAGTACTTGACTTGGGAAACAAATTTATATTTATCTTGTTTCGACCAGAATGAAGGAATTTCCTTAGTCACTAGGTAGTTCACTATGTCGGTATACCATGGACGACAGAAACAGAATGAAATTGTTCATCGGGAAAGTTCTCCTTGATTAGTAGAGAAGAAGGTGCATTTGGAAGACGCAACAGATGATCGGCGATGACATTGTCGAATTCCTTTTTGTCTTTGATCGTAAGGTTAAATTCTTGGAGTAGAAGGATCCAACAGATCAAACGAGACTTAGCATCCTTTTTAGTGAAATGGTACGTAAGAGCGGAATGGTCAATGTATACAATAATGTGTGAGCCAATGAAATAAGGTGAGCGTAAAGACTATCGCTAGAAGCCCTTTTTCAATGTTTGGAGTTGAGCATCATTTAAAGTCATACTAGTGTAGTAGATAACATGAAGAATTTTGTTGATCCGTTGTTCTAAGACAGCACCAACTGCAATGTTAGAACTATCACACACTATTTCAAAAGGAAGATCCCAATTGGGTGAGCAAATGATGGTAGAGGAAATGAGTTTGTTTTTTAGACGTTCGAAAGTAGAAACATAGTCAGAATTAAAGTCGAATGGAACGTCTTTTTCAAGAAGAGTCGTAAGAGGTCGAGCAATTTACCGAAGTCTTTCACAAAGCATCAATAGAAACCAGTGTGTCCAAGAAATGGACGAATGTCTTTGACAAATTTGGGAAGGGGTAGATTCGCAATTACTTTAACTTTCACATTATCTAACTCAATGCCTTTGTTTGAAATGACATGCCCAAGGACAAAGCTATGTTTGACCTTGAAATGTCATTTTTTCTAGTTTAACGTTAAGTGTTAGTCCTCACATCGTTTAAGAACCAACTTAAGATGGTGTAATCACTCGAAAAAAGAGTTTCCAAAGACGGAAAAATCGTCCATAAACACTTCAAAAAAGCGTTCTATCATATCGAAAAAATGCTGACAATACATCTTTGAAATGTAGCAGGAGCGTTGCAAAGGCCTAACGGCATACGTCAATACGCAAAAGTGCCAAAAGGGACACATGAAAGTCTTTTTCTCTTGATCTTCGAGAGTGATTGGAATTTGCATATAACCGGAATAACCACCAAGAAAGCAATACAATTCGTGCTCGGCTAATCATTCAACCATTTGGTTGATAAAAGGAAAAGGGAAGTGATCTTTACGTGTTGTAGCATTTAGTTTTCGATAATCAATGCAAACATGCAAACGCGTTTGAGTATGAGTTGGAATGAGTTCGTTAGAATCATTCTTGATAACGGTAAGTCCAGACTTCTTAGGCACGATATGAATTGGAATAACCCACGAACTATCAGAGATTGGGTATGTGATTCCGTTATTGAGGAGTTTAATAATTTTGTCTCGAACCATATCCTTCATTTTTGGGTTAAGCACTCATCACGAACAGGCTTGGCATCATCAACTACTTGGATACGATGTTGAATGAGAGCGAGATTAATTTCCTTTATATCGGTAATTGACTATCCAATCGCTTCTTTGTTTTTCGACAGAATTGTAAGAAGGGAAGCTTCTTGATCAAGAGAGTGAGATGAAGAGATTATGACAAAGAATGTTTCATTCTCACCTAAGTATGCGTACTTAAGGTGATCGGGATAGGGTTTAAGGTCCAACCTCGAGGGTTGCTCAATCAACGAATTCGGTTGAAGTTCTGATTCAATGGTAATGGGTTCAAATGGAAGCGCGTTTTAAATTTTGTTTGGCTCATCTTCAAACAGTTGTTCATATTTGGTCTCGCGTTTGTGGTTTAAGTCAACTATTTCGTTATCAAAATTTTCTTGAATAAAGCTAAGTTCCAACATTTGGTCATGTGATTCGTTCAGTTGATTTTCAAGATTGAAAATGTTAAGATCCAAAGTAATGTTTCCAAAAGAGATTTTCATCGAACAGTTTCGACAATTGATGAGTGCATTCGAAGTAGCCAAGAAGGGTCAGCCGAAAATCAATGTAATTTGACTCATTGCATTATTCACGGGTTGTGTTTCAAGAATGATGAAATCGAGAGGGAATATAAATTGACTGATTTTGATGAGTACATCCTCGATTTCTCCTATGGGTTTCCTTGTCGAATGATCGGTAAATTGAAAAGTTACTTTTGTTGGTTTTAGTTCAATCAAGCCAAGTTGCTGGTAAACTGAATAAGAAATCAAACTGACACTTGCACCCAAATCGAGTAAGCATTTGATAATCATTTTGTCTCCTATCGTGCATGAGATCATTGGACATCTAGGATCTTTCTATTTAACGGGAATTGATTGGGACAAGACTTCGTTAAGTCCGGTGGCTAAGAAAACTTTATTGGGTACACGAGTGTGTCATTTTTGAGGGCACAAGTCCTTGAGAAATTTAGCGTAAGTTGGGACTGGCTAAACGATATCAAGAAGCGGGATGTTAACTTTGACTTGTTTAAAAATTTCCATCATCTTTTCCATTTGGTCAGTGTATTTCTTGGGTCGAAGACGATGTGGAAATGGAAAACGATACTCAGTGGGTGGGTTTACTTGAGTAGAAGAAGAATTTGGAGTGGAATTATCGATATTTGGCTCAATATTTTGTTTAGATTCGTTTGTTGTTTTAGAAGTGTCAAAAGGAATTTTCGGTAAATCCTTTGGATTAACGACTTAATTATCGATTTGTTTACCGGAATACAAAGTCGTGATAGCAATCATTTGGGTTACGTTGTTATCTTGAACAACATAGGCTTGATTTGAGTTTGTGTTTTATTTTCTGGGATTTGGAATTGGCTGACTTGGGAATGTGCCTCGTTCACGTTCACTTACAGACGTGGCTAATTGACTCATTTGCATTTCTAGTTTAGCAAACGATTGACTCGTATTCTGTATGTACGTGTTTAACAAAATTTGCAAATTACAGTTTGATTGGAGGCTTTGAGTCGTTGCTTTAGCCAAAGTTTCAAGACTTTTCTCAAGTGAAGTCAATCGTTTATCGTCTTGGAGAACAAAAGATTGTTGTAGTTGATTTTGAGATGGAGGCAGAAAATTTTGTTGAAAATGATTGGGTTGAAAGGGAGGATTTGAAGCATTGTTCGAAAATGCTTGAAAATTAGGACGAACCAGATTCGTGTTGCAATTATTTTGGTTCCAACCAAAGTTCGGATGATTTCTCCAACCAGGATTGTACTTGAAGAAAACCGATCAATCTTTACCTTATTGAAAGCATTGAGTTATTCGACCGAATTAGGGCACTGATCGGCTATGTGATTCAGATTGTTACATTTATAACACATGGGTTAGGAAGCTTGGTTTATTTGGTTAAATGAGAAAACGTTGCCGAATTTATTAATACTTGCATCGATCTTAGCTTCTAAAGCCAAACATGATCCTATCGAGTGTGCGCTCGATCGTGAGTAAATGGATTTTTCGTTAGAATGTTCCCATTGAGATGACTTTTCCAAGTTTTCAAGGAACTACCAAGCATCGCTGTGATGTTGGGTGAGAAAATTGCCTTGGCACATCGATTCGAGCATGGTTCGCGAGCTGTTTTCAAGTCCATCTATAAGATTTGGCAAGGGGTCCCTTTTTCGAAACTATGGTGTGGACATTTTATCAAAAGCTCTTTAAATCTTTCAAAATATTTTTCGAAATGTTCACCCCTAAATTGATGAAAATTGAAAATTTCGTTTCAAATTTTGTCATTTTTTCCATGGGGTAGAACCTTTTTATGAAAACTTTAACAAATTCTTCCCAAGTTTTGATTGAGTCAGATGGTAAGCCATACAATCATTTTTCAGCGTAATCAGTAAGAGCAAATCAAATTAACCGATCTTTGATTTCATCATCATGAAGTTGTTGGAGTTTAATGGTTGTGGAAACTTGTTTGAATTTCGTTAGGAAGATGTATGGGTCATCGTGGTCAAAATTGCCGAATTTCGAAAGCGTGGCAATACGATTTTAATGAATTTCGAAGTGATTATCCATTGAAGTGGGTAACGTCATGCAAGAAGGAATATAAACTATATCGGGAAAGATTCTATCCATGAGAGTTCACGGGGCATTTTCATTTGCCATTGTTGGAAGATCGTTTGTTCGAGTTAAACGATTTGTTGTTGTGTCACGAGTCCAATTACTCAAGCATAAAAAAAAAGTCAAGAAGAGAAAGAAGTGAGAATTGAGTTTAAGATAATGAAGCAAGGTATCAAAAATAAAGCGAAAAATTGTTTTTTTGTATATATTTTTTTTTGAAAGAATTTTTTTTTACCAAAAAGGATTTATTTTTCAAAAAGGCGTCTTTTTTTTGTATTTTTATTTTTCAATTTTTTTTCTTTTTATATGTTTTTTGCTTCTTCTTTTTAGTTTTTTTTTTTATTTTGAAAAGATTTAAAAAACGAACTTAAATAAAATGCTTGTTTTTGTTTTGATTTTGTTTGAAATTTTTTCTTCCTTTTTTCGAAGGAAAAGATTTAAAAAGATTTTTTGTTTTTGGACTTTTTAAAAAAAACTAAGTTAAGTAAAATGTATGTTAGTTTCGGATTTTGTTGTTTTCTTTTATATATATATATATATATATATATATATATGAACTAATGCAACTAAATGAATGCAAGGACTTAATTACAAATTTTTCATCCTTAGTAGCTCATAACCCAAAATTGTATAATCACACTTTGTCTTAATTCAATAGTTCTTAGCCAGGTAACGGACATGAGTTATCGATGCACCACGAATCATTGTAACAATGCAGCCGAAGGTTTATGTACCTTAAGAGAAACAATCACTATAATATTTACGAATCACCGTAATGTTTATATATGAAAAGCTTTGTCGTAGTCTAGACACCAAGACGTTAAATTATCGAAAGAACACAATTTGTCAAGATACAATTAAGCCTTACGTAAGCTCGTGACTCCCTTAAGTCCAACATCTAACCGTTATTATTAGCAAATTCTACGATGATATGCAATTTGTGGGCTAGGAAGGGGTGATGAAATCCCCATCTTATGTAGATTTGGGTATTGCTCTTAGAGAATAAAATAAAAGGATATGAATGCAAAACAGAAATTAAAGATTTTAATAGTGCAACTACGAATGAAATTTGTTTTTTTTTTGAATTTTTTTAATTGCAAGCAACCAACAATGTAATGAAAAATATAAACAAGAGATAAGAGCACGATATCAGAGCATGTAGAACTATTAGCAAATTTTTTTTAAAGCGACATTTTTTTTTCTAAATAAGCAATTTGGCAAGCAGAGCGAACTAGCAAGCGATTTTTCCTTTTTATTTTTTGCTTTTGCAACCTGAAAATGTAAACAAGATATATGTGGTGAAATTTCTTTTTGTTTTTACTATTTTTTTATATCGTTTTAAATATACATACATATATATATATATGCAATGGAACCAGAAAACATAAAATTGTTTTTTTCTAAAAACCACACTAAGGCTCGGCTTAAATTAATAAAACCAACTCGCTATAAAAAAAGAAAGGATCTTTATTCACTAAACCATAGTTCTGTCACAAATTCTTAAAAAAGAAATTTTGCGACCAAATTCCAAAATCAAAATTTTCACAACCAAATTTCGCAAGCAAATTCTTTTAAGAAAAAAGGAAGGATACGTTAATTGTAACGATCCGCTTTTTTGGACCATTCAAATCGACAATAAAACCATACATGTCTGACTTGAATAATTCAAAATACCGAATTGTTACTTAAAATTTGGCAAACTTAACATATAAAATAAATAAATCAATCACGGATCACAGAGTAATATAATGCAGCGGAATAGATAAAGAATAGTAGTTCATGAAGCTACTATATACATCAGAGTTAGAAATAAAATACAACCGAATAGTTCAAATGCAGTGAAGTCTCCAATGCAACAGATGACTTCTCTGAACCAAACAACTGGAAAGGCTCGAATCTGAATCGATAGTTGGATCTCCAATTGAAGCTTCGAACTCCAAAGGTGAGTCTCTAATGCTGTATCACTCAGTCTGACCCGAGCGTAAAGCAAAACACAAAACACTCGAGTCAGGATTAACATTCTTTTATCAATAAATCCAACTCAAGTGAAATATTAACTGAAATACAAATAACTTAAAGGATGTTTGGGATAACCATCCTCTAAGGGTCCAAGGAACTATCTACACGGTAGAAATATACACTATAACACCGTGGTCATTTCAGCTTAATTTATACTTCAAAATCAAATATCATTTTCACTTCAAATATCTCTATATTTCCCAAAATAGTATTTATATTTATTAAATAATTTATTAAACTCTATTGCTAAAATAAACACTTCAATTTATCGATCTCAAATTCGGATTTGTAATCACAAAAATACCCTTTATATTACAATATATTTCAAAACTTTAAGTGTTCAACGTTTCGACTAAATTTTTATTCAATCTAGTTTCTAAATAATAAATTCAAATTTAGTTCAACCTATATTTTCATTTTAATTCAATATGATTTAAGTAACCTTAAATTTCAAATTTACTCAATATTTTCTTTAATTTATTTAAACGTGAAATATTCATCAAAACCAGTTACAAAATCATACCTTTAAATTTCCCATTCAAAGTTTCAAATCGATTTAATTAAATCAATCCTTATTTAAATACCATTTTTAATAAACCAAATTTTAACTTCCAATCTTAATTATTCAATTGATTACAAGAGACTCTATTTGAAATAAAGATTTACATAAATACTTAACCATATTATATGTATTAAATCAATCTAATTTAAATCAAATATTACTACTAAATCTATATATACAATTTTCATTTATATAATATCTTAAGAATCAAATTTATTAAACCATATATTTCTTTCAAAAATTATAGCAATTATTTTCAAAATATTTATATGGACCAACGGTGTCTGTATATATTTCCTATCATATAGTCTAGTGCTACGGATATTTATCATTTCAATCCGTACACTAGATATATACGGGTGGATATCATTTCAACCCGTAATCCCAATTCAATTAAATGAAAATCGCTTGGGTTTATCATTTCAACCCATAATGACTCTCTCCTATTCTAAAGTCCGTTCGGGTATGTATCTTTTCAACCCATAGTGATTTCAAAACTACAGGGAAATTGCAGAGTGATAACAGATAATACAATAAAACAACAGGCATATATCATCAATAACAATATAATATAAATAACAGGATATGGTGTCTAGCAATTACAATTCAAGTACATCAGAGAAAAACAGATACAACTCAAAGACAGCGGAACCGCTATATATATCTACACGCTGAAGCCTCCTGCTCCATTATCTCCTCCAGAACTCGTCAAAGCAATCCTGAATCACTTGACTACTCATACGCGGAGCAAGATAATGGAGCATCTATATTGTAGGCCTTACGAAGCAGTTCTTTACAGATATAGCTACGGAGCAAGATAATGGAGCATCTGTATTGTAGGCCTTACGAAGCAGTCATTTACAGTTGTAGTTATGGAATGGTCTCGAAGCAAGACGATGGAGCCCTTTTCGAGGAGGATACGGAAGTTACCATGGGTGGTACCTAGGACCAATATGGTCATAGTTATTAGGTTTTAATCTACTATGGAGTAGATGGGCATGGATCAGGAACAGAGGCAAGAGTATTGTAACCTAATGAACCTAATATAAGAGTAAATGGAAAAAAACGATATATGTAAAATTATGCCTAAAAGTGTATAATTTATCTATTCACTAGAACTTTAGTTCTGACTTACTCCTCATAACATCCTACAAGTTAGGTAGATGGAAGAGACTTCCCCGCTTTAAGACGCTTGTTAGAAAGTGTTATTATGTTGGTAAGTATTTACTTACTATTATATTTTAGTTAATTTCACTGTGAGAAATTTAATTGAGCTCTGATATATTTGTCTTTGCCTATTTGCAGGATACTAGATTCGCAACTCGAGTTTCAATGGGTTTGGGTTTTAGCATTTTTACAAAAAATTCTAACACACTGGAATTCGGGTTGTTACATTTGTTATCAGAGCCTAGGTTTAGGATTCCTAGGTAGATAGTGAGTGAACGTATTTGTATTTTTGAATAAAATATAAATATATTATGTACTAAAATCCAAGTAGTTTTCAATCATAAATTTCAACATATGGAAAGTTTTTAAAAGTATATTTGTGCATAGTTTGCTAGTTGCGATTGGAATGACCCAAGTATGTAGTGCCCTATGTTATTACCGATTTATAGCATACAAATAAGCAATGTTTTGAGAGAAAATTTGTATCCATATGTTTTAGGAAGTAAGGAAATTCCTTAGAGATGGTAGGGAGAGTGTTCTTATTTTGAGAAGAATAAGAGGTTTTAGTATGAAGAAAATCCACTTTATGTCTAACCCAATAAAAATGAAACTTTTGAATTAAAAAAGTTGAAAAATATAATTGTTAATATATTTGAGGAAGTAATAATTGTTAATATAAAAGATGGGATCTCTTTTTGCATGTTTTGGGTTTGCCAAGATGGCGGGTTTAGGTTTTCCCCTAAACCATATTTGATGTTTTATGAATGCCGATGATATGAGGCTCGCTACTTTTAGCGTTTTATGGGTTACTTTATCTCTTTTGAGATTATTTGTTTGTGTAGTGATACCATATTATCACTTGATGTAATCATACACTTTAGTTGTCCCTTCTCACTCAGGAATATTATCACATTATCCTTACGCTCATATTATCGCTTATCCTTGTTAACTGATTTGTTTTGCTAGACTGACCCATGTATTTTATACTCGGATCAGACCGAGGTGTTCAGGTTAGGTACATTTGGACTTAGCCTATTCTGCTTCTGCATGGACTATTCTGCTAGATTTTTTTATTATAGCTTTTTGTGTAGTCCTTTTTGGTTTGCTACTATGATATGTATATTCTTCTAACTCATGTTTGTATTGTGGTCGTCATATCACATATATGATGTATCATTTTGTATACTCTGTGATGTATCTGTATATGAGATTATTTGTTGTTCTGTGATATATTTTTGCATTTGAGTTGTTGTATTTTGTTCTGATAGATCCTGTAGCCATCTATGGCTTTGTATTAAGTATTTATTGGATATGTCGATCCACTTGAGATAGAAAAAAAATGGCATTGTCGACGTATTCAATAGATATTTAAGACAAGGCTATAGATGGTCGCTCCTATCCAGCCCTATTCTCTGCATTAGCAGACAGTACTACCCAGTAATACTCTTTGTTAATGTGGGTCTCGGGGTGGGGCGTCATAGCTTGGTGTGTAACAATTATTCTTGCATGTTGAAGAGAAGCTATCAGTTTCTTATCAGTATCGAGAATAGATGATCCTTAGTTCTCAATTATACTATTAAAAGTACTGAATCTGCCATATGGTATAATGCACAAATCCAATAGGATTCGAAGTAAGTTATCAAAATACAATTTTGATAATTGTATCTAAAGGGATATGATTCATTGGTCATAAATGTGTCTTCATGAGAAAGACTAAATCAGTTGGAATATGGTGAGCAACATAGATAAGAATAAGATCGTAGGATTCAATTATAGAAATTATTGCAACAGATTTATCATTCAATGTGCTCAAGTTAATTCGGATTTTATTCACAAAATTATTGCCTGGTAAGATTTTGCATTTAGGGGTGTGTGTGTGTGTGTGTGTGTGTGTGTATTGTAACAAAAAATTCTAAATAGTGATTTAGAGCAGATTGTTTGCATATAACTACCAAAATGTCACGAAGTCGATAGAAGCAATATTGAGTTTGTGAGTTTTCAGATATGATAAAGGAATAGATACAAAAGTATCATCCGGTAGGTATTAGAATTGAACAAGTGTTTTGATAGAAATATCAAATAGTTTGATTTTCAATCAAAATGTAGTGGAAACATATGGCTACAAGAAAGAACATTAAAAGTTATACCCATATATCTAAACTATAAGTAGACAACATGCCGTTAATTTTAATGATGTGCTATGTTAATATCAGCCCTAGTTTGGTTGTTTAATACTTTATATTGAATTTGTAAATTATATCTTTTATAATAAGTATAAAGGCTGTTGGGAATGTCCCAAATGACATACATAGACACCATATTAAAATACCTAATATGGATCATGTAAGATGAATTCTTTATGTCTTAGCAATAGGAACCATCATATATGATGTACTATGTACAATATCGTATTTAGCTAATGTAATTGACACATTAAGAAAATATCAAATCCAAATTAAGATAACTAAATGGTAATTTATAGTGTTATTGAATATATATGAAATAATACGGAATTGTTTATAGAAACAACAAACTTTTTATGAAGGAGTATTCATACTCAAACTTTATAAGTGATAACGAGTATAATATCACTTATTTTAGATTCCTGTTTAATCCCTAATTGAGGTGGATCAAGTTCGAAATGTTCCAAAGAAAAGGTTGTGACCGATTCAATGAAAAGGCTATGTACACCGCCTCAATAAGCGTCACTATAAAACAATGTATTAATACAAATGCATAAATTTATAATTGAGCTAGGGTGATTTTAGGTATTGAGAGTACTACATCACTTTCGTATGATAACAATGTAATGGTAAAAGCTCACTAGAAGTCGAGAAATAAACTTTGAATGGTTCTACATGATAAAGGTAGTTTATCAGCATAGAAGAGAATTGATTGATAGAGTAGATTATTAAAACAACATAGCAGAACCATTCACGAAAGCGATTACCTCAGTCAGCTCTCATCAAACTGATCGAAGGGACGACATTGAGATTCCATAATTGGCCCAAGTTGGAGATTGATGGTTAGGGGTGTGCCTTAGGTGAAATTCTATAATTTATTGTAAATTATCAATTCTATAACAAAATCTCATTCAAACTAAATGCTATTTTTTTTCGTTTCATGTACTTGATATAATACATTAGATTAATTATTTAATTTAATATAAGTATATTTAACAGAAAATCCATAGATGATATGTTTCGTGATAGTAATTAAATGTGTTGGGTAAGTTAAAGCATTGGAAAGGAAACACTATTCACTAATGAATTCGTCTCCTCGGTTATATGAGGTTTGTATCACGGTCGGCTATAGCCAACTCAAAGTCAGTCTCTAGCAAGCAATTCGGTTAATTATAATCGTTATTATTAAACTAAGAACTTTGTATTTAGACTATAAAAGTAAAATGTGGATGGTAGTGGAATTTTGACCATTGCCAAATTTCATAAGTTCTAATGTGATATAGTTTTGAAGAAAAGAATTGAAGTAAATAATTGTCACTAACGGGAACAGCTTTAACTAATTAAAATTGGATTTTTACCGAAACTATGTAAGTGCTAATTTGGCCAATCTATCAAACCACTAACTAAGTGACGTGTGAACGTTTATATTCAAATTGTTCGCTAACTCAATTTACACCTAAGAGTTACACAACCGCAATATTGAATGCTCCGACTGCTACCCGATTTAATTAAATTATAATCTTTGTAAATTAATTAAATTAATTAATATTTATGAAATATAATTATAAAAAAATTATTTGATTTGTGTTGATAGGTACTAAGAATAGTGCATATATAAAAGTTGTATACATACGTATCGATATACGTTTAAATTTGATTTAAATATGGTTAATCTGGTTCAACTTGAAGAAAGATGGAAGCCCAAAACGACCGAAGAGGGTAGCCAGCCTATGCATGAAGGGGAGGGGTTTGTGTTTTAAATAAAAGAGTTTGAATTAGCAATAAAAGAAAATGGATATAGATCCGTATATTACTCTCTTACTTTTCTCATATTTATATCCTATTGTAACTTACTTTTAGAATTGATCTTTTACTCTCCTACCCTCTTCATAGTTGGCTGAAAATACCATTGTCCCTCTCCTCCATCTTTTTCAAATTAAAATAAAATTTCAAGTTAAATAGAATAATAGCATATAGATATTTCAATCGAGTATTGCTTTTTGGAAGGGACTGAATTCAGATCCAAAGGATTTTTACAGATTCTGCATTCACGGTGTAATTATTGAGCTGCAGCTGAGGTAATATCCTAACTTACACACGCACACACACACACACACATATATATATATATACACACACAATTGTTATTTAATATGATTCAAAAATTCTTAGATTAGAAATATGTACCATAATTCCTGATATGTGTGTGTTGTCAATATAGGATGTGTGTGTGTGTGTGTTTGTGTGTATAAATATATTGTTATTATTCTTTTTTTTCATATATGTATAGCTTTCGGTTATGATATCAAAAAATGAATTAAATATTATTTAAAAAGGAATTTTTTAAAAAAATTC
Organism: Allium cepa; assembly: GCA_030765085.1. NCBI lineage: Eukaryota > Viridiplantae > Streptophyta > Magnoliopsida > Asparagales > Amaryllidaceae > Allium > Allium cepa. Next base: position 435,021,915 of record CM060943.1, read on the forward strand.
AATTAATTTAACACAAAAATAATTTGTAAACTTTATTGTTAAATTATATGTATATATATTATCATTTCAACAATTAAAAAATTCATATATATAAAATATTAAATCCGAATTATATATATATATATATATATATATTAATTTTAAATATGATGCATTAAACACATTTTAATACACACACACAAACACACACATATATATATACATAAAATTCATATACATAGTAGATTTCTTAAAAAAAATTATGTTTCCTATATGAAAATTGATTTACGTATTAAAAATGAATCTATATGAAATAATTACCTTTCGAAAGTATTAACGTGGCCGAAAATAAAAATACATATAAGTGTATATTATTTATTTATATATTTAATTTACAATAATATTTTATATTATAAATGTTTTAATTTTATTATATATAATTTATTTTCATATGTATATGTTCAAATTATTTACTACAAATTGTATATTAAAATTTGAAATTAAAAGATGTTTTCAAATCAAGATCTTGTTTTAAATTTGGAAATTGAGTTTTGAATATCTTTATAAATATTACCTTTTGTGTATGTGTGTGTGTGTGTGTGTGTATCTCTATGTGTGTGTATAATAATATTCCTTTATATATGTGTGTGTGTATTTTAAACGTGAAAATGGTTTTATATATTACATCAATACACATATACACGTATTAAAGGACATATATATATATATATATATATATATGGAGGGGCTAACATGTCCATTATGGTGTAAATCCCAACACTTAAATACGGACACGTTAAACCATACACATTGTAGATGTTGCATGTAGACGTACATCTGTATATTATACACATGTACACAATATATAATGTAAATACAGTATCAAACCAAACTTTTATTAACAAGTAAAATAAAATCATGGTTTCATTTAAAATTAATATAAATTAAGTCTAAACCAATTTAGACTTCATAGGCCTAATAAGATCAAAAATGGTAAGATAATTATAATTCACCCATTTAATCCATCGTGTACTGGCCTAGATCCGATGGTTAAGACTCACATAGACACAATATATTGAGAAAGTTCTCACTTGATATGAGATTGAGAAGGAGAAATTGGTCACTGCTCCATTAGGCTCTCCGTTTATTTTACGTTATGATATAACACCTACATCAAATAAGGAGAAAGTTGTCTATATATTTCATATGCTAATGCTGTAGGGAATTTGATGTATGCTATGGTGTACATCAGAAAAAAAATTGGCTCATGCAGTAGGTGTAGTGAGTTAGTATATGTCCAATCCGGGCAAGTTCATTAGCAAGTAGAGAAGTGGATTCTTAGATATTTGAGAGAACTTATGATGTCGGCATGTTATTTGGGTAAGTTGGTAAGGTTCCTACCCTTGTTGGATATTCAAACTCAAATTATGTGTAACTAAAAGCCTTTACGACCTTCAGAAGTCGAACTAATACATCCACGGTATTTACACGTTAAGCATCCAAGTGCCGAAAAGATGGATTATTGAGGAAAAAGAAAGAAAAATACAGAAAAAAAATCTCACATCGTGACGAGTGATATATAACAGACAACAGATCTTTACGTAAAGAAAAACTGTAATATGCATACCTAAATAAGAGTACACTAAACAAATCATCAGCTTGGACAGTTATAACAACATATTCTCACAAATTCTATTAAATAAAAAACTAATACAGTGGAAATACAATGTACGTGGATATGCCTTGGAGGCATCTAGCATGTCTCCTGAAGCTCTAAAACATCCAAACGAAATCTGTTAATATGCTCGATCTGACTCGAGCTTTATTAGAAAATAACACCCAGATTATTCTAGTAAACCGGCATGAGAAACACACCTCAAATGGATTTCTAATGTTATAAAATCTTTTAAAATAAAATTATCTTGTAAGACTACGCCACATATAAACATGGACGAGTTTTTACCTTACGATAACCAAACCATTTATATTAGAAAACCCATTGATATTATAATAACGTCTAAGGGCGAAAATATCAATAATCAAGTAGCTATGATGCTCGTGAGTGTATATCAAAACAATAATAGGTATATAATCAAAAATCGATAAATCTCGTTCGCTAATTGTGTAGGATTCCACGAAGGGGCCATCGGCACTCGAGAATGGTCCTCCTGCACAAGGATCAGAGTTATTCTTCCGAAATAACAATACATCCTTAGTGATGTACAATAGAAAAAACATAACTGGCCACGCAAGGCGGAATGCAGTTCCATGCATGCATAACAACTGTAGGTAACTTTAGGAAGGAGACGACTGCACCCACAAGGGTTTGTTATACCTTACTATGCATCCTATCTCCAGTTTTAGTCATTACGCCGGTGAGGCTACGTCCGTCATCCTAATTCATGCATGGCCAACTAAAGAGTCTCGAAACCACACATGAATTCTCATACCTCAACGGGTCTCGGAATCACACATGGATTCTCATACCCCAACGAGTGTAGGAATTACACATGGATTCCCATATCCAAAATAGATCTCGGAATCACACATGGATTCGCATATCTCAATGGGTTTCGGAATCACTCATGGATTCCAACATCTAAAACTGATCTCAAATCTCCTCCAAGCATAGAACCCATATATGGTTTTAGAGTGATTACGGTTTCTAGTCATCTCATATAAGTACACTCTCACGCTTACCGGTTGTTCCAAAACCAATTGATCGATTCTGAAATGCTTAATACTGGTTCTTTTGAAATTAATCAGATAATACAAAAGAGCGGAGATCACCTTCTAACTGTTTAAGCGAACGAATTTCCTCATCGTCTGTCCTAGAAAAACAAAAAGAGTTTATGCGAGCACCACTGACGGTAACCATACCATATAATCCCCATGTTTCTCCTAAATATTTCCAGAGTTAAAATCCTTATATGTTAAGTAGGGAATGTTTTCGTACCACCGCAATTAAGAAAGATTATATATTTAGGCCAAGATTTGATAGTCGATTATTTAACTATTAAATAAACAAACATTCCAAACAGAGATTACATTTTTCCATAGAAACCACCAAGCTTCTTAGATTAAACTTTCATTAATTTAATCTCTTTCCATAATGTTTATTAAAATATTTATATATTTATCTCGCCGTGATAAGTATATTCACAAGCCATTCCTTTAAAACTTGGATAACCTTTTTCAGATACTTATAAAATGGTACAAGGATATCCATCAAACATTTAGAAAGATTTTCTATTTCAAAAACATATTAAAATGATCAAACCCAAATGTCTTTGAAAATGGAGATATAAATAACCCAAAACACCATTCCTTTCCAAAAATCTCTTTTACTTTATAAATATCTCCTTTACAAATCTCCAAATCTATTTACAGAACTTCTTTATAAATCTCCGATCTTTATTTATAAAATAATTTTTTATAAATCTCAAAAACTCATTTATAACACTTCCCCTTTAAATCGTTGAACCATATAGAAACCTCTTTTCTAAAGTCATTCAAATCGAAATTCTTCAAATTCCAAGCCTATTTCAAATTTATAAACTCCTTTAAACAAATATATTTTATAAAAGAAATCCTTTTATAACAATTTGTTATATAATTATAATAAACAAAAAAATTTATGTCATAAAGATAAATTTTAAACAATTTAAAATAATATAATAATAAGCTTTAAGGCTTTTTAAATACTATAATAATTAAATTTTAAAAAATTTAAATAATATAATAATTAACCTTTAAAACATTTAAATAAATATAATAAAATAACTTTAAAACAACTTTCAAAATATAATTAATTAACCTTCAAGCAACATTACTGATAAAATAATTAACTAGTTTTAAATAATCAATAATAAAATAATTTATTATCTTTAGACAACTTTGATAAGTAATTTACATATCTTTAAACAACATAAATAAAATAATTAATTTTAAAACATTATAAATATAATAATTAACTTTACTAATGAAATAATTTTACAAAACACTTTGTAAAATAGAAATTAACAAACATTTTGTTGAAATAATAATTTAATAAGACATTTTACTTCAAATTGTAAAATTTGAAATTAGTTTAAATCAATAACTTTCCAAATCCAGAATGAAGCTTAACGACCACAATGATACTTGAACAGACTACGATTAAATTCAATTTAACTTCCCAAGTTAAATTACAGGTATTTACATAAGTATGCATATATGCAAACCAAATCCATAATTAGAAACAATTGTTAACACATCACATATCCAGCATTAATCACTTGACACTTAAATAAATGTTCAAATTTATATAATAGCAGTTCATATAATAGCAGAACGAGGGTTTATTCTGCTACACAAATGTCACTCAAAATAAACTCTTCAGTTTATTATTAAATAGTGTTTATTTGACCCAATAGATAACATCAAAGAAGTATGCTTAAATTTACTACGTTGTTATTTAAAAAATGTAATTATTTTAAATCAGTATTATTTTATCACTTTATATATTATCCATTTTCAAAAGCGATAATTCATTCAACCCCAACAATCAACAAATAAAACATCAAAGCATTCGATCAGGAATTTGTATCTGCTATATAACATATTGATTAACCAAAAAGACGAGTTTAACTCACCAAAATTTCAGTTATCGTTGAAGTGTTCTGGTTCCATCTAAAATTGATAGCTTTAAATTCTACGAGCTTCAATCTTAACCAATCCAATTCCAAGATGGAGCAAACGATATTACGAATCCAACACAACTTATTGTGTTCGATTTGAACCTTGTATGAACAAGTTATTGATTTTATAAAATTGAGATTAGATAAAATAATATAATATAATATTCACTAATTACATTTAGATTAGTTAATTACCTTGATAAGTTTTAAACCCTTCTTCCTCTTTCCACGGTCCCACTTCTTTTCAAGTAACTCCTCTCCCCATAGCCGAACCTTCCTCCACCTCTTTCTCTCTCATCTTTGCACTAAAACACTCGAGACTAACACCGAACCCCCTCTCTTCGCGTGAGCATCACAATCCACCCTACCACCTTCACTTCGGTACTTTCATGTAAAACTCGACCTGTAGGTTTAGACCCACGCACGCACACGGACGCGTTCGTCCATGGTGGATCGCGTGCCACCATACTCTACCCAAGAAAGACCCTTGACACTAGAATCTCTAATCTACACTCCAGTTTGCCAATCTCCACCCGAAACGACTAAAACCCCTAACCCTAGTTCCACCATAAAACTGTCGAACACCTCAATTTGTTATCGCACCCTCCATAAACCCACCTACAAGTAGATCTTGGCCTCTTATACTCAAAGATACATTTTTATATTTTTCTGGATTCTTAAAACATTTTGTTTGAATTTTTGAATGAAGAGGGTTAACTTGTTTTTCTTTGTTTTAATGGAAAGGAATGGAACAGTACCAGGGAGATAAAAAAAGGATTATCGGAGAAATGTTGGGTGATGAAGAGGTGGGTTATTTTTGTTTCAATTTTCCGACATCTCGTCATCTGGATTTTCATTTGCGTATGGGTTACAAACGACAAAAAAAATACGGTCGCACTCGGAAAGACGACACGACCTCAGGATAAAAATAATATACACTGGTTACTGACTTTTTAAAAATCATAAAAACACCGTCGTTCGCCAGAAAATCGTCAAGCGATAATTAAACAATTTCTAAATTAAAAATTATAGAAAAACCAAATAAATTAAATTATTAATACGTTGATAAAAATCGAGTCATTATAATAAAAATAAATTTTATTTATATTTATTCGAACCATTTATTACTGTAGACAAATTACAAAATTCATTTACCGTTATTATTTATTTATTAAAATGAGTTATATAAGACCACTAACCCATTAAAATAATTCTTCAATTTAAAATCCAAATATCTTAAATTACTATTCAAATATTTTAAATAATCTCCATATTTGAAATCCAGTTATTAATTTTAAAATAATCCTTGTATTTCAATATTTAAAATTAATTAAATATTCAAAATCCAATGACCAAAATTTCAGATCGTTACATTATGCGACAGACAGGAAAAGGTCTAGTTATATGCTTACAGTTCGCATAGGGCCCATTTCATGAAGATCGATGCTACAGTCTATTTTTGATTTGTCGACTATTGAGGCATGTGTTAAAATTTGGCGACACTATATGAGAATTTGTAGAGGTCGGAAGTAGCTTCGTAACGGAGGAAACGGTTCGCAAATCGGAGTCAGGAGGTGGAAGTTAGAAGAGAAAATGTGAAGTGGGTTATTTGGGGACAACAACTAATTTCAGATGTCTGAAATTATTTTCAGACGTATGAAATTTTTCTGGAGTGGTTCCAGAGACTCAAGTCAGACGTCTGACCAAGTGGGTCAGACGTCTGATCTGGAGCGAAGTCGCTCCAGAGACTTAAGTCAGACGTCTGACCCTTAGGCCAGACATCTGGAACGATTTTTTCCAGTTTTTCATCTCGCGGACTTGGGTGAAAATTTGTGATATCCGCAGGGGCAATTTTGGAATTTTGTCTAGGGTTTCTATTATCCTATATAAGCTAGCCTCAGGTATCAGATCCGGTGTGAGAGAGAAGCGTGTGCAAGCAACAATAAGAGATCAGCCTCCACCATATTAAGGTTTATCAAAACCTAATTTTCTTCAATTCTCTTCTCCACAAAATCAATTTCTATTTTGATTATTGATCATTGTAATCAATCTCTTGTACTCTTCTCATCAATAATAAAATAAGCTCTCTCGTAAAGTGGATGTACACTAACACAACGTTAGTGGAACCACTATAAATCTCTTTGTGATTTATTTTCATTATTGTCTTGATCTTTGATTTGCTTGTCTGGGATTTTGATTGATTGTGATTAGATTTGAGTTATCGATTGGTTGTTTTTATACTGCTTATCACGATCCCGTCTTCCGCTGCGCTCGTGGGGTTTCGATTGGAGTCGGAATCCCGCACCAACAGCATAGTTAGTTTCTATTGTGGAGGCAACCAAGGAGGGGTTGTACTTGTTTTAGTTGCTAGAGGATCTTAATATGATGTGGAAAACTGTTAAGACTCATTTAAACAATTAGAGTGGTATGCATCTGATGGAGAATCGGGCTTATATTAACACGCACTAAACATATAGATGTGCGTAGGTTCTTTCTTGTGTTAGAAGAGGAGCATCACAAGATATGGTTAGCAAACGTGTGTAAAAAAGACATTTCAGCGAATATGATGACGAAATCAGTTCCGAAAGAGAAGTTTAAGCATTACTCAAACTTGATTTGCTTGACTAGAAGCTAGTAGTGCCTAAAGGTGTGGACCCAGTGAAATCATTCCTTTATTTGTTGAGTTGGTGAGTTGAGATGGATGGAGAGATACTATAGATTTGTATATTGCAGCAAGGTGGAATGTTGAAATTATTAGCCACAATATATCAAATCAAAATATTGATTTCAGATGTTATTTTCGAGGAGACATTTTCTAGTGGAAAACATCAACATTTCATCCTCTTTGAGCCATCTATCATTTATATAATTGCAGAGGCTTTAGCCATTATAATCAAGAAAATAAAGCGATAAAAAAATAAAATTCTTTTATCCAGTAATCTTCTCATCTAATTTGTAATCTCACTTGTATCTCCTTAAGTTCATCAATAAAGAAAATATTTGGTCCAATTTTGTTCTTATTACCGAATATCAGAAGATCTTTTAGTCCCCTAATCAATTATTCTAGATAGATTTGGTAAAATAACACTTATACTGTTATCCTTCCAAAATTTCATTAAGATTGAATTATTTTAAAGATCTTAAATCTATGTCAGGTTATAGTTTGCATCATTTAGTAATACCTCACATCTGAAAGCATATGATTACCTAGTTATTAAAGAAGAGATGCTAGAAAAACATAGTAAACTATTCACGATAATATATTGTCTTCGAGGAACAATATAGATAAAGTAACTACAACAAGTACTCGAAATTGATATTGGTTTTGCTCGTTGTTAAACAAAATAGTAGAATGCTAATAAAACCATTAATTTGGTCTGATAGGAATTTCTTCGAATCCTAGAACAAACGTAAATCCGTTCTATGGTCATAGACGAGGAATCATAGGAAGCTCTAGAAGAGGTCATGGTCATTACAACAAACCATAAGATATAACGATCGTGATTATAAACAAAATGGAAGAGCAGTACCTGACCAAAAGTGCAATAGTGATAAGAAACACAATGCAGAATGTATAAAACACTAATCATTGTTATACTTGTGGAAAAACAAGGCATTATGCCAAAACCTTTTTGAATTAAGGAAATAAAGACAGAAATTGAAATGAATATCAATTATATGCTTGATAGAGATACGGGTATGCCTTATGGGCAATTCTGCAACTTAGCTATATTTCGTTACAATTAGCTCTTGTAAATGAATCTTATTTGAAGTGAAAGTATGTTGTATACTATTTTTTCTATGGTGTGTCCTTACATTTGTGAATTTCAATTCATTGATCTTAAAATTTGAAATCTCTAGTATGAAGCTTTTAATTGATCGCATTTATGAAATGGTTCCTAAACACAGTATTGAATATTTACTGATAAATGTGCCTACTCAAAGATTGAACAGGATATCAATACACTCATGAGAGTTATATACGTAATGCTCACCATAAGATGAATAGTAATTTACTCAAAACTGTTTGGACACCAAGAGATTATGTACGATTGATATTGAGGAACATGTACAGAATAATTCTTTGACAATCTTCTACAGGTTGGTATTATCTAAGTTAAAATAGAACATTTTACGTGACGATGTTAATTAGTTTTTCGGCTTGAGAGTACCATGAGTCTTATTTATTAGGACCATACTTTGATTTTGAACAAATCACACATTGGACTGTCTTAAACCATGGCTGGGTATGTATTGAGATACATTAAGTGACACGCTACTCAAGATGGTTCATCTTTTTTGATATAGAATGTTAGTGCCACCATACTTGGATCTTACATATTGTCATAAAATCTCTGGCCAAAGTGATACGGTTACTCAATAAATATTATCAAATTGAAATATGTCAGTTTGAAGGTTGAACTACACAATTAACTACGGACGTTACTAGAGTTTTGACCATTGACCGAGCTTTGAATGTCTTGGTAACATAATCTTGACGAAAAGATATACATGCACAATATATAGTTGCCCAAGGGTGTGGCTTTAAAAATGATTGTTGTGTAGGACTTCACCTTGATGATCTGTAAGCGTATGATATATCCAATACCATGCTTCAACAAAGTTTGTACATGCGTTGATGTTTTAATTAGTCAAATGTTACTGAGGACTAAGTGTTACACCAACGACATACAACCACGACGGTCAAATTTGGTCCGAAATTAGTTTAATTAAGTATTTTATAAGTGTCATGGATTAAAATATATATAGTTATGCATAGTGGTCATGTGCTAATTTATTTTATTATTTATGACTTGAAATTTTATTTTTATTTCATGAATTGTTTTATATGAATATGTTTAAATCAAACGAGCTCGTAGTCTAATTAAAAAACTTAAAATTTAGTGGATCAACCATATAGTCCATATAACATGGTCGACGATGGAAAGGGAAGAGGTTTGGGAGTTGAAAAGTTGAAGAAAAAGTAGATGAGTTACGTGTTTAGTAATACACAAATAAGTGCCACTAACGAAGGAGTTACAAATGAGAAGAGACATTCTTCTCAATGCACTCTTCCATACATACTCCATTAAGTTAAAAAAAGCTTTTCATCTCTTCTTTGTTATCTTCATCTACAATTTCATTATCAAAATACATATTCTACAAATTTATTTTACATATAATTTTAGAGTTAGAAATCTACTTTCTTAAAGGAGACTCTATCGGTATAACATGTGAGGACTAGGTTTGAATATCAAGGCAAAATTCCTAAACTTGTTTCAATATGTCACATCTCCTTCATATATGTTTCTTAATGTGGCCATATTTAAAAATATTATTATGTTAAAATTATCAATATGATTTATTGAATATGTTACTATGTTTCATACATTTTTTAGCGTAGTTTTACATATTATATAAAGATGTTTTTCTCATGTTCAACATTTTGAAATTAATATTGTTGTCAAATTATTGTTATTATCAGTATCATTATCATTGTTTTTAGCCATAATAATATTTAATAATATGTATGAATTAAATGTTTTAAATTGATGAGAAGACTTATATATATTTACAAATTTGTTTTGTAGGTTACTCAAATGCATATATTCCATGTAATAGTCTCTCACGCACACACAATTAGTTTTCAATCGTAATATATATGTTATAGTAATTACATACGTATATTAATGATACAATATGATATACATTTTGCAACTTGCAACGACTATTATAATAGAGCTATGACAATAATCAGCTGGAGGTCTTAATATGTGAAGTTATAATAGGGTCGAAACTTTTTACAACTATTTTTAACCGTTGCAGGTGTCTGTTGTAATAAAATCTTTTACAACTAGTTTTTCCTATAGTAGTATGCTTTTTGCAACTGATAGTACATGTTGTAATAAGTCATTTATAACTGTTTTTGCGTGTTTTTAAAAATGATAAAAAGACATCGATAAAGCACAAACCTACAGATTTAATCTCATTTCATAGCTAAAACTAATATTGCACTATAACAAATCAAACTAATTCATATTTAACAAAAATAACACAAAATATTCACATTATTAAATTATAACCAAGTTCTGAACACTTAAAGGTAATGCATCACAATAGTATTAAAGTCTTTAAAATATTACAACTTTAACACAAAAGTTTTCCAATCTACAGTGCCATCATCTTAGTATAAAAAGGACATAATAAAGTTCGTAATTGATGTCTAAATGCTTCAAATACCAAATGCAAAATATCAATCGTATCACGAAGTCTCTTTTTTAGTCATCTAAACTTTTGCTTTTCTTCCATCTTGTCCCAAAATGGCTCCATTTAGTATAACAGACGTAGAATTAGGCATCTATACACTAAAATGGCATTGTATAAAAAGTTGAATTATAAAAACTTAGATTATACATAAAACCTTTTGCTTATTATAGGTTTGGTCTAATAAAGGTTTTAATTTTATAGTAAAGCACTTACGAAAATTAAATTAAATAAGACTTACGAGGAGACTAACATCGAAGACATAAGATCACTGTCTAGAACACATCCCATACTACATCCACTTATGCCATTCATCCCTTTTTATGCACTAAATTTGGATAAAGAACACATCGCACAAAAAAATATCAGTTGTGTGGAGAAAAAGTGTTCATAAAATATCAAAAGATATGTAAGTAAAGCTTTATCGCAATTATGCCCAAATATAATTGTAAATTATGTGGTTGTTTACTCCACCAGAATTCATTCAACCTTAACTAAAGTTCATATAATATCTTCCAAGCCATATAAAATTTATATTGGGATAAAAATTTGAGTGAAAATTAATTTAAATGATATCAAACGAGTGGTGTGCATATGTGTTCATCATCATTTCTTTTTACTAGTATATAAGTATCCAAAATAGTTAAATTTCATTGTAACAAGAAATATGTTTAGAAGATCCTCGTTAAATCACTACAACAAAAATTCCATTTTACAACGGTGAATGTCAGTTGTAATAGAAGTTTCGCAACAGACCAACGTCCGTCTTATTTGGCGATGTAATAGATCCAGAATATTTTACAACGGTTCCAAACCGTTGTAAATGCACGTCGTAGTAAACTTTTTTACAACGATCCATAGCCGTTGCAATAGCATCATTTAAAACTGTTTCTGCCATTTGCAATAGCTTCATTTACAACTGTTTTTGTCTGTTGCAATAGAGTCTTTTACAGTTGTTTTTGCCGGTTGTTAAAAAAATTCAAATAAAAAAAGTATGTAAATACCATTACATTACACTAGCAAAGTTAAAATTAATTTGTTATTGAAACCAAAATATTGTAATAATAACAAACATATTCATTCATATCTTTTAAAATAACAAAAAAGATTTATATTTCTAAATACCAAAATGATTCATGTATTCTTAGTCTTTTATAATACAGATCCTATAGAAGATATATATATCTACCAAAACAATGAAGATATAACGAATATATGACTCATAACTGTGTATGCCTTGGCCCTTGAATTTTGGCAGCTTGAACCCCGCATCAGCTCTTTCAATAACAATCTGTTCATACAGATCATGAATTTTCAATCCATTGGAATACACACACGATTAAAAAACAACATATGCATACTGAAATGTTAGCAAGTAAATACTTTTTATCATTAGCATTTATGGCAATGAGTGGAAAATAAACTAATTACAAAAATTCATGGTAACAAGGTAAAACTCACAATGATTTTATAGCTATATAGACTAAACTTATATATATGCATCACTTAAAAATTTAGTAGTAGAATTTGTAGAAAAAATTAGTTTAAGTGAACTATATACATAATCATTGAAAGTAAATTCATATACGAGGATGAGAAATCATTTGATTGTTCATCCACCCTTCACATATATTCAAGCAAAACTGTTGGATAAAGAATAAAAGCTATAATTTTAGAATTAAGAAAATGATCCACACGTTTCCCAATTCAATGTTGAAGTAAGCAAACATCAATATATGGCAAATAAGAAAAATATGATGTTGTAATGTATGATTGATCATCAACTACAGAGACATACCTATTTAAATATATAATCATAACCATCATTCCATGACTAATGAATATTCATGCGAGAAACTCCAGCAATTAATGAGTAAAGAGAAGTGCAAGCAATGCCAAAACTTAAGAAACAGCTCCAATTACCAGCAAAACATGAAGTAAAAAAGGTTCAATATATTTGGTAATAATATTAGCAAAAATTATTGAAATTTCGCATAAATAGATATTAAGAATCTTCCTCAACTGAATCAATCGATTACGATGATTGTCCAACTACAAGAATGAAGTTCAATACCCAAGTTAGCATCATTCTATGCAATCAGCTACTATGATGACTATACCATGGATTTCAGATTATACCTGAATGTTTATGTAATCTTCTATGTCATCGATATATTCACGAAGCTGCAAACAAAAAAATTTGCAATGAGACGGTTGCATGAAGAAAAAACAAATGCCTTTTTATACATGAGACTAACACTAATAAATATATACATACAAACACTGCTGGGTCATAAGATCAGAAATGAAAAAATGGGAAATTGATTTTGAGGTAGATATCGAAAAATAAAGCAAAACCAAATGCTTCTTAGGACATAATTTAGAATCATTCATTAAATTTTGATTAAGAGATGAAACTTAATTGATTTTATGCAGAATTATGAGAAGAAAAAGTAACATAAAGTCTTCATAGGAAGGAAATAAATGTATAGAGTTAAAGCGCCGAATTGGAAAAAGAAGAAAAAAGGGTTCGCGGTTAATTTGGTATAGCAAAGAGGAAAAGTAACATAAAGTTGCACACAACTGAAAAGAAACTTATTTTAAGTGAACACAGAAGCAAAGAAAATTACATAAATATTTCTGAATTCCAATGAAATATCAGTCAAAACCTTATGTTTTATGTATACTGTATGTCATGATAATACATATAAATTATTATAGACAACTCCAACTTACTCAATGCTTTCTACAATTTAAATAGCAGGTATGAACCATTATGTGACACTGTCGTCTACTTCTGAGTGGAATATAAAACTTGGAAATGTAGTAGTCACGTCCCTGTATAAATTAGTACAATAAGATTATCCATGAAGATTAGTAGAAAATAATGCTAAATTGTTTTGTATGGTACGGTTAGATGCCAACAGAAACAGGACACAAACTATTAAACTGTATGTATACCTCAAGCACCACAAAGTTCTTAAAGAGCAGCAATAAATCTTCGACGAAGTTCTAGTGACCTGGTATATCAAGCAAAGCTAATTTTGGTGGAACTGTGTAACCTGGTACAAATTTCTGCAAGATTAAGAAGTGAATTAATATTAGAATTTTGAAGTTTTTACTGTTGAGTAATCAATATATGTATTTATTAAGAATACAGCTTTGTTTAAGCGGAAACAGGAGACAGTGTTTTGAATTTTTAGGCAACAACTGAACAAAGGCAAATTTGTTCCTATTGATCTGACTTAAAAAAAATCCAAGATCCATTCAACTTGATACATGTAAGAAAGGAATATAGTATTGTTAGTTGGGCTGAAAAATCTTGATTTATCCACTAAACATAAACTATGTTTTAATAAAACTTATGGATAATCATAGAAAACCTCTAAACTTAGAAAAATCAAATATAAAAAAATATTGATTCCATAAAATTCAATATTAAGAGAACAATAAAAACTATAGGTGATTAACTGAAGGCAAATTTCACAAATAGTGCTTCTTTTCTCATCACACCATCTCTATATACAGCTCTATCAGCAAACCTGACATTTTCTTCTTAATTACCATCATTTAGTATTAAAAAAACTATTCTTTTTTTTTTGGACATTTTCTCAGACAAGATAAATGCATAAATAACTATACCTCAAGATGACATAAAAACACTAAATTAGATCACCTATAAAACCCGAATGCAATCGTTATGGAAGTATCCCACCTTCACAATCCCTCAACTGATATCTCTACATCCGAAACCTACGACCATCCAGATTCGAATTGCAACTCGCGACCAACTGCTTAACTGCTGCACCCAATTTTCAACGAGTGTCGAACATACCTTCAATATCAAGTTCGGCATCTGACTTCAGGCAAGCGTAGCAACTAAGTCTCGAGAAAGAAACTCGAACCCTCATTCTAAATCAAGGCAATGAACGAATCGGAGCAGCGGCGGCTAGACAAGAGCAGCGAACTTTAAATCTTGGAACGTCATTGTTATCCCGCCTTTTGGAAAGGCCGTGGTACCAAAAGATTAAACAAAAACCAAAGACAGTTCCTTCCAGAGATTGGTTATACATTGCTTCGTTATGGATATCGATGGGTTTTGTCCGAGCCCGGATCAGGCTACAATTGACATGACATGGCAAGCAAAGCTATAAAAGCCAGCATTTCAAATTTTAAGTCAATCCGAGTTCGTATGCTCAAGTTATGATCGATGCAAGTTGAAGGAAAAATCCATATTTTCGTATCCATCGATGAACATGGTTCGAATCCATCCATGTCGCATCCATCGTTTCGCACCAGTCATCTTCGAATCCATCAGCAGGCGGTGCATTTCGTATCGATCGACCCATGCCAACTTCGTATCCATCGGGGAATATTGGTTCGTATCCAACACAGAGGACTAGTTCGTATCCATTCTGGAGGGGTTCCTTCGAACCCTTCAAAGTTCCTGCTTTCGTATCCATCATGCTCCTATTCGAACCCATCGAGCCCTCTTTTGTTCGCATCCACCCATCGGTACGAACAGAACTATCGATACGAGCTGGGCCACTACCTTCGATTCGAAATGAGAAAACTGTTGATCGATACGAAGTGCACGTTGTTGATCGATGCGGGCCGTGTAACGGTCATCGATACAGACGAGGCAAAGTTCATGCATGCAACATGGTCAACTCGGAGCAAAAGGCGGATTGATGCGAGGAGTGCGCGCCACGTCGTCGCGTTGTCACATGCTCCATCGATTCGAGACCATGGATTCGAACTGGACAGCATTCCGAAAATCATAATCTTGCATCGATCATATCTCAAAAACCACAGGTCCAAATGCTACGAAATTTTCATAGGAGCTTACGTACAAGTTAAAGAACAATCCTGCCAAGTTTCAGCTCGATTGGATCATTTTTTGATCGATACAAAATTGGTTCGTATCGTTCACGGATCGAGTCGAAACTTTCTGGATCGATCGCGTGGGTCCACTCACGTGCCAGAATGAGTCTTTCAAAGTTTGAGCGAAATATCAACCTCCTACACCTATAAATATCCCCCTGAAACGTACAGAAAATGGATCTTTCAATTCTGAAGCGTCCAGACTCTACCGATTCCATTTCACACTTAATCATTACTGTTGTACTCAAATTTCAGAGCTATTACCTACTGTAATCTGCTGTAATTCACTATACTAAGTGAATATCAATAAAGTCATCCAGTTTAAAGTGGACGTGGGCCAGATCGTCGAACCACTATAAATTCTACGTTGTTTACTGCTTTCTTTTGAATTTTTTGAGTGATCTCCATATTTGCTATTCATCTGTGATTGTGAATTATCAACTATCGGGTGTTTGTGACCAATTTTGGCGCAAACATTTTGATGCTTTCACTAAGAAGGCTAACTCGGGAGTTCTATCATTTGAAATTGGAAGTTTAGAGATTCATTCTCGAAGAGTCATGACAAGGCAATCAAGCAGAAGACAAAGGGCACATAGGAGTCAGTGTGAAGGGAGTCAAGAGGCTTCTTCAGGCACAAATCAGGCATCGATCTTCATCACCAGGGATGAGATGGAGGTAATGATGAGAAGACAAGAGGAAATGATCTAGAATTTGTTTCGACAGATTGGCCAACTTGAAGCGCAGAATCGAGGAGCAGATGGAGTTCAGAATGGAGCAGGACAATCTGGCGTAGCACCAGGACTAGGGGGAACACACCTAGATCTTGTTGATCCAATCCCGGAAAGAGAATCAGGGGAAGCCGAGCAACCTAGCGGCGATAGAGGGATGGATTCTCAGCCAGGGGGCCAGGCCCTTGAAAGCTCTCATGGACTCGGGGGGCAGATCGAAGGCAATGAACGAGGAATACAGCTTGGAGACCATGATAGATTGGCAGAGATGGTCAGATGAGCTATGAGAGGTGGATTAGTAAATAGAGATCTTGAAGATGTGAATAGGAGTCCTTTTTATCCTACGATTAGGATGGCTAGGAACCCGCCAGAATTCAAACTACCATAAGTGGAAATGTACGATGGGAGGACAGACCCTGCGGTCCATCTGACAATGTACATGAGGCACATGGAAGTGCTGGAGGCATCACAGGAAGTCATGGCCTGGTGCTTTCCATTTTATCTGACAGATATCGCAGCACTATGGTTTAGGCAGCTGGAGCAATTCCATAGGAACGTGGGCTAATTTAGCCGAGAAATTCATGAGGCAATTTAGGGTTCACATTGCAAGACCCAAGAATGTGATGAGTTTGACAACTTTAAATAAAAAGATGGGGAGTCTCTGAGGAGTTTTCTGACGCGATTCAATGCGGCAGCAGCGTCGGTGGACCAACCAGATCCATCCATGGTTACGATGGCGGCTGTATCCGGAATAGTTGATGGCACAGAGTTCAAAAATTCGTTAACTAAAGATCCGCCTATGGATTCGGGAGAATTATATCATGAGGCCGAAAAGTTTTTATGATTGGAGGATGCAAGTGCAGAAAGAGAGGAGAAAATCGATGTTTATGCTGTCAAGGGTGGAAACCCATCTGGAAAAGGTGTAGAGATTGGTAAAAGGAAACGGAAGGCTGAGGATAATGATGACAGGTCAAAGCGACCGCGGAGGGAGCCGCGATTCACCACTTATTCGGAGCTGAATGAAAGGTTGGAGCGAATCTACCAAGACACCAGGAGCAAGTTCCCTATCGTAGACCAATGCGAAGGGATCCAACTGTTGACGAGAGGAAATCAGACAAATATTGCTTATTCCACTAACTGAACGGTCATAACACAAACGACTGTAGACATCTGAAGGATGAGGTGGAAGGGCATATCAAGAACGGTAGGCTACTTCAGTATGTGAGGAGGCGAGCTCCAGCCGTGGAGCCAAAACGACCACCGTCTACATCAGCTAGGGATGACCCTGAATCGGGACACCAGATGGTTATCAATTGATTGAAATAACGATGAACAAGTTGTAAATTTCTCACTAACGTGGTTAAACCATTTACACATGTAAGGAATCGCGAACGATCCACGGGCATGCTCTTAATGACTATTGACCGTATCGTAGTAAGAATTTGCACTTTGACATCCTTGTCTTGCTTCTGTTTAATTTTGATCTGAACATTTGGATTTGGTTTGTTTGGACATTTCAGTTAGAGAATTCATATGAGCATTAATTTGATATTTGCAATTCTGTAAAAGAAGTTACTTGTATATCCATTGGATCGCAAACGGTCCATAAGCACACCTTGTATGGCGATGAACCGCCAAAGTCGCTAATTCAGAAATTCACCCGAACGTGATATCTGACTCTAGTAATGCTAATCCCCCCTCGACATTCGATTGCAAACGATCACATTCTGCATCGTGAGGCATCTGATCGCGAACGATCACACTCTGCCTCGTGCGGCACCCGACCGCGAATGGTCACAATTCATCTAGTATGACATCCGATCGTGAACGATCACCTTCTGCCTCATGCGGCATCCGATCGCGAACGATCACATTTTATCTCGTGCGGCACCCGACCTCGAACGGTCACAATTCGTTAAGAACGATGCTCGACCGCGAACGATCGCAAATCGTCTAGAACGACATCCAACCTCGAACAGCCACCCTTCGTTTGAAGCGGCATCCGACCGCGAACGGTCCCATTCCACCATTAGCCGTGAACGGCATTCGACCGTGAACGGTCCCGTTTCACCTCATGGCATACGATCCCGAACGATCGTCATTCGAGGTCATATGAAACTATCAAGTTCTTTACAGGTCGTCGACAGGATATGAACATCCAGCTATTGGTATTACAAAACACACCTTTCCATCATAAGGCATGTTTTAGGGGGCAAGTGTTATCCCGCCTTTTGGCAAGGCTGTGATATCAAAAGATTAAACAAAAACCAAAGACAGTTCCTCCCAGAGATTGGTTATACATTGCTTCGTTATGGATATCGATGGGTTTTGTTCGAGCCCATATCGGGCTACAATTGACAAGACATAGCAAGAAAAGCTATAAAAGCCAGCATTCCAAATTTCAAGTCAATCCAAGTTCGTATGCTCAAGTTATGATCGATGCAAGTTGAAGGAAAAATCCACATTTTCGTATCCATCGATGAACCATGGTTTGAATCCATCCATGTCGCATCCATCGTTTTACATCGGTCATCTTCATATCCATCAGCAGGCAGTGCATTTCGTATCGATCGACCCATGCCAACTTCATATCCATCGGGGAATATCGGTTCGTATCCAACACAGAGGACTAGTTCGTATCCATTCTGGAGGGCTTCCTTCGAACCCTTCAAAGTTCCTGCTTTCGTATCCATCATGCTCCTATTCGAACCCATCGAGCCCTCTTTTGTTCGTATCCACCCATCGGTATGAACAAGGGTCGGTTTAGTGAATGCGAACAGACCTATCGATACGAACTTCACTACTTCCATCGATACGAGCTGGGCTACTACCGTCGATTCGAAATGAGAAAACTGTAGATCGATACGAAGTGCACGTTGTTGATCGATGCGGGCCGTGTAACGGTCATCGATACAGACGAGGTGAAGTTCATGGATGCGACACGGTCAACTCGAAGCAAAAGGCGAATCGATGCAAGGAGTGCGTGCCACGTCGCCGCGTTGTCACGTGCTCCATCGATTTGAAGAGCATCGATTCGAGACCATGGATTCGAACTGGACAGCATTTCGAAAATCATAATCTTACATCGATCATATCTCACAAATCACAGGTCCAAATGCTACGAAATTTTCACAGGAGCTTACGTACAAGCTAAAGAACAATCCTGACAAGTTTTAGCTCGATTGGATCATTTTTTGATCGATACAAAATTGGTTCGTATCGATCACGGATCGAGTCAAAACTTTCCGCGATCGGTCGCGTGGGCCCACTGACGTGCCAGAAGGAATCTCCCGAAGTTTGAGCGAAATGTCAGCCTCCTACACATATAAATAGCTCCCTGAAACCTATAGAAAAAGGTTCTTTCAATTCTGAAGCGTCCAGACTCTGTCGGATTCCATTTCACACTTAATCATTACTGTTGTACTCGAATTTCAAAGCTATAATCTAATGTAATCTGGTGTATTTCACTGAAATCACCAAGTGAATATCAATAAAGTCATCCAATTCAAAGTGGACGCTGGCCAGATCGTCTAACCACTATAAATTCTGCGCTGTTTACTGCTTTCTTTTGAATTTTCTGAGTGATCTCCATATTTGCTATTCATCTGAGATCTCTTATTGTGAATTATCAACTATCGGGTGTTTGTGACCAATTTTGGCGCAAACAGTCATCATCACCATGATGAGTTATAGCAGATTCAGATGGCTGCAGGCTTTGGTCAATGAGCTATCCAGTTTAGCCAGGTCTCCAATCCGAAATTGCTTGATTTCAGACTCGTCGAAGAGATCGGACATCCATGGAGATGTGGTGTTAAATGGAGGTGAAGGTAGGGGAGGAGTCGATGAAGCTAAAATCTGCCTTCATCTATTTGCCGAAAGGTGCGAATTGGAATTGGAATTTTGTTTAGGAAGTTTGGGCATGTTTGTTGGAAGAAGAATATGCTGGAAGAGACTAGTGGATATTGTAAAAACTTGGGTCGGAGCCAGAAATTTGGGGTTGGAGCCAGAATTTTGAAGTTAAATATTTTGGTTTGGAGCCAAAATCGTATATGCCGAAGAAAAGAGTAGTAAAGATAAAGTTTTAAAATGTATACACTATTACAAATTTTACTTTGGTCTTAAAGTTTCTAAATTTTATGGATTTATTTAAATTACTTTTATAATTTTAATTTTTTTGAATTATTAAATAGTATTAGTACTTATAATTATTAAATATTAAATACTAAATTTTACTTCTTAATTACTAAATATCAATTGCTTATTAATTGATAATCATTAAATATTAGTCTTAATTATATATTAACCATTAATTATATAATAAAATTATGTTATAGTAATTATTAATTATAAAAATTACTTCTTATTTATTCATTGTTAATTATCAGTTTTTACTATTACTTCTTAAATATAATTGAATATTAGTAATTAAATGCTAGTTATTATGTGTGTGTGTGTGTGTGTGTGTGTATTATAGCAATAGGAATTGCTAATCATTAATTATTAGTTACTGAATATATTACTGAATAGTAAATTAATCAGTAATTATTGATTATTAATTATTAAACTATAGTAATTACCAAATAATAATTATTAAAATCGTAAACTAATTAAATATTAAACTTTGATTACTAAATATTAATAATTAAAAGTTAATTATTAATTGTGATATTATTAATTATTTGATATTAATTATTAGTTATACTATTAATTGTTAAATACAATTAATAAATATTAAATGTAATTACTAATTATTAGTAATTAACTATAATAAATTATTAAATATAAAAAAATTAATTGGTTATAGATAATAATTAGTAATTGTGAATTATTTATTAATAATCATTCATGATTATAAATTATAAATAATGTCCTATAAAAGTTGACATTTATAATTATTTTTAATTTGGCATGCAACGAAATTGGTATCAGAGCGAGCTTGTTCCTAGTGTTACTAATTTTTTTAGTTTTGATCATATGAAATTAATTGTTACTTTAATGCAGAACCCTCTGAGTTAGTTTTAGGGTAGCATTGAGGCATAAATCCCGCTTTCAGCTAAACGTGGTAAACTTTGAAGTAACATAAAACATTGAATATGAATAAAACAAGAAATAATTAGTAACCAGGGAATTAATCATGATCATATCTCAATCTATTTCATACTCGTAAAAGTTTTTAATATATTTTCTTTTTATCTCTCAAAAGATCTCTCAAAGCAAACATATGAAAATGAACTTGAAAGCATAAGTAGGAACGAGTTTCAAAATCATAAACTAAGAAAAACAAATTTTAAGATCGATCCTTTATCTTTTAAACGCCTAAGCTATCTTAATATTGAATATAGCTTTAAAGAACGTAGTATAATCAGGTTGACAACTACAACTTCGTTTGTCACTTTGAAAAAGGTTTCCAACATATATTACACAGTGATAATATACAGTTCAATTCAGTAACAGATATGATTATAAATCTAGGAATTGCTTACAATAATTCTACAGCAAGAACTTTAGAAATAATTGCTAAGACCCTTGAAAGTGAAAACAAAACGTTAAAGCGACTAGTAGAAAATTTTGATTTTGTTAAAAATCAAAACGAGGATATTTTACACAGTTTAATTAATTTAAAAAACAATCTTCCAAATAAGTCATCAATAAATGAACTTAAGTTTATATTAGAAATGGATAAACCTAAAACTTTAGAATTTGAATCTAAACGAATATTAGAAAATCTTAAGTCAAAAACACTCGAACTTGACGATAAGATAAGACAGATTGAAACAATATTAGAAGAAGTAAAACATATTGTTAGTGGTTGAGTTTATGAATAAATTTCTACCAAAGGCTATTGAAGAAGCAAGTAAATTTGCAACCCAACTAGTTCCGAAACAGGGATTTACAATATATTCTGCTAAGAGTCTTTCAGCTAAACAATATCCAAATTTATTGAATATAATCATAAGTCTTAATCTTCAAATTTTAGAAAAACTCAAACAACTTGAAAATAAACAGTCTTTTAACCAAGAATTAGATAAGATTTCTAAACAGTTATCAAAATTAAGCCTAGGAGAACCAGTCGTTATCAAAAGCAGACAACAAGAAGTTTACAGATTCCAAAATAATGAATATTAGAAAATCATTTTCAGGACCTAGTAGAACCTTAACAGAAGCTATTTCAAGTAGTAAACGAAAGGATGAAATATCCAGTGATTTATCAAAATTTAAATCTAAAAAAGAAAAATAGACGATACAGCTAGATGAAGAAATAGATCTAGATCAAAATCTAGATATTTATAATAATAGCCACTTAGATTTGTTGAATCCAAGAATCCTTTATCAGACAGGAATTACAAATATCAATACCACACTAATTAGAAGTATACAAGAAGAAGAAATACGTATAATTGATAACAATGTTACTCTTGACATTTTATCTCCAGAAACCATTCAGAAACTAAAAAAAACTGGTAAAAGGTTTTTTCACCTAGGACTAATAGTAATAGGAATTAAAACTTTAACCAGAAAAGGCTTAGGAACAAAGCTTCTAACACTTGTCCTAGATAAATGTTGGGCATCAAATATAGAAAAGGCATTACTTTCAGGCATGAAAATAGATCTAAATGATAAATCAGCCCTAGTGTATTGCGTTTCAGATATTTTAAAAAGCATAAAAGATTTAAAACACCTTAAACTTGGATTTAAGGCAAACGGTTTTGAAAACTATATTGGTTATAATCTTATTATCAGTATTGGAATAATAGGAAAAGCCAGTAATAGATCAGGGATGAAATTCAAAATCGATCTTGATGGAATTGTCCAGAATATTGCTAGTAAATGTATTAAAATGATAGAATCACGTAGAATAAACCCAGAAGATTTAGCCGGCTTTGAATGGCAACTTAAAGATTTTATAGATAACGATAAAAGTTTGTTAGTCCCAGAAACACATGTTCTCTACACAAATCAATTTGGAGAACCAAATCTAAGATTCAGCAATTATAAATTCAAGAAAAATGAAGAAGAATCAGATAATGAATCTGAAATTAGTGAACGTTATAATTTAAACGAATAAATTCATGAACAGTTAAACGCTATGAACTGGGTCGAAGGCCCCAAATTCGACGAATACGATTCAGACTTTAGAAATAAATAGTAAGCTAGATATTCTTGGATATCTAGTTGATGAAGATTATACTCATCTAGTTGATGAAGATTATACTCAACAATATGAGGATAATGAAAACATAGAAACTGATGAAACCTTTAAAACAGAAAGTAAACGAATATTACACGAAATTATAAATAGAAAAATTACAGTTGAAAATATAAGACAAGAAACAGATGATATGCTTATAGCATGTATAACAGAGCTCGATATGTCTTATGAAGAGGTTTTACAGCATTGTCCAAATATTTTAATATGCCTTTAATTGAAGACATTTTAAACAAACAAATCCCATTAAGTGATTTCTTTGTTGAAACTAACTTTATGGATCAAGCTATGATTCCAGTAAACAAACATAGCAGGTTTGACAATGAACCTAGCTCTCAGTATAAAGAAGGACCATTAGAACGCGAACAATGGACTAAACCAGATTTAGACTATTCACACGAAAGTCCTTGTATAGGAAAAGGCCTATGAAAACCATATGGTAAATTTTACAATCATAATATGTTACTACTTGAAAATCAATCTCCCCGGCTATGGCTAGAAGAAATTCTTATTTGGGAACAAAATGTAGTAAGATATTGGAAAGTAAACAAAAAACCAGAAATAGACATGTGGGCAGTCCTCGAAACCACTTTAGGTCCATTAGCTTTAGGTATTTATCAAAGTCGTAAAATAGATAATCCGGCTGTAATAACAGAACAAAACGCTTTAGGAAATAATCCATATCATTTCACTAGCTTTATCAGATTATTACTTATTGGTAATGACCCTGGTAAAGGAGGAACTCTAATGCAGAATACAACTATAAGAAATCTTGAACAACTAAGTATACGAGATTTCAAGTACATAAAAGAATTCAGCCAAGACTTTGTTATAACCCTAGCACAAACTGGCAAAGCCATGGATGAAGACCTATGTAACAAATATTTTTCAAAACTTCGAGGTGACTTAGGTCGAAAATTACAAGAAGATTGGAATATTACATATGGATCTGTACCTAAGTTAGGCATTGGTCCTAGAATTATGTTTGCTTTTCAAGAACTAGAAAAACGATGTAAGGAAGCTACCTTACAAGAACATATTAAAAGACAGGCTTGGGCATTTTGTAGAACAGCAATCTACACTCCGCAAGCATACAGTTTTTATAAACCAAAAAGGTATCTTTGAAAGTCAAAGTTTTACGATAAACGCAAAAAAGATAAATATGTTAAAAGAAATAAACCAAACCGAAAATGCAATTGTTACATTTGTGGTGACCCTAACCATTTAGCCAACCGATAACCAAATCGCCAAAATAATCAACAGAGGGAAAATCTAGTTGATGAAATAGGTGAATTTGATATTGAAAGCCTAAGTGAAAATGACGAAACAGAATCTATTTACAGCATAGTTTCAGAAAACGAAGACAATACTTCATAAAATAGCATAACTTATACATTAATGAATAATGAAAATGAATGTGATCACCAATGGATCCAAATAGAGGAAATGATCATGTACCATGTTTTATCTGTTACTGCTATCTAGAAATAATTAACTCAAAATTTGCTTTCTTTATGCAAAACAACATTGTAATTTAGAGCTTATTTATAAACATAATAGGTCATATAATAAAAATATTTTCTAAGAGACATTAGAAAAGCACGACGCACATATTAAATTATTACAAATACAAATAACTATGCTACAAAACGATGTAACACAGCTAAAGGCTAAAGAAAAGGATTTTAGTCAAGTAGAACCAGGAAACCATTCTATAAAAAATGAGCAAACAGAAAATTTGGAAAACAGTTTAACAAAAAATGCTGAGTTTTCTGTTAATATTAATAAATATAATACATCATTATTAACGCTTAATTGTCGAATATGGCTCGACAATAACAAAATTATCGATAAAGTTGCAATTATTGATACAGGAAGTACCAAAAGTTTAATAGCACATTCCTTAGTCCCATCCCAATATCGAATGCCATTAAATTATATAATTACTTCTAAAACAGCAAATCAAAGTTTTATGACGCTAACACATAAGTTACCCGACGAATCTATGATACAATTTAAAGACTTTGCTGGTAACTACAGTTCGAAGTATGAATTAGGACAGTGTACAATTACACCAGCATAAATTAAAAGCAATGAATTTTTGCTTGGATTAAACTTCATCTTAAATTATAGAGGTAGTATTTCTATCTCCAGAAACAACATCACATTTAGTAAACAAAATTATACCTTACCTACCAATTACCATATTTTTCAATCAGAGTGCGTTCGAAAGCATGGTAGATAGGGAGAGTTAGATTTTTTTAACAGACAAATTGCATAATAAAGATTCTCCAAAACAAAAGGAACACAAAAGCGCTTTAGCAATTCTGGCAAACGAAACATTTAGAGAACTTGAAAAAGGAAAAGAAGTAAAATACATCCCTTATCAGATGATCTCTAAACTAGAAAAAACAAGATTAATTGGTGATGACGTCACCAAAAATAGAGTTAATTACATATGTAAAATAAAATTAATAAATCTAGAAATCACAATTTAAACAGCCAACATAGATTATAGCCCAGCCGACGTAAAAGAATTTAAAATACAGATTAACGAAATGCTAAAACAAAAATTAATACATAGATCGGATAGTAGACACCGATCAGCAGCATTTATTGTTAGAAATTATTCTGAGCAGAAATGAGGAAAACCCAGAATCGTTTATAACTATAAGCGGTTAAGCGATAATACAGAAGACGATGGGTATAATATACCCAATAAAGATACATTAATTAATCTAATTCAAAATAAACGAATTTTTAGCAAATTCGAGTTAAAATCTGGGTACAATCAACTAAAATTAGAAGAAGATTTTAAGCCTTGGACGACATTTATGTGCTCTGAAGTGCATTTTGAATGGAATGTCCTTAGTTTCGGTCTAAAAACAGCCCCAACAATCTTTCAACGTTTCATGGACAATA
Source organism: Allium cepa (assembly GCA_030765085.1). Lineage (NCBI taxonomy): Eukaryota > Viridiplantae > Streptophyta > Magnoliopsida > Asparagales > Amaryllidaceae > Allium > Allium cepa. Next base: position 435,048,578 of record CM060943.1, read on the forward strand.
TCTTTAAAAAACATGATTTTTGTTTAGTCTATATAGATGATATTCTTGTTGCAAGTAATAATATTAAAGAACATGAAAGTCATCTTAAAACAAAATTTCAGGAAATAGAAGCAAACAGATTAGTAATATCAAAACGAAAAATGGAACTCTTTAAACAAAAGATTTCATTTTTAGGCCTACAAATTGGAAACGGTAAGGTTGAACTTCAACCTCATATTTTTCAAAAAATTATCGAATTTTCGGACAAGTTAGACAACAAAAAGAAGATACAAGCATTCTTAGGTTTGGTAAATTATGCTAGAAAATTCAAACCCAATCTAGCAAGAATGGTTGATTCTCTTTATGGAAAGATTTCAAAAAAGGGGGAATCTCGGTTTAACTCCGAAGATATAAAGCTTATTCAAAAAACTAAAAACGAGGTTAAAAAAATTAAACCCTTAGAATTACACTAGAATCAGACTACATTATTATAGAATGTGATGGTTGCAAAGAAGGATGGGGAGCCATCTTAAAATGTAAACCATCTAAGTACAGTGATCGTTCGACAGAAAAAATTGCGGCTTATGCAAGCGGTAATTTTCAACCAGCATCAAATTGGACGTCTTTAGACTTTGAAATTCAGGCATTAATCAATGCATTAGACAAATATAAAATTTATCTTAATAAAGAATTCACAGTTCGTACCAATTGTGAGGCAATCATTAAGTTCATATCAAATGAAAATTCCAAAAAGACAAACAGAACACGATGGTTAAACTTACAAAATCTCATTCAAGGTAATGGATATGAAATTATCTTTGAACATATCAAGGGTAAAAACAATCAATTAGCAGATATTTTATCTAGAAAATTATCGTACATCTTTAACCAAGTTTGTGATTTTCAGCCAAGGAACAATATGAATATGCAGATAGGCAAAGAAAAGGCAAAGGCGGAACATAGCAATACGGCAAATAAATCACAGAAAGTGGAAGTGCAAACTCCATCAGTAGAAACAGAAGCAAAAACAAAAATATCATCTCCAAACAGAACAGATAGTCAAGTTCCATGTATGACATTTGGTCAGAATTCTCTGACTATCTACAGAAACGATGATCCTAGGCGGTTTAAACCCCTGGTTCGCATAAACGATCAGTCTCAACATTGCCTTCTTGATCACTTATGGAACTTACGTACCATAGACCAAGAAAGGAAAAATAAACAGAAATTGGAAAATTATTTTGCTTCTTACTTCTCTAAAATACAGCAAAAACCTCTTTCCAGAAATTTCTTTTGTTACATTGTTTTTAAAGGGAATTTTATAGGAATTTTTAAAAAGTATAGCCAAGTTCAGATGGCCATAAATAATTTTTACAACCCCATTTTCAAAGGTTTTACAATCTAAACGATGCTTTAAAAGAGGCTCGAAACTTTTTTGGACCAAACTACTATGATCCAGAATGCCATCAGTCATATGCTCAGACTACTTCTTCTCCTCCACCTACTCCTAATGATCTTCTTCAAACCCAAGCCATCCAGCTAAACGATCTTCAAAACTTATACCAAAAATTCCAATCTCAGCTTAGCCAGTCAATTCAAGAAAACCAGTTTCTCAAAACTCAACAACAACAAACCTCATACACTCAAAATACAAATCAACTTCTTGAAAAATGAATCCAGCAGCCAGTTGCAGAAAAAAATGATCTACAACAAAATCAAGCCAAACGACCTAAAACACTTTCTTACCAACAATTGTCAAACCATCTCAAACTAAGGCCATATCCGATTCTTCAAGATCTTTACAAACTCACTGGTACAAACACCCAACTAAAGATTGAGAAAATGGTTGAAGAACGATGGAACCAGCATCTAACAGAGCTTCAAAAAGTCTAGCACAAATGTATAAAAACACTACCGAAGGTCACCAGTTTAAGTTATACAAGATCGAAGATCAAATATATTAAAAGCAAGAGTAGACGAATCATTTCTACCCTGTAGCATTGATCATATTATTGATTTTTTTAATCATGGAATGTTATCCCGTATTATATTCTCTAGATCTACAGAACCGGAAATCCTTGAATGTTTTGGAAAACGTTTTGCAATGGTGGCAAAACAGTATCTAAAAATAGTACCAAGTATTGTAGTATGTATTAATTCTACAACCCCAAGTTATCACTTCGAACAGAATCACCAGATTGTTCCAGCTTTTCATCGCATGGCGATATTCAAGCATAATGGGTACACTCATGAACATGCATCCAAAAGTCTCAAGTGTTACCACCAACAATTTGAAGGTTCTCCAATATGGTTTGAAGCACACAAACCATGGGAATTTCATCATAATAAACGCAACCTTGTTGCACCACTAGGATGGAAAGAACTTATTTTACAGTCCGAAAGTTCTCGCTATCAAATATGGAGAGAACTAGAATTAAAAATCATGTTTCCTCCACTCTTCCACGAATACTATTTTGATCCAAATAACGATGTTCTGTTATATGATCAAAAAATTTCGGAAGAAGAAATGGAAGACAGCAGTCCCAGCATAGGCGAACTAACCATAACTGTACATTCTCCAGAATATGATCAGATGGCCGACACCGACTAATCACATCAAGCAGAACAGGTTCATTATTATCTACAAAGCAACGTGTCCTCCCACTTTAACAAAGCAAAATCAAGTGTAAGATTCATTGTGATAAAGACCAACAAACTTTTCCAGCTCACAGAAGAAAACTCTAGAAAGCTTTAGTGCTGGCATCTCTCTAGCCATAACTATTAGTAGTGCTTGTTTTTATATAATTATTAATGATAGTGCGTGTTTTGTCTGGCCAAATCTTGTGGCCAGGCGTGCTTTTTGATTACCGGTATAACCGGTTATGTATTGTATATATAAGTGTGTTTCTGCCTCGTTCAGAACACACAAGACATCTACAAAATATTGTAAGCTTTTCACTTTAATGGCGAACTAAGTTTCCTTTTCGTTCCTCTTATGTTATTCAAAGTTCTTCGTTTATCTTAATACTTTGAGAGATCATCATCAAAAAAAAGGAGAGAGAAAGAGAAAGGAAAGGTCTGATTTTCAAGCTTTCGCTGCTCAATTAATCTTATCTTCATGAATCAAGTACCCCTGTTACTTCTTCTCTTATGTAATATAGTTATGTTTGTATTTAAATTTCTGCTAGTATATCTTTTAGGAATTTACCTAGAAGATTTTATGTCATTTTTAGCATGTTTTATTAATTTCTTATTCTAAAAAAAAAAATTAATTTGGCATCAAAATTGGTATCAGAGCGAGGTTATTCCTAGTTTTATTAATTTCTTATTCTATAAAGCAATAGTAAATATATTCAAAAAAATTAACATAATTCGGTCTTCTTCTATAATGAACGTTTCCTCAAAAAAATTAACCTATGATTAATATTAATATTATTAATAATTAATTATTAAATGTTAATAAATAATTATTATCAATACTAATTTTATTAATAATTAAATATTAATAAATAATTATTACCAATATTAATATTATTAATAATTAAATATTAATAAATAATAATTATTAATATTTTCGAAGAAAGCATTGTAATTATTAATTATTAGTTATTAAAATAAAAAATTGGCAATGGGCATTTATTACAACATGTATTTTGTGACCATTGTAAAATTGGAATCTATTACAATGGAAAAAGAAAACGTTGCAATAGGCTTTTATTACAACGAGCAAATAGGAATGAAAACTGGTATATATTACAACAAACAAAAAACAGTTGTAATAGACATCTATTACGATGGACAAATAATGATAAAAACTGGTATGTATTACAACGGGCAGAAAACAGTTGTAATAGGCATATCTTACAACGGGCAAGTTAAAAACGTTGTAATAGATGTCTATTACAACGTGCAAAGGAAAAGAGTTATTGAAAAGTGATATCTATTACAAAGACCTAAAAAATTGTTTGTAATATGTTTCTATTACAACGGGCATTTAAAAGACCGTTGTAAAAACGTTGTAATATGGTATTTTGTTTGCAGTCTGTCTACTCGAAACAAATTGAAGGCTCACATGACAAGATGAAATTAATTTACTCGGAACAAATTGCAAACAGTGACAGTTAATGTAATAAGTGCTACGCAGACAGTAGAAGATTGAGTGCCTTCATAACATTAAGATCCTCCTGCATCAAAGTTACAACAGCCTCAGAAAAAGGCCCTGGATGGACCTCCGTCCTGTAGTACGCATACATATCTATCCTTTATGCATAACTTAAAAATAAAAAAGAGGAAAAATGGAAGTAAAGAAGAAAAAAATAGCAACGTTGCTTAAAACACTTAACTGTTTACTAGAAATTAAAAAATAATATAAAGGGCCATACCATTGTTGCTTTGCAGATGCTTGAAACAATTTGATCCCTTAGTGTGTCAACTATTAACCACATATATCATTCAGGACCTTCAGTGCAAAAAGTACACATGAGTCAGAGAGATATACAGCAATAAATTGAAGTTAATTGTGCAATGGTTGGTACTTGACATATAAAGTGAAAAAATGGTAACATATTAAACATAATGCTCATAAATTTATTCATCTAAAAGTGAACAAGCATGATTATTGTCCTTCCATTTATTGGCTTACTTCATCAAGTCGCTGCATGCATAATTCATGGCCTTTAAATTAAATATAAAACCCATCTGTTAGCAGGTTGTGTTATATAATACTACTTGCCTTGTAAACAGGAATAAAGAACAAGGCATGGCTGCTAACGCCCCAGAATTGGAAGATAATGGAAAAAAAGTCCCTTTCAAAAAAGTTGTGAAAATTAGGTCCCTATTTTTAATTTTTAGCTAATTAAACCACTTTTGCCCTTGATTTAAACGCTGGACCGATTTTTTGTGAAGGACAGTTTGGTAAAAAAACAACAAAACAGGGACTTAATTGCCATAGATTTATGAGTAGGGACTTTTTGTGCGTAAGCTTTGAGAATAGGGACCTTTGGTCCAAAACCCCAATAAAGAATACTGGTTTAGGTTCTTCAAGGAGGAAAATCTTTGGAAAAACAGCATGACCTGCAGTACCCATACAATCCAATAGCAATGGGCAAGCCTGAAAATTTAACCGTATGCCATTCATTTTTAAAATTAACTTGATCACTCAGTCCTACCCAACACAAGCTTACTAAGTTACTATCATCAATAAAGAGGCAATAACTCCTCCAGCTACAATGTTGCAATATAGAAAGAAAAGTTAAAACTTTCAGCATTAAAGGAAACAATAAGATATTAATATAATCAAGAAAATTGTTAGCTATAATAGTCATTTTGTTCAATATTTACCAAAGTAACAACTCTGCCTGTGAAATCAAAAGAAGCCTAACCAATATCAGGATAAGTTTCAAGATCATGTTCAATATCCAAATAATGGTGTAGGAATATTACAGTATAAATTGCGTGCAGCACAAAGAGCACCAAAACTGAAGAAACTTAAACACTCTAGCATGCAGACATTTCTTCTTAAGGAACTAATGTTCGCATGGTTATTAATCATAAACATCAAAATATTTGGATAGTCTCTGCTTATGTATCAATGCTTACTTATTCACAATACTAGATGACTGTTGATGCATGATTAAACCAATGAAACTAATTTATATGGTTGCCATATTAACCATCGTTCGAAAGAAAAAAAGGCCAAAATCTGATTACGGTTGAACATACACCCTATACACACACAGAGACACACACATATACATACATACATACATACATACATACATACATATCTATGTATGTATGTATGTATGTATGTATGGTTGAATACACACACAATTATAAGTCTTAACGAAGTCGGTTAGCTATACATACATATATACATACATACATGCATGTAGTTTGATCGAAAATGAGCACAACATTCTTCGGAAGTAAGAATAAAAATGTAAAATGTGGATTATCTAACAAAAACTTCAAAAAACAGATAAGTAAATGCGCGGACACACAACAGTTTAGAGTGGTTCGGCTTGTTGACTACGTCGACTATGAATTTTGATGATTTTATTGATATTCTTTGGACGATTACAATCGATTGCAGCGGATTACAGCAAGTTACAATAGTGAAATTCGAGTACAACAGAAGTATGGAGTGCAAAGTTGAATCCAGCAGAGTCTGCATGCTTGAGAGTCAAAAAATCCTTCTTCTATAGGCCCTGGGGCTCTATTTATAGGCGTAGGAGGCTGATATTTCGCTCAGATCTCGAGAGACTTCTTCTGGCACGTGGGTGGGCCCATGCGATCGATCCTATGAAGTTTCGACTCGATCCGTGATCGATACGAACGTAATTCATATCGATCAAGATTTTATCCAATGGAGTCGAAACTTGATGTAGACATTCTTTAGCTTGTACGTAAGCTCCTGTAAAAATTTCATAGCATTTGGACTTGTGATTGTGAGATACGATCGATACGAGTTGGTGTTCTTCGGTGGGCTGTCTGGTTCGAATCGATCTTCTTCGAATTGATCGTTGCACGTGCCCAGGCGATGATGTGGCACGCTATCTTCGGATCGATCCACTTTTTATGCCGAGTTGACCGAGTCGCCCCTTGAATTTCGCCTTGTTCTTATCGAAGGCCGTTGCCTCGTTTGAGTCGATAGCCGTTGCCAATTCGTATCGATGGAAGTAGCTTCGTTCATATCGATAAAAGTGGCCATGTTCGTATCGAACCAAGTTTCTCGGTTAGTATTGATCGTGTGGCCTTGTTCGTATCGATTGAAGTTACTCCAACTTGATGGATACGAACAGTGGTTTCGTGATGGATACGAAGTAATGTTTACTTGACGGACACGGATTAACGAGTCTTGATGGATTCGAACAAGGTCTTCCAGGATGGATACGTACTAAACAACTTTCATATGACGTGGAGCTTGTTCGGTGGTGGAGTTGAGTAGATCGATACGAACAAGCCTATTCTCTCGATGGATATGAAGTGGTACATCCTGATCGATTCGAACGAATGCTTGTTGAGGGATACGAACAAGGTCGACGCGAAGGAAGCCGCCTTTGGATGGATACGAAGTAGCGCTCCCCGATGGATACGAACAGTTGTTTGTCGATGGATGCGAAGTAGTCAACGGGTGATCGATACGAAGAGAGACATCTGCTAATGGATATGAAATCGACCGATGCGAAATAATGGTTATGACTTCGGTCGATTCGAAATGATGGATACGAATGAATGGGTTTCCTTGACTTGCATCGATCCTATCTTGAGCATATGAACCCGGATTGACTTGAAACTTGAAACGTTGGCTTTCATGGCTTCGCTTGTCGTGTCTTGTCAATTGTAGCCTGATATGGACTCGGATAAAATTCATCGATATCCATGGTGAACCTATGCGTACTCGATATCCAGTATGAGCGATCCTTGGTTTTCAGTCAGTTCTTTGATATCTCGGCCTTGCCAAAAGGAGGGATAACATTTGGCCCCCAAAGTACGTCTTGTGGAAATGTGACGTACTTTGAAAAGCTGCCATCTTCATTCTGAACAGTTATCGTCTTTGAAGCGGAAGTTGTAGTCTTCGAATGATTTCCTTAGTAGTGTGAACTATTGATTGTCAACTATTATAACTTGTACTGTTGTAACTGATTGTTGTACGATAGTAATTAGCTATTTGACGTCGTAATCATTATTAGGTGTATCCAATTCCTGTGGATGCTGAAATTTAAATGCTAGTCCGACATATATACATATATGTTAATCTGACTCTAGTTAACATTACACGTTCATGAGTCGTTGTCGGTTTTCTCGTATCGAATTCTGTATCGATCCTCTCCTAAACCGATGTGAAATTCGAATTGCAACAACGCTCAATGTGGTTTTTGGATGTTCCTTCGTATCGATCCTCTTCTGAATCGATGTAAAAGGTTGAAAGATTGTTCTCGCTTCAATATACTTCGCATTGATGGATATGAAATGAACATTTCATATCGATAGATATGAGCTTCGATGGATACGAAATTGCCATTTCGTCTCCATAGTTTTTAGTAGCTCCAATAAGCCTTTGCGGTGTCCTTCGTATCGATGGTTATGAATCCTTGCAATCTTTCAAAATGATGGATACGACCGAGTGATTATGTATTGATAAACCAATAAGGGGTACAAACAGAGCAACTGGTTCCCCATGCACTATTCGTATCAATGGATATAGGCCTTTGGAGGCCGTGACTTGATGGACTCGAATGATGTAATTCGTCTCAATGAAGGCTCAAGCCTATGGGTTCGAATGGCTTGTTCAAATCGATATGTTGGAACCGTTGCTACCGGTCGAGTCTACTGGGAGGCGAAATGCCTTTTTCCTTCACACCCGAATCCATATAAATACTCTGGACTTAGCCATTTTTTCTTCGTTTGCCATTCTTTCTCTCTGCCTTCATATCGCTCTGAAAACTTGGAAAAAGAAGAACTTTGCTCACCTTTGAATCGAACCAAACCTTCAATTCCTTGAATCGATTGTCATATTTAGGTAATCCATTAAATGAATCCAACACGTAAACGATGAGACTCGATTTTAATCATCAAATCACCCAGAGTCGTGGCCGATTCTAGCGCCGTTGGTGTTGGATCTTTATCGGATCAAGATTGAGGAGGAGGCAATGGCGTTTGTGCTGTTTAGAGAAGAAGGAATGACGAGGGATGCGAAGGAATTGATTGAAGGTTGTTCGGCCTTCGTTTTGTTTCGTGTCAATCTGGAGTAGGCGCTTCGAGATGATGAAGTGGAGGCCTTCATATCGATCGATGATAAAAATTTTGCACTAAATCGGGATGATCGATGCGAGTGCTTCGAACTTATCGATCGATACGAAGGGGTTGCATTTTATAGGTTCGAAACCCAGAGTTTCCGATCGATATGAACTACTTGCCAGGGGATCGATACGATGATGACCTAATTGATTGATGCGAATGTATACCCTGATGGACACGAAGTTGATCGATTCGAACTACGTGTTAGGGGATCGGTATGACGGCGACCCAATTCATCGATGCGAATGCATACCCTGATGGATGCGAAGCTGATCGATTCAAAACTAGGATTCTTGCAACCGATATGAATTGAACCTTAATGAACTTGAAATCCCTTGCACGTTTGAACATCTGACCCCGACGAGCTTCAACCTTGCATACTTGGACTTAACTGTTGAACAGCATGTTTGACTATCCTTTGGAGCTCGCCAATGGAACTGTAACTTAACAAAATGATAACGAACTTTAACTTGGATCGATCGCTAACATCTGGATGGCACGGTGATGATGGTCAGCGATGACGGTCACTCTAGTTGAATTTCGAAGTCTCATCGTTTGCATGCTTATTCATGCTCTGTCAAATTTTTTCAAGTAATACACAGCACTGCACTGCACAACATATTCACACACTTCACACTGGGGGATGCACGTGCTTATCATCGTCTAATGATGATTTCTCGTAAGTTAGTTAGTTATGGAACCTTCAAGATCACAGCAACTGAAAGCTTAGATTTCTCTCCCTCCAACAATCGAGTTAAAAGTTAGTTAGTTATGGAACCTTCAAGCTCACAACAACTGAAAGCTTAGATTTCTCTCCCTCCAACAATCGAGTTACCGGTCATCGAGGCCAAGATTATAGATCCAGCCCTAGATGAGGTACCTGGGGCTGTTTTCACCTGTACCCCGCCAGATTCCGTGCCGTCTAATGTTTTCAAAGACATGTTGGGATGGATTTGTCTAAGGCATGGTTTGTCAATGGATGACGTGCTATTGCGGGGTCCGAATGACAGACCGCACCATCTGCTTGAAGGGTATACCGCATTCAACCGTCATGCATGCGCAGCCAGGACACTTCCTCCATTTAACCAATGTATTAGGGAAGCGTTGTCCTTCCTTGGGATTGCTCCATCTTAGCTACGCCCCAATGGATATGCGCTGTTGAACAGTTTATTCATCGTCTTCATGGAGCGTCTATTTTGGCCACCAATCTCCATCGAGATTAGATATCTATACAATATTAAGAGCCGAGGAGATAGCCCATCTTCCACATTTTTGAAAGCGGTCGGAAATTGCCAAATAAAAACGAGGGCTTGGACCAGGCTAAATTACTTCAAAACAGAATGGTTCTATGTTCGACGTCCCTCGGGATTTGCCAGCCGATGGTTAGCCAGACGTAAGTACCATAATTTTCTCAGGTAGCTAATAAGATAATCACGATTGATGCCGAACTTGTATCACTTTTTTCTTTACAGCTGCGATTCCACGGCCTAAAGGTGTGCGTTTTAGGGAGATAGTTCGGGTACTCTAAGAGGTTTCGAGCGAAGAAAGGAACATTGACTCGGTCCTGACGGATAGGAACTTGAGAATCGTCGGATTGATTGAGCGGAACGAAAGTATTAGACTTGAGGGAACGCTATGGTCCATCTCGAAGAAATGAGCTAAGCATAAGACGCCCCGACTTGTTATAACCAAGGAGGCTGATTCGGAGAGAACATCCACTGACGATGAACTTGCGGTCGGGATCTCTGGTACCCCTCAAGATCCCGAAGGGAAAAGAAAAGGCAAGGCAACTGATTTTAAACGTCTTAAATCCGAGAGACGGAAAACAATGGTCATGTCCCCGCCCGTTCCTGGACCAAGAGTTTCGGAGGCTTCTCACCCGCGAGTGGAAAATCTTTTCGAAGGGCTCGCCAATATCCCAATCTCGGATTACGTGTCCTTCCAACATGATGCCGGATTGGAGGAACTTCAACACGCTTTAGATTTAAGCGAGTCTCTTTCCACTAGCATGGTCGACACTTCCAATTGATCGGGAGGTTGCACATACATGCACACCTCATGGAACTACACGATTTCTGACGATAGATTAATCACTTTGGGAAATTACTAACTATATTCTTCTTTTACTTTGCAGATACAATGTCTGGTCGAGACTCGATGCTAAGCATTCTTTGAAAAACTCGTCGATCTTCTACAAATTACGAGCAGTGCAGAAGAGAGGCAGATAGGGATTATGACCGTGCGTATTCTAGTCTGGAGCGGTATGAAAGAGATAGGGAGTACATACATCGATCTTGATCTCATTCTCCCCCTCCCAGAAATCCTGTACAGCCACCGGTCCACGTTTCACGACCTTCAGAAACTTCGCGGCATAAGCCATCTTCTCATGCTCCAAGGTCTGAAACTCAACAACGCAGGACCGAAGTAGCGGCTCCCATAATTGTAGAACAGGTCCTTGCCGAGCCCACGGGGGAAGGAGCAATTAAACTCGCTCAATTGAAGAAAGATTTTCTTGACATCTGTTTCGATGGGTATATTTTCCCCCGCATTTAAAGAATATTTCGGTGGATGCTGAGAACACTGTTCTGACTATGTCGTCGATATTTACTTTCGATATAAGGAGTGGAAGAAAGCTGCAAAAAAAGCATCGAAAATGGCTTTCGAGCGGGCTGCTGTGATCGAGAAGTTGGAGAAAGAGCTCTCACAGAAAGATCGGATTATTCAGGTGCTCAATGCCGAAGCCGAGTCTTCCCGAAAATTTGAAATAGAAGCTCTCAAAAAGGCCGATGACACCAACTCGTCCATGGATAGGACGAGAGAAGGACATTATGCCATGATGGAAGACATGGGTCATAGGAACACCACTGTCACTGTCGAGCGGGACACAGCCCTCAAAGAGCTCAGCTTAAGTCCAAATTTTTCGAGATCGTTAAAGAGAAGGATGCTGCCAATATTTCCGCACAAGAGGCATGTGATCAAGCTATGGTGCTTCAGGGTGAAAGGGATGCAGCTCTGGAAAAAGTCCGCATGGTGGAGGCCAAGGTCGAAGAAAAAGTTCGGACGGCGGAATCCAAGCTGGAGGCCGATATAGAGGAACTTCTCATTACCTACAACGCCAACGTGTTGAAACATAGATATCTGGCTTAGCTCAAGAACTACTCGACACATCTCTATAATGCTTGGAACCTATTAGTCGAGGAGGAGAAGGCGGTGCATCTGGATGGATCATTCGATGAGTTCGAGCTGGAGAATCATGTGCTGACCGAGGATGAAAAAAAGATTCTTCACGATTCGATGATCTCACATGATAAGGAGAAGCTCAACACCTAGCACCAGGAGATTGGGGAAGGCTCGGGCATTGAGCATCACGCCACAGGTTTCGAGATTATTGCTCCACCTTGATCTGAGCTTATTTCAGTGGCTGAACTCCAGTCTGTCCCAGCCTAAAATCCAGAACAGCCACAGCTATCCCCCATCAAAGAGCATGCCTCCAAAGACGATCAACCTTTCATGAGCCGAACTGAGGAAGGTACTTCGAACAAATCTTATGTGTGTTCGAAATAAGGAACTCGCCTTGAAGTTCTTACTAACAATTTCTCTTCTTTCTTTTTCTAGTGACCAGAGTTACATTGACAGCGCCTCCTGCAATCCAAGAATTGCATCAAGCGTAGGAGGCCATTATCACTGAAGCTACCACTACGACAACGACCGCGCCAATTGAAGGAACGTAGGGGAGCTCACTTTCTTTCGATGAGCAGATAATGAACGAGCTTCTAGGTTGACACAGTGACCCTTTCGCCGACTTGCCATTTGTCATTTGTGGACTCGCGCCTGCTTCTGGTGCTTCAACATAGACCACATCTGCCTCTAGCGAATCCCAATCTATTCGCAAAGAAGAGATATTGGCTGAAATCAATGCTGAGTTGGAGGCTGCGGCACAGATGGTAGTTTTAGGGGTGGAATGGCGGCCCCTGGCCCAGCTCCGCTAAGAATGATATCACCTGGAGGTACACTTGTCGATAAAAAGTATGCCCATTCTGCCTCTTGTTGCAGATCCGACTCCTCCTACAGGGAGCATTCCTCTAGATTCAAGTTCGGAGGAGGATGTTGAAATCATGCCTCCGTCTGGAGACGATCCTCCAAAGGGCAAAAGCTCAAAGAAAAAAAGCACTATTGGCTCTAGCGGATCCACACCGAAGAGGAAGCCGAAGAAGAAAAGGGAGTAGATAGGCCTCTTCGGTGCATTTTTGGTAGTTAGAACTTGTTTTTTGCTTTTCTTTCATATGCCTTGTATAGATGCGGGTTTGGCGCCTGCTAATGGGGATTTTGGGAAACTTGTATATGAATCTTCACTTACAATTAGTTGAAATGAAATCTCGTTTTCTTGGTTCAACTATTATTTATGTCTTTTATGCTTAAGTGTTGCAGCGTTTGAATTTCCGCTCAGTGCACTTGCTGAGTTTCAACTCTTGAGTCGAGTTTGTCTTTATTCGCCAAGTCTGGAAATCACAAACACGAGTTGTAATTGGAAATCGAGTTAGACTTTGACGCTGCACTACTTCGGTTAGTGGTTAACACTTAAGCCCTATCCCCAGTTCCGGAGACAAGTTGTAATGATCGGCTAGCGATCGTAATTTTCCTCTATTTCTTCGAGTTTAACATCGTCAGATCGATGCTAAAACAAGCGAGAGTCAAGCGGTCGATTCACACTCGTTTACTCATAAACAGTCGCATACGCACTCCAGGGATCTGCATTTGTATTTCGACGGTCAATCACACCTATTGAAGTTTTAAGTACATGTCCATGCTCTGGGGACTTAGGTTAGTTTATGAGTGGTCGTTCGCACTCGAGTCGTATTTCTACTCTGTCCGCACTCCGAGGACTCAGAGTTTTTTGCAATCGTCAATCTGGTTTGCACTCTAGGAATCCGAAGATAATCGATGTTTGTAACCCAGTTCGCACTCCGGGAACTTGGATTTGATGTTTATACTCCTATTCACACTCTAGGAATTTGGAGTTGGCGCTTATACTCTACTTCACACTCTGGGAACCTAGAGTTGATGTTTATACTCTGGTTCACATTCTGGGAATTTGGAGTTGGACGATAGATGGTCAGTCACATATGTTTAAGCTTTTTAGGAATGCATTCACTCTGGGAACGTGGGTTTATCAGGATCGTGGATGGTCGGTTCACTTCCACCCCGGGTTAACAAGTGAGATCGTTAGATGGACGGATCCATCCTCCTCGAACTTGATTAGGATACGGTCGAAGTCGTTAGATGGTCGGGCCTACCCTCTTCAAGACCGTATTTATGCGACTTTGCTTCAACTCGCACTCTGGGAGTCTGGAGTTAGATAAAGGATTGTCGTGTATCAATCCTTATTTGACTTTAGTGTAGTGACTTGCCCCCGAGCTTGGGTTTCACTTAGCGTGTGGCCGGTTGTATCACAGTCACTCCCTATTTGAATAAATTCCACCATATGATGGAATTAACTCTCCATGCATTGTGATGTTGTTCGTCACATTCAATAAATCACAGCTCTGGCTCGAAGAGATGACATTTTATTGCTGAAATGAGAAGATACGACATAATCAGTTGCCTTATTACAAATTCACATTTTGAAATGCAGAAACAACTTGTAAATAAAAGAATGAACTAAATAAATAAAGCCTGTTACGTATAATCATGACGGAGACTCTCGCTGTTCCAGGCTTTCGGCAAAGTGAGACCATCAACGGTCGATAACTTGAACGTGCCATCTTTGAGTTTTTGTGTAATTACATACGGTCCTTTCCAATTTGGTTTCATGTGTGAAGGGACCGGATAGATTCTCTTGAGAACGAGATCGCCGAGCTCAAAAGTTCATGGTCGGACCTTGGCATTGTATAATTGGGTGACTCGACTTCGATAGGCGGATGCCCTCAAATCAGCCTCTTCATGCTTCTCATCCAATAGATCCAAGGACTCAACAAGCAATATGGCGTTTGTTTTTGGATCATAGCAAGTCACACGATGAGAAGGTACTTTCATTTCGACTGGAATGACTGCCTCTGAACCATAAAATAGAGAAATGGAGTGTGTCCGTTCACAGACTTGTCGATCATTCGGTAAGCCTATAAAGCCATAGGAAGTTCATCAACTCACTTGCCCGTGGCTTTTTCCAGTCGTTTTTTCAGAAACGACTTGATAACGTTATTAATAGCTTCAACCTGGTCATTCGCTTGAGGGTGTGCAACTGCAGAGAATTTCTTATGGATATGGAAAGGCTGACAGAAATCCTTAAACTCAACACTGTCGAACTAGGCTCCGTTATTAGTAATGATGGTATGCAGGAGACCAAATCGGCAGATAATGTTGCGAACTACGAAGTTGACTACTTTCTTCGTCATGATTGTTGCAAGAGGTTCATCTTCTGCCCATTTGGTAAAGTAATCAACTGCGACGATGACGTATTTCACACCACCTTTGGCTAGAGGTAGAGTGCCAATGATATCAATGCCCTATACAGCAAATGGCCATGGACTGACCATTTGGGTTATCTTAGTAGGTGGGGATCTAGGAATTCGAGCATGTTTCTGGCACTTATCACATTTCCTGGCATAGTCTGCTACATCACGGTTAACAGTTGGCCAGCAATACCCATACCGGAGTACTTTTTTAGTGAGAGCTTGTCCCCCGGTGTGGTCGCCACATTCTCCTTCGTGTACATCATGTAACACTCGTTTAATTTCATCGTGCATGATACATCGGAGGAGAGGAACTGAATATCCTCTTCTATACATGACTCTATTTAGAATGGTAAACCGCGAGGCTTTTTGAAGAATCCGTCTTTTCTCACTTCTACGCTCAGGCAGCGTTCCATGCTTGATGTAATATCGGTACAGATTCATCCACGACTCTTGCTAGGAGCGATTCAAATACAAAGTCTATCTCCATCTAATCAATGCTCAGAGAAGATGATGTTTCCACAGGAACAAGTCCCATTTGCTGTGCTTCGCCTGTGCTAGCTAGCTTCGCCAATGAATCAGCCTTTTGGTTGCGCTCGTGAGGTATGTAAAAGATGCATAATAGTCAAACTGATTTAGTATTCCTTGGACTCGAGCTAGATAAGCAGCTAGTCTTCGATCCTTGGCCTGATATTCGCCTAAACTTGGCATACGACTAATTGGGAATCACAATAAATTTCCACAGCAATAATTCTTAAATCACGGGCGAGTTTCAATGCAACAAGCAAGGCTTCATATTCAGCTTCATTATTGGTCACACGGAAATCAATGGTCACACGGAAATCAAATTTCAGGGCATAGCATATGGATCGACCTTCGGGGGTTTCGAGTACTACCCCAGCACCTGAGCACTGATCGTTGGATGCACCATTGGTATGAAGCTTCCAGATCGGGAGATTTACTGGTCTCAGGCAAGTCCTCCGGAATGGTAAATTCAGCTATAAAATCTTCAAGGACTTGTCCTTGAATCGCTCTCCTTGGAGTATAAATGATATCAAACTGACTCAGTTCAATGTTCCACTTGAGTAACCTACAAGATATCTCAGGCCGCGTAAGGACCTGTCTTAACGGCTGATCAATGTACACAGTGATAGGATAAGCTTAGAAATATGGACGGAGCTTCCTTGAGGCAATGACTAGGCGGTAAGCCAATTTCTCTAGCTTTGGATAATTTCTCTCAGCTCCGGTTAGCCGTTTGCTAACATAGTAGACCGGTTTCTGCACTCAGTCTTCCTCCCGAACTAAGGCAACACTGGTTGTGTTTTCTGATACCGCCAGGTAAAGATATAATTTCTCGTGGTAGATAGGCTTTGACAAAATCGACGGTGTAGAGAGATGTTGAACTAGTGCTCTGAATGTGCCTTCACATTCCGTGGTCCATTCAAAGTTTCGCTTTCCTTTTTGGATCAGATCGAAGAAGGGAATGCACTTGTCGGTGAACTTTGAAATGAACCTGCTCAATGCAGCTACTTCCCCGTTGAGATTTTGGACTTGCTTTATGGTTCTCGGAGTTTGAAGATTTCTGATCGCCCAGATCTTTTCGGGATTGGCTTCTATTCCTCAAGCGTTGACGATGAACCCAAGTAACTTTCCAGATGCGACTCTAAAATGACATTTCAGTGGATTGAGCTTCATATTGTGCTCTCGAAGGATGTTGAACATCGGTTCCAAGTCTCTTACATGTTGAGTGGAGAATCTTGACTTTACCAGCATGTTGTCCACATATACTTCCATGGCCTTCCCGATCTGGTTGGTGAACATTCGGTTGACTAGGCGTTGGTACATTGCTCCAGCGTTCTTGAGTCCGAATGACATGACTCTGTAGTAGTAGAGTCCTAGATTGGTCACAAAGCTGGTATGCTCTTGGTCAGGTAAATGCATGGGTATTTGATTGTAGCTGGAATAAGCATCCATAAAAGATAGTAACTCATGCCCAGCCGTTGAATCTACGAGCTGATCGATTCGGGGAAGTGGAAAATTGTCTTTCGGACAGGCTTTGTTCAAGTCAGAATAATCAACGCACATTCTCCATTTCCTATTCGGCTTTCGGACTAGTACATGATTGGATACCCATTCTGGGTATAAAGCATCTCGGATAAACCCATTTGATTTCAATTTATCGACCTCCTCTTTAAAGGCGGCAAATCTCTCTGGATCCATACCACGCCTTTTCTGCTTGACCGGGATACACCGTGGGTCAATCTTTAGGGTGTGGCTCACGATGCCCGGCTAGATCCCACACATATTAGAATGCGTCTAGGAAAATACATCGAGGTTTGTCCGGAGAAATTCAACCAATTCCTGTTGCGTTTGTTGGCTTAACTGAGATCTAACCTTTATCACCTTTGAATCGTCTTCATCATCGATCAGAACATCGATCGTCAGTTCGGCTGGAGAAGCTTGACTATCTTTAGATTCATCTTCGCTATCGATATCTCTAGGGTAAAGATCCCTTTGGAATTGGTTGGGGTGCCCGGGGCCCAGGAACCAATTGTCAATTATCGTAAAACGGACGCAGAGAGATTCCTCTACGCCCTTTCCTTTCTCCCTTTGCTACACCTCACGCAGCTCAGCAACGTAACAGGCTCTCCCAGCAGCTTGATCTCCTTGAACGACTCTGACCCCGCGATCGGTGGGGAATTTCAGAGTCAAGCACCACGGGGCAATAGCTGCCCTAAATTCAGCAAGGGCCGGTTTGCCCAAAAAGGCATTATAAGGTGAATCAATGTCTAAAACAACAAACTGTAAAATACGGACTCTCCAACGTTCTCCAACCCCCAATGCTCGGCCCAAAAAGGCATTATAAGGTGAATCAATGTCTAAAACAACAAACTGCAAAATCCGGACTCTCCAGCGTTCTCCAACCCCCAATTCCACTGGCAGTTCCACCACTCCAGTGGGTATAGTAGCACTTCCATTGAAGCCGTGGATTCAAGATTGACAAGATTTCAAATCCTTGGTTTCCATCTTCATCAAATCATATGCTCGCTTGAACAAAATATTCACAGAACTCCCACTGTCAAGCAGGATCCTCTTCATCCAAGCAGGACCTACCTAGGAAGATATGACTAGTCGGCCGATAGTAGGGCTTCGACCTTATCAACGTCTCTATTTATGAATGGATGTCATCTGTCATCGTCCTTTGTTGCTTGGCCGGAGCCCCGTCATCACAACTACTACAACACTCGATGTCCACATGCCTAAAGAGCTGACATACGCCTCCATTTTCCTCCAGCTTCGGTCTGCTAGATGAGGACCACCACTTATTGTATTTATAACCAACCTCCCGCCAGTACGAGCGGGTTCCTTCTGCCTTTCTTGATTCGGTACACGTTTTTGGGTTAATGGGCCAGCACCACCTGACTGCGGCGCCCGCACAAACTGATCCAACTTCCTATCTCTAATAAATTTTTCGATGAGATCCTGCAAATGACGACACTCATTCTGTTGTGGCCGTAACTCACATGGAACCTACAAAAATTTCCTATCTGAATCTGCCTCTCCGATGATAACTTTGGAGCAGGCTTCTTGTGTTGCATAGTATTGCAGGTCTGCAATTACACATTCTCTAGCGACGTATTCAATGGAGTGTAGTTATCGAACATTGGAGCCCTACATCGTGGGCCACGATTTTGATCTCGCTTCTTATTTTGATTGCCATTGTTCCTCTACTGAGTATGCTTGTTCTGCATATTTAACTAAACTTTCCCAAAGCTCTCTCCGGACTGTCTAACCGCAACATTACTTTGTATTCCCTCCATACTGGACCCACGTCATCCTGCTTCCTAGACTGTTTCATGTCCTCCCTTCTCAAGGATTGGACAACTTTCAAGTAAAAACGGTCCAATGACGCAGGGGGTTTCCCAGCCAACCAATTTCCAAACTCAGATTCAGGGTCAATCCCCTTAGTCAATGCCATTAAGATTGAGTTATCGTTGGGATTACTAATCTCCGCACACGCAGCATGGAATCTCTCTAAATAGCGCCTGAGTATCTCTTCGAGAGCTTGGGGGACACTAGATAGAGTGTTAACTTCTTTAGGCCTTGCCATATGCATACAGAATTGTTCTACAAACTTAGCGGCCAACTGGTCAAAGGAAGAAATGGATCGAGGTGGCAATCTTGTGAACCACATGGTAGCAATGCCCCCAAAGAAATGGGAAAACTACAGCATTTCACTGCATCATTAGCTCTCGCAGTGCTCATTGACCATTCATACTTCAGGATATGTTGATTGGGGTCAGAATTTCCTTCATACATTGGTAGAGTCGGCATCCTGAATCGTCGAGGGGGTTCAACATATAATATTTCATCGGTAAAAGGAGTATGACTCCGGGAGATTCCTCTGTCGTCATTCGTGAGGCCTTGGCTTTCTCGAATCATCTGCCGAATCATAGTCGGAATATCCGGCATCCGTACATTCTGTGCATGCTGAGCCAAAATGTGGTCGGTTCCACAGTGCGAGGTTGGACCGGGTGCTATCGACGGTCCATGTCTCGTCTCCTTGGCTCAAAGTCCCCTGGGATTTATGGTTTAGGAGTACGTCCACACTGATGATGGTTCAAATCTGACTGATTTCGGGCATCAACCCCTGGTTCAACCGCGGCGGTGGTAGCACAGTTGTCTGTGGTGTATTGAGGAACAGTACCTCCCAAGGAGGAGAGTCCAGATGGAAACTGGCCGATGGGCCAACTCTCAGCCATCCATGGTCATTGCAGGTTGATGTCCAGTGGCTTGTGTGTAACTCCCGTCTAACCGGGGACAGGTGCATCTGTGGTGGTAGTCAGACGAGGCTGTACTTTCTGTAGAGGAGTGAGAGGCGTGATCCCTCCTGGATCTCCTACGCCTTTGGCGATTCAACTAGTTAGTTAGTTTAGCATTAGCTCGCAGTTGTTCGGTTAATTACTGTCGACTCTGGGTTAATTCGTGAAGCATCATCTGAAATTCTTGTCTTGTAACTAGGCCTGACGGATCTGAGGGTCCGGTAGCATTTTGGTTGGATGGAGGCAATTGCATGGGATTCTGTCTATCCCGGCCTTCTTGATCGATAGCAGTGGAGGCGGTCCTTGTGCTTAGCATCGTGATAGGTGAAGTCCTTTCCTAGATTTTATGCAAATCTGAATAGGTTGGAAGGATTCTAGATTTGTGATCTGGATCTTCTTCTTCGATTTATGCAATCCGGTATCGATAGTAGATCCAAGGAGCAGGAGAAAAGCTGTGTTTTCTCAGTGAAAGCACCAAAGTGTTTGTATCAAAAATGGACACAACACTCTTCGAAAGTCTTTGAAGAGATAAAAATGAAGAATAAAAATGTAAAATGTGGTTTATCTAACAAAAACTTCAAAAAACAGATAAGTAAATGCGCAGACACATAGCAGTTTAGAGCAGTTCGGTGTGTTGCCTACGTCCACTATGAAGTTTGATAATTTTATTGATATTCTTTGGACGATTACAATCGATTGCAGCGGATTACAACAAGTTACAATAGTGAAATTCGAGTACAACAAAGTATAGAGTGCAAAGTTGAATCAAGCAGAGTATGGGCACTTGAGAGTCAAAGGATCCTTATTCAATAGGCCATGGGGCTCTATTTATAGGCGTAGGAGGCTGATACTCAGATCTTGGGTGACTTCTTCTAGCACGTGGGTGGGCCCACGCGATCGATCACATGAAGTTTCGACTCGATCCATGATCGATACGAACGTAATTCATATCGAACAAGATTTTATCCAATGGAGTCGAAACTTGATGTGGACATTCTTTAGCTTGTATGTAAGCTCCTATAAAAATTTCATAGCATTTGGACTTGTGATTGCAAGATATGATCGATACGAGTTGGTGTTCTTCGGTGGGGTGTCCGGTTCAAATCGATGGATTCGAATCGATCTTCTTCGAATCGATCGTTGCACGTGCCCAGGCGATGACATGGCGCGCTATCTTCGTATCGATCCACTTTTTATGCCGAGTTGACCGAGTCTCCCCTTGAATTTTTCCTTGTTCATATCAAAGGCCGTTGCCTCGTTCGAGTTGATAACCGTTGCCAATTCGTATCGATGGAAGTATCTTCGTCCATATCGATAAAAGTGGTCCTCTTCGTATCGAACCAAGTTGCTCGGTTAGTATTGATCATGTGGCCTTGTTCGTATCAATCGAAGTTGCTCCAACTTGATGGATACAAGCAGCGGTTTCGTGATGGATACGAAGTAATGTTTACTTGATGGACACGAACTAACGAGCCTCGATGGATTCGAGCAAGGTCTTACAAGATGGATACGAACTAAACAACTGTCGTATGACATGGAGCTTGTTCGATGGTTGAGTTGAGTAGATCGATACAAACAAGCCTATTCTCTCAATGGATACTAATTGGTACATCCTAATCGATTAGAACGAATGCTTGCCGAGGGATACGAACAAGGTCGATATGAAGTAGCGCTCCCCGATGGATACGAAGTAGCGCTCCCTGATGGATACGAACAGATGTTTGTCGATGGATGCGAAGTAGTCAATGGGTGATCATTACGAAGAGAGACTATCTGCTGATGGATACGAAATCGACCGATGTGAAATGATGGGTTGTGACTTCGATCGATTCGAAATGATGGATATAAATGAATGAGTTTCCTTGACTTGCATCGATCCTATCTTGAGCATATGATCTCGATTGACTTGAAACTTGGAACGTTGGATTTCATGGCTTCGCTTGTCGTGCCTTGTCAATTTTGGCCTGATCCGGACTCGGATAAAATTCATCGATATCCTTGGTGAACCCATGTGTATTCGATATCCAGGATGACCGATCCTTGGTTTTTAGTCAGTTCTTTGATATCTCGGCCTTGCCAAAAGGCGGGATAACATGTATATGTATGTATATATATGTATGTCGAGTCATTATTGATTTATACTAAATTGTTTATCAGTTTATTCGTAATGATTCACTTTAGGTTGATAAATCATCCTAATTCATTGAATGAATGTAAATACAAATATAGGTTAATTCAAACTAGTTCACTTCAAATTAACTACAAATAAGTATAACATTATATATGCATTCAACTTATCAACCTAGATCAATCAGGTCATATCAACCTCAAGTTATATTCATCCACCAGAGGTACTTCCCGACTATATCAATTTACATCAGGTCACCGAAATTTGATTAAATTACACAAATTTGGTTCAAATTAAATACATAGGTAATTTATACTTGAGTTATTCAAACTTACTTCAAATTAAGTAACCATTTCTACAAGTTACCCGTTACAACCAAACATTTCATCGAACATTTGATGGGCGCATAGATGAAGAGACAATTCATCAAACAGTTTCAACAATGAAGAAAGATGCTCTACCCCATTCATTAGCAACTAATCCTATGGTTTATGGAGATTCAGAAGTGTTGCAGAGAGAGAAGAAGACATTGAAAGATACTTAGTTTTGATCAAGGAAGTAACACAGGGCTATGCATGTGCACACATGCACATGTGTGCATGTTTGAATATGTCATGTAGAATCAGTCAAATAATGATGAATTGGCAAATGTGATGTATTTAGCTGGCATATAACGGTTAATTAATGATAGTTATGTATATATACACAATCATGAACAAACATGTAGGCATCATATGAAATTTGCATAAAGAATTACCAGCCTTCTTTTCTAAATCTCTGTGTTCATTCCTGTTTTCTTACTGCCTTATCTCCTTCTATTCATTCACCTAAACTCACATTCTCACCTCTGTCTTGTGTTTTCATAAACTCATAGCATAACCTTTTTGCTCTCTATCTTCACCTTACCTACCCTCTGACCAAACTGCAGCCATATACTCCCTACCCACATCTTCACAACATGACTACCACCAGGTCTCAAGCTGCCAAGAAACAAGAGCATCACAATTTGGTATCGAAGCCACACGGTGAGTCAGATGCCGACTCTCATCCAAAAAAATCTAGCACTTTCAAACAGTATTGAAGATCCTGGAGATGCTCCTCCACCTCTTGATGCTATTAACCTTGAAGAACTATCACAAACAGAAAGATGGCAAAAGCAAGACATCATAAACAACAGAAATATCCTGTCACTCAGAAAACTAGAAAGGACAACTTAAGAAATGGCAATCAGTATAGCAAAAAATGCTCAAGGTCTTCAAGAATTCAAGAAACTCTTGACAAATTATTGGAAAAAAATTTCCGAGTTCAAAGATTTGAAAACTCAAAACAAATTGAAGAAATTCTCAGGTTGATATTACTTGATCAACGTATCTTTACCACAAGTATCATCCCAGTATTTATAATCCAACATTTATGTCCCACCCAACCAACAACCTTCCTTATTACGTAGGACTGATACAATCAATTCAGACCATTCTCCATATAAACAAATTGATCATCAAAATGTACATTCAAAAGACATATTGAAGATCAAGATTAAGATGGAATTCCCTCAGTTTACTGGAGAAGACAGAATCATTGATTGGTTAAGACAAGTGGAGCAGTTCTTTTCTTACAACCACACCAATATACAAGACTGGGTGCATATATGTTCATATCATCTCAAGAAAGAAGCACTCCAATGGTTCTATAGGTACTCACACAATGTTCTAGACTATGACCAATGGTCAGTTTTTCACAACGCTATTCAGGTTCGATTTAATACTGATGCTTTGCATGGACCATATGACACCTTTTCAGCTCTTAAACAAACAACTGCTATTATGAATTATGCTAATCAATTTAAGCAATTAGAGGGTATAATAGAACACATTACACCTACCCATCTTTTAAAAAAAATTAAGAGGATTAAAAGATGAAATTAAATATAAAGTCATAGCTGCTAATCCTACTGATTTTGATTCTGTTGTTTCTTTAGCTAAAACATTTAAAACAAGTTGGTTGCTAAAACAAAAAACCAAAAAGAAATTTACTTCTTATCCTTCAAAAAAATTTCAAGACAGTAACTAGCTTTCTTCACAAAAATCATTTACAAAAACCTCAGAAAATTTATCCAAAATTAAAAAACTTTCACCATAAGAATTTTTAGAAAAGAAAAAAAATAACATTTGTTATGGGTGTAATGAAAAATACCATTATGGTCATAAATGCAAGGTCAAACAAATTCATATAATGGAGGGAATTATTGATCTAGATACTTCTATTGATAATGAAAATGATTCATTTGAGGATAATTTGGAAATTCATGACTCAGAAATAAATCAAGAACAAGATAAAGTATTGTTTTCTATTTCAATAAATTCTTTACAAGGAATCCCTATGCTACATACTATCAAAATAAAAGGTAAAATCAACAATAAATCAGTCATCTTACTTATTGATTCAGGTTCTACTCACAGTTTTATTGACAGAAATTTAGCAAAAAAAATTAAAACTGCTATTACATCAAAAAAAGTCTTATGAAGTGCAAGTTGCCAATGGACAAAAGCTACAAGGTAATGAAATATGTTCTCAAATTTTACTTACTTGCCAAGGATGCAAAATTCCTATAGATTTGCTATTATTACCTATGGAAGGTTGTGATGTTGTCTTAGGAATTCAATGGATAAGAGAATTTTATGAAATCCGTTTCAATTTCCAAAAACTGCAGGTTAGATTTAAATATAATGGTAACGAATTTATGTGGAAAGGATTAACAAATTTTGATATTCAACACATAAATTATAAAAATATGTCAAAGGAATTAAATTCTTCTTATCTAAAATTTATGTTACATTCTTCTACCACAATGGTACCCGATGTTGATAATATTCACACTGATATTGTTCGAATACTTTCTGATTTCCATTTAGTTATAAAAGCACAAAATTCTCTTCCACCCAAAAGAGACTGTGATCATAAAATTCCCCTATTGCATGGCTCAAAACCAGTTTTTCTAAAACTCTATAACATCCTTATCATATAAAAAATGTGCTCCAAAAATTGATCAATGAAATGCTAGAAATTGGTATTATTAGAAATAGTAACACTGCATTCTCAGCACCTGTTGTTATGGTAAAAAAAGAGATGGCTCTTGGAGATTATGTATTGATTATAGGGGATTAGATAAACTAACAATAAAAGATAAATTTTCTATACCCCTTATTGACGATTTATTAGATGAGTTATATGGTTCCAAATACTTCACAAAGCTTGATTTAAAATCGGGTTATCACCAAATTCGAATGCATGAAGATGATATCCATAAAACTGCATTTCGAACACATGATGGACATTATGAATTTTTAGTTATGCCATTTGGATTGTCTTATACACCATAAACTTTTCAAGCTCTAATGAATTCCTTATTTAAAAATATCTTAAGACATTTTATTATGGTATTTTTTGATGATATTTTAATTTATAGCAGGTCATGGGATGATCACTTGAATCACTTAAAACGCACACTGCAAATTCTACAAGATAACAAGTTGGTCATTAAGCTTTCTAAATGTTCATTTGGCAAAGATAAACTGAAATATTTTGGTCATATTATCTCATAGCATGGCATTTCTGTCGATAAAGATAAGACTAAAGCTTGAATGGCCACAACCACGCAACATCAAAACACCGAGAGGGTTTCTGGGCTTGTCAGGTTATTACAGAAAATTTACAAAAGGATATGGAATCATAGAAAAATCTCTCACCTCAATGCTCAAAAAGACTCCTTCTCTTGGACTCCAGAAGCTACAAAAGCATTTTATAAACTTAAATTTTTCTTGATCAGCCATCTTATATTAGCCATGCCATACTTTAGCAAAGACTTCATAGTGGAATGTGATGCCCGCGGCTTAGGAATTGGGGCACTCCTACTCCAGGACAATAAACCAATAGCCTATATAATCCATGCTTTACAAGGCAGAAGTCTACATTTATCAACATATGAAAGGAATTATTAGCCTAAATACATGCAATAAAAAAATGGTCACAATATTTATTAGGCAGAAGACTTATCATCACGGCAGGTCATCAAAGTTTGCAACATCTCCTATCTCAAAAGCTAACCACAGGCATTCAAGGAAAATGGCTTGCAAAATTGCATGGTTATGATTATGAAGTACAATATAAAAAAGGCAGAGAAAATATTATTGCTGATAGCCTATCCAGAGCACATAAGAAACCAAGTATTCATGCAATTTCAGTATTACAGGCAAACTGGACATCAGAGCTTAAAAACAACTACAACAAAGCCAATTCTATGCAACCAAAAAAATCAAGTTCTTCAAGGTTATCTGCCATCATAAAAATACAAAATTATTGATGATATCATATAAAGGCAGAATATTAGTAGACCCAAATCTGCAATCTATCATCTAAGAAATTTTATTTGAGTTCCACTGTTCACCATTGGGAGGGCATGCTAGTGTGAAAAAAACAATGATAAAAATAAAAAGAGTTTTCTTTTGGAAACACATGAAAAAATCAATTGAAGCCTATGTACAACAATGTGACAATTGTCAAAGGGCTAAATCTGAAAGCATTGCTTCCCTTGGTCTTCTACAGCCCCTCCCTATACCTGATCATGTGTGGAATGACATTACTATGGATTTCATCACTCATCTACCCAAAAGCAACAATGCAACTGTTATTTATGTTGTAGTGGATATATTATCCAAATACTATCATTTCTTCCCACTTCAACACCCTTACACTGCAAAACAAGTTGCAAAATTATTTTTTGATGGAAACTTTTAAACTCTATGGCATGCCACAATCAATAGTAAGTGACAGAGATTCTATTTTCTTAAGTAATTTCTGACAAGAACTGTTTGATCTTCAGGGTTGTTCATTAAAATTCAGCTCGGCCTACCATCCACAAACAGATGGTCAAACTGAGATCACAAACAAAATATTGAAGAACTATTTAAGGTGTTTTGTGTGCCATCACCCTTCTGACTGGGCTAACTGATTAACACTAGCAGAATTCTGGTATAATACATCTTGGAAGGAATCCACAAAACTTACACCATATGAAGTTTTATATGGCAAGCCTCCACCTACACTCGTATCTTATGTTCCACACACAGTCAAAGTTCAAGAGGTCGAACAACATTTATTCTCCAGATACATTACCATTCAATTCCTCAAGGATAATTTACAGCTTGCATAGGAAAGGATGTAAAAATTCACAAATAGAAATAGAACAGAGCGGCAATATTCAGTAGATGACCGGGTATATTTGAAGCTCCAACCATATAGACAGATATCGGTCAATTCAACCAAAACTACAAAGCTCTCACCTAAATTCTACGGGCCCTACAAAATAATTAAGAAAATTGGCAAGGTGGCTTATAAAATAGAACTTCCAAAATCATCACAGATTCATCCAGTCTTTCATGTCGGCCAGTTAAAAAAAATAGGCTCACATATCACTGTTTAACATGAAATACCATCAGCAAAGGAATAATTAGTCGATGAACCAAAAAAAAAATTAGATAGAAGACTTATCCCTAGAAATAACTAGGCAGTGGTACAAGCTCTAATCAAATGGAAAAACAAACCTATGCTAGAT
The DNA here is from genome assembly GCA_030765085.1 of Allium cepa. Lineage (NCBI taxonomy): Eukaryota > Viridiplantae > Streptophyta > Magnoliopsida > Asparagales > Amaryllidaceae > Allium > Allium cepa. The sequence continues at coordinate 435,076,370 of CM060943.1, forward strand.
GCAACTTGGGAGGACTACCGAGAGGTTTCCCACTCTAGACCTTGAGACAAGGTCTCTTTTTAATGGGGGAGGGAATTGTTACAACCAAACATTTCATCGAACACCTAATGAGTGCTCAAGCGAAGGGATAATTCATCAAACAGTTTCAACAATGAAGAAAGATGCTCTACCCCATTCATTAGCAACTAATCCTATGGTTTATGGAGACTCAGAAGTGTTGTAGAGAGAGAAAAGACATTGGAAGATACTTAGTTTTGATCAAGGAAGGAACACAGGGCTGTGCACATGTGCACGTGCACACATGAACATGTGTGCATGTTGGAATATGTCATGTAGAATCAGTCAAATAATGATGAGTTGGCAAATGTGATGTGATTAGCTGGCATATAACAGTTAATTGATTATATATATACACACACACAACCATGAACATACATGTGGGCTTCATATGAAATTTGAATAAAGAATTACCCGCTTTCTTTTATAAATCTCTGTGTTCATTCCTGTTTTCTTACTGCTTTATCTCCTTCTGTTCATTCATTTAAACTCACATTCCCACATTTGTCTTATATTTGCATAAACTCATAGCATCACCTTTTTGCTCTCTACCTTCACCTTACCTACCCTCTGATCAAACTGCAGCCATTTACTCCCCACCCACACCTTCACAACTTGACTACCACCAGGTCTCAAGCTGCCAAGAAATAAGAGCATCACATTACCTCAGTCCAGTAGTACAACTTCAAAAGTAGGCATGATAGAGGGGAGAGACAGCGGTTCAATAGGGAGAGGCAGCAGGTGGGTTCAATTTTAAAACGAGAGGAGAGGCAGATTTGCTAACAAGGTGAAAGGGGTGAGAGCATAGTCAGATTTGATAAAGCTTTGAAAAAATTAATTCGATTGGGAGATGAGAGGAGAGGCGTGAGAGGTGGATTTAGGAACAAGGGTCGAAGAAGCGAGAAGAAGAAATAATCATTTGGTTCTGAAATGTTCTGAATTTAAATAGATAGTTCTAAAATATTTTGGGAAACAATTTGCTAGTTCTAAAATTATGAATACATTATTATTGTAATATATTATTATAAATTATTAACTATAATTTATTAACTGTTGATGATTAATTATAAAAAATATACTAACACAGTTTACAGAGTAAAGGGTTGTTTTAGCATACTGCTAAAGTATGAATTTTGCTACGGTGTTTTCAGGATCTTAGAAATTAAACTGAAAAGACCAGAACAAATATTGGAATATTTTACAAGTCAAGTATTGATCTGACAATAATTTCTAGTTTACGCCTTACCATGGCTCTGAAATGCACATGGAAGATAACCAGAAATTAATGTCCTCTGATACTGTTCGTAACCCATGAATGATATTCTCAGTTTATTATGCATTCCTTAAACATTCGAACACATGAAAACATACATACAGAACAGAAGTAATTCAACACACAACTAAATTAGCCTGCCATTCAGGCTACATTTAATATATTAATACAAACTTAAAATTGATAATAAAAACTTATAAAAGATAGCACCAGTGGAAGTAGCAAGTTCTTCCTTATTTTACGAACTTTAATATTACACACATAAATAATGGCAAAAAGGTTTTAAGTAGAGCATAAAATGGAAGAATGAAGTCTGCCTCCTTCACAAGAAGCACCTCTCTTTATATAGTTGAGGTTGAAACTGAAATGGAATTCAAATCCATTTTTCTTTGGACTTCAATATTTTCTAATCCGAGAAGGAATCTTTAGAGTAGCTTATCTGTCTTCAATTAGCTAGCCACCTACGATACTTTTCATAAAAGTATTTTGTCTACTTTATAAAAGATTAGCCACCTGTGTTGTCTTTTATAAAAGCATTTAGTCACATGTTCTACTTTATAAAAGATTGTCTTAGTTAATTATTATTTTACTAGACTATTATTAATCCACAATCATCTTGCCTTTGTCTTTTCCCATATTGTGGGCCTTCTTTTCCAATTTGCTGAATATTTCCACAAAATCTTCATCATTTGGATCTAAGAACTGATCTTCCTGAGCTATGTCTTTAGCTTTTGATGAAGCCATTGATGTATCTGAACTTGCGTCTTCCTTACCAATGTTTTTTTATTAAATCTTTCTTTATCTCTGCAATATAAGCATAAAGAATATCTTCTTTAGTGACTGTACCATTTTGCATTTTCAATTTTCTGATAATATGTTGGAACGGGATTGGAGCTTTCTTATGTAGAATTATGGATTCTGGTTCCTGATAAAATTCTATTTTCTTTTCTATCTCTGATATCATTTCTTAGCCAAATATCTGACCTGTACTATTGTCAATTCTGGTTAACTTATCCCAGAATTTTGTAAAGAAACATCTGTGTAAACAAGGAATTTCTTTGTTGGTATATCCAATTTCCGGTTTCCATTTCCAAAACCAAGGAATAGAAAACTCAATGAAGAAATATTATGGTCCTGCTCCTGATATCATTAGATATTGTTCAAGATTGCTTAATCTTGGTGAAACATCTACCCATTCTAAATATAATTCTTTTAATTTTCCTGGGAGAATATCAAGTGGTGGTCCATATTTTGTCCACCAGTCCATAAACCAATTCGGTATTGGTCGTTTATAAACTTCCCTGTAGATTTTTGTAAACCATGAATGTTTTCGTTTGTTATTTTCATAGAGAAGTACTTTATGTAGTGCTTCTGCATAATCCCAATAGTTATACCTAATAGAAATTTTCTTATCAGGTAAAAACATTTATTTTCCTTGAGGGTAGATAACCCCCATTCTTCTGGTATTATCAGCCTTTTAACAATTATTTTACTAAAGCTATAAACATTCGGGTCACCTGCATTGAAATGGGTTATTTCACAAGTTTCAAAGGCTTTTATTATTTCCTCGTAATACACCCTTCGCTTATATACCGTGAAGTAAATTATGAAGTATCAAGGTACCTTTATAGTAGGTTCCTGGGATCATTCTCCCTTTTACATCATCAAATTCTAAGAGCAGTATGATTTCTCTATATGGGTTTTCAGCATAAGTAGTTATATTTTCCTTAACTTCTTCATTACCAGTTATGCTGGCATATGATAACGAAGCAGATTGGCTATTAGCCCCTTATTTCTTTTTAAATTCTAAAAATTCCTTGAACAGAGGATCATTAGAATTATTTTTCCCTGAAGTGGCTGTTAAATTTTCAGCAAATAGTTTTTTATTTCCATGTTGGGCCAGGAGAATATTTCCTCTACCTTTTCCTCTGTAATTGGAATTACCCCTTCCTCTGGGGATCATTATCCTGCAAAAATTCACTAGTTAAAAAATCAGGAAGACTATTTTCTTTACCTTATTGTATAAAGGATTTAAAAATCAAAAGGTGCTAAGTGAGCTTGCCATCTGGCAAACATCTATTTTGAAACATCATGTTTAAAATCTTTATTACAAATATATTTAGCTGATTTACAGTCAGTTTTTATAATAAATTTTTGATTATATAAATCATCTTGAAATTTTAAAACACATTTAACTATAGCAAGTATTTCCTTGGCTATGGTTGCATTGTTCTTCCGACTATTAGTCCATTTACTTGAGTGAAACATGACAAGATATTCTTGCTCTGTCTTCGGGCGTATTTTATTTTTAAATTCTACCAAATCCTAAATCCGATGCATCCGTTTCTATTATCTTTTTCCAATTTGGATTTAAAAGCATTAAACAAGGAAATTTTTTTACCTTTTCTTTTATCATTTTGACAGTTTAGTATGTTGTTCTGTTCATGGACCTGGATTCTTTTTTAATCTATCATATAAGATAGCATCATCTGTGGCTAAATTAATATAATAAGAGGATATATAATTTAAGCTACACAAAAACCTTTATAATTGTGTTTTATCAGTTACTATATTAGGAAATTTTGAAGCAAATTCTATACTTTTATTTATAGGAATTATTTTTCACTTTTCGATATTATGGCCTAAAAATCTCATATTTGTCTAAAACAAAGACATTTTTGCTTTTGATATTACTAAGCCATTCTGAGTAATGACTTTTCTAAAAATGTCTAAATGTTTAAAATGTGTTTCAATTTTTTTAAAAAATACTAGATTGTCATCAATATAAACTATAATAAATTCACTATATGGAATAAAAATGTCATTCGTTATTTTCTGAAATTCTAAGGGTGCATTTTTCAAACCAAAGGCATTACTGTCCATTCATAATGTTCAATTGGGACATTAAGCAGTTTACATTGGTCAGATTTTGAAATTTGGATATGCCAATAGCCGGATTTTAAATCAAACTTAGAAAATATGATATAATCATATAGTCATTCTAATAAATCCTTTTTATTAGGAATTGGATGCCTAATCCATTTCAAAACCTTATTAAGAGGTTTGCAATTTATTACTAATCTAGGTACTCCTCTTTCTTGTTCACTATGTTTATTTACATAAAATGCAGTACATGTCCAGGATGATTGGGATGGTTTTGTTAAACCTTTTTGTAATAATAATTCTATTTCTTTTTTACACAATTCTAAATCAGAATTCATTTGACATGGCCTGGCTTTAATAAGGATTTTTCTTTCATCAAAATTTTCTTCATATGGAAGATTAACAATATGTTTCCTTCTATCCCAAAAGGCATTTGGATGGTCATTACAAATTTCTATAGAAAATTTGTTATAGATCATTTTAATTTTTTCCTGCAATTTTGGAATTTGGAGTTTTTCTTCTATATAAAGAGAAATAATTTGTTTTTTTAGATAATTTAGATGATATGTCTTTTGTGTTAAAAGATCTTTTATTTCATGTAAGACCTTTGTAAAGGATTTGGTTGTAAATGCAAAAGTAATAGGCTTAATTTCATAAATACCCGTTATTCCATTTTTATCAACATTTGTTATAGGATAGACTTTATCTATAAATGGCGTTCCAAGTATGACTTGATTAGTAATATTTTTTGCTAGTAGAAAACTTGTAGGAATATAAGTCTTATTTTTTTACATATATAAGCATTTGGTAATTTGAATCTAATATCAAGTTTTCCTCCACCTGCATGACTTAATAAATTAGTGGTTTTATGAAAATATCTAGTTAGAATTATTCCTTCTTGAATTACATTCATGTCTGCACCACTATCTATGTGCGTAGTTAATTCCCTTTTAAAATGGTTATCAATCAAGAGAGTTATTTTGATAAACCATTTTTGAGATATTACGATATCCAATTTTGAAAGAAATCCTTCTTGTTCTGAAGTTTTATTTGAGAACAATTTATGTGATTGTTTTCAACAGGGATAGTTTGTTTTGACTGTTCTAGAAAAGAGAGTCTATAGCTGAAGTTTCTATTTTCATTTTTTATGATTTGGATTTCCTTTTTAAGGTTTTGGATTTCATTATTAAGGTCTTCAACTGTAGTAAGATATTCAATCCTTTGTCGTTCTTTTGTTTATGAACTTCATTCATAGAATAAGAATTTTTGGAACTTCCAATATTTTGGAATGTTTCTGTTAATGATTCATTATTTTTGCTTGTTTCTGGAATATCTTCCATTTGATCTATCATTTTTGATCTTAATTCCAAGTCTTTAACCAATTTAAAAATTCTATAATATTATTATTAGTTAATACATTCTTTTTTAAATCTTGAAATTGTGAGAGGATTTTATAAAATTCATCCGTTTCATCTTCACTTCATATTATTGGGTTTGGACAGGGTTTTCCCTGTCCACAAGGTTCACAACATTCATTAGATCCTGATGATTGCTCATTAAGAACTTTAAGTTTCTTAGAAGTAACTGAATAGTCTGAATCATTTTCAGATTCTATTTCTGAACTATTTTTAGAGCTAGAGTCTAACAGAAGTTTTGATAATGTTTCTTTTAATTAATTATCAGCTTGTAAATTATCAATTTTCTTTTTTAGTTTGCATCTATTAGCATAATGTCCAACTTTTCCACATTTGTCACCGTGGATAATTTTATTTTTCCTTTTATTTAATCTTTCCTCTATTCTTTGAGCTTTTTGTTCTATCTTTTTATGAGAATAAAATTTCTTCTTCTTTCGTAAAGATTCCTTAAATTTATTATCTTTTCTATGAGGTTTTTTTAGGGTTTGGAACATCCATTCCAAATTAACTACAAAATTGTCCTAAGTGATTTCTTTCAGTTAAATTTTGGCGTTTTATTTGTTGATTTATAAGGAATATTTATTTTATCCTTCCCTAGAGACTTTCTTACCCTTTCTGCAAATAAGGAGGGAAGTCCATCAATAAATTTTGATTTCCAATGAGAGCTGTTATTCTCTAGTAATTCCATTACTGTATTTGGAAACGTATCTTTGTACCATTTAAAATTGGTTAATGTTTTACACCTTAGATTTTGTAGAAGTGTGTGAACACTTTCATTATTATCGGATACTCTTCCAGTAAAATGTTCTAGAATAGTAACTATTAAAGTATATACAAGATTTTGGACCATTTGTCCATCTTCTTGTTTTACCGTGTTGTAAATTTCATTTTTATGAGATGTAGGAAGATAATTATCCCACCTTCCCTTAAGTTGACTAGTAAAACCTGCGACTATCACTCTTGCAACAGTAACATCATTATTACCATTATTTTTGCAAACCGTACTATACTTAAACATACGATGAGCTACATTAAATATTTGTTTTTCGCTGAATGTGTCAATATTCCATTCATATATACTTTTCCCATTATAACTATTATTACTAATAAAATCTGGTTATTCAAGTAAAGTATCCATAGGATAAGGTCTTCTATAGTAAAATAATTTTTAAGAAGGCTTGTATGCATATTTTTCAAGTTTATTTATCTCATCTTGGACTATGTGGTAGCTATTATTTTGTTGAGAAGATTCTTCTTCGAGAGTGTTTAATCTAAGATTATTCATTCTTTCTTTTAGAAATCTCTCTAAGTCGGATTGGGATTTTAATTTAAAAACCTTTTCTAATTCTGATTCTGTTTTTAACTTAAAACCTTTGATTTCAAGGGGAGGCTGAAGGTTTGAGTTGCAATTACTTCGCTTACTTCTTAAGTTGTAATTAAAACGGTAGGTTTTATATTATTAATAGTAGAAAATATTTTGTCTATTTTGTTATGTAATGTAGTAATTTGTTCACCGATAACGGCAAAATAAATCTTTGCATAATTTTGTTGCTCAAATATTTGATTTTTTTTGTCTTACAGCAATTTGTAATGTATCATTTTCTAATATTTTAGAAAATGCATTAAAACTTAAGTACTTCCCTTTTTTTCTATTTGAAAAGATTGTTGAGGAGGATATACTGCCTGTAGAAAATTTCCATTTGATAGTTTATAATCTCTTTCTATTACAGAAACATATTGTTTAATATAATTTGTTGTAAACCAAGGAATAAAGGAAAACATTATATTTCTTTCAGTTGTGAATTTATAGAATTCTTCTTGAAAATATTTCTGTTCTTTTTTTTGTAAAATTTTCAAAAAACCATTTCCTAAATATAATTTATTAACTATTGATGATTAATTATAAAAATAATTATTAATATACATTAGTATTATATACTATTATTTATACATTATTCAATATTAAGTATATATTATTATTTATTAATTTTTATTTATGCATTATTATTAAATATAATTTATCAATTAATTTAATCATAATTAATTACAAAAAATTATTAATGATAAAAATAATTACAAATTATTACTCATAAATCACTAAGAATGATATTTTATTATGATAAATAATTAGTACTACAAGGCCAGTACCACTGTCCAAGTGTGTAGACATTTCGATTTTTGCACGAGATGTCATAGATTCAAAACTTGCGTTGTGTAATTCGAACATATATGACATGTGGTATATTTTATACCACCCAAGACTTATAGTACCAATATTAGCTACTATCTAAGTACCTAATTTAAAAAAAGTTATTAGATATTAACTCAATAAGTTAACATTTATAAACTATTAAATACTAATTATTAGTTATTAATTATTATAATAATTTAGACGACCATAAACATATTCAGAAAAATAACATTAATTCAGTCTTTTCCTGTAGTGAATATTTTCGCAAGGAATATTTACAACTTATGAGTAAATCAACTTCTCAAAAAAGTAGTTAAATAAAGGTTCCACGAAAGTGATTACACGACCACTTACTACCTTTCAGCAAGACAACTATAAATAAAGGTTGCTGTAAATTGCTTTTCTATAACAATAAAAAAATAAAGTTGTTAGAGAAGCTTTTTAAAACTGATAAAAATAGTTGTTAAAATCAACTTTATTATAACTATAAAAAAATAGTTTTAAAAAATATTTATTACAACTATCATTATGCGAAAGATTTAAACGAAAAATTGTAATAAGGTCATTTTGTTGAAGTGAAAAAGCTCAAATTATAGGAAATGCGGATTATGGATCTTATGGTTGGATTAACACCGGGGGGAGGGGGTGAATAATTTTTAATGGATTTTATGGAATTCTTAAAATCTTTTGAAACTAAACACAGACAGATGCAATTCACAAACACAGAGATAATCACAGAATCAGACACAGATGCAAATAGTAAATAAAAGCAGTAGAAGGAAAGAACACACCGAAATTTTATACTGGTTTGGAGTTACCCTACATCCGATCCTACACAATTTCTTGTGCGTATTTCTTTTCAAATATAATGACGATATTACAACCACAATTTCAAGGCCACGCGATACACCCTCCTGTCTTCGAGTCCAGGGCAAACTCTCTTGATTTAACCAAGCTATAAGATCACCTAACTGATTTACGGGTTACAATCACACCCAATTGATTTACAGGCCACAATCACACTGTTTCCAATATCACTTTGATAGATAGAGAGATTCGATACCCTTCTTTGATTACAAATGATCCTATAACTTTGAATAGCACTGAGAACTTTGAGAGAGAATGACAGAGAATCAAACTAGAGATGATCAAGTTTAATTCACTTAGGATTCCAATAGAGTTTTGTTAAACGTTTGAAATATAAGTGAATATTAAAGTGGAGAAGAAGAAGTGAAGAAATAAAGAAAAACTAACTTAAAATTCGTTGAAAACAACTGGTATTAATAGAAGAATAATAGTCACGTCCATTCGTGAAAGCTTATGATGAATAGACACTTCATTTGTAAATTTTGAATTTTAAATTCTACGGCTCTCATGTCGACATGGAGGGATGGGGGATGTCGACATGCCTATGTATTTTTTAAAAATTGATTTGCTTTAAAATGATTTTTATTCTAAAGCTTGTCAAAACAATTTCTAAACTTTGTAAACCATTTTGAATATAGTTTAAACTTATAAAAAAGATTTAAACAGTTATCTTAAAAATATATAATCTATAATATAAAAGTAATATTAAAAACTAAGTATAGAATATATTTTTGAGATTTAAAACTTATAATAATAAGCCATGAGATAGTTTCAAAACAAGAAATGATTTTGAAATCAAAATATAAAAGATAATAAAAATAGTTTAAGGTTAAAACATTTAAACCGAGAGAGATGACTTTAAAAAAAATTGAATTTTTTTTAAAATAAATCATTTTGAAAATTTCGTGGATTCCATTCCATTAGAGAAGGTTGTGGGTTCCATCCCACTATTAAAGCGAGAAAGTGGATTCCCTTACATAATTAAAATCCGAATAAAGATTTTAGTGCTATTATGAAGTTTTAACATAAATTTGGACACTATTACTTATCTTGATATCTTGAACTCTTGAGCTTTTGAAATCTTGAATTCTTGATACTCATGAGTCTTCAGTCTTGATTTCTTCAATCTTGAATTCATTAATCTCAAATCTTTATACTTAGTCTTGAACCTTTATAATGTACAATCTTCATTCTTCAGTACCTGCATATATATCCTACATATACACATATATCTAGAAACGAATATTAGTATTTATATTTTATAACAAGTCCTAAGGTTATTGTCATCAAAACCATCATCTCATGAACTAACAATCTCTCCCTTTTTGATGATGACAACCTTTGTTTATAAAATCTACTCCATAAAATTTTGATTCTACTCTGACTCCCCCTTATTCCAACAACTCCCCTTTAATCTACTAATCCTCTCTCTTAATCTAAGCCTATCTAACCTATTTTATAATTCTTCTCCTTTGTTATCAACAAAAACTAATACCAAACTACATAACTCCCCCTTGAACTATTACTATAGCACTACACAGTATAGTAGAATATAAATGAGATAGATAATAATATGAATAAAATATAGTAAGGTAAATTTGAGAGATATTAAAATTTCAAACATAATCAATCTGTGATAACCTTTTTTTTAAATAACCGTTAATAGAATAATTAAATAATTTTCAGCCATTGAGATACTAATTTTATTTGAATTAAACAAATAAAATATAAATAGATGGGTGAAAAATCTATTATTTTTGAAACTTTAAAGTGTGTCCATATACATGTATACAAGCATGTATATATATATGGTAGGTAGGAAGCTATAGTTTGAGTTCAACAAGAACTTATAAATTTTATTATTTACAAAGTGAATTTGTATTTGTTTAAATTTTATATATATATATTTCAAAATTTATTTTTAGTTGGACTTGAATTTGGAATTTCAAAGGAAGGATATATATCTTGGATATATATGTTTTAGATTTAAAATATATTATATATGATTTTTGTTTATGATTATAATTTGTTTTATATTATTTTCCTTAAAGGAAAATTTTATTTATTTAGTCTTGGAAAGTGTTTATTAATTAGTAGATTAAATACAAAAATATTATAAAAGCATTCTTAAATAAATAAATGCAAAATACATATGTTAGCCTACAACCCTCCTTAATAACAAGTGTAAATAAATTAAGCATAATAAAGGACAAGTGTTTACAATTTTTACAATTGTCACCATTCTTATTTTATTTTTTTTTATTTTTTTTATCCTAAATTAAATCTATGTAAACCTATCTTTCCCCTATCTCTCATTTTCCTTGATCAGTAAAAGAATTTTTGTTCCTAAAAAAAACTGTATAACAAAACACAAGATCAACTTAGAACCTTGTAAATTAGTTTCACAAACCTGTGATCAAACTTTCAAACCAGATGAGTTAAAGCAGCAGTTTCAAAAACTAGAGATTTATCAAGAAAACTGGAAAAAAAAGCATCATCATCTTAGCATCAAAAGTTCCAGTCAATCAAGTTTCAGTTCATCTCGATCAAACCATATAGTTCCAGGAAATGATATGTTTTCTGTTTTTCTAGAACAAGGCGAGTAAACTCCTGTTAAATTGAGTCTGATTTATGCTTTGATATATGTGATGAATTTTAGTAATAATTTCACAAAATTTGTTTGCCTGAATTCATAAATCTGACATATATGGGTGGAAATACTACATGCATTATTTTTCCGAATGAATGCTTGTTCCAGGTTCTAGTGATGTTCAAAATTATGAAACTCAAAATCTAATCTTTGTTATGGATTCAAGATTAAAAACAACATATAGTTGAGAAATATAAGTTTGAGGTTAAATTTTATAAAAATAAAAAATCCTGTAATGACTCTGAAACTCAAAGTACAATACAGAAATTTTGTGAAAGTAAGAATTTAATCTTACAGATTCTTTGATTCAAGTGTATAAACCGATTAATTAATTAAATACTTGAATTTTAAAACTAAAATCAGAATATTTTGTTTGAATTTGAGTGGGCTTTACTGATTTAATCAAAAATAGCGTTTTAGTATGGTTCTGTCAATCTGAATGGTCGGAGTGGCCATCATCGTTTATGCTGGTAGAGTGATGATCGTGGATGTAAGGAAAAATAGATGGAGATGGATTAAAGCATTTAGGCAGTGGTAATTTGTGATTGAAATTTATAACCTAGTTTTTTTCTATGATCAGCAACTTGTTCAATGCGACATCTATAGGCGACCGAGTTGTTCTAAACTCAGGGAGAAGATAGATGGGGTATGAAGGAATTTGTGGCTGGAGGTAGTATTTCTCTGATGGTCGGAGTTTGGGGATTGGGTGATTTCCAGGTTTCGACTTTTTTTCCAGTTTTGAGCTTGAATGCTCGTTTGTGATTTTGGGGTTCTGCAATTGGTTTGATGGTAGGAATTAGGTCGAGAGATGACCGTCGACTTGAGTGGATGGTCGCGAGTGGTCAGAGTTGGTTGCCGTGGTAGTGCATGTGCACGGAGAACATGGGTTGTTAGCTGTTGATTTTGGGAAGATGGATGCTCGAGAGTTTTGTCGGGTCAATCCTTGTTTTTGCTCGAAGCTGTGGAGTGTGGGACTCGAAGAAATTGTTGTAAGGACTCGGGTATACTGTTGTTACAGGGATTGTATAAACCTGTCAGTATCTTAAGGTCTAAATGCATTCAAATAAATGTTACTCGATTTTTACTTGAGAGATTTTGTGTTTTTGCTCAGGTTAGTTTAGAGTAGACTCGAGTGAATTATGGGTAGTTCGAGTTAGTTTGTTCAAGTTTGAAACTTGACCTATTTCCCAAATCTAAACTGAATTTTAAAAGTATAAAGCAAGACTTAAAATATGTTTTAAATCTAATTTTAAAATTATGGATTCAAGTTTAATGTGAATCATAGCTGGAAATGAATGAAGTTTTTAAATCTAAATTTGTTTAAAATTCTTTAAAGGGGTTTAATTGTTTAAAAAAATGATTTAAAAGAAATTTGAATGTAAATGTAAATAAATGTTTAAACAAAGTTTTAAACTGATTCAAATCTGAATTTGAATCTTTGTTTTATAAATTTCAGTGATAAGGTAAATTTAAATGTTTTTGAATTAAAAAAGAAATTTGTTTTAACTCTTGTAAAATTTCTTTTATAAGAAAAGTATTATTTATTATTTAAAGTTTTAAATTAATTTTAAAACTTGTTGAAGTTAAATTAGAATTTAATGATTTGTTATTCATTTAATTAATAGGATAATTAAATGGATAATTAATTTAATTAATGAAATGGAATAATAATACTAAGGAATTGAACTTGGATAAAAGATTTATCATTTATGTTTATGGATAATTAAAAAAATTATTAATTAATAATTAAGCACTAATTATTAGTTAAAAATTTGAAATAAAGAGTGATTATTATTAGTAAAGGAATAATTAATTGTTGTCATTAATTATTGATAAGGGATTAATTAATTAATCAATGTAATTAATCAATATAATTAATTAACCTATGGTATAATCACTTGATGAAGGTAATTAAAGGTTAATTATTTAAGAAAAGTAATTAAAGGAATATTTACTTAGTAAAAATAATAAAAGATTAATTACTCAGTAATATTAATTAAAGGATTGATTAATTAAAAAAAAATTAAATCAATTAAAGGCTAGTTAATTAATTTTGGAAGTGATCAATCTTTCTTATGAATGATTGATTAAGGTTAAATGCCATGGATTGGTTAATTTCTCTGATATGAATTGTTTTATGTTATGATATGTTTGTCTGGGTGGACAATAATAATGTGGTTATCAATCGGTAAGAATTGTTGGGTAAAAGTGACATCCTGGAATTAAGTTTGAATTGAATTTCAATTGTATAATCTAACTTAAGACGACATTGGATTCGAAGGGACCAGAGTCGGGTATTAGTAAATACCCGAAACCACTTTGATTCTTTATAATTTGATGTGTGGAATCAATAGAATGAAATGGAATAATTAAAGTGAATTGGACCATTTAATCTAAGTTTGGTACTTAGAAATTAAGGTGTGATGTATGTAATGTTTATAATAGCTTGTTAATTTGCAAATTGATAAGTTACCCGGGTTTATGTAAGTTGTATGCTTGTTAGATGGGTTTACTCACGTTGGTTTCCATCCTGACCCGGGTGTTACTTTGATGTAATGCTCGGGTCAGACCGAGTATTACAGATTTTCAGGTAAGAACGTTCTGGAGCTCAGGTGGCAAGCTGGAGGGCAGGAACGTATGGTGTTTCCCGCTGTGATATGCTATTATATAACTAGGACTTGTTGTCTTAAACTATCCAGTGTTGTGTATTGATTGTAACCCTGATGTATAAAAATGTAAATGTACTGATCAGTTTTTCTTTGTAAAACTATTATTTATGTGATATTATATTTTATCCGCTGCGAATGTGAGATTCTAAGATTGGGTTTTCTGTTTCTTCTTCTTTCTCTTTCTTCTTTTCACTGACTATCTGGAAATTTCGAGATCGAAATTTCCGGGTCGTTACACAATCAATATATTTATCAAACCACAACATGTTTGAATCAATTCAAATAAATCAAATCAAGTCAAATCAAACCAAACAACTCAAATCAAACCAAATCAAAGTAAATCAAACCATGCAAATCAAATCAAACATTTCTTGGAACTTCAACTCATCCTTCTTCACCAAACATAGGGTCTGTCTTTATAGCATCCCATTCTTCATTGTTCTTGTTCGGAGTTCCTTCTGGATTCACTTCGAGTTCTTCTTCGTTAAGGGCTGAAATCATCCGTTGAATGGCGTCGAAGTGTCTTTCTTGTTCCTTTATCATCTGCATTTGGCTTAATCCTAAGTGACGTTGATTGCGAAGGATCAAAGTAAGTATATTCTTGAAGGAATTGAGAGTTTCTTCAAGATTCTCACTTAGATTATGAATAGGAGAGGCCATTTTTTGATAAAATATGAAGAAATTCAATAGAAAATAAAGAGAATTGAAAAAATATATTTTTCTGGAAGAAAAAGGTATTTAAATAGATAGAAAGTCATTTGAAATGAAAAGACACAAGGTAGTTATGTCAATTTCAAATTCAATTTTTTTTACCTTCTGGCCATTACATGTCAACATGGGAAGTTAAGGGGTGTCGACATGCCCCTGTTTATTTGGCAATTTTCTTTGTTTCTTTATATTATGTGTCTATGTATATAAACTTATATAATATAAAAGCAAGCATTCTAGAGAATTTTAAAGCTAATAAACAGAAATAAACGATTTCATTGATAAATTTTAGTTAACATTACATAAACAATACATAACATTAACTAATCGAAAGACACAAACTAATACAACATGAAATGAAAACTAGAATTCGATAGAGGATGATGAAGATGATGATAATCCAAGTTAGCGCTCACTTTCCCAAAGAAATTGTTCAATTTGGTGGAAATTTTGTCCAACATTTACTAACGGATCTTTTGAGAATCCGTTGGTTTTCCACTATTATATTTTGGTTTTTGAGAAGTGTCTTGTTAGGAGTGATAGGGTATTCAATACTTGCCAATGATGTCTCTTCCTCCTCCTCTCCTTCTTCTTCAAGCTCCATATCCTCCTCCTCCTCCTCCTCTTCTTCTTCCATCTCTTCATGAGCCAACCTTTCATCCTTTTCAGTAAGTGTTTCATATGGTTGAATCAAAAGTGAGATTTTCATACGAGGGATATTTGCATGGTTAAACACTTTTCGAGAAACAAACTCCTCTCTCTTATAATCAATTCCAAAATAGTTAAAAATCCTAGTAAGATAAATTCCATGATACAAAGTGTTTTCTCCTAAGGTAAAATTTTGGGATAGTGCCATAAATAGCAAAAAGAGCCTTACAAACTTTTAAGATCGGGTGATTCAAATTTCCTGATCTTGGAGTTATGGTATGTTGCAAAAGAAGGTTAAAAAATTCTTGCTTTAGGATGGAAATTTCGATTTATAAATACAAACTTATTATCTCCTTCAAAAATGTGATGAAATGTCTCATGATCATGTTCATCAATTTGAAAATTCGAAAGATTCATTCCCTTATACTTACAACCCATAATATTTTCCAAAATCTCACTATTTAAAACAATTTGTGTTCCTTTAACACTACTCCAAACTTCCCCTTCATTACCATCACAAAAACCATGATTCAAATTTGCATCAAACATTTTAACAAGATTAGGATAACAAACAAAATCATTTTGAGAATCATCAATTAAACCGAGAATTTGATTCTCTTTGAAAAGAACATTGAGTTCATAAGAAGGAAAATCATTAAAGATAGCAAATTTTTCCTTGTGGACTTTTACAAAGTTTGTAAAGCTTATGTAAGCTTGATAGCTTCTGGGTCATTGTAGAGAAATTCTTCGATGGCTTTGGATAGCCTAATGGTGGAGGGGTGCTTGAGGAAGGCATTTTTGAAAAGAGCTTGAGAGTTTGAAAGAGAGCTTGAATTTTGAAATGAAAGTGAAAAGATAGGATAAAATTAAGGAGATAAATAGATATTCAGTAGTCATGTTCTCTGGTCAGGAGACACCTTTTCAGACTTTGGACTTGGTGAAAAGGTGGAGAGAAATTCAAAGTTTTGAATTCAAATTCAAATTTCATATTTCTGGAGGGATGTCGAAATAGGGGGTAGGGCCATGTCGACATGGGTCCTATAATACACGTGACTAATTTTTTATTTTATTTTATATCTATGTATATAAATCCTATAATCTAATTTATATTTTAACTGAAATAATATAAATATAATTAACACTTTAATATTAATATTTTAATATCAAAAATATTATTAAAATAATATTATTTTAAAAATCAAAATTTTAAATTCAAATAGCAAGTAATTTCAAAACATGCAAACAATCAAACATTTAAACATTCAAGTAAACAATTTCAACCAATATAATTTAAATGCGTACCTATTTTTAGATCCATATTTCTGAGATCATCAGATTCGTGAATAGCTATAAAGCACATATTTGAATTTTCCGTCATCTGGTCTTCATCACTAGAGGATGAGTCTAAATCGTCCAGTGTAGTAGTATATGCTCTCTCCCTTTTCTTTGATGAATCATTGCTTGGAGGAAATTTTTGCTTATTCGAATGCAGACAATCTCTTTTTAAGTGGCCTGGTTCATCACAATTATAGCATCTGACGTTGTTGAGAGTCTCATTATTATTTCTAGAATTCTTGTGATCATTCCTCTTGTAGTTGTTCATCTTTCTGCATTTTAGAAACTTTCTAAAATTTCTTGCCATCAAGGCTATTTCTACATCGTCATCACTGTTTGAGTCTGAACCATCTGTTATTGCATTGAACGCTATTAACTTCTTTTCTGAGGCCTTGCTTCCTCTTCTCCCTTGCATTTGTACTTCAAACGACATCAAATGCCCAATCAATTCTTCAATTTACAGCATACTGATATCATTAGCCTCTTCAATTGCTAGTGTATTCTGATCTCATTCCGGCATAAGTGAATTTAGAAATTTTCTAACTTGATCTTCTTCAGAGAAGTTCTTTCCTAATGCAATTTATGAGTGCATAATGTCTTGAAACCGACTGTACATGTCTGAAATGGACTCATTTGGATTCATCTTGAATAATTAAAACTAATTGGTCAAGATGGATATTTGGTCTATTTAACTTTTCTTGTTCCTTCATGAGTAACTTGAAATTTTTTTCAGATCTCATTTGCAAACTTACAGACAGACACTCTATTAAACTCATTCCTATCAAGTGAACAAAATAGAATAATTATGGCTTTGGAGTTGCTTTGTGCAACAGTCTTTTGCTCAACGGCCACTGTGCAAAATCGGTTGTGGGTTCAATGTACTCGGTTTTTGTGATATTCCGAGTGTTTAATCCTATTGATTGTAAATGGATTTTCATCCCACATGTCTAATTTGTGTAGTTACTGCTATTAAAAAGTGGTGGCCTGGTCGTAGACTGACCCTCTACAAATGAACTAGTGATAGTGTTGGCAGCCATTTGAAAACTTTTCAAAAATCAGATTATGAAAACTTTGAAAACCAGTGCTCTGATATTAAAGTAGGAAATGCGGATTACCGATCTTAAGGATGGATTAACACTAGAGGGAGGTGAATAGTCTTTAATGGATTTTATGGAAATTTTGAAATCTTTTGTAATTAAACACAGACAAATGCAATTCATAAACATGGAGACAACCACAGAATCAAATACAGATGCAAATAGTAAATAAAAGTAGTAAAAGGAAAGAACAATCTAGAATTTTATAGTAATTTGGAGTTACCCTCTATGCAGTCCCACACAATTTCTTATGCGGATTTCTTTTCAAATAATGTCGATATTACAACCTCGATTTCAAGGCCATGAGATACACCTTCCTGTCTTTGAGTCTTGGGCAAACTCTTTTGATTTAACCAGGCTACAACATCACCTAATTGATTTACGGACTAAAATCGCACCCAATTGATTTATAGGCCACAGTCACACTATTTCCAATATCACTTTGATAGATAGAGAGACTCGATACACTTATTTGATTACAAATGATCCTATGACTCTGAATAGCACTGAGAAATTTGAGAGAGAATGGAAGAGAATCAAACTAGAGATGATAAAGTTTGATTCACTTAGGATTTCGGTAGAGTTTTTTTTAAAACATTTGAAATATAAGATAATATTTGAGTGGAGAAGAAGGAGTGAAGAAATGAAGAAAAACTAACTTAAAATTCGTTAAAAACTGGTATTTATAGAAGAAAAACAGTCATGTCCATTCGTGAAAGGTTATGACGAATAGACACTTCATTTGAAAATTTGAATTTTAAATTCTATGGCTACCAAGTCGACATGAGGGGATGAGGGATGTCGATATGCCTATGTATTTTTTGAAAATTGATTTTGCTTTAAAATGATTTCTATTCTAAATCTTGTCGAAACAATTTCTAAACTTTGTAAACCATTCTAAATATAGTTTAAACTTATAAAAAAAGATTTAAAAAGTAATCTTAAAAATATATATTTTATAATATAAAAGTAATATTAAAAACTAAGTATAGAATATATTTTTGAGATTTAAGACTTATAGTATTAAAACCAGGAGATAGTTTAAAAACAAGAAATGATTTTGAAATCAAAATATAAAAGACAATAAAAATAGTTTAAGGCTAAAATATTTAAACTGAGATAGATGACTTTAAAAAGTTTTTGAAAAATATTTAAAATAAATCATTTTGAAAATTTCGTGGATTCCATTCCACTAGAGAGGGTCGTGGGTTCCATCCCACTATTAAAGCGAGAAGGTGGACTCCATTCCACAATTAAAATTCGTATAAAGATTTTAGTCCTATTATGAAGTTTTAACATAAATGTAGACATTATTACCTATCTTGATATCTTGAACTCTTTAAAACTTTAACTCTTGATACTCATGAGTTTTCAATCTTGATTTCTTCTATCTTGAATTCATCAGTCTTGAATCTTTATACTAAGTCTTGAATTTTATAATGTACAGTCTTCATTCTTCAGTACCTGCATATATATCTTGCATATACATATATATCTAGAAAAGAATATTAGTATTTATATTTTATAACAAGCCCTAAGGTTGTTGTCATCCAAAACATCATCTTAGGAGCTAACACAAATATGTGATTAAAATTAACTAAACTAAATGTTGTTTTCAAAAAATAATAATAGTTTTGGTGGAGAGCCAAAATAGTCATTAAACAAAATTATTTATAACTTAATATGTGTGTCTATATAATTGTATGTATGCATGTATGTGCGTACATACGTGTGTTTGTTCTAATTTAGTTTTATTTCTATAGGATGTCTTAAATAAAGAAATGATAAACATATATATTTACATATATTTTAGTACATGTCAGAGTGGTAAATGAAAATATATGTGTTCATAATTTAAATATTTATATGCAATTGTGTTCTAAACCTTATATATATGCATATAATGCATGCTATCGGATATAGTGCAGCTATAAATCTCAATAATTATGCATCCACATACATACATACCTACATACTATACAATCTGCACCTCCTGACATATCAGTCCAAAGCGTAGACTATAACGATTTATGGTTTTTGTTTGATAATGTTACAATTTCTACAAAGTGAAAATCGCCAATATTAGATAGGAAATCTCCTTGGCTTGTAATTCCAAGATATATCTTTCGATTTCTAACAAGAGCATGCAATCCGAGAGCATAAATCATGGTGTCAACCAAGGCCAAGATCATTATTTAGCTGAGATAAGAAGTCTAACCATGAGCATCAGTTGTCAAATCCTATAGCAATTCAACAAATAACAGTGATCAACGGCTTAGATAGCCCAGGCCGAGACGATTGGTCAAGATGACTGGAAGATATCCAAAAGCTATGTAAATGCAACGCGTTAGCAATTTGTGTCAAGTTACACTCAACCAAATGATGACAAGCATTAAAATCAAGACTACTGATAGCAAGCCAGTTCATCAATCTAAAGAGAAGGCACTCAACCAAAGGCGTCATGGCTTATTTGCTATAAATATGCAGCACTCCCAAGGCACAAAGGATCTTCTAGAATAAAAAATAATAATAACTACATAGTACTTTCTTATATTAGAACTTTAATAAAAAATCATTAATAGCGCATTTATATTCAATGTAGTAAGCCCCCTGACTATCTAGTAGTGACTAAATAAGAAAAGGATAGTGGACGTAGGGACTTTTGTCCCGAACCACTATAAAAGTCTCGGTGTTATTTACTTTCCGCATTTTACCCTTTCGACATTCACTATTGTTACCTTACAGTTTAACATTCACCTTCCTAGTTCAGCTAAGCTACATCTCAATAACAACCTCATCGAACTCGCTACTCCCATATAACATCTAGAGCTCTTCAGACTTCGGGGTGTTGGTGTTAATGAAATTCCACATTAACATTTTTGATGCTAGAAGGAGGGTCCGAACCTCCACATTTCTTTTCCTTTCGGAGATCCAAACAACAACCTTTCAATCAGCCATGTCTAGTACCTAAAACGAAAGAGTCATCTCGGAACTAGCTCCCAACCTTTGCATTTGGCTTATTGAAGAAGACAACAACAAATGATTGGTCACCCTCATTTTGGAGAAAAAGAATGGTAGAGAGTATGATCCTATCTATGAACTTTAGGTTTCCTAGATCAAGCAGTTTTCGGAATACCTCTAAGAATCACTTCATGAATCAATCCGGCTTCCAAAGATTGTCAAAGCCCTGAATGATGAAGTTGGGGGCTCGTCCACCGAATTATTTAAGTATGAAGATTCGGTTCCCTCCAAAAAGAGAGCCCCACTGGATACCTTAGATGATGGGTTTTGAAATAAGTTGAAGCACGATCAAGACCTTACCCCACTCAATCAAAGCTTGTCTCGGATTTTCATGGAAACTCTTGATGACCTCTCTCACCCTATTAACCCTCATTAAAGAAAGAAAATCCAAAGAGTGAGAAGTATTACGCTTACCACTTGATAAATGGACATGAAACAGACAAATGTCGAAAGCCCTCTTACGTGATCGAAAGAGTCATAAAAAAGGGAAGTTAACCATATTCATTAAGCATTAGATTAGATATCCTATTTTAGAATTATTCATTTCGTTTTACTTTTATGATTCCAGGAGAAATCCATGTAGCCCTTCTCAAATGAATGCATAAGGTGTTTTTTCTACAAAGATGAAGTCGCAAGAAGAATTCTTTTCATAAGTCAAATTCCGACAACAAATAAATGGCCCCATTTCCATTGAAGTGCTTATCTTAGTTATAACTTCAAAAGTTGAAACTCCAAAAGAGAAGGGCATCTCATAGTTTTGGATCTCCAAAAACTTAATCAGTAAGCCTCGTTACATCTGTCTTTGACATAACTTTGTCCCGGGTTTCAATTTTGAGGAAATATTCAAGCCTCAATATTCATTTCACCCTTTTGGTATGTTTTATCTCCTTAAGAATTTTTGCATAACATACTTTTATTTAGAATTTAAAAGCTAAAATTCCCTATTCATACTTGCATTTAGAATTTAAGGACTAAAATCCTTTCATTAATCTGACGAGATTAATGAAAAATTTCACCGAAATATTTCCATTAACCTTACGAGGTTAATGTGGAATTTCACTTTTTCTGTAACACATATATACATACACACACAAATATATATATATATGTATGTATATATATATATTATATCAATTGTCTCCTCTTATTCAAATTAAAGTAAAACTTTCTGTTGAATAATATGCTTTTTAAGCTATATAATTCTAAAAATCTTTCACAAAATACCCTTAAAACACTTTAGCCAATGTGTTTCTGTTTTCCTTTACCAAATTACAACTTGCTTTCCATACAATTTTTAATTTAAGATAGTTTTAGATGGCTAATGCCCGCCAAAAGGGGTTAGAGATGGCCGACACTAGTCAAAAGTGGTTGTAGATGGCCGACACCAGCCAAAAGTGGTTATAGATGACCGACACAAGCCACGAGTGGTTGTAGATTGGGACCTAACGATAAAATTGGTAGACCTTGCCATAAGATCACCCTACAGTGATGCACAATAAAGTGTAAAGCCAATATCACCTGGGTTTAAAAAGACATCGAAATGTAGAATACATGCTGATAGTGACTCATGCTTAGTGGAATCATGCACTGGGTAGATACCTAGTTAGATTAGAATATTGGATAGATTCCCAATAGTAGTGAGTCATGGTTAGTGGAATCATGCACTGGGTAGATTCCCAGTTGGATTAGAATATAAGGTAGATTATAATGATATGAGCCATGGTCAATTAGTGCCATGCATTGGGTAGATTCCCAATTAAGATTAGAATGTTGAGGAGATTCCCAATTAAGATTAGAATGTTAGGTAGATTCCCAATTAGATTAGAATGTTGGGTAGATTCTCAATTAAGGTTAGAATGTTGGGTAGATTTCAATTAGATTAAAATGTTAGGTAGATTCCCAGTTATTTTAAAATGTTGGATAGATTCTCAATTAGATTGTAACGTTGGGTAGATTTCCAACTAGATTAGAGCATGAGGTAGATTCCTAATGCTAGTGAGCCATGGACGAGAAGTGTCATGCATGGAAAGATTCCTAGTTAGATAGGAAGTGGGTAGATTCTCGATACGAGGAGGATATTTGGAGAAGTTCCTAAGTTAACATCAAGTAGAATCTTGGTAAATTGAAAAAGAATAAAGGCGAACAAAGAATCGAAATAAGAACAAACTCTTGATTGTGTTACTAGACAAGAATCCAATCATAAAAGTCGGTTGGGTCCGAAACTTTATTTTAATGGAAAATATGCCTGAGAGTAAAAGATATACCACAAAAGTAAAGTCCTAAAAAGCACATTCAAATAAAGCGACAACATAAAAAGTGAAGTTTCAAGGAATAAAGTTTCTCTACATAAAATTTATTCAAGAAAATGTTACAAGGTATAGGCTAAAACAAAATACCTAAAGAGATAGTATTACAAAATTTGATTACAATATCAAGAGCACACGTAGGAAAGGTATAAAGGCAAAAGTGGAGATCCTCCGCTAACTAGGCAAACCGAGATGATAAGTCGGAATCCTCCGAAACAATTTGGATATTCATGGTCTTGGAAGAAGCCTATTAGCACTTTCATCTTCGGCCCCCTTTCCTCTCTTTGTTTAAAAGGAACAACCACGTCATCTCCCAAAAATAGATATTGATTTGGGGCTTACTCTTCTCCGAGGTAATTTAGCTCTTAGTTTTAGACCTAGCTTCAACTCAAGGAAACTGCTTTTAACCTGAAAACCTGTAAAAGTTACTTTTAACTTTTGGAGTTCGGCTACCTTGTCCTTACAAGGTTGGTAAAGAGAGACATAACCTTGCTGAGTCTTTGAACAATTAAAGCAGGATACTCCCTAAGGAACATCGACTTAAGATTAGTGGAGATAAAAAACGATAGATAAAGAAAGACTTCATATTGGCTACTCTGGTTTGAGACATCATATACAATCACACCAAGTCAAGTGGAAATTCAAATATAATCAAGTCATCGAGGATGTTTCATTCTAAAATTTATAGAAATCAAAAGTTACAAATAGTCACATTATTAAAGACAAGTCACATAATGTTTTCTTCATCAAGAGTATTATCGGGAGTATCTTTTTATACCTCCTTGCCCGTAGAAGTTTTCCCTCCTCCTCTCATAGGGGGGTTTCGGTTTCATGTCCCCCTTGGGCCTCGATATCTTTCTCCTTCTGATGCTCCTTATACCTTTTGGTGAAGTTGGCCTCTACTATGGTAGCATGGTATCCAATAAAAGCTAGGGAGAAAGTCATGTTTTGATCCTGGTGTTGAGCATAAGCATCAGATAAAACCAAGAAAGTCGATCTGTTAGCCTCCCTCTTATGCTCGTCTCTAGAAATATAATGTTCTCCATCAACCACCCCGGCCTCGGCTTTCTTCAGCCTCTCATCCCTCTTCTTCAAAGCTTTCTCAAGGGTCTTTATTATATGATCCTTCTTTCCCAGGGTTTTGCTTGATTCTTCCACTTGAGTAGTTGCCTCTTGCACTTTGACCTAACTCCTTTTTTGTTGCCTCGGTAGCGGCTACCGTTTCCACCATTTTAACTATCCATGTTGAAGGGTGAAGATTTATAACACAGTCTAAAGAGAAGCGACAAGGTAAGAACATATGTTGGAATCATAATCCTACATATGAAAATGCAATTTTACCTTGATGCTCTCCTGAAGGCTATACACGATTGTTTTTGGATTCCCGGGGTAGATATCGAAGGTCTAACATGCACCTCAGTAATGGCATTGAAAAAGTCACCTTCAAAAGCAGCTCTAGATATTTCCATTGCTTTCTTATTCTTCTCTGTAAGCAAACTCGAAACCTTCCGCTTAGTACTCTCAACTTTAGAGGATTTGGTAACCTTTTATCTCTTTAAGTCGAGAGTGCTCTTATCAGAAAGCATCAATGTAGGCCCTTTCCCCTTACCCAAAGGGCCGGTCTTCTTAAGAGAAGATGACACTGCAATAAAATAAATGAAAATAAAAGGTAAGGTCAAAATCAAAGTTAAGATTAAGTTGCATTAAGAGCCTAAAATAAACTTTTTCAATGGTTAAAGAGTAAAATCCCTAGTTTCTCATTCTCCAGGATCGGACTCAACTTCCCTTCCACTGTCAATTACTTCAGTAGAAGCTATCTCGTACTTCTTGGAGGGTGCGAGCCCGACAAATATAGCAGAAGGAGGTAGCAGGCCCCGAGATTTTAGTTTGTCTTCGACAAGAACTTGGTGTTGGAGTTACTGTAAGAAGTAATCTTTATAACTTCCGTATACCTCTTCTTTATTAGTCGGCGGTATCTAGATCGCTAATCTTCAGAGGTCCGGCTATTTAAGATTTAAAAAATAAAGAGATACAACTTAAGTTACGGTGAGACTAAAGGAAAGAAAAATATCCAAAAACATACCAGCATTGTTAAAGCATACTAGCATTGTTAAAGGAGGTGACAATTCGATCAGAAGAGGCCTTAACAAGGAATCACCTACATTGCGTTATCTTACAGTGGTTCTTGTAGAGGAGATAGCCTTAGAAATTTAAGAAAATACATGGGAAATTCCCCAATGGATTTGGATTAAAACAAGTTGAACATGTAATTGATCTTGAGAGTAGGTATGTCCCGATAACCTCTTTCAGAATATAAGATCTCCATGGTAGATAAAGTTGTGTAAGAAGTAGCCAAGAGTTGAAAAGGATTAATGCGATTAAATTCTAGAACGTCAACCACTAGAGGTGCTAAGGGTAAGAATATCCCATGTTCTAAATGCACTACAAACCATAACAAATACCTTTCTGGAGGATTGCTATAATGCATCCCAAAACCAAGGAATGAGCATCTCAACTCTTATCATACTATATGAAGATAAAATATCATCGAGTTCTTGCCGAGTCTAAATAGGAGCATCCATTTCAAATCTAAAAAAGTAGGCGGATCGTGAAAGAGGAACCAAAGTAATCTTGAAAATAACAATGGTGACTTTAAAATGTGAATAAGTGAAAAGATGAGAGAAAAAGGGGAGGAGTGTTTATATTAAAAGGAATGACATAGACTAAAGAAAGAGAAGTTTTTAACTATGGATTTAGTTTGACAAAGAATATCGATTGTTCGCCTGGTCAGATACTAAGTTATCCTTGTATAGGAAAAGAGAAATAACTTTTGAAGATGACCAATTAATTGCCAACATCTAGGCTAACATTTAATGCAAAACCAAAACTCATCCCTATAAAGGTCTAGTCCTGAATGATCGCTTACAAGTTCGTATTACAAACAACGTTTTGACCTCACAGTCTCAAGTTAGACTTTTGCCTTTCGGCACCGTAAAAATTTTGTTTGTCACTTAGTCTAGATGGCTTCAAGTGACAAACATGGTTTAGAAAAGCTTTGACCTCATGGTCTAAAGTTAGACTTTTGCCTTCAGCACCTTAACGATTTCGTTTCTCACTTAGTCTAGATGGTTTCAAGTGACAAGCATGATTCCAAAAAGTTTTGACCTCACGATCTCAGTTTAGATTTTTACCTTTCGGCACCGTAACAGTTTCATTTACCACTTAGTCTATATAGCTACAAGTGACAAGCATGATTCTGAAGAGTTTTGACCTCATGGTCTCAAGTTAGACTTTTTCCTTTTGGCACCATAACAATTTCATTTTTCACTTAGTTTAGATGGCTTCAAGTGACAACCATGATGTAAAGCCCCTAATTTTAAATAGCAATATTCAAGGGATTAGATAAATTACATAGAATAATGTAGAGACTAGAGTGATAAGGGAATTGAGATTTGATAACCAATCTAGGCCTGCCTTAATAAAATTAATTAATAAGAAAGAGCTATGACTTAAAAGCTAAGAGAATAAGGCAAGGGAAATAAGGGAATAGCCGTATAACATAATCCCAAAACCCCTTACCTCATTCACATTTTCATAAACCAAAAGCATTAAAGAAAAAGAGTTGAAGGCCGACTATAACCCTAAGAAGAAGAGGAGCACAAAATCCATTTAGAGGCTAAGATTCAAGCTTGGAAGATTAAAGCAAGAACAAATATCAAGTTTCTTATCCAAACAATGTGGATAATGATCTAAATCATCTCATATAAGTCATCTTGAATGTTTTACCTCAGGTTTGAGGTTTAAATCAGTATGATTGGATAAATGATGATATGTTTTGATTTAAATGCCATGTTATAAGTTAAATAAGGATTTTGTGGAATAATATTGTTCGGTTTTAAGGCTAAAATCATTCAAAATGATTTCTAAATGCCATGATATTTTAATATGTTATGTAAAAGACTATTTTGAAGATGGATTTAAATTTTCATAATATTCCAAACTATGGATAATTTATTATGAATTTTTGAGTGAAAGAAGTGATATTTGGGGTTTTAATTAATTTAAGGAACTAATTAATTATTTTCAACTTGGAAATTTTATATGATAAAATATTATCATTTTGGAATTTTTAATGAATTTTCGAGATTTTTCTCAAGAGATTTGGATGAGTTTGTATTTAATTAGAAAGATTAATATTTAATGATTGATTAAATACAACGGGTTAGTTAATAAATTTTTATTAAAAATTGGAGCATTGGGAATTACATGCGGCAGTAAATTCTGAAAAGAGTTTTATAAAGCTTTTGTTATCCAATTAAAATTTAAAAAAACAAGAGATTACTAAAAAGAAATTACTTTAAAAAGCATAAAATCAATTTTATAGCGAATTACAACTTCGCCACTTACCATGCTTGCTTTCGCCACCATACTCCAATTTATAACCTTTCACATTTATTCAAAACCAATGCATATTGTATCAAGCGTTTGGTACGTAGTGTGTTGGAGAAGCGCGGAAGGAAAGAATGGTGTTGAAGGTATGCTTGGGAAAGGGTTGAAGCCTCTTTTATTTGCTTTCAAACCGATTGACCCGCCCTTATTCTAAAAGTAAGCTTTCAAAAGAGTTTTCCCTTTGAACCCCTTCGATACCCATACTACCGCACCAGTACTTCTACCTTAGTTAGAAGCCGCTTTTACAAACCCGTAGGTCAATGAGTGCGAAAGGTAGGTTTCAAATCAATACCCCTCTGCTACCATTGAAGCTGCCTCCCCTAATGTTTTTTAAAGTATTAATTTAGCCACTTTGCAAATAGTTTCGTAGGTAGTGGTTTTCGAAATGGTAGCTTTTGAATTTATTACCTTTTATACTTTGAAGTTTGTATTGATTTCAATCAATGATTTCAAAGGGTATGTTTTTAAGTGTATCGAAAGGAATATTTCCAAGTGTTTGAAAGATATATTTCATAATTTAGAAAGAGGATGTCTAAAATTTTAAGCAATGAATTCGAAAGGTCCTACCACTAGAATAGAGTGGCGAAAGGGGTATAGCCGCTTGCTTCTTTTACCCAGTAGTTAATTGGAAGGGGACGGAGGGATTGTTTGCTCTATGATGTCAAAAGGGAGAGTGACGAAGGGTAACCCATGATGTGACAATGATCCGAAGGATATAGTTAAAAGCCCTAGCTTTCAAATTAGAGAACCCAAACTCATTTTTTTTAAAATAAACACACGGCAATGTAAAAGAGTTTTGAAATGGAATTTAACTTTGTAATTTAGAGGAAGCTTTCCTTACAAAAGATAAGGGGTTAAGGGTATTAACCATATTTCATTTAAAAATGATTACAAGGAATTAAACCGTGGATGTTTGTGTTGTTGTGTTATTTGATCAGTTATCATGTATGCTATTATAATCATATTCACCTTATTATTAACGTTTAACTACATTTTGGTATGTTAAGGGCAGAATAACAGGCTAGTTTGACCCAGTAGTGAATATACGATGAATTAACTCCTGTGTGGGTAGAATTGCATCCAGTAGGTCAGATAGACCGGAATGTAAGATGACTATGACTGATCAAAAGATTATTGGATTAGACAAGTTCTCAATAAGCCCATAATAACTATGTTATGGAAATTGTTATTGGCATGGGCCAATAGGTTCTTAGTGATTCCATGAAAATTATATCCGGAATAGGTTGTTGATAGAGATCAATAGATTCATAGTCAACCCATATATACTATGAGATGAAAGATGTTACTGGAAAATCCAATAAGTTCATATTGACCCTATGAAAACTATGATTGGATGTTGTTGTTGGTAGACACCAATAGGTTCTTAATGATCCCATAAAATCTATGAAACCTGACATACAGTCCGTAAGCTTGGAATAGGTTAATAGTGATCCTAGAAACTAAAACTTGAGATAGATAGTCAAGTGCATGAGGATGGGAAATCTAGAGCATATTGCATGTTTTCATGTCATCATGATACATTTTACTATGTTATATCTTAACTATTATGGATGCATGAGCATAGTATATAGTTATTATAAAATTGGATTAAGATACCAGTGAGGGAAAAACCCATTCAGCTAAGCTGCGTGGTCTCACTGGACATCTATATGGTTTGAGATAGTAGGTTATTATTCACACCAAACATTTTGTGAAACTCAAAGTTTATGTTTTCCCCTTGAACTCTCGGATGCTCATTTGATTTTGAGTAGTTTGAGGGCTAGGGTTTTTAGTTTCTCCTTTAGATGAATATACTTCCTGAGAATGCAGCAGGCAAGCTAGCTATTAAGAGTTCTTTCAGTTTGATTCCGCTGTGTTATAGGTTGAATGGAAAAGTTGTTTAGTGCCTATATTTAGACTCTGATCAACCAATGGGGCATCTTCATATGTCGCTCTTAGCGTAATTTGTGATAATTATTTCTTAGAACATGGTTTACGAATTAGGATTATGTAATGAATCTAAAATGCAATTTGAAATGGAATGATAAATCTATGTTAAAATTGAGTATAAATTTTTTCATATCCATGTGTTTCTAGTATATCAATGTATCTAACATTACAGCATTTGGTCATCGAGAATTAATAACTATGGATGGCTACAGCATCCGTAGCAGTTAGTTTTGGGCCTCTAAATGGGGGATGTTACAAGTTGTTATTAGAGCATGGGTTTATGTAAATTTAAAAGAAAATTTGAACCTAAAAGATTTTCAAAACATAACCCGATGAATTAGAGAATAAGACCGGAGTTGGTTTAGTGCTATATTAGCGTACTTGAATTTGTTATATATATATATAAAATTACATATTCCCCTTTTCCCTTAGATAGTTCTTCTGTATCTTACTAAGGCTCGTATGCAGATATACAAGAAAGGAAGATATGAGGGTAGGAAACAGAAGAGGAAATCTAGGGGGAGGAAGTACCATGACTAATGGAAATGCTCGACCCAATACCAAGAGGAATCCAGGTCGATAGGCAAATGCAATCCAAACAAAAATGCTAATGTTGGTGTTGGAACCCCACCAGTAGATATGGGGATGATTTATCAACTTCTTCATCAATTTGATGCAATTCGGAGCAGCTGCAGGAGTAGTTGGGGAAAATGCCATGAATGTTGGAGGAGCTAATCCCATGGCTCCAGTTGGCAATAACTATGCCAAGCTGAGCAGAGATTACACCGGTCTTGGTGGGAAGCCGTTTTTGGGAATAAAGAATGCTGTTGAAGTAGAAAAATGGTTATTGCACTGTGAAATAATTTTCACTGACTTGGGATTAAATAATGAGCAAAAGACGAGACTTTCTTCTAGAAAGTTGCAGGGAGCAGCACTTTATTGGTGGAATGACATTACCATGGGAGTTCCCAAGGAAGAGCTGACTTAGGCAGAGTTTTGAAGGAGATTCGAAGAGAGGTTCTTATCTGAAGTTGCCAAGTCAGTATTGCCGAGAAAGTTCATGGACTTAGTGCAAGGTGAGATGTTGGTGATTAAGTATGCTACAAAGTTTGATGAGTTGTCCGGATATGGATATGCTACCATTGACACTGTCATCAAAAGAAATGCGAAGTTTATTAGAGGGTTAAAGCCTGAGATTGCTAGGATGACTATGCCACATCTCTGTGATCCAAGTATAGTTGTAGTGGAGACGGCAATTAGGAACAAAGAGATGATCTCTACTTCTGGGAAAGAGAAGTAGATTGAAACCTAGGATTATCAGGGAAAGAATATGAAATTCCTGAGCTCAGAAAGTGGAGCTGCCAAGAAAGGGAAGGCCGATGTGGTTTGCTACAAGTGCAACAAGAAGGGACATTTTGCTCATGAATGTGGAATTGGAAAAGGGAAGAAGGTTGCAAATAAGAAAGTAGCGAAGTGCTTCAACTGTGACCAGACCAGGCATTACAAGAATAAGTGTCCAGAATTAATAAGAGCAAACAAAGGAAAAGTTTTGTTTTAGAACCATCATCTTCTAGACCAACCACTGCTGAGAAGGGAAAGAATGTGATGGAAGGTATGCTTTAGATTCATAGTATATTAGTTAAGGTACTACTTGATGTCGGTGCATCGTATTCATTTATATCTCAATGTTTGGTAGATAAGTTATGTTTAGAACCCTTATAACTTGTTACTTCCTTAAGGATCGCGAATCCGTTAGAAGGGTATGCAACTCTGGGGATGAGATGTGACTAGTTTGAACTTTATTTGTTAGGTCATAAGTTTGCATGCAGTTTGTATGTTTTTGATTTCGTAGGCTTCGGGATCATTTTGGGTATGGATTTGTTAGATAGGTACGATGCTATGATATTTTGCCAAAATAGGAAAATATCGCTAAGACACCCTAATAGTCATAACCGAATTATATACTCGATGAAGAAGTCAGACTCAAGTGCTTGTGCTTTGCTGAATGCAATGGAAGTGGAATAGAAATTATATCAGGTTTTGGTAGCGAAAGAGTTTGCAGATGTTTTTGAGCCAGTCACAGGACTACCACCAAAAAGATCTATTGAGTTTTAGATAGATATTGTGCCTGGAACAGAACCTGTAACTAGACCACCTAGCAGGATGATGCTTAATTAGTGAAGGAAGTGAAGGTGCAGCTTGTGGATTTAGAAAGAAAGAATTTCATTAGACCAAGCAGTTCGCCTTAGGGAGCGGCCGCGGTGTTCGTGAAGAAATCGGGTGGGTCGTTAAGGATGTGTATCAACTATCATAAGTTGAATGAGGACGATCGAGAATAGGTATCCTTTACCAAGAATCGATGATTATTTGATCAGTTAAGTGGAGCCAGAGTATTTTCCTAATTGGATTTGGCGACAGATTTCCATCAGCTAAGAGTGCAGAGGACGGTATTCCATTGACGGCATTTCCAACAAGTATGGTTCATATAAGTGGTTAATGATGCCATTTGGATTAATGAATGCGACAGCTTCCTTCGTGGATTTGACGAACCAAGTTTTCCAAGAGCACTTAGATAGGTTCGTATTGGTACTCATATATGGCATCTTAATATACTCTAAGGATGAAAGAGAGCATGAAGTTCATCTTGGAGTGGTGCTTGAGACGCTGAGGCAGCATCAACTGAAAGCAAAATTTTCAAAGTGTCATTTCTGGAAGAAAGAAGTTATGTTTCTTGGTCACATGGTTTCAGAGAAAGGTTTGTCAGTTGTTCTGGATAAGATCGAAATTGTTAAAAACTGGAAGAGACCAAAGACGATGACTGAGATCAGAAGTTTACCTGGGCTTGCTGGTTACTACCAGAGGTTTATTAAGGGTTTCTCACGGACAACAACGCCTTTGACTAAGCTAACCAAGAAGGATGTGAAGTTTATCTGGTCTGAAAATCATGAGGAAGCATTCCTTAAATTAAAGCACTTGTTGGCCAACGGGCTTATGTTATAAGTTCTAGTTGGGAATCAAGTATTAGTGGTGTATACAGATGCATGTTGAACCGGATTAGGGGCTGTGTTGATGGAGAAAGGTAAAGTTATTTCCTACCCTTCACAATAGCTTAGGCCGCATGAAGTGAGATATCCTACTCATGATTTAGAGTTGGTTACGGTGATCTTCACATTGAAAGTATGGAGACATTATCTCTTGGGGGAGAGATTTGGGTTATACACAGATCATAAGTCCTTAAGGTACTTATTCTCTCAAAAGAAGTTAAATATGAAAAAATAGAGGTGGCTGTAGCTTTTAGCAGCTTATGACTTTTATATAGAGTATACATCTGGAAAGAAAATAAAGTAGCGGATGCTCTTAGCAGAAAACATCAAAATGTGGTGTTAGCTGTGTTAGCAAAGTGGATGGACTTAGAGGCTTTGACTACTTATAGTGTGCAGTTAAGATCGACTGCTAGTTCTAATTAGAGCACTGCTATGTTATTCTTCTTGGAAGTTCGATCGAGACTGATTGAAAGGGTTGCATCTAAGCAGAAGGATGACTCAGTGTTAGCTGAGAAGACTAGAAGGCTAGAGGCCAGAACCAAGATTGATGACCAGAAGGATTTTAGTCTTGACCGAAGAGGGTGGTTGAGAAAGGCGGGACGATTGTGTGTCCCGAATATAGAAAACCTAAGGAGAGAATTTCTTAGGGGATGTTATCAATCGAAGTTTATGATTCATCCTAGGGGCACCAAGATGTATCAGGATATGAAGAGGAGTTTTTACTAGGAAGGTATGAAGATGGATGTTGGCTTATGAGTAAAGTAGTGTGTGAACTGTCAACAAGTAAAGGCTGAACATCAGAAGCCGAGTGGGTTGCTTCAACCTTTGGAGATATCAGTTTGGAAATGGATTCGATATCCATCGATTTTATAGACGGGTTTCCAAGGTTGAATCAAGGAATTGAAAGTTATGGGTCATAGTGGATAGGTTGACCAAGAGTGCCCATTTCATTCCAGTTCAGTCAACCAAGACGGCACCTATTTTGGCTAAATTTTTTATGAAGAATATAGTTAGACTACATGAGATTCCTAGTAGTATAGTTAGTGATAGAGATACTTTTTTACTAGCGAGTTCTGGAAGAGTCCACATGATGTTTTAGGTACCAAGCTTAAGATGAGTACTGTTTATCACCCTCAGTCAGATGGACAGACGAAGAGAGTCAAAAAGGTACGCGAGGATTTGTTGAGAGCTTGTATGCTAGATTTTGGTGGATTATCAGAAGATAACTTACAGTTAGTTGATTTTTCCTATATAACAGTTATCATACTAGTATAAAAACGGTGTCTTTCGAAGCTTCGTATGGAAGGCCATGCAAGTCACCAACATGTTGGTTGGAAATTAGAGATAGATTAGTCTTAGGTCCAGATATGGTAAGAGAGGCAACAAAGTAGCTTGAGACGATCCAAAGTAAGATGAAGGAAGCTCAGTCTAGACAAAAGAGTTAGGAAAATAAGAGGCATAAGGATCTAGAGTTCACAGTTGGAGATAGGGTTTTATTTAAAGTATCACTGATGAACGGTGTGGTACGGTTCAGGAAATCAGGAAAACTGGTACCGTGATATGTTGGATCATTCTCAGTTATAAAGAGGATCGAAACGCTCACATATAGAGTAGAGTTGCCGAGCAGTTTGACATGTGTCCATAATATGTTTCATGTGTCTCATCTTCGTAAGTATGTGCATGATTCAGGGACTACCATCCCTTCGACTGCATTGGAAGACTTAATAGTAGAAGTGAATCTGACAATTGTCAAGCAACCAGTTCGGATTGTAGCCAGAGATGAGAAGAGGTTAAGAAAAAAGACAGTCATGTCGGTGAAAGTTCAGTCGAGCGATAATGAGAAGGACTATACTTGGGAGACAGAAGTCAAGATTAAAGATACTTATCCTGATCTATTATAAGGGTATGTTCTATCTGTTACATATATATATACTGTTTTCTAGTCAGATAGGCTAGTATGGTAGTTATAAGATGTTATAGATGACTGCTATGCTTAGTATTTATTCCTTGATGAATTTCGAGGAGAAATTCTTTAAGGAGGGGAGCCCATAACACCCCTAATTTTAAAATCATATTCATGAGACTTAATTAGATAAATTAAATAGAATAACGTAGAGACTAGATTAGTAAGAGAATTGAGATTTGAAAATCAATTAAGGCCACGCCTTAACTAAATTAATTAATGAGAAAGAGCCATGACTTAAAAACCTAAGAGAATAAGGCAAGGGAAATATGGGAATAGCCGTATACCATAACCCCAAAACCCCTTACCTCATTCTCATTCACATTTTCATAAACCAAAAACATAAACAAAGAGAGTTGAAGGTGGGCCATAACCTTAAGAAGAAGAGGAGCGTAAAATCCATTTAGAGGCTAAGATTCAAGCTAGGAAGATTAAAGCAAGAAGAAATCTCAAGTTCTTTATCCAAAGAATGTAAATAATTATCTAAACCACCTCATATAAGTCACCTTGATTGTTTTGATTTGGGTTTGAGGTTTAGATCGACATGATTGGATAAATGATGATATGTTTTGATTTAAATGCCATGTTATAATTTAAATCAGGATTTTATGGAATAATATAGTTGGGTTTTAAGGCTAAAATCATGCAAAATGATTTCCAAATGCTGTGATGTTTGAATATGTAAAACGTTATTTTGGAGATGGATTTAAATTTTCATTATATTGCAAGTTATGGATAATTTATTATGAATTTTTAGGTGAAAGAAGTGATATTTCAGGTTTTAATTAATTCAAATTAATTAATTATTTTAGAGCTAGAAATTTCATATGATAAAGTTATTATCATTTTGGAATTTTTGTGGATTTCTGAGATTTTTCTCACGAGATTTGGGTGAGTTTGGATTTAATTAGAAAGATTAGTATTTAATGATTAATTATATACGAGGTGTTAGTCAATAAATATTTATTAAAAAGTGAAGCATTGGGAATTACATAGGGTAGGAAATTCTGAAAAGAATTTTTAAAGGTTTTATTATCCAATAGAAAATTGACAAAATAAGGGATTAGTAAAAAACATTACTTTAAAGCAAAAAATCAATTTTATAGCGAATTACTACTTCGCCACTTACCATGCTTGCTTTCGCCACCACACTCCCATTTATAACCTTTCGCATCCATTCAAAACTAATGCACATAGTATCAAGCATTTGGTATGTAGTGTGTTAGAGAAAGCCGAAGGAAAGAATGGTGTCAAAGGCATGCTTGTGAAAGGGTTGAAGCCGCTTTTATTTTCTTTCAAACCCATTGACCCGTCATTGTTCTAAAAGTAAGCTTTCGAAAGGTTTGCCACTTTGAACCCCTTCGATACCTTTGCCGCCACACCAACACTTCTACCTTAGTTAGAAGCCGCTCTTAAAAACTCTTATGTCAGTGAGTTTAGATGGTAAGTTTCGAACCAATACCCCTTCGCTACCGTTGACACCGCCTCTCCTAATGTTTTCGAAAGAATTGATTTAGCCACTTTGCAAACTGTTTCGGAGGCAGTGATTTTCGAAAGGGAAGCTTTCGAATGTATTCCCTTTTATACTTTGAAGTTTTTTTATTTTCAATCAATGGTTTTGAAAGGTTTGTTTTAAAGTATATCGAATGGAATGTTTTCAAGTGATCGAAAGATATATTTCATGGTTTAGAAAGTGGATGTCTATAATTTTAAGAAATGAATTCAAAAGGTCCAGCTGCTAGCGTAGAGTGATGGAAGGGGAATAACCACTTGCTTCTTGCCTACTAGTTAAATGTAAGGGGACAGAGGGCTTGTTTGCTCTATGATGTCGAAAGGGAGAGTGATGAGGGTAACACATGATGTCATAATGATCCTAAGAATATAGTCAAAAGCCTTAGTTTTGAATTAATGAACCCAAACTCATTTTTTTAAAGTGAACACATGGCAATGTAAAAGAGTTTTGAAATGGCATTTAACTTTGAAATTTTAGAGGAAGCTTTGCTTGCTAAAGATAGTGGGTTAAGGTATTAACCATATTTCATTAGAAATATGGTTACAAGGAATTAAACCATGGATATTTGTGTTGTTGTGTTATTTGATAAGTTATATGCAAGCTATTGTAATCATATTCACTTTATTATTAACTCATAACTGCAATTTGGAATGTTAAGGGTAGAATACCAGGCCAGTTTGACCCAGTAGTGAATATACGATGAATTAACTGTTATGTGAGAAGAATTACATCCAGAAGGTCAGATAAACCATAATATTGGATGCCCAAGATTGATCAACAGATTATTGGTTTAGACGGGTTCTTAGAAGCCCATAAAAACTATATTATGGAAATTTTTATTGACAAGGGCCAATAGGTTCTTAATGATACCATGAAAACTATGATCTGAATAGGTTGTTGATAGAGATCAATAGGTTAATAGTCATCCCATGAAAACTATGACATGAGAGATGTTATTAGAGAATCCAATAGGTTCATAGTGATCCCATGAAAACTATAATTAAATGATGTTGTCGATAGACACAAATAAGTTCTTAGTGATCTCATAAAAACTATGAAACCGGACAGATAGTCCATAAGCTTGGAACAGGTTATTGGTCAGCCCATGAAAACTAATAGGTTAATATTGATTCTATAAACTATAACTTGTGACAGATAGCCAGGTGAATGGCGATGGGAAATCCTGAGAAAATTGCACGTTTGCATGTCATCATGATACATTTTACTGTGTTATGTCTTAATTATTGTGGATGCAGGTGCACAGTATATGGTTATTATAAAATTGGGTTAAGATACTTGTGATGGGAAAACCCTTTCCGCTAAGCGGCATGATCTCACCGGATATCTATATGGTTTGATATGATAGGTTATTATTCATACCAGACTTTTTGTCTGACTCATAGTTAGTGTTTTCCCCTTAAACTCTCGGGTGGTTTGAGGGTTTATGTTTTCAGGTTCTCCTTTAGACGAATAAGCTTCCGGAGACGTGTAGGAGGCAAGCTAACTATTAGGCGTTCTTCTTGTTTGATTCCATTGTGTAATAGGATGAATAACAAAGTTGTTTAGTGCCTATTTTTAGACTTTGATCAACCAATGGGGCATCTTCATATGTCGCTCTTGGTGTAACTTATAATAATTATATTTCTTAGAATTTGGTTTACAACTATGTAGTGAATCTAAAATGCAATTTGAAATGGAATGAGAAATTTGTGTTAAAATTGAGTTTATATTTTTTCATATCCATGTGTTCCTGGTATATCAATGTATCTAACATTACCGCATTTGGTCACCGAGAATTAATAATTATGGATGAATACAACATCCATAGCAGTTAGTTTTGGTCCCTTAAATAGGGGATGTTACAAATGATTTCGAAATTTTTTGACCTCACGATCTCAAGTTAGACTTTTGCCTTTTGGCACCATAACAGTTTCGCTTACCACTTAGCCTAGATGGCTTCAAGTGATAAGCATAATTTTCGAAAATAGATTTGACCTCACAATCCAAAATCAGATTTTGTCTTTTGACACAGTAATAGTTTCGCTTACCACTTAGCTTAGGTGGCTTCAAGTTATAAGCATAGTTTTTGAAATAGAATTTGACCTCACGGTTCCAAATTAGGTTTTTCCTTTCGGGATGGTAATAGTTTTGCTTACTAGTTAGCCTAGATGGGTTCAAGTGACAAGCATAGTTTTCGAAAATGTTTTGACCTCACGGTCTCATGTTAGACATTTGTCTTTCGGCATCGTAACAAATTTTCTTACCACTTAACCTAAATGGCTTCAATTGACATGCATAGTTTTTGAAAAAGATTTGATCTCACGGTGCTAAATTAGATTTTTCATTTCGACACAGTAACATTTTTCGCTTACCATTTAACCTAGATGGCTTCAAGTGAAAGCATAGTTTTCGAAAAAGATTTAACCTTACGGCCCCAAATTATATTTTGCATATCGACACCAAAACTGTTTCGCCTCCCACTAAATAACTTTGAGTGGAAAGTGCAGATTTTCAAAAGTTTTGGCCTTAAATTAGATTTTGGATCTTCGACACCTAAATAGTTTCGCTTTGTTCAGATGACTTTGAGCCAAGCACAATTTTCCAAAACCTTACGGTCCCGATTTTTGATTTCACTTTTCAACGTCTAAATAATTTCACTTATCATCTAGCTTAGAAACTTTAAGTGGCAAATATGATTTTGATAGTTTTGATATCACGGCCCAAGTTAAAATTTCACCCCTTTAGTTTTCAAAATCGTTAATTACTCATCACTTAACCAAAGAAACAACAAAGTCTTCACATCTGGGCACTGATTTCAAGTTGTTTTCAAATCCCTCTTGATAAGCTTAGATCTTTACAAGTTGCATATGTTAAGCAATGCTTCTGAAAGCTTGGAATTAAGTTCGCAATAGGATTTGAATTACAAGTTAAGTATTAACCTAATACGAAAATATTCTTTGCAAAGTCCACCACATATCAATCATATGAGGTGAACTTTGGGGTGGGCATGTTTTACACTATAATCCCTACAAAGTCAAATCGCCAATATTCGAAAGGAAATCTCCATGGCTTGTAACTCCAAGACTTATTTTTCGGTTTCTAACGAGAACATGCAATCCGAGAGCATGAATCAAAGTGGCAACCAAGGCCAAGACTATTATTCAGCTAAGATAAGAAGTCTGACCGAGAGCATCAGTTGTCGAAGCCCAAAAAAATTCAACAAATAACAACAATCAACGGCTTAGATAGCCTAGGCTGAGACCGACGGTCTAGATGAATGGAAGTTATCCAAAAACTATATATAAAAGCAGCACATCAACAATCCACATCAAGTTACACTCAACCAGATGATGAAAAGTGTTCAAATCAAGACCGTTCATAGCAAGCCAAATCATCAATCCAAAGGGAAGGCGTTCAACCAATAGCATCATAGCTTACTGCCTATAAATAAGCAGCAATCCTAAGACACAAGGGATCTTCTGGCAAAATAATAATAACTATATAGTACTTTCTTATATTAGAGCTCTAATAAAAAACTCATTAATGGTAGAAACGCTTATATTCAATGTAATAAGCCTCTCGACTATATAAAAGTAACTAAAAAAGTAAAGGATAGTGAACATAGGGAATTTCGGCCCGAACCACTATAAAAGTCTCAGTGTTATTTATTTTCCACATTTTACCATTACGATATTTACTATTGTTACCTTACGATTTAACACTTCGCCTTCCCCGTTCAGTTAAGTTACATCTCAATAACCACCTCATCAAACTCACCACTCCCATTCCCATTTAACTTTTGGAGCTTTACCTTCGGACTATAGGTTTTTTTGAATAAATTCTGCACTAAAATACGATAAACACACACACACACACATATATTAAATGTTTGTTATGGTACTATTGCAATATACAGAATAAAATAAACAAATGGACTTTTATTTCAACAAACATTTTATTACAATTTCAGTAATACACATTTACAATACATCTTCCACTATATTTTACACTTACAAATACAACACTATTTTACAGTCTCATGTACAACATTATTTTCAACTCTATATACCACTCACTCACTCACTCACACTCAAATTTGATTTGCTATCTTCTTGCTGCATCTTGTGTCTAGTCATCTGCTTTGCCTATAAATGGAATAACGTAGTTAAAAGCTAAAAGAAACAAACTGATACTGTAAAAGTAAAAATATAATTGAATATTGATATTGCCTTGGTGTTCGGGTTTGTTTGTTTCATATTTTAGACAGTAATCAAAACAAAAATACATGAGCAACATACGAATGCACAAATACAGTGTATGACTGTACATGTCATAGGGCCGTGCACATATGAAAAAACTACTTGCATCAGTATAGGAACAAATGCAAAGGTCAAGCCCGAAGGCTCAACACAGTGAAAGTAGAAGTATGCATGAAGTCAAATCCAAGCAAGCTTAGACTCAATGCATGTGTATATTTAAGTTCAGACCATTCAAGGTTCAGGCATGATAAGAGTAGTATACATCATGAACAGGTCAGTACACATTCATACAACAACAAGATGGTGCAACACACGTGAATGCACAAGTACCACTATCATCACTCAAGCATGATTGCATAACCAGACTAAGGGAACAGGCATGCACACAAACAAATCAGTCAAGTACATCCATATGCAAGGATAAACACACAAGTTCAATAAAGGGATGCACAAGACCGAAATCAGATGCCAAAGAAAAACTTTTAGAAAGGCATAATTTTCGCATCCGATCAAATAAAATACACAGAAGAAGGACTAGTGCTGTAAAAATCCTTAATATGTTATAACATATCATCCCACTTATTCAGCTACAACATGGACCAAGATCTTTAACTAATAAAATTCTCATTATCTCAAACAACATACCAAATAAGTCTCATCCATAACTAAGCATATATAATGGTACAAATATACAAGTGAAACCGAGTACAGTAATGGTGCAGCCAAACATGAATGTGCGCCAAAAGCAAGGAACATAATGGTACAGAAAAAAGGTAGTGTAATAGACTCCGCAAAATGGTGCAGAGCATGTACAAAAGAAGTGAGACATCATCTCATTGGCAAAAGAAGGTCAGCAACAAGATACAAGGAAGTATAGGCACATAGAGATAAAGTGCACTTAGGAAATGCAACACTTGGAGTGGCCAGAGACACATGTACAATAGTGTGCACATACATATACTCGACAATATGGAACAACATAGAAGTGCACAAGTTCATACACATAGTGTCTCAAAATGGAGCTACACACACAGGCAGATGGATTGGATGGACAAGCCTTTAGGAAACTCAACATAAATAGCAAGTTAGAGGACAAGTATCTGTTTCAAGGTTAAGGATAAATAAACATATCAAAAATCAAAGAGGTCGAACAAACAAATTCAACCGAAGAAATGATTTAAACAAGTTGCAGGCACCGAGACCAAAATCAAAAAAACCAATACCAAGTCAAAATATATCCGCATAGATATAACAAATCAGAAATCAAACCAATGTCCATCAGAAAATTGAACGGCCAAGTAAAGAAGTTGGAAAAATTCAAATTGAAAAACTCAGCTGAAATATAAGGATTCGATCACTATAAATACCACCCATTATCATCATTGGCAAACAAGTCAAGTTCGAACAAAATTGAAAAGGGGGAAACTGGTAAGCATGCCAAACGACAGCAATCATCGACGTCGAAGCAACCAAAAGCAAATCAAAGCAACGAGATTGATTGACAAGACAACCATTAAGAACAAATCACTTAGATCAATTGACAAATAAAATCAGTGGTTTTGAACAAAGGCAGAAACCCTAATTCGTGAATGACGTGGAAAGAGGAATCACCTTGAATGGAATAAAAGAAAATAGACTAAGCACATATTTTTCTTCTCCATTTTAGTCCGTACCTTTGTAAATTTAAATTATTCAATTAGGGTTTCTTATTTTATTTATTTTTTTTCTACAAAAAACTTTGTAAAACTCTAGTTTTTTAACTAGGTACGAACTGTGGGGCATAGTTCGAGAATTCGCAACACGTGGTTTGAGATGCGATAGGGTTTTGAGCGTAGGAATAAAACAATCAGCTCAGTGAGAGTCGTGAGTTTACATAGTCTATAAGCATCAATTTTTTAGTTCTTAGTAGAATCTTGGGGGCAGCAGTATGCAGATTTTTCCAAAGCTGGGTAAGCCTATGTGTCGCTTTTATTTCCACATTTACTTTGTTGTTATATATGCTTCAATTTTTATTATTCTATGAATTTATTATAAACTATATTCACACGCCCCACTACAGTTAATTCAATCCTAAAAGTGGTATCAGAGTGAGGTTGCTAGTATGAATGTCTAACCCTAGCTGCAGATCCAGCAAGAGTCAGTCCAATGTTAGTTCCCTAATTTTTGATGGAACAAAATTTTTAAATTGAAAATATAAAATGGAAGTTTATTTGAAATCTATTAATTTTAAATGTTGGGATATAACTGAAAATGTATGTGGTATGGTAGATAAGAAAAATATTTCTATTATTTCTCTTGCTATGCATATACTCTACTCTCTAATTAATCGAGATGAATTTAACCATATCTCTCATTGTATAACAGCATAGAAAATCTGAAACACTCTCAATTCAATATATGGTAGAAAGATAACAATAACGAGAAACTCCCCAAAATTGACTCAGTTAAAGAATTGTACTTGACGGGATTTACAAAAGATGGTTTGGACAATGATAGTAAAGAAGGCAGTGGTGAAGACGCAACAACTAACGAGGTAAGTGATTTTTCATTTAAAGATTTAGTTCACTTGTTTCAAAAATTAATTACAACTACTGATGAACTTGAGATGAAAAACAACAGGTTGAAAGGTGAAAATTTGAAATTGCATCAACAAAATAAGGAATTGGAAAATGAGCTTAAAAACATTAAGAAAATTAAAAATTCCAATTGCAAAAATGTTTGGATTATGAAAAAGATTTGCTTATTTTCATGAAAATTTTCAAAAACCAGAAAAGGAAATTCTGATTTTAGCAAAAAACAAACAAAGTTGATTTGCGAAAACGACATTTTACAAAAGGGATTGGAATGTTTTAAGATGTTCGAAAATTCCAAATGTGTAAATTTTGATAGAAAATTAAACAAGGTCAAAGAAAATTTTAAAACTCTTGAAAACAAAAACATGATTTTGAAAAATAGCAAAACTGAAATTCTTCGAATAAATCATGAATTCGAAAAGGAGATCGAAACAAATCAAGGATTTTGAAAAACATTAACTCGAAAAAGGCTAAATTTTTGAAACTGAAATGCTTGATTTTAGGATCAAATAAAAGAGCTCGAAAATGAAAATTTTCTCTTAAAAGGAAATAATTTTAAAAAGGGAGAGAATGTTATTGTCCATTGTTTTGAGCTATTAAACAAGAATATTATTTTAAAATCCAAAATTAATAAACTCGAGTTGATTATTCAAAAAAATTCCCGTATAGATAAATCATTTAATATGCTATTAGGAAATAAACTCTTCGCGAATAACAGAAAAGGACTTAGATTTGAAAAGGTGTCAATATATAAACAAATAACTTCAAAAACTGGTTGGGGGAGAAGTGTGATACCCAATTGCATAAATTGTGGAAATATAGGACATAACGATAATAATTGTTGAAATAAAAACAAACCCAAAACTGTTAAACAAATATGGAATCCAAAAGGTAAAAATATAAATTTTCCTAAATTTAAACAAGTTTAGGTTCCTAAAGATGATTTTTAAAATTAACAATTTGCTATATAAACAAATTTGGGTACCAAAGATTTCGATCGAAAATGAAATTGTCTTACATCCTTCTTAGGCCACTCGCCTCCTCCAAAATTTAGGTACGAAAGTGGGCTAAGGAACAACTTCGATAGAGATGAATTTTGGGTTGTTTTATATGATTGATGACCAAAAATTCTAATGATTCTTAACTTAGAAAAAACTGAAGTGGAGCTCTACACATTTTGGATATCAATACATCGAAGATAAGTACGGGATGATCTCCAACCTTTATTTTGTTTTCTTATTTTTAATTCTATTATTTATTGACACTTTTGTAGTATAATTACCATATCTTGAGCTCCTTAACTCTAATTTGTGAAATTCATGATGTTGTGGAAAATAGATTGAAAATTCTACAAGTTTTATGTTTTGTCCAAAATTTGAGCTTAAACCATTGAAAAATTGCAAATCATTAGGAATATTGTTTGAAAAATATTTCAGAACTTTATAACATAGCTGTAGTATTTCGATCATAACATGAACATTTTTACTCCAAATTTTGAAATTTATGATGTCTTGAATATTTAATTGACAGAACTACAAGTTTATTGTTTTGAGTTTTTACCGATTCATTTTGTAAAATATTGTAAACAACGATCATTTTAGCATATTACTTGAAAAGTATTTCTAATTTACGCAAACGAGTTGCAGTATTTTAATCATAATTTTTGATTGATATATAATTTTGACTTGAAACTAGTTTTGATGAGTATCATTTTTGAATATCTAAAACTTTTATATTTTGTGCTAAATCAAATTACGGACTTCAAGCTTCCAAATAGTGGTTTCAAATGGATTGATTTTCAAAACAAGAATTTTCTAT
The DNA here is from genome assembly GCA_030765085.1 of Allium cepa. Lineage (NCBI taxonomy): Eukaryota > Viridiplantae > Streptophyta > Magnoliopsida > Asparagales > Amaryllidaceae > Allium > Allium cepa. Next base: position 435,121,059 of record CM060943.1, read on the forward strand.
TGCTTTGGTAGAACGATTAAATTTCATTGTCTTGTTCACAGCTAACAAATTAGTGGTTGGAGAAATGTGTGTGTTTTTTCCTTGATAGAAATGTTTTTGCCTTCGTTTGATATTAAATTACCTTGTTGAAAGTTTTGAAAATCAATCCGAGTGATGTTGAGTAGTACACAGTCTGCTTAGTTAATAATATATCACTTTTTAACAACTAAAGTACAAGTAGTATTAGACATCACTTCATTTGAAATCATATCTGCATTTTCATATGACTTTAAAATTAGCAGACATCGTTTCCACAAAACTCTTTATAGAAAATAGATTTTCATTTTTTCATACAGAATTTTTTTGAAATAACTCAGAATTTTACTTTGATGGAAACACTTTTGTTTATTTTGATAAGGGATTTACTCTAAAGAAGATAGTTGTTGACTGCTTGAACCTTTTGAAACTTATCAAAATATTAATAGTGTTTGAGAAAGTAATGAGTAGTGATTAAATTATATTTCATAGCTAGATAAAGTATATGTTAAAAATTTCATAAAAATTAAGCAAATTTTATAATATTTGTTAATTGGTACATATTCCACGATCATTTATATCATTATCATCATTCTACCAATCCATACACCAAAAATTTAACATAGCGTGCAGAAGTTGGTATTTCAAAACAGGGATATAATTCATTTTTTATAGAATATAATTTTATCCAAATGTATTCACTCTTATTTAAAAGTCCTCACAGTTATGCATGGGAACTACTTTAATCTCCATATTTGTGCTTTCATTCTCATTTAAAAGTCCTTATGGTTATGCATGGATGAGACTCGTATACAACCGAGGGATAAATATTCAAGTAGTTTCTAACTTTATTTAAAAGTCACCACGTTTATGCATGGTTAGAAAATGTTTGACATTCTTTTTTAAATAAATGCCAACCTCATTTAAAAGTCCTAGCGGTTATGCATGGTTAGAAAGTGCTTTTTGTATATCATATTACAAAAAAATTCCTTTATTAAGAATACTCAACTGTTATCACTATTTAAATTTCCCCTAAGCCATTAATCTATCGTCACTCTGAAGTGGAATTTGCCTCTAGTAAATAAAATATTATGATTTTGTTTGATTAACTGGAAATTTTCATTATATATTTCTCTCTCGATATGACTTTATGAATACAATCAAAATTCATCGCTATTTAAATTATTATTATTATTATTTGATGATAACGAACGAAGGAGAGAGGTTAAGGTTTTGGTGGTTGAATGATAAGCTTAATGATATTTGAGGGTGTTCTTATTATTGAAGAGTTGTTTTTGCAATTATTTGATAAATGAATTTTTCATTTTTAAATTGCATGCATCCATATAGGGAGTCTAGTTGTAAGGGAGTATAGAAATAGAGGGAGCTTGATCACAACACATCAAACACATTCACTAGACACAAAATCTTAATATATGGTTGTTATCATTAAAATGAGGAGACTGTAGAATATAACAGTTTATGATTTTGTTTGATGATCATAAACATATATGTGTGTGTTAAATGTGTTTGTTATAATACTATTGTAATGTCATAGAATGAAATAAACAAATGAACTTTTATTTCAACAAACATTTTATTACAATTTCAATAGCACACATTTACAACATAGCTTCCACGATATTTTACACTTTCAAATACAACACTATTTTACACTCTCATATATAACATTATTTTCAACTCTCATGTACAGCTCACTTGCCCAGACACATACTACAATTTGATTTGTTATCTTCTTATTCTTGCTTGCGTCTAGTCATCTGTTTTCCTATAAAAGAAATAACGTAATAAAAAGCAAAAAGAAACAAATAGAAACTACAAAAATAAAAATATAATTGAATATTGATATTGCCTTAGTTTATGGGTTAGTTTGCATCATATTTTAGACAGGAATTAAAAATAAATGAACATGAGCAACGTGGGACACGCACAGTGTATCACTATATGTCATAGGGCTGTGCGCATATGCAAAAACTACTAGCATCGATTTAATTATAGGGATAAATGCAAAATTCAAGCTTGATGGCTCAACACAGTGCAAGTAGAAGTGTGCACGAGGTCAAATCAAAGCAAGATCGGACTCAACGCAAGTGTATCATTTGAGTTCAGGCCATTCAAGGTTCAGGCATAACCAGAGCAACATACATCACGAATAGGTTGGTACACATTCATGCAACAGCAAGACGGTGCAACATACGTGAATGCACAAGCACCATTATCATCACTCAAGCATGACTACATAACCAGACTAAAGGACATGCACACAAACAGATTAGTCAAGCACATGAAAATACAAGGATGAACACACCAGTTCAATAAAGTGATGCATAAGACCAAAATCAGGTGCCAAAGAAAAACTTTCAAAAAGGCATAATTTTCGCGTCTGATCAAATAAAATACATAGAAGAAGAACTTCTGCTATGAAGATCCTAAACATGTTATAACACATCATCTCACTTGTTCGGCTACAACTAAGACAAAGATCATCAGCTGATAAAATTCTCATTATCTCAAACAACAGACCAAATAAGTCTCATCCACAACCAAGCCTTTTAAATGTTACAAGTATACAAGTGAAATTAGGTGCAGTAAAGGTGCAGCCAAACATGAATGTGCACTAGAAACAAGAAACATAACGGTACAAAAACCAAGGTAGTATATTAGACTCAGCAAAATGGTGCAGAGCATGTACACAAAGAAATAAGACATCATCTTAGTGCCAAAACAAGGTAAGCAATAGGATGCAAGTAAGTATATGCATGTAGAGATACTGTGCACCTGAGAAATGCAACACTAGGAAGGCCATAGACACATGTACAATAGTGTGCATTACATAGGCTCAACAAAATGATACAACATAGAAATGCACACATTCACACACACACACACACACACATAATGTACCAAAATGGAGCAACGCACATATGTAGATGTACTTAGATGGACAAGCCATTAGGAAAATCAACATATACAACAAGAAAGGGGACGAGTATCAGTTTCAAGATTCGGTATCAATAAACATATCAAAAATCAAAGTAGTCGAACTAACAAATGCAGCCAAAGAATTGATTTGAACAAGTCATAGGCATCAATGACTAAAAAAAATACCAAGTCAAAATATATTCGAATATATATATATATATATATATATATATATATATATATATATTAGAGATTTCAAATATGTACACCAAAATAGAACAGGTCAGAATCAAACCAACATCCATCAGAAATTCAAACTGAAAAACTCAACAAAAATATAGAGATTCAATCCCTATAATTACCACCCATTATCATCAATGGCAAACAAGTCGAGTTGGAATAAAAATCAAAAGAGGCAAAATTGATAAGCATGTCAAATCGATAACAATCAACTCGATGTTAAGCAACCGAAAGCAAATCAAAGCAACAAGATTGATCGGCAAGGAAAACAAGGCAAACAAATTACTTCGATCAATTGATAAGTAAAATCAACGCTTCAAATAAAGGCAAAAACCCTAATTCATGAATGAAGGAAGAGGAACGGCCATGAATGGAATAAAAGAAAGCGGACTAATTAGTTAATTTGCAACTTTGTAACCTTAACTTAGTTAATTAGGGTTGCTAATTTTATTTTAATTTGATCTTTTTAAAACGTTGTAGAACTCTAATTTTTTAACCAGGTACGAACTATGGGATGTAGTTTGAGAATTCGCAACTTGGGGTTTTAGTTACGGTAGGGTTTTGTGCGTAGGGTTAGAACAATCAGGTTACAAAGGGTCGCGAGTTTACAAGGTCTGCATGCATCGATTGTTTAATTCGTAGTAGAAACATTTGGGCAGCGGTAGGCAGATTTAAGCTGGGTATGAGACGACCCGACTTTCTCCCCACCAAAAAGTCGCATCATCTTTAAGAAAGAAAGGGATAGAAAAGAGAAAAGAAAGAAGAGAAAGAAGAAACAACACTAGAATCTCAACAGCGGAACGAATAAATTATTTTAATAACATAAGTATTTACATAATATACAACATCAATCAGAGTTACACAACATACACAACATATACTATACAGTTATAAACACCTGTCTAGTATTTACAACTTAATACAAACACAATACAGAGAACACACAACGGAAAACTGTATATCTACAACGCAGAAGCCTCCTGCTCCATTGCTCCTCCAATATTCGTCAAGGCTAACCTGAATCCCTTGGCTACTCGTAAAAATTTTGAGTACCCAAAAGTTTAAGAAAACAAAGATAAACTCCGGGTCAGACATGGGTCTGGTGTGAGTAACAGGTTAAGGTTGTTTAACTTTAAAAAAACCTTTTGAAAAGAAAGGTATCACGTAAGACTTCCCACACATAAACATGGAAAAGTTTTTACCCTACGCTAACCAAAACATGATAGGGAATCCGATGATATTATAATAGTGTCTAGGGTTTTCAAGTAAAATATAGAAATAGCTGGAATGCTTACATCTCACGTTTCAACATAGTTGGGCACAACTAATACGTACGGCACTTATTGGATCTTGGGTTCCATCAATGGCAGGGCTACTGGGTACCGCTCGTCACAGTACGTGGCCTAGATCACCGTACCGAGGATCACTCCCAATCCCCTGCAACACAAGGCCGGAACCATTCCTTACTGAATAGTCCCGAACAAGACAACCTCGGCAGTTGTTGCAATCAACCACCACACACGGCCGAATATAAAGGGACTTCTAGATAGGGGAAAATCTCGTCCTACTTGAGCATAACCCACTTAACCTTGCTGCACCTCCCCTGTTTTAGCCATTCCCGGTTGATGAGGCTTGAGGCTACGATTACCTTTAGAGAACACATCTCTTAGAATGCTCATCGTCCACCTGACGATGTTCTGAAAGCATTCAATCCATACAAGTTCGTTTCGGATTCGAATGAAACCAAAGGCATTATCTCGTTACACTCATTTTGGAATCACCCTCAGAGTTAACGACGATAACCCTTGCACTCTGAATTTTCATCTTCACTTGAGATTCACGACCCATCGTTAATTTGGAACGATGTGGTTTTCGGATATCCAAATATGGAAACCCGATCCCGGTCTCATCGAAATCCAAATCGCCATCTTTTAGGTCCAAGTTGTTTTAAATGTTTAAATCAATTCAATTCAATATTATCTATATACACACAGATAGATAATACACAACATCACAATAGGTAATCAACATTATCATCACAACAGATAATCCATATTATCATCCCAAACAGATAATTTATATTATCAACTCAAATGCAACCGTAGCATCCAAATCACACAACATCACTTATCTCATATATGAGATCTCAACTATTCAGGGTAATCGGTATAAATCAACATTCATAAGCAATGACTATATTAATCACCATTCTATAATTAATTTAAAATGAATTAAATTAATTACTTCTTTTCTAATTAATTTAAAATAAATTAAATTAATTACTTCATCCATATAAATCTTGCTTACATATCCATTAATTAATTACAATCAATCAATTAATTACCCTCAACAAATTACCCTAATTAATCATCCTTGATTAATTATCCTTTATTTACATTCAAGTAATTAACCTCTAATTAATTTCACAAATTAATTTTTCCAAACCAAATTCAGTAATTAACCTGTAATTACTTCATTAATTAATTAATTATAATTAATTACATTAATCCTTAATTAATTACATTAATTAATTCCTTTATTGATTAATTGTTCTTAATTAATCCATCCTTAATTACATCGTTAATTAAAAAAAATTAATGATCCCTAATTATATCTATTAATAATTATCCTATTAAATTAATTTTCAATTATCCATATTGATTAATCACTCTTAATTAAATCACATTGAGTAATTAATTACATTTAATTAATTACATCACTTTATTATCTTTAAATAACTCAATTAACAAATCCTAAATTAATTACACTAAGTAATTAATTATTAATTACTTCCTTTAAGTAATTATTCTACATACTAATTACATATTAATTACACAAAGTAATTAATTTTCAAAATTCTTCATTACCCAATTATCCTTCAATTTAATTACATCAAGTAATTTATCTCTTAATTACTTCACTAAGTAATTATTCATTTTTAATTAGATTGGGTAATTACTTCTTAAATTAACTAGTGATTATATTAAATTAATTAAACTTAATTAATTAACTTAACTAATCAAAATAAACTTAATTAATTACACTTCGTAATTAATTTTCTTAATTACTTTCATTAAGTAATTACACTTAAATAATTCTCAAATGATTATCTTTAAATTAATTAATCCAATTAATCATTAAAATTAATCACATTAATTAATTATTAAATAATACTAAGTAAATGAACTTCATTAACCAATAACAAATCTTTAATTACTTCTCTAAAGTAATTAACTGAGATTAATAAATTTAATTATCTAAAAACCCATTAATTAATCTCTAATTATTAAATTAAGCAAGTGATAATAAAAAACTTAATTAATTTAAAATTACTTGATTAATAAATTCAAATTGTTAATTAAATTAAAATCAAATCTTATCTAATTAATTAATTTCTTAATTTCAATTTAATCAATCTTAATTAACTTACTAATCCTTTAATTAATTAAATAAAACCCTTAATTATTTAATTAATTAACCCAAATTATTAATTAATTAAATTAATTAATTACAAAACTTAATTACCTAAATCATTTAATGAATTATAAATTATTAAGTTCTAATTAACTTAACATAAACATAAATCTCATTAATGATTAAATCATTATTAGCAAAGTATTTTAAAAACAACTTGCTTTTAAATTTCGTCTAAATTCCATTTTAAATCAAGATTTAAAATGAAATCAAATTTCAATTTAAACAAGTTTTAAGTATTTAAAAGCTTTTAAATTTCATTTCAAAGAATTACTTATCTTCTAAGGTAAATTTAAAAATAGTTTTAACCCATATTCAATTTTAAATAAATTTAAAATACTTTAAATATTCCAAGTGGGATTGAAACATTTAAATTCAAAAACTTATTTTATTTCAAACTAGAATTAAAATCATGCTTTGAATTCATATTCAAAAACTTAAGTTTAAAATCCTTTTTAAATCCTATATTACAGATTTTAAAAACACGTTATAAAATACTTTAACATTCAACCTATTTCCAACATTAGAATTTATAAGTTTTATTTTCTTTTTAAAACTTTAAGATTCAAATTTGAATTCGGATTTACCATTCAGTTTTAACTTAAATTTTAAAAAATCTTGTTTTAAATCTCACTTTCAAGATTTATAAGACACTTTATAAAATACTGTATAGGTTTTTTAGTTGTTAAACATTTCATATTTTTATAAAATTTATTTATTTGAAAACTGGAATTCAAATTCATTTTAAATTCATATCTTAAACTTGTTTCGACTTTTGGTTTTTAAAACTTACTTTGCTTCTTTTATTTAAATTTGGTTTAAATTTAAAAACCTGCATACTGTCAGGTTTCAGAAAAACCTGAAACTAAAAAAAACAACACGAGCTAGAACCTAAATTACTCCGAGTCAACCTCCTCTCTACTTTGGGCAAAACATCCATGTGACCTGAGCATTTTACAAGAACAACTCACCCATGCCAGAATCCTTCACCAGCAAAAATAAATGCACGGTGCACGTGCACCTGATGTTGATCACCTCCGGCCTCTCACTATGGCTTCAACTCATCGACAACCACCCATGCTCCAATCTACGATCATCAGAACTTCACCACTCACCTGGAATCAAAAACCAACCTCACTGCAAAAACCTGGAAACAAAGAACCTCTTCAAAGCCCAAACCTGTCAACGGCAAGATCTCCCCTCTCCGACCACCGTAAAAGTTGAAACTCCGGCCACTTCCTCGTCATGGACCCAGCTACCCTCCTTCGAAACCTCTTCACACTCGAACAACCATAGAGACAAAAATGATCAAATTCATATACTTCAACATAAACTAGGGTTACAGAACTAAATCCCTCACCGCTGCTAACCCAATGATTTATCCACCAATTTGATAATTTTTCTGAAGTGCCTGATCACTCTACTACATCCAGAAGAAACTTGAAACCTCCAGAATTTCAAGATCATCAAAATTTACCAAATTCCTCTTTTTAGTTCATAACAGAACTGCTTCCCAAATCCCAAACTAAAAATTGTGTTTTCTGATTTAAAAATCATGTTTCCATAAATGGTTTCAGATCACAATCTTAATTTAATAAATTAAGGAATTTAAGTTTTAAACAAACTCATGTTTTTCTGATCATTTTGGGTTTCCAGAGAAAGTTGTATTTGTTTTGACTTAATTAAAATTTTAAACTTAAACTTATTATCACACAATAATTTTGTTTGTAACTTAATTCATAACAATAATTAGATCAAAAGATAGGGGATTTAAATCATGTTCAGAGCCTAGGAACAAAACAGAATAAACACACATATATACATAGCAGGTATTCTTTAAAAAATAAATCATATAAAATTGTCACTTGTATATTCATGTAATACCTATTCATTTCAAATATATTAACATGCAACCACATTATGTTTTTAAATTTTTAAAAAAAGTTACTCACCAGTTTTCTTCAGAAAAACAAAGCCTCCATTGGAAATGAAAGTGCTTTTGAATCTTGTCTAAAAATCATATGCATGCAGGCTTGAAAAACACTTTAATTTTTGAAAAAAAATGCAGACTTGAGATTGCTTCAATTCCAGGTTGGTTGCTGACAATTTCCAGAGGAAATGCAGTAGCATGCAGGATTTAATATCTTTGGTTTTTTGAAAAATGCAAACATCTGATTTATGCAGGAATTTATTTCAGGTTTGCAAAGAAATGCAGATTTGAAAATCTTGTTACAGGTTTTGGTTTGCAATTATAATTTGAGGAGTGAAATTTTAGATTTGCTTTTGAAGGGATTTTGAATTTCAGATTTTTTTTCTTCTTTGATTCACTTAGCTTTTGGTTTTGACAAAAGAATGAAGGGACAAGGAAAATGTTCAAGGGCTGAAATTTATTTAATTAAAATAAAAGAAAAAGATTAAAAAAAAACAATGACACTTGTCATGATCCTTTATTCTTTAATAAACACATGTAGCTTGATTATTTCATAAGTTAACACATGTCTTGTTTATTTAAATTAGTTATATAAATAAATGTTAATAAAGGATTTTACTCAACTTATTTTATACTTATATAAATATATATGAATTTCTAAGAAAATGTAAATAAAACAAATTATAAATTAAAACTTATTCAAATATTTTTAGGAATATATTAATTTGAATTTCAAAATAAAATTCCAAATTCAAATTAAACTTTTGAAATCAAAATTAAAATCAATTTATTCAATTTAAAATGAAAATTCTATTTTCTTATTTTAATTCCTTTTATATTTATGGAAAAATAATACATCATAAATATGGCTTGAAAATAACAAATTTAACAGATTTTAAATGATTTATAAAGAGATTATAAATCACAATTATTATCAAATGGATTAAAACCATATTTTACATTATATTTTAAACTTATATACAAAATTTCCAAATCATATTTATTAAATAATATTTAAAAATAAATAAAACAACTTTTTATTTAAATTTAAAAATTAAGCTAAGATAAAATTTTAAACAATTTAACATTTATTCTAAGTATTTACAAATCATATAGTTATTAATTTAAATAACTTTGAGAAACTTAAAATTAATTTAAAACATAATTTCCTAATTACTAAATATATTATTAGAATTTTAAAAAAAACTTCATTTATTTATTCAATTCCAAAACAAAGATTATCTATACTATATATACAAATATGCATACATTATAAATAGAAACATGTATTTAGCTTTTAAAAGATAAAAATCACAAATTAAATATTTATTTAATCAGATTATTAAACCAAATCATATTTTATCAATCAATTATCATCAAATCAAATTAATTTTGTATAAAGATTATCAAATTGATATTGCCAAAAATTCCGAGATATCACAGGGTAAATTTATGTGTTGCTTTTATTTTCGTATTTACTTTGTTATCATCTATGCTGTAATTTTTATCATACTGTGAATTTATTATAAACCCTATTTACCCCCCTCTATGGTTAATTTGATTATACACAAAGTCTAGAGTGACTTTTGGACTCGCGTTGGTTTGAAAAAGTACGAGCTACCGGTGTTTTTAAACATTTCAGAGACTAAAGATACAAGAATAGAATCTATGACAGATTACGTTTTCAGATCTTACAGAGGATAAAATATAAATACTAAAAATAGTCATCTAAGAAAATATCCAAACACAATTTCAGAATAGTACGAAGTCAAATCCATAGTGTACAGATACACATCAAGCAGTTTGATAAGATACTAAATATGATAAATAATACATGGAGAGTAATAGGAAATAAAAAGAAACTCTAATGCCAAGCTCGGATCTCCAAGTATTATCGTTGGGCCTATCACCTACTTCCCTATCCGCTTGTGGTAAGGAAAAAGAAAGGAAAAGTGGTGTGTCGGACAAAAGTCTGGTATATGAGTTACATCATTAATATATGGTGATCACATGCAATTGTCTTCAGTAATACTCTACACGACCTAGGATGTTCTACAAGTGTTCGTGAATTACTTCTTTTCATTATTTAAGGGGTTTAGCTCAATACACACTTACAAGAATGAATTCTATTGGCTCTTACTTAGGGTTGAAAAACTAATAGAACCTTAAGACAACTAATGATCGGCTAATAACTACTGGAACTATTCCGCATAGGTTTCCTTAAATTCTTAACCACAGGACCACGTTCCCACAACTACGACTACACTTAACAATTCCAACATAGGATTCCCTACAACTTCCACCATATGACTACGTTTCCCATATTACGACTATTCGTATCCTAATTACTCATTGAGGAGGAGATCGCAATTTTGACTTGCCAAGGTATCTCATCGTCGCTCATCTATATCCACCTCTCAATGGTAACTTAATGCCTTTTATTGCAGCATGTCTGGATCCATCAGCAACACAACATCATATCGCATCACCATGAATGCTAAGGAACTTCCGTTGGTGTCGGTACACACACTCCATCAGGCATCATCTTCGATGTTGCACATTCACCGTAGAACTACCTGTGAGTGTAATTTGCGATGGAATCGCCCTAGTCAAATATCGACCCTACCAGATAAATAACATTTTCCCAGTCCTACAACTGTCGCCACATAGGGAACTAGCTTCCCTACTTATATAAACATCCATATGTACATATATATATGTATGTATGTATATATGTAATATATATACACTATTATTTTATTTATATCTTAGGCCTTAGGTCGAGGTTCAGACCATGCTTCATTTCGTAACCGGTCAATCGCTTGCTCCTGGAGCAGTCGATCGATTGTCATTCTTTACCATTTTTAACTATGAAATATAATTTGTTTTTTTATCAATCCTAGTCGTCTCCAATTACACTAAACTTAAATTATAATAATTTCACATACAATGATCCTAATTTATAGATTTACAATTTCTAATCATCCCAATTTTGTATACCGTATTTCCAACTTTCAGTAAATCAATTTAACCTAGGTTTAGCATCAACGGGGTTACCAGTTTATATTAATTTAAGGTTATGTTCTATTTGAATCAATTCTTAATTAAAAGATTTACATTAATAGATCTAAATTAGAAGAAAAAGAGTCATATTTATATAGGTTTTAGTAACTGTTAAATTCCCAATTTAATTTAGCAACATTTTCAATTCAATTTAAAACAATTCTAGGTCAAAATAGAGTATATTAAAATTAATTATATGTAAATCATCAAACTAACAATGAATACTCACCTCGAAACAAAGCTATTCCCTATGAATTTCGCCTAGAATCTTCTTTATTTGCTAGATCTTCGGATCTTCATCAATCTCTTTACTTTTATTTGAAGAAATTTGTGATTTGAGAAATTAGGTTTAGAAAAGATAGAAGTTTGGAAAATTCTAGACTTTCTGTTGTAATTTTTTTTAGATAGGATTTGGATTAGCATTGTATTTTTAGGGGTGCAAACTAACATCAACCGTTTAAAAACATACGATCAAATCTGGACCATTGGTCAAATCAAACCTTAGGCGCATAAGGTCAGCCAATTGACCGCTAGGGGTCGATCGGTCAAGACCACAACGTTGACCGATGGAACTTTCTATTTTTTAATATTTTCTTCCTTAGTTATTTTTTGATTAATTTCGCTTCAAATTTTCAAATGTTTGCAACTTTTCATACTAGCTCCGATTTCAAAAAGTTATGTATGACAATTTTCCAAAAAATCACTACGAACATAATGGTGTAAGTTTCATAGCCAAATTCAGTCGTTTGTGAAAAAAGAATATTTTTTTACCCTTGTTATATTTAAGTTTAATTCTTTTATTAAATTACTGCTTAAATTTTCGGGGTGTTACATTCTCTCCCTTAAAAGGATTTCATCCCGAAAATCCCCAAGGATGGAAAAATGTAAATCATGCGTACGAAAATTTAGAACTACAACCATCTACTCATCCATCAACCACTAGAAATCATTGTCCTTAGTTAAATTTCTAATGCAATTTGTACATACAGGCGTGGAATGCGTATGAACTTATATTAATGCATAAATTAGATGGTCTCCTGATCTAACCAATCTTTAAAAATGCAAGTGCTTATGCCATATCCAAATGTCCAAAACCCTTTGTAAATATATTGGCAATTCTACATATATGCACAACTATTCAATCTGTATGCAACAACCATATGCATATTACCCAATGAAATAAAACAAGTTATAGTGTGTGTGTGTGTGTGTTAACTCAAGAATATATTTGCTTAAGTGTGCAAAAGATCAATTTAATAAATACATGCAATAACATCTATTATCCAAAACATGTCCTAGTGACATGTGCGCAACCAATCCTAACATTTGATGGTCCCTATATATGTGGTAAACTAAGATGGAGCCTAACAAATAATTAGTCTACACTTATTCGACTAAATTGAAAATGAACCTGAAAAGAGTCGTGAATGGGTAGCTCAAATCTTCTCCTCGGGCTCTTACGTACTTTTCGTTGGGTCGTCTCCCTACTAGACCTTAACAAGCTTGATAACTTTATTGCAGAGTTGTTTTGTACCATGCTCAAGAATACGAGTGGGGGAACAATGAATAAGTGAATCCCTCTCTATCTCCACCTCCTCTAGGTGACTCGGCTCGACTAAAACAACAGTGTCATATAAACACTTTTGCAAGTGCGACACATGGAAAGCACCATTTACTACCGCTAATTTCCCAAGAAGCTTTACCCTATAAGTTAACTTCCCAACTCAACCAGTGATTGGAAAGTCCCTATGACCTCAGTGCTAACATTTCCGAACTACCAAATTATCCGTCGACGGAAATTCTATCGGTTTAGAAAACCGTCGAACGAATTTAAATTAAAAATAACCGCAAGCGCACGGTGTACGAATGTAGCACGTAGCGAATACGGGTCGATCCGCAGAGAATTGATGATTTTAAAATCTACTCAATCAAATTAACCAAAGTTGGAAGAGTGATTAACTAAAAAAAATGTCAAAAGAAAATAGATAAAAATATGAGAGTGTTAAGACAATTTAGAGGCAATTTCCACTCTCTTGATCACATAAATCAACAAAATGAAGTTATGATCTCTCTTTTCTTGTCATTAGTGAATTAGTTGATGTGCTTATCATAAGTATGGTATATTTGTGCTATTAATTAGCTCAATAGAAACCATCAAACTATAACACAACCACCAATACACTTTTAAATCTCATAAAATATGACAACAAAGTTGAATGCAAAATTTATTTTAAGCATGGCCTATTAACTATTAATTAGAAATATAAGCCATTAAATTTTAGTTTCAACAATCACTTCTTTGCCATAATCATATGTAGATGAAGAGGCAATTTGTGTTTTGTTTGTTTAAGCATAGCGTATTTGTTATAAACAACATAGACTATCAAATTCAAAGCTAAACAACATCATTAAACCACTTCAATCATTCTCATTAAAAATAAAAAGAGAGCATAAACATCAAACTAAGTTGAAGCTACATGATTAGAGAGCTTCATTACCCCTAAATTGAAGGGGTTTAGCCTCTCATATTTGTTATCATATGAACAAATGTAGCTTGCAACATGAGAGAAAAGGAAAAGGAAAAGGAAAAGAGAGCAAAGTGAAATGGAAAACTATTCTAATTGCATAAAGGAAAATCTACACTACTTGCATAAAAGAAAATGAACATGTAATTAAAAAGAAACAATAATTAACATTGCATAAAATAAAAGAATTACATAAGAGAAGAAATGGCTAAGTAGCCATGGAAAGAAAGAGAGATTTGATTTATTTTCTAAACTAAAACTAACTAACTAAGAGGAAGATCTACATGAAACATAAGGGGTATATATACAAGTTTTAAAACCCTAATTCACTTTTTGGGGAATGCCCAAAATGCCCCTTAGGAAGTGTGGAGGCCAAGTAATCATTAACATGTCTTAATCCCCCATTAAATGTACATGAAGCCATGAAGTCAAAAAGCATATGCATTAGCCTTTAATTTGTACATTAAGGTAGGTGGGTAGGTGGGGTCCTCCATGTTCTTCACTTTGAATTATTTCCATCTTCATTCCTTTGTATTAATTTTGTGCATGCATATCTTCATGAAACCACTTCTATTTGAGATCAATTTCCTACAAAAATATATACAAATTTTCAATTAATTTTTCTCAAACAAATATATGCACACAAATGACCGTTTTGCCCATATATGAAGATGAATATGTGACAATTTGGAATAATTTGAATTTTTGGTTTAAACATGTTAAAATACCCGATATGATCATTTATTTAATTCAAATAGATTAAATATGTTGGTAAAAATATGCACATTTATGTGCGCATCAAATACCCCCACACTTATCTTTTTATTCGTCCTCGAATAAAGAAAGACTAAGATAAATCCGTTTTCGTAGGAAGCACGATTGCATTGAGCGTATGCAGTAAGCCGTTAAATCTCTGGGTGTCCTCAGTAGGACGAGTGTTATCTCGTGAGGGTTTTCAGCGGATACTACCCACAAAATCCAAGCGCGGGATGAAAATATTTACAAAATGCAAGATTTATTTACAAAGAGATGAATGCAAATTTTTGAAAATATTTACAAATGAAGGATTTATTTTTAAATTGACACGAATAAGTTAAATATAGGTTTTGGTTATTCTCTTGAAAATTTATGTCATTTACTGGTCAAAATTTCCAACAAAAATCAAGTTATCATAACAAATAGACAATAGTTTAACTTGTTGTTTCGGTTGATAACAAAGTGTAATTATAAAATGGATCCTTAGTTGATTATCAAAGTTTATCAAAGTGGTATTTTCATTTCTTTTCAACAACAAATCAAATCAAATAAGTAAAAATAGTGCTAGGATTTCAATTGCTTTCTCTCTCATTATTTGCAAGAAAAATTACACACCTAGCTCAGGTAAACTGAGGGCAGATATACCACCCATGCACTGCCTTTCGGGCTTATGTGAGGGGAGTATAGAGCATGGCGAGTGCACACACTTTCGTGCATACACCTATCGACCGTAGGTGGTTTTTATTATGTTTTTTTTTACATGTGTTCCATACATGCATAACCGTGAGGACTTTTAAATGAGTATGAAAGCACATAGTCAAAGATTCCAAGTAATTCACCCATGCATAACCGTGAGGACTTTTAAATGAGAGTGAATACTTGGATGTTTTTTTTTGTTTTTTTTAAGAGAGAGAGAGTTTTGCAAAATCATCATAGCACCGTTTAACTAAGAAGACAAAAAAAAGTTATATCCTTTACTTTAAATCAACCACTTTTTAAAACAAAGATTTTCAATTAGGATATACTTCATAATTAACACGTATGAATCTTCCTATATACTAGTTAAACCATTATTATTTGTAATCAAATTTCATTTTTGTTTTTGTTTAGACAAATAAATTTCCAAAAATTTCTATTTAATAAACCAAAGCCATATATTTATCTTATAGTGTTTCTTTTAAAAATAAATCAAAAGAAAATTTGTTTTTAGGATTTTTTTTTAAATTTTGTTTTTTTGTTTTTGTGATTTTAAAGTAAAAATAAACCATGAAAAAAAAAAGAATGAAGATGAGTCTCCCCCCACACTTGGTTTTGACTGTGTCCCCACAGTCAACCCAAGTGGAAGGTGAAAAAATAAAATAAAAGTCTTATATTTACATGAAAGATTATTATTTACAAGAGATGAGAAAGTATACAGTCAAAAAGTACATGAAACGGTTTTCTAACGACCGATTCATTTGTCTCGTCAAATGTGTGAGACACAGCTTAAGCATGAAAAACCAAACCATAAAAGATTTCGAAGTCGATTGTTGATTTGGAAAAACGAAAGTCATTTTATTGAAAATCATACGAGTTTTTTTATTTTCGATGAATTTTGGGGTAGATAGAAAAATTGGTTGAAGTTCAATTTCTTTCAAAGTATCGATTTCAAAACCAAAATGGTGATCGAAATTTTCCCCTTCAAAATTCAACAACTCGTTTTCAAAAAGTCCATAAAACTCATGTTCGTTAAATTCGACTTCATTTGTTGGATTATCAACAACTTCATCATGTAAATCGAGTTTCAAAGTTGTCGTATTCAAATTTTCAGAAAAAGGAAGATCGAAGTTTAAATCGAGTTTCGCACCCTCAAAAGAATTGAAATCCAACTCAATTACTGTATTTTCAACAACTTGATTAAGATCGTCATTATCAAATTCAAAAGTTGTTATTTGAAAATCGTCGATTTGGGTAAAAGGTGGATTATCACTTGACTCATCACACGTTGAGATTTGATTTTGTTGTTCACGTTGTTTCATATAAGTTTCCAACAACAAATCCGTGTGATCATCATCAATTTCATTCATTTGTTCAACAAAATCCAATTTATAGTTAATAAATTGAGAATTTTCGATTTGGATTTGTTGAGAACAAAAAATTTCACTCGTAACATGGTTAAGATTATTCCCATTGCCAAATTCATTTGAAAAGTTTTTCCCATTTTCATGTTGAGTTTGGTATTCATTTTGGAGTTCGAAATTAAATTGGCATGGGTTATAATCGTAATCGTTTGAATTTTGAATTAAATTCAAATTTTGAAATCCTTGACTCGAGTTATTACATAAAACAGAATTACATAAATCATTTATCTCTTGATTTTGTCGTGCAGAAAGTTCGAGTAAAGATGAAATCATTTCAATGCTATTTTCAAGAGTCGAACGTTGGTCATCGTTTTGAAAATTTTGTTGTTCGAAATTTGAATTATTTACAAAATAGTTGTTGTTAAAATATCCATACGAATTTGGACTGAAATCATATGGATTATATTGATTTTCACAACTATTGTAAAATTCAAGTGGATATGGATATTCAGACATTTTCAAGAATGTTTTTTTTTATAAACGAAAAATATTTACAAAGAAAATTTATTTTTGAAAAGGGAAATCGATTTTTGTTTTGTTTTTATTTTTCAATTTTTTTATGAATTTTGGTTTTTAAATTTTTTTTTTTGGATTTTTTTGAAATTTCAAAGAAAAGGATTTAAAAATTTCAGAGGAAAAGGAATATTTACAATTTTTTAGTTTTGAATTTTGAATTTTTTTTTTTGTTTTTTTTTCTTAAATATGCATGAACTAATGCAACTAAATGAATGCAAGGTTTAATTACAAATGATTTATCCTAAGTTAACCCAAAATTGTCTAATCACAAATTGTCTTAAATCAACAAAAATATTTCTCAGCCACGTAACGGGCAGGGGTTCTCGGTGCACCACGAATCACCGTAGCAATGCAGCCGAAGGTTTAAGTACCTTCAGAGGAACAACCACTATAATATTTACGAATCATCGTAATATTTATAAATGGTTATTACTCTGCCGTAGCCTAGACACCAAGAAATTAAATTGTTCAAAGAAGGCAACTGTCAATATACAATTAAGTGAGTTATTATTTAATCAAATTCTAAGATGAAATGCAAAGCTGAAATAAAACGTGTATTAACAATGCAACTACAAATGATTTTTTTTTTAAATGCAAATGCAAGCAACCAACAATTCAATTCAAATAAAAATAGAAATGAAAGCAGAATTTTTTAGCAAGCAGAGCAATTTATTTTGGCTAGCTAAGGAAGCAATTTTCAGCAAGCTATTCTTCCTTTATTTCCTACTTTGGCAACCTGAAAATTAAAAACTACGATATATACAATATTTTTTTTTGATTTTTTTTCGAAAGGAAACTTAAAAGTAGTGTTTTACTTTAAATTTTTTTTTTGTTTTTGAATGAAAACTAAATTGAACTAAACAAAAAAAAACAACAACTGGACCAATCCTACAGCCCGACCCATAAACTAATTACTAAAACAATGCACAAAATGCTGCTTCACAGCCAAATTGATTTCAAAATTCACAGTTCGAAACAAAACAAAATATAGAAATTAAATTTCCAATCGAACTCCCCACATTCGAATTTCTCAACCCCGTAAGTAATTCCCAAATCGACTTTGGTCGGCAATTCGATTGGGTTTAAGGTGAAGTTGGTACTTGGTTTGGGGCTGGTTCAAAGGGGATTCGAGGTGCAGATGTTGTATTGTGAAGGCAGTGGCTGGTTTATGGGACAATGGCAGCGGCTTTAAGTGCGATGGGTTTTGTGAGAAATGTTTGAAGTGTGAATTGGTGATGTAGTCTGGGTGAATGAGGCTGTGTTGATGGAAACTGTTGCTTGTCAGTGATTAGAGGAGATGGTTGCATATGATGGTAGCGACAGGGATTGAAGATTGTAAGTGATGTGGTGGATAGCAAGTTTGGTAGTCAGAAGCAGTTTTGAGTTGATAGAGGTGAAGGCAGGTGAACTTGCTATTGTACACAGTGGGTGAATGTTGAAATGGAATGAGTTCGATGTAATATAGCAGGCTGTGGTTCAGGTGACGATGAATTTTAATATAGCAGGTTGTGGTTCAGGTGACGATGAATTTTTTTCTTCATTCTTTCAATTATGGTTATGTGGTGAACTTGAACTGTGAACTTGAATTGGTTTGGAGGAAGTAACAGTTGTTTTAGAGGAAGTGATGGGTAAGGTGGTGGTGCAGAGAAGGCTGTGGTTACAACCGATGTAGTTTAGGGTGGCACTGCTGTAACTGTTGTCAGAGGGGAGTCTCTGCAGTGTATAGTTGTGCATATGTTTGTGAAGGAGATGTGGTCGGGTGATGTAGGTGATAGACAGTTATGAGCAGTGAGATGTAAGCAGATGAATTGTATTATGCAGAGCAGAAGTTGTTATGAAAGGTAGGTGACATCGGAAATACGATGGTGATTTGTTGAAGATGTAGCAGATGCTGTGATTGCAGAAGGGGGGAAGAAGGCAAGGTAGTTGAATGTTAAGTGAATGAGTATGTTCTCTTGTGGTTCAGGCTGCTTGTAGAGGACTGGTTTGGGATTGTATGAAGTGGATGGACAGTGGGTTGTATTGCAGTGGATGGTCTGGAGGTTGTGGCTGTTCTCTGATGTAGCAGTGGGGATGAAGTGATGGCTGTGTTGTTTGATTGAGGAAGTTGGCAGTGGAGAGGCAGTAGCACAGGAAAGGATGGATGGTGAGAAGTTAGAAGTTTTTGTTGGGGGGAGTGGCAAGTTGTCTGTGCTTGACAATGAAGTTAGTGGGAAGGCAGCAATGGAAGTGCATAGGAGGAGATCAGGTGGTTAAACAGCAGTTTTGGCAGTTGTGTTTGAAGGTTGAAGTGAGTTTTGCTGTAGCTAACTAAGGCAGAGGAGCATGGCAGAACTGTGTGCACAGTGAAAAAGAGAATAACAATGTAAAATGTATGTACAATGTAAACTGTAAATTGCAATAAAACAAAAAAAAAATTTAAAAAAAAAAGAAAATATGCAAATGTAATGTGAATAGAAAACAAGCAATAAACAATCACACAAATCAAATCACACAACAAACGCACACAACTTTTTTTTTTAAAATTCACCCACAAAATAAACACACAAGAAAATCAAACGAAAATAATCCGAAGAATAGAAAATCAAAATCAAAGCAATTCCCTGGCAACGGCGCCAAAAACTTATTCGTCGACGGAAATTTTATCGGTTTAGAAAACCGTCGAATGAATTTAAATTAAAAATAACCGCAAGCGCACGGTGTACGAATGTAGCACGTGGCGAATACGGGTCGATCCGCAGGGAATTGATGATTTTAAAATTCTACTCAATCAAATTAACCAAAGTTGGAAGAGTGATTAACTAAAAAAAAATGTCAAAAGAAAATAGATAAAAATATGAGAGTGTTAAGACAATTTAGAGGCAATTTCCACTCTCTTGATCACATAAATCAAAAAAATGAAGTTATGATCTCTCTTTTCTTGTCATTAGTGAATTAGTTGATGTGCTTATCATAAGTATGGTATATTTGTGATATTAATTAGCTCAATACAAACCATCAAACTATAACACAACCACTAATACACTTTTAAATCTCATAAAATATGACAACAAAGTTGAATGCAAAATTTATTTTAAGCATGGCCTATTAACTATTAATTAGAAATATAAGCCACCAAATTTTAGTTTCAACAATCACTTCTTTGCCATAATCATATGTAGATGAAGAGGCAATTTGTGTTTTGTTTGTTTAAGCATAGCCTATTTGTTATAAACAACATAGAATATCAAATTCAAAGCTAAACAACATCATTAAACCACTTCAATCATTCTCATTAAGCATAAAAAGAGAGCATAAACATCAAACTAAGTTGAAGCTACATGATTAGAGAGCTTCATTACCCTTAAATTGAAGGGGTTTAGCCTCTCATATTTGTTATCATATGAACAAATGTAGCTTGCAACATGAGAGAAAAAGAAAAGGAAAAGAGAGCAAAGTGAAATGGAAAACTATTCTAATTGCAAAAAGGAAAATCTACACTACTTGCATAAAAGAAAATGAACATGTAATTAAAAAGAAACAATAATTAACATTGCATAAAAGACAAGAATTACATAAGAGAAGAAATGACTTAGTAGCCATGGAAAGAAAGAGAGATTTGATTTATTTTCTAAACTAAAACTAACTAACTAAGAGGAAGATCTACATGAAACATAAGGGGTATATATACAAGTTTTAAAACCCTAATTCACTTTTTGGGGAATGCCCAAAATGCCCCTTAGGAAGTGTGGAGGCCAAGTAATCATTAACATGTCTTAATCCCCCATTAAATGTACATGAAGCCATTAAGTCCAAAAGCATGTGCATTAGCCTTTAATTTGTACATTAAGGTAGGTGGGTAGGTGGGGTCCTCCATGTTCTTCACTTTGAATTATTTCCATCTTCATTCCTTTGTATTAATTTTGTGCATGCATATCTTCATGAAACCACTTCTATTTGAGATCAATTTCCTACAAAAATATATACAAATTTTCAATTAATTTTTCTCAAACAAATATATGCACACAAATGACCGTTTTGCCCATATATGAAGATGAATATGTGACAATTTGGAATAATTTGAATTTTTGGTTTAAACAAGTTAAAATACCCGATATGATCATTTATTTAATTCAAATAGATTAAATATGTTGGTAAAAATATGCACATTTATGTGCGCATCACAAATCTCATAACAGGCCTAAGGGTCAGACCTTCACAAAAACCATGTCGTTCACTTTGAATTCCAACTCCATGCGCCTCCTATCAACGTAAGACTTTTGCCTATCCCATGTTGTTTTCATTCTTTTGTAGATCAAGTCTACCTTCTCTAATGTGTCCCTCATCATATTTGATCCAAGAATAGTCCTATCCATAGTTTTCCACCAACAAGACAGTAATCAATAAGGCGTCTTGTATAATGCCTTGAACGGTGCCATCCCAATTCTCGCCTAATACCTGTTATTATAGGTAAACTCCACAAATGGCATGTGATCCTCCTAGGATCTTGCAAAATCTAAGATACACATACGAAGCAAGTCCTCCAACACTCAGTTTACAATCTTCATCTACCTATTTGTCTATGGGAATAAGTAGCACTCAAGCTAAACTCAGTGCCCCAAGCCTCTTGTAGACTCCTCGAAAATTCATTGTGAAAAGTGATCTTGGTTGCCAACGATACTAAAAACAACTCCATATAATCTAACGTTCTCTCTCACGTATAATGTCGCCAAAGATGCAGCAGTCCCATACTAAATCGGAATTAAATAAGTGCATTTGGTCAGTCGATCGACTATGACCCAAATACTCTCATTCCTTCTCCTATTCCTAGGTAGTCACCGATGAAGTCCATAGAAATACTTTTCCACTTCCATTAAGGAATATCCAATGGCTACAACAATCCTCTTGGCTTCTTTTACTATTCCTTTATCCTCTAGCAAGTCATATGTCTGGCACATACTTTGCCACGTGCCTCTTTATACCAGGATAATAAAAAAAATCTCTTCATGTCATAGTACATTTTATCTCTATCGGGATGGACGGTTATCCTTGAACAATGAGACTCGGCTAGTACCATGTCAATCAAATCCATAATAAGAGTAACATGTAATCTACCATTTCTCAATGACTACCCCTTTGAGTCAATGATTTAGCGCCTAATCCTGTAACGATCCCCTTTTTAATTCAAATTTAATTTAATAATTAATATAAAATTTAGGATTTATTTGTGAATTAATTTGAATTTTTTCCAAAATAAATGAGATAAGTATTGTTTATATGTAAATAGATTGTAAAAAGAATTTTGAATTTGAAATTCAAAAATAAATATCTTAGAAATAAATTGGATTTAAAACTCTATATTTTAAATTAATAAAAATTTATTTTCTAATTATAATATATATAAATATACACACACACACATTGTGATTTGGAAGTTATATTTTGAATTCAATATAATAATTTTCAAAAGCTATTTAAAAAGTTAAACTCTATATTTAAAAACTCTATAAATAAATATTTATTAGTATTAGATATAATAGTTTTAGTTGGAAAAGATTTAATAAAAGGGTTTAAATACTTTCTTTTAAATTTATACATGATATAAAAATAATTTGTTTATATATAAATATGTAACATATGTTAATGTAATAAAAAGAAATGCATTAATTAAATTTGAAATTATAATTTAAATTATATAAAAACATGTAAAGACAAATGTGGGATAATTAATACATACAATTTACAAGTGTAAACCATTTAAAATGCATTTAAACAAATGTAACCATTTTAAAAACATGAAATAAACAAGTGTAATAATTTTGATATGTAAAATAACAATTGGAAGCTAGATTATATCATGTAAATCCAAGTGTCCATTTTTAATTTTCCTTTTTATTTTAAAAATATTATGCAAACAAGATTATATATATACCACTCTCCTCTTTCTTTTTTATTTATTTCATTCAAATTTCATCAAAATTACAAACCTGGAAACTGAAATACACACCAGAGATAAAGATTAAAACAAAAGCAATCAAATCTCTTTCAATTTCTAAAACCTAAAAGCAATCAAGCAAGCAAAAACCAAAACAATCTTTCAGATTTTCAAATCAATTTCCAGTTTCAATTTCAACCGAGCTAAAGATCACCTGAACAAAAATCAGAAGCAAAATAATTAAACAAACTTCAAGCCTGAAGCTATCGATCAGATTCAACTCAGTATCAAAGCAAAGCAAGATCTAAATCTATTTCCAGTTTTCTTTCAAAAGTCCGCTCTCTGTTCAAAACAATATCCAGGTGAGTAAACTTTTTCTTTAAAAGATTTAAACGGGTTAAATACTTGATGCACGTGTTGAATCTATGAAGTGATATTGTAAATAAAATTTGTATGGTTGTTTTTAAAACTGGAATATATTCGAACCATTCTATATATAAACATGAAAGCTTGTACATGTCTGTATATGTATATACATATGTCTCTGTTTATACTACATGCTCTAATCACCTAAAATAAATTCATTTTCTCTTTATACGATCAATTTTAAGCTATGATCTCTTAATAAAAGATGATTGTCAGAGTGTAATATTGTTTTTAAAAATAATTTCAAAAATATATATTAAATATTTATCTCAAAAATAAGGAATCACAGTGTTGATCAATATAAGTCATAAAATCGATCATTCTAATTTTATGTTTTGATTATTGAAATAAATTCGTACTTAGATATGGTGATTTTTAAATTTAATTTCATGATTTTTAAGCTTATAATCATGGAGAAATTGTGAGTTGATCGAGCTTTGGGTTTACGTCAACTTCCGATGATCGGCGACGAATTGATCGTCGTGATCATGGGTGGAGGAAGCTAATAGTGGGGGTCGTAGGAAAAATGTTTGATGAAATTTATGACCAACGTGGCGATGGCACGACGTCGATTTAGGGTTTAATGCCCAGTTTTGGTCGAGATGGTAGTCAAGGTAACTGCGTCGACGTGGGCAAACCGGAGGCAATCGCGGGCAATGGAATAGATGCGTGAGGTTGCGGCGGAGCTCTGGACGGAGTCGCGAGGTTTCTGGCGATGTTACAGGTGGTACGAGGTGGTTTCCTGGTGGCTGGGTTTTGTACTCGGTAGTGTGCATATGTCTCGATTTCAATTTCGTGTTTAATTCGAAGACCTGGATGATCGGGAGGTTCAATGTGACGCCCCACCTCTATACCCACGCTAGTCAAGAACACTATGGAGAATGCTGTCGACTAGCACGGAGAATAAGGCTGTTGAGGAGCGACCATCCGTGTAATTGCTTTGTGCGAGCATCGATATGTCGGATAGTATAACATGCATTTCTTTATCAAGAGGGAAATCCGACATACCGACACAAACTCAAAGCTACTACACAGTGGCTATAATATCTTCAGAAACAAATATAGAAATAAACATAACATAAATCAGTCATAGACAATTCATATCACAAAGGCGGAAATAGATATGAATATTACACTAGGAAGTGTACATCAGAGTAGTGGTCTAAAAAGATCCACAATATCGCAAAAGAATAGTTACATGAACTACACAAAAGAATAAGTATACATTATGGAGTCTATATCTCGAATGTATACAACAAAAACTACTAATCTAAGTAGTTAACCAAAAGTCAAGGAGGTAATCCTGGATGTAAAGTCAAGCAGAAGCACATGTAACATCTCGGTCTGACCCGAGTATTATTTAATAAGAAAATAATAAACGGATCAGTCTAACCATAAATATCAGATGAAACGATATAGAGTAAGAGATATGACTAAACACATAATAATCACAATGCCAAACTGTGATATATATATATATATAAGTAATTGAAAATCAACAAGAGATTAATCAATATCACAAAATCTACACAAGAATCAAAGAAATGTCATACTCCTTATTTCGTTCATCAAACCACAAATATTGACGATTATATCAATGTCAATCACAAAAGCCAATGACACACAAATTCACCAATGCACAAATATTGATAAAACTTATCAATGGAAATCACGAAAATTGGTGAAACACAAATTCTAGAAATCATCTCGAGAAATCCAGAAACCACAAAAGGGGGGAGGCCTATCACAAACGGGAGCATAAAGCTCACCAACACGTGTATCACAAACGGAACGCTAATTCCATGGTTGCTAACCATCACAAATTGAGCCGAAGCACCACAAACGGCCCGAAGACCATGGGTTGCTACCCCACCATTTCGAGGTCGAAACTCCACAAAGCGGGGTTTAGTCTCCCTCGCAGACAAAGAGACATCGCACATTGCTAGTCCAAATCACAAAGATGATCGTCATGATCAACGAGAAGTGTCAATTACACTAAGCTAGTAAATACATGAGTTTAGCTTCATGTCCCATAACCACTCGCTTAACTCAAATATTTATGAACAAACTGTAGATCTCCACTAGAAAATTGTCACAAGAGAATCAATCGAACAAGTCCAAAAATTAACCGGCGAAGTAAACGCAAGCGTTTCATACCACTCGTTTTACTAAGTCGTTTAATTAGATTTCTCATACGAGTGAGGTAAAGGTTTGTATATACTAATAGATTGGAAAACGGTTTAAGAAACGAGCTTTGTACTAAAATAGTGTTGAAATCATTTGAAGAAAGTGTTTAGCTATTTACTACTAGTATAGAAACCTTTATATTTTTAAAGTGACAAATCACGAAGAAGATTGTAGGAACAATCAATCACTAAAATTCACATACGAAGATGTGAATAAAAATCCAACGAAATCGATAAAGAATCCATCGAGATGGATATTCAAAAATCCCTAAAAAAAAGAGTCATCAAAGTCATAACAAATGATAACAACAAATAGGATACGACACGAATCGATTAAAGTTGGAAATTCAAACAACTAGGCGAAACAGGCAAAAATGCACCAGATCGGTCGGCCGACTACAGAGCTCGATCGACCGGACCCTGTTCCAAAAAAGTCTCGGGAAGCAGGTCGGTCGGCTGAGCCCTGTAGGCAATCGACCGGACCAGAAACAGAAAGGTGCTTATGCACCTTAGTAACAGGTCGGTCGACCGACCCAGGGGTTCGGTTGGCCGAACCTGTTCCCAGTCCCCTCCTAGCCCATTGAATACAATGGCCAATCACTACCAAATTGCAACCACTCGAGCATCGGCACTAAGGATTTATGCCAATCGACTACCCGGCCCTATGAGCTCCTTGTTGCATCACCAAAAACACATTTGAACATCGAAGCTATGATTTTTAAAGGATTGAACCCAAAACACCAAAAATTGGAATATTCACCAAATCAATCCAAACCAAAAGCAATTGCACACGAATAAGTGTTAGGAATTCATACCTAACAATCGAAGATAAATATAAGCATAGATGTGAGATAAAAATCTCACCTTTGAACCCAAGAAATTGGAAAAAGAAGCTTGAAAGCAAAGGGAATCAACCACTCTTCAAATCCAACTCAAGAAGCTTGATTCTAAACTAAAAGAGAAACATTTCCCAAATTAGGTTTAGGAATTTTCTTAAATCAAAGAGAGAAAGAGTTGGAGAAGAAGAAGAGAAGCTTACTAATGGGTTCTTCTATTAGTTTGGAGCTAGAGCTTGATTTGCAAAAGAAAACTAGGGCTTGGAGTTTTAATTTCCTCTTCCACTCTCCATTAACATAAAAGCTTGAGTATTAGGAAAATAGAAAAGAAGTGAATGAATAGGAGAGGGTTGGAACTGAGTTAAGTGGGGTTAATGGGCTCAGCCCAAACCAAAGCCCTAAGTAAAAAGTAGCAAAAATCAACTTACTCCAAACATATCGAAGCTTATACTCAAAAAGGTCGCAAACGGCATTTTAAACTCAATGGGAGTGATCCCGAGTCCTAATTCGACCGTATGCAAAAAGTAGCTTTTCAGACTAAATTCCGAGTATCAATAAAATATTTAAATAAAATATTTAAATATAAAAATCGACAAATATGCGGGTTGTTACAGACTCCCCTCCTTAAAGAAATTGCGTCCTCGCAATATTTAAGAAGAAGATATATAGTAACAACCATAAAAGCATATTCAACACAAAAGAAGTTTGAAATAAGAAGTTCACCTCAAAAAGCACGGGAAAGTAAGTCCGGATGTGATCGCTCGATGAACTCTCTAGACTCCCACGAACAATCCTTAGGATTTGAAGACCATTGAACTTTCACAAGCGGAACATCTTTATTTCGAAGACGTTTGACCTCCGAAGCAATAATTCGAATAGGATGCTGCTCATAAGTTAAATTCGGTGAAACTTCAATCTCCTCCACAACACCGGGCTCAAGAATAGAATCAGAATTTCGAAGACATTTCCGAAGTTGAGAAACGTGAAACACGTCATGGATAGCAGAAAATTGAGCCGGTAATAAAAGGCGATAAGCCATGGAACCAGTATGTTCAGTGATAGGAAATGACCCAATATATCGAGGCGCTAATTTTCCCGATCGACTGAAACGTACAACACCTTTCATAGGTGAAACACGAATGAACACAAGATCTCCCACAGAAAATTCTAACTTCCTTCTTCGGTTATCGGCATAGGATTTTTGTCTACTCTGGGCTTCTTTCATTCTATGTCGAATAAGGTCAATTTTATCTGTGGAATCCCGAATAAAATCTGGACCTAAAACCGGCTTCTCACCGGCCTCAAGCCAACAAGAAGGAGATCGGCATGGCCTTCCATAGAGTGCCTCGAAAGGTGCCATACCAGTACTAGATTGGAAGCTATTATTATAGGAAAATTCAACAAGTGAAATATGATCTTCCCAACTTCCACCAAAATCATGCACACAAGAACGAAGAAGATCTTCAAGAGTTTGATTCACACGCTCAGTTTGTCCATCGGACTGGGGATGATAAGCGGTGCTAAAATTAAGCTTCGTTCCCAAAGCTTTTTGAAGACTCTTCCAAAATCCACTAGTAAACAATGGATCACGATCGCTAACAATAAAAGTAGGAACTCCATGCAATTTAACAATTTCTTTGATAAAGAGTTTGGCCAAAAGAGGTACGGTTCGGTTAGACCGAACGGGAATAAAATGGGCAGATTTAGTAAGCCTATCAACAATCACCCATAAGCTATCATGACCCGAACGAGAACGGGGAAGGCCATCAATAAAATCCATGGAAATTTGGTCCCACTTCCAAATTGGAATTTCTAAAGGTTGCAATAACCCACCGGGCCTTTGATGTTCGGCCTTAACTAGTTGGCAAGTCATGCAACGCTTAACGGAGTTAGCGATGTCAAGTTTCATTCCCTCCCAATAATAAAGTCGCTTCATATCCGCGTACATTTTACTACTACTGGGATGAATGGTAAATTTAGAACGATGTGAATCTTCTAAAATATCTTTACGAAGATATTTGGCATGATAAGTCTACCAAATTTCCGAATGCCACCACGAGAATCGATATCAAAGTCCTTCAAACCTTCAATATCAATCTTATCCTTAATATTTTGGCCAAGAAGAGCCAATTCGGGATCTAGCCTTTGAGCTTCAAGAATGCGGTCTAAAAGAGAAGGATGAGCCTCAAGGCTACATAAAACAAATGATGAGCATAAATCGGATACGCAGTCTCGAATCTCACAAGTGGATAAGATCTCGAGATCGTACCATTCGGATATCATCATAGAAACAACAGCTTGTTGTTTACGGCTAAGAGCATCGTCGACACGATTACCCTTACCGGGAGTATAAAGAATATTAAGATCATATGGTGCAAGAAATTCGAGCCAACGCTGTTAACGCAAATTAAGTTCCTTTTGAGAGAATAAATACTTCAAAGACTTATGATCAGTATAAAGAACAAATTTCTCTCCTAAAAGATAATGACGCCAAATCCGAAGAGCGAAAACAATCACCGCGAGTTCTAAATCATGAGTGGCATATCTAGTCTCGGCAGGTTTTAATTGCCTTGAAGCATAAGAAATAACACGTTCTTTTTGCATAAGAACGGCACCCAAACCAACGCGACTGGCATCGGTATAAACAACGAAATCCTGATTCCCCTCGGGAATAACAAGAATAGGAGCATCAGAAAGAAGTTCTTTTAATTTCTGAAAAGACGTTTCACATTTGTCCGACCAAATGTATTTAACACCTTTCTTCGTTAAGCTAGTGAGAGGCACGACAATCTTAGAAAAGTCTTTGATAAAACGCCGGTAATAACCCTCCAATCCAAGAAAACTACGAATCTCTGTCACACTCTCCGGTCTCTTCCAATCTTGAATCGCTTCAATCTTTGAAGGATCCATGGAAATTCCGGATTCGGAAATAATACGACCGAGAAACTTCACACGAGATTGCCAAAAATGGCATTTAGAAATTTTTTCTTTCAAACGATTACTCCTAAGAGTTTCCAACACAATCCAAAGATGCTTCTCATGCTCCTCCTCGGTTTTTGAATACACAAGAATATCATCAATAAAGATGAGGACAAACCGGTCGAGGAAGTCTTTGAAAACTCTATTCATAAGGTCAACGAAATAAGTCGGAGCATTCGTTAGACCAAATGGCATAACAAGCCATTCATAAGATCCATAACGAGTACGGAACGATGTCAAAGGAATGCTATCCTCTGCAATACGAAGCTGATGAAATCCAGTAGCTAAGTCTAATTGTGAAAAGACTCTAGCACCAGTAAGTTGATCGAATAGATCATCAATCTGAGGTAAAGGATATTTATTTTTGATAGTAAGATCATTAAGCTTGCGGTAGTCAACGCAAAGCCTAAGTGTACCATCGGATTTCTTCACGAAAATAGCCGAAGCTCCCCAAGGCGAGGAACTAGAGCGAATAAATTGCTTCGTCTCCAATTCGGATAATTGTTTGCGCATCTCCTCGTTTTCTTTATTGGACATACGATAAGGAGGGCGAGTGATAGGTTGATCTCCAGGAATGAGATTAATTCTGAACTCAATTGCTCGCTTAGGTGGTAATCCTAAAAGGGCTCAAATATGTCGGAAAATTCACGAACGACGTGAATAAGAGAAATAATATCACCCTCATCATCATCATCGTCATCACGAGGGTTTAAAGAATATAAAGATGCAACCAAAGCGGAATCCGAATCTTTAAGAATAACAGAAACCTGATTAACAGATAATGGATGTCGAAGATAAATAGTCCGCTCAGGACATAGGATGTGAGCTTCATAACGATTAAGCCAATCCATTCCCAAAATCATTCCAAAGCCTAAATAACGCATGACATGCAAATCGGCTAGGAAAGGAAAATCACACAAAATAATCTCGACATCTTTACACAATAAACTGATTGTTGCGGATCCACCAACCGGATTCGCAATTCTCAAAGAAGTCATTAAACACAAAACATCCAAAGAAAAAGTATCAACAAGTTCTTTTGATACAAAAGAATGGGACCCACCCGTATCAAAAAGAACTCGAATAGGATGATCACGAAATAAAATAATTCCATCCAGAATAGAATGAGAAATACCTTGGCCACGAGATGTGTTGCCAGGGGCTTGAGAAACATTTAACTTTCCCTCCTTCTTGCCCTGAAGCTTGGGGCATGAAGATATAACATGACCGGGAACTTTGCAGTAGCGACAAGAGAGAGACTTTGGGCACTTGTTCGCATAATGGTCCTTCGAACCACAATTATAGCATTCCCCACGACCAAAGGAAGAAGTCTTTGCCACAGAGGTTGCTTGCTTCCCTTTCTTATTGGGATAAGGGCCTTTGAATTTGTTTGGCCTTTTCTTGTTGTTGAAGTTTGGTTTGGAACCCACCACTTCAACATCATTCTCCATATCCGCCCCTTCAAGACGAAGAGCGATATCAATGAGTTGGTCGAAAGAAACTTCTAATTTTAGAAGTAATGGCTTCTTGAGATTTTTGTTTAAGCCATAGACGAACCTCTGATTTTTCTTCAATGGGGTGTTGATGTATTCAACCCCATATTTGGAGAGGGATTCAAAAGACGCGACATAATCTGCCATGGAAGATTCACCTTGAACAAGGTCTATAAAACGGCGAGCCAAAGTCACCTTCTCAGCTTCTGGTACGAATTTCAACTCGAAGCTTTCCCGAAATTGCTCCCAGGTGAGATCCGCTTCATTAATCTCAGAAATAAGAAGCTCGTACCAGTCCAATGCTCTTTCTCGGAGCATACTAGAGGCCACCTGAACTCGGTGAAGGTCAATAAGATTCATGCGAGAAAAGATTCGATCGCATGACCTTAGCCAAGCCTGTACTTTAATAATAGTTTCGGAACCTTTGAATGGCTCCCCACCCAAATTAGTGTAATCGCTACACAATCGTGCAAATCCCGACTTTGGGTGAGTAGGTTCCGGGTTAGCTCCAGCTGCTTGAGCATTTGTCACTAAATCAAGAAGCTGTTGAGCAGTCATAAAAACTCCATCCTGGGGTGGAGTGCTAGATGGCACGGCTTTGGGGCGGCCAGGTCTAGACATTTCTCTTCCTTTAGAAAGAAAGAAAGAAGAAGAAGAAAAAGGTTATTCACCAAATTGAATATCAAGCAATCTTGATAGATAAGCAAAGAATCATAGGGAAAATAGGATGAATCGGTACGAAGACTTGAATTAATCCTAAAGCACGACTCCTAAGATGGACTTAGGACGATGATCCTTGTTATAATATTTCATATTGTTCCAAAGTTTGGCTCTGATATCAAGCTGTGACGCCCCACCTCTATACCCACGCTAGTCAAGAACACTATGGAGAATGCTGTCGACTAGCACGGAGAATAAGGCTGTTGAGGAGCGACCATCCGTGTAATTGCTTTGTGCGAGCATCGATATGTCGGATAGTATAACATGCATTTCTTTATCAAGAGGGAAATCCGACATACCGACACAAACTCAAAGCTACTACACAGTGGCTATAATATCTTCAGAAACAAATATAGAAATAAACATAACATAAATCAGTCACAGATAATTCATATCACAAAGGCGGAAATAGATATGAATATTACACTAGGAAGTGTACATCAGAGTAGTGGTCTAAAAAGATCCACAATATCGCAAAAGAATAGTTACATGAACTACACAAAAGAATAAGTATACATTATGGAGTCTATATCTTGAATGTATACAATAAAAACTACTAATCTAAGTAGTTAACCAAAAGTCAAGGAGGTAATCCTGGATGTAAAGTCAAGCAGAAGCACATGTAACATCTCGGTCCGACCCGAGTATTATTTAATAAGAAAATAATAAACGGATCAGTCTAACCATAAATATCAGATGAAACGATATAGAGTAAGAGATATGACTAAACACATAATAATCACAATGCCAAACTGTGATATATATAAGTAATTGAAAATCAACAAGAGATTAATCAATATCACAAAATCTACACAAGAATCAAAGAAATGTCATACTCCTTATTTCGTTCATCAAACCACAAATATTGACGATTATATCAATGTCAATCACAAAAGTCAATGACACACAAATTCACCAATGCACAAATATTGATAAAACTTATCAATGGAAATCACGAAAATTGGTGAAACACAATTCTAGAAATCATCTCGAGAAATCCAGAAACCACAAAAGGGGGGAGGCCTATCACAAATGGGAGCATAAAGCTCGCCAACACGTGTATCACAAACGGAACGCTAATTCCATGGTTGCTAACCATCACAAATTG
The DNA here is from genome assembly GCA_030765085.1 of Allium cepa. NCBI lineage: Eukaryota > Viridiplantae > Streptophyta > Magnoliopsida > Asparagales > Amaryllidaceae > Allium > Allium cepa. Next base: position 435,154,303 of record CM060943.1, read on the forward strand.
AGCCGAAGCTCCACAAACAGCCCGAAGACCATGGGTTGCTACCCCACCAATTTGAGTCGAAACTCCACAAAGCGGGGTTTAGTCTCCCTCGCAGACAAAGAGACATCGCACATTGCTAGTCCCAATCACAAAGATGATCGTCATGATTAACGAGAAGTGTCAATTACACTAGGCTAGTAAATATATGAGTTTAGCTTCATGTCCCATAACCACTTGCTTAACTCAAATATTTACGAACAAACTGTAGATCTCCACTAGAAAATTGTGACAAGAGATTCAATCGAACAAGTCCAAAAATTAACCGGCGAAGTAAACGCAAGCGTTTCATACCACTCGTTTTACTAAGTCGTTTAATTAGATTTCTCATAAGAGTGAGGTAAAGGTTTGTATATACTAATAGATTGGAAAACGGTTTAAGAAACGAGCTTTGTACTAAAATAGTGTTGAAATCATTTGAAGAAAGTGTTTAGCTATTTACTACTAGTATAGAAACCTTTATATTTTTAAAGTGACAAATCACGAAGAAGATTGTAGGAACAATCAATCACTAAAATTCACATACGAAGATGTGGATAAAAATCCAATGAAATCGATAAAGAATCCATCGAGATGGATATTCAAAAATCACTAAAAAAAGAGTCATCAAAGTCATAACAAATGATAACAACAAATAGGATATGACTCGAATCGATTAAAGTTGGAAATTCAAACAACTAGGCGAAACAGGCAAAAATGCACCAGGTCGGTCGGCCGGCTACAGAGCTCGGTCGACCGGACCCTGTTCCAAAAAAGTCTCGGGAAGCAGGTCGGTCGGCTGAGCCCTGTAGGCAGTCGACCGGACCAGAAACAGAAAGGTGCCTATGCACCTTAGTAACAGGTCGGTCGATCGGCCCAGGGGTTCGGTCGGCCGAACCTGTTCCCAGTCCCCTCCTAGCCCATTGAATACAATGGCCAATCACTTCCAAATTGCAACCACTCGAGCATCGGCACTAAGAATTTATGCCAATCGACTACCCGGCCCTATGAGCTCCTTGTTGCATCACCAAAAACACATTTGAACATCGAAGCTATGATTTTTAGAGGATTGAACCCAAAACACCAAAAATTGGAATATTCACCAAATCAATCCAAACCAGAAGCAATTGCACACGAATAAGTGTTAGGAATTCATACCTAACAATCGAAGATAAATATAAGCATAGATGTGAGATAAAAATCTCACATTTGAACCTAAGAAATTGGAAAAAGAAGCTTGAAAGCAAAGTGTATCAACCACTCTTCAAATCCAACTCAAGAAGCTTGATTCTAAGCTAAAAAGAGAAACATTTCCCAAATTAGGTTTAGGAATTTTTTGAAATCAAAGAGAGAAAGAGTTGGAGAAGAAGAAGAGAAGCTTACTAATGGGTTCTTCTATTAGTTTGGAGCTAGAGCTTGATTTGCAAAAGAAAACTAGGGCTTGGAGTTTTAATTTCCTCTTCCACTCTCCATTAACATAAAAGCTTGAGTATTAGGAAAATAGAAAAGAAGTGAATGAAGAGGAGAGGGTTGGAACTGAGTTAAGTGGGGTTAATGGGCTCAGCCCAAACCAAAGCCCAAAGTAAAAAGTAGCAAAAATCAACTTACTCCAAACATATCGAAGCTTATACTCAAAAAGGTCGCAAACGGCATTTTAAACTCAATGGGAGTGGTCCCGAGTCCTAATTCGACCGTATGCAAAAAGTAGCTTTTCTGACTAAATTCCGAGTATCGATAAAATATTTAAATATAAAAATCGACAAATATGCGGGTTGTTACATTCTAGCAGGTCATTGGTGACCTGTAGGCAACAACAAAGTCTATCGGAGGCGAGGCATTGGCGTGTGCATGTGCACACGTGTATTTGTGATTCTGGGTGATGTTGGGGGAAGAAGAAGTGGGAGGCTCGAAGATGAACTTGGGAAGGTTGGGTTGTTGCTCGGGTTTGCTATCGGGTAGATACATAAGTATGTTAGTAGGTTTTAAAAGATTTAAATATAATACAGAAAAAGGAAGAAAAAAAGGAAAAACTGGGGGAATTGCTTGGGGAAATCTGCAAATGGCTCGGGTCAGACTCGAGTTTGGCTCGGGTTTATGTTGTTGCAGATTTTTTAAAATTTTTAAATTTAACAAATTTTTGAAGTTTAAATCAATCAAGTTTAACAAATTTTATTAAACTACTTCTTTTACACAATATGTGTTTGTTTAAGTTTGGGTTAAAGGTTTTAAAATAACTTATTTTAATTAATCAATTAAATTCAAAGTGTTTTAATATATATATATATCCTTTATCTTAAATTAATTCTTATGTTATTTTTAATAATATTGTGATTAAGAAGTTAATTAAGAAGAGATGTTTAAATTGTTGATTAACTTAAAGGTTTAAGTTAATTTATGTGTTATTGATAATTAATTTCAAAGGTTTATTTAATAAGGTTTAAAAGATAATTAAATAATTAATTAAGGTAAATGATATATCTTACGTTAATTGTGGTTTTAATTTAATTAAAGGATTATGATTAATTTATTAAGATAATTACTTAATACAATTAATTTAAAGGTTGATTAATTAATATAAGTAATTAAAGGATAATTACTTCAAGCATAATTAATTAATGTAAGTAATTAAGGGTAGTAAATTACTTAAAAGTTAATTACTTAGTGAAAGTTGTTAAGGATAATTAATTAATGCTTAAGGTTAATTAATCAATTGATTTAAAAGATAATTACTTAATGTAAATAATTAAAGGGTTAATTTGTAATTAATTAATGAGATCAATTAGAGGTTAATTAATTGATAACCAAGGATTAATTAATTAATGTAATTAATCAAGGGTTAATCAATTTATAATTAAAGGTTAATTAATTAATGATTAAGTGATAATAAATTAAAAATTAAAGGATAATTAATTATGATTCTAAGGATAATTAATTAAGATGGATAATTAAGGATTGATTAATCAATTTCATCAGTTAATTAAAATAATGACAAATGGTTTGTAATTAATTAATCAGGGATGGGTAATTAATTAACTTATTTGGTTTAAATTAAATTAATTATAAACTATGTGATTAATTGATCTTGCTTATAAATGATTGGATTCTATTGAATTCTTTGATATCTCTGATATGTGATATTCTATGATATGTTTGCTTTGGATTGAGCTGTTATTAATGTAAGTTATTTATCTGTGATAGGTTTGCCTGTTTATCTATGAATGGAAGATAAGCATTATAGGATTATACCGCTTATTGATATTGTTGTGCTTGGATCTATGATGGCTGTGATGTTTTATTATTGTATGTAAAATCCCCACATACACAAATATGGATTTCGCAGAAAATTGGTTAAGTCATGGGTATTTTGAATTTAATATTATTTAATTCAAAATGGTGAAAGAATTTCAAAGTTGAATTTTGAATTCAAAATGGTTTAGAAGTGGAATTGAGTTGAATATGAAAAACTTTTGAAATTAAAATTATTTTGGGAATTTAAATTTAACTCGAAATAGAACTTGCCGAGAGTATAGCAGTTCGCTAATTTTTCGATTTATACTTTAAAAGGTTATAACTTGAGCAAATTTAATCGGATTTTCCTGAAACGAAAGACCTTTGTTTTCAAATGATAACAGCTTTCATATTAAGAAAGAATTTCCAGTTTTTGTTGAAAGGATTTCAAGTTATGGGAAAATCAAATTTGAAATGAAAATAGTTTTGAAATCTATGAATGAATCTTTGTTAAAGATTTGGTAAACCTTGTTTCAAATCGAAGAGGATCTTACAGATGGATCTTTTGTTTAAAAGATTAAAATGGAAATTTGTTTAAACCATTCGAAGGAAAAGGTTTTGGGAAAAAAATTGCGACCTAACTAAGATCCCAATGTATCCTTATTTTTTTTTAAAACATGCGCTCATATTATTCGGTTAAACCGTGAGAGGACTTTATGTCATAAAACCCATTCCGAATGAATGATACGACGAAATGGATAGCATTTGAAGACGGTGGTTTAAGACTGGGTATTTTCGAAAATGAAAGGATTACATGTTGAACATCTCTGCACCGAGTGCCCCGATATAGAGATTTATATTACCCTATGTGATGGGGAGTCCGTACGTGATTGGGAACATTCGAATTTGCAAGGACTTATTTTGAAGTGCCTTCGGTTCCATTCAGACCCATGATGGACTTGTATGGATGTACGTCTGACGTTACACTTTGAGATGTAAAGTTGGTTTCTATCAAATACATTTCTATTTGGTGGGGGAGAATTTATTCTCTTATCTTAACACCCTTCTCTGAGACGTACCAGCTCAGAGGTTATGTAGTTGATGGTTGCTAGTGATAGATTCCCAATTTGGTAATGTGGCATGCTATGTGTTGATCGATGCATGACTTTTTTGAAAAGCGTAGCTTTGTGAGACGAGATTTCATCAAACCTTACACCCCGGAAATGGTCGAAATAGGAAGGATGCATCAAGGTTATGGGGGTCACGCCCCTTAGGGTATGTGCATTTCCTTCTGGATAAAAAGTGGTATCATGGTATGGAGTCCACATATTTAACTTATGTGGATTTGTTGGCGCCTTGGTAAAGGTCGGTGACGACCAGAGAATGGCATACTCGTGACAGTTAGTTACTTGGTTACAGAAGTAATCCTGCCTTATGTTGGCAGAGATCTGGTTAGGTTCTCAGGGTGTCCCTCCAAGGGCGTACCCATTCGAAAAGGAAGTTCCTTAGCCTTGACCATTTGTTGGAAATCCAATCACCCAATAAGAGCCCTATACGGTTTTTGGTTATATAACCTTCCATTCTTAAATGGTAGCTATAGTAGGCATAATATAATGGTACCTATGCTGGCTAAGATTAATATTAGACTTTCGAAATGTTTTTCACACTATGCACTAATAATAATATCAAAAGGATTTTCGGGTATCAAGCATGTTTGGCTATCATAAGGAGAAATCTCCCCTAAGTGTGCGATTGCATTGTGTGTGTGGAAGGAGGCCTTATGATAGTTTCATTTTTCAGAAAGCATAGCGAATTTCTTTTTGTTCAAACAACTGTTTTTGTTTGCTCACACTAGTCCCATGACTGACCTGGAGTTTATTATTCCCTTTTTAAACTCTAGATACCCATAATTTTTCACACGGGCAGCCTAGAGTCAGGTTATAGATAACCAGCTAGTAGATGTAGATTCGGTAGCCTTCAGTCTTTGGTTTAGTAGGATTTGGTAGTCTTCGAAGCCTGTGGATTTGGGATCGCATTTGATTTATTGCAGCATGATATCCTTTGGTTTTGAGCTTTTTGGAGTGTTCTTTGGGGCTTTGGAATGGAGATGCAGTTGTTGGATTCTCTCGCTCTCTCTCACTCTCTTGAAGACCCTACCGATGTTGTATTTCCGCTGCTAGTGTCATTTCCGCTGTCACTTTCCGCTGTTGTACCTATTTTGGCTCTGATATTGTTAGGCATTGTTATCAGAATGTTGTATCCATGTTGTATATCAATAAAAAAATTCTTTTGTTTCTGTTGTGTTGTTTTTCACCTAATGTGTTATAAGTTTCGACAAATCGGACTCCAATGTTTGAATCTTTGGCATTCGACTATAGGTGATGTATTGGATGCCGATTTTCGGACGTTGAATTCCGAGTCTTCACATTTAGTATCAGAGCTAAAGGTTGAGCAAGAACTTTAGTTTTTAGAGTATAACTCATTAGGTGACTCATTAGAGATAGGGTAGAAATACCATAGAATGAGTATATTCCCTAAGATATCTTGTCTGTATGCCTCAGTCAATTCTCTAACAATTCACTGATAGCGAGAATGAGTGCAAGAAGAGGACGAGGTAGTGGACAGGTATAACAAACCGCTATTTAACGATTATATATTTTAATGTATTATTTAAATATAGCGTTGTTAGTCGGATTTTGGACTCGGAATGTTACTTTTTGCAACTGGCCGAATTAGGACTCGAAACCACCTCCATTGAGTCCAAAATGGCGTTTGCGATCTTTTTGAGTATAAACTTTGATATGTTTGGAGTAAGTTGAATTTTGCAACTTTTTCTAGTTGGGTTTTGGGTTTGGGTTCAGCCCACTAGCTCACTAAATATCCAAACTCAGTCCCTCTCTTCCCCATTCACTCATTTTCACCTCCAAACTTAAGCTAAACTGAAAATGGGGGAAAGGAAGAGGAATTAGAAATTCCAAGCCCTGGTTTCTTCTTGCAACTTGAATTCTTGCTCCAAAATCAAAGAGAAGGTATCGGTAAGCCTCTTCTTCATCTTCTCCAACTCTTCTCCTCTTCAATTTCAGAAAGTTTCCTAAACCTAATTTGGGAAATATGTGTTTTATTCTTAGATTGAAGCTTGTAGAGTTAAAGTAAAGAGTAGTTGATCTCCTTCTTGTGTTTGTGCTTCTCATTTTGTTTGTGTGTAAAAAGGTGAGTTTTGAACTCACATCTACTTCTCTTGATTTCATGGGTGATGGGTATGAATTCCTATTACTTATTCATATGCATTTGATTTTTGGTTGGATTGGTTTTATGAACATTCCAATTCTTGAGTTTCAAAGTCAAATTTTTATGAACATTCTCTTATGGATGTTTTGATCTTGTTTTGGTGATGAATTGAGGTGCTTATGGGGTCGGGTAACCGCTAGGCGTGAACCCCTAGCGTCCGTGCTCGTCCGATTGAAAGTTGGAAAGTTTGCTCATCATTTGGGATAGGCTAGAAACAGCCCAGGTTGTAGGACCCGTCGACCGAAGACCCTGTCCGGTCGACCGACCTGCTACGCCGAGCATTTTTCTGCTTCTGGCCAGCCGACCGAGCTTTGTAGCCGGCCGACCGACCTGCTGCTGTTTTGCCTATTTTTGCCTTTTTGTGTGTTTTCCAAATTTTATCGATTCAAGTTGGTTTTTAGTGGTTGTTATTGCATCTTTGGCTTTGATAACTTATTTTTTGACTTCATTCACGGGTTTTTATAAATAATCCCTCTAAAGCGTATTAAAAGCTCGTTTCTCCAATTTATAAATTCTATTTAAAATGCACACACACAATTTCGCACTTCGAGCGGAGTGGAAGGGAGATTAAATGGTTAGGTAAAACACGGATCATGAATCCATGCGTTTATCTTTCCGATTAATCCCTGACCTATTCGATTAATCGTTTTGGCCTTTTGGTCTGGTTTACCGATGAGATGAGGTGAACTTTGTACTGCTTTGAGTGTGAAATTAATTAACGGATAGTAAACCATTTAGTGCGAACGAGTGGTTATGGGACTCATGTTACCACTTTTCGGATTCCTTTTTGAGAGTTATGACACATTCTGCCAGTTACTGGTGTCCAGTACTGGGCCTTCGGACCTTCATCACAACGGTTTGTTGCCTTCGGGTGTGTTGCCTTCGGGTTTGCACCTTCAGGATTGTTGCCTTCGGGTTTGTGCCTTCGGGTTTGTTGCCCTATTGTATCGCTTTCGGAGTTAGTTCTTTATGAGCCGCTCGAGTGATATTTGGGTTTGGAGTCTTCGGGCTCATGGATCCTTTGTTATACAGTATTGAGCACGTGCAAATTTTATGATGTTTTCATTGATATGTGATGTGCACGTAATTGTGCATATATTTACATCCATATTTTATCTCTTTTTATTTAAATAATCATCATATTTGGGCATTTTAACATGTTTAAAACCAAAATTCAATTATTTCCAAACCATCATATTTTCATCATCATTCAGGGGTAAAACGGTCATTTTTGTGCATGTGTCAATGTAAGAATTTTTACTTGGACATTTTTTGATTATTTTTATAGGAATTTGGATGCATATGGAAGAGGCTTATATGAAGATACATGCATGCACAAGGAAATACAAAGGAATGAAGAGGAAATAATTCAAGTTCAAGATCATGGAGGACCCCACCCACTTACCTAACTTCCAATTAGAAGCTAAGCACATGCTAAAAGGTCTTAATGCTTCATGTACATATTAAGTGGGGGATTAGTGAATGTTAATGATTACTTGGAGGCTACACCACCTCAAGGGTATTTTGGGAAGCTCCCTAAAAAGAGAATTAGGGTTTTATGCATGTATAAATAGCCCTCTTATGTACATGAAGATCATCATCTACTCTTTCATTTTACTTAGGAAATTAAGAAATCAAAGTGTAAGCTCAATGTTATATGAAATAAAAATGGCTTCCAAGCCTCTTTCTTCTCTCTTTTCTACATGTTTTTCTTTGTTTTATTGTTAATGTTTATTTATATGCTCTCTTTCTCTTTATGTTCATAGCTTAGATTTACATTTATGCAAGTAGTTAGTAGCTAATCTCTTTTGCTTTCTTTGCTTATTTTCTATTTTCTTTTCTTTAATGTTGAAACTTACTTGTGATGCTTCAATGCCACAAATGAGTAGCTAAACCCCTTCAATTTAGGGGTGATGAAGCTCTCTAACTTTATGTAATTTCAACATTTTTTATGATTTATGATCTCTTTGTTTATGCTTCATGAATGTGAATTTTGATGTAAGTTTATACAAGTGGGTTTGATAGCTTATATTGCTTATGCAAATGAGCTATTCTTACTCAACATAAACACAATTTACATCAACATTTGCTAATTAATTTTTGATTATGAAATGAAAGTAAAAATGAAATTTGATGATCTATGTTACTAGTTACAATAGTAAATATATCATACTTAAAATAGTTTTTGCTTTGGCTTCTTTTTCATGAGAATTGTAAGTGGTATAATTGTTGTATTATAGTTTGATGGTTTGAGTTATGTTAACTAATAACATACACAAACCATACTTATGATAAATGCAATGATTATTTCACTTAATATCAAAGTTAGAGATCATAAATTATGTGTTTGTTGATTTACAAAAATATGAGAGTGGATTTGCCTCTAAATTGTTCTCTAGTTCAATAGTTTACTAATCACATTTCAATTCTAGTTTAGCTTCATTTTAGTTCTATCCAACAATTTCACTCGACTTTGGTATAATTTGATTGAATAGAAAATTTTAAAATCATCAATTCCCTACGGATCGACCCGTATTCGCCACGTGCTACATTCGTACACCGTGCGCTTGCGGTATAAATTTTATTTCAAAATTCGTCCGGCGGTTTTCTAAACCGATAGAATTTCCGTCGACGAACAAATTTTGGCGTCGTTGCCGGGGATTTGTTTGATTTTATTTTCTATTCTTCGGATTATTTTTGTGTGCTTTTATTTGTGTTTTATTTTGTGTGTTTGTTTGTTATTAAAAAAAAAAATTTGTTGTGTGTTTGTTTTGTGAATTTTGCTTCCATTTTTCTTTGTTAGGTTGTTGCCTTTTCTATTTTCATTTTTTCTTGCATTCCAACTAAGAAAAAAAAACACAACACAATTTCAAAAGAAAAAAAAGTTTTTATTCCATTTTATTTTCAATTACATTTGCATTTACATTTCTGTTTTGATCACACACATTTTCTTCACTGATTTATAGTCACTGTTACACAGTGTATTTCTGTTACATACACCATTTCAACAACTTACTCAACACACTGCAAGCATCTTGCTGTCATCCTACACCATCCTCCTCATTTCTGCCATTCTTATTACAGCCATCATTTCTGCAATTTCCAAATTCCAGAGTACCATCCATCTCCATCCAACATTGCAACTAACAACCCACACCACTTAAACCATCAAACTTCTTACTTCACCACCACCATACACACTTCATAAACATCTCTGTTCATAAACATCTTCAAAACTGCACTGTCTCCATACATACTTCTTGCCAAACAACTCCATATAGGCCACTGAACATCAACCTACACACCATTCCTCTGTCGACCCCCTTCTCCTGTTACTTCACCATCGTCAAGAACGAGATCCTCTTCTAAAACCACCTGACCATACCTGCCACCATAACCACCTCCTTTCCCTACCACAAGCTTCATAACCGCACAAGCTTCGACAACCATTCCCGCTGCACTCTTCTAATATCACGACATTCCAACGTCATGGCATCTACCCTGAAACACTGCATCCCCCATCTACTACTGCAACAGTTCTTCCACTAGCAGTCATCTACATATAATCTTCTTCACATCAACTTCACCCCACCAAAATTCACCCACTGACATTCGGACTGACCATCACTGTTTGATTACTGTCGTTTCAACAGTGCCACATATCACTCTTCTTCCCAATCACTTCATCAACAACACTGTCCATAAACCACAATACAACATTTCAAGACAACAAGCAACATATACTTGCAGTGCAACCCCATCCAAACCATCAGTTGCCTCATTTCGTCATTTACCTCCCCTATCTCCTTCAACCTACATTTCAACTTATACTCACTACACTTTTCTTTTCCTCCATTGTCAAAACAAACACCCTCTGCCATTATTCCATCAACTCCCCTCAATACAACTTCAGATACAACAATCCCCCCCTACCGTGCAACTGCCATTTCCAATCCTAACCACATCCACTTCAATCCTCACTGCTTCATTATCTCAAAGCAATTCCTTATCCAACCACCCTCATTCAATACAACAGCCACTTCGAGCAAGTTCAAGCAGCAATTCCCATTGCACAGTCCCTCTGTCACCCATTGTCACAACTGCTTATACACCTCTGATCATCTTTCTTGCTGCTAATACAAGCTCTTCAACTTCCTGCCTCTTCACACTTTCAATCACAAACATCAAGCTTCTGTCAACCTCCCTGATACAACTGTGCACATCAACTGCTGCAAACTACTACTCTTTCAAAATCATCCAATCTACCACCATCAACCTATACATCCCCTCTGTTAACTCCAAATCACCCTTTCCTGAACAAGCCTATCGTTGCTCAATACTACTCTACCTTCTATTTCAAGAATTACATCAACCAAAAAGTTTTCCCTCCTACCAATACCCGCATAACAAACTCACTGAACAACTCACATCATCTCCTCCAAACCTACCACCTCCGCAACTCATAAATTCCAGACAACAGCAAATGCGACTACCCTCTCCACTGCCACCTCCCAAATCGCACTGTTACGTCCCTGACCATCAACAAACTCGAGAAACATTTGCACTCATCCCCAATTTATCCGCGACTTCACGCAACTGTAACCGTTCCACGAACCAAAACTTCGAATAACCAAAAACCAAAAACAATTGAATTAGTAAAAAGAAAAACGAATAGCTCGATTTCGAAAATTGAAAAGTTGGAATTGATTTGTGGAACTTTTGAAATCCTGGAATATAGGAAATTAAATTCGAACTGCTTTGTGAAATTGAGATATCGATTGTAATTGTGTTTACTGGGAAGTAGAGTAGATCGTGAAATTGTTGTGATAATTTTGGGTAGTAGGCCGTCTTTGTCGGCCTAGGGAGTATTTTTTTTTTTGTTTTTTTTAAATCCTTTGTTTTCTGGTTTGGTTTTACATTTGTTAGTTTGTTTTGTGGTTCAGTTAAGTTTTTTTAATTTTCAAGTTCAAGTTTGTTTAATTTTCATTTTTCATTTATTTTATTTTCAATTGTTTTGTTTTTCGCTTATTTTGTTTTTTATCTTTGATAAACATTAAAAAAAAATAACAATAAAAAATTGTTGAATATATCTTGTTTTTCATTTCAGGTTGTCAAAGCAGAAAATTACAAGGAATTGCTTGCCAAAAGGAAAAATAATTGCTTTACTTTGTTAAAATCGTCGCCAAAAAAAAAAAAAAAATTTGCTAATAATCTGCCCGCTCTGGTATTGTGCTTTCCTCTCTAGTGCATTGTTGGTTGCTTGCATTTGCATTTATATATAACAAAAAAAATCAAAAAAAATCCAAAAACAAAAACAAACTTCATTTTAGTTGCATTGTAATTTCACGTTTAATTTCTGCTTTGCATTCATCTCATCTTATTTTTCTTTTCTAAGGGCAATACCCTAATTCACATAAGGTGAGGGATTCCATCACCCTTTCCTTAGCCCACAAACGCATTTCATCGTAGAATTTGACTAATAATAAATGTTAGACGTTGGACCTAAGGGTGTCACGAGCTCACTTAGGGCTTAATTGTATCTTCACAATTGTTTTACTTAAACGATTTTATTTCTTGGTGTCTAAGCTACGGCAGAGTAATAACCAGTTATAAAAATTACGGTGATTCGTAAATATTATACTGGTTGTTCCTCTGAAGGTACTTAAACCTTCGGTTGCATTGCTACGGTGATTCGTGGTGCACCGATAACCCCTGTCCGTTACCTGGCTGAGAAATATTTTTGTTGATTTAAGACAAAGTGTGATCATACAATTTTGGGTTAGGAGCTACTAAGGACAGAAAACTGTAATTAAGTCCTTTGCATTCATTTAGTTGCATTAGCTCATGCATATTTAAAAAAAAAACTCAAAAACAAAAATATAAAAAAAATTGTAAAATCTTTTCAAAAAAAAAAAATGAAAATTCAAAAACAAAACAAAAATCAAACTTTTCTTTTGAAATAAACTTCACTTGGTAAATAGTTTTTTTTCCCTTTAAAACAAAAACAAAAAAAACAAAAAAAAACAAAAACATTTTCAAATCTTCTTTCATTCTCCAAACTCGTTTCTAATTTCTTTCTCCTCTCGACTTTCACTTGTGCATGAGTACTTGGACTCGTGACACAACAACTAATACTTGGATTCGTGACCCTTCTACAAACCGTTTAACTCGAACAGACAATCCTTCCGAAATGGCGAACGAAAACGCCCCTCGAACTCTCATGGATAGAATCTTTCCCGATAGAGTTTCTATTCCATCTTGCATCACATTACCCGCCCCTACGGGTAACCATTTCGAAATCCATTCGAACCATATTGCCACGCTTCCAAAATTTGGCAATTTCGAACACGATGACCCATACATCTTTTTGACTAAATTCGAACAAGTTTGCGCAACCATTAAATTTCAACAACTTTCTGATGACGGAATCAAACTTCGATTAATCCCATTTGCTCTTACGGATTACGCTGAAAAATGGTTGTACAGCTTACCTTCGAACTCAATTAAAACGTGGGAAGAATTTGTAAAAGCTTTCTTAAAAAAGTTCTACCCCTTAGAAAAAACAAGTAGAATTCGAAACGAAATTGTAAATTTTCACCAATTCAAGGGTGAACCATTTGGAAAATATTTTGAAAGATTCAAAGAGCTTTTGATAAAATGTCCACACCATAACTTTGAAAAATGGACGATTTGCCAAATCTTATATGATGGACTCGAAAACAGCTCACGAACCATGCTCGAATCAATGTGCCAAGGCAATTTTCTTGCCCAACATCATGACGATGCTTGGCAATTTCTTGAAAACCTCGCTGAAAAGTCGTCCCAATGGGAACGCACGAACGAAAAATCAATCTACTCACGATCGAGTGCACACTCGACGGGATCTTCTTTTGCTTTGGAAGCTAAGATCGACGCAATGATTAAAAAATTCGATAACGTTTTCTCATCGAATCAAACGAACCAAGCTTCCCAACCAATGTGTTATAAATGCAACGATCCTAATCATATAGCCGATCACTGTCCCAATTCCGTCGAACAAATCAATGCTTTCAATAAAACCAAAAACGACCCGTTTTCTCCAATGTACAACCCTGGATGGAGAAATCATCCGAATTTTGCGTGGAACCAAAACAATCCCAACACGAATACGATTCGTCACAATTTTCAAGCATTTCCGAATAATGCTTCGAATCCTCCCTTTCAGCCCAATAATTTTCAACCAAACTTTGCGGGCCCGTCTCATAATCAACCGCAACAACCAAATTTTCCACCAAATTCTACTCATCCTCCACAAGACGATAAACGTTTAACTTCGCTTGAGAAAACTCTTGAAACGTTGGCTAAGGCAACTACTCAAAGCCTTCAATCAAACAGCAATTTGCAAAATTTATTGACTTCATATATGCAAAACACAAACCAATCGATTGCGAAACTCGAAATGCAAATGAGTCAATTAGCCACGTCTGTAAGTGAACGTGAACAAGGAACATTCCCAAGCCAGCCCCTTCCAAATCCCAGAAATCAAAACGCAAATTCAAATCAAGCCCATGTTGTTAAAGATAGCAACGTCACCCAGTTGAATGCTATCACAACTCTCCGTTCTGGTAAACAAATCGATAATCAAGTCGTTAATCCAAATGATTCACTGGGAACTTTTCTCGATACTTCTAAAACAACGAACGACTCAGAACAGAACGTGGAGCCAAACGTCGAATCGAACGACAATCAAAATTCTTCTTCTTCTACTCGAGTAGACCCGCCTACCGAGTATCGTGTTCCGTTTCCACATCGTCTTCGACCAAAGAAACACTCGGACCAAATGGAAAAGACGTTGGAAATTTTTAAACAAGTAAAAGTGAACATCCCGCTTCTTGACATCGTTCAGCAAGTCCCCACTTACGCGAAATTTCTTAAGGACTTGTGCACCCAAAAGAGACACACTCAAGTGCCCAAAAAAGTCTTCTTAGCCGCTAGTTTGAGTGAAGTCTTGTCCCAATCCATGCCCGTTAAATACAAAGATCCTGGTTGCCCTACGATCTCGTGTACAATTGGAGACAAGACGATTAACAAATGTTTGATAGACTTAGGCGCGAGTGTCAACTTGATTCCATACTCCGTGTACGAATAATTAGGCTTAGGTGAGCTCAAACCCACAAAAGTTACGCTTCAATTTGCCCCGTTCCATTAAGAAGCCCGTGGGGGAAATCGAAGACGTGCTCATTCGAGTAGGGCAATTCATATTTCCCGTTGACTTTATAGTTCTCGAAACACAACCCGTGATAAATCCCTCGAGTCAAATTCCATTGATTTTAGGCCGACCATTCTTAGCCACCTCAAACGCCTTAATCAATTGTCGTAACGGTTCGATGAAAATCTCTTTTGGAAACATGACTTTGGATCTTAACATTTTCAATCTTGAAAGCCACTCGAACGAACTTCGTGACCAAACATTAGAAGTTAGTGCCATTCACGAAAACTTTGAAAATGAAACACTTGATCTTAACGATGAACGCGAGGCCGAGTACGGAAAATTGTTTCATGAAGTTCCCAACGAGATCGAATACACTCTTCCCTTTGAATCGCTTCAAGTTGAGTCCGAATCTCAGCCCAATTCTGCAATCGAAAAACTCCCGAAGTTGGACCTCAAACCACTTCCCGCTCACCTTAAGTATGCATACTTAGGTGAAAACGAAACTTGTCCTGTCATCATTTCTAACAATCTTTCTCTTGACCAAGAAGCTTCTCTTCTCTCTATTCTTTTGAAAAATAGAGAAGCAATTGGGTGGTCCATTACCGATATTAAGGGAATTAGCCCTGCTATTGTCCAACATTGCATTCATTTGATTGACGAAGCCAAACCCACTCGTGATGCACAACGGAGGCTTAACCCAAAAATGAAAGATGTGGTTCGTGACGAAATTCTTAAGCTCCTCGATAATGGTATCATATACCCCATCTCCGATAGCCTATGGGTTAGCCCAATTCATGTCGTGCCTAAAAAGTCCGGACTTACTGTTATAAAAAACAACGCTAACGAACTTATTCCAACTCGTACTCAAACGGGATGGCGTGTTTGCATTGACTATCGAAAACTGAATGCTGCAACACGTAAGGATCATTTCCCTCTTCCATTTATCGACCAAATGCTCGAACGTTTAGCCGGCCACGAATTCTATTTCTTCCTTGATGGTTATTCTGGCTATAACCAAATTCCAATCGCTCCCGAAGATCAGGAGAAAACGACTTTCACGTGTCCATTCGGTACATTCGCTTATCGACGTATGCCATTCGGACTTTGTAACGCTCCTGCGACTTTCCAACGATGCATGGTTGGAATCTTTTCTGACATGATCGAGCGCTTTCTAGAAGTCTTTATGGACGATTTCTCTATCTTTGGCGATTCTTTTTCTCAATGTTTACATCATCTCGAGTCGGTTTTGAATCGATGTAAAGAAAAACACTTGACTTTGAATTGGGAAAAATGCCACTTTATGGTCAAACAAGGCATTGTCCTTGGACATATCATCTCAAATAAAGGCATTGAGGTAGACAAAGCGAAAATCGATGTCATTGCAAATCTACCCATTCCCAAATCTGTTAAGGACATTCGATCATTTCTAGGACACGCTGGCTTTTATCGACGATTTGTGAAAGACTTTAGCAAGATCGCTCGTCCTTTGACGACTCTTCTTGGAAAAGAGGTTCCTTTCGATTTTAACTCCGAGTGTATCTCTTCTTTTGAACGTCTCAAAAACGAACTCATTTCTGCTCCAATCATTTGCGCGCCCAATTGGGATCTTCCTTTCGAAATCATGTGTGACGCTTCTAATTTTGCGATTGGTGCTGTCTTAGGACAACGCATCAACAAAATCCTTCATGTCATTTACTACGCGAGTATGACTTTGAACGACGCTCAACTCAACTACACAATAACTGAAAAAGAACTTCTAGCTGTCGTTTTTGCGCTTGAAAAGTTTCGACCTTACTTGATAGGGTCACACATTACTGTGTACACGGACCATTCTGCACTTCGATATCTCTTCGCTAAAAAGGATGCTAAATCCCGTTTGATTCGTTGGATCCTTTTACTTCAAGAATTTGACCTTACAATTAAAGACAAAAAAGGATCCGATAATGTCATAGCCGATCACTTATCTCGTCTTTCAAACGCACCGTCTTCCTTGCCGATCAATGAAAACTTCCCCGATGAACAACTTCTTTCGATTTCTATCAATCCATGGTACGCTGATATAGTGAACTACTTAGTCACTAAAGAAACTCCCTCATCTTGGTCCAAACAGGACAAATGCAAATTCATGTCCCAAGTGAAATATTTCTATTGGGACGATCCATACTTGTTCAAATATTGTCCCGACCAAATCATCCGACGTTGCATTCCGGATAATGAAATAAGGAGTGTTCTTTCGTTTTGCCACGATCAAGCGTGTGGTGGACATTTCGGTACTCGAAAAACTGCGGAAAAAGTGCTTCAGTGTGGTTTCTATTGGCCTTCGCTTTTCAAAGACTCGTTTGAATTTTGTAAAACTTGTGATCGATGTCAAATGCTTGGACGAATTTCTCGACGAGATATGATGCCTTTAAACCCCATTCTTACGATCGAAATCTTTGATGTATAGGGTATCGACTTTATGGGACCTTTTCCCAATTCCTTTGGAAACTTGTATATCCTTCTCGCTGTCGATTACGTTTCAAAATGGGTCGAAGCCGTTCCTTGCAAAACCAATGACCACAGAATTGTTGTGAAATTTCTTAAAGAAAACATCTTTTCGAGGTTCGGCACACCTCGCACAATAATCAGTGATAACGGAACCCATTTTTGCAACCGTTCTTTTGAAACTTTAATAAAAAAATACTCGATAACCCACAAGTTATCCACTCCATATCATCCTCAGACTTGTAGCCAAGTTGAAGTTTCAAATCGACAAATAAAACAAATCTTGGAGAAAACTGTCAATAAAAATCGAAAAGATTGGTCTCAGAAATTGACCGACGCGCTTTGGGCTTACCGTACTGCTTTTAAAACTAACCTTGGGATGTCCCCTTTCCGTTTAGTTTACGGTAAAGCTTGCCATTTACCCGTTGAAATTGAACACAAAGCGTTGTGGGCAATAAAAAACTTAAACTTTGATCATGAAGAAGCTGGCGAAAATCGAAAATTACAACTCAACAAACTAGAAGAACTTAGGAACGACGCGTATGAAAACGAGAAAATTTACAAAGAAAGAACCAAAGTTTTTCATGACAAGTCAATCCTAAGGAAAAAGTTTTCGCCTAACCAGAAAGTTCTTTTATATGACTCGAGACTTCATTTATTCCCTGGGAAACTTAAATCAAGGTGGACCGGACCATTTGTGGTACGAACTGTTTTTCCACATGGTGCCATAGAAATAGAAAACCCAAAGGATGGATCGATTTTCAAAGTCAATGGTCATCGTTTAAAACCCTTCTTGGAATTTTCCGGTAACTAAGAGGAGGAGCTCATGATTCTTCATGAGCCAAGCTACGTCTAGTAAGAATGTTAACCCTCTTTTGTAAATATGTACATATTTTTCCCCGTTACACTCATTATATCATGCATCGACTGTGGGGACACAGTCAAAATTAAGTGTGGGGGGTCTCATTTTCATTTTATTTTTTTAGTTTTTCATGGCATTTTTGAATTTTCATTTTCTTCAAAAAAAAAAATCTCAAAACTCTTAAATCTCAGAAACATTTTCTTTTTACCATTTTGATTTATTTTTGAAGAAACACTATGGGATAAGTATAAGTTTTGGTTAATAAATTGAAATTTTTGAAAATTTATTTGTCTTAACAAAAATAAAGATGAAGTTTGATTACAAATAACAATGGTTTTACTAGTATATAGGAAGGTTCATTGATGTTAATTATGAAGTATGTTCTAATTGAAAATCGTTGTTTAAAAAGTGGTAAATTTAAAGTAAAAGATATAACATTTTTGTCTTCTAAGTTAAATGGTGCTAAGATGATTTTGCAAAACTCTCTCTCTCTTAAAAAGAAAATATATATATAAAAAACAAAAAACAAAATAATAACATCCAAAGTATTCGCTCTCATTTAAAAGTCCTCACGGTTATGCATGGGTGAATTACTTGGAATCTTTGATTATGTGCTTTCATACTCATTTAAAAGTCCTCACGGTTATGCATGTATGGAACACATATAAAAAAAAGAACAGACTTAATAAAAACCACCTACGGTCGATAGGTGTATGCACGAAAGTGTGTACACTCGCCATGCTCTGTACTCCCCTCACATAAGCCCGAAAGGCAGTGCATGCGTGGTATATCTGGCCTCAGTTTACCTGAGCTAGGTGTGTAATTTTTCTTGCAAATAATGAGAGAGCAAGCAATTGAAATCCTAGCACTATTTTAACTTGTTTGACCTAACTTGTTATTGAAAAGAAATGAAAATACCACTTTAATAAACTTTGATAATCAACTAAGGATCCATTTCATAATTACATTGTGTTATCAACCGAAACAACTAGCCAAACTATGGTCTATCTGTCATGACAACTTGATTTTTATTGGAAATTTTGGCGAGTAAATGACTTAAATTTTCAAGACAATGACCAAAACTTGTATTTAACTTATTCGTGTCAATTTAAAAATAAATCCTTCATTTGTAAATATTTCCAAAAAATTCGTATTCACCTCTTTGTAAATAAATCTTGCAATTTGTAAATATTTTCATCCTGCATTTGGATTTTGTGGGTAGTATCCGCTGAAAACTCTCACGAGACAACACTCGTCCTACTGGGGACACCCAGAGGTTTAACGGCTTGTTGCATACGCTCAATGCAATCGTGCTCCCTACGAAAACGGATTTATCTTAGTTTTCCTATATTCGAGGACGAATAAAAAGATAAGTGTGGGGGTATTTGATGTGCACGTAATTGTGCATATATTTACATCCATATTTTATCTCTTTTTATTTAAATAATCATCATATTTGGGCATTTTAACATGTTTAAAACCAAAATTCAATTATTTCCAAACCATCATATTTTCATCATCATTCAGGGGCAAAACGGTCATTTTTGTGCATGTGTCAATGTAAGAATTTTTACTTGGACATTTTTTGATTATTTTTATAGGAATTTGGATGCATATGGAAGAGGCTTATATGAAGATACATGCATGCACAAGGAAATACAAAGGAATGAAGAGGAAATAATTCAAGTTCAAGATCATAGAGGACCCCACCCACTTACCTAACTTCCAATTAGAAGCTAAGCACATGCTAAAAAACTTAATGCTTCATGTACATATTAAGTGGGGGATTAGTGAATGTTAATGATTACTTGGAGGCTACACCACCTCAAGGGTATTTTGGGAAGCTCCCTAAAAAGAGAATTAGGGTTTTATGCATGTATAAATAGCCCTCTTATGTACATGAAGATCATCATCTACTCTTTCATTTTACTTAGGAAATTAAGAAATCAAAGTGTAAGCTCAATGTTATATGAAATAAAAATGGCTTCCAAGCCTCTTTCTTCTCTCTTTTCTACATGTTTTTCTTTGTTTTATTGTTAATGTTTATTTATATGCTCTCTTTCTCCTTATGTTCATAGCTTAGAATTACATTTATGCAAGTAGTTAGTAGCTAATCTCTTTTGCTTTCTTTGCTTATTTTCTATTTTCTTTTCTTTAATGTTGAAACGTACTTGTGATGCTTCAATGCCACAAATGAGTAGCTAAACCCCTTCAATTTAGGGGTGATGAAGCTCTCTAACTTTATGTAATTTCAACATTTTTTATGATTTATGATCTCTTTGTTTATGCTTCATGAATGTGAATTTTGATGTAAGTTTATACAAGTGGGTTTGATAGCTTATATTGCTTATGCAAATGAGCTATTCTTACTCAACATAAACACAATTTACATCAACATTTGCTAATTAATTTTTGATTATGAAATGAAAGTAAAAATGAAATTTGATGATCTATGTTACTAGTTACAATAGTAAATATATCATGCTTAAAATAGTTTTTGCTTTGGCTTCTTTTTCATGAGAATTGTAAGTGGTATAATTGTTGTATTATAGTTTGATGGTTTGAGTTATGTTAACTAATAACATAAACAAACCATACTTATGATAAATGCAATGATTATTTCACTTAATATCAAAGTTAGAGATCATAAATTATGTGTTTGTTGATTTACAAAAATATGAGAGTGGATTTGCCTCTAAATTGTTCTCTAGTTCAATAGTTTACTAATCACATTTCAATTCTAGTTTAGCTTCATTTTAGTTCTATCCAACAATTTCACTCGACTTTGGTATAATTTGATTGAATAGAAAATTTTAAAATCATCAATTCCCTGCGGATCGACCCGTATTCGCCACGTGCTACATTCGTACACCGTGCGCTTGCGGTATAAATTTTATTTCAAAATTCATCCGGCGGTTTTCTAAACCGATAGAATTTCCGTCGATGAACAATATGTATATTCCCTAGGATCGCTCTTCGGTGTTGGTCTTTTTGAGCCGCACGATATATAGTGACTACCTTGTGGAACTTGTGTTACCTTCATTGGTATTTGTTATTTGCTTTTATGGCTTGTTTTGGGATATTCCTATCCTTTGTAACTATGAGTTGCCGATGATACGAGGCTTGTTATGATATGATTCATCTTTTGTTAGATGATTGTTTATCTCTTTTAGAGATATTTGTTATACATTGTAACCTTGCAGGTTATTGGTGTTCAGTTTGTCTAACTGATTTGTTTAGCTAGACTGACCCATGTATTTTATACTCGAGTCAGACCGAAATGTTTCCGGTTAGGTGCATTTGGACTTAGCCTATTTTGCTTCCACATGGACTATCCAGCTTGTTCCTTTTTATTATAACTTTTTGTGTTGTCCTTTTTATTGTAACTCTGATATATGTATTCATTTGGAATCGTTTGTATATTGTGGTTTGCTATACCACTTGATATGTTTCAGTTCATATACTCTGTTATGTATAAGTATATGTGTATACGATGATCTACTGTTCTGTGATGTATATTACATTTGAGTTTGTTATATTCTGTTCTGACAGATCCTCCAACCACCTATGGTTTTGTTTTAAATATTCATTGGATATGTCGATCTGCTTGGTATGTCTATTGTCGATGTATTCAATAGATAGTTAGAGCAAGGCTATACATGGTCGCTCCTAACCAGCCTTATTCTCCGTGTTAGTTGACGGCATTACCATGTAGTGTCCTTGGCTAGCATGGGTATAGAGGTGAGGCGTCACAACTTTGGTATCAGAGCTGAGTTCAGAACAAAATATGATAAACACAGAATAGAAGCACATATTACGATACATCAGAGTGTAATAAGTGATACAAATCTTTGAATCATCGTGTCTCTCTATTCCTTCTGCCATCAAAGGTTAGATAGAATGTGGTAATACGTCTAGGAATGCATTTTTGTTCCGTAGTATTCCACATTTAAATTAATGATATCTACCTTGTGAATAATCTTGTTCTTATCTTACTTTCAGCGTATGGCTGGAAGAGGTAGGAGACGACGTTCGGATGCTGGGCAATCCAGTGGCTCACATCCGGATGGCGTTTATATGTCTGCCGATCAGTTTTTGGAATTGTTTAGGAGCACTCAGCCTCCAGTTCCTCCTCGAGTATCTCCACCTCGCAAGTCTGCCTTTACACCTCTGTGCAGTGATTTTTCTCATCTTGGAGGAAAGCCGTTTAAGGGCTCCGAATCTGTTCTTGAAGTCCAAGCTTGGTTTCGTACGTGCGAGCGTATTTTCTCTCGCATGGATCTTTCTGACTATGATAGAGTTCTTGTAACTTCTAGCTTGTTACAAGGGCATGCTCTTGATTGGTATGAGCTTCTTGTAGCCTAAATTGATGAGTCTACTCTTTCTTAGACTCAGTTTCGAAAACTATTTGAACTCAAGTTCGTTCCTGAATCTGAAAAAAAATTATTGACCCGTCTCTTCCTTGAGTTGAAGCAAGGGAAATCTTCTGTTTCTGAGTATGTTGCATCATCCGAGGCTTTATCTAAGTATGGTCTTGAATTCATTAGCACTTCTTATAAGAAGAATCTGAAGTTTGTCTCAGGTCTTAAGAAATATCTTAAGAAGTCTTTTTTGCTCCGGCTTAAGCTTTATTTTGAGGGGTTGATTGATTCGGCGCTTCATCTTGAAGCCGTCAAGAAGGACTTAGTGAGGATGTTGAGGTTTTCAAGAACCCCAACAAGAAGCAGTTTCCATTTCAGAAGAGGTCTTTTCTTTCTAAGAAGAAGAAGACTGGTGGTTCTAGTTTACAGCCTCAGTCTTCTGGGACACCTTTTGTTCGAAAGTGTTTCAATTGTGGTTCTCCTGATCATATGATTCGAGCTTGTTCCAAGCCTCTCTTATGCCGTTATTGCAAGAAGGAAGGTCATCATGTTTCCACTTTCCCTACTGTTCCGGTTGGTGCCAAGTCTAGCAAGCATTATGCTACTAAGGCTTCTGAAGGTCCTTCTCAACCCAAAGGTATATCCCTATCTATTTTGGAATGTTCTATTTTATTTCATGATCATAGTATTCGAGTTCTTTTCGATACAGGTGCATCACATTCTTTCGTATCAAAAAAGCTCGTTGATGATTTATCTTTGGATGTTTCTTGTTTGGTTACTTCTTTAAGGATTGTGAATCCTAGTGGGGGATCCGCGACCCTTAGCATGCTTTGTGATGATGTTGAGATTATTTTATGTGGCTTTTCTTTTCGTGCGAATCTGCATGTTATATCTTGTCTGGGATTTGATATGATTTTGAGAATGGACTGGCTAGTGAGATATGATGCCAGGATTATTTGTTCGGAGAGAATTTTGTATCTTCGACATCCGGATTCGCCTACTCAGCTATCACTTGTTCTTCGGGATGTGGATAATTCCAAAATGGCTTTATGTTCTCTTAATTCACGAGATGATGATGATATATCTCGTATTCCTATTGCTTGTGACTTTTCTGATGTTTTTGAACCTATTTCGGGTTTGCCGCCCAAGCGGGCAATTGAGTTCCGCATTGATCTCATTCCAGGCGCGCAGCCAGTTAGTCGTCCTCCCACGAGGATGTCTACAATGGAAAATGAGGAACTCAAGAAGCAGCTTTTAGAGCTTGAGTCCAAGCAGTTGATTCACTCCAGTTTTTCTCCGTGGGGATCTGCGGTCGTCTTCGTGAAGAAATCCGATGGAACCTTAGGCTTTGCATTGACTATCGCAAACTTAACGAGTTAACCATTAGGAATAGGTATCCATTGCCTAGGATCGATGATATGTTCGATCTATTGAGTGGTGCTAAGGTCTTTTCTCAGCTTGACCTTGCCACGGGTTTTCATCAGTTACGAGTCGCGGAGGATAGCATACCTCTTACTGCTTTCCGCACTCGTTATGGTTCTTTTGAGTGGCTCGTTATGCTGTTCGGTTTAACGAACGCTCCTGCTTTCTTTGTTGATCTCATGAATCGAGTATTCCGGGAATATCTCGATAAGTTCGTCCTTGTCTTCATTGATGATATCCTTATTTATTCTAATTCTGAAGCTGAGCTTGCTAATCACTTGAGAATTGTCTTGAGTACTCTCCGTCATCATTAGCTTAGTGCCAAATTCTCCAAATGCCACTTTTGGGAGAATAAGGTTAAGTTCTTAGGCCATGTTGTATCTTCCGATGGCATTTCTGTCGATCCCTCAAAGATCGAAGCCCTCCAGAATTGTAAGAGGCCTGAGAATGTTCATGAGATTCATAGTTTTCTTGGATTGGCGGGTTATTACCGTCGGTTCATTAAGGATTTTTCCCGTGTTGTGCTTCCTCTCACCAGCCTTACTCGGAAAGGCACTCGTTTTATTTGGTCCGATAAGTGTGAAGCTTCCTTTCAAACATTGAAGGAACTTCTCACTAATGGTCCTATTTTGGTGGTTCCCGAGGGGAATCATGATCTTGTTGTCTACACCGATGCTTGTGGTAGTGGTCTCGGTGTTGTTCTTATGCAGAAGATCGGGTAGTTGCTTATGCTTCTAAGCAACTGCGTCCGAATGAAGTTCGCTATGCCACTCATGATCTTGAGTTAGCCGCCATTGTCTTCGCCTTGAAGATTTGGCGACACTATTTATTGGGCGAGCGCTTCATTCTCTATACCGATCATAAATCCTTGAAGTATTTGTTCACTCAGAAGGAACTCAATTTGAGACAACAACGTTGGCTTGAGTTTCTTGCTTCTTACGACTTTGATATCCAGTATACCCCTGGTAAGGGTAATCGTGTTGCTGATGTGCTTAGTCGCAAACATTCGACTGTTATTTCTATGATGCTTGCCGAATAGGATATTCTTGAGACTCTATCTTTTTGTGAAATTCGTGATCGAGGTTAATCTTTTGATTCTCCTATTCTATTATTTAGTTTGGGAGCTCGACCCATTTTGTTGGATCGTATTGCCGATGCTCAGCGGCGTGATCCTGATTTGTTGCATCTTATTCAGCTTTGTGAGTCTGGATCCTGTGATGAGGCGTTGCGGGATTTCAGCATTGATTCTCATGGGTGTCTTCGCAAGAAGAACCGTCTTTTTGTGCCTTCTGATTTTGCACTTAGGCATGACATTCTTGATGACTGTCACTGTTCTAAATATACCATTCATCCTGGTAGTAGTAAGATGTATGCGGATATGCATCATCTTTGTTATTGGGAAGGCATGAAGTGCGATGTGGCAAGTTATGTGAGTAATTGCATAACTTGTTAGCGTATGAAGGCCGAACATCAGCGTCCTTCGGGTCTTCTTCAGCTTCTAGAGATTCCATTATGGAAAGGGGATCAGATTTCTATGGATTTCATTGACGGCCTACCTCGTTCGAGATCAGGCCATTTTAGCATTTGGGTTATTGTTGATCGCCTCACTAAGTCTGCTCATTTTATCCGTATTAAGTCTAATAGGACTGCTTCACATTTGGCTAAGTTATATGTCAAGGAAATCGTGAGACTTCACGGTGTTCCTAGTTCTATTGTGAGTGATCGTGATCCTTTATTCACGAGTCATTTTTGGCAGAGTCTTCAGCAAGCTTTGGGAACAAAGCTTAATTTCAGCACAGCTTATCATCCGTAGTCTGACGGACAGACTGAACGGGTGAATCGTATCTTGGAAGATCTTCTCCGTATTTCTATTTTTGATTTTGGTGGTAGTTGGGAGGATCACCTACCTCTTGTAGAATTCTCCTACAATAATAGTTTTCAGTCTAGTATCGGTATGACTCCTTTCGAAACTTTATATGGAAGGCCATGTCGATCACCTTCTTGTTGGTTGAAATCTGGGGAGAAGCTTATTCTTGGTCCAAATTTTGTTTGTGATTCTTTCGAGAAGATTGATCTTATTCGGTTGAGAATGAAAGAGGCACAAAGCCGCCAGAAATCCTACGCGGACAGCCGTAGGAAGCCTCTCGAGTTCTCGATTGGTGATCTTGTCTTTGTTCGTGTTTCTCCTTTGAAGGAGGTTATGCGTTTCAGTACGACTGGGAAATTGGCTCCTCGCTTTATAGGACCATTTCCTATTACTGAACGTATTGGCCCTGTGGCTTATAGAGTTTCACTTCTAGCTCATTTATCTGGCATTCATGACGTGTTTCACATCTCTCAACTTCGGAAATGTCTTCGGGAGTCGGATTCTGGCATTGATTCTCCTGATTTGCAAGAGCTTGAGGTCTCACTGGACTTATCTTTTGTACAGCAGCCTATTCGCGTACTTGACACGGAGGTGCGACACCTTCGAAACAAGGACGTGCCGCTCGTTAAGGTTCAATGGTCCGCTAATCCCAATGACTGTACTTAGGAAACCAGAGAGTATATCGAGCGATCTTATCCGAGTTTTCTATCTTTGTTTGGGAATGGTGAGAATATCTTTTCGTCTCAAGCTTATTTCCTTTTCTTTTGAATGTTGTATGTATGTAGTTGTTATAAGTATCTTCTCTAGGAATTGCGGGGACGCAATTTTGTAAGGAGCGGAGATCTGTAACAGTCCGCATATTTAACGATTATATATTTTAATGTTTTATTTAAATATAGCGTCGTTAGTCGGATTTTGGACTCAGAATGTTACTTTTTGCAAATGGCCGAATTAGGACTCGAAACCACCTCCATTGAGTCCAAAATGGCGTTTGCGATCTTTTTGAGTATAAACTTTGATATGTTTGGAGTAAGTTGAATTTTTCTACTTTTTCTAGTTGGGTTTTGGGTTTGGGTTCAGCCCACTAGCTGACTAAATATCCAAACTCAGTCCCTCTCTTCCCCATTCACTCATTTTCACATCCAAACTTAAGCTAAACTGAAAATGGGGGAAAGGAAGAGGAATTAGAAATTCCAATCCCTAGTTTCTTCTTGCAACTTGAATTCTTGCTCCAAAATCAAGGAGAAGGTATTGGTAAGCCTCTTCTTCATCTTCTCCAACACTTCTCCTCTTCAATTTCAGAAAGTTTCCTAAACCTAATTTGGGAAATATGTGTTTTATTCTTAGATTGAAGCTTGTAGAGTTAAAGTGAAGAGTAGTTGATCTCCTTCTTGTGTTTGTGCTTCTCATCTTTGTTTGTGTGTAAAAAGGTGAGTTTTGAACTCACATCTATTTCTCTTGATTTCATGGGTGATGGGTATGAATTCCTATTACCTATTCATATATGCATTTGATTTTTGATTGGATTGGTTTTATGAACATTCCAATTCTTGAGTTTTAAAGTCAAATTTTTATGAACATTCTCTTATGGATGGTTTGATCTCGTTTTGGTGATGAATTGAGGTGCTTATAGGGCCGAGTAGCCGCTAGGCATGAACCCCTAGCGTCCGTGCTCGTCCGATTGAAAGTTGGGAAGTTTGCTCATCATTTGGGATAGGCTGGAAACAACCTAGGTTGCAGGGCCGGCCGGCCGAAGACCCTGTCCGGTCGACCGACCTGCTACGCCGAGCTTTTTTCTGCTTTTGGCCAGCCGACCGAGCTCTGCAGCCGGCCGACCGACCTGCTGCTGTTTTTCCTATTTTTGCCTTTTTGTGTTTTTCAAATTTTATCGATTCAAGTTGGTTTTTAGTGGTTGTTATTGCATCTTTGGCTTTGATAACTTATTTTTTGACTTCTTTCACGGGTTTTTATAAATAATCCCTCTAAAGCGTATTAAAAGCTCGTTTCTCCAATTTATAAATTCTATTTAAAATGCGCACACACAATTTCGCACTTCGAGCGGAGTGGAAGGGAGATCAAATGGTTAGGTAAAACACGGACCATGAATCCATGCGTTTATCTTTGCGATTAATCCCCGACCTATTCGATTGATCGTTTTGGCCTTTTGGTCTGGTTTACCGATGAGATGAGGTGAACTTTGTACTGCTTTGAGTGTGAAATTAACTAACGGATAGTAAACCGTTTAGTGCGAACGAGTGGTTATGGGACTCACGTTACCACTTTTCGGATTCCTTTTTGAGAGTTATGACACATTCTGCCAGTTAGTGGTGTCCAGTACTGGGCCTTCGGACCTTCACCACTACAGTTTGTTGCGTTCGGGTATGTTTCCTTCGGGTTTGCACCTTCAGGTTTGTTGCCTTCGGGTATGTTGCCTTCGGGTTTTTACCTTCGGGTTTGTGCCTTTGGGTTTGTTGCCCTATTGCATCACTTTCGGAGTTAGGTCTTTATGAGCCGCTCGAGTGATATTTGGGTTTGGAGTCTTCGGGCTCATGGATCCTTGTTTATAAATTACCGAGCACGTGCAAATTTTATGATGTTTTCATTGATATGTATATTCCCTAGTATCGCTCTTCGGTGTTGGTCTTTTTGAGCCGCACGATATATAGCGACTACCTTGTGGAACTTGTGTTACCTTCATTGGTATTTGTTATTTGCATTTATGGTTTGTTTTGGTATATTCCTATCCTTTGTTTCTATGAGTTACCGATGATACGAGGCTTGCTATGATATGATTCATCTTTTGTTAGATGATTGTGTTATCTCTTTTAGAGATATTTGTTATACATTGTAACCTTGCAGGTTATTGGTGTTCATTTTATCTAACTGATTTGTTTAGCTAGACTGACCCATGTATTTTATACTCGGGTCAGACCAAGATGTTTCAGGTTAGGTGCATTTGGACTTAGCCTATTTTGCTTCCGCATGGACTATCCAGCTTGTTCCTTTTTGTTATAGCTTTTTGTGTAGTCCTTTATATTGTAACTCTGATATATGTATTCATCTGGAATCGTTTGTATATTGTGGTTGGCAATACCACTTGACATGTTTCAGTTCGTATACTCTGTTATGTATAAGTATATGTGTATACGATAATCTACTGTTCTGTGATGTATATTACATTTGAGTTTGTTATATTCTGTTCTGACAGATCCTCCAACCACCTATGGTTTTGTTTTAAGTATTCATTGGATATATCGATCTGCTTGGTATGTCTATTGTCGATGTATTCAATAGATAGTTAGAGCAAGGCTATAGATGGTCGCTCCTAACCAGCCTTATTTTTCGTGTTAGTTGACGGCATTATCCTGTAATGTCATTGGCTAGCGTGGGTATAGAGGTGGGGCGTCACAACAGGAGAGTACCACTACAAATGGTTGATACCCTACAACAATACAAATGGTTTGAAACAACTTTTTCCCTCAACACCCCTTTGATCATCATCCAATTTCAATCCTTTGATCGCTTCCTGGCAGCTACAAGAAGAAGCTTTGGTGTGGCGGGGACCATTACTTTGGTCGAGTTGGAGATGAGTTCACTTGGGATGGATTCAAGTAGGTTTTTGAGCAGCGTTATATGCCTTCCCGCTAGTATTTCCAGGATGTATCAAGAAGATTACCTTACTTCTTATTATTGTTAGAGTTTTATTCAACACTAAAGCCATACATAGTCTTATTTCCCTACAAACCATAGGAGAGTTAAATCTCGAACCCGATTTCATAGTCGAACCTATTTGTGTGAATAATCCAGTAGGTGGCCCTGCGAATCTTTGTTTACGTTATAGAAAAGTTTCTATTTCGTATTCTCATCATCAATTTCCTATCAGCCTTTGCGTTTTTGACTTTAATGAATTTAAATTTTTAATTGAAATGAACTGGTTAACAAAATATGAAACTAAATTAGATTGTATCAATAAAACGAATTCGATCAAAACCAAACTTGGGAATTTTGTTGTGATTTCTTGTGAGGATCCAACTCCGAAGAGGGACAAACTAATGTATACTTTTGGGTATTCTGACCCAAGTATTTCGTAAAATATTGAATAAATTCATACTCATATTTATTGATGATATTCTGATTTGGTAAGCCAAATTTAGAATATATATTTAGTTTGATCTGGTAATCCATTTCTCTATCTTTCTATGTATATTCATTGTTTGTCTCTCTGTCTAGCAAATTTCGAGGATGAAATTTTCATAAGGGGGGAATCTTTAATGATTCCGTTTTAAGTCAAATTTAGTTTAATAATTAATATAAAATTTTGGGTTTATTTGTGAATTAAAATGAATTCTTCCAAAATAAATGAGATAAATGTTGTTTATATGTAAATAGATTGTAAAAAGAATTTTGAATTTGAAATTCACAAAAATAAATATCTTAGAAATAAATTGGATTTAAAAATCTATATTATAAATTAATAAAAATTTGTTTTCTAATTATAATACACACACACATTGTGATTTGGAAGTTATATTTTGAATTCAATATAATAATTTTCAAAAGCTATTTAAATGTTAAATTCTATATTTAAAAACTCTATAGATAAATATTTATTAATATTAGATATAATAGTTTTAGTTGGAAAAGATTTAATAAAAGGGTTTAAATACTTTCTTTTAAATTTATACATGATATAAAAATAATTTGTATATATATAAATATATAACATATGTTAATGTAATATAAAGAAATGCATTAATTAAATTTGAAACTATAATTTAAATTATATAAAAACATATAAAGACAAATGTGAGCTAATTAATACATACAATTTACAAGTGTAAACCGTTTAAAATGCATTTTAAAAAATGTAACCATTTTAAAAACATGAAATAAACAAGTGTAATAATTTTGATATGTAAAATAACAAGTGTAAGCTAGATAATATCATGCAAATCCAAGTGTCCATTTTTAATTTTCCGTTTTATTTTAAAAATATTATGCACAAAAGATTATATATATACCACTCTCCTCCTTCTTTTTCATTTTTCTTTCATTCAAATTTCATCAAAATTACAAACCTGGAAGCTGAAATACAAACCAGAGATAAAGATTAAAACAAAAACAATCAAACCTCTTCCAATTTCTAAATCCTGAAAGCAATCAAGCAAGAAAAATCAAAACAATCTTCCAGATTTTCAAATCAATTTCCAGTTTCAATTTCAATTGAGCTAAAGATCATCTCAACAAAATCAAAAGCAAAACAACTAAAAAAACTTCAAGCCTGAAGCTATAGATCAGATTCAACTCAGTATCAAAGCAAAGCAAGATCAAAATCTATTTCCAGTTTTCTTTCAAAAGCCTGCTCTCTGTTCAAAACAATATCCAGGTAAGTAAACTTTTTCTTTAAAAAAAGCTTTAAACTTGTTGAATACTTGATGCATGTGTTGAATCTATGAAGCGATATTGTAATTAAAATCTGTGTGGTTGTTTTTAAAACTAGAATATATTTGAACTACTCTATATACAAAACATGAAAGCCTTTGCATGTCAGTATATGTATATACATATGTCTCTGTTTATACTACAGGCTCTAATCCCCTAAAATAAATTCGTTTTCTCTTTATACGATCAATTTTAAGCTCTGATCTCTTAATGAAGGATGATTGTTAGGGTGCAATATTGTTTTTAAAAATAATTTCAAAAATATATATTGAATATTTATTTCAAAAATGAGGAATCACAGTGTTGATCAATATATGTCAGAAAATCGATCATTCTAATTTTATATTTTGATTTTTTAAACAAATTCGTACTTAGATATGGTGATTTTTAAAGTTAATTTCATAAATTTTAAGATTATAATCGTGGAGAATTTGTGAATTGATCGAGTTTTGGGATTATGTCAATTTTCGACGATCGGCGACGAATTGATCATCGTGATCATGGCCGGAGGAAGCTAGGATAAGGGGGTCCTGGGAAAAATGTTCGCTGAAATTTGTGACCATCGTGGCGATGGCACGACGTTGATTTAGGGTTTAACGCCCAGTTTTGGTCAAGATGGTAGTCGAGGTAACTACGTCGACGTGGGCAAACAAGAGGCGATCGTGGGTAATGGAATGGATGTGTGAGATTGCGGTGGAGCTCTGGATGGAGTTGCGAGGTTTCTGGCGACGTTAAGCGGCGACACGAGGTGGTGTCCTGGTGACTGGGTTTTGTTCTAGGTAGTGTTCATATGTCTCGATTTTGATTTCGTGTTAATTCGAAGACCTAGGTGATCGGGAGGTTCAGGCAGGTCGTCGGTGAACTGTAGGAGATGGCAAAGTCGAACGGAGGTGAGGCGTTGGCTTGTGCACTTGGACACGTGTATTTGTATTTCTGGATGATCTTGTGAGAAGAAGAAGAGGGAGGCTCGAAGATGAACTCGGGAAGGTTGGATTGTTGCTCGGGTCTGCTATCGGGTTGATACATGAGTGTGTTAGTAGGTTTTAAAAGGTATAAATTTAAAACAGAAAAAAGGGGCTACTCGGGGAATTGCTCGAGGAAATCTGGAAATGGCTCGGGTCTGACTCGAGTTTATCCTGGGTTTATGTTGTTGCAGATTCTTTTAAATTTTAAAAATTAACAAATTTTTGAAGTTTAAATCCATCAAGTTTAGCAAATTTTGTTAAACTAATTCTTTTGTACAATATGTGTTTGTTTAAGTTTGGGATTAATTAAAGGTTTTAAAATAAATTATTTTAATTAATCAATTAAGTTTAAAGTGTTCTAATACATATATCCTTTATCTCAAATTAATTCTTAAGGTATTTTTAATAATATTATGATTAAGAAGTTAATTAAGAAGAGATGTTTAAATTGTTAATTGACTTAAAGTTTTAAGTTAATTTACGCCTTATTGATAATTAATTTCAAAGGTTTATTTAATAAGGTTTAAAAGATAATTAAATAATTAATTAAGATAAATGGTTTATGTTAAGTTAATTGAGGTCTTAATTTAATTAAGGATTATGATTAATTTATTAAGGATAATTACTTTAATGTAATTAATTTAAAGGTTGATTAATTAATATATGTAATTAAAGGATAATTACTTTAAGGATAATTTATTAATGTCAGTAATTAAGGGTAGTAAATTACTTAAAAGTTAATTACTTAATGAAAGTAATTAGGAACAACTAATTAATGATTAAGGTTAATTAATCAATTGATTTAAAAGATAATTACTTATGTAAGTAATTAAAGGGTTAATTTGTTAATTAATTGAGAGTTAATTAATTAATGAGATTAATTAGAGGTTGATTAACTGATAATCAAGGGTTAATTAATTAATGTAATTAATTAAGGGTTAGTTAATTGATAATTAAAGCTTAATTAATTAATGATTAAAGGATAATAAATTAATAATTAAAGGATAATTAATTATGAATCTAAGGATAATTAATTAAGATGGATAATTAAAGATTGATTAATAAATTTCATTAATTAATTAAAATAATGACAGATGGTTTATAATTAATTAGTATTAATTAATTAATCAGGGATGGGTAATTAATTAACTTATTTGGTTTAAATTAAATTAATTATAAACTATGTGATTAATTGATCTTGCTTATGAATGATTGGATTTTATTGAATGCTTTGAATTGTTTGATATCTCTAATATGTGATGTTCTGTGGTATGATTACTTTGGATTGAGCTGTGATTAATGTAAGTTATTTATCTGTGATAAATTTACATGTTTATCTGTGAATGGAAGATAAGCGTTATAGGATTATACCGCTTATTGATATTGTTGTGCTTGGATCTATGATGGTTGTGATGTTTTATTGTTGTATGCAATATCCCTACACACAAATATGGATTTTGTGGGAAATTGGTTAAGTCATGGGTATTTTGAACTTAATATTATTTTATTCAAAATGGTGAAGGAATTTCAAAGTTGAATTTTGAATCCAAAATGGTTTGGAAGTGGAATTGAGTTGAATACGAAAAACTTTTAAAAAGGAAGTTTTGAAATTAAAATTATTTTGGGGATTTAAATTTAACTCAAAATAGAACTTTCCAAGAGGATGGCAGTTCGCTAATTTTTCGATTTATACTTTAAAAGGTTATAACTTGAGCAAATTTAATCGGATTTTCCCGTAATGAAAGATCTTTGTTTTCAAATGATAATAGCTTTCATATTAAGAAAGAATTTTCGGTTTTTGTTGAAAGGATTTCAAGTTATGGGGAAATCAAATTTGAAATGGAAATTGTTTTGAAAGCTATGAATGAATCTTTGTTAAAGATTTGGTAAACCTTGCTTCAAATTGAAGAGGATCTTACAGATGGAACTTTTGTTTAAAAGATTAAAATGGAAATTTTTTTAAATCATTCGAAAGAAAAGGTTTTGGGAAAAAAGTTGTGACTTAACTAAGATCCCAATATATCCATATGTTTGTAAAAACAAGCTCATTATTCGGTTAAGCTGGGAGAGGACTTTATGTCATAAAAACCATTCCGAATGAATGTACAATGAAATGGATATCATTTGAAGATGGTGTTTGAAGACTGCGTATTTTCGAAAATGAAAGGATTATCCGTCGAATGTCTCTTCACCGAATGGCCCGGGCATAGAGATTTATATCACCCTATGTGATGGGTAGTCCGGACGTGATTAGGGAATATCTGGATTTGCAAGGACTTCTTTTGAAGTGCCTTCGATTCCATTCAGGCCTAGGATGGACTGGTATGGATGTATATCAGACGTTACACTTTGAGATGTAAAGCTGGTTTCCATCAAATACATTTCTGTTTGGTGGCGGAGAATTTATTCTTCTTGGCTTAACACCCTTCTCTGAGATGTACGAGCTTAGAGATTATGTAGTCGATGATTACTAGTGATATATTCCCAATTTGGTAATGTGGCATGCTAAGTGCTGATCATTGGTTGATCGAAGCATGACTTTTGTGAAAAGTATAGCTTTGTGGGACGAGACTTCATCGAACCTCACACCCCGGAAATGGTCGAAACAGGAAGGATGCAGCAAGGTTACCGGGGTCGCGCCCCTTAGGGTATGTGCATTTTCTTCTGGATAAAAAATTGTATCATGATATGGAGCCCAGATATTTAACTTATGGGGATTTGTTGGAATTTGTTATTGGTGCCTCGGTAAAGGTCGGTGTCGACCCGAGAATGTATACTCGTGACAGTTAGTTACCTAGTTACAGAGGTAATCTGACATTGTGTTGGCAGAGATCCGGTTAGGTTCTCGGGGAATCCCTCTAGGGGCATACCCATTCGGAAAGGAGGTTCCTTAGCCTTGACCATTTGTTGGAAATCCAATCACCCAATATGGGCCATGTACGGTTTCTAGTTGTATAACCTGCCATTCTTAAATGGTAGCTATATACGAATAATATAATGGTACGTATGCTGTCTAAGGTTAATATAATACTTTCGAAATGTTTTTCAAACTATGCACTAATAATAATATCAAAAGGATTTTCATGTATCAAGCATGTTTGACTATCATAAGTAGAAATCTCCCCCAAGTGTGCAATGTATTGTGTGTGGCGGGAGGCCTTATGGTAGTTTCATTTTCCAAAAGGCATAGCGAATTTCTTTTTATTTCTTTTTGTTCAAACAACTATTTTTGTTTGCTTACACCAGTCGCATGACTGACCTGGAGTTTATTGTTTCCTTTCTAAACTCTAGGTGCCCATAATTTTCCACACGGACAGCCTAGAGTCAGGTTATCAGAGAGTCAGCTAGTAGATGTAAATTCGGTAGCCTTCAGTCTTTGGTTTGGTAGCATATGAAAGTCTTCGAAGCCTGTGGATTTGGGATTGCATTTGCTTCGTTGCAGCATGATAGCCTTTGGTTTTGAGCTTTTTGGATTGTTCTTTGCAGCTTTGGAATGGAGATGCAGTTGTTGGATTCTCTCGCTCTCTTTCACTCTCTTGAAGACCCTATTGATGTTGTCTTTCTACTGCTGGTGTTATTTCCGCTGCCACTTTCCACTGTTGTATCTATTTTGGCTCTGATATTGTTGGGCATTGTTATTAGAATGTTGTATCCACGTTGTATATCAATAAAATTCTTCTTTTATTGCCGCTGTGTTGTTTTCACCTAATGTGTTATAAGCTCCGACGAATCGGACTCCAACGTTTGAATCTCCAGCATTCGAATACGGGCGACGTATTTGATGTCGATTTTCAGATGCTGAATTCTAGGTCGTCACATCTCTTCTACCAAGCTTCTCAAAAATATCCAATAGCCCCTTATCTTTCTTCTGACTAATCCCAATGCGGTTCATAAGTGTAAATTCCACATCCAACGCTACTAAAAATCATAGTGTGATGTAGATGATGGTTGAAAATCAAACGTAGAAATACAATCTGAGTGCTTTCACTCTAAAAACATAGGACTCAATACTGCGTACTTCCTTGTCAAGGCATCGGCTATAAAATTGCCTTTGCCCAAAGTATATGAGATGTCGAAATCATACGATGCCAAAAACTCCACCTACCTCTGCTGTCTTAAACTCAAATACTACTACGAGAAAAATAATACTTTAGAGACTGATGATACATATACAGCTCAAACCACTACCCTAATTAATATTGTCTCTATGAATTGAGTACAAAGATGATGGCTGTGAACTCAAGGGTAGGATAGTTTCTCTTATGAATCTTCAACTACCAATTAGCATAGCTCACCACTCTCTCTTCCTGCATTAAAACCATGTCCAATCGTATCCCACAAGTGTCGATATACACTATGAACGCCTTTATACCGTCGGGTAATACGCGAATAGGTGCACTAGTCAATGCCTCCTTCAGCTTATTAAAAGCATCCACTTCGCATCCCATAAGAAAACCAAATTCTTCTTGGTAAGGCATGTCAAAGGGGCAGAGATTTTAGTGAAGTCCTTAATGAACTTCCTATAGTAGCCCGCCAAACAAAGGAAACTCCTCACTTCTGTGGCATTCTTCGGCACGTGCCAATCCTGTACTGCAGCAAATTCACTAGGTTTAATTTCCAGCCCACCTTCAGAGACAACGTGTCCTAAAAAGCATACATCTTCAAGCCAAAAGTGACCCTTGAAAATTTTTGCCTTCAATTTATGCTCATGGAGTGTATTGAGCACTTCTTCTAAATGCAACTTATGCTTCTCCTCGCTTTTTGTAAAGAATAACATGTCCTCCACAAATACCACTATGAACTTATTAAGCAACCCTATAAAAACTTGACACATCAAATCAAAAAAGTAAGAAGGTGCATTGGTCAGTCCAAAGGGCATGACTAACCACTCATACAGTTTGTCAGGTGTACGAAAAAAGTCTTCTAAATACTATCCTCATCCACATGCAACTAATGGAATCTAGTAGCCAAGTCAAGTGCGAGAACACCTTCACTCCAACTAATTGGTTAAAGGGATCATCTATGCGGGGCAACGAGTAACGATTCTTCTTCATCGGCTTATTTAACTCTCAATAATAGACGTAAAGTCTCGGAGAACCATCTGCCATAGTGGCAAAGACAACTAGTGCTCCCCATTCTGAAATACTCCTTCTCCAACGGCTCAATCGATTACTTATTTAGCTCGTGTCTCTCCTTAGGAGTCATATGCCTTAAAGGAAAGGCAATAGGTCCGGCGTTCTCCAAGAAACTCGATCTCTATATGAGGTGGGAGACCGCTAACCTCAAAAAAGATATCTGGATAGTCTCTAACTATAAGCACTGAATTTAACTCATCATATGATAGGTTTAATGAATATAGGTAACTCAACATAACTGAACGTCTGGGATTGCAATGAACCAATAGACTGCGGCCATTATAAATATCTAGCCTAATAGTCTTCCTACAATAATCTAGAATCGCACTATACATCATAAATCAAATCCATGCCCAAAATCAAACCAAACCATGAAAATCCTAAGACAAAAGCATCACATTTGAACTTGATCTTCAAAATGAACAATTTCAAACTCCTACATATCATTGAAAAATAAGCCAATCCTCCAACAGGGTTTGATACAAGTACATGATCCGTAATAATGCTAGTATCGAAGTCTAACTCATCTACCAGTCTACTTGAGATAAAAGAGTGTGATGCCCCCATATCAAATAAGTATAAATAGGTAAATCAGATAATGTAAACACCTCAAACTATGACCATTTTTCCCCTCGTCCATAACTAGAGGCGTACTTGAGCTAGAAACAATGTCCAGTGCATATGTTGAAACCACCAGGGTAGAGGTCTTCTGAGGTGCAGGATACTCCCACCTCATGTGCCCGAATTGATTACAGTTGTAATACTTAATCTTCGAACTGTCTGTCTTGCACTCCCTCATAAAATGCCGCTTCTTTCTACACTTCCTGCACTATAGCTCTTGCTTCTTAATCTTTCCTTTGGGTCCCATTCCACCCTTGTGTGGATTCTACCAGGGTTCCTTTCTTCATGTCTTCTTAGGCTCACTTTTCACTCCTTAATTGAAAACAACATTTAATAAAGCTATCTCCACCAATCCTTCAAAAGTTTCACCCATAGGAATATGATTAAGGACCAAATCCTAAAGAGGTTGATTCGGTCCCTTTGCAAACTTCATAGGTTTTTTATGAGAGGTATCGATCAGCTCCATCTCAAACCTAGCTAATTCGTTGAACTAATTAACGTTCTCTTTTACCGATATCTATTCTTACCGCAAATATATGAACTTCTCCAACTGTACTCCCTCTTCAACCTTGGTTAGAAATTTCATTTCAGAACATCTCCTAAACTCACCCCAATTAATTTCTCCCTCATCAATCTCAGCAACACCACATCCCACCAATTCAAAGCCTCCCTCTACAAATGCCAAGTGGAAATCCATCTCCTAATGTCATCTTTGAGACACATTAGTCCAAAATTCTCTCATAAGTCCGAATCTAATTCATCAATCTATATATGACTCAATCCCCACATACGGTTTCCCGCCTAGGCTCGCAAAGTCCTTACATAACTTAGAAAAAATGATGGTAGGTAGATAGGCAGGAGCTACAACCAAGGCTCGCTCCATGGGTCCTCTATTAGGGTTAAACTTGGCTTGTCCTCTTGCTTGCAAATATCGATGGAACTAAATCAAGATGTTCACTTTCGAAATCTCAATTGCATCACCCGAGCCACAACTAGCAGGATTGCTTATCCTTTCTGTTTTTGATTTAAGAAATTTATTAGCAAATTTTCTATGGATAGTATTGGCAAGAATAAGGGAATGAGTCATTCGTATTAGACTTATATATATAATTAAAAGCTTTTATCCATATATAGGTATACACACACACACTTTGGAAACCCATTTTGAAAACCTTTTTATTTAAAATTAGAAATTTTTTGAATTTTTTTTTCAAAAAACGTTTTAGTTACTTCTTTTAGCACGCCTCTAATCTCTAGGGAATTTCAAACCTAGGTTCTGATACCAACTGTGACAACCCGCACCTCCCGACATACCGATCCAAATTCTAAGTTGACTTTCGGACTTGTGCTGGTGCTAAGAAGTATGTGCTGTCATGGTTTTTAAACATTTCATAAAATAAAGATATAGGGATAAAATCTAAGACATACTACACTTTCAGATCTCACAGTGGAAGATAGAAAAATATAAATACTGAAAAGAGTCATCTCAGAAAATGTCAAAAACAAAATCTCAAAATTATATGCGGTCAAATCCATAGTATACAGAAATATCAAGTATTATGATAAGATAATAAATATGGTAAATAGTAATGGAGAGTAATAGGATAAAAAAGCGACTTTGATGCCAAGCTCGCCTCTTTAAGTACTATTGTTGGGCTTATCACCTGCTACCCTATCGTCCTATGATGGGGAAAAAGAAAGGAAAAGGGGTGGGTTAGAAAAAAGTCTAGTGAATGAGTTATATCATTAATATATGATGATCACACACAATTGACTTTAGTAATACTCTACGTGATCTAGAACATCCTACAAGTATCCATGAATTACTTGTTTTCTTTATTTAAGGGGTTTTGCTTAATACAATGATAGGGTCAAACAACTATTCAAACCTCAAGGCAACTTATGATCGACTAATAGATACTGGAACTATTCCACAGAGGTTTCCCTATAATGTTCAACCGTGGGACTATGTTCCCACCACCACGATTACATGTAACTCTTCCAACATAGGTTTCCTTATAATTTCCACAATGGGACTACATTTCCCATATTGCAACTACTTGTATTCTAGTTACATTCCCCCAATGCCGACTAGTTGAGGTTTCTCATCATCGTTTATCCGTGTCCACCTCTCAGTGGTAATGTAAAGCCTCTTACTGCACCATACTGGGATCCAACAACAACACAGCATCACGTGACGTCTCCATAAATACCAAGAAACTTCCATTGGTGCTCGGCCACACAGTCCACCAGGAATCATCATCAGTGTTGCACATCCACCATAGAACCTCATGTGAGTGCAATTTATGGTAGAATCGCTCTAGTCAAATATCGACCCTGGTAGGTAAATAGCATTTAGCCAGTCCCGCAACGTCCTAATGTCGCTACATAGGGAACTAACTTCCCTATTTATACTGATATATATATATAATACATCACTATTTTATTTATAACTTAGGCCTTAGACTGAGTTTCAGACCATGCCTCATTTTTCTAGCTGGTCGACCGCTTGCTGTCGACCAACTCCAATGAGTGGTCGATCGATCGTATCTTTACTGTTTTTAATTACGAATTATGGTTTGTATTGTTTACTAATCCTCGTCATCTATGATTACATCAAACTTAAACTACAATAGTAGATTTACAATTTATAATCGATCTAATTTCATATGCAGTATTTCCAACTTTCAATATATCATTTTAACCTAGATTTAGCATCAATGGGTTACCAATCCATATAAATTTGGCCAAAAGGGTATGTTCAACTTAAACCAATTCTTAATTAATAGATTTACATATGCAGAACTAGATTAGAAGAAAAGGGTTCATATTCATACAGGTTTTAATCTCTGTTAAATTCCCAATTTAATTTAACAACATTTCCAGTTCAATATAAAACAATTCTAGATCAAAATAGGGTATACTAAAATTAATTATATATAAATAATCTAACTAACAATGAACCCACTCACCTCGAACCAAAGCCATCCCCTCTGATTTACGCATGGAATCTCCTCCATTCGTTAGATTACCGCTTGATTTAATCTTCTTCAGTCTCTCTACTTTTATTTTAATTGAATTAGAAGAAATTTGTGATTTGAAAAATTAGGTTTAGAAGAGATGAAAATTTAGTAGAATCTGGACATTCTGTTCTAATTTTTGTGAATTAGAGTTTGGATTAGCGTTGTTTTTATAGGGGTAAAACTAACATCGACTGTTCAAAAATATGCAATCAAATCCGGGCCGTTTGCTTACCAAACCCTAACCGCATAAAGTCAATAAGTTGATCGCTTGCCTTGGAGCGGTCGATCTCTACGGGTTAACCAGTCAAGATCATAATGTCAATCGATGGAGCTTTCTATTTTTATAATATTTCCTTCCTTAATTGTTAATTAATTTCCTTCCTTAATTGTTTATTTAATTAATTTTGCTTCCAAATTTTCATACATTTATAACCTTTTCATACTAGCTCCGATTTCAAAAGGTTATGTATGAAAATTGTCCAAAAAATGACTATAAAAACAATGATGCAAATTTCATAGCCAAATTTGGTCATTTGTGAAAATTTCATTTTTTTTACCCTTGTTATATTTAAATTTAATTCTTTTATTAAATTTCCGCGTAAATTTTCAAGATGTTACATATACATATAGATATATATGTACGTGTATACCACATAAACAAAATAATATAACATATATTTGCCCTTTAAATATTTATTATTATTTTGATATTAATAATAATTACAAAACCGTATTAATAATAAAATACACCAATTTAAATATTAATTCAAAT
This sequence comes from Allium cepa, assembly GCA_030765085.1. Classification (NCBI taxonomy): domain Eukaryota; kingdom Viridiplantae; phylum Streptophyta; class Magnoliopsida; order Asparagales; family Amaryllidaceae; genus Allium; species Allium cepa. The sequence continues at coordinate 435,195,979 of CM060943.1, forward strand.
CTTAGATCAAAACCTAGAACTTATTAAACTTTATATGAAATAAAAATAAAATTGTTTATAATATAGCAACATATCTTGTGAAAGTCTTATAAAAGATAAATATTTTGAAATTACCCCTTTTACTCCATTTTGTAATGAAACTTGTTATAGTGGTTTTTCACTGCACTGGCCCCTCAATACATAAAAGCATATTCTTAGGTTATGTATAGGACTCAGTGTTTAAAGATAAATCTAAGAGATTTAAGGCCAAGGTTAGTTGAGAGAAGCATTGACTATGCTTAACTGATTAATTTACTTCATTATAGCGTTGTAAATTATTTCCTTTATTGAGGTGCGCTCTCGGTCCAAGTAAACTGTTTATCACGATGCTATTGGGCTGTACTCATTAATTAGTTCGCATGACAAGCTCGTAAGGTTTTCAGACCCTAAATCCTATCATATAGGTATTGTCTATATGTACCTTAAGAGCTGGTAACATATCGAGATTTGGTATTTGATTTCATATGGTATTAGCATTGAGCGAGATCGTTTAAAATCGAGCAACGTTAGGCTATTATAAAGTGCAACATGGGCAATAAATAATGCACCACTTGGGACTTCAGTATTATGCATTTAAGTTCAAGAGGAAAATATTCATACACTAATGGCTTCAGATATAACTAAAGGAGGGATACTTCAATATTTACTGGTCACATGCCTCTAGTTATAATCTTTTATTTTCAAAAGCATATAATATCTTTGTAAAAATTATAGTATACATATTCGCCCAAAGTTTAATTCATATGAATTATGGAAAGATGCACATGAAGTGAACTTTGGTTGATGAATTATATAAATATTTGAACCGAGATATGAATATCCTTTGCATTATGTCTATGAATAATTTTATCTTAAGTTGAAATTGCATAATGATCATATTTTAGTATTTGTATTCTAGGTGACCTAAAATGAGGGGCTTTTTTATGTAACCTCAACTAAGGAACCTTTCACAACATAGAAACATATCAATTATGGATATAAGGGAGGAAATAGTTTTAGCTTGTGTAATGTGGTTCACTCTAGATTTTACTTAGAATTGGGGCAACGATCTAAGCTTTTAGTTATAGGGGCATCATCCTAGGGATATTTACCTGTACCATGAGGATTTTACGTTTGTATCCCGTATGTTGGATCAGGTACATTAGTCCGGAGGAGGGAAGTAAAATAGGGAAACTTCAAAAAAGATTTCTTTCATTAATTTGCATTAGATCCTCTTTTATGTTTACATGAATAATATGTTTCCACTAAATCATATTTAATTATTATTAAAAATGGAGCATGTAGTTTTAATTTTAATTTATTTTAAAAGTTTATGTATGTACATTTTGTATATTATGTTGTACAAATATAATGTATGTTATTATTTAGTTTAATTTCATTTTGTTAAATAATAATATAAATGAGATGTCGTAAACTTATTTATGGGCATATAAATATATAAATGTCAAGTGTGCGTAAATGACCATTGGATCTATGGTCATTATTAATGGATTGATAATCAAATGCACACATGCATATGTGTGTGTGTGTATCTCTGTGTGTATTTGTTTATATAAACAATACATGCATACATACATATATATATTTGAGAATTAACATATTATTTATATTGTAATAATATTGTTATATATGTATATGCATTTGACTTTTTAAAAATTAATATTATTTCAGTTTATTATTTTATAAATTATATAGATATATAATATAGTATATATATAGTATATTTTGATATAAATGTTTTTAATTTAAAACATGAAATTTTCTTTGACTTATTGAAACATTTATCAAAATAAAAAATATTTTTTATACTCAACACGATAGAAATATATATTCAACTTATGTAATTTTTTATAAATTTTAGAAATCAAAAGTTTGTAATTTAGGTTAAATCTGAAAACTAATTTTTTTTGTCAAAACCGCAAAGCATAAAACATTTTTTATTCCGAAAAGGCACACATAATATATATATATATATATATATATATATATATATTAATTTAAACTGAAAAACTAATTTATATATCTATATGTGTGTTTGTGTGTATGCCGTATGAAAAATATTAAAAAAATAATTGAAATGTAAATGAATAATTAATATATATATATTAACTATTTAATTATTTAAAAAATATTAAGATTAATTTTCTATTTTTTTATAGTATGGCTGAAAGAAATTTTGGCAAGGGGATAAAAATGTTTACTTTTTATGGTCTAACCAATTATTGACGTTTCGGCGGTTAGCTTTTCCTCTCTGGATCCTATGTTCGTCATCCTTGGATATGATGTGCAAATCCTATTTTTAAGTCTTCAACCAATTTTTCTACCTCTTTAGCATCTAGCATGGCTGGCCTCACCCTTATTGGGTTCGTAGGCTTTGGGCCAAACTAATACATCACATATATTTATCACTTAATTAATTATTTAACCTATATATTTAATTCAATCATTATATAAAAATTATATACTATTTTGATTAATTTTATGCTATTAAGAAAATAATTAAAATGTCATAAAATTGAATACACCAATTTTACTAGTTTTATTATGAATTTATAACAGTTATATATCAATTTTGAATTGGTTGAACTTGGGAACCAATAAAAAAATGATTATGTTGATTCTTTGGTGTGAACTCAATCCTCGGTTATTATTTGAACAATTTAAATACAAAAGTCGATAGCGAACTTTGTTGAAGTATCAGGCATATATTTAGTTGCTTATATATCGTTTAGGTAAATCTCTAACCTTTGCTAAACTACATCCTATAACGATATTTTGTGCATATTTTATTTTCATCATCACTATATCACCGAGATATTTAGAGTTTGCTCGATGGTCAAAAACTCTAAGAATATCCATGGTTAATTTCATAAACCACTTAGCATCCTTGGTTTAATCCGATAACATTTATTCATTAATCATTTTACTCTGATCGGAGATTTTAGATTTAAGTTGAGTACCAACTACGGTGAAATAACCTCCTACAACGAAGATGAAAATTCTTTCTTGAGTAGTGCTCCCTTCAAGTAGTTCAATGTATACCCAACTATGGTCATAGCATGACCGTGATATCATGAGATTAACCATAATCAAAATATTGCCTAGTTACTTAAGATCCATAGTATTCTCAAGTCTTAAGACTATTGCACATCATTACAAGATATCTTCTAATTTTAAATTAGTTATATTGGCGCATTCCAAACAATCATAAGTATGTAACCACTTGGTGTCCCCCAATGGTTATGCATAACTCATCATCCATCGTATATGGAGCATTATGTACACTAGTCTCAACAGATGTATCGATACATTTTTCCTTAATACATCTTCAGTAGGAAAATTGAAGGAATAATTTTTTAATATCAATTCAAATCTACATTGTTATGAACTCATTTGTGACTGCAATCTATAAAATACTCCTCCTAAGAATCTTCTACTTCGATATATTTAATGTATATAAAAACACTACTTATATCCAATATAACAATATAATAAAAGAAAATAATACCAAAAGAATACTTTATTTTGAACGAGATTCTTTACAAGAGTTAAGTTACATAACAAATTACATAATTGCTTTTAGGGACATCCTTAAATCTATCAGTCTCCTACTTGTACGTAGGGACAATTATGGAGCCTTATGCCCATGCGTTCAATTAATCTACCTAAATTAGACTAAGAAAAGGCCTTAGTTAATGGATCTTCATTGTTATCTTTAGTATATACTTTCTTTATTACTATCTCGTTATTATTGATAAACTGTCATATCATATAGAACTTTCGAAGGATGTGCCTTGACTCCTTGTGAGCTCACAGTTCCTTGGCAATTTGTATTGCTGCATTATTGTCATAATACAGCAATATTAGATCTTCTATGCTTGGGATCACTCCTAGCTCTTTAGAAAATTTATGCATCTACATTGCTTGTTTTATGGCATCATGTAAAATGATGTACTCAGCATCTATGATTGAATCAATCACAACTTCTTCTTTGGAAATTTTCCAAATAACTTCCCTTCCATTAAAGGTAAATATAGATCTCGAGATTGATTTGCTATCTTGATGCCACTCTGAAAACTCTAGTCTAAGTGCCCCTTCAAGAAGAGTTCGTTGTTTCCATATATAAGAAACAAATCCTAATTATTTCTTAGATACTTAAGGATGACCATAACCGTTGTCCAAAGATTTTCACCATGATATTATTGATATTGGCTAACTACAGCTAGTCCAAAAGAGACATCCAACCTAGTACATAACATAGTATACATAATGGATCCTACTTCCTAAACATAAGGAATCCTGCTCGTACATTGTCTTTCTTCATCTATAGATGGGATGTCTTTCTTAAAAAGAATGGTTCGATGTTGCACTAGAACATTTCCACACATGAAATTTTCCATACTAAATGTTCTTAGTACGGTATCTATGTACATCGATTGGGACAATCCCAATATCCTTACCAATCTACCTCTATAGATATTTATATGTAGTACAAAGGATGCTTCTCCAAAATCCTTCATTGAATAATTATTAGAGAACTAATATTTCAATGATTGTAATATTGGTACATTATCACCAATCAGTACTAAATCATCAAAGTATAAAACTAAGAATGTAATAGCACCATATTGTTCTTTCCTATGTATGCACACTTCCTCTGTGTTTTGACTGAAACCAAACTTTTTTAGTACCTTGTCAAAACATATGTTCCAACTTCTAAACACTTTTTTAAGACTATAAATTGACCTTACTAGTCTGCATGCCTTATCGTCACCCCTATTAACCTCAAAACTCTCTAGCTACGACATATAAATAGTCACTTCTAAATTACTATTGAGAAGTGTTATTTTAACATCTATCTACCATATTACATCATCTACCATATTACATCATCTACCATATTACATCATCTACCATATTACATAATCATAATAAGCAGCAACAACATGTATAATCCGAATTGATTTAACCACGTAGACTGGAGAAAACATTTCATTATAATCATCATCTTGAATTTGACGAAAACCTTTTACCACCAACCTTGCTTTATAAGTCTTGACCTTTCCGTCTATGTCGATCTTTTTCTTAATGTTCCATTAGTAGCCGTTGGGTTTCACCCCTTTTGTTTTATTTTCTAAAGTCCAAACTTCGTTTTTATACATGGAATCCATTTTGGATTTCATTGCATCAAGCCATACGGTAGAGTATTTACTCTCCAAAGCGTATTGATATATGAGGAGATCATCGTAGTGAATGACACAATCTCATTCTCACTATCAATAAAAAACCCATAGTATCTCTCTGATAAGAAAGATTGCCTAATGTACCTTCTAATAGGTTGTGCATCTTCTGAAGGTGTTGAATTACTATCTAAATATTCAATTTATATAAAAGTTTCTCAGATCTCATCCAAATCTATCTTACGGCCACTAATTTTCTCGAGCAATAAATTTATTTTCTAAGAGGGTGGTATATCTCAAACAAACACTTTTTGTTCCTCAGTATGGAAAAATATGTATGCATATGAATTTTTAGTATACCCTATAACTTCACAGAACAGGTATCTTTCCTCAAGTTTACCGGGGCTTTGGTTCTTAACATAAGCCAGACAACCCCATACCTTAAGGTAACTAAGGGGGAGGGAGTTTCTTACCATTTCATAACTTGTATAGAGTCTTAGACATTGATTTAGATGGTATGGAATTCAACATATATGTCATGAATTCAAGCGCATATCACCAAAAGGAATGAGACAACTCACTATCATTCATCATCTATCGAACAATGTTGAACAGATATCGATTTCTCCTTTCCAAAACACCAATATCTGAGAAGTGTAAAGAGGAGCAACTTGAGAGAGAATCAAATTCTCTTTTTGGTACTTTAATCGATATTATCATGATATTTTAAAATATCTCATAATAGTACTTTACTGATATGTACTTTATACCGACATTAACTACTTAGATTGATTGATCGCCTTCTTTGGCTAACCCTTACTCATCTCTCCATTGATATTGTTTAATAATGTTACTCCACCAAACCTTAAAATATAACGCCATAGGGAATCTGATTAAGTACCAATTCCTTAAGAGAGAGTTTAATCTTTTTATGAACTACATCGCCTTCATGTTCGGGGTATTAATAAAAGCAAACCCAAAACTTGTAAGTTCATTCAACCGGTTCACATACTGTCCAACTAACAAATCTCCTTGCTTATGAATAAACTTCTCCAATAGAAATCCTTTCTCAGCCTACGATACAAACTTAATCAAAACTTCTTTTTAAACTATGTCAGCGTAATATCTTTCCATTGACTTCAAAAGTAACAACTTCCTACTAGTTCGATGTCTTTTCATGCAAATGCTAGGAAGTCAACTGCCTTCTTGTAATATTCCTCAAGCCCAATAAATTTAAGATCTTCTCACAAGTTCATAGGCCTTTTGTGTTTCCACATAAGGCTCAGTTTCAACATAGGGTTTACCGCCCTGACTGGATAAATCCCTACACTACTTTAAGAAATCCACATCAGATGGTGGTCGGACAAGGACCATTCCTTGTGCAATAGATGTAGTTATTCTAGGACTAACATTGGTATAGCTTATTGCCTATAGATATTAATGAAACCAAATTAAAATGGTCACTTCTAGAATATCTATAATATCGACTCTTGTACGTTCCTAGTTCTAGTTTCAACCCATCATTATTAGTCTCTATTCTAGTTTCCATCTCCGTTGAGTTACTCATTCTTGGCTATCTACAAATGTAATTAGTTAACATAAACGGAATAGTAAATGGAGTCTACATATATACTAAACACATACACACACACATGTGAGAAATGCGGATTACATATATCTTAAGGCTGGAATAATGCTAGAGGGGGGGGTGAATAGTGTTTTATGGATTTTCTAAATCTTTGTGAAACTTATGCAATTTAGTCACTAATGAATGCAATTCACAGACACAGATATAATCATAGAATCAGACCCAGATGCAAATTCTAAATAAAAGCAGTAAAGGAAAAAACACACCAGGATTTTTTACTGGTTCGAAGTTGCCCTACATCCAGTCCTGCACAATTATACGGATTTATTTTCAAAATAATCTCCCAGATTACGCCCTCGGTTTCAAGGCTATGAGGTACACCCTTCTGTATTCGAGTCCGGGCAAACTCTCTAGATTTAACCACGCTACAAGGTAATCGGTATCTATGTATGGCCTTTGTTTCTCTCGTCGTTTTGGTAAAAGGTTTACATGATTTGGTAAAGAAATGAGAGAGAAAAGTGGGATTTAGTTTTACTTTAGAATAATCAAAAGGGAAAAGGAAGAAGAATTTGAAAATAAAAATTATCGTACGCGTCTTTTATGTTTTTAAAATAGAGCAGGAATTATCTGTTCAATTTTTCTAGGTCTTAAACCCATTTTAACCCGCTTAAAGTCAACATTTTAAAGCGTCTGTTTGTACTAATACCGACTTTGATGTTTATAGTCGAAATTAATTAGAAGAATATGATCTATGCAATGTTACAATTTCCATTACTTGATTCTATCGTTCGTAAAATTATCTTATCGCCTTATTAAATAAAATTACTAAAATACCCTACAAAATAGTTGTTAAAACTTATAAAGCATTACATATAATCTAATATGGATTGCAAGAAATAATATTTAATAGGAACAATAAATGAAATTGTTGTTGGCATTTTCGCCCATAGCATGGTGAATACGAAATGACTTTAAGAACCGTAGAAACTACCGAAATGTGCATAATAAAGGCACTATCATGTAATCACAAAGCAATACGAAGTTTTAGAGGAAAATTTGGCATAATCAGATGATATACTTAAAGCACTTTTAAAGGTTCCTAAGGTCATGACAAGCACATAGGTCGAAACCATATCTCAATCAGAGTTATGGATTGATGGATATGATATCTTAAAATATGTCCACCACCTAACCAACTCCGGCCCCACCTTAGAGAAATACTACCTACTTCAGGGAAATGGAAAATTCAGAGGCATTTGAATAATATACTCAATGATATGAAGCCATTGGTCCAAGTTTTATTCAATTCTAACTTAAAATGAAGAAGTTATGGCATATAAAACGTGTGTAGCTCAAGTAGTCAAGCTTCGTGCTCTCGATGGAGAGGTCAAGAGTTCAATCCCTAACAAGCACATTATTTTTAAGGAACAAAAGAAATGGTTCTGTAGAAAACCTAACCATTTTTTATCTAACCATTTACTACCTAACAGCTAGGGAGAGGAAAATGGACGTGCAATAATGACAGACAAACTTAAAGCTTTAGAAACTACTTAACCAATTCTTTGCCTAACAGAGTCTTGCCAAAAAAAACTCTGAACCACTTCTAAACAACAAGGAATCATCTCAGCCATATCCAGTTGTCTTCAATCATTCACTCCATCATCAAACATCAAGTTGTGATAGACTAAACTCAAGATCTATGGAATTTGAGCATTGTCACTTGGTCAAAGAATTAGGATAGGAAAGCGAGAAGATCGAGAGATAGCATAAGCAAAACCGGAAAGAAAAGATGAACTTTGTTGAGACCAAGTGCTTGGTCCAGTAGTATACCGAGCAAAAACTCTTGTTTGGTGGTCAGGTACCGAACAACAGTTCATATTTGGTAGTTTACTACCGAATAAAGATTCATTTTCGTTAGCTTACTACCGAAGAAATATTCCTATTTGATGGCCTACTACCGAACGAAAACACTACCGAACCCAGAGGACCAAATCGAAGCACCATCGAACCCAAGGCGCCAAATCGATGCACTATCAAACCAAGGCATAGCAAAACATAAGCATCGCTGATCCAAGGCACCACTAAACCAAGCATCGTCGAACGCCACCTACCGAACATAGATTCCTATTTGGTAGACTACTATTAAACCCAGGCATGGTTGAACCATGACATAACCACCAAGCCAACTATCCATTAGCCAATTACCACCAGGCCGAACATAGCATATATGGAAAAGAAATCTTGAACATATGGAGTTCTAGAGCGTATCTTCTACATATGAAAATAATCATATCGAGCTTGTTACATAGGGAAACTGCCTATTTTATCAACCGGGCCTACTTATACCTTAAATCCTATAAATACCCAAGACTCTAACAATAATGGAGGGAAATTCAGGAGAGCAAAGCTCACAACAATAATAGGGGACAAGTTAGAGAAATCTAGGATCAGCGTTACAAAATTAGCCAAACAGGAATAGGCTAACAGAAGCATCCAAATAGGATTGGCTTAACAGGAATGTCCTAAGAGGAATCGCCGAACAGGAATAGGCAGGCATGAATAAACGAATAGGAATAGCCGAACATAAGTAGTTGAACAAACTTCTTCGGTTCAATACCTTACTTTCTATGGATCATATTTTGTGCCCTAAGCAATGCACCAAAGATCTATACTAACGACAATGAGAATGGACAACAAATATGGGCACACTCTCTCCGAACCACTATAAATCTTCGTGTTCTTTACTTTACTACAATTTATTTCTACGTAACCTATACGTGATGTGCTTTCTGAAAGTCAAATACAAATATAATAGATATGTTATACATCTCGTATTCACAGCTTTACAACAAATCGATTCGAAATGTTTTCCTATTTTTTGTGCTAACATTTTTATGCTTTCACTGAGAGCTAATTCTCAACATGCCTTTGAAATCAAAGAATAAGATTGAAGCTACCAGTGGGAATATAGGGAACACCAGTGTATCCAGTCAAATAACTACTAATCAGGATGATCATTCAGCAAGCACTCCAGTGCCAGCAAACATACTTATCAAAGGCGACCAGAATCGATTTGTGGCAAGTCAACAGCAAATAATGGTGGACGAACTCATGGCACCCGTAGGGCAGATGTAAACTGTTGATGACAACGCTGGAACACAAGGGAGAGCCCAATCTAGGGGATCCAGAAAGTGAAAGGGGTCGTGCATTCATATGGGATCCGACCAAGAAAGTCAATGAGAAGCAAGAGTTTGGCTTGGTGCTAGATCGGGAAATGGTTCAACGTTGAACTACATATAAATAATGCCAAACAAGTGGCAAATGCAATAAATACTTTTCATTTCCATATTGAAATTGTGGTCAATTGAGAAAAATGATCATTGGGATTGGTGTAGGATCCATGACCATGACCGAAATCGAAGATCAAGTTACCATTAGGAGGATAATGGAAATCATTCCACTTAATAGGTAAAGATGAGCTGTCATTACCAATCACCTAGATAGTAGCATAGGATGGCTCGAATCATTAGATAATGTCTCTGATGTGAACAAGTGGAATGATGAATTGAAGTTAGGTTTAACAGTACCTTCTCCCTAGGGATTGAACTACTAGAAACCCTAAAGTTTCTAGGATGCTTATTATGGAGCCATATAAAGGACTAACTAACCCATAGTGCCTTTATAATGGTATTCCCAGCACATACTAATTAATGGAGCTATAGATGAAGCCTTATGCAAGTGATTTCCTCTATTCTTGCTAGACTTAGTCATTATGTGGTTTTATGGCTTACCCCAAGGATTAATTTATTATTGTATGATGTTGATTTGCTAAGAGATCAGTAATGGAGAAACCAACCATATTGGAGGAGTTCGTCTATGAATCGGCAAAGTATATGAGGTTGGAATGTGTTGCTCTAGAGAGAGTGCTCGGTATAACTAATAGAGAAGAGTTTAGTAGTGACTGCAAATGATGACGGAAAATATTGTAGCATTTTTCCTAGCTAACCATTTAGAAATAATGCTACATTCCTTAGGCTCATGTAGCAAGCAACACTAATGCAGGTCCAGGAAGACAGAATCTGGAAGTCTATTTTCAAACCATCAAGAATGGATACAAGGAAGAAGGTAAGGCATGAAGGAGCCACGAATGTCTGGACTTCCATAAACCGAACTGACTTGGGCTCAGATCAAATAAGACTAATGCAGAACTAATAAGTACCTGACCAGTGGTATAGCCTATGCCGTACCAAGGGATGATGTATCATTATAAGCTAATGTTGCAGTTGGAACCACACACCTTGCTATCGAAACAGGACCGCTTGAGTTCATACCGAATAGTACACATGTGGTTGATCCATTTCTTGAAGGGAACGACATGTCTAACCATGCAACCAAAGAAAGTATTCCAATAGTAGAGGAGCGAGTCCCTAGGCCAATGCATTAATTATTAGGCAATCAAAGCAGGTGACTAGAGCTTGATAAGATGAACCATAGTCAATTCACTCAAAACATCTTATATGCAGTCAACCCTCATATTTAAGACATCAGTCACAAAACAATACATTTTAAAAACCAACCTGTGAAACATTGAGATGCTACATTCGGCGTATGGAAGTGGTGGGAGCTAGGAAGGAAGCAAAAGGATGAAGAAACATATAGAACAATCTTGCATGGTTTTGCGACTTAGCAACCAGTACGCGACAACTTAACGAACGTGATTGTCCATGTGGTTGTTGCTTTAGGAACTGATTGGAAAATGGAGTTTTATAGAGAACTTAAGTAAAATTCAACCGCCAATTAGGAGGACTTATACTATCAAGACAAATTCATGCGCTTAGAGGTTTCTAATTTAAAGGTGGGATGGATAGATGTCAACTAGGTTAGAGACAAAAAGCTTCAAGATAGGAAACACCTAAGCAGACATGACAATCTTTTCTATTTGTAGCTTACAAAGAATTTGGAAATAATATATCTTGCTATTATAGAAACAGTTAATTATGGAAAATTGAGGACATAGAATCAAATGTAATGGAGAAGAAAACCAACATACATTGTGCTCCATGAGGTTTATGGTCATGAGACCAATGAAAACAGGTCTCATAACCATATGGGTATACTCTAGGTTGAAAGACTAGAGTAAATCAACCGAGAATGCCACAAACTCTAAACTGTAGTCCCTCGATGAAAATGTGTCCCTACGAAGAAAGAGTGTAAAGCACGCTCGGAGGCACGGTGTTACATTTCCCCATGGACGATGGAGTATGTCATCCTACTAGATATCCAAAGATAAATGTGGATGAAAGTTAGTAAGAATGTGGTAATCAATGGCGGAGCGTGAAATCCTAGTCCTGAAGGCAGGGTTCAAATCCATTAGAGACTATAAGAGACTAGGTTCAGCTCCTCTCGAGATGATGGAGTGCAATTTTGACCCACTCCATAGGTGGGACCAGACATCTCTAAAGATGGTGGAGCATAATCTTTTTAAAATGTCCCTAAGACAGAGTCAACTTCATATAAATATGAAGCATAATACTGTAGAGACTGAATATCCCCAAAGAGTGCGAGGTTAATAATGCAAAGACATGACATACTTTAATGAATAAATTTCAAATGATATTCAATAAAAAATACTTAAGGCATATGCAACACCCCATATTTTTAGTAACATTATTTAGAATATTTAATTAGTTAAATAAAATAAAATAATGTGAGATGATTAATAGATTGAGATTTGGTTTAACCAAGGGTAGCCGTGCCATGTTAAATGTAAATCAAAACAAGATAACATGAATAAAAACGTTAGGAAATAAGGGAGGGGAAAATAGGAAGATGATAGAACTTATACCCTAAACCCTTAGGAAATTCAAACACACATTCATTCCATTTTCTCAAGCAAAAATATTCTAAGGTTGGCCACCATTTTCAATCTCAAGAGAAGATAAAGCTAGGATTTCAAGAAGAAAAAGTGAATCAACTTGTTCAACATCAAATCTCATATCTTTAATCACAAAGCTAAGCTGAATGACTACTACATCCATTTTTCTTGTAGTTTTCGGATTTAAGGGTAAACCGAAATGATTTTGCATGATAATGCCATGTTTTGGATGATTGGAAGTTTATATATATTTGTTGATGATTTATACATGTTCATATTAGTTTTTATGATATGTTTGATATGAAAAACCTTTTAAATGACATCAAATGCCTTGCAAATTTTAGTGCAGATCGAAAATAATATTTTAAAGATGATTTTCAATTTTCAAAATTTTCTTAATTATGGTGGATTTTATATAAATTTTCTAATGAAGAAATTTTTTGCTGGGTTATAAATTATTTATGGAAAAATAAATAATTACTTGGGTCCGAAATTTATATATGCTAGAAAACACAATGAAAAAGATTTTCTGGAATTTTTATAGAATTTTCATAAGTGTTTTGATGAATATATAAAAGTATTTAAGGTATGAGACTTGAATGTTTTATACGTTTAATTAAGGAGAAGGGGTGTACTGTAAAAGATTTAAATTAATTAATTGGTTCTGAAAAGTGCAGCACTTTTAAGTGGTAAATAAAGGAGGCAACCAATCAAAATTTTACATGTAAACAGTTTAGGTGAAAAGAACTGTTTATTTCGGGCTTTTTAACCGTTTTATTGTTATCGGCACCTGCTTCCGCCTTGGTTGGCTTTCGACCAAGTCCCTCCCCCCTTAAATCCATCAAAACCAATGCACTTGGTATCAAGAAATTGATACACAGCGAATTGGATAGAAGGAGAAAGGTATGATTTCAAAACCATAGGTTCCGAAGGGGTCAAAGCGTCACTTTGTTTTTAAATTATAATGTGCCTGGTTGTCAAATAAGTAGCTTTCGACTCAGTTAGCTTTCAACTAGGTCAATGGATTTAAAAGAGATGGGTTCGAATGGGTTGCACTTTAGTTTTTAAATGTTTGCTTTTGACTAAGCCGAAACCCCTAGCTGCAGCCTTACTACCTTTCGAAGTCAGTTGTTTCACAAGGTATACTTAATTTTAAAAATCATCCACTTCTCCAATGCTTTCGAAGGGATGGTTTCGACGCCATTACTTCGTTACTTAGAAATGGTTTCGAAAAAGATGCATTCGACTTGAAGGTTATAAAGACCCTTTTTTCTATAATTGAAGTATAACCCAAATGGTTTCGAAAGAGATAGTTTTAATGGTTTCGAAAGAAGTGCTTTCGACTTCAATGGGCTTCTTTTCCTTTTGCTGTACTTGAAGACATAATTCAAAAGCTTTAAACTTTGATGGTTTTTTTAAAGGTTTCGAAGAAAGTAAACTTTGAATGGTTTCGAAAAGTTTCCACATGTTTTAAATTGAACCCAAATATTTTCAAAAGGTTTAGTATTTTAATGTTTTCGAAAGAATTTTAATGAATGGTTTTGAAGGGGTAGTTCCCTAGGGTTTTAAAGGGGTCAATGAGGAAGGTTTTTCCTTCGTTTTTGAAGCTTTCGATGAAAAGAAAGGAAGGATTATTCCAATATCTTCGAAAGGCAATGTATAAAGGTTTTAAAGAGGGATATCTATTATTTTGAAGCTTTCGGAGAAAAGAATTGAAAGGATTTTCCAATGTTTTCGAAAGACAAGGTTTAATGATTTCGAAAGGTGTAAATGTTTCCATCAACAAGAGGTTGACTAATATATATATATATATATATATATATATATATATATATATATATATATATATAACATGGAAAGGTGATTTTGAGTAAAGCATAGAGAATATGTATTTTCCTTGTGTATGTATGATTTAAAGATTTAAATCGGTTTGAAAGAGTTTTTCAAGGAAAATTTAAGGGAACTTATCCCTAAGTAAAATGATTCAGATATTAGAATACTAGATGGGACTGGTGTAGGGTCATGCCCTATACATTAGCTGTTGGCGCCAGCTAATTTTGTCCAAAATTCCAATGTGTAGGGCTTTGTCACGGGCGAGACTAAAATTATGATTACATACAGAAGGGAATATATGTTCATATACAAATAGGTTATTGGTGAGCCCGCAAAACCATTAGGATCAGGTGACCCTGGGAGATGTTAAGTTAGGAATAGACCATCCCTAAGAGAAGTATTTAATAGATAGATAAGGACAGATCGGTAGAAGAAATGTGTCTAATAGATTTTAGATAAAAAAATTATTTTGTCTGGTAGGCTCGAGCCAGCCAAAGGTTAATAATAAGCCAAACAGAACTATAATGTTCGGATAGATAGTCCATTTGTTACCTGATATGTATGTTTACATAATAATGCTTTAAAGTTTTACCATTGGTGTAGGATAAAGGTTGGCAAAAGATAAGTTTTAAATGGATATTAGTGAGGGAAAACCCTTTCCGCTAAGCGGCATGATCTCACTTAACATTAATAACTAGGATGTATAGTATTACTCACAACAGACTTTATGTCTGACTCGATGTTTATGTTTTCCTCTTAAACTCTCAGGTGCTCAAAATTGATTTGAACATGCTGAAGGTTGAGGTTCTTTCAGGTTTAGTAGGATGACGAATAAAGCTATTGGAGGAGAACAGGAGGCTAATAGATAGCTATTTAGGAGTTGTTGTTCTTTGATTGTGTTTATTTCCGCTGTGTATGTATTATGTCAATTATGACTCTGTGACTCAGATCATGCAAGGGGGCATCTTCATATGTCGCTCTTGGCGTATTTTGTAATAACTATATTTTATCTTTGCCTGGGAAACGTTATGTGATTATGTAATTCGAATATGAAACAACTGTTTTGAATTGTAATGGAAAAAAGTTGTTTTGAAATCTGTGATTTGTTTCATATTGAAGTGCTTCTGATATTATAGATACCATCAACATAGCCGTATTTAGTCGTTGGAAATTAATACTATAGATGACTACAACATCTGTAGCGCTTGGCTTTGGGCCTCTAGATAAGGGATGTTGCAACTTGGTATCAAAGCATAGGTTTATGAAAAACTTTAACTAAAAATGATTTTTTAAAAACATAATCCTTAGGAATTAGAGTTAGGATCAGGTTATGGGATAATGCTATAGTAACATATTTGTATTTTCTATATATAAGTATATGCTTTTATCTCTAGACTTCTATCTTTGTTAGGCTATTCTTCTATGTCTCATGAGGCTTGAATACTGATATAGACGGAAGAAGAGGTAGAGTCAATCTTGGAGGAGAAAGCACCACTACAAATGGAAATGCCCGATCAAATGCTAGAAGAGTTCAGGCTCGGGCTGAGAATGTTGGTGTTGGGGTTCCCCAAGTAGACATGGGAGCCATGTATCAGTTTTTTGTAAATATGATGCAAGATTTAATTGCAGCTGGAGTTATTGGAGGTAATGCTATTGGAGGAGGAGTTCAGGAAGCTCTGATGGTCAATCAGCATGTTTACTTGAGCAGAGACTATACTAGGCTTGGAGGAAAATCGTTTATTAGAGAAGAGGATGCTATTAAAGTAGAAAACTGGCTGTTACATCGTGAGAGGATTTTTGCGGACCTAAAGCTCAATGAAAAACAGAAAAGAAGACTTGCTTCAAGACAGCTTCAAGGAGCTGCTTTGTTTCAGTGGAATACTATAATTGCTAGCATGGATGAAGACACTATAACATAGGTGGAGTTCAAGAGGAAGTTTCAAGAAAGGTTCATGTCAGTAATGGCATAGTCTGTCTTGGTCAGAAAGTTTGCTAAGCTAGAACAAGGTGAAATGTCAGTTCTGGAATATGCTAGATTCGAAGAGCTAGCCTGATATGGGTATGCCACTGTCGACACAGTGTTGAAAAGGAATGAAAAGTTTATTAGAGGTCTGAAGCCGCAGTTGGCTAGGGCTACTTTACCACACATCAAAGACCCGTGTGATGTAGTGTGAATGGCATTGAGACATGAAGAGATGTTAGCTTGTTTGGAGAAGAAGAAGGAGAAAGAGGCTCAAGTCGGACAGGGCCAAAGGAGAAAGTTTTTCCATAAAAAGAACGCTAAAAAACGAAGTGCGGCAAAGAAAGGAAAGTCTGAGGTGGTGTAACAATCCTAACTCAACCTTCGAAAATCGACACCCGTACTTCACTTGTACTCAAATGCCACAGATCCAAACGCCGAATTCTGGAGCTTATAACACATTAAGTATAACAACACAGCGGAAGAAAATGAAAAATATCATTGATATACAACATTTGATACAATATCTGATACGATATGATACAACAATATCATAGACAATAACAACTGCGGAAAAGATAACAACGGAAGAGATAACTCAAATATGATCTTCGATAAAGAGTGAATCCAAAATCTGCCACTCTAAACCAAGAGCTCATCCTAAAAGCTACGAAGACACCCATCTAATAAGCTCGAATCACCATCAATACTGAAATGAAGCAACTCGATCCAAATGCGATTGCCAATACCGGAGATTGAATGCTATCGAATCTACACCTACTATTTGGTTACCTTAAAAACCAAACTCTAGACTGCCCATGTGGAATATTGTTGGCACCCAGAGTTTAGGAAGGGAACGATAGACTCCGGGTCAGTCATGGGACTGTTATGAGCAGACAAAAATAGTTTATCTTTAAAACAAATAAAAAAAGATTTTAAAGTTGAAATCTGCAATGCTTTTTGGAAAATGAAACTACCATAAGGCCTCCCACCGCACACACCATGCAAATGCAAAATTGGAGGAGATTTCTCCTTATGATAGTCAAATATGCTTGATACGTGAAAACCATTTTGATATTATTATTAGTGCATAGTGGAAAACATTTGCAAGTATAATATTAATCTTAGCCAGCATAGACATTTCGAACTATGCCTACTATAGCTGCCATCTAAATAATGGGGCGCCACCATAAGTAAATGGAAGGTTATACAACTAAAACCGTACAAGGCCCGTATTGGGGATTAGATTTCCAACAAATGATCAGGCTAAGGAACTTCCTATTGCCACATAGGAATGCCTCTGAGGGGACGCCCCAAGAACCTACTCGGACCTCTGCCAACACAAGGCCGGTTTACTCCCTTCCTAGAGTAATACCTAAGATATACCATCCCCGGTCGTTTGCGACCTTTTTATCTGAGGATCCGCAACCACAAAGCAACATCACACAGTAATAAAACAGTGTCCACATGAGTTAATTATCTAGGCTCCATACCATGATACCATCCTTTTCTAGAAGGAATGGACATACCCTAGAGGCACGACCCCTGCAACCTTGCCACATCTTTCCTTTTTCGACCATTTACGGGGTGTGAGGTCCTGATGCAGTCTCGTCCACAAAGCTACGCTTTTCACAAAGCCTTGCTTTGATCAACAAATGATCAGCAGCACTTCGTATGCCATATTACCAAATTGGGAATGTATCACTAGTAACCATCAACTACATAACCTCTGAGCTCGTACGTCTCAGAAAAGGGTGTTAATCTAAGAGAATAAATCTCCGCCACCAAACAGAAATGTATTTGATAGAAACTAGCTTTACATTTCAAAGTGTAACGTCAGACACATATCCATACAAGTCTGTTCCGGGTTCGAACAGAACTGAATGCACTTTCAAAGAAGCCCTTGCAATATGGGTATTCACAATCCCGGTCGGACTCCCCGTCACATATGGAGATCTCTATACGGGCGCGACTCAATGCAGAGACATTCGACGGGTTATCCTTTCGTTCTCGAAAATACCCAGTCTTAACCATCGGTCTTCAAATTCTATCCATAATGTCGTATCATTATTCAGAATGGGTTATATGACACAAGGTCCTCTCCCGGCTAAACTACATAATGAGCGCAATATTTAAAAACATATGGATATTGGGATCTTCGTTAAGTCACAACTCATTATCCAAAAAATTTCATTTAAATGGTTTAAACAAATTACCATTTCAAATCTTTTTACAAAAAGATTCACTTTACAAAGTTCACCAATATTTCACAAAGATTCATTCACATCTTTTCAAAACAATTTCCTTTCCAAATTGCATTATCTCATCCAATTATTAAACCAAAGACTCAATTTATAGCTTTCAAAACTACTTCCAAAGATCCATTCATAACTTTCAAAACAATTCCCATTTCAAATATTTTATATATAAAAGATACACCATTTAAATTCCTCTTCGATTTCAAAACAAAGTTTAACAATCTTTCACAAAGGTTCATTCATAGCTTTCGAAAACAATTCACAATTTCATTTCAAATTTGAAATCTTTTCAACATAAATTGGAAATCCTTTCTTTATATGAAAGCTATTATTAATTGAAAACAAATAGTTTTCGTTCGGAAAAATCCGATTTCATTTATACAAGTTAAAGCCCTCAAGTATAAAGCTTGGTTTAAATTCAAATTCCCAAAACAATACCTTTAAAATGGTTTAAAACCCAAATAAACACCTTTATAACTTGTATAGCCCGCTAAACCATAATTTCCAAATAAAAAATTAAATTTCAAATTCTGAATTCAAATTCAAATCAAATTATTTAAATTTCAAAACTTTATCAAGTTATTCAAAATAACTTTTATCTTTAAAACTCCTTTTAAAAAGCTTTTCAACCCAATCCCATTTCCAAAACTATTTGAATTCAAAACTCAACTTTAAAACCATTTTAAAAATCTATGACTTAAACAATTTCCTCATGCAATCCATATTTGTGTGTGTATGGTGTAGTCCAGGGGTTTTATGCAAGTGCAACATTATCAATCATCACAGATTCAAGCACATTAACATCGATAAGCGGTATAATCCCATAACGCTTATCATCATTCATAGATTCACAGATAGATATGTAAATGTATCACAGATAATTATGTAAATACATTATAGATAAATAATACACACACATAGCTCAATCAAAACAATCCACATCATAGAATCATTATAGATCAACTCAAGGCATTCATACAATTCATACATCCATAAGCTAAATCAATTAATTATCTGATTAATTTAAATCAGCTTAAATTTTTTTATGAATAAACACTAATCCTGGTTAATTAATATTAATTAATTACAAACCATCTTAATTAATTAACCTTTAATAAATTAATTAACCTTTAATTATAAATTAATCAACTTTAATTAATAAATTAATCAACGTTTAATCATTAAATAATTAACCCCTAATTATTTAATTATCCATTAAATTAGTTACCCTTAATTGATTAATTAATGAATCATTTAACCCTTAATTAATTATCCTTTATAAATTAAACAAAGTAATTAGCTTTTAAATCAATTACACAAAGTAATTAGCTTTAATTCAATTACATAAAGCAATTATCTTTTAAATCAATCACATTAATAAATTAACCATCAATTAATCACATTAACAAATTATTCTTTAAGTAATTAAGTTAGTAAACCTTTAATTAATTACCTTAATTAATTAATTATTCCTTTAATTATCCATCTTAATTAATTAAAGATAAATCTTTTTATCTTAATTCATTACTTAATTACATCATCTAATTTAAATGCTTGAAATCATGTTATACAAAAATATTAATTAATTAAAGTTCAATACACTTACAATAATCACCTTCTTAATTCAAAAATTATTAAACTCCATTTGAAAATACTTAGAAATTTATTCATTATCATCATATCATTTCAAAATCAATTAATTTTTCAAAACAATTTAAAACATTTAGCCTTAACAATTTTTTTTGAAATTTGTTTTGGAAGCTTGTTAACATTTACATTTTATTAAAAACTTATTAATACTTGAACTTAATCACACTTCTTATTTGAAAGCCTGGTTACTTAAATGTATCTTCAAAACTCGAGCCAAATGATCATAAATCCGAACACATTCCCGAGCCAACTACCAATCTCCCCGAGAAAATCACAAAACAACTTCGAGCAATGACCCGAGTATTCCTCTTTCTTCCCCAAATCACAACAACCCAGACATAACCAAAGCTGTGCACATGCACAGCCAACCTCGACGGCTCCGACCATCACCACCATCATCGACAAGTCGATATTGACCAACTGGAACTAATCGCCCACCCAAAACACTTGATATCTCTGTGGTTCGAATTCAAGCATTACCACTCAAAACTGGAAACATAATTGATCATCAATCATCACCTCGCCCTGCCACATCGAGCCACCGACGACCCTGAATCTCCGACCACATCTTCATCACGGCCTCCTCGCAACGTTCCCCCACATGCGATCGTTGAATCGCCTCGATGATGACGAATATCCCTTTAAAACGTTATCGAATTATAAATTTCCTAACTATTTTTCCATTGATCAGCGACTTCTAATCCACCTTTAATGTAAGACACGATTCATGAAACTTCGCCATATATCGGATATTCAAAAAATGTGTTTCCTGTTCAACCCCAGATTTCTCAATGATTATGTACTTAAAAATCATGAAATGAATTTCAAAAATCATAACTTTTTGATATGAATCGAGTTATAGAATCAAAGCAACATATTACGATCATCAAATTTTTGACATTCATATGATTTTTCTTTGTATATTTTATTTTTTCAGATAATACTAAATTAAATTTCCCCAAAAATATTTTAAATCCTAGTTCTTGATGGTACAAACACATTTCATTCAGATCACGAAGCCTAAAATGAATCGAGGAAGAAAGATTCAATTTATTTTCTTTTTCTAATAGGTTTTAAACCTGTAAGATGTAGAACAGTGACATTTATTTCTGTTCCCAGACATGCACAAACATATCCATACATAAACATATATACTTACTGATATATACACATATATTCATCATTTTTTTAAGGCATTATCATCACAGGTATTAGAATCAAGAGAATAGGTTTTAAAAATGAAGTTTGCTCACCTTGCTTTGAACAGAGGACAGGAATTTCTTTTGAAATTTGAAAACTGATCTTTGACTTGCTTGATCTAAGGTTGAAATGAACTTGAACCTTTAGTTTGATATTTGAGTTGAATGCATGTTGAGTTGATCTGCAACTTAGTTACTGGTTAAAAAACTGAGTTGAATTTACTGAAGATATTATTGAATTGATTTATCTTTGAGTTGCTCAGGTTTTGAAACTGAACCCTGATTTTGATCTGAAGCTTGCAAATTGATTCGTTTTGAATTAATACTGAAATTATCTTTGCTTTTTGGGTTTTGAAAACTTTGCTTTTGAGTTGAGATGGTTTTGTTTTCTGGTTTGTTGTTTTTCCCAGATTTTGTTTTGCTTTAAATTTCATTTCCTGGTTTTTGATTTATCTTTTGGTTTTGTAGTTTCAGATTTTGAAAAGTCTAAATTGAGATTGAATCAAAGAGATAAAGAAGTCCGGTTATTTTTCTCCTATGCATGTTTTATGAGATTTTCAAATTAAAAGAAAACTAAATGGCCACTTGTCTCATAAACCAACACTTGTACAATTACTTATTTTCATGTTTTACACTTGTTAAAAATTATAAAAATTATGTTTACCCTTTGTTTAAATTAATTTATAATTTATGTTTTAACCCCTTTATGCATTTATATTTTCACATCTTAACATAAGTTTTTGTTTTAAATGTTTATGTCTTTATCTTCTTATATATTTACATTTGCACAAATTAAATTTATCTCATTGTTATTCATATTACAATCTTAATTTAGTTACACATATATTTTTATTATATTCCACTTGTTCAAATGCAAGAAATTTTTGTTTAAACCCTTTATTAAACTTTTATTTAATTTATATTTTAAACCCTTTCTTTTGTAAATTACTTAATTTTTTATATTTACTTATGTTTTGTAATACATTTTCTATTTAGTTTAAATATGTACAAAAATTTATTTATTTCAAGTATAAAAGAAAATTATTTTAAAATTTTTATTAATTTAAACAAATTATACTTATATAAATTCCGAAATAAAATTTTCAAATCATATTATAAATACAAAACAAGTTTGTCTATTATTAAATTATAGATTTTTCGAAATCCAATATATATCAAAACTTTTATTTTTAAATTTCAAATTCAAAAATTAATATACAATCAATTTGTATTTATAAATGTGTAAACAAATATATTTTTTATAAGTAAATTTTTGTTCCAATCATAATTTATTTATTTCCCAAATCTTTATTTTCAACATATATGTATTTGAATTTCAAATTCAATTTCAAAATTATAATTTATTTATAAAATATTTAGATTTCTAAATCAAGTCCTTTGTTTAAAAATCTTAGGAATATATATATGTATATATATATATATTCCCATTTTTTCAAATTAATCCACAATCAAATTTATAATTAATATATTATTCAAAATATTTATTTCTCAATAGAAATCCTATTTAAAATCATATATATATATATATGTATATATGTGTATATATATTTATATTAATAAACAAATATCTATTTAATTTGGAAAATAACAAATTAATTCATAATTTAATTTCAAAAATTAAATCAATTACCAAATTAAACTTGGCTAAAATCCAAGAATGTTACAAGTGGTCTGCTATAAGTGTGATAAGAAAGGCCATTATGCTCATGAATGCCGGACATGCAAAGGAAAGAAGGCTGCTGAGAAGAAAGGGATCTGATGTTTTAACTGTGATTAAATTGGGCATTACAAGAACTAGTGCAAAGAGCAAGCAAAAGGGAACAGAGGCCAAATGTTTGCATTGGAGGTTACTACATCAAAGCCGACAGTGCAGGAGAAGGGAAAGGCTAAGTTAGGAGGTATGCTTCAGATCCATGATACATCTGTTAGCATTTTATTTAATACTGGTGCATCTCATTCTTTTATACCTCGATGTTTAGTAGATAAACTTAACCTAGGACCCACATATTTAGTTACTTTCTTAAGAGTTTCAAATCTTATAGGAGGGTATGCGACATTTGGGATGAAGTGTGACCACGTAGAGTTTGATTTTCTAGGCTACACCTTTGCTTGCAGTTTGCATGTGTTTGATTTTGTTGGGTTTGGAATTATATTGGTTATGGATTGGTTAAGTTATTATGATGTTAGGATATTTTACTTAGATAGAAAAATATCACTTAGACACCAGATTATAATGAACGGATAGTTTATACCGTAGAAAACCCTAGTTGTGAGGTGAATGCCTTGTTAGGTGTTATGGAGTTGGAAGATGAATTAAATCACGTTTTCGTAATTAGAGAATTCGCTGATGTGTTTGAACCTATAGTTGGATTACTACCGAAACGACCATTGAGTTTCAGATTGATTTAGCGCCTGATGCAGAACTAGTGAGTAGGCCGTCAAGCAGAATTATACCAATGGAGATGAAGGAGTTGTAAGCTCAGTTGGTAGAATTGGATGGAAAGAGTTTTATTAGACCAAGTAGTTCACCTTAAGAAGCTGTTGCTGTATTTGTTAAGAAGCCGGAGGTATCGTTAAGGCTATATATCGATTATCATACGCTGAATGAGAAGAAGATAAAGAATAAATATCCATTGCAAAGGAATGGCGATTTGTTCGATCAGTTAAGCGGGTCCAAGATGTTCTCTTAGTTAGATTTGGTAATAGGATTACATCGGCTTAGGGTCGCCGAAGATAGTATACCTATAATAGTTTAAAAATGAAAATAAAATAATTGTACATACCTTTTAAATCTACTAGTTATTTTAAAATTATGTATTCAGGATGATTGGTTTAGTTAATTAACCTGTCAAATTATTTTAGCTACTAAGTGATTCTTAAAAGAAAATTACTAGTTTAAATTAAATAATTAGTTAATTAAATATATTGAATGGTAATTAATTTGTTCGATCAATTCAAATATTAATAAATCCTATAATGCTTGTACAAGGTCTAAAATTGTGAAGGAAATAGCCAATTTGGATCGGATTGCAAATTAAAAGGCAAAGGTGAGTTAATCTTACTCATTTGGATTACCGTTTAAATTTAAATAGTTAAATTTAAATTATTGGTTGATTGATTAGATTGACTGGATGTGATATTATATATAGTAGTATGTATATATATATATATATTGGAGTGATTGATTTCCAGCATTTTATAGCGGATGAGACCCTATGCGCCCTGCATAATAGCGGATGACCCCATATACCGCGATATTCCACATCGAAGTGGAATTGGTATTTTATATTGTGCTAACGTCTGTGGATGCAGGGAAACAGGTTGGAGGGATCCGACTGTATTCCTCAAAATGTTGTATTTATTTTATATTCATTAATGTGATTTATGTGATAAATCTGTGATGGATTATATTGATTTTATTACGAATTGAAAACATTGGATGCTATGGTTTGATTGAATATATTTGGGTATATTGAATTATCAAAAATATAAAGATTGGATTTTTGAAGGAAAATAAAAGAGAGAATTTTTAAGTAAAATAGTTATAGAGAATTTGGATATATTAAAGAATGAATTAGAAAAGGATAAAAGTTGATTTTTTAAATTCTAATAAATAAATCTCGAGTATGGGAAAAGTGATTTTTGAAAAATGAAAATAAATCAATTTTAAGGGCTTAAGTGGTACTGTTTAAAAATTAAAGAATTTAGTTTTAAAAGGTTTGGGAAGAAATAAAGAAGAATTTTGAAATAAAGTATGAAATTGGTATTTTCGGTTTAAATAAGATTTTAAATCATAATAAAGGAGTAAATCTAAAATTAATGGGTTTTGAAATAAATTGAGTAAGTAAAGAATTTGTTTTTAAATGGAGTAAATGTTGGAAATCGATTTGGAAATTGATTTAGTGTTGAAATTGTGAATAAAGGAGAATGAGATTCTGAAATTTATAAACTGGGTTTTATAACTAAAGTGAAATATTTATCAGTGGATAAATTTGAAAATATAAATTCACAGTAGGAATTTATAAGGAGATGGGAAACGTGTTTTAAAAGTAAAAGTGGTTTTATTTTTTTAAGTTTCAAAAGAAATTTACGGGACTGGGACGTAAATTAAATTGGGATAAATCGAGCAGGATTTATAAAGGAAATTATATGGGTTATACTGAAATGGAAGTGCATATCCTAGTACAGCCAGGTATATTTTCAAAGAAGATTTGTTATATATAAGTTAAGGTTTAAAGTTGTTTCAAAAGGGATATTTTTAAAGAAAATTATTTAGTTGTTTTAAATTTTTTAAAAGTAAATATTTATTAAGTTAATTATACAAGTTAATTATTTTAAAAGTTTAACTAGTATTATGATTTAAAGATAATTATTTGACATTTATACCTTATAGAATAACTTTTATTTTAAAATTAGTTTTGGCTTAAGTTTTAAATGAGATATTATTATAAAATTTCGTAACTAGTATTGTAAATAAAGTGTTTTATGTAGTTTTTTTTAATGTTTTAAAGTATATATTTTTGGATAAAGTGATTTAAATTATTTTAAAATCTAATATGTTAAGACTTGGTAGTTTCCAGTGGAAATAAAACAATTGGGTGGAAATTTATTTCCGCGAGAGAAAAAGTGATTTGAAAACTATTTTTCAAAAGGGTTGAAGTGTAGAAAAATATCTTGTGAAGATATTTTGAAATAAATAATTTGGGAAATTATTAAGGCCCGATGCTTGTTTGTGAATGTTATTTGATAGTTAAATAACAGACTATCAATATTGGCCAGTGCGCTGATCATTTCGCAGAGATCGGGATCAAGATTAATTTTCTGAAAACCACTTCGATCCGGTTTGACCGTTTTCATGAGGAAAACAAGAGCTTGGAGTCGAAGATGGAGCAGTGAAATGCAAGGGATAATCGCTACTAATCCTGAGGGTGATTCCAAAAATGGACGTTGTAGGAGTAGTGCCTTCGGTTCCATTTGAACCGGGAAAGGACTTGTATGGACGAATGCTATCAGAACATCGTCAGGAGGACGATGAGCGTTCTAAGTGAGATGTGTTCTAAAAAGGTAACGCATAACCTCGGGCCTCATCAAGTGGGAATGGCTAAAACATGGGAGGTGCAGCAAGGCTAAGTGGCTAGCAATCTATTAGGGTAAGGTCATCCCTGTCTAGATGTCCCTTTTTATTCGGCTGTGTGGACGGTTGCTGATCCCAACCGCAGGGTGATCTTGTTCGGACTATCCAGTAAGGGTAGCTGAGTTCTTGTGTAGCAGGGGATCAGGGTGGATCCTCGGTACGTTGATATAGACCACGTACTGTGACGGACGGTACCCCAGTAGCACTGCCATTAATGGAAATCCATTCTCTTTACATGCCCTTTACGGTTTTGATTGTAGAACCTAGTATTGCTGGAATTTAATAATGTAACAATTTCGGCTATTTGAATAAGTATTTGTATATAAACAGTGCTATAATATCAGAGGATTTGATAAGAAATGTTTTGGTTATCGTAAGGTAAAAACCTGGCATGTTTGTTTGTGGCGTGGTCTTACGAGATACCTTTGATTTCAAAGGATTTTGAAACTTTAATAATCCAATTGAGTGCGTTTTCTCATGCTGTTTTCCAAATCGACTCGGATATGGTTTTATTATAATGCTCGGGTTAGACCGAGTATTATAATACTGGATAGGATGCTGAGGTGCTCAGGAGACGAGCTGGATGGCGAGACGTATCGCACGTACTTGATATAGATTACGCTATGCAGTGTAAGCTGTATATTAGCTTTGGGAGGACAAGTTAATGCAACTGTGCGGAATTTGTGTTGCCGATTTGTGTAGTACTCTGATGATGCAATGTATTATTCAGTTATAGATTCTTTTGTAATAAAAATCTGTTGTTATCTATTATATATTGTTCCGCTGCGATTGTGAGATTCCGATATTGTTTTCTATTCTCTTCTTCTACCCCCTTCTTCTTTCCCTTATGGTTCGGTTTTCCGGCATTCGATTGTTCGGCATTTAATACAGTGGTCGTATTGATGTCGATTTTTCGGGCGTCGAAAAATTAGGTCGTTACAATTAGATTTTGGACCATTATTTGGATTTCAAATCGATTTTAAGTCAAAGGTGAGTGTTTTAATCCACTCACAACTACTAAATTATCTTATGTCAGTTAATTGAATATACAATGTGATTTAAAATTGACTGCTTAATGTTTGGTATATTTAAATTGTCATTCCAATAAAATATGACTTTTATTGAATTTAATCGTCATTTAATTTAATATTGAATTTTAAATTTCCAGTTTATATATTATTGATAATCAGTAAATTGTTGTTATTTATTTGTTGATTTGGATGATGATTGTAATGGATGTTAGATTGTTGATTTTGGATATTGGATGTTATATTTTTATATTGTTATAACACTACAAGTTCCTTATGGGTTAAAATGATACATACTTGAACGATCCACAGATTAGGGAAAAATCGTTATGGGTTGAAATGATAAACCCGAGCGATTTTATGGATTTTGGTTTTATTTGGGATTGCGGGATGAAATGATATATACCTATAAATTTAAATTTATTGCAGATTGAAATGATAAATATCCATATCACTTGACCATAGGGTAGAAAATTATACACAGACACTGGATAGGTTAAATCAAATGACATTTAATTTAAATTTTGAATTCAGTTAAATGATATTTTGAAATAGAATTGGATTTATACAAACTGAATTACTTTTGAAAATCCAAGCATTAATGTTGAAATTGGAATTGATTTAATGAATTGTTTAAAGGATTTAAATTGGAATTTCAAAGTTGAATTGTCAAATATAATTGAATTTTATCGAAATTGAGTTACTGAAAATGTTTGAATATAACTTTGAAAAGTATTTAATTTGAAGTGGTTTAAATCTATAATTCGAACATGGATTTGAAATTGATATTGATTAAATGGTTTTAAATGAGAATTTGAATTGAAAGACAAAAAATTATTGTCGATTGAAAGCTGGACATGGTCTAGATGTGTTAAAATGAAAGAAATAGTTCAATTTGATATTAATTTCAAATTTATTTTATTTAATATAAACTTTTTTAAATATATTATTTTCAAATCCAAATTATTAAGATTTTCAAACTACTAAACTCATTCAAGCTATTTTGAACTATTTTAATCAATTTAAACTAATTTAATTTATTTTAATCTATTTAATACAATTTAATCTATTTTAATCTATTTTAACCTAATTAATCCATTTTAAATTATTTTAAATCTATCTAATCTATTTTAAATATATTTAGCTTATTTTAAAACTACTTAATCTATTCTAAATCTATTTAATCTAATTAAAATCTATTTAATCTATTTTAAATAGAATTTAAACTATCTTAAATCCACCTAAACTATCTTAATCTATTTTAAACTATTAAAAAGTATTTTAATCTTTTTAAACTATCTAAACTATTTTCTAAATCTCAGGTTTTGTAAAGTGGAATTTTTATATTTAAATTCTTGATTTTTAAGGAGAATACGATTAAATGATGTTATAACCTAAGTTGGAATTTAAATGACATATTTTGTTGAATAAGATGATTTTGAAATGTGATTTAACCTAATTTTTAGGTATTATTTCGAAAGTAAATATGATTTCAGAATGTGATATGTTTTCAAAAGTGAATATGTTTTCGAAAGTGAATATGATTCCGAAAATGGTTTTGAGAAAATGATATTTTGGTATAAATTAAGAATCGGTTTTGGAAATTCAAAAGAACCATCCGGTGTGAAATAAGCGTTTGGTTGTTTAAGAGACCGGGATCTGATATTGTTCTACTCTCAACCAATACTGAAACCACTTTAACAACTGTGTACATGGTGGAGACACCAGAAGAATTAGGAGGTTTGGCGTACGATTCTATATGAGGTATTCACGTAGCCCTAACTCCCATGAGTCAACTTAGATGTGACTAAAACAGGAGCCATGCCAGGCCAAGTGAGGTCATTCTTCATATCGAACACATTTCTTCGATACCATTCTATTACTTTGTGATTTGATTGGGTGCACCTTTGATTTTGAAGTGTGTCTCGAGATGGGCGGTAGTAACTGCTATGCGTTACCACCAGTTTGGATCCGCAAAACGGTAGAATCCTACCTTGGCATTGCTTCGCGTGCCATGTTCACATGCCATATCATGCCTGCTATGTGTTTGTTTTGTACCATACCTATAGAGTGCCCTCTGGGTAACCCTCCAGTTATAGAGGAGCGTACGGTACTATATAGACTACGCGAATATATAAAATGTGTTAAGGGGTATGTGAGTAATGCCTTAACGCTATTTTAATACTTTACTTTATTGTAAGCACTATTATAATAGCGTATTGTACTATGTATGTAGATAGTTTAACGGATCCCTAGGAGATGGAAATACTAAACATCTCTTAAGTTATTGCACTTACGTTTGACACTGGATAGGAGGTGTCAAAACCCGTAAACATCTCAGACGCCGTTACACTTATATTTATTTGCTGTTGATTTAACTTACATAAGATCTTTTAGTTCTGACTCGAGTGTTTTGTCTTTTCAATTCGCTCAGGTCAGTCTGAGCTTTTCAGTTTATCGAAGACTACTTTCTAGAGGACGAAGACAAATATTTAATACTGTTACTATTTATTTTATTTATTCCACTGCATCATGTTGTTCCGCTGCATTTATTTATTTATTCCTGTGGTATGTAACTTTGATATGTATTGTAAAAGTATAATCAAATGTTATTTGAAAACAGCTTCATGAATTGTTTGTTTGATTATTATATTTTATCACCCGTTGTGAGATTCTGTATTTGTTTTTATTTTTTTCTCTATTTTTTTCTTATTTACCCCATAACAATCCTCCATTTTGAATGGTTTGGGTTGGACATGTGTGGTTTATTGTTGATTTAGACTGTCCAAAAAGAGGGGTCGTTACGTTTGGTGTTACTTTGGTTTTGCGATAACCTTAGCTTTGTAGGGTCTGACTCGTAAGAAGTTGGGTAGTAATACCCTAGAATGAGTCGCTAAGTGTATTATGAGGGAGCGTATTTTTCAGTGTCGTAAACGGTTTTTGTATTGTGTTAATGTTTTTTGTATTTATAAACTCTGATCGGTACATGGGACGCTATGGCACCAATAAGGATTTCTAAACACTAAATAGGACAGACCGATATTTTTGAAATATAGGTAAATGAAATAATTTTGCCTATTATTATATTTGGTATATAAAAGAATAATCTTTATAAATGTATATAATTGTTTGTGTTATGTTGTTTGATTGTTAGGAGGTGAAAATTTATAAACATTGGTTGCAAAATAGAATTATAAATAAAAATGAATATAGGTTGAAAATTTGAGAACTTAATTTTCGAGATTTTTACACTGTTTACAAAAGATTTTGGAATATAATATTAGTATTATTTGGAAGTATTTTCGAATATAAATATTTTCAATGTGATCTGAAAGAAAGTTTCAAAAGAATTTTTGAAAGGAAATAAGTTTCATACTCCCCTCTTTATAGCTAGAAAATAATTTCGATGATGAGTGCACACATCATCGATGTTCATTTTCGAGTTTCAAAGTAGGAAAACTGCTGTAGTAGTTTTGCTACACGTTTGTTTCGACGACCAAATCTTAATTTTAATATCTATATATGATTTGGATATATGAAAGGTATGGTTATACATATTATTTCAAATGATTTAATAAATGGAACCCGCTATTAGTTCTTAAGTTTTTGTAATTAGTAGTTTCAATCATTGTAATGAATGAAATCTTAACCTTTTAATAATTGTAAACTCCTAAAAACGAAAAATAAGAAATTCGATGCTAAGCGATTAATGAAATATATAAGAAACTGAAAATCTATAACTTGTAGATATGAAATTTAGAAGATGTAACTATTGAACATTCTGTAAACTAAAAGGAATAAAACAAACTTATGTAACATTCCATTGCATCCTAAAAGACACACACACACACACATATATATATATATATATATATATATATATATAATTACCAAATTATTAAAAGTTGTAATGTTAATAAGAACATGTAATAGAATATTATACAAGTAAACATAGGAAATTAGAGTGCTCAATGGAAGTATGTTATAAATGAAGAATTAAGACGTATAAGAATGTTACAAACTTAAGTTAATAATTTGATATGCTACTATTTATAATTAATGAATGGTGAATACTATAAGTAAATGACTATAAAATTAAGTGATGTTTGAAACCAATTATAATCAAAGTAAATGATAAATGTGAATTAAACTGAAATAAAATGTATGTAATACTCTAATAATGAATCTATTGTTTATTTTAAATAATTAAATGAAAATAACTATGTAAGTAAATGAATGTAAGCTAATGGAAATTTGCATTATATAGGAGAATGAGAAATAAAAAAATTCATAAAAAATGAATGTAAATTAAGAAAATAATCACTGTATGGGTAAATGAAATTGATGAATAGTAAATGATATGAAAAGAAATTAATAAGAATGAACTTGAATAATACTTGGAAATCATTGTTTGTTTTGGCTTATGGACGTTTGGGAAAGGTTACTTCTAACTGTATAAGAGCGTATAAATAAACTATTAAGTTTTATCTAATATTGTTGAGTGTATGATTTACTTACTAGCTATTTATCATTCTATACGATTTAAAAGTTTCTAAACCCGAACAAACCATTTGCTTTGAGTGTTATGATGGATGGTTGATTTCTTTGATTTGCATATAATGATTGTATGGTTTTGATTGCAAGTGATTATTATTATGTTGTGTTGATTTGTTTGTTATTAATATGAAACAAAATAAATATTTCTCTTTTACATCATTATTAACTTCTCTAGATTGTATAAGTGAAATACAGTGTAATGACCCGATATTTCGTGCATTCGCATCCGCACATATCGGACTTGAATTGCTCAAAATATCAGATTGTTAATTTATATTTGGCAAAACTCAACATATACAGTAAAAAAATCAATCACAGAATCATAGGCACATAGTAATAAAACAATAATGCAGCGGAATAGATAAATAGTAGTTTATGAAGCTACTATGTAAACAATAGAGTTTGAAATAAAATACAACAGGATATCTCAAATACAATGAAGTCTCAAATACAGCTGATGACATCTTTGAACAAATCAAGTGGAAAAGCCGAAAACCGAATTTATAGTTGGATCTCTAAGCGAAGCTCCAAACTCCAAACTCCAAAGGTGAGTCTCAAAATCCTGTATCACTGTGTCTGACCTGAGCATAAAGCAAAACAGAAAACACTCGAGTCAGGATTAACATTCTTACATCAATAAATCCAACTCAAGTGAAATAATAACTAAAATAAAAGTAACTCAAAGGATGTTTGGGATAACCATCCTCTAAGGATCCGCGAGCTATCTACTATGTAGCAATATACGCTATTATAATATGTCTATAGTAACGTAAAAGTATTAAAATAGCGTTAAGGCATTATCCATATCCCCCTTAACATATTTTATATATTCTAGTAGTTTATACAATGTTGTACGCTCCTCAGTAAACTGGAGGTTTACCCAGAGGACATCACATAGGTACGGTACAAAACAAACTCGTAGAAGGCGCTCTAGGGCATGTGAACACGACACACGAGGAAATGCCAGGGTAGATATACCGTTTGCAGATCCGGATTGGTGGTAACGCATAGCAGCTACTACCGCCCACCTCGGACACACTCCCATATCAAAAATCGAGGGGTGGCCACCCAACAATCATAAAATCAGAATATAGCATCGAAGAAAAATGCCCGATGGGAGGAATGACCTCACTTGGCCCGGCGTAGCTCCTGATTTTAGCCACACCTAAGATGACTCACAGGAGTCAGGGTCACGTCATACCATATAGAATTGTCACCAAACCATCCTACTTTATTTCAGGAATCTCCACCACGTGCGCAGTTGTTAAAGTGGTTTTCGGTATTGGCAAAGAGTATGACAATATCTGATCCCGG
Organism: Allium cepa; assembly: GCA_030765085.1. Lineage (NCBI taxonomy): Eukaryota > Viridiplantae > Streptophyta > Magnoliopsida > Asparagales > Amaryllidaceae > Allium > Allium cepa. Next base: position 435,229,615 of record CM060943.1, read on the forward strand.
TCTCTTTAACAACCAAACGTTATTATAACACCGTGGTCATTTCAAAATATTTTATACTTCAAAACCAAAATATCATTGCCATTTCAAAACCATATCAATACGATTTCATTTCCATTTCAATACCAAATACGATATCATTTCCATTTCAAATATATCCTTTTCCAAAATCATAGCACTTTCAAAGTTATAACACTTTTGAAATCAAACACTTGAAAATTATAACATTTTCAAAACATAATACTTTGAAATTCATAACTTTGAAAATATAACTTCTACCACTTAAACAGTTTAGACATTAAAACAGTATATATAATAAAATAGTTTGTAAAGTGAATAGTTTATATAAAAGAGTTATAAGTTAAAATAGTTTATATTAAAATAGTTAGCATATTAAAATAGAAATAGTTTATATTAAAATAATCTATAAAGTAAAATATAAATAGTTTTAAATATAATTTAAAAATAATTTACATAATAACATAGTTTCCTCAAATTTCACAAATCGATTCCAAATCAACTTGAATTCCAAAAATTAAAATTTAATCGTATCTCAAACCATCAATTCCAATTGATTTCAGTTTCTCAATAAACTATTTCAAATTTTATCGATTTCAAATACAGATTTTTAACCAGAAAATAAACCATTTCAATTTCAACATTCTTAAAGCTTTAAATATTCAAACATTTCAAAAACTAGATTTGATAGTTCCATATATGTGTGTGTGTGTGTGTGTGTGTGTGTGTGTGTGTGTGTGTGTGTATATATATTAGATTCACTTTATTACTATTTAATTTGAAATATTTACTTAGTCATTCAAATAACATTTAAACAAAACTTCAAATCTCAAATTAAAATAAAACTAAATATACCATTTCAATTTACGTAGATTTGAAATATTCACTTAAATCACTTTTAATCAAAAATCAAGTTATAAAATCGTATCTTTAAAATCCCAAATTTAATAAATTTCAAATCAATCTTATTTGAGTATAATTCTTAAATAAATTCAATTTCAAAACCTTGGAAATCAGTTCAAAACATATATACATTGACCAACGGTGTTTGTATATAATTTTCTATCCTATGGTCAAGTGATACGGATATTTATCATTTCAATCCGTAATTTAAATATATACGGGTATATATCATTTCAACCCGCAATCCCAAATTCAATTTCAATGAAAATCGCTTGGGTTTATCATTTCAACCCATAATGATTTTCTCATATTCTACAAGATCGTTCGGGTATGTATCATTTAAACCCATAGCGAATTCTATGGAAACAGGGAACTTGCTGAGTGATAACAGATATGATAATAATATAACAGGCATATATCATCAATGTAAGTTAAATAAAATATAAACAATAGGATATGGTGCCATATCCCATAGGTGGACAATTACAGATAATATCATCTCATATATAACAATTAAATAAATAACAGTTCAAGTTAGCAGCAATTGTCATTTCAATTGAAATCAAATTTAATAAATATAAGAACGTTAATCGTGAGTGATTGCTCCCCTTTCGAAGTTAGAGATATTCTTAAAATGAAATGAGTTACGAACTCAAGCACAAATCCCAAAGCAAAGGTAGATTGGCATGAATCGACGAACAAAGCTGATAAATAGGAATTGACAAAGTTAAATCAAAACTGGATCGATGAAGATAATTGATGTAAGTAAACTTAGGTATATATAATCATATATATAAAATCATATCTTAAATTCAACACATATTAAATTTTGTATGTATAGACATACATATTGAACCATACAGATAAAATCAAAACACATTATTTATATTCAAACAGGAAACACCACTATGTTGAATGAAATTATAGTTTTATACTTAACTTACATACTTATTATAATAAAATCAACTTTTAAATTAAGCACATATAAAGATTGAATAATTATAATATATACATATTTTTATTCCTTTATATGAAAGTATGCACACACAATGTATTTTTTTAACTATATCACAAACAACTTTTTATAAAGGGGAATTTCACTAGAAGGACAAACTTTGCAGTCCAATTAGTTTCTAGGACACATATCCACAGAAATTAATCTCAAGGCCAAATTTAATAGAATAATTACTTTTAAGGACAAAGTCAGCAGTCTAATTACTTTCAAGGACATAATTTCATAGTTTTCAGACCTTAGAAACTAATTATTTTTCATTTTGTCTTTAAAAGTAATTATTTCATTTTTGTGTGTCCTAAAAACTAATTGCACTTGCTAAAGAGGTCATTTTGGCTAATTTCCACTATTATAACTTCATATATAACACCCATCGGTCGTGCAAAACTTTGGAGACCTTATTTAGTTTACACATTTCTATACACACACACACGCACACATATACCACATAGCAATACAACTCACATATGTACCTACAACTACTTTATAATAATATAAATAGTACTAAAAAAATACATATGAACTGTTCAAAATATATAACTTATAATATATACAAACTCATAGTACGTATACATGAAGCCGCACTTCAATAACTCGCTGTACGATATACATATTTAAGATTAAAATGTACATATATATACAACATGATATATATTATAATTATTTCAAAATATAGCGTAACTTCAAATTAAAATATGATAGGATCAGTATAGACTAATATATATATATATGTATATATATAGCTAACATCTATACAACTGCAACAATTGTTTTAAAACTATACATATAATAATATATATATATATATATATATATATATATATTGTATAATATGCAGCAAGCATATACCTGTCCATATAAATCTTATATTCCCAAAAACCTATTATGAATGAAATCGACATCAATATGAACAACTATGTATATTACTATTCATTATATAACTATATACATCCCTAAGAACAACTTTTATAAACCATTATATATAATTGAACAGATCTTTTATAATCTCATATAAACTATTAATACCTTCATTCAAAAACCTAGGGGATAAAAGCAGGTCGAGTAGAAGATGGAAGAGAGGAGAAACGCTCGTCAAAGAGAGGTGACGGCCGCTACATGAGCAGTAGGCTTGCAGTGTGACAGTTTGTGGCGAAGTGAAGTACCCAGCAGAGGAAAGCCGAGCGGGGGCACTGGTGTAGGGTTGTTGGCTGCTGCCATGGGTTTGGGTGATCGGCACAAGCACGGGTGAGCCGCCAGGTTGGATATGCTGGAGAGGGGAGTGCTTAGTGACTCGGTTATGATTAGGGGAGTTGCTTGCGGAGGGAAGAGTAGGTAGATGCGAAAATAGGTAGTTTGGAAGAGGGTAAAGCAAAACCAAAAATGAATAAATAAGAGAGGGGAGAGGTGACAGTATAATGTCTTTTGTTTTTGGGAGACTAAGCAGTTTGGAAACTGATTTGAACAATTTATATAACATATTATATACTATAATGTATGCATAAACAAGGAAGGGAAGAGACCAAAAAAGTAAATAAAATTTTGGACATACATAAAATTGAAAGAAATTGTAACGGTAAGTACCCTTGATTCAGCAAAAGTAATTAAAACAATTTACTGCTTGTTTGGGTAGCAAGTTTCAGATTTGAAAAGCAAAAAAGAAATAATAAAGTCAAAAATTTTGGTACCGCTACAACGAGCTATTTTATCATAACTGCCGTGTATCGCAACCTCAAAATATAGAAATGAGTATACTACGGAGATCAGCATGACGAGAGGATCAAAATGGTATACAGATATCAGTGATGGGATCATCCGATCAAAAGTCGGTAATTGGTGTCGAAAATGCTGCAAATTTTCCAGAAATAAGATAAACGGGGCAATAGCATTCCAAATTTGAAGAAACAAAATGTGACGTATTACTCAGAAGATGATTTAAAAATTATTGTACAGAGATATTCAGGTTTGGAAAACATTTTGTTATCATCTAAATATTGACTAATTTGAATTGAAATAAAATTTGCGCAATAAAATAAACTCCCATATTTTCAGATGAAAATTTACCAGTTGTTATATTTAAATAGACACATTCCAAATATTAAATCTTTGTTTCAACATTTTATTATTTAAAATTTCAAAAAATTTCAGTTAATTGCATTATTAAAACCATTTAAATTTTCGGGTCACTACATACAGATTTATGTAAGCAATAGCTACCGCTTTTGATTTCATAAAATGAACGTTATTTGCCCGACAAATAGACATGTTCTAGGATTATGGTTTTATAGCGATATTAAATTGTTTTTCGATGGTTTGGGATATTTTATATAATATATATATTGTTCTTATTGATATTATCATTTCTCCCGAACTTCCCCGTACAAAGGAGACTCTGTCGAAATTTTCCATGAATTTTGGAATTAGAAATTTTTGCGAAATTAGAAATGTATTCAAACTTTGCTAACTTGAATATAAAAGGATTTAATTGTTTTAACTGATATATTTTGATAAAATATTTAATTATGTAAATTAACTGTTTACAAGTCAAATACTTTGAATAAGATATATTGATTTCTTAATTCCTTCTTTTCCCTTCTTTTTCCTTTTCGAGGACGAAAAGTTTTGAGTGGAGGAGAGCGTAATGTTAAATATGTTTTGGAATATAATGTTATGGAAAAATTTAAAATATAAGATTTAATAACAAGTAAATGACTAGAATGAAATGTACTAGTATAAATTCACGGTAATTGATAACCACTTTAAGTGTAATTCCAATTAATTGCAATGATTGAAAGGTTATAATTTGTTATAAATTGTAAATAAGAAAATAAACCAAACGTTGTATTAATTGGTGAAATAATATGAAATAAATTGTAATTGAATAAAATTACTGTTGTGTGATTAAATTAAGTAAAAGGTGACAATTGTTATATGTTACCTATTTAATTTATCTGTTGAATTAAATTGGAAATCAAATGCAATTAAATATTATGTTAATGTAAATTAAGACGATAATTGTAGAATATTAGTATAATAAGATATAAACAATGTTAATTATATCCATAAGATGACGATTAATTGAATAAAAAGATTTAAATCAAATTATTGGAATTAAAATATAATTAATTGGATTTTATTTGCAGTTGAAACCAAACACTATAATTAGTGTAATATTTAACATTGAATTGATATTTGAATTTTTTTTTAAATTATTGTCAATGTCTAAGTAATCAAAAATGATAAAAAATGTTAGTTATTGAATTTGAAATTAAAAATTGATTTAATCAATTTAATAATAATTTATTTAATTAACATGAAAATAGCCATTTTGGCCACTACCTCGAATTTCGACAACACTAGTCACATCGGATCTGTAACAGTGATTATTGTAAGATTTCAAGTTTCGTAGCGATCAGATTTGTCGTTTGATCGTACGGACTAAAAACACGCAGAAATCAATTTAATTGATATCAAATTGAAATAAGCCGATTTTAAAGCTAACTTCTTCATACGATGAAATTAGGACTTGAAACATATTTCATTGAGTTTAAAAATATTAAAAATATCTATTTTGATATATGGGATGACCCACTTTCGTTTGGAGGCAGAACGGGTTTTTTGGGTCGCTATTTGTCGTTCGTATAAATTCGATATGTGTTTACTTTCTTATTGGGCTTTGTTAATATAAATAGTCTTGTTTCCTAAAACCTAGCAGTCATTTTTCTTATTTTGTACGTACATCATCTTCTGTCTCTCTTTCTTTTCAATGGTAGAAACAAATTCCAAATACAAACCCTAAAGCCAATTTCAAATTCAAATCAAAAATCAAACTTCTCAAAATCCTATCATATTATATATCATTGGAAAGCTCTCGACGAGCGTAATTCACTGCTGCTATTCGTTTTTCGACTTGAATCACCAATTGATCAAAAATTAAGGATGAAATTTAGCCTTCCATATTAGGGTTTCAATTTTTAATAGTGGATCTTCATCCTGGGGTCGGTCAGATGGCATAGGTTTGTAGTAGTCGTCGAGTGGTGAGCATCAGTGGTACTCGCTTGTGTCATAGTGGCCATGACCTCCTGGTAGGGTCGGTTCTGCGTGGAGGTGTCAACCGAAGTGGTCGATCGAAGTATCGTGGGGCAAGGCTGTGGGTTTTGATGGCCAAAGGGCGATGCATGCGACTACGTTCGTGATCGAGGCATTGGATTAGGGTTTCACGCGAACACGGGGCTTCTGGTTTGCGTGATGACGTGGATGAGGTTTAGGTGCATTTCTTTTTTTTTTAAATTTAAAGTTTAAAATTTTCCCGAGTTCTAATCTTAATAGCTTTGGCGTGCGAGGTTGGATTTACGCGCGGTTTCTTTCATTAGATCATATCAAAATTCCGAAAATTTTGACAATAGTTTGGACAAATTCCGAGACAGTTAGATTTTAGACCATTATTTGGATTTCAAATCGATTTGAAGTCAAAGGTAAGTGTTTTAACCCACTCACAACTACTAAATTGTCTTATGTCAGTTAATTGAATTTATGATGTGATTTATAATTGAATGGTTGATGTTTGGTATATTTAAATTGTCATTCCAGTAAAATCTGAATTTTATTGAATTTAATCGTCATTTAATTTAATATTGAATTTTAAATTCCCAGTTAATACCTGTTATTAATAATCAGTAAATTGTTGTTATTTATTGGTTGATTTGGATGATGATTGTGATGGATGTTTGATTGTTGATATTGGATGACTAGATGTTATATTTTTATATTGTTATAGCACTACAAGTTCCCTATAGGTTGAAATGATACATACCCGAACGATCCACAGATTAGGAAAAAATCGTTATGGGTTGAAATGATAAACCCGAGCGATTTTAAGGATTTTGAATTTTATTTGGGATTGCGGGTTGAAATGATATATACCTATAAATTTAAATTTATTGCAGATTGAAATGATAAATATCCGTATCACTTGACCATAGGGTAGACTTTTATATACTGACATTGGATCGATTAAATTAAATGGCTTTTAAATCTTTAAATTTTGAATTCAGTTAAATGATATTTTGAAATAGAATTGGATTTATATAAACCGAAATACTGTCGAAAATCCAAGCGTTAATTTGAAATTGGAATTGATTTAATGAATTGTTTAACAGATTTAAATTGGAATTTCAAAGTTGAATTGCCAAAAATAAATGAATTTTATCGAAATTGAATTATGGAAAATGTTTGAATATAACTTTGAAAATTCTTTAATTTGAAGTGGTTTAAATCGATAATTCAAACATGGATTTGAAATTGATATTGATTAAATGGTTTTAAATGAGAATTTGAATTGAAAGACAAAAAATTAGTTGTCGATTTGAAAGATGGACATGGTCCAAATGTGTTGAAATGAAAGAAATAGTTCAATTTGATATTAGTTTCAAATTTGTTTTAGTTAATATAAACTGTTTTAAAATATATCATTTTCAAATCTTAATTATTAAGATTTTCAAACTATTAAACTAATTTAAGCTATTTTGAACTATATGAACTATTTTAATCAATTTAAACTAATTTAATTTATTTTAATTTATTTAATACAATTTAATCTATTTAAACCATATTAATCTATTTTAAATTATTTTAAATCTACCTAATCTATTTTAAAACTACTTAATCTATTTTAAATCTATTTAATCTAATTTAAATCTATCTTAAATAAAATTTAATTTATCTTAAATCCACCTAAACTATTCTAATATATTTTAAACTATTAAAAACTATTTTAATCTATTTTAAACTATCTAAACTATTTTCTAAATCTCAGGTTTTGTAAAGTGGAAGTTTTATATTTAAATATTTGATTTTTAAGAAGAATACGATTAAATGATGTTATAACCTAAGTTGGAATTTAAATGACATATTTGATTGAATATGATGACTTTTAAAATGAGATTTAACCTATTTTGTAAGTACGATTTCGAAAGTAAATATGATTTCGAAATGTGATATGATTTCAAATGTGATATGTTTTCAAAAGTGAATATGTTTTTGAAAGTGAATATGATTTCGAAAGTGGTTTTGAGAATATGATATTTTCATATAAATTTAGAATCAGTTTTGAAATTCTAAAAGAATCATCCAGTGTGAAATAAGCGTTTGGTTGTTAAAGAGACCGGGATCGAATATTGTCATAATCTCTGCCAATAGTGAAACCACTTTAACAGCTGTGTATTTGGTGGAGACTCCAAAATGAAGTAGGATGGTTTGTTGTATGATTCTATATGAGGTATTCACGTAGCCCTGACTCCCATGAGTTAGCTTACATGTGACTAAAATAGAAGCCATGCCAGGCCAAGTGAGGTCATTCCTCCTATCGAGCATATTTCTTCGATACCATTCAATTACTTTGTGATTTTATTGGGTGCACCTTTGCTTTGGAAGTGTGTCTTGAAGTGGGCGGTAGTAGCCGTTATGCGTTACCACCTGTCTCGATTTGCAAAATGGTAGAATACTACCCTGGCATTGCCTCGTGTAACATGTTCACATGCCTTATCACGCCTTCTACGAGTTTGTTTTGTACCATACCTATAGAGCCCTCTAGTTTACGGAGGAGCGTACGGTACTATATAGACCATGGGAATATATAAAATGTGTTAAGGGGGATATGGGTAATGCCTTAACGCTATTTTAATAATTTTCTCTACTGTACATAATTTTATAATAGCGTATTGTACTATGAATGTAGATAGCTCAACGGATCTTTAGGAGATGGAAATCCCAAACATCTCTTAAGTTATTGCACTCACATTTGACACCGGATAGGAGGTGTCAAAACCGTAAAGATCTCCGATGCCGTTACACTCATATTTATTTATTGTTGATTTAACTTACATAAGATCTTTTAGTTCTGACTTGAATGTTTCGTCTTTTTAATTCATTCAGGTTGGTCTGAGCTTTTCAGTTTATCGAAGACTGCTTTTTAGAGGACGAAGACTATGATTTGATACTGTTACTATTTATTTTGTTTATTCCACTGCATCATATTGTCCAGCTGCATTTATTTATTTATTCCCTTTATATGTAACTCTGATCTATATTGTAAAAGTATAGTCAAATGTTATTCGAAAATAGCATCATGAACTGTTTATTTGATTGTTATATTTTGTCATTCTGCTACGAGATTCTGTATTTGTTTTTCTTTCTTTCCTTGTTTTTTTTCTTATTTACCCCATAAAAATCCTCCCTTCTGAATGGTTTGAGATTGACATGTGTGGTTTATTGTCGATATAAACTGTCCAAAAAAGTGGATCGTTACAAGCATGCTATTATTAGAGGTTTATAAAGGATTTCTCGTGGATTGCAGCACCAAATATTAAGCTAATGCAAAAGGATGTAAAGTTTGTATGGACCGATAAGTGTGAGAAAGCATTTCAGAGCTTGAAGCACTTATTAACCAATGCACCTGTGTTAGTGGTTCCGAAGGGGAATCAGGATTTAGTTGTTTATACTGATGTGTGTGGTACTGAGTTTGGAGTTGTACTAATGCAGAGGGATAAAGTGATTGCCTACACTTCTAGACACCTTAGACTGCATCAGGTTAGGTATCCTACAATTCAAGTTATATTTGCGTCGAAGGTGTGGAGGCATTACCTTTTGGAAGAGAGATTTGATCTTTATACCGATCTGAATTGAAGTGCTTGTTCTCATAGAAGGAGCTGAACATGAGACATCAAAGATGGTTGGAGTATTTTTGCCGCTTATGATTTTGGAATAGAATACACACCCAGAAAAGGAAATAAGATTGCATACGCACTTAGCAGGAAGCATCAGAATGCAGTATTAGCTACGACAGCTGAATGGAAAGACTTTGAATCATTGTCATCTTATAGAGTACTGTGGAGGTCTGAAGCTGAGTATGGTGGAGAGTCTGCTAGGTTGTCTTGTTTAGAAGTTGTACCAGTGCCGGTCGAGAGGATAGCTTCTAAGTAGAGAGAGGATCCAGTTTTAGCCGAAAGGATTGAAAGGCTTGAGGTAGAATCAAAGGTTGATGACCTAAACGATTTTAGTCTTGACCAAAGAGGATAGTTGAGAAAGAAGGAATGATTATGCATTTCAGATGTAGAGAACTTAAGAAGGAAAGTTCTGGAAGAGTGTCATCGATTAAAGTTTAAGATTCATCCTGGAGGGACCAAGATTTATCAAGATATGAAGAGAAGTTTCTTCTAAAAAGGCACGAAGAGGGATGTAGGCTTATAGGTAAAATAGTGTTTGAACTGTCAGCAGATAAAAGCCGAACATCAAAAGCCGAGTGGATTACTTTAGCCATTGGATATTCAAGTATGGAAGTGGGATTCCATCTCTATCGATTTTATTAATGGATTTCTAAGATAATAGAGGGAATTAAAGTGTATGGGTCATGGAAGACAGGTTAAATAAGAGAGCCCATTTCATTCTGGTTAAGGCAAACAGAACGACACCTGTATTGGCTAAGTTATTCATAAAGAATGTGGTTAGACTGCACATAATTCCTAGTAGTATTGTTAGTGATAGAGATTTTTTGTTTACTAGCGAGTTCTAGAAATGTCTTCAGGAGAGCTTAGGAACCAAGCTCAAGATGAGTACCGCTTACTATCTATAGACTGATGAGCAGATGGAAAGAGTTAATAAGATATTGGAGGACTTGTTGTGAGCTTGTGTATTGGACTTTGGGGGATCATGGGAAGACCACCTACATCTAGTCGAGTTTTCGTATAACAATAGTTATCAGACTAGTATATGAATTGTTAGTCCCTGAGAAGATGGTTTTGATGACAACAACCTTAGAGTAAGATTATAAAATAAATACTAACATTATAGTTTAGATATATATGTATATGCAGGATTTAACCATGTAGGTATCAAGAATGAAGACTGTACAGTATAGAGATTCAAGATATCAAGATTTAAGACTCATGAGTATCAAGATTATCAAGAGTTCGAGATTTCAATAAAAAGTAATTTAATTAGGAATTTTGTTAAAACTCCTCGAAAAGCACTGACATCTTAAAATTCAATTTATTCGTGGAATGGAATCCACTTCGAGCCTGTTAAAGGGATGAAACCCTAAGTATGATGGAACCTATGAAAAATCTAGTGGACATTGTTTTGTATCCACTAACTTTTATTCAAATGTTTTTACAAAATTATATCTTATTTTCAAAATGATTTCAAAACCTTCCTTTTAAATGAATCAAAAACATCTATCCTGGTTTTAAAATACTTTTAGCCTCAAAATAATCATTATCTTCAAAATCAAATTATCCTTGGTTTTAAATTATCTTTTAATTATAACATACTTAATTTTTAATATTTATACTTAGATTTAAATATAAAATTATAGTAAAATTTTATATATACCAAAATATTATTCTCTATACTCAACTATATATTTTAATTATAGTTAAGAATATTTATAAAGTTTAAAATAGTTTTAATACAAGATAGAAGTTATTTTCAAAGAAAAATAATTACCAAAAATACTGTAGGCTTGCCGACAACCCCTAGGGACCCCTGTCGACAAGGTGGCAGTTGATTTCAAAAATTTGAATTTCAAAAGAAGTGTCTATTCATCATATCCTTTCACGAATGAACATGGCTGTTGTTCTACTATAAATAGGGGAAGTTTTAAACGAATTTACATTCATATTTTCTTGGATTTCACTCCTCTTCTTCTTCCACATTTCTTTACATATATTTTTACCATTACTCTGCCGAAATCACCATTGAATCTAACTAGATCATCTCTGGTTTGATTCTCCATCACTATCTCAACAAGATCTCAGTGCTATTCAGAGTTATAGGCTTCTTTGTAATTAATTGAGCGAGAAAAGGTGTGATTGTAGCCTGTGAAATCAATCAAGCGAGAAAAGGTGTGATTGTAGCCTGTGAAATCAATTGGGTGAACTCGTTGCCTGTAAAATCAAGTATCTCTACCCAGAGGATTGTGAATCTGGAGTGGTGTACCTCGTGGCCTTGAAATCGAGGGTGTAATTGTAACAATTGCTTTTGAAAGTAAATCCGTACTTGTGTGCAGGACTGGATGTAGGGTAACTCCGAACCAGTATAAAGTCCGGTGTGTTCTTTCCTTTATTGCTTTTATTTTATTTCTGCATCTATGTTTGATTCTGTGATCATATCTGTATCTGAATATTGCATACATTTGTGTTCAAATTAACATAAACTCAAAAAGATTTAGTAATTTCTTAAAACACTATTCACCCCGCTCTAGTGTTAATTCTAGCCTTAAGATCCATAATCCGCGATTCTCATATTTGGTATCAATGCAAGGTTTTCAAAGTTTCGTAATATTTGAAAAAGCTTTTAAAATGGCTATGTTTATAAAACTTGTTAATACTAGTTTAGAAATATTCAGATCATCATTGTCTCTTGAGTCTGCATATAATTAATATTCAAATTCAAGTTGTCTACCAAAATTGTATGATGCACATGAAACATGCTTTATGGCTGTTGAGGAATCAATTCACAATAGACAAATTGTGCAGATCAAAAAGAAGAAATGGATACTTGATAGTGGATGCTCTAGACACATGACTGGTAATCCAGATATGCCGAATGATATAATATACAAAGACGGAGGACTGGTTAACTTCGGAGACAACTTAAAAGGATATGTGATTGGTATCGGCAACGACGGTAACTCTGAAACTCCTATTATTACTAATGTTTTGCTAGTTAAGAATCTAAAACATAATCTACTAAGTATTACTCAACTTTGCGATAAAGGATATAAAATTAAATTTGAAAAAGATAAGTGTCACACTGAAGATATAATTCAACCATAATAATTGAGGGAATTAGGAAAAAGAATATTTATATTCTTAGTATGAAAGTCTCAAATGATAACCTGTGTCTTTTGGAAAATACAAGTGACCCTTGGATCTGGCATAAGTGATTTGGGTATTTGAATTTCAAACTCTTATCTAGACTGTCAAAACATGATCTAGTAAGAGGTCTCCCTAAGATGAATTTTAAAGTGGATAGTTTATGTGATGCATGTCAATTAGGAAAACTTAGAAAACGTTCCTTTAAATTAAAAGATATGATTACAACCTCAAAACCTCTTGAATTACTTCACCTTGATTTATTTGGTCCATCTCAAATTCTGCCAATAAATCATAATAAATATGTTTTTGTAATTGTAGACGATTATTCTAGATTTACATGGACAATATTTTTGAAACATAAAAGTGATAGTTTTGAATGTTTTAAGAACTTTACAAAATGTATTCAAAATCAACTTTCTCTGAAAATTATAACCATCCATAGTGATCACGGTGGTAAATTTGAAAATGAAAAGTTTGAGGAATTCTGCAATGAAAAGGGAATAACTCATTGTTTTTCATTTCCAAGAACTCCACAAAAAACGGAGTAGTAGAATGAAAAAATAGGACGATTCAAGAGTGTGCGAGAACTATGATTTCAGATAGTAAATTACCAAAGTATTTTTGGGCAGAAGCAGTTGCTACCGCCTGTTATATTTTAAATAGAATTTTAATTAGACCTTTAACTGATAAGACATCTTATGAACTTCTTCACTCAAAGAAACCTAAGGTATCTTATTTTAGAATTTTTGGAAGTAAATGTTTTATTTTAAATACAAAACATAACTTAGATAAATTTGATCTTAAATCCTACTAAGGTATCTTTATCGGATATTCTAACAGAAGTAAAGCATACAGAGTGTTTAATTTAAGAACTAACACCATCGAAGAAATAATGCATGTTTCATTCGATGAAAGTTTCAAAAATTTTGAAGATACAAATGATGAAGAGGATTTAATCACTCAAAATTAAGAGTCAACTGAAACTAATAATGAAATTAATCATCCTAATAAAAAGATTAAACTTTTAAAAGATCATCCTATAGAAAATGTACTTGGAGATATGCAATCTGTTGTTAAAACTAGAAATCAACTAAGTAAAATGATAAATGTAGCCTTTATATCAACTATCAAACCCAAAAATCCAAAACAAGCATCAACTGATGATTCACGGATTTTGGCTATGCAAGAAGAACTAAATCAATTCACGAAAAAAGATGTTTGAGAACTTGTTCCTAGACCTGAAAATAAAACTATAATTGGAACTAAATGGGTTTATAAAAATAAAATGAATGAACAAGGAGAGGTTGTTAGAAATAAAGCCCGGTTAGTTGCTCAAGGTTATTGTCATGAAGAAGGAATAGATTTAATGAAACCTTTGCTCCCGTAGCAAGATTAGAAGCCATTAGGATTCTACTTTCTTTTGCAAATCATAATAATTTCAAATTATATCAAATGGATGTTAAAAGTGCCTTTTTAAATGGTTTTATAAAAGAGGAAGTATATGTTGAACAACCACCACTTTTTGAAAATGAAAAATTACCAAATCATGTTTACAAACTTAAGAAAGCTCTATATGGTCTAAAACAAGCTCCTAGAGCCTGGTATGAATGACTAAGATCTTACTTACTACAATCAAACTTTGAAATTGGTAAAGTAGATAATACTCTTTTTATTAAAAGAAATAAAAATGATGTTCAACTAGTACAAGTTTACGTAGATGTTATCATTTTTGGATCAACTAATTTTGAAATGAATAAAGAATTTTCTGAAATAACGACAAAAGAGTTTGAGATGAGTCATATGGGTGAATTAAACTTCTTTCTAGGATTGCAAATAAAACAATTAGATAATGGTATCTTTACTACTCAATAAAAATATGCTAAAGACCTAGTTAGTAAATTTGGTTTGACTACTGCAAGTAGAAAACCCACTCCCATGGCAACCATGAGTACCTAAGTAAAGAAGATCTCTCGAAAGATGTAGATCAAAAGTTATATGGAGGAATGATTGGATCACTACTCTATATCACGCTAGTAGACCTGATATCATGCATATTGTTTGTCTCTGTGCAACATATCAATCCCAACCTAAAGAGACCCACTTAAAATCTGTAAAACATATCATAAGATATCTTAAACACACCTTTGATTATAGCTTATTTTATTCTAAAAATGATTCTTTTGAATTAATATCTTACTGTGATGTTGATTATGTTGGTTGTAAATCAGACCGAAAAAGTACAAGTGGAACTTGTCACTTCTTTGGTGCATTCTCTGCCTGGTTTAGTAAAAAGCAAAACACGATTTCTTTATCAACAACTGAAGCAGAGTATATTTCTGCTGCTTTGGCTTGTTCTCAAGTAATATATATGCAACAAACTTTAAAAGATTTTGGTTTAAATATCTCAAAATTACCAATTTATTGTGATAATACTAGTGCAATAAATTTATCCAAAAATACTACTCATCATGCTCGAACTAAACATATTGATATCAGACATCATTTTCTCAGAGATAATATAAGTAAGGAAGTAATTACTCTCGATTATATCAATTTCGAGAACCAAATTGCCGATATCTTAACAAAACCCTTAAATGAATCTATATTTACCAAATTAAGAGGAGAATTAGGTATTTGTTCAATAACTGAAATATAGAATACAAGTTACAGAGTATAATCAAAAATTAAATAAAAATAATAAAAATATAGGTACCATGTCGACAACCCCCTCTTACCTATGTCGACATGTAACGATTTTTCTATTTTTGAAATTTTCCCACCAAAATTCAAATAAGTGGTTATATATTCTTCTTATTTCGAAATTTTGTTCATTCTTTCTATCTTTTCTCTGATCTATCTTCTAAAAACAATTAAACAATGGCCCCCTCTTCCAAATCAAACAAAAATTCAACCTTTTCATTCCCTTCTCCTTATACTGGACCATTTCAACGAACTACGCTCGCAAGAGTAATGAAAATGGAGGATTCCTTAAAGGATGCACTACAACTAATGACTGAAATTTACGTAGTGCAACTTAGAATGGCCAAATAACAAGAACGGTAAGGCAAAATCCTTAGAAATTTGCAAAAGTTTCTAATGGATATTCATGCTAATTCGATCTTGATTGATGAAGTATCTGTAGGAGATCAAGTGCAAGAGGTCAGCGAGGAAGAAGAAGAAGCCTTCATGGAAGAAGAGCACGCTGAAGATGACGACAAAGTCGTTTGCGCTGGCGAAATGTGCTTTGACAAGGATGGAAATCTAGTCGAACAACGTGGAAATTTCTGTTTCCACTACCCAAATTATTCGGTTCATAGATCTCCCATTTTCAAGGCTACACATTAGTTTCTTTTCTCTTTTTCTTATTGTTATATGTTCTTACTTTCGTCTTCTACGCAAATGTAAATATAAAAATAAATAATTAATAAATGATTTGTGTTCTTATATTTGAATTATCACTATTATAAGTATTATCGTATATGGATTCTTAGTTAGGATAGTTAGTTATTAAGGACTAAGTTTTAGTTTTAGAATTAAGTAATGATTATTTATGATAACACTATCATTACAATCACATGTCATATAGTTTTAGAATAAGGGGGAGTTATATAGTTTGGAGTTAGTTTTTTGTTGATGACAAAGGGGGAGAAGTATAAAATAGGACAGTTAGACATAGATTAAGGGGGGGTTATTAGTTTTAGGGGGAGTAATTAGGATAGAAGTAATATTTTATAAACAAAGGTTGTCATCATCAAAAAGGGGGAGATTGTTAGTCCCTGAGAAGATGGTTTTGATGACAACAACCTTAGAATAAGATTATAAAATAAATACGAACATTATAGTTTAGATATTTATGTATATGCAGGATTTAACCATGCAGGTATTAAGAATGAAGACTGTATAGTATAGAGATTCATGATATTAAGATTGAAGACTCATGAGTATCAAAATTATCAAGAGTTCAAGATTTAAATAAAAAGTAATTTAATTATGAATTTTGTTAAAACTCCTAGAAAAGCACTGGCATCTTAAAATCCAATTTATCCGTGGAATGAAATCCACTTTAAGCCTGTTAAAGGGATGGAACACTAAGTAGGATGGAACCTACGAAAAATCTAGTGGAACATTGTTTTGTATCCACTAACTTTTATTCAAATGTTTTTACAAAATTATATCTTGTTTTCAAAATGATTTCAAAACCTTCCTTTTAAAAAGAATCAAAAACATCTATCCTGGTTAAAAAATACTTTTAGCCTCAAAATAATCTTTATCTTCAAAATCAAATTATCCTTGGTTTTAAATTATCTTTTAATTATAATATATTTAAATTTTAATATTTATACTTAGATTTAAATATAAAATTATAGTAAATTTTATATATACCAAAATATTATTCTCTATACTCAATTATGTATTTTAATTATAGTTAAGAATATTTATAAACTTTAAAATAGTTTTAGTACAAGATAGATGTTATTTTCAAAGAAAAATAAATTACCAAAAATACCATAGGCTTGTCGACAACCCCTAGGGACCCCTGTCGACAAGGCGGCAGTTGATTTCAAAATTTTGAATTTCAAAAGAAGTGTATATTCGTCATATCCTTTCACGAATGGACATGGATGTTGTTGTACTATAAATAGGGGCACTATTAAACGGATTTACAATCATATTTTCTCTGATTTCACTCCTCTTCTTCTTCCACATTTCTTTACATATATTTCTACCGTTACTCTACTGAAATCACCATTGAATCTAACTAGGTCATTTCTGGTTTGATTCTCTATCACTATCTCAACAAGATCTCAGTGCTATTCAGAATTATAGGCTTCTTTGTAATTAATTGAGCGAGAAAAGGTATGATTGTAGCATGTGAAATCAATCAAGCGAGAAAAGGTGTTATTGTAGCCTATGAAATCAATTGGGTGAACTTGTTGCTTGTAAAATCAAGTATCTCTACCCAAAGGATTATGAATCTAGAGTGGTGTACCTTGTGGCCTTGAAATCGAGGGTGTAATTGTAATAATTGCTTTTGAAAGGAAATCCGTACTTGTGTGCGGGACTAGATGTAGGGTAACTCCGAACCAGTATAAAATCCAGTGTGTTCTTTCCTTTATTGCTTTTACTTTATTTCTGTATCTGTGTTTGATTCTATGATCATATCTGTGTTTGAATATTGCATACATTTGTGTTCAAATTAACATAAACTCAAAAAGATTTAGTAATTCCTTAAAACACTATTCACCCACCTCTAATGTTAATTCTAGCCTTAAGATATGTAATCCGCATTTCTCATAGGAATGGCATAATTTGAGGCTTTATATGGAAGACCATGCAAATCCCTCGCATTTTGGTTAGAGACCGAGGATAGATTGATTCTTGTTCTTGATTTGGTAAAAGAAGCAGCCAAAAAGATTGAGCTGATATGGGTGAGAATGAAGGGAGCTTAGTCTAGGCAGAAATGCCATGCAGATAGAAGACGAAAAGACTTAATGTTCTCAGTAGGAGATCGATTTTTCATCAAAATATCGCCAATGTAAGGTGTTGTCAGGTTTGGGAGGACAGAAAAATCAAAACCTTGGTTCGTAGGACTGTTCCCTATATTAGAAAGGATCGAGCAACTCGCGTATAGAGTAGAGTTACTGAGTAGTTTAACAGGAGTCCATGATGTTTTTCATGTATCTCAACTGAGGAAATGTGTTAGGGATCCAAACACTACTATGGCACCGACTGTGTTAGAGGACTTAGTAATGGAACTAGATATGACTATAGTTAGGAGTCAATCCAAATTGTCACAAGAGATAAGAAGAAGTTGAGGAATAAGACAGTCAGATTAGTGAAAGTCCAGTGGAGTAATGATGCTAGAGACTATACTTAGGAGACTAAGAGCAGGATTAGAGACGCTTATCCTAATTCGTTTTGATGGTAAGTTTTAACTTTGATTGTTTGATGTGTTCCTTATCGTAATTTCGAGGACGAAATTATTTAAGGAGGGGATATTGTTACACTCCATATTTTTAGTAACGTTATTTAGAATATTTAATAAGTTAAATAAAATAAAATAATGTATGATGCTTAATAGATTGAGATTTGGTTTAACCAAGGGTAGCCGTGCCATGTTAAATGTAAATTAAAACAAGATGACATGAATAAAAGCGTTAGGAAATAAGGGAGGGCAAAATAGGAAAATGATAGAACTTATAAATCTAAACCCTTAGGAAACTAAAACACACGTTCATTCCATTTCTTAAGCAAAAATATTCTAGGGCCGGCTGCCATTTCAATCTCAAGAGAAGATAAAGCTAGGATTTTAAGAAGAAGAAGTGAATTAACCCGTTCAATGTCAAATCTCATATCTTTAGTCACAAAGCTAAGCTGAATGATTACTACATCCCATTTTTCTTATAGTTTTCGAATTTAAGGGTAAACCGAAATGATTTTGCATTATAATGCCATGTTTTGGATGATTGGAAGTTTGTATATATTTGTTGATGATTTCTACATGTTCATATTAGTTTTTATGATATATTTGATATGAAAACCCTATTAAATGATATCCAAATGCCTTGCGAATTTTAGTGTAGATCGAAAATAATATTTTGGAGATGGGTTTCAATTTTCATAATTTTCTGAATTATGGTGGATTTTGTATAAATTTTCTAGTGACGAAAATTGTTTATTGGGTTATAGATTATTTACGGAAAAATAAATAATTATTTGGGTTTGAAATTTATATATGTTTGAAAACATAATCAAAAGGATTTTTTGGAATTTTTAGAGAATTTTCCTAAGTGTTTTGATGAATATATAAAATTATTTATGGTATGAGACTTGAATTTTTTTATATGTTTAATTAAGATGAAGGGTGTTTTGCAAAAGATTTAAATTAATTAATTGGTTCTGAAATGTATGACACTTTTCAGTGGTAAAGAAAAGAGGAAACCAATCAAAATTTTACACGTAAAGCAGGTTAGGCGAAAAGAACTATTTATTTCAAGCTTTTTAACTACTTTATTGCTTTCGGCACCTGCTTATGCCTTGGTTGGCTTTAGACCAAGTCCCTCCGCCTACAACTCCATCGAAATCAATGCTCCTGGTATCAAGAAATTGGTACGTAGCGAATTGGATAGAAGGCGAAAAGTATGAGGTCGAAACCATAGGTTCCGAAGGGGTTGAAGCGTCACTTTGTTTTTAGATTAAAATGTGCCAGCTTACTTTCAACTAACTGAGTTTCGACTCAGTTGGCTTTCGATTGGGTCAATGGATTTAAAAGAGATTGTTTCAAATGGGTTGCACTTCAGTTTTTAAATGTTTGCTTTCGACTAAGCCAAAACCCCTAGTTGGCTCCTTACTACCTTTTGAAGTCAATTTCGGAAAGTAAACTAAATTTTAAAAATCAGGCACTTCTCCAATGCTTTCGAAGAGATGGTTTCGACACCATCACTTCTTTACTTAGGAAATAATTTCGAAACAGATGCTTTCGAATTAAAGGTTATAAAGACTCCTTTTTCTATAATTGAAATATAACCCAAATGGTTTCGAAAGAGACAGTTTTAATGGTTTCAAAAAAAGTGCTTTCAAAACTTCAATAGGCTTCTTATCCTTTTGCTATACTTGAAGGCATAATTCAAAAGGTTTCGACCGAGATGGTTTTTAAAGGTTTCGAAGAAGTAAACTTTGAACGGTTTCGAAAAGTTTCCACATGTTTTAAATTAAACTCAAATGTTTTCAAAAGGTTTAGTATTTTAATGTTTTCGAAAGAGTTTTAATGAATGATTTTGAAGGGTAGATTCCTTAGGGTTTTGAAGGGGTCAAAGTGGAAGGTTTTTCCTTTGTTTTCGAAGCTTTCAATGAAAATAAATGAAGGGTTGTTCCATTATCTTCGAAAGGCAATGTCTAAAGGTTTTAAAGAGGGATGTCTAATATTTCGAAGCTTTTGGAGAAAAGAAAGGAAAGGATTTTCCACTGTTTTCGAAAGACATGATTTAATGGTTTCGAAAGGGTTAATGTTTTCATCAACAAGGCATTTAGTAATATGTGTGTGTGTGTGTGTATATGCAACATGGCAAGGTGATTTTGAATAAAGAATAGAGAATATGTATTTTCCTTGTGTAATTTTGATTCAAAGATTTAAATCAATTTGAAAGAGTTCTTCAAGGAAAATTTAAGGAAGTTATCCCTAAGTAAAATGACTCGGATATTAGAATACCAGATGGGACTGGTATATGCTCGTGCCCTGTACATTAGCT
Source organism: Allium cepa (assembly GCA_030765085.1). NCBI lineage: Eukaryota > Viridiplantae > Streptophyta > Magnoliopsida > Asparagales > Amaryllidaceae > Allium > Allium cepa. The sequence continues at coordinate 435,250,665 of CM060943.1, forward strand.
ATTGGCCCCAGCTAATTTAGTCTAAAATTCCGGTGTGTGGGGATTTGTCATGGGCAAGACTAAAATTACGATTACACACAGAAGAAAAAATATGATCGTATACAGATAGGTTATTGGTGAGTCCGAAAAACCATTAGGATCATGTGACCTTGGAAGATGTTAAGTTAGGGACAGATTGTCTCAAGAGAAGTATTTAACAAATAGATAAGGATAGACCATCCAGAAATGGGATGTCTAACATATGTTGGATAAATTTTGTTATTTTGTCTGTTAGGCCCGAGTCAGTCAAAGGTTAATAGTAAGCCAAACAAAACTGTAGTGTTCGGATAGATAGTCCATTTGTTACCTGATAAGTAAGCTTACATTATAACGCTTTATAGTTTTGACCAGTTTTGGTTGCAGGATAAAGATTTGCAAAAGATATGTTTTAAATGGATGTCAGTAAGGGGAAACCCGTCCCGCTAAGCGACATGGTCTCACTTAACAATAATAACTAGGATGTATAGTATTATTCACACCAGGCTTTATGTCTGACTAGAAGTTTATGTTTCCCCTTAAACTCTCAGGTGCTCAAAATTGATTTGAGTAGGCTGAGGGTTGAGGTTCTTTTAGGTTTAGTAGAATGATAAATAAAGCTATCGGAGGAGAGCAGGAGGCTAACAAATAGCTATTTAGGAGTTGCGGTACTTTGTTTTGTGTTTATTTTCCGCTGTGTATGTATTAAGTCAATTATGACTATGTGACTTTGATCATCTAAGGAGGCATCTCTATATGTCGCTCTTGGCATATTTTGTATTAAGTATATTTTATCTTTTCCTAGGAAACGTTATGGGATTATGTAGAACATGGAACATCTATTTTGAAATGTAATGGAAAAATGTTGTTTTAAAATCTATGATTTGTTTCATATTCAAGTGCTTCTGATATTATAGATACCATTAACATAGCCGTATTTAATCGCCGGAAGTTAATACTATAGATGACTGCAACATCTATAGCGCTTAGCTTTGGTCCTTTAGATAGGGGATATTATAGCATAAATAACACCATGCCACATGATTATGCGAAACTCGCAGAAGTAAGGAAAATACGAATGGTTGGGCAAGAATGAATTTTTTTAACCCCTATATGTCAGATAGACCTCTTACGTTGCATGATAAACCAATCTACAATGTACAATACACTAATAGTTGGATTGGAAATAAAAAAAGAAATAGGAATTAGGTTGGGGAGTTCTAAGTCAAAGGAGAATGGTTGGCATGCTACTTAAAAAGAAAAAGGGCGAAGACTTTGCTTAATGTATGCGGTTAAGCACATTCCACATAAGGAAAGTTTAGATGCCGACAATTTGAAAAAATTGGCTTGCTCAGGAAATGGATCGCTTTTGGATGGGTTCTAGTAAAAACCTCGCCCTTAAAGTGGAAAGAAGCAAGGAAAGTAATGTGTAGGAAATTCGGGATACCATATAGGATGGCATCCTATACAGAAGGATTTTCATTAACCCGTAGCTAAAGTGCATGGCTGCAAGAGAAGTTAAGGAAATATTAAATAATGTCCATCAAGGCAGTCGAAGAGACCATACTAGTGGCATACTACTGAAGAGGAATTCTCATGGGCATCAATCTGAATTGAAATTTGTAATAGCTGGTGGAGCTGAGTATGCAATAGTGGCTGCGGATTACTTTATCGAGTATGGAGTTCCACTCTAAATGATCTTGGACAATGGATAACAGTTTGATAGTCAGGAATTCGCTAACTTCTATCGAAAACACGGAATCAGGAAATGCTTTTCTGGAGTGCCTCACCCGTAGGCCAACGGATATGTCTAAGAAGTCAATAAGATTCTCAAAGCTCTCTTAAAGGAGAGCTTGGAAAATGATAAGGGAGCTCATATGAATGAGCTGCCATTAGACTTTATATGCATTGCACTTTCCATGAAACTATAATAGGACATACACCTTTTTCATTGGCCTACGAATTATAGGTTATGCTTCCAAATGAAACTATAGTCTTATATTATAGGGGAATCCACTTTGACTTAGAGGAGAATGAGAAATTGTTAAACATGTCCTCGGACTTGATTAAAGAGAACAAGATAAGGCTGCTTTGAAAACCGCGGTGCTCTAGCAGAAAGTAATGAAACTGTATAACTCTAGGATAGAGCATCGCCTACTCATGGAAGGAACACTAGTCATGGAGAGGATTTCCCTTTGGTCAGGGGAACCTAACCCGGTCTGAGGAGGACAATATTTTATCAGCAAAGGATCTGAGAATGGAGCCCACATTCTCTTTATCTTGGATGGAGCAGTATCCAGGAAAACATGGAATGGTCAAAACCTCTATTTTTTTACGCATTGACTATTACAACTACATGGATTATGGATGGGTGTATTGTCAATCATCATAGTCTTACCAAACCCCATGGATAGGATGTGCGAAATAATGATAGATGATCAATGCTACCAAACCACCATAAGTGCAACCATCTCATGTCAAATAAAGTCCTCGATTTCTAGGAATATACTGGCAAAGCCACTGCATATTAAGGCATCCAACTCTGGTGCATCATGGAAAGCTAGGATAAATCATGGCCGAAAATAGTGAACAGATTTATCCATGATTGAGACATTATCACGGAGCGGGTAATCCACAATCGACGATCGGCTCTAAACTTTTGGCTGACAGTGTGAGCCAGTGTGACCCTAGCCAGGTTTCCTCCATTGACGATCGGCTCAAACTTCTTGCCGGCAATGGTGGACCAGAGTGAACCTAACGAGATGTCCACCATTTACGATCAGCTAAAACTTCTTGCAGTCATGGCTGATCAGAGTGACCCTAATCGGGTGTCCACTATTGACGATCGGCTCAAACTTCTTTCCAATAATGGCGAATAAAGTGATCCTAACCTGGCCTTGACCATTCACGATTGGCACAAACTTCTTGCTGGAAATGGCAGACCAGAGTGACCCTAACTGGGTGTTCATCATTGACGATGGGCTCAAACTTCTTGTTGGCCATGGCAGACAAGAGTGACCCTAGCCTGGTGTCCACCATTGATGATTAGCACAAACTTCTTGTCGGCAAAGGCAGACCGAAGTGACCCTAATTAGGTGCCCACCATTGATGATTGGCTCAAAATTGTTATTGGAAATAGCAAAATAGAGTAACCCTAACATGGTATCCACCATTGACGATCGACTCAAACTTCTTGCAAGCAACGGCAGACAAAAGTGACCCTGACTGGATGTCTACCATTGATGGTCGGCTAAAATTCTTGCCAGCAATGGTGAACCAGAGTGACCCTAATCAAGTGTCCACCATTGATGATCGGCTCAAACTTCTTATCGGCAATGGTAGACCGGAGTGACCCTAACCGGATTTCCACCATTGACGATCGGCTACAAGCTTTTAGGATGGTGTGGAGAACCCATCTTACCAGCGGTCATTACATAACCACCATTTAGGTTCACCCTCGACATTTGGCTCTGGAGTTCTATCGGCAATGAATAACTAAGATCGCCCATAGTTAAACGTGACTATCGGTTGTACAACTCAATGCAAGTAGTCAATACTAGAATTGCCTATGAAGATTATCAACAGATTGACATTACGAAAAATTTGTTTAAAGTATACATGGAATATGTATGTGATAATAAACAATGTAGAATGACGAAAGTGCATGAAAACCAAACAAGGACACATGATACTAGAGTATAAAGTGACTCCACAAGAGATCGCTCACATAGCAAACTTGATAATGATTGATCGTGTGCAAGTGTACAAGCTAGCGATGAGAAGACCTTCCACCAGAGATCACTCATTATGGCGAACTTGATAGCGATTGATCCAGTGCAAATATCCTAGAGGCAAAGAAAGAGTTACTGAAAGAGCTAGGAAAATAACACATAACATTTGAAAAGTAAATTCTATTTAAATAGAAATAGGATAAAAAAATTATCGTTTTTAAATTTTCTGACTTAACGTGAGATAGTGATAGGCATAATTTATCCGAACAAGAAACAAAGCAATGAGTTAAAATTAAAAAAAAAACAAATTAGATTCAAATTCAAATCCTATAGAATCAGAATATAAAAAGACTATTCGAATTTAGCCATACCATTAGGTTATATTAACAATTCCATAAAGCTATTCATATTATCATTAAAGTATGCTGACAGTTGAGCGAATACGCCCCCATCTTCCAGCGATTCAGGACACCTCTCTTTCAAGGAGGAAGTGGGGATCCGACATCCTTTGGGGTTTTACTTGTATGCTCGCCATGCCAAACTTGTTAATGATGGACCCTGTACAAGTATATGAGGAAGCAACAAAAGATAGCTAATGAGCTAATGGCTAAGCAAGGGTGCTATATGAACATAATGCAACAACTAATCCTGATCAGGTATGATAATTTCTTTTAAAATTTCCATAAGATACATATGCACTTGTGTAAGTGTTCATACAATAAATATAAAGTATACGCCAGGGGAAGCATCAGTCAAAGAAAATGCTTACCTAACGAACTTGTTGGTGATTGATGCCATACAAGTATGCATGATAGTGGCGAGAAAGGTTGATAATGGGACGAGTAAACCTAAAAATCATGTGGAATAAACATATCACGATTAATAGCTAAGAAAAGGAGAATATGGACATGAATAAGTACCGAAAACTGCAACGCATAAACATCTAAAGAAGATTAGCTTCGTAGCACTAGTGCATGATCAACCTATGTCCAGAAATTTAGCAGAGACTACTTACTGGGCCAAAAATTTTGGCGATTAATCTATACAAGTACGATGGTACGTAGTGATGAAGGAGTTGCTAGTGGAATAACTTGGGGATCTTGTAGGAAAAATATATCATGACTACTAATCTTAATCAGCCAAATCGAAGTCAACGGAACAACATATGCATCATTGAATCCAAGAAACATGGAGCCATAGTATATCCCTTTCCCTAGAGCATGTCGATATACTTGGGACATTCATAAGACAGTACATGGTCCTCGTGATTAGGGAGCAAGGAGGTTGAACAAGAGAAACTCCCCAGTGAACAAAGATGAGAATTAGTAGAAAATCATTATAGATAACTATACTACTAAGAAAATGCGAGCTATAAACTTCATATTGATAAAAAAAACATCATCAAATGGTCAACAAGCTTTCCATGAGTGAACAAGGTGCGCCACAACAACCTAGTAGCAGAAACTTACAAAAGAACGGGAGTAAAGAGTATAAATATCCGAGGTTCGAGATAACCATCACATGAGAAAGAAACACTATTTTGGACGAATAAAGCATACTTTGAATTCTATAAAAGTATGCTTTGGGGGAGGTGGGTAATTGTTGTAGGCATTTTTACCCACAATATGGTGATATGAAAGGACGTCGAGGAACATAGAAACGACCGAAAGGTGCATAATAAAGATGCCATTGTATAATCATTAGGATAATGCGAAGTGTTAGGGACAAATTTGGTTAGGCCTGTCAAAGGATACTTTCAGATGTGCATAGTGCCATATTTGCATCTACATCTGAAATTATTTTCGGATATCGGATATCCACATCCCCGAATATGGATGGATATCAAGTAATTATCCTATCCGCTAATAACTGATAAATCAAGAAACAAAAACAGAAATTCTTAGTTTAACATAATTTTTTCCCATCCCATTGATTATTAAAGTATTAAAAATAAAAAATGATGATAATAAATAGTTTTGAGCGGTTAATATACATTTAGCGCATATAATATAAACTTATAACTTAATAAAACAATAAATAAATATTTTTCATTGCATAAAAATACATATAATTTAACTATAATCTTAAAAAACTCGGACGGATAATTTTCAGATGGGATTGTCTTCGTATTCGCTTTTCTGAATATCAGATATTTATCCGCTTTTCGGATACGGATGCGGACGCATTTCATATTTTTTGTGTATCTATTGACAACCCTAAATATGGCATAATCAAATAATATATTCAAAGCACTTGTAAAATGTTCCTAAGGCTATGACATGTGCCTAGGTCAAAAGCGCATCTCAATCTGAGTTTCAGATTGAAGGATATGACTATCTTAAAATTTGTCCACCAGCAAATCAACTCAGGTCCCCTTAGGAGAGCTACTACTTACTTTAGGAAAATGTAACATTTAGAGACACTAGAATACTCTATTCGATGATATGAAGCTATTGGTCCAAGTTTCATTCAATTTTTACGTAAAATGAAAAGTTTATGGCAGAAAAAACATTTGTAGCTCAAGTGGTTAAGCGTCATGCTTTCAACGAAGAGCTCAGGAATTCGATCCCTGGCAAGCGCATTACTTTTATGGAACATGATAAATGGATCGGTAGGGAGCCTGGATGAGCACAACTAGGAAGACGAGCATGGATGTGCAATAATAGCAGACAAACTTGGAGCTTTAGAAACCGCTTAACCAATTCTCTATCTAACAAAGTCTTGCCTAACAGAATCTCTGAAGCACTCTTGGACAACAAAGAATCATCTCAGCCTTATCCAATCGCCTTACCAACCTCAAGATCTTTGGAATCAGAGCATCATCACTTGGTCAAAGCACTAGAACAGGAAAGTAAGATGATCAGGAATAGCATAAGAAAATTCAAAAGGAAAAAAGATGAAATTTGTTGAGACTAAGAGCTTGGTTCGGTAGTATACCGAACAGAAACTCTTGTTCGGTAGTTAGGTACCGAACAACAATATTGTTCAGTAGTTTACGACCGAATAGAAATTCCTGTTCAGTAGCTTACTACCAAAAAGAGATTCCTGTTCGGTAGCCTACTACCAAAGCAAAGCACCACCGAACCCATGGTGCCGAACCGATGCGCTATCGAACTAAGGCACCGTCAAACCAAGCATCGCCGAGCACCACCTACCGAAATAGATTCATATTCGGTAGATTACTGCCAAACCCAAGCATGGACGAACCATGATAGAACTTACCAGCTAAGCTAATTATCACTGGACCAGATAAAGCATGTATGGAAAGGCAATATTGAATATATGGAAGTTCTGAAGCGTATCTTCAATATATGGAAATAAGCGAACTGAGCTTGTTATATAGGGAAACTGCTTATTTTATCTGCCAGGCCTCCCTAGACCTTTCCTGCTATTGATATTTCTTGTACTTTTTTAGTTGCCCTACTTTCTTAAATATAAGTTAGTAAATCTCATTTGATCTTATATTTTATTACATTATAACAAATATTTATTCATTGTATTACACAATGTATGATATAATATTTTAAGAGAAGCCCTAATAACTCAGCATGGAGCATGTTGGTGTACGCTTATGTGGTGTATAAGTACCATTTTCTACCCTAATGTTGGAAGAAATTACATCGACTTACCCGAGATTCGAAACCTTAGTTAAGTCGATAATGTCCAATGGCTGCATCAGCTAGGACTTATTTCCACCTTAAGATCCCCAAATCACATTCTCCCCATCTATAAAACTTCCATTAGCGATAAATTTCCCCATTTGAATACATAAAAGCTTCAAAATGACTCCCTCTTTGAAAAACTCCTATCGTTAAGGTTGACTCGAACCACTTGTTTTCCTGTCACAAAAAAACGAACTCAAGTTTGAAAGGATTGACATGCTCCGTTAAATCCCCATTATAACACAAAGTTTAACCTAATGTAATAATTTGCTTCTATGGTAGGTAAATTGCTATGCAAAACAAATGTTTCACAGAAAGATTTCAAAAGAATTGTCATTATATTCTATTGCTATTCTTGATTATTTTTCTTATGATTTATAATTAGATAAATAAAACTTTTTAATTTTGTTATCAAGGTCATGATTATGTCAATGATCTTTCGACACTAATATTTGTGGATATGAAATTTTATTACACCCATGTAGAGCTTACCATTATTCTGAATAAAATTGATTACTATTACTTTTTTAGAATACGTTGTTCGATAAACAGCGATTAACAGTTTTGTTTAGCCATACCTGAGCGTTGGTGTTAAACAATGCACACATTTTATTTCAGCTTTAATGAGTTAACTATGACCTCGTCGGATTTTTTTTAATTTAAAATATATGTTGGTGGTGATCCTTCATTGTCATTTTCTATGCCGTGGTATTCAAATGATAAGATAATTCCTTTTAAAGCAAGTTTTGTTCTAATTTTTGGTTTGAAAATTCTGTAATTCATAAATCTTTTACAGTTTACTGAAATGCTTTGACTTTAAGAACACTAGATCATTTCAGAAGTAGTAACTTATGCATTAGTGTCCAAACTTAAAGAAGTAATGGATGTGTTGCGAAATAATCGAGACCAAGAGAACGCTGATGAGGTTGTTTGACTTTTTGTTCGTGGATCACTGGATTATGTTTTATTGTCGATACCAATACATATATCGATGTTGGATATATTGAGGTAGTGGTCGACCTGCATACGAAATACAATTGGAGAAAGGCTATAATTTCTTATACGATTCTTTGGATAAATAACATGTCTTAAGGGAGATGCGTATATAACTCTGGTACAAATAATTAGGAGTTACAACTTCTATTTATTAAAATTATAACTTTATAGGTTTATGACAATTATTTTAAAATACAGGAATGTTGGAGGTTCAATAACGTTGGTTCTTCAAGTACACACATAAAATGTACAAGATTCGTAAACCAGTGCATTTATCTAGTTTCTTCCCCTGAATAGCAGCTTGGATGAGGGTTGACAGAATTTCAACCAAAGGGGAAGTTCATTTCAGCATTGCAACGATCAAATAGAGCATAGGGTGAACAAGAGTCAGATTAACTGGATTCCATTCACAAATAGTAATGTTCTTGGCTTAAAGTCTTAATATTACATGTGGATTTTGGCTTTGATCAACAAATGAATGTCACTCGAACTATGTCTATTGATCGTAGGATGCAAGTGTTTTCTTGGGGAGCAGGTCGTTAAATAGTTGCTAGATAAAAAAGTGCTTTTCGATGATCGATACCCATTTCAACAAAGGTCTAAGTTAATAGTGTTTAATTTTTGCAGAAATTAGTGAGACGCGCTTATTTCAAACTTAATCCACTTGCACCCTTGCCAAAATTGCAATGCACCAAACACGGTTAGAATCATTTCTGAAAATATTAAAGCAAATAATTTTTTTTTGAAAATTTGCAACTTTTAGTGAAAATATTTGTAATTTCTTATGCAAATATTTTCCTAAAAAAATGAATTTATTTTCATATTTGCTCAGATTAATTGCAACTTAATGTAGATTTAAGTTGTGAAAAAAAAACGAAATTGATGAAAATAATTCTAATGGTGTTTTATAGAACATGCTTTCTAAAGTAAGATTTGAACTTTTTAAATCTTTTAAAGGGTGTTTTGACAAACACTTCCTTACTCTTTTTATAAATATTTGAATTCTATAATAGAACTCATTGAATAAGTTAACAAAATGATTCAAGTGTACAGTGAGGTAGATTTGATTGTAGTGGAACAACAAGGATGGTGAGATGCAACCTTATCATGTTATGATATTGAGCAACATCGTATTGGAACAAATTCATCCATGGCATGTAGCAGCTAATCTGCTATGGGACGTTAACATTGATTTGACTGGTCCTAGCACCTTTAAATGGAGAGTTAACAATACTTTTCGTGATGATCCTTCATAATTGATCCAACATTACATATATTGTTCTAGAGCATATTGATCTAGACCGGGAGATGACATTACTAACTCGCCCTGGAGAACATAGGGTTCTGATTCCCATTTCAATACGCCATTGTAAGTTCCACAAGGAGTGACCATATTGGGATGTACGATATTGGTATTAGGAATGCTTCATGTAGCATATTCAATGGTCAAGTAGAACTTCGGCTATGTAGGATGGATGCAATCCTAGATAGATAGCTTAAGGCAAGCGATGGACTCCATAAAACATATTAGATTCAAATGGAAGTGTTAAAAAACTGTTTGAGTTTGTTTATTTACGGAATAGACAAATCTGGAAATTCATTTACAGATCTCATCAATAAAAATGATCCCAAACATAATGACATTTTGGGGAAAAATAAAAATATTAAAGAATCTCAGATTATTCAAAATCAAAATGATCCTAAGAAGGCATCAAAACCATGAATAATATAGAAAAAGATTCTGAAATCATTGTTGAAGCATTTGCAAGTTTAGAGATCAGCACTGTTATTTCTCAAGATACTGGTAAAGACACAAATTTCCAAGAAAATATGGCCCCAACTATTGCAGAGGTTATGAACTTGGATGATGGTTCTTACATTAACAATATCTTAAACAAGGAACCATCTGTTAACCCCAATATCAGTCACCTTACCTCTCATCTTTCCCCAACTTTCAAAAATTCAATTTCTAATTCAGAAGACAATATTCAAAAGGCAGTTAGTTTGATTACAAATTCCGTCTCTGTCCCAAGGAAAACAAAAAACAAAGCAAGGATAAGAAAAAATGCAAGATGAAAAGTATTAAAGAAATAGTAGACAATGGAATCTCTGAAAATTCAGAAGACAGTGAATTCAGAAAGAAATACATCATCAAAAATCACAAATGGGAAGATCAGTTAAAAGCATTCAGCAAAACCTCATATAAGAAAAAGGGAAAAGAATAGGATCCTTTGAAGAAGAGAGCAGCCACAGTGCTTAATTGCTGCTACTTCATGTATCCTTTTTCTGTATCCTTTTATTTTATTTCAATCTGATCTTTTATGTCTATTATCTCTTGGAATGTCAGAGGTCTCAATTCTTCTGAAAGAAGATTGGACCTGTCTCATCTTCTTAGGACTGAAAATCCAGTATGATTGGATTGCTTGAACATAAATTAGATGATTTTATGATAAAAGATTATCATATCAAATACTTAAATAATTGGAATATTGTTAACAATAATCAGATGGGGGAAATGGTAGAATATTAATCATTTGGGATCCTAATATTTGGGATATTACCCAGTATTTTGTTAATTATCAATTTATTCACTGTAAATGTATTAATAAAGGTGGTTTTCAAATTGATATTACCTTTGTATATGCATCAAATAGTGAGTATGAAAGGCAAAAACTTTGGGAGAATCTTGTTCAGATTAATTCTAATATGCATTTTCCATGGATTATTTTTGGTGATTTTAATACTATTATGCATGCTCATGAAAAAAGAGGGGGGATTCCTTTTCCTTCTAAAAAACTGGATTTTTTAAGTAACTTTTTACTTAAAACTGGCCTTTATGAACCAGTTATTTTTGGTAATAAATATACTTGAAAATCTGGAATTTTTAGAAACATTCACTGTAAACTTGACAGAATACTTCTTAACCTCCACTTCACTAACTGTTTCAAAAATTTTAAATGTTACACTCTTCCTCAAGCCTCTAGTGATCACACCCCAATTCCAATCTTTCTCACTCAAAATTATTCTTCTAAGAAAAAATTTCCTTTCAGATTTATCAATGGGTGGGTATATGATAATAACTACAAAGATATCATCAAAAACAGTTTGTCTTTTGAGATACAGGGCACTGCTCAGTATAAATTTAGCAATTTCCTTCAAATTACAAAAAAAAAACTTGAAAAACTGGAATAAACTCAGAAATAAAAACAATGTATCTCATTCTAGAGAGGAATGCAAGATAAGGCAGAATCTCTTGGATCATGATTGCTCAGACAGTGATAATGTCAACAAATTTTTTGAAGCCCAACACAATTTAATTATGTCCCTTCAAGTGCAATCTATGAATTTGAAGCAGAAAGCTAAAGTAGATTGGCTCACACAAGGCGATGAAGCTACTAAATTTTTTTATGCCAGGATGTCTAGCAGAAAATTTAGAAATGATATAGGTAAAATCATTGATGTTAAGGGTAATGTCATCAATGAAGAATCTTGCATTGAAAAAGAAGCTATTCATTATTTTACTAATCTCTACAATTCAAATAGTTATACTAATAACTTTCCTACTATTGAAACCAAATATATATTGAACCCTAATAGTCAAGACATTCTTCTTGCTCCTATATGTTTAGAGGATATTAAAAACATTATCTTTCAATCTAATAATGATAAAAGCCCTGGCCCTGATGAGTTTGGTGCAAAATTCTACAAAACTCACTGGGAAGAAATAAAGTGTTTTCTCTTTGATTCTATCTCTGAGTTTTTTAGTACTGGTAGGCTCTTAAAAAATTTAATCAAACTTTTATCACTCTTATTCCAAAAATTCAAATTCAAATAGCCTAGATGATTACAGACCTATTGATTGTTGCTATTTTATTTATAAAATCATTGCTACAATTTTATGTAACAGAATTAAAATATTTTTAAAATTTTTAATTTCTGAAAACCAGTGCGCTTTCATCCCGGGCAGACTTATTGTGGAAAATACTCTTCTTGCCCATGAGTTAATTAGAAACTTTAATAATAAAAAATGCAATCTTATGTGTGTCAAGATTGATTTACACAAAGCTTTTGATAAAATTAATAGGCAATTTATTATTTACATGATGCAACAAATGGGTTTTGATGAAAAATTGTTCTCTTATTCAAGAATGCATCAATAATGTTTCGTACTCGATTCTGATAAATGGTTCTCCTAAGGGTTTTATCCATAGCAATAGGGAAATTAGGCAAGGGGATCCACTGTCCCCCTACTTATTCACTATTGCTATGGAATATTTCTCTATCCTAATGGAAATTGAAATCATCAAGGGAAATATTAAGCCCATTAATAGAATCAAACCGGTCATTACCCACTTGTTATATGCAGATGATCTTCTATTATTTTTACATGCAGATGATCTTCTATTATTTTTACATGCAGACTCTAATAATGCTAAAGCCATATCAAAAAAATTTCTGAATATGGAAGCTCATGCTGGACTGAAAGTTAATGATTTTAAAAGTAAAATTTATTTCAGCAAAGGTTGCAACAATAAAACTGAAATTCTTAACATTCTTAAATTTAAAGAGGGAAATCTTCCAGTAAAATATTTGGGATTGCCTTTGAGTGTTAATCAAATCAATGATGCTGATTGCACTAGGTTGTTGGACATAATTCAAAATAAATTTGAGGGTTGGGCTTGTAAGCTACTATCCCTAGCTGGTAGGATAGAATTAACGCATACTGTCATCATTGCAATCATAATGTATTGGATTCAAGCTCATAATATCCCAGCTAAAACTATTCATAAATTGGAAAAAGCTTGTGCTAATTTTATTTGGAAAGGAAAACAGCATAAAATAGCATGGGACATGGTCTGCAAACCAAAGAAATTTGGGGGTTTGGGCCTTAGGAATATAAATGATTTGAGTGAGGTTTGTAAGCTTAAACTTTTTTGGAAATTTGTCAATGGCAATTCACTCTGGGCTAGATGGATGAAAGCTAAATATCTTAAAAATAAAAAAATTTAGACTGCAAAATCTGAAAATCATTACTCTTTCTCTTGGAAAAATATTTTGAGTTGCAAGGAAGTTGGTCAAAAGCTTTTGGATAGGAAATTCAAGGATGGTAATCAAACCAGTTTATGGTTTGATCCATGGATTCATGGGAAATCTCTGGTCAGTCTTTTGGGCTGGGATAGTTTGCTTTGGTTTGGTGGAACTTTTGATAAAGTTAGTACCATTATTCAAAACAATATTTGGAATACATTTAATCACCCAACAACTTCTATCTTTAATGAAGCCATTAAAAAGATTACTATTAATCCCAATCTGCACAAAGATACTTGGGATTGGAGACTTTCAAAAAAAGGGAATTTTTCTTTTAAAAAAACTTGGGAATATATTTGTGGCCAAGAAAGTGAAGTAGATTGGTATAATATTATTTGGAATAAATCAAATTGCCCAAAATGTCCCATTGTGCTTTTTTGCTGTTATTAATAGGCTACCTACTAGAGACAGGTGCTTGAAATGGAATAAAAATGGGGAGACTATTTGCCTATTATGCAAAAAGGAGGATGAAAGCCTAAACCTAGAGACAGGTGCTTGAAATGGAATAAAAATGGGGAGACTATTTGCCTATTATGCAAACAGGAGGATGAAAGCATAAACCATTTATTTTTTGATTGTGTTTTCTTAAAAAATATTTGTCAAAACTTAAAATCAACCAGCATCAGGCTATTCAAAGCATTAGAGAAAGCATCAAATACATTCAGGAAAACTTCAGAGAAAAATCAAAGGAATTCAGATATGCTAGCATTACTTTTACGGCAACCATCTTTCACATTTGGAAAGAAAGAAATCAAAGATTACATACTCAAAAAGAGACAGACAGTATTCAACTTTGGAAAACAATTGATATAGAAAGCGAAATTCTACTCAAAAAATTTGAAAGCAGCCAAAATCATTCAGAAAAATTCAATCAAATTCTTAGGAGTGCTGATAACTATGATGGGGAACTTGAAAATTTCTTGCAAAACGAGAATCAGGATTTTGTTTTCCCTCGAAGCAAACCTCTTCACCATAGTGGCATTCACTGGATGAAGAGATCTAATTGCCTCAGCAGACCCAATCCGGAGCTTGCACTTATTGGTGGCGGCCACGTCTACCAGCAAATCAGCAATCTATCCTGCCATGAAAAGGAAAGGGAAGTGTTTTTTATTTTAACAAAGTGTCTTATAATACTACATCTTTAGGCACTGATCTTTCTAACCAACCTGATAGGGGCGGAGGCTACCGCACACTTAAGCATAAGGCATATCCATCATCTCCTGCATAAAGACAGGATTTTGCATCGAGTCATGAATAATCAGTGAGTTTCAACTGATTTCTACAAAAGCAACATAAACAATCACTTCTATCACTTATCTGTTTGGGACAAAGGCGAATCCAGCAAGCATTCTAGTGAAGAGTTAGAAGAGTTAGTTGCTGTCAACTGCAGCAAGAGTTCCTCAATCAATTATACCGATTGCTGCTCACTCTCTGAGCATAAAAAGCAAGTGGCCCTTCCTAGTTCAGAGATTCACGAGACTCACGACAACTCTGCTCGTAATCCCTCAAATAACAAAGGCTGGCTTACATCTGAGCATCTCGTGAATAATAACACGCACTTGATTCAGAGTCCCAATGTTTCGCCTGTTTTGCAAACATCAATTCGAGATCCACTCGCCATCATTGATGAAGATAGCAAGGGGAAGAGATTTGTTTGGAAGCCACCATGATTTCTCGATTATATTGCAAAATTGCCTCATATCGCCATGGCTTATTTTTCTTTCGCATTTGTTTTCTAGTGTTTCTGTTTGTTTCGGTGTTGCGGCGTTGTGGTGTTGTGAGCTAGAGTTTAGTGTTTGATTCGGGTAGGGTGTATTTTACCCTACTATTTTCTTTTGGGCCTTGGGCCTTTAATTTTCTCCCTGTTTCAAAAAAAAACTTTATATGTTAGATTATTCCATCGAAAACACTATTAGGGCTTTTATGCGTTCTAATATGCATAAATAACCCAAAAGGATGGTCTAATAACATTTTTTGAGTCCGCGGGTGTGGCGCAATGTAAAGAAGGCTTGGGTTCTAGTAAAAAGACTCAGATTCGATTTCTATCATGCGCTTCTTTATCCTATATAAATTTAGCCAGAGTATGGGGGCTTGGATCAGCAGACGGCTTTACTATACCCTCCTGAGGATTTTACCGACCCGCCGCGTTCTTTTGGGTTTTTTTTTTAAAAAAAAACATTTTTTGAAAAAAGTATATGATTTTTTCGTAAAGTTATAACAAACATTGCATATTGGCTCATAATCCCTGTATAGAAATATAAAACGATAACGAAATTACTTCAATCTATTTACACTTGATTTAAAGTCCTTTGGAAGGAAACCCTTAGGGTTTTAATACCTGCCACCATGCATTAAAGTTTTCTCTTTTGTTAAACTCCTGTACCCACAAAATCTGGTGAAGCAAGACAGTCTACAACAGCCTATCTAATGAGTATACATATTTGAGCTCATTCATGGTGGGTTGAGGTGAGTTGGAGTTGATGAACTAGGTATATTCCAAAGTTCCAGAATTTCCTTTTATTTTTCTTGTACACTAAATCTATGATTGATTTTCGATAAAAGGATTCTACAGTATTTGTTAATCGATTCACATGTTTGCCTTTTATTCGATATTGTTTGGTTAAATAATCAGCTGTATCTTTCATTCCAAATTGACTAAACAGAGCATGAAATACTAATTTTGGCTAATTCAGATATTCTTAGATTTGTTTTGATAGTTATTTATAACATGAACGATTTTACCTATGATATTTGGCTTTATGCTTACTGGTATAATTGGATGTCTTAATTTTATTCTTACCCATTTTCAAATATAAATGCTTAAATCATATTCAAATAATAAATGCTTCAATCTTTCATCCTCTATGTTGCAAAGCACATATTCACTATTGATTGTCATGCCTCTGTTGAATAAATCTGTTTCAGTTGGAAGTTGGTTCGTGAGGGTTCTAAATAGGCAGAACTGCATTGAGGGTTTTGTTCTACATTTGCACAACATTTTACACTGCTTCGCTTTGTTCAACTGAACATTAAATTTGTCCCAAATCTCATTGAGGATAAACTGCCCTTGGTTTTAATATTGCAAAACCTGACATCGTGTAGCATATTGCTGTGTATTTTAAAATGGCTGATTACTTTGTTGATGTTACTTGTTTGTTGCAAGGTTTCTAGTTTCTATATATCATCAGAAATTAAGTTACTTTTGGGTTTTCACCGAGGTTCGGGATTCCGTCTGACACGTCGGAATTTCGAACATTTTGTTCTGATTCCAACGTCGACCGAGACGGTATTCGCTAAATGTTCCGATTCCAGATCTAGGTATTAAAAAAGCAAAAGGAAAAAGAAATTCAAAAGAAAAATTACACCATAGAAGTTTCAATTAAATAAGCAGAAATTGTTTCAAATCCCTGAAATATGTTTTAAAAAATTAAATCAAGAGGAATCACCTGAGAAGTATTAGTTGAGCGCGGAACCAGCAGATTTTTGGCATTCGATAGTTTGAGAAGGTAATTCTTTTCTTGTTGCTTTCGATCTTAGTATTTGACCCAAAATTTAAAAACAATACAACGATAATTTTGTTTAGCGTCGGCATAAAACCGACTCCGGCCGACACGAGCCGTCGCTAAATACCGACGCTAAATAGCTCGTTGCCAAATGAAATGACGAGGGCAAAAGCGACGAGTCCGTCCCCTATTTTAGCGGCGGCTCGAGTCGGTTAACCGACTCCGGCCGACGCTAAACATAGTCCACGTGTAAAAAAATAAGTGACCCTTAGGCCGACCCTAGCCAATGCCAGCCGACGCTAATCTGGTTATATTTTTTCTGCATTTCCAGCACCCCTTTCTACCATCCATCCACAATCATATATATTTCACAAATATACTTCACTAAACAACAATGTACATCAAAAATATGTCCAACTAAGAACCACAAACATCAATATACATCTCCAATCGTCCATACATCTCCAAATCCATCATCACAAATATTCATAATATTTACAAAATTCAGCCAAAAGTTCATCAGAAAACATATACAAAAACATGTTACCACTCACCCCAATCATCATCGGTGTCAGATCCCAGTGATGGCAGCATATTCGTCCCGTGCTCTGCCAAGTAAGCAACAATCGCCTCGTCTAGTTGCTGCTTCAATCCAGTCTTCCTCCAATCGTTCAACTCGGCGATTTGTGCTTGCAGGGCCGCTATATTTCTTCAGCCTGTTGTTTATTGTAAGCGGCTTGCGTCGCGGCCTGCATATTAATAAATTCATACCTATAGTATATGTAATATTCAATAAAATTTATAAACTGGTTAATGAATTAATTAAGTTCAGTAAATATTACCGCTTGATTGCCATATCCATACTGTCTATTTGTAGTCGGCGGGTCGGTAATACGAGCGAATATCATGTCCGTCTCCTCAACGGTCAACTGCTCCCTGCCAGACTCTACAAGCACGCGAGCAATCTCCTGATTGCATCTCTCCTGTGTTTAGAAATATAATTTTGAGAAGATGAATATTCAATTTAATCACTGTTAAATAAGAGAAAAAATTTATAGTCTTTATATTTGGATATTCGCCGATTTGGCTTCTGACCATTCATATTTAACCTTGCCATATTCATCTGTATGCTCGACGACGTGTGTTCGGCTGAAGACGCCCAAATGAGACGATGCAACACCACCTCTCTCTCTCTCATCTGAAATTAGATACGATTAAAGAATGTATATAAGTAAATTACAAATAATAATTTTTATATTTACCATTTCTTCTCTATATTGCTAAAAAAGAGTTGGATCCACTGCGGTGTGTTGCAGGATTCCTAAGCCTGTTCGTGGAGTTCCTCGATGCTACCGCCTGTATAATTTAACTATTATATAAACATATTAATGAATTATAATTACAGGTATATGAAAGTAGAAAATTTACCTTCGCGTCTTTGTTTTTCCAATATTGCAGAAACCGCTCATACAAATTTTCATTCATCAAGTTTGGCTTTTTACCGGCCTCTTTTATCTTGAAGAGCGTACCTCTATAGTTTTTCCTCATCTTCCTCTCCCACTGCATCCTGAATGTCTCGAGATCTACGAGATCCACAATAAAGGACGCCTACACGTTGAAATTTAAATGAATTATACAAATTATATATTAATTATCGCAGATCAAATATGCCAACCTCAAATTAATTAGAATTTTATACTTACCTGGAGGTCAGCCCATATGGCATCTCTGATATAAAGTGGGATACTATCCCACTGCTCCCACAAGTCCGTCATCCTACTACAGTAGCTGTTTTGAGACACAGCTAGAATGGGCCCGGACGGCTATAAATCGAAACATCTGAATACATTTTGATAGTGTCAGTTACTAAATCATAAATATACTAGTAGCATGCATTAAATAATTTAATGAAGTTGCAGTAAGTTAAATACTTGCCCTCCATCGTCCTTCGGCACTAAGTATGCTCTCTGGCGATTATCGGCCGTACCACTACTACCCTCGCCATGAATAGGGCCTCGTGAACCTTGGGATCGCCTGCTGTGTGATATAATATCTGCTAGAAACATGCTTATATATATATATATCATTTCATATAATGAAAAAAACATGTATCCTTTCATAATTAGAAAACATGCCTGATTAATAATCACATACACATAGCTCACAGCAGAATAATAAAAGAATAGTACAACAAATGATACGAATTTCCATTACATTAACACAGGTTCTAGAATTGACATAATATAACAAACGATACAAATTTCCATCTTATATACATTACATCATCACTAATTAATAATCAATCTTCGTCATTTTCTAATTCTGACTCGGTCTCGCACTCTATATCGTCATTTCCCGCTAAAGTCTCAAATGCTTCTATTAGGGTACTTGATTCATCATTCAAAGGCCCTGTATCAGCATGATCATCAGTTGTTATTAATTAATTATTTGGCTTAAGATCTGCTTGATAAGTTGCTTTGTCTGGAATATTATTTTCGTCAAGTGTAAATCTTGCCTTTGTTTTAAAAACAGCCGACCAGTCTGCTTTATCTCATTTTAGTGATGGATAGGGAGCAAAATAAACCTATAATGCTTGTTTGGCTAAAACGAAAGGATCATATTTTGAGTAACGCGAGTTATGATTTATTTTAATAAGTGTATACTATTTGTGCACGTTGATACCAGAGCCCAAAACATTGCTAAACCTTCTTCATTATTAGCTTTAGCGAATTTAACAAGTTCATGTACACCATCCTTAAAATGTTTTTTCGTTGAACCTTTCGTTCCTGTTCTACTTTCATACATCCAGGTACGGTCAAGAAGATAGTTGAACATTTTCCTAATTTAAAAATATACATACATATACATATATTAGAAATTTCGACAGCATTTCTTTTCTATTCCTATATGCATATAGTTGCATCTGAAGTTTTATAGTCAAACAACACTTAACGACTAAGCCATCATCACTCAATCCAAATACAAGGCGCACAGGCCAGTCAAACAAAACTCAACGACCAAGTCGCCCTCACTCAATCAAAATATAAAATACAAGGGATCGATCGGGAATAAAATTCTAATTCACACTTTCTCACTCTTAAATTCTCAATTCCTAATTCGCACTTCCACACTTTCAAATTCTAAATACCTACACCCAATTATTCTCAATTCACACTTTCAAATTCAACGATTTCATACTAATTAAAAATAACCTAATACATCAAATTAGCAATGCCTACACCCAATTATCATAACAATAATATACATTTAAACCTAGTTAAACATTTTAATTCGAAAATAAGGTTTAGAAAATTACCAAATTCAAGAAGAAAAGGAGATTTCGGCGAGTTCCGATGAGTTCTAGGCTTCTACGGCGACAACGATAGAGGGTGACGGTTGGAGTGGGTCGGAATCGGTGATGGGGAAGAGAAAAAAAAATCATTTTTTCAGGAAGTAAAGAAAGTGAGGAAGAAGGGTTCGGCTGAAACTTGTATACACGATATGGCGCCGGTTGGCGTCGGCTTCGTCGGCACGGGGGGCGTCGGCTAGCATCGGCCGTATATTTTTTCTAAATTCTTTTTTTTACACCTATTTCGTTTAAAAAAAATTAAAAAACACTACTGCATTATGAAATAAAATAAAATTGACATTTATTATTATTATTATTGATCCAATGACGGATCCTGATAGGTTAAATTGGTATTTTCGATGATATATGTTCGTCTAATTCGAAAATTTTCGTTGTTGAAAATCTAACTCACACGACCAATCGATGCAACTTTTAGTCGACCCGCTATAGAAATTCGATAAAGGTGGTTATATGTAACATTTTAAAGAATTAAAATAATTTTTTAAACCGTTGGGTAATCAATTATGAATTTTTAAATGTATTAGGTATAATAAAATTATATAAAATAAGTTACGCGGTGTAAAAATAAATTCTTTGAATCTTATGTCGATCTAAGGTATTTTGGAGATGTTTTCAGAACATGGTTAAAAAAATACACGAATCTGGGATGTCGATCTTGAATTTCAAATTTATGGTCATTCGTGGACTTTCGGACAAAAAACCATTCGTTCGAAGGCCGAACGACCTTCAAGCGAGACTAAATTTGAACCACTGATGCTTTATAGTATTTTAGTCGAATTTGTACAATTGGATTCCCAAAAAAATCACAGCCTATAAAATTATCCAAGAAATATGTCATTTTGTAGGAGTTAGCTATAAAATTATCCAAGATCGATACCTCAGATTCGTGTATTTTTTAACCATATTTTGGAAACATCACCAAAATACCTTAGATCGGCATAAGATCCAAAGAATTTATTTTTACGCCGCGTAATTTATTTTATATAATTTTATTATACCTAACACATTTAAAAATTCATAATTGATTACCCAACGGTTTGAAAAATTATTTTAATTCTTTAAAATGTTACATATAATCACCTTTATCAAATTTCTATAGCGGATCAACTAAAAGTTGCATCGATTGGTCGTGCGAGTTAGATTTTCAACAACGATAACTTTTCGAATTACACAAACATATATCATCGAAAATACCAATTTAACCTATCATGACCCGTTATTGGGTGAATGTTAATAATCACACATGTCAATTTTATTTTTTTTACCCCATTTTAGTACCTTTTTCATTTTTTCAAATGAAATAGGTGTATATAAGAATTAGATTGGGAAAATGATTAAATAGCCGATGCTAGCCGTCTCCAGCCAACTCCGGCCCACCTCAGCCGACGCAAGGTTCAATAAAATTAAGAGTTGTCCCAAGCCGACTCCAAAAAGGAGACGGAGCCGACTCCGTCCGACTCCATGCTCTGTCCCCATTTTAAAGTATTCTGGTAGTGAAAGGATTTAGGTTCGAACGATGTTTGAAGGGGGCAGAAACTGAATTGATTAAAGAAGAAGGCACGTAATGTTGGCATACTTGGCTACCAGCAACTATTAAAAACTGAAGAAGAAGGAGACCTAACATGGATGATGTTGGCATACTATGCTACAAGTAAGAAATAACGTGGGCCTAACATAATGGGCTTCTAAATTATGTTTTAACAGGTAAATGTTAGTGGACTTTGAACATAAAAACTTGATAACTTTGACATAATACAAACGTAAAATCTAAATTCGAACTGGAATTTTAACGGAATTTCCGAAAACCCCAAAAACAGAACCAGATATCTAATATTTCCAAATAATCGAAACGGAATCGAAAACCGAAAATTTAAACCTTGGTTTTCACCCCAAAGCAAGCAAGTGGAGCATATCCAAATTTG
Organism: Allium cepa; assembly: GCA_030765085.1. Taxonomy (NCBI): domain Eukaryota; kingdom Viridiplantae; phylum Streptophyta; class Magnoliopsida; order Asparagales; family Amaryllidaceae; genus Allium; species Allium cepa. The sequence goes on from CM060943.1 coordinate 435,272,952, forward strand.
CTTATTGGTCCAACTAACATCAGTCCCATGATCAAACCATAAATTTGTATTATCTCCATTTATAATATTCATGTCAAAGATGCTCAATGATCTATTCCTGAGTCTCGACATATTTTAGTTATTTCATGACAATAGCTTAGTATTTTCACCTTCCAAATATTGTTAGAATTTGTATATCTGTTTGTTAACCAGTCTGCCCATAAAGATTCACCTTTTAAAAAATCCAAAGTCTTTTCAAATAGTATGTGTTGGATAATTACAACAAAATCAAAGGCTTTTATTTCCCTTTTGCATTCTTTGTTAATGAGAAAACATTTCTATTTATGTAATGCTTATTTATTAGGATGTTAGCAAGTCATTTGGTGTTTGTATGCTCAAGTTATTAGCAAATTACTTCACCTATTAAAAGGGGTTGGTATAAAGGGGATCGTCCATATTCAGCTTTCACTACATATTGCAACAATAATTGGTCAATAACTCAAAATCTACAAATGCTATCATCATGGAACTTAGAGTATAAGCTAATTAGAACATGTGGAACACCCCATAGGGATCGCATGGCATTTGGAAGAGACTGGAGAGATCTCTACCTATCCCTCTAGAGGGATCAACAAAAATCAAAATTCAAGCAACACTACTTCACGGAAGATGTGATATCTCACAATCCGTACGTCGGAATTGCATGAAATTTGGGAAGGAAGTAGCTAACATCATGGGGCATCCCTCATAGGGATCGTAGCCCATTTGGATGCATTAATAGAGATCGATACCGATCCCTATTATGGGCCCCGATGGGCTTACAAATTTTTAGGCAGCCTCGTCTTAGTCTTCCGAATTTTTGCGAAAATTTTATTCTAATCTATGCGCATCTTTCCCTATAAATACAACATGAATGACAACAGAAAAGGGACCCTCCTTTCTTTGCCAAGGCTCTGCCATTTTTATTCTTCACTTTTGTACTAATAGATCCCAACTGATCTAAACATTCTTATATTCATAATCAAGTGGAAGATCGATAAAAATATGAAGTGGACGTAAGTCAAGATTGTTGAATTACTATAAAAATCTATGTGTTCATTTATGATATTCATTCTGTTTTAATTTTATTCTTCATTTAATCCCTACTAGATTCTATTAGGTGTTGACTCTTATTTTTAGCGTCAACATTTTGGTGCTTTCACTGAGAATCGAATTATCAGCTTGATGGATCTCATCATCTACTTATGGATTCCCATATTTGCGAGATAGATCCAGCATTTTACAAATAAACTTACTATTCTACTCAGATTTGAAGGAAATATAAAGGAATCTAATAGCCATGGTTAGAAGAACTAAGTCTACTTCACATGTTTTTGGAGGATTTGATTATGCTAGTGCTCTTGTCTGGAGTTGTTCATGTATTCATGTCCATTTGGAAGAGATTAGATTCACTCATGTATGCAAGTTCTTGGATCAGATATTGAAGTTTGCACTCAAGTTAGTCAAAATAGTCGATCCTTTTGTCATGGCAAAAATGGCCGATCCTTCTCTTAAGGCCAAAATGGCCAATCCCTTAAAATAATTGATCCCTCTGTCAAGGCCAAAATAACCGATCCGTCTCTCAAGGCCAAAATGGTTGATCCCTCAAAATGGTCAATCCCTCTCTCAAGGCCAAAATGACCGACCCCTCCATACCTACTACCAATCCTTATTTACATGTACTTTTTCAATACTGATCCCTCCAAAGACATCAATGCCGATCCCTCCGAAATAGCTATACTGATCCCTTCTATACTGATCCCTCCAGTATATATACTGATCCCTCTCCAAGGTGTATATTCCCGATCCCTCCGCTAAATATATATACCAATACCTCTACAAGGTAAATATACCGATCCCTCTCCAAGCTATATATGTTGATCCCTTTGTAAAGTATATATATCGATCCCTCTACAAGTATATCGATCCCTCATCCACTTACATAACCATCCCTCCTCTATCCAATACATTCTCATCCCTCTCCATTCCATTGTGACCGACTCTCTCATGCTTTGTCCTCTCTAGCTCATCACAACTGACTTTGTAATTGATTCCCCACTGATCCCTCCACCATATACACCGACCAGTCCGTGAAGTATATATATCGATCCCTCTTCAAAGTTTATATACCGACCCCTCTATAAATCGGTTCACCAACCGATCCCTCTAGCTGATCCCTCTTATATGGCAAACTACTGATCCCTCACGAAGGCAATTCAGCCGATCCCTATACTACCAATCCCTATGTCGCATTCGTTTAGAATCGAACCATTATTTAATTGATCTCTATTCCAAAAAAATTCATGGAATGGGTACGATCCATTTTCCATAAAAATAACTCTAAATTTTTTTCGGAACCCGTGCCACAACACAATGCCCCCACATTCTGGATTCAGAACTCAACTTGAACACGGTGCATCCTATCCACTTCCCTTACATCTTTTGACTGACTGGGACATAGAGGATCAACCGACAGCTTCTGAATTGCAACCATAGAACGAACAAGCAACCGCTACTCAAACAATACTCCTGAAGGTTGGAGAACATAAGTGATGTGACTCTAAGCAAACTCAAGAAACTTTAGCCCAAAGCCAAATTCGAGTAAAACCAAGATTTTCTCCAAGCAAACCAATTGTTGACTCCAAGAAAATAGCAGATTTTCTCATGTCCAAGTCCAAGTAACTTACCACTGGTCCATCAATATTGGTCCATCTTGCTTTTCTCATATCTCGGGCATGTATACATCATTCACAAGCATAACAAGTAGCTGTAACTTAAAAATGAACTGGATTGATGATGACTGAAGTATTTCCCTCAATAAAATTCAATTCACTAAAGCCGTTTAGTGTGCAGAATATTCGAGGAGATTCAGTGTACCAATCATACTAGTTTACTCAGGGAAAACCAACCATGGACTACATCTCATGAAATTCGAGTGGCATATGAATTCCACCGGAGCGATATGTGCCATCGAATGCAGACGCTTTCCTATATCCCTCGAAAGTGTATTGATTATATGGTTTGTGCGATTATTGCCCAAATCCAAATCCTTCTTCTATCAACTAGATCAGAATTTTGTCGAGTTATTCAGAATGCGTGCAACTCACAACAAGGATGTGATGTTATTATCCAATTTGTTGCAGATGCTAGGTGAACCACTTAAAGACTTCCTTTAGAGATTCAATGTCGTCGTCTTCATCACTAAAGTGAGCAATCCCAGCAAGGATATCATACTAATGGCATTGATGAGGAGAATCGACCTTTAGACAGATTTTGGCAGCTAGTTAGCTAGAGAATCTCCTACGACCTTGGATCCTTTCTGTTATAAAGTGAATCAGATCCTAAGCAAGGAGAAGGTAGAGCAAACTAGGAGAAAGAACAATACATGCCAGTTGGCTAAGGACTCATTCTAGGAGACAACCCAAAATCTCAAAATTCGACTCATATACTCCTTTGAACGATCCAATCAAAACCATCTACTTGGAGACTCACGACTCGAAGCAGTACTAGAAACCATCCTTGAGAGAGTCCATTGAAACCTAGAAGAAATCAGGGAGCATCAAATGCCTATTAATAAAGAATTTTGATTATCAATTGGACCGCTGACGGTCGACTTCCAGTTGAGAAGGGCTTGCATAAAGTGGAATAGCGAGCCTACAACATTGCTTCATTTATCAATGAGATTTATTCTGATCTTCTTTGAATTATTTCTATTTGAATTTCAATTGTGTTATGAACTACGACCAACTTGAACTTAACTGCTTCCAAATGATGCAGGTGACCAAGTACTCAGAGTTGGGCACCGACTAGTCTCTGCGGACCATGATCGAACCTTTGGAGTTTTATCAAGATAAGTGTGATTCAACCACTCATCGGCTACCATATGCCCTTGACTTAGGGCCTAGGACTCAAAATGAAAAACCTGACAAGGTCAGGATCCAACAAAAAGTGGACACGATCGATCATCCATTCATCAACTTTTATGCCTTATTTGGAGACCAAAGAAAGACTTGGAGTGGATGCAACCTAGCTATCCACTCCCCAGCTCATACTTGAAGGTTGCCAAAATACTTATGCCTCTCCCGAAGCTCAGCTCGACCGAGGTCCAACTAAAATGGATGCAATTCGACTATCCACACATTAACTCCCGTCCTTAACATAAGAGGCAGTTCAAAAGCTTGACTTAAAGTAGGCGTGACCAACTGCATACTCATCAACCATCGCCCTTAGCACATGGACATGATTGTAGCGTGAGGTGGATGTGATCTAACCATCCAACCCAAGCATGGATGTGATCCGACAATCCATCGCCTATTCCCTTCCTTGACTTGACAAGAGGAGCTACAACCACCAAGAAAATATGAATCGATCGTCTCACTTGCCAGTCCTTGATGTAGAGGGAAGAATTCCATTCCATGAATGAACATGATTCGACCATTCATTCGATGGCTCTTACCTAGACTTGGCAAATGGATTATAAATAAAAAAGGGTGTGATTGACCACCCATCAAACAACTTTGAGTCCCCAGAATGCGGACTAGAGTATAAACATAAACTGGATGGAAACCGACTGCCCGCAAAAACAACTCTGAGTCCCCAGAGTGCAGACTAGAGTATAAACATAAACCGGGTGGAAACCGACTGCTCGCAAAACAAATCTGAGCTCCAAAGTGCGTACTAGAGTATAAACATAAATTGGATGGAGACCGATTGCCCGCAAAAACAACTCTGAGTCCCCAGAGTGCGGACTAGAGTATAAACATAAACTGGGTGGAAACCGATTGCCCGTAAGACAAATCTAGGTCCCTAGAGTGTGGACTAGAGTATAAACATAAACCGGGTGGAAACCGACTACCCGTAAGATAAATTCGAGTCCCTAGAATGCAGACTGGAGTATGACTGCTCGGGAGATAACTTCGAGTCCCCAAAATGCGGACTAGAGTATAAACACAAACTAGATGCAAACCGACCACCTATCAACTGAACCATTCCCTAGAGCATGGATACAAACTTGAATGAATAGATGAGTGGAGTTTAATTGTTCTCTATTCCACAAACTCTGACTTGAAATCGACGGGAGGAGTATAAAATCACTATAGATGGAACTCGACCATCCACGAACTAACTCCATTAACCCAAGACATGGGGCAAGAGTACAAATCCCTAAAAGCTAAATACGATAGGTCACTATAGCTCCGGCTTAGTGTTCTTTATGAATTAAGGCAATGACCGCAAGGAGGGTTTAATACAAAACACTAATCAGAACGACGTCTGATGTTACGGGCGACTGACAATATTATGGTCGATGGTCAATATGGATCGACACCAAACACAAACAGATGTGACCTAGATGTCCTTCGAAAAACTATGATCATTAGAGTGCGGATAGGAGAATAAACCACAAAGACTTGGTCATTAATTCTCCATCACCCTCCTTTGATCTGTCAGGAGGAGTATGAAACCGGATAAGAATGAGCCAAATGCACCTGAGCCAGCTCTACACCTAAATCTGATGGGAGAATATGAATCAAAATGGATGCAACTGACGATCCAACACTGAACAAGCGTGATGCGGTAGTTCTTCGTTGACTCTTACCATGATCCGACTAGAAGAGCAATACGAAAGTGACGTGACTCGATCGTCCGCACACTGATCCTTGCCTTTAGTCTGATAGGGAGAACAACAATCGCTGATTGGATGTGACTTAACCATTTATTCTTCAGGTCCTCACCTAGAACATGGCGACATTTGCATCGAAAGTGGACATGATTGACCATCCAGTACCCAACTCATGCTTGAAATCTGACGGAGCATCGAAGTATTCCCCTTGGAAGGAGAAACCAGAATACAATCCAGGATAGGCGAGACTCGGCCTTCCGTCAACTAACCTGATCTCATGATTCAACGGGAAAGAGTGCAATGCTAAAGTGGACATGGCTTGCCTTCCTACTTATCGATGTATGCCTTGGACTTGGGGGTACGAGTGAGAAATAAGATCAATGTGAACCGACCTTTCATCATTAGCTCTAAGTATTTGAAGCTTAGTGGGAGTATAAACATGACTAGGATGAGACTCGACCATCCATGCAGTGCATTTATCAACCTAAGATCGGGGTAGAAGTGTGATTATCCAAAGACTGACTGCGATAGCTCAATACTGTGATTCATACCTGGTGTTTGCAATAAACCCAAGGCTAGAACCAAAAGGATGCCTAGGGATAAAATCAACGAATCAATGCCTAAGCTTATGAGAAACTGATCATCAATCCAACCCAACCGATGAGTAATGGATCATGATTACGTTAAATGGAAAGCGTGTTACTAGAATATACAAGCAGATTCAATCTCAAAGCAAGAGCCAGCTATACAGTTGCACATAATATGGGGCTAAATCCAACTCGACATTTGATTCAACATGCTTCTGAGCCTGATCTTCAGCCATTTGCAGATAATTGCTCAAAGCACTTAGAGCCCTTCACTATTCGACTCAATTACTCATGACAAGACTTTGGGTTTCGACCGGAGTAACCTTCATCATTGAACGTCCTAACTAGATTTCATGTTGATTTCTATGCGAAATAGTTACGTTTGAACTCGAATCCAAGGCTGCACCCGCTGAGCTGACAATCGACATTACAATCAGCCATGGCGACCCATCATGGGTACTGAAGGTCGGATCATAGCTCAATGCAATAATGATGAAGGTCTTAGCTAGCTTTCTCCAAATGAATCTTGATGTGTTCACTTAGACCCATTCTGACATGCATGTGATCTCACCGACTATCGCGAGCCATGCATTGAATATCGACCCAAAGCATGTCCTGGTGAGATAAAGGCAACGCGTCATGGATCTGGAGAGATCTGCTGCACTTAAAGTGGAAGTAGATAAACTCAAAAACAACAGGTTTACTCATGACACTCTCTGCCCGAAATGGATATCTAGTCTAGTTCGTGTGAGAAAAGCTAATGGAAAGTAGAAGACATACATCGACTATTCTTACTTGAACAAGGCATGCCTGAAAGACAGCTTTCCAATTTCGAGGTCAACTAGCTTGTAGACTCAACTTCTGAATATGAAATGCTTTTATTTATGTATGTGTACTCCAAATACAACCAGATCCTAATGCACGTCCTAGACCAGAAGCACACCGGCTTCATTACCAATCTAGGGCTGTATTGTTATGTTATGTTATGATGCCGTTTAAACTAAATAATGTTGAAGCTACTTACCAGAAACTGGTCAAAATGATATTCGAAGACTTGGTCAGGCGATCAAGAGAAGTATATGTGGATGATATACTTGTAAAGTCATGACGATCAAACCACCACATTAATAACTTAGCAGGGATGTTCAATTTTATCCAAAGATATGGAATGAAACTGAGTCCCTTAAAATGCTCTTTTGGTATTGCTTCAGGAAAGTTCATGGGTTTGCGAAATTGAAGCTAACCCTAAGAAGATTCAGGAAATCAAAGACATCTAGGTATCAAAGAAAATCAAGCAGCTATAGAGTCTACATAGGAGGCCATCGCCCTAAGTCAATTCATCTCTAGAGCCACCGAAAAGTGTACTCCCTTCTTCAACCTAATCAGGAGATGGAAAAGGAATTTCGAATGGGTATAGGATTGTAAAGATGCATTCCAAGCTTTGGTGAACCACTCAAAGAGACCTTCCAGCTTGCAAAAGTCTGTGGATCATAAAGATTCATACACCTATTTAGCTATGTTGGTACATGCCATAAGCACTACAATGCTATGTGGAGAGAAACAGATCCAAAGACCAGTATATGATGTAAGCAAGTGATTGATAGGCTTACCCCGTCAATAACTATACCGAGCAGTCATTACGACAGGTCCTACAGCAGCCTTAGAAATCTGGAAGGTTACTCAAATGGAATATCGAGCTAAGCCAATTCAATATCACTTATCTCCCTCAAAGAGCAATCCCATGATAGACATGAACATACATCATCTTCGAATTAACTGCACCAAATGACGATCCGAAAAGCAATAGAGAATCGATCAACCGATGGAAAATTTATATGGATGGAGCATCCAATGATCGGTGTTCTGGTGTCGGAGTTGTGTTAATGACTCCTGAGGAATGATTGATCTTGGAAATGATTCAAGAATTCGATAGACGTGATATGCTAGGCCCTGAAACTCGACTATCCTACAACAAATAATGAAGCCATGTATAAAGCCTTGATAGCCATGCTCAAACTTGCTAGAGAACTAGGAGTGTAAACTTTACATACCTTTTGTGATTTCTGGTTAGTAGTATGCCAAGTTAGGGAAGATTATCTTACTAGGGGGCAACGTCTTTCTCCTTATCTCAACCGGGTCCAAAAGCTACTAGCCAACTTCCAATATTACACCATTACACGCATCCTCGGAGAACAAGATGAAAAAGTTAAGTCACTGGCCATGCTGGCCAGTTCTGAGGATGCACAACAAATAGACTTTGTCCGGTTGAAGTACTTAACATTTCAAGAATTGACAAATGGAGATGACTAGATCTTGGAGACGGAGTTAGAAAAGGAGTCATAGATGACTCCTATCAAAGATTGTCTACAACAGGGGATCCTTTCTAGATGAAGGAATGAAAAATGATAGATCCTTCCTAAATCTTCATGTTGCATCATCCAAGAAGGAGTCATGTATAGAAAGGGTTTCTTCTTTCCCTTGCTTTGGTGTATTTCCCATGATGAAATCAAACGAGTCTTAAGAGAAGTCTATGAAGAAGAATGCAGCGATCAAACCGGGGGTAAACCTTGATAAAGAAAATACTTAGCTACGGGTATTACCGGTCAACTGTCAATCGAAGCGCCAGATGGTTGCAAAAATTTCAAGGGCCCCCACCGAAGAAAATTACTCAAACAATCACTCCATAGCTGTTTGCCATTTGGTGTATTGACATCATCATCTTCTTGCTAATTCTAAAGGTAGTGCGAAATATGCCATTATAGCAGTAGATTACTCCACCAAATGGGTTAAAGCAGAACTTTTCACCACAATGACGATGCAGAAAATAATCAATTTCATTGTCTGGAACATCAGCTGTAGTTTTAGCCTTCCACGAACCATTATAACTAATGGAACCCAATTCGATAGCGCTAAATTTAAAGAATTCTCCCATCGGCATTATATTGAATAGAGATTTATGGTAGTTGCTCGTCCTCAAACAAATGAACAGGATGAAACTGTGAACAAAATCACAAAGTCTATTCCGAAGAAGCATTTGGAAAAGATAAGAGTAAAATGGATCGACGAACTCTCATCAGCATTATGGGAATACATAACCACCCATAAGTCCACGACTGAATATATTCCATTCACCCTCGCTTACGGCTCTGAGGTCATTATCCCTGTAGAACTTGAAGTCCCTCTCATCGAGTGGCTTTTTACAACCCCTATTTCATTATAAAATAATATATAAACAAGGAATTTCAATCCAATTGCAATTAAACTAGAAGGAATTGGTGACGACTCTTGAGTATACAAATGCATCTGGAAACAAATGGCAAGAACGTGTACCCGAACGTGCAAATATATATTAAAAAAATTCGACTTCTTGAAATCGACCAAAATTGAATGTTCACCTAGAGTTATTAAAGAAAAGACTGGATCAGATAGCTAAAGCTTACTAGCCATGTAGAACCAAACACAGATAAAAACTAATGGAATACAATCCTGAATTTATATTATTGGAAACTGACCAAGCGTCATGACAATAAAAGAGGGATACAATAATTTGGGAAGATAATTCAATGAAAGGATGGCGACTATTCAGGAAATTGGATAAATTTATTTCCGGTGAATCTAACTTGCTTCGATTTAAATCATGTTATGTACGCAACAAGACATAATTTGAAAGCAAGTGTTATCCAGCCTTTTGGCTCGGCTATATTTAAACTTACAAGACAAGTTAGACCAGACGATTCGAGGAAGACAACTCGGAGAGATGATTATTATGCTCAAAGATCAAGGCAGACATTGATATGAAGCAACATTCAACCGAGACCAAAAGATAGACTCTCCAGAATATTCTAAGTATGGAATAACGCCTTCCGTAGGCGGGGGATCAGTGCTTATCCCTTTCCATAGGGGGCCGGTACATATCCTCAATTTTTGTCCCAAACTTGCTAAGATGGATATAAAGTGACAAGGAAGGTCCCATGAGGCCACATTTCAAGTTTCAAGTCATTTTGGAGTTCAAATTCTCAAGTTATGAGCAAGTTACTTTAAAAGGGTCTGTATAAAAGGGATCGTCTATATTCAGCTTTCACTACATATTACAACAATGATCAGTCAATAAGTCAAAATCTACAAACGCTATCAACATGAAACTTGGAGTATAAGCTAACTAGAACATGTGTAACACCCCATAAGGATCGCATGGCATTTGGACGAGACTGAAGGGATTGTTACCATCCCTCTTGAAGGCTCGACAGAAATCAGAATTCAAGCAATACTACTTCACAGAAAATGCGATATCTCGCCAATCGTACGTCGAAATTGCACGAATTTGGGAGCAAGTATCCTCATGAGGCATTCATCAAAGGGATTGCATCCCATTTGGATGCATTAATAGGGATCGGTACCGATCCCTAGTCCCGATGGGTCTGCAAATTTTTGGATAGCCTCGTCTTGGTCTCCCAAACCTTCTACTGAAATTTCAGTCAGATATGTGCATGTCTTCCTTTATAATACAGCAGGCATGACGTCAGAAAAGGGATCCTGCTTTCTCTACCGAGGCTTTGCCACTTTTATTCTTCATTTTTGTACTAATGGATCGCAGCTGATCCAAACATTCTTATAATCATAATCAAGTGGAAGATCAACAAAAATATAAAGTGAACATATGCCAAGATTGCCGAACCACTATAAAAATCTATGTATTCATTTATGATATTTGCTCTGTTTTAATTTCAATTTTCATTTAATCTCTACTAGATTCTATTGGGTGTTGATGCCCATTTTTGGCATCAACAAAGTACATCATCAGTTGAATTAAATTTAAATTTCTTTTAGGCATAAAATTCTATTTATACACTTTCAGGATGTATTTATGAATAGTTAATTTTAACATTTTCACTTCATACTAGAATTTAAAATTATTACCGAAATCGATATAATTCGCAGAGTGCCGAATTTTTTTCAATCTTTTACATAAATTAAATCGAGCTTAAATTTAGCATTGAAATTGAAATAGTTTAACATTTTAATATTCAAATATTAAATTAAATTTTCTATACATAAATGATTAAATAATTTGAATTCCAATTAGGGCATTTGAATTTAAAAATTGAAATTTACAAAAGTGATTTTGAGAACCTAATTTTGTTTAGTGCATGAGAGAGGGAAAGCAACTGAATGACATAAGCGTTTTATTTTATTTTAAATTAGGGGTAGTTTTGTAATCTATGTAGTGTATATTAAGTAAAAAAATTATGTATTTGATTTTAGTTAATTTTTCGATGTATGTATAGAAATTTAGAGTATATGAATAGAATTTGCCATAAGTTTATGATAAAAGCAATTATCAAGGTTGTTGTGCAGTATGAGAATGAAGAATATACAGTAAAATATTCATTGTATGAAAATTTAGGCACTATAATTGTGCACCTTTGATTTAAATTATTGTATTCTTTATGTGGAACGTACTAATGTACCAGATATGGTATAAAATAAAATTCAAATTAATATATTTTACTATTAAACACGACACAAGTTATTATTAATGGCTACGGGTTCAGATTGGTATGAATTTATCATACTATTTGGCTTGAGATAAATATTTTAATTTTGACCATTAATGTGAAATAAGCATTTAATGAAAATATAATAGTACGAAACCTTTAAAATTACGAGCTAATGAAACTCTTGATAGAAAATATAAGTTTTGTCCTTCCATTTCTAGATGGAATTAAAACAACATTTACAAATCATAAATGCTTGCAAATATAACTTTGTTAATTTAACAATTCGCTTCATTTGCTGGAGAATTCACTATTGTTTTTTCTGAAAATAAATTCAAGTATCTAATTAAATAGTCTTGCAAATAGATTTACTTGAACTATTTTTAGGCAAATTCTATTCATACGCCAAAATTTGCCCAACATACATCATGATTTTGCTAAGAAAGTTTATGACCAAGTTACCTTTCTTCTTAATTGCAATTTTTATCTTTTCTTATAACCTATCAAATTGAAACGCTTAAATTAATGATATTTGACAAAATATATACGTTTTTGATGAAGTTAAGGGAACATAAAATATCAACTTAGATAATTTTCACAAGTAAATACTATAATTTACAAGTATTTAATCTTTTTTCTGAAATAATTTTGATAAAACTAAGAATTTTAAGAAAATAAGCCACAATATTTGTGGCATAAATTAAAGGTAATTTTGTTTAACTTTTATTAATTTAGTGTTAGAGAATTCTAATTTTTTGTCAATGAGTTTTAAATTTCAAAAAAGGGAGGATGATGAAGATGAAAACATAGGTAGTTTTATAAAAGAGATGGTGTATGTAAAGTAATTTTTGGTGTATACCAGTTTACCATATTTTCTAGTGTATATTAAAAGATTATTGGTGTATGAGTAGATTTAGCCTTATTTTAAATATATGTAATAGTTGAAAATAAAAATAAAACCATCTATTTATTATATATAGTTAACATATAAGTTAGGCTTTACTTGCAAAAGCACAAATGAGTAATTAACATATAAGCAAATAAGGAAATACTGATTTGCTTTAATTATTTTTATTAAGAACTTTACAAGCACTAAAAGCATGGCATTTGAATTTTTTATATAATTAATTTATGACTTTATTGAATCAAAATAAATGCATTTAATACTTTATTTAATATTTGAATGAAAAGTAAAACCAACTAACGAATATGTTTTATGTTTATTGATTTATGGAATTGGATTTATTATGAAAAGATCATAAATATAATGATTTTTTTTTTTGCAAGGCAAGCGGGGTTGGCTGGTCTCCTACCATTTTTAAATATAATGATTTTAAATATAAAGATTATGAGTTTTTATGATATCAATGTCGAAAATGATCATTATGGATTTTAACGCTAGAGTTAAGAGAATATTTGTATATAAAGTTTTATAGTGGAAAAGACATGTTAAATATACCAAGGTTTTATATTAAGTCAACTACGAGAATGGAGAAATTATGAATATTTAATTCATATGTTGGTTATGAAAATTTCATCCAAAAGAAGAAAGAATGTTGCCATCTCGAAGCATCGGTATATTCCAGCATCAGATTACTACTCAATATTAAACTCATTCATGTTTGTTATGCACATGTACTTGACAATGCAATTTAAAATGAAATATATTCCAAAAGGATTTGAAACATTCACTTTGTTAACATTAATGGATTTATTGAAAGCGAAAAAAAGATTATGTATTATGGTATAGTGATGATCAGTATACACAAAACTTGTATAACAGCAAATTATAGGATGGATTTGTCTTTGAAATAAAATAAAATGATGGATACTGGAAATAAGGTGAGGTATATTTACAAAAGAATATTTGTAGATCAATGGGAATAAATGAGACGACCGCTCTATACCACCGACACCAATAGTGTATAAATAGTGTGTCATTCATGCTTAGTTGATATAGGACAGTCATCAGGGTCGAAATAAACCACTATAGCATATAACCTATCATATCTCATAGAGCATGGGTAAAATATAGTATCACAGATATAATAGAAGAGACAATAAGAACTATGTGAACAAATCATCAGAGTATATATCTACATAATTATACATCAAATGTCACAGAGTTTATACAATAGAAACAAACTCAATAATTATCCTAAAAATAAGTACAAATAGTCAATGCTAAGGCTTCCCAATGCTGCATAGCAAAATAAGCGTAGAATCCATAAAAGTATATAATACGACATAATTCCATCCATTTCGTCCTTCGAACAGCACATCTATATCTGTTATCTGGTCTATTATTAAAGAGTACTCAAGATAATAAGAAGCAAAGCATAAAACCTTTGATTAGACAACAGTTTTGGTGTGAGTGGTAAATGGTCAAAATACTATACTAGTAAATATAGTAATGAATAAGAGTATACGAACCATACCTGACCTATCCTTGCAATCAAAGAGTTAGTATATAACACTATAATTTGCTACCTTACAATATTATAAGGATATACCACAAACCAAATAAAGGATATCAATCTCCCAAGTATTTCTATCTCTAATACCTACTTCCCATGATACAATAGAGTGTAAACTTCTAAAGAAAACAACCAAAGCATCCATCAACAATCCTTATAATCACTATTTGTGCCCTGAATATATGATAATTCGTATAGTCTCCAAGCCAGGGACTAATGGAACTCCCATTTCTCTTTGTACTCTCGTATCTCATAGCCCAAAGATAAATACGTGTCTCGCAGCCCAATGCTAGACACTAGACTCAAAGCTATAGGTCCAAGGTATACAGATCCCTTAATTGACCTATGGGCATCCCCACTTATAACACCTCTGCTTCGAGTGCACCTGAAAACTCTCCAAGCATCAATGATTCCTTAGCACATAAACCCAAGCCCACCTTTTCTACATTTGGATATTGAACCCTTCTTGCTAAATCCAGTTTCCATTATTCACGAGGAACCCTTCCACATTCCCCGATCATACGGCTCCCTCCCTTATAAGTTGCCATCTTTAGAACCTATTCCCAACTTGAGCTAATATCGAAAGACCATAGCTTTTCATCATGTTATTTTATTGCCATCCAACTTGATACAAACGAGCCGATACCTCCAACATGATCTACAGAACCTTAATAACAGTCCTTAGAAGTTCCAACCCCATATCATGCACCATGGTAACACGGTACCTGTAACAGCCCACAAATCCGTACCCCTTGAGTCAACTCTATTCTACCTAAATCGACTCAAGTTGTACAGAAATACGAACCATTTGGGTTAAAGAAGAAGAGGTAGAAGAAGAAAATAGAAATCAACAACAGAATCTAACCATCGCTGCGGAATAAAATATAATAGATAATATATGATCTTTACTCAAAATCAAATATGTCTGCTTACATATTTTACATCATAGAAGTACATCAATCACAGCTCAACACCAATAACATACAACTGAATACACATCAACTCAACACAGCGGAATATATATACACACAAGTACGGGAGTATGTATCGTCATCCTGCCCGTCTCCTGAGCTCCACAACATCATATCCTGTATTCTATAATACTCGGTCTGACCCGAGCATTACAGTTAAATAATACCCGAGTCAGTCTGGAATACCAACGTGAGAAAATCACACCCAATTGATTATTAAAGTTTCAAAAATCCTTCGAAAACAAAAGCATCTCGTAAGACCACGCCACAAATAAACATGTTGGGTTTTTACCTTACGATAGCTAAAAACAATTTTTATAGAAATCCTCTAATATTATAATAGTGTCTATAGAAAGTAAATAGAATCTAGCTGAAATGCTTGCATCTCACGTTTCAGCAATAGTTGGGCACAATCAAAACCATATGGGCGCAGGGAAAATGGATTCCAACTAATGGCTAGGCACTGGGGTACCACCTGTCACAGTACCTGGTCCAGATCAGCGTACCGAGGAGCCACCCTAACTCCCCTGCAACACAAGACCGGAACCATCCCTTACTGGACAGTCCCGAGCAAGATCACCCCGCGGTTGGGATCAGCAACCACCCACTAAGCCGAAATAAGGGACATCTAGACAGGGATGACCCCACCCTCCAGTGGGGGCTACCCACGAAGCCTTGCTGCACATCCCCTGATTTTCATCCATTCCCATTTGATGAGGCTTGAGGCTAAGCGTTACCTTTTTAGAATATATCCCTTAGAATGCCCATCGTCCACCTGACGATGTTTCGCAAGCATTCATCCATACAAGTCCGTCCCGGGTTTGAACGGAACCGAAGGCACTATTCCTACTACATCCATTTCGGAAATATCCTCAGGATTAGTAGCGACTAGCCCTTGCACTTCACTGCTCCAGCTTCGAATCCAAAATCATTTACACGAAATGTACAAACCGGATCGAAGTGGTTTTCGAGACATAAATCTCGATCCCGGACTCTTCGAAACGGTCAACGTATTTGTCCAATATTGATAGTCGGTGATTTAACTATCAATTAATATTCACAAACAACCATCAACCAATAAATAATTTTCCAAATTATTTATTTATCCAATATATCTTTGCTAGATACATTTCAGATTTTCACCCCTTTTTAAAACAGTTCCAACCCAGTTTCCACTCACGGAATACATTACCCTGATGTTTATTTCCTTTGGGACACCAAGTTCAAAATACTTTTAGATTTTAAAATAAATTTTAAAAGCACTTTATTATTGAACATACTTTATAACTTAAAAAAAAATCAAAACTACTTTAATACTTTATTAAAATATATATATACTTTAAGAATATTTTAAATAAAACCACTTTATAAAATGTAAACTAATTTTTTTTTTCAAAACATAATACCAAGACACCTTTATATAATTACTACATTAATAGATTTGAAAACACTTGCCTTAAAAGTTAAACATTAGAGATAATAAAGTTTCTAAACATGCTTTTTAAAACCATTGTTAAAACTTTTACTTATATTAAAAATTGCTTTGAAACCATACTTGGCTATCCCGAGAAATACTCTTCTCTTCCACAGCCTTTAAAAATAAATCTCCATTTATTTTTAAACAAATTTACCATTTCTTTAATAAATTCACACCTTGAATTTATACTTCCAAATCCACTTAACCTTTATAAACCCAGATTATAAAATTTAAAATCTCAGTTTTCTTTAATTTCAATCCCAGACACTTAAATAAAATTTACAATTAACTTCTAATTTACTTCACCTTGAAATAAATTCCCTCACTTACCTTATTTATTTTAAATTCCATTAACTTTAAGATTTTTACTTCTTTATTATGAGTTAAACCCTTTCAAAAATACCAATTTCAAATTTCCAAAATTCCTTCTTATCCTTTGATTAAATTTAACCCTTAATTAAAAAAAATGGCTTCTTTAATCTTTAAACTAACATCACTTAAGTTTAAAATTTATTATTTCCCTGTTAATTCAAAATTCCCTCTTTTTCCATATTTATTAGAATTCTGAAATTGCTTTTACTTTATTTTATTTTTCAATTCATTATTAAATTTATTCAAATTCCCAAGAATTTATTTTACTTAAAATTTTATTCTTTTATTTCCTTTCATAAATCCAATTCTATAGATTTTGATAACTCATTACATTGAGGTATTCAACTCAACCATACCATCCAATATTTCAGTTACCAATAAAATCCTCACAGGATATCAAATATTCATAACACAGAATATTAAATGATCAAATAAATTTGAGGAATCCAGTTGGATCCCTCCAACCTGTTTCCCTGCATCCACAGATGTTAGCACAATATATAATACCAATTTCAAATATATACTATACTATACAGCACATCAATCAATTCATCCATTCAAACATTTATATAAATTTAATCATTAAATTTAAATTTAAATTTACTGAGTGAGATTAACTCACTTTTGATTCATGTTTTGCAATCCACTTCAGTATTGCCTTGGATTTCCTGATGTCTGACCTTGAATAAACCATTTATAAAATTTATTAATTTGTGAATAAATCTATAAATAATTCCACTATTTAATAAATTAAATTGATCATTATTTAAAATAAATCGTTTGGTTTTTAACTAGTGATCAATTTTAACAACAACTACTTCCAAACTAATATCTCCTTTAAAAACCTCTTAGTAACAATTCAGTTAAATAATTTAACCATCTCAATCTTTGTTTGAAATGAAATAGTAGGTTGTAATTATATAAGTTTATACCTATGCTCTTTTCTTTTTTGAAACCACATATTTGTATATACTTATAAATAAAATTTATATTACCATTTGAATTCTTCTATTTCCCTAAATCCTATCTATATTATCATTATTATTTTAAACAGTTCGCCAAAGTGTAAATATCTGATCTATAATTTTTTTTTAGACAGAAATGGTTTTGCTTATTGTTGTAAAATTTGAACAATGGGTTATATATATATATTCGTAAATTTTTAAAACAGAATTTCTTATTTCCTACTGCCGCCAGTATATATCACTGACCCATGTTTTCCTGTTCTTTAACCTTATATATATTCAATCTACAAATCTATATACTTATTAAATTAAAGTCAAAAAAATAAAGCAACCTATACTCTTTTGTAAATATATATATAACAAAAATTTCTTTCTATCTTGATTTGTGAAGATTTAAATAAATTAAATAAATAAAAACATAAAACACCCTCACCTACGACACATATCAAAACCAACCCCCTTTTGCTCTGCTCGAACTCATCCCGTCGCCAGAACAGGAGTTCGCACCCTTCGATTCCCTCAAGATCGAACAACAACTTGATGAGGAAGCCCGAAAACGATGTCGGACTCATTCCAGCAACCGCGACTCTCTTATGTTTCTAAGAACAATGATTTGATTTCGAAAAACTTGAAGGCGTTAGAACTGGAAAAAGGGAAAACGTGAAAACTCGATTTGACTTAAACAAAGGAAGCGGCCCCCTTTTGATTTTCGAACGAAAATGGATTTTATCCAGTTGATTCTCGGCCATTTATATATATATTTTTCTCTCTGAGCTCGAGAATGAAAAGAGGGAAACGAGGTAAAAAGGAACGAGCCCGGCTACCATTTTTCTTTTATTTTCGATTTCGAGAAAATGGAAGGAGACAGTATGATTTTAAAACGAAGAGAAACGGCTTGCTTCAGAAGATTGTCGGCACAGTACTTCGAATGTGAAAGGGAAAAGTTATGATGGGAAAGAATGTAGGCTGATGTCGACCAATATAATTATAAATTTAAATTGAACCCGAGACAGATTCTAACGCGTTTACTTATCGTACGCTCACATACCAACTCTGATTGCTACGAAAATTGAAATCCGATAATAATAAAATATTACGGATTCAATGGAACTGGTTTCGTCGAATTCCGAGACTGTGCCTCGGAAGGCTATTTTTAAATTCAATTTAAATGATATAAATTTTAAAATTGAACAATCCACTGTTAATTTTAGTTTTATGACTTCTATTATCTGCAATATTATCAATATAAATTTTATCAGCCATTAAATTATTTTTAACAGGCTTAAAACTCAGTTTTCATATTTTGTACCACTCCAAATTATTTAATTCACAATTTACTTGTCAAATAACTTATGATATTCGTAATTCACGTTAAAATTATTATCTTGGATATTTAAAATCAATTAAATATTCTGATTTTAAGTGCTCGAAAATTACGGGTCGTCACAGTACCGAGTTATAGGTATAACTCAGTGCCAAGTTATGCATTTAGCCAACTAATGGCTAATTTCTCTTCCATATCTCTAGTACTCCTCTTCCAGTGCCTTGGAACCTGACTCATCCCTCCTTGATAACTCGACCCCAATCAAAAGCTCCTTCTACTAGTTCTAGAGATTACTAGCCGTTGAAGTTGAGAAGTGCACATGAATTAGCACCATAACTTGGTATCGAGTATAGCCATAACTCGATGTTGAGTTATGACTTTAATTCCTACCAAACTGCGAGCTACCTGTAACCTACTGCCATTCTCCTAAGCCTACCTGCCAAGTTTTGTTCAGTTCCGATCAACTTTACCTTCGATTTGCTCGATTCTCCAACCTAACTCTCTATGCAAACACAACATTAGCAAACAATATAAAATCATATCATCCAAATATAGAATAATAAGCAATTTCATCCAATCACACTTGCAATCCATCTAAAGAAGATAAACAAGTCAATTTCTAATATAGGTCTACATAAAGCATGAATATATGAACATAAATTAGGATGATTTCTAATCACTCAATATCATATGCATGGATTAACATGTCATTAAAGTTAGAAAAGGTTTTTATGGCCAAAAATCAATTTAAAATATGTTAAATCCTATAATTCAACTATATAAACATGTATAGCGTAGCGAGAAGGCATAAACCACTCACCAATTATCAAATCCAATCAATTAGTGTGTAGATCTATTCTGAATAGCGAAGAAAAGGACTCCAAATCATGCAATTTGATGATCTCTAGCTTCTAATTGAGGATATAATCTCTAATCCACAATTTATTTTGATTTAGAGAGCAATTTGGGTAATTTTAGATGAAATTAGGATGGATCTAGGGCTAATTATAATATAGAGATTTAAAAAGAGAGGGAAAAATTTTAATTAGATTCTCCAACCCTCTATTTATAGTGTTCTCTAATTAGATTAATGGGCTTAATTAATTACAAACTAATCTTGATCACCAATTTTTAAAACTTAATTCAAGCATAATTGTCTAGTTGTAAGTCCATTTTTCTATTATGACCACTCTATAAAATAGGAAACCATCATCCTGAAGTAATGGAACTAGGTTGACATTCTAATTTGACTTCTATAGAAATTTATAGCCCAAACAAGGTTTTAATGGTCAAAGTAGTCACATAGAATTTTAGGAAAAATCATAAGTGTGTAAAATGTCCATAAGAGTCATATTTAAAAATTATAGAATCATACGACCATATACAAATTAAATAAAAATATTTCACGATCCTCCGATACGTAAAATACAGGTCCTTACATTCCACCTTTATAGGAATTTCACTCCCTAAATCCACAAACAAGCCAGAGTATAAGCAACCATGGTCATTCGCATGCCTACCAATCATAAGCAACTAGTAATGCAATCAATAGTATATATGACCTATCCTAGCATGCAAAAACCAACCTATCAAATATAACATACAATGGTGAAAGTAGATACGATTGGGTCTTACAATTCAAAGAGCTCCGGAGACCTAGTCATTATACTTTCCTCCGTCTCCAACGTACAGTAGTCATCACTTTCGTATTGTACCTTAACGAGTTTCACCATCTTTCTCCTAAGCTGTTTTGTATCGTACCTAACAATATGCAGCGACCTATGAGGTATTAGAACTTATGGTTCTACCTCAACTTCTTCTAGCCGATTCGATGTGATCATCGCGCCTGAGTCATGCACAAACTTCCATAAATAAGATATATGAAAAACATTGTGCATGGCCGCCATATTCTGAGGTAAGTTGACCTTATACGCTAGCTTCCCAATCCTCTCAATTATCGAAAAGGGACCTCCTAATCTCGGTGCCGATTTCCCTTTTCTACCAAATCGAACTACATTCTTTAGGGAAGAAACCTTCACATATACCATATCTCTAATATAAATTTTAATTATCTTCATTTCTTATCTGTTATCTTTTTCTGTCGATCTTGAGCAGCTTTCATTCATTGCTGAATGACCTCAATCTTCTCCGAAGTCTCTCTAGTCGTATTTGGCCCAAGTATCATTTTGTCGCCTGCTTTCCACCAATATGATGGAGTGTTACATCTTCGACCATACAATGCTTCATACGGAGCCATACTAATCAGAGTAGGTCCGTCAAATGCAAATGATCATCCCATGACCCACCAAAGTCTATAATGCATGCTCACAAGAGATCTTCCAATGTATGATTTACTCTTTCGGTCTGCCCATCCATTTGCAGATAATAAGCATTCTAAGATGTAGCTTCGTACCCAACGCCTCTTGTAAGCTCTTCCAAAACCCACTAGAGAACAATGGTTCTCGATCGCTCACATTGCTCTTCGGCACACCGAGAAATCATACTATCCACTTTATGTACAACTCTGCCAGCTTGGATGGCATCCTACTTGACTTGACAAGTATAAACCTTGCATTCTTTGTCAATCGATCAACTATGACCCAAATGTCATCATACCCTGCTCAATCCTCAAAAACCTATCAATAAAATTCATCGATACTTGCTCCCATTTCAACTCAGGAATCTCTAATGGTTACAACAATCCACTAAGTTTCTTCTGCACTGCCTTTACCAATTAGCAGTTCATACACTTGGAAATGAATGCCCCAACATTCCTTTTCATGCCTTCCTAGTAATAGGTTCATTTCATATCTTGGTACATCTTATTATCACCGAGATGAATAGTAAATCTGGAATGATGACACTCTCTTAGCACTTCATCTCGTAATCTATCAACATCAGGAACAAACAACCCCCCGTCTTTACGAAGCCAACCTTCATGGTCGAGTTCATATTACTTCATGTTTTCATATTCTTCTCCTTCCTCTATCTTTGCTATTATATTCGCTAACCTATCATCTCGTTTCTGACTTATACCGATCCTTTCAATCGGAGCAAGTCTAATCGATAAGCTTCCTAACATTTTATGTTCTAGCTTGCTGTGAGGCCTGAAATCAAATCTAGCAATATATTCTATCCTCTTTCATTCTAAGAACATTGCTTCCAGCCCAACATGTCTTATACTCAATGCATCAAAAACTGCATTCCCTTTTCTTAAAGTGTAGTAAATACTAAAATTATAAGAGGCCGAGAATTCCACCCACCAGTGCTGTCGAAGGTTGAAATCCTTATGAGAGAAAGGTACTTCAAAGCTTTATGGTCCGTTAACAGCTAAAATCACTCTCCTGTCATATAATGCCTCCCATCTTCAAAGAAAAAATAATCACTGCCAATTCCAAATCGTGAGTTGGGTAATTCCTCATGTGCAGCTTTAGCTGTCGACTTGTATAAGCAATAACATTTCTCTTCTGCATCAACACTACATGCAATCCAGTATCCATTACAACAGGCATCCATGTATACTATTAACTCTTTATTTCCACTTGGAATGGTCAACACTATTGCATTCATCAACCTCTCTTTCAGACTCACAAATGCATACTCACACTTTTCATCCTATACAAAAGTCCGATTCTTCTTCGTCAAATTGATGAATGGTGATTCTACCTTCGAGAAGTCCTTTATGAAGCATCTATAGTATCCCGCCAATCCTAGGAATCTTCTCATATGAGTAGCAATCTTGGGTTGATTCCAATCTTGGACCGCTACAACCTTCATGGGATCCACTGTTGTACCCTGTTCTGAAATGACGTGACCTAAGAATCTCACTTTTTCTTTCCAGAAGTGAAACTTAGAGAACTTCGCTCTCAACTTTTGCTTCCTCAACTCTAGCACAATCCTTAAATGCGTCTTGTACTCCTCTTTAGTTTTGGATTAGTTTAGAATATCATCCACGAACACAAGCACAAACTTATTTCGCTGGTCTCTTAAAACCCGATTCATGAGATCTTCAAATATGCTAGAGCATTAGTCAATCCAAATGGCATCACCAATCACTTATATAATCCCGGTGAAGTACGAAATGTTGTAATAGGCACACTTTCATTCGCTACTTTTAACTGGTGAAATCCCATCACAAATCTATTTGGGAGAACATCTTTGCACCGTGCAGCTGATCAAACAAGTCATTCATAAGTGGGAGCATATACTTGTTTTTCCTCCACACCTCATTCAGCTTGCTATAATCCATACATAACCTCAAAGAGTCATCCGCCTTCGTTGCGAATACTACGGTGTTCCCCACTCAGATATTCTCCTTCGAATGAACCCTTCCCTCAATAGGTCATTCACGTGCACCTCCAATTCCTTCTACTCTCTTAGTTCCATACACCTCAAAAGCATAACTATCGGTATGGCTTTCTTCACTAAGTCTATCAAAAACTTGATCTCTCTATGCGATGGCAGTCTAGTCACTTCCTCGAAGACATCCATATACTCTCTAGCAATAGGCACTGATGATAATCCTTCCTGTGCAACCTTAAGCGAATATAGAAAGCTAACCATTACCATATTCTCTAGTAGGTAGCTAATCACTGATTTTCGCCCATCCACATCTCTGATTGTCACCAACAACATCTCGCAATCCACTCTGGCCACTACTTCCTAAGCCAGTCCATACATAATCCCAAACCAACAAAATTCAAAACAAAATAATCACAAACCAAAGTACATCCATGAATCGGTAAAACTAGGCCACGACAAACCATGCAAAGACTAGTAGAGCCTCCAACATGGTTCGTCACGATTAGGGGTCGGTCTACTATCTCAGGTTCCATTCCTAATCTATCTACTAGGTCACTACAGATGAATGAATGAGAAGCACCTGTATGAAACAAAACTCGAACAAGAACATCACCAATAGAAAGCATACCTTGAATAATGACTCCATTCCCCTTCTCCTTCACCGGGGGAGCACTCGACAAAGTCAAGACTACATCTAAGGCATATGCTTTCATGGCCTACTTATCCTTTACCTGCTCTGGACAATTCTTCTTCAAATTCCCAAGCTATTCACTATCGTAATATTTCCTATTCTCACTCGCCTTGCAATCTTTAATCAAATGACCATTTTCATTACATCTAAAGCAAGTAGTTTCCTATTTACCCTTCTTCTTAGCACCATTTTCCTACGTCTGCTTTCTCTTTTCATTCCACTTCTTCTTGTCTTCACCACCTTGCTGCGATTTTGGCTCTTCTTTCTCATTATAAACAACAATAGCAGTCTTAGCCTTAGGGTACAAGCTCTCATGGCGAAGCGCCTTCTCTATAGGCTTCCCAAACGGCTCACATATATATGGTCTACTAGTTTTTTCCCAAGTAGTCATCCAAATTAATGATGAATTTCTCGTTCTTTCTCAAGGGGATATCAATAAATGACATTCCATGCATCAATGAGGCATCAAACTCTACAACATACTTAGATACTGTCATTTCTCCTTGCTTTAAATCAACAAACTTCCTAAACAAACGGACTTCTAGGCCGCCAGAATAAACTTCTCCTCAAACCTTATCTTAAACTGATCCCAAGAAAAATGATCTGCTGGAGTAGCAATAGCGACAAAATTCCACCAATTTATAGCTCGACCCTGAAGCTGTCTCGGAGCTGATTTTCTCTTCATAGTATCTTTTACCTCCATATTGCCAAAGATACACTCACAAGTATCCAACTGATCTTGCACTTCTATGGCTAACTCCATCCTAAGGAATGACTCCCTTCCAAGAGTAGAATAATCTTTGTTCAACTTGGTGAAATCAACCCTAAGCGCTTGCACAGGAGCACCTCCACTTATCATGACTCCAGGAGCATTCCTCATCATATTAACCATCATAGCATTGAACATATCTTGGACATCAGGTATAGCAACTCCCGGTCCCGCTCCTTCCTCTACTTCTAAAGCAGAATTAACATTCCTTATATGCTGACTCATTCATATATGTAACAAGAATGATCGGCCTCTCATAAAGAAAACTATGTCCATAGTGCTTATGTGCAAGCTACTATACCATATAATATACTATCATATAACTTTGGAAACCAAACTTATAACATGTACACGCCCTCTCGTATGTATATATGCGCACACATACTCTCTCTCTTGATCTAGTCTAAGGCAATAACACCTTCCCAATCTCTACTAGATCGTGGTATCAACTCTAATTATTCGTGTAACCAAAGCTCTAACACTAAATGAGACGGTCACCCTATACCACCGGCACTGATAGTATATAAATAGTGCACTGCTCATGCCTGGTTGATATAGGATGATCATCAGGGTTGAAATAAACTAATATAGAATATAACCTGCCATATCTTATAGGCATGGATAAAATATAATATCATAGATATAACAGAAGAGACAATAAGATTTATGTGAAAAAAATCATCAGAGTATAGATCCACACAGTTATACATCAAATGTCCTAGAGTTTATACAATGGAAACAAACTCAACTATAAGCAGTCACTACTAAGGCTCCCCGGTGTTGCACGGCAAAATAAGCATAGAATCCATATAAGTATATAATATGAGATGGCTACATCTAGCTCATTCACTGAACAATTACCATGTCACCTAGACCTGTTGTCTCATTTAAGAGTACCCGAGATAATAAGAAGAAAAGCATAAAACCTTGCGTCTGATAACATTCTGATGTGAGTGGTAAATGAGTCTCAAAATACTATACAGGTAAATACGGTAAGGAACAAGAGTATACGTAGCATACCTGACATGTCCCTATAACCAAAGAGTTAGCATATAACACTATAATACGCTACTCTATAATAATCCCTCCATGTGTCCTGAATTTATGATAAATTTCCCCAAGCCAGGGACTAATAGAAATCTTGATTCTCTGTTATACTCTCATATCTTGTGATCCAAAGCTGGATATGTGTCTCACATCCCAAAGCTGTACATTAGACTCAAAGCTAAAGGTCCAAGGTATATAGGTCCCTCAATTGACGCATAAGCATCTCCACTTACAATACCTCTACTTCGAGTATACCTTAAAACACTTTGAGCATCAATGATACCTTAGCAGATATACCCGAGCCCACCTTTGCTCCATTTGGATACCGAGCCATTTTTGCTTAATCCAATTTCCATTATTCATGTGGAACCCTTCCACATTACCTGGTCATATGGTTCTCTCCCTTACGAACCGCCATCTTCGGACCCTACTCCCGACATGAGCCAACATCTAAAGACCATAGCATGTTGTCATATCGTCATCCAACTTGATACGAACGAGCCAACACTCCCAACATGATCTACAGAACCTCAACAATGGTCCCTAGAAGTTCTAACCCCATATCATGTACAATGATAACTCAGTACTGAGTTATATGTATAAATCAATGCCGAGTTATACACTTAGCCAACTAATGGCTAATTCCTCTTCCATGTCTCTAGTACTCCTCTTCCAGTGCCTTGGACCTTGAGTCATTCCTCCTTGATAACTCGACCCTAATCCAACGTTCCTTCTAGTTCTAGAGATTCACATCCAACACTTAGCCAAATCTTCTGCATCAAGCTATAGGAAAACTCCACTTGACAAACCTTTTCCATCGACGAAGTTGAGAACTTCACACAAAGCACCATAACTTGGTGCCAAGTTATATCCATAACTCAGTGCCAAGTTATGACTTTAACTCCTACAACTTATGAGTCCTCATGTAGCCTCCTACTATTCTACTGAGCCTTCCTGCCAAGTTTCATCCAATTCCGACCAACTTTGCCTTCGATTTTTTCAATTCTCTGACCTAACTCTCTACGCAGTCACAATACTAGAAAGCAATATCAAATCAAATCATCTAAACATAGAATAACAAGCAATTTCATCAAATAAAACTTGCAATCCATCAAAATAAGATAAACAAGGCAAATTCTAACATAGGTTTACATATAACATGAGTATATGAACATAAATCAAGGTGGTTTCTAATCAGTCTATATCATATGCATGGATTAACATGTGATCAAAGTTAAAAAAAGGTTTTTATGGACACAAATCAGTTTAAAACATGTTAAATCCTATAATTTTACCATATAAACATGCATAACATTGTGAGAAGGCATAAACCACTCACCAGTTATCAAATCCAATCAATTTGTGAGTAGATCTAATTTGGACTGCGACGAAAAGCACTCCTAATCAAGAAATTTGATGATCTCTAGTTTCTAATTAAGGATCTAACTAATTCATAATCTAGTTTGATTTAGAGAGCAGTTTGAGTGAATATGGATGAAAATAAGATGGATGTAGGGCTAACTAGGATTTAGACCTAATTTAGAATGAGGGAGAAAAGTTTTAATTTGACTCTCCAACCCTTTATTTATAATGTTTCTAATTAGAATAATAGACTCACTAATGGGCTTAATTAGTTACACCTAATCATAGCCAACAGCTTAAAAACTTAAAACAAGTATAACTTTCTAATCGTAAGTCTATTTTTCTATTATGACCACTCTATGAAATAAGAAACCAACATCCTTAAGCAACAGAACTGATTTGAGAATCTAATAAAACTTTTATCAAAAGTTATAGCCCAAATAAGGTTTTCAGGGTGTGTAAAGGTCTCTAAGAGTCATATCCCTAGATTATAGAACCATATGATCTTATATGAATTAAATAAAAATATTTTACGATCATTTGATACATAAAATACGGGCCATTACAATAAGTTCTGTTCAAATATATCATAAAAATATTTCAAAATGAGGCATTTATACTTATAGAGAGTCGTATTTATATAATTTTCGAATATATGAAAATAGTTATTTTAGTTCATATAAGATCCTAAAAAAATTTCTTGCTGGGGAAATACGTAGTTTGATTACCGATATAAGGATTATAAATATAAGAAAATTACTTATTTTGAATGCACGTATGAGGCTGGAGTTTTATTTATAAGTTCTAGAAATATTTGTGAATACATGTGTAGATATGATGATTTATTTATTTTTCCCTTTGTATGAACTCGGTTATGAGACCAGATGTTTAACATGTCACATTTAATAAGTGTATACTTTATGAGTTTATGCATACAGATAGAAGAATGTCGTGAGTTGTATATAATATTATGTTAATTCATGATCGATTTTATTTGATAATTTTTTTACATGCATTGTATTGATTTTTGTTTCTACGTATGAAAATACAAAACATGTTAAAACGATATTGAATGTAATTGATGATTTAAAATTAAATCTATCGATCTTTGCAAGTATGATTGTATTTGTTACGTTGTTTCACATTGACGTGGTTTCTCATAAGAAACTAGAAAGAGCTATTCTTGGACTATGAAAATATGTTCCGAATTAAAAAAATTGACATGTTGGGGTTTCTAGCTAAAAGTTGGTATATAGTAGTTAGAAAAATAAAAAATGGAAGTAATATGTTTGATTTGAGTTTCTTCGTGTTTTCGATTATGAGGTAGCGGATGTTTGAATGACTAATGTGAGGAAAACTATTTTTTAAAAGTTGATCCCATGGTATTGAGAAAAATATGAATAGGTTTGATTGTTTTGATATGGTAGCTATGTTATCTCTCTATGGTTCTTACATGTACAAGAATAAATAATATAATTTGCTAAAGAATAAATGTGGTAAACTGGTGAAAACGTCATGTTTCTTTTGAATTATTAAACATATTATTATTATAATGTGAGGAGATACATATATAACGCTGTTGATGAAAATATGGGATTTTTACAAAAGTGTGTAAAGAAAGAGACGAACCATCTATTTCAGACTTAAAGCAGTTGAAAATTTGGTGAAAGACGTGAAATCATAAAAATGAAAAAGATCATAGAGAACTTTATGGACCAGTTTTCTAAATTATTTTCGAAGGAAATTAGTCCTTGAATCTTCAAGAGGAATCAGCCTTGATTCTATAGTGGAGAAAAATGTGATGAATACCAATTAGCGATCGAAAAACGCAACATGATTGCTCTTTCCCTTCCTATTTTTGTGTTTATGAGTTTGATTGCTTTTTTATAATCCATAACCAATTTTTTGGTGGTGCTTTTTAAATACGCTTGATCAATTTTGCTATTTGATATGATTTCAATCTTGTTTGCATTTATATAATCCATAACCAATTTTGGTGGTGCTTTTGAGGCGCACTTGATGGATTCTTTTATTTGATATAAGTTTGAATTTCTTTACTTCTATATAAATATCATAACCGGTTTTGGTGATGCTTCTGAGATACACTTAATATATTTTTCTATTTGATATAATCTTAAGCTTCTTTGCTTTTATATAATCCATAATCAATTTTGTTGGTGCTTCTGAGATGCACCCGATGGATTGTTTTACTTGATATGAGTTTAAGTTTCTTCACTTTTATATAATTCATAACCACTTTTTGGTAGTGCTTATGAGACGCACTTAATGGATTTTGCTTTATGATATGATTTTTAGTTTCGTTACTTTTACATAATCCACAACTAATTGTTGGTGGTGCAATGAGATGCACTTGATGGATTCTTCTGTTTGATATGAATTTGAGCTTCTTTGCTTTTCTCTAATGATTAACCAATATTTAATGATGCTTTTGAGACGTATTTGATGGTTTTTAGAATTTATTATGAATTTTAGCTTCTTCACTTTTGTATACTTCATATCCATTTTTGGTGGTTCTTTTTAGACATAATTGATGGATATACTGATTTATTTTTATTTGAGTCATTTGCTCTTTTCAAATTCATAACTAGCATTGGTAGTGCTTTTGAGACACACTTGATGCATTTCACTACTTTATTTAAGGCAATGCCTTATTACTCATTATAATTCATAACTAGTATTGATGGTACTTTTGAGATGCATTTGATGAATTTTGTTTTTTTTTATTACTCGAAATTGAGTCCTTTGATCTTAATGATTCCATAGCCATGTGTGGTGGTGCTAGAATGGAGCACTTGATGGCTCACCTAATTGGGCGTTAAGGTGGACCACCATCTATAAGAGACTTGAGCTCTCTAAAGCACTCATGAGTTTTCAAGGTAAGCGCATGGCCATTAAAAGTGCATATTTATCGTGGAGTTTGTAGAAATTGAAAGTACTATATGTTGTGAGAGCACAACCAAAAGCTTTTGTGGTCCAAGAAAAATTCACTACTTAGACTAAGTTGATTTACCCAAAACTTTGTAGTTCATAAAGAAAATCACTGCTAGAATTAAGTTTTAAACACACTTCTTTATGTATCAGTTCAATTAAATGACATTCATACTTACGTATGAATCTTTCTTTTTGCCTAGGTTATTTTCATTCATCTTCTTTGATTTTTATTTTAATTAGTTGGGGGTTGTTGGATAATTATGTAGGGACCCGCAGTTCCATAACCCTTTGAGTCAACAATATTTCACATCAGCACAACTCAATTTGGAAGGAGATACAAATCTTTAAGGTAAGATGAAGAAAGGTAGAAGAAGAAAATAGAACAACAAACACAGGATCTCACAAATGTAGTGGAACAAAATATAATATATAATAACACATTTTTATACAAAAGAATCTATAGTTATTTTATACTTATAATCATCAGAGTACAATAATCAATACATCAACTGGACAGTTATATAACTTATCCTTACACAGCGGAATATAAGCCAAAAACGAAGATACGCCTTTTTCATCCAGCTCATCTCCTAAGCTTCATAGCATTCTATTCTGAATCTGTAATACTCGGTTTGACTCGAACATTATAATAAAATAGCACCCGAGTCAGTTTGGAAAACCAGCATAAGAAAACACACTTAGTTTTAACTTTTCAAAATCCTTTGAAAACAAAGGTATCTCGTAAGACCACGTCACAAATAAACACATCGGTCTTTTTTTACCTTACGATAACCAAAACAATTTTTATCAAAAACATTTGATATTATAATAGTGCCTATAGAGAGTAAATAGAAAATAGCTAAAACACTTTCATCTAACATTCCAGCATGTTGGGAACAATCAAAACCGTATGACGCTTATTGGAGAATGGATTCCATCGAATGACTGGGCCACTAGATTACCACCCACCACAAGACATCTATAGAACAATGTATCATGGACCATGCTGGGATTCCCTTCTACACAAGACCGGCCTACCGCTAACATGGATAGACCGAATATGTTATCACCCCGATTGTTCCCACCCTTACCACCAAGCGCTCCGTCCATGCACGACCATATCCGTAATATATAGGTTTCCGAGGACATCTAGAAAGGTGATAACATACCCGGGTACGACCCACTTAGCCTTGTTGCATCTCCTCTGTTTTAGTCAATCCGGATTGATGAGTTTCATGGGTAAGCTTTATCTTTTTAAGAACAATTTTACTTAGAATGCTCATCGTCCTCTAATGACGAAGTTCTGATAGCATTCGTCCGTACAAGTTGTCTTGGGTCTGGACAAACTGAATCATCGTCTTCATCATTTTCATGGTGTTCATTTGTAACGTTCAAACCGAATCGAAGTGGTTTTTGAATAATTAAATCTGATCCCGATCTCTTTGAAGCAATTAACGAAATTGGCCAATTATTGATAGTCAGTTATTTAACTATAAATAAAACATCCATAAGCAGTCACTAGGCCTTATTTTAAATTTCCCAAAATTTATTTTCAAAATAACTTTATAAGACATATATATATATATATATATATATGTATGTATGTATGTATGTATGTATGTGTGCATATATATATGTGTGTGTGTGTGTGTGCATATATATATGTGTGTGTGTGTGTGTGCATATATATATATATATGTGTGTGTGTGTGTGTGTGTGTGTATTCAAACCCTTCCAATATTTCTATATTTGGAAACAATTTTAAACACTTGTACCCATAGCAGGATTTTTCACCATTTAAAATACTTATAATGTTTTTCTCTCGCTTCCAGTTATAGTTCCTCTTTTGAAAATATTTTCTTTAATCAAAATCTTGAAGTTAACTATTTTCAAATTCTTTCCATCTGATACTTAGGAATATTTATAAATCTATTTCCCAAGATCTTTTATCCAAATTTTAGGTGATAGCCCATTTATTTCCTATCCTCGCAATCCTTTACAAATTTTATTTGTAAACCCCTTAATATTTCCAAAGTTGAATACACTTGTTTGTATCTCCAAATACCCGTTTGTATCTCCAAATACCCGTTTGTAACTTCTTTTATGGATTCTAATTCATTTTTCGAATTTTCTTGTATTTCAACACTTTGGAATTTCTCCTCAAGCTCCCAAAATCCTACTGTAAGATTTCTCTTCTAAAATCATACCCGTTTAATAAACTTCACTTCAAATCTCGAGAGGATTTATAAATGAATTCAATCTTTTAAAAGCTATATATAAAATAAGTATTTTTAAGGATAATAGTTTATTTGTAAATATGTTTAAGTAATTTTAAAATATCAAAACATTTAACGGCCTCGATAACTCCTTTCCAAATGATTTTTAAATAACTAATTAATTAAAGAAACCGATTCATAAAATTAGAATTTATTTCAGTGAATGTTAAATAGAATAACTAAATATTCAGAATATTATAAATAATAATTTAAGTTGCATAGTCTAGTAATTTAAAATTCCATTTAATTTTTATAATTTCTCGACAAAAATCTATTTTTTTTAAATCGAATATTTCCAAATTCAGTTTATAAATTCCTCTCGATTCATATCATATTGATTATATCTAAACTTTACCACTATTCTCAAATTCAAAAATTAGATTCCACTATTTCTTTACCAAAACGATTCGCACAACTCGATATAAATTCGCATCGTAAACTTATATTTTCCAAGTTATCAACCGACCCTCATTTTCCTTATTAGTAAACATCGTTTATAAATTTATAAACTCCTTTGTGTTTTACTTGTCTATAAAACAAATCTTATTTATAAAATTCTATTATATATCCATTCTTGTAAAATTCCTTGTATACATCCAATCTATTTTTAACGTTGATTTTAACTTCTTTTCATATTTCTAGATACCATTTATAAATTCTTTATATAAATCATTTTTAAAATCTCCATCTAAAATTCATAATAGTTAAGTATACCCAAGAGTCAAAAATATTTTCTAATTCAATTTCTTTAAAATAACTCTAATTCCTATATATATTTATTAATTTATATCAAATTCCCTTTAATTCCATAAATTTTTGTTCAAAAATATACATTTATAGCATTTAAATTATCAAAATTTAGGTCAGTGCTACAATAGCATCCAATAAATTCCAAACACCATAGTAGTCTATATAGACTATTCTACACAATCCATATATCGCAATATATGAAATTAAATTTAATATTTTTAAGGAATCCAATTGGATTCCTCCAACCTTTTTCCCTAAATCCGCATATGTTTATACGACATAAAAATACCAATCCCACTTCGAGAGGGATATCGTGGTATATAGGGTCATCTGCTATTATGTGGGGCACATAGGGTCTCATCCGTTATAATGTGCGGGAATATCACTTTAAATACTAGTACATGTATATCACTATATATATTTAACATTCAACAGATAATAATTTTATAAACTCAACCAAGCATCCAATATTTATTTTTACTATTTAAAATTGAAATGGAAATCCAAATGAGTGAGAATTTTCTCATCTTGATTATTATTTGGAACCTGCTCCAGTTTTAAATTAATAGCTGCCTCCAAAAATCTACAATTAACCCAGACTATAATTCACAATTTCGTACCTCGTATATATTTAAACTTTTCATTTATAGGATTTCAAGATAAATAAATTGATAATTAAACTTAAAATTAATAACTGTTCAAGATAAATTACCTAAGCCAAACACGTTTGGCTTAATCCATCATCGCCTTCATACCAAGCTACGACCTCCCAAGTCGACAATGCACACCGCGATGTCACCTGAGCAACCCAAGGCTCCTACGTGCCGCCAACGCCTGCAACAACACCTCGTACTCCCCTCCAAAGACCAAACGCCACCACTTGAACGTGAGATACTACCTCACTTCGCCAGCCATCACCATCCCCAAATCGTGCACACCCTAAGCTCCGCTGTGAGTCTCTCCCTTCCACGTTCCATTGCGTTACTCCATGAAGCTAAGTCAAACTGCAAATATAGTCGTTCACGATCCACTCGCCTCAAGAATGTCGCGACCCCCCTTTCGATTCATGTAACCTCTATATCGATTGCGACCCTCCCTCCAGTCTCAACAGTGCCGACACCTTTGTCGCCTTCGAGCTCGAATAGAACAGTTGCAATGTTATCGCAATTCAATTTTGTTTTTTTTAATGAATATGAATATTTGATCCGTTTGTTTGTTTTTGGAAGAGGAAGAACATAGCACGGTTTATATTTTGGAGAGGATAAAGGGATCGCGATTTATAACGAAAAGATGGTTTCAGTTTTGAACGAGATAAAGAATGGTCAAATATGCGATTTGAATGAGAATAGATGTGGGTATGGTGGTGTGTTGGAGAAGGTGTAGTGACTGAGTGAAGGGAACAACTTAGTCCAATCAAGGGAAATAAATTATTTAAAATTTCAGAGTATCTCAATTCATCTCGATTTACGCAACTTAAAATTTCAAAACCTTATAAAGGCATGCTGCTAGACGTTGACAAAGTTATACCCCTATTCTGAATACAATGGTAAATGTTTCGAGTCCTAACTCGATCGTATGAAGAAGATAGCCTTTTGGACCCAATTATTATATTAATTTTGATATTAATTTCTACGCGTTTATATCCCGTACGATCAAACGATAACTCCAAACACTACGAAATTTAAAATGTTATGATAATACAGTATTATGGATCCAATGGAACTGGTTTCGTCGAATTTCAAGACTGAGCCTCAGTAGGCTATTTTTGAATGTCAGTCTAAATAAAATATTTTTAAAATTGAACAGATCACCTTTGAATTCAATTTTAAAACTTACTATTATCTTCATTATCATCAGTATGAATTTTATAAGCATTTGAATCATTTTTATCGAGGTTAAACTCAAGATATAATAATTTAACCAATATTCAATTATAAATTTCAAAAATTAGCTTATCCAATAAATTACTATATTTAAATACTGAATTTATTTTATGAATTAAACCTAAATTTTCATATTTAAAGTCAATCAATAATTCAAATTCAATATTTAAAATTATTTAAAGTTTCCAAAATCGAACAATGAAAAATAAGGGTCGTTACATTCCTCCTCCGTTAAAAGAATTTTGTCCCCGAAATTGCTAAGGCGGGAAAATGCTCCAAACCCATTAACTTATTAAAACCTACTCGTTAAAATTCGATATTTGCTTTTCAAATCTTTAGTTTCCACCCAACAATTAGTTTTTAAATAAAATTCCAAAATCTTTATTTTTATTTAAATTAAAAATCAAATTATCATTAACAAAAATTTCCAAATTTTTTAACACCCTAAATTTTTGGATTTTTTTAGCAGTCTGCTTTGTACGGAGTACCTTTTGTAATATGACAAGAGAGATATATATATATATATATATATGACCCACATGGTTAGAAAACAAAACATATAACAATATTTTATATTTTCATAGTATTTGATCCAAAAACGTACCTTATTTTAGCATTTTTAAGCAAGCGGCTTATTTTATTTTGCAATTTGCGTAGTCAAAATCAAGAAAAACAGCTCTATGTAACTATACTTACTCAATTTAAACACATATGTACCAAATATATGAAATTCCTTGACATTTCATTTATTTAACTAGTATAAACATATAAGTTTCATAAACTAGCATGCTCGACATATATCAAAAGCAATGTATTAGGTTCGGATACTAACTTAATTGCTTTCAATCAATCCATATACTATTTCGTTCAATCTGAAATGATTTACAACCCAATTTTCTTACATTCAATTCACATTTATACTAAAAAAAATTAATATTCATTCTAAATTAATTAAAAATCGATTTATTCATTTTCCATTCATTCGTAGAATTTAATTTATTTTCATTTACATCAAATGACCAATTTTTTCTATGCAAATTCGGCGATATTTGCCTATTAAAATACCCACTTTAGTTTATAACTATTTTAATTGATTCCAACTTAATTTATTTTTAATTCTATTCCATTTTAAATTTATTCTCAATCAATTTATTTATATTTCATTCCCATCCACTTCATTGCTTTCAAATCCATTTTATTTAGCTTGGAAACATTCCATGTTGTTATATTTAATAACCATTTCACAAATTAATTTAAGCCAAGCTTCCATTTAAAATATTTAATTAAGTTAATTTATTTATACAAATTATTTCAACTCCATAACTTAAGTTTATTTCATTTTAACCAACTTCCTTCCCATTTTCTAATTAATTAATTAATTAATTAGTTCATTCATTTAATCCTCCTCAAATTCAATTCCATATTCAAATTCATTTTTGAATTCATTTAAATGATATCAAGGCCATATTCAATTTATTTATACTCAAATTGAGTCTATTTATAATGTTAGCCATTTTTATTTTACTCCAATTCAATTTTATTCGTCCATATTTCAAAATATATTTAATTCGCTTACATTTTATCGAATTTTAATTTATACTCAAGTTCCTTCTTCAATTTTTGAATTTTATTCAAAAATCACTTCAACCAATTTACTTGAGTTCAAATTTATTTTATAATTCAAGTTTGGGCTTTTATTTCCCTTCCAGAATAGCAAACTCATTTTATTTTGGCTTATCTATCCCAATTTTAAATTTTATATGTCACGCGACTTATTTTCCCCTTTCCATCAATTTTATACTCAAATATATTCACACTTCGTTTTTACTCGAGATTATACACTTATTTATAGCCAAAGTATATTTTTATTCAATTTATTCCAAATTTTTATAAGCTACTGAAGTTTATATATTTCATTCACAATCATCTATAACTCAATTCAATTTTATTTCAATTCAATCCAAATTCAACCCGATTTTTGTTTGACTTAGCTTAAATTAAATTTTAACTCGTTCAATTCAATTCAACTCACTTAAGTTGAAATCCCATTTATTATAATCACTTTATTTTTTGATTTCACTTACTTTTCTTAAGTTAAATTCAAATTTTCTTTTACCAGTTTAATCTATTTAACTTTAATGAGTCATATTCAATTCATTTAACTTATTTCAATTTGCTTTGCTTAAGTTTAATTTTTATCCATCTTGATTTTACTTAAGTTAAAATTCATTTCCAAAACTCAAATTCTATATTTTTATTTTCTTATTTAGAATCATTCTCAATTTATAAGTTTATAACTTATTTTCTGATGATCTCTAAATTATTTAAATAAGGATTTCAGAATTCGAACACCCGACATTTATTCCCAATCATTTTGATATCTCAATATTCTAAATCACATTTTTAAAATTTTTAACCAACCCCGGTTTTTATCCAAACAAAATCCCTTTTAAATTTCCAAAACAAAACTGGTTTGCCCAACTAATCTAAACAAATCAATTACGATAGCAATCCATCACTTAGAAACTCGAAAATGAATATTGATGATGCTACGCAGTCATCATCAGGATTATTTTCCAGCGACTGAAGTGAATTCAGTGCTATGTTACTCCCAAAATCCATTTAAATCTATTTTATCTTCAAAAATATCTCCAAAATAATATTACTATTATTTATTTCAAAATACTTTGGAAAACACTTCCAAATATCTTTTGGATTAAAATTTTCAAACTCTAGTTTTAATCAAGTCTTAGTTTTTTAACTAAATTGTATAACCCATGTTTATACAATGTCTATTTGGTTATATAAACTATTTATAATCTTGTTTTGATTATAATATTATCATCCAAACACTCTAAATATACCAAAATAATTTTAAAAAATTATCCCTTTTATATCATAATATAATTTGGGTAATATTATTTCATTTACCCTCTTCAAAACCATACCATGTCAGTTTATCGCGTTCAAGTGTTTAGAAACTCCTATCGAATTAGAGGTGTCCCACTACTCGATCAGGTTTTTATGCCACTTAACAGTTAAATTAACATAATATAAAACCGTTTTATATTCAAATATGCGCTCATGTCTATTATTACACTAAAATTCAATCTAGAGTATTACTGACTCTATATTTAATGAGTAATCCCCGCCAAAGCTAAGGTTCTCGCTTAACCTCTCAGCTCTGATACCTAGTGTAGCGAACCGCAAGTCCATGCTCCTTTGAATCGACAATATTTCATATCAGATCAACTCAATTTGGATGGAGATACGAATCTTTAGGATACGAAGAATAAAGTAGAAGAAGAATATAGAACAACAAACACAAAATCTCACAAACGCAGCGGAACAGAATATAATATATAATAACAGATTTTTATATAAAAAAGTCTGTAACTGTTTTTATACTTACAATCATCAGAGCACAACAATCAATACATCAACTAGAAAGTTATATAACTTGTCCTTACACAGCGGAATATAAGCTATGTACGGAGATACGTCTCTATCATCCAGTTCGTCTCCTGAGCTCCGTAGCATTCTATCCAAAATCTATAATACTCGGTTTGACCCGAGCATTACAATAAAATAACACTGAATTAGTTTGGAAAATCAGCGTGAGAAAACACATTCAATTTGAATTAGTAACTTTTCAAAATCCTTTGAAAGCAAAGGTATCTCGTAAGACCACGTCACAAATAAACACAACGGTTTTTTACATTACGATAACCAAAACAATTTTTATCAAAGTCGTTTGATATTATAATAGTGTCTATAGAAAGTAAATAGAAAATAGTCAAAATGCTTGCATCGCACATTCCAGCATAGTTGGGCCCAATCAAAACCGCACGGCGCTTATTGGAGAATGGATTCCATCAAATGACTGGGCCACTGTGGTACCGCCCAACACAGTACACCTTTAGAACAATGTAGGAGGACCATGCTAGGATCCCCTGCTACACAAGACCGGCCTATCTCTGACCTAGATAGACCGAATATATTATCACCTCGGGTGTTCCTACCCTTAACACCAAGCGCTTTTCCATGCACGACCATATCAATAATATATAGGTTTATGAGGACATCTAGAAAGGTGTTAAAATACCGTACTTGGGTGCGACCCACTTAGCCTTGCTGCATCTCCCCCATTTTAGTCATTCCCAGTTGATGAGGTTCAAGACTATGCGTTACATTTTCAAGAACAATTTGACTTAAAATGCTCATCGTCCTCTAATGATGATGTTCTTGTTGAATCACTAGTTTTGATCATGACAAAGCAAGTTAGAAGAAAAAGAGAATTCATGACAAAAAGAAAACGGACTATATCAAAGAGAATTGTTCTAATCTATGCTTTCACTGTCTAGTATGTATGATTGAGTCTTAGAAATATGTTAAAATCTATCCTCAAGTAGTCCTCACTTAATATTTCACAAAAACATTCAAAAAAGAAGCACACTACGTAAAAATGTCACAGCTAGTCGACTGACCATAACCATCCAGTCGACTGACTGTGTACATATACATATGCACTGTTTATTTTTTAAATATTTTGCATAGTCAGTCGACTGACCATAAACGACCAGTCGACTGACCCGAGACCAACTGCCATATTTTCGAAAAGACATCTTCTTCTCCGAAAGGTAATAGGTGCTCCTCTTCGTCAGAACCCTTCACCAATCGCAGTAACTCTTCAACTATTATATATAGATACTCCCAAACACTTCATATTCACTGAAATTTATTCTAACTTTCTTATATTCTTCTTGTGCTTTAATATTTGCATTTAAACAGCAAACAAACATTTTTACTGCTTTGAATCTACAAATAAACGTTCATAATCTTCGATTCTTAGCATTACCTTCTCTTCATATCTTCACATACACTTCATATACTTAAGCATTTGATTATAAGAGGTTTGTACTATCAGTGACAAATCAGTGTTATCAAGAACACACAGTGTCTGATATTATTTTGTATTAGTGAAGTCCTCTTCTGCTGCTGAGGCGAAAATCCTGTTCAGTTGCTCAGGTGTTTGTTCTACTGCTCAGACTGTATATACCTGTTCCTCCGGGTTAAGTGAGGGTTATTGTAGTTGAAATTCCAAAAGAAGTCTAGGACTGGACGTAGAACGGGAAGTTCGAACCAGTATAAAAATTCCTGGCGTGCTTGTTCTATTTTACTTATTTCCATTTACTTTGCTATTATCATCTGTTTCCACATTTAGATTTAGGTATATTCCATATTACACGATCCTACAAACTTTCATTTGGTATCAGAGCAAGGTTATCTTATAACCGTTACATAGTTATCTGATATCTTGCTAATATGAAAAACAACACCAGCACTACTACTAACACCGTCACTAACATAAATTTTATTGAAGGTCAATCCACTGCACGACCTCCATTTTTCAATGGTCTGAACTATAATTATTGGGCAACTCGTATGAGAATCAATATGTAATCAAATAGTTTTGAATCATAGAATATTACACAAAATGAATACACTCTTCCTACAGGAGAATACTCCACTTGGTCAAACACACAAAAATTAGATGCTACCGCCAATGCTAAAGCTACGAACATGTTATTCTGTGCACTAGATAGAAATGAATTTAATCGTGTTAGCATGTGTCAAACTGCTTATGAAATTTGGAGAACACTTAAAATCACTCATGATGGAACTAACAAAGTTAAACAAAGCAAAATCTCCATACTCAAAAATCAGTTTCAAAACTTTAGAATGAAACAAGATGGATCCATCAATGATATGTACTCTAGATTACAAAATATCTATCATTCATTATTAGGATTAGGAGAAAAGTACACTGATTTTGGTATTGCATCAAAAATTCTAAACTCTTTAACGGATGAATGGGAAAGAAAAGTCTTAGCTATTGAAGAAGCTAATGACCTCTCTCTATAAAACCTGAAGAGTTAATCAGAAATCTAATGTCCTATGAAGTGAATTTGCAGGCAAACGAATACAAGCACAAGACAAAAAGAACATAGCTTTCCATGCTGAAGAAGAAAAAGATGAAGATTCGGATGAAGAAGATCTAGCATTTATTGCCAAAAATTTCAAAAAGTTCTTAAAGTTCAGGAAAAACAACAGAAATAATGGAAAAAGGAACTATCCAAACAAACCATCATCTTCAATTCTAGAATGCTTTAATTGCCATAAGAAAGGTCATATCCAGAGAGAATGTCCAGAATTAAAGAAAAAATACTTCAACAAGAGCAGAAAAGATAAGAAAAAGAAAGCATTCTCCGTAACATGGGATGATTCATATACTTCTTCATCAGATAACAGTAGTGAAAGTCAAAACGAGCAAGCAAATGTCTACTTCATGGCTACTGAAAACGAGGTTAGTGATTTTACTTTTGATGATATGATAGAGATAAATTCAGAGCTAGTTGATACTCTGAAAAATCTCAAAAAAAAATATAAGGAGACTCGTGAACATCAGAACAAAGTAGAATTCGAAAGAGATATGCTTAAAGATGAGAAGAAAATACTAGAGGAAGAACTTAAAAAATTACAAGAATCATTCTCTAATATAAATTCTCAACTTACTCTTTTGAGTCATGAAATTGAAACTCAAAAAGAAAAGAATGATGCTCTTGTTTCTGAAAATCATGAACTAAAAACTAAGGTAAAATTGATAGAGTTGGGTAATAGTAATCTCAAAGCTAATTTAGATAGCATCACCAAAAATGTTTCAAATTTTAATAAAGGAAGAGAAAATTTATCTACAATTATTGATAGCTCTCAATCTGTTTCAAGTAGAAAAGGATTAGGATATGTTAAATAAACAACAATTTCACCTAGAAAGAAAATTAGGAGAAATATTAATCCTACTATTGAACAGAAAAAAGGAATTCTAAACCAAAAAGTATAAAAATTTGGGTTCCCAAAACAAACAATAGTTTGATTAGGAAGAAATATATAAATACCTTTTTTGAAACTGTTCATAAAAATAAAGATTACATTTTTAAATTGGATATACTAAGCCCTCTTGGGTTTGGTTTCCTAAGATTTAACTCTTAGGACCCTATTGAAAAAGTGGGTACCAATATTATCTCATATTTTTTGTGGGTCCCACTCAAGAAAAGAGGAAAATGATACTCAACAGTGGTTGCTCAAAACATATGACAGGAGACAAAGATGTGCTATCAAATATTATTTACTCAGATGGAGGCTCCATCGCATTTGGAGACAACTCTAAAGGCTATATCATCGGCAAAGGCGATGTGAGCAACAACGGTATTTCAAATTTACCTCTTATTTCAAACGTTTTACTTGTCAAAGATTTAAAACATAATTTACTTAGTGTCAGCCAATTGTGTGACAAAGGATTCAAAATCACTTTTTCTGAAAACAAATGTAGTATTTTTGATCAAAATCAAAATCTTATCTTTGAAGGAAATAGATACAGAAATATCTATGTTCTGAATATGAAAATAAATCATAATTCAGATATGTGTTTAATAGCCAAAGAAAATGATCCTTGGTTATGGCACAAACGATTCTGTCATATTAACTTCAAAACTATAAACAAGCTCTCTAAAAATGATTTAGTGAAAGGTCTACCAAAAATAAATTTCAAAATTGATCATATTTGTGATGCATGTCAGTTAGGAAAGTTAACTATGTCATCTTTTAAATCTAAAAAGGTCATTTCAACTTTACAACCACTTGAATTACTACATTTTGGACCAACACAAGTACAATCCATTAATCATAGTAGATATGTGTTTGTTATTGTTGATGGTTTTTCTAGATATACTTGGACTATTTTTATGAAAAATAAAGTGATACCTTTGATAATTTCAAAACTTTTGTCAAAAGAATTCAAATTTTAAAGGTTTGAAAATCAAAAACATAAGAAGTGATCTGGAGGTGAATTCGAAAATGAAGCCTTTGAACATTTTTGTAAGAAAAAGGGAATATTCCATAATTTTTCGTTTCCTAGAACTCCACAACAAAATAGAGTTGTAGAACGTAAAAGTAGAACCTTACAAGAATGTGCAAGGACTTTGTTGAATGGAAGTATGTTACCAAAACATTTCTGGGCTGAAGCAGTTGCAACAGCTTGTTATGTTTTGAATCGTGTTTCTATTCGACCTCTAACTAAGAATACCCCTTATGAACTTCTTAATGGATGAAAAACAAATATTTCTTATTTTAAAGTTTTTGGTTCAAAATGTTTTGTTTTACACACAAAAGATCAGCTTGGTAAATTCGATCCAAAATCCGATGAAGGAATCTTTTTAGGATATTCGAATTAAAGCAAAGCTTATCAAATTTATAATAAAAGAACAAATATCATCAAAGAAACACTTCATGTATCTTTTGATGAAAATTTTAAACAAATCCCAAGTATAAGAGATGATGAAGAATTTCCTGATAATGTCACAAACACAGAAATTTCAAATATTGAAAATAATGAAAACATTGTTCACAATAACAACGAATTAAGATCTCCACCTAGAATATTAAGAGATCATCCTTCTGTTAATGTTATCGGATAACTCAATTCATCTGTTAGAACAAGAAGTTAATTAAATTAAATGGGTCATGTAGCTTTTCTATCTAATATTGAACCTAAAAATGTTAAAGAAGCATCTACCGATGAAAATTGGTTAACCGCTATGCAAGAAGAGCTAATCAAATTCGAAAGAAATAACGTTTGTGATTTAGTTCCACGGCCTAGTGATCAATCAGTTATTGGTACAAAATGGATTTTCAAAAATAAAGCAGATGAACAAGGAAATATTACTAGAAATAAAGCCAGATTAGTTGCTCAAGGATATAATCAAGAAGAAGGAATTGACTATAAAGAAACGTTTGCTCTAGTCGCTTGACTAGAAGCAATACGAATCTTACTAGCATTTGCATGTTTTCATAACTTTAAATTATATCAAATGGATGTCAAAAGTACCTTTTTAAATGGTTTTATAACAGAACATGTTTATATCGAACAACCTCTGTAATTCATACACGAACAATTTCCTAACCATGCCTATAAGCTTAAAAAGGCTTTGTATGGTTTGAAACAAGCACCCCGTGCTTGGTACGATTGTCTTAAAAGATATTTAATAGATTATGGTTTTGAAATTGGAAAGGTTGATCAAACTCTTTTTAGTAAAAGAAATAAACAGGATATTTTAATCGTTCAATATATGTTGATGATATTATTTTTGGATCTACAAATGAAAGACTTTGT
Organism: Allium cepa; assembly: GCA_030765085.1. NCBI lineage: Eukaryota > Viridiplantae > Streptophyta > Magnoliopsida > Asparagales > Amaryllidaceae > Allium > Allium cepa. The sequence continues at coordinate 435,317,519 of CM060943.1, forward strand.
CAAGATTTTTCTAAAATAATGACTAAAGAATTTGAAATGTCACATATGGATGAGTTAAATTATTTTCTTGGGTTACAAATAAAACAACTAGAAAATGGTATTTTATTAATCAAGAAAAATATTGTAACAATCTAATTAAACGCTTTGGTATGGAAAATACTTCTACCAAACCAACTCCTATGAGTACAACCATACATCTTGATAAAGATGAAAGTGGCAAAAGTATTGACCAAAAATTATATCGAAGTATGATTGGATCGTTATTATATTTAACAGCTAGTAGACCTGACATAATGATGAGTGTTTGTTTGTGTGCACGATTTCAAGCAGATCCCAAAGAATCACATTTACGAGCAGTGAAATGCATACTACGATATCTTAATAAAACCAAGGACTTTGGACTATTCTATCCAAAGGAATGTCCTTTTGAATTAGTATCCTATAGTGACGCTGATTTTGAAGGAAGTCGACAGATAGAAAAAGTACAAGTGGGACTTGTCACTTCATTGGACGGTCTCTTGTATCTTGGTTTAGTAAGAAACAAAACTGTATTTCATTATCGACATGTGAAGCAGAATATATTTCTATAGCTCTGGCATGTGCTCAAGTTATCTATATGCAACAAACACTACAAGATTTTGGTTTTAATTTATCTAAATCAACTATTTACTATGATAATTCTAATGCTATTAATTTATCTAAAAATCCTGTTAATCACTCACGAACAAAACACATTGACATTCATCATCATTTTCTTCGTGATAATATTAAAAAGGATTTGATAAATCTAGAATTTGTTTCCTCTGATAAACAATTGGTAGATATTTTTACAAAACTTTTAAATGAAAACACTTTCATCAATTTAAGACGAGAACTGGAATTATCTCTTTTAAAAATTTATAAATTATATATATATATATATATATATATATATAATATTTGAATTTGTAGTTTTTCATAACATAACTTGACAAAATATATATATATAAATACTCTCACTCAAGTTTTATCAAAATGAAAAAAAAAATTATGACTCTAAAGAGACTTGAACCAATGTCCTCTCCTTTATTGCACTTCAATTGCTTCTTACCAATTGAGCTATGATTGTTTCTTGTTTCAATTTGAAGTTTGGTTTTAATTATTCTGGAAATTTTCATTCAAAATAAAATAAATACATAGCTGTTAGAGCTCGAACTTGGGTCTCCTAGATGGTAGTTCAATATCTTACCAGTTATGCTATGTATGTTTTCCTGCTGAGTCTTATTCTTCATTCGTTCTTAGCCATTCATCTTTCAATCAATTTTCATCCATTCCTTGTATCGGTTTTTCCTCTCTGGCTATTAATGCTCTGCTATTTTTAATCACTCAATCTCAGTTCAAATTCATCTATATAATCTGCATTCCTTTCATTTTTTGATCGTCCTTACAATTTTTTCAAAAGCTTTAAACTTCAAGTTTCTCTCAATGGCCTCTCACGACTCCTCTAACTCCAAATTGTCCTTTGCTACTCCAACATCCTCTAGTAGTTATAATTCTTCCAGTAGCTCTACTCCGTCCTCGCCAACTCCTACCCCTGTACATGAGCCAGGTATATATCACACCGGATTTTCTCCAAAACCTAAGAAGTCTCGAAGATCATTTTTGTTTCTCCAAAAATAAAAAATTGATGAAATCCATCGTTATCAAAAGGAGCAAACCAATCTACAAAGAGAAATGTATTATGAACAAAGGATAAATTCCAGTCGCCTTAGCCTTATAGAATCAATTGCCCTTAAATTCTGTGGAAAATCATCTAAGCATGATATTGTTGAACCTTCAACATCTCATCAACCAAACTCATATGGCTGGAATCAATGGGAGCAAACTCCACATCAACCTTCGGCATCTTCAAACTCTTGGAAATGCCAAAATTATTGGTTTCCTTTGCAACCTTATGTTGAGAACACCAAGGTTGAACCACATGAATACTCTCTAAAAACTCCTAAATAATCATCTTTTCTTGTATATTATTGTTTTTGCTTACTTGGATTTCGATTATGTATATGCTTTTTTAATAATATTTTGTTTTTAAGCTTTACTGCATTTCATATCTACAGTCATTTGAGTGGTATTTAAAACCAGTCGACTGTTTACAGGGTGAAAAATCTCTCGGGATGTCAACCAGTTGACTAAGACATATGGGTCAGTCGACTGATTACAGAGGTAAAAAAACTCTCGCGTTATCAATCAGTCGACTGACCTACCCCAACCAGTTGACTGGCTGTACAAAAAAGGCTTCTCTTATGTCTTTTTAAACCTTTTTTTACCATCTATTCACTTTACCTTCTTTGTTTTTACTGCCTCTAAAACCCTAGCCCCCATTTTTCTTTCACAAAATCCTCAAAAAACATTAAATTAATGGCCCCTCCTAGATCTAAATGCTCAAAACAAGGCTCGTCATCTTTGTTGATACTCACGTTGCTCATTGGCTATATGATGCAATCGGAATTGAACGATGGGAGAAGATGAAGAAGTCTAGGATTTTTTAAGGCTCTTTCATGGTTTATTCTGATTTTGGTGCTTACTCTCTTCAAGAACTAATGCGAAGATGTGGTTTAGAGTCACTCCTTGACTACAATGCAAACGCCACAATATTAATCATCTTATGGTAAAACTTTTCTTCGCAAATTTAAATCTTGGTCACCAACAACCATCGAATCTAAATAATTGTGTGTGGAATTTGGTATGTGGACAACAAGTCTTCCTTTCCCTTGATAGAATGGCAGATATACTTCAATCTCCGAATGAAGGAATAAATTTAAATGATGTCGAATACAATCAAATAAAAAGAGATAGAATAAGTCATATGTTCATGGGTGACGACATGATTGAATTGCGTTCTAAGCTTCTTCGTCCTAAAGCAAGAATTTTACGCAAGACACTTATGTGATCTATTCTGCCCCGAACCGGATCATATGAATTAATTTATCTAGAAAATTTCAAAGCTCTTTATGCCATATGGGGAATTATACGCGTTAATTAGTTGTGTCGTATTATGGATGAATTTCTCACCTTCACACATGGAAATATGCATGTTGTCTATTTTGGGGAATATATTATGCGACTTCTTCTAGATGCGGGTGTTCATCAACCAGATTTCGAATTCTCTACTGTCGGAATGATAAATATAAGGACCATAAGTCTTATGAAGCTACCAACACGTCCGTCACCTATTACTTTATTTGAAGATTGGAAGCATCAACAATCTCAACAACAACAATCTGGAGGTCCTACAATTAGAGAACCGGTAGCGCAACAAGAAGAAGACGATATTCGCTTAGCTACTTCCTCTATTACCCGTGAATCCATAGAAATTCTCTCCCGCAATCAACTTATTTTGGATTCTAGACTCAAGATTGTGAGAAATACGGATACGGATCCTAAGGCTAAGATTAACACTAGAGGGAGGGGGGGTTGAATAGTGTTAATAAAGAATTACTAAATCTTCTTAATTTATGTTAATTTAGACACAAAAGTATGCAATGTAAAGACACATATATGATCACAGAAACAATCATAGATGCAGAAATAAAATAAAAGCAATAAAGGAAAGAACACACTAAATTTTATATTGGTTCGGAGTTACCCTGCATTCAGTCCCGCAACACAAGTACGGATTTTCTTTCAAAAGCAATCGTACAATTACACCCTCGGTTTCAAGGCTACGAGGTATACCCTCCAGAATTTCGATCCTCTGGGTAGAGATACTTGATTTCCGGGCCACAAGTTTACCCAATTGATTTACCAAGGCAACAATCACACCTTTTCCCTTTTGATTGATTTCCAAGGCTACAACACACCTTTTCTCGCTTAATAGATTACAAAGAAGTCTATAACTCTGAATAGCACTAAGAATCTTATAGAGATAGTGATAGAGAATCAAACTAGAAGTAATCGAGTATGATTCAATGTTGATTTCGGCAGAGTAATGATAAGAATATGTATTAAGAAATGAGGAAGAAGAAGAGGAATGAAAATCAGAAAATTATGATTAAAAATTCGTTGAAACTGACCCTTATTTATAGAAAAACAACGGCCAAGACCATTCATGAAGAGTTATGGTGAATAGACACTTCTTTTGAAATTTGAATTTTTGAATCAAACTGTCACCATGTCGACATGGTCATGCTAGGCATGTCGACATCCCAAAGGATTTTTTGGTGTTTTTGATTTTCTTTGAAAATAACCTTTATCTTATATAAAAACTATTTTAAACTTCATAAATATACTTGACTATAGTTAAAATTCATAAGTAAATATAAAGAATAATATATATAGATTTTAGCTATAATTTTATATTTAAATCTAAGTATAAATATTTAAAAGTTAGATATATTATTTAAAAAGATAGTTTAAAATCAGGAGCAATTTGACTTTGAAAATAAAGTTGTTTTTGAGGCTAAAATTATTTAAAATCAGGATCGAGGGTTTTTGAATCTTTTAAAAGGAAAATTTTGTAAACATTTTAAAAACAGGATATAGTTTTGAAAAATCATTTTGAATAAAAGTTAGCGGATACAAAACAATGTTCCACTAGATTTTTCGTAGGTTCCATCCTACTTCGGGTTCCATCCCTTTAATGGGCTCGAAGTGGATTCCATTCCACGAATAAATTGGATTTTAAGATGTCAGTGCTTTTCTACGAGTTTTAACAAAAATAAAAAATACTTATCCTTGAAATCTTGAACTCTTGATAGTCTCGATACTCATGAGTCTTCTATCTTGATATTTTATCTTGATATCTTGAATCTTTATACTATATTGTCTTCATTCTTAGTACCTGCATGGTTAAATCCTGCATATACATATATATCTAAATTTATAGTGTTAGTATTTATATTTTATAATCTATTCTATGGTTGTTGTCATCAAAACCATCATTTTACGGACTAACAAACTCCCCCTTTTTGATGATGGCAACCTTTTTTTACAAAATATTATTTCTATCCTAATAACTCCCCCTAAAACTAACAACTTCCCCTTAATCTTTGCCTAACTATCCTATTTTATATTTCTCCCCCTTTGTCATCAACAAAAACTTTATCTAAACTAGATAACTCCAAACTGTATAACTCCCCCTAAAACTATTACTCTATGACATGTGATTATAATGATAGTGTTATCATAAATAATCAACACTTAAGTCTAATACTAAAACATAGTCCTAAACTATTAACTATCCTAACTAAGAATTCACAATAATACTTATAATAAAAACACATATAAGAACACGAGTTATTTATTACATATATGGTTGTATTTACAATTCCGTTTGCAAACATAAAAACACAAACGACAATAGAAGGAAAGAGAATAAACTAATTTGTGTTTCTGAACATAGGAGATCTATGAATCGAATAGTTTGGATAGTGGAAACAGAAATTTCCACATTGTTCGACAAGATTCCCATTTTTGTCGAAACACACTTCTCCAACACACACTACTTGGTCATCATCCTCCACGTGTGCTTCTTCCATGTGTTCTTCTTCTTCTTCGTTACCGGCCTCTTGTTCTTGATTGAGTGAAGAGTCTTCATCGATCAAGATAAGGTTGGCCTGGTTATTCATTAGGAATTTTTGCAAATTCCTAGGAATCTTGCCTTGCCTTTCCTGTTCCTTTGCCATACGAAGTTGAGTTACTTGAATTTCAGTTAACATCTGAAGTACATCAATCATAGACTCCTCTATTTTCGTTACACGAGCAAGAGTAGTGCATCGGACCAGAAGTAGGAGTGGGAAATGAGAAAGTTGATTTTATGTTTGATTTTGAGGATGAAGCCATGATTTTATTTATTTCAGAAGAGAGAATGAAAGGAAAATAGAGAGAATGAATGAAAAGTCGAAATTGAGAAGAATATATAACTAAATTTTTGAATTTTGGTGGGAAATTTAAAAAAAATCAAAAACGTTATATGTCGACATGTATACCTAGGGGATGTCGACATGGTCTTTTTAAAATTTAACTCTTTGATTTATTTTGATACCAATTGTTAATTATACTTGTTATTTGTATTTTATATTTCAGTTATAGAATAAATTCCTAATTCTCTTCTTAATTTAGTAAATATTGATTCATTTAAAGGTTTGTTAAGATATCAGCAATTTAATTTTCAGAATTGATATAATCGAGAGTAACTACTTCCTTGCTTATATTATCTCTGAGAAAATGATGCCTGATATCAATATGTTTAGTTTGAGCATGTTGAGTAGTATTTTTGGATAAATTTATCGCACTCATATTGTCATAATAAATTAGAGATTTTGAGAAATTTAAATCAAAATCTTTTAAGGTTTGCATATATATTACTTAAGAACAAGCCAAAGCAGGAGAAATATACTCTGCTTCAGTTGTTGATAAAGAAACTATGTTTTTCTTTTTACTAAGCCAAGAAATCAGAGAATGCCCTAAAAAGTGACAAGTCCAACTTGTACTTTTTCGGTCTGATTTACAACCAGCATAGTCAGCATCACAATAAGATATTAAGTCAAAAGAATCATTTTTAGGGTATAATAAAACATAATCAGACGTGTGTTTAACATATCTTATGATTCGTTTCACGGCTTTTAAGTGAGTCTCTTTAGATTGGGATTGATATCTGGCACAGAGACAGACACTATGCATGATATCAGGTCTACTAGCAGTAATATAGAGTAATGGACCAATCATTCCTTCATATAATTTTTGATCTACATCTTTGGAGAGATCTTCTTTACTAAGGTACTCATTGGTTGCCATGGGAGTGGGTTTTCCACTCGCAGTGGTCAAACCAAATTTACTAATTAAGTCTTTAGCATATTTTTCTTAACTAATAAAGATACCATTATCTAATTGTTTTATTTGTAATCCTAAAAAGAAATTTAATTCACCCATATGACTCATCTCAAATTCTTTTTTCATTATTTCAGAAAATTCTTTATTCGTTTCAAAATTAGTTGAACCAAAAATGATATCATCTACGTAAACTTGTACTAGTTGAATATCATTTTTATTTCTTTTAATAAAAAGAATATTATCTACTTTACCAATTTCAAAATTAGATTGCAATAAATAAGATCTCAGTCTATCATACCAGGCTCTAGGAGCTTGTTTTAGACCATATAGTGCTTTTTTTTAAGTTTGTAAATATGATTTGGTAATTTATCATTTTCAAAAAGTGGTGGTTGTTCGACATATACTTCTTCTTTTACAAATCCATTTAAAAAGGTGCTTTTAACATCCATTTGAAATAATTTGAAATTATTATGATTTGCGAAAGCAAGTAGAATCCTAATGGCTTCTAATCTTTCTACGGGAGCAAAGGTTTCATCAAAATATATTCCTTCTTCTTGACAATAACCTTGAGCGACTAAACGAGCTTTATTTCTAACTACCTCCCCTTGTTCATTCATTTTAGTTTTATAAACCCATTTAGTTCCAATTATAGTTTTTTTTTTCTGGTCTAGGAACAAATTCTCAAACGTCATATCTAGTAAATTGATTTAAATCTTCTCGCATAGCCAAAATCCATGAATCATCAGTTGATGCTTCTATTGGATTTTTGGGTTCAATAGTTGGTATAAAAGCTACATTACTCATTTGACTTAGTTGATTTCTAGTTTTAACAACAGATTGCATATCTCCCAATATATTTTCTATAGGGTAGTCTTTTAAAAGTTTTGTCCTTTTATTAGGATGATCAATTTCATTATTAGTTTCAATAGGTTCTTAATTTTGAGTGATTAAATCCTCTTCATCATTTGTGTCTTCAAAAATTTTGAAATTTCGTCAAATGAAACATGCATTGTTTCTTCAATGGTATTAGTATTTAAATTAAACACTCTGTACACTTTACTTCTATTAGAATATCCGATAAAGATACCTATGTTGGATTTAGGATCAAATTTATCTAAATTATCTTTTGTATTTAAAATAAAGCATTTACTTCCAAAGATTTTGAAATAAGATACCTTAGGTTTCTTTGAATAAAGAAGTTCATAAGATGTCTTATCAGTTAGAGGTCTAATTAAAGTTCTATTCAAAATATAACAGGCGGTAGCAACTACTTCTGCCCAAAAATTCTTTGGTAAATTACTATCTGTAAGCATAGTTCTTGCACACTTTTGAATCATCCTATTTTTATGTTCTACAACTCTGTTTTGTAATGGAGTTCTCGGAAATGAAAATTTGTGAGTTATGCCCTTTTTATTGCAGAATTCCTCAAACCTTTTATTTTCAAATTCACGACCGTGATCACTTCGAATAGTTATAATTTTTAGAGAAAATTGATTTTGTATTTTTTTTTGAGAATGTCTTAAAACATTCAAAAGTATCACTTTTATGTTTCAAAAATATTGTCCATGTAAATCTAGAATAATCATCTACAATTACAAAGACATATATACTATGATTTATTGATAAAATTTGAGATGGATCAAATAACTCAAGATGAAGTAATTCAAGAGGTTTTGAAGTTGAAATCATATCTTTTAACTTAAAAGAATTTTTTTCTAAGTTTTCCTAATTGACAAGCATCACAAACTATCTACTTTAAAATTCATTTTAGGGAGACCTCTTACTAGATCATGTTTTGACAGTCTAGATAGGAGTTTGAAATTCAAATGCCCAAATCTCTTGTGCCAAATTCAAGGGTCACTTGTATTTGCCAACAGACATAGGTTATCATTTGAGACTTTCATACTAAGAATATATATATTCTTTTTCCTGACTCCCTCAAATATAATGGTTGAATTATTATCTTCAATGTGACATTTATCTTTTTCAAATTTAATTTTATAACCTTTATCACATAGTTGACTTATACTTAGCAGATTATGTTTCAGATTCTTAACTAGCAAAACATTAGTAATAGTAGGAGTTTCAGAATTACCGACTTTGCCAATGCCAATCACATATCCTTTTGAATTGTCTCCAAAGTTAACCAATCCTCCGTCTTTGTAGATTATATCATTCAGTATATCTGGACTGCCAGTCATGTGTCTAGAACATCCACTATCAAGTATCCATTTGTTCTTTCTGATTTGCACAATTTGTTCGTTGTGTATTGATTCCTCAACACCCATAAAGCATGATTCATGCACATCAAACAATTTTGGTAGATAACTTGAATTTGAATATTGATTATATGCAGACTTATGTAACATTTACGATTTGAATACTTCTAAATTAGTATTAACGAATATAGCCATTTTAAAAACTTTTCAAAAATCAGATTATGAAACTTTGAAAACCTTGCTCCGATACCAATTGTGAGAAATACGGATTACGGATCTTAAGGCTAAAATTAACACTAGAGGGGGAGGGGGAATAGTGTTAATAAAGAATTACTAAATCTTTTTAATTTATGTTAATTTAGACATAAAAGTATGCAATATACAGACACAGATATGATCACAGAAACAATCACAGTTGCAGAAATAAAATAAAAGCAGTAAAGGAAAGAACACACCGGATTCTATACTGGTTCGGAGTTACCCTACATCCAGTCCCGCAACACAAGTACGAATTTCCCTTCAAAAGCAATTGTACAATTACTCCCTCGGTTTCAAGGCTACGAGGTACATCCTTCAGAATTTCGATCCTTTGGGTAGAGATACTTGATTTTCGGGCCACAAGTTTACCCAATTGATTTACCTAGGCTACAATCACACCTTTTCCCTTTTGATTGATTTCCAAGGCTACAATCACACCTTTTCTCGCTTAATAGATTACAAAGGAGTCTATAACTCGGAATAACACTGAGAATCTTGTAGAGATAGTGATAGAGAATCAAACTAGAAGTAATCGAGTATGATTCAATGTTGATTTCGGCAGAGTAATGATAAGAATATGTATTAAGAAATGAGGAAGAAGAAGAGGAGTGAAAACTAGAAAATTATGATTAAAAATTCGTTGAAACTGACCCCTATTTATAGAAGAACAACAGCCATGACCATTCATAAAGAGTTATGGCGAATAGATACTTCTTATGAAATTTGAATTTTTGAATCAAACTGTCACCATGTCGACATGGTCATGCTAAGCATGTCGACATCCCAAAGGATTTTTTGGTATTTTTGATTTTCTTTGAAAATAACCTTTATCTTATATAAAAACTATTTTAAACTCATAAATATACTTGACTATAGTTAAAATTCATAAGTAAATATAAAGAATAATATATATAGATTTTAGCTATAATTTTATATTTAAATCTAAGTATATATATTTAAAAGTTAAATATATTATTTAAAAAGATAGTTTAAAATCAGGAGCAATTTGACTTTGAAAATAAAGATGTTTTTGAGGCTAAAATTATTTAAAATCAGGATCGAGGGTTTTGAATCTTTTAAAAGGAAAGTTTTGAAAACATTTTAAAAACATGATATAGTTTTGAAAAATCATTTTGAATAAAACTTAGCGGATACAAAACAATGTTCCACTAGATTTTTCGTAGGTTCCATCCTACTTAGGGTTCCATCCCTTTAACGGGCTCGAAGTGGATTCCATTCCATGAATAAATTAGATTTTAAGATGCCAGTGCTTTTCTATGAGTTTTAACAAAAATAAAAAATACTTATCCTTGAACTCGTGATAGTCTCGATACTCATGAGTCTTCTATCTTGATATTTTATCTTGATATCTTGAATCTCTATACTGTACAGTCTTCATTCTTACTACCTTCATGGTTAAATCCTGCATATACATATATATCTAAACTTATAATTTTAGTATTTATATTTTATAATCTATTCTAAGGTTGTTGTCATCAAAACCATCATCTCATGGACTAACAAAGACGATGGATAAGAAACTCGATAAAATCAAAGGTTTCTTTTCTACATTATGGGATGCATTATCATGTTCTTCTTCAACTGCTGCCAGGTCTGTCGCCCAAGGAAAACACCCCGCACCTCGATTTACATGGTCTACATCTGCGGAACATACTAGTAGCGACAGTAGTGGAGCAGGCAGTGGTGCTCAAGGCGCTTCTAGACCAGGAAAATAGCCCGCACCAGAGGGAGAATACAATTGGGATCTTGATGAGTGGGTCTTTTGGTAAGTGAGTTGGGTATGAATTAATTTTCTTATTTATAACCTTATTGTTAATTTAAAAATATTGCAACTTACTAATTATTTATCTTTTGATACTTGTACTAAAAAGTCTCTCTTTGATATTTATTTCAGTGCTTTATATTGCAATTATTTTTGCTATACCTCCTTTTTGTCGATGACAAAGGGGAAAAAGAATTGTTCTAATCATCTTTATGCAGGTACAAGAATTATCATATATTCAGGGGGAGTTTTTGTATTTGTTCTCTAGGACTTCTATATATACAGGTTTGTCATCAATCGAAAAGGGGGAGAATGTTGAATCACTAGTTTTGATTCATGACAAAGCAAGTTAGAAGAAAAAGAGAATTCACGACAAAAAAGGAAAACGGACTATATCAAAGAGAATTGTTCTAATCTATGCTTTCACTGTCTAGTATGTGTGATTGAGTCTTAGAAATATGTTAAAATTTATCCTCAAGTAGTCTGCACTTCGTATTTCATATAAACATTCAAAACAGAAGAACACTATGTAAAAATGTCATAGCCAGTCGACTGACCATAACCATCCAATCGACTGACTGTGTACATATATATATGCACTGTTTATTTTTTAAATATTTTGCATAGTCAGTCGACTGACCATGAATGACCAGTCGACTGACCCGAGACCAACTGCCATATTTTCGAAAAGACATCTTCTTCTCCGAAAGGATGCAACTCTTCTCTGAACGGAAATAGGTGCTCCTTTTCGTCCGAACCCTTCCCAATGGCAGTAACTCTTCAATTATTATATATAGATACTCCCAAAACTTCATATTCACTGAAATTCATTCTAACTTTCTTATATTTTTCTTGTGCTTTAATATTTGCATTCAAATAGCAAACAGACGTTTTTGCTGCTTTGAATCTACAAATAAACTTTCATAATCTTCGATTCTTAGCATTATCTTCTCTTCATATCTTCACATACACTTCAAATACTTGAGGATTTGATTATAGGAGGTTAGTACTATCAGTGACAAATCAGTGTTATCAAGAACACACAGTGTCGGATTTTATTTTGTATTAGTGAAGTCCTCTTCTACTGCTGAGGCGAAAATCCTGTTCAGTTACTCAAGTGTCTGTTCTGCTGCTCAGACTGTATATACCTATTCCTTCGGGTTAAGTGAGGGTTATTGTAGTTGAAATTCCAGAAGGAGTCTGGGATTGGACATAGAACGGGAAGTTCGAAACAGTATAAAAATTCCTGGTGTTCTTGTTCTATTTTACTTATTTCCATTTACTTTGCTATTATCATCTGTTTCCACGTTTAGATTTAAGTATATTCCATATTGCACGATCCTTTCGTCCATACGAGTTGTCTTGGGTCTGGACAAACCGAATCACCATCTTCATCATTTTCACGGTATTCATTCATAAGTTAAAACTGTGTCGAAGTAGTATTCGGGTAATTAAATCTGATCCCGGTCTCTTTGAAACAATTAAAAAAATTGGCCAATTATTGATAATCGTTATCTAATTATCTATAAAACATCCATAAGTAATCACTGGGCCTTATTTTAATTTTTCCAAATTTATTTTCAAAAAATCTATATAAGACATATAAACATTCAAACCCTTCCAATATTTCTATATTTAGAAACAATTTTCAACACTTATATCTATAAAAGGATTTTTCACCATTTCCAATACTTAGAATATTTTTCTCTCGCTTCCAATTATAATCCCTCTTTTGAAAATATTTTCTATAATCAAAATCTCGAAGTTAACTATTTTCAGATTCTTCCTATCCAATAATTAGGAGTATTTATAAACATATTTCCTCAGATCTTTTATTCCGATGTTCAGGAAATAGCCCAATTATTTCCTATCCTCACAATTCTTTACAAAATTTATTTACAAACCCCTCAATATTACCAAAGTCGAATGCACTTGTTTGTATCTCCAAATACCCATTTCTAACTTCCTTTATGAATTCCAATTCACTTTCCGAATTTTTTCGTATTTTAACACTTAAGAATTTCACTTCAAGCTCTCAAAATCCCACTATTAGATTTCTCTTCTAAAATCATACCCGTTTAACAAATTTCACTTCAAATCTCAAGAGGAATTATAAATAAATTCAATCTTTCAAAAGATGTAAATAAAATAAGTATTTTTAAGGATAATAGTTTATTTTAAAATTTGTTAAAGTAATTTTAAAATATTAAAACATTTTAACGACCTCGATAACTCCTTTCCAAATCATTTTTAATTAACTAATTAATTTACAAAACTGATTCATAAAATTATAATTTATTTCAATGAATATTAAATATTAGAATAATTAACTATTTGAATATTACAAATAACAATTTAATTTGCATGGTCTAGTAATTTAAAGTTCCATTTAAAAGAATTTTCAATTTCTCGACATAAATCTATTTTTTTTAAATCGAATATTACCAAATTCAGCTTATAAATTCCTCTCAATTCATATCACATCGATTATATCTCAATTTTACCACTATTCTCAAATTCAAAAATTAGATTCCACTATTTCTTTACCAAAATGATTCCCATAACTCGATATAAATTCACATCATAAACTTTATTTTCAATTTATCAACCGACCTTCATTTTCCTTATTTATAAACATCGTTTATAAATTTATACATTCCTTCGAGTTTTATTTGTCTATAAAACAAATCTTATTTATAAAATTCCATTATATAAATCCATTTCTTTTAAAATTCCATTTATACTTCCAATCTATTTTAACATTTATTTTAACTTCTTTTCATATTTCCAGATACCTTTTATAAATTCTTTATATAAGTCATTTTTAAAATCTCCATCTAAAATTCAGAATAGTTAAGTATACCCAATTCTATTTCTTTAAAATTCCTCCAATTCTATTGTATATATTTTTATATCAAATTCCCTTTAATTCCATAAATTTTAATATATATATATATATATATATATATATATATATATTTATAGTATTTAAATTATCAAAATTCAGGCCAGTGCTATAATAACATCCAACAAAATTCCAAACACCACAATGATCTATATAGGCTATTCTATACAATCCATATATCACAATATATGAAATTAAATTTAACATTTTTGAGGAATCCAATTGGATCCCACCAACTTGTTTCCGTACATCCACAGATTAAAAATACCAATCCCACATCGAGAGGGATATAGTGGTATATAGGGTCGTCAGCTATTATGCAGGGCGCATGGGGTTTCATCCGCTATAATGTGTGGGAATATCACTCTAAATACTAGTATATATATACCACTATATATATTTAACATGCAACAGATAATAATTTTATAAACTCAACCAAGCATCCAATATCTATTTTAACTATTTAAAATTGAATTGGAAATCCAAATGAGTGAGAATTTTCTCATCTTAATTTTTATTTGAAACCTGTTCCAATTTTAAATTAATAGCTGCCTCTAAAAATCTCCAATTAACCCAGATTACAATTCACGGTTTCTTACCTCGTATAAATTTAAGTTTTGCAATTATAAGATTCAAGATAAATAAATTGATAATTAACCTTAAAATTAATAACTGTTTAAGATTAATTAACCAGGCTAAACACGTTTAGCCTAATCCATCGTCGCCCTCATACCAAGCTGCGGCCTCCCACATCGACGATCCACCACCACGACGTCACTTGAACAGCCCAAGATTCCTATATGCTACCAACGCCTGCAACTACACCTCGTACTCCCCTCCAAAGACCAAACGCCACCACTTGAATGGAGATCCTCCTTCGCTTTGCCTGTCGTCGCCATACCCAAATCATGCACACACTAAGCCCCGCTGTTCGTCTCCCCATTTCACCTGCCATCGCGTCACTCCATGAAGCTAAGTCAGACTATGACTATAGTCGTTCGCGATCCACTCGCCTCGAGAATGTCGCGACCCCACTTCAATTCACCTAAGCCCTAAATCGATCGTGACCCTCCCTCCAGTCTAGACAGTGCCGCCACCTTCATCGCGTTCAAGCTCGAACAATACAACTGCGATGTTATTGCAATTCATTTTTGTTTTTTTAGCGAATACGAAGCTTGGATCTGTTCATTTGTTTTTGGAAGAGTAAGAACATTACGTGATTTCGATTTTGAAGAGGATAAAAGGATTGTGATTTATAACGAGATGATGTTTCAGTTTTGAATGGGATAAAGAATATTCAAATACGTGATTTGAACAAGAATACACGTGGGTACGGTGGCATGTTGGAGAAGGTATAGTGACTGAGTGAAGAGGACAGCCCAGTCCAATCAAGGGAAATAAATTTTTTAATTTTCAAAATATATTAGTTTGTCTCAATTTACGCAACTCGAAATTTCGAATCCCTGTTAAGGTTTTCCATTAGGCATTCACAATGTTATACGCTTATTACGAACATAATTGAAAAGGTTTCAAGGCCTAATTCTATCATATGGAGAAGATAGCGTTTTGGACCCAATTATTGTATTAATTTCAATATTAATTTCTACGTGCTTATATCTCGTACGATCAACCGATAACTCTAAACACCGTGAAACTTGAAACTCGAAAATAATACAATTTTGCGGATCCAATGGAATTGGTTTCGTTGAATCCGAGACTATACTTCGAAAGGCTATTTTTAAATGTCAATCTAAACAAGCTATTTTTAAAATTGAACAGATCACCTTTAAATTTAATTTTAAAACTTTTATTATCTTCATCATTATCAATATGAATTTTATAAGCCTTTAAATTATTTTTATCGAGTTTAAACTCAAGATATAATAGTTTAACCAATATTTTATAAAATTCAAAAATTAATTTATCCAATAAATCGCAATATTTAAATTCTAAATTTATTTTATAAATTAAACCTAAATTTTCATATTCAAAGTCAATCTATAATTCAAATTCAATATTTAAAACCATTTAATATTCCAAAATCGAACTACGAAAAATCCGGGTCTTTACAAATTACAACAAAATCAAAGTCTTTTCATCGTTTTCTCTTTTCCACTCTTTATTAATGAGAAATTGTTTCTATTAATGCAATGCTTATTTATTAGGATTGGTCGTATTTTATTTCTTCCAACCCCTTTCCCCTATCCCCTTACCCCTCGACGAAAGAATATACACCACGTATTGATTGATAATATCAAATACGTCAGCATGGATTTTGAAGATCTACATCTAATATGCCACTTTGGGGTAAATAACCTATTAAATAATCAAAAGCATACCAGCTATGCTGAGTAGTTTGCTTTCATATTCTTCCTCTTTTTTCAAAATTTTGTCCATTAAACCGTTGAAATTGTTTTCTATATGTGTAATTGACAATGGGGCATCTAAATATTTTATATTGAGATTTCTCTTATTGATATTGAGATCTAGAATTTGGGATTTTGTTACTATAATGTTTATTGGAAAATACTTTTGTTTTATCCGAGTTTAGCTACAAACCAGTGAATTGGTCCAATCTTTTGAAAATTTTCTTTATTTCAAGGGCTTTTTTCACATTTTCTTGTATAAATATCAACAAGTAATCTACGTAGATTAACTGAGTAATTATGTGGCTGCTTTTTAATGTTGCCCGAACTTTATTAGATCGTTCTTTTAGATCCATAGGAAATGCAAAGTATTCCATTTGTATTTCAAACAAATAAATGGATAATAGATCCCCTTGTCAGTTTCCCCTATTTGATTTGGAAGTCCAAAAGGACTACCCTAAATTAATACTAAAAATAATGGATAATAAATTAGTGTTTTGATAAACTTACTCCATTTCGAAGGGAAATCCATTTCCCTAGTCTTGTATAGAATGAAATTCCTATTGACATCGTCATATGGTTTTTTAAAATCAACTTTTATGCATATTTTGTTAGTTCCTTTTAAATTGAAATTCCTGATATTTACATAAGCTAGCATAATACGTTCGCATATGTTTCCATTTGGTATAATTGTCGTTTGGTTATGTGAAATGTGATCTTTCAGTATCACTTTAATTCTGGGAGCTAAAACTTCTGTGATTATCTCGTAAATCAATAAGAAAAAAGCAATGGATATGTAATTTGATATCGCACCAGGATTTTCACATTTGGGGACCATTGTCGAAAATGTGTGATTGCTCTCTTTTATGATGTTTTGACCAAATAGAGCACTTTTAACTTCAATTTCTGATATGTTGCTGTAGAGAAAAAAAATTCCCACTATCATATACATCTCTTTTGACAATGATATGTGGGAAATGGTCTAGTTAAAGTGTCTTTGTTGAATAATTCTTTGAAATACTTAACTGATTCTAATGTAAGTTCCTCTTGTGTTATGACCAAATCGCCATTTCAAAAATTATATTTTGCATGTTGCTGAATTTTCTCATATTCATTTTGGCATGCAAAAATTAACTGTTATCATCTCAATACTTTAGCCAATTACATTTTGATTTTTTGCTTTTATCATAATCTAGCATTTTCAAATTGGTTTCTTATTCTTTTTGTGAATTGAAATATTCTATTGCATTATTTTGAGTTTGATGTTTATGAAGAATGTCTTGAAAATAGTAACATTTTTCTATTCTTTCTTCCACACTTGTTGCAATATTTTTTGAATTGCTTGCCAATTTCTTAGAGAAGTTTTCAAGTTTTTCAACATGTTTAACAAATTATACATGTTATACTAGTTTTGTAGCAAATTAAGATGTGGTTTCATGAAATTTTCATAACTTGTTTTCAATATCCAATTATTTCTAACCTAGAATGAAATGCCTCCACCTTTACATCCATACCATCCCAGAGTATTAATAAGTATGCCATCGAGTATTATAGAGAATGAGATGATATAAGGTACATATGTGAATATTTCCTTAGACTAACCCCAGTACAAATCTCAAATCATAGGATACTTAGTGTAACACCCCCCCAATTTTTATATAGTTAGAATTTAACGAGTGACAATAAGCAAAGAAAATAAATAATTATGGACTTTTTAGAATATTGCTTTCGAACTTGTTCCACTGCGTCTAGGACGATTTTCTGATTAGTTTCCATATATAATTCCATATATAACTCATCAAAATCAGAACCACTATGAAGAAGTTAAGAACGAAATATATTTAGTAACCAAACGAAAAGAATAGTATGACGCGAATATTGGCCGACTAGAAAGTTGACCCAATAGGCGCAATGGTCAACCGCTTGTTAAGGGCGGTCGACTGCTTGGTCGACCCACGCATGGCCTGGATGAACGTTCGTCCTGGCAAGTGATGTGTCTTCTCGTTTTTGCGTGATCTAAGCCATATGTTCTTCGATCCGATGGCTCCAAATTTCCCTATGATGTGGTGGCACCAGGTTCAATCCAAGAATCCAAAGGTCTGAGGTCCCCAAGCTCCAATATAAATAGGACTCTACACCTAGCTATCTTCTCACAATTAGATTTTCTCCCATGGGTTCATTGCCTTAGGCTGAACCCTAAATAAAAAATATTTCTTTGGGTCCTTGGCCTAAGGCTGAACTCTAAAAAGAAATAATTTCTAAAGAGAATATCATCTAAATTAAAATATTATACACTTGGAAGAAGGGGATCCAGAAGGACTGTGGAGCCAAGCGGAGAACAAGCGAAGCTAAGGACGATGGGTGAGTGGATTTATTTATACATCTTTTAAGTTTAAGGTATATTATCGTTAGATTCCTATTTAAAAATATTTATTCAGTAATTAATCATATTAACTAAATTATGCTGAAGTATAAGAAAACTTGCAGTTTATTTACAATATTAGTATTTATATACTGTTTTCTATGCCTTATTTACATATTTTTCTACGTTTTGGATTCTATGCAAGCGTCAATTTTCTTCTATCCACTCCTTTTTCTTTGCATATGGATTAGAAATGATTAAAAATGAACAAGGATTAAATAATTAAGAATACTGAAATGAAGATGTAAAATAATAAAAGTTTGAGGAATAGAATTACTGTAATAAATTGCACTAAAATGAGAAAAATTAATTTGGGAGTAATTATTAGATTAATTGATCTGTTTAGAGAATAGGATACATTTCCATAAGTTAACATCAAAAAGATAGCGATAAACATAACTGTAAGAATAAAAGAAATAAAAAGTGGACCCAGTGTAAAATAGAGAAACCGCTGTATTTTAAACTACTTCAAAATAGTAAATGAAATATCTTGCAGTTACGGATTATTGTTTATAGTATTATCCAATATTAAGATATGGAAATGGATTATACAGTTTTCATAACCAACCAAATAAAATAGAATTACTTTCTAAGATAGAAGACAATAAAGTAAAGTCTGAATTGAAATAAGAAAATTATTAATCAAGAATTTGAACTATAAAAATTAATGAGCCTAAAACTATATTTACTACGCAGGCTATTTAAACAGGCAACTTTATGATAAGTCAATTATGTCGAGAATTAAAGAAAATTCTATATCATAATAAAAGAAGGCAGACTAGAACAGACAAGAAACACTTGTAATTATTTAACGGACCATAAAAGAAGAAAAGTAACAATTACAAGTAGAATTATAACATAGGTTATAATTATGAAATAAGAATGGAAAAGCTTATCGTGAGACTTATAATAAATTGGTAAGCAATGGTGGTAGAGAATAATGGCAGAAGCTTATTTAGATAACCTATATTAAGTCAATAAGCAAATAAAACAGAAATGGTAAAAGAGGCTTATTTCATTGAACTTAAGGATTTATATATTAAGTTAAATAAGCAAGATAATAAACGTGGCTCATACTAACAGTATTCCCTATTAGATCTATGATAATCTCACAATAATTAGAAGTGAGACGAGAGCAAGAATATGCTAATTAAGTTAAATAAGTAGCCAACAGAGTAAGAAAGCAAGCTAAATGCAAATTAAACGATTAGACTTAGGGTCTCATAAAAGAATCGTATTATGTTTGGAGCAATCCAAAGGATGATGTGTCTAACGAAGTAGTTCATCATGGATTCCAACAATGGAGAAGCATGTCCAACTTATAATTTTTTTAGTAGTAAGAAGTACGATTCTTCAACGGGACGTAAGGATACTCTAGGATGGCCCTTTGGGTAGGCATAACGAAGCCGCATCCCCGGAGACAGGTCTGTAGATGTTCCATCAAGAGAGTATGCCTTGACTGCATTTGCATTGTAGGCCTAACAAAGTGGACCTTTGTAGGCAGTCAGAAGGGCTTCGTGTTCGGAGTAGGGTATTTGTGTTTCTGGTACTTGCAAGTAACGTGAAGGATAGTCGCATGCGGATATCGTCTAGCATCAAGACCAAGATTAATTTCGAGAAAGACTAGAGTTAAACCAATAAGCCAATGATTCTTTCACTATCGAGACACTGGATGGAGGAGCACTGCCAATTGAATGTTAGATTGTTTGCAGTAGGGCATGACCACTTAACTCTTTAGAAGTATTTCGATTAGTTAAGGGGTAGCTGCATGGGGCCATAGCCACGATGAGAAAGGGACAGAATAACTAGAATATTTGTATTGTAGGCCTAACGAAGCGGTCCTTTACAGATATAGAAAATCCTCGACTGAGTTTCGTACAAGGTAGACCTTTTTAGTGGGATTCTGATAGTAGATAGAACGATTACGTAGTTCACAATGTACGCACTGGGTGATACATTGTGGATGTCCAAGCATTGGTATAAACTAATACGGACGCGATTTACGTTTCCATAGTAAGTAATGGAGCGTATGTATTGTAGGTCTTACGAAGCATTCCTTTATGGATGCAGCTACGAAACGCTCATGAAGCAAGACGATGGAGCATCTGTATTGTAGGCCTTACGAAGCGGTCCTTTACAGATATAGTTATGGAACAGTCTTGAAGCTAGACGATAGACCTCCTTCCGAGGAGGATACGGAAGGTACCATGGGTGGTACTTAGGACCAATACGGTTATTGGGCATATAGCTACATAAATGTATATATTAGTCATAAGGTTTTAATCTACTATGGAGTAGATGGGCACAGTTCATGAACAGAGGCGAGAGTATTTTAACCTAATGAATCTAATACAAGAGTAAATGGAAATAAAATGATATATGTAGAATTAAGCCTAGAAGTATACAACTTATTCATTCACTAGAACTTTTGTTATAACCCCCTCCTCATAACATCATACAGGTTAAGTAGATGGTAGAGACTTCTCAACTTTATGGTACTTGCTTAGTAAGTGTTATTATTTGGGTAAGTATTTACTTACTATTATATTTTAGTCAATTCCTCTGTGAGATAATTAATTGAGCTCTGATATATTTATCTTTGCCTATTTGTAGGATACCAAATACCCAACTCAGACATCAGTGGGCTTGGCTTTAGCATTTTTGTGGAAAATTCGGACCATTGGAATTTAGTTTGTTACATTTTATATCAGAGCCTAGGTTTAGATTCCTAGGTAGATAGTGAGTGAAAATATTTGTATTTTTAATATAAATATATGTATACTTTTAAAACCCCAAAGGGAAGTCCATTCCTTTGAGTAAACAATTAGTTAGAGAAAGTTAGGAAAACAATTCGGTATATCCAAATATGGAGAAAGGAAATTCCAAAAGCTAAAAGACCTAATATGGCGAAGATTTTTGAATTCAGTAAGTCACCTTTAAGAAAGGTGAAGTAAATTAAAAAGTCATTTTGTAGTCTTTCCCAACAATTAAACTCTTAAGAATTTGAAAAGTTTCTGAAGATTTTCAAATTTTAACTTTAGAAGTTTGCAGCTTTATAAATATGGGAAGTTGGAGAGAAACAAATTTAAAGCATTTTTTATTTTGACAATATAGAAATATACAGTTTAGAAAAATATAGACTTCAACTTAAAACTAGTATTTTGGGCTGTTGTCATGATGTTTTACGCGACATCTGTCTTAGCCAAGTATAAACGTATTTTGAATCCTTATATAAGTATGTAAAAATATTTTTCTGGCAGTAAAGAAATTAAAGCTTTTTTGAAAAAGAATTTCTATGGGTTAGACGATTTAAGTAGTTGGAGCAAGCTTATGGATATTAATACAAGTTTAGTTGAAGGATCGAACATGTCGAGACTCCACTTGGAGGGTGGAGAGTAGACATGGATATTTAGCCTAAGTCGTAATCGCGACTCAGACAACTCGGAAGTTGGTATGTTAGGCTTTGATTAGTTAAGGAGGAGGAAAACAATGCGGCAAAAAAAACAGGTCGGGTCAACCATGTGGTCGACGTTTTACTAAGACAGGTCGGCCGCCTTAGTTCATTCGAACGTGTATAAATGTGTGCCCCCTTCTCCTTCCTCATTCTTATTTCTCCTCCCCGAAGACAGCAACCGCACCCAAAAATCACCACTTCCAACCAACCAAATGCCTCAAAAACACCATCGTTTCACTCACGGTTGGTGCCAACTTGAAGCACGTCATGAGATCTACTCGAATCCATACTTTTTTTCACAAATATAAGAGTTTTTCACCATGCCTCCAAAATTCATTGTAGTCCACCTTTTTCCCTAATTTACACCACAAGAGATAACGTAGTGCTAGAGTGATAGGAGGATTGTGTAGTCTTACTCCGATACAACAACTTACCAGATTTTGCAAGGAAGGACGATGAAGTTTTTGATTTTCTAGGCACCCTTTTAGAGCAACGCTTCTTGGACACAGGGCTTCGACAGATTTTGAGCCATGAGACGTTCGAGCGGTGAGCATATCCTAGGTTAGTACTCTTTTCGATGCTAATTTACGTACTAGTGATAAGGATGAGGAGTTGACCTTCCATTCGGGGGTCAAGGGAGTGGGGATAGTATTTACTGAGACTCAGGTGGTTGGTATTTTAGATGTTAGAGGACATGGGATAAGGTAGGACATATTGAGATGACAGATATGGCTGTCTTGCACTAGATTTTAGTAGATCCATAGCACCCCAACTTGCACGTTGGATGGTTGTGCCCATTAGCTAGGTTGGTTATACGCATTTTGCAGCATAACCTTTTCCCTAAGACGGAGATCTATGACCAGATCTACCCCCATAGTGAGGCAGGCTACCTACGCCATATTCGGAGGCTTGTAGGTGAACTGGACTAGGACGATTATGACCCAGTACATGACCGTAGCAGGACTTCGCCGATCTACTATGATATATTGTCACCTTTGGACACAGGTCATTAAGTAGGATGGAGTTGAGTTGGAAAGGGAGACTTACCGTGAGCAGGCCCACCCCATGATTGATTCATCCAGTTGAGGAGGATGAATATAGGTTTAGATCAGATATAGGCTCCATAGGGGGAGCACGAGCTACATTTCCAAGTACATAGTACTTTCACGAGCTGCAGCGCTTCCCTTTGCCACCATTTGGAGGTGGCATTGGGCATGTAGCATCACCATGGCACGCATGGCCATCATAGCCTGCTGCGTAGAGTGTGTGGGAATACAATCTTGAGGGAAGAGAGTAGGACCCTCTTAGCCTTCTCCACCGTCGAACTACGATGACCAGTTTAGGTGCATTGCCGAGGGGTAAGAGCGGCTCGCCAGGGATGATGCGAAGCTTCTTGGAGGACAATAGGAGTTGGTTAGGACATAACATGAGTTAGCTAGGATGTAGCAGAAGATTGTGATGAGCACTAGGCGGTAGGAGGAGCGCCTTAGCTATTTAGAATCTTTTATTAGGGCCTTCTTGTGTCAGGGCGGACAGGGTCCTAGACCTCCTAGCCTGAGATGATAGCTCCGTTAGCCTACTTGTGTCACCTATCTAGCATTGTAATGTAGCAGGGTTTGTTTTCTCTTTATATATAAAATTGTACTCTTATGTAAGCATTTGAAAACTCTATTGTAGCAGTTGATCAGTATTGATGCTTTTTCTCTTTACTTTTGTGATGTTCACAAATGGTGAATAAGGATGTAAGATATCATTATAAAAATTAAAATCAGAATAAGACAACTAAAAGGAAAACAATAAATTTAAAGAAAGGAACAAAAATGTCAATAGAAATTTTTTGAGAAAGATATTTTCTTGTGTAAACTGTTCTTGGGAAAGAAAATAGAGATTTTATAGGGCAGCGGCATAAGTTCCAAGCACGGAGAGAGGTACGCAAAAGTAAAACAAAGAAATGTGAAATTTTACCATTTTCTACATTCTTTCTGACATAAGAAATCGAGTTCAGAAAATTAAATTTTTCCGAGATTCGAAAATTATAAGTTGTGTGTTAGGATTTGGATGAAAAATTCGTTGAGCTACACCCCTATTCAATAAGGGTGTGGGAAAAATTGGATGAAAGGTGTATTAAATTGTTAAAAGATTGCATTCATATAGAAATTGCAAGTATATTTAGGATGTGTGCATAATGTTTTAAAAATAAATTTTTAAAGAAACAAGGCATTCATATAGGAGGTACCACTTAAAAATTCATATACATGCATATATCATATCTTGAAAAGCACTTTTGCACAAAAGCATGGATGGTTGTAAAATTGGATGTATATAAAATGGTTGTAAATAAATGTGAGGTGTTACATAAATTTTACCCTTGTCAAATTTTAGGGTCGAAATTTCCTAAGGGTGGGAGAATGTAACATCCTGTAATTTTATATCATAAAAATTTAAGAATGACGATAAGCAGTGAAAATATATAATTATGGAATTTTAAGAATATGGTTTCGAAACTTGTACCATTATGTCGGGCGATTTTCCGATCAGTTTCTATATATAACTCGTCAAAATACAAACCAATGTAAAGAAGTTAGAACGAAACATAATAAGTAACCGAACAAAAAAAAATAGTATAACGTGGTTATGGGCTGACCAGAAGGTCAACCAGCACACGGCCTGGACGAACTTTCATTCAGGTACATGCAGTGAGGTGTGTTCTCGTTTTTGCACGATCTGAGCCATACGTTCTTCGATTAGATGGCTCAAAATTGCCCTGTAATATGGTGGCTGCAGGTTCAATCTAAGAATCCAATGGTCTGAGGTCCCCAAGCTCCAATATAAATAGATTTGTAGGCCTAGTTATCTTCTCACAATTAGATTTTCTTCCATGGGTTAATTGCCTAAGGCTGAACCCTAACTAAAAAATATTTATTTGGGTTCTTGGCCCAAGGCTGAACCCTAAAAGGAAAATAATTTCTAAGGAGAAGATGTTTTAAATTAAAATATTATAAACCTTGGAAGAAGGGGATCTAGAAGGACTGTGGAGCCAAGTGGAGCACGAGCGAAGCTGAGGGCAACGGGTGCGTGGATTTATTTATATATCTTTTAAGTTTAAGATAAATTATCGTTAGATTCCAGTTTAGAAAATTTTATTCAGTGATTGACCATATTAATTAAATAATGCTGAACTATAAGAAAACTTGCAGTTTATTTACAATGTTAGTGTTTATATATATACTATTTTCTATTCCTTATTTACATCTTTTTTGACGTTTTGGATTTTATGCAAGCGTCAGTTTTCTTCTATCCTCTCCTTTTTCTTCGCGTATGGATTAGAATAAATCAAATACGAGAATATTGAAATGATGATGTAAAATAATAAAAGTTTGAGGAATAGAATTATTATAATAAATTGCATTAAAACGGAGAAAGTTAATTTGGGAGTAATTATTAGGTTAGTTTGTCAGTTTAGAGGATATAACACATTTCCACAACTTAACATCTAAAAGGTAGCGATAAACGTAACTGTAAGAATAAAAGAAATAAAAAGAAAGCTAGTGTAAAATAGAGAAACCTTTGCATTTTGCACTACTTCAAGATAGTAAAAGAAATATCTTGCAATTACGGATTATTTTCTATGGTATTATCCAATATTAAGATATGAAAATGGATTATATAATTTTCATAACCAACCAAATAAAATAGTACTTTCTAAAATAGAAGGCAATAAAGTAAAGTACGAATTAAAACAAGAAAATTATTAATCAAGAATTTGAAGCTGTAAAAATTAATGAGCCTAAGACTGCACTCACTGCGCAGACTATTTAAAAAGGCAACTATTATGTTGACTGAATTATGTAGAGAATTAAAGAAAATTCTATATCATAATAAAAGAAGACATACTAGAACAGACAAGAAATGCTTGTAATTATATAATGGACTATAAAAGAAGAAAAAGTAACAACTACAAGTAGAATTATTATATAGGTTATACTTATGAAATAAGAACGAAAAAGCTTATCGTAAGACTTATAATAAATTGATAAGCAATGAAGGTAGAGAAAAATGGCAGAAGCTTATTTAAACAACTTATATTAAGTCAATAAGCAAATAAAACAGAAATGGTAAAAGAGGCTTATTTCATTGAACTTAAGGATTTATATATTAAGTTAAATAAGCAAGATAATGAATGTGGCTCATACTAACAGTATTCCCTACTAGATATATGGTAATCTCACCCTAATTAGAAGTGAGACAAGAGCAAGAATATGCTAATTAAGTTAAATAAATAGCCAACAGAGTAAGAAAGCAACCAAAATGCAAATTAAAAGATTAGACTTAGGTTCTCATAAAAGAATCAAATTACGTTTGGAGCAGCCCAAAGGATAAAGCGCCTAATGAGGCAGTTCATCACTGATTCCAACAATGAAGAAGTGCATCCAACTTAGATTTTTTGGCTAGAAGGAAGTACAAGACTTCAACGGGACATGAGGATACTTTAGGATAGCCCTTTGGGTAGGCCTAACGAAGTTGCATCACCGAAGGCAGGTCTATAGGTCTTCCATCAAGAGAGTATGCTTTGACTACATTCGCCTTGTAGGCCTAACCAAGCAGACCTTTATAGGAAGTCAAAAGGACTTGGTGTTTGGAGTAGGGTATTTGTATGTCCAGTACTTGCAAGCTAGGTGAAGGATAGTCACAAGCGGATATTGGTCAGCATAAAAAACAAGAGTTGTTTCGGAAAAGACTAGAGTTAAACCAACAGGAAATGATTATTTCACTATCGAGACATTGGATGGGGGGTATTACCAATTGAATATTAGATTTTTTGTAGTAGGGCATGGTTACTTACCTCTTTGGAAGTCTTTCGATTAGTTGAGGGGTTCTGCGTTGGGCCATAGCCACGATGAGAAAGGGACAGACCAACTAGAATATCTGTATTATATGCCTAATGAAGCAGTCCTTTACAGATATAGAAAATCCTCGTCTGAGTTCCGTACAAGGTAGACCATTTTGGTGGGATTCCAATAGTAGACAGAATGATTACGTAGTCCTCAACGTACGCACTGGGTGGTACATTGTGGATGTCCGAGCACTGGTATAAACTAGTTCGGATGCGATTTATGTTTTCATAGTAAGTAGTGGAGCATCTGTATTGTAGGCCTTACGAAGCGGTCCTTTTTAGATGCAGCTACGAAACGCTCGCGGAGCAAGACTGTGGATCATCTGCATTGTAGGCTTTACGAAGCGGACCTTTACAGATGTAGTTGTGGAACGGTCTTGAAGCTAGACGATGGAGCTCTTTTCGGGGAGGTCATGAAAGGTACCATGGGTGGTACCCAGGATCAGTATGGTCATTGGGCATATAGCTACGTATACGTATATAGTAGCCATTAGTTTTAATCTAACATGGAGTAGATGGGGATGGTTCACGAACAGAGGTGAGAGTATTGTAACCTAATGAACCTAATATAAGAGTGAATGGAAATAAAACGATATATGTAGAACTAAGCCTAGAAGTATATAATTTATTCATTCACCAGAACTTTTGTTCTGACCCCCTCCTCATAACATCATACAGGTTAGATAGAGGGTAGAGACTTCACAGCTTTACGACACTTGCTTAGAAAGTGTTATTATTTAGGTGAGTATTTACTTAATATTATGTTTTAGTCAATTCCGCTGGGAGATATTAATTGGGCTATAATATATTTATCTTTGCCTATTCGCAGGATACCAGGTACCCAATTCGGGCTTCAGCGGGTTTGGTTTTTAGCATTTTTTCGAAAATTCCGGACCATTGGAATTCGGGTTATTACACTTAGCATTGATGTACACAGTCTCGGTATAAAGTAATAAACGCGTGTGTTGTAAGAAGCTATGCAGTAGGATCGTATTATATGGAATAGTGGAATGGTCTAGGTAGATAGCAATAAGCAGTAAGTAAAGTAGACACCAAGGCTTTATACTGGTTCGGACCTCTTGTCCTACGTCCAGTCCCTAAGCTCCTCTTAGGAATTCAACTAACCAACAACCCTCACTTAACCTGCAGGAATAGGTTTACAACTTACCCGAAAAATCGAACGGGATTTTCTTGCCTCAACTACCGAAGAGGACTTCAACAAGATACAAAGAGTATTTCTGACTTGTTGTGTTCTTGATAACACTAATGAGTCTAATTGAGTACAACTTTCCTATAATCTTATCCGCAAGAATATGAAATGTGTTTATCAAGATTTAGGAAATATAAATTGCTATGAATCAAAAGAGTATTTAAGATAAATCAGAGATTCAAGAAATTGAAGTGGTTTGTGATTGCTTTTGAAAACTTAAGAAATTTGAAAATATGATCAAGATAATAGAGAGATTAAAGCAATTAGAATTCATAATTTGCAAATGATAGAATCATGTATTTATTGGTGTAGAAGAGGCGTATCTATTTGCAAAAGATCCAGTCAAGAGATGCATCCATTACCATTGGAGAATGGTTGCAACTCCTGGGAAGAAGAAGGTTTCTTTTCATAAAAAATTCACAGGTTTGAATTCAGTCGACTGAACAGGGAATTTCAGTCGACTGAAGCTGGGCATGTTGTAATTCTGTAACAGGTTCAGTCGACTGAGATTTCCTATTCAGTCGACTGAACTGGTAGTTTCTGCACAGTGAGCACTTAACTAAAAATATTAAGTTTATGAAATGTGTTCTTGTGTTTGTGCAAGCTTCTTGAGGATAGATTTTAACAATAAAACTAAGACTAAGACCTACATATAATAAGTACTCATGATATCCTTGGCCTTCATAGTCCTTCCTTTAGCTTTGCACATATCTATTCCTTTTTGTTGAAGCACATTGTCATTGATCAAAATATAGCGTATCAACATTCTCCCCCTTTTTGATTGATGACAATACCTATGTTTGTAGAGATGTAGTTATCTTTCCTCCCCTTGAATATATGCACTATCTTTCCTACAAAACAAAGTTAGTGACATAGACTTTTCTCCCCCTTTGTCATCGACAAAAAGGAAGTAATAATTTGTAGAAGTATATAATTGTCAAACAAAGCAACCACATGCGTGCATAACCATAGTGTGGATCATACAAACTATAGAGTTTCACGAATAAAAGAAGGCTATTTATACAAGCCTTTTCATAAGTGTTTGAAAATTAATAAAGAGTTTCGAAAATCAAACCATCAAAATGATCAAGGATCCTTGTTCCAATCATAAGAGCCTTCATGTTCTCCTTCTGGTTCACGAATAACAGGGCCATTGGTTGGTTGTCTAAAAGCCGATCCTCCTTGACCACCACTGTTACCACTAGTGCTGCTGCTCGGATTCTCCTCGGAAGATGTCCACTTGAACGTTGGAGCTGGGCGCTTGCCGCGTGAGGTAGAAGTATAAGTGGTGCCGGTGCATGAAATGGCATCCCATAGTTTATTGAAGAACCCTTTTACCCTATCAATTTTGTGATCAACCTTTTTGAGACGAGCATTAAGGATTTGTTGATTCCTTGGTAGAATTCCCAATGATTGATTTGTTGTAAAATCTAGTTGAACAAGACGTATTTCATCATCTTAATCAAGAGGTTCTTGTTGTGGAGCTTGAGGTTGAGGTTGGTGAGGTTCTTGTTGACATGCTTCCCATTCGGCTAGAGACATGATACGAGGAGGCTTTACCGGTGGTTGCATGAGGCTTATAGTCCGATGGTTGATTTGATGAACCATCGTATTTTCTAAGTTCCGTAGTGGCGTATCAATGTCTAGGAGAAGTCGCATTATGTACTCGCCAAAATATATCGTTCTCATTTTCCCATTGTTGAAGGAAAGAAATTCATCAAGTATCAATTGCGCCCAATTTACTTTAATATTTCCCATATAGCATATAGTGCCCGGTAGTTATTCGGGTATACTATTTCATAGGAGCCAGTGTGTGGGTAATGGTCCTCATAAGGGCTTTGTGTAAAAGCCTAGCTCTTGGTCTTAAGGAGGTGGATTTGATATTTCGGTTATTGATCTCATCCTCTAAAAATTGATGATTTATATTGTCACGAATATGAGGATTGAAATCTATTTTCTCAACCTTTCTACCAACGTTTGGGGATCGTAGAATATGAGCAATGCGATCAAGTGAAAACCATACATTTTTCCTGCATACCTCCAAACACTGTCATTCGGATTTCGTGGAGTTTGGTGTCCGAGGTTGAGATTGGCATAGAATAATTTGACCACAATATGATTGATGGCATGGTCATTACGATTAATGTCTAAAAGTGATGTCAAACTTGGCTGGTCTGTTAAAGCTTGAATATTGTAGGTTTGAAGGCCTTGGAAATCAACAAATGAGTGCTCGAAAATTCTTGACTTCTTCATCTTGTTCCACCAAGTGACCGCAACTCCATTGTAAAGCCATTGAGCGATTTGGGCATCAATTGGTTCAGAGGAGGTTGAAGTTGAAGCTCTAGAACGTTTAGGAGGCATAATTGTGGGAATTGTGAGGAAGAAATAGAGAAAAAGTAGAAATTGGGGGCTAGGGTTTTCTTAGAAATGGGGAAGATGAAGTTTGAAAGCGGTAAAAAATAAAAGAAAAAATAAACAAGATTGCTAAGCAGGGTAAAATTTTTTTGGTAAACTCCATTCAGCCGACTGAAATTTTCTGTTCAGTCGAATCAACTAGAAGCCGAAAGTTTTTTGGCTAAAATTCAGTATTCATCCGTTGAAGCTTCTTTTGAAGGCTCAATAGTTGAAAGAAAAGCAACATGACCCATTTGGTTTAGTTGACTTCTTGTTTGAACTTGCGAATCAATCTCTCCAATTATATTTTGTGTAGGATGATCTCGTAGGATTCTAGGAGGAGATCTAATTTGATTGCTATTGATTTGATTAACATTTTCATTATTTTCAAAACTTATATTTTCTGTGTTGGATATAATTTCTTCATCATCTTTGATGATTGTATTTTTATTAAAGTTTTCATCAAAAGATATATGTAAAGTTTCCTCTATTACATTTGTTCGTTTATTGAAAACATGATATGCTTTACTTCGTTCTGAGTAACCTACAAAAATACCATGGTCGGCTTTTGGATCAAAATTTCCAAGTTGGTCTTTTGTGTTAAGAATAGAACATTTTGACCCAAAGATTTTTAAGTACGAAATATTAGGTTTTCTTCCATTAAAAAGTTCATATGAAGTGTTTTTAGATAAAGGCCGTATGGAAATATGATTTAATACATAACACGCAGTTGCTACAGCTTCTGCCCAAAAATGCTTTGGTAATGTACTTCCATTTGATAACGTTCTTGTGCATTCTTGAAGAGTTCTATTTTTCCTTTCTACAACTCCATTTTGTTGTGGAGTTCTAGGAAATGAAAAATTATGATTTATTCCTTTCTTTTTACGAAATAATTCAAATGATTCATTTTCAAATTCGCCTCCATGATCGCTCCTTATATTTTTGACATTTAAATTCTTAATATTTTGAATTATTTTAACAAATTTTTTGAAATAATCAAACGTATCACTTTTTTTTTCCATAAATATCGTCCATGTATATCTTGAGAAATCATCAACTATTACAAAAACATATCGATTATGGTTAATAGATTTAACCTGTGTTGGTCCGAATAAATCCATATGTAATAATTCTAATGGTTGTAAAGTTGAAATAACTTTTTTAGATTTAAAAGATGATTTAGTTAATTTTACTAATTGACAATCATCGCAAATATTATTTATTTTGAAATTTATTTTTGGTAAGCCTTTGACTAATTCATTTTTTGAAATTTTTTGAGTAGATTTAAAATTAATATAACAAAATCTTTTGTGCCATAGCCAAGGATCATTATCTTTGACCATTAAACACATACCTTTATTATTATTAATTTTCATGTTTAAAACATAAATATTTCTGTCTCTCTTTCCTTCAAAAATAAGATTTTGATTTTGATCAAAAATACAACATTTATTTTAAGAAAAAGTTATTTTAAAACCTTTGTCGCATAGCTGACTTATGCTTAATAAATTATGTTTTAAGTTTTTAACTAAAGAAACATTTGTAATAAGGGGTAAATTTGATATACCGTAGTTGCACACATCTCCTTTGCCAATGATGAAACCATTTGAGTTATCTCCGAAGGTAACAGAGCCACCATCAAAGCATGAAATATTTGTAAGCATTTCTTTGTCTCCGGTCATGTGTTTTGAGAAACCACTATCCAAAATCCATTTTCTTTTCTTGAGTGGGACCTGTAAAAAATATTAATAAATATATTGGTACCCACCTTTTAATAGGGTCCTAAGAGTTAGATCTTAGGAAACCAAACCCAAGTGGGTTTAGTATCCCTTTTATACAGATAATTACTATTTTTGTGAACTGTTTCTATAAAGGAAATTATATATTTGTTCCGAATTAAATTATTGTTTGTTTTCGGAACCCATATTTTGATTTCCTTTTCTTTTTAGTGTGTCTTGGTATGTTATTTTCAATACTATACTATGTTTTGAATTATCTTCCTTCTTAAAATTAACATTTTTCTTTGGAAGAATTTTTGATCCCTTTTTAAAACCTAATCCATTTTTATTTGAAGAGGATTGAGAATTTTAGATAAATTTTCTCTTCCTTTATTAAAATTAGAAACATTTTTAGTAATGTTATCTAATTTAATTTGAAGACTGGCATTTTCCAATTCAACTTGTTTTAGTTTATTTTTTAAATTGTGATTTTCATAAATAATTTCATCATTCTTTGTTTTTTGAGTTTCAATTTCTTGACTCAAAAGTAAAAGTTGACTATCTGAGTTTGAGGGAGATTCTTGAACTTTTTCAAGTTCTTCTTCCAATATTTTTTTCTCATCTTTTAACATATCTCTTTCAAATTCAGCTTTGTTCTGATTTTCACATGTCTTTTTAAGTTTCTTTTTGAGAATTTATAGTATTTAAAAATTCAGTGTTTACTTCTATTAAGTCATCATAAGATAAATTACTAACCTCAAATTCTTGTGCCATGAAGCACACATTTGCTTGTTCATTGTTGCTATCACTATCACTATCTGATGAATCTAAATCTGAATCATCCCATGTGACAGAAAAGGCCTTTTTTTAAAATTTGTCTTTCTTATTCTTGTTGTTGAAGTTTTTCTGATTCTCCTTCTTTAGCTCCGGACAGTCTTTTATCACATGACCTTTCTTGTGACAATTAAAACATTCCATATTTGAGGATGAAGGTTTGTTCAAGAAATTCATTTTGAAAACGTTTTTGTTTCCTTTTCTATATTTTAAGAATTTCTTGAAATTTTTGGCAATAAATGCTAGATCCTCATTTTCAGACTCCGATTCTTCCTTTTCTGCGTGAAAAGCCACATTTTTTCTTTCCTGTGCTCGATCTTTCTTAGCTTGCATGTTAACTTCATAAGACATAAGGTTTCCAATTAATTCTTCTAGTTTCATTGTAGATAGATTATTTGCTTCATCGATTGCTAAGACTTTTCTCTCCTATTCATCAATGAGTGAATTTAGGATGTTAGATACAATATCAAAATGCATATACTTTTCTCCTAATCCTATTAATGCATGATGAATGTCTTGAAATCTCGAGTACATGTCATTGATGGATTCATTCTGTCGCATTTTAAAGTTTTGGAACTGGTTCTTTAGCATGGAGATCTTTGTTTGTTTGACCTTGTTTGTGCTTTCATGTATGGTTCTAAGTGTATCCCATATCTGATGTGCAATAGTACAAATGCTAACACGATTGAACTCATTTCTAAAGCGCAACATAGCATATTCATAGATTTGAAATTTGCACTAGCTTCATTCTTTTGAGTTTGTGTCCATGTAGGGTAATCAGTTATGGGTACAACGAACTCTGCTTGAGTTGCATTGCAGGCTTTAAAGCTTGTTGCTTGCATGTAAATCCTCATCCTTGTAGCCCAATAATTATAGTTTAGTCCATTTAATAGAGGGGGTCTTCGAGTAGATTGTCCTTCTGCAAATGTAGAACTATTGGCAGTTGTTGTGCTTGTGCTTGTGTTATTTTCCATATTATCAATATGTCAAATAACGGTGTTATGGGTATAGGACGGCCTGGCTCTGATACCAATTGTAAGAAGCTATGCGGTAGGATCGTATAATATGGAATAGTGGAATGGTCCAGGTAGATAGCAATAAGCAGTAAGTAAAGTAGACACCAAGACTTTATACTGGTTCGGTCCTCTTGTCCTACGTCCAGTCCCTAAGCTCCTCTTAGGAATTCAACTAACCAACAACCCTCACTTAACCCGGAGGAATAGGTTTACAACTTACTCGAACAACCGAACGGGATTTTCTTGCCTCAACTACGGAAGAGGACTTCAACTAGATACAAAGAGTATTTCTGACTTGTTTTGTTCTTGATAACACTAATGAGTCTAATTGAGTACAACTTTCCTATAATCTTATACTCAAGAATACGAAATGTGTTTATGAAGATTTAGGGAATATATATTGCTATAAATCAAAAGAGTATTTAAGATAAATCAGAGATTCAAGCTATTGGAGTTGTTTGTGATTGCTTTTGAAAAATTAAGAAATCTGAAAATATGATCAAGATAATAGAGAGATTAAAGCAATTAGAATTCATAATTTGCAAATGATAGAATCATGCATTTATAGGTGTAGAAGAGGTGTATCTATTTGCAAAAGATCCAGTCAAGAGATGCATCCATTACCATTGGAAAATGGTTGCAACTCCTGAGAAGAAGAAGGTGTCTTTTTATAAAAAATTCACAGGTTTGAATTCAGTCAACTGAACAGGGAATTTCAGTCGACTGAAGCTGTGCATGTTGTAATTCTGTAACAGGTTCAGTTGACTGAAATTTCCTGTTCAGTCGACTGAACTGGTAGTTTCTGCACAGTGAGCAGTTAACTAAAAATATTAAGTTTATGAAATGTGTTCTTGTGTTTGTGCAAGCTTCTTGAGGATAGATTTTAGCAATAAAACTAAGACTAAGACCTATATATAATAGGTACTCATGATATCCTTGGTCTTCATAGTCCTTCCTTTAGCTTTGCACATATCTCTTCCTTTTTGTTGAAGCACATTGTCATTGATCAAAATATAGCGTATTAACATGTTCTACTAAGACAAAATAATATATAATCACATAATACAATAAAGTACACACAGTTAGAACGTAGCATATAAAGTATAATATATCATATAACGCAAAGTCCAGTAAGGCTATAAAATGATTGCCTGTAGCCTTGTATATACATAGATCGTCTAATACATCATAACATATACAACCATAAGGCTACAAAAATACATAGAGAATGTATCATCCTATATAATGTATGTATGTATGAATGTATGTATGTATGTATGTATGTATGTATGTATGTATGTATGTATGTATAGCTACTTGCCTCCCTAAAATTCCCAAGTAAGTCCAGCTATGCACATGGTACTTATTCCTGCAATGTGTGAACTGACCTTAGTGTCATAATAACACATGGATCGGACTATGTCTAGGTCAAATTCTAAAGTGATATAATGGAAATAATAATATGCAAGATGATGTTACTTAATAGGTCATATAAAAGTATATATACGCCATAAGATAGACATTCCTAACAATTAATCATCGAAGAACATCAATAGTAATATTGGGGTAAATCAATCTATACATATATAGAAAACATCAATCCACACATCTATAAAACAATGCCTAACTCCCAAATATAAGTAAAAATATAATACTAAGGGATAAGCATGGATAATATAGAGATTGAATACACTGTGGACACATGATCTCTAGCATAGTCATATTCAACTTCCATGAAGAATACAAATAGAATATGTCTATATTCCACACATACTAGAATCAAACGGGAGATGTAACGACCCGATTTTTTTCGACTTCCGAAAGTCGACATTAATACGTCCACCATATCAACCGCCGAACCATCGAACGCCGGAAAACTGAACCATTAGGGTTTAAGAAGAAGAAGGTAGAAGAAGAAACAGAAACAATAACAGAATCTCACATTTCGCAGCGGAACAA
Source organism: Allium cepa (assembly GCA_030765085.1). NCBI lineage: Eukaryota > Viridiplantae > Streptophyta > Magnoliopsida > Asparagales > Amaryllidaceae > Allium > Allium cepa. The sequence continues at coordinate 435,353,761 of CM060943.1, forward strand.
CATATAATATATAAATGAATAATCTTTAAAACAAAGAATCATATTTGTTATTACATTACATCACAGTACATTATCAGAGTGTTACAACAACAAACAGGGAAAGAAAATATAACATATACTAGTGATACGCTTCACCATCCAGCTTGCTTCTGATCTCTAAAGCAACTCCTGAATTCTAGACTGACTCTAGGCTGCCCGTGTGGAAATTGGTGGGCACCCAGAGTTTAGAAAGGGAACAATAAACTCCAGGCCAGTCATGGGACTGGTATGAGATCTTAAAAACAGTTATTTTCACAAAGAAAATAAAAAGAAACCCACTATGCTTTTGGAAAATGAAACTTCCATAAGGCCTCCCGCCGCATACACAATTCAAACACACACTTGGACGAGATTTCTCCTTATGACAGTCAAAAATGCTTGATACGCAAAAACCTTTGGATATTTTTTTTAGTGCATAGTTCAGAAAATATGTCGAAAGTATAATATTAATCTTAGCCAACATACAACATTTCGTCGTATGCCTACTATAGCTACCATGTTCAATAGCAGGTTACCGCCACATTCCATGGCAGGTTATATAACTAAAACCGTACAAGGCACGTATTGTTTCTTTGGATTTCCAACAAATGCTCAGGCAAAGGAACTTCCTACACCAAAATAGGTACGCCTCTGGAAGGATACCCCGAGAACCTAACCGGATCTCTGCCAACAAGGCCGACATTACCTCATGCATTAACCAAGCTATAACATAGGTAACTAACACACAAGTATGCCATCCCTGGTCGTTACCGATCTTTATCCGAGGACCCTCAACCACAAAGCAATGTCACACAGTAATAAATTTGCAGTGTCCACATGATTTAAGTATCTGGACTCCATACCATGATACCACCCTTTATCCAGAAGAAAATGGACATATCTTAGGGGCGTGACCCGTAAAAACCTTGCCGCAACATTCCTGTTTCGACCATTTCCCGGTTGTGAGGCCCAACGAAGTCTCGACCACAAAGCTACGCTTTTTCACAAAGCCATGCTTCGATCAACAAATGATCGACAGCACTTCGTATGCCACATTACCAAATTGGGAAAGTATCACTAGTAACCATCAACTACATAACCTCTAAGCTCGTATGTCTCAGAGAAGGGTGTTAAGCTAAGAGAATAAATTCTCCGCCACCAACAGAAACGTATTTGATAGAAACCGGCTTTACATCTCAATTTGTAACGTCAGACACACATCCATACAAGTCTGCTCCGGGTTTGAACAGAATCGAAGGCACTTCTGAAGAAACCCTTGCAATCCGGGTATTCACAATCTCGATCGGACTTCCCATCACTTAGGGAATCTCTATATCGTAGCTACTTAGTGCAGAGACAATTGATAGGTCATCCTATCATTCACGCAAATACCCGGTCTTCACCCTCGGTCTTCAAATGCAATCTCATTTCGTCGTATCATTATTCGGAATGGGTTATATGACACAAAGGTCCTCTCCCGGCTAATTCGAATAACGAGCGCTTATTTTTAAAAAAATACGCGTTCATTCAGATTTCAACAAATCACAACAATTTTCACTTTGATATTTTAAATAAAAGATTCATCACAATCACAAAGGTTCGATGTGGTTTTCGGATATCCACATGGAATCCGACCCCTGGTCGCATTGAAATTCAAACGCCATTTAAAGGCAAATATTGATAATCGGTTATTCAACTATCAATCAACATTCACAACAATTAGTAGATTTCAAATAATTTTCCTAATTATTTATTTTCAAAATATCTTCGCAAGATATATTTTTACATTTCAACCATTTAAAGACAAATTTCAAATCACTTTTCACTCACGGAATAAGATTCTCGATATTATTAATTTCCACTGAAAGTCTGCCGAGTTCAAAAACTTTAAATAATTCAAATCACTTACCCAAAATATATACTTGGAAACATTTAGATAAAACTGTTTTAAAGCATTTGTTGAAATATTAGTTGTGAAAATATTATACCAATATCTCATATAAAACTTCAAGTCCAAGTTAACTTTAAAATAAAGTTAGTAGATCGGGTATAACTATTTAAATAACCATTTTCTAAAACAAATATCAATTAAATCTTTAAATAATCACTTCTATAATTAATTAAATAGATCTTTACTTTAAGATTTTCAAAATAACCCAAATAAATAAATTTTTCCAAACATTCTATCTCCCATCTTTACAACTTCAATCTATATTTATAAACTATATTAAAAAACATTCTCGACTTTCCAGGGAAAGTACACCTTCCGTTCTAAAATGGTTCGTTCAAATCAATTTATAAATCCTTCTGGATTTACTTTACATTTACGTTTCAAATCCGTAAATTCCTTTCCACGCTTTTAAAAATAACTCAATGTTTATTTTTAAAACAAAATTTCCTTTCTTTACAAATTCCCATTGTGAATTTAGGTTTCCAAATATCCATTGATATACGCTTTTTTTTCAAATCGATTTCCAAATATTCACCTTCAAACACCAGATCAAATTTCCATATTGATTTCCCAAATTTGTTTCAAATACCCGAATCAATTTCCAAATGGATTTCCCAAAGGTTTATTTTCAACCACCAAAATCAATTTCCAAATTGATTTCTAAATTTTGTTTCAAACATCGAATCAAATTTCAATTTGATTCCCAAGGATTAATTTTCAAACACCAAAATCAATTTTCAAATGGATTCCCAATTTATCATCTTTTAAAATAAATCCCTTTATTTTTTCTAAACTATTTAAAATCCAAATTTTTAAATAAATCCTTCAACTTCTCAACAACACTTCTCAAAATCCATTTATTTTGGAATTAATTCGATCAGATTATAAAAATCAATTTTAATACTTTAATTGTAACGGTCTAGGCTTTTCTACTTCAATTTCCAAAAATCCAATTTCATATTTCTGGTATCCTACGATACCAAAAATATATTCGGCTAAATCGTAGCCTTCCATAATTCCAATCACAAGTATAATCACACACAGATTATTAATAAATTAACACACAACATATGAAACAAATTCCAATGTTTGAGGAATCCAGTTGGATCCCTCCAACCTATTTCCCTGCATCCACAAACATTAGCACAACAATTAAATACCAATTCTACTTCGATGTGGAATATCGCGGTATACGGGATTTATAAAAATATCATCCGCTATTATGCGGCGCAATAGGGTCTATTTCAAAACAAATAATAACAACCATCATCCAAGCACACAATCAACAAGTTTAACTTTAACTATTTAAAATTTAACCAGAAGGAATCTGATCGAGTGAGAAGATCTCACCTTTGCTTTGCATGCGATCCATTTACATACCAGACTGTTTTCTTCATGTTTTTCAGACCTTGTATAGACAATTTTACATAGTTGATTAATATTCGAAATAAATCGAATAATAAATTGTCATTTATAATTTAACTCAAAAAATTTCTTTTTGATCATTTTAATTAACAAAAATTAATTTTTATCGAATGATTTGTTAAATTTGACTAAACTAATTATTTTCCCTTAAAAAAACCTTTTAATAGCTTAAGATTAATTGAATAAATTAATTGAACAAATTCATCATCTTAATACATTACTTTTTTAAATAATTTAGAAAATTAAAATGGATATTTGTAAAGTATTTTTATTAATATTCAAAATGAATTGAATGACTAATTACCATTTCTATTTATACTTAAAAATTTCTTTTCTGTAAATCAAATTATCTTTTACTATAAATAAATTTTTTCTTCTTCTTAACTTAACTGTATATTTTTTTTCATTTTACACATAAGCTAATATACATATTAAATTGAAATAGAATTTCTACCTTACTGCTAAAATCCATCACAACCCATTTCCTGCATGTTGCAACTTCAATCTCCTCGACTTCGATTCCAAATCACGCGCAACACGCTTCTAGTGCTCGCGAAACCCTAGCCACTCGAACTACCACCTCTTCATCGATTACCCATTCTCACAATCTCGACTTGACACTGCTCCCTATCGCCGCCCAAAATTATCGTGAGCACCACTACCCTTCGCCTCGCTCGACGCCGCTGCTACTCCCATCGCCTCGCGCGCCTGTTAGCATCGCACTAGCCATGCTCGAACTTGAGCCCCTCGTCGCCGCCATTTCTATCGCGAGTCCACTGAGCTCGAGCTTGAATCTTGAGAGACTGTGCTACCCCAAATCGAACAAATTTTCTTTCAGTTGAGGATTTAAACAAATCGGCTCCGAGTTGAGAAAAAAATTGAATCGATTTGGGTTTTTAAGAAAAAAGAGATAGCCTCCATTTCTCTGAATCTCGAACGAGCTCGAGATTTGATTTTTTTGAAATTGCCGCTTTAATTTTTATTCATAGAGGTTTCGGCTATTATTTGATGATTTTGTTTTAAACGAGAAAGGGGAAAAACTGGATCGGCCATTACTTCTCTTCGTTTGAAATCTGTTCGCGATGCTTGTTTTTTTAAAAAGAAGAGGGAGGGGACACGAAACGTGCGTGCATTGAAAAGGCAGGAGATAGGTAGGCGATAGGGTGGCTGGGAGAAGAAAGAAGGGAAGTGGATGTGGAAGGAAAAAAAGTCGATATGAGAAGAATTCGGCTGATGCAGGTTGACTGTTTGTGAATATATATATATATATATATATATATATAAATATATATATATAAATCCAAATTCAAATTTGTCTCGATGAATGCAACTTAAAATTTCAAACTCCTATCGAGGCGTGCCGCTAGGCATTTATAATGTTAAACCCCCGTAAAGGTGAAGGCAAAGGAACTTCCTATACTGAAATAGGTACGCCTCTGGAAGGACTCCCCGAGAATCTAACCGGATCTCTGCCAACAAGGCCGACGTTACCTCACGCTTTAACCAAGCTATAACATAGGTAACTAACACACAAGTATGCCACCCTGGTCGTTACCGACCTTTATCCGAGGATCCTCAACCACAAAGAAACATCACACAGTAATAAATTTACAGTGTCCATATGGGTTAAGTATTTGGGCTCCATACCATGATACCACCCTTTATCCAAAAGAAAATGGACATGCCCTAGGGGCGCGACCCCTAAAAACCTTGCCGCAACATTCCTGTTTCGACCATTTACGGGCTGTGAGGCTCGACGAAGTCTCGTCCACAAAGCTACGCTTTTTCACAAAGCCATGCTTCGATCAACAAATGATCAGCAGCACTTTGTATGCCACATTACCAAATTGGGAATGTATCACTAGTAACCATCAACTACATAACCTCTGAGCTCGTATGTCTCAGAGAAGGGTGTTAAGCTAAGAGAATAAATTCTCCGCCACCAACAGAAATGTATTTGATAGAAACCAGCTTTCCATCTCAATTTGTAATGTCAGACACACATCCATACAAGTCTATTCCAAGTTCGAAAAGAACCGAAGGCACTTCCGAAGAAGCCCTTGCAATCCGGTTATTCACAATCCGGGTCGGACTTACCATAACTTAGGGAATCTCTATACCGTAGCTACTCAGTGCAAAGATAATCGATAGGTCATCTTATCATTCTCGAAAATACCCAGTCGTCACCATCGGTCTTCAAATGCAATCCCATTTCGTCGTAGCATTATTCGGAATAGGTTATATGACACAAAGGTCCTCTCCCGGCTAATCCGAATAACGAGCGCTTATTTTTTTTAAAAATACGTGTTCATTCAGATTTCAACAAATCACAACAATTTTCACTTTGATCTTTTAAATAAAAGATTCATCACAATCAAAAAGGTTCGATGTGGGTTTCGAATATCCACTTGGAATCCAGCCCCCCGGTCGCATCGAAATTCAAACGCCATTTAAAGGCAAATATTGATAGTCGGTTATTTAACTATCAATCAACATTCACAACAATCACTGGATTTCACATAATTTTCTAAATTATTTATTTTTAAAATATATTTGCAAGATATATTTTCACGCTTCAACCATTTGAAAACAAATTTCAAATCACTTTTCACTCGCAGAATAAGATTCCCGATATTATTTATTTCCAATGAAAGTCTGCGGAGTTCAAATACTTTAAATAATTCAAATCATTTATCCAAAATCTATACTTGGAAGCATTTAGATACAAATCTTTTAAAGCATTTATTGAAATATTAGTTGTGAAAATATTATAACAATATCTCATATAGAACTTCAAGTCCAAGTTAACTTTAAAATAAAGTTAGTAGATCGGGTATAACTATTTAAATAACCATTTTCTAAAACAAATACCAATTAAACCTTTAAATAATCACTTCTATAATTAATTAAATAGATCTTTACTTTAAGATTTTCAAAATAACCCAAGTAAATAAATTTTTCCAAACATTCTATCTTTGAAACCATCTTTACAACTTCAATCTATGTTTATAAACTATATTGAAAAACATTCTCGGCTTTCCAGGGAAAGTACACCTTCCATTCTAAAATGGTTCATTAAAATCAATTTATAAATCCTTTTGGATTTACTTTAAATTTATGTTCCAAATTCGTAAATTCCTTTCCACACTTTTAAAATAACTCAATGTTTATTTTTAAAACAAATTTTTCTTTCCTTTACAAATTCCCATTGTGAATTTAGATTTCCAAATATCCATTGATATACGATTTTTTTTCCAAATCGATTCCCAAATATTCACCTTCAAACACCAGATCAAATTTCCATATTGATTTCCCAAATTTGTTTCAAATACACAAATCAATTTCCAAATGGATTTCCCAAAGGTTTATTTTCAATCACCAAAATCAATTTCCAAATTGATTTCTAAATTTTGTTTCAAACATCGAATCAAATTTCAATTTGATTCCCAAGGATTAATTTTCAAATACCAAAATCAATTTTCAAATGGATTCCCAATTTATCATCTTTTAAAATAAATCCCTTTATTTTTTCTAAACTATTTAAAATCCAAATTTTTAAATAAATCCTTCAACTTCTCAACAACATTTCTTAAAATCCATTTATTTTGGAATTAATTCGATCGGATTATAAAAATAATCTTTAATACTTTAATTGTAACGGTCTAGGCTTTTCTACCTTAATTTTCAAAAATCAAATTTCATATTTCTGGTATCCTACGATACCAAAAATATACTCGGCAAAATCACAGCCTTGCACAATTCCAATCACAAGTATAATCATACACAGATTATAAATAAATTAACACACAACATATGAAACAAATTCCAATGTTTGAGGAATCCTGTTGGATCCCTCCAACCTGTTTCCCTGCATCCACAGACGTTAGCACAACAATTTAATACCAATTCTACTTCAAGGTGGAATATCGCGGTATATGGGATTTATAAAAATATCATCTGCTATTATGCGGCGCAATAGGGTATATTTCGAAACAAATAATAACAACCATCATCCAAGCATACAATCAACTATTTAAAATTTAATCGGAAGGAATTTGACAGAGTGAGAACATCTCACCTTTGCTTTGCATGCAATCCATTTACATACCAGACTGTTTTCTTCATGTTTTTCAGACATTGTATAGACAATTTTACACAGTTGATTAATATTCGAAACAAATCGAATAATAAATTGTCATTTATAATTCAACTAAAAAAATTTCTTTTTGATCATTTTAATTAATAAAAATTAAATTTTATCAAATGATTTGTTAAATTTAACTAAATTAATTATTTTCCCTTTAAAAAACCTTTTAATAGCTTAAGATTAATTGAATAAATTAATTTAACAAATTCATCATCTTAATACATTGTTTTTTCTTTAAAATAACTTAGAAAATTAAAATGGATATTTGTAAAGTAGTTTTATTAATATTCAAAATAAATTGAATGACTAATTACCATTTCTATTTATACGTAAAAATTTCTTTTCTGTAAATCAAATTATCTTTTACTGTAAATAAATTTTTTCTTCTTTTTAACTTAACTGTATATTTTTTTTCAGTTTACACATAAGTTAATATACATATTAAATTGAAATAGAATTTATACCTTACTGCTAAAATCCATCACAACCCATTGCCTGCATGCTGCAACTTCAATCTCCTCGACTTCGATTCCAGATCACGCGCAACACGCTTCTAGTTCTCGTGAAACCCTAGCCACTCGAACTACCACCTCTTTATCGATTAGCCAGCCTCACAATCTCGACTCGACACCGCTCCCTGTCGCGGCCCAAAATTATCGCGAGCACCACTACGCTTCGCCTCGCTCGACGCCGCTGCTACTCCCATCGCCTCATGCGCCTGATAGCATCGCGCTTTCCATGCTCGAACTTGAGCCCCTCGTCGCCGCCATTTCTATCACGAGTCCACCGAGCTCGAACTTGAATCTCGAGAGATCGTGCTACCCCAAATCGAACAAATTTGCTTTCAGTTGAGGATTCAAACAAATCGGTTTTGAGTTGAGAAAAAAAAATCGAACCGATTTGGGTTTTTAAGAAAATAGAGACGGCCGCCATTTCTTTGAATCTCGAACGAGCTCGAGATTTGATTTTTTTGAAATTGCCGCTTTAATTTTTATTCACAGAGGTTTCGGCTATTATTTGATGATTTTTTTTGAACGAGAAAGGGAAAAAACTTGATCGGCCATTACTTCTCTTCGTTTGAAATCCGTTCGCGATGCTTGCTTTTTTTAAAAAGAAGAGGGAGGGGACAAGAAATGTACGTGCTTTGAAAAGGCAGGAGACAAGGTAGGTGGTAGGGTGGCTGGGAGAAGAAAGAAGGGAAGTGGATGTGAAAGGAAAAAAAAAGTCGATGTGAGAAGAATTCGGCTAATGCAGGTTGACCGTTTGTGTATATATAAATGTATATATGTATATATATATTCAAACTCAAATTTGTCTCAATGAATGCAACTTAAAATTTCAAACTCCTATCGAGGCATGCCGCTAGGCGTTTATAATGTTAAACCCTTATTCCGAACAAAATGGAAAAGGTTTCAAGGCCTAACTCGATCGTATGGAAAAGATAGCTTTCTGAACCCAGTTATAAAATTAAATTTTGATTTAATTTTCATCGCGTTTGCTTATCGTACGGCCAATCGACAACTCCAAACATTACAAAAATTGAAATCCGATAATAACTAACTATTACGGATCCAATGGAACTTGTTTCGTCGAATTCAAGAGTGTGCCTCGAAAGGCTATTTTTTTTAAATATCGATTCAAACGATAAATTTTCAAAACTGAACAAATCACTTTCAAATCCAATTCTGAAGCTTCCATTACCTTCAGTATTATCAATATAAATTTTCTACGCCTTGAAAATATTCTTAATCTGCTTAAACTGAAGATTCAAATTTTTATCCAACTTCAAAAAAAAATTCAATAACTTTAATTACCAATCAAAGAATAATATTTGAAAATTCAAGTTAAACTAACCTCCAAATATTTAAAATCAATTAAATATTCCATTTTCAATTGTCCAAAATTCAGGGTCGTCACAGGAGATTAGCACCACACAATTGCTCCAGAAGACTACTTACTTGTATGTTTGACATGGCTCTTACAGTCTTTGGTTACCTACACTCAGAATTATAGTAAGATCCACCTATGCACTCGTCTATGCGAGGGATCAACATGGTCATGACCCAGCACATGGCCCTAATAGTAACAAACCGCTGGACTAGGTGACACAGGGACGAATGCACACATGACATACATATGCTGACACACAACAATAGCTTACACATAGCCACATATGTGATTCACTCCTAAATCTGATTCACTTTCGAATCATAAAGGAAGTTGGACAGTGTTAGACAAATGGATACTACTTATTTATATTTATTAGCCGATACATAGCTATTTAAATTTGCCAACACACTACTCTAAATATTTGCTGACATACGATGCTATATTTATGTAATTGTTACTCACTGTAGTGAGCCCTATTATACATAATAAATTCCCATATGAATGACATTTACATACAGTGAACGACCAAGAAAATAACACTACGGCATCTCTTACCACCGTATATTCTTTGAACGTTTATTCAGTGTTTGCAAAATACTCTCAATCCACTCTATATTTCTATGTAATAAGTCTGATGAATAACCAAAGAAATATTACCGAAAGTCTCATAGCATATGGTATTATAACTCTGTTTATTCAAATTTCTTATTACACCAAAATCACAGTTACATAAGGGATACACATACACACAATGACATACTTATTTCAATTCACACACATCGCTAAGTATTTAAATAATTATTAGTTTTCATATTGGATTTTTAAACAATTATTTTAATTCCTAAATCAATTCATCAATTTATAATTCTCTTTAATGTATTAAATAATTAATATAAATAATATTTCACCGTGAAATGATATTAGAATTATCATATATATAAATTCATATAATTTATATGTATTTACTTTTATTTTTCAAATAAAAATTTACTAAGTTTCAATAATAACTCTTCTAAATATTATATTATATACTTCATAGAATTATCAAACTTATTAGATTATATAACTAATTTAATTATAAAGTATAAAGTTATTATTATATATTTTTATGTACATTTTATGTATTTTATTAATAATAGTAATAAATTAAGTTTTGGGCGATCAGTCGGACCATCGGTCTACAGTAGGTCAATGGGTGGTCGATCGGTCTATCGGTCCCCTTTTGATAATGCAACTTCGTTGCTTCCACTTTTGTCTTCTTCGATCAAATTCCATTGCATCATCTCTTTAGTTCTCTACACGATCAACAATGCTCAATCATACTTTAATCCATATATACTTAAATTCATTCAAATAGCATATGAAATCCATATTGATTAATTATATATTAAAATTCCATTTGCAGTAAACCAAATCATATGATTGCATAACATACATATCATACTCTAGAAATGATATAATCAGAACATATACAGATACTAGACTATGCAAAACATCACCTACTTCCTCTACCTCCCTTTCTTTTGTCTACTCTTTACTCTAAATTTCTAACTCCAAAGTCAATAACCATAACTTGAATTCGCCCTTAGTAGTTGGTGTATCTTGATGTAAGAAGCTTATCTTTGATTTTGGTGATTTCTAATAATTTATTTGATTTGATTTTTAATTTAGAAGACGAGGTAGGAGATGGGGATATTGTGAACATAAGGGTTTAGTAACAATATATCTTTAGTGTACGTATCTTATGTTTTATAAAATGGGGTGATAAGTCTGGAATTGGAAATCCCTAGACTTTAACATATTTGACTTAAAATTAATTAAATCTTATACTTAAGTAAGTATTTTTATTCTATTCTATTTTCATTTTCCCCTTATATAAAATCATTTTTAATATTTTCCATTTACCAATTAGTCAAATAAGTTATTTTCAACTTTATTAATTTCAAACAACATTATACGTAATTTGTGAAATTATTTCCTTTAATTTTAATCAACTTTTCTTTATTATTCGCTTAAAATATTTATCTAAATTTTGTTCATATAAAACTATTTTGATTTCCTCTATTAGTTAAAATATAACTTATTTTATAAATAAAATAACTTTTAACCTTATTTATTTCAAGAATCATTCTTTATCTTATACTATAATGCAAAAGCTTCAGTCAACAAGTCAAACTGAAGCCTTTTTCCCAATTCCCATAGTGCCCTTATTGTAAACACCAATTAACCAAGGCTGTTAGGGCACTTTTGTCTTTGTACCACCGATTGACACATGTTCCAACACCTGCATCTTCCCACGTTTCAATACCTGCCTTCCTCCTTTTCTTCTCTATGTTCCTTTTTCTTCTACGTCGAGAACATTCGTCCTTCACCTTCTCCTATTTTCAACACTATGGAACAAAATTTACCAACTTCTCCTCTTCCCTTACTTTGATTACGCTAGCTGTGGAGTCGATCCCTGCTGCGGTGACGCTGTCCTTTTCAGTGCTGCGTGAAAATCAACGGCAACCAATTTTGGACAAATTGCAACAAACGCCGATTATATTACTCAACGTAAGATCTCAAACTTAATCTGCAGTCCGATGATTTGGTTTCATACGGTTTTGATTTCGCTTTCTTTGTTTCAATTCATACGGCTGTAATTCAATTACTTAATTTTTCTACGATTTATGTTTACTGTTCCTACTTCTTTACCATAACCGAGTTGTTTACTTATATAGAATTGTCCACATACTGACCGCAGGTACTTCCACAATTATAATGGAAGAGCTTAGATACGACAAACTTGGAAAATGAAAGGGCTTCCTGTCGATACATGAAGAATTACAAAAGGAACCGAGGTACTATTTTGTCTTCACCTTTTGCTTATTTGATTATAGACTGTTTATTTCATTATTACATATATTTGTATCCAAAATTAAAATTAACAAGAATGAACTTTTAGCTATTACTATCTACTTTGCTACTTTGATTTATGTATGACGAGATGCTAGCTGATGTAGTGATAAATCATCACTCTTCCATGTACCAAATTACTGTTAGTTACTTTGTTTTCTACTGCCAAACTGAAGTATTCTACCTACATGTACATGGAAAATTAATACAGTGCATCAACCTTTTCAACTACGGAGACTTTACAGATGCTATATATATCATCTTTTGTCCTTGCATTTTCTTGAAGTAGAAATAGGTCCCACATCTAGTCCTATTTATGTTTTAGACCTTTGGCTAATAATTGAGTATGGGACTGTTCTTCAGTCTCTGTTCTTTTAAAGGAGATATTATAGTATGCATGTTTACTTCTGGCCATATGTATGATGTCCTAAGAATGACGCATTTGGTTATTAACACTCAAACAACCACTACTACGTAGTTATATAGAAATAGTTATTGACTCACTGGAATTTCTTTTTGTGATTGTTTGTAACATATATAAAAAATAAAGGTAATTTTCCTTGATTTGTATGAAGATTTTCCACTACAGAACTACATTTTGATGATTGTTTTGTTCAATAGAATAAAGCAAATACTGGGAACGTTTTTCATGTTCTATAGCTTTCCATATACGTATATGTTGAAAACAGATTATCATCATTACTATTAACATCATCGCCTTTACCTTATACAATTGAAAATCAAAGGCATTAGCAAATATGGGTTCAAAATCGATATAAGTACAATAAATAATTAAGAATTATAATTCTAATTATAACCTTTTACTAATGAATGAAATTACTTGGCGAAAGGTTAAGGACTTGGAAGAACATATAAGACACCAGCTTAAATTTCAAGGAGTACTATCAACAGTGGATGTTGAAGGAAAAAAAATCTTAGAATCCTTATTTCGTCATTCTTTATTTTTCACTCAGTGATGTAGTTTGGATCAACTTGACTTTAGCATCAACAATAGCGAAGACAAGTGTTTAGGGTACGACTTAATGTCAGTGATGATTTTCATATCATAAAATATAGTTTTAACTTTTAGCAACATCGATCTCTTTTAAACCACAATGATTTACAGGATATGGAGGTAGATGACTATTTTCAATTAGGTTGGAGTGTCATAGTTTTTAGATGTTGCAAGGCACCAATTGACTACTATCCAAGATAAGGAGCTGTAACATAGGCATTGAGCATCAAGCTAAATAATTTGGCTAATTATCATTTTCTGTCAAATTTTGACAAATACAAACCCTATCAATTCACATATATTATTAAAGCTTAAAATAGAAATATTCCCATATGTTAGTAAGTAGACATGTTTGCATAAATCTTAACAGTGGAAACTTTTATATATCTCTCAAAGAATTTAATGAAAACCGCAGTTTAAATATGTTTATGCATATGACACGAAAATGGAAATACCATGAAAATATTTCTAATATCTTCATAGTCCAGCTTATCATTATGATGCTTTTATTAAATAAATTTAAATATTCTCAATACATTAATTATTATCCTATTTGTAGGTCAAAAAGAAACAGTTCCGTCATTTTATATTCAAACGTCCTACAGGAGTTAGGAAGAAATCCATGGTTTTAGCCTTTTCAAGAAACACTTTAGGATTAGAGAAGTTGTAGGTAAACTAATATTGAATTGTAAAATCTTATAATTGTTATTACTACTTTTATTAATACTCATTGGCCTTTGTACTAATGCAAACAAAAAATGAGTTGAGACGCACTGAATTGAAGGTTTCTATTTTTACCATTACAATTCCGTTTGATTTACACTTAATGGTGAATTCAACATAAAAATCAATTTTAAAAATATTTCAATACAAGGAAAACACATTCGCTATACCGATGTGAATTTAAGAGTACCTGCTCACCACGTTGAGGTTAATTTGTCTGAATTGGGTGGTTATGAGAAATAAGTCATTGTAGCTCTGATAAATGATTCAAACCAAATATCTGCCAAAGCTATGGACAGTAACTATTGTAATTCTCGAGGTACTTACTATTCTCACAATGTTTACCTCATAAATTCACAAAGTAAGTAAAGAAAATGTGTTATCTTTTGCTATTATTCCATTTGTTACAATATATGTAAATCATGAAATGAATATGCTTTTATGTTGTTTTGTTTAGTCCCACATCGTGGAATAAGTTAAACCATTTGCTCTAAAGACTTTATATAAAGGAGATAATGTAATATAAATATATGTCTATTCTCTGAAATGAATAATATATCTTTTGTCTCTCTCTAATGGCTTCTATTTTCTTCATTTTATGGCTTCTACTTTCTTTATTTTATAACACTATTGGTAGTACAAACTAATATTTATACGTGATAAGAAAACACTGGTTAACTACCATGTTATTAGAAAGCTATCATTTCAGTTAGCATCGATATTCCACTTCTTTTGCTAGGTTAGATGCATTTTTCTTCCATGATAAAATGCATTTATTAAACATCCAAGGTATATTCACCAAGCATAATAGCATAAGGCTAAGCTAATTATTCTTTTGTTTTGGTAAATTAATCATATTTACCTTTTAAATTATTAACAAATGTATATTCAGTGTTTCTCTTTGTTTGAGATATCCTCTAGATAAAATAATTAATTATCTCATTTTTCCTATGCTGACATGCATCACATATGCATTATAAATGGGGGTGTGCACCTGCACGCGTACATGATGGAAATGATGCTAAGATGTGTATTTCAGATTGCAAATGTAGTTGCTTCATATATTAGTTATTACATTTCCATTGCAAAAGTAGGAGAATGGCAAAAACATGGTAAAGTTTTTATCCTTAATATTATAAGGATCTCTATATCAGCAATGTCATTTACGCATGCATGAATGACGAATGGTTGTATTTGTTCAAATATACTGGAATTTATAAGTGTAAGCCTGGGGCAAGAAATATTATTTCTAAAGTAATAGAAAGTTTATTTTGAAATAGTGTAAACTGTATTCACTTAGCTTTTTATGCCATTTATGGATATCAAAGCTGAAATTGAAAAGTTGACGAATAATATGAAGGTCAATAAATAATTACATGAATGGGATGTAAAAGTTTACTGTTTCATTTTGTTTTCCCTCGGTTACAGTCACTTTTTTCAGATTTGCAGCTTAATAAAAAAATTTCTCCCAACTGTAATGTTCGACCATTATCTCCAATGCGTGGTTGTTATTTATGCGGATTCTGATTTAGGTATAGTCATTCGTTATTCATATTAACAATAACTATTGTTCATGAACTAATAACCTAATTAGTTTGACTTTTTTCATGTTTCGAGTATTAGGTGTTATATTGAAATGATTTTTTTTACGTTTCATCTGATTTACATAACAAAATATTTACTTACGTTTTTCTATTCGCACGTCCATCGAACTTGCCATAGTACTCGTAATAATAATGATAAAAAAATCAAATAAATTATTCAATTTTAAATACTTATCAAACTAAAATCCTTTTTCCCTTATTAAATATTTTCCATCGTATATTCATTATTCACTGTAATTCTATATTTTATTAATTTAAAACTCATTTAACTAACCAAATATTATTATTTAATTGTTAATAAACATTTCTTGGCACCGAGGATGCGCCGACATAGTTAACCATGTATAAAATGATTGGGTTATGGTTATTGTTCTTTGAGTGAAGATACATGCTTGTGTGGATGCAAAATTTTGTAGCCATGTTATATTAGTGAGCATTCTATCTTTTTTTTTGTTATATTTTTTGATGGTCCCGATCTACAAGAATATTTAAACCCTTTGATATTTAGTACTGTAAGCCTATTACAAAAAATAAATTCATTTATCTCCAAAATATTTGTTGAGCTTAAGTTATTGCTTCCTGATTTTTCCTTTTTTTCTTAACACAATTATTCCCCTATAAAGCACCATGGAATATTAAAAATGTTAGCTTCCTTTTTCAACCATCCCCATAAACTTTTCCTTTCCATTTACACTGTTGTGAGCATATATGAAAATTGCAATATGTTTAGCACCGCCTTTTCTATTTAGTATTAAAATGATGTGCTGGTCACTTTGAGAAATGGAGTGGCTATACCAAATGTCTTTATCAACTAAAACTGCTTTTATACGTTTTTTATAAAGTGCCAAATTATCATACCATTGCCTTTGTTTTCGTACCTTTTTCTAGTTTTTTCATGTTTACTTCCTTGATTTTATTCTCCAATAATGCTATAACTTATAGAGTTAAGGGTGTGCGCTAAGGGTAATAATGTAACTTAGTATAAACTTAACACTGTAAACAATCTTATTCATGATAAATAAGCTTTTAGTTTTATTTTTTGTCATATATGTTGTTATGTAGTAATATAAATGATGAATAATTACATTAAGCATGCATAAACACAAAATTCTTAGGAGAAGTGTTTTATAAATTGCAGTTACGAATGTGTTTGTGACCGGAGTATTGAATCCATATATATAAAAAATAACTCCTTAAATGTTTCTAGTTAAGGTGCATTAAAAAAGGATATTGATACATCCATTGAGGCCAGTGCACGTAACTCTCTTGATGGTGGTTTACTCACAACCCTTTGGGGGCACCAAGGGCTTACGTAGTTGTGGTTTGTTTGGAACAATCACAGAACATCTCGACGAGAGTTTTTTAAGGTTACTGCAACTAAATCAAAATAAAAGTTCCCATTATAATAACGTACAATAGACTTTTGACTTGGGGGTGTTGTCGATTTTAAGAGTCTATTCTTTGATTATGGCTATATACCTGGCTTGATGACCTTGTTACGACCATAGTTGGGTATATATTAAATTACTTGAAGTGCAGCACAACCTAAGAGAAGATTTATCTGCTTCTTCATAGAAGGTTAGTATCACCCTAAATGTATTAAACTTAAAAGTCAAATTTCCTAAACAGAGTAAATCAGTTAATCAATAAATGTTATCAGATAAAAGTAAGGACTTTAAAACTATCTATGCAATTAAAAATATACATTAATAAAGTTTGTAAGCTTAGATCAAACTCTTGATATCAAAGTGATATAGCAATGACAAAACATACATGTGTACAAAGTGTCATTACTATGTAAGCTTATTATAGTTAGAAATTGGATTTTACCTAATTGATCAATAAGTGTTGAACATATGCCTAATATAGTAGTTCAATAAAGTCAATAGAGGCTTTAGTATTTGAATTGTTTAAACATTACCGATGACCAAGTTCACACCAGAGAGTTAATGTAGCCGCTTTGTTAGTAGTTTCAAATACAACCAACGTTAAGATTAACTTATAAATATTATAAATTAATAAAAAAATTATATGAATACTAATGGTATTTTATAGGATTTATGGAAGCTTAAAACTGATTAAAACGATGTATAAAATTTGTATGTTAATTGGATTGAAAAAGGAGTTTGAATAAAAGAATTAAAACATTGTTTCAAGTAGGAGCAGAGGCATTTTGGCAATGCATGGTCAATTGAGAGGGTTGAGCATATTTTGAATTGGGGTTACGATACCTAGTCTTCTATGTCTTAGAGAATGGTGTAGATATTTTGATATTTGAAGGCTTGTAAATAGAAATCCTTCATTCACTTGCTCTCTGCACTCTCTCAGTAGATCTCTCAACCTATTAACCATTGGAAGCCAAGATGTCGGCTTTGCAAACTAAAACCAAGGAGAAGAACGGAGATTCGACGAGGAAATAATAAACAACATGTTCGACTGTTGATTTGATTGCAGCGGTGAAAATTACAAAATTTAATTCAATATATTCATGTATATATGTAAATTCTTCTCTATGCTATTTATCACAAGTATATATCTTGGTCGTAGAAGAAAAAAATATTCACTTCCGAAATATATATATATATTAATTATAAATATTTTTGTTGTTAGTGTTAACATTTCAATGTCCATATTATACATTATATATAATAAAATTATTTTCAAAATAAAAATCGCTTTTCAAATTTGAAACCTTACACACACACACTTTAGATCCCCCGTTTTATTTTATATAATTAAATAAATTATTTTTAGTTTTATATAAAAAAATTGTTTTGGTTTTAAAAAGGTTAACTATAAATTCTATATGTATGTTTTACGTATATGTATCAAATTTTCATATGGAAATATTAAAAAAAATCTTTTAGATCACAATTGATCAAAAACATTTCTACTTATTCAAATGTCAAGTTCCAATGGTATTTTTCTTCAACCAAAATTTATCAAAAGAATAATTGTTAAATGTTTTACTTGCGGCTGAATTTTCTTCTATTTATATACATTGCATATTTATTTATAAACAATTTGGGAAACATAAGGTATTTATATGTGAGATTAAAATAAATTTGGCAACGGTAGTAAAAACACAAATGAATTGAGGAAGTACCTCAATAAAGCACAAATGAACCGAGGAATAAATTTATTTTGCCTGCGAAAAATATAATAAAATAAATTTAAAAATAATTTTATAACACACATATATATTGATGTTAGTTAAAATTCAATAGCGAAAAAAACTAATTAATTTTTTATATTAGTATTAATATGGACTTGACTTATTAGTAAGTATCTTCTTTTGCATTATTTTGACATTTGTTACCACATTGATATTTATTGACAGTAGGTTAGTTTATACTTTAATATTATTATGATGTTCGTACCTTAGAAAATGAATATCTCTAAACATTAACATATGATGTAAAATAAAGTAAAATTAATGAACTAATTTAAAATAAACTAGTGAAAAATATTTTTATTGAACAGTAGCAAACAAATAAATATTAATTAATTGAATAAATTAAAATATTTCACAATCTCTTTAATTAATAATACTAAATATGATTTAGTACAAATAAATTTTTTGCTTGCATAAACAAAAAAAAGTTTTTGTGCAATTTTTTTTTTTAAATTTACCCTCTTAACCCTGCTGCTAATGCATTTTATCAAAACAACAATTGACGCTTTGTATTTGTTCATCATACTCTTCACATCAAGTTGTCTTGTTGGGCTATCAACCCCCTTATGTTCGAATAATTGTAGTAATTTCCTTCTGATGATTCTGCTTCTAGTATTAACAGCTAAAGTGGTAGCATATTTTGTATTATTTTGAGGAATACTCTTTGTATTTATTGTAGTTTTATTGCATGACTTATCCAAAAAAATTCCTTTCCTTTTGAACTATGTATTCCCATTCCTAATTTACTATGATAGAAGCATTGGTTAATGAGATGGTTGAATGATCAATATGCGTACTCACTAAATTCGACATGTTAGAATTTGCCTCTGGTCTATTCAAGTTCATTAATACTTGCTCATTTATAGATTCAGAGTTAAGAGAAGCATAAAAATTAACGGGTTATAAAAGAAGCCTCATTAAGTTATACTTCAACTCCAAGTTTTCCAATGATGGCCTGTTGGTTACCTCAATCTTTTTACATTGTGGCTCAAAGAGATAGTTATCCCTGAGTACATAAGCTTGTAAATTAACTGGCGAGGCTATACTCAGAGTTTAATGACCCTCGCCCATGTTATCCTCTTCTGAGGATGGTTCAGAATACCCTCCTCCTATTTGTTTAGGACCTATATTTGTAACTAAAATATTTATATCAATTACTATATTCTTCCCCTTTCTTGCTTGAAATGTATAATCGAACGTTGAAACAATTGATGCTGATGAATTACTACTACACCTATCTACTATCATTTGAACTCCTAATTTTGATGAAATAATGTAATTGTTTTCTGAATTGTTGGCACTGCTATTATTGTCTTTTCCTAGATGAACTTTTTCCTCGTCCTATTGGTGAGTATCACTAGTGGTCAATTTGATTTAATATTTCTTTTGTTGTTTCTGGTTCTCTTTGATGTTGTTGATTTTTCCAGTAAACGCTATCTAATAAACTTTTATTTGTTATTTGAACTACTACTTCTGCTACTCTGTAGCATATGTTGTGGTTATATCCATTATTATAATTTGTGTTATTCTCTATCTTGACATTTTATAAATCGCTCTCATTGATTCATATCATCCTATCCACATTTGTTTCACATTTATTATTTGTCTTAACTTTTTGAGGTTTCTTTAGGATCCATTTTTCCATAAACTTGATTTGGCATTGCTCAACAGTATGTCCAAAACACATGCACGCTAGAGGTTTGAATTTGTATTCAATATTTTGGAGGAATGGATCATGTCCATGATTTTGAATCCAAATAGCCCTATCATATTCATAATCGGCCTCTACCACCACTAATACTCAAGCAAATGATAGTTTTCTAATTTTTGTTGAACTCAACCACACAAATAGGTATCCAATGAAGCTAATTATCTTATTAAGTGATTCTGGATTCTAGTATGTGAAGTTTAAACCTTGTAGACTCACTCATTTAGGGATCAAAGTTAATAAATTTTTGTTATAGTTTATCTTATTTCTCCACTTTCTCATTACAATGAGCTTCCCATCCATCAAGTATGGACCTTCTTTAAGCACCTTTCTACATTCCTCTTCCTTCTAAGATTGTGTCATGTAAAATCCATTTTCCAAGAGAAAAATTCAAAGCTACCTTTAGGAATCCAAGTTGAAGGAACCTACACCCCTTAATAAACCCAAAAGGACACATTAAAAGGCATGGTGCATTGTAGATATAACTAAAACTAACAGAGGCTAAGATCCACAAGACAAATAGGTAAAAACAGCGGAAACTAAAATAATAACTTATTAAAAACAAAAACTTCAAAGTTGCTTCATAAGCCATATAAGTCAAATACCAAATATAATATACATGTCTCAAAACCCAATATGTCTTATGAAATAAAAACTAGTAGTCTCAACAAAAATCAACGTATAAATATCCCTCCTAAGTGCCAGTACAAAGAAAGAACGAAAAGCTGAAAAAGTAGGAAAGTACATAATAGAATCTTCTCTAAGAAACCTCCGAGCAACTGCAATCTACTGCCCTCTCCCTTGATTGCCTATGAGGGAAAAGGAAAAAATAGAGGAGTGGTCAAACTAAAAGTCTGGTGACTCGTAGTGACTACTAGAATCTTTAAGAATAATATAAGTAATAGACTCTTCAATAGTTCTAGTGTATACAAAAGGAAACAAAGGAAATAGGAAATATATAAACTGGAAAATATGATTAAGCCATTACAACTGATAAGATAGGTCAACTTTGATCGTTTGCACTTGTCCTTAGTAGCTGCTTTGATTAGGCCGAATTCCTAATCCTATTTTAATTAGGCTGAAGTCCTAATTCTTCCCTTTTGATTGGCCTGCTACTCCATAGAACGTACTGTGGACTAGACGCTATATAACTCCCTACACAGCAGCCAATGGTAACTACGAAAGATACACAAAGCACATACTATGGACTATACATAGCTCCATGCAAAGAAGGCAATGGTGTCTACGAAAGGGACATTTACTAAGCACTTGAAACTTATAGCGATTACTGAGCATCGAAATGGAAGTCGCATGCGTAACTACCACCATGCTCATGCTACCTATTTCTCAACCAATTGAGTTGTATTATTACCTCGACTCATCATAAACGTGACCCTAGTCTCACTTCAAGATCATATGAAACACCATGTCAATAGAAAATAGGGGAATGCTGCCGGTAATGGCCCGTCATCGAAACAATATCTAATAGCGCCCTTGTCCAATTCTCCCATGATTTGAACATCTCTATATTGACTTACTACCACTAGTAGCATAAGCATGCCCCTTGTCTCACTTTAGGTTTATGTGAAACACCGATCTATAGAAAATAATAGGGGAATGCAATTTGGTACAGGTTCTACTTTAATTCTTTGCTTATTAACTTAGATAAATTATTTAAATAAGCCTTTACTCTTGTTCTTATTATTCGTGCTTATTAATTTATCCTAAGTCTTAAAATAAGCCTTATTCTGTTCTATTTCTTATTATAACCTATGTTATAATTATGCTTGTTACTTAAACCAAGGTCTAAGTGTGAAAATGAGCTTCTTTTCTTCTTTTATACTTTTTAGTTATAATTCTAAGTTATAACTAGGTCAATCCCTTTAATTCGGTCCAATTAATATAAAAATTTGGGATAATTTCAGTCCAATTCCATTACTTATTACCATTTTATAATTTACATCTTATCATTCAATATTCTTGCTTATTTCATTCATAATCACGTTTAATATATTCTAATCCATACCGAAGAAAGAAGAGAAAGAAGAAAATTATCACTGCTTATAAATCCAAAACGTAGATAAAGATGTAAATAAAGTATAAATAAAGTAAATAAATTTAAATACTGTAAATAAACTGTAGTTAAATGGAAAAGCTATAATTAACAGTAATAAATTAAAATTAACTGAAAAGAATAGCTAGAAGGAATGGACTAAAAATAATTCTAAAAACTGTAAATAAATTACTAAAAAGGTTATTCCAAAAATTATAGTAAAACTATAATTGTTGGAAACCCCATTATTTTAAATTACTTAAAGAAATTTAAGATAATTACAATCACTCGCCATTGGTCCTTAGCTCTTCCCTTTAGGCTTCATGGATCTACTTGATGGTATTAAAATATTTTTATTAAAAAACTTTTTCCTTAGAATTTTTTTTCTTTTAGGGTCCTTCCTAAAAAAGTGAATCCAAGCGGAGAAAATCTAGAATGATAAAAAATGTTAGGCCTAAGGTTCTATTTATAGGGGTAGAAGTGGATCTCAGACCATTGGATTTGGGGATTGAATAAGATGCAGCCACGTCATAGGCAGAATAGGAGCCATCGAATGCATGAATGAAAGGACCAGATTGGTTTAGATAATGCAAACGACATAATAAAACTTTACCACCTCAAAAATTTGTTCACCGCCTCAAAAGGGATGTAGGTCGACCTCTCCTTCCCTTAGCTCGACCAGTCGGTCGACCTAGGTGATGGTTGGGTCGACCTCCTGGTTGACCTAGCCCCTTATATTTTTTTCGTTTCTTTATTTATTTCATATCTCGTTCATATTAGCTCGTTTTCTGACATTCTATATATGAAAATCGACCAAAAAATTACCATGGACACAGTAGTACAACTTCCGTGGCTCAATTCTGATAATTTCACAAAGTTATTTTATCAGTTAATTAAGTAACAAATTAATTATTATGGGTTAAATTTCGGGTTGTTGCATTCTCCCCTCCTTAAGGGATTTCGTCCTCAAAATCTCTAAGGATAAAAGAATGTACTAAATGTTTTCATGCAATTCTACAACCAACTACTCGATCATTAACCATTCATCCATTGTCCTTAAGTTTTCCTAATGCAATTTATGATACTTATGCAATTAGTGTAGTTCAAATGTCCTTAATTAATGCAAAAGATTAGGTGGTCCACTGATTTAGTTGACCTCTTTTTATGCAATCATGTCCGTGCCATGTATCCAAATGAATGCTAAAATTTTGTAATGATAACTGATAATTCTATATGCATGCTACAAACATCATCCACTTGCAACAACCATGTGAAAATCATCCATTTATAGCAACCATGGAAAATAGAATAAAACGCACACGCATCCATATGCATATGCTCTAGTGTCCTAGTTGGGTCGTTCCCTAAAGAATAATATTGCCTAGTGTACTATTGCGTCCATTAGCATCCACTAGCAAACACTTATAATCACTAGCATACATCATTCATAACATGTTCTATTAACATGTTTACATCAAATCCTATCATCTATAGGTTAAATCCTAAGTTTCACCCTCCCAAAGGATAAGAGGAAAGAACCTACTCAAAACTAAAGATGGAAATAGGAAATTCAAAATTTACTATCAAAGAGAGATGTGGATAAGAAGTACACATTTTATCCTAATCAATTTAATATTCTTCGAAGTTTTTTTAACCTTTGTAGACTCTATCCAACATGAAAGCGACTTGCACGGTCTTCCACAAAGAGCTTCGGAAGATGCCATTCCAATGCTAGCTTGAGAACTACTATCTTATGAAAATTCCACTAAAGGAAGAAGCTTTACCCAATTTCTTCCAAAATTAGGAATATCCATTCTCAACCATGTGTGTCTTACAATTTTACTAACTCCAATTTACTGTTCTTCTTTAGTCTACTTACATCAATCAACATTCCTAGGTTCTCACTAGGGTCCTATACACTCTTTGGAAACTTTATTATTACTTCCAAAAATAATTATTGTTGTCTCCTTTGTAGCCTTACACCTTTTCCGTCACTCATTAGGGAATGATTCCTATCTATTCCACTTTTAAGAGCTTAGTTTGGTATATATCCTCTCATTTCAGAAACTAAGGCTTCAAAATATTCAAATCCCAAATCTTTGTCCTTAAAAGTGTTATCTTTAAATTCTTCTTAAATTCAAAATACTCGGTTGCTTAACATTTTATATTTCTAGATTTGCATCCTTACATCGTTTTGAATTTATGTTATTTCCCAAACCTAGAGGGAAAAACTTCCAAATTCTAAGTCCAAAACTTATTCCTCGCTTTCTTTTAAAGACCTTTTCAATTTTCCATAAAATTTGAATTTTCAAATTCTACTTTTATTAAGTTTTTCATTTCGAAAACATATTTACGTTTTTCACCAAACCATTTCCTTTTATAAATCTTCAAAATATCCTTATGTGTTTTCAAAACATCTTATTACACATAACGTCTTATACCTTAATGTATTGGAACTACTTTCTCCTATGAGAAATTATTTATGCTAAAATCATTTAGGATCCTTAAAAGAGGATTTCATATTTATGTGAAATTACATGGAACTTCTTTTATATTTTTTGAAATAGGCTATACAAAACATAATGCTCGCCTTGTATATCTCTTTCATGCATTAATTCCTTGTAACTTGCACAAAACATTTTTATTGGTTTCATAAAAAATTATAGCATTAATCTTTTCATTCCGATAGATTAAAGTATGTATAATTTTTATTCTCTTATGATAGACATCTTCTAATATCTAACTTACTCTTTTCTTTTTAGAAAAACTGATTTTAAAAATTGTTTTAATATATCCATAGCCAGAAAACATTTTCTTATACTTATTTAAATAGTAAGTGTATTTTACAAATCACATCCATTTCAACTCATAGAAATTATCTTTTAAAATTCATTTTTATTTGGCTTTAAAACCTATGTTACGTAAAACACCATCACTACTACCCGAAGATACTAGTAATTGATTTAATTAGAAATAAATACCAATAAACCTCACATATTAAGTAAAAATATTTCTTTTGGAAGTTGCCTACTATAACGGTAGCTTTGTAGTCTATGCTTCCTTTATTTTCATGAAAACATCTATAATAAAAGTAAAAGTGTAATCCACATTTCCGATACTTAATACTTTTTAGGTTTTTATTAAAAATCTCTGTTTACTTACAAAGAAACTTGTGGATTATATACATTCTATAGTTCTTTAAAAAGAATTTCATCTTTTCAACAAAATGTACATCATATAAAAACCAATTTAAATTCCTTATCATATTTCCAAAAACCCGTTATTTACTTTTAGAAACATTGACAATCCTTCTTTCCAAATCTAATAATTTCATTTTATTGGGTTAGACATAAAGTGGATTTTCCTACTTACTACCTTAGGGGTATCCTTTTTAAACCTTGGAAATCTCATTTCCTTACTTAAAGTCTTATATTCTTATTCCTCTTATATGCTTATATTTATTCTAATGCATCACCGTTAAATCCACATATATGAAACAATTATAATTTCTGAAATTATTTACATATGGGCTTTCTTCCTTTTCTTATCAACAAAATCTATTATACATCACTAATTTTTTCCTACTACTCTTTGGGCTTTCATAATTCAAACCTAGGTGTACAAAACTATTTCTCAAACCCATTCCATGCGTTGACCTACTCTATGCCCTAAGAAACACACTTCCTTATACCTAAAGCAATACTTCAAGTATTCCGTCTTTAACTGAAGCGTACGAAGAACCTCCTCTAGAAGAATAGCATGCTCCTCCTTACTCTTGGAAAACACCAAAATGTCATCCACGAATACCACCACAACTTATTTAGGACATCTCTAAAACATGGTTCATCAAATCTATAGAATAGGCTGGGACGTTGGTTAGCCCAAAAGACATAACCAACCACTCAAAGAATCCATTGGGTGTCCTAAATGCGGCCTTAGCAATTGTGTCATCAACTACTCTAAGCTAATGAAATCCAGTGGCTAGACCAAGCTGAGAAAATACTGAAGAGCCAATTAAAGGTCAAAAAGATCATCTATCTTAGGAAAGTGGATAATGGTTCTTCTTTGTGAGCTTATTCAATTCTCTATAGTTAATGCAAAGTCGAAGAGAACCCCCTGCTTTGGTAGCGAAGACGACTGGCGCTCCCTACTCCGATATGTTCTTCTTACAAAACTTTTCATAGAAGCTTATGCATTAGCTTGCTCAATCCCTTCCTTTCCCTAAGCGCCATATGCCATACAGGTAATGCTATTGGCTAGCAAAATAAACCTTGAAGTCAATATTTCTCTAAGAGGGGGTAGTCACCTAAACTCCTCAAAGATGTTTGGAAAATCTTTGGCGACAAGAACCAAATCTAACTCTGATGATGAATCGAGGGAATAAAGGAAGCTCAACATAACTGACCTTTGTAGGTAGCAAGAAACCTCGAGAGCCTACTACTGCGTGTTTCTACTCTACCGACTTTCCTTCGCAATCTAATATAGCTCCATATGTCGATAGCCAATCCATTCCCAAAATCATCCCATACCTCAAGAATCCCAATACATAGAAGCCATAATCAAATTCTACGCCTAGGATAAAATTTTTTAAACCCCTACATACTATAGACAAGTGTGCCGATCCTCCTGTAGAGTTTGAAACAACAAGGGGCCTACTGCTAAAGAGATGTCTAAGTGCCAACAATCTTCCAAAGAACTAGAGATGAAAGAGTGTGATGCTCCAGAATCGAAAATAATCCGAATAGAAAATCAAAAATGGAACTCAAACTTTCAATGGTGACTTTCCTACCACTACCTAGAATGCTGCCCAAAGGTGCTGTATCTAAGGCCCAAACCAATGTGACTGGTGCACTCGCCTCTACCCTTCTCTTTGGGGACAATTCCTACTCAGGTGATCGTCCTGTCCGCAAGTATAACACTTCTTCACCTTCTCTCTATTGCAGTCTTTTGTGTAATGACCAACCATTCTACAACATTTACGTTTCCCACTTTTCTTGATTCGCTTCCAAGGGCCCCCTCCTTTCCTCTTGTCTTTATCCTCCTTCCATCATGGCTTCTTAAAGCTTTCTAACCTAGGAACTTCTTTAAGCTCTCCCTTTAGCTGCCAATATGTAGGTTGAATTCGTTGTCGGTCCTCCAAACCTAGTCGCCTAAATCTTCGCTCCACATCCTTCAACCTAGCTTGTGTCTCCTAGAAATCCCCCATGCTAGAAAACGTTCTGCCTCTTATACTAGCGAAGTTCTTGCATAGCTCAGAAAAGGGGGCTGATGTGGGTGGATTAAAGGGATTTCCACCTACTGGTGTTGTATTGGGAACTTGCCCTTGCACCTCTGGTATTGTAGCCCTACGGAAATAGTCAGCCATTTTATGTAAAGAAAAGAGAATTTAGGCTCGAAAGAATCGAAAGAAGATTACACTGGACTTGGAGGGGATTTTTATAAAAGCTCTTTTACACTTAAAATCATTCCTAAAATTTCTTTTCTGAAAAATACTTTAAAACAAGTTATTTTTGGAAAATATAAAAATAATTTTTTAGGAATCTTGTAACCTTAGGCTCAGATACTAAGTAAAACACCATATACCCCTTAATATACCCAAAAGGACACATTAAAAGGCGTGGTACTTTGTAGGTATAATTGAAACTAACAGAGACTAAGATTCATAAGACAAAAATAGGTAAAAACACCGGAAACTAAAATAATTACTTATTCAAAGAAAAAACTTCTTAATTGCTTCATAAACCAAATAAGTCAAATACCAAATACAACATACATGTCTCAAAACCCAATATGTCTCATGAAATAAAAACTTGTAGTCTCCAAAAAAATTAGAGTATAAATATCCCTCTTAAGTGACAGTACAAAGAAAGAACCAAAAGCTAAAAAATTAAGGAAATACATAGTAGAATCTTCTCCAAGAAACATCTGAGCAACTGCAATCTACTGCCTTCTTTCTTGATTGCCTATGGGGGGAAAGGGAAAAATAGAGGAGCGGGTCAGACTAAAAGTCTGGTCAGTGATAGTAACTACAAGAATCTTTAAGCAAAGTATACTCATCAATAGTTCTAGTATATACAAAAGGAAACAAAGGAAATGGAAAAGAGATAAACTGGAAAATACGATAAAACTATTACAATAGATAAGATAGGTCAACTTTGATTGTTTGTACTAGTCTTTGATAGCTGCTTCGATTAGGTTGAATTCCCAATCCAATTTTAATTAGGCTGAATTCATAATTCCACCCTTTAATCGACCTGCTACACCATAGACCTTACTGCAGATTAGACGCTATGTAACTCCCTACACAGCAGCCAATAGTAACTATGAAAGATAAACAAAGCACCCACTGTGGACTAGACGATACATAGCTCCCTACATAGAGGACAATGGTGTCTATGAAAGACACACATACTAAGCGCTTGGAACTCATAGGGATTACTGAGCACTGAAATGGAAGTCACATGTGTAACTGCCACCATGCTCATGCTACATGTTGCTCCACCTATTTCGTCATATTATTACCTCGATTCAGCATAAGTGTTCCCCTCATCTCACTTCAGGATTATGTGAAACACCGTATCCATAGAAAATATAGAGCAATGCTGTCGTTACTAGGCCCTCATCCAAACAATATGTAATAGCACCCTTGTCCAAATCCCCCATGATTTGAACATCTCTATATTGACCAATTACTACCACTACTAGCATAAGCATTCCCCTCGTCTCACTTTAAGTTTATGTGAAACACCATACCCATAGAAAATAATAGGGTAATGCTATTTGGTACAGGTTCTACTTAATTATTTGCTTATTAACTTAGATAAATTATTTAAATAAGCCTTTACTCTTGTTCTTACTATTCGTGCTTATTAATTTATCCTAAGTCTTAAAAGAAGCCTTATTCTGTTCTATTTCTTATTATAACCTACGTTATAATTATGCTTGTTACTTAACCCAAGGTCTAAGTGTGAAAATAAGCTTCTTTTCTTTTTTTATTCTTTTTAGTTATAATTCTAAGTTATAACTAAGCCAATCTCTTTAATTCAGTCAAATTAATATCATAATTTGGCATAATTTCAGTCCAATTCCATTATATATTATCGTCTTTATAATTTACGTCTTATTTTCTACATTCAATATTCTTACTTATTTAATTCATAATCGCGTTTAATCTACTCTAATCCAAATGTGAAGAAAGAGGAGAAAGAAGAAAATTAACGCTTGTATATAAATCCAAAACGTAGATAAAGATGTAAATAAAGTACAAATAATAGTAAATAAACTTAAATACTGTAAATAAACTATAATTAAATGAAAAGGCTATAATTAATAGAAATAAACTAAAATTAGTTGAAAAGAATCGCTAGAAGGAATAGGCTGGAAATAATTATAAAAACTGTAAATAAATTACTAAAAGGGTTACTCTAAAAATCGTAGTAAAACTACAACTATTGGAAACCCATTTATTTTAAATTACTCAAAGAAATTTAAATAATTACAATCACTGACCTCTGGTCCTTAGCTCTTTCCTTCAGGCCTTCACGGATCCACTTGAGGGTATTAAAATATTTTTATTAAAAAGATTCTCTCCTTAGAAAATTATTCATTTTAGGGTCCTTCCTAAAAAGGCGAACCCAAGCGGAGAAAATCTAGAATGAGAAAAAGTATTAGGCCTAGGGTTCTATTTATAGGGGTAGAAGCGATCTCAGACCGTTGGATTTGGGGATTGAATAGGATGCAACCACGTCATAGGCTGAATAGGAGCCATCAGATGCATGAATGGAAGGACTGGATTGGTTTAAATAATGCAAACGACGTAATAAAACTTCACCACTTCAAAAATTTGTTTGTCTCCTCAAAAGAAATATGGGTCGACAGCCAGGGCGACTGCTCCTTCCTCTAGGTCGACCGATCGATCGACCTAGGTAATGGCTAGGTCGACCTATTGGTCGATTTAACCCCTTATATATATGTATATATCATTTCTTTCTTTATTTCATATCTCGTTCTTATTAGCTCAGTTTCTGATGTTCTATATATGAAAATGACTAGAAAATTACCACGAACACAATAGTGCAATTCCTGTGGCTCAATTCGGATAATTTTACAAAGTTATTTTATCATTTAGTTAATTAATGAATTAATTATTATGGGTTAAATTTCGATTTGTTACACAAGTTCTCATGATAAACGCTTTAAAAGTGATCATAAAAGGGTCAACTTTCCACCATGTAGGTAAAAATTGAATTTTTCCACATTTTATCAGCCTTCTCCATTTCCTTATCTTCAATTTCGGTCATTTTTCGATTAGAAACTACCCCGACTCCAAATATGTCAATGGTCCTAAGCTCTGTATTTCTCCATGTCACTCTGTTTAGCATTTGGATCAATAGAAAATTATGGTTTTGGTTTGAAATTGCCATTGGGTTTCCAATTTGCTCCTATCCTTATCCACCTAAGATCAGGTTATTCTCCTCTCAATGTAACTTGTATGATTTGGATCAGGTGGTCTTGAAGCATGTTTAACCCACTTAAACCCCTTCTTCTTTCTAACTTTCTCTCATCCATCATCCTCCGCCCGTCCTCCTCTTCATTATGGGAGTTTTTCGAGATAGCGTTTATATTATTTGAAATTGAAATAGGGATCTATTAAATAATATTAATGTAGAATAATTTTAAGCTCTCTCGTTAATTCTAGGAGTCATCTCTATTCTCCTTAATTCTCTTTAAATGTAGGTATTTTATTTTCCAAATCCTATAGTTTACCACTTCACAATTATTCTACGATACTTTTTACACTATTTTATACTCAAATACTTACTTTTTAAATAAATTCAACAATTAGTCATAATTTTTTTTGGTTCTCTTCTAGTATTTTATTTCAAATCCCACACATTTAAATTAATTACATAATCCATATTTCAAACTATTTGATAAACTTAGTCAATTAACATTTACTAATTAATCTTGAAAATGAAAGTTTAACATGTATACTACAGATACTTCAACAAATTGGTAAAAACAAAATTCATCTAGATATACATACATACATACATACATGCATATATACATATATAAATATATACACATACATACATACATACATACATATATATATATATATTACATAACATAAATTATATACACTAATGATAATAAAAAATTTATTTTATAATTTATTCGCTAAATAAATTTACCATACATACAATGCAGAATTCTATTAACTTCAAACACTTAAATTTTAATTTTTTTATGATTTCTTAGAAACCTTCCTCAATTCTCTTATAATATTTTAAATTCAAGTCCATATATCTAACTAATTGTGTAAATCTTAAATTTAAACTATTAAAATATTTGAGTAAATAATATTCATTAATCTATCTAATAAATCCTAAAAGTATGGTAATTTCAATATACATAGTATTCGTGTATATATGCAAAAAATAATAAAATTATTTATTTTTTCAAATACAAGATATTTAAATCATATAATATAAATGTATACATAAATATAATAACTCTTCTAATTTTTAATTCATTTATCTTAAAGAAAATACTGTTCATAATTTAATTTTTAACAACCTTTAAAAGATAAATTATAATTTACAACATTAAGATGTGAAGAGCGCATATTACACTGATAAAAATTAGACTACATAATATGCGGTCGTATAATCTTCGGATCATACATTCTTTCTATCAAAAAAAGAATATGTAAACATTCCCACATACAACATGTTAACAAAGCATACCGAACTCATAACTCACCTAAATGCCATACAACATTATTTTGCAATTATCAAAGTCGTAAGCATGACCTTACATGGTTAACTGTAAAGATGAAATTGTTTAAAATGAAAACTAGATAATATATAAAATCTCACACGTAAATAAGCTGGCCATTTCTTCTCAGTGACAAAAACTTATAAAGCTATTCTCAGCTTTTTTCAACTTTTTTACATTCAACCCCTTCTATTTAATTAGTTATGTTGACTATTAAATCAAATTGTTTAAATAAATTAAATTATTTAATATTAATTAATTCGTTTATAAATCCTTAAGAAAAACGAGAGTTGAATGTATACACAACAATCATTCTAATGAAAATGGTAATGTTTTTTATTTATCCATACATATAAAAAATTACATAACATAAATAATTTATGTCTACAATATTAGCAATTTTAATTTATAATATTTTTTCAGTTAGGATATTAATTGGTACAAAGATATGTAATTAGTGAGCATTGAACCCTCAATCTTACATTTGAGCATCATATGTCATTTGCATTTGTGATTAATATATTGCACTAAATGTATCATATGTTGCATAATAAAATTCTATTCGTAGCAATAATTAAAATATAAATATTATTTTCTAACAATATTACCATATGCAACGCAGTTTCATACACTAGTAGAATTAATAGAAATTGTATTTGAGTTGTTGTTGAGATTTACCATAGTAGAGCTTAGGTTAGCTACCCCTTCTTCTTCTTTATCTTTTTTTTTTGGTTTGATAACATAAAAGAGCTAAAAGTAAGAAGTAAGCAAAATACATCAAACCAGTCACTTTTCATTCAATGAATATAGTATTTTTTGGCAATAATATAATGCTAAATTCATAGAAGTATAATGTCTAAATTTATAGAAGTATAATGTCGATCATTATATAGACACATATGAAATATTGCTCATCATTCAAGACCAAATAAAAAGGTAACAAAAGAGGGGGAAAAATAAAAAATGAAAGATGATGTCTGTACAATCAATAGCAATGCCATTTATTGTAACATCCAAAAGCATCAGTACTAGTATTGATTATTGATTATGCGTGGCAATATGAAATTCTCTTTCTATATAATACATGCAACAAAAATTTCAAAGGTGAGTCCCCAAAATCAAGGATGATACCATATGCATCCACCAAAACAGTTCTCTTACCCACTTAAAGGAATAATAAAATAAATTAATCAAAACTACTTCAAAAACTCATATGCTCGGACTAAAAAATTAAACTAAAAATGATAGGAAAAATTTGCATTACTCATCAATATAATATCAATAAAGACTTTAATTTTTGAACATAAAGATTTCTCCTACTACCACTTTCAACTGTACAAGAAGTAAATAAAGGAAGTGGAATTATTCTATAGATCATAAATTAATATAAAATGTCTTTCTTTATGTTTATAATATTATAAAAAGTTAATACGCATGTAATTCTATTATTCGTATAAAAATCAATAATGTTTAACCAATTTTATATGTTACTTTTTATCGTAGTCATGTGTACTACTTTTTTCATCCGTAACAGTGTTTTCTCATATCATCCACCAGTGAAAGCCAAAAAAAGTTGAACAATGTAAGTAAAACTTATTTTATTATTTTAAGGTTAATGTTTTATGATTTAAGAGATTTATATTGATATTTATACTACGCGAGTCCTACGTGGAGATTCGAATAAATTGCACTTCATTTGAGATATTGAGTTTTGACTTCAATCGAGAATCGGTTTTGAGATACTGAGTGTTATTAAAAAATTGAATGAATGGAAGCATATTTATCAGGATCTAGTATTGCTAATTTGAATACCAATGCAATTTAAATCAACTATGAAATCACACAAGAAAAAATAATGAAAAGAAAAGGGGAAAGAGACACAAAAGATTTAATGTGGCATGGATAACATCCACGAAGAACCAACAACCTTTATTATTTCTTTACTTCGATGGAGAGTACAAAATAAAAAGAGTGTGAATCACTCAATAAATTTCACTCGCCCTAAAAGTTACAGAAATAGGGATCTTATTAAGGATATTAGGTGGAGAACACCCTTGTTAGTTATGTCATGAAAAGATGAGAAAATGTCTTCATATTTATAGGAGCAAAGATGAAGACTACCTTGGAGATAAGGATGAAATGTTTTCGGATTTGTTTGATTTGATTTCAACACAAATTTAGCATATTTGTGTTTGTTTCCACATATATTCTTATTTGATTGATTCCTCAAACCAATTAATATCTCTTCCAATACTAATTAATTATCTTTCCAATTTGTTTTCTACATTTGATTGATTACGGAAATCAATTAATATCTTCTTCCTTATAAATATGGAATATTTTTAAATTGTCCAAATTTAACATTCTACCTCGATTTAAATATATTCATCAATCAACGAAATTGGTTGTTGGGTTGGCGCCCCATGACGCTCAAGCTGCTGAAATCAAACTATCAAATTTGAGCAATGCTCAGACTTATCCTTAGGAAGTGACTTTGTCATCATATCTAATGGATTATCCACATTAATCACATTTAACAACTTGACCTTGCTTCGTTCTTCCTCAAGCATAAGAAAGAATCCTCTAACATTAATGTGCTTCGTCCAAGAATTATAAGCTTGATTCTCTATAAGATGAATCATAATTTGACTGTTTGAATATAGCTATATTGTCCACTGCACCATAGAAAGATCATCCAATAGCTGAAGTAAATATAATCCCTCCTTAGTCGCTTCTACAATCGATTTCATCTTGGCCTCGGTAGTTGACAAAGCTACTATAGATCGCAACTTTGATCTCCATGAAATCGAGCCTATGCCCGTTGTAAAAACATATCCCGATAACGACTTCCGTGCATCTCTATCCCCAGCATAATCTAAATCATGGTAACCTCTAAGAGAGATATTCCACCTATCCCACCATATAACAAGGCAACCATGAAATATTTGAGTATCCTCTCTACTGCTTGTCAATGCTCTTTGCCTAGATTAGATAAATACCAATGCGAACACCCACTGCATGGCCTAAATATGGTATCGTGCATACCCTAGCATATATGAAACTACCAATAACACTAGAATAAGCTGCATCAACCATATACCTCTTGTCTTCATTCGATTAGGAGATAAGTCTTTCGAAAACCTAAAATGAGAGCCTAATGGAGTGCTAACTGATTTAGCTTTCTCCATACGAAATCGAGCAAGGACCTTCTCGATGTACTGAGTCTGAGTGAGTCTCAACTCTCTCCATTTCCTATCTTTGAATATCTCCATTTCCAAAATTCTTTGTTCTTTTTCCATATGCTTCGTATCAAACTCCTTTCTCAGCTCCACTTTCAACTCTATAATTCTAACCATACTTCGAGATGCAATCAACATATAATCAACATACAACAATAGATATATCATATCTCCATTACATCTCGTAAAATAAAAACACTTGTCTTTGAAGCTTATAGAATATGCCTATGAAAGCATAAACTTATCAAATTTCTTATGCCATAGTCTAAGAGACTGCTTCAGTCCACATAGAGATTTGTTATTACAGACATAATTTGACCTACTACTATTAATGAACCCCTCCGGCTGCTTTAAATATATCTCCTTATCCAGATCACCATGCAAGAATCCAGTTTTGACATGTAGTTGCTTAAGTTTCATATCATAATGAGCAACTAATGCCAACAAAATACGAATGGATGTATGCCTGACAATTGGGCCAAAGATATCACGATACTCCATCCCTTTCTTCTTAACATACCCCTTTATAACTAACCTTACTTTGTATCTGAGATCACCATTGTGCCATCCTTCACTCTATAGATCCACTTACATCCATAGCTCTCTTGTCAGTGTGAAGAGGCACAAAATCCCAAGTATGATTTTTCTATAAATATTCAACCTCCTCTTCCATAAAAACTAATCAACTGGAACTGTCAACTGATCAAATAGCATCTCTATAATCTCTAGGCTCATCATGGACAACATTCAATGCATATGTTGCCATGTCATCCAAGTCAATGTCTTTGATGCTCAATCCAACAAATTCTTCAAGCCACTTAGGATTCCTTCTCTATCAAATTGTCCTAGTCTTTGAATGAGCTCCACCCTGAGTCCAATCCTCTATACCAACGTCTGTACTATCCTCATCAACTATAATGTCATCAAAAACACCATATGTACCTCTATGGAAAGAATCTGAAGATGACTTGCCTTGTTTTTGGTATTCTAAATCCATCCTTATACTGTGATCGGATAAGGAAGGCTCCACCTTCAACATATCCTTCTCATCAAAAGTCACATGACTGCTAATAGTGATCTTCTTGGTGATAGGACACCACAACCTATATCCCTTCACTCCTCTCTTATAACCTAGAAAGATACACCTGCGAGCTATAGGTTTCAGCTTTTCTCTTCTATCGTGTACATAAGATGGACATCCAAACACTCAGAGAAATGAATAGCTAATAGGCGCTCCTTTCTATACTTATTTAGGGATCTTCGTATCTATAGCAGTAGAAGGTGTGCGGTTGATGAGGAAAACTGCCATAGATAAAGTGTCTGCCCAAAATCCCTTCTTCAACTTAGAAGTCAACCTAGGGCAACCAGTTCTATCCAATAATATCCGATTCATTCTTTTAACAACTCCATTAGACCGAGGATCGTAAGATGTGGTGTAATGCCTTTGAATTCCTCCAGACTCACAAAAACTGATGAATTCTAATTATATAGATTCACTGCAGTTATCTTCGTGGAGAACTTTCAACTTATTTCCTGATTATTTTTCAACCATAGATTTCCACTTTCACAACTTGGCAAAGGTTTTATTGTTTGACTGTAGAAAATGTACCCATACTTTATGATCGAAATCATCTATAAATGAAATAAAGTACCTAGTTCCACCTAAGGATGGGCAAGGGGAAGGACCCCAAACATCTGTATAAACATACTCCAAGACAACATTTGCCTTATGCTCACCAGTGCCAAAAGAAATCTTTGTTTGCTTTCTAAGAACACACTCTCCACAAAAGCCAAGCTTTGAATGCTGAATAACATCAGTCAAATCTCGGTTTCTCAAACCATCCAAACTGCATTCACCAATATGTACCATACACAAGTGCTACAATCTAAAAGAATCTAGATCAATAGAAGTAGCAGAAGCTGATTCACCAACTACAGTAGCGCCCTTCAATAAATAAAGATATTCCACCCTTACAACTTTCATTACAATCATGGAAAATTCGATATCTTCAACTTCTCTTCCTCAACTACAATCTTCAATCCAATCCTACTCAAAGCTCTAATAGAATTCAATCTCCTTCTCGAATCAGGTACATGTCTAACGTCAATAGTAGTACAAATAACACTATCAAACATCCTGATCTTCACACTACTAACACCAACCTTATGGAACGAAGCACCATTTCCCATCAGAACCTCTACTCTGTCAATTTCATTGTATATGGAGAAGTAGTTCCTATCAGGTGTTAGATGATAGGATGTGCGAGAATTAATAAACCATAAGTTGCTCTTCCTAGAAGAGTCAGAAGCTATAAACACATTGGTATCACTCTCTGTATCTGGTTTCTCTACAATAGATGTTGAAGCATGCTAACTTGCTTTGGGTCTTTTTTCTTTCTTCGAGCTTGAGACATTGAGCTATAAAGTGTCCTGGTTTCTTATAATAATGGCAAGTCAATCGCTTAGGCCCCCTAGATTAAGACCTTGAATTACTTCGACATCAACCATTCTTTGACTTGCTTTGGCTTTTACCTCTTTGTAAAAATAAGCCCTATATATCACTATCCAAACTAGTGCTCGCCAATCTACATCTCAAGGCTTCATTATGAAGGCCATCCTTTACATCTGGTAGACTAATCTTACTACGACCATATATCATTGAATTAACAAAAATAGTATACTCCTTAGGCAAGGTGCACAGGAGGATCACTACGTGAGCCTCATTAGTAATATCGACATCTTCTGCCTTCATGTTCATAATCAAAGTGATCAAAGCATCAACATGCTACATAAGATCGGCTCCAGGCTTCGTCTTAAAAGAATAAAGTTGTTGAAGAATAATCCGATTGGTGAGAGATTTATCTTGATATGCATTAGATAATGCATCCCATAATTCTTTCGCCATCTTCTTTTAAGAGAAACCGCAAGAACTTCTTCTGAAAGGCTCAGCTGAATTATTGTAAGAGCATCATCTTCCATCTCTTCCAAAACAACTGCCTCAATATCTTTCAATTTCTCAAGTGCAGAAACAATCTTAAAAGTCTTCTCCTTCCTCAACATTGCCTTCTACTTCATTTTACAAGTTCAAAATCTCCATTTCCATCAAAATGTGTAATGGCATAACTGACACCAGATCTACCAATAGACTTTCCAGAAGTAGACATTATTACCCAAACAGAACAATAACAATAGCTCCAATACCAAATTATTATGAAAATTTTGAATGAGTGGAAGCGTATTTGATCAGGATCTAGCATTGTCTATTTGAATAAAATCAATTATGAAATAACACAAGAACAAACAATGAAAAGAAAAAGATAAAGAGACACAAAAAATTTAACGTGGTTTAGATATAAGCATCCTACGTCCATGGAGATCAAACAACGCTTTATTATTCCTTCACTTCGAGAGAGAGAGAGAGAGAGTACAATATAAGAAGAGTATAAATCACTTAATAAATTTCACTCATCCTAAAAATTATAAAAATAAGGATCTTGTTGAGGATATTTAGGTGGAGAGTGGTTGTATGATGAAAAGATGAACAAATATCTTCATATTTATAGATGCAAGGATGAAGACTGACTTGGAGATAAGGATGGATTATTTTTGGATTTGCTTGATTTGATTTCAACATGAATTTAGCATATTTGTGTTTGTTTTCATATATATCCTTATTTGATTGATTTCCCAAATCAATTAATATCTTTTCTAATGCTAATTGATTATCTTTCTAATTTATTTCCCTTATTTGGTTGATTATGGTAATCAATTAATATCTTCTACCTTATAAATTTGAAATAGATTTAAATCATCCAATTTAACACAAAGTTTTCAAAAAAATTATTTTTGAGATTTTCGTTTTGAGAAGGCAAATTTTTTTAGGAAGGGAGAATAAGAGAATGCATGGTTTTACCAAATGTTATGAAAAAGGTATGTGTGGATGGATGAGAGAAGTATTGATTAGATGAGAGCTGAGTTGGGTGAGGAGTGGTGTTTTGGTGTGTGCAAATAGTATGACCGAAATCATGTGCTAAATATAAATAAATACAAAAAAGGTTTTTATTTATGCTTTCACACACATAAAGGATGCATATGTTAAATAATAAACAAAATTGGAAACTATTAGAGAAAGATATATTTCATTCATTACAACTGGTGGATAATTCAATAACAACGAGCACTATTTATAGACTCAAGATGGAGAACGAAGATTACAATAATTCCCTTTAACTTTTGGCATATTCATCCTTGTGTGTGTATTAAAATACCCCCCCCCCCTTGAATATGCATATGTAAAGATGATAAGAAAAATTGCCTCCTTAAAAACCCATGTTATTGAAAACCCAATAGGAAATATCATAATTAAGGAAAATAATGAAACTTTGTTTCATCATTAGGTAAAATGTTTTATAGTGTTATGGGTTGATACTTTTGGATCAAGATAAAGCCTCATTAAAACCATATCGATAAAAACCTATGCGAAACATATTAGTGAAGGAAAATGAGCACATTATAGCAAATTTTGGATGCTTCCGCTGATTTATAACACACCAATCAATTAGTCTATTGATGCAGCCAATAAGTACCATTTTATGTATCATCTTCTTAAATGTTGATTTTGAAAGTACCTTTATGAATAGATCTGCTAGATTTTCTTGGAATTAAATTTGTTTCACCTTCGCCTTATTATTATATTTTTTGTAATTCATGTATAAAGAAATATTTATGAGAAATGTGTTTTATCCTATCACCCTTGATGTAACCTTCTTAGATTAGATGCAACACCTCATAAAAATTAATAAGAAATTAATTAAATAAGATAAGGCTAAAAGTAAAAAATTTGTAAATTTCAGAATTTGACCACGAAAGTTGTGTCGTTGCATTCGTGATTATCTTCTGATAAATTTTCATATTTAAAGTTTTGAAATCGAAACTCAAACATTTTTTTTTGACATTTGAAGTTTTTAGATTCAAATTAATTTAAGTGGAATTCAAATTAAAATAAATAATTAATGATAAAGTTTTGAAATTCAAAAATCAATGATAGTTGGGCTTAGGAGTTAAGTAAATGTCAAAAGAAAGTTAAAGTTACGTATAATTAAGATATAAATAATAAATCAAAGACAGTAATCAATTCTTCCTAAAATAAACGCTATTGGGCAACCGCCTTCCTTGGGCCGGTCGACCGCTTAGGGAAGAGTGGTTGGCTGGTGCGAGTGTTGGCGGCTAGGATTATTCAGACCATGAATGGTCCAGATTTTATTATTTTAAACCGACCTAAATCCTATGATTTTGGTGCTTTCTAACCTTTATAAATAAGAGTCTAGCCCTCACACTTTTATTCATAAATTATTTTTGTGAACCAAGTGAAACTCTATCGGTCTCTCTCTTTAAAGATTCAAAAAATTCTATATGGTTTCAGGTTAGAAGTTTTAGCTATTTCTTATTCAATTTCGTATTTTATTCTCCTTCAATCCCTAAATTTCTTAATCTAACTCATATACAATTTTCATGTTGTATATTTCTAAGAGGAGAGATCTAAAAGAGATTGAAGCGGGCATAAACAAGTCTGAAAGGAAGAACTAAGGACTTTTGTGAGTGGAAATTTTAGTTTTTCTTATTTTAGTACTTGTATAGTATAATTTGGATTTGAAATATGCCTAGGAGAATTTTGTCTGTGAAAAGATCAAACCAAAACCCTAAAATTACCTAAACTAAATGTAAATTCTTATGTTGGGATCTCAATTATTCTATATTAAAAATAGTGGAATTATATTGTTATTTCAATTTTAATGTTTTACATGTTGTTCCACTTCTCAACTTTTTCTTTGGATCCGATTAAGGGTTTTTGAAAGAAAATAAATTAAGAAATAATATGTAAGGTACATATTCACTTTATTCGTATTTTGTGCAACCTGTTTCTGTTATTTAGATGAGAATTCCTTTTTTCTTTTGTTTATGTAGAAGTTGAATAGAGTGTAACAGGATTTGGATTGCAAATTCTATTAATACTGAATTTACTATTTTAGTATAATATAAGTTTGGTATGGACACTATTTTTATACAAGTCTATTGTTGAATTGAGAATGTTGGGTATATGGTATGTTTGTTGATATGGACTTGTATAAATTTAAAGATTTGATATTTAAACGACTAGATTTGGGCGTAATCTTCGCATGCTTAGAAATATTTTAGGCACGTGTCTCTATATATGTGTGTGTGTATATTAGCATATAAATAAAATATAATTAATAGTGTATTAATTGTGTAGTAAATAGGTTATTAATTAGTATTAAATCTCCCTTAGGAAAGAAATTGATAGTTTAGGCAAAATAACGGTTTTCCTTATAAGGCTTAATAAGGAATGTGGTAAGATGTGTGATAGTATGTTAAGAGAGGGTAGATTATGACTAAGTTATAGGGATGCAAAGTCGGTAAAAAGCACATGAAAGTCGGTCTATCCAATTTGGCTATCGGTAATGTGACTTTGGGGATGATATAAGATATCATCTATAATAAGTACCCATAGAGGACGCAAGGTTAGTCCCAAATTCTATAGGATAGAATTTACTAGCTAATCTAGCTATTAGTATGTACGAACAATCAGACTGATGTGAGATGTCAATTTGGGTTATGGATCATAATACGTAGGACCTCCTTCGGGGTTGAAGGTACTAAGTGCTGATTGAGGGCTCGCCTCTTCCCTATTTAGTAAGTATTAAATAGTCAGGCGTTAGTAGTTAGACATAGTAGTGGATATCTCGAGAAGAGTCTACTTTGGTTGAGGAAGTAGGTGGCTATTATATGGTCCGCCTCTCCTACAAAGAAGTATTAAGTGGCCCAAGGAGATCCGTGCGTTATTAGCTGGATAGTATCGAAGAGGAGTCAACCTTTAGATTGGTAGTAAATGATAGGGAACTGCCTAAAATAAGGTATTAAATCGTCGGAGTCTAACTAGTTCCTATTGGTAAGGAATTAAGTGATTTGGTTACTATCTCTTGCATTATTAGGATATTATTAACAATAGATGCATGGGTTGAGAATGGTCTTTGGTTGACAATTGAAGATGGGTTATTGGGTTGAAAGGATACGGGTTATAGAATTGGAATGGAAAAGTCTTAGGGTTTAAAATTAGAGAAATTTTCTAGAATATAGCTAGGATGCATAAGATATATTCTTATTTAAATTATACTGCCCAAGTACTATTATAGAAAGGTTCAAGATTTTATTCACCAGACATTGT
This sequence comes from Allium cepa, assembly GCA_030765085.1. Taxonomy (NCBI): domain Eukaryota; kingdom Viridiplantae; phylum Streptophyta; class Magnoliopsida; order Asparagales; family Amaryllidaceae; genus Allium; species Allium cepa. The sequence continues at coordinate 435,396,630 of CM060943.1, forward strand.
TGTTCTGACTCCTTCCTCATTACGACATAAATTTGAGAAGAAGATGCAGATTTCGATGATAGTGACATAGATAGAACTTGTGGTAGTTATTTATCTATCTAAGATGTATCCATTTAGACATGATGATATATTTTATAATATTGTACTGGGGGTATTTGGCGTTGTTATGTGGTACTGTGGTATATGTTTCTGACATTTGAATTTTTAATAAGATCGATAATGTTTTTGATATTATATTTTATCCTTCCACAGTGACAGTCTGAATGTGTAGATAGATAGTAATGCATATTATTCTATGCATCAATCTTCCCATCCAACAACTAGCTTTGGAATGGGCCTAGGGTTCGACGGCCTTTTCTAGGTCGAAAATTAGGTTTGTTTCAAGGTGGGTTATTACATTCGGCATCAGAGCTTAGGTTATCCGATTAATAGGGATAGAAAAACATATGAGTGACTTGTTATTTTTGAAAAGTATTTTCAGAAACCCTACCACACATATACATATGTACTATTTTTGGACATAAGTAAAACACTAGGCAGATCTTTATTTCAGCATATAATATAATCTTAGGAAATTATAACTAAAAAAATTAACTTTCAAATAGTATATTATGGCTGAAAGTCATTCTTCTAAAATAGGGAATCCGTCCCAAGAGATACCTATTATCCAAGGGAAGCTTGAATGGTTTAAACAATACCTTAGGCATGTAGGACAAGTTCCCATTCCTGAACCTGTTGCACTAGCGGCACTTGCTACCCCGCCTACTGAAGTAGCAGCCCGCCCCATAAACTTCCCCAAGATGTGCAAGGATTTCCAAGACATGGGTGGAAAGATGTATATAGGAGAAGAAGGTTTTGTAGAGACAAAGAAATGGATAAACGATTATGAGAGCATATTACGGAAGCTTGGATAGAGGACTAAACTAAGTGGAGAATAGTGGCTTAACAACTTAAAGGAGAAACCTTAGATTGGTGGATGATTGTAGTTGAGGAGTATGTTGATAGAATTATTACTTGGGATGAGTTCAAAAACCGATTTGAGTCATGATTTATATTAACCACTTAGGTGAATTTGCAGTTAGAGAGATTTATACAGCTTAGGTTAGGAGACTATGCTTTGAAGGAGTATATTAGTACATTCATAGAACTAGCTAAGTTTAGGATGAGTTTGATTGATACCCCCATGAAAAAATCCATAAAATCTGTCAAGGGACTAAACTCCCCACTTAGGGACTCAACTACCCATTGGCGCTATGTATGAGATGTTGTTTGAGATGGCTCTACCTCATATGGTTAGCGTGGGGGAGAAGGAGAAAGAGAAGGAGAAGGCAGAATATACTCAAAGTCAAGCATGAGCTAAGAAAGGAGGCTTTTGGGAAAACAAGATGTCGAAAGAGAAGTTCAAGGAGGGTATAGTACGTTGGAGATGCCAAAAGAATGGAATATCAGTAAAGGTTGTAGGGTGAGTTTGTTGAAGGAAGCTTATAATGGGAAGTGCTACCACCGGCACAAGGCAAGCCACTACAAGAATTAGTGTCTTAAGCTTGTGATGGAAGGGTAGAGTTGCCATGCTTATGCTATTGAAGTTATCCCTGTATCGAGTAGACCTCCCTTTAAAGACCAAAGAAAGGCGGCGATGGAAGGTACAACTCTTATTTATGGAAATATTATCCACACTTTATTTGGCTCGGGGGCATCACATTCATTCGTAGCTAAAATCAGGTCAATTCTTTGAGTCTTCAACCCGAAATTGTCACCAACCCAATAGTAGTATATAATCCTATTAGGTAGTAGACACGTCTTTCTCTAATTTGCAAAGGCCTGGTTGTGGACATATGTAATGTTGATTTCATTTGTAATGTGTATGTTCTTAATTCTGAATGATATGGACTTATCTTAGGAATGGATTAGTCTTCATACTACGAGGCAATCTTAGACTGTGATAGGAGGATTGTATGATTAAAGAGTAGTGGGGTCCGATATATATATATATATATATATATATATATATATATATGTATGTATGTATGTATGTATGTATGTATGTATGTATATCTGTGTGTGTGTGTCTGTGTGTGTGTTCGCTGTACACCCCAAAACTCAATCGAGTTAAGCTATCTATACTCGATGACCTTATCACAAGATGGGCTCTCATTTGTACTTGATAATTTCATAACGTATTTGAAGAAGTCTCAGGTCTCCCATCTCGATAGGAGATCAAGCTTAGGATTGAATTAGAGAAGGATGCTAGACTAGTCGCTCTGCCATTTTGGCACATGGCCCCCAAAGAAAGGAGAGAGTTAAATAAGGAGTTCTCAAAGATGTTGCAGAAATGATTCATTCATCGGAGTACTTTGGAATGGGAAGCCCCTATTTTCTTTGCCATTAAGGTAGACGGCCCATTAAGGCTATGGGTCGATTATAGAGAACTCAATAAATTGACAAAGAAGAATAGTATCATTACTTAGAATAAAGTACTTGCTTGATCAACATATGAAAGCCAAAATTTTCTCCCAATTAGACTTGGCTATTGAATTCCATCAGTTGAGGATAACAGAGGACAGTGAACTAAAGACCATATTTCATATTCCAGATGGACCTTATGAATGGGAGTGATGCTTTTGGATTGACGAATGTCTCGTGTTTTTTGTAGATCAGATAAGTAGAGTATTTAAGCGACCGTTAATAGATTTGGCGTAGTGTTTGTTGATGATATTTTAGTAATCTCCAAGAATGAAGGGGAGCATGAAAATCACTTAAGGGAGTTACTATCGACTTTGAGAAGGCACCAAATTAAAGCTAAATTATCAAAGCGTCGCTTTTGGAAGAAGGAGGTGAGATTTCTTAGACACGCTGTTTTCAAACATGGATTATCAGTAGACCCTACAAAAGTAGAAGCTATTTAAGGATGGAAGATTCCAAAGAATGCCATAGAGATTAGGAGTTTTCTCAGGTTAGCGGGTTACATAGCAAGTTCATAAAGGACTTTGCAAAATAGAAGTTCCTCTAACACACTTAACCAAGAAGAATATAATCTTTGCATGGGATAAAAGATGCATAAAAGCATTCGAGAAGTAAAAGGAACTATTAACAAGTGTACCCGTACTTACCATTCCCGATGGGACGGAGCCATTTACAGTTTATACGGATGCATATGGCACATGATTAGGAGCGGTTCTTATGCAAGAAGGAAGGGCGATAGCTTATGCCAGTAGGCAATTAATGGATCATGAGAAGAGATACCCAATTCATGACTTAGAGTTAGCGACTATCGTTTTGCCTTAAAGATGTAGGCACATTATCTTTTGGGAGAGAGGTTCGAGTTGTTCATCGACCACAAATCACTCAAATACATATTTTCACATAAATATTTTTATCTTATGCAGCAAAGGTAGATGGAGTTAGTTACATCATTTGACTTTGGAATATAATATACCTTCGGAAAAGGGAATGTTGTTATCGATGCCTTAGCTGAAGGCATGCTACCTTAGGTACTATATATGAGTGGAGGTAGTTGGAGTTCCTCTCGAGTTTGTATTTCCAACTGCCAGCAGAATCCTCTCAAGGCTATTTAGTAGCAATAGAAATTAGACCAAAATTGATGAATTGTGTTGGACTTGAGTAAAAGAAGGATGAGGAGATAGTAGATATTTTAGGTAAGCTAAATAAAGGGGAACATTTACCCTATGTTAGCATATATGTTGTTGTTTGCACAAAAATTGGCACAAACACCTAATAGAGATTTTATAGAGGAATAAGTGAAGAATAATAAATGTAGGCAAAGAGGATATAGCAATAAAGTAATCAGAAACAAGCTACTAATAGAGACACATCAATTTATAGTGGTTCAGCATTGTTTGCCTATGCCCACTTTAAAAATATTGCTTTGTTAATCACTTTGTAACTGAGTACAAAAGGGATCGAATTAGAATCCTTAGTTACAAAAGAGTACAAAGGAAAAAACAACGTAAAGGTCCTAAAAATCAGCAATCAAATCTGAATTTATAAGGGGGACGGAGAAATTTCTACTTGAAATTTCGGCTGCAGAGTATGCAGATCCAGAGAAGGTTACCCTATCGATCGTAGGCCCCACTTCCATTAAAATAACGATCAGTACTGATTGTTTTTCTTGATCCTTTTCACATGCAATCGATGTGGTAGGTCCCATCACGTAATATCTTGTTATTCCTAACATTTCGTGCATAGTTGACTTTTGGATTTTGAGTTATTAATTGATCATCGTTGATTTCTACTTTCAATCCAAATGATCGGTATGCATATCGATTCATGCCGATACATAATGAAGATGTTCCATATCCGATCCATATTTGGCATGGATTGTAGCCGATCCATTATGGAGATGAATCATTGTTGATCCATATTGGGGAAGGATTATAGCCGATCCATTGAGGAAAACAATCATACCTAAAAACAATTTCAATTGAAGTGTGAAATTCATACTTAGCCAATTCCAGAAAGCTATTTGTATAAATCCATATGACTACCATCCATAATCTTGTTCATAATCGATCTTTGATCCAGGTAACCATCTCTCCAGGTTTTCTGCCTTAATGATCATCCATTCTAACTTGTATAGTCAGTTTGAATTAGCTGGGCCAAAAGGCCAGATAATGGTAGTTGACAAAAAGGGATGTTTGAGGAGAGATGAACGCATTTGTTATGCGAAGATTGATAATGTGTTGAAGGAAATGCTTGCAAAATGTCACCATTCAAGGATGACCATTCACCCCGATGGAGATAAGATGTATAGGGATATGAAGCACATTTTGTATTGGTCAGCGATGAAGAAGAGGGTTGCTGAATTTGTTTTCAAATGTTTGATATGCTAAAGGATAAAGGCTGAATAAGGAAAGCATGGAGGATTATTATCACCATTAGAGATCCAAGTCTAAAGTGGAAGCATATACCAATGGACTTCATTGGCGGGTTGCCTTGGAGAAAAAGAGGTAATGAAGAAATATGGGTCATAGTGGATAGACTTACTGAAAGATCCCATTTTATTCCAGTTAGAAATAATAGGATCATATCGTATTTAGCAAAAATTTATAACAAGGAGTTGGTTCGACTTCATGGAATTACGGTTACCATTATAAGTGACAGGGACCCCTTATTTACTAGCGAATGTTGGATGAGTTCGCATACAGCTTTAGGAATCTCGTTGAATCTTAGCAGTACTTAACACCCATAGAGCGATGGTCAATTCGAAAGAGTGAATAGGATCTTGGAAGATTTATAGAGAACTTGCATCATAGACTTAGGAGGACATAGGGAACGACACTTATCTTCAGTCGAATTTGCATATAATAATAGTCAATAAGCAACGATTGACTTGGCAACCTTTGAAGCGGTTTTATGGAAGGCCATGCAAATCGCCTAATTTTTGGTGGGAAACTACCGACAAAATTCAACTTGGCAACATTTAATTTGCGACTTCATAAAAGGTAGAATTTATTGGGCATCTAATGAAGGCCATATAAGATTGCCAAAAATCCTATGCGGACGAACCCAAAAAGGAGTTAGAGTTCAAGGTTAGGGTATATAGTGTTTGTTAAAGTTTCCCCTCTTAGGAGTTTCGTGAGATTTAGAAAGTCTGGAAAGTTGGCCCCAAGATTTTTCGGGTCTTTCCCAATTTTTAAAAGGATATGAACACTTGCTTGTCCTGTGTAGCTGCCAGATAAATTGATAGGAGTTCTGACATTTTTCACATCATGCACTTGAGGAAATACATTCATAACATAGCAGCTATAATACCCTACAAATTTTAGAAATTAATGCCGGCGGTATTTTAGCAATTTTAATTAAAAAGGAGGTAAATAGTAATTTTACAAGCGTTGGAATTAAACAATGGCACTTGTTCCATTGCTGTAACGAATTGGATTTTCGACCTTCAAAAATCGACACTAATACGTCCACTGTATTATAAGCCGAATATTCAAGTGCTGGAAATATCGTTTTGTTAGGGCGAAAGAAAAAGGTAGAAGATAGAAGAAAACTAAACAATACAGAATCTCACAACATAACAAATAATATATAATACAACAATGATCTTTACAAAAATGAATCATCTTTATTCATATATAGAACATCATAGTACACAAGACTTGTCCTAAATTTGGAAAGTTACAGAAACATGTCCTTACATTGACAAACATATAGACTATATAATATAATAAAAGAAAAATATATGTGAATACGTCTTGACCATGCAGATCCTCTTCGACTCCAAAATATCCAGCTAACCAGGGAAAAAAAATGCTCGGTCTGACCTGAGCATTACATGGAATAATGCCCAGGTCAGTCTGGTAAACCAGTGTGAATAAAACTCGATAACAAGTAACACCAAACTGATTTCTATATTTGAAAACTTTTCAAAAAGGGTATCTCCTAAGATCACATCGCACATAAATACGGATGGGTTTTTACCTTAAGATAACCAAAACATTTGATATCAAAATCCAGTGATATTATCATATTGTCTATGTTTAAAGTAAATAGATAAAATAGCTAAAATGATTGCATCTCACATTCCAACATACTAGGCTCTACAATCAAAAACGTAAGGTATGTATTGGAGATTGGATTCCAATAATGACAAGGTAAGGGACTACCTTCCGATGATACACCTCTAGAGAATGCGCTGATGCTAACATAGAGCAGGCTACCCCTTTAACATGGCAGATCGGATTACCTCACCTCCTTGATGCCGAGGCCTTATACTACCACAGTGTTTGCATACATCCCAACTCTGAAATGGATATCTAATATGGGGTGACCTCTCCTAATGATAGCTAACCACATAGCTCTGATGCATGCCCTGCTTTTTCCATTCCTCTCGGTTGTAAGGCTTGAGGCTACACTTTACCTTTCTGAATTGCAACCGATCTCGGAATGCTAATACTACCCTCTAAGGAGCAATGCAGTGCAAACATTCATCTATACAAGTTGTATGGGATAAGGACAAACTGAAGGCACTACTTCTACCACATCCATTTTAGAACCACCCTCAGGATTAGTAGCAAGCAGCCCATTCACTTTAATGGCTCCATCTTCGATCCTATGCTTCAAGTTGTCTTCCTTGCAAAACTATTGAGTTGGATTGAAGTGGTTTTCGGATAACATATCTGATCTCGGTCTCTTTGAAAAAAAATTCGACGGTTTCCAGTAAATTCAATTTCGGTTCTTTAGGAAATAAACAGACAAATGACAAGAGTAGAGTTCACCTCCGAACCGTTTGTGGACAGATTTCCTTATCATCGTCCTAGAAGAACGAAATGAGTTTATATGTATAGTATATCACCTTTGATGGTAACTGTACCATATAATTCTCCTGTTTCTCCTAGATATTTTCAAAATTTATGTTTTGTCTAGATATGATGGTTATTTAACTATCAAATAAACAAACATCCAATCAAGGTCTAATTTACATGTGGGATACACTAAGCCTTTATTAATTCTCTTTAATTAGCAAAACACTTTATAAAACTCGACCAATAGATCTTTTCAAAACACTATTTCCAAACCCCTTACATTTCCTTTATACTTAGGAAATATTTACATACTTATCTCAACGATATAAGTATATTACTAAAACATTGTACTTTTCATGCCTTGAAAACAAAATTATGCACTTATCTTATTAGTATAAGTATATTTACAAAGTTTTCAAAGTTTTTTTTCTTTCCAAATCCTATATTAAATAACCAAAAAAAAATTCCAAATAAAACATTTCGCTTATTCTTTATCAAAAATTCCCATTTTAAAAGTTTATCTCATATTTCAATTAACTTATAACTTTCAAAATAAATTTATATCCCACTTTATTAAACCTTTAAGTTAACTTATAAACCTCTTGCCAAATCTCTAAAATGATTTATAAACCTTTTTCCTATTTTTAAAACTCTTTATATATAACTTTCTATACTCCTTTATAAATATCATTTGTAAAAAAACTTAATGTAACACTTCAGTAAAAGCCCCTTTTATAAACAAGTTATTACTTATAAATAACTTTACAACATAATAGCATAACTTGGAAATCATTTATAAACTTTAACTCTAAATTGATTAATGAATTTAAGTTAATTCAAAACACACTTTACATATCCAAAAGGAGGCTTAGCAATCCCAATGGTACTAGTTTAGGTTACCATTCAATTTAAATTTGATACCCAAGTCACTTAGAAATTATTTACATAAGCTACAATATATGTAAATGTGGTTCTTATCCAATTAGGGAATAACACGTTAGTATAACCAATTGGAATATACAAGTCCAAATAACATAGCAATAGGATGGTTATTTATCATGCAAATAAAATGTCCAAACAATTCAATCAATTTATTGTAGAACGATGATTTATTCTGCTTAACACATGTCCACACAATCAAAGCACTAACACTGTAGCGAATAGCATTGGTCCTACCAGCAGATTTCATTTAATTCTCCCAATCATATGGTTGCTTAAGGGTCTGGACAAGAGATCATTTGATATGGAATCGAGTTACTTTGAAAAAGAAAATTGATTAAAACATATTCTACCTAGTTTAAAATCACCTTTGAAAAGTTAAAAGTATATTTAATCAGCTCAAACCCCAAACAAATCTTCATTAATCCAATTTAAATCAAGAATAAATCATAATTAAACTCTAATTATGCTTAATGAATTTGATTAAGTACAAACTAACTTCCTAATGCAACTCGGTTAAGGTTAAACCAAATTGTTTAAGAGTTAAAACATAATTAATTAAGTAACCCACAAATGAAATAATTAATTAATTGAACATTAATATCAATTAAATAATTATAAATCGCTTAATTTCTTCTTAACCCCATTAATTACTAATTAAAACTTTATAAATCAATTAGTAGTCATTAACTTAACTTAAGTGATGATTAACCGCTAATTACCTTAATTACCAATTAAGTGCTAGTTACCCTTTAATTACTAACTAACTAATTAATAAGATAAATAATTATATTATAATTTAATTACTTTCTAATATTACTAATTAAGTTTGAAAAACTTAGTAAACTAATTTCGAAATAAAACAAATTAGAAATAGAAATTCAAATGTTTGTCGAACTGCATCCATAGCGATTATCGCTATGGGTGTAGTTTTCTCTAACATATTTTTTGCGAACCACTTCACAAACCCTTACTTTTTCATGATTTGAAATATACTTCAGAAAGATTTATTTTTTAAAAACTTTAAAACTAAATTTACAAACTTTAATCCATTTGAAAACTTTAAACTTCGAAAACAAACTTCGATTCCAACCGGATCTCATAACCGTCGCAATTACATAATAACTTTATAATACAACAACGATTTCCATAACCAAATCAAACAAAAATCAACCATCCAAATCATAATCAAACTACATGATTATCATTCAACTTCTTTACTATATAATCACCATATATAGTGACATAAATAAAGTTACCATTTTCATTAAAAAAAATGAGTAGTTTACTCACCAAACTTCCACAAAAACAACTTGAACTTAAGAAAAACTTGCCAACGACTCCATATCTTTAAAGGATGAAAGCTTTAGATGCTAGAAACCATCAAAATAGGCTTGACCAAGGTGTATGTAGGCACGGCCAAAGGTGTGGGGTGGATTTGGGGTAGTAGCTTAAAGGTAGAGGAGCTTTGGGTTATCATCAATTATCGAAAACGAAACCAAAATTAGGTCATTTTCCTACTAGTTTTTGGGCCATCAACTGACGGAATTTGGAAAAGTAGTGTGATGACCCGGAATTTCTGGCAATATCAATTTAATAATCTGAATAAAAAATTAAATTGATTTGATAATCTTTGTAATAAGATTTGAATTAATTTAATAATTCAATAAAATAAATAGTTAAATTGATAGATTTTATCTTTTTATTTCCAATAAATTGTTTTCTATTTATATATATATAGAATATTGTATATATTGTATATAGATTTTGTTTAATCTAATTATTAAATATATCTTATTTTCTATAAATTTTATATCTTTAGTAAAATTGTGAATTGTGATTTTATTTAAAAGTTAAAAGTTTTTATAAAGGTTATTTAATAAATAAATATGGTTTTAAATACATAGGATAAATATTGAAATGATTTAAAATATTTTAACTCAAGTTTAAAATTTAAAATAAATAACAATGAGATTATTTTGAGTTTCTCTTAAATATAATGTGATAAAATAAATAATTTATTAATAAGAAGACAATTTCTTTTAATAGTTATTTATGGTTATTAAATATTGTTATTTCTAAAAATATAATAATGCATTGTTTTAACAAATAAATTTTTAATAAAAATAATTGTTCTTCAGAAATTTAAATTGTGTAGTTATATTTGTAAATAAACTAGATTTCAAAATTTATCTTGAAACTTGAATTCAAAGTTTTTAAAATTTAAAGTATAAATGTTTTTAATTTATCTTGATTTTGAAATATTTGTATAAGTTTAATTTTATAAATATAGTTTGATTTATTTTATTTTAAAATCTATATACATGTAAATAAATACATGTTAACTCATTAACTAAACATATCTTACATTAAACATCCAATTTAAAATACAAGTTAACTAAATATATAGCTTATTATCATTAATAACAAGTGTAAGAATATTAAGACAATATAACACATGTTAGCAAATAAGGTAAGAGATTGACAACTGTTAAAATTTGAGACAAGTGTCATTTAAATTTGGTTTTCTTTTATTTATTTGTTTAATAAAGTTTAATTTCAGTTTATATAACCAAATCTCTTTCTTCATTTCTTCCTTTTTCTAAATGAAAGCCTAACATAAATCTTCAAACCAAATTGCAAAACAAATCTGAAAAACCCTCTTTCAGATCTAAATCTGTAAAAAGAAAAAAAAAATCTGTAGCATGCAAATCAAAAATCCACCTGCACATCTTCAAATTGAAAATCTGCATTTTCAAACCTGTTACCATATTAGAAATCTGTAGCCAGCATCATTTCAAATTTTGGGATTCAAAGCAACTGCCTACATGCAGTTTAAAATTAAAGAAACAAGCAAACCTGCATTCTTATTCAAGCCACTGCAGTTTAAATTCTTAAGCAAAACAGAGGGGCAATCCTGTTTCAAGGCAAAGCATTTGTGGCTCTGTCTTTTAATTAACAGGTGAGTAACATTCTGTTTTTTTTTTAAGTTTTAAATTTTTAGATAAGCTTCATGATTAAATTCCTGTGATAAAATGTGTTGAATGTGTACTTGAATACATTATGCTGTGACTATGTATGTTTGTGATTCCTAAAGGGTTCTCTCTGATTTTATGTAGATCATGTGTTCAGGTTCTTGTTTTATAATTCAAACATATAAATTTATACCTCTGATTTAATTTAGATTTAATCAAACTTATTGGTTTAAGATAAGTTTTAGTTTAAATTTTTTTAGTTAAGTTAAAATAACCTGTAAACATCTCTGTAAACCAGAGTTTGACTAATCAAGTTTAAAAATGTGAAAATTTATATTGAATAAATTATAAATTAAGTATTAAGAATTAAATAGCAAGATTAAAACTTGATTTTTGGAACAAAAAAATTGGGATTTTAATGGAGAGGGTAGGGTATTGTTCTGTGTTGAACAGTAGGGGGAAAATTTGAAATTTTAGGGGATCTGGGCAAATGTAATGGTTGGGGTTCTTCTGGTAGGTGGATGAGCTGTCATTGATGGTTGGAAAATTATTAGGTGTTGAAGGAAATCAACATGAATACAGTGGTGATGATTTTCTTTCTGAAGCCCTAGTTGAGTTAGGAAATTTAGTTTTGGTCAGTGTTACCAATAGAAGTGATCGAGTGGATTGATTCTCTGGGGAATGATAATAGGTTGAAGGATGGACTAGTGGCCGGAGTCACAGCCATTCCGGTGGTCAAGAGGTAAAGAAGGGGTCGAATTTCAGGTTTGGGGTAAAAACCTGTTCTTGTAGTTTCTGGTTTGGGAAGAGGCAACTCAAATTTCAGATTTGAGTTTAGAACGGTAAATTTGAGGATGGAGGTAGATAGTGGGTTGTTCATCGAAGTCAGGAGGACGCCGGAAGGAGTTGATGGTGGTTGAAGGCACGGTGCACGTGCATCGTGCAGAAAATTGAGTTTTGATGTTTTCTGGGTTTAGCAGTGTTTTTGACTCGAGTTTTACTTGAGATTTTTGGATGTTTGCTCGAAGAAATGGCCTGACTGACTCGAAGCATATTGAGATTGGCTCGGGTAAATTGCAATAATACAGTTTTCTGGAAAAACTGTCTGTAGGTTTAATTTTAAATCAAAATTTAAATAAATTTCAGTAGTTGGGATAAGATTTGAATAAGTTTAAATTTACAGAAGAGTTTGGTTTTAAAGAAGTTTGAAATCCTATAAGTTTTTTTTAATTTAAAAGGGGTTTCAGTTTGTTTAAATAAAGAATTAAAATATATAAAACCTGCAGTTTTTTGTAAAATTTAATTTTGTTTTGATCTGAATCATGATTCAAAACAGCAGTTTGAATTTAAATATAAGTTCGGTGTTCTTAAGGTTTTTGAATCTTCAGGTTTTAAGAAAATAATTTGTATTTTTAAAACAAAGGATTTTGAAATCAAGGTTTAATTCAAAAAGTTTAATTTAAGCTTTAATTCAAATGATTTAAACAAGGAATGAATTCAAGTGTATTATATTTAAAAATTGGATATTTAAATAAGTTTCAAAATTTTAAATGTTTCCAAACAAGTTTAATTTAAATTGTTTATTAGAAGTAAATTTGTTTACAACAAATATTTAAATTTGATTTTCTTTATGAATGAAGTCATGATAAAAGTTTATAAAAGAAAGTTAAGTGCTTTTTAACTTGAATTTAAAATTTAAAGGGTAATGTAATTTAAACTTAATACTAAATGAAATTAAGCAAATTGATTAGGACTCATCTTATATAAGTTTTAAACGTTATTTACATTTATTCTAAAAAGAAATATAAATGAATTTAAGATGGATAATGCTTAATAAATATCATTGTCGAATTTTAAATTCAAATGGAATTTGAATTTAAATTTTAAAATGCAATGTTCTAAGTCCACTTTAATATTTATAATTATTATTAAGGAATGGTTTATCTTGAAAATTATTAAAGATATTAAAATAATTAAATAAATAAGATAACTAAGGAGTGACTTATTTAATTAATTTAGAATTAATAATTTGAATTAATTTAAATTAGAATTAATTACGAAGTAATTAAAGAAATTAATTAAAGAATTAATAATAGTTAATGACGGTCATTAACTAAAGTTTATTTAGTAATTAATTAATATGATTAATTTTTAATAATTAATTAAATTAATTAATTAATAATAATAAATTGTAAAATTTTATTTAAGTCTAATTGCATAAATGAAAGTAATTAGGACATTAATTACTTAATGTAATTAATGAAGTTTATTGAGTTTGGTTTAAATTAATTAATTTAGTTTAATTAATTTTAATCATTTGAATTGATAGTAATTACCTGATGTAATTAATGAAGTAAAATTACTCAGTAAAGTAATTAGAGATAATTACTAGATGTAATTAGTAGATAGCATTGGTATTGTAATTAGGATTAAATTATTTTGTATAATTAATCAAGGGATTAATAAAAGAATTAATTAAGGGGTAATTGATTTGATAAGTAATTAAGGGTAGTTAATTACAGAATGAGATTTATCAAAGGTGATTAATAATTATGGTTTAAGTGATATTAATTACTGGAAATAATTAATATTGAGTAATTAATTAAATATAATTAAGGATCATTAATTATTATATAATTAATGATGTAATTAAGATTGATTAACTAATATTAATTAATCAATAATAAGTAATTAAGGATAATTATTAATTGTAATTAATTAATGTTAAATGTAATTAATTATAGTTAATTAATTAATGATGTAATTAAAGGTTAATTATTGTATTTGGTTTAGGGTAATTAATTTTGTGGAATTAATTAAAGTATAATTAATCAGGATTGATTAATTAAGATGATAAATTAGAGGTTAATCAATTAATTAATTTGAAATCAATTAATGATAATGTAAGCAATATTTATATTAAGATAATAATTAATTTAATTCATTTTAAATTAATTAGAGATGATGTAATTAATTTAATTCACTTTAAATTAATTATAGATAGTATGATTATAGATCATTGCTTATGAATGGTTGTCATTGGTTGCTTTGAATGGTTTTGAATCTCAGCTATGAGATTAATATTGTTGAGTGATATGGATGTATTGGTTGTATTGTGATGATGATATTGATTATCTTTGATAATGATAAATGGGGATTATCTATTGTTATGATAATGATAATTATCTGTCGTGAATCTATGAGTTATCTATCTGTGTGTATATAGATAATGTAATTGAATTGTTTTTAAACTCTTAAACAACTTGGACCTAAAAGACACGCTTTGGATTTCGATGAGACCGGAATCGGGTTTCCATATTTGGATATCCCAAAACCACATCGATCCAAATTAAGATAGGTCGTGAATCTTATGTGAAGAGTTAAGACTCGAGGTGTAAGGGCTATACGTCGGTCTAACTCTGTGGGTGATTCCGTAATGAGTTTGACGGAATAGTACTTATAGATTCGAGATGGAGATTCATAGTGCAAGGGTTATCGTCGTTAACTCTGAAGGTGATTCCAAAACGAATGTAACGAGATAATGCCTTCGGTTTCGTTCGAACCCGGAACGAACATGTATGGATTGAATGCTTTCAGAACATCGTCAGGTGGACGATGAGCATTCTAAGAGATGTGTTCTCTAAAGGTAATCGTAGCCTCAAGCCTCATCAACCGGGAATGGCTAAAACAGGGGAGGTGCAGCAAGGCTTTGTGGGTAGCACCCACTGGAGAGCAAGATTGATCCCTGTCTAGAGGTCCCTTTTTATTCGGCTTAGTGGGCAGTTGGAATTGCGCACCAACTGCGGGGTTGTCTTGTTCGGAACTATTCAGTAAGGAATGGGTCCGGCTTTGTGTTGTAGGGGAGCGGGCGTACTCCTCGGTACGTTGATCTAGTCCACGTACTGTGACAGGCGGTACCCCAGTAGCCCTGCCATTGTATGGAATCCAAAATCCAATAAGTGCTAACGGTTTTGATTGTATTACCCACTTTTGTGGCTAGTAGCTGGAATTTAATCATGTAACAATTTCGGCTATTTCATATTTACTTGAAAACCCTAGACCTATTATAATATCATCGGATTTCCTATCAAATGTTTTGGTTAGCGTAAGGTAAAAACTTTTCCATGTTTATGTGTGGGATGTCTTACGTGATACCTTTCTTTTCAAAAGGTTTTTGAAAGTTAAGCAACTTTAACCTGTTAGTCACACCAGACCCATGTCTGACCAGGAGTTTATTTTTGTTTTTCATAAACTCTTGGCTACTCAAATTTTTATGAGTAGTCAAGGGAATTCAGGTTAGGATTCAGGTTAGATTTGACGAGTGTTGGAGGAGCAATGGAGCAGGATGCTTCTGCGTTAGATATTTGTATTCCGCTGTGTGTTCTGTATTGTCTCTGAGTTGTATTATGTTGTAAATACTAGATAGATGTTTATAACTGTCTAGTATGTGTTGTATTTTCTGTGTACTCTGATAGTGGTTGTAAACTATGTAATATTTTATGTTATTAATATAATTTATTCATTCCGCTGTTTAGATTCTGATGTATTGTTTCTTCTTTCTTCTCTTTCTTTCTCTTTTCTATCCCTTTCTTTCTTATTAGCGATGCGACTTCCTGGTGTTTGGAAGCTTGGTCGTCACAAGTGGTATCAGAGCATTAGCTTGAGTGAATACCTAGGCTCTGGTATGGTGTCTATCTTGAGAGAGCGTATTTGTAATTTTAAATATAATTATATATATTTATCTATTTCTACCTACCTGTTCGGTTACCTGTTCGGGTTTACCAATATAAGTTATAAAGGTAGGTAAGGTAGTGGTGTGTGTGTAACAAAATTACTACCATTGATTGGAGTCTGATGTTGAGATTGGAAGTTTATTTGTCGAGACTGTAGACCTAATACCATCTCGAATAAGTTTTGTTGTGTTGAAGTATTTCATAGATCTTTGAAGGAAACCTGTTAAGGTTTGGAGACATCTTTGAAGTGCAGAGTTTGGTGAGTAGAGTTTGACTTTGTCAGTTGAGCTGGAGCAAGTGATGGTACTTTGATACCTCAGGAAGTTGTAACTGCGCGATGAGATGCAGTGACTATGGATTGTTTGCGAAGATATTTTCTTTGGAACAAGTTTTGTAAGTGAGTCTGCTTCAATATTGTGGCTGATGTGAGCAGGATGTTGTGGTGTTTTTGTCTGCTTTGAAGTCCGAGTTTCTCGAAGAATTTGGATTAAGAAGTTTGGCATTAGTGTCAGCAGTGCAGCTCGGAGTGTTCTGTGTGCCGACAGGGAGGTCTTAGCTGAGTAGTTTTTCTGGAGATGGAGTTCTGAAGCAGCAGATTGAATCTGTTTCTTCAATGGATTGACTAGAACAGGGTAAGCTGTTCTATTTGGTAAAGAGAGAACGGTTTTCTTTGGAAATTTATCTGGGTTGATCGCAAAAGTGATTTGCAATTGTTTGAGTGTTCTTTTAGATGGTTGGAGATTTTCTGGATGTCTTCTGGGAGACAGAGATTCGTCCGCATCTGGAGATTGAGTTTTCTTATCGACTAGGATTCCAGGAGTGGAACCGGTGGTTCTGTTTAGTCGAAGGATGATTCCTAGAGATGGAGTTTGATGAAGCAACTCAGTTTTGGAGGAATTTCTAAGTTTTCTTTATGGATCTGTAGAACCATATTTCTGGAAGGTGATGTCCAGTTGGTGCTTGTGTTCTTCGTCAGCATTTTCTTATCTACTTCGGATCAGAGTGGTGCAGCGGAAGCTGTTTGGAGGTGTTTCTGGTTATCTTTTCCGGATTAGGAGGAGTTTGTAGACTTCTGCTATTTATGGAATAGAATTGTGTTTTGGTTTGGATTGATCTTGAGGAGATCATTGTGTTGGGTTGTTTTTGGTTCTGATTGTTTCTAGAGGAACCAGCAAGGGTTAAGTTGATCAGTTTGGATGTTGGCAGCCCAGGATTTGTCTGAAACTTTTGTGGATAAGGGACGGAGAAATTTGGAATTCGAAGTTGGAGACTTCGTTATTGTTGGGGTTTTCCCTGATTAAGGAGCTATAAGTTTTGGTAAGACTGGAAAGCTAGCTCACTGATGTTTGGATCTCTTCTTTGTGTTTTGGTTGGATTGGTGTTTGGATTTCAGGATTGAATTGTCAGTTTGGATAACTGGAATTCGATGAGTTTCACGTATCTCTGAGGGAGTACGTGTATGGTCTATCTCTGGTTTTGGAACCAGTAGTTTTAGAGGTTTGGTTGTTGAATCAGACTCGTCTGTAGTCTGATATGTTATCTAGTTCTGTAGATATAGATGAATAGGAGCTCTGTAGTTTAATTGTACCGATTGTTTGGAATCTATAGAGCGAGTATCCCGATATTTATACCGGGGAAACTCGTAGAAGTTCTATCCAGAATTTTTCTGGATTGGATAATTAGATTTATTTGATTGGTTGAATTGATTGCTATGGTTATTAGCATATCATTGGTATATGCTTGTGTTTTAAAATTAAATCTTTAAATAGATTATTAAACTACCTTTGTTTTAAATTTCGGGGACGAAATTCTTTTAAAGGGGGAGGAATGTGATGACCCGGAATTTTTGGCAATATCAATTTAATAATCTGAATTAAAAATTAAATTGATTTGATAATCTTTGTAATAAGATTTGAATTAATTTAATAATTCAATAAAATAAATAGTTAAATTGGTAGATTTTATCTTTTTATTTCCAATAAATTGTTTTCTATATATATATATAATATTGTATATATTGTATATAGATTTTGTTTTAATCTGATTATTAAATATATCTTGTTTTCTATAAATTTTATATCTTTAGTAAAATTGTGAATTGTGATTTTATTTAAAAGTTAAAAGTTTTTATAAAGGTTATTTAATAAATAAATATGGTTTTAATACTTAAGTTAAATATTGAAATGATTTAAAATATTTTAACTCAAGTTTAAAGTTTAAAATAAATAACAATGAGATTATTTGAGTTTCTTTTAAATATAATGTGATAAAATAAATAATTTATTAATAAGAAGACAATTTCTTTTAATAGTTATTTATGGTTATTAAATATTGTTATTTCTAAAAATATAATAATGCATTGTTTTAACAAATAAATTTTTAATAAAAATAATTGTTCTTTAGAAATTTAAATTGTGTAGTTATATTTGTAAATAAACTAGATTTCAAAATTTATTTTGAAACTTGAATTCAAAGTTTTTAAAAGTTAAAGTATAAATGTTTTTAATTTATCTTGATTTTGAAATATTTGTATAAGTTTAATTTTATAAATATAGTTTGATTTATTTTATTTTAAAATCTATATACATGTAAATAAATGCATGTTAACTCATTAACTAAACATATCTTATATTAAACATCCAATTTAAAATACAAGTTAACTAAATATATAGCTTATTATCATTAATAACAAGTGTAAGAATATTAATACAATATAACACATGTTAGCAAATAAGGTAAGGAGATTGACAATTGTTAAAATTTGAGACAAGTGTCATTTAAATTTGGTTTTCTTTTATTTATTTGTTTAATAAAGTTTAATTTCAGTTTATATAACCAAATCTCTTTCTTCATTTCTTTCTTTTTCTAAATGAAAGCCTAACATAAATCTTCAAACCAAATTGCAAAACAAATCTGAAAAACCCTCTTTCAGATCTAAATCTGTAAAAAGAAAAAAAAAATCCGTAGCATGCAAATCAAAAATCCACCTGCACATCTTCAAATTGAAAATCTGCATTTTCAAACCTGTCACCATATTAGAAATCTGTAGCCTGCATCATTTCAAATTTTGGGATTCAAAGCAACTGCCTGCATGCAGTTTTAAATTAAAGAAACAAGCAATCCTATTCAAGCAAACCTGCATTCTTATTCTAGCCACTGCAGTTTAAATTCTTAAGCAAAACAGAGGGGCAATCATGTTTCAAGGCAAAGCATTTGTGGCTCTGTCTTTTAATTAATAGGCGAGTAACATTCTTTTTTTTTTTAAGTTTCAAAATTTTAAATAAGCTGCATGATTAAATTCCTGTGATAAAATGTGTTGAATGTGTACTTGAATACATTATGCTGTGACTATGTATGTTTGTGATTCCTAAAGGGTTCTCTCTGATTTTATGTAGATCATGTGTTCAGGTTCTTGTTTTATAATTCAAACATATAAATTTATACCTCTGATTTAATTTAGATTTAATCAAACTTATTAGTTTAAGATAATTTTAGTTTAAAATTTTTTAGTTAAGTTAAAATAACCTGTAAACATCTCTGTAAACCAGATTTTGACTAATCAAGTTTAAAAATGTGAAAATTTATATTGAATAAATTATAAATTAAGTATTAAGAATTAAATAGCAAGATTAAAACTTGATTTTTGGAACAAAAAAAAGGGATTTTAGTGGAGAGGGTAGGGTATTGTTCTGTGTTGAACAGTAGGGGGAAAATTTGAAATTTTGGGGGATCTGGGCAAATGTAATGGTCGGGGTTCTTCTGGTAGGTGGATGAGCTGTCATTGATGGTTGGAAAATTATTAGGTGTTGAAGGAAATCAACATGAATACAGTGGTGGTGATTTTCTTTCTGAAGCCGTAGTTGAGTTAGGAAATTTAGTTTTGGTCAGTGTTACCAATAGAAGTGATCGAGTGGATTGATTCTCTGGGGAATGATAATAGGTTGAAGGATGGACTAGTGGCCGGAGTCACAACCATTCCGGTGGTCAAAAGGTGAAGGAGTCGAATTTCAGGTTTGGGGTAAAAACCTGTTCTTGTAGTTTTAGGTTTGGGAAGAGGCAACTCAAATTTCAGATTTGAGTTTAGAAAGGGAAATTTGAGGATGGAGGTAGATAGTGGGTTGTTCATCGATGTCAGGAGGATGCCGGAAGGAGGTGATGGTGGCTGAAGGCACGGTGCACGTGCACCATGCTGAAAATTGAGTTTTGATGTTTTCTGGGTTTGGCAGTGTTTTTGGCTCGAGTTTTACTCGAGATTTTTGGTTGTTTGCTCGAAGAAATGGCCTGACTGACTCGAAGCATATTGAGATTGGCTCGGGTAAATTGCAATAATACAGTTTTCTAGAAAAACTGTCTCCAGAGGTAAATCAAAATTTAAATAAATTTCAGTAGTTGGGATAAGATTTGAATAAGTTTAAATCTGCAGAAGAGTTTGGTTTTAAAGAAGTTTGAAATCCTATAAGTTTTTTTTTTAAATTTAAAAGGGGTTTCAGTTTTTTTAAATAAAGAATAAAAATATATAAAACCTGCAGTTTTCTGTAAAATTTAATTTTGTTTTGATCTGAATCATGATTCAAAACAGTAGTTTGAATTTAAATGTAAGTTCAGTGTTCTTAAGGTTTTCGAATCTTCAGGTTTTAAGAAAATAATTTGTATTTTTAAAACAAAGTATTTTGAAATCAAGGTTTAATTCAAAAAGTCTAATTCAAGCTTTAATTCAAATGATTTAAACAAGGAATGAATTCAAGTGTATTAAATTTAAAAACTGGATATTTAAATAAGTTTCAATTTAAATTGTTTATTAGAAGTAAATTTGTTTACAACAAATATTTAAATTTGATTTTCTTTATGAATGAAGTCATGATAAAAGTTTATAAAAGAAAGTTAAGTGATTTTTAACTTGAATTTAAAATTTAATGGGTAATGTAATTTAAACTTAATATTAAATGAAATTAAGCAAATTGATTAGGATTCTTCTTATATAAGTTTTAAATGTTATTTACATTTATTCTAAAAAGAAATATAAATGAATTTAAGATGGATAATGCTTAATAAATATCATTCTTGAATTTTAAATTCAAATGGAATTTGAATTTAAATTTTAAAATGCAATGTTTTAAGTCCACTTTAATATTTATAATTATTAATAAGGAATGGTTTATCTTGAAAATTATTAAAGATATTAAAATAATTAAATAAATAAGATAACTAAGGAGTGACTTATTTATTTAATTTAGAATTAATAATTTGAATTAATTTAAATTAGAATTAATTAAGAAGTAATTAAAGAAATTAATTAAATAATTAATAATAGTTAATGATGGTCATTAACTAAAGTTTATTTAGTAATTAATTAATATGATTAATTTTTAATAATTAATTAAATTAATTAATAAATAATAATAAATTGTAAAATTTTATTTAAGTCTAATTACTTAAATGGAAGTAATTAGGACATTAATTACTTAATGTAATTAATGAAGTTTATTGAGTTTGGTTTAAATTAATTAATTTAGTTTAATTAATTTCAATCATTTGAATTGATAGTAATTACCTGATGTAATTAATGAAGTGAAATTACTCAGTAAATTAATTAGAGATAATTATTGGATGTAATTAGTGGATAGTATTGGTATTGTGAAATAATTAGGATTAAATTATTTTGTATAATTAATCAAGGGATTAATAAAAGAATTAATTAAGGGGTAATTGATTTGATAAGTAATTAAGGGTAGTTAATTACATAATGAGATTTATCAAAGGTGATTAATAATTATGGTTTAAGTGATATTAATTACTGGAAATAATTAATATTGAGTAATTAATTAAATATAATTAAGAATCATTAATTAATATATAATTAATGATGTATTTAAGATTGATTAATTAATCAATAATAAGTAATTAAGGATAATTAATTAATTGTAATTAATTAAGGTTAAATATAATTAATTATAGTTAATTAATTAATGAAGTAAATAAAGGTTAATTATTGTATTTGGTTTAGGGTAATTAATTTTGTGGAATTAACTAAAGTATAATTAATCAGGATTGATTAATTAAGATGATAAATTAGAGGTTAATCAATTAATTAATTTGAAATTAGTTAATGATAATGTAAGCAATATTTATATTGAGATAATAATTAATTTAATTCATTTTAAATTAATTAGAGATGATGTAATTAATTTAATTCATTTTAAATTAATTATAGATAGTATGATTATAGATCATTGCTTATGAATGGTTGTCATTGGTCGCTTTGAATGGTTTTGAATCTCAGCTATGAGATTAATATTGTTGAGCGATATGGATGTATTGGTTGCATTGTGATGATGATGTTGATTATCTTTGATAATGATAAATGGGGATTATCTATTGTTATGATAATGATAATTATCTATTGTGAATCTATGAGTTATCTATCTGCATGTATATAGATAATGTAATTGAATTGTTTTTAAACTCTTAAACAACTTGGACCTAAAAGACACGCTTTGGATTTCGATGAGACCGGAATCGGGTTTCCATATTTGGATATTCGAAAATCACATCGATCCAAATTAACGATAGGTCGTGAATCTTATGTAAAGAGTGGAGACTCGAGGTGTAAGGGCTATACGTCGGTATAACTCTGTGGGTGATTCCGTAATGAGTTTGACGGAATAGTACTTATAGATTCGAGATGGAGATTCAGAGTGCAAGGGTTATCGTTGTTAACTCTGAGGGTGATTCCAAAACGAGTGTAACGAGATAATGCCTTCGGTTTCGTTCGAACCCGGAACGAACTTGTATGGATTGAATGCTTTCAGAACATCGTCAGGTGGACGATGAGCATTCTAAGAGATGTGTTCTCTAAAGGTAATCGTAGCCTCAAGCCTCATCAACCGAGAATGGCTAAAACAGGGGAGGTGCAGCAAGGCTTTGTGGGTAGCACCCACTGGAGAGCAAGATTGATCCCTGTCTAGAGGTCCCTTTTTATTCGGCTTAGTGGGCAGTTGGAATTGCGCACCAACTGCGGGGTTGTCTTGTTCGGAACTATTCAGTAAGGAATGGGTCCGGCTTTGTGTTGCAGGGGAGCGGGCGTACTCCTCGGTACGTTGATCTAGGCCATGTACCGTGACGGGCGGTACCCCGATAGCCCTGCCATTGTATGGAATCCAAAATCCAATAAGTGCTAATGGTTTTGATTGTATTACCCACTTTTGTGGCTAGTAGCTGGAATTTAAGCATGTAACAATTTCGGCTATTTCATATTTACTTGAAAACCCTAGACCTATTATAATATCATCGGATTTCCTATCAAATGTTTTGGTTAGCGTAAGGTAAAAACTTTTCCATGTTTATGTGTGGGAAGTCTTACGTGATACCTTTCTTTTCAAAAGGTTTTTGAAAGTTAAGCAACTTTAACCTGTTACTCACACCAGACCCATGTCTGACCCGGAGTTTATTTTTGTTTTTCATAAACTCTTGGGTACTCAAATTTTTATGAGTAGTCAAGGGAATTCAGGTTAGGATTCAGGTTAGCTTTGACGAATATTGGAGGAGCAATGGAGCAGGAGGCTTCTACGTTAGATATTTGTATTTTGCTGTGTGTTCTGTGTTGTCTCTGAGTTGTATTATGTTGTAAATACTAGACAGATGTTTATAACTGTCTAGTATGTGTTGTATTTTCTGTGTACTCTGATAGTGGTTGTAAACTATGTAATATTTTATGTTATTAATATAATTTATTCGTTCCGTTGTTTAGATTCTGATGTATTGTTTCTTCTTTCTTCTCTTTCTTTCTCTTTTCTATCCCTTTCTTTCTTATTAGCGATGCGACTTCCTGGTGTTTGGAAGTTGGGTCGTCATAAGTAGTTGAAAGTAAAGTTGTAGGAATTTCATTTTTTATCATTCAAAAAAAGAAATATTCATTTTCGATTTGTTTTGAAGAAGTTATGATCTAAAGAAAAAGGGTAATTTCTGAACTTGAAATTCCGGGTAAAATTCTTTGTAAAGAATTGGTGTTTTGGCATAGCTATGTTAGAAATTTAGAAGTTGGTCAACTATAATGTTGTAGCCATTAAAATTTCATATGGTTTCAAAAATAGGAAAATTTCATTTAGTTAGAAATGAGAAAGAAAAGGTTGGTGGAAAGAGGAAGAAAAGTAGAGAAACATATGGACTATTTAAAAGTACGACTTCACATCTCATCATTTTGTTAAGTCACATCACTCTCTTTTATATGTATATATATAATTATTTCTGTTTAATCACATCACTCTTTTATATATATTTCTGTTTAGCCACATCACTTTTGTATATATATGTATAATTATTATGTTTAGTCACATCACTTTCTTATATATATAATTGTTTGTTTAGTCAAATCAATTTATATATATATATATAATTGTTAATTAAGGCTAAGACGTGACATGAGATAATGATGGTTAATGATTACAATATAAGATTTTACAAGAATGGAATATATATATAAGATTGTTGTTTTTAAATTTATGAATCGTCACATCACTTGATAAACAAAATTAACATAAGATAATCCATCCTTAAGTATATTATTTAGATAATTAACTCTTATATGTGTGTGTATATAGGCACAAAGACGAGCAACGTTCCCAACAACTTTCTGGCGTCGAAAGGTCAAAATTCTGGAAAACGTTCTACAGTCACATTTTCTGTTTCTCTACAAACTATTTAATTGATAAACAAATTATGAAAACGATTTTACCATCATTATTAATTAATAAAAATGAGTTAAAACTTATATATTGAATATTTAAAATTAATCATATATTCACTAATCAAAGAAGTGAAACTCCGGGTCGTTACATTCTCCCCCCAAAAGAATTTCGTCCTCGAAATTGCACCTTGACCTATCCTAAAACACACTTAACACTATACATCGGCTCGTATGATGTATATAGATCATTCTTATGCAAAAACTGATTCAACCTCAACTCGAATACATAACTTTCATTCCGAACTAGTATCGCTCACTCTATTCTCTAGTGCGAACCCCGATCAGGCTCCTTGATTTAGAACCTCTATTCTCCTTACATAGTTGTAACTATGATAGAAAACATTGGTCCCACACCAAGAACCCTCATCAAGTGCTTGCTGCCAAAGGTCGAGCAATATATCCTTATTTGGAATGGTGCAACACCTCAAAGCCATGTTCTCAAATCTTGGATTGCTCTTATATGGAAAGAGAAATGTTCTACGTCTAACTTACGTACTTACTTAATTGGTTTTCACTAACACCAATTCAATTTCCATCAATTTATTTATGAAAACATTTCATAAAATATTCTTAGGTTCAATCTGTATGCCACTCCACTACATCCTAAGATCATATATCCCTATCTAATTCCATTATTCCATTTTTATTTTATCTTTCTAAAAAAACTCAAGATCCAAACGTTCGGCTTTTATTCAAAAAAGTTCACCTATATTTATATCTATAGCTCGAGTAACTCCAAAATGATTCTAAGGAACAGGGTACTACCAAACAGTATCATACATTCCCTTACCAAGAAGGGTAATGCTCAAAAGAAGTGTTTGCCATCTGAACATATCTTCCCCAATTTTAAGTTATTTTTGAGTTACTTGGCTGGTTAACTCAAAAGTGTTCCTTTTATTTTCAAATTATCATTTTTGGAACAATACTTTACATTTTCCAATAACATATATCACCAACTCACTTTCGTCTTGTTTGGGTTGAACTTGTTTCAATCATACAACGATAAAGAGAATAGTTAACTAAGTACCACGCAATTTTTGCCTAGATAAACATTTGATCGTCACTTAGAAGATTATTCCAATCATCACAAAACAATCAAGACTTGTTCCCCGTAACAGTCCAAAGATAACATTTCTTACTTACACTTTTATTTCCAAAAGTTTATACTTAAACCAAATTGATTTCAAATATTATTATTATTATTTTCCAAAAATTTTGAAAATCATTTTACAAAAGCACTAGGATTTAGGTTCTCAAGTTTTCAACCTAAATTTCTTCCAACTTAAATGATACATTTTTATAAATCCATTTTATAAATCACTTTATTAAACCATTTTTAAATATTTATCACAAAATATTCTAACTTTGAAATCAAATTCTACCTCAACATTAACATCGAACACCTTATAGTCAAACTATGAAACTTAATTCACATGGTGTTCATTGCCATATTTTTCCCAATCCTTATCTATCCAACCCATATCTTAAAAAGGAAACACATTAAAAATAGTCAAGCTCAACTAGACGAGCAAGAGTAAACAAACCCTAAATGATAATAATAACAACAACAACATATTATTGTCTCCCAGCACCTCAACCAACTATATTGCACTATTTGTGACATTCTTTTTTATATAAAATATACTCTGGATAAAATATTTTGTAACAACCCGCATATTTTACGATTGAATATCTAAATATTTTTTGTTTAAATATTTTATCATTAGTCGGATTTTAGTCCAAAAAGTTACTTTTTGCATACGGTTGAATTAGGACTCGGGACCACTTCCATTGAGTTCAAAACGCCGTTTTCGATCTTTTTGAGCATAAACTTTGATATGTTTGGAGTTAGTGGAATTCTGCCACTTTTTCACTTTGGGCTTTAGGTTTGGTTCAGCCCATTAGCCTAAACTATTAACTCTAGCTCAACCCCCTCTTCTCTTCATTACTACACTTTCATCTCCTAGCACTCAAGCTTCATCAAAAATGGAGAGAGGAATGGAAAATTAAAACTCCAAGCCCTAGTTCATTTGCAAAATCCAAACTCTGGCTCCCAATTCTATGAGAAGCCATTGATTCAAGCTTCTTGTGTTGAGATTGAAGTGTGGTTGATTCTTCCTTTGCTTTCAAGCTTCTACTTCATTGATTTTGTAAAAAGGTGAGATTTTTATCTCACATCTAAGTCTATGATTATCTTTGATTGTTAGGTATGAATTCCTAACACTTATTCATGTGCATTTGATTTTGATTTGGATTGGTTTCGTTAATATTCCAATTTTTAGTGTTTTGGGTTTCGAATCTTTAAAAATCACAGCTTTGTTGTTTGATCATGCTTTTGGTGATGCATCGAGGAGCATATAGGGTCGGGTAGTCGATTGGCGTAAACCCTTAGCGCCGTTGTTCGACCGATTGCAAATTGAGTGAGAGTTTGCACTTCTGTTACTTAGGTCGCTCGGCCTGCTATGTGTCGGTCGGTTAGGTCGCTCGGCCTGTTAAGTCGCAACCATTTAAGTCACTCGGCCTACTATAGGTCGCTCCAACTTAGGTCGCTCGGCCTGTTAAGTCGCAACCATTTAAGTCACTGGGCCTGCTATAGGTCGCTCCAACTTAGGTCGCTCGGCCTGTTAGGTCGCAACCATTTAGGTCGCTCGGCCTGCAGTTAGGTTGCGCCATGTTGGGTCGCAACCATTTAAGTCGTTCGGACTGCACCAACTTAAGTCGCTCGCCCTGCTTTAAGTCGCACCCACCTTAAGTCGTTCTGAGGCTTAGGTCGTCTATGTCGCTTACGTCGTCCATTCCTTAGGTCGCTTGTTTCTTATGCTGCTAGCTCCTTAAGTCATTCACTTATGCCGCTATCTTCTTAAGTCGCTCAGTTAGGCCGCATGCTATTCCTTAAGTTGTAGACCCCTTAGGTCGTATGCCGTGGAGTCGCATGAGTTGAGTCGCTGGTTTCTTGTGTTGCATTATTGTTAAGCCGTAAGTCATGGCTGTTGAGTTGCAAGGGTATTTCCACCTGGATGGATTTGGAATCGAATTCTTTGGATTTTATTCACGTCTTCGAATGTGAATTTTTGTGATTTATTGTTTCTACAAGCATTTTTGTGATTCGTCACTTTAAAAATATAAAGGTTTCAATACTAGTAGTAAATATCAAAACTCTTTCATCAAAACGGTTTCAACCCTATTTTATTACAAAGCCCGTTTCTTAAAACCATTTTCCAATCTACTAGTATATACAAATCTTTACCTCACTCGTATGAGAAATCTAATTAAACTACTTAGTAAAACAAGTGGTATGAAACGCTGCATTTACTTAGTTGGTTAATTCTTGGACTTGTTCGATTGAAACTCCTGTGACAATTTTCAAGTGGAGATCTACAATTTGTTCGTAAATATTTAAGTTAAGCTAGTGGTTATTAGACATGAAGCTAAGCTCATATATTTACTAGCTTAGTGTAATTAAAACTTCTTGTGATCGACGATGATCGTTTTGTGATTTAGACTAGCAATGTGCGATGTCTCTTTGTCTGCGAGGGAGACTAAACCCCGCGTTTTGTGGAGTTTCGGCTCAATTTGGTGGGGTAGCGACCCATGGTCTTCGGGCCGTTTTGTGGAGCCTCGGCTCAAAATAAATGGTTAGCAACCATGAAATAGCGTTCCGTTTTGTGACACACGTGTTGGTGAGTTTTCATACTCCTGTTTTGTGATAGGCCTCCCCCTTTTCGTGATTTTTGGATTTCCATTGGTGATTTCTGGAATTTGTATTTTCACCAATTTTCATGATTCACATTGATACGTTTTATCAATATTTGTGCATCGGTGAATTTGTGTGTCATTAACTTTTGTGATTGGCATTGATATTATTGTCAATATTTATGGTTTGGTGAATATAAATAAAGAGTATGACATTCCTTTTGATCTTTGAGAAGATTCTTGTGATATTAATTAATCCCTAGTTGATTTTCAATTGCATACTTATCACTGTATGGCATTTTGGTTATATTATACTATTTTTTCATATCTCTTATTCTATATCATTTCATCTGATATTTATAGCTAGACTGATCCGTTTATTATTTTCTTATTAAATAATACTCGGGTCAGACCGAGATGTTACAGGTGCTTCCACTTGAATCCACTTCCGGTGTGTACTATTCTGAATTTTGGCTAACTACTTAGATTAGTAGTTTTTGGTTGTATACATTTGAGATATAGGCTCCTTGATGTATACTTATTCTTTTGCCTAGCACTTGTATCTATTCTTTTGTGATATTGTGGATCTTGTTTGACCACAACTCTGATGAACACTTTTATGTGTTATATATATATATATATATATATTCATACCTATTTCTGCCTTTGTGATATAAACTTCCGTGACTGATTTATGTTATGCTTATTTCTACATTATTTTCCGAAGATATTATAGCCACTGTGTAGTAGCTTTGATTTGCATTGGTATGTCGGATTCCCTCTCATTATAATTTTATCTGGCATATCGGTACTCGCACAAGGCAATTACATGGATGGTCGCTCCTCAACAGCCTTATTCTCCGCCCCAGTTGACGGCATTACCCCGTAATGTCCTTGGCTAGCATGGGTATAGAGGTGGGGCATCACAGCTTGGTATCAGAGCGAAACTTCGGAACAATGTAGAATAATCTAGCAAGGATCATCGTCCTAAGTCCTTCTTAGGAGTCGTGCTTTAGGATTTAATTCGAGTCTTCGTACCGATTCATCCTATTTTCTTTATGATTCCTTATTTAATCTATCAAGATTGCTTGATATTCATTTGGTGAATAACCTTATCCTTCTTCTTTCTTTCTTTCTAAAGGTAGAGAAATGGTTAGACCTGGTCGTCCCAGCGCCAGTCAATCTAGTGCTACACCCCAAGATGGAGTATTTTTGTCTGCCCAGCAGCTTCTTGATCCAGTAAAGAA
Organism: Allium cepa; assembly: GCA_030765085.1. NCBI lineage: Eukaryota > Viridiplantae > Streptophyta > Magnoliopsida > Asparagales > Amaryllidaceae > Allium > Allium cepa. Next base: position 435,426,228 of record CM060943.1, read on the forward strand.
TGCTCAAGCAGCCGGATCTAATCCGAAGTCTACTCACGCTAAGTCTGGATTTGCACATTTGTGCAACGATTATATCAATTTGGGTGTGAAGCCATTCAAAGGATCCGAAACTATTATTGAAGTTCAGGCTTTGCTGAGAACGTGCGATCGAATCTTTTCTCGCATGAATCTCATTGATCTTCACCGTGTTCAGGTGGCCTCTAGTATGCTCCAAGAAAGAGCATTAGATTGGTATGAGCTTCTGATTTCTGAAATAAATGAAGCGGATCTTACTTGGGAGAAATTCCGGGAATGCTTCGAGTTAAAATATATGCCAGAAGCTGAGAAGGTGACTTTGGCTCGTCGTTTCATAAACCTTGTTCAAGGTGAATCTTCCGTGGCAGACTATGTCATATCATTCGAGTCACTTTCTAAATACAGGGTCGAGTACATAAACACTCCATTGAAGAAAAACCAAAGATTTGTCTATGGCTTGAATAAAAATCTCAAGAAGCCATTAGTTCTAAAATTAGAAGTTTCTTTTGATCAACTCATTGATATCGCTCTTCGACTTGAAGAGGATGATAGAGTAAGTGATGTTGAGGTTGGGAGTGCTAAACTGAACTTCACAAACAAGAAAAGGCCTAATAAGTTCAAAGGTCCTTATCCCAACAATAAGAAAGGGAAGCAAGCCTCTCCGGCAACCAAGACTTCTACCTCAAGTGGTGGGCAATGCTACAACTGTGGTTCTAAGGACCATTATGCGAATAAGTGTTCAAAGCCCCGTGCTTGTCGCTATTGCAAAAGCCCGGACCATTATATACCTTTGTGTCCCAAACTTCAAAACAGGAAGGAGGGAAAGCTTAATGTGGTGAAAACTCCTAGTAACACTTCTCGTGGTCAAGGTATTTCTCATTCTATCCTTGATGGCATTATTTTATTTCATGATCATCCTATTCGAGTTCATTTTGATATGGGTGCGTCCCACTCTTTTATTTCAAAAGAACTTGTTGATACTTTTTCTTTGGATGTTTTGTGTTTAATGACTTCTTTGAGAATTGCGAATCCGGTTGGTGGATCCGCAAAAATCAGTTTATTGTGTAAAGATGTCGAGATTATTTTATGTGATTTTTCTTTCTGAGCCAATTTGAATGTTATGCGCTACTTAGGCTTTGGAATGATTTTGGGAATGGATTGGCTTAACCACTATGAAGCTCAAATCCTTTGTCCTGAGCGAACTATTCATCTTCAACATCCTCAATCTGTAAACCAGATTACTATTGATCTTAAAGATTCGGATTGCAGCTTGGCTGCATTTTTATATTCTTTAAATCCTCATGATGATGATAATGACGATGAGGAAGACGTAATTTCTCTTATTCACGTTGTTCGTGAATTCTCCGATATATTTGAGCCCGTTTTAGGATTACCACCTAAGCGAGCAATTGAGTTCAGAATTAAGCTCATCTCTGGAGCTCAACCTATTACTCGTCATCCTTATCGTATGTCCAATAAAGAAAATGAGGAGATGCGCAAACAATTATCCGAATTGGAGATGAAGCAACTTATTCGCTCTAGTTCCTCGCCTGGGGGAGCTTCAGCTATTTTCATGAAGAAATCTGATGGTACACTTAAGCTTTGCATTGACTACCGCAAGCTTAATGATCTTACTATCAACAATAAATATCCTTTACCTCGGATTGATGATCTATTCGATCAACTTAGTGGTGCTAGAGTCTTTTCACAATTGGACTTGGCAACCAGTTTTCATCAGCTTCATATTGCAGAGGATAGCATTCCTTTGACATCATTTCGTTCTCGTTATGGATCTTATGAATGGCTTGTTATGTCATTTGGTTTAACGAATGCTCCAGCTTATTTCCTTGACCTTATGAATAGAGTTTTCAAAGACTTCCTTGATCGATTTGTTCTCATCTTCATTGACAATATTCTTGTGCATTCAAAAACCGAGGAGGAGCATGAAAGGCATCTTCAGATTGTGTTGGAAACTCTTAGGAGCAATCAATTGAAAGAAAAATTTTCTAAATGCCACTTTTGGCAATCTCGTGTGAAGTTTCTTGGTCATATTATTTCCGAATCCAGAATTTCCGTAGATCCTTCCAAGATTGAAGCGATTCAAAATTGGAAGAGACCGGAGAGTGTGATGGAAATTCATAATTTTCTCGGATTGGCGGGTCATTACCGTCGTTTTATCAAAGACTTTTCTAAAATTGCTGTGCCTCTCACTAGCTTGACAAAGAAGGGAGTTAAATACATTTGGTCGGACAAATGTGAAGCTTCTTTTCAGAAATTAAAAGAACTCCTTTCCGATGCTCCTATTCTTGTGATTCCCAAGGGAAACCAAGATTTTATTGTTTATACCGATGCTAGTTGCGTTGGTTTGGGTGCCGTTCTTATGCATAGAGAATGAGTTATTGCTTATGCTTCTAGGCAATTGAAGCCAGCCGAGTCTAGGTATGCCACTCATAATTTAGTGCTCGCGGCTATTATTTTCGCCCTTCGAATTTGGCGTCATTATCTTTTGGGAGAGAAATTTGTTCTCTATACCGATCATAAATCTTTGAAGTATTTATTTTCCTAAATGGAACTTAATTTGCGTCAACAACGTTGGCTCGAGTTCCTTTCATCTTATGATCTTGATATTCTTTATACTCCCAGAAAGGGAAATCGTGTTGCCGATGCACTTAGCGCGAGCAACAAGCGTTTGTTTCTATGATGATATCCGAATGGAATGATCTCGGGGTTTTATCCACTTGTGAGATTCGAGATCGTGTTTCCGATTTATGTTCATCTCTTGTTTTATGTAGCCTTGAGGCTCATCCTTCTCTCTTAGACCGCATTCTTGAAGCTCAAAAGCTAGATTTCGAATTGGCTCTTCTTAGCCAAAATATCAGGGATAAAATCGATATTGAAGATTTGAAAGACTTCGATATTGATTCTCGTGACGGTATTCGAAAATTTGTTAGACTTATCATGCCAAATATTAGTGATCTTCGTAAAGACATTTTAGAAGATTCTCATCGTTCTAAATTTACCATTCATCCCGGTAATAATAAAATGTACGCGGATATGAAGCGACTTTATTATTGGGAGGGAATGAAATTTGATATTGCTAACTTTATTAAGTGTTGCATGACTTGCCAACTCATTAAGGCCGAGCATCAAAGGCCCGGTGGGTTATTGCAACCTTTAGAAATTCCAATTTGAAAGTGGGACCAAATTTCCATGGATTTTATAGACGGCCTTCCCTGTTCTCGTTCGGGTCATGAAAGCTTATGGGTGGTAGTCGATAGACTTACTGAATCCGTCCATTTTATTCCCGTTCGGTCCAATCGAACCGTGCCTCTTTTGGCCAAACTCTTTATCAAAGAGATTGTTAAATTGCATGGAGTTCCTATTTCTATTGTTAGTGATCGTGATCCATTGTTTACTAGTGGATTTTGGAAGATTCTTCAAAAAGCTTTGAGAACGAAGCTTAATTTTAGCACCGCTTATCATCCTCAGTCCGATAGACAGACTGAGCGTGTGAATCAAACTCTTGAAGATCTTCTTCGTGCATGTGTTCTTGATTTTGGTGGAAGTTGGAAAGATCATATTTCTCTTGTTGAGTTTTCCTGTAATAATAGCTCCAATCTAGTATTGGTATGGCTCCTTTTGAGGAACTCTATGGGAGGCCATGCCGATCTCCTTCTTGTTGGCTTGAGGCCGGTGATAAGCTGGTTTTAGGTCCAGATTTTATTCGTGGTTCCACAGAAAAGATCGACCTTATTCATCATAGGATGAAAGAAGCCCAGAGTAGGCAAAAATCCTATACCGATAACGGGAGAAGGAAATTAGAATTTTCTGTGGGAGATCATGTGTTTATTCGTGTTTCACCTATGAAGGGTGTTGTATGTTTCAGTCGATTGGGGAAATTAGCACCTCGATATATTGGGCCATTTCCTATCACCGAACGTATTGGTTCAGTGGCTTATCGCCTTTTATTACCGGCTCGGTTTTCTGCTATTCATGACGTTTTTCATGTTTCTCAATTACGGAAATGCCTTCGATATTCTGATTCTATTCTTGAGTCCGGTGTTGTGGAAGAAATTGAAGTTTCTCCTATTTTAACTTATAAGCAACATCCTATTCGTATTGTTGCTTCGGAGGTCAAACGCCTTCGAAATAAAGATGTTCTGCTTGTTAAGGTTCAATGGTCCTCAAATCTTAAGGATTTCTCTTGGGAATCTAGAGAGTTCATCGAGCGAACACATCCAGACTTACTTTCCCATGCCCTTTGAGGTGAATTTCTTATTTCAAACTTCTTTTGTTTTGATATGCTTTCATGGTTGTTACCTTATATTTTCTTCTTAAATATTGCGAGGACGCAATTTCTTTAAGGAGGGGAGTCTGTAACCACCCGCATATTTTACGATTGAATATCTAAATATTTTTTGTTTAAATATTTTATCGTTAGTCGGATTTTAGTCCGAAAAGTTACTTTTTGCATACGGTCGAATCAGGACTTAGGACCACTTCCATTGAGTTTAAAACGCCGTTTGCGTTCTTTTTGAGTATAAACTTTGATATGTTTGGAGTTAGTGGAATTCTGCCACTTTTTCACTTTGGGCTTTGGGTTTGGTTCAACCCATTAGCCTAAACTATTAACTCTAGCACAAACCCCTCTTCTCTTCATTACTTCACTTTCATTTCCTAACACTCAAGCTTCATCAAAAATGGAGAGAGGAATGGGAAATTAAAACTCCAAGCCCTAGTTCATTTGCAAAATCCAAACTCTAGCTCCCAATTCTATGAGAAGCCATTGATTCAAGCTTCTTGTGCTGAGATTGAAGTGTGGTTGATTCTTCCTTTGCTTTCAAGCTTCTCCTTCATTGATTTTGTAAAAAGGTATGATTTTTATCTCACATCTAAGTCTATGATTATCTTTGATTGTTAGATATGAATTACTAACACTTATTCATGTGCATTTGATTTTGATTTGGATTGGTTTTGTTAACATTCCAATTTTTAGTGTTTTGGGTTCAAATCTTTAAAAATCAGAGCTTTGTTGTTTGATCATGCTTTTGGTGATGCATCGAGGAGCATATAGGGCCGAGTAGTCGATTGGCATAAACCCTTAGCGTCGTTGCTCGACCGATTGCAAATTGAGTGAGAGTTTGCACTTCTATTCCTTAGGTCGCTCGGCCTGCTATGTGTCGGCATGTTAGGTTGCTCCAACTTAGGTCGCTCGGCCTGTTAAGTCAAAACCATTTAAGTCACTGGGCCTGCTATAGGTCGCTCCAACTTAGGTCGCTCGGCCTGTTAAGTCGCAACCATTTAAGTCACTCGGCCTGCTATAGGTCGCTCCAACTTAGGTCTCTCGGCCTGTTAGGTCACAACCATTTAGGTCGCTCGGCCTGCAGTTAGGTCGCGCCATGTTGGTTCGCAACCATTTAAGTCGTTCTGAGGCTTAGGTCTCCTATGTCGCTTACGTCGCCCATTCCTTAGGTCGCTTGTTTCTTATGCCGCTAGCTCCTTAAGTTGTTCACTTATGCCGCTATCTTCTTAAGTCGCTCAGTTAGGCCGCATGTTATTCCTTAAGTCGCTGACCCCTTAGGTCATATGTCGTGGAGTCGCATGAGTTGAGCCACTGATTTCTTGTGTTGCATTGTTTTTAAGCCGTAAGTCGTGGCTGTTGAGTTGCAAGGGTATTTCCACCTGGATGGATTTGGAATCGAATTCTTTGGATTTTATTCACGTCTTCGAATGTGAATTTTTGTGATTTATTATTTCTACAAGCATTTTTGTGATTCGTCACTTTAAAAATATGAAGGTTTCAATACTAGTAGTAAATATCAAAACTCTTTCATCAAAACGATTTCAACCCTATTTTATTACAAAGCTCGTTTCTTAAAACCGTTTTCCACTCAACTAGTATATACAAACCTTTACCTCACTCTATGAGAAATCTAATTAAACTACTTAGTAAAACAAGTGGTATGAAACGCTGCGTTTACTTAGTTGGTTAATTCTTGGACTTGTTCGATTGAAACTTATGTGACAATTTTCAAGTGGAGATCTACAATTTGTTCGTAAATATTTAAGTTAAGCTAGTGGTTATGAGACATGAAGCTAAGCTCATACATTTACTAGCTTAGTGTAATTGACACTTCTTGTGATCTATGATGATCGTTTTGTGATTTAGACTAGCAATGTGTGATGTCTCTTTGTCTGCGAGGGAGACTAAACCCCGCGTTTTGTGGAGTTTCGACTCAATTTGGTGGGGTAGCGACCCACGGTCTTCGGGCTGTTTTGTGGAGCCTCGGCTCAAAATAAATGGTTAGCAGCCATGGAATAGAGTTCCGTTTTGTGATACATGTGTTGATGAGTTTTCATACTCCCGTTTTGTGGTAGGCTTTCCATTTTTCGTGATTTCTGGATTTCCATTGATGATTTCTGAAATTTGTGTTTCGCCAATTTTCGTGATTCACATTGATAAGTTTTATCAATATTTGTGCATTGGTGAATTTGTGTGTCATTAACTTTTATGATTGGCATTGATATTATTGTCAATATTTATGGTTTGGTGAATATAAATAAAGAGTATGACATTCCTTTTGATCTTTGAGAAGATTCTTGTGATATTAATTAATCCCTAGTTGATTTTCAATTGCATACTTATCACTGTATGGCATTTTGGTTATATTATACTATTTTTTCATATCTCTTATTTAGTGTCATTTCATCTGATATTTATAACTAGACTGATCCGTTTATTATTTTCTTATTAAATAATACTCGGGTCAGACCGAGATGTTACAGGTGCTTCCACTTGACTCCACTTTTGGTGTTTACTATTCTGAGTTTTGGCTAACTACTTATATTAGTAGTTTTTGGTCGTATACATTTGTGATATAGACTCCTTGATGTATACTTATTCTTTTGCCTAGCACTTGTATCTATTCTTTTGTGATATTGTGGATCTTGCTTGACCATAACTCTGATGAACACTTTTATGTGTTATATATATATATTCATACCTATTTCCACCTTTGTGATATGAACTTCTATGACTGATTTATGTTATGCTTATTTCTATATTTGTTTCCGAAGATATTATAGCCACTGTGTAGTAGCTTTGAGTTTCGGTATGTCGGATTCCCTCTCATTTTATTTTTATCTGGCATATCGGTACTCGCACAAGGCAATTACACGGATGGTCGCTCCTCAACAGCCTTATTCTCCGCGCCAGTTGACTCCATTACCCCGTAGTGTCCTTGGCTAGCGTGGGTATAGAGGTGGGGCGTCACATAATTCCATTTACTCAATTTCAAAATAATACGTGTCGATTTTCCTAATTTAAGTGTTTAGAAACCCTATCGATACAGTTGTACACCCTGTATTGACCGGAGTTCATAAGCCACTAAACCGATAAATCAACACAAAATAAAACTTTTGATAATCATTAACAAATGCACGCTCATATATATACGCTCAAACTCATTCTAGGGTGTCCCTTACCCTATCTCTAATGAGTTAACCCTACCACAGCCAAGGTTTTTTCTTAACCTTCAGCTCTGATACCAAATGTAACGAACCAGAATTTCGACCCTCAAAAATCAACACTAATACGTCCACTATATTATATGTCAAATATTCAAGTGCCAGAAATACCAATTTGTTAGAGTGAAAGAAGAAGGTAAAATAGAAGAAAACTAAACAACATAGAATCTCACAATGCAACGAATAATATATAATACAACAATGATCTTTACAAAAAGAAAACATCTTTATTCAAATATACAACATCAGAGTACACTAGACTTATCCTAAATTTGGACAGCTATAAAAACCTATCTGTACATTGACAAACATATAGACTCTATAATACAACTGAAGGAAAATATAGTTGAATATGTCTTGACCATCCAACTCCTCTCCAACTCCAAAGTATCCAGCTAACCTGGGAAAAACATGATCGGTTTGACCTGAGCATTACATGGAATAATTCCCGGGTCAATCTGGTAAACCAATGTGTGTAAAACTCGATAACAAGTAACAACCAAACTGATTTCTTTATTTGAAAACTTTTCACAAAGGGTATCTCGTAAGACCATACTGCACATAAAAACGGATGGGTTTTTACCTAACGATAGCCAAAACATTTTATATCAAAATCTAGTGATATTATCATAGCGTCTAGGTTTAAAGTAAATAGATAAAATAGCTGAAATGCTTGCATCTCACATTCCAACATACTAGGTTCTACATTAAAAAAACGTAAGGTATGTATTGGAGATTGGATTCCAACAATGGCAAGGTAAGGGACTACCTTTCGATGATACACCTCTATAAAATGCATTGATGCTAACACAGAGCTAGCTGCCCCTTTAACATGGCAGACCTGATTAACTTACCTCCTTGACATCGAGGCCTTATACTACCACGGTCTTTGCACGCATCCCAAATCTGAAAGGGACATCTAAAAAGGGGTGACCGCTCCTAATGGTAGCTAACCATCTAGCTCTGCTGCATGCCCTGCTTTTGTCAGTCCTCTCGGTTGTGAGGCTTGAGGCTATCTTTACCTTTCTGAATAGCAATCCATCTTGGAATGCTAATACTGCCCTCCAAGGGGTAATGTAGTGCCAACATTAATCTACACAAGTTGTTTAGGACAAGGACAAATCGAAGGCACTACTTCTACTACATCCATTTAGGAACCACCCTCAGGATTAGTAGCAAGCAGCCCTTGTACTTCAGTTGCTCCGTCTTCGATCCTATGCTCCAAGATGTTTCCATGCAAAACTCTTGAGTTGGATTGAAGTAGTTTTCAGATAACATATTTGATCACGGTCTCTTTGAAATAACTTTCGAAGGTTTTGGTAAATTCAACCTTGGTTCTTTAGGAAATAAACAGAAAATTGACAAGAGCGGAGTTCACCTCCTAACCGTTTGTGGACGGATTTCCTTATCATCATCCTAAAAGAACGAAATGAGTTTATATGTACAGTATAACACCTTCGACGGCAACTGTACCATATAATTCTTCTGTTTCTCCTAGATATTTTCAAAAGTTACGTTTTTTATAGATTGGATGGTTATTTAACTATCAAATAAACAAACATCCAATCATGGTTTAGTTTACATGTGGGATCCACTAAGCCTTTATTAATTCTCTTTAATTAGTAAAACACTTTATAAAACTTGATCAATAGATCTTTTCAAAACACTATTTCCAAACCCCTTACATTTCCTTTATATTTGGGAAGTATTTATATACTTATCTCAATGATATAAGTATATTACTAAAACATTTTACTTTTCATCCCTTGAAAACAAAATTATATACTTATCTTATCAGTATAAGTATATTTACAAAGTTTTCAAAGTTTTTTTCTTTTCCAAATCCTATATTAAATAACCAAAAGAATTTCCAAATAAAACATTTCGCTTATCCTTTATCAAAAATTCCCATTTTAAAAGTTTATCTCATATTTCAATTAACTTATAACTTTCAAAATAAAGTTATAACCTACTTTATTAAACTTTTAAGTTAACTTATAAACCTCTTTTCAGATCTCTAAAATGATTTATAAACCTTTTTCCTATTTTTATAACTCTTTATATAAAACATTCTATACTCCTTTATAAATATCATTTGTAAAAAAGTTAAAGTAACACTTTAGTAAAAGCCCCTTTTATAAACAAGTTATTACTTATAAATAAATTTACAACATAATAGCATAACTTCGAAATCATTTATAAACTTTAACTCTAAATTGATTAAAGAATTTAAGTTAATTCAGAACACACTTTACAAATCCAAAAGGAGGCTTAGCAATCCCAGTGGTACTAGTTTAGGTTACCATTCAATTTCAATTTGAAACCCAAGTCACTTAGAAATTATTTACATAAGCTACAATATATGTAAATACGGTTCATATCCAATTAGGGAATAACACGTTAGTATAACCAGTTGGAATATACAAGTCCAAATAACATAGCAACAGGATGGTTATTTATCATGCAAAAAAAATGTCCAAACAATTTAATCAATTTATAGTAGAACGTCGATTTATTCTGCTTAACACATGTCCACACAATCAAATCACTAACACTATAGCAGAATAGCATTTGTCCTACCGGTAGATTTCATTTAATTCTCCCAATCATATGGGTTGCTTAAGGGTCTGGACAAGAGATCATTTGATATGGAATCGAGTTATTTTTAAAAAGCAAACTGATTAAAACATATTCTACTTAGTTTAAAATCACCTTTGAAAAGTTAAAAGTATATTTAATCAGCTCAAACCCTAACCAAATCTTAATTAATCCAATTTAAATCAAGAATAAATCATAACTAAACTCTAATTATGCTTAATGAATTTGATTAAAGTACAAACTAACTTCCCAATGCAACTTGGTTAAGGTTAAACCAAATTGTTTAAGAGTTAAACTATAATTAATATAATATTAATTAAGTAACCCACAAATGAAATAAATAATTAATTAACCATTAATATTAATTAAATAATTATAAATCGCTTAATTTCTTCTTAACCCCATTAATTACTAATTAAAACTTTATAAATCAATTAGAAGTCATTAACTTAACTTAAGTGATGATTAACCGCTTATCACCTTCTTAATTACCAATTAAGTGCTAATTACCTTTTAATTAACTAACTAATTAAAAAATAAATAATTATATTATAATTTAACTAATTTTTAATATTACTAATTAAGCTTGAACAACATAGTAAACTAATTTCGAAATAAAACAAATTTGAAATAGAAATTCAAACGTTTGTCGAACTGCATTCCATAGCGCTTATCGTTATGGGTGTTGTTCGCTCTAACATATTTTTAGTGAACTACTTCAGAAACCCATACTTTTTCATGATTTGAAATATAATTTAGAAAGATTTTTTCAAAAAAAATTAAAACTAAATTTACAAACTTTAATCCACTTGAAAATTTTAAACTTCGAAAACAAACTTCGATTCCAACCGAATCTCATAACTGTCGCAATTACACAATAACTTTATAATACAACATCGATTTCCATAACCAAATCAAACAAAAATCAACCATCCAAATCATAACCAAACCACATGATTATCATTCAAATTTTTTACTATATAATCGCCATATATAGTGACATAAATAAAGTTACAATTTTCATTAAAAAAATGAGTAGTTTACTCACCAAACTTCCGCAAAAGCTACCTGAACTTAAGCAAAACTTGCCAGTGACTCCATAGCTTTGAAGGATGAAAGCTTTAGATGCTAGCGACCATCAAAATAGGCTTAACCTAGGTGTGTATAGGCACAGCCAGAGGTGTGGGGGTGGATGCGGGGTAGTAGCTTAAAGATAGAGGAGCTTTGGATTATCATCAATTTGTCGAAAATGAAACCAAAATGAGGTCATTTTCCTACTAATTTTTGGGCCATCAACTCACGGAATTTGGAAAAGTAGTCAAAAGTAAAGTTGTAGGAATTTCTTTTTTTATCATTTAAAAAAAAGATTCATTTTCGATATTTTCGAAGAAGTTATGATCTAAAGAAAAGGGTAATTTTTGAACTTGAAATTCTAGGTAAAAAATTGCTTTGTAAAGAATTGGTGTTTTGGCATAGCTATTTTAGAAATTTAAAAGGTGGTCAACTAGAATGTTGTAGCCATTAAAATTTCACATGGTTTCAAAAATAGGAAAATTTCATTTGAGTTTGAAATGAGAAAGAAAAGGTTGGTGGAAAGAGGAGGAAAAATAGAGAAACATATGGATTATTTAAATGTACGACTTCAAATCTCATCATTTTTTCAAGTCACATCACCCTCTTTTATATGTGTATATATAATTATTATGTTTAATCACATCACTCTTTTATATATATTTATGTTTAGCCACATCACTTTCTTTTATATATATAAAATTATTATGTTTAGTCACATTACTTTCTTATATATATAATTATTATGTTTAGTCACATCACTTTATATATATATATATATATATATATTATTGTTAATTAAGGCTAAGACGTGACAAGGGATAATGATGGTTAATGATTAAAATCTAAGATTTTACAAGAGTGGAATATATATATATATATATATATATAAGATTATTGTTTCTAAATATATGAATCGTCACATCACTTGCTAAACAAAATTAACATAAGATAATCTATCCTTAAGTAAATTATAATTTATATAATTAACTCTTATATATGTGTATATATAAGGCACAAAGACGAACAATGTTCCCAACAACTTTCCGACGTCGAAAGGTCAAATTTTCAAAAAACGTTCTTCAGTCACATTTTCTATTTCTCTACAAGCTATTTAATTTGATAAACAAATTTTGAAAATGATTTTACCATCATTATTAATTAATAAAAATGAGTTTATTTTCATAATAAAACCTATATGTTGAATATTTAAAATTAATTAAATATTCACTAATCGAAGCAGTGAAACTCCGGGTTGACCCGAAGCGCTCCCCCAGTTTCCACGTGCCTGACTCAAAGCAGGGCCGTCGTCGGGTGTGAACTTGCGCTACGACCCCGATGTTTAGGCGAGAACATCGGGCCGGACCGGGGCGAGCGCCGGGTGTTTGCCAACTCGTGTGGTTCCCAAAGCGTATCGATTTGCCGGATGCACGACCGCATGTACGGAGGATAACAGACATATTTCTCGACTCGACTTTCGTATGGACACACGGTGATTGCCAACTCAAGCGGTTTCCAAAAGCATTTCGATTTATCGGACGCATGACCGAGTGCACGCTTATAGAGGATAGCAGACATATTTCTCGACCCGACTCGGAGCACGCTTCTGTCGTTCGTACGCTCGATTCGTATCGATGTTCCATACCCAGCTTTAAATTTTCGAATGCCCGAGCCAATGCAAGTTCCGAGTTTCCTTGGAGCAATATCGTCCATGACAAGCTACGGGTACGTAGCCACTTAACCTGAAGAACACTGGCAGTTTTTTCGTGCTCGACTTGGCGCAGGGACTTCCTCGGGCTTGCTTCGGAAAAGTTGCCGAATGACCCGAAGCGCACTCCGAGTTTCCCATCGCATGACTCGAGGCGGCGGCATCCAAGTGCATGCTTCGGGTATTTACCACTTTGACCCGAAGCGCTACCCGAGTTTCCACGTGCACGACTCGAAGCAAGGCTGTAGTCGGGCGTGAAGTTGCGCTCCGACCATGATGTTTAGGCGGGAACATCGAGTCGGACTGGGGCGACCGCTGGGTGATTGCCAACTCGTGCTGTTCCCAAACGCGCGTCGATTTGCCGGGTGCACGACCGAGTGCACGGTTATGGTCGCCCCCAAAAGAATTTCGTCCCCGAAATTGCGCCTCGACCTTTCCTAGAAAACACTTAACACTACATATCGGCTCGTATGATTTACAAGATCATTCTTATGCAAAAACTAATTCAATCTCAACTCGAATACATAACTTTCCTTCCGAACAAGTATCGCTCGCTCTATTCTCTAGTGCGGACTCCGATCAGGCTCCTTGATTTGGAACCTCTATTCTCCTTACATAGTTGTAACTATGATAGAAAACTTTGGTCCCACACCAAGAACCCTCATCAAGTGCTCACTGTCAAAGGTCGAGCAATATATCCTTATTCGAAATGGTGCAGCACCTCAAAGCCATGTATTCAAATATTGGATTGCTCTTATATGGAAAGAGAAATATTCTACGTCTAACTTACGTACTTACTTAATTGGTTCTCACTAATACCAATTCTATTTCCACTAATTTATTTATGAAAACATTTCATAAACTATTCTTAGGTTCAATCTGTATGCTACTCCGCTACATCCTAAGATCACATATCCCCATCTGATTCCAGTATTCCATTTTTCTTTTGTCATCCTGAAAAAACTCAAGATCCAAACATAAGGCTTTTATTAAATACTTTTCCAAATAAAACTCTATATTTATATCTATAGCCCGAGTAACTCCAAAATGATCCTAAGGAAATGGGTACTACCGAAGAGTATCATATATTCCCTTACCAAGAAGGGTAAGGCTCAAAAGAAGTGTTTGCCAACTGAATACATCCTTTCCCCAATTTTAAGCCATTTTCGAGTTACTCGACTAGTTAACTTAAAAGTGTTCCTTTTATTTCCAAATTACCATTTTTGGAATGATATTTTACATTTTCCAATAACATATATCACCAACTCATTTTCGTCTTGTTCGGGTTGAACTTGTTTCAATCATACAATGATAAAGAGAATAGTTAACTAAGTACCCCACAATGTTCACCTAGGAAAACATTCGATCGTCACTTAGAAGATTATTCTGATCATCACAAAACAATCAAGACATGTTCTTCGTACCAATCCAAAGATAACACTACTTACTTACACTTTTATTTCCAAAAATTTATACTTAAAAAATTGATTTCAAATATAATTATCATTATTTTCCTAGAATCTTGAAAATCATTTTTCAAAAGCACCAAGATATAGGTTCTCAAGTTTTCAACCTAAATTTCTTCCAACTTAAATGATACAATTTTATAAATCCATTTTATAAATCACTTCTATTGAACCATTTTTAAATATTTATCCCAAAATATTCTAACTTTGAAATCAAATTCTACCTCAACATTAACATTGAACGCCTTATAGTCAAACTGTGAAGCTTAATTCACATGGTGTTCGTTGCCATATTTTTCCCAATCCTTACCTATCTAACCCATATCTTAAAAAGGGAACATACTAAAAATAGTCAAGCTCAACTAGACGAGCAAGAGTAAAGAAACCCTAAATGATAATAATAATAACATATAACACCTCAACCAACTATATTGCACTATTTGTGAAAATCATTCTTTTATATATAAAATATACTCTAGGTAAAAATATTTCATTTACTCAATTCCAAAGAATACTATGTCGATTTGCCTAGTTTAAGTGTTTAGAAACCCTATCGGTATAGTTGTACATCCTGTATTGACCAGAGTTCATAAGCCACTAAACCGATAAATCAACACAATATAAAACATTTGATAATCACTAACAAATGCACGCTCATATATATACACTCAAACTCATTCTAGGGTGTCACTTACCCAATCTCTAATGAGTTAACCCTACCAAAGTCAAGGTTTTCTCTTAACCTTCAGCTCTGATATCAAATGTTACGAACCAGAATTTCGACCCTCAAAAATCGACATTAATACGTCCATTGTATTATATGTCGAATAATCAAGTGCCAGAAATACCGATTTGTTAGAGTGAATGAAAATGGTAGAAGATATAAGAAAACTAAATAACATAGAATTTCACAATGCAATGAATAATATATAATACAACAATGATTTTACAAAAAGAAAACATCTTTATTCAAATATACAACATCAGAGTATACTAGACCTGTCCTAAATTTGGACAGTTATAGAAACCTATCTTTACATTGACAAACACATAGACTCTATAATACAACTGAAGGAAAATATACTTGAATACGTCTTGACCATCTAACACCTTTCCAACTCCAAAGTATCTGGCTAACCTGGGAAAAACATGCTCGATCTGACCCAAGCATTACATGGAATAATGCCCAGGTCAGTCTGGTAAACCAATGTGAGTAAAACTCGATAACAAGTAATAACCAAACTGATTTCTTTATTTGAAAACTTTTCACAGAGGGTATCTTGTAAGACCACACCGCACATAAAGACAGATGGGTTTTTACCTAACGATTGCCAAAACATTTTATATCAAAATCCAATGATATTATCATAGTGTCTAGGTTTAAAGTAAATAGATAAAATAGCTGAAATGCTTGCATCTCACATTCCAACATACAGGTTCTACAATAAAAAATGTAAGGTACGTGTTGGAGATTGGATTCCAACAATGGCAAGGTAAGGGACTACCTTTTGATGATACACCTCTAGAACATGCACTGATGCTAACACAGAGCCCGCTGCGCCTTTAACATGGCAGACCTGATTACCTTACCTCCTTGACACCAAGGCCTTATACTACCATGGTCTTTGCACGCATCCCAACTCTAAAAGGGACATCTAAAATAGGGTGACCGCTCCTAATGGTAGCTGACCACCTAGCTTTGCTGCATGCCCTGCTTTTTCCATTCCTCCAGGTTGTGAGGCTTGAGGCTAGCTTTACCTTTCTGAATAGCAATCCATCTTGGAATGCTAATACTGTCCGCCAGGGGGTAATGTAGTACAAACATTAATATATACAAGTTGTCTATGAAAAGAAAAAACTGAAGGCACTACTACTACTATTTCTATTTTGGAACCACCCTCAGGATTAATAGCAAGCAGCCCTTGCACTTCAATGGCTCCATCATCGATCCTATTCTTTGAGATGTCTTCCTTCCAATATGCTTGAGTTGGATTGAAGTGGTTTTCGGATAACATATCCGATCTGGTCTTTTCGAAACAACTTTCAACAGTTTATGGTAAATTCAACCCCGGTTCTTTAGAAAATAAACAAACAAATGAAAAGAGCAGAGTTCACCTCCTAACGTTTGTGGACGAATTTCCTTATCATTCATCCTAGAAGAAGGAAATGAGTTTATAAGTGCAGTATAGCACCTCCGACATTAACTGTACCATATAATTCTCATGTTTCTCTTTGATATTTCCAAAGTTACGTTTTGCCCAGATTTGATAGTTGGTTATTTAACTATCAAATAAACAAACATCCAATCGTGATTTAATTTCCATATGGGATCCATTAAGCCTTTATTAATTCTCTTTAATTAATAAAACACTTTATAAATTTGATCAAAATATCTTTTCGAAAACCTATTTTCAAGCTCCTTACATTTCATTCATACTTGGGAAACATTTATATACTTATCTCAATAGTATAAGTATATTGCAAAACATTTTACTTTTCATGCCTTGAAAACAAAATTATATACTTATCTTATTAGTATAAGTATATTTACAACTTTTCAAAGTTTTTTTCTTTCCAAATCCCATATTAAATAACCAAATTTTTTTCTTCAAATAAAACATTCCGGTTATCCTTTATCAAAAATTATCTTTTTAAAAGCTCATCTCATATTTCAATTAACTTATAACTTTCAAAATAAAGTTATAACCCACTTTATTAAACCTTTAAGTTAATTTATAAAACTGTTTCCAAATCTCAAAAAGGATTTATAAAACTTTTTCCGATTTTTAAAACCCTTTATATAAACCTTTCTACACTCCTTTATAAAAATCATTTGTAAAACACTTAAAGTTGCCCTTCAGTAAACACCCCTTTTATAAACAAGTTATTACTTATAAATAACTTTACAACATAATAGAATAACTTGGAAATTATTTATAAACTTTAAACTCTAAATTGATTAAAAATTTATGTTAATTTAAAACAAACTTTACAAATCCAAAAGGAGGCGTAGCAATCCCAATGGTACTAATTTAAGTTACCATTCAATTTCAATTCGATTCCATAGTCACTTAATAATTATTTACATAAGCTACCATATATGTAAATATGGTTCATATCCAATTAGGGAATAACACGTCAATATAACCACTTGGCATATACAAGTCCAAATAACATAACAACAGGATGGTGATCTATCATGCTAAATAGATATCCAGACAATTCAGTCAGTTTATAGCAGAACGGGGTTTTATTCTGCTTATCACATGTCCACACAATCAAATCACTTACATTATAGCAGAATGGTGTTTTGTTCTACTAACAGATGTCATTTAATTCTCCTAATCATCTGGGTTACTTAAGGGTCTGGACAAGAGATTATTTGATATGGAATTGAGTTACTTTGGAAAAGAAAATTGATTAAAACACGTTCTATTTAGTTTACAATCACCTTTGAAAAGTTAAAAGTATATTTAATTAGCTTAAACCCTAACTAAATCTTGATTAATCCAATTTAAATCAAGAATAAATCATAATTAAACTATAATTAGGCTTAATGAACTTGATTAAGTAATAATTAACTTCCTAATGCAACTTGATTAAGGTTAAACCAAATTGTTTAAGAGTTAAACCCTAATTAATTAAATAACCTATTAATTAATTAAGTAATAAATTAACCAATAATTTTAATTATATAATTATAAATTACTTAATTACTTCTTAACTCCATTAATTACTAAATAAAATTTTATAAATCAATTAATTGTCATTAACTTAAGTGATGATTTACCGCTAATCACCTTCTTAACTACCAATTAGGTGCTAATTACCTTTTAATTAACTAACTAACTAATTATATTTCAACTTAATTACTTTTTAATATTACTAATTAAGTTTGAAAATTTTAGTAAACTAATTTGAAAATAAAACAAATTTGAAATAGAAATTCAAACCTTTGTCAAACTACATCCATAGCGACTATCGCTAAGGGCGCATTTCGCTCTAACATATTCTTAGCTAGCCACTTCACAAACCATTACTTTTTCTTGATTTGAAATATGCTTTAGAAGGTTTTAAAAAAAAAACTTTAATCCATTCGAAAACTTTAAACTTCGACTCCAACAGGATCTCATAACTGCCACAATTACACAAAGTAGTTAACCTTGTTTTACCAACCTCATGCCATAACTCTTATTTTACAATCAACATATTACTAACACCAACCAACCTCATCATAGTTTACAAGTATAAATCCATATATACATGCTTACTAACTTTATAATACAACATCATTTCCATAACCAAATCAAACTAAAATCAACCATCCGAATCATTATCAAACCACATGATTACCATTCAATTTCTACACTATATATAGCGACATGAATAAAGTTCCCATTTTCATTAAAAAAAGAGTAGTTTACTCACCGAACTTCAGTAAAAGCAACCCGAACATAGGTTATACTTGCCAAAGACTCCTTAGCTTTGAAGGATGAAAACTTTAGGTGCTAGCAACCCTCAAAATGGGCTTAGCCGAGGTGTATGTAGGCTCGGCCAGAGGTGTGGGGGTGGATGTGGGGTAGTAGCATGAAGGTAGATGTAACGACTTATAATTTCGCTACTTCAAAGATGAGAAATTTTATTTATTTTAAATTTAAAAAGGGTTGAAAACTTAAATAAATAAGTTATATACAATAAATAATAATATGGAATTATTTATTACTATAACTACTAAATAAAAATAAAAAATTTGGATTTTTAAAACACAACAACAAAAGTTAAGTTTTGTTAAAAATAAATAAAGGCTTAAAAAAATAGATTTAGATATTTATTTAAAAATACAAATCTTATATAAAAGATCTAATAAAGATAATAAAAGCATGTTAAAAGATTTAAAAATATGTTAATAATCGTTTTAGAAAAATAACCAAATTTTATCGAATTTTGTCACTTTTACATGCACTGTAAAAATAAAGATTTTGATATTATTTAAATATGATTTTAAAATATGAATAGACATGTTTTAATTTATTTAAAATAAAAAATTTCATTTTAAATTTGGTTTACATAAATGAATAGCTTAAGTAAACGTCAAAATGTGACCTAAAACATTTTGTCGAAAATCAACGTTTTGTCAAATAAAAGTTGTCATAACATCGTTGCACCTTTATTTTCTTATATATGAACATATATTCAAGTAGTATAAGCATTATTTAATTCACCAGTCTAGTTTACTTTTATTAAACAAGTTTAGAAACAATTAGCAAAAGTAAACACAAAATGATAAAACATGTCACATCAAATCCAACCAAATCTTTACTTTTTAATACTTAAATATTAAGTGATTATGACATAAAGTGATGATGTGATAATGTGATGTTAAGTGTTGAAAAAGTAATAAAAAATAAGGATATTTTGATAATTTTATAAAGGATTAGTTTTGTAATTCACCACTCCTTACTTTCCCATAAATACTCATCCATTCTTCTCGTTTTTTACACTTCTCATTCTTTTTCTTATTCCTTTAAGCTATTTTAATGGTTTCCCTCTTTAAGAGAGGTATGAGGGTTAAAAATAGTAGAGTGCTGAAGCACTAATCCACTTGTTACTCTCTAACCTCTTCATAATTCACTTCTTTTTCTTCTCTTCTTAAAAATGGCCTTAGGCCGTGAGTTTGGGAGTTGATAGGCGGAGGACGTGAGCAATATAGAAGGGGAAGGATGTGGTCAAGAGAAAGAAGGGATGTGGGGTGGTGGTCGAGCACTTGGAAAAGGTGGAAGAATGTTTAGGTGGTGTTTTAGTGAAGCGTTGAATTAAATGAATATTGGTAGGAAGTTAAACGTTTTGGTTAGAGGTGAGAAAATTCTCACTGCTTTTAAAACATCGTATTTTGATTTTTCTATAATAATTATCCTATGACATAAGCAAGTATACATCCCTTTAAAATGTTGCTATGGATGTTGGTTATGTTTGTGTTATGATTGAATAGTAGCAAGTGTTAATGGTGTGATTATTTATCATATTAATTTGTGTATAGACCATAATTATGTTAGTGATAAATGTTAAATTTGGTTATGTTCATTTTGATTAAGTGATCTCTTTGTTAAGAAAGACCCAATTTTGGTTATATGATATGCTTTGGAAAAATAGGGCTCTTTTCAATTAGAATTGAAATTAAAGTAAAAATAAAAGAGAGTTTGAAATTTGAAGTGAAACAGGATTAAAATGATAGTTAAAGTGAAATTGAAATTGAAATGAATAGTGAAATTGAAATTGAGATGAATAGTGAAATTGAAATTGAAATTGATTTTAAAAATTAAAAGTGAAATTAAGGTTGAATTTGAGTTTAAATTAAATTAGATTTGAAATCTAAGTTTTAATTGAGTTTAATTTGAAGTTAGAATAGAAATCGAATTGAAATTTGAATTTAAAATTTAATATTAAAATAATAGGAATATTATAATATTATAATATGGAAATGGTGAAAATACCTTTTAAATACTTTAAAAATTGAAAATATTGATATAAAATGATTTGCAATGATTTTATAAGTGATAAATTCAACTAGAATAGATTATTTCAAATATTAAAAATAGCTAAAACTAGATGCGTCGTGCAATGGTAGTTCGCGATTTTGCACCGAAAACTTCAAATGAATGTGTAGAGTGGAATATAGCTTGAAATTATTCGAGATAAGAAAATTCTGGACTATTATTTCCATATCTTCTAAACGAAGAAATAAAATCAAAATTCCATTGAGTAGATTTTGAATTGTTTCCAAATTAATTTTCTAGAAAAATCACGCCGGTGTAGTTAAGTAAACATAACAGGAAATCCTTTTAAATGAATGTTTTTAATTATGGAAAAATATGGAATAAATTTGATAAATCCATTTAAATAGTTTAATGAGATTTGAAATTGAAAATATGAATTTTCAAATATTAAAAAGTTGTTTAAATCAATTAAGCGTATATAGCACTTTCCGCAGCACTTTTATACTGCGAATTCTATAAATTTTTGAATGTAAGTTTAAACGTGACAATTCTTCCTAGAATCAATAGTGAATGATTTTAGAAGGAAAAAAAGAGTTTAAAAGATAATTTGGAATCTTTATAATCAATCTCTAAATAAAGTTGATAACTGAGTATGCGGAAACAACTAGTACATTTGTCTCGCTTGTGAGATCTAGGAAGATAAAACACGGTGTTTAACTAAGGTTAGGAATGGTGCAATCAATGCCCTGAATTTACATGGTCTCTGTTTTCTCTTCATAGACAAGGGGTGGAATAGATCAAAAGGAAAACCTGGATGCTTTAAAAAGATTGTATTAATTTTCTGAAATAAAAGAAGATCGTTATTATCCAAAATTTAAGCAATCCCCAAAATAAACAAATTACAGCTTGGATTACATAGACATAATCTTCTTATACTTGTATTAAAACCCAAGAAGGAACTTGTCCTATTCGTGGAATTTAAAGGTTGATTTCACCGTATTCCGCCCATAGCACTTGTTGAATACGAAAATTGATGTTGAGTAAAATTAGAATGATTTCTATGATAGTATTTACTCAAAAATATTTGCAAAGACTGATTTTAGGGTTTATCATAAACGATGTCTTAAATAACATTGTTTTTGACATGCCTAAAAGTTATGGAATTTGGATCGAGAGTTAAGTGAAGAAATTTGAGATATCTAAAACAAAAAAAGAATTGCTTAGAATTATTCTAAGTCAAAAGAGAGAGATTCCAAAATCATTCAAAAAGAATTAAAGTAAAAAGAGAATTAATGATCCTTTATACTCATATTAACTTTTTATTGATGATTGGCTTCGAAGGAACCGGGGTCGGATTTGGGTGATTCCTATCCGAAAAACCACTTCAAACCAATGTATACATTCGAATGTGAATACATGTTGAAGATGATGATTATTGAAGACCGTGGATCTTCATAGCATGAGGACTGCTTGTTGGCATGCTTTGGGTAGCTCCCATTATAGAGTTATTTATAACAGTGGTCTCCTTGTTGTGGAGATTCGGCTTGAAAGGACTACTCGCTACTAGTGGTAGTAGGAAAGTGCCTTCGGTTTTTCAGTTCTTGGATGACTTGTATGGACGTTTGTCTGACATTTCACTTCTAAAGATTACGTACATTGGTTTTTACAAGCGTACATCAGTGGTGGTGGAGAAGACAACTTCTCTTAGCTTAACACCTCCTTGAGACGTACGAGCTCAAGGGTTGTATTTTTGTGGAAGGCAATTAGTTGTCAATGGAAATGGCAATGTGGCATTCAGATATGTGATATGTGCTATGTGAAAAGGTAATAGATGCCTCAAGCCTCACAATTGGAAATGACCGAAACAAGGCTAGGTGTAGCAAGGCTAAGTGGGTCATTCCTAATTAGGGTATGATCAACCCCTTCTAGATATATTTCTTCCCACTATGACGTTCAGGATGCAAATTAATGTGGATTGTATGCTAGACCGCGATCTGTTAAAGGTAATGACTGGATGATGATATATTCCATACTATCTAGTTATGGAGATAGGCCGGTCTTGTGTTGGTAGATGACCTTTTGTGATGGTCATTGGGGCATCCATCTAGAGGTGTACCAATCGGAAGGTAGCCCCTTCATCTGGTCATTTGTATGGAAATCCATTCTCCAATAAGAATCTACAGTTTTGTTGTAGATCCCAATATGCTAGAATTTAATAATGGTAAAAATTTCGGCTAAGATTAATAAGTTTGTTTGCAAATGTTTTCGAAGATATGTCATTAAAAATAATATGAAATGTTTTGATATAAAAGTGCTTTATCATAATGTAAAAACCCTTCGCTGTTTATATGTAGGCGTGATCTTATGAGATACTCTTTCTTTTCAAAAGGATTTTATTTAAAGACTAATATATGACACTGTCATCTATTATCGAGTTTTTCTCACGTTGGTTTATCAAGCCTGATCCGGGTATGTTCAATACTCGGGTAAGATCCGAGTAGTTCACGTTTAATTGACGAAATTTGGAGTTTCCAGAGGAAAGCTGGAGGTATTTATCTATGTATGGACGTTTTTTATTATCCGTTGTGCTTTGTTAGTTTTAGTTTGATATTTGTCCGCAACTGTAAGGACAAATATTTATAGCTGCCCTAATTGAGTTTAGGTTAGACTTTGATATATGAATTTTAAAAGTTTTCCACTGTAAAGATATTTGTTCAATATTATACGTTATTCCTTTTGTGTGGGATTTTATTTTGTCTATTTTTCTTTTTACTCTTCATGTTCCGTCCTTTCGTTCAATTTGAGTTGGATATGTGTGGTTTATTTCGATTTACAGGGTACGGAAAAATGGGCCATGACATTTGGTATCATCGCTGAAGGTTAAGCGAGAACCTTGGCTTTGTTATGGGTAAAGACTCATCAGAGAGAGGACTAGTAATATCCTTGGGTGAGCAACTCATTAGAGATAGGGTTAGTAACACCTAGAATGAGTTAGGAGAGTGCTACATATACAAGCGCATATTTGTTTATTTTATAAAAGTAATTTTGTTTTAAATAAATTGGTAAATAAAATAGTTTTACCTAGGGTTTATATTTTAAATATCAAAGGGGATATTATTATTTTTAGTTAGAAATTAAGCATTGTTTGTAATTTTGCTTAGTAAAACTAAAATATGAGTATCTTGTGATTAGAGTTGCACGATTTGACTATAAGATATTCCATATAGAATCAATTAGTTGAAAGCTAGAGTTTAGAACATTAATCATATACCCTTAAATATTTAATATTAAGAAATAATAATGATTCGATGATTATTATAATGGATGGATTTAAAAGTTTTGTAACAACCCTGGCTGGAAATTACCGCTAATATTAAATTATAATGATAATTATAATTTAATATTGGATTTATTGATTTAATTGGAAGTAAATTTTGAAGTATATTGTTTAGTTGATATAAACAATATTGTTGGATAAAATCTTGGGTAAATGAAATTGATTGTGCTTTATCGTGAGAACATGAGATTTATTTCAATTTAAAATGGTTGAAATAAATTCTAAAATGAAGAAGAAATATTTTTATTATGAATAAAAATGATAAACATGTGTGGAAATAAAGTTATTACTTTATTTCATGAATTTTTGAGTGGAGTTGTGTAATTAAATTCAATTAACATGTAAAATTTGGTGATATTGCAATTTATTGCCAAAATTGCTTTTTCTTTGTTAATAATACAAAGGAAAATGGTTATTAATTAACTAATTACAATAAATACTTTTAGCAATGGTGTTTTTATGTTTTAGGGATGTTAAAATAATTACTTACACTTTATTGGATAGGACATATATTTTATTTAACATGTATACGTCAAAATTTGCATTATTTCTTTAAATTGTGCAAATTTATTAAAAATACGAGTTTATTGTTGAAATAACTTTAAAATTTGATAAAATAGGATGTTTTATCATTTTAATAAATTCTAGACGTTGCAACGATTGCAACGCAATTTATTTCGTCTGAAAACATTAAAAATTGAGAAAGTTATGAATAAAAACATTGTATAAGTGTAAATTGATCAACTTCGTTATTTTTGTTAAGTAATTAATTTTGGGCCTAATTACCTAACCCATACCCATTAGTCCTAATGAGAAACATCTGGAGGAAAAGTACGTTCTTCTTCTTCAATTGTATACGGCTTCTCCTCAAAACTTCTGAAACTTAAAAACAATGGCTGTCTTCTCAAACCCTAGCCATAATTAACAAAATTCTTTGCTAAATCAATAGAAATTCGGGTCTAATTCAACAAGAGGTAATCTCCATCCTTCTCTATCTTGAATTTGAGGAGAAATCCATATTTGTTTATTGCAATTCTTGTTTTGTAATTTATCTTCTCTTGCATGCCTATTTTCAGCAATCACAGGTCCAGCAAAGGCGAATTCGAGTTGAAAGCTTGCATCTTCAAGCCTAAATCATCATCTTTTTGCTGCTGATAGGTAAGCTAAGGCTTATAGCAACTGTAAGTGAACAAATTTCAGCAGCAAATAATCTCTTGCTTGAAATATTTGGTTAAATATGTTGAATTTAACCTCTGTTCTATATTGATTGATGCTGAAATTGCCCTGTCTTGTTTTGCTGATATCTGGCTCGTACGGTGTCGTATTGATACCATTCTTTTTTCAGATTGTAGAGGAATGATTATAGTATATTCATTTTAAATTTCATTGAGTTTTGAGTCTGTTTGGATATTCTTAGTTGCTGTCAAAAATGAAAATCCGAGAGGGATTAAGCCCAGAATATTCTAGTGGCTGGTTAGTATTTTCGCCATAACTTTTGTGTTTCTTATCATAATATTGATTTCTTGGATGTTCTGAAATCCTTGTGAAATATTCCACAACTTTCATGTTTTCAGTTTTGACTGATTTAGAAGTCTACATAGTGGAAAATTGGCATTTTCATCACTGTCCTGTGTTGACAGGCAGCGCAAATAATTTCTTTCTTAGTAGTATTTCGATCATAACTTCTTCATTACTGATCGGAATATCAAAATTTATGAAGTTTTGGAAACCTGAGGCTGTTGGCTACAATTTTTGTATTTTGTGTTTTATAGAATTTCGAAGTTTTCATGGTGGAAAATTGATGTTTTGAATGTTGGTTTGTTATGAACTGCCCCAATATTGATGTAATTGTTTAACTTTGATGATTTCATTTGCATGATTTTGCAAGAATTTTACTACGAAATTTGATGCTGATATTTGATTCTTTTGTCCAAAAATGAACTAGTAAATTTAGAATGTGACTTGAATTTAAATTGGTTTTAAATTAATATCGGTTTTTGCCGATTAAATTGCAAATTGATGTTTTTCTGAGTTTTAAAAATCCGAATAAATTGCATAAAATCTTCTAAAATCATGGTTTGAGAAATAAATGTTTTTACACATTTTTAAAGGTTTTTTAAACAATTATTCTTTATTTTCTAGGCTTTCAAAAATCATTAAAATTCTTTAAATGATAGGTTTTCACTCAAAATCCTTTAGATAAATTTCTATAAATTGGTTTAAAATCCCGTTTTCTCTACTAAAATATATTATAATTAATTTTATTTACTTTAATTACTTTGATGCTTTTTCGGACGTATGAGGAAGTAAATTAAACGGTTTAGTAAAATTACGAAGTATGGGACTCGTGAATTTACTTTATCGGTTAATTTCAGACTTGTACGATCGAAACAACTTTTGGGAATTGTTTGAATTCCTCTTTGATGACAACCACTTCGTGGTATGTTTTTGATGTATTTAAATCCTAACTGGGGCATTATTCCATGTCAATTTATTTGGTGTATATATATATATATATATAGTCCGAGAACCCCTAAATAGGAGTATATTCGATGATGGGCTATATTGATAGAGATGCTCTTGCCAATGATATGAGGCAAATAATTCGATGGAATTTGATGTTGATTTATGAATTTATGGTATTTCTTACTTGTCGATGAGATAAGACAAGTTTGGCATTTCATACCATTCGCCGATGACATGAGGCGATTCTTTTGATGATTTAGATGATTTTCATAGTGTGGCATCGACTAGCGGCAAGAAAACCGCTAAGTGAGAACTTGCGTTATGGGACGTACGTTACCTCTTTTCGGGTTACTATCCGAGAGTTTCTGACACATTCTAGAAGGACTACCAGTACTTTGAGTCCCGATTGGGTCAAGCAATGTTTGGCTCGATCAATGTGATGGCGGAGGCTCAGCGGACACCAATTGGAGTGAAGACTCCAATCACTATGATGGCGGGTGTTCGGGATGGATATAGATGACGTCATACATCGGAACAATTCGATGTGAGGACTCCGGTCAATAGATGGATATGGTACCATAATGATGGTAGTACTGGTAAGTAGCACGTGCATCATTGCTTCGGCATGCGGGATCTGGCCAATCCGCGGTTTCTTTTGATGATTCATGATGATTTTGATTTCACTGCCTTTTTATGTGTTTTCTACAGCTTTATAGATGTGAGGAAGGCATATATGATTTCTTGGTGGATTTTGGAAATTTTGAATTTATGAATTGATACTTGGGATTTTATATGATTTTGGAAGGTTGATTATTTCATGAATGATTGTTAGGAGTTTTCCCTTATACCCTACTCACTCGTTCTCTTATGTTAAACCCAAGTATATATATAGATGCAAACCACTGGTAGTGACATGTAGAAGTTATATGTTATCTACTCTAGTAGTTCTTATCTGCTTATGTTTCCCTTTAGGCTATAAGGGAAAAGTTCCCTTTTACCTTATCATATTTCTTTTCTAACGATAAGATTCAGTTTGTCTGACCCGTGTGTTTGTCACTCGGGTCAGACCGAGTTGCAGGTTAGGTCGGATATCTATCTTTTGTGCTTGGACCCATTTTTCTTTTTGAGGGGCTCATGACTATGGACTTGGCTACATCTTTCGTGTGTGTCTTTTGTGTCAGCTTATTGTACATATTATTTTATGGGGACAGAGATGTATGTATATCGTGTGGTTACACGCCACTATGATGTAGGGTGTTACATTTGATGTTTGGCTTGTATTAGTATATATATCTGTGGCTGCTGTTCTGTGATGTGATTGTTATATTTATTGCATTTTGTTTTTGAATAGATCCTATAGCCGTGTAGTATCGTATTAGTTAAACATTGAGTATGTCGATCACTTGAGATACACGGAAAAAAGGGTAAAAATCGACGTACTTAATCTTTAGCTAATGCATTACTATACGGTCGCCCTTAACCAGCCCTATTCTCTGTATTAGTAGACGAAATTACTCGTTAATTCTCTTTACTAATGTGGGTCTCAAGGTGGGGTGTCACAAGTTTCGTACAAATATCTTGTGAAGTAAAATTCACAATTTGACTATAAGATATTTGATGATAATATTGAAGCTAGAAATTGTAATTAGAGAAAGTAAAAAGAAAATTGCATACTTAGAAGAATTTCTTATCAACAAGATTGAAAAAAAGATAAACCTAAATTGAGACTTTTTGTAAATATAATATAAAAGGGTAAGTTCTATAACTTATAAAGGAGAAAGGTGATTTGAAATTTAGACACTTTGATTAGTTAAAAATTAAAGTGAAATTTAGGAATAAGAGATATAAGAAATATCATCCTAATATAAAACTTTGAATTAGTGATACATTAAGGGTAACATTTGTAATTCATGTTAAAGTAAAATTGGAAGTGGATAGGTTAGAAAAAAGGGGGAGGTGTTTTGAATAATAAGGTTAGTAGGTTGATTATTGGATGAAAATGTTTGAATAAAAAATACCATGTGAATTAAGTTTCGCAATTTGACTATAATGTATTTGATGGATTTAAGATTAAGAAATTTGATTTAGAAATGGATAGGTAAATAGATTAAGTAGATAATCACAGAATTAAAAGAAAAAGGTGTACACTTAGTAAAGTTGTCTTATTAATATATGGATTTGATAAATAATATTAGCTAAATTAAGACCTTAGATAAATAAAACTAAGGATTAAGTCTTATAACTTATTAATTTGAGATAATAGTAGAGTTTCACATTAGTTAAACACCCTAATTGAAGTAATAACGGTTTGAAGTTTGGGGATACGTATATGTACTCTTAGGAAGTAGAGGTAACTTATACAAGTTTAAGTCATATATGTATTCTTAAGTAATAATGGATTTAGAAGAAAGTAAATGGTTGTGAAATAAACTTGGATTAAAAGAAATTTCGAAAAATGTATTAGGTAAGAATGAATGTGAGTAAGTACACGAGTTAAACGTAGATCATTTCGGCACATAAATTTTGATCTAAGATTTGAGTACAGAACTTTGAGATGCCAATCCGAAAAAGGATTTATCACTCGATTCTTGACGGCGAGCATTGATGAGAGTTTATGGTTGTATACATGATTTTTCTACCATTTTTGAGAGCTATGCAAGGAAAGCAAGGGTTTGTGATCTGGAAGTCTAATCAAAGTCTACACTAGAAAATCAGAGGATCGATACTAGTTCGGAAGTAGTTGTGGATTCAAATAATAGTTGAATCAAATATCACATATAATATGATGTTTTGGGTCTGTCAATATAGTAGTTGGGTAGTTATCTTAAACAGTAGACACTAATAGATAAGGGTTGGACAGATGTTTTGGTGCATGTGTGTGTGTGTATACCTCAGGTATAGTACATGCTCATATCAGGGGTTCAGTTATGTGGATGTATCCATTTATGTTGATATAGTATCAGTTTGGTTGTTTTTGGATGTATAGTCTTGTTTGATTGTTGTATATATTACCTTAAGTGTGCATTACGCATTAGGATGGGTACGATAGAATTATGACTTGATGTATGTATACATAACCTTAAGTACATGTTAAGTACTCAGGTTAGTGCGGGGAATTCTTGTATGTATGTTTGCATCATTTTTTTAGTGTTGTTATGATATCAACCTTCTTCTTTTCTATCATCAGTATAAATAAGTCAAAATATTTGAGAAAATAAGTATGACATAGATTCTTTTATCTAACTTTCATTTCGAGGACGAAATGCTTTTAAGTAGGGGAGAATGTAACGACCCGTAATTTCACTACTTCAAAGATGAGAGATTTTGTTTATTTTAAATTTAAAAAGGGTTTAAAACTTTAATAAACAAGTTACATAATAAATAATAATAGAGGAATTATTTATTATTATAACTACCAAATAAAAAGCAAAAATTTGGATTTTAGAACAAAATAGCAAAAGTTATGTTTTGTTAAAAATAAATAAAGGCTTAAATAAATAGATTCAAATATTTAATTAAAAAGATAAGTCTTATTTAAAACATCTAATAAAGATTATAAAAGTATGTTAAAAGATTTAAAAATATGTTAATAATCTTTTACAAAACGCATTTTGTCACTTTTACGTACACTGTAAAAATAGAGATTTGATATTATTTAAATATGATTTAAAAAAATGAATAGACATATTTTAATTTATTTAAAATAAAAAAGTTCATTTTAAATTTGGTTTACATAAGTGAATATTTTAACTAAAACGTCAAAATTTGACTGAAAACATTTTGTCGAAAATCGACGTTTGTCGATTAAACGTTTTCGCAACATTGTTACACCTTTATTTTCTTATATATAAATATATATTCAAATAGTATGAGTATTATTTAATTCACTAATCAAGTTTACTTTTACTAAACAAGATTAGAAACAATTAGCAAAAGTAAATACAAAAGGGCAAAACATGTCACATCAAATCCAACCAAATCTTTAATTGTCTTTGCTTAAATCATAAAAGATTAAGACATAATATGATAATGTCATAAGTTGATGTTAAGTGTTGAAAAATTAAGATAAATTAAGGATATTTTGATAATTTTGCAAAAGATTAGTTCTATAATTCACCACCCCTTACTTTTCCTACAAATACCCACACATTCTTCTCATTTTTCACACTTTTCGTTCTTCTTCTTCCTTCAAGCTATTTTAATGGATTCTCTCTTTAAGAGAGGTAGGAGGGTTAAATATAGTGGAATGCTTAAGCATTAATCCACTTGTTACTCTCTAAACTCTTCTTAATTCACTTCTTCTTCTTCTTCTTCTCCTCTTCTTAAAAATTGTTTTAGGTCGTGAGTCGGGAGTTGATAGGAGGAGGACGTGCGCAATATGGAAGAGGAATGCTATGACCAAGAGCAAGAAGGGATGTGGGGTGGTGGCCGAGCACATGGAAAGGGTGGAAGAATGTTTAGTTGGTGGTTTAGTGAAGCGTTGAATCAAGTGAATATTGGTAGGAAGTTAAACGTTTTGGTTAGAGGTGAGAAAATTCTCACTTCTTTTAAAAGATCGTATTTAGATTTTGCTATAATAATTGTCTTATGACATATGCAAGTATACGCCCATTTAAAATGTTGGTATGGATGTTTCGTTATGTTTGTGTTATGTTTGAATATTTGCAATTGTTTATGGTTGTGATTATTTGTCATATTAGTTTGTGTATGGACCATAATTTTGTTAGTGATAAACATTAAATTTGGTTATGTTTATTTTGATTAAGCGATCTCTCTGTTAAGAAAGATCCAATTTTGGTGATGTGATATGCTTTGGAAAAATAAGGCTCTTTTCAATTAGAATTGAAACTAAAGTAAAAATAAAAGAGAATTTGAAATTTGAAGTGAAATGAGATTAAAAAGATAGTTAAAGGGAAACTGAAATTGAGATGAATAGTGAAATTGAAATTGATTTTGAAAATTGAAAGTGAAATTAAGGTTGAATTTGAGTTTAAATTAAAATTAGACTTGAAATCTAAGTTTTTAATTGAGTTAATTTGAAGTTAGAATGAAATTGAAATTTGAAATTTAATATTAAAATAATAGGAATATAATAATATTATAATATGAAAATGGTGAAAATACCTTCTAAATACTTTAAAAAGTGAAAATATTGATGAAAAATGATTTGTAACGATTTTATAAGTTATAAAATTCAACTTAAATAGATTATTTCAAATATCGAAAAATAAGTTAAAACTAGGTACGTCGCGCAATGGTAGTTCGCAATTTCACGCCGAAAAGTTCAAATAAATGTGTAGAGTTGAATGTAGCTCGGAATTCTTCGAGCTAAGAAAATTCCAGACTATTATATCCATATCTTCTAAACAAAGAAAGAAAATCAAAATTCTGTTGAGTAGATTTTGAATTGTGTCCAAATCAATTTTCTTGAAAAATCACGCTAGTACAATTAAGTGAACATAACAAGAAATCCTTTTAAATGGACATTTTTAATTATGAAAAAAATATGGAATAAATTTGATAAATCCATTTAAAGAGTTTAAAAGTGATTTGAAATGGAAAATATGAATTTTCAAATATTAAAAAGTAATTAAGCTTATACAACACTTTCCACAGCACTTTTATGCTGCGAATTCTATAACTTTTTGAATATAAATTTAAACGTGACAATTCTTCCTAGAATCAATTGTGAATGCTTTTAAAATTAAAACTAAGTGTTCAAAACATAATTTGGAAGGTTTATAGTTAACTCAAAATAAAGTTGATTAATGAGTATGCGGAAACGACTAGTAGTTTGTCCCGTTATGAGATCTGAGAAGACAAAACAAGGTATTTTACTAAGGTTAGGAATGAAGCAACCAGTGCCCTGAATTTACCCGGCCTATGTTTCTCTTCTTAGGCGAGGGATGGAACGGATCGAAAGAAAATCCCGGATGCTCTAAAAAGATTGTATTAAGTTTCTAAAGTAAAAGAAGATCAAATTTATCCAAAATTTAAGCAACCTCCAAAATGAACAAATTATGACTTGGATTGCATAGAGATAATCTTCTTATACTTGGTATTAAAATCTGAAGAGGGAACTCATCCTATTCGTGGAATCTAAAAGGTGATTTCACCGTTATTCCGCCCATAGCACTTGTTGAATATGGAAATTGATGTTGAGTAAAATTAGACTGATTTCTATGATCGTATTTACTCAAAAATGTTTCTAAGATTGATTTTAGGGTTGATCATAAACGATGTCATAAATGACATTATTTTTGACGCGTCTAAAAGTTAAGGAATTTGGATCGAGAGTTAAGTGAGGAAATTTGAGATATCATCCAAAACAAAAGAATGAATTGCTTAGAATCATTCTAAGTCAAAAGAAAGAGATTTCAAAATTATTCAAAAAAAAATAAAGTGAAAAGAGACTTAATGATCATTATACTCATATTCACTTTTTATCGATGATTGGCTTCGAAGGAACCGGGGTCGGATTTGGATGATTTCTATCCGAAAAACCACTTCGAACCAATGTGTACGTTCGAACATGTTGAA
This sequence comes from Allium cepa, assembly GCA_030765085.1. Taxonomy (NCBI): domain Eukaryota; kingdom Viridiplantae; phylum Streptophyta; class Magnoliopsida; order Asparagales; family Amaryllidaceae; genus Allium; species Allium cepa. The sequence goes on from CM060943.1 coordinate 435,459,450, forward strand.
GATGATGCTTATTGAAGACTACGGATTTTTGTAGCGTGAGGACTGCTTGTTGACATGCTCGAGGTAGCTTCCATTAGAGTTATTTATAGAAGTTGTCTCCTCGTTATAGAGATTTTTGGATTGCAAGGACTACTCGCTACTTGTGGTAGTAGGAGAGTGCATTCGATTTGTCCTATTCTTGGACGATTTGTATAGATGTTTGTCCGACACTGCGTTTCAATCACAATCCAAAATCCAGCGTTTAAAAATCGACATCCAATACCTCACTTATATTCGAATGCCGGAGACTCAAACGTCGGACTCCAGTTCGGTGGAGCTTATAACAACATTAGATGATACAACACAGCGGAAACAAAATGAATTTCATTGATAAACAACACAGATACAACATGGATACAACATTTGATTACAATAGATAACCACCATCACCAAAGTGCTATACACGATACAACAACAAAACAATAACACCACAGCGGAAATGACAGCGGAGTCTTCAAAAAGATCCAACATAAGCACCCTCAAACCAAACTTCAAAGCTTCCAAAAGATTTTCAAACCAAAAACTTCCAAAATCCGATAGCTTCCAAAACCAAAGACTCCAAAAGATTCCTAGATCCAAATTAGAACTAACTCCAAACACGGATAACTTTCTCCTAGGCTGCTTTGTGAATAATTATGGGCACCCAGAGTTTAGGAAGTAAATAATAAACTCCAGGCCAGTCATGAGACTAGTATGAGTAAACAAAAAATAGTTGTTTGTACAAAAACAATTTATAAAAAAAGTCCATTCATGCGTTTGGAAAATTAAACTACCATAAGGCCTCCCGGCACACACACACAATGCGATCGCACACTTGGGGGAGATTTCTCCTTATGATAGTCAAACATGCTTGATACGAGAAAACTCTTTTGATATTATTATTAGTGCATAGTGTAGAAAACATTTCGAAAATATAATACTAATCTTGGTGAGCATACGTACCATTATAGTATGCCTACTATAGCTACCATATTAGATGGCAGGTTCTACAACTAAAACCGTACAGGGATCGTATTTGGTGATTGGATTGCCAACAACGGCCAGGCTAAGGAACTTCCTTTCCGAATGGATACGCCTCTGGAGGGACACCCCGAGAACCTAACCGTATCTCTGCCAACACAAGGCCGGGTAACCTCTGTAACTAGGTAATTACTGATACGAGTATGCCATCCTCGGTTGTAATCGACCTTTACCCGTGGCCCCAATAACCACATAAGTTAAGTATTTGGGCTCCATATCATGATATCACTTTTTATCCAGAAGGAAATGCACATATCCTAAGGGGTGCTACCCCCATAACCTTGTCGCATCCTTCCTGTTTCGATCATTTCCGGGTTGTGAGGTTCGACGAAGACTCATCCACAAAGCTACGCTTTTCATAAAGGTCATGCTTCGATCAACAAATGATCAGCACTCAGCATTCCACACTACCAAATTGGGAGTATATCACGAATCACCATCAACTACATAACCTTTGAGCTCGTACGTCTCAGAGAAGGGTGTTAAGCTAAGAGAATAAATTCTCCGCCACCAAACAGAAATGTATGATAGAAATCAACTTTATATCCGGGTGTCTACAATCCCGACCGGACTCCCCATCACATATGGAGATCTCTATACCAGAGCAACTCAGTGCAGAGACAATCGACAGGAAATCCTTTCGTTCTCGAAAATACCCGGTCTTCACCATCGTCTTCAAATTCACTCCCATTTAGTCGTATCATTATTTGGAATGGGTTTTATGACACAAAGTCCTCTCCCAGCTCAACCGAATAATGAGCGCTTATTTTTAAAACACGTGGATACACAAGTCACAAAGATTCACCGTTAAGATTCGATGTGGGTTTCGGATAACCATTTGGAATCTGACTCCCTGTCGCATTGAAATTCAAATGTCGTTTAAAGGCCGACAGTTTTCACATTCACACAAAAATATATCACAGATATAACAGTTCAATTCACAGCAATTCAGATCACAAAGTATCACAGTCGTATATCAGAGGTATCAATCAGTTCAAGGCATTCAATAATAATTCAACATCTATAAGCAAGGTTAATTAATCATGTGATTATAATTAATTAATCACATAATTATTTTCATTAATTATCCTTAATTAATGATTAATTATCCTTAATTACAAATTAATTAATCCTTAATTATTAATTATTAAATCTTTATTATTTATTAATTAACCTTAATTATTAATTAATTAACTTTAATTATAAATTAATAATTAATTATTCTTTAATTACTATCATTAAGTAATTATCCGTTAAGTAATTATCTTTAATTACTGTCATTAATTAATCTTTAATTACTTTAAACTTTAATAAATTAATTAAAAGATAAATCATTAGTTTTAATTAATCACTAATTATCATTAAAATCTTTAAGTAACAAACCTTGTAGTCAATTAACATTAACCCATAAATTAACTTAAGGGATTGAGGTCAGTTAATAATTTAAAAACATTTTATCTTAATTAACTATTTAATTGCATTATTTATTTAAAATAAATTAATAATTAACTAATAATGTCGCAAAATTGAATAAATTAAACTTAATTACTTTTGAATAAATTTACTTAAAACCATTATTAATCCAAAATTAAATCAAAACAATTATTTAAAAACATGGGTTAAAAATGTTTAAAATTTGAATTTGGTTTTAAAGTTGAAAACTATTTTTATATCTATCCCGAGGCCTCCTCGAGTGTCAGCCTGAGCCCAGACCAATTTCTTTCGAGTCTTCCCTGAGCCTTCCAATTTCTCTTTGTTTTGATTTTAAAATTTTAAAACTTGTTAAACATGTTAACCCACACGATTTTTACCCGAGCAATTACTCGAGTCAGCAGCATAATTTCCTGAAGACAACTTCGAGACAACCACCTTTCTTCCTCAACCCAGGCTACTAACACAAACCAGAATCATGTGCATGTGCACCGCCGTTCTGGCCACCTCCGATCCAAGCTCCGACCATCAACGAGTCGGCGACTACATGCCCTAACCACCAAACCACCCAGAAAACCAAAACGTTGATGAACTCGCGATCGAGCTATACGACCAACTCTTGAACTCAAACTATGATCAACAAAAATCATTCGCCTCGACGATCCCGGCCGTCTAAAACATCGCCATCATGCTCATCACTTTGTCAACTATCCCTGCTTCGATTCCACCAACCCCGGTCCAGTCCGGTTCGATGTTGACGATACCATTACTGCGAGAATATGATCGACTAGAAACTGGGTTAAAACCCTAAATTAATCTTGCTCCACCGCCTTGGTGAATTATAAGTTCACCGAGTATTTTTTTGATGATCCTCGACCACCAAGCGTGCTCCAGCTTCGATCACGAGACGAATTATGTCACTGATCACCAGAATTTGCCAATAAACCCAAAATCGTTCAACCCGCATGTTCTTCGTGGATATGGACTTAAAAATTATGATTTCAATTTTGAAAATCATCATTTTTGAAAGCGTTTCAGCTGATATACCTGAAACTAGAAATCACGACGTTTGAAATTACAACACATTTTGATTTTTCTTGTATTCATTGATTTTTCAAAAAATACTTTGATTAATTATGATTGAAATTATTTTTAAAAGGTAAAACATGATTTTACAAACATATTTTGTTTAGATCCTAAAGTCTAATAAGAATCAGAGGAGGAGAATTTGAATTTTGAATAGGTTTTTGAAAACCTTGGACTATGAACAGAGGTGAATATGCCTGTGTATCAGATATGCACAGACAAATATATACATATACACACATATTTGTACACATGCAAACAATTTTTCACTTAGGCATGATTTCAAACAATAAGTTTATAATGTAGATTGAAAAAGAGTTTACTCGCCTTTTATTTTGAAAACAGAGAGCCTGTAACTTAAAAACTGGAAAATGTTTTTAGGTTTTGATCTGCCTTGATACTTGATTTGGATTGAACTTGTTTTTTGAGTAGAAACTGATTTTGATTTCCTAAGTTGAATCTATGAATTTGCTTAATTACTTGATGGCTTTGATGCTTGAGATTATTTCAGGCTTCCGATTTGAAATTATAAAAGATGTTTGAATTTTTTTCTTTTTTTCTTTTGTTTCTAGTTTGTACAGACCTTTTTGATTTTAATTTTATTGGTTTAAGTTTTTGATCAATTTAAAGAAAAATGAGAAAAGTAGGAGATGAAGTATTTACATAGACTTGATTTCTCTTATTCATAATTTGTAAAAATAAAAGAAAAATTAGAAAATTTTACACTTGTTTACTCCCATGTTAAAAATCATTACACTTGTTAATTTTTTCCTAAAATCTTACCACTTGTTAACTTCATGTCTTAATTTTCTTACACTTGTATTTTTGCATGAGAATAATATTTATATATTATTTTTAAATTGTATTTTCTATTTTATAAATACATTTTCTTTATTTATACATGTAATCTTAAAAGAAAATGATTTTTAAATCACATATATACCAATAAAAATCACACATATATTATTGTTAAATCCTATTTATTTTTAAAATATTTATTTTTTAATTTCAATTCAAATTCAAATTTCAATCTATTCATATATATATATATATTTCTGTTTTTAAATCTAATTTATTATTCTAAGATATTTTTTAAAAATTTTAAATTTAGATTCAAATTACAATCTATATACATATACATATAAACAATACATATTTTATTTGTTTTTAAAAATTCAAATTAATTCCAAAATTTAATTCCAAAATATATATTAATTTCTAAATAAATATTTGGCTAAAAATGGGATGTTACAGATTTCCTCCCATTAAGAAAATTTCGTCCTCGAAAAACAAAGAATACAAGAATACATAAAAAGATAGAGAAATGGCTTACCAATCAAGCCGGAATATCCACCCTGCACTTGGGATAGGACTTTTGCATACTATCCTCTGTTTCCCAAGTACAGTCAGTTGGATCTCCACTCCATTACACTTTTACCAGTTTCGCCACTTTATTTCTCAGTTTCTTTTCGCCTCGATCAATTATCTTTAACGGTTCTCTCTTTACAGCCAGATTTGGTGTGATCTCCAAATCCTGCTGAGCGGCCTCCTCAATGATATAGTCTGGATCGTATACATATTTCCGAAGGTGAGAAACATGAAACACATCATGTACGTTAGATAACCAATTGGGTAGCTGCACTCGATAAGCCAAAGGACTGATCCTTTCCAGTATAGGAAAAGGACATACATATCGCAGTGCCAGCTTACCAGTCTTTCCAAACCTCAATACACTATGCATTGGAGAAACCTTTAGGAAAACAGAATCTCCAACTTGAAACTCTAGAGCTCTTCTCCTGCGATCGGCATAACTTTTATGACGACTTTGGGCAGTTTTCAATTTCTTCCGAATAAAATCAACCTTTTTAGTAGCTTCTTTTATCATATCTGGACAAAGAACAAGCCTATCACCTAACTTAATCCAACATGCAGGTGATCGACACAGACGCCCATATAATGCTTCGAAAGGAGCCATTTCGATACTGGCCTAATAACTATTATTATATGAAAATTCAACCAGATGCAAATAGTCCTCCCATGAACTGCCAAAATCAAGAATACAAGCACACAAAAGATCTTCCAAGATTCGGTTTATTCCGTTTTCCCATCAGACTGCGGATGGTAAGCAGTACTGAAGTTCAATTTGGTTCCTAGTACGGCTTGAAGTGCCTCCAAAAATCAGCTAGTGAAGATCAGATCACGATCACTCACTATACTGCTTGGTATTCCATGGAGACGAACAATCTCTTTTACATACAATTCTGCCAAACTCGCTGTTGCTCGGGTTGACTTTACTGGGATAAAGTGGGCAGTCTTGGTCAGACGATCCACGATAATCCAAATTGCACATTACCTTTCTGAGTTCTTGGCAAACCGTCTATGAGATCCATAGACACTTGATCCCACTTCCATTTAGGCACTTCCAACGACTAAAGTAAACCCACCATCATCTTTTGATCACTTTTTATTTGCTGACAAGTAGCACAATAACTAACATAAATAGATATATCCCTTTTCATTGTTTTCCACCAGAAAGTCCTTTTTATATCTCGATACATCTTATTAAACCCTGGATGGATACTAAGTTTGGACTTGTGACCCTCGTCCAAAACTTCGCGTTTTAGATCCGAGATATCTGGGACACAAATTCTTCCTTTCAATCTTATAGCTTTACTATCATCAATTTCAAAACTGGTATCTTCACCGCGACGTATTCTCTCATAAATTTGATGAATTAACTTATCTTCTTTCTGCTTACTAGCGATCTTTTCAAGAAGAGTAGGAATGACAACTAGATAAGCAAGAACAACATGCCTTCTACTCGAAGTGTTAGCTACCATGTTGGCTTTTCCAGGCGTATATAGAATATCCAAGTCGTATGATGCTAGACATTCCAACCAACGTTGCTACCTTAAATTTAAACCCTTTTGGGTAAAAAGGTACTTCAGAGATTTATGGTCTATGAACCTTGGCTCTAGTGGGGATTACTTATTGAAATAGAGCCCGTAGTACTCTAAGTTTGAGTGTATTAGTAGTATGAGTGCGTATTTGTTAGTGAATATAAGATTTGTTTTTATATTGTGTTGACTTATTGGTTAATTGTTTATGAATTCTGGTTGATATGCGGGACGCTATGTCATCGATAGGGGTTTCTAAACTCTTGAACAAGATAATCTGACACGGTATGGTTTTAAAAATAGGGTAAATGAAATAATTGTACTCAAATTATTTTTGTATGTAAAGAAGTAATTTTCCATAAATTATTATAGTAATATATGGTTGCCTGGTTGTTAGGGAATGATAACATTAAATTATTATCATTATTGTGTAGAAATTGAATAAGAAATTGAAAATTGTAACTAAAAGTTAAGAATAAATTCATATACAAATGGAATTTTAAATGAAAATGGTGAATGTGAGTTATAAATTGAAATAAAATTCCAGGTAATGTTTGAATATAGGTTGGAAGAATTAGAAATTTGAAATTTTAGGAAAAGTTTATTGGGTTTGAAAATGGTTTTGAAAGGTTTTGGAGAAATAATAGTGATATTATTTCAGAAATATTTTTGAATTGGATCTGGAATCTAGTGTGATTTGGAATTTAAAATATTTGAGAGGATTTTTTAAAGAGGTAAAAGCACTAAACTCTTTTCGGTCACTGGAAAATAACTTCGGTAATGACTGTAGCATCATCGATGTTCATTTTCGAGTTTCCAAGAGAGGGATTACTACCTGGATGTTTTAGATTGGTGTTTGTTTGCGAAGACTGGGTTTGATTTTGAAGTTCAGAGAGATAATTGAATTTATCAAAGGATTTTGGATATAATTGATTACAAGGGTGATTATGAACTGTTGTGAAATTGTTTAAATTTCTAGAAGTAAAGTGGAAATGTTTATGAAATTATAAATGGGTTTGATAATCTATAAATTGGAATCTGTTAGAAAAAAATTTAACTTGAGGAAGAGTTAAAAATTTGAAGTAAGTAAGAAAATGAAAAGATAGAATGTAAGCCAGCTAAATGAAGTAAACTAAAGAAGGTTAGCAAATGGAATGGAAAAAAAATTGAAAAACTTATAAAAAAATTAAATTGAATCAGAGTGTAATTAAATATAGTTATAAAAAAAATTTAAACTGAATCGGAGTGCAATTAAATATAGTTAAGTTAAAGTGAATTTAAAGAAAAGTTTAAGGCAACTAAGTGAAATGGTTACTTAAATAAATTTGTGAATGGATAAACGAATTTACAATTGCAAGTAAATGAAATTCAAATTGTATGTTGAAATTCATTTTAAAATTTGTAAGTAAATGGAAAGTAGTCAAGTTGGACTAATAAGGAACTGAAATAAAATTAGTGAGTAAACCAATTGATTCAAGTGGGTAAGCAAATTTGAATCTATATGGAACTGGAACCAGATTGATTAAATGTAGATAAAAACCAAGTGGTAAAGTGAAAGTAATAATATAAGAATACATAACACGCTTATATTACACTTAAGAAAAGTTGAGGGTGAAAATGGTATTGAAAATATAATAAGTTAATAATTGGATAAAAATCAAACTGGATGTTGTGAAATGGGAAATTATAAATAAGTGGATGGAAATCATAACGAATGTGAATAAGGAAAAAATTGATTTAGTTAATAATTAATTGAGATAAATATGTAGGATATACATATATCATTTTATTCGTATAGAAATTTGATCTAGGTTCAAGCATAGAATTTTGAAATTTCGAGTCGGGAATTTTCACTCGATTTTCGACGACGAATCCCGAATATGGATTTTTGATTGATTCTGTGAATTCTCTATCATAATTGTGGCTATGTAAGGAGAACGATGGTTTCTGATCAAGAAACCAGATTTGAGTCCACACTAGGAAGTCGGGTGGACGATTCTAGTTCGGAAGTGAAATTGTGTGATCAAGTGAGCGATCGAATTGGATATTTCGTACGGATGATATATGTCCATCGTACGGATGTGAATGAAATAGATATGAACACTTTTGTAAAGAAATGTGTAAAGTGATTTTGAATGTTGTAATTGAACATTATTGCTTAGTAGGATACAGTTGCTTAAAAGCAAAAGGAAAATTGGAATTTTTGATTTCGAAAGATAAATGGAATTTAAAATAAAAAAGGTACGTATTTAAATTTGTGTACGAAATTTGATGATTTTTTTGGCTAGCCACTTGGCATTTTGTTTTTCTTTGAAATCTAGGGGCCCGTAGAGGCATTTTGTAGTTGTACCGAGCTAGCCGTGCAAACGAGACGCTGGGAAAAAATTTCAAGAATTTAGGGAGTTAGAAAATTTTGAGAAAATTTTGATAATTTAAATTTGGTTTTAAATTTAAATTTGAATGGTTGAGTGAGTGATATTGGTGGGAACATATGGAAGAAGTTTGGAAAGTTCGTAAGGGTGATAGTGTCTTTAATAAAAAGATTGTTTGGATGGTGTTAAAAACTGTTTGGTTGTGAGATTAATAGTTAACGGGTTGTGGACCATTCTTCTTAACTAGAAATTTCGAGGATGAAATTCTTTTAAAGGGGGAGGAATGTAACGATCTGGAATTTCTGGATATTGGAAACTGAGATATTTAATTGATTTTAAATATTTGAAAATTAGTTTAATTTGAATTTCAAAGATCACTATTTAATTGGCAATTAAATTATTGAATTTAATTATTGAAAAATTGGGTAAAATATTGAATCTAGAGTTTCGAGCTTGCTAAAAATATTTCAAAGGCTTGTAAAATTTATATTGATAATACTGGAGATAACAGAACTTTTGAAAATTGAATTTAAAACTGTTTTATTCAGTTTGAAATTTTATTGCTTAAATCGATATTTAAAAATAGCCTTTGTCACGACCCGTGACGCATCATGATTTAGAAAGAAAGGGATAGAAAAGAGAAAGATAGAAAGAAAGAACTAAAAAAAATCAGAATCTGATAGGGAAACGAATAAAATATATTAATCACATAGCATTACATAGCATACAACATCTATCAGAGTTGCACAGCTTGTGCATCACAAACTAGACAGTTATAAAGACCTGTCTATCATACAACTCTAGTATAATACAGACAACACCACAGAGATACAACATAGAGGAACCACTGTATGTCTATATACGTTGAAGATTCCTGGTCCATTTCTCCTCCAGAAACTCGTCAAAGCTAACCTGAATCCCCTAGCTACTCGTAAAAATTTGAGTACCCAAGAGTTTAATCAAATAGAAAATAAACTCCGGGTCAGACATGGGTCTGGTGTGAGTAAACAGGTTAAAGTTGTTTAGCTTTAAAAATCATTTGAAAACAAAGGTATCACGTAAGACTCCCAACACATAAACATGGGTAAGTTTTTACCTTATGCTAACCAAAACATTTGATAGGAAATCCAGTGATATTATAATAGTGTCTAGGGTTTTCAAGTAAAATAGAAAATAGCTGGAATGCTTACATCTCATGTTCCAACATAGTTGGGCACAATCAAAACGTACGACACTTATTGGAGATTGGATTCCATACAATGGAAGGGCTACTGGGGTACCGCCCGTCACAGTACCTGGTCTAGATCAGCGTACCGAGGATCCGCCCTGATCCCCTGCAACACAAGGCCAGAACCATCCCTTACTGGATAGTCCCGAACAAGGAAACCCCACAGTTGGCCGCGAACCAACTGCCCACTAAGCCGAATAAAAAGGGACCTCTAGACAGTGGAAAATCCCGTCTTACTTGGGCGCAACCCACATAGTCTTGCCACACCTCCCCTGTTTTAGCCATTCTCGGTTGATGAAGCTTGATGCTGCGATTACCTTTATAGAACACATCTATCTTAGAATGCTAATCATCCTCCTAACGATGTTCTGAAAGTATTCAGTCCATACAAGTTCGTTCTGGATTCGAACAAAACCGAAGGCACTATCTCGTTACACTCATTTTGGAATCACCCTCAGAGTTAACGACAATAGCCCTTGCACTTTAAATCTTCATCTCGAATTTGAAAGTACTATCTCCGTTATACTCGTATTGGAATCGCCCTCAGAGTTTTAACGACAAATGGTTCTTACACTTCGAGTCTTCATCTTAACTTGATATTTCACGACCTAATGTTTAATTTGGATCGATGTGGTTTTCGGATATCCAATTCGAAAATCCGATCCCAGTCTCACCGAATTCCAAATGCCGTTTTAATTTCCAAGTTGTTTAAGTTTAAATGGTATAATATACATTAAGGGTACATATTAACACAGATAGATAATTCACATTATCGCAGATAGATAATTCATATTATCCAATTCAACCAAATATTTCACATCATAAGCAGCACATATCATATATCAGAGATATCACATAATCCAAGGTATTCCATAACATTCAATCATCCATAAACAAGATTGATTAATTCTTAATCAATTTAATTAATCTCCAATTTAGATTAATTATCAACTTTAATCACTTGAATTACCTAAGTCTTGCTTACTAATATTAATTAATTACAACCCAATTAATTAATCATCTCTTAATCATCTATCTTAATTAATCATCCTTGATTAATTATTATTTTTTATTACCTTAAGTAATTGTTCTTTAATCATCCACTTTAAATCAATCATTCTTAATTAATTACTCTTTAATTACATTAAGTAATTAACCTTTAATTAATTAAGTAGATTAATTATTTTTTAACCATTATCATTAATCAACCTTTAATTAATCTCATTAATTAATGGCTCTCTAATTACTTCCATTAATTAATTATGCTTCTAATTAATTATTTTTGATAAGTAATCTTCAATTAATCACATTCATTAATTAACTTTAATTAATCACATTCATAAATTAATCATTCTTTAATTAATTACACTATGTAATTAATTCTTTAGTTACTATCATTAAGTAATTAAATTACTTCCCTTAAGAAATTTCTCTTCTATTTAACTAAATTCTATAATTACACATTAATTACTTACACTAATTAATTACACTTAATCAATTTCCTTTAGTGATTATCCTTAATTGATTAACTAATTAATTATCTTAGATCAATTACTTTAATTAATCAACTCACAATCACCAGTTAGTGATCTTTCAATTAATTACAATCGTTAGCTATCCATTAATCACTTTTACTAAGTAATTATCCTTGATTATTAACAACAATTAATTAACTTTTATTAATCTCATTAAGTGATTAACTATTAATTAATTTCAATAATTAATTTTCTATAATTAATCTCAACCTTAATTAAAGATAATTCTTTATCTCCATTAATTACTTATTAAACTTCATTAGAAAATATTTAAGAATCAATTTCATAATTAAGAATATATAGTTTACTTTAAAACAAAACAATTTAACATTAAATTTTAACATTTAAAATCTTTGAAACTTATTTAAAACTTGTTTGAAGAAATTAAATAAATACTTATTCATGAAAATTTATCAATTCCTTTTAAAACTTATTCAATTTTTAAATATATTCAAACTTGGTTAATATTCTTCTTTTGAAATCTAATCATTTTATTAACTTAATACTTGATTAATTGCTTTGTTTTGGAACTTTAAACAATAATTAAATTGGAAATTTTGTTTTTGATTTACCTTTAAACTTTGAAACTTTTGTTAAACATTTCCTTTATTAATAAAACTAGATTTCTTTGCTTTATAAAATCTGTTCATGTTTCACTGATTTTTAAAAATCTGGTTACTAAGACAAAATACGAACCCGAGACAAACTCGAGTTAATCAAGCAAAAACCTCGAGTTCTCTCATGAAACACTACTACTTCGAGTTAACCCAAAGAACTACTCGAGTTCGACCCAAGATATCTCCATCTTCCCCGAAGCCAAAACCAATACTGACACGAAAACGAATTCGTGCATGTGAACCATCAAACCATCACCCTTCGACCCTTTCTTCGATCATCGGCCTGTCAACGACAGCCTCGCCGTCCCTCACGAAAACCCAGATCGACAGAAACACCTACGAATCAAAATCGAGCACTTCGATCAAAAACTGAAGCAAACCTGATCATATAAAATCACCCTTAACAACCACCTCTGACAACTGGATCACCTGCCGACCTACCCAAAGTTACTCCACACTCCGACGAACCATATCCCCCTATCGCGATCACCTCTGGTGATCGATCGACTTCGCACGAAGCTAACCAATACCCTCGACTAAAACACCCCATCGAATCCTAGTTCGTCGCCGGCCGGCCGCCCATCCACTTAATAAAATCTTTTGCTATTTTTCCCAAGACCACCGAGCTATCCTCTACCTCCAGGAACAACCGCAAACTCCAGTCATCGCCGATCAACAAGAATCGGCAAAATACCCAAAATCAATTAATTTCGATTATCTCAACTTACACCATACTAAAAATCAAGAGTTCATCACCTAAATTCATCATTTTGCACTACAATTTAGATTCTATAATCAAAAAATTGAAATTATAATGTTTGATTTTAACCCATTTTTTTAATTTCCACTGTAATTTCCTATTCCTGAAATAATTCTAAATTTAAATACATGTAACCATTTATAAAATCTACATTACATTGTTACAATTATTTCCCTTTCAGGAATCATAACTTGAATATGATTATATAGGTAGATATAAATTTTAATGAAAATCTAGAGCCTGAAACAAAAACAGAGAAGCATGAACATATATATGCATAGATATTTCACAGACAAACTCTTATGCAAACATGCATTCACATCCAATATTCAAGTAAACATTGCATATCATGTTACTACAATATTTATCACACATATCAAAACATAGTAACAGATTTTAAAATAAGGTTTGCTCACCCATTATTTAAAACAGAGAGACAGGTTTTCAGGCTTAATCTGAAACTACTGTATTTGAATTTGAAGTTGATCTTTACTTGTATTTGAGTTGATTCTTTGCATTGCACAGGTTAGAGGTTGAAGATGAAACAAATGTTGAAGCTCAATTGAAAATTTGAACAGGCTGAAGTTTTTTTTTATTGCTTTTGAGTTGAGTTTGCTTCTTGACTTTGATCAGTTTGAAACTGTTCTTTTAAAATTTGATTTTCCTTCGATTTATTTTTCAGGTTTTGATATTTAAGAAGAAAGAAAGATAGATAAAGAAAAACTTTGAATTGAAAAATGAAAAACCAGATTTTCTCTATTAAAACATAATTTATTAAAAGTTTTGAAAGATAAGTGTTTGCCACTTGTTATATTGTATGACACATAAGTGACAAATGTATTTGCATAATTTTTATTGATTTACAAATGTTAATTACAAGGATTTTTACGTGTAAACCCATGTCTAAAAATCTCTTATGCATTTCTATTTATGCAAATAGGAAATTATGTTTTATATTTATTTATAAATACTTATGTTTTTAAATAAATTAATATATGATATGTTTTCAAACTATTCTTAGTTCATAAGATATTTAAAAAGAAAGTATAATTAAACATTTATATATATATTTATAGACCAGTTTAGTTTAAGTCATTTAAAAAGAAAGCAAAATAAAACTTTTATTAAATCTTATTTTAAACTTAAGCAAAAAATTAAAATTTAAACAAATAAACATTTACTTTAAATGTTTTAAAAATATATGGTTAACTTTAAGTAGCTTTTGAAAGGTTTTATTTTAATTCAATCCTAATTCCGAATTACAATATATATATATATATATATATATCAAATTTGAAAACATGTTTTTTTTATTTGTCAAATTCAAACAAAGCTTTTCTATTTACAATATATACATTATGAATATGAAACATTTTAATATTAGCTTTGAAAGATAAATTTTACCAAATAAATATTTATAAAAGAAGATTATTAAATCAATTTAATTACTTATTAATAAAGATTATCAAATTGTTATTGCCCAAAATTCCAGGTCATCACATTTCTCCCCCTTTAAAGAATTTCGTCCCCGAAATTTAAAAGCAAAGATAATTTAATAATCCATTAAATTTTATTTAATTAACAAAGCATAAATATCAGCCAGATACTAACAATCATAGCAACAAATTTATTTAAACAAACAAATCTAATTATCCCGGCACAAATCAGGATAAACTTTCCTAACACTATCTTGAGTTTCCCAAGTACAAATCACTGGGATCCTCGCTCATCTAAGTCCTAACTCTGAACCTAAGCTTCTTCTCATCTAATTTACAAACTGAACAGGATATCAAACCACACTCAAGTTCTTCTCAACTTCCAATCTTTTTGAACTGTAGATTCACAACCAATGATGGATCATACACGCACTCCCTCAGAGATATATGAAATACAATGTGAATCCCAGCTATCCACACTGGCAATTAATCCTAAAGAACTTATCATATCAAGAATACAAAAATCCAATATATCTCGGAGCTAACTTTCCAAAGTTACCAACTTTATTGCTCCCTTGATCGGAGAAACCCTGACAAAACGAAGTTTCCAACATCGAATTCCAAATTCTATTATCTCTTATACACAAAATTTGTCAGACGATCCTGAGCTGCCTACATCTTTCCTTGAATATCTCAACCTTTGCAAAGGCCTCTCGAAACAAATCTGGAACAAGAACATGATGATCTACGGATCCTACCTAACAAGATGGTCTTCCCAAAATTTGCCAAAATCCAAAACACAAACTCTACTCCACAAGCATCAGTGGACTTCGAACTTACTTCTCCTATCTGGAATAACCAAACTAGACGCACTTTGACACTGTTGGCTTCAAATCCTGAAAAATTTCTTCACACATGGAGGTCCATTTGAATCTTGATCCCTTCCTAGTCAGCTTAGTCAAGTGAGAAGAAATCCTAGAAAATTCCAGATGAATTTCCAGTAGAAACCCTTTAATCCAAGAAAACTACGAATTCCTGAAGGAGTCTGAGGTTACTTCCACTCTAGAACAGCTGCTACTTCGCTTCCACTGCACAACTCCGATTTGGAGTAGATGAGAATGTCGATGATGAGCACGAGCACAAACTTGATCAACACATCCCGGAAACTCTATTCATCAAATCTGACTTGGTCACACAACCTTACAACATAATCCAAACTAGAAAACTAGGTTAAATCAATCCTTCTCCAAGGAATCCTGAGCTACTTTACCCATTTCCTTACTCTAGGAACCATCCTACAACTTGGTTGAACCATCGGTGTCTCTCCTGGAACGAAGTTGATACGGAACTCAAATTCCAGATGCAGACAACTTTAGACTTGCTCGAAGACACTTGGAAAATCTCTGATCACTCCAATGGCTTCTACTTCCAATTGAGATGCCCCAATTCGATGCAAAAGATTACTCACAATGATCCCCCTGAACTATCACAAGTCACTTTTGTAATTGTACCGAGTTCATATTCCACTTCTCGGACACTACTTAGCCAGATGACCTTCCTGCTAGCACATAAATACTTCCGAGCTACACTGCTGCTACAGATGACAAAGACTTCTTATCTAAAAGCTCCTCAAACCTCAAAGCTACCAACCAATTCCACAGAAGAGCCTTCGAGATGGACATACATCTTCTCAAGAAACTCGAGCCTCAAACCAAGCACAAACATCTCGTTCTACAAAAAGGGGTGATAATGAGACCATGTCCGTAGCGAGGCAAGTCATTGACCTTAGTCTCATACTCTAATACAGAGAACCTCCCTTACTTGAGATCCAAAAAAATTCCCATATAGCCGAGTCTTCCCTGCGGTAGGTACAAACTGCTCCTCAAATTCCTCCTTAACTGGCTCCAAAGAAAACAAATCATTCTTGAGAACATCCATGGTTACTGCATCCCACAACGCACCTGCTCCTTCCTGAAGTTACCAAGATCCTATCACACGCTTCTGCTCATCCGACGGATCCAAACTCTAGAAAATCCGCTTCAACAAGCACAACCAAACTTGCACTTCAATGATGGACTCCGATCCTTTGAAAGGCTTCCTTCTGAGATTGGTTAAATCCTTACACCAAGCTGCAAGGCTTGCTCGAGGCGGTACTAGGTCTACAGCCTCAACAGATACTTTTCCAACCTTAACACTAGGGCCTCTTCCATTTGTGGTAATCATGCCACTCACACCACTGCCCTTCTACTACTAGAACTCAAGCTGCCAGCCTAACTCATGTGGGTAACCCGAACAGATAACCAAACAAAATAGATACGTATTTTAATATATATATATATATATATATATATATATATATATATAATTACAAGTACGCTCTCTCAAGAAAGATATAAATCCAAAGCCTAGGTATTCCCTCAACCTAGTGCTCTGATACCAACTATCACGACCAGGTCTTCCATACCACAGAAAGACGCATCATGATTTAGAAATAAAGGGATAAAAAAGAGAAAGATAGAAAGAACTAAAAAAATCAGAATATCAAAGCGAAACGAATAAAATATTTTAATCACATAGCTATTACATAGTATACAACATCTATCAGAGTTACGCAGCTTGTACATCACAAACTAGACAGTTATAAATACCCATCTATCATATAATTCCAATACAAATAGAAAACATCACAGAGACACAACACAGAGGAACCACTATATGTCTATATACGTTGAAGCCTCCTGCTCCATTTCTCCTCCAGAAACTTGTCAAAGCTAACCTGGATCCCTTAGCTACTCATAAAAATTTGAGTACCCAAGAGTTTAATAAAACATAAAATAAACTCCGGGTCAGACATGGATCTGGTGTGAGTAAACGGGTTAAAGTTGTTTAACTTTGAAAATCATTTGAAAACAAAGGTATCACGTAAGACTCTCCACACATAAACATAGGTTAGTTTTCACCTTACGCTAACCAAAACATTTGATAGGAAATCCAGTGATATTATAATAGTCTCTAGGGTTTTCGAGTAAAATAGAAAATAGCTGGAATGCTTACATCTCATGTTCCAACATAGTTGGGCACAATCAAAACGTTCGGCACTTATTGGAGATTGGATTCCATACAATGGAAGGGCTACTGGGGTACCGTACGTCATAGTACTTGGTCTAGATCAGTGTACCGAGGATCCAACCTGATCCCCTGCAACACAAGGCAAGAACCATCCCTTACTAGATAGTCCCGAATAAGACAACCCCGCAGTTGGCAGTGAACCAACTGTCCACTAAGCCGAATAAAAAGGACCTCTAGACAGGGGAAAATCTCGTCCTACTTGGTCGCGACCCACTTAGCCTTACTACACCTCCTCTGTTTTAGCAGTCCTAATTGATGAGGCTTGAGGCTGCGATTACCTTTATAGAACACATCTATCTTAGAATTCTCATCGTCCTACTAACGATGTTCTGAAAGCATTAAATCCATACAAGTTCGTTTCGGGTTCCAACGAAACCGAAGGAACTATCTCGTTACACTCATTTTGGAATCACCCTCAGAATTAACGACAATAGCCCTTGCACTCTAAATCCTCATGTCGAATCTGAAAGTACTATCTCTGTTATACTCGTATTGGAATCACCCTCAGAGTTTTAAAGACAAATGGTTCTTACACTTCGAGTCTTCATCTTCACTTGAGATTTCACGACCTAACGTTTAATTTGGATCGAAGTGGTTTCCGGATATCCAATTCCGAAATCCGATCCCAGTCTCACCGAATTCAAAATGTCATTTTAATTTCCAAGTTGTTTAAGTTTAAATAGTATAATATACATTAAGGGTACATATTCATACAAATAGATAATTCACATTATCACAGATAGATAATTCATATTATCCAATTCAACCAAACATTTCACATCATAAGCAGCACATATCATATATCAGAGATATCACATAATCCAAAGTATTCCATACCATTCAATCATCCATAAACAAGATTGATTAATTCTTAATCAATTTAATTAATCTCTAATTTAGATTAATTATCAACTTTAATCACTTGGATTACCTAAATCCTGCTTACTTAATATTAATTAATTACAACCCAAGTAATTAATCATCTCTTAATTATCTATCTTAATTAATCATCCTTGATTAATTATTATTTATTACCTTAAGTAATTGTTCTTTAATCATCCATTTTAATCAATCATTATTAATTAATTACTCTTTAATTACATTAAGTAATTAACCTTTAATTAATTAAGTAAATTAATTATTCTTTAACCACCATCATTAATCAACCTTTAATTACTCTCATTAATTACATTAATTAATGACTCTCTAATTACTTCCATTAATTAATTATGCTTCTAATTAATTATTTTTGACAAGTAATCTTTAATTAATCACATTCATTAATTAACTTTAAATAATCACATTCAAAAATTAATCATTCTTTAATTAATTACACTAAGTAATTAATTCTATGATTACTTTCATTAAGTAATTATCCTCTAATTACTTCCCTTAAGAATAATTACTTACACCGAGTAATTATACTTAATCAATTTCCTTTAGTCATTATCCTTAATTAATTAACTAATTAATTATCTTAAATTAATTACTTTAATTAATCATCTCGTAATAACTAGTTAGTGATCTTCAAATTAATTACAATCATTAACTATCCACTAATTACTTTTACTAAGTAATTATCCTTAATTATTAACATCAATTAATTAAATTTTATTAATCTCATTAAGTGATTAACCTTTATTTAGTTTCACTATTTAATTATCTATAGTTAATCTCAACCTTAATTAAAGATAATTCTTTGTCTCCGTTAATTACTTATTAAACTTCATTAGAAAATATTTAGGAATCAATTTCATAATTAAGAATATATAATTTACTTTAAAACAAAACAATTTAACACTAAATTTTAACATTTACAACCTTTGAAACTTGTTCAAAACTTGTTTGAATAAATTAAATAAATACTTATTCATGAAATTTTATCAATTCCTTTCAAAACTTATTCAATTTTTAAATATATTCAAACTTGGTTAATATTCTTCTTTTGAAATTTAATCATTTTATTAACTTAATACTTGATTAATTACTTTGTTTTGGAACTTTAAACAATAATTAACTTGGAAATTTGTTTTTGATTTACCTTTAAACTTTGAAACTTTTGTTAAACATTTTCTTTATTAATAAAACTAGATTTCTTTGGTTTGTAAAACTGTTCATGTTTCACTGATCTTTAAAAATCTGGTTATTAAGACAAAATACAAACCCGAGGCAAACTCGAGTTAATCAAGCAAAAAACCTCGAGTTCTCTCATGAAACACTGCTACTTCGAGTTAACCTACAGAACTACTCGAGTTTGACCCAAGATATCTCCATCTTCCCCGAAGCAAAAACCAACACTGACATGAAAACGAATTTATGCACATGCACCGTCGAACCATCACTCTTAGACCCTTCCTTCGATCATCGGCCAGTCAACAACAGCCTCGCCATCCCTTACAAGAAACCAGATCGACGGAAATACCTACGAATCGAAATCGAGCACTTCGATCAAAAGCTGGAGCAAACCGATCGTATAAAATCACCCCCAATCACCACCTCTAACCACTGGATCACCTGCCGACCTACCCGAAGCTACTCCACACTCCGATGAAACATATCCCCCTATCGCGATCACCTCCGGTGATCGATCGACGTCAAACGAAGCTCACCAATACCCTCGACCACAACACCCCTTCGAACCCTAGTTTGTCGCTGGCCGACCACCCCAGCCCTTAATAAAATCTTCAACTATTTTTCCCAAGACCATCAAGTTGTCCTCCACCTCTAGGAACAACCACATACCTCCAGTCACCGCCGATCAAGAGGAATCGACAGAATACCAAAAATCGATTAACTCTGATTATCTCAACTTATACCATATGAAAAATCAAGAGTTCATCACCTAAATTCATCATTTTGCACTACAATTCAGATTCTATAATCAAAAATTGAAATTATCATGTTTGATTTTAACCCCTTTTTTTAATTTCTACTGTAATTCCCTATTCTTGAAATAATTTCTAAATTTAAATACTTGTAACCATTTATAAAATCTATATCATATTGTTACAATTATTTCCCTTTCAGGAATCATAGCTTTTATATGATTATATAGGTAGATATAAATTTTAATGAAAATCTGGAGCTTGGAACAAAAATAGAGAAGCATAGACATACATATGCATAGATATTTCACAGACAAATGCTTATGTAAACATGCATTCACATCCAACATTCAAGTAAATATTGCATGTCATGTTACTACAACATTTATCACATATATCAAAACGTAGTAGCATATTTTAAACTGTTTTTAAAATAAGGTTTACTCACCCATTGTTTAAAACAGAGAGACAGGATTTCAAGCTTAATCTGGAACTGCTATATTTGAATTTGAAGTGATCTTTACTTGTATTTGAATTGATTCTTTGCATTGCACAGGTTAGAGGTTGAAGATGAAACAGATGTTGAAGCTCAGTTGAAAATTTGAACATGCTGAAGCTTTACTTATTGCTTTTGAGTTGAATTTGCTTCTTGACTTTGATCAGGTTGAAACTGTTCTTTTAAAATTTGATTTTCCTTTGACTTAGCTTTCAGGTTTTGGTGTTTAAGAAGAAAGAAAGATAGAGAAAGAAAAACTTTGAACTGAAAAATGAAAAACCAGATTTTCTCTATTACTACATAATTTATTAAAAATTGTAGAACATAAGTGTTTGCCACTTGTTATATTGTATGACACAAAGTGACAAATGTATTTGCATAATTTTTATTGATTTGCAAATGTTAACTACAAGGATTTTTAGGTTTAAACCCTTATCTAAAAATCTTTTATGCATTTTTATTTCTGCAAATAGGAATTTGTGTTTTACTTTTATTTATAAATACTTATGTTTTAAAATAAATTAATACATTATATGTTTTCAAACAATTCTTAGTTCATAAGATATTTAAAAAGAAAGTATAGTTAAACCTTCATATATATACCGTTTTATTTTAAGTCATTTAAGAAGAAAGCAAAATAATTTTTTTATTAAGTCTTATTTTAAACTTAAGCAAAAAAATAAAATTTAAACAAATAAACGTTTACTTTAAATGTTTTGGAAATATATGTCTAACTTTTAAATTGCTTTTGAAAGGTATTATATTAAATTCAATCCTAATTCCAAATTACAATATATATATATAATTTGAAAACATTTTTTTTATTTGTCGAATTCAAACAAAGCTTTTCTATTTACAATATATACAAATATATACATTATAAATAGGAAAAAAAATTAATATTAGCTTTGAAAGATAGATTTTACCAACTAAATATTTATAAAAGAAGATTATTAAACCAATTTAAATAATTATTAATAAATATTATCGAATTGTTATTGCCCAAAATTACAGGTCATCACAGCCTTTCGGAGCACAGTCTCGGAATTCGACGAAACTAGTTCCATTTGATCTATAATATTGAATTATTATCGGATTTCAATTTTTGTAGTATTTGGAGTGATCGCGTGGGCGCACGACATGTAAACGCACTGAATTCATATCGAAAATTCAATTTAATAACTGGATCTAAAAAGCTACCTTCTCCATATGATCGAATTAGGACTCGAAACCTTTTTCATTGTGTTCGAAATAGGGGTTTAACATTATAAATGCCTAGCGGAACGCCTCGGTAGGAGGCCAAAATTTTGAGTTGCAGTTTTTTTTACAATTCAAATTTGAATTTGAATTTGAAAATAAATAATGTTATCAAACACTATACTAAGTTTGGACACATTGAGAAATAATAAACACGTGTTATCATTCTTCTGTAAATTTCACATGCGTTGTTTCATTTTGTTTTTTTTAAAATTAGCCGAGCATTTTAATATTCAAAATCAAATACCTTTTTTACAAATGGAAACTCTTTTTCTCTGAAGTAAACAAGCCAAAATTAAATCATGGCGTTCCTCAAGAATATTATAGATGGCCAAGGTCAGCTCGATCTCGAAATCATGCAACCTATCGAAATCCACTTCAATTCAAGCATGAGGGGCGACAGTTGATTTGAGAAGGGCTGGAGATTTGCGATGAAGTCGCGAATGTGATTGGGCTGGCGTGCGATGCTACCAGCAAGGAAAAGGGGTTGGTGAAGTCATGGATCTGACGGGGAAGTACGCGACGCTGGAGCGAGAGGAAGCCTCCGAGGCATGGTGAGGCGCAGCGTAAGGCAGAAGGGTCAGCGACATGGGTTGTTGGTGCGGCGACTTCGGGCGATCGATGTTAGATTAGGGTTTCGTGTTTTGGATTTTGGGAATCCTGAGCTCGAGCTCGAATTCGAGCTATAATGGTGGCAGCCATAGGTAAAACATCTTCTTCTATTTTAGTTTAAAATTTTAGCAGATAGTTAATTTAATTTATAATTAGAATGGAAAAAAGAAAATTTAGAAAACTGGAAATTTTATAGAAGATTTTTGAAGGCGGCAATTTTAAATGTATTGAATTGGAAAGATATATAAAATTTAGATTTTGGAAATTATATAAATTATTTTACATAGCGTATGTGTTTCTAAAAGAAATATATATATATACATATATATACATATACATATATATAACAGAAATTTTCTTTAAGGGTTTGAAGATTTTATATATAAAATTAGTTTTTTTTTCAGATCTATAAATTATTTTATAAGCACATATATATGAGTAGTTTTAAAAGGAAATAAATATACTTATACACATTTTTAATTTATTATTTATTTTAAACCAATGGATTGGTGATGAAAATTTTCAATTAACTTATTTGAATTATTTTAGTTACTAAAGGGTTTCTAAAAGAAAATATTAGTTTAAAAGTAAATTCTTAGTTTAAAAATAAATTTATTAAGCGGTAATGGATTATTTGATTTGTTCAAATATTAATAAATCGTATGATGTTTATACAAGGTCCAAAATTTGTGGAGAAATAGTCAAGATGGAATGGATTGCAAACAGCAAAATAAAAGGTGAGTTAATCTCACTCATCTGGATTATTATTCAAATTTAAATAGTTAAATTTAAATACTTGGTTGAATGATTGAATTGATTGGATGTGATATATTATATAGTAGTATATAATATATATTGGAGTGATTGATTTCCCGCATTATAAAGCGGATGAGACCCTACGTGCCGCATAATAGCAGATGAGATAATATAACCCCATATACCGCAATATTCCACCTCGAAGTGGAATTGGTATTTTATATTTTGCTAACATCTGTGGATGCAGAAAAACAGGTTGGAGGGATCCAACTGGATTCCTCAAAATTTTAGATTGTTTAATATTCTGTGATCTGGTTTATTTGATAGTCTGTGATAAATTATATTGGTAATTGAAAATGTTGGGTGCTATGGTTAAAGAATAATTGATTTGTGTGATTAATTAAAGGCTAATTACTTAATGTAATTAAAGAATAATTAATCAAGGATGATTAATTAAGATGGATAATTAAAAGGATGGTTTCGGTCTTGTGTTGCAGGGGATCAGGGTGGATCCTCGGTACGGTGATCTAGGCCACGTACTGCGACGGGCGGTACCCCAATAGCACTGTCATTGTATGGAATCCAATCACCAATAAGTACCGTACATTTTGATTGTGACCAGCTATGTTGGAACGTCAGATGTAAGCATTCCAGCTATTTCTGTAATTTACTCGAAAACCTTAGACACTATTATAATATCACTGGATTTCCTATCAAATGTTTTGGTTGTCGTAAGGAAAAAACTTGTCCGTGTTCATTTGCGGAGATTCTTACGAGACCTTTGTTTTCAAATGATTTTCAAAGTTAAACAACTTTAACCCGTTTACTCACACCAAACCCATGTCTGACCCAGGGTTTATTTTTTGTTTTCTTAAACTCTTGGGTAGTCAAATTTTACAAGTAGCCAAGGGATTCAAGTTAGCTTTGATGAATTCTGGAGGAGATATGGAGTAGGAGGCTTCAGCGTATATAGATATTGTGGTTTCGCTGTGTTAATCTCTATGTTGTTCCTCGAGTTGTATGATAGACAGATTTTTATAGTTGTCTAATTTGCTATAATGTAAAGTTGTGTAACTCTGATAGATATTGTGTATTAGGTAAAAACTGTGTGATTAATATAATTTATTCATTCCGTTGTTAGATTCTAATATTGTTTAGTTCTTTCTTTCCTATATTTTCTCTTTTCTTTCCCTTTCTTTCTTTTAATGATGCATCTTTCTATGGAATGAAAGGCGGGTCGTTACTTTGAATCTAAATTTCAAAATTTTAAATTATCCAAAATTTAATTCCACAATTTATATTAATTACTAAATAAATATTTGGCTTAAAAATGGGATGTTCCAATATCTAAAGATTACGTGCATTGGTTTTTACAAACACACATCAGTGGTGGCGGAGAAGGCAACTTCTCTTAGTTTAACACCCTCATTTAGACGTACGAGCTCAAAGGTTGTATTTTTGTAGAAGGTAATTAGTAGTCAACGGAAATGCCAATGTCGCATTCAAATATGTGATATATTCTATGTCAAAAGGTAATCGATGCCTCAAGCCTCATCAATTGGAAAAGACCAAAACATGGTTAGATGCAACAAGTCTAAGTGGGTCATTCCCAATTAGGGTATGACCATCCCCTTCTAGATATGTTTCTTCCCGCTATGACATTCGGGATACAAATTAATGTTGTTTGTATGCTAGAGTGCACTCGGTTAAAGGTTGGTAATGACCAGGGGATGATGTAATCTGTACTATCTAGTTATAGAGATAGTCCAATATTGTATTGGTAGAGGATCCTTTGTGATGGTCCTCAAGACATCAATCTAGAGGTGTACCCATCATAAGGTACCCTTCACCTGGTCATTTGTATGGAAATCCATTCTCCAATAAGAACCAACGATTTTGTTTATAGAGCCTAGTATGTGGAATTTAATAATGGTAACAATTTCGGCTAAGAGTAATAGGTTTATTTGCAAATATTTTCGAAGAGATGTAACTAAAAATAACATCAATGTTTTGATAAAAGTGTTCTAAGTTATCATAAGGTAAAAACCCATATGTGTTTATGTGTAGGCATGGTATTTTGAGATACTATTTCTTTTCAAAAGGATTTTATTTAAAGGCTGATACATGACATTGTCATCTACTATTAAGTTTTTCTCACGTTGTTTTATCGAGCCTGATCTGGGTGTTTTCAATACTTGGGTCAGATCCGAGTGGTTTCAGGTTTACTTGAAGAAGGTTGGAGTTTCTAGAGGAGAGCTAGAGATATTTATCTACATATGGACATATTTAATTATCTGCTGTGCTTAGTTAGTTTCAGTTTGATATTTATCAGCAATTGTAAGAATAGACGTTTATAACCGTTCAAGCTGAATTTTGGTTAGATTCTGATATTTGTATTTTAAAAGTTTTCCACTGCAGAGATATTGTTCAATATTATATGTTATTCCTTTCGTGTGAGACTCTATTCTATCTATTTTTCTTTTTACACTTCATGTTTTGTCTTTTCGTTCAATTTGAGTTGAACATATGTGGTTTATTGTCGATTCAAAGGGTATGTTAAAACGAATCATGACATTTGGTATCAGAGCTAAAGGTTAAGCGAGAAATTTGGCTTTGTTATAGGCAAAGACTCATCAGAGTTATGATTAGTAATATCTTAAGTGAGCAACTCATTGGAGATAGGGTTAGTAACACCCTAGAATGAGTTATGAGTTCAAGAAATTGGTAAATAAATACCTTAGGTTTATATTTTACATATCAAAAGGGATATTATTATTTTTGTTAGGAATGAAGGATTTTTGTAATTTTTTTTAGTAAAACAAAAACATGAATATCTTGTGATTAGAATTGCACGATTTGACTATAAGATATTCCATATAGAATCAATTAGTTGAAAGCTTGAATTTAGAACTTTGATCATATACCCTTAGATATTTAGAATTAAGAAATAATAATGATTAAGTGATTATCATAATGGATGGATTTAAAAGCTAAGTACAAATATCTTGTGAAGTAAAATTCACAATTTGACTATAAGATATTTGATGATAATATTGAAGCTAGAAGTTTTAATTCGAAAAAGTAAAAAGAAAACGCATACTTAGAAAAATTCTTATTAACAAGATAGTAAAAAAGATAAACCTAAACTGAGGCTTTTTGTAAATATAGTATAAAAGGGTAAGGTTTATAACTTATAAAGGAGATAAGGTAATTTGAAATTTAGACACTTTGATTGGGTTAAAAATTAAAGCGAAATTTAGGAATAAGAGATATAAGAAATATCATCCTAATATAAAACTTTAAATTAGGGATACATTTAGGGTAACATTTGTAATTCATGATAAAGTAAGATTGGAAGTGGATAGGTTAGAGAAAAATGGGGGAGTTTTGAATAATATGGTTAGTAGGTTGATTGTTGGATGAAAATGTTTACATAACAACTACCATGTAAATTAAGTTTCACAATTTGACTATAAGGTATTTGATGGATTTAGGGTTAAGTAATTTGATTTAGAAATACATACGTAAATAAGTTAAGTAGATGATCACAGAATTAAAAGAAAAAGGTGTACACTTAGTAAAGTTGTCTTATTAATATATGGGTTGGATAAATAATATTGCAACGACCCATTATTTTGCACCATTCAAATTCGACAATAAAACCAAAATATGTCAAACTTGAATAGCTCAAAACAATAGATTGTAATAAAATTTGGAGCAAATAAAACCAATCACAGAATCACAGATACAGTATATCGGAATACTCACAGCGGAAACAAAAAAATAAGCATAGTGGCTCATGAAGCCACTACAAACTCAGTCTCAAACAAGTACAAATTACATAGTCTAAAACAAATACAGTTTTGAAACAAATACAGTAGAATCCCAAATACATAAGTCTCTAATACATAAGCTGAAATAGAATGACCGAACTGAAATAGATAAACTAGATAAGTAGATAAACTCCAGAAATCTCTAGCTTCTAGAAGATAGATCCCAGCTGTGATATTCAGGCTAACTCGAGCGTAAAATAAAACAAAAACCCTCAAGTGAGAACGTACATACTTATACGGTGTAAACTAACTCAAGTGAACTATAACATAAAAGTATAAGTAACTTAAAGGATGCTTGGGACCGCCCATCCTCTAAGAATCCGTTAAACTATTTACTATGTAGTAATATGCGCTATTATAATAATGTGTAGAAGTAAAGTAAACCTACTTAAAAATAGCGTTAAGGCTTTACATTTTCCACCTTAACACATATATAGTGCCCATAGTCTATACAGTATCATAATACCTCCTGATCGGGAGGCTACCAGAGGATACTTCATAGGTACGACACAAAACCAAAATCGTACAAGGCATGCTAGGGTAGATGACACGGCACAACTAGGCAATGCCAGGGTAGATATACCATTTACGCATCCGGGCTGGTGGTGATGCATAGCCGCAGCTACCGCCCACCTCGACCAACACTCCCAATATCAAAGGTGTGCATCAATCAATCACAAAGTAATAGAATGGCATAAGAAGATGTATGTCCGATAAAGAAGCTACCTCACTGGCCCGAGAATCGCTCATGTTTTGGCCACCTTATGCCGACTTACAGGAGTCGGGTCCATGCATATACCTTAACAAAGCATCACCACCATCCAACTTCATTCTAGAATCTCCACCGCGTTCACGGTTGTTAAAGTTGTTTTCGGAGTTAGCAGAGAGTATGACAACTTCCAATCCCGATCTTTGTAACAACCAACGTTATTATTACCCGTGGTTATGAATTTGAAAAATGGTTTATATTTCACTTCAAATTGTATTCATTTAAACCACTTAAGTTCAATATCAAATAATATTCATTCCACAGATGTAACATTTCTAAGTTCATTCATTCAATTATAAAGTTTCTAAGCATTGTAAATTTGATCTATAACGACACTTATAAAATATTACGGTAGATATAGTAATATTCCAAAACATTGTCAAATTCAAAAACAGCAGCACTTATAAAGTGCTATGGTAGGTGTTTAGTTATTTCAAAACATCTCAATTTCAAAAACAGCAGCACTTAAAAAGTGCTACAGTAGGTATTAGTAATTTAAAACAGTTTAGTTTCATTTCAGCAACAATAGCACTTACCAAGTGCTACAGTAGCTATTTAATTATTCAAAACAATTTACTTTCAGCAGCAACAACACTTATAAAGTGTTGTAGTGGCTATTTAGTTATTCCAGAACTTAGTTTAGTTTCAGCAACAACAGCACTTACAAAGTGCTACAGTAGCTCTTTATTATTCCAGAACTTAGTTTAGTTTCAGCAACAACAACACTTACAAAGTGCTGTAGTAGCTCTTTATTATTCCAAAACTTAGTTTATTTCTAGAAATGATAGCACTTAGCAAACGTTGTCTTAAAACCACAACATTTCTGAAATGCTGCCACTACTAATTCCAGCCTTTATATAAAATTTCAGAAACATTAAAGCTTCAATTTTAGCCATTTTAACTTATAAAAATCATATTTTTCGCTTCAAAAATATTCATTTAGATATCATTTAACTTATGACTCAATAAAATAAACCTTTAATAAATAAATATCCAATTTAAACAATAATTCACTTATTAAGTCAAAAGTAAAATATTTTCTCAACTTTTATTTTTAACAGTTAACTTAATACTTTATTTTAAAATACCCATTTCATAAATAAAATTATATTTCCATTCATATATTTAACTTAATAATTTCGATTTAACCAAATTTCCAATTTCCAAGTTAAGTCATATTTTTAAAATACACCTTTCCATTTAATTCTTTATACACTTTAACTTATAGAAAGATCACTATAAATTCATTTAAATTATTTAAATCCAATTTAAGTTAAAATGTCATATTTTTACATTTAAAAATACTTATAAATTTAAGAAAAAAATATATAATTAACCATTGGTTTGTATAATATTTTCTAACCTTGGTCAAGTGATAGGGATAATATATTATTCCAATCTGTAATTTAAAAGAAAAATCCGAGTTCTATCATTTCAGACCCGTAATCCCAAGTAAATCAAATACAATAAAAATCACTCGAGCCTATCATTTCAGCCCATAATGATTTTTCTTTATTCTAAAGTCCATTTGGGTGTGTATCATTTTAACCCCTAATGACAAGGGGGCTTACAGTTGTGAGATAAAGAAAATAAAATAACAGTGCATCATTATAACAGATGATGTAACAGGTATAAAATCAGGTTATACATCGTATAAATAGATCACAGGCATATATGAACATAGTATATCAATCATTACATATTCACTTGTTATCGTTTCATAATCATATAAGTACGGATGTCTAGAGTGAATAACTCACCTTTTTGAATCTAGAGATTACGAAGTAAATGCACACAACAAACAAAGAAAGGCACGATAAGCACGCACTAGATTCGAAGAGAATGGGCACTCAAATCCAAATCTTGGAAACAAATAAATATAACAATTATAAAATTATGTTTCAACACAACAAAATAAATTAAAACAATGAATAAAACATGAATCGAAGTGAAGCAAAATTGGATTGAATCATCAAGTGGGCTCGACCGCATCACCTATAGGCTCAACCATCGTCATACATGGTTCAGCCATAATCAAAACTAAAGCACTAGGCTCGGCCATGGACAGGAAAAAGAAGGCAAAGCATGAGAATATGGAAAAGGTAGGGGTTACAATCATTGGAAAGGCAAAGGCAAAGGCAAAGGTATGATGGCTTTGGGCTCGGCCCTATGTATAAATTGGTTCCGCCAAGGCCAGTCTTTAGGTCAAGTCAGATCTGGATCATGCTAGGAGATGGAGACGGTCATGGCTAAGGCAAGGTGGTGGAGTTTGTGTTGTGGCCGAGCCTAAGGGGAGAGATTTAGAAGAAGCAGTGGAGATAGGCTAGGGTTTTAAGGCAATTTAGTGATGGATTGGATGTAGGGTTTCATGGCAAGGCTTGATGATGATGTTGAGGAGTTGTTGGCTGTGGAAGGTGGTGGAGAGGAGTGATGACGTCGGCTAGGGTTGTGGCCAAGCAAACAAATAGAAGAGAAGAAAAAAAAGGAGAAAAGAGAACAGAGAAGAAGGAAGAGGCCATTGAAAACTTACTGTATTTTCATTCAATCAAGAGAGACAAATGAGGAAGGAAATGTTTGAGAAATATTTATACGTGAATTGATAATTGATTAAGGAGTTTTTCACGGCTAATCAATTGAAGGAATGGCTATGGTATCAATGCTTGAACGGCTAGAAAGTAATAAAGAGGGTAGGAAAATAAAAAGGCAAGAGATAAAACAGTGTAACGTCTGTCTCTTTGATTTTTCCAAGCCATAAATAAAACGATATACACAAGTAAAATTCAATAAATAAAATGAATTCTAGAAAAACAAAATAGAAAAATAAAATAAAGAGATGGACATAGGAAAAATATAAAATAAAATACAGAAATTTGTTACGTGTAAAACCCTATATTTTATCCAATTTTAGAAGTATAAATCAGAAATTTACGAAACGAAAAGCAAAGTGGATATTAGAATTATATCTAGCTCCAAATAAAAAGATTAGAATTTTAAAATTTTCAAATAAAAGTCAAAGTTTTACCAAAATATAAAAGTTTCAGAAATTGTTTATTTATTGTATTTAGGGAAAATAATTTACAAACACACCCAAAATTAGACTAGAAAAATTCCGAAAATTCAAATTTTAATAATTAAAAATCAAAGTTTTCAAATAAATTAAATTTAAAAATATTTACAAAATTTTGGGTTGTTACACTCTCCCCCACTCAAAACTTTTCATCCTCGAAAAGAAACAAAACAAGGAAAACAAAGAAAGATAAAATAGCAAAGCTAAAGTACCTAAAACAAATAATTTTGGATTCGAAGCATGTACGCTCTCCTTCGTTTCCCAAGTACAGTTCCGATCATCCATACTCCACTGCACTTTGACTAGGTTGACAGAGTTCCTTCTTAGCTGCTTCACACCTCTCTCGACAATATGAAGTGGCTTCCTCTCGACAGTCAGATTAGGCTTAATATCCAAACTCTCAAGAACAGAAGACTGGACAACAAAGATGGATCATGCATATACTATTGAAGATGCAAGACATGGAATACATTATGTACCCCAAAAAATTTCTCAGACAAATTTGGACGATAGGCTAGAGATCCAATCCTCTCGGAGATATGGAAAGGACCAACAAACCAAGGAGCAAGCTTTCCTCTGCAACCAAACCGAATCACATTCCTTTAGGGAGAGACCTTAAGGAAAACCAAATCACCAACAGCAAACTCCAAGCTCCTCCTACACCGATCAACAAACTTCTTCTGCCTATCTTGAGCGATCCTCGTCTTCCTTTTAATCTCCTCAACCTTCTTCGAAGCCTCCAAAATCACATCAGGACCAAGAACCAAACGATTACCGAATTCAATCCAGCAAGATGGAGATATACAAAGTCTTCCATAAAGAGCAGCAAACAGAGACATTTCAATACTCGCCTAAATTCAAAGACGGGATGAGATATATAAAGGTTAAGATGAGATCAAAATAGAAGACTGAAAATATACCTGATAACTATTGTTATAGGTTAATTCGTTAAGATGGAAATGATCTTCCCAACCATAATTCAGAACACAAGCACGAAGAAGATCCTCAAGAATCTAATTCACTCTTTCAGTTTGACCGTCGGTTTATGGATTGTAAGCAGTGCTCATATTCAGACGAGTACCCAAGGATTCCTTAAAAGCCTTCCAAAACTGACTGATAAGGATAGGGTCCTAATCACAAACAAAGCTGAGAGGAACACCATGGAGACGAACAATCTCCCTCATATAAATCTCAACCATACTAGAAGCAGAACGGGTAGATTTGACTGGAATGAAATGAGCTAATTTGGTCGATCTATCCACAATAACCCAGATGCTCTCATTACCCATCCTAATCCTCAGTAAACCATCAATAAAATCCATGGAAACCTATTCCCATTTCCAATTGGAACCTCAACGGGCTGCAACAAACCAGGGGTCTTCTGATGATCTGCCTTGACTTGCTGACAAGTCGCACACCTACTAACAAAGATAAAGATATTCCACCTTATACCTCTCCACCAATAAAGCTTCTTCATGTCCTCATACATCTTCGACACACCAGGATGAATAGAAAGTTGGGATCGATGATGTTCCTGAAGTAACTCCCGCCTTGATCCATTAACATTCAAGAAACAAATCCGATTATTAATCCTCAAAATCCCTCTATCATCGATTTGGGCTCCACTACCATCAGGACTACTACCACCAACCCTACTACGAACACTCTCCTTAATCAATCTGATGATCCTATCCTCATCCTGCTTAGCTTTGATATGATCCAAAAGAGGGGAAGAAGAAACAACAAGCTGATACAACATAGCCTTCTTCCTACTCTAAGCATCAGCCACAACATTAGCTTTCCCAGGGGTATAGTTAATGTCAAGATCATAAGAAGCCAGAAGCTCAAGCCACCAAACCTGCTACTGATTTAAATCCTTTTGGGTGAAGATATATTTCAAATATTGATGATCAGCAAAGATCTCAAACTTAGCGCCCAAAAGATGATGTCTCCAAAGCTTCAAAGCAAAGACAACGGTAAGTAATTCTAGATCATGGGTCGCATAAATGGCCTCATGGGTCTTCAGCTGGCGACTAATATAAGCAATTACCTTCCCATCTTGCATCAAAATAGCTCTCATAACCTCTCGACAAGCATCAGTGTAAACCTTTAATCCCTCATTTCCATTTGGAACGGTAAGCACTGGTGCGGAAGTAAGCTTATGCTTCAACTCATTGAATGCAGCATCACACTTATCACTCCATATAAACTTAGCATTCTTTCGAGTTAAAGCAGTGAGAGGTGTAGAAATCCGGGTAAAATTCTCAATGAATCTCCGATAGTAACCGGCAAGGCCCAGAAAACTGTGAATATCAGTTGGAGTCCTAGGAGTTTCCCAATCATTGATCATCGCGGTCTTGACTGGATCAACAGAAACTCCATTTCTAGAAACAATATGTCAAGGAATCGAACTTCATCCCTCCAGAAATGGCATTTCGAGAATTTAGCCTTCAACTAGTGATTTCTAAGAGTCTCCAAAACAAATCTCAAATGGGATTTATGCTCTTCCTCAGAATTGGAGAATACAAGAATATCATCAACAATGACTAGAACAAACTTATTAAGAACATCATGGAAAACCCGATTCATCAAATCAGCAAAGAAAGCAAGAGCATTAGTCAAACCAAAAGGCATAACTAACCACTTATAAAAGCCATTCTCAGTACGGAAAGCAGTGTTGGGAATACTTTCCTCGGCAACTCTGAGCTGGTGGAAACCTGTGGCAAGATCAAGCTAAGAGAAAACAGTCGCTCCATGGAGCTGATCAAACATATCATTGATGCAAGGCATAGGATATCTGTTCCTAATAGTGAGCTTGTTCATCTCTCTATAATCAACACACATCCTCAAAGAACCATTGAACTTAGTGACGAAAACCACTGATGCTTCCCATTCTGAATGGCTAGGTCTAATCAGACCCTTGGAGGACAAGTCCTCAATTTGCTTCCTTAACTCAACCTTCTCACGGGATGCCATTCTTCTGGGTGGAAGGACTACAGGTCCATCTCCAGAAGTAAGATCAATACGAAAATCAATTTCTGCTTTGGAGGTGAAGAAGTGACTTCACCAATAGGTTGGGAAATAGTTTGACAACAAGAGTCGAATGAATATCACCAGGAGAAGCATCAAGAGAATAAATAAAGCTGCCAGCAAAATCCTAGGGCAAACTACACTGAATCACCAAAGAACTACCAAGATCATCCACAAGAGAAACAGTTCAGGCAATATAAGAGATAAAGGCATCATGCCTCTTAAGCCAATCTCCTCCAAGCAATAGATCAAAAGCATCAAAACCCAGAACATAGAAATCACAACTGAAACAGTGATCAAGATAGAGAAACTTCACTTGCTTACAATTCCTACTAAGATTCGCAGGACCACCAATAGGATTTTTAACACACAAAGGTTCAGAAGCAAACTCGGGCAAAATACGATGCTCGAATTTATTACAAAGATCCACAGAAATAAAGCTATGGGATGCTTCAGTATCAGATAAAACACGAACAAGAGACTTAAACAAAGTAAAGGTTCCCTGAAGAGTACCTTGAGAATCACTAGGAGCAGGAGAAGGTGTAGGTGATGGAGCTGGTGAAGATGCGGAAGTCATAGCAAAAATACCCGATGACTTGTCCTTCTGTCGAGTAGGGCAGTCCTTCTTGAAATGGCCAGGTTGTAGACAAATGTAACAAAGGTCACGCCTGGCCAACTAAGCTAGAGGAGGGACAGCAGCACCAACCAAAGTAGGACAATTATTAGCATAGTGTCCCTTCTGATGACATCTAAAGCAAGAGATGGCAAACAGGTCTACAGACTGCCTCTGAGATAAAGAAGATGATCCCAACCCTGGAGTCTTGTTCTGATTCCTCGTCTAATGGAAAAATTTGGGCTTCCTCTTCCTAGAATTGCTAGAAAAAGACTGAAATGAGGCGGACTGAATAGCAGGAGGATCCTTAGAAGTAGGATTCTCGTATCTAATAGCCATGTCCATCAGAGCAGTGAAAGGACTATGCACATGAGCTATGAGGCGATCATAATACTCCAACGTGCACCAGCAATGAACTTCTCATTTTTCTTGAGAGGAGTGTCAATCAGATTAAGGCCAAACTTCGAAAGTTCATTAAACTTCCTCTCATATTTAGAAAAAGACATATTTCCCTGTTTCAGATCCATGAATTCCCGATACAACTGAGACTTTCCTGCCTCCGGCATGCACTTCACAAGAAAAGCATCCCTAAAGCACGATAAAAGAGCATAAGGCAGATTTCAAAAAGATAAAATGAGCCAAATTCCAGACAAACAGAAGATGATACCTAAATTGTCCCCAAGATATGTCAGCCTCAGAAGTGTGGGCTGTGACGGACTTCCACCAATCCAAGGCCGCTCCTTTCAATTGCCAAATAGCCAACTGACGTTGCCGGGCATTAGTGATCTCAAGACCAAAGAATATTCTCTCCAAATCCTTCACCACCATTGGGCTTCAATATTGCTCTCAGATCCAGTGAACTTGGTGCCACCAAGCTCACTGTATTCTTTATAAAGCTTCGTGAACCTGATTGGGCAGCAGGCTCAGGAGCAGGGGCAATACCACGCCCCTACCTCTTGCATTCCTATGACTCATCCTGAAAATCAAGAATGGATTTTAGGACAGAGGTAATTGAGATACAAAGACAAGATTAGATAAGATAAGATGCAACGGGAATTGAATATCCCGAACAAAAAAAATTACTAATAAGGTGGACAAGGACAAGAAGGAAGTTAAGAAAATTTGACCTTAAAACAAGGAATGTTTTTTATATCAAAATACTCTTTTAAATTCCTTAGAAAATTATTTGAAAATCATTTTATATTTAAAATACATTCTCTCACAAAGAAGAGATTCCAGGATTGATTTCGCTCATTCTAGGGTATTTCTATCCTATCTCTAATGAGTTTTTGCTCCACGGGATAAGGTTTGCCTAAAACCATAGCTCTGATACCAACTGTAACGATCCACTATTTTGCACCACTCAAATTCGATAATAAAACCAAATTATGTCAAACTTGAATAGCTCAAAACAATAGATTATAATAAAATTTGGAGCAAATAAAACCAATCACAGAATCACAGACACAGAATATCAGAATACTCACAGCGGAAATTAAAAAAATAACCATAGTGGTTCATGAATTCGCTACAAACTCAGTCTCAAACAAGTACAAAACACATAATCTGAAACAAATACAGTAGAAATCCCAAATACATAAGTCTCTAGTACGTTAGCTAAAATAGAATGACTGAACTGAAATAGATAAACTAGATAAGCAGATAAACTCCAGAAATCTCTAGCTTCCAGAAGATAGATCCAAGCTGTGATACTCAGGCTGACCCGAGCGTAAAATAAAACAAAAATACTCGAGTCCGGACATACATACTTATACAATATAAACCATCACAAGTGAACTGTAACATAAAAGTATAAGTAACTTAAAAGGATGCTTGGGACCGCCCATCCTCTAAGGATCCGTTAAACTATTTACTATGTGTAATATGCGCAATTATAATAATGTCTAGACGTAAAGTAAACTTACTTAAAAATAGCGTTAAGGCTTCACATTTTCCACCTTAACACATATATAGTGCCCATAGTCTATATAGTATCATAATATCTCCTGATCGGGAGGCTACCAGAGGATACTTCATAGGTACGACACAAAACCAATATCGTACAAGGCACTCTATGGTAGGTGATACGGCACAACTAGGCAATGCCAGGGTAGATATACCAATTACGCATCCAGGCTGGTGGTGACGCATAGCCGCAGCTACTGCCTACCTCGAGCCACACTCTCAAAATCAAAGGTGCACACCAATCAATCACAAAGTAATAGATGGCATATGAAGAAGTGTGTCTGATAAGAGGAGTTACCTTACTGGCCCAAGAATTGCTTCTGTTTTAGCCACCTTATGCCAACTCACGGGAGTCGGATCCACGCATATACTTTAACAGAACGTCGCCACCATCCTACTTCATTCTGGAATCTCTACCACGTTCACGGTTTTTAAAGTAGTGTGGAGTTGATAGAGAGTATGACAACTTCCAATCCTGGACTCTTTAACAACCAACATTATTATTACCCGTGGTTATGAATTTCAAAAATGGTTTATATTTCACTTCAAAACATATTCATTTAAACCACTAAAATTCAATATCAAATAATATTCATTTCACAGTTGTAACATTTCTAAGTTCATTCATTCAATTATAAAATTACCAAATATTGTAAATTACAGCAATACAGTACTTATAAAATGTTACGGTAGGTATAGTAATATTCCAAAATATTGTCAAATTCAAAAACAACAGCACTTATGAAATGCTACGGTAGGTATTTAGTTATTTCAAAATGGCTCAATTTCGAAAACAGCAGCACTTACAAAGTGCTACATTAGATATTAGTAATTTAAAGTAGTTCGGTTTCATTTTAGCAACAAAAGCACTTACCAAGTGCTACAGTAGCTATTTAGTTATTCAAAATAGTTTACTTTCAACAAAAACAACAGCACTTACAAAGTGATGTGGTAGCTATTTAGTTATTCCAGAACTTAGTTTAGTTTCAGCAACAACAACACTTACAACTACAGTAGCTCTTTATTATTCCATAAATTAGTTTATCTCCAGAAAGGATAGCACTTAACAAATGTCGTCTTAAAACAACAGCATTTCTAAAGTGTTGCAACTACTAATTCCAGCTTTTACATAAAATTTCAAAAACATTAAAACTTCAATTTTTGCCATTTTAACTTATTAAAATCATATTTTTCGCTTCATAAATATTCATTTAGATATTATTTAACTTATGATTCAACAAAACAAACCTTTAATAAATAAATATCCAATTTAAACAATAATACACTCATTAAGTCAAAAGTAAACTATTTTCTTGATTTTTATTTTTAACAATTAACTTAATACTTTACTTCAAAATACCCATTTCATAAATAAAATAAAGTTTTCATTCATTTATTTAACTTAATAATTTCCATCTAACTAAATTTCCAATTTCCAAGTTAAGTCATATTTTTAAAATGCACCTTTCCATTTAATTCATTATACACTTTAACTTATAGAAAAATCACTATAAATTCATTTAAGTTATTTAAATCCAATTTAAGTTAAAATGTCATATTTTTACATCTAAAAATACCTATAAATTTCAGAAAAAATATATATAATTAACCACGGGCTTGTATAATATTTTTTAACCTAGGTCAAGTGATACAGATAATATATCATTCCAATTCGTAATTTAAAAGTAAAATCTGGGTTCTGTCATTTCAAACCCGCAATCCCAAGTAAATAAAATACAATAAAAATCACTCGAGCCTATCATTTCAGTCCATAATGATTTTTCCTTGTTCTAAAGTCCGTTCGGGACGTATCATTTCAACCCATAGTGATAAGCAAACTTGTAGTTTGAGATAAAGAAAATAAAATAAAAGTATAACATTATAATAGATGATGTAACAGGTATAAAATCAGGTTATACATCGTATAAACATATCACAAGCATATATGAACATAGTATATCAATCATTATATATTTACTTATTATCGTTTCACAATCATATAAGTACAGATGTCTAGAGTGAATAACTCACCTTTTTGAAGCTAGAGATTACGAAGTAAAGGCGCGCAACAAACACAGAAAGGCACGACAAGCACGCACTAGATTCGAAGAGAAGTGGCACCCAAATCCAAATCTTGAAAACAAATAAATATAACAATTATAAAAATATGTTTCAACACAACAAAATAAATTAAAACAATGAATAAAACATGAATCAAAGTGAAGCAAAATTAGATTGAATCATCAAGTGGGCTTGGCCACATCACCTATAGGCTCAACCATCATCATACATGGTTCGGCCATGATAAAAACTGAAGCACTAGGCTCGGCCATGGGCAGGAAAAAGAAGGCAAAGCATGAGAATATGGAAAAGGTAAGGCGTACAAGCATTGGAAAGGCAAAAGCAAAGGTATGATGGCTTTGGGCTCGGCCCTATGTCTAAATTGGTTCGGCCAAGGCTAGTCTTTAGGTCTAGTCAGATCTGGATCATGGCTAGGAGATGGAGATGGTCATGGCCAAGGAAAGGTGGTGGAGCTTGTGTTGTGGCCAAGTCTAAGGGGAGAGATTTAGAAGAAGTAATGGAGATAGGCTAGGGTTTCAAGGCAATTTTATGATAGATTGGATCTAGGGTTTCATGGAAAGGCTTGGTGATGATGGTGAGGAGTTGTTGGCCATGGAAGGCGGTGGAGAGGAGTGATGAGGTTGGCTAGGGTTGTGCCTGAGCAAACAAATAGAAGAGAAGGAAGAAAAAAAAAGAAAAGAGAAGAAGGAAGAGGCCATTGGAAACTTACTGTATTTTCTTTCAATCAGGAGCGAAAAATGAGGAAGGAAATGTTTGGAAAATATTTGTACATGAATTGATAATTGATTGAGGAGTTTTTCATGGCTAATCAATTGAAGGAACGACTATAGCATCAATGCCTGAACGGCTAGAAAGTAATAAAAAGGGTAGGCAAATAAAAAGGCAAGAGTTAAAACAGTGTAACATCTGCCTCTTTGATTTTTCCAAGCCATAAATAAAAAGATATACACAAGTAAAATCCAATAAAAAAATAAAGTCTAGACATAACAAAAGAGAAAAATAAAATAAAGAGATGGACATAGGAAAAATATAAAATAAAATACAGAAATTTATTACGTGTAAAATGCTGTATTTTACCCAATTTTAGAAGTATTAATCAGAATTTAATGAAACAAAGAGCAAAGCGAATAACAGAATTATATCCAGCTCCAAATAAAAATATTTGAATTTTAAAAATTTAAATTTTAAAATTTTCAAATAAAATTCAAAGTTTGACCAAAATACAAAAGTTTCAGATATTGTTTATTTTATTGTATTTGGGGAAAATAATTTACAAACACACCCAAAATTACACTGGAAAATTTCCAAAATTCAAATTTTAATAATTAAAAATCAAAGTTTTTAAATAAATTAAATTTAAAAATATTTACAAAATTTTAGGTTGTTACAAACATTAGCTAAATTATGACCTTGGATAAATAAAACTAAGGATTAAGTCTTATAACTTATTAATCTGAGATAATAGTATAGTCCACATTAGTTAAACACCCTAATTGAAGTAATAACGGTTTGAAGTTTAGGGATATGTATATATACTCTTAGGAAGTAGAGGTATATTATACAAGTTTAAGTCATATTTGTATTCTTAAATAACAATGGATTTAGAAGAAAGTAAATGGTTGTGAAATAGACTTGGATTAATAGAAATTAAAAAAAATGTATCAGGTAAAAATGAATGTGAGTAAGTACATAAGTTAAACATAGATCAATTCGACACATAAATTTTGATCTAAGATTTGAGTACAGAACTTTGAGGTGTTTACATAAATCTGAAAAAGGATTTACCACTCGATTCTTGATGGCGAGCATTGATGAGAGTTTATTATTATGTCGATGAGTTTTCTATCATAGTTGAGAACTGTGCAAGGAAAGTAAGGGTCTGTTCAAATAATAGATCGGAAGTAAGGTTTGGATTCAAATAATAGATCGAATCAAATATCACGTATAGTATGATGTTTTGGGTCTGTCAACATAGTAGTTGGGTAGTTATCTTAAATAGTAAACTGAGAGTTAAGGGTTGGACTGATGTTTTGGGGGGTGTGTGTGTGTCTAGACCTCAGGTATAGTACATGCTCATGTAAGGGGTTGAGTTATGTGGATGTATTCATTTATGTTGATATAGTATCAGTTTGGTTGTTTTCGATGTACAGTCTTTTGTAATTATTGTATATATATTATCTTAGGTGTGTAGTACGTACTAGGATGGGTATGATAGAAGTATGACTTGATGTATGTATATATAATCTTATGTACATGACATGTACTCAGGTTAGTGTGCGGAATCCCTGTATGTATGTTTGGCGTCATTTTTTTAGTGTTGTTATGATATCGACCTTCTTCTTTTCTTTCATCAGTATAAATAAGTCAAAATATTTGAGGAAACGAGTATGAGATAGATTCTTTTATCTAACTTTCATTTCGAGGACGAAATGTTTTAAGTAGGGGAGAATGTAACGATCCGTAATTTCGCTACTTTTTAGATGAGAGATTTTGTCTATTTTAAATTTAAAAAGGGTTTAAAGCTTAAATAAATAAGTTGTACATAATAAATAATAATACATCAATTATTTATTATTTTAACTACTAATTTGGATTTTAGAACAAAACAGCAAAAGTTTAAGTTTTTAAAAAAATAAATAAAGTCTTAAATAAATAGATTTTAAATATTTATTTAAAAAGATAAATCTTATTTAAAACATCAAATAAAGATAATAAAAGTATGTTAAAAGATTTAAAAATATGTTAATAATCCTTTTACAAAAATAACCAAATTTTGTCGCATTTTGTTAGTTTTACGTACACTGGAAAAATGGAGACATTGATATTATTTAAATATGATTTTAAAACATGAATAGATGTGTTTTAATTTATTTAAAAGAAAAAAATTTCATTTTAAATTTAGTATACATAATGAATGGTCTAACTAAAACGTCAAAATGTGACCATAAAACATTTTGCCGAAAATCAATGTTTTGTCGATTAAAAGTTGTCGCAATGTTGTTACACCTTTATTTTCTTATATATGAACATATATTTAAATAGTATAAGTATTATTTAATTCACTAATCAAGTTTACTTTTACTAAACAAGTTTAGAAACAATTAGCAAAAGTAAACACAAAAGGACAAAACATGTCACATCAAATCCAA
Organism: Allium cepa; assembly: GCA_030765085.1. NCBI lineage: Eukaryota > Viridiplantae > Streptophyta > Magnoliopsida > Asparagales > Amaryllidaceae > Allium > Allium cepa. The sequence goes on from CM060943.1 coordinate 435,501,454, forward strand.
CCAAATCTTTAATTTTCTTTACTTAAATATTAAATGATTAAGACATAAAGTGATGATGTGATAAAGTGATGGTAAGTATTGAAAAAGTATGATTAAGTAAGGATATTTTGGCAATTTTATAAAGGATTAGTTTTATAATTCAGCACTCCTTACTTTTCCTATAAATACCCGTCCATTCTTCTCATTTTTCACACTTCTCATTCTTCTTCTTCTTTCTTTAAGTTATTTTAATGGCTTCTCGTTTTAAACGAGGTAGAAGGGTTAAAAATAGTGGAGTTCTTAAGCACTAATCCACTTGTTAGTCTCTAACATTTTCTTAATTCACCTTTTCTTCTTAAAAATGACCTTAGACCGTGAGTTTGGGAGTTGATAGGGGGAGGACATGACCAACATGGAAGGGAAAGGCTGTAGCCAAGAGCAAAAAGGGATGTGGGGTGGTGGCGAGCACTTGGAAAAGGTGGAAGAATCTTTTGGTGGTGGTTTACTGAAGCGTTGAATTAAATGAATGTTGGTAGGAAGTTAAATGTATTGATTAGAGGTGAGAAAATTCTCGCCGCTTTTAAAAGATCGTATTCTGATTTTCCTATAATAATTATCTTATGACATATGCAAGTATACTCCACTTTAAAATATTGCTATGTATGTTTGGTTATGTTTGTGTTATGTTTGAATAGTTGCAAGTGTTTATGGTTGTGATTATTTATCATATTAGTTTGTGTATGGACCATAATTATGTTAGTGATAAATGTTAAATTTGGTTATGTTCATTTTGATAAGTATCTCTTTGTTAAAAAAGATTAAATTTTGGTGATATGATATGCTTTGAAAAAATAAGGCAATTTTCAATTAGAATTGAAATTAAAGTAAAAAATAAAAGGGAATTTGAAATTTGAAGTGAAACAAGACTAAAAGGATAGTTAAAGTGAAATTGAGATGAATAATGAAATTAAAATTGAAATTAATTTTGAAAATTGAAATTGAAATTAAGGTTGAATTTGATTTTAAATTAAAATTAGACCTGAAATCTATGTTTTAATTGAGTTTATTTTGATGTTAGAATTGAAATTGAAATTTAAAATTTAATACTAAAATAATAGGAATATGATATAATATGGAAATGGTGAAAATATATTTTAAATATTTTAAAAAGTGAAAATATGACATAAAATGATTTGCAATGATTTTATATGTGATAAAATTCAGCTTGAATATATTATTTCAAATATCAAAAATAAGTTAAAACAGGTGCGCCGCGCAGCGATAGTTTGCAATTTCACGCCAAAAAGTTCAAATGAACGTGTAGAGTGAAATATAGCTTGAAATTCATCGAGATAAGAAAATTTCAAACTATTATATCGATATCTTCTAAATGAAAAAAGAAAATCAAAATTCTGTTGAGTAGAGTTTGAACTGTGTCCACATCAATTTTCTAGAAAAATCACGCTAGGTGACCATAACTGGAAATCCTTTTAAATGAACGTTTTAATTATGGAAAAATATGCATTAAATTTGATAAATCCATTTAAATAGTTTAAAAGAGATTTTGAATAGAAAATATTAATTTTCAAATATTAAAAAGTGATTTAAATCAATTAAGCTTATATAGCACTTTCGGCGGCACTTTTATGCTGCGAATTCTATAACTTTTTGAATGTAAAATTAAACGTGACAATTCTTCCTAGAATCAATTGTGAGTTTTTAGAAGGAAAACTAAGTGTTTGAAAGATAATTTGGAATATTTATGACCAATCACAAAATAAGGTTGATAACTGAGTATGCAGAAACGACTAGTACATTTGTCTCGCTTGTGAGATCTGGGAAGATAAAACAAGTTGTTTAACTAAGGTTTGAAATGGAGCAACTAGTGCTCTAAACTTACTTGGCCTCTATTTTCTCTTCTTAGGTGAGGGGTAGAACAGATCGAAAGGAAAGTCCGGATGCTCTAAAAAGATTGTATTAAGTTTCTGAAATAAAAGAAGATCAGTATTATTCAAAATTTAAGCAATCTCCAAAATGAACAAATTAAGACTTGGATTGCATAGAGATAATCTTCTTATTAAATTCCAAAGAGGAAACTCATCTATTCATTGAATTTAAAGGGTGGTTGCATCATTATTCCACCCATAACACTTGTTGAATATGAAAATTAATGTTGAGTAAAATTAGAATGATTTCTATGATCGTATTTACTCAAAAATGTTTGCTAAGATTGATTCTAGGGTTTATCTTAAACGATGTCTTAAATAACATTGTTTTTAACCCACCTTAAAGTTAAGGAATTTGGATCGAGAGTTAAATGAGGAAATTTGAGATATTATTCAAAACAAAAGAATGAATTGCTTAGAATTATTCTAAGCCAAAAGAAAGAGATTTCGAAATCATCCAAAAAAATTAAAGTGAAAAGAGACTTAATGATCTTTTATACTCATATTCACCTTTTATCAATGATTGGCTTCGAAGGAACCAGGGTTGGATTTGTGTGATTCGTATCCGAAAAACCTCTTCGAACCAATGCATACGTTCGAATGTGAAGACATATTGAAGATGATGATTATTGAAGACTATGGATCTTCATAGCGTGAGGACTGCTTGTTGGTATGCTCTGGGTAGCTCCCATTATAGAGTTATTTGTAGCAGTGGTCTCCTCGTTGTGGAGATTTTTCGGATTGCCAAGAATACTTGCTACAATTATTAGTAGGAAAGTGCCTTCGGTTTGTCCTATTCCTAGACCACTTGAATGGACGTTTGTCTGACATTGCATTTCTAAAGGTTACATACATTGGTTTTACAAACGTACATTAGTGGTGGCAGAGAAGGCAACTTCTCTTAGCTTAACCCCTCCTTGAGACATACGAGCTCAAGGGTTATATTTTTATGGAAGGAAATTAGTAGTCAATGGAAATGGAAATATGGAATTCAGAGATGTGATATGTGCTTTTTGAAAAGGTAATCGATGCCTTAAGCCTCATTAACCGAAAATGACCGAAACAGGTTTACATATAGAAAGGATAAGTGGTTCATTCCTAATTCAGGTATGATCATCCTGTTCTAGATATATTTCTTCATGATATGACATTCGAGATGCAAATTAATGTGGTTTGTATGCTAGAGCGTGCTCGGTTAAAGGTCAGCAACGATGGAGGGATGATACATTAGGTACTATTTAGTTACAGAGATTGATCGATCTTGTGTTGGTAGAGGATCCTTTGCAATGGTCCTTGGGACATCCATCTAGAGGTGTACCCATCAGAAGATAGTCCCTTCATCTGGTCATTTGTATGGAAATTCATTCTCCAATAAGAACCTACGGTTTTGTTTGTAGAGCTTAGTGTGCTAGAATTTAATAATGGTAACAGTTTCGGCTAAGATTTATAAGTTTATTTGTAAATGTTTTCGAAGAGATGTCATTAAAAATAATATCAAATGTTTTGATATAAAAGTGTTTTAAGTTATCATAAGGTAAAAACCCGTCCGTTTTTATGTGTCGGCTTGGTATTATGATAGACTCTTTCTTTTCAAAAGGATTTTATTTAAAGGCTGATATATGGCACTATCATCTGTTATTGAGTTTTTCTCACGCTGGTTTATCGAACCTGATTCGAGTATTTTTAATACTCAGGTCAGATCTGAGTAGTTTCAAGTTTAGTTGAAGAGGGTTGGAGTTTCTAGAGGAGAATTAGAGATATTTATCTACGTGTGGACATATTCTATTATCCGCTGTGCTTTGTTAGTTTTAGTTCGATATTTTTCAGCATTGTAAGGACATATGTTTATAACTGTCTAAGCTGAATTTAGGTTAAACTTTGACATATGTACTTTAAAAGTTTTCCGCTGTAAAGATATTTGTTCAATATTATATGTTATTCCATTCTTGTGAGATTCTGTTCTGCTTATTTTTCTTTTTGCCCTTCATGTTTTGCTTTTTCGTTCAATTTGAGTTGGACATGTGTGGTTTATTGTAGATTTAAAGGATGCGGAAAAACGGGCCATAACAGCAGAGGAGGTTCAGGTTATCCTCAATTTGTCAAAAATGAACCAAAAATTAGGTCATTTTTCCACTGGTTTTTATGCAACCAACTCACGAAATTTGGAAAATTAGATATGAGGTAAATTGTAGTAATTTCTTTCCTTTGTCATTCAAAAAAGAATCATTCATTTTCGATTTGTTTCAAGAAGTTATTTTCAAAAGAAGAAGGGTAATTTTTGGACTTGAAATTCTGGGTAAAAATTGCTTTGTAAAGAATTGATGTTTTGGTATAGCTATAATAGAAATTTGAAAAAGTGGTCAATTAGAATGTTATAGCCATTAAAATTTCACATGGTTTAAAAAAGGAAAACTCCATTTGAGTTGCCAATGAGGAAGAAAAGGTTGGTGGAAAGAGGAGGAAAATTTGAGAAACATATGGGATATTTATAAGCAAGATTTCACAACTCATAATTTTGTCAAGTCAAATTACTCTCTTTTATATATGTGTGTATATACGTATAATAATTATGTTTAATCACATCACCCTTTTAAATATATATATATATATATATAACTATGTTCAATCGCATCTATTTTCTTATATATATATTATTATTATGTTTAGTCACATCAGTTTCTTTTATATATATAATTATTATGTTTAGTCACATCACTTTCTTTATATATATATAATTGTTAATTAAAGCTAAGATGTGACAAGAGATAATGATGGTTAATGATTACAATCTAAGATTTTATAAGAGAGGAATATATATACACACACACACATATCTGTGTGTGTGTGTGTGTCTATAAGACTATTGTTTTTAAATTTATGAATTGTCACATCACTTGCTAAAAAAATTAATATAAGACAATCTATCCTTAAGTATATTATTATTTAGATAATTAACTCTTATATATGTGTATATATGGTGCACAAAGACGAACAACGTTCCCAACAACTTCCCGTTGTCGAAAGTTAAAAATTTTGAAAAACGTTCTTCGGTCACATTTTCTGTTTTTCTACGAACTATTGGTAGACAAATTTTGAAAACGATTTTACCATCATTATTAATTATTAAAAATGAGTTTAATTTCTTTATAAAACCTATATACTGAATATTTAAAACTAATTAAATATTCACTAATCAAAGCAGTGAAACTTCGGATCATTACAATTGCATAGAGCTCATTTTTCTGGTCAAAATAGTATATTGATTTGTTTGGAACGGAGTCCGTATGGTGGAGCTATGTAGTATTTAAATCAGTAGGTTTTGAATTATTAATTGGGTCTAAGCCCATTAAACTAAAGCAATGGTTCAAAATTTATATAACGGGCTGAGAGGAAGTTTTGAATTCATTTTTCTCATTCATGTACACTTTAGGTTTCTAACTTCTTCCTTCGTCTCTCTCTGACCTTATCTTCCACTCTCAAATCTAAATGAAACCCTTGACTATTATACATTAAATAGAGGAGCGAGAAGAGAATTACAAATGGATATCAATCATTTTCAGATTTGGGAATCAAAGAAGAACTACAATTATAGACAATGAAGGTTTTGGGTGCAAATTAAGTGGATTCTTAGGTTTTGCAACGTGATTCGGTGTATAGAGATCATTACTGAGAACATATTGTTACCCGAAAGTAATATATAATGTATGTTTACTATTTAGGTTAACAAAATAGTAAATTTGGGTTAAATGAATTAGGAACTAATACTGAAGTAATTACAGAAGTTAATGGCGTTGATCATAATCAAATTTGGGTTAAGTTTGGATTGGATTGTTTATTAAATAGAGACTTTATAAAATATATGGATTATGCAAATTAAGAAATGATTATAATTATATTGATAATATGTGATATATGAAAGATTGGGATAGTGAAATATATTATCTACAAGGGGTACGAAGCATTAAAACAATAAACGTTGAAATAGAAATCAAATTAGAGAAGAAATGATCAAAATCCAGAATTTTGAAAACTGGAAATTTATGTACATCAGTCCACCTGTGGACTCCAACGGTCCAACTATGGTAGTTTTATTTTCCTGCCTGAATCTAGACCAGATCGGAGCAATTTTATTCCAACCAAGCCTATACGAAATGATTTATAAATAATGTATTGACCATTTGGCGACATTTGAGGGTGTTTAACGTGTGGATACAGACTCCATTAGTTTTGTGGTTGAGTGTTATCCATTAATGGGTTATTCATTTTATTTAACCATTCACGTTAAGTTGGTTCATTTTACTCAACTGATACTTAGATGTGAATTAGTCATATTTATCTATCTCAGTTCGTTACGTGGGTTAGTTTTGTTAATTCAACTCATTATGTACCATTGGTTGGTCATGTTTATTCAACTCATATGTCTATGTCAGTTGGTCATGTTTATATAACCCATTTTGTTAAGCAGGATGGTTATGTATATTCAACTCATTGCGTACTATGGATTGGCCCTGTTTATTCAAATCATATGTATACATGAGTTAGTCATGTTTATCTAACTCAACTTCGTTGCGTGGGTTGGCTCTATTTATTTAACTTATTACATTTATGAGTTGGTTCTGTCTATTTAACTCATATGATTCGATAGTTAGTCTATTTATCTAACTTATGTTGGTATTTACTGTATAAGTATATAAGTAGTCATCATGCTATGTTTATTATAGCGGACTAACTCTGTGGATGCAGGTGAGATAGGTTGATGTAAGTAAGTATCGGTACTCGTATGATGTCTATGAAATCGTGTACCATTATATACTTGACAATATTTTTACTCCCAAGACATATGTGTCTGCCCCCTCCTCATACAATATAGGTAAATGATATAAAAATGAAGTTGTGTTGTTCGAAGATAGACACTATAGACATGTTTACATATGTCATCCATTGTCTGTATATATTGTAAGCATAGTGTGACATTTTGTATATATATAAAGACACATGTACCTTATGGTGTATATAGGTGAAATATGTTTATTTCATATATATTGTATTTTGATCCATTCTATAGTGATTTTCTGAAAGTTATAGTTAGTTTATATAACTCTCATTTTACTATTGAAATTATTTATAATGATTCGACTTTTCATTTTATGATGATTTTGTGGTCGTGAAAAGTTGGGCTATTACATTTAGTGTCGGAGATAAGGTTAGGACATATTGAGAGAGCATATTTGTATATTTTTATATCATATATTGATAATTATAAAAGGTGTTTGTTTTAGGTTAAGTTTACCATCTCTATTTACTGCTTTAAGGGAAATTTCTAATGAATCCAATTTTATAGATAGTAGAGATGAGTGACTCGATCGAAATTGGATTAAGTATGTTATAATAATGGAATTTGGGTAAAAAATAATAATATAGGACAACACTATGAAGTTAAATGTTATAACAGTGTTGGTATCTATGGTTAGAGGTGTATTCGAGTGTTAATCTTGTTTAATTACTACTAGTACATTTGAAAACTTGTCTTTATCTAACTAGCTCTTGGTATGCACATTGTGCTAGACCATGTTTATCTAACATAATCTCCGTTTATAACCAGTCTTTGTTTATCTGGTTATGATTAGGCAATGTTCACATGATCAACGCTTGTTTATGGGTTAGCATATCTTTAACTAATTCATACGTTATATGATACACTATGTTTAAACATATATGATTGTATAATAATACATTATACGCAGATACATGTGATAAAATTCTGGTATGAAATTTTGAGGATGAAATTCTTTTTAAGGAGAGAAGAATGCAATACTCTGTAAATTTAGAAATTACTGTTGAGGGTATTTTGGTAATTTTAACTAAAAAGGAGTAAAATATTAATTTTACAAACATTGGAATTAGACAATTGGACTTGTGCCATAGTGTAGAGCTCATTTTTTGGTCAAAATTGTATATTGGTTTGTCTAGATCGGAGTCCGTATGGATGAGTTATGCGGTATTTAAATTAGTGGGTTTTGAATTGTTAACTGCGCCTAAGCCCAGTAGACTAAAGCAACAGTTCAAAATTTATATAATGGGATGAAAGGAAGTTTTAGATTCATTTTCTCTCATTCACGTACATTTCATTTTTCTAACTTCTTCTTTCTTTGTCTCTCTTTGATCTTATCTTCCTCTCTCAAATCTAAACGAAACCCTAGATTATTATACTTAAAAACAAAGAGCAAGAAGAGAACTACAGGAGGATATCAATTATTTGTAATTTGGGATCAAGGAAGACCTACAATTTTGGACAATGAAGGTTTTGGGGGCAAACTATGCGGATTTTAGGGCTTTACAACATGATTTTGTGAATGGAGATCATTACTGAGGTTATATTGTTGCCCGAAAATAATATATGTTGTATGTTTACTATTTAGTTTAATTAAATAGTATGTTTCTATTAAATGAATTAGGATATTGATACTAAAGTAATTAACAAAGTTAATGATGTTGATGATAATCAAATTTGGGTTAAGTTTGGATTATATTGTTTATTAGATAGAAATTTTATATAATGTATGGATTATGCAAATTAGGAAATGGTTATGATTACATTGATCGTACATGATATATAAAAGATTGGGGTAGTGAAATATAATGTCTAAGAGGGGGCGTGAAGCATTAAAATAGTAAACGGTGAAGTAGAAATCGAATTGGAGAAGAAATGATCAAAATCTGGAATTTTGAGAAATGGAAAATTTTTACGTACACCGATTCACCTATGGACTCCACCGGTCCACCTGTGGTCAATTTCTTTGCTAGCCTAAACCTGGACCAGATTGGAGCAATTTTACTCCAACCAGGCCTATATGAAATAATATACAAATAGCATGTTTACCATTTAGCGATGTTTTGGGGTGTTTAATGTATGGATACGTACTATGTTAGTTTTTTTGTTGAGTGTTAACCATTAATGGGTTATTCTGTTTATTGAACCCATTCGCATTGAGTTGGTTCTGTTTATTCAACTCATTTGTATACACGAGTTAGTCAGGTTTATCCATCTCATTTTGTAATATGGGTTGGTTCTATTTATTCAACTCATTATGTCTATGGGTTGGTCCTGTTTATTCAACTCATATTATAAGAGAGTTAGTCATGTTTATCTAACTCATATTATTATGCGAGTTAGTTCTATTATTCAACTCACTACATACAATGGTTTGTCCTATTTATTCAACTCATATGTATATGTGAGTTAGTTATGTTTATCTACCTCAACTTCGTTGCATGGGTTGACTATGCTTAATAACCTCATTACGTTTATTAGTTGGTTCTGTTTATTCTACTCATATTATTTGATGGTTGGTCTATTTATCTAACTTATGTTGGTATTTTCTATATAACTATATAAGTATCCATCATGATATGTTTATAGTGATGGACTAACTCTATGGATACAGATAAGACATGCTGAGGTAAGTAAGTATTGGTATTCATATAATGTCCATGAAATCGTGTACCATTATATAATTGGTAATATTTTTACTCACGAGACATGTGTGTCTGACCCCCTCCTCATACAATATAGGTAAATGAGAAAAATTAGATAGTGTGGTATTCGAAGATGGAGACTATGGACATGTTTACATATGTTGTCCGTTATATGCATATATTGTATGACATTTTGTGTGCATATAAAGACCGTACATCTTATGGTGTATATAGATGCAATTTATTTATTTTATCTATGTTGTTTTTTTATCTATTCCGTTTGGTAGTTTCTGAAAGACATAGTTAGTTTATATAGGTCTTTATTTACTACTGAAATATTTATAACGATTCGACTTTTCGTTCTATGGTGATTTTATGGCCGCAAAAGGTCAGGTTGTTACAACCATTATGGTAGAGCCTAGTCAATTAGGAGACGTTAGACAGAGCCGATAACATCCCTTGCTACATCATGAATTGTGGAGCATGTAACAAGGAAGCTCTGCAATAAAGAAATTAGGCTAGTTTGAGTACAATAGGGAGATAAACCAAAGATAAGCATACGGGAAACTGAATAGAAGATGAGAACTTCCCATCCTAACTTTTCACTATGAAATTTTCTCTCACCAAATTAGGTTTTTTTTACATTGTGGTTGCTAGATTGGAAGGTATGGGATGATTGCCACACTTTTACTGTCACTTTTGCACTTATATAAAAAACTTTTTGCATGTTTAGGCCGTTTGCATACATACATATATTTTATGACACTTGCATTCACAATAGGATCAACCTCACCTATAATATGTCAGCATACATAATCACATTACACTTTTGTTTGATTAGATGGATGTGTAGATAACTTGATGGTATAATGTAACACCCCTAATTTTTAATAACATTATTCAGGAGATTTAATTAGATAAATTAAATAGAATAATGTAAATATTAAAGTGATAAGGGGATTGAGATTTGAAAACTTATTAGAGGGCATGCTTAATTAAAAATAAAGAATGAGTTTATGGAAATGGTTTAGTAGAGAATTAATAAGAAACTATGACAAGGGCATTATGGGTACTAGCTGCACCCATAATCTCATTACCCATAAAACCTTGTTTTCATTTCTCTACACGTTCATAATTCATTATTCAAAAACATAAATCAAAAGCTCAAGCAGGCCTTAACCTAAAGAAAGAAAAGGGGAAAAATCAATTAAAGCAAAGCAATCAAGCAAAAGGAATTAGTCAAAGATCAAATCTCAAGTTCCTTATCCTAATCAAGGTGAATAATAACCTAAACCATCTCTATTTTCTGTTTTAAAGGTCATTTGATTTTGGGTTTAAGTTTAAATCCACTATGATGATTTTTGATGATGATATCTTGGATTTCATGATATGTTATATTTAAACAAGTTCGTTTGACAAATGTTTTATTTGATTTTAAGGCTGAAATCATTTATATTGGGTCTCAAATGCCATGATAATCTAATATATTATGTAATTATTATTTTGAAGATGGGTTTAATTTTTCGTAATTATCCAAGCGATGGACAATTTTATTATGAATTTTCAAAGGAGAATATGAATAATTAGGTTTAGAAATTAATTTCAATAATTATATAAAGGAATTTGGGTTCGAAATTTATGTATGTTAGATAACATAATAAAAGTGAATATTGATGATTTTTAAGGATTTCTCCTAAGTAATTTTCTATGTAAATTAAATCATATAAGATGAAGGACATAAATGTCTTAATTGTTTTGTTAAAGGGAATGGCTTCTTTGTTAATTATCTTTAATTACTAAAATAATTCGGCAGTCTTTTAGAAAATATTTCGATAATTTTATTGCAACCATTTATATTTTTACAAATAGGCAAGTTAGTTGAAATGTATTACTTAAAAAGGCAATCAAAACAGTTTTTCATAATTTCATTGTTTCGCCACTTCCAGTAGCTATCTTTCGACCCTATACTTCTGCTCTAATGAAGTCGAAACCAATGTACAAGGTATTAAGGCTTTGATACGTAGTGGATTGAAGAAAGGTGGCAGGCATAGAGTCGAAACCAAGCTTTTGTAGGAGTCGAAGCCTTCGCTTTGCTTTTCAATGTCGATTGCCTTGTTTTAAAAGAATGCTTTTAAAAGGGTTTAATATATGTTTTGAAGAAGTTGTCGCGTTTTTGTTTCGAAAGGGTAGCTTTCGAATGATTTTTCTTATTTTTAAATCAATGCTTTTGAAAGGTAGTTTGAACCCAGTCAAAACCTTGCTGCCGTCTTAATGCCTTTCGAAGGGATTGGAGTCATTAAAGAGTTCGAAAGTTAGCTTTTATTTTATAGATGTAATAAGCCACTTCCCAAAGCTTTCAAAAGGGCTCTAGTAGCCATATAAAGGCTTCGATGGAAATGGCTTCAAAATGGGTAGGGCTGTCAATGGATAACCAAAAAATCTGTAATCCGTCTGCATCCATATCCGAAAAGCGAATAATATCCGACGTCCGAAAATTATCCATCCGCTCTTTGTCAAGAATATAGTATAAATTATGTGTATTTTAGTACAATGAAATATATTTATTTACTGTTTTATTAAGTTAGTAGTTTATATTATATGCACTTAATGCTTATTAACTACTCAAAACTATTTATTATGCCATATTTTTTATATTTAACACTTTTATAATCAATTGGACCGAAAAATGTATGTTAAACTTAAATTTATATTTATATTTCTTGATTTATCAGTCGTTAGCGGATAGGATAATTATCCGATATTCGTCCGTATCCGTGGATGCGGATATCTGATATCCGAAAATCATTTCGGATGCGGATGCGGATATGGCACTATCCGCATCCGAAAGTATCCGTTGACAAGCCTAAATACGGGTTTCGAAGCTATCCTCCCAAACATTTTGCTTAAATGATTAATGCGTTGGAAATGATGGTTCTGAAGCCATCAGTTTTCCACTTTTACTTAAAGTTCAATGGTTTTGAAAGGGGTACTTTTAATTGGTTTCGAAACTATGCTTTTATAAATTAGCAAGTGATGATTTAATACTTTCGAAAGGAATGTTTTGATGGTTTCGAAAGATATGTTTTATAGTGTTTCGAAAGGCATGTGCTTAGTGTTTTGAAAAGAAGATTTGAATGCTTTCGAAGAGTTTTTTCAATGGTTTTGAAAGTAAAGGTCTAAGGTTTCATAAGCCTTTGTTCTTAAAACAAAGAACCAATCTTGATTTTTAAAGGTAAAACCCATGGCACTATAAAAGAGCTTTTAGATGGCTTTTAAATTTGGAGTTTTTGAATAGGCTTTCCTTGATAAAATAATAGGTTAAAGGGATTAACCATGTTTCAAGTGAAAAATGATTTCAAGGATATTAAACTATAAATGTTAATATTATTTTTATGTATATGCTTCTTCTATAAATATATTCACTAAGTAATGGACCCATAACTGTATTTTGGGGAGTATGGGCAGAATAATCAGGTAGATTGACCCAGTAGTGAATATAAGCTAAGTAATTCCTGAATGAATAGAGTATCCAGGAGGTTGGGTAGACCAGAATATAGGATGCCCAAAGACTAATTACGAAGTTATAAATTTAGACAGGTTCATAGTGAACCCACGTAAACTATGTTTAAAGAGAGTTGTTGACAGGGACCAACAAGTTTGTAGTGAACCCATGAAAACTCTATCCGGATTAAGTTATTGATAGAAGTCAATAGATTTACAGTCAGCCCATAGAGACTATGATATGAGGGAAGTTATTGGAAATACCAATAGGTTCAGGGCGAACCCATGAAATAATTAAATGAAGTTATTAGTAGGGGCCAATAGGTTCTTAATGATCCCATGAAAAATATGAGACCGGGCAGATAGTCCATAAATTTTATTCAGGTTATTAGTGAGCCCATGAAAACTAATAGGTTAATAATAACCCCAGAAACTATAACTATGACAGATTGTCAAATGAATGGGGATGGAATATTCAGAATGTTTTACTTGTTTGCATATCATCATAATATTTTAAATTGCTATGTTTTAACCATTATGGATGTATGATCACAATATTAGGTTATTATAAATTTTGGGATAAGATACTAGTGAAGGGAAAACCCGTTTTGCTAAGCGGCATGATCTCGCTATATATCACAATGGCTTGAGATGGTAGGTTATTATTCATAACAGGATTTATGTCTGACTCGAAGTTTATATTTTACCCATAAACTCTTAGGTGCTCAATTAATTTTGAGTAGTTTGAGAGTTGAGGTTTTCAGGTTCTCCTTTGCAAGAATAAGCTTCCGGAGAAGTGTAGGAGGCAAGCAAGCTAGTTGGAGTTTTTTCTATTTTTTTGATTATGCTGTTTTTTTATAAAGGAAAAGTTGTTTAATTGCCTAAGTTTAGACTCTGATCTTTCAAGGGGCATCTTCATATGTCATCCTTGTTATATATGGTAATATTATATTTTCCCTGAACGTGGTTCACTAATACGGGATTATGTAATGAATTTGAAATGATTTGAAATGGAATATAAAAGTTGTTTAATGATTTTAAATTTTTTCCATATCCGTGTGTTTATGTTATATCAATGAATCTAACATTACCGTATTTGATCGCCGAAGATTAATAACTGTGGATGACTGTAGCATCCATAGCCGTTAGCTTTGGGCCTCCAAGTGGGAGATGTTGCAAGTTGGTATTAGAGCATAGGTTTATGAAAACTTAAAAGAAATCTAAGCCTAAAAGATATTTCAAAACATAGTGCAATGAGTCAGAAAGCAAGATCGGAGTTTGGGATAATGCTATAGTAACGTACTTGTATTTGATATATGTATATGTATATGTAGATAGACACGTATTCCCCTCTTTCTTAGACCGTTCTTCTGTATTTTACTAAGGTCGTATGCAGATTTACAAGAAAGAAGATATGTAGGCCGAAAACGAAAGAGGAAATCTCGGTGGAGGAAGCACCGTAACAAATGGAAATGTTCGACCCACTAGGAGGAACCCTGGTCGACGGGCAAATGCTAATCATAATGCAGATGCCAATGTAGGTGCTGGAAATTCGCTAGTAGATATGGGAATGATGTATCAGTTCTTCTTCAATCTGATGCAAGCAGAAGTAGCTGCTGGAGTAGCTGGGATTGTTGGAAGAGCTAATCCCATGGCTCCAATTAGAAATAACCATGCTAAGTTAAGCAGAGATTACACTAGTCATGGGAGGAAGCCGATTGTGGGAACGGAGGATGCTATAGAAGTTGAAAATTGTCTGTTACATTGTGAGAGAATCTTCACTGACTTGGGATTGAATGATGAGAAAAAGAGGACACTAGCCTCTACGTTGTTGCAAGGAGCAGTGCTTCATTGGTGGAATAGTATTACTGCCGGAGTTCCTGAGGAAGAGTTAATTTGGGCAGAATTTCGAAGGAGATTCGAAAAGATATTTTTGTTTGAAGTTGCTAAGTCCGCATTGTTGAGAAAGTTTATGGATTTGGTGCAGAAAGAGATGACGGTAACTGAGTATGCTACTAAGTTTGATGAGATGTCCAGATATGGGTGTGCTACTATTGACAACGTCATCAAGAGGAATGAGAAATTTATTCGAGGATTGAGTCAAAAAATCGCTAGGGCGACCCTACCACATCTCTGTGATCCTTGTAATGTTGTTGTGGAGATGGCAATGCGATGTGAGGAAATGCTTACTATTTATGGGTAGGAAAAGTTGGTTGAAATCTAGGGTTCTTAGGGAAAGAAGAGGAAGTTCTTTAAGAAGAAGGGAACCCGGAAGGGAAATGCTGTCAAAAAGGAAAAGGCTAATCTGGTTTGTTTCAAGTGTGATAAGAAGGCTTATTATGCTCAAGAACGTCGTACTAGCAAGGGAAAGAAGGCCACAGAGAAGAAGGGTGTGAAGTACTTTTACTGTGACCAGGTTGAGCATTATAAGAATCATTGTCCAGAACCAGTTAGGGCAGACAAGGGAAGTATTTGCCGTCAGACCATTATCTGGTAGGCCAATAGCTGCTGAGAGCAGAAAGGCTACGATGGAAGGTATGTTTTTTATTCAGATTATACCAGTTATGATACTATTTGATACCGGTGCATCACATTCATTTATATCCCAGTGTTTGGTTAATAGGTTATGCTTAGAACCCACATACCTTAAGGGTTGCAAATCTTATCGGAGGTTATGCAACTCTAAGGATGAGTTGTTACCAGTTAGAATTTGATTTGTTAGGTCATAAGTTTGCATGCAGTCTGTATGTTTTTTGATTTCGTAGATTTTGAGATCATTTTGGGTATGGATTGGTTGGGTAAGTATGAGGCTAGGATATTTGTCATGATAAAATAATATCACTAAGACACCCTAGTAGTCATAACCGAATCATATTCTCAGTGGATAATTCTGATCGAAGTGCCTGTGCATTGTTGAGAGCTATGGAAGTGGAAGAAAAATTAAGTCAGGTTCGAGTAACCAGAGAGTTTGTAGATGTATTTGAGCCGGTTACAGGACTACCCTCGAAACAGGCTATTGAGTTTCAGATAGATCTTGTGCCAGGAGATGAACCTGTCAGTAGACCACCTAGTAGGATGACAACGATCGAGATGAAGGAATTGAAGGTGCGGCCAGTGGATCTAGAAAGGAGGAATTTTATTAGACCAAGCAGTTCACCTTGGGGAGCGGTTGCGGCGTTCGTGAAGAAACTGGACAGATCGTTAAGAATGTGTATTGACTACCGTATGTTGAACGAGAAGACAACTAAGAATAAGTATCCTTTGTCGAGAATTGATGATCTATTTGATTAGTTTTGTGGAGCCTGAGTATTTTCTCAATTGGATTTGGTGACTAGTTCATCAGTTAAGAGTGGATGAGAACAATATTCCATTGATAGTGTTTCGGACTAGGTATGGTTCGTACGAGTGGTTAGTAATGTCGGTCGAGTAATGAATGCACCTGCTTTCTTCATGGATCTGATGAACCGAGTTTTTTGAGAGTACTTGGATAGGTTCGTGTTGGTGTTTATAGATGACATTTTAGTATACTCTAAATGAAAGAGAGCATGAAGATCATCTTAGATTAGTGCTTAAGGCGCTGAGGCAGCATCAACTGAAAGCGAGTTTTTCAACTGTCGGTTTTGGAAGAAAGAGATTAAGTTTCTTGGTCATGTGGTTTCAGAGAATGGTTTGTCAATCAATCTAGGTAAGATCGAAGTTGTTAATAACTGGAAGGGACCAGAGATGGTGACTGAGATTAGATGTTTTTTTGGATTTGCTGGCGATTACCGGAGATACATTAAGGATTTCTCGTGGACAGCAATGCCTTCAACTAAGTTAACCGGGAAGGATGTGAAGTTATCTTGTCCGACAAATGTAAGGAAGAATTCCTTAAGTTAAAGCATTTGTTGATCAATGCACCTATGTTAGTAGTTCCAGATGGAAACCAAGGGTTGGTGGTGTATACCAATGCATGTGGGACTAGATTAGGAGTTGTGTTGATGTAGAAGGGTAATGTTTTTGCCTATGCTTCACGACAGCTTAGACCGCATGAAGTGAGATATCCTACTCATGATTTGGAGTTGGAAGCAGTGATCTTCACGCTAAAGATATGGAGACATTATCTCGTAGGGGAGAGATTTGAGCAATACACAGATCATATGTCCTTAAGATATTTATTCTCTCAAAAGGGGTTGAATATGAGACCGCAAATCTGGCTGGAATTTTTAGCTGCTTATGATTTTGGTATAAAGTATACTCATGGGGAAAGGAAATAAGGTAGTGGATGCTCTTAGCAGTAGACATCAGAATATAGTGTTAGCTTTGTTGACAGAATGGAAATATTTAGAAGCTTTGACTACTTGTAGTGTGAAGTTAAGATCGACTGCTACCTCTAGTCAGAGCACCCCCATGTTGTCCTGTTTGGAAGTTCAACCAGCATTGATCGAAAGGATTCTTTCTAAGAAGATAGAGGATCCAGTATTAGCCGAGAAGATTAGAAGGCTTGAGGTTGGATCGAAGATCGATGATCTAAAGGATTTTTGACCAGAGAGGATGGTTGAGAAAGAAGGGACGGTTGTGTGTTACGAATGTTGAGGACTTAAGGAAAGAAGTTCTTTAGGAATTTCATCGATCTAAATCTACGATTCATCATGGAGAAACCAGGATGTATCAAGATATGAAGAGAAGCTTCTATTGGGAAGGTATGAAGAAGGATGTTGGCTTGTGGGTTAGACAGTGTGTAAACTGTTAGCAAGTGAAGGCCGAATATCACAAGCCGAGTGGATTGCTTCAACCTTTGGAGATACCAGTTTGGAAATGGGATTCGATATCTATGGATTTTAAATCATGGGTTGCCAAGGTCGAATAGAGGAAATGAAAGTATATGGGTCATAGTGGACAGATTGACCTAGAATGCCCATTTCATTCCAGTTAAGTCAACCAGGACCGCACCTATTTTAGTTAAGTTGTTCATGAAGAACATAGTAAGACTGCATCGAATTCCTAGTAATATAGTCAGTGACAGAGATGCTGTGTTTACTAGTGAATTATGGAAGAGTCTATAGGATGTGTTAGGTACCAAGTTTAAGATGAGTACTACGTATCACCCTCAGACTGATGGGAAGACAAAGAAAATCAATAAGGTACTCGATGATTTATTAAGAGCTTGTGTATTGGACTTTGGTGGATCTTGGGAAGAACACCTACACTTAGTGGAGTTTTCCTATAATAAAAGTTATCGGACTAGTATAGGAATGGTGCCTTTTGAAGCATTGTATGAAAAGCCGAAGAAATCACTAGCATGTTGGTTGAAAACTGGAGATAGATTAGTCTGGGGTCCAAATCTGGTTAGAAAGGCAACAGAGAAGATTGAGTTGATCTAAGGAAGGATGAAGGAAGCTCAATCCAGATAGAAGAGTTACGCAGACAAGAGGTGTAAAGACCCATAATTCTCAGTTGGAAATAGGGTTTTCACTGAAGTATCACCGATGAAAGGTGTGGTGCGGTTTGAAAAGTCGGGGAAAATGGGACCGAGATATGTTGGTCTGTTCCAAGTTATAGAGAGGATCGGAAAGCACACATATAGAGTAGAGTTGCCAAGCAGTATGGAAGGTGTCCATAATGCATTTCATGTGTCTCATCTTCGTAAGTATGTGCATGATCCAGAGACTACTATTCCCCCAACAGAGTTGGAAGAGTTGATAGTAGAACCGAATTTGATTTTTGTTAGACAACCAGTTCAGGTTGTAGTATGAGATGAGAAAAGGTTAAGGAACAAGACGGTCAAGTTGGTGAAAGTTCAGTGGAGCGACAGCGAGAAGGACTGTACTTGGGAGACAGAAGACGGGGTTAGAGATATTTATCCTGATTTATGGTAAGGGCATTTGCTTTATATAGACTTGCTAGTCAAGTAGGCTGTATGATTATTGGGAGCTGTTATAGATGATTGCTATGTTTAGTATTTAGTCCTTACTGAATTTCGAGGACGAAAGGGAGCGTGTAACACCCTTAGTTTTTAATAATATTATTCAGAAGATTTAATTAGATAAATTAAATAGAATAATGTAAATAATAGAGTGATCAGGGAATTGAGATTTGAAAATTTAATTAAAGGTCGTGCTTAATTAAAATAAAGAATGAGTTTACGGAAATGTTTTATTAGAGAATTAATAAGAAATTAAGACAAGGGCAATATGGGTAATAGCAGCACCCATAATCCCATTACCCTTAAAAACTTATTTCCATTCTCTACACGTTCATAATTTATTATTCAAAAACGTAAATCAAAAGCTTAATTCGACTATAACCTACGGAAAGAAAAGGGAAAACTCAATTAAATTAAGCAATCAAGCAAGGGGAATTAATCAAAGATCAAATCTCAAGTTCCTTATCCTAATCAAGGTGAATAATAATCTAAATCATCACTATATTCGGTTTTAAAGGTCATTTGACTTCGGGTTTAAGTTTAAATCCACTATGATGATTTTTGATGATGATATGCTTGGATTTCATGATATGTTATATTCAGACAAGTTTGTTTGATAAATATTTTATTCAATTTCAAGGCCAAAATCGTTTATATTGCGTTTCAAATGCCATGAGGATTTAATATGTTATGTAAACTTTATTTTTGAGAAGAGTTTAATTTTTCATAATTATCCAAGCTATGGAAAATTCTGTTATGATTTTTCAAAGGAGAATATGAATAATTGGGTTTAGAAATTAATTTCAATAGTTATATAAAGGAATTTGGGTCCGAAATTTATATATGTTAGATAACATAATAAGAGTGAATATTGATGATTTTGGGGATTTTTTCTAAGTAATTTACTATGTAAGTTAAACTATATAAGATGGAGGACTTAAATGTCTTAAATGTTTTGTAAAAGGGAAAGGTTCTTTGTTCATTATTTTTCTGAAATAATTCGACAGTCTTTTAGAAAAGATTTTGATGAAGTTTATGGCAACCAATCATACTTTTACAAAAAGGCAAGTTAGTTCAAAAGTATTACTTAAAAAGGCGTTCATTGTTTTGCCACTTCCAGTACCTTTCGACCGTATACTTTCTCCCCCAATGAAGTCGAAACCAATACGCAAGGTATTAAGGCCTTGGTGCGTAGTGGATTGGAGAAAGGCGTCAAGTACGAAGTCGAATTCAAGCTTTCGAAGGGGTCGAAGCCTTCATTTTGCTTTTCAAAGAAATTCCACTTGCCTTGTTTTAAAAGAATTCTTAGGAAAGGGTTTAATATAGCTTTCGAAGAAGTTGCCTCCTTTTTGTTTCGAAGGGTAGCTTTCGAATGAGTTGCTTTGTTTTTAAATCAATGAAAGGGTAGTTTGAACCCAGCCGAAACCCTGTTGCCGTCTCTATGCCTTTCGAAGGGATTGAGGTCATCAACGAGTTTGGCAGGTTGCTTTTGTTTTATAAATGTAATAAGCCACTTCCTAAAGCTTTTGAAAGGGCTCCAGTAGCCACATAAAGGTTTCGAAGGCAATGGCTTCGAAAGAGGCTTCGAAACTATCCTTCCAAATATTTTACTTAAATGATTAATGCTTTCGAAAGGATGGTTCCGAAGCCATCAATTTTCCCCAATCACTTTTACTTAAAGGTCAATGGTTTCGAAAGGGGTACTTCCAATTGGTTTCGAAGTTATGCTTTTATAAATAAACAGGTGATGCTTTAATACTTTCAAAAGGTATGTTTTGATGGTTTTGAAAGATATGTTTTAAAGTATTTCGAAAGGCATTGCTTAGTGTTTTGAAAAGAAGATTTGAATGCTTTCGAAAGAGGTTTATCAATGGTTTTGAAAGTAAAGGTCTAAGGTTTCGTAAGCCTTAGTTTTTAAAACAAAGAAACCAATCTCAATTTATAAAGGTAAAATCCTTGGCACTATAAAAGAGCTTTTAAATTGAATAAATTTGGAGTTTTTGAAGAGGATTTCCTTGATAAAATAATAGGTTAAAGGGATTAACCATGTTTCAAGTGAAAAACCATTTCAAGGATATAAAACCATAGTGTTAATATTAATTTTTGTGTTTATGCTTTTTCTATAAATATGTTCACTAAGTAATGGACTCATAACCGTATTTTGGGGAGTAATGGCAGAACAACCAGGTAGGTTGACCCAGTAGTGAATATAAGTTAAGTAACTCCTGAATGAATAGATTTGCATCTAGGAGGTCAAGTAGACTAGAATATAGGATGCCCAAAGACTAGTTACGAAGTTGTTAATTTAGATAGGTTCATAGTAGACCCATGAAAACTATGTTTAAAGAGAGTTGTTGGCAGGGACCAACAAGTTTGTAGTAAACCCATGAAAATTGTATCCGGATTAAGTTATTGACAGAGGTCAATAGGTTCACAGTCAGCCCATGAAATCTATGATATGAGTTAAGTTATTGGAAATGCCAATAGGTTCAGGGAAACCCATGAAATAATTAAATGATGTTATTGTCATGGGCCAATAGGTTCTAAATGATCCCATAAAAACTATGAGACCGGACAAATAGTCCATAAATTTTATTCAGGTTATTAGTGAGCCCATGAAATCTAATAGATTAATAGTAACCGTAGAAACTATAACTACGACAGAAAATAATGGGGATTGGGAAATCCAAAATGATTTACTTATTTGCATATCAGCATAATATTTTAAATTACTATGTTTTAACCATTGTGGATGCAGAAGCACGGTATATTGTTGTTATAAATTTTTGGATAAGATACTAGTGAGGGAAAAACCTATTCCGCTAAGTGGATTGGTCTCACTAGATATCTAAATGGTTAAAGATGGTAGGTTATTATTCATACCAGGCTTTATGTCTGACTCGAAGTTTATGTTTTCTTCTTAAACTCTCAACTGCTCAATTAATTTTGAGTAGCTTGAAAGTTGAAGTTTTCAGGTTTTCCTTTAGACAAATAAGCTTCTTGAGACATGAATGAGGCAAGCTAGCTAGTAGGAGTTCATTTCTATTTTGATTTTGTTGTATTTTGTTTTAAAGGCAAACTTGTTTACTTGCCTAAGTTAAGACTCTGATCATCCAAGGGGCATCTTCATATGTCGTTTTTGGCGTATGTTGTAATAAGTATATTTTCTCTAAACGTGATTCGTGAATATGGAATTGTGTAATGAATTTGAAATTATTTGAAATGGAATATGAAAGTTGTTTAATGATTTTAATTTTTTTTCATATTCATGTGTTTCTGTTACATCAATGAATCTAACATCACCGTATTTGGTCGCAAAAGATTGATAATTATGGATGACTGCAGCATCCGTAGCCATTATCTTTGGGCCTCCAAATGGGGGATGTTACATATAACATCGATGCTTAGTGCGTGTTACGTTGTATGTCCCGTAGAGATTTCGAGGGCGAAATCCTTTTTAAGGGAGGAGAATGCAACAACCCATAAGAATTAATTAATTAATTATGATAAGGCTAAAATTGAAATTTTGTAGATGTCAGAATTTGACCATGATAGTTGTGTCATTGTTTTCATTGTGATTTTCTTATCAATATTAATATATTAAGTTTTGACATCGGTGTTCAAACAAAAAGTTATTAATGTTTGAAGTTTTTGGATTCAAATTAATTTAAATGGAATTCAAATTCAAATAAATAATTAATGCTAAAGTTTGAAATTCAAAAATAAATGGTAGTGAGACTTGGGGATCAAGTGAACGTTAAAAGAAAGCAATCAATTCTTCCTAAAATAAACGTTACCAGTCGACCGCCTTCCTTGGGCCGGTTGACTGCTTGGGGAAGAGTGGTCGATTGGTGCAAGTGTTGGCGGCTAAGGTTATTCAGACCACGAACAATTTGAATTTATTATTTTTGACCGACCTAAGTCCGATGATTTTGGTGCTTTCTAACTACTATAAATAAGAGCCTAGCTCCTCCGTTTTTATTAATAATTTATTTTTGGAACTAAGTGAAGCTCTGCGGTCTCTCTCTTCAAAGATTTAGAAAATTTCATAGGGTTTCAGGTCTTAAATTTTAGGTGTTTACTATTCAATTTCTTATTCTATTCTCTTCCAATCCGTAATTTTCTAAATCTAATCCACATATAATTCCCTTGAATATTTCTAAGAGGAGAGATCTGAAAGAGATTGAAGCGGACATAAAGAAATCCAAAATGAAGAGCTAAGGACTTTTTTGAGTGGAAATTTTAGTTTTTCTTATTTTACCAATTGTGTAGTATAACTTGGATTTGATATAGGCCTTTAGAAATTTTATCCAAAAAAACAACAAATTAAAACCCAAAATTCCCCCAGGCGAAATGTCAATTCTTATGTTAGGATCTCATTATTCTATATTAAAATAGTAGAATTATATAATTGTTGCAATTTTAACATTTAAATTATATTCCACTTCTCATCTTTTTCTTTGGATCTAATTAACCGTTTTTGAAAGGAAATGGTGTGCAAGGTTGTAAGCACTAAATGGCCGACTGATGGCCCGCCTCCTCCCTATTTAGGAAGTATTAAATGGTTAGATGTTAGTTATTAGGCATGGTAGTGGATATCTTGGAAGGGTCCGTGTAACATACTCCATTATGAGGCCTAAAACTAACTACTAAGAATGCTGCAGTTATCTATAGTTATTAATTCTCGATGACAAAATGAGACTATGTTAATCATATCAATAATCAGAAGCACATAAATATGAAAAAAATTCAACATAGCTTAATAACAAATTTTCACATCTCATTTCTCTAATGGTATTTTGTATTCATTACATAATCCCATTCATAAACCCACGTTCGAATAAATTATAACTATTACAAAAATACCCCAAGAGGGACATATAAAGATGCCCCCTTAGTTGATCAGAGTTAAATACTAGGCAATATTACATACTTTACCCTTGTATACTTTCAGACAAAATCAAACATAGTGGATCAAATAAGAACTCCTAATTAGATGGAATGCCTCCTATACGTCTCTAGAAGCTTATTCGGCAATTGGAAATCTGAAAACCCTTACTCTCGATCTACTCAAATGTGCACCCGAGAGTATAAGGGGAAGGACAAAAACTTCGGGTCGCACAGAATGTCTGGTGTGAATAATAACTACCATCTCGAACCAAATAGATAGCAAGTGAGGCCACACCGCTAAGTGGAACGGATTTCCCCTTCACTAATATAATAGCCAAAATACATTAATGATATATTGTGCTGCTACATCCACAATGGTTAAAACATAATAATATATGATGATATGCAAGAATGCAATATACCATGGATTACCCATCCCAATTTATCTGACTGGTTGTCCAAATTTACAGTTTTTCTTGGGTCATTGTGAATCTATTAGTTTTCATAGGCAGACAAATAACCTGTCTCGATTCTTAAGGATAATATGTCCAACTTCTTTTTTTCATGGGATCATTAATAACCCATTGGTTTCTACTAATAACCTTCCAATCATAGTTTTCATGAGATTATTATGAACATATTGGATTCTTCAATAACATCACTCAAATCAAGTAATCATAAGATCACTATGAACCCATTGATTTCTGTCAATAACATCATCTGGACATAGTTTTCATGGCATCATTATGAACCTATTGGACCCTCCCAATAACGTTTCTCATGACATGGTTTTTATAGGGTGACTATGAACCTATTGGCCAGTTCCACTAACCTGTCAAAATCAATATTTTTTGATCAGTTCTGGGTATCCTATACTTCTGATCTACCTAGTCTCCTAGATGCAATTCTACTCACTCAGGAGTTATTTTTGTTTATACTCACTACTGGGTCAACCTAGCTGGTTATTCCACTTCTTAACACCCTAAAATGCAATTATGGATCATAATTGTCGTGAGTATGATAATAACAACATACATAATAACCGATCAATAATGTATCCATCCGTAATTTTACCACTTTGAAAATGGGATATTTAATTATTTAAACATTAAAATGTAGAATTTCAAACTTAAACAATCATTTTTATATAATAAATAAGAATGGTAAACTTATTTTTGATATTGAATAAAGATTTTGGATTCCCATCGTAAAATTGACAAAAGTCGAAATCTGATAAAGTAGGATAAACATTCAAGAAATTTGTTTAAAAGATAAATAATTAATTTTAAATATATGTATAATCGATATCAAACTCATTTGATAATAATAGCAATTTATTTTATAATGATTTGATAAATACATAAAACTTGTTTTATAAAATTGACAAATTTTATCGCATATCGATAAATCGATGTCGTATTTTTATAAGAAGATTTGGATATTGTTTTATATTATTTTATAAGTCAAATATGCTTGTTTTAATTATTTAAAGATAATAATAAATCTATTTTGAATTTTGGTTTAAATGAATAAATAGTTTAACAAAAGCTTTAAAATATGACTGGAAAACGTTTTGTTTAAAATAAGTTGTCGAAACATTATCGCACCTTTGTTAACATTTTTAACATATATATTATGGATTTTAATAACTAAACATGTTTACTTTTACTAAATAGGATTATAAAACTTTTAGAAGTCATTAGTAAAAGTAAGCAAGAATTAACAAAAGTAAGAAAAGTAAACATTAAATCACATCTAATCAAAATCCAACCAAAAAATTACTTTTCTTTACTTAATCTTTAAGTGACTAAGACATAAAGTAAGAAGTGAAAGGATGATGTTAAGCATTGAAAAAGTGGATGTTTTTTGGTTGAAGTAAGGATAGTTTGGTAGTTTGGTAAGAGGTTATTTTGGTAAATTTACCACTTCTTTCTTTTTTTATAAAAACCCACCTCCTTCATCACTTTCATTTACATTTCTTCTTCTTCTTCTTTTTGCAAGCTTCTTCACCTTCTTCCTCTCCTATTTAAAGGCTTCTATGCCTAAAAAAATTATAAACAAATAATGTTAGAATATTTACAAAATACTCAAATAAAATCGATATTCATCCTCTTCAAATCAAACTCCTTTTTTCTTCATGTTTTACCTCTTCTTCTCTTGGCCATAATTTCTTCAAAAATGAACCAAAATGCAAAAAAAATAAAATAAAATTAAATCATGAATTTTTACAGTGGCTACAACTTACATTTTGACCACTATGTCTTATTCTGAAGATAACTATGTCAAAGTACACGCATTATTTGGTCCAGTTTTTAAGCCAGAGAATAGCCTATTTTGTTTTGATCATAACTTGATCATAACTAATCCAATTTAAGTAATTCTTTTTTAAGCCATATGAAATTCCAGTGCTACCATTTTTATGTTGGTCACTATTTTCAGTTTTGAGGTTTTCTATACCTGAAACTCAATTTTTTAAAGTACTTTTCGGGCTACATATTAGTGAGTCCAAGAATAGCTCTTTTTCTTTGACCATATTTTCCTTAAAACTAATCAAAATCAAGTGATTCTTTTTTTAAATTCAAGGAAAAAGTATTTGCAACAACTATTTAGTTGACAAGTTTTTTAAACATTATGAGTAAGAGGGTTAAAAACAAGAGAGAAAATGACTTATTTTTCGGGTCTAATTTTGAGAATTCAAGGTCAAAGCTCCACCACTTCTTCTTTTTACTTTCAACCTACCTCCATCTCAAGCCTTGGAAAAGCACTAGGAAGGAGAAAATTAGGCTTATTTTGATTTGGTTTCCAAGCATGGTAGGAAGTACGGATTAGATCTTAATTTCCTTGCCTTAAAGTTTGACGGAGTGGAATCCAAAGTGAGTTATTTCTTCCTGTAAGTTCGTTAAAACCAATGCTTAGTTGAAAGAACTTTAAGTGTCGTTTGAAAACCCTTGTTGAATACTTGTTTATTTTGTTTTCTAAAAAATGTTTTTTATTTTCTTATTTGAATATTTAGATGGGTAATTAATTATTTTAAAATTTAGAAGACAAATACTTAATAGAGTATGCGAAAACGACTAGTACATGTGTTTCGTCAATGAAATCCAAGGAGACTTGGGCGAGGGACGTAACATGTATAAGGGAAATACCGGATGCTCCAAAATAAATATCAAATCGTTTTAACCCAAGATAAAATAAAGTGTTATAAATATTTGATAGAATGAAGCATTGATTTATCATTTATTTTTATTTTTATGTTTATTTTATTAATTGATTGTTTGTTTGTTTGAATTGCGCTCCACCAGTTTATAAGCATTGATTATTATTTATTGATTGTTGACTTTTCTCGACCAGTTTATGAGTAATTAATTATCCATATGCATGGTCTGGGTAGAAAATATAACACCTTGTGATTTATTTCACAATTTGACTATTAAGTGTTTAGTGGCAATATTTGATTCACTTCAATTTACTGAATTGTTTTGAAATTGGTTTTCATATGGAGGTGTTATGAAATGTTTTCCCTTTAAAAGAAATAGAAATGTTTGGTAATGAATATTTTGAAGTTATAATATATAAAAGTGATTTATATAAGAATGGTTTTATAAAAATATTTTATGAAACGGAAAGAATTTTGAGGACTAAACCTGATGGTTTTAAGATGATTTTTGAATAGATTTAGGAAATGAAAATTATTATAGATTGGAAAGTACTTGTGAGTATTAATGTGAAATGATTTGTCGCTTTGGGATATAAAATGATTTTTTATGCTACCAATGATTCAAGTAAATCGTAACTAAAAAGTAGGCATATGTTTTTGGCATAGTCCACTCTTAGAATAGAGGAATGTACTTATTTATCGATTGTATGAAGGCTGGGAACAGTTGCCTTGTTATTGGAAGAAACCTCCCGATCTGGTTGCATATGGTTTGATGTATTTTTATTATAGTATTTCGGATTTCCAAATAAGTTTTTCAAAAGTGATTTGATTTAAGATCCCAAAGTAAAGTATAATTTGAATATAACATATATATATATATATATATATATATATATATATATATATTTCAAAAGTTTTGAAATAAGAATACGAGAATAAAGTCCAAAGAGGTAATTTTCGTAAAGGTAATTAGATTTGAAAAAATAAAATTGAAGATTAAGCCTAAGTGGGTAGTTTTAGGAATTGCATATTGTTTGTTGCATAGTAGGCTCTATGAGTTCTATTTACGGTAAGAGAAATACGTTGGCTTGATCCTGTATCTAATTGGGTACCCAATTAGATAGGGGAACCTAAGCAGTCATAAGCGGTAGTGATGCAGCCCCTAAAATAGTATAACCCTTTCATGTTTATCTATTTTTGGTTGTTGTTTATCTTGTGTTATTGTATCTTTCCTTCTTACTATTTTATTCCGCGTTTACATTGTTTTTTGAGTTCGCATGTAAGGATAGTATTGTCTCCCACATTAGAATTGTGTAGTGGTAGATTTATAGTCATTGTACTTGATATGTATTAAAGCACATGTTGCAGAATTAATAAATATATTAATTACTCTGATAAGTTGTATAATTGAAATTATATCATATACATTTAGTAATATTGAATATTTATCAAATATGGTGTATTAAGTTGGTAGTTTTCATTAGTAGATTTAGAACGGATGGATTTTTCGGCAATTTTAACTGGTCCGAAAATCCGGGTCGTCAAATGTAATGGCCCATTTTTCCGTACCCTTTGAATCAACAATAAACCACACATGTCCATCTTAAATTGCACGAATAAGTGGATCATTAAGGGTAGAAATAAAATAAAGACCCAAAATGGAATAACATATATTATTTCAATAATAATCTTTGCAGCAGAAAATTTTAAAAAAAATATGAGAGCCTAACCTAGATTCAGTCTGGACAATTATAACGCATGCCCTTATAATTGCTGACAAACATCAAACTAAAACTAACAAACCATAGTGGATAACAGAATATGCCCATACGTAGATGAAGATCTCCAGCTCTCCTTTGGAAACTCCTACCGTCTTCAACTAAACCAGAAACTACTCGGATCTGACCCAAGAATTGAAAATACTTGGACCGGGCTTGATAAACCAGCATGAGAAAACCCAATAATAAATGACTATATTATGAAAACATTTGGAAAGAAGGGTATCTCATAAGACCATACCCACACATAAATACGGACTGGTTTTTACCTTATGATAAACAAAACACTTTTACACCAAAATACAATTGATAGTATTTTCAATGACATTCTTTTGTAAACACTTTCAAATAAACTTATTCACATAAGGTATCAATATCTGGACTAAGTCTAACGTTATATATCCGGACTAAGTCAACGGAATAGACCAAATGGAATATATGATACCAGAAGAGGTAACTGAAATGTTTGCTAGTCATTATAGTTATTTTGAGAACACAATCAAAACCGTAAATCTGGTATTGGTATTGGATTTCCAACATGATAGGGAACCAATGGCCTTTTCTCCAATCCACGCATAACAAACATTGTTCTCACAGTGCCTTAATCGCTTTTCTCAAACTAATCAGTTGGAACTATACTTGCTACACTACTATTGATAACTGGTGGTTCCCTGCTTTTCTCAAGCTAACCACTTTATCCAAATAGGGCAATAAATGCCTTAAAGGACGTAGTTTTCGGATAGGAATTACCCACATCCAACCCCGATTCCTTCGGAGCCAATCATCGCTTTAACAGATGTTAAGTTCATATGTGGATATCAATCATCAATCAATTACTTCATCTTTTATCCAGCTCTCCTCTGGAAACTCCAACCGTCTTCGACTAAACCTAAAACTACTCGGATTTGACCCGAGTATTAAAAATACCTGGATCAAACTTGATAAACTAGCGTGAGGTACTCGAAATTTTAAATGCATAGATCATGAGATGTTATCAAACCTTTGAAAAGAAGGATATCTCATAAGACCACTGCCACACATAAACACGGATGGGTTTTTACTTATGATAACCAAAATACTTCTATACCAAAATACACTTGATATTATATTTAATGACTTTCTTTTGAAAACACTTTTCAAATAAACTTATTCAAATAAGGTATCAATACCCAGACTAAATCTAAGGTAATATATCTGGGCCGGGTCAACGGAATATACAGAATGGAATATATGATACCAAAAGGGGGTTGCCGAATATTTGCAATTCATTACAGCTATTTTGGGAATACAATCAAAACCGTAAAGCTCGTATTGGAATTGGATTTCCAACATGACAGGGAACTAGTGGCCTTTTCTCCAATCCATGCTTAACAAACATAGTTCCCGCAGTGCCTTAATCGCCTTTCTCAAGCTAGTCACTTGGAACTATACTTGCTATACTACCAATGATAACCGGTAGTTCCTTGCTTTTCTCAAGCTAACCACTTTGTCATCATGAGGCAATAAATGCCTTGAGGGCCTTGTCCCCCAAAGGGGGCGGACGTATTGGACACCACCATATATACTCACTTATTTCGACCATATAGTATCCTATATCATCTTCCGGGATTGAGGCTAGTGAGGCTACGCTCAATTTCTTCAAAGCCATGCTTTGTTTTCCAAAAATCCACGCTTTAGTTCAAAATTGGTTCCACTTTGAATTCCACACGATCATTCCATGTCATGACTGATTTTTAGAAAACTATAACTTCTTGAGCTCGTATGTCTCAGGAAAGAGTGTTGAGCTAAAAGAAGTTGCTTTCTCCACCACCAACTAATATACTTTTATAAAAATCACTTAAATTTGATTTAGAATACAATGTCAGACAAACACCATAAAAGTTCGTTCTGGGACCGAACGAAATCGAAGGCACTTGCCACGGCCATTACTAGGCGAAAAGCTCTTACAATCTGAAAAAATTTCCACAACGAGGATACGACTGCGATAAATAACTCTATAATGGGAGCGACCCAGAGCATGTCAACAAGCAGTCCTCATGCTATGAAGATCCATGGTCTTCAATAATCATCATCTTCAACATGTCTTCACTATTGAACGTATACATCGATTTAAAAGATGTTAAGTTCATACGTGGATATCAATCATCAATCAATTACTTCATTTTTATTTAAATCAAATATCTTTCTTAGATATACTCTTTTCAATTTATTCCATTTTCTTTTTAAGAGTATATGGCATTACTAAACCTCATTTATCAAATCATTTGGTTTATTTAGACCTCTTTAGATCTTGGAATAATTCCATATCATTTTCTCTTTTACTTAGGAATTTTTTTTCCTAAATCATTCATTAAATATTAATCAAAGATTTATTATATTCAAGTTCTAACTTTCTTCTTAGGGAAAATATTCCCAAATCATTTATTAAATGTTAATCAAACATTTATTTTATCCAAGTTATAAATTTTAACTTAGGGAAAATATTCCCAAATCATTCATTTAACCTTAATCAAAGATTTCTTATGTTCAAGTTATAACTTTTAACTTAGGGAAAATATTCCCAAATCATTTATTAAATATTAATTAAAGATTTCATTCTTAACTTCAAATCATAATCTTGCAAATCAACAATTTTCATAACAGAGCACACTGCCACTTTAAATATGGTAAATTCCACCTCCAGGGACTACTGGCAAGTAATCCTACATCATGATGATCTTTGTCATTGGTGATCATTGTCTTCAATATATTTTATTTCGAAAATTAGTTCGAAGTAATTTTCGAATAGGAATCACCCAAATCCTATCTCGTTCCTTCGTGCTAATTATCGATAAAAAGACGTTAAGTTCATATGGGGTTTCGAAAAGTTTGAAGTGATTTTCGAATAGGAATCACCCAAATCCGATACCAGTTCTTTGGATAGGAATCACCCAAATCCGATCCCGGTTCCTTTGTGCTAATCATCGATAAAAAGATGTTAAATGATTAATTAACATTCAAAGAATTTATTTCTTTTCTCTTATCTTGGAAAAACTTAAATATGATCTTTTAGAGCATCCGGGCTTTCCTTTCGATCTTGTCCAACCTTGCCTAAGAAGAGAAAACATAGGCTAGGTAAGTTCGAGGCACTGGTTGCTCCATTCCTAACCTTAGTTAAACACCTTGTTTTATCTTTTCAGATCTCATAGGTAGGACAAACGAATTAGTCGCTTCCACATACTCAATTTGTTATTATATCTAATATTCTTCGCTTTTTTACTTGAGTGGTTTATACAATTCCTCTTAACCATTTATTCAAACTCTTATTAAAACTTCAAAATCATCTTTAAATTAATTAATTATTCTTTTAAATTCATTCATAAAAGATTTATAAAAGAATTGTTAAGTTTAAAACTACATTTCAAAAGTTATTTAAAACTGTTGCGAAAAGCGTTGCAGAAAGTGTTGCAATTAGTGTTTTAAAAGCTATATTCTTCAAAACGACTTTTGTATCATTTAGATATTCATCTTTTCAATTTAAATATCTTTTAAAACATTTTAAATATTTTTAGAATTTATTTCATATTTTTAAAATGTTTAAAATATCAATTTTAAACTTTGGTCAATTTACTACAAAAGCACGATTTTTCGAAAAATTGTTTTGGCATATTCAATATATATAAGGTGAAATCTTGATTTTCTTCCTTTATTCCTCTAAACATATTAAAATTTTTATAAAACACTTCTAACTCATTTAAAACTATTTCCAAAAGGTTTAAGCATTCTGTATAAACCATTTCATTTTCAAAAGGAAAGTGATTTCCTTTATGCTTATCGATGTGTATTAACGTAACTTGGTAAAACAATTTGGATTTAAACACAAGAACATATATCATCCATCATTCAATTATTTTCAATAAATAATCTTTCATGTCTCATAATTAATTAATCTTAAGTAATATTCCCTTTGGTAAATTTAGCTCAAATCTTGGGCTTTTCCATCATTTTCTTTAAAAACATTTTCATAATGATATATGGTTAATGTCCTTAATCCATATTTAATACAAGGAAATATACGGCTCCTTATGTTAGCAAAGTCATATGTCATTTATAAATCACTTTATGTATTGCCATGTTTATAATTGAAAAAAAGGTATAAACATCCCACTTTAAATAGGTCAATTTAGATCAATGTCGATGATAGTATAGTGTCGAGTAGGAAGCTTAAGGCTCTCCGCATTTATTAAAAAATTAAAAACATGCGGTTTTAATAACCTTCGTTGACCTTCATCCAAGGTCGAAGACCAAAACTTAAAACCTTTATAAATTTAATGGCCAACAGCCGAAGATATAGGGCCATCAACCCTCTAAAACATAGGCCTCTTCATCTCTCCAAAACATGTAACGACCCAGAATTTTGGGTCATTTGAAATTGTTTATTTAATTTCTTTTAAACATTGAAAGCAAATTTTTTATCGGTTTAATAACTTGAATTTCAAATATAATAATTTATTGGATAATTTAATTGTTAGTTATTAATTGAAATTTGGGTAAATAACTGAATCTTGAGTTCTAGGCTAGATAAAAATAATTTCGAAACTTATTTAATTTTTATTTACAAGAATGAAGGCAAATAAAATTTTAAATTTGAATCTAAAAGCGATTTACTTGATTTTAAAAATAACATGTTTAAATTGACGAGAAAAAATAGCCTTCCGAGGTGCAGTCCCAAATTTCGATGAAACCAGTTTCATTGGATCTGTAATATTGTAATATTATCGGATTTTGAATTTTATAATATTTGGAGTTATGTTTAGTCGTATGGTATAGAAACGCATCAAATATAATATCGAAAATTTAATATAATAATTGGGTCCAAAAAGCTATCTTCTCCATACGATCGAATTGGGATTCAAAACTTGTTCCATTGCGTTCGAAATAAGAGTATAATATTATGAATGTCTAGCAGCATTCTTCGATAGGAGTTCGAAATAAATATCTAGATATTTGAATATAAAATAATAATAATAATATATACATTGATACGAACTTACCTTCACATCAGCCTAAAATCTTTCTTTTCCATCAGCCACCCTAGTCTATACCCGTCCCTATTAAATCATGCATCATCTCCCTCTTCTTTTTAAACGTGGCAGAGCAACTCGTAGTAACGAAAAAAATAAAAACTTCAAAAAATAAGTTCTCATAAATCACTTAATAAAAAATGCAAAACTTGTTTCAAAATTCATGTTTTAGCCTAAGATTCGATCTGGTATATGGTTTGTGAGGTGCACTTTGAAATAGGGAGTTCGACAGTAAGAGATGCGAGCTAGGGTTTTAGTTTTTTTGAGATTTAGGCTTCGATTCGTGATTTGGTTGTCGCATTAGGCTTTGAGGTGGAAAATCGCATATACTCGTCGATTTTCGTGGTGCTCGGTGCTGATTTGGAAGTCGCAACCAGATAAGGTCGTGCCTGTGTGGCCATGAATGTGTTTTGCAAGGGGTTGGCAGAGACGACAAAGGGGTGGTGGGAGGGTCAAGAGCAAGGAGAGGAGTTCATTGGTGTTGTCGGATTCGAGTTTCGACGAGGCGTTCGCCATGTCTGTGCAAAACGTGCACGGTCATTTTTGGGCTGCTTTCCTGTTGGTATACAGGCCATGCAAGGAGGGAAAGAAGTTTGTTTGGGCCAGGACTATTGGGTAATGGGTTTTGTATATAAATAAATTAGTATTTTTAATTATATAATTAATCGATGAACTTAAAAATTGTATGACTTTCATATGCGAGGTCCATTGAGACGAAACAAGTGTGGATGGAATCGTGGCGACGAGCACTACATTCTAGAACTGATTTGGAGTTGTTTGAAGCTAGTTAAAATTTTAGGTTAAATCAAATGTCGTTCGATTTAATTTAAAATTGAAAACTCAAGGTGAGTGTTTTATAATGCTCACAACATACTAGAATATTTTTATGCTAGCAAAATTCGAAATTGTGAAGTGGTATAAATTTATTGATTGTGGTTTAAAAATTCAATTGTCGTCTAAATTGTCATTGAATTAACTGTTAAAAATTAAAATTGACAATTAAATTTGAAATTAGAATTGAATTGCCAGTAAAGCACCAATATTAATAACTATGAAACTGTTTTGAATTATATTGACTGTTTGGATGATTGATTGCGATGGATGCTATTAGTTGATATTTTGGATGATTTGGATGTTTATTTGTTTCGGTATATCCTGTAATCACCATGCATATTATTTAGGATATATAAAATATAAATTGAATAATTTCGAATAAATTAAGAAATGGGTTGAAATGATATATGCCTATGACACTTTGATTTGGACAGAAATGATATATATCCATCCCTGAAATTAAATTGAAATAACTGATCACTTGGCCATAGCACAGAAAATTTTATACGAACACCTGATTGATTAAATCACTTTAAAAATTTTGATTTGAAATTATTTAAATGGTTTTTATTTAAAAGAAATATAAGTCAAATTTATTAAAATCAAATTACTTTCGAACTTGAGCCCTCAATGTTGAAATTTAAATTTGGTAATCCAAATTGTTCAAATAATCAAAGTTGAGGATTTTGAAGTTATAATCGAAATATAATTTGAATTTTTGAAAATCGATTTGTTTTAAAAGATTGAACGTTTATTCAAACTTTGGATATTACTAAGTAAAAGTGATATAGAAACGATATTTCAGAATTGAGCTCGAAATTGAATTATATTTAAAGATTGGGATTTTAAACTGAATATTGAAGGACAATTTGATTTAAATGTTTAAATGTTTTGAATCGATATTTTAAAAAGCAAACTCGAAATCGATATAAGTTGAAACTGAAATTGAATTAGTTGGATTTGAAAGTAGAATTGAATTAATTTGAAATTGAAGTTGAAGTTGATTTGAAATCAAAATTGAGTCAATTGAATGGAAATGGAATTGGTTTGAATTGGGAAGTTGGAATTGAATCGGTTTGACTTTGAAACTATTTTCAAATACATTATTTAATATAAAACTATTTAAAAGCTATCTTCTTAAATATACAGATTATTTTGGTTTTCCAAATTATTTTTCTATATAAACTATTTTAATATTTAAACTATTTTATATTAAACTAATTTAACCATTTAAACTATTTTTTACTATTTTAACCATTTACACTATTTTCAACAAACTATTTTTCAAAAATTCGAACTAGTCAAGAGTGGAAAGTTTATTTTTCCAAATCATGGATTTAAATACGAATTAGGTCGAATGATGTTATGACCTAAATTGAAATTCGAAACGGATTTCGAAGCTAAATCGAGATATTAAGGAGAAAATGATTTTGAATGGAAATAGTATATTTTGAGTAAATATGGTGATTTCGAAATGGATTTGATTTTAAAGCGAATATAATATTTCGATATCAAGTATGAACTGCTTCGAAATGTAAAAGCACCAACTGGTGTGTAAAACGATGTTTGGTTGTTAAAGAGGCAGGGGCCGGATATGAGCATACTCTCTGTCGATACCGAAACCACTTTGACAACTATGTACGTGGAGTGACGAAACAGAATGAAGTGGTCGGGTTTGGCATCATTTGCAAGATTAAAGAAAGAGAATAATGATGGATTAGCCTAGCACTTTTGCCATTTTGAAATGACTAAAACATGAGCCATACCGGCCAAGTGGGTAAGATACCCTGAGCGGACGCACTTCTTCGTATTACCATCATTTTAATCGTGATTGATTGGTGGACACCCTTCAATTTTATAAGAGTGTTGGACGTGGTGGGCGATCAGGGCTATGATGCATTACCACCAGTCGGGAAGGATAAACTGGTAGTATCCAACCTTGAACGTTGCCTCACGTGCCTTGTCATACTTTATCCGTAAACGACATATGATTTTGGTTTCGTGTGGTTATATCATGGCGCGTCTCTATCCACCGACCTTTTAACTGGTGTTTAATATGCAAAGTGTATGACAATGCTTAAAAACGCGTTAAGGGGGATCAATGTAAATCCTTAACGCTAAGAAAAATATTTATTTTATTGATTAGACATTGTATATGCAGCGCATTATACTACATACAAATATTTTGACAGATCCTTAAGAGATGGGAAATCTCATAAAATCCCTTGAGTAATTGCACGCACATTATCCACTGGATAGGAGATGGGTAAACCTGTAAGCACCTCTGACGCCACGACACTAATGTTATTGTTAGCACCAGAATTGGTCACTATCACCCTTGAGTAGAGTTATGTAGAGAGATTAATGAAGAAAGTAAAGTTAAATAGAGATCAGTACGCAAACTTAAATGCAGAAAGTACGGACACCAGATTTATAGTGGTTCGGCGAAATTGCCTACGACCACTTTGAGGTTAATCTTTATTACTTTCTAAATTACTTGAACACAGATACAATCCGTAAATCAATCACTTGAATACAAGTTTGAATTAAAAAGAGGAGAGTATTAAAAATGGAAGAGTCTCCCCAGTGTTCTCGATAAAAGGTCCATTTCACTGTGCCTCTACCTCTCTATTTATAGACGAAGAAAGGTTGGACTTCACTGGTGGGCCTAGCAGCTTGGTATCTCAGCCCAAAAAGAGTGATTTCGGTGTGCCGACCCAGAAAGGCCGAACGGAAAAATGCCGAGCAAGGCATAAATGCCGAACAATATTCTCATGCCAAACGAAATTCTCATGCCGAACGAAGTGATGCCGAACAATCGGAATACTGAATGAGGTATTTGTGCCGAACAATATTCTCATGCCGAACGAAGTGATGCCGAACAACCTGAATGCCGAATGAGGTATTTGTGCTGAACAAGGTTTGGAGGCCGAGCAGTATGGAGTGCCAAACAACCCTTCCATGCCGAACATCCATAGATGCCGATCGATATTCAGTACCGAACGTCTCTCAATGCCGAACGCTCTCGCATGCCAAACACTCTCGCATGCTGAACGTCCCATAGATGCCCAATGATATACAATACCGAACGTTTCTTAATGCCAAACACTCTCGCATACGAAGACTCTCGCATGCCGAACGAACTTGAGTGCCGAACGAATCATACGTGTCGGATGACTCTGGAAGCCGAGCACTTTCTAATGCCAAACGCTCCTAAATGTCGAGCGTTCTTCTAATGTCGAACGATCCGGATGCCGAACGACTCATAAATTCCGAACATTATGTTGATGCCGAGTACTTAGTTGCCTGGTCAAATCTCCAGGTAACACTTGCCCCCCCAAAGTGCATCACATGGTCGAATGTGGTGCGCTTTGAATCACGTGTCCACTGTGATTTACTTCGAGATGTGGTTTAGTTTCCTCGATGGTGACTTCCCTTGATCACTAGTTGAGGTGATGCATGCCGAACGTCATGCAAATGCCGAACGGTACAACTGAAGCCGAACGCTCCATGTATGCCGAACGAATTTTAAAGCTGATGTCGAACGAGGCCGTCTTGACCGGTTCTACCGGTCATAGTCTCTTCGACTTCCCCTTTTCTCCTATAAAAGTCAGCATTTTACTGCTTCTTCTCTTTTCACTTTTTACCTCCGTTATCCAAGAACTCGCAACTTACCTCCCTAGAATCCATCAAGGTTTTCCTAAGTTAGGTTCTAACAACCTTCAATCCTAAACTCACAGATCCCTGAGCTCTCTCCATACTCTTTGGTAAGAAGCTTTCGATCAACCTCTCAAATTAGGAGACACTAGATATTACTCGAATTTGCGAATTTTTCATAGGTCGTAGAAAGTAGGGGGCGTGTGAATAAGGGTGATGAATTGAGGCTCGGTCGTGTTCTATGGATGGAACTTAGTACGCTCTTAGGTGGTTTCGAGGTGGATGGATCGGAGAAGAGAACGGTGGAAGGTGCATAGTATCGGCTCGGCATGATCTTTAAATGTCGAGCGGTCCAATGGTAGCATGAAAATGAAGTTAGATGTCAGGCCTGTTGGTGTAGGTCGATACGGCCATGGTTCGACATGACCTCCTCATGCCGAACGAAATAGGAGTGGAAAAATTGAAGGGAAGAGGGGAATGGACAGGATGTCGAATGGTGTTTCGGTCGAACGGTGCGTAGGCCGAACGGTCATGAATGCCGAAAGATAGTTAGGCCGATCAATAGTTTGGCCGAACGACACTTAGGCCAATCAAGATTTAGGCCGATCAAAACTTAGGCCAAACAACATTTAGGTCGAACGAAAATTTGGCCGAACGATAGTTTGGCCAAACGACACTTAGGCCGACCAACATTTAGGTCGAACACTTATGCCGATTAACATTTAGGCCGAATGATAATTTTGCCAAACGACACTTAGGCCGACCAACATTTAGGCCGAACGATAATTTGACCGAACGACACTTATGCCGACCAACATTTACTTTGCCTTATCCTATGACAAAAACAAGGACAAGGACCTAAGCCAACTAGCATGTCGAACTAATCTGGACTGATACCTTCCTAATTTCAGTAGTCACAAGCCTGAACCTAAATCGACAAAAACGGTTAATTTCCTCTAACATTTAGTGCCAATGTTTGAGTCCAAAATTGTAAACACCATAGGGTAGGTTTTTGGAGACGGTCAGCGATAACGGGCTTCGAAGGCGACAATTCGAAGCTCAACTTTATACCATTAACACCGTGACTTTCAATTTTTCAGCACTTATACTTGAATTATCACACTAGTCCACACACCACAAGGGAGTAATATTTGTGTTGTTAAGTTTAACGTCGATTGTTTTTCAAGTATAGTTCAAACAGGTACTCTACTAGATTCAATTTCTTTCAAAGATGTCTAAGAAATCTAGCTCCGCCACGATCTCAGATAGACTTGGGTCGTCTTCTAAACAAGGAGTCGCAGATATTTCTAACCCATCGACTTCGCCTGCTCAAAACTTAGCTCCCGACGCCTTGGAGGCATCAATTTTCTTGGACAACCCGGTCGATTCACAGGCTTCGAAGATAAATGAAAGTGCACTCCATCGGATATGCTCCGTCCATGGAATCCCATTTGACGATGTATTAGTTCCATCGGGGCACGATCGTCCACACCTGCCCCTAGTTGGATATACATCTTGTGATAATTTTATGTGCTGGGTCGGCAGTGTGCCACCGTTCAACTTATTTCTTCAGGACGTGCTGCAATACATCGACATTGCCCCATCACAATTGCACCCGAACGGTCACGCCTTCATCTATGGTACCTACATCCTCTTCATGAATGTTCTCTCCAGGCCTCCAACCCCTGGTGACATCAGATATATATATATATATATATATATATATATATATATATATATATATATATATATATGATCAAGAAGCGGAGAGATAGCCCTTCTTTCATGTTTCTCGAGCCGCACCACAAATGCCAAATCTTAACTAGGGCATGCAGCAAGTTCGCCCTGTATAAACAGGAATGGTTTTATGTGCGTTGCCCTCCCGGTTTCGCAAGGAGATGGGTGGAAGGAAGTGAGTCTTTTCTCTGGATCGATATTCATACTTGGTCAAAGTCGTGCCTCTTCTAACACTTTTTTCCATCTTCTCAGGTATCAATCCACGTCCTGACGGCCGCGAGTATTCTGAAGCCGTCGAAGCCATTAGAGCCCTTCCTGTCGACGAACGGGACATCCAAACTCTTATTTCAAATGAGTCCCTTTTAAGGTTTGGACAGTTAGTAGAAGGCCGTCAGATAAACCTTCCTTGGGGGGTTTCCATATCCAGGCCCGCCTCCGGTAAAGGGAAAAAACAAGCTGAGTCTTCAGCACGCAACGCTCCTGGCGCACTAGAAGAAGGAGAAATCAAAGAAAATGAAACACCTGAAGCACAAGATGAGAACGTTGGGCCTACTCAGGACCCATTAGTTGAAGTTCATGACATCGAAACGTCATCCTCCCTTTTGAAGAGGAAAAATAAACCGACGTACAAGATGAGGAGGGAAAAAGTCGGTGCAACCTCTAAAGTTACTCTTATTTTGACAGAGAAAGAGGCCTCCTCACAACGTTTAGAAAGTTCTTTAAAGGGCCTCTCGAACCTCTCGATACCTAACGATCTACTTAATTATGATTTCGATGATCCGGAGGCACTTAAACGTCACTCGCCCATCAGAGGCGATGCAGGCGTTCAAGCCCAAACTCTACGAGAAAAAACTCCCATTAGCAAAGAAACTAGTCCGTCAGGGGGAAACACTAGGACACACAAACACGTGCACTTTGCCTCACACTTAAATTTTCGTCGTCACACTACTCTTTGCTAATTTGTTATTATTTAAATTCTATGTAGGTGGCATGGGGCGTACACACGGAATTGATCGACCCCGCGGGTTATCTTTCTTCCATCACTCTGGTCGTGACT
The DNA here is from genome assembly GCA_030765085.1 of Allium cepa. Classification (NCBI taxonomy): domain Eukaryota; kingdom Viridiplantae; phylum Streptophyta; class Magnoliopsida; order Asparagales; family Amaryllidaceae; genus Allium; species Allium cepa. The sequence goes on from CM060943.1 coordinate 435,542,434, forward strand.
CAGGTTCCGGGAGACGTCGGGACAGAGACGATGATGGCGATAGGGACTATCATTCCCGTAACTCATCATCTCGGAAGAAAACATATTATCAGCCCAAGTACCACCAACATCCCTATTCTTACTCGGAGCAAAGCAAAGGTGTAGGATCGATTTCACCCTAGAGGGGGGTGAATAGGGTGATGCTATTAATTATAAAATAAATTGCGGAAGCTTTTAAAATAATTTCAACACAGATCACGGAACAATAGCAACACAGAAAAAAATAGCAGAATGCAGAAATAGAATGACACAGAATTTACCCAGCTTCGGCAAAACCCTACCTACGTGCTGCCCCCAAGGTTTCTACTAGAAATTAGATAGTCAGATGCTTACACACGTAAATTCACGACACCCGCTATCGACTAAACTAACTCTATGCTCAAAACCCTGCCACAACTCAGCCACTGAGTTGCGAATTCTCAAACTACGCCACGTAGTTTGTCCCCTAGTCAAACGACTAGAAATTTAAACGGTTTAAAAAGAAATTACAATTAAAAACAATTTAAATTAAAGACAACCCTAATTTAAAAAATAAAAGGCCCTTTACAATAAAAAGAAAAGCTCTTAAAAATAAGGTCGGCCCCTTTTATAATTTGACCCGTTCAACTTTTATTTGCTCCGTTCGTTTATGTGAAGATGGTGGTCGTTCCCCTTTGCAACTAAATTAGGGCTTCGTCCTTCGATCCAAACTAGGGTTACGTGATGAAGCTGCCGATTGTTCGATTAATCTGGTTGATAATTGAGTGATGATTTGTTCGTCTAATGCTTTCGGCTGCTTCTGGAGTTCGACTTCAATTTCGTATGTGATTTTCCTTTATGCTTTTCTATTATGCTCGATTGAACTCCGATGGTTTGAAATTACCGATGATGAATGGTTTATATAGGATTTCAATTCCTAGATTTGCGTTCGTCTGATTTCTTCAACATTTTAGCTTCGGCCATTCGATATTGTTTTGATGCTTGAGATTTCACTGACTTATTCAAATTCGTATATTCTGATACTTGCTTCCCACGGCTTTGATGTTTAACTCGATCAATTATCTTGGCCACCATGATTTAGAATTTGACGTGTTCATATTGAGTACGGTGTGAATTTTTCTTTGTAACTTGAATTCATCAATTGATTTTGTGATTCATGATTTTGTATTATCTTCGGCCTTGGTCATTACGGTACTGAGTTTCATTTGACTTCGGCATTTAAACTTGACTATGTTATACTTTGGTATACTTGTACACTTGATCGTTGTTCATCATAGTGGCTTTGCTGTATCATCATATATGTATATTCTAGCTGCCCACTGGTCTGGTCTGTAGCTCTGTTCATCACGACTTGGCTTGACTTTTCCTGACTTCGACATCTTATATTCATTGAGATGTTCACTGCTGTTTTTCTGTTGCAAGTGTTCATGTATGTTTGCATCGACTTCTATCCACTGTACTTTCAATCATGTTGAACTGTGTACATGCTTTATGTTATTCTGGTCATTCATACTTTATGTTGTACATATGTGCATTTGTATCCACAATTATATGATATCTCTGTTTGTCTGGTTCATATGTTTACAGAACAAGTTCTGGTTACATATTGTGTAGCTTTGAGTTAGGTTCCATTTATGGCTTCACTTTGGTATTGTTGCATTTTAGTTGCTAGTTTCCTCGGGTGTATACTATGATCTGCCATGCTTCTGTTTTATTGTACCTTGTACTTGGTCTTGAGCATTGCTGAGTCTTTGCCTTGTACTGTCTAGTTGAGTTCACCGTATATTGATTGTGATCTTGATTCATTGTGTCCTTGATGTGTTCCCATATTTCTGGTGCATTCATTGGTCTGTTTGCATATTTCACATGCTTGACCCTTGCACATATTCTTTGATACATGTTTAAATTGTCTGTGTCATTTGCTTATGCTATTTGTTTGCACTGTGCATTGGTTTGGACTTGCAGTTTGAGTTGCTGACTTCATGTTGCCTTGACTTTGGTTGTTGCATTGAGTTGAGTCATGATTGCAGTGACTTGACCTTTGCATTTTGTTTATTTTTCAAAATTTCACCCTTGTGCTGAGAGTTATGACATTTATTTTATTGCACTTGAGTTGAATCCGATAATTTGGGTTTGACCCGTGTTTACCTGTCCCTGTAAATTTATCAAGTGTATATATATCGGTGTGCACGGCCTTATGGCATATACAATGATACAATGTGTATGTCACAAGCTGTTCGTGTATGATGTATTCAAAGTTAAATGATGACGAACAACCCAAATAACTGAGGCAAATATTATTTTCAAAATTCACATTTTATTTTATACTGCAAAAATATTTCCTTTTCAATTTTACTGCGTCAATATTTATTTTTGTAGATTGCTCAGATGCTGGATTTAATTTGAAGTGAAGTTAAAGATAAAATACGAGTGTGAGTGATATGTAGTAAGGTCAACTGTAAATGTAAAATTGTGATGTAATTGAATTTGTATCAAAGTTGTATAGTGTATAGTGAGAGCTTGAATTTGTACTATTCAAAATTGTAATAAATATTTGTTTGAATAAAATTTCTGTTTGAATAAAATTTCTGTTTGAATTCAAATTCTGTGTTATTTAATTTTATTCAGCAAATATTTTTTTAATCTGTGAAAAATAAAATAGTACATTAACAAATACATTTACATGAATATATATATATATATATATATGTTTATTATCATCAAACAAAAATCATATAACCGCATATTCAACAATCTCCCCTTTTTGATGATAACAAACATATATTTAAGATTTTGTATATGTTAAATGTATCTGATCATGGATATGCTCTAATTGCTCCCCCTATTTAAATGCTTCCTCTCTACACAAAGCTCCCCCTACAAATATGCATACAATTAAATAATATGCAAATGAGCCTAGATGCAAATGGAAAACGTTTGACTTTTTCTTGATTTTATTTGACAAAATCTTAACTTTTCTCTCCCCCTTTTGTTATCAACAAAAGAATAATAGTGTTAGAGAAAAGAGAGATAAAGTGATCGATATTAATCCAACATTAAAACTCAATCGAATATAAATATTAAATTTCAAAAAAAAATCAAACAAAAATCATAAATATTTTGTTAGGCGCAAATTCCACTTTTAGAATGATGAGAATGATGTCATTATATAAAACCATACAGTTTTGTCTATTTGTGGTATATTTCAGGAATTTGAATATCTACTAAACATGCATAACCATTAGGACTTTTAAATGAGATTAGTAGTATTCCAATTTTATTTTAAAAAAATGAATTCAAATATCTTCTAACCATGCATAACCGTGAGGACTTTTAAATGGGATTAGAATCAACTTGTTTATTTTAAAAATCAACTTTTGATATGCGTTCCATACATGCATGACCGTGAGGACTTTAAAATGAGCATGAAAGCACATAACAAATTCCAAGTAATTCACCCATGCATAACCGTGAGGACTTTTAAATGAGAGTGAATACTTTGGTATTTTTCTTTCTTTTTTTTACTATATAAAATTTTCTATTATTTAAAATGTAAAATGAAAAACGAATGATTCCTGTTTAAAGTACCACATATCGACAAACTATATAGAATTTTGACGAGTGATGGTCGTTAGAAATATGATAGATATAGAGATGGTCATGGAATTTTTGCCAACAAAATTTTTTATAACTCTTGTTTAAATTTAAAAAATTTAACTAATTATACCGTCTCGAGTAATAATATATGATAAATATCAATGCTCGTCACTTTTTCAATCACTATTTATCTTTTTGACAATTAGTAGAGAGAAAAAAATGTTAAATATTTAGCAAATTAAATTTCTAAAACACCTATGCTGAGACGTAGTTTACAAAAACTATTTTCTGGTAGGGGTTTTGTGAAAATGTCTGCCAATTGAGAATCAGTTGAAATAAAATTTATGCAGATATTTTCTTTGGAAATATGATCTCTAATAATATGATGTCTAACATCTATATGATTTGTTCGTGAGTGGTGTACAGGATTATTTGTGAGATCAATTGCGCTTTTGCTATCACACATTAGTGGTACACGTTTAAAATATGGACCATAGTCTTGCAAAGTTTGTATCATCCATAAGATTTGAGCAGAGCAACCACTCAAAGCAATATACTCTGCCTCTGTTGTAGATAATGCAATACAATTCTGTTTTCTACTTGACCATGCAACTAATGAATGTCCTAACATAAAACATGCACCACTAGTACTTTTTCTATCAACCAGACTTCCATCATAGTCCGCATCTGAATATCCTTTTAATTCAAAATTATCATTTGTTGGATACCAAAGACCAAATCGTGGGGTGTACAACAAATATTTTATAATTCTTTTAACTAATTTTAAATGAGATTCTTTTGGGTTAGATTGAAATCGTGCACACAAGCAGACATAAAACATGATGTCAGGCCTAGAAGCAGTAAGATAAAGGAGTGATCCAATCATACCTCTATATTGCTTTTGATCTACTGCCTTACCTTTTTCATCACCGTCAAGTTTAATTGTTGTGCTCATGGGGGTTCTAGCTGGTTTAGCATCTTTTAACCCAAATTTGTTGGTAAGTTCCTTAATATATTTTGTTTGAGAAATGAATGTACCTTTATCGCTTTGTTTGACTTGAAATCCTAAAAAGAATTTCAATTCTCCAACCAAGCTCATTTCGAACTTTTCCTGCATAACTTTTCAAATTTCTCATATAACAAATTGTTAGTAGCACCATAAATAATGTCATCAACATATATTTTTACAATTAAAATATCGTCGTTTTCATGTAACAGAAATAGTGTGGTGTCTACACAACCCTTTTTGAACCCATTTTCAAGAAGATAAGTACTGAGACATTCATACCAAGCTCTAGGAGCTTGTTTTAATCCATATAATGCCTTTTTAAGCTTATATACATGGTTAGGATATTCATGACTTTCAAAACCTTCTGGTTGTTCGACAAATACATCTTCTTTTAAAATTCCGTTAAGAGATGCACTTTTAATATCCATTTGTCTTCACTTAAATCCTTTGTAGCAAGCAAAAGCTAGCAATATCATAATTGATTCTAGTCTAGCTACTGGTGCAAAAGTTTCGTTAAAGTCAACTCCTTCAATTTGATTATATCCTTTAGCGACTAGTCTAGCTTTATTTCTAACCACATTTCCAGATTCATCATATTTATTTTTGAAAATCCATTTTGTTCCTACGACTGGATAGTCCTTAGGTCTAGGTGCTAAACTCCAAACATCATTTCGCTCAAATTGATTTAGCTCTTCTTGCATAGCCATAAATCAATTTTCATCATTAAGAGTTGTATCTATGTCTTTGGGTTCTATTTCTGAAATAAATCCACTATATAGACACAGATCACACAAATTTCTAAAAGAGGAACGAGTTTGGACACCTGTGATAGGATTTCCTATTATCAATTCTGGAGGATGATCTGCTTTGAATTTCAGTTTTTCCGGATCTAGATTCCTTCGGACTTTTTTTGTTGTTGCGGTTCTTTTTGGTTTTTTGTTCTCATCTTTTCCATTCTCCTCTTCAACATTGCTTTTGACCATTTCCTGTTCATTAATGCCTTCATCAAACTTCACATTGATTGACTCCACGATAGCTTTATTCCTTTTGTTGTAGACTCTATAAGCTTTACTTCTAGAAGAGTATCCCATGAATATGCCTTCATCAGCTTTTGCTTCGAATTTTCCCAATTGATCACTTGTATTGAGAATATAGCACGGACACCCAAATACTTTGAAATAGTCAATGTTTGGTTTATTTTTGAACCATAGCTCATATGGTGTTTTGTCAGGAATTGGTCTAATCATAACTCTATTCATTACATAACAAGCTGTATTACTGCTTCTGCCCAAAAATGCAAAGGTAGCTTATACTCATTTATCATAGACCTAGCTAACTCTTGCAATGTTCGATTCTTTCTTTCAACTACTCCAATTTGTTGTGGAGTACGTGGTGCAGAAAATTCTTGTTTAAAACCGTTTTCATCACAGAAGTTTTCGAATTCATAATTTTCAAATTCTCTACCATGATCACTTCTTAATGAAACAATAGGGACTCCATTTTCATTTTGTACTAATTTCGCGAATTTTGTGAAGTATGAAAAAGTTTTTGATTTTTTAGCCAAGAAATATGCCCATGTTTATCTTGAGTAATCATCAACTAACACAAAGCAATATTTCTTATCTCCTAAACTAGCAATGTCGTTAGGTCCGAATAGATCCATATGAAATAGTTCAAGAACTGTAGAAGTGCTTACATTGTTTTTGGCATGAAATGATGATTTTTTAAGTTTTCCCAAGGTACATGCTTTACAAATGTTTTCTATTTCAAACTCATGTGATGGCAACCCTCTTACCAAATTTTTCCTTTTTAATTTGTTTGACAACAAGTTCATGCTAGCATGCCCTACACGTCTATGCCATTAATTTACTTCTATGCCCTTAGCTACCAAACATTTAGAGAGGGCGGGATCATCAAAAAATAGAGAATATATATTACCTTTCCTTTTACCTGAAAATAAGATTTCTTTTGATGATTTGTCAACAATTTTGCACAAGTCAAAATCAAAAATAACATTCATACCTTTATCACATAGCTGGCTGATTGATATCAAATTGTGGTGCAGATTTTCAACATATAGTACGTCATTTAAGGTAAATGTATTGTTACCTACTTTACCTTTACTGACAATTTTACACTTGTCATTATTGCCCATTGTGACTCTGCCACCTTTGTACTTTTCTAGGCTAAGGAACTTTGATTTATCGCTTGTCATGTGCCTGGAACAGCCAGAATCCAAGTACCACTGCTATTGTTCCTTAGCCTGCCAGCATACCTACACGAGAAGAGAGTTTAGTGACCTATTTGTTTTTATAGGTCCATGATTGTTAGTGGCAGAATATTTAGAAAGATAAATTTGTGGAGACCCAAAACTATTTATATATGTTCCCTTTGGCACCCAAATTTGTTTAACTTAGAGAGATTTTATATTTGTGCCTTTTGGAACCCAAATCGGTACAGTTTTCACATGTTTGGGTTTATACGAACAATTATTGTGATTGTGTCCATATTTTCTACAAATTGTGCACATAGAATTAACTCGATTAATATCGCTTTTAACAATTTTAGATTGATTATATCCAAGTCCTTGTCTAACTGTATTAACAGTTTGCTTTCCTAATAGCATATTCAACGATTTGTCACTTTTTGAAAATTTATCTAAAGTCGTTGAAAATTGTTGGACTTGTGTTTTGAGAGATTCATTTTCGTTCAATAATTGTGTGCACTTTTTGATAGAATTTTCTCTCCTAGTATTTTCACTTTCTTTCAAAATCAGAATTTCATTTTCAAGTGATTTTACATTAATTTTCAATTTTTTAATTTCTTCTTCAAATGTTGGACACTTATCGCACTTAGAGATCCTACTTTGATAGTTTTGAACTAATTGGTCAAGTTGTTCATTCAATTCTATCAAAGTGTCTTTTTGTGATTCTAATTTGGCATACTTCTCCCTAAGTCATTCAAAACAGCCATTTACCTCGTGAAAATATATAAGTAATTCGGAATGAGTAAGTTTTGATACCTCACTTGGCTCGTCATCGTCCCTGTTAGTTATTTCACCATGAAGACACAAATTTGCTTTTTCACTTTCACTACATGTGCTATCACTTCCATCTTCATCGCTTTCATCCCAAGTAGCTGCAAAACTTCTCCTTTTCAGTTTCTTTCCTTGACTGAGTCGATTTCGGGGACAATTTGGCTTGATATGACCGGGTTTGTTGCATTTGTGACAGATGATTTTCTGTTCTTCAGGGTTGTCTATTGCTTTGTTTCATCTGCTCTTTGTTTGTTGATTTCTAACTGGATTGCCATATTTGTGACTCCACCTTTTGAATTTTCTTATTAATAGTGCTAGTTCTGCTTCATAATCTTCATCATTATCATCATCATCTTCACTTTCAGTTGTCCCTTTAAGAGCTATTGATTTTCTTCGAGTGTCTCCTCCTTCACGTTCTTCCTTGAATTTCATTTCTAGCTCATAAGTGGTGAGATTTCCGATCAGTTCTTCAACTTTCATTTGTTTTAAATCTTCCGATTCTTGAATGGCAGTCACTTTTGCTTCAAATTTTCGTGGAAGGACTCTGAGGATTTTTCGAACTATCTCCAACTTTGTGTACGATTTTCCAAGAGCTTTTGATTTGTATACGATATTGGAAAGTCGTCCATGCATTTCTTTAACATTTTCTTCCTTCGCCATTATGAAGTTCTCGTATTCGCTGCTTAGCATGGCAAGGCGAGATTCTTTGACTTGAGATGTTCCTTCGTGAGTCACTTCTAGTGTGTGCCATATTTCCTGCGCAGTTAAACAATGTAACACACGATTAAATTCAGATTGATCTAATGAACAGATAATAGAATTCATGGCTTTAGCATTAGCATTTTGTAACTTATTTTCTAGTTCTGTCCAATTGATCCTTCAGTTTTTTTATTTCTTGATTATTTTCAATTATACTTGGCGCTCTATACCCTGTCTCAACAATATCCCAAGCGTCAATGGTTTTCAGAAAAATTTCCATCCTATTTTTCCAATAAGCATATTCACCATTGAACATTGGTGGTCTAACTATGGACTGACCCTCAGCAAAAGCATTATTAAAAGAAGCCATTTTAAAAATCCAACTTTTTAAACAAAAATTGGTTTTTGTAAAATCAAATTTTTGAAACAAAAACGGCTTTTGTTCCTGGCTCCGATACCACTTGTAGGATCAATTTCACCCTAGAGGGGGGGTGAATAGGGTGATGCTATTAGTTATAAAATAAACTGCGGAAGCTTTTAACATAATTTCAACACGGATCACAAAACAATAGCAGCACAGAAAAAAATAGCAGAATGCAGAAATAGAACGACGCAGAATTTACCCAGCTTCGGCAAAACCCTTCCTACATGCTGCCCCCAAGATTTCTACTAGAAATTAGATAGTCATACGCTTACACACATAAACTCGCGACACCCGCTATCGACTAAACCTAACTCTACGCTCAAAACCCTACCACAACTCAGCCACTGAGTTGCGAATTCTCAAACCACGCCACGTAGTTTGTCCCCTAGTCACACGACTAGAAATTTAAACGGTTTAGAAAGAAATTACAAATTAAAAACAATTTAAATTAAAGACAACCCTAATCTAAAAAATAAAAATCCCTTTATAATTAAAAGAAAAGCTCTTAAAAAATAAGGCCGGCCCCTTTTATAATTTGACCCGTTCAACTTTTATTTGCTCCGTTCGTTTATGTGAAGATGGTGGTCGTTTCTCTTTGCAACTAAATTAGGGCTTCATCCTTCGATCCAAACTAGGGTTTCGTGATGAAGCTGCCGATTGTTCGATCAATTTGGTTGACAATTGAGTGATGATTTGTTCGTCTAATGCTTTCGGCTGCTTCTGGAGTTCGACTTCAATTTGGTATGTGATTTTCCTTTATGCTTTTATGTTATGCTCGATTGAACTCCGATGGTTTGAAATTGCCGATGTTGAATGGTTTATATAGGATTTGAGTTCCTAGATTTGCATTCGTCTGATTTCTTCAACATTTTAGCTTCGGCCATTCGATATTGTTTTAATGCTTGAGATTTCACTGACTTATTCAAATTCGTATATTTTGATACTTGCTTGCCACGGCTTTGATGTTTAACTCGGCGAATTATCTTGGCCACCACGATTTAGAATTGGACGTGTTCATATTGAGTACGGCTTTAATTTTTCTCTGTAACTTGAATTCGTCAATTGATTTTGTGATTCATGATTTTGTATTATCTTCGGCCTTGGTCATTACGGTACTGAGTTTCATTTGACTTCGGCATTTAAACTTGACTATGTTATACTTTGTTATACTTGTACGCTTGGTCGCTGTTCATCATATTGGCTTTGATGTATCATCATATATGTATATTCTAGCTGTCCACTGGTCTGGTCTGTAGCTTTGTTCATCACGACTTGGCTTGGCTTTTCCTGACTTCGACATCTTATATTCATTGACATGTTCACTGCTGTTTTTTCTGTTGCAAGTGTTCATGTATGTTTGCATCGACTCCTATCCACTGTACTTTCAGTCATGTTGAACTGTGTACATACTTTATGTTATTCTGGTCATTCATACTTTATGTTGTACATATGTGCATTTGTATCCTCATTTATATGATATCTTTGTTTGTCTGATTCATAGTTTTACAGAACTAGTTCTGGTTGCATGTTGTGTAGCTTCGAGTCAGGTTCCATTTATGGCTTCACTTTGGTATTGTTGCATTAGTTGCTAGTTTCCTCGGGTGTATACTATGATCTGCCATGCTTCTGTTTTATTGTACCTTATACTTGGTCTTGAGCATTGCTGAGTCTTTGCCTTGTACTGTCTAGTTGAGTTCACCGTATATTGATTGTGATCATGATTCATTGTGTCCCTTATGTGTTCCCATATTTCTGGTGCATTCATTGGTCTGTTTGCATATTTCACATGCTTGACCCTTGCACATGTTCTTTGATACATATTTGAATTGACTGTGTCATTTTCTTATGCTATTTGTTTGCACTGTGCATTGGTTTGGACTTGCATTTTGAGTTGCTGACTTCATGTTGCCTTGACTTTGGTTGTTGCATTGAGTTGAGTCATGATTGCAGTGACTTGACCTTTGCATTTTGTTTATTTTTCGAAATTTCACCTGAGTTGAATCCGGCTTAAGCTCAGATTTGAACTTGTGCCGAGAGTTGTGACATTTATTTTATTGCACTTGAGTTGAATCCGATAATTTGGATTTGACCTGTGCTTACCTGTCCTGTAAATTTATCAAGTGTGTATATATCGGTGTGCACGGCCTTATGGCATATACAGTGATACACTGTGTATGTCACAAGCTGTTTGTGTATGATGAATTCAAAGTTAAATTATGACGACCAACCCAAAGAACTGAGGCAAATATTATTTTCAAAATTCACATTTTATTTTATACTGCAAAAATATTTGCTTTTCAATTTTACTGCGTCAATATGTATTTTTGCAGATTGCTCAGATGCTGGATTCAATTTGAAGTGAAGTTGAAGATAAAATACGAGTGTGAGTAATATGTAGTGAGGCCAACTGTAAATGTAAAATTGTGATGTAATTGAATTCGTATCAAAGTTGTATAGTGTATAGTGAGAGCTTGAATTTGAACTATTCAAAATTGTAATAAATATTTGTTTGAATAAAATTTCTGTTTGAATTCAAATTCTGTGTTATTTAATTTTATTCAGCAAATATTTATTTAATCTGTGAAAAATAAAATAGTACGTTAATGAATACATTTACACGAATATATATATATGTTTATTATCATCAAACAAAAATCATATAAGCGCATATTCAACAAAAGATAACCACGGCTGTAAGGGGTTGCAATCGGATGTCCCCCGAGACCAACACTCCGATTCCTTTTCCACCGGGATCCTCACAGGAGAGCTGAACTTTCAAAGCTGTCTCCTCCTGTTCCCGCAACAGATCCAATAGTATCGGAGAGACTGGCCGAGCTTAAAGCTAAATTTCCAAAGATTTTCTTTGATGGTCTAAAGTTCCTCCTGGCGATCCCCCATATACCTAGAGATGTTAAAAAGAGGGCCATCGCCTACACCAACGATGTCTATGTTCAACTTGATGTGTTTATTCATTTGGCCGAAAAACTTTCAGTAGTCTCCATGGAGCGCCAACATGAGATCGATCGCCTGAAGCTTGAGGCTATCCACGACAAAGATATCATTAAAGCTCAAGACGAAGAGATTGCAACTTATAAATCTGAACTTAAGTCCGCCCAGCAGAGTGCTAAGGATACCCACGAAGCCGTAACTCTTCTCGAACCGACTCACCAAAAAGAACTCGACGAGGCGGTACAACGTTGTGGGGCTTTGGCTTTGGAAAAAGATTCGGTGTAAAAAGAGAGGGATGCATTCTGTCTCCGGGTTAAAGAACTTGAGGAGTGACTCCGCAAAGAACAAAAGGAGAAGGTTGCTGCCTAAGAAGAGTCGCAATGGTATTGCGAAGAGATTTTTGCAACGCGGCTCCTAAAGGTAAAACTTGAGGGCGAGCTTTCTAAAGTTGAGGCGCTGAAGAATGAAGCCCGCGAAGAGGGCAAAAAGATAGCCTCTGTGGAGATCGACTCCCATCTTGAGACGGCCAAGGAAGAAGGTAGAGAAGAAATCAAAACCATGTTCGACCCGCTTATTGCCGAATTCAATGCTCGCGTTCTCATGCACCGAGACTTAACTTTTCTAGGTGAGGGCTATCTCGAATCTTTAGCTGAGGCATGGGAGACTTTAATTGAAATCAAGAAGGCCAAACACGGTATCGAGGAGGTTGATGAGGGGGCCTTGATAAAAGAATTCCTCAAGGGAAATGAGCATTCGGACCTGTCAACGGCTAAAGTTATTTATTGCAAAGGCTCCCCTTCAACAAACGGGAAAGACGTTATCGTCGGTCCATCCGGGATTGAGTCTCCAGCTCTTGTGCCTACACAGCCGACCAGTCGGCCGATACTCGATCCTTTTGAACAGCACATCGGCTATGACCAGGAGGGCCTCGGTCTTAGTGTTCATGTTTTGTCACCTATTCTAGAGGGCGAGATCCCCCTGACGGTTGAGAGCCAGCCAGAACCTGGTAGGCAACTCTTTCACTTTAACATTCCAAGATTTTTCGCTTTCCACCAGAAGCTATCGCATTCTAATACTTGCTTTTCGTGATTTTATGCAGGCCGTTCTGACCTTGAGCCCACTCCGAGAAGCGATGTCCCCAAGGAGGTTAGGGGAATAACGAGTGAAGCCACTCATGTAGGAGAGGATCCCGGTCCCGATGCTCAGGTGTTCAGAGCACTTGACGAGGACAAATCTAACTTCCTCCCCCATCGATGGGAGTTATGAAGTTGAAATTACAGGCATCTTCGAGCACACGTCCGAACTGAGCATGAATGAGAAGCTTGATAAAGAGAAGGAAAAGACGATCAAGATCAAGGTCGAAACTCAAGCTGTGGACCTGGACGAACCTTTGAACAAGCCATTGAAGGTCATTCTCCCAGGCGGGTCCAAACCCATGGATGTTCCTCATACTTCTTCGGTTGTCACTCCCCTGTCAAAGAAAGCCGTCAAGGGTAAACGTACCGAGGAGGAGTCAACGGGAAAAAAGTCGAAGAAGTCAAAGAAATAGTCTTCGCTCTCGTTCAATAAGAGCTAGTTTAGATTATGTAATTATTTTTGTTTTCATAGTTTATGTAAATAAACTTTTGACTCCGAGCTTCAGAGGAGTTATAGTAGAAACTTATTTTTGATGAATAAAACTTAGTTCTTTTTGCCTTTCAGAAGATTTCTGTTGTACGGTTTTCGGTATAATCTTGGTCGGAACCCAAGCTATTGCGAGTTACATAAGTTTCTCGATTCATCTTCAAATAAGTTGATAATCTTTTGGCATTGCATATTCTTTATTCCATGCTCCGGGTACTTAGAATATTTTCTAGTCCGTACGCCAAGGGCTCGATGACTTCAAGTCATTTATATCCAGTCCACCTTCAGGGGACTTGGACATTTAAATCGTTTATACTCGAGTCCGCACTCTGGGGACTTAGAGTACTCCAGTATGCACTCTGGGGACTTGGAGGTTTTGAATTGTTTATACTCGAGCCCGCACTCTGAGGACTTAGAGTACTCCAGCCCGCACTCCGGGGACTTGGAGATTTCGAGTCGTTTATACTCGAGTCCGCACTCTGGGAACTTAGAGTACTCCAGTCCGCACTCCGGGGACTTGGAGATTTCGAGTCGTTTATACTCGAGTCTGCTCTCTGAGGACTTAGAGTACTCCAGTCCCCACTCCGGGGACTTGAAGATTTCGAGTCATTTATACTCGAGTCCGCACTCTGGGGACTTAGAGTACTTCAGTCAACATTCCAGGGACTTGGAGATTTCGAGTGCTCGTGCACGTTCGTTTGTCAGACAGAGTAATGTATCTTTTAGTCATTTGTTACAGCGTTATCGTACACAAAAACATCGACAATTCATGGGAAAAAGAAATGGCTTCAAGCCTTTATTAATGCAAATAAGCTCAATAGTCTTTTTACACACTGTAACTAGGAATAAAAACTTGCTGGAAATAAATGCAACTAAAATATGATAGAAATGAACTAAGTGTAATAGTGCCGCAAATGCTCACTATTCCATGCTCGGGGAAGTGTCGCACCATCAACGATTGCTAGCTTGAAAGTCCCTTCTCCAAGCTTTCGTTCAGTGATGTATGGACCTTCCCATGTGGGGCTCATGTGTGACGGAACTGGGAAAACTCGTTTCAAAACGAGATCACCCACTCCAAAGATTCTCGGTCGGACTTTTTCTTGTAATATTGAGCAACTCGGTGCCTTTGCGCGATTAGCTTCTTCGCGTTTTTCATCGATGAAGTCCAATGTTTCCATCAAGAGATCTTGGTTTGACTCAGGATCATGATAAGTTACTCGACGTGATGGGACTTCAAGTTCCACAGGTATGACAACTTCCATACCATATGCTAATGTGAACGGAGTGTGGCCAGCCGTGGACTTGTGGGTGGTTCTGTAAGCCCAAAGTGCTGTTGGAAGCTCATCCACCCACTTGCCTCTAGCCGTTTCCAAACGTTTTTTCAATATGGATTCGATTATCTTGTTTACGCCCACCACTTGTCCATTAGCTTTCGGATGAGCAACTGCTGCAAACTTTTTCTCAATACCATATTTTTGGCAAAACTCTTTGAACTCTTTGCTTTCAAACTAAGTTCCTTTTTCTGTGACGATGGCTCGTGGAAGGCCAAAACGGCATATAATATTTCGCACAACGAAATTAATGACCTTTTTGGTGGTGATAGTGGCCAAAGGTTCTACTTCTGCCCACTTGGTAAAGTAAATCGACCGCAACAATTGCGTATTTTGGACCACCTTTGGATAGAGGCAAGGAACCGACAATGGCGATTCCCCATATTGCAAATGGCCAAGGACTAACCATTTGTGTGAGTTCCGTCGGCGGAGCTCTTGGGATTTTCGCATACTTCTGACATTTGTCACATCTTCTCACGTAGTCTGCGGCATCTCCATTTACAGTTGGCCAATAGTATCCATAGCGGAGGATTTTCTTTGCTAACGTCTGCCCTCCGGTATGGTCGCCACATTCACCTTCATGGACTTCCTTAAGGACTCGTTTTATCTCATCATGGGTAATGCATCGGAGTAATGGGGTCGAGAATCCCCTCCGATACATTATTCCATCCCGCATTACATAACGAGAATCCTTACGAATGACTTGTCATCTTTCGGGCGCGGCCCCATGTAACAAGTACTGCTTGAATGGGGTCATCCATGACTCCCTTTCGATTTCTATTTCTAACATGAAATCTACCTCCATCGTATTTATACTTGGAACATGTAAGGTTTCGACATGAAACAATCCCATATGTTGTGCATCACCAGTGCTTGCAAATTTTACCAATGAATCGGTTGCTCTGTTTTGCTCATGCGGGACATGTGAAATATCATAATACACGAGATTCGCTAGTAGCTCCTGAACTTGGGCCAAATACGGGGCAAATCTCTACCTCCTTGCTTGGTAGTCTCCACGCACTTGATACACCACCAGTTGCAAGTCGCAAAAAAATTCAACCGATCTTATTCCTAGTTCTTTGATGAGTCTTTAGCCGGCGATCAATGCTTCATACTCGGCTTCGTTATTTATTGTTGTGAATTCAAGCTTCAAAGCATAGCAAACTGATCGGTTTTCAAGAGTTACCAGAACTATGCCAACCCCTGAACAATGGTCGTTAGATGCCCTATCGGTGTACATCTTCCATCGGACGGGAGGTATGACATTGCGGCCATTTGATTCGTCTGTCATGGTGAATTCAACGATGAAATCCGCTAGCGCTTGTCCCTGTATGGCCTTCGCGGTAGGTAGGTAATATCGAGTTGACTTAATTCGATATTCCGCTTTAACATCCTTTCGGAAGTTTCGAGTCGTTGGAGTACCTATCGCAGGGGGTGATCAGTGTAAACACTGATTGAGTGTGCCTGGAAGTATGGGCGAAGTTTGCGTGATGCAATCACTAAGCAATAAGCTAATTTCTCGATCTTGGGATAATTTTTCCTGCCCCCGTCAAGCGTTTACTGACATAATATACTGGCTTTTGAACTCGGTCCTCCTCGCGAACCAAAGCCATACTAATAGCGTGTTGGGATACTGCCAAGTATACATACAACATTTCATGGCCGATTGGTTTCGATAGCACCGGGGGGCTCTCCAAATTCCTTACCAGAGCACGAAATGCTTCCTCACAGTCGGATGTCCACTCGAAATTCCTTTTTCCCTTCTTTATCACATTGAAGAAGGTAATGCATTTATCCGTGGTTTTGGATATGAATCGGCTCAGCGCTGCCACCTTTCCGTTCAAGCTTTGTACTTGTTTTATAGTTTTGGGCACTTGTATCTCCCGAATAGCTTAAATCTTTTCCGGGTTAGCTTCAATTCCATGTGCATTCATAATGAAACCCAAGAACTTTCCTGATGCCACACCAAAAGAGCACTTCAAGGGGTTAATCTTCATACCATAATGTTTGAGTATATCAAACATTTCTGCTAAGTCTCGAATGTGGTCGTTTGACTACCGTGACTTCACGAGCATGTCATCCACATAGACTTCCATCGTCTTACCGATCTGGTCTTTAAACATTCGATTCACCAGACGCTGATAAGTTGCTCCTGCGTTTTTCAATCCAAAGGGCATTACTACATAGCAATATAGCCCCATATTCGTGACAAAACAGGTGTGCTCTTGGTCTGGAAAAGCATCAGGATCTGGTTGTATCCTAAATATGCATCCATAAATGACAATAATTCGTGTCCGGTGGTAGAGTCAACGAGCTGGTCGATTCTAGGTAAAGGGAAACAATCCTTCGGGCGTGCTTTATTCAGATCGGAGCAATCAACACAAGTTCTATACTTTCCATTTTCTTTCTTCACTAGCACTGGGTTAGATACCCATTCAGGGTAGAGGGCGTCGCGGACGAACCATTGGCTTTGAGTTTGTCCACCTCCTCTTTGAGAGCCGCAAACCTTTCCGGGTCCATGCCTCTCCTTTTTTGTTTTACGGGAACGTATTTTGGGTCTATGTTCAACATATGACTTGCAACTGTTAGATAAATCCTGCATATATCGGAGTGTGTCCAAGCAAAAACGTCCAGATTCGCCCAGAGGAAATCAGTAAGATCCTCGGCCACTGAAAGGTCGAGTTGCGATCCGATCTTAAGAAATCGTGATGGGTCATCCCGGCTGACTGGGATGTCGATCGTCAACGCAGCCGGTGTTGCATTAGTTCCCTTGGGTTCGCCATCATCATCTCTCAGATCTATGTCTCCAAGGATCCTAGAATGCTGCCCGAGCCAGGGCTCGAGCACTACTTGTCAATCATCAGTCTTTAGGATGCGGGCGGAGCTGTCTGCAACCTTTCCCTTCTCTCTCCGTTGAGCTTCTCTCAATTCCGCCACATAACATGCACGACCGATCGTCTGATCGCCATGTACAACACCGACTCCTTTGTCTGTCAGAAATTTTAATGTCAAACACCATGGGCCAAAGCAGCCCTAAATTCTGCCAAGGCTGGACGATCCAAAAAGACATTGTATGGAGAGTCAACATCCATTACTATGAACGGTAGGACTCGCACTCTCCTACGCTCACCTTCCCCCAGTTCATCTGGTAGCTCCATATACCTTATCACGTCGGTTGCTGCACCGTTAAAGCCGTAGATACGGGCTTTGCATGGTTTCAAATCTTTCGTTTCCATCTTCATTTGGTCATAAGCCTTTTTGAAGATGATGTTAACAGAGCTTCCAAAATCAATCAGGATTCTTTTCACGTAAGCTGGCCCGATTGTTGCAGATATAACCATCGGGTCGATAGTAGGATCCTCCACCTTCTCCGCGTCTCGACTCCTAAACACTATATCATCAGTCATCCTGTGTTGTTGCTTTGCGGGAGTTCCATCTTCCACATTCGAACAACATTCGTAATCCGCATGCGTCAAGGAGGTAGCATATCATTCCATCTCCTGCCAATTCTTGTCTACAGGATGAGGTCCTCCGACAATAGTGTTTATAATCAATCTACCCACAGTCCGAGTAGGTTGTTTTGGTTGGCGTGGAGCCGGGCCGCGTCCGGGATCTGACGTTCCTTGCCTTCCATCTTGCGGGTTTTTGACAAATTCCTGTAATTTTTTCTGTCTAGTTAACTTTTCTATGGCATCATAGAGGTGTCTACACTCCTCAGTATTGTGCCCATGGGTCTCACGGAAGCGACAGTACTTCCCTGTCTCTTTCTGTTCTTCAGTGGACTCCTTTGGGCATGGCTTTCTGTATTCAAAGGTGTTATAGGTAGACAGATAAATGTTTTCCAGAGAAGTATTCAGTGGGATATATTCATTATAGGTCGGAATCCTTGACTTCCATTTCCCTGCTTCTCTTTTCTTTCTGAGATTTCCACCTCTGGATCCTTTGGACTGCCTAGGCTTATTCTAGATGTTGACTTGAACTTTTCCCGAACTATTGCCGGACTTCTTCACGGCGATGTTACTTTTCACATTCTCCTGAACAGGCCCTGGTGCTTTATCTCGTCTCGTCATCGAGCCTCCTCCCTCCGTATGAACTGATGAGCTTTGGAATAGAATCGTTCTAATGTAGGTAGGGGCTTTCCCGTCAACCAATCTCCAAACTCCGAGTCTGGATCTACACCTCGCATTACCGCCATCAAAATTGCATGGTCGTTAGGATTGCTAACTTTAGTGGCGACAACATGAAACCTCTGTATGTATGCTTTCAAAGACTCTCCCGGAGCCTGGATTATGCTTGATAAAGATATTACGTCCTTTGGATGGGTAGCATGTATCCTGAATTATTCAACAAATTTCATTGCTAACTCGTCAAAGCTGGATATAGATCACGGAGGAAGCCGAGTAAACCACATAGTGACGATTCCGGATAGAGTGATTGGGAAACACCTATAATTAGTTGCATTGTTTGCCCTTGCCGAATCCATCATCCGTTCGTACCTCAGCACGTGTTTCCTAGGGTCAGTCTTCCCTTCGTAGGCTGGGATAGTCGGCATATTGAATTTCTTAGGGTACTCAGCCTGTAGGATAACCTCTGTGAAGGGAGTATGACTCCTGGACACTCCCCAATCTTCGTTGGTCGGGCCTTGGTTCTCTTTCATCAACTGCCTGATCATGGCTGATAAATCAGGAGTTTGTATGGAAGGTGGGAGGTTGGGTTCCGTTCCACGGGACAGTGCGGGTTGATGTCCCACTTCATTTGGGTCTTGGTGATTCGGGCGTCCGATCTCATCACGTGCCTGATCCCTAGCAGATCGATCAATGGCACCTACTTGTGCAGCTTCATCCTTACGGCGTCCATGCCTAGGAGGTTCATCAGCTGAGGTTGAGCTACCAGATTCAGAATAAGGAGCATGACTACTTCTAGCATTCTGATGCTGCTTCTGGATAAGCTGAGTCATGAGATTAGTGTTATCTTGAATCTACTCAACAAGTTGCCTTCTACTTTCCCTGAGTTCTCTTATCAAGTCGTTGAACTCTGTTCGGGAAACGACCTCCGCTTGGTTCTGGGTGGAGGTTCCTGCGCCTTGGATTGTCGGTTGATTGCTAGGTCCTATCTATTGTACACTAGCAGTTTTGTGGACATCTGCATTGTGAGAGGACGATCTAGTTCGTGGTCTCCCCATGGTAGAGTTGGTTGTAACTTTGAGTAGAATCTATAGATGTCTTGTGAATGATTTGGATCTCCTTCAGGGGATTTTTCAATCCAGTTCTGCAAAGTAGATCCTATCGTCCTGAGAATTCGATTCTCAGTGAAAGCATCAAAATGTTAGCACCAGAATTGGTCACTAACACTTGAGTAGAGTTATGTAGAGAGATTAATGAAGAAATTAAAATTAAACAGAGATCAGTACGCAAACTTACATGCAGAAAATACGGACACCGGATTTATAGTGGTTCGGCGTAATTGCCTGCGTCCACTTTGAGGTTAATCTTTATTGCTTTCTCAATTACTTGAATACAGATACAATCCATAAATCAATCACTTGAATACAAGTTTGAATTAAAAAGAGGAAAGTATAAAAAATGGCAGAGTCTCCCCAGTGTTCTCGAAAAAAGGTCCATTTCAGTGTGCCTCTGCCTCTATATTTATAGACGAAGGTAGGTTGGACTTCTCTGGTAGGCCTAGTAGCATGTAATCTCGGCCCAAAAAGAGTGATCTTTGTGTGCCGACCTAGAGAGGAGGAACGGCAAAATGCCGAACAATATTCTCATGCAGAAGGAAGTGATGTCGAACAACCTGAATGCCGAACGAGGTATTTGTGCCGAACAATATTCTGATGCCGAACGAAGTGATGTCGAATAACCTGAATGCCGAACGAGGTATTTGTGCTGAACAAGGTTTGGATGCCGAGCAGTATGGAGTGCCGAACAACCCTGCCATGCCGAAGATCCATAGCTGCCGATCGATATTCAATACCGAACGTCTCTCAATGTCGAACGCTTTCGCATGCCAAACACTAGCATGCCGAACGTCCCATGGATGTCGAACGATATACAATATCGAACGCTTCTCAATGCCGAACGTTCTCGTATGCCGAACATTCTCGCATGCCGAACGTCCCATTGATGCCGAACGAACTTGAGTGCCGAATAAATCATACGTGCCGGACGACTCTGGAAGCCGAGCACTTTCTAATACCGAACGCTCCTAAATGCCGAGCGTTCCTAAATGTTGAGCATTCTTCTAATGCCGAACGATCCGGATGCCGAACGACTCATAAATGTCGAATAGTATGTTGATGCCGAGTACTTAGTTGCCTCGTCAAATCTCAAGGTAAGAGTTATATTCCATATCGATTTGACTTACTTAAGGATATTTTAGTCCTGACTCGAGTATTTTTTCTTTTCATTACGCTCGGGTTAGCCCTGAGTTTTTTAGCTTATTGAAGATTTATTTTGAAGGATGAAGACGAAGTTTAGTATATTATTACCATTATTAATCCTACATCATATTGTCTGCAACATTATTTATTTTTCTCTGATGTATATATAAAACTCTGATGTGTGTTGTATAGATTATATTTAAATGTAAAATATAAACAGCTTCATCAACTATTTACTTGGTTATTATATTTTGCCATTCCATTGCGAGATTTTGTGTTTGTTTCTTCTTCTTTTGTTATTTTTCTTGTTTAACTCCAATGATTATCTATATTCAAGATTGTTTGGATTGGACATGTGTAGATTATTGTCAGTTTAAACCTACGAAATGTGGGTCATTACAAAACAATTATAGTTTTCACAAGACAAAGCCTCCCCGACGTCAAATGAAAGAGGGCCGACGAGGACTTCAGTGTTTTTACAAAATAGTTTACAAGTCTTACTTTGGCGATTTATATATAGACGACTTTAAAAGTACTTAAAACATTTATATACGGCATCAATTAAAACAGCGATGAAGACATGCGACGTCGTCGATGTCGACAATAAAGCTTTTAAACTCTTAGTTGAATTGTGTGACAACCCACAAATTTATCACTTTGATAAAATATATTAATATTTGAAATATTCAAATATAAGATTTTATAACACAAAATATAATGTTTTGAACCATAAATAATGATGGTAAACTTTTTTAAGGGATTAACAAGTATAAATATTTGGGATTTCCGTTAGCAGTTTTCGGTAAAATTAGGATTTTATTAATATCACGGGTATGAGTCTGGATAGATATACTTATTTATCCATATAGGCAAGAATATTAATAAAATTAGTTATTTTAACTTTGAAAATATAATATTTATGACATCATCGAGGATACCATACCTTTTATATATTTTTTGAAATTTTAAACTAAGTTTGAATAATCAATTAATTGTTTCAAATTGATAATAATTCATTTTAATAAGTTATATAGTTATGATAAATCATTTATAGTAGTTTTATAAAGATATATACATGTTGTAAAAGTATAAGAAAATTCATAACGTTTTGTCGATACGATCGCACTTTTTCTAAACACTTGTTTAATATTAATTTATATGTTTTTATAATTCAAATGTGATCGTTTTAATTTATTACTAATGATAAGAAATTAGTTTTAAATTTTTTTTATATTTGGATGTAATTTAATTAATAAGAGAAAATGTGACCGAGCGTCAGCTTTCAGATTTTCAACTATTTAACGAACAAAAGTTGGTTAAAGTCATTGCAACCTTGTTTTTGTATCTTGTGCACATGAATAAATGTCATACATACACATACACATACAAATATAAATACATATACATACATGCATACATATAAGAGAATGTATCTTGATATTTCTTATACTTAAGACTTAAAATTTAATAAAGCAACCATCCTTTAACCTTCCATCACATGGCAAGAGGACGATGGCATATGGATGACATGAGGGGGTGACGCGTGCATGATGAAAGGGGAGGTAGATGAGGGGAAGGCTTTAACATGATGAAAAATGCTATAAATAGGGAGATATACCTCTCATTCATTCACACGTTCCTCTCCAAGTTCTCTTCTTCTCCTTCCTAGCCTCTAATGGCTTCTCTTTATAAAGAAAAATACGAGACAATTACGTTAAAATAGTATACAAATGTATACATATACAAATATCATCCATTCATCTTCAACTAGTATCAAACTTTCAATCATCCTCCCTTCCATTCATGACCACCACCATTACCACCCTTTGGCTAAGTTCCACCCCTATACAAGTCAAGGCCGTACCTAGTAGGAGGCAAAGAGCAAGTTCGAGAGTCTCTGAAGTGAAGAAAAGAGAAGGAAGTGATGCTGGAGTACCGTCGGATTTATTTCAAGAAGCTTTAGAAAAAGATTGGAAAAGTGGAAACGATAGTATGTACTCGACATTCGTAATGATTATATAACTTCTATAATTATTTCTAGTATGATAACATGGCCATTAAATAACTTGGATGATTTATATGGATGTTTGAAAATTGGTTGATTATATGGTTGATAACTTGATTGGAATAAATATAACCAATAGTGGGAAAATCATAATTATCCAAAATATAATTAATTAATTACTTACCATAGTTAATTCATGGAAAAATAAATCTCTATTAATATGTGTATGTGAGTTAGTAAATCTCTTTACGATTTTGAATATAAAAAGGTTGAAAAATGAATATTATAATAATATAATATGGAATAAAGTGGAAAGTGAGTTTTTAATGTAGTAAAAACAGTTTGAAATAATTTAAAATGGTTTATTATGGTATTTTAAACATTTTAACAAGTTTTGGAAAAGTTTAAATAAGTGTAAAAAATTTAGCCAAATCAAACTCGCCGCGTAGTGGCAGTTCGTAATTTTCCGATCTCAAAGTTAAATCAATGCGTATGATGCAATATAAGTCAGAATTCTTTGAAATAAGAATTTTCCGAACCCATTAGGATATAGTTTTCAAACAAAAGAAGGAAATTAAGATTTTATTTAGGAGAGTTTGAAATGTGTCCAAATTAAATTTTCAAAATCGACGCGTTTTGGCCATTCGAAAACCAAAGAGTAAGTTCTTCAAAATGAATATTTTTGGATCTTTCAAAATATATAATAAATTTTATAAATATGTTAAATTTTTTTAAAAGGTTTAAGTTATAAAAATGGACATATATGAAATGGATTCAGTGTTTTGAACAAAGAAGCATTAATAACACTAATCGCAACAGTTTTTGACGCGGTTTCGGTAACTTTTGCAAATTATGGTTTTAACATAACTATTCTTTCCCAATATTTTTAGCAATATTTTCAAATGAATAATTAAGTATTTTGAAGATAATTTGGATGTTTTACGAGTACTTTAAAGGAGTTTAAAACAAATGGTTAAAGGAAAATTATTTTAAAACAATATTTGAATAGTATTAAGTAAATAAAAATCATTTCTAAAGGGTAATATAAAAGGATTTAGAATTGATCAAATAATTTAACTGCCATATAGGTGACAGAGAGATAGTCTCCAGACCTAAGCTTCGACAACCAGTATCTAGGTTCCGCTTTAGCTATTCTGACTGGCTGGACGGAGGGGATGGTTAATTTGATCTACTGGACCGCGTTTTCTTAAATTAAAAAAAAGATTTGGAGTTTTTCAAAAATTAAACAAGATTTTCAAATATGATTTTGGTGGTATAGAGAATACCATAGTTAAACTCTATATTAAATTCTGAGGAGGGAACTCTACTATCCATGTGAATTTTAAGGGTGATTTCAACGTTATTCGACGAATAATGTAGGTTGAATACAGAAATTGGAATTGAGTATAGTTAGTATAATCTCTACATATCCTTTTCTACTGAATACTAATTGACTTGGGTATACAGTAATGATGTCTTAAATAACAACATTCTTGACCCACTTAAAAGTTATGATTTGAAAATTAGAAGTTAAGATTTAAATAAATGATTTGGAAATGTTTTCCTAAGTAAAAGGTGAATTGATTTGGAAATATTCCAAGATTAAAGAGGTTTAATCAAATAAAGAATTTGATAGAGGCTTAATGATTCCATATGCTCTTAAAAGATAAAGCAATAGTTTAAAAGAATATACCTCAGATTTGATAAAAAGTTAAATTGATTGGAAGTTGTTTTGTAATCACCTATATGCTTGACATTTTTTTATTGATGATTGGTTCGGAGAAACTGGAGTCGGATTTGGGTAATTCCTATCCGAAAATGACTTCGAACCAATATACGTGTTCGAAAGTGAAGACATGTTAAAGACAATGACTTGAAGACGCGGATCTTCATGATGTAGGGCTGCTTGCCTCTAACCTCTAGGTTAATCCCCATATCATATATATATATATATATATATATATATATATATATATATATATATATAGGGTGGAAGTAATGCTTTTGTTTTGAAAATCTTTGATTTGCAAGGACTACGTTCTACTAATCCTAAGGGTGATTCCCAAATAAGAAGTACTATGAGGAGCGCGTTCGGTCTGTACTTCTCCTAGCCAACTTATATGGATGAGTGCCTAGGATTGCATTTCTAAAACCACGTACATAGATTTCTATAAACGTACATCTATTAGTGATGTAGGAGGTAACCCTTCCTATATTTAACGCTCTTCTTTGAGACGTACTTGCTCAGAGGTTGTACTTTTGTGGAAATCAATAATGTATTGTTAGAAATGGCAATGTGACATTCTAAGTGGAATTTTCTGTGTGAAAAGCAAAGCGTGGCTTTATGGAAAGAAGAGCATAGCTTCACGAGCCTCACATCCTAGGAATGATATAGGATATTATATGGTCTGCAGGACATATCTTTCAGGCTATCGGTTTTATTGATGATATAGGAGTCCAATAGTGTCTGAACCTTCAATGGTTTAAATGGGCAGGTATTGGAGGATCGATTGAGAAAGAGCAAAGCCTTCGAAATACGTTGTTCCGTAGTAGTGTAATAATGTAGTACGGAGGCTTGCATGAGAAAAGTGAATAGTCATCGAAGACTGGGATGTTGTGCATGGATTTCGCATCAAAGTAAATGGCCACTAGTTCCTCATCATGTTTGACATCCAATTCCAGTACGAGCTTTGGTTTTGGTTGCATTAAGCTTTAATGATTTACAAACATTTCAGCTACCCCTTTGGTATCATATACACCGTTAGACATTGTCCGGGTATTGGTACCTTTTTTATATATTTATTTGAAAAGTGTTTTCAAACCAATGTCATTAATGGTAATATCAAATTTGTTTTTATATTAATTGTTTTGGTTATCGTAAGGTAAAAACCCATCTGTACTTATATGCAGTGTGGTTTTACGAGATATCATACTTTTCAAAGGTTTTGATTGGCATCAATCCGATCTATGACACTATCATATACATTTATAATTTGAGTTTTCTCATGCTGGTTTATCAAGCTTGATCAGGGTATTTTTAATACTTGGGTCAAATCAGAGAGATTTTACGTTTAGCTAAACACGCTTCGAGTTTCCAGAGAAGAGTTGGAGATCTTCATCAATGTATTGACATATTCTATTTTTCCGTTGTGTTTGTTTTGTTATTTTTCAGCATTTCGAAGGACAAAGGATTTATAACTGTCCAGGCTGAATCTAGGTAAGATTCTAATATTGTATTCAAATTTTCCACTGTAAAATATTTTGTGGTTAATAATATTCCATTCATTTGAAATTCTATTTTCTACTCTATTCTATGTTATTTTCTTTTTTTTCCTTGATCAATCTGCCTTTTCGGCATTTGAATTTGCGGCATGTGAATACCAAGGATGTATTAGTGTAGATTTTCAAGAGTCGAAAAGGCGAGTCATCATATTTGGTTCAAAGCTTAGGTTATGCGAACTCCTAGGCTTTGGTGGGCAAAACTCATTATAAATAAGGTTAGTAATACCCTAGAATGGGCAACTCATTAGAGATAGGGTTATTAACAGTAAAGAATGAGTTTGAGAGTTTATATATAAGCATGTATTTGTTATTGGATGTAAAAATATTTTTTGTTGATTAATCTATTGAGTGGTTTTTGAATCCTGGTCCGTGCACAAAGAGCTCCATGTAATCGATAAGGGTCCTAAATACTTAAACAAGGTGGATCGACAAACTCTTTTCAAAAGAACTATAATTTATATATAAAAAGAATATAGATATTTATGTGATTTGGGAAATTTATAAAATGTATTCTCTTTGGAAAGTTCATTGCATAAGGTCTTAATCTATTTGATGATGATTAGAATAATCTTCTACGTATCAATCGAAGGTTGGCTTTGGCGAACGGTATCGTACACTTAATAAATTATTCCCTTATCATTGAAAGATCAAGGCAAGTTCAAATCTAAGTAAGTCTAAATCAAGTTACTTGGATAAAAAGGTTTCTAGGTCAAGAAATAAATGGTAGGAAACTTCTGATGATATTTTGGTATATCACTATGGAGCAAAATGACTTTTTATATGTCGGATAATGAGTTATGGCTGGATCCAAAACAAGCTCGAAGAGTACGTGTAGAAAAAGAAGGAGAAGAAAAATTAAAACAAGGATCTTATGTTGGCATCTACTATTACAGATGTAGCAACGAAGGACATTATGCAGTTCAATGTATGGATTGGTAAATAAAGGAAAAGAAGAAAGAAGAATCTTTTAGGAATGATATATTCTATTTCAAATATAAAAGGAAAGGACATTTTTCTCAAGATTGTCCTAAAACAAAGAAGTGCAGAATTCGATTGGGAAGAGAGAAAAATTGCTACCGTTGTAAAAGGTTAGGACATATAACTAAAGAGTGCCCAAACGGACTTGAAGTTTGTTCCATGAAGGAAGACATTTAATGAAGGAATGTCTAAAGAAAAGGTGGGTTGACTTGGGTACCAAGGATAAAGCACCAACTACCTCAAAAAGGGTCCAAGAATAGTGTGTATAACACTTCAAGTATCTATATATATGATGGTGGTGTATGATATATTGTATTCCTAGGAATTACCCCTAAAAACTTGTAATACAGGCTAAGGTTAGGAGTGGGTGTATAAATATGATGTTAATTAATAAACCTCCATTTGGGTTATTCTCTTTGTGTATTTTATTTATCTTATACCAGACCAATTTAACAAGATATTTAAAAATAAAAAGTTTAAAAGGATGTAATAAAGAAATGGCTTTATAAAAAGAGTTGAAATCAAGAAAATTATTTAAGAATATATTTTATAAAAGTATTATAACAAAGTGTAATCTACAAAACTAAAATGATTTTCTAAAAGATGGGTTTGAAATATATGTTTAATAAAAAAGGGATTTTGAGAACTCATATCCAAGTGTTTTGAAAAAGTTTAAACATGATAAAAGGAAAGTTTTTTAATATAAAATAATTTTGGAATTAAATTTATAGGAGAATTTATTAACAAAGAAATCTCAAAAGGATTTTGAAATAAAATTATAATGGTATTATTCCAACTAAAGAATTGCTACGACCCACATTTCGGAAGGATTAACAGACAATAATCCAAGCATGCCCGACTTAAACAATCTGGAACATAGATAATCAATGGGGTTAATTAAGAAAAAAATAATAAAAGAAGAAGAAAACAAACACAGAATCTTACAGCGGAATAAGGAAATATAATAATCAAATAAACAGTTCATGAAGTTGTTTGCTAAACTTTTAATTATAATTCATACAACATTTATCAGAGTTATATATACAACAGAACAAAAAAATAATGCAGCGGAATAAAAAATGATGGAATAATACTAGTAATAATATACCAAATGTTCGTCTTCGTCCTCCAGAGAATAATCTTCAAGGTGAAAATCTCAGAACTGACCCGAGCATATTGAAATTTCAAAACACTCGAGTCATGACTAAAATATTCTTATGTAAGTCAAATCGATATCACATATAGCATGAGTGTCATGGCGTCAGAGATGTTTATGGGTTTTCACATCTCCTATCATGTGTATAACATGCATGAAATAACTCAAGAGACGTTATGGGATTTTCCATCTCTTAAGGATCCGTCAAATATTTATATATATTAGAATACGCTATATATATAATGTCTAATCAGTAAAGTAAATATATTTTTTAGCCTTAAGGCTTTAGATTAATCCACCTTAATGCATTTTTAAGCATTGGCATAAGGTTTTCTTTTGACACCACCAGTTTACACCCCCTCCCCCCGGCTGGTGGTAACGCATCATAGCCATGATCGTCCACTGCGTCCAATGCTTCCAAAATCCAAGGGTGCGCACCAATTAATCACAATGTAAATGGTGGTAAAAATGAAGAAGTGTGTCCGCTCGCGGTAGATAGCCCACTTGATTGGTACAGCTCTTGTTTTAGTCATTTCAAATTGCCACAAGTGCCAGGCTAATTCATCATCGTTCTCTTTCTTCAAATCTAGCAAATGATGCCAAATCCAACCACTTTGTTTTGTATCATCACTCCACGTACACAGTTATCACAGTGGTTCCGGTATCGACAGAGGGTATGGTAATATCCGACTCCAGTCCCATTAATAACCAAACGTCGTTTTACATGCCGGTTGGTACTTTTATTTTTTGAAAACAGTTCATACTTGATGTCAAAACATCATATTCCCTTCAAAATAAAATCCAATTTGAAATCATCACATTTACTCAAAATATATCATTTCAGTTCAAAATCTTGTTCGTCTTAATATCTCGATTTTGATTCCAAAATTGTTTCGAATTTCAATTTGGGTTATAACTTTAATTTAACTCAATTCATATCCAAGATTTAAATATAAATATTTCACCCTATTGATCGGCTTGAATTTTTAGAAAATAATTTGAATTATGTTTAAAATCGTTAAAAATAATGTAAATGGTTAAAATAATTAAAAATATTTTTTTAATGGTTAAAATAGTTTAATATAAAATAGTTTAAGTATTAAAAATGGTTTATAAAGTAAAATTATTTGGAAAGTCCAAAATAATTTGAATATTTAAAAAAGATAGATTTAAATAGTTTGTATCAAAATAATTTTATTGAATATAGCTTCAAAGTCAAACTGATTCAATTCCAACTTCCTAATTCGAATTAATTCCAATTTCCGTTCAATCGATTCAATTTCAATTTCAATTCAAATCGATTTCAAATTAATTTCAATTTTAATTCAAAAGTAATTTCAATTTCAATTTCCAAATTTTAAACAATTTCGATTTATATTAATCCGAGTTCGATTTTCAAAATATCGATTTGAACACTTAAATCACATTCACTTTCAATACCCAGTTGGAAATCCAAATCCTCAAATATAATTCAATTCTGAGCTAAATTTCGAAATAGTTCGATTTCCATAAATTCGATTTTTCATTTTCTTAAAATCAAATCCTTTAACTAAATTTAAAATCAAAAATTTTAAAATCATTTAATTTTACCAATCTGATGTCCGTATATAACTTTCTATCCTATGGCCAAGTGATCAGTTAATTTCAGTTTAATTTCAGGGATGGATATATATCATTTCAATCCAAATCACAGTGTAATAGGTATATATCATTTCAACCTATTTCTTAATTTATTCGAACCAATTCGATTTATAGTTTTACATACTGTAAATAATATACAGATGATACCAGGATATATCAAAATAAACAAATGTTCAAATCATCCAAAACATCAATCAATGGCATCCATTACAATCAACATCCAGACTGTCAAAATAATTCACAATAATTTCAAAGTTATTAATATTGGGTATTTTACTGGCAATTAAATTACAATTTTAAATTTAACTATTCAATTTTAATTTTTAACAGTCATTTCAAATGACAATTTAGATTTATCAAACAACAATCAATAGATTTATATCACTTCATAATTTCAAATTTCACTAACATAAAATATTTTAGTTGTTGTGAGCGTTATAAAACACTCATCTTTATTTCTATGTTCGTCGAGACGTTCTGGTTTGGGACCAAAACTAAACAACGTCCGATTTTTGCCCAAATTTTGAAAGTCTCCAAATCCATCCAAATCAGTTCCATTCTGAAGCAGTGGCCATCATGATCGTAACGCAAAAAGTTTCGTTCCAATCCGACATCGTGTGAAGCAGTTATAAAATTTTATAAGTTGTCGAACATTTTAAATTATATGAAATAACTAAATTCAATTTCATGCTATTTACATATCTGCCATCTTTGTTCCTTCTTCTCTCTATGCTCCTGTGCAAGATCAACCCATCTACTCACATGCACACATTTGAGTTATACGGAGCTACACAAGACTAAACTTCATTCCGTCTTTGCCGATGAATATCAGTCGACAAACTCATCTCTCCCATGCCCATTTCGACACATTCGGCTCCTCACCCCACATCGCGTCAAAACCCACTTTGACTGTGACAATCTCAGGTTGTGTTTCTCACCAGTCCACTGAACTCCACTAAATTTTGCCTCCGGGTACCAAACGATCTCATTAATCCAAAATAAAGCTCCATTATGCAAATAATTCACCACAAAATCTATAAAAGCTAAGCCTAGTTTCGAACTACCGTGCAAACTCATCGTTGAGCAAGAGAAATGGATGTCGCACCTCTTAAAAAACATCCCAGACCGAAGCTCAAGCCAAAACATGAATTTTAAAACTTTTTTGGAAATTTTTCATTGTGTAGTTTTTATAATATAAAATTTTGAACTTTGCTTTTTTTTCTGTAAGCTACTGTGTTTAAATAAAAGAGGGAAGCTTCTGCGTGAAGGAACAGGCACGATCACATTATAGGGTGGCTAATTTGTGACAGAATGTAGGCCAGTCACAGTCAAATTCATACATATATATATATAATTTCTAATTACAATTATCTCGTTTGAAAGAAGCTTAAAATTTCGAACTCCTACCGAGGCGTATCGCCAGGCGTTCATAATGTTATACCCCTATTCGAATGCAATGGAACAAGTTTCAAATTCTAATTCAATCGTATATAGAAGATGACATTTTAGACCCAATTATTGTATTGAATTATCATTATTAAATCAACGCGATTTTATCCCATATTACCAAACGATGACTCCAAATGCTATGAAATTTTGATAATAACATACTACTGTAGATCCAATGCAACTGGTTTCATCGAATTTCGAGACTGTGCCCAGATCACTATTTTAAAATCTCGATTATAATATAAAATTTCTAATTTTTTATTATTTGATTTTAAATCCAATTTTAAATGTTAACAATCCTTATTGTTGTTTAAATAAAATTTTCATCAACTTCTAATATCATTTTCAATCATATTAAATTCAAAATTAAATTATTCAAATAACTTCCAATATTAAATTTAAACAATGTAATTGTTCAATATTCAACAAAATTGATATTATATTTTGAATGAATTTTAGTTATCAATCAATTAATTTACTTACATCTAATAAATTCAACATTTATTATTTAATCCAACTATTGGTTGTAAACACATTCAACACATAGCATTACCTTTCAATGCTTGTTATTACTTAAATCTTCGAAATTAGTTTATTTCAAAATTTTATTCAAGTTCATATCCAATAACTTACATTCAAAATCATTAAATTTTTATTTTGAACCATTTTTATTCAATAATTATACTAAATTCCATAATTTAAAGTAGTTAAAAATATGGGTCGTTACAAGAATAATTGACTTTTTTTGAAAAGGAGATAAAAATATTTTTGGTGAATATTTTGAAATGATTTTCAAAAAGTTAGAATAAAATTTAAAATTTTATGAAATGTTTTCACAAATTTTTTTAGGAATGTTAATAAGTACACGTAGATCGTTTTGTCACACAATTCTGATCTAAAGTTCGAGTGCGGAATATTGAGATGTTTACATTGGTCTAAAAAAGGATTATCACTCGATTCTTAACGATGAACATTGATGAGGGTATGTGGTTGTATACTTGAATTTTCTATCATAGTTAAGTGTTGTTCAAGGAAAACTAAAGTTCTGATTGGAAAGCCCGATCGGAGTTCGCATTAGAGAATCGAGGGATTGATACTAGTTTGAAAGTAAAGTTTTGTATTCGTATAGGAGATGAATCAAATATTACATAAGGATGATCTATGTATATCATACGGAATTGAGTTTAAAGTACATATTTTGGGTTTTTGCGTTGTAATTTTGGGAATGAAACTCTTTTAAGGGGAAGAATGTAAGGACACGTAAATTTATCACTTTGATAAATTATATTTATATTCAAAATATTCAAATATAAAATTTTATAACACAAAATATAATGTTTTGAACCATAAATAATGATAATAAACTTGTCTAAAGAGTATATTAATAAATATAAATATTCTGGATTTTATTAGAAAAGCGACGAAAACTAGTTTTCTTTAAAATTGGGATTTTCTCAATATCGAAGAGTACGAGGGTTGATACATGCACTTATTTATCTATATAAGCAAAAATATGCAACAAAATTATTTATTTTATTTTTGGAAATAAAATATATATATATATATATATGACATCATCAAGGATATCATCACCTTTGTATTTTTTTAGAATTTTAAATTAAGTTTAAATAATCAAATAATTTTTTCAAAATGATAATAATTCATCTTAATAAGTTATATCGTGATGATAAATCATTTATAATAGTTTTAGAAAGATTAATACTTGTTTTAAAAATATAAGAAAATACATAATGTTTTGTCGATACAACAGCACTTTTTGTAAACACTTGTTTAATATTGATTTAATATGGTTTTATAATTCAAATGTGATCGTTTTAGTTTATTACTAATGACAAGAAATTATTTTTCAAATTTTGTTTATATTTATATATAATCTAATTAATAATTCAAAATGTGACCGGGAATCGGCTTTCGGTTTTTCAATAACGAAAGGAAGTTGTCTAAAGTCGTTGCAACCTTGTTTTTGTGTTTTGTGCACATGTACACATGTCATACATGCACATCCACATACAAATACACATACACACATGTATACATATAAGAGTAAATATCATGATATTTTTTATACTTAAGACTTAAAAGTCAATAGAGCAACCATCCTTTCACCTTCCACCACATGGCAAGAGGACAAATGGCACATGGATGAGATGAGGGGTGATGCATGCATGATGAAAGGGGAGGTAGATGAGGGAAGGCTTTATATGATGAAAATGCCATAAATAGGAAGGCATACCTCTCATTCATTCTCACATTACTCTCCAAGCTCTCTTCTTCTCCTTCCTAGCCTCTAATGGCTTCTCTGCAAAAAGAAAAATATGATATAGTTATCATAACATTGTATATAAATGTATATATGCACATATATCATCCATTCATCTTCAAACTAGTACCAAACTTCCCTTCATCCTACCTTCCATTCATAACCGCCACCATTACCACCCTTTGGCCAAGCTCTACCCTCATACAAGTCGCGGTCGAACCCACTAGGAGGCAAGGATCAAGTTCGAGAAGCTTCGGAGCAAAGAAAAGAGAAGGAACTGTTGCCGGACTTATTTCAAGAAGCATCGGAAAAAGATTGACAAAGTGGAAACCGATAGCGAATAGCCGACATTCGTAATTATTAAATAACATCAATAATTATTTCGAGTATGATAACATGACCAGTAAATTTCTTGGATGATTTATACGAATTTTTGAAAATTTGTTGATTATATGGTTGATAACTTGGCCATGATAAATATAACCAATAATGAGAAAATCACAATTATCCAAAATATAAATGGTTAATTTAATTAACCATGGTTAATTCATGAAAACATACATCCCTATTGATATGTGTATGTGAGTTAGTAAGCCTCTTTATGGTTTTGAATATAAAAGGTTGAAAAATGAATATTATAATAATATAATATGGAATAAAGTGGAAAATGAGTTCTAATGTTGTAAAAATTGATTGAAATGATTTATAATGGTTTGTTACGTTATTTTAAACATTTTAATAAGTTTTGAAAAAGTTTAATGAAGTATGAAAATTTAGCCAAATTGAGCTTGTTGCGTAGCGGTAGTTGGTGATTTTCCGAGCTGAAAGTTAAATCAATGTGTACGAAGTAATATAAGTCGGAATTCTTTAAAATAAGAATTTTCCAAACCCGTTAAAATATAGTTATCATAAAAGAAGGAAACCAATATTTCATTTAGTAGAGTTTGAAATATATCCAAATCAAGTTTACAAAAACATCATGTTTTGGCGGTTCAGAAATCAAATGGGTAAATTCTTCAAAATGAATATTTTTAAATCTTTAAAAATATAAAATAAACTTTATAAATATGCTAAAAATTTTTAAAAGGGATTTGATTTATAAAAATGGACATATATGAAATGAAATCGGTGTTTTGAACAAAGAAGTTTTAAAAATACAATTCGTGGTAGTTTTTGCAGCGGTTTCGGTAACTTTTGCAAGTTATGTTTTTAACTTAATTATTATTTTCCAATCTCTTTAGTAATCTTTTCAAATGAATAAATAAGTATTTTGAAAATGATTTGGAAGTTTCATGAGAATTTTAAAGGAGTTTAAAATAAATGGTTAAAGGAAAGTTATTTTAAAACAATATTTGGAATAGCGTTAAGTAAATAAAAATCATCTTCAGAAGAATATATAAAAGGATTAGAGTTAATCAAATAACTTGACCGCCTTATGGGTGACAAACCCGAGCTTAGACAACTAGTGTCTGAGTTCCGCTCTAACTATCTGGAATGGCCAGGCGGAGGGGATAATTAATTATATCTACTCGAACCGCATTTTTTTAAGTTAAAAGAAATGAGATTTGGATTTTTTTCAAAATTTAATAAGGATTTTAAAATATGATTTTGGTGGTATGGAGACTACCCTAGTTAAACTCTATATTAAATTCAGAGGAGGTAACTCTACTATCCGTGTGAATTTTGAAGGTGATTTCACCGTTATCCGACGAATAGTACAGGTTGAATACGGAAACTGGAATTGAGTATAACTAGTATAATCTCTGTGGATCCTTTTCTACTGAATACTTACTGACTTGGGTTTAAAGTAAATGATGTATTAAATAACATCATTTTTGACCCATTTAAAAGTTATGATTTGAAAATAAGAAATCTTTGTTAAGATTTAAATAAATGATTTGAAAATGTTTTCCCGAGTAAAAGGTGAAATGATTTGGAATTATTCCAAGATTAAAGAGGTTTAATAAACTAGAGAATTTGATAAATGAGGCTTAATGATTCTATAACGACCCGTAAATTTTTGATAATTTAATATGATAATTTAAATAAGAAATCGGTGTTTAATATTAGGAGAAAATAAAAATTTTCATTTATTAATGAGAATAATAAGAAGAATTAAATTTAATAATATTAATTTAAGTCAA
The DNA here is from genome assembly GCA_030765085.1 of Allium cepa. NCBI lineage: Eukaryota > Viridiplantae > Streptophyta > Magnoliopsida > Asparagales > Amaryllidaceae > Allium > Allium cepa. Next base: position 435,578,439 of record CM060943.1, read on the forward strand.
TTGATAATCATTTTAACGCAATTTCAATTAATTGCAATTGTACACATAAAATTTGGTTATAAATTGCCAATAAGGAAATAAACCAAATGTTGTATTAATTGGTGAAATAATATGTAATTAATTGTAATTGGACAAAATCAGCATTGTGTAAGTAGTTATAACAGTTTTGTAGATAATAAACTTATAAATGTGACTGAATTAAGTAAAAGGTAACAATAGTTGATTATTACCCACTTATTTAATCTGTTGAATTACATTGGAAATCAATTGTAATTAAATGTAATTAAATATTACGTTGATATAAGTTAAGACGATAACTGAAAAATGTGAATGTAATAAAATGTATAGTAATGTCAATTATATTCATAAGATAATAATTGATTTAATAATAAGAGTGAATCAAGATAAATGAATTTATTGGGATTTTAAATTATAATTAATGAATTATAGTTGAAACTGAACATTATAATTACTGTAATATTCAAAATTGAATTAATATAGAAATTTGTTTTAAAGGATTATAAATTAATATGCAATCAAAAATGATAAAATTTGTTAGTTATTAAATTTGAATTTGAAAAGTGATAAAATCAATTTAATAATAATTTATTGAATTAACGTGAAAATAGCCATTTTGGCCTATGTTTCGGATTTCGACGAAACCAGTTTCATCGGATCCTAATGATGAATTATTGAAGGATTTCAAGTTTCGTAGCAATCAGACTTGTCGTTTGATCGTGCGGGCTTGAAACGCGTAGAAATCAATTTAATTGGATTCAATTTGAAATAAGATGATTTTAAAAGCTAACTTCTTCATACGATGGAATTAAGACTTGAAACCTATTACATTGAGTTTAAAAGTATCCAAAACATTTATTTTGATATATGGGGTGGCCTTCTTTCGTTTCGGAGGCAGAACGGGCTTTTTGGGTCGTTATTGTCAATTCAAATCAATTCGAGTGTTATTCATTATTATCGGACTTTGTTCGTGTTAACTCCGCTTTGCTAACGACCTAAGAGATAACACGAGTTAACAACCTAAAAGTATAACGACTTAGCGAGTTAAGGTATTGAGCGACTTAACGACTTAAAGAAGCCACGACTTAACAGTCTAAGAGGATGGACGACTTAAGGGACTGACGACTTACCAACTTAAGGAAGCTACGACCTAACGGCCTAAGAAAATAGACCAACTCAATACCATAAAGAAGTTGCCGACTCAGAGTACTTTACGACTTAAGGCATCCACGACTTAAGGTTTCTACGACTCAAGGGAAACAGCAACTCAACGGACCAAGAAGTCTACGACTTAAAGCCTCTACGACTTAAGATATGTCATGTCTCAGGGGAGGTGCACGAGTTAAAGAGCCTGCGAGTTAAAAGCTTACGAGTTAAGGGACTAACGACCTAACAGAATTAAGACCTAAGCGACTTAGGGAATGTCACGACTTAAGAAAGTCCGCGACTTAAAGACGTTACGACCTAAGACTTAGAGAACAAGTTCAATACCATGCCGTAATAAGATGACTCGTAGACGACTTACGACCTAGTTTAAGTCGTACACGACCTAAAACCACAGAGCCAAGATTTTAATACTGCCTCACTTTAAACCGTGACCCCTTAACTCGCGAACGAGTTAGGACTTGTATCCAAATGAACAAAGAAAAGCTCAAAACCACTTCACTTACTCCACTGCCTGCTGACTCTTGAACCTTGAGTCGAATGCGACTTACGACTCTCCATGTGTCGTGCACGACTCATGACTTGATTGAAAAACTGCCGCCCAGAATCACACCTATAAATACGCGACCACTTCCAACATTCAAGGGACTTTTTCTCATTCTTTCCAAGCACCGATACTCTGCTACATTCCAAACCAACTAAACACTCAAAGCTCTCAAGACACGTAGAACACTATCAACAAATTCAAGAAGAAATCTCATGCATCCGACATGGATTTGAGAACTTTCACTTACATTGAAGTTTAAGCCACTTGTTTAAAGTGTTTAGTAGTTTAAAGTGTGTTGTACTTGGGAAGAATTGTATCAACTTGTAACGAAATCATCAATAAAGATATTCAGAGTGGACGTAGGCAAACTACTGAGCCGAACCACTATAAAATCGTCGTTATTTACTGCTTTTTTCTGTGGTTTTCTGCTTATACTCTGTTCCCGAATCATCGGGTGGTGCTTTCACAACTACACTTTACACACCGGGGAGTTAGCGTTCAAATTTTAGCGTTAACATTTTTGGTGCTTTCACTGAGAACCCAACTCAGGAATGCTTTCACCATTGCTTCGCGAAAGTTTGTTGAAAGAACTCTCTAAAGACTAGGAGTTTATCTGAAATCATGGCTCCGGGGAGAAGGAGTAGATCTGTTAGATCTGGAAATGTTCAAGAAGGAACCTCCGCTTCCCCAATACCTACCTAATCAAGCCACTCCACCTGTTGGGGTTACAAAAGCGGAGTTGGATGCTGTAATCTTAGGGCTGAACCAGCAGATAAATGCCCAAAGTGCACAATTGGAGGCTCAGAATGCCCAAAATGCCCTAATTTTGAATAATTTGAACGATTTGCTTGGGGCAAACCATCAACCAACGGGTAATGAAAGGAACTTTGCTGGCAACGTTCATGATGCTGAAGAAAGGAACGTTCCTGAGAGGGCTGGCAGCCCACTTGAGCAGACACTTCCTGAAGTTGGTGGATCAAAAGCTCGAAATGATGAGAGGTATCTTTCTGAAATGGTTCGACAAATCATGAAAGAGAGCATGCAAAGGGATGAAGACGAGAGAGAATGGGGTTTCGCTCCAAGTAAAACCCCGTTTACCGAAAGGATTTTAAAGGCGGAGTTTCCCAGGAAATTTGTACCTCCTACCATCCCAGCCTATCGAGGGACAAGTGACCCTAACCAATTTCTATACAGATACGATTGGCATATGACTGGGGCACGAGCATCGGATGAGATTAAATGCCGATATTTTCCAGTATATTTAGAAGGGGTGGCTTTACTTTGGTTCACCAAGCTACCGGTTCGATCCATAGACCAATTCTCCGATTTAACCCGAAAATTTAAAGAACAATTCAGGCTGTATGCGTCAAAGGCAAAAGATATAATGTCACTGTCCAGTATAGAACAATCACCCGGAGAGCCCATCAAGTCTTTTTTGAACCGTTTTAATATAGCTTTAGCCGAGGTAGACAACGCAGAGCCCCGAATGATCCTCACATACTTAATGCGGGCCATCGATAAGTCAAGTGAATTCGGGATGTGGCTTAAAATGAAGGAACCAAACTCACTCGAAAAGTTTTATAAAAAGGCCGACGAATTCATACGCCTAGAAAATCTCTCGATGTCAGAAAAAGAAGTGGCGGCCGAAATTAAGAATAACGATGTCTTCTCTAACAAGAGAGGATTTGGGAACCAGAAAAGGGAAAATGATGAAGGAAAGAAGTAGGGAAACAAGAAGAAACCTTGACGTTTTAATCCTTCAGACTTCACCCCCTTAACTGATACACCAGAAAGAATCTTCTTGGCAACAAAGGATGTTATCAAGTACCCTAAACCACCTGAGATGGGAAGAGGGGCAGTGCAAAATGGGAAATTCTGTCGATTTCACAACCAACCTGGTCACGATGCTGATCAATGTCGCCAGTTAAAAAGTGTGATTGAAGAATTGCTAAAACAGAATAAACTTCAACAATATGTGAAGAAAGACAAAATTGACCCAACCTCGTCCGCTCAGGGGCAACCGTGTCCTCCTTACCGACCTGGTTCAAGCAACAGAACTACGGAGCAAGAATCTAAGAAGCTGGTCATTGACTGACACGTGAATCGCAAAATCATGGGATGACATTCATTTACACCCATATTTTACTTAATAGTGTTGCTTAGCTTTGTAAAATGATGATGAATGAATAATTCTTGTGCTGTTAACCACTGCAAATGTGATGTGAATCGGTAATGAGCAATTATAAATCTTGTATTCTTTGATGCCGTTAAAATGCCTGTATCATTTCAATAAGCAAATATTACTAAAAATCTCGATTTAGTATTGCAGGTTATCAGAATAATGCTTGCTCATCCAACACATCACAAAGCGAAGCGATTCCTACAAATCATAGAGTCCAACGCTACTCTTCAGAGTCCAAATGCTTCTCTTCGGAGACCCGATGCCACTCTTTAGAGTTCAAACTACTCTTCAGAGTCCAAGGCTACTCTTCAGAGTCCAAATGCTTCTCTTCGGAGACCCAATGCCACTCTTTAGAGTTCAAACTACTCTTCAGAGTCCAACTCTACTCTTCAGAGTCCAAATGCTTCTCTTCGGAGACCCAATGCCACTCTTTAGAGTTCAAACTACTCTTCAGAGTCCAACGCTACTCTTCAGAGTCCAAATGCTTCTCTTCGGAGACCCAATGCCACTCTTTAGAGTTCAAACTACTCTTCAGAGTCCAACGCTACTCTTCAGAGTCCAAATGCTTCTCTTCGGAGACCCAATGCCACTCTTTAGAGTTCAAACTACTCTTCAGCGTCCAACGCTACTCTTCAGAGTCCAAATGCTTCTCTTCGGAGACCCAATGCTACTCTTTAGAGTCCAAGTCAAAGACCTCGAGCGGGCCTAACCAGAAAAAGAGAGATCTTTCTCAATACAAAGTTGAGGAATGATCGGTCGATACACTCCCGTGAATCCGTCCAACCGAGAGAAAGAAACCCCAAACTTCCAGGCAAAGGCCCTACTCAGAGGCACACGTTTCGCCGAGATTGAAATAAAACTTCCAAGTGTTGAAACATGAAGAAGCCCTCATCAAAGGCACACTCCAACTTTCAAAGGAAGAATAATTCACCTATTCTGGAAAATACTCTTCCTCAAAAAAGAAATTAAAGTACCCTTCAGAGGCCCGCTTTACCACATAGAAGAATTCACTTGATAAAATGTGTATTTGCACAAAAGAAAAAGTGGTATCTTCGAAGGTTGAAGCGTAAAAAACTTGTATGGAGAAAGTTGTACTTTTTAACGAAATAATATTCCTCCAAGTATGGAATAATTATTCTCTAGAAAATAAAAGTACAAGTCCCCTCAAAATGTAAAATATTGCAACAGGCTTATGGTATAGGGACAACATGGTATAACTACATTAGCGAAATTACGCTCAAAACAATATACCACAAGCTCACTGTAATATCATATAAATAAACTTGTATAAAAATGAATAATAAATGCATTCTCAAATTCAAACAAGAGTTTGTACCAATAAAGGATCATTTTAATTCAATTATATTGCAGATACAAGTTTCGAAATAAAGAAAGCGGGGGCCGATACCCGCACAATCCTCGACCAGTACATGCAAAAAACAGAAAGCTAAAAACTAGAATCTTCATTTCCTCTTGCCACCTATGGACCCTTTACCCGGCCGGATGGTTAGCTTTTCGGGTCGATCTATTGGCATGAGGGAAGAAGGAGAGGGAGGCACAACTGGTTCAACTTCCGGTTCCTCTTCAGTAGCAATAATTCTCTTCCCCCTCCTCTTTGATGTTTCGTGCTTCTTTCTTCTCTTTGAAGAAGATTCACTTCCTGGAGTAACAAGTTTAGACAAAATTATGTCATCAGAAGGAGTCCTCTCCGGAGATATCTCACCTCCCTCAAGTCCTTCGTCTTTTTGCCCTTGTGAAGCAGCTGGGTCATCCAAGCCCCGAAGGGCACCTATTATTTCTTCCTGTGATCCCAAATGAGGAGCAGGAGCGATTGGGGAAGGCAGAGGAACAATAACTGGAGGTGGAAAAGTTTGAATGGTGCTCGGTACTTTCTCTACAAAGGAAAAGATAAAAGTGTCAGTATTTCCCGCAAAAAGAGGAGACAACGGCTCGTCGAGATTCAAGAAATAATCAAGAATCTCGTCAAATCCGTAGTTAATTGGCAAGTTGTCCACCTGAGCATTATTAGGGTTACCTGGAGAAGTTGGTGGTATCACATCAATTTCGTAGTCTACAGCCTCAGCACTCTCGCCGCCTTCATCTCCACCTTGTATGCTTGTGATCTCGGTGGTAACTTTGGTAGGAGATGGGGAATGAGAACTAGAACCGATAATGTCAATTTCGGCTGAAGGAGAAGGTTGAATTGGAGCAGTTGAGATGATTTTTCCTGAATATTCTCCTGCCACTGTTTCGGCCCTTAATTTTGCAAGCTGTTCACTCCCCCTAGCGAGAGCGGCACGAGCATCATCATCAAGATAGTGCTCCTCAAGAGCCGACTCAGCATAGCCAGCGCCGCTACCACCGAGCATATCGAGTGCGGCCTCCCAAACTTCAGCCAGTGTAATTTCGTACTTGGGACCTAGAAAGGCGAGGCTACCGTGCCCCATGATGCTATGCAGATGGAAATCAAATAATGTTGAGCTGATGTTGGCCCTCGTTGCCTCGTGAGATTCTTCAGCTGCAATTTTGCCGGCAACGGCCTCATCACGCTCCATTTCAGCTGTAGAAAATTGAAGCTTAAGCATTTGAATCTCCGCCTCTTGGGAGCTGTTCTTCTTCCGAAGCTCTTCAATATCAGCAACATAGCCCTCACTAATTCTTTTCTGCACTTCAAGCCTGTCTTCGGCATCCCTTTGGCTGGTATGAGCATCTCTCACTTGTTTTAGGAGCACTTCTTCTTTTTGAGAATAGGAAGTAGAGGAAGCAGCAAGCCCTTGTTTCAGTTCTTCAACTTTTGCTTCAAGCTCTTCATTATAAGAAGCAATGCTCCTCATCTCAGTGTCATGTTGCTCAAGAACTTTTTGCCACTCGGCTTTATCGTTTTCCATAGTGAGCATGGCCTCTATGTTTGCGCGATTAACCCTTTGGAGCTCGTCAAAAAGTTTTTCCAGTTCGACATCCTCTCAATATCAAGCTTGACGACATCGAGGTTTCGTAACATAGCAGACTTGTCAATGGGGACCAAGTCAAGATCAAACCTTACTCCCTTCAGACACCACTGTGGAAACCGACTCTGCAAAGTGGCCGGACCCGGTCCGACTTGGAATTTGGGCCTACTAATTATTGTTTGGATGTCTGTCTTCCCGAGAGCGGGAGAGCCGGAAGGAATATCAAGCGAGGCAGGGGCAGTAACCTTTTCAGGAGTTGTAGAGGTGTGCTTCTCACCATGTCGGGCTCGCTTGCTCGAATCTTCAACCATATGACTTTTTCCTCTGTCATCATGGGATTTTCTTTTATGGGAATCGTCGCCTCTCAGCGAAGAATCGTGGCGCTCTTCCCTCTCTCTTCTTTCATAACGCTCATCTTGAGCCCTCTTTTCTTGAGCCTTTCGAGCGGCTCTTTCTTCATCAGATTCTCTGTAAGAGGGGAGGTAACGCCTGTAATCATACTGGCTACGCCTCCCATAGCGCTGGAAATCATCATAGTAGGATCCGCTGCGCCCCATCGGAGGATCTGAAATAAAAAAGAGCTAAATCTTAGAATTCTTCAAAGTACAAAAAGTCAGAAGCATAAAAGTGCCGAAAAAATTCTAAGTGTGTGTGACGTGCAAACTACCCGCATCAAACTACGAACCACTCTTTAATTGAGGAGTGGTTGTGGGTGTAATAGTTAGCGTCAACTCTTGAGTCGATGGAGTCAGTTGCAGGATAGAAGTCGCTTCAACTAATGAAGAAGAAACCCCGGTAGTGATAGGATCATCTTTAAAGATCTCTTGCGAGGTGGCAAAGAGGTCGCTCAGCCCTTCGAAAGTATCGTCCCTGCTTTGCTTGGCAAGGCTAGTTTTTCCGGCCTCTTCGCCAGATTTCTGTGACAGTCGGGGAGATCCATGGGGATCTTCTTCCTCAATAACTGGGGTAAGTTCGATAGATGGCCCCGCAACATCAACAGAAGTGGATCACTTCACTAGGAAAGCCTCAGGAGCAGGTCCTTTTGGTATGGATGTGTCTGTAGAAACCAGGGCATCTGATGCTTTAGGTGGGGAGTCTGGAACCTCGCAGGGGTGTGTGGAGCGAGAAGGGTGAAGAAGTCCGAACTGGTGAAGGAATTCGTCGTTCAGCAAAAATTTCATATCCCGTTCTTCAACCGGTACTGCTACAAGCCTCTCCAGGGTTGGCTTGTGGCTGGGATCTCTACAAGGAGGGGGAAGCGCTGAAATAAAAGAAAAGAAATGATGATGAAGTTAACGCTTGGCAATTCGAACTTCAAAATACTCAGAATATAAAGGAGGTAAAGGTAGATGATCTTACTTCCTTCTCTCCACACAGCATAAAACCCCGGGGGGCAACGGACATAGAAAAATTGAGTCAAAAACCCATGAGCGCTGTCAGGAAGACCGATGATCAATTTACGATTTCGAGCACTTCTCACAAAGGTAATAGAGGGGTGATCTTTAGTCCTGGTGAAAGAGCATAAGAAGCAAATCTCGTCAAAGCTTGGGAATCGATCGAGCGTCCTCCTAAACAGTACACACAGCCCCATTAAAATGGCATAACCATTGGGGTGTAATTGGGACGGGGCGATGGCCAATTGACGAAGAAGTTGTTGGAAAAAGTCATTGAAAGGAGGAACGCCCCCACTCTGGCACATTTGTCGATTGACCGTTACAAAGCCAGGGGGTGCTATGTCAGCAGTGTTGCTTCTCTCGGGAAGAATGGCATCTGATTCAGCAATGCCAAACTGAGCGCACAATTGGCGAAAAACTCTGTACGATAAAGTAGAAGAGGCTCTTTCGGGAGGATTGACTAGTGGAGCCGGAATAATAGTTGCCTCTCCAGTCTAAACCGTTGTATCTTCTTCCTGAGAAGTCATTCTACACAAGCAACTGGATATTCAAATGTGAAGGTGCACGTTTCCTAAAAGTGTGAAGTGTCGTGCAAAACTAATAAAAATAGCAAGTAAATATAACTGGAATTAAACTAGTCGATGATTGATCGATTACAAAATTTCAGAACTTGTTAATATAAAGTTCAAGCATAATATTAGTGCAGGCTAGTCAGTTTCAATTGACTATTTCAGTATTGCTTTAATATTTTACTTGAAATTGATGAAGGCACTTCGTTCACACAATTTATTTGAGTTAATTATCTGTTATTAACTAATCTGTCATTTGACGTGGGCAGTCGATGGTAGTATATTTGTCCCATTTTTCTGCAAGTGTTGTGTTCAACAGGTTGATAGCATTAAAGTTGGAATAATCTGTAAAGAAACGCAACAAAGTTCGAGCAGTATATTTTGGCAATTCAAATTCGAAGTACAATCAAGTTTTACTGACATCTTGAAGTTTACAAACTTTTGTTCAAGCCATTTAGTCACAGTCCAAAAATCCTTTAAGCCCTAAGTCATTCACAACCTAACAGAGGGATGAAATTTTCTTAGGAAACAATTCGGCAGTAAAAGATTGTCCATGTGCTGAGTCGTCCACGACCTAAAGGATAAGTCGTCCACGACCTAAAGGTTAAAGTCGCAAAGCTTCAAATCAAGATAGTATGAATCCGGCTAAGTCCTAAGTCGTCAGGAAATTAACACGACCTAAAAGTTGAGTCGTGTATAACCAAAGTCGGTCGATTCGAAAGCAAGCTAAGTCATAAGAATTTCAAGTCATCCCCTCAACTAAGCTTGTTATCCATTCACCCCATCAACTCATCAAACATCGATCCAAATCATCATGAAGCCGCCATAAGTCTAGTGTGGTGCTGTAATCTTATGAATCGCGATGGCAACGTAGCTAACGGTGATTGTAATCGATCGTAACTTGACTCAAAAACTAGGCAAGGCGTGCGAAGATGATTTAGGGTCAGGGGGTAAAAGATTGGTGTTTCAGTAATACTCGCAGTTGGTTTAGGGATCAAGTTCACTTACAATGTAATGGAAAAGATGAACTGTTGATCGATTATCTTAGATTTGTCTTCGAAAACTTGAAAAGTCGCTAATGGCAGAAAAGGATATTGAAGCAGTAAAGAAGGAGGAAACGGGTTAATAGGCTATATAGAGGAAGAAGAGGAAAGTGAATGGATGCACGAGTTAGCCTATCCCTTAGGTCGCTCACGACCTTGCAGAATTAAGTCGAAGCACACAACCTACGACCTAGGTGTATGCTCCGAGGGGCAAATGTTAACTCCGCTTTGCTAACGACCTAAGAGATAACATGAGTTAACAACCTAAAAGTATAACGACTTAGCGAGTTAAGGTATTGAGCGAATTAACGACTTAAAGAAGCCACGACTTAACAGTTTAAGAGGATGGACGACTTAAGGGACTGACGACTTACCAACTTAAGGAAGCTACGACCTAACGGCCAAAGAAAATAGACCAACTCAATACCATAAAGAAGTTGCCGACTCAGAGTACTTTACAACTTAAGGCATCCACGACTTAAGGTTTCTACGACTCAAGGGAAACAGCAACTCAACGGACCAAGAAGTCTACGACTTAAAGCCTCTGCGACTTAAGATATGTCATGTCTCAGGGGAGGTGCACGAGTTAAAGAGCCTGCGAGTTAAAAGCTTACGAGTTAAGGGACTAACGACCTAACAGAATTAAGACCTAAGCGACTTACGGAATGTCACGACTTAAGAAAGTCCACGACTTAAAGACGTTACGACCTAAGACTTAGAGAACAAGTTCAATACCATGCCATAATAAGATGACTCGTAGACGACTTACGACCTAGTTTAAGTCGTACACGACCTAAAACCGCAGAGCCAAGATTTTAATACTGCCTCACTTTAAACCGTGACCCCTTAACTCGCGAACGAGTTAGGACTTGTATCCAAATGAACAAAGAAAAGCTCAGAACCACTTCACTTACTCCACTGCCTGCTGACTCTTGAACCTTGAGTCGAATGCGACTTACGACTCTCCATGAGTCGTGCACGACTCATGACTTGAGTGAAAAACTGCCGCCCAGAATCACACCTATAAATACGCGACCACTTCCAACATTCAAGGGACTTTTGCTCATTCTTTCCAAGCACCGATACTCTGCTACATTCCAAACCAACTCAACACTCAAAGCTCTCAAGACACGTAGAACGCTATCAGCAACTTCAAGAAGAAATCTCATGCATCCGACATGGATTTGAGAACTTTCACTTACATTGAAGTTTAAGCCACTCGTTTAAAGTGTTTAGTAGTTCAAAGTGTGTTGTACTTGGGAAGAATTGTATCAACTTGTAACGAAATCATCAATAAAGATATTCAGAGTGGACGTAGGCAAACTATTGAGCCAAACCACTATAAAATCGTTGTTATTTACTGCTTTTTTCTGTGGTTTTCTGCTTATACTCTGTTCCCGAATCATCGGGTGGTGCTTTCACAACTACACTTTACACACCGGGGTGTTAGCGTTCAAATTTTAGCGTTAACAGTTCGTATACATAGTTTTGTTCTAACCCTAATAGCCTTTTTATTTCTCATTGCCGTGCGTATTGAAATTTATGTCGTTCCTCTCTTCTCAATGGCTAAAAACCTAAATCCCCAAATCCAAACTCAAATCAAAATCAATTTCAAAAATTCAAATTCCTCTAAACCATGACATATTATATACCGTTTTGAAGTTCTCGACAAGCGTAACCCACTACAACAATTAGTTTCTCAAATTGAATCATCATTTGGCCAGAAATTGGTATTTTATTCTCGACCGTCCATAGGCCATAACTTCGTTTAACGGTGGATATATGACGAGAAGTCGGTCAGAGGGTATAGACGCGTAGAGGATGATATACGGAGTCAATACATATGGTTACATAGTGCCGAAAACGTAAAGATTTGCCAGAATTGGGTGATCTTTGGAGCGACGGAGGCCATGCCTGGGCGAGGTCAAAGACGCTCGCGTGTGGGGCCTAGGGTCAGCCAGAGGGGAATGGCGGCTGCGTTGCTTGATCATAATGGAGGAGCTCGTATGACCAGCATTTGGTCAATTTGTGATGGCGACTGTGGATGGAACAATCGATCACGACCTTGGGCTAGGGTTCGTTCGATTCGTACCATGTGATGTTGGTATACGTGCTCCTTTCCTTTTTTACTTTATTTTGATTTTTAATTTAATTTTTATCAATCCAATTAGCATATCTTTTATGTACTCGGTCGTATTCGCATGCGCTTTTCTCCGCTGCGATCATATTAAAATTCTAGACATTTTGGAACTTGTTTGGATGAATTCTTAGACTATTCAACTTTGGACCTTATTTTGGGTTTCAAATCGATTTGAAATAACAAGTGAGTGTTTTGACCCACTCACAACTAGTAAATTGTCTTATGTTGGTTAAAATTGATTTTATGATATGATTAGAAGTTGATTGATTCCGATTTGATATATTTAATTTATCATTCTAGTTAAATATGAATTTTATTGAATTAAATTGCCAATTAATTTAATATTGAATTTAAATAGCCAGTTATATACCTATTAATGATAATCAGTTAATTATTGTTATTTATCAATTGATTTGAATGATAATTGTGATGGATGTTTAATTTTTTATATTGGATGACTGGATGCAATATTTATATATTGTTATCACATTGCAAGTTCTCCTTGATATTAGATTAAATGATAGACTCGAGCGATTTTATGGATTTTAAATATAAATTCGAGATTGCGGGTTGAAATAATATATACCTGTAGATTTTAAATTGTTGCGGGTTGAAATGGTATATATCCGTATCTGGTTAGAAAATTATATACAAACACCGAAGTGGTTAAATTAAATGATTTTAAGTCCTAAAAATTTTGAATCCAGTTAAGCAATGTTCTGAAATAAAATTTGATTTATATAAAATGAATTATTTTTGAAAATACAAGTGTAAATGTTGAAATTGAAACTGGTTTAAATGAATTGTTTAAAGAATTTAAATTGAAACTTCAAAGTTGAATTTTGAAATATAAATGAAATATATCAAAATTGAGTTATTAAAATGTTTGAATGTTGAAATTTTGAAATCCACTAAATTTGTACTTCAAACATGGATTTAAAATCGATATAGATTCAAGTGGTTTCATTGAGAATCTGAATTGAAATATAAAAATTAAGTTTGTTAATTTGGAAGCTTGATATGGCCCAAATATGTTGAAATGGAAGAAATAGTTTAATTTGATATTACTTTCAAATTCATTATTTTTATATAATTGTTAACAAAATATATTATTTTAAATTCTGATTTATTTAGATTTTCAAACCACATTATATCAAACTATATTAAACCTATTTTTAAACTATTTTAAAATATTTTAATTTTTAATCTATTTTAATATATTATAATCTATTTTAAACTCTTTTAAATTATTTAATCCATTTTAATCTATTTTTTAATATTTTAAATTATTTAATCTATTTTAAATTATTTACTTTATTTTTAATCTATATTAAACTATTTTAGCCTATTTTAATCTATTTAAAAATATTTTAATTTGTTTAAAACCTAATTAAATTTATTTTAAACTATTTTAATCTATTTTAAACTAATTAAACCATTTAAACTATTTAAAACTATTTTAACTATTTTAAAACTATCTAAATTATTTCCTAAAAATAAATTGTGCGAGGTTGAATTATTTATATTTAAATCCTGGTTTAAAAGCGAATATGGTTAAACGACGTTATAACCTAAATTGGGATTTGAAATGATATTTTCTAGTGAAATGACATATTTTGAGTAAATATGATGATTTGAAATGAGGGTTTAACCTATTTTGAAATATGACTTCGAAAGTGAATATGATTTCGAAAGTGATATTGTTGAACTGAATATGATATTTTTATATCAACTATGAATCGGTTTTGGAAATGTAAAAGAACCATCCGATGTGAAATAAGCGGTTGGTTGTTAAAGAGGCTGGGATCGGATATTTTCATACTCTCTGCCAATACTGAAAACCATTTTAACAATGTGTATGTAGTGGAGATTCCAGAATGAAGTATGGATGGTCTGGCGAACGATTCCATGTGAGGCATTTACATAGCCCTGACTCCCGCGAGTCAGCTTGATGTGACTAAAACAGGAGCCATGCCAGGCCAAGTGAGATAGCACATCCGGTCGTGCATGCTTCTTTGATATCATATTATGACTTTGTGATTGATTTGGTGGCCATCCCTCGATTTGATTTGGGAGTGTGTTCCGAGGTAGGCGGTAGTAGCTGTTATCCATTACCACAAGTCTGGGTCTGCAAAATGGTAGTATCCTACCCTGGGCATTGCCTCGCGTGTCTTGTCACATGCCTTATTGCACCTACTATGAGTTTGTTTTGTACTATACCTATGGAGTGCCCTTTGGGTAAACCATCGGTTGGTGGAGCTTACGGTATTGTATAGACTACGGGAATATATAAAATGTGTTAAGGGGGATATGGGTAATGGTTTAGCGCTATTTTAATACTTTATTTTACTAGTAGACATATTATAATAGCGTATTGTACTACATAGTAGATAGTACAATGGATCCTTAGGTGATGGAAATCCCGAACATCTCTTAAGTTATTACACTCACATTAGGGATTGGATAGGAGATGTCAAACCACGTAAACATCTTTGACTCCGTTGCACTGATATTTATTACTGTTGATTTAACTTACATAAAATCTTTTAGTTATGACTCGAGTGTTTTGTCTTTTCAATTCGCTCGGGTTAGTTTGACTTTTCAGTGTATTGAAGACTGCTCTTGGAGGACGAAGACGGAGATTTGTATATTATTATTATCTATTATTATATTTATTCCACTGTATCATGTTGTTCCGCTGCGTCGTTATTTATTTCTATTGTATGTGACTCTAATTTTGTATAGTAAAAGTGTAATTAAATGTTATTTGTAAAACAACTTCATGAATTGTTTAATTGATTATTATATTTTGTCATTCCACTATGAGATTCTGTGGTTGTTTTCTTTCTTTTTCTGCTTTTCTAATTTATCCCACAACAATCCTCCCTTTTGAATGGTTTGGGTCTGACATGTTGTAACAACCCTGTGTTTTTTGATTATTTTAATTGTATATTTTAATTATTTTAATTTGAATTCCTGATTTAAAAACTTAATTTTATTTATTAAAATGGATAAACTTTGTTATTTTAAATATAATTTTGATTTTTATGTGAATTAGAATTTCAAACATGAATAAGTAGAATATTATCCAGAAATGTGAATTTTGGTCAATATGGTCAAACTTTGACTTTTAAATTTAAAATTTAAAAGCTTGAATTTTTCAATTTTATGTTTTATTATGAAAATAAATTAATTTCAAGAATACTACTTTTCGTTTCGTTGAAATCCGATTTATATTGTGAAATTTATGCTTTTTACAATATTGTGTGTAAATTGTTTTATTTTACAAAATTGTTTATTTTAATTTATATAAATAATATTTTTATTTGTTCTAATTTGTATGTATATGTGTAACATGATATGTTATGCCTATATTTTATTTTTAAAACATTTTTAAAGTATAGTCATAATTTTTCAAATGTTTATTGTATATTATTTTCAATTCTTAAATTCTAGTTTCAATTAGATTAAGTATTTTCTTTATTTATTTTTCTATTTTCAAAGATATTATTTTATTTTCATTTCTACTTCATTTTGTTTAGCTTTTTATTTTTATTTACTGAAATTTTAATTAGTTTATTTTAATAAAAGAAAACAGAAATTCCAAGAGACAAAAGCTTTCCATATTCCTTGTGACTTTTCATGTTCTTGTCCTTTCGTTTACTATTGCGTCCTCAATCCTTCTTTTGGCCGTCCATTTTTTTCACTGCCGTGTGTTTTCTCTTGTGTTTCCACATGAGAAACATTTATTCCCATCTAAAAGAAACTCACGGCCAAAACATTTTGTTAATGGCTCCTAATTTCTCATTTCTTTCCTTCTTCTTTTCTTCTTTTTCTATGAATTTTGCTTTTGCTCTCTTCAAGCATAGCTCGGCCCCACTTCTCCACTATCAGCTCCACCTTCACCTCCACCATCTACAGCAGCAACCAACCCCTTTCCTCTGACCAAAGTCAAGCCATGACCACTTGATGATATCACCACAAAAGTTGCAAAAATTCCATGAAAACCATACTGGCCGACCAATACTTCAACATCACTTCCATATCTTGCCTTGGCCACCTTCCCTAGCTCCACCACCATCAAAACCTGACCACTAGCCATCAACATAACCTCTGACCTGACCTGAACTAGCACTTGGCCGAGCCTTAGATGCACTAAATCCTCGCATCCCTTGACCCAAAACCTTCCATTCCTTGACCACTTCCTTGTCTCCTTAGTTCATGCCTTGGTCTTGTTTTTTTTCCTTTTCCATGCCCATAGGCCGAGCCTACATGCTCAAGACTCAACATGGCCTAGCCCATTAGGCATAGGCCGAGCCTAGGTTGGCATGTGCAAGCCACTTTTGTTCAAGGCAAAGTAATATTCTCATCTTATTTTAATTGTTTGCAAATTCAATGTTGTTGTTTATAATTTATGTGTTATTCATAATTACAATATTTATATTGTCTTGTTTATTTGTTGTATACAATATCAATATCAAGGCTCTCCATCCATTCAAATCAAATCGTGCTTGTCATGCCTTTGGAATCGCTCTTGTGTGTGTTGTTTGTCTCTAGCTTTGATTAGGGTGAGTCCTTCCCACTCTGGCATTGTTACTTATGAACTAGTGAATTGATGACAAGTGTGTAGTGATTAAAAATGTTATGCAAGTAAATGATGATTATATGATATGCTACGCTATGTTATTACCATGTTAACTCTGTTAATTATCACCTGACATCTGATATATGACATCATATTATGACATTGACATTGTTTATATTGTTTATGCGTATGTTCACACTGCAAGTTTCTTGTTAGAATAGAATCACTATGGGTTGCAATGATACATACCCAAACGGACATTAGAATAAGGAAAAATCGTTATGGGCTGAAATGATAGGCCTGAGCGATTTTTATTTATTTTTATTTACTTGGGATTGCGGGTTTAAAATGATAGAACCCGGTTTTCTTTTTAAACTGCGGATTGAAATGATACATATCTGTATCACTTGACCTAGGTTAGAAAATTATATACATACCCCATGGTATATTTTTAAATGATTTTTATATAGGTATATGTATTTTTAAAGTATGAAATTTTGATTTAAAAATATATATTTTATGGTTTTGTGAAAGTTAAATATTTAGTTTTGAATTTGTGAATTTAAGTATGTAAATTTGAAGTAAATGTGATTTTGACTTTAAAATTTAAAATGTAAATAAATAATGGAAATTAAATTTAAAGTTTTGAAAAGATATTTGAAGTAATTTGTCAATTTTTATTTATATTTATAAGTTAGAAAACAGTGAATTTTGACTTAACTAAGAAATTGAGTTTAAATTTGATATTTAATTATAAAATTTTATTGCGATGAATCATATGTTAAATTGATTTAATTGTGAAAGTTTAGAAGCCTAAAAATATGATTTATAAGTTTAAAATTTGCTTAAATTTAAGTTTTATTGTTTTTGAAAATTTAAAATAAAATCCGAAATTTTATTAATAGCATTTCCAAAATGCCGTGGCTTTATGACAGCATTTTTAACTGCTGTTGTTTTTGAATTTAACTAAGCTTTGAAATAACTAACTATCTATTATGTCATTTTATAAATATCGTTGTTCCTGAACTAAACTATTTTGGAAACTATAAGCTACGATAGTACTTTATAATGCTGTCGTTGCAATAATTTGACACTGTTTTGAAATGTTATAGATTTTAACACTGTTTGATTTATATTTTAAAGTGTTAAACGATTTAAATTTTGGAATTAATTATTTGTGAAATTTAAGGAGTTTTAAATAAAATTTAATATTTAAATTTGAATTTTTAAGGAATTTAAATTGAATTTGAATTTAAATAATGGTTACTTTGTTATGTGTTAAATGGAATGAAATGTGATAAAAGAATTTTTGAATGGAATTTTGAAATGTGTTTTGGGAATGATATTTGAAATAATAAATGAATGGCTTATTTGACTTAAAAATGATATTTAAATTTGAATATTTGAATTAGAATTAAAATGAAGATTTGATAACGAGGTTTTGAAAAGATATGATATTTTGATGATTGAAATGGTTTGAAAATAATTTGATCTTTATTTTGATAAAGGATATGAGTTTGAAATGATATTTGATAAATGAATATTTGAAGGATATTTGGTATACTTGTAATTTAAGTTTATTTAAATGATATTGGATTTATGAAATGAATATTTCGAAACTAAGTAATATGAAATTAAATTTGAGATATATGAAATTATAAAGTTTAATTTTGAAATGTGGGATATTAAAGCTTTGAAATATATTAAAATTTGAATAGTTTATTTTGTGGATCAAATCTATATTTGAAATTGATAAGATTTGAAATGTTTTGTTGGGAAACTAAATTAAATTAAAACTGATGGTTTGAATTAAATTAAATTGGAAATTTGAAATTGGGGTTTAATTGAATAAATTTGTAAAAGTAAGGAATTAAAGGAAGGTTTCATGATTTCAAATGTATGACTTCGAAATGTTATGATTTTTAAAGTGTAATGATTTCAAGTATTTTGGTTTCGAAAGAGTTATAACTTTGGAAGTATTATGATTTTTGAAAGTGCACATGTGTTTGAAATGGAAATGATATCGTATTGATTGGATATAGTTTTGAAATAAAAGAATGGTTTTGGTTTTCGAAGTACAAACTATTTTGAAAGGAATATAGTTTCGAAATGAAACGATTTGATATTTTTGAAGTATAAACTATTTTGAAATGACAATGGCGTTATAATAATGTTTGGTTGTTAAAGAGACCGGGATCGGAAGTTGTCATACTCTCTGCCAACTCCGAAAACCACTTTAACAATTGTGCACGTGGTGGAGATTCCATGTGACACCCCACCTATATACCCACTCTAGCCAAGGACACTACGGTGTAACGCCATCAACTAGCATGGAGAATAAGGCTGTTGAGGAGCGACCATCCGTGTAATTGCTTTGTGCGAGCACTGATATGCCAGATAAAAGTATAACTTTTCATCTCGAAAGTAAATCCGACATACCAATGCAAACTCAAAGCTACTACACAGTGGCTATATATATTCTTCGGAAACAAATATAGAAATAAGCATAACACAAATCAGTCATAGACATCCATATCACAAAGGCGGAAATAGATATGAATATAACAGTTAAAAGTGTGTATCAGAGTAGTGGTCAAACAAGATCCACAATATCACAAAAGAATAGCTACAAGTGCTAGAAAATAGAATATGGATACATCAATGAGTCTATATCTCAAATGTATACAACAAAAACTACTAATCTAAGTAGTTAGCAAAAAGTCAGGGTGATAATCCTAGATGTGAAGTCAAGCAGAAGCACCTGTAACATCTCGGTCTGACCCGAGTATTACTTAATAAGTAAATAATAAACGGATCAGTCTAGCTATAAATATCAGATGAAATGATATAGAATAAGAGATATGACAAAAACGTATGATAACCATAAAACCATACTGTGATAAGTATGTAATTGAAAATCAACAAGAGATTAATCAATATCACAAGAATCTTCTCAAAGATAAAAAAGAATGTCATACTCTTTATTTGTATTCACAAAACCATAAGTATTGACAATTATATCAATGTCAATCACGAAAGTTAATGACACATAAATTCACCAATGCACAAATATTGATAAAACATATCAATGTAAATCACGAAAATTGGTGAAACACCGGTTCTAGAAATCATCAATGGAAATCCAAAAATCACAAAAAGGGGGAGGCCTATCACAAAATGGGAGCATGAAAACTCACCAACACGTGTATCCCAAAATGGAACGCTATTCCATGGTTGCTAACCATTAATTTTTGAGCCGAAGCTCCACAAAATGGCCCAAAGACCATGTGTCGCTACCCCACCAAATTGAGCCGAAGCTCCACAGAAACGGGGTTTAGTCTCCCTCGTAGACAAAGAGGCATCGCACATTTGCTAGTCTAAATCACAAAAATGATCATCAACGATCATCAAGAAGTGTCAATTACAGTAAGCTAGTAAATATATAAGCTTAGTCTCATGTCCCATAACCACTAACTTAACTTAAATATTTACGAACAAATTGTAGATCTCCACTCGAAAATTGTCACAAGAGATTCAATCGAACAAGTCCAAGAATTAACTGGCGAAGTAAATGCAAGCGTTTCATACCACTTGTTTTACTAAGCCGTTTAATTAGATTTGTCGTACGATTGAGGTAAAGGTTTATATATACTAGTAGATTAGAAAACGGTTTAAGAAACAAGCTTTGTAGTAAAATAGGGTTGAAATCGTTTTGATGAAAGAGTTTTGATATTTACTACTAGTATTGAAACCTTCATATTTCTAAAATGAAAAATCACAAAAATGATTGTAGAAACAATAAGTCACGAAAATTCACATTCAAAGACGTGAACAAAATCCAAAGAATTCGATTCCAAATCCATCAGTGGAAATACCCTTGCAACTTAACAGTCACGACTTACGACTTAACAAAATTCAACACAAGAAATCAGCGGCTCAACACATGCGACTCCACGGCATATGACCTAAGAGATCAGCAACTTAAGAAATAGCATGTGGCCTAAGGAGCAACTTAACATGGCGCGACCTATAGCATGGCGCGACCTAAGTTGGTGCGAGATATAGCAGCAGGCCGAGCAACCTATATGGTTGCGACTTAAACCATGACGCGACCCATAGCAGCAGGCCGAGCGACCTAAGTGGTGCGAGCAAGCCGAGCGACCTAAGTGGTGCGACCTAAGGGTTGCGACCAAGCCGAGCGGCCTAAGTGGTGCGACCTAAGGGGTGAGAGTAGGTCGAGCGACTTAAGTAATGGAACGACCTAATGGCCAAGCGACTTAAGAAATGGAACGACCTATCCCATGGTGCGTCCTAAGGGGTGAGAGTAGGCCGAGCGACTATGGAACGAACTATCCCATGGCGCGACCTAAGCATGACGCGACCTATGTTGGTGCGACCTATATGCAGGCCGAGCGACTTAAATGTGCAGGCCGAGCGACCTAGGGGATAGAGGTGCAAAACTCCCACAATTTGCAACCGGTCGAGCACGGACGCTAAGTGATTACGTCCATCGGCTACCTGGTCCTATTGGCTCCTCGATGCATCACCAAAAACGTGTTCAAACATCAAAGTTAAGATTTTTAAAGATTTGAACCCAAAACACTAAAAATTGGGATTTTCACCAATTCAATCCAAACCAAAAGCAATTGCACATGAATAAGTGTTAGGAATTCATACCCAACAATCAAAGATAGTTATAGACAAAGATGTGAGATAAAAATCTCATCTTTTCACAAAGTCAGTGAAGAAGAAGCTTAAAAGCAAAGGAAGAGTCAACCACACTTCAATCTCAATCACAAGAAGCCTGAATCAATGGCTTCTCTTTGGATTTGGAGTTAGATGTTGGATTTACAAATGAACTAGGGCTTGGAGTTTTAATTTCCCATTCCTTTCTCCATTTTTGATGAAGCTTGAGTGTTAGGAAATGAAAGTGAAGTAATGAAGGGAAGAGGGGGTTGAGCTAGAGTTAATAGTTTAGGCTAATGGGCTAAACCAAACCCAAAGACCAAAGTGAATAAGTGGCAAAATTCCACTAACTCCAAACATATCAAAGTTTATACTCAAAAAGATCACAAACGACGTTTTGGTCCCAACGGAAGTGGTTTCGAGCCCTAATTCGACCGTATACAAAAAGTAACTTTTCGGACTAAAATCCAACTAACGATAAAATATTTAAACAAAATATTAAATATTCAATCGTAAAATATGCGGGTTGTTACACACTCCCCTCCTTAAAGAAATTGTGTCCACGCAATATTTAAGAAGAAAATATAAGGTAACAACCATGAAAGCATATCAACATAAAAGAAATTTGAAATAAGAAATTCACCTCAAAGAGCACGGGAAAGTAAGTCCGGATGTGTTCGCTCGATGGACTCTCTAGATTCCCAAGAGCAATCCTTAGGATTTGAGGACCATTGAACTTTAACAAGCAGAACATCTTTATTTCGAAGGCGTTTGACCTCTGAAGCAATAATACGAATAGGATGTTGCTCATAAGTTAAATTAGGCGAAACTTCAATTTCTTCCACAACACTGGGCTCAAGAATAGAATCGGAATCTCGAAGACATTTCCATAATTGAGAAACGTGAAACACATCGTGAATAGCAGAAAACTGAGCAGGTAATAAAAGGCGATAAGCCACGGAACCAATACGTTCGGTGATGGGAAATAGACAAATATATCGAGGTGCAAACTTTTCCGATCGACTGAAACGTACAACACCCTTCATAGGTGAAACACGAATAAACACAAGATCTTCCACAGAAAATTCTAATTTCCTTCTCCGGTTATCGGCATAGGATTTTTGTCTACTCCGGGCTTCTTTCATCCTATGACGAATAAGGTCAATCTTCTCTGTGGAATCACGAATAAAATCTGGACCTAAAACCAGCTTTTCACCGGCCTCAAGCCAACAAGAAGGAGATCGGCATGGTCTTCCATAGAGTGCCTCGAAAGGTGCCATACCAATACTAGATTGGAAGCTATTATTATAGGAAAACTCAACAAGAGAAATATGACCTTCCCAACTTCCACCAAAATCAAGAACACACGCACGAAGAAGATCTTCAAGAGTTTGATTCACACGCTCGGTTTGTCCATCGGACTGGGGATGATAAGCGGTGCTAAAATTAAGCTTCGTTCCCAAAGCTTTTTGAAGACTCTTCCAAAATTCACTAGAAAACAATGGATCACCATCACTTACAATAGAAGAAGGAACTCCATGCAATTTTACAATTTCTTTAATAAAGAGTTTGACCAAGAGAGGAACGGTTCGATTGGACCGAACGGGAATAAAATGGGTGGATTTAGCAAGTCTATCGACTATCACCCATAAGCTATCATGATCCGAACAAGAACGGGGAAGGCCATCTATAAAATCCATGGAAATTTGGTCCACTTCCAAATTGGAATTTCTATAGGTTGCAATAACCCACCGGGCCTTTGATGCTCGGCCTTAATGAGTTGGCAAGTCATGCAATGCTTAACAAAGTTAGAAATATCTGATTTCATTCCCTTCCAATAATAAAGTTGCTTCATATCCGCGTACATTTTACTACTACCGAGATGAATGGTATATTTAGAACGATGAGAATCTTCTAAAATGTCTTTATGAAGATTACTAATATTTGGCGCGATAAGTCTACCAAATTTTCAAATATCGCCACGAGAATCAATATCAAAGTCTTTCAAACCTTCAATATCAATTTTATCCCTAAAATTTTGGCCAAGAAGAGCCGATTCGGGATCTAGCCTTTGAGCTTCAAGAATGCGATCTAAAAGAGAAGGATGAGCCTCAAGACTACATAAAACAAGAGATGAACACAAATTGGGTACATGATCTTGAATCTCACCATGGATAAAATCTCGAGATTGCTCCATTCGGATAACATCATAGAAACAACCGCTTGTTGCTTACGACTAAGTGCGTCCGCAACACGATTCCCCTTTCCAGGAGTATAAAGAATATCAAGATCATAAGCTGCAAGAAATTCGAGCCAACATTGTTGACGCAAATTAAGTTCCTTTTGAGAAAATAAATACTTCAAAGATTTACAATCGGTGTAAAGAATAAATTTTTCTTCCAAAAGATAATGACGCCAAATACGAAGGGCGAAAACAATAGCCGCGAGCTCTAAATCATGAGTGGCATATCTAGTCTCGGCTGGCTTCAATTGCCTAGAAGCATAAGCAATAACACGTTCTCTTTGCATAAGAACGGCACCCAAACCAACGCGACTAGCATCGGTATAAACAATAAAATCTTGGTTTCCCTTGGGAATCACAAGAATAGGAGCATCAGAAAGGAGTTCTTTTAATTTCTGAAAAGAAGCTTCACATTTGTCCGACCAAATGTATTTAACTCTCTTCTTTGTCAAACTAGTAAGAGGCATGGAAATTTTTTGAAAAGTCTTTTACAAAACGACGGTAATAACCCGCCAATCCAAGGAAGTTACAGATCTCCATCACACTCTCCGGTCTCTTCCAATTTTGAATCGCTTTATCTTTGAAGGATCCACGGAAATTTTCGATTTGGAAATAATATGACCGGGAAACTTCACACGAGATTGCCAAAAGTGGCATTTAGAAAATTTTGCTTTTAATTGATTACTCCTAAGAGTTTCCAACACAGTCTGAAGATGCTTTTCATGCTCCTCCTCCGTTTTTGAATACACAAGAATATCATCAATAAAGATAAGAAAAAACCGATCGAGGAAGTCTTTAAAACTCTATTCATAAGGTCAACGAAATAAGCAAGAGCATTCGTTAAACCAAATGGCATAACAAGCCATTCATATGATCCATAAGGGGTACGGAATGATGTCAAAGGAACGCTATCCTCTGTAATACGAAGCTGATGAAAACCGATAGCTAAGTCTAATTGTGAAAAGACTCTAGCACTACTAAGCCGATTAAATAAATCATCAATCCGAGGTAAAGGATATTTATTCTTGACAGTAACATCATTAAGCTTGCGGTAGTCAACGCAAAGCCTAAGTGTACCATCGGATTTCTTCACAAAAATAGCCGAAGCTCCCCATGGAGAGGAACTGGAGCGAATAAATTGTTTCGTCTCCAATTTGGATAATTATTTGCGCATCTACTCATTTTCCTTATTGGACATGCGATAAGGAGGACGAGTGATAGGTTGAGCTCCAGGGATGAGATTAATTTTGAACTCAATTGCTCGCTTAGGTGGTAATCCTAAAACGGGCTCAAATATGTCGGAAAACTCACGAACAACGTGAATAAGAGAGATAATATCTTCCTCATCATCATTATCATCATCATGAGGATTTAAAGAATATAAAAACGCAACCAAGCAGGAATCCGAATCTTTAAGGTCAATAGAAATCTGCTTAACGGATTGAGGATGTCGAAGATGAATAGTCCGCTCGGGACATAGGATTTGGGCTTCATAACGGTTAAGCCAATCCATTCCCAAAATCATTCCAAAGCCTAAGTAGCGCATAACATGCAAATCGGCTCGGAAAGAAAAATCACACAAAATGATCTCGACATCTTTACAAAGCAAACTAATTGTTGCGGATCCACCAACTGGATTCGCAATTCTCAAAGAAGTCATTAAACACAAAACATCTAAAGAAAAAGTATCAACAAGTTCTTTTGAAATGAAAGAGTGGGACGCACCCGTATCAAAAAGAATTCGAATAGGATGATCACGAAATAAAATAATCCCATCAAGGATAGAATGAAAAATACCTTGACGACGAGATGTGTTGCCAGGGGCTTGAGCAACATTAAACTTTCCCTCCTTCATGTTTTGAAGTTTGGGACACAAAGATATATAATGGTCCAGGCTTTTGCAATAGCGACAAGTATGGGGCTTTGAACACTTATTCACATAATGGTCCTTAGAACCACAGTTGTAGCATGGCCCACCACTAGAGGTAGAAGTCTTAGTTGCCAGAGAGGCTTGCTTCCCTTTCTTATTGTTGAGATAAGGACCTTTGAACTTATTAGGCCTTTTCTTGTTTGTGAAGTTCGGTTTAGCACTCCTAACCTCAACATCACGTACTCTATTAGCCTCTTCAAGTCGAAGAGCGATATCAATGAGTTGATCAAAAGAAACTTCTAATTTTAGAAGTAATGGCTTCTTGAGATTTTTATTCAAGCCGTAGACAAATCTTTGGTTTTTCTTCAATGGGGTGTTTATGTACTCGACCCCGTATTTATAAAGTGACTCGAATGATGCGACATAGTCTGCCACAGAGGATTCACCTTGAACAAGGTCAATGAAATGGCGAGCCAAAGTCACCTTCTCAGATTCTGGCACAAATTTTAACTCGAAGTGTTCCCGGAATTTCTCCCAAGTAAGATCCGCTTCATTTATTTCAGAAATCAGAAGCTCATACCAATCTAATGCTCTTTCTTGGAGCATACTAGAGGCCACCTGAACACGGTGAAGATCAATAAGATTCATGCGAGAAAAGATTCGATCGCACATTCTTAGCCAAGCCTGGACTGCAATAATAGTTTCAAATCCTTTGAATGGCTTCCCGCCCAAATTGGTATAATCGTTGCACAAGCGTGCAAATCCAGAATTAGGGTGAGTAGACTCCGGATTGGATTCGGCTGCTTGAGCATTCTTTACTGGATCAAGAAGCTGCTGGGCAGACAAAAATACTCCATCTTGGGGTGTAGCACTAGATTGACCGGCGCTGGGACGACCAGGTCTAACCATTTCTCTTCCATTTTAAAGAAAGAAAGAAGAAGGATAAGGTTATTCACCAAATGAATATCAAGCAATCTTGATAGATAAACAAGGAATCATAGAGAAAATAGGATGAATCGGTTCGAAGACTCGAATTAAATCCTAAAGCACGACTCCTTAGATGGACTTAGGACGATGATCCTTGCTAGATTATTCTACATTGTTCCGAAGTTTTGCTCTGATACCAAGCTGTGATGCCCCACCTCTATACCCACTCTAGCCAAGGACACTACGGTGTAATGCCGTCAACTAGCATGGAGAATAAGGCTGTTGCGGAGCGACCATCCGTGTAATTGCTTTGTGCGAGCACCGATATGCCAGATAAAAGTATAACTTTTCATCTCGAAAGGTAATCGGACATACCGATGCAAACTCAATGCTACTACACGGTGGCTATGTATATTCTTTGGAAACAAATATAGAAATAAGCATAACACAAATCAGTCACAGACATCCATATCATGAAGGCAGAAATAGATATGAATATAACACTTAAAAGTGTGTATCAGAGTAGTGATCAACAAGATCCACAATATCACAAAAGAATAGCTACAAGTGCTAGACAAAAGAATATGGATACATTAATGAGTCTATATCTCAAATGTATACAACAAAAACTACTAATCTAAGTAGTTAGCCAAAAGTCAGGGTGATAATCCAAGATGTGAAGTCAAGCAGAAGCACCTGTAACATCTCAGTCTGACCCGAGAATTACTTAATAAGAAAATAATAAACGGATCAGTCTAACTATAAATATCAGATGAAATGATATAGAATAAGAGATATGACAAAAACGTATGATAATCATAAAACCATATTGTGATATGTATGTAATTGAAAATCAACAAGAGATTAATCAATATCACAAGAATCTTCTCAAAGATCAAAAAGAATGTCATACTCTTTATTTTTATTCACAAAACCATAAGTATTGACAATTATATCAATGTCAATCACAAAAGTTAATGACACACAAATTCACCAATGCACAAATATTGATAAAACATATCAATGTAAATCACGAAAATTGGTGAAACACCGGTTCTAGAAATCATCAATGGAAATCCAAAAATCACAAAAGGGGGAGGCCTATCACAAAATGGGAGCATGAAAACTCACCAACACGTGTAATACAAAATGGAACGCTATTCCATGGTTGCTAACCATTAATTTTTGAGCCGAAGCTCCATAAAATGGCCCAAAGACCATGTGTCGCTACCCCACCAAATTGAGCCGAAGCTCCATAGAAATGGGGTTTAGTCTCCCTCGTAGACAAAGAAGCATCGCACATTTGCTAGCCTAAATCACAAAAATGATCATCAACGATCATCAAGAAGTGTCAATTACAGTAAGCTAGTAAATATATAAGCTTAGCCTCATGTCCCATAACCACTAGCTTAACTTAAATATTTACGAACAAATTGTAGATCTCCACTCGAAAATTGTCACAAGAGATTCAATTGAACAAGTCCAAGAATTAACTGGCGAAGTAAACGCAGGCATTTCATACCACTTGTTTTACTAAGCCGTTTAATTAGATTTCTCGTACGAGTGAGGTAAAGGTTTATATATACTAGTAGATTGGGAAACGGTTTAAGAAACAAGCTTTATAGTAAAATAAGGTTGAAATCGTTTTGATGAAAGAGTGTTGATATTTACTGCTAGTATTGAAACCTTCATATTTTTAAAATGAAAAATCACAAAAATGATTATAGAAACAATAAGTCACAAAAATTCACATTCGAAGACGTGAATAAAATTCAAAGAATTCAATTCCAAATTCATCAGTGGAAATACCCTTGCGACTTAACAGTCACGACTTACGACTTAACATAATTCAACACAAGAAATCAGCGGCTCAACACATGCGACTCCACGGCATACGACCTAAGAGATTAGCGACTTAAGAAATAGCATGCGGCCTAACAGAGCAACTTAACATGGCACGACCTATAGCATGGCGCGACCTAAGTTGGTGCGAGATATAGCAGCAGGCCGAGCGACCTATATGGTTGTGACTTAAACCATGACGCGACCCATGGTGCGAGCAAGCCGAGCGATCTAAGTGGTGCGAGCTAAGGGGTGCGACCAAGCTGAGCGACCTAAACGGTGTGACCTAAGGGGTGTGACCAAGCCGAGCGACCTAAGGGGTGCTACCAAGCCGAGCGACCTAAGTGGTGCGATCTAAGGGTTGAGAGTAGGCAAAGTGACTTAAGTAATGGAACGACCTAATGGCCGAGCGACTTAAGAAATGGAACGACCTATCCCATGGCGCGTCCTAAGGGGTGAGAGTAGGCCGAGCGACTATGGAACAACCTATCCCATGGCGCGACCTAAGCATGGCGCGACCTATGTTGGTGCGACCTATATGCAGGCCGAGTGACATAAATGTGCAGGCCGAGCGACCTAGGGGATAGAAGTGCAAAACTCCCATAATTTGCAACCGGTCAAGCACGGACGCTAGGGGATTATGCCCATCGGCTACCCGGTCCTATTGGCTCCTCGATGCATCACCAAAAACGTGTTCAAACATCAAAGTTAAGATTTTTAAAGATTTGAACCCAAAACACTAAAATTTGGGATTTTCACCAATTCAATCCAAACCAAAAGTAAATGCACATGAATAAGTGTTAGGAATTCATACCCAACAATCAAAGATAGTTATAGACAAAAATGTGAGATAAAAATCTCACCTTTTCACAAAGTCAGTGAAGAAGCTTAAAAGCAAAGGAAGAATCAACCACACTTCAATCTCAATCACAAGAAGCTTGAATCAATGGCTTCTCTTTGGATTTGGAGTTAGATGTTGGATTTGCAAATGAACTAGGGCTTGGAGTTTTAATTTCCCATTCCTCTCTCCATTTTTGATGAAGCTTGAGTGTTAGGAAATGAAAGTGAAGTAATGAAGGGAAGAGGGGGTTGAGCTAGAGTTAATAGTTTAGGCTAATGGGCTAAACCAAACCCAAAGACCAAAGTGAATAAGTGGCAAAATTCCACTAACTCCAAACATATCAAAGTTTATACTCAAAAAGATCGCAAACGACGTTTTAGTCCCAATGGAAGTGGTCCCGAGTCCTAATTCGACCGTATACAAAAAGTAACTTTTTGGATTAAAATCCGACTAACGATAAAATATTTAAACAAAATATTAAATATTCAATCGTAAAATATGTGGGTTGTTACATTCCAGAATGAAGTAGGATGGTGGCGACGTTCTTGAGGTATATTGCGTGAGCCCAACTCCCTTGAGTTGGCATATGGTGGCTAAAACAGGAGCGATCTCGAGCCAAGTGAGGTCATTCCTCCGATCGGACACATTCCTTCGATACTATACTCTTTCTTGTGGTTGATTTGATGGTCATCCTCTGATTTTGATTGGGAGTGTGTGTGATAACCCGAATTTTTGAGCATCTGATAGTTGGATAATTATCTGGTTTATAGATTGAACATATAAGAATTCTGATAATAAAGGAAATCTGAATATGAATAATAGAAACTGAATTTTTACATCTGCATAAATAACTATTTAAATTAAATTGATTTGATAATTTTCTTTTATAATTTTTATATAAATTGGCAATTTGTTATTTTCAAATAATATTAATAATGTGTTGTTTTATATATAGATATAAATAGATTTTAATAAAAATAGAATTGTTATTTCAAATTGAATGTGTTGTTATTTGACTTTAATTTGGATTTTTAAATCTAATTTGAATTTAAAATTGAAATTCAAAAGATAAATATTTTAAAGTATTTTGGGTTTTAAAATATATGTATAAGCTTGTATTTACATATAATTGGTTTTATTTCTTTAAAGTTATCTATATATGTAAATAAGTATTTGTAAATTAATAAATTAAGTTAAAAAGTTTTTATTAACATTTAAAAATAAGTTGAATTATTTAAAAAATTACAAATGTAAATCTCTAAGGGCATAATATGACATGTGTTAAGTAATAGATAAAACAAGATGACAAATGGTGAAATTTAATACAAGTGGCATTTTATTTTTATTTTATTTTAAATAAATCGCAAACAAACTTATATAAACATAATGCTTCTTCTCTTCAAATTTCTTTTTTTCTGTTCTCTAATCAAAAAGCTAAGAAACAAATCCGTAAATAACACTCCTCAAACCCTTTTCAAAGCCAGAAACAAGATATGTAATTAACATCTTCCTCAAACCTGAATCAAAGCCAATAATCTGTCACAAACTGCAAATCATTTCAAAAATGAAACTAGCCTGCATTTCTTCAATTAGTGATAAATTAGCCTGCAAGCAAACCTGAGTTTCAAACAAAAGCAATCTTCAAGCAACTTCAAAACTAAATCAAGCCAAGAATCAACCCAAGCATTTTAGGCCGAGGATCAACAGACTAGCACTGAATAAAAATCAAGTTCAGACTAGATCAGTAGGCAAATCTTTTCGTCTCAGATTAATTTCAGTATCAGCATTCAAAAATATACTTAGTTTTCAAGTTTTCAAATTCATAACTGCTATGCTCATATTAGCCTGGTGAGTAAACTTTTATCTTTAAGCTTGATCTGCCTATATGTGTGAATACATGAAATAATCCTTGAAAATATGATGAGTAATCTGTTTGCATGTTTGATTAGGAATAAAAACATGTATATATGTATAATTATATTGTATGCATGTCTGTTAACAACATAAATTAGCTCTGTTTTTAATTCAGCGGGCTTTAGAAATAGTCAAAACTAATTTCACTTCCATTTAAACTGTTATACGTTAAGATGTAAAAATAATATAAGATTGAAATAACAAGATGTTTAACTTAAAAATAGTTTTAAGTAAGATTGGTGGAAAGTTTTCCAGTAGAGGAAAAGATTTCAGAAACTTGATTTTATTTTCAAGTCAATATGATTTCTGTAATTAAATGTTTCATGCATATAGCTTGATGGTAAAATTGAAACCATGAATTTTGAAAATGAGATCGGAATTTTTAGATGACAAATTTGGGAAGTTTTCAAGAATGAACGTTTTTGGGTTTTCTGGCAAATTTTGCCGATCGGCGATGGAAGAGGAATCGAATTTTCGGCTGAAGCATACTGGAGGGTTATAGGGCACAGCAAAAATGGTGACTCTATTTCTCTGACGTCGTGGTGGCAGAATGGGGAAGTTTTAGGGTTTTAGTGTCGTTCTGGACGAGGTTAAACCCAGGTCGATTACGATTTCATGACGACGTCGAGTTGAACCGGTCCTGGAGCAAGTGAATAGGAGGCCGTGGCGCTGGATCTGGCGAAGTCTGGTGGTTAATTGTGGAAGAAATTGAAGGCGAGGCAATTGTAGGTAGTTAGTCCATTTCGGGTTGGTTCGTGTGTTCGAATTTTCGAATGAAACCACATTTGAGAATTCTGGGTGGTTAGGATAGATGCGATGGCCTAACATGGGTTGTGAGGATGGTCGGAAGTGATCGTGGTGGATCATCATCGGCGTGCACGCGTTAGCCTGAGTATCAGTTGTTTTGGTTTGAGGTGTTGTATTGGGAAGAAGAGGGTTGCTCGAGTCGAGTCTTGGGAAGGTAAGTTTTGAACTCGAAGTAAGTGTTCAGGTTATTGCGTGTGTGTTTCCAGGTTGGTTATTTAATTTTTTTTAAAAATAGGAAAAGTGCTAGGGTGAACTCGGGTTTTATTCGAGAACTATGAAGATTGGCTCGGGTAAATTTCATTAGGAGATTAGGTTTGATTAAGATTTTAAAGGTTTAAATACGAAGGAAATTTGTAACTAATTTTTTAAATAGAAATGAACAAGTTACAAGGCCATAAATATTGAACAAGTTTTCCAGTGAAATTTCCAAGATTTAAATGTAAAGTTAAATTATTATTATTTTATGTTGAAAATAGGTTGTTTTGGTTCTTATGATAATATCAAGTAATTAATTGAAATATATGGGGTATTTTAATTATCTAAGATTTTACAAGCTGAATTTAAATTTCTTAAAGTAATTAAAAGGAAATTAATTACATAGTATAAGTAATTAAAGAATAATACTGAATGTAATCAATTGGAGGACAATTGATTTCTTAATGAGATTAACTGAGAGTTAATAACTGAATGTGTTTAACTTAAGAAAATTAATTTATGAAGTGATTAAGGGTTAATTTATCAACTCGAGTAATTATGAAATAATTACTTAATGAAGTAAATTAGGGGATAATGGGTTACTTAAATGTTAATTACTTAAGGTAAGTAATTAAAGGGAAATTTCTTAATGTAAGTAATTAAGGATAAATTACTTAGTGTAATTAATTGAAGGATTGACTGATTAATTAAAGAATTAGTTAATTAATTAATGTGGCCAATTAAAAGATAATTAATCAATATAAGTGATTATAGAATAATTAATTAGGGTAATTAATTACGGATAATGTAATAAATTATTGTTAATTACTTTGTGAGAGTAATTAAGGGTTTATTTAATATGATAGGTGAAGGTTAATTAATTTGTAAAGGTTAATTACTTAATGTAATTAAAGAGGATGATTAAGGGATGATTAATTAATGGTTTGTAATTAATCTTGCTTAATAAATGATTGAATGATACTGAATACCTTCGTTTATTTGATATTTCTGATGTGAACGATTTGCAATATGATATGTTTGTGTAGGCTGTGTTAATATAGTTATTTATCGATGATAAATTGTTGTGTATAAGTGACATCCTATTTAAAGTTGAATTGTATTTAATTAAATAATTTGGGTTAAGATGACATGGAATTCGAAGGGACCGGAGTCGGTTATTTACTAATACCCGAAACCACTTCGATTTGTAATATATACGAATTCTGTATAGATCTGATATGTGAAATCAATAGGTTGGAATGGAATGATTTAGGTGATTTGGACCCTTTAATCTAAGTTTTGGTACTTAAAAATTGATGTGTGATATAAGGGATGTCTATAACAACTTGTGAAGTTGTAAATTGATACAAGTTACCCCGGGTTTGTATAAATCGTATGCTTTTGTATTCCATGCTAGATAGGTTTACTCACGCTGGTTTCCAGCCTGATCCGGGTGTTACTTTGACGTAATGCTTGGGTCAGACCGAGTATTACAAATTTTTAGGTAAGCACGTTCTGGAGCTCAGGAGGCAAGCTAGATGGCAGAAACGTATGAAGTGTATTCGCTTAGATATGTTGTAGTTATTCAGACATGGTTGTATCTGTCCAGTGTTTGTATATTTGTGTAACTCTGATGTATTAAAGTGAAATTTGACAAGTACAGTTTTCCTTTGTATAACAGTTATTATTTGTTATTATATTTTATCCGTTGCGAATGTGAGATGTTGATGTTTCTATTCTTCTTTTTCTTCTATCTCTTTCTTCTTTTCCCTAACTATCTGAAATTTTCAGGTTCAAAAATTCTGGATCGTTACATTTGGTATCAGAGCTGAAGGTTAAGCGAGAACCTTGGCTGTGGAGGGATACACATTTAGGATAGGGTCAATGGTACCCTAGAATGAGTTGAGTGTATATATATATGAGAGCGTACTTGTTATTTTCTTATATAAAGACTTTAAATGATTTTATATAAGAATATATTTTGATATATAAAGCAATATATCTTTCTACTAAATATTAACGTAACTGGTTGTAAAATTATTGGAATTAATTAAGCGGTAATAGAAATCCAACCAAATTGAAATTAAATAAAGATAAGTTTGAAATGGATTCAAACTGAAATTAAATCTTGAATTTGGGAAGGAGTTTCAGAATAAGATAATAATAAATTGCTTTCCAGATATCATAATTTTGATTATTATCATAAATGATTACTGTGTTTAATAATAAAATGGGTATTAATGAGTAAGCAAAATGTAATGTTTTATGGAATTAAAACATTTAGTTAAGTATGATTGTAAATTGAAGTGGGTTTTAAATTGTGAAGTTTTAAATCTAGGTTCAGAATTTGAAAATAGTTTCAAAGTGATAAAGAAATAATAAATAACATCATTTAATGTATTTGAATAAAAGGGTCCTATTTCAAACAAGAGTTGTTTGAAAATTTAAAGGAATTTGTTTTGAATTGAAACCAGGTGATTCAAAATTTGAAATATAACATGGTGCGTAAAGGAATTAATATGTATATTTGTGGATATACATAATATCAAAGATGGTTTGAAAATAAACTCTAAATGTTGAGTTTTAAATTTGGAAAGAGATGTGATACCTAAAGTGATAAGTTTTTGAACTTATAAGTAAGGGAAGATTATTAATATGAAGTTTAGAATTTGAAGTGGGAATTCAAAGTTGGGTAAGGTTGACTGGTTTAGTAAATTGAATTTAACTTTTGGAAAGTTAAATAAGTTAACAAGCAACCTGAATTGGAAATTTTAAGATGAAATTGGGATTTAATTTGGAAAGTTAAATGGTTAATTTGAATTGGGAGTTTGTGTGATCTCAAAATGGGTTTGAGATTTGAAAATTGAAAATGGATGGATGTTTTAAAATAATCTGAATAATACCATCCTGTTGTTATTAATAATCTTTAAGATGAAATTGGATTTGTTTAAATGAATAAAGAAATGGGGTGTGGTAATATATCCATTATTAAGATAAAATGGAATCATTTTGGACTTAAGATTTGAATGTTTAAGATAAAACTTCAAAGGATTGGTGATAAACTGAATTTCAAAGATATAGTTGTTTAAAAAGGATTTGAATTATTATTTGAACTTTGAAATAGGTTAAAAATGGAATTTGGATTCAGAATTAAATGGTTTAAAGATATAAGTTGATTTGATCAACATTTAAAAATTTAACTCGAATTTATATAATTCGGGATGGTTTAAATTTGAAATTTGAATTGAATTTTTTCAAATTGAATTTGATTTGAATTAATTGGAATTGTGATTGAAGATGGATAAGTTTAAAAATTCAAATGGAAAATTTGAATTGGATTAATTGAAATGAAATTGAAGTTGAATAAGTTGAAATTCAAATGGGAATTGGGATTAGTTCAATTTCAATGGAAATTGAAGTTATTTAAATTGGAATTGAGTCAATTTAAATGGAAGTGGAAATTTTAATTGAATTGATGGAAATGGAGATTGGGAATTGGACAGTTTGGCTCTGGACTATTTACAATATAAATTGTTTTAATATAAATCTATTTTTTTTCAAGCTATTTATTAAATATACAATCTTTCTTATTAAATCCCAAACTATCTTATACTTATTTTATAACTACTTTTGGAATTATTTAACTATTTTACAACTGTTTTATAAACTAATTTCTATTTTTCAACTACTTTGTAATTAATTACTATTTTACAACTATTTTGCAATTATTTAAAATTTCTATAACTATTTGACTATTTTCTAAATATTTTGCAATTACTTCACTATTTTATAACTATTTTACAACTAATAATTATTTTTCAACCACTTATCTATTTTAAAAAATTTCAAGCTATTTTTTAAATTTAAGCTGGACAGAGTTCAAACTGTTTATAATTAAATACCCATTGAGATAAGAATTGAGATAATAATCCAAATGAAATTAATACAATTGTGAATAAGTGGATGGAAATTGAAGTAAATGTGAATAGAAAAGGAGATTAATTTGGCTAATAATCAATAAAGATAAATACGTAGGATGTATGTATATTATTCTATTCGCATAGTGATTTGATCCGGATTCAAGCACAGAATTTCGAGATAGTTTATCGATCCGAGTTGGGATTTTTTCACTCGATTTTCGACGGCCAACCTGGATATGGATTGTTGATTGGTTCTAGATATTCTCTATCATAGTTGTTGCTATGCAAGGAGATTGACGGTTTCTGATCAAGAAACCAGATCTGAGTCCGCATTAGGAAGTCGGGTAGACGATACTAGTTCGAAAGTGAAATTGTGTGATCGAGTGGGCGATCAGATTGATATAGCGTATGGATGATATGTATATATTGTACGGGCTTGAATGAAATTGATACTGGAAATTTGTGGATAAGAAATGTGAAATGGTTTTTGAAATGAAAGGTATATTTTGTGAAATATATTATGAAGTAAAGTGGAAAATGGATATTTCTATGGTAAAAAATTTAATTTATGGGAGTAAGTGATATGGTAAGTGTTTTTGTAAAGAGTAATCAAATTTGACTATTTGATTTGGAATAAACAAAGTTATATATCTTTGTTATATATAAGATAAATCTTCCTTTGTGAATCTATAGCCAGAAGAAAGGGTTTTGAAAATATTTAAAGTATAAAAGGGGTTTTATACTAGTTTAAAATGATTCAAAGATTTTTCAAGATTATATATCTATATATATGTATATATAAAGGATCTTATGAGAATGATTTTGAGAAAGGTTTTTGGTCCCTTTGGATTTGGATAGGCTTTTTGATTTTTGGGGAAAAATCAATTTTGGAATTTGAAAATGCCTAGTTTGAGAATTATCGATTTTGGGAATCGATTTTGTATAAAGGAGATTCATATGAGATTCATACTAGGTGTATGATTTGGAAGATACTATATGTGTATAGTATAAAGTGTTTTGAAAATGGCTCTGGAGAAAAAGGCACTCCCTTGGAATGAACTTCTCAGGAGTGCAATGGGGTGGTACTTCCTTGAACCCTAAGGGGGGTTCTAAAGTTGATCCTGTAAAGAGTCGAAAAAAACTAGTTCCTGAGGATTTTGTACAGTGTGTAGCGAAAGTCGAGGGCACTGATGCCTACAGGGGCATTTGGGTTATGCTGTGATGACAATATAGCTCGATGTCACTACGATCTACTGCAGACCATAGCGAAAGTCGTGTGTGCTGCTGAGAGCCAACAGTCTACGTTTGATTTTATATTGGTAGACTGCGACCTATTTTAATGACCCGCAAATCCGTACCCCTTGAGTCAACACCATTCTACATCAATCAACTCAAGATGAACGGAAATACGAACCATTTGGATTAAAGAAGAAGAGGTAGAAGAAGAAAATATAAAACAACATCAGAATCTAACCATCGTAGCGGAATAAAATATAATAGATAATAAATGATCTTCACACAAAAACAAATATATCTGTTTATACATTACATCATCATAGTACATCAATCACATAACACAAAATTGGACAGTAATCATAACCTGTCCTCGCACAATTGAATACACAGCGGAATATAAATCAAGTACGGAAGTACGTATTGCCATCCAGCTCGTCTCTTGAGCTCCACGGCGTTCTTTCATGTATTCTATACCACTCAGTCTGACCCGAGCATTATAGTTAAATAACATCTGAGTCAGTCTGGAATACCGGCGTGAGAAATCACACTCAAATTGATTATTAAAGTTTCAAAATCCTTTTGAAAGCAAGAGCATCTCGTAAGACCACGCCACAAATAAACATGTTGGTTTTTACCTTACGATAGCTAAAACACTTTTTATTAAAATTCTATGATATTATAATAGTGTCTATAGAAGGTAAAATAGAATCTAGCTGAAATGCTTGCATCTCACGTTTCAGCAATAGTTGAGCACAATCAAAACCATACAGGCGCGTAGGGAAAATGGATTTCCAACTAATGATCAGGCGCTGGGGTACCACCTTTCATGGTAACTGGTCTAGATCAGCATACCGAGGATCACTCCTGACCCCCCGCAATACAAGACCAGGACAACCCCTTACTGGATAATCCCGAGTAAGATCACCACACTGTTGGGATCAGCAGCCGCACCACTAAGACGAAATAAAGGGACATCTAGACAGGGATGACCTCACCCGAAATGGGTACTACCCACCAAGCCTTGCTGCATAACCCCTGATTTTCAGTCATTCTCGGTTGATGAGGCTTGAGGCTAAGCGTTACGTTTTTAGAACGTTTCATTTAGAATGCCCATCATCCACCTGACGATGTTCCGAAAGCATTCATCCATACAAGTCCGTCCTGTGTTCGAATGGAACCGAAGGTACTATTCCTGCTAAATCCCTTTTGGAATCATCCTCAGGATTAGTAGCGACTAGCCCTTGCACTTCACTGCTCCATCTTCGACTCCGAACTCGTTTTTCCACAAAAACGTACAAACCGGATCGAAGTGGTTTTCGAGAAATTAATCCCGATCTCGGTCTCTTCGAAACGATTAGCGCATTTTGCCAATTTTGATAGTCGGTTATTTAACTATCAATTAATATTCACAAACAACCATCAATCATAAATAATTTCCTAAATTATTTATTAACCTCAAAATATCTTCGCAAGATATATTTCCATTTTCAACCCTTTTGAAAACAGTTTTCAACACACTCTTCTTATGGAATAAATTCCCAAATATTTATTTCCATTGAAAATACCAAGTACAAAGCTTTAGATTTTTGAAATAACTTTAAAACGCTTTATTATAAAATATATTTTAACATTTAGATTGAAAAATATTTCAATACTTTATTAAAAATATATATATTAGGAATATTTAAAATGAGGCTACTTTATAAAATATAAAACTGGATTTTCTCTTTAAAAACAAATACCAAGTCCCTTTTAAATAATTACTGCTGTAATAGATTAAAAGAAAATACTTACTTTAGAATTCAAATGTTTAGAAATAATAAATTTTCTAAAACATGCTTTTTAAAACGACATTAAAACTTTTAAAAATTTACTTTGAAACGTGCTTGGCTATTCAGAGAAATATACTTCTCTTCACATCCTTTAAAAATAAATCACTATTTATTTTTAAACAAAATTTCTCATTCCTTTAATAACTTTCCATCGTGAATTTATTCCTTCAAATATCCATTGATATGTTACTTTACTTTTGTAAACCCAGTTTATAAATTTCAAAGTCCCACTTCTTCTTTAAAATTCCAACTTCAACCACTTAAATCAATTTTCAAATTGATTTCCAATTTACTCCATTTTGAAATAAACTCCTTTAATTACTCAACTCATTTCACAATCCATTAATTATAGACTTTATTATATTTTTTTGTTTTGATTTTAAATCTTTTAACTGAAACATACCAATTTCAGATTTTTCAAATTTCTTCTTTATTCTTTTAAATAAATTTAAGTCTTAAATTTTAAAATAAATGCTTTGTTTTTTAAATAATAACACTGAAGTTTAAAATTCAT
The DNA here is from genome assembly GCA_030765085.1 of Allium cepa. Lineage (NCBI taxonomy): Eukaryota > Viridiplantae > Streptophyta > Magnoliopsida > Asparagales > Amaryllidaceae > Allium > Allium cepa. Next base: position 435,617,855 of record CM060943.1, read on the forward strand.
TATCTTTTTGTTTATTCAAAATCCCCTTTTTATATACGGAATTTATTTATTAGAATTTTAAAACCACTATTATGCTTATCCAGTTCATTCTTAATTTATTTAAATTCTCTATAATTATTTCACTTACGAATTCTCTTGTTTTTTCTTTTCAGAAATCCAATTCTATATATTTTGGTAACTCGGCGTACCAAAATATTTTCAAGTAAACCGTAGCATTAAATATTCCAATTATCAATAATATTCATCACAGAATATCAAATATTCATAACACAGAATATTAAACAATCTAAATAATTTTGAGTAATCCAGTTGGATCCCTCCAACCTGTTTCACTGCATCCACAGACGTTAGCACAATAAAATACAAATTCCACTTTGAGGTGGAATATCGTGGTATATGGGATTTTAAATATAATATCACCCGCTATTATGCAGCGCATAGGGTCTCATTCGCTATATAATGCGGGTAATCAATCACCCAATATATACTGTATACTACGATATATAATATAGCACATCAAATCAATTCAATCATCCAACCAATTATTTTAATTTAACCATTTAAATTTAAATAAAAACCCAGAAGAGTGAGATTAACTCATCTTTGATTTTGTTTTACAATTTACTTCAATATTGACTTGGATTTCTTGATGTTTGACCTTGAATAAATAATTTATATGTTTTATTAATGTGACTCCCCACTTCTATACCCACGCTAGCCAAGAACACTACGGTGTAATGCTGTCAACTAGCACGGAGAATAAGGCTGTTAAGGAGCGACCATCCGTGTAATTGCTTTGCGCGAGCACCGATATGTCAGATAGTATAACATGCATTTTATTTCAAGAGGAAATCCGACATACCGATACAAACACGAAGCTACTACACGGTGGCTATAATAATCTTTGGAAACAAATATAGAAATAAGCATAACACAAATCAGTCACAGATAATTCATATCACAAAGGCGGAAGAAGATATGAATATATAACTAACACATGACAGTGTATATCAGAGTAGTGGTCAAAAAGATCCACAATAATACAAAAAATAGCAACGCATGCCATACAAAATATACAACTATGAGTCCATATCTCAAGTGTAACAAAGTAAACTACTAATCTAAGTAGTTAGCCAAAAGTCAGAGTAATAAATACCAGGGGACAAGTCAAGCAGAAGCACCTGAAATATCTCGGTCTGATCCGAGTATTATTTAAGAAGAAAATAATAAACGGATCAGTCTAGCTATAAATATCTGAAGAAATGATATAGAATAAGAGATATGACTAAACGTATAATAATCACAATGCCAAGCTGTGATAAATAAATAATTGGAAAAAATCAATAAGAGATTAATCAATATCGCAAAGATCTTCTCAAAGATAAAAAGGAATGTCATACTCCTAATTTCATTCACCAAGCCACAATAAATGACATATATATCAATGCCAATCGTAAAAGTTGGTGAAACATAAATTCCAGAATTCAACACACGAAATCCAGAAATCACAAGAAAAGGATGGCCAATCCTAGAAAAATGAGCCGGAGCTCCTCCAAACAGGGTATAGTCCCCCATTGCGGACTTTGAGCCGAAGCTCCTCCTGGTGAGTCAAAACTCCTCCTGACAGGGTATAGTCCCCCATTGCGGACTTTGAGCCGAAGCTCCTCCTGGTGAGTCAAAACTCCTCTTGACAGGGTATAGTCCCCCATTGCGGACTTTGAGCCGAAGCTCCTCCTGGTGAACCGAAGTTCCTCATGACAGGGTATAGTCCCCCATTGCGGACATTGAGCCGAAGCTCCTCCTGGTGAGCCGAAGCTCAATAAAAACGATGTACAGTCCTCCACGTGGACAAAGAGACATCGCACAATGCTAGTCTAAACCATAAAATGATCGTCATGATCACCGAGAAGTGTCAATTACAGTAAGCTAGTAAATATATGAGCTTAGCTTCATGTCCCATAACCACTAGCTTAACTTAAATATTTACGAACAAATTGTAGATCTCCACTAGAAAATTGTCACAAGAGTATCAATCGAACAAGTCCAAGAATTAACCGACGAAGTAAACGCAAGCGTTTCATACCACTTGTTTTACTAAGTCGTTTAATTAGATTTCTCATACGAGTGAGGTAAAGGCTTGTATATACTAATAGATTAGAAAATGTTTAAGAAAAACGAGCTTTGTAATAAAATAGTGTTGAAATCATTTGAAGAAAGAGTTTTGATATTTACTACTAGTATAGAACACCTTTATATTTTTAAAGTGACAAATCACAAAGAAGATTGTAGGAACAATCAATCACTAAAATTCACATTCGAAGACGTGAATGAAAATACAAAGAAATCGATACCGAATCCATCAAAGTGGATATATCCTAAATTCTCAAAGAAAATGTCATCAAAGTCGATAATAAATGATAGCAACAAATAGGAAACAACACAAATCGATTAAAGTTGGAAATTCAAGCAACTAGGCAAAAAAAGCGTAGTAAGCAGATAGGAGCAGGTCGGCCAACCGAACTCCTTGAGTCGGTTGACCGAACCAGAGGTTGGAAGTGCTCGGGCACCAGGTCGGTCGACCGGCCCAGGGTCTCGGTCGGCCGAAGCCTGTAACCAGCACTTCCAAAACAGAGGTAGGAAGTGCCTTGGTAGCAGGTCGGTCGACCGGACCCTGAGCTCGGTCGGCCGAACCTGTATACTTGCACTTCCTACCCTATTTCAAAAGAGGTGCAAACTTCCTCAATTTGCAACCCGTCGAGCAACGGCACTAAGGGTTTACGCCAATCGACTACCCGGCCATAGAAGCTCTTTGGTTCATCACCAAAAACATGATCAAAACATCAAGGTTATGATTTTTAAAGAATTGAACCCAAAACACCAAAAATTGGAATATTCACAAAAGCAATCCAATTCAAAATCAAATGCACATGAATAAGGGTTAGGAATTCATACCTAACAATCGAAGATAAACATAGACTAAGATGTGAGATAAAAATCTCACCTTTGAACCCAAATCAATGAAGAAGAAGCTTGAAAACAAAGGAAGATCAACCACACTTCAATCCTAACTCAAGAAGCTTGATTCTAAGCTTAAAAGAGAAACATTTCCCAAATTAGGTTTAGGAAATTTCTGAAATTGAATGGAGATAGAGTTAGAGAAGAAGAAGAGGATGCTTAGTAATGGGTTCTCTTTGAAGTTGGAGCTAGATCTTGGATTTGCAATGAAACTAGGGCTTGGAATTTCTAATTTCCACTCTCTTCCACCATTGTTGCTTAAAGCTTAAAGTGTTAGGAATATGAAATGAAGTAATGAAGAGGAGAGGGTTGGAACTGAGTTAAGTGGGGTTAATGGGCTCAGCCCAAACCAAAGTCCTAAGTGAAAAAGTAGCAAAATTTCACTAACTCCAAACATATCAAAGTTTACACTTAAAAAGATCGCAAATGCCGTTTTGAACTCAATGGGAGGGGTCTCGAGTGCTAATTCGACTGTTTGCAAAAAGAAGCTTTTCGGACCAAAATCCGACGAACGATAAAATATTTAAATAAAATATTTTAATATACAATCGATAAATATGCGGGTTGTTACAATTAAAATTTGAAGTAAATCGAACTACCAATTGCTATTTAATAATTTGATTAACTAAAAATCGAGCCATTAATTTTTCACATTTTAATAAGTTAATTAAATAACAATTTTATTTAAACTAATTTTCCTTATTAAAAATATTTCAATAATAAATTAAATAAGTTAACAAGGTAATCATAATACATTGCTCTAAAAATAAACTAGTAAATTTAAAATGTATATTTTTTTTTTCTTTTGAAACTTCATATATATACATATATTACTCAATTAAATATACTAATTAACAAATAAAGTCAACTGTTTTCCATATATTATAAAAATTTCCTTACTGTCCAAATATATATATATATATGCATAGCTAATTCAATATATATATATATATATATATATATATTGCTGATGCCAAAAGTGGAAATTTTCTTTTATTGTAAAAACTTTCTTCCTCCCTGTCTATGTATTTTCCGTAAATAATAATTACGCTAATTTTTAAATAAACTTAAATTAATTCAGAAATTACCTTATTGACAAAAGAAACGAACCCAAGATATCCTGCTAACCCTAGCAGCTCCATATTACAGCCGCGACCTTCGCTTCAAGGACGCCACACGTCGCGACTTCGGCCACCATTCCGGTCCAGCTTAGGAACTCGTCCTCCTACATCACTATGTATTGCCTTCCGCCTCAAGCCTTTCACCTATCACAATTAGAAACCACGGCGGCTACCTCTAGATTTGCTTCTTGATTGATTGAGGAACTTGATTGAATTTGAACGGCTCACGATGTACGAACGTCGAACGGGCTCCTGAGCTCAGGAATTTTGCTTGACTCGATCGAGTAGGAGGGGAAAATATGAATTAGGAAAAGATCGAGAGGGAAAGGAAAAAAATTTGGGTAAAGAAGTTTGTTCTGTCTACTTAATTTCGAATTAAATTGAGAACGAAGGGAGAAAGGGGGAAAACAAACGAAGTAGAGATAAATGAATTCCATTTTTTTCTCTTTTTTACTTTTCGGTTAAAAACTGAAGAGAGAGGCCATTAAAATTTGATTTGAATTACTGGGGAAGGTAAGGGAAGAATGGACAAGATATTGGCGTTTTAACGAAGTGAGATGGCTTCGATTATACGCTAGGCTAAGGTTGACTTGACCCGTTATAATATTATTTAATTTCAAATCTTCCAAGTTTAACAATTAAAATTCTGAACTCCAATCGAGGCATGCCACTAGGCGTTTATAATGTATACCCCTATTCTGAACGCAATGGAAAAAGTTTTGAGTCCCAATTCGATCGTATAAAGAAGATAGCTTTTTGGATTCAGTTATTATATTAAATTTCGATTTAATTTTCAGTGCGTTTACTTATCGTATGGTCAAACAATCACTCCAAACACTGCGAAAATTAAAATCTGGTAATAGTACAATATTACGGATCCAATGGAACTGGTTTTGTCGAAATCCAAGACTGTGTCTCGGAAGGCTATTTTTAAATATCGAATTAAACGATATAATTTCAAAACTGAACAAATCGCCTTTAAATTCAATTTTAACACTTTTACTATCTTCAGTATTATCAATATAAATTTTACAAGCCTTCAAATTATTTTTAACAGGCTTAAAACTCCAGATTCAATATTTTACCCAACTTCAAATTATTAAATTCAATAATTTAATTATCAAATAAATACTGATATTTTAAAATCAAGTTAGAAAGTAACTTTTAAATATTCCGATTTCAAACATCCAAAAATTCTGGTTCGTCACATTCCTCCCCTTAAAAGAATTTCATCCTCGAAATTACTAGTTAAGAAGAATAGTCTAATACCCATTTACTTTTTCCTAAAACCAAACAATTCCAAACAATTCTCAAAACAATCTTTTTATTAAAGACACACTAACCCTTTTTCTAGCTTTCCAAACTTATTCATAAGTCCCAATAATATTTTTTGCTTAACAATTCAAATTTGAATTTAAAACCAAATTTTGAATCATCAAAATTTCTCAAAATATTTCTAACTCCCTAAATTTTCAAAAAATTTCGCCAGCGTCTCCTTTGCGCGGCTAGCTCAGTATAACTACAAAATGCCTCTATAGGCTCCCAAATTCCAAAAGAAAAGAAAACGCCAAGTGGTTAGATCAAAAACCCAATCAAATTTCATACAGAAATTTAAACACATACATTTTTGTCGAGCAATTCAAATTTATCTTCTGAAATCAAAACCAATTTTCCTTTCCCTTTATAATACTTGCATATCCTACTTAGCAATAATATCCAATCATAGCTTTTAAATCATTTTATACATTTTCTTACAGAGGTTTTCATATCTACTTATATTCAAATTAGTTTTCCCATTTCCATATGAATTCAATTTATCTTCAACTCTAAATATTGAATTTTTATCTTCCATTTATAACTGATTCATATCATTATTTTAAATTAGTTTCGTCCACTTTATTTATTTCAATTTCCATTTTGAAACTGTTTTGTCGCTAACAAAAATTTTTCCAAAAACTTTTCTATCTCCCAAAATTTTTGGCGGAGTCTCCTTTGTACTGAGGTGCTTTTGCAATTTGACAACAGATAAAAATATATATACATCGACCCACCCGGTCAAAAAAACAAAAACAGTTCATATTTCCTATTTTTATTGCGTAGGCGTACCTTTACATAGCATTTTTTAGCAAGCGGCTTATTATTTTAGCAATTAGCGCGTCCTAATCCAGCCAAACGGCTTCCTTGTACCTGTACTTACTCAATTTAAATATGTAAGTGCCAAAATCATGTAACTTAACAACATTTTACATATTTAAATAAAACATACGAGTTTCCATAAGCAATGCAGCTTAAACAATATTTATAAGCAACTTATAGGGTTCCGACATTAATTTTAATTGTTTACAACCACTTCGTATACAACTTCATTCAATTTAAATGGTTTACAACTCAATTGCTTACATTCAATTCCTTTTTAAGCAAAAAAAACTCATATTTATTCCAGTTGATTCAAAAATAATTTTTATTCACTTGCAATGATTCATAGAATTTTATTTGCTTCCGTTATCGTCCAACGACCAATTATTCTCATGCACATTGGCGATATTCATCCAAGTAAATAACCACGTAATCCGATGACCATTTTAAATTGATTCCAACTCAATTTATATAAATTCCATTCCATTCTGTTAAATTCAATGAGTGTACTCATTCAATTTATTTCAAACTTTGTTTCATATTTTCATTTCACCATATTTCAATCCAACTCAATTCATTTAACACTTCCAAGTTGAATTTTATTTATAACTCAAGTTTAACTTCATGAAATCCATTTTTAACACATAAATTTTTTTTTTCCAACCAATCAAAATTCCATTAACACACTTACTTAACTTATTTATTCAAATTAGTTCATTTCCCACTTTTAATTCAATATTTGATTTTTACCTTCAAAAATCACTTCACTTAATTTTCTTGAGTTCAATCTATTTTATAATTCAAGTTTTGGATTTTTATTTCATTTTCCAAAACATCAAACAATATTTATTTTGGATTTTCTCTTCCATTTTTCAATTTTATAAGTCACAACTTATTATTTTACACATTTCCAGTCATTCTAGGCTTGAATATATTCATCTTTATTTTTAACTCGAGATTTACGCTTATTTATAATCCAAGCATAGTTTTATTCCATGGATTTTTAATTCTTTTATAAGTTATTCGAATTCATTTATTCCAATCCAATTCTTATCCAACTTATTTCTCATCTGACTTACATCCATTTATTAAAGTAAGGATCTAATTCCATTCAATACCACCTATAACTCAACTGAATTTTATTCCAATTCAATTCAATTTTAACTCAGATTTATTTAATTCAATTTGATTCAATTTTCTGCATCAATCCAAGTTAATTTCATTTTTAACTTTTCACTTTAAATTTAAATCCCAACATTCAAAGCGCAATTTTTTGCATCAATCCAAGTTAATTTCATTTTTAACTTTTCACGACCCGAAAATTTCGTTAATTTAATTGTCATATTTATAAGATTTCGAAAACAAATTTTTAAAGAAATATAATTGCTATAATTTGTAATGCAATAAATGTTAAGAATTAACCTATTAAACATTATATTGATTTAAATAGACTTAATTAAAAAAGGTTAAATTAAATGAAATCCTATTTATTGGAACCTAAGTTATTGGCATGCAAATTTCTAATAAATGAGTTATTGCAAGAGAGTGTAATTTGAATAAATTTCTAAGGACTGAAGTAGCGAAAGGTTTATACCTGCATATGAATTGAATATGAGGAATTAGAGGTAAGTATTAAATTGATTTAAGTAATAAAATATTGTGAACGGTATTTGATTTTTAAACTTAGGAAACATGTTAATGCAGGTAAATTTTATTGAATAGAAACTGGACGTAAATTTAGGTAATAAGGTTATAACAAGTTGATTTATAATAAATATAGGGTAATCCCAATTGATTTAAAAATTTGTGAAGTTTTAATTGATTTAAAGTAGTAGATTTGGGAAATAGATTTAAAACTTTATCAGTTGATAAAATAATACGTAATAAATGGAAAGTTTATGCAAATCAATGTTAGATAAATAATCATAATGTTTGTTGTTGAGGATAAACATTTTTTTTATAATGGTTAAAATATTAACGGAAGTGCGAATGTAAACTTAATAAACATGAATTTATTTGTAAGGTAAATAATTGGCAAAAAGCCTTGAACTAAGGAAATTTTATTTATTTGTTTTAAAACCTTAATTAATAAGGGTAATAGACAAGATTTCACATTTTGAAATACAGCCATTTAAACAAATCTAAGATTTAAATAGGGATATTGATGCAATGGGATATAAAAATAAATGTAACTAGGTTTATTAAGAAATAATGGACCTAGTAAAGAGGACAATTGATTCAAATCAAATGTTGGAATAAACTTTTATTTAATGGTAATGAAATTAATAATAAATGAATTTAATGGTAAGTAACTGAAATAAAATTCTATTTAGGATATGATAATTGACTGAATTTAAAGGAATGGAAAGTAAGATTTTTATTTAATTGGAGTGTAATTCGATAATTGAATTTATGACAAATAAATGAAATTTAACACTTAATTTTACGTTAATAGAAAATTTGATGGAATGTAAGAATATTATGGTAATAGTTTGTAAATTTAATGAAAAATTTATCTGTTTAAGAATAGTGAATAGAACAATAGAATAACGATGGTTAAATAATAAGAATAGGAATCAATACTTATTTATTTATTGGAATTTAAATTACAGTAATATGATTCATTGAAATTAAAATGAAAATTTATATATTTGCATAAATGGATATGTAGATGAAATCTAAGTAAACAAATGTAAACAATCGTGAACCAATGTAAATTTCACCCTTTTGATAATGATGAATTTACTAGTAGAATGAAAAGTGAACTTAATAAGAATTTTGGAAATTCTATTTATAATTATGAATTTAAGGAAATTAAGGATTTATATTGAAATTTATAAATTAATCTTCGTTAAATTTATATTTAAATTTGTTTAAACCATTGTAGATGTTTGAGAATTATAAAGTGATAAAGATTGCAAATTTCAGAATTTAAACGCGGAATCTGATTTAATTAATTTATTTTAAATTTGTTTAATTAATAGAAAAATAGCCATTTTGGCCACTGACTCGGATTTCGACGAAATTAGTTTCATCGGATCCGTAACGGTGAATTATAATAGTGTTTCAAGTTTCGTAGCGATCGGACTTGCCGTTTGATCGTACGGACTCGAACCACCTTGAAATTTATGCAATTGAAATCAATTTGAAAATATTGATTTTAGCATAACTTATTCATACGATGGAATTTGGACGTGAAACTTTTTCCATCGCGTTCAGAATATTTAAAATAATCTATTTTGACATGTGGTTTGACCTAATTTCGTTCCGGAGTCAGAACGGGTTTTTTGGGCCAAATATCGTTTAGCACGTTATAATTCGGATCCATCTGTCTATACCATCTTTATCTATAAATACCACGCTAAACCCTAGCCTCTGCCTAATATCATTTGTCTGCGCGTAAAATTTCATCAGCTCCTCCTCTTCTTCAATGGATGCAAACCCTAGATCCAATTATAATTCAAAATCAAAGTCAAAAATTCAAAGTCCTCAGGAAAATCTCAAAAAAAAAATATGTTGAAGCTCTCGACTAGCGTAACGTTCTGGTGGAATTCGTTTTTCAGCCCGGGTTTCGGTGTGGATGGAAATTGATGATCTATTCACGGTCGTTCATCGTGTCGGAATCAACGATGTCGAATCGCAAAATCGTTCTTGGGTTTTGGAGAGAGGACGAAGGGGAGCGCATCTATATAGTTTGTTCGGTGATTCAACGGCCAGATTGGTCGATTTAATTCAATTAGGGTTTATAGGCGGTGGCGGCCGGAGGAGTTTGAGGCGTTCGCACCTGGGGGACTGGGGGCAGCTCCTCAGGGGCTCGGTCGTGGTGATGGTCGCATGTGGTAGGATGGCCGGTGGCGGTGTAGAGGCGTGGTCAAAGGCTAGGTCAACGGCAATTTTGGGTTCGTGGTTTCTGCCTGTCGAGTGCATGCAAATTCCTTCTGAAGGACGCGTGCTGCTTGATGACGTTGATGACGTGGCCTGTTGTAAAGGGTGAATTGTGTTCTTTTATTATTTTTTTATTATTGTTTTAAATCACATTAATCGTCATATTTTTTGCATACGAACTCCGTTTCACGCGCGATTTTTTTTGTTAGGATCATAATAAAATTCTAGACTTGATGATGCTAGTTTGGACAAATTCTGAGACGGTCAAATTTTTGGGTTTAAATTGGATTTAAATTCAATTTAAATTCAAAGAGTGTTTTAACCCACTCACAACTTCTAAAATTTCTTATGTTTGTTAAATTGACTTATGATGGGTTTAAAATTTTATTTATAGCTGTTTGGCATATATTTCATCATTTCTCAGTTAAATTGCATTCACTTAATTTACGCGTTATTTAATTCATTATTGCATTTAAAACTGCCAGTTAATTGTTAATTAATGTATTCATCACATTTAAAACTGCCAGTTAATTGTTAATTAATGTATTCATTGCATTTAAAACTGCCAGTTAAAATTTTAGTTAAATTTTATTATTGCATATAAACTACAGTTAAACATTTATTTAATTCATTATTGAAAAATTAACTGTCGGTAATTAATTATTATTTATTGATGTAATTGTTTGAATTGGATGATAAATTGATAAATGTTTGATGATTGATATGATGGATGAATGGATGCTGTATTTATATTGTATAAATGCAAGTTACTATGCGTTTTCATTTCATTCGAGATTGCGGTTTGAAATGATATACAACCGCATTTTTTATTTTTAAATTGCGGATTGAAATGATAAATATCTGTATCACTTGACCATAGGATAGAAAATTATATACAAGCACTGTGGTATATATATATATATAATTATTTTTGAAAAGATTTTTCTATGGTTTTGGAAAGAATACGGTTTAATAAATATTAAATTTTGATATATATAGTAAAAATTTTGAATTTAGATATGTGTAAATTTGTTTTGAATTTTAAATAAGCTAAATATTGAGGTTGATTTCGTTTATATAATATGGTTAAGAATATATTTGAAATTCTATTTTTTAACTCAAATAAAAATAAGGTTGAAGATAAATGTGAATATGATTTGAATTAAAGTATTTAGGAATTTTCCTCAAAAAAATTTGTTTTGAAATGTAAATAAATGAAGATTTAAAGGGTATGATCTTATAGCTTGATTTTTGACTAGAGTATTTAAACGAATATCAAATTTGTTTAAAGAATATTTTCAAGTTAATTTAATTTAAAAGAATACCCTGTTATTGAATTTTAAGGGTTTTACCTGAATAATATTTGTTTAGTAAGTAAATATTTCAAATTTAAATAATAGGAATTTGGTTTGATATATATTAAATTATCAAAGAATCCATTTTTGAAATAGTTGGATATTTAAAGATTGAAATATATGAACTATAAAGTTTTGAAATATAAAATATTTAAGCTTTAAATATATGGGAATTAAAATGGGTTATTTGGAGATTCAAATTGATATTGGGAATTTATTGTGAAATTTAAAGACGCTGTTTATTTTATATAATAACATAGTATTTGAACCATTAAGTATTAAAAGTTATGTTTCAAAGCTATGGTTTCAAGGTATATATATTTGAAAATATTAGGATTTTGGGAAAGGGATATTTATAAAATAAAAATGATATCATATTGATTTGGGATTTAAAATATAAATGATATCGTATTTATATGGTTTGAAAGAGATATTATGTTTTGGTTTTAAAGTATAAATTATTTTGAAATAACCGCGGTGTTATAATAATGTTTGGTTGTTGAAGAGACCGGGATCGGAAGTTGTCATACTCTCTACCAACTGCGAAAACCACTTCAACAACCGTGTACGCGGTGGAGATTCCAGAATGAAGTAGGATGGTGGCGACGTTTCCTTTAAGGTACATACATGGACCCAACTCCCGTGAGTTGGCATAAGGTGGCTAAAACAGGAGCGATCGACGGGTTAATTGAGGTAGCACCTTTGATCGGACACTTCCCTTCGATACTACACTCTAACTTTGGATCGTTTCGGTGGCCACGTTCACTTTTGATTTCTTGTTTTGGGGGAGTTTGTCCGAGGTGGGCGGTAGCTGCGGCTACGCGTTACCACTGACTCGGAAGCGTAATTGGTATATCTACCCTGGCATTGCCTAGTTGTCCCGTGTCACCTACCCTATCGCGCCTTGTACTAGTTTCTATTTGTGTCGTACCTATGGAGTGTCTTCTTGTAGTCTTCCGATCAGGAGATATGCAGGCACTGTATAGACTATTGGCATTATTTACGTGAAGAGGAATATTGGGTCACTCCTTAACGCTATTTAAAAGTAAGTTTATTTTACTAATAGACATTATTATAATAGCGAAATATACTACATAGTAAATAGTTTAACGGATCTTTAAGAGATGTAAATCCCGAGCATCTTTTGAGTTACTGCACTCATATTTATTTCTGTTGATTTAACTTACATAAGATCCTTTAGTTCTGACTCGAGTGTATGGTTTTTCAATTCGCTCGGGTCAGTCCGAGTGTTTCAGGATTTGGAGACTTTATTTCTGGAGAAAGAAGACGAAGATTTCAATATTATTATTATATATTATATGGTTCCACTGCACTGTATTCCGTTGCATTGATATTTATTGGTATATGAACTCTGATATTTATTGTATAAAGAAGAATCAAATGTTTTGTAAACAGTTTTATGAACTGTATATTGATTATTATATTTTATCCTTCCGCTGTGAGATTCCGTTTTGTTTTTTTTCTTCTCTGTTTTTCTTATTTATCCCATAACAATCTGCCCTTCCGTATGATTTGAATTGGTACGTGTGTCGATTTAAAGCGTGCGAAAAGGCTGGATGTTACAATGTGGTATCGGAGCTTTGGTTTAGCGATAAACCTTCGCTTTGTGGGGTTTGACTCTTTATTAATAGGGCAGTAATACCCTATGGGAGTCGTTTAGTGTATATATGAGAGAGCGTATTTGTTAGTGTTATAAAAAGGTTTTAATATTGTGTTAATCTGTTCCGTTTTGTATTTATAAATTCTAGTTGATGCATGGGACGCTATGACATCAATAGGGATTTCTAAACACTTAATAGGACAGACCGACACAAAATTTGTTTTAATATAGGTGAATGAAATAATTTTGCCTATTATATTTCCTATATATATATAAAATAAATTTTTATAAAGATTATATATTGATTGTTAGGAATAAAATTTATAAATAACAGGTAAAATAAGATTGAAAATAAAATCAATGAAATTTGGAAATTTAGAACTTAAGTTCCGAGGTTTTGAAATTTCTTTTGAATAATTTTGAAATATAATAATAATATTATTAGAAGTATTTTCTAATATAAATACTTTAATTTAATTTGAAAGAATTTATTTTTAGAAGATTTTGAAAAGAAATAAGTTTTGTACCCCCTCTATCCGTTGGAAAATAATTTCGGTGATGAGTGCACGCATCATCGATGTTCATTTTCGAGTTTCGACGTGGGAAGGCCACTGTAGTAGATTTACTGCAGAGTTGTTTTGATAAACAAATAATAAATTTTAAATTGTTTTAAATATAGTTTGATATATAAAGTGTAAGTATATACATTTATCCGTTATTTTAAAATGATTCTGAATAAAACCCGGTATTTAAATTCTTAAGTTTCCATTAATTAATAGCTCAATTACTGTAGTGAATTGGAACGTAGGTAATTAATAAATTGAAACCTCTAAAGGAAATAAGAAATTTAATGCTAAGTTATAAATGGAAATTAAAAGAAATTGAAATGTGTAACATATAAAACAAGGATATTATTGTTGAACATTAAATTAATTAAAGAAAATAGAAGAAACTTGCCTAATTTTCAATTACATCCTTATAGACATATATATATATATATATATATCTTACCGAATATTAAAAGTTGAAATGTTAATAAGAAAATGTAATAGATATTATACAATTAAGAAATTTGAGGTAATGAAAACAATTAATGAAAATTCTTTAATAAATAGGAATTGATTTTGTAGTGTTATAAACTTAAGTATAATGGAAATGCTACTAATTTAATATAATAGGAAGGTAAGTAATATAAATAAATGATTGTAAACCTTAGTAAATGAATTAATGAATTCTTTGTTTATAAGAATTGATGTTATAAAGTTATAAATTTAAGTGTAATCAAAATGTTACTACAATTAAATATAATAGAAATGTAAGCATTAAATAAATAAATGAAATTGAGAAATGCATAAATATAATGCAATAAAAAGAAACTTACCTGGCCTGAATAAATGTATATGAGTAATTGTAGGCAATAAATGAAAATGAATAGAATTAATAAGAATAAACCAATCGTTGTTTTGTTTATGATTGTTTGGGTAAGGATGCTTTAAATTGTGTGGATGAATGAATAATCTATTTAGTTTCACCTAAGACTGTTGAGTGAAGGGTACACTTAGTAGTTTATTTTTCATTCCGTACAATTTAAAGTTTTGAATCCGAACAATTATTTGATATAAATGAATGTTTGATTTGTGTTGATTTTTATGTGATGGTTGTAAGCTTTGTTGCTATTGATGGTTGTTTGTATTGAATGGTATGTTTGTGGTTGAAACCACTTTAATATTTCATTTTATATGATTGTTAACCCTTTTAGATTATATAAGTGAAATGCAGGTTATGGAAGCAATTGCTACTGCTTTTGGTTCCATAAATTAAGCGTTAATTGCCCGACTAATAGGTACGTTTTTGGATTTCGGTTTTATAGTGCTATTTTATACATTTTCCCGTGTTGCGACATAATATTTTGGATATTATATGTGAATATTGTAATATTTGATATTATATTTCCTCCCGAGTCTCTCCGCACAAAGGAAACTCTGCCGAAATTTTCCGTAAATTTCGGACTTAGAAAAATTTGAAAATGTTTTCCAAACTTTATTAGTTTAAGTATAAAAAAGATCTATTGGTTATAAATTTGTATATTTTATTTGAATTAATTAATTTTGGAAAGTGTATTTGTCTATATATTAAATGTTTTAAGTAAGATATATGGATTTCCTAAATTCTTCTTTTCCCTTCTTTTTAACCTTTTCGAGGACGAAAGTTTTGAGTGGGGGAGAGTGTAACGACTCGAAAATTTCGTTAATTTAATTTTCATATTTATAAGATTTTGGAAAGAAATTTTTAAAGAAATATAATTGCTATAATTTGTAATCCAGTAAGTGTTAAGAATTAACCTATTAAACATTATATTGATTTAAATAGACTTAATTAAAAAAGGTTAAATTAAATGAAATCCTATTTATTGGAACCTAAGTTATTGGCATGCAAATTTCTAATAAATGAGTTATTGCAAGAGAGTGTAATTTGAATAAAGTTCTAAGGACTGAAGTAGTGAAAGGTTTATACCTGCATATAAATTGAATATGAGGAATCAGAGGTAAGTATTAGATCGATTTAAGTAATAAAATATTGTGAACGGTATTTGATTTTCAAACTTAGGAAACGTGTTAAGGCAGGTAAATTTTATTGAATAGAAACTGGACGTAAATTTAGATAATAAGGTTAGAACAAGTTGATTTATAATAAATATAGGGTAATCCCAATTGATTTAAACAATTATGAAGTTTTAATTAATTTAAAGTAGTAGATTTGGGAAACAGATTTAAAACTTTATCAATTGATAAAATAATATGTAATAAATGGAAAGTTTATACAAATCGATGTTAGACAAATAATCATAATGTTTGTTGTTGAGGATAAACATTTCTTTTATAATGGTTAAAATATTAACGGAAGTGCGAATGTAAACTTAATAAACATGAATTTATTTATAAGGTAAATAATTGGCAAAAAGCCTTGGACTAAGGAAATTTTATTTATTTGTTTTAAAACCTTAATTAATAAGGGTAATAGACAAGATTTCACATTTTGAAATACAACCATTTAAACAAATCTAGGATTTAAATAGGGATATTGATGCAATGGGATATAAAAATAATGTAACTAGGTTTATTAAGAAATAATGGACCTAGTAAAGAGGACAATTGATTCAAATCAAATGTTGGAATAAACTTTTATTTAATGGTAATGAAATCAATAATAAATGAATTTAATGGTAAGTAACTGAAATAAAATTCTATTTAGGATATGATAATTGACTGAATTTAAAGGAATGGAAAGTAAGATTCTTATTTGATTGGAGTGCAATTCAATAATTGAATTTATGACGTTTTCATTTCATTCAAGATTGCGGTTTGAAATGATATACAACTGCATTTTTTATTTTTAAATTACGGATTGAAATGATAAATATCTGTATCACTTGACCATAGGATAGAAAATTATATACAGGCACCGCGGTATATATATAAAATTATTTTTGAAATGATTTTTCTATGGTTTTGGAAAGAATACGGTTTAATAAATATTAAATTTTGATATATATATATAGTAAAATTTTTGAATTTAGCTATGTATATATTTGTTTTGAATTTTAAAATAAGCTAAATAATGAAGTTGATTTCGTTTATATAATATGGTTAAGAATATATTTGAAATTCCATTTTTTAACTCAAATAAAAGTAAGGTTAAAGATAAATGTGAATATGATTTGAATTAAAGTATTTAGGAATTTTCCTCAAAAAAATTTGTTTTGAAATGTAAATAAATGAAGATTTAAAGGGTATGATCTTATAGCTTGATTTTTGATTAGAGGATTTAAACGAATATCAAATTTGTTTAAAGAATATTTTCAAGTTAATTTAATTTAAAAGAATACCCTGTTATTGAAGTTTAAGGGTTTTAACTGAATAATATTTGTTTAGTAAGTAAATATTTCAAATTTAAATAATAGGAATTTGATTTGATATATATTAAATTATCAAAGAATCCATTTTTGAAATATGGGATATTTAAAGATTGAAATATATGAACTATAAAGTTTTGAAATATAAAACATTTAAGCTTTAAATATATGGGAATTAAAATGGGTTATTTGGAGGTTCAAATTGATATTTGGAATTTATTGTGAAATTTAAAGACGCTGTTTATTTTATAAAATAATATAGTATTTAAATCATTAAGTATTTAAAGTTATGTTTCAAAGCTATGGTTTCAAGGTATATATATTTGAAAATATTAGGATTTTGGGAAAGGGATATTTATAAAATAAAAATGATATCATATTGATTTGGGATTTAAAAATATTAATAATATCTTATTTATATGGTTTGAAAGAGATATTATGTTTTGGTTTTAATGTATAAATTATTTTGAAACAACCGCGGTGTTATAATAACGTTTGGTTGTTGAAGAGATCGGGATCGGAAGTTGTCATACTCTCTGCCAACTCCGGAAACCACTTTAACAACCGTGTACGCGGTGGAGATTCCAGAATGAAGTAGAATGGTGGTGACGTTTCCTTTAAGGTAAATACGTGGACCTAACTACCATGAGTTGGCATAAGGTGGCTAAAACAGTAGCGATCGACGGGTTAATTGAGGTAGCACCTTTGATTGGACACTTCCCTTCGATACTACACTCTGACTTTGGATCGTTTCGGTGGCCACCTTCACTTTTGATTTCTTGTTTTGGGGGAGTTTGTCCGAGGTGGGCGGTAGCTGCGGCTACGCGTTACCACCGACCCGAAAGCGTAATTGGTGTATTTACCCTGGCATTGCCTAGTTGTGCCATGTCACCTACCCTATCGCGCCTTGTACGAGTTTCTATTTGTGTCGTACCTATGGTGTGCCTTCTCATAGTCTCCCGGTCAGGAGATATGCAGGCATTGTATGGACTATTGGCATTATATGTGTTAAGGGGAATATTGGGTAACTCCTTAACGCTATTTAAAAGTAAGTTTATTTTACTAGTAGACATTATTATAATAGAGAAATATACTACATAGTAAATAGTTTAACGGATCCTTAAGAGATGTAAATCCCGAGCATCTTTTGAGTTACTGCACTCATATTTATTTCTACTGATTTAACTTGCATAATATCCTTTAGTTCTGACTCGGGTATTTTGTTTTTCAATTCGCTCGGGTCAGTCCGAGCATTTCATGATTTGAAGACTTTATTTCTGGAGAAAGAAGACGAAGATTTCAATATTATTATTTTATATTATATGGTTCCACTACACTGTATTCCGCTGCATTGATATTTATTGGTATGTGAACTCTGATATTTATTGTATAAAGAAGAATCAAATGTTTTGTAAACAGTTTTATGAAATGTATATTGATTATTATATTTTATCCTTCTGCTGTGAGATTCCGTTTTGTTTTTTTCTTCTCTGTTTTTCTTATTTACCCCATAACAATCCGCCCTTCCGTATGGTTTGAATTGGCACGTGTGTCGATTTAAAGCATGCGAAAAGGCTGGATGTTACAAATTTATACTCATACCATTTTTCCATTTGATCATATTTCAATTTATAAATCATGTTTATAATTCATATTTATGAATTTCATTTTATAAATGAATTTATTTCCTTAACCTTCGGTTATATTTTCAATTCTAGTTAAATTTCCACACAATAATGTTAATAATTTAATATTATCATTCCTAACATCCAAGCAACCATATATTAGCTAAAATAGTTGACAAAAACTTTTCTTTTATATCGAAATATATTTTTGGGTAAAATTATTTCATTGACCCATATTTAAAACAATACCGTGTCAATTTATCGTGTCAGGTGTTTATAAACTCTTCTCGAATGGCGGCCAACTTACTCGATCAGAATTCATATTCCACTCGACCATTATGCCAACACGATATTAAAACAATTTATATTCACTAACAAATACGCGCCCATATCTATTAATACTCTCAAACTCATTCTAGAGTACTACGGTCTCTATTTGAGTAATTCCCACCAAAGCCAAGATTATCACCAACCTAGGCTCTGATACCAACTATAATGACCCGCAAATCCGTACCCCTTGAGTCAACACTATTCTACATCAATGAACTCAAGATGAACGGAAATACAAACCATTTGGGTTAAAGAAGTAGAGGTAGAAGAAGAAAATAGAAAACAACATCAGAATCTAACCATCGCGGTGGAATAAAATATAATAGATAATAAATGATCTTTACACAAAAAAATATCTGTTTATACATTACATCATCAGAGTACATCAATCACATAACACAAAATTGGATAGTAATCATAACCTTTCCTTACACAATTAAATACATAGCGGAATATAAATCAAGTACGGAAGTACGTATCGCCATCCAGCTCATCTCCTGAGCTCCACCGCATTCTTTCTTGTATTTTATACTACTCGGTCTGACCGAGCATTATAGTTAAATAACACCCGAGTCAGTCTGGAATACTAGCATGAGAAATCACACTCAAATTGATTATTAAAGTTTCAAAATCCTTTTGAAAGAAAGAGCATCTCGTAAGACCACGCCACAAATAAACATGTCGGGTTTTTACCTTACGATGGTTAAAATACTTTTTGTTAAAATTTTCTGATATTATAATAGTGTCTACAGAAAGTAAAATAGAATCTGGCTGAAATGCTTGCATCTCACTTTTCAGCAATAGTTGGGCACAATCAAAACTGTACGGTTGCGTAGGGAAAATGGATTTTCAACTAATGACTAGGCATTGGGATACCACCTGTCACAGTACCTGGTCTATATCAGCTAACCGAGGATCACTCCCGACCCCCTTCAACACAAGACCGTGACTACCCCTTACTGGATAATCCCGAGTAAGATCACCCCACGGTTGGGATCAGCAACCGCACCACTAAGCCGAAATAAAAGGGACATCTAGACAGGGATGACCTCACCCGAAATGGGTACTACCCACCAAGCCTGGTTGCATAACTCCTGATTTTCAGTCATTCCTGGTTGATGAGGCTTGAGACTAAGCGTTATCTTTTTAGAACATCTCAATTAGAATGTCCATCGTCCACCTGACGATGTTCCGAAAGCATTCATCCATACAAGTCCATCCCAGGTTCGAACGGAACCGAAGGTACTATTCCTACTACCTCCCTTTTGGAATCATCCTCAGGATTAGTAGCGACTAGCCCTTGCACTTCACTGCTCCACCTTCGACTCCGAACTCGTTTTTCCACGAAAACGTACAAATCGGATCGAAGTGGTTTTCGAGAAATTAATCCTGATCCCGGTCTCTTCGAAACGATCAGCGCATTTGGCCAATATTGGTAGTTGGTTATTTAACTATCAATTAACATTCACAAACAACCATTAACCATAAATAATTTCCCAAATTATTTATTAACCTCAAAATATCTTTGCAAGATATATTTCCATTTTCAACCCTTTTGAAAACAGTTTTCAACCCACGCTCTTCTTACGGAATAAATTTCGAAATATTTATTTCCACTGAAAATACCAAGTACAAAGCTTTAGGTTTTTTAAATAACTTTAAAACACTTTATTATAAAATATATTTTAACATTTAGATTGAAAACTATTTCAATACTTTATTAAAAATATATATTAAGAATATTTAAAATGAGGCTACTTTATAAAATATAAAACTAGATTTTTCTTTAAAAACAAATACCAAGTCCCTTTTAAATAATTACTGCTATAATAGATTAAAAGAAAATACTTACTTTAGAATTTAAATGTTTAGAAATAATAAATTTTCTAAAACATGCTTTTAAAATGACATTAAAACTTTTAAAAATTTACTTTGAAACGTGCTTGGCTATTCTGGGAAATATACTTCTCTTCACATCCTTTAAAAATAAATCACTATTTATTTTTAAATAAAATTTCTCATTCCTTTAATAACTTTCCACCGCGAATTTATTCCTTCAAATATCCACTGATATGTTACTTTACTTTTATAAATCCGGTTTATAAATTTCAAAGTCCCACTTCTTCTTTAAAATTCCAACTTCAACCACTTAAATCAATTTTCAAATTGATTTCCAGTTTACTCCATTTTGAAATAAACTCCTTTACTTACTCGATTCATTTCAAAATCCATTAATTATAGACTTTATTTTATTTTTTTCGTTTTGATTTTAAATCTTTTAACTGAAACAAACCAATTTTAGATTTTCCAAATTTCTAATTTATTCTTTTAAATAAATTTAAATAATAAATTTGAAATAAATGCTTTGTTCTTTTAAATAATAACATTGAAGTTTAAAATTCATTATCTTCCTGTTTATTCAAAATCCCCTTTTTATATACGGAATTTATTTATTAGAATTTTAAAACCACTATTATTCTTATCCAGTTCGTTCTTAATTTATTTAAATTCTCTATAATTATTTCACTTACAAATTCTCTTTTTTTCTTTTCAGAAATCCAATTCTATATATTTTGGTAACTCGGTGTACCGAAATATTTTCAAGTAAACCATAGCATTAAATATTCCAATTATCAATAATATTCATCACAGAATATCAAATATTCATAACACAGAATATTAAACAATCTAAATAATTTTAGGGAATCCAGTTGGATCCCTCCAACCTGTTTTCCTGCATCCACAGACGTTAGCACAATAAAATACCAATTCCACTTCGAGGTGGAATATCATGGTATATGGGATTTTAAATATAATATCACCCGCTATTATGCGGCGCATAGGGTCTCATCTGCTATATAATGCGAGAAATCAATCACCCAATATATACTATATACTACTATATATAATATAGCACATCAAATCAATTCAATCATCCAACCAATTGTTTAAATTTAACCATTTAAATTTAAATAAAAACTCAGAAGAGTGATATTAACTCACCTTTGATTTTGTTTTTCAATCCACTTCAATATTGCCTTGGATTTCCTGATGTTTGACCTTGAATAAACAATTTATATGATTTGTTAAAATTCGAAGTAAATCGAACTACCAATTGCTATTTAATAATTTGATTAACTAAAAATCGAGCCATTAATTTTTCCTTTTTTAATAAATTAATTAAATAAAAAATTTATTTAAACTAATTTTCCTTATTAAAAATCTTTCAATAATAAATTAAATAAGTTAACAAGGTAATCATAATACATTGTTCTAAAAATAAACTAGTAAATTTAAAATGTATATTTATTTTTCTTTTGAAACTTCATATATATATATATATAAATAAAGTTAATTGTTTTCCATATATTATAAAAATTGCCTTACTGTCCAATATATATATATGTGCATAGCTGATTCAATATTTATATATATATATATATATATTATATGTTGATGCCAAAAGTGGAAATTTTCTTTTGCTGTAAAAACTTTCTTCCTCCCATTCTACGTATTTTCCGTAAATAAAATTAATTACTCTAATTTGTTAAATAAACTTAAATTAATTTAGAAATTACCTTATTGACAAAAGAAACGAACCCAAGATATCCTGCTAACCCTAGCAGCTCCATATTACAGCCGCGACCTCCGCTTCAAAGATGCCACACGTCGCGACTTCGACCACCATTTCTGCCAAGCTTACGAACTCGTCCTACTACATCGCTGCGTATTGCCTGTCGCCTTAAGCCTTTCGCCTATTGCGATTAGAAACCACGGCTGCTGCCTCTAGATTTGCTTCTTGATTCATTGAGGAACTTGATTGAATTTGAACGGCTCACGATATACGAACGTCGAACGAGCTCCTGAGCTCGAAAATTTTGCTTGACTCGATCGAGTAGTAGGGGAGAAATCTGAATTAGGAAAATATCAAGAGGGAGAGGAAAAAAATTGGGGTAAAGAAGTTTGTTCGATCAACTTATTTTTTGAATTAAATTGAGAACGAAGGGAGAAAGGGGGAGAACAAACGAAGCAGAGATAAATGGATTCCATTTTTTTCTCTTTTTTACTTTTCGGTTAAAGACTGAAGAGAGCGGCCATTAAAATTTGATTTGAATTACTGGGGAAGGTAAGGGAAGAATGGGTAAGATATTGGCATTTTAATGAAGTGAGATGGCTTCGGTTATACGCTAGGCTAAGGTTGACTTGACCCGTTATAATATTATTTAATTTTAAATTTCCCAAGTTTAACAATTAAAATTCCAACCTCCAATCGAGGCATGCCGCTAGGCATTTATATTGTTATACTCATATCCTGAACGTAATGGAAAAGGTTTCGAGTCCTAATTTGGTCGTATAGAGAAGATAGCTTTTTGGATCTAGTTATTATATTAAATTTTGATTTAACTTTTAGCGCGTTTACTTATCATACGGTCAAACGATCACTCCAGATACTGTGAAAATTGAAATCCGATAATAGTACAATATTACGGATCCGATGGAACTAGTTTCGTCGAAATCCGAGACTATGCCTCAGAATGCTATTTTTAAATATCGATTTAAACGATATAATTTCAAAACTGAACAGATCGCCTTTAAATTCAATTTTAACACTTTTACTATCTTCAGAATTATCGATATAAATTTTACAAGCCTTCAAAATATTTTTAACAGGCTTAAAACTCCAAATTCAACATTTTATCCAACTTCAAATTATTAAATTCAATAATTTAATTATCAAATAAATAGTGATATTTTAAATTCAAGTTAGAAACTAACTTTTAAATATTTAAAATCAATTAAATATTTCGATTTCAAACATCTAAAAATTCTGGGTCGTCACACCTATGGTAACATAGCGAAAGTCGTGTGTGCCGCTGAGAGCCAACAGTCGACGTTTGTTTTTATATCGGTAGACTACGACCTATGGTAACATAGCGAAAGTCGTGTATACTCATGAGAGCCAACAGTCTGCGTTTGATTTTACATCGGTAGACTACGACCTATGTGTGAGTGGAGAAGTTTCATTTTGGCAGCGAAAATCGAGGGCGCTGATGCCTACAGTTACATGGACTTTTGTTGTGATGGCAACGTAACCCGGTAATGTAACTGCGATCTGCCGCGGGTTCCATGGCGTAATCGAGGGGCGCGGAGTGCCTATAGTTACATGGACTTTTGCTGCGATGGCAACGTAACCCAGGATGTAATTGCGACCATGGATGGGGGTGATGATTTCTAGAGCATTCTCACCAAAGACGTTTCCTCTATATTCAAAAAGATTTTCTATACTTTCAGTAAAATTATTTTCCAAGTATTTTCACTGGGTGTTGAAAACGGGTTTACCGAGTACTTATAGATTTTCAGTCTTACGCCTGAACAACTTGACTAAATTTCTATGAGAATGAGGACGGACTTGTGGAAACATCAAGTTATAAAAGTATTTTTATAAAACTATTTTGATAATATTATATAGATTTTAAAGAGTTTTAAAAATGACCAAAGGATAATTTATCTGATTTTAAATTATTGAACAAATTCTGGTTTCGTTCCTTTTCAGGGACGAGAAGATTCTAAGGGGGAAGGAATGTGATAACCCAGATTTTTTAGCATTTGATAGTTGGATAATTATCTGGTTTATAGATTGAACGGATAAGAATTCTGATAATAAAGGAAATCTGAATATAAATAATAGAAACTGAATTTTTACATCTGGATAAATAACTATTTGAATTAAATTGATTTGATAATTTTCTTTTATAATTTTTACATAAATTGGAAATTTGTTATTTTCAAATAATATTAGTAATGTGTTGTGTTTATATATAGATATAAATAGATTTTAATAAAGATAGAATTGTTATTTCAAATTGAATGTGTTGTTATTTGACTTTAATTTGGATTTTTAAATCTAATTTGAATTTAAAATTGAAATTCAAAAGATAAATATTTTAAAGTATTTTGGGTTTTAAAATATATGTTTAAGCTTGTATTTATCTATAATTGGTTTTATTTCTTTCAAGTTATATATATGTATAAATAAGTATTTGTAAAAATTAATAAATTAAGTTAAAAAGTTTTTATTAACATTTAAAAATAAGTAGAATTACTTAAAAAATTACAAATGTAAATCTCTAAGGGCATAATATAACATGTGTTAAGTAACAGATAAAACAGGATGACAAATGGTGAAATTTAATACAAGTGGCATTTTATTTTTCTTTTATTTTAAATAAATCACAAACAAACTTATATAAATTTAATGGTTCTTCTCTTCAAATTTCTTTTTTTTTTGTTCTCTAATCAAAAACCTAAGAAACAAATCTGTAAATAACACTCCTCAAACCCTTTTCAAAACCAGAAACAAGATATGTAATTAACATCTTCCTCAAACCTGAATCAAATCTAATAATCTGTCAAAAACTGCAAATCATGTTCGAAAAAAGAAACTATCCTGCATTTCTTCCATCAGTAATAAATTAGCCTGCAAGCAAATGTGAGTTTCAAACAAAAGCAATCTTCAAGCAACTTCAAAACTAAATCAAGCCAAGAATCAACCCAAGCATCTTAGGCCAAGGATCAATAGACCAGCAGTGAATAAAAATCAAGTTCAGACTAGATCAGTAGGCTAATCTTTTCATCTCAGATTAATTTCAGTTTCGGCATTCAAAAATAAACTAAGTTTTCAAATTCATAACTGCTCTACTTATATAGCCTGGTGATTAAACTTTATCTTTAAGCATGATCTGCCTATATGTGTGAATACATGAAATAATCCTTGAAAATATGATGAGTAATCTGTTTGCATGTTTGATTAGAAATGAAAACCTGAATAATGTATAATGATATTGTATTCATGTCTGTTAACAACATAAATTAGCTCTGTTTTTAACTCAACAGACTTTAGAAATAGTCAAAACTAATTTCACTTCCGTTTAAACTGTTATATGTTAAGATGTAAAAATAATATAAGATTGAAATAACAAGATGTTTAACCTAAAAATAGTTTTAAGTAAGATTGGTGGGAAGTTTTCCAGTGGAGGAAAAGATTTCAGAAACTTAATTTTTTTTTCAAGTCAATTTGATTTCTGTAATTAAATATTTCATGGATATAGCTTGATGGGAAATTGAAACCATGAATTTTAAAAATGAGATCAGAATTTTTAGATGACAAATTTGGGACATTTTCGAGAATGAACGTTTTTGGGTTTTCTGGCAAATTTTGCCGATCGACGATGGAAGAGGAATCGAATTTTCGGCTGAAGCATATTGGAGGGTTGTAGGGCACGGAAAAAATGGTGACATTTATAATTACTTAAAGAAGTAAATTAGGGGATAATGGTTACTTAAATGTTAATTACTTAAGGTAAGTAATTAAAGGGAAATTTCTTAATGGAAGTAATTAAGGATAATTACTTAGTGTAATTAATTGAAGGATGATTAATTAATTAAATAATTAGTTAATTAATTAATATGGCCAATTAAAAGATAATTAATCAATATAAGTGATTATAGAATGATTAATTAGAGTAATTAATTAAGAATAATGTAACAAATTATTGTTAATTACTTTGTAAGAGTAATTAAGAGATTATTTAATATGATAGGTGAAGGTTAATTAGTTTGTGTAATTAATTAAAGGTTAATTACTTAATGTAATTAAAGAGGATGATTAAGGGATGATTAATTAATGGTTTGTAATTAATCTTGGTTATAAATGATTAAATGATACAAAATACCGTGGTTTATTTGATATTTCTGATGTGAACAATTTGTGATATGATATGTTTATGTAGACTGTGTTAATGTAGTTATTTATCGATGATAAATTGTTGTGTATAAGTGACATCCTATTTGAAGTTGAATTGTATTTAATTAAATAATTTGGGTTAAGATGACATGGGATTCGAAGAGACCGGAGTTGGGTATTTACTAATACCCGAAACCACTTCGATTTGTAATATATACAAATTCTGTACAGATTTGATATGTGAAATCAATAGGTTGGAATGGAATGATTTAAGTGATTTGGACCCTTTAATCTAAGTTTTGGTACTTAAAAATTGATGTGTGAGATAAGGGATGTCTATAACAACTTGTGAAGTTGTAAATTGATACAAGTTACCCCGGGTTTATATAAATTGTATGCTTTTGTATTCCATGCTAGATGGGTTTACTCATGTTGGTTTCCAGCCTGACACGGGTGTTACTTTGATGTAATGCTTGGGTCAAACCGAGTATTACAGATTTTTAGGTAAGGACGTTCTGGAGCTCAGGAGGCGAGCTGGATGGCAGAAACGTATGGAGTGTATCTGCTTAGATATATTGTAATTATCTGGGACATGGTTGTATCTGTCCAGTGTTTGTATATTGTGTAATTCTGATGTATTAAAGTGAAATTTGACAAGTACAGTTTTCCTTTGTATAACTGTTATTATTTGTTATTATATTTTATCCGCTGCGAATGTGAGATGCTGGTGTTTCTTTTCTTCTTTTTCTTCTATCTCTTTCTTCTTTTCCCTAATTATCTGGAATTTTCGGGTTCGAAAATTCCGGGTCGTTACAGTGTGTTACGAGGTTTTGCACTACGTTACCACCAGCCCGTGTGTTTAATTGGCATATCTACCCTGGAATTGCCTTGTATGCCTTGTCACCTACTATAGCGAGCCTTACTACGAGTTTGTTTTTCTTCCGTAGCCCATGGAGCATTTAGGGTAGTCTCTCGATCTAGAGATATGCTGAACTGGATGAACTACTGGGACTATTATGTATTAAGGAGAATATTGGGTCACTCCTTAATGCTAGTTTAAAGTAAGTTTATTTTACTGTAGACATTATTATAATAGCGCAATATTACTACATAGTAAATAGTTTAACGGATCCTTAAAGGATGGGCGATCCCAAGCATCCTTTAAGTTACTCATGCATTTTGTTACTGTTCACTTGAGTTGAATTACAGTTCATAAGTATTTCTGTCCTGACTCAAGTGTTTTTGTGTTTTGCTTTACGCTCGAGTTAGACTGAGTGATTTAGCATTCAAGACTCGCCTTCGGAGTTGGAGCTTTGCTTGAAGATCGAGCCATCTATCTTGCTTTTAGTATCCAGTGATTCCAGTGTTGTATGCAGATTTGTACCTGATGTATCTTGTTACTCTTCTGATGTATCTTGTTTCACTCTGATGTATTTTATCTTTATATAGTAGCTTCATGAACTAGTATCTCTTTTAATTCCGCTGCATTATTATTTGCTCTGTGATTTGTGATTATTTATTTACTGTATATTTTGAGATTTGCCAAATTTTATTTACAACGCGGTATTTTGAGAAATTCAATTCTGACATGTGCGGATGCGAATGGTTAAAAATATTAGATTGTTACACGTGTGTGGTTTATCATCGACTTAAACCATGCGAAGAGGTGGGTTGCTACAGTCGGTATCATAGCTTTGGTTTAGCACTAGCCTTAGCTTTGTGGGGTCTGACTCTTTTGAAATAGGGTAGTAATACCCTATATTGAATCATTGAGTGTGTGTGTGTGTGTGTGTATGAGAGAGCGTATTTGTTAGTGCTACAAAAGGTTTTTATATTGTGTTAATTTGTTATGTTTAGTATTTGCAAATTTCGATCGGTACATAGGACGCCATGGCATCGATGGGGATTTTTAAACACTTAACAGGGTAGACCAATACAATATTGATATGTGTAAATGAAATAATTATACCTAGTATTATATTTTGTATATAAAAGAATAAATTTTACAAAGGGATATAGTTGTGTTTGAAATGTTTGTTTGTTAGGTAATGAAATTTTATAAATATTGAATTGTAAAATAAGGTTTAAAAATATAACTTGAAATTTTTAGGACTTAAGTTCTGGGATTTTGGAAATTTCTTTCGAAAGATTTTAGAATATAATATTAGTATTATTTGAAAGTATTTTCTGATATAAATATTTCAATATGGTTTGAGAGAAATGTTTTGAAAGGAATTTTGGAAGGAAACAAGTTCGGTTCTCCCCTCTCTTGTCGCTGGAAAATAATTTCGATGATGGGTGCACGCATCATCGACGTTCATTTTTGAGTTCCAAAGTGGGAAGACCACTATAGTAGTTTTACTAAACATTTATTTTAATAATGAATCTTAAATTTTAATCCCTAAATATGATTGGATATAGACAAGTTATGAGTATATATATTTTTTTTAAATGATTTGAAATGTAACCCGGAGTTAGTCTTAAAACTTATTGATAATTAGTAGCTTTCAATTATTCTAATGAAATGAAATCTTGACTATATTCACAATTGCAAACTTCTAAAACGGAAAATAATAAATTTGATGTTAGGTGATTAATGAAATATATAAGAAATTGGAAATTTATAACTTGAAAATCAAAGGATATAAAGATTTAGAATATGTAATTGTTGAACATTTGTTAACTAAAAATGAACAAGATAAACTTGTGTAACATTCACTTTGTAACAACCCGCATATTTATCAATTGTATATTTAAATATTTTATCATTCGTCGAATTTTGGTTCGAAAAGCTACTTTTTGCAAACAGTCGAATTGGGACTCGAGACCACCCCCATTGAGTTTAAAATGACGTTTGCGACCATTTTGAGTATAAACTTCGATATGTTTGGAGATAGTTGATCTTTGCCACTTTTTCACTTAGGGCTTTGGTTTGGGTTGAGCCCAATAACCCGACTTATGTATTCAGTTCTAACCCTCTTCTCTTCATTCTTTCATAATTTCCTAATACATTCAAGCTTCATCAAAAATGGGGGAAGAGAAAAAGAATTAGGAAATCCTAAGCCCTAGTTTCCATTAGCAAATCCATCTTCTAGCTCCAAACACAAGAGAACCCATTGGTAAGCTTCCTCTTCATCTTCTCCAACTCATTCTCTCTTTGATTTCAGAAATTTCCTAAACCTAATTTAGGAAATGTTTCTCTTTTAAGCTTAGATTGAAGCTTCTTGAGTTGTTATTGAAAAGGAATTGATCTTAGCTTGCTTTCAAGCTTCTCATTCATTGTTTTTGGGTTCAAAGGTGAGATTTTTATCTCACATCCATGCTTATAATTATCTTCGATTGTTAGGTATGAATTCCTAACACTTATTCGTGTGCATTTGCTTTTGGTTTGGATTGATTTGGTGAATATTCCAATTTTTAGTGTTTTGAGTTCAATTCGTTAAAAATCCAAACTTTGATGTTTGAACATGTTTTTGGTGATGCATCGAGGAGCATATAGGGTCGGGTAGTCGATTGGCATAAACCCTTAGCGCCGTTGCTCGTGCGATTGCAATTTGATCGAGATTTGCACCTCATTTGAAATAGGGCATGGGAGTGCCAGTAACAGGTTCGGCCGACCGAGCCCCTGGGCCGGCCGACCGACCTGTATAACGGGCACTTCCTGCCTTTGTTTGGAAGTGCAGGCTACACGGCTCGGTCGACCGAGCTCAGGGTCCGGTCGACCGACCTGCTACCCCGTGCACTTCTGTTTTTGGTTCGGTCAACCGACTCAGGGAGTCCGGTCGACCGACCTGCTGCTATTTGCCAACTATGCCTATTTTGCCTAGTTGTCTGAATTTCCAACTCTAATCGATTTGTGTTATTTCCCTATTTGTTGTTATCATTTGTTATTGACTTTGATGACTTATTTTCTTTGGGAATTCTTGGAATATCCATTTCGATGGATTCGGTATCGATTTCTTTGGATTTTATTCACGTTTTCGAATGTGAATCTTAGTGATTGATTGTTCCTACAATCTTCTTTGTGATTTGTCACTTTAAAAATATAAAGGTTTTCTATACTAGTAGTAAATATCAAAACTCTTTCTTCAAATGATTTCAACACTATTTTATTACAAGGCTCGTTTTCTTAAACCGTTTTCCAATCTATTAGTATATACAAGCCTTTACCTCACTCGTATGAGAAATCTAATTAAACGGCTTAGTAAAACGAGTGGTATGAAACGCTTGCGTTTACTTCGTCGGTTAATTCTTAGAATTTTTCGATTGAATCTCTTGTGACAATTTTATAGTGGAGATCTACAATTTGTTCGTAAATATTTAAGTTAAGCTAGTGGTTATGGGACATGAAGCTAAGCTCATATATTTACTAGCTTACTGTAATTGACACTACTCTGTGATCATGACGATCATTTTTATGTTTTAGACTAGCATTGTGCGATGTCTTTTGACTTGGCCCATCGGATGTCACGCTGTACGACGTCGATGCTCCGAATTATTTGATTCATTGGATGTACCATTTGCACTACATCAATGATATACTTTTGATACATTGGATGTACCGTTTGCACTACATCAATGTCTTTGCTTTTGATACATTGGATGTACCGTTTGCACTACATCAATGTCTTTGCTTTTGATTCATTGGATGTACCGTTTGCACTACATCAATGATATACTTTTGATACATTGGATGTACCGTTTGCACTACATCAATGTCTTTGATTTTGATACATTGGATGTACCGTTTGCACTACATCAATGTCTTTGCTTTTGATTCATTGGATGTACCGTTTGCACTACATCAGTGATATGCTTTTGATACATTGGATGTACCGTTTGCACTACATCAATGTCTTTGCTTTTGATTCATTGGATGTACCATTTGCACTACGTCAATGATATGCTTTTGATACATTGGATGTACCGTTTGCACTACATCAATGTCTTTGCTTTTGATACATTGGATGTACCGTTTGCACTACATCAATGTCTTTGCTTTTGACTCATTGGATGTACCGTTTGCACTACATCAATGATATGCTTTTGATACATTGGATGTACCGTTTGCACTACATCAATGTCTTGGCCATCCTTTTCTTGTGACTTCTGGATTTCGTGTGTTGAATTCTGGAATTTATGTTTCACCAACTTTTACGATTGGCATTGATATATATGTCATTTATTGTGGTTTGGTAAATGAAATTAGGAGTATGACATTCCTTTTTATCTTTGAGAAGATCTTTGCGATATTGATTAATCTCTTATTGATTTTTCAATTAGTTATTTATCACAGCTTGGCATTATGATTATTATACGTTTAGTCATATCTCTTATTCTATATCATTTCATCTGATATTTATAGCTAGACTGATCCGTTTATTATTTTCTTCTTAAATAATACTCGGGTCAGACTGAGATATTACAGGTGCTTCCTCATGGCTTCCTATCTGGAACCATCTTCTGACTTTTGGCTAACTACTTTAGTTTAGTAGTTTTTGTTGTATACATTTGAGATACAGACTCTATGATGTATACTTATTCTTTTATCTAGCACTTGTATCTATTCTTTTTGATATTGTGGATCTTGTTTGACCACTACTCTGATGTACACTTTCATGTGTTATATTCATATCTATTTCCGCCTTTGTGATATGAATTGTCTGTGACTGATTTATGTTATGTTTATTTCTATATTTGTTTCTGAAGATATTATAGCCACTGTGTAGTAGCTTTGAGTTTGTGTCGGTATGTCGGATTTCCCTCTTGATAAAGAAATGCATGTTATACTATCTGACATATCGATGCTCGCGCAAAGCAATTACACGGATGGTCGCTCCTCAACAGCCTTATTCTCCGTGCTAGTTGACAGCATTCACCGTAATGTTCTTGGCTAGCGTGGGTATAGAGGTGGGGAGTCACAGCTTGGGATCAGAGCCAAACTTCGGAACAATGTAGAATAATTTAACAAGGATCATCGTCCTAAGACCATCTTAGGAGTCGTGCTTTAGGATTTTATTCGAGTCTTCGTACCGATTCATCCTATTTTCTTTATGATTCCTTGTTTTATCTATCAAGATTTCTTGATATTTATTTTTTGAATAACTTTTCTCCTTCTTTCTTTCTTAAAGAAGAGAAATGGTTAGACCAGGTCGTCCCAGCGCCGGTCAATCTAGTGCTGCTCCCCAAGATGGAGTTTTTATGTCTGCTCAACAACTTTTGGATCTTGTAAAGAATCAAGAGTTTATCTATGCTTTGAGTAAGAACCCCGAAATGGTTCTACCTTTGAAACTTGAAGTTTCTTTCAATCAGCTTATGGATGTTACTCTTCTTCATGGAGAGGTTGGTAAAGGAAGTGTTTGTGATATTGGGACTTCCAAGCAGAGGCATATTAAGTTCAAGAGCCTTAATCGCAATAAGAGAGTGAAGAAAACTACTTTTGTAGCAAAGACTCCAATCCCTAATCGTGGAGGATGCTACAATTGTAATTCTAAGGAACACTATGCGAATATGTGTCCAAAACCCCATTCTTGTCGCTATTGCAAGAAACCGGGTCATCTTTTATCTGCATGTCCCAAACTTTTGAATAAGGACATGAGAAAGCTAAATATTGTGCAAACCCCTAGCAACTCTTCTCTCGGTCAAGGTATTTTTCACTCAATCCTTGATGGCATTGTTTTATTTCGTGATCTTCTTATTTGAGTTCTTTTTGAATGGGTTCCATCTCACTATTTTATATCAAAAGAACTTGTTGATTCCTTTTCTTTGAAAATATTTTGGGCTTGATGACTTCTTTGAGGATTGTGAATCCGGATGGTAGATCCGCAACACTCAATTAGCTTTTTATTGATGTCTAAATTATTTTATGTGATTTTTCTTTCCGGGCCAATTTTTACTTAGGCTTCGGAATTGATTTTGTAAGGATTGGCTTTATCGTTGTGAAGCTCATATCCTATTTTCCGTGTGGACTATCCATCTTCGACACTTTCTATCTGTTAAGCAGATTTCTATTTTTCTTGTGATTCCGATTTCAAATTTTTGAAGGCATCATTTTATTCTTTAAGCCTTCAAAATGAGAAAAGTGTTATTTCTCTTATCTAAATAATTTGTGAAACTTTTTCGGTATTTTTGAGTTTGTCTTAGGATTATCACCTAAGAAATCTTTTGTGTGGTGTTAAGGTCTTTCTAGTTCGACCTTGCCACCGATTTTCATTTGGCTACGAGTCGCGGGAGTTAGCTTTCCACTTACGCACTTCGCGCTCGTTATGATTCTTATGAATGACTTATTATGTCATTCAGTTTGCCCATCTTGTTTCATCCATTTGATAAATCGAGTATTTTATGAATATCTCGATAACTTCATTTTTGTACTTATTGATTTTGGATGAAAATAGTAATTTAAAATTTTGCAAATCTTTTCCATAAGATTTATTTATAAGTAAAATTGGATTTTATTCATGAAACGAACGAAGAATATTCTTAAAAGTTTTTAAGAAACATGTTTATTTTCTAGAAGGCGATTTTGTGATTTTATTGCCCGTTGAGTGCTTTAAGAATTTTGGTCGATGCGCTTGATCAATGTTATCGATAAGAATTTCCTAAACGCTTTGATGAGACAATCAAACACAGTAAAATTCACTTCAAATAAGTAAAATTTTCTAAAAAGATAATTGCTTAAAGATGATTGAAATTTTGAAAGTTTTAGTTTTTCAGGAAAGAGGATTATTTAAAAAGAACTCTTCCTTTAGATACTCTTATTCTTGTGATTCCTGAAGGGGAACCAAGACTTTGCTATTTGTACCGATACTAGTCGTATTGGTTTGGATGTCGTTCTCTTGCAAAGGAGAACGTGCTATCACTTGTGCTTCTAAATCATTATAGCTTATTGAGACTAGTTATGCCACTCATGATCTAGTGCTCGTGGCTATTGTTTTTACTTTTAGAGTTTGGCATCATCGTATTTGGATGTGAAATTTGTTCTCTACCTCGATCATAAATCTTTGGAATATTTATGTTTTCTTAAGGAACTTCATGTTGACTCGAGTTTCTAGCATCTTATGATCTTGATATTCTTTTATTCCCGAAAGGGAAACCGTGTTGCCATTACGTTTTGTCGTAGGCAACAAGGTGTTGATTCTTTGATGATGTCTGAATGGAATTATCTTTTTATCAAGTTCATTGGGCGTTTTGATATACTTCGTTTTATTGAGCTTTATCTCATTCCTTTTATGGACTAGTGTCCGGTGTTCTTTTATGGTGTTCGGTTCATCGGATGTACTATTATTATACTACATCGATGTTCCGTCTTATCTGGATCAATGGATGTACCATTATACTACATCGTTGTTTCGGTTTATCGGTTCATTGGACGTACCGTTTTTGTACTACGTCGGTGTTCCGAAATTATTTGGGCTTTAGTTCATTGGGCGTACCGTTTTTGTACTACGCTGATGTCCCAAATTATTTGAATTTCTAGTTTCTCGGGCGTACCGTTTCTGTACTAAGCCATTGCACTGGCTCAATTCTCTGCTATTCTTGACGTTTTCTACGTCTTTTAACTATGGAAATGCTTTTAGGTTTCCTATTTTTATTCTCGAGCTGGTGTTATTGATGAAATTGAAGTCTCACCAGTTTTGACTTATGAGCAACATTCCATTCGCATCATTACTTCGGAGGTTGAGCGCCTTCGGAATAAAGATGTTCTTCTTGTGAGAGTTCCATGGTTCCCAAATCCTAAGGATTGCTCTTGGGAATCCAGAGAATTCATCGAGCGATCCCGTTCAGGCTTACTCTTTCATGCTCTTTATGGTGAACTTCTTATTTCAAATTTTCTTTTGTGTTCATATGCTTCCATGGTTGTTACTTCTTATTTTCTTCTTAAGTATTGCGAGGACGCAATTTCTTTAAGGAAGGGAGTCTGTAACAACCCGCATATTTATCAATTGTATATTTAAATATTTTATTTAAATATTTTATCATTCGTCGGATTTTGGTTCGAAAAGCTACTTTTTGCAAACAGTCGAATTGGGACTCGAGACCACCCCCATTGAGTTTAAAATGACGTTTGCGACCTTTTTGAGTATAAACTTCGATATGTTTGGAGATAGTTGATTTTTGCCACTTTTTCACTTAGGGCTTTGGTTTGGGTTGAGCCCAATAACCCCACTTATGTATTCAGTTCCAACCCTCTTCTCTTCATTCTTTCATAATTTCCTAATACATTCAAGCTTCATCAAAAATGGGGGAAGAGAAAACGAATTAGGAAATCCTAAGCCCTGGTTTCCATTAGCAAATCCATCTTCTAGCTCCAAACACAAGAGAACCCATTGGTAAGCTTCCTCTTCATCTTCTCCAACTCATTCTCTCTTTGATTTCAGAAATTTCCTAAACCTAATTTAGGAAATGTTTCTCTTTTAAGCTTAGATTGAAGCTTCTTGAGTTGTTATTGAAGAGGAATTGATCTTAGCTTGCTTTCAAGCTTCTCATTCATTGTTTTTGGGTTCAAAGGTGAGATTTTTATCTCACATTTATGCTTATAATTATCTTCGATTGTTAGGTATTAATTCCTAACACTTATTCGTGTGCATTTTCTTTTGGTTTGGATTGATTTGGTGAATATTTCAATTTTTAGTGTTTTGAGTTCAATTCGTTAAAAATCCTATCTTTGATGTTTGAACATGTTTTTGGTGATGCATCGAGGAGCATATAGGGCCGGGTAGTCAATTGGCATAAACCCTTAGCGCCGTTGCTCGTGCGATTGCAATTTGATCGAGATTTGCACCTCATTTGAAATAGGGCATGGGAGTGCAAGTAACAGGTTCGGCCGACCGAGCCCCTGGGCCGGCCGACCGACCTGTATAACGGGCACTTCCTACCTCTGTTTGGAAGTGCAGGCTACAGGGCTCGGTCGACCGGGTTCAGGGTCCGGTCGACCGACCTGCTACCCCGTGCACTTATGTTTTTGGTTCGGTCAACCGACTCAGGGAGTCCGGTCGACC
Source organism: Allium cepa (assembly GCA_030765085.1). Classification (NCBI taxonomy): domain Eukaryota; kingdom Viridiplantae; phylum Streptophyta; class Magnoliopsida; order Asparagales; family Amaryllidaceae; genus Allium; species Allium cepa. The sequence continues at coordinate 435,654,598 of CM060943.1, forward strand.
GACCTGCTGCTATTTGCCAACTATGCCTATTTTGCCTAGTTGTCTGAATTTCCAACTCTAATCGATTTGTGTTATTTCCCTATTTGTTGTTATCATTTGTTATTGACTTTGATGACTTATTTTCTTTGGGAATTCTTGGAATATCCATTTCGATGGATTAGGTATCGATTTCTTTGGATTTTATTCACGTTTTCGAATGTGAATCTTAGTGATTGATTGTTCCTACAATCTTCTTTGTGATTTGTCACTTAAAAAGTATAAAGGTTTTCTATACTAGTAGTAAATATCAAAACTCTTTCTTCAAATGATTTCAACACTATTTTATTACAAGGCTCGTTTTCTTAAACCGTTTTCCAATCTATTAGTATATACAAGCCTTTACCTCACTCGTATGAGAAATCTAATTAAACGGCTTAGTAAAACGAGTGGTATGAAACGCTTGCGTTTACTTCGTCGGTTAATTCTTATACTTGTTCGATTGAATCTCTTGTGACAATTTTATAGTGGAGATCTACAATTTGTTCGTAAATATTTAAGTTAAGCTAGTGGTTATGGGACATGAAGCTAAGCTCATATATTTACTAGCTTACTGTAATTGACACTTCTCTGTGATCATGACGATCATTTTTATGTTTTAGACTAGCATTGTGCGATGTCTTTTGACTTGGCCCATCGGATGCCACGCTGTACGACGTCGATGCTCCGAATTATTTGATTCATTGGATGTACCGTTTGCACTACATCAATGATATACTTTTGATACATTGGATGTGCCGTTTGCACTACATCAATGTCTTTGCTTTTGATACATTGGATGTACCATTTGCACTACATCAATGTCTTTGCTTTTGATTCATTGGATGTACCGTTTGCACTACATCAATGATATACTTTTGATACATTGGATGTACCGTTTGCACTACATCAATGTCTTTACTTTTGATACATTGGATGTATCGTTTGCACTACATCAATGTCTTTGCTTTTGATTCATTGGATGTACCGTTTGCACTACATCAGTGATATGCTTTTGATACATTGGATGTACCGTTTGCACTACATCAATGTCTTTGCTTTTGATTCATTGGATGTACCGTTTGTGCTACATCAATGATATGCTTTTGATACATTGGATGTACCGTTTGCACTACATCAATGTCTTTGCTTTTGATACATTGGATGTACCGTTTGCACTACATCAATGTCTTTGCTTTTGATTCATTGGATGTACCGTTTGCACTACATAAATGATATGCTTTTGATACATTGGATGTACCGTTTGCACTACATCAATGTCTTGGCCATCCTTTTCTTGTGACTTCTGGATTTCGTGTGTTGAATTCTGGAATTTATGTTTCACCAACTTTTACGATTAGCATTGATATATATGTCATTTATTGTGGTTTGGTGAATGAAATTAGGAGTATGACATTCCGTTTTATCTTTGAGAAGATCTTTGCGATATTGATTAATCTCTTATTGATTTTTCAATTAGTTATTTATCACAGCTTGGCATTATGATTATTATACGTTTAGTCATATCTCTTATTCTATATCATTTCATCTGATATTTATAGTTAGACTAATCCGTTTATTATTTTCTTCTTAAATAATACTCGGGTCAGACTGAGATATTACAGGTGCTTCCTCATGGCTTCCTATCTGGAACCATCTTCTGACTTTTGGCTAACTACTTTAGTTTAGTAGTTTTTGTTGTATACATTTGAGATACAGACTCTATGATGTATACTTATTCTTTTGTCTAGCACTTGTATCTATTCTTTTTGATATTGTGGATCTTGTTTGACCACTACTCTGATGTACACTTTCATGTGTTATATTCATATCTATTTCCGCCTTTGTGGTATGAATTGTCTGTGACTGATTTATGTTATGTTTATTTCTATATTTGTTTCTGAAGATATTATAGCCACTGTGTAGTAGCTTTGAGTTTGTGTCGGTATGTCGGATTTTCCTCTTGATAAAGAAATGCATGTTATACTATCTGACATATCGATGCTCGCGCAAAGCAATTACACGGATGGTCGCTCCTCAACAGCCTTATTCTCCGTGCTAGTTGACAGCATTCACCGTAATGTTCTTGGCTAGCGTGGGTATAGAGGTGGGGCGTCACACACTTACATTCTAAAAGACATATATATATATATATATATATATATATATATATATAACTTACCAAAATGTTAAAAGTTGAAATGTTTATAGAAATATGTAATGGAATATTATACAAGTAAAACCTAAGTAAAGAACGTATTCGATTGAATTATGTATATAAATAAGAATTCTGATGTTATAAAATGTTATAAACTTAAGTTAATAATTTGAAATGCTACTAATTAAATGTAATAGAAAAAATGAATATTGTAAACAAATGATTATGAACTTAAGTATGGTTTGAAGCCAGTTATAATTAAAGTAAATAGTAAAAGTGAATACTATATAAAAGAAATAAACGTGAAAGAAAAGAATTTTTTTTTATACGTATGAGTTGCTTTACAAATGAATATTGATGTTAAAATGGAAATCAACGTAAATAAAAATGGTAAATTAAATTTGCAAAGAGACTTTCATAATATTTTGAGAATTGACTATGGATGATCTAAATAATTGGATGGAAATAACTTATGTAAGTAATTGAATGTAAAGCAATGAAAGCAGCATTGTATGAATGAATGAAACTAATGAACAGTAAAAGATGTGGAAGGAGATTAATAAGAATAAACTTAAAAGATATTTGAAATTTTTTTTTAGGTATGGGATGGTTGGGAAAGAATACTTCTAACCATATAAAGATGTATAAATAATCTATTAAGTTTTATCTAAGACTGTTGAGTGTATGGTATACTTAGTTGTTTACTTACCATTTTATCTAAACCTGAACAAACCATTTGTTTTGGTTGTTATGGATAGATGGTTGGTTATCTTAATTTCATGTGATGATTGTATGGTTTTGTTGCAAGTGACTATTGTTATGTTATGTTGGTTTGTTTTCTATTGATGGAAACAACTTAAATATTTCTCTTTTACATAATTATTAACTTCTTTGGATTATGTAAGTGAACTACAGGTTTATGGAAGCAATAGCTACTGATTTTGGTTTCATAAATAAGCATCGTTTGCCCAACAAATAGGTACGTTTTTGGATTACAGTTTTATAGCGATATTATATTGTTTTTCCTATGGTTGGGATATTAAATTTTGAAATACGATACATATATTGTCATTACTGATATTATTATGTCTACCGGATCTCTCTGTACAAAGGAGATTGTCGAAATTTTCCGTGAATTTTTTACTTAGAAAATTTGTGAGAGTAAAGATGTTTTTCCAACTATTATTTAACTTGAATTAGAATAGATTTAATTGTTTACAAAGTGATGCATTTTATTTAAATTATTTAATTATGTAAATTTATTGTTTATAAATTGAATACTTTGACTTAAAGATATCAATTCCTTCTTTTCCCTTTTCGAGGACGAAAAGTTTTGAGTAGGGGAGAGTGTAACAAACCATAAATTTTCAATAAGTTAAAGTAATAATTGAAATAAGATATTGGTGTTTAATATTGGAATAAATTAATATTTGTGATTTATTAATGAGGATAATAACTAGAATGAAATTTAATAATTTTATTTTAAGGAAATTGATAATTATTTTAACGCAATTTCTATTAATTGAAATAATTGTAAACATAAAATTGGGATATAATTGCAAGTAAGGAAATAAATCGAATGTTGTATTAATTGGTGAAATAATATGTAATTAATTGTAATTGGATAAAATCAATGTTGTGTGAGCAGTTACACATTTGTTTATAGATAATAAACTTATAAATGTCGTTAAATTAAGTAAAAGGTGACAATTGTTAATTGTTGCCTATTTATTTAATCGGTTGAAATAAATTGGAAATAAATTACAATTAAATATAATTAAATATTACGTTAGTATGAGTTAAGACGTAACTGAAAAATGTGAATGTAATAAAATATATAGTAATGTGAATTATATTTATAAAAAAATAATTGATTTAATAATAAGAGTGAAATCAAGATAAATGAATTTATTGGGATTTTAAATTACAATTAATGAATTCACATTGAAAGTGAACACTGTAATTGGTGTAATATTCAATATTGAATTAGTATAGAAATTTGTTTTAAACGATTACAAATTACCAAGTAATCAAAAATGATAAAATTTGTTAGTTATTAAATTTGAATTTGAGAAGTGATAAAATCAATTTATTAATAACTTATTGAATTAACATGAAAATACCCATTTGGCCACTGTCTTGGATTTTAACGAAACAAGTTTCATCGGATCCGTAACTTGTAGGATTTCAAGTTTCGTAGAGATCGGACTCGTCGTTTGATTGTGTAGGCTTGAAACGCATAGAAATCAATTTAATTGGATCCAATTTGAAATAAGCTGATTTTAAAAGCTAACTTTTTCATATGATGGAATTAGGACTTGAAACCTGTTTCATTGAGTTTAAAAATGTCAAAAACATCTATTTTGATATATGGGATGATCCACTTTTGTTTCGGAGGCAGAATGGGCTTTCGGGTCATTATTTTCAATTCAAATCAATGCATGTGTTATTCGTTCTTATCGGGATTTGTTTGTATAAATAGTTTTGTTCTAACCCTAGTAGCCTTTTTATTTTTCATTGCTGTACGTATTAAAATTTTTGTCATTCCTCTCTTCTCAATGGCTGAAAATCAAAATCCCTAAATCCAAATTCAAATCAAAATCAATTTCAAAAATTCAAACTCCTCCAAACCATGACATATTATATACCGTTTCGAATCTCTCGATGAGCGTGACCCACTGCAATAATTCGTTTCTCAAATCGAATCATCTTTTGGCTAGAAATCAGTGTTTTATTCTCGATCGTCCACAGGCCATAACTTCGTTTAATGGTGGATTTGCAACGAGGAGTCGATCGGATGGTACAGATGCATAGAGGATGATGTATGAAGTCGATCCATATGGTTATATCATGCTGGAAAGGTCAGGATTCGCCAGAATTAGGTGATCTTTGGAGTGGCGGTGGCCACGCCTAGTCGAGGTCAGAGACCCTCGTGTGTGGGGCCTAGGGTCGCCAGAGGGGGGAATGGCGGCGGCGCTGCTTGATCGTGATGGAAGAGCCTGTATAATTGGCGTTTGGTCAATTTGCGATGGCGTCTACGAAGGGAACGGTCGATCACGACTTTGTGCTAGGTTTCATTTAATTCGAACTGTGTAACGTGGGTACAGGTGTCTCCTTACCATTTTACTTTATTTTGATTTTTAATTTAATTTTTAATAATCTAATTAGCATATCTTTTATGTACGAGATCGGATTCATGCGTAGTTTTCTCTGCTACGATCGTATCAAAATTCTTGACATTTTGGAATTCGTTTGGACGAATTCTGAGACTATTCAAATTTGGACCTTATTTTGGAATTTAAATCGATTTGAAATAAAAGGTGAGTGACCCACTCACAACTACAAAATTGTCTTATGTTAATTAAATTGATTTTGTGATGTGATTAGAAGTTGATTAATTATCTTTTGATATATTTAATTTGTCATGCCAATTAAATCCAAATTTTATTGAATTATACCGCCAATTGCTTTAATATTGAATTTAAATTATTAGTTAAATACCTATCAATGATAATCGGTTAATTGTTGTTATTTACTGATTGATCTGAATGATGATTGTGATGGATGTTTAACTTTTGTTATTGGATGAATGGATGTTATATTTATATATTGTTATCACACTCAAGTTCCCTTAGTTATTGTTGGTAAATCACTATAGGTTGAAATGATACACACCCGAACGATCGTATAGATTAGGGAAACATTGTTATGGGTTGAAATGGTAGACTCGAGCGATTTTATGGACTTTAAAATTAAATTCGAGACTGCTAGTCGAAATGATATATACTTGTAGATTTCAAATTATTGCCGGTTGTATATATCAGTATCACTTGACTATAGGGTAGAAAATTATATACGGATGTTGGATTGGTTAAATTAAACGATTTTAAATCCTAAAAATTTTGAATCCATTTAAATGATATTCTAAAATAAAATTTGATTTATATAAACTAAATTATTTTCGAAAATCCAAGCTTAAATGATGAAATTGAAACTGGTTCAAATAAATTGTTTGAAGAATTTAAATTGAAATTTCAAAGTTGAATTTTGAAATGTAAATCAAATTTATTGAAATTGAATTATTGAAATGTTTGAATATTTAAACTTTGAAATCCACTAAATATATAGTCCAAATATGGATTTGAAATCGATATAGATTCGAATGGTTTTATTGAGAATCTGAATTAAAAGATAAAAATTTAGTTTGTTGATTTGGAAGCTGGATATGGCCCAGATATGTTGAAATGGAAGATATAGTTTAATTTGATATTACTTTCAAATTCATTATTTTTATATAAATGTTCACAAAATATATTATTTTAAATTCGAATTTTTAGATTTTCAAACTATATATATCAAACTATATTAAACCTATTTTAAAAGTATTTTAAACTATTTTAATCTATTTTAAATTATTTAATATATTTTAATTTATTTAAACTATTTTAAATTATTTAATCTGTTTTTAACTATTTTAAATTATTTGCTCTATTTTAATCTATATTAAACTATTTTAATCTATTTAAAACTATTTTAATTTATTTAAAAATTATTTTAATCTATTTTAAACTGTTTTAATCTATTTTAAACTAATTAAACCATTTAAACTATTTTATAGTATTTTAAACTATTTTAAAACTATCCAAACTATTTCCTTAAAATAAACTATGCAAGGCTGAATTGTTTATAATTAAATCCTGGTTTAATAGTGAATGTGGTTAAATTATGTTATAACCTAAGTTGGGATTTGAAATGATATTTTCTAGTGAAATGACATATTTTGAGTAAATATGATGATTTGAAATGAGGGTTTTACATATTTTGAAATATGACTTAGGAAGTGAACATGATTTCAAAAGTGATATGGTTTGAATTGAATATGATATTTTTATATCAATTATGAATCGGTTTTGAAAATGTAAAAGAACCTCCAGTATGAAATAAGTGGTTGGTTCTTAAAGAGACCAGGATTAGATATTGTCATACTCTCTACCAATACCGAAAACCACTTTAACAACTGTGTACATGATGGAAATTATAGAATGAAGTAGGATGGTTTATCGTACAATTCTATATGAGGTAATTACGTAACCCTGACTCCCGTGAGTCAGCTTGACGTGACTAAAAAAGGAGCCACGACGGGTCAAGTGAGGTTACACCTCCAATCGGACATGCTTCTTCTATATCATATTATGACTTTGCGATTGATTTGGTGGTCACCCCTTGATTTGATTTGGAAGTGTATTCCGAGGTGGTCCGTAGTAGCTGCTAAGCGTTACGTCTAGTCCGGATCCGCAAAACAGTAGTATCCCACCTTGGGCATTGCCTCGCATACCTTGTCACATGCCTTATCGTGCCCACCACGAGTTTGTTTTGTATTGTACCTATGTAGTGCCCTTTGGGTAAACCATCGATTGGTGGAGCTTACGATATTGTATATACTACGAGTTTGTTTTAAATCCTTTTGAGTTCGTGTGTTTTCATTTTCATTTTGACCTGTTTTGTTTTTAGTTACATACTTATTAAAAAAAGAGTTATTTTGGTTTCCCTTGTTTTAGTTAATTTGTTTTAGATTCATTTGCTTTTGTTTCATACAATAAAATAATGTTTTCCACCCACTTAAAAAAATTCTTTTGTTTGTTGGGGTAATCAATAAAAAATTTGCTTTTTTCTATTTTTCCTTCTTTTAAAAAAAACGAAAAAAAACAAACACAAGGTGTTTTAGTTCAATTTGTTTTGTTTTTCATATAGTTTAATTTGTTTTATTTTACATTCATTTTATTTTCTTCTTTGATATATATATAAAGGAAAAAAAATGTATATATCTTATTTTTAGTTTCAGACCGCAAAAGCAGAAAAGGAAGTGATAAATTTACCTTGCATGCTTATAAAAATAATAATACTTTGCTGCTTTTAAAATAATTTGCTAATAATTGTGCACGTTCTGGTATCGTGTCCCTATCTCTTGTTTTTATTTTCCTTGCATTGTTGGTTGCTTGCATTATAAAAAATAAAGTAATTGTATTTTGACAGTTGTCTTTTTGAACAATTTTATTTCTTGGTGTTTAGGCTATAGCAGAGCAATAATCAGTTATAAACATTACGGTGATTCGTAAATATTATACTGATTGCTTCTTTGAAGGTACTTAAATCTTTGGCCGCATTCCTATGGACTCATGGTGCATCGATAAATCCTATATATTACCTGGCTGAGAACTATCTTGTTCAATTAAGACAAAGTGTGATTATACAATTTTGAGGTAGGAGTTACTTAGGATAGAAAATTTGCAATTAAGTCATTCGCATTCATTTAGTTGCATTAGTTCATGCACATTTTAAAAAAAATTCAAAAAATAAAACAAAAATCAAATTTCTATTTTTAAATAAATTCTCTTTGGTAAATATTTTCCTTTTAAAAAAATCCAAAACAAAATTAAGAAAAGAAAAAAAAAACATTCTTGAAAATGTCTGAATTTCCCCTCTCACATGAATTTTATAATAGTTTTCAAAATCAATATAATGCATATAATTTCACTCAAAATTCTTATGGATATTTTAGTAACAACTATTGTACAGACTATACGAATTTTGAACCATAAAATTTTCAAAATGATGACCAACCCTCATCCCTTGAAAATAGCATTGAAATGATTTTGTCATTATTTGAACAACAAAATCAAATGAAAAATAATTTAAGTAATGTGTGCAATAAATCAAGTCAAGGATTTCAAAATAATAAAAATTCGAATTCACTTCAAAATTCAAATGATTTCAATTATAACCCATGCCAATTCATTTAGAACTCCAAAATGAAATTCAAAATCAAACTGGAAACAATTTGTAAATGATTTTGGCAATGGGAGTTGTTTCAACGATGGTGAAATTTTTTATTCTCAACAATTTCAAATTTAAAATTCTCAAATTAATAATTATAAATTTGATTTTGTTAAGTAAATGGATGAGATTCACAAAGAACACACAGATTTACTATTTGAAACCTACATAAAACAACATGAGGAACAAAATCAAATTCTAACGAGAGATGAGTCAAATTATAATCCAACTTTTACCAAAATTAACAGTTTTCAAATAACAACTTTTGAAATTGAAAATTTTAATTTAATGAAGCTGTGGAAAATATGGTAATCGAGTTGGATTTCAATTCTTTGGAAAGTGTGAAACCAAATTTAAAATTCGATCTTTCTTTTTCTGATTTTGAAAATTTGAATATAAAATCTTTGGATTTTGAACTTGATATATGCAATGAAGTTGTTGATAATCCAACAAAGGAAGATGAATTTAGTGAACATGATTTCTTTTAAATTTTCGAAAATGAGTTGTTGAATTCTGAAGGAGTAGAGTTAAATCACCATTTTGATTTTGAAATCAATAATTCTGAAGAAGTTTCCAATGATATATTTGAATTTCAATTTGGTGAAAATAAAATTGAACTTCAGCTGATTGTTCTATCAACCCAAAAATCATCGAAAATAAAACAAATCAACCGATTTTTAATAAAACAACATTCGTTTTTCTAAATAAACGTTCAACTTTGAAATCTCTTATGGTTTGGTTTTCTGTGCTTAGGCTATGTCTCTCATGTTTGATGAGACAAATGAATTGGTTTATGGAAGACCGTTTCATTGACTCTTTGACGATATACTTTCTCATGTCGTGTAATTAATAATCTTTTCACTTTCATACAAATATAGGTCATATTTTTATTTCATTTTTCTCCTTTCCCTTGGATTGACTATGAGGACATAGTCAAAATCAAGAGTAGAGGGAGTCTCATCGCCATTTTTAATTTTTCATGGTTTATTTTTGCATTTTCTTAACTCAAAAAAATTAAAAAATTAAAACAAAAATTCCAAAACAAATTTTCTTTTTAGCATATTGATTTACTTTTAAAGAAACGCTATAAGATAAATATATTGTTTTGGTTATCAAACTAAAATTTTTAAAAATTTATTTGTCTTAACAAAAATAGAAATAAAGTTTGATTACAAGTAATGATGGTTTAACTAGTATATAGGAAGGTTCATGGTAATAATTATGAAGTATATCCTAATTAAAAATCTTTGTTTAAATGTGGTGGATTTAAAGAAAAGAGTATAACATTTTTGATCTTTTAAGTTAAATGGTGCTAAGATAATTTTGCAAAACTCTTTCTTCACAAAAAAAACATACATAACAAAAAAAATTATTTGTATATATCAATACTTTTTAATAAACACCTAGAGTCATGTGTTCGCACGCAAGTGTGTACACTAATCATGCTCTGTACTCTTCTCATGTAAGTCTGAAAGGCAGTGCACAATCGGTAAATCTGACCTCAGTTTATCTAAGTTGGGTGTATGTATATAAAAATTCTTCTACTAATAATGCCTATAGTCAATAGGTGTACACACTTGTGTGTTCACTTGTCACACTCTGTATTCCCCTTACGTAAGCCCGAAAAGCAGTGCATGGGCCATGTATCTGGCCTCAGTTTCTGAGTTAGGCATATGTAATACTGTTAATATCAATAAAATTTTCAAAAATAGAGAAAGTAAACAATTGAAATCCAAGCACTATTTTTACTTATTTTCTTTGACTTGTTATTCAAAAGATATGAAACTACCACTTTGATAAACTTTGAAAATCAACAAAGGATCCATTTCATAGTTGCACTATGTTATCAACTCAAACAACTAGCCAAACTAGAGTCTAATTGTGATGATAACTTAAATTTCATTGGATGTTTTGACGAGTAAAATGACTTAAATTTCTTGATTTTGACCAGTACTTATATTTAACTTATTCATGTCAAATTTAAAAGTAAATCCTTCATTTGTAATATTTTCAAAAACTTGCATTCATCTCTTTGTAAATAAATTTTACATTTAGAAATTTTCATTTCGCATTTGGATTTTGTGGGTAGTATCTACTGAAAACCCTCACGAGACAACACTCGTCCTACTAGGGACACCTAAAAGTTTAACAGCTTGTTACATACTTTCAATGCAATCGAGTTTCCTACGAAAACAGATTTATCTTAGTTTTAGATTATTCGAGGACGAATAAAAAGATAAGTATGGGGTATTTGATGTGCACGTAAATGTGCATATTTTTACTATTATATTTAATCTAATTTAATTAAAAAAATGATGATATAGGGTATTTTAACATGTTTAAACCAAAATTTCAATTATTTTCAAATTATCATTTATTCATCTTCATATAGGTGTAAAATGATCATTTTCTGTATGATTTAATTTGAGAAAATTTACTTGAACATTTTTATGTTATTTTGTAGGAATTTGGATTCAAATGGAAGAAACATGCATGAAAATATGCGTGTACAAGAGTTAGAGAACAAATGAAGATGGAAATAATTCATTTCATACATCATGAAGGACCCCACCTACCCACTTACCATAATCCTCTATTAAGAGCTAATGCACGTGCTTAAAGCTACATGCATATTTAAATGGAGGATTATGGTCATGCTAATGGTTACTTGGAGGTTATATTTGCCAAGAGGGTATTTTGGATAGTCCAAAAAAATATACATTATAGTTTCAAACTGCTATAAATACACCTCTGTTTCATGTAAAAGCTCTTAGCCTCCTCTTTAGTTAGTTTAGTTTTAGGATCAAAAATAAACAAAAACTCTCTTATCTTTTTCATGGCTTCTTAGTCATTTCTCTTATGTAATTTCATTTATGCAATTTTAATTCACGCTAGTTTATTTCATGCTCTTTTCTTTTATGTTAGTAGCTTAGATTAATTATTACAAGTAGTTGAGCTCTCTTTTTATTTTAATTAGCATGCATTTTCCTCTTATTTTTTGTTTCATGTTGTAACAACCCAGAGTTTCACAGCAATTAATTATCGACATTGGACGATTTAATTTGGTTGCTGATGGCTATTGGCATTTTAATTAGTTGAAAATTCTTTTATACATTTGCTAAAAGATTTGCGGGCTTAAATTTTAATATTGGGCCATGTTTTCTTGATGCTGCGTTATTTCGAGTAATACCCGCCCCCCTTTCATTTTCGTTCATTCAAAAAAAAACCCTAAAACAAAAATCGAACGAACGAAAAATAATGGCGGCTTCTTTTATTTTGGTCGAGTTCGACATTGACTTCGGCTCCTTCAATCTGCGCTCATACTAAGGTGAGTAATTCTATTTACTCACATCTAATTCATTCTTAATATGGTGCTTCTGCAATTCGTTGTTGATTCGATACTGTTTTATCTTTGCCCTTTGTTTTCGTTCGATGTTGGTAATCGGTGTTGTTATGTGAATTTCTTCTATGCTTATGTCGTTCAACTTTGTTTCGATGTTGATGATTTTTAATGGCCTTGGTTCGATTTCTATTATCCACGGCTCTGAATAATTAATTGGTATATGTAGCTTGGGTTCAGAGTGATTTGAACTGCAAATGACTTTGAGTATTTCTTTGTTGGCATCGACATTAAAGTGAATTTCTGTTTCTGCTTCAATTTGATTTTTTTACCTGACTTCGGGTTGTGATGTTGTTTTTGAGATGATTTTGGGATTCCAAGGTTGAACTTGCTACTGTGATTTCTTTTGTGACTTCGGTTACTTCAAATATGTGATTTTTATCACTTGGCATCTTTTGTCAATATTCTAATTCGTTGCATTAGTTTATAACTACTGCATATAAGTATTTATGTGTTGAGCTTGTCACAGATCTTGTGCATTCATGTTCTTGCTATCCCTGTTTCTTTGAATTCTCTGTTGCTTCTAGCTTGAAGTCCTGATAGTATTTTGGGCATAGTTGGACCTGATATGGTCTGCACTGTGTATCGCCGATCCTTTGTATTGCATGACTATATGCAGATTGCACTGTTAAATTTATATTGCCTTTTTTCATGCATTTTGAAGTTCACCTAACATCGGCTGGCAATTGCTTTGTGTATTGGCTTCGGCCACTATGCATTTGTTTCATTTGAGGGCTTGACTTTGAGTCGAGACTGTATTGAGTTATATCTGTGCATCCATTTGTTTGTTAGTATGTATCATTTGGCTTCGAGTTGTTGCTGCATTTGCTCCAGTAATTCGTGTTGTTTTGTAGTTGCTGTCCACACATGTACATGCCTCACCGCAGTGTATATATCTGCATTCATATTCCTGCTTGTGCATCACCTTATATCTGTCGCACTTGTGTTGTGGTTCCACCTTAGTGCATCTTTGGCCTTGTTTATTTGTGATTCCCCTACTTTTGTTATTTTCTAAACTCGTGCAAACTTGCACTGTAAACTCTCTTCTGCCATGTGCAATCGGGTTCGACACTGTCTTGTGGCTTTGTTCGAACTACCTATTTATGTGAAATTGATTTCATGTTGCATTTCCCAGTTTCACAGTGTATTTCCTATATGCAGTGGCAGTTCATCTTTAATTACTTTAGAGGATTGCCACATAGGCAAGCATCCCTTAATTCATGAAAGCATTGTTACTTTCATTTCCTTGGTCAGAACTATTGCATAATTGGTTGCAGCCACACGGTATTGAGTTTTTGTGTACATCATCACTGTAGTGGCAAGGCAGTGCACGCAAGCGTGAACTGCAGCCACACGGTATGGAGCTTTAGAGTACATCATCACGGTAGTGGCAAGGCAGTGCACGCAAGCGTGAACTGCAGCCACACAGTATTGTTTTATTGATATTCTTTTTGTATTGATTTAATGATCTTTTGGTATTCCATATGCTGTAGCGGCGAGGCAGTGCACGCGTGCGTGTACTGCAGCCCTACCCGAATTGACATTTTAATTGATATTTCAATATTTTGTGTCGTATTCTGATTTGGTTTAATTTGATGGTTTAGTTGATATCTAATTATCTTTTTGATAATTAGATTATGAGTTTCTAATTATTTATTCAATAATTAGATTTTGTTGTTAATTGTCGATTTGGCAATTTTGATGTTTTCCAAATTATATTCGTTGATATTCTCTTTACCTTATCTTTGTTGATGATTTGAATCTGTTGATTGTTGTTTATCATTGTTACGTGTTATATTTATCGTTATCCGATTTCTTTATTTAAGGATCGGATAGACGAGATTTATTGTGACTGTCGTCTATTTGTTACTTAATTATTATTGCTTCTGTGCTCTAATAACTGAGTTTGAATTAGACTGACCCGTGTATTATTTTCTTTGAATTTAATACTCGGGTCAGACCGAGTTATTATAGGTCATAGATATCCTGCTTTGGATTGCTGTTAGAGTTATGAAGTCTTTTCATATCTTTTGGAGTAGTCGTTGTCATTTTTAGTAGTCAGTGTATTAGTGTAGGAAGATATGTATTCATGTATATTATTCACGATAATGTACTTGTATATGTAACTTTCAGTGTCGACAGTTGTAGTTGTATCATATGTATTGTATCACATGTATTATAACTGACATCATTTATTGTATATATGAGACTTTCCGTTTTATCTGTGTTCCGCATTTATATTATCTGTGTTATTATTATATTTACTGTCCTAAACTATTATGAACCATCGTAGTTCGTTTTATACTGGAATTGGGGTATCTCGATGGGAGTAAATAAATCAGAGATGAAAAATGAAAGAATATATATACCACTCCTATCGAGATAACCAATACTAGTGTAAGGCCTAACTACGGATGGCCGCTCCTCAACAGCCTTATTCTCCACGCTAGTTAACAACACTACACTGTAGTGTTCTTGGCTAGCGTGGGTATAGAGGTGGGGCGTCACAGCTTGGTATCAGAGCCTGGGGTTTATGGACATAATATAAAACATAACTTAGATGGAACATGTGTTACAACTATTTGTTGACGTTTTATCTCACATCTATGTCTTTGCTTATCTTTAATTGTTAGGTACGAATTCCTAACGCTTATTGATGTGCATTTGATTTTTGATTTCGTGAAAGTATTTTGGCTTCGGTCTCCATTTGCTTTGCGAACTCAAGTTGGGTTTTTGATGATGAGGATTTTGTTCTTGTGTTTTTGGATTTGAATTGATTTAGCCGATGTTGATTTTGTTCGAATTTGGCCAATTAAAGCTATTTTGACCTCTGGACTTTGTTCCACTTTTGTGCTATGCTATGGGTGTCATTGTGTACCTGTTACACTGTGATGAAAAATAGCTCGACCGGTTGCAAATTGAGTGATTTTGATTTTCACTCATATCTAGTTCGAATCTCAGTGATTTTGAGCTTGATATTTTGTGTTTTCCTCGGCTTGATTTCCATTTGACTTCGGTCACTTTGTTTTTGTGAAATTGTTAATTCCTTGATTTCCAAGACTCTGACTTTGTTTGCCGTTGAATTCTTTGATGATGATGTTGATTCGTTTTGTACTCGACTGTGGCCATTAATTGTTGACTTCGGCATTGACTTGATTTTTATTTTTTGTTGAGGTCAGTTATGCATTTATGCTCGTTCTGCTTTGTTTTTCCAATTGTTAATCGATTCTTCTTTTCCGATTAGTTGTTATCACCTTTGTCGACTTTGATAACTTCTATTTCTGGAATTTCTGGGTACTTCTATTTTGATGGATTTGGAATCGAATTCTTTGGATTTTATTCACGTCTTCGAATGTGAATTTTAGTGAATTGATTTGGTTTCCAAATTTAACCGATTCTTGTTAATTCCCTGATTGCTGCAATCATTTATTAGCAACTTTGATGACATTTTGTTCGAGATTTTTGTGAACATATTTTTTGAAGGATTCAGTATCGATTTCTTTGGATTCTATTCACATCTTTGTATGCGAATTCTTGTGATTGATTGTTTCTACAATCACTTTTATGCTTTGTCACTTTGAAATTATGAAGGTTTTCTATACTAGTAGTAAATATCAAAACCCTTTTCTCCAAACGATTTCAAAACTATTTTACTACAAAGCTCTTTTCCTAAACCGTTTTCCAATCTATTAGTATATACAAACCTTTACCTCACTTGTATGAGAAATTGAATTAAACGGCTTAGTAAAACAAGTGGTATGAAACGCTTGCGTTTGCTTCGTCGGTTAACTCTTGGACTTGTTCGATTGAAAACTCTTGTGACAATTTTCTAGTGAAGATCTACAGTTTGTTCGTAAATATTTGAGTTAAGCTAGTGGTTATGGGACATGAAGCTAAACTTTTATATTTACTAACTTAGTGTAATTGACACTTCTTGATGATCATGACGATCATTTTTGTGATTTAGACTAGCAACTGTGCGATGTCTCTTTGTCTGCGAGGGAGATTAGACCCCGCTCTTGTGATGTTTCGCCATCGCATTTGTGTGATGTTTCGCCATCACATATGTGGGGTAGTGCCCCACGGTCTTCGGACCATTCGTGTGTCAAAATTTAATGGTTGGCCACCATGAGATAGCGTCTCGTTTTATGATACCGGTTGGTGAGTTTTCATGCTCCCATTTTGTGTTAGGCCTTCCCCTTTTTATGATTTAGACTAGCGATTGTGCGATGTCTCTTTGTCTACGAGGGAGACTAAACCCCGTTTGTGTGATTTTGCGACTCACATATGTGGGGTAGCGCCCCACGGTCTGCGGACCATTCGTGTGTCAAAATTTAATGGTTAGCCACCATGAGATAGCGTCTCATTTTGTGATACCGGTGTGGTGAGTTTTCATACTCCTGTTTTGTGATAGGCCTCCCCCCTCTTTGTGTTTTCTGGATTTCTTGTGTAGATTTCTAGAATTTGTGTTTTCTGGATTTCTTGTGATGATTTCTAGAATTTGTGCTTCACCAATTTTCATGATTTCTATTGATAAGTTTTATCAACTTTTGTGCATTCGTGAATTCATGTGTCATTGACTTGTTATGAATACAAGTTTAGGGTATGATACCCCTTTCTATCTTTAAGAAGATTCTTGTGACATTTTTGATGAATGAAAATTCATTGGTATTATATTTTGATGCCAATTATTTTGATGAGATTTTGACGTATAAAAATTACTGTCGCTTTGACTTCAGTAACCGTCAATTTTAAAATGGATTTTCAAGCCGTTATCCCGCGATGCTTATTTTGTTGTCCGTTTTTTTACGGTATTTTGAGAAGTGCAATTTCCTTGTCGAAGTTGCTACTGATGTTGCTGTTTTAATCACGTGTTTTAAAAAAAAGTTGTTTCAAAATAAAAATTGCTTTCAAAAAAAATTCAGTTTACGTTTTCAAAAGAATGACGAAGCGATTTAAACGTTTCAGTAAAATCGAGGACCGTGACCCCTTTCTTTTGCTGATTCGCTTAATTCCGGACTTGTTCATTTGAGAATGTAAATTATTATTTTTATAAAATAAATGAAAATTGTATTCATAAGTTTTGCACTTTGCGCTTTCAAAAGAATGAGGAAGCGATTTAAACGTTTCAACAAAATCGAAGACTGTGACCCCTTTCGTTTACTGATTCGTTTAATTCCGGCATTGTCCATTTGAGAATGCGAAATGTTATTTTTAGAATACACAATTTTACACTTTCAAGGAAACGATGAAGTGAATTAAACGATTTAGTAAAACTCGTGGTTATGGGACATGTGTGTTTGCTATTTCGGTTAATTCCGGACTCGTTAATTGAAATATTTGTGATTTCTGATTATCGTTTTTGATAATCGGATATTTGTGATTTCTGATTATCGTTTTTGATAATCGGATATTTGTGATTTCTGATCTATCGTTTTTGATAATCAGATATTTGTTGTTTCTGATTATCGCTTGTGATAGTTAGATATTTGAGATTTAATTATCGTTTTTGATAATTAAATATTTGTTGAATTGAGATTTGATTATCATTTGTGATAATTAAATATTTGTGATTTAAGATTTGATTATCGTTTTTGATAATTAAATATTTGTTGTTTCCGATTATCGTATTTGATAATCGGATATTTGTTGATTTGAGATTTCTAGTTATCGTTTTTGGTAATTAGATATTTGCAGTTTTGCGATTTGTGAATTTTGTTTTCTAATTGTCTTTGTTGATAATTAAATTTTGATGTTTTCTAATTATCGTATCGATAATTAGATATTGTTGTTTTGTGATTTTATATTCTAATTATCTAATTGACAATTGAATATCGCTGATAATTGCATTTAATTAGTTTTATGTTTTCTGATTGTCTATTGATAATTAGATTTTGTTGAGAATTTTTGAATTTCTTTTATTGAGATTAAAAGATTTCCTTGGCGTTTGTATTCCCGAATTTTATTTTTCTAGCTTAACCAGTTTATGTTAGAAAAAATAATTGTTATTGACATCTTTACTTATGAAGATTGCGGGGACGCAATTTTTATAAGGAGGGGAGTCTGTAACAACTCAGAGTTTCACAGCAATTAATTATCGACATTAGACGATTTAATTTGGTTGCTAATGGCTATTGGCATTTTAATTAGTTGAAAATTCTTTTATACATTTGCTAAAAGATTTGCGGGCTTAAAATTTAATATTGGGCCATGTTTTCTTGATGCTGCGTTATTTCGAGTAATACCCGCCCACTTTCATTTTCGTTCATTCGGAAAAAAACCTAAAACAAAAATCGAACGAACGAAAAATAATGGCAGCTTCTTTTATTTTGGTCGAGTTCGACATTGACTTCGGCTCCTTCAATCTGCGCTCGTACTAAGGTGAGTAATTCTATTTACTCACATCTAATTCATTCTTAATATGGTGCTTCTGCAATTCGTTGTTGATTCGATACTGTTTTATCTTGGCCCTTTGTTTTCGTTCGATGTTGGTAATCGATGTTGTTATGTGAATTTCTTCTGTGCTTATGTCGTTCAACTTTGTTTCGATGTTGATGATTTTTAATAGCCTTGGTTCGATTTCTATTATCCACGGCTCTGAATAATTAATTGGTATATGTAGCTTGGGTTCAGAGTGATTTGAAATGCAAATGACTTTGAGTATTTCTTTGTTGGCATCGGCATTAAAGTGAATTTCTGTTTCTGCTTCAATTTGATTTTTTTACCTGACTTCGGGTTGTGATGTTGTTTTTGAGATGATTTTGGGCTTCCAAGGTTGAACTTGCTACTGTGATTTCTTTTGTGACTTCGGTTACTTCAAATATGTGATTTTTATCACTTGGCATCTTTTGTCAATATTCTAATTCGCTGCATTAGTTTATAACTACTGCATATAAGTATTTATGTATTGAGCTTGTCACAGATCTTGTGCATTCATGTTCTTGCTATCCCTGTTTCTTTGAATTCTCTGTTGCTTCTAGCTTGAAGTCCTGATAGTATTTTGGGCATAGTTGGACCTGATATGGTCTGCATTGTGTATCGCCGATCCTTTGTATTGCATGACTATATGCAGATTGCACTGTTAAGTTTATATTGCCTTTGTTCGTGCATTTTGAAGTTCACCTGACATCGGCTTGCAATTGCTATGTGTATTAGCTTCGGCCACTATGCATTTGTTTCATTTGAGGGCTTGACTTTGAGTCGAGACTGTATTGAGTTATATCTGTGCATCCATTTGTTTGTTAGTATGTATCATTTGGCTTCGAGTTGCTGCTGCATTTGCTCCAGTAATTCATGTTGTTTTGTAGTTGCTGTCCACACATGTACATGCCTCACCGCAGTGTATATATCTGCATTCATATTCCTGCTTGTGCATCACCTTATATCTGTCGCACTTGTGTTGTGGTTCCACCTCAGTGCATCTTTGGCCTTGTTTATTTGTGATTCCCCTACTTTTGTTATTTTCTGAACTCGTGCAAACTTGCACTGTAAACTCTCTTCTGCCATGTGCAATCGGGTTCGACACTGTCTTGTGGCTTTGTTCGAACTACCTATTTATGTGAAATTGATTTCATGTTGCATTGCCCAGTTTCACAGTGTATTTCCTATATGCAGTGGCAGTTCATCTTTAATTACTTTAGAGGATTGCCACATAGGCAAGCATCCCTTAATTCATGAAAGCATTGTTACTTTCATTTCCTTGGTCAGAATTATTGCATAATTGGTTGTAGCCACACGGTATTGAGTTTTTGTGTACATCATCACTGTAGTGGCAAGGCAGTGCACGCAAGCGTGAACTGCAGCCACACGGCATGGAGCTTTAGAGTACATCATCACGGTAGTGGCAAGGCAGTGCATGCAAGCGTGAACTGCATCCACACATTATTGTTTTATTGATATTCTTTTTGTGTTGATTTAATGATCTTTTGGTATTCCATATGCTGTAGCGGCGAGGCAGTGCACGCGTGCGTGTACTGCAGCCCTACTCGAATTGACATTTTAATTGATATTTCAATATTTTGTGTCGTATTCTGATTTGGTTTAATTTGATGGTTTAGTTGATATCTAATTATCTTTTTGATAATTAGATTATGAGTTTCTAATTATTTATTCAATAATTAGATTTTGTTGTTAATTGCCGATTTGGCAATTTTGATGTTTTCCAAATTATATTCGTTGATATTCTTTTTACCTTATCTTTGTTGATGATTTGAATCTGCTGATTGTTGTTTAACACTGTTACGTGTTATATTTATCGTTATCCGGTTTCTTTATTTAAGGATCGGATAGACGAGATTTATTGTGACTGTCGTCTATTTGTTACTTAATTATTATTGCTTCTGTGCTCTAATAACTGAGTTTGAATTAGACTGGCCCGTGTATTATTTTCTTTGAATTTAATACTCGGGTCAGACCGAGTTGTTACAGGTTGTAGATATCCTGCTTTGGATTGTTCTAGAGCTATGAAGTCTTTTCATATCTTTTGGAGTAATCGTTGTCATTTTTAGTAGTCAGTGTATTAGTGTAGGAAGATATGTATTCATGTATATTATTCATGATAATGTACTTGTATATGTAACTTCCAGTGTCGATAGTTGTAGTTGTATCATATGTATTGTATCACATGTATTGTAACTGACATCAGTTATTGTATATATGAGACTTTCCGTTTTATCTGTGTTCCGCATTTATATTATCTGTGTTATTATTATATTTACTGTCCTAAACTATTATGAACCATCGTAGTTCGTTTTATACTGGAATTGGGGTATCTCGATGGGAGTAAATAAATCAGAGATGAAAAATGAAAGAATATATATACCACTCCTATCGAGATAACCAATACTAGTGTAAGGCCTAACTACGGATGGCCGCTCCTCAACAGCCTTATTCTCCGTACTAGTTGGCAACATTACACCGTAGTGTTCTTGGCTAGCGTGGGTATAGAGGTGGGGCGTCACACATGTTGAACTTTACATTTTTTTGAAGTGATAACAAATATGAGAAGCTAAACCTCTTCAATTTAGATGTAATGAAGCTCTCTTAATCATGTAGATTCAACATTATGATAACTTGTGATCTCTTTTTGTGCTTAATGACAATATTTGATGTGGTTTAATTTTATTGTATAAGCTTTGAATTTGATTGCCTATGTTGTTGACACCAAACAGGCTATGCTTAAACAGAGACAAATTACCTCTTCATGTATATATGATGTTGGTAATGAAGTGGATTTAAAATCAAAATTTGATGGTCTGTATTACTAATCAAAAGTAGATGGATCATACTTAGAATATATTTTATTTTCAAGTTCATGTCAATTATCATGAGAGTTAGTAAGTGGTTTAGTGGGTATGTTAAAGTTTGATGGTTTATGTTGGGCTAATTAATAGCATAAATAGGCCATACTTATGATAAACATATCTACTAAATTCACTAATGACCAAAAGAGAGATCAAAATTTCATATATGTTGATTTATGTGATCTTGAGAAGGATATTGCCTCTAAATTGCCATCTACTCTTATGTTTCTATTCACTTTCTTTTGTAGTTTTCTATATTTTTTATCTTAAAACAATTTCAAACTCTTGGTTAATTTGATTGAATAGAATTTTAAATCAATACAATTCCCTTCAGATCGACCTGTACTCACCATATACTAGAATTGGGTTGTGCGCTTGTGGTTAATTTTTAATTTAAAATTTTCGGCTATATTTAATCTGATAGAGAATTAGCCGTTAAACATCCATCATCCAAATTAGCCGAAGCAGCTCTGTTTGAATCCCAAAATGGAGAGGTAAGTTCCCTTCTCTGGTCAAGGATCGGCACCGATCATTCCTGGCTGACCACGATGGTCTGCCTGTTGATGCCCCGAGGTTCCTAGCGATATCCATCTATTCTGTGGTGCCCATGTCTGCGATACTTGTTCGATGAATTAGAACTCTGCGATTCCGACTAAGGAGTAGGGTCCTCCTAGCCTTTCCTCACTGTTTCTGAGTGATTTGGTTCATTAGGTTGATGTTGGTCTAAATTTGCTGATTTAGTTGCCGACAGCTATCCGTTAGTTCTCCATCAGATTCTAGAATTCAGCTCTTGTAATAGTATCAATTAGATTCTGGACTTCAACTAGCTCAGGATTCACATACATTGGTTGACTACTTGGGCCTCCTTGCTGGATACTAGCATTCTTATTTCCTTCCATGTTTTGAGAAGTGAATCTTGTGTTCCTCACCATTGTTGATAACATTGCTTAGATTTTTACAAATATGAGTAGAAAGAGAAAACTTACTGAAGATAACTATAGGTCTCCTTTTAGGGATTTATGCAATCCAGTAGAAAAAAGGGATCCTAATAATCTGAGAATTAAGGTTCTCAATGAAAACACCAAAATGTTTGCACCAAAAATGGTTACAAACACTCAAAATCAGTTTTTGTAGAGAGTAAATGAAGAAAAGTAAAATTAAAATGAGTAAATGAATAAGCAAGCAAAAGAGAATAAGTAATAATCAAAGATACATAGGTTTATAGTGGTTTGACGTTGTATGCCTACGTCCACTTTGAAGATTATACTTTATTACTCTTTAATGAATCTGATTACAACAGTACAACAAAGCTTGCACTTGATTAAAATGGAGTCTCGAGTAGCAAGCAGCCTAAAGATCCTAAAAATGAACCAATAGGTCTATATTTATAGGGAGAGATGATGAGATATTTCGCTAAGATTTTGGCAGAGGGTTCTCTAGGTCCATAGGGGCCCACCATAACGATCGGTAGTCATCGTGCGTTGTTTTGAAACGATAGGTATAAATTATACTGATCGTTATTTTTGCTTCTAATTGTCATGCAATCGTTTGTGGAGGGTCCCACATGCCTCTAGACCCTTCTCCTAAAATATGAAGTCATTCTAATTTGTCGTTTAAAAGACATGGATTAATCTTTGTTGTATTTAGGTTGCTTGTGGAGTTACATCGATCGTTAGGAACGATCGGCATAAAACAGTCAGTATTTCTTGAACCTGAGAGTTTTGACCTGTAATTATTTTTGTGGGCTTTACCCTTCAATATATTGATGCTCTGAAAGTTCAAGTGAATTGGCCTTATGGATTTTGAGATATCGATCGATCTTCGCTGATTTGAGCTGTTTTATGGATCGTTCTCGATCGATCCATATAAATCCTTGCTTTGTGCGTAACTCACGCATATGAACTCCGATTGACTTGAAATTTGGAATGTAGCTTCATAGGGCTATGCATGTCTCTCCATACTGATTGCACCTTGATTGTGTCTTGTTCCGTATCTGCTTGACCATCATCCATAGTATCGTACACAACTGATTCTCAAGGCTGGAAACCATCTGCTTCTAATAAAGTTGATGATATCACGGTCTTACCAAAAGACGGGATAACAGGGTGATTAGGTGTTTTTTGATTCGAAAGACTCTGTAACATCCCGCCTTTTCGCATGCTTTAAGTCGACACACATGCCAATTCAAACCATATGGAAGGCCGGATTGTTATGGGGTAAATAAGAAAAGCAGGGAAAGAAAAAAAACAAAATAGAATCTTTCAACGAAACGATAAAATATAATAATCAAATATACAGTTCATGAAGCTGTTTACAAAATATTCGATTATATTTATACAATACATATCAGAGTTGCACATACCATAGAACAATAATTAATTCAGCAGAATCAAATGGTGTAGAGGAATAACATAGTATATAATAGTAATGTAAATCTTCATCCTCATCCTTCAGAGCAAAAGTCTTCGAATACAGAAATGCTCAGGCTGACACGAGCGAATTGAAAAGACAAAATACTCGAGTCGGAACTAAAAGATCTTATGTGAGTTAAACTAACAGAAATAAATATGAGTGCAGTAACTCAAGAGATGCTCGGGATTCACATCTTCTAAGGATTCGTTAAACTATTTACTATATAGTATATTTCGCTATTATAATAGTGTCTAATTGTAAAATAAACTTACTTTTAAATAGTGTTAAGGCTTTACATTTTCCATCTTAACACATTTATATATTCCCATAGTCTATACAGTACTGTAATCTCCCCCGTACTGGGCGTCGTCAGAGGGCACTCCATAGGTATGGTACAAAACCAAAATCGTATAAGGAGCGCTAGGGTAGGTGACACGGCACAACTAGGCAATGCCAGGGTAAATATACCAATTACGCTTCCGGATCGGCGGTAACGCATAGCCGCAGCTACCGCCCACCTCGAGCCACACCCCCAAATCAAAGAAATCAAAAGTGGCCACCGAACAAATCCAAAGTCAGAGTAGAATATCGAAGGGATGTGTCCGATCAAAGGTGCTACTCATTAACCCGTCGATCGCTCCTGTTTTAGCCCCCTTATGCCAACTCACGGGAGTTGGGTCCACGTATTTACCTCAAAGGAAACGCCGCCGCCATCCTACTTCATTCTGGAATCTCCACCGCGTACACGGTTGTTAAAGTGGTTTTCGGAGTTGGCAGAGAGTATGACAACTTCTGATCCCGGTCTCTTCAACAACCAAACGTAATTATAACACCGCTGTTGGGCGAATTCTCACCCAAAAGACCTCGAGACCAAGAAGCCACAGTTTCACTCGGGTTCGCAATCTCCACTTCATTCAGCACGACCAGCCACCTTCTCATTCGGCAATGCAAGACCAAGTCCATTCGGCTTGGATAGCCTCCTTCTCATTCGGCCTCCTTCCCATTCGGCCTCCTTCTCGTTCGGCAATACAAGCCCGAACCCATTCGGCATAACCAGCTATCCACCGAGCCAACTCTCCGCAACCGGTCCAAGCAAGCACCGAACCACCTCACCACCGGTCCACACCTATCACCGGTCCACACTCACTGCCGATCCACATCCACACCGCTACCACCGGTCCACACCTACCACCGGTCCAAGCTCCATGCCGAATGAGACCTCGTCGAACCAGACAACTGCCAGTCCAGACTGCTTCAGCCCGGGCCCACCAGCAGCCATATACATCCAAGACCCCTGCCCCCTACCTCACTCTATAAATAGAGGGGCAGGGGTACAACAATGGCAGACAAGTTTGAGAGCTCAAGCACGGAAGGAACTTTCAAACTACTTTCATATACTTGTACACAAAGCATTGTACTTGTAATCTAAAAGAAAGAAGATAATAACATATAAAGTGGACGTAGGCACGTTCTGGCCGAACCACTATAAATCTGTGTGTCTTTTACATTTCAGCCCCTGCTTTTTTCATATTTACATAACTCATCTAAATCATTAAGAATCACATAAAACCAATTAAATCTCACGACTTGGAGGTGTTTGCCCACTTTTCGCGCAAACATTTTTGGTGCTTTCACTGAGAACTTCATACTCGAAGCTTCAGCTTCCCTCATTCAACCTTCTTTCCCAATAGCACCCTACATTGCCTAGGAAACATGACTTCCAGGCCAAGAAAAGATGCCAACAAGGGAAAGAACGCTGCAACTAGCAGCGCTCCAAATCCAGTGGATCCAGATCAAGAAAACCATCCCACTACAGCAGCAGTGCCACATGAAGATCAGGCAATTCCAACATCCCCTGCCGCGGAACAACCGACAGTAATCACTAGAGCAGACCTAGACAGAGTTGTGGTGGAAGTGACTAACCGCTTCGCATCCCAACAAGAAGCTTTGGTGAACCAACTCATGTCACGCTTAAGAGATGTCGAAGAATCCAACCGCAACACTGAATCATGGGATGAATCTCAATCTGGAGGATCTCGGAGACAGCAAAGGTCTTCCCTCTTTGAGGAAGCCATCAACAGGAACAACAATGATAGGGGCCGCGCCCGAACTCAGCCCGAACTCCGACTCGATGAAGCGCTTGGAACCGAACCCAGTGGGGGAGGCGCCAGGCGAGGGTCGGATGTAGCTGAGCCAGTCATGCCACCTAATCATAGAAACCCCGCTGAACGGAGCCGAGCTAGAACCCAGCCCGAAGTTGACCCCATGGAAATGCTCGAAACAGAACCCCGCAGGGGAAGATCAAGGCAGGGGGCAACTGTAGTTGGTCCTAGCATGCATCCGAGCAGCCAGAGGCAACCACTGGATAACGTCAGAAGTGATAGACTATACCATCCCTACAGGTCATCTGGACGAGATCGATCTCGCAGGGAAGAACCAAGTTCATTTCTATCCGCACCAAATTCTGATGAAAGAATGGCACGACTATTCAGAGAATGCGTCCAACGGGAGCAAAGGGACCGAGGAATAGGCGCTAGGGTCACCAGCCCCTTTACCCGCAATATCGAAACTGCCATCACCCCCCGGGAATGGAAAATGCCAACCATGGAACCTTACAAGGGAACTTCCGACCCCATCGTACACTTACAAAGATACACCCAGCATATGCTCATGAGCGGAGCAACAGAAGGGGTGCTGTGTAAATGCTTTCCGCTATTCCTAGCAGATCTAGCTACCTCCTGGTTCTGCCATCTACCCCAAGGATCTATCAGCTCATGGGAGATGTTGAAAGAAAGGTTCATTAGCCAGTTCCGCATCCATGTAGAACAACCCAAGGATGCTTATTCTCTATCCAATGTCAAACAGAAATCCGGAGAGACACTGCAACAATATCTAACTCGGTTCAACGCCGCAGCGGCCGCAGTCCAAGATGCCGATGAGAAACTCACCCTAATGGCCCTCTGTAGCGGTGTACACCCAGATACCAAGTTCGCAAGAAGACTAACTAAGGAAAAACCAGCTACTTTACCTGATTTCTTCCATGAAGCTGGAAAGTATATGAGACTTGAAGACGCCGCCATTGAGAGGCAGTCAGGGCAACAAGGTAAGACAACTTCGGACAAGGTTCCCGCTGCAGCCAAGGACACTCGAAGAAATGAATCTAGAGACAATGCTGGGGGCAGGAAGGTTGAAAAACGCCAATATCGACCAGGACCGAGATTTGACTCCTACACTCCTTTGAATGAAACAATCGAAAACATCTTTCTAGCCACTCAGGGCGAACTTGGATACAAGCGCCCCCCGCACAAGAAAGAATCTGATAACGCACTCAAGTCTGGAAAGTTCTGCCGCTTCCACGAATCCCACGGACATGACACCAATGAATGCCACCATCTCCGGGACTTGATCGAAGAACACATCAGAAGAAGAAGGCTGGAACGCTATGTGAAAGGTCAGAACAGGACTCCAACTCCTGCCAATGAGAACCCAAAGCGACCCGTCCCAGAAGTAGGCGGAGGGAATCGCAACACCAGTGGCTCTAGTCAAGAGAAGATAGTGGTCCATACCATCTCGGGAGGACCACACATCGTCGACAGAAGCAGGGCGGAGATGGAAAGATACGGCAAGTCACTTAGAAATGCTGAATGCTATGTTAACTTCATCATGGAAGAACACCATCCGAAATGGAAAGAGAGTGACGACATCGTATTCAGTAGGCGTGATTTAGAAGGAAGACGGTATCCGCATATGGATCCCATGGTCATCTCTGCCTGGTTCGGTCCAGCTAAAGTTTTCTGAATTCTAATAGACACAGGAAGCTCCGTAAATATCCTATTCAAGCATGCTTTCGACAAAATGAAGCTGTCAATGAAGGATGTGTCTCCCTGCAACAAACCCCTGCACGGTTTCACTGGAGATGCAAAAATACCCCTCGGGCAACTTGACCTCTTCGTCGAAATAGGAAGTCATCCCCTCTCCGTTGTGCGAAAACAAATGTTCGTACTAATAGAAAACCACTCGGCCTACAACGCCTTCTTGGGAAGACCAGCCTTGTCTGACTTCCAAATTGTCCTAGCCCCGTGGTGCCTAAAGATGAAATTTCCAACAGATAACGGAATAGGAGAAGTTGAAGGAGATCAAGACGCCGCTCGAGATTGCTATGTAACTGAACTTCGCAATAACCGTAGAAAGAATAAAGGGAAAGATGCAGAGACTACTCTCTGCATGAAAAGCTTGGAAGCATAGCAACTAAAGAAAGCCCCTCCTCTTCGGTACACCAGCGATCCTTTCAATGAACTAGACCCTAGGGATAAGGAGGAGGAGGCTACCGCTGAGCCTGCGGAGGCCATGGAATTCGTATCTGTAGACAAACATGATTCAAGTAGACTATTAAAAATAGGATCTCAGCTAAAAGCAGAATTGAAGGATCAGCTCATTGACTTTCTCCTCCACAACTTAGATGTATTTGCGTGGAGACATGCCGATATGACGGGAATATCTCAGACATAGCATGCCACATGCTGAACGTCGATCCCACCAAGGTACCGATAAAGCAGAAAAAGAGAAGCATGGGAGCAGAACGATCAGCAGCCCTCGATGAGGAAGTAAAGAACCTACTTGCTAATGACTTCATACGAGAAGCCATCTACCCAGAATGGATCGCTAACCCAGTACTAGTAAAGAAAGCTAATGGGAAGTGGCGAACATGCATTGATTTCTCCAACTTAAATGACGCTTGCCCGAAAGACTGCTTCCCGCTCCCCCGAATCGATCAGCTTGTGGACAGCACTGCCAGGCACGAACTTTTATCTTTTATGGATGCATACTCCGGATACAACCAGATTCCCATGCACGCTCCCGATCAAGACCACACTAGCTTTATCACTGACCGGGGATTATATTGTTACAAAGTCATGCCTTTTGGACTCAAAAATGCCGGAGCTACCTATCAGCGCCTCGTCAACAAGATGTTCGCGAAATTAATAGGACGAACTATGGAAGTATATGTGGATGACATGTTGGTAAAGTCCAGAAGAGCCGACGATCATGTAAGCCACCTGAGCGAGATGTTTCAGGTACTTCGCCAATATGGAATGAAGCTGAATCCTCTAAAGTGCTCCTTCGGAGTGTCATCGGGAAAATTCTTAGGATTCATCGTCCATGCCAGAGGAATTGAAGCAAACCCTGAACAAATCCGGGCTCTAAAAGAAATAAGGATACCTTCCACTCGAAAAGAAATGCAGAGCCTAAACGGAAAGGTGGCCGCCCTAAGCAGATTCATTTCCAAAGCAACTGACAAGTGCGTCCCTTTCTTCGAAGCTCTCAAGAAAGACAAAGGAAAATTCGAATGGACCGATGAATGCTTAAAAACCTTCCTTAACCTGATCGAACACCTTCAGAAACCACCAGTACTCTTGACTCCAAACGAAGGCGAAGAGCTATACCTATACCTCGCTGTATCATCTCATGCTCCAAGCGCTGCCCTGGTAAGAGAAGAAGACCGCACACAACGCCCGGTGTACTTTATAAGTAAGAGATTTACAGGGGCAGAAGCCAGATATCCTAAACTTGAGAAATTGGCATATTGTTTATTGATCGCGTCACGAAAACTGCGACACTACTTCCAATCTCACTCCATCAGAGTTCTAACCGATCAACCACTAAGACAGGTGCTCCATCGTCCCGACACTTCTGGACGACTCCTCAAATGGTGCATTGAACTAAGTCAGTATGACGTCACCTACCATCCTCGCACCGCTATCAAGGGGCAAGCCATGGCCGATTTCATTGCCGAATTCACTACCAACGAAGGCAAGGATCAGTTTGAAATAGCAAAAAACATCAAGTGGAACCTCTTTGTAGATGGAGCATCAAACGAACAAGGCTCGGGGGCTGGTATTGTGATAATCACCCCCAGGGGAAGAAAGCTATACTATGCATTAAGGTTGGAATTCGCGGCCACTAACAACGATGCGGAGTATGAGGCAGTAATAGCGGGATTGGAGCTTGCCTTAGAAATTGGAGTCAATTCTTTATGTCTTCATAGTGATTCTCAACTTATCGTAAACCAAGTATTAGGAGAATTCCAGACACGAGGAGAACGACTCACAGCATATCTAAAGAAAACCAAACTGCTCTCGACCAATTGGACCATTATCTAATCAAACACATTCCTCGAGAAGATAACCAAGAGGCCGATGAACTAGCAAAGCAAGCTAGTATGAAGAATAGCACCATTTCCGGAGCACTAGCCATCTCAAGGCAGCTAGCCCCAAGTTTCGAACAAGTGAATCTGATAACTGCAATTGAAGAAGCAACTTGGATGACTCCTATCCGGAAATATTTGCAGGACGGCACACTACCAGACAAACGTGATGAAGTCAGGAGAATTTTGAGGAAAGCTCCCCACTACACAATACAAGAAGGCATCCTCTATCGGCGTGGCTTCTCTAGCCCCTTATTCAGATGCGTCGCTGGAAGGGAAGCCAAGGAAATCTTATTCAACATCCATTAAGGAAGTTGCGGAGATCACACTGGAGGGCAGACTCTGGCGAAAAAGATACTCCGATATGGATATTACTGGCCTACACTAAACAAAGACGCCTTATACTTCGTCAAGAGATGTGACAGATGTCAGAAATTTGCCAAGATTCCTCGACTACCCACAAATGAGATTACTCAAATGACCAGCCCTTGGCCCTTTGCTGTATGGGGAATTGATTTAATTGGCGAACTGCCAACGGGCAGGGGCGGAGCCAAATATGCTATAGTGGCAGTCGATTATTTCACCAAATGGGTGGAAGCGGAACCCCTAAATAAAATATCTTCAGCAAAAATTATCAACTTTTTGATCAGAAATATTCTGTGCAGGTAAGGAGTACCACTCAAGATCGTATCAGACAACGGACTCCAATTTGACAGCGAAGAATTCGCCGACTGGTGCCAAGAGCATGAAATTCATAAAAGCTTCTCATCAGTAGCTTATCCTCAGGCAAACGGACAAGTCGAAGCTGTCAACAAAATTCTCAAAACCCTAATCAAGAAGAAACTTGAAAAGTCAAAAGGCGCTTGGGTGGACGAACTTCCCACGGCACTTTGGGCCTACCGCACATCTTTCAGAACATCAACGGGACATACTCCTTTCTCTTTGGCATACGGATCGGAGGCAATGCTCCCTGTTGAGATTATTGTTCCTTCCCACCGTAGGATCCACTACAATCCAGAAGAAAACGAAGAAATCCTCCTCATGTCTTTGGATCTGATTGAGGAAAGGAGAAACGATGCAGCACTCAAAGCAGCAGCTCACAAACAAAAAGTGGCAGCACTATACAACTCCAAAGTCAAGCATCGCACCTTACAAGAAGGAGATCTTGTCCTCAGGCGAATCTTTCCGCGCCCCGGGGCATTGGACCCCATCTGGGACGGACCATATGTAATTCATAAAGATCTCCACAACGGAGCTTATATTTTGTCAACAGTGGACGGAGAGGTGTTCCAGAGGGCATGGAACATCCGACACCTCCGTCGATACTTTTCTTAACTTGTACTGCCCATATGAAGTGAATTAACAAAGAGAATCAGTGGACGTAGGCGTTTTCATGCCGAACCACTTTAAAAATCTTGTCTCTTTTTAACTTGTTCCTTTATATCTTGGCTGCTTGTTAAGCTTTATCCTTTTCTGTTGAACAAAATCTTATGGCATCTCCACTCAAGACGCACCACGGCCTCATCTGGACAAGGCCTAACAGGTACGCTACGATTCTATGCACTCGCCAATGAGACTCTTTTGCTCCACATCCCTCTGCTGTGGGTTAACTCATTGCTCGCGCCTGCCCTCAAAGCCAACTGTAATGAGCCGATTATAAGTCATCATAAAGGCCGACTATAGCCGATGGCAGCTCATTACGGCGTTCGGCTCGCCGGCAACTGTGAACCTACTTTAAGCCCCAACATAAGGTGTGGCCAGCCAGGGGTAGTTCACGGCCAACGGCACCCACGCTAGCCGGCCACGGTAAATCGAATAATACCCACGATTACGGACCATAATGGTTCGGGTAGTTACCGTGCGCGATCTCGGCTCCGATGTGTCTTAAGTGCGGCTGTGGTAAAAAAGAAAACTCCCCGCGGAGGCGTAAGATGGGTGACAAATGTCTCCAAGACCCACAGCTAGGGAAAGTGACTACAAAACCCGTTTGCCACGAACTTAAGCACATCGACGGCCTTCCGTGAATGGAAGTTTTACTTTTTCTATATTTCCATTTCATTTAAATACTTTTCTCCTATCCTGTATAACAAACTCTAAAGTAAAGGAAATCAAATAGAGAGCATTCACTCATGAGAATCTAAGCCTGCGTACTGGGTGGCAAGGTACTCGGATATATCCATGGTCAATTACACAAGAAGCTCGAAGCCACCGCCGGCAAATAAAACATGAAGGGCGGTACTCTCTTCTCTTGCACATAAATACATAACTATAGCTTATTCATATGTCACACTAACATTGCAAAACATGAAATTATATTTCAAGCAAAGGCTTAACGTCCGACACAACTAAAATCATAGGCATATACATAGTTATACTTCTCATACAGCACATCAAAATGACAACAACGTTTAAACATGACAAAATCAGCTTATATTGTAAAATCACACCAAGTTATTCTCTGCAAATAATATTATTACAATCACATCAATGTTTTGGACTAACGTAAACAACAGTAAAAAGAAATGAAAAGCGGCCGAATCCGGACAAGTAACCAGCTGCGTCCACACCCCATCACCAACTTCCCAAGCCTACTTGGCCGCAGGGCCGGAACCCCCAGCATGTTGATCGGAAGTTCCACCTGTCCAATTCAGAAGAGGAATCCATTAAACAAACGATAAACGATCAAGTTATGGAAACCCAGAAAGAGGAGGAAAAGAGAAGAATAACTCACCAGCGTCCGCCGCTTGATCCTCATCCTCCAGTTGCACACCCGCTTCCTCTGCAGCAAGCAACCGCATCCCCTCCTTCACCGCCGCTTGCTCCTCTTTCGAGAACTGAGCAGTGATCACGTCCAGGCTAAAAGCCACTCCACCTTCCTTACCCGCATTGACCCTGGCCTCCTCTAAAGCCCGAAGATATATCTTGGCCATGACCCGGGGATAGTCATCCATCCAAGACAAGCTGCCCTCCTTCCAAGTGCGGAAGTACATGTCTTGCAGCATCTCGTCCATCATCCCCTCATTCTCCTCGAACTCCCTCACCCGGGCCTCGGAAGCCTGCAACTTGGCGACAGCGACATCCCTCTCTGATCGGTATCTCAAGCAGTCAGCCTGGAGAGACCTCCTCATCTCCTCCATCTCCTCCTTTAGCTTGACTTGAGCCATCTCCGCGGCCTCAAGCCTTCCAGACAACTCCTCTACCTGCTCGAGATCCGCATTCCGAACCTCATCCACCGTCGCAATGGCCATGTCGATCCGCTCCTTACAGGCGGCCTCCATCTTCCGTAATTCTGCCCTACTAGCCTTTTCCATGGTCTCTTTCAGCCGCCTGGAGGCTTCCTCGTGTTGAGAAATCTGAACGGCTTGACCGGCAAGCTGTTCAGCCTGATCGGCAACCTTCAGCCTCAACCGAATATTAGCACTCCCAATCTCCTCCCCGGCCTTGACCAATTGAGCATGATACTTCATTAACTTCTTGGTCTCTTCAGCCACCCGATCGATATTAGCTTTGACTTCGTCTCCCATGGTAACTACCCGAGTGGTAAGCAGATCAAGATCTAGGGACTTAGCCTCGTCTAACACTCGTACCATGGGGTTGCGGGGAAGGAGGTGCTCACCCGTGGCCTCATCAAATGAAATATCCCGAATGCTTGGATCTAAATCAGGATGACCGGCAAAGGGGTCACGAGGCACGTCAGGGCGCCTTATGCGGATAACAGTGGGATTCTTAGAAGGAGGTGGAGGGGGGATAAACTCCGTGCTCTCCTCCGTGGTATCACGAGGAGGCTGAACAGGAAACTGCGGACCAGGGGAAGGCTCAAATAACGAACGACTCCTCTTCTTTTTCTAAATTCTCTCTTCGATGACCCCAAGAAGAGGACGGTATTTGACCACGTCCCCAGTACGACCAGTAGGAGGCTTCGCAGAAGCTCTCATCAACTTGAATTGTTCGAGGCGGTGTCGAACGTCCGACGTTTTAACCACCTGGCCTGCCCCTGGAATAAAGAACAAGTGTTACGAACATACAATGGTCCACAATTCAGGAAACATGTTAAGTAAAAAGAAAGAAAAGTGAGAAGGCACGTCTATTATACAAACCTTGCGGAGGAGTGGGGTACTGCAATAAGTCCTGAATCTCATTCCAGGATGGAAGTGAACCATAAAATATTTCTAAGTCCTTATCGAAAACGGAATCGACAGAGGACAAAAGTTCACCTTGCACCGCCGAAGTCACCATGGCTGAGGAACCCCTGGGGGATAGATCGGCACCAGCCCCGACTTTGCCAGTCTCCTTCGCCTTCTCCGCTCCCGATTCCCCTTCCGATTCCCCGAAGGCCTGGCGGAGGGCCTCATCCAGCTCAGAGTCTTGCCCAGAAGTTAAGGCACTAGCACCACTACCACCCTGACCATCTCCATCTCCTCTGCCCTCCGACCCTCCTTTCATATCGCCTCCTTCGCCCTCTTCCACACCTTCCTCCTCCGGAATGATCGGGCAAGTACTAGGAGAGGGGTCCTCTGACTCTTTAAGCTTCTTGCCTCCCGCGACGGGATGCTGTGCAAAGGGTTTCCTCTTGCCACTCCCCACCGTGGCCCCCTCCTTAGCTTTAGCAGCCTTCTCCTCAGCCGTGTCCCTCTGCTTAACCACGGACTGGTGCGGCTGGATCAAATTGTACTCCAGGATGGTAGCGTTCCTGATCAGGAACGAAGCCGACCTGTCCCGCGCGGGAATGGCCTTTATTCCAGCAGCCATCCGTGCCAAAGAATCATCTTCCACGACAGCAATGCCACCTGTCGCTAGCAAGAAATAGACGCATGTCAGAAGAAGCACTACAGTCAGAACATGGAAAATATAAATGAAATTCATCTTACAGCCGGAGGTGAAAAGGCGGAAAGAAACAGAATCGTCCTTGATAAAAAACCATTCCTTCTTGAACATGGTGAACTTTGAATATAAGTCCAAGACCGGTTTGAAGGGCACGGCCGCTTCCAGACTAATATACGGAGACCCCTTCTTGTAGCCTCTCAGGTTATACAGATATCGAATTTCCCGGTTAGAAGGAGGGATCCCATACCTCCTCTGGAAGATGACGAAAAGGCTTACCAGAATGGCATAAGAGTTCGGCTGAAGCTGGAATGGAGCCACTTTCAAATATGTGGTAAAGCTGACTATCCAGGCATTGATAGGAGGGATAGCACCACACATGCAATGGTACCTGCTGTAAGCAAAGTAACCTTCGGGGGGATTATACGGCATCACTCCATCTCCCGACAGCATCATAAGAGCCCTGTCTATCCCAAATGAACGAGATATGACATCAAGTTGCTCCTCCTTTAGGGAGCTAGGAAAGCAATCGGGAGGGGAGACCAGAAGTTACTATGGACCATATCCGTCCACTAACGACCTCGGAACAGGTCGATGCTGCCCGGATCCTGGTTGGGCTGGGGGCACGGAGGAAGACTCGCCTCCATCCTTGGATTTCCGTCTGTCTGATCGTGTTTCCGCCTTGCGAGACATTTATCTGCATACACAAAAGTGAAAAGACAGGTTGTTAGAACAAGGAGTACAGAGATGTAAGCGAAAAAGAATGCATAAGTCCAGAGTTCCACTCAAAGTCCAAATACAAGAGTTCATTCGGTATACATGTCATTCGGCACTAAGAGTTCATTCGGTATACATCCATTCGGCACTAAGGCCTAAGGCCCATTCGGTAAAACGAAGACTTTTGCATGTCATTCGGCAAATTAGGCCCATTCGGTAGTAAGTCCATTCGGCAATAAGTGTATACCTGATTCGGTAGGCAAGTTGGTTCGGCACGAAATGGTTCGGCTTTCGTTTGATTCAGCAAGAGTGTTGGCTCGGTATAGTGTTGGTTCGGCACTTGATGATTCGGTAAGGAAAAAACTAAGGGGGTGTAGCTCTATATATAGGCGCGCTCAGATCTGCCGAACCATCTGGTCCGGCTACCGGACCAACATATACCGGACCAACCATATGCCGAATGAAAACATCCATCCGGACCAACCAAATACCGAATGACGTTGTCTCCACCAGCGAAAGTCAGAAGCAGGGGGCACGCAGGGCGCCTCACTCAGATAAGTACCGAACTCCAGAGCTTACTAATAAAATAAAGAATATGATAACAATGAATAAGTCGTAAATCTCTCACTAACATGGGTTAATCATTTACACGTGTACGCAACCACGAACGGTCCATAGGCACGCTCTGAATGGCTATTAACCCTATCGTCGTGAGAATTTACACTTTGGCATCCCTTTTTAAGCTCATCGGTTAAACGGATATTTGATTCTGATAATTAGGAAATGGCTAAGCTGCTTACACATGTACGGGGTCGAGAGCAACCCTTGGGCATGCTTGGAGCTAGCGATAAACCAAACGATCCAGGGGCCCACTCTAACGTGAACCTGGCATCGATGATGCTAAGCCCCCTCGGGGCTCACTCTCTCGTCCCGAACGACACAGTTCACTTCATCTCGAATATTTCGATCACGAACGGTCGTTATTTGAAATCACACTAAAACTGTAAATTCCTTTGCAGGACATCGCAGGATACGAACATCCAGCCCATGGCGTTACAAAACAAACCTTCCTACCACGAGGAAACAAAGCGCGACACATGCAAGCACGTGCCCCACTTTGGGGGGCAAAATGTTGGGCGAATTCTCACCCAGAAGACCTCGAGACCAAGAAGCCACAGTTTCACTCGGGTTCGCAATCTCCACTTCATTCAGCACGACCAGCCACCTTCTCATTTGGCAATGCAAGACCAAGTCCATTCGGCTTGGATAGCCTCCTTCTCATTCGGCCTCCTTCCCATTCGGCCTCCTTCTCGTTCGGCAATACAAGCCCGAACCCATTCGGCATAACCAGCTATCCACCGAGCCAACTCTCCGCAACCGGTCCAAGCAAGCACCGAACCACCTCACCACCGGTCCACACCTATCACCGGTCCACACTCACTGCCGGTCCACATCCACACCGCTACCACCGGTCCACACCTACCACCGGTCCAAGCTCCATGCCGAATGAGACCTCGTCGAACCAGACAACTGCCAGTCCAGACTGCTTCAGCCCGGGCCCACCAGCAGCCATATACATCCAAGACCCCTGCCTCCTACCTCACTCTATAAATAGAGGGGCAGGGGTACAACAATGGAAGACAAGTTTGAGAGCTCAAGCACGGAAGGAACTTTCAAACTACTTTCATATACTTGTACACAAAGCATTGTACTTGTAATCTGAAAGAAAGAAGATAATAACATATAAAGTGGACGTAGGCACGTTCTGGCCGAACCACTATAAATCTGTGTCTTTTACATTTCAGCCCCTGCTTTTTTCATATTTACATAACTCATCTAAATCATTAAGAATCACATAAAACCAATTAAATCTCACGACTTGGAGGTGTTTGCCCACTTTTCGCGCAAACAACCGCAGTCTTTTCAAAATAGTTTATACTTTAAAACCAGAATAAAATGTTCATTTCAAAACCATATAATTACGATATCATTTCTATTTTAAAAAACCCAAATAAATATGATATCATTTTAATTTCAAAATATACCACTTTCAAAAATCATAGCTCTTCAAATCTATATATCTTGATACCCATAGCTTTGATACATAATTTCAATTACTTAAATGGCTTAAATATTAAAATACTTTATATAATAAAATAGCTTCTTTAATTTCACAAATCCAAATATAGATTTAAATCCCCAATTAAACCATTTCAATTTCCATATATTTTAAAGCTTTAGGCATTCCACCATTTCAAACGAATTCTTTGATAATTTCAAATATATCAAATCCAATTACTATTATTTAGATTGAAATGTTTACTTTATAAATCATAAATCATTTAAGTAAAACCTTTAGACATCAAATAATTGGATATTCTTTCAATTTAATTAACTTGAGAATATTCATTTAAAACGACTTGATATTCATTTAAAGCTTCTAAACCAAAAGTCAAGTTATTAAATCATACCTTTTAAGATCTCAATTTATTTAGATTCAAATCAATTTTTTTTGAGAAAAATTCTTATATACTTTAATTCAAATCAAATT
The DNA here is from genome assembly GCA_030765085.1 of Allium cepa. Classification (NCBI taxonomy): domain Eukaryota; kingdom Viridiplantae; phylum Streptophyta; class Magnoliopsida; order Asparagales; family Amaryllidaceae; genus Allium; species Allium cepa. Next base: position 435,693,013 of record CM060943.1, read on the forward strand.
CACCTTTATCTTCCCACTTACCCTCATTTAATTTATTTTAAACTCCAGAAATAAAATTTAAATAAACACTTAACCATATTATATTCTAATAAAATCAAACTTTATTATTATTCTTCCTTATACTTTAAACAAATTTAATACATAGCTTAAAACCAAGAATTTTACTATATATAAAATAACCTTTATCAAGTATCTGAATCAATATCTCATAAAACCATATATATTTCTTTACAAAACCATAGAAAATCATTTCAAAATATTTCTATATATATGTACCGCGGTGTCTGTATAAAATTTTCTATCATATGGTCAAGTGATACTGATATTTATCGTTTCAATCCGTAATTTAAAAATAAAATTTTACGGTTATATATCATTTCAAACCGCAATCCCGAATGAAATGAAAATGCATAATAACTTGCAGTTTATATCCATATAAAACACAGCATCCATTCATCTAATGTCAACCATCAACCATTTATCACAATCATCATCAAATTCACACAATAACCTCAATATAGAACGGGTAATAAACAACAGGTATTAAATAGCAGTTTATATTCAATAATAAATTAAATAACTGTTTAGTTGGCAGTTAATAGCAATGAATAATTAATTAACAATTTAACTGGCAGTTTAAATGTGATAAACGAATTAAGTAGCAATTTAATTGAAATAAATGAAATTAACTGAGATGATGATTAAAATATGCCAAACAAGCATAAATAAATTTTAAATCACATCATATATCAATTTAACAAACATAAGAAATCTTAGAAGTTGTGAGTGGGTTAAGACACTCACCTTTTGAATTTAAATTGAATTTAAATCCAATTTAAATCCAAAATTCAAACAGCCTCAGAATCTGTCCAAACGAGCATCAAAATCTTCGGAATTTCAAAACGATCCTAACGCAAGAAACTGCGCATAAATTCGAGGTCGTATGAGAAAGTTATGATTATTATACGAATTGAAATCAAAAATAAAAATAAACAGAAATAAAATAACAAAACCTTATCGAAATGCCACATCATCCTACAGGAACGCGCACGCGAGAAGAACCACGCACGATCCTTCTCTCGTTCGAACCCATTGCAAACCCTAGCCGCCACGTCTAGGCAATTTTTGCCTCGCCCACAGCCACCTCCATCCAGATCAGGCACCACCGCCACCTTCCCCTACCTCGGCCGCCCTCACGCCAGAAGTCGCAAGAATTCCGGTCGCTTCAACCGTGACCATCGCCGCCTACAATAAACTCCCAAATCGAGATGATTTTGACATCCATTCGACGAACGATTACATCCTCAGGTCCTCCTCGACGAGCTCTTCCACTCCGTGCCTACTGATCATCGCTAGGGCGAAGATCCACCGTCGAAACACCCAAGACAAAACGAATGGCCAAAACTAAATCATGGATTCTAGGACAAATGGAGCTTCCAATCGAAAAATGAATTACACTAGAAGATTACGCACTTCGGGAGCTTCAACATATATTTTTTCTGAATTTTTCTGAGGAGTTTGAATTTTTGGATATGAATTTGATTTGTAATTAGATCTAGAATTTGTTTGTCTGCCATTAAGGAGGAGAGAAAGAATTGTGCGTACAGGCAGATGAGAAATGAGGAGGCTAGAGTTTATAGCAGGATATTTATAGGCAAAATTGAAATTAGATTAGATGGGTCCAATTGATATACGCGTTGAATGATATATGGCCCGAAAATCCCGTTCTGACTCCGGAACGAAATTGGTTCAACCCATATACCAAAATAGATGTTTCAAAATATTTTATACGCAACGGAAGAGGTTTCATGTTCAAATTGCATCGTATGAAGAAGTTATGCTCAAATCAATATTTTTCAAATTGATTTCAATTTCATAAATTTCAATGCATTTCGAGTCCGTATGATCAAATGACAAGTCCGATCGCTACAAAACTTGAAACCCTACAATAATTCACCGTTATGGATCCGATGAAACCGGTTTCATCGAAATCCGAGTCATTGGCCAAAATGGCTATTTTTCCATTAACTAAATGAATAATTAATTCATTAAATCCAATTTTAAATTTCAATCTTAAATTTGACAAATTTTATCACTTTTATATTTCTCAATCAATTTCAATGTTTTAAACAAATTAAAAAGTCAATTTAAAGTTGATTATCTTATCGATTTCAGTATTTTCCTCAGTTCCATTCAAATTCAGAAATTATAACTTTAATTTCCAAAATTTCTATTAAATTAAATCAAGAAATCATTTTTCCATTCATTATTGTCAAATAGATGGATTTAACATTGGATTTAAAACTATTTACATTAATATCCTCACATTTCATCTAAATTCCCATTTTAAATATTAAAACCATTTAATTGCAATTAAATCCTTTTATTAAGTTTTAAATCCAATAAATTAATAAAGCTATATTCCATTTCTATTTTCATCTTTATTTCAATTGCGAAACATTTTATTCCAATTTTACTGTATTTGCCAAATACGTACATAAATTATTTTTTATATTCTCCATTAATTATTTACTTGGTTTTATACTTTAAATTCATTCAAATAAATCAATAAATCTTGATTTACAATCTTTACCTCAACCAATAGTCATATTATAAATGGAATTGCCATTATTTTCAAATTTTACTTAAATTAACGTTAACGTAAAAATTTGTTTATATTTATTGTAATTGATTACGAGTTATAATTTAATATACTTGTCTAAAAGGTTTACTTACAATACTTGTTACCGTTTAAAGTTTATTTCAATCATAAGCTATTATTAACAACCAAATGTTGAAATTTGATTTAGACCAAATTCAATGCATTACATGAATGGTTAAATGATTAAAGTTTTACACTATTGCCCCTTTTCTTTATTTGTACTAATGGCTATGTTTAAAATGTGAAATCTTATTAATCACACACATAAATTAAGGTTTTAAAATCAACCTTAGTTCCATTATTCTTCTTTTTCCAATTTATTACTTATGAAAAATTTCCGGTTTCTATTTATTTATTACATACCTACCTTCAGCCCTTGCATTAATTCTCATAAACATTACATTATTGATATCCAAATTTTGATTTAGTAAACCAATTTGTTGTAATTTTACTTACATTAACACTATTTCCCTTATTTTGGTTATTATTTCATACGTAGATCACAGTTTACATTTCTTTATACTATCTTATGAAACAATATACATTTCTAATACTTTATTTCATTTATTGGAATTAAATTTCCAAATTTACTAGATACAACAAATTATGACCTTACAGTTATTTCAATTAATTGGGATTGTGCTAAATTAATTATTTATAAACTTACATTAACATAATTGCATTAATTTACATTCGGTAACAAATAAATCAATATATTATTTCACCCATAAATACGAAAATTGCATTTGTTCTTATTATATTCCATTTATAGCTAAGTCATAATATTTGAATTTTAATTAAATTGTAACGTTCATTCAAGTTCATTAAATATTAACTAGCATTAACACGTTTCCTAAATTTACAATCAAATACCGTTAACAATGTTTTATTACATTAATCAATTTAATAATTTCCTTTATTTCTCATATACAATTACATCCGGGTAAAATCTTTTCACTACCTTCATTCATTACAATCCTATTGAAATTTCAATTTCTTGCAATAACTCATTTATTATAAATTTTCATACCAATAAATTAGGTTCCAATAAATAGGATTTATTCTATTCAACCTTTTTAATTAAGTCTATTTTAATCAATATAATATTTCATAGGTTGATTCTTAATATTTACTTCATTACAAATTATAACAATTGTATTTCTTTATAAATTTAAAGCCAAAATCGTATTAATATGACAAATTTAATTAATGAAATTCACGGGTCGTTACACTCTCCCTCACTCAAAATTTTTTGTGACGCCCTACCCCTATACCCACGCTAGCCAAGGACACTACGGGGTAATGCCGTCAACTAGCGCGGAGGGTAAGGCTGTTGAGGAGTGACCATCCGTGTAATTGCTTTGTGCGAGCATCGATATGTCAGATAGTACAACAAGTATCTGGTTTCAGGAGGAAATCCGACATACCGGTACAAACTCAAAGCTACTACCCCGTGGCTATATATATTCTTCGGAAACAAATATAGAAATAAACATAACACAAATCAGTCACAGACATCCATATCACAAAGGCGGAAATAGATATGAATGTATAACACATAAAAGTGTACATCAGAGTAGTGGTCAAACAAGATCCACAATGTCACAAAAGAATAGCTACAAGTGCTAGACAAAAGAATATGGATACATCAACGAGTATATATCTCAAATGTATACAACAAAACTACTTATCTAAGTAGTTAGCCAAAAGTCAGGGTGATAATCCCAGATGTGAAGTCAAGCAGAAGCACCTGTAACATCTCGGTCTGACCCGAGTATTATTTAATAAGAAAATAATAAACGGATCAGTGTAGCTATAAATATCAGATAAAATGATATAGAATAAGAGATATGACATAAATATATGATAACCTTAAAGCCATACTGTAATAAGTATGCAATTGAAAATCAACTAGAGATTAATCAATATCACGAGAATCTTCTCAAAGATCAAAAAGAATGTCATACTCTCTATTTATATTCACCAAACCATGAATATTAACAATAATATCAATGTCAATCACAAAAGTTAATGACACACAAATTCACCAATGCACAAATATTGATAAAACTTATCAATGTAAATCATGAAAATTGGTGAAAACACAAATTCCAGATATCATCAATGGAAATCCAGAAATCACAAAAAGGGGGAGGCCTGTCACAAAACGGGAGCATGAAAACTCACCAACACGTGTATCACAAAATGGAACGCTATTCCATGGTTGCTAACCATTAATTTTTGAGCCGAAGCTCCACAAAACGGCCCGAAGACCATGGGTCGCTACCCGATCAAATTGAGCCGAAGCTCCACAGAAACGGGGTTTAGTCTCCCTCGTAGACAAAGAGACATCGCACATTTGCTAGTCTAAATCACGAAAATGATCATCAACGATCATCAAGAAGTGTCAATCATAGTAAGCTAGTAAATATAAGCTTAGCTTCATGTCCAATAACCAGTAGCTTAACTTAAATATTTACGAACAAATTGTAGATCTCCACTCGAAAATTGTCACAAGAGATTCAATCGAACAAGTCCAAGAATTAACAGGCGAAGTAAATGCAAGCGTTTCATACCATTTGTTTTACTAAGCCTTTTAGTTAGATTTCTCGTACGAGTGAGATGAAGTGACAAATCACAAAAATGATTGTAGAAACAATAAATCACAAAAATTCACATTCGAAGACGTGAATAAAATCCAAAGAATTTGATTCCAAATTCATCAAAGTGGAAATACCCTTGCTACTCGACACGGCACAACCTAGCAGATGAGTGACCTAAGAGGTAACGGCATAAGTGCAGGAGCGAGCGACCTAAGGAATGGTGCGACTCAACAGTGCAAACGACCTAAGGGGTAGCGGCATAAGTGCAGCGCGAGCGACCTAAGGAATGGTGCGACCTAATGGGCCGAGCGACCTAACACAAGCGACCAAGCATGGCGCGACCAATCCATGCCGCGACCTAACTGCAGAGCGACTTAAGGTGGTGAGCGACCTAAGGGTCTGCAACTTAATGCAGGCGCAACTTATCATGGTTGAGCGTCTTATGGGTGGAACGACCTAACAGGTCGAGCGACCTAGGGACGAAACAACCTAAGTGGGAAGGCCGAGCAACCTAACTACTTAAACAAGGCCGAACGACCTAACGACTTAAGGGATAAACAAGGCCGAGCAATGACCTATGGTGCAAGCGACCTATGGGAGGAACGACCTAAATGCAGGCCGACCTAAAGGAGACAAGGCCGAGCAACGACCTAGCACGGCACGGCCTATAGGGGAGCGACCTAATGTGCAGGCCGACCTATTGTGCAAGCCGAGAATCCTTCATGTGCAGGCCGAGCGACCTAGGGGTTTGAAGTGCAAAAACTCTCCCAATTTGCAACCGGTCGAGCACGGACACTAGGGGATTATGCCCATAGGCTACCCGGTCGTATTGGCTCCTCGATGCATCACCAAAAACGTGTTCAAACATCGAAGTTATGATTTTTAAAGATTTGAACCCAAAACACTAAAAATTGGGATTTTCACCAATTCAATCCAAATCAATAGCTAATGCACATGAATAAGTGTTAAGAATTCATACCTAACAATCAAAGATAGTTATAGACAAAGATGCGAGATAAAAATCTCACCTTTACACAAAATCAATGAAGAAGAAGCTTGAAATCAATGGAAGAATCAATGGCTTCGCTTTGAATTTGGAGTTAGATGTTGGATTTGCAAATGAACTTGAGCTTGGAGTTTTAATTTCCCATTCCTTCCTCCATTTTTTATGAAGCTTTAGTGTTAGGAAATGAAAGTAAAGTTATGAAGGGAAGGGGGTTGAGCTAGAGTAAATAGTTTAGGTTAATGGGCTAAACCAAACCCAAAGCCCAAAGTGAAAAAGTGACAAAATTCCACTAACCCCAAACATATCAAAGTTTATACTCAAAAAGATCGCAAACGGTGTTTTGAACTCAATGGAAGTGGTTCCGAGTTCTAATTTGACCGTATGCAAAAAGGTAACTTTTCGGACTAAAATCCGACTAACGATAAAATATTAAAATAAAATATTTAAATATTTAATCGTAAAATATGCGGGTTGTTACAGACTCCACTCCTTAAAGAAATTGCGTCCTCGCAATATATAAGAAGAAAATATAAGGTAACAACCATGAAAGCATATCAACACAAAAGAAATTTGGAATAAGAAATTCACCTCAAAGAGCACGGGAATGTAAGTACGGGCGTGTTCGCTCAATGAACTCTCTAGATTCCCAAGAGCAATCCTTAGGATTTGAGGACCATTGGACTTTAACAAGCGGAACATCTTTATTTCGAAGGCGCTTGACCTCCGAAGCAATAATACGAATAGGATGTTGCTCATAAGTTGAATTAGGTGAAACTTCAATTTCTTCCACAACACCGGGCTCAAGAATAGAATCGAAATCTCGAAGGCATTTCCGTAATTGAGAAACGTGAAACACGTCATGAATAGCAGAAAGCTGAGCCGGTAATAAAAGGCGATAAGCCACGGAACCAATACGTTCTGTGATAGGAAATGGCCCAATATATCGAGGCTCTAACTTTCTCGATCGACTGAAACGTACAACACCCTTCATAGGTGAAACACGGATAAACACAAGATCTCCCACAGAAAATTCTAATTTCCTTCTCCGGTTATCGGCATAGGATTTTTTTCTACTCTGGGCTTCTTTCATCCTATGACGAATAAGGTCAATCTTTTCTGTGGAATCACGAATAAAATATGGATCTAAAACCAGCTTCTCACCGGCCTCAAGCCAACAAGAAGGAGATCGGCATGGCCTTCCATAGAGTGCCTCAAAAGGTGCCATCCTAATACTAGATTGGAAGCTATTATTATAGAAAAACTCAACAAGAGAAATATGATCTTCCCAACTTCCACCAAAATCAAGAACACATGCACGAAGAATATCTTCAAGAGTTTGGTTCACACGCTCAGTTTGTCCATCGGACTGGGGATGATAAGCGGTGCTAAAATTAAGCTTCGTTCCAAAAGCTTTTTGAAGACTCTTTCAAAATCCACTAGTAAACAATGGATCACGATCACTAACAATAGAAGAAGGAACTCCATGCAATTTTACAATTTCTTTAATAAAGAGTTTGGCCAAGAGAGGTACGGTTCGATTGGACCGAACGGGAATAAAATGGATGGATTTAGTAAGTCTATCGACTATCACCCATAAGCTATCATGACCCGAACGAGAACGAGGAAGGCCGTCTATAAAATCCATGGAAACTTGGTCCCACTTCCAAATTGGAATTTCTAAAGGTTGCAATAACCCTCCAGGCCTTTGATGTTCGGCCTTGACAAGTTGGCAAGTCATGCAACACTTAACAAAGTTAGCAACATCAGATTTCATTTCCTCCCAATAATAAAGTCGCTTCATATCCGTGTACATTTTAGTACTACCGGGATGAATGGTAAATTTAGAACGATGAGAATCTTCTAAAATGTCTTTACGAAGATTACCAATATTTGGCACGATAAGCCCACCAGATTTTCGAATATCGCCACGAGAATCAATATCAAAGTCCTTCAAACCCTCAATATCAATTTTATCCCTAAAATTTTGGCCAAGAAGAGCCAATTCGGATCTAGCTTTTGAGCTTCAAGAATGCGGTCTAAAAGAGAAGGATGAGCCTCAAGACTACATAAAACAAGAGATGAACACAAAGCGGAAACACGATCTTGAATCTCACAAGTGGATAGAATTCCGAGATCATTCCATTGGGATATCATCATAGAAACAACCGTTTGTTGCTTACGACTAAGTGCATCTGCAACATGATTTCCCTTTCCGGTAGTATAAAGAATATCAAGACCATAAGCTGCAAGAAATTCGAGCGACGTTATTGACGCAAATTAAGTTCCTTTTGAGAAAATAGACACTTGAAGGATTTATGATCCGTGTAAAGAATAAATTTTTCTCCCAAAAGATAATGACGCCAAATACGAAGGGTGAAAACAATAGCCGTGAGTTCTAAATCATGAGTGGCATATCGAGTCTCGGCTGGCTTCAATTGCCTAGAAGCATAAGCAATAACACGTTCTCTTTGCATAAGAACGGCGCCCAAACCAACGCGACTAGCATCGGTATAAACAAGAAAATCTTGATTCCCCTCAGGAATCACAAGAATAGGAGCATCAGAAAGGAGTTCTTTTAATTTCTGAAAAGAAGCTTCACATTTGTCCGACCAAATGTATTTAACACCTTTCTTTGTCAAGCTAGTAAGAGGCACGGAAATTTTGAAAAGTCTTTTATAAAACGACGGTAATAGCCCGCCAATCCAAGGAAGCTACGGATCTCCGTCACACTCTCCGGTCTCTTCCAATTTTGAATCACTTCAATCTTTGAAGGATCCACGGAAATTCCGGATTCGGAAATAATGTGACCGAGAAACTTCACATGAGATTTCCAAAAGTGGCATTTAGAAAATTTTGCTTTCAATTTATTACTCCTAAGAGTTTCCAACACAATCCGAAGATGTTTTTCATGCTCCTCCTCGGTTTTTGAATACACAAGAATATCATCAATAAAGATGAGAACAAACCGATCGAGGAAGTCTTTGAAAACTCTATTCATAAGGTCAACGAAATAAGCCGGAGCATTCGTTAAACCAAATGGCATAACAAGCCATTCATAAGATCCATAATGAGTACGGAACGATGTCAAAGGAATACTATCCTCTGCAATACGAAGCTGATGAAAACCGGTAGCTAAGTCTAACTGTGAAAAGACTCTAGCACCACTAAGTTGATCAAATAGATCATCAATCCGAGGTAAAGGATATTTGTTCTTAATAGTAAGATCATTAAGCTTGCGGTAGTCAATGCAAAGCCTAAGTGTACCATCGGATTTCTTCACAAAAATAGCCGAAGCTCCCCAAGGCGAGGAACTAGAGTGAATAAATTGCTTCGTCTCCAATTCGGATAATTGTTTGCGCGTCTCCTCATTTTCTTTATTGGACATACGATAAAGAGGACGAGTAATTGGTTGAGCTCCAGGGATGAGATTAATCCTGAACTCAATTGCTCGCTTAGGTGGTAATCCTAAAACGGGCACAAATATGTTGGAAAATTCACGAACAGCGTGAAAAGGAGATATAATATCTTCCTCATCATCATTATCATCATCATGAGGATTTAAAGAATATAAAGATGCAACCAAGCTGGAATCCAAATCTTTAAGGTCAATAGAAATCTGCTTAACAGACTGAGGATGTCGAAGATGAATAGTCCGCTCAGGACATAGGATTTGGGCTTCATAGCGGTTAAGCCAATCCATTCCCAAAATCATTCCAAAGCCTAAGTAGCGCATAACATGCAAATTGGCTCGGAAAGAAAAATCACATAAAATAATCTCGACATCTTTACACAATAAACTGATTGTTGCGGATCCACCAACCGGATTCGCAATTCTCAAAGAAGTCATTAAACACAAAACATCCAAAGAAAAAGTATCAACAAGTTCTTTTGAAATAAAAGAATGGGACGCACCCGTATCAAAAAGAACTCGAATAGGATGATCATGAAATAAAATAATGCCATCAAGGATAGAATGAGAAATGCCTTTACCATGAGATGTGTTGCCAGGGGTTGAGAAAATTAAGCTTTCCCTCCTTCCTATTTTGAAGTTTGGGACAAGAAGATAAATAATGATCCGCGCTTTTGCAATAGCGACAAGTACGAGGCTTTGAACACTTGTTCGCATAATGGTCCTTAGAACCACAGTTGTAGCATTGCCCACTACTAGAGGTAGGACTCTTAATTGCCGGAGAGGCTTGCTTTCCTTTCTTATTGTCAGGATAAGAACCCTTTGTTAGGGATGCGGATTAAGGATCTTAAGGCAGAAATAACACTAGAGGGGGATGAATAGTGTTTTAAAGAATATATGAACTATATGACTAAATTAAAACTTTCAACGCAAATCTAAACAGAATTCTAACACAGAATGATCACAGAACATATAACAAATGCAAATAGTAAAGTAAAGCAAGTAAAAGAAAGAACACACCAGATTTTATACTGGTTCGGAATCCTCCTACATCAAGTCCTGCACCAAGGCAATATCCTTGTACAGATTTTTATAAGCCAATATCCAAATTACAATCCTCAATTTCTAAGGCCTTGAGGAACCCTCCTATCTCCGAGTCTGGGGTAAACTCTCTTGATTTTCGGGATACAAGATCGCCCTAATACTTCTTAATAACAATCCTTTTGAATGGATAGACTCTATGGACTTTTTGAATACAAATTAATCCTATAACTCTGAATAGCACTTTGATCTTTAGTAGAATGATGGAGAATCAAATAGAGAGAGTATCTAAATGATTTCCTATTGAGAATTTGGCAGAATGATGGCACGATCTTGAAAATATGAAGTTGTATGGATATGGAATGGTGGAGAAGAAAGAGTGAAGAAAATAAGAAAGTAGTTGTTAAAAAAATTCGTTTTGGAAGCCTTTATATAGATGCACAACAGTCATAACCATTGGCGAAAGGTTTTCGAACGAATGGACACTTCTTTTGAAAATTGAATTTTGAATCCAACTGTCACCATGTCGACATGGGGTATCCCCTTATGTCGACATCCCTTAGTTTAAAATTATAGAGATGTTGTTTTGTAAAGACAATTGAATTTAAAACAAGTTGAAACTTCTCTGAAGCAAAGTAAAGTGTTTAAACAATATTTTGAGATAGAGAATGAATATAAAACATTATTTTAAATATATATATATATATAATTGATATAGACCGTCAATTATATAAGTAATATTTAAAATCAAAATAAGTTTTGATGTTTTAAAAATAGAAGTTTTTAAAATCAGAATAGAGGAATATTTCAAGGCTAAAACAAAGTTTGAAAATATTTTTGAAAACATGATTTTGAAAGCTAAAACATTTTGAAAACAGATTTAAAAACATTTTGAAAAATCTATTCAAACTGAAATTGCAAGAACCTTCCTACAGAGCTCCTCCATAGGACTCGAGAACTTGTACAAAGTAGTTTAAATGATTTTGATTTTCGTGGGTTTGTAAGCCACTTGTCATAGGTTTGTAAGCTACTTGTCGTGGGTTTGTAAGCCACTGGTTTCGATAGAAATTGGGTTCCATCCCAAAAGAAAATTAGAAGAAAGATGAGAGTGCTATTATGAAGTTTTAACAAAATACTAGACACTTATCTTGAGATCTTGAAATCTTGATTCTCTAGAGTCTAGAATCTTGAATCTCTAATCTTCATCTTGATGCTTAAGTCTTTATACTGATCAGTCTTCGATGATACCTGCATATACTTCCTATACACACACACATATATATATATATATATGGAAATGTTAGTATATATTTTATAAAGTAAAGTATAATAACTATATAAGGTTGTTGTCATCAAAACATCATCAACTCGGTTCCTAACAATCTCCCCCTTTTTATGATGACAACCTTTATTTATAAAATATTCTTACCATACCATAACTCTCCATAACTCCCCCTTACTCCGTGACTTCTTCTTAAAACTACAACTCCCCTTTATTCCATGACTCCCCCTTACACCAAGCATATATATTTTTATAACTTTCTCCCCCTTTGTCATCAACAAAAACTATTAACTACTTAAGAATTCAAGAATGATTAGTATGAACAAATAATATATAAAGAACAAGCATGAAACAATGAGTATAAGTGAACACATTTTAGTTATTACAACATATATAAGAACATACATAAACACAAACAAACAAAACAATTTAAAACAAAGAATAAAATGAAAGTACGCTTTAATGGCGATCCTTAACTATAGGAGACTTATGAATCGAAAAATTAGGGTAGTGGAGACAAAAGTTTCCACGTTGTTCAATTATGTTTCCATTAGTATCAACAAGGATCTCACCAACGCAAATAACGCTCTCGTCCGTATTCACAGGGACATCGGGTTGAGGTAAAGGTTGATCTTCCTCTTGGTCTTCTTGTGGTTCTTCCATAGTTTCTTCTTCCTCGGTTTCCATGGCTTGTGAAGAGTCTTCAATATTAATAGGATTTGTACGGTTATCCATAAGGAATTTTTGTACATTCCTAATAATATTCCCTTGCCTTTGTTGTTCTCTAGCCATCCTAAGTTGACTTACTTGAATTTCAGTCATCAATTGAAGGATATCTTTCATCTTCTCTTACAATTTGATCACTCGAGCGTGCGTAGTTTCGTTGAAATGGACCAGAATGAGGAGATGTGGGTGAAGTGGGTTCATTAGTAGAATAAGTGGCCATTATTTTATTGTTTCAGAAGTTATTTACAGAGAATATAGTGAAGAAAGAGGAGAGAAAACGAAATAAATAGATAAATAACCAAATAACTAACTTTGGAGGGAAATTCAATTTTCAAATTTTTGTTGGGTATGTCGACATCATGAGATGGGGCATGTCGACATGTTCTTCTAAAAAAGTGTGATTTTTATTTTGAATTTTTATTGATTATTATATTATATTATTTTATATTTCAAATTTTGAACAAATACCTAATTCTCTTCTGAATTTAGTAAAATTCTGTTCGGTTAATGGTTTAGTTAATATATCAGCAATTTGTTTTTCAGTATTTATATAATCTAGAGTTATTATTTCTTTAGTTATATTATCTCTAAGAAAATGATGTCTTATATCAATATGTTTAGTTCTAGCATGATGAGTTGGATTTTTAGATAGATTTATTGCACTAGTATTATCACAATATATTGGTGATTTACTTATGTTAATTCCAAAATCTTTTAAAATTTGTTGCATATATATGACTTGTGAACAGGCCAGAGTAGCAGATATATACTCTGCTTCAGTTGTTGACAAGGAAACAGTATTTTGTTTCTTGCTGAACCAGGAAACCAGTGAATGTCCTAGAAAGTGACAAGTTCCACTTGTACTCTTTCGGTCTGATTTACAACCAGCACAATCAGCATCACAATATGATATTAAATCAAAAGTATTATTTTTAGAATAAAATAAACCATAATCTAAAGTGTATTTTACATATCTTAAAATTCTTTTAACAGCTTTTAAGTGAGTTTCTTTATGTTGTGATTGGTATCTTGCATAGAGACAAACACTATGCATAATATCAGGACGACTCGCTGTTATATAGAGTAGCGAACCAATCATTCCCCTATATAAAGTTTGATCAATATATTTTGATTTATCTTCTTTACTTAAACCTACATTTGTTGACATTGGAGTTGGTTTCCCACTAGAGGTGCTTAAACCAAATTTATTGATTAAGTCTAGCATATTTTTCTTGACTTATGAAGATTCCATTTTCTATTTGTTTAATTTGAAGCCCTAAGAAGAAACTTAATTCTCCCATGTGACTCATTTCAAATTCTTTAGTCATTATATCTGAAAATTCTTTATTCATTATGTTATTAGTTGATCCAAATATTATATCATCTACATATATTTGAACCAGTTGAATATCTTGATTATTTCTTTTAATAAAAAGTGTTGTATCTACTTTACCAATTTCAAAACCATATTGAAGTAAATAAGATATTAGTCTTTAATACCAGGCTTTAGGAGCTTGCTTTAGACCATATAGAGCTTTCTTTAACTTGTATACATGGTTTGGAAATTTATTATCTTCAAAAGGTGGAGGTTGTTTAACATAAACATCTTCTTTTACAAAACCATTTAGAAAAGCACTTTTAACATCCATTTGATATAATTTGAAGTTATTATAATTAGCGAAAGCAAGTAGAATTCTTATAGCTTCTAATCTTGCTACGGGGGCAAAGGTTTCATCATAGTCAATTCCTTCTTCTTGACAATAACCTTGCGCGACTAAACGAGCTTTATTTCTTACGACCTCACCGAGTTCATTCATTTTATTTTTATAAACCCATTTAGTTCCAATTATACTTTTATCCTCAGGTTTAGGAACAAGTTCCCATACATCATTTCTGGTAAATTGATTCAATTCTTCTTGCATAGCAAGAATTCATGAATCATCAGACGATGCTTCCTTTGGATTTTTAGGTTCAACTGTTGATATAAAGGCTACATTACTCATACTACTTAATTGATTTCTAGTTATTACTACAGATTCAATATTTCCTAAAACATTTTCTATAGGATGATCTTTTGATATTTTAAATCTCTTATTAGGTTGATTTATTTCACTAATAGTTTCATTAGATTGATGTAAATTTATAAAATCTTCTTCATCATCTATTTGTACAATACCTTTAAGATTTTCATCAAAAGATACATGCATAGTTTCTTCAATAGTATTAGTTTTTAAATTAAAAACTCTAAATGCTTTGCTTCTATTAGAATAACCAATAAAGAATCCTTTATCAGCTTTTGGTTCAAATTTATCTAAATTATCTTTTGTATTAAGTATAAGACATTTACTCCCAAAGACTTTAAAATAAGCAACTATAGGTTTCTTATTATAAAGTAATTCATATGGAGTTTTATTTGTTAATGGTCTAATTAAAATTCTATTTAATATATAACAAGCTGTAGCAACTGCTTCAGCCCAAAAATGTTTAGGTAAATTACTATCAGAAAGCATTGTACGAGCACACTCTTGAATCGTTCTATTCTTACGTTCTACTACTCCGTTTTGTTGTGGAGTTCTTGGAAATGAAAAGTTGTGAGTAATTCCCTTTTGAGTACAGAAATTCTCAAAATTTTCATTTTCAAATTCACCACCGTGATCACTTCGAACAGTTTTAATTTTGAAAGAATGTTGTTTTTGAATTCTTTTAGAAAAGTTTTTAAATATTTCAAAAGCATCACTTTTATGTTTAAAAAGATTGTCCAAGTATATCTTGAATAATCATCTACTATAACAAAAACATATTTACTATGGTTAATTGATTGAACTTGAGATGGACCAAATAAATCTAAATGAAGTAATTCTAGAGGACTAGAGGTAGAAATATCATCTTTTAATTTACGTGAACTTTTCTTAAGTTTTCCTAATTGGCAAGCATCACAAATACTATCTACTTTAAAGTTTAACTTGAGTAGACCTCTAACTAAGTCAAGTTTTGATATCCTAGATAATAATTTGAAATTCAAATGGCCAAATCTTTTATGCCAAATCCAAGGGTCACTTGTATTAGCCAAAAGACATAAATTATCATTTGAAATTTTCATACTAAGGATATAAATATTTTTCTTCCTAATACCTTCAAAAATTATATTAGACTTATCATCTTCAATGTGACATTTATCTTTTCCAAATTTAATTTTAAAACCTTTATCGCAAAGTTGACTTATACTAAGCAGATTATGTTTTAAGTTCCTAACTAATAAAACATCATAAATAAGTAAAGTTTTAGAGTTACCGACATTGCCGACGCCAACCACATATCCTTTAGAGTTGTCACCAAAATTGACTAATCCACCATCTTGATAAGTAATGTCCTTGAGTATCTCGGGATTTCCAGTCATGTGCCTCGAACAGCCACTATCAAGTATCCATTTATCTTTCTCAATTTGCACAGTTTGTCCATTGGGTGTTGATTCGTCAAAAGCCATATAACATATCTGTCCCTACAAAACATACCAATTCGGTAGATAACTTGATTTTTCAAAATAACTATATGCAGACTTATGATACTTTGATGAAATGCGTAGATTCAAAACAGTTTTAACACAATTTTTCAAAAATGCCATTTTTATATTTTTCAAGTTTCAGATTATGAAAACAACGAAAATCAATGCTCTGATACCAATTGTTAGGGATGCGGATTAAGGATCTTAAGGCAGAAATAACACTAGAGGGGGAGTGAATAGTGTTTTAAAGAATATATGAACTATATGACTAAATTAAAACTTTCAACGCAAATCTAAACAGAATTCTAACACAGAATGATCACAGAACATATAACAAATGCAAATAGTAAAGTAAAGCAAGTAAAAGAAAGAACACACCAGATTTTATACTGGTTCGGAATCCTCCTACATCAAGTCCTGCACCAAGGCAATATCCTTGTACAGATTTTTATAAGCCAATATCCAAATTACAATCCTCAATTTCTAAGGCCTTGAGGAACCCTCCTATCTCCGAGTCTGGGGTAAACTCTCTTGATTTTCGGGATACAAGATCGCCCTAATACTTCTTAATAACAATCCTTTTGAATGGATAGACTCTATGGACTTTTTGAATACAAATTAATCCTATAACTCTGAATAGCACTTTGATCTTTAGTAGAATGATGGAGAATCAAATAGAGAGAGTATCTAAATGATTTCCTATTGAGAATTTGGCAGAATGATGGCACGATCTTGAAAATATGAAGTTGTATGGATATGGAATGGTGGAGAAGAAAGAGTGAAGAAAATAAGAAAGTAGTTGTTAAAAAAATTCGTTTTGGAAGCCTTTATATAGATGCACAACAGTCATAACCATTGGCGAAAGGTTTTCGAACGAATGGACACTTCTTTTGAAAATTGAATTTTGAATCCAACTGTCACCATGTCGACATGGGGTATCCCCTTATGTCGACATCCCTTAGTTTAAAATTATAGAGATGTTGTTTTGTAAAGACAATTGAATTTAAAACAAGTTGAAACTTCTCTGAAGCAAAGTAAAGTGTTTAAACAATATTTTGGGAATGTTCTTGTTTTGAGCATAGATTCAAGCTCATTTGGGTTGTGTTGAAGAGAGGTTGATTCTCCATTTGCTTTCAAGCTTCTTCTTGTTCGATTTTGTGAAAAAGGTGAGATTTTTAATCTCACATCTAAGTCTATGAATTATCTTCGAATGTTAGGTATGAATTCCTAACACTTATTCGTGTGTATTTGCTTTTGGATTGGATTGAATTGGTGTATATTCCAATTTTTAGTGTTTTGAGTTCAATTCGTTAAAAATCCTAACTTTGATGTTTGAACATGTTTTTGGTGATGCATCGAGGAGCATATAGAGCCGGGTAGTCGATTGGCATAAACCCTTAGCGCCGTTGCTCGAGAGAATGAAATTTGGACGAGGTTGGAGCTCATTACTATGGGCTGGGAAGAGGCTGGCAACAGGTCCGATCGACCGAGCTCCCTGAGTCGGCCGACCGACCTGCTGCCGAGTGCATAAGCACTCCTCTGTTTAAGGCTCGGTCGACCGACTCAGGGAGTCCGGTCGACCGACCTGCTGCCGAGTGCATAAGCACTCCTCTGTTTAAGGCTCGATCGACCGACTCAGGGAGTCCGGTCGACCGACCTGCTGTTAATTGCCAGATTAGCCTATTTTGCTAATCCATTTGAATATCCAACTTTAATCGATTCGTGTTGTCTCCCTTTTGTTGTTGTCATTTATTATCGACTTAGATGACCTTTTCTTTGGGAATTTTAGATATATCCACTTTGATGGATTTTATATCAATTTCTTTGGATTTTATTCACGTTTTCGAATGTGAATCTTAGTGATTGATTGTTCCTACAATCTTCTTTGTGATTTGTCACTTTAAAAATATAAAGGTTTTCTATACTAGTAGTAAATATCAAAACTCTTTCCTCAAACGATTTCAATACTATTTTAATACCAAATTCGTTTGTAAAACCGTTTTCCAATTTATTAGTATATATAAACCTTTACCTCACTCGTATGAGAAATCTAATTAAACGACTTAGTAAAACAAGTGGTATGAAACGCTTGCGTTCACTTTGTTGGTTAATTCTTGGACTTGTTCGATTGAAACCCTTGTGACAATTTTCTAGTGGAAATCTACAGTTTGTTCGTAAATATTTAAGTTAAGCAAGTGGTTATGGGACATGAAGCTAAACTCATATATTTACTAGCTTAGTGTAATTGACACTTCTCGTTGATCATAACAATCATCTTTGTGATTTAGACTAGCAATGTGCGATGTCTCTTTGTCTGCAAGGGAGACTAAACCCCGCTTTGTGGAGTTTCGACTCAATTTGTGATGGGGTAGCAACCCATGGTCTTCGGGCCGTTTGTGGAGCTTCGGCTCAATTTGTGATGGTTAGCGACCATGGAATTAGCGTTCCATTTGTGATACACGTGTTGGTGAGCTTTATGCTCCCGTTTGTGATAGGCCTCCCCCCTTTGTGATTTCTGGATTTCTTGAGATGATTTCTAGAATTTGTGTTTCACCAATTTTTCGTGATTTCTATTGATAAGCCTTATCGATATTTGTGCATTGGTGAATTTGTGTGTCATTGACTTTTGTGATTGACATTGATATTATCGTCAATATTTGTGGTTTGATGAACGAAATAAAGAGTATGACACTTCTTTGATTCTTGTGTAGATTTTGTGATATTGATTAATCTCTTGTTGATTATCAACTACTTATATATCACAGCTTGGCCTTGTGATTATTATGTGTTTAGTCATAACTCTGATTCTATATCGTTTCATCTGATATTTATAGTTAGACTGATCCGTTTATTATTTTCTTATTAAATAATACTCGGGTCAGACCGAGATGTTACAGGTGCTTCAGCTTGACTTCTCTCTTGGGATTGATTTCTCTGACTTTTGGTTGACTACTTAGATTAGTAGTTTTTTGTTGTATACATTAGAGATATAGACTCCATAATGTATACTTATTCTTTTGTGTAGTTCTTGTAACTATTCTTTTGTGATATTGTGGATCTTTTTAGACCACTACTCTGATGAACACTTTCATGTGTTATATTCATATCTATTTCCGCCTTTGTGATATGAATTGTCTGTGACTGATTTATGTTATATTTACTTCTATATTTGTTTCCGAAGATATTATAGCCACTGTGTAGTAGCTTTGAGTTTGTGTCGGCATGTCGGATTTCCACTTGAAAAGAATTGCATGCTATACTATCTGACATATCGATGCTCGCACAAAGCAATTACACGGATGGTTGCTCCTCAACAGTCTTATTCTCCGTGCTAGTTGACAGCATTCACCGTGATGTTCTTGGCTAGCGTGGGTATAGAGGTGGGGCGTCACAGCTTGGTATCAGAGCCAAACTTCGGAACAATATGGAATATTATAACAAGGATCATCGTCCTAAGTCCATCTTAGGAGTTGTGCTTTAGGATTTAATTCGAGTCTTCGTACCGATTCATCCTATTTTCCTTATGATTCCTTATTTATCTATCAAGATTGCTTGATATTCAATTTGGTGAATAACCTTTTTCTTCTTCTTCTTTCTTTCTAAAGGAAGAGAAATGTCTAGAACAGGCCGCCCTAGAGCCGTGCCATCTAGCACTCCGCCCCAAGATGGAGTTTTTATGACTGCTCAACAGCTTCTTGATTTAGTGATGAATGCTCAAGCAGCTGGAGCTAACCCGGAACCTACTCACCCAAAGTCGGGATTTGCATACTTGTGTAGCGATTACACTAATTTGGGTGGGGAGCCATTCAAAGGTTCCGAAACTGTTATTGAAGTACAGGCTTGGCTAAGGTCATGCGATCGAATCTTTTCTCGCATGAATCTTATTGACCTTCACCGAGTTCAGGTGGCCTCAAGTATGCTCCGAGAAAGAGCATTGGACTGGTACGAGCTTCTTATTTCTGAGATTAATGAAGCGGATCTCACCTGGGAGAAATTCCGAGAACGCTTCGAGTTAAAATTCGTACCAGAAGCAGTAAAAGTGACATTGGCTCGACGATTTATAGACCTTGTTCAAGGTGAGTCCTCCGTGACTGATTACGTCGCCTCCTTCGAGTCGCTTTCCAAATATGGGGTTGAATACATCAACACCCCTCTGAAGAAGAATCATAGATTCGTCTATGGCTTAAACAAAAATCTCAAGAAGCCATTACTTCTAAAATTAGAAGTTTCATTCGACCAGCTCGTTGATATCGCTCTTCGTCTTGAAGAGGCGGATAGGGAGAATGATGTTGAAGTGGTGGGTTCCAAACCAAACTTCAACAACAAGAAGAGGCCAAGCAAATTCAGAGGTCCTTATCCCAATAAGAAAGGGAGGCAAGCAACTCCTACTGAAAAGACCTTTTCCTCTACTCAAGGGAAATGCTATAATTGTGGTTCGAAAGACCATTTTGCGAACAAGTGTTCAAAGCCTCGTACTTGTCGCAATTGCAAGAGCCCGGACCATTTTATGCATGTGTGTCCCAAATTTCAAAATAGGAGGGAGGGAAAACTTAATGTTGCTCAAGCCCCTGGCAACACATCTCGTGGCCAAGGTATTTCTCATTCTATCCTTGATGGAATTATTTTATTTCGTGATCATCCTATTCGAGTTCTTTTTGATACGGGTGCGTCCCATTCTTTTATATCAAAAGAACTTGTTGATACTTTTTCTTTGGATGTTTTATGCTTAATGACTTCTTTGAGGATTGCGAAACCGGTTGGTGGATCCGCAACAATCAGTTTATTGTGTAAAGATGTCGAGATTATTTTGTGTGATTTTCCTTTCCTAGCCGATTTGCATGTCATACGTTATTTAGGCTTTGGAATGATTTTGGGAATGGATTGGCTTAACTGTTATGAAGCTCATATCCTATGTCCTGAGCGGACTATTCATCTTCGACATCCTCAATCTGTTAAACAAATTTCTATTAATCTTCAAGATTCAGTTTCCAGCTTGGTTGCATCTTTATATTCTTTAAATCCTCGTGATGACGATGATGATGATGAGGGTGATATTATTTCTCTTATTCACGTCGTTCGTGAATTTTCCGACATATTCGAGCCCGTATTAGGATTACCACCTAAGCGAGCAATTGAGTTCAGAATTAATCTTATTCCTGGAGCTCAACCTATCACTCGTCCTCCTTATCGTTTGTCCAATAAAGAAAATGAGGAGATGCGTAAACATTATCTGAATTGGAGACGAAGCAATTTATTCGCTCTAGTTCCTCGCCTTGGGGAGCTTCGGCTATTTTTGTGAAGAAATCCGATGGTACACTTAGGCTTTGCGTTGACTACCGCAAGCTTAATGATCTTACTATCAAAAATAAATATCCTCTACCTCGGATTGATGATCTATTCGATCAACTTAGTGGTGCTAGAGTCTTTTCGCAATTAGACTTAGCTACTGGATTTCATCAGCTTCGTATTGCATAGGATAGCATTCCTTTGACATCGTTTCGTACTCGTTATGGATCTTATGAATGGCTTGTGATGCCATTTGGGTTAACGAATGCCCCGGCCTATTTCGTTGACCTTATGAATCGAGTTTTTAAAGACTTCCTCGATCGATTTGTTCTCATCTTTATTGATGATATTCTTGTGTATTCTAAAACCGAGGAGGAGCATGAAAAATATCTTCGGATTGTGTTGGAAACTCTTAGGAGTAATCAATTAAAGGCAAAATTTTCTAAATGCCACTTTTGGCAATCTCGTGTGAAGTTTCTCGGTCATATTATTTCCGAATCCGGAATTTCCGTGGATCCTTCAAAGATTGAAGCGATTCAAGATTGGAAGAGACCGGAGAGTGTGACGGAGATTCGTAGTTTTCTTGGATTGGCAGGTTATTACCGTCGTTTTATCAAAGACTTTTCTAAGATTGTCGTGCCTCTCACTAGCTTGACGAAGAAAGGTGTTAAATACATTTGGTCGGACAAATGTGAAGCTTCTTTTCAGAAATTAAAAGAACTCCTATCTAATGCTCCTATTCTTGTTATTCCCGAGGGGAATCAAGATTTCATTGTTTATACCGATGCTAGTCGCGTTGGTTTGGGTGTCGTTCTTATGCAAAGAGAACGTGTTATTGCTTATGCTTCTAGGCAATTGAAGCCAGCTGAGACTAGATATGCCACTCATGATTTAGAGCTCGCGGCTATTGTTTTCGCCCTTCGTGTTTGGCGTCATTATCTCTTGGGAGAGAAATTTGTTCTTTACACAGATCATAAGTCTTTGAAATATTTATTTTTTCAAAAGGAACTTAATTTGCGTCAACAACGTTGGCTCGAGTTCCTTGCTCCTTATGATCTTGATATTCTTTATACTCCCGGTAAGGGTAATCGTGTCGCCGATGCTCTTAGCCGTAAACAACAAGCTGTTGTTTCTATGATGATATCCGAATGGAACGATCTCGAGATTTTATCCACTTGCGAAATTCGAGACCGTGTTTCCGATTTATGCTCATCATTTGTTTTATGTAGCCTTGAGGCTCATCCATCTCTTTTAGACCGCATTCTTGAAGCTCAATGGCTAGATCCTGAATTGGCTCTTCTTGGCCAAAATATTAAGGATAAAATTGATATCGAAGGTTTGAAAGACTTTGATATCGATTCTCGTGGCGGCATTCGGAAATTTGGTAGACTTATCGTGCCAAATATTAGTGATCTTCATAAAGATATTTTAGAAGATTCTCATCACTCTAAATTTACCATTCATCCCGGTAGTAGTAAAATGTACGCGGATATGAAGCGACTTTATTATTGGGAAGGAATGAAACTTGACATCGCTAACTTCGTCAAGCGTTGCATGACTTGCCAACTCGTTAAGGCCGAACATCAAAGGCCCGGTGGGTTATTGCAACCTTTAGAAATTCCGGTTTGGAAGTGGGATCAGATTTCCATGGATTTTATAGATGGCCTTCCCCGTTCTCGATCGGGTTATGATAGCTTATGGGTAATTGTTGATAGACTTACTAAATCCGCTCATTTTATTCCCGTTCGGTTTAACCGAACCGTTCCTCTTTTGGCCAAACTCTTTATTAAAGAGATTGTTAAATTGCATGGGGTTCCTACTTCAATTGTTAGTGATCGTGATCCATTGTTTACTAGTGGATTTTGGAAGAGTCTTCAAAAAGCTTTGGGAACGAAGCTTAATTTTAGCACCGCTTATCATCCCCAGTCCGACGGACAAACCGAGCGTGTGAATCAAACTCTTGAAGATCTTCTTCGTGCATGTGTTCTTGATTTTGGTGGAAGTTGGGAAGATCATATTTCTCTTGTCGAATTTTCCTATAATAATAGCTTCCAATCTAGTATTGGTATGGCACCTTTTGAGGCACTCTATGGTAGGCCATGCCGATCTCCTTCTTGTTGGCTTGAGGCCGGTGGGAAGCTGGTTTTAGGTCCAGATTTTACTCGTGATTCCACAGAAAAGATTGATCTTATTCGTCATAGGATGAAAGAAGCCCAGAGTAGACAAAAATCCTATGCCGATAACCGGAGAAGGAAGTTAGAATTTTCTGTGGGAGATCTTGTGTTCATTCGTGTTTCACCTATGAAAGGTGTTGTACGTTTCAGTCGATCGGGAAAGTTAGCGCCTCGATATATTGGGCCATTTCATATCACTGAACGTATTAGTTCTGTGGCTTATCGCCTTTTATTACCGGCTCAATTTTCTGCTATCCATGATGTGTTTCACGTTTCTCAACTTCGGAAATGTGTTCGAGATTCCGATTCTGCTCTTGAGCCCGGTGTTGTGGAAGAGATTGAAGTTTCGCCTAATTTAACTTATGAGCAACATCCTATTCGTATTATTGCTTCGGAGGTCAAGCGACTTCGAAA
Organism: Allium cepa; assembly: GCA_030765085.1. Classification (NCBI taxonomy): domain Eukaryota; kingdom Viridiplantae; phylum Streptophyta; class Magnoliopsida; order Asparagales; family Amaryllidaceae; genus Allium; species Allium cepa. The sequence continues at coordinate 435,717,118 of CM060943.1, forward strand.
TAAAGATGTTCCGCTTGTTAAAGTTCAATGGTCTTCAAATCCTAAGGATTGTTCTTGGGAATCTAGAGAGTACAACGAGCGAACACATCCGGACTTACTTTCTCGTGCTCTTTGAGGTGAACTTCTTATTTCAAATTTCTTTTGTGTTGAATATGCTTTTATGGTTGTTACTTTATGTTCTCTTCTTAAATATTGCGAGGACGCAATTTCTTTAAGGAGGGGAGTCTGTAACAACCCGCATATTTATCGATTTTATATTTAAATATTTTTATTTAAATATTTTATCGTTAGTCGGATTTTAGTTCGAAAAGCTACTTTTTGTATATGGTCGAATTAGGACTCGGGACCACTCCCATTGGGTTTAAAATGCCGTTTGCGACCTTTTTGAGTATAAGCTTCGATATGTTTGGAGAAAGTTGATTTTTGCTACTTTTCACTTTGGGTTTGGTTTTTGGGCTCAGCCCTATGTTTTACTTATTCTCAAATCTGAGCCACTCTTCCCTGTTCACCCTCATTCTCTTTTCTTTTCAGTTTTCTTAGCATTAATGGTGGGAGAGATTGGAAACTAAAACTCCAAAACCCTAGTTTCTCTTGCAAATCAAATTCCTAGCTCCAAACTCAAGAAGAACCCATTGGTAAGCTTCTCTTCTTCTTCTCCAACTTATCCTCTTACCAATTTCAGAAATTCCTAAACCTAATTTTGGAAATGTTCTTGTTTTGATCATAGATTCAAGCTCATTTGGGTTGTGTTGAAGAGAGGTTGATTCTCCATTTGCTTTCAAGCTTCTTCTTGTTCGATTTTGTGAAAAAGGTGAGATTTTTAATCTCACATCTAAGTCTATGAATTATCTTCGAATGTTAGGTATGAATTCCTAACACTTATTCGTGTGTATTTGCTTTTGGATTGGATTGAATTGGTGTATATTCCAATTTTTAGTGTTTTGAGTTCAATTCGTTAAAAATACTAACTTTGATGTTTGAACATGTTTTTGGTGATGCATCGAGGAGCATATAGGGTCGGGTAGTCGATTGGCATAAACCCTTAGCGCCGTTGCTCGAGAGAATGAAATTTGGGCGAGGTTGGAGCTCATTACTATGGGCTGGGAAGAGGCTGGCAACAGGTCCGGTCGACCGAGCTCCCTGAGTCGGCCGACCGACCTGCTGCCGAGTGCATAAGCACTCCTCTGTTTAAGGCTCGGTCGACCGACTCAGGGAGTCCGGTCGACCGACCTGCTGCCGAGTGCATAAGCACTCCTCTGTTTAAGGCTCGGTCGACCGACTCAGGGAGTCCGGTCGACCGACCTGCTGTTAATTGCCAGATTAGCCTATTTTGCTAATCCGTTTGAATATCCAACTTTAATCGATTCGTGTTGTCTCCCTTTTGTTGTTGTCATTTATTATCGACTTAGATGACCTTTTCTTTGGGAATTTTAGATATATCCACTTTGATGGATTTTATATCGATTTCTTTGGATTTTATTCACGTTTTCGAATGTGAATCTTAGTGATTGATTGTTCCTACAATCTTCTTTGTGATTTGTCACTTTAAAAATATAAAGGTTTTCTATACTAGTAGTAAATATCAAAACTCTTTCTTCAAACGATTTCAATACTATTTTAATACCAAATTTGTTTATAAAACCGTTTTCCAATCTATTAGTATATATAAACCTTTACCTCACTCGTATGAGAAATCTAATTAAACGACTTAGTAAAACAAGTGGTATGAAACGCTTGCGTTCACTTTGTTGGTTAATTCTTGGACTTGTTCGATTGAAACCCTTGTGACAATTTTCTAGTGGAAATCTACAGTTTGTTCGTAAATATTTAAGTTAAGCAAGTGGTTATGGGACATGAAGCTAAACTCATATATTTACTAGCTTAGTGTAATTGACACTTCTCGTTGATCATGACGATCATCTTTGTGATTTAGACTAGCAATGTGCGATGTCTCTTTGTCTGCGAGGGAGACTAAACCCTGTTTTGTGGAGTTTCGACTCAATTTGTGATGGGGTAGCAACCCATGGTCTTCAGGCCGTTTGTGGAGCTTCGGCTCAATTTGTGATGGTTAGCGACCATGGTATTAGCGTTTCGTTTGTGATACACGTGTTGGTGAGCTTTATGCTCCCGTTTGTGATAGGCCTCCCCCCTTTGTGATTTCTGGATTTCTTGAGATTATTTCTAGAATTTGTGTTTCACCAATTTTTCGTGATTTCCATTGATAAGCCTTATCGATATTTTTGCATTGGTGAATTTGTGTGTCATTGACTTTAGTGATTTCTGGATTTCTTGTGTAGTCTTCTGGAATTTGTGCGTCATTGACTTTTGTGATTGACATTGATATTATCGTCAATATTTGTGGTTTGATGAACGAAATAAAGAGTATGACACTTCTTTGATTCTTGTGTAGATTTTGTGATATTGATTAATCTCTTGTTGATTATCAACTACTTATATATCACAGCTTGGCCTTGCGATTATTATGTGTTTAGTCATAACTCTGATTCTATACCGTTTCATCTGATATTTATAGTTAGACTGATCCGTTTATTATTTTCTTATTAAATAATACTCGGGTCAGACCGAGATGTTACAGGTGCTCCAGCTTGACTTCTCTCTTGGGATTGATTTCTCTGACTTTTGGTTGACTACTTAGATTAGTAGTTTTTTGTTGTATACATTAGAGATATAGACTCCATAATGTATACTTATTTTTTTGTGTAGTTCTTGTAACTATTCTTTTGTGATATTGTGGATCTTTTTAGACCACTACTCTGATGAACACTTTCATGTGTTATATTCATATCTATTTCCGCCTTTGTGATATGAATTGTCTGTGACTGATTTATGTTATGTTTACTTCTATATTTGTTTCCGAAGATATTATAGCCACTGTGTAGTAGCTTTGAGTTTGTGTCGGCATGTCGGATTTCCACTTGAAAAGAATTGCATGCTATACTATCTGACATATCGATGCTCGCACAAAGCAATTACACGGATGGTCGCTCCTCAACAGCCTTATTCTCCGTGCTAGTTGACAGCATTCACCGTGATGTTCTTGGCTAGCGTGGGTATAGAGGTGGGGCGTCACAATATATATATATATATATATATATATATATATATATATATATATATATATATATATTCATACATATATATATATATACATATATATATGGAAATGTTAGTATATATTTTATAAAGTAAAGTATAATAACTATATAAGGTTGTTGTCATCAAAACATCATCAACTCAGTTCCTAACACCCTTGAACTTATTAGGCCTTTTCTTGTTGTTGAAGTTCGGTTTGGCACCCATAACATCAACATCACTTTCTTTATCTGCCTCTTCAAGTCGAAGAGCGATATCAACGAGTTGATCAAAAGAAACTTCTAGCTTTAGAAGTAATGGCTTCTTGTGATTTTTATTCAAGCCATAGACAAATCTTTGGTTTTCTTCGATGGGGTGTTTATGTACTCGACCCCATATTTAGAAAGTGACTCGAATGAAGCGACATAGTCTGTCACAGAGGATTCACCTTGAACAAGGTCAATGAAACGGCGAGCCAAATTCACCTTCTCAGCTTCTGGCACAAATTTTAATTCGAAGCGCTCCCGGAATTTCTCCCAAGTGAGATCCGCTTCATTTATTTCAGAAATTAGAAGCTCGTACCAATCTAATGCTCTATCTTGGACCATACTAGAGGCCAGCTGAACACGATTAAGATCAATAAGATTCATGCGAGAAAAGATTTGATCGCACGATCTCAGCCAAGCCTGGACTTCAATAATGGTTTCAGAACCTTTGAATGGCTTTCCACCCAAATTGGTATAATCGCTGCACAAATGTGCAAATCTAGACCTAGGGTGAGTAGACTTTGGATTAGATCCGGCTGCTTGAGCATTCCTTACTAGATCAAGAAGCTGCTGGGCAGACATAAATACTCCATCTTGGGGAGTAGCACGAGATTGACCGACGCTGGGACGGCCAGGTCTAACCATTTCTCTTCCTTTTTGAAAGAAAAAAAGAAGGAGGACAAGGTTATTCACCAAATGAATATCAAGCAATCTTGATAGATAAACAAGGAATCATAAAGAAAATAGGATAAATCGGTACGAAGACTCGAATTAAATCCTAAAGCACGACTCCTAAGATGGACTTAGGACGATGATCCTTGCTAGATTATTCTACATTGTTCCGAAGACCGGCTCTGATACGAAGCTGTGACTCCCCACCTCTATACCCATGCTAGCCAAGGACACTACGGGGTAATGCCGTCAACTAGCGTGGAGGATAAGGTTGTTGAGGAGCGACCATCCGTGTAATTGCTTTGTGTGAGCACCGATATGTCAGATAGTACAACAAGTATCTAGTTTCAGGAGGAAATCCGACATACCGGTACAAACTGAAAGCTACTACCCCATGGCTATATATAGTCTTCGGAAACAAATATAGAAATAAACATAACACAAATCAGTCACAGACATCCATATCACAAAGGCGGAAATAGATATGAATGTATAACACATAAAAGTGTACATCAGAGTAGTGGTCAAACAAGATCCACAATGTCACAAAAGAATAGCTACAAGTGCTAGACAAAAGAATATGGATACATCAACGAGTCTATATCTCAAATGTATACAACAAAAACTACTAATCTAAGTAGTTAGCCAAAAGTCAGGGTGATAATCCCAGGTGTGAAGTCAAGCAGAAGCACCTGTAACATCTCGGTCTGACCCGATTATTATTTAATAAGAAAATAATAAACGGATCAGTCTAGCTATAAATATCAGATAAAATGATATAGAATAAGAGATATGACATAAATATATGATAACCTTAAAGCCATACTGTAATAAGTATGTAATTGAAAATCAACAAGAGATTAATCAATATCACGAGAATCTTCTCAAAGATCAAAAAGAATGTCATACTCTCTATTTATATTCACCAAACCATGAATATTGACAATAATATCAATGCCAATCAAAAAGTTAATGACACACAAATTCACCAATGCACAAATATTGATAAAACTTATCAATCTAAATCGCGAAAATTAGTGAAAACACAAATTCCAGAAATCATCAATGGAAATCCAGAAATCACAAAAAGGTGGAGGCCTATCTTAAAAGTGGGAGCACGAAAACTCACCAACACGTGTATCACAAAATGGAACGCTATTCCATGGTTGCTAACCATTAATTTTTGAGCCGAAGCTCCACAAAACGGCCTGAAGACCATGGGTCGCTACCCCACCAAATTGAGCCGAAGCTCCACAGAAACCGAGTTTAGTCTCCCTTGTAGACAAAGAGACATCGCACATTTGCTAGTCTAAATCACAAAAATGATGATCAACGATCATCAACGATCATCAGCGATCATCAAGAAGTGTCAATCACAGTAAGCTAGTAAATATATAAGCTTAACTTCATGTCCCATAACCACTAGCTTAACTTAAATATTTACGAACAAATTGTAGATCTCCACTCGAAAATTGTCACAAGATATTCAATCGAACAAGTCCAAGAATTAACCGGCGAAGTAAATGCAAGCGTTTCATACCATTTGTTTTACTATGCCGTTTAGTTAGATTTCTCGTACGAGTGAGATGAAGTGACAAATTAAAAAAATGATTGTAGAAACAATAAATCACAAAACTTCACATTCGAAGACATGAATAAATTCCAAAGAATTCGATTCCAAATTCATCAAAGTGGAAATACCCTTGCTACTCGACACGGCACGACCTAGCAGATGAGTGACCTAAGAGGTTCCGAGTCCTAATTTGACCGTATGCAAAAAGGTAACTTTTCGAACTAAAATCCGACTAATGATAAAATATTAAAATAAAATATTTAAATATTTAATCGTAAATATGCGGGTTGTTACACTTTTCGTCCCCGAAAAGGAAAAAGAAGGGAAAAGAAGAATTAAGAAATCAATATATCTTATATAAATATTAAATTTATATACAAATAAATTTACAAAATTAATTAAAAATAAAATATACCAATTTATAACCATAAACCTTCTTATACTTAAATTAATAAAGTTTGGAAAACATTTTCAAAAATATTTTCTAAGTCCAAAATTTACGAAAATTTTTGGCAGCGTCTCCTTTGTACGGGGAGGCTCGAGAGAAAATATAATATCAAAATAACAATATACAACATATATTTTCCAAAATAATATATATCCCAACCCGAGAAAAATAATATAATAATGCTATAAATCGTAATCCGAAAAACGTACTTATTTGTCGAGCAATTTACGCTTATATTATGAAACCAAATGCAGTAGCAATTGCTTCCATACTCTGTATTTCGCTTATATAATCCAAAAGGTTAACAATTATATAACATGAAATATTATTTTTGTTTCATCCACTAACAAACAAAGAAATGTCAAACACAACAATCAGTTGCAATCACAATATACAAACATCATATAGAATTAACAAAATCATTCATTCATATCAAACAAAACAAATAGTTGTTTGGGTCCAAAACTTTAAATTGTACGTAGTGAAAAATAAACTACTTAGTGCACCATTTACTCAACAGTCTTCGATGAAACTAAATAGATTATTTATTCACCCAACCAATTTAAAGTATCCTTACCCATACAATCATGAATCAAAACAATTTCAACAATCAATCAAGTTTATTTTTTTATCAATTCCACTTCATCCATTTGTTGTTTGATTTCCTTTTTATTCATTATTTATTTTTATCTATTTCTATTCATTACCTACCAATTCATTTTTATCTATCTATATAATGCCAAATTCTATTTATTGCATTACATGTATTTATTTATATTATTCGTATTAATCAAATTTCTAAGTAGGTAAATTTATTAACTTAAGTTTATAACTCTATAACATCAATTCTTATAAATAAAAGCAATTTATTGAACACTTTCATTACCTACTTAATTTAATTATAAATAGCTTCAACCATTCACTTAAGCTTATTATCATTCATTTATACTACTTAATTTCATTTATTTATTTTCATTTATTACTAAATTCCATTTATAATACTTAAGTTCATTATCATTTCTATATAACCTTTCAATTATATTTAATTGGTGTCCTTTCAGTCATACTTAAGTTTATAACATTAAATTCTCATTTATAACAGCAAATTCATTAACTAGTTTTCATTACCTCAAGCTTTACTTGTAAGATTTCTCAATACATTTTCTCGTTACATTTTTTTTCTCATTACCCTTAATTAATTAAATGTTCAATAATAATATCATTTGTTTTATATGTTACAAATTTAAGCTTCTGTTTGTTTAATTTATAACTTAGCATTAAAATTTCTTATTTCACTTAGAGATTTCAATTATCAGTTGAATTGCATTTCACTACCCTAATTGGAACTATTTATTAATGGAAGTTAAGAACTAGGTACCGGGTAAAATTTCAAATCATTTAAAAATATAGATAACTGTATTTATATATCCAGTTTATATTTAAAACAATTTAAAATTTTATTTTTATTTATCAAAATAGATCTGTAGTAAAACTACTACAGTGGCCTTCCCCCTTAGAAACTCAAAAATGAATGTTGATGATGCGTGCACTCATCACCGAAATTATTTTCCAGCTATAGAGAAGGGAGTACAAAACTTATTTCTTTTTTTTCCAAAATTTCTTTTAAAACATTTCTTTTAAATTATATTGAAATATTTATATCAGAAAATACTTCTAATAATTATTATTATATTATTTCAAAATCATTCAAAAGAAATTTCAAAACCCCGGAACTTAAGTTCTAAATTTTCAATTTTCAGTTATCTTAATTTCAATCTCATTTCAACTATTATTTATAAATTTTATTACCTAACAACCAATATATTTCAACCACATATATATATCATTTATAAAAATTTATTTTTATATATATAGAAAATATAATAGGCAAAATTATTTCATTCACCTATATTAAAAACAAATATTATGTCGGTCAGTCCTATTAAGTGTTTAGAAATCCCTATTGATGTCATAGCGTCCCATGCACCAACTAGAATTTATAAATACAAAACGGAACAGATTAACACAATATTAAAACCTTTTTATAACACTAACAAGTACACTTTCTCATATATATGCTCAGTGACTCCCATAGGGTATTACAACCCTATTAATGAAGAGTCAGACCTCACAAAGCTAAGGTTTATCACTAAACATGGCTCTGATACCAGATGTAACATCCCGCCTTTTCGTACGCTTTAAGTCGACACACATGCCGATTTAAAACATACGGAAGGGCGGATTGTTATGGGGTAAATAACAAAAGCAGGGAAAGAAAAAAAACAAAATAGAATCTTGCAGCGGAACGATAAAATATAATAATCAAATATACAGTTCATGAAGCTGTTTACAAAATATTTGATTATATTTATACAATACATATCAGAGTTGCACATACCATAGAATAATAATTAACTTAGCAGAATCAAATGGTGTAGTGGAATAACATAGTAGATAATAGTAATATAAATCTTTGTCTTCGTCCTCTAGAGCTAAAGTCTTCAAATCCTGAAATGCTCAGGCTGACCCGAGCGAATTGAAAAGACAAAACACTCGAGTCAGAACCAAAAGATCTTATGTGAGTTAAATTAACAAAAATAAATATGAGTGCAGTAACTTAAGAGATGCTCGGGATTCACATCTCCTAAGGACCCATTAAACTATTTACTATGTAGTATATTTCGCTATTATAATAGTGTCTAATTGTAAAATAAACTTACTTTTAAATAGAGTTAAGGCTTTACATTTTCCACCTTAACACATTTATATATTCCCATAGTCTATACAGTACCGTAATCTCCCCCGTACTGGACGTCGTCAGAGGGCACTCCATAGGTATGGTACAAAATCAAAATCGTATAAGGCGCGCCAGAGTAGGTGACACGGCACAACTAGGCAATGCCAGGGTAGATATACCAATTACGCTTCCGGGTCGACGGTAACGCATAGCCACAGCTACCGCCCACCTCGAGCCACACCCCCAAATCAAAGAAATCAAAAGTGGCCACCGAATAAATCCAAAGTCAGAGTAGAATATCGAAGGGATGTGTCCGATCAAAGGTGCTACCTCATTAACCCGTCAATCGCTCTTGTTTTAGCCACCTTATGCCAACTCATGGGAGTTGGGTCCACGTATTTACCTCAAAGGAAACGCTGCCACCATCTTACTTCATTCAGGAATCTCCACCACGTACACGATTGTTAAAGTGGTTTTCAGAGTTGTCAGAGAGTATGACAACTTCTGATCCCTGTCTCTTCAATAACCAAACGTTATTATAACACCGCAGTCTTTTCAAAATGGTTATACTTTAAAACCAGAATAAAATATCCATTTCAAAACCATATAATTACGATATCATTTCTATTTTAAAAAACCCAAATCAATGTGATATCATTTTAATTTCAAAATATATCACTTTCAAAAATTATAGCTCTTCAAATCTATATATCTTGATACCCATAGATTTGAAACATAATTTCAATTACTTAAATGGTTTAAATATTAAATTACTTTATATAACAAAATAGCTTCTTTAATTTCACAAATAAATTCCAAATATAGATTTAAATCCCCAATTAAACCGTTTCAATTTCCATATATTTTAAAGCTTTAGGTATTCCACCATTTCAAACGAATTCTTTGATAATTTCAAATATATCAAATCCAATTACTATTATTTAGATTGAAATATTTACTTTATAAATCATAAATCATTTAAGTAAAACCTTCAAACTTCAAAAAAGGGATATTCTTTCAATTTAATGAACTTGAGAATATTCATTTTAAACGAATTGATATTCATTTAAATCTTCTAAACCAAAAATCAAGTTGTTAAATCATACCTTTTAAGATCTCAATTTATTAAAATTCAAATTAAATTTTTTTTGAGAAAAAATCTTATATACTTTAATTCAAATCAAATTCACCTTTATCTTCCCACCTTACCTTCATTTAATTTATTTTAAACTCCAAAAATAAAATTTAAATAAACACTTAACCATATTATATTCTAATAAAATCAAACGTTATTATTATTCTTTCTTATACTTTAAACAAATTTTATACATAGCTTAAAACCAAAGAATTTTGCTATATATAAAATAACCTTTATCAAATATCTGAATCAATATCACATAAAACCATATATATTTCTTTACAAAACCATAGAAAATCATTTCAAAGTATTTCTATATATACATACATATATATATATACTGCGGTGTCTGTATAAAATTTTCTATCATATGGTCAAGTGATACGGATATTTATCATTTCAATCCGTAATTTAAAAATAAAATTTTACGGTTATATATCATTTCAAACCACAATCTCGAATGAAATGAAAATGCATAATAACTTGCAGTTTATAACCATATAAAATACAACATCCATTCATCCAATATCAACCATCAACCATTTATCACAATCATCATCAAATTCACACAATAACCTCAATATAGAACGGATAATAAACAACGGGTATTAAATAGCAGTTTATATTCAATAATAAATTAAATAACTGTTTAACTGGCAGTTAACATGCAATGAATAATTAATTAACAATTTAACTAGCAGTTAAATGCAATAAATAAATTAAGTAGCAATTTAATTTAAGTAAATGAAATTAACTGAGATGATGATTAAAATATGCCAAACAAGCATAAATAAATTTTAAATCACATCATATATCAATTTAACAAACATAAGAAATCTTAGAAGTTGTGAGTGGGTTAAAACACTTGCCTTTTGAATTTGAATTAAATTTAAATCCAATTTAAATCTAAATACAAACAGCCTAAGAATCTGTCCGAACCAGCGTCAAAACCTCCAGAATTTCAAAACAATCCTAACGCAAGAAAATGCGTGTAAATTCGAGGTCGTATGAGAAAGTTATGATTATTATACGAATTGAAATCAAAAATAAATAAATAAAATAACAAAACCTTATCGAAATGCCACGTCATCCTACAGGAACGCACACACAAGAAGAACCACGCACGATCCTTCTCTCATTCGAACCCACTGCAAACCCTAGCCGCCATGTCTAGGCAATTTTTGCCTCGCCTACAGCCATGGTCAGGCACCACCACCACCTTCCCCTACCTCTGCCGCACTCATGCCAGAAGTCACGAGAATTCCGGTCACTACAACCGTGACCGTCGCTGCCTGCAATAAACGCCTAAATCGAGATGATTTCGACATCCATTCGGCGAATGATTACATCCCCAGGTCCTCCTCGACGAGCTCTACCACTCCGTGCCTCCTGATCGTCGCTAGGGCGAAGATCCACCGTCGAAACACCCAAGACAAAACGAACGGCCGAAACCAAATCGTGGGTTCCAGGAAAAATGGAGCTTCCAATCGAAAAACAAATTACAACAGAAGATTACATATTTCGAGAGCTTCAACATATATTTTTTTGAATTTTTCTAAGGAGTTTGAAATTTTGGATATGAATTTGATTTGTAATTGGATCTAGAATTTGTTTGTTTGCCAATGAGGAGGAGAGAAGAATTGTATGTACAGGCAAATGGGAAATAGGGAGGATAGGGTTTATAGCAGGATATTTATAGGCAAAATTGAAATTAGAATGGGTGGGTCCAATTGATATACGCGTTGAACGATATATGACCCGAAACGCCCGTTCTGACTCCAAAAAGAAATTGGTTCAACCCATATATCAAAATAGATGTTTCAAAATATTTTAAACGCATTGGAAAAGGTTTCAGGTTCAAATTGCATCGTATGAAGAAGTTATGCTCAAATCAATATTTTTCAAATTGATTTCAATTTCCTAAATTTCAAGGCGTTTCGAGTCCGTACGATCAAATGACAAGTCCGATCGCTACGAAACTTGAAACCCCACAATAATTCACCATTATGGATCCGATGAAACCAGTTTCGTCGAAATCCGAGTCAGTGGCCAAAATGGCTATTTTTCCATTAATTAAATAAATAAATAAATAATTCATTAAATCCAATTTTAAATTTCAATCTTAAATTTGACAAGTTTTATCACTTTTATATTTCTCAATCAATTTCAATGTTTTAAACAAATTAAAAGTCAATTTAAAATTGATTATCTTATCGATTTCAGTATTTTCCTCAGTTCCATTCAAATTCAGAAATTATAACTTTAATTTCCATAATTTCTATTAAATTAAATTAACAAATCATTTTTCCATTCATTATTGCAAAATAGATGGATTTAACATTGGATTCAAAACTATTTACATTAATATCCTCACATTTCATCTAAATTCCCATTTTAAATATTAAATCCATTTAATTGCAATTAAATCCTTTTATTAAATTTCAAATTCCAATAAATTAGTACGGCTTTATTACATTTCTATTTTCATCTTTATTTCAATTGCAAAACATTTATTCCAATTTTACTATATTTGCCAAATACGTACATAAATTATTATTTATATTCTCCATTAATTATTTACTTGGTTTTATACTTTAAATTCATTCAAATAAATAAATAAATTTTGATTTACAATCTTTACCTCAACCAATAGTCATATTATAAATGGAATTGTCATTATTTTCAAAATTTACTTAAATTAACGTTAACGTAAAAATTTGTTTATATTTACTGTAATTGATTACGAATTATAATTTAATATACTTGTCTAAAAGGTTAACTTACAATACTTGTTACCCTTTAATTTTTATTTCACTCATAAGCTATTACTAACAACCAAATGTTGAAATTTGATTTAGACCAAATTCAATGCATTACATGAATGGGTAAATGATTAAAGTTTTACACTATTGCCCCCTTTTCTTTATTTGTATTAATGGCTATGTTTCAAATGTGAAATCTTATTAATTAAACACATAAATTAAGGTTTGAAAACCAAACCTTAGTTCAATTCTTTTTTTTTTCCAATTTATTACTTATGAAAAATTTCCCGTTTCTATTTATTTATTACATACCTACCTTCAGCCCCTGCATTAATTCTCATAAACATTACATTATTGATATCCAAATTTTGATTTAGTAAACCAATTTGTTACAATTTTACTTACATTACCACTATTTCCCTTATTTTGGTTATTATTTCATACGTAGATCACAAGTTTACATTTTTTATACTATCTTATGAAACAATATACATTTCTAATACTTTATTGCATTTATTGGAATTAAATTTTCAAATTTACTAGATACAACAAACTATGACCTTACAGTTATTTCAATTAATTGGGATTGTGCTAAATTAATTATTTATAAACTTACATTAACATAATTGCATTAATTTACATTCGGTTACATATAAATCGATGTATTATTTCATCCATAAATACAATAATTGCATTTGTTCTTATTATATTCCATTTATAGCTAAGTCATAATATTTGAATTTTAATTAAATTGTAACGTTCATTCAAGTTCATTAAATATTAACTTGCATTAACACGTTTCCTAAATTTATAATCAAATGCCGTTAACAATGATTTATTACATTAATCAATTTAATACTTTCCTTTGTTTCTCATATACAATTACATCCGGGTAAAATCTTTTCACTACCTTCATTCATTAGAATTCTATTCAAATTTCAATTTCTTACAATAACTCATTTATTATAAATTTGCATACCAATAAATTAGGTTCCAATAAATAGGATTTATTCAATTCAATCTTTTTAATTAAGTCTATTTTAATCAATATAATATTTCATAGGTTAATTCTTAACATTTACTTCATTACAAATTATAAAAAATTATAATTCTTTATAAATTTAATTCCAACATCTAATTAATATGAAAATTTTAATTAATGAAATTCACGGGTCGTTACAGACTCACCAGGTATATTTGTTTACTTTAGTTATAACAACCCTAATCCACATTAAAATAATATTTACCGAATTAATTTTTAGAATTAATTTAGATTTTTAAATCTTTTGGGAATAATATGGAAAAGTGTTTAAATTTCAATCTAGCATTTTTATTTGCATTTTTGTAAACCCAAAAGTTATTAAAAATTTAATGACAATTGTGAATTTTATGATTATCACGTGATATAAAGAATAACTATTAGAAATGCGAATAATTTTCATACCATAGAAGTAGTTGTAAAATTAGTTGAATCTATTTCATAATTATATGAGGGATAATTAAATAGAAATAATTAAATATTGAATTAAATAAAATATCCAGTTATAGGAATATAATTCGCAGGAATAAGCGGTAAATCAATTTTGCAATTTCAATAAGACTGGAATAGATTTACAAATTTATAAAATAGTTCATTAAAATAAAAGGAAAATAAATCCAGCAAAGAAATAAAATTTGGTTGAATTAATTTCAAACCCTACCCAAGCCCATACTAAAACTCAAACCATTAACAAAACTAAATCCAACTCTCATATTAACAGCCCATACACCCTCCAATCCGTTAGACAAAATGTTATGCCCTAAAAAATCGACTTTGTGGTATCGATTACACGCATTAAAAAAATGGCTAAAGCAGCGATCAACGATCATTGGAGAGGGAAGATCGACGACTGGTAGTGCGACCATAATGGTAGCAGCTAAGGAATGGAGTCGTGGACCTTCACATGTCGACGTGAAGCTGCGATCGGGGTTGGGATTAGCAGTTATTCCTACATCATAGCAGACGACATAGGGGCAAACCATGAATCTGGTAGCAGCAAGGGCATGCGACGCCTAGTATATGTTGGTGCATACGATGGTCAAGGTAGATGGAAGAACTCAACGGTGGGAAGCTAGGGCTTTGGGCAACAGATGTTTAGGAATTGGATGTTGGTTGAAATTGTACCGCTGGTAGTGTAGGCATAAGCAGCGAATAAGGGTGTAGGAGCAAATGATGAGGTGAGTTAATCTAGTTAACTCACACACCTATCTATATATTATAAGTTGTTTATTGTATGCTCTTTGCTGATTAGATTTCGATGAATATTAATAGTGAATGGATGAATTTATTGAATTATGGTTACATGTTGTGATTTATCTAATTTTTCGAATGATATAAATATATTTGTTTGTCTAGTGCTATACGGATCGCCTGTGGACTAAAAGAGGCTAGTCTGCAAACAAAGTTCTGTTTGTTTGCATATTAAATTCTTCTAACTAATATAGAAGTAAAAATATTGTTTTTATGGCCGAAGTTGTCGAAGACCAAATCGAGTTTCTAAATAATTCCATATAATGGAATTAAATTTATAGTGCGATGTTGGCTCTAGATATTGAATTTTCGATGGATCTGTTGTTTGAATATTTTAAAAGAATTACAAAATGAGATTTTATTCAACTTGATCCCTATTTTAAGAAAATATAGTTAAATTATATTATAATCTTAACTTTTTTCTTTTGAAAATTTATATTCAAAACTTTTAAAAATGAGTAATAATTATTTATAAAACCGTTTTAAATTTACTATTTTAAGTATAAAATTTTAGAAAGGTTTTAAGGGCGAAAGATAAAATATGGTAATATTTTATAAGAGCGACTATGAAAGTAATAATTTTAATTTCAAGTGATTTTGTTATAAAAGAGGTTTAAATGATTTTAAAAGAGTTCGAAAGATTTTGTAAATAGGTAACTCTTCTTTATAGTGAGTTTATGGATTTGAAAGAGATTTTGGAGAATTATATCTTTGTGTGTGTACATACATACATACATACATACATAACTCTTTTATTTATTTAGTATTAATTTGGGATTTTATTGAGATTTGTGTTTTTCTATGAAATAAAGAATTTAAATAAACGGTTAATTGTCAGATTGGTATGGAACATTTCGTACAATTCTTTTGCTTATTATTATAATTTATTAAAACAAAGTTTGAGTGGAATTTTGTAATAACCCTAATTTTGGCCAAAATTATTTAGAAAATTTAATTGGATAAATAAAATGAAATGATATAGATAGTTAAGGGATTGAGATTTGTTAATTTAGAAGGAGTCGTGCCTTAATGAATGTATAAGAAAAAAATTAAAATAAGTAATTAGGAGGAATATGGTATGGGTAAAATGAGAACATCCTTCATTCTAATACCCTTAACCCTTTTATCCTTCATTTCTTATTCATTTTAACATTTACAAACAATGCTAAAAACCCTATTGAGCTCGGCCGACCAAAATTAAAGAGGTTCAAGAAGAAGAAAAGCTAGGATTTAAATAGAAAGCTTAAGCAAATCAATCAAAGGGAAAATCTAAACCTTCTTAACACCAATCCAAGGTGAATAATTAACTTAAATCTCACTTTTGATATTGATTTCGGTTTCAAAATGGACCCGAATTAATTTTACAAGTTACATGCCATGTTATGTTTTCGTAAATGGATATATATATATATATATGTTTGTTGATAATGTATATTGTTTCATATAGATTTTATGATGAGTTTGGGTTGAAAAACCTATTAAATGACATCAATATGATTTGAGTTTTTGAGATATGATCGAAACATTATTTTAGAAGTGGGTTTCAAGTTTCATAATTTTCCAAGTAATTGTGGATTTATTATGATTTTTTATGCGAGAAAATAGTTAATATTGCGTTTAAATTATTTAAGGCAATTATATAATGATTTCGGTTCTGAAATTTATATATGTTAGAAAATATTTTAAAAGTGAATTATTGTGATTTTTGAGGAATATTACTATGTATTTTACTATAGTATAAAATTATTTAAATTAAGTGACTTAAAGGTTTTACATGCTTTATTAAGGAGAATGTCTTATTTGTTTAAAATGTTTTTAATTGTAAATTTTGAATTCGATAGCCATTATAGAAAAGAATATTGATAAAGAGTAGGCAACCGATCATATGTTGACAAATTGAGCAAGTTAGGTAAAAAAGGAATTACTTTAAAAGGCATAAAATCAGTTTTCTTATGAATTACAACTTTGCCACTACCTTTGCTTGCTTCCATCACCATGCCGAATTAGACCTTTCACACCTATTCGATACCAATGCACATGATATCAAGCAATTGGTATGTAGTTTATTGGAGAAAGGTGAATGACGGTGATGAAGGCATGCTTCCGGAGGGGTTGAAGCCACTCTAATTAGCTTTTGAATTAATCAACTTATCTTTGTTTAAAAAGAGGCTTTTGAACAATTTGTCGCTTGCCTTTTCTTTTAGAAAGGAGCTTTCGAAAGAGTTATTGTTTACTTTTGTTTTAAAAGAGGCTTTCGAATGGATAGCCGCTTTTGAATCTATTCGACTCCCATGCTGCCGCATTCATACCTTTCGAATTACAATGTATTCGAAAGGGGTGCTTTTGCCTTTTAACTTAGAAGCCGCTTTCTCAATGCTTTCGAAAACGTCGTATAGCTTCTTTCTAATGGATTCGGAGGCAATGTTTTTGAAAGGGTGGGTTTCGAAACATCCTCTTTCTTTTACTTGGATTAATGCTTTCGAAAGTAATGCTTTCGCCTCTATTCTTTATAACCCTTTAGTTATATTAAAGGCTAAACTCTATAGTTTCAAATGGAATTATTTTAAATGTTTTTGATACAATGTTTCCACAAACTCTTACTTGAACCCAATGCTTTCGAAAGATATGTTATAAGTGTTTCGAAAGGGAAGTCCCCAATGCTTTCGAAAGGTATACTTTAAGTGCTCTGTAAGGTTTGTTTTAAGTGTTATGAAAGGAAGGTTTTCAATGCTCTTGAAAGACAAGTTTAAATGGTTTCAAAAGGGGATTTCTTAGGTTTTATATAATAGTTTCAAAATGGATGCTTTCAATTAATTTGAATAGGGTTGTTTAAGATTTTAAACAAGGATTTTGAAGGTATGGTTTTGACTTTAAGGCCTAAAGTTTTCTGAGTAAAATAAAGAGGCTTTAACTTACTTGAAGGGATAGATAATCTCATTGATTAGATTTCATCAACATTGTTTTGTGTAAAAAATATATCACGGCATAAGTATTTTGAGAAAAGCAAAGAGTATGATTTCCTTATTTTATAAAGATGTGATTTCAAGGGTAAATCATTTGTAAAGATTGTTTATAAGAAAATGAAATTTGAATAAGGTAGTTAACTCTAAGTTTATGACTCAGATATTAGAAGACCAGATAGGACTAATATGAGGTTATGCCCTATACGTTAGCTAACAGCCCCTAACTAATATAAGTCCAAAATTATAGTGTGTAGAGCTTTCTCACAGATGGAACTAAAATAATGTTACACACAGAAGGGAATGTACAGAGTAAAGATAGGTTATTGGTGACCCTGCCAAATCATTAGGATCAGTTGATCCTAGAAGAAGATAGTTAAGGGCAGATAGCCTAGTATTATGTCTAACAGAAGTTAGAATGTTTATTATGTCCGGTAGGCTTGAGTCAGCCAGCGGTTAATAGTTAGCCGGATAAAACTATAGCGTGGACAGATAGTCCATTGATTACTTGATTTGTATTCATATATGTTATTGCTATTATTGTTTTAATCAATTTGATTGTAGGTTTTTGATTTGCAAAAGATATGATTTTAAAAGTATGTTACTGAGGGGAAACCCGTTCTGCTAAGCGGCATGGTCTCACTTAATATCAAAAAATCAAGATGTAATAGAATTATTCACACCAGGCTTTATGTCAGACTCAAAGTTTATGTTTTTTCCTTAAACTCTCATGTGCTCAAAATTAAATTAGAGCAGATTAAGAGTTAAGTAAGATGCAAAATTAGCTATATAGAAGCTATTTAGTATTATTTATGATGTGATGTATTTATGACCGATATGTCTATATAGTACTCTAATCATCCAAGATGACATCTTCATATGCCGCTCTTAGTGTAATTTATAATAATTATATTTGATCAAAATTTAGAAATCATTTTGGAATAATGTAATTGGAAATATTGAATTGGAAAGTAATCAGAAAACTGTATCTTGAAATCCGTGTTGATTTTATTTCATATTCATGTGCTTTTGGTATTATGGATACCATTAACATTACCGTATTTTGTCACTTGAAGTTAAAACTATAGATGACTGCAGCATCTGTAGCGCTTAGCTTCGGACCTCGAGGTAGGGATGTTACAACTTGGTATTAGAACATAGATTTATGAAAACCTAAAAGAAATTTTAAACTTAAAATGATTTTTGAACATAATCCTAAGAAATTAAAGAAAAGATTGGGGTACGGGATATTGCTATAGTAATGTACATATGTTTGCTATATATAAGTATATGCTTTATCTCTATTTCTCCCATCTCTCTTAGGTTATTCTTCGGTATCTTACGAAGGCTCGAATACAAATTTTAATGAAGTAAGATATGGATGTTAGGAACGCAAGAGTCAACAATGGTGGAGGAAACAGCACAACTAATGGAAATGCCAGACCAAACACTAGAATGAATATGGGTCGGGCCCAAACTACTAATGTGGGTGTTGGAGCGCTGCAAGTTGATGTGGGAGCTGTGTACCAATTCTTCATCAACATGACGCAAGCTGGAGCTGTTGTAGATTAGTCAGAGGAAATGCTGGAGAAGGAAATCAAGGAGCTCCGTGGTCAATAACTATGCAGTACTAAGCAGAGATTATGCTAGGCGTGGAGTAAAGCCATTTATCGGGATTGAGGACGCAATTGAAGTGGAGAATTGTTTGCTACATTGCGAAAGGATCTTTGCTGGTTTGGGACTAACGATGAGCAGAAAAGAAGATTGGAATTTAGGAAATTGCAAAGAGTGGCACTGTACTAGTGGAATAGTTTTAATGTATGAGTAAATGAAGAGATCAAGACTTAGGCGGAGTTAAAAAGAAGATTTGAGGTAGGATTCATGTTGGAGATTGCCAAGTTAACTCTGCTCGAGAAGTTTGCTGAGTTGGTGCATAGAGACATGACAGTGTTGGAATATGCTACCACGTATGAGGAGCAATTGAGATATGGATATGCTACGGTTGATACGGTTATCGTAAGGAATGAGAAATTCATCCGCGGATTGAGACCCAAGCTTGTTAAAGCAGCTTTGCCACATGTTGGGGAATCATGCGATGTAGTTTTTGATATATCTTTAAGGCATAGGAGATGCTTGCCCCCCATGATGATAACAAAGCAGTGGAAACTAAAGGTGGGCAGAACCAGAAGAGAAAGGTTTTCCATAAGAAAGGCGCTCAGAAAGAAGGAGCAGCCAAGAAAGGGAAGGCCAATGTAGTCTGCTACAAGTGTGATAAGAAAGGACACTATGCTCACGAATGTCAGACATGTAAAGCAAAGAAGGCTGCTAATAAGGAAGAAGTAAAATGCTTCAACTATGATCAGATTGAACATTATAAGAACCAGAGCAAGGAATCAGCCAAGGATGAAAAGGGAAAAATATTTGCATTGGAACTAGCTACCTCAAGGCCAATAGGACAGGATAAAGGAAAAGCTATGTTGGGAGGTACGGTTTTAATTTATGGTGTGCCAGTTAGAGTTCTATTTGATATTAGTGCATCGCATTCTTTTATATCTCATTATTTGGTAGAAAAGCTTAACCTAGAACCCCCGTACTTAGCACTTCCCTAAGGGTTGCGAATCTGATAGGAGAGTATGCGACTCTTAGGATGAGATGTGATCACTTAGAGTTTGAATTGTCAGTTTATGTATTTTCTTATAGTTTGCATATATTTGATTTCATAGGGTTTAGAATTATTTTAGGTATGGATGGGTTTAGTATGATGATAGGATATTTTACCATGATAGGAAAATATCACTTAAACACTCTAGTTGTAGTAGTCAGATTATATACTCCATAGAAAACCCTAGTTTTGTGGCTAATGCTTTGTTGGAGTTAGGGAGATAGAAGATGAGTTGAATCGAGTTTTCATTGTTAGAGAATTCGTAGATGTCTTTGAGCACATGATAGGACTACCGCTGAAATGATCCATTGAGTTTCGGATAGATTTAGCACCAGGAATAGAGCATATGTGCAGACCGCCAAGTAGAACGACACCTACCGAGATGAAGGAGTCAAAGATGAGGTGGTGGATCTAGAAGGTAAGAATTCAGCAGACCAAATAATTCACCTTGGGGAGCAGCCATAGTGTTTGCAAGGAAACCGGATGGATTGTTGAGGTTGTGTACCGATTATCATAAGCCGAATGAGAGGAAGATAAAGAACCAATATCTATTACCAAGGATTGACGATTTGTTCAATCAGTTGAGTGAAGCCAAAGTATTTTCTCGGTTGGATTTGGCAACAGGGTTCCGTTAGCTTAGTGTAGCAGAGGATAGCATTCCTCCGTCGGCATTTAGGACCAAATATGGATCATATGAGTGGTTAGTGATGATGTTTGGTCTAACTAATGTGCTAGCATTCTTCATGGACTTAATGAACAAAATCTTCCGAGAACATTTAGACAGATTTGTATTAGTATTTATAGACGACATAAATACTCTAAGGATGAAAGAGAGCATGAAGTTCATCTTAGAGTGGTGCTTGAGACGTTGAGGCAGCATCAACTGAAAGCGAAATTTTCGAAGTGTCGCTTTTGGAAGAAGGAAGTGAATTTTTTTTAGTCATGTGGTTTTAGAGAAAGGGTTGTCAGTAGATCCGCCTAAAATCGAGGCAGCTAATAATTGAAAGAGACCCAAGACAGCGACTGAGATAATGAGTTTTCTTGGATCAACTGATTATTATTGGAGATTCATTAAGGATTTTCTGTGAATAGCCGCACCGATGACCAAGCTAACTTTGAAAGATGTGAAATTTGTCTGAATTGATAAGTGTGAGGAGGCATTCTAGAAACTGAAACTTTTACTGACTAATGCACCTGTGTTAGTTGTTCCAAAGGGGAATCGGGACTTAGTTGTATACACGGACGCATGTGGAACAAGATTAAGAGCTGTGTTAATGCAAAGGGGTAAAGTGATTGCCTATGCTTCTCGACAGCTCAAACCTCATGAGGTTAGATATCCAACTCATGATTTAGAATTAGCTGCGGTAATTTTTACAATGAAGGTGTGGAGACATTACATATTGGGAGAAAGATTCAAGTTACGTACAGCTCATAATCACTGATATATTTATTCTTTCGAAAGGAGTTGAATATGAGACAGTAGAGGCGGTTAGACTTTTTAGCCGCTTATGACTTTGGTATTGAATACGCATTGGGAAAAGGGAATAATGTTGCAGATGCACTTAGAAGAAATTATCAAAATGTAGTATTGGTAATGATAGCTGAGTGGAAAGACTTAGAAGCCGTTGACTACATGCGGAGTACAAGAGATCTGAGGCTAGTTATACTCGAGGAACTGTCGTGTTATCACGTTTAGAAGTTCGACTGATAATGATCAAAAAGATTGCTTTTAAATAAAGGGAGGATCCATTATTAGCTGAATGGATCAGAAAGTTAAGGAATGGTACAAAGAGCAATGACTTGAAATATTTTAGGCTTGATCAGAGAGGGGGGTGAGAAAGAAGGGACGATTGTGTGTCCCAAATGTAGAAAGCCTAAGAAAGCAGGTCCTTAGAGAAGGTCATCGTTCGAAGTTTACTATTCATTCAGGAGGAACTAAAATGTATCAGAATATGAACATGATTTTCTTCTTGGAAGCTATGAAGAGAGATGTAGGCTTATGGGTGAGGCGGTGTTTAAATTATCAAAAAGTAAAAGCCGAACATCAAAAACCGAGTAGGTTACTTCAACCTTTAGATGTTCCAGTCTGGAAATAAGATTCCATCTCAATGGATTTCATAGATGGGTTGTGAAGTTTGAATAAAGAAAATGAAAGTATATAGGTTATAGTGGACAAATTGACTAAGAGTGCACACTTTATACCCGTTAAGTCGACCAAGTCGACCAGGACAACACTAGATTTAGCTACCGTTATTCATGAGGAATATATCTAGACTGCATGGAATTCCTAGCAGTACAGTAAGTGATAGAGATTCCTCGTTTACTAGCGAGTTCTAGAAGTGCCTACAGGAAACTTTAAGTACCAAGCTCACGATGAGTACGGCTTACCATCAATAGATAGATGGGCAAACTGAGAGAGTTAACAAAGTTTTAGAGATTTGTTAAGAGATTGTGTGCCAGATTTCGAAGGATCATGAGAAGACCATATACACTTAGTCGAGTTTTCATAAAACAACAATTATCAGACTAGTATAAGGATGACACCGTTTGAAACATTGTATGGAAGGCCATGCAAAACTCTTATTTGTTGATTAGAAAGCGGGGATAGACTAATTCTTGGATTGAACTTGGTTAAAGAAGCTGAAGATAAGATTAAGTTAATTCGAGCTAGAATGGAGGAAGCTCAATCTAGGCAGTAGAGTTATGTTGATAAAAGACTTAGAGTTCTTAGGCGGAGATAATGTTTTTGTCAAAGTATAACCGATGAAAGGTGTAATCGGATTTAGACAATCAGGAAAATTGGCACTAAGATTCATTGGACCATTTCCTATTGTAGAAAGGATCGAAAAGCTCGCATATAGAGTAGAGTTACCAAGTAGTTTGGCATGAGTCCACAATGTTTTCTATATTTTTCATTTAAGGAAGTGTATTCGAGATCCAAAGACTACTATTACATCGACTATATTAGATGATCTAGTAGTGGAACCGGATATGACCATAGTTAGAAAACAAGTTCATGTAGTTGCGAAAGATTAAAAGAGACTAAGGAACAAGACAATCAGATTAGTCAAACTCAGCAGAGTGACGACAAGAGAAACTATACTTGGAAAAGCGAGACCAGGATTAGAGATACTTATCCTGATTGGGTCATGGCATGTTTTACCATTATATTTGATTGTTATGAGTACCTTATCGTACTTTCGAGGATGAAGTTCCTTAAGGTGGGGAGTCTGTGATGACCCTAATTTTGACTTACATTATTTAGAACATTTAATTAGATAAATTAAATGAAATAATGTAGATAGTTAAGGGATTGAGATTTATTAATGTAGAAGGAGTCATCCCCTAATGAATGTATAAGCAAAAGAAAAATTAAAAAAAGTAAGTAGAAGGAATATGGTAAGGTAAAATGGTAACATCCTTCATTTTGTACCTTTGTATCCTTCATTTATTATTCATGTTAACACTCACAAACAAAGCTAAAAACCCTATTGAGCTCGGCTACCATTAAGGTGGTTAAAGAAGAAGAAAAGTTAGGATTCAAGTAGAAAGCTTAAGAAAATCAATCAAAGGGAAAATCTCAACTTTCTTAACACCAAACCAAGATGAAAATTAACTTACTCTCACTTTTGATACTAATTTTGGTTTCAAGTTAGATCTGAATTAATTTTACAAGTCACATGTCATGTTGTGTTTGTTTGAATGTATATATATGCTTGTTGATGATTTATATTATTTCATATAGATTTTCTGATAAGTTTGGATTGGAAAACCTATTAAATGACATCCATATGATTTGATCTTTTGAGATATGATCAAAACATTATTTTAGAAGTGGGTTTCAAATTTCATAATTTTCTAAGTAATCGTGGATTTATTATAAACTTTCTATGAGAGAAAATAGTTAATATTGGGTTTAAATTATTTAAGGAAATTGTATAATGATTTTGGATCTAAAATTTATATATGTTAGAAAACATATTAAAAGTGAACTATTGTGATTTTTGAGTAATTTTCCTAAGTATTTTACTATAGTTATAGTATTATTTAAGTTAAGGGATTTAAATATTTTACATGTTTTGTTAAGGAGGAGGGCTTATTTCTTAAAATGTTTTTAATTGTAAATTTGAGTTCAGCAGCCTTTTTATAAGAGAATTTTGATAAAGAGTGGACAACCAATCATATGTTGAAAAATTGGGCAAGTTAGGTAAAAATGAATTAATTTAAAAGACATAAAATCAGTTTTGTTACGAATTACAACTTTTCTACTTTCTTTGCTTGCTTCCGTCACCATGCCCAGTTAGACCTTTTGCACCTATTCAAAAACAATGCACATGATATCAAGCAATTGGTATGTAATGTATTTGAGAAAGGTGGAAGGAATGATGGTGTCGAAGGCATGCTTCCAAAGGGATTGAAGCTACTCTAGTTAGCTTTTGAATTAATCAACTTATCTATGTTTAAAAAGAGGTTTTCAAACAAGTTGCCACTTGCCTTTGCTTTTAAAAAGGAGCTTTCGAAAGAGTTGTCGCTTACTTTTGTTTTGAAAGAGGCTTCCGAATGGATATCCGCTTTTAAATCTATTCGATACCCTTGCTGCCGCATTCATACCTTTCGAATAACAATGTATTCGAAAGGGGTGCTTTCGCCTTTTAACTTAGAAGTCGCCTTCTCAATGCTTTCAAAAGGGTCACACAGCTGCTTTCAAATGGATTTAAAGGAAATGGTTTCAAAAAGGCGGGCTCCGAAACAATCTTCCTTTTTTACTTGGGATTAATGATTTCGAAAGTAATGCCTTATCCTCTGTTCTTTATGACCCTTTAGTTATATTAAAGGCAAAACCCTATGGTTTCCAAGAAGCTTTCGAATGATATGTTGTATGTGTTTCGAAGGTGAAGTCCCCAATGCTTTCGAAAGGTATAGTTTAAGTGTTCTAAAAAGTTTGTTTTAAGTGTTTTGAAAGGAAGGTTTCCAATGCTCTCGAAAAACAAGTTTATATAGTTTTGAAAAGGGACATCTAAGGTTTTATGTAATGGTTTCGAAAAGGATGCTTTCAATATTTTGAATGGGATTGTTTAAGATTTTAAACAGGAGTTTTGAAGGTATGGTTTTGACTTTAAGGCCAAAAGTTTTCTAAGTAAAATAATGAGGCTTTAACTTGTTTGAAGGGATAGATAATCACATTGATTAGATTTCATCAACATTGTTTTGTGTAAAGCATATGTCATAGCATAAGTATTTTGAGTAAAGCAAAGTGTAGGATTTTCTTGTTTTATGAAGATATGATTTCAAGGGTAAATCTTTCGTAAAGATTGTTTACAAGGAAGTAAAATTTGAATAGGGTAGTTAACCCTAAGTTTATGACTCGGATATTAGAAGACCAGATGAGATTGGTATGGGGTCGTGCCCTATACTTTAGCTAATAGCCCCTAACTAATATAAGTCTAAAATTCCAGTGTGTAGGGATGTGTCACAGATGGGACTAAAATAATGTTACACACAGAAGGAAACGTAAAGAGTAAAGTTAGGTTATTGGTGAGCCCGCAAAACCATTAGGATCAGCTGACCCTGGAAGAAGATAGTTAAGGGCAGATAACCCAGTATTGTGTCTAACAGAAGTTAAAATGTTTATTATGTCTAGTACGCCCGAGTCAGCCAGTGGTTAATAATTAGTCATATAAAACTATAGTGTGAACAGATAGTCCATTGATTACTTTTTTCACATGCAAATATGTCATTGCCATTATTGTTATAATCATTTTGATTATAGGTTTTTGATTTGCAAAAGATATTATTTTAAAAGGATATTAGTGAAGGAAAACCCGTTCCGCTAAGCGGCATGGTATCACTTAATATTAGAAAATTGAGATGTAGAATTATTCACACCAAACTTTATGTCTGACTCGAAGTTTATGTTTTCCCTTTAACTCTCGGGTTCTCAAAATTAAATATGAATAGATTGAGATTTAATGACTTTTCAAGTTTAGTAAGTTGGATGAATAAACTTCCGAAGACGTCCAGGAGGCAAAGCTAGCTATGTAGGAGCTATTTAGTATTATTTCTAATGTGATGTATTTATGATTGATATGTCTATCTGGTATTCCGATCATCCATGGGGCATCTTCATATGTCGCTCTTGGAGTAATTTGTAATGATTATATTTGACCAAAACCTAGGAATTGTTTTAGGATTATGTAATTGAATATGAAATATTGAATTGGAGTGTAATCAAAAATTTTGTTTCTTGAAATCTATGTTGATTTTATTTCGTATTCATGTACTTCTGATATTATGGATACCGTTAACAGTACTATATTTTGTCATAGGGTGTTAACACTATAGACAACTGCAGCATCTGTAGCGCTTAGCTTCGGGCATCAAAGTAGGGGATGTTACAACTTCACTAGCTTTTAGTAAATACTTGAGCTTACTATCTGGTGTGAAACTGTTAGTTAAATTCTTGTAATTATTTGATTTATAGTAATCAACACTTAAAGTTGTATTATCTTAGGGTATTAGGATTTTAGGTCGATAGATCCCCAGGAGACGATGACTCACTTTTCATTGATCTAGGAGTTGATACATTTCAAATGTTTGGACAGTAGACAATGTTTACCTACTTTGTGTCGTTGGGTAAATTCAATAAAGTTAGACTACTTCATGTCGTTAGACTATTCACATATTTGGTCTACTTCGTGTCGTTGGACCACGATAGTATGTGGGTAGGGTCTGCTTCGTGTCATTAAGCTCTGTATCGCTGTACTATTTGGCACACATGTGACGACCACCTATTTAATACCATTCAAATCGAAAATAATCCACACATGTTAGACTTGAATGATGCAAAATAACAGATTGTAAATAAATTTGGAGCAAATGAAATCAAATACACAGAATCACAGATACAGAACAATCAGAATAACTCGCAGCGGAATATAAAATAACATAGTAGTTCATGAAGCTAATATAACAAGTCTCAAAACAAATACAAAATAACAGTCTGGAAACAACATAATAGAAATCCCAAATACATAGAAGTTCACTAATACATGAGATAAATTTAGAATAGCTGAAACTGAAATAGATATAAATAGGTAGGCATAATCTCCAGTAAAGACCAGCTCCAGAAAGAGAATCCAAAGCTGTGAATACTCAGGCTGACCCAAGTGTAAAGAAAAACACAAAACACTCGAGTCGGGACAATATATACTTATATAATGTAAACCAACTCAAGTGAACTATAATAAAGATACAAGTAACTTAAAGGATGCCTGGGACCGCCCATCCACTAAGGATCCATTAAACTATTTACTATATAGTAATATGGCGTTATTATAATAATGTCTACAGTAAAATAAACATACTTTAAAATAGCGTTAAGGAGTGACTCAATATTCCCCTTAACACGTAATAGTCCCAGTAGTCCATCCAGTATCAGCGTATCTCCAGATCGGGAGACTACCCTAAATACTCCATGGGTTACGGGAGAAAAAAAAACTCGTAGCTAAGGCTCGGTATGGTAGGTGACACAGCACACAAGGCAATCCAGGATAGATATACCAATTACGCACACGGGCTGGCGGTAACGTAGCAGCCACTACGCCCACCCCGAACAACACTCCAAAATCAATGGTTGCACTCAATCAATCACAACAGTAATAGAATGGTATCGAAGAAGTGTGTCCGGCCAAAGGTGCTACCTCTTTTGGCCCGAGATCGCTCATGTTTTAGCCACCTTAAGCCAACTCACGGGAGTCAGGTCCACGTAATGTACCTCAGAAACGTCGCCACCATCCTACTTCATTCTAAAATCTCCACCGCATACACGATTATTAAAGTGGTTTTCGATATCGACAGAGAGTATGTCATCCAATCCCGGTCTCTTTAACAACCAATCGTTATTATAACCCGTAGTTGTAGTTTAAAAATGGTATTTGTATTTCAAAAATCAAATATCATTTCAACAATTCAATATCATTTCAAATCCATTTCAAAGTAATCAAAATATCATATCTTTCAAAACCACATCCATTTTATTTAAAATACCATTTCAATTTAGATTAATAGTTTATATTTCAAGACAAACTACTTCATTTTAAATCATCGAAATGAAGTTATTATATTTAATAATTAAATATTAAATTTTCAAAATTTTAAACTTTTCAAAGTTCATTTATTCACTCGAATTTATCAAAACCGTGAAAATTTACCTTTCACAGCATTTAAACAATGCTATGGAAAGTTACTTCTAAAACAATTCAATTTAACAAAAGACAGCATTAAAAATGCTGTAATAGGGTTACTTTAGTTCAAATAAAATTTTAGTTAAATTTAGCAATTACAGCACTCACAAAGTGCTATAATAACCCTTAATTCAATTTAGCTATTTAGTTCATTACTATCAACTATAGCATTTGCAAATGCTGTAATATCCTTTACGTTAAAATAATAGCATTTCAAAAATGATGTTAATTAAATTCCAAATATTCAATATAATTTCTCAAACAATTAAATTTTTATTTAAACCATTTTAAACTTATAAAATCATACATTTTCATTTTTAAAACAATCATTTAAATGCTCTTATATTCATGATTTTATAAAGTTAAATTTCCATTCAAAAATCAATATTTAATAATAATTCACATATTAAATTTACACATCCAATTCTTTAAATTAAACTTTTAACTTAGCAATTAAGTTAAAATTTCCAAATATTACTTATTTTTCATTTCATTTACTTAACTTAAAATTCATTTTTAAACAAAATTCACAAATTTCCAATTTAAGTTATATTTCAAAAATTCAACTTAAGTATTCATTCATTGAAATTTTTAGCTTATTCAAAAATCATTAATACTTTATGAAATCATTTAAATTCATTTTAAATCTATTTATCATATTTTCCTACTTGATTTAAATTCCATTTATACCCAAATCAAAATTTCCAAAATAGCTTATGTCAAATTTTCTAACTTTACCATTAATTTATTTCACTTATAAATTTTTGGAAAATCAATAATACACTACAAAAATCATTTCTAATTAAGTTTAAATCAAAATATTATAATATTTACATTTCAAACATATTTTAAAAAATTTAGAAAAATATATATTAACCATAGGTCTGTATTAAATTAGCTAGCCTAAGTAAAGTGATATGGATAATATATCATTTCAATCCGTAATTTACAAAGAAAACCCAGGTTTTATCATTTCAAACCCACGGTCCTAAGAAAAATGAAATAATTAATAATCGTTCAGGCCTATCATTTCAGCCCATAACGATTTTTTCCTATTCTAAAGTCCGTTCGGGTATGTATCATTTCAACACATAGTGATTCTAATATAAAGGGAACTTGCAGTGTGATAAACTGGTATAAATAACAGAATAGCATTATATAACGGTAATATATGATATAACAGGTGTTTAAGCATAGGTGAACATCGTATAATCATAGCATAGCAGATATAGCATGGTGATATGAGTTTATAAATTCAAATGTGATCAGTTTACTAGTCATATAAGTATAAAACTGTCTGGTGAGAATAACTCACTGGTATAAGCTGAAGACAACAACCAAAGTACACAAACTGAGATCCACAAAGGAACGATAGCATGACAATGATTCGAGAGTGGGAGATCCAAAGCTAATTGCCTTGTTACATAACAAACAAAACAAAGTACAATACATAATTTTCAAACCAAACTATTATAAACAAAGCTAGAAATATAAGCACAATACATAGCTAAACTTTTTGCACTTGAATTCAACCACTTATGCTTCAGCTATGGACTGGAAACGCACTGTAATGGGGTGTTTTTGGATTAAGTTAAGATCATATAGGGTTCGGCCCAAATCAATATAAAGGAGATGATGGTATGTGTGCATGCATTTGCAAAAACAAGGCAACTACAAGTGGGTTTCAAGGCATAAATGTCTTCGGCCAAGCATGGATTGGGCACAGCCTGATCTGGTGAGGTCAACTACAGGTGTTATAGAGGTCCTAGGCTTAGGTTGTGGTTGGTGGTGGTGGTTTATGGCCGGCCAAAATGGCGGTTGAAGTGGTGGAGACAAGAGGAGTTCGGCTATGGAGTTTCAAGTGGAGTTTTTGTCAAAATTATGGTGCACCTTCATCATAGATGGTTCGGCTTTGGAATGGAATTGGAGAGGAGGGTATGGTCGCTAGAATAGGTGGTGGTGGAGGCGGCCAAGGGCTGGAGTAAGGAGGGTCGAACATAAGAAGATGAATGCATGTGCAAAATCAACAAAAATCAAGTAGAAAAAGTAAAAAGAAATGAAAGTTTTACCAAAAAATTTCTTCAGGAAGAGGCCGAAAGTTTTTAGGGTTGAGGAGGATAAATTTTCACATGAAAAATAAAGTGGAGTCGACTGAAGAAAGTAGTATAAGGCAGCAAATTGAAATAGTGCATTGATTGGTAAAATGGTAGGTTGAATATGAAAGGACAATGTACATAAAGAGTCACAAACTTTTCAAATTTCCTTAATTCTTTTTAAATTTTTAAATACATGTAAAATACTAATAAATACAGATAAAAACACTAAAATATGATGAATGCACAAAAATAAATAATTAAATATTAATTAAATATAATTAAATTAGGAAAAATAGCAAAAATTGGAAACTAAGCTTAAAATTTTGAAAATAAATGCAATAAATTTTGGAAAAAATTTATGTACCCGAAAAATATTTATAAATAAATATAAAAAAACAAAAATAAAATGCATGCATAAAAATAAAAAAATTTAATTTAATTTAATTTAATTTAATTAAATGAAGAAAATAGCAGAAAAATGGAAACTTGCCTTTAAAAATAGAAAATAAATGCAATAAATTTTGGAAAATTTTTATTATCACTTTAAAAATATTTATAAATGAAATCTTACAATAAAAGAAATTTAAAATAATTTCAAAATCAAATAAAGTCAAGTGCAAAAATTATATTCAAAATCTAGGGTTGCTACACTCTCCCCCACTCAAATCTTTTCGTCCTCGAAAAGAACAGGCAAGGAAAAAATAAATAGAAACAAGATATAAAACAAAGTAGTACCTGAAATGAAAAATTCCGGATTCGAAGCATGAATTCTCTCCTCCGTCTCCCATGTACAATCCCGATCGTCGGTACTCCACTGTACTTTGATCAGATTAACATATTTCCTTCTGAGCTGCTTCGTACCTCTGTCGACAATACGAAGTGGCTTCCTCTCAACAGTCAGATTAGGCTCAATATCCAAACTATCAAGAGCAGAAGGTTGGATAATAAGGGATGGATCATGAAGATGTCGTCGAAGATGCGAGACATGAAATACATCATGCACTCCAGAAAGCTTCTCGGGCAAATCCAGATGACAAGCCAAAGAACCAACTCTTTCCACAATACAGAAAGGACCAATGAACCTAGGAAAAAGCTTCCCTCTACGACCAAAACGAATGACGTTCCTCAAGGGAGAAACCTTAAGGAACGCCTGATCACCAACAGAAAATTCCAAATTCTGCCTACGCCTATCAACATACTTCTTCTGCCTATCCTGAGTAACTCTCAACCTCTTCTTAATCTCCCCAACTCTCTCAGAAGCTTCCAAAATCACATCAGGACCAATAACCAAACGATTACCGGATTCCAGCAAGATGGGGATCTACAAGGTCGTCCGTATAGAGCAGCAAACGGAGGCACTTTAAGACTGACCTGAATACAAATATGGAATGAGATAGATAAAAAGATTAGGATAAGGTCAAAAATAGAAGATAAGATTATACCTGATAGCTATTATTGTAGGTGAATTCGGCATGATGGAGATGATCTTCCCAAGATCCTTCATAATCAAGCACACAAGCACAAAGAAGATCCTCGAGAATCTGATTCACCCTTTCCGTTTGATCGTCGGTCTGTGGATGGTAAGCAGTGCTCAGATTCAAATGAGTACCCAAAGATTCCTGAAAAGCTTTCCAAAACTGACTAGTAAAGATAGGGTCAAGGTCACAAACAATAATGAGAGGAATACCATGGAGAGGAACAATCTCTCTTATGTAGATATCAGATAGGATTGAGTAGACTTGACTGGAATAAAATGAGCGGACTTGGTCAGTCTACCCACAATAACCCAGATACTCTCATTACCCCTCCGAGTCCTCGGTAAACCATCGATGAAATCCATGTAAACCTGTTCCCACTTCCAATTGGGAATCTCAAGGGGCTGTAACAAAGCAGGGGTCTTCTGGTGATCAGCTTTGACTTGCTGACAAGTCGCACACCGACTAACAAAGATAGATATATCCCTCTTCATCCCCATCCACCAATAAAGCCTCTTCATATCCTGATACATCATCAACACACCAGGATAAATAGAAAGCCTGGATCGGTGATTCTCCTGAAGTAACTCCTGCCTCAAACCATCAACATTCGGGAAACAAATCCTGACAATAATCCTCAAAATCCCTCTATCATCAATCTGAGCTCCACTACCACCACTACTACTACCAACCCTGCTACGAACACTCTCCTTCGTCAATCTAAGCATCTCATCCTCATCCTGCTTATCCATGAAGTGATCCAAAATAGGAGAAGAACAAACAACAAGCTGACACAACAAAGCCTTCTTCCAACTCAGAGCATCGACCACAACATTAGCTTTACCAGGAGTATAGCTAATATCGAGGTCATAAGAAGCCAGAAACTCAACCCAACGAAATTGCCTCTTATTCAAATCCTTCTGGGTGAAGATATATCTCAGATACTGATGATCGGTGAAAAGCTCAAACTTGGTTTCAAGAATATGATGCCTCAAAAGCTTCAAAGAAAAGACAACAGCAAGCAACTCTAAATCACGAGCAGCATAATTTTCTTCATGGGTTTTCAACTGACGGCTGGCATAGGCAATGACCTTACCATCCTGCATAAAAATAGCACCCAAATCCTCACGACTAGCATCAGTGTATACCATCAATCCCTCACTTTCATTCGGAATGGTGCGGAAGTTATCTTGCTCTTTAACTCACTGAATGCAGCCTTACACTGATCACTCCAGACAAACTTGGCATTCTTACGAGTCAAAACTGTGAGAGGTGCAGCACTCCGAGCAAAATTCTCAATAAATCTCTGGTAGTAACCAGCAAGGCCCAGAAAACTACGAATATCATATGGAGTCTTTGGAGTTTTCCAATCCTGAAACAGAATAGGGAGTACAAAAGAACAACCGAAAAGATAGAATAATTAAATGATAAAGAAAAGAGAAGGAAGGAAGACTTACATTGATCGCAGTGATCTTGATTGGATCAACAGAAACTCCATTACTAGAAACGATATGCCCGAGATATCGGACTTCATCCTTCCAGAAATGACATTTAGAAAATTTAGCCTTCAACTGATGATTTCTGAGAGTCTCCAAAACATATTTAAAATGCGACTCATGTTCTTCCTTGGTCTTAGAGAAGGCAAGGATATCATCAACAAAGACTAGAACAAATTTATTAAGCACATCACGAAAAACACGATTCATCAAATCAACAAAGAAAGCAGAAGCATTAGTCAAACCGAAAGGCATGACTAACCATTCATAAAAACTATTCTCAGTGCGGAAAGCAGTCTTGGGAATACTATCCTCAGCAATCCTGAGCTGATGAAAACCTGTAGCAAGATCAAGCTGAGAGAAAACAGTGGCACCATAAAGCTGATCAAACATATCATTGATACGAGGCATTGGATATCTATTTTTCATAGTGAGCTTGTTCAGCTCCCTATAATCAACACACATCCGAAGAGAACCATCAGACTTGATGACAAAAACCACCGCAGCTCCCCGTTCAGAAAAACTAGGCCTAATCAGGCCATTGGAAGACAAGTCCTCAATTTTCTTTTTCATCTCAACCTTCTCGCGGGGTGCCATTCTTCTAGGGGAAGAACAACAGGTCGAGCACCAGGAATAAGATCAATCCGAAAATCAATTTCCCGCTTCGGAGGCAAAGAAGTGACTTTACCAAATACATCAGGATATAATCTAACCACAGGAGTTGAATCAAGATCACTAGGAGAAGAATCCAGAGAATAAATAAAGTTGCCAGCAAAATCCTGAGGCATGCGGCACTGAATAATCAAGGAATTCCCTTGGTCATCAATAAGGTGAACAGACCGGGCTTTACAAGAGATATGAGCATCATGATTTCCTAACCAATCATGACCAAGCAATAAATCAAAAGCATCGAAGCCCAGAACATAAAAATCACCACCAAAGCGATGATCGGAATAAAGAAGTTTCACTTGTTTACAAATCCGATTAAGGTTAGCAGAGCCCCCAATAGGATTTGAAACACATAATGGAACATAAGCATACTCAGGAGATAGGAGATGCTCAAACTTATCACACAAATCAACAGAAATAAAACTGTGGGAAGCTCCAGTATCGAACAACATACGAACATGATGATGGAATAAAGTAAATGGACCCTGGAGAGTACCTTGGTCATCACTAGGAGCAGGAGAAGGTGGAGGAACTGGAGATGAGGCAGAAGTGACAACAAATATACCAGAAGGCGTACCCCTCTGCTGACTAGGGCAGTCCTTCTTAAAGTGACCAGGCTGGAGACAGATATGGCAGAGATCATGCCTAGCCAACTGAGCAGGTGGACGAATAGCAGCACCAGCTAAGGTAGGACAGCTATTGGCATAATGTCCCTTCTGATCACACCTAAAGCAAGTGATAGAGGAGAGACCAACTGGTTGCCTCTGAGCAGGAGCAGATGATGAAGATCCCAAACCAGGACGCTTTTGCCAATTCTTCTTCTGCTGATGGAAATTAGGCTTACGCTTCTTGGAATTAGCAGAAGAAGACTGAGATGGTGGAGCACCAGAAGCAGCAGGACTCTTAGATGTGGGGTTCTCTTAGCGAATAATCATATCCATAAGCTGGGTGAAAGTGCCATGAACATGAGAAATGAGGCGACTATAATACTCTGGACGAGCACCAGCAATGAATTTCTTATTCTTCTTGAGAGGAGTATCAATCAGGCTAGGACCGAACTTGGAAAGTTCGTTGAACTTCCTCTTTTACTCAGAAAAAGACATGCTACCCTTCTTAAGATCCATAAATTCACGATAAAGCTGAGATTTCCCGGCTTCTGGCATCCATTTTGCCACAAAAGCCTCCGTGGAAAAGAGATACAGAAAACAACATAAGATAGATTCAAAAGAAAAGGAAAAATAGGAACAAAATTCAAGATAACACAAAAGATACCTAAACTGCTCCCAAGAAATATCAGCCTCGACGGTGTTAGCCGTAACGGACTCCCACCAATCTAAAGCAGAATCACGCAATTGCCAAACTGCTAACTGACGCTTCTGGGCATCAGTATCTCGAGACCAGTAAATATCCTCTCTAGACTCCACAACCACTGCTGAGCTTCAATGATGCTCTGAATCGGTGAATGGAGTTCCACCAAGTTGAGAGAATTCCTTACAGAGAACAGTGAATCTAACAGGAGCAACAGGCTAAGGAGCTGGGGCAATACCATGACCCCTACCTCTATCATTTCCTCGATTCATCCTGAAAAATATCAAGAATGAATTTAGGACAAGGATAAAGATAAATTAATATAAGACAAGAGAATTCATTTGGATGAATATCCTAAAGGAAAAAAAATCTAACAAGGTAGATACGAAAGAAATGAAGTTAGAAAACATTTGAAAATCCTTTAAAATAAGAAAAATATTTATATCAAAATAATCTTTGAAAATCTTTTGAAAACATTTTGAAAATCATTTTATACTTTGAAAATACGTTCTCTCACAAAGATATGATTCTGAGATTGATTTCACTCATTCTAGGGTATTAATACCCTATCTCTAATGAGTTTTTGCTCCGCAGAGGCAATGGTTTGCCAAAAACCAAAGCTCTGATACCAAATGTGACGACCACCTATTTCATACCGTTCAAATCGACAATAATCCATATATGTCAGACTTGAATGATGCAAAATAATAGATTGTAAATAAATTTGGAGCAAATGAAATCAAATACACATAATCACAGACACAGAATAATTAGAATAACTCGCAACAGAATATAAAATAACATAGTAGTTCATGAAGCTACTATAACAAAGTCTCAAAACAAGTACAAAATAATAGTCTGGAAACAACATAATAGAAACCCCAAATACATAGAAGTTTGCTAATACATGAGATAAACTAGAATAGCTGAAACTGAAATAGATATAAATAGATAGGCAGAATCTCCAGCAAAGACCAGCTCCAGAAAGAGAATCCAAAGCTGTGAATACTCAGGCTGACCCGAGCGTAAAGCAAAACACAAAACACTCGAGTCAGGACAATATATACTTATATAATGTAAACCAACTCAAATGAACTGTAATAAAGATACAAGTAACTTAAAGGATGCCTAGGACCGCCCATCCTCTAAGGATCCGTTAAACTATTTACTATATAGTAATATTGCGCTATTATAATAATGTCTATAATAAAATAAACATACTTTAAAATAGCATTAAGGAGTGTCCCGATATTCCCCTGAACACGTAATAGTCCCAGTAGTCCATCCAGTATTAGCGTATCTCCAGATCTGGAGACTACCCTAAATACTCCATGGGCTACGGGAGAAAAACAAACTCGTAGTAAAGGCTCGGCATGGTAGGTAACACGGCACACAAGGCAATGCCAGGGTAGATATACCAATTACGCACATGGGCTGTTGGTAATGTAGCAGCCACTACGCCCATCTCGAACAACACTCCAAAATCAAGGGGTGCACCCAATCAATCACAACAGTAATAGAATGGTATCGAAGAAGTGTGTCCGGCCAGACGTGCTACCTCATTTGGCCCGAGATCGCTCCTGTTTTAGCCACTTAAACCAACTCACGGGAGTCAGGTCCACGTAATGTACCTCAGGAACGTCGCCACCATCCTACTTCATTCTGGAATCTCCACCGCATACACAATTGTTAAAGTGGTTTTCGGTATTGACAGAGAGTATGTACATATACGATCCCGGTCTCTTTAACAACCAATCGTTATTATAACCCATAGTTATAATTTAAAAACGGTATTTGTATTTCAAAAATCAAATATAATTTCAATAATTCAATATCATTTCGAACCCATTTCAAAATAATCAAAATATCATATCTTTCAAAACCACATTCATTTTATTTAAAATACCATTTCAATTCAGATTTCAAAATAGTTTATATTTCAAAACAAATTACTTCATTTTAAATCATTAAAATGAAGTTATTATATTTAATAGTTAAATATTAAATTTTCAAAATTTTAAACTTTTCAAAGTTCATTTATTCACTTAAATTTATCAAACAGTGAAAATTCACCTTTCGAAGCATTTAGATAATGCTACGGAAAGTTACTTCTAAAACAATTCAATTTAACAAAAGACAGCACTAAAAATGCTGTAATAAGGTTACTTTAGTTTAAATAAAATTTTAGTTAAATTTAGCAATTACAGCACTCACAAAGTGCTATAATAACCCTTAATTCAATTTAGCTATTTGTTCATTTCTATCAATTACAGCATTTACAAATGCTGTAATATCATTTACATTAGAAATAATAGCATTTCAAAAATGCTGTTAATTAAATTCTAAATATTCGATATAATTTCTCAAACAATTAAAATTTTATTTAAACCATTTTAAACTTATAAAATCATAATTTTCACTTTTAAAACAATCATTTAAATACCCTTATATTCATGATTTTATAAAGTTAAATTTCCATTCAAAAATCAATATTTAATAATAATTCACATATTAAATTCACACATTCAATTCTTTAAATTAAATTTTTAACTTAACATTTAAGTTAAATTTTCCAAATATAACTTACTTTTCATTTTATTTACTTAAGTTAAAATCCATTTTTAAACAAAATTCACAAATTTCCACTTTAAGTTATATTTCAAAAATTCAACTTAATTATTCATTCATTTAACTTTTTAACTTATTCAAAAAGCATTAGTACTTTATAAAATCATTTAAATTCATTTTAAATCAAATTTAAATCTATTTATCATATTTTCTTACTTAATTTAAATTCCATTTATACCCAAATCAAAATTTCCAAAATAGCTTATATTTCAAATTTTCTAACTTTACCATTAATTTATTTCACTTATAAATTTTTAAAAAATCAATAATACACTACAAAAATCATTTTTAATTAAGTTTAAATCAAAATATTATAATATTTACATTTCAAACATATTTTAAAATTTTTAGAAAAATATATATTAACCACGGGTTTGTATTAAATTTGCTAGCCTAGGTAAAGTGATACGGATAATATATCATTTCAAACCCGCAGACCCAAGAAAAATGAAATAATTAAAAATCTTTCAGACCTATCATTTCAGCCCATAACGATTTTTTCCTATTCTAAAGTTCGTTTGGGTATGTATCATTTCAACCCATGGTGATTCTAATCTAAAGGGAACTTGCAGTGTGATAAACTGATATAAATAACATAATAGCATTATATAATAGTAACATATGATATAATAGGTGTTTAAGCATGGGTAAACATCATATAATCATAGCATAGCAGATATAGCATGGTGATATGAGTTTACAAATTCAAATGTGATCAGTTTACTAGTCATATAAGTATAAAACTGTCTGATGAGAATTACTCACTGGTATAAGCTGAAGACAACAACCAAAGTACACAAACTGAGATCCACAAAGGCACGATAGCACGACAATGATTCAAGAGTGGGAGAGTTGCCTTGTTACGTAACAAACAAAACAAAGTACAATACATAAATTTCAAACCAAACTATTATAAACGAAGCTAGAAATATAAGCACAATACATAACTAAACTTTTTGCACTTGAATTCAACCACTTACGCTTCAGCTATGGACTAGAAAGGCAATGTAATGGGGTGGTTTTGGATCATCTTGGATCGGGTTGGATCAGGTTAAGGTCATATAGGGGTCGGCCCAAAGCAATATAAAGGAGATGAAGGTATATGTGCATGCATTTACAAAAACAAGGCAACTACAAGTGGGTTTCACGGCATAAATGTCTTCGGCCAAGCATGGATTGGGCACGGCCTGATCTGGTGAGATCAACTAAAGGTGTTACATAGGTCCTAGGTTCAGGTTGTGGCTGGTGGTGGTGGTGTATAGCCGGCCAAAATGGTGGTTGAAGTGGTGGAGACAAGGGGAGTTCGGCTATGGAGTTTCAAGTAGAGTTTTTGTAAAAATCATGGTAGATCTTCATTATCGATGGTTCGGCTCTGGAATGGCAGTGGAGAGAAGGGTATGGTGGCTGGAATAGGTGGCGGTAGAGGTGGCCAAGGGCTGGAGTAAGGAGGATCGAACATAAGAAGATGAATGCATGTGCAAAATCAACAAAAATCAAGTAGAAAAAGTAAAAGGAAATGAAAGTTTTACCAAAAATTTTCTTCAAGAAGAGGCCGAAAGTTTTTTGGGTTGAGGAGGATATATTTTCACGTGAGAAATAAAGTAGAGTCGGCTGAAGAAAGTAGTATAAGGCAGCAAATTGAATTAGTGCATTGATTGGTGAAAAGGTAGGTTGAATATGAAAAGACAATGTACATAAAGTGTCACAAACTTTTCAAATTTTCCTAATTCTTTTTTAATTTTTAAAAACATTTAAAATACTAATAAATACAGATAAAAACATGAAAATACGATGAATGCACGAAAATAAATAAATAAATATTAAGTAAATATAATTAAATTAGGAAAAATAGCAAAAATTGGAAACTAGGCTTAAAAATTTGAAAATAAATGCAATAAATTTTGGAAAAATTTTATGTACCTGAAAAATACTATAAATAAAGATAAAAAAACAAAAATAAAATTCATGCATGAAAATAAATAAATAAAATTTAATTAAATATAATTAAATGAAGAAAATAGCAGAAAAATGGAAACTAGCCTTTAAAAATAGAAAATAAATGCAATAAATTTTGAAAAAAAATTATTATCACTTTAAAAATATTTATAAATGAAATGTTACAATAAAAAAATTGAAAATAATTTCAAAATCAAATAAAGTCAACTTTAAAAATTATATTCAAAATCTAGGGTTGGTACAACACAGTTAAACGATGTTTAACTACTTTGTATCATTAGGTAAATTCACATAGTTAGTCTACTTCATGTCATTAGACTATTCGCATATGTGGTCTTCATGTTGTTAGACCACATCAAGTCTACTTTACACTCTGTATCCCTGTGTTATTATTTCATTAGTGATAATTTTTTAGAGATTTTGGGATAGATATTTAGTATCTTTTGGACTCTGTAGAATTTTTAATTGTTATCACCATATTTTTGTTGATAGTCCATTTGAGACTTCATATGGATCTGTAAATTGGTGATTTTGGATTGATATTCCTTTTTCTGTTTATTTGATTTTAGGCATAATGGGAGATGGCTTATTTTATTATTAAATCTATATGTATGATATCAGTATTTGATTTAGTTTGATATGCCTCATTTTGATTATGTGGTTTTGGGCATATTACGAGATGACTTAATTTATTGTTAAGTCATAAATGAAATTTTGAAATGGTAATTTTACTTAATATGCATCATTATGATCATTTGTTTAGGCATATTTTAGGTGGCTTATTATGGTTAAGTCATACATCTATGAATCGGTATCATCTCACCTTTCTATTAGATATAGTGTGACCTGTTTATTTTTATAATACTCGGGTCGGACTGAGACTATACAGGTACATCGACTCGTTAACCTTTGGATTTTTGTACTAGCCTGGAGTAGACTATTTTGATTGTTTCAGTTTACTTCATTATTATATATATTGACATTTAGGGTGGTATGTCATGTATATTATTTAGTAGTCATTTTGTACTTGATACAGTATTTTGGATGTAATGTACATATTCATGTCGGTGTAGTACTGATATTTTGTAGACTCACATCTTCTTACAGTATATGATGTGTACTACTTTGCTACGTTATGCGACTCTAACTCTAATTTATCTATATTATATACTGTTTTGTATATTTTTTATCAATGTGTTTTTTACTTTGTATTAATACTGTACACGTCAAAATTTTCAGTTCAGATCCTCAAATGGTAATAAAAACGGGTCAGTATTAGTACAAAGATATATTCACATTCGATCGCCCTTAACCAGTCGTATTCTCCATGTCATTAGACGACATTACTTATATGTTCTTCAATAATATGGGTATAGCGGTGGGGTCATTAAGATTCGTACCAGAGCTGAATTCAAAACATTAAACAATATACTTTGCATAGAGTTGAGCTCTAAACCTAGATAACCTAGAGTCTCGTCCCTTGAGTGTGTGGAAGTTGATGATTTAATTAACTATTTAGGGTAGGAATATAAATGTTATTGGGAATAATCATTGGGAAGTATTTGAAAATGTTTTGAATTAATATACAAATTATTATTATGAAAATGATTCTAAAGTTGGAACTCACTTCTATAAAGAGTGAGATTTAATGGATAGCATAAATGAGACCTTAGATAGCTTAGAATTGAATTGTTATGTCTTGATTGGTTAATGATCAGAGTGGCGTAGCGGAATTGGAAGATAGCTTTCCGCTGATAGGCATTGTTTGTTTGGTTGATTAAAATATATGTTTTTTGAATTTAAAATATGTAATTGAATAAGAAGTTCACTCAAAGAATATATAAATCACATTTGAATCTGAGTGAACCCAATTATTAATAAAAGCCTGTGATTTCTACAAAATAGAATCGTTAGGGAATAATAAAAAGGTCTAAGCAATTAATAATTATAAAATACAAAATGATAAGTAATATATACCTAATTAAATTTGTAATTTGAAAATATACTTAATAAATAAAATAAGATATAATAAAAATTGATTGGTTGATGGATGTTTGGTTGTTTTAAAAATTGTAAGTGATTGTACAAAATTAATGTCGAGTAGGAATCACTATCGAGAATTGAAACCTGCTCAATA
This sequence comes from Allium cepa, assembly GCA_030765085.1. Taxonomy (NCBI): domain Eukaryota; kingdom Viridiplantae; phylum Streptophyta; class Magnoliopsida; order Asparagales; family Amaryllidaceae; genus Allium; species Allium cepa. Next base: position 435,759,727 of record CM060943.1, read on the forward strand.
ATGACAATAAGAACTTGTGATGTCTTCAGTAGTGTAATTACCAAAAGAAATATTGAAAATTTAAATTTGTATAAAAGGAAATGTTAACTCATGTGTGTGACTCATTAAATTTTAAGATGGATTAAATTTTTGATGTTTGCTTGAGATATATATTGATGAATGTGTGTGCTATGGAAATATGATTAGTAAATTATTATTTCTGTGATAACATTAGGATTGATCGAAAGAATTTTAATAAAAGCAAGAATCTACTTAAATTAAATCTTTTGACATTAGATAAACATATATACAGAATTTGATTATGTTTATTATAGACAAGCAAATATTCTATAAAGGCATACGGTATTAAAAGATATATGTATATCATATGAAAATTTAATATTATGTTAAATTTCCCGTTGAATGCTTTAAGGATTTCGGTCAATGCACTTAATCAATGTTATTAATAGGGATTCCTAAACACTAGAACGAGACATTCAGATATATTGTTTTAGGTAATAAAATGTTTTGAGTAATGATATTTAGTGAGTATATAATATTTTTGAGAAGAGGATAGGGTTTTGAAATAAGTTAAATAGCATACATGATAAAGTTGAAAGTTGGAAAGTTCATTTTGAAGATAAAGAAATATTTTGTAGAAGCGTAAAAATTATATTTACAGCTAATGATTTTAAAGCAAAGAATTGACCCTTTGAGTGGCGAGCTGGATGAATTGATCTCAAGTTAGTGCAATTTGTTTATTTGATAAGCTAGTTAAATTATTATTTTATTTACAATTAATTTCATTATTAAGACAATTGATTTGACTTTTGCTTGATTTTCAAACCTCTATACTTCTTTTATACTTTTTCATCTTAAGCAAAGAAGAACTTATTAATGACTTTCAGGCAATAAAATTCGCTCTTTGGAGATTCTTTTTTCTCTTCTTTGGATATTATGCTTATCTCTGCCTCACTAACACGACCACTAATGAGGTATTGTTCAATCATCCTTAATTTTATACATGTCGTTGGATTTCTAGATTCATCTCTTTAATAAGTAAAACCAACTAATATAAGAGCAGTTATATATAACTATCAATGCATAGTATGTTACATAGAACTGCTTGCAAACTATTAGAATGAATTCCACTTAGGAAACTCGATGTTTGTAATTTGCTTAGATATCATAATATAGGGTGCACATTATGTGTACACATGATGCATATGGTAAACAAAAGAAAAGGAGATTGTAATTATTTGACATATAAGGATTAATAGTATGCAAAAAAAATGTTGGGGATTTTGCGGTTCGAGATAAATTTGATGGCAATTGCAATGAAGATAATGAAGTACTTTCGACTTCAAGAATCTATGGAATAAATTCTTTCAAACAATAGTTCAACCCACCAGGTACAAACAGGATATCGAAGTATCGACTTTCAGGATTCAATGAAGCTTTATAACAGCGTAATCGGATTTAAAATTTGTACGCCTTCGATCCGACCGAGAACACTTTAGTAGTGGTTTCTGATGATGCAATTTTTGTACGAATTGAACGGAGAGGAAGAAGAGAGCAATTTTGCGACGTCTTCTGAGTTTGCGACGTCTTCTGAGTTTGCAACACCTTGGCGGCGTCACAAAACAGAGTAATGGTGGCGTGGTGTTTGTAACACTTTCTGGTGACGCAAAATTGCTCTGTGAAGAAGAACAAGATTTAGAATAATTTCTAACATTTTTTGGGCGTCACTATTTATAGTGGTGTAGAGGTGCTATTCGCCAAGCGTCACAACCGTTTGCAACGGTTCACAACTGTTACGAACGGCTATATCCATTCAACATTTAAATGTCGCGTCTATTCATTTGCAACGTTCAGAAAAATGTTACAAAATTCCTGCTCTTTATTCAAATTCAGGAATTACGGTTCTGGGTCCTTAACGGGTTGAAATTTGGCCCGTTACTGTTCACATATGATCCAAAAATATTTTCGGATCTGAACCCGAAACCCGAACACGAACCCGACCCGGCCCGGTTCGGTTCGGTCGGACGGACGGCGGTGGTGTGCGTGTGGTGTTGCATGACTTCTCTCCTCACAACAACGCAAACATGTGGGAGCCCCAAGGCCCCAACATCCACATAAGAAGGCTATATTTATACAAATATAGTCTTTGTTTTTCTAGCATGTGGAACTATGATTTCTTTTTCTCTCTTTACTTCTTCTCTTCCAAATCAAAACCCAAAACCCCAAAACAATATTTGAAAATTTTACAACAATCTCCCCTAATTTTCAAAAATAAATAAATAGGACGGCTGAATCACTAAAGTGACTTCCTACATGCTCAAGTGGGATCAATCCTATGTAGTTCTAAGATCAAGTTTGCATCATCATGAAAAACAACACATAAATAAAAGGTATCTTTTGGATTTGAACATTTACTTAGTGTAAACCATTCAAATCCTTATCGAGATTCTATGGTGAACGAATCTTGAACCAAGTATCCCTAATGATAAAACTGGAACAATCACACATGTTGATTTCCTTAGGTTAAGTGTTCTGTATTGCTCAACACGTTAATGCCATGTGCTTAAATCCTGGTTCACGAGTCTACTTAGAAAGCGGTCTTACTTTCCTAGGAAACGGCCTGATTTCCATACTCATATAGGTAAGTCTCTTAAGGTGTTTCTGCGATACAGCTTTTAAGGTTTCTAGGCTTATTAAGGATATATTCCATCCTTTGTTCTTGAAGAATCCAACACTAAATATTATGGGATTATTGATTTAGTGTTCCATAATCATTCTCATAACTTGTTGGTACCCGTTGAACTTTGTCTATCCTTTTCAAGACATAATTTGGGTTACTACTAAGGTTGATTAACCTTTATTCACAGACTTTAATCTCATTTCTTGAGACTTTATAGAAACCATTGCCTTTGGAAGACTCTTTGTAAGTGGGTCAGCCAAGTTTTTCTTCGTTTCTATGTAGTCAACAGTTATAACTCCTCTTTTGAGTAACTGTCTCACCATTTGATATCTTAGACTCACATGTCTAGACTTTCCATTATATATCTTATTAGACATATTGTATATCGTTGCTTAATTGTCACAGTTAATCATGGCTACTGGAAATGGCTTCTTCCATAAAGGGATTTCCATTAATAAATTCCTAAGCCATTCTGCTTCTTTACATGCATTTGCTAATGCAATCAATTCTGACAACATTGTTGAGTCAGAAATACAGGTCTGCTTCTTAGAAGCCCAAGACACAGCAGCGCCTCCTAATGTAAAGATCCATCCAGTAGTAGACTTGGATTTGGATTCTACATTGTTCCAGGTTGCATCACTATATCCTTCTATTACAGCTGGATATCCTTTATAAGATAAACCATATTCAATGGTTCCTTTCAAATAAGCTAAAACTCTGGAAATAGCTTTCCAATGTTTGAAACCTGTATTACTCATAAATCGACACAATACACTTATAGCATGCGCGATGTCTGGTCTAGTGCAATGCATAGCATACATAAGACACCCAATAACACTGGAATACTCATAAAGGAGTTGGTGTTGCTTTGTCATCGTAATGACCATACTTTTGTAGGAATTTCTCTATGTAATGAGATTGAGTTAATAATAACTCCCCTTCTTTCCTAACAATTTTAATTCCCAAAATTACATCAGCCTCTCCTAGATCTTTCATATCGAATTTAGAAGACAGAAACTTCTTAGTTTCATTCACGCAGGATATATTGGAACCAAATATTAGCATGTCATTAACGTATAAACATATTATAACACTACCGTTATTATCCGATTTGCCATAGATACATTTATCAGCTTCATTAACAATGAATCCAAATGATAGTGCAACTTTATCAAATTTCTCATGCCACTGCATGGGAACTTGCTTCAGGCCACAAAGAAATTTCACTAATTTGCATACTTTCTTTTCTTGGCCTGGGGTTTTGAACCCTTTAGGTTGTTCCATATATATCTCTTCTTCCAAATTTCCATTTAGAAAAGTAGTCTTTACATCCATTGATGTATGACTAATTTATGAATTGATGCAAGTGCAATTAAACAGCAAATAGAAGATATGCGAGCAACTAGAGCTTATGTATCAATGTAATCTACTCCATGTCTTTGCTTATATCTCTTAGCAACTAATCTAGCTTTAAACTTATCAGTGGATCCATTTGTTTTCAACTTTTTCTTGAATATCCATTTACATCCTATAGATTTAGCACCAGGAGGTAAATCGGTTAAAACCCAAGTTTGGTTTAACAGTATGGAATTCATTTCATCATTGATAGCTTCTTTCCAGAAATTGGAATCTCTAGAACTCATAGCCTCAGAATAGATTTTGGGATCGTCATCTACGTTCATTACATATTTAGTCATATTAAGTACTTCGTCCTTACTGCCTTCTACAAGATATGTAATGAAGTTAGGACCATAGTCCTTCTATATTCTTGCTCTTTTACTTCTCCTTTGTTCAATACTATTATGGTACTGATACTTCTTTACTGTTTTGAGCAGGAGTATAATCATCGTCATTGATATTATTAGCCATACTAGGTTCTGGACTAGATGATCTCAATGGGATCTCAATAGTTTGATTTTTAAAAAATTCTACATCTACAGATTCTATAACTTCTAGGGTGTCAATAATAAGGAATCTATAAGTTATACTATTAAGTGAATATCCTATGAAAACACAATTAAATGCTCTATTTCCTAACTTTGGTCGTTTAGGGTCTAGTTTTCTAACATATGCTAAGCAACCCCAAACTTTAAGTCTAGTTAGCTTAGGTTTCCTCTTAAACCATAATTCATAAGGGGAAATATTATTCTTTTCAAGTGGTACTCTATTTAAAACATAACATGCAGATAACATAGCATAACCTCATACGTTATAAGGTAAATTAGATCTTATGAGTATGGCATTAATCATTTCTATTAAAGTTCTATTCTTTCTTTCAGCAACACCACTTTGTTGTGGTGTATATGGGGCAGTACATTGGTGAACTATACCTGGTTGTTTACAAAACAAGGTGAATTCATTTGAGAAATATTCACCACCACGATCTGAATGTAATATTTTAATTTTAACTCCTAATTGTATTTCGACCTCTGCTTTGTAAATTTTGAATTTATCAAAAGCCCTATCTTTAGTTTTCATTAGATATACATATGTATATCTAGTATAATCATCAATGAATGTTACATAGTATTGGTTACCACCATAGGTGATATTACTTTTTAAGTCACCCACATCACTATATACCAAATCAAGCAAACCAGTTTTCCTTTCTACGGATTTAAAGGATTTTCGGTGTATTTTTGCTTGAACACATATTTCACATCTAGAGATGGTATCGAAATCACAATCAAAAATTAATCCTAATTTATGAATATTTCTAATGGAATTATAATTAACATGTCCTAATCTACCATGCCATAAATTAATAGAAACAACAATATAAACAGAAGATTTCTTTATTAAATTCAACTTAATCATGCTGTTACAAGAGTATCCATGTCCAATGAATCTACCATTCTTAGACAATACTAGTTTATCAGACTCATACACCATCTTGAATCCTCCTTTGTTAAGAAGGTATCCAGAAACCAAATTTTTACACATATCAGGTACATAAAATACATTGACTAATGTAAAAACTTTTCCAAAGGTGAAAGGAAGTTCTATAGAGCCTTTTCCCATAACTTTGCTTGAAACCTTATTTGCTCCAGTAATTTCGTCGGCTTCTCCTTTATTTTCTTCATAACTCTTGAACAGATTACGTTCTTTGCAAATGTGAATGGTTGCTCCAGTATCGAACCAGTTATTATCATTGCCGCTAACAGAGTTCTCCTCTTGCACTATAGCCACAAGCGAGTCTTCGACCGCATTCACTTTTCGTTGTTTCTTCCGCCGACGGCAGTCTCGGGCATAGTGGTCGGACTTGTTACAAAAATAACAAGCACCTTTCTTTTTATTGTTGATTTTGGAATGATTTTTCTTCTTAAACGGTGTCTCATTCTTTGGCTTTAATTTATCAGTAATTTCAACATTATTTACCTTATAATGGGATTCAATTTGCGGATTATCATCTAGATCGCGTTTGCGAGAGTCTTCTTCAATACGAAAATGACGCTGTAAATCATCTAAATTATAATCCGTATCCGCATGCTTCATCTTTTTCTTATAATCATTCCAACTATGCAGAAGTCTAGAAATTATAACTCCAACAACAAAAGATTTAGGGAGATCAATTCCAGCATCTTTAAGTTGATTCACCAACAGTAAAATTTCGCTTACTTGTCCAATTATGGACTTATAGGTGACCAGTTTGAAATCCATAAAATTAGAAATAAGAAACTTTTTATTACTTACCTCATATATGCGGTACTTATTCTCCAGTGCAGTCCAGAGTGCCTTTGCTGTTTCCATGGTCCTATGAGCATTATAGAATGGGGTAGATAGCGCATTCAGAATATGGCCTCTGCATAGAAAATCTCCTATTTGCGCTTTGCACGTTTAGCCTTTAGAGCAGCATCATCTTTATCAGTTTCCTCCGGGATTTCTTCCAAATCATCTTCCAAAATGTAGAACAACTTGACGGAGACCAAGAAAATTTTCGTCGTCTCTTGCCAACGAGTGAAATTGTCGCCATCAAAACGCTCCAATCGAGTTAGATGCTGATTCATAACTTGTAGAGCGCTCGAACCTTCCATGGTTGAAAATTATTGTCTGAAAATTTGTTGGGGATTTTAGGGTTTGAGATAAATTTGATGGTAATTGCAATGAAGATAATGTTGTACTTCCGACTTCAAGGATCTATGGAATAGATTCTTTCAGACAATAGTTCAACCCAGCAGGTACAAACGGGTTATCGAACTATCGACTTTCAACATTCAATGAAGCCTTATAATAGCGTAATCGGATTCAAAGTTTGTACGCCTTCGATCTGACCGAGAACACTTTAGTAATGGTTTCTGATGATGAAATTTTTATAAAATAGAACAGAGAGGAAGAAGAGAGCAATTCTGCGGCCTCTTCTGAATTTGCAACATCTTGGTGGCGTCGCAAAACAGAGTAATGGTAGCGCAGTGTTTTGTAATATTTTCTGGTGTCACAAAACTGCTCTGTGAAGAAGAAGAAGATTTAGAATAATTTCTAACATTTTCTAGGCGTCACTATTTATAGTGGTGGAGAGGTGTCTATTCGCCAAGCGTCACAACCGTTTGCAACGGTTCACAACTTTTACAAACGGCTATATTCATTCAACATTTAAACGTCGCGTCTATTCATTTGCAACATTCAGAAAAACATTACAAAATTCCTGCCCTTTATTCAAATTTAGAAATTTCGGTTCTGGGTCCTTAACAGGCTGAAATTTGGCCCGTTACTGCTCACATATGATTCAAAAATATTTTCAGAACCGAACTCGGTTCGGTTCGGACGGTGGCGACGCGCGTGTGCTGTTGCATGACTTCTCTCCTCACAACAAAGCAAACATGTGGGAGCCCCACAGGCCCAACATCCACATGAGAAAGCTATATTTATACAAATATAGTCTTTGTTTTTGTAGCATGTAGGACTATGATTTCTTCTTCTCTCTTTCTTCTTCTCTTTCAAATCAAACCCAAAACCCCAAAACAATATTTGAAAATTTTACAATAAAAAATTATAAAATTTGCTACCAATAATCAAGTTTGTGCATTAAGTCTTTAATCCTCTAAATGAAGCATGCTTAGAGCAGTTTGAACACGCAAAAGTGTACTCCATTAACACAAGTGAATTTATAGTATGTTTTAGATTTATCTGTATGTTATATTTACATGTTCACTTGGAGGCAGCTTTTGAAGCTTTGGTTCCATGTGTGATGTGATCAATTTGTTTCTCATGCCATATCTAGTGATATCTAATTGCTGCCTATCATAAATAAAATTGATAATGTTAGTTTAAAGTGTTTGTATGAGCAACTTGACTATTTCCAAGCTTTCTTTGCATGCAAGTTATAGGGCCCTGACAAGAAATACAAATAAACTAAGATTAATAACGAACCATAAATATATGGTGTGTTTTTTTTGAAATAGTATTTTATATACAACATGTCACTGGAAAACATATCACATGTTAATAAATGTTCGAATCACGCTACGCAAGTTTCGAACTTACGACCTCTCGCACCAACGTCGAATCATTAATCACTGGGACAATAATGCTTGTCCATAAATATAAATATATGGTGTTGTGATAACATTCCATTAGTTTTATGTACAAAACAAGACCATCTTAAACACAGTGTGTATTCAATGAAAAAGTACTTGCCAGGTTCTTCAGTAGCATATTTTTTTAGATAATTATGCAATTCAAACTTTTATAAGTTGATTACGTATTTGTGTGTTTTGGGGCTATTGAAATTCAAATCTAAATCACAATTTAATCGATTTACTCTTAAATATCTTTGTTAGTTATAGATTGAGTAATGTAATAAACGTAAGAATGAAAACCTGTATCAACCTTTGTCATCAAGTAAAAGAAAAGAAAAGAAACATGAGAGTAGACGATCATGAAAGAACTAGCAAGTCAAGAGAAAAAAAAGGAGAAAAAAAGCTGCAGCCGGCTGTTGCCACGAGCAGCAGCAGTCATTGCTGAAGCAAATAATCCATTTAGTTTGAAATATATGATGTTGTCTTCTTCTCTAATAGGTTCATATAGTTCTCTCAACCTATGCTTACCCTTTTTCCACTCTAGTCCTTAGTGATTCATGGCTTGCAAATTAGATAAGCTTGAAATTTAGACAAGGTTGCATCTTTAAAGTGTTTGGATTTGTTCAGTAAAAATTGTAGTAAATTTGTTTTTTTCTTTCACAAAGGCAGGCTTGGTTGTTCTACTGCAAAGGAATAAGATTCTAGATCATCTATGAAACCATTGATATCATGGTCACCCATTAAAATAATTTAAGAAATTGATTGTGTATAGTACTAATGAAAGATATGACATAATTTAAAAGCTTGTCGTGCGATATAACTAATGAATTCAATAATGCGATGTTCATGTATAATTAAAAGGAAAGTGTTTGTTTCTATGTGTAGTTAACGTTATAAAATTAATTATTAATAAGTACATTTCCAACTATGACCAAAATTGTATATTATTTTATTATCATCAGTCATACAGGTAATGAGAATAGATAGAACATCAGATTTAAATAAGTATAATCTTGAATTAAAGGAAAATAGTAAATGTAATCCATATACACATATATTCTTTCACGGCAAGGAAAACAGCAATTTCCGACGGCTGAAACCGTCGGCGGCCGTCGGAAAAAGCTGTCGGAAAATATCGGGGAGCAGTGTTTCCGACGGCTTCCGACAGATGGTGTCGGATCTTTTTCCGACGGTTTCCGACGGCCTAGACGGATTCCGACAATTGTAGGAAGCCGTCGGAAACCGTCGGAAAAAATGACCTACATGCTATCGGAAGCCGTCGGAAAATGACTACCTGGAAGCTGTCAGAAGCCGTCGGAAGCCTGCTGTATTTTTTTTATTCCTGTTGCAATATAGCCTTCCATCCACATTTCCCATCCAAACACTATTGCACCAATACCGCACAATCCATTATACAATATTCCAACCAAATATCAAAACCCAAACTACAAAAAATTCAACAAACACATAAATACATCAAATTACATCAAAATAAAATACATGATATACATAATCATTCCAACATTCACAACAACTCCAACAACAAGTGTTCTACCATGTCATACATACACAATATAACATAAAATCATCAACATCCACATCATCGTACAACCACACAACCAAGTGTATCAAACATAATCATATAAAAATCAACAACTACCTCCACTGTCTATCATATCATACAAAACTAAGAAAACATACTTGAAAAAGCAAGCAAGCAATCAATCAATCTCCTCCAGATCTAGAGCCAGCCGAGGAATGGAAGCGGCGACCAAACGGCTGCATATACTCTAGCAACTGTGTGGTCTGCATGGCCTGTTGGCGATTCTGCTCCTCCAGCCGGGACACTCTAGCCCGTAAATCTTCTATATCTGCTAGATCGCTCTGAGCTCTATTCCGTTGACCCCGTCTCTGACTGCTGACCTGCAATAAATATTTAATTTAGCCGTGTGATCTCTATAAGTGGATGTGCATATCTCTGTAAGCTAGTAAGTAACATAACATTCATATCTTCTGCCTTCTTGTGCTTTACTGGTGTGATAAAGTCATTTGGTTGGTTTGAATTCAAATTCAATATGGAGGATTTTTCAAGCTTCAAATATTTTTAAATAATGGAAAAATGAATAAAATTTAAGTTTATTATTTTGAAAATGTCAAAATAGCATATTTGAAGTATTTTAAGATAAAATTATATATTCCAACATAGAATTATGACTTAAATATCAAATTAGCAGTAAAATAAATTATTTATCACTTGATTGCCAAATCCTATCGTCTCTCATGCTCTGTTGGATGCATAACGGACTCAAAAATAGCATCATCCTTATCAGTCGTCGGCTGATCCGACCCCTGTCAGCAAGGAGTTTCTGGCTGCCCCATAAACTTCTGCATTAACAAATTAATAACATCATATCTTATTTAGTTATAGTTTAACAAGCAGAACAATTACTAATACTGCATAAAATGAAATATGCTCACATGGCTCTTGCTGGATTTATCATCCTGCCATGTATACGAAACAGTCCCGTCCGGATTTACATGCTCGACAGCATGCGTACAAGTGAACACGTCCGTATAGCCCACGGGACCATGCGCCTCGGCTTCCTGAAGTTGATTTTTACATACAATTATTATACATTTAAAATTATATAACATAAACTATTTACAATTATCATTCAGTAAATTTATCAACTCCTGCCGATACTGCTGAAATGATTTCGACCCTCCGCGATGAGTGATGGGATTTTTATTTCTGTTTGCAGAGTTTCTATCCGACTCTGCCTGTACATTCAAAATTTGATACATTATTTTTCGATCACGTCAAATTAATAATTCAAAAAAATTAGTACACTTGCCTTCGCCTCGTCTGTTTTCCAGTATCTCAACCAAGTTTGTCATACGCTCTCCCCCATCCACCGTGGTTTCTTACCAGATTTCTTAATTTCAGATATGGAGTCCCTGTAGTTCTTGCGCATTTTCTTCATCCAGTATCCTCGTGCCAGCAGCATATCGTCTGTCCAGATGTCTATCGCAGCATGTGTTTCATGATAAAAAGTAAAAAAAAAGATTATACTGTAAACGATAAACAGTAGAAAAACGACAAAAACGAATTAAAAATGGAAAACAGAAAAATATACATACTAGGACATCCTGCCATATACACTCTATGATGTGAGGAGGGATGTTATCCCACTTCGGCCAGCAAGCACTCATCCTACTGCGATAAGAAGCTTTAGAGACATCCAGCACAACCTTCGAGGGAAGTAGGTCGAACCTCCTGTTTTTAAATACGGTACAGATAAGTACGTACGTATATCATAAAAAAATAAGATGCTGAATAAAATTTAATTCTTACCCCTCTGCTCTAGGGACTAACGAAACTACTGGACGTTGTGACTCTTGCGATGGGGCCACTACCGTCGCCTCCTGATGATCGGGAAGAGCTCCTACCTCTATATGACATTATGACAAACCTGAGACATATATACACATCATTATATAAGAGAATAATAACATAATAATGAAATATATTTCATATGTAAATGACATCAATGGTATAAATTGCTTAATTAATGACTGGAATGGAAATAGAAATGGAAATGTGTTATACCTGATACATAATGGGTGTATTGTTCCGACGATAAGCAGATTTCATTGCATTTTTAATAAAAATTGTTAAATAAATGACAAATAGAAATGACATAAAACATGTAAACAATGGTAAATGGATTTGGTTTCATAGTCACATCAGTTTCATAATACATCAAGAATTCAACATAGTTACATCCATTGCAAAAAAATCAGATTCAGATTTATATCAGTCATCATCGTCTTCTGATTCAGATTCGATCTCGTTTTCTACGATATTTTCCTCTGCACTGTCAAACGCTTCTACCAAAACATTTGATTCATCGATCAAAGGACCAAAATTTGTATGATCGTCTGTAATTATTATTTCGTTATTTTGCTCAAGATCTACCTGATAAGCTTGTTCGTCCGAAATATTCTTCCCATCGAATGTGAATCTGGACTTTGTTTTAAAAACTACAGACCAAACTGGTTTATCTCTTTTTAGAGACGGATAAGGAGCGTAATAAACTTGCAATGCTTGTTTGGCTAGTACAAAAGGATCATACTTGTGATATTGCGATGTATGCTTTATTTCGATAAGATTATAATCCATGTGCACATTAATTCCAGAAGCTGGAACATTGCTAAACCATTTGCATCTAAATAGAAACACCTCCTCCGTGGGTCGTGAGAAATTGTATATGAATGAGATACTTATTGTATTTTTATATATGAATGCTTATATGTTCATTTTGAGATAAGAACAGGTACATGAAGACGTTGTGCAATGTTTTAGATGCATGTTCGCTTATATGCATGTAAAAGCTAAGAAGAAAAAAAGCTAAAATGTAAAATAAAGATACGCTTTCGGATTAAAATACAAAAGTGTTAAAAATATTAATATACATTGTGTTTTTGACCGTGTGGTCGATGTATATCGTTTACACTATGTTTGCAAAATTGTAAATGGCTCACCGTACAAAGAAGACTCGGCCAAAATTTTCAACGCTTAGAATTTTTTTTGAAAAATTGGATAATTTCAAAATTTAAGAATTTTTTGAAAAAGAATTATTGGAAGTTATATGTGAATTGATCGCCATGTTTATAATATTGCATGGTTTATTTGATGAAATAAGATTTTGTTGAAGTGTCGTGGGGAAAGCATAGAATGAATGGCATATTTATATTATTTTCTAATTAGCATTATTGAATAAATCGATTACAGCTAGTGAATTGCGAGGGCGCAATTCCATCAAGAGGAGAAGTCTGTAACAACAATGGTCGACATTAAAATAATATATATAAATATTAATTTTGAGAATTTAATTTAGATTTTGGAATCGTTTGGGAACAATATGGACAAGTGTTTTCAATTTAGCAATTTTATTTGCATTTTTGTAAACCCAAAAGTCATTAAAAATTAATGATGATTGTGAATTTTAGGATTATCACGAGATATAAACAATAACTATTATAAATGTGAAGAATTTTCATACCATCAAAATAGTTGTAAAATTAATTGAATCTATTTCATACTTTACGAGGGATAATTAAATAGAAATAATTAAGTACCGAATAAAATAAAATTATCCAGTTATCGGATTATAATTTACAGGAATGAGCTATAAGTCAGTTTCAACAATTTCAATTAGACTGAAATAGATATACAAATTTATAAAATAGTTATCTAGTATAGAAGGAAAATAAAATGAGCAAATAAATAAAATTTGGTTAAATTATTTTCAAACCCACCCCGAGCCCAAATTAATGACAAAACTAAATCCATCTCTCGCATTAACAACCCACACCCTCCAATGCGTCAAACGCAAAATGTTATGCCCTAAAAAATTGATTTTCTAGAATCGATCGCACACATTAAAAAAATTAGGCGAGAGCAGCGATCAACGATTGTTGGAGAAGGGAGAGCGACTACTAGTGTGCGACCACGACGACAGCGGCTAAGGAATTGAGTCGCGGAGCTTCACACGTCGACGTGAGACTAGGGTCGGGGTATGGATAGGCAGTTGTTCCCATGCTATGGCAAACGACTTGAAGGCAAACCCCGACTCTGGCGGTAGCAGGGGCATGCGACCCCTAGTATATGTTGGTGGATACGATGGTCGAGGCAGAAGGAGGAGCTCAACGGTGGGAAGCTAAGGTTTTGGGCAGCAGATGTTTCGAAATTGGATGTTGGTTGAAGTTATACTGCTGGCTATGTAAGCGTAGGTAGCGACTAGGGCTGTACAAGCAAACAATTGAGGTGAGTTAATTTATTTAAATCACACACATATCTCTACATTATAAATTGTTTATCATATGCTCTTCGCTGAATGGAATTCAACAAATATTGATAGTGCATGGATAAATTGATTGAAATATGGTTACATATTGTGATTTATCTAATTCGTCAACATAAATTATATTTGTTCGTTTGGTGTTATATGGATTGTTTGTGGACTGAAGAGGCTAGTTTGCAAATGGAGTTTTGTTCGTTTGCATATTAAATTCTTCTAACTAATATAGAAGTACGTAAAATGTTTGTGTGACCGAAGCTGTCGAAAAGAAACTCAAGTCACTAAATAATTCCATATAATGGAATTATATTTTTAGTGCGATGTTGGCTTTGGATATTGAATTTTCGATGGATTTTTTGTTTGAATATTTTTAAAAGAATTCCAAAATGAGATTTTATCCAATTTGATCCTTATTGAAATTTTATTTACAAAATATATAGTTAAATCAGGGAATTAGGCTGAAGGAAAAACCTGAGAACACTTTTAGTCTGAAGGACAGAAGTTTTAAAATTTAGCCTGAAGGACAAAAAATGATATATTCATATAGCATTACACATCCATAATGCTATATTCATATAGCATTACACATTTATAATGCTATATACAACACAATTTTATAAGTTTCTGCATACACAAACAAGCAGTTGTGTAATGCTATATGAATATAGCATTATGGATGTGCAATGCTATATGAATATATCATTTTTTGTCCTTCAGATTAAATTTTAAAACTTCTGTCCTTCAGACTAAAAGTGTTCTCAGGTTTTTCCTTCAGCCTAATTCCCTGTAGTTAAATTATATTATATTCTTAACTTATTTCTTATTCAAAACTTTTAAAAACGAGCAATAATTATTTATAAAACATTTTTTAATTTACTATTTAAGTATAAAATTTCGGAAAGGTTTTAAAGGCAAATGATTAATTATAGCAATATTTTATAAAAGCAATTATGAAAGCAATATTTTAATTTCAAGTGATTTTGTTATAAAAGAGGTTTAAATAATTTGAAAGAGTTCAAAAGCATTGTAAATAAGTAACACTTCTTTAAAGTGAGTTTATGGATTTAAAAGTGGTTTTAGAAAATTATATATCTTTGTATATATGTAAAAATAAATTTAAAACTCTTTTAGTTATTTAGTATGGATTTGGGATTTTATTGAGATTCGTGATTTTCTATGAAACATAGAATTTTAATAAATAATTGAAATGTCGGATTGATATCGGATATTTCGTATGATTCTTGCGCTTATTATTATAATTTGTTAAATAGAGTTTGAGTGGAATTTACTAGCTTTTAGTAAATATTTGAATTTACTATTTGTTATGGGATAATAAGTTAAATTCTTGTGATTACTTGAATGATAGTAATTAACATTTAGAATTGTATTATCTTAAGGTGTTCGGATTTCAGCTCGATAGATCCCCAAGAGACGTTGATTCACTTTTCATGAACCCGAGAGTCGATACATTTTAGATGTTCGGACAGTAGACAATGTTTTCCTACATTATGTCGTTGGGCTAGTCTACTTCATGTTGTTAGACTATTCGCATATTTGGTCTACTTCATGTCGCTAGACCACGACACTATGTGGTGGAGTCTACTTTGTGTTGTTAGGCTATGTGTTGCTGTATTATTGGGTACCCAGTTAAACGATGTTTACCTATTTATTGTCATTAGGTAAATTCACATGGTTGGTCTGCTTCGTGTCATTAGACCATTTGCATATGCGGTCTAGTTCGTGTCGTTAGACCACATCACTATGTGGCGGAGTCTACTTTGTGTCGTTAGACTCCGTGTTGCTGTGTTATTGTTTGATTAGTGATAATTTCTTCAAAGATTTATGGATAGATATTTAGTATCTTTGTGCTCTGGAGAATTTTGAATTGTTATCACCGTATTTTTTTATGATAGTCAATTTGTGACTTGATATGGATTTGTAAAATAGTGATTTTAGATTGATATGTCTTTTTATGTTTATTTGATTTTAGGCACAATTGGAGATGACTTATTTTATTAATCGTACATGTATGATATCAGTATTTGATTTGGTTTATGTATGATATCAATATTTGATTTGGTTTGATATGCCTCATTTTGATTATGTAGTTTTTGGCATATTTTGAGATGACTTATTTTATTGTTAAGTCTTAAATGAAATTTTGAAATGGTAATTTTATTTAATATGTGTTATTATGTTCATTTGTTTAGCATATTTTAGTATCGCTTATTATGGTTAAGTCATACATTATGATATCAATATCATCTCACATTTTTATTAGATATAGTCTGACCTGTTTATATTTATAATACTCAGGTCAGGCCAAGACTCTACAGTTACAGTGACTCGTTGACCCCTGGATTTCTATGCTAGCCTGAAGTAGACTATTTTGACTGTTTCGGTTTACTTTATTATTGTATGTATTGACATTTAGGATGATATGTGATATATATATATTATTTACTAGTCATTTTGTACCAGATACAATATTTTGGATGCAATGTATATATTCATGTGGGTCTAGTACATATTTTATACTCACATCTTATTATAATATATGATGCATATTATTTCGTTATAATATATGACTCTGATTCTGATTTATCTATATTATATAATGTTTAGAATCGATGTGTTTATTGCGTTGTGTTAATACTGTATATGTCAAAATTTTCGGTTCAAATCCTCAAAAGGTAATAAAGATGTGTCAGTGTTAGTACAAAGATATATTCATATTCTATCGCCCTGAACCAGCCGTATTGTCCATATTATTAAACAACATTACTTATAATGTTCTTTAATAATACGGCTATAGCGGTAGGGTCGTCGCACTAGTCGTTGTTTAGGAGGAATTAGAATACCATTGGATACTCCACGTTGTTTTGATTTTAGAGTTATAACATGCTTTGGTTGGAGCCCCCTCCTTGTTATTATTGATTTTGCTTTCGATTTATTTCTCTTTGGAGGAATATGATAATATATTTTGAATATAAAAACTCAGGCATTTAGTTCTAAATCCACCTTTTGAAAAGAATAGATGCTTAATATTTTATTGTAGAGTACTCTGTATTTTTGTTGCATATGGTTGTGCTTATGTTGTTATTTCCTATGATAGAAATAGCTTGTATGTTGCCTTTTGTCAGCATGGTTCTTTTTTGGATTATGAGTGCAAGATAGGTTGAGGGAAGCAAGAGTTTTCTATTCGATTTCTTGCACACCTGCATTCGCATCGAGATGATAAGGTTCTTGCAAAATATAAAAAAAATCAAACGCAAAAGAGGTACGTATTGGATTTAAACAAGAAGGAAGGATTGCATGTTCCACCTTTTTTATCTTATGGTTTTAAAAATTGTATTTTATAACGTGCTCTTCTGAACGTAATGTACAGGGGTGTAAATTTACATGGAGGATAAGAGGGATGGCGAGAAGTAGAGAAAGTGCTGGTTAGTCAAGAGTTTACGCAGTTGCCGCTTACTGTATCTGATGTTGCCTTGCCAACTACTCTTAGTGACCATACACCAATTTTAATTTCTTTTTCCGAAATAAAACAGCCAAAAAACATACCTTTTATAGGTATGTGAATACTTGGTGTAACATTGATGGCTACTTACAGCATGTCCAAGAAGGGCTCAAAGCTACTACATTCATAATTTCATTGCAAAGCTCAAGTAAATCAAAAATAAGCTTAAAAAATGGAGTAGAGAAATCAACAAATCGGATACAGTTCAAAAACATCAGATTGAGTACAAGGAAGCATTTCAAAAAACTAATAATGATCCTGTCACCCTGAGAATTTACAGTTATATATGAGACTATGTTGTAGATTAACTTAGAATTAAAAAAACAAGTCAAGATTTAGACTAAAACTCTTATGCAAAAGAATAAAAGGCTGTGGCTTGTTGAAGGTGACACTAATTCTAAAATTTTCTTCTCTAGAATGACCATGAGGCAACACAGAAATATGATTCAAGCTCTACTCTCCCTCATTGGTGATTATATTTATGATCATGAAATGATAACTCAGGATCTCTGAGTTATTATTCCAATTTATACAATGGGGATAATGCGGTTTCATTCCCACACATTAAACCCGGAAGATTGATTAATGCTGAGGGTCAAAGATACTTATATACACTTTTGCAAGCTAAAGAAATTAAAAATGACCTTTGGTCCACTAATGATGCAAAAGGCCCAAGCCTTAAAGGTTTTTCCTCTAAATTTTTCAAGATCCATCATGACCTGCTGAATGAAGAATTGTTTTCAGTAATTGCATAGATCTTTCAATATGCAAAACTTACAAAAGAAGTCAACCATACCCTTCTTACTTTGAATCCAAAAAAAAGATAAGCCTCAAAATATTTCTGACTACGGACCTATTGCATCTGCTAATATCATTCACAAATTAGTAGCCAAGATTATATGCAATAGAATTAAATACTTTTTGCCTTATTTAATTTTAGAAAATCAATCTGCATCTGTACTAGAAAGGAACGTTGGGGAGAATATTATTTTGGCTCATGAATTAATTGGAGACTTTCAAAAGAGAGGCAAACCAAAAATGTGTATCAAAATTGACTTGCAAAAGGTTTATGATACGATAAATAGAAAATTTACATGTCATATTATGTTAATGTTGCTCAATGTACTCCTTTTCTTCAGAAAATTTCTACTAACCTCGAAAGTTGGGATAGCAATTTACAATCTACTGCAGGGAAGGCTCAACTTATTCATTCAGTGATTATACCAATTGTCCTCTATTGGTTTCTTATCTACCACTTACCTAATTCAGTTCTAAATAAGATTGAATTCATGTGTGCTAACTTTTTTTCAGGTGGTAGGACACACAAAATTGCATGGCATGTGTTGTGCACACACTAAGAGCGAAGGAGGTATAAGATTGAGGCAACTAACAGATGTAAGATCTACTGCAATGTTAAAGCTCAGTTGGAACCTTTTTAAACAATCAATCTCTTTGGGCGATGTGGA
Source organism: Allium cepa (assembly GCA_030765085.1). NCBI lineage: Eukaryota > Viridiplantae > Streptophyta > Magnoliopsida > Asparagales > Amaryllidaceae > Allium > Allium cepa. Next base: position 435,778,773 of record CM060943.1, read on the forward strand.
TCAGGAACAAATATATATCTAGCCGGAATTTTTGAACAATGCCAATCAATAATAATTATTTAGTTGCTATGAAACATATATTGAGGAGTGGAAACACGGCTTGAATTTTATCTACAAGGATGATTGTGAATGGACCTAATGACTTTACTGTGGTTTGACTATTGGAATAACCACAAATCCTTGGTGGAACTTTTGGGATGACAAAGGGTTGCTACTTTCAACTCTACCAACTTTACAGCATCTCAAATTAACAGGGACAATCAATTTGTACTAGAATTACTATCAGGAACAAGGGAAGTCAAATAACATATACAAGAAGTTAATATCGCTACTGACAAAAACACAGACTATTGCAAGGTTAGTGATTCGGACAGATTTACATTCTCGTTGGTTCTTGATGAAATTAGTGCAAGTCATCCTACTGTTAACTGGTATAAACTAGAATGGAATAAATCAAGTGCAAAGAAAATGTCTACATGTGCATATAAAGCAATAAACAAGAGGTTTTCTACAGCAGATCAGTTATCAAATTATGGTATCCAAATTGGTAATCGATCCTCGCTATGTTGTACTGAATAGGAGTCGCATGATCATTTGTTTTTCCAGTGCTCTTTCAGCAAATACTTACTTAGATTCATCAAAAGCTAAAACCTGGAGTCTCAGATCAGACGTTGGGAGATCTGCAACATGAAGCCATGGTATTCCAGCAACTATGCCACCAAGATTTTATTCAAAGATGTTTCGCTTTCGTAGCCCTTTGTCTCAAAAGTTTCACATTTAGGCAGAGAGAAATTGCAGAATTTTCGAGCAGAAGGAGTCTATAAAGTTTCAACGAGCAAAAATTTTGGAAAAAGACGTGATTTGCCAAGCTTATCGACCGCATTGTGATCACCATTACAGCGCAGCCGAAGCTAATTTTTTGAGAAGTTAGGGCATTGAGCTAGCTGCTTTTGGGTGACATGCGTTTTAGGGTTGTAAAGCGGCTGATTGTTTGGTTTTCGGACTTGATATGGTGGGTTCACTTTTGCAGGCCGATGGCGTTATTATTATTTGATGCATTTTTATTCGAGACGCGTATGCTTGCATTGGCTATTGTACTCTTTTCCTTCTTTTGCTAATAAGACAAAACCAACGACTTTATATGTCTTCAAATAAATAACACATTTTCCATGCTCGCATGTGTGTGGAGAGAGCATGCAATAGCACCCACATACATGCCAACTCAAACCATACATGAGGGTAGACTGTTATGGGGTAAGTAAGAAAACACAGAGAAGAAAAAAACAGAATCTCGCAGCGGAAAGATAAAATATAATAATCAAATAACAGTTCATGAAGCTGTTTTACAAAACATTTGATTATACTTTTACAACACAGATCAGAGTTGCACATACCAGAGAATAATAAATAATGCAGCGGAATACATGATGCAATCAACTAAACATATTAAATACTGATAGTACAGAACTTCGTTTTCGTCCTTCAGAATTAAAGTCTTCAAATCCTGAATATATATATATATATATATATATATATATATATATATATATATAATGATCGGCTACAACTCATTTCTACTGCACCTCTATTCCTCCCTCATTTCGATCGCATTCTGATTTAAATAATGTTGTAATATACATTAATAATAGGGATGAATATGCTAAATAAGAAAGGGCATTATTGTAATCTGCACTGCATAAGAAGTCTATAAATATAGAGCTTGATTGTATTGTAATATCTATCTCAATTCAATAAAATTGTTTCCTCTCTCTAATGGTCTTCATTCTCTTTATTTTGTAACACATTATCAGCACGAAGGTGTTTTCTTTTATTTTTATTTTCTTGCTGCTCAACTAGGAATATATTTTTCTGAGTAGCACAAACTTTTTGTATACTGCATTCACAATATTCTGCATAGGAATGCGAATCAATTATTGTTCTCAACCTGTTCACCTTCAAACTTTTCAACTTCTCAACAAGTAATTATATATTAATTACTCTGATTGTTCCACTTCTGATCATTCCAATTCTAAGGCTATTCATATTCAAAATCCTATTATATATTGGTGCAAATGGGTCTTTTATAATATATCTACATACGTTCTATTTCTTATTTACTTTAAAACAGCAAACAGGTAAATGAATTGTTCTTACATTTCTTTATAAACTCGTTACTTTTCCTCTCTACAAAAAGGTAATTGTCAGTATCATGTTTTTTTGATAAAGCTGTCTAGTTTGGGGTTCGCTTCTATATTTTTCATGTCTTTTCCTGTATCACTCTTATTTTAATTCTTTGGCTTCTAAATTCAATATTTCTTTTTTTTCCTTTGTGGATCTGTTGTCAAATAAAATTCAAAAGTTTGCAATGGAATATGCGCAAAAGCTAACTTTCCTTTTTTATATAATAAATGGATGAAAGTTGCAAAATCCAAATGTTTGGTTTTGTTCTAACATTTTTTTGGGGTACAGTTGTTTGATACCATGATTGAAGACTTTCCATTTTTATTCTTATTTTTACTTTTTAGCTGGAAACAAACAAATAGTGAATGCTGTTGTGGCGAATATTTTCACTTTATGCAATTTATTTTATGAACAGTTCACAAAATGGCAAACATCGCCAAGCTTGAATTTAAAGCTTTGGATATATCTGGAGACAACTACTTATCATGGTTACTGGATGCTGAGATTCATTTGCAATCTCAATGCTTAGAAAATGCCATTAAAAATGGCAATACTATGTCCCAGCAGGACAAGGCAAAGGCTCTAATATTTTTAAGACGTCATATCCATGACGATCTAAAAACAGAATATTTGACTGAAAAAGACCCTCTACACTTATGGAACACTACAACAAAAATACCTTTTTACAACTGCCAAAAACAGTTGTAATAGGTCTATTACAACGTACGTCCGTCAGTCGTTATATCCGCAGTTGTAATAGAGACGGATTATTTTACAACTGCTTTTAGCAGTTGTAAAAGATATTTTTACAACTAGTTTTAGCAGTTGTAAAAGAATTTTTTATAACTACTTATGGCAGTTGTAAAAAGCTTTTTTACAACTACTTTTAACTGTTATAATAGACTTTTTTACAACTACTTTTACTTTTTTACAACTGCTTCTGGCAGCTGAAAACATTTTTACAACTGCTTTAGACAGTTGTGATAAAAAAAATGCAAAATAAAAAAAAATAATTTCTAAACACACTTTGCAACTAAAGCAAACAATAGATAAGCATAATAAATAATAAAATAGAAGTAACAGTACACTATAAGCAATTCAAACATTACATTACTATTATATACAAAACTACCATATCAAACAAACCAAATAACTGAATCAAAGCAAACCAAAACAATATATTAATTTTTTCAATCTGTTATACATACTAATCTTTTTAACACCAACGACTAGGTTACATTTACTTGTATAGGCTAACATATTTTGATACAATAAAGTAGGTAAGTTTTAATTTTAAACTATACTGACCAAACAAAAGCATGCATTGATTACCAAAGTAATGGATATCAGCATTGTTGGAGGTTGTTTGCTCTAATCAGGTCCTGGTCTCTCGGGTCGAGTAACTCCAACAGTTCCCACGTGTACAAACCTGATAACAAAATGCATGTGAATGTGCTTAAATCGAATATCTTCATTAATTTCTTACACATGATTAGCAATTGCAACAAAAAATATTAGCAAAACAGTATATGAATGTCACAAACCAAAATTTTTGCAGAACATAATTGCAGAATTAAGTTTTGAAACAGTACAGACATAAGGTCAAATACTCTTGCGGTAAAATACAAAATAACTAAATAGATCACATTACCTAATTTAGGAACTCTCGGCAGTCACCATTGGCCCATCACATCCAACACCACATTAAATAATCCTGATCCACATTCTCAATTTGTACATGTTCCGATCAATATTCAAAGCATTCTCAATTTGTCAAGTTTTTTTGTCTATAAAACAATTGCAGGCATTCGAAAATTAGAGTCATCAACAAAAAATTCAAACTTATATTGCAAAGTGTAACAAACTTTACTTACTGAATTGCTTTTTCTTTGTTGCCCATTTCCCCTCTCCTTTACATCACCTATCTTATGTTGTGTATTTTGATAAAGTAATCAGTGCTTGAAATTTCAAATCTGAAACGCAAGAAAAATAAAAAATTATACATAAACTGAATAGAGCTAAAATATCATCTTTACTAAGCTTCCAAAACCGTATTCCTTAGATTAAAAATCAAAATGGTACAGATAATGGAAACACAAAGCATTTAATTAATTTGATTGAGTGATTGATGTTAACTGTATGAGAACATGGAATACATGATATTTGGGGATAGAGTATTTGAACTCAGTAAGGATGGGTTCGTGTGGACCTCTCTTACATCCTACATAGACATGTTTGGCACAAATTAATAATGCTTAATTACAGTTTCCAGAATGGGCACAAAGCAATACAGCTTCCTAGAAATTACTTATTATTAAGGAACAAAAAACTAGAAGAAGTGTCCGCAAGCAGTGGCGTAGTGGTAAGATACTTGCTTCCTGGTAAGCAGGTCGCAGATTCGATTCCCGTCCACCCTGCTCCCAATTTCAAGGCGCGGAGGTGGGTCCCCGTTAATCCTTAACATGGTTGGGGGCATCAAATCTCTGTGTTGTGCTAGCTAAAAGGGGGGTCAGTGTGGCGGACAGCTGCATTCCCTAGCTCTACTCTCTGGAGTAGGGTTTTAAAAAAAACTAGAAGAAGTAAAAACCAAGCTGAAATCTCTATGAATATATTACCGTCACGTAATCTCACGCCGAGGAAAATGAATTAGAGATTGAATATTTTGCTGGAAGTTTTGGGACAGCGACTCCGTAATTTGGAACTGGGAAAGAGAACACTCACTTGTTGTCACTTGCTCCGGAGGAAATCGCCTTTGGCTCACGATCTGCCATCTTCTTCAAAATCTACAAACGAAATTGAACGAATTCAATTAAAGATGGATGCGAAAGCGGATGATTTGGGGAAAGGAACGAATTCAGTTAATAATCGTTATCTTGATTATTACGAGTAAAAATACCTGCAACTTCGTCGACGGCAAAGCAACGGTGGCGAGTACAACGACGACGAGCGAAAAAAGAGGTGAGCAACAACGAGGACGAGGACGATGCAGGTAGAACCGGAGGCGTGCGCAAAAGAGACGAGCAGCTTTGGGTTAGGGTTTGCAGATTCGATGTAAGAGGGTAATGGCAGAGAGAAATCACGATTGGGTTAGGGCTTGGAATAAGAATATTTTGCGGGTTGTTTTTCTTATTTTGGAATGTTTAGCAGGCGAATGAAATATGGAAGGGAAACGTGAATTATGACGGCTGTAGAAACCTAAAGACAACTGTCCAAAAGAGTTGTTATAGATAAATACTTACAACTAGCGCAAGCAAACAGTTGTTACAAACAATATATTACAACTGCTATAAATCAAAAATTGTTGAAAGTGCATTTTTTACAACTGCTAAAAATAAACAATTGTTATAAAACACCTATTACAACTGTCCATTTGTGCAAGTTGTAAAGGAATAGTTGTAAAATGGTGGTTTTGTTGTAGTGGAACTCCTTGAGGGAGCGTTATGACCACAAGAAGACGGTCATACTTCCAAACACTAGGCAAGAGTGGTTGAACATGAGGTTTCAGGACTTTAAGTCTGTAAGAGAATATAATTCTGCAATGTTTAGAATCACTTCTAAACTGAAATTATGTGGAGAAAAGGTGGATGACGCACAAATACTTGAAAAGACTTTCTCAACATTTCATGCCTCAAATATACTCCTGCAGCAGCAATATCGAGAGCGTTATTTTATAAAATATTTTGAACTCACGGAATGCTTACTAATTGCTGAACAAAATAATGAATTGCTTATAAAAAATCACTCCTCAAGACCAACTGGTTCGACTGCATTACCTGGAGTTAATGCTAATTTTGTCCACTCTGGAAGAGGTATGGGTCGAGGTCGTGGTAGAGGACATGGTCATGGACGTGGATATAACTCTAGAAGATGAGGTTATGGTGGTTTTAAAGGTAACAAAACCACCAACTTTAAAAGGCAACAAAAGAAAATTGAGCCTGTAAAAAGCAATGATTCAGCTTCAGAAAATAAAAGGCACTATGAGGAAGTTTGTTATAGATGTGGACGATCTGGTCATTGGTCACGTACATGTAGATCATCAAAGAAAACAGTTGAAGAATATCATCGCTCGAAGAATACTGAGGCAAATAATGCCGTAAAGTTACCTGAAAACACTAACCTGAAGTTAGATGATTTCTTCGAAGATGACAATGGAAAATTTCATTAATGATGAAAATCTAAGTGCAATGATCAATGATATGACCGAGTTGATCAATTAGAATATCTTGAAATTTGTTATGTGACTTTCGTTTTATTTCATTATCTTGCACAATAAATCAGTTTGAAGTTTGTGTTCGTTTACTTGTATTTCCCTTTGCAGTACTAGTTAAAAATAATGTGTAATGTGGATATTGTTTTTAATCAGTAGCCTGTTTTAATCATATTACTTTGTTTGTTTACATTACATTTATTTATGCATACAAATTTTTAATGATTCACTAATTATTGCATTTAATTCTTAAGGCATGGAACGCCATTTGGGTGATGATATATGCTTACTAGATAGTGCAACTACTTATACAATTTTAAAAAACCAGAAGTTTTTCTCTGAACTATCTGAAAATTTCTCAGCTAAAGTCTCCACTATAGTTGGGTCTGCTAATATAATTGACGGGTCCGGGAGAGCCCATATAATATTACCAAATGATACGCATATCTTTATTCAGAATGCATTATACTAAGCAACTCTAAAAGAAATTTGCCGAGTTTCAAAGATATAAGAATGAATGGATACCATACTGAAACTATGAATGAAAACAACAAAGAATATCTTTGTGTTATTTTTAGAATTGAAAGCCAGAAGCTTATCCTAGAAAGATTTGGTACAATTTCAACTGGTTTATATTTTACAAAAATTGGCATAGTTGAATCTCACTCTATAAACATGAGCCAGAAGCTCACAAATACGAAGACATTGATTCTTTGGCATGATCGCTTGGGCCATCCTGGATCAACTATGATGCGTAAAATTGCAAAAAACTCAAATGGACATGATATATCAAACCAATTGAATTTACCAAGTGATTACTTATGTGTCCCATGTGCACAAGGAAAATTAATCACTCGACCTTCATATAGTAAAATCACATCTGAATCTCCAACATTTCTACAAAGAATTCAATGTGATATATGTGGCCCAATCCACCCTGAATGTGGACCATTCAAATATTTTATGGTATTGATTGATGCATCAACTCGTTCATCACATGTATGTTTACTTTCTATAAGAAATTTGGCATTCGCCAAGCTACTTGCTCAAATATTAAAATTGAGAGCATACTTCCCTGATCATCAAATTAAATCAATTCGACTAGATAATGCTGGAGAATTTACTTCTCAAGTATTTGATGATTATTGTCTATCATTGGGAATTGAAATTGAACATCCAGTAGCTCACGTTCTTACTCAAAATGGTCTAACAGAATCATTAATTAAGCGCTTGCAACTTATTGCAAGACCATTGCTTATGCAATCAAAACTACCCGTTTCAGCTTGGGGGTATGCAATTTTGCATGCATCGAAATTGGTTAAAATTAGACCAACAGCTTATCATCAGCTTTCACCATCACAGCTCTTAACTGGATCTCAACCAAATATTTCACATTTACGAAAATTTGGTTGTGCTGTGCATATACCTATTAATCCCCCACTTCGTACTAAAATAGGTCCTCAACGACGGTTGGGAATTTATGTGGGATTTGATTCTCCATCGATAATTCGTTACCTTAAACCCCTTACAGGTGATGTCTTCACTGCAAGATTTTCAGACTGTAAATTTGATGAGACAATCTTCCCGCCGTTAGAGGGAGGAAAGACCGCTACAGTAGAACGGCGTGAAATATCATGGAATAATCCATCTATGTCTTATTTGGATCCGCGTACCAAACAATGCCAATATGAGGTACAAAGAATTTTGCATATTCAAAATATTGCAAATCAACTGCCAGATGCATTTAGTGACACTGCAAAAATAACTAAATCTCACATTCCAGCAGCAAATGCACCGACAAAAAATTGATGTCCCCGAAGGATCAAAAGTAAATATAGCAGCAAATGAATAAAGCAAGACAAAAACGTGGGAGGCCAATTGGTTCAAAAGACTTGGCGCCTAGAAAAAGAAAGTCTAATGAAAAATCATCAATTAAGGAACCTCCTGAAGAGGTTATAAATGATCAAAAAGATCACTCAAATGAAAATCCCAATTCTCCTAGAAGTATGGAAGGAAATATTATCCTAGAAGAGATAAAAGAAGATTCCAACGATAAAATGGTACCTAATAATAATGAGATCTCAATATTTTATACGAACTATGGAGAAATATGAGATCGAAGTAAAATAATAATTGATGATGTATTCTCATTCGCAGTAGCTACTGAAATAATTGAAAGTCGTGACCATAATGAGAATAATGAGAATGACGATAATGAACCAAATAGCATAAATGAATATCGAAAAAGACACGATTGGCCAAAATGGAAAGATGCTACCCAAGTGAAACTAGATTCACTTCAAAAACATGGTGTATTTGGACCAATAGAGAAAACACTAGAAAATGTTAAACCAGTAGGTTATAAATGGGTATTCGTTAGAAAACGAAATGATAAAAATGAAGTCGTGGGGTACAAGGCATGACTTGTCGCACAAGGTTTCCTGCAGAGACCAGGTTTTGACTTTAAGGAAACTTACTCCCTTATTATGGATGTCATAACATTCCGATATTTGATAATTCTTGTAGTTTCTGAAAGACTCGATATAAGATTAACGAATGTTGTGACAGCTTATCTTTACGGTGAATTATATACCAATATTTACATGAAAATCCCAGATGGATATAAATTGCCTGAAGCAAAATCAAAGTCCATGTACTCATTAAAACTAAGACGATCGCTATATGACTTGAAACAATCTGGAAGGATGTGGTATAACCGTCTTAGTAAATACTTGGTAAAAGAAGGATACGAAAACAATCTCATTTGTCCACGTGTCTTTATAAAGAAATCGGTAAAGGGAATTGCTATTTTAGCAGTTTATGTTGATGACATAAATTTGATTGGGACTCCAGAAGAGATTGATGAAACAATAAATTATTTAAAGAAGGAATTTGAAATAAAAGATCTTGGCAACTCTAAGCACGGTCTCGGTCTACAGATTGAGCATAGTACTAATGGCATATTAATCCATCAATCAAACTACATTGAGAAAATTCTAAAGCGTTTTCAAATGGATAAAGCATATCAACTTAGTACGCCGATGGTTGTTAGATCTTTAGATATCAAAAAGGACCCTTACCGCCCAAAAAAAGAAGATGAGAATGTGGTTGGCCCGAAAGTGCCATATCTTAGTGCCATTGGTGCATTATTATATTTGGCCCAATGCACAAGACCAGATATTGCATTTTCAGTAAATCTTCTAGCAAGGTACAGTTCAGAACCAACAAAAAGACACTGGAATGGTATAAAACATATCATGAGATATCTTCGTGGAACGACAAATTTGGGTTTGTTTTACTCTAACTCAGGCAATAATCCAAATCTAGTTGACTATGCCGATGCAGGTTATCTTTCTGACCCACATAAAGCAAGATCACAAACTGGATATGTGTTTAATAACAGCAATGCCGCAATTTCATGGCGATCTACAAAACAAACATTAGTAGCAACATCATCCAATCACTCTGAAATACTAGCACTACATGAAGCAAGTAAAGAATGTATTTGGCTGAGATCACTAATTGAGCATATTCGAAAAAACTGCCAACTTCCGTCAGTAACAAAAGGGCGAACCATTATTTATGAAGACAATGCAGCTTGTGTAGCTCAAATTCAAGCGGGTTACATTAAGGATGATAGGACGAAACACATTTCTCCTATATTTTTCTTCATACATGAGCTACAAAAGAATAATAAGATAGAAGTGAAACAAATTCGATCCCAAGAAAATCCAGCGGACTTATTCACAAAGGCGCTTCCAAAATCAACATTTCAGAAGATGGTGTACAAAATTGGTATGTGTCGGCTGCATCAACAAACTAATTGAATAATGCGTTGTAATTCAGGGGGAGCGTATGAAATATGCTATAATGTACTCTTTTTCCTTCACTAATATTTTTTTCCACTGGGTTTTTGTTAGTAAGGTTTTAATGAGGCATTATCTTGATCGAGAAGTATCAACCCTCGTAGTAACATTATAAAATATATGTTACTTAAATATGAAATCATGTTGTACTCTTTTACTTGTTTATGATTTTTTCCCACTGGGTTTTTCATAACAATGTTTTTAACGAGGCAATTACTCTTATCATCTTTACATATGCATATTCAAAGGGGGGTGTTGTAATATACATTAATAATAGGGATGAATATGCTAAATAAGAAAGAGCATTATTGTAATCTGCACTGCATAAGGAGTCTATAAATATGGAGCTTGATTGTATTGTAATATCTATCTCAATTTAATAAAATTGTTCTCTCTCTAATGGTCTCCATTCTCTTTATTTTGTAACAAATAACTTATTTTCTCTCTTTCCACCTCATTTTATTTTCTAAATTGGAATGTGTGGTCGAAATTATAGGGAAATAGAGGTGTAACAAGAATGAGGCATAGCCTATCCTTGCCATACACACACACGTATATACAGACATACATATACATATTCTACTGTATAAAAAAGAGAGTAATTAACCATTTGTATTCTCCTTTCTTATTCATTCTAAACACATATACTCGATTCTCATTCAAACTAAGCTACATTTTGTATTTACACCGTCCTATCTTTTTAGTATATTTGTTTTCTCAATTTTATTCATCTATTTTAATATATAAAAATTAGTTCTGCTTATACTTGACATTCCTTTAAAACTCTTCAGTTTTCTTTTCCACTTTCAAATTACTTACTATTGAAAGTTTCAATGATAACATTCAACAAAAAAGTAGAGTTGTAGATAATCTTTTGTAAGGTTTACATTTTTTTCCTTTTCTTTATTGCAAGTTAATGCTGTTTATACTTGGTATTCCTTGAAAACTCTTTAGTTTGCTTGTTCACATCCAAATTACTTTGTATTCAAGGTTTAAGTGATAAAAATACAGCAAAAAAGTATAGCATGATATAATCTTCGATTAGGTTTTATCAAACATCATTCGTCGAGACTGACGACAATGATAGGTTTTTCGTGTTTATTATTCTCCTCGAATCCTAATTATGGTAATCTGCTCAAACTATTCTTTTGTTTTAACTGTTTTTATCCATACGTAGAGAAAGGTAAGAACATCGAATTCTTATTTTTTGTAGATTTAAATTACTCTACTAAACACCTAATTACTATTTAAGAAAAATAATTAGGTTTAATTAGTTTTTTAATGGTATGGTTGATGCATGTTCTGTAGGTCCAATTATCTGAATGTATCTATAACTTTTATCACAAATCATTTTCGGGTTCAATCGATGTAATATGACATCGAGGTGGGTTTCATTTCACTTATTCTTAGCTTTAGATGTTTACACACTCAAGTTGAAGAAAAGTTCAACAATTATTATTAGGTAATTATAAAAAAAATCCAAGAAATTAATGATATGCTATGCAATTATTATTCCTTTTTTCCTTTTATTCATGGAAAAAATAATGCCTTAGGTTTTAATGAATTATATTTTTCACAACTTAGTTTTTTATGTATTTTCCAAGATTGGTACTAATATTTTAGGAATCAAAGCACTGAAGAGTGGGTAGAGTATTGAATTTATTTTAGTTTTCCTAAGCTTTTCATTGATATTTAGTTTATTTCTTGATTTGAATAATTAATTTACTTACATTTTGAACCCGGTTCAAGAAATAAAAATGTCAAATTGTCGTTCTCGAGACATTAGATATAAGGGAAGGCAAGAACAAGAAATATTAACTTTTAAAAGAGACCAAAGATACAAAAACACATTGAATTGAATTTTTGTTTTTTTAGTGGACGAGATATAGTTTACTTTTATTAGAAGACGCAAAGTAGATCAAAAAGTTCTACTAATTATTGTTTTTCGAATATTAAAATTTATACCTTTTTGAAAATATTTTTTCATGTTATATCCAAATTTATATTCTTAACCCTCTCAAAATGTTTTACTTCCAAAGAGAATGCAAACATTAATCTCGAAATAAAGTATTATATGGATGGTGAATTCAAATTTGTGTATCCCTTCGTTTTCAGTTTTCTCGAAATTATCATATGTTGCACGTTTCTAAATAATTTAGTTCTCACAAAACTTTGATCAAATGTACCAATATTATGTATTATATAATACGAAAATGAATGGTGTCTTTTCACTTCCAAGATTCTTTATATACTATATATATCACCAATTTCTTTATAAATAATTTATAATCTATTATACTATACCCGTGCGTGCGCACGCAATACACACACACATACATATATTCTACATATCTATTCTATCTATATATTCTATTATATAAAATAGAGAATAATTAACCATTTGTATTCTTCTTTGTTATTTGTTCTCAACACATATACTCTATTCTTATTCAACCTAAGTTAAATTTCGTATTTACACCCTCCTATCTGTTCAATATATTTGTTTTCTCGATTTTTTCCCTTTTGCTTTACTCATGTAAATTAATGTTGCTTATAATTGGTATTCCTTTGAAAACCTTTAGTTTTCTTTTCCACCTCAAAATTACTTGCTATTGAAAGCTTCAACGATAAATTACAACATAAAGTAGAGCTTGAGATAATCTTTTTAAGGTTTTCAATTTAATTTAATTTTTTACTTTTTTTAACAATTGCAAATGAGTGCTTTTTATACTTGGTATTCATTTAAAAGCTCTTTAGTTTGCTTTTCCACTTACAAATTACTTACTATTAAAGGTTTTGATCATAAAACTACAACAAAAGAGTAGAGCATTATATAATTTTCGGCTAGGTTTTCTCAAATCATTTCATGGCGACTAGCAATAATAATAGGTTTTTCCTACTTATTATTCTCCTAAAATCCTTAATTATGTCAATTTTCTTAGATTATTATTATTTTCAACTATTTTTATCAGTATAGTAAAAACAAATCCTTATCTTTCTTAATCTTAAATTACTCGAATAAATACTTACGAATTTACCATTTAAAAATTTTAACTAATTTTTAATTACTTTTGCAATTGAATAGTGGTGCAGGGTGTGTAGGTCCAATTATTTGAATGTACCTTTTATCATAAATCATTATCTGTTTAATGCATGTATTGTAACATTGTGGTGGGTTTCATTTCACTTATGCTCAGCTTTATATGTTTAAACACTCAAGTTGGTGCATCTTTATTAGGTAATTATATAAAAATCCATGCGATTAAAGGTATGTTATGCAATTATAATTCCTTTTCTTCATTTATTTTTTGGAAAAACAATGCTTTTAGGTTTTATGAATTATACTTTTCACGACTTAATTTTTTATGAGCTTTCTTAGGATTGGGCTGATATTTTGAAAATAAAAGCACTAAAGAGTATGTAGAATACTAAATTTATTTTACTTTTCCTTTTCTATGTTTACTTTTGGTTGATGCTTAATTTATTTTTTTATTTGAATAATTAATTTACATACCTTTTGAACTAGTTCAAAAATAGAAATATTAACTTGGCATACATAGGAAATTAGATATAAGAGAGAGTAAGAACTAGAAATACTAACTTTTAGAAGAGACCAAAGATGCAAAAACACATTGAATTAATTTTTTATTTCATTTAGTGGAGGAGATATAATTTTCTTTGGTTGATGAAGCTATCAGAATAAGCAAAGTCTATCCAAAAATTCTACTTATTATTGTCTTTTAAATATTAAAATTTATGCTTTTTTGAAATTGTGTTAGCATGTTATATTTGAATTTATTCTATTATATAATGAAATTTTCAATTGCCTTAATATGTTTGAGTTCCCATTTTATCTCAATTAGAATGGCGCATTCTCTTTAATTTGAGGTACATTTTTTCTTCTAGCCCCTATAAAAAATTTCATTATTCCACAAGGCTTACAAGCACTAATTTAGAAACTAATGGTATTTAGTTTCAATTATGAAATAGACAAAATTTCAAATGCTACTCTTATACACATATTTCTTTTTTGATAAACTTATAATCATTAGTCCTTTATACTATGACACTAATACTCTTTCTCTTCCCCATCCTCTTCCCCATGTTTGCAATATAATAATTTTATGTTCATGGTTATTTCCGCTCAATGTTTTCTTTCCTTCTCATTTAACCTTTTCATAATTATATCACTACTACTCTTATACACATATTTCTTTTTTGATAAACTTATAATCATTAGTCCTTTATACTATGACACTAATACTCTTTCTCTTCCCCATCCTCTCTCCCCATGTTTGCAATATAATAATTTTATGTTCATGGTTATTTCCGCTCAATGTTTTCTTTCCTTCTCATTTAACCTTTTCATAATTATATCACTAAACTTTTTAGTTTCATGTGAACACTACAGTTCAAAAAAAAATCAGTTTCAACCTGAATAAAATTTGAAATTCTTTTGAACAACTTTTATTTGATCTCTTTAAGATTTGGTCTACTAGAATTTAACTGAATTCATTAATGGTTCTTCACTTTCTATTCAACTTAAACTTTTCTCTACTTATGCATTGCAGAGATTGTGTTTTTACACGTTGCTTTCAATGTTATTTTTCATGAAAATTTTTATCCAAAGGTCTCCAAAAACTATGACTTACTAGAAGCCTGATTTAAAGATTTGATTTGTGTTTTATTATTTGTCATTTCATTTAATTTGTGGTTCGATTCATCTCTTATACTTTAAATCTACGATTACATATTTTTATTTCAAGTTGTGTATAAAATTATGTTTCTTTATTACTTTCATTTCAGTTTGTGTGATTATGAATTTGATTTGTTTTTTATTTTGCAAGGGACTATTGGATTTATTAATATATGGATACTACTAGCCTTCAATTGTTTGTTGAAATCTATGATTCGTATAGATGAACTATTTTATTATTCTAAACTTTTTTACTCAAATCGTCATTCATCCAAAAAATTCTTTTGGTACGCTAATAAATTTCATTTCCTTTATTCACTTTGTATAGCATAATTTGTTTACAAAAACATAGATATAGTTTTGTACAATCAAACTAGAGGTAAAGTTGATCTTTTTTCTATTTTAAAATGTAAGCATATAAGGAATCAAATTGAGGAAGATATCATTTTTTTCTTATTATTTTTTTCAATTATATAATAATAAATTGAGGAAATTAGTTTAAAGGAAAAAAATTATGCTAAATTTTAAATGTAGGACGGAACTTTTATAATTTAGGCTCAAGGACAGTACCACGTTCTATTCAACCACCTTCAACCGTTTTCTCCATCGCTCGAAGCCATCGTCTGAATCTTGCCATAGCCGCCACCGCCATAGTCCTAACCTGCCGTAGCCACCACCGTCCTAGCCCTAACCTGCTGTAGTCGTCGTCACTCAAGCCGCCACCGTCGTCGAAACTTCCGCCGTCCATTCCAAAATTGAAAAAAACCTAATTCGACACTCCAATGCAAACGTAAATTAGAAATTTCGTGAAAATTGAAGTCAAGTGCCACTAAATCTAGAGGTAAGAAACAAATGGAAAAGCAAAACACAGAAGAAGAAGAAGACAGTCAAAAAGTTATAATCACAAGTTGAATGATATGTAGATATAGCATTTCTACATTTGAAACACAATACACTGTGTTTAATATGTTAAATGATAGACTAATATATCATTTATACTTTTGAAATATTGTACAATTATCTGACTATACAAAATGATATTTGGATATAGCATAAGTATATTTCAATTGAATAAGGATGGAAAAATATGCAAAATGAACTTGAATTTAGCATAAGTATATTTAAAGTGAAGTAGTAAGAATAGAATATTCAAAATGACTACCAAATGCAAAATGATAATTGCATATAGCATATCTATTTTTAATGTAACATTTTAATCATAAAGTTCACCTCTATGTTTATGAAATGCAAAATGATAGTTTAATATAGCATTTAAGTTATGAAATCCATTATCATGTTTAAAATATGCAAAATGATAGTTTGATACAGCATTTTAGTTGTGAAGTTCAATACCAAAGTTACAATATGAAAAATGAGATTTAATATATCATTTTAATTACAATATCCACTGGCATGTTTAAGTTATACAAAATGATAGTTTAATGTAGCATTTCAATTACAAAGTCCACAAGCATGTTTAGGATATGAAAAATGATAGTTTAATATATCATTTTAGTTATGCAAAATGATAGTTTAATATAGCATTTTAGGATATGCAAAATGATAGTGTAATATATCATTTTAGGATATGCAAAATGATAGACTACTATAGTACGTTTAGTATATTTAAAATGATAGTTTAATATGGCATTTTAGTTATGAACTACACTAGCATTTTATTTATGATATCTGTAACATTCAAAATAAAGCAACTCAATAAACAAGTAAACGAACAACTGATGCATTATGTTTTATGCATATTTTATCATCTTGTGAAACATATAAGTAATTTTATCTAATCAAAATCGCATTTTTTGCAGATTTTTAAAACAAAACTTACTTCAGCTCTTTGAAAATTAAGAACATTCAATCATACTATTACAAATGCATAAATTATAACAACTGCAATACAAAATATAACGTTCAGTTATGTATTATACATATAGAATTCGAATGATAATTTCATATAGCATTTTTTTTCTTAATTCATTTCAACACATTTAATCGTCATCGTTACTTTTGGCATCACTAGCAACCTTAACTTCTACTCCACCGCCGCTCATCTGAAATCGGCCATAAAAGTCATGGCTCAAGTCACCGCAGACCTTCAATGTAGTCGCCGCCATCTACAGTCCATCGCCTTCGCTTGACGAACAAGCTCCATCTTCATTTGCGATTGCGCCGCCGTCGTCTGTTCTTGTGATGTAGCGTCGTCTATTCTTCTGATGTTGCCGCCAGTCCTATTGATTTGAGAACGAAATTTGAAAGCAATTTAATTTTTTTATGAAGAATTTCCATCAGGCGAAAGAATAAAATCAGCGTCTCTAAAACGTAAAAATAATTGCGGCGTCCTTCACTCTAAAAAAAAGCCAAAATTTTTCCTTCAACCGATTTTCCTGTTTTGTAAATTTGCGATAAGTTAAATTATTACTTTTTCCTCAAGTTTTTTGATTACATTGACATTTATGCGATTTTTTTTATTTAATACAATTATGAATTGCATTTCCTTTGTTCATTTGGTAGGACATAATTACTATACCAACACAAACACAAAAGGTACCAAACAATGTACAATTTTGCACAATCTACCGAAATTAAAGTTGATGTCTTTTTTCCATTTTGAAATATAAATATATAGGAAAATCAAATTGGGGAAAATAAAACATATGATGTGAATGAATAGTCAAATAAAACATTTCCAAATCATATTTCAAAAGGAAAAAAGAAGTGTAAATGCGTATATCACTTTCATTCCGAATACACAAGCAACTTTACCTCAAAAGTTTAGCTGACAACTAGTGAATGATGGATAGTGCAGTATGGCTCAATTGACAACTACAAACATGATGCGGAGGGCATACATTGTTGAAAATTATAGGTGAGAGATGACAGTATATAAAATATTAGATATTAAAATACCTTGTCTGGTTGAAAAGAAAAGTCAGTAGCTCAGTGATAATGCATTATAAACAACAATGGATATAAATTAATATTTATTCAAACTCGGGTGGCTACTTCATAGTTCATATTGCAAAATGAAGAAATTAGAGGGTAAGTCATCATTGTACAGAATGGCATGTTAATGACATAAATGAATTAGTAGCCAACCAGCCATATATAAAAAGACATGGTACATCAAATAAGAGAGAAGAAGACATGTACTGTTTTTATAAATAAGATGAAGCGTCCATGATGTAAGAGAAAACGGTACCTTGGTTTTGCTTAGTTTTTGCTGAAAGAAGATATTCTTTTGACATACTGAGAGTAATTTTTTTTTTTCTTTATGTATTAAATCGCTAAATTTTTTTATATAACAAAAGTTATATTTTATTTAAGCAGAACGTTTATTATGGCATCTCAGATGTTCGAATGCATGATTTCAAAAAATTTCGACAGAGCGTTGTACTTCTCACCATTTGGACTTAAGTTCCTTCACAATACTAGATCAGTAAATATTGATCATATAATAAAACCAAATATACACGAAATAGCCAAAGAATAGGTACTAGCTAATTAGAGTGTAGTACATAAAATGACTTGATAAAAGCAAGTTGTTTGATTAGGCAATAGAAAATATACGTACTGACGTACATAACTTGTAGCATATCACAGGCAGTAAATAATATCCACGGGACCTATATTTATTAATTGTGAAATTGCAAGGAGCATCGTGCGCTTCAAAATAATAAACAAAATTAAAAGCCATTAAAGAGAAAAAATATTGCATCCACTGTAATGCTTATAGAATACAATATAAATGAACTCTATTCATAAACTCAAGATGAAAATTATAATAATGCCATTTAATTTTTGGCATATTCAACCATATTACTCATATATATTAGAAATTTTATTTTAAAAAAAAAAGAGAAAATCAAGTATTATTTAGAATTGAATCTAAGTATTTCCACTCCTAGATAATCAAAATGCCCATTAACAGCAACATTGGGTTTTCCTATCTTTACTTGAATTGCTGATATTCCAGGGTACTTGTTCAACGTGGTGCTGGCGATGAGATGAGCCACTGATTCTAGAAGATTTTGTGGTGGACCTTCTACAATTTCTTTTGCAATACTGCCATACAATCAGCAAATATCATTTAGCTAAGTATTTTTTGTCAGAATATCATGGTTATAAAAACTGATGCAATATAGAAACAAGGATGAAACTATAATACTCTGTTTAAATGTTTAATGTTAAAGATTTTCATATTGATATGACTACTTATTAGTTATTACAGTCTACAGCTGTTTTAATTTCTGACTAAATTCTAGTAAAACTACCAGCATTTGAACAGTCAACAGGTTAATTTCTAAATGCTTAACAATCTTATATAACAACCATCCATATAAGGCTCTTATTTGCACAAACTACTTTCCTTTTTTTTCTTTTTTTTGGTTTAGAAGTATATGCAGTGATAAGCCATCAGAATTATAACCAAATGTAGCTGCCAACGTTTTGTTTCGAAATTATATAGTATAACCAAACATTTCGCCAATTAACAATCCTTCACATGCGGGAGAAAATTGAACACAACCACAGACAATCCAGTAGTCGATCATATCAAAATCATACTATAATGAAAGAGCGATTTTGTTGTGAAGCTCCCCTTTATAGGTATTATTATTGACGATCGGTAAATTATTGTAGATGATACATAACAGAGTAATTTAACTGATTTCTCATACAAATTTACATCACAGATAGTAATTTAACTGATTTCTCATACAAATTTATGCACCGACTCTAGGCTTTATTTGCAGAAAGAGCTCCTACTGATAGTAGGAAAACATAACTTAAATTGATGCATCTTATTAACTAAAAAAAATGAGTAGTTGCATGATCGTGGGGTGCACCTAAACTTTTTTCCACATGACCAGTGTATGCAGATGCAACCAGTGTATGCATGCATGCATCATTTTGATCGAGATTACAAAATGAAAACGATGAAGAAATGGATCGAAAAGCTTGAAAAGATTAAAAAAGAAGACCCATGAAGTTTGGCCAAGTATAGAACAAATAGAACGGATCGATATAGTTATTATTATGAGCTCTACTTTGCTTCTTTATGGCTCTAAGTGCAAGATTGAAGGAAAAAACAAATATAGATGACATGACACCATTCAACACCGATCGATGGTCTTTGACAATTTTGCTCATGAAAAACTAAATCTTTTAACTTAGGCATTTTAGAAAAAAGAGAAGATTTTGTCAACCATATCGGTCGACATCGATCCATATGGATCGGTATCAATTGATCAAAGTTCATAAAAACATGCAATTTTGACTTGTTCTTCGTGCTAGGAAGTTGGATCTAAATGTTCGAACGATTCAACTGATGATTCGGAGATCCTGAACTGAAATTCGTCTATAGATAGTCATCCCACAACATCTAAAGAGGATTTTTTTTTTTTTTTTTTTTTTTGTTTCTTTACTGATTTCTACGTAGAGCCGCTATCAAATTCGAAATCAATCAACTTAAGACTTGGAAATTGTGTTGTAATTCGGCTGAAGTTGTAAATCCAATCAGTGATAAAAGATAAAGTGGACGTAGGCACATGATTTAGGCCGAAACACTCTAAAAATGTGTTTTCTCCTTCTCTTTCGATTTCTTAACTTTATAATTTATTTTTGATCGATTGGAAGTGTTTGCTCATTTCCCATGCAAACATTTTTTGGTGCTTCCACTAAGAAAGAAGAATTGGGATCAAATCTTCCCTTATTACTTGCATTGCTTGCTATTAAATTGAAGAAAACCTCCAACCAAATCTAAGGGAATGACTCCGAGAAAGACGCCGAGCAAATCTGGAACAATCGCCGCAGAACCAAATGGATCTCAGCACAAAGGTGTTGATATGAACCAAAAAGGAACTTCGAGTCAGCTAGAAGTTGTCACTTAGGGAAAGTTGGAGCGCATGATGGCTCACATGAATAAGCCGTTGGAAAGTCAAGTGATCATCATGGAGAAGATTAAGAAACAATTCACTTTCATGGCACAGCCCTCGCAGCAAACAAGATCCCGCAAGCGATGCAAACATAGAAGAGGTTCTTCATCTACTGACTCTTATGAAAGAAGTCCATTCGATCAGAGCCATATGACCACTCCAACTCAACCATCGGTCGGTACAACAATCCAAAAGGATCGGTACCGATCTATCCAAGAGAGCGGATCTTAGTGATTTTGAAGGCAACTTGCAAAAGGCTGATGCTAGTGATATGGACAAGAAGCTGGTCTGGCTGGGAATATTGGAATAGGGTGTAATCTACACCGAAGTCGCCAAACAACTAGGCAAATGGACTCCATAAAGACAGAGGGACCTAGACATTGTCGTGCTAACCTTCATCGTACTGACCGTGAACCTTCTCCTAATCAACCATGTGGTTACACACACGATCATCACCGCTTAAGGCGATACATAGACAACGACTAGTTGATTATGGAGACTACAAAAGAGCTTTTTGCATCAGAACCAGCAGCGGCTAGTCAGAGCTCATTTAAGGAGGATATTAAGGCAGCTATGTACCAAAGAAGTTCGTCATGCCGACGATGCAAAGCTACAAATGTAGCATTTGATGAAGTACGGACGACATATGAGTAGTACACGTGCAGATGATGCAGTGAGGTGTATATTTTTTTCCCCACTTTCTGGAGGGATTTGACACGATGTGGTTCTGTCGGCCTGAGCCCAGATACATGTCGTTGTTTGATGAGTTAACAGAGAAGTTCATGGAGCAGTTTAAAGTACATTATGTTCAGCTGAAGAATGTGATGTCCTTGGCAAAATTACATTAGAGATCCGGAGGACCTTAAAGAGTTTTCTGAAGAGGTTCAACATTGCTGTAACGAAGGTGAAGAATCCGAGAGATGACATAGTGCTGATGGCTTTGGTGAGTGGGATCCATAGCTAAACTGATTTCGTCAAATGACTAAGAATGAAGAAGCCATCTAATTTAAAAGTTTTTACCATAAAACAAATCAATTTCTACGCTTGAAAGAAGCAGAACTGGAATAAGAATCAAACGCCGGCGGTTAGGCTGTACTGAGCAGTATAGTTCAAAGTAATGGCTATCAAGCAGGATGATGACAACACTGTTAATAATGTTGGTAATGTAAACACAAAAAAGAACGCTAACAACATTAGTGCAAAAAAACAAGATCAGAAGAAGCGTTTTAGGTTCAACCGTGATGCAAAGTACACGAAGTATAGTGACTCTGTAGAAAATATTAACCTTACGGTACAGAGAGATACAAGAAGACTATCCTAAGGAGGCAACTGAAGAGGAGAAGCATTTAGGAAAGTATTGTCACTTCACATAGACACGTGTACAATACTAATGAGTGCCATCCCTGCGATGTGATTGAAGAGTTGATTTGAAAGAAGTTGCAACAATATGTCAAAAAGCCACAGGAGGGCGAGCAAGAAAATAATCAACCTCTGAGGTAGCCGCCTCAAGGTAATGCAGTTAGGCCCAACAATGAAAGGTCGACACTACCAAACATGGTTTGGTAATTAACACTATTTCCCAAGGTCCGCATTACGCGGAAAAGAATTGTAACAAAATGGAGAGAAACAGAAGTTCTTTGATGCGTTAACCACAGGAGAGGTGTAATGCAGTGGAGGATGAGGCTCCCGCCAGACAACAACGGAGGATCGACGACGTCTTCTGCAACAAGCATAGTTATTAAAGCCCTCGTCAAGGCGTCAGTCTGGGGCTTTTTTTATCTTTCAACACGCCGACGATGTATAAGGCGCTGAAAAAGCCACAAAGGCGCCAAAACACTCGAGTTTTGAAGCGCTGAAAAACGCGCCTTATGCAGCATTATCAAGAAGAAAAAAGTTTCAGCATTTGATCCAATATTGAGCCGAATTACATTTCGAAATCCAACAAGCAAAAAAAAGTGTTTATTCATCTCGGAGTCAATACTGAACAGTAGAAAACATCTTTTGTTCAATATCGAACAAACAAAACCCTAGATTGAAATCTCCGCCGCTTCGCTGTCGCCACCGGCATTTATATGGCTTTGTGCCTTGTTAGTTTGATTTATGATGATCGTAAGATGTTTTATTCTCGATATTGCATTTACATGCAATTTTTTGAAGTTAATAATTGAGTTCTAATGCATTTTTTAATTGCAGTTTATTTGAATGTAAAACAAAAAAATGGTGCTCAAAACGTCTAAAAAGCGCTAAACGAGGGCCAAGGGCTTTTTGAGGCTTGACAGCTATGGCAACAGGAATGCATATAATGTCAAAGCACCGATACTTGATCCGATGGGGTAACGGCCGTGAACAAACCGACAACGGTCTGCAAAGCGCTAATAAATAGTGGAAGCTCGGTAAGCATACTCTTCAAGCAGATATTTAACAAGGGACTCAACGAAATCTATTGCCTTGTAAATCATGCATTCAAGGATTTACCGGAGAGGCAACAATCCCAATTGGATGCATCAAGTTGTCTGTTCAACTTAGAGACGATCCCTTACTAACAACGGGGATGTGTTATGCGGTAGAGGATGAGGCTCCTGCCAAACAACAACGGAGGATTGACGAGCGTCTTTTGCAACAAGGATGTGGATGGGGTCAAGGCACCGACACTTGATACGATGGTGATAGTAGCCGTAATTAAACCGACAACAGTCTGCAGAGTGGTAATAGATAGTGAAAGCTCGATGAACATACTCTTCAAGCATATATTTGAAGATGTAGCACAACGATAAGAATTTATTGCCTTATATGTTATGCATTCAAGGATTTACCAGAGAGGCAATAGCACCGATTGTGTGCATTAAGTTGTATGTTTAACTTGGAGACGATCTCTTGCTGACAACTTTGATGTGGTGGACACTCTTCAAAACTTTGTTGTGGTGGACGAATTTTCCGCTCACAACGTATTCTTGGACCGACCGACACTTGCTAATTTTAAGATTGCGCTCACTCTATGGTGCTCGATGGTGAAATTCCCTATAGAAAACATAGCAGCAGCAGTCAAAGAAGACCAAAACAAAGGTCGAGAGTGCTACATCGTGAAGCTCAAAGAAATGCGGCAAAGGAAATGATGCAGGGAAGCCCCTCTTCATCAAAAGCATGGACATGTAGCAACGTGCAACAATCACCGTCTGAGCCTCGGCTTGGATCCACTAACAAATACAACAAAGCTATGGACTCACAGAAATAGTCAAAATAGATGAGGGTGAAACATATTGACCTGATGATTGAGATTCGAGTGAATGAAGATAATCCTTTGAAAGTTCTCAAAGTTGGATCTCAGCTCAGCTTGAAGATGAGTAAAATTGATATGGTTTCTTCGGATGAATAATGACGTGTTTGTCTGGACACATTTCGATATGTGCAAGATTTAGCCTAAAGTCACGTGTTACGCGCTGAATGTTAAACCCAACCTTTTCTTCGGTGAAACGGAAACGACACAGCATGTGACCAGAGCGATCTGCTGCATTGAAGAAGAAAAATGGATAAGCTGAAGACAAACGGCTTCATCAGCGATACACCACTCCAGGAGTGAGTATTGAATCTAGTAATCGTCAAAAAGAAAAACAAATAATAACAGACATATATCGATTACTCAGACTTGAACAAAAAAATGTCTGAAGGACTGTTTTCCGCTGCAACGGATCGACCAATTAGTGGTTGGAACTACCGAACATGAACTATTGTCCTCTATGGATGTGTACTCCGGCTATAATCAGACTGTAACGCATATCCCCAATCAAGAGCATAAGAGCTTTATCACGGACTTGAGACTATATTGCTAACGAGTGATGTCGTTCGAGCTGAATAACATTGGAGCTACTTACCAACGTTTGATCAACAAGGTTTTTAAAGAACAGATTGAACGAACAATGAAGGTTTATGTGGATGACATGCTAGTAATGTCACAAAAAACAACCAACTACATAGGCGATCTTTCTAAAATGTTTGATGTACTTCGGATATATGAAATGAGATTAAATAGAGGTGTTTCCTTGAAATTGCATCAGGCAAATTTTTTGGGTTCATCGTGAACTCTAGGGGCATTAAAGCTATCCCGGATTAGATAGAAGCTTTAAAGATGGTTGTAGCCCCGCAATCAAGTAGGGAAATTCAGAGCTTGAATGATAGAGTCATCGCTTTGAGTCGGTTCATCTAAAAGACGACCGATAAACACATATCATTCTTTGATGCCCTCAAGAAAAAAAGAAAAAGTTTCAATGGACGAGCGAATGTGAAGCTGTTTTTCAAAATCTATTGAAACATTTAAGAAAAATCATTGATATTGTCCAAGCCTTTGGAAGAAAGATATTTTTATTTTTATTTACTTAGCAATATCAATTCGTGCACTGAGTGCAGCATTATCGCATGTGGAGTTGTAAGATCCAAAGATCAATCTATCATATCAACAAGTGATTCACCAGAGCAAAGAAGCAATGTCCAAAGCTAGAGAAGCTGACGTATTATTTATTGATAGCATCTAGAAAGTTGAGACCATACTTTCAGATCATCTGATAAGGTGTTAACAGATCAACCTCTAAGGCAAGTATTGTATCGTCTCGAAACATCAGTATGATTATTGAAATGGAACATCGAGATAAGTCGGTATGAAAATACTTATCATCCAATCAAGTTCGGGACAGGCATTGGGGGGGTTGTATTGTCGAATTCACCACATGACAAGATGGAAGAAGAGTTACGCGAACTTTCTCAAGAGTGTTGCTAATCACATCATGCTCTATAGCTTTTACCATGATGTATATTTTCCTCATTCTTATTATTTTTTCATACTTAATTTTACTGCATCCAATGGACATTGATTTTTGACACTGCAAGATTACGGATGCGTATATATTTTCGAACAAAATATTAAGCAAACGGTTTTACATGTCCATTGTTCAATAAATATATTCGGTTTTGCATATTCATTGTTCGACAAATATTTTTGATTTTCAATAATCGTCTTGCTTCATCTAAGATCAACTAAAAGTGTTTTGATTCATACAAGTAGGTTTGGAAATTGATAAATGAGTAAAATAACATTTATTTGGCTATCTATTTCTGAGTTGTTGAGCTTCAGCTTGAACTTGCGTCTTTTCTATATTTAATATAAAATATTAAATAAAAATTGTGGTATGCGTTATGGCAATTTAAGTGTGATTTTGAAATTGTATGATAATTTTAGGCCATGGTAAAACAAGGGTAAAACGTGGTGTAATTAGCAACACTCTTTCCCGATGGAAATTGTATGTTAATGGATCATCCAACGATCATGATTTCGGGGCTGGAGTAGTTCTGATAATCTCGAAGGGTCGGAGGATTTGTTATGCATTGAAATTTGAGTTCCGTGTAACGAATAACGAAGCAAAATATGAAGCACTGATAGCCAGCTCAAGATTGCGAAATTGAGAGTACAGACATTACACATCTATAGCGACTCTAAACTAGTGGTCTGCCAAGTTTTAAAAAAAATCAAGCCAAGGGTGCACGACTCGCCCATTACATATCAAAGGTGATAGGACTGCTGGACGATATTGACCATTACACGATAACGCATATCCCAAAAAGGAAAATACAAACACTGATTCACTGGCCAAACTGCCGAGCTCCGATGATGCGCAGCTGTTGAGAATCGTGCCAGTAAAGGTTTTGAGATCTCCCAGCATTGACGAGATAAATATTGATTGCATCATGGAGATAGAAGAAAATGAGTCGTGAATGACTCCGACCAAGGACTACTTGTTAAAGGGAATTCTCCCGAAAAATTGGAATAAAAAGCTGAAGCTTTCACGTAAGGTACCTCGATTCCTTATGCAAGGAGTGATGTACAGAAGGAGGGATATTCTACCTCTTGCTAAGGCGTGTCAATAAGAATGAAGCTAAGAAGATCCCAGCGTACGTTCACGAAGGAAGATGTGGTGATCACACTAGAGGACGAGCTTTAACAAAGAAGATTCTCTGCTATGAATATTTTTGACAAATCGTCAACCGAGATTCAATTGGTTATTTGAGGAAATATGGCAGTGCTAGAGATTTGCAAAGATTTCAAGAGCTATATCAACGATTAATGAGCTTAAACAGATAGTTAGCACGTGGACATTTACGATTTAGGGAATTGAAATCATCGGAGTGCTACCGATGTCTCAAGGATGGGCATAATATGCGATTGTTCAAGTGAATCACTTCACGAAATTGGTCAAGTCGGAACCTGTAACAACCCTGTTACTTAATTAATTACGGTTAGTTAGTACTAAATTAGGATTTGAAATTAAATTTAGTATTTGTGAATAAGTAATCTGTTTTATCTTAATTAATCTTAATATAACTTTACAAAATGTTGTAAATTTAGTTAAGTGCTAATATTGAGATTTATTATTAAAAGTAATGAGAATAATTTTATTTCAAAAGTTGCATAAATTTTTTGTAATCACTCAATATTATTAAAAACGAGAGCTTTAAACTTGTTGGCTTGGTTTGGTAAATTGGAGAAACCAATTAGTGATTTTGTAAACCATTAATTAGTGTAAAATAAGTGAAATAAGAATTAGTAACATTTTACTTCTCTTAAGTAATTTGCCACACGTTTTTTTAGTAGATCCACCTTTTTGCCCACTTGGTCCATTTCTAGTTAGTAACCAATTTGCACTTGAGAAATAGTTATGTACGTTTACTTCTCTATCTCATTCTTTCTGTTTCAAAATCTGACAATTATCTTCCTCCTATTCTCATAAACCCTAACCTCTTAATTCCCAAATTAAAGACGCAAATCAAAGGGCTTTAGTCTAATACTTGTAGAAATCAAATAAGGTAACCTCTTTTATCCTATAGTTCATCTATTAGAATTTTAATTTCAGCTTTACCTTGGTGAGTAATTGGGTGTGCAAAATTCTGAAATTTATTTAGGTAGGAGACAAGAGAGGCTAATACGGGTTTTAATCCACAATCCAAATGTTTAAAGGTGAGTTAATCACCCATGCTACTATCTCTAATCCATGAAAATAATTTTTAGTTGTTGCTTGGATTGAATTGGATGATTTGTTGTTGAATTGTTTTTAATTTGATTGCGAATTGGTTTTTTGATTGGATGAATGCACTGATTCTTTGCTGAAACTAATCTGTGAAAATCACTGCAGTAAAACAACAATATCTTAGCGTAAAATTATCCAAAATAGCTTAATCTTTTTGTGGTATATAGTTCTTTCAATTAGCTACAAGTTCTCTTTTAATAACTTTTCGAAATAATGCTGTTTAAGAGGTCGAAATTGAGTTTGAAAGTGATGTACACGCTCTGCTTTGTGCAATTTTATCAGTTGAAACCTGGTATTAAAATCACCATAACTTTTGAATGGTAGATTGAAATTGAGTGAAGTTTTTTTCAGTTGAAACGTATTTTTATAACGAACAATTTTTATGTTTATCATTTTTTGTAAATCTACATTTTGCTAAGCGTAATATGTGTTTGAAGAGGAGGTAACCTTTCTGTTTTGTGTTTTTAATTTTAGCTTTGAAACATTGAATTGTTTTGATCATATATTTTTCATTATCGATCATAATTTGGTAATTTTCAATGTTCTAGAAAGCCTACACTTTTAGCTACAACTTTCATATTTTGTGTTTTGCATAATTTTGAAATTTAGATGGTTAAAAACTTGTTTCTTGTCGCTAGTCTGTTAATGAAAAACAATGTTAATAAATTTAGATCTAAGAAATTGTTTTGGCCATAACTTTTTTTTACTTACCGGAATTTCATAATTCTTGAAGTTCTAAAAAGCTTAGACTCTGCGCTACAACTTTCATGTTTTAAATTTTGTGAACTTTTGAGATTTAGGTAGTCAAATCTGAAGATCTTCAAACCCTAAATTTGAGTTAAATGAAATAAATAGATATGTATATCAAAATGAATTTGAAAGAGTAACTAAATATGGTTTTAAAATATGGTTTTGAGAATAATAGAACATATGGAAATTTGAGATAACTTTGTGAAATTAAGTGAAATTGTAATGATCCGAAACTTTGACCATTTAAAAATGTTACATTTAACATAAATTATCGAACAAAAATGGTTAGAAACAAAATTTTATGATTTTTATTATGAATATATACATATATATTGAATGTAAG
This sequence comes from Allium cepa, assembly GCA_030765085.1. Lineage (NCBI taxonomy): Eukaryota > Viridiplantae > Streptophyta > Magnoliopsida > Asparagales > Amaryllidaceae > Allium > Allium cepa. The sequence goes on from CM060943.1 coordinate 435,807,831, forward strand.
TTATAATATCAATTGAATTTTAAATGACGACCAATTGCAATAAGATAAAGTTGTAAATCACATTAGAATTTAAATTTATAATATTACTATATTAAATTAATAACATAAGTTGGAATAACAAATGTTGAATTTAAATAAAGAATTGAGTGAATGTTTTAATGAAAGAATAATGTAAGTTGTTAGTTGAAATGTATATTGGAGAAGTTGATTTTTAATAAGATAAAACATTTACTTTGTAAATGGTGTATAAATTTTGTTGTATATGAAATTTTATAAAACATATTTGAATTAGTATAAATGAAAAGAAAACAGTATTTTATAATTGAAAATCGTTTGAAATCAGTGACGAAATTAATTAAAATTAGATTAATTGAAATGTTCAATTAAAAGGAAATAAGAATGAAATTGTAATGAATGAGTTAATATAGGAACTTGCATTTTTGTGTTAAAATGGAATGAACATTTTAATTAAAATAAATGCATGTTTTGAGATGTATAAAGTAAAATTTTCATTTTGAATAAATATGATTTTTTAAAAAGAAAATTTAAATTTGGAATGATATATATACACGCGCTTATTAGTATTCAAATTTTAAAATATATCAGAGGGTTCATGGTTGTGCAAATGTTGTGAAATTAATTAGAAATTACCTTGTATTAACAATTGTACATTAATTACACACGTTCACATACATTTTTCCATTTTGTATATGCTTAAAACTTGTAAATTGGTTGCATTAATGTGATTGTTACAGTAATTAAAAAGGCAAAGTAAATCGTTTTATAGTGCATAGATAGATATATATTCATAAATTAATAAAATATATTTGAGTAACATAAATAAATATATAGATTGATTGGTTGATTAATTGATTGATTATTAATTGATTTAGTTAATGAGATGTGCACGTATATGTTAACATAAAAGAATGTGTTAATAAAGAATTAAATGACATAAATATGTGTATATTTGTGTTTATTGAAATTAATTAATTGGAGTAAGTTTTGGAATTTGGAGCTCAAAAGTTTGTTTATAGCATATACGTAGTCCCTTCATTTGCTTTATATTTATTATCACATCCACATTCTTTTTCTTTTCATTTTCAAGTTCTCCATGTAGGTTCCACTTGAGCATCCATTTCATGGTTAGACTACTCATTCATTTCTTATTAATTAATAGTAGTCTCATTTGATTTATTTCTATTAATAATTGTCGCATTTTTTTTATTTGTTTCTCATTTGTTCTGTTTCTCATTTTCAAGTACTTTACCTGAAGTTTTTTTTTCATTTTAATATGAACATCCAAATTAATATTCACGCTACCTCATTAGCATTTACTATTCTTCATTTCTGAAGTTCATTTTGTTTATGCATTCTTAGTTCTTGTAGCTTCCTTTCATTGGTAATTTATTCTCATGAAGCTTCATTTTTCAAAAAAACGGAAGATTTATTTTTATCTTCATTCGTATTTTTATTCCTTCACTTCACCTCTTTTAATATCAACATTTTTTAAGGTTATTCATATTTTTACTTTATTTTAATTCCTAGTTTGTTTTTATTTACTTTATTAGCTTTTCATTTGTTTCCATCATCAATCATGTAGCTTCATTTCATTTTTCAAATCTCATCTTATGTACCTTCATTTTTCTAAACAAAACTTTCATCTCATTTTTTTCTCTCTTCTCACCTTCCTTCTTTTTCACTTTTCTTCTTCAAATCTCCTTCTTTTCCTTTTTTTCAAAGCTTTCATTTTTCTTCTTTTTTATTCTTGTTCTTCAATTTTTCTTCTTCTTTTTCCAAGCTTCTTCTTCTTTTTCAATTCTTCTCCTTTAAATTTTCTTCTTCTTTTTCAAACTTTCTTCTTTTCAAATCTTTTTCTTCAAATCAGATCTGTACAAACTTCTATGTCTCTTCCAAAACTTTCTAAAAAAAAGGATTAAGATAGCAAGTAAACAAATCAAAAGGAGAAAGTAATCGCGGATCCAAATCTGACTAGAAAAAGAAAAGCCAAAAGGCGAGTGTTTAAATTTACTCACGAAATACTAAATTGTATTGCAGGTTAAACCAAATCATATAGTAATAAATTTTTGATTGTTGGTTGGGAATTTAAATTGACATTTAAGTTAATACCTAAGCTTCAATATGTGATAACTAATAATTATTGTGACATATTATTGAATTGGTCGATTTATTGAATTGGTTGATTTGAATGTTGATTGTATGTTGTGATGAATGCTATTGTGATTGAATGTGTGTTTGTGCATTTATTTTGATACCCCCCTATTATCACCATATAGTTTATTATAATCATATAAATTTTCATATTGATTATTTGAACAATGAATAAGGATACAACCCTTGGATTTCTTACATTGACATGTAAAAAAAATTAGCATGCTTAGATTTACTAGATTTACTGTTTCAACAATAAAAATGATTTTTGAGAAATAAATCGTCGTTACCTTTTTTGGAAGTTTTCGAATTTAAGTTTTGAAACCCTGGGATGTTTTCATAAATTGAATTTTGAAACTATGAAAAAATTTCATAAATCAAAACTCTTGAACTCTAAAATTAAATTTGAAATTTTCTTGTAAATTTGTAAGTTATTAAAATGAATCTATTGTGAAATCTGTTGTATTTTGAATATGAAAATAATAACTTTTCTGGAAAATTTGAAACTTTAAAAATATAGTTATATGCATAACATATTTAATCTGACTTTGATTTAATTTTCATAAGAATTTTAGTTCTGACTCGAGTGTATTAATTTCCTTTACGCTTGGGTCAGCCTGAGCAGTGTTTCGAAGATATTATTTCTTGAAGATAAAGATGGAGTTTGAAGACCGTATTTATCAATATTATTCCACTGCATTACTTCGTTATATCTGTTAAATGTATAACTCTGATGATATTGTAAAGTGAAATTATTGAATATTGCTAAACAGCTTGATGAACTATTTATGTTATTATTATATTTTGTCATTTCGCTGCGAGAATTCTATATTTCTATTCTTCTGTATCTTTTTTATTTAGAATAAAACCCCATTGATAATCTATCTTTTAGATGATTTGAGTCATATGTGATTTATTGTCGACTTGAACTATCTAAAAAGGTGGGTTGTCACAGTAATCTTGGAATCATTCGAGTTTATGGAATATTCTAATTTAAATGAATATTTCACCTTGTTAAATAATAAATTGTTTTCTACAATTAAATGTGTCAGTAAAATAGTTGTGGAATTTGGAAATGTGAAAATAAGTTATGTATCTTTTGAGAATCAAGATAACATAATTTGTCAACCATATTAATTCTTGGAATTTTAATCATTAATATGGTTTTGGGAAACACGGAAAAATCTTGGTTTTATGATAAATGTTTTTGGAAACAATAAATAGATTTGTGGAAAAAAATTAACAAGTGTTTTAAACAATGGAAAAAAAATTGTTTTGAGAACCTTAGTTCTATAGTGTGGGAAGTGCTATAATCGACTTAGTGTTATAGATTGGTTTAAATACTTTTGAATAACGCTTCGTTGAATACGGTATAACTCATTGAATATAATGTTTGATTGGAACTTACTAATCCATTAGCGAATACTTGAATTCCATCGGGTAGTATGGGATGCCTTAGTTATATTCTTGTGATCGTATTTGGAAAGTACTTAATAGTTTAAAGGTGTATTCTCTTCTGGTGTGCGACAAGTGGTTGCTAGATCCTTAGGAGAATGTAGTTCAGGTTTTTCGACGATATCCGTATTGAGTGAGATTTGCTAGCTTCTAGTAAATATTAGGATTTCACCATACGGTATAGGACGTATAGGTTAAGTTCTAGTGATTACTGAAAGTGATAGTATTTGGTATTTTAGAGTTTATTCTCTTTTGGTGCGCGGCATGAGACTGCTGGATCTTTAAGAAGTAGACTCATGGATTTTTATATGATCCTCGTGATCGGTCGAGATATATATAATAATAATAATGAACAATCTGGATTTTTTGAGTCATGGTTGCCAGGATCGTCTTGATCGGTCAAGATTTGTTTTTCCTCGATCCTTGTGATCGTGTCGTGTTCCTCGATCCTAGTGATTGTGTCGTGTTCCTCGATCCTTGTGATCATGTTGTGTTCTTGATCTTTGGTATCAGATCGATTCAAACGGTACCGCAGTTGTTTGTTGCTCATTGTATGGAATTGGTTTCTTTGTGTTAGGAGTGTCATGCTTTGTTCTATAAATCTGTGTTTAGTGGCTAACCTGTGTTTGTAAGCTAAATATATAACCCTATGCTTTAAGATAAATTCTGAGTAAGTTAATTCTATAATTTGTTATTTCTTGGACGTCTGGATATATTTATATGTTATTTATTCTTTTGTTATATCTTATTCTCACCCTATTGGATATTTATAGATAGTCTAACCTGAATGTTATTTTGCTCGGTTTAGGCCGAGGCTTTTTAGGTTACAGGACAGATTGACCTATGGATGTTTGGACTAGCAAGGAGATAAACACTCTGACATTTTAGTTTATCTCATTTAGGAAATCTATGAATATGTTTATAACATGTACAATTGAGAATAGAGAATTGTAAAACTTGTATAACAATCGAGTTTAGTATTTCGTTTTGTAAACTCAAAATTTGTAAATATATAGGTTGAGATTTAATCCGTTGTGATCTATGACTGTTATTTATATGATATATTATTCTAATTCTGAGAAATCGGTCTATTACTTTGTATTAATATTGTACACGTCAAACTCAGTTCAGATATTAAGTAAAAAATGTATAAATGTCGTGTCAATGTTAGTAGAAATATATATTCACATTCAATCGCCCCTAACAAGCTGTATTCTTCGGATCAGCAGACGACATTATTTGTAATGTTCTTTGCTAAATTGGGCATCGCGGTGGGTCGTTACAGTTTGGTATCAGATTTGTGTTGGAACATTATAGCACATAATATTACGGATCCGAGACCTAAATGACTTAGAGTCATGTCCCTTAGGGTGTGTGGTGGATAGTCATATTAATTATCTAATTAGAGATAGGAATATAAAATGATTACCGGGATAATCATTTGGGACGTAAATTGATAAATTGGAATTTGTACAACTTTTGAAAATTAATGAGTAAAATCTTTTAGAGTTTAGAAAATTTTGGAATTTAATTGAAATGAATTAATTTTAAAGTAAACGGTTTGTCTTTTAAATAAGAGAATTGAAAAAATTGAATAAATAAATTTAAGAGTTAAATGGCCTAGAATTAATCAAAGTTGCACAGCGAAATTTCAGAAATTGAATTGTTTCGCTGTAGGCGACTATTTAGTTTTGGTTGATTGGTTGCTAAGAATTGATTGTTTGGTTGCATTTATTTAAAATTAGATGCATGGATGTTAGTGGTACTAAAATAAATGCATCTAAACTTGTGATTATTTATTGTGTTGATTTATCCGGACGTTGTTTAAGGATTTTGATCGATATGTGGGATGTCATGTTATCGATAGGGGTTCTTAAACATCGAACGTGACATTACGACATAAATAATAATCAAAACTTGGATATCTAAGTACGGATTTCATTCGCTATGGAATATTATAATGTCAATCTAACTAAAATGTAATCATGAATTGTTAATATCTCCTATACTGTATGAATTTGATATTAAATACTAATATGAATTTTTAAGAAAGTTGCAGGTATCTGAAGTCAAATAGATATCGCTTAAAAGATCCTAAATTGTTTTGCTTAAGAAATATTAGCGGACTCACTAATATTTCAAATACAAGATACGTATCTTGGATTACATATCGCATTATTATGCCTTTCCCTACGGGATGTCACATCCTTGATATGAGATGTATATTATGTAATTATATTCATATTGTAAATTTTCGAAACGCTAGCCACACAAAGGAGACTGACGAAATTTTTCGTAAATTTAAGGCGTTAGAAAACTTTCGAGAAATTTTCAAAAATTTTGATGGCTAAAATTTTAGTTTTTAGCATTATATTTGGAGTGGTATTAATTGAATGTTGTGGAAATGAAATTAGAAACTAGTTAACAGATAATTGTTTAATTGAAAATCTATAATATTGATTTCTTTCTTTAAGTAAACGCGGGGACGCAATTTTCTTAAGGGAGGAGTCTGTAACAACCATGTTGTTAATTACGTGATTAATTACGGTTAATTAGTATTAAATTAGGATTTGAAATTAAATTTAGTATTTGTGAATAAGTTATTTGTTTTATCTTAATTAATCTTAAGATAAATTTAGAAAATGTTGTAAATTTAGTTAAGTGCTAATATTGAGATTTATTATTAAAATTAATAAGAATAATTTTATTTCAAAAGTTACATAAAATTTTTGCAATCTCTCGATATTATTAAAAACGAGAGCTTTAAAAACTTGTTGATTTGGTTTTGGAAAATTGGAGAAACCAATTAGTGATTTTGTAAAACATTAATTAGTGTAAAATAAGTGAAATAAGAATTAGTGACACTTTACTTCCTTAAGTAATTTGCAACACTTTTTTAGAAGATCCACCTTTTTACCCACTTGGCCCATTTCTAGTTAGTAACCAATTTGCACTCGAGAAATAGTTCTATACGCTTACTTCTCTATCACATTCTTTATGTTCCAAAATCTGATAATCATCTTCCTTCTATTCACATAAACCTTAGCCTCTTAATTCCCAAATCAAAGGGCTTTAGTCAAATACTTGTAGAAATCAAATAAGGTAACCTCTTTTATCCTATAGTTCATCTATTAGGATTTTAATTTCAGTTTTATCTTGGTTAGTAATTGGGTGTTTGCAAAATTCTGAAATTTGTTTAGGTAGGAGATAACAGAGGCTAATCCGGGTTTTAATCCAAGTGTTTAAAGGTGAGTTAATCACTCACACTACTATCATCTATTAGGATTTTAATTTCAGCTTTATCTTGGTTAGTAATTGGGTGTTTGCAAAATTCTGAAATTTGTTTATGTAGGAGATAACAGAGGCTAATCCGGGTTTTAATCCAAGTGTTTAAAGATGAGTTAATCACTCACACTGCTATCTCTAATCCATGAAATAATTGTTAGTTGCTGTTTGGATTGAATTGGATGATTTATTGCTGAATTGCTTTCGATTTGACTGTGAATTGGTTGTTTGATTGGATGAATGCATTGATTGTTTGTTGAAACAAATTTGTGAAGATTGCTGCAGTAAAATAGCAATATCTTAGCGTCAAATTATCCAAAATAGCTCAATCTTTTGTGGTATATAGCTCTTTCAATTAGCTAAAGTTCTCTTTTAATCACTTTTCGAAATACTGCTGTTTAAGAGGTCGAAATTGAGTTTGAAACTGACGTACAAGCTCTGCTTTGTACAATTTTATTAGTTGAAACCTGATATTAAAATCACCATAACTTTTGAATCGTTGATCGAAATTGAGTGAGGTTTAGTTCAGTTGAAAGGTATTTTTATAAGGAACAACTTTTATGTTTATCATTTTTTGTAAATCTACATTTTGCTAAGTGTAATATGCGTTTGAAGAGGAGATAACCTCTCTGTTCTGCGTTTTTAATTTTAGGTTTGAAACACAAATATTTTGGCCATATCTTTTCGTTATTGATCGAAATTCGATAGCTTTTAATGTTCTAGAAAGCTTACACTTTTAGGTACAAGTTTCATGTTTTGTGTTTTGCATAACTTTGAAGTATAGATGTCAAAAACTCGTTTCTTCTCGCTAACCTGTCATTGTAAAACAATGTTAATAAATTTAAATCTAAGAAATTGTTTTGGCCATAACTTTTTTGTTACTTATCGAACTTTGATAATTCTTAAAATTCTGGAAAGCTTAGACTCTGTGCTACAACTTTCATGTTTTAAGTTTTGTAAACTTCTGAGATTTAGGTCATCGAAACTGAAGATCTTTAAACCCTAAATTTGAGTTAAATGAATTAAATAGATACGTATATCAAAAAGAATTTGGAAGAGTAATTAAATATGGTTTTAAAATATGGTTTTGAGAACAATATAACATATACAAAATTGAGATAACTTTGTGAAATTAAGTGAAATCTTGGAATAATTCGAGTTTATAGAATATTCTAATTTAAATGAATATTTCACCTAATAAATTGTTTTCTACAATAAAATGTGTCAGTAAGATAGTTGTGGAAATAAGTTAATATAACTTTTGAGACTCGGGATAATATAATTTGTGAACCATATCAATTCTTGGAATTTTAATCATTAATATGGTTTTGGGAACCACGGAAAAATCTTGGTTTTATAATAAATGTTTTTGAAAATAATAAATAGACTTGTGAACACAAATTAACGAGTGTTTTAAACAATGATGATTAAAGACTTCAAATAGAAAACATCAACATTTATATTTGCTGAAAAGATGTGATTCCGCAACTGTTTGGAACGATATGCCGATATTCTCAAAGAAGATGCAGCGGTTCGCAAAAGCCGTTCAGATGATAGAAGCATCTTTGCAGATCCAGATTTGGTCACTTGTCTCGATCCAAAGCATGCTTTGTTTTCACAAAAGCATACTTTAAGGGCAAGTGTTACCCGGTATTTGAACCAAGCGACACTTCAATGGATCTGGATTATGAAATGATGAAAGAATGAATTAAGAAGCTTGAGAAACATAAAAAAAGACCCAAGAAATTTGGCAAGTCCAGAACAAATAGTATCTACGAGTACCGACCTATATTGATTGGTACTGATTGATATAGTTGTTGTTGTGGGCTCCACTTTGCTTTTTTATGGCTCTACATGCAAGGTTGAAGTAAAAGACAAGTATAGGTGTTGAGACATCGTTCAGCACCGATCGAAGGTCCTTGACAACTTTGCCCCTTAAGAACTAAAGCTTGAAGACTTGGGTGTTTTAGAAGAAAAGGCCAAAATTTGGTCAACCATATCTTGATCGAAGTGAAACGTGCAATTTTGACTTGTTCTTCGTGTTGTCAAGTCAAATTTACATGTTTGAGCAATTCAATTAACGATTCGACGATTCTAAAGAGAAATTCGTCTATAAATAGACGTCCTACACCATCTAAAAGAGGACATTTTGCTATTTTATTGATTTTTATGCGGAGTTGCTGCCAAATTCAAAACCAATCAACTTGAGACTTGAAATTGTGTTGTAAATCTGATCAGTAATAAAAGATAAAGTGGACGTAGACACTTGATTTAGGCTGAACAACTCTAAAAATTTGTTATTATGTCTCCCTCTTTCAATTTCTTAACTTTATAATTTGGTTTTAATCGACTGGGAGTATTTGCCTGTTTCACTAGCAAACAATATATGTGTATATATATATATATATGATGAGCGCTCAGTGACATCCCAAATAGTATGACACCCTGATTTTCACCACAAGCTCTGAATTAAATAACAGAATTTTCTCTCTTCCCACTCCCCATTCGGAACTTGTGGTGGAAATCAGGAGGCTAATGGGGTGCTGCACTATTTGGGGTGTCATTGAAGGCTCCTGTGTGTGTGCGCTATTTCTTGTCACATGTTGTGCACCAAACCATCTATCAGATATGATATATTAAAAATGTTCGAACATCAATTTCTAAATTGGAAGTGTAATATCTAGATTAAGACCGCCTCATATAAGTTTATCAATAGATACTAAAAAAATTGAAATCTTTCAGCATCCACACCCGAAACAAATAAATATTAAATATTTAAAAAAAAGGATATGAATGCAGATATGAATGTATCCACATTTGAAAATTATTTGTTCGATTTCTCTCAAAAAATGTATGATGAATGACATACTAGTTTATCATCGTATTTTTATATCTTTTTGTATTTATATATTCATCAGGACAAAAAAAAATGTCAAACTAAAATTTTATATTTATACTTTTATATTTATTAATTGTGGGCGGATAGGAAAATATCGGATAGTGGATACGGATTTTTAATATTCAAAAATGATTTCGAATACAAATGTGGATATGACTCTTATCTACATATAAAAGTAGTCTAATACGATTGTTACGATTGAACCATCAACCACTCAACCGTCCATAAACATGTAGTTAAAATCCCGCTAAAGCCTCGCGATATCCCCGCTAAAATGTGTAGCGCTCCTCTACCGCTACGCTTTTTCAATTTAGCACTGTTACACAATGGATCCGCTTAAAGCCTCGCTATATTCTGCTACACCTGTTAAATCAATGGTTTTTAGCATCCGTTTTTACATAATTAATAAAGAAGTGTTAATTTGACTAGTTTTATTTTAAACAAAAACAAAAATGTTAGGATAAAAACCTACGTGTAAGTCATAAGTGCTCAACATAAGATAGAAATCTATTTTAGCAACCAAATTAGGTTGCATAAATCATGGTATTCTTTGTTTCATTACATAAGATTAAAAATATATTTATTTTTCATACATGGAATGTAAGAATAGAATAAATTAACTTCGAAGAATTAATTTTATTTCAAATACAGCTTTTGGCACCTCCGTTATTTTCTGCTATATCCCCGTTTTTTCCCCAATATAACTTTTTGCACCTCCGCCGCTATAGACCCGCTAAACGTTTTAACTGCACGGGTCCAAACGGATACCATTTACTACCGTAACAGTTATGGTAATGATTGAAGATTTTGGTGATCACGGTAAACCATACCAACCATACATGATTCTTTTATATTATACTCCATAGAAAATAAGCAATTTAGTAATATAAATTTAAGAAATAACATGCTCATTAATTATATGTGGTCTTTATGCACTAATGACATGTGCATGTATTGTTTGTTTTACCAAAAAAAAAACTAGTTTATGAAATAAGTTAGAATCATAGTTTTTGTTTTTAATAATAATGTAAATATAATTCATAATACATGTATAAAATGTTTCAAATTATGTTATATATGACGGTTAACCATCATAAACCATTATGGTAATGGTTAGAAATTTTTATAACCATCAACAATAGTTACGGTTGGAGGTAATAACGACGGTTACCGCAACCGTAACACCCCTATCTCAAAGTATTGTTGACAGAGCTAGACCCATTCGATTTATTAACTGTTTTACCTTATGGAAGTAACATGATATGCAACTATTCATTGTAGCCAAATAAATAAGAAAGGACCCAGTGACCACTTTATTTGAGGGTGTGAGAGGAATCACCACTGAAAACTAACATTACCTCTCAGAAAAAGGTGCCCCGGACATCAAAACATTAATATGTGAAGACACGTTAATTTATCCTTAGCATGCCGCCAAATTCTTCTCTTCTACGTTACAAAATAAATAAATATGAAAAATATTATTATTTTCCAAATTTATTACCTGTATATATCAGTATAGCTAACCGTGTGAGATATATTGTCACTTTTACCGGCTTCACTAAGATCCATCCAAGCATCAACATCCACTAGAAACTTTTGTCCCAGTTTTTTTTCTTCGGGAAGTACTCCATGATAGCCATAAAACTTCAGCCCCTTCAATATAAGCTTGTCTCCTATTGGGAAATTCATACTTGCCATGCTTGCACCTAAATTTTAATTAAATGGGTCAGCCCAATCCAATTATTACACGGGTCAATTGGACCCGATCTATTTACCCATTGACGTTTTAAACAGTTTTCTCACAAATATTTCTCCCTCGGACAAACCATATCATATAACACAAAAACTTGGAAGTTAAGAAGAAAACACAAGAAATAACATAAAGTTGCATCATAAAACAAAATCTGCACTACAAAAGATCAAAACTGCACCAATAAAAACACAAAAACTGCATCCAAAATGGTACCAAAATCTCAAAATCTTCATAAAACTGAACTGCCATAAAATGCACAAAGATGCTAAAAACTGCAGCATAAGATGCTACGAACAGAGCATGAAATGCAAAAACTGTGAAAAGGGCAGGCACAAAGCGCAAAAATCTGCAGTGTAAATCATACAAATTGCAGCATAAGTTGAAGAAACTGCAGCATATAGGCAAAGAAACTGTGGTATAGAAAGCAGAAATTGCAGCATAAAGCGTGAAATTACAACATAAAGTGCAACTGTGGCACAAAATCCAGAACTGTGGCATATTAAACAAAAGTTGCAGAATATCACACAAAAACTGCCTTATTGCACACAAACCACTGAATATAATACAAAAACTGAAGCATGTACATGAAATGATGCTCATAACACAAAAAATGAAGCATGTACATGAAATGCTGCTCACAACACAAAAACTGAAGCATACAGCACAAAAACAGAAGCATATGCATACTACAAACTGAAGTACAAGGATGATGATACTGAAGTAGATTACGAAATAACTCCTGAAACTTATTACGAAAATTAAGGTTTGAGGTTTTGACCGAAATACCAAGATTCCAGCCTTTCCATTTCGATTTTAGTAGGGACCGAAACCAAACCAAAACAAAACAAAACTTCGATTTGATAGAAAACCTATTGAACTTTAAATTTTATAGAAGAAACTCAAAAAAAGAATTTTGAGTTTCAAATATTTGAATATTCAAAATATGAAATTATAACTTAGAAAGCATACAAAATCACAAAATATATAAATGGTGTAACTAAAAAAAGTTAAAAACAAAATAACGAGTAAACATTTTTTAGTGTAATAAATATTTTTCAATTGAAGATAAATCATACATTTTGTTTCAATAAATTAAACAAATAAATGTACAATCGTATGAAAAATAACTAACGAAATCCAAAACTGAAATTGCAATTCCTGAAATTTATGAAATAGATCAAAATTCCTAAAATTACAAAAGGCCGAAACCAAGATCCCAAAACTTGACGAAATCAAAGTGCAGCATATAACAATAACAAAGTGCTGACAGTCCTAATGCACGATTACAAACATACTACCATACTCGCTTATGTTCTTTTATTTTATCGTAGGTAGAAAAAAAAATAGACTAAACAAAATAAACGGAAAATTGGTAAAAGCTACATCCACGGTCATAAAAGAAATCTCTTCTAAAAGAATTTCATTGGATCCATCAGCGTATTCTTAATCGGGTTTCACAACTACAGAACAGCAAAAAAAAACACAGATACACAAGATTAGCATAATAACTAACACTAAAGCTATGATAAAAACTTCAATCTGAGCACTTGAAATTTTTATTAAATATAAGAAAGAACTGGAAAGGACATATAACACGAGATGTTTGATATAAGAGAATTAGCTGTAGAGAGCTAGCACTTCACAAAACATGGCATAAGGATAACAATTATTGTGAAATTTATCTCTAGATTTGGTTAAATGTTTTTACAATATGTAGCACATACCGTGATTAATACTTTCTATAACGCTTACACATACCACTCAATCGACATGTTGATCCATTTCTCTTTCTTCTTTTGTTTTTCATTTCTATAATGGCATTATATGAATTTGAGTATGCTAAAAAAAACTTTCCATCGTTGATATCCATGCATTATAATGGCATTTCTATAATGGCATTATATGGCATTATAATGTAATAAATATTTTTCAATTGAAGATAAATTATACATTTTGTTTCAATAAATTAAACAAATAAATGTACAATCGTATGAAAAATAACTAACGAAATCCAAAACTGAAATTGCAATTCCTGAAATTTATGAAATAGATCAAAATTCCTAAAATTACAAAAGGCCGAAACCGAGATCCCAAAACTTGACGAAATCAAAGTGAAGCATATAACAATAACAAAGTGCTGACAGTCCTAATGCACGATTACAAACATACTACCATACTCGCTTATGTTCTTTTATTTTATCGTAGGTAGAAAAAAAAATAGACTAAACAAAATAAACGGAAAATTGGTAAAAGCTACATCCACGATCATAAAAGAAATCTCTTCTAAAAGAATTTCACGGGATCCATCAGCGTATTCTTAATCGGGTTTCACAACTACAGAACAGTAAAAAAAAAACACACAGATACACAAGATTAGCATAATAACTAACACTAAAGCTATGATAAAAACTTCAATCTGAGCACTTGAAATTTTTATTAAATATAAGAAAGAACTGGAAAGGACATATAACACGAGATGTTTGATATAAGAGAATTAGCTGTAGAGAGCTAGCACTTCACAAAACATGGCATAAGGATAACAATTATTGTGAAATTTATCTCTAGATTCGGTTTCATCACTATAATAAATGTTTTTACAATATGTAGCGCATACCGTGATTAATACTTTCTATAACGCTTACACATACCACTCAATCGACATGTTAATCCATTTCTCTTTCTTCTTTTGTTTTTCATTTCTATAATGGCATTAAATGAATTTGAGTATGCTAAAAAAAACTTTCCATCGTTGATATCCATGCATTCCACTCATGAGAGCGTGAAGTTTATGGTCAAATGGTTTTTGATCTACTTATACATCCTATTCAGTCAATAATAGTCATTGTTTTCTGGCTTTGGCTGGAAGAAAGGGAAAATTACAGTGTAATATATGAAATCAGGTTGTTTGATGATTCCAAACTTAAGACGGATGCAATTTATACCAATTATTATTTTTGTTGTCTTACTCAATCATAATTCATTTGAATAATTACACGCTAATTTTAATCAAGAAACTACGGAAGGTCTTAAACATCACCTCAATAGCGTGGTTTGAGTGTCTTATCTAACCTTATAAACATAGCCAAGGAATTAGTCATGCTTGTAACTTGTCAGTTAAAGCCAGATGCGTGCTATAGATAATCTTCTTCCATACAACGAGAGAAAGATGGTATATTCTCCAATATTCCACCCCTAGTGAAACATGAGGCAGACATAAGTTTTAAGTTATATTTTCTTTACCTTGATTTAAGTTTCAATTTTGGGTTTTTTTTTTAAGTGTGTGTGGCTGAAGTTTTTGATTGATGTTTTCTATTGAATTTTGCTTCTTTTATAAAAATATTAAAAAAATAAAAAGAATAAAAAGATGAGAAAAATTCATCATAAAATTAAATTTTTAATCTTACAATTGATAAATAAAATAAAAATAAGAATTTGACAAAATTATTTCTATTTAAACATTTGAAAGAACTCCAAAGGTTAATATTTTCTATAGAAAAATAAAGTATTACGACGAAAATTGGAAATTCAAAAAAAGTTGAAGAATGTAAAATTTGAAAGAAAAAAAAAACAAATGGAGATAATATTTCAATTCCTTTAAACCTTTTGAATCTATTTAAAGAAAGTAATTAATTTTTTGAGTCTCTCCCCAAATTCTTTTAAACGTTAATTTTTTCCACAATTATTGATTTTTTTTTCCAAACTCTATATTATTATTTTTTCATTTTTTTAATGTTCTTCAAAATTTTGAATTTTTGATTTTCTTATATTTCTAAATGAATTATTTTATTTCAAAAAGTATCAGCTTTTTGAGTTCTTTCGAAATGTTTAGAATAGTACTAATTTTGTCAAATTTTAAATTCTTTTTATAATGCTATTATTTTTTTAAATAATAAATGGATTCTGTTATGATTTATTTCTCTTTTTTTATATATAAAGGATGTATGATCCAAAGATCATACTGCTGTACTAAGCATATATACATATGTATATATACATACGAATAAAAGGTACAGAAGTACAGGATAAGGAGCCTACATCCAATAAAACTGCCAATATGTCTGGCCAGATAGCAGGATCAATAAATAAGCACAAAAAAACTGACCAAGCCTATAACATCATAACAGAATGGCCCATACCAACAATAAAATAATAAAATTCACTGAATATACTGGAGAGAAAACATAACTAAATACCCGCACACCAACGGAACCAACCGATGAGCTCAGGACGATAACCAAGATTGTGTGGCGAGAAGACATATTTCTGGTCCCAATCTGGAGCAGTTAGAATCCATTTGTTGTTGGCGCAAATTCACCATCATTGCAGAGGACAGACTCACCATCAACGGCCTATTGTAGAGTTCCTGCTCATCCTTCTCATCATCCGAAATCCACATAGTAAAAATCTTCCAATTTGTGTGAAAGCACAAACCGCTATCCTCGTGGGTCCCAACCCCAGCTCGATTGTTCTGAATCAGTTGCGTCTCTTCAGCCAACTTATCAACCAGCTCCAAAGCAATGTCTTCCACGCTAGGAGGAGTAGAAATGTTGGTAGGGACAAATTTCTTCTTAAGAGCAGTGATAGGGAATCGCAAGAAAGAACAAGAATGGAAGGGGGCGACAACAGGAATAGGCAGAGGAGAAGCTGGATAGTCAGGATGGCGAGGGGGTGGTCGAAATAGGTTCACCTAGAGGGTCGAAGGGAGGGGCAAGTGAAGGGAGGCGAGACTGAATAGCAGGGTCGGTAAGGGGCAATTGGAGCTTTGATCTGCCAACGCCTAGAAAAGCCTAAGGGAGGGGAATCTTAGGGGAAAGCTCATCATGGACGACAGTGCTTAGAGGGCAAAAAGTAATAATATCTTCAAAAGAATGGCAATAATCACAAATAAACGGCCTCCACTTGCATGAAATGCCTATGTATACAACCTGTAACGACTCAGAATTTCTGTCATTTGAAATTCGTATATTTAATTGATTTTAAATATTAACAAGTAAAATTTGTAAGTCGAATAATTTTTATTTCGAATATCTGGATTTAATTGGATAATTAAATCGATAATTTAATATGTGAAATTATAGAAATAATTGAAAATTGGGTTTAATGTGATTAAAAATGATTTATAAAGTTGTATTAAATCATATTGGAGTTAGAATGATGTTATAGAAGTTTTAAAATTTTATTTAAAAGTTAAATTGTAGAAATTGAATATTTTAATATTTAATTGACGGATAAAAATAGCCATTTTTCAAACAGTCTCGGATTTCGACGAAACCAGTTTCATCGGATCCGTAATGTTAAATTATTGTAAGATTTCAAATTTCGTGTTAATCGGATTTACGGTTTATCCGGGCCAAGCTAAAACGCGTAGAAATCGATTCGAGTGAATTTTGAATTTAAATAGTCGATTCAAGAAAACTTATCTTCCAAATTTGATCGAATTGGCTCCCGATATATATTCCATTGCGTTTGGAATAGGGGTAAAACATATAAACGCCAGGCGGCACGCTTCGTTTGGAGTTTGGAAAAAATTTCGGGTGAATAGCGTTTGAGAATTTTCTATAAAAGGCCTCCATATTCACAATTTTACACCAAACCCTAACCCTAAAAGCTTCAGCCGCCACCTCTATTTTAATGGCTGAAATTGCATCCCCTTCTCCTCCAATTTTCTTCAAATCTACACATTAATTCGACAAACTTCCTAAATGAAAGTTGTAGAGCTACGTGAGATCTTCGATCTCAAAGATCATGATCGTGATTCGAGCAATGGATCGTCGGCAATTTGAGCTTGAAGGCGCGTCGTTCGTCCACGTTTTTCGAGGCAATATAGGACCGAGCTTGGCCAAATTGCAGCCGATGGTGGCACTCGAGAGGGGCTTCGGAAAGACGGTGGTTGATCAACGTGAAGGTGTTCGTATTGGTCGCGACAATTAGGGCAAAAAGGGCGGCCGTGGGTTGATGTTCACGCGTGATTATCCTAGGCACGGTTTTGAGGAAGAAAGAAAACAAGCGGCCTTGATCTGATGAAGGCAAATCTAACGGCCAGAAAGGATTAAGGTTTAAAAATAAAAAGAAATTAGTAAAATTATTATATATTAAATCGTTCAAACTTTAAAACACTAACTCTTTCATACGAGGTCCGTTTTGGACGAAACAAATTGCGCCGGGTTCGTATTGACGAACACTACGCGATGGAGCTGAATTGGAGTTGATTGGAGCTAGTGAAAATTTTGAGTAAAATTAAACGCGCGTTTAATTTTATTCGAAATAAAACACTGCAACCGTTATTGGAAGCAAGGTGAGAACTTCTCACTCAATCGAAATTGTTTCGATTTAAATTTTGAATAGTTAGATTTAAAATTGCTTGATTGTGTGACTGAATGATAAATTGCTATCTGTTGTATTGAAATAGACCCTATACGCCGTATATTAAGCAGAGATTATTTACTAAACACATATACCGCGATATTCCATCTTGAAATGGAATTGGTATTATATATGTACTTGGAGTTGATTTTCCCGCATTATATAGCGGATAAAACCATATTGCGCCGCATAATAGCGGATGATATTTTATATGAACCCATGTACCGCGATATCCCGTATTGGAACAGGATTGGTATTGTGCTAACATCTGTGAATGCAGAGAAACAGGTTGGAGGGATCCAACTAGATTCCTCAACAGTATTGATTTATTTACAGATATTTGTGATATATTCTGTTATCATATGATATATGATGTTTTGGACGTCGTGATTGTTATATTTAGTGATGTTGCAACATTGGGCCTATTTTGGAAAATTAAAAGTGTTAAAGTGATGATTTTCAAATTTAAAATGATTTTAAAGTTATTTTTGAAAGTATACGTTTTATTAAATTTTGGAATTGATTCATTTTAAATAAATAAATGTTATAATTTTAATGTTATAAAAATTATGATTTTTGAGAAATATAGTTGAAATGTGATTTTTTAAAATATGGAGTTAATGATTTTATAAAATAGTTTAAATAGAGATTTTTGAATTTATTATAAAAGCTTTATATATAAGATTTATAAATTTTGATTTTTATAAATCAAAGTGATGAAATTATAAAGGAGTTTTGAAAATGTTTTAAAATGATGTTAAAATGGGTTTTATAAAAGAATAGAATTTACGATTTTGAAGTTATAAAAAGAATGAATTTGTAAATAGGGAATTATAAGTAATTTGCTTATAATTTGGATTTTGGCATGTAAATGGAATATGGATAGAATCTGTTAATAAAGTGCTTTTATAAGTTGAAGTTGTTATAAAATATAAATGGAATTTATAAACCTTGTTTTATAAATCCGAAATCGACTTATTTTGATAAGTTAATTATTTTAGCTTATTAAAGGAGATATATCCACGATTTTGGACAGTGGATAATCATTTAAATAAAATGTGTAGAAATGTTGAATTTGGTTAACGAAGTATATTCACGATTTTGGACAGTGAATAATATATTAAAGAAATGTTTTGGGAAAGTGATATTTTAAATAGAATTAAAATGATTTAAAGATGTTTTAAAAATGTATTAAGTATCGAAACCATAGATTTCAACATTCATTGTTGAAACAGACGTTTTCGAGAAATAAAAGGAAATGGTGGACTATAACACTGTTGTTATAGTAAATGATTTTCGAAAGGAAATGTTTTATATAGTATTGGGATTTATATATCTATCTTAATTTCGAATCCCTATACTAGTGATTTTGGGTTGTCGTAACGATGTTTTACGCAACATTCGTTTTGACTCAAATGAATGTGTTTAAGAGAATGTTTTCCTTAATGAATAAAATATATACTTAATTTTGATTTAAGTATATTGAACATTTTTCAATGTTGAAAATAAATAAATTTGTGAATTACTTATTATTAAATAAGTATGGAGATGTTTTCCAATATGAAGTGAAATGTTTTGAGATTTTATCTTTTAAAGATAAACTGAAAGTGAATATTTGAAATCGATTTGAAAATTGTATATCAGTGGATATTTGAAAATTTAAATTCACCATGGAATTTATAAAGGAAAGCGAAATTTGTTTGAAAATAAACATTGATTTATTTTGAAGTGTGGAAAATATATCTTGTACATATATTTTTGGAAAATAAATAATTTGGGAAATTATTTGGAATCTGGTGAGGTTATGCATATCTATTGATAGTTAAATAACCGACTATCAATATTTACCTTTAAATGGGTATTTATTGTGATTTGCTTGAATCTGAATGAACACTTAATTTTATATAAAAAAGCGCTCGTTATTCGGTTTAGCCGGGAAAGGACCTTTGGGTCATAAATCCCATTCTGAATAGTGATTCGTCGTAATGGATAACATTTGAATACCGGTGTTGAAGACCAGGTATTTGCGAGAATGATAGGATGACTTATTGATTGTCTCTGCACCGATAGCTACGGTATGAAGATTTCCTTTGTGGTGGGAAGTCCGGTCGAGATTGTGAATACCCGGATTGCAAGGGCTTCTTTGGAAGTGCCTTTGGTTTTGTTCGAACCAAGAACAGACTTGTATGGATTGTATGTCTGACATTACATTTTGAGATATAAAGCAGATTTCTTTCAAATACATTTCTGTTGGTGGCGGAGAATTTATCCTCTTAGCTTAACACTCTTCTCTGAGACATACGAGCTCGGATGTTATGTAGTTGATGGTTATCAGTGATATACTCCCAATTTAGTAGTGTGGCATGTTGAGTGCTGCTGATCATTTGTTGATCAAAGCGTGGCTTTGTGAAAAGCGTAGCTTTGTGGACGAGACTTCGTCGAACCTCACAACCCGGTTATGGTCGAAACATGAATCGTAGCAGCAAGGTTATTTGAGGATAGCGCCCTCTGATAGTATGTCATTTCCTTCTGGATTATGAGTGGCATCATGCTATGGAGCTCAGATACTTACTTTGTGGTTGCTGCAAACTTATTATTTTGTGGTTGTTGGTTGAGAGGATCCTCGGATAAAGGTTGTTTACAACCGAAGGATGGCATACTCGTGTCAGTTGTTACCCAGCTAGGGGTAACCCGGCCTTGTCTAGCAGAGATCCGGTTAGGATCTGGGGACGTCCTTCCAGAGGCGTTCCATTTTACTTGGGAAGTTCCTTTGCCCGACCATTTATTGGAAATCTAATCAAAACAATACGAGCCATGTACGGTTTTAGTTGTAGAATCTGCCATTTACTTATGGTGGTCACCACTGTTTAGATGGTAGCTATAGTAGGCATAGTTCAGAATGTCTATGTTGGCTAAGATTCATATCATACTTTCAAAATGTTTTCCTACACTTTGCACTTATAGTAATAATATCAAAGAAATTTGCGTATCAAGCATGTTTGACTATCATAAGGAGAAATCTCCTCCGATTCTGCATTTGCATTGTGTGTGTGTGCGGGAGGCCTTATGGTAGTTTCATTTTCTGAAAGCATTGCGAATCTAATTTAAAATATTTCTTTGTTTATTTTTAAAAAATAAACTGTTTAAGTTCTCACACCAGTCTCATGACTGGCCTGGAGTTTATTGTTTCCTTCCTAAACTCTAGGTGTCCACCAATTTCTACACGGGCAGTTTAGAGTCAGGTTATCAGGTCATTCTGAAATTCAGGAGTTGCTGTAGAGATCTGGAGGCAAGCTGGATGGCATGGCGTATCTACTAGTATATAGTATTTCTTTTCCGCTGTTTGTTGTTGTACACTCTGATAATGTGATGTAATGTAATAACCGATATAGTTCTTTGTTTTAAAGATATTCATTTATCTATTATATGTTGTTCTGCTGTGATTGTGAGATTCTGATATTGTTTTGTTGCTTTTCTTCTTTCTTTCTTCTTCTATCTTCTACATCTTCTTCTTCAACCCTAACAATTCGGTTTTCCGGCCTTCGATTGCTCGGCAGTTGATACAGTGGACGTATTGATGTCGATTTTCGGAAGTCGAAAATCCTAGTCGTTACACAACCTTATTCCCGGCCAGGGAAACAGAAATACGAGTAGGTAACTGCCTAGATGAGGTAATTTCGATAAGAGCCTAATGAAACGGAAGAGCTGCCTACGCTCAATGGAATGTTAAAATAAATAAGCTGGCCAATATGATTGCAATCCAATTAATTCCTTCAATCGATTGAACTACTGAGTGGATATTAGAGATATGAGCCCAAACGGGTGTTGATAACACTTGCTCATTGGTGAAATCAACGGATGGATTCAACTGGGTAATGGTAAATATTTTTCCTTCGATAATAATAGGGTCCATATCCAATACATGGGATCTCTCATGAGGGTTAGAAAATTTAAAGAAATACATGAAGTTATCACGCCTAACAGAAACCGAACCACGCAATTTCCTAAACTCAAGGACTTGCTTTTCCACAATAGAGTGGTGAGGAGCCTCATCCAAAATAATCAACTAAATAGTCCTTCCAAAAAGCTATACCGGCATCAATAGCTTCCTTAGGAGGCGGGACGGGGTTATCCGCAAAATCAACAGCAAAATGTTTGGGAACATAAGAACGCGCTTTTCCAAATCTTGTTTTTTTAACAAAGAAGACCAGCCTTTAACTGGCTTGGATGGCACAGCACCAACATGACATGGAATATTATCAACATTAACCGAGGATGGGCAAAAGAGGGTACCTTAGCTAGCAGAGAAGTGGCAAGGGACTGGAGCGGTGCAATTGAAGTGGAGCCATCTAACAAAACCAAAGCATAGCTAGAACAAGCACCACCAACGGCCAAATTCTCAACAGCGGGCGGCACAGCACCCTCCACTAAAGAAGCAGCTGCACCTGATACATCCTGGACAGACACCCAGACTCGATAACACCGTGAAAGTCCAAATCCCAGCAATCAGCGACTTCCAAACTGAAACAACAGGAACCCCAATCGCAAAAGAGGGAGCTTTCCCGAGCAACCCTTGCGAAGATGGAAAATCAAAACCCGGGGCTAGAGGTGGGAAACAACAGCGGAGAGAGGAGGCGGATCCGACATCGACGGCAGCAAGAGCAAAGCAACACGAACGGATGAGGCTCAATCAGAAATTGAAGCTCGATCGCGATAAAAAAGGCCGAGCGCGAGACGATCTTAAAAAGCTCGAACGCGATGGATCAAAAGTTGAAGCTTGAATGAAGAACGCGAATTTGAAATTTAAGGAAAAAAACTAATCACCTATCGCCGGTTGAAATTTGTAATTTAACTAAAATCTTTTATTTTATTAACATTTATAAAATGATATATCAAGTTATTTCTCAGTTTTAAAACAAAGTTCAATAAAAATCTCCAAGCAAACACTTTAACCTAACCCATTTTCTTAAAAAGCACAAAAATGAAAATTAAAACAACATCGAAAACCCATAAATAAAACTTAAAGGCTTACCTCATAAAAAAGTTGACCACCTCATGCTTCATCAGGGGTGGACCGCTAGATACTATTATTAATATCTTTCTCTCATCATCATCTAGAAGAAGATTATCTACAACATGCGTCTATTTTTTACTTAGAAGCATAGCTAAGTCATTGGTTCTATTTATAAAGCTAGACAGGCACTCAAACACACTATTGAGGTGATGTTGATAAAAATTATTGTTCAATTTTTCCAAAGTAACTGCCATTGAGTAAGATGACAACAAAATAATTGGCATAAACTGCAACCATCTGGAGTTCAGAATCATCAAACAATCTGATTTCATGTATCATATTGTAATTCCCTCTTTAATCTGGCCATAGCCAAAGTGCAGTGATCTCCATTGATTAAATAGGATCTATATGTAAACTTTTTGTAGTGTGCTGAAATGCATACAATGCTATCATTGTAATGTAAATAAGGAACAAAAGATGGGTAAACGGGTTTGTTTGAGGATTGAGTATGTCTAAGTGTTTTAGAACAGCGGTTTGAGGTACATATATGGTAAAAATATATTTACCGACCTTTCTAAAATCTGTTTTCATTCTAAACTTCTGAATGCAGCAGATTTCTATCCAATTGATTGCAGTTTTGAATAATTTAAAAGCAGACTTATTCATCTGCTACAAGTTCTATGAAGAAAAGAATTCCTCTTTGAAAATTATTTCACTAAAGTATGCAACGGATTCAAGTGTATAGAAGCCGTTATGGATATAGATCCCATTCAAGTTAATAATCTACAAGACAGCCTGAAGCGATTTTGAATATTTGAAACTGGCTTCAAACTGGAGGTGAATTTTGAATTGTGAACATATACGTGAGGGAAGGCACGTATGATGATGATGATGATGACTCTTCCAAAGTTAAAAAAGGATATTTAATACATAATTGACCTTACAAATAAAATAAAATTTCTTTGTAGGCAACCTAGAAATCACAGAACAAAGCCCCACCATGAAATATATGTTGTTGAATGTACTGTTGGAAGACTGTATCACCAATAACATGTGTCAATACAAGATCCTATGGTTCTCCACCTCAAATCAATGAGATCGGAATGAATTTCTCCACAAAATATGAGTACCCAAACATATATATTGATACACTAACATACCTATCAAAGATTTCAATGATGATGGCAATGCCAATTATATATGTAATAAAATATATATTTTATGGTTGTTTCTACACGCAAGTAGCAGAGTCATGTATAACTAACTAATCACTGCCCACGAACTGATTGGTCTTTAGCAACCACTTATACAGCTCCACTCTGTAAAAATGATTAAAAAAAACTATATTTTCTGTTGTGTTTTATCGCTTTCACTTGTAAACTACACTTTCGTATCCGTTTTTCTTATTTTGTCAAGTTTTATACTGTATTTCCAATTTAAACTTGCTATGCCAGAAAATGTAATTGTTACATCATAAACTGTAATAAAAACTTGGATAGTGCAATCACTCTTCATTCTTATGAAGACACGTAAGCATACAAATGAGAGCTTTAAACCTAAACTTCATTCTTAAACTCTGTATAGTGAAGAATTATAAACATATTTGGGTTTTTGATAATAAAATCGTCCATCACAATGATATCTCAGTATAGTGCAATCACAGTAACACTTCCTCAAATAGCATAAACTGCATGCTACATTTGGACCCAAGTGCGCATACAATAATATATGAATTTGAAATGGTCTTAAGACGCTTAATTTTATTACAACTAAATGAATGCAACATAACAAAAAAACTAGGATTTCATAAATTTTGTTCATAAAAGACATACACCGAATTAGGATGAACTCTTTAACCTTCTATTAATCCCTTTTTTTAGATACACAAATCCATGTCTATATTATTTTGTTCCAAATTAAGCAGATCATATAACGGAAAACAAACGCATAACAAAATAGTAATCAATTAAAGGGGAAAATAAGAGAAACAAACTAATAAAATAAATTGAGAACTTACAAAAAAAAAAAAAAAAAAAAAAAACATGTGTGAGAATGGCAGAAGAAAGTTGTTGGATGGAGAAGAGAAGACATGGAACTCGAATAGGTCTCTATGATGAAAGCAATGCTTTAAAGACCGAACCGTGAATTAAACCGTGATGGTTCAAGGTTCAAGGTACCGACCGTTCAATCGGTCGAACCGTCGGAACCATGCAATTTTATTTTATTTTTGGGAAATTTACTATATCACAAGTGCAAATGAACATATCACAGTTGCACAGCATATCAGTAGTGCATAATATATCATTCTAATAAAATCCACCATAATATTTCTACATAATACCACATGGGAATAAGCAATAGTTCATCACTAGTACAACAAAAACTAGCTCGCAGTCCAACTCACACTGACACAAATACATAATAAGTGAATTAAACATTAGTTACCCTAACACAAATATCATCACATTGTCATACAGAAGTGACAGAACAATATAATAAGTTACATATGGGAACAACCATGAATCTTGCAGCAACATTAATTAAACAGCATTAGTTACATATGGGAATAACCATGAATCTTGCAGCAACATTAATTGCACATCATAAGCTACATAATTAAATGAATTTAGTACTAAAAATTGTTTAATTCAATAGATAAATTAATCTAAAGTACTTGCTGTCATAGTAATATTCTTTAACTTAATGTTAATAAATTTGTACTCGTAAGCTACATATATCAAAATCTAATATTGTAACATAAACACCTAGAAACCACAAAGATCCAACAAGAACTTATTAAGCTAATAGTTCATATTTCAGTTCCAAGCACAAATACGCATGTTAAGTTTCAATCTGGATGACCACTTTCAAATCAGAAAACCATCAGTAAAGTTAAATACTTCAATCAAACCAGATTCAAACAGTATAAAATGACCCTTATTTTTAACAAATTTACCAATAAAAAATTAATTTAAAAAAAAACATTGACACCTGTAGGTGGAGCGTCAGACTATCCGGCGGTGCTTTCAATGACGGCGCTTGCTGTAGCGGTGGCGGCGCTTGCGGTAGCGGTGGAGATGCCTGCTGAACTAGGGTTGGTGAGATATTGGGAAGAGAACATAACGAGTACGGGATAATTGGCGTTCAAAAGACGGTTGGATCGAGGTCCAACCCGTGGTTCCAACTTTTCTCCAGACTGACAGGATGACGGCATTTCGCGTATTTTCTGTGCTAATTTTGAAATTAAAATTGATAATGTTAGACCCAAACTATTGTTGAGGTAACGGGAAATGAGCCAAAGTTAGTTGAAAGTATCATGGATGTGGTTTCATGTGTGTGGTTCATCTGATTAGCATTGGTATAAACCTTTACCATAAATGTGAAATTGTTTAATACTCTCGAAATCTCATATTTATTAAACAACAAAACGACGAGAAGACATTATTCTCAAACAAACTGAGGTCAGTTAAAAATGAAACCGAAAACTAAATCACAAAGTCAATTTAAAAGTAACACGACAACAACAATAATAATAAAATAAGTAAACAAATAATAATAATAATAAATAAGTAAAATAAAAATAAAAATAAAACAAAAAATAAAAATATATGAAGAATTTAAAAAAAAACCATGATAGTAGCAGTAGTAGTAATATATATGAAATTTAATATATATGAATGAAAATTTCATATATATTACATCTTTTTAAATTCTCGATCAAATAGATATATCACTATAAAATCACTTTATAAAATAAAGGATCGTTTCCCTGTATAATTTTTCGATAGTCAAATTAGTGCTTTCAACCTTCAATCCAATTTTTAAATAATTATTTATATCTCAAAGTAACTTCAAAATTTTACAATTATTTTTTATTTTACCAAACTAAATTTTTAGTCAACTTAAGGATTTTAATACACGATTCAAATTTCAAAATTGAATTTTAAATCAAATTTATCTATTTTATTCCCAAATAATTTCAAAAATCCAAATTAAATTCCCAGAAGTTTGTTTTAATATATTTATTTTACTAAAGTCCGAAACAAGATGTTATAGACTCTTCTCCTTAAAAAAATTGCGTTCTCACAATTTACAGGAGAATATTGTAATCAGCCGAGCTAATAACATTGACAAATGCATACACAGGCAATACAACATAGACAAACATGTCTACCATCTATACATTCGTCAGAAATTTCAGTTAGTTGTCAATTATCTTAAAACTATGGATGAAAGCGAGAGATGAAAAGTGACGAAAAGAAAAGTGCATCATACACACGCATATACACACATACATGCATACATATCACCATGTGTGTACTGTGGCGCTAAGAACACCTCAAAAAATACTTAATAATACTAAAAAAATTCACAATAAAATGTATATGCTTCACAATACCAAAGTCTTTTTACACGGCCATCAACCACCATCTAAAATCATTCTGCACGCCGATCAACCGCCGACCAACACATTGACAACCCGCACCGCTCTACACACCGATTCAAAGCTCAGTGTGGCTTTCGGTCTCGCGTCATGCTGAGAAATGCGGATCGTCGGGATTTTAACCTTTAATAATTCAGAGACTAATACAAAGCAGATATAATCTAAGATATACTGCACTTTCAGAACTCATAACGGAAGAAATAAAAACATGTATAAATCACTGAAAAATATAAATCCCAGAAAATATCCAAGTCACGGTCTTAGAAAAATATAGGTATGTGATCCAATATATAGTACTTAACAAAATATCCCTCAAAGTCCGACACATGAAGCAAAATGTACTGTTAAGCTAGAATGATACATGGAGGGTAAAATAGGATAAAAGCAGACTCTAAATATAAGCTCGACTCTCCAAGTATCAAGAACGAGTCAATCACCTACTGCCTTGTCCACCTGTGATTGAGCAAAAGATGGAAAAGAATGGGCTAGACACAAGGTCCAGTGAATGAGTACAAGTTTAATATGATGATAATTCGCATCTGACTTTAAAACTACTCTAAGTGATACATAGTGTGTAACAAGTGTTCGTGGACTCCTAAGGTCCAATACATAAGGATTCTTTTCTAACATAATGGATCAAACTGTAAATCAAACATCACACTAAGGATTGGCCAACGTCTTTGGAGTTATACAATAATAAAATATCGTCCGTAGACGATTGTGGGAACTACTCTTTCATAACTACCTATCATCGCTACGCTTGGAAAGGGAGAACCCCGAAATGCAAACTTGCTATACGACTTTCTATGCATCCACTGTTCACCTCTCTATCGCAGTGCAAAACGACTCTTATCGTTCTGCACCGGCGTCCACCTATACCATGTCGCGTCAGATCCATGCGTATAAGAACTTCCGTTAGTACCGGGATCCTTTCTATTCTATAGCCTCTTATCGTGCTATATCGGGGCTGACTGTCCTTTAATATCCCTTGTTAGCACCGGGCTCACTCACTTAGTATCTTCATTAGTGTTGTGCGTCCATTACGAAACACCCCTTGAGTGTCTACGAAATACATCGCCCTAGTCAACTCTTAACTCCCATTTAGGCATTTAACTATTACCCAAACCATGATGACCTATTGTCCTTTGATAGGGTATTGACTTCCCTATTGTCATTAGCAATGTACTTATCCCAAAATAGGCTTAACCAATTAGATTTCCATTTGTATATTTTTTTACGAAATTATATAATTTTTATCGTTTAACTTAGGTCTTAGGCCAAGGTTCAAATTATGTGATTTTCATCCAGAACGGTCGATCGTTCGTCCCTTACGGTCGACCACTAGGGTTTCCAGGTCGACCTTTTGTGAAGTAAATTTGGGGTTTTCCAGTTTTTCGTGTGTCGATTATTTTAGTGCTTAATTCCAATTTTTAGCAAAGTTTAGAGTAACCTTAATTAGTGACCAATTCAAATCCAATTAGCTATTTAAATTGGAATTTCTGAATTTAGGGTTTACAAGATGGTATACATAAATTTCATGTTTAACTGTTTACTGACAATTCATTTTCTAGAGTTATAGATTTGAATTTAGGGTTCCCAACATATTCAACTAGGATTTTAATATATTTAATTATGGTTTTAACATCCTAGATCAATTACAATGTTTTAAAATTACTTATATTATTAAATTTGTGCCCACTCACCTTAAGCCTAAGCTCTTCCTATTGCTTGTGTTTGAGAATCGTCCTCCCAAATCAATAGATTGGCCTTGATTTGCCTTGATTTGATCTCTTCTATTCTAGTAATTTAGGTTTATTTGATTTTTGAGAATTTTGAAGTTTAGGATTGAGAGAAAATTTTCACAGAATTTGATTACTGTAATTGTTTATGCGGAAATTAGGGTTTCATTAACCAAGTATTTATAGAGGTAGAGTTAGATTTTAGGCTATTAGATTAGCTTAGGAAATATTTTATAAGTCTAATTCACTCATCATTCTGTTCATCCCCAAACAACTGATCTCGACCATTCATCACATCATCAGAAAATTGATAATATGCAAATTTTCATGTATGCGGGTAAACTGCCCCCTAACCATGGTCAACTGCTACCGGTCGACCGGTGGCGGTGCGGTTTCTATATATTTTTGTTTTAAGTTTTTTGTTTGTTCCAACGTCTGTAACTCTTCCATAGTAACTCGGATTATGAAGTATTATATATGAAAATAGGAACATAATAATGTAAGTTTCGTACCTAAATTTAGATGTTCGTGAAAATTTTCTTCTGAAACCTTGTTTTATTTTAATTTAATTTCCTTATTAAACTCCGTTTAATTTTCGAGGTGTTACAAATACAATTTTCCAAGGCTATTAACTACAAAAAGCCGAAATCGATGTCTTTAGTAGACCATTGGAAAGTATGGTATTAGAAATAGTGTAGAATAAAATTGTTTCATATTTTTAAGCAATGATATTTGTAAGCATTTTTGGCGGTACCCTTAGCACTACATTATATTATAGAACATAAGATATAGCAGATCTACAAATTAAAGGTTGATATCAAGGATAACTCACAAATCATCAGTGGTTTCAATGGCTTCCATCTTATCTCGTAGAAAGACATCGAGTAATGTAGTATTTTGGTTTTTTTATATGTATGAAGATCAGAATCTAATGAGTCGGTGCCATGAAAATCTGAAGAAGTCTGAATGTTTATTTCTCTTTCTTTATAAAATCGTAGACTTAAATTTTACACGTAAGGCTCCGGCTTAAGAGTTTATTTTCTATCGTTTTTGACTGTTTTAGATAGCTTTGTATGTAGGTGTTATTATAACCCTTACTTGTAAGTTTTTTCCACACCAGTTGTGGTTGTAAAACTGGTGAAAAACAGTACAGTGTAATTTTGAGGGAAATTCTCAATCCATCAAATTGAGGGTGTTTTGAGGAGTTGTAACTTTTTTTTCAATTATATCCCAACTAATTATATTGTAGAATTAATCTTCAAAACTGGGGAAAAAATACAAGGATATATATATATATATATATATATATATATATATATATATACATATAATGCTGGAAAACTCTCAAAATCAACGTTTGTTAAACTCTCAACATGTATTGATCGATTATAACAACATTTCGTGTAAACCAACCAAAACCGCTAACGATCATTGGCACTCAAAACCAGTACTCACAAAAGCTCTCATTACCGATATCACAAAACTCTTAAGCGGAGCCTAAGAAAAATGAAGGCCTCAAATTAGGCAAAATCAATTGCTTACGTTAGAATATTACAAATTTAGAAAAGGAACATGGAATAGATTATAAACATAGAATGAAAGGAGAAGGATTAACGAATGAAGGAGGAAAAATAGAAAAAAAAATAGAAGAGACGTGATGTTATGTAAGGGGTGAAGAATGGAAGGCGCAAATTCATGCAGGTGATGAAATAAATAAATTTAGTGAGATCCTATATAATTAGTGGCAAGTAGCCCACGGAATTGATATTTCTAAAAAGAGAAAAGTTGAATGTTGTAACAATCCTGCTTTTTACGCCGTAATTATATGTAATTTTAAATATAAAAAATTTTGTTTGAATTTGTTATTCGATAAATATTACTTTTAAAGCGAATATTTATTTACTTCGAACCTATCAATAAAAAAAAATATTTTTCAGTAAATTTAATTAAATTAATATATTATTTTCGAATAGTATATGAAAACAAAAAATTAATTTATGACAGAATAATGGAGATTAAATTAAACGAGTATTGGAGCAAAATGAAATTGTATAATTATTGAAATATAATTCGTAGAACGAGGTAAATATCAATTAAGATTAAATCGAAATAAACAAGCAAAGTAAATTAATTAGATCTAGCCCAAAATTGATAAGGCCCAACCCCATTTAAATCCATCCCCTTCTTGCATTTTCGAGAATCCTCTTCATTTTTCCTTAAGTCTAAAATCAAGCCCGCCTTCTCCAATTTTTCTATCCTAATCTTTCCAATGTAAATCGCGACTCATTAAAGGAAAAAATTTGATCGCGAGTAGGCGATCTCCTCGAGGGGCAGGAGCAGCTTGGGATTCTCGATGGCATACATAATGAAGTAGCTTGCGATGCCTGCGGAAGGCCGATTCATTTCCAGGGGACGACATTAATTTAGGGTGCAGGTGGGCCCGTGTACGGTGGGGACGACGTATGCGACCTGGTGACAGTGATGCGAGCACGTTTTTGCAGCAGGCGAAGTGGTGTAGGCAAAGTAAGACTGCGGTGTTAGGTGAAGGTACGTTATTGAATGTTGTAGCAGTTGTGGAGGGCCGTTTGACGTGTTAGGCTGGCGCCGGTGACGATGGTGTTATGGCACCGATGACATTCGACTTAGCGGAGTTTATAGCGGCAATTTTTACAATTATTCGGAAGTTATTTCGAAAATTCGAGCATCAATTCAGTGAGTATTTCTTACTCACAACTATATTTAATTCATTTGCATCTTAATTTATATCATTGTCTGATTAAGTCGCTTGCTTGAAATGTTGTTGGGTTATTGGTTGAATTAGTTGCTCGTGATATTAGATGTGATATTGAATTGATTGTTGTTGCATTAGGCATGACTTTAGAGATTAATAATGGAGTTTTGTATTTGTTGGATGTCCAAATGCAAAGAAGATGTCATCCATTTGCATTTTGAATTGCATTGTTTATTTTTGTTGTGTGTATAGCGTATCGACGACCAAAATTCGACGGAATTCGACTTGGCTACACGATGAAATTTATGTTATTGTTTTTTTGTTAATTTTTAGGAGAATTTGACTTCTTGGATTTTATTTTAAACTATTTATTGATTTTCCCATTTTATAATATTTTTGAAAGCTTCGGGAAATTATCTATGGAATTGTTTTAGAAACAAAAGTTGATTTAAAAATAAAATAGAGAATTTTTCAATATATTGGAATGTATTGAATTTTATAAGTATAAATGAGTGGTTTTTAATAATATTTTCCGAAAGGGAAATTCTTTTGTAATGTGTATATTTAGTAAAATGGATGTAGGAAATATTTTTAAAAGAGAATTTTGGGTTTATATGTTTATTTTGAATATAAGCCAAATTGTGAAATATTTTAAAGATGGTTTAAAAGGGGGATTTTGATTATAACATTCTACCTTAAAAGTTTTGAAAGTTGTTTTCCTTTTTATAAATTTATTGGTTTGGAATAAGTTTATTTGATGTTTAATATAATTGAATAGTTATAATAATATTTTTCAAAAGTAAGGTATTCTATAAAATATTTTTGAATGTTATATTTATATTTGAATATTTGATTTAATTGTTAAAGAACTTTATGTTTTCAATATTTGAATTAAAATTGGGATTTATGCATGATTTCTATATCTTTGGATTTCTCATTTCTTATACAGATTTCGATACTGTGAATGATTTACCGTTGATTTTAATTTGTGTTATATTTTAAAAATGATACGGTGATGGCATCTTCATATTTGATTTGTGAGATTTCATTTCTACGTGAAGAGAAATTTGAATAAATGGTTTAGTGATGCCATTTGGTATAGGATTTTCGGTAACATTTTTTTGGTTATTCATCGGACTTGTCATATAGAGATATCTAGTATGGATCAAGTGTAGTTTATAAGCCTTGAATGCTTATCCCAATATTATGCGGTGTTATGAGACGCTGTTATGTTATTTGTTTGATCATTCATTGTAAGTAAATATCACTCGAAAAGAGATTACACTCATGTGAATATGTGATTGGTATATCTTATAGTCATGTGTTGGCATGTAGGTAGAGCTATGTGTTGGCTATGATTAGAGCTTTAGTATTTTATAGTCATATGTTGACTTACATACATATAAAGTCATATGTTGGCTTACGTATGGAGCTATATATTGATGTAAGATATGAGTACTGTATATCTTCCACTTGTATCCAGCTCCCTTTATGTTTTTTGAGTGAACTAGATTGGCCAATATCCACCCTGGCGGCCCGATCGTAGGGTCACGTCCTAGATTCGCGACACTGTTGTTAGTTGTTGGATTCGATGCGCATCACAAAGTTGGTCATTGGTAGCCATTGATGTCGCATAGGCTAGCAGTTTGTTACCATAGAGGCAAGTGCAGGGTCATGATAGAGGCTACGCGTTAACGAGCAATTGGTGAATAGGGTCACGATGTTCGTCAAGGTAACTGAAGATTGTAGGAACGGATCCGACTATTAGCGGGAGGTTGGTAGACCTTGGGTTCTTGGAGCATGCTATATGCTATCATTATCCCTTTCTGGTTTGAGGTTACTGTGTGTTATGAATTGGCATATATTATTCACTATCAAATGAGTTGGCTATGCTAGAAACTGTATGTTTAAAGTGTATTCGGTTCTCATCGTATCCATGCTGATGTTTTGATGTTTTAAAGGTAACCTCTATTATTGTTGAATTATGATTGATCATCTTTATGATTTATCCTATGTTAGATATTATATGGATGATTCGGTAGGCTATCTCGCATTATCTATTAATTATATGCTTTTATGATATTATATTAGGGATTTGCGATGTGTTAGCCCAATTCACTTGTTGATTTCATTTTCTATGATGATGTTTTATTATATGGCATGATTCATCCATTCGATATTGATTCTACGATTTTGATTTGATGTGCTTTTATATATGAGTGATGACATCTTTATACATGATTTTGTGATGTTTGATGTTACATAATGCATTTTGGGTTGTTTATGGTGTTTTTATTGTATATATACACACCATGCATACATTACTACATATTTATTGATACTGTAGATATTATATGTTATATACCCTATATACATTGAGTTACTTATGTATATTAATTCCCTTGATTTAGATATACTTTGACACGTGTGTTATTTATATAATACTCGGGTCAGTCTGAGACATTTCAGGTGCAGAGACAATGAGACCAGCTTGTATTTTTGGACGTAAAGAAAACTAGACGTTTAGTATCATAGATTATTATTCTGTATTATATAGTCTCATGTGAATATCAATGTGATGTGTGTGGACATATATTGTATATTATGTATTATCGCTGCGATTGACTCTGTGATCTCTGTTATTTACTACATATTGTGTATTCTTCTGTCCTGGTGGCACACATGTTTATTGCTTTGTGTCGATATTGTATACGTTTGTTAGTGAATTATATTTGATGTTTAAATATGTACCAGTGTTAGCCTAAGAAAATACTCACGTATGTATCCATATCTCTTTATTTTTCGTATTATCTCTCTGTAGTACTCTTGGATAGTATGTGTATAGAGGTGGGGGTGCTATAAACTGGTATCGTGGTAGGTTTAGAACAATACATTATATATAATTAAGAGATACGAGTCTTGACCTTGGATCAGATTTAGAGTCTCGTCCTTTTGGGTGTGTTGGGTAGTTACCCTTTATTAAAGGGATAGTAGGAGCATACGATGATTAATGAGCTAATCATCTGGGGACGTACTTATTATTTTTGTATTATATACATATATATTATTTTGTCCCTATCGCAATTGAGTGTTAATCTCTGTAAGGAATTTGAGTTGTGAATGAAAGTACTAAAATAAAGACTTGTTAGTCAGATCAGTAGTGTCGGCATTGGTGAAGGTTAATAAACCTCTGTGTGGCGTATAGAATAGCTCGATCCAGTAGCGATTAGAATGACACGACGGAAGTGTGGCTTTCCACCAAATGCGTTTGTTTGTTAGGTAGTTTAATGCGTGTTTGGATGTATCAATTCTTGTTTTCATTTGGCATAGTCTAGAATGTGAAAATTGAGTAGGAGCAATCACTCAAATATTTATAAATCCATTTGAATCTGGATAGAGTCAATTATTAGTAGAAGACAACAATTTATCAAAAAATTCCAAATCGCCAGGGGATAACAAATCTATTTAAATAATAATGATAAAATGATAAAAATATAATTTAAAATGTGGAATGAGAAATTAATTAAATTTATTGAATGCTTGATCGATATTATACATGTGCGATGATTTGTATTGTTATAATGATTATTGAATTGAATGTATATATGAATTTCAAAATTTAATATTTTATTTTAAAAACCATATGATTTAATAAAATAAGATTAATATTTTATATAGTAATCGAAAGTATTTTAGTAGTTTATTTTGGTGTCAGTTTGTCCGTCGAGTGCTTTATGAATCCCGATCGACGCACCTGGTCAATGCTATTGATAGAGATTCCTAAACACTACTACGAGATATTTGGACATAATGTTTTAAAAATTGATTAAGTAAAAGTTATTTATTCTTTGAAAGAAAAATAAAATAATATTCACATGTAGAATATCTGTATGTTTATAATTAATATATAGAATAAATCCAAATTGGATGTAATGGATGCTTGCTTGAGATGATAAACGGTTTGTTTGGATGTTTTAATAGTGTATATGATCCTTTCATACTATACTTTATGATAATTGCAATGATAAAACATTATTTGTGCTTAAGTTATATTTATAGGGCATTTATTAACAGTAAATTTTATTTTGGAAGCTTTCTTTTCTTATGAACCTAATTGGGATAAAATACGAATATAAACCACTGTTTGTAGACAAGTAAAAATTTATCACTGCAAGACAGTCAATAGTTTATAAATTATATCATACTATGTTGAGGCATGCTCTAAACCAACTAATGTTATTCCTAAATCATTCCAAACTATGTTAATATGAGCCAGTGTTTAACATAGCCTTCAAGGGATGTTGTTTGCAGAACATGAGTCTATTACATGCTCAAGCATAACAGTTCTATTGTTTTATTTTAGAAAACCTATTCAAAGGGTTTCCATGGAATTTATAGATAGTACGTTAAACTAGTTAGTATATATGTATTTTTACATCTTATCAAGTTTTTCCTTACTAATACAACCATGATTAACTCCTTTCGATTATCAGCTTCAAATATTCAACTATTTTACTATTACCTTGAGAAACTCATCATGTGCTACAATGAAGATTCATACTCAAACATATAGTTTGGTTTGAATTCATATTTGAGTGAAGTACCATATGTGTACAACATAGAGAATTATGTGTTATGTATAATATGACTATATACCTATACTATTATTTTCTCTAGAAATTTGTGTTTTTTAAAAATTAAAACGGAGTCAATGTTTCATTTTTCAGCCTACTCAGCGTATTATTATTTGTAAACACGTTCTATCAGATGTTAAGTACCCATGATTGATTGTGTAGTTATTTAATGATTTTAATTCAATTGATATTGCAATCTTTAACTTCTTTAATAAGATATATGTATCTAAATATGTTGTGCTGCTTAGAGGTTAAATCAAATGAAATCACTACAACAAAATATATTATTGATAGCCCAGCATGACAGCATTGTAACCAAACTCGCTGTATTTTAGTTCGCTAGGTATTGAAATTTAACGACGCGCGTTATTATTTGACCGCACCCCAAAATAACCAAGACCAAGGCGACAATTTTTTCTCGTCTTATTTCTATAATCCCCTCTGAATACACCTGCCCTTCCTTATCGCAAAAAAAAAACCCAATTTGTTTGTTTTCTTCCAATCTTACTCCTAAAATCTCTCGCCATCTGCACTCTAAATCAGTTTTACCACGTTCGATTTTTGCAGATCTATCTCGCCTCTAAATAGTCTTATGTAATTGCAAGCACGATTTCCATTGTCGGCTAAAAACGCAAAATTACAGCCGTATGGTCATTATAGTTAGGTGGATTCAGCCATCACTTTGCAGCTACTTCACTAGACACTTTTTTCACTGCAGAAAATTGAAAAGGATTCTAAAGGTCGGTATTTTTCCTGATTTTGAGTGACTTGATTATTTTACATTTTGATTTGATTTTATAAGTATATGGTACACAACTAACATCTTAGTTTGAGTAAATTGAATGTATATTGCTAACGATGGTTGTATGCATGTAGTTGTTAAACAAAAAAGGCTAGTTTATAATACCTAGTTCTACTACATTATTTTAAGTTTTGTAATTTTAAAACCTAGTTTATGTATGATTGTATTGCTATTGAATTGATTATGACTAACTGTATTTTGAGTATGTATGAATTAATTTATTTTCGATTAGAAGCCAATTGAAGAAATTAATAACATTTTCTGTAGAAGCTAACCGAAGAAATTAAAAACTTTTTCTACTGAAGCCAACCAAATGTATTTTTGAGTATGTATGAATGAAGGATCTTGAATATGTATGAATGTGTCTTTGAGTAAACTAAAAAGCTATTACTACTGAATCGATTGCATTCAACTGAAGAATTGTATCATAATTTTATGATCATTGTCTTCACATAATAAGGAACGGTAGTAATTTATTTAGTGAAAACCCTAGTTTATAAATTACATACTCAGTAATTACACACTAATTATAAAGACATAGACAATTTTAGTTGTCTGTAACCAGTATTGTACGTCTACATTGCACTGTCACGACATGTTATAGATATCACTACAACAAACATGACCTTTAACAGCGTTTTAAAAACGCTATTAAAGCTATTAACATCGTTTTACATATGTTGTATATCGACATGCAGTTATATGTCAGAGACATGCAATGACAAAAAATAAACACTGTTAAATGTCCTTTTTAATAGCGTTTCCCTGGTGTCATGAAATCATTTAACAACGTTTGGTTGGGTGCAGTTAGAGATCTTTCTTAGCGTTTGTTTCGTGCTAAGATAAGATTTTATAGTGTTGTTTCAATGCTGTGATATTTATTCACAACATTTTTTTGTTGCAATAAATCGTGTTTTATGTTTTTATATACAATTTAACGGCATTTTTAAA
The DNA here is from genome assembly GCA_030765085.1 of Allium cepa. Lineage (NCBI taxonomy): Eukaryota > Viridiplantae > Streptophyta > Magnoliopsida > Asparagales > Amaryllidaceae > Allium > Allium cepa. The sequence continues at coordinate 435,846,073 of CM060943.1, forward strand.
ACGCTGTTAAAACTTTCAACGGCGTTTTAGAAACGCTGTGGAATGTTTCAAAGGCGTTTTAAAAACGTTGTGGAATGTTTTAACAGTGTTTTAAAAACACTGTGGAATGTTTTAATTCCATTTCAGTAAATATCTGCCACAATGTGTATATATACCACATTTCAAAATTAGCATATTATATCAATATCACATTTCAAAATCAACATATTGTATCAATACCACATTTTGGACACATATTTGATAACCAACGTATGAAATGTCATAATCAAAATACACAATATTCTTACACCAAACATAAACAATTTGTCATCAATAGTTCAAAAACAAAATATAGAACAAGTAGCAATAGCAAAGCAAAAGCAAGTAGTACATACGTTAAAACCAAAAAGTAGTTCTAGCAGCAAAAATAACCTTGATCCCTAACTCGTTGCAACCTTTTTTTGCATCACAGTTATTTATCTACCTGTAAAGCAAAAGTAGTGCTTGAGAATCAATTCATTAAAAAAGTGTACACAAAGTTAAATCAGATTCATAATGCAAACATTGAATATTCATCATGCTATTTCAGTAGGAGATTGATTAATACAAAGTATACAACATGCTATAAACTTTAAAACAAAAAAACTTAAATGAAGGTCAATAATAGTAAATGAAAGGTCACTATAACTATATACACACATATATATAGGCATATATACAAACAAAGAATATACACATATATCAACTCATATGAAAACATTTATAGATAAGAAGGGGGCAAGTATTTAATGCAAGCACATAAAACATCAAATCTAGGCACACAAAACAATTTATCAAAATCAAGTCAAAACAATTTATCAAAATCAAGTCAAAACTTTTTATAAAAAATCAAACCAGCACAAAAGTAATCTTTGACCAAGAAAAGATAAGAAGAAAAATAAAATAGGAATCAAGAGAAAACAAAGCAGTGAACTTGCTGTAGAATGCAGCCTACTCCCCTTATATATACATACCTCCACTTACCTTCATTTATTCCATTCGAACAGGCAAAGTTGAAAGAAAATATATACTTCCATTACAAATTGACATTGACAAAACAAAAGAAGATCAAAGATTAAAAAAGAAGAAGAAAAAAGAAGAAGATACTGCTCTGTTCAGAAGAGGTGAGTAAACACATTTTTTTAAAAGCTTAAGCATAATTAAATCTGGCATGTGATTCATGGTTGATAATATGCTTTGGATGTATTTTTTTTTAAAAAGTAGCTCTGTATATATATGATTGTTCTGTGTATTTGGGATGAACCTGTTCCTTCTCTGTTTTTTGTTACAGAGTGGAAAACAAGCAAAAGGATTCAATATATCTTCATCTCGTCATTGTTAGACTTAGAGTTTCAAGCAAAACAAGAATGTTTAAACATAAATCAAGATCTAAAATTTGTTTTAAGCATGTTGGTGAACTAATACAGCTGGGAATTTGGTTTTACAGTGCAAAATGTAAACATATGTTAAATTCGAATATTATAAAATATCAATTCAATTATATAACTAGAATCAACTCTTAAAAGTAGGATTTTTAAAACTTAAATGGTGATTTTTAGTTGAGAAAGCTAAGAGCAGATCGAAGTTGATCAAAAAGGAGTTTTAACCAATTTTCGACGATGGGTGAAGTTTTGAAAGTCAGGTTTTCAACTGAAGGTGGAGGAAGGCACGTCAAAGTCGGGAAAATGGAGGCAGGTGTTCCAGTTCGTCGTAGCGTCGGCGATAGGCGAATTTAGGTTTTAACCCTAGTTTTGTCGATGGTCGAAAATTCGATCACCGTGGTTATGTTAGTGCATCGAGCTGCACGTGGCTGAGGGAAACGATAGCGTGGAGGCTAGAGGTGTCGTAGCCGGAGTTTCGAGGCTTCTGATGGTCGGCATCGCCTGGACGAGGCAATCAATGGTCGGAGAATTGTTTTGTCTGGATGCTCGAACTGTTGTTTTCGTTCTCGTGTTTCATCAGGGTTTTGGGATGTTGTGATCGAATGAATGGTCGATAGGCGACTTGTTGGTGATCGTCTCAGGTGACGGAAGTTCGTCGGTGGTAGTTGCAGGTGCACAGTTGGTCGCGTGCACGGGTTGATGTCTTGAAGCGTTGGGTTCTCGAGAATGTGCTCGGGGAAAGATCGGTTTTACTCGAGTCTTCATCTGGTTTTCGCGTAACAGGTTTCTCAAATTTTTAACAGATGTGAATATGAAGAAGAAGAGGGAACTTGGGGGAAAATGGTGAAAAACTCGGGTTTAACTCGAGTAAACCTGAGATCTTCTCGGGTATTTAGGTTTCCAAACTTTAAGTCTAATAAAATGGTAGTTTCGAGTTATTTCAAATGGTAAGTATTTATGTAATGTATTAAATCAAGTTTAAAATGTTAATTATAATTTTGTCATTTTTAAGGAAATGGTTTACCTTAAAAGTTAATTAAGGTTTTAATGGTTGAGATTAATTAAGTAAATTAAGTAACCGAGTTAATTAATTAGAGATTAATTAATTTATAAATTAATTTATAATTAAGGATAAATTGATTAGTAATCAGAGATTAATTACCTAAGTTAGAGGACAAATTTATCAAGGATTGATTTAATTTAATTAGTAATTAAAGGTTAAGTAAATTAGTAATTAAAGGTTAATTAACAGAGGATAGTTAACCAAAGGAATAATTACTTGATGAAAGTAATTAAAGTTTGATTACTTAAGGGAAGTAATTAAGGATTAATTGCTCAGTGTAATTAATTAAAGAATTGATTAATTGAATAAATTTATGAAGTGTTAGTAAATCAATGAGTATGGTTAATTAAAGGACAATTAATCAATGTAAGTGATTATAAGGTAATTAATTTGTGTGATTAATTAAAGGTTAATTAATTTTTGTAATTAAAGAATAACTAATCAAGGAGGATTAATTAAGATGGATGATTAATTAATTGGTTTGAAATTAATTAATAAGCAGGATTTAAAAGTAATTAAAGTAATTGATTTAATTCAATTGTGGTTAGCTCACGAATTATTGAATGATATTGTGTGCCTTAGATTAGTTGATATCTCTGGTATGTGATGTGTGATACTATGTGATTTAAAATGTTGGGTTAAAACAGTGACATCCTATATTTAAGTTGAAGGGTATTTCATTTGAATAATTTGGATTAAGATGACATGGAATTCGGAGTCGGGCATTTGCAAATACCCGAAACCACTTCGATTTATAAATCTTCTATAAATTCCTTATAGAGTTGATATATGAAATAAATAGGCTGAATGGAATGATTTAAGTGAATTGGAGCTTTTAATCTAAGTTTTGGTACTTAGAAATTGATATGTGATGTAAGTGATGTCTATAACGACTTGAGAAGTTCTAAATTGATACAAGTTACCCCGGGTTTGTATAAGTTGTATGCTTTTGTGTTCCATGTTAGATGGATTTACTCACGCTGGTTTCCAGCCTGACTCGGGTGTTACTTTGATGTAATGCTCGGGTCAGACCAAGTATTACAGATTTTGAGGTAAGAATGTTCTGGAGCTCAGGAGACGAGCTTGATGGCAGGAACGTATGGAGTGTTTCCGCTGTGATATATTTCTGTTTATCTAAGATATGTTGATTTGTATATGTCTAGTGGTTGTGTATGTGTGTAACTCTGATGTATTAAAATATAATTGACAGATACCGTATTCTTTGTAAACTGGAATTATTTGATATTATATTTTGATCCGCTGCGAATGTGAGAATCTGTGTTGTGTTTCTGTTTCTTCTTCTTCTATCTCTTTCTTCTTTTTCTAACTATTTGGAATTTTTCGGGATCGAAAATTCCGGATCGTTACATGAATCCAATTTGCGTTGGTAGTTTATTTTAGTAATCTTAACATGAAAAGAGCACTTTTCTCATGTAAATATAAATAGTCTATTGCTGTTAAATTTTCTTGGCTGATCATGATCTCAGGGTTCATGTAAAATACTAGTGTAGGGTAAATTTTATTTAGTGTCATACTTTGTAAACAAGTTTCCTCGTGCAGTTTCCAACTACTTAGTTAGAGAAATGTAGAGTATTATATTTGATGATGAGAAAGCTTTTTTCATTAATGCAAAATATATTACAACGAAATGTATGCAATGAATTATATATGTTACATATTGGGCTTAATATAAAGTAGCTCACGATCCAAAATAAACAAGAGAAGTAATAGCAGCCCTTGGATCTGATGAGTGGCAGAGATGCTGCTAAAGAATACCCTCGGATTGTTATCATGTTGATAGAGAGAAAACACACTTTACTTTACTTTTTACTTCCCCCCTCAAATCCGATTAGGTTAGGGTTGTGAGAAAAAGAAAAATTATGGAGGCTGCTCTTAGAGCGGAAGAGATTCAGCAATCCGTGGTAGAAGAACGTGGATCTGACTTCATTCTGGTATGAAGATGGCTCTTTGCGATCTCTGGCATGGATTAGCAGTGTCGACGTTGAGTTCATCTCTAAGTCTTGTGCAATTGAGCCTTGTCAAGGGTTTAGTAAGTATATCAGCCTTTTGATGTATAGATGGTATGTATCCGACCCTTAACTTCTCCTTAATTACTTGTTCTCTTATGAAGTAGAGGTCCAGTTCTATATGTTTTGTCTTTGAATGGAGAACTGGATTGGACGATAGAGAAATAGTACTCACATTATCACACCAAATTGTTGCCTTTTTGTTTGGTGTAATGTTAAGTTCATTTAGAAGTGATTCTATCCGCATAACTTCCGCCGCTGCACTTGCCACACACCTAAATTCAGCCTCTGTGCTGGATCTTGACACGGTGCTTTGCTTCTTTGCACTCCATGAAATTGGGTTTTTTCCTAAATAGATGCAGTAGCCTGATGTAGATTTGCGACCATCAGTGTCTGTACCCCAATCAGCATCAGCATATGCATTGATGTTGAGTGACTGACTTGATTTTAGGATGAGCCCATGATTAATTGTCCCTTTGAGATATCTTAGAATTCTTTTTACTGCTTTCCAATGATTGTCTAGAGGATTTTGCATGTACTGACTGACTTTTTTCACACTAAACGATATATCTGGCCTTGTGATAGTCACATATTGAAGAGCACCAGCTATATTCCTGTACTGCTTTGCATTTTGAATTGCATCCCCTTATATTTTGATAGTTGATGATTTGTGATCATAGGAGTTGGTAGTGTATTAGCTTTGTCCATTTTAGCTCTTGATAATATATCTGCAATGTATTTTCTTTGATTGAGATGCATCTCCGATGTTGCATATCTTTGAACTTCAATTCCCAGAAAATAATTCAGATCACCTAGATCCTTAACAGAAAATTCTGAATTGAGCATTGCAGTAACTTTCTTAATTTCTAACTCACTGCTTCCTGTAATGATAAAATCATCAACATAGATTAGGATATAAGTGGTAGCAATATCATTAATTTTAGTAAATATGGAGTTGTCTGATTTTAGAGGTTTGTAGTCAAACTTCACAAGTGTTGACTTGATTTTGTCAAACCAGACTCTTGGTGCTTACTTTAAACCATATATGGCCTTGTTGAGTTTGCACACCATTTCTTTGTCTAATTTGTGAGTGAATCCTTCTAGTTGCTCCATAAATACTTCTTCATGTAACACACCATTCAGAAAAGCATTATTCACATCTAATTGCTTGATGCTCCAATTTCTATTTAAAGCAATGGTTAGTATGATTCTAATAGATGATGGTTTCACAACAGGGGAGAATGTTTCAGAAAAATCAAACCCATGCTGTTTTGAATACCCCTTTGCAACCAACCTTGCTTTATATTTAGAAATTGAACCATCGGCATTTTTCTTTAGTTAGAATGTCCACCTACATCCAACAATGTTTTTGTTTTCTGGTTTTTTAACAAGAACCCAAGTTCCTTTGTGAACTAGAGCATTATATTCCTCTTGCATAGCGGCTCTCCATTTATCATTTTGAGCGGCTTCTATGTAAGAGGATGGTTCATCTTGATTTGTAGTGGTGTTGATAATTTTTGGTTTATGTATACCACATTTTGCTCTAGTTAGCATTGGATGAACATTAACATTATTTCTGACTGTGATGTCTGAATTATTATCAGAACTATTGCAAGCCACAGTATCATTGCTGGCAACTTGATTATCATTTTGGCTGCTGATTTCCTGTCTTTGAATACTTTGATCATTGTTATCATCTTCCCAATCATCTTGCTCTTGACCTGGCTTCCTAGTGGGCATGGTGAGTTGAGAGCTGGTGCTTGTGCCTTTACTTATGGGTTGAGTTGAGGGTATAACTTCAATTTCATCAGGTAGATCAGGTATAATAAGCCTTGCATTTCTCACCTTTTCAGTGGTTTTAATTTCAGTGTTGCTATATGGATATACCTGTTCATTAAATCTTACATGTCTGGAAATGTATATATTTCCTTTGTTGTCTAGGCATCTATACCCCTTCTGATTATTACAGTATCCTAAGAAGGTGCATGATTTAGATCTAAAATCTAATTTGTGAGTATTATAGGGTTTTAACAAGGGAAACATTGACAACCAAAGACCTTTAGATGTTTATAATCTGGTTTGACCTTAGTTAGCACTTCCTGTGGACATTTAAATTTGAGATTTTTTGCTGACAATAAGTTTATTAAATGCACAGCAGTATTAAATGCTTCTGGCCAAAATTTTAAAGGCATAGAAGCTTGTGCTAGCAAGGTTAGACCAGTTTCGAAAATATGTCTATGTTTTCTTTCAATGATCCCATTTTGCTCTGAAGTATATGGACATGTAGTCCTATGATTAATCCCCTTTTTCTCAAAGAAGGTTTTTAGTGATAGGAATTCCTTTCCACCATCAGTTTGAAAAGTGCATACATGATTTCCAGTCATATTTTCAACCTTGTTAATAAATTGAATCACTATATTACTAGCTTCTGACTTAGTTTTTAGCATATAAATCCATACAAACTGTGATGACCCGGAATTTTCTAGCATTAAAAATCGGAATATTTAATTGATTTTAAATATTCAATAGAGTAATTTTAACTTGAATTCAAGTATCACTGTTTATTTGATAATTTAATTATTGAATTAAATAATTTGAAGTTGAGCTAAAAGTTGAATCTGGAGTTTTAAGCCGGATAAAAATAATTTGAAGGCTTGTAAAATTCATATTAATAATACTGAAGGTGATAAAACTTTTAAAATTGAATTTGAAAGCGTTTTGTTAAGTTTTGAAATTTTATTGTTTAAATTGAATTTAAAAATAGCCTTCCGAGGCACAGTCTCGGATTTCGACGAAACCAGTTCCATTGGATCCGTAATATTGTACTATTACCGGATTTCAATTTTCGTAGTATTTAGAGTTGTTGGGTGAGCATACGATATAACGCTAGGAACGCCGGTCGTTGCATTTAAATTGGGGTTCGGGGTTTAGAATCAGGGACCACGAGATATTTTTGGACATAAAAAATATAAAATTTCAAATCCATTAGCCACCCTATAAGCAGACCTAGCCTGTCTCTATCGCCACTCTTCTCTGTGAAGCCACCTTCCATCTATTTATCGCGTCTTCTTCTTTTATCCTTCAGCCGAGCTTCTGTTTAACAAAAGAGAAATGGTGCCCTCGTTCCTTTAATATTCGTTTCTCTACACTAATAAATCAGGGACATCGGCCCTTCCTCTTTCAAATTCATTCGCGAATTTTAAAAAAGAAAGAAAGAAAGAAATGTTTTCCCCTCCTCTCTTTTATTTCGAGTTCATCCTCCTCATTTTCAAGCCCTAGTTAGCAACCCAGACCCAATCCACATTAAATTCGAACCCTTTCTCTGATTTCATAAGTTAAGCCATGCCCTCTTCTCATTTTAATTAATCAACCACAGAACAAAATCGCGATCGAATCTAGGGGCGGTTGGGGCTCGACTGCGACTGGTAGGCGACGGCGACTCCATCCCTAATCAACAGTGGTCAATGAATTATCTTCGAATTGGCTTCAATTCTCGCAGCAATTGGATCGACAGAGGCTTGATGTTAGCTACATCGACAGCAATTTCTTCGATCTTGACTGTGCTAGGCCTCGACTGAATAGTGGCACGTCGTTGGGTTCGTCCATGTTGCGAAGATGGATGCACGGTGGTGGCGATTTCGGTCATGTCTGGGAAGGGGAGGGATTTCTGCGTGGAGAGTGGGGGGCGGTTCATCGTTGGATTGGCTGGGTGCTTTTTTTCTCCAGTAAGGTAATGATATGCCTACAAGATTTTAAACAGAGAAAATAATATATGTATTTAAAAGTTGGTTTCGAAATTTCTATAGGTTTTGGTGTTATGCAATTCAAAGAGAAATGAATTTACATATGTACACGTTTTTAATCTACCAGGTTATTTTAAAATAGTGTATTTTTGGAAATTAAATTATTTAATTAACTTATTAAATATTTGGTTGCTAAAACATTCTGTTAAAAATAAGGTTAGTTTAAAGGTGAATTTATTTGTTTGAAATGAAATCACTGGTTAATTAAATTTTCAAATGGAAATTAATTGTTCAGTTAGTTAAAGTATTAATAAATGATATCAATATTTATTCAAGGTCTAAATCTTCGAGAAATCTAGCCGGAATGAGAATGGATTACGAACAAAAATCAAAGGTGAGTTAATCTCACTCAGTTAAATTTAAATTTAAATGATTAAATTTAAATACTTGTTTGTATGATTGAATTGATTGTTGTGTTAGATAGTAGTATACACTACACCTTGAAATGATTGATTTCCCTCATTTTATAGTAAAGATATCTTATACTGTGCTAACGTCTGTGGATGCAGGGAAAAAAAGGGTTGGAGGGATCCAACTGGATCCCTCAACATTTATTATTTAATATCCTCTGTGGTGATTATTTGATATTCTATGATGAATTATATTAGAATATTGTATGCTATGGTTCGATTGGATATAACTGGATATAGTGAATTACCAAAAGTATATATATTGGATTCTGGAAAGAAAATAAAATAAAAAAGTAAATTTGTGAGTAAAATAATTATAGAAATTTGAATAAAATTTAAGAATGAATTGGGAAAGAAATAATGTGCCCTTTAAAATTCTAGTAAATAAATCTTGAGTATAGAAATGAAATTTTGAATAATCGGGGAATTAATGAATTTTTAAAAAATTCAATGTTATTATTTAAAAAGAACAAAACATTTATTTGAAATTTAAGATTTAAAATATTGGAAAGAATAAAGAAGGCATTGGGATAAGATCTAGAATTTGTATATTTCAGTTAAAAGATTTAATAATAAAACACATAATTAATGAATTTTGAAGGAATTGAGTAAGTGAAGAGATTTTATTCAAGTAGTATAAATTGAGAATCAATTTGAAAAATTTGATTTAAGCGATTGAAGTTGGAATTTTCCCTGGATAACCAAGTACGTTTTCAAAGTAAATTTTTAAATATAAGTTAAAAGATTAGAAGTTGTTTTAAAAAGCAAGTTTTGAAAAATTTCTTATTTCTAATATTTCAATTCTAAAGTAAGTATTTTCTCTTAATTTATTATATTAGTAATTATTTAAAGAATGACTTAATATTATGTTTTAAAAGTATAAATCTAGTTTTATATTTATTAAGTAACCTTATTTTCAAATATTCATATAGTATTGTATTTTTAATAAATTATTGATGTAGTTTCAAAGTAAAGTGTTTTAAATTATTTTAGAAATCTAGTTTTGTGCTTGGTGATTTCAGAGGAGATAGAAAATATTTGGAAAAGTTTACTCTGAAAAGAAAGATGGTTTTGAAACTGTTTTCAAAGGATTGAAAATAGAAATATATCTTGCGAAGATATTTTGAGGTAAATAAATAATTTGGTGAAATTATTATGTTGGATGGTTGTTTGTGAATATTAAGTGATAGTTAAATCACCGACTATCAATATTGGACAAATGCGTTGATCGTTTCGAAGAGACCGGGATCGAGATTTATTTCTCGAAAACCACTTCGATCCGGTTTGTACGTTTTCGTGTGGAAAACAAGAGTGCGGAGTCGAAGTTGGAGCAGTGAAGTGCAAGGGCTAGTCGCACTAAGCCTGAGGATATTTCCAAAATGGATGTAGTAGGAATAGTGCCTTCGGTTCCGTTCGAACCCGGGACAGACTTGTATGGATGAATGCTTTCATAAACACCGTCAGGTGGACGATGAGCATTCTAAGGGATATGTTCTGAAAAGGTAACGCTTAGCCTCAAGCCTCATCAAATGGGAATGACTGAAAATCAGGGGTTATGCAGCAAGGCTAGGTGGGTAGCACCCAAGCAGGGTGAGATCATCCCTGTCTAGATGTCCCTTTTATTTCGGCTTAGTGGGCGGTTGCTGATCCCAACCGCGGGGTGATCTCACTCGGGATTATCCAGTAAGGGGTAGTCCCGGTCTTGTGTTGCAGGGGAGCGGGCGTACTCCTCGGTACGGTGATCTAGGCCCCGTACTGTGACAGGTGGTACCCCAGTGCCTAGTCATTAGTTGGAAATCCATACTCCCTACGAGCCTTGTACGAGTTTTGTTTGTATTACCCACTCCGTGGCTAGTAGCTAGAATTTAATAATGTAACAATTTCGGCTATTTTATAAGTATTTGTATATAGACCCTATTATAATATCAGAGGATTTCTATAAAAATTGTTTAACCATCGTAAGGTAAAAACCCGACATGTTTATTTATGGCGTGGTCTTACGAGATGCTTTTGTTTTCAAAGGATTTTGAAACTTTAATAATCAATTGAGTGTGGTTTTCTCACTCTGGTATTCCAGACTGACTCGGGTGTTAATTAACTGTAATGCTCGGGTCAGACCGAGTATTATAGGATATAGGATATGCTGCTGTGGAGCTCAGGAGACGAGCTGGATGGCGACACGTACTTTCGTATTTGGTTATTGTTCCGTTGTGTATCTAGTGTATGTTATTGATGATGTACTCTGATGATGTATGTATAAACGGATATAGTATTTGATTTGGTGTAAAGAATATTGAATGTCCATTATATTTTATTCCGCTGCGAGGGTTAGATTCTGATGTTGTTTTCTATTTTCTCTTCTTCTACCTCTTCTTCTTTAATCAAAATGGTTCGCATTTCTGTTCGTCTTGAGTTGATTTATGTAGAATAGCGTTGACTCAAGGGTACAGATTTGCGGGTCGTTTCACTAACCTTGAGTAAGCATCTATGAAGGATATATAATATTTGTAACCATAGTCAGAACTAATAGGAGCTGGGCCCCATAAATCACTAGCAACTAATTCAAGGGGTTTTGTGTTGCAAGTGTGTGAATCTGGAAATGCAAGTTTATGACTTTTTCCCAATTGTCAAGAGGTACATATATATGAATCAGAAATATTACTAAAGGGAATGTTATTACTATTCATAACATGCTTTACAATTTTTGCACCGGGGTGTCCCAGTTTATAGTGCCATAAATCGAATACATTGTTATTCATGATATTCATCACACAAGTGTTCCCCTTATTTTCAGAAACTTTTGAGTTACAGAAATCAAATTTGTACAACCCATTGTTTTCTTTACCCTGCAAAATGATTTCTTGAGTTAGTATATCTTTAACTATGCAATAATTAGGGTAGAATTCAAAGAAGACATTGTTATCTTTTGCAAATTGGGAAACATTCATTAAATTCTTTTTAATTGAAGGAACCCTCAATAAATTTCTTAGGAATAATTTCTTGGGTCCATTTATACTTGCATTTCCAGTATGTGTAATATGAACAGTTTTGCCATAACCAACAAAGAGATTTTGTGTACCTTTGTATTCTTTGTTTCCCAAGTTTAAGTTGCTGAGATTGTTGGTCACATGGTTGGTTGCTCCAGAGTCTGGGTACCAATATTCATTACTGACATCATCTGCTGTAGTAGTTTCAGTGTTAAGGATCTCTGCTTGACCATTATTGTTGTCTTTGGGCATATTAACTTTATTGATATTAGCATTGCTATTTTGTTGTAAGGGAGTATAATCCTTGTTGAATCTGAAATAGCATTTATTTGCTCCATGTCCATATCTCTCGCAAATTTGACACCTTATTTTATTGTTGCCATTGCTTCTGCCACCTCTCCTACCTCTATTGGATGATCCTCCTCTCTGGTAGCTATTGAACTGCCCTCTCCCTTGTCCTTGTTTGCCTTTGTTGTAAGTATAATTGACTGATATATCTAAGCTTACTATTTTGCCATGTTCAATTCTTCCTTCATGTGATAAGAGAGTGGAGTAAACAAACTGTAGTGAGGGAGTTGGTTCCATGGTAGAGATGATTGCTACAACAGCTTCATATTCACTGTCCAGACCACTGATTATGTACAATACGTGTTCAGAATCAGGGACTTTGTGCCCTGCTGAAGCAACTGGTCACATTAATTTTTGACTTTGAGCAGATATTCATTTATAGTCATTTCATTTTTCCTAATGCTTTGTAATTGCCTTCTATGATGCATGATTTTTGCAGATGACTGAGATGTGAAATTTCTTTCAATTGTTGTCCATACTTCTTGTGCAGTTTTGCAACCTATAAGCTGTGGTAGAATAGATGCACTTATGGATGACATCATCCATGCACATACAAGGTTGTCTTGCCTCTGATGTGCTGTGTATTCTTGATTTGGTACCAATTTGTCTTCACTGTCTTTGACAAACTTTGGTGGTGTAATTTTTGTACCAAGAATATAATCCTCTAATCCATAACCTCTAATTGATGTCTCTACTTGTAATTTCCAGAGCAGGAAATTGGATTCATCAAGTTGAATTGAGAGCAGTTGACTCTGTGGTTTGATAGTGGCCTTCATCAGATCATTAACTGGATTTGATTAAGTTTGGCTGGGAGATACTCTTGTGCTGGACATCTGTGGGCTTATAGGATCACCTTGACTCATGATGAATAACGAGAATCGTCAGCGATCAGGTATAAGGATTCTTGCCTTAAAAACCTTGAATTGGGAATAACAGAAGGGGTTGTGCAGTTGAATCTTGATGCTCTTGAATTCAACTGAAGCTTTTTCTTGATTTTCTTGATCGGTTTTCAATGGATTTGAATTCTTTATACCACTAATCTTTCAGTGGTAATCAGAGGCAGTCAGAGTGGTGAATTGGCGAGGCACTGATTTCTAGTGATAGCAACAACTCTCAAATGAGAAGATGTTGAATCTTTCATGAGAGAAGTCCAAGTGATGACACTTTTCTGATGGACGTTGATCTCTGATCGAGCAGGTGCAGTCAGCACACAATCTTGCTCCGATACCAAGTTAGAGAAATGTAGAGTATTGTATTTGATGAAGAGAAAGCTTTTTTTATTAATGCAGAATATATTACAACGAAATGTATGCAATGAATTATATATGTTACATATTGGGCTTAATATAAAGTAGCCCACGATCCAAAATAAACAAGAGAAGTAATAGTAGCCCTTGGATCTGATGAGTGGCAGAGATGCTGCTAAAGAATACCCTCGGATTGCTATCCTGTTGATAGAGAGAAAACACACTTTACTTTACTTTTTACTTTATTTATATGATTTGTGCTTGTGTAATCTAGCATTTGTGCAACACTTAAAAAATAATAATAGCAGTAGTAATAATAAATAAATAGACAAAAAGATTCCAAAAACAATTTCAAACTGGCTCGCATATTTTATGTGAGACATGTATCATATACATTTTCATATTTGAAAAACTTCATTGTATAAAATAGATATGTAACACGTGTTTTTGCATAAGTTTCTACTGTCTATTAATATGTAAAATTTGCTAGTTATGACTTAAATTTGATTTTAGTTTTCTGAATTGCAGCAAATGGCATTATTAAGCAACTCATCTTTGTGTTATGCAGACATTGCAGTTTTCTTATTCCGGCTAGTATATTTTACAAGAAGTTAATAGTTCTTTAGATGCACATTTTGATTTGAATCATGTATGCTATAGCTGTATTGCACAAATATTTGATTTTTCTAATTGATTATAAACATAGGTCTGAAGGTGAACCATGGAAAAAAAAGGGTCGCTGTTGCAAATCAACAGCAGATAAAAAAATAAAATAAAAAACCAGTCGCCTTTCATGATTCCCCATTTAGTATAAGGTCCCTGATCATATGTGACATTTGATATCCACGAGTTTCCTACTATTTTGTGTTTTGAACTTTGAAATTTTAGTTGAGAAATGTCCTAAAGCTGGAATGTTCTGTTTTATTCACTATATGAATGCATATTTACTATACTTTATGATATGCAACTAATGTTTAAGTTGAGTTGAGATAGGTACTCGAGAAGCCTATTGGATTACTAATTGGCGATGAATGCTCGCTTTTTCTCGGTAAAATAACAAGATAGCTTGCTTAAAAATGCTAATAAAAATGTATATTTTTATGGTATATCGATATATTATGATATTATACCGTTTCCTCGTGTTTTGAGATGCCCCATGTTAGGATGCCTCTTTGGTGATGTATATTATGTAAATGTTATGTTTTTATTTTTCAAAATGCTCTTCGTGCAAAGGAGACTGCCAAATTTTTTTTGAAAAATCCAATACATGGAAAATTTTCATGGAATTTTTATCGTGTGCGAAAATAGAATGAATTGAATACATTTAAAGTGTAGCATCTGATAAGAGAATTGGAGTAAGATCCATATACAGGATTGTGTAGTTGATTTTGATGGAAGAGTGTTAGATATAAAGAAAGTTGGGCTATGAGTTGTATACGACATTTCCCTATTAGAAATTGCGAGGACTCCTGTAACAACCTTGCTTTCTATGCCATAATTATATGTAAATTTATATATATAAAAATTGTTTGAATGTGATATTTCATAATTATTATTTTTAAAATGAATATTTAGTTAATTAGGAGCTATTAATAAAATATTTTATTTTTAAATATATTGAATTAAATTAATAATCGAATAATTTTTTTGAACTGAATATATTGTTATATGGTCGAAATAATGGAAATTAAATTAAAGGAGTATTGAAATAAAGTAAAATTGTGTAATTGTTGAAATATAATTTGCAGAATGAGTTGTATATCGATTAAGATTAAATTGAAACAAAAATAAACGAAGTAAATTAATTAGATCTAGCCCAAAATCAATAAGGCCCAATCCCATTTAAATCATCCCCTTCTTGCATTTCCAATAATCCTCTTCATTTTTCCTTAATTTCAAAATCGAGCCCTCCTTCTCCGATTTTTTTGCCCAAAACTTTCCAATGTAAATGCGACTCAACAAAGAAGAAAAGAAAATTCAATCGCGACACAGGCGATCACCGCGAGGGGTAGGAGCAGCCTAGCATTCTTGACGGCAAACGTAGTGAAGTAGCTTGCGATGCCTGGGGAAGGCCGATTCAACTCCCGGCGACGACAGTGATTTAGGGTGCAGGCAGCAACGTGGATAGTGGTGACAACATACGTGACCTGGTGGTGCTTTTAGGCACTGATGCGAGCATGTTTTTGCAGCAGACGAAGTGGTATAGGCAAAGTAAGGCTGCAATGTTAGGTGGAGGAACATGATTGGATGCTGTAGAAGTTTTAGAGGGAAGTTTGGGGTGTTAGGCCGGTGCTAGTGATGATGGGGTTATGGCAGCGATGACGTTCGACTTAATGGAGTTTGTGACTGCAATTTTTTACAATTATTCAGTGACCGTTTCGAAAATTCAAGCATCGATTCAGTGTGTATTTCTTACCACGACTATATTTAATTCCAATTGCATCTTCATATATATCGTTATCTGATTAAATCGCTTACTTGAAATGTTGTTTGAGTTATTGGTTGAATTAGTTGTTTGTGAACTTAGATTAATTGTTATGACATTAGATACGATTTTAGAGATTAATATCGAAGTTTCGTGTTTGTTGGATTTCCAAAATGCAAAGGAGATGTCGCACATTTTCATTTTGAATTGTGTTGCTTATTTATATTGTGTATACAACGTATCAATGACCGAAATTCGATAGAATTTGACCAGGCCACGCGATAAAACTTATGTTGTTGTTTTGTTGTTGCTTTTTAGAGAATTTACTTCTTTGATTTTATTTTAAATGATTTATTGATTTTTCTATTTTATAATATTTTTGAAAGCTTTGGGAAATTATTTATGGAATTGATTTAGAAATAAAAATTGATTTAAAAATAAAATAGTAAATTTTCAATATATTAGAATGTATAGAGTTTTATAAGTATAATTGAAAGTCTCTAATAATATTTTCCGAAAGGGAAATTCTTTTGTAATGTGTATATTTAATAAAATAGATTTACGATATTTTTTTGAAAGAGAATCTTGTGTTTGTATGCTTATTTTTAATATAAGCTGAATTGTGAAATATTTTATTGGTAATTTAAAAAAGGAATTTTGATTATAAAAATCTATCTTAAAAGTTTTAAAAGTTATTTTCCTTTTTATAAATTTATTAGTTTGGAAATAGTTTATTTGATGGCTAGAATAATTGAATGGTTCTAATAATTGTAAGACCCAAAATTTTAGCAATTTTGTTTATTTAATTAATTGAAATTTTATGAAATTTTAAACAATAAAATTTGAAAATAAAAATTTATTATTTGGAATGTCTAATTAAATATAGCAAATGGTAAATTTTCAATTAATTGTGTGGAAGTTTATCTTATGATGTAATTCTATTTAAATTCAAATCAGTAAAAAATTGATGGAAATAAAATGTTTTCCAAACCTGAATATTTTTATATAGAAAATTTGTTAATCATCTTCTGACTGAGACGTCAAATTTCGTTTCATCAAATTCGGACTTCTGTAGCTCCGTCGATCTTATTTACTGCGTTTTTGCTGCATTTTCCGCTAGCGGAAATTTGAATTTTTATAATTTAATCGTATAACTTATATCCGTATATCGTTTTAATCCTTTCATTGTGCTGATCTTTACGGTATATTCAATTGTCAAATTCGGAGTCCGATGTGTGGTACAATCTACGGACCACCTTTCGTATCTGTTCCGAAATTTGAGTCTTTTAGTTTTCTCTACCCTTTCATATTCCACCTGTGACCATTTACATTTCATGTTCGAAGACATTAATATTAAGCTTTTGAAACTCCACCTTTTCACAACTTTTGGCCTTTTCCTTTCAACCTGTTTACATTCAGTTTGAAAACTTACTTTCATTTATAAAAATAAAAATATAAAGCGTACTGTCTTTTCTTTCTGCAATTTGCCTTCTCCTCTTTTTCTCTTCCTTTCTTCATTTCTTTGGATTCGCATGGCCTCACGCGTTTGCCGTTCCTCCTCTTCTCCACCACCGTTCATTACCCCTCCCCCGCCTGTCCCCGTCGCCCCTCATCGGCCAGCGCCTCAACGCCAGCTCCGCCCTGACCATTCCATCTCCCCTCTGTCCACTTGCATGCCCTCTCCTCTTCCTCATTGCGCACCTCAACGAAACCGAGCCCTGTAGTCACCATCACCACGTCCTTCCACTTAGACCTCAACCGCATCCACTCCCCATTTCCGCTTGCTTCTTTGAGATCCCCTTCCACCATTTCTTCCAGAGCCTTAACAAACTTCCTGTTTGCATGCAACTTGTCTATTTAAAGGTATTATATTTACATTTTTTTAATTTGCGTCTGTGATCGTTTTGATATATTAGTATCAATTGTTTGTATATAATATTGTTGTATATACAATGTTGTGTATAAACTTTAACTGTTAGTATATGTAGTGTATAAGCATTAATTTTAAATATATATCTATATAAGTATGTATGGTGTTATTTGTTAGTGTATAAAAAATTATATTAGTTTGTTGTTTATGTTACATAAGCTTTAGTAATATATATTGATTTAATATTGAATACGGAATTATATAGTTAATAAAGTATGATAAGTTTGACAATTCTGTTATATATTGTTTAAAAATATAAGGTATGTAAGCATGCTTGTAACAACACTATGTGTTAAGTTATATATCTATTTGTATATATGAAGTTCGTATATGTTCATATTTGTTGTTTATATACGTGTTTAGTTATATAAGGTTATAATATATTTTATTCTATAGTCCATAAGTCTGCATTCATATGTATGTATGATATTTATACAAAGCTTTCAATAAAAATTTTGTGCGTTTATACTTTTACTGGTCGGTTAGCCTGCATATATTTGCTTTTATTTTGAATATGAATTATACTAGTTTTATAATATATTAGTATATTTTATATATTTTAAAATGTATGTTTTAAAATTTGGCTTTAGGGAAATTTTATAATATATATATGTATATTATCTGTTTGTATAAATTTTGGTATTATATACATATGTCTACCACATATATGTACACTTGAGTTTGATTTTAAATTTGTATTATGTATGTGTTAAAATCATGATTTTGGAAATATATATATTTTATATAATTTGTGTTTAAGTTTATTTTGATTCGGAATTATATAATATATATATATATATATATATATATATATCTTATTTCAAATGTATGTCTAAAACCGGTTTAGAAAGAATTTATAACATATATTTTGTTTCGATTATATCAAAATGGTTCTGATTCGATTTGTTTTCATCGATCCTTGTTATCAGCTTTGCCGTCGAATTCATGCAAAATCGTGCTTTGCTTCGAAATTCGTGCTTGGATTTCGTAACTTGTCTTGTTGTCAAACTCTATAGCCTCGAAAGGTGAGAAATCACTCACGACTAACGTTCTTATATTTATTAAATTTGATTTCACTTAAAACGATAATTGAAATATGCTCTTGTTAGTTTTTTAAATTGTTATATATACTATTATCTATAACTGTTCACCTGTGGGGTATGACACCATATCCTGTTGTTTATATTATGTTGTTATTGATGATATATGTGCCTGCTATATTATTTTTTATATTTGTTATCACTCTGCAAGTTCACTGTTAGTATACGATTCACCATGTGTTGAAATGATATATACCCGAATGGGCTTTAGAATAGGAGAAAATCATTATGGGTTGAAATGATAGACCCAAGCGATTTTCATTTGCATTGAATTGGGATTACGGGTCGAAATGATATCTACCTGTATATATTTGAATTACGGATTGAAATGATAAATATCAGTATCACTTGACCATATAGTAGAATTCTATATGCAGACACCGTCGGTCTATATATCTATAAATATTTTGATAATGAATTCTATGGTAAGTATATCAGTTTTATTAACTATTGACTTAAAAATGTTATATATAAAGGTTATTTTATATGTAGATTTAATAATAATATATATTTTAATTAAGATTGATTTAATTAATATGAATGTTGAAGTGCTTAGTAAAATTCGTATTTCAATAATAGATTTTATAAAAGTTATAAGCTAAGGTTGGAAGATATAGTTGAGATTTATTTGGAATTGTATTAAATTAAGAATTTTACTTAATTAAATCAATTCGAAACTTACTAAATTTGGAATTTAAGATATAACTTTATATTTGATTTAAGTAATTTAATGAATGTTTCACGTTTAAAGAAATTTGAGGAAATATATATAGAAAAATGAAATGTAAGGTCATATGAATAATATCAGATTTATTAAGTGAATATTTCTAAACTAATTAATAATGAGGTTAAATCAAGACCTATATAAACTATTGAATTTAGTTTTGAAATTGTTGAATATTAAAGCTTTGAAATATATTGGAATATAAATGGTTTATTTTGTGATTCAGATCTGTGTTTCAAATCGATATAATTTGAAATTGTCTATCTAGAGACTGAATTGAATTGAAATTGTTAAATTGAGATTGAATTTAATCTAAATGAAAAGTCAGGTTGATTTTGAAGCGCTTTATGAAGCTTGAGAAAATTACGAATACTTTACTTTAAAAATTATTTAATATACTTGTACTATTCTGGAAAATAGATATATTTGAAATGGGAATGATATTTTCGTTTGAAGTACATTGAAATGACCATGGTGTTATAATGACATTTGATCGTTATAACAGATATTTCTGTATTGTAGATAGTTCCACGTATCCTTAGAGGATGGTTATCCCGACCAACCTTTAAGTTATTTGTATTTCAGTTGATATTTCACTTGAGTTGGATTTATTGATATAAGAATGCTAATCCTGACTGGAGTGTTTTGTGTTTTTCTTTACGCTCGGATCAAACTGAGTGATACAACATTTGAGACTCATCTATGGAGTTTGGAGCTTCGCTTGGAGATTCAACTATCGATTCAGTTTTCAGCTTTTCCGGTTGATTTGTTCAGAGAGGTCATCATTTTGTACTGGAGACTTCACTGTAATTGAGATATTCTATTGTATTTTATTTCTAAGTCTGATGTTTATATAGTAGCTTCATAAACTACTATTTATCTATTCCGCTGCATTGTATTACTCTATGTTTGTGATTCTGTGATTGATTTATTTACTGTATATGCTGAGTTTTGCCAAATTTTAAATTAACAATATGATATTTTGAGCAATTCAAGTTCGGCATGTGCAGATGCGAATGGTTGAAAATATCCGATTGTTACAGTTGGTATCAGAGCTTTGGCTCTAGGCAAACTTAGCATATATAGTAAATTTATTTGTAGAATCACTTTCGTTCGAGCTTGAATTTCTTCCTCTTTGATCTAGTTTTTCTTTGGACTTTGGAACGTTCTCTACGGTTCCAAAATCCATTACATTATCTCCCTTTCTTTCTTGATTCTGGAGTATCCCATAACTCCACTTCAAATGATTTCTATAAGAATAGACGATCCTGCCAATCTTTAAATTATTTGTAAAGGGGTGAAACTCCTTTACAATTGGCATTGATTCACCAGAGATTTCAATATCCTTGGTTTAGATGCCGAATTCTATCTCTGGTGATCGAATGTCGATTTGCCTTAGAATTCCGCATCGATCATATTCCTGAAGTCACGGTCAACTCGGTTAAGGTCGCCCACGATTTATGTAAGCATATCATCTCCTATTTTGAAATTATATTATCTCATTTTCGATCGAGTCTATCTTCGAATCAGAATTCTATTTAATTAGAGTCCCTCTAATTTGAAACTCTATCTTTGTTTTGAAATCCATTCTTGAATCATCCTTTGAAAAATCAGTTTTTTTTGTATTTTAGAAATTGTTTTATATACCGAAATTATTAATTTTGACAAGTATGATTATATTCTATATAAAAGAGAAAATATTTTCGATAAGGATTATATACCTCTTAAAAATGAGAATTTGAAGTTTTGAAAGGATTTGGATTTTGAAAATTATATAAGAAACTGATTCATGTAAAAATGATTTATAACTGAAGAGTTTTAAATTTAAAATTCGAGAATTGAACTCCGGTATTTTGAAATAGGTTTTAAGATTTTGAAATATATAATAATACAATTTAAAAGTATTTTTCGAATAAGAAACGTTTCAAATGATTCATATGAGTTCCAATGATTTCGAAGAAATTTCAGAGAAGTTTTTAAGAAAATAAAAGTGCAAAACTCACTTATGACGCTGGAAAATAATATCGGTGATGAGAACATGCATCATCGATATTGATTTTCGAGTTTCAGAGTGAAGGAGAGGCCACTTTAGTAGCTTTACTATGCGAGTGAAACCGATTTTTACTTCAAATTTCGAAGTATGATTTGATATTCAAAAGATATATGTGTATATATATTTGAAATGATTTGAAGCGAGTTCGGTGTTCAGTCCTCGAGTTTCGGGTTTGATTTGGTATAACCCTATCTATTGAAATTGATTTACTGATTTGTTGTTGATTTCTAACTCTGAATTGGAAATTTGATTTCTTCGACTATTTTGAATGTTCGAGCTTCCAAATCAAGGTTTAATTTTCAAAGCTAAGTAATTTTCGAAAGGTAACTTAGATCTTCCATATAGAAATAAATAGTTTAAAGGTTTTAAAGGGATGGTTATAAATTTTGGGTATAATTGATTTGAAGAAAAATATTTGGTTTTGAAAATAGATTTGAAATGTAAAACCATTATTTATACGATGAATTTGAAACAAATTTGTTTGACCTAAATTATGTTGATTTGGAAACTAGGATTATTTTCTAAACCTATTATTTTGGAAACTTTGAAACCATAGATATTTAATTTGGAAGAAATAATTTAGTGAAATTGCATATGGTTTTGAAACTGAACTGATATTGAAACGAATTAAATTAAGAACCTTATTTTACTAAATACTTGATTTAGGAGTCATTGAACTTATATAAAATTGATTTGTATGTAGTTGATTCGAAAACTATTGCTTTGGAAAGGTACTCAATTTGAAAGGTGAAATCTTAAATAGTCAAAGTTTGTATAAGTGTGATTTGATATACTATTTATTTTGGAAAGTAATTGATTTGAAAATGGGATCTGATACATAATGGAATTTATATAAGTATGATATTTGAAAGTGATTTGAAAAGGTACTATATGAAGCATATTTTCGAAGTAAAGATACGGAAAGTGCCTTCTGCTTGATATCTGTTTTTTGGCCATATTGTTGATTCATTCTATCAATATTATTCTCCCTGATTTTGGTTTTCTGGATGTGATACTCGAGTGTTCTACCGTGGCGTAACCCATGGTCCTTTTTTTGGGTAGCGTAATCCACAAGGCAGAGATTTCTTAAGCGGTATGGATGTTTCTTGGGGGATCCAAGCGTAACCATTGTTATGTATCCTGCGGTCTACCAGTTTTGTTGTCGTGGCGTAATCCGCAAGGCAGAGATTGCTTAAAGGGTACGGATGTTTCATGGGGGATCTAGGCGTAACCATTGTTATGTATCCTACGGTCCATAGTTTTGGTTATCATGGCGTAATTCGCAAGGCAGAGATTGCTTAAAGGTACGGATGCTTTCTGGGGGATCCAGGCGTAACCATTGTGTAGCTGCGATCCAGGTGATTTGTTTGGATTGTACTATCCATATCGGTTTTGAATGTTTTTCAAGTATTTTTACTGGATGTTGAAACAAATCTACTAAGTACTTGAAGAATTCTAGCTTTGCGCCTAATCAACGCATGGCCAAAGTCTGCAAGAACAAGGATAAACTTGTCGAAACATCGAGTTATAAAAGTATTTTCGAAGGAAATTGTTTCGATATAAAAGTATTTCCAACAAAAAAATCTGCATTATATCTGAAATTAAAATTCTACGGTTTGAATCAACTATTTATGCCAGATACTATTCTTTTGAATCTACCGTATCTGCTCAGCTTTATTTATTCACCCATCATCTGTTTTTTCGAATCTACCTTCTTTCCTTTTGAATATATCCTTTTAAAATATTATTTATTTGTATACTACATGGTTTAATAGAAGATTTTTAATATTTTAGAAGTTATTAATTAAATAAAATATATTTAAAGAAAATGACTATTAGTTTATTAATAACGTTTGAAAAGTATCTTGAGGAAATTAGTAATTTTATGAATTATGGATTTAGTGATTCAATAACCTCTTTGTAAATACAACTAATGATGTAAATAATTGTTTCAAAGAGTTTATATATATTTATAAGGGTGTCATTAAACACATAAATGGAAATGTTTTGATTTGCAAAGTTTATAAATGATTATTTATGGATATAATAAATGGGTTTAACCAAATTATTGAATATTAATTAACTCAAATTGAAATTTATATAGTTTTAAAATTTATTGTCTATCCTTGTCTTTCAATCTATTTTTCTTTCCGGTTGTTCTATTCTCCTACCTCCTTCCTTTTCGGGGATGAAAAGTTTTGAGTGTGGGAGAGTGTAACGACCCAAAATTTGAGCAATTTTATTTATTTAATTAATTGAAATTTTGTGAAATTTTAAACAATAAAATTTGAAAATAAAAATTTATTATTTGGAATACGTCTAATTAAATATAGCAAACGGTAAATTTTCAATTAATTATATGGAAGATTATTTTATGATGTAATTCTATTTAAATTCAAATCAGTAAAAAATTGATGAAAATAAAATGTTTTCCAAACCTAAGTATTTTTATACAGAAAATTTGTACATCATCTTCAGAGTGAGACGTCAAATTTCGTTTCATCAAATTCGGACTTCTGTAGCTCGTCGATCTTATTTTCTGCGTTTTTGCTGCATTTGCCGCTAGCGGAAATTCGAATTTTTATAATTCAATAGTACCACTGATATCCGTATACTGTTTTGATCGTTTCGTCATGCTGATCTTCACGGTATATTCGATTGTCAAATTCGGAGTCAGGTGAGCGGTACAATCTACGGAACATCTTCCATATCGGTTCCGAAATTTGAGTCTTTTGGTTTTCTCCACCCTTTCATATTCCACCTATGACCATTTACATTTCATGTTCAGAGACATTAATATTAAGCTTTTGAAACTCAACCTTTTCACAACTTTTGGCCTTTTCCTTTTAACCTGTTTACATTCAGTTTGAAAACTTACTTTCATTTATAAAAAATATATATATAAAGCGTAATGTCTTTTTCTTTCTGCAATTTTCCTTCTCTTTTCCTCTTCCTTTTTTCATTTCTTTGGATTCGCATGGCCTCACGCGTTTGTCGTTCCTTTTCTTCCCCACCACCGTTCATTACCCCTCCCCCGCCTGTCCACGTCGCCCCTCATCGGCCAGCGCCTCAACGCCATCTCTGCCCTGACTATTCCATCTCCCTTCAACCCACTTGCATTCCCTCTCCTCTTCCTCATTGCGCACCTCAACGAAACCGAGCCCTGTAGCCACCATCACCACGTCCTTCCACTTAGACCTCAACTGCATCCACTTCTCATTTCCCCGTGCTCCTTTGAGATCCCCTTCCACCATTTCTTCCAGAGCCTTAACAAACTTCCTGTTTGCATGCAACTTGTTTATTTAAAGGTATTATAATTACATTTTTTTTATTTGCGTCAGTGTTCGTTTTTATATATTAGTATCAATTGTTTGTATATAATATTGTTGTATATACAATGTTGTGTATAAACTTTAACCGTTAATATATGTAGTGTAAGCATTAATTTTAAATATATATATATATATATATATATATATATAAGTATGTATAGTGTTATTTGTTAGTGTATAAAAATTTATATTAGCTTGTTGTTTATGTTACATAAGCTTTAGTAATATATGTTTAAGTATGAAAACCTATCGTATTATACCCAAATGACTTTAAATTGTGAGATAATGTTAGAAACATTATTTTCAAAGTGGGTTTTTAATTTCATAATTTTCCAAGCAAGTATGAATTTATTATGAATTTTCTAATTTGAGAAAATGGTTTCTTTCGG
Organism: Allium cepa; assembly: GCA_030765085.1. Classification (NCBI taxonomy): domain Eukaryota; kingdom Viridiplantae; phylum Streptophyta; class Magnoliopsida; order Asparagales; family Amaryllidaceae; genus Allium; species Allium cepa. The sequence goes on from CM060943.1 coordinate 435,871,311, forward strand.
GTTTTAATTATTAAAAATATTTAAATATTGTTTTTGGTCCTGAAATTTTTAGATATTAAAGGATATAATAAATTGGATTTATTACGTTTTTTGGGGATTATTTTAAAGTATTTATGAAGGGTTATAAAATTATTAAGCCAAAAGGGTTTAGTTATTATAATAGGATATTAATATAAGAGTGAAGGTTTGTAGGTGGTGTGAAAATGATAAACTTGCACTAGATCAGTTTTCTGATAAAGATTTTGATAAAGAAAGTTGTTACCTAATAGGATTTTGACAAATGTACGGAGTTTTGTGGAAAGAAATTACTTTTAATAGCAAAATAGCAGTTTTCTGGTAATTTACGATATTGCCATGCCGAAGTCATTGTTGCCGAAGTCCTTGATGCCATTGTTATAAGCCGCCATCCTTTATGAATACATAGGATATCATCCTAGATGATATGGAATGAATGCAGGAGGGTTGTGTTAGTCCTTGAGATGATGGTTTTGATGACAACAACCTTAGGACTTGTTATAAAATATAACTACTAACATTATAGTTTAGATATATAGGTATATGCAGGATATAAACATTTAGGTACCAAGAATGAAAACTATACAGTATAGAGATTCAAGACTGAAGATATCAAGATTGAAGACTTATGAATATCAAGATATCAAGAGTTCAAGATTTTAATAGTACAAGATAAGTATTAATCTAGAGTTATGTTATAATTTCTTGAAAGCACTTACATCTTTATTCGAAATTTATTGGTGGAATGAAATCCACTTTGAGCCTGTTAAAGGGATGGAACCCTAGTAGGATGGAACCCACAACAATATCTAGTGGAACATATAGTGGTCCTATTTTGATATCCACTAATTTTATAAAAATGCTTTTCAAAAACATATCTCTTGTTTTTAAAAAATGTTTTCAAAACTTTCTTTTCAAAAAGATATCTCTCTTGGTTTTAAGTATTTTAGCCTTAAAACTAATTGTCCTTGTCTTTAAACCATCTCTTGCTTTAAATATTTAGCTTTAGAATATTTATATACTCAGATTTTAAATCACTTTATAGTTTACGATTATATATATATATATATATATTAAAAATTACTTTCTAACCTCTTTTATATGTTTAAACTATATTCAAATATATTTACAAAGTTTAGAAATTATTTTGACAAATTATAGAAACCAATTTTAATAAGAAAATCAAAACATCAATTTTCCCTTAAGCATGTCGACATCCCTCAACCCCCCATGTCGACATGGTGTCCGCTATTTTCAAATTTCAATTTTTAAAAGAAGTGTTAATTTATTGTATCCTTTCACGAATGGATATGGGTGTTGCTCTAATATAAATACAAGTAAGTTCTAAACGAATTTTTTACCAGATTTCATTTATTTTCTCTCCTCTTCATCTTCCACATTTATTCTAAAGAATCCTAAACTATACTCTGCCGAAATACCAAGTGAATCAAACTTGATTATCTCTTGTTTGATTCTCTGCCACTCTGTCCATAAGATCTTAGTGATATTCAGAGTTATAGAATCTTTTATGAATCAAACTATTGAGTAAAAGGTGCATTTGAGTCTTGAAATCAATTGGGTGTGATTGTAGCTTCAGAAATCAATTAGGTGATCTTGTAGCCTGGTTAAATCAAGAGAGTTTGCCCTGAATTCAAATACAGGAGGGTGTACCTCGTAGCCTTGAAACCGAGGGTGTAATCTGGGAGATTATTTTGATAAGAAATCCATACGATTGTACGGGACTGGATGTAAGGTAACTCCGAACCAGTATAAAATCTTGGTGTGTTCTTTCCTTTATTGCTTTTATTTAGTATTCACATTTCTGTTCGATTCTGTGATTATATCTATGTCTGCGAATTGCATTTGTTGTTGATTAAATTACATAAGTTTCAAAAAGATTTAGAAAATTCACAAAACACTATTCACTCTCCTAGTGTTATTCCAGCCTTAAGATCCGTAATCTGCATTTTGCACAGGTTGGAGTCGATGTTAGCATGGATACCATCGACGTCATTATTTTCGATGTGGATGATGCCACCTTTTTTGCTTAAAAGTTTTAACGCTGCTTATTTCTATAATGTCAATGACCCTATTGCTTTCAAAGCAACCTATAGTGGCAATAATGATGCAACATATTTTTATAATGACTCCAAAGGGTAATGAAGTCGCATCTTTTAACTACAGCTATATAGTGTCGCATACTTTATCCTTTGCCGCACGTTTACAAAGAAGGCAATGATGTCGTGTTTTATCATTTCGACCTTAATGATTGTCGACTTTAATCTTTAACATATGTTTTCGAAGAACGCTAGGTTTCCACCTATTATCACTTCGGCCCTAATGATGTCCCTATTTTCTTTTAGGCATTGATGTCGAGACTAGTCAATGTCGTCGAGTATTTTCTAAGGTTTTATACTATGCTATACGACATAGTTAAGTTCGATTATATGGCTTATATTTTGTAAATCAAATACTTAAACATATTTTGGTATTAAAGAGGGGCGAGGACCCTAATGGAAAGATTAATATCGACTTTAGCCATTTAATAGTTTTATTGAATTTGGCTATATAGCCTATGGTTCCAAAGTGAGATAGCTTCCAAGTGATTTCGAGATTCATCAATACTATTTTATAAAAGCATATATATCTTAGCATAATATAATGGATAAAGCAAAGGCTATAATTTTTATAACGACCTGGAATTTTGGTCATTAGATTTGAATATTTAATTCATTTTAAATGTTGAATGTGAATTATAATTTGACTTTGATTAAAAAAAATTGGTTAAATTAATAAAATTAGTTAAAATTTCAAATATGGCAACTCAATTGAAATTGGATAATAACAACTAAATATGTGGAATTGGGATAATTGGTGAATCTGGGTGTAAATAGATATAAAAATAGTTTCTAAAATTTATTTTAAGTCCAGTTTGATTTGAATTTTAGTATTTGACTTTTGAATGGAATCAAAAGTCGATAAATTAAATTTGGGATTTTATATTAATATAATAATGGGATTTAATAATATAATAATGCAAACAATCAGATTTTGATTCAAAGTAAATCAGAATGATTTCTAATGTGAATGTAAATTTTATATGATTTATAATTAAGTTAGTAAAGTTTTAAAAGTGAAATTTTAAGTGATTTCGATAATTTCGAAAATCGCTCGAATTAATCGATGAGTTAAAATAGCCTTCCGGGACATAGTCTCGGAATTCGACGAAACCCATTCCATTGGATCCGTAATACTTAGTTATTATCAGATTCCAATTTTTGTAGCAATCAGAGTTGTCGTTTGATCCTGGCAGCTCAAAACGCATAGAAACTATTTTAATCGATTTAATTTAAAATTGACCGTTTATTTTCGTAACTCGCACATATGTTCGAATTAGCCTTCGAAACATGTTCCATTGTGTACGAAACGCAGGTAAAACCTTATAATCGACTGGCGGCATGTATGATTCGGAGTTCGTTTGAAAATATTGTTTAATGGTGGATTTAATATTAAAATAATATTAACAAATGTTTATATATTCACGTTTTTCACATTAACCCTAGTCCATATTTCGACCGCCGCTAGAGGCATTTTCAGTGGCCGAAACGCATCGACATTCATCTCTAATTTGCGATCAATCCATCACGTAATAGCGAATTCTTCCAACTGGAAAGATGGAGAACTCATCGAGCTTGACCCATCCAACGGTGGATCTGAAGTGTCGTTGTCTGTAGGTGGCAAATTTTAGTCGCGTTCGCCTCACGTTCTCGCACGAATCACGAGACGAGCATGGAGCCGAGTTCCATGGGGTTGCGACCGAGGGAAGCTTTCACGTGGCTCTTCGATTTGGTAGTCCTGGATCGAGTGCTAGATGACCGTGGGTGAGAGCGGCATGATGATGGTTGACGTTGTGATGGGTTAGAACAACCCTAATAACGCGATGTAGGAGAAAGCAGGCTTCAGCCTGGATTTGCAGTGCCTAATGCGTGGTCACGATTTGTTGGTAAAGTATTATATAAAATTAAAGAAAAATTTGTTTATAAATTATATTCAACCTTTATAAATTCGTAACTTGAGCGTACGTTGTCAGATTCCGACGAAACTGGCGGCGCTGGAATCGCAGCGACGCGATCTACGCTGCAGTGCAGATCTGGAGTCGGTTTGAGCAAGTGGGAATTTTAGATTAAATCGAACGAGCTCGATTTAATTTAAAATTTAAAACACTCGTCGGAACTCAAGGTGGGTTTATCTCACTCACGTCTGGAATGCAAGTTAGTTTAATTAGTTAATATTTAAATGATAGGTTGATTGATTGAGTGTGATAATTATTATCAGATTGATAGATATTTTATGTTGTGCTAACGTCTGTGGATGCAGGGAAACAGGTTGGAGGGATCCAATTGGATTCCTCAAAAATTATTTAGATTGTTTAATATTCTGTGTTATGAATATTTGATATTCTGTGATGAATTATATTAATAATTGGAATATTGAATACTATGGTTTGCTTGAATGTATTTCGGTACACTGGGTCATCAAAATATTTAGAATTGGATTTTTATTGGAAGAAATATGAGAGTAAATTTTGAAAGTGAAATAATTATAGAATAAAAATAAGAATGAATTGGAAAGAAATAAAGGTGATTTTTAAAAACTGAAGTTAAATTGTAAAGTAGAGATTTAAAACAAGTTTTAAATCAAAGTTAAATCTGGAATTCAAGTGAGTGAATCTCAGTTTTCAAACAAATAAATTTTTTAAATTTAAATTTTTTTAACAACTTGAATGTTAAAGTGCATTTTTAAATTGATTTGAATTTAAAAATGAATTTGGTTTTAAATTCCTTTAAACTTCTTTTATAAAATGAGTAATTAATTTATTTAATGAAGTAAATAAAAAGGTAGTTAATTACTAGTTGAGATTAATCAAGAGTGATTAATATTTGTGGTTTAATTAATGATTAATTACTTAATGAAATTAATTTAGGTTAGGATAAATTAAAATGTAATTAGAAATCATTAATTTATATAATTAATGATGTAATTAAAGGTTGATTAATTAAGATTAATTAATCAATAATAAGTTATTTGTGAGAAATTAATTAATATAAGTAATTAAGGATTAATGTAATTAATTATAGTTAATTAATTTGTGAAGTAATTAAATATTAATTACTGTTTTTGGTTAAGAATAATTAATCTGTGTAATTAATTAAAGATAATTACTTGAATATAATTGAAGGATAATTAATCCAGGGTGATTAATTAAAATGGATAATTAAGGGATGATTAATTAATTGATTTGAAATTAATTAATGTCAAGTGAAAGAATCTAAGTGATTGAGGTTAGTAATTCAATTAGAAGTGATTAAATTTATTTTGGAAGTGATCAAGTTTGCTTATGGATGATTGAATGGTATTGGATGCCTCGAATGAGTTGATATCTCTGATATGAAATGTTTTGTAGTATCACATGTTTGGGCGGACATGATATTGTGGTTATTTATCAATGATGAATTGTTGTGTAAAGGGACATCCTGTATTTAAAGTTTGAAGTGTATTTCATTTGGATAACTTGGGTTAGGATGACATGAGACTCGAAGAGACCGGGGTCGGGTATTAGAAAATACCCGAAACTACTTCGAATTTTTATAGATTGATATGTGAAACCAATAGGCTGGAATGAAATGATTTAAGTGAACTGGACTATTTAATCTAAATTTTGGTACTTAGAAAACTGATGTGTGAAATAAGTGATACCTATAACAATTTGTGAATTTGTAAATTGATATGATCTACCCCGGGTTTTATATATGTTGTACGCTTTGTATTCCATGTTAGGTGAGTTTACTCACGCTGGTTTCCAGCCTGACCCGGGTGTTACTTTGATGTAATGCTCGGGTCAGACTGAGTATTACAGATTTTCAGGTAAGGATGCCCTGGAGCTCAGGAGACGGGCTGGATGACAGGAACGTATGGAGAGTTCCCTTTATATTATATTGTTGTATATATCTGAGTCATGTTGATTGTATATGTATATATGTTGTAAATCTGGTATTAAAGTGAAATTTGACAAGTACGGTTTTCCTTTGTATAACTGTAATTATTTGTTATTATATTTTATCCGCTGCGAATGTGAGATGTTGGTGTTTCTGTTCTTCTATCTCTTTCTTCTTTTTCCTAACTATTTGGAATTTTCGGGATCGAAAATTTCGAGTTGTTACAAGTTTCCTTGTTTTAAACATGATTTCAGGGCTTAAATCATTTATAAAGGAAGTGTTTTCAAGGAAATAGTAAAGGGAAACTAGCTCAGAATTTTTCTAAAGAATTACTACTTTCATCACTTTTGGATAGATTGTTATAGGATAAATTGACTCGGAGATTAGAAAACCAAATGAGACTAGTGTAGGGCAATGCCCTATACTTTAGCTATCAGCCCCTAGCTGATATAAGTCTAAATTCCAATATGTAGGGCTTTGTCAATGGTAAGACTAAAAGTATGTTTACACATAGAAATGAATATATAAAGATAGAATAGGTTGGCCTGCAAAACCTTTAGATTCTTAGTAAGCCTAGCAAAACTACGAGATTAACAGATAGTCAGGTACACACTAAGATATGTGTATTTGGACAGACCGTCCAATTTTCTTCTAATAGTCAATTAGGAATTTCGTTATATCTGCTAGTCCCAGCTCAGCCATATAGGTTGGTAATTATCCTGTGAAAAATAAACATTGGAATGGGTCCATTGATTTGACAGATTAGTCATGATTATCCATATTACTTGCTTGCATATTATTATTTATATTCTATTTTAACCAGTTTGGTTGTAAGAATTTGATTTGCAAAATATATACTTTTTAAAGGATATTAGTGAGGGGAAAACCCATTCCGCTCAGCTGCGTGGTCTCACTAAATATCAATAAACCAAGATGGTATATTATTATTCACACCACACTTTTTGCCGAAATCAAAATTTATATCTTTTATGTTAAACTCTCGGGTTCTCAAAATTTGATTTGAGTAGGTCGAAATTAAGAGTTTTACAGGTTAAGTAGGTTTTGGCACATAAAGCTTCCGGAGACGTGCAAGAGGCAATGCTAGCTATTTATGACTCTATCTTTATATATTATTAATCCGTTGTGTTGAAGTTATCTTGTTGAAGTGTATGAAAGACATATATCATGACTATCTAGCACTAAACTCTGATTAACCAAGGAGGCACCTTCATATGTCGCTCTTGGAATTTTTTGCAAAAAATATATTTTATCCGAACCTGGGCAACGTTTGGGATTATGTAATGAATATGAAATATGGTCTTTAAAATGGAATGAGAAAGTTTGTTTGAAATTTTAGTTAAGAAAATTTCATACTCTTGTGCTTTGATGATATTAATAAGATCAACATATCTGCATTTTGTCACTGGAGATTAATACTATTGATAATTGGATCATTTGTAGCGCTTAGTTTCGGGCCTCAAAACGGAGGATGTTACAGCTATATATTGATACAGGATATGATTATTATATGTCGTCCACTTATGTCCAGCTCCTTTTATGTTTCGAAAATGAAACAGATTGGCCAGTATCCACCCTGGCAGGCAGACCATTAGGTCACACCCTAGATCTATGACACCGTTGTTAATTATTAGATTTGATGCGCATTATAGGATTGGTATTTGGTAGCCTCTTGTGTCACATAGGCCAGCATTTTGTTACTGTATAGGCAACTGCAGGGTCATGACCAAGGCTATATGTTGACGAGCCATTGGTGGATGGGGTCACGATGTCCGTCGAGGTAACCAAAGACTATATGAACAGATCCGACTACTAGCGGGAGATTAGTCGATCCTATGTTCTTGGAGCGTGTTGTGTGCTATCAGTCTCCCTTTCTGGTTTAGGGTTCTGTATGATGTGGATTGACATATATCATTCACTATCTAATGAGTTGGCTATACTAAAGTCTACGTGTCTAAATTGTAATCGATCCCCATTATATCCATATTCTTGATGTTTTGGTATTTTAAAGATAGCCTCTGTTTATTGATTGTGATTGATCTTCTTTATCATTTATATGATGCTAAATATTTTATGGATTATTTGGTAGGCTATCTCACATTACCTATTAATTATATGCTTTTATGATATTATATTAGAGCATTGAGGTGTGTTAGCCCGATTCACTTGAGTATTTCATTTTCAATGATGATGTTTTATTATATGGCAAGATCACCCATTCAATATTGATTCTATGATTTTGATTTGATATGCTTTTATATATGGGTAGCGACATTTTTATGCATCTTTTTATGATATTTGGTGTTTATGATGCATTTGGGGTTGCCTGTGGTATTTTAATTGTATACACACACACACACACTACACATACATTACTACATATTTGTTGATATTATGGATATTATAGTATATAACCTATATATATTCAGTTATGTATGCATATTAACCCTTGATTTAGATATCGTCTGACCCATGTGTTATTTATGTAGTACTCAGGTCAATTCGAGACATTTCAGGTACAGGGACAATGAGATGTAACATCCAGCATTTTTGTACGCTTTAAATCGACGATAAACCACACACTTCACACTTCAACCATACAAAAGGGCGGATTGTTATGGGATAAATAAGAAATAGCAGAGAAGAAAAAAAACAAAATAGAATCATGCAGCAGAACGATAAAATATAATAACCAAATAAACAGTTCATGAAGCTGTTTACAAAACATTTGATTATACGCATGCAATACATATCAGAGTTTCACATACCAGAGAATGAAAATATGCATCGGAGTACATGATGCAGTGAATAACAAAATAGATAATAGTAATAATATCTTCGTCGTCGTCTTCCAAAATAAAGTCTTCAAATCCTGTAATGCTTAGACTGACCCGAGCGAATTGAAAAGACAAAACACCCGAGTCAGAACTAAAAGATCTTATGTAAGTTAAATCAACTGAAATAAATATGAGTGTAACGGCGTCAGAGATGTTTACGAGATTTGACATCTCCTATCCAGTGTCAAACGTGAGTGCAGTAACTTAGGAGATGCTCGGGATCGACTTCTCCTAAGGATCCGTTAAACTATTTAATATGTAGTAATATTTCGCTATTATAATAATGTCCATTAGTAAAAGAAACTTCTTTGAAATAGCGTTAAGGGGTTACCCCTATAGCCCTTAACACGTAATAGTGTTAGTAGTCTATACAGTACCCGCATATCTCTTGATCGGGAGACTACGAGAAGATACTCCATAGGTACGACACAAATCAAACTTGCAGTAAAGCTCGCTAGGGTAGGTGACACGGCACACAAGGCAATGTCATGGTAGATATACCAATTACGTACACGGGACTGGTGGTGATGCATAGCGCGCAGCTAACGCCCACCTCGAGCCACACCCCCAAAAATCAAAGGGCCCAATCAATCACAGAGTAATATAATGGTATCGAAGGAGTGTGTTCGATAAGAGGGGCTACCTTACTGGCCCGAGATCGCTCCTGTTTTAGCCATCTTAAGCCAACTCATGGGAGTCGGGTCCACGTTCATACCTTAAAGGAACGCTGCCACCATCCTACTTCATTCTGGAATCTCCACCGCATACACGGTTGTTCAAGTGATTTTTGGAGTTGGCAGAGAGTAAAACAACTTCCGATCCCGGTCTCTTTAACAACCAAATGTTATAATAACACCACGGTCGTTTAAAATAATTATACTTCAAAACCAGGATACAATATCCATTTCAAAACCATGTAAATAAAACTCATTTATATTTAGTTTTGAAATATTTTACATAATAAATCCCTTATCATTTAAATAAAACTCAAATTACAAGTAACTAAATATTTCCTTCAATTCATTTATACTTGAAATAATCATTTAATTCACCTTGACCCCAAAATCAAGTTATAATAATTATACCTTTTAAAATTTCCAATTTAATAAATTTCACATCAACCTTTTTGAGTTTGATTCTTAAATAAATTTAATTTCAAATAAAACTCCAATTTATCTCCCAACCTTAATTTATGTAAATCATTATACATTCTATATTAAAATAAAATTTAAATACTTATTCACATTTATTCTAATAAAAATCAAACTCTATTATTAGATTTAATTTTTATTTAACAAACTTATACATAGCTTAAATTCAAGCATTTAACTATATATAAAAAATAATATTTACATAATATTAAAAATTAATATATTTTAAACCATGTATTTCTTTCCAAAACCATAGAAATCCTTTTCAAAATATTTATATATGTAGACCGTAGTGTCTGTATATAATTTTCTATCCTATGGTCAAGTGATACAGATATTTATCATTTCAATCCGTAATTTAAAATAAAAATACGGTATATATCATTTCAAACCGCAATCCCGAATGAAATAAAAATGCATAACAACTTGCAGTTTATAACAATATAAAATACAACAACCATTCATCCAATATCAATCATCAACCATTTATCACAATCATCATCCAATTCAAACAATAACATCGATATAGAACAGATAATAAATAACAGGTATTTACTGGCAGTTTATATTCAATAACGAATTAAATAACTATTTAACTGGCAGTTTATACGCAATAATAAATTAAATAACAATTTAATTTTAATAAATTCAATTTAACAGAGATGATGACTAAAAATATGCCAAACAGTCATAAATAAATTTCTAATCACATCAAAAATTAATTCAACACACATAAGAAATTTTAGAAGTTGTGAGCAGGTTAAAGCACTCACCTTTTGAATTTAAATTGAATTTAAATCCAATTTAAACTCAAAATTTGAGCAGCCTTAGAATCCGTCCAAACCAGCGCCAAAATGTCTAGAATTTCAATACGAACCTAGCGGAGAAAACCGCGCGTAAATGGACCTCGTATGCGAAAATTATACGAGTTAGAAGATTGAAAATAAAATTTAAAATAAAAAATAAACGCACCCATTTCAAATGCCACGTCACCGTTTGACTCAACACGAGACCGCACGCGAGCAACAATACTATCGTCTCAAACACATATAGCAAGACACGGCCGCCATCTAGGGCTCAAATCGTCGACGCCACGTGCCTCTCCTCCATGATCAAACTCCGCTCCCAAGATCCTTGCCTCCGGCCGCCCCGGTAGCCAGCTCGCAGCTTAGTCGATGCTTTCGGGAGCCTCGCGCCGCCACACCCTTCTCTCGCTATTTCTGGTGAGATCAAGACAATCTGGATCGAACAAATAGATGATCTAAGACCTGCTCATCACTGGCTTCACAATGGCACCCTCGATCGACAAACAGTCGACGATACACCGTTGGATCGGCAAAAATCCAATACGAACGACCACGGTTCACTCTCGATTTCTGGACAGCTGGTGCGTTGAAATGAAAAATGAATCGTGGAATTGAGATGTGCTCTTCGAGAGCTTCAGATTGATATAAAATTTGTTAGGTATTGAGGAGTTTGAAATATTGATTTGATTTTGAATTGCAATTGGATTTGGAAGTGAGAATTTGTTTGTCTGCCATTGAGGAAGAGAGACAGCTGAATTGTACGTATAGAGATGAGGAATAAGAAATAGGCTGGGATTTATAATGAGGTGTATGTATATGCAAAGCTGAAATAGAATATATGGACACGATTGACTTACACGTTGAACGATAAAATGGCCCGAAAAGCCCGTTTTGACTCTGAAATGAATTTGAGTCAACCCATATATCAAAATAGATGTTTTTAAATATTTTAAAGGCAATGAAATAGGTTTCAGGTCCAAATTCCATCGTATGAAGAATTTATGCTAAAATCAAGTTATTTCAAATTGATTTCAATTGATTTCAAGGCGTTTCGAGTGCGTACGATCAAACGACAAGTCCGATCGCTATGAAACTTAAAATCCTACAATAATCCACTGTTACGGACCCGATGAAACTGGTTTCTTCGAAATCCGAGTCAGTGGCCAAAATGGCTATTTTCTACATTAATTAAATAAATAAATTAAATCAAATTTCAATTTCAATTCTATAATTGACATTTTTTTTTATCATTTTTGAATTACTTAATCATTTACCTTAATTTAAACAAATTTATCTATCGATTTAAAATTGATTAATTCATCAATTTCAGTGTTTAATTTCAATTTCATTAAATTCAGAAATTTATAAATTTGAAATCCCAAAATCCATTCATTAACTTTTAAACCTTGTTATTCAAGTCTTTTATTACAATAAGCATGCAACTAACATTGGTTCATGATTTATTACGTTAAAATCTTTAAATTTCATCTTAATTTCCTTTTAACGTAGTATCTAAATATTTCATTCCATTTATTTGCAATAAATCCAATTATTAAATTTAAATTCCAATAAATTAATAAATCTTGACTTTCCATTCTTTTTATCAACTAATTGTCATATTATAAATGGAATTGACATTATTTTCAAATATTATCTTAATTTACATTAACATAATATTTAGTTACACTTGTAAAAATTTATTTCCCAAATTTACTAAATACAGTCAATTATAACCTTACAGTTGTTTCAATCAATAGGGATTACACTAATTTAGTTATTGATTAACTTGCATTAACATTCTTACACTCCATTCCCTTTATTAATTCATCAACGAATTCCCAATTTTTGTTTATTCCAAATTTAATTACAAAAATCTTATCAAATTAACAAATTTAGTTACTGAAAATTTATGGGTCGTTACACTCTCCCCCACTCAAAACTTTTCGTCCCCGAAAAGGAAAAAGAAAGGAAAAAAGGAATTAAGAAATCAACTTATCTTATTCAAAATATTAACTTTATAAACAACTAAATTTACAAGATAAAATAATTAAAATAAAACATACCAATTTATAACCATTATATCCTTTTTATACTTAAATAAATAAAGTTTGGAAAACATTTTTCAAAATTTTTCTAAGTCCAAAATTTACGAATTTTTTTGGTAGAGTCTCCTTTGTACGGAGAGGCTCTGGAGAAAATATAATATCAAATATAACAAATATCACATATAATTTCCAAAATAATATATCCCAACACGAAAAAAATAATATAATAACGCTTTAAACCCGTAATCCGAAAACGTACCTATTTGTCGAGCAATTAACGCTTATTTATGAAACCAAAAGCAGTGGCAATTGCTTCCATAACATGTATTTCACTTATATAATCTAAAAGAGGTTAATAATTATATAAAATGAAATATTTAAAGGTGTTTCGACCACAAATAAACAATCCAATATAAACAACAATCACCTGCAACAAGGCATACAATCATCACATAAAATCAACGCAACTAATCATCCATTCATATCAAACAAAGTAAATAGTTGTTCGGGTTCAAAACTTTAAATTGTACAGAATGAAAAATAAACTACTAAGTGCACTATTTACTCAATAGCCTCAGATGAAACTAGATAGATTATTCATACATCCAAATAATTTTAAAGTATCCTTGCCCCAAACAACCATAAACCAAACAAACAACCATTCCAAACAATAGATCAAGCTAATTTTTATCAATTTCATTTCATAACATTTGTTTTTTGATTTCCTTTTCGTCCATTTAATGATTTGTCTTTTTAATTTACATTTACTTCTTACAAACTTTTACTTTTATTCATTGATTCAATGTTTATTTCCTTTATTTTCATTTATTACTTACAAATATTCGTTTTCATTTATTAATGTCATGTCAGTTTCCTCTTTATCGCATTATATTTATTCATTCATTCTTTATTACATAATTCCATTTATTAACATTCGTTTATTTATAGTATTTATGTTCAACTAAATTTCTTAGCATATCAATTCATCTACTTAAGTTTTAATTACTTTCTTATAATACTTACTTTCTATCACAATTTATTATAGTAATATTTCAATTATAACATAAGTTTGTAACAACTACAACATCAAATTCTTATTTATTAAAGAATTTCATTGAATACTTTCATTATTTCAAATTTTTACTTGTATAATATCATATTACATTTCTTATAAGCATTAGAAGTTTTAATATTTGGTAAGTTATATATATATATATGCTTTTAAGGATGTAGTTGAAAGCTACACAAATTCATTTTATTTCTTTTCAATTAACTTAATGTTCAGTACTAATAGCCTTTTTTTTATATGTTATAAATTTCAACCTTTCTTTTAATTCCACTTATAACTTAGCATTAAATCTCTTATTTCCCTTAGAGGTTTCAATTATTAGTTAAATTCCATTTTACTATACTAATTGAAACTATTAATTAACGGAAACTTAAGAACTAAATACCGGGTTAAATTTCAAATCATTTTAAAATAGTAGATAGATGTATACACTTACAATATATATATATCCAATTATATAAAAAAATTGAAATTTACATTTGTTTATTAAAATAAATCTGTAGTAAAACTACTATAGTGGCCTTCCCACTTCAAAACTTGAAAAATAATATCGATGATGCGTGCACTCATCACCGAAATTATTTTCCAACGACAGAGAGGGGAGTACAGAACTTATTTCTTTCCCAAAATTTCTTTAAACAATTCTTTCAAATTATATTGAAATATTTATCTCAGAAAATACTTCTAAATAATATTATTATCATATTCCAAAATCATTCAAAAGAAATTTTCAAAAATCCCAGAACTTAAGTTCTATAATTTTCAAATTTTATTTATTTTATTTTCTTCAAATCTTATTTTCGATCAATATTTTTAAATTTCACTACCTGACAACCAATATATTACAACCAAATATAACATTTATAAAAAATTTATTTTATATATAGAAAATATAGTAGGCAAAATTATTTCATTCACCTATATTCAAAACAAATATTGTGTCGGTCTGTCTTATTAAGTGTTTAGAAATTCCTATTGATGTAATAGCGTCCCATACACTAACCAGAATTTATAAATACAAAACGGAACAAATTAACACAGTATAAAAACCTTTTTATAACACTAACAAATACGCTCTCTCTTATATGTATACACACTCAGCGACTCATCATTGGGTATTACTACCCTATTAATAAGGAGTCAAACCCCACAAAGCTAAGGTTTATCGCTGACTCAAAGCTCTGATACCAGATGTAACATCCAGCCTTTTTGTACGCTTTAAATCGACGATGAACCACACACGTTAGACTTAAACCATACAGAAGGGCGGATTGTTATGGGGTAAATAAGAAAAAACAGAGAAGAAAAAAAACAAAATAGAATCTTGCAGCGGAATGATAAAATATAATAACCAAATAAACAGTTCATGAAGCTGTTTACAAAACATTTGATTATACTTATACAATACATATCAGAGTTTCACATACCAGAGAATAATAAAATGCAGCGGAGTATATGATGCAGTGAATAATAAAATAGATAATTGTAATAATATCTTCGTCTTCATCCTCCAAAATAAAGTCTCCAAATCCTGTAATGCTCAGACTGACCCGAGCGAATTGAAAAGATAAACACTCGAGTCAGAACTATGTAAGTTAAATCAACTAAAATAAATATGAGTGTGACGGCGTCAGAGATGTTTACGGGATTTGACATCTTCTATCCAGTGTCAAACGTGAGTGCAGTAACTTAGGAGATGCTCAAGATTCACATCTCCTAAGGATCCGTTAAACTATTTACTATGTAGTAATTTTTCGCTATTATAATAATGTCTATTAGTAAAATAAACTTACTTTAAAATAGCGTTAAGGGGTTACCCATATAGCCCTTAACACGTAATAGTGTCCGCAGTCTATACAGTACCTGCATATCTCCTGATCGGGAGACTACAAGAAGATACTCCATAGGTACGACACAAATCAAACTCGTAGTAAAGCTCACTAGGGTAGGTGACACGGCACACAAGGCAATGCCAAGGTAGATATACCAATTACACACACGGGACTGGTGATGACGCATAGCGCGTAGCTAACGCCCACCTCGAGCCACACCCCTAAAAATCAAAGGGCCCAATCAATCATAGAGCAATAGAATGGTATCGAAGGAGTGTGTCCGGTAAGAGGGGATACCTCAGTAGCCCGAGATCGCTCCTGTTTTAGCCACCTTAAGCCAAATTATGGGAGTCGGGTCCATGTTCATACCTCAAAGGAACGCCGCCGACATCCTACTTCATTCTGAAATCTCCACCATGTACACGGTTGTTAAAGTGGTTTTCGGAGTTGGCAGAGAGTATGATAACTTCCGATCCCGGTCTCTTTAACAACCAAACGTTATTATAACACCATGGTCATTTAAAATAATTATACTTCAAAACCAGAATATAATATCCATTTCAAAACCATATAAATACGATATCATTTCTGTTTAAAAACCAATCAATAGGATATCGTTTTATGAAAACCCAAATCAATATAATATCATTTTTATTTCGAGTATATCCTTTCCAAAATCATAGCACTTTCAATGTTATAATATTTCGAAACCAAAAGCTTGAAATTATTACACTTTTAAAACATAATACTTTGAAATTCATAACTTCGAAACATTTTAATTTCGATAAATTTCAAGGCTTTAAATATTCCAAAATTTCAAAACTAAATTTGATAATTTCGATTCTGTAATTAAATTTTATATTGTTTAGTTTTGAAATATTTTACATAATAAATCCCTTATCATTTAAATAAAACTCAAATTACAAATAACTAAATATTTCCTTCAATTCATTTATACTTGAAATAATCATTTAATTCACCTTGACCCCAAAATCAAGTTATAATAATTATACCTTTTAAAATTTCCAATTTAATAAATTTCACATCAACCTTTTTGAGTTTAATTCTTAAATAAATCTAATTTCAAATAGAACTCCAACTTACCTTCTAACCTTAATTTATTAAATCATTATACACTCTATATTAAAATAAAATTTAAATACTTACCCACATTTATTATAATAAAAATCAAACTCTGTTATTAGATTTAATTTTTATTTAACAAACTTATACGTTGCTTAAATTCAAGCATTTAACTATATATAAAAAATAATATTTATATAATATCAAAAATCAATATATTTTAAACCATGTATTTCTTTCCAAAACCATAGAAATCCTTTTCAAAATATTTATATATATAGACCGCGGTGTCTGTATATAATTTTCTATCCTATGGTCAAGTGATACAGATATTTGTCATTTCAATCCGTAATTTAAAATAAAAATACGGTTATATATCATTTCAAATCGCAATCCCAAATGAAACAAAAATGCATAACAACTTGCAATTTATAACAATATAAAATACAACATCCATTCATCCAATATCAATCATCAACCATTTATCACAATCATCATCCAATTCGAACAATAACATCAATATAGAACAGATAATGAATAACAGGTATTTACTGGCAGTTTATATTCAATAATAAATTAAATAACTATTTAACTGGCAGTTTATATGCAATAGTAAATTAAATGACAATTTAATTCAAATAAATTCAATTTAACTGAGATGATGATTAAAAATATGCCAAACAGTCATAAACAAATTTCTAATCACGTCAAAAATTAATTAACACACATAAGAAATTTTAGAAGTTGTGAGTGGGTTAAAACACTCACCTTTTGAATTTAAATTGAATTTAAATCCAATTTAAACCTAGAATTTGAAAATTTGAACAGTCTCAGAATCCATCCAAACTAGTGCCAAATTGTCCGGAATTCCAATACGAAATTAGCGGAGAAAACCGCGCGTAAAACATACCTCGTATGTGAAAATTATATGAGTTAGAAGATTGAAAACAATATTTAAAATAAAATAAAATAAACGCACCCATTTCAAACGCCACGTCACCGTTTGACTCAACACGAGACCACACGCGAGCTACAGTACTATCGTCTCGAACACGTACAACAAGACACGGCCGCCGCCTATGGTTTCAAATCGCCGACACCACGCGCCTCTCCTCCACGATCAGACTTCGCTCCCAAGGTCCTCGCCTCCGGCCGCCCCGTTAGCCAGCTCGCGGCTGTAGCCGATGCTTCCAGGCGCCTCGCACCGCCACACACTTCTCTCATGATTTCTAGAGAAATCAAGACAATCTAGATCGAATGAATAGATGATCTAAGACCTGCTCATCACTGGCTTCACAACGGCACCCTCCGATCGACAAACAGTCGACGATCCACCGTTGGATCGTCAAAAATCCAATACGAACGGCCATGGTTCACACTCGATTTCTAGATAGCTGGTGCGTCAAAATGAAAAATGAATCATAGAATTAAGATACGCTCTTTGAGAGCTTAATATTGATATAAAATTTGTTAGGTATTGAGGAGTTTGAAATTGTGATTTGATTTTGAATTGCAATTGGATTTGGAAGTGAGAATTTGTTTGTCTACCATTGAGGAGGAGAGACAGCTGAATTGTACGTATAGAGATGAGGAATAAGAAATAGGGTAGGGTTTATAATCAGGTATATATATGCAAAGCTGAAATAGAATAGATGGACACGATTGACTTACACGTTGAACGATAAAATGGCCCGAAAAGCCCGTTCTGACTCTTGAACGAATTTGGGTCAACCCATATATCAAAATAGATGTTTTTAAATATTTTAAAAGCATTGGAATAGGTTTCAGGTTGAAATTTTACCGTATGAAGAAGTTATGCTAAAATCAAGTTATTTTAAATTGATTTCAATTGATTTCAATTAAATTGATTTCAAGGCGTTTCGAGTCCGTACTATCAAACGGCAAGTCCGATCGCTATGAAACTTGATATCCTACAATAATTCACTGTTACGGATCCGATGAAACTGGTTTTGTTGAAATCTGAGTCAGTGGCCAAAATGTCTATTTTCTACATTAATTGAATAAATTAATAATAAATTAATTAAATTTCAATTTCAATTCTATAATTTACAGTTTTTTTATCATTTTTGAATTACTTAATCATTTGCCCTAATTTAAACAAATTTAACTGTCGATTTAAAATTTATTAATTCCTCTATTTCAGTGTTTAATTTCAATTTCATTAAATTAAGAAATTTATAAATTTGAAATCCCAAAATCCATTCATTAACTTTTAAACCTTGTTATTCAAGTCTTTTATTACAATAAGCATGCAACTAACATTGGTTCATGATTTATTACATTAAAATCTTTAAATTTCATCTTAATTTCCCATTAACATAATGTCTAAATATTTAATTCTATTTATTTTCAATTAATCCAATTATTAAATTTAAATTCCAATAAATTAATAAATCTTGACTTTCCATTCTTTTTATCAACTAATTGTCATATTATAAATGGAATTGACATTGTTTTCAAATATTATCTTAATTTACGTTAACATAATATTTAGTTACACTTAATGAAATTTATTTCCTAAATTTACTAAATACAGTCAATTATAACCTTACAATTGTTTCAATCAATAGGGATTGCACTAACTTAGTTATTGATTAACTTGCATTAACATTCTTACACTCCATTCCCGTTATTAATTCATTAACGAATTCCAAATTTTTGTTTATTCCAGATTTAATTACAAAATTTTTATTAAATTAACAAATTTAGTTATTGAAAATTTACGGGTCGTTACAGACCATCTTGTATTTTCTAAGCATAGATGAGACTAGACATTTAGTATTATAGATTATTTTATGTATTGTATAGTCTCGTGTGTATATCAGTGTGATGTATGTGGAAAAATACTGCATATTATATGTATTATCAATGCGATTGACTATGTGATCTCTATTATTTGTTGTATATTATGCATTGTTCTGCCTTAAAGATGCACATGTTTATTACATTGTGTCAATACTTTATACGTTTGTTGGTGAGTTATATTCGATGTTTAAATACGTAACAGTGTTAGCCTAAAGGGATATTCACGTATGTAACCCATATCGTCTTATTCTCCATATTATCCAACGATATTATTCTGTAGTACTCTTGTATAGTATGGGTATAGAGGTGGGGGTGCTACAAATATAGAAAGAGGAACAAATGAGGGAAAATCATATGCAGATGTTTATATTCTTCTGTTCAAAGTACATGGAAGAATTATCACACCACAAAATCAGATCTTATTAAAAATATATGGCAAAACTATATCTATTTTAGTATAAAGTATGTGAGAATTAGAATAAAGAAAATGCATCAGTCCTTAGCATACAATTCATCGGATAGTGCAAAGTTGAATCCTTTCTTCTTTTTGATACATATTGTTAACTGGATTTTTGACCAAGTAGATTTTCAACTGGAATTAGAATGTCAAGATGAAGACAAAATGATTCACGGACTTGGGAACATGTTTGAAAAAGCAAGAAGATCATGCCCAACAAGTTTCAAATCAAAAGGAGCAAGTGGAAACTCGGTACCGAGAGGTTTTTTCTATACTTTGGACCTCCTTAACCATTTGTACTTAGAGCATTACCTCATGTGATTGTCATAGAGTGCTTTTCTCAAAGAATAGACGAGCAATTCTAAGCATTTTCCGAAGGAAAACAAAGAAGGCAGGAAAAGACAAGCAATATCAAGAAAGTTATCAAAAATAACTCAATCTCGAAGGAAAAGTGTCTGGAACGTAGTGGGTCAGAGATACAAAGAAAAATGGAAGAGAAGGAGAAGTTTCCAGCAACATAAACCTTTCGATACCGAGAGGAACCTCTCGGCACTAAGTGTTTTCAATTAATGATTGGAGCGATAACTACTTTCCTACACCTTTAGGGTTGATCTAGACCTTGGCCTTCAAGGGATTTTGAGTCTATTGGTGAATTCCTCTATAAATACGGAACCTATATCAACTAAGAGAGGACTTTTGGCACTTATCCTTCTTCATCCTCTATTTCTTCCTTTCAATAGTCACCAAGGCAGAAATTATTGGCAATTCTAGGCTTAAGAACCTGTTAATTCTTTGTACTTCTGCCTTCAATCTCTCTCAAATCTCTAGTAAATATAATATAAAATGGACATAGGATAAAGATTGCCAACTACTATAAAAATTCCCGTGTCTCCTTTAATTTTCTTACAATATTTGCTATATCTTACTATTTCAATAGGTTTTTTGGTATTGTGCTATTTATGGCGTCAACATTTTGGTGCTTTCAATGAGAAAAGAGCTTGGAACTGGAGTTTATAGAAGATGAAGAAGCCTAATAGTAGATCTAGGATTCGAGAGACTCAACCAGAGCATGGGGAAACTGGGAGGTGTCCTTAAATTCCAATAATTTCATTTATGTGACCAAAGAGGAGATGGAGAGAATGATGAAAGAAATTTAAGATGGAATAATAGTTCGATAATAAGAATTGCTAGAGGGATTTTTCCAAAGGATGGCAGAACCAAGGATCAGGAAGTAATGCAGGAGCATATGCAGTTGGAGCGGAGCAAAATCGAACAATGCACCCACGACCAGAACCAATCTATACTAACCTTAATACTCTCGGTGCTTAAGGGAACTGTAACAACCCGTACCTTAATGGGCTTGAATTTCGACCAAAATCAAACCCAAATTCATTAAATCACAAATCGTTGGATTTGGTACCAGCGAATTAGCATGAGCATTATCTGAGGTAGATAGAAATTTAAACTCACAGCGGAAATAATAGTAGGATAAGAATGCTTATTATGACTACTACCTTGGAATTAATGGTATTCTTTGGATAGTAGATTGTCGCATCAACATCGATCATGAGAGAAAAGAAGACTTCACCAACCACTCTGGCTCCAATGACCTATTCCTTTAATCCTATCTCGTGGGTTATAATAAGGAGGGGATTAGAAAATCGTTTTGGTGATTGAAAAATCCATAAACTGTCCATAACATAAATTTATACCGATTGATTTCCATTTAATTGTTATGTCTATTAAGATTAGCAATTCTAATCTAACCTTGCATTGCACACACGATTACTTGCCTATCCATTTCCAAGGTACAAAATACCGACAAAGCCTTATCAACTACCCAATACTTCTAAGTCTATTAGCCACTTAATACTTCTAAATATGAAGCTGACTTTTACTACCAGCATATAATACTTTTAAAAGAGAAATATGCAGACTTTTCTATTCAAGAGCTCAATCGAGGTAGGTGTCGTCATTTAAGATCTATTCCCCATGTGGACTTCTACCGTCGTTAATATTGATCTATTGGTTCTAACTACAGAGACTTTCGACCACTATACATAGCCTTATAATTTATAATAAGCGTACCACTAGCGCATCTATCGTTATTAAAGTCTTAGCAATATGAGAGACTATACCCACGCCACTTAGTACCTCATTAATAAGGACTAGGCAGGCCATTGACCATTTAACACCTATTTATAAGTAGGCCTTTACCATTTAATATCTGACTCCAAGGTGGACTCCTCACTGGTACTATCTAGTTGACATGGCTTGGAAATCTCATTGGGCTACTTAATACTTCTTTTGCAGAAAAGAGGCCGACCTTACAACCGCTTAATACCTCAAACCTGAAGTGAACCTCTCCTGAGATATCTAGTAGCACTCTTATAAATGTGGAATCTCATTAGATTACTTCTTTCGACAAGGAAGCGGGCCTTAAGATAGACACTTAATACCTCAACAATGAGTTAAACCTTTTTAGAGATATCCCTAATTCCAAATTTGGACCATTAATACTTTTCAATTAAGAAAGCATGTCTAATCTCTCATGTTGTCATGGGTCGTAGGATTAGTGATATCTCGCATCCGCAGTAAGTACACCTGACTACTGGTAGCCTCAAAGTGAAGGGCAATCTTACGTCTAGTAACTCTACTGACTTCGCATCACCAACCTACTAAGTTCAATTAACTACCTAAAGTCTTTACTCATATTATCTTAGGTTGACATTGGACTTTGCTTACTAATTCCATTTTTTGTTTAAGGCAACAAGATTTACCTTTTATACTTATCTACCCAAAAATCTCCTTTTAATGCCCATAAATGCCAATTTGCCTATAAAATCATAACGAACATTTCCTATGATATATATGTATGATTACCAAATTCAAATTAGTAACATTATATATATATATATATATATTCCATTTTTAGCAGTCCTATTAATCCACTTATCCCTATTAGTTGTAACCCTTAATTTAATACTATCTATTATTTCTCATTAATTGCCTATTAATTTAGGTTACAATCATTCATTTCCTATTAATTAATTAACAGGAGTTCCTAATTTATTTCCAATTAATATGAATTACTATATTTTATAATTCTAATCATTCACTTCCCTAAAAATAATAATAACTAATGAACGTTACACATAAATAATGCATGAATAAACGTTGTCCTTCTTTATTAATGCAATAAATATGCATAAACGCCTAATAAAAGTACGTATTCATAACCAAATATTTTCTAGGTATAAATACATAACTGTAATATGCTTTTCATATTTAATTTTCTGAAATTAAATTCCTTAGGAAAATTTTCCATTATGATTTCCATAAATTGGTTTAACGCCAAAAAAAAGATTAACACCATTTAATATTACAAGGAAGTGATAATTTATTATTCTTTATTAAATCAAAAGTCGCCTTTCTGATTGAAAAGTAGAAAAAGTAAACAAATTTATAAAAATCAAACAGATGTATTTTCTACAAATTAAACTATGGAAAATCTACAACATAGCACAAATTGGACAGTAATCCAAAAATCCTATTTTACACTCATGTATATATCTGGAATAAAAATATACACCATTCAAATTCTAAAGTCTTTGGGACTGATTTTCAAATCTAGTTGTAAGCATGTTTCTACGACATATCTAAGATAAGAATATATATGCAATAGTTTTCTACGCCAATTCGAGCCTACAACTCACAAATAAAATTAATTTAAGTATAAAAATCAAACGTATGCTAATGAAATAGATTTAAAATCATAAACAATATATATAATTTCCCACTCACCTTTTAATAGCGATCCAAATCTCCATATCTGACGTAGAACCTTAAGTTCATCTTCAAATCCTTTATAATTCAAGAAATATGTATGGCAATGCTACATATATTAGATCCGAGAAGAGATTTGAGATTGGGAGAGAAAATAGATACAAATATATAAATATATAAATTACCTCAAATACACGTATGGTTGATTCTCTTCTCTTATTTTTTATTAGATTTCCATTCTTCTTCACTTTGTGTGAATATAGATATAAATACCTTATAATTTAGAAAGAAAGTGGAGAAGAAGAATTGGCAGAGCTGCCTTGCTTTGTTCAGAAAAATATGAGAAGAGAACGAAGGATTAGGCCTTATAGGCGCTAGAATCAACCAAAACTGTTGGATCAAAATATAATAGATCTGGGCTAGGAATAACCCTGTCGCCACCTTAAGAGCTGTTTACCACTCCCTTATTAGGATCGACCATCCTAAGTCGACCACTACATTAAGCGAGTCGACCTATGGACCCCATTCGATTAACAGTAATTTCTTAAACGAATTATTTCCGTACCGAATTAATTTTTCATCCATAACTTCTTTATTTGGACCCCAATCGCAAGATCCAAATATAAAAGTTGCTCAGAATTTCGCCACGAATGCAATGGTGCAATTTTCGTGGTCAAATTCCATCGTTTGTACAAATTTCATTTTTGGAGCCTAATTAATTAACTAATTATCTAATTAAATAACTAATGCCAAATTACGGGGTGTTACATTCTTCCCCCTTGAAGAATTTCGTTCTTGAAATTTCACCAATGACTAAGTAATGGTTTTGACTCATAATTATCCTAAACTACACAACCAATGAGTGCACAATCAATTTTGCAACTGAACGTACACAAGTGCATAGTGTATTACTATGTCACCACACTGAAATTACGTATGCACAATAATTCTAAATCGAATCCTCCTATATGAATGCATTTTTTTGAAAACATTTTTGAAAAATATGATGCAAACGAACTATATATATTGGAAGTTCTATATGTATGCAGCTTTTGAAAAAAAAATTCAACCTAAACCCCATGCTCCAACGAATAGAATTATGAAGCAACCAATTTTGCATCCACTTCCTATAATCCAAAAATCTAATGCGTTGAAAAATCGCTACCTAAACTTTACTCATATGTCGGAAAAAGAATTTAAGTGGAGAATTTAACATTCTCACTACTTTATAATCTACCTATTCCCGCAGTACAGCGGAAATTATTTCCCAGCCCCGGATTTACTCTAGATTTTCCATGCATAAAATGCATAAGAAGGCTTGTTTTCAAGCTCTAAAATGGAACCGAGTCTAAAATTAGATTTGTGCGCATTGCCGACAAGGTATGGAAAAAGAAATTCCAAGGCTAAAACAACTTTTCAATTGTTACTGCTTATATTTATCGCATCGTAGATCCTAATACACTGTTATAGCTGCAAATTTTAACTCTATTTTCCTTCCCTATGCTTAACATGTGGCCTTCAAAACCAAATATTTCACAAAAATCTTTCTCACTTTTCAAATTTATAAGTCATTTGAAAAATGAAATTCCAAAATATTTAGAAGCACATTTTCCCTTTAAATCAAATTTTTGGACAATAATTCTAAAAATAATTTAAGAGCCAAAAATAACTAAAACTTAAAAACTTTTTTCTTAAAAGAGAAGCTTTTCAAAATATTTTCTTTTCAATTATTTTAATAAATTAAGCCATAATTTCAGCGCAGTCGGAAGTCTGTTATGAACTAAACATATAAACCAAATTCTAAAATCCCACAACTAACCTTTACCCATAAAACTTGACATTTTATTTAAAAATGTCATCATGCCCAATTACCCAAATTTTTTAGCTTTTAACGAACATGAGCAATGACCCATAATACCAAAACAACTTTATCTTATCCTTTGCTAAAAAATTTCAACTATTCAAAACTTCCAGTCTTATATTGCATTTACTGTTACTTAAGTGTCTTTTATAACATTTCCATTTATACTGCTTCTTCACTATGCATATATAAGGGTAGTTTGCATGTCCAGAAACAATAACACAATAAATAAATAGGAATTCATAATATCGTGCATGCCTTTTACAAGACATAACTAACGGTTACAACCCAAACAACCTAAAGAAAAGAACAAATGTTTAAAAGAAAAGAACAATACCACTATAATCCTAAAATAATGCGTACAGACTACCAGATGCCTTGCTCCGTGATTGGAGCTCGATCCATTACTGTGATCCTTGAATGGCCGTAGCATGGCGGCTATACACCCAATCTCGTACCGCTGGCACTGCTGGTGTTGCCAATGGCTTCAGAATTTCCATCTTCCTAAGGAAGGATCTAATGATGGCAGAAGGAACCTTCTACTAAATTGTCACTCCATGGAGATTCACCCGTATTACCTAAAGACCGGAGTGGATAGGTGAAAATACAGAAAGTGAATCCATGGAGGGCTAATTCTTGATTAACAAATTGCATCATAAGGGTGTGAGTCCAATTGACGGCGATGCCAGCAAATCTAGCATAGGCTGTCTTTCGCACCATGAGATAAATCCGGTCTTAACTTTCCATCTTAGGGATGACATTATGCTGAATAATGCACACAACCTAACGGACAGTCAAATGTGGGTTATCCCTCTTCCAAACACCAGCATCCTGAGAAAAGGCATGCCGCAAAATATTTGAGTCGATTACTTCAAAATCATCCAAGTCCACGTCCTTCGTAGAGACCTCCAAAATCTTAGCGAGATTATCATTAATCAACTAAATTAAGACACCTTTCACCTCTGAACGAATCAAACCGATGCCTCTATCAAAATTCTGCACCAATTGAACATCGAAAAGGTAGATGTAGCACATGTAACACTCCTTCTCAAAGGTCTTGCAATAGAGGATCGGTATAAATCCTACCGCGACGAATTGCTCCTCCAGCGCAAAAGCGGTGAAACCTTCTGCTCATTCTGGTCTAGCCAAGTGGCCTCTTGAGGGTTGAGACCATAATGATGTGAGGAAAAACTAGCAGCGTGGAAAGGTATCTTGGGCTAAAAAGTGGTCGGAAGGAGGAAATATGGTTTAGATCTGGAGTTGTGGTAGGGCTCTGTTCAAAAACCTCATACGAGAACTTGTATAAAGAAGGATTTCCCATGGCGCAGCAGTTCTTCCATACCAACTTAGCTGCCCGGCGCTGCTATTGGCATAACAACCGGTACACCATAGGTTGACCCAACCCAGTCCCCTTGTACTAGGGTTGGTTCCTCGCTGTTCTCCCTCTAACACCAACTCTAACATGCAAAACTAGCATGAGGGGGAGGCGAGGCTACCGCTCCTAGGTAAAAATGGCGTCATCTAGGGGATAAATGGAAGAAAGAGGCTGATATTTAGAGGAGGAAGTGGAGGATGGTAGGTTTGGCTTGTTGAGGAAGAAGGAACGAAAAAAGGCAACTGGGGAAATTTTGATGCGACTTTTATAGTCCTGTTCGAGGATCAAGTTATTCCAAAACTCGTTAACTGGTAGACCACTCTAGGTTTACCGCTAGGTGGTCAACCACTAGATGGGCTTTGGGCGTTAACCGAATCTAGGCCCAAATAGGGTCGGATTAAGTAATAATATTCATTTTGCGATGCCTCCTTAGATTTGGCATGATCCGAAAAATTCCTGTCCTGATCACGGCGATGTCAAAGCCTACCGTCTAATCCCGAAGCATGCTCTAGTAATAAACAATAGTCTTAAATACTGTTGCGACCAACAAAAATTTCAAAAAGCCGAAAATATTCCAACTGCTATTTCCTGCCTACTTTGCATGTGAATATTTCTTCCAATAGCTGGTGATACAACACTTCAAGAGAGAAGATTTTAAAAATCTCGATTTTTTAAACCGAAAAATCACTAAGATAAGTATGTGCTTCTTTATACTTGTTTCTAAATAATAGAAACTATTTCATACCAAAACTTCCCTTAAAAATAAAAATTACACATACATATATTTTAGGATTTTCGAAAACCTTTTTTTTAAAATACAAATTTCTTGAGTTGGAAAACTATTACCTTGCCAAAAATAAAAATCAAGACTTTACTGATATATACATATATTTAAGGATTTCAAAAATTAATCTTTTGTAAACTGCAAATTTCTTAACACGACCAGTGTAGTAGTATACATGTTTCTTTGAAAATTAAAATTTCAAAACTTTCCCAAAACAAAATTTCCAAAATATATCCTTGAGAAAAGAAATCGTTTGAGAACTCTATTTTCAAAATCTAAGGCATTTCTAAAACATACTTTATAAAAATTCTCTCTCGGGTATTAGACTAAGGAATTGAATGAATTATTCAAATAAAATATGGTTTTCTATCAAAGAGGTGATATGAATGAACCATAGCAAAAACTTGCCTCCAGAAAATTGCGACATACATACTCTAATTTTCCACTAATCTGGAATAAATGTGTGTCTCCGATTGAAACTCATCATTAAAATCCAAAATCACAAGATAATTAGAATCTCAACCATCAAGTCAAACACCTTCAATCTCCAGGATTCTACCATATGTTGTACTCATGCCCTTCATCATTAGCGCCTTATGCATCACTAGCACTCCATAGGGTACTTCGGAGTCGGCGTGAAAATTTTAACTCTAAGATATTTCCACCCATAGTTGCTTTTCCCATTCCTTCGAAGTGGAACTACAACTACTTTTATGGTTGGAATTCTTAGAATCTAGCATAAAAATATAATAATACTACATAGGAAAGTAAAAATGTGTTCTTCAATTTATCCAAATTCCTTTGATCCTCTAACTTGGGCTCTGATACCAAATGTAACAGCCCGTACCTTAATAAGCCTAAATTTTGATTAAAATCGAAACCCAAGTCCATCAAAGCACAGATCATTGGATTTAGTACCTGTAAATAAGCATTATCAGAGATTGATAGAAATATAAACTCACAACCGAAACAATAATAGAATAAGAATACTGATTATGACTACTACCTTGGAACTAATGGTATTCCTTGGATAGCAGATTGTCACATCTGCATCGAGCATGAGAGAAAAGAAGACTTCTCCAAATAAAACACATCCAACTCTAGTGACCTATTTATATAAATCTATCTTGTGGGTTGTAATGAGGAAGGAGGTCGGAACGATGTTCAAGTGACTGGAAAAATCTATAAACTGTCCATAACATAAATTTACACCGATTGGTTCCATTTAATTATTATGTCATTAAGGTTAGCAATTCTAATTTAACCTTACACTACACACATGATTACTTGCCTAGCCATTTCTAAGGTATAAAATACCAGCAAAGCCTTATCAACCACCCAATACTTCTAAGTCCATTAGCCACTTGATACTTCTAAATATGAAGCGGGCTTCTACAATCGCAACATAATACTTTTCAAAGGGAAATACGCACACTTTGCCATTTAAGACCTCAATTGAGGTAGGATGCATTATTTAATAACTATTCATAAGGTGGACTTCTAGCGTCGTCATTATTGATCTATTGATTCTAACTACAGAGACCTTTGACCACTATATATGGCCTTATAATTTATAATAGTCATACCACTAGTGCATCTATCGTTATTGAAGTCTAAGCAGTGCGAGAGACTATACCCAAGCCACTTACGACCTCATTAATAAGGAATAGGTGGGCCTCTGACCATTTAACATCTATTTATAGGTAGGCCTTTTCCATTTAATACCTAACCCCAAGGCAAACTCTTCATTGGTACTATCTAGCTGACATTGCTTGGAAATCTCATTGGACCACTTAACAGTTCTTTATAGGAAAGAGGCAGACCTTATAGCTGCTTAATACCTCAAACCTGAAGTGAACCTCTCTCGAGATATCCAGTATCACTCTTATAAATATGGAATCCATTAGATTACTTCTTTCGGTTGGAAGGCAGCCCTAAGATAACTACTTAATACCTCAACATTGAATTAAACCTTTTTAGAGGTATCCCCATCACTCCTAATTCCAAATTTAGACCATTTAATAATTTTAAACTAAAAAAGTAGGCCCAATCTCTAACGCTATCTTGGGTCATAGAATTAGTGATCTCGCACATTAGTTTAAGTGCACCCGACTATTGATAGCCTCAAAGTGAAGGGTAGTCATCCATCGAGTGACTCTACTGACCTCACATCACTAACCTACTAAGTCTAATTAACCATCCTAAGTCCTTACTTATACTTTCTTAGGTTGACATTGGACTTAGCTTACTAATTCCCTTTTTATTTAGGGCATTAAGATTTACTTAAATACTTATCTACCCATAAATCTCCTTCCAATGCTCGTAAATGTCAATATGTCCATATAATCCTAAAGGACATTTTCTAAGACATTTATGTATGGTTACTAATTCAAATTTATAACCTTTTATATTTATTCCATTTTTATCAGTCTCATTAATCCATTTGTCCCTATTAATTATAACCCTTAATTCAATATTATCCATTATTTCTCATTAATTATCCATAAGTTTATGTCACAATTTTTCATTTCCTATTAATTAATTAGTAGGACTTCCTAATTTATTTTCCTTTAGTATGAACTACAACATTTTCTAAGTCTAACTATTCGCTTCCCAAAATATAATAATAACAAACGAACAGTATGCATAACTAATGTACAAATAAACGCTATTCTTCTTTATCAATGCAATAAATACATATAAACTGCCTAATAAAACTACCTATGTTGCAACCAAATATATTCTAGACATAAATATGTAACTATAATATACTTTTCATATTTTATTTGCTGGAATTAAATTCCTTACCAAGGTTTCCCACTATGATTTCCATAAATTTGTTTAACACAAAAGGGGAAGGATTGACTCCGTTTGAACTTACAAGGAATGTATAATTTCTTATTTCTTGTTAAATCAAACATTGCACTTTTGAATGAAAAGTGGAAAAAATAAACAAATTTATAAAATTCAAATGGATGTTCTTCCTACAAATTAAACTATGGAAAATCCATAACATAGCAACAACTGGGCAATAATCCAAAAATCCTATTTCACACCCATGTACAGATCTTGAATAAAAATATACACCATTCAAATTCTAAAATCTTTGCGACCGATTTTCAAATCTAGGCGTAAACATATGTCTAAGACAGATCTAAGATAAGAATATGTAGAAATTAGTTTTCCACACAAATTCAAGCCTACAGCTCACAAATAAAATTGATTTAGGCATAAAAAATCAAATGTATGCCTATGGAATAGATTTGAAATCATAAACAATATATACAATTTCTCACTCACCTTTTAAAAGCGCTTCAAATCTCCATATCTGAAGTAGAACCTTAAATTCATCTCCAAATCCTTCTTAATTCAAGAAATATGTATAAAAAGGCTATATATACACATTTGATTTGAGAAGAGATTTAGATTGGGAGTGAAAATAGATACAAATGTATAAATTATCTCAAATACACGCATAGTTGATTATCTTCTCCTCTCCTTTTTGTTAGATTTCTATTCTTCTCCAAATTGTATGAATATAGATATAAATATTATATTTTTATAATTTAGAAAGAAAGTAGAGAAGAATTAATGATAGACCTTCATTGCTTTTAAAATATGAGAAGAAAAGGAAGGGTTAGGTCCGTATTTATAGACGTTAGAATCAACTAGATCTATTAGATCAAAATATAATAGATCCGGGTTATTAGGCTAGGGAAAACCCTAACCTCAGCCTTAAGAGCAGCCAACCTCCCCCTTATAGGGGTATACCTCCCTAGACCGACTGCAACACTAAGCGGTTCGACCTGTGGACCTCATTCAATTAACGTAACTTTCTTAAACAAATTATTTCCGTTCGAATTCATTTTTCGTCCGTAAATTATTCGTTTGACTCCGATCGCAAAACTCCAAATATGAAAGTTTCCCAGAATTTTACCGCAAACGCAATAGTTCAAGTTTTGCGATTAAATTTCATCAGTTGCATAAAATCCATTTTTTGAGCCTAATTAATTAACTAACTAATTAAATAACTAACGCTAAATTATGAGTGTTATAGGAATTTAATAGGTGGCAATATTATTTAGGGCTTAGGGTGAGTTAGGATGCCAAGAATGGATGATGCTGGAGCCAGAAAAGCAAGTTAGAACATGAATGCATAGCGATCAGAGGAGTATATGTTAGAGTTTCCCCATAGGAGCAGTAGGCATAATGAAGCTGGAAGTGCAGATCGGATTACGCATGTGCAACCAGAGGATTATGTACCTACATTTCCCCATAGGAGCGAGGAAAAAATATAGCTATGGAGCGGGACTACCATTATACGACAATAACCGAATAACTTAGATGATTAGACGGGTAGTGAGAAGTGGACCCCCAAACCAGAGTTTGAAGGACATAAATAGGAATCTGTTTACAACCAACATCTGATATGCGAGGAATCCTCCCAATTTCAAGCTTTCGACGTTGGAAGTGTATGATGGAAAGACAGATCCAATAGTTTATCTAATGAGGTATATCTGACATGTGGTGGTGTTGGGTGCTTCTTAGAAGGTGATGGAATGGTGCTCCCCATTATATTTAATGGATTTAGCAGCAATGTGGTTCAAACAGTTGGAGAATAGGTCCGTAAGCACGTGGATCAAGCTAGCGAATAAGTTTATAAGATAGTTCAGGGTTTTCATTTCACGAGTAAAGAATGTGATAGCGCTATCAAGTGGGAAGCAAAGGGTCAAAGAGACTCTGAGGAATTACTTAACTAGGTTTAATGCGACAGCCGCTGTAGTTTATAAGCTAGATCCTTTGGTGATTCTGATGGTGGTAGTTTTCGAAGTTGCAAATAAGGCGGACTTTAAAATTGCCTTGAAAAGGGGTCCACCAATGGATCTTGTAGATTTCTATCATGATGTAGAGAGGTACTTGTGCCAGGAGGACGTTGAAGCTGAGTAAATTGAAATAAATGTTATGGATGACGGAGGACTGTTCGAAGCAGGATGTGGCGGAGATAAAGGAACACGGAAAGTTAAGATAACTTTGGGGGACCGAAGCAACCAAGATGGGAATTAAAATTCTCTTCTTACATTGATCCAACTGAAACCCTAGAGAGGATTTACCTCGATACTAGGGGCAGATCCTCTATAGAAAATCAACTAAGAAGGAACCAACAGATTGGGAGAAAAGGTCTAATAAATTTTGCCTTTTTCATGAAATATATGGACATGGAATGAACGACTATCGACACCTTCATGATTTGATAGATGATCTGGTTCAGAGTAACCGGCTACCACAGTATGTATGGAACCAAACTACAATGGTGCAATCAGAGCAGCCACCATTTGCATCGAATGCATTGAGAAATGATCATGGCTCTGGGTCGAGATTGATAATCCCATAACCGGGATAGAAAAGAGCCAGGTTCGTTTTCCATGCTTTTTTTCGTTTTGAATAGTTAATATGATAATAATCTTAGACCGCTTACACATGTATGAGACCTCGATTGGTCTCAAGGTACGCTATGAGTCGGATGTCTGACATGAATATTTAGGATTTTTACTTGCTTGCTTTGATTTAAATATTTGATTTTTAAAATCACATGAACGTGATGACTAATATTGTTTGTGGTAGTCCCGTCTAGAGATAGGGCGATGACCATAAGAAGTAAGTCCACTAATCGGAGAGTAAGTGGATGGACTTGCTTAGACGTTGACCCTCTTGTCAAAAAACGAGCAAATTGGGCTCAGAAAGGATCCGAAGAGATCAAAAGGAAGTTCCGTCACCGGAAGAATGAGTGGATGGGCTTGCTTGGACATTGGGTTCCCTCGTTGGAGTGCAAGCAGATTAGGTTCAGCAGGGATCTAAAGAGATCAGAAGTAAGTCCCTTCGCTGAAGAGAGAGCGGATAGGCTTTCTTAGACATCAGTTACCTTTTCGGAGAGCAAGCGGCTTGGACTTAGCAAGGATCCAGAGAGATTGAACCCTAGATTAGATAATAAATGATCTGGAGATATCGAACCCTATATTGGAGATAAACAATTTAAAGAGATCGAATCCTAGATTGCATGACAAACGTTATTGAGAGATTGAATCCTAGATTGGATGTGAAATGATACAAAGATAGCAAGTCGAGGGAAACCATTTTAATGGTTGAAAAATAAAGCAGCGAGTTTAGTAATCTCGGCTGCAATAAGGGCTCGATGTCATTATGTTAATAAAAACGGCTCCATAGTTTGTTAACGAATTGGTCCACTATAGAGACGAGACTTCATTAGTTCGGATCAGATCTAAGAATGGACACCGACTTGACCTTAGAATTTGAGCACCTTATAATCAGAATAAAATAAATAAATCCCAGACGAACATGGGATGATTTCCATGTACGATATGATAACTCTAGATGACACCGGATTGATTGTGATTCATGACTAACATTTAAGCAAGGACTAGAGTCCTTAGCTATGATGGTCTGAAATGACCATGGATTTTTTAGGAGAATCCAAAGGAACTGGACGATTTACCAAGTTTGGTATCAATGGATGGCCGACGGGATTAATTACCAAAGATTGACTACTGTTAAAACATGTTCTTAAGCAAAGCATATCTTACATTCATAAGGTATACATTGGAGGGCAAGTGTTAACCAACTTTTTGACCAAGCGGATTTTCAGCTGGAATTAGGATGTCAAGATGGAGACAAAATGATTCAAGGACTTGGGAACATGTTTGGAAAAGTAAGATGATCATGCCCAATAAGTTTCAAAGAAAAAGGAGCAAGGTGGACCACTTGGTACCGAGAGAAACCACTCGGTATCGAGAGTTTTTTTCCTTCACTTTGAACCTCCTAAACCGCTTGTACTTGGAGCACCACCTCAAGTAATTTCCATGGAGTGCTTTCCTTGAAGAATAGATGAACGACTCTAAGGAATTTTTGGAGGAAAGCAAAGAAGGCAGGTAAAGACAAGCAATATTAAGGAAGTTATCCAGAATAACTCATTTTTAAGGAAAAGTGATTGGAGCATAATGGATCAAAGATAGGAAGCAAAGTGGAAGAGAAATGAGAAGTTTCCATCAACACAAACCTCTAGGTACTGGGAGGGCCTATCAGTAATGAGTGGTTTCAATTGATGGTTGGGTCGGCAACTTCTTTCCTACACCTTTGGGATTGGATCTGGACCTTGTCTTTCATGGGCTTCTGAGTCTACTAGCGAATTCCTCTATAAATACCGACCCTATAACAACCAAGGGATGGCTTTTGGTACTTCTTCTTCTGCATCCCCTATCTCTCTTCCAATAGCCACCAAGGCAGACATTGTTGGCAGTTTTAGAGTTAAGAACCTGTCAATTCTTTGTACTTATGACTTTAATCTATTTCAAATCTCTAATAAATAAAATATGAAGTGAACGGTATACCAAAGATTTTCGAACCACTATAAAAATTCTAGTATCTCCTTTAATTTTCTTACAGAATTTGCTATATCTCACTATTTCAACAGGTTTGTGAGTATTATGCTATTTTTGGCGTCAAAACATATTGTTTTCCATTTAAATTAGAGTAAGTTTAAAAAGAAATACTAGGAATAAATTATATACAAAAAATACTCTAAAGAGCGAGTAAATTTAAACATTTTGCTACTAATTATGTCAAAAACTTATTCGTCGAATTTTCTATTTAAATTAAAATATTGCAATATGTTACAAAACTATAATTTTAATTTACTCGATCAAGATAAAAATATATTCAAACGATGATTTTAATAATATAAGCCATAAAACCAAAATTAGAAAGATTACGTTAGAGTTTCAATTTAGGAATAAATCCATTAACATATTCATCAAAATCAATAATTAAAAATTTGTTAATCTCATCAAATAAATAATTGATATATTTATTTAAGCATGAGATATGTGCCATTTGATCAGACTACATAAACAATAGAATTTCAAAACATAAACCAATCTGCCTACTAAGTCTTATGAAACGATTATGATATTTAAAATAAAATTTAAGCATGACTAACTTACAATAAAAGATAAAATAACATAAACAATCTATTTCAACTCTATTTCCAACATGATTAACAAAATCAAATAGTTTAGGAAAAAATGAAACTTGATTTTTATTATTATGAGCAATAGCCTATTTGTAATAACAAAATATAAAGTATCATATTCTATCAAATATCATCTGTTAACCCCAATAATCTGTATAGATCTAAATGGCTTAAAGCACAATATAGATGAAATCGCATAGGAAATATTGGTATTGATTTTATATGAACATAAGAGCTTTATTATCGAGATGTAGCTATTGAACCTCAATTTCATTTTAACGCTTTTGATTTCATTACTAAATAAATCAATAAAAAAAGTGATTTAAGTCACTTGCCCAAAAAGGCGAAAATCTATAGTACCTGCACAAAAGAAAGAATGCTATACTATTTGCATAAAAGAAAAGGAAAAACTAATTAATTTCATAAATTGAAAGTGGATAATGTAAATTAGAGCATGCAATAAAATGGCATAAAAGAGGAGGCCATTAAATAGAGTTATGAAAGTAATTAAAAAAATCTTTTATATTACCGCAATCGATATCTCCCAAACCCTGGAAAACTAAAACCCGAACCCTTTTATGGATTGATAAGGATAGTTATTAATAATTATCTAGAAAAAAGATTTCTCATCGATACGGACAAAAATATGGATAGACTATTTTTAAATTATAAAATTCCCGATTTTTGTATTAGAAATAATAATGATTTTTTTTGCAAATTTTTTCATCTATTTTCATATTGCACAAGAGTGTATTTATACATGCTTCAATCCCGTTTGCTCAAAAAAGGGGCAAACACCCTAAGAGATTATGTAGAGCTGCATATACTAAATGTATTCTACAACCATTATTTGTAAGAGAATTAATATTTATCAAAGGGCGAACCATACATAGATAACATAGAAAAATTCTATAGAAAGTAAATAACGCTCAAAATTTATGGTGGTTTGGTTAAAGATTGCCCATATCCACTATGGATAGTATTCATTTCTTCGCGGATCTCAAGTACAATATAAAAATACAAATTAAATGGTCTACGGATCGAAAGGAATGAAAAATATAGCTTTTGGAATTCGGTTTAGCGATATCTGTTCGGTAATTTTTTCTCTCAAAAACTTGTCCTCCATTGTTATTCATCCATAGGGTATTCATAGGTATGAGGTTATGGAGCAAATTGGTTCGACGCTTCCTAAAGGATGGATACTTTTCATGTTTGACTTGTTCTCATCGAAAATGATTGGTTCGGAATTGCTTTGGCTCAACAAGTGTTTGGTCTTGATTATTTGGTTCGGTAGGTGTTTTGTTTAGTACACTGCAACTGAACCAAGTTTCAGGTTCGATGGTGAAAACTACCAAATCTCTTTTCTTGTTTGCTAGTTGAAAGCTATCAGACAGTTTTTCCTATCGGGAAGTTGAAAACTACCAAACCATTCCGCTTTGATTGCTTCTAAGCCATTGTCTTTACCTATCAAAATTTGTTTTTCTCTTCTGATTTTCTTTAAGTTATCTTTTGATTCTCTTGTCTCTTTGTTTTCCCTTTGTAATCGTTTGATAATACACTTATTGTGGGCCTTCCAATTATTTTTGTGTTTCTGGCGTCTTTATGCATCTGTTATGATGTGAACGAAAATGCCCACAACATGTGCCTCCGAAAAAATACCTTTGCGAATGCAAAATGTACTTTGCCCCATCTAAAATCATATCTTTTTATGCAATGAGCATATCGAACCTTGAATGGTTTAGTACGTAGTTACAAATGTTTTAGTAAGTCTCCAACTACCGGTTGCTGTGAAAGTTTTTGACTATTTTAAGGGAAATACTTCATTAACATCCTTGAAGATTCGTGCGTTTGGTGGCTTAGGTGGTAGCATCATTCATGTTGAGAAACACAAAATTCTTCAATGAGCCAATATGATTTGGTTCCATTTTCGTACGGTGCTTATTTCGGTCTGGTTTCATTTGATTTGGTATTTTTCATTTCGATAGTGAAACGATTACTTAGTTATTATAAGGGCATCTCCAGTCGTGCCATTACATACTGAATTTGGTCGAAATTAATCTCCAGTCGTCAAATTCAAGGCAACAATTCAGCTGAAAGTTGAGGATTCGATTCAGAATCCTGAACTGGGCTTGGGCGCCCATTTAATGGGCGCCTAAGCCCTGGCGCCCATTAAATGGGCGCCCAAGCCCTCCTCCCACAAACCCCGTCGTCTTCCAATGGCTATAACCGGCCCCTGCATTTGAATTCCAACAGCTAAAAACGGTCATATTTTGACCCCAACGGCTATAAACGTCATATTTAAAATTACAATGGCTATAACGGTCATATTTAAAATTACAACGGCTATAAACGGTCATACTGAAAATTACAACGGCTATAAATGGTCATTTTTATGATTTCCCTACATATATCGGAATAATATTCAGATTGTAATACACACATCTCTTCTTCTATTACAATTCTATTCTCAATTCCTTAATATTGAAAGTATGTCTCATCCATTTCAATCATATACCGAAGCGATGAATATGGATAGCTGGGATTTAGATTCTCAACCCTTTCAAAATGTTCATCCCCAAACCACCATGCTCCATGGTCTGGCGATGAAGATAAGGATTTGTGTTATATTTACTGTCATTTTTCTAACGACTCGGTAAAGGGGAACGACCAAAATGGAGAGGCGTTTTGGGCAAAAGTCATGACTGCGTACAATAAAAAACATGTTGAAAAGACGAGGTCAATGTCTGCAATCACGGGTCATTTTGGGAAGATTAATCGACAAACACAATTCTACGAGTCGTAGATCCACAAAATAAGAACAACAAATCCAAGTGGAAGGGGTGGCGAAGCTGAACTAGTAGCGTTTTGTAAAATATGATTTTTAATTTACATTCATATTTCTGAACATTTATTTTCAGTTTTACAATATTCAATGGTATATCATTTTTTCGATGCATTATGTAGATATCAATATAGATTTACTTCATCAAATATAAATGATATTACAAACATAAAAATTGAAGCATTCTACACTTCGTTACAGAAATAAAAAAGGCAAACATATGTAATTAAACAAAGATCCACCATCCCCAACTACTGATTTCCATGAGAATTCCAAATATGCTCCATTAAATCCATTTGGAGTCTATTATGAATAGCTGCATTATGATATACTTCATGATGATCGTCATGAATTGCGTACTGTCCTTCATTTCGTAACGTGGCTGTGCGAAACAACTCGGGGGGTTGTCTTGCCCCCTCATATTCGAAATCAGGATAATCCATACCGCGTTCATCTTCAATGATCATGTTATGCAGAATTATACGACAGAACATAATTGTAGCCATTTTTGATCTCTTCC
The DNA here is from genome assembly GCA_030765085.1 of Allium cepa. Classification (NCBI taxonomy): domain Eukaryota; kingdom Viridiplantae; phylum Streptophyta; class Magnoliopsida; order Asparagales; family Amaryllidaceae; genus Allium; species Allium cepa. The sequence continues at coordinate 435,910,658 of CM060943.1, forward strand.
ATAATCTACATGGATTGCTGACCATTGCAAACCTTGCTTGTAGGACCCCAAACGCCCTTTCTACGTCCTTCCTTTGTCCTTCCTGCATTGCAGCAAATTGTTTCTGTTTTGCCGTCATTGGGTTTGCAAATGTCTTTACAATCGTACTCCATTTGGGATAAATTCCAATCTCCTAAATAGTATCCATGCTCATATGTGTTATGACCAAGAGTAAATAATACGGGAGTTGACTTACCTTGCGCCAAATCATTAAACAAAAGAGATCGTTCGACAACGTTTAAGTCATTAAGAGAACCTGTCATTCCAAAGAAAGCATGCCAAATCCACAAATCATGAGAGGCAACTGCTTCTAAGATGATAGTTGGTTTTTTTTCTTTGCCGTTATATGCTCCATGAAAGGCTTTTGGACAGTTCTTCCACTCCCAATGCATACAATCTAGACTTCCAAGCATTCCAGGCCAGCCCTTGCTTTCATGCATTTCACGCAAGCGCATTACATCTGCCTCATTTGGAGAACGAAGATATTCCGTCCCATAAATGTCCACAACAGACTGACAGAAGTGATCTAGGTTTTCCAATGCTGTACTCTCTGCAATACGATATGCGTCGTCAAGGGCATCGGCAGGTGTACCGTATGCTAACATCCTCAAAGCTGCGGTCATCTTTTGATGGCCAGTCAAACCTTGTTTTTTTGCAGCGTCCTGCTTAAAAATAAAATAATTATTATTCTGCTGAATACTTTCGAGAATTCTTATAAATAATGGATGACTCATTCTGAATCGTCGTCTAAACATATCTGGACCGTAAGTTTGATCACGGGCAAAGTAATCTTGCATAAATGTTTTTTGAAATGCTTGCTGGTTACGGTTGATATATTTCCGACCCATGACAGAACCACCATGTTTTCCAAAAGTTGATCCGTATGCTTCACGGTATATCTCCATCATTTCCTCCTCCTCTTGTTGATGCGCTAACGCGTACGCTTCTTCTTCCGAGTCACTGTCACATAGCAATATAGCTTTTAGTAAACTTCCAGACATTGTTTGATATTTGAGGATAGTTGTTTGATATTTGAATGTTTTGTTAGACTAAATTGTGGTGAACAAGTATGAATCCATATGGTTATATATATATGACTAATTCTTGAGTGGAGAGAAGGGGGGTCGGTTTACGGTCACCATCACGTACTGTAGCCATGTTAATTTGCCGGTCAAGAATCTCTGCTTTGTTGAGTGGAGAGAAGGGGGTTCAGTGTGCGGTCAAATCACGTACTGTACGCACGTTCATTTGCCGGTCAAGAATATCTGCTATGTTGAGTGGAGAGAAGGGGGGTCAGTGTGCGGTCAAATTATGTACCGTAGCCACGTTTATTTACCGGTCAAGAATTTCTGCTATGATGAGTGGAGAGAAGGTTGATCAGTGTGTGGTCAAATCAAGTACCGTAGCCACGTTCATTTGCCGGTCAAGATTCTATACTTTGTTGAGTGGAGAGAAGGTGTGTCAGTGTGCGGTCAAATCACGTACTGTAGCCATGTTCATTTTTCGGTCAAGATTCTCTGCTTTGTTGAGAGGAGAGAAGGAACATCCATTATATAAATTCACAAATCGTTATATGTTTAAATCATTTTAAAACCTAACATTATTCAAACTACATTGTCCAACATGACATTTACGTCTCATGAATTGAAGTTGCTTATGCAGTACTACATTCAAACCGATGAGATGTGCGATAATCAGGAGTCAATGGTAATTAATTTTTGGGACAATCTGGATGAACTCTACAACAACGACGTGGGCTCTCAAGTCACACGTACGGCTCAAGAGCTCAGGACTGCATACGGAAACTTTACTAGGGCATGCACGCGTTATACAAAGATTATTAATGAGGTAATATTGGAAAATGTGTTTGAGACTACACATTCGACTTATGACGGTCGATACAATTTAAAATATCACACGCCCTTCTTAGCCCATGACGCGTACTTCATACGTCAAAACTGGCTAGAAATATTTGGATGGCCTTAAGATAATAGTATTGCTAGTTGGTTATGTAACATTCGTTAATGTGTCGAGAGCTTTCTGAATTGTCTTTTCAAATGATAATGCTATTGTTGTTGTCAAAGCTAATGCCTATATGTAATGTTTGTTTACATTTTCCCTTGTGTATTGTATGTTGTCAGATCAAAAAGTAGTGGTAGCACAAGTGTAATGTTTGTTTATATATTCTATTTCTGGCTTACTTATTCATGAATCATAATCAGCTTCTTCCTCACTCACAACAATAAATTCTTCAACGCAATGTCTTCTTGGCCTTCTTCTATCGGTTCAGATGCAGGTTACGTGCCTACGGAAAGTCCACATAATGATAAGGATTGGCTTATCGATTATCAAGAACAACACTATGAATATGTCCACGGTCAGTTTCAAAACCTTGAGCAGCTGAGACTTCAGGAAGTGGTTGAACTGCCATACGAACAACATGTTGTTCGTATGGCATATGAGCAACCTGAGAACCAAGATCAAGTTGTTCAACCTCCCACTGAGCAAGAAGTTGAATCGCACCTAGTTTGTTGTCAGTGCGGGTATGAAGTTGAAGTTGTAGTACGTGTGGATGGAGAAAATATTGGTCGTCGAATCCAACTATGTCAATTTTGGCCAAATGGTTGCAATTACGCGGAATGGTTGGATGATCCTTTATGTCCAAGGGGCATAATCTATGCAAACGAGCTAGAACAGGAGATAAGACGTCTTATACTTTCGATACAGGGGTTGCAGTTTAATCGTCACGTCTAGTTTCTTCATATTTGTGGTCTATTATTACTGTGTCGTTTTTAATCAGTGTTCTATGTTCGTGTGCCTCACTAGTAGTTTTTTATGTCACGAGTAGGTTTTTATAAGTTTTCTATCTACTGTCACGGTTGGTTTTTTTGTATGTTTATATGTAACTAGTTAGTGCTTATAAGTATACACAAACATATAGAATTCACATTGTACACCAACATATATAATTCATAGTTAAACAGACATATACAATTCACATTATACACCAACATGTATAATTCACAGTATACATAGACATATAGAATTCACAGTATACTCGAGCATTATCATCCAAAATCCAAGAACGTGAAAGTATATAAACATAAAGAATACACAGTATACTCAAACAATGACATAAGTACATAAGCTATAGGAACTGCAACATATAATAAAACGTCTACTACGCATAAACTAAAAGGTATACAGCTAAAGGGATGCAACGTCGTCGTCGTCAGCATCATCACCATCATCATAATCTCCGTCATCGTCATTGTCATCATCATCATCTCCATCACCATCATCATCGCTATCACCACCATCATCATCTCCATCGTCGTCATCGTCATCCCCATCACCATCATCCCCCTCGTCCTCATCATCCCCATCGTCCTCATCTAAACCACCAGCATCATACCCACTGGGACCAGCATCACCTCCGCCTTGTGATCCGAAAGGCTTATATACAGCAAGTCTAGCTGATAGCTGATCAATCTGGGCCTTTAGCATCTGTGTATGCTGCATGTACATATCATGCATGGTGTGTGTATGTGCAAGAGTCATATCGTGAAATACACCAAGTGAAACTCTGGCCTGGTCCAATCTAGCAGCATACTACATAAAGATGATATTTGACATAGTATGAAACCAAGCAGAAAATAAAGGAAAAATGACAATAAACAATAAATGTACCTCACACGGAGGATATAACCCGACTGAAGGCACACCAGGATAGTCGGGGTGATCTGGAAAGACTAAAGGCGGCTCAATCAAAGTACCTGTCACGTCATATGCTCTAAAAGTATTATCAGGCTCCAACTGCATGGGAGTGTAGGATTGATTTCACCCTAGAGGGGGGGTGAATAGGGTGATAGTGTAAATTATAAAAATTAATCGCGAAAGCTTATAAATTAATTTCAATTCAGATCACAGAATAGCAGCACAGATATCGCAGAATATAAATAACAGAATAAAACAGAACAACACAGAATTTACCCAGCTTCCGCAAAACCCTGCCTACGTGCTGCCCCCAAGATTTCTACTAGAAATTAGATAGTCCCTCGCTTACACACGTAAACTCGCTATACCCGCTATTGACTAATCTAACTCTACGCTCAAAACCCTGCCACAACTCAACTACCGAGTTGCGAATTCTCAAGCTACGCCACGTAGCTTGTCCCCTAGTCACACGACTAGAAATTTAAAACGGTTTAAAAAGAAAATACAATTAAAACAATTAAAATAAAATTAAGCCCTAATTATAAATTTAAAGCCCTTAAAACAAACTCCTTTAGAAAGTAGGCCGGCCTCCTTTGCTATTCGACCCGTCTCTTTTATTTCTCTGTTCGTAATGGCGGCCGTTCCTTTTTAGGGCTTTGTCCTTGATCAAATTGGGGCTTTCGAAGTGCCGATAATCTGTTGATTGATTCAATGATTCTTCGCGTGTACTGTTGATCGATTGTTTCTTACTTCGGCTGCTTCGTTGTTCGATAGAGTTCGACTCCTTGCTTCGGTATGTAATTTTATCCTTTTGCTTTACTGGGTTGATGCTTGAACTCGATCGTGATTCGAGTTGGATGATTTGTTCTTTGTTATGCTCGAACTCCAATAAATTTGCCAATGATGTTTCGTGGTTTATATAGGGTTTGTAACCCTAGATTTGCGTCGTATATTCTCTGTTTGAATTTGTCATATTATTCACCTCGGCCGTTCGATTAATTTCTGATGTTTGATGATTTCTCTGACTAATTCATATGTGGATATTCTGGTTGCTTGATGATTACGACTTTGAATTAATTTCGTGATGACTTTCGACTTTGACTTGTTCAACATTGAAATTTTGACACGAACTTGATGCTGGATAATGTTTGACATTGACTTGGTTTTTAACTTGTTCCTATTTTGTAATTTCGGCTTCTTGAATTTCTGGCCCCTGTGTAATTTAGCTCTGGCCATCTTTGTTTCAATGCTGATCTTGATTTCATGAATTTAATATTGACACTGTTATGCTTCCACGACTTCGACATTTACATTGTTCAACATTGTCCTGATTGCTTTGGCTTCACTACATAGCATATTTGTGCATTTTAAAATGTTGCATCATTGAGTAGTTTTCATTTGTGTCATGTTGTATCATTTACTTGATGTGTTTGCACTGTACATTGAGCATAGATAAGGTTGCTTTGGTCTGGATTAGTGCAGTGTGTATTCTAGCTTGTAACTGTTGCATACTTTGATGGTTCATTGGTGCACTTGCTTGGTCATTTTGTACTCGCATCCATAGTTGAGTAATTTCCACTGTCTTTTGTTCACCTGCTGATGTTTGTTGCAGTCTTGAATCACTTTGTTGTCGGGCTCACTGTACACTGATGTATTCTGGTTTGATTTGCTACTTGATGTAGTTTGTTTTGTTTGCATATGCTTAATGGTGTCACTGTGACCTGTTGCATTTGTGCATTGCCCTGCTGATTTACTTGTGATGTTCTTGTAGTCGAGTCATGTTGCATGCATTGAGTAGCTGGTCTTTGTATTTCCAGCTTCATCACTGTTTAACTTCCACACTGTTGCATTGTTGTTCACTTCTCTTGTATCATTGGTACATGTACATTGCTGCTATATTCTTGCTTCACTGCATATGTTGTAGTTGCTTTGTACTTCACCGTACTGTTGAGTTTCCTTTGGGATTGAACTTGAGCTTTGAATTGTACCATGATAGTCATGTTCCATTGTTGTACACTGCATTCATGTCACTGGTATGCTGCAGCTTGCATCTTTGTTGCATTTGCTTGAATTTGTGTCATCTTTACTTGCATTGCTGTACACTTTTGGTCATTGTTGTAGTTGTATCTATGTACACTACTGCCTTATTACAGTGGTCTGACTTGAACTTGATGACTTGAACTTGCATTGAGTTTTGTACACTGTTTTTGACTTGTGACCTGCCCTGTGTTGAATCCAGTTTTTCAAAAAAACTCGGGTTTGACCTTGTGCTCGATTCGAGATTTTCAATGTTATTGCACGTGAGTTGAACCCGGCTTTTCATTTGGGTTTGACCTGTGCTCACCTGTCCCTGTAAATCGATCAAGTGTATATATCGGTGTGCACGGCCTTGTGGCATATACAGTAATACACTGTGTATGTCACAAGTTGTTCGTGTATGATGAATTCAAATTTAAATGATGACGAACAACCCAAATAACTGAGGCAAATATTATTTTCAAAAACCATATTTTATTTTTGAATTGCAAAAATATTTCTTTTTCAATTTTACCGCGTTAGTTTATATTTTTGCAGATTGCTCAGATGCTGGATTCTAACTGGAATGCAGTTGAAGATAAATACGAGTGTGAGTGATATGTAGTGAGGTGACCTGTAAATATGAAATGTGATGTAATTGTAATCAAAGTTGTATAGTTATAGTGAGAGCTTGAAATTGTACTATTCAAAGTTGTAATAAATATTTATTTGAATAAAATATTCGTTTGAATTCAAATTCTGTGTTATTTATTTTATTCAGCAAATATTTATTTAATCTGTGAAAATAAAATAGTATATTATCAAATACATTTAAACGAATGTATATATGTTTATTATCATCAAACAAAAATCATATAAGCGCATATTCAACAATCTCCCCCTTTTGATGATAACAAACATATATTTAAGATTTTGAATATGTTAAATGTATTTGATCATTGATATATTCTAATTGCTCCCCCTATTTTATTGCTTCCTCTCTACACAAAACTCCCCCTACATATATGCATACAAATAAAATATGCAAATGAGTCTAGATGCAAAATGGAAAATTATTTGACCTTTGCTAGATTTTATTTGACAAAATCTTAACTTTTCTCTCCCCCTTTTGTTATCAGCAAAAGAATAATAGTGTTAGAGAAAATAGAGATAAAGTGATCGATATTAATCCAACATTAAAACCCAATTGAATATAAATATTAAATTTCAATAAAAAATCAAACAAAAATCATAAATATTTTATTAGGCGCATATTCCACTTTTAGAATGATGGAAATGATGTCATCATATAAAACCATACAATTATGTCTATTTGTGGTATACTTATATCAGGAATTTGAATATCTACTAACCATGCATAACCGTTAGGACTTTTAAATGAGATTAGTAGTATTCCAATTTTATTTTAAAAAAAAATGAATTCAAGTATCTTCTAACCACGCATAACCGTGAGGACTTTTAAATGGGATTAGAATCAACTTGTTTATTTTAAAAATCAACTTTTGATATGCGTTCCATACATGCATAACCGTGAGGACTTTTAAATGAGCATGGAAGCACATAACAAATTCCAAGTAATTCACCCATGCATAACCGTGAGGACTTTTAAATGAGAGTGAATACTTTGGTATTTATTATTATTATTATTACCTTTTTTTAAAAAAATGTGAAAAACGAAAAAACGAACGATTCCTGTTTAAAGTACCACATATTGACAAACTATATAGAATTTTGATGAGTGATGGTCGTTAGAAATATGATAGATATAGAGATGGTCATGGAATTTTTACCAACAAAACAGTTTTATAACTCTTGTTTAAATTTCTAAAGAAATTTATTAATTATACCGTCTCGAGTCATAATATTTGATCAATGTTAACACTCATCACTTTTTCAATCACTATTTTTCTTTTCGATAAACATTAGGGAGTCAGATTAGTCAAAATAGTCATTTAAAAACAAATTCAAAAATAATTATGATTTTTTTTTAAAAAAAATGACTAATCTGAAACTATGGTCAAAAATGATTTTCTCCGGGGGGTTTTAAAAGAAAATTTTCTGCTATTTGAAAATTATTTGAAATGAAGAATATGCAGATATTTTCTTTGAAAAACGATGCAGTTTGCTAAGTGTCAAAAAAAAATCACGTTCCACTAGTAATTTTCCTATCAACTAGATTACCAGTGTAATCTGCATCTGAATTTCTTTTTCACTCAAAATTATCATTAATTGAATTCGATTGACCAAACCATGAAGTGTGCACTAAAAAATTTCAAACTCAATTTTTCAGCAATTTAAATGACATTCTTTTGAATTTGAATTGAAGCCGTGTAAATAATCAAAAACAATGAATATAGAGTTAGTCGTACTATAACCAATTGTATTATCCAACAAAACACTATTTTTAATTCAAATTGATATATATGAAGTAATTCAAAGAATCTAGAGATTATTATAGTGTTTTTGGCATAAGAATATACTTGGCCAACTATGATGAATAAGTCAGAGTCAAAATCATCATCTTTTCATCAATCTGAATATTGGCTGATTTAATTAAAAATACGGTGCAGATTATCACATTTAATATATCGTTTAAAACATATCATTACCTGTTTTACCTTTACGATATTTTTCGTTGTTGTCCATTGTGATTCTGCCACCTTTTTACTAGGCTAAGGAACTTTGCTTTGTCGCCCGTTGTGTTTCTGGAACAGCCAAAATCCAGAGAACACTGTTGTTGTTCCTTAGCCTGCCACCACACCTACATGATGAAAGATTTATGTGACCTATTTGTTTTTATAGGTCCATGATTGTTAGTGGCAGAAAATTTTGAAAAACAATTTTGTGGAGACCCAAAACTATTTATAATTGTTCCCTTTGGCACCCAAATTTGATTAACTTTGAGAGATTTTATATTTGTGCCTTTTGGAACCCAAATCGGTATAGTTCTCACATGTTTGGGTCTATACCAACAATTATTGTGATCGTGTCCAAATTTTCTACAAATCGTGCACATTGAATTTTCTTGATTAATCTTGTTTTCAACAATTTTCGAATTATTATATCCAAGTCCTTGTCTAACCGTATTAACAGTTTGCTTTCCTAATAGCATATTCAACGATTTTTCACTTTTGGAAAATTTATCTAAAGTCGTTGACAAATGTTGGACTTGTGTTTTGAGATATTCGTTTTCATTCAACAATTGAGTGCACTTTTTGATAGAATTCTCTCTCCTAGTATTTTCATTCTCCTTTAAAATCAGAATTTCATTTTCAAGCGATTTTATTTTAATTTCTGATTTTTTAATTTCTTCATCAAATGTTGGACACTTATCACACTTAGGGATCCTACTTTGATAGGTTTTAACTAATTGATCAAGTTGTTTATTACATTCTATCAAAGTATCTTTTTGAGATTCAAGTTTGGCGTATTTTTCCCTAAGTCGTTCAAAACAACCGTTTACTTCATGAAAATATATAAGCAACTCAGAATGGGTAAGTTTTGATACCTCACTTGGCTCGTCATCGTCACTGTCAGTTGTATCACCTCGAAGACACAATTCTGCCTTTTCGCTTTCACTGCCAGTGCTTTGATCATTCTCGTCTATTTCATCCCAAGTGGCTGCAAAACTTTTCTTTTTCTGTTTCTTTCCGTGGATGGATTTAATTTGTGGACAATCGGGCTTGATATGGCCGGGTTTGTTGCAATTATAACAAATAAACTTTTGTTCTTTCGAGTAGTCTAGTGCTTTGGCTATTCTGCTTTTTTCTTTTTGAATTCGAGCTGAATTTCCATGTTTTTGATTCCATTTTTTGAATTTCCTTATTAACAGCTCCAATTCTGCTGCTCCATCATCTTCATCGTTATCATCATCACTTTCGGTTGTTCCTTTGAGAGCTATTGATTTCTTTTGAGTGTCACCTCCTTCACGCTCTTCTTTGAATTTCATTTCTAGCTCATAAGTGGTGAGATTTCTGATGAGTTCTTCAACTTTAAGTTGTTTTAAATCTTTCGATTCTTGTATGGCAGTAACTTTTGCTTCAAAGCTTCGTGGAAGGACTCTGAGGATTTTCCGGACTATTTCTAATTCGGTGTATGTTTTTCCGAGAGCTTTTGATTTGTATACAATATTGGAGAGTCGTCCGTACATCTCTTTGACATTTTCTTCCTTCGCTATTTTGAAGTTCTCGTATTCGCTGCTTAGCATTGCAAGGCGAGATTCTTTGACTTGAGATGTTCCTTCGTGAGTCACTTCTAGTATGTGCCATATTTCCTGCGCAGTTAGACAATGTGAGACACGATTAAATTCAAATTGATCCAATGAACAGATAATAGAATTCATAGCTTTGGCATTAGTATTCTGTAATTTATTTTCTAGTTCTGTCCATTGTTCCTTTGGTTTCTCTGATTATCTACAGTTATAATTGGTTTACTATAACCTGTCTCAACAATATTCCAAGCGTCAATGGTTTTCAGAAAAATTTGCATTCTATTTTTCCAGTAAGCATATTCACCATTGAACATTGGTGGTCTAACTATGGATTGTCCTTCTGCAAAAGCATTATTAAAAGAAGCCATTTTAAAAAATTCAAATTTTTAAAACAAAAACCGATTTTTGAAACACGAATTTTTAAAACAAAAATTGATTTTTGAAACACGAATTTTTAAAACAAAAATTGATTTTTGAAACACGAATTTTTAAATTAAAAATTGGTTTTTGTAAAATCAAAATTTTAAAACAAAAATGGCTTTTGTTCCTAGCTCTGATACCACTTGTAGGATCGATTTCACCCTAGAGGGGGGGGGGGTGAATAGGGTGATAGTGTAAATTATAAAAATTAATCGCGAAAGCTTATAAATTAATTTCAATTCAGATCACAGAATAGCAGCACAGATATCGCAGAATATAAATAACAGAATAAAACAGAACAACACAGAATTTACCCAGCTTCGGCAAAACCCTGCCTACGTGCTGCCCCCAATGTTTCTACTAGAAATTAGATAGTCCCTCGCTTACACACGTAAACTCGCTATACCCGCTATTGACTAATCTAACTCTACGCTCAAAACCCTGCCACAACTCAACTACCGAGTTGCGAATTCTCAAGCTACGCCACATAGCTTGTCCCCTAGTCACACGACTAGAAATTTAAAACGGTTTAAAAAGAAAATACAACTAAAATAAAATTAAGCCCTAATTATAAATTTAAAGCCCTTAAAACAAACTCCTTTAGAAAGTAGGCCGGCCTCCTTTGCTATTCGACCCGTCTCTTTTATTTCTCTGTTCGTAATGGCGGCCGTTCCTTTTTAGGGCTTTGTCCTTGATCAAATTGGGGCTTTCGAAGTGCCGATAATTTGTTGATTGATTCAATGATTCTTCGACGTGTACTGTTGATCGATTGTTGCTTACTTCGGCTGCTTCGTTGTTCGATCGAGTTCGACTCCTTGCTTCGGTATGTAATTTTATCCTTTTGCTTTACTGGGTTGATGCTTGAACTCGATCGTGATTCGAGTTGGATGATTTGTTCATTGTTATGCTCGAACTCCAATAAATTTGCCGATGATGTTTCGTGGTTTATATAGGGTTTGTAACCCTAGATTTGCGTCGTATATTCTCTATTTGAATTTGTCATATTATTCACCTCGGCCGTTCGATTAATTTCTGATGTTTGATGATTTCTCTGACTAATTCATATGTGGATATTCTGGTTGCTTGATGATTACGACTTTGAATTAATTTCGTGATGACTTTCGACTTTGACTTGTTCAACATTGAAATTTTGACACGAACTTGATGCTGGATAATGTTTGACATTGACTTGGTTTTTAACTTGTTCCAATTTTTTGTAATTTCGGCTTCTTGAATTTCTGGCCCCTGTGTAATTTAGCTCTGGCCATCTTTGTTTCAATGCTGATCTTGATTTCATGAATTTAATATTGACAATGTGATGCTTCCACGACTTCGACATTTACATTGTTCAACATTGTCCTGATTGCTTTGGCTTCACTACATAGCATATTTGTGCATTTTAAAATGTTGCATCATTGAGTAGTTTTCATTTGTGTCATGTTGTATCATTTACTTGATGTGCAAACACTGTACATTGAGCATAGATAAGGTTGCTTTGGTCTGGATTAGTGCAGTGTGTATTCTAGCTTGTAACTGTTGCATACTTTGATGGTTCATTGGTGCACTTGCTTGGTCATTTTGTACTCGCATCCATAGTTGAGTAATTTCCACTGTCTTTTGTTCACCTGCTGATGTTTGTTGCAGTCTTGAATCACTTTGTTGTCGAGCTCACTGTACACTGATGTATTCTGGTTTGATTTGCTACTTGATGTAGTTTGTTTTGTTTGCATATGCTTAATGGTGTCACTGTGACCTGTTGCATTTGTGCATTGCCCTGCTGATTTACTTGTGATGTTCTTGTAGTCGAGTCATGTTGCATGCATTGAGTAGCTGGTCTTTGTATTTCCAGCTTCATCACTGTTTAACTTCCACACTGTTGCATTGTTGTTCACTTCTCTTGTATCATTGGTACATGTACATTGCTGCTATATTCTTGCTTCACTGCATATGTTGTAGTTGCTTTGTACTTCACCGTACTGTTGAGTTTCCTTTGGGATTGAACTTGAGCTTTGAATTGTACCATGATAGTCATGTTCCATTGTTGTACACTGCATTCATGTCACTGGTATGCTGCAGCTTGCATCTTTGTTGCATTTGCTTGAATTTGTGTCATCTTTACTTGCATTGCTGTACACTTTTGGTCATTGTTGTAGTTGTATCTATGTACACTACTGCCTTATTACAGTGGTCTGACTTGAACTTGATGACTTGAACTTGCATTGAGTTTTGTACACTGTTTTTGACTTGTGACCTGCCCTGTGTTGAATCCAGTTTTTCAAAAAAACTCGGGTTTGACCTTGTGCTCGATTCGAGATTTTCAATGTTATTGCACGTGAGTTGAACCCGGCTTTTCATTTGGGTTTGACCTGTGCTCACCTGTCCCTGTAAATCGATCAAGTGTATATATCGGTGTGCACGGCCTTGTGGCATATACAGTAATACACTGTGTATGTCACAAGTTGTTCGTGTATGATGAATTCAAATTTAAATGATGACGAACAACCCAAATAACTGAGGCAAATATTATTTTCAAAAACCATATTTTATTTTTGAATTGCAAAGATATTTCTTTTTCAATTTTACTGCGTTAGTTTATATTTTTGCAGATTGCTCAGATGCTGGATTCTAACTGGAATGCAGTTGAAGATAAATACGAGTGTGAGTGATATGTAGTGAGGTGACTTGTAAATATGAAATGTGATGTAATTGTAATCACAGTTGTATAGTTATAGTGAGAGCTTGAAATTGTACTATTCAAAGTTGTAATAAATATTTATTTGAATAAAATATTCGTTTGAATTCAAATTCTGTGTTATTTATTTTATTCAGCAAATATTTATTTAATCTGTGAAAATAAAATAGTATATTATCAAATACATTTAAACGAATGTATATATGTTTATTATCATCAAACAAAAATCATATAAGCGCATATTCAACAGGGAGTCTGGGAGAACTGTGACGGAATCGGGTCAAATGAAACCTGCGGTACCTGAACTCTACCGGCTGCCAGATGAGGTCCTATATGATCAGAGTTGACCCCTCGAACATAATCTGGTACGATGAATCTATGGGGTGCTACACTAGCCCAATAAGCATCGTAATCCCCATCGATGAAGAAAGTACTACTATCCACCCATCCAGCCTGTCGTAGAGCATCTAAGTACTGATCACCGATCACCCTATGTCTACCAAACATGTCCTCACAAGATAAAGGATCATATGGTATACGACGATCACCCATAATCTGATAAGCACATCTCTCTCCCAAATACCACATAGGCATAAATGCAGGTGTATGCAAAGCAACCCTACGTGTAGATAGTGAATACGCAACCATCAAGGGGTGGTCGTCCACCAAAAGACCTGCATCTGCTAGATGAGTCCAATGTGAGGCCCAAGGAGTCCGAATGATGTTACCTCGACTACGCATATCAAGCTGTGACCTAGCCTCCATCAAGTCATGTCGTACACCTAAGGGGACATGATGTACGTACAACATAGTCTCCCATCGTCTCATCCTAGGGAAGTAATGCTCAGCAGCCTGACTAGCCGTGTCCTGGATGCGGGGATGCATGTTTGCCATGTACTCGTAGTACCATAACGGCAACATATACCAAAAAGCACACATCTGCCTGACATCGCCAAGCGCAAATGAATCTAGAGCGGTATATAGGGTGCCTAATATCGTTGTGCCCCCGTCAATAGTATGTAGCTGGTCTAATCTGGTAAGAGATGCTAAATAGCCTAGTCTAACCGTACCTTTTTGGTTCGAAAAAAGGTCGAACCAAACAAGTACAACAAAAATGCTCTAGTAACTCCATCCATCGTATCGGCTCTAGTTATATAACTGGTGATGTTCTGCTGTAAGTAAGTCAACTCAACAGAACCACTAGTTACGCAGGTAACATCTATCAGTAGTAAAAAAACTGTAAACAAATCGGGCGACTCGTATAAATCATCAAATGGAAAAGGTCGAAGACCATGTCGTCCAATCTTAATCCCAGTAAACATATAGAAATCAGCTGGGGTGATACCAAGCTCAAAATCTGAAAAATGCAACGTATGCGTGGTGGGCCACCACCTCTCAGCTAATGCCTGAATGAGAGGTCGATCAAAGGACTGAACAGGTCTAATCGACAAAAATAGACCAAAAGGACTAGCCTGTAGCCTCTCAATAATAGGACCGGAAAGATGGTCATAAAACTGGGTAATGCACTTAGCCCAACTACCCCGACAGTGAATGTAATGGTCCTATAGATAATTTATGAATTAACAATTTTTGATACAGTAAGGGTTATTTAATATGAGTATGTAATATACATATTAAAATAACAAGTTATAGTAATTTGCAATTTATACCTGCATGGTCGTCAAAGCGGTTTCGGCTCTATGCCGATAACCATCTGGCAGCTCATGTAGAACACGTAGATTGTCAGGTGAAACTCCGGGTGGCGGCGGAACGTGTAACGGTCCAGCTTGCTCCGCTGGATGTCTATGAACCGTTCTTCGGACGATTTTGGTTGGACGCGGCGACATTTCGTTTAAATTTTCTAATTTAAAAAAAATTAAACCGAAAAAATTGAGAGAGAAGTGAGGGGGAGGGGAGGCGGTGCCCATTTTATGGGCGCCTTAGTTCAGGTGCCCATAAAATGGGAGCCTGATTGTCAGGCGCCCATTAAATGGGCGCCTGGCCACTGGAGCCCAACCCAGAATTACGGGCTGAATATTTAGCAGGCTGAATATTCAGCCCGTAATCCACTGGAGATGCCCTAACATGCCGTGCCTAATCCCCTTGAATGCCACTTTCTTCCTTTATCGAACCTGAGCTAAAAACTATTCGTCTCCTCTAGCCTTGTCATGCCAGTTTCATTCAATCCCCATGCAACCGTAATCAAATTTCTTCAACATTAATTAATTAGATAATGGTTTCAAACTTTAACCCAAACTTTCATCATCATTTCATGCCTAAATTTTCGTGAATCCGATGTTTGCGGCCATTTTAGGGTTTGACAATCGGCATTTTAGAATGAATTGGGGGTTTTTCGCTAGAATTTTGGGGAAACCGTATTTCCATGCCAACCTTAGAATAATTTTATGTTCAGAATAATTTTTTAGTTTTTCCATGAGATTTGATAATGTTAGGTATGGATAGGCTAGACTGGACCATGTGAAGTATTATGTAGTACAATATGGGCCTTTTGTACAATGTACTGTGGTGAAATTCTCATGTAGAGATATAAATCTAGAGTTTATTTGGAGTCTTTGTTAAAGTGATAAGATGGTTCGGTTATAGTTATACAACGTCAGACTGAATGCATAAATAATATTCTCTAGCCTTTTTGGGGTATTAACTTCTATTATAGCGAATCTTTACGTCAAGTATATACTATAGTGAATGTTTATGTGCTAATGTATTTAATTATTTTACTGCTATGACAATTATTGACATACCACTTTGGATTCGGTCTGTTGATTATCACTTGATGTTTAGTGGATAATTATTGGGTTATTCATGATTATTAAACATAATTAGTTGGTAATAATGTATGTTTATTTTGCTTGTATTATTATGTGCCTCCAATCAAAAGGACATGTTCAATCGATTCGATTCACACTCGCTCAACAAACACATCAATTAGCATATCGTTTTGGCAGACTCCATCCAAAGTAATACAAGAACATCATCCATGCTTATTACTACATTTCATATCATACTACTAAAACCTATAGTTTGATATTTTGATAGTGACAACTACACAAGAAATATTTATGTATATACTTAACTTTGCAGGATAATATATTGACCAATGAAGAAGAAACGACGAAGACAAGACGAAGATGACAAACAAAGTTACATCAGTCATACGTTTTGTATCTAGTAGTATATGATTGTTAAAATCTCTTTAAAGTGGCATACACAAAAAAATCATCAAAGTTGCATTTTCATTTAAAAAAAACATAAATACACAAAATCGACCAATTAAAACCGCTCAACCAGTTGACTAATACAATATCAGTCGACTAAATAAGTTTATTTAGTCGACTGGTATACTTGTGCATTTTTTTATAAAACAACATAACCAGTCGACTAAAACCATAGAAACAATCCACTGATGACTCAAATAATCGACGAGTTACATAGTTTCAGTCGACTAAAAAGAGGCCAAATGAACCGTTTTCTTTTTGTTTGAAAACTTACTTTTCGACTATAACCAAAAGACTAACTGGTACAATAATAGGCGACCGTTTACTTATAACTATCATGTTTTTTTGTATTTCGAAAGTCTTCTTTCTTAAGCAAAAGGACATTTCCTTCTACGAAAAGTTGCACTTATTTCTTATGGTAGCTATTTCTCATGAATGTCTACAATTCTTCAATCATTATATATAGCACTTTGATTCAAGAATTAAATATTAATTTCCATTTCTTTTCTCAAAAAACCTCTTGATATATGTTCTTGCATTCAAAGCCTTTAATTTACAATATTGATCACTTGAACATTCACGAAATATCATCTAAGTGATCATTTACTTTCATTCTTCCATATATACACTTCTTTCACGTTTACATGATATATCAACAACGTAGAAGATTATAGGAAAGGTGTACTCTATCGACTCATCCGTGTTGTTTAGACTCATCCTTACTATTTAGAACACACGAAGTCAACTTTCTACTACTTTTGTAGTTGAAGACTCGTTGAAGATCTTTAGGCGTGAAGTCCTGTTGGCAGCTCAAGCGGTTCTGTAAGATATATGTTCCTCAATGTTAAGTGAGGGTTATTGTTTAAATCCAAATGGAGTTTGGGACTATACGTACGATGGGAAGTTGAAACCAATATATAAATCTTTGGTGCACTTTACTTTAGAACATTTTTATGTAAGCTATTATTATATAAGCTTTAATTTAGTAGAATAATTTATATTACTCAATCCATATTGACTTTCATTTGATATAAGAGCTTGGAATTCTATTGATCGTCACAACAACATAGAATAATGGCTAGAAAAAGATCCAATCAAAATTCAATAAGCAAAAACCTCAGTACTATCAAAGGCGCCACTGATGAGGACCATAAAAAGGTACTTTTTGATTTACAAACTTTAGTAGAAGATAATAATGAATCGGTTAATACAAGCAGTTACAATTGCCCGACTCAGTTTGTGACTGTAAGGTGTCTGGTCCATGTCTGTACGATTCTCACTTAGGACATGAATAAGGGCAAGAAAAAATGTATGAAAACATGTTCATTCAAAAATGTCTGATGTTTTTCTGTTGTCCGAACATTGTTCGTCCGTTGTCCGACTTGTACGAACAATATATGTACTTAATGTTTGTCTTTCCATGTTTATCCGAATCTCTTATAGGACAGGACTAGGACACACCTTCGTCCGGTCTGGTTTGATGCATTTACACCCCTAAAAATAAGCAATATGATCTCAAAGCTTGATTTTATTATTTTAGAAAAGATGAAATCCATCAAACTTGAAAATGAGAAATTAAAAAATAATTTTATGTCTCATAAAGATTTTGTAGATGAACAAAATACCAAATTTGAAACAGAGAAGAAAAATTTTCAAAAGAAATTTTGGATTTGAAAAGACAAAATGATTTTTTAGGATCCTCTTTAGATAATCCAGGATCTTGAATTTTTCTTCTCGAGAGAACCGTATGTTAAAGAAAGATAATTCTAAATTAAATAAAGGAATTGATATTTTGAACAATAGTAATATTTTCATTGAAAATAATAATTGTGGCTTTAAAGCTAAATTTGAAAAACTTAAAAATGAAGTCACAAAATTTAATAAAGGCTAAAACTATTTAAACATGATTTTATCTAGTTCTAGACTTTTACTTGATAAAAGCGGAATATGATATAATTAAAGAACGATAATAATAGTGCTAGGTATGCCTTTACATATGAGAATTATGCTAGTACTAGACATCGATCCACTTTTCGTAGAAAAACAAGTGTTTGCTATGTTATAAGCTATATTTTAATTCTAGAAATATAAATATAAAAGGAAATTTAAATATTTAAATATACGGGTTATTGTAAAAGGGACAAATAGAGATAAATATATTCATGATTATTTCATCGATGCAGTAAATAATGAAAATTATATTTTTAAAGATTCTACCATATCCTATTTGATATTGTTACCTTCTGTCTAACTCCTAGACCCTAACGTAGGAAGTGTGTATCAGAATATTTTTATTTTTTGCAGGTATGCTACATATTAAGAGGGAGATTGATTTGAATTTACCGATGCATGTGGAAATGATGCTTCAAATAAAGAAAAATTAGTAAAATTTGGGAAGAGCATCATATATTATAAAATTAAGAGGGAGCTACGATTTACCAATATATACCCTAAGTTTCATTCCTTTTTGTTGATGACAAAGTGGGAGAAAACTATACTGTCATATCCATAAGGGGAGTATATAGTGAGGGTAGAACTATTTTTTTGAAAATTTATTTTATAACTAGTATATTTGTCATCATAAAAAAGATGGAGAATGTTAGAACCTCGTAGTATTTTGATAGTGACAACTACACAAGAAATATTTCTTTATATACTCAACCCTACAGGAAAATATATCGACCAATGAAGAAAAATGATGAAGATAAGATGAAGATGACAAAAAACGACGAAGATGACAAAAAAGTTACACTTGCCATAGTGTTTTATTTCTAGTAGTATATGATTGTTAAAACCTCTTTAAAGTGGTTTAACAACTAGCCTTTTCAACTCTCAAAAGTCAACACTAATACATCCACAATATTCACGTGTCGAGCATTTGAGTGCCGGAAAGACAAATTGTTGGGGTGAAAGAAAAAAAAATCAAAATAGAATCTCACATCGTGACGAGTAACGTATAATATACACATGATCTTTACAAAGAAAACTATAATATACATATGTCAATCAGCGTAAACTAACCGATCATCAGCCTAGATAGTTATAAAAACAGGTCCTCGAAATTGTTGATAAATACAAAACAACAAATGTAGTAGAAATAAAAAATACATGAATATGTTTGGGAGGCATCCATCTTGTCTCTTGAAGCTCCAAAGCATCCATAACTAAATCTGAAAATATGCTTGGGCTGACCTGAGCATTATAAGAAAATAAAACCCAGATCGGTATGGTAAATTAGCGTTAGAAAACAAAAGTCATGTTGATTTTCAATATTTTAAAACCTTTCAAAATAAATGTATCTCGTAAGACCACGCCACACTTAAACACAAACAAGTTTTTAACTTATGATAGTCAAACCGTTTCCGTAAGAAAATCCAGTGATATTATAATAATGTCTAGGTTTTAAAATAAATCTATAACATAGTTGGAATGCTTGCATCTCACGTTCTAATATATTTGGGCACAACTACGTTCGTAAGACTTATTAGAGAATGGATTCTATACAATAACAATGCAACTGGGGTACCGCCTGTCATGGCACATCTTTTGGAAAATGAACCAAAATTGCCAAACATTTGCACCCTTCCAACACCGAACCGACCTACCCCTTCCTGGATAGTACAAACTATGTCATCACCCTGGTTGCCAGCCAACAACTGTACCAAGTCACTAACATACATAAATGGGTTAATATCCATCTGGATCGGGTGATGACCATACCCGAATGGCAGCGAATTACATAGCCTTACCACATATTCTGTATTTTATCATTACTGGATGTGAGGCTTAAGGCTACGTTTTATATTTTAGCAAATTCCACTTGGAATGCCAACATTGCCCTTTAGGAAACAATACAATGTCGGCATTCATCCATACAAGTTGTTATGGGATCGAACAAACCGAAGGCACTACTTCTCCTACATCCATTTTGGAATCATCCTCAGGATTAGTAGCAAGTAGTCCTTGCACTTCATAGAACCCTGCCATCGGTTTTCTTCATCTTCAAGACGACTTCGATTCAAACATTTATGCTGGTTTGAAGTGGTTTTCGAATAGCATATTTGATCTAGGTGTCCTCGAACTGACAACTGATAGTTTCAAAATTGGCCAAGATTTGATAGTCGGTTATGTAACTATCAAATAAACAAACAATCTGACCGGAGATTTAATTTCATATGGAAACCAAGCCCGGTTAAGCACATAAGCAACCACTAAGCATCTTTAATTAATCCTCTCTTTAACTAAAATGTCTTTTTAAATATTGTATTAAAATACCTTTTACAAAAGATATATTCACAAACCCTCTCTATTCTTTTCAATACTTGAAAAAATATTGATATACTTATCTCAACTGTATAAGTATGCTAGTCAAACATTTCACTTTCAATACTTAGAAACTTTTCCATACACTTATACCAATAGTATAAGTATATTCACACAACACTACAATTTCATTACTTAGAAAATGTATCCATATATTAATCTCAACGATATAAGTATATTCACAAATCTTTAAGAAAGATTTCATTTCCAAAACCGTACTTAACTAGGTTAAAACAAATGTCAGTTATAGCATTGGTAATAATAACCCAAACATTTTTGGTGTAAATAAGTGGATCGTATAAAAATTAGACCAAATATATTTACCACCACTTTCCGATTTCAAACTTGTACTATCTCTTGTTAAGGTACTATTCTTGCGTCGGCATACATTCTTAATTCTCAGGATAGAAACGAGTTTCCCTACCTCATAATTTGGTGTTACGTATGAAAAAATACTTTCCATACAACCATAATTTAAAATGATCATTTATAGAAGTCAAATCTCATTTCCTTTTATAAAATTCTTTTACAAATTTCTTTTGTATTTATCAGACTCTTTTTGTGAATTTCTTTTGTATTTGCAAAACTCCCATTACAAATTTCTTTTATATTTATAAAACCTTTTTTATAAATTTCCAAATTTATTTATAAAACTCATTTACAAATCTCCTTTATATAAATCTCATATACCTTCCTTAAAACGATCCTTCCTTGTGTCACCATCAATTCACAAATGTAATTTATTTTCCAATTTATCAAAATGATATCATTTATTTTAAAAAAATATTGTTCACGAAACTATTCTTTTTATTATGAAAACACCCTTTATACATCTCCTTTTTACTTATAAAATATCATTAATAAATTTAACTTTCTATACAACATTTTATATACAACGTTTCACATATATTTATTCAAAATATTTCTGTCTTCTTTATAAACAGAATTACTTTATTACAGAAGATAACTCCTTTATTTTTCTTTAAACATATACATTCATTATTATATTAACTTTTTTGTAAAATAATTAATTTCTAGAATACTTTTAAAACATTTCCAAAAAGGTCGAAGAAAAATAGAAAAGTATAAAAGCTATTTTAAATAAAATATTATAGAAAATCCAAATGTCATATTCAAAACTATTCTCTGAATCAAAACCATTTTTCAAATCAAAATAGCAAATAATGGTATTCCCAAAATACTAAATAAGGCTTAGAGCTACTATTATATTCAACAAATGCTGCTACTATCTTTTTCACTAAAAAAGTTCAATTTTTAACACATATCAATGTCATATCCAATATGGTCAAACTACCAAACTTTGACATTCAATAATATATAAGATAAGTATATATATGGAATTAAAATTAAAAATGGTGGAGAATCCGAATTCCTTTGCAAAATTCCATATAGTTCATACTATATGTTAATCACTTTTCAAAGCGGAAATTCAACCAAACCAAATCAATCAGTCATTCAAGCATAAAAATAATTATTTATATCTACTATATATCATATGATTTTCACTTAAAGGTGAGTTAGCTCAAAAAAATTCTAGTTGACGCCTAAGCATTCTGTTTTTATTTAAAATCGACCGGCGTTCGATTTTAGCTCAAAATTCGACTTGCTTCATACTCGACGAAATAAACTGTAGTGCATAGAAACAACTCCTAGGAGCGTAACGCAAAAGACCGTGTCTTGATTGGGCGTCGTGTAAAAAATTACTCAATTTATAAGATTTGAGATTAAATTAAACAATTAAATTAACAAATCCCTTAATTAATTAAATCAATACCTCATAATCCTTCTTCCTTCTCTCTAATCTATTCCCCGTACATGAATGCACTTCCGTGCATCACTCTTCCCTAAATCGGTCAATACTCTACGAAATCACAATCCGACTTCCATTCTTTACTCTGCGAACTCTTCTCCCCTGATCCAACCATTCAAAGCTCGATTAAGCCCTCTCCAACGCGACCTGGAAATCACCTCTCCTTGTGGCCGAAGTTGTGTTTTGCCTTCCTTGACCGCACACCACCCAAGCTCCTTCGCACGACAAACGCAATGTAACAAACACCGTAGCCTATCTTCGCTCGAATCTACGTCATACCCAAACCCTATTTTACTGTTGCAATGTCGACCTCAGCTAAAATTTACCACACGCCACAAATCTCTGTAGATTTTATAAGCAGCCAAGAGTTCAACAGATTCAACGGTTTAATTTGTCTTTGAGTAATTCATTAGAATTTGATTTTTGTTTGTGGAGGCATTTTCATGTCTATTACTTTATAATAAAGAGGAACTTCCAATTGCTGACATGGCTTCCTCCAAAATTCCTCATTTCAAAATAACAGCCTGCTGTACGTTTCCACCTTTTTTTTCTTTTTCCCTTCCCTGCTCGCACGTGTTGTTCCTTTTCCCCTTTTCTCCTTTCCCCTGCCTCATCGGCTACAACTGCTCCATCACGTGCTGCGCCCACTTCGTTCGTCTTCCATTTCGTCCCTTCCTTCGTTTTCCACTACGTCGCCTTTGCTCCTCCACAACATTTCTGCTTCCGCTTTCTACCCTCCCCGCAGTACCAACCACGGAATCGTCCCCTACTCCCACAAATCCACCGTCTTCCTCCCTCTTCCCTCTTACAGGCTGTCTTCTCCCGCTCGGTGCTGTTGTTCTATGGATCTCCCTCCTCAGGCCGTCGATAACTACTCCCTCCTCAGTGCATTGACAACTGCTCCATCCTCAGCGCATCGTCTACTATGACCTGGCTTTCTACACATCCTCCTCCTTTCCGCTGCGTAGGCTATACAGGTAATTGTTTGCTTCGTCAGTGTATCCAAACTTTTAATTTCTTCTGCTCCCATTGATTCCACCTTAATGCACATCTTCCTTTTGGTTTAATACATTACGTTTATTTCCGGTAACGCGTACTGTTTACCAACATTTTCTATCGTACACGAAAGGTCATTCTTTTTTAATTGTGCTGAATGCTTTTCATCCCACCGTTTTGTTGACTTCTGTTTACGTATCATTGTTTACAACGTATATGACATGTTTGTATGAATGACTGATTCGTATTGGCTTACTAATATTTAAGTTCCTGCTTGCAAAAAAGGAACATTGTGTGATAACTTCATGGTGTCCTATTTGGTTCTTCCTCGCTCACTACTATTTTAATTCCTGCTTGCATAAATGTATATTATATGATAGCATTCGAGTGTCATGTTTGGTTTTTCCTGGCTGTTGGTACACATTTTGATATGAACGCTTTTACATCCCACCATTTTGTTGACTTCTGTTTGCGTATTATTGCTTAAAAGGTATATGACATGTTTGTACGAATGACTGATTCGTATTGGCTTACTAATATTTTAGTTACTGCTTGCAAAAATGGACATTGTGTGATAGGTTCATCGTGTCCTCTTTGGTTCTTCCTCGCTCACTGCTGTTTTAATTCCTGCTTGCATAAATGGATGTTGTACGATAGCTTTTTTATGTCATGTTTGATTCATATCCACAGTAAACCTGCATAAATGTTGACAGTTCGTGTATTTAACCTCAGTTCAGACACTCCCACAGTAAGCACTTTGTGTTCGAGAGTTGTTCGGTGCAGATATGACAGTAAGCGTGGCCGTACGACTGTTTGACAGGTCGTGATTTGAATTTAGTATTAGCCGCTACACCGTCCAAATTCAGCAAGCCAGTAGTGTGGTGTACAAAAAAAGGTAAGAAGCTAAAACGGAGTTAACCACCTTTACCTGTACATCAACTGTAATTAGGTACGTGCAAAACCAAAATGTGCACATGAGTTTGGTCTAGAGATAACTACCTGCTAGAGCGCTGATAATGTGCACCTCAACTGTAATTAAGTAATAAGTCATTGAATATTGACAATGAATGCGGCCTTTGAAGTCCGTAGACATTGATTACACTGACGCTATTCCTGATTTCCGTAACTAAATGTTCTTACAATGATTACATTTATTTCCCCACATACTCCGCTACTAACTGCTTACAGCTGGATTACACCCTAAATTACATGTGTTATGATGTCTAATTTGTTTGCTTAATACACTTAAATCACGCGACCAAATTGATATATGTTTTAAATGTGTTGTTTTGCATCGCAAACTTAAATAATTAACCTGTCGAAACCATCCTGCCCCTTGCTTGAAACTGTATGTTTATTATTACTGTTGCAAGGTTTGTGCGCATTTACTTTGCTATTAGTATGTCCTTATTGGTTTCCTCTTATTGATATGTGGGGTTTTTTGTAATGTCGATGGATTGCTACAAAATTGGACCAATGGTATGTGCTTGCTGAACTGTTGACTTTCCACTTGCTTTGCTACAAAAATGGTGTGCTTTGCTAAAAAAATGGTGTGCTTTGATACAACTTTTATTTTTATTAATCATGGTAAACTAGGGCTTGCACTATTTACTATTAACCATTTCAATTCATCATGTACCACTATTTGTTTGTGTTCTACATTTTGACGTTTGTACAAATATTTATTTGTGGTCGGCTATAAACGTGCTTAATTGTTTGTAGAAATATTTGTTTCTGGTCTACTTTCTGATGTTTAATGAACTTGTGGTAAACATGCTTAGTTTTGGATCCCTGCTAGGCCAATTTCATGATGATAGATCAGTGCATCTGTTAGGAACACCTGTATTTTTAACTTCTTACATATTATCAGTAATTCAACGGCAGTTGTTTCATGCTTTGATTCAACCTTTCCCAATTTTCATACATCTCAAATTTATTACAACATCTTTTTAACATTGTTTTATGTTGTAGTTATGTATGGCAGGTTGGAAACTAGAGTCCATCTATAGTTCTACCTATCATTCTTGAAGTTATGGTATAGATTTGCCAAAAACCAATGATACGATTCAAAAACCTAAAACATACAGAAGCAATGTTAGCTATCCTATAATAAATTAATACTAAGGAACTATGAGAATGTTTGAATTTATATATATATATATATATATATATATATATATATATATATTAAAAATAATAAGGTAATATTTAAGTTTAAAAACATTGTGTTGAGACATTCACACCAATAAATTAATGTACTTATAATTAATTATATAATTATTTCTTTAGTGTTATTTGTAGGTTTTATCTTAATTTAGGAAAGTATTTCTATTTTAGGTCTATCTTCACATCTAATTTATAAACAATATTTGAATCTGTTTAGAACCATGTAGAAGTGAGTTGTATATTAAGTACTATCAATACCTTTTGTATCTGCTTTATGTCTAAACTTATTTTTACAATGTTTCTTTAAATAAATATCTGCATAACCTATAACATACAACATGCGATGAGCTGTATTATATGGAATATGCTATTTTCTTACAAATTCAATCAAAACGTAAGTATCTAAAGTTATAACTTCAACACTGCAGACTGCAGATTATATACAAGCGGTATCATCATGAAGTTCAAAAATTTTAATATTTTTAGGAATATGCTGAGATTATATATAAGGATATAAGACTTTCTAACTGAATGATATATTTCATACCAGTTTAAGGTTTGTTTAAGCATTTAGTTTTTACTGTTAGATCGAGTATTTACTGTATTGGCACCCATCTGAACTTGATTATTGCTCATCAATCGATTAGTTTACTCATTCTTCACTAATTTTTATTACTAAATGGAAGAGTACTTACCATGCTTTATCATTATTATTTTTCCTATGTGTTTATCATGTTTTTGGAGATCACAGATTATATTCTTTTGAGAGATAGTTTTCAATATATCGCCTATATCATTTTCTGGTAGAGTAATAGGTTGGTTACAAGCATATGGTTGTCAATGTTTTGACACTATTAAAATATCAAGTTAATTTTTTCCTTACAATTGAGCCATATTCTTTTACAATTAGTTTTGCACTACGAATGATAGCATCAAAGCATGTGAATTTGTGAGGAAGCTCTATATTTAATCGTTTTAAAATTTGGTTATAAAATGGATTTATACTTTTAGCAGTCATAAGCATTGCCATATTTGAGGTGAATATAGCAAACTTATCCTACTATTAAGTAATTTCGGTGCCTATAAAATCCATTTTTTTCTTCTATTATAAATGGGAAAGTTTTACTCATGGTACGCATGTTGAAAATTAGTGTGCAGTTTATCAGTGTGTACAAATGGTAATGCGGATGATATTCAAAATTAGAATTACTTTTTCAATATTATTATTTGCATGTTTGAGTTACCATGTTGCTTGGTTCCAATTGTTATGTAGAAAGGATTTATCAGCGTACTACTAAGAGTTAAGATTAATTTTTCTTTTTAAATTTATCAACGTGTATAGAAAGTGAATGGCATGTTTTGCTTATTTATAATTATGATTTTATGTCAGTGTTGCTATATTTTAAAGGGCTTACTCGAAACTTACCAATTGCAAGCTGGGTTATTTACAGTAGTTAAGCTATCAAAGTGCCGTGTTTTTTCCCTGTACGAATTTCTATAACTGGAGTTATTAATGACTTACAGACTGTTGAACTATAGTCAAAATTTATGTTCAGGTGTTCCGCTAAATGGGTGGATTTGGTGTACTATATATTCATTGTCCCAAACAACGTAAGTTGATATTTTTTTCACTCTCCGTCCGTAACCGTCGTAAATGCACTACTTGGATACATACGTTTGTGTATGAATGTAATTTGACTGTCTGTCCGTGTCTGAAGATGTTAAGTGTGTATCTATCTACGTTTATGTGCATAAATTTTTCTGCTCAAAAGGTGTGATGCATAGAGTAGTCCCAATACATGTGATGCTCGTGTGTACAAATTTAAGTTGTAATAGAGATAATCACATTCCCATCCATACAATATAATACAAAGCATCACCATGCTGAATATAATCTGTTCTTTTAAACATACTTAAAAAGATGACAGCACTCTATGTCCGTTCTTGGTTCGTACTACTGACGTCTGCTATATTTTTTGTGCATTTTGTATACCATTCAGACTTTTGTTTGAATGTTTATCCAACGATGCCTTACCCATATTTTCTTCGTCTATATGTTTACGGTGTATGTAAGGTGTACCGTTGCTGGTACCAGTTTTGGTGTATGTCACCAAGGATCATCTTTTTTTTTTTCCGTTACATATTGTTTGCACCAATTAAACACTGGACTTTGGTTATGCAGGCAACGCCTCCCTGAACGGTAGGGGTGTTTCTTGGCACATAGAGCTTCTGATTTCTCACTCCATGGGTCGACATAAATAACGTTTGCGGGTACACTGTCTACCATCGGCTGGAGTACGTATATTTTTCATGGTTTTATTCATTTTAAACATGCCTTTTTTTAGTGACTACAATCATGACATTTTTCTTTTATGTTTCTAACGCTCCTTTTGACTTCCGCCTACTTTATGGTCTTAATGCAAACTGGATGAATGTTGCATAGGTTGTTGTTTATTTTTCCCCAAACCGTGGAAGGCTGGATGGTTGGTTTTGCTGTCAGACATTAGCATGTTGCACACGCGTGCGTGTCAGCAGTCGGTACACATGCTTTTCATACTATCTTTGAAAGCATTGCTGTGATGTTTGCAAATACATTAACGTTTCTTCCAGTTCTGCATGCTGTCATATTAATGTTGCTTCGTTTATCCTGAGGCTTGATTAATCTGTATACCCAGGTATGCAAGTCTGTTAGAGCGAGATGCAGACTACTACTGAGATGGAAACGGGCAAAAAAATATCATACAAATAGATAGATGAGATGCAACAACTGCTGTCCACATTTCATAGACATGTCCCTGCATAATTTCTCCGACTTTCTTTGTCGACGACATGAGGAGGAAGCTATCAGATTGATTTCTATCGACCGATCTTGCCGTCGACAGAGTTTGTATCCTTTTACTACCCTTTTTTCCCCTTCTGGCTATGCATACTATACACGACTATTATTGAATTGCTATTTTCCGATTGCAGTTTGTTGGATAAATCGCCATAACAGGCTTCAAAAAACTGAGGCACAAGAAATTGAGGAAGCAGCTGTGGGTAAGAGTGATTTTATTCTTCATCTGCTATGGGCGTCTGACGGAACAGCAGACGTCTGATGTACGGCGTGTCCGTTGCAGGTTATTCCATGTTTTTAATGTTCTTAGAATTGTTATATGTTGTCGCAGAAAACCACCAGCTGACAGGGTGTCCCCTCGACTCATTGCCGGCATCGTTTGACTTGGCTCAACATGGGAATGACATACCACTGTTCTCTGCATCATAGCGTACCCGTCTTCCTGCAGTTGATAATTACGGACGACGTATGTAGTGTACATTATCTTGGTTGGTATAAAATGCATTGATTGTGCAAACAGTTTCATTTTTTTTTGCAAAATATGCAGGTAAGATGTTTTCTGCTCACAGTTTTGGCCCACCCTCATGTACATGTTCATTCTACATAGCATTGCTTTGGTTTGAAGAAAGAGTAAAGAAGGGGAGTACAAAGTCAAACCCAAAATTTTCAATCTGTTGTCAGAAGGGAAAGGTCCAGCTCCCATCCTACCAGCCGGCCCCCAGTTATTTAATGACACTTCTGGACTACAATGGAGGATCTATTTCAAAAGAATTTAGGCGACAAATACGAGTTTATAATTCTATTTTTGCTTTCACGTCAATGGGTGGGAATGTTGATAGCTCCGTCAACAACAGCCGTGGACCGTATGTTTTCAGACTGAACGGGAAAAACCACCATCGAATTGGCTCACTTCTTCCGACAACGGGTAAACCAAAATTTGCTCAGTTATATTTCTATGACACCAGTAATGAAGTCAATAACCGGGTTTCGTCGTGTGGGGAAAGTGTGGCGCAAAATTTAGATGTGGGTACTGTAAACAATTTAATATGCATGTTCAACAATTGTAGCAAGTTGGCGAAAGTGTTCAGAATGGCTAGAGAAAGATTTCATTCATTGGAATATCAGCCTATTACCATCAGATTGTTAGAGAGACATTGTAGGGATGGACGACAATACAATTTACCAACTTCGTCAGAGATTGCAACATTGATTGATAACTCAAATGCGAATTCGTGTGGCTGTCGTGATATAGTTATTGAAGACAGGAATGGGGTACTGAAAAGGATTAGTGAAAAGCACCCTTCTTTTATGTCAATGCAATACCCGCTTTTATTTCCTTATGATGAGGATGGTTTTAGGTGTGGCATATAGTATAGAGAATTTGATGTACAGTTAGAAACTAAAAGAACGACCGTGACAATGCGTGAATACTACGCGTACGTTATTCAACGCAGAGTAGAAGATGGCTCCGTTTTGTTGTGGGGTGGTAGGCTTCTCCACCAATTCATTGTAGATAGTTATACATGTATTGAAGAAGACCGACTATCGTGGGTAAAGAGTAACCAAAGTACATTACGATGTGAACTGTACAAGGGTCTGCAAGATGCTATTACAGCTGGTGACACAAGCGCATGCGCAATAGGAAGAAAAATTGTTCTGCCCTCCTCTTTCATAGGAGGTCCTAGGTACATGGTGCAAAACTACCAAGATGCTATGGCCATATGTCGATGGGCAGGATCGTCAGATTTTTTTGTAACGTTTACGTGCAACCCAAAGTGGCCTGAGATTGAAATGGCTTTACTCAACATTCCCGGTCAGAAAGCTGAGGATAGACCGGACATTATTTTCCGTGTTTTCCATATGAAGCTTATGGAGCTATTGCGGGACATAAAGACAGAATGTCATTTTGGTAAAGTGAAAGCACGTAAGTCTGACAAATTCTTACTATTTTCACACGTTTTTTAATGACCTCTCGCTGACTTAGCTTATATTTTATTTGTATATTTTTTTCCCCAGTTGTTTACACAATTGAATTTCAAAAAAGGGGACTACCGCATGCTCATATACTTATATTTCTGTTTGGCGATCAGAGACCAAGAACTGTTAGCCAGGTTGATGCAGTGGTTAGTGCTGAGATACCAGATAAACATGCGGATCCGTTTTCTTATCAGTCGGTGTGTCAGTGCATGATTCACGGTCCATGCGGTTACGCAAATCCTAGATGTGCTTGCATGGTGGAAGGTTGTTGCTCCAAGCATTATCCTAAACCATACAGGAGTGAAACCAGTTTTGACAAATTTGGATTTCCTATGTACAAACAACGCAATAATGGGTTGCCAACCTAGATGTCAAATGGGTTTGTGCAGGACAATGGTTGGGTTATACCTCATAATGTTGATTTAGTTGTCAAATATCAGGCACATATCAATGTAGAGATATGCAATAGACCAAGGTCTGTCAAATACCTGTTTAAATACATCAACAAGGGGCATGATAGAGAAACTATTGTTATTGAAGACAGTGTAAACAAAGAATGCACGTTAATTCGGGAAGTTGATGAAGTAAAAACTTATTTGGACTGCAGATATATTTCGGCTTCAGAAGCATCGTGGCGAATTTTTGAGTTTGATGTTCAGTAACGCACTCCAACGGCGGAGAGGTTAATGTTTGATTTTCCAGGAGAGCAAACTGTGTATTTTCATGAAACAGAACATTTGAATGACGTACAAGGCAGGCATAATCTATGCAAAACTATGTTCACTCAGTGGTTGGAGACCAACAGAATGTGTCACGCAGTTCGCCGACTTACTTATGTTGATTTTCCTACTAAGTGGGTATGGGATAAGTCTACTAAGGACTGGAGGATGTGGCAGAAAGGAGAGTGTATAGGTCAGATTTATTATGCACATCCTACGTCAGGAGAGAGGTTTTATATGCGTATGCTTTTAAATGTTGTTCGTGGCCCTACATGTTATGAAGACATTAGAGCAGTAAATGGTGTTGTTTTCAACACCTTCAAAGACGCATGCCTTGCACGAGGTTTGTTAGACGATGACAATGAGTGGGATGAGGCATTATCCGAAGCTGCTTCATGGGCTAATCCGAACTGTATGCGAGAAATGTTTGCAACGCTGTTGTGTTTTTGTGAGGTATCAAATGCTAAGCAACTCCGGGATAAACATTGGCAAAAGTGTAGCGAGGATATGGAATGGAGGTACGTACACTGGAACGATTGTGGGTCTCAAGAAATGTCTTCGAATAAGGTCCGATCAGAAGCATTAATTGCTTTGGAAAAGCTTATGCTCAGAAACAATAGATCGGCAGCCGAGTTTTGGTCCGTAACGGAAGTCGATCTTGGAAATTTTCATTTGGTGGATAACACTCTTTTACATGACGAGGTGGACTACGACTGTGATTTCTTACGCATGGAAGCGCAACAATCAGTGCCACTACTAAATTCGGAGCAGGGAATGGTTTTTGACGCTATAGTTTACTCTGTTCGTAACCGTATAGGAGGCTTTTACTTTGTCTACGGAAGTGGAGGGACTGGGAAGACGTTTTTATGGAATACTTTAGCTTGCACTATGCGAGCGGAAAGTAGAATTGTAGTGGCGATAACATCTTCTGGCATTGCATCGCTTCTACTTCCCGAAGGACGAACTGCACATTCAAAGTTCAAAATTCCTATGAACCTCGATGACATGTCAACCTGCAATATCTCCAAGCAGTCATGTTTGGCCGATTTGCTTAGACGTACGGATTCGATTATTTGGGATGAGGCTCCTATGGTTCACCGAAATGCACTTGAGGCGTTCGAGAAATCATTGTCGGATATAACTTCTTAAGGCTCGAATAATGAAGTTGGTAAAGTATTTGGAGGAAAGACAGTTGTACTGGGTGGAGATTTCAGGCAGACCCTACCTGTTGTTCGTAAAGGCACCAGAGAGATGATTGTACGCTCCGCTATAAGTTTTTCGCCATTGTGGAAACACTGCAAAATTTTCACTCTAACAATAAACATGAGATTGAAAAATAACGACTTATCGGATGATGAAAAGTCAAGGCTGTCTTCATTTTCTAACTGGATATTAAATGTCGGCGAAGGGAAGGTGAGGTGTATGTCCTTAGATGTGGGCGAAGAATCTACATGGATTCAGATACCTGATGAATATATTATACCGAACTCCGATAATGCCATTCATACAATTGTGGAAATGACGTATCCTGATTTGGATACGAATATATTAAAAAAATCTTATTTTCAAGAAAGGTGTATTCTGGCTCCAACAAGCGATTGCGCTGAAGAAATTAATTCATATGCAAAAGATCTGATAAGTGGTGCCATGCAAACTTATTACAGCGCAGATTCAATCAGCCCTGCGTCTGACACAACCGAAGAACATCATCTTCTTTATCCTCCTGAATTTTTAAACACAGTAAAACTTTCAGGCCCGCCAAATCATGAGTTACGTTTAAAGGTGGGTGTGCCAATAATGTTGATTAGGAATCTTAACCAGAGTCTAGTCTTATGCAATGGAATAAGATTAATTGTTGCGCAACTGTCGAAGAAGGTTATTGAATGTGAGATCGTAACGGGAAAGAATGTGGGTAGGAAAGTATTGATTTCGAGAATAGTTTTAACATCCGATGACACGAAATGGCCATTTGTCCTGCGTCGATGTCAATTCCCTATTAAAGTTTGTTTTGCAATGACAATTAACAAAAGCCAGGGACAAATTTTGGAACAGGTTGGAATTTATTTGCCAAGGCCGGTTTTTACAAATGGACAGTTGTATGTAGCACTGTCTAGAACAACTTCCATTTCTGGGCTAAGATATTGCTTGGGACTTCTAAACCGGGTTTTCAAAATTACACGCAGAACGTTGTATACAAAGAAGTCTTCAGGAACATTTCTGGTATGAATTTTTTTCCATCCGTCATTTGTAATTTTAAAGTGCTGTTTACAAGAATACACACATCTGATGCGTTATGACGTTCATAGTGTTTCTAATTTAATAGGTATGGAAGGCGCAGACGAACCAGATGATGCTTTATAACAGAAGTTGCATAATTGTAAGTTATGTATAAGGTAATTTTGGGTACAAACAGCAGTTTATTTGACAATTTGAAATCCATATGTTGTTTCTGATATTGCAGATCAGGAGAAGCATATGTAAAAGTTACCTTTCTTTCTACTGCATTCAGGTTGTTTAATAAAATGAAAGAAAAAAAAGGATGGGGTTTTCTACCAATGCTTTGTTCGTGCTATGCTCATACGTGACTCCAAAGGTAAGTTGTTAATTTGTTATTAAATATGCGATGCTGTAGGTTTTATTTTTTTAGTTTGATATGCATCCAAATATACCTTTCCTGCATTAAAATTCAATAAAAACATGTCGTTGTACATCTGTTTTTTGATGTATGAGAAGATGATATGTATGCATATTGATAAGCGAGTCATTATTACTGTTTGAATTTATTTAGTTTCATAATATTGTCCCTTTCATATCAGAGTTCCTTTTGGGTTAGGTTGTCAATATTGATATTTTTACATTGAATTTTCCATTGATATCATTGTTACTTTTAGGGATTAGTTATGTTTATGATGCTAGGTTGTGTGCATAATGATTTAATTTTGACTTAAAAATGTGTGATCTGCTTACTGAATTATAACATAGACAAACTTATTACAAGGTGCACCTTTAGCCAATAACTTTTGACAGGAGGGCCAAATAGTGATGGAAATCAAACAATAGGATTACGTACCTAAATTTAGCATTACAACATCATTTATTGACAATAGTAGATTATTTCAATTACAGAATTTTTACAAATTCCAAATTAATGATTGATTACTTTTTCTTTCTGCATTTGATGCTTATTTTTCCTTGATAAACTACCCTTTTACTTACTGAACCAAATAAGGTGTTATCATTCAGTGTTGCTACCAGACATGCTTAAGGTAAATCCCCATGCGTTCGACTTGTCTGAAAATACTTATGCGAGTAATAGCTTTAAAAACTATCATCTTACTATTTTCATTCAGGGAAGATTTTTATTTTGACACAAAATTTATGATGCCTTCCAGCTTACTTTTCGTGGATACTGAAATGAATACTGTACCCAATAAACTGACAAAAATATGAGAATGTGCAAATGATTCAAGGAAGAACTGTCCAAAATAAGAGGAGGCATTAGTAATGAAGATTGTCAACCAGCATGTCCTACCACTTGTGCATACCAAGTTGATGTTTATTTTTATTTTCCACCATCTGTGCTTAATTTTGATTTACCTCAGTTGCTCCTGTTGTAACAAACTGCGCATAGGCTATTTTAAGATCTTTTTTTAATGTAAGTTTACTCAATGATTCACCTTTGAATGATTTGATGTTTAAATTATTAGCATTTTATTTTGGAATCAATTACATACAGCTGTGTTTTATACGGATGTCCTGTTCTACTATTCTAATGTAAACACTCATTTCACCTGCATGACACCAGTACTGCAAACATGCACTTGCTCTGCTTCTTAGGATATGGACTAGCAAAATTGGTGTGTAAAGCACAAGATATTTGCTATTTAAAAGGACTATTAACTGTATGACAAGTAGTTATCCAATATCAACTACCAGTTTTCTGTAATGGTCCAACCACGTTCTGATTACAGTGGTGCACACCGGTCAACTTCCCGCTTATTAGCATTTAATTTATACAGGTTACCAACTTAATACCTTTACCTATGTTGTCTCTACTCAATATCAACACAAAAAACAGAAATTCAAAAAAATATACTAAGTGCAGTTGGTTTACATTAGACTTGCGGAGTTGATGATACAATACACTGTCCAAGTAACAACTTTGTACACAGAAAAAAACTAACATAAAAAATATAACAGGATTCACTCACTCTAGCAAAATTTAACAACAGGTATAGTGTAGCGACCCGACTTTCTATCACCAGAAAATCGCATCACTAATTAAGAAAGAAAGAGATAGAAGAAGAAAAGAAAGAGAAGAAAGAAAAACAACACTTCAGAATCTCACAGCGGAACGATTTAAATATAATATAGAACATATACATAGTATCATATACATCAGAGTACACAACTATACATCTCAATTTAGACAGTTATAACATTTCTGTCTAATACAATACAAGACCATCATACAGAATATCAACACAGCGGAAACTCTAACTATATATCTACACGCTGAAGCCTCTTGCTCCTAAGCTCCTTCAGATTTCGTCAAGAGATAACCTGAATCACTTGACTACTCATATATAATATGAGTACCCAAGAGTTTAATAAAACAGAAAATAAACACTCGGGTCAGACAGGGGTCTGGTGTGAGTAAACGGTTTAGAATTGCTTAACTTTAGAAAATCCTTTGAAAAGAAAAGGTATCACGTAAGACTTCCCACACATAAACATGGAAAAGTTTTTACCTTACGCTAACCAAAACATTTGATAGGAAATCCAGTGATATTATAATAGTGTCTAGGGTTTTCAAATAAATATGAAATAACCGAAATTGTTACATGATTAAATTCCAGCTACTAGCCACAAAAGTGGGTAATACAAACAAAACCGTAGGGTCTCGTAAGGAAATTGGGTTTCCAACAATGGCAGGGCTACTGGGGTACCGCCCGTCACAGTACGTGGCCTAGATCACCGTACCTAGGAGCCACCCTAACTCCCCTGCAACACAAGGCCAGGACCATTCCTTACTGAACAGTCCCGAACAAGACCACCCCGCAGTTGGCTGCAGACCAACTGCCTACACAGCCGAAATAAAAAGGGACATCTAGACAGGGATGTATCTTGCTCTCCAGTGGGGGCGACCCACGAAGCCTTGCTGCACCTCCCCTGTTTTAGCCATTCCTGGTTGATGAGGCTTGAGGCTACGATTACCTTTATAGGATACATCTATCTTAGAATGCTCATCATCCGCCTGACGATGTTCTGAAAGCATTCAATCCATACAAGTCCGTTCCGGGTTCGAACGAAACCGAAGGCACTATCTCGTTGCACTCATTTTGGAATCACCGTCAACGACCATAGCCCTTGCACTCTGAATCACCATCTCGAATCTATAAGCACTATTCCGTCAAACTCATTACGGAATCACCCACAGAGTTATACTGACGTATAGCCCTTACACCTCGAGTCTTCACTCGCTCCACTTGGATTAACGACCTACGTTTAATTGGAATCGATGTGGTTTTCGGATATCCAAATATGGAAACCCGATCCCGGTCTCACCGAATCCAAACGCCATTTTAATGTCCAACTTGTACTTAAGGGATTTAACCAATAGATATTTAGAAATATCACTTAACATAAATGAATGATTCACAACACAGATAGATAATCATCTATTATCACATGCATCCATTCATATCACAAAACAGCATATAAATCACATCTCAGATATAACATATTCACATCATCACCCATCAATCAATGTCATACAACAACAACCAATATCATTAACTCATCCAATGATATATATCATCCAATCATTAATCATAAACAAGTTTGATTCAAACTTGATTAATTTAATTAATCCTTACTTAAACACTTGGATTATCTTCAATCCATTTTACTATTCATTAATAAATTACAGATTAATTAATTAACTAACATCACTTAATTATCTATTTCAATTAATCTTCCCTGATTAATTATCACTTAATTACTTTAAGTAATTATTACTTAATTACCATATTAATTAATTATCCTGAGTAATTACTTCCAAATTATACTAAGTAATTACCTCTTAATTACCTTCTAAATTAATCAACCTTGATTAATTATTCTTTAATTATCCTGATAATTATTCCTTAATTATCCTTTAATTAATTACACCTGATTAATCACTTTTAATTAATCACATTGATTGATTACTTTTAATTAAAACTACTTGATTAATTACTTTTAATTAATCATATTTAATCAATTACTTTTAATTAATCATCTTTAAGTAATTACTTTTAATTAATCACCTTTAATTAATTACTTTAATTACATTTAGTAATTAAAACTTAATTATAAATTAATTATTCTTAAATTATTAATTAATTATTTTCATTAATTAATGATTACTTCATTAATTAAATTTCTTTCTTAATTAATTACTTAAACAAGTAATTAATCACTTAATTAATTACTCTTAATCCTCATATTAATTAATCATTAATTAAATAGTTTAAACCTTTAATTAATTTTATTAATTAATACTTTAATCAATAATTCAAGTGATTAATCCTAAATCACATTACTTAATTACTTCCATAAAGTAATTATCCTTTACTTAATTACCTTTAGTAATTAACCACTTAATTACTTAATTACTTCACCAAGGAATTATATTAAATTAACTCATAAGTGATTATCTTAATTAATCACAAATTAATTATTTAATTAATTATTTAACTTAAGTATTTAAAATTAATTAAATGATTCTTAACTTCTTATATTATAAAGATTCTTAATTAAGAAAACAATTATCTTAAGTAAATCATTTATATTAACCAATAACCTTTCAATGGTTAATAATTTAATTATCTTAATTATCTTTACCAATTTAATTATCTTTAATTAAATCAAAATTCCAATTTACATAAGATAAATCTTTATTACAATTGATTATCAATTCTTAATCATTAAAATATAACATTTAAAAATCAATTATAATTAAACACATTTTAAATTAAAATTTTAAATTTTTAAAACTTTCCCAAAGTTATCAAACAAAATTTAATACAAACTTTATTTCAAACATATCCATTTCTTTTATTTTGAAAACTTCCATATTTTAATATATATAAAACTTGTTAAAAATTAAATTTTGAAACCAATTAGTTTTACAAGTAAAACTTATTTAATTTTTGTTTTAAAACTTATTCCAAAACCAAATTTCTTTGTTTCCAAACCCTTTGTAAAATGTTGCAATTAAATTTAAAATCTTTTAAAAACATTCTGACAAGTTTAGGACTAATATAACTTCTTGAACTAACACAAAGGCCTGCACACTCGAGCAAAACCCCCAGATACTCAAACGAAAACCCGAGACTTTCCCGAGTAACTCCAACTCTACAACCTGCTTCGAGAAGTTACACAGCAAACCCCAGACCTTCTTCGAGTTCTCCCTCTGCTTCTCTTCTCCTACCCTAAACCACTTCCCAGATGCACACGGTCGTGCACATCAATGTGCACGACCACGCCGGTCGACGGCGAACCCCACACCATCTTCCACCAAGTCACGAATGACCTCAACAATGAAATGCGCAACTCAGAAAACCAAGCCTCGATCAAAATCGAAATTTCGATATCAACCCAACTGCCTGAACCCAATGACCAAAAGAATCTGATCACCGCCGACGAATCGTCACTCAAGACGCCGTGCCCTCCACACTCAAGCTTCGTCACGATTCCCCCAACCTTCGGCAACAACCCGATCGCCTCCGGTTACTTCACGTTGCCGCGAACCCAACAGAACCTATCGACCCAAAAACAGGTACCAAAACCCTAATTCTTCGATTCATGGTCAAATCGATCCATAATAAATTCCAACTGTATTTTTCGCATGACCCCTGTTGCCTCCTCCACCTTCATGATCAACGGCGAGGTCCAATTCGCCATGGTTTGCCGTGATTTGGCTAAAAAACCCAAAATAATTAAATCCCAATAGCTCACTAATTACCCCATTAAAAATTATGATTCAAGTATTAAAAATCATAATTTTCCATTTGCAATTCAATTATGAATCCAAAATTAAAAATTGAATTCATGAATTTCTGACCCAAATTGAAAATGTATTGTAAATCTAAATATTTATAACAAACTATTCAATTTAAAATCTTGAAATTATTTTTAGATGATAGCTTTCTTGATTACAATCAACATCTATTTACAATTCAGAGTCTAATTCAAATTCAAATCCAAGTTATTGAATTTATTTGAAAACCTGTTATAGTTTATAGAGCATATTTATGATTACAGGCATCTCAATATCATCAATCCCTCATACTAAATCATGCAACAGTTTAAATCCAAGAATCCAGTCAATTCATCAAGATTTCATACACAAGAAAAAGATGAAATTTAAGATTTAAAACTGTTTTTAAAATTTTATTTACTCACCTTTTATGGCATGAGACAGAACCAGTTAGCTTCCAGGCTTTTTATTCATTTGCATGTTGAACCGTTGATAAATTCCAGAATGCATGTTGATTTAAATCTTGCTGCTGCATTTGAAAATCTTGCATTTAATTGAATTTTTCCAGATTTACTCCTGATTTGAATTTTCCTTTCATCTCTTTCTTGTTTCAGATTTTCTACAGATTTTCTTTTCTTTCTTCTTTTTTTTCAACTTTGTTTTTGATTAGCATTTTTTTTCAGATTTGAATTCATGTTTGGTGAAGAGAATAAATAAATTTCTTGGCTGAAAATAAAACTCTTTCTTAATCATATTTTTATTTTTTTAGATTTTAAAATAAATTACACTTGTCTACTATGATGCATTAGCTAACTTACACCTATGCATATTGACTTACTAATGTCATAACATACATTTTTAAAAATTAACAAGTGTTATTATGTTTAATTAATGTTTTCTTTTAAATGTTATTTTATCTTTAATAATTTATTTAAGCCTTATATACATATTTATGTAATATTCATATGATTATAAAATGTGCATACTTATTTTTTTTTAAAATAAGCTTTTAGATAAATATAAAAGTGACTTCATGTTAGTTTATAAATTATTTATGCTTTTAATTAAATTTATTTTAACTCTTAAGATTTTAAAACAAATTTATCTTGTGTTAAAATTAAAATGAAAAGATATTAAGCAAATGAAATTTAAAATTTAAATCTTATCTAACTCAAGTTAAACTATATGTTTATAATAATAAGCAATTAACTTTGTTATAAAAATTTAAACTTCAAATATCATTTCAAAAATATTAAATCAAATTAACATTTCAAATTTCAAAACTATATATATTAAAGTTTGAAAAACTCTTGTTAAATTCAAATTAATAATTTTCCTATTTCAAATATATATACAAATATATATACACATTTCAAATAGAAAAGCAATTTAACATTAAATTTGTTAATTACCATATTAAATTTTAAAACAAATCTCAAATCACAATATATACATTTATATATATTACAATTTGAATATAAAGTTTTATTACATTAAAAACTTCTTATTTACCAGAATAAATATTTCCAAATCAAATTATTATAAACTTTCAAAAGAATTAATCTTGCCTATATATATTGTTAAGAAAAATGTTTATAGATATTAACAAATTATTATCATTAACCTTTAAAATAAATTTAACTTGTCAATTTATAATATAAAATGATCAAATCAATTTAATTATTATCAAAGATTATTAAATTGATATTGCTCAAAATTCCGGGTCGTCACATTCCTCTCCCCTTAAAAGAATTTCGTCCCCGAAATTTAAAAGCAAAGATAATTTAATAACCCAGTTAAAGAATTTAATTTTAAATTAGCAATCACACAATCAATCATAGCAACCAATTCACACAAATAATTTTATCTATCTAGAAAAATTCCGAATAGAACTTACTAATATCATCTAGAGTTTTCCAGGTACCTATACTGGAATACTCGCTCTACAGAATCTTAATTAACTACACTATTAAAACCAAGAACTCCCTCATCTGATTCTTCAAATCTGAACAAGATATCGGACTAAACTCAAAACCAGCCCAACTACCAAATCCTTCTTAACTGCTGATTCTATCTCTCAAAGAATCATACACATATTCCTCAGAGATATGTGAAATACAATGAATTCCAGTTATCCAAACTGGCAATTCAATCTTGTAGATCAAAATCAATTCTTCAGAGAACACAGGAAAACTCAAAATTTCACCGGAGCTATCTCTCCAGTTTTACCCAGTCTTATAATTCCTTTAATTGGATAAAACCAAAACAATATCCAAATTCTAACTGCACATTCCAAATCTCCTCAATTCTAACTGCATAACTCTTCTGATGCTCCAGAGTCACCTCCAATATTCCTGATCAGCTTAACCCTTGCTTATTGCTTCAAGAAACAAACTGGACCAACTCAAATCAAATCTCCAGGTCCTACTCAACAAAGTGGCTTTCCCAAAAATAATTTGCTGAAATCCAAAATACAATTCTATACTACAAGCATTAATGGACTTCAAACCTACCTCTCCTATCTGGAATGGCACCTTGCCTACCAAATCCAGAAAATTCCTTCATACTTGAATTTCCTATAGAAATCCCTTACTGCATCTCCCGGTTGCTCCCATACCAGAATAACTGTCAACTCACTTCCGCTGCACAACTCTGATCTAGGGCAGATAAGAATGCTATCGAAGAACACAAGCACAGTCTTTCTCCAAACAC
This sequence comes from Allium cepa, assembly GCA_030765085.1. Lineage (NCBI taxonomy): Eukaryota > Viridiplantae > Streptophyta > Magnoliopsida > Asparagales > Amaryllidaceae > Allium > Allium cepa. The sequence continues at coordinate 435,952,595 of CM060943.1, forward strand.
TGTTCATCCGATTCATAAAAATCTTAGTGATCATTCCACTTGGTCAAAACATCTTAGCAGAATCTCAACTTAGAATAAGATGATCAATCCTTTTCCAAAGAATCTTGAGCTGCCTCACCAAACTCTTCTCGCTCTAAGAGTCATCCCACTATGTGGTTGAACCATCAATATTATATTGAATATGCGCTTATATGATTTTTGTTTGATGATAATAAACATATATTCATTCGTTTAAATGTATTTGATAATATACTATTTTATTTTTCACAGATTAAATAAATATTTGCTGAATAAAATAAATAACACAGAATTTGAATTCAAACGAATATTTTATTCAAACAAATATTTATTAAAATTTTGAATAGTATACAAATTCAAGCTCTCACTATTCACTATACAACTTTGATACAAATTCAATTACATCACTATTTTACATCAGCACCTCACTACATATCACTCACACTCGTATTTGTCTTCAACTGCATTCCAGTTTGAATCCAGCATCTGAGAAATCTGCAAAAATATTCACTAACGCAGTAAAATTGAAAAAGAAATATTTTTGCAAAATAAAATAAAATATGATTTTTGAAATTAATATTTGCCTCAGTTATTTGGGTCGTTCGTCATCATTTAAATTTGAATTCATCATACACGAACAACTTGTGACATACACAGTGTATTACTGTATATGCCACAAGGCCGTGCACGCCGATATATACACTTGATAATGCTACAGGGACAGGTGAGCACAAGGTCAAACCCAAATATATGGACAGGTTCAACTCAGGTGCAATAAATTCAAAAATACGACACGAACACAAGGTCAAATCCGAGTTTTGAAACTGGATTCAACACAAGTGAATCGAGTTCAAGTCAGACCATCACTGCAAGTACATGAATGCAAACTACAAGTACAGGTTCAAGGCCAGAATGTCAAAGTGGCAACTGGCAATAACAACTACACATATGCATACCACAGATGCAACCGATCAGTTCGACATATACATGAAGGCAGCAAGTCAGTGGACAGACCAGAGTACAACAGGCAAGCACAATGCATATATAGCAATAATATACAAGCCAACAGCAAAACAAGCAGTGCAGACCACAAAAGTGCAACAAGTATTGCAGTAATAAACATGGTCAGAAGCAAGGCAACAGAGACTCAAGCAACAACATGGACTGCAACAAATACATGATGCACAACTCAAATGAATATCAGTGCAAGTGTCGACCAGGTAGCAAGGAAGATCAACACAGCAAGCTACAGCATCAAGTTGACCAAGATGCTACAGATTTCAGCAAATGAACCATCAAAGAATGCAACACAATGATGAGACCAGATGAAAATACTCTTAACTGCAAGTTCAAACCAAAACACAAGTGTGGCAAATGCAAACTGTGGTGAAGCAACAAAGATGAACCAGACAGTGATACAAGTTCGAACAATGCTCAATGCACAGCCAACAAGATATCATCAAAAACCAAACAAGGGACAGGCCATAACATGCAGACCAAACACATGAGTGTAAACAAGTGAATCAAGCAAATGCACAGAAGCCACGTCAGCTACATTGAGGCTCAATGGTGAAGCAGACTCAAGTGAACAAGTAGCACAAGAACCAGAAAAACCAAAACAGTGCCACAAGACCACCATGCAAAGACCAGAAGTACAAAATGGCCAAGCAAGTGCACCACTAAACCAACAAACAAGACCAGGAAAAAGTGAAGTACAACATCACAAACAATTGCAAGCACATGAATTCTCAAGTCATGACCGAAGCCAGCAGTACAATGAATTCCCAAATCAAAATAGTTCAAGTGACCGAAGTCAACTAAATGATATCATAAATTCAAAAGTGCAGTTTAAAAAAATAAATTCAAAATGGCCGAAGTCATCAGGTAAAAGAAGTTGAATTCACGATTCAAAGTCAGAGCCTTGGCAATAAAGCGATTCACATTGCCGTGTAACCAAGTCAAAGCAAGTGATAACCAAACATCTCAAATTCAAGGCATCGAGTCAAGTCAGAGAAATTCACGGAGCCATGATTGAACATAAATTCAAAGCCGGCGATTTTAAACCAAGTCAACCAAGAAATAATAAGAATAATTCGCATATGAATTAGTCAAGGTAAATCGCAATCATCCAAGCATAAACGATCGGCAGAGATAAAATCAAATATATTTTGTGCGAACGAAAATCTAGGGTTACAAACCCTATATAAGAAAATCATCATCGGCAATCTTATCTATCGAGTTCAAGAATCAACCAGCAAAAGCAAAAGCAGGAAAATACATACCGAAAAAGCAGAACGAATTTGATCCAAAATTGAAGAAGCCATAAGCAAATCAAAAGCATCGAAGCCTACTATCGAACGAGATCGAGCGGCGTTTCAATTCTGCACAACCCTAGCTTGAATTGCAAGGAGCAAACAAAAGCTCTAATTGAGTTGAGGAGCGGCCATTTTTTCACGAACGAGAAAAATAAAAAAATAAAAGGAACGGGTTGAAGAGAATAAGGGGCCGGTCTTTGGTTTATTAATTTGGGCTTTGTTTTTTTTTTAAATAGGGTTTTGTTATTTTAATTTGTTTTTAATTTATATTTTCTTTTAAACCGTTTTTAATTTTCTAGTCGTGTGACTAGGGGACAAACTACGGTGTGTAGTTTGGGATTTCGCAACTCGGTGGTTGAGTTGTGGTCAGGGTTTTTGAGCGTAGAGTTAGATTAGTCAATAGCGGGTATAGCGAGTTTACGTGTGTAAGCGAGGGACTATCTAATTTCTAGTAGAAACCTTGGGGGCAGCACGTAGGCAGGGTTTTGCCGAAGCTGGGTAAATTCTGTGTTGTTCTGTTCTGTTATTTATATTCTGCTATATCTGTGCTGCTATTCTGTGATCTGTATTAATATTAATTAGCTTCTGCAATTAAGTTTTATAATTTTCACTATCACCCTATTCACCCCCCTCTAGGGTGAAATCGATCCTACAAGTGGTATCAGAGCTAGGAATAGAAGTCAACATTTGTTTTTTTAAAAAAAATTCTATTTTTTTAAAAAAAATCAGTTTTTGTTTAAAATTTGAATTTTTTAAAATGGCTTCTTTTAATAATGCTTTTGCAGAAGGTCAATCCATAGTTAGACCACCAATGTTCAATGGTGAATATGCTTTTTGGAAAAATAGGATGAAATTTTTTTTGAAAACCATTGACGCTTGGGATATTGTTGAGACAGGTTATAGAATACCAACTATAACTGTAGATGATAAGGAAATAGAGAAACCAAAGGAACAATGGACAGAACTAGAAAATAAATTACAGAATACTAATGCCAAAGCTATGAATTCTATTATCTGTTCATTAGATCAATTTGAATTTAATCGTGTCTCACATTGTCTAACTGCGCAGGAAATATGGCACATATTAGAAGTGACTCACGAAGGAACATCTCAAGTCAAAGAATCTCGCCTTGCCATGCTAAGCAGCGAATATGAGAACTTTACAATGGCGAAAGAAGAAAATGTCAAAGAGATGTACGGACGACTTTCCAACATCGTATACAAATCAAAAGCTCTCGGAAAAACATACACCGAATTGGAAATAGTCCGTAAAATCCTCAGAGTCCTTCCACAAAGCTTTGAAGCAAAAGTAACTGCCATTCAAGAATCGAAAGATTTAAAACAACTCAAAGTCGAAGAACTCATCGGAAATCTCACCACTTATGAGCTAGAAATGAAATTCAAGGAAAAGCGTGAAGGTGGAGATACTCGAAAGAAATCAATAGCTCTCAAAGGAACAACTGAAAGTGATGATGAGAATGATGACGATGATGATGGAGCAGCAGAGCTAGCGCTACTAATAAAGAAATTCAAAAAGTGGAATCGCAAATACGGAAATCCAGCTCGAAATCATGAATTGAAAAGCAGAATAGGCAAAGCACTAGACAACCCAGAAGATCAGAAAATCATCTGTTACAAATGCAACAAACCCGGCCATATCAAGCCACAATGTCGTCAAAAACGATCAAATCAAGGAAAGAAACTAAAGAAGAAAAGCTTTGCGGCTACTTGGGATGAAACTGACGAAGATGAAAGTGATAACACCGAGAGTGAGAGTGAAAAAGCAAATATGTGCCTTCATGGTGAAGTTACAGACAGTGATGACGACGAGCCAAGTGAGGTATCAAAACTCACTCATTCTGAATTACTAATTTATTTCCATGAAGTAAATGGCTGTTATGAACGACTTAGGGAAAAATATGCTAAACTTGAATCTCAAAAGGATACTTTGATAGAATGCAATAAACAACTTGATCAATTAGTTAAGAACTATCAATGTAGAATCCCTAAGTGTGATAAGTGTCCAACATTCGAAGAAGAAATTAAAAAATCGGAAATCAATATAAAATCACTTGAAAATGAAATTCTGATTTTAAAAGAGAATGAAAATACTAGGAGAGAGAATTCTATTAAAAAGTGCACACAGTTGTTAAACGAAAATGAATCTCTCAAAACACAAGTCCAACAACTGTCAACGACCTTAGATAAATTTTCAAAAAGTGAAAAATCGTTGAATATGCTATTAGGAAAGCAAACTGTTAATATGGTTAGACAAGGACTTGGATATAATAATTCGAAAATTGTTGAAAGCAATATTAATCAAGTTAATTCTATGAGCACAATTTGTAAAAAATTTGGACACAATCACAATAATTGTTGGTATAGACCCAAACATATGAAAACTATACCGATTTGGGTTCCAAAAGGCACAAATATAAAATCTCTCAAAGTTAAACAAATTTGGGTGCCGAAGGGAACAATTATAAATAGTTTTGGGTATCTACAAAATTATCATTCTAAATATTTTGTTACTAACAATCATGGACCTATAAAAACAAATAGGTCACTAAACTCTCTTCTCGTGTAGGTATGCTGGCAGGCTAAGGAACAACAGCAATGGTACTTGGATTCTGGCTGTTCCAGGCACATGACAGGCGATAAATCGAAGTTCCTTAGCCTAGAAAAGTACAAAGGTGGCAGAGTCACAATGGGGAACAATGACAAGTGTAAAATTGTCGGTAAAGGTAAAGTAGGTAACAATACATTTACCTTGAATGACGTTCTATATGTTGAAAATCTGCACCACAATTTGATATCAATCAGCCAGCTATGTGATAAAGGTATGAATGTTATCTTTGATTCTGACATGTGCAAAATTGACAAATCATCAAAAGAAATCTTATTTTCAGGAAAAAGGAAAGGTAATATATATTCTCTATCTTTTGATGATCTCATCCTCTCTAAATGTTTGGTAGCTAAGGATATAGAAGTGAATTTATGGCATAGACGTTTAGGGCATGCTAGTATGAACTTATTAAACAAATTAAAAAGGAAAAGTTTGGTAAGAGGGTTGCCATCACATGAGTTTGAAACTGAAAACATCTGTAAAGCATGTACTTTGGGAAAACTTAGAAAATCATCGTTTCATGCCAAAAACAATGTAAGCACTTCTAGAGTTCTTGAACTAATTCATATGGATCTATTTGTACCTAATGACATTGCTAGCTTAGGAGGTAAGAAATATTGCTTTGTGTTAGTGGATGATTACTCAAGATATACATGGGTATACTTCTTAGCTAAAAAATCAGAAACTTTTTCATACTTCACAAGATTCGCAAAATTTGTGCAAAATGAAAAAGAAGTCTCTATTGTTTCGTTAAGAAGTGATCATGGTGGAGAATTTGAAAATTATGAATTTGAAACTTTCTGTGATGAAAACGGAATCAAACATGAGTTCTCTGCACCACGTACTCCATTATAAAATGGGGTAGTTGAGAGAAAGAATCGAACTTTACAAGAATTGGCTAGGTCTATGTTAAATGAATATGAACTACCTCTGCATCTCTGGGCAGAAGCTGTAAATACAGCATGTTATGTAATGAATAGAGTTATCATCAGACCGATTCTTAACAAAACCCCCTATGAGCTATGTTTCAACAAAAAACCAAACATCGCTTACTTCAAAGTGTTTGGATGTCCTTGCTATATTCTTAATACAGGTGATCAGTTAGGAAAATTTGAAGCAAAGGCCGATGATGGCATCTTCATGGGTTGCTCTTCGAGAAGCAAAGCTTATAGAGTCTACAACAAAAAGACTAAAACAATCGTAGAGTCAATCAATGTGAAATTTGATGAAGGCATTGACGAACAGGATACATCCAAAAGCAACGTTGAAGAGGAGAAAGAAAAAGATGAGTTCGAAAAACCAAAAGAAACTGCTGATGCTAGAGAAACTACCACAACTCAAGAAGTCCGAAGAAATCTGGATCCAGAAAAGCTGAAATACAAAACAGACCATCCACCAGAATTGGTAATTGGAAACCCTATAGCAGGTATACAAACTCGTTCATCCTTTAAAAATCTATGTGATCTGTGCTTATATAGTGGATTTATTTCAGAAATAGAACCAAATAACATAGATTCAGTCCTTAATGATGAAAACTGGTTCATGGCCATGCAAGAAGAGCTAAATCAGTTTGAACGAAATAATGTTTGGAGTCTAGCACCTAGACCTAAGGATTATCCAGTTATAGGAACAAAATGGATTTTTAAAAATAAATATGATGAATCTGGAAATATAATTAGAAATAAAGCTAGACTAGTTGCTAAAGGATACAATCAAATTGAAGGAGTTGACTTTGATGAAACTTTTGCGCCTGTAGCTAGACTAGAATCAATTAGAATATTGTTAGCTTTTGCTTGTTACAAAGGATTTAAACTAAGACAAATGGACATTAAGAGTGCTTTTCTTAACGGAGTTTTAAAAGAAGATGTGTTTGTTGAACAACCAGAAGGTTTTGAAAGTCATGAATATCCAAACCATGTATACAAACTAAAGAAGGCATTATATGGATTAAAACAAGCTCCCAGAGCTTGGTATGAATGTTTTACTTCTTATCTCCTTGAAAATGGGTTCAAAAAGGGATGTGTAGATACCACACTATTTCTGTTGCATGAAAACAATGATATTTTGATTGTTCAAATATATGTTGATGACATCATTTATGGTGCTACTAACAAGTTATTGTATGAGAAATTTGAAAAAGTCATGCAGGAAAAATTTGAAATGAGCTTGGTTAGAGAGTTAAAATTCTTTTTAGGATTTCAAATCCAACAAAGCAATAAAGGCACATTCATTTCTCAAACAAAATATATTAGGGAACTTGTCAACAAATTTGGATTGAAAGATGCTAAACCAGCAAGAACTCCCATGAGTACAACACTTAAACTTGACAAAGATGAAAAGGGTAAGACAGTTGATCAAAAGCAGTACAGAGGTATGATTGGATCACTCCTTTATCTTACCGCCTCTAGACCTGACATCATGTTTTCTGTCTGCTTATGTGCGCGTTTTCAATCTAACCCAAAAGAATCTCATTTAAAAGCTGTTAAAAGAATTATAAGATATTTATTGCACACCCCACGATTTGGTCTTTGGTATCCATCAAATGATAATTTTGAATTGAAAGGTTTTTCAGATGCTGATTATGCTGGAAATTTGGTTGATAGAAAAAGTACTAGTGGAGCATGTTTTATGTTAGGACATTCATTAGTTGCATGGTCGAGTAGAAAACAAAATTGTATTGCATTATCCACAACAGAGGCAGAGTATATTGCTTTGAGCGGTTGCTCTGCTCAAATCTTATGGATGATACAAACTTTGCATGACTATGGCCTAAATTTTAAACGTTTACCACTAATGTGTGCTAGCAAAAGCGCAATTGATCTCACAAATAATCCTGTACATCATTCGCGAACAAAACATATAGATGTAAGACATCATTTTATTAGAGATCATATTTCCAAAGAAAATATCTGCATAAATTTTATTTCAACTGATTCTCAATTGGCAGACATCTTTACAAAACCCCTACCAGAAAATAGTTTTTGTAAACTACGACTCAGTCTAGGTGTTTTAGAAATTTGCTGAATATTTAACATTTTTTTTCTCCCTACAAATCATCGAAAAGAAAAATAGTGATTGAAAAAGTGATGAGTGTTGATATTGATTATATATTATAACTCGAGAAAGTATAATTAGAAAATTTCTTTAAGAAATGTAAACAAGAGTTATAAAACTTTTTGTTGGTAAAAAATTCCATGACCATCTCTATACCTATCATATTTCTATCAACCATCACTCATCAAAATTCTATATAGTTTGTCAATATGTGGTACTTTAAATAGGAATCGTTCGTTTTTCATTTTTATTAAAAAAATAAAAAATAAAAAAAAAATAAAAAAAAATAAAAAAAATATAACAATAAATAAATACCAAAGTATTCACTCTCATTTAAAAGTCCTCACGGTTATGCATGAGTGAATTACTTGGAATTTGTTATGTGCTTCCATGCTTATTTAAAAGTCCTCACGGTTATGCATGTATGGAACACATATCAAAAGTTGATTTTTAAAAATAATAATAAACAAGTTGATTCTAATCCCATTTAAAAGTCCTCACGGTTATGCGTGGTTAGAAGATACTTGAATTCATTTTTTAAAAATAAATTTGGAATACTACTAATCTCATTTAAAAGTCCTAACGGTTATGCATGATTAGTAGATATTCAAATTCCTGATATAAAAATACCACAAATAGACACAACTGTATGGTTTTATATGATGACATCATCTCCATCATTCTAAAAGTGGAATATGCGCCTAACAAAATATTTATGATTTTTGTTTGATTTTTTTATTGAAATTTGATATTTATATTCAATTGAGTTTTAATGTTGGATTAATATTGATTACTTTTTCTCTATTTTCTCTAACACTATTATTCTTTTGCTGATAACAAAAGGGGGAGAGAAAAGTTAAGATTTTGTCATATAAAATCAAGCAAAGGTCAAATAATTTTCTATTTGCATCTAGAATTATTTGCATATTTTTATTTGTATGCATATATGTAGGGGGAGCATCGTATAGAGAGGAAGCATTTAAATAGGGGGAGCAATTAGGATATATCAATGATCAAATACATTTAACATATTCAAAATCTTAAATATATGTTTGTTATCATCAAAAGGGGGAGATTGTTGAATATGCGCTTATATGATTTTTGTTTGATGATAATAAACATATATTCATTCGTTTAAATGTATTTGATAATATACTATTTTATTTTTCACAGATTAAATAAATATTTGCTGAATAAAATAAATAACACAGAATTTGAATTCAAACGAATATTTTATTCAAACAAATATTTATTACAATTTTGAATAGTATACAAATTCAAGCTCTCACTATTCACTATACAACTTTGATACAAATTCAATTACATCACTATTTTACATCAGCACCTCACTACATATCACTCACACTCGTATTTGTCTTCAACTGCATTCCAGTTTGAATCCAGCATCTGAGAAATCTGCAAAAATATTCACTAACGCAGTAAAATTGAAAAAGAAATATTTTTGCAAAATAAAATAAAATATGATTTTTGAAATTAATATTTGCCTCAGTTATTTGGGTTGTTCGTCATCATTTAAATTTGAATTCATCATACACGAACAACTTGTGACATACACAGTGTATTACTGTATATGCCACAAGGCCGTGCACGCCGATATATACACTTGATAATGCTACAGGGACAGGTGAGCACAAGGTCAAACCCAAATATATGGACAGGTTCAACTCAGGTGCAATAAATTCAAAAATACGACACGAACACAAGGTCAAATCCGAGTTTTGAAACTGGATTCAACACAAGTGAATCGAGTTCAAGTCAGACCAACACTGCAAGTACATGAATGCAAACTACAAGTACAGGTTCAAGGCCAGAATGTCAAAGTGGCAACTGGCAATAACAACTACACATATGCATACCACAGATGCAACCGATCAGTTCGACATATACATGAAGGCAGCAAGTCAGTGGACAGACCAGAGTACAACAGGCAAGCACAATGCATATATAGCAATAATATACAAGCCAACAGCAAAACAAGCAGTGCAGACCACAAAAGTGCAACAAGTATTGCAGTAATAAACATGGTCAGAAGCAAGGCAACAGAGACTCAAGCAACAACATGAACTGCAACAAATACATGATGCACAACTCAAATGAATATCAGTGCAAGTGTCGACCAGGTAGCAAGGAAGATCAACACAGCAAGCTACATCATCAAGTTGACCAAGATGCTACAGATTTCAGCAAATGAACCATCAAAGAATGCAACACAGTGATGAGACCAGATGAAAATACTCTTAACTGCAAGTTCAAACCAAAACACAAGTGTGGCAAATGCAAACTGTGGTGAAGCAACAAAGATGAACCAGACAGTGATACAAGTTCGAACAATGCTCAATGCACAGCCAACAAGATATCGTCAAAAACCAAACAAGGGACAGGCCATAACATGCAGACCAAACACATGAGTGTAAACAAGTGAATCAAGCAAATGCACAGAAGCCACGTCAGCTACATTGAGGCTCAATGGTGAAGCAGACTCAAGTGAACAGGTAGCACAAGAACCAAAAAAACCAAAACAGTGCCACAAGACCACCATGCAAAGACCAGAAGTACAAAATGGCCAAGCAAGTGCACCACTAAACCAACAAACAAGACCAGGAAAAAGTGAAGTACAACATCACAAACAATTGCAAGCACATGAATTCTCAAGTCATGACCGAAGCCAGCAGTACAATGAATTCCCAAATCAAAATAGTTCAAGTGACCGAAGTCAACTAAATGATATCATAAATTCAAAAGTGCAGTTTAAAAAATAAATTCAAAATGGCCGAAGTCATCAGGTAAAAGAAGTTGAATTCACGATTCAAAGTCAGAGCCTTGGCAATAAAGCGATTCACATTGCCGTGTAACCAAGTCAAAGCAAGTGATAACCAAACATCTCAAATTCAAGGCATCGAGTCAAGTCAGAGAAATTCACGGAGCCATGATTGAACATAAATTCAAAGCCGGCGATTTTAAACCAAGTCAACCAAGAAATAATAAGAATAATTCGCATATGAATTAGTCAAGGTAAATCGCAATCATCCAAGCATAAACGATCGGCAGAGATAAAATCAAATATATTTTGTGCGAACGAAAATCTAGGGTTACAAACCCTATATAAGAAAATCATCATCGGCAATCTTATCTATCGAGTTCAAGAATCAACCAGCAAAAGCAAAAGCAGGAAAATACATACCGAAAAAGCAGAACGAATTCGATCCAAAATTGAAGAAGCCATAAGCAAATCAAAAGCATCGAAGCCTACTATCGAACGAGATCGAGCGGCGTTTCAATTCTGCACAACCCTAGCTTGAATTGCAAGGAGCAAACAAAAGCCCTAATTGAGTTGAGGAGCGGCCATTTTTTCACGAACGAGAAAAATAAAAAAATAAAAGGAACGGGTTGAAGAGAATAAGGGGCCGGTCTTTGGTTTATTAATTTGGCTTTGTTTTTTTTAAATAGGGTTTTGTTATTTTAATTTGTTTTTAATTTATATTTTCTTTTATACCGTTTTTAATTTTCTAGTCGTGTGACTAGGGGACAAACTACGGTGTGTAGTTTGGGATTTCGCAACTCGGTGGTTGAGTTGTGGTCAGGGTTTTTGAGCATAGAGTTAGATTAGTCAATAGCGGGTATAGCGAGTTTACGTGTGTAAGCGAGGGACTATCTAATTTCTAGTAGAAACCTTGGGGGCAGCACGTAGGCAGGGTTTTGCCGAAGCTGGGTAAATTCTGTGTTGTTCTGTTCTATTATTTATATTCTGCTATATCTGTGCTGCTATTCTGTGATCTGTATTAATATTAATTAGCTTCTGCAATTAAGTTTTATAATTTTCACTATCACCCTATTCACCCCCCCTCTAGGGTGAAATCGATCCTACATATTACTCCTGAATTCCAAGTTGATAAGATAACTCAATCTCCGATTTGGGTCAACTTATGATTTCCTCAAAACATCGGGAGAACCTCCGACTACTTCCATAGCTTTTCCCTCCATATGAGATGCCTCAATCTCAAGCCAAAGAATACTCAAAGATTCCCAAACTAATCGCAAGTCACTTTTGCGATCCCACTCAGTTCAGACCCCAAAGAACTGTCTCCCCAACTAGAACAGCTTTTCCTATTCAAGACCAATCTTCAAGAATGGCTTACCTATCAGAAATCGATAGATCACTTCCAACAAATATCCCGCTCTGCTGAGCCTCCCAAAAGAAATAGATAAGCTTCAATATCTTCCTGGTCTGCTGATGGTAGAATCCCAAAGATTACTAAATCATCGAAGAAATAGGTCCATGCTGCTGCTTCCAAACTTCACCTCAATGATACTACTGAGCCAAAAGATCTTCCTTAACCACAAACTCCTGGAACTCAAAACTATCACCCAATTCCATTAAAAATCCATGAGACGAGTAGACATCTTCTCAAGAAACTCGGCTCCAAACCAAACACCAACCTCTTTATCTTCTTAAGAAAAACAAATGAGACCATGTCTAAAATGAGGTAACTCATCGACCTTAGTCTCAAACTTCAATATAGACAAGACACCCTTACTTGAGATCCAGAAAATTCCTAAACATCCGAATCTTCACTGCAGTAGACATCAATGCTCTTCCAACACCATCTAAATCTGGCTCCAAAAGAATCATCTTCAGAACCATCTATGGATACCGCATCTCACCATATAGCTATTCCTTCTTGAAGCCACCAAGATACCATCACTCGCTTCTATTTGGCTGACAAACTCAACTCTTGGAAATCCCTGCTCATTCGAGAACAAATCAACCTCACTCTCAAGAATATACACCAGTTCTTGAAAATACTTCCTCTGGACTCAAAGAGATCCTTTCACAAATCTACACAACTTATTCGAGACAGTATTAGATCTATAATCTCGACAGACACATCTCCAACCACAACATATAAACCTCAACCAATAGTGGTAGTCGTGTTACACACACTCCTACCTCATCTACCTCTATAACTTATGTTGGAAAATCCGAACAGATAACCCAACAGATTAGGTAGATATATATATATATATATATATATATATATATATATATATATATATATATATATAAATTACAAGTACGCTCTCTCAAGATAGACACCACTCTAGAGCCTAGGTGTTTACTCAACCTAACGCTCTGATACCAACTGTAGCGACCCGAATTTCTATCACCAGAAAATCGCATCACTAATTAAGAAAGAAAGAGATAGAAGAAGAAAAGAAAGAGAAGAAAGAAAAACAACACTTCAGAATCTCACAGCGGAACGATTTAAATATAATATAGAACATATACATAGTATCATATACGTCAGAGTACACAACTATACATCTCAATTTAGACAGTTATAACATTTCTGTCTAATACAATACAAGACCATCATACAGAATATCAACACAGCGGAAAATCTAACTATATATCTACACGCTGAAGCCTCCTGCTCCTAAGCTCCTTCAGATTTCGTCAAGAGATAACCTGAATCACTTGACTACTCATATATAATATGAGTACCCAAGAGTTTAATAAAACAGAAAATAAACACTCGGGTCAGATAGAGGTCTGGTGTGAGTAAACGGTTTAGAATTGCTTAACTTTAGAAAATCCTTTGAAAAGAAAAGGTATCACGTAAGACTTCCCACACATAAACATGGAAAAGTTTTTACCTTACGCTAACCAAAACATTTGATAGGAAATCCAGTGATATTATAATAGTGTCTAGGGTTTTCAAATAAATATGAAATAACCGAAATTGTTACATGATTAAATTCCAGCTACTAGCCACAAAAGTGGGTAATACAAACAAAATCGTAGGGTCTCGTAGGGAAATTGGGTTTCCAACAATGGCAGGGCTACTAGGGTACCGCCCGTCACAGTACGTGGCCTAGATCACCGTACCGAGGAGCCACCCTAACTCCCCTGCAACACAAGGCCAGGACCATTCCTTACTGAACAGTCCCGAACAAGACCACCCCGCAGTTGGCTGCAGACCAACTGCCCACACAGCCGAAATAAAAAGGGACATCTAGACAGGGATGTATCTTGCTCTCCAGTGGGGGCGACCCACGAAGCCTTGCTGCACCTCCCCTGTTTTAGCCATTCCCGGTTGATGAGGCTTGAGGCTACGATTACCTTTATAGGACACATCTATCTTAGAATGCTCATCGTCTGCCTGACGATGTTCTGAAAGCATTCAATCCATACAAGTCCGTTCCGGGTTCGAACGAAACCGAAGGCACTATCCCGTTGCACTCATTTTGGAATCACCGTCAACGACCATAGCCCTTGCACTCTGAATCACCATCTCGAATCTATAAGCACTATTCCGTCAAACTCATTACGGAATCACCCACAGAGTTATACTGACGTATAGCCCTTACACCTCGAGTCTTCACTCGCTCCACTTGGATTAACGACCTACGTTTAATTGGAATCGATGTGGTTTTCGGATATCCAAATATGGAAACCCGATCCCGGTCTCACCGAATCCAAACGCCATTTTAATGTCCAACTTGTACTTAAGGGATTTAACCAATAGATATTTAGAAATATCACTTAACATAAATGAATGATTCACAACACAGATAGATAATCATCTATTATCACATGCATCCATTCATATCACAAAACAGCATATAAATCACATCTCAGATATAACATATTCACATCATCACCCATCAATCAATGTCATACAACAACAACCAATATCATTAACTCATCCAATGATATATATCATCCAATCATTAATCATAAACAAGTTTGATTCAAACTTGATTAATTTAATTAATCCTTACTTAAACACTTGGATTATCTTCAATCCATTTTACTATTCATTAATAAATTACAAATTAATTAATTAACTAACATCACTTAATTATCTATTTCAATTAATCTTCCCTGATTAATTATCACTTAATTACTTTAAGTAATTATTACTTAATTACCATATTAATTAATTATCCTGAGTAATTACTTCCAAATTATACTAAGTAATTACCTCTTAATTACCTTCTAAATTAATCAACCTTGATTAATTATTCTTTAATTATCCTGATAATTATTCCTTAATTATCCTTTAATTAATTACACCTGATTAATCACTTTTAATTAATCACATTGATTAATTACTTTTAATTAAAACTACTTGATTAATTACTTTTAATTAATCATATTTAATCAATTACTTTTAATTAATCATCTTTAAGTAATTACTTTTAATTAATCACCTTTAATTAATTACTTTAATTACATTTAGTAATTAAAACTTAATTATAAATTAATTATTCTTAAATTATTAATTAATTATTTTCATTAATTAATGATTACTTCATTAATTAAATTTCTTTCTTAATTAATTACTTAAACAAGTAATTAATCACTTAATTAATTACTCTTAATCCTCATATTAATTAATCATTAATTAAATAGTTTAAACCTTTAATTAATTTTATTAATTAATACTTTAATCAATAATTCAAGTGGTTAATCCTAAATCACATTACTTAATTACTTCCATAAAGTAATTATCCTTTACTTAATTACCTTTAGTAATTAACCACTTAATTACTTAATTACTTCACCAAGGAATTATATTAAATTAACTCATAAGTGATTATCTTAATTAATCACAAATTAATTATTTAATTAATTATTTAACTTAAGTATTTAAAATTAATTAAATGATTCTTAACTTCTTATATTATAAAGATTCTTAATTAAGAAAACAATTATCTTAAGTAAATCATTTATATTAACCAATAATCTTTCAATGGTTAATAATTTAATTATCTTAATTATCTTTACCAATTTAATTATCTTTAATTAAATCAAAATTCCAATTTACATAAGATAAATCTTTATTACAATTGATTATCAATTCTTAATCATTAAAATATAACATTTAAAAATCAATTATAATTAAACACATTTTAAATTAAAATTTTAAATTTTTAAAACTTTCCCAAAGTTATCAAACAAAATTTAATACAAACTTTATTTCAAACATATCCATTTCTTTTATTTTGAAAACTTCCATATTTTAATATATATAAAACTTGTTAAAAATTAAATTTTGAAACCAATTAGTTTTACAAGTAAAACTTATTTAATTTTTGTTTTAAAACTTATTCCAAAACCAAATTTCTTTGTTTCCAAACCCTTTGTAAAATGTTGCAATTAAATTTAAAATCTTTTAAAAACATTCTGACAAGTTTAGGACTAATATAACTTCCTGAACTAACACAAAGGCCTGCACACTCGAGCAAAACCCCCAGATACTCAAACGAAAACCCGAGACTTTCCCGAGTAACTCCAACTCTACAACCTGCTTCGAGAAGTTACACAGCAAACCCCAGACCTTCTTCGAGTTCTCCCTCTGCTTCTCTTCTCCTACCCTAAACCACTTCCCAGATGCACACGGTCGTGCACATCAATGTGCACGACCACGCCGGTCGACGGCGAACCCCACACCATCTTCCACCAAGTCACGAATGACCTCAACAATGAAATGCGCAACTCAGAAAACCAAGCCTCGATCAAAATCGAAATTTCGATATCAACCCAACTGCCTGAACCCAATGACCAAAAGAATCTGATCACCGCCGACGAATCGTCACTCGAGACGCCGTGCCCTCCACACTCAAGCTTCGTCACGATTCCCCCAACCTTCGGCAACAACCCGATCGCCTCCGGTTACTTCACGTTGCCGCGAACCCAACAGAACCTATCGACCCAAAAACAGGTACCAAAACCCTAATTCTTCGGTTCATGGTCAAATCGATCCATAATAAATTCCAACTGTATTTTTCGCATGACCCCTGTTGCCTCCTCCACCTTCATGATCAACGGCGAGGTCCAATTCGCCATGGTTTGCCGTGATTTGGCTAAAAAACCCAAAATAATTAAATCCCAATAGCTCACTAATTACCCCATTAAAAATTATGATTCAAGTATTAAAAATCATAATTTTCCATTTGCAATTCAATTATGAATCCAAAATTAAAAATTGAATTCATGAATTTCTGACCCAAATTGAAAATGTATTGTAAATCTAAATATCTATAACAAACTATTCAATTTAAAATCTTGAAATTATTTTTAGATGATAGCTTTCTTGATTACAATCAACATCTATTTACAATTCAAAGTCTAATTCAAATTCAAATCCAAGTTATTGAATTTATTTGAAAACCTGTTATAGTTTATAGAGCATATTTATGATTACAGGCATCTCAATATCATCAATCCCTCATACTAAATCATGCAACAGTTTAAATCCAAGAATCCAGTCAATTCATCAAGATTTCATACACAAGAACAAGATGAAATTTAAGATTTAAAACTGTTTTTAAAATTTTATTTACTCACCTTTTATGGCATGAGACAGAACCAGTTAGCTTCCAGGCTTTTTATTCATTTGCATGTTGAACCGTTGATAAATTCCAGAATGCATGTTGATTTAAATCTTGCTGCTGCATTTGAAAATCTTGCATTTAATTGAATTTTTCCAGATTTACTCCTGATTTGAATTTTCCTTTCATCTCTTTCTTGTTTCAGATTTTCTACAGATTTTCTTTTTTTTTTTTTTTTTTCAACTTTGTTTTTTATTAGCATTTTTTTTCATATTTGAATTCATGTTTGGTGAAGAGAATAAATAAATTTCTTGGCTGAAAATAAAACTCTTTCTTAATCATATTTTTATTTTTTTAGATTTTAAAATAAATTACACTTGTCTACTATGATGCATTAGCTAACTTACACCTATGCATATTGACTTACAAATGTCATAACATACATTTTTAAAAATTAACAAGTGTTATTATGTTTAATTAATGTTTTCTTTTAAATGTTATTTTATCTTTAATAATTTATTTAAGCCTTATATACATATTTATGTAATATTCATATGATTATAAAATGTGCATACTTATTAAAAAAAAAAAGCTTTTAGATAAATATAAAAGTGACTTCATGTTAGTTTATAAATTATTTATGCTTTTAATTAAATTTATTTTAACTCTTAAGATTTTAAAACAAATTTATCTTGTGTTAAAATTAAAATGAAAAGATATTAAGCAAATGAAATTTAAAATTTAAATCTTATCTAACTCAAGTTAAACTATATGTTTATAATAATAAGCAATTAACTTTGTTATAAAAATTTAAACTTCAAATATCATTTCAAAAATATTAAATCAAATTAACATTTCAAATTTCAAAACTATATATATTAAAGTTTGAAAAACTCTTGTTAAATTCAAATTAATAATTTTCCTATTTCAAATATATATACAAATATATATACACATTTCAAATAGAAAAGCAATTTAACATTAAATTTGTTAATTACCATATTAAATTTTAAAAAAAATCTCAAATCACAATATATACATTTATATATATTACAATTTGAATATAAAGTTTTATTACATTAAAAACTTCTTATTTACCAAAATAAATATTTCCAAATCAAATTATTACAAACTTTCAAAAGAATTAATCTTGCCTATATATATTGTTAAGAAAAATGTTTATAGATATTAACAAATTATTATCATTAACCTTTAAAATAAATTTAACTTGTCAATTTATAATATAAAATGATCAAATCAATTTAATTATTATCAAAGATTATTAAATTGATATTGCTCAAAATTCCGGGTCGTCACATATAGCTTTACAAACATAATTGCAACAAATACTCCATGCTCTTAGTACTAAAACAACTAGGACCATTCATAACACTCCAACATCCTGTTCGTTAACACATAACTTTTTTGGATTCATACATCTTGCGACTGTTGATTTATACTGCTTACTAACACACAATACTCCAAATGACGTAAGATAACATCTTTGTTTCGTACGCACCACATATATAGGATATATCAAACATCTTTAACACCTGTCAGTCTCTCTCTTTGCTGGATTTACAAAAAAAACAAGTGACGTGTACGTGTGCACAAGTTTTTCAAACATGTACATGAAGGATTTCATCATCAATATGGACCAGAACTTTTACACCTTTTTTAAAAAAAATGTTCTGCCAACGTACGAGTTTTCGGATATATTGTACTGTTAATAAAATGAGGTTGGTTAAACTGTGTACATAATGCATGTAACCAAGTGTTAAAAAACTGATGTTCAATAGATTGTATCTTACACAATGCGTCAGGGTACAACATACTTTCAAGCCATATTCAGTATGTTCAAATGCCTTATCTGCGTTACTACTCATTTCCACAATGTACAAACTCACTTTCACTTTGCTACGCTAAACACAAATCATTACAGTTACACATCATAAATACTTGCTTCATGATATTTATTTATTTTTAGAAAAAAAAGAAGACATCACCCGGTGAAATCTCCACTCAGTTATGAGTAAAAGGCATTTATGAACAAACATAGGTGGAAACTGTGAATTTTAGTTCTTATTGACTAAGAACTAAATCGCAGAAAAGGTTGCCTAACTGCTAGCAATTCTGGCAAAAATATTTGGCTTTGTAAATCTTTGTTATTGGTAACGGTGAAATGATTGGTGCACAACATGGGATGGATAACCGTGAGTAACCAAATCACATTGCTTTACCGTACAATCGTTGTGCACATATTTTATGCTATACCAGATTTGGCAACTACTCACGTTGTATTACTGGTGCAAAAATATTTGATATGCATTTCAGTGTTCGATATGACAGCGCAAACACCTGTTTTTAATTTAGTTTGAACGTGTGGACAATACCCAATATCAGCAGGAAATTAGAACAAACTAAATAGCAGTTGCCGCATGAACTGGAACGACGTGAACATGGTACGAGCAGTTTACCCACTTTCTTTTGGAGCACGGTTTCTTACTAATATGGTCTGAAGTCTTCCTTCTGCCTGACATAAAATTCCGTAAAATAGAATTCTACCTTTCTTCTCAATTGGTTTTCTGTAATGTCCGCAAACAACATGTTACTGTCAGAAGTGGTGTTTGGTACAAACTGGAATACCATACGTGTCCGGGTGGCCAGGCTATGGAAATTGATCAGTCAGGGAACGAACGAAGTTTATGCATTAAACATGCAGCTTATCGACAGCGAGGTATGTTACCGTCTACTTTTATTATTCAGTCGCTTAGTGTGCTTCCTTTTTGGTAACCCTCCCCTACCTAGGCTAATATCCGTCAGCTTGAATGAATGCGTTTTATGCATCCCATGCAGTGTTAGTGGTTTTAACTTTGATTATACTTCACGTTGGTCCACAGCACCGCTGCGCCTACTCCACACTTATGCATCGGCAGTAGTTCATAATCTTCCACGTACATCCATTTATCCCCTACACTTGCATTTTACACTTTGACTGTTTGTACTGCACGTTTAATACATAGGTGCAAAAACTTTATTTTGCAAGCTGTTTGGTCCCATTTCTCGTTTTTGATGTGGAATGTGACAGGGAAATGAGAAGGTTGGCACGGTTCGAAAGCATATACTTCGCCAGTTCGAAGACATGTTTGAAGAACCTCCGGTTTACGACGTGACACGACTTAATGTTCAAAACGCCGAAGCAACGTACAGAACCGTACATGACGAATGGATAATAGTTCTACGAACAGATACCCGAGCAGTGAAGGTGGAAGATGTAATGGGTAGAATACCACGATACAAGTTTGCCTTTGCTGATGAAGGCAAGCTTATAACCCGACTGTGCCGTATAGACAATCTTACCGGTACTCCTTCTCCCCACCGTAAATATCATATTTCCCTGTTATGTAAAAGACCACGCACTCGTATTATTGATTTGTGGCTTATTACAGATTTGGGTGGTGTGTTACGGGCTGTGACTATTGTATTTTCTATAACTTCTAAAAATGGTACACAAACGCTAAAATGAGAGTTGCACGTGGAAAGCAACAGGTGGCGCCATTTCATTTTATTTTTTACTTCACCGAACTCTAACTAACGTTATACTAATCTTATTTATCACACAGTGGGAATACAAGTGTCGTATCGCTTTGGGCGAGCCAAAGAGATTTACTTGACCAATCTGTGGTAGACAAGTTTAAGAATTCGCCTACCTTTGTTGTCACCTCCCTGACAGTAGCTACCTACGGCCGTAGGCTTACGATCTCCGTACTTGCCTACCCCCGCCACAAAACAATTGCCCTCTAACTAATATTTCGCTTTTCCAGGTGCATTTACTTTCAGCTCTACTTAAGCAACAAAAATATATTTGGACATTGATTTGCCTGAACTGGATGTCATTAAGTCGAGGTATTAATTTTTAACATGCTGTGCATTTGTTTGACCGTTTTATTTCATATGTCTTTATTACTTGATCTACACAGATCGAACCAACATGCTGGAAAAAAAATTGAGTACATAGACTCCTCCTCCGGTGCCCGTTCTACTGTACTGGAAAGAACAAACAGCACACTCGGCCAGCTGTTGACTGACGTCAGGACTGCTGCCTGTCGGGTACATTGTTCTTGCATGTAACGCATGCATAATCATAAAGTTTGACCACCACCGTCCATCCACTTTCATTCATTACACATAGTTATTTTATCCCTGCCAATCATGTTCTGTTTGAATCCTGGGCATGCACCAATTTTCCTCACTGCACATAACATCTATTTCCATCCAAATGTTGATGCTTATCTTTTACATGCAGCTGTTTTGTTGCGCGGCAGTAACGTTGTCGTTTCAATGCTTTTGCATACTCCATTCCTTAATTTGTGTATTTGTCCATATTGCATTTGTACTTCCACTTTGTTAACTACTATATCAATGCCAATCTTTTTGTACATATTACACTGTTGACTGGAAAAAAGGTAGCCACGTAGGTGTACATATTTGTAGGAGCGTTGGAAATAATAAATGTCCCGTCTATGCGATGCTTATTACCTTTTTTCCCAGCCGTGCCTGCAAATTTCTAAAACGTTGCTAGAGTAAACGACATAACCTTCGCCACCTTTTTCTTTCTCAACAACAAGAATTGCTGCTGGGATAAAATATGTTAAATAATATTTTGAAAAGGTCTAGGTGAAGAAGTTTACACTTATTGCTCAACGAAATTAGCTCCATGCATTACGCGGTTGCAAAACATCTTCGTTTCATCTGATCGTTCTTAGACAAACAGTTATGCAGATGTAGCTCTAAATATATGCCACCAACACTTTTGTTCAGGGTAAGATATATGTCGTGCCAGCAACCATTGTACATTTGAAAAGTTCTTCATGGAGCTATCTTTCATGCGCGGTCTGCAAATCTACAGCTCACTTTGAGGGCACCAAATATTTCTGCTCTGGATGCCATCGAATGGTAGTTCATCCTGTAAACAGGTACCGTTTGTCGGATTCTTTGTTATGCAGTTTTCCTTTTTTACTTGCAACAAAAGGATAATTACGAATGCTAAAAACATGTTTGTTAGGTACCGTTTAAATGTCGACATATTTGACTCTACTACATCTACTACTATCACCGCTTTTGACAAGGAGGCGGAATGGCTACTTGGAAATAAGGTTGAAGACATGCTTGCTGTACTTAACTCGGTAAGATAATACAACTATGCATTACATTTTACAGCTTCTATACCTATGCACGTTGTAATCAAAATAGAATGTATGTGCATGTAAGTTTATCATATTATACTCTCATTGCTTACATTGGACCAGTCATCTTTGGTCATGCTCTTTTTACACGGTTAACTGCACAAGTGCCTACGCGTGCTAATCTGGTTGTAAATAATGTTACCCAGTTACACAACAGTCGTACTGTGAAATGTCACTATTGGTTTCAACCTGTTCCTTAACATGTACGTACTCCAAATTAGTTTTAATATGTGACTATTACTACCCACGCAAATGCTCAGCCACACGGTCAACTGTTGCTATCCACTGTCTGCCAATGTTGTGTACTACAAGTTTTAGCCATCATGAATTGTTGCTTCCCCATGCTTTACTTTCATACCGCTGCTCACCCATAGTAGTTTTCTCATCTTGGACCGTCAATGTGGTGGACACCCCATCTACACGGTAGCATGTACAAGTTCTGACCTCACAACTATATGAGTATTTACTGTTTACACAACTTGTACACATCTACGCTCTTTCATTTTCAAATTGTACTACTTTATTTCATACCGTTTCTTCTTGCCCTACTGATTACTACCCAAGTACGCATCGCGTCATCCACGGTTGCAGTAGGTTTCTCTACTTCGTTTTTTTATACCATGTACATTATAAAATAAAACGCATGTACACTGCTGTGCTTTGAATCCTGCCGACTTGACGTCATTAACGGCATGTTACAGCCAATTTTGTTTTACATCACTGTTGCATTCTGCAGGAGAACGGGGTCCAAAAAATTGAGAACATTTTCTGCAAACTCTTGGGGACCGAAGCGATGTTTGAGTTCAGACCAAACAACTATGAGATGAACAATCCGGATGCTTATCTCACTGTTAGAAAAATCATCAAAAATTTATCTGTTACCGAGACGGTTTGTTCTTAGCCATGCTTATACATCAACGTACAATTTACGCACTTAATTTCTCACTTATTGACGTTGTCCTCTGTTTAGGAACACTTCAAAATTATAGCTCGCTCCACCTAGCGACCAGAGTTCTAATTTAGTTTCTCCTTCGACAACGGACAATCAGGAGACACCGCCGGACGCAGATATCAAAGGGAAGAAACGTATTGATCAGGTTTGATATACAGTTATTAGAATTGTTTATCTATCCAACTGGTATCTTAGAAACGACGTCCATTTTTTTTCCTAGGACGGCGATGGTATCATTCCTCCAGTCGTGCATGCTTCTACTCCACCAGTCACCAGAAAGACAATGTGAAGAGGAATTGTAATTCGGGTGCAGCTTTTTAAGCTTTTTTATTTTTCACCACTTCATGTTGACAGTACTTAGTTCTATTAATTTGTTCTTTCCTTATGGAAAGTAGTACGATTACCGACAATTACTATATCTCACACACAACGCTTAACTGATCCTCCTATG
This sequence comes from Allium cepa, assembly GCA_030765085.1. Taxonomy (NCBI): domain Eukaryota; kingdom Viridiplantae; phylum Streptophyta; class Magnoliopsida; order Asparagales; family Amaryllidaceae; genus Allium; species Allium cepa. Next base: position 435,976,617 of record CM060943.1, read on the forward strand.
ATGCGTTCTTCAATCGGTTCACATTGCACACATTTTCTAATATCGAACGTTGTTTGAGTAACGTATATACGAACACTCATTCCTGTAACTGTTTCACATATCAAAAAAATACTACGCCACTTCATGCTCAGTTAATATCGTCTCCAACTGCTACAAATACATTTTTTTGCTTCTAGACTTAAGCCATGTTGTTTTCCCCTATCTACAAGATGTTGATACAGAAGATCAGAATGCAGTGTGTAATGCAACCAAGATTCGAGAGAAGAAGCAACGGAACTAATTTGTACCATTTCAAGATTTCGCTGCTGTAGTGCATTCACATTTTACCAGTCCGTACATGCTGCTTTTCCTTTCCATGTAGTCGTCAACTCTTTTTTCTCCTTTTTTTGTTACATCTTTTTTACCCCCTACACCGTGATGTATGACATTAACTTGGTTTGCTTTCCTACGCATTACATGTGTGTATTTTTAACAACACCCTGCTCTGACTCTAACTTATTACATATGATTCCCGTTGCTGTATAGACTACTATTGTTGACCATATAGAATTCAGGTTCATAACTGATTGTACTACCTTTAATATGGTGCTATAATACTATGTTTATATGCCACTAGTGACAGTGCTACATTGAAATATCCATTTGATTATGGTGCCTGCCTATGTTCTTTGGATGTTTATAAGTATCCATTCACAGATTATAACAATGCCCGTGTGCGAAGCACGGGCTACTCACTAGTTTACTGTAAAAGAGAGGAGGGAGGGAAATGGAAGTAAAAAGGGAAAAAAAAGTTAAGAAAAGTCTTAGAATGCGAGTTTGTTTATTTTATAATTTCTAGCCCTTTGCTATATAGTATTTCGTTTGCGTACGAACCGCAAAAAATGGAAATAAAAATGAATTGTGCAAAAAAATATGACATGATCCCAAAACAACAATAAAATACATTAGTTATCTTATTCTGTAAAATTTAAAAAATACTAATCTACCGTGAAATACGTCATACGATAATTTACATACTTTCCAAATTAAAAATTATGGAAAAATCATATAAATTCATTTAAAAATACATACTTAAAAATCAAATTGTTTTACTAATAATAGATTTTCCTATTATTAATAAAACATGAATCAAATTTGAATATTTGAATAAATTAAATATTTCTTTTGGAAACATAAAAATTTTGAATCATTATATTTTTCCTCCTTAAAAGAATTTCATTCCCAAAATTTTCAAAGGAAGAAAAATGTCTTTACACCCTTAGACTTAAAAATCAGTTAGTTGAAATTAGTTGTTAAATTTTTTAGTTCCGCATCTTATGGAAAATTTCGGTAGCACCTCCTTTGCGTAGCTAGATCCAAAAAAATTACAATAACAATATAAGCTCAAATCTAGGACCTTTCATATCTGAGGATAACACAACAACAATATATACTTATGATATACCGTACAGAGTATACCTTATAGAGGGTGTATGGCACATAACGAACACACCTGTTAAGCAACAAAAACGTATCAATTTATCGAGCAATCAAACTCTACTAATGAAACCAAAGGCAATTAGGAAGCCTTTGCTTCCACATACCTGAATTTCACTTACATTCCAAAAGAGAGTTAAATATGACAAATAAAAGAATACAATAACTCATCCATCATATATCATTAATCTAAGTAAGCTAATTCATATATAACAATCATTTCACCTAAACATGTCACATTAAACCATGTTACATTTCTAATGTAAGAAGCATACAACCATATTATGCCTGTATGATGTATATATATCATCAGTATGCAATACCAAATCCGATCACTAGCTCGATCACACAAATTTCACTTCCAAATTAGAATCACTCACTCGACTTCCCTAATGTGGGCTCCGATCAGGTTTCTTGATTAGAAACTTTCGTTCTCCTTACATAGCAATATACTATGATATAAAACTTTAATATCACATTTAAAATCTGTATCAAGTGTTCGCTGTTAAGAGTATGGTGAAAAATACTTGTTCGAATCTATGTAAATCATATCTAGTCGTGTAAATCTAGATCAAGAACAATTATGCAAATAAAATGATCGACATACAACTTACATATTTATTCCATTGATTACTTAGCTGAACCGATTACTTTTCATTTTAAATTCCATTCTTTTTTAATTATAATATATTTCCTTTAATATTAAAATCATTTATGGACCATTCATAAAGCTCTTCTTAAGTTTATAAACATTTTATAACTCGATTTCATATTCATATAACACTTTTCTACATCCTAAGAGCATATATACAATTCCATATTTGTTTTACTTAAGTAGTAACAAACTAAAACTTGTTTAACTTACTATCCTTTCATTATAGAGTTACAAAACTCTACTTTTATATTTTCACAAATACACTTTGCTTCAAGTTCTTAACTAATTTGGAAGTTTTCGAATGTCCAAAACCGAAAATTCCATTCCATTTAAACAAATACTAAATAACACATCATAATGAGATGCATAAATCAAACTATCCTAATGCATATGATACATGTGTTCATATAATAACTTTAACCTAAAACTTAAGAACTAAACATTAGGTTTATTCCAAATTCAAATAATGATAATAATATACATATCCCTTTTATATATCAAATCATACTTTTGGGATTAAATCCAAATTTGTTTACCTAAAAAAACTCTAAAGAAAATTACTATGGCAGCATCCCCCATTTATAAAATTAAAAATGAACGTCGATGATGCTGCAGTCCTCATCAAAATTACTTTTCAGCGAAAGATGTGGCTTTTGAACTTTTTATCTCCTTCAAAATCCTTTTAAGGTATTTCTATTCATAAATACTTTCAAAAAATGCTATTATTATTTTCTTATAAACTTTGAAAAAAACATTTTCAAAACCCTCGAGATTTAAGTTCTTAAATTCTTAGTTTAAATCCTTTTTCATTTATAAACCATATGTATAAACCATACTTAAATAATTTCACTTTCTTATATAAAATTATTTCACAAATGTTTATCTTTGTTTCGATTATAATATTTTTTTTATTAAAATTAGATTTTAACCCAACAATATCATCGAACGCCTTATAATCAAACAATAAAACTTAATTCACAAGGTCTTCATTTCAATGTTTCCACAATTACTATCTGCCCAACCCATGCAGTGGAAAGGCAAAACTACTCATAAACTGGTTGAGCAAAATTCAAAAATCAACAAACAATAGTCAATGCTCCTAAATGGATGAGCATGGCTAAACGAACAATGATTGGTAGTAATTGGATATTATCCTTTCCAAATAAAAGAACACATCATAAATAACTATAACAGTTTTATGAAAATTATTCCCTTATATACAAAATATAAAACCTAGGAAAAATTATTTCTTTATCAAATTTCAAAATTAGTACGGTGTTAGTTTTCCTTGTACAAGTGTTTAGAAACCCTTATCGAAACAGTTGTTCCTTCTGAATCAACCAGAATTCACAAATCACTCAACAGATCAATCAGCACAATGTAAAACATTTTCATAGCACTAACAAATATGCACTCTTACACATACACATGCTCAAACTCATTCTAGGGTGTCACTTACCATATCTCTAACGAGTACCCCACCAAAACCTAGGTGTTCGCTTAACCTAAGCTTTGATACAATGCTTTAACAACCGACCTCTTTGACCCTCAAAAGTCAACAGTAATATACACATGGTATTCATGTGACAAACATTCGAGTGCCGAAAAGATGGATTATTGGGTGAAAGAAAAGAAAAGAAAAAATAGAATCTCACAGCTTGACGATTAACATATAAACTACAGATGATCTTTACAAAAGAAAACTGTAATATACATACATCATCAGAGTAATCCAATTTATCATCAGCCTGGACAATTATAACAATCTGTCATCACAAATGCTGAAAAATACAAAACAACAAATGTAGCGAAAATAAAAGATACGTGAATACATTTTGGAGGCATCCATCTCGTCTCCTAAAAGCTCCAAGGTATTTTTGACTAATCTGGAAATATGATCAGACTGACCCAAGCATTACAAGAAAATAATACATAGATCAGTCTGGTAAACCAATGTGAGAAGATATCAATAATATGGATTTTCAATGTTATAAAAACTATCAAAAATAAAGGTATCTCGTAAGATCACGCCGCATATAAACATGGACGGGTTTTTACCTTACGATAGCCAAACCATTTCCATAAGAAATCTAGTAATATTACAATAATGTTTAGGGTTTAAAATAAATATATAACATAGTTGGAATGCTTACATCTCACGTTCCAACATGTTTTGGAACAACTAAATCTGTAAGGAACTTATTTGAGAATGGATTTCATACAATGATAAAGCCATCGAGGTACCGCCTACCATAGTATATCTCTTAAAAATATACCAAGGTTGTTAAACATTTGCACCCATCCAACATAGAATCGGCCCACGCCTTCCGGGATAATACCGAATATGTCATCACCCCGGTTGTCGTCCAACAACCGTATTGAGTCACTAGCACACATAAATAGGTCAATATCGGTCTAGATCGGGTAATGACTATACCCTAATTGTAGCGAACCATGTAGTCCTGCAGCCTATCCCATGTTTTAGTCATTACCGTGTGTGAGGCTTGAGGCTGTATTTTTCCGTTTAGCAAATTCCACTTGGAATGTTAACACCGCTCTCCAAGCAACAATGTCATGTCATCATTCATCTATACCAGTTGTTCTGGGACTAAACAAACCAAAGACATTACATCTACTACATCCATTTAGGAATCATCCTTAGGACTAGTAGCAAGTAGCCCTTGCAATTCAAAGAAATCTGTCATCGACTTCCATCATTTTCAAGATGTCCTCGATACAAATGCTTATGTCGGTTCGAATTGATTTTCGAATAATATATATGATCCCGGTCTCCTCGAACCGACAACAGAAAATTTCAAAATTGGCCAAGATTTGACATTTTAAATCAAAAAAACAAACAATCCAACCAAAGATTTGATTCCATATGGAAGCTAACCCTAGTAAGCACTTAAGCAACCACTAAGCCTCTTTAATTAATCCTTTCATTAATTTAAATCTCCTCTTAGACATTTGTATTACAACACCTTTTGCGAAAGATATACTAATACCCTCTCTATTCTTTTCAATACCAGAAAAAAATATTGAAATACTTATATCCACCGTATAAGTATACTCACAGAACATTTCACTTTCAATACTTAAAAAATCTTTTTCATATACTTATATCAACGATATAAGTATATTCATAACACTACAATTTCAATACTCAGAAAATGTATCCATATGCTTATCTCAACAACATAAATAAGATTTCATTTCCAAAATCATACTTAATTAGGTTAAAACAAATGTCATTTATAATAATGGTAATAATAAACTCAAACACTTTTAGTGTAAGTAAGTGGATCATATAGAAATTAGACCACATATACTTACCATTGCTTTTCGATTTCAAATTTGTACTATCCTTTGATTAACAATGCGGTCGGACAAGTTAGCGTACTATTCCTGCCTCGACATACATTCTTAATTCTGAGGATAGGAACGAGTTTCCCTACCTGAAAATTTGGATTTATGTATGAAAGAATACTTTCCATACCATATAATTTAAAATAATCATTTATAGAAATCAAAATTTATTTCCTTTCATAAAATTCCTTTTTATAGATCTCTTTTATATCTATCAAACTCTTATAAATTTGTTTTATATTTATAAAACTCCTTTTACAAATTTCTTTTGTATTTATAAAACTCCTTTAATAATTTTCTTTTATATTTATAAAACTTCTTTTATAAATTTTCAAATTTATTTATAAAACTTTTTTTTTATAAATCTCCATTATCTAAATCACATATACCTTCCTTACAACGATTCTTCCTTATGTCACTATAAATTCATAAATGTGATTTATTTTCCAATTTATCAAAATGATATCATTTTTTAAATTATTTATAAAACTATTCTTTTTTTATAAAAAAAACTTTTATAAATCTTTTTTTTATAAAATACCATTAGTAATCTAACTTTCTATACAAATTTCATATAAAACATTTCATAAATATTAATTTAAATTATTTCTATCTTCTTTATAAATAGAATTACTTTATCTTAAAAGATGAGTCCTTTATTTTTTTTAAAAAATAAACATTCATTATTATATTAACTTTTCTGTAAAATAAATACTCACAAAATACTTTTAAAACATTTTCAAAAAGGTTAGAGGAAAATAGAAAAGTACAAAAATTATTTTTAAATAAAATATCATAGAAAATCCAAAAGTCGCATTTAAAACTATTCTCCGAATCAAAACCATTTTTCAAATCAAAACAGCAAATGGTAGTACTCCTAAAATACTAAAATAAGGCTTAGAGATATTATAGCACTTAACAAGTACTGTTGCTACTATCTTTTTCACTAAAAAGCTTCTACATTTAACACATGTCAATGTCACATCCAATATGGTTAAACTACCAAACTTTGACATCCAACAATTTATAACATAAGTATATATATGGAAATAAAATTAACAGTGTGAGGAATCTGTATTCCTATAAAATTCCTTATAGTTCATTTTATATGCCAATCGCTTTTCAAAGCGAAAATTCAATCAAACCAAATCAATGAATCATCAAGCATAAAAATAACTATTTAGATCTAGTATATATCTGTTTACAACCAAATTGATCATAAACACCCAAGGATAGACTTATGTAGAGAAGTAAATGAAGAAAGTAAAATTAAAACTAAGGAATGGATAAACTAACAAGCAAATCAAAGCAATACTCAAGAATACAAGAATTTATAGTGCTTCGGCATTGTATGCCTACGTCCACCTTGAAGATTATCTTTAATGATTCACTAACAGTTTGATTACATCAGCAAGAAGTAAGAAAAAGCTTGATTACAATAAAGACTCGAGTAACCAATAGCATAAAGATCCTTAGAACGAGCCCCTAGGCCAGTATTTATAGGTGAAGGTGATCACTAATCTCTCTGAAACTTTGGGTATAGGACCTTCTAATCCACATGGGCGCACCATAGGGGTCGCTAGGACCAAATTCCAATGAAGAGGGATCGGTACCGAACCCTTCATTGGTTGGTTCCTGGGAAACGATCCCTATGGTGGCTTCTTCATGCTTAAATATGTTGTCTCTTCAAATATTAAGTCATTTGGACTAGTGGAGCTCATCCTATGGATTAATCTTTGGTTCAACACCACTTGTGAGTTGTTTTCTACCGAACCCTTCAAGTAACTATATGTCGATCCCTCTTTCTTTAGCCTTTTGACATGCGATCCTTAGGATAGATCCCCTAGGGTCCATATACCTTGCTCTCCAAATTTCAACTGCCATGGACCTTTAGATCCTAAAATATTGATTGCTGAATGCAAGAGTGCACTTATTTTCTGGCATGTGCCAATCCCTTCTTGATGGACTCAAGTATATCGATCCCTTGCTAACTATCAAATTATGACGATCCCTCTTATAAGCTATGTCGATCCCTTTCTTATGAGTTGAAGCATGCCTTCCCAAGCCAACAAGCCATGCCGATCCATCTACCTATTTCTATGTCGAATCCTCCTTTGCTTTGACCTTGCCTACCCCTTGCCTATCCAATCATGCTGATCCTTATGGCACTACCAAGCCATGATGATAATGTTTGTCCAAGATAAAATCCATATTTCAAGCATCCTGCATCGTTCACCTACTAATTGCACTCAATTCTAGCTTCATATAACTACCCGTGCTTTACTTTCGGGTCCTACAACTATTGCTCCGTGATCATCTTTCTTGATAATAGTCGAATCTTTCTTATGCAATCAGTTCAATATGGCCGGGTCAGGATACCGGGTAACATTTTCCCCCAAAGTACGTCTTGTGAGTAACATGACGTGCTTTGAATTAAAACAAGTCTGAATTATCGAAAAGAGGTTCATCTAGCTTTTTGAATGATTGTTATTCCTTTGTCAAATCATTTTTCCAAGGCATTGAATTCTTCGTTGACTACCATGACGCTTGATCGATTTCCAATTATATAAATCTAGTGTCGTATTTCGTCAACATATATAAATCTGGTTATGCAAGACTTATAATTTTTTTATTATCTGGTCGAGCCTTGAACTTGAAAATTTCAAGTTTGATTTCACGTTATGCCGATTTCAAAAAATTGAACTTTTAAACTGCTCTCGTGCATATTCATATACACGTTTCTGTTGTTGGCTCCCAGATGCATTCGAACGCTCACCGGTCGTTTCCAGTTTCTATAATATTTTGTATGTTCACATTTACAGCCAAACCTTCATAATCATTTTTTCCATTCTTTTTTTTTCTTTTTTTAATCATCTATAGGGATCGACATTCATTATGCCGATCCATCCTTGTAGCTATGCAAATAGGGATCGATAGGTTTGAATGCCGATCCCTCTCCACTTATGACCCGTTCAATTGTCCTTACAGCCGAACCTCTCCCTCACATACATACATATATAAGCCTTTTCTTTATCCCTTCCTCACTTTTTCATTTACAAGCCTTCACACTGAAAATCTCATATGAACCCATGCTCTTTAAACTTTAGTCTTAAATCCAATCACGGCTCAAACTAACCCATAAACTTGCTTTTCCTTCGTCTTCGATTCAATAACCCCCAAACACTCATCCTATCTTAATTCAAACATCTACATTTCCATGTAGGTATGATTTCATAACACCTCTTTTAAATGTACAACTAGGTTACCTTGCCCGAGTTGTTAGTGAGTGTTTGATGTGGTGATGGCGAATGATCTTGGCGAGGTGGACGATTGTTGGAATAAGGGTTTCGTGTGTTGAATTGGGTGTAGGAATAGGGGAGGAAGAAGTGAGATGAGGGTTCGATGAAGGAATTTGGTGGAGGAAGAGTTAGAAGTGGAGAAATGCAGGGGTCGATTTATGACAAGATGGCAGTGGCAGGGATTAGCGAGTTAGGGTTTGGTTGTTTAGTTATTTTTGTTGAGGAGAGGGATCGGTGAGGAAGGATTGGAGAAAGGGATCGGTAAGGAAGGTTAGGAGAGAGGGATCGGTGGTTGTGGTCAAGGAGAGGGATTGGTAGGGAGCTCTTGGGAAAGGGATCGTTAGTGAATACTAGGGATCGACATATACCTTATAAACTAATCCAACTTAATTTGTTCGAACAACCACTACCAGTTTGCCTTGCTGACCTTGAACATATAATGACAATGGACAAATTATCATGCATACTTAAACTATCGAACTTGAGATTGAACAATCGAATTTCCAGAACTTTCAATAAGGACTAAGTGACAAACTAGCAAATGAACTTAAGGATCATATTTTGATACGCCGATAATTGATCCCAAAGCTTTGGTAGCCGATCAATTTTCTCACCAGATGAGACGGTCAGTGATGACGGTCTCTTTGGACAAACTCCCAAGTCTCATCGTTTTATTTCGTTTTTATGATTTCAAACTATTTATATCAGTTATATACTGCACTGCACTAGTTCACACTTAGCACGGGGGGAACATGTTATTTTTTCTAATCTCGATTATCTATCACGGACGATATAGATTCCAGATGCTCAAAGCGTTTTGCTGACATGTCTTCTGATTCAATGATGTGACACATTGGTTCTGAAGCGAAGTCAAGTTTCGCAACTATATCCGGCAGGCCTTCTCCACTCCATCATGTGGAACAAACAGAAGTTTCTAACCCACCGGTTGATCTTTACTTAGATATTCCAGTCCTTCCAACAGAAAACATAGGCCCTACTCTTAATGCTGTAGAGGGCACTATTCTTTTAAATAATCCAGTGGATTCACAGGCTTCTCGAATTGATGGGGGTGCTCTCCGTCGACTATCCTCCTTTTACGAAATTTCATTTAGGGACTTCTTAGTTCCCTCAAGACAAGATAAACCTCACTTGCTCCCAGCAAGGTATACAGCGTGCAATAAATTTATGTGTTTGGCTGGATGCATATGCCCTTCGATTCATTTATCTGAGAAATGCTGAGATACCTTGGGATAGCCTCTACAAAATTTCACCCAAATAGTTATGCTTTTATACGTGGAACCTTCTTGTTGTTCATGAACGTCCTATTATGCCCGCCTACTCCCAAAGATATAATATTTATCTACAACTTCAAATGACAATTGGGATCCCCTTCTTATGTCTTTATCGAGCCCTCGCCAAATTTCTAAGTTCTGACGGACTCTTCGAACAAACTCTTTATGTTTGATGCCTCATGGATTTGCGAGATGATGGTTAAAAGAACCCAAGTATTACCTTCACTTCTCTCTCAAGTTCCCTAATCCAAATCATAACTTTTCCTTTGATCCACTAACATCCAGAATTCTTTCAGGTTTTCACCCACGTCCTGAAGTCGCTGATTTTTCAAGAGCAGTCAATGCCATCCACGCTACCTCTATTGAGGATAGGGACATCAAACTCCTTGTAACTAACGAGTTACTATCCTTGTTCGGGCTGTTGGAAGATGGCCGTAGTATTGGACTTCCTAGAAGTGCGGCATTATCAAAGAATGTTGCGGAGCGAAGAAGGGATACTGTCAACCCCGTCGTACCTCCTGTTGAGGGGACTCAGGATGATATCAAGGAGGGCGAGATTAAGGATTCTCAAGATGACAAGCTAGGAGATGTCGATGAAGGCCTCGGGAAAGCGCCAATGGTTGAACCATCACAAGTCGCACAATCCCAGACACCCACAAAAAGAAAGAAAAGGTTGGCATACAGGCTTCGTAGAAGAAAAACCATCGCGGATCCAGAGTTTGTTATTACTCCTGTTGAAGAGGAATCTTCCTCTCGACAGTTGGAATGTTCATTAAAAGTATTTTCGAATCTTTAAATTCTCGATGACATCATGTCCTAGAACTTTCCAAACAGTAACATTGAAGGACTCAACTCTCCCACCAGAAGTGAGGAAGGCATCCGACCTTCTGATAAAGGACAGAAAACGCCGATGAGCAAGGCTACATTCACCGGTCTATAGAGGGAACACTAGGACACTCTCAAGAACATGCACTTCACTGTACATTTTTCATTAATCTTTCATGTGATAATTACTAATATGCTCTCATTTGGTCTTTAAAAGTGCAGTGTCTTAATCCAGAGCCTTTGATCACCTCAAAAGTTCTTCAACATACCACCGATCTAGCCGAGATCAGAGTCTACCCGGCGTAGGGAGAATGATGAGGGACATGATAAGAATTATCACTCAAGGGAATCCTCTTCCTCTTCCAAATGGAAATCCCAATCCCAAACATCTCGTCAAGGTGAACAGTCAGACTTTTCTACTCAAAGTAGAGACCAGCCTTCCTATCACGGCCCTCATGTCGCTGCATCTCATGAGCAACATTCCGGCTCCTTCAGCTCTAGACAATCTCATGAATGTTGTTCAGGTAGACATCTAATTGCTACCTCTGATCTGCCTTTTGCCGGCTACCACTCTCGATGTTTCCATAGCAGAGAAGTTCGTCGAGATCAAGGCCACTTTTTCTAAAATTTGTTTTGATGGTCTCAAATTCCTTCCTTCCATTCACATAAATCTGAGGCATTCCAAGGAAAGTTCTCTCGCATGTGTCAATAACGTATTTGTGCAACATGGATCATTTATACACTTGGCAGAAAAAGTTTCTGAAGTATCCATTGAGTGACAACATGAGATAGACTACCTCATGTTGGAAGCTATACATGATAAGGACATAATCAAGCATCAGGATGCTGAATTGTTAGAATTTAAAATCCAACATGATGAAGCCGAGAAGAACGCTAGGGAAATGGCAGAGGCAGTGAGCCATTTGGAAGTTATTCATAAAAAGGTACTCGACGCCACACTTCATCATTATGGGACACTTGCTTTAGAAAAGGACTCCTTGCAAAAGGAGAAGGATGCACTGTTTCGCCTTGTTGAGAAACTTGAAGAAATTTTTAAGAAGGAAAGGGAGGAAAAAAATGAAGCTCAAGAGAAATCGTAGATGTACTATGAAAAAGTTGTTGAGGCCAAGAGCTTAAAGGCTAAATAATTTGCTAAGTCGAAGCTCTCAAAGAAGAAGCTCGAGAAGAGGGCTGAGAAGAGATATGATCAAACAAGTTAACTTCCAAGTGGAAGCTACCATAGTGTCTGGTAAGAATGAGATTAAGGACTTATTCGACCCGTTGATTATTGAATACAATGCCAAAGTCTTGACCCATCACGACTGAAGTTTTCTCAGTGAGGGTTATCTCGAATCGCTCGTTGAAGCTTGGGAGCATATCGTCGAGATGAAGAAAAAGAACTGGGTGAAGCTGAGCTCAAGGAAGAAGAATTAGTGAGGGAAATTCTTTGTGGAAAACGAGCCTTCGGATCTAGCTACCGCAAAGCTTTGATTTTTTTAATTTGCTTCTGCACCAACTGAAGGAGGAGAGAATATTTTCGGGTATTTAGGTATTAATCCTAAGGGTCCCTTTCCATCTCAAGTAGCCAGAACATTAATTTCTCTTGAAACAAAGTAGGTCTTGGCTGCGAATCCAAGATGTTATCCCCTATTTTAGAAGGAGGCACCCCGGTAACTAAGGAGAGTCAACTAGATACTGGTATCATGCTATACTCCTTAGTATATGAATTTTTTTTGCCCTTCACGCACAATGGTTTTGAGCTAATCTCCCTATTTTTAACAAATTTTGTAGGTCTTTCGAGCCCCAGTCAAAAAAATCCCAAAAGTGGTGCTGTTGTAGAGCAACACGAGAAAACGGCAGAAGACCTGATTGCTACTGATGTTCCTAGAAACGATGTTTAAGTCATTGGTGCCCTTGATGAAGATAATACCAAGGATCCACTCCCAATCGACGAATCTAATGACGTAATAATTACCGGTGCTTCGAAACACACTGATAAGACCCGCATAAAGGAGTAGATCGAAAAGGAGAAACTATTGAAAAAGAAAAGCTAAGAGTGAATCGCCGAGGTGAAAATAGATGATCCTCATCTTGTGATGTTGCAAATTATTCCACCAAGCGGGTGGATCCCTGGCAAACTTTCTCCTACCTCCACAAGCTCATCGAACAAAGGCGGTAAAGGTTTCTGAAAGAGAAGCATGAGGGGCTCTACTCCTGAGAAATCCGAAAGAGAGAGGAAGTCGAAGAAGTAGTTGTTGCTTCAGCTTAATGTATATAGTTTGCATAGTCGTTTCTTTCACTCGTTGTAGTTGTATGAGTATGAATCCCGATCTTTTGGAATAACTTATACTGAAGTTTCAACACCTGTTATGTAAATAAATGCTTTTGTTTTCTGTTACGCTTCATGTGACTTTTTATTTAAGTAGTTGAACGATTACTTTCCATTCAATGTACTTGTAATTCGTTGCTTGTAAATTCTAGTTAAAATTCACCAAGTCCATCCCAAATCCTCCAAGTGGTCGTGTCCTTGAGTCGTATCAAACACCAGGCTCGAGCTTTAGTGTTATGTTGTTGGATTCAGTTGTTTTTTGAATAACTGTGCTTCTACCCCAAGAATTAATTTGGCGAGGCTAGAAGTCGGACGGTCGAATTCCATCCTTAACAAATTTATATTCCTCTTGTTGGTTTCAGGTCAGAGTTTATGGAATAGAGAATGGTCGAAATCCACTCATCTATTTATTTATGATTATATCCACACTCTGGGGAAAAGATTCAGTTGATGGATGGTTGGTTCACACCCAGTTTATGTTTATACTCTATTCCTCGCTCTGGAGACTTAGAGCTATCTTGTGGGTGGTCGGTCTCCACCCGATTTATGTTTATACTCCAGCCCGCACTTTGGGGACTTAGAGTTATTTCATGGGCGTTCAATCTCCACTTGATTTATTTTATACTCCAATCTTCATTCTGGGGATTTAAAGTTATTTTGGAGAGCAATTAGGTCGTTTGGTTGATTAATTTGCCCCCTAGGATTTGGGGTTTTGATTTAGCGAGCGATAGGTCGTATCTCGGCCGCTTTGATTTTTGTTTCAGTCCCCCAGTCCATGCATGAATTTTTCAATCTCCAGATTGTCTGCCACATTCATTCCTTATTGCATATCCCATTCTTTAGATTATAGATGCGAATTGTTATACGAACAAGTTGATTGAGCTCATCTTGTTTGATCCCATCGGGAGTGAGCACGAATGATCGATTCCATACTCTAGGAGCCTGTTTATACACATCGATATCGATTAATGTTGCTATGTAATTATCATACAATATAATAACAAACATAAATATAGAGGAATCCTGAAGCTTTATTCATTAAATGGAAACGAACAGCATAAACTGTCTTATTACATATTTGGATAATCAAACGCTAAAGCAAATTCTGAAAAAAATACAACTATAATGTAAAGAAAATAAACTAAGTGAAATAGCATCATAAATGTTCGTTATTCCATTCTCTTGGAAGTGTTATACCGTCGATAGCCGCTAGCTTAAAAGTTCATTCTCCAAGCCTCTGTTCAATGATATATGTTCCTTCCCAAATCAAGTTCATGTATGGCGGGGTAGGAAAAAACATTTCAGGACGAGGCCAATTTCGAAGGTTCTAAGTCGAACTTTAGTATTGTAATACCGAGCAACTTGATGTCAGTGTGCAGCTGCCCTCAGATCGGCTTCTTCGTGCTTCTCGTCTATAAAGTCCAGATATTCTAGAAGGAGATCTTGATTTGTTTTGGAATCGTAATAAGCCACTCGATGAGAAGGAACTTCAAGTTCAGCAGGAATAACGACTTTTGAACCGTAAGCGAGGGCGAATGGAGTATGGTCAGTCGTGGACTTGTGAGTGGTTCTATAAGCCCAAAGTGTCATAGGGAGTTCATCTACCCACTTTCCACTAGCCTTGTCAAATGCGTCTTCAGAATTGACTTGATGGTTTTATTTACAGCTTTAACTTGTCCATTTACATGAGGGTTAGCGATTTCTGCAAATCACTTTTCAATACAATATCTTCAACAGAAGTCTTTAAACTCAACACTATCGAATTAGTCCCACTATCAATTATAATAGTTCATGGAAGACTGAAGCAACGTATATTGTTTCGAACAATAAAGTTGATTACTTTCTTGGTTGTGGTTGTAGCTAACGGTTTTGCCTCGGCCTGGTAAAGTAATCAACTGCAATAATAACATACTTCGCACTACCTTTGGAGATGGTTAAGAACCGATAGTGTCTATACCCTACATGGCAAACGACCATGGGCTGACCATTTGTGTGATTTCTGTTGGCGAAGCTCTCAGGACTTTTGCATATATCTGGCATATGTCACATCGTATTACATAATCAGCGGCATCACGATTTACGGTTGGCCAATAATACCCATAATGTAGTATCTTCTTTGCTAGAGTTTGCCCCTTCCAGAGTGATCGCCACATTCTCCTTCATGAACTTTTTTTAAAACACGCTTTATCTCATCTTGAGCGATACACCGAAGTAGAGGGATTGAGAAACCTCTCCTGTACATAACTCTTTCTTGCATAATATATCATGAGGCTTTGTGAAGGACCTGTCACTTTTCATTTCTTTTATCAGGTAGGACTCCATATGGTAAATAGTCTTTATTTAGAGTCATCCACGATTCCTTTCAGATTCCACCTCTAGGGTTTGACCTATTTCCATTATGTTTATACTTAGGGTATCTAATACTTCGACCAGAACCAAACCCATATGCTGTGCATCACCACTACTAGCAAACTTAGCCAATGAATCAGCCTCTCTTTTTTGATCGCGTGGAATATGTGAAATGTCACAGTATTCAAATTCTGTCAATAACTCCTGAACTCGGGTAAAATATGGGGTAAGCCGTTGTCGCTAAGCCTGATAGTCTCCTCTAACTTGATACACCACCAGTTGCGAATCACAAAAGATTTCAAGAGATTTAACTTCAAGTTCTTTAGCGAGTTTGAGTCCAACAATTAAAGCTTCATACCCAACCTCGTTGTTTGTTGTTGGAAAATCTAGCTTTAAAGCATAAAAAATTGATCAATTTCCGGGGTTACAAGCATAATCCTAGCTCTAGAATAATGATCATCAGATGCTCCATCAATATATAATTTCCATTGTACAGTAGAGATTTCACTACCTTTTAGAAGATCATCTTGGACAATAAACTGTGCTATAAAGTCCGCCAAAGCCTAACCTTGGATAACTCTTCGAGGGAGATAAGTGATGTCAAACTGGCTGAGCTTAATGTCCTATTTGAGTAACCTTTCAAATGTCTTAGGTCGCTGTAGGACCTGTCGTAACGGCTGGTCAGTGTAAATATTGATCGAATGTGCTTGGAAGTATGGACGAAGCATCTGTGATGCAATTAACAAACAGTATGCCAATTTCTTGATTCTCGGATAGTTCCTTTCTTCTCCCATTTAATCGTTTACTAACGTAATACACCAGCCTCTGGATCCGATTCTCCTCATGAATTAAGGCGGCACTTATAGCATGTGTTGATACAACCAAATAAATGTACAACTCCTCGTTATCTACCGACTTTGACAAGATAAAGGGTCTCTCAAAATGATTCACTAGAGCTTGAAATGCGTCTTTACAGTTCTGCGTCCACTCGAAGTTTCTTTTTCCCTTCCTAATCAGATCAGAGAAAGGAACACACTTGTCGGTTGCTATGGAGATAAATCGAATTAAGGCGGCAACCTTCCCGTTCAGACTCTGCACTTATTTAATATTTCTCAATGCTTGGATATCTCGAGTATCCTAAATTTTCTTCTGATTAGCTTCTATTCCATGGGCATTGACAATAAAGCCCAAGAATTTTCCTGATGCAATACCAAATGAACATTTCAAAGGATTGATTTTCATTTTTTAATACCAGAGATGTCAAACATTTCAGCCAAGTCCCTAATGTGGTCGCTTGATCGTTGTGACTTCATAAGCATATCATCCACATACACTTCCATTATTTTCCAATCTGATCTTTAAACATCCTATTAACCAAGCGCTGATAGGTTGCCCCGACATTCTTCAATCCAAACAGCATTACTATGTAATAATACTGTCTGATATCCGTATAAAACTGGTGTGCTCTTGATTGAGGATATGCATCGAGATTTGGTTGTATCCCGAGTACGCATCCATAAAAGATAGCAATTCGTTTCTCGCGGTTGAATCGACTAGCTAGTCAATCCTTGGCAGGGGAAAACTGTCTTTTGGACATGCTTTGTTCAAATATGAGTAATGAATGCACGTTCTCCATTTTCCATTTGCCTTCTTCACAAGCACGAGATTAGGTATCCATTCAGGATAGTGGGCGTTGCTGATAAACCCATCGACTTTTAGTTTATCCATCTCCTCTTTAAGAGCGACATATCTCTCTGAATCCATGCCTCGTCTTTTTTTCTTCACCGAAACATACTTCGGATCAATATTCAATGCATGGCTCACAATGGTAGGCAAGATTCTGAGTGAGTCCAAGCGAATACCTCTAGATTCGCTCGATGAAAACCAGCAAGTTCTTTCATCATCGGGGGGTTGAGCTGTGACCCAATCTTCAAGACTCGTGATGGGTCATCGTGGCTGACCGTGATATCAATTGTTAGCTCAGCCGGCGCAGCCTTGGTCTCTTCGGGCTCCTTTTTGTCATCTCTTGGATCTATATCTCCATAGAACTGACTGTGGTGCCCAAGCCAAAGCTCATGCGCCAATTGTCAATCTTTGGTAGCTTGGATGTGGACAGCTTTGTCCATACCCTTTCCCTTCTCCTTGCGCAGAGCTTCCCTCAACTTAGCTATATAACAGGCATGTCCAATAGCTTGATCGCCATGAACAACTCCTACACCATTATCCTTCGGAAACTTCAGAGTTAAACACCATGGGGCAAGAGCTCCTCGAAATTCAGCCAGGGCGGGTCGGCTCAAAACAAAATTGTACAGAGAGTCAACATCCAAAACAATAAACGAAAAAATTCACACTCTCCTTCGTTCACCTTCTCCCAATTCAATGGGTAATTCCACATATCCAACAGCTTCAGTTGTAACGCCATTAAAACCATGAATATGAGCTTTAGATGGTTTTAAGTCTTTCATTTCCATTCTCATCTGATCATATGCCTTTTTAAAGATCATATTCGCCGAGCTTCCACAATCAATTAAATCATTCTCACCAATGCAGGACCAATCATAGCTGAAATGACCATCGGGTCAATTGTTGGGGCCTCTACTTTATTTCATCCCTGCTTATAAACACTATATCATCCGCCATTATGCATTGCTATTTTTCCAGACCTTCGTCTTCCATATTCGAACAACATTCAAAATCTACATGCCTTATCGTGCTAGCATAACGCTCCATCTCTTGCCAGCTCCTATCCCCAGGGTGCAGTCCCTCAACTATCATATTTATCAACAGTCTTCCACCTGTCCGTGCAGGCTCCTCATCCCTACATGGAGCTTGTCCTCGATTGGGGTCAGATGTCCCCTGTTCGCCATCCTATGGGGTTTTCACAATCTGCTGCAATTTCCTTTCTCGAATTAACTTTTCTATAACATCCTAGAGATGCCTGCATTCATTCGTATTGTGCCCATAACATGAAACATACAATATTTCCCAGTCTGCTTCTGCTTTTTTGTTGACTCCTTTGGAGGCGGCTTCCTATATTGCATGGTTTGCAAGTGGCTAAATAAATATTCTCCAAGGACATGTTTAGCGATGTGTAATTTTCATACATTGGAATCCTAGGCTTTAGTCTCTCGAAATCCCTCCTCCGCTCTCTATTCCTCTCTCCATCTCCCTTCTGCTGATTTTGGCTTATTCTGAACGTTCACCTGGATTTTCACAGACCGTGACAGTTGTTTAATCGCAATACAACTCCATACTACTTCTTCACTTAGCCCTGCAATGTTCATTTTCCTCAAGGACCTTGCTTCCTCCTTCCTCAGAAACTGAGCTGCCTTTGAATATAAGTGCTCCAATATGGCATGTGGTTTTCCAGCCAGCAAATCACCAAACTCGAATTCCGGATCAATCCCTCTCGTCACGGCCATAAGTATAACATGATCATCTGGGTTACTGACCTCGATGGCGATAATATGAAATCTCTCCAAATAGTCCTTCAACGATTCCCCTAGAGCATAGATCACGCTAGAAAGGGACTTCACGTCTTTAGGACAAGTTGCATGCATTCGGAATTGCTCCACAAACTTGGTTGCCAACTCATAGAATCTAGAAATTGATCGTGGGGGTAGTCTCTTGGACCACATCATCACTATTCCAGAGAGGGTTATGGAAAATCATCTGCACTTAGCCGCATCATTGGCTCTTACAGAATTCATCAACCATTCTTATCTCATAATATGCTGTCTGGGGTCAGTTTTTCCCTCATAGGCTGGCATTGATGGCATGTTGAAACTTCTCGGACATTCTGCATGTAGAACGTTGTTAGTAAATGTGGTATGGCTTCTCGAAATTCCCCAACCATCATTAGTCAAGCCTTTGTTCTCTCTCACCAACTGTCTCACCATTGTTGATAAGTCTTACGTCTAGATGGGTGGTACCAAGTTGCGGTCACGCTTCACCACATGTGAATGGTCTGGTCGATGTCTACGGGTCGTTTCACGCCTTCTTGGTTCCGCATCCAATTGATGCGCACCTTGAACATTTATCTCATCATCATTCCGATGGGTACTTGGTTAGCATATGATCGAACTCCACCATCCAAATTTCCAGGAATAACTCTAGTGTGATTCCTTAAGTGTAATGGGGGAATTCCTCCTCTCGGGGAGGCATCGGTACCGATCCCTAGGGATGGATCAACACAGATCGGTCTTGGCAGAGTGTATTGGTCTGCCAAGCAGCGCTCCGATGTTTCTGCATGATCTCCTTCAATCCAACGATGCGTATGCATTTGGTATTCATCCGATGAGCTTGAAGTTTCCGATGACGAGTAAGGAGTGGGATCCCATCTAGCCTTACCACGCTATTGTTAAGTAATCTGGTTTATTAGGCTAATATTTGTCTGAATTTTCCAATTTAGTTGTGGACGGCTTTCCATCAACTCTCTCATTAGATTATGAAATTTAGCTTTGGTTATGGAATCAACAAGGTTCTGAACTTCAAATGGATCAACATTCAAATTTGTAGGCTGATTGCTTGGGTCTCCTTGTTGAATGCTAGCAGTCTCATTCCCGTCCACATTCTAAGAAGTAGATTCATGAAGTCTCACCATTATCAATCTCCTTGCTTAGATTTTAGTAAATCTGAATAATATATGCAAATTTATGAAGAAAATCTTGGATCTCCTTCGGGGGATTTGCCCAATCCAGTAGCAACAAAGGGGATCTTAACACATTGAGAATCAGGCTTTCAATGGAAGCACCAAAATGTTTGCAGTCAAGTTGGTCACAAACACCCAAGGATAGACTTATGTAGAGAAGTAAATGAAGAAAGAAAAATTAAAGCTGAGGAGTAGAATAAACTAAGAAGAAAATCAAAGAAATAATCAAGAACATAGGAATTTATAATGGTTCGGTGTTGTATGCCTACGTTCACTTTGAAGATTTTTCTTTATTGATCCACTGACAATTTTATTACAGTAGCAAGAAGTAAGAAAAAGCTTAAGTACAATAAAGACTCAAGTAACCAATAGTGTAAAGATCCTTAGAATGACCCCCTAGGCTAGTATTTATAGGTGAAGATGACCACCAATCTCCCTAAAACTTCAACTATAGGACCTTCTAATCCATATGGGCCCACCATAGGGGTCGCTAGGCCTAAATCCCAATGAATAGGGATCCATACCGATCCCTTCATTGGTCGATTCTCAGGAAGCAATCACTATGGTGGCTTCTTCATGCTTAGATATGTTGGCTATCAAATATTAAGTCATTTGGACTAGTGGAGCTCATGCTATGGATGGATCTGGGTCCAACTCCACTTGTGAGCTGCTTTCTACCGAACCCTTTAAGTAATTATATATTGATCCCTCTTTCTTTGGCCTTTTGACATGCGATCCCTAAGGTAGGTCCTCTAGGGTCCATATGCGTTGCTCTTTAAATCTCATCTGCCTTGGACCTTTAGATCCTAAAATATTGATTGCTGAAGGCAAGAGTGCACTTAGTTTCTGGCATGTGCCGATCCCTTCTTAGTGGACTCAAGTATACCGATCCCTTTCTAACTATCAGACCATGAGGATCCCTCTTATAAGCTATGCCGATCCCTTTCCTATGAGTTGAAGCATGCTTTCCCAATCCAACAAGCCATGTCGATCCGTCTACCTTCTTCAATGCCGAATCCTCCTTTGCTTCGACCATGTCGACCCCTTTCCTACCCAGTCATGCTGATCCCTAAAGCACTACCAAGCCATGCGGATCCCTTGTTTGTCCAAGCTAAAATCCATATTTAAAGCATCTTGCATCATTCTTCTACCAATTCCGCTCAATTCTGGCTTCATATAACCATTTGTACTTTACGTTGGGTCCTACAACCATTGTTCCATGGTCATCGTTCTTGATAACAATCGAATCTATCTTGTGCAATCAGTTAAATATAGCCAGGTTAGGATATCGAGTAACAATATCATATAGTGTTCAAGCAAAGGTGGGTTAGATCAAAAAAATTCTAGTTGTCGCTTAAGTGTTGTGTTTTGATCTAATATCGACCACGTTCGATGTAGCTCAAAATTCCACTTCTCTAAACTCTACGAAATCAACTCCAATGCGTAGATACTAATCCTAAGAGCGCAATACAAAAGACCACATCTTGATTGGACCTCTTATGTAGAAGTTATTCAATTTATAAGATTTGAGATTAAATTAAACAATTAAATTAACTAATCATTTAATTAATTAAATCATCACCTCCTTATCCTTCTTCCCTCTCTCTAATCTATTCCCTGTGTACGAAATGCACAAGCTCATGACCATGCTTCACTCTGCCCAAAATCAATCAATAGTCTACGAAATCAAAATCCAACTTTGCCATCGTTCTCCACTTCACGAACTCTTTTCCCCCGACCCAACTATTCAAAGTTCGATCAAGCCCTTTCCAACGCAACTTGAAAGCTACCTCTCGATGTAGCCAAAGTTACATTTTGCCTTCCGTGACTGCACAAAACCCAACATTCACCATCCAAGCTCCTTCGCATGACAAATGCAATGCAACAAACGCCATTGCTTATCTCCGCCTGAATCAACCTCATACCAAAATCCTAGTTTACTGCTGCAACGTCGACCTTGGCTAAACTCAATCGCACACCACAAAACTTCAGAGATTTGAAGCGTATCACGCCATGGGTTCAATGGTTTAATTTATCACCAAGTAAATCGCTACATTTTAATTATTGTTTGTGGATGCCATTTTCATATTTACTATAAAAGAGAGGAAGGAGGGAAATGGAAAAGTAAAATGAGCAAAATAAATAAAGAAAAGTCTTAGGGTAGGAGTTTGTTTATTTTATAATTTCTAGCACTTCGCTACACAATGTTCCCATATGAACCGTAAATGACATAAATAAGAATACGATCACGCACAAAAATACGCCACGATTTCAAAACAACAATAAAATACACTGGTTATCTTATTGTATAATATTTCAAAAATACCAACGTTTATTGTAAAATACATCAAACAATAATTTAAGTATTTTTCAAATTAAAAATTATCGGATAATCCTTTAAATTCATTAAAAAATATGGACTTAAAAATCAAGTCATTTTATTAACAATGGATTTTATTATTATTAATAAAATTTGAATTGAATTTGGATATTTTAATAAATTAAATATTCCCATTTGAAACGCTAAAAATTCTGGATCGTTACAAGTGGTTTGCACATATAAAAATCATCAAACTTGCATTTCCATTTTCAAAACACAGAAATACACAGAACCGATCAACTAGAACCACTTAACCAGTTAACTAATGCAATATTAGTCGACTGGTCAAACTTGTTTAGTCGATTGACGTACTTGTGCATTTTTTATAAGACAACATGACCAATCGAGTAAAATCGTAGAAACAATCGACTGATGACTCAATCAGTCGATTGGTTCCACTGTTTCAATCAACTAAAAAGAGAAAAAAATGAATTGTTTACTTTCTATTTGAAAACTCACTTTTTCAACAATAACCAGTTGGTTGATTGGTACACTACCAATCGACTGTTTACTTATAAGTTATAACTATCATATTTTTTTCAAATTTCTGAAGAGTCTTCTTCCTCAAGCGAATGGACATTTCCTTCCATGAACAGTTGTAATTATTTCTAATGGTAGCTACTTCTCATGAATGCATACAACTCTTCAATCATTATATATAACACTTTGATTCGAGAATTAAACATTAATTTCCATTGCTTTTCTCTAAAATTGTCTTGAAATCTGTTCTAGCATTCAAAGGCTTTCATTTACAGTATTGATCATTTGAACAATCAAGATATATTATCTGAGTGATTATTTTCTTCCATTCTTCCATATATACACGATATACCACTTACGAAGAAGATTTTAGGAATGATATACTCCATTGACTCATTCGTGTTATTTAGAACACATAAAGTCAACTATCTACTACTTTTATAGTTGAAGACTTGTTGGAGATCTTCAAGCACGAAGTCCTATTTGATAGCACATGCAGTTTTGTAAGATACCCATTACTCCAGGTTAAGTAAGGGTTATTGTTAAAATTAGAAGGAGTTTGGAACTTGACGTAGGACGGAAAGTGCAAACCAGTATAAAAATCTCTGGTGCACTTTACTTTAGAGCACTTATTTTTATGCTATTTTCAAGTTTTAATTTAGTAGAATTCATATTGCTCGATCTATAGCAACTTTCTTATACCATCCTATTACACTTGCCACTACACTCGTTGTTAGTTTATAGTCAATCAAATAGGTGTGGCATCTCACCGTCTTACTATGTTTGATACTACTATTGGCACTCAGCCTACTATCGCCTCACAATCTTCATCTACTGGTGCAACTAGCTTATTTTAGGTCGATCCTTGGTAGCAGGTCATAAAGCATCGCAACTATTGGTAGATCCTACCGATTTTGTGGCTGCTACCTGACTTGCTAGGCACCTGGAGAGGATTGCCCAAAAATGTCATGCTTCTACTATTCTCAATCAGTCAGGCCATGACTTTCATGAGGGATATATGGCCTACAACAGATACCATTACTTAGCTAGTGCTCCTCCTTTACATGCTTTATGGTGTTTTGGTTTACCTTAAGATAGCACCGTTTTAGGTCCATCCCAGGATTTGCTATCCTGGCTGGTTTATACATTATTTTTACGAGGGTGTTTAATTCTTCCCTACATACAGGTACTCCAATTTCTATATGCAATAAAGAGAAATCGGAGTCTTCCTCCTACTTTTACCTCAAGGCTTGCAATAGGTTCAGGACACGGAGGACTTTAATTCTAAGTATAGTGTGTTCAAGCATGAGTTCTTCTTCATCAAGGGTCGGTCTTCATTCTTTCACCCATGGCACTCTAGATGTAAGTATTCCTCTTCTCCATGTTTCATTTCACCTTATTACATTAGCTTATGTGATGATTTTCCCTGGTCTTCTTTTAGGCTTCATTAATGACCCAATAATAAGGAGAGTCGAACAAATTCCTCAAGAAGAGAGGGAATCCTTCTAGCATCTACCCAATGAATTGCTTGGGCAGTATGGCTTGATCACTGTAGGAAGATTTATTGGACATGTAAGGGCCTCGCCCATTATGAGGCCTCAGCGCAATAGAAGAAACAAAGAGTCAAAGAAGGCAAAGCTACGCACAGCCTTCGATTCTCATGTTCCAACTTCTAATGCTGATATGAATCTTCCTATTATAGGAGAGTTAGGAATTTTGCAAGAGTGGAAAGAATATGATCTTGTTGAAATTGTTGTATCCACTGAAGCTTCTTTATCCAAGGACACCAATGCTAACTATTAATACAGATATGCCCCCAAATAATACAGAAAAAGAATCAAGGATCGATATGCGCGCCGTATTTGATGTTAGCGGATCTTTTCAGGGTATTCTTGGTTCTATGGGCAATACTATATCGTCTCATTTGCAAATTGTTATCTCCGATTACTACCATACTATTGAGATGGGCTCTTTTGTCAACTTGGATAAGCCATAAAACACTTGGAGCCTGTTAAGAGTGTTTTAGAGGGACTCAGTTAATGCATACATTACACATACTACCTGCTTACACTATAGACATTTCTGTACTTCAAGTTGTTCTAACATCCATTTATTTTTCTTTACAGACTCAATAGGCTTAAGGAGACACTTCGATCAGGTCTGCAATAAGCTAAGCCCTAAGATTAGGGAGAAAAGAATCTTCGAAAAGACTACTTTCACCTAATCGAGCTTGAATCTTGACCAACCTCGCACCATCCTCGAGAGCGGGGAATCTATGACTTATCTCATATCTAGAAATCACAACTTAAATACCATGTGCTGCCCCAGCATTCTTGGTCTCTACTTAAGGTTCTACATCGAGGTTGCTATGTTGTTCCTCTCGAGCTCCCAGGATGTCGCCTCGCTCGTATTCAAGTTCAAAAATGGTAAGGCATCAGGAGAAGATACATCTTAGGGATACTAACACCTCTACTTCTCAATCTTCAACTTTGGTAACTTCAAGCTCAAGCGCTAACACCCTACTAGTCCCTATGATAACTAATCCTAATGACCCAAAGTTTAATGAATTAAGCAATAATATACTCCAACCTGATAGGTAGGCTACTTAGGGATGCTCCAGCTTGTTAATTTTCCGATGTGATGATAGACTTGTGGGCATTACCTAAATTTCATGCAAAGTAGTCAAAGTGGGGGAGGAGATCGGGTGAGGAAGAATAGAATTGCAAAATCTTTGCTCTATGCACAGAAATTCATGACCGAGATGTGTAGATTGAGGGTCATAATCAGGTGGTGGAAGAGTTAAGAAACGTTCATGTGGATGAAATGGAAGAGTTGAAGAAAACACACACCGTTGAGATGGAGAAAATGAAAGCCAAACATAGAGCACACTTGGATAAAGCTAAGGCCAAGTTTCCGGAGGAGACTAGGAAGGTGAAGAAGGCAATCAATGATGCAACTCTTGAGTTCAGAGAGAGGTTGAGGCACATGGATGACAAAATGAGCTCCTTGGCATAAGAGAGATAATTTGATTTGGATTAGGGATGCATAGAGGGAGGAGAAGTATCACTTTTAACTCAACTTATTGCACTTTCCATTGAAAAAGCAACCTTGATGGCTTAGCTTTAGCATGCCAATGAGCTAGCCGACTCGAGATTGAAGGAGTTGGATGAGTTAGGGAGTTGGCTTGATTTAGTGGATGTACTCCTAATGGATGTCTATTATAGAATGTTCATAGAGGTTAATCTCCCATGGTTGAGTGATTGCAAATAAATTATAGCCTCCATCCAAAAGCATTTGATAAGGGAATAGTAGGAGGCATGTCGTGCAGAGGGAAGAGTCTTTAAACTTGATGAGGTCGATGCATGCTTTTCGGTTGAGGAAATGGATGTAGTGCACGAGGGATATATTGTCTTAGCCTATATCGTGGGGGAGGAAAGGCATAAAAAGTCTAGAGAAGCATCAACCACTAATGGCACTCCTCCCATTGTGCGCCTCAGACAAACCTCTATCACAACCTATAGTATATGTGCATATGCATGAAATTTCTCCGCAAAACGTCATGTGTCAACTCCTCATAGAAGAAGAAGATCTATGGCCATAACTTCCACTGCTATGATGATTCATGTACTACTAATGCTACTACTCGGATTAATGCAAACATAATTCTGATTTGGTTATTTGTTTTCCAATATGTAAAATTGTTGAGGTGGACCCCTTTGGAATGATTGTCGTCCCGCTTAACCTAGACCTTTTACCCCTGGCCTTAAGGACTCTAAGCTTGATATGAGGTCTTATGACTAGATTAAGGAACTCTAGAGTCATTATACCTTTGAGATTATAGGGTATAGGGATATGAGAGATCTAGAAGGAAGCATATGTTCCCTTCAGGACTCAGTTGGAGGTAATCCACTTGCCATTAGTGGAGCAAGTAAATACGAAAGCTCCTTGACAAAAGCATATTTTGGGAAGAGCATGAAGAACTTAACAGTTGGTGGAAGCAGTAACCAAGGTGTATCACAACACTTGGGTGCCTTTAAAGATTCAAATGACGCTGCACCCAGTCATAAGGCTCAGGGGAAGAAAGACCGCAAAATCGAAGTGATGGAAGGACATGGTTTTTGATTATTGATTCTTTTGTAAGGGCATAATCCTGTATGTCTTTAGATTTTGCTATTTTGATGATGTGACTTACTGGATATTTTATCTATTGATATATATTTTGCTATATTGGCTCTATTTTGATTGTTATAGGACAATTTTTTTTGACTCTTTGCATGCGGTCTCTCTACATGTTTTCCCTATCTTTATTTTTTTTATATTGTATTCTCTACCTGTATGAATACCAGCATACGGACATATATGTCATATTGTCGTTTAAATGTATTTTTCATACTTGTTCATGATTCGCAGTGATCCTATGTTTGTCTAAACACATTTACTCATCTACTTTTTCCACGTATTACTACTTTTCCCCCTTGCACACTTGTTAAGTAACCACTCATCAACAAGTTTAACAGCGGTAGATGGCTTTTTACAGCCTTATATCTCTTGTTGTTGCTATGAGCTATCTTTGTGGAAACTCATCTTTGTGATCTGCACCAGGCCCGGCCCTAGGGCAGGGCGGGCAAGACAGCCTCCTAGGGCAGCCGGTCCGGCAGGGGCAACGTTTGGTGGTGGTGATGATGGGTTTAGCAATTTATTGATAAAAATAGTATGTATATCATCCTAGTATTAATTGACTTTGTGGTTTGGTGGTAAGGTATTTTCTGTTCACTTGGAGACCTGGGATCAAATCCTAGTAGGGCAGGTTATTTTTTATGCTTTCAATATTTTTTGGGCTGGGGCAATAAACAAGCTTGGGGCGGCCCTGATCTGCACGACTATATTTCTGTAGGTTTGGTTAGAGAAATTCATTTTAGTTGTTAAGTAGAAACATATCCTTTAATATGTTTAGGAAGATTAGATCTACTTACTCCATGAATGTATCCCCTTTGGCATATCTAAGGGGTTTGGTCCGTTGCTTTTGGAAGCGCATCCCCTTTGATGTGTCGGAAGGGGATTTAGCTTCTTATTTTTCAAAACATATCCCCTTTTATGTGTCGAAAAAGGGACTCGGTTCCAAGATATGGGAATATCCTCTTTCATAGATTTAGGGGAATTCATTCTATAAGATGATGTAAAAATACCCTATTTTACAGGCCTCTAAGGAGGATCCGTTTTACAAACAAGATGTATCTAGTCCCTTGTCTCATATTCGATTGATTTCGTTTGCACCATCGATGTGAGAATATTTACTATATTTAGCCAAGTTAAATTTATGTGCTAACCATCGATGGTGGACCACTAATTTCGAGGATTGTTTTCCAACTCTAGGTAAATCAGTCCATTGTTGCCAAATAGATCTTACTCGATCCAGATATCTCTACGGTACGATTTACATCAAAGTCAAATGCCCCTTAGTATTCCCAACTGTCATGCTCATAATGCTTTGGGTTATCAAGGACTTTAATCGGTACGGACCAGACATGATTTTAAACAAGGGCGTACTGACCACCAATCATGACTTCGCATAACCAATTCTAGGTATGTAGTAAACTCACGGTGATCTTGTAACCTTTGAGTTAAGGTTAATATAATAATAATAATAGGTGCATAGTAACAACCCACGCCCCAATGGGCATGAATTTTTGCTAAATCGAAAACCCAAGTTCACCAAAGCATGGATCATTGGTTGGTATCCTGCAAGTAAACAAGTGAATGAACATCAGAGCATTAATGATATAATTTACAGCGGAATAACAAAATATAATAAGTCACATAGTTACTGACCAAGATTTGACAATCGCAAGGTCTAGTGTCCTTATCAGTATCGAGCATGGAAGGGAACTTGTCTATCTACAGAACCTACCTTGCACCAACACTTTGCCTTCCATGATATTCTGTGGGTTGTAATGAGGAAGGGTCATAACAACGTTCTAGTGAGTGGTAAATGATACACCTTATACATAACACTAGTTTATGCTGATTGTCCTCTATTACATGTTATGTCTTTTATTTTTAATTAGTCTTCTCGATTTCATGTACGTGCATAATACGTCCCCATAGTGGACTATAGCTATGTACATACACACACACCCTGTGGTCTCTCATTGGACTAAGATACTGTCCCTGCTAGTATCCATAACTCGACAACCCGTCAGGATCCATCACCCTTGTTGCATCACTTTATATTGCCACCCATACCAAGGAACTCCCGCGGTGTCTAATAACGGCTTTTCAATAATTTAGTTATACTCTAACTTGCATTTGTGAGGATTTTCGACTTGTCAGCTTCCTGGTTTATAGACTAAGCTCTACAACCTATATGTATGGTGGACTCAGTGCCAATGGCTATGGACTCAGGTCCATGGAATACCCCGTGCATTTGAAAGACTTCTCTAAAAGGGTTAGCTAGCCTTACCTCCTAACGGTCAAACTTGCAAACCAAAGTGTGGTGATACATAAGCTAATGTGGCTCGTACACTAGTAGATACTATAGCTCGTTAAGCGTAACCCTTGTCTTTCCTATCGATCGCTAAGGATGGATGGCGTTCTCGACTTACGTGCAACTCCTACTCCTTAATCTGGTACCAACACGTACAAACATAGCGTCGTTCCTCGGCCACCGTTCAATTTCAATCGCCTATTGCAATCAAGGCAATACCAATTTTCCTATTTTAAAAGTAGATTCCACTTTCTATTTGGGTATTCCTTCATCCATGTGCAAGCGTATACATTCCACGGGTCCTACGGTTGGATATGTTTCACGTCAGTAAAATGTATACACAACTGCTGGTAGCCCCTTGCGAGGGGCAGTCATCTATTGTGCAACACTACCAACCTCGCATCCCAACCCTTTCTAATGACTATGTCACATTATTCATTTAATCATTTATTAACTTTAGTAGTTCACACCAGTCATAAACACAAGCTTGAGGCTACGCATATATATCTTATATGTAAACTTTACGGTTTACTATTAACCATAATTCTTACTTCTTTATGCATTTATATCTTACTTGATTTGAGACTATTTATTGCTTTCTTTTTCAAAAGTTCACAATGTCCTTTTCCATTCTTTTACCTCCTTATTTCCTACTTCTGTTCGCTTTTTAACTTTTAATTTATTCTTGCCTATTCTTCAATTTGCTCTCTTTATTTAATTCCCATCTTTATGTATATTGTGCATCTATAATCCTAATGTATTCTTACCACATTTAAATATCTTTATTTAAAACTTAGGGATTTTCTGTATTTTAATGCATTGGAATTCGTCTTTTCAAATGGAAAGATTTACACTGTAAATTTCTGTATCTTATCCAAAAAGGAAGGTTTGTGTTGGGTTTGGAATTACAAGGAATCATCACTTTCTGCATTTATTGAAATAGATAGTACAAATACGGTAAACATCACTATTTTATACATCTCTTTCTTTTTAGTTGTACTCCTTCTCATTTCAAATGATGCACTTTTATTTATTTTAAACTTGATAATGTACAAAAATTCACATCGTGATATCTTAGATTCCAATGAATTAAAATACGACTTAAACCCCTAAAATCTTATTGTGGTTTAATTATTTTACATTCTTTTTTTTCAATATCCGTTCAATTAACAAATCTGGAATGATTACATCATTCATAAATTCATGGTCTACTATTATTCAATAATAAATTTAGAGATTTCTAATTGCTAAATCTTGATTTACAATCATATAAACATATAGATATATCAAGTTAACAATTACAGATCATGTAGGTAGAGTTTATAATTTCATTGCATGCGTATAGGTTTAGCTTATAACACCAATTTACATTTCAGGCATATAGTAATAGATCTACAATGATATAAATATAATATTACACAAAAGTAAATAATTATTCTCACCCACCTTTTTAACTTTTCAAATCTCCAGATCTATTCCCCATTATTCTAGTTTGACTCCCTTTTTCCTTATTGGGATTTATACATCACAAGCAAAGTCTATATTAGAAAAGAGATTTGGACTTTGATTTGTATTTTAGATCCGGATTTACAGTTTACCTTGGCTTTGGAAATTTGATCTGAACATATTCCTCTTCTCTATCATCTTCTATAATTCCACAATTGCATATACGTGTAACATATAATTATTTCTAAGAATTTAGGATGTGGAGGAGAAGAGAAAATGGCAGAGCTCCGGTATCGCTCTGAAAATATGAGTTTAGAAGTTAAGGTCTAGGTCTATATTTATAAAGGTTCAAATCAATGCAAGTCGTTTGATTAAACTGTTTTAAATCCGAGCCGTTCTGGCCTCTGTTTAATGTCGAATTCAGAGTACTCACAGTCAACTGCTAGCTCTACATGGTCACTGCTATTGATCGACCGTGGTACATTCTTGGTTAACCGTATAGCTTTTAGTCTGTATATTTTATGTGTTGATTGATTTCGTTTATCTAATTACTTATTTAACTGATTGTTAATATTTATTTCCTTTAACATTTTTTTAACGTCTAAGCTAACGTTAACTGTACATTAATCTAACCAATTGTAATCAATGTTAGTTAATTATTTTTATTTTCTTAATAACATATATAATTATTTCTGATTCCAAAACTTCAAAAACCAATAACTTTATCGTTTGAACTTCAATCAGAAAACTTCATGTACGAAAATTGATTAGAAAATCACCATGAATCTAATGGTGCAAGTTTCGTAGCCAAATTTTGATGTTTGCAAATTTTTTATTTTTTAGCATTGTTATTTATTAATTAATCAATTTTAAATCAATTGTCATAAAAATCATGGGGTATTACATTCTTCTTCCCTTAAAAGAATTTCATCCCTGAAATTCCTTAAGGGCCGAACAATGTAACATAACATGCAATCATTCTAAACTAACCAACCAATTACTGGCAACCAATTTTTACAACCAATCGTGTACAAATACATGGTGTATCACAACATATATGATATGTGCACTAAGCAATTTTAAATCGATGCCTCCTATATGAATGAATCTTTTTAAAACATTTTGAAAATATGATGGAAATAAGCTAAACATACCGGCAGTTTTATATGTTTGCAAGTTTTGAAAATCACAACTTGTTTTTGCATCCATATCTTCCCACACTTCTACAGATTGAAGCATGGTTTAACAAATTTTTCATCCAATTCCTACCATCCAAAAATACTAGCACATAGTTTCTAACATCCAAATTTGAAAAATCATTTTTTTTTAAACTTATTTTCTTTATGCCGGGAAAAGAATTTTGGGTGGAAAATTCTATATTTCCATCCTTTTTCTCTTTGTACCCAACTTCACATTGTACTTTGAACCTTCTCTTTTGCCTCCAATTCTTTTTCAACATTTCTAAGTACAATTTCCATAAGTAAATTTTATTTTATATTATTAAAATAGAATTATTATAAAATCAATTTAATTTCCATTACTGATAAGGATAGAGGAAGTGATTTCATAACTATAACAACTTTCTCCCTTATCTCTAACTATATTTTATTTACTGTCACTTCTGCTGCACAATAAAATCCATGCTATCGATCTCGTCGACTATTCCCCTACACCAAGTATGTGGCATTTTGAAAATTTAAAATTGCTTCTTTTTTCTACCAAATTTTTATATTATTATTTTTAAATATCGGTAAAAAAATTATACTATTAAAATTTTCGGCACAAAATTTTCAAAATATTTTTACAAAGGTACATTATTTTTGAAAACCGAGAATTCTGAACAAAAATTCTCAAATGTATACATCCATTTTTTTTTTCAAAACACATTCTTGCCACATCACATACAACCAGGGTTTAGTCAACATTTTAACATCTATAGTGGACTTCACTTAATTTTTCCATAAACTTTAAGTTCCAAAGCTTTGCCTTTATTTCTAGTAGCAACCATCACATAAGTTCAATTACAAATTTAGTTTTTAAGTTATAAGGACATTGTCCGTTGGCTCTGAAACATTCTCTCACCGACCTCCGCTCGTTGAAATTTATTTCTTGAAATTTTTGAGACTTATAATTTTATTTCATTTTTATCTTAGTAATATGCTAAATAAGTTTTCTTAATTTATTTCTTATCTTCCAGTCTTTGCTATTTTCTTTTCTTTTTGCATTAATTAAGTGTCTTTCCCAAAATTTCCTTGTCTTATTGTTTTCCCAAAATATCGCAATCCACACTAAAAACACATAGAATGGAACATTTTCTATAATATAGTATGGGCTTTTATACCGACAGAGACAACTAATGCTTATAACCCAAACGTTAATGAAATAACTACTGGAAGCTTCCCTTCAACATCTACTGACACTAATAATGTTGTGGCTTTATGACTTCTTACTTAAATTGAATGTACCTTTCTAATCTGTCATCTTTCTGTAACTCACACATCTTAACTTGTTTTTATAGTTTCTGATGAATAAGGTCTATTTGTCACTCTCATCACATCCAATTATGGAATAAGCCATGCATCCCCACACTGTAGTGGATATGAAATACAAACTATGCACATTTTGAATGACTCATTGGCAATTATCTTGGTGGAATAACTTTTCCATCTCTTATTTTTCCTTCCTTTACTTTGAATCTACCAATATCCTCTATGCGTGTTTGTCATCTCATTACCTTCTTTTTATCCAAATCACTTGATAATACTCTCAAATCTTAATATTACTTTCCTTATCCTTGATTTTTCATATGAGCGTAACCTAGAACTCGTAAAAATATACTTTAATACCACTTATCATACCTTTGTGTGTTCTTCTGATGGCTTCCACACATGTCTAACCAAATATTTCTAGGTTCTCACCAAAATTCCTCACACTCTATGGGGATTTCTTTATTGCTACTTTATGAGTAATCATCGTTATCTTCTTCATAGCCTAACCTTTTCCCCTCTCACCTAGGCAGTCATTCCTATCTAATAAAATTTTGGTTTGGTCTTTGTCATTATTTTAAAATTAAAAACTTCGAAATTTTGAAGTACTTAATCCTAAAACCTTTATCTTTAAAAGTGCAACTTAGAAACCATTTATTAAATTAAAAAATACTTAGTGTCCTATCTTTCAAACAATAATTTAAAATTTTGAATTTAGCTTATTCATTAAATATAAAAGAAAATGATAGCAAATTTAATTTTAAAAAGTTTCTTTAGTTTTTTTCAAATCAATTTTTCCTTTTAAATAGTTTTTCAACTTTTACTTCTTAAAAATTAGGATTTTTAATTCACACTATTTATTAAGTTTTTCTTTTAAAAACTTATCTGTTAACCGAACCATTTCTTTTTAAGAATGCATTTCACAGTGTTTCTAAAACATCTTTTATGATTTTAAACAATAAAAACAAGAGTATATAAGAACAATAGTTTATCATTTTCTTATCACACATGCTATTTCCACTTCCAATCCTTGGCA
This sequence comes from Allium cepa, assembly GCA_030765085.1. Taxonomy (NCBI): domain Eukaryota; kingdom Viridiplantae; phylum Streptophyta; class Magnoliopsida; order Asparagales; family Amaryllidaceae; genus Allium; species Allium cepa. Next base: position 436,011,174 of record CM060943.1, read on the forward strand.
GAGTGTTTAATATTATGTGCAAGGGACTTTTAAAAGATACTTGCAATAAATGCACATAAGAATGGACAATGTCCATTTTTGTTTGTTTTGCCTTTAATTTACTATGTTGCTTCTAAGTAGATTACTGAAATTATTTCATATAAATTCCTAGCATTGTTTTCTAATCGTTAACATTATTTTATTAGATTTCTAACCTTGTTTCTGATAATTTTTTGAAAATTTGCTACTGTTTAACTCTCTTCAAATTAAATTGCCGTTATTTATATTTCTTCTTTTTATATAGTTTTCCTCTCAATTAACTATCATCCTCATCAAATTATTGCAGTGTGTTCACCTACTACTTTGATTTAGGATTTAAAATTTTCCTTTCCGTGCTATTTACCATATTTCAAACTTGTACCACTTCCTATCATCCACTCCTAACATGGTTTTATAGATTAAAAATTTCTATCACAGAAAAACCCATGAACTATATTGCTCTATCATTTTTCTTTCAAAAGATATAGCTTTTTACAGAAAATTTCTTTACTGAAATTTTAGGTTTTAACAAAATTTTAGTTTCAACTAGAACTTTATATTAACAATTTTCTTTCTTCACAAAAAGACTAATGAGATACATATGCTCTCTCTCTCTCTCTATATATATATTATATATATATATATATTTCAAACGAATAATTTTGTAAAACCAGTTATGGAAGTTTTACACTATATTTAAATGCGTATGTGCGTGTATATTTGTGTGTGTATTCATTTCAAAATCTAATATTTGCTTACTTTTTCAAATATATCAATTGACAATTTTTGAAACTATTTTCTATTGGATTAGACTCAAATGGATTTCCATTTGTATCCTTTGGAACATCTTCTCTTCGATTTACTGACATATCATCCTTCCAATATTGAAAATCCGGCTGTTATCTTGGGTGGCTACTCTATACATTATTTCTAGAAATCCATTGCTTTTGGATAATCTACAACATATGAATTCTTACTTTCCTCTTATTTGGACCTTGTGTACATCATCAATCTACTATTATACAAGGATCCACAACCATTGGACTATCAGGGACACAACCAGGGATTCACATACCATCCAACTTTAGGGATCTTCCATATGTTGCACTCATGCTCTTCTTAAGTCAATGCCTTTCCCATACGACCTATTTCTCATGGAGTAATTAAGGTAGGCGTACATCTATAACTTTATCCATAGTCCCGACTCATATACAATTTATACTTTCTATGTATGATTGCAACTACTCCATAGTCGAAATTCTTCATACTCAGCATACATTATTTTTATATTTATAGAAAAAAATACAAATACATTCACTCAACGTTTCCTAATTTTTCAAGTTCAACTAATCTAAGCTCTGATATCAAATGTAACAACCTGCACCCTAATGGGCCTGAATTTTTGCTAAATCGAAAACTCAAGTCCGCCAAGGTATAGATCATTGGTTTGGTATCCTGCAAATAAACAAATGAATGCATATCAAAGCTCTAACGATATAACTTATAGTAGAATAACAAAATATAATAAGTCACATAGTTACTGATCGAGTTTTGACACTCGCAAGGTCTAGTGTCCTTGTCACTATCGAGCATTAAAGGGAACCTGTCCTTCTACAGAACCTGCCTTGCATAAACAATTTTCCTTCTAAAATATTCCGAGGGTTGTAATGAGGAATGGGTCAGAACAATGTTCTAGTAACTGGTAAATTATACATCTTATACAAAACACTAGTTTATTTTGATTATCCTCTATTACATGTTATCTCTTTTATTTTTAATTAATCTTCTCGACCGCACATACGTTCACAATATGTCTCATCTACCCGTAGTAGACCATAGCTATGTATGTATGTGTGTGTGTGTAGTACCATGGCCCCCCATTGGACCAAAATACTATACCCACTAATATCCATAAATCAGCATCCTGTTAGGATCCGTCACCTCATGTATCACGTTCTCATCGCCGCCTAAATGGAGGAACTCCCACAGTGCCTACAAATGGCTTTTTAATAATTTAGCCGTACTCTAACTTTCATTAGCGAGGATTTTTGACTTGTTTGCTTTCTGGTCTACAGACTCAGCTCTACGAAACATAAGTATGATGGACTCAACGCCATAGGCTATGGACTCATCTCCACAAACTACCCCAATGCATTAAAAAGACTTCTCTAAAATGGTTAGCTAGCCTTGCCTCTTAACAAAAAAACTAGGAAACAAAAGAGTGGCTATGCATAACCTAAAATGGTCCGTACACTAGTAGGAAATGTATCCATTTAGGTGTAACCCCTCCGTTTTCCATCAATCGCTAAAGATAGATGGCGTTCTTGACCTATGTGAAACTCTGACTCCTTAATTTGGTACCAACATGTACTGACATAGTGTCGTTCCTCAGTCTCCATCCGATTTAGATTGCCTATTACAATCAAGGCGATACCCTCCATTTTCTGTATGGGTATTCCTTCATCTATTCACAAGTGTATACATTCCATAGATCCTATGGTTGGATACGTCTCACATCAATATAATATATACACAACTACTGGTGGCCCTTTTGGTAGGGGGAGGGGGTAGACTTCTATTATGCAACACTACTGACCTCGCATCCTAAACCATTATAATGACTATGTCACTTTATTCATTTAATCATTTATTAACTATAATATTTCACACCCATTACAAATACATACTTAAGGCTACGCATATATATCTTATAAATATATATATCATATATCTCTTCATTCTTTCTTACTTAATATTCTTACCTTTACAATTCACTGTTAACCATAATTCTTACTTCTTTATGTGTTTATGCCTTACTTAATTTGAGACTATTTACCGCTTTCTTTTTAAAAGATTCACAATGTCCTTTTCCATTCTTTTACCCTTTCCTTGTTTTCTAATTCTGTTCCCTTTTTTAACTATGAATTTATTCTTGACTTTCTTCATTTTCCTCTCTTTATTTAATTCCCATCTTTATTTATATTATGCATCTATTCTCTTGACATATTCTTATCACATTTATACCTCTTTATTTAAAACTTATGGATGTATTGCATTTTAATGCATTGAAATTACGTCTCTTCTAGTAGAAAGATTTACATTGTAAAATTCTATACCTTATCCAAAAGGAAGGTTTGTATTGCATTTGAAATTACAAGGAATTGTCTCTTTATGTAGTTATTGAAATAGATGGTACAAATTGCGGTAAACATCACCATTTTATACATCCCTTTCTTTTTAGTTGTATTCCTTGTCATTCCAAACGATGTATTTTTGTATTTTTTAAACTGATAATTTATAGAAATTCGCATCGCAACATCTTAGATTCCAATGAACTGAGATACAACTTAAACCTCAAAAATCTTGTTCGTGATTTCTTTATTTTACATTCTTATTTTTCAATATCTGTTTAAAACAACAAATCTGGAATTATTACATCATTTACAAATTCATGTTCTACTATTATTCAATAATAAATTTATGGATTGCTAATTCCTAAATCTTTTCCAGATTTACATTCATATAAACATATAGATAAACCAAGTTAACAATTATATAATATGTAGGTAGACTTTATAATTTCATTGCATCCATATAGGTTTAGCTTACAACTCCAAATTACATATCAAGCATATAGGAATAGATCTGCAATGATATAAATCTAATATTGTAAGAAATGTCTATAATTATCCTTACTCACCTTTTTAGTTTTCCAAATCTCCAGATCTAGTCCCCATTAATCCAATTTGACTCCCTTTTTCCCCATTCGGATTTATGCACTGCAAATGTGTACAGATCTACTAGAAATCTAAACTAGAAAAGAGATTTGGACTTTGATTTGTATTTTAGATCTGGATTTAAAATTTGCCTTGGCTTTGACGATTTTAATTTGAACCTATTCCTCTTCTGTATCATCTTCCACAATTCTCCAATTGTATATATGTATAACTTCTAACTATTTCTGAGAATTTAGGATTTGGAGGAGAAGAGAAAATGGTAGAGTTTTGACGTCGTTCTAAAAACATGAGTTTAGAAGTGAGACTCTAGGCCTATATTTACAGAGATTCAAATCATTGCAAGCCGTTTAATTAAACTATTTTAAATCCAGGACATTCCAATCTCTGTTTGTTGTACATTTTGGAGTAATCACACTCAACAGCTAGCCCTAAATGGTTGACTGCTGCCCATTGGTCGTGGTTCATTCTTGGTCAGTCATGACGTCTAAGCTAACATTAACTATCTGTTAAATCTAACAAACAATAATTAATGCTAGTTAATCACTTTTATTTCCTTAATTATAAGTAAAATTATATCTTGTTTCAAAAGTTCAAATGGGAATAACTTCTTCATCTTAGCTTCGATCAGAAAACTTAATATATGAAAATTAATCAAAAATTCCCCATGAACCCATTGGTCAAAGTTTAGAATCCAAGTTCTAATGTTTATAAAAATTCTTTTTTCAACATTGTTATTTATTGATTAATTTCTTTTAGATTAATTACCGTAAGAATCATTGGGTGTTATATGCACAAAATCAGAACATAGTACTATTCGGTTCTAAAACGGTAGAATTATTAATCACTACAACACAACTATCTTTATTACATGACCCAATACAATACACGGAAACATTTGAATAAGGAAACCATGATTTATGAAAAGCAATAGCGGAGATTCTATGCATTCTGTTAAGAGATCTTTCTTCTCAGAAACACCTAAGTTTTTCTATATGAAGTAACTACAATGATGACTGCTTTCGTGATTATGAGTCAAAAAAATTAAGTAGTATTAAAATTTCCTTTAAGGGGATTAATTATGTTGCTTTAATGCTTACATAATTATGAGGGGAAATGTTCAAAATATTAGGAATCAATTTGTTGAATCAAACTGTCTCAATTCAAGCACTGAAAACGAAAATAGTAAAGTAATGTGCTAAAAGCAATAAAAGGACACAGAATTTGCGTGGTTTGAATGTCAATTAATCCTATGTCCATAGATAAAATGTCTATTTATTCTCTCTTAATTCTTAGTACAAACAAAAATAGCAAAGAATACAATTTTCAATTTGTGTGTCCAAAATGAGTAAAGTTAAATTTCCCCTTTCCACTATAGTGTCATATTCATTTATAGCACACAAGGATTTACATGGATTGCCAATGTCATTCTTCTACCCTTTTGATTCCTACTTTTAGATCGTGCCATATGTGTAGGCTATGACCCGATGGCTTTATATAACATTCAAACTAATGGACTGCACATATGTGTAGGTAATACCGCGATGAAGGATTGCCCCCATTTAGAACCGTGCTATTGTAAATACCCCAAAACTTCGTTGTTGTGAATGAGCCAATAAGAATTTCGCTCATGTAATTATGTAGGGTGACTATAATCCACAAAATTTTAACTACATCGACTCTCTTGAAGCCATGCTTAGCTTGTAGTTGTGACGACTTACCTTTTCGATCCTCAGAAGTCGACACTAATACATTCACGGTACTTATGCATCGAGCATCCAAGTGCCGGAAGAATAGATTGTTGGAGTGAAAGAAAGAAAGGATAGAAACAAATCACATCGTGACGAATAATATATAAATCCTAGAATTATCTTTATAAAGAAAACTTTAATATTCAAACAACATCAGAGTCTAATCTATCATCAGCCTGGATAGTTAAAATAACCCGTCCTTACAAATGCCGATGAATGCAAATAAGCATCACAGCGGAAATAAAAACACGAAATTATGTCTTGGAGGCATCCAGATCGCCACCTAAAGCTTCAAAGCATCCCAAGCTAACTCTGGAAAAAATACTTAGGTTTGACTCGATTATTATAACAAAACAATACCTGGATCAGTCTAGTACACCAGCGTGAGAAATCCAAGTCATAAGGGTTGTTATATCTTATAAAACCTTTTAAAATCAAGAAATCTCGTAAGAGCACACCGTACATATATGTGGATGGGTTTTTACCTTACGACAACTAAAACATTTTTATAGAATGTCCAGTATATTATAATAATGTCTACGGTTTAAAATAAATTATGAATATAGCTTGAATGCTTGCATCTCAAGTGCCAACATAGTTAGGCACAACTAAGTCCCTACGATGCATATAGGAGAATGGATTCCATATAATGACTAGGCTACTGAGGTACCGCCTACAACAGTACACCTCTAGAAATAAAATGTACCAATGGCCCGACCCTCTGTGAATCTGGATCAGGCTACCATTTAATGGATAGTACTGAATATGTCACCACTCCGGTGCGGCCAACAACCACATGGACCCATTCATACATAAACCATCAGTAAATATTAATCTAAATTGGTTGATAACCGGTAACCTAATTGTAACAGCGGGGAATTTTCAACCTCCAAAAATCAACACTAATACGTCCACTGTATTGGATGTTGAGTAGGGTTGGCAATGGAGCGGGTCTAGAGTCTAAACTCGAAAGACCCGCCCATGTTTTGATCCGCTAAGAGCCACCCATCGGGTCGTTGGGGCAGGTAGACCCATGAACCTCTCTTGGAAGCTCCGAGTCTAGGGTCGAGTTAGGGATTGGATGACCCGTCCCAACCCGACCTGCACTAATGATTATCATAAAATCACTTTACTACTATAATGATGATTTGTTAATCCTTTTACACATAACTAGTTATATCATGGATATTATAATGTTCATTCAACAAGTTATGGGATTTTTATAATATTAAATTGTGCCATTGATAATTATATATTAACATATATGTACGTTTTGAAATATTATTCTACACCTCATTTTTATTATTTTTCATTATTATATAAACATATCATAATTTATATTCAATGTCATTTAGTGATAATGTCTCTTACAAATGAAATAAATAAATATGTACATGAATACTCAATTTTGAATGAATAAATAAAGTCTCATCGGGTCTTGGGGCAGGGCGGGTCTACCCTGATCCGAATGGGTTTTGGGTTCGGGAAAAAAATCTAGACCCACATGAGGTCTACAGGGAGGGTCTGGGTCAGTGTTTGAAAAATCGAGACGGGTCTGGGGCATGAAAAACCCATCACATCCCGCCCCATTGCCATCCATAGTGTCGAGCAATCAAATGCTGGAAAACCCAAAAGTTAGAGGAAAAGGAAAAAAGATGGAAGAAAGAAAAAACAAAGAATTTCACAGCGAAATAAATAATCTATAGTATAAATCAAATCTTTACACGAAAATAGAACTATAATATGTATATATACAGACATCAATCAAAGTATACTAACCAATTTCAACCTGGACAGTTATAATGACCTGTCCTTACAATTGTTGATAAATACCATCAATGAACATAGCGGAAAATAATCATATACGTAAATACGTCCCTGGGCCTCTAGCTTATTCTTTGAAGCTCCAAAGCATCCAACCTAATCTTGAAAATATGCTCGGTCTAACCCGAGCATTATAATAAAATAACATCCAAGTTAGTTTGGAAAACCAGCGTGAGAAAACACATCCAACTGGAATTTAAAGTTATATAAAAATCTTTGAAACAAAAAGTATCTCATAAGACCACACTGCACATAAACACGAACGGGTTTGTACCTTACGATAAAAAAATATTTTTATATAAAATCCGTTTATATTATAATAATGTCTAGGAGTCAAAGTAAAATATGAATATTGCTAAAATGCTTGCATCTCACATTCAGTATAGGTAGGCACAACTAAATCCATACGGCGTTTATAAGAGAATGAATTCCATACAATGACTGGGCTACTGGGATACCAGTCGTCACGGTGCATGTCTAGATACCTCCTAACCATTAGTAGATGGATTTCCTTACCATTTGTCCTAGGAGAATGAAATGAGATTTATACGCATAGTACAACATCATCGAAGGTGAGTATGCCACATAACTCATGTGTTTTTCCTAGATATTTCCAAAGTTACGTTTGGGTTCAAATTCGACAGCTTATTATTTAAGTATCGAATAATAATTATTCAATCAAGAATTTAATTCAATAGGGAAAACCAACATTGTTTAAGAACATAAGCAGCCTCTAACCTCCTTTAATAAAACTTTCATTCATTAAAATCACTTTATACATTACTTGTATAAAAATACTTTCACAAAGGTGCCTCCACAAATCCCTATATTTTCAATAGTTAAAAAATATCAATAAACTTATCTCAATGGTATAAGTAAATCCACAAAATTGAAAAAAAAATCTTTTTATTTGATTCTAAAATCATTTATAAAAACCCCTTATAATTCACTAAAATCATTTATAATATCCGAGAATCATTTATAATCCCCTTTATAAATTTCAATCACTTATAAATCCTCTTTGTACATTTCTATAACTCATTTATAAATCCTTTATAAATCTCTAAAATCATTTATAAAAGTTCTTTTATAAATCTATAGAACCATTTCTAAGTCCGTTTATAAATATATAACCATTTATAAAACTCTTTCACCTTGTAAATAATCTTCCCTTACGTCTCCAAACCATTTTATATACTTCTATCATACAATACAAGTCCATTTATAAAACTCTATTTACGAGTCTCGAATACATTTATAAATAAATAAAGATCGTATACTTCCAAACAGTACCATATGAAAATAATCATTAAAATTAAACATTATTAATAAATAAATAATGGTTACAAATCTTAAAATATCTTAAAATAATAATTAATCATTTCAAAAACAATAATAATTATTCTTTACCCTTATTGTAAATAACAATAATTTATCTTCAGAACCTTATTATTAATTTCAAACCATAATTATCCTTAAATAATTAATTTTCAAAATATTAACATTTTGATAAATACTTTAAAACAATATTAACTATAAGTAAATAACTTTTAAAACAATATTAATATAATTAAATACTTTAAAACAATATTAATATAATTAAATACTTTAAAACAATATTAATATAATAAATTAATCTTTTAAACAAAGTATTAATAAAAGTAGATAATCTTTAAAATAATATATTTTCGAAATCCAATTTCAGATTTAAAAATCATTTCCTGTTTCAAAAACAAATTCCAACTCAAATGGCAATTTAAAGTATTTTTAAAATACTAATTTGAGGCCAATAGCTGCCAAATGCTCTACCAATATCGATATCGATTTCTATCACTATCGGGTTTCAGTTTTTAACATATAATGATGTCATAACCATATTTCCAAAAATCAGGTTTATTATCCAATAATTCATATGACTGGAATATTATTGAAATCAATTCAACAGTAATGAGGAATCCCATTGGATCTCTTCAACCTGTCCCTCTACATCACAACACACATATATATATCAACACACACAAATATATATGTATGTATGTATGTATGTATGTATATGTGTATATATATGTAAATAAAATCAACATTTGTGAGGAATCCTGTTGGATCACTCCAACCTATCTTCTCGTGCATCACAAACGTTACATGATCATAAAATATAAATCAACTGCTTCGGGGCAGGATTCGTATACAAGGGCCATCTGCTCTTACACGGAAACGTAATAAGGTCTCATCCGCTCCAGGGGTGGGAATACATCCAAACCAACTAATAAATATAGTAGTTCGTCCAAATAATCATTCAACAATTTTTATAAACAATATATCATACTGGTTAACCAAAAAGGTGAGTTTAACTCACTGAAATTTTCTATTGTCGCCGAGGCATTCCGGTTTGGAACTAAAATCAAACGACGTCCGATTTAGCTCAATTTTCAGTTATTTGGAAATTCATCATAACTAGTTCCATTGCAATGATAATGTCCATGCAAGTGCAACGTAACAAACAACGTATGAATCCAACCTTGTACGAAAAAGTTATTCGATTTATAAGTTATTGAACTAAATTGAATTAATAAATAACAACCTATATTTATTTATAATCCTACCCTCTACCTTTCTTCTTCTCCTTCCCCAAACGAACTTGTATAGGATATCATAACCCAATTATGCATGCATGAAAATGGGGTGATGCAGAGCTACATTCCGTGAAATTCGAGTCTAACTTCGCCGCTACACTTCTCTCGCTGAACTCGACCATGCCGACACCTTGGATCAACGCTCACCGCACTAGAAAAAAATGTGACCTACTCTCTCTGCCTCGTCGACCCCATGATGATGCGACCTCTATTCCTTCGCCGTGCCTCGTGAAACTTTGTCCTTTGCTGCACTTCGATAACATGATGGAATCAACCCCTAAGCCCCTCGTCCCCCCAAAACAACGATAACCAAAACCCTAGCTGGCTATGGAAAATTTGAGCTTACCAAGCCATGGCCATACATCTCCAAACGCACATGAATTGAGATTTATAAATCTTGTTTCATGATTTTTGAATTTGCATTGGTTTTGATTTTTATTTTTGAAATTTGGTTCATAAAAGAAAAATCTCCATTTCTATGTTCAACAATGTTTAAAAAGAAGAGGGAAGTATGCAGTACATATAGGGGTATGGTGTTTGAATGATAGGGTATCTCTCGGAACGGCGATTATAAATATATATGTATATTATTAAATTTAAAATATCAAGCTCTTAAACGTCTATAAATCTCGAACTTCAAACGAAGCGTGCCGCCTAACTATCTATATGTTATACCGCTATTTCGAAAACCAAGGAACTAGTCTCGAGGCCTAATTCGATCATATAGAGAAGATAGCTTTTTCAAACCCAATTATAAAATTAATTTCTAAAATTAATTTCTATGTGTTTCTATCTTGCATGTTCAAACGATAAGTCCAATCAGCACGAAATTCATTATAATACAATAATTCACTATTACGGATCCACTGACACCGGTTTCGTCGAAATCCGAGACAGTGCTTCGAAAGACTAATTTTACACGTTAATTAAAACAAATTATTTTAAAAACCAAATTAATCACTTTTAAATCTAATTTAAATGCTTCATATTACCATTCTTATCAACAGATTTTTTTTTGGCAAGGCATATCAAAAGAATTTTAAATAAGCATGGAAATCAGTTTTATCCAATTTAAAATCCAAGATTCAATTATTCAAACAATTCGAAATATTAAATTCAATAATTTAATTATCAAATAAATTGCAATATTTGAAACTCAAGTTATTTAACTTATAAAAATGCACTTTTCAATATTTTAAATCAATTATATATTCCAAATTCAAATGACTAAAATTTTGGGTCATTACATTCTTCCCCTCTTAAAAAGAATTTCGTCCTCAAAATTATCAAGGTGAAAAAAATTCCCAAACCCATTGCTTTTTAAAACCAATTAGTTGAAATAACTTACCAAATCCTGTAAACCTTTAACTTCCCAAAATCAATTTGATGAAACCTTGTTATTACTTTTACCAAGTTTCAAAATTCATTCATGGATTCCAACTAATATCATCCTATTTAATGATTTCAGGTTATAAGTGAAAATCAAATTTTAGTTATCAATAATTCCTTTGAAATTTTCAAAAAAAAATCCAAATTTTAAATTTACGATAAATTTCATCAGCGTCTCCTTTGCGTAGCTGGATTGAAAGCACTACAAATCACCACCATTGGCCCAAACCAATCAAAAAAAAAACAAAAGCCAAGTGGCTCATCATAAAATCATTAAACCAACCAGCAATTTAAACTTGTAACTTTTAGTCAGGCAACCCAATTTTTCTTATAAAACCCAAAAGCATCAAGTTATCTCTTGCTTTTATACCTGTATCTTATTTACGAATGATATCCAATCATATAATTCATAATCATATAATTTTTATTTTCAGTTGTTAACATTTACTTTATCAAAGCTTGTACGATGTACATATATCATCCATATGCAAATCCCAAATTCGATCGCTCGCTCGATCACACAATTCTACTTCCGAAGTAGTGTCGTTCACTTGACCACTTTAGTGCGGACTTAGATCCAGTTCCTTGATTAGAAACTGTCATTCTCCTTACATAGCCATATATTATGATAGAGAATTCCAGGATCAGTCAACAATCCATATCCAGTTTTCACCGTTGAGAATTGAGTGAAAAATCCCAACCCGGACTGATGTATATCATCTCGAAATCATGTACTTGAACCTGGATCAAACATTACGTACAACTTACGTACTTATTTCCATAGGTTTTTCATTAATCAGATTCTTTTATTTACATTTATTTATTCCTAATCATTATTCACATCGCTTTATTCACATTAACTTATTACTTAGTATATTCTTTCAATTCTAATATCACTTAAGAACCATTCCATCAAATTTTACGTTTGAAATATTTCACTCCATACTAATTTCATTTACGAATCATTTCATAATTTTTTTTACTTAAGTTTAAAAACATTTGATACAACTCTTCTCATGTTTATTACCATTATCCAATTTTCAATATTCAATTATAACCTTTTCAATTCACTAACTTATTTAATTAGTTCATTCGCTAATTGATTTCAAATCACAATCAATTTCTTTTCAAAAATCATTTCATTTAACCTAACTCAGGCTAAATTTCTTTTTAAAAATCATTTATTTAACTTAATTTAAGTCAAAATTCATTTCAAAATTTCTTTTCTTAAAAATTTATATTCAATAAATTTAAAAATATGTTTTACATACTAATTCTCAAAATTTTATAAGTTATCAATCTTATTTTCTCATATTTCATAAAACACTTGAAAATTCCCAGAGTTTAAACACCTTGTTTTTATTTATTTCAAATCATTTTGAAATCATATATATACGCATAATTCCCTTAGTATTCCAAATTATACTTTTGAACTTTGAAATCAAAGCTAGTTTTACCAAAACAAAATCCCAATGGTAGCAATTCCTCTCTTGGAAACCCGAAAATGAACGTCGATGATGCTACAGTCATCATCGAAAAAAATTTCTAGCGACCGAAGTAAGTTCAGTGCTTTCTATCTCTTAAAATCCTTTTTAAATATTTCTATTCAAAATATTTTCTAAATAATATCATTATTATTTTCCAAAACTTTGAAAACCCATTTCCAATACCACCGGGATTTAATTTCTCAAATTCCAGCTTTTAAATCCTTTTTACTTATAAACCATCTCTACTACTAATAATGAGAATTCCTTAAAAAGGAATTCAACCATGTCTTTTTGAAATACCAGAAATACCCCTCGTGATAAAGAACGTAAAAACATGTACGAATGAAGCAATGCCAACCACATATGCACGAATGGAGAAATGATGGAATATAGTGTAATCCTTAAGTTTGCAGGCCTGGAAAGAAGTGCAGCTTTCAAAGATGGTGAACATTATATATTTATATTCATTTCAAGTACCAACTGTGCATGCCATTTGCTGAAATTGAGCATGTGAGAAAGTTAGAATGCCAGTAATAATTTTATACATAAAGTAACAGAGTGCATATCATTATGTTTTGAACCAATTACTATCAGGTTTCTTATATTTACGACGTAATACCTTTTTCAGTTATAATATTCGATTCCTTTGTTGTTATTTCTGTCAGATTTAAGTTTTGTTGTTAGCGGGAGTGAAAGTGTTTTTTAAAGTCAATGTCTGAAATTATGATGATGATTGTACCATTGAAAAACAATAATTATATGATTCTACTATTGTTTAAGGCTGTATAGAGTAGTTGATATAGTTATTGAACCTTTACTGATGTATGGTGTAGTCAATGCATTATTGTGCTATTGACATGATCCAAAGATAACGAATATTCTAATCATTTTATTATTAATGTTGTAAACACTAATATTTATTCTGTTTATTAGTTTTATCAGTAATTTGTATCAATTTATATTACCAACAAATGCATTCTCAATTAACTATACTTCATATAAAAATTGAAGCATGTGATAGATGTAGTTTGCACAACTTGACCTATCAACAAAATAATAGCATTTCATTACTGTGCTTAAAAGTTTAGACTTGAAAGTTGGAGTGCTTTTGAAGAAAAAAATGAAGCAAGAATGTGAACCTCATGAATCTATGAAAGAGCATGCTCACTAGAGAAGTTTGGTCAATCAAATTTATGTTCTTCATGGATACACACTCATTCACCCTCAACTCACCGACTATACATAAGTTTAATAGGCATTGTAAATGCTTGATAAGGATGTGTCGCCACAATTATTCTCCATGTCAATAGCAATTATTTTCAACTACACATCTTTATCCAACAACATAAATGTTTGGATAAGAAAGCATCTCCAAGGTTGCTTAAGTGGCCGCAAGGGTGGCTTTGATTGGTCCAAATAGACCGACTAAAACCCCATTTAGACTGAGTCACCGACTGACTAACCTCCTATTGAGTACGCTCTAAGAGTATTATTTTCCAATGTAAGGAATTTTTTTAAAAATTTCTATGTCGTACCAAGAAAATAGTCTAATTTTGTGCAAGAGAAGAAGCTGACAATTAACTGTTATTAACGTTTTCATAAACAAAATATTAGGCAAGGAACATGAAGGTTGACTATTTAGATTTTTTTCGTGTTTATTCTTGTATTTATAATATATTTATGAAATTTCATTTCCTTTCCATTAATAAATCACTTTTATAGATCATACATCTATATAATCTCACCCGGGTTATGTAGAATCATTTCTTAATTGTTTTATCATGTTTACATTATAAGTATAACAACTTTTATTCGATCACAACAACAACCAACAAATGATAATAATCAAATATTATCATCCTCAAACAACCAAACACACCATATATACCATAATAATTTTCTGAAAAATTATTCCTTTATAAAATATAATTTAAGTAAAATTATTTCATTTATCCAATTTCAAAACAATACCATGTCAAATTGCTCCGTTCAAGTGTTTAGTGACCCCTATCAATAACGTTAATTACTCATATGTATTGACCAGAATCCATAAGCCACTTAATAGACCAATCAATACAATATAAAACAATTTTTATATCACTAACAAATACATGCTTATATATAAATATATATACACACATTCCATTACCTTATCTCTTAATATGTTACCCCACCAAAGCCAAACTGCTCGCTTAACCATCGGGTTAGATACCAAATGTAATAGCCGAGAATTTTCAATATCCAAAAATCGACACTAATACGTCGACTGTATTACATGCCGAACAATCGAATGTCGGAAAACCCGAAAGTTAAGGGAAAAGAAAAATACACAAGAAAGAATCTCAGAGCGGAATGAATAATCTATAGTATACAACAAATCTTTACACGAGAACAAACTATAATATGTGTATATGTAGACATCATTCGGAGTATACTAACCTATTTTAGCCTAGACAGTTATAACAGCCTATCATTACAATTGCTGATAAATACCATCAATGAACACAACAGAAAATAACCATATACGTGAATACATCTTTAGGCCTCTAGCCCATTCCTTGAAACACCAAAGCATCTAAACTAATATATAAATACGCTCAGTCTGACCCGAGCATTATAATAAAATAGCACCCGAGTCAGTCTAGAATACCAGCGTAAAAAGCATAGTCAACTGGATTTTCAAGTTATATAACAATTTTTGAAATAAAATGTATCTCGTAAGACCATATCGCACACAAATATGGACAGGTTTTTACCTTCCGATAACCAAAACATTTTCTATAGAAAATCCATTTATATTATAATAATGTCTATGGCTCAAAGTAAAATATGAATATAGCCGAAATACTTGCATCTCACGTTTCAGCATAGTTTGGCACAACTAAGTCCGTACGACGCTCATTGGAAAATAGATTCCATACAATAACTAAGCTACCGGGGTACCGCCCATCACAGTGCTTCTCTAGACAAATAACACCGAGGTTGAACCTATCGACCCTTACCAACACAAGACTAGCCTACTATTTACTGGATAGTATCGAATAAGATCAACCCTCGGTTGGGATCAGCAATCGTACCGAAGCATACATGAGTTAAAAGTAGGGACTCAAGATAGGGATGACCTTACACTCATGGGAGCGACCCACCTAACCTTGCTACATATCCCTTGTTTTAGTCATTCTCGGTTGATGAGGCCTGAAGCTGAAAGGGAGTGCAGATTAAGGATCTTAAGGCTAATTTAACACTAGAGGGGAGTGAATAGTATTTAATGAAACCTAAGATTTATATGGACTAAATTGAAATTATGACACAAATAAATGCAGAACTTAATCACAGAATAATCATAGAATCAAATACAGATACAAAGAGTAAATAAAAAGCAGTAAAAATAAAGATACCGGATTTTATATTGGTTCGGAGTTACCCTACATCCAGTTCTGTACCAAGGCAAACAACTCATACAGATTTTTATTATACCAATGTCGAGATTACAATCCTCAATTTCTAAAGGCCTTGAAATACCCTCCTGCCTCACGAGTCCGGGGCAAACTCTCTTGACTTACGGGACTCAAGATCACCCAATTGATTTCCAAGCACAACCACACCTTATAGAGAGACTCGATAAACTTATGATTACAAATTGATCCTATAACTCTGAATAACACTTTGATCTTCAAGAGAGGGAAGAGAATCAAATAAGAATGGGATTCTAATTTGATTCACATGAGAATTCGACAGAATTTCGGCACGATCTTAAAAATACGAAATTTTTAGAATATGGATTTATGGAGAAGAAGGAGTGAAGAAAATAAGAAATTAGTTAGTTAAAAAATTCGTTTATGAAGGCTATTTATAGAGCACCATCGGCCATAACCATTCATGAAGAGATTTAAATGAATAGACACTTTTTTTGAAAATTGAAACTTTTGAATTCAACGGCCACCATGTAGACATGGGGTTTCCCATGATGTCGACATCCCTATGTTAAAAAACAATTTAAAATTTGCTTTGAAAATGATGTTTAAAACAAGAGTTTATTTTAAAACAAAAACAAATAATATTTTAAGGCTAAAACATCTTTTGAAAATCATTTGAAAAGATAATATTAAGGCTAAAATATTTTGAAAAGTAATTTTGAAAATCATTTTGAAAAACCATTTTGAAGTAGTTTTGCAAGCTTCTTCCTGCAAAATATCTCATCACATCAAGACTCGAGAACTTGTACAAAACCAGGATGTTCGGGGGTTTGTAAGCCACTTGTCATAGGTTTGTAAGCTACTTGTCGTGGGTTTGTAAGCCACTAAGAAGGTAGAAATGTATTCCATCCCAAATGAAATTCAGAATGAAGATTTCTATGCTATTGGAAGTTTTAACAAAACTAGACACACATATTGAAATCTAGATCTTGATACTCACGAGTATTCAAACTTGATTTCTTCATTCTTGATCTTGACACTGTACAGTCTTCAATAATCAGTACCTACGTTATATATATCCTGCATAATAACATTCATATATATCTAGACAATAGTGTTAGTATATAAGTTATAATAAAATAAGTTACAAAGGTTGTTGTCATCAAAACCACTATCTCCAGTTCCTAACAATCTCCCCCTTTTTGATGATGACAAACTAATAAATATACTTACCACTTTGATCATACCATAACTCCCCCTTACACCAACAACTCCCCCTTACTCCAACAACTCCCCCTTACTCCAACAACCCTCCTTTACTCCAAGCCTATTATTTTATCTATAACTTATCTTCCTTTGTCATCAACAAAAAAAAAAACCTATAAACCTTAAACTTAATAAAAAATGAGATAAACAAACATATGACATAAGAATAGTAACTATGTAAGAGTGAAATATAGCATCCTAAGTTAAATGGAATTCAAGATTTTATACACTAAAGATTGTTTTTGGAAGAACATTAATTAAGATAACACTTATATACAGATTAAGACACCATATACAATCAAGAAAGAGAAAAACGAAAAACACTTAACGAGGACCCTTAACTATTGGTGATTTATGGATCGAACAATTTGGATAGTGGAGATAAAAGTTTCCATGTTGTTCGACCAAGTTCCCATTAGCGTAAAAAAGAACCTCTCCAACACAAATTAAGCCATCGTCCTCGTCCATAAGAACATCCGTATTCGACAAAGGATGTTTTTCTTCTTGATCTTCTTGTGGTTCTTCTAGAGGCTCTTCTTCTTTAGAATCCATGGCTTGTGATGATTCTTCGATGAGAATGGGATTGGCATGGTTATCCATAAGGAAGTTTTGTAAATTCCTAAGGATTCTGCCTTGCCTCTCTTGTTCTCTTGCCATTCGCAGTTGACTTATTTGGATTTCCATCATCATTTGAAGCAAATCTTTCATCTTCTTTTGCAATTTGATTACTCGTACGTGTGTAGAACATTGAAAAGGACTAGAATGAAGAGAAGTGGGTGAAGAAGGTTCATTATTAGAAGAGGAAACTATTAATTTACAGTTTTAGAAGTTTATTACAGAGAATAGAACATAAAAAAGGAGTAAAAGTCGAAATATATAAATATATAACTTAATAACTAATTTTAGAAGGAAATTTAAGTTCGAAAATTTCGGCCTGCATGTCAACATATGGGGATGGGTCATGTCGACATGCCTAGTTCAATTTTTGAAAAGAAATTATTTATATTAATTATTAACTATTCTTGTATTATTTATAATTTATATTTTAGTTTTTTTGAGAGAAATGTGTGATCCTCTAAAAAACGAGGAGAGCACACATGGAGCAATATATATATAACAAATATAAAGGAGCTGCCAACATGCCTGGCAGGTGACAAGACTATCCTCTAAAAGAAATAGATACCCCTCAAATGAGCTCCGGCAAAGCCACCGCCCATTAAACCCTAATACCGAGCTCCGGCAAGGCTACCGCCCGATAATAGAGAGTTAGAGGTATCTAAAACTAGAGAAACTAAAAAACAACACCCACAAAATAAGAGAAGATCAAAAAAGAAGAACACGAAGGGGCGAAATAAAAAGAAGAACTCCACTCTGAAGACACCGAGAAGCCACCAAGGAGAGCTAGACGCAGACGGAATCCCTGAGAAAAGCAATCCTGCCAACTAGAACAAAGCTGCAAGTTATCCTGAAAACCAGTCAAGAGAGAACTAGCAACCTGTCTAAACCAAAGCTGAAACAAAACTAGGAAACCAAATTAGAATGAATCACATATATGTATATAATTAGATTTTATATACATATATGTGAGAATAAAAACCAAAATGAAAATTAAAGCAAGGAAAAACTAGAACCAAAAGCTAACAATACTAAAGGACTAAAAAGTAAGAAATAAAAACAGAGAAAAAAACAATACAAGAAACTACTTTAAGGCCAAATACTAGGAAGAAAATTATACTGCATCATGTGAACATTATTTAAATTAGTATGGGAATTAATAAAAATGTTATTAGGAACAAAATTATTAAAGTTAAGTTTGAATATGTTAATATTATTTCTAACCTTGTTAAGATATTCCTTAAAGCAATTATTTTTGGCTAATTTATATTTGGGGTTAGAAATCCAATTTAAGCAGAAAGATGAAATTAGAATTATCAAAGTATTATAGTGATTATATTTATTATTGAAAATCCTTTGATTTCTCTCAAACCAAATGTACCAACAAGAAATTGTAAATATAGTATCAAACAAGTATCTAATATCCTTATTGAACTTAAATCTAAAAGAGTTCCAATAGAAAAAACAATCAGTAACTCTAGAACTAATCTTAAACTCAAAAATATTAAGGGTCTTAATAAGAATAAAATGAGTATCCATGCATTCGTAATAAATATGATTAACATCTTCAGAGTATGTATTACAAAAATAACATTTATTATCAATAATAATATTTTTCTTTTTTAAAAGTTCATTAGTATTCAATTTACCATGAATAATGAGCCACATGTGGATCTTAGATTTCGGAGGAGCGTTAGATTTCCAAATAAATTTAAAACAGCTGTCTGAAACACCCGAAAAGTTAATAAATTTGTAAAAGGAATTCGAAGAATATTTCTTACTCTTATCCCACTCCCAACTAATATAATCATTATCATTGTCAATATTGTAGAGATTTAGCTTAGCATAAAGCAAATAAAGCTGCCTAAGGGTTGAGCCTACTAAAATACTATTAAAATTGAAAAGCCAAGGAGGGTCACTATCAGAGTTAAAAACATCAGAAATAAAAGCAAATTTAAAATTGCAAATATCTTATAAATCTTTAAACTCAATCTTAAGAGGAGTAGCGGAAATCCAACTATCATGCCAAAAAGATGTGTTATTACCAGAATGAACAATAATATTTACACCTAAGTTGAAAATATCATTACATTTTAAGATGGATTTCCAAAAATATGAAAGTTTACAATAAATCGAAGGACTAATTTGATAGAGATTATAACTATTATTATAGTAATTTTTAGATATAATCTCCTTCCAAATGGCATTATCACTCGTATCTCTGAATTTCCATAACCATTTACTAAGAAGAGACAAGTTCATATTACGTAAATTAATGACACCTAAACCACCCTCGTTTTTAGACTTATAGACAGTATCCCAATTAACTAAACATTTAATGCTACTGTTAGGATTATCACCACTCCAAAGGAAATCTCTTCTAATTTTATCTATTTTGTCTATCACCCAATCAGGAAAGAGGTGCATAGACATCCAATAGATAGGGAGAGCTGATAAAACAGAGTTAATCAAAACTAGTCTACCAGCTCTAGATAAGAATCTCCCATTCCAATTAGTAATCCTATTTTTAATTTTATCAATGATTAATAACCAATCTTCATGCTTAAGTTTTGAAGGTCTAATAGCAAAACCAAGATAATTAAAAGGAAAACTCATAGTTTTACAATTAAAGTATTTGCAACTAAATTTTCAACTTTGTTAAAATCATTTAAAATTAAAACCGAACTTTTATCAAAGTTTATTTTTAAACCTGATAAAAGTTCAAAACTATAAAGAATGAACTTAAGAGCAATGATGTGCCTAGGAAGATGAGAGGAAAAAAGCAAAGTATCATCAGCAAATTGAAGGACAGACAAACCAAAACTCGAAATATCATTACCAAAAAAACCCAAGAGATTATTATTAACTGCATTCTTAATAATCTTAGAAAAAACATCAGCCGCTAAATTAAACAGAAGGGGCGATAAAGGATCCCCTTGCCTCAATCCTCTCTTGGATTGAATTTTATTACCCAAAATTCCATTAACCATAATACTTGAGTTACCAGATTTAAGCAAGTTAATGATCCAGTTAATCCATCTATTACTAAAGCCTCTGGCAAGGAAAATATCAATAAGGAAATCCCAATCAACTGAGTCAAAAGCCTTAGCAAAATCTAATTTTAAAATAGCACAAGTAATATTATTCTTACAACAAAGATTAATGTATTCTTGAACAACTGCTACACTATCAGTGATATTTCTTCCTTTAATGAAAGCTGATTGAGAACAGTCAATTAAATCATTCATTTTTAAACTAAGTCTATTAGCTAAAACTTTAGAAATAATTTTTACAGAGCAGTTAATCAACGAAATGGGTCTAAAATCTTTTAAAGTATTAACACCAACTTTTTTATGTAATAAAGTAACATTAGCAAAATTAAATCTACCTAATTGGAGACTTCCATTATAAAATTCATTAAACATATTAATTAAGTCTAATTTTAAAACCTCCCAAAAAGTTTTATAAAAGAGAATAGGAAATCCATCCGGACCCGGAGATTTATCTCCCGGTAAATCAAAAATGGCTTTACGGATTTCCTCTTCAGTAAAAGGAACATCTAAATCAGAAAGATTAATGTTAGAGACGGATGGGTAAAGATCATTCCATCTAACATTAACTCTATGCTTATTATTATTGCCAAAGATATCTTTATAATAATCAGTGAAAGCATTATTGAGATCACGTTGATCAAATAATTCCACATTATTAACTAAAATGGAATTAATTGTGTTGCTACGTTTTCTACTGTTAGCTATATTATGAAAAAATTTGGTATTGTTATCACCTTCATTAATCCATTGAATTTTTGATCTTTGTTTCTACATAACTTCCTCTTTTTCAAGAATAGAATTAAGTTCCTCTTTTAAGTTATTAAGAACATTTTTCTCTCCTAAACTTAAATGTCTAGATTCTTCAATCTTATTAAGCTTAAGCAATTCATTGAGAATATTCTCTTTTTTAATTTTAATATTACCAAAAATGTTTTTATTCCAGTTTTTAAAAAAATCCTAAGATTTCTAAGTTTGAGCACAAAAGCTTTAGCTGAATTATCACTATACTTAAAGCTATAGAAACTCATAGACAACCATTTATTAACAGCTAAATTTGAAAAATATGGTTCAAGAAGCCACATTTTTTCAAATTTAAAGGAACGAAAAATAATTCTATGATGCTCGCAAGATAGAATAATGGGACAATGATCTGAAAGGGTGTAAAGAAGACCAGACACTTTACAGATGGGATATTTATCTTCTATTTCATCGCTAATGAAACACCTATCTAAAAGAGCCAAGGAAGGATACTCCCTATTATTACTCCAAGTAAAATCTCTATTGGATAGAGGAATTTCAATCAAATTAGAGAGAATAATAAATTGATCGAATTCCTCCATGGCAGAATAATGTCCTTCTCGGGGAGAACGCTCCCCAATAAAACGGGTAACATTAAAATCGCCCCCCAATATCCAAGATCCGGGGGCCAAAGATCTAAACTCGAGGCATTCATTCCAAAGGATCCACCTATCAATTTTAGAATTAGGCCCATAAGCATTAGAAATATTTAAAATAGAATTGTCGGTTAAATTAAGTAAAATAATATGTAAAGAGTGCTGCTTAAGAATACATTGAAGTAATTTAAAGAGATTATCTCTCCAACCAATCATTAGACCTCCAGAAGAGCCCACAGAAGGAAGGAAAACCCATTTACTAAAACGAAAGCCTCCTAATCTTCTAAAAAAACGAAAATCGGGACAATCAATTTTAGTTTCTTGCAAAAGAGAAATGTCAATAGAAAAGTCTTTAAAAAAGATTCTAACTTTATCACATTTATTGAGGTCATTCAAACCTCTAATGTTCCAACTAATGACTCTCATAAACCCATAGATCTAGCCCTATCAAGTTCTTTACTTCTAATAAACTCACGATCTAACTCAATATCAGAAAAAAATAAAAGCAGAGCTACTAGCTAACTGACTAAAATCAGAAGCAGATAAGTCACCCAAAGCATAAGACGAATAAGTGCTACCCAAATCTAAAAGCGTACCTGAGCCTGATTCCGTAGCACCGCTCGCGGTGCCCGAACCAGGAAACTCACCCAACAACTGGGAGCGACGGCCTCGAATCCTGACACTACGGCGAACCAACCCACTAGCAGCTGAAAACTTCCTACGTTTACCTCTCTTCGAAGAAGAAAAAGAAGGCACAGCAACACTATGGCTACCAGAACACCTATCCAAAGCTCCATAAGCAAGAGAATCAACAGATCCGTGACTTGCCTCAATCTGCTTACCACTTTCATCTAAATGAACCACCAATTTAGTTAATGAACATATACCTAATTCTTTTCTAAATTTAGTAAAGTTTTATTCATTTAATGGTTTGGTTAATGTATCAGCAATTTGTTTTTCAGTATTAATGTATTCAAGAGTTATGACTTCTTTACTTGTATTTTCTCTAAGAAAGTAATGCCTAATATCAATATGTTTTATTCTAGCATGATGAGTTGGATTCTTAGATAGGTTTATTGCACTAGTATTATCACAATAAATTGGTGATTTAGTTATAGTTAATCTAAAATCTTTTAAAGTATGTTGCATATATATAACTTGAGAACAAGCCAAAGCAGCAGATATATATTCTGCTTCAGTTGTTGATAAGGATACAGTGTTTTGCTTTTTACTAAATCAGAAAACCAGAGAATGTCCTAGAAAATGAAAAGTTCCACTTGTACTTTTTTGGTCTGATTTGCAACCAGCGTAATCAGCATCACAATATGAAATTAAATCAAATACATCGTTTTTAGGGTAAAATAAAACATAATCTAAAGTATGTTTTACAAATCTTAAAATTATTTTAACAACTTTTAAGTGAGTCTCTTTAGGTTGAGATTGGTATCTTGCACGGAGACAAACACTATACACGATGTCAGGACGACTTGCTGTTATATAAAGCAGCATTTCCCTATATAATTTTTGATCAACATCTTTTGATTTATCTTATTTACTTAAAGCTACATTAGTTGTCATTGGAGTTGGTTCCTACCAAAAGTGGTTAATCCAAATTTATTAATTAAATCTATAGCATATTTTCTTGACTAATGAAAATTCCTTTATCTAATTGTTTGATTTGAAATCCTAAGAAGAAAATTAGTTCTCCCATATGACTCGTTTCAAATACTTTAGTCATTATACCTGAAAATTCTTTATTCATTAAGTTATTAGTTGATCCAAATATTATATCATCTACATATATTTGTACTAATTGAATATCATTTTTGTTTCTTTTAATAAAAAGAGTGCACCTATTTTACCAATTTCAAGACTAGATTATAGTAAATAAGATCTTAGTCTTCATACCAGGCTTTAGAAGCTTGTTTCAGATCATATAAAGATCTTTAATTTATGTACATGATTTGGAAATTTATTATCTTCAAAAAGTGGAGGTTGTTCAACATAAACATCGTCTTTTACAAAACCATTTAGAAAAGCACTTTTAACACCCATTTGATATAACTTGAAATTATTATAGTTTGCGAAAGCAAGTAGAATCCTGATAGCTTCTAGTCTTGCTACGGGTGCAAAGGTTCCGTCATAATCAATTCCTTCTTCTTGACAATAACCTTGCACGACTAAACGAGTTTTATTTCTCACGACCCCACCAAGTTCATTCATTTTATTTTTATAAACCCATTTTGTTCCAATTATACTTTTATCCTCGGGTCTAGGAACAAGTTCCCAAACATCATTTCTAGTGAACTGATTCAATTCTTTTTGCATAGAAAAAATCCATGAATCATTAGATGATGATTCCTTTGGATTTTTAGGTTCAATAAATGATATAAAAGTTACATTACTCATACTATTTAGTTGATTTCTTGTTTTAACTATAGATTCAATATTTCCTAGTATATTTTCTAGAGGATGATATTTTAATAGCCTAATTCTTTTGTTAGGTTGAATGACTTCACAATTAGTTTCATTAGGTTCATTATTTAAAGTTACAAAATCTTCTTCATCGTCTATTTTTACAGTATCTTTAAAATTTTCATCAAAAAATACATGATTGTTTCTTCAATAGTGTTAGTTCTTAAATTATAAACTCTAAATGCTTTACTTCTATTAGAATATCCGATAAAGATACCTTTGTCGGATTTAGGTTCAAATTTATCTAAATTATCTTTTGTATTAAGAATAAAACACTTACTACCAAAAACTTTAAAATAAGCTACTTTAGGTTTCTTATTGTAAAGTAATTCATGTGGTGTTTATTAGTTAATGGTCTAATTAAAATCCTATTCAATATATAACAAGCTGTAGCGACTGCTTCAGCCCAAAAGTTTTTAGGTAAGTTACTATCAGAAAGCATTGTTCTAGCACATTCTTGAATCGTTCTATTCTTACGCTCTACCACTCCGTTTTGTTGTGGAGTTCTTGGAAAAAAGAAATTATGAGTAGTTCCTTTTTTATTACAGAAATTCTCAAAATTTTCATTTTCAAATTCTCCACCGTGATCACTGCGAATAGTTTTTATTTTAAAGAAAGTTGATTTTGAATTCTTTTAGCACAAAAGCATCACTTTTAAGTTTAAGAAAAATTGTCCAAGTATATCTAGAATAATCATTTACAATTACAAAAACATATTTATTGTGATTAATTGATTGAACTTGAGATGGACAAAATAAATCTAAATGAAGTAATTCTAGAGGTTTAGAAGTAGAAATCATATCTGTTAATTTAAATGAACTTTTCTTAAGTTTTCCTAATTGGCAAGCATCACATATACTATCTACTTTAAAGTTTAACTTGGGAAGACCTCTAACTAAGTCAAGTTTTGATAACCTAGATAACAGTTTGAAATTTAAATGACCAAATCTTTTATACCAAATCCAAGGGTCAATTGTATTAGCCAAAAGACATAAGTAACATTTGAAACTTTCATGCTAAGGATGTAAATATTTTTCTTCCTAATTCCTTCAAAGATAATATATGACTTATTATCTTTGATGTGACACATATCTTTTCCAAATTTAATTTTAAATCCTTTATCACATAGTTGACATATACTAAGCAAATTATATTTTAAATTCCTAACTAGCAAAACATCAGAAATAAGTGGAGTTTTAGAATTACCGACATTACCGATGCCAATCACATATTTTTTTGAGTTATCTCCAAAGTTGACCAATCCACTATCTTGATATATAATGTCATTGAGTATCTTGGAATTTCCAGTCTTATGCCTTGAACAGCCACTAACAAGTATCCATTTATCTTTCTCAATTTGCATAGTTTGTCCATTGGTTGTTGATTCGTCAAAAGCCATGTAAAATGTCTATTCCTACATAACAAACCAATTCGGCAGATAACTTGATTTTTCACAAAAACTATATGCAGACTTATGATACTTTGATGAAATGCATAAACTCAAATGAGTATTAACAAAATTTCTTAAAAATGCCATTTTTAACCTTTCAAGTTTCAGATTATGAAAACTATGAAAACCTATGCTCTGATACCAATTGAAAGGAAGTGCGAATTAATGATCTTAAGGCTAATTTAACACTAGAGGGGGGTGAATAGTGTTTAATGGAATCTAAGACTTATATGGACTAAATTGAAATTATGACACAGACAAATGCAAAACTTAACCATAGAACAACCACAGAATCAAACATAGTTACAAAAAGTAAATAAAAAGCAGTAAAAAGAAAGAACATACCGG
Source organism: Allium cepa (assembly GCA_030765085.1). Lineage (NCBI taxonomy): Eukaryota > Viridiplantae > Streptophyta > Magnoliopsida > Asparagales > Amaryllidaceae > Allium > Allium cepa. The sequence continues at coordinate 436,038,027 of CM060943.1, forward strand.
ATTTTATATTGGTTTGCAGTTACCCTACATCCAGTCCAGTACCAAGGCAATCACCTCATACAGATTTTTATTACACCAATGTCGAGATTACAATCCTCAATTTCTAAAGGCCTTGAGGTACCCTTCTGTCTCACGGGTTCGGGGCAAACTCTCTTAATTTACAGGACTCAAGATCACCCAATTGATTTCCAGGCACAACCACACCTTATAGAGAGACTCGATAAAATTTTGATTACAAATTGATCCTATAACTCTGAATAGCACTTTGATCTTCGAGAGAGGGTAGAGAATCAAACAAGAATGATATTCTAATTTGATTCACTTGAGAATTCGGCAGAATTTCGTCATGATCTTAAAAATATGAAATATTTAGAATATGGATTTGTGGAGAAGAAGGAGTGAAGAAAATAAGAAATTAGTTAGTTAAAAAATTCGTTTGTGAAGGCTATTTATAGAGCACCAATGGTCGTAACCATTCATGAAGAGATTTAAATAAATAAACACTTCTTTTGAAAATTGAAACTTTTGAATTCAACGGCCATCATGTCGACATGGGCTATCTCATGATGTCGACATCCTTATGTTAAAAAACAATGTAAAATTTGTTTTGAAAATGAAATTTAAAATAAGAGTTTATTTTAAAACAAAAACAAATAATATTTTAAGGTTAAAACATCTTTTTGAAAATCATTTAAAAAGATAAGTTTAAGTCTAAAATATTTTGAAAAGCAATTTTGAAAATCATTTTGAAGTAGTTTTGCAAGCTTCTTCCTACAGAATATCTCATCACATCAGGACTCGAGAACTTGTGCAAAACCAAGATGTTCTGGGTTTGTAAGCCACTTGTCGTAGGTTTGTAAGCTACTTGTCATGGGTTTGTAAACCATAAGAAGGTAGAAATGATTTCCATCCCAAATGAAATTCGGAATGAAGATTTCCATGCTATTATGAAGTTTTAACAAAACTAGACACACATCTTGAAATCTTGATCTTGATACTCATGAGTCTTCAAACTTGATTTCTTCATTCTTGATCTTTATACTGTATAGTCTTCAATAATCAGTACCTCCCTTATATATATCCTGCATAATAACAATCATATATATCTAGACAATAGTGTTAGTATATAAGTTATAATAAAATAAGTTACAAAGGTTGTTTCCATCAAAACCACTATCTCCATTTCCTAATAGAAGCTAAGTTTTACCTTTTATATAGCACTTCCCACTTGGAATGCTAACACTGCCCTCCAAGCTACAATGCAACGCCAACATTCATCCATACAAGTTCGTCCTATGACTGAACAAAACATTCGAGAGCTCCTTCTCTGAATTCCATCATCTTAAAGATGTCTTCACTTCGAAATGCATTTGTTGGACCGAAGTGGTTTTCGGATAACATACCCGATCCTAGTCTCTTTGAACAACTTTTCGATAATTCTCAGTATATTCAACCCCGGTTCTTTAGGAAATAAACAGTCAAAGATAAGAGCGGAGATCACCTCCTAACTGCTAGTAGACGGATTTTCTTATCATGTGTCCTAGGAGAACGAAACAGGATTTATATACACTGTACAGCATCATCAGAGATGACTATGCCACATAACCCACGTGTTTCTTCTAGATATTTCCAAATTTACGTTTGGATCCAAATTCGATAGTCGGTTATTTAACTAAAAATCATTGAATTAGGACTTTAACTCCATATGGAAAACCAATATTGGTTAAGCACATAAGCAACCACCGACCTCCTTTAATAAATCTTTCATTCATTAAATTCACTTTGTAAATTACTTGTATAAAAATACTTTTACAAAGGTATATCCACAAATCCCTATATTTTCAATACTTAGAAAATATCCATATACTTATCTCAGTGGTATAAGATATCGATAAAATTGAGAAATATTTTCTTTTTATTCGATCCAAATATCATTTATACAAACCCCTTATAATTCTCTAAAACCATTTATAAACCATTTTATAATCTCCGAGAATCATTTATAATCCCTTTTATAAATTTCAATCACTTATGAATCCTCTTTGTATGTGACGACCCAGAATTTTGAACATTTGAAATTGAAATATTTAATTGATTTTAAATATTTGGAAGCTAGTTTAACTTGAATTTCAAAATTAACTATGAATTTGGCAATTATATTATTGAATTTAATTTATTGAAGTTAGATAAAAATTTGAATCTTCAGTTTTAAGCTGATTAAAAATAATTCAAAGGCTTAGGAAATTCATATTGATAATACTAAAGATAATGGAAGCCTCAGAATTGAATTTGAAAATAATTTATTCAGTTTTGAAATTTTATTGTTTAAATCGATAATTAAAAAATATCCTTTCGAGGCACACTCTCGGAATTCGACGAAACCAGTTTCATTGGATCCGTAATATTGTATTATTATTGGATTTCAATTTTCGTAGCATTTGAAGTTGTCGTTTGGCCGTACGATAAGAAAACGCGTTGAAAATTAAATCGAAATTTAATTTAATAACTGGTTCAAAAAGCTATCTTCTCCATACGATCGAATTAGGACTCATAACCTTTTCTATCGCATTCAGAATATGGGTATAACATTATGAACGCCAAACAGCATGCCTCGATAGGAGTTCGGAATTTATAATTATTTTAAACGAGATATTTTGATTATAGTATAATGCTTAAAACTTCAAAGTCAAACTCTATTATCTCCTATAATCGGCCTATCTTATACTAGAAGCCACTATTCTCCAATCTTATAAAGCATGATGCCTTATCTCCTTCAATCCCAAAAAAACCCTATCTCTTGTATACTTTACTCCTATTCCCCCTTTCATTCTTCTACCGGTTCGAATGAGAGACGAACGATAATTCGTTCGAGTGGGTGGAGATCGAATCGAATTCGATCGACTAGGGATAGCGGCAAGTCCATCGTGGCGGTGACATCATGGAGGGCGGTGGCTCGTTCAATCTGTAATGGGTTGGGTCTCACGAGGCTAGGGTTGAGTCTCGAGGTCGAAGTCGCAGTTGGGTCGCGGCGTGGGCAATGGGAAGCATGATGTCGGTGGGGTCGATCGAGAAAGCTGGTGGCGTTCGTTTCAAGGAAAGGTGGGGGTTCGGTGGCGAGCAAGTGTGGCAGAAGGTCGCTCGTGAGTTCGATCTCGTGAAGGTCGAAGCGGAGGAGTTCGTCGTACCAAGAGTCGAGTCGACGGTGCTCGCATGGGGGTTTGACAGTGAGGTATATTGATTTTATTATTAATTTAGTTAAATAAATGTTTATATATATATAGGAAAAAAATTACAATACAGTGAATATATATATATATATAGATTTTGACTGTTTTCAATTCATATATATAGATGTATAGAAGGAAAAAAAATAGACAAACAGCAGAAAAAAATGAAAGCAGTTCTGTTTTTAATTTAATATATGTATATATGGTGACTAATGTGTTTAATAAGCATATTTAATTATTTTAGTTGGTAAAAATATTTTATTATATGGGAAATCATTTGTTTAAAATTAAATTTTTAGTTAAATGAATTTATTAAAAGGAAAATTTGTTCGAAATAAATCACTGGGGGATTTATAATGGTCAAATGAAAATTGATTATTCGATTGTTTCGAATATTAATAAAATTATATAATTGTTATACAAGGTTTAAAATCAAGGATACAAGCCAGTTTGGAATGGATTGCATACAGCAAAATAAAAGGTGAGATCTTCTCACTCAATCAAATATTGTTCTGATTTAAATTTTGAATAGTTAGATTTAAAATTGGTTGATTGTGTGCTTGGATGATTGATTTATAATAATTTATTCACCGGATGATATTATATATATATATATAGTAGTGTATATATACATTGGAGTGATTGATTTCCCACATTATATAGCGGATGAGAACTTATGCGCCGCATAATAGCGGATGATATTTTATAAATCCCATATACCGCGGTATTCCACCTCGAAGTGGAATTGGTATTTAATTGTTGTGCTAAAATCTGTGGATGCAGGGAAAACAGGTTGGAGGGATCCAACTGGATTCCTCAAATATTGAATTTGTTTCATATGTTGTATGTTGATAATCTGTATGTAATTATATTGTAATTGAAATCGTTGAAGGCTAAAATTTAGCCGAATATATTTTTGGTATCGTAAGATACCAGAAATAAATAAAATTGAATTTTTAAATTTAAGTAGAAAATCTATAGTGAAATCCTATTGAATAAATTCCAAAAGATTTAATAAATGGATTTCAAGTAATAATATTCAAAAGGTGAAGAATTTATTTTAAAAATATGGTTTTTAAATAATTTGGAAAAGATAAAGGAATTTATTTTAAAAATAAATTCAGAAATTGATTTGGTCTTTGAAAATAAATTTGGAAATCAATTGAAAAATTGATTTGGTGTTGAAAATGAATATTTGAAAAACGATTTGAAAATCGTATATTAGCAGATATTTGAAAATCTAAATTCACAATGAAAATTTATAAAGGAAAGGGGAATTTGTTTCAAAAATAAATATCGGTTTATTTTTAAGTGTGGAAAGAAATCTGCGGATTAGAAGTGTAGATTTAAAATAAATCGGAAAGAATTTATTAATTGATTTTAAATGGACCATTTTGTAATGGAAAGTGAATTCTCCCCTGGAAAGCCGAGTATATTTTCAAAGTAGCTTTCGAATAAAAATTAAAAGTTCTAGATTTGGTTTTAAAAGAATACTGTTGGAGGAGTTATTATTTTTGGGAGTTATTTTAAATCTTTAAAGTAAAGATTTATTTCAATATAGAAGTGATTATTTAAAGATTAAATTGATATTTGTTTTAGAAAATGGTTATTTAAAATAGTTATACCCTATCTACAAATTTTATTTTAAAGTTAGTTTAGACTTGATGTTTTATGTGAGATATTAGTATAATATCTTCATAACTAATATTTAAGCAAGCGTTTTAAAATAAATTTATCTAAATGTTTCCGAGTATATGTTTTGGATAAGTGATTTAAAGGATTTTAAAGTATTTGAACTCGGCAGACTTTCAGTGGAAATAATAATATCGGGAATCTTATTCGGCGAGTGAAAAGTGATTTGAAATTTGTTTTCTAATGGTTGAAGTGTTAAAAATATATATCTTGCGAAGATATTTTTGAAAATAATAATTGGGGAATTTTTTAAAATCTTGGTGATTGTTGTGAATATTTATTGATAGTTAAATAACCGACTATCAATATTTGCCTTTAAATGGCATTAGAATTTCGATGCGACTGGGAGTCGAATTCCAAAAGGATATTCGAAACCCACATCGAACCTTTGTGATTGTGATGGATCTTATATTTAAAAGATCAACGTGGAATTTGTCGTGATTTGTTTGAAATCTGATTGAACACCTATTTTTAAAAATAAGCGCTCATTATTCGGAATAGCCGGGAGAGGACCTTGTATCATAAAACCCATTCCGAATAATGATACGATGAAATAAGATTGCATTTGAAGATGGTGTTGAAGACCGGGTATTCTCGAAAACGAAAGGATTACCTGTCGAATGTCTCTACACCAGGTTGCTCCGGTATAGAGATTTTATCACCCTTTGTAATGGGGATTCCGGACGTGATTAGTGAATATCCGGATTTGCAAGGGCTTCTTTGAAGTGCCTTCAGTTCCTTTCGATCTCGGAACGGACTTGTATGGATGTGTGTCTGACGTTACACTTTGGGATGTAAAGGTGGTTTCTATCAAATACATTTTTATTGGTAGCGGAGAATTTATTATCTTAGCTTAACACCCTTCTCTGAGACGTACGAGCTCAGAGGTTATGTAGTTGATGGTTATTAGTGATACATTCCCAAATTAGTAACGTGGCATACGAAGTGTTGCTGATCATTTGTTGATCAAAGCATGGCTTTGTGAAAAGCATAGCTTTGTGGACGAGACATCATCGAGCCTCACAAACAGGTAATCGTTGAAACAGGAAAGATGCGGCAAGGTTTCAGGGGTAGCACCCTTAGGGTATGTCCATTCCTTCTGGAAAAGGGTGGTATCAGGTATGGATCCCTGATATTTAACCTATGTGGTTACTGCAAATACTTTTCTTTGTGGTTGTTGGTGTAGAGGATCCTCGGATAAAGATCGCAAATGACCGGGGGTGGCATATCTTAGGTTTTACTCCCCGGGAAGGGGGTAATCGGCCTTGTGTTGGCAGAGAGCCGGGTAGGTTCTCGAGGCGTCCCTCCTGAGGCGTACCCATGTGGCAATAGGAAGTTTCTTAGCCTGACCATTTGTTGGAAATCCAAAGAAACAATACGCCCCCTGTACGGTTTTAGTTGTATAACCTGCCATGGAATATGGCGGTAACCTGCTATTGAACATGGTAGCTATAGTAGGCATAAGTGCGAAATGCCTATACTGGCTAAGATTAATATTATACTTTCGAAATGTTTTCCACACTATGCACTAATAATAATAATATCAAAGGTTTTTGCGTATCAAGCATTTTTGACTATCATAAGGAGAAATCTTCTCCAATTCTGCGTTTGCATTGTGTGTGTGGCGGAAGGCCTTATGGTAGTTTCATTTTCCAAAAAGCATAGCGGATTTTTTTTATTTTCTTTGCGAAAATAACTGTTTTTAAGATCTCACACCAGTCCATGACTGACCTGGAGTTTATTGCTCCCTTTCTAAACTCTGGGTGCCCACAATTTGTCCACATGGGCAGCCTAGAGTCAGGTTATCATTATTCTGAAGCGAAGTCAAAAAAGAGATGCTGTGGAGATCAGAAGCAAGCTGGATGGCGAAGCGTATCACTAGTATATGTTATATTCTTTTCCGCTATTTGTTGTTGTAACATTCTGATAATGTAATGTGATGTAATGTAACAACTGATATAGTTCTTTATTTTAAAGATATTTATTTATCTATTATATTTGTTCCTGCGATATGTAAGATTCTGATGTTGTTTTCTTTTCTTCTTCTTCTACCTCTTTCTTCTTTAAACCCGAAGACTCGTACATCTGTTCCACTTCGGGCTGAATTGTTGTGGGATTTTGCCAGCTCAAAAGGGGTACGGACTTGCGGGCCGTCACATTGTACATTTCTACAACTCGGTTATAAATCTCTAAAACCATTTATAAAACTTCTTTTATAAATCTGTAAACCCGTTTCTAAGTCCGTTTATAAATATCTAACCATTTATAAACTCTTTCACCTTGTAAATAATCTTCCCTTACGTCTCTAAACCATTTTATAAACTTCTCTCATACAACTCAAGTCCATTTATAAAACTCTATTTATGAGTCTCGAAAATTCAATTCCATTTATAAAACTCTGTTCATGAGTTTCGAACATATTTATAAATAAATAAAGACCGTTTACTTCTAAACAGTATGAAATAATTGTTAAAATTAAAAATTATGTACAAATAAATAATAATTATAAATCTTAAAACATCTTGAAATAATAATTAATCATTTCACAAACAATAACAATTAATCTTTTCCCTTATTATAGATAGTAATAATTTATTTTCAAAACTTTATTAATAAATCCTTATTATTAATTTCAAACCATAATTATTCTTAAATAAATTACTTTTCAAAATAATAACATTCTGATAAATACTTTAAAACAATATTAACTATAAGCAAATAACTTGTATAACAATATTACTATAATTAAATACTTTAAAACAATATTAATATAATTAAACAATATTTAAAAAAACATTAATATAAGTAGATAATCTTTGAAACAATATATTTCCAAAATCCAATTTTGGATTGAAAAATCATTTCCTGTCTCAAAAACAAATTCTAACTCAAATGGCAATCTATAATATTCTTAGAATACTAATTTGAGGCCAATAGCTGCCAAACGCTCTACCAATATCGATATTGATTTTCTATCACTACCGGGTTTCAGTTTTTAATGTATAACGATGTCATAACCCATATTTCCAAAAGTCGGGCTTATTATCCAATAATTCATATGACTGGAATATTATTGAAATTAATTCAACAACAAGGAATCCCATTGGATCCCTTCAACTGTCCTCCTGCATCACAACTCATATATATCAGCGCGCACGCACACACACAAAGATATATATATACACACACATGTAAATAAAATCAAAATTTGTCAGGAATCATGTTGGATTTCTCTGACCTGTTTTTCCCTGCATCACAAATGTTAAATAATCATAAAATGTAAATCAACCGCTTCGAGGTAGGATTCATATACAAGGGTCATCCACTCTTACACGTGAATGTAATAGGGTGTCATCCGCTCCTGGAGCGGGAATATATCCAAACAAACTAATAAATATGGTAATTCATCCAAACAATCATTCAACAATTTTTATCAACTATATATCATACTAGTTAACCAAAAAGGTGAGTTTGCACCGAAATTTTCTGTTGTCGCTGAGACATTTCAGTTTGGAACTAAAATCAAACGATGTATGATTTAGCCCAATTTTCAAATGTCCCCGAATTCAGCCAAACTAGTTCCATTGCGAAGGTAATGTCCATATGAGTGCAATGCAATAAACGGCATCCGAATATGACCTCGTACGCAAAAGTTATTCGATTTATAAGTTATCGAATTAACTTAAATTAATAAATAAAAACTTATATTTATTTGCAATCCTACCCTCTACCTTTCTTCTTCTCCTTCCCCCATACGAATGTGTACAGGATATCACAACCCAATTATGAATGCACAAAAATGGGGTGATACGGAGCCATGCTCCGCAAAAACTCGAATCCACCTTCGCCTTTGCATTTCTCTCACCGAATTCGACCATGCCGACACCTTGGAACAAAGCTCGTGCACCGAAAAAAATGCGACCTACTCTCTCTACCTCGTCGACCCCATGACGATGCGACCTCCATTCCTTCACCGCCGCGCGAAACTTTGTCCTCCGTACACTTTGATAACACGAATACGATGGAATCAACCCCTAAACCCCTCTTCGCCCAAAACCAACGATAACCGAAACCCTAGCTGGCCATCGAAATTAGAGCTCACCAAACTATAGCCATACATCTCCAAATTCACAACAAATCGAAGGTCTCCTTGAATTGAGATTTTTAAATTTTATTTCATGAATGTTAGATTTGCATTGGTTTTGATTTTTATTTTTGAAATTTGGTTTATAAAAGAAAAATCTCCATTTCTATGTTCAGCAAGGTTTAAAAAGAAGAAGGAAATATGGTAGCATGCATGGGGGTATTGTTTGCGCCAAAATTGGTCACTAACACCCATACGCTGATGAAACCACCAACTAACAATCACAGATAGAGTGTATGTAGGGAGTTTAAATATGAAGAGTGGTAAAAAATTAAAAATAAAGCAGTAGTAACAGACGATTTATAGTGGTTCGGCTGACTCTGTCCTATGTCCACTCCAGAAATTTCCAGAGTTTTAAAACAATAATGGTAGAGTAGCCTTAGTGAAGAAGATGAAGGGAAATAGAATGAAGATTCCTTTTCTGAAGCCTCGTCGGCTGTATTTATAGGCAAAATCCGGGTTATAGGGCTTCCTGGGTGATATGGGCCTACCATAGTCATAGTCGAGCCCATATACTTCATCGATGCCGACCCCAAGTTGTATATTTGCCGACTCGAGTTTTCCAAGGTGATGACCCGAAGCAACCTTACGCTTGACTTGAACCAACCATGCCATGACTTGAAGCAACATATCACCGACCCCCAGCCTTCAACATGCCGATCCCAACTCGAGACCCAGGCCCTGACCCGAAGTCTTGAGTGTGTCAACCTGAAGCTAGATGAACATGCCGACCCAAAAATGTTGCCGACCCAATCCCTCATGCCGACCTAGGGAGATGTTGTAGCCGACTGGAAGCAGGAGTAAATGCCGACTTGACTCCTCCTTCCAATGCTGATCCCTTAGATCACCGACTTGCAAATGGAATGCCGACGCCTTGACTCGAAGACGCGTGTGTACCGACCCGAAATGCTTGTAATCTCGCCGATCCATTTGAAGATGCCGACCTGTTCTTCGGTGCCGACCTGAAGAAATATGCTTGCCGACCCCAGGAAGCAAGCATGCCGACCCGAAGCAAACCAAAGATGTCGATCCCATTCACCATGTCGACTTCTTCTGTTGCCGACCCGAAGCTTTTATCATGCCGACCCAAAGCCAAGGGTTGCCGATCTGAAGTAACACCGACCCCATAGAAAACTCGCCGACCCTATGCTGACTCGAAGCGCACCCTATCCTTACTCGAAGCAGCTCTATCAAAAACCCGAAACAAGCCAAGTGCGACTCGAAGTAAACTCCAAACATCGTGAATCACCCAGATTTTTATCGAAACTCATATTTCAACTATCTCGCACCTTTTGTCCATCGATGGTGTTGAATCCCGGCTTCATAATCATGTTTATCATCCGTGATTGATCGTCTATCCATCCAATCAAGTCACACCCATAGTATTCCAGCCTCGATAATCATGCAGTCGACTGGGTTAAATCAGCCTGTATGTTGTCCTGCCAAAATACGGGTAACATGTATGGTGTTTGAATGACAGGGTATGGCTTGGTATAGCGATTATATATATATTATTAAATTTAAAATATCAAGTTCTTAAAAGTCCATAAATCTCGAACTCCAAACGAGGCATGCCACCTGGTGCTCTATATTTTATACCCCTATTTTGAACACCAATGAATTAATCTCGAGGTATTATTCAATTATATGCAAAAGATAGCTTTTCAAACTCAATTATAACATAAATTTTCGAAATTAATTTCTATGCGTTTCGATCTCTCATGTTCAAACAACACGTCCAATCAATATAAAATTCGTTATCATACAATAATTCATCATTATGGATCCAATGACACCATTTTCGTCAAAATCCGAGATAGTGCCTTGGAAGGCTATTTTTACACGTTAATTAAAGCGAATTATTTTAAAAACCAAATTAATCACTTTAAATCTAATTTAAAAGTTTCTTATTGCCATTCTTATCTAACATAATTTTAAATAAGCTTAGAAATCATTTTTATCCAACTAAAATCCAAAATTCAATTATTTAAAGAACTCGAAATATTAAATTCAACAATTTAATTATCAAATAAATTGCTATATTTGAAACTTAAGTAATTTAACATATAAAATCAACTTTTCAATATTTAAAATCAATTAAATATTTCAAATTCAAATGATTAAAATTCTGGATCGCTTCACTAATGGGTGAGACCCACATAGCCCTGAAGCATATCCCCTATTTTAGTCATTCTCGGTTGGTGATTCTAAAGGCTATGTTTTACCTTTTCATATAGTAATCCTGCTTGTAATGCTAACACTGCCTTTCAAGTGACAATGTAATGCCAACATTCATCCATATAAGTTGTTTAGGATAGGAACAAACCAAAGACATTACTTCTACTACATCCTTAGGATTAATAGAAAGTAGTATTTGCACTTCAAAGAACTCCATCTTCGATTCCGTCATCTTCAAGAAGTCTTCAATTCAAATGCTTAAGCCAGTTCGAAGTGGCTTTCGGATAACTCATGTTTATCCGATCCGGGTCTCTCCAAACCGATAACTGATAATTTCTGATATACCCTATTTCAGTTCTTTTGGAAATAAGCAGACAACACAAAAGAGCGGAGATCACCCCTAACCATTTATTTGGATGGATTTTCTTATCATTTGTCCTAGAAGAACACAATGATTTTATACGTACAGTACACCATCACCAAAGATAACTGTACCATATAATTCTCATGTTTCTTCTAAATATTTCTAGAGATAAAAATTGACAAAGATTGGATAGTCGATTATTTGACTATCGAACAAACAAACAATCAAACACAAATTTAATTCCATATGGAATCCATAAAGCCACTTTAATAAACCTTCATTAATTAAATCAGTTTAACTATTTACAAAAACACTAATATACTTATCGCATCGGTATAAGTATGCTCTCAAACCATTTTACTTTTTATACTTGGAAGACTTTACCATATGATTATACAATGGTTTTAGAATATTCACAAAGCATTTAAAAAAAATTCTTATTTCAAATCAAATTAAATGGACAAAAAATAATGTCATTTAAAGCATTGCTTACAATAAACCCCAACCACTTATCCTCCGGTGTTAAGCATGGAAAAGTGCTCCATACCACTATAATTAAGGAGGATTATTTATAAATTTCATAAACTTGATTTTCATAAGTGATCCAATTCATGTACGGGAAATAATATAATATACACCGAACATCAATCTTTGATTTCATACTTAAACTATCCTTCCGATAACAATGAAATCATTCAAGATGATATATTACTTCATTTTCAAAACTTGACTCAACATTCTTACCTTTTAGGGTAGGTAGAAGTTTCCCTACCTCGAAGTTTAATGTCAACTGTATGGTTTTCAAAATTCTCTGCATATTATTCATTTAAAATCCAAGATTTACAAACCAAAATACTTTCTAAATTTCTAAGACCTCTTTCCAATTCTATAAACTCTTTTATCAAATCCTTCGTTTAAAAATAATTCCCTTTTATAAAACAGTTTATGAATTTTAAATACCTTTATAAAACAATACTATTCTTTAAAACACATTATTAAATTAGATAGATTAAACACCATTATTAAATTAACTTCAACCACAATATTAAAACGAAGAATTAATTTAATATCATTAAAAAAATAATTAATTAACTTTAAACATCATTAATACAATAATTAATTAATTTTAAAATATCATTAATACAATAACTAATTAACTTTAAACACTTAAATGTAGAAAATACATTGCTTCCAAAATAATATAAAGTTAAAGTAAATCTAAATCCAATTATTTTCAAATTTTGGAAAGAGGCTTAAATACCACGATGACACTTAAACATGCTACCACTTATTTTAAGTTCAACATTCCAAGTCATCATTGATATTTATATATGCAACATATATGTAAATGAAATCCATAATTATCAATCAACAGATAACACATCACTTTATCCAAGTCACGTGCGTATAAATAAATGTCCAAATTAATAAAATGGTAGAACAAAGATATATTCTGCCAAATAGATGTCCAATATAAGCTATTCAATTTAAATATAGCAAAATGATGTTTTATTATGCTAACAGAACATAAGTGATAAAATATAATCAACCAATTACGTAATTATTTTCTATCACTATTAGTTTATTGGTATTTTATACTTCTACAAAATCAGACAAATAATTGTACTAAGGTGTTCTACTAGTTTATATGAATCAGATGTCGAAATCTGTTGGTTAAACGGATCTAAATTGAGCGAGTTATAAATTTCCAAAGTTAACCATTTAAAACTAAATAATTTTAATTAAACAAATTATTATCAAACTCCTCCCACTTCATAACCCAACCCGATCCAATACCCCAAACCCACTGTCCTTCTCTAAACCTGTATCCCCAAATTCAAACTCAAAAATCAATTTTGTAGAGCCAAAAGTGTACACAAACCATGCACGTCTTCACCTTGCACACCACCACCATCTTCCGACCGCCACACTGGCCAACTTAACATACCACAATTGCCTTACTGACTTGCCTGCACCCTCACCGTCACCTCTCATCATCCCTAGCACAATTCAACACCCTACCCACAAAATCGCGTTGAGCATTTCACATGCGCCCACAAATCGAGCTTGACACGCCGTCTCGACCAACGCTAGGTTTCGCCACCCTCTCCATCAGAACTGTCATCCACCCCTGCACCCATAGACCCAAGCATGACCCAGTCGGTGGCCTACCATGCTGCCGAGACCCCGAATTTGAATGCCAAATCCAAAACTTGCCTATATCTTAGAGCGAGCTCGAACCACCACCTCAGACCACCATCGTCCACACAATCACCACCACAGCTATGCTATTACCTAAGGCTGCTCCAGCTCCAATCGCTCCAACCCAAAACCCTTAGATTGCCGAAAATTCTAAATTATCGGAAATTGATCATCTCGTTACCAAGACATGACCCCAATCCATAAAACCATGCGAACAGCCCCAAAAATCTTGATTTTCCGATACAAACATGATTGTATAGTTGCTTGTCGAAAAACCGACACCACTCGACCACTTACTGTAATCGACCAATATCTCTTACGTCACTCGATGAAAAAAACCCCGAATATTTTTAGAAAAAAATAGAGGCATATCCTATAACTTTATAGTTGAAACCTTTGGCTAATTCTAAACAAGGAAGGAGAGGTTGACTTTTGAAGGTGTGACAATGGAAGTTTTCTTCACAAAACAGAGGTTACGAAGAAGAAAAGAAGAGGAAAAGTGTTTGTTTGTATATCTCAGTATATGTTTTTCATTTACAGTAAGCCTTTTTTCCATTTCAAAGCAAATAAAAATATGATTTTTAAAACAATTACTTAAACATGATTTTCATATCAAAATCAAATTACTAACCAAATACGCAACATTTCTTATTTTATAAAAAATACTTCACAAAGATTGAGCAACTCACCTTGCAAAGTCCAAGCATAATTTTTTTTTTAATTCTCTTAATTGAAGTAGAAACGAAGATGAGAATATGAAGATGAAATATGAAAGAGAAAATGAGAAGAGCAAATATATAAGGTAAAATATAAAAAATAAATGAAAGTAAAGATGGCTAAGGGCCGAAATACCTTAATCTCATTTTTCAACTCTTCCATCATTTCCTAGACCATCAAAGTACCAAGCATTAGAAAACATGTTGGATTTTAGAGTAATCCTTGTACTTTTTTAATGTACACACTTAAGGAATCTTTACATTTCAAATCCATCTTTTCATTTTTAAATTTTAAATATTTTTAAATTTATTAATCCTTATTATTATTATTTTCTTTATTTATCTTACATTTCAAAATATAGAGTTTTCTCTAAACATTTAAAAGTTGTTATCAAGTATATGCAAGGGTATTTCAACTTTTTACAACTTGTTATTCGATAAAAAGCTAAAAATTTGAAAAGCAAGTTTCGGTTATGTTTTCATTTTTCGGTCGAACTACATATCTATGCAAACAGAATTCAGAAAAAGATTTTTCTGTCATTACTTAAAAATTAAGAGGGTTATTTAATTATTGAAACCCTTAATTGAATAAAAAATGGTGAAACCCAGTGCATGAGGCTCTCGCATGATAGCGGGCTCAAGGGAGGTCGATAATGTATGCAGTCTTTCCTTCACATTACGAAGAAGCTATTTCATACAAAACCCTTAACTGAATGTTTAAAATAAATTAAATATTCAAAAATCAAATCAATAAAATTCCGGGTCGTTATAGTGGTTGTAGAGAAGTTTTTCCCTTTTGCGTCATCCTTTGGGTCTTCTTATTTGTGTGTAGCATCTTCTTTGAAATTGCGGCACGGTTCTGTCACTTTAACATCAAATCAGGATGATGATGCATTATTATAGCTTTTTCATGTTAATACAAGATTGCGACCTAGACCTGCCACTTTAGATGTTAGTTTAGAATTGCGGAGCATTCTTATTTGCATATAGTCACTTTAAGGGTTGTGTCGTAGTTCTATATCTTGTTGTTATTTAAAGATTGTGTCGCGGTTTCAACTTTCCACGTCTCACTTTTATATTTTGATTCTTAAAAGATATGCTGTAGTTCTACCTATTGAAATGAGTACAAAGGTTGCAAATTAGTTCCTACACTTTGTTACCATCTCATGTTTTCGGATCAGTGTTATAGTGTCGAAGTTATGTTCAATGGGAAGGTGCAGCCTTTATGCTTTGCCACCGACTCGGGATTTTGGTGCAGTACCGTCTGGATTTTGTTCTTGCTTCCTTTCCATATCTCGACTCTTATTGTAGGAGTAGTTCTTACAAGCTCAGTGCTTGTATTAAGGGGTGTTCCGAATTATTTGTGCTTAATTTTCATGTGTTTGTACATTTAAAAAAATAATTTGTTTTTATGTGCATTTTGATTTTTTTTGTTTGTAGTTTGTTAGTTTCTTTTTCATTAGCATTTGCATTCTCTATACAAAAAAAACATACACAATTCAAAAAAAAAATAAAAAAATAAAAAATTCATTGAATTTTTCAATTTACATTTCAATTACAATTTCTTTTTCAATTTACAACTCAATTTCTTTTACAAACTTGATTGCCAAAAAACTGTTCTGCGCACTTCCCCTCTCTGTCACTGTTACTGCACAAGCTTTCTCTGTCACTGTTACTGCACAACCTTTCTCTGTGCATATCATCAAAACTGTCGTTGCTCTTCATAAACTCAATCTTCCTACCACATTCACAACCCTACAGTGCCTTGTTTCATCACTTGCTATCTGTCAGTGCCTTGCCTTCACCTGTCTCCACAAACACCCCCTGCTCTTCTTTACTTCAGAGCAGCCACCAACTTCAACCATCTTCAACTCCACCACCAAAAACATCACTGCACAGTGTACATTATCAACTCCTCAAATATAAAAGTGCCTGCACATCCCTTTTCTATTACAAACTTCATCAACCACTTATTTTCATCCATACATACAAACCTCAAACATAACCATTCATACAAAGTGCACTCCAGCTCCATACACCTCTCTAACAAACTTCTGTCAACTTCCCAGTGCACAAACTCCAACATCCCTTCGCCATTTCAATTCTGCCAACAACCACTTCCAACAGCTTCAATCCACTACTACCAGTCATACTGTTGCAACTTTCCCACCAAACAAACTACAACGGCCACTACTCACTTCTCCAATAGTTCAATCACCTTAACAACTGTTTCACTGCCCTCCTCCACCATTCAACTGCACTACCTATCCTCTGTTCAATCCCAAACAATCGGTTCTAAATCACAATACTACCATACTACCTCCTGCCATTTTCACAGTGCTAATATACTTCCGACTTCACCTCTTCATTACTGACCTCTTTGCTGCCTTTCAACCTGCCTCTCAAACTTGCTTTGCACAAATCACCTAAACCATTACCAAATCTGCAAGCGGCCATCGAACCATAAACACTCATCTCATAACTCAATCACCAACAACCCACTACCGCATCTGCTCTTCCACTTCTGGCATAGTGCACAAGTCTGTGCACATTCATAACAGCTCCATCAATTCATCACACCACAATTACGTCTCAAAACAACAACTTCACTTACCCTTCCCTCTGCAAACCAAACAGTCAATTTACAACAACAGGCACTCGACAGCAGCAGATCACCATTTCCTCTCTGTACACAACCTCTCCACTCTTACAAAACAACAGCCATCTCTATATTGTTCTCATTTCTCTGCATCACTTCAATACTGCCACGAACTTCCAGCCACCTTCCTCAAATACCATACCACTCTCATTTCATCTTCAACCATCACTGACCATTTCATCACTGCCCCACCATCCATAATTATTCACATAATACAGTTAAACAAAACTGTGCACATACTTCATTTCTCTGGCCATTTCATCTGACCATACCACTCACATCATAAACATCAAACTGTGCTCTGCAAACATTTACCCATCACTTCACTTCACAATTCTGCAGCCGTTATCAACTTCTGCACCCCTCTGCTCACAGCCTTCACCATCATTACCAATATCTTTCCGCAACCTCCTTCCAGTTCACTGTGCCTACAGCAAGCAACTGCAAAGTTCAATTGCATCGCCCTCAATTGCATCGCGAACAACTTCAACTACCACCAGTTCTTCCTCCAACCCACCACGTTTTACATTCCGGAATAGCTAACGTCAAACAGCAGTCACCAGCCGACCACTGCCATTCCAATCCAAACCTCCTTATAACTACACTGTTACCTCATCAACTCAAACCAGAAATTCAAACTCACCTCTCCTTCCACCGCAACACCGCTGTCACTACCCTATATCGAACCGCGACTGCAAACCATATTGAATTGCTGAAAAAAATCGAACGAGCCCACCACCTCGAACTAAATCGCCCAAACACCAATCGCCTTGAATCCGCCTCCCTCCATCACAAACCAAATCTAAGAACCCAACCACCCAAACAGCCGCCTCCTACAAACCGTGACGAATTCACGCGACCACCAAATTCTTTTCTTTCTTTATTTATTTTTTCTTTTTTTTTCGTCTTCTGCTGTAATTCGACTTGGTCTAGTTTTTGGGGGAATTAGGTTTGAACTAGTTTTTGAAAGGAAGAACAAGTTTTTGAATAGGAAGTGGTCTACGATTTTTTTTCCTCTGATATATTTTGTTTCCAGAAGTTTTTATTATTTTGGGCCGGGCCCTGATTTAGTTTTTTTTAAAGAGTTGTTTTAGGTTAGTTTTCCCCTTTCAGAAAAATAGGCACAGGGGAGAAGTTCCAAAAAAATTTAGTTTCAGGGACAACAAGTTTGTTTTTTAGCCTGAAGGACACTTTATAGTGTAAATCACAGAATGATAGCAACTATCATTTTCTGTTTACACTATAAAGTGTCCTTCAGACCAAAAACCAAACTTGTTGTTCTTGAGACTAAATTTTTTTGCAACTTCTTCTTTGTGCCTAAAATCCTCTTTTGCTTTCTTTTAGCTTTTTTTAATTAGTTGTTTTAGTTTCTTAATTAGTTTAGTTTTTTTCCTTTTTTTAAAAAAAAAGAAAAGAAAAAAAAAGAAGAAAGAAAGTTGCTTTGTTTTTGTTGATTTGTGGTTTTTCTTTTGGTTTTGGTTTTGTTTAACTATAAAAAATTTAAGAAAAAAATATAACAAAATTCTTGTATATATCTAATTTTTATTTTTCAGGGTAGAAGCAAACACTCAAAAGAAAACCGCTTGTCAAAAATAATTGCTTCGCTTCGCTTGTCAAAAAAACTGTTTGCTTGCTATATCTATTGTTTTTAATTGCCTTGAATTGTTTTTGTTTGCATTTTAGAAAAAAAAAGCCAAAAATAAAAACAATTTTCATCCATATGTGCATTGTTAATACACGTTTAATTTGTGCTTTGCATTTCATTCTAAAATTATAATAATGATTAGAAATCAATAACACTTAATTGTATATTGACAAATTGTCTTCTTTGAACAATTTAATTTCTCAATGTCTAGGCTCTGGCAGCGCAATAATCAGTTATAAATATTACGGTGATTCGTAAATATTATACTGAATTGTTTCTCTGAAGGTACTTAAACCTTGTGCTGCATTGCTACGGTGATTCGTGGTGCACTGAAAATCCTTGTCTGTTACCTGGCCGAGAACAATCTTGTTGATTTAAGACAAAGTGTGATTATACAATTTTGGATTAACTTAGAGTACATAATTTGTAATTAAACTCTTGCATTTATTTAGTTGCATTAGTTCATGCATATTTTAAAAAAATATTTTCAAAATCCAAAACTTTAAAAAAAATTGTAAATATTCCTCTTCTTTTTCTTTGAAATTTTTAAATCCTTTTTCTTTGAAATTTCAAAAATCCAAAAAAAAAAAAATTAGAAAAACCCAAATTCAAAAAAATCTTTTCAAAAAATAAAAAAATTTGAAAAATTAAAAATAAAACAAAAATCAATTTTCCTTTTGAAAAAGAAATTTTATTTGTAAATATTTTTCCTTTATAAAAAGAAAACCAAAAACATTCTTGAAAATGTCCAAGTTTCCCCACTCACTTGAATTTTACAATAGTTGTGAAAATCAATATAATCCATATGATTTCACTCCATATTCGTATGGATATTTTAATGAAAACTATTATTTAAATAAATAATTCAATTTTTTTTTGAGAAAAATGTGTGATCCTCTAGCAATAGAGGAGAGCACACATGAAGCCATATATATAACACATAACAAAGTGCTGCCAACATGTTTGGCAAGTAACAAATCTAAGTATCTAAGGAGAAAACCTAAGTACCCCTATAATGAACTCTAGCAAAACCACCGCCCATTTCACTCCAATATCGAGCTCCGGCATGGCCATTGTCCGATATTAAGGTGTGAGAAGTCCTGAGAAACCGAAGAAAACCAAAAAACCAAAGATACTAAAAACCAACACCATCTAGTAAGAAGACTCAAAGCTGCTGCCTCGAAAGAAACAGGGCTATGGCTAATCTGGGGTATAATGACTAATAGTCCAGAACGTAAAACTCCACTCTGAAGACTCGGTAAAGCTGAAGTAGCACCTGGCTAAGAAGTGAATCCTCCTGAAGATAGAACGCCCAAGTGAAGCTGAAGATGTACTGATAAGAATCCCTCCCTACTATCAGCAATCCAGTAAATAACAATCCTGTACACCTACAAAGAGACACTAACATCCAATCCACCCCAAACCTGTAACTGAAAAATCATCAGGAAAATAGTTAGAATGGTACACATATATGTATATAAATGAAATTTATATACCTATATGTGTACATAAAAATCTAATAGGGCATAATAAAGCAAAGATAACCTTGTACAAAAATGAAAAGCTCTAAAAAGGAAAAGGTAACGTGATCCATACTGAAGAAAATTAAAGAACTATAAACAAATACTATAATAACTAAAATAAAATCAAAGACAATTCTAGAATTAACTTTGTGGACCTATAGTCAAAAGCGAATTATGATACATAGTGGGATCGTCATTTAAATTAGAAAAAATATTAATACTATTATTATTATTGTCAAAAATATTATTGTTATGTTTGAATACATTAAAATTATTACTAACCTTATTAAGATATACCTTAAAAAGGTTATTTTTAGCTAATTTGTATTTAGGTTTAGATATCCAATTAAAGCAAAAAGATGAAATTAAAAAAAATCAATTTATTAATGTGATTATTATTATTATTAAATATTCTCTGATTTCTTTCAAACCAGATATACCAACAAGATATAATGCATAAAGTATCAAGTAAGTATCTATTATCAATATTGAACTTAAATCTAAAAGTGTTCCAATAGAATTCACAATTAGTAACTATTAATATAAAAATCAAAATTTTAAGGGTATTATTTAGAATGAATTAAGTATCCATATAGTCGAAATAAATATGTTTAATATCTTCAAAATGTAAATTAAAAAAAAATATTTATTATCAATTTTTATATTTTTTCTTTTTAAAAATTCTATAGAATTAGTTTTCCGTGCATAATTAACCACATGTGAATTTTAGACTTAGGATGAGCATTTGATTTCCAAATAATTTTAACACCCAAAGAGTTAATAAGTCTATAAAAAGATTTTGAAGAATATTTCTTACTCTTATCCCATTCCCAACTAATAAAATCATTATCATTATCAATATTATAAAGATTTAATCTAGCGTAAAGCAATGAAAGCATCCTAAGGGTTGAACCTATAAGAATTCTGTTAAAGCTAAAATTCTAAGGAGGGGCATTTTCGGGAGAAAAAACTTCTGAAATTAATGCATATTTAAAATTACAAATATCATACAACTCTCTAAACTCAATCCTAAGAGGAATAACGGAAATCCAACTGTCATGCCAAAAAGAAGTATTATTACCTGAATGAACTATAATTTTAGTGCCTAAGTTAAAAACCTTAAGATTTTTTAAATTGATTTCCAAAAATAAGATTGTTTATGGATGACCGAAGGAGTAATTTGTTATAAATTATTACTACTATTGTAGTAATATTTAAAGATAATTTCTTTCCAAGTGGCATTATCATTTATATCTTTGAACTTCCACAACCATTTACCTAGAAGAGATAATTACGCAAACTAATAACTCCTAAGCCACCATCCTTTTTGGATTTACAAACAGTTTCCTAATTTACCAAACATTTTATGCAGCCGTTAGAATTACCACCACTCCATAAAAATCTCTTTTAATTTTGTCTATTTCATCAATCACCCAGTCAGGAAAAAGATGCACGGATATCCTACAAATTAGGAGAGATGATAAAACAGAATTAATAAGTATAAGTCTACCCGCTCTAGATAAAAATCTCCCATTCCAATTAGAAATCCTATTTTTGATTTTATCAATGATTATAAACCAATCTTCATGTTTTAGTTTAGTAGGTCTAATCATGAAACCAAGATAGTCAAATGGAAAAATCATAGTTTTACAATTTAGCATATAAGAAACTAAATTTTCAACATTCTAAAAATCATTTAAAAATAAAACAGAACTTTTATCAAAGTATATTTTTAAACCTGATAGAAGTTCAAAATTATATAGAATAAACTTAAGAGAAATAATGTGTCTAGGTAAATGAGAAGAAAAAAGCAAGGTATCATTTGCAAATTGAAGGACTGATATACCGTTACGCAATATATCATTATCTACATTTCCTAAAGATCCATTATCAACCGCTTTTTTGATTATCTTAGCAAAAACATCCGCGGCTAAGTTAAACAGAAGAGGCGATAAAGGATCCCCTAGCCTTAAACCTCTCTTAGATTGAATTTTATTACCTAATATATCATTAACCATAATACTAGAGTTACCAGTTTTAAGAAAATTCATGATCCAACTAATTCATCTATGACTAAAACCTCTAGCATGAAAAATATCTACTAGAAAATTCCAATCTACCGAATCAAAAGCTTTAGCGAAGTCTAGTTTTAAGATAGCATATGTAATATTATTCTTACAGTAGTGATTAATATATTCTTGAACAACAGCCACCTTATCAATGATATTTCTCCTTTTAATGAGGGCAAATTGTGAACAGTCAATTAGATCATTTATTCTTATACTCAGTCCATTAGCTAAAACTTTTGAAATAATTTTAACGAAACAATTAATCAATAAATAGGTCTAAAATCTTTTAAATTATTAGCACCTACATTTGCAAAATTTAATCTTCCTAATTGCAAATTTCCAATATAGAAATCATTAAACATATTAATTAGATCTAATTTTAAAACATCCCGAAAAGTTTTATAAAATAAAAGAGGGAACCCATTCAGACCTGGAGATTTATCACTGGGCATGTCATTAATAGCTTTCTAAATTTCCTCTGTATTAAAAGGATTATCTAACTCAGAAAGATCAACATTAGAATTAGACGGATAAATATCATTCCATCCAACATTTATTTTAAATTTATTTTTATTACCAAAGATATCTCTATAATAGTCTGTAAAAGCCTTATTAAGATCTCTCTGGTCAACTAATTTTTCGTTATTTACAATAATGGAATTAGTCATATTTATACGCTTTCTACCATTGCCATGTTATAAAAAAATATGGTATTATTATCACCTTCGTTAATCCACTGGATTCTGAATCTTTGTTTCTACATAACCTCCTCCTTTTCTAAAATAGAATTAAGATCCTCTTTTAGATTAGCGAGAACGTTACGCTCTCCTAAATTTAGTTGTCTAGTTTCTTCAATCTTATTTATTTTAAGCATCTCATTAAGAATATTATCTTTTTTAATTTTTATATTACCAAAAACAATTTTTATTTCAATTTTTAAGAAAATTCCTAAGATTCCTAAGTTTTAAAACAAATTTTTTTGCAAAATTATCCTTATTTCTAATATTATAAAAACTCAAAGAGATCCACTTATTTTTAATTAATTAGATTCTAAAAGCCACATTTTTTCAAATTTAAATGATCTATTAACTACCGTATGCTTTTCACAAGTGAGAATAATCGGACAATGATCGGAATAAGCGTAAGGCAAATCAAAAATTCTGCAAATGGGAAATTTATCCTCTCTCTCATCATTAATGAAAAACCTATCAAGAAGAGCCATAAAAGGGGATTCTCTAGTATTACTCCATGTAAATTCTCAAATTCCGAACAACAATTTTTTCAAAACAATGAGCAACCCTCAAACCTCGAAAATAGCATTAAAATGATATCATCTTTACTTGAACTCTCTACACAACAAAATCAAATGATAAATGATTTGTGTAATAACTTGAGTCAAGGATTCCAAAATTTGAATTCAATTCAAAATTCAAATGATTTCGATTATAGCCCATGCCAATTCAATTTCAAACTCCAAAATGAATTTCAAACTCAAAACGAAAACAACTTTTCAAATGAATTTGGCAATGGGAATAATTTTAACCACGTTACGATTGAAAAACTTTTTTCTCAACAATTTCAAAGTGAAAATCCTTATGCTAATAACTATAAATTGGATTTTGTTAAGCAACTGAACGAAATTTATGATCATATAGATTCGTTGTTTGAAACATATATGAAACAACGTGAAAAATAAAACCAAATCCCAATGTGTGACGAATCAGACAATAATTCATCTTTTACCCAAATCGACGATTTTCAAATAACAATTTTTGAAATTGAAAATAATAATCTTAATAAAGTTGTTGAAAACATGATAATTGAGTTGGATTTCAATTCTTTTGAGGGTGTGGAACCAAATTTAAAATTCGATCTTCCTTTTCTCAATTTCGAAAATTTGAATACAATAACTTTGGATTTTGAACTTGAGATTCGCAATGAAGTTGTTGATAATCAACAAAGGAAGACGAATTTAATGAACACGAATTTTTTGGACTTTTGGATGACAAGTTGTTAAATTCCGATGGGGAAGATTTACGTCCCCATTGTGATTTTGAAATCGATAATTTTTCAATGATAAGTTTGAACCTCAACTTAGTAAAAATAAACTTGAATTTCAATCAATTGTTTTATCGACATCAAAAATCATCGAAAATAAAACAACTCGTACGATTTTTAATAAAACAGCATTCGTTTTTCCAAATAAATGTACAACTTCAAAATCATTTACGGTTTGGTTTTCGAGCTTAAGCTATATCTCGCGTACTTGACGAGACAGATGAATCGGTCTTTAGAAGACTGTTTCATTTACACTTTGACGATATACTTTTGATCTCGTGTAAATACCGTTCACCTTCATGTAAATATAGGTCATTTTTTATTTTTGTTTTATTTTTCACCTTCCACTTGGGTTGACTGTGGGGACACAGTCAAAATCAAGTGTTGGGGGGAGACTGAACTTCATTTTTTTAATTTTCGTGGTTTATTTTTGCTTTTTGCTTTTTAAAGAAAACTCAACAAAAAAATTTAAAAAAACCCAAAAACAAATTTTCTTTTGATTTATTTTTAAAGAAACGCTATAAGATAAATATATGGTTTTGGTTTATTAAATTAAAATTTTTGAAAATTTATTTGTCTTAACAAAAATAAAAATGAAGTTTGATTACAAATAACAATGGTTTAACTAGTATATAGGAAGATTCATACGTGTTAATTATGAAATACATCCTAATTGAAAATCTATGTTTTATAAAGTGGTGATTTTAAAGTAAAGGACATAAAAAAATTTGGTCTTCTAAGTTAAGTGGTGCTAAGATGATTTTGCAAAACTCTCTTTTTCAAAAAAAATTAGAAAAAAAAGCATTTGTATATATTTAAATATTTTCTATTAACACCTACGGTCAACATGTGTACACACATGTGTGTACACTCGCCATACTCTATACCTTTCTCATGTAAGCCCGAAAGACAGTGCACGATCGGTATTTTTGGCCTCATTTTATCCGAGCTAGGTGTATGTATATAAAAAAATTCTTTTTAATAATGCCTACAGTCGATAAGTGCTCACAGTTGCGTGTTCACTCGTCACGCTCTGTATTCCCCTCACAAAAGTCCGCAAGGCAGTGCATGGGTAATATATCTAGCCTTCGTTTAACTGAATTAGGCATATAAATATTGTAGATATCAATAAAATTTTCAAACATACAAGAAAGAGCAAGCAATTGAAATCCTAACATTGTTTTTAAATTATTTGATTTGACTTGTTGTTGAAAAGAAATGAATATACCACTTTGATAAACTTTGATAATCAACTAAGAATTTATTTCATAGTTACACTTTGTTATCAACAATAACGAGTTAAATTATTGTCTATTGTCATGATAACTTGATTTTATTGGAGATTTTGATGAGTAAATGACTTAAATTTTCAAAATAATGACCAAAACCTATATTTAACTTATTCGTGTTAATTTAAAAATAAATCCTTCATTTGTAGAAAATTTCAAAAACTCGCATTCATCTCTTTGTAAATAAATCTTGCATTTTGTAAATATTTTCATCCTGTATTTGAATTTTATGGGTAGTATCCGCTGAAAACGAGACAGCACTCGTCCTACTGGGGACACCCAGAGGTTTAATGGCTTGTTGCAGATGCTCAATGCAATCGTGCTCCCTACGAAAACGGATCTATCGTAGTTTTAGTTTATTCGAGGACGAATAAAAAGATAAGTGTGGGGGTATTTACTAAAACCTACTTAACTTATTCGTGTTAATTTAAAAATAAATCCTTCATCTGTAAATATTTTCAAAAACTCGCATTCATCTCTTTGTAATTATATCTTGCATTATGTAAATATTTTCGTCCTGCATTTGGATTTTATGGGTAGTATCCACTGAAAACCCACATGAGACAACACTCGCCCTACTGGGGACACCCAGAGCTTAACCGACTTGTTGCATACATTCAAAGAAATCATGCTCTCTATGAAAACAGATTTATCTTAATTTTAGTTTATTCGAGGACGAATAAAAAGATAAGTGTGGGGGTATTTGATGTACACATATGGTATCTCTACTTTCATATTGTCCTTGCAACCCGTCACTTTTTGTCTTTCTCTTTCCTCTTTTCAAGAATGAAATAGTCTTTATTACCATTTTGCATTTAATGCTCAGGTACACATGTCGATCCCTTACCGATCGATCTTTTGAAAAGCTGAATCTTTAGTCTTTTCGACTCCTAAGAAAATCTGTATCAATTCTCTCGCTAATCTCCCTTGTCATTAATCAATTGACTTTTTTGAGTTATTTCATCATTGAGATTCTAATCGAGGTAAGTATATTTCTTCCCATTTCTTCTTCTTTATTTTTACCTGCTTTCGAAAACCCTAATTGTCAATCTCGTCTTCTGTAATGACCCTAAAATAAAAATAAAATAAAAGATGCATCAAAACAGAAAAGCTTGTTAGTAAATAAAAATGTGCATAGGAGTTTCTATTTGATAAAGATGCAAGGAGTTAAGGTGATCAAAAATTGGGACTTAAAACAAATATAGTTCCATGTCTAAACAATTATATAAGCACATGTATTTAATATATAGGGAAATTTTCCATTTAATTTAAAAAGCAAAATACAATGGAGTTTTATGAAGTTTCAAATGACTTATATAATCATGCTGCCAGAAAAGAAAATAAATAATCTTGTGTGTGTATAATTTTTATCACATAGATATGTAAAAAGGAGTTGCTGCTTTAAAGGGAGGAATAAAAACAATATAGTATGAATAATTTTTACACCACCTAAATATATATGACAGTGTACCTGAATTGTATAAGAAAAGGAGGCTAAGTAGAAAGTGCAAAAAGATTAAAGTTTCTTTAAAAACTGAGCAGAAAATAAAATAAGCAAAGGTCACATGCATATGGCGTGAATAGAATGAGATCATGGAAATAGCATGCAGTAATTAAAGTGCTGGAATCCCAAAATAACTAGTAAAGGAAATCAGATGAGTGTAATTCCAATTGAGGACCATACATAAGTATGATATGTGCATGAAAAATAAAGGGGTATCAAAGGAATTACCCATTTCCTTAAACCCTAAAATAGCTTCATAAAACCTGTACACCATCATGACCATCATCATCTCAGAAAAAAAAGATAAAACAAAAATAAAATAGGAGAAATATGGGTAGCAGCTCTGAAGGGATTTGCTGTGTGGAGGAGCAAGATAGTAAAAGAAAATACTAGGTGAGCATTAATCCATTTTATGCAATGGCATTAAGTCCTCTGGTAGGCAGCCTAAAGTATTATAAGAATTATTTAAATCTTTGAAATGGTTTGATATGGATGAAATGGATGTTTGTTGTGCATTTCTATTTGGAGTTTTGTATGACAGTTTTTCCAAGTTAAAATGGTTTGAGCATTTTTTTTTATTCTATTCTTATTATTGTCAAGTATGGATTTAAATTATTTAGGACATAGGCAGCAAGATAGAAATCTGGCTCATGTTTATTTTCTAAATAATAAGGCAAGAGGATTTCTGAGTTTTTGGTGAATTTTCTTAACAAACACCTCTGTCCATATTTTTACAATAATATAGTAGGATCATGATGCTTAAATTATTTTGGAAAGCCCACAAACCTGTTGTAAATCTCTGTAGTAAGAAAATTAAATGGATAACAAAGGATTGTACTAGAAAGTATTTATGTTTTTCTGAAACATGAATGGGTTGGAGATTTTATGAGTAAACTCATAAACAGGTGCTTAATGAATTAAGCAGAGAACTGGAGGGGGAACTTATTAAATTAATAAACCCTATGAATAAATGAAAGAAAATTAAATTGGTCATTTGGGGTTAGTCAATGATCTGCTTGCTTCAGATGGGAGGAAGTATATGCATGGTGCAAGTGCACCCTGAGGCCTTTGTGTGTTGGAATAAATAAAACAATCTGGGTGATTCCTTCACAATGCATACTTGTGTTCATTTGACAGGGGGATTTAGACCATAAAATAAAATGGGGTATGAGATTTAAATCTCTGAGCTATATACATCTGGATAGGGATTTGAATTAAATATGTTTTAATATGATGCCCTGATTAAAAAAAAACTGGGAGAAATTGGGAGAACAAAACCTGGGTTTATTTATGAAGTTATGAATAATGCATTGCTTGTTGAACATTTGTTGAATGAATGGTTGTATTCTTGAAGTTATCTGGCAATTTTTACCGATGTTCATAATTCACAAACTGCTAGATTATGCAAGTGTTATAAGTTCAAAAAAAAAAAATGTAAACATGTGTACAAAATTTATTAATGTTCATACCAGTGTAAACTGACCCTTTTGGTTGCTTTTGCAATCATCTGGGTTCTCAATTAAATGGGGCAGATCAGTGAATTGCATGCAGGTAATTAAGGTTGACTTGATGGATGAAGGAAGCATTAGCTGCTAGTATAAATAAGAGAAACTTTGCTTTGTATTTGCAGATGCTTGTAGTTAATGATCTGGTTATCATTAGTAGTTAAAGTAAACTGTAAGGAGATTTTTCTGAGTGCTTGGATTATGACATGTATTTAGCTAAACCTTTGTTGAATGATTTCTGATGGCAAGTAATTAGTTGATGTTCTTATAAATGTCTGGTCATCTTTTTTTTGGAACTGAGAAAACTGGTATAACATATCAGTATGATATGTGTGCATGTTAGCCCCTGTTTTCTTTGGTTTGAAATTATTTTGTGATTTAATGATGGCAATTAAAAACAGTCAAGTATATCTGATTTCCAGAAAATAAAACAAGCTTGTAAATTTTGAATAAAATGGATTATGCATGGCCTGTAATAGATATTGATTGATGCATAATCTCTGAGAAAATGCACGACTCATATTTATGCATTTGATTTCAAAATAAAAAGGTTATAAAAGAAATGGACTTGGAAATATTTTTGTTTTGTGTTGAAAGCCTGAGATAGTGAATTCTCAGAAAAACTTTGATATGGTAGAAGCAAACTTGTGATAGGAAAAACATTTGTAGAAATTTTGTTTACATAAAAGATATGGTTTTGAAAGTGGTAAGTATGGGATCATGACCGGCCTAGATGGTTAAGGGTCAAACCCTTATAAGCCTGAAATCACTTCCCTACAAATCCAGGTTGTGCAAGTGCTTCCAGTTCAAAGAAAAAGATAGAAAAACTCCAAGTTTTTGAAATACAAACTCCAAGCACACCAGTTTGCATTCCAGCCTGTCTTGAAATGTAGTGAAAACTATAAGTGGTTCAACCTGGAAATAAAAATCAGTTTTGTTTGCTTAAGCCTGCAACTAAGTATTTTCAAAGTGTCTTCACCCCAAAACTCTGTTAAACTTTTAGATTAATACTTAAACATTACTTTAGGTGATTACAGGCATATACATGTATAGGCAGGAAGTTTAGTAAATAAAAATATATATATATATATATATACAAAGGTGCACTGTGTATTTCAATCACTTATGCATTGTGCTTATTGTAAATTTTCATCTCATACAAAACAAAAGAAGCAAACATATCATCAAATATGTAGAGCTATTTTAAGGTGAATCATGAACTGATATAATTATATTGGTCATCCAGGATCTTGGGAAAAGAATCTATGAATTTTCTAAATATTCATACTTAACATTATGGGATTTAATTATATATTCATTTTATATAAAAAAAAATCTATGTGTAAAAATTAAAGGGGTCACCACAGTTGGTATCAGAGCTATGTTTTAAATAACATAGTAAATATTATTGTATGCATATGGATGTTTGAATGCATTGTTTGAATTATTGGGATTGGATGCTTTTGTTTATGTCAAAATAAAATGTATGTTTGTGATACATGCACAGAGTGCACTTAAATAAAATAAACAAAGTAAAGATCCTAAAAATAATAGGGGTAAATAAACTAACTTAAA
The DNA here is from genome assembly GCA_030765085.1 of Allium cepa. Lineage (NCBI taxonomy): Eukaryota > Viridiplantae > Streptophyta > Magnoliopsida > Asparagales > Amaryllidaceae > Allium > Allium cepa. Next base: position 436,068,377 of record CM060943.1, read on the forward strand.
AATTATATCTATAGCATTATGGTAGGACCAAGACATCACACAGGTGCAGGACCATCACGTGAGCCACCTGTGATAAGCATGGAGGATTTTGTGAGGGCTTTGAGGGATGGAATGGCACCAAGGCAAGACAATCCTCATGAGGAGCTCTCCAAACTGCTTAAGACTTGTACCAATTTGGGAGGAAAGGATTTTGAAGGCACTGAAGGAGCTATGGGTGTTCAAATGTGGATATGGACTATGGAGAGGGTCTTTACAGATATGCAAATCAGTGACCAAAGGAAAAGACAAATAGCTTCAAGGAAATTGAAGGGGGTTGCACTGGATTGGTGGGAGGTTGTGATAGTAGGAAGGCCAGAGAATAACATTACTTGGAATGATTTCAAGGACATGCTTGAGGCCAGATTTATCCCAGCATCTGCCACAGCCACACTGCTTGAAGACTTTATTAGATTAAGGCAAGGAGGCATGAGTGTAAATGAGTACACTCAGAAGTTTGAAGCATTGTCCAAATATGGAATGGTGTTGATAGGGAATGCAGAAGCAAAGAATGCAAGATACATTCAAGGCTTGAACCCCAATCTATCCAGGGCAATGTTGCCATACAAAGACAAAACCTTTGATAAAGTGATTGATCTAACTCTCTCCTTTGAGCAACATGATACCACAAGAGAGAAATTCAGGAACATGAAGCTCAATAAGAAGAGGGGAGGTCAGAAAAAAGTGCAACCTTATGACAAGAGAAATGCAAGTAAAGGAGTTAAGAAAGGGGAAAGAGCAATAGCACCTGAAAGCAAGAAATTTACTCATTGTTTTAATTGTGGAAAAGCTGGACATTATAGTAACCAATGCCCTGACCCTAAAATACCTAAAGGAAGCTGCTATAACTATGGGAAAATAGGACATTTAAAGAAGGACTGCCCAGAGACTCATAAGAAAATAGCAAGGGTAGGAGCTTTGGCAACAAACACCACTGGAAATGTTGGGCAACTTGAAGGTATAATTCTAATCAATACCCAACCAATATCAGTAGTATATGACACTGGTGCCTCACATTCACTAATATCTTTGGAAATTGTAAAGAAGTTAGCGCACTTGCTTGTGTTTCTATTGAACAACCCTTAACTGTACACAGCCCCATAGGGAGTCATTGTATATTAGGGATGAAGTGTATGGGTCTGAAATTAATCATAGGGGGTTATGGCTTTGATTCAGATCTATATACTTTAAATTATCCTGGTATTGGGATTATTTTGGGGGTAGATTGGTTAATGAAAAATAAAGCAATTTTAAATTTAGAAAACCTTACTATTTCTTTGGAGACAAATGAAGGCAAAAGAATTACAGTTCTAAGTGAAATAGCAAAGAACACATGTTTTAATAAAATTTGGAGTATAAACGAAATTCAAAAGGAATTAAAAATAGAGAAAATTCCAGTAGTTAATGAATACATAGATGTATTTGGAGAGGTGAGAGGGATTCCTCAGAATAGACCAGTTGAATTCAAAATTAAGTTAATGCCAGGAACAAATCCAATCATTAAGAAGCCTTATAGGATGGGTCCAAAAGAGTTAGTAGAATTAAAACATCAACTAGAAGAATTAGAAGAGAAAGGATTCATAAGATCAAGTAGTTCCAGCTGGGGTTCCCCAGTGCTTTTGTTAAGAAGCATGATGGAACAATGAGGTTGTGTGTAGACTATAGGGATTTAAACAAGGTAATCATTAAAAATAAGTACCCACTGCCTAGAATAGATGATCTATTTGATCAATTGCATGGAGCTAAAATATTTTCAAGGTTAGATTTAGCCTCTGGATTTCACCAAATGAAAGTTGCAGAGGAAAGTATTGAGTACACAGCCTTTAACACAAGGTATGGCCTATATGAATTTTTAGTACTGCCATTTGGCTTGACCAATGCACCCTTTTATTTTGTAGATTTGATGAATAGAATTTTTAGAGACTTTTTGGATAAATTTGTTCTAGTATTTATAGATGATATATTAATTTACTCAAAGACAGAAAATGATCATGCTATGCATCTACACCTAGTATTATCCAGATTTAGAGAACATGAATTAAAAGCCAAGTATTCAAAATGTACATTTTGGCAACATGAAGTAAAATTCTTAGGACACATAGTGTCACAGCAAGGGGTAAGTGTGGATCCAAGCAAAGTGATTGCAATTCAATCATGGAGTAGACCCAGAACAGTGACTGAGGTGAGATCATTCTTGGGATTGGCAGGGTACTATAGAAGGTTCATCAAGGATTTTTCAAGAATAGCCACACCAATGACCAAGTTGACAAAGAAGAACCAACCATATGTGTGGACTGAGCAGTGTGAACAAGCTTTTGAGAAATTGAAACAAGCACTGGTGGAAGCTCCTGTCTTGCAAATCCCAGAAGCAAATGAAGGAATGGTTGTATATACTGATGCTAGTGGGTCTGGGTTAGGTGCAGTGCTTATGCAACATGGCAAGGTAGTGGCATATGCATCAAGACAGCTTAAACCCAATGAAACCAAATATGCAACTCATGATCTAGAATTAGCTGCAATAGTGTTTGCATTAAAACTTTGGAGGCATTATTTGCTTGGAGCAAAATTTGAATTATTTACAAATCATCAAGCATTGAAGTATTTATTTTCTCAAAAAGATTTGAATATGAGACAAGCAAGGTGGATGGAATTTCTAGCTGCATATGATCTAGATATTTTGTACACCTCTGGAAAAGCCAATAGGGTGGCAGATGCCTTGAGTAGGCATCAAGTTAGGTTAGCAAGTCTAATAATTGATGAATTTAAAAACCTTGTAATGCTTGGGGAGGCAGATATATATAGCAAGAATGAAAAGAATTCTAGAGAGCATGATGACATGGTAGAATATGGTACACTAGGATTGATTACAGTAAAATCTAATCTAGTGGAGAAAATTGGTGGCATGCAAGACCAAGATAAAAATTTGAAGGAGAAGAAGGAAATGTTACTTAGCAACATTGAGTTGGAAAATTTTAAAATAGATCACAAGGGGTATTTGAGGAAGAATGAGAAGTTGTGTGTACCAGACATTGCAGAATTGAAGGAAGAAATCATGAATGAGCATCACAAAACCAAGTACACCATACACCCTGGTGGTACTAAAATGTATCATGATTTAAAAAGAAGCTACTGGTGGCCAGGAATGAAACAAGCAGTGGCAAGATATGTGGCAAAGTGTTTCACCTGTCAGCAAATTAAAGCAGATCACCAAAAGCCTTCTGGCATGTTGCAACCTTTGGAGGTACCTCAGTGGAAATGGGAAAGTATTTCCATGGATTTTGTGGATGGTTTGCCTAGAACTAAGAAAGGAAATGATAGTATATGGGTAATTATTGATAGACTAACCAAATCAGCTCACTTTGTCCCTGTCAAGTCAGATAGAAATGCAACTAGGCTTGCACAATTATTTATTAAGGAAGTGGTAAGGCTACATGGTATACCCAAGACCATTATAAGTGATAGAGACACTTTGTTCACCTCAAGATTTTGGGAAAGCTTCCAAGAAGCAATGGGAACTCAACTATGCTTAAGCACTGCCTACCATCCTCAAAGTGATGGGCAGACAGAGATAGTAAACAAAATATTGGAGGATCTGTTGAGAGCATGTGTGCTTGACTTTGGGGGTAATTGGGAGGATCACATTCATTTGTCAGAGTTCACATATAACAATAGCTACCAGTCAACAATAGGAATGGCTCCCTTTGAAGCCTTGTATGGGAGACCCTGCATATCTCCTGCCTGTTGGTTGGATATGGGAGAGGGTATACTACTAGGACCAGATCATGTTAAAGAAACTTCCAACATGATTGAGTTAATTAGACATAGGATGAAGACAGCACAATTAAGACAAAAGTCTTATGCAGATAAAAGGAGAAAGCCAATGGAGTTTAAGGTAGGAGAGTATGTTTTTCTGAAGGTATCACCAATGAGAAAGGTGTTCAGGTTTGGGAAATCTGGTAAGCTATCACCAAGATTTGTAGGACCATATGAAATTATGCAGAGAATTGGTGCTATGGCCTACAAACTTAAGTTACCTGAGGAGTTGAGTGGTGTGCATCCAGTGTTTCATGTTTCTCAATTGAGAAAATGGGTGCATGATGAAGGAGCAATTCTGGAGTCACCTACTCAAATTCAAATCCAAAAGAATTTGGTCTATGCAAATGAACCAGTAGGGATAATTACCAAGGAGGAGAAAAAGTTGAGGAACAAGGTGATCAAACTAGTAAAAATTCAATGGAGCTTGGACACCAATGATTGTACATGGGAGGTGGAGGACAAAATGAGCACTAAATACCCCAATTTGTTTACTGATGGAGAGGTATGTTTAAGTAGTTTATGATGATTTTCTGAATATTCTTATGCATTGCTTGCTTTCATAAAATGTGAGTATGGGGTTATGGAATTAAAACAGACTATGGATTAGTATTTTTATTTGGAGAAATTAAAAGAAATTATGGGGACATAATTCCTTTAAGGGGGAGGGTATGTAATGACCCTAAAATAAAAATAAAATAAAAGATGCATCAAAACAGAAAAGCTTGTTAGTAAATAAAAATGTGCATAGGAGTTTCTGTTTGATAAAGATGTAAGGAGTTAAGGTGATCAAAAATTGGGACTTAAAACAAATATAGTTCCATGTCTAAACAATTATATAAGCACATGTATTTCATATATAGGGAAATTTCCCATTTAATTTAAAAAGCAAAATACAATGGAGTTTTATGAAGTTTCAAATGACTTATATAATCATGCTGCCAGAAAAGAAAATAAATAATCTTGTGTGTGTATAATTTTTATCACATAGATATGTAAAAAGGAGTGGCTGTTTTAAAGGGTTGAATAAAAACAATATAGTATGAATAATTTTTACACCACCTAAATATATATGACAGTGTACCTGAATTGTATAAGAAAAGGAGGCTAAGTAGAAATGGAAAAAAGATTATAGTTTCTTTAAAAACTGAGCAGAAAATAAAATAAGCAAAGGTCACATGCATATGGCATGAATAGAATGAGATCATGGAAATAGCATGCAGTAATTAAAGTGCTGGAATCCCGAAATAACTACTAAAGGAAATCAGACGAGTGTAATTCCAATTAAGGACCGTACATAAGTATGATCTGTGCATGAAAAATAAAGGGGTATCAAAGGAATTACCCATTTCCTTAAACCCTAAAATAGCTTTATAAAACCTGTACACCATCATGACCATCATCATCTCAGAAAAAAAAAAGATAAAACAAAAATAAACTAGGAGAAATATGGGTAAGCAGCTCTGAAGGGATTTGCTGTGTGGAGGAGCAAGATAGTAAAAGAAAATACTAGGTGAGCATTAATCCATTTTATGCAATGGCATTAAGTCCTCTGGTAGGCAGCCTAAAGTATTATAAGAATTATTTAAATCTTTGAAATGGTTTGATATGGATGAAATGGATGTTTGTTGTGCATTTCTGTTTGGAGTTTTGTATGACAGTTTTTCCAAGTTAAAATGGTTTGAGCATTTTTTTTATTCTATTCTTATTATTGTCAAGTATGGATTTAAATTATGTAGGACATAGGCAGCAAGATAGAAATCTGGCTCATGTTTATTTTCTAAATAATAAGGCAGGAGGATTTCTGAGTTTTTGGTGAATTTTCTTAACAAACACCTCTGTCCATATTTTTACAATAATATAGTAGGATCATGATGCTTAAATTATTTTGGAAAGCCCACAAACCTGTTGTAAATCTCTGTAGTAAGAAAATTAAATGGATAACAAAGGATTGTACTAGAAAGTATTTATGTTTTTCTGAAACATGAATGGGTTGGAGATTTTATGAGTAAACTCATAAACAGGTGCTTAACGAATTAAGCAGAGAACTGGAGGGGGAACTTATTAAATTAATAAACCCTATGAATAAATGAAAGAAAATTAAATTGGTCATTTGAGGTTAGTCAATGATCTGCTTGCTTCAGGTGGGAGGAAGTATATGCATGGTGCAAGTGCACCCTGAGGCCTTTGTGTGTTGGAATAAATAAAACAATCTGGGTGATTCCTTCACAATGCATACTTGTGTTCATTTGACAGGGGGATTTAGACCATAAAATAAAATGGGGTATGAGATTTAAATCTCTAAGCTATATACATCTGGACAGGGATTTGAATTAAATATGTTTTAATATGATGCCCTGATTAAAAAAAAACTGGGAGAAATTGGGAGAACAAAACCTGGGTTTATTTATGAAGTTATGAATAATGCATTGCTTGTTGAACATTTGTTGAATGAATGGTTGTATTCTTGAAGTTATCTGGCAATTTTTACTGATGTGCATAATTCACAAACTGCTAGATTATGCAAGTGTTATAAGTTCAAAAAAAAAACTGTAAACATGTGTATAAAATTTATTAGTGTTCATACCAGTGTAAACTGACCCTTTTGGTTGCTTTTGCAATCATCTGGGTGTCTCAATTAAATGGGGCAGCTCAGTGAATTGCATGCAGGTAATTAAGGTTGACTTGATGGATGAAGGAAGCATTAGCTGCTAGTATAAATAAGAGAAACTTTGCTTTGTATTTGCAGATGCTTGTAGTGAATGATCTGGTTATCATTAGTAGTTAAAGTAAACTGTAAGGAGATTTTTCTGAGTGCTTGGATTATGACATGTATTTAGCTAAACCTTTATTGAATGATTTCTGATGGCAAGTAATTAGTTGATGTTCTTATAAATGTCTGGTCATCTTTTTTTTGGAACTGAGAAAACTGGTATAACATATCAGTATGATATGTGTGCATGTTAGCCTCTGTTTTCTTTGGTTTGAAATTATTTTGTGATTTAATGATGGCAATTAAAAACAGTCAAGTATATCTGATTTCCAGAAAATAAAACAAGCTTGTAAATTTTGAATAAAATGGATTATGCATGGCCTGTAATAGATATTGATTGATGCATAATCTCTGAGAAAATGCATGACTCATATTTATGCATTTGATTTCAAAATAAAAAGGGTTATAAAAGAAATGGACTTGGAAATATTTTTGTTTTGTGTTGAAAGCCTGAGAAAGTAAATTCTCAGAAAAAATTTGATATGGTAGAAGCAAACTTGTGATAGGAAAAACATTTGTAGAAATTTTGTTTACATAAAAGATATGGTTTTGAAAGTGGCAAGTATGGGATCATGACCGGTCTAGATGGTTAAGGGTCAAACCCTTATAAGCCTGGAATCACTTCCCTACAAATCCAGGTTGTGCAAGTGCTTCCAGTTCAAAGAAAAAGATAGAAAAACTCCAAGTTTTTGAAATACAAACTCCAAGCACACCAGTTTGCATTCCAGCCTGTCTTGAAATGTAGTGAAAACTATAAGTGGTTCAACCTGGAAATAAAAATCAGTTTTGTTTGCTTAAGCCTGCAACTAAGTATTTTCAAAGTGTCTTCACCCCAAAACTCTGTTAAACTTTTAGATTAATACTTAAACATTACTTTAGGTGATTACAGGCATATACATGTATAGGCAGGAAGTTTAGTAAATAATAATAAATAAAAAATTATACAAAGGTGCACTGTGTATTTCAATCACTTATGCATTGTGCTTGTTGTAAATTTTCATCTCATACAAAACAAAAGAAGCAAACATATCATCAAATATGTAGAGCTATTTTAAGGTGAATCATGAACTGATATAATTATATTGGTCATCCAGGATCTTGGGAAAAGAATCTATGAATTTTCTAAATATTCAAACTTAACATTATGGGATTTAATTATATATTCATTTTGTAAAAAAAAAAATCTATGTGTAAAAATTAAAGGGGTCACCACATCTTCTCCATGAACCATTCTTTTTCTAAATAAAAGTAAGGTCATTCTCTCTTTTGTATTTTTTTTTCTCGTGTCTTAATGGTAGCTGATATAACAACTTCTTTTTCCTCTCCCCTATCTTAGCTGTCTAGTGTAAGTGAATTGGGGAAAATAAAGGGTATTCTTAATTATTTCGGGTTTGTGGGTTATATGGATAGGGTATTAAAGTCTCGTGAACGTGTTCGTACACCCTCAACGGTTTTCATTCTATTTCCCCTGAGTATATTCGATGCGGACTTTACCTCCCTCCTAACTAAATTCTTCACGAATGGCTAACCGCCACTGGTATTATCTATATTCAACTCACTCCCCTTTCTTATACCTTTTCGATTGCTACATTCATTCTTTATGCTGAGAATTGCGCGCCCCCTTGATGTGAAGAACCCTATTTCTTATTTGATATTTATAAGAGTCCTTTTAGGGGTGATTTTTGGCTCTTCTACACCCAAGTGAAGAAATCGATTCTTACATCTTTTCCCTTAGACCCAAAAATGGAATGATCAACACTTCTTTGTTTTGAATCTTGATAACTTCTCTTCTTCTTTCGAACCACATCCCAATCATCCTATCCTTTCTGATCAAGCTACCGGTTCATATGAATCTCATCTCTACTACTAATAAAGAAAATTAGTTGAACTAATTTACTTGGTGTCTTTTTGAAATTCCAAAAATGCCCTTGATTTCCATTTATATATTTGTACTCAAATAAAATATCAACGTATATAATAACACAAATAGCCCGTCTGGGAAGAACGTACCCATACTAGTAGGAATAACATTTTCAGCTTGGACTTCTAAAATTTGAATTGATAGAGATAAACCTTAATGGTGTATTCTTTAGGGCATCACTTTCTCTTTTCATGATTTATGTTATTCTCTTCTCACTTCTTCTCTTTATTTTTATTCTCTTGTTCATTTTTTCCATCAATCACACTTGTCTTTCATATGGGTACTAGTATTCTCAAGGATGAGGGATTGACCAAAGTTTCATGGAGGAAGGGAAAATGACCAGTTGTTATGTCGGTCAGTAAATCTTCGACCTCACAAACTAATCTTAATTTCAGGAAAATTGGAGGGATTCAACAATCTAAATTTCAGATGGTAGAAATAAGTGCAGATCTTAGGGGCGTTCTCCTATCCTGAAAGATTCTAAGAAGGTAACTTATAGCGAGGTTGTGCGTGGAGGAGCAGGGGTGACATCGCTTGAGCACACCAACCTGGAATTCATGATCCAATTATAGAGAAAGGGTCATGTATTGGCATTCTTTCTAATGAAGTAAGAGAAGCTGAAACTAGTTGGGAGAATTGTGTTATTTTATATGTTGTCCGCCAAAGACCTTTCTTTAAAACTTTCGAAGCCTTTGCTAAATGCATGTGGAAAACAGAGAAGAGTTTTGATGTTCAATTCAGGGAAAATGGCTTCTTTGTTGTTATATTTGAGTGGAGGATGATTGCAATGATATATTAGAATCGTGGCTGTAGTTCTTAGTCAAAAATCTGATTATCATGAAGAAATTAACTCCACATATAAAGGCAGATAAAGATTCACCCAGTACTATGAACGAGGTTTGGGTTAAAAAGGTGATGAAAGAACCCTCAATTCAAATTGTAGCAGAGCATAGCTCATTTCAACAGGATAAGGAAAAAATAGACAAATAACGGTTCGTAGGTAATAAAGTTGACGCTAAGCTAGATCAAAGAAAGAGGAGTAGTTCTCGTCTAAATATCGAACCGAAGGAGGTGGTTCAAGAAGACTCTGGGATAAAGGTTGGCATAGACTCGGTTGACAGTGATTCGGCACATTATGACAAAGGGCCAGGCTACGTTAGAGAGTTTAACCAATATGTACTGGTTGATGTGGACAAGCCTACATCTATAAATGGAAAATCTAAGGTAGTGTTTGGTTCATGGATTTTAGTTTTGGGTTTTCATCCATACAAAAATGCACGTGACACATGTATATTGCCGAAAACGATTAATTTAGAAAATGAAGTTAACATACAAAATAGAAAACAACTTTTTTCTTCTTCGGTGTTTTGAGAAATATCACAAGCACGTGAAACAATCCATTCGTCTGTCGTCCCTCTATTCCCTTCGTCCTCCCATCCGCCTTTCTTTCATACCTCTGTTTTCCCTCCATTCTTCACAAATTTGACATACGTATTGAAAATAGAAAACACAAAATTCATTTTTAAACCAAACACCACCTACCATTCTTAAGCTATTGGAGTTTATAGCGTAGAATTACCTTAAGAGGACCCACGTAAATCAATTGATCATATAGATTGCATGATGGAAAGGATAAATGTTATAGGAGTTGAAAGGTAAAATTATAGTAAGTGATGCTAGGGTATTTGTGATCGCTGAAGCGGATGGAATTTTGTTATCACGTTACCATGCAAAGTCATTTAATTCCTCGGATAAATTGGTGAAGGATTATTCGGCTGTTAATATTGATTTACGTAATAAGAATAATAGCCTATGTTAAAGATTTTGAGCAAGAATCTATAGAGAGGGAGTGTCAATTATCTTTAGAGTAGCGTCAGGGAGGAGCAACTCATTTAGCTCTTGAAACAGATCTACCTCTTCTACCCCTAATAAAGTTGCCATATCAATAGAGAAAGAGGAATGTGCTAGTAAGTCATCTTCGATTGGGGATGAGGTGACACCTTCAAGTAAGATGTCATTAGAGGTGTAAAAGTATAAAGAGATCTGATAAGATTAAAAGCGATAAGTTGGTGATGAGAAACCAAAAGTTTGATGTAGGGATGCTAGTGAATTGATTGAGAAAGCCAGGGACTTATCGGGTAGAGTTCTTAGAAGCCACCTTAAAAGAAATAATGCATATTGCCTAATGGAGTAGTTGATTGATGTATATATTTGCTCAATGAGAAGTGTGTGATATTTTTTTAGAGTTGATAGTTGCATACTTTCAAAAGTTAATGCGTATTTTGCCAATATGCTTTCTAGTAGGGTTATTCTACATAATTTTTTCCATAGTTCATTAGGCAGTGGTCTTCTCAATACTAAAGGTTATGCACTATCATTTGTTAATTCTAACATCACTGCTTATAACTAGCCATATTAATCAAAGGGAGTAGCAAGTATGGATGCAATCTATGCAATTGGATCTAACATAAGAATTGACAGTAGAGGACCAGAATTCCTGCATATTCTTTCATGACTGTTCTGATTTAGATGGTTTGTCAGAGAGTGTCCACTGCTTATGTGATGCCTGCTTTAGTCGAGAAGGAGGGAAGTAGTGATTATAGTATTTTGTGTTTTTGAGATTTAGATGGAGTGTGATTCATTTTGAACATGTATGTAATTGGAGGATTTCCTTTGGGTCTACACGAAGTGATGTTTAGAGTTAATGCTTGCTTTGAGCTGTATATGGGTTTGGGTTTGTTGTTTTTTAATTGTTGGATTTGTTCTCCTTTTGTTATTTTAAAGGCATTTTAAACTTGTTCAAAAAAAAACTATTCTCAGCTTAGTTGAAGGCGAGAGGAAAATAAAATAATTTTTTTCGAAGTCGTTATCGTTAAAGTACCAATTTTTGCATACCAGGCACAACTTTTCTTGCTCTATCTTTAAAATTTCTTAACTACAGATAAGTCTAGGGATATAATTCGATAAAATGGATAATGAAGTTTTTATTTTCCTTATTTTTTAAAGGCAATTACTAATTCCATTTTTTAATGTAGGCAAAATGAGATCTCTTTGATTTTTTTCTTACGGATTCTCCATCTCATAAGTTAGGGACCTTAAAGAAGACGATAGAGAAAAGAGGAAGAAAGATGGGGCTGAAGCCTTTAGACAACCCTTTAAGAAACCACATACACCTCCCTATCCTTCTCTTCCTTCTTCAGAAGTGTTGACCCAAAAAATGGACCAACACCTTGGTTTGGTTTTGAAAGCACCAACCCTGTCTTTACAGAGTAATATCATAGATCACAGATATAGAAAAGAAACAGTAAAAGAAAATAGACAGAAGATTTTTATAGTGATTCGGCTGTTAGCGAAGTCTACGTCCATTTTATAGTTTTATTATAGACCGATTACTATTACAAAAGCTGTTTGATTACACGGCTTTGGCTATTTTCTAGCTAGATTGAATCTCTAGAGTTAGAATCCACTGGAGAATCACGATGTATTCCTTCTAAGATCATTGTGAGGAAGGTAGGAAGTGAAGAATAATCCCAGTAGAGCTTCAGCAACCAGTCCGAAGAAGATCTCCTTTATGTTGCAAGTGGCACGCTATTTATAGAGGTTGGAGGGTTTCTAGGCCAGGCCCATCGTTATCATTTCTCGGCATGGACTACAAGCGACCTAGGAGGTTCTAGCTCACAAAATGAACCAACACCATAGGTCGCTAGTGACCCATGGTCCACGGGTCGTCAGCGATCCATAGACTTGGTTTATTTCATGAGCAAAATTTTTTCTCTTCCTTCGTTTTCCATAACTCATTTGTTTGAGGTTTTGAGGAGGTGCATGGGTTGCTGACGATCCGGCTACAGAGGACTATCCTGGATTTCGAAATTGGAGATGTTTTCATAGACATTCATCGTTGTCGTCACGTGTTGATGGCAAGTCACTAGCTGCTTACATTCAAACACTGGTTGGATTGCAGGGATGTTGGTCTTTTGGCTTCATTGACTCAAATCCTTGCCTTAGCCGTAAAGCTTGGCCCTTGTCGATCTCTAGTTGTAACTTCTTTGGTTAGTTCTCAAACCATCCTTCCAGCTTAAGGTTGTCTTGTTTTCTGTTGATATCCGCTAAGTTAAAAACCCGGATAACATTTGCCCCGTAGAGTATGTCTTCGCTGTAAACAAGGCATGCTCTAGAAGCTATCGTTTTCCATATCCATTTTTTGACTTTCAAGTGGTTGCATCGGAGCTCTATGCATAGGTTAGCCCAACGTCATTGGTTATTTTCCTGTGGTTCTGGTTATTGTTGCTTGGCACAACCTGTTATGTTTCGCTTACAGTTTCCCGGCATGCGTTGGAGTGACAAACAATTGTGATTGACCGAATTTGAAGTGACTGGGTGAAGCTTTCTTTTTTAAACATACAAATGCAAAAGGTATATAAACATATTTATTATATTTATATATTGATGGATCGCTAGGGATCCATTAGAGATGGGTCGCAGCGATCCATGGGAGTTGGGTCTAGCAACCTATTTGAATAAACGTTTCAAGGTCAGGTCACTGGCAACCTATGATGGGTCGGGTTGCTAGTGACCCGATTACTTAGTGAAATTTTTCGACCTCATCTTTGCCTACTTATAACTCTTAGCCAACCTATGCTTCTCACTTGACCCGAGAAATTTCAATTCCTTCTGGCGATCGAGTGTTCCATTTATTCATCCAGTGATTCAAACTAAGTGTTCCAATGATTCATCCTATTTTGCTTGATCCATTCGTTACCGTCGATCCATTATCTTGTTCGAGCCTAAGCCCTAACCGATTTATCACCTTGTTTGAGTTTAATTTCCAGCCAATCCATCATTTTGTTGTATCCGAGCCGACCCTCCACTAGCTCGCCTACGACCTAATTCGTAGCTCACCAAGCTTAATTCGTGATCCTTCTTGTTCTAGTAAGCCAATTTGAGGTGGGTTTGCTTAGTTGAGTTGTTAATTGCTGCATTAGTATGACAGTTTAATACCTAGACTTAGCTTGTGATGTTGACTACAATATTTCATACTAATTGTGGTTCTTTGAAGGAAGATAGGAAATCGGGTCTTGAGTTGTCTCTTGGAATGACATTTGAGCTTCGGTCCTAGGCTTGACGCGTTTTGGCCCTAGGCTTGACGCGTTTTGCTATCTTCGTCTATCGAATTAGAATCAGCCTGTTACCAGTTTGCGGACGTCACTTGCATGACGCTTCATCAGTTGACCTTGGTTCTTCTGAGAACTTGGGCTTACCTCGTTTTACCTATTGCATGCTTGGTGTTCCTACAATGAGAAGAGTTTTCCATGTCACTTCGGACGACGGATCTGCTATCGATCATAAATCGATAATGGGTAAGTTTGCAAGCAGTGCAACTAAAAGCAAAATTTCAAGAGAAGTTCTTCTCTCCTTCCACTGAAAGTGAACTGTCTATACTAGATAGGATGTTTGCGGTACTTCGGACACCGAGTTTACCCCACATAGATAGCACACTGCACTTGCCCCAGTTCATACTTGAAATACAACGCGCTAATCTCAAGTTCATGTCGCCTTGGAGTTCAAGTGTGATAAGGGGAACTCGTAAAAATAGGATAGCTTTTCCAATAGAGTTACCTAACCTTTTATGGATGCGAGTTCTATCATATAGAATGAAACAAACAACCACACGCGCAAGCCGAGTGGATGAAGTCTGGTGCTTTCCGAAGCTGAATCGTCATTCACCTCGCAAGCCGAGTTTGGTCAGCTAGTTTCGGTTGGGTCCATTGTGGATCGCACGCCTCCCAACTTTCTAGTCATACTCAAACCACCCGAAAAGGCCCCGTTGGTGGTCTCCGCCAAGGTTCTCCATAATATATATACAATACGGGATTCCCGAAGAGGATGCACGCCTACCGGCGTAAGATGAGTTTGCTCACATGCCTCCCCCGGGGTTCACAACTTATCATCGATATATGTGTTTGAATGGAGCCATGCCCCGCTTCAATGATTTCCTTCGTGAGATGCTCTCGGACTTGGCGATTGCCCCATTCCAGCTTCATCCAAACGGTTACACCATTCTTACTTTCCTGCATGTCATTTTCATGCGGACATTACACCGTGCTTTGAGTTTCAATGAGTTGCGGTACCTTTTGGCTTCTAAGAGAATGGACAACTGCCCCTCTCTGATCATAATTGAGGCCCAGTAGAATCAGAAGATCGTCATGCGATTGCAAAGCAATTTATCACAATTTAAGATGTAGTATACTTTGTTAGGTGCCCCAAGGGGTTCAACCGCCGATGGAAGCTATCATTTTCCATATCTGTTTGCCGAGCTTTGAAGTGATGTAATGGAGTTCATAATTGATTGTGTGTTCTTTGTAGTTATCCCAAGGCCAAACAGAGATCCGGCTCTTAACAAAACCTTCCAAACTCTAAAAGCCATTGATGCCAACGAGAGGGGCGTTAGAGTTTTGCTAACGGAAGAGAACTTGTGCCAATACGTACTGTTAGCTTTGGGTAGGTCCGTTGCTCAGACTGAAGCCCCCTCTCTCGGTCAAGCCAGAGCTCATGCAAGACCTTCCTCCTCTTAAAACGATTCTGATAAGGGTCAGGAAATAGGCGACCCATTCGAAGCATCATTCGACGATACTTATGAGGAGGACACCGCGAATGGTTTAAGTAGTTCGGCTAGGATGTCTCCAATCCAGGAGGAAATGGAAGTTGAGCCCACGCATAGTGAAGGCAAAGCTGCGATGGACTTAGAGAAATAGGAGGGGAAGTTTGAAAGCAGTAGTGATGAAACTGCGACCAATTATTACTTTTCATCGGAATTTGAAGGTGAAACGTCGGAGTCTGGTGACGAGACTCCGAGCATGAGTCCCGTACTCCTAGATTCGCCCTCCACTGACACAAGTGACAATGGCAAGGGCCTACAAACTAGCAGATGTTAAGATTCTCCAAGCAAGATTGTCGAGGCATACGTTGGAGATTTCAGCAATGTATTCGCTGATTTTGACGCCCTTATGAAGGAGGAATTCAAATTTGATGTGGAGCTGTCATGTTTAGGTGATATTGCACCATCTGTCAGCCAAACTCTGCCTGACTGAAGCCAGTCCGATTCCCCCTTCGATAGCCGTTTGCTCTAGTTTGTGACGACGCCACATGCTTATATTAGGAATGCACAACACAACACACTAGGATTGCACTTATCCTTATTTGTCATTTTCACACATGCTTGCTCAATTCTTTACATGTTTTTGAATTTTTCATGTATTCTTTATTCCAGGTATAGTGAGAGGGTGTGGTTTGTATGACGACTTCGAGGATTATACCGATTCGCAATGGTACTTGAAGCAATCCTTCAGCCGCCACCATGTCCGAGGGACGGAAGACGAATATAGACGAAGGAAAGAACTTGAGGTAGCTACCCACTGCTAGAAGGAAAGAGATAGGTCCCGTTTACACAGAGGCGGGTATGAGAAAAGATGGCCTCATGATGAAAGGGAAGAGCCATCAAAGAATCCAAAGCCTGATCATCGCTCCCATCCTTCCGAGCCTATTCCAAAGCATACTTCTAAGGGATAAGAGGTTCCCATTTCTTCTGCCCCAACTCCTCCCCCAACGCATGTTTCATCATCTTCTATTATTGTTGCAACCCCCGGCACTTCTCATCCCCATCGAAGGTTGGCCTACGCTCTTCTGCAGGCCCGCCTAAACTTGAGGCGGCCCTTCCGGGTTGGTTCTTGAGAGGCATTAAATTTGATATGGATATTCATTATGTTCGTAGGGACTCTTCTATGCCGTCCCTCCAAGGTAATCAAGATTATTTGGAGTAAGGTGAGAAGTGGGAGAAGATTTTCAAGCAACTAACAAACACCAATAGGAATAACTACCAGGAGATTCTCTCCTTTGAAGTTTGGGATAGTAGTAGGACCGCCGTCTTAATGAAGGAGATGAAAAACCCGCATGAGAGGGCCAAAATTTTCCAGAGAGACGAAATCAAGAAGACTCATGTGGAGGACGCTAAATTGAAGGAAGATATGGTTGCTTGCAATGTTATTATTGAAGCTCAAAGAAATATGATTGCCGACCACAATCAGATTGTTGAGGGGCACAATAAAATGATTTCTGACCAAGCCGAGACAATTGCAAAATTACGAGCTCAGGTCGCACAAATCAGCGCCAACAAAAACTATTGTTGAGATGGAGAAAACCACTATTGAGATGGAGAAGGCCATGGTGACAGCAAATTATCTGGACCTCCAGCATGCTTTTGATCAGAAGATAGAAGAACTGGACACGATGATCTTGAATTTTTATGTCAACTCTGTGCTGCATCAGGGGAGCCTTTGTTATCTTGGCTCGAAGTTCCCATACACCCTTGCCCTCATTTGGGAGGAAATTTTATCTCGTTTTGCCGAGAATGGCAATGTATATTTAGATCAAGAGTTGCAGAAGGCTTATCTCAATGAGGAGTCTAAGAAGATGCTGCTTGAAGGCCAAGAGATTCTTCAGGTTGAACGGGAGAGGGAAGCCATGGAAGCAGCTTTGATGACTGCCATAGATGCGCCTGCCAAGCCTTTTATCTTTGATGTGGGTGAACCATCAAGGCAGCTCCATGACCAACCAATGGGCATGGGGCTCGACATTATTCTTCACGTGGTGGAGCCCTCTAAAGAAGATGAAGGAGATGAGTTCGAGGTTGTCGTTCACGACCCTTCCTCCGGTGAAGGTAACGCTCATGCCTCTTCCGAATTCGAAGGCCTCCATCTTAAGCCATAGGATCAAAAGGAGTTTAATGCTTTTCTTTTTGATCTTATTGGTCCATCCACTATTCCTATTGGCACGTTAGTTACTTCGGCGCTTGTGCATGCTGCCATCTTTACATCCTCTGAGATTGTATCCATCCCTGCTCCTATTCCTATATCTACACCTAGCTCACAACTAGGACCGAAGGCCGAGAAGATTGAGGCACTTCATGGCTTGTACGACCCTTTGGCATCCCTGGAAGGTGATAACACTACCGCTAAGGCCAAGAAGCAGGAGACACAGATGGAGCAACCACAAAAGACTCCGCACGACTTGGTTGTTGTTAAAAAGGAGAGAGTGGAGGCGTTTAAGGCCTCGAAGAGCTTTCGGAAGTTGAAAAAACATAGAGGGACGGGAAGCTCTTCTGGAATTTTTTGGAGGAGAAGATCTCTATAGAGATACACGTTAACATTACTGGTAGTGACACCTCTCCTGAAAAGAAGTAGAAGCTGTCGACCAAAGGTGGGAAAGGAAGTGGTGGCAAGAAGAGTTGATTGGTAGTGCGAGGATGGACTGGGTTTTTTCATATATCTTACGGGAAGCTTGACTTGTTGTGTTTATTTTTGAGTCCTTATGCTCGAGTGTAGGGTCTGCACTTCGTTTCCTGGCTGTAGGGTCTGTATTTTTTCTTTATTAGTCATTGTTGTGTGGGTACGGACTCCACATTTTGATCCTGTTTTCATAAGATTACAAGCAATACAATGGCATTTTGACTTTATTTTGATCTATCTTTTGATATATACTCTATGTGCTTGTGCATGTCTCATTTCATACTTTGCTTGTTCCGCGATCATAGCCGAAGTCCTTCATTCGAAGTGATAGAACCGTGAAAGAACATAAAGATTAACAACACTTAGAGGATTTTTGCTTTCAAAAGTTGGAAATTTTGCTTAGGAAGTTAAGTTTTTTCTTAGGATCCTTGTTAACTTTTGATGTGGAGCTTGTGGATTTATTGTTATTTGGAGTGACAGGGCTTGTGGACTCCTTGCATTCAAGTTATTCTGTCTTCGTACAGATATATGCCCCTAGTTAATAGGGTTGTTCACTCCAAAAAAACTTCAAGTATTCGACGTCTCCGAGTAACGTGAGAAGTTTCAGCTTGAGTTCATGGCTTCTGGGGTTCCTCGGCACTGCCTATCTCCGAGCAGTGCAAGGAGTTGGAATTTAGGGTTCCTCGGTGTATCCTATCTCCAGGCGATATAAGAAACGTGAATTTGGAGTCCCTCGGTGTCACCTATCTCCAAGTGACGCGAGAAACTTGAATCTGGAGCTCCTCGATGTTGCATATCTCCGAGCGATGCGAGGAACTTAAATCTGGAATTCCTCGGCATCGCTTATCTTCGGACAATGCGAGAAACTTGAATTTGGAGTTTCTCAGCATCGCTTATCTTTGGGCGACACGAGAAACTTGGATTTGGAGTTTCTCGATGTCTCCTATCTTCGAGCGATGCGAGAAACTTGAATTTAGAGCTCCTCGGCATCGCTTATCTCCAAGCGACGTGAGAAACTTGAATTTGAAGTCCCTCGGCGTTGCCTATCTTTAGGCAACACGAGAAATCTGAATCTGGAGCTCCTCGATGTTTCCTATCTCCGAGCGACACGAGGAACTTAAATCTGGAGTTCCTCGGCATCGCCTATCTCCAAGCGATGCGAGAAACTTGAATATGGAGTTCCTCGACATCACCTATCTCCGGGCGACATGATAAACTTTAATCTGGAGCTCGTTAGCATTGCCTATCTCTGAGAAACACGAGAAAATTGAATTTGGTATCCCTCAGCGTCGCTATCTCCGGGCGACGCGAGAAACTCGAATCCGGAGCTCCTCGGCATTGCCTATCTCCGGGCGACGTGAGGAACTTGAATATGGAGTTCCTCGGTGTCTCCTAGTTGGAGCTCCTCGGTATTTCTTATCTCCAGGCAACGTGAGAAACTTGAATTTGGAGTCCCTCGGTGTCGCCTGGCTCGGAGCGATGCGAGAAACTTGAATCTGGAGTTCCTTGATGTCGCCTATCTTCGGGCAATGCGACAAACTCAAGTTCTTGGCCTTCCGATGCAGCCGGAGCGGCATTGTTTTTCAAAGGGCCAAGATTGGGTTTCCCCGATACAACGGTTTGAATCAGTTTACTTATACTAGCTCATCGGGTAATTGTTACGAAGATTTGGATGATTCAAAAAGAAAACATTATTAAGAAAAGCATGGCAGATACTTTGCCTATTTATAATGCCATCGGCTTTTCCGTAATGGCTTATTTACTGATAATTAGAAAATACATAAAGTTGCTTTTAAATGAAATATCGGCAGAGTGATTAGCTGTTCAAGGCTCTGGGAATTGCGATCCCTTCGACAGTTGTTAGCTTGAAGGTCCTGCCACCAAGCTTTTGATGAATGAAGAACGGTCCTTCCCAATTCGGCCTGAAGGCTCTCGGGATACGGTAAGCTCGCTTGAGCACGAGATCGCCGACTTCAAAGGTTTGACTGTGTACTTTGGAGTTGAAGTATCGTGCGACCTTTTTAGTGGGCGGTGATTCTCAACTCTACTTCCTCTCTTTTTTCATTGACCATGTCTAGCGATTCAAGTTGGAGTTTATCATTATATTTTTGATCAAAATTCATCCTTCGGTGCGAGGGGACTTCCAGCTCAACAGGAATCATTGCCTCTGAACCATACGCCAATGCGAACTGGGTGTGGCCGGTTGCCGCTTTGTGTGTTATTCTGTAAGCCCATAATGCGAGTGGAAGCTCATCAATCCAGTTTCCCTTTGCTTTTGTCATTTGCTTTTTGATGGTGGACTTGATGATCTTGTTTATTGCCTCCACTTGCCTGTTTTCCTGCAGATGAGCCACTGCGGAAAAGCTCTTTTCAATCCGGAAGCGCCTACAGAAGTCTTTGAACTTGGTGCTTTCGAACCGCGTTCCATTGTCCATGATGATTTTATATGGCACGTCAAACCTGCAAATGATATTTTTAGTAACAAAGTTAATAACTTTCTTTGTAGTTATGGTGGCTAGCGGTTCCACTTCGGCCCATTTCGTGAAATTATCTATGGCCAGTATAGCATATTTGGCTCCTCCTTTTGCCATTAGAAGGACGCCAATCAAATCGATCCCCCGCATCGCAAATGGCCGTTGGCTGACCATCCACGTCAGTTCTGTTGAAGGTGTTCTCTTAATTTTGCTAAATCTCTGATTGCGATCGCATCTACTGGCATGATCTGTGGCATCGCGATTTACTAGTGGCTAGAAGTACCCATACCGAAGGACTTTCTTTGCCAGCGTCTGCCCCTAGTGTTTTCTCTACACTCGCCTTCATGCACTTCTTCCAGGATTTGTTGTGCTTCATCATCGATCACACACCTAAGAAGAGGGGTTAAGAATCCCTTTCGATAGAGTATTTCATCCTGTATCATGAACCGCGGCGTCTTCTTAAGTAATTTCTTTCGTTGGTTTCGGTCGGTTAGAAGAATTACCGCCAAGAGATAATCTTTTATTGGCATCATCCATGTGTCTGGTTCCACAGTTGTCTCGAGAATCCATTCTACATCCATTTCATTAATTCTTGGATTGGTTAGAGTTTCGACCGAGAACACCCCTAGCGACCGGGCTACTCCAGAGCTTGCCAACTTAGCCAAAAAGTCTACCTTGGTGCTTTTTTCCCATGGTATGTGAGTTATAACGCAGTGTTCGATGTCGCTTAGCAGCTCTTGCATTTTGGATAGATACGGGGCCAAATTTTCGCCACGTGCTTGATACTCTCCTTTTACTTGACATACGACCAGCTGGGAGTTACTATATATATGGACGGACTTTATTTTGAGTTCCTTCACGACCTTCAGCCCTACGATTAGTGCTTCGTATTCTGCCTTGTTATTCGTAACTGGGAACTCCAAGTGTAGAGCATAGCTAATGGCTTGCCCTTCATGGGTTTTGAGCACTACCTCTGCACCCGAACAAAAGTTGTTTGATTCTCCATCGACGAAAAGCTTGCATTGTGCATCCGGTTTTGAAAGAACTTCCTCTTCATCATCTCTTGTTGTAAATTCAGCAATGAAGTCAGCCAGCGCATGACCATTGATTGCTTTCCTCAGGTGGTAAGTGATATCATATTAACTCAATTCTATGTTCCACTTAAGTTATCGTCCGGACGTATCTGGCTAATACAAAACTTGTTTCAGTGGCTGGCCGATCAATACCTTAATCGGATGGGCCTGGAAATACGACCGTGATTTTTGGGATGCGATCAAATGGCAATACGCTAGCTTCTCAGTTTCGGGTAATTCTTCTTGGCCATTGTGAATCGCTTGCTGATGTAGTACAAAGGTCGTTGGATTCCCGCTTCTTCCCACACGAAAGCTGCACTCAATGTGTGTTAGGAAATTGCTAAGTAAACGAATAAGTCTTCTCCATTGACTAGTTTTAATAAGACCGGAGGAGTTTCCATGTGTCGTAGCAGTTCCTCGAAGGCCGTTTGACAAGCTTCTCTCCTTTCGAAGTTTTTCTATCTCTTCTTTCGCATCGAAGAACGGTATACACTTGTCTGTAGATTTTAAAATGAATCAATTTAGTGCCACGACTTTTCAATTCAAGCTTTGAAGTTCTCTCTTACACTTAGGGGCCTGGACTTCCCATAACGCGGTTATTTGCTCTGGATATGCTTTGATGCCCCGGGAACTCACTATAAATCCCGAGAATTTCCCGAAAGTCACCCCGAAGTGACATTTAAGTAGGTTGAGCTCCATTCCGCATTTGTGGAGTATTTTGAACATTTCAGCGACATTATCTAGCTGGTTAGCAGCTACTCAGGATTTGACTAACACATCGCCATGTAAAATTCATAGTTTTCCCAATCTGGTGCTTGAACATAGCATTTACCGGCCTTTGATACGTGGCCCCTACGTTCTTTAAACCAAATGGCATTACTCTATAGCAGTATAATCCTAAGTCAGTAATGAAGCTGGTATTTTCTTGGTCTGGTTCATGCATCAGGATATGGTTATAGCCCGAGTACGTATCCATAAATGATAGCAATTCATGCCTGCTGTTCCATCCACCAGTTGATCAATTATGGGAGTGGGAAGCTATCCTTTGGATGGGCTTTGTTGAGGTCTAAAAAATCAGTAGAGGTTCGCCATTTTCCATTCGACTTCTTGACTAGGAGCGGGTTTGATACCCATTCGGGGCAAGTTGCTACTCAGATGAAGCCGTTGGCCATCAGTTTATCCACCTCTTCTCTCAATGCCTTGGATCGCAAAAGGCCCAAGCCATGCCTTTTTTGTTTGACTGGAATGAATTTAGGGTCAATGTTATGGGCGTGACAGGCAATTTCAGGTGATACTCTACACATATCAGCATGGGTACAGGCAAATACGTCTAAGTTGGCATGGAGGAATTTGGTCAATTCCGACTGCATCCTGTTTCCATGATGCGACCCGATTCTCAGGACCCACGTGGGGTCATCCATACTGATCACGACAGACACCATCTGCTCAGCTGGTGTCGTCCAATCCTCCCCAGGCTCTTCTTCCTAGGATCTAAAGCCTTGTCGAATTGGCTATGTCCCCCAAGCCAGGGGCGGTCCTATAGTTGCTATTTAGAGGGTTCATGGATATGGAGGTCTTTCCCCATATCCTTTCCATTCTCCTTTATTTTAGACTCATGCAATTCCATAATATAACACTCTTGAGCAATGCTTTGATCTCCTTTCACAATCCCAATTTCGTGTTCGGTAGTGAATTTCATCATGATGCACCATTGAGCCAATGCTATCTTGAAGTCAGCTAACGCGGACCACCCTAAAATTGCATTGTATGATGACATTTCATCCATAATCATAAAAGTACGAACGAGGGTGACTCATCATTCTCCCTCTCCAAATTCTATAGGTAGGTCAATAGTTCCCACCGGCAGCTTAGGTTCTCCGGTAAACCCCTGAACCTTTGTTTGGCACGCAGATATGCTTTTCATACCTATCTTCATCTGATTGAAAGTACGTTTGAAAAGTATATTAACCGAGCTTCCACATCAACCAATACTCTTCGGGTTACTACGAGCCCGATTCCTACCGTTACAACCATTGGATCAAGAGTTGGAGCCTCAATTCCTTCGGTGTCACGGTCGCGAAATACTATGTCATTGCTCAGAATCTTTTGCTGCTTGGCCGGAGTTTCACCAACTATTGTCATACACGATCCCTTCGAGGCATGCTTTAGCAAACTTGCGTATCACTCCATCTCCCATCAATTCCTTTGTGCAGGGTGCGGTCCCCTAGATATTCTTCCGATAATGAGCCTTTGGTCAGTTCATTTCGACCCTTCTTCACTAGTTCCAGCCTGATTTCTTTGCTTCCTAGGTGGTTGAGGGACTATAGCCTAGCTAGGTTTTCGTGTCGTTTTACATATTGCTAAAGCTTGTTGTTATGGATTAATCCTTCAATGAGGTCCTTAAGGTGGCGGCATTCGTTTTGTATTGTGCCTATGCTTCTCGTGGAAGTGGTAGAATTTCCCTGAGCGCTTCTGCTGTTCTGTTGCCTCCTTCTTTAGGGGTTTTCTATACTCTTCGGTCTCTTGTGTTGCGAGAAAAATGTTTTCTAGAGTATCATTCAGGGGTTATAGCCTCCTAGTCCAAACTCTCTAAACCTTTTATTGCCGCCACCACCATTTTTCTTGTTAGAGTTCTAATTTCCTCTCTTTTGGTTTCCATTCTTCCCTACGACCCCTTGATTATTCTCCGGGTTGCGTGTGTTTTGATTAACCGTCGTGCCATTCTGTTCGGTGTTCATCTATTGTACTCCATCGGCCTTTGTTTCCAGCTCCTGCACCTCCTCCAACCTCAAGTACTGGCTTGCTTTGCGGTTGAAATCTTTCCTATTGGTGGATTGCTTCATTTTGATCCATCTCCCGAACACCGTCTTCGGATGAATTGCACGGACTAAAGCCATAAAAACCATGTCTTTATTCAGGTTTCTCACCTCTATGTTGAACCTGCTCATAAACAATCTCAATGACTCATTTTGCCCTTGAACCAGTCCGGATAGAGACATGACGTCCTTTGTTTGTGCGGTATGAAGTCTGAACCGGTCTAGGAATTTTGTTGCAAGTTGATCAAAGGTAGAAATAGATCTTGGGGGAGGTCTGATGAACCACATAGATGCAACGCCTTCTTGAAAAATGGGGAAACATCAGCAGTGCACGACTTTCGGAGCATTTGCTCCATCCATATTCCATCTATATTTATACAAATGGAGTTTTGAATCCTTAGTTCCGTCGTAGGAGAGAATGGTTGGCATGGTGAATTAGTCTGCGTATCTTTCATTCAAGATCTCATCGGTAAAAGGGGTGCGACTTGGGGCAGATCCCCACTCATCATCCTTTTGACTTTTACTTTCGTCCATCAACCGCTTGACCATGTCTGCTATATATGCCTCTGATGTCTTGTGGTCCTGGGGGCAGCAGTCAGTCACTGTGCCAAGTGTTTGTTTCGGCAAACGATCTTGGCATGTGGGTTGATGCCTAGGCTCTCTTGTCTTTTGGAGAGCCATTCCCGTAGGTCCCCGTTAGCTTGCATTTGGCCTGATTGGGAGCGATCTGGATGTTTCTAACATTATCGAATGCGTTGGCATCCTCCATCTAGTCACCCTGCTCTCCACCTTTCGAATTGGAGAGGTTCACGACTACGTCCTCTAGTAGGGTTTTGTCCCCTTGATTCAAATTCAAATTTATTTGTCTTGCGTCAAGTGGGGTATTCTCATTCTCCTCCAAGTTACACCCCATTGTTACCCTTCTCAATGGCTGCTTTTAGTTTCTCCTATGCAAGCCGGAAACAGAGGAGTTTTCCTACTCTACGGCAGTAGCTAGTTTAGGGATAGCACTTGGAGCGGGGTTTATTATAGAGTTATCAGTGCGTTGAGCTTTTGCATTAGAGCCTTTTCCTGCTCTTCCATTCTTTAATTGATTTCTTCATCCATCTTATTCAACTCATCCCTGGTAACAACATCATGCTGACTAGATGTATCTGGTGCTTGATACCCTAAGTTAGCAACATTTACTTCAGCTCGTTGGATGCTAACACCTTTAGCAGCTATTGCTGTCCCTATGGACCTTCCAGAGGCATTTCTTCTCCTTCCGAGAGCCATCTTTTAAAACAGTGAGTTCTTCAAGCAAAGGATGGAGATCTAACTTTTGGATCAATGCAATCCAAAGTTGATAGCTAGATCTAGATCCTGGGTTAAAAGTGGAGATCTAACTTCTGGACCTATGCAATCCAAAGTAGATAGCTAGATCTAGATCCTGGGTTGCAAGGTTCTCAGTGAAAGCACCAAATGTGGACCTAAAAAATGGACCAACACCCTGGTTTAGTTTTGAAAGCATCAACCCTATCTTTACAGAGCAATATAACAGATCACAAATATAGAAAAAAAGTAGTAAAAGAAAATAGACAGAAGATTTTTATAGTGGTTCAACTATTAATGAAGCCTACATCCACTTTATTGTTTTATTATAGACTAATTGCTATTACAAGAGCTGTTTGATTACAAGGCTTTGGCTATTTCATAGCTATATTAAATCTCTAGAGTTAGAATCCACTTTAGAATCACAGTGTATTCCTTCTAAGATGGTTGTGAGGGAGGTAGTAAGTGAAGAATAATCCCAGCAGAGCTTCAACAACTAGTCTGGAGAAGTACCACTTTATGTTGTAGGCGGAACACTATTTACAGAGGTTGGAGGGTTCCTAGGCCAGGCCCATCATTATGAGTTCTCAGCATGGACTACAGTGACCCAGGAGGTTCTAGCTCATGAAATGAAGCAACAACATGGGTTGCTGGCGACCCGTTGTCCATAGGTCGTGGCGACCTATGGTCCATGGGCATAGCCTATGGGTCGTTGGCGAATGGCCTATGGGTCACCGGCAACCCATAGTCTATGGATCGCCAACGAACCATAGACTTGGTTCATTTTGTGAAACAAGTTTTGCCTCCTTCCTTTATTTACTATAACTCGTTTGTTTGAGGCATTGAGGAGGTGCATGGGTTGCTGACACTTCGGCCATAGAGGATTGTCCTGGATTTCGAAATTGGAGATGTTTTCATAGACATTCATCATTGTCGTCACGTGTCGATTGCAAGTCACTAGCTGCTTACGTTCAAACACCGGCTGGGCTGCAGGGATGCTGATCTCTTGGGTTCATTGACTCCAATCACCGCCTTAGCCGTATAGCTCGGCCCTCATTAATCTCTAGTCGTAACTTCTCTGGTTAGTTCTTGAACCATCCTGCCAGCTTAAGGTTGTCTTGTTTTCTGTGGGTTAAAAACCTGGATAACAGGAAGTACTTCCCATCTCACCTCTCCAGTCATTCTGTGACCCGAGTATATGCTTTTTGCCTCTACTCGAGGGTACCATCACTGATCTTGCTGAGAGGTTAAGATGCATCACCTTGGATAACCTATCTTACATTGCTTCTGCTCCACAATCCTCCCACATTGCTCTTCTATTTCCTGTGCTTCCCTTCGTCGAGCTTGCTACTGAACTTGAAGGGTCTTGAGCCTATGTAAGTAACTTCTTCTCTATTTGATGGCGATTTTCTTTACCAATTCTCATCTTATTTTCCCTTGCTTTGTAATAGATGAGGGCCTTGGAAGCTGAGGTTCGAAAGAGGGCAAAGGACGATCGAGTCGCATTCATTACCTCTGCTACTAAGCTCGAGGCAGACCTTGTTGTGGCAACCTCTAATTAAACTAGATTAGAGGGAGAGTTTAGGGCTTAAAGGAAGAATGCAAAGGAGATGGCAAGGGTGGTTGATGAGGCCTTAGCATTGAAGGTTCAGGAGTCGGGGGAGAACGATAAACTATTGGGGATAAGAGTAAAATGTTGGAGGAGAATGAGAAGGAAATAGATATGTTTAGAGACAATCTCAAGCGTATCATCTATCGGGTTTTTTACGAGATGTAAGTTGTGGTCAAGCTTCAGTTTATTGCTAATCGCTTAGATGATACATCCATCAAGGTCGACCTCTGTTTCTTGGGTAACTCCACAAAGATTGAAAAGATCTTTATCCACTGTAGGTCTAAATGGGCTAACGTGTTAGCCATATAGCGTGCTTCCTCTTCTGCTTCCTGTGATGCCTCATTACAATAAGATAACGAGGATAGCGGGTCTAAGGAGACCGAGGCCACCTCAACTTCTCAAGCTCATGTAACTACTTCACTTTTGTAAACGATTTTCACTACTTCTTTTGTTTTTCAAACTTCTGAATATATGTAACAAAATGAATTTGTTACTTAATGTTCTTGTGATCAATTTCTTTAGTTTACCTGTTGTTTCATTATTGCATTATGAATCACTGTGTTATTTTCGTTCATTAGCTCTTTATAGTCTTCTAAGGATGTAATATTTGCTAAACTCCTGAAGGAAAGCATGGAAAAGCTCAAAACCTAGACTGTAGATCATCTTTGTCTTAGTGCGGCAGCGATTTGCAAGCATAAAAAGGAGTTAGTTGAGTTATTCATGCAACTTAGGGAGAAACCTAAGGGTTTCTTTTAAAAATTGACCAAATAGTTAAAGAAAAAGAAGCATTTAATGAATTCGTACTGCGTCAGTGGTGGTACACTTTAGAGAGAGATTCCCTCCCACATGATAGTCCCCATTTGGAGTGGTTTATGATTATGCTTAGAAATCGAAGTAGGGAATGAGCATCTTGTATTAATATAATTTTTGTATGCGAATTTGTCAGATTCTCCTTAGAAAACTAGTCTTTATGTGACATGTTATTCTAAACTTAGCTTTGTGTGACCTGATTTCTTTTGAGTCAAACTCTAATTCCTACCTACTGTGTAAAACATCTTGGGTTTCCTTTCGAGTCTACTATAGCCTTTGAATCTAATGATCCTTTGGTTCCTACCATTTATGCCCTCGGTAACGCAGGTGCGCTTGAGTTTGAGGTTACAGCCATGACTTTTGCTGCAACCTTGGAGGAAGAGAATATCCATATAACACTTACAAATGAAAGACTTGAAGGAGACTTAAGGAATGCCCATTTTGAGATTAAAGAAGCTAAGGATGCACTTGAGAGCCATCACCAATACAATGTCAGGTTGCGCACCGAGCTAGATGTTGCAAACTTCAAATTGACTAGATTGCAGCAGACACTGAAGGAGAGTGAAGCACTTCCAGTGTTGTCTATGAGGACGAGATTAAGAAATCAAAGAAGGCTATAGAAATTATGCCTCTTCAAGTTGGCCATTAATGTGAAGAGAAGAAGGATGTCAAAGAGGGAGGGACGATAAAGGGGCTTAGCTTGTGCGTAGCCCCTTCTCCTCCTATAAGCGTGGATGCCTCATTGGAGGATGAGTGGAAAAGGAATTTGGAATTAAAATAATAAGGTAAACTCAAAGAGATGGAAGCCTACTACAAGTAGTAAATAGAGCGATAGGGATCGAAGGTGCCTCCGTGCTTAGAGGAAGGGGTGGATGCTCTCATATTTTGGTGTCTTTTCTAGAGACTCAACAAAGACAAGGGCTGAACTAATTAATACCTTAGAAAAAACGTGAGAAACCACTATGCTTAAGATATACGAACTTGAAGATATGCTACGAGATGCTCAAGCTACCCACGGCGTCACAGCATCACTTGTTAATGTGCATGGATAGGATCAGGTTGCTAATATCATAGAGAAACTTAAAAAGGAGAAGGTCAAAGGAAAGATGAGGCAGATTGTTTTGCAATGAGCCATAGAAATTTTTAATTATTCTACTCATGCTTGACTTGATTTTCTTTTAAAAAAAGAAAGGTTTTGTGGTGACCTCGAACGATCCCATGGACCCACAGGCAGGTACTAACTATGACCCAAGGAACACATTTCATGTCATAATAGACCGATCTTTGGCTTGCATGCCTTAGATTAGGTGTTTTACATTTTTTTGATTCAAAAGATCCATGGTCCGAAGATCATACAACTGTACTATATAATGATAATAATAATAATATGGTATAGGAGTTTCAGGCGTAGGTCCACTCAAAACAAATACTGCCAACATGCCTGATTAGTAGCGTAATAATGCAACATGAATACACAGAATGAACCAGCCAGACCAAAAAAAAGTACCAAAGGTGGCAAGATAAATATATGAATAGTACGTCATCAAGAAGACGTGATATCCAACATAAATAATTAAGCAAAAATTCAAACTAGATCCCAGCATATTTACAGAACAAGCTAATAATTTGAGGGCAGTACCCAGGAGTGCGAGGAGTGAAAATGAATTTTCGATCCTAATCCATGGTAGCCAAAATAGCCTTGTTGTTCGCACCATATTTTTCATCGTCGCATAGGACCAAACCATTGTCCGTAAGTCTATAATCGAGCTCCCTTTCATCTGTATTGTCATTAGAGACCCATTTGGAGAAAATATTCCATTTCGAGTGGAAGCATAAACCACTATCCTTATAAGTTCAAGTTTTATATTTATCATAACAGACCAAACCTGACCCTTTTTCCCACCTATCAGAGATCCCCTGAGCAACAATCTCGCACTGGATGGGTAAGATTGGAGGGCCTGGACTGATTTCAATTCTAGGCATGTGGTTAGAGACAAAGGTGAGTTAAGGCTGTGCATGGTAGAGTTTGAGGGGGTTGGAATTGGAGAAGGAGGAAGCGCCATCCGGGCCATAGGTGAGGGCGGTAGGGACTCATGGGTAGTGACAGGGGAGTCAGAGGTAGGAGTAATAGCAGGGACGTAAGGTGGAGAAGCGGGGAAGATATGGAAGTGGAATGAGGAACTTTGATCTGCCAACGCCTGAATGGAGACTTCAAAAGGAGATTCTTGATTGGAAGGCCATCAGGAACAACCTCGGAAAAAGGGAAAGAACCCAAAACATGCCCAAAGAAATGACGAGGATCACAAAGAGGCAGCTACCATTGGTACGAAATGCCTATGTAGGCAAATCTATTAATGGAGAGGGAAACCGAGATATAGGTATGCACTTGTCTAGAAGGGGTAACATGGATTAGAGCCTTGGCGAAACTGAGAACTGTTTACCATGGTGGATAATTCAAAAAAAAAGGGACGACCCGGGATTTTGGCAATATTATTTTAATAAGCATCTAATCTAATTTATTTAAAATGCAAACTTATAATAATGATAATAATAATAACAGTAAATAAGATTTTTATCCTTTACCATATATATATATATATATATGCATTTTGAAAGAAAGTTATGATTTGGAAATTCAAAATAAAAAACCCTCAAATAATTTAATTAATGCTCTACCTTATTAACATTTGATATATATAATCTAGATAATAGTGCTTAAAATAAAATCAGTCTTGTCAATATTAAATATAAGTATAAAAATATATGAATACAAATTAAGTGTTTGATAGTTTAGGCTTAAAATAGAAATAAAAGTAAGGATTTATGTTAGAAATAAGTATATAAGTGGTTATTGTGTGTATGAGACATAAGATAAACCTATATCAATAACTATAGCAATTTTATATTAAGCACATAAGGAATAAAGAAAAACCAGACAAGAAATGTATGTATGTGAATTTAGATATGCAAGGCAATAAGACAAAAATATATGTATATACATATCAATGGGGTATGCATGTAAACAGGAAAGGAGACATTTGCATTTAATGTTATCAATTCTAACACAAAACAAGGTCATTTCGAAATGTTTATAAATCATTTCAGTTTCAAAAAAAATCTCTGACCAAAGAATTAGAAAACAGAAAAATATGTGTACTAGCGAATACTTATCATGTAATACCTTTTCTCTATATATATCCTTCTTGTTCCATTTTCGTTCACAAAACACGACAAACCAGGAAAAAGAAAAGAAAAGTAAGCGATTCCATTTTACAAGCTCAAATATAACTCAACTAAACAAAGCAAGAAGATTTAAAAGAAGATCAAGCTAGCAGTTTTTTTCCAAAACATAAGTTGTTCTCTGTTCAAGATTTTGACAAGTGAGTAACACTTAACTTAAAAAGCTTAGGGTAATAAATGCTAGTGCATGTGAATTCTAGATGATGTTGTGCTACATGATTATATATAGATGTGAATCTCTGTGTATGTTTATTTATATATGTTCTGTACATGCTTGAATGTTTTGTCATCTCTGTTTTTCAAGTACAGAGTTCAAACCAAGTTAAAAATTTAAACTCTACTTCCCTGATCTCTGATAGGCCATAGTCTTCAACCAAACAAGTGTGGTTAAACATAGATTATGGTCTAAAATTTGTTTTAAGCTTGGTATTGAGGTATTGTCTCTGTAAATTTAGTTTACAGTGAAAAAGATAAATATATGATAAATTCGAATATTATAAAATACCAATTCAATTATATGACTGGAATCTACTCTTCAAAGTTGGATTTTTAAAACGTAAATGGAGATTTTTAGCTGAGTATGCTAAGAGCAATTCATAGTTGAACTGGAAATGAGTTTTAACAAATTTCTGGCGATCGGAGGCATGCGGGGTGTTGAGATTTTGCACGAAGCAAGTATGGCTGATGGCGAAGTTGGGAAAAACAGTGGTAAGTGTTCCAGTTCGTCGTGGCGTCGAGTATGGGCCAATTTAGGGTTTAACACTTGAGTTTGGACGCGGTCAGAGACGAGGAGATTTCGCCACCTTTTGTTGATCGAGTTGCTCGAAATTCAAGGGAAGTGTAATATGGGGGATCGACGAAGTGAGGCCGGAGTCTTAGCTTTTCTGATGGTTGGAATTTGCTTGGGCGAGGTGGTTTTGACGAGGATGGGAGTTCGAGTTTTCAAACTGGAAGCTCGATTTCACTGTGGGTTTGTTAGCACCGAATCGATCTTTGCTTTCGATTATGGTGATGGTTCGTGACTCGCCGGGGGAAGCGAGGTTCGTCGAAGCGTCGGCGGGGCGCTGTGCACGACCTCGATATGGTGTGAGGAGTTTGGGTGGTGAACGGCTCGAGTAGCTACTCGAGTAGATGAAGGGTTTGCTTCGGGTTGGAACCTGAGTGCGTGAGCGTGCTTTTCTGTTATTGAAGTTTAAACTTAAACTTAAACTAAAAATAGAATATATGAGGAAGAAATAAGGACTCGGGAAAAAGTGTGAAGAAATTCGAGTTTTAACTCGAGTAAACATGAGATTTTCTCGGGTTTGGTTTTCAAAATGCTAAGCCTAATAAAATTTAAGCTAATTCATCTTAGACAATTTAAGTATTGATGAAGAAGTTAATGTTTGACAATTTTAAGTTAAGAATTTATTATAAGTTTTAATTAATTAAGTGAATACTTAAGAATGTTTTAAATCTTAATTAATATTCTGCTTAAGTAGTTAATTTAAGATAAGTGTTTAAAATTTAATTAACATTAAAGTTTTTTTAAGTTAGTAATAATTTGATTCCAAAGTTATTAAGGAAGATTGTAAAATGTTAAGTAAGAAGGTAATTAAGATAAATGATTTTTATTTAATTAATTTATTTGTAAGTTAATTAAGAATGTTCAATTAATTTATGGTTGTAATAAATTAAGTAAGTAGAGATTAATTAATTGGCAATTAAGGATTAATTAATTTATAATTAAGAATTAATTAGATTGTAATTAAGTTTTAGAAATTAATAATTAAGGTTATTAATTAATAATTAAGGAGTAATTAATTAAACAATTAAGATTTATTTTATTGATTTAAAAAGGGTAATTAAGAAATTATTAATTCATTAAATGGTATGATTAGTTATTAATTAAGCAAGATTAGTGATTAATTTTTATGTAACTAATTTAATTTAAGATAATTAAATTGATTATACCATGGATTGATAATTCTTGTTTGGATGTTTGTATGAGTAGAATATCTGGATTTGTGATATCTATTGGGTGATATTCTATGATACTCTGTGATATGTTTTTGGATATATCTATGATGATTGTGTACGATTTATCTATGATGAATGTTATGTGAATTCAAAGTGTTAAATTAAATTGTTTAAACTATTAAACAACTTGGCCTTCAAAACACGTTTGGATTTCGATGAGACCGGGATCGGGTATCGGTTATGATTATCGGAAAACCACATCGATCCAAGTTAAACGATAGGTCGTGGCATCTCAAGTGAAGATCGAGATGGTGTTTCAGAGTGCAAGGGTTATCGTTGTTAACTCTAAGGGTGATTCCAAAATGAGTGTAACGAGATAATGCCTTCGGTTTCGTTCGAACCCGGAATGAACTTGTATGGATTGAATGCTTTTAAAACATCGTTAGGTGGACGATGGGCATTCTAAGAGATGAGTTCTCTAAAGGTAATCGTAGCCTCAAGCCTCATCAACCGAGAATGGCTAAAACAGGGGAGGTGCAGCAAGGTTAAGTGGGTAGCACCCAAGTAGGACGAGATATACCCCTATCTAGATGGTCCTTTTTATTTTGGCTGTGTGGCAAGTTGTTGTCCACAACTGCGGGGTTGTCTTGTTTGGGACTGTCCAGTAAGGGATGGTTCCGGCCTTGTGTTGCAGGGGATTTAGGGTGGATCCTCGGTACGGTGATCTAGGCTCCATACTGTAACGGGCTGTACCCCAGTAGACCTGCCATTGATGGAAACTCGTTATCCAATAAGTGCCCTCAGATTTGATTATAAACCTATGTATGCTGGAATTTAATAAATGTAACAATTTTGGCTATTTTCTAGTTTATTGAAAACCCTAGACCCTATTATAATATCACTGGATTTCCTATCAAATGATTTGGTTAGCGTAAGGTAAAAACTTACCCATGTTTATGTGTGGGAAGTCTTACGTGATACCCATTGTTTCAAAAGACTTTTAAAGTAAACAACTTTAACCTGTTTACTCACACCAGACCCATGTTTGATCCGGAGTTTATTCTGTTTTCCTTAAACTCTTGGGTGCTCAAACTTTTATGAGTAGCCAAGTGATTAGGTCTTGGATTGTTGAAGTCTGGAGGAGCTTAGAGCAGGAGTCCAGATGTATCTATCTATTTAGTCCGCTGTGTTAGTTAATATATGTGGTAATCTGGGATGGATATAATGGCAGATATATGACTGTCTTGTTTGTATGATGTTATATAACTCTGGTGTATGTAAGACTATATAATAGTTATGTGATGTATTATATTTTGTTCCGTTTTCGCTGTGAGATTCTGATATTTGTTAGTTCTTTCTTCTATCTTTTTATTTCTACCTATTTCTTTTCTTATCGATGATACGTCTTTCTGTGGATAGTAAGGCAGATCGTCGCAGTTGGTATCAGAGCGAGGTTGAGAAAATACCTAGGCTCTGGAGTAGTATCTATCTTGAGAGTGCGTAGTTGTAATTTTTATATATAACTATATACCTATCTAAATTTGTTGAGTTACCTGTCGAGATTTCCAACATGAGTTCTGGAAGGAGAGGCAGAGATAGGGGTAGTACCTCGACCGATAATGGACGAAGTCAGACTGCTAGTGTGGCTGTGGATCCACCATCGCCTCCAGTAAGTTTTACTGCCTTATGCAAGGACGTCATCAACCTCGAAGGTAAACCATTTAAAAGGCCAGAGACTATAATTGAAGTCCAAGCTTGGCTATGCTCATGTGAGCGGATCTTTAAGAGTATGAAATTGTCGGATGAGTAGAAGAGGGTAATGGATTCATGGCAATTGCAAGAAGGTGCTGCAGCCTGGTGGGATGCAGTGACAACAAATATCCCTGAGGATGGCATTTCTTGGGAAAGATTTAAAGAGTTATTTGAGGAGAAATTCATTCCAACAGCAGGGAAAACTTGTCTATGCCGAGATTTTTTGAATTTGAAGCAGGGAAGCATGACTATAGCGGAGTATGAGACTAAATTCAATGAACTATCTTGCTATGGACCGGGACTCATAGACACTCCCTTCAAAAAGAACGAAATATTTGTGCAAGTCTTGAGGCCAGAATTTCATGAAAAGATGACAACGCATTTGAAAGGGTCTTTTATTGAGTTAATTGATATGGCTCTGAGATATGAGGATTTGATGAACAAGAAACCAGTGGCACCTGTAGCAGCATTGGGAGGGAATTTTGCTAATCCAAATAAGAGGAAGTTCAATCCCAATTGGAGGAAGCAGAATAAGAAGAAGCCTAGAAGCAACAGTGGACCTCGCAAGTGCTATAATTGTCAGCAAGTTGGGCATTTGGCTAATCAGTGTCCTCAAGGGAGGAAGCAGCAGCAGCAGCAGTCGCATCAAAGTGGATCGGGTTCGGCTTTGGTTCAGAAATCTCTATGCTTCAATTGCCACCAATCAGGTCATATGATCAAGGATTGCGTGCTACTTCATAAAGCTCAACAGAATAAGGTATTTGCTTTGGAGGGTGCATCATCAACTTCATCTAAAGGCAAGGGAGTATTGGAAGTTATATTACTTTTAGATGGAAAGTATATTAAAGTTTTATTTGATTCGGGTGCTTCTTTGAGCTTTATTTCTTTGGAATCCGTAGAGAAGTTTTTTCTTACCCCTAGTACTGTAGACTGTCCCATCTTTGTATCTAATCCTATAGGAGGGGTAACCAAATTAGATATGATCTGTAAGGATTTGAGGATTTCCTATCTGTCCCATATTTTTCCTTGTGGCCCTTGTGTGTTGGATTTTAAGGGGTTTGACCTTATATTGGGGATGGATTAGCTTGATAAGTATAAGGCTGTACTGAATTGTGATGAGAGAACAGTTTCGTTGGAAACCGATCTAGGTAGGATTGCTGAAGTGATGTGTGATAATTCTGGAATTCACTTGAGTAGTCTTTTACATATGGTTGAGACTTCTCAAGAGGAGATTAAAGATATCGATGTGGTCCAAGATTTTCCTAATGTATTCAAGGAAGTCAAGTGTTTACCTCCACATCGAGAGATAGAGTTTCGCATTGATTTGATTCCAGGAGCAGTACCAGTGATTCGGCCTAGTAGGAGGATGGTTTCTAGGGAGAGGGAGGAGCTAGTGAAGCAAACTCAGGATCTTTTGAAGAAGGGATTGATTAGACCCAGTTTTTCTTGTTGGGGTTCTGCTGCGGTGTTTATCACCAAGTCGGATGGGTCGCTAAGGTTCCGTGTTGACTATCGAGAGTTGAACAAAGTGACCATCCGAAATAAGTATCCTCTTCCTCGTATTAATGTTCTCTTTGACCAACTGCATGGAGCTTCTGTCTTTTCTCAACTAGATTTAGCTTCAGGTTTCCATCAGTTAAGTGTATTTGAGGACAGTATCCCCTTAACTGCATTTAGGGGACCAAATTGTTTCTATGAGTGGTTGGTTATGCCTTTCGGGTTAATCAACGCTCCTGCCTACTTTGTCGACCTGATGAACCGAGTCTTTCAAGATGTACTGAATAAGTTCGTTCTGGTATCCATCGATGATATCCTGGTCCACTCTAAGACTGAAGAAGTGCACAAGTAGCATTTGAAGACAGTGTTAGAGACTCTGAGAAGGCATGTTTTGAAAGAGAAATTCTCTAAGTGCCATTTTTGGAAATCGAAAGTCAAATTTTTGGGGCATATTGTTTCTGGAGAAGGTATCTCTGTAGATCCAGCGAAGGTTGAGACTATTCTGGAGTGGAAGCAACCGAAGACTCTGACTGAAGTCCGCAGTTTTCTAGGTTTAGCTGGCTACTATAGAAAGTTTATCAAGGATTATTCCAATATCTCTTCGCACCTAACTAAGCTGACAAAGAAGGGAGCTAAATTCAAATGGACACATGAATGTGAGGAAGCTTTCCAGAAGTTGAAGACGAAGTTGACAAGTGGTCCTGTGTTGGTTATTTCGGATGGAAAAAGCAAGTTTGAGGTTTATACAGATGCCTGTATCGTTGGACTGGGAGCAGTTCTGATGCAGAATGGAAAGGTGATTGCGTATGCGAATAGGCAGCTGAAGCCTCATGAAAAGAATTACGTTACGCATGATTTGGAATTGTTGGCTATCATTTTTTCTTTAAAGATCTGGAGGCACTATCTTTTGGGAGAGAAGTTCGAGTTATTCACGGACCACAAACCTTTGAAGTATCTTTTCTCACAGAAGGATCTGAATTTGAGACAGCTCGAGTTATGATTATCCGAAAACCACATCGATCCAAGTTAAACGATAGGTCGTGGCATCTCAAGTGAAGATCGAGATGGTGTTTTAGAGTGCAAGGGTTATTGCCGTTAACTCTGAGGGTGATTTCAAAATGAATGTAACGAGATAATGCCTTCGGTTTCGTTTGAACCCGAAACGAACTTGTATGGATTGAATGCTTTCAGAACATCGTCAGGTGGACGATGAGCATTCTAAGAGATGAGTTCTCTAAAGGTAATCGTAGCCTCAAGCCTCATCAACCGGGAATGGCTAAAACATGGAAGGTGCAGCAAGGATAAGTGGGTAGCACCCAAGTAGGACGAGATATAACCCTGTCTAGATGTCCCTTTTTGTTTCGGCTGTGTGCGCAGTTGTTGGCCACAGCTACGGGGTTGTCTTGTTCGAGACTGTCCAGTAAAGGATGGATCCAGCCTTGTGTTGCAGGGGATTTAGGGTGGATCCTCGGTACGGTGATCTAGGACCCGTTCTGCGACTGGCGGTACCCCAGTTACCCTACCATTGATGGAAACTCATTATCCAATAAGCGCCCTCGGATTTGATTGTATACCTATGTATGCTTGAATTTAATAAATTTAACAATTTCGGCTATTTTCTAGTTTATTTGAAAACCCTAGACCCTATTATAATATCACTGGATTTCCTATCAAATGATTTGGTTAGCGTAATGTATAAACTTACCCATGTTTATGTGTGGGAAGTCTTACGTGATACCCTTTGTTTCAAAAGATTTTTAAAGTTAAACAACTTTAACCTGTTTACTCACAGCAGACCCATGTCTGACCTGTTGTTTGTTCTATTTTCCTTAAACTCTTGGGTACTCAATTTTTATGAGTAGCCAAGTGATTAGGTCTTGGATTTGTTGAAGTCTGGAGGAGCTTGGAGCAGGAGTCCAGACATATCTATCTATTTAGTCCGTTGTGTTAGTTAACGTATGTGGTAATTTGGGATGAATGTAATGGCAGATATATGAATGTCTTGTTTGTATGATGTTATATAACTCTGATGTATGTAAGACTATATAATAATTATGTGATGTATTATATTTTGTTCCGTTTCCACTATGATATTCTGATATTTGTTAGTTCTTTCTTCTATCTTTTCTATTTCTAACTATTTCTTTTCTTATCGATGATACATATTTCTGTGGATAGTAAGGCGGGTTGTCACAAAAAATCAGCTGACTAATATGGTTGGCAATCCAATTAAGCCTCCTTAAGTGACTGGAAAAGTGAGGGGTTGTTAGAGATATAGGCTCAAACGGGAATTGAAAAACAAGCTCACGGGCAAGGTTAACAGAAGGGTTCCACTAGGTGAAGATAAAAACTTCACCCTCAATTATAATGCGGTCCATTTCTAGAACACGAGATCTCTCTCCAAGGTCAAAAAAATTTAAAAAAGTACATTGATTATCACACCTAACATTAACCGAACCACACAACCTCCGTAAACTAGGACTTTCTTTTTAACTATAGAGTAATGGGAGCCTCATTTAAAAAGAAGCCGACTAAATAGTCTTTCCAAAATGCGATACCGGCACCAATAATCTCCTTAGGAGGGGGACAGGTTTGTCTGAAAAAGCAACATCATAATGCTTGGGGACGAAAAATCCCGCATTTCTAAGCTTCTTCTTAAATAAAGATGATCAACCACAAACTAGCCTACGATGTCAACAATCCCAATGGGACATGGGAAATTCTCGACAACCGAAGGGAGGGCAGTAGAGGGTTCGTTGGTTACCTTTACGGGTAGATCAAAAGCAGAAGGCAGCTACCCCAAAATTGAAGCAGGACCATCTACTAAAGCATCTGCATCTAGCGAGCGAGAACCATCAAGCTGCCCAAGGCCACTGACTAAAGCGACTGAATATGATGAAATGATCCCAGCAGCATCCACAACTAGAAGCAACCTAGAGTTTGATGCCTCAAACCTAGCGGTAGGAGCAGCACCTCCATAATCTGAACCCATACCCAAATTAGTCTGAATGGCATCCAAGATTGGAGAACGAGCAGGAATGAGAGTGAAATCAATCAGTGACGCCATTAGCTATGCCGTGAGGCCAGGACTGGGAGCGAAAAAGGAAGCAATGTAGCGATCGTCGGCATACATGTAGCTAGATACAAGTTGAAAATCCAGAAACGAAAAGCCAGAAACAAAAATGAAGAAACCAAGTAGAATGAAAAATTGGAAATCAATGTCGAATTGAAAATGAAGGGACGAATTTAAAGTTTGGAATCAAAATGGCCAACCGCCATTAGGTTTTTCAATAAAATGAAAGGATGATTCAAAAATATTAGGATATTTATAGGTGTTTTACAATTATTGTAGTATTTTAGCATCTTATAACTTAGAATACTTTGTAAATTATGTTGTAGGAAATATTCCTTTTGGTTATGCAAATATTTATAAGGGTACTGTATAAATTGATTTTTTTCTAAAAGAGTTAAGTACCTTGTGTGACTTTTCATGATTGCACTTTCTTTTGATTTTATTCGTCTGGATTTGCTTGATTTTTAGCCTTTGACCACTAAGCAATGTTTGGAGATAGCTATCCTGGGAGAGAAGCTCAAGTCTGCTCTGATTCGAATTACCAAAATGAAGGGAGTATTGAAAGATGCCAAAGATGCATATATAGCTTTCTATGAAGATGAGATAAAGGTATTAAGTGACAAAGTTTAAGAGTTGTATCTTCGAATTGCTAAGAAAACTAGTGCAAAATATCATCCTATTGCATCCTTAGCCCCCGATGTTGTATCGAGGTCTGGTGTTGTTCCTTCGCCTCCATCGGGGTTGATCCCAATGTTGTTTTCCAGTGGTAGGAGGATTTGAAGAATTACTACAAGGCCAAATTCCATGAGATGAAGATCTAAGGGAGCATCCCTGGCTTCTCAAGCAAGTGGTAGTTCAAGTCAACGTCCTACATTGGGTGACTGCAGACCACATCGTTGCAAAAGAATCATATTCGTTGATTCTTCTAGGGATAAGTTAGAATTGTAATGTAGTTTTTTTAATATAAGCCATGGTTTTGAGCTTAGCTTTTGATGTAATTTTGCATGATGGTTATTTTATTATCACTTGTGATGTGTGCGCAAATGTGAAGACATGCAAATGCGAGTAGATTTCAGTGAATATTAGCAGATTAGTTTTTAAAATTTACCAGGCGAGCTTTAGGCATTTTATGGAACTAAACCGATTTGCAAGTTGCACCACATTCGATGCATCATCTTTTCTTTCCACTCTTAATTGATTCCTCGTGTGTTTTATGCTTCCTAAACTTGTTTTTTGGTATTCATGCTTTGTCATGCTCCGTCATGCTCTAGGCACGGTCAATCATGTTATTTCGCTGTAGACTATTTTTTGACTATGAAGTCAGGTCGCATATTTACAACCTTCTAATTCATGTGCATGGTTTGGTACACTAGTTCAGGTCGTCTAATATCCTTACATCCAGTGTAATTATTTGGCTGAGAAGCCTAGTTGTGTATGATACAACCTAATGTTATTAGCTATGTTGGTAAAATTAACACATAAAGATTTTTATACTGGTTCGGGCCGTTTAATATCCTTATGTCTTGTTCATTATATTACTATTTTTCATGATAACTACAACATTTTTTATACAAATAGCACTGCTTATACAAAATAAGGCATGAGATGCTTGGTATTCCATGTTCTCGAAACTAGCATTCCATCAGGCCTTGATAGTCGATATGTCCCGTTTACTATCACTTTTGGACCACCAGATGACCTTCCCAATTTCGGTCCAAAGCCACGTCAGCTGTGCCTTTGGTGTTGGTCATTACTCTTTGCAGCGTTAGGTCCCCCTTATAGAAGTTTAACTCCTTAAGCCTGGCATTGTAATTTTTTGCCATCTTTTGTCGGTATGCGACGAATCAAACTACTGCCTCATCTCTTTTCCCTTGAATAAGATTAAGAGCAGCTTCTTTTAATTCTTTGTTATGCTCTAGTGCATACAATATTATTCTATGTGATGAGACCTTTGATTCAAAGGGGAGCATGGCTTCATAGTTGTAAGTTATGGACAAAGTTGTATGGACGATTGGGGATTTGGATGAGG
The DNA here is from genome assembly GCA_030765085.1 of Allium cepa. Classification (NCBI taxonomy): domain Eukaryota; kingdom Viridiplantae; phylum Streptophyta; class Magnoliopsida; order Asparagales; family Amaryllidaceae; genus Allium; species Allium cepa. Next base: position 436,109,847 of record CM060943.1, read on the forward strand.
TTCTAAGGCCTATAACACTAAAGAGAACTCCTCCATTCCATTAGCCTTTTGCGGTTTTTTCTTGAGCTACTTATTAATGGTTTTGTTTGCTGCTTTGACTTTGCCATTCGTTTGTGGGTGTGCAAATGAGGAGAATTTTTTTATTGTTCTATTCCTTTCACAGAGCTTTGTGAACGCCTTACTTTCAAATTAGGTTCCATTATCTAAAATTATTTTGTAGGGATTTTCAAAACTAGTGACTATGTTCCCTACTACAAAAGCAACTACCTTTTTTATGATTGTAGCTAGAGGTTCTACTTCTACCCACGTGATGAAGTAGTTTATTGCCACCACGACAAACTTTGCCTTCCTTTTGACATGTGAAGTGGACCTATCAAATCTATGCCCCATATGTTGAAAAGCCATGGGCTGGCTAATGGGATGAGCTTATGGAATGGTTGCCTTGGGATACTTGCAAACCTTAGACATCTATCACATATTCTCACCTATTCCTATGCATCTTGAAGTGCAATGGGCCAGCAGTAATCGTGCCTAAATACTTCCTCTGCTAATGTGGCACCTCTGGAGTGATCCCCACATTGCCTTTCATGTACTTCACTCAAGACTTGTATTTCCTCTTCTTTGTGCATCTAAGATAACGGGTAGAGTAACCCCTCTAGTGTAATATGCCGTCAAAGAAGGAAAAAAATGGATCCTGATATCTTATTTTCCGGGCTTCATTTCTATTTCGAGGAAAGATTCCTTTTATCAAGAATTGTTTGATAAGAGCCATCCAGGAGTTTTCCTCTATCTATTGAGCGGTAGGCATAGTTGGAGACTACTCTTGATTTTCATCTATTTCCTGTTTCTAAGCTTCTTTAATCGTAGCTCATTGCACTCTAGTTAAAAACAATATTTAGTTAGCCTCGGTAACGATCGGTTCGGGTTGATATCCTATCGAGATTGCTTTCATTTCCTGTGCTACCTTCGTACTATCTAGTTTTGCTAATGAGTCCGTAGAAGAATTGTTTTCATATAGGATTTGCTCTGTATCAGCTTAATCAAACTGCTCTAGCAATCTTTTGGATAGTTCTATATATTTGGCTTGGTTTGGCTCTTTCATTTGGTAACTTCTCTGCACCTGATTTACAACTAGTTGGGGATCGCTATGAATCTTAATATAAATTACCTATATTACGTAAGCCATCCTTAATTCTATGAGGAGAGCCTTATATTCTATCACATTATTGGTGCCTTTGAATTCGAGCTGCCCTACCACATATATTTTCTACTCATCTGAAGTAATCAGCACAATCCGTCACTGCCCCCTATTCATTCGACCCTCCATCCGTAAATAATTTCTATAAATGCGGAGTGGGCGCTCCTTCCTCAGGTTGTGGCATAGTAGGAATAGTGCATTCCTCGATGAAATCTGCTAATGCTTGACCTTTGATTGCTTTTCTTGGAAAATAGGAGATATCATATCGACCGAGCTCCATCACCCATTTTAGCAAGCGACCTGATGTCTTTGGTTTTTGCAATATTTGCCTTAGCGATTTGTCCCTAAGGACTTTTATGGGATGTGCTTGAAATTGGGGTCGTAGTTTCCTTGTCATGAGAAGCAGATTATAAGCTAGCTTTTCAGTGATTGAGTGGTTGAGATATACTCTTGAAAAGCATTTTCTCATGAACTGATAGGCTTCTAGGTCCCTTCATCTTCTTGAACTATTGTAGCACTAGCAGCTTTATCGATTATAATTATGTACACATATAAGTCCTAACATGTTATTAGTTTTGATAGGATAAGGGTACTGATCATATGGTCCTTCAAATTTTGGAATGTGACTTTGCATTTCTCATTCCACTCAAAATTTCATCTATTTTCACTTGGTTAAAAAATGGTATGCACTAATCGGTTGCTTTGAAAATGAACCTGCTAAGAGCAGCCACCCTACCATTTAGGCTCATGACATCTTTTGGTTTTTCTAGGACTCCCATATTCCTTATGGGCCTCAATTTGCTCTAGTTTTTTTTAATGGTGCAAATGGTCAATGTTTATCCTAGGAACTTCTCTGACCGAATAGCAAAAGTGCATTTTAAGGGTAACAACTTCATATTATACCGCCTTAGGATCACAAATGTTTCCTCCAGCTCTCATACATGACTCGATGTTGCTCTTGACTTGACTGCATGTTGTCCACATATACTTCAACATGTTTTTCTAACTTGACCTTAAAACATCAGATTATCTAACCTCTAGTAGGTTGCCCCAGCATTTTTAAGTTCGAATAGCATGATTTGTAGCAGTATAAGCTTTTATCTGTCACAAAACTAGTATGCTCCCAATCTGGCTCGAACATAGCTATGCGATTGTAACCTAAGTATTCGTTCATGAACGAGAGCAGTTCGTGTCCACTGGTTGCATCCATTAGTTGGCCAGTTCTAGGTAGAGGAATGTCATCCTTTGCATAGGCCTTACCGAGGTTGGTATAGTAAGTTCTACATTTTGCATTGGATTTATTCACAAGAATAGGGTTGTGGATCCACTTTGGGTAGTGCACTTCCCTAATGAATCAATTTGCTTTATGCTCCTTGACTAGTTTAAGCAGATCATTATACCTTTCTTGATTTAGAGTCTTGCATTTTTGGTTAGCTGAATAAGCATTAGGATCAATGTTAAGTGCATGGCAGATGATGGATCGATCCATCCCTACCATGTATGAGCGTGCCCAAGCAAAAATCATCTGCTGATCTCTTTAGGAAGTTTATTAATTTGATTCTGGCTTCCATGCTGAGGTATTCTCCTATTTTAAGAACCTTTATGGGATCTTCAGGATCTATTTGTACATCTTCAATGTAATCTAATGGCATCAACTCTCTCCTTGTTTCCCCTAATCTCGGGTCTACTTCACTTTCTTCTTTTTCTTTGGTTAAGAATTGGTGGAGGATGCTTGCGTCTGAGCTTCCTTATAAAAATACTATGCATAGCGCAAGTTATACTCATCGGTTCCAATCATGTTCATATAATTTCTCTTCTCTTTCCTCACTAATTTTATGGTCGTAGAATGACCTATTTCAACATTAGCCTTGGTACTTTACACCGATGTATTTCTTGGAACTGGTTTGAGTTTTTTTCATTACCATCATCACAATTATTAGAGAGACAATAGAATATTTTTGAACGATGTTATTGCTAGAACCAAGGTTTACATTGCATAATTCTCGAGCTAACAATTGTTCTCCCCTAATCGATCCTAACCCTACAGGGGTATGGAACTTCATGATCAAGACCTTCTAGGAAATTACTGCTCCCATATCAATTAGTGTTGGTCTTCCCCAAAAATGCATTGTATGGAGATGGTTAATCAACAATCAGAAAGCTTGCATAGAATGATTTGTGAAGAGGGACAGTCTAGTGGTGATAAGAAGACGAGCTGATCCAATCGGAATAGTTGTAGTGTTATTGAAGCCGTAGATTGGTTCTGGGCTTCAGTATTTCTATGGGAAGCTTCATTTTTTCGAATGCAGATTTGAAAACGACATTAACTGAGCTTCTAGAATCCATAAAGACCTTCTTCATGATGTAATTTAAGATTTTCACCATAACTATCAGGGGATCTTGGTGCGGGAGAACTACCCCAGCGGCATCAATAGCAGTGACGATCAGTAGTATACTTTCATTTTTTCCTTGCTTCATGCAAGACATTATATTTTCATCTAAGGTAGATTTTCTTCTCAAGTTGAACTACATTAGGAAAATTACGAATAGCCACCGCCAAGAACGAACTTACCCTAGTCCATATCTCCTGAAGCATCAGGTGGCTGCTCCAACTAGATATACTAGGAAAAGCTTGCATCGATCCATCCTCCCTATGTTTTGAATGTCTATATAGTACCCAAATGTGAAAATATGGTCGTCTAGGTTTGTGATTTCATTGAATTTATCAATCGATAAGGCTTTAAAGTTATGAGGAAGTTTGCTTCTATAATGGTTTCACTAAACGAGAAGAACCATCTTCCCTCACTTCTTCTTTGTTATTTTGTCGGTAAAATTTTCCAGCTGCTCCATATAAGCCTTTAATTGATGGATCTCATCCTTCCTGGGATCCATTTAGGACGAACTATCCTTACAGAGTAAAGTAACTTCATCATCCTCAGGAGTAGTTTGTGTCTGCTTTTTTAACATCAGTGGTGATATTAGAAGGCTTTGATTTGATTTGGGAATTGAAATGGATTTTTCCTTTGAGCTTGGCATAAGTTTTTTGGGCCAACACCATTGTTCTCATTTCTACGATTGCTGTCATTACTCACACACTACATAGTCAGTGCAGTAGGTGAACGGTGGTGGTGAGTGGATGGCCGAGGGGAGCTGATTGGTCTAAGTGCACTCTGTTGGACCATGGATCTCTCTAATCCCTCATGCATTAGTTTATTTGGTCCATAAAGGCTTGAAGATCTATAAGGGTAGGGTATGGGGTAGGCTCTGTAGAAATTTCTGCCTCGATTTGGGCCATAGAGGCGATGAGTGGACTTTTTGGGATTTTTGAGGCAAAGTGAAGAAGTTCTTGGTTGAGAGGAGCACTGAAATATATGGGTTCATGGTATTATATTGGTGTCTAAAGGAAACATAAGTAAAGTTTACTAGAGAGGAAAATCGATCTTCCTACCAGCGCCAAAAATGTCAATTAGATTTTATGTCTTAGAAATACCAATGTATTTCTTTATGAAGTAATGACGATGCTAAATGCTTTCGTGATTATGAATCAACAAAATTACGTAATATTAAAATTGCCTTTAAGAGGAGTAATTATGCTGCTTTAATGCTTACACAATTATGAGGGGAGATATTCGAAATATTAGGAATCAATTTGTTAAATCAGTCTATCTCAGTTTAAGCACTAAAAGGTTAAAATAGTAAAGTGATGTACTGAAAGATATAAAAGGACACAAAGAATTTACGTGGTTCAGATGTTAATAAATCATACGTCCATAGGTAAAATATCTAATTCTTCTCACTTAATTCTTTGTATAAACAAAAATGGTAGAGAGTACAATTTTTGATTTGCGTGTCCAAAAAGGGTAAAGTCATATTCCCTCCCTTTCTACTACAGTATCCTATTTATTTATAGTGCACAAAGGTTCACGTGGATTACTAACATCATTCTTCTACCCTTTTAATTCCTGCCTTTTGATCATGCCACATGTCGACTATCCATCTTGCTTATTTGATATACATGGATCACTAACATGGCCTTTGGTGGGAAACTGTAATTTGAGCGGTTAAATTTCAAATTTTGATGTGAGAATCCAATTTTGAATAGGCCATGACCCGATGGCTTTATACAACATTCAAAAATGGACTGCAAATGCATGTAGGCGGAAATGCGATGATGGATTACCCTAAGTTAGGAAGACTGTGCTATTGTAAACACCCCAAAACTTTGCTATTAGGAATGAGCCATTAAGAACTGTGCCCTAGTTGTTATGCATGGTGACTATATTCCATAGAATTTATACTATATCAGCTCTTTTGAAGCCATGTTTATCTTGTGGTTGTATGGCTATTTTTCCCTATTGCCTCCTCCTTTGGGTCTTTGTACTTATGGGTAGCATCTTGTTCGAAATTGCGGCTCAGTTCTATCACTTCAACGTCAAATCAGGATGGCGGCGCATCCTTATAGATTTTTTTATGTTGATAGAAGATTGTGGCATAGAGCTGCCACTTTAGATGTTCGTTTAAGATTATGGTGCTTTCCTATTTGCGTATAGTCGCTTTAAGGGTTGTACCGTAGTTCTCTATCTTGTTGTTATTTAAAAATTGTGCAACAGTTCCAACTTTCTAAGTCTCACTTTTTGGAGCCATAGCATAACCACATTTGTGTTTTGATACTTGAAAGCTATGTCCTAGTTCTATCTATTAAAGTGAGTATTAAGGTTGCAGATCGATTCCTACACTTTGTAGCCATCTTAAATTTTCGGCTCAGTGTTAAAGTGTCAAAGTTATGTTCAATGGGAAGGTGTAGCCTTTAAGCTTTGTCATCGACTCAGGATTTTGGCATAGCACTATGTGACGACCCGGAATTTTAGGCAATATCAATTTTATAATCTGTATTAATAATTAATTTGATTTGATGATTTTTCTTTATAATTTTAATTTAAATTGGTAAATTTAATCTTTAAAAGGTTATTAATTTTTAATCTGACAAAATTGATAAGATTTATTTTTCAAAGCTAATAAAATTTTATTCTATTTATAATATATATATATATATATATATATATATTTGATATACATTGTGAATAGGAAAATCTTTTGTAAAAGATAAATTTTCAAATTGTAATATATATATGTATGTATATGTTATAATTTGAAGTTGTTTTAAAAGTTAATCTATTAATAATTTATATATGTATGAATTGTAATTTAAAGCTTTGTTTTAGAACTAATATTTTTCAAAAGCTAATTTAAAGATAAATTCAATTGTTTTTAAAATATAAGATAATTATTTATTTTAAATATGATAGTTTAAAAAGGATTTAAACAAAGTTTTGTCTTGTTTTCTTTTAAAATGGTTAAATTAAAATGGTTATAAACGTATATATATAAATGTTTTAGATTTTTAATATATGTATAAGAAATATATTTGTATTATAACTAGTTTTATAATATTTTCTTTAAAGATTAAATTTATATATATTCATACATAAGTATTTAGTAAATTAAATAAGTAAGTTTATATTTACATTTAAATTAAATAAAAAATTATAAAAAGATACTTAAGTAACATGTGTAACATATTAACACCTCTCAAAAACATGTGTTGAAAATTTAAGTTGTATTAGTGACAAGTGTAAGTTTAATCAACAAGTGTCTTCATTCTTTTTTTTAATAAACATAACATAATTCATTTAAACATAAAGAAATTTGTTCCTCGTTCAATTTCCAAATCTTTCTTTTTCTCAGATTCTTTTTCTTCATTCTTCCATGAATTAAAGAGCAAATCAGAAAAATAACAAAACCTGAAATAACAACTAAAAGCAAAGGATAAAATCCGAGAATTTAAAATCTGCAAAACCAAATTTGAAAGTAAAAGCTGCAACCTTCAAATCTTCTACAAATTCAAATGGGATGAATATCAAGATCAACTCAGCTGTTTCAACATTTTAAAAACATCAAATTAAAGGCATGCAAGGATTCATTTTCATCAGCAAGCAAAGTCAAAACATTTTTCCAGATTTAAATGTTCAGGCCTGGAAGTATTCAAACATGCTCTACATAAAAAAAGTGAGTAAATTATTTTAAAAACAGTTTGTTCTGGATTTTAACTACCATGCATGTGATGATTAGTGAATTTATCTTGATGTGGCATGAAAATCTTCAGTATTCATATTATTGAATTTATAGATATGTATTTATTTGTGAAATAGGTCTATATATTTGTAGAAACTCTGTTTTCTGTTTTTTTAGAACATATTTCACTTCAAAAATTCTAAAGTAACATCATTAATGGACTGATGATTAAATGAATGTTGTATGTTAATGTTTGATAGAAATTTTAAAAATAGTTTCTGTAATTTTTAATTTACAAATAATTCTAAAAATGAAAAATACTTTAAACCACTGATACATGTTAAAAATCATTGAACTCAAATTATAGTTTAGATTGTGTGAATGAATTCGTGTTGGAAAATCACGAATTTTAACACTAATTTCAGAATTTATAAGTTGGTATTTGATTTGGAATTGTGAGTTGAACGATTTCGGCTATTTGATGAATGGCCGACGATCAACTCGATGTTGGGGGTTGTAATCTTGGTCGAAGCTAGCTTGTGAGTTGTTGATGATGGGAAAAATCCTTTCGAATATTTCCAGTGGCCATGATGATCTGATTTGAACGATTTAGGTTTTTTTACTGTCGTTTTGGTTGAGATAAAATTGTAGTGATCTCTGCAAATTAGAGTTGCGGTCTCAATCGCGAGGGTCGTGATAGCATCGTGGTGGCGCGAGGTTACTCTGGTAGGAGAGCCATAGGTTCCGGTGTCGTGATGGTCGGCAATGGGGGAGGTTTGGTGGTTCGAGTTTCTGTAGTTTTGGAGCGTAGGTTCGAATTTTGTTTTGAGCTTGGATTGTTCGATCTGGGTTCTTATTTGTTCTCGCGTGTGATACTGTGACCGTCGATGATGGTCGCAACGAGCTACGGCGGCCGGAGGTGATGGGGTAGGTGCACCGTGCACGTTGTGTGCACTGGGTAATATGGTTTGGGGAAGACGAGTTCTACTCGAAGGGCTGTTCGTGTTTTTCGTACAGACGACTCGAAGCAGGGTTTTTGGGTTTTAGCTCGGGGAAGATGTGTGAGATTGCCGTGCTTGTCTCGGGTTTTTAGGATCTTGCTTTGCAGTTAAGTTCTTTAAAATGATATAAGTTGCAAAATTTACTTGTCGTTGAAATAAATGAAGGTAAGCGTTAAATTATAAACAAGTTTTATAAAAAAACAAAATACAAGGTTAAAACTTGTTGTTCTTGGAATAAATGTAATTCAAACTTTTAAAAGTGATAATTGAGTTCAATTTCAAATTTAAAATGTTTTAAGATGTTTGCTTTAGAAAGTAATTATCTTAATTAAATTTTGAATTTCAATTTAAAGGAGTGTTTTGAATTTAATGTATTAAATCAAAGTTTAAAAGTAAATTTTTAAGGAATGTTTAATAACTAAGTTTCAAATTATATTGAAAATGAATAAGTTGAATTAGATAGTTAAAGTGTTTTAAATTTTAAAATTTGGTTTCCTAATGCTTAATTCAAATAAGGTAAATGTTATAATTTTATAAACCAAAAAAAATAATTTGTCTTCAAGTTATTTAAATTTGATTAATTCAAATAATTAATTTGTGAAAATAAATATGGTTAAATTATTATTGTTATGAATGTAAGAATACTTAATTAAATATGATTTGTTAATAAGTAAAGAGTTTAATTAAGATACATGCTTTTCTTAGTTTATTTAAAATTTTTAAATATAATAAGTTAATTAATTGATTATTTAATTAATTTTAAATAATTAGTTGAATGTTTATTTAATTTTCAATAATCACTTAATTATGAATTAATTAAGTGTAATTACTTAATGAGGTAATTAATGGTTAATTATTGAATGTAATTAAGGAAGAGAAATTACTTATGAAAGTAATTAGTGTGTAATTATTTATGGAAGTAATTAGAGGAAATTACTCATGGGAATAATTACGTTGAAGTGATTAATGGATAATCACTCGATGTTATTAATTAAGGAATTAGTTTGTATAATTGTTTTGAAGTTAATTAATTATGGAGTAATTAATTAATTAAAGAATTAAGGATTATTTAATGATGGAATTAATTACTTGTTAAGTAATTAATTAAAGAGTAATCATCTAATGAAAGTAATTAGAAGATAATTACTTATGTAGGTAATTAAGGGTTAATTACTTGGTTAATTTTAGTTAATTAATTAATGAGATTAATTAATTAATGAATGAGATTAATTTAAGATTAATTACAAAGTGTAATTAATTTAAAATGTAATCAATTAATTAAGTAATTAATTAAGGATTATTTATTAATTTAATTGATTAATAATCACTTAATGAAGTAATTAAAGATTAATTAATTAGAATAATTAATCAAAGGGTTAATATAATTAATTAAGAAGTTAATTAATTAAGATACGTAATTACAAGTTATTAATTACCGTATATGATTAATAAGACCATTAATTACAAGTTAATTATTTAATTTATTAAAGGAATTATTAATTAATAAGGATCATTAGTTAATATAATTAATGAAATAAATCAAGGTTGATTAATAGAAGTGATTAATTTAAAAAGTAATTAATTAAAGTATGATTAATTGTAATTAGTAAAGGTTTAATGTAATTAATCATGGTTGATTAATTAATGGAAGTAAATGAAGGATCATTAATTATTGAAATTAATGATAGTAATTAAAGGTTAATTACTGAATATGGATAATTACTTGGATGTAATTAAAAGATGATTAATCAAGGAAGATTAATTAAAGAAGATCATTAAGAGATGATTAATTTATTTATCTTGAATAAATAAATGAAGAAGGATTTAGGTAATCCAATTGATTAAGAGCTAATCAATTCTGTTTATGGATGATTGATTAATATTGATTAATTGATATTGAATGATTGATATTGGATGTTGAATGACGTTGGATGATTCGGGTATGATATCTATGATATGTGATATGCTGCTTTGTGAGATGAATGTCTAATATGAATTATCTATTGTGATAATGTGATTCATCTATCTGTTTATATCATCCTGAATATAAGTTTAAATTGTTTAAAACCCTTAAACAACTTGGACATTAAAATGGCGTTTGGATTCGGTGAGACCGGGATCGGGTTTCCATATTTGGATATCCGAAAACCACATCGATCCAAATTAACGTTAGGTCGTGAATCCAAGTGGAGCTTAGTGAAGACTCGAGGTGTAAGAACTATTCGTCAGTATAACTCTGGGGGTGATTCCGTGATGAGTTTGACGGAGATAGTACTTATAGGTTCGAGATGGTGATTCAGAGTGCAAGGGCTATGGTCGTTGACTCTGAGGGTGATTCCAAAATGAGTGCAACGAGATAGTGCCTTCGGTTTCGTTCGAACCCGGAACGAACTTATATGGATTGAATGCTTTGAGAACATCGTTAGGTGGACGATGAGCATTCTAAGATAGATGTGTTCTATAAAGGTAATCGCAGCCTCAAGCCTCATCAACCGGGAATGGCTAAAACAGGGGAGGTGCAACAAGGCTTGGTGGGTAGCACCCATTTCAGGGTGAGGTCATTCCTGTGTAGATGTCCCTTTTTATTTTGGCTTTGTGGGTGGTTGGTCGCGCCAACCACGGGGTGATCTTACTCGGGACTGTTCAGTAAGGAATGGTCCCGGCTTTGTGATGCAGGGGATTGGGCGTAATCCTCGGTACTGTAATCTAGGCCACGTACTGTGACGGGCGGTACTCCGGCAGCCCTGCCATTGATGGAAACTCATTCTTCCTACGAGACCCTACAGTTTTGTTTGTATTACCCACTTTTGTGGCTAGTAGCTGGAATTTAATAATGTAACAATTTCGGCTATTTCTTATTTACTTGAAACCCTAGACACTATTATAATATCACTGGCTTTCCTATCAAATATTTTGGTTAGCGTAAGGTAAAAACTTTTCCATGTCTATGTGTGGGAAGTCTTACGTGATACCTTTTCTTTTCAAAAGTTTTTTCTAAAAGTTAAGCAATTTTAACCCGTTTACTCACACCAGACCCCTGTCTGACCCGAGTGTTTATTTTCTATTTTATTTAACTCTTGGGTACTCATATTATGTATGAGTAGTCGAGTGATTCAGGTTTGCTTGACGAATTCTGGAGGAGATATGGAGCAGGAGGCTTCCACGTGTAGATATATTATGGTTCCGCTATGTTTTGTGTTGTACCTGTATCTTGTGTACTTGAGTTGTATAGTTAGACAGATGTTTATAACTGTCTAATATGTGTTGTATAAGTTGTGTACTCTGATGTAATATGATACTATGTAATATTTTATGTGATATATTATATTTCATTCGTTCCGCTGTGAGTTATCTGATGTTGTTGTGTTTATTCTTTCTTATCTTTTCTTCTTCTATCCCTTTCTTTCTTAATAGTGATGCGACTTTCTGGTGTTAGAAAGTTAGGTCGCTACTGCTGGTATCAGAGCATTAGGTTGAGTGAATACCTAGGCTCTAGAGTGGTGTCTTTCTTGAGAGAGCGTACTTGTAATTTTTTATATATAACTATATATATATCCATATTTACCTGTTCTGTTGGGTTATCTGTTTGGATTTTCCAACATAAGTTTTAGAGGTAGACGGAGTAGTGGTGTGTGTGTGTAACACGACTACCACTAATGGAAGAGGTCCATATGTTTGAGGTTGTAAGTATATTTGTCGAGACTGTAGACCTAATACTGTCTCGAGTAAGATTTGTAGTTTGGAGTAAGGATTTCTCTGATATCCGAAGGAAATCTTCTAAAGATTCAGAGTCGATCTTTGAAGTGTAAGTTTGGATCTGTCGGAAGTGCAGAAGTAAGTGATGATATCTTGATAACTGCATGATGAGATGCAGTATCCATGGATATTTCTGAAGATGTTTTCTCTTGAAGCAGTTTTAGAAGTTGTTGAGGAGCAGTCTTTACCTGCCGCAGGAAAGACTCGTCTGTGTAGAAGTTATCTGGATTTTTAGCAAGGAGGTTGGCTGTTCTGGAATATGAGACTAAGGTTTATGAGTTGTTTCGCTTCGGCATGGTGTCATTTTTCGTTCCTTAAGGAGAGCGAGATGTTGATGCTTGGTTTGGATCCTGAATTTCTTGAGAGGTTGTCTGCCATCTCGAAGGTCTGTTGTGTGGTTTGTTGATGGTTTTGGTTTTCGAGGAGCCTTTGGATTCGAAGTTTTTAGTTAGCTGTGGAAGCAGTGCAATTCGAAGTGTTCGGTGTGCTGACGAGAAGGTCTTTTAGCTTTGCAATATCATCGAGGTAGAGTTTGGAAGCAGCAGTGTGGCCATTTCTCCGATAGTTCAGGAATCTTGGTGGTTCTTCTTTCAGCAGTCCGGGCAGTTGGTGAAAGTTTTCTTGAAGGGTTAACCTTGTTTGGAAAAGCTTAAAGCTGTTCTAATTTGGTAAAGAGAGGACAGTTTCTTTGGAATCTGAATTAGGTAGGATCGCAAAAGTGACTTGCGATTGGTTTGGGAGTTTTTCTTAGGCAATCTTTTGTTTGAGACTGAGGGTTCTCATTTGGAAGTAGGAGCTACTAAGTAATCAGAAGTTTGTCTGCATCTGAGTTGAGTTCCATAATTGTTTTGGATTCCAGAAGCGATTCTGGTAGTTAACCTGGTTGTAGGATGGTTCTTGGAGAAGGAGAATTGGTGTAGCAGCTCAGAATTTTTTTGGAATTTGGGTTGGTCGGATCTAGCTTTTGAGTTAGATTTCTGTTATAAGGTAGTGTGACCAAGTCAGATGGGTCACTAAGATTATATGGATTTGATGAACAAAGTTTCCCGGATATATTGGATAAGTTTGTACTCATGTTCATCAACAGTATTATCATCTATTTCAGAATCAGAGTTGTGCAGCGGAAGCGAGGTAGCAGCTGTGCGAGGAAGGAAGCAAGTTTAGTTTGCTATTGCTTGAGAAGTGAGCTTGTGTTCTGGATTTCGACGGATCTTGGAAGACTTTTCTATTTGATAGGATCCAGAAACTGGTTTGCTTTGGTCTAGTTGTTTCTGGAAGTATCAGCATAGGTTGAGCTGATCAAGAAGAGGATTGGCAGTCCAGGATTGTCTGTTGAGTTATGCAGATATGAGAGGTAAGGAGTTTGGAATTCGAAGTTGAAGACTTCATTGTTGTTAAGATTTCTCTGGTTAAGAGAGCAACATTTGGGTAAGATTGGATGGTTAGTGCTGAGGCATTTGAGATTTCTTATCTGTGTTTTTGATAGGATAAGGTTGAATTGCCAGTTTGGATAGCTGGAATTCATCGTATTTCACGTATCTCTGAGGGAGTACGTGTATAATTCATTGTTGGTTGTGGAATCTGCAGTTCAGTTGGATTTGGAAGTCGAGCTGGACTTGATTATAGTCCGATGTTCTGTTCAGTGTGGTGGATCTAGAGATGAGAGGAGCTCCGGATTTTGGTGCTGTAGTTAGTTTAGCTTCTGTAGAGAGAGTCTTCCGGTGATTTATACTTGGAAATCTCTAGATAGTTAGTAAGATTTATTCTGATTTGTGTCAGGATAATTAGTTAGGTTTGTTTGTTTGATTGATTGCTATGGTTGTTAGTTACTAGTTGATAGGTATGCTTTACTGTATGAAATTGAAATCTTTGCTGGGTTATTAAATTATCTTTGCTTTTAAATTTCGGGGACGAAATTCTTTTAAGGGGGAGGAATGTGACGACCCGGAATTTTAGGCAATATCAATTTAATAATCTGTATTAATAATTAATTTGCTCTGATGATTTTTCTTTATAATTTTAATTTAAATTGGTAAATTTAATCTTTAAAAGGTTAATAAATTTTAATCTGACAAAATTGATAAGATTTATTTTTCAAAGCTAATAAAATTTTATTCTATTTATAATATATATATTTGATATATATTGTGAATAGGAAAATCTTTTGTAAATAGTGGTCCAGTGGTTTCGACATAGTGGATGTTGCTACATTGTGTTGTAGTGGCACCGGATCGATTCCCAGCGGCCACAATAATGAGACATAGTGCACGGCCACTTATAAAACCGGCTTAACCAAAGGTCAGAGCGACATAGTCTCCCTGTCCCCAAAGTTTTGTCAAGTTCTAGTGGTCCAGTGGTTTCGACATAGTGGATGTTGCTACATTGTGTTGTAGTGGCACCGGATCGATTCCCAACGGCCACAATAATGAGACATAGTGCACGACCACTTATAAAACCGACTTAACCAAAGGTCAGGGCGACATAGTCTCCCTGTCCCCAAAGTTTTGTCCGCAAGTAGTGGCGTAGTGGTAAGATACTTGCGTCTTGGTAAGCAGGTCGCAGGTCCGATCCCCGTCTGCCCTACTCCCAATTCCAAGGCGTGGAGGTGGGTCCCCATAAATCCTAACAAATTTTCAAATTGTAATATATATGTATGTATATGTTATAATTTGGAGTTGTTTTAAAATTTAATCTGTTAATAATTTATATATGTATGAATTGTAATTTAAAGCTTTGTTTTAGAATTAATATTTTTCAAAAGCTAATTTAAAGATAAATTCAATTGTTTTCAAAATATAAGATAATTATTTATTTTAAATATGATAGTTTAAAAAGGATTTAAACAAAGTTTTGTCTTGTTTTCTTTTAAAATGCTTAGATTAAAATGGTTATAAATGTATATATAAAAATGTTTTAGATTTTTAATATATGTATAAGAAATATATTTGTATTATAACTAGTTTCATAATATTTTCTTCAAAGATTAAATTTATATATATTCATACATAAGTATTTAGTAATTTAGTAAATTAAATAAGTATGTTTATATTTACATTTAAATTAAATAAAAATTTATAAAAAGATACTTAAGTAACATGTGTAACATATTAACACCTCTCAAAAACATGTGTTGAAAATTTAAGTTATATTAGTGACAAGTGTGTAAGCTTAATTAACAATTGTCTTTATTCTTTTTTTTATTTTTAATAAACATAACATAATTCATTTAAACATAAAGAAATTTTCTCCTCTTTCAATTTCCAAATCTTTCTTTTTCTTAGATTCTTTTTCTTCATTCTTTCATGAATTAAAGAGCAAATCAGAAAAATAACAAAATCTGAAATCAAAACTAAAAGCAAAAGATAAAATCTGAGAATTTAAATCTGCAAAAACCAAATTTGAAAGTAAAATCTGCAACCTTCAAATCTTCTACAAATTCAAATGGGATGAAGATCAAGATCAACTCAGCTGTTTCAACACTTTAAAAACATCAAATTGAAGGCATGCAAGGATTCATTTTCATCAGCAAGCAAAGTCAAAACATTTTTTCAGATTTAAATGTTCAGGCCTGGAAGTATTAAAACCTTCTCTACATAAAAATAGTGAGTAAATTATTTTAAAAAACAGTTTGTTCTGGATTTTAACTACCATGCATGTGATGATTAGTGAATTTATCTTGACGTGGCATGAAAATCTTCAGTATTCATATTATTGAATTTATAGATATGTATTTATTTGTGAAATAGGTCTGTATATTTGTAGAAACTCTGTTTTTTGTTTTCTGTTTTCTTTAGAACAGATTTCACTTCAAAAATTCTAATCTCCCAGTAACATCATTAATGGACTTTGATGATTAAATGAATGTTGTATGTTAATGTTTGATAGAAGTTTTAAAAATAGTTTCTGTAATTTTTAATTTACAAATAATTCTAAAAATGAAAAATACTGTAAACCACTAATACAAGTTAAAAATCAATAAACTCAAATTATAGTTTAGATTGTGTGAATGAATTCGTGTTGGAAAATCACGAATTTTAACACTAATTTCAGAATTTATAAGTTGGTATTTGATTTGGAATTGTGAGTTGAACGATTTCGGCTATTTGATGAATGGCCGACGAACTCGATGTTGGGGGTTGAAATCTTGGTCGAAGCTAGCTTGTGAGTTGTTGATGATGGGAAAAATTCTTTCGAATTTTTCCAGTGGCCATAGTGATCCGATTCGAACGATTTAGGGTTTTTTTTACTGTCGTTTTGGTTGAGATAAAATTGTAGTGATCTCTGAAAATTGGAGTTGCGGTCTCGATCGCGAGGGTCGCGATAGCATCATAGTGGCGTGAGGTTGCTCTGGTAGGAGAGCCATAGGTTCAAGCGTCATGATGGTCGACAATGGGGGAGGTTTGGTGGTTCGAGTTTCTGTAGTTTTGAAGCGTAGGGTCGAATTTTATTTTGAGCTTGGATTGTTCGATCTGGGTTCTTATTTGTGCTCGTGTGTGATATTGTGACCGTCGACGATGGTCGCGACGAACTACGGCGGCCGGAGGTGATGGGGTAGGTGCACCGTGCACGTTGTGTGCACTGGGTAATATGGTTTGGGGAAGACGAGTTCTACTCGAAGGGCTGTTTGTGTTTTTCGTAGAGACAACTCGAAGCAGGGTGTCTGGGTTTTAGCTCGGGGCAGATGTGTGAGGTTGCCGTGCTTGTCTCGGGTTTTTAGGATCTTGCTTTGTAGTTAAGTTCTGTAAAATGATATAAGTTGCAAAATTTACTTGTTGTTGAAATAAATGAAGGTAAGCATTAAATTATAAACAAGTTTTATAAAAAAAACAAAATACAAGGTTAAAACTTGTTGTTTTTGGAATAAATGTAATTCAAACTTTTAAAAGTGATAATTGAATTCAATTTCAAATTTAAAATGTTTTAAGATGTTTGCTTTAGAAAGTAATTATCTTAATTAAATTTTGAATTTCAATTTAAATGAGTGTTTTGAATTTAAAGTATTAAATCAAAGTTTTGAAGTAAATTTTTAAGAATGTTTAATAACTAAGTTTCAAGTTATATTGAAAATGAATAAGTTGGATTAGATAGTTAAAGTGTTTTAAATTTTAAATTTTGATTTCTTAATGCTTTATTTCAAATAAGGTAAATGTTATAATTTTATAAACCAAATAAAATAATTTGTCTTCAAGTTATTTAAATTTGACTAATTCAAATAATTAATTTGTGAAAATTAATATGGTTAAATTATTGTTGTTATGAATGTAAGAATACTTAATTAAATATGATTTGTTAAGAAGTAAAGAGTTTAATTAAGGTACATGCTTTTCTTAATTTATTTAGAATATTTAAATATAAGAAGTTAATTAATTGATTATTTAATTAATTTTAAATAATTAGTTAATTGTTTATTTAATTTTTAATAATCACTTAATCATGAATTAATTAAGTGTAATTACTCAATGAGGTAGTTAATGGTTAATTATTGAATGTAATTAAGGAAGAGAAATTACTTATGAAAGTAATTAGTGTGTAATTATTTATGGAAGTAATTAGAGGAAATTACTCATGGGAGTAATTAAGTTGAAGTGATTAATGGATAATCACTCGATGTTATTAATTACGGAATTGATTTATATAATTGTTTTGAAGTTAATTAATTATGGAGTAATTAATTAATTAAAGAATTAAGGATTATTTAATGATGGAATTAATTACTTGTTAAGTAATTAATTAAAGAGTAATCATCTAATGAAAGTAATTAGAAGATAATTACTTATGTAAGTAATTAAGGGTTAATTACTTAGTTAATTTTAGTTAATTAATTAATGAGATTAATTAATGAATGAGATTAATTTAAGATTAATTACTAAGTGTAATTAATAAAAAATGTAATTAATTAATTAAGTAATTAATTAAGGATTAATTATTAATTTAATTGATTAATAATCACTTAATGAAGTAATTAAAGATTAATTAATTAGAATAATTAATCAAAGGGTTAATATAATTAATTAAGAAGTTAATTAATTAAGATAAGTAATTACAAGTTATTAATTACTGTATATGATTAATAAGATGATTAATTACAAGTTAATTATTTAATTTATTAAAGGAATTATTAATTAATAAGGATCATTAGTTAATATAATTAATGAAATTAATCAAGGTTGATTAATAAAAGTGATTAATTTAAAAAGTAATTAATTAAAGTATGATCAATTGTAATTAATAAAGGTTTAATGTAATTAATCATAGTTGATTAATTAATCGAAGTAAATGAAGGATCATTAATTATTGAAATTAATGATAGTAACTAAAGGTTAATTACTGAATATGGATAATTACTTGGATGTAATTAAAAGATGATTAATCAAGGAAGATTAATTAAAGAAGATCATTAAGAGATGATTAATTTATTTATCTGCAATAAATAAATGAAGAAGGATTTAGGTAATCCAATTAATTAAGAGTTAATCAATTCTGTTTATGGATGATTGGTTAATATCGATTAATTGATATTGGATGATTGATATTGGATGTTGAGTGATGTTGGATGATTTGGGTATGATATCTATGATATGTGATATGCTGCTATGTGAGATGAATGTTTGATATGAATTATCTATTGTGATAATGTGATTCATCTATCTGTTTATATCATCCTGAATATAAGTTTAAATTATTTAAAACCCTTAAACAATTTGGACATTAAAATGGCGTTTGGATTCGGTGAGACCGGGATCGGGTTTCCATATTTGGATATCCGAAAACCACATCGATTCAAATTAACGTTAGATCGTGAATCCAAGAGGAGCTTAGTGAAGACTCGAGGTGTAAGAACTATTCATCAGTATAACTCTGAGGGTGATTCCGTGATGAGTTTGACGGAGATAGTATTTATAGGTTCGAGGTGGAGATTCAGAGTGCAAGGGCTATGGTCGTTGACTCTGAAGGTGATTCCAAAATGAGTGCAACGAGATAGTGCCTTCGGTTTCGTTCGAACCCGGAACGAACTTGTGTGGATTGAATGCTTTCAAAACATCGTCAGGTGGACGATGAGCATTCTAAGATAGATGTGTTCTATAAAGGTAATCGCAGCCTCAAGCCTCATCAACTGGGAATGGCCAAAACAGGGGAGGTGCAGCAAGGCTAGGTGGGTAGCACCCATTTCAGGGTGAGGTCATTCCTGTCTAGATGTCCCTTTTTATTTCGGCTTTGTGGGTGGTTGGTCGCGCCAACCACGGGGTGATCTTACTCGGGACTATTCAGTAAGGAATGGTTCCGGCTTTGTGGTGCAGAGGATTGGGCGTATTCCTCGGTACTGTGATCTAGGCCACGTACTATGACGGGCGGTACCTCGGTAGCCCTACCATTGATGGAAACCTATTCTTCCTACGAGACCCTATGGTTTTGTTTGTATTACCCACTTTTGTGGCCAGTAGCTGGAATTTAATAATGTAACAATTTCGGCTATTTCTTATTTACTTGAAAACCCTAGATACTATTATAATATCACTGGATTTCCTATCAAATGTTTTGGTTAGCGTAAGTTAAAAACTTTTTCATGTTTATGTGTGGGAAGTCATACGTGATACCTTTTCTTTTCAAAAGGTTTTTCTACAAGTTAAGCAATTTTAACCTGTTTACTCACACCAGACCCATGTCTGACCCAAGTGTTCATTTTCTGTTTTATTAAACTCTTGGGTACTCATATTATGTATGAGAAGTCGAGTGATTCAGGTTTGCTTGACGAATTCTGAATGAGATATGGAGCAGGAGGCTTCCACGTGTAGATATATTATGGTTCCGCTGTGTTTTGTGTTGTACATGTATCTTGTGTACTTGAGTTGTATAGTTAGACAGATGTTTATAACTGTCTAATATGTGTTGTATAAGTTGTGTACTCTGATGTAATATGATACTATGTAATATTTTATGTGATATATTATATTTCATTCGTTCCGCTGTGAGTTATCTGATGTTGTTGTGTTTCTTCTTTCTTATCTTTTCTTCTTCTATCCCTTTCTTTCTTAATAGTGATGCGACTTTCTGGTGTTAGAAAGTTGGGTCGCTACACACTATCTGGATTTTATTCTTTCTTCCTTTCCATATTTTTTCTTTTATTATGGGAACAAACCATTTAGGCTCGGTGCTCGTCTTACTTTCACTTTGAAAACGTTTTGGAAAATATGGGTGTAACACATTTCATGCCTTTCTGAATATCACCCCATCTACCATGCTGAGAATGTAAGATCCATTCCTTAAATTTTTATCAATGACCGATGGTCCTTCTCAAACCGATTTGAATTCCCTCGGTTTAGGGAAAATCCATTTCAAAACTAGATCTCCTTCTCTAAGGGGATGAAACTTCACTTTTGCATTGTATCGCTTTGGGTTCTTTTGCTTATGGGTGGCAGCTTTCAAGCTAACTTTGTCCTATTTCTCTTCAACCAAGACCAGTGACATATTTAGCAACTCCTCATTTTCATTTGAACCATAATGAATGAGCTTATAAGATGGGACTGCAGTTTTGATGGGAATCATAGCCTTTGAGTCATATGCTAAGGAAAAAGTAGTATGTCCCATTGTAGTCTTATAGGTGGTTCAGTAAACCCAGAGTGCAAACGGTTATTCATCGACCCATGGTCCTTCGATCTTTTCCAAGTCCTTTTTGATGAGTTTTTTAGGATTTTGTGCACCACTTTGACTTATCAATTAGCCTATGGATGCACAACAACTAAGAAACACTTCTTTATCTCATGTTTTCTAGCATAATTCAGTAAGCTCCTTATTACCAAATTATATCCCATAACCCGAAGTGATCTAAACTGGGACTTCGTAACTTCAGATAATATTTCATACCAAAAAGTTTACCACTTTAGCAAAGGAAACCTTGGTGAGTGGTTCTAACTCTATCCATTTAATGAAGTAGTCCACTGCCACTATTACATATTTGGCTCTGCCTCTAGCCATGGGTAGCTCTCCAATCAAATCGATCCCTCAAATAGCGAACGACCAAAAGACGACTATATGAAATAATTCTATAGGCGATAGCCTTGGGATATTTGCGAACATCTAGCATTTTTCACACTTCCTTGCATGCTCAATTGCATTACTGTTAAGAGTGGACTAGAAATACATGTATCGCAAGTTGTTCTTAGCTAGGGTCTGCCCCCTAGTGTAGTCCCTACAACAAACTTGATGTACTTTATCCAATATCTCCATAATTACCCTTCCAGCCACACATCTCAACAAAGGATTGTGACTCCCTTCTATACCAAATACCATCCCGCATCACAAAAACCGATGCTTTCTGCAATACCTTCCTTACTTCATTTCAACTCAGGAGTAGAGTTCCCTTGGTTAAGTATATTTAATAGTGGGAGTCATCCAAGTTTCCTCTCCATCAACTATTGCTACAATATCCACTTCTTGAAACTTGGGGTCAGTAACATCATCAGTAGAATTGACCCAAAAAGTTGTACACTTCCCAAGCAAGTCCATTTTTCCAAATTATCCACATCATGATTTTCCTCTCATGGGATGTATTTCACTACATATATTCTAGCCCATTAAGTAGTGTTTTTATTTTTTTTAGGTAAGATGCCAATCATTCTCCTTTAACATGAAACTCCACACTAATCTAATTTACAGTTAACTTAGGATCGTTGTGAGTGCATAACGATCTGATTCTAATTCCTTTACGATCTCTAATCTGACTATCGATGTCTCATAATCAGTTACATCATTTGTGGCTCCAAGTCCTAATCTTAGTGGATATCATAGCCTTTAAGATCACTCCTGCCCTTAATCATGCTCATTGGACACTCCATCCATGAACATTCACCTTTTAAGCACTTTAACTTTATATTCTTCCAATTCATCATCCCTAATAGTTCCATGATAAAGTTTGTAGATATCTTCCATTTAATCATCATTCGAGGGTGGTATGTAAATTTGTATTAGCTCAACTCAATACTCCATTTCAGTAGCCTTCTTGAAGTGTTCGATCGATGGAGGACTTGTTTTAGTGGTTGGTCAACACTGTATTAGATTTAGACTAAAAATAATGTCTAAACTTTTTCGACATAATTAGTAAGCAATAAGCATGATATTCCAATTTTGGATATCTAGACTCTAATCGGATAAAATGTTTACTGATTCATTATACCAGTCTCTGTGCCTTAATTTTCTCTCGTACCAAGGTTGTGCTCAGGGAATGGGCAAACATAGCCAGGTACAAGTATAGTTCTTGTCCCTCTATAGAAGTGGATAAAACCGAAGGTTTCTATAAATGCTCCATGAGTTGCAAGAATGTGGCCAGATGCTCGTCTGTCCACTTAAACTTTTCCTTCTTAAGAGCATCAAAGAATGAAACACACTATACATTTCTTTGAAAAAAACATAATAGATGCAACCACTTTTCCGTTTTTAGTTTTACATATCCTTTTGTGTCTCTAGAATCTTTATATCCTATAAAGCCCGAATCTGCTTTAGATTTTCTCTTTTTTTCTAGTATGCATGATGAACACAAGGAATTTTCTAGAAGAAACCCCAAATAAACATTTGGGGTTTAACTGATCCTGTCCAGTACATCCCTACTACCTAGAACATCTCATCCAAATGATCAATGTGATCTCATGTCTTTTTTAATTTTCATTAGCATGTCATCCATGTATGCTTCTATTGTTCGCCCAATCTGGCTAGTAAACATTTTGTTAACTAATCATTGATACGTGGCTCAACATCATTTAAACCAAAAGGCATTACCTTACAATAATATAAACCAAGAGCTATGATGAAACTCATATGATCCTGGTTGGGATTTACATTGTTACTTTGTTATATCCCAAGTAATCATCCATGAAAGAGAGAAGCTCATATCCCGTGGTTCCATCACCATTTGGTCAATTCATAGAAGTAAAAAAAACAATCCTTAGGATAAGAGTCATTCAAATTTAAGTAGTAAATGTAGGACCTCCATTTCCCATTTAGTTTTTCGACCAAAATAGGATTATCTATCCATTCTTTGTATTAAAACTATCTTATAAAGTCGTTTGCCAACAAATGTTTACCTCCACATTTAGGGCTGCTGATCGATTTGGACGTATACTCCTTTTCTTTTTCTTAACTGGTGGAACTCTTATATCGATGTTCAATGCATGGCATGAAATAATAGGATAAATCCCACACATATTGGCATGAGACAATGTAAACACATCTTGAATATTCCTTAGAAACCCCACTATATGTGCTTCAATGTTGTGATCAAGCTAGAATCCATAGTTGCTATGCTTTGGAAATTATTGAAAGGATTGCTTGGTAAACAAAGAGAGGGACCTTTCCATAGTTGCCATGTATTGGAATTTATAATTTAGAGAGCTTTCTCCACATTTCCCCCCTTTTCAATATGCATGCTCTCCTAAAGCTCCTTCACATAACATTCCCTTACAACATTCCAGTCACCATCGATGATGCTCACTCCATTTGCCATTAGGAGTTCCATTTTCAAACACCACTGAGCTAGCACTTCCTTGAAGTCAGAGAGGGATGGCTACCCTAAGAAAGAATTATATGTCGAGAAACCATCCGTTAATATGAATGTTTGTTTCCATATGGCCGATCTAGGATAGTTCCCTAGTTAAACAAATAGTTCCAATAACCCCAAAGGCATTTTTCCTTGTCTAGTAAAGCTATGCACCGGTATGTTGCATGGGGCAAAGTCTTTCATAGATAATCTCATCTTGTCAAAATCACTTTCGAATATGATATTAACAGAACATTCA
Source organism: Allium cepa (assembly GCA_030765085.1). Lineage (NCBI taxonomy): Eukaryota > Viridiplantae > Streptophyta > Magnoliopsida > Asparagales > Amaryllidaceae > Allium > Allium cepa. The sequence continues at coordinate 436,133,660 of CM060943.1, forward strand.
CTATTTATCAAAACATGGTGCACCTCTATTAGTTCAAGCATTGTTTGCAAGTCTTGATCACTGAACGCAATCATAGCATTATTCCACCAAGAGCTTTGGCATCATGCTCCTCTTCCATGACATATACGAACTCCTTGCCATTCTTCAACTACTAAGCATACCTCTCCATTATGGACTAACTCTTATCAGCTATACGTGGTCCTTTAATTATAGTGTTGACCATAATCCTTCCATTGTTTTCAAGGGAAGCATTGGTACCTTCCCTGCCATCACCACACGACGGTTGCCATGATCCTACCATCTCTATCTCTAATGTAAATAGACTGCTTACTCTAACTCCAATGCCACACTCTTCCTGATCGCATCACTTTTTTCTCCATTATGTCTTCTGGTTTAGGAGACTACCGATGGGATTGGCACTCGATCCTTTCTCTTCGGGGAGATTTTCCCCCTTGTTCCTCTTCATATTTACTTGATTGTCATTCCTAAGCATGCTATTAGCTCCTAGACCACTCCTTATAGTCTATACATACTTAATTAACATCACACTTAACATGAAGGGGAGGGTTGTGATGAGTGCATGAAGCATTAGCTACAGCTAGACCTTGTTTAGCACCGAGTCTATTTGGTTTGGTATCGAACTGTTCCTTAGGTTTAGCTTAGGCTTAACTATTATATGCTCTGTCTCTCTGACTTCCCTTCATCTTGATCTTTGATTATCATGATTAGATTCACTGCCATATATTTGGATCCCATATATTTGGATCTTTCTCATTCAACGATGTCGTGACTGACGGTTTATTGTTTCCCTAAGCATTTCATGAGTTGATTCTTCATTGCTTGATGTTGGGTAAAGAATCGTTCATTGAGCTTAGCCACAACCATATCCAAGTTGTCTATGGTAACTACGTTGGCTTATGCCCAAGTGCTCGTTGAATGATTGTCCCATTGGCTGTAAATATGTTGGGCGCGTTGATGTTTCTTACATTCCCGCTAATAGCATCATCCCTGGTCCTTGATTTAGAAGGCATACTTAGAAGGACTTATGTGTTAAATCATCAAAAATATTTTCTTATAACATGTGCAAACAGTTTCGTAAAACTACGGATACTAAATGTATTCTACAGTTGTTGTTTAATATGTACCAGAGTGCAAAGCAGGCATAAATAATATAGAAAATATTGCACAAAAAGTAAAGAACACAAAATTTCTAGTGGTTTGGCTGAAGAGCCTACATCTACTATGACTTCTCATTCATTTCTTTGTAGATCTTAATTATAATGAAAAAAATACAAAATTCAATGATCTACTGATCAAAAGAAGTGAAAAATATAGCTCTTGGAATTTTGGTTCGGCAATGTCTATTTGGTAGTCTTTTGCTTCTAAAAATCTGGCTATTATTATCGTTCGTCCATGGGGTATTATTATAGGGTTATAAAGCAATTGGTTTGCCACTTCCTAAAAGGTAGGCATTTTCTATGTTTAACTTATTCTGATTGGTAATGGTTGATTTAGAACTAGCTTTAGCTCAACAATTGTTCGGTCCAATGACTATTTGGTTTAGTTGGTGTCTAGTTTGGTATATAGCAATCAAACTAATTTTCTTGTTCAATGGTGAAAAACCTTGAACCACTTTTCCCATCCATTATACCATATTTTTCCTAATAACTTATGAATAAAATACGTAAGGCCCAATGGTATGTTGATAGCTCATTCCCGAAAGCAAAGGTACATAACTAAATAGGATGGTCTAACTGCTATCCTTGAAGCTTTAGGTAATCTCAATAAGGTTATAAAACCTAGATTTGAAAGTACAAAGCCCTATGGGTTACAAATCAAAGGCTCTATGGTAATGAAAGATTAGTTAACTCGGTTTATTTTCTAAAGACCTAAATCTGGAAGCATGAACTGAAAGGTCAAGATAATGCAATTTCTTGTTTAACTGTTCATGAGTAGAGACTTTTAAGTAAGAATTGAAAGCCGAAGGGAATAATATTCCGAAGGAACAAAGGCTCGGGTGGGACAAGACCAACCTAAAAGATGTTTGGCTATAATATAATCTCAACCAACAATTTGTACGTACTAGATATAGCTAAAGAGAAGGCACTCACAGAGTATAAGTCATCAATATGCATGCTATATTGAAAACAAGCCAGATCATCATCAAGTGCCAGCAATTTAGCATCTTAGTTTAATAGTGCAAGCTACATCATCAATTCTTGTCTTCTCTAAATGGCTATAAATAGGTACATATCCCAATGCAAAAGGAATATTTTGATAGTAGCATAATTCAAATACCAAGAATAAATTGTATGCTCCTATATTAGAGCTTTTGTAAAAACTTATTAATTATGGACTTGGCCAGCTCACTGTTGTAATAGCCCTTCGGCTTCGATATAAGTCTCTAAAGAAGGAAAGGACAAAGTGGATATATGGATTTAGCCCGAACCAATAAAAATTTCGGTGCCTCTTTGCTTCTTTTATATGCTTTACTTTTGGCATAACCTTTAGCATCCGCTCTTGTCATAAAGTAGTAACTCTTTCACTCAGTACTAGCTCTCTGAACTTGACTCAACTTCCAACAATAGCCTTAAACCTTCTATAACCAGCCTATCAAAATTCCCAAAATCAAATCAACTAACCAAAGTTTACCCTTTAGTCCTTGGATGTTAGTGTTATGAAAAATCATATTAACATTTTTGACACTACAAGGAGGGCTCAAACCTCTATTTCCTTATTTATAAAATCAACATCATTCCACTCGATGACACCTTACCCTATATCTTACTAAATATTATAACAAGCTTCCCTGTCCACACTATCGTCCTTTAAAAGAAGAAAGTCCAAAAAGAAAAAAACTGTTGTATTTATCATCATATGAATGAACATAAAATAGATAAATGTTGAAAACTTGCTTGTCATAGAAAAGATGATCCAAAAGGGAGAAATTTTAGAATTTATCATAATGAAGTTCTTATACTTTGCCTTACTTTGTTTTGTTTTTCAATTTCAGGAAAATTAATGTAGTAAGATTACTTTTTTAGTAAATATGCAGCATGCGTCCATATATACATGCATACATACGTACATATATTTTAGCTTAAGAAATGATCACTTAGAGATCTCTATATATGTATATATGCAAAATACAAGAGGTGAAGTCATAATTAGAAATGACGAACCTCTTAGAAGCTTTGTGTAATTATATCCTCGAATTATTATTTCGGCATGGATTTTAACTTCATTTCGACCATTTCATCTATCTCGATCTTCATATTGGGTTTCTCTTAATCCTTCGGTATTTTTAAATTTCTTTTATGCCTTTAGGTTACATTTTAGTATCTTTGAATTCTTTATATGATCTTCCGAAGAGAACACTTTCAACCTGGTTTATACCTATAGGGGGGCGCTAATTGGTCTTCTTAACAACTTTTGGATTTTGTCTCGGTGTTTCTGAATTCTTAGTCTAATCTTGAAAGGAGAACCCTTTCAGCCAGGTTTGTACCCAAGAGGCATTTATATACATTATCAGGTAATGGGCTTTCTCCAAACATCATTTCCACTTTTTTATGGTTAGCCATGGGCTTTGTCTCATGCCACTTTTTATGATTACAAAAACCAAACATCCCATTTCGAATTTAAAATAAAATAAATATATTAAAATGGATTCAAGGAATTTAACTAAATATCTTGCTGAATTAAATTCAATAAATTAAATTTGGAAATAAAAGGAGAAAATTGATTTAAAATTCTAATTTGAAATTTTTCTAAAAATCCAAAAATTGTTTGAAAATTTATTTTCGCAAAATAAATAATATTATGGAAGTTTGAAATTTATTTTGAAAATAAAAATTATTTTATATCTATTGAAAATTGAAAAGTAATATTTTATTATAAGAAAAATCATTATACGAATAAAACAAAATTCGAATTAAAATGCCTCGAGCAGAATTGTAACCGAAGCTAGAATAGCGGTCGAGTATTAAAGTGGTTGACGGATCGAATTGATTTAAAATAAAAAATTGAAATTCCTTTTTTTCTTATTGGACCGCATATTTGTAGTCCACATTCCCCCTTTCTTCTCCTCTTTTCGTTCAATCCTAATAAAACTCAATATCTCATTTATAAGCCCTAAATAGATTGCCTAATTCAAAAGAATAGCTATTCAAATCGAGAACTGCGACCAGGTTTGAAAAGCTTTGGAGCGGCAATGCAAAGAACATAGCGGTGACTAAGTTGGTTCGTAGGACATTGAACTTGTGCCCATTTACTAGGCAAGGGCGGTGAGTGTGAGTGCATTTGCGATGGTGGCTGTGCGTGCGTGGATGTGGTCGAGAAGCGACCAACGGTGGCAAGTTGATGAGTGGAGGAGGCGGTTGCCACTGGCGTGAGTGAGGATTAAGGCTGGCAAGAAATGTGTTGGTGGTGATGAAGAGCTAGCGTATGAAGGGGGGATGATGTAGATGATGTTCAGTGAATGTTGGTAGGAATACATTGTTTTTATGGGTGAAGTGCGATCCTCTCTTTGATTCATTTAAATTTACAGTAAATAATTTCTATCTTTGATTTTAGTGAATATACAAGTATTTCAAACTCAAAAATATATATTCACAACAAGCATAATCCTTCATTTACTTATATATTGTTGATTATCAGGTAGTATAATGTACATATAGTTTGCACATAGAGGATTACTTTAATCAACAACAAACTTCTTCATTCCAAATTGCTTGAAGTTAATATATTTTAACGATCGATGGCTTGTAGCCTTGATTACTATTAGTAGATGATTGATGATTTATGGTTGAATTTTTTGATCGTTGATAGTTTGAAATTGAATTATACATGGTTGACGGAAATTATATTTTTGACCGTTGATTGAATAAATAAATGATATACAATGTATAAAAAAATTATGATAATTGATTTGAAGAAAATTTAAAATAGGATATGGATATTTAAAGCAAGTCTGATATTCAAATGATTTTATTTGAAATATTAAATTTATTTGTAAAGAAGATCTTACCTTGTTTTTATAGAAAATAGTGCAAATATTATTATTTGACAGGAGTCTTCTTTGACTTAAACACTTGAAATAAATAATTATTATGGAATTTTGCATTATTTTTTTATTTGAACTACTTTTGAATTAGAAGTAATTGAAACTAGGTTTAATTTGAAATATTATTATTTTAAATAGAAAATAAAGAGATTTAAATTGAAATTGAATTTTAACTCGAAAAGAGGAATTATTCAAAGTATAAATATTTCAAAATGAAAAATTCAAATGTGTTGATTTGAAAAATCACAAAATCATATTTGAATTATTTTAAGATAAAATTTGGAATTTTTAAGGATTACATTTGAATTATTTGATTTTATTTTTAATCTATAATTAAATTAAAAATTAAAAATTCTTTTAAAGGATGAGAAAGGAAATAAAATTCAAGTTTATTCTTCAGAAAATTCCTAACTACGTATTTAAAATAATTTGAGATGAAATTTATATTTTTGAATTTTAAATCAAATTATTTAATATTATATTAAATTTAAACTACGATTAAGAAGAATGAATCTTGATTGATAATTCAAAATCAACTTGGGTTGAAATAATTTGGTCTCGTATGATTATATACTTGTTTGGATAATATGATGCATGCTTATTTCACTTAGATTTCGTTGTTTAAATTTATTTATGTTATTTCTAGCCCTATTATTAATATTCAATGTTATGTTTAAAATTGTTATTGTTATAAATAATGTTGTTATCTACAAGTTAAACCATATTGCATGAACAAGGCTAATCCAGTGGGCTATATGATGAGTTTAAAATAACATTATAGGAATAAATGTCATTTGGGATGATCAAATAATTTTAAAAGTAATAAATTTAACATTTACCGCATTTGGCATAGGATATTGACTACTAGACTACATCGGACTGATTAAGGGGTCCTGTAACTACCCACTATTTTGGACCATTCAATTTCGACAATAAAACCAAAATATGTCAAACTTGAATAGCTCAAAATAATAGATTGTAATAAAATTTGGAGAAAATAAAACCAATCATAGAATCACAGACACAGAATATCAGAATACTCGCAGCGGAAATATAAATAACCATAGTGGTTCATGAAACCACTACAAACTCAGTCTCAAAACAAGTACAAAATACATAGTCTGAAAAAAGTACATTTCTGAAACAAATACAGTAGAAATCCCAAATACATAAGTCTCTAATACATCAGCTGAAACAGAATGACTGAAAGGAAATAGATAAAACTAGATAAGTAGATAAACTCCAGAAATCCCTAGCTTCCAGAAGATAGATCCAAGTTGTGATACTCAGGCTGACCCGAGCATAAGAAAATATACACAAACACTCAAGTCAGGGCATACATACTTATACAATGTAAACCAACTCAAGTGAACCGTAAAATAAATGCACAAGTAACTTAAAGGATGCTTGGGACCGCCTATCCTCTAAGGATCCGTCAAACTATTTACTATGTAGTAATATACGCTATTATAACAATGTCTATTAGTAAAATAAACTTACTTTAAAATAGCGTTAAGGAGCGACCCAATATTTCCCTTAACACATAATAGTCCCAGTAAGCTATCCAGTATCAGCGCATCTCCAGATCGGGAGACTGCCCTAAATACTTCACAGGCTACGGGAGAAATCCAAAATCGTACTAGGCGCGATAGGGTAGGTGACACGGCACAACGAGGCAATGCCAGGGTAGATATTCCAATTACACATCTAGGCTGATGGTAACGCGTAGCGCGTAACTACCGCCCATCTCGAGCCACACTTCCAAAATCAAAGGTGCATACCATATCAATCACAAAGTAATAGAATGACATACGAAAAAGTGTGTCCGATCAGAGGAGCTACCTTATTGGCCCGAGAATCGCTCCTGTTTTAGCCATCATATGCCAACTCGCGGGAGTCGGGTCCAAGTACATACCTCAATAGAACGTTGCCACTATCCTACTTCATTCTAGAATCTCCACCACGTATACGGTTGTCAAAGTGGTTTTTGGTATCGACAGAGAGTATTCCCATATCCGATTCCGGTCTCTTTGCCAACCAATCGTTATTATAACCCAGGTTAAAAATTTCAAAAATGTTTTATATTTCACTTCAAAACATATTCAATTAAACCATTAAAATTCAATATCAAATAATATTCATTTCAAAGTTGTAACATTTCTAAGTTCATTCATTCAATTATAAAATTTCCAAAACATTGTAAATTTCAGCCATAATAGCACTTATAAAATGTAACGGTAGATATAGTAATACTTCAAAAACATTGTCAAATTCAAAAACAGCAGCACTTATAAAGTGCTACAGTAGGTATTAGTAATTTAAAATAGTTCAATTTCATTTTAGCAACAACAACACTTACCAGGTGCTACAGTGGCTATTTAGTTATTCAAAACAGTTTACTTTCAGCAACAACAACACTTACAAAGTACTACAGTAGCTATTTAGTTATTACAAAATATAGTTTAGTTTCAGCAACAATATCACTTACCAAGTGCTGCAGTAGCTCTTTAGTTATTTCGGAACTTAGTTTATTTCCAAAAATGATAGCACTTAACAAATGCTGTCTTAAAACCACAACATTTCTGAAGTGCTGCGACTACTAATTCCAGATTTTATATAAAATTTTAGAAACATTAAAACTTCAATTTCAGCCATTTTAACTTATAAAAATCACATTTTTCGCTTCAAAAATATTCATTTACATATCACTTAACTTATGATTCAATAAAATTAAACCTTTAATAAATAAATATTCAATTTAAACAATAATTCACTTATTAAGTCAAAAGTAAACTATTTTCTCAAATTTTATTTCTAACAATTAACTTAATACTTTAAATTAAAATACCCACTTCATAAATAAAAATTAAATTTCCATTCATTTACTTAACTTAAAAATTTCTATTTAAACCCAAATTTCCGATTTCTAAGTTAATTCATATTTTTAAAATACACCTTTCCATTTAATTCTTTATACCTTTTAACTTATAGAAAAATCACTGTGAATTCTTTTAAATTATTTAAATCCAATTTAAGTTAAAATGTCATATTTTTACATTTAAAAATACTTATAAATTTTAGACAATACATATAATTAACCAAGGACTTGTATAATATTTTCTAACCTAGGTCAAGTGATTCGGATAATATATCATTTCAATCCGTAATTTAAAAAGAAAAATCCGGGTTCGATCATTTCAAACCCGCAATCCCAAGTAAATCAAATACAATAAAAATCACTCGAGCCTATCATTTCAGCCAATAATGATTTTTTCTTATTCTAAAGTCCATTCGGGTATGTATCATTTCAACCTATAGTGATAAGGTAACTTGCAGTTGTGAGATACAAAAAATAAAATAACAGTATAGCATTATAACAGATGATGTAACAGGTACAAAATCAGGTTATATATCATATAAACAGATCACAGGCATATATGAACATAGTATATCAATCATTACATATTCACTTTTTATCGTTTCACAATCATATAAGGACAAATGTCTAGAGTGAATTACTCACCTTTTTGAAGCTAGAGATTACGAAGTATAGGCACACAACAAACACTGAAAGGCACGACAAGCACGCACTAGATTCGAAGAGAAGTGGCACCCAAATCCAAATCTTGGAAACAAATAAATATAACAAATATGAATATATGTTTTAACACAAAAAAGTAAATTAAAACAATGGAAAGTTTGTGAAATAAAATGATACAGACATGATTTAAACATCAAATGGGCTCAGCCACAATGGACAAGGCTAAGACACAACACCTATGGGCTCGACCATGGTGTGTTTGAGGTAGCTAGGCTAGGTTATGGGGTCCATATGCATGGCTAAGGCTAAGAAAGTGAAGAGGATGGCAAGCAAAAGTCAAGTGGAGGAACAAGGCAAGGATCTAGTGAAGTTTTGGGCTCAGCTTATGCCTAAGGTGGCTCGGCCTATGCTAAACTTGGTCGGACATGATCACACCAGAGGGTACGGCCTAGGGCAAGGCAAGGAGGAGGAGTAGGTGGTTGAGTTGGTGTTGCGGCCGAGGCTAGAAATAGGAGGATGATGATCAAAGGCTCGGCTTGGGTTTTAAGTCAAGGGATGGTGATGATATTGGATCTAGGGTTTCATGGCATAAGTGCTGGAGATGATAGGGTAGTGCGGCCGAGCATAGGTGGAGAAGAGGGGTGAGGTCGGCAAATAGGTGGAGGCTGAGCAAAAAAATAGAAAAACAAAAGGAAAAAGAAAGAGAAAAGAGAAGAGAAGAGAAGAGAAGAAGGCCATTGAAAACTTATTGTATTTTTCTTCAGGAAACAAATGGAAATGAGATGAGAAACTTTTCTATACGTGATTTGTAATGTGGAATGGAAGCTAGGGTTATGAGGAACGGTATGAATGGCTAAGAAATGGAAATGAAGGCCAGAAAGTAATAAAGAGGGTAGGCAAATAAAAAGGCAAGCATTTAAAAATGTAATGTATGTCTCCTTGATTTTCTCAAGCCATTTAATAAAAGATGTACACGTGAAAAATCCAACAAATAAAATAAAGTCTAGACAAAATAAAGTAGAAAAATAAAATAAAGAGACGGACATACGAAAAATATAAAATAAAAATACAGAAATAAATTGCGTGTAAAACGCTGCATTTTATCCAATTTTAAAAGTATAAATCAGAATTTAACGAAACGAAAAGCAGAACGGATATCAGAATTATATCTAGCTTCAAATAAAAGATTAGAATTGAAAATTTTAAATTTTAAAATTTGCAAATAAAAGTCAAAGTTTGACCAAAATATAAAAATTTCAGAAATTGTTTATTTTATTTTATTTGGGGAAAATAATTTATAACGAACTCCAAAATTGTATTGGAAAATTTCCAAATTTCAAAATTTAAATAATTAAACATCAAAGTTTTAAATAAAATGAATTATAAATATTTATTAAATAAATTTGGTTGTTACACTGTCCCCCACTCGAAACTTTTCGTCCTCGACAAGGTGCGAGGCAAGGAAAACAAAGAAAGATAAGATAGCAAAGCTAAAGTACCTGAAACAAACAATTCCGAATTCGAAGCACGTATGCCCTCCTCCATCTCCCAAGTACAATCTCGATCATCAGTGTTCCAACGTACTTTGACCAGGTTGATAGATTTTATTCTTAGCTGTTTCGTCCCTCGATCGAAGATACGAAGTAGCTTCCTCTCAATAGTCAGATTAGGCTCAATATCCAAACTATCAAGAGCAAAAGGCTGGACAATAAGAGATGGATCATGCAGATACCGACGAAGATGCGATACATGGAATACATTATGCACTCTAGAAAATTTCTCAGGCAAACCTAACTGATAAGCTAGAGAACCAATCCTCTCCAAGATCCGGAAAGGACCAACAAACCTAGGAGCAAGCTCCCCTCTACGACCAAACTGAATCACATTCCTTAAGGGAGAGACCTTAAGGAAAACAAGATCACCAACAACGAACTCCAAACTCCTCCTACGTCGATCAGCATACTTCTTCTGCCTATCCTGAGAAATCCTCATCTTCCTCTTATTCTCCTCAACCTTCTCAGAAGCTTCCAAAATCATATCCGGACCAAGAACCAAACAATTACCGGATTCAATCCAGCAAGATGGAGATCTACAAGGTCTTCCGTAAAGAGCAGCGAACGGAGACATTTCGATACTATCCTGAATAAAAGATAGAATGAGATAGATAAAGGCTTAAGATAAGCTAAAATAGAAGGTTGAAATTATACCTCATAACTGTTGTTGTAGGTGAATTCAACAAGATGGAGATGATCTTCCCAAAATCCTCCATAATCAAGAACACAAGCACGAAGAAGATCTTTAAGAATCTGATTCACTCTTTTCGTTTGACCATCGGTCTGCGGATGGTAAGTAGTGCTCAAATTCAGACAAGTACCCAAAGATTCCTGGAAAGATTTTCAAAACTGACTGGCAAAGAGATGATCTCGATCACAAACAATGCTAATAGGAACACCATGGAGACGAACAATCTTCCTCATATAAATCTCATCCAGACTGGAAGCATAACATGTAGATTTGACCAGAATGAAATGAGCTGATTTGGTCAATCTATCCACAATAACCCAGATTCTCTCATTACCCCTTCGAGTCCTCGGTAAACCATTAATAAAATCCATGGAAACTTGTTCCCATTTCCAATTGGGAACCTCAAGGGGCTGCAACAAATCGAGGGTCTTCTGATGATCTGCCTTGACTTGCCGACAAGTCGCATACCTACTAACAAAGATTGAGATATCTCGCCTCACACCTCTCCACCAATAAAGCTTCTTCATATCCTGATACATCATCATCACACCAGGATGAATAGAAAGCCTGGATCGATGATGTTTTCGAAGTAACTCTTGCCTCAATCCATCAACATTCGGGACACAAATCCTATTATTAATGCTCAAAATCCCTCTATCATCGATCTGAGCTCCACTACCATTAGGACTATTACCACCAACTCTGCTACGAACATTCTCCTTCATACTCCTAAGCATCTCATCCTCATCCTTCTTAGCCATGATACGATTCACAAGAGGAGAAGAAGAAACAACAAGCTGACACAACATGGCCTTCTTCCTACTCAAAGCATCAGCCACAACATTAGCTTTCCCAGGAGTATAGCTAATGTCAAGATCATAATAAGTAAGAAACTCAAGCCATCGAACTTGCCTATTATTCAAATCCTTTTGGGTGAAGATATATTTCAAAGATTGATGATTAGTAAAGAGCTCAAACTTAGCACTCAAAAGATGATGCCTCCAAAGCTTCAAAGAAAAACTACAACAAGCAATTCCAGGTCATGGGCTGCATAGTTAGCCTCATGGGTCTTCAACTAGCGACTAGCATAAGCAATCATCTTTCCATCCTGCATCAATACAGCCCCCAAATCCTCTCGACAAGCATCACTGTACACACTTAATCCCTCATTTCCATTCGAAACGGTAAGCACTGGTGCAGAAGTAAGCTTACGCTTCAACTCATTGAATGAAGATTTACATTTATCATCTCATATAAACTTAGCATTCTTTTGAGTTAAAACGGCGAGAGGTGTAGAAATTCGAGCAAAGTTCTCAATGAATCTCTGATAGTAACCAGCAAGGCCGAGAAAAATGCGAGTATCAGTTGGATTCCTAAAAGTTTCCAGTCCTATAACAGAATAGGGAAAAATAAGGACCATAGGAAAGGTAGAATGATCACAACACCGAAAGAGAAAGAAAGAAGACTTACATTGATCGCAGCGATCTTGACTGGATCAATAGAAACTCCATTACTAGAAAAAATATGCCTAAGAAATCAGGCTTCATCTTTCCAGAAATGGCATTTCGAGAACTTAGCCTTCAACTGATGATTTCTCAAGTCCCCAGAACCAATTTCAAATGTGACTCATGCTCTTCCCTCATTTTGGAGAAGAAAAGGATATCATCAGAAAAGACTAGAACAAACTTATTAAGCACATCACGAAAGACACGATTCATCAAATTGACAAAGAATGAAGGAGCATTAGTCAAACCAAAAGGCATAACTAACCACTCATAAAACCCATTCTCGGTACGGAAAGCGGTCTTGAGAATACTTTCCTCAACAACTCCGGGCTGGTGGAAACCTGTGGTAAGATCAAACTGAGAGAAAATAATAGCTCCATAGAGCTGATCAAACATATCATTGATGCGAGGCATAGGATATCTTTTCGTCATAGTGAGCTTGTTCGGCTCCCTGTAATCAACACACATCCTTAAAGAACCATCGGACTTAGTGACAAAAACCACTGCCGCTCCCCATTCTGAATGGCTTGGTCTGATCAGACCCTTGGAGAAATAGTCCTCAATTTGCTTCCTTAATCAACCTTCTCACGGGGTGCCATCCTTCTGGGTGGAAGAACTACAGGTCGAGCTTCGGGAATAAGATCAATACGAAAATCAATTTCCTGTACAGGAGGTAAAGAAGTGACTTCACCAAATATATCGAGATAGAGTTTGACCACATGATTCGAGTCAAGATCACCAGGCGGAGAATCAAGAGAATAAATGAAGCTGCTAGCAAAATCCTCGGGAAAACTACATTGAATCACCAAATAATTACCAAGATCATCCATAAGAGAAATAGCTCGGGAACTACAAGAGATAAAGGCATCATGCCTCTTCAGCCATTCACCTCTAAGCAATAGATCAAAAGCATCAAGACCTAGAACATAGAAATCACCAGTGAAACGGTGATCAAGATTGAGAAGTTTCACATGCTTATAAATCCTACTAAGATTTGCAGTTCAACCAATAGGATTTGAAACACACAAAGGCATAGAAGCAAACTCGGGCAAAAGATGATGCTCGAATTTATTACATAGATCCATAGAAATAAAGTTATGGGAAGCTCCAGTATCAAATAAAAAACGAACATGAGATTTAAACAAATTAAAGGTGCCCTGAAGAGTACCTTGGTTATCACTAGGAGCAGGAGCAGTAACGGGTGCCAGTGCAGGAGGTGGAGCTGGAGAAGATGCAGAAGTAACAGCAAAAATACCCGATGATTTGCCCTTCTGCTAAGTAGGGCAGTCTTTCTTGAAATGTCCAGGCTGTAGACAAATATGGCAGAGGTCACACCTGGTCAACTGTGCTGGAGGAATAGTGGCACCATCCAAAGTAGGACAGCTATTAACATAGTGTCCTTCTGATTGCATTTATAGCAAGTAATGGAAAAAAGGTCAATCGACTGCCTCCAAGATGTAGAAGACGATTCCAATCCTAGAGTCTTGTTTCAATTCTTCTTATGATGATAAAAGCTGGGCTTCCTCTTCTTAGGATTACCAAAGAAAGACTGAGATGAAGCAGAATGGGTAGCTGGAGGATCCTTAGAAATAGGATTCTTGTATCTAATGGCCATATCCATCAGAGTGGTGAAAGGACTATGCACATGGGCTATGAGGCGATCATAGTACTCCAGGCATGCACCAGCAATGAACTTCTCATTTTTCTTGAAAGGAATGTCAATCAGATTGAGGCTAAACTTAGGAACTTCCTATCATATTCAGCAAAAGACATATCACCCTGTTTCAGATCCATGAATTCCCGATACAACTGAGTCTTTCCTACCTCGGGCATCCACTTCACAAGAAAAGCCTCCCCAAAGCACGATAAAGAACATAAGATAGATTTCAAAAAGATAAACTGAGCCAAATTTAAAACGAACAGAAGATGATACCTAAACTATTCCCAAGAAATGTCAGCCTCAGCGGTGTGAGCTGTGACAGACTCCCACCAATCCAAAGCTGCTCCTTTCAGCTGCCAAGCTGCCAACTGATGCTGTTGGAAAATAGTGATCTTAAGACCGAAGAAGATTCTCTCCAAATTCTTCAACCACCGTTGAGCTTCAATGATGCTCCCAGATCCGGTGAACATGGTGCCACCAAGCTCAGTTTATTCCTTACAGAGTTTAGTGAACCTGACTGGGGCCGCAGGCTTAGCAGCTGGGGCAATACTACGTCCCCTGCCTCTTGCATTTCTATGACTCATCCTGAAAAATAAAGAATGAATTTTAGGATAGAGGTAATTGATAAACAAAGACAAGATAAGATTTAGCGGGGAAATTAAATATCCCGAGCAAAGAAATTACTAACAAGGTGGATAAGGAAATGAAGGAAGTTTAGAAAAAATTTGATTTCAAAATAAGAAAGTTTATATCAAAATACTCTTTAAAAATCCTTTGAAAATCATTTGAAAAATCATTTTATACTTTAAAATATGCTCCCTCACAAGGAAAGGATTCTAGGATTGATTTCGCTCATTCTATGGTATTTATATCTTATCTCTAATGAGTTTTTGCTCCGCAGGCTAAGGTTTGCCTAAAACCAAAGCTCCGATAGCAAATATAACAACCCAATATTTTAGACCATTCAAATTCGACAATAAAACCAAAATATGTCAAACTTGAGTAGCTCAAAACAATAGATTGTAATAAAATTTGGAGCAAATAAAATCAATTAGAGAACCACACACATAGAATATAAGAATACTCGCAGCGGAAATAAAAATAACCATAGTGGTTCATGAAGCCACTACAAACTCAGTCTCAAAACAAGTACAAAATACATAGTCTAAAAAACAAATACAGTTCTGAAACAAATACAGTAGAAATCCCAAATACATAAGTCTCTAATACGTCAGCTGAAACAGAATGACTGAACTGAAATAGATAAAACTAGATAAGCAGATAAACTCAAGAAATCTCTAGCTTCCAGAAGATAGATCCAAGCTGTGATACTCAGGCTGACTCGAGCGTAAGAAAATAAACACAAAAACTAGAGTCAAGACATACATACTTATACAATGTAAACCAACTCAAGCGAACTGTAAAATAAATGCACAAGTAACTTAAAGGATGCTTGGGACCTCCCATCCTCTAAGGATCCATAAAATTATTTACTATGTAGTAATATACGCTATTATAATAATGTCTAAACTTACGTAAAAATAGCGTTAAGAAGTGACCCAATATTTCCCTTAGCACATAATAGTCCTAATAGTCTATCCAGTATCAGCGCATCTCCAGATCGGATGACTACCTTAAATACTCCATAGGCTATGGAAGAAATCCAAAATCGTACAAGGCGCGATAGGGTAGGCAACATGGCACAACAAGGCAATGCCACGGTAGATATACCAATTACGCACCTAGGCTGGTGGTAACGCGTAGCGCGCAGCTACCGCCCACCTCGAGCCACACTCCTAAAATCAAATCTACGCACCATATCAATCACATAGTAATAGAATGTCATACGAAGAAGTGTGCCCCATCAGAGGAGCTACCTCATTGGCCCGAGAATCGCTCCTGTTTTAGCCACCTTATGCCAACACATGGGAGTCGGGTCCACATACATACCTTAATAGAACGTCGCCACAATCCTACTTCATTCTGGAATCTTCACTGCATATACGGTTGTCAAAGTAGTTTTCGGTATCGGCAGAGAGTATGCCCATTTCCAATCCTGGTCTCTTTGGCAACCAATCGTTATTATAACCCGTGGTTAAAAAATTCAAAAATAATTTATATTTCACTTCAAAACATATTCAATTAAACTATTTAAATTCAATATCAAATAATATTCATTTCAAAGTTGTAACATTTCTAAGTTCATTGATTCAGTTATAAAATTTCCAAAACATTGTAAATTTCAGCCATAACAGTACTTATAAAACGTTACGGTAAATATAGTAATATTTCAAAAACATTGTCGAATTCAAAAACAACAGCACTTATAAAGTGTTACAATAGGTATTAGTCATTTAAAATAGTTCAGTTTCATTTCAGCAACAACAGCACTTACCAAGTACTACAGTAGCTATTTAGTTATTCAAAACGGTTTACTTTCAACAACAACAGCACTTACAAAGTGCTGCAGTAGCTATTTAGTTATTTCAAAATATAGTTTAGTTTTAGCAACAACAACACTTACCAAGTGCTGTAGTAGTTCTTTAGTTATTTCAGAACTTAGTTCATTTGTAGAAATGAAAGCACTTGACAAATGCTGTCCGAAAACCACAGCATTTCTGAAGTGCTGCCACTACTAATTCTAGATTTTATATAAAATTTCAGAAACATTAAAAATTCAATTTTAGCCATTTTAACTTGTAAAAATCATATTTTTCGCTTCAAAAATTTTCATTTAGATATCACTTAACTTGTGATTCAATAAAATTAAATCTTTGATTAATAAATATCCAATTTGAACAATAATTCACTTATTAAGTCAAAAGTAAACTATTTTCTCAACTTTTATTTCTAACAATTAACTTAATACTTTAATTTAAAATACCCATTTCATAAATAAAAATTAAATTTCCATTCATTTATTTAACTTAAAAATTTCCATTTAAACCCAAATTTCCAATTTCTAAGTTAAGTACACCTTTCAATTTAATTCTTTATACCTTTTAACTTATAGAAAAATCACTGTGAATTCATTTAAATTATTTAAATCCAGTTTAAGTTAAAATGTCATATTTTTACATTTAAAAATACTTGTAAATTTCAAACAATACATATAATTAACCACGGGTTTGTATAATATTTTCTAACCTAGGTCAAATGATACGGATAATATATCATTTCAATCAGTAATTTAAAAAGAAAAATCCAGGTTCTATCATTTCAAAACTGCAATCCCAAGTAAATCAAATACAATAAAAATCACTCGAGTCTATCATTTTAGCCCATAATGATTTTTTCTTACTCTAAAGTCCGTTCGGTTTGTATCATTTCAACCCATAGTGATAAGGTAACTTGCAGTTGTGAGATACAGAAAATAAAATAACAGTATAGCATTGTAACAGATGATGTAACAGGTATAAATCAGGTTATACATATATAAACAAATCGCAGGCATATATGAACATAGTATATCAATCATTACGTATTCATTTGTTATCGTTTCACAATCATATAAGGATGGATGTCTAGAGTGAATAACTCACCTTTTTGAAGCTAGAGATTACGAAGTAAAGGCACACAACAAACACTGAAAAGGCACGACAAGCACGCACTAGATTCGAAGAGAATTGGCACCCAAATCCAAATTTTGGCAACAAATAAATATAACAAATATGAATATATGTTTTAACATAACAAAAATAAACTAAAACAATGGAAAGTTTGTGAAATAAAATGATATAGACATGCTTTAAACATCAAGTGGGCTCAGCCATAATAGACATCGGCTCGGCTATAATACCTATGGGCTCCGATACGGTGTGTTTGAGGCAGCTAGGCTAGGTTATGGGGTCCATATGCACGGCTAAGGCTAGGAAAGTGAAGAGGATGGCAAGAAAAAGTCAAGTGGAGGCACAAGGCATGGATCTAGTGGAGTTTTGGGCTCGGCTTATGCTTAAGGTGGCTCGGCCTATGCTAAACTTGGTTGGATCTGGTCACACCAGAGGGCATGGTCTAGGGCAAGGCAAGGAGGAGGAGTAGGTGGTGAAGTTGGTGTTTCGACCGAGGCTAGCAATAGGAGGATGATGATCAATGGCTCGACTTGGGTTTTGAATCAAGGGATGGTGATGGATCATTGGATCTAGGGTTTCATGGCAAAAGTGGTGGAGATGATGGGGTAGTGGGGCCGAGCATAGGTGGAGGAGAGGGGTGAGGTCGGAAAATAGGGTGAGGCCGAGCAAAAAAATAGAAAAACAAAAGGAAAAAGAAAGAGAAAAGAGAAGAGAAGGAGGCCATTGAAAACTTACTGTATTTTTCTTAAGGAAACAAATGGAACTAAGATGAGAAACTTTTTTGTACGTGATTTGTAAAGTGGAGCGACGACTAGGGTTACGGGGAAGGGTGTGAACGGCTAAGATGTGGAAATGAAAGGCTAGAAAGTAATAAAGAGGACAGGTAAATAAAAAGGCAATCATTTAAACAATGTAACGTATGTCTTCTTGATTTTCTCAAGCCATTTAAAAAATGATATACATAAGAAAAATCCAATAAATAAAATAAAGTCTAGACAAAACAAAATAGAATAATAAAATAAAGAGATGGACATGGGAAAAATATAAAATAAAAATACAGAAATTAATTGTGTGCAAAACACTGCATTTTATCCAATTTTAAAAATATAAATCAGAATTTAACGAAACGAAAAGTAGAACGGATATCAGAATTATATCCAGCTTCAAAATAAAGATTAGAATTTAAAATTTAAAATTCTAAAAATTTCAAATAAAAGTCAAAGTTTAACCAGAATATAAAAATTTCATACATTGTTTATTTTATTGTATTTGGGGAAAATAATTTATAACGAACTCCAAAATTGTATTGGAAAATTTCAAAATTTCAAATTTTAAATAATTAAACATCAAAGTTTTAAACAAAATGAATTAGAAATATTTATTAAAAATTTTGGGTAATTACAGGTCCTAAATCATGTCAACCGTATCCCTTATCACTATGTCCAAATGATCTATTGTTGGGACACTTAAATCTATCAAGGATAATCAAGATTGTCAAAGACATAGTCAAAACGAAGAGAAGTAGCGCTACTGATAAAGAGATGATGTCGTGGACTACAGCACCAGTAAATTTTATCGTGCCACTAGATACTTGAAGGTTACGAAAACAAAGGGATCATGTGAAGTGCACATCACAATTGACGAAAGTGGAAGGATGATATAGACCAGGATGACTTTTCGATGCAGATTAGTCTATGCATAGGGTAAATCCACAAATGAAATTTTTTAGCATACAATCCTCCTGGAATTCACAAGATGAGAAGATGATTTAAGCCTTATCATAAGTATTGTAAGAAATGTCATTTAACTTGTAAAATAATTATTTTAGAATATAGATTTGAACTTATATAACATAAGGCAAAAAATGAGAACCCACATCTCCCGACACATCGACCCCAAGCTTAGTTTGACTTTTAGACTCGCTTCATGTCGAGAAATATGAGTTATCAAATTTTCATAACATTACAGAGACTAAAACAACAAACATAATCTAACATATACCACACTTTCAGAACTCACAGTGGAAGGAACCAAACATATATTAAAAAATATACAGAAAATATCCTAAAACACAGTCTTAGAAATTGTAGTAGTCAAATACAGAATACATAGAAAATATCACTCTAAGTTTGATAAAGAAATACAAAGTACTGATAAGATAGATGAATGGATACGTGGAGAGTAAGTATGATAATAAGAAACCCCTATAATGGACTCGCCCTTCCAAATACCAAGAATGGGCTAATCACCTACTGCCTATCTGCCTATGGTGGGAAAAAAGAAAGAAATGGGGTGGGTCAGGCAAAGTATGGTGATTGAGGAGAAGTTTAATATATGGTGATCGTGTACAATTAACTTTAAGTCTACACTAAGGAAAATAGGTGTACTATAAGTGTCTTGTATTTCTAGGGTCCATTACTTAATGGTTTTTTCCAATACAATACTACAAATTGTGTAGGCTACTACAAGGACCGAACTACGGATCGAATCTCATTGTTAAACGATCGACCATTGCTTCTGGAGCTACACACCATGGAAACACCACCACTCGGCTACTGGGAATGAATCTTTCCCAAACTATGACTACATGTGACCCCACTATGCATCGAGGAGGGAACTCGAATTCCTAGCTGACTAAAGTATCTCATCATCTGCAAACCGTGTTAACCTCTCAACCATAGTCTACTCCTCTTATTACACATGCCAAGATCCAACATCTAATATGCACCATGTCACATCGGTATTCGTGTTTACCAAGACTCCCGTTATGTTGGGCCCACACACTGCATCAAGCATCAGTCAGTGATGCGCCTCCATTGTAGAAGTTCATGTGAGTGCTATTTGCTATAAAAATCACCCTCAATTGAATAATTGACCCCCATTAGGTAAAGAACATTTACCCAACACTGCAACATCCAAGCATCATCTCATAAGGAACTAACTTCCCTACACCTCCAAACATACATACAACTAGCCTAAAATAGGCTCACATAATGATTGACGTTCATATTAATGTTATTACTAACGACTGCCTTATGCCCAGATCCAGTTCTATATTTCAGACAATAACCAATCGACCGCTATACCCTACTAGTCGATCGCATGTGGTCGACTGTTCAAGGTACCAAAATTGGGCAAAACACTCTTCAGATGTACTTGAAGAGATAAAATGAAGAATATAAATGAAAAATGAGGAAGATCTAACAAACACACCAATCAATAAATAGGAAAGAACGCACAGAAACAAAGAGATTCAGAGTGGTTCGACGTATGGCCTACGTCCACTATGAAATGGCTGATTTTTATTGATTTTTGCTTGCTGGTAACAACAAATTACAACAGTACAATTCGAGTACAATAATAATTTCGACAAAGTCTGGACCTAGAAGAGCCAAAAGTCCATTTTCAATAGGTCCTGGGCTATTATTTATAGGCAGCAAATATCTCACCCAGATCTCGAAAGACCCCTTCTCTCACATGGGTGGGCCCACGTGATCTATCCCCAGTCGTTTGGACTCGATCCGTGATCGATACGAATGAAATTCATATCGATCAAGATTTAGCCTAAACGAGTCGAGATTAATCGTGAACATCCCTGAGGTTGCACGCAAGCTCTTGTGAAAATTTGGTGACATTTGGGCTTGTAGATCTCGAGATATGATCGATGCAAGTTTGAATTTCTTGAAGGCTGCTGAGTTCGCATTGCTTCTGTTCGCATCGCTTCTGTTCGCATCGCTTCTTGGCACGTGATGACCGATGACGTGGAGGTAACCTTTTGGATCAATCCACTTTTTATGCTTAGTGACCGAGTCACCGACTTCTATAGGCTTTGTTTGTATCGACCTAGTGTATTTATTTCGTATGGATGCCTTCATCTTCATTTCGCATCGATGTCTCGGGCCACTTCGTATCGATGACTTAGGATATTTTTTGCATCGATTACATGAAGATACTTTGTATCAATTGTGCTTGGCTTGTTTCATAACGATAGAAGGTGTTAATTCGTGTCGATCGTTCGGTGGCTCATTTGTGTCGACCGTTGATCGATCGATACGAACTGTGCAATTGGAATCGATACGAATTGGTTTCAATTGATGGATATGAAGCCGAGTAAATGTGATGGATATGAAATAAATACAGGCAAAGTGGATAAGAAGTAGAGTAGGCATGATGGATATGAAAGGGATCGATGCGAAGCAGATGGATACGAAATGTATCGATGCGAATTGATGGATACGAATAGAACGTCTTTCTCACAGAATTTGATTGATCCATAACTTTAGCATACGAACTCCGATCGACTTGAAATTTGAAATGTTGATTTTTATTGCTTTGATTGTCGGGTCATGTTATTTGTACCTCAATCCGTACTTGGGAAAAATTTACCAGCATCCATAGCGAACCTATGACAATCGATCTCTATAATGGACCGTCTTCATTTTCTAGTCAATTCCTTAGTATCGCGCCCTTGCTAAAAGGCGAAATAAAATTTGCCCCCAAAGTACATCCTATGTGAACATGACGTGCTTTGAAAAGCTACCACCTTCATTCTAAAAAGTTCTATCTGATCTGTTGAGCAGTTGCTGTCTTTTCGTCGAAAGATATAATGTTTGATTGATCTTAACTAATATAAATAACAAATTGTTGGTTGCCAATTGTTGTACTGTGCACAGGTGTAACTGTGCGTTGAATGATAGCAATCTATTGTTCATTGTTGTAATCGCCATCTGGCGAGCGTTCAACTCCTTGTGAGTTTTGAAAATTGGATGTTAGTCCATCATACATGTACGTATGTTAACCCGACTTCTATTAACATTCGCACGTTCATGAGTATGTCAGTTTTTTCATATCGAATTCCGAATCAATCCTCTCTTGAATAGATGTGAAATTCGAGTTGTAACAATGCTTAACAGTTATTTTGGGGTTTCTCTTCGTATCGATCCTCTCCTAGATCGAGTTTAAATGTTTGAATGCACGTTCTGTATCGACGACTATCAGTACAAACATGATGGTTTCTTTAGGGTGCTTTGTAATGATGGATATGAAGCTTTGATGTTCTTTGAATAGATGGATATGAAACTGACACTTCGTATCGATGGAGTCATGTGGTTCTAGTGCAATCTCTCTGTTCCTTTCGTATCGATCATGGATTGGACATGAATCGGTTGGATACGCTTGCATTGATGAATATGAAGTTCCGCTTTTGTATCAATGGAGGTAACCGGTTATCTCGGTATAACAACTGGGATACGAAGCATCTTTTTCCCTTAGTTATGAACTACTATAAATGCCTTTTGGACTTGGAAAAATTTCACTTGCTATCATTTTATTTTCTGCTTTGCTTTCGTACCGATAGAACACGAGGAAGAGAAAACCGTCCTCGCCTCCAAATCATTCAACCTGTTAATATCTTGAAGAAATTGCATACATCGGGTAATTAACAAATTGAAACCGCCACAAAAACAGTAAGACCCAAGTTTAAAACCAATTCATCCAAATTTGCGGCCGATTCCGGTGACATTGTTGCTGGAGTTGGGTCGTAGCGAGGTCAAGGAAGGATTAACGATGTTTAGGCTGTTTGGAGAAGAAGGACCGTTGAAGGATACGAAGGAGTCATGTACATCGAATCATGGCTTTGATCTTGTATTGGTAGATGAAGGAAGGAACCTCTTTTGCATCGACCCAGGACCAGGGAATTCACATCGATCTGGAACCGATAGGTGGAAGGAGGAGCTTCGTATCGATCTGGAGTAGCCAAAATTCATATCGATCTAAAGAGATCGATACGAAGCATTGGTAGTGTGATCGATACGAAGTTGAGGAACCGATGATCGATATGAATTTTTGATAGGCGATCGGTACGGAAGTGTGAATTTCTGATCAATGCGAAACCGGTCCTTCTTCAGTTGATACGAATTAAGCTTCTAGGGATAGATCCGAAAACCTTAATAGACACGAAATCTTATACATATTCGATTCTGACTCCGACGAGATTCAGCCTTGCATATTTGGACTTAACTGTTAAACCACATATTTGGCTGCCTTTCACAGCTCGTCGATGGAATTATAATTTGAAAACTTAATGAAATTTAGCATGGATCATTCTTCGAAGTCTGAATGGCACGGTTGTGACGGTCAGTGATGACGGTCGTTCGGGTCAAATCTCAAGATATTATCGTTTGAACATTTTCTCAAATTCTATAGAATTTCTTAAGTACTGTATAGCACTGCACTGCACAGCACATTCATGCACTTTACATTGGCGAACACATGGGCTTATTATAATCTAATTATGGTTTTTACTGAGTTGATTAGTTATGGAACCCGGGAGTTCACAGCAGCAGGAGGCTCAAAGTTCACCTTCTCCGACAATAGGATGCCGGCCATTGCGGTCGAAGTCATAAGTCCAGCTCCGGACGAGTTACTGGAAGCAATCTTTATTAGGAATCCTCAAGATTCTGTACCATCTAACGTCTCCGAAGATATGTTGGGGAGAATCTGCTTAAGGCATGGTCTACCGCTGGATGACGTTCTGCTATAAGGACCAAACTATAGGCCTCATATTACCCCAGAAGGATTCACCGCTTTTAACAGACACTCGTGCATAGTTGGAACACTCCCTCCATTTAGCCAGTAAACCTGGGAAGTATTATCTTACTTTGGAATCCCTCCGTCACGGTCGCATCCGAATGGACATGCATTGTTGAACGGCTTACTTATTGTTTTTATGGAGCATCACTTGTGGCCCCCAATTCCAGAGGAAGTTAGATTTTTGTTTAATGTCAAAAGTTGGGGAGATAACCCCTCATTCACATTCCTAGAGGTAGTCAGGAATTACCAAGTGGTGACTGGATCTTGGACTAGGCTTAGCTACTTCAAGACAGAGTGGCTTTACGTTCGATGCCCGCAGGGTTTGCCAGACGGTGATTAGTAAGATGTAAGTGCCTCAATTTCTCTAATGGCTAACGAGATAGTTGTAATTGACATTAAATATAATAGTTTCTTTCCTCTACAGCCGCATTTCCACGACCCAAAGGTGCCCACTTTAAAGAAATAGTGCGGGTTCTTCAGGAGGTGCCTAGTGAGATTAGAGATATTGAATCAGTGCTCATGGATGAAAATTGAGGGCCGTTGGGCTAATTGACCGAGCCCAGAGCATAAGGCTTGAAGGATCTTTTAGGGCAGCTCTGGTAAGACAGGCTAATCGTAGGGCGCCTGGGATTGTAATTTCTACGCAGGGCGTCGAAAAGGATACGCCTACCGAAGATGAACCCATATTTGGGCCTTTAGATAGTCCTCAACATTCAAAGGTGAAGTGGAAAGGCAAGGCAGTTGCTCATGAACTTCATAAGTCTTTAAGATGGAAATCCGTAGTTATGTCTCTGCCCGCCACCGGTGTAATTATCTCGGAGGCTCCTCCCACACAAATGGAAAATACCTTCGAAGGACTCGCTGATATTCCAATGCCGGACTATGTGTCACTCCAACATGACACCGGATTGGAAGGGCTCCACAGCGCTTTAGATTTAGGCGAGTCATTTCCTATGGGTATGGCCGACACAACCAGTTGGTCGGGGTTTTTGCACATGCATACATACACTTTCACGGCACCGCACGATGTCCAATCATAAGCTATTCAATTATGGAGATTAAATCTACTTCTCTTTCTATTTACAGATATGATGACAAGGTGGGAATCCATGCACGCCAGTCATCCAGTTCATATTATGAGTCCGTAGAAGGGAGGCTGAAAGGGACCGCGATCGCAGTTATTCTACCCAGAAGCATTACGAAAGGGAGTGGGACAAAGAAAGAGATAGAGGATATTGGCTTCGCTCCCGATCACGCTCCCCACCATCTCGATCCCCAACACAACCTTCTGGTCATGGCAAACAACCCTTGGAATCTTCACGCCAAAGACCGCCTGCTCAAGTACTGAGGTTTAATTCATAGCGTCGAAGGACTAAAACCGAAACTCCTACTATCACTAAGCAAGCTATCACCGAGCCTACTAGGGAGGGAGCAATCAGAATCTCCCAACTGAAAAAAGATTTCCCAAACATTTGTTTTGACAGCTTCGTCTTCCCTCCGCATCTAAAGAGAATTCCGAATGAGATTGAGAAACTATCCACGACTATATCCATGACGTTTATAGCTAGTACCGGGAATGAATGAAGACCATGGACAAAGCATCAGGATGGCCTTTTAGCGGCGAAAACAATTGAGAAATTAGAAACTGATCTGACTCAAAAGGACCGTATAATTCAAGTACTTCATGATGAGAGCGAGTCCTCCATAAATTCAGAGACGGAGGCCAACACAAGAGCTAATGAGGCAACTCGGTGAATGGAAGAGACGAGGTGGATGCACTTAGCCCTAGTTGAGGAGATGGGGAATCAGACCACCACAGTCATGGCCGAACACGACGGGGCGCTTAAAGAGCTTGAAAAGCTTAAGGCCAAATTCGCTGAAATCATCAAAGAGAAAGACGATGCAAACAAAGCTGCCTAGGAAGCGTGTGAACACGCTGTGGTGCTTAGGGAAGAGAGGGATCCATCAATGCTTAAAATTTAGGAAACCGAGGCCAGGGTTGAGAACGAGGTGAGAATGGAAGAGACCAAGTTAGAGGACGATATCGAAGATCTTCTTATCACATACAACGCTAACGTTTTGAAGAACCGAGACCTAACATGGCTTGACAACTATCCATCACACTTGTACACTGCTTGGGGCCGCTTAGTGGAAGATGAAAAATCAGAATGCCAAGCAGAATCAGTCGATGAATTTGAACTAGAGACCCAGGTGCTGAGTGAAGATGAGAGAAAAGTTCTCCAGGACATCACGATCACATATGAAAAGGAGAAGCTTAGTACTCAACATTTGGATGATGGAGAGGGTTTTGGTGTTGAGCATCGCTCTTATGTCGACCTAGCCCGAATCTATATCTGCGGTTGATCCTCAATTTATTCCTGCGTATAATCCTCATCAACCGCAGTTGTCTCCAGCTTGCATGCATGTCTCTGAAGCTAATCCGCCACCTACGAGCCAATCTGAGGAAGGTATTCTGAACATTTCTTATGCTCATTCAAAGCCAGAAACGTTGATTAAAGTAATTACTAACTCTTTTTCCTTGTCTCTATTCTGTGATAGGAGCTACATCATCCGTACCCCCAACAACCCAAGAGCTGCATCACGCGTAGGAGGCCCTCATTACAGAAGTGACCACTACAACGACCACTGCACCAACCGACGGAGCACGGAGGAGCATGCTTACTTTTGATGAATAGAGGATGGAGGAACTTCTCGGTCATCATAGTGACCCTTTTGCCGATCTGCTATTTGTCATATGTGGAGGCTCACCTACGACCAGCTCCTTAGGCCCAACTGCTAGCATCCCCGGCGATGCCCAAGCAATCCACGAAGAGGAGATAATAGTTGAAATCAACGTTGAGACGGAAGCAGCTATGCGGGCCAGTGGCTTTGGAGACAGGATGGTCGGCCCTTGTCCAACCCCTTTGCGAATGATTTCTCCTGGAGGCACGGTTGTTGACACCCGTGTGCCTCCTCCGCCTCCTAACATTGATCTTATCCCTCTGAATTAACCTTCAGGAAGTATTCTAATCCATGTGAGTTCAGAGGAGGAGGTTATCATAATGCCCTCAACTGGAGATCAACCGCCAAAAGGCAAGGGCTCAAAGAGGCATCTAAATGGTGATTCCAGCGGGTCTACGCCGTAGAAGAATAGGAATAAGGTGAGAGAATAAACATATCTTTTCGGCCTATTTTTGGTAGATAGAAATTCGCTTTTGTTTTTTTAAGCCGTGTATAAATGTGTGTTCGGCCACTGCTAGTAATATTGTCTTTTGAATAATTCTGTAACGACCCGTAAATTTTCGATAATTAAAATAGCCAATTTAATAAGTTTTCGTGATTTAGTGTTAGAAAAAATTGTAATTCGTTTGAAATAATAATGACTGGAATGAATTGCAAAAATAACTATCCAAGTAATGAAAAATAAAAGCTACTTAGTGAATGCCTTTGCAATCAAAAGTTGAATAGGATAATAAATGCTTAATTCATTGGGTATAATAGAGTAATTGATTGATAAGTAAAATCTATTTAAAATCAAATATTGAATATTGAACAGGTAAATTGTTTAAATTAAATATTTAAAACTTATTGAATAATTGAATAACTGTAAAATGAAAATAGTGTTCTAAATTGTGAATTGTTTTTAAAGGTTGAATCTTATAAGTTCAATTTCAATATTTCAAATGATAATGAATTATTGGATAAGCGAAATTGTTTAAATTAAATATTTGGAATTTATTGAATAATTTAACAATGGGAATTGAATAACCGTATAATGGAAATAGTTGTTCTATAATTTTAAATTTGTTTCAAAAGTTAAATTTTTATAAGTTCGTTTTGAATATCTCAAAAGATAGTGATTTAAGAATAATCAAACTTGTTAAATTTAATATTACGAATGTTTGAATAATTAAATTTCGAATTTGATATGATTAATTTGATATGAAATTTAATATATGAAAATAGAGTGAATAATTGGAATTTGATTTAATATGATTCAAATTGGTTTCCAAAGCGAATGTAAGTTATATTGGGATTTTAATAGAATTAATAAAATTTTAAAAATTGGAATTTATTGGATAAATTGAATAATGGGTTTATTATGATTAAAAAAAAGATTTGTAAAATTTTATTTTATCATATGAAAGTTATAATGATGCTATAGAACTTTTAAAACTGAATTTAAAATTTATTTGTGAAAATTGAATATTTTAATATTTAATTATCGACTGGAAAATAGCCAATTTTCGAACAGTCTCAGAATTGGACGAAACTAGTTCTATTGGATCCGTAATAGTTTGTTATTATCGGATTTCAATTTTCGTAGCAATCGGAGTTGTCGTTTGACCGTGGCAGCTCGAAACGCGTTGAAATTGTTTTAATATTAATTTGGCGAGTTAAAATAGTCATTTTTCAAACGGTCTCGGATTTCGACGAAACCAGTTTCATCGAATCCGTAATGTGATATTATTGTAAGGTTTCAAATTTCAAGTCAAACGGATTCACCGTTTGTCCGGGGCGAGCCAAAACGCATCGAAATCGGTTCAAAATTGGTTTAATTTAAATTGATCGTTTAATTCCATATCTCGCACAGATGATCGAATTAGGTTCCGAAACCTATTTCATTGTGTCCGGAACGCGGGATAAACCCTAGGAACGTCAGTTACCGCGCGAAATTCGGAGTTTGGAAAAGCCGGATAAAGAGAATTCGCCGTTTCCTATAAATAGCCCCTTGTCTTCATAAATTAGAAAATTAAAACTAGGGTTTCATAAACAATGGCCAACCGCCTCCTCTACAACCAACGGCCGAAATTGCCTCGTTTCTTCCTCAAATTCCTCTCTATCCGTAAACATTTACGAAAACTTATCAACACGGAAGTTGTAGAGCACATCGAGTACTCCGCATCCAACGGCTATGATCTGAATCGGGGCCACGGATCGTCTGCAATCCTCGTTTGAATGGCCGAGTTTCGCACGCATTTCTAGGGTGGTGGAGTTGACCGAGCTCGCCATGGCTCTGGGCGAAGGTGGAGTGGGTGATGGGCTTCGAATTGGCGGTGGTGTGCTGAAGTTTAGGCGCGCGTGAACGAGTGCGTGATTAGGGTTTCACGCGTGGGCTTTGGGTTCGTGCGCGCGTATTTTTTTTACTGGGGAAGAACGTGGGGGAGGGAGAAAGGAAGTGCGGCCTGGATTTGAGGGTGTGAGATCCAACGGCCAGTGATGATGCAGGTTAAAATAAATAAGGGAAAATGAAATTTATTTATATTTAAATTCGTGTTAACTTTAAACTATCACATTTTATTCATACGAGGTCGAAAAATTACGAAACAAATTGCGTTGGAATCGTATGGACGAATACTACGCAATGAAGCTGGATTGGAATCATTTGGAGCTAGAGAAAATTTTGAGTCAAATCGAACGTCGTTCGATTTGATTTAAAATCGTAGAATCAAGGTGAGTGTTTTATAACGCTCACACCGTACTAAATATCTTTATGCTAGTTAAATTGACATTATGAAGTGATATTTTGGAAAATCATTGTTTGATATAAATTTAATTGTCATATAGCTTGTTATTTGAATTAACCGTTGAAAAAATTAAATTGACAGTTAAATTGAAATTAAATTTGAATGGCGATTAAATTACCTGACATTGATAACTATGAAACTGCCATGAATCGTATTGTTTATTGGATGATGTATTTTGATGGATGCTATTGGTTGATAATTGAATGTTTGGATGTTTATTTGCTCATGTAGATCCTGTTATGCATACATATGATACTGTGATTTAATTTAAGTAATATATACTCATCTCTGACATTTAATTGAAATAAATAATTACTTGGCCATAGGATAGAAAAGTATATACGGACACCGAATTGGCTAAATTAATAATTTTTGAAATCGTCGCTTTGAAATTTATTTAAATGTTTGATTTAAAGGTTATAAATAGAAATCAATTTATAAAAATCGAATTTATTGAAAATTTGAGTTTTGGAATATTGAAATAAATCTTGGTTAAAAGAAATTGTTAAGTAATGTGATTCGAGACTTTGAAATTTAAAATTTGGGATTTGATTGAATTTCGAAATTTGATTTGTTTAAAGATTTAACCTTAATTCGAGCTTTGAATATTACTAAGTAAAAGTGATATAAAAATGATATTTTGAAATCGAGCTTGGAACTTAATCACATTTGAAATTTGGATTTAAACTTGAACATTGAAGGATAATTTTGTTAAGTGTTAAAAATTTGATATTTTGGAAAATCAAGCTAAAAATCGATATAAATTGAAATTGAATAAAATTAATGGTGAATGTAAAATTGAATTAATTTGAAGTAAAAATTTGACATTGATTTGAATTGAGATCGAAATTGAATCGGTAAATTGGAAATTGAAATTTATTTGAATTGGGAAGTTATAATTGAAATGGATTGGTTTTGAAGCTGTTTTAAATGTGTTTTCCAAATTACTCTGTTATATAAACCATTTTGAATACTTAAACTATTTTAATCTATTTTTAATCTACTTAACCCAATTTAAATTATTTTGAACTAAATTTATCTATTTCAAATCCATTTTAAGATTTTAAAGTATTTTAACTATTGTAATTACTTAAAACTACTTTTAAACTACTTAAAACTATTTCTAAAATTTTAAGCTAGAAAATGAGGTGAAATGTTATATTTAAACCTTAAATTTAAATACGAATTGAGTTAAACGAAGTTGCAATCTAAATTGAAATCCGAAATGAATTTGAAATCGAAATGAGATATTGATGCGGGAAAATGATTTTGAAACGAAATATTACATTTGGAAAGATACGATGATTTTTGAAATAGATTTAATTTTGAAGCGAATATGATATGTCGATATCAATTATGAATCGATTTGAAATGTAAAAGAGCCAATGGTGTAATAATACGTAGTTATTAAAGAGACCGGGATCGGATATGGACATACTCTCTGTCGATACCGAAAACCACTTTAATAACTATTATACGCGGAGTGTTGATCCAGAATGAAGTGGATGGTTTGGTGAACGCGTTGACTGAAGAAAGAGAACGATTATTGGATGACCCCTGACATGACTAAAACAGGAGCCGCGCCGGGCCATTGAGGTTCGCCACCTCTAGCGGACACACTTCTTCGATACCATATCTATTACATTTGTGATGCGATTTGGGTGCACCCCTTGATTTGGGAGTGTTGTTTCGCGGTGTTGGGGTAGCTGCTGGCTATGCCCAACATCAGTCCGGATCACGCAACTACTAGTATCCTAGTTGGTATTGCCTCATGTACCTTGTCATACTGATTATCCTATTCGCGACCACTACGTTTTGATTTGTACCTTGAGTATATGGATTGCCCTCTGGTGACTTCCGGTTTTGGGGAAACTACGGTCTTGTATATGCTTTTGGGAATATAAAATGTGTTAAGGGGGATTATGGTAACGCCTTAACGCTATTTTGATATTTTTATTACTGATAGACATTATCTACTTAGCGTATATTACTACATAGTAGATAGTTTCACGGATCCTTGAGAGATGGAAAATCCCGTAACATCTCTTAAGTTATTGCACGCACGTTGACACTGGATATGAGATGTAAAACCCCGTAAACATCTCTGACGCCGTCACACTCATATTTATTGACGATTGATTTAACTTTCATAAGGATATTTTAGTCCTGACTCGAGTGTTTTGTCTTTTCATTACGCTCGGGTCAGTCCTGAGTTTTCAGTTTAGGTTGAAGATCATTTCCTTGGAGGACGGAGACGAAGATTTGGTATATTATCTACTACTATTATATTCATTCCATTCCGCTGCATTGTTGTATGATATTTGTTGTGTATGTAACTCTGATAAATGTTGTATAATAATAATCAAATGTATTCATTTCAAATGTATTCATTTAATTAACAGCTTCATGAACTGTTATTTTATTATTATACTTTAGCCTTCCGCTGTGAGATTCTGTGTTGTTTCATTTCCTTTATTTCCCTTCCTTTTCTTTTCTTAATTACCCCAATAACTATCTGCCCTTTTAATGGTTTGGAATCGACATGGGTATTTGATCGTCGGTTTAAACTGTCCAAAAAGGCGGGTCGTTACAGTTGGTATCAGAGCTTTGGTTTAGCGATAAACCTTGGCTCTAGTGGGGAATAACTCATTGTAATAGAGGTAAACTATATGAATGAGTTGAGTGTATATGAGAGAGCGTATTTGTTAGTGATATAAAATGTTTTATATTGTGTCGGTTGTTTTGTTGAGTGGCTTATGGATTCTGGTCAATACGAGTAATTAACGTCATTGATAGGGATCTCTAAACACTTAAATAGAACAATTCGACATAGTATTGTTTTGAAATTGAGTAAATGAAATAATTTTGCTCTAATTATATTTTGTATATAAAGAAAGATTTTAAGAAATTATTGTGACTTATCTAGCTTACCTGGCTGTTAGGAATTAAAATATGGTTATTATCATTAATTGGATATGGTAATTTAATAAATAAGCTGAATTACAAAATGAACAATCATAAAACAATTGTGAAATGTTTAAGAAATAAAATCCTATAAGAATATTTTATAAAGGTGACTTATAAATTAAAATAGATTTAAACTGGAAAATATTGAATTTAAGACCCGGAGATTTTGAATTCAAGACCCGGAGATTTTGGAAAATGGTTCTCAAAGTTTTGAAGAAACATATAGTAATATTAGTTGGAAAATATTTATAGGAAATATTTTGAAATGATTTTAAGAAGGAATGAATTAAGTACTCCTCTCTTATGTCGCTGGAAAATAATTTCGGTGATGACTGCGCAGCATCATCGATGTTCATTTTCGAGTCTCAAAGTGGGGGAGACCTCTAAGAAGCTTTGTTTTCTTCGAAATTATTTTGGGCAAAATGGGTTTTGGTTTAAACTCCAAAGGTTTGATTTGATATATTTAAAAGGATATAAGTGTATATGTTTATTTCAAATGATTTGAAAAGAACCGGGCATTTAAATTTCTAAGTGCTGTTAATTAATAATTTTCAAATTATTTGAATGAAATGTGAATAACCAGAAATTATAAAATAAGAGGATTAAGATATCTAATCTATTGTTTGGAAAAACTTTAAAGTTAAAAGGCAAAGAGAATCTAAACAAAGTAAATTGTGAACATTCTAAATTGGTAAAATAAAATTCTATAAATTTGTATAAAACCAAAAATTACATTCTGATAACATAAAACAAGACTTACCAAATATTAAAAAAATTAAAATGATGTTTTGGGATATGTAATGAGATGTTGTAAAAATAAACAGAACCGGAAAGTAATTAAAAATATACAAGTAAGGAAAACTCAAAAGGAATTAAAATGTATATAAATGAAAAATTAGGTTGTGATAAAAATGTTATAACTTAAATATTACTTGAAACGATGAATGGATAAATGGAACAAGTAAGTGAACTTAAGAAAGATGATAAATGAATCGAATTATATTTTTGTAAATTGGTTATAGAAAATAAATATAAATTGCATAGAAAAAAAAAATATATAATAATAATTGAATTTGTAACCTTTAAGATAATTGTAAACTAAGAAAAATCATTTATGAGAGGTTAGACTTTTATAGGATGATTAATAAACTAAAGTGCCGGTTAATAAAATGTTCCACAAATGAATTCGTTATTTACTGAAAGTATGAAAATGAAATAAATGTAACAATGGAATTTCTTATAGCTAAGAATAAATTGGAAAATGAAATTGAATTTAATTAAATTATATAGAATGTTTAAAATGAACATGAGTAAGCAAATTCTATGATATGATGTTAAGAAAAGATAATGTTGAAGAATATGCTATGTAAAGAAATGTATTTATTAACTGAATAACAAATTGTGAATAATAAATGGTAAATAAAATGGAAGTCAATAAAATAATTTAGTATAGATAAATTGGATAGAAAGCTATTGGAAGGTAATACGTGAGATTGTACGTATATTATGTTATTCGCATAACGATTTGATCCAAATTCGAGCACAAAATTTCGAGATGATGTATATCGATCCAAGTTAGGATTTTTCACTTGATTCTCGACGGCGAACCCTAGATATGGATTTTTAATTGATTCTGGAATTCTCTATCATAGTATATGGCTATGCAAGGAGAGTAACAGCTTCCAATCAAGGAACCAAATCCGAGTCCGCACTAGAGAGTCGTGTGAACGATACTAGTTTGGAAGTGAAATTGTGTGGTCGAATAAGCGATTGGATTGATATTGCTCACGGATGATATATGTACGGCTTACAGAATTAATTAAACTAATATTGAAAATTGAAGATGCCAAATATAAAATGAATCTTTTAAATTGTATAATTGGAAATAAAAAGAGATAAACCAAATTGAATGTAAAATGAATAATTTGGTTATGTTGGGTATAATTTGGTTGTTATATGATTGTTAGTTGATAGTATATATAATTCATTAAGTGTTATTGAAATTGAAAGCTATAAATCATTGAAATCAAATTAGAAGTTAAATGAATATTAACTAATGTAAATATAAATTAGTGAATGTTAACTAATTGAATTGAGGATGAATGTTAGAAAAATCCAACGTTAATGAATCAACTATGATTAAAATTGAAACCAAGTCAATAAATATTAATGAGAAGTGAATTTATATTGATTGGTTATGGATTTGTTGGATGATAGTTGATTGATGGTTGCATTTGTTGTTTTGTTGCATTTGCTATGTTGGCACATGTAGTTGTTATGTTGCTATATTGTGTATATTGATATTATTTTCATATATGCATGTTTCTCATGGTTTGTTGAGTGTTTAGTAGGTGCGGATTGCGCTTGCTTCGCATTTGGAGCTCGCTTTCACGCTATATTATTCGTATATGCTCGCTAATAAAAATATAAGGTACATGTTTATTTTATCATTGGATTTGGTGATTTTTGATGAGCCACTTGGCTTTTGGATTTTCTTTTGTTTGTTTGGGGCCCGTAGAGGCGTTTTGTAGTTGTACCGATCGAGCCGCGCAAAGGAGACTCTGTCGAAATTTTTCGTAAATCCGGGTGTTAGAAAAATTTTCAAGTTTTAAAATTTTTATAACTTGTTTTGATAACTAACTTTAAATTTAGAAAGCCGTTGGAATAACTTAGTGGAAGCGTAGTTATAACTTTATAAATGGAATTTCATTGTTCTATAAGTTAATAACTTTGAATGAAATATATCTAATGTGAATTCTATACTTAATTCTTTTCCCTTCTTTTTCCTTTTCGGGGACGAAAAGTTTTGAGTGGGGGAGAATGTAACGACCCGTAAATTTTCGATAATTAAAATAGCCAATTTAATAAGTTTTCGTGATTTAGTGTTAGAAAAAATTGTAATTCGTTTGAAATAATAATGACTGGAATGAATTGCAAAAATAACTATCCAAGTAATGAAAAATAAAAGCTACTTAGTGAATGCCTTTGCAATCAAAAGTTGAATAGGATAATAAATGCTTAATTCATTGGGTATAATAGAGTAATTGATTGATAAGTAAAATCTATTTAAAATCAAATATTGAATATTGAACAGGTAAATTGTTTAAATTAAATATTTAAAACTTATTGAATAATTGAATAACTGTAAAATGAAAATAGTGTTCTAAATTGTGAATTGTTTTTAAAGGTTGAATCTTATAAGTTCAATTTCAATATTTCAAATGATAATGAATTATTGGATAAGCGAAATTGTTTAAATTAAATATTTGGAATTTATTGAATAATTTAACAATGGGAATTGAATAACCGTATAATGGAAATAGTTGTTCTATAATTTTAAATTTGTTTCAAAAGTTAAATTTTTATAAGTTCGTTTTGAATATCTCAAAAGATAGTGATTTAAGAATAATCAAACTTGTTAAATTTAATATTACGAATGTTTGAATAATTAAATTTCGAATTTGATATGATTAATTTGATATGAAATTTAATATATGAAAATAGAGTGAATAATTGGAATTTGATTTAATATGATTCAAATTGGTTTCCAAAGCGAATGTAAGTTATATTGGGATTTTAATAGAATTAATAAAATTTTAAAAATTGGAATTTATTGGATAAATTGAATAATGGGTTTATTATGATTAAAAAAAAGATTTGTAAAATTTTATTT
The DNA here is from genome assembly GCA_030765085.1 of Allium cepa. Classification (NCBI taxonomy): domain Eukaryota; kingdom Viridiplantae; phylum Streptophyta; class Magnoliopsida; order Asparagales; family Amaryllidaceae; genus Allium; species Allium cepa. Next base: position 436,170,000 of record CM060943.1, read on the forward strand.
TATCATATGAAAGTTATAATGATGCTATAGAACTTTTAAAACTGAATTTAAAATTTATTTGTGAAAATTGAATATTTTAATATTTAATTATCGACTGGAAAATAGCCAATTTTCGAACAGTCTCAGAATTGGACGAAACTAGTTCTATTGGATCCGTAATAGTTTGTTATTATCGGATTTCAATTTTCGTAGCAATCGGAGTTGTCGTTTGACCGTGGCAGCTCGAAACGCGTTGAAATTGTTTTAATATTAATTTGGCGAGTTAAAATAGTCATTTTTCAAACGGTCTCGGATTTCGACGAAACCAGTTTCATCGAATCCGTAATGTGATATTATTGTAAGGTTTCAAATTTCAAGTCAAACGGATTCACCGTTTGTCCGGGGCGAGCCAAAACGCATCGAAATCGGTTCAAAATTGGTTTAATTTAAATTGATCGTTTAATTCCATATCTCGCACAGATGATCGAATTAGGTTCCGAAACCTATTTCATTGTGTCCGGAACGCGGGATAAACCCTAGGAACGTCAGTTACCGCGCGAAATTCGGAGTTTGGAAAAGCCGGATAAAGAGAATTCGCCGTTTCCTATAAATAGCCCCTTGTCTTCATAAATTAGAAAATTAAAACTAGGGTTTCATAAACAATGGCCAACCGCCTCCTCTACAACCAACGGCCGAAATTGCCTCGTTTCTTCCTCAAATTCCTCTCTATCCGTAAACATTTACGAAAACTTATCAACACGGAAGTTGTAGAGCACATCGAGTACTCCGCATCCAACGGCTATGATCTGAATCGGGGCCACGGATCGTCTGCAATCCTCGTTTGAATGGCCGAGTTTCGCACGCATTTCTAGGGTGGTGGAGTTGACCGAGCTCGCCATGGCTCTGGGCGAAGGTGGAGTGGGTGATGGGCTTCGAATTGGCGGTGGTGTGCTGAAGTTTAGGCGCGCGTGAACGAGTGCGTGATTAGGGTTTCACGCGTGGGCTTTGGGTTCGTGCGCGCGTATTTTTTTTACTGGGGAAGAACGTGGGGGAGGGAGAAAGGAAGTGCGGCCTGGATTTGAGGGTGTGAGATCCAACGGCCAGTGATGATGCAGGTTAAAATAAATAAGGGAAAATGAAATTTATTTATATTTAAATTCGTGTTAACTTTAAACTATCACATTTTATTCATACGAGGTCGAAAAATTACGAAACAAATTGCGTTGGAATCGTATGGACGAATACTACGCAATGAAGCTGGATTGGAATCATTTGGAGCTAGAGAAAATTTTGAGTCAAATCGAACGTCGTTCGATTTGATTTAAAATCGTAGAATCAAGGTGAGTGTTTTATAACGCTCACACCGTACTAAATATCTTTATGCTAGTTAAATTGACATTATGAAGTGATATTTTGGAAAATCATTGTTTGATATAAATTTAATTGTCATATAGCTTGTTATTTGAATTAACCGTTGAAAAAATTAAATTGACAGTTAAATTGAAATTAAATTTGAATGGCGATTAAATTACCTGACATTGATAACTATGAAACTGCCATGAATCGTATTGTTTATTGGATGATGTATTTTGATGGATGCTATTGGTTGATAATTGAATGTTTGGATGTTTATTTGCTCATGTAGATCCTGTTATGCATACATATGATACTGTGATTTAATTTAAGTAATATATACTCATCTCTGACATTTAATTGAAATAAATAATTACTTGGCCATAGGATAGAAAAGTATATACGGACACCGAATTGGCTAAATTAATAATTTTTGAAATCGTCGCTTTGAAATTTATTTAAATGTTTGATTTAAAGGTTATAAATAGAAATCAATTTATAAAAATCGAATTTATTGAAAATTTGAGTTTTGGAATATTGAAATAAATCTTGGTTAAAAGAAATTGTTAAGTAATGTGATTCGAGACTTTGAAATTTAAAATTTGGGATTTGATTGAATTTCGAAATTTGATTTGTTTAAAGATTTAACCTTAATTCGAGCTTTGAATATTACTAAGTAAAAGTGATATAAAAATGATATTTTGAAATCGAGCTTGGAACTTAATCACATTTGAAATTTGGATTTAAACTTGAACATTGAAGGATAATTTTGTTAAGTGTTAAAAATTTGATATTTTGGAAAATCAAGCTAAAAATCGATATAAATTGAAATTGAATAAAATTAATGGTGAATGTAAAATTGAATTAATTTGAAGTAAAAATTTGACATTGATTTGAATTGAGATCGAAATTGAATCGGTAAATTGGAAATTGAAATTTATTTGAATTGGGAAGTTATAATTGAAATGGATTGGTTTTGAAGCTGTTTTAAATGTGTTTTCCAAATTACTCTGTTATATAAACCATTTTGAATACTTAAACTATTTTAATCTATTTTTAATCTACTTAACCCAATTTAAATTATTTTGAACTAAATTTATCTATTTCAAATCCATTTTAAGATTTTAAAGTATTTTAAATATTGTAATTACTTAAAACTACTTTTAAACTACTTAAAACTATTTCTAAAATTTTAAGCTAGAAAATGAGGTGAAATGTTATATTTAAACCTTAAATTTAAATACGAATTGAGTTAAACGAAGTTGCAATCTAAATTGAAATCCGAAATGAATTTGAAATCGAAATGAGATATTGATGCGGGAAAATGATTTTGAAACGAAATATTACATTTGGAAAGATACGATGATTTTTGAAATAGATTTAATTTTGAAGCGAATATGATATGTCGATATCAATTATGAATCGATTTGAAATGTAAAAGAGCCAATGGTGTAATAATACGTAGTTATTAAAGAGACCGGGATCGGATATGGACATACTCTCTGTCGATACCGAAAACCACTTTAATAACTATTATACGCGGAGTGTTGATCCAGAATGAAGTGGATGGTTTGGTGAACGCGTTGACTGAAGAAAGAGAACGATTATTGGATGACCCCTGACATGACTAAAACAGGAGCCGCGCCGGGCCATTGAGGTTCGCCACCTCTAGCGGACACACTTCTTCGATACCATATCTATTACATTTGTGATGCGATTTGGGTGCACCCCTTGATTTGGGAGTGTTGTTTCGCGGTGTTGGGGTAGCTGCTGGCTATGCCCAACATCAGTCCGGATCACGCAACTACTAGTATCCTAGTTGGTATTGCCTCATGTACCTTGTCATACTGATTATCCTATTCGCGACCACTACGTTTTGATTTGTACCTTGAGTATATGGATTGCCCTCTGGTGACTTCCGGTTTTGGGGAAACTACGGTCTTGTATATGCTTTTGGGAATATAAAATGTGTTAAGGGGGATTATGGTAACGCCTTAACGCTATTTTGATATTTTTATTACTGATAGACATTATCTACTTAGCGTATATTACTACATAGTAGATAGTTTCACGGATCCTTGAGAGATGGAAAATCCCGTAACATCTCTTAAGTTATTGCACGCACGTTGACACTGGATATGAGATGTAAAACCCCGTAAACATCTCTGACGCCGTCACACTCATATTTATTGACGATTGATTTAACTTTCATAAGGATATTTTAGTCCTGACTCGAGTGTTTTGTCTTTTCATTACGCTCGGGTCAGTCCTGAGTTTTCAGTTTAGGTTGAAGATCATTTCCTTGGAGGACGGAGACGAAGATTTGGTATATTATCTACTACTATTATATTCATTCCATTCCGCTGCATTGTTGTATGATATTTGTTGTGTATGTAACTCTGATAAATGTTGTATAATAATAATCAAATGTATTCATTTCAAATGTATTCATTTAATTAACAGCTTCATGAACTGTTATTTTATTATTATACTTTAGCCTTCCGCTGTGAGATTCTGTGTTGTTTCATTTCCTTTATTTCCCTTCCTTTTCTTTTCTTAATTACCCCAATAACTATCTGCCCTTTTAATGGTTTGGAATCGACATGGGTATTTGATCGTCGGTTTAAACTGTCCAAAAAGGCGGGTCGTTACAAATTCTGTACTTTTCCTTCTTTTCCAAAGAATAGTTAAAATAAAATTCCATTTTGTCTTCAACACAATTTGTGTTTATTTCGCTTTAGTATTTCAGCGTTCGAAATTCCATTCAACGTACTTGTGGAGTCTTAGCCTTCGAGTGATAGACGAGTTTAGTTGCGAAGTTCTAGAGCCATGGCCTCAGGTAACGATCAAATTATTAAGTCGAATTCCAATACCACACTGTCTGAATCAGTGGCTGATACTTAAGTTCTGCCTCCAGATTTAGGGACAAATTGAAAAGATCGGTAAGCCATTATTTTTCCCCATTAATACTTCAAGCTCAACTCTGTTGAAGTGAGTCTGGAATAAGACGAGTTCAGGTGCTCGAATCACACCTGCTCATCTATCGACGATTGCATCCACACTCTAGGGATTACACTTATGCATCGGCGGTCGGTCACGTCCGCTTAAGGTTTTGAGATATGTCTGCGCTCTGAGGACTTAAGTTATTTTATAGACGTTCAGCCACACCTATTTGATACTTAGAACTTCATCCACACTTTGGGGACTTAGATTGATTTGTGGGTGGTCACACTCACTTTACATTTATACTGCGGCTCGCACTCCGAGGGTTCGGAATTGTCCTATGGGTGGTCGATTCATACCCGGTTTGTGTTTAAACTCCAATCCCCACTCTGAGGATTTAGAGTTAGTTGATGTCCATACTCTAACCCACACTCTGAGGACTTAGAGTTGGGGGATGTTTATACTCTAGTTCACACTCTGGGAATTTGGAGTTAGTAAACAGACGGTCGGTCACATCTGTTTTGAGTTTCAGAATTTCATTCGCACTCCGGGAATGATGGGATCATCAGGATCGTGCATGGTTAATTCTCATCCACCCTGAGTTAACAAGTGAGGTCGTTAGATGGACGAGTCCATCCTTCTCGAACTTGGTTTGAATATGGGTAAAGTCGTTTGGTGGACGAGTCCACCGTCTTCGGGCCCGTATTAGTGAGTTTATACTCCAATCGCACTCTAGGAATCTAAATTAAGTGAGAGGATTGTCATGTATCAATCCTTTTTTGGCTTTAGTGTGATGACTTATCCCCGAGCTCGGGCTTCACCTAGTGATTGACCGGTCGTATCACAATCACTCCCTATTTGAATAAATCCCATCCTAGGGTGGAACTTAGCTCTCTGTGCATTGTGATGGTAGCATGACGCATTTTAAAAATCACTGCTCTAGCTCGAAAAGATTGCATTTTATTGCTGAAATAAGAAAATATAGCAAAGTTAGTTGGCTTATTACAAATTCAGATTTTGAAATGCATAAACAGTTGCAAATGACTAGTGGACTGCATAAATAAATAAAGCCTGTTATGTATAGTAGCGACGAAAACTTTTGCTGTTCCAGGCTCTCGGTAGAGTAAGACCATCAACGGTCGATAATTTAAGTGTGTCGTCTGTGGGCTTTCGTTAGATAACATATAGCCCTTCCCCCATTGGTTTCATATGTGAAGGAATCAGGTAAATTCTCTTGAGGACGAGAATATCGAGTTCAAAGGTTCGGGGTCGGACCTTGGCATTGTACAATTGGGGGACTCGACTTCGAGACGCAGCTGCCCTCAAATCAGCCTCTTCTCGCTTCACATCCAATAATTCTAGAGATTCATCAAGTAATGTAGCATTCATCTTTAGATCATAACATGTCACACGATGAGAAGGTACTTCCATCTCGACTGGAATAACGGCTTCTAAACCGTAGGAAAGAGAGAATGGAGTGTGGCCGGTCGTGGATTAATGGGTTGTCCGATAAGCCCATAGGGCCATAGGGAGTTCATCAACCCATTTCCTCCTGGCCATTTCCAGTCGTTTTTTCAGAATGGACTTTATAACTTTATTAACAGCTTCAACCTATCCATTCGCTTGAGGGTGTGCAACTGTAGAGAAATTCTTCTAGAGGTGGAATCGTTGATAGAAATTCTTAAATTCAACACGATCAAATTGTGATCCATTTTCAGTAATGATGGTATGAGGGAGGCCAAATCGACAGATGATGTTGCGTCTATAAAATTAATTACTTTTTTCGTTGTTATAGTAGCAAGGGGCTCAGCTTCTGCCTACTTGGTAAAGAAATCAACTAAACGACGGCATACTTTGCCCCACCTTTGGCTAGAGAAAGAGAACCGATAATGTAAATGCCCCATACTGCAAATGGCCATGGACTGACTATCTGAGTTATTTCGGTAGGCGAGGCTCTTGGAATCCAAGCGTGTTTTTGACATCTATCACATTTTTTGGCGTAATACAATGCATCTCGATTTACAATCGGGCAATAATATCGATATTGAAGCACTTTCTTAGCAAGAGCTTGCCCTCCGGTGTGATCGCCACATTCTCCTACATGTACATCATGCAATACTCGTTTGATTTCAACGTGGACGATAGACCAGAGTAACGTAACAGAGTACCCTCTTCTATACACAACTCCATTTTGAATAGTGAACCGTGAAGCCTTTCAAAGAACTTGTCTTTTTTCCCTCCTATGATCCGGCAGGGTCCCATGTTCAAGATAGTTTCAAAACAGGGTCATCCATGACTCCTATCAGACCTAGCTTGTTTCCATCTAATCGATGCTCGAGGAAGATAATGTCTCTATGGGAACAATTCCCATTTGCTACGCCTTACCTGTACTGGCTGACTTTGCTAATGAATCGGCCTTCTGATTACGTTCTCGGGGTATGTAGTTGATGGCATAATAATCGAACTGATCCAATATTTCCTGAACCCGAGCATGATAAGCAGCCGGTCTTTGGTCGTTGGCTTGATACTCTCCTGAACATGACACATGACCAATTGTGAATCACAGTAAATCTCCACGACAATAATTCTTAAATCTCTGGCAAGTCTCAATCCGACAAGCAGGTCTTCATATCCAGCCTCGTTGTTAGTTGCAGGAAATCAAACTTTAAGGCATAGCATATAGATCGGCCTTTAGGAGTTTCAAGTACAACCCTGGCGCTTGAACAGCGGTCATTTGATGCACCATCAGTATGTAGCTTCCAAACATATTTAGGAGATTCACTAGTTTCGGGAAAATCCTCCGAGACAGTGAATTCAGCGATGAAATCTGCTAGGACTTGTCCTTGAATGGCGGCCTTGGTGTGTAAGCGATGTCAAATTAACTCAACTCGATATTCCACTTGACTAACCTGCCAGATGTCTCAGGCCATGTAAGGAACTGTCGTAACGACTGGTCGATGTAGACGGTAATATGATAAGCCTAGAAATATGGATGGAGCTTCCTTGAGGCAATGACAAGACAATAAGCCAGCTTTTTCAGCTTCAAATAATTTCTCTTCTTTGATTAGTCGTTTGCTAATGTAATATACTGGTCGTTGTATCCGGTCTTCCTCCTGAATTAGAGTAGCACTTATTGCTTTTTCTGATGCTGCCAAGTAAATGTATAATCTCTCGTGATCAATCGGCTTTGACAGAATGTGTAGGGTGGACGGGTGTTGAAACAGTGCTCGGAATGCGCCCCCGCATTCTGTAGTCCATTCCAAATTTTGTTTCCCTTTCCTGATTAGATCGAAGAAGGGAATGCACTTGTCAACGGATTTTGAAATGAACGTGCTCAGTGCTGTTACTTTTCTATTGTGGCTCTGAACCTTCTTTATAGTCCTTGGAGTCTCAAGAATTTTGATTGCCCAGATCTTCTCGGGATTGGCTTCAATTCCTCAAGCTTAGACAATAAATCCAAGGAATTTTCCAATGCGACCCTAAAGTGGCACTTCAACGGGTTGAATTTCATTCTATATTCTCGAAGGATGTTGAACATCATTCCAACTCTTTGATATGATCAGTGGAGAACCGTGACCTCACAAGCATGTCGTCCATATATACTTCCATGGTTTTTCCGACTGGTTAGCAAACATTCGATTAACTAACTGTTGGTACGTTGCTCCGACGTTCTTGAGTCCAAAAGGCATGAATTTGTAATAGTAAAGTCCCAAATCGATGACGAAGCTGGTATGCTCCTGATAAGGAAAGTGCATGGGTATCTGATTGTAGCCAGAATACGCATCCATGAAGGATAAGAGTTCATGTCCAGCCATTGAGTCTACGAGCTGATCGATTCAGGAAAGTGGAAAATTGTCTTTAGGCCAAGCTTTATTCAGATCTGAGTAATTAAAATGTTCCCCATTTCCCATTAGGTATTCTGACAAGTACAGGATTAAACACCCATTTCGGATATAATGCATCTCGGATAGACCTGTTCGACTTGAGTTTATCTACCTCTTCCTTAAGGGCGACAGATCTCTCTAGAACCATACCAAACCTCTTTTTGTTGACCAGGATGTGCCGCGGGTCAATTTTCAATGGGTGGATCGTGATGTCCGAGGAGATTCCACACATGTCAGAATGCACCCAGGCAAACACGTCGAGGTTTACCCAGAGAAATTCAACCAATTCCTGCTGCATCTGTTGGCTTAGCTGAGATCCAATCTTTATCATCTTAGAATCGTCATTATCGTTGATCAAAACATTGATCGTCAGCTCTGTTGGAGGAGCTTGACTGCCTTTACTTTCGTCTTCACTTTCAATATCTCTAGGATAAAGATCCCTTGGGAATTGGTTTGAGTGCCCAGGCTTAGGCCCGTGCGTTAGCTATCAATTCTCAGTAAAGAGGACGCAGAGAGATTCCTCTACGCCCTTTCCTTTTTCTTTTCGCTATACCTCCTGTAGCTCAGCAACATAACAGGCTCGTCTAGCAGCCAAGTCTCCCTAAACAACTCCAACACCATTATCGGTGGGGAATTTTAGAGTCAAACACCAAGGGGCAATGACAGCCCTAAACTCAGCTAAGGCTGGTCGGCCAAGAAAGCATTGTATGGTGAGTCTATATCCAATACAACAAACTGTAGTATCCAGACTCTCTGACGTTTCCCAACTCCTAACTCCACTAGCAGCTCCACCAATCTAGTAGGTATAGTTGCACTTGCATTGAAGCCATAAATGCGAGATTGATATGGCTTCAAATCCTTTGCTTCCATCTTCATCTGATCATAAGCTCGCTTAAACAATATATTCACTGAACTCCCTTTGTCTACCAAGATCCTCTTTATCCAAGCAGGACCTATTTGAGTTGAAATGATAAGTGGATCAATGGTTGGGGATTTGACTCTATCAGCATCCCTGCTCTGGAATACGATGTCGTTTTTCATTGATTTCTGTTGCTTGGTCGGAGCCCTATCTTTCAAACTACTACAACATTCAAAGCTCGCATGCCTAATAGAACAGGCATATGACTCCATTTCCTTCCAGCTTCGGTCTGCCGGATGAGGACCACCACTAATAGTATTAATCACTAACCTCCTGCCGATACGAGCGGGTTCCCCCAGTCTCGCCTGATTTGGTATATGATTCTAATTCGATGGGCCCGCATCTCTAGACCGCGGTGCCCGAACGAACTGCTCTAACTTTCTCTCTCGTATCAACTTCTCAATAATATCCTGCAAATGATGACAATCATTTGTGTTATGACCGTAACTGTCGTGAAATCTGCAAAACTTTCCTGTCTGAATTTGTTTTTTCGACGATTGCTTCGGATCAGGCTTCTTATATTGGAGAGTATTGCAGGTCTGCAAATACACATTTTCCAGCGACGTGTTTAAAGGAGTATATTTTTCAAACATAGGAGCCCTACGTCGTGGCCCACGATTCTGATCCCGTTTCCTATTTTGATTTCCATTACCTTTCTATTGATTCATTTTATTTTGTACGTTCAAGTACACCTTTTCCAAACTCTCCCTCAGTTTGTTTAATAGCGACATTACTTTGGATTCCTTCCACACTGGGCCCTACGTCCTCCTTTTTCCTAGACTATTTCACATCCTCCCTTCTTAAGAACTAGGCTGCCTTGGAATAAAAATGGTCTCATGATGCAGGGAGTTTTCTGGCCAACCTGTTTCCAAATTCAGAATCAGGATCAATCCCCTTAGTTAGTGCCATCGGAATTTAGTTATCATTGGGATTACTAATCTCGACGCATGCAGCGTGAAACCTCTCTAGATTGTAGGATCGATTTCACCCTAGAGGGGGGCGAATAGGGTGATACTGATAATTATAAAATTTTTTGCGGAAGCTTATAAAATTATTTCAACACAGATAAATCAAAATTATAGAAGCACAGATAGTAGCAGAATAATAAATGTAGAAATAGAACGACACAGAATTTATCCAGCTTCGGCAAAACCCTGCCTACGTGCTGCTGCCCCCAAGGTTTCTACTAGAAATTAAGTAGTCACACGCTTACACACGTAAACTCACGATACCCGCTACTGACTAACCTAACTCTACGCTCAAAACCCTGCCACAACTCAGCCACTGAGTGCGAATTCTCAAACTACGGCACGTAGTTTGTCCCCAAGTCACACGATTAGTAATCACACAATTTTCAAAAGAAAATACAAAAGACGATAATTTAAAAACACTTAAAAAACAAAACCCTAATTTTTCCTTTTGAACAAACACTAATGAGAGAGGGGTCGGCCCAAATATTATCACTAAAATATGGCCCCGTTATGTCCTTTTCTATTTTGCTCTGAGTAAAAAATGTCGGACGTTCCTTCTTTTGTTCGTTCCTTTAGCTTCTGAAATCAGGGCTTCTAATTAGAAGCTGCCGACAATAGTTGCTCAATCGAATGATGATTTACGTCCTTGCTTTGTCGATCGACTATCTCTTTGAGTTGCTCACGGCTGCTTCCATTTGCGTCGAGTTCGAATCTGATTTTCGGTATGTAATTTACTCCTTTTACTTTCTGGTTTTGGCTTAGTTGAACTCATGATTTTGTAGCCGATGATGATTGGGTTTTTATATAGGGTTCGAACCCCTTGATAGTCGTTCGTATATATTTGTTTGAATTCGTCTTTAATTCTCCTCGGCCATTCGATATTGATTGAATGTTGGCGATGATTTCTGACTTTGTCAATTCGTATATTTTTGATGATGGCTTGTTCATGACGGCTTCGAATTTTCCTTGCTCTTTTTTTACCACCACGTCTCTGACTTGTTCAACATATTCTTTGATCGATGGTTATTTATCTGACTTGGTTCGATGTTGACTTCGGTTTTGATTTGACCTACATTTGTCTTCGACTGCAAATTTGATTTTATGATGTTGATTAAAAAGTTCGACTTTTGCCATACTATTTACTGCCTCTGGTAGCACTTTCGACCTTGTTCGATTTCACTTGCTGTTTCATGACTCCGGCCATTATGACTTTACTGCCATGTGTATACATACATCTATGCATGTATATATGTGTTGTATTTGTAATGTTCACTATGATTCCTTTGGCCTGTTTTTATTTTGCCTGTACTTGATTTTCTGTTGTACTGTACTGCTGCATATCACTGCTTTTGCTGTTTTACTTTGTTATCGAGTTGCACTACTTGCATATTCACATAAACTTGCCGTATCACCATTTCATGTTTACTTGAGGCTTGCACTTGAATGTCAGTTGTATCAGTCATTGTTGTATCATTGGTGCACTTAGTTTGTAATTTCTGGTTCGTTGTTATATATATTTTCAGCCTGCACATATGCTGTTTCATGTGCTTGTTCCTTCAAGTCAGTTTGCATTTGAATGACTGTCTTGTTAAGTTCACTTGAGATTGCTTGATGAATATGAGTCAATTGTTTCAGCTGGAGTTGTATTTCCTTGTAAAGTTCATTTGAAGTTGTAGCCTTTGTGCTCGAGTTTGATACTTGCACTGTCCAGTTTCACAGTTGCATAACTGTTGTATCTTTTGGAGTTTGGTTTTGTGATATGATTTGGTTTGTGTTTGAAATGCTGGTGCATATGCTTGCTTATTTCTTGCCAGTACATTCATGTGTTTGTTCCTTCATGTGGTCTGGATTTTCTTTGAGCTCATTTCTGGTTTGGTATGCACTGTGCCTTGAGTGTGCTCGCATCTTAGTTGAATTCATGTGTGATTCACTGTTGCACTTGAGCTTGTTATGTCCATATTCATTTGAACTTAGTTGTATTTGTACATTTTGATTTTGGTCGAGGCTTGTTAGCATTATTGGTGCACTGCCTTGACCTGTTGCACTGTTCACGTATGGTTGTTTATATCCATTTCATTGTCGAAGCTGCATATATGTATGGGCTGGTACATGTTTGTATACTTTGACTGGCTTGCTCCTGACCATTTTATTAAACTTGTATATTCGAACTGCACCTGTGTTGAATCCAGCTTTAAAGCTCGGGTTTGACCTTGTGCTGATATTGTGACATTATTTTTATTGCATTTGTGTTGAACCTGGCGTTTTGGGTTTGACCTGTGCTCACCTGTCCCTGTAATTTTATCAAGTGTATATATCGGTGTGCACGGCCTTGTGGCATATACAGTGATACACTGTGTATGTCGCAAGCTGTTCGTGAATGATGAATTCAAAATTAAATGATGATGAACAACCCAAATAACTGAGGCAAATATTATTTTCAAAGTCCACATTTTATTTTATACTGCAAAAATATTTTATTTTCAATTTTACTACGTCAATGTATATTTTGCGGATTACTCAGATGCTGGATTAAAATTGGAATGAAGTTGAAGATCAGTACGAGTTGAGTGAATGAGTGATATGTAGTGAGGTGCAATGTAAATGTGATTGTAATTTAATCAAATTTGTATTGTAATTAAAATTATATATAGTGAGAGTTTGAAATTTATACTATTCAAAAATTGTAATAAATATTTGTTTGAATAAAATTTCTGTTTTAAGTCAAATTCTATGTTATTTATTTTATTCAGCAAATATTTATTTAATCTATTAAAATTAATATAGTACATTAACAAATACATTTAAATGAATATATATATATATATGTTTATTATCATCAAACAAAAATCATATAATCGCATATTCAACAATCTCCCCCTTTTGATAATAACAAACATATATTTAAGATTTTGAATATGTTAAATGTATTTGATCATTGATATACTCTAATTACTCCCCTTATTTTTGAATATGTTAAATGATTTGATCATTGATATGCTCTAATTACTCCCCCTATTTAAATGTTTCCTCTCTACACAAAGCTCCCCCTTCATATATGCATACAATTAAAAATATGCAAATTATCCTGGGTTGCTATTTATAGGCGTAGGCAACAAATATCTCGCCCAAATCTCGGAAGACCCCTTCTCTCATGTGGGTGGGCCCACGTGATCGATCCTCGGTCATTTGGACTCGATCCGTGATCGATATGAATGAAATCCGTATCGATCAAATTTTGCCCAAATGAGTCGGGATCAATCATGAACATTCCTGAGGTTGAAAGCAAGGTTATTTGAAAATTTGGCAGCATTTGGACTTGTAGATCTCGGGTTATAATCAATGTAAGTTTGAATTTGTTGAAGGCTACTGAGTTTGCGTCCCTTTTGTTCGCATCGCTTCTGTTCGCATCGCTTCTGGGCATGTAATGACCGATGATGTGGCACAAACCTTTAGGATCAATCCACTTTTAATGTTGAGTGACCGAGTCATCCACTTCTATAGGCTTTTTTCGTATCGACCTGGCGTATTCATTTCGTATCGATCCCTTCATCTTCATTTTGCATCGATGTCTGAGGCCACTTCGTATCGATGAATTAGGAGATGTTTCGCATCGATTACATGCAGATACTTCGTATCGATAGTGCTTGGCTTATTTCGTATCGATGAAGGTGACACTTCGTATCATCGTTTGGTGGCTCATTCATGTCGATCGATATGAACTGTGCAATTGGAATCGATACGAATTGGTTTCAATTGATGGATACGAAGCCGAGTAAATGTGATGGATACGAAATAGAACCAGGCAAAGTGGATAAGAAATAGAGTAAATATGATGGATACGGAAGGGGTCGATGCGAAGTAAATGGATAAGAAATGTATCAATGCGAACTGAAGGATACGAACAGAATGTGTTTCTCACAGAATTTGATCGATCCATAATTTGAGCATACGAACTCCGATCGACTTGAAATTTGAAATGTTGGCTTTCATAGCTTTGCTTATCATGTCATGTTGATTGTAGCTCAATCCGGACTCGGGCAAAATTTACTAGCATCCATAGCGAACTTATGTACAATTGGTGTCCAGAATGGACCATCTTCAGTTTCCAGTCAATTCCTTGGTATCGCGAACATGCCAAAAGACGGGATAACACTGACCATATACCAAAAATTAGGGTTTGTTCGTTTGTTCGATTCGATTTTAATTACTGTTAATTTTTATAAAATTAGCATATATGGTGAATAAATCCTAAATAATTAAGTGACCAGTTTCCCTTGAGATTATACCCTATTTTTATTGGTTTGATATCCATGCATTTAACAGGTTATATATTACTAGTTAACCAATTTTATGGTTTTAATTAAAAATGAACTTATAAGCTTATCAATTTATAGTAAGTTCAATTGCTAATCTAGATATTAGGTTTAGTAATTATGTTTACACTTCATAGTTTAAAATACTAATTTAAATACGAAAATCTTAAATTAATTAGAATAGGTTAAATTTAACTGTAGAAAATCAACTCACCAAATCTATTCCCACCCACCTTAGATCCAAGCTCTACCAACATGCTCCGTGAGAGAACCGTCCACCGCAATCTTGGTCCTCTTAGATCCGATTTACTATTGTGTGTTTGGTTTGATTTTATTTTAATTTTTGGAAGAAATTTAGGAGCGGAGAGAAAGAATTTTGGTAGCCTAGAAATTATCTACTAATTATAAGGTTAGCGTAGGTTTCAATTTATAAAGGTTAGGGTCAAGTTTGGGGCGTCAGATCTAATCAAGAGAATATTTATTATCATCTTGTTCGCTCATCACAAACGTGCAAGCCAAGTAAAATAATTAGGTCAATCGCATCCGTTCACCTCACTCCATAACCCACGATTTAACAAAGTGAATAGTCGACCGCCTCACCCCGCCGGTCGACCGCTACCTATCGACCATCAATACCCTAAGATCGACCGGTCGTTGTTTTAATTTTGGGTGTTTTTGTTTTAATGTTTATTTTGTTTTCAAATGGCTATAGCTTCTCCATACTAGCTCTGATTTTAATGTGTTATATATGAAAATTTCCCACAAAACCACTACAAACGCAATGGTGCAAGTTTCGTAGCCAAATTCGGACGTCTGTGAAAGTTTCATTTTATCCCTTATTTTATTTAAATTTAATTTTCTTATTAAATTTCCTTTAAATTTTTGGGGTGTTACATTTTCCTCCTTAGAATGATTTCATCCCCAAAATCTCGGAGGATGAAAAAACGCAACTTACACACACAACAATCATAAGCTACAACTATCTACTCGTCCATCATCCTTAGGAAATCATTGTCCTTACAAATTTTCTAATGCGATATGTATATGTGTGTGTGTATACACACACATATGCAACGTGAAATGCACGTGGACTTATAATAATGCAAAGAGTAGGCGATCTCCTGATCCAGTCGACCTCCCATCATGCAAATGTTCATGTTATGTATCCAAAATGTATGCAACACCCTAAATAAATAAATTGCAATTCTACATGTACTTGCAACCATTCCATCCATATGCAGCATCCATATATGTAATGCTTGAATGAACAACAACCAAGCATCCTTATGCATAATATCTAGCTACCTAAACAACAAGTAAGAGATAATGCGAATGTGTGTGTACTGCCTAGAGGGTATACTATCCTAAATGTGTGAAAGAAATCATCCAAGTAATACATCCACAAGCATCCATCATCCATAACATGTCATATTGACATGTTTGCAATCATTTTTACCATCCAAGGGTCACTACCTACTAGGGCATACCAAGCTAAGTCCTAATGCAAAGGTAGTCTATATTTATTAAACATAAATTAGAAACGTACCAGAGAAGAGCTGTGGGTGGGTAGCACAGATCTTCTCCTTAGGTTCTCATGTACTCTCCCTTAGATTGTTTCCTCATTAGACCTTAACAAGTCTGATATCATTGTTCCAGAGTCACTTTGTACCATGCTTAAGAGTACAAGTGGGTGCACGATGAACAAATGACTCACTCTCTACCTCCACCTCCTCTAGCTGGTCCGGCTCGACTTTGGTAGGTATACCTTGTATGCACTTCAGTTAATGCGACACATGGAAAACATCATGCATCCCCGCCAGCTTCTCCGGAAGCACTACTCTATACACCAACTTCCCTACCCTAGAAACTACTGGCAAAGGCCCTACAAACATCGATGATAGCTTCCTGATCTACCAAATCTCATAAAATGCTAAAGGGGTGAAACCTTTACAAACACCATGTCACCCACTATGAACTCTAACTCCGTACGTCTCCTGTCAACCTAGGATTTCTGCCTATCCTAAGAGGTCTTCATTCTCCCATGGATCAAATTCCTTCTCTAACGTCTCCCTCACCATGTCCAGCCCAAGAATAAGCCTATCCATAGTGTCCCACCAAAACGACAGTGATCTACCAGGTCTTCCATATAGCTTCGAATGGAGTCATCCTAATTCTAGTTTGGTAATTGTTGTTGTAGGTAAACTCCACCAAGGGCAAGTGATCCTCCAGGAACCTCTAAAGTCCAAAATTCCATCCGTAGTAAGTCCTCTAATACTTGATTTACCATGTTTGTCTATCCATCCGTTTGCGGATAACATACGATGCTCAAGCTCAACTCAATCCCCAAAGCCTCCTATAGACTCCTCTAGAACTCGCTGGTGAAAAGAGGATCTCGGTCACTAACTATATTAGTAGGAGCTCCATGTAACCTAATGACCTCTCTTGTGTATAGAGCCGTCAACGAAGTAGCCGTCCTTGTACTACTCGTTGGTATAAAATGGGCACACATGGTTAACCGATCGACTATGACCCAAATACTCTCATTTCCTATCTTACTCCTCGGCAAACCATCCATGAGATCCATAGAAATACACTTCCACTAAGGAATATCCAATGGCTGCAACAATTCTCCTGGCTTCTTCTGCTCCACCTTTACCCTTTGGCAAGTCATAGACCTAGCCACATACTACAATACATGCTTCATCAAACTAGTCCTATAGAAGACTCTTGTCATGTCGCGATACATCTTATTGCCACCGGGATGAATGGTCATCCTAGAATAGTGAGAATCAGCTAGAACCACATCTATCAAATCCATACTACGAGGAGTACAAAGCTTATCATTCCTCCATAACTATCCTCTTAAGTCAATGGAATAACACCTCAAATGACTCGATGAAACTTCTTTCCCAACCCTCTTAATAATATCTACTAGCTCCTTATCCTCCTTCTGTCTAGAGCCAATACACTCCATTAATGTGCGCTGCACATCTAAGGCTCCTAATAATCTAGAGGTAATATCTAATGATGGTCAAGAGTCGAATGTAGAAATGCACCCCAAATGCCTCCACTCCAAGAATAAAGGACTCAATACTCCATGTTGTCTGCTCAAAGTGTGGGCCACTATATTACCCTTGTCCGGGGTATATGAGATATCAAAATCATACGATGTTAAAGACTCCATCCAACTTTATTGTCTCAAATTCAAATTCTTTTGGGAGAACAAATACTTTAAGGACTTATGATCCGTATATAGCTCAAATCGCTCTTCTAAAAGGTAATGCCACCATGACATGAGCGCGAAGACAATGGCCGCTAACTCAAGATCATGGGTAAGATAGTTTCTCTCGTGGGTCTTCAACTGCCGACTAGCATAATTTACAACCCTTCATCCTTGCATAAAGACTGCGCCAAACCCCGTACTATGGGTATAAATAGTAAATATCGTTGTTTCATTAGGTAATACCAAAACTGGTGCACTAGTCAATGCCTCCATCAACCTGATAAAAGCATCCTCACATTTTCAATCTCATGGGAAACCTAGATTCTTCTTGGTATAATGGGCCAGAGGGGTAGAGATCTTCATGAAGTCCTTAATAAACTTTTGATAGTAGCCCACCAAACCAAGGAAACCCCTCAACTCTATAGCATTCTTCGGAACATCCCAATTCTGAACTGCTTCCACCTTATTGGGATCAATCGCCAACCCACTTTCTGAGATGGTGTGCACCAATAAGTGTACCTCCTCACGTTAAAAGTGGCACTTCAAAATTTTTGCCTTCAGCTTATGCGCATGGAGTGTACTAAGCACTTATCCTAAATGCAACGCATGTGCCTCCTCCCTCCTCTAACATTCTAAAATATCATCCATAGCTACCACAACGAACTTATTAAGCAATCCTCTAAAAACTCAGCTCATCAAATCAACAAAGTACTCATATGCATAGTCAATCTGAAAGGCATGACTAACCAGTCATAAAGTCCAACGGGTGTTTGAAAGGCTGTCTTCTGCATACTTTCCCTGGCTACACGCAATTAGTGGAATCCAGTAGCCAAGTCAAGTTGCGAGAATACCTTAGCTCCAACTAACCGATCAAAGAGATCATCTATACGAGGCAGTGGATACTAATTCTTCTTTTTTAGTTTATTCAGCTCCTTATAATCGACAAAGAGTCTCAGAGAACCATCCGCTTTGGAGGAAAAGGCGATTAGTGCTCCTCAATCAGAAATGCTCCTCCTAATAAAGCCCTTCTACAACAACTTATTTACTTGCTTACTCAAATCTCATTCCGAAATTATAAGGTGATAAGTCTGGCACACTTAATGTAATGACCCCACCACTATATCCACAATATAAGAGAACATTATAATTAACGTTTTCCACTAATACAAAGAATACAGCTTGTTAATGGCGACAAATATGAATATATCTTTAAACTAACACTAATACGTCATACTTGCCACTTTATCAAATCTCTCGAATAAAATGTCACCTATACAGTCTTAGTTCAAAGTGATGAACACATCGGTTTATCAAAATTAGAACAATTTAGCATATAAATAATTGTCACAGATCATAACGGAATAAAACACATCTTATAAAAATACATGTCGTAAGTCTACAAAGATCGTTCAATAATCATATAATATACATCCGGTGTAAATCTCTAACTCAAATATACATCTCATATACATACACAAAATCCTAAATGAGATAAATTAAAAGTCAAAAAGGTTATCTCCCTGCTAGCTCATCCATCCAAAAGTCTAAATATCCTGTAACCTGAAATGTTGGGCCTGGACAAAGTATTATAAAATAAATGGATTAGACTATCTTTAAATATTTAAAAGGGAAAGAACAAGATATAACACTAAGATATATATACATATATAACTTTATATAAAATACAGAGTTCATATGTGCATAAATGAGTCACTGAAAAAATTTAACTCAGAATCCATCATAAGGCACACAAATATTTATACCACAACACGCAGAATAATTAAATCATGAACATAGAATAGTCACAGAGTAAAATTTCCAAATCCAAGAAAATCCTACTCTGTACCGATCTTAATGATCGGCCATACAAATTGTGATGATTGTACCAATACCGTAGCAAACAAACAATTATGGTACATCCATACCGATCTCATACCAAAGATCGTCCAAACCGTGAAACCAGAATCATAATCGAACTCAAGGATCATCCAAATCGATCAAGACGATTGTAGCAACCATGACCTGAATTCTCTAGATTATTCATTAGTACTATATATTTACTTATGTATATAAAACTCATACCGATAAAGATGTTAAAGAAATCTATGAATATAACTCTTAAGGATCTATCGTCCCCTGGTCGAATACCAAATGTAAATATAATCTAAAGTGCAAAATACTATCACTTTTAGTAATCATAAGAACTTAACCAAAACGTCCCATACCGCATGGTGAAATTCAAGTATTTACTAGAAGCATGTAAATCTCACTGATTACGGATACCATAGGGAAAACCTATACTATACTCTTTTAAAGATCTATCATCTCTAGCCAAACACAAAAAGAGAATACAACCCTAAAGTGTTAAATACTTCCTAAAAGCAATCATAAGAAGTTAACCACGACATCCCATACTACCCGGTGGAATTCAAGTATTCGCTAATGGGATTGTAAGTACCACTCAAACATCCTATTCAATGAGTTATACAATATTCGATGAAGCGTTGCTCTAGAGCATTTAAAGCAACTGATAATACTAAGTCGATTATTAAGACTCTCCGTATTATAGAACCGAGGTTCTAAAAATATTTACTTTATAAGAGTTAGAAATCCAGTAATATAATTTTTCATATTGGAAATGATTTCTAAATACTTTATTTATCATTAGACAAAATAAACCATATATTCCAATTAATCTCAATATATATACATATGTATATGTGTGCGGTTATCTTAAATTCCATAAAGTTATATTATTCACAAACCATATTCTAAGGATTATATATATATATATTTAAATAGCCACTTATTTTATAAAACCATACTTATTACTCTTTCAAACCCATTTCGATATAAGTAACCATTTATTTAGAAATAAATTAGTCTTATAATTCCGTAATATTTCCAAACCCATGTCCATTTTACTAATAATACATAATATATAAACAATTTTTTTTAAGAATTTATAATAGGAGTTAGATCAATTTAGAAACAAGTTTGAGATCTTTAAATATAGATAAAGTCTCTTTTATAAAATGACCCATATGCCAATAAATACATATTTTTATATTTAGAAAATAGATAGATATAAGTATATAAAATTATAAACCTTTAAATCCAAGCAATTCAAAGTCCATAGAGCGTGAGAGAATCCACTACAATAAGATTCTAGGCCATCACTAAATTATAGATATGAACTAGTCTATATAGTTCTAACTCTATATCATCTCCAAATCTATTTTATTGATTAGCAACTCAATGAAAATGAACACCAAAAGGACCATAAATAAACACACAAAGCATTAGAAAAACACAACAACAAACAAGGCAATGGACGAGGCAAGATACAGCCAATTAGAGGCTTCACCTAGAGCTGAAATAGCTACAGGTGCATGTGCCATTGGTGCACCGGTGATGGCTCACTGGTCCACCGGTGGTGGTGAAACCAGGATTTATTTCAGCTGCAGGTTGCCTTCTAATGGCCCGTCAATCGATGTCCTTCAAGCGACTAATGATTTTGGCTTCAAGGGCACTGAATTCGCATCATGCAAGCACATATACACTGCGATTTGACGATTCAATAGATTATATGACAAGGGTTCTTACAGTATGTAGTAGATGGTTCAGTAGATCATATCACAAACAGAAATCACCCAACTAAACGAGCATCTGCTATAAAAATCAAAGGCATGTAATTCATAAAATTTGGTATAGGTCTTATAAGTTTTCAGCTCACCTTATTCGCCAATTCATCTTGCTAAAACACCTCTATTTCAGCTTTGCAAATCTTATTTCAATAAATCCTAGTATTTACCTCAACCAAAAAAATAACAATCAACAATCAGAATATATTATAACAGAAATCAGTTTGACTAAAGGGTGAACTAAAGCTAAGAGAACTTATTATGATTTTATCTCAGTTTTTAAGAATTTATTTTGATTTTCCATGTTGATTTTCTGTCTAGGTTTAATGAAGAAACTTTTTTCCCTCTTTTTTTACTTTACGTTAAAAAGACGTACAGTAAAAGGAAAAGAAGTATTTTCTTCTTATCTAGAATGGTTATTGGGCTTTGGATTGTCAATGAACCCAAAAAGAAAAGATATCCACATTTGTTTCATTTTAAATCTCATTTATCTTTTCTGTTAAATTAACAACTTGGTTTTTATAAAATAAAAATATTTAGTGTCTAACACTATTTTAAAAAACTCAACTTCACTAGTTAATTTCTTATTTATCTCGATTAAGGTAATTTTAACAACGATCTATGTTAATAAGAAAAATAGATCAATACCTTGGATTGAGTAAGAAAGAACTAGCCTTGTTTATCAAGGAAAATAAAATAAAAAAAGCAATAGTAAATCGCAGAAAAAGTAAATGAACAAGAGATTTTTATAGTGGTTTGACTATTAACAAAGCCTACATCCAATTTATAACTTTTGTTATTGAATTGACTTTTGATCACAAGTACCAATTGATTGCAATTCTAGCAGTTGAATAAAGAGAGATCAAACCACCATTGATGGAGACAAAAGGAAGGATCCCAATTATCCTATGGCAGCCATTATGAGGGAGAAGAAAGTTGAAGAATCTTCATAACATAATTACTTTAGTGGTCAGAACAGCCAACCACTATTCTGTTGAAGGTAGGATGGTATTATCGGGGTTAGATAGCACTTGGTTAAAACCAAAGCACCAGAGGCTTATAATCATCAATATGAGGCGACACATGAATTTTAGGAGTAAACCATGCTAACTGTTTGGATCAGTACTGATCTAAATAGTTATGCAATTTTTATGCAACTTTGATCCCACTAGCTTCCTTATTGCTAGCGAGGCTTCCCTTGCAATTTCCCGACTTGTTGACTTGTTTTGAAAATGAATCACTAGTAGGTTAGATCGAACCGTCACTTCCATAGGACGAGTCGCGACTTCTTCAACTCGAATGCTCGGAATGTCATCAAACTTAGTAGGTGAGCTTAAGATTGTTGTTGGAACATAATGCATATAGATTGGGACATCCACAACTAAGTAATTTGGATCTGTACCGATCAAATTGGATTGGATCGAAGCCGATCCAAATACTTGGCATATTTTTGGTTCAAACTTTCAAGGCTCCTTTGTCATATATTTTTGGGTCTTCCGTCAAATTCTGAGTCATTCTGGCTTAGCTCGAATGTTCTAACTCCTTCTAACTTCCACGGGGTTAAAACCCCGGTTGACATTTACCCCTTAGAGCATGCTTTAGTTGGAAACAATGTATGCTTTGGAATTATTCATCTTACGGATTCCATTCCATGGAACTTTATTGGTCATCCCTACCTTCCTTGAGCAGCTGGCTATGACGTTCCGGTTAGCTATTTAATCCTTAGTGAGAATCTCTATTAGCCATTTTTACGGGGCAATCTTAACTCGATAACTTCTTGAATGAATACCATCATCAAATTGGGAAAAGTTAGAAAGTTTGAAGTCATATGGGGGAAAAAATTTGATCGGTACCGATCCGAGTAATTAATTTTTTTTTGCTTTTCCTTGCTTTTTTACATACGAGATCGGATCTCCTATTCCTTATTTTCATACTTCGAGCTGAGCTGATCTAGACGATTCCAAACCAAAGCCGATCCAATTACTGCCATCAGAATGCCATCTCCAGCGATCTCCGCCTCTAGCGCCGCTAACTATTGTCTTGAGGAGCTTCTACCATGACTTTGCCTGCCTCAAGTTATCACCGATCCAATCATTGCCGATCCAAAGCATCATGGTTTGAGCTATCTAGGATTGAGGACCTCATCATCACTCTTCTCAATCTCGAAGGTCACTGAAGTTGGTTTTTGTAGTATCATTATCGACTTGTGATGGAGTCGCTTTGGTGAAGGATCTAGTTGAAGGTTAGGGTTGATTACAATTTTATGGAAGGGAATAGTGACAAGTTTCTGACTTTCACAGAATGAAACAAGATTTTTGCCCCGATGGTTGACAAGTCTTGCTATTTCCATCCACAAAATCAAAATTGACTTGCATCGACTCACGCAGTTGGTCCCAACATTGGTTTTTGCGGACTGGTTTTGGTTTTTTAGGAGGTGATAATAATCCAGGACAGTGTCTTGTGCAACTTAGGTTGTTATCATCTTCTAGGAAACTAAAATCGACTTAACTGATAATTTCCTTCCTAATTAGGACCCATTAACTTACAGTCGCTTGATTTGGACTGGTCTCCATATTTCAGAGGTAGTGTTCCTGGAATAGGAAGAGCTTTGCTTGTCTCTTCAGCCAATGGATCCATTACCGGTCGTTGATCGATAATGGGTAAGTGTAGAATAAATGATATTAATAGCTAATACGGATTGTTTTTCCCAGTGTGAGTAAGCCATCTACATGGAATGGTCTGCTCGTAGCATTCAGGACGTCATGCCCAGTCATGCATAGGTTACACATCGAACACTCTCGTAGTTAATGCTTGGAATCTGACCGGTAATTGATACACATCGATCATCTTTCGTATTCCAAGTATCATTTGTGTTAAGTGTTTGTTGTTTAGAAATTATGCGCACCTGACCGTTTTGAACAAAAGCTTTCTTATATAGAATGACATGTAAATCTTCCCGTCATAGGTCAATCGAAGGGAGTTCCCCTACTTTCGAAGCAAAGTCCTCATTGATCACGGCTGGACCTACTACCTCTATAACTTCAGGACAGTATGGTCACCTGATTATAATTGGCCCCATTGTCGACCACACTCCTCTTAACTTCAAATTTCTACTGGATCTCCTGAAGAAAGCCTCCTCGATTCTTACACATAAGGCATTGCGAAGCATTTTCTAGCAATATGGCATTTCAGAGGATGATGTACTTTTGCCATCAAGAGGTCAATTCACTCATCGACCACCTTTTGCACATATGGCTTGCCATCGCCACATATGCATGTATGGTGCGGTGCCCTTTTCTGATGGCAATCCTTCAGAACATGGGGCTAGCCCCATTTTAGATTCTCCAGAATGGCTATGTCGTGCTACCTTGCCCACATGTTCTGTTTGTGCGAACGCTCAATCCTGCTCCGAATTTTGACGAGCGGTGGTATCTTCTACAAATTTAAAAATACGGAGGCTAACCCATCTCTTATTTACATTAAGATGCAACATGGATGAAAGCTCGTACTTGATCTTCCTAGTAAGCTCCCCTCATTCAAAAACCAATTTTCCTTTATCAAGTGTCCTGAGGGGTTCACTCGCCAATGGACCACGGAGGGTAAGTTTCTCTCCCTGGGCATAGAATTTCCTTTAGCTACTAAAAAGTCTTCTGAGCGATCGTTTATTTTTTTGCAGTCCTCAATGAGGATTAACAAAGGTCCAGCACTCAGGCTCATTCTCAGTTCCTTTAAAGTGGTCGATGCTCGAGTGCACATGATTAGATTTCTACTCACCGACGAAAATCTTCGCCGATGCGGGCTTTTACATCCCGAAAGATCAATTAGGTTTGATTGTGCCCCTTCTCACTCTAAAGCTCAAACTCGCTCAGTTTCTACCTCCCATGATTCTAACGAAGATGATGATGATGATGATGATGATGAAGAGAAAGACAGCGACTCGTTTAGCGAGTTAGTAGAAACTTCTAAGGATACCCAATTCAAACTGAGACCGACATTTCCCCTAAGATGCCTTCGATCCTAGACAAGAAGGAAGAGGAGTTTGTTAACGGAGAGGGTAAAAATCCGGTGATTGTGAGAAAGAAGAAAGGAGAAATAAATTGGGGACTCCCTTCAATCTACGAGAAAATAGACTTGGATACAGATATTGATGAAGGCGATGTCAATGCGAGTGACAAGACCCCAGCGTTGAGTCTCAAGCACCCTCCATTGCCTCCTTTAAAAGAACACTTTGAAGAAGTCCCTCCTAAAGACGAACCTGCTCCCAGCCATTCGCCGGGGGATGCCGAATTTGACTTCGGAGACACAAGTGACATCTATGTAGATGTAAAGGATCTGATGGGTGATATTACTCTAGAAGGGTTGCTTTCCATCCTACCCAAATCGTTGCCACCAAAATAAATATCCTGAACTTAATTGGCAATCGATCTAGTTTGTGTTATTCTACTAGGGTTGTTAAATTGTAGCACACACTTCGCTAGAATCACACACTTCACTGTTATTCACCTAGAATTTTTTAATCCATCAAATATCTTTTTTCCTGAAGTCATTTTGTTATTGCTGTAGCGATCATGTCTCGGGGTATTTATATTGATCTTAACCAAGCACTTGAGTCTCGGCGTTCACAAAAACATTCATCCTGATATTACTCCTCCATGAAACCGATGAAGAGAGAAGGAGGAGAAAAGATAAGGAGGCAGAAGAGTACTGGTGGGCTAAAAAGGATCAGGACCGCGACAGAGGAAGCGGTCAACAAAAAAGGAAAATCCCAATTGAGTGGGGAGACCTATCTAAGAAGTTAAAGAAAGAACAAGAACATCTTCCCGCCTCAACTTCCAGAGCCATGATCTCCTCCACGCATGCTCCTACTGCTCCTATCCTGATTTCAAGGCAAGCTCCTTACAATCTCCTCACCGGTCCCCTGCTTCTATAGGCTGCATTTCCCCGCTTATTCTTAAGGTTTTTTTTAAACAAGCCCAACCTAAAGTCGGTTCATGTAGAATCTTACTCCCCATATCTTCAAGCAATCCAAAGTGGTTTGGAGCAGGCCGAGGGGTGGGAGAAACTGTGCATGCAACTTTTTACCATTAACAAAAATAATGACCAGGAGATCCTCTCATTTGAGTTTGAAAACGATGAATTTGAGAAGCAGCTTACGGGTCGCGACTTGGAAATCGAAAGGTTGAAGAAAGAGAGAGATGATGCCTTGAAAAGAGAAAGTTAAAATGTTTCTTTATTTAGAGAGCTGAAGCAAGCAACTGATCAAGCTTCTCTCATATTCGGAGATAAAATAAAAAAGTTCCATACCGACGAGGTGGCTCTGAATGAGAAATTAAAGGCAAATGAGGCGACGATCGAGGCTGAAAAGAAAATTTATGCTGAACAATCCCAAGAAATTGCCTCTCAATATACTCAAATTTTAGCTTTCGATGCCAAGAATAAACAATTAGCCATGGAGAAGGCTAGCACAGCGACAAGCTTTTCGCATGCTTGTGGTGGTTTAGGAAAATGTTTTGGCCCGGTTCGATGACATGGTGGTGGGTGTTCCGAGGAGGAGCTGGTTCAGGCCCACCTGAATGAGGAATCCCGCAGCTCTAGCGGAAGGCCAGAGAATCTTAAAGCCATAGAGGGAGCATGAATCCACCATTGTCACGGCCACCACCAAGGCTACTGCCGAACACTTTCCTTCAGGATCAGGCGAGTCATTGTCGCATTTCCATACCGACGAGGGTATCGATGCCACTTCTCCTATGATTGGGCAGCCATCAAAGGAAGGCAACAGCGAAGGCTTCGATGTTGTTGTGCATAACCAAATCCTCGCTGTAGGTAACTCTCTCCTCTTTCTCATGCTTGAAGATATTCAATTCATGCCTGATGAAATTGCAGAGAT
Source organism: Allium cepa (assembly GCA_030765085.1). Classification (NCBI taxonomy): domain Eukaryota; kingdom Viridiplantae; phylum Streptophyta; class Magnoliopsida; order Asparagales; family Amaryllidaceae; genus Allium; species Allium cepa. The sequence continues at coordinate 436,197,116 of CM060943.1, forward strand.
AACCGCCCTTTATTATGATATTATAGATCAACCGCCTCTTCCCGTTGGATTACCTTCTCATCACAACACTTGGTCTGCTGCTATTTTAACTGCGTCAACCATTGTCTCTAATTTTTGCTCATAGCCTGATCTGCATTCTAAGCAAATTGAGGCTCTACATGGTTTGGATGACACCTCTATTTCTTTATAGGAGAGCTTGGCAGTTACTGGTGCGCAAGAGCGAGTAGACCAAGGCAACCAACTAGAGAAAGTACACAAACAGAGCGATTGAAGACTGAGGAACAGATGACTGCGGTGAAAAAGGAGAAGGTTGAAGCATAAAGGAAGTTATTAAAGGGCTCTCATTGATTCGACAAGCATATGGGGAAAGGAGGTTCCTCCGGTGGTCATGCTACTGAGAGTGAGGGTGCCAGGATAAAGATAGGCCCGGAAAATTACAAATTAGAGATGGGAAAGAAGGCTGGGGCAGCAGTGAAAGGACGTTTTGATTTTGTCCTATTCCCCTTTTGCTGTTTTATTTTTGATCACCTTTTGTACGAGTGTAGAGTCTGCGTTTAATATTCTTTTTTTGTTGTCATAGTAATGTTTTGTGTTTTTCTATTTTTTGGCTGATATTATGTCGATACGGCCCCCACATTTTGACTTTGTATAGATAACGTTATAAGCAATGCAAAGCTGATATTTTGAATATAACTTCACTTGTCTACTTCTCCAAGTTTCATGCACTTATGTTGATTTTATTCATCAGTTATTTTGTTTAGTCCTGAAATTATTTCCAAAATTCATTAGTTGAAATAATAGAACTATAAAGTGTATGATTTTTTTATTTGTTTATTTAAGTATTAGTGTGTGCAAACCCCAGTTCATGGGGTTGTTTGCTTCAAACACTAGATTTCCGATCGGTTGATTCGAGCAATTCCTCGAGAGTTTTCCATCGAGTCTATTTTGCAGTTCCTATCTTCGAGAACTCGTGTTTTGGGAGATTGCACTCCGTTGGATTCATGTCACTTTACTTTTAATAGTGGGAGTGGATTCCTATTAGTTCTACAATAAATGAGTTTCCTCGCATTGTTAGGGCAATTCTGGTACTTAAGAATGTGCATGGCTTATGAAGTGTGTGGCTTTTAAGTGCGATATGACCCATCGATCTGAAACAGTTTAGAATTTCTCGATGCTACCAATCTTCAATTAACGTCAGAAGTTCATGCTTCGAGGGCGTGATTTCATGGCTCAAGAAACAATGCATGGTTTATGGGGATGCATGGCTTAGAGAGTTGTGCTTGCTTGGATGTGGTTCCACAATCCAAGAAGCAATGCATGGCTTACGGGATGCACGGCTTTGATTTGGGCCTTCCTAGTGTTTCCGAAGCAACATTGGTTCTTAGAAGGCAAGGATCGGGTTCCACCGATCCAACGGTTTGAGTCAATTTGCTTCCGTCGACTCGGCGGATAGCTAAGGCATACTTGAGTGTGGTCTTACTATCTCAATCAGCAATTGGATGGTTTTAAAAATATTTGACCCCGTTCGACTCAACGGGTTACTTTTATGAACATAGTTTTATTGGTTCAGAAATCAATTCAATTTGGAAAGATGGGCAAGCTATGCCTATTTACAATGCCCACAATATTCTGAGATCGCTTATTTGCTGAAAATAAGAAGTATAGGACAATTTCAAATAAAGTAATGATGCAGCGATTCAATGTTCCATGCTCGAGGAATTTGGATTCCATCAACGACTATCAGTTTGAATGTTCCATCCCCTAGCTTTGACCGATCACATACAGTCCTTTTTAGTTTGGTTCAAAGGTTACCGGTATAGGATTGACTCATTTGAGGACAAGGTCTCGCACTACGAAGGTTCTGCTGTGAACTTTAGAGTTGAAGTACCTGTAACAACTCAAAATTTAACCTGTAATAATTGTTTCACTAATTAATTAAATAGTAAAAATATATTTGTGAAATAATCAAAATTAAGCCATGTTATTTGCACCATTGTGTCCATGATAATTTTTCGGTCAATTTCCATATATAAAACGTCAGAATCCGAGTTAATATGAGCAAGGAACAAAATAATCAAAGAAAGGAAAAAAAGAAAAAAAAATATAGGCTAGGTCGACCACTAGTTTGACCTAACCTCACCCTAGGTTGACTGGCCGGTCAACCTGGCTGTCGACCCGCCTTAGAAATTGGATGTAGGAAAATTCCTTCGTCCGGTAACATTAGTTAGGCTATTTTCTATGTATTTTTCATTCTTTAACTCAATCTGGTCCTTCCATTCTTGCATTCGATGTCTCCTATTCATCCTACAATGTGGTTGCATCATATGAAATCTCTAAATCCAATGGCCTAAGAACCACTTCTACCCCTATAAATAGACCCGTAGACCTAACACTTTTTCTCATTCTATGTTTTCTCCAATTAGGTTCACCTTTACAGGAAGGACCCTATAAGGAATAATTTTACAAGGAGAGAATCTCTTTAATAAAAATATTGTGATACCCTCAAGTGCACCCGGGAAGACATAAAGGAAAGAGCTTAGGTCCACAGGTGAGTGGTTGTAATTATTTTAAATTTCTTTAAGAAATTTAAAATAATAGGGTTGCCAATAGTTGTAGTTTTACTATGATTTTGGGAATAACCTTTTTAGCAGTTTTATTTACAGTTTTTGTAATTATTTTCAGTCTATTTCTTTTAGCTTTTCCACTTATTTGCAGTTTATTAACAGTATTTTAGTTTATTGACTATTAGTTATGTGTGTTTACATCTTCTTCTTACGCCTTGCATTTCCTTCTATTTTCATTTTTCTTTTATTCCTCCTTCTTCTTCGTGTATGGATTGGAATAGAATTGACACGAAATTGGATTAAATTATTAGAAATCTGAAATAATGGAATATAAGATGGAAACTATAAAGACTGCAATATAAATGTAATTGAACTAAAATTATGCCCAATTATGATATTAATTGGACTGAGTTAAAGAGATTGGCCTAGTTTAACTTAGAATCACAACTAAAAATAATAAAAGAAGAAAGAAGCTTATTTTCATACTTAGATCTTGGCTTAAGTAATAAGCATGATTATAACGTAGGTTATAATAAGAAATAGAACAAAATAAGGTTTATTTTAAGACTTAGGATAAATTAATAAGCACAGATAGTAAGAACAAGTGTAAAGGCTTATTTAAATAATTTATCTAAGTTAATAAGCAAAAAAATAAAGTAGGACCTTTACCAAATAGCATTCCCCTATATTTTCTACAGGAACGGTTTTTCACATAAACCTGAAGTAAGACGAGGGGCACGCTTATGCTAGTAGTGGTAGTAATTGGTCAATATAGAGATGTTCAAATCATGGGGGATTTGGATAAGGGCGCTATTAGATATAGTTTGGATGACGGGCCAGTACCGGTAGCATTCCTCTATATTTTCTATTGACATGGTGTTTCGTATAATCCTGAAGTGAGACAAGGGGCACGATTATGCTGAGTCGAGGTAATAATACGACCCAATAGGTGGAGCAACAGGTAGCACGATCATGGTGGCAGTTACGCGTGCAACTTCCATTTCGATGTTCATTAATCGCTATAAGTTCCAAGCGCTTAGTATGTATGTCTTTCGTAGACAACACTGCCTTCTATGTAGCGAGTTAGGCATCGTCTAGTCCACAATGGGTGCTTTGTGTATCTTTCGTAGTTACCATTGGCTGATGTGTAGAGAGTTATATAGCATTTAGTCCGCAGTAAGGTCTATGGAGTAGAAGGCCGATCAAAGGGTAGAATTAGGATTTCTGCCTAATTACATGATTAGGAATTCAGCCGAATCAAGCAGCTATCTAGATAAGTGCAAACAATCAAAGTTAACCTATCTTACTAATTGAGCAATAGTTTGTTCGTATTTATTTCTAGTGTCTCCCTTTTCTATTTCCTTTACTTCCTTTTATATACTAGAACTATCGAAGGGTCCATTACTTTTACTTTGCTTAAAGATTCTAGTAGTTACTATCATTCACCAGACTTTTTGTCTGACCTACTCCTCTATTTTTCTTTTTCCCCCATAAGTAATCAAGGGAGAGGGCAATAGATTGCAGGTGCTTGGAGGTTTCTTGGAGAAGATTCTGCTATGTATTTCCCTACTTTTATTTTCATCTTTCTTTCTTTGGACTGGCACTTGAGAGAGATATTTATACTCTGATTTTTGTTGAGACTATGAGTTTTTATTTCATGAGACATATTGGGTTTTGGGACATGTATGTTTTTTAGTATTTGACTTATTTGGTTTATGAAGGAATTATGAAGTTTTTGTTTTAAATAAGTTATTATTTTAGTTTTCATAGTTTTTACCTATTTTTGTCTTGTGGATCTTAATCTCTTTGAGTTTCAGTTATACCTACAACGCACCACTCCTTTTAGTGTGTCATTTTGGGTATATTAAGGGGTGTGGGGAGTATCACTTGGTATCAAAGCCTAAGGTTACAGGATTCCTAAAAATTTATTTAAAAAAATAAAGTATGTTCCAAAATCACTTGTTTTAAAAAGTATTTTCAGAAAAGAACTCTTAGAAATAGTTTTTAAGTACAAAAGAGTTTTCATAAAAATCCCCTCCAAGTCCAGAAAAATCTTCTTTCGATTATTTCGAGCCTAAATTCTCTTTTCTTTGCATAGAATGGCTGACTGGTTCCGTAGAGCTACAGTGCCAAAGGTGCAAGGGCAAGTGCCCAATACAACATCAGTAGGTGGAAATCCCTTTATTCCACCCACATCAGCCCCCTTTTTTGAGCTATGAAAGAACTTTGCTAGTATAGGAGGCAAGACATTTTTTGGCACAAAGGATTCCAAGGAGATGCAGGTTAGTTTTGAGAATATGGAGCAACGGTTTAGGCGGTTAGGTCTGGAGGACTGACAGAATATTTAGCCTACATCTTCTTAGCATAATGGGGAGATTGAGAAGGTTCCTACAAGCTCTAAGAAGCAGTGGAAGGACGAGAGGAAAGAGGGAGGACCTCAGAAGCGAATCAAGAAAAGTGGAAAATGTAAGCATTGTAGAATGAATGGTCATTACGCAAAGGACCGTAAGAAAGCATGAATGAAGGAAAGGTGTTTCAATTGTGGACAGCTTGGTCACTTCAGTTTTGTCCTCAGAAAGCGGGGCAGGAAACGAGTGCACCTGCTGCACCGATTCAAACTTTGGGTACCCCAGCTTCCAACAGCATACCAAATCTAGGTAGGAAAATTTGATTTCTATTTCATATTTATCCATTGGGACTCTTTTCGATTCTGGAGCATTACACTCTTTTATTTCCTGTTCTCTTGTGGATTGTTTGCACTTAAACATTTCTTTAGTAGTGGGCCCCATCCTTGTTTCAAACCCCATAGGTGGATCGGCACACTTATCTATGGTTTGTAAGGATTTCGAAATTTATATCCTACGCGTAGAAATTGACTAGGACGCCTATATTTTGAGATTCTTGGGGTATGGAATGATCTTGGGTATAGATTGGCTATCCATACATGGAGCTATATTAAACTGCGAGAGGAGAGTCGTTAGATTAGAAACATGCATCAGTTGGACTCTCGAGATTTCTTACGAACCGCAAGGGTTAGTTATGTTGAGCTTCCTTTTTTCCCTCGATTCATCATCATCAGAGTTAGATTTGGTTCCTATCATCAGAGATTATCCAAACATCTTTGAGGAGTTCAGGTGACTACCCCCCCCCCCCCCCAAGAGAGATATTAACTTCAGGATTTATTTTGCTCGCATGTAGCATTACCCATAGGGCATATGGCACCTAGGGAAAGGAAGGGATTGAGCAAGAATATCCGTGAGCTTTTGAGAAAGGTTTCATAAGAAGAAACATATCAGAATAGGGAGCACCAGTCGCCTTTGCTACTAAAGCAGGTGGTTCTCTTCGACTTTGCATTGACTATAGAGAATTGAATAAGCTCACAAAGAAGAACCATTATCCACTCCCTAAGATAGATGATCTTTTTGACCAGTTAGTTGGCTCTTCAGTATTTTCTCAGCTTAGTCTAGTCATTGGATTTCATCAGCTTAGGGTAGCTTATGACAGCATTGCTAAGACCACATGTAGGACACCCGACAGATTCTTTGAGTGGTTGGTAATGTCTGTTGGGACAACCAATGTCCCAACCTATTTTGTAGATTTCATGAACCATCTTTTTAGAGATGTCCTAAAATAAAGTTCGTGGTGGTATTCGTGGTCAACATTTTGGTGTTTTCAAGAAGTATGGAAGAGCATGTTATTCATCTTAAGGAGATTCTTCGTACGCTTCGTATTCATCAGCTGAAGACAGAGTTCTTGAAGTATTACTTTTGAAGTGCATTTATTGGAGCATAGAGAATGTGTACACATGGTAGGGATTTATGAAATGGTTTTTTACATTTAGGATCGGACTGTGGAAATCCAAAGAGAGATAGGCAAAGATTGGGGGATGAATAATAGGTTTAGTTGATAAGAAAAGACGAAAACCCATGTGTGGATAATTACAGAAATTATAATTGTTTCATATAAGTGGATTTAACGGTAGAACCCTAGAATAAATCTAACAAAAGACTTTTAAATGGTATTTCCAAGATTTAAGAAAAGTACTCCTAAGTTAGTAAGGACAAAATCCACTTTATGTCAAGCCTAATAAAATGAAATTTTTGAAATTTGAAAAAAATGTAATTGTTAGAATTGAAAATTTTCATTGTTATTATTTTCTTTTAGAAAATAAATATGAGGATTTTGAAGAATGATATGAAATTTAAGTTGTTTTTTTATATAATGAAAAATTAGAATTTTCTTTTTGAAGAATTATGGAATATATAGCTAACTCACTAGTTTTATTGTAAGAAAACAAAGATTTTAAACACAAAAACTGAAGTGTATCAAGTATTGAAAATGTAGATTATGACTTTTATTGTTGTAATAAATGTTTTCGTGAAAAATAAGAGGAGCATAGGCTATAAAACTATTGTTATAGTGACTCCCAAGAGAAATATTTTTACATAGGTATATATTATTTATAGGCATTTATTTAATTAAATCCATACACTAGTATTTTTGGGTCGTAGTAATGGTGTTTTACGCAACATATGGTTTAACCCAAATAAAAATGTATTTTAAAATATAATTTCAAAGTATAGAAATAAAATGGTTTGTAAAGTACACTTATTATTTTTAATAAGTATAAGGAAATGTTTTTGCAGTTATGAGAATATTAAAACAGTTTTGAAGATGAGTTTTTTTTGAAAGGAAAATGTGTAAGTTAGATATTAGAAAATATTTATCTTGAAAGAATATAAATTAAACATGATTTAATCTATTGGAATGAAAATAATAATGGTATGATTTTCTATGAAATCAATAAAAATGTTTTGTGCAAGTTACGAGGAATACATGAAAGAGATATACAAGGTATGAAAAGCACCATATTTTGTGCAGCCTATTTTTGAAAAATAAAAAATAAGTTCCTTGTAATTTCATATAAACATGAAATTCTCTTTTAAAAAGTTCATAGAAGATTTTAGCATTAATAATTTATCATTTGAGAAAGTAGTTCCAATACATTAAGGTATGAGACCATGAGGTATAATAAGAAGATGTTTTGAAACACATAAAAACAGTTTAAAATATTTTAAGAGAAAATGGTTTGGTGAAAAAGTAAATAAATTTTTCGAAATGAAAAACTAAATAAAAGTAGAATTTCAAATTTCAAATTTTTATAGAAAACTGAAAAGGACTTTAAAAGAAAACAAGGAATATGTTTTGGACTTAGAATTTGAAAGTTTTTCCCTCTAGGTTGGGAAATAATGTTAAGTAACCAAGTATTTTTGAATTTAATAAAAAATCAAAAATAACATTTAAAAAAAAGGTTTGGGATTTGATGCTGTGAAAGTTTTGAAATCTTGGTTTTTGAAACGGTAAACACCCATCCAAACTCTTATAAATATGGAGGACAGGGAAATCCTTTCCTCGGTGTAACGAAAAAAGTGCAAGATCATGTAGAGGATAGCAGTGATTACTTTTGGAAGTAATGATAAAAGTTCTTTTGGAGAGTATAGGACACTAATAAGAACCTAAGAATGTTAATTCATGTGAGCAGACTAAAAAAGAACAGTAAAATGTAGTTAGTAAAAATTGTAAGACACACATGGTTGAGAATGGATATTCCTGATTTTGGAAGAACTTGGGTAAAGCATCTTCCTTTAGTGGAACTCACATAAGATAGTAGTTCTCAAGCTTGCATTGGAATGGCATCTTCCAAAGATCTTTATGGAAGTCCGCACAAGTCGCTTTCGTGTTGGATAGATTCTACAGAAGTAGAAAAGACTTTGAAGAAGATTAAATTGATTAGGAGAAAATGCGTACTTCCTATCCACATCTCTCTTTGATAGTAAATTTTGAGTTTCCTATTATCGTCTTTAGTTTTGAATGGGTTCTTTCCTTTATTATCCCTTGGGAGGGTAGAACTTTGGATTTAACTTATGGATGGTAGGATTTGATGTAAACATGTTAATAGAACATGGAATGATGTATGCTAGTGATTGCAAGTGTTTGCTAGTGGATGCTAATGGATGCATACATGTCCACTTGGCACTATTATTCTTTAGGGATCGGCCTAACTAGGGCTCTAGAGTATATGCATATAGATGTGTGCGCTTATTCTATTTTCCATGGTTGCTATAAATGGATGGTTTTCACATGGTTGTTGCATTTGGATGATGTTTGTTGCATGCATATAGAATTATCAGATATCATTAAGAAATTTTCAGATTCAATTAAATACGTGGCACAGACATGATTGCGTAAAAGGAGGTCAACAAAATCAGTGGACCTCCTAACCTTTTGCATTAATTGGGGACATTTACACTATACTAGTTGCATATGTATCATAAATTGCATTAGAAAAGCTTAAGGACAATGGATGAATGGTTGATGATTGAGTAGTCGATTGTATAATTGGATGAAAACATTTAGTATGTTTCTTTATCCTTAGAGATTTCAGGGATGAAACTCCCTTAAGGAGGGGAGAATGTAACAATCTGAAATTTAACTCGTAATAGTTAATTCGTTAAGTAATTAAATAATAAAATAACTTTGTGAAATTATCAGAATTGAACCACGGAAGTTGCAACATTGTGTCCGTGGTAATTTTCTGATCAATTTCCATATATAGAACGTCAGAATCCGAGTTAACATGAGCAAGGAACAAAAAGATCAAAGAAAAGAAAAAAAAAGAAAAAAATATATATAGGCTAGGTCGACCTAACCTCACCCTAGGTCGACCGACCGGTCAACCTGGGTATAGGGGAGATCGACCTGGTGGTCGACCCGCCTTAGAATTTGGACAAAGGAAAATTCCTTCGTCCAGTAACGTTAGTTAGCCTATTTTCTACGTGTTTTGCATTCTTTAACTCAATCTGGTCCTTCCATTCTTACATCTGATGTCTCCTATTCAACCTATGACTTGGTTGCATCCTATTAAATCTTCAAATTCAACGATCTGAGATCCACTTCTACCCCTATAAATAGACCCATAGACCAAACACTTTTTCTCATTCTAGGTTTTCTCCAATTGGATTCACCCTTACAGGAAGGACCCTAAAAGGAATGATTTTTCAAGGAGAGTATCTTCATAATAAAAATATTTTAATACCCTCAAGTGGATCTGGAAAAACCTAAAAGGAAGAGCTTAGGACCACAAATGAGTGATTATAATTATTTTAATTTTCTTTAAGTAATTTAAAATAATAGAGTTTCCAATAGTTGTAGTTTTACTACGATTTTTGGAATAACCTTTTTAGCAGTTTTATTTACCTTTTTTGAATTATTTTCACTCTATTTCTTCTAGCTTTTCCATTTATTTACAATTTATTTACAGTATTTTAGTTTATTTACTATTATTTATGTGTATTTACATCTTCTTCTTAGGCCTTGGATTTCCTTCTATTTTCAGTTTTCTATTATTCCTCATCCTTCTTCTTCGCATATGGATAAGAATAGAATTAATGCGAAATTGGATTAAATTGTAAGAAATCTAAAATAATGGAATATAAGATGTAAATTATAAAGACTGTAATATAAATGGAATTGGGCTGAAATTATGCTCAATTATGATATGAATTGGACTGAATTAAAGAGATTGGCCTGGTTATAACTTAGAATTACAACTAAAAAGAATAAAAGAAGAAAAGAAGCTTATTTTCGCACTTAGACCTTGAGTTAAGTAATAAGCATGATTATAACGTAGGTTATAATAAGAAATAGAAAAGAAAAAGGCTTATTTTAAGACTTAGGATAAATTAATAAGCACAGATAGTAAGAACAGGAGTAAAGGCTTATTTAAATAACTTATCTAAGTTAATATGCAAAGAATTAAAGTAGGATCTATACCAAATAACATTCTCCTATATTTTCTATGGGTACGATGTTTCACATAGACCTGAAGTGAGACGAGGAGCACGCTTATGCTAGTAGTGGTAGTAATTGGTCAATATAGAGATGCTCAAATCACGGGGATTTGGACAAGGGCGCTATTAGATATTGTTTGGATGACGGGCCAGTATCGGCAGCATTTCCCTATATTTTCTACGGACATGGTGTTTCACATAATCCTGAAGTGTGACGAGGGGCATGATTATAATGAATCGAGGTAATAATACGACCAAATAGGTGGAGCAACAAGTAACATGAGTATGGTGGCAGTTACGCATGCGACTTCTGTTTCTATGCTCAGTAATCGCTATGAGTTCCAATTGCTTAGTACATGTGTCCTTCGTAGACACCATTGCCTTCTGTGTAAGGAGCTATGTATCATCTAGTGCACAGTGGGTGCTTTGTGTATCTTTCGTAGTTACCATTGGTTGTTGTGCAGAGAGTTATATAGCGTCTAGTCCATAGTAAGGTCTATGGAGTAGCAGGCCGATCATAGGGTAGGATTAGGATTTCAGCCTAATTATAGGATTAGGAATACAACCTAATCAAGCAGCTGTCTAGGATAAGTGCAAACAATCAAGGTTAACCTATCTTACTAAGGTTAACCTATCTTACTAATTAAGCAATAGTTTGCTCGTATTTATTTCTAGTTTCTCTCTGTTCTATTTCCTTTATTTCCTTTTATATACTAGAACTATTGAAGAGTCAATTACTTTTACTTTGCTTAAAGATTCTAGTAGTTACTATCATTCACATGACTTTTAGTCTGACCCACTCCTCTATTTTCTCCTTTTCCCCCCATAGGTAATCAAGGGAGAGGGCAGTAGATTGCAGTTGCTTGGAGGTTTCTTGGAGAATATTGTGCTATGTATTTCCCTGCTTTTATTTCTGTTTTTCTTTCTTTATACTGGCACTTAAGAGGGATATTCGTACTCTGATTTTTGTTGAGACTACGAGTTTTTCTTTCATGAGACATATTGGGTTTTGAGACATGTATGTTGTATTTGGTATTTGACATATTTGGTTTATGAAGCAATTATGAAGTTTTTGTTTTGAATAAGTTATTATTTTATTTTCCGTTGTTTTTACCTATTTTTGTCTTGTGAATCTTAGTCTCTGTAAGTTTCAGTTATACCTATAAGCACCACGCCTTTTATTGTGTACTTTTAGGTATATTAAGGGGTGTGAGGTGTTTTAGTACCGTGCGACCCTTTTTTAGTGAGTAACAGTAAATAACTCGGTTTCTTCCCTCTTCTCGACGGTCACATCGAGCGACTCGAGTAAGAGCTACTTTTTTTGCCTCTGATTGAAATTCTGCCTTCGATGAGAGGGGACTTCTAGTTCGATGGGGATCATTGCTTCTGAACCATATGCCAATGCCAATGGAGTAAGGCCGAATGCGGCTTTGTGTGTTATTCTGCAAGCCCATAGTGCGAGTGGAAGTTCATCAATCCAATTCCCTTTAGCTTTATTTAGCCGCTTTTTGATGGTGGACTTGATAATCTTGTTTACTGATTCCACTTGCCTGTTTGCTTGCAGATGAGCAACTGCGTAAAAGCTCTTCTCGATTCGGAAGCGTTTGCAAAAGGTTTTTGAACTCGGCACTTTCAAATTGAGTCCCGTTATCAGTGATGATTTTTTATGGCACATAAACATGCAAATAATATTTTTAGTAACAAAGTTAATGAATTTCTTTGCGGTAATGGTGGCCAATGGTTCCACTTCGGCCCATTTAGTGAAATAGTCAAGGGCAACTATAGCATATTTAGCCCCTTCTTTAGCTATCGACAATACGCCAAACAGATCAATTCCCCATTGCGAACATCCATGGGCTGGCCATCCATGTTAGCATTGTTGAGAGAGTTCTTTTGATTTTGCTGAAGCTTTGGCATCAATCGCACCATCTGGCATAATTTGCTTCATCGTGGTTTACTGTTGGACAGAATTATCCTTATCAAAGGATTTTCTTTGCAAGGGTTTGCCCTCAGTATGATCTCCATAGTTGCTTTCATGGACTTCTCTCAGGATCCTTTGAGCTTCATTATCAGTCACACATCTGAGTAAGGGGGTAGAGAACCCCCTTCCGTAGAGTATCCCATCTTGTATTATGAATCACCTTTCGAAGAAGCTTTTTACGCTGGTTCCTATCTGTGGGAAGAGTTCATATAAGCAAGTAGTCTTTGATTAGCGCCATCCACGTTTCTAGTTCAACGGTGGTCCTAAAAATCCAGTTGACATCCATTTCGTTTATGCTTGGAGTGGTCAAGGTTTCAACTGGGACTAGTCCCAATGATTGAGCTTCTCTGGAACTTGCCAGTTTAGTTAAGTAGTCAGCCTTCATATTCTGCTCCCTCGGGATGGGAGTTATGGTGTAACGTTTGATGTCATTCAGCAACTCTTGCACTTTAGATAGATATCGGGCAAGGTTCACCCCTTGCGTCTGATATTCACCTTTCAACTACCAGAGACTAACCGAGAGTCTCTATAGACGTGTATGGATTTTATCTCTAGCTCTTTCACAATTTTTAGCCCAAATATCAATGCCTTATATTCTGCTTCATTATATTTCGCTGGGAATTCTAATCATAAGGCATAGAAAATGGCTCATCCTTTAGGAGTCTCGAGAACTACTCCTGCCCCGAGTAGAAGTTATTTGGTGCGCCATCGACGAAGAGCTTCCATCATGTTTCCACTTTCGAAGTAATTTCTTCGTCATCATGCCTTATGATAAATTCGGTGATGAAATCTACCAACGCTTGCCCGTTGATTGCCCTTCTAGGATGGTAAGTAATTTCGTATTGACTCAATTTAATATTCCATTTAATGAGCCACCCGGAAGTCTCGAGGCGGTACAATACTTGCTTTAAGGGTTGATCGGTCAATACTTTGATTGGATTGCTTGGAAATATGGTCGTAACTTTCTGGATGTGATTAAGAGACAATACGCTAGCTTTTCCAATTTTGGATAATTTTTCTCGGCACTAGTGAATCGTTTACTAATGTAGTATACAGGTCGTTGGATCCTTCCTTCTTCATGTACAAGCGTGACACCTAACGTGTGAGGCGAGACTACCAAGTAGACAAATAAGTCTTCTCCGTCTACCGGCTTGTATAAGATTGATGGGGTTTCCATATGTCGAAATAACTCTTCGAATGTTATTTGACATGCCTCATTTTATTCGAAGTTCTTCTTTCCTTTCCTTTGTGCGTCAAAGAACGGTATACACTTGTCAGTTTCTCTTGAGATGAACCGACTTAGCATCGCCACCTTTCCGTTTAAATTTTGTAAATCATTCTTGTTCTTTAGGGCTTCCACTTCTCGTAGAGCAGCAATTTGCTCTGTATTTGCTGCGATGCCTCTGGCACTCACTATGAATCCTAAGAACTTTTCGGAGGCTACCCCTGAAGTGACATTTAAGTAGATTAAGCTTCATCCCATATTTTTAGAGTATTTCAAACATTTCAGCAGGATTATCCACGGATTGGCGGCTATTCGCGATTTAACCAACATGTCATCCACATAGACTTCCATGATTTTCCCGATCTGACGCTTGAACATGGTTTTTACTAATCGTTGATAAGTTGCTCCAGTGTTCTTTAAACTGAACGACATTAACCAATAGCAGTATAATCCTAGATCGGTGACGAAGCTGGTGTTTTTTGAATCAGGTTCATGCATCTTGACCTGATTATACTCTGAGTATGCATCCATATATGATAGCAATTCATGTCCAGCACTCCCATTTATAAGCTGGTCAATTCTAAGCAGAGGAAAGTTGTCTTTTGGGCAAGCTTTTTTTAAGTCCGAGTAATCAATACAAGCTCACCATTTCCCATTGGACTTCTTGACCAAAATCGGGTTAGATGCCCATTCAAGGTAGGCCGCATCACGAATAAAACCATTAGCCATCGGCTTATCTACCTCTTCTCTCAATGCCTTGGACCGTTCAAGGCCCAAACGACGCCTCTTCTACTTTACTGGTGTATGCTTGGGATCAATGTTGAGTCCATGGCATTCAATTTCCGATGATATCCCACACATACCAGAATGTGTCCAAGCGAACACATCCAAGTTGGCATGAAGAAATTTAGTGAGTTCCATTGGCATCTTGTTTCCAAGGCGATCCAATTTTCAAGGCACGTATTGGGTCATCCATGTCGATTGGGACAGACACCAATTATTATGTCGGTGCTGCCCGATCCTCCTCTGAACTCTTCTTTCTAGCACCCAAAGCCTTTTCGAATCGGCTATGGCCCCAAGCCAGGGGCAGCTCTGTAGTTGCTATTCGGCAAATTCACGAATGTGGAGAGTTTTCCCCACATTCTTTCCCTTTTCCTTTCTTTTAGATTCGTGTAGTGTGACGACACCACATGCCCAGATGGCACTTTGGTCTCCTTTGATCACTCCAACTCCGTTCTCCATTAGGAATTTCATGGTAAGGCACCACTGGGCTAAAGCAGCTCTGAAATCTGCTGGTGCAGGCCATCCCAAGAAGGCATTGTATCTGGAAGCTTCATCTACGATAATGGAAGTTTGGATGAGAGTGACTCTTCGGTTGCCTTCCCCAAGTTCTATAGGCAAGTCAATCATTCCGACGGGTTATTTGGGTTTGCCAGTGAATCTTTGAATTTTTGTTTGGTAGGCGGATAGGTCTTTAATGCTGATCTTCATCTAATTAAAGGTGTGTAAAGGATATTCATAGAACTGCTGTTGTCTACCAATACTCGTCGAACCACAACGGGTCTGATTCCTATTGTCACGACCCTGGGATTGAGAGTTGGAGCTTCTACTCCCTCAGTGTCTTGATTTCTAAATATTATGTCGTCATTCAAGGTTCTTTGCTGCTCAGTGAGGGTTCTAACTTCGATTGCAAGGCATGCATCTTTTAAATCGCGCTTCAATGAGCTTGCATACAGCTCCATTTCACCCTAAATCTTCTACATGGGATGGGGTCCTCTAGATATTGTTCCTATGATGAGTCTCTGATCAGTTTGTCTAGATCCTTTTCACTGTTACCTACTTAGTTCCCTCGATCTCTAGGAGCTAAGGAGCCACGAGTTAGTCATGATTTTGCGATTTCCTCATGTATTGCTGAAGCTTATTTTTTCTCGAATCAGCTCTTAAATCAAGTTCTTCCAGTGGTAAGACTCATTTGTGTTGTGGCCACGCGTTTCATGGAAGCGATAATACATTCCAAAATTCTTTTGATGTTCAGTTGCTTCCTTTTTAGGAGGTTCCTTGTACTCCTCTGTCCCTTGTGTTATGAGAAAGATGTTTTCCGGAGTGTCATTAAGTGGGGTGTAATCTTTGGGCTTGAAGCCTTTATGTCGCTTATTGTTACCATTTCGTTTGTTAGAACTTTGATTTTTTACTTTCTGATTTCCATCTTTTCTCGCATTTCATTCAAGGGTCTCGGAGGTATTTATATCCTAGTTCATTACCATACCACTTTGCCTAATGTTCATCGGTTGTAAGCTAGCAGATTTCCATTCTAATTCTTAAGCCTCTTCCAATCTCAAGTATTGACTCTCCTTGCGATTGTAGTCTTTTCTAGTGGTAGGTTATTTCATTTTGATCCATTTTTTGAATTTAGTTCTAGAGTGGATGGCACGGACCAAGGCCATAAAAACCATATCCTCGTTCGGATTGCTTACTTCTATCACCACAGTGTTGAGCTGATTCATAAAAGAATTCAGAGATTCATTTCGTCTCTGCAACAGACCGGATAAGGAAATCACATCTTTAGGCTATGATCTGTGAAGTCTGAATTGATCAAGGATCTTTTTACTAGTTGATCGAAAGTGGAGATGGATCTTGGCGAAGCCTAGTGAATAATTTGGAAGCAATTCCCTCCAAAAAAATTGAGAAACATCTACATCGAACGACATCCGAAGCATTCGCTCTGTCCATGTACTAACCGTACTTATATATATAGGGTTTCGGGTCTCTCGTTCTGTCATAAGACGGAATAGTTCGCATGGTGAACTTTTCTAGGTACCGCTCATTCAAAGTCGTAATTGGAGTCCGACGTGGAGCGGATCCCCATTCATCATCCCTTCTATCCTTACTTTTATCCATTAATCGTTTGAACTTATCCACAATATACGCTTCAGATGTCCGGTAATCCAGAGGCCGATTGTCAGTAACAACACCGAGTGTTTGGCTTTGCAAACGATCTTAGTGAGTGGGCTGAAGCATAGGTTCTCCTATCTTTGGGAAAGTCGCTCCCTCGAGGTCCAATTGGCTTGCGGTTGGTCGGATTAGGGGAATTTGGATCTCCCTAGTGTTATTGAATGCATTGGTATTTCCTTCCAACTTGTCATCGTTAAGTTGCTCTCCATCTTCTGAATCTGTGAGGTCCATCTTCTTTAATTCATCTTTAGTAGCAACTTTGCGTTTATTAGTGGATGCTGGCACCTGATCTCCTGCGTTGGCGCCATTGACTTTAATTTTTCGATGATTCATCTCTTCTCCAGCAATTACCGCCCTATGGATCTTCTATAAGAAGTTCTCTTTCTTTCTGAAGCCATTGATTCTTAGCAGCAGATCTTTCGAACAGAGATTAAGGATCTTACTTATGAACCTATCTGATCCAAAGTAGATAGCTAGATATTAGCCTGAGTTGGGCTCTCAGTGAAAGCACCAAAATGTTAATCCAAAAAATGAATCAACATCCTAGATTGAGTATGAAAGCACCGTCCATGTTTTTCAAGGAAAATAAAATAGAAAAAGCAGTAGTAAATTGCAGAAAAAGTAAATGAACAAGAGATCTTTATAGTGGTTCGGCTGTTAACGAAGCCTAAGTCCACTTTATAACCTTTGCTATTGAATTGACTGTCGATCACAATTACCAATTGATTACAATTATAGCAGTTAAATAAAGAGAGATCAGACCACCGTTGATGGAGACAAAAGGAAGGATCTCAATTGTCCTGTAGCAGCCATTGTGAGGGAGAAGAAAGTTGAAGAATCTTCGTAACAAAGTTACTTTAATGATCAGAACAACCAGCCCCTTTTCTGTTGAAGGTAGAATGGTATTTATAGGGGTTAGGTAGCACTTGGATCGAATTAGATAACACTCGGATCGAGCCAGAGCACTAGAGGCTTATAATCATCAATAGGAGGAAGCGCATGAATTTTAGGAGTAAACCATGCTAATATTTGGATCGATACAAATCCAATTGGATCAGATCGATATCGATCCAAATAGTTGTGCAATTTTTACGCAACTTCCATCCACAAGCATCCTTATTTGCTAGCAAGGCTTCCCTTGCAATTTCATGACTTGTTGACTTGTTTTGACATTGAATCACTAGTATGTTAGATCAAATCGTCACTTGCATAGGACGAGTCCTGACTTCCTCAACCTGATGCTCGAAATGTCATCAAACTTAGTAGGTAAGCTTAAGGTGTTGTAGGAACATAATGCATGTGGATTGGAACATCCAAAACTAAGTAATTTGGATCGGTACTGATCCGATTGGATTAGATCGGTGCCTATCCAAATACTTGGCGTATTTTTGGTTCCAAGTTTTGAAACTCTATTGTCATATACTTTCGGGTCCAGTCAAGTTTTGAATCATTCCAGCTTAACTTGAATGTTCTAACTTCTTCTGACTTTCGCTGGGTTAAAAACCTGGTTAACGATCTATGAAGAGAATTTTACACTTTTAGTTTGGAAACCAATATAAACGCTAATTAGATTTAATTGATCCAAATAATGATTTTAAAGGGATTTCTAATACTTTAAAAAATTCTTTCATTTACTAATTTCATAATATTTAGAATTTATCATTCTAAAACAAATTTTCTATTATAAAAGAACATAAACACAAATTAATAATTTAAATTTCCCAATTTAAATCATTATTTACTATATTTATGAACCCAAAATTCTGGGTTGTTCATCCAATTTTCAATTCAGAGAAAAGTTTATAAAATATTTTCAAAAGTTCATTTTCTAAATCCTTTTACATCTTAAATTTCAACTATTTACTTTAATTTTATTGAAAAGAAACCCTTCTTCTAGAAATAATTTTTCCATAACATGAAAATATAAATATTTAACTGTCGGTTCTTTCCAATTCGAATTCTTTCATTTGAAATTAATAAGCTAGGAAAACAAATTCCAAGTAAAAGGTTATATATATTCTCAACCCAAAGGAATTTTCTTTTTCTTCATCAAATACTTAATTCATCAAATCTTCATAGCCTTCCTATTATAATTATTTAGAAAATCTTAATTTAGTATGAGCCACATTTTTATACTAAAATTCATACTCATTTACAAAAGCTCTTTCCTTGCTTTATAAAAGAACATCTATAATCTCATTATACTTTTTAAAGCTATTTAAATTTCAAACATCTCCATTGATTTGTTATGCCAAATTTAACAATCATCACGATCAAGATAAAAATCAACTCAGCAACATAGAAACCATCAAGCATATAACAGATTTATGAACAAAGCTTCGCATGTCCAATCCTAAAGGCAAGTGTTTTACTTGTCAACCAAAAAGTGATATATTTAATTAAGCCCTTGATACAAATTTTCCAGTATTACTTCAATAATTCTTATGAAAATTTATATTTTTCCAAAGAATAAGATAGCTTCTTATGGCAATTATTTATACCAAATCCTATTTATATAATCCATCTCTTAGATTTCAAATCTTCAAAATATAAGATTCGCTTAATTTCTTATTTCGAACTTCCAAATTTCGTTTACACAATTTCTTACACCTTTTATTTTAACTTCTTATAAATAGAATTCAAATACAAAAATAAACTTCCATTTAAATCATAAAATGATTTACACAACAAATCAAAAAAATATCACATATATCCTTCTTAGCATATATAAAAGAATACACATTCATAATTCACAAATATCAAATAATTTAATGATGTTGCCTTGCCATCAATTAATAGCGAATCACTTTGACAAATGGCTATGATGTTGATTGTGAAATCAACATGGCCTTCCCACTGATCTCTGCTATTGCTAAGGCTCGATGGTTGCACACGTCACCAAAATTAATACATAAAAATGCATTTAAAATTTTCGATATAGTTTTCTAAACCATCAAAAATTTAGAAACATATATATACATGCAAATAAATTTTTTGCTTGATTATTTTCCAAAATATCTTTTCACAAAAGAATTATTTTCACAGATAATAATGTTCAATGCTAAATCATTTACTAAATATTATTTTCAAAACTCCAATTAATATCTTCTTCCCAAATAACTATATAACTCAAAAAAATTCCTTTTAAAATATTATTTATATTTAAAGTACATACTTTTTAAAATTTATCACATTAGTGTATACATTTATACATACATTTTACCAAATATCTTTTTACTTCCAAAATTCATTAGATATGCATGTATTATATTTTCCAAAATATTTATCTCATTTTAGAATAATATTTATTTCACTTAAAAAAATTTCTTCCCATTAAATTTTATTTTCAAGATATATTCACAATTGTTTATAATACTTTAAATATTATAACTCAAAATTACTGCATCCGACTGTCTCGTTGAAGCGTTTAGAAATCCCTACCAACACCGTGGCATCCCACGTCTTCGACCAGAATTCATAAAACATTCGATCGACAATTTAACGCAAAACAAATTCCAAAATTTATAAATCTCTATGTTCTTATACAAAGGAAAATATTTTAATAACGATCCAATAATGCAACCATTCATCCATGCATACGTCATCCAATCAAACATATAAAGACCACTAATTACTATGCTCAGCGGAAATAGTCTGTCACCTTCGGCTGTGCTACTCTGATCACCAACAGATCAGTACACTACCACATAACACCAAACTTTTAAAATCATTTTACAAAAATAATTCGTAAAGCAATCCAAAATTTTCACAAATACATCCCAATGATCATTCCCACAATCATTTTATATTCCTATTCCTATATAGATAATTAAAATAACTATCTACCACACACCCCATTGGACAGGACTGTAAGTCTAACTAGGTCTAAATCTGTGATATTATATTTAATAATGTAGTGACTCGGCTCTGATATCAACTGTAACGACCTCACCGCTATACCAATATTATAAGAGAACATTATAAATGACGTTTTCCAATAGTACAAAGAATACGGATTGTTAAGGGCAACCAAATGTAAATATATCTTTAAACTAACACTGACACGTCATACTTATCACTTTATTGAATCTCTCAACTAAAAATTGACGTGTACAGTCTCGGTTCAAAGTAATAAACACATCGATTCTCGGAGTCAGAACAGTAGTATATAAATAATAGTCACAGGTCATAGCGGAATAAAATACACCTTGTATAAATACATGTTGTAAGTCTACAAAGATCATACTAGACTCATATAGTATATATCATATACAAATCTCTAACTCAAATATACATCTCATATACATACGCAAAATCCTAAATAAGATAAACTAAAAGTCAAAAAGGTTTATCTCCTTGCTATCTCATCCATTCAAAAGTCTAAATGTCATGTAACCTAAAAAGTCTCAGTTGACCTTAGTATTATAAAATAAACGGGTCAGACTATCTTTAAATATAAGGGCGAGAATAAGACATAACACTAAGATATATATAACATTATATAAAAACGAAGTTCATATATATATATATATATATATATATATGAGTTAATGAAATAATTTAAATTAGAATCCATCATGAGGCACAGAAATATTTATACTACAATACAAAAAATAATTAAATCATGAACAAAGAATAGTCGCAATACAATTTCCAGAATCCAAGAAAATCCTAATCCATACAGATCATAATGAACGTCCATACCAATCGCAATGATTATACCCATGCCATAGCAAACAAATAATTATGGTATCATCCATACCGATCTAATACAAAAGATCGTCCATATTGTGACACCAGAATCATAACCAACCTCAAGAATCATCCAAATCGATCAAGACGATCGCAGCAACCATGACTCTAAATCTGTAGATTATTTATTATTATATATTTACTTCTATATATATATATATAACTCATACCGATCAAGATGATCGTAAAGAAATCCATGAATATACCTCTTATGGATCTATTGGTCCACAACCGAACACCGAAAGTAAATATACTCTAAAGTGCTAAATACTATCATTTTCAGTGATTATAAGAACTTAACCAAAAACTCACATACCTCCTGGTGAAATTCAAGTATTTACGAGAAGCTAGTAAATCCCATTTGTTATGGATACCACTGGAAAACTTGAATTATACTCTCTTAAGGATCTATCGGCCTCAGCCAAACACCAAAAGAGAATACAACCATAAAGTGTTAAATACCTCCTAAAATCAATCATAAGAATTTAAACAAGGCATCTCATACTATCCGGTGGAATTCAAGTATTCACTAATGGGCTAGTAAGTATCACTGAAAGATTCTATTCAATGAATTGTGCAATATTTGATGAAGCATTACTCAAGAGCATTTAAACCAATCGATAATACTAATTCGATTACTAGCACTCCCCATATTATAGAACTAAGGCTCTCAACATATTTACCTTCCAAGTGTTTATAATTTAGAAATCCTATAATATAATTTTTCATATAGGAAATGATTTCTAGATACTTTATTTATCACTAAATAAAATAAACTATATATTCCATTTAATCTATATGTGTGTGTATCTGTGTATGTGTGGTTATCTAAAATTCCATAAAGTTAAATTATTCACAAACCATATTCCAAAAATCATGTGTGTACATATATTTAAATAGCTATTTATTTTATAAAACCATATTTATTTCTCTTCCAAAACCTATTTTGACATAAATAACCATTTGTTTAGAAATAAATTAGTCTTATATTTCCAAGTCCATATCCATATTACTAACGATACATAATATATAAATAATTTGTTAAAATCATTTATAATGGGAATTATATCAATGTAGAAACAAGTTTGAGATTTTTAAATATAAATAACTCTCCTTTATAAAATCACTTATATGCCAATATATATGTGTGTGTGTGTCTATATTTGGAAAATAGATAGATATAAGTTTATAAAATTTCAAACCTTTGAATTCAAGTAGTTTAAAGTCCATAGGGCATAAGGGAATTCACTGCAACAAGATTCTAGGTCATCACTAGATTATAGTTATGAATTAGTCCACGTAGTTCTAACTTTATATCATCTCCAAATCTATTTTGCGGATTAGCAACTCAATGGAAATGGATACCAAAAGGACCACAAACAAACACGCAAAGCACTAGAAAGACACAACAACAAACAAAGTAATGGATGAGGCAAGAAACAAACGAACCAAGGCATTACCTAGAGCTGAAATAGCTCCAGGTGGGTGCACCACCAGTGCACCGATGTTGCCCTACCGGTCTACCGATGTGGCGAAACTTGGAGCTATTTCAGCTCCAGGTTTCCCACCGATGGTCCATCGATCGATGACTTTCAGGCAACGGATGATTTTGGCTTCAAGAGTACTAAATTCGCAATCATGCAAACACATATGCCCTAGAATATAATGATTCAAGAGATCATATAACGAGGGTTTTTGCAATATTCAGTAAATGGTTCGAGAGAGCATATCACAAAAAGAAATCACCCTATTAAAAAAGCATCCACTACAAAAGTCAAAGGCATGCAATTCATAAAATGAGAGATAGGTCTTATGAGTTTTCAACTCCCCTTATTCAATAATTCATCTTGCTAAAACACCTCTATTTCAACTTTACAAATTTTATTTCAGCAAACCCTAGTATTTCCTTAACCAAAAAAAGACCAAACAACAATCAAAACATATTATATCTAAAATCAATTTGACTAATTGGTGAACTAGAGCCAGGAGAACTTACTTTGATTTTATCTCAGTTTTTTGGAATTTATTTTGATTTTCCATGTTGATTTGCTTTTAGGTTTCAAGAAGAAACTTTGTTTTCAACTTAACGTAAAATGACGTACATCAAAAGGAAACGAAGTATTTCTTCTTAGTTAGAATGAATGGTTATTGGGCTTTGGGTTATTAATAAACCCAAAAATGAAAGAAATCCACATTTGTTTCATTCTTACTCCCGTTACTCTTTCCTATTTAATTAGCAACTTGGTTTTTATAAGTGTCTAACATTATTTAAAAAAACCCAAGTTCACTAGTTAACCTCTTATTTGTCTTGATTAAGATAAGTTTCAACAATGATTATAAAGAGAATTTTACATTTTTAATTTAGAAACCAATTTAAACCCTAATTAGATTTAATTGAAATAAAATCCAAATAATGATTTTAAAGTGATTTCTAATACTTCAGAAAATTCCTTCATTTACTAATTTCACAATATTTAGAATTTATCATTCTAAAACATTTATCATTTATAAAAGAATATAAATACAAGTCAGTGAATTGAATTCTCCATTTAAATCCTTATTTATTATATTTAATCAACCTAAAAATCTAGGTTGTTACACTCAACAAGATAGATCCTAAACTTGATCTCTCTTTACGGTGGGAGAACGGTAACCTCGAAAAAGACATTTGCAAATCTCTAACCACATGAACTGAATCAAGCTCGTCATGTGATTAGTTCAATGAACATAAGTTGCTCAACATAACTGATCCTTGGGGATCGCAATAAACCTCCAAGCTATGCCCACTACCCAAGCTCAACCTAATGACCTTCCTATCATAGTCTAAAATAGACTGATACATCGTCATCCAATCCTTGCCCAATAACAACCTATACCCAGAAAATCCCAAGACAAAAGTTTCGCAATCAAACTTAACCCCTAAAATAAACCGCTTCAAACCTCTACATAATATAGATAAATAGTTCGATCCCTCTACGGGGTTTGACACAACTACAAGGTCAGTAACTATGTTAGTTTTTAAGTGTAGCTATCCACAACTCTACTAGAAATGGAAGAATGTAGAGCCCCAGTACCAAATAATGTGCGAATAGACAAACCAGATAATGTCAACACACTTCGACCACGACCTTCTTCCTTTATTTGCAACTAGTGGCATACTCGAGTTAGGTACTACGTCCAGTGCATGTGCTATAACTATTTGGGTAGAGGTCGTTGGAGGTGCTGGATACTTTTGCTTCATATGTCCAAACTAATTGCAATGATAGCACTTGACCTTTAAAGCCTCCAATCTGCTCTCCTTGGCAAAATGACCTTTCTTGCCACACTTCCTATAGTGCATATCTTAGTTCCTTAACTTTCCTTTAGTCCTACCTCCCCCCTTACATTGGTTCCGCTGTGCTTTCCCTCCAGCCTTCTTAGGTTCTTCTTCTATGGCTTCTTCCTTGGAGATAATATTCAGCAACGCCACCTCTACTAGACCCTCATATGTAGCGCCTATAGGAATGTGACTTAAAGCTAAACCTTGAAGAGGTCGGTTCAGCCCTTTAGCAAAATTCAAAGCCTTCTTATGCAGGATATCGATCTCTCCCAAAATCTAGCTAGCTCATTGAACTGATTGTCATATTCCCTCATTGAAAAGTTGCCTTGCTTTAAGTGAATAAAATTTTCTAACTACACACCTTCTTCAACCCTAGAAAGAAACTTCACATCGAATCGCCTGTAGAACTCTCCCTAAGAGATCTCTCCTTCATTGGTCTCAGCCTCAACTATCTCCCACCAACTAAGAGCTTCTCTTTGTAACTACCATGCAGCTAACTACCTCCTACCTCATCAGCCAATCCCATCAAGCCAAAAATCCACTCACACGTACAGATCCATGCTCTTAAATCCATATATGACTCGGTCCCTACATATGGTTTCCTCCAAGATAAGCGAAATCCTTGCATAGCTCAGGAAAATCGACAACAGGTGGGTGGGCGGGAAGGAACAGCACTTATCGCCCTCTACAAGGGTCCTCTAGTGGTATTAAGTTTGACATGTCCTTTGCTTGAAGATACCGGCAGAACTAAATCATAACCTTCATGCCTAGAACCTCGATTGTATCGCCAAAGCCTGAACCTACGGGATCGCTCATCTTTTATTTGTGAATTTAAGAATTTTATTAGCAACTTTTCATAGATAATATAGGCACGAATAAGAGATAACATGGGAATAAATAAAAGATATCACATGCATAAATAAGAGAGATTACGATATGTATAAAATCTTTGGAAATCCTTTTGAAAATATTTATTTGTATACATACATACATACATACATATATTCTCAAAACCCAGTTTCGAAAATTTTTAGAAAACATTTTGGAAAACCTTTTGAAAAACCTTTTTTCCCAAACCTTTCAAGTATGTTCTCTCAATATGCAACTAATACCTAAGGAACTTTGAACCTATGCTTTCATACCAAATGTGACAACTCGCATCTTCCGACACACCGATCCTAAGCTTAATGTGACTTTTGGACTTGCATCTTGTCTAGAAATATAAGCTATTAGGGTTTTTTTTAATAATATTGCAGAGTAATAACAAATATAATCTAAGATATACTATATTTTCTGAACTCATAGTGAAAGGAACTAAACAACTAATACTAGAAAATATCTATTTCAGAAATGATCCCAACTCACAGTCTCAGGAAATAAGCACGTAGTAAAATATAGAGTACACAGAAAATACACTCCATGTGTGATAAAGGAAATACAAAGTACTGATAAGAAAGATGAATGTATACATGGAGAATAAGTATGATAACAAGTAACTCATGTGATGAGCTCGCCTCTCCAAGTACCAAGAATGGGCCAATTACCTGCCATGTCCACCTACAAAGGGGAAAAAGGAAAAATGAGGATGATTCAGAAAAAAGTCTGGTGAATGAGTACAATTTTAATATATGGTGATCATGTGCAGTTAACTTAACTCGAAACTCAGTGACATAGGGTGTTCCATAAGTGTCTATTGATTCTTAGGGTCCATTACTTAAGGGTTTTGGTCTAACCTATGCCTACACTACAAATTGTGCAGGCTACTACAAGGATCGAACTACGGATCAAACCTCAATGTCTAACGATCGGCCACCGCTCCTAGAGCTACTAGAAACACCGCCACTAGGATAAAAGGAATAAATATTACCCTAACTACGATTATATGTAACCCCATTGTGCATCGAGGAGGGAACCTTGAAATGCCCACTCATCGAAGTGTCTCATTGTCTGCAAGATGTGTTCACCTCTCAACCATAGTCTACACCACTTTTTGCATGCACCATGATCCAACATCTAATCTATACCATGTCTCGTCAGTATTCGTGCATACCAAGCCCCCATTATGCCGGGTCCATACACTCCATCAAGCACCAGTCAGTGTTGCGCATCCACCGTGGAACCTCCTATGAGTGCCAATTACGATAGAAATCACCTAGTCAAATAACCGACCCCCTTTAGGTAAAGAACATTTACGCAACACTACAACATCATAGCATCATCTCATAGGGAACTTGCTTCCCTATTGCTCCTAATATACATACAAATAGCTTTAAATATGCTCACAAAATGATTATAATTCATATTAATTGTATTACTAACCTAGGCCTTCAGCCAAGGTTCAAGTTCTAAGTTTCAAACATTAACCGGTCGATCGCACAGTGTGAGGGTTGATCGATCGCAAACCATAAACTAGTATTTGTTCATTTGTTTGGTTTTATTTTAGTTACTTTTAATTTTTACTAATTAGCATATATAGTGAATGAACCCTAAGCAATCAAGTTATAGTTTCCCTTGAGACTATACCTCATTTTCATTGGTTTGATATTCATGAATTAATAGTTTATATATTAATAGCTAACCAATTTTAGGGCTTCAATTAAAAAGGGTTTATAAGTTTATCGATTTACAACAATTTCTATTCTAGATTCTAGGTTTAATAATTAGGGTTTACAGTTCATAGTTTAAAATACCAATACCCTAAATCAGTTAGAATAGGTTAAATATAACCGTAATAAATCAACTTACTAAACCTATTCCCGCTTACCTTAGATCCAAGTTCTACCAACACACTCCATCAGAGAATCACCCTCCATAAGCTTTCTCCTTTCGGATCCTATCTAATATCATGTGTTTGATTTGATTTTATTTTAACTTTGAAAGAAATATAGTAGTAGAGGAGAAGAATTTCGGTAGAGTTTTGATAGTTTGTAAGTTTCTATTGATTTTAAGGTTAACCTAAGTTTTAATTTATAGAGATTAGGGACAAGTTTGGGGCGTTAGATCTGGTCTAGAGAATATTTACTATTATATCATTCGCTCGTCATAAACGTGCTAGCCAAGTAAAATAATAGGCCAATCGCATCCATTCATCTTGCTCTATAACCTGCAATTAAACAACATGAACGGTCAACCGCTTCACCCCTTTGGTCGACCGCTACCGATGGACCAGTTTTTATTTTAATTTTGGTTATTTTTCTTTTAAAGTTTATTTTATTTTTAAATTTTCTAATGTCTGTAGTTTCTCCCTACTAACTCCAGTTTCGAGGTCTTATATATGAAAATTTCCTAGAAAATCATTACGAACGCAATGGTGCAAGTTTCATAGCCAAATAAATCTGCTAAAATTTCATTCTAGTCCTTGTTTTATTTAAATTTAATTTTCTCATTAAATTTTAGTTAAATTTTTGGGTGTTACACAAACCATAAGTAAAATGATAAGATATGATATCCTAGTTGATTAGAGTTGTAGCTATGTATATTATTGAATAGTATCGTGACATGAGTGTTATAATTAATTTGTGAAAATGGTGATTTAGGAATTTGTTTGGTGCATGTGACTCTATGTGTAACTTATATACATGATAGAACATGATACTGCACATTTATTTATATTCTATTACACGATTATACTCACAACTAGATATCTAGCTTGACTCGAGGTTTTGTTTTGTGATAAATCATCGGGGCTATTTGAGGTTGTTTTACAAGTCAATATTATGATTGTATATGCTTAGTAGGCTGCAATACAAAGTTAGAGCAAATGATGATGACAATTATTTACTTTACTTGTCATTTTATTGATTGGTAGGTCGTGATGAGTCGAATAAATATATGAGATGATGTATTGAATTTATAGCTATGATATAAAATTTATCATTTTTATTCACTCTGCTTCTGTTAGTTGTGAAATTTTCATTGTGTCTCTAATACCATATTTTTCAATTCTATAACTTATATGCATTACCTTGCGTCGAGATGAGAAACATATTATTTTAGATATATTCAGGTATTGAAACATATCCATGTTGACCCAAAGTAGTGTATATGGGAGATCGCTCCTTTCATGCACATTGATCCAAGCTATTAGATGGTAACTCCTTCTGATATTTTGGTCACTGAAGCCGAGGCATCACAAATTTTTTTTATAGGATGAAAGCTTAAGTCCTTATTAAATTCGTGCACTAAAATGGCCTAATCTAAAATGTTTTTTAAAAGAAAATTATTATTGCTCCTTTCATGCACATTGATCCAAGCTATTAGATGGGTAAATCCTTCTAATATTTTGGTCACTGAAGCCGAGGCATCACAAAAAAAAAATTATAGGATGAAAGCTTAAGTCCTTATTAAAGTCGTACACTAAAATGCCCTAATCTAAAATGTTTTTTAAAAGAAAAATGTTTATGAATGGTTGGAAGGGATCCCTCAAAGGACTACCTTATAGAAATTTTTAAATGATAAAGAAAACCAATATGTAACTTCTCCACAAGGATACATTTCTTTGAAAGATAAAAGTTTTTCTCGGCCCCCTCGTGGTAGTGAAAAATGGGTTACTCTATAGAAGAATACTACATAGTAACTACAAACTATTTTAATGGTTAGTTCCCGCCCTAAGTGGATGTATTTCATTAATAGCAATATTTCCTAAGTATTTCTATTGCTCTGACCCTTTATCATTGATAAATTTGGTTTGGTGACCTTGGCAAAGAGAGGGTAGACCTCTAAGGGATTCGCTCCTTACATACCCCCACAATAATGTGCCTACAACAAACTCTTACCGACTCCCATAAGGAAAGGCCATATCACTTAGGATTCACAAATACTGGTACATAATAAATGAGACGGAATGCAAAGAGAAAAGCCTTAGGTAGACTCCTAAGTAAAGTTATATGAGTATATGAGAAAGGCATTAGGTAGAGCCTCAAGCTCAAAGATATTTTAAGAAGGTCTCTATATAATCAAGAATGAAAGTCTATAGGGTCTTTTTAAATAGTGCAACTTATATATATATATATATATATATATATATATATATATATATCTGTATGTGTGTGTGTGTGTGTGGAAATTAGCCACAAGGGCCTATTTAGCAAGTGCAATTAGTTTCTAGGACATAACTAAAATAATTACTTTTCAGGACAAAACGAAAAATAATTAGTTTCTAAGGCCTAAAAACCTATGAAATTATATCCTTGAAAGTAATTGGACTACTGACTTTGTCCTTAAAAATAATTATTCTGGTGACTTTGGCCTTAAAATCAATTTCTGTGAATGTGTGTTCTAGAAATTAATTGGACTGCAAAGTTTGTCCTTCTAATGAAATGCCCCTATATATATTGTGTGTGCGTGTTGTGTGTGCATATTACTAACTATGATAAGAAATGTATAATAAATGAATGTAAGATAAATAATAGAAACGATCACACCAGGTATTTTATATTGTTTCAGACCTTCCATCCTACGCCTAGTCCCGAAGCTCCCCTTCGGTATTTCCTTTAACCAACTGACCATTACTTTGGCTGAAGGAATAGGCTAATACAAAAGTATATCTCTGAAAATCTTGTATTCTAAATAACATGATTTTTGACTTATAGTACAAATCTTTCTATGATCTCCTTTGGGTATGTGAATGTGATTGCTCTGAGTTGTAGGAAGTGGTGTAACCAAAATTATATTTTGGTTATAATAGATTGAGAGTACGTAAGCAATGTATGTGTAAGATAGTGTTAAGAAATCAAGAGAGAAAAGATTCAGTTAATTCAAGTTTTTTAATTTTTACATCTCAATCAAAGTAGTATTTATAGATTCAAAAGGATGCAGATGAAGAGTGTTACTATTAGAAAAGTTCAATTCACTTTAATGGATGCAACCTTCGAAGAAGGGTAATTTCTTTTTGTCTAAATAGAAGTGTTTGTTCAGAATTTGCAGTTTTTCATACGATAGACGTCTGTGGTAAAACCTCAGATGTTTGTGACTTTAGAAAACAGTTACCCGAGAATTGTCACAGAGGTCTATGATTTTATATTAGACGCCTATGAGTAGTAAAAACAGTTTTCAACTAAATTTTAGTGCATATGAAATAGTGTGTGATGTGTATGCATATATACTTAAGGAGACCTTAATAATATTTTATCTAAGACTCTTTATAGTAGAATAGCCTTACTAACTATAGTATGATCGATAGATCTTCATTTCTCTTTGAGTCTCAATAGCTTCGAGAATGGTGTTTTCTTGTAGCATATACCTATAATCTTGATAAAGTGTATATATATGATTGATAGTTGTTTTCATTGAAACATAAACCATAGGTTCAAAAAATCTCTCATTTTGATGATGACAACTATACAATTAAAAATGGAAGAATTGTTATATTTGTCTCCCCCTATGTATATGCATAAATTCCTCCCACTTTGTCATTATAAAAATGGAAGGAATGATATAATATACATATATGTATATTCATAGATGTTAAATATACATTTAATAGCGCGATATAAGATACATATAAGATCATGAATATTTAAAACTAAATAAGGAAGTTTAAATAAAATCAGAGGCAATTGTAGAAGAAGTTGTAAACAGTTAAAAAGACTAGCATAAGCATACATAATGGAAAAATAGTAAAAAGATAACTAAAATAAAATTCTAATTGTACTATTTTAAAGCATATATAATTCCCATTCGTAAGTGCCTGGCCATTGTGTTTCATCTTCTTGAATTGAGAGGCCTTGAAATGCCATGTACGATTGTTGCTGAAAATGCGGAGCATCAGACACATACATGTCATCACTATCTTCTTCTTCTTTAGGTTGTTCTTGCATAGGAGTCTTTCTTCTACTGTGAGAAGATCCTTTTGGATAAGTATGAGCATGATAAATTGGTGTCTATGCTCGAGGGGGTGGTGATGGCGAAGAAGATGAGCAAGAATACGATTGACCATGTACTTTGCGCATAACCTTCCCTAAAGTGGAAACAACTTTATCCAAAGTTTTTCCATTTTCGAAATCCTTATGGAAAAAGAAAGTTCTAATCCGGTCTTCTTTTTATTTAAGGCTCACTGGTTAGCCGTGATTATCTTTGGGTTTTTAAGTTCCAAATCACGAAGAGTTCATTTTGCGGTGGTTCAGCGAGAGCTTCTTGTATTTCAGAATCCGAATAATATTCGGTAGCATAACTAGAGGACAGAGGTTGTTGTGAAGGATGAGGTGAGTAAGTATGCTGAGGAGTAGTAGTGGGAGGAGGTCCATGATGCTTTTGTTAATGCTATTGTATAGTGCATTGGTTGAAAGGGATGATAGGAGGTGGGTTTTGGGAAGTTGCATCAAGGATAGATATCTTGGACCACTATCTTTTGTTAGAATTTCTTCGTATTGTTCTAAATACGAAGGAACTCCAAGATCTTGCAACATACGCATTATGTATCAAGCATATACGATTATTTGATGATGCCGAGTCCAAAAACCTTTAATTTGGTCATGAACAAATTTTGCCTAATTTTCCGGGAGACGATCAAATATAGCATATAAAGCTCGATGGTCATTGGGATGAATTTGCTCATGGCTACCTAGACATGGAATGATTGTGTTGATTATCATTCTATTTAGTAGTCTATCACGTAGGCGTAGGTAAATGGATTTCCATTGGGGAATCCTATCTTCCCATATTTGATGGGTAACTTCATATCTGCGTAAAAGCCTATGATCTGGTATTACCGTTAAGTCGATTCTCTGATAAGAACATTCAAGGCATGGCCAACCGTATATACATCAATTTTGAGTTCTTTTCGATAAACACTTGGCCACAACCATCCATACTCATTTTCTGGATTCCATATTTCTGCACTACATAATTTTGAGTAGAAAAGGTAGATAGCTAGAGGATCGATAATTACCTTGTTTTCATCATAACTAATTATGTCTCGACAACCGGCATCCGTAGTTAATCCTAGAATATCATATTCTATTACATTTCCAAGGCGATAAAAGGGACCAGAATGGATTTCTTCTTGGAAAGTACCTCAAATCAATTGATGGCAGTGGGATTGTTGCGGAGCCATCGATTTATGTGAGATTGAGTAATAGGGGTTTGAGAGGTGGAGGAAGATTGTCCTTGTTTTTGCTTCTTAGAAACGGTCATCTTCTTGGGAGCCATTGATTGAGTAATTTAAGGTTATGGAGGATAGATTTTCAAAAATGAGGGATTGAATTGATGGTAAATGTGAAGGATAGGGTAAATTCATTTATATACGACTACTAAAAATGTATGGTCTGTGGGGGACTCACAGATGTCTATGGTTTTAGTAAAAATAAATAGAAAGATACGACAGACGTCTGTGATGTTTACACAGATGTCTGTGGTTGTAGGAAAAATAAACAAAGAGTAAGGACAAACGTCTATGAATTCTTACAAAAGTTTGAGTTTACAAGAAATTGTTTTCCCATAACTTTTGGTAGATGTCTGTGGTATTTTCATAGACGTCTATGGTATGTAGTTTTTTGAAATATTGAAAAAAATAGCAATTAAATTTTATTGAAATTTTAATACAATAAAACAATATAAATACCAAAAAATTTCAAATAAATTAAATTTATACGACGCATATCATAAGTTTAATTTGTCTCTAAGAACTTAGAATTGTTGATTTGTTGTATATCTCATGGATTTGATTCAACTTTTGTGTCGTCAATTAACAGCTTAAGTGAAGATTGACTCGCACGAGCTGGAGTGTCAATCCAAGCTTGGTTTGATGGTCCTGGTTCGCACAGATTTCTCGAAATAATGTTATAAGCTTTTGTAGGAGTTTCTTGTAATCGAGGATATTTTTGATATATGCAATTTTTTTTTGGTGAATTCCACAAATAGTTAGAATACACTTTCGAGAAAACTTAAATAAGATCCTTGATGTTGTTGCTTGTAATGCATTTCATGTTGAAAGCCTATCATTTCTTGTTGATAGTGATGTATTTCATCGACTTTGTCGGTGAGAGATGTTGATTATAAATCAAATTGAACATTTGGCTTTTTTTGGGAGAAAAGCCAGTGTGGTACGTAGGTGATGCAACAATGTTTAGAGACGCTGGACGAATTGATGTAGGTGTGGATTTAGTTGGTGAAATGTAAGTGCTATCTGATGAGGGATATTTATAATCGATAGTTGAATTTATAAGATAAGGTTTTACTATACTTATAAAATAGTTTGAGGAAAAGGAGTTGAACCATATAAATTCAACAGAGAGTAGTTAGTTTTTAAATGGTTTGTATTAGTTTAAATTTTATATGGTTGGTATTAATCTAAGTGTATAAACTTTATAGTTTAGTTCATCAATTCATTGTATGAACATATTCCTAAATCTCATCCTAACTAAGTAAAAGTTAGTTCACTTAATTGTTTAGTAAAAATATCAGCTATTTGATTTTCAGTGTTTATGAACTCAAGTGATATTATTCCTTTTTCCACATTATCTCTTAGGAAATGATGTCGAATATCAATATGCTTTGTTCGAGAACAGTTAATAGGATTTTTTTAAGTTTATGGAACTAGCGTTATCATAATATATAAAAGATTTTATTAAGATTTTCTCGAAATCTAGAAAGGTTTGCTGCATATAATGCTAAAGCCACCGAGATGTATTCGGCTTCACATGTCGAGAGCAAAATACATTTTTTCTTTTTACTAAACCACGAAACCAAGAACCGACTAATAAAATGACATGTCCTACTTATGTTGTTTTAGTCCATTTTACAACCGTCGAAGTCAGCATCGCTGTATGACACAAGTTCAAATGAGCTTCCTTTTGGGTAAAAAAGTCAGTAATCTCTAGTTTTTGTTAAATATCTTAAGACTCGTTTTACCGCTTGATGATGTGATTCTTTTGGTCGTGCTTGAGACC
This sequence comes from Allium cepa, assembly GCA_030765085.1. Taxonomy (NCBI): domain Eukaryota; kingdom Viridiplantae; phylum Streptophyta; class Magnoliopsida; order Asparagales; family Amaryllidaceae; genus Allium; species Allium cepa. The sequence goes on from CM060943.1 coordinate 436,231,646, forward strand.
GAGCACATAAATATACACTCATCATAATATCCAGTCTACTAGTAGTTAAGTATAACATAGATCCTATCATACTTCAATAAAAAAATTATCGAAATCTTTTCCATTTTCATCTTTATCTAAATGTAGAGTATTGAAGTTGGTTTACTTGATATATTTTCCATTCCAAAATTTTTTAATAAATATTCAGTATTTTTCTTGCTTTAAAAAAATTCCATTTTCTAATTGTCTTATTTTTAATCCTAAGAAATAGTTTAAATCTCCCATATGTAGCATTTCAAATTCATCTTTCATTATTTTAGAAAATTCAGTGCATAATTTTTCGCTAATGGATCCAAATAAAATGTGGTCAACATATATTTGTACGGCTAAAATATTATTAATGTCTCCTTTTATGAATAAAGTGGATTCAATTTTACCAATTGGAAAATCAAAACTTTGTAAATGAGTTTTTAATCTTTCATACTAAACACGAGGTACTTGTTTTAATCGATATAAGGCCTTTTCAAGTTTAAATACATGAGCGAGAAATTTCTCACAAACAAATAAAGGATGTTGTTCACCATACACTTTTTCTTTTATAAATCGTTTAAAAACGCACTTTTTACGTCCATTTGAAAAGGTTCAAATTATGATGACAGGCAAAATCCAGTAACGTTCGAATTGCTTCGAGACGTGCTACATGAGCAAATGTTTTGTAATAATTAATTCCTTCTTATTGATTATATCCTTGAGCTTCTAATCTTGCTTTATTTCGTACAATATTTTCGTTTTTGTCTGCTTTATTTTTAAAAACCCATTTCGTTCCAATTACTAATTGATTGTCTGATCTTGGTATAAGTTTTCAAACATCATTTCTTTAAAATTGATTAAGTTATTCTTGCATTGCAATAATCCAAAAATCATCTTTTGATGCTTCTTTATAATTCTTCAGTTCAAAATTTGATATAAATGCAACATGAATCATTTGATTTAACTGTTTTTTAGTTGATACTCTTGTGTTTAAATCTCCAATAACATTATTAATAGGATGGTCTCTTAATATTCTAGATGATGATGTTATCATATTATCATTGCTATTATTAATATTATTATTATTATTTTCATGTATAGGTATATTAGTTATATTCATTAATTCTTTATCAACGTCATTTTTATTTTCATTAAAATTTTCACTCAAATAAGACATGAAGACTCTCTTCTATAATATTTATTCGTTTACTAAAAAATTTATATGCTTTGCTTCGATCTGAATAGTCAACAAAATTCCTTCATCAGCTTTAGAATCAAATTTTCCTAGATTATCTTAATGTGTAATATGAAGCATTTTGACCCAAATACATGAAAATATGATATTTTTGGCTTCTTCTAAAATTATATTTCATAGCATGTATTTTTAGTCACTGGTCTAAGTGTTACACGGTTTAACACATAATAAGCTGCAGCAATGGCTTCGGCCAAAAAATTCTTTGGTAAGTTTCTACTATTTAGTAAAGTTCGTGCACATTCTTGTAAAGTTCGATTTTTCCTTTTTACAACACCGTTTTGTTGTGCTGTTCAAGGAAACAAAAAATTATGACTAATTCTATTTTTGCAACAAAATTTGGTAAATAGTCCATTTTCAAATTCATCTCTGTGATCACTTCGTATATTTTTATTTTTAAATTCATTATTTTTTTTATTCGTTTAGCAAACATTCGAACGTTATAAAAGTGCCACTTTTATGTCTTAAAAAGATTATCCAAGTATATCATGAAAAATGATCAATAATTACGAAAATGTATTTATTATGATTTATCGAACATACTTGAGTTGGTCCGAATAAATCTAGATGGAGTAATTCAAGGGGTTATTTTGTGGAAATTTCCTTTTTAGATTGAAAGGAAATTTCTTTAATTTACCAAATTGACACGCATCACATTGGATTTTAACTTTGTAGTTGATTTTAGGTAATCCTCTAACTGATTCACTTTTAGCTAGTTTGTTGATATTCTTAAAATTTATGTGATAAAGACATATGCCACAACCATGGATCATCATGATTCTTAGCTAAGCATAAATTTATATTATTTTTGACATTCATGTTTAAGACATATATGTTCCAATTTCTAAATCCTTCAAAAATTAAATTTCTATTTTGATCAAAAATACTGCATTTATTTTTCTTGAAATTATTTTAAATCCTTTATCAAATAATTGACTTATATTTAATAAGTTATGTTTTAAATTTTCTACCAATAAAACATTAGTAATTATAGAAGAATTAGAAATACCAATATTGATGACTTCTTCAATGCCGATGATAAGTCCTTTTGAGTTATCTCCAAATGTTACGGTGCCACCATCGATATGTGTTCTATTTGATAACATATTAGCATTTCCAGTCATGTGTTTAGAATAATCGCTATCGAGTATCCATTTCTCTTTATTTTTTATTTTAATTTTGGGTACCTGCAAAGTAAGAAAAATTTAACTATTCCCACCTTCTTCGATTAGGGTCCTACATGTTAGTGGATATAGATAGTCATATCCATGAGGACTTGGTTCAATTAGAAATGTAACCTTTGTTATATACAATTTTTTTTAAGTATTCATCAATATATTTTTGTCTAATTAGTTTGCTGTTTTTTTTTTGGAATCCATATCTTGATTATATTTGTATATGAATTCTTAACCTTAATTTTTAACTTTGGCTTTTTAAATTTTGTGTATAATGTGCTATATTGCTTTGCCCTTTCTTTGTTTTTGAAACCTAATTCATTTCGATTTCTAGTTGGTTTAGATATCGCAATCAAATTTTCTAAATTTTGTTTTCCTTTGTTGAATTGTGTCACATTATTTGTTATTATTTTTCTAATTTACTTTTAAGATCACAAATTTCAAAGTTTCTAGAATCTAAATTTGCCTGTAGTTCTAGTTTTTCTTTTTTCCATAGTAACTTTTTCTAACTTATAATTTTCTAAATCATTTAATAACTTGTCATTTTGAGATAATAGTTTGCATACTTCTTCTGAACAATTTATAATTCTTTTTCTAAGATAATTTTTTCATCTTTTAATAGTTTGATTTCTAATTCTAATCTAGTTGACTTTCCTACATATTCCTTATTTAATTTTTCTCTCTTTATATTTATCATCTAATTCAATACTAATTTCCATTAATTCATTATAAGTAAGTTCAGGACGTACCTCATCAGTGTTAACCATAAATCACAGATTTGTTTGCTCCAAGTCGCTTTTATTACCACTATACGAAGAAGAAGACGAATCCAAATCATCCCATGTTACTTGAAAAGCTCTTTTCTTTTTCTTGAGTTTCTCAAATTTGCTTTTCTTTTCATTGCTTTTGAGCTGTGGACGGTCCTTCTTTATGTAGCCAAATTTCTCACATTCATAGCATTTAATCGATGTTTGATTTGAAGAGTTTAGTTTGCCTCCGTTTTGAAATTTGGTCATCTTCTTGAACTTCTTGAATTTATTGTAATTTTTTGGCAATAAAGACAATCTCCTCTTCGTCTAAATCTGATACTTTATTACTTGCTTGGAATGCTATGTTTTTCTTTTTATGATTTTAATCCTTTCTAGCCTACAAGTTCGCTTCGTATGACATCAAATTTCCTATTAGCTCTTCGACTTTAAGTTGACAAAGATCATTAGCTTCTTCAATGGCTAAAACTTCTCATTTCCAGTCATTTGTTAAAGAGTTTAAAATTCGTGTGACTAAATCAAAACCTATGAATTTGACTCCAAGTGCCATGAGATTGTGTTGAATGGTTTGAAATCTTGCATGCATATCAATAATTGATTCACTTGTTTTCATTTTGAAAGATAAGAATTGGTTCCGTAAAATCAAAATTTTAGTTTGCTTGACTTTATTTTTGCCTTCATGTGTGACTTATAAAATTTGCCATATATCATATGTAGTCTTGCAAAGCATGACACGTGAAAACTCATTTTTATTAAGTGAGAAAAATAATACATTCATAACTTTGGCATTGTTAGATGCCTCTACTTTTTGTGCATCATTCCAAATGCCAACATCAGTGTGAGGTGCTTCATATTTGTTTTGAGTTGATAGCCATATTTCTAACCCATTTGCTTCCATAAAAATTCACATGCATGCTAACCAATAAGCATAATTAGAACTAGTAAATAGCGGAGGAGGAGCAGTTGATTGATCTTCTTGAAATGTACTTGTCATTGTAATGATTTCAATTACGTGTTACTGTATATTGAAATGACCTTGCTATGAAACCAATTGAAAGTCTATAGGGTCTTTATAAATAATGCAACTTATGTGTGTGTGTGTGTGCGCGCGCGCATATTACTAATTATGATAAGAAATATATAATAAATGAATATAAGATAAATAATAAAAACAATCACACTAGGTATTTTATACTAGTTCGGACCTCCCGTCCTACGTCCAGTCCCCAAGCTCCCCCTCGGTATTTCTTTTAACCAATTGACACTCGCTTCGTCCGGAGAAATAGGCTAATACAAAAGTAAATCTCTGACAATCTTATGTTCCCAATAACATGATTTTTGATTGATAGTACAAATCTTTCTATGATCTCCTTTGAGTATGTGAATGTGATGAGTTGTAGGAAGTAGTTTAACCAAAATTATATTTTGCTTATAATAGATTGAGAGTATGTAAGCAAAGTATGCGCAAGATATTGTTAAGAAATCAAGAGAGAAAAGATTATATTAATTCAAGTTCGTTAATTTTTACATCTCAATCAAAGTAGTATTTATAGATTTAAAAGGATGTAGATGAAGAATGATACTATTAGAAAAGTTCTATTCACTTTAATGGCTGCAACCTTTCGACGAAGGCAATTTCTTTTTCTCTCAATAGAAGTGTCTATTCAGAATTTGCAGTTTTTTCTATGATAGACGTCTGTAGTAAAGACGTCTTTGACTTTAGAAAATAGTTACCCGTGAATTGTCACAGACATATATGATTTTACCTTAGATGTTTGTGAGTAGTAAAAATAGTTTTTCAACTTAATTTCAGTGCATATGAAATAGCGTGTGATTGTGTATGCATATATACTTAAGGAGACCTTGACAATATTTTATCTAAGACTCTTTTACGGTAGAATAACCTTGCTAACTATAATATGGTTGATAGATCTTCATTTCTCTTTGAGTCTCGATAGCTTCAAGTATGGCGTCTTCATATAGCATATACCTGTAATCTTGATAGTGTGTGTGTGTATGATTGTATAGTTGTTATCATTTAAATATAAATTGGAGGTTCTAGCAGAGCACGGTTATAATGCCATAAGGCTGGCACCGAAAGTATATTGAGAAGGTCTCGGCAAATTCGAAACATAGTCTTACATGCCACAAGTCTAGCACTAAAAGCATTGACCACAAGGATGATTTTAATCTAAAAGAACAATATGTTAGGTTGAATTTTGACAGAAATATGAAAGCACTGAGACATTCTATTAAGATGGGATTGGTGAGTCCCAAGACGCTATTATATTGTAGGTTTACGAATAGTTGAGCATCGAAAATTAGATACTTTAAAGTTTGCTTATGAAAGCTCAGTGAGACCCGAAACCTTATCAAGCGACAGGTATATATACCAAATGGTTGGATACCTCGACATATAATTTAGCATGCTCGGTTATCCCTAAAGACCTTATCAAGTCATGACTAGACATTAATGTTTAAAGATTCCAAAGTTAATTAAGCAGGCTCGATGAGATTCAAGAACCTAGCAGATTGATTTATATAAGGATAGATACCAAAGGCAAAAGGCCCTTAAAATTTAGTGATAGTCTCGGTAAGCCTCGAGCCTAAAGTTAGCATTCGTACATTGAAAGAGTAAAAGTAAATAGATTATAGATTTTAAGTTCCAATCATTTTAATTAAAACTAAAGAAAAAGAACTCGGTGAGACCCGAGAATGCTAGTTGAGAGACCTAAGTTCCTTACAATGAGTTAGGATTTATCGAAAAGTAAAGGATAATCCTTTGAAAATAGGATATGGGTATAAAATGATATAATCATTATGTAAGTTCTTAGAATAGAATGATCGACAGCTAAAAGAGACATGAGAAAATAAAATTTATTTGATAAATTCTAGGATCCAAAAAATAATATCAAGGAAAGATGTCAAAATATAAACCTGGCAAAGTATAAAAGGTATAGATAGAATTGAGTATACAATTTATGAAGCTCAACTGAATGAGATATAAGTAAAAGTGGTCAAAAGCTTTAATATAGAAAGTTTAAGATGTCGAAGGGATAAGAGCTCCTATATACACAAACAAACGAGCGTGCGCTCTCTCTTAATGTACAAGTTACCAAACGGTTAGCTGAAATATTCATTGAATGAATTATATTGCGGGAAAAAGAAAAAATTGTAGGCAAAATTTACAAACTTATGAAATGGAGTTATTTCGTAGGTACGTGCTTACTACTGAAAGCAAAATCAAACAAGTATGGCTCTACTCTTCAATGGTGGCCTTCCCTTGGCCTATAACTTCCTCAAGAACTTCGAAGGAGAGCTCGTCGGAACTTGAACTAATTTTCGATCTCGTATTATTATAGTTTTGCTTACCCTCCAGGGACCCGAGGTGACTGAATAAGGAGTAGAAAATGTTACAATATGAAGATTTGTGTCTCGAATAATTCAAATGATATGGTAACTTCTCCTTCAGCCAAAACAAATACTATGTCTAATGGGACCCCGTGAGCATCAAAAGATTCAAGCACGTACTCATACTAGCCTTCAGTTCGATGGAGACAATCAACCATTTGGTTTATTGGCTCTCAGTCTTAGCAATAGCTTCATCAAAATTTAGTTGAAGTGTTTCTCTATATGGTCGTACAATTCTTATTTCTTAGTCTACGTCTTCTTATATTGGCTAAAAAGGACAATTTTCTCATACTTGAGTTCCGACAAGACTTCAGCCAAACTCTTAGCTAGAGCCGAAATAGGGCTCTCTTCTCGTTCCTTTAAAAACTGTGTAGAACCATGACTCTTCTTAACAATTTTAAATTTATGTGAGGAGGGGAGTCTAGCCGAACCCCTGCCTCTACTTCTTCTCGGCTTCAAAATGGAAGAAAACGTAACATTTTGAGAACCTTCCACAACCTCAATTTCTTTGTGCTTAATTTTTGAAAGTTCCTTGTTAGCATTATCTTGTTGTCGACAAAGGTCAACTATTGAGTCAAATAAATATGTAACTAATTTCTCAAAGGCTTGATCCGAAAGTTGTTCAAACTCAGAAGTAGACTTGATGTGTTCTTCAATCCGAAAGTTGTAGAAACTCAAAATGTTGTCATCTGAAGTAAGCTTGGACTTAAGAGAGCTAACACGAGTCTCCGATGCCTCAAGTTTCACCGGAAGAAGTTCCATTTTTGTAACTTTACACATTATAAGCCCTTTGGATGAAAACATGTGCTTGCTTGTTGCTTAAACAATTTGGGCATGTAGAGTCCTAACAGTAGTAAAGCATATAACGTCAAGATGAAAGCTAAGAGATAAAGTACGTGCTTGAATCTTTTGATGAAGGATTTACAAGGGCTTATCCATATCATAAGATGAAGGATTTTTGCCTAATCCCGTCTTAGGAATTTGAAAGCTCAAAAGGTGATGAATCTCTAGGTTCCAGTCTTAGTACTATAGCAGGAATATATTTGAATCTAGGAACATCCATAGAGTTATGTTTAATTCGGGACCACGAAACCTCTAAAGGTATTCAAGTCGTTTTGTGTTATAACATTCTATCTCTCTGGTGTTATTTGTATAACTTTGAAAATTCTTCAAATACTTCGTTTTAGTCTTGAGACATGAACTTGAGCTTATCTGCCATATTCAGAATTCTAGTTGTTAACCTAGTGACTTTAGTTCTATGGGACTTGATAACTTTAGCATATGTCTTGTCATGGGATTCTCTAACATCTTCAAGATGGTTAGAAAATTCGACGGTGCGGAGCCTACTCCCATGAAGGCAACTTTTGAGGGTATTTATTACTTCAAGTAATTGATAACATTTTGTCTTACTATAGTTCCAAAGAACACAATAGTGAGAAATGGACGCCAAATGAGACCTCCCCATTTTAGTCTAAATAAGAATGAAAACTTAGATAACAAAATAATGACACAACCAAAATAGATACAAACAAAGTGTAAAGTTAATAATGCCACAAAAATTTACATATTACCATTCTATTCAGTAGTAGATAGGGCTTCCTCTGTTCCAACCTAAGGACCAACAAAGGAAACTACAAAGGAACTAGGACCTCCAACATTCTTTGATTCATTATATTTTTGGCAAATAAAAACGCTTCCACTATCAGTGCATTTTCTCTTAGGAAGTCAAAGGCAAAGGGCAGACCTTTATCCCTACTTTCTTTTAGAATCATAGATATTACTTTTGATGATAACCACTAAAAAAATACAAGTACCGATGATTTTTCAAGTTTATGTATGATAAAATACAAAAAATTACTGGAATTCTATCAAGATATATTGTAGGGTAATAAAGAGAAAAGCAGTAAATATGCTTGCACCAAAAATAGCACAAACATCCAATGAAGTAGTAAATATGAAAAATTATCAAAGAAAAGCGAGAAATAACAAAGAACACACAATTTTTATAGTGGTTCGACGAATACTCCAATGTACATCCACTTAAACTTTTTTATTCAATTTTTATGACTCTTACAAACTGTGATTTTATAGATTGGTATTATCATATTAGTGGAGACCCAAAGCGAGAAACATCTGGCCAAAAATGCGACTTTTCAAATTCTCAACTATTTTTAGTTATTTTTTTATATTTCCTTTATATTGTATTATTAGGATGTTTTCCAAGTCTTTGGGTTATTTCTTCATCATTTGTTCATCTAATTCGATCATTTAAGTATGTTCGAAGACCGTGGCAAATTAGATTGTTACGCTTGCCCCCTCAAAGCACGCCATATATATGAATGGAAGGTGTGCTTTGCTCAGTCGAAATTGGAAAATCATTAGTAATTGAGCATTATGGCCATCAACTGATCAATTGCAGTGAATTAACTAATTCCTTCGGATTTACCTGTAAACAAAGGTCGTTCTAGAACGTCGTAGCTAAGGACTCGAGTCCTTGCTTAAGTGTTAGGCACAAATCATAATTATTCCATGTTCCCCTAGAATTATCATATCATATATTGAAGTTAGCTATCATATATAGACATTGATGTTGTCTCGTATTTTTCTGATATTTAAGTCATCATGGGTGGATCATGTTTTAGGTAATAATGGTCAATAATTATGTAAGTTCATTGCCACCAATTGGAACGTTATTTGAAAATTACATAGTATCCTATTGTGAGAATGCTCAACCAAATCGAAGCAATGATTTTCATCAATCATTCGATTATCGTAAGTTATCAATCAGGGTGGTGTATTGTCACTGATCGAAGCATCGTCTATAAATCATTTGAAATCGCTCAACATCCCAGCATAAGCGACTCCAAAAAATTCAAGGCAATGAAGTAATTTGATAATCTTTATCAAATTGTTTCAAAGTCAAGTGGCATTCAAATCCAAAGTCTAGTTTTAGATTTCTCCATATCGTGCTATTAATATCCAGGTTAGCTTTTGATCTCTCTGGATCGTGTAGTCAATGACCAATCCAACTCCCGATCTCTCTGGATCGTTAGTTTAATCCTCGATCTCTCCGGATGATTAGCTCATGTTTTTGATATCTTTGGATCGTTAATCTAATCTTTGATCTCTATAGATCGAGGCCTAATTTCTGAAATCTCTTGATGGTTAATCTAATCTCTGATCTCATTAGATTGTTGATCTAATCTTTGATCACCCCAAAATGTTAGTCTAATCTCTGATCTCTTTGGACCGTTAGTTTACGTTGAGTCAAATCCCCTCGCTTTCCGCTGAGGGGACTCAACGGCCAAGCAAGTCCATCCACTCATTCTCTGGTAAGGGGATCCTTTTCCCCATGCATGTCTAATCCAACTTCTCTTATGCAAGGTAACTTGCACCTTACGGTTCATTACCCTATCTCTTCGGTCGGGAGAACCATATTCCAATTAGTTTATAAATCAGTCTCAAATGGTAACTAATCTTTGTTGATGTTTTGAAATCGATATCAGTAATCACGTTCGAGTGATTTCCGGTTCCAAGCAATCATGAGGATTAAATCAAATGCATCAATCAAACATTTAAAATATCAAATCCTATCTAGGATCACTTTTATATTTCTAACATAGAGTGTGCCTAGGGATCGATCAAGATCTTGTACACATGTAAGCGGTTTGATAACAACATTGCATAATTCATTCAAAGCAAAAGGTAAGGTGAGGGAATAACACCTAACTCCTATCTATCTCAATCATGAGTTGATCATTTTCGGCCAAGATCCATGTCCATATCCAGATAAATTCTTCATGAATGGCAGTCGTTCCTGTAGCACCTCTGTAGTTTGTGTGTTGGTAATTTGATTCCTAACATATCATTGTGAGTGGTTACTCTTAACCTGCTCTTCGATTTAGTTCCTTGTCTTGCATCCATTATTGTGGGGCTTTCCACCTCTAATTCTTTGTTTTATGCATTTGCACTCCGATCTCCACTCCATGGCTTAACATCGTCCCTCGAATGCACTCCATCTTGCGCAGATTCCTAGTCTATAGTAGTTATGCCCATAGTCTTTCTTGGCTCAGTACCGACTTATAAAGTCATGACTCGGTATCGAGTTGCAATTCTATGGGGTGGTTGGCTCCAACTTCTTTTTCTCCAGTTCCTGGTACATCCATTCCATAAAAATTGCATGCCATTCCCAAGCTAAGATTTCACAGATCGATGATGATCCAAGGGCTTCAACTCGGTGATGGTCCAAGGGTTTGGGGTCAACAATTGTCTTGGTTCAGTCTTGACTTGAGTTTGTCCTGAGTTCGTCTTGAGTTCATTCCTTAGTTTTCTTCACGCCTTGCTATTCTTTCCTACATTTCTATCATCATCGTTTCATCTCATATCTTTTTATGTAGATCGATGGAGGGTAGTTCCTGAGGATGCCTCCTGACCGCTCCATGTCCTTATTGGCTTTCTCCAATAGCAGCTTTTTGGTTGCGGGTCACGTTATCTTCTTAAATTCAAGTTTCAAGTTGTTAAATCCAAGTCATCCTAGATAAAGCACTTAAATGTTTGCACCAAAAATGGCACAAACACTAGGAAATATGAAAAACTACCAAAGAAAAGCAAGAAATTGCAAAGAAGAACACATAATTTTTATAGTGGTTCGGTGAATTTTTTGGCCTACGTCCACTTAAACTTTGTTATTCGCTTCTGTGACTTTTACAAACTATGATATTATGGATTGATATTCTTGGATCGGTGGTGATCCAAAAGTGTTCCATGGCAAAGTCCAGAAATTCAAAAAGAAGAAGAGATAAAAGTCCCCTTTTCAAGTGCACTCCACCTCTATATATAGGCGAAAATCTCCAATATAATCTCTAAAACATGCTCTACCATGTTCCTTACATTCGCACGTTGCTCCACTAAAGTTTGGACGTTAACTGACCTAAGTAATCTTAGATTGGTCCAATCCATGGGTTTAGATGAATAAGAACTGATTTCAGGTCACACTCCATGCCAATCCTTGGCTTCGGGATGCGCTTCAGGCCAATTTGTGGTTGAATTTCCCTTATATTTTTCCACCTACTTCTGGCCAATCCTTAGTTCGCTTTAGGTTACGCTTCAGGCCAACTCGGTACCAACTTGAGGACCCCGATCTAAAAATGCAACTTTTTAATTTTTCAACTATTTTTTAATATTTTCTTTATTTTGTCTTTTTAGAATGTTTCCTAACTCCTTAAGTTATTTCTTCATTGTTTGCTAGGCCAATTCGATCATTTAAATCTATTCAAAGATTGCGGCAAATTCAGTCTTAACAACACATATAAACCAGACCAATATAAGAACACAATTACATGACCAGGAAGCTTAAGATGAATTAGGCAGATTAAGGAGGTTAAGTGAAACCAAGAAGATCAATGGGAATTAAGCAGATCAAGAAGGTCTAGTGGAATCAAGGAGATCAAGAGAAATAAAGTAGATCAAGAGGACTCAAGAAGATTAAGGAGTTCAAAAGTGACAATGGAGATTTAAAGGAAATAATAGGAGAACGCATGACGCTTAAATAACAAATGTTGGAGGAGTATACTTAAATAATAAGCCTTGGAAGAGCACAAGATAATAGCTTGTCGGTTTTAAAGAATATTGAGTTATAGATTTATTTAATAAAGATCTTGTAGCAATTCATTGAATTTTCTCCTTACAAAACATTTATTTTACTCTCCTTGACCTTTTAAAGTTCAATATTGATTTTACAAGTTAAAAGAGTAAAAACAAGTTTTACAAAAGGAGTGACATTTTACACTAGGATATGTTGACATATCCAAAAATGTATGTCAATATACTATCCATTGATTGCAACTTTTGATTTTAAACCAATGGTAAACTTTTCACCTTTCACCATAAGTCACTTCTCTTTATCTTCTATTTAAAGGCGTTGGACAATGAACTTTTCAAGTAATTCCCTCTCATTTCTCTCGCTCTCTATATTCTCACAGTTTGCAAAAAAGGTCATATTACTCACATACACTTATATTGTGTGAATCCACTCTCTTTCATTCTATTTCTTCACAGGTTTGTAATCTACAAAAATTTAGAAAGACCATATACAAATGCTCTATCATTTACTCAATGTTCTTTTCTAATTCCTCAAAGAAATCAAAGATATATTGCTACTGGAAGTCTACAGGTACTTGTATTGAAGATTGCTTGAAATTGTGATCAAAAGGTTCAATTTGTTTTATAGATATTACTCTACTACTTGTTGTAAAGGTGCTTCATGCAACCCGTAGAAAGTTAGGATTGTATAGGTGTGTCTTGCTATCAGTGGAAAGATAAAATAGATGTTCCTGCCACGTGGTTCAAATTTAAGAAGGTTAGGCATGCCCTGCCAACCGTGGAATGTCGAGATAGGTATTGTTTGCCACCCGATTCAAAGTCAAGTTGTAAAGCGTACATGCCACCCATGGAATTGCAAGTTTATCATAATGAAACTTTTTAACGGTGTACATTAGATGTGGGATTAAGAGTCTGAACCAGCATAAAAATCTTGGTGTGTTCTCTTTTCTTTTATGCATTCGCTTTTTGAATTTATTATATTACTTCCTATGAATCTGATTCTGTAATAACCCGCACTTCCCAACACACTGATCCAAAGCTAAGTGTGGCTTTCAGCCTCATGTCGTGCTGATAAATATGAGCTGTTGGAATTTTAAAACATTATAGAGCATTATTATAAGGGTAAGTACTACGACATTCTACACTTTTAGATCTTACAGTGGAAGGAATTAAAATATTAGCATACAAAAATAAACATCACAGAAAAACAATCTCCAAAATTCTTATTTTACATTTAATTTTTTTTCAAAATTTAATATAATCTATATAAACATTTAATACAATAAGTGACTATAAGAGGAATAGTGAATAATATGAGAACTCCAACATGAATCTCCTTTCTCCACGTACTGTGCTCAATCAACTACTAAATTGTCATCTTGTGATGGGGAAAAATGGAAAGGAGGGAGTGAGTCGGACAAAAGTCTGATGAATGAGAATAAGTCTAATGTATGACAATTAAGTGTGATTAACTTTAAAACTAATCTAAGTGATGTAGGGTGTGCTACAAATGCCTGTGAATTTCTAAGGTCCAATAACTAAGGATTTTTATCTAACATAATGGGTCAAACAATAAATTGAACCTCATAGTAATATCGGTCAACGTCCTTTATGTTATCTAAAACTACATATAATTACTACGCTAAAGAGAAGAACCCTAAAATGCACACTTGTATTGCAAGTAAATAATGTGAATCATCGTATGCACCCACTGTCCACCTCTCGATAATGGTATCGAACGTCACATATTGTACCCTCGTATCATTCTATACCTTCGTCCACCTATATCACATTGCACCAAAACCATGCGTACAAGAACTCCTGTTACGACTGGGCTCATTCACTTGGTACCTGCGTAAATACTACATGCCACTATGATAGAGTACCACCCAAGTGTCTACACGATACAATCATCCTAGCTAGCTCTTTATAAGGGATTTATAGCCCTACAATCTCTCGATAGAGGATTTACGGCCTTGCCCTTTCTTTATAAAAGATTTATGGCCCTACACTTCTCTTGTAGGGGATTTACGGCCCTACCATTACTTTATATGGGATTTATGGCCCTACACTTCTTCTGATAGGGGATTTACAGCCCTATCATCCCTAGTATGTATACATAGCTCAGAAATGAGCTCAAACAATAAATTTTCCAATTATATAATCTTTTTCCCAAAATTATATAAATCTTATTGTAAACCTGGGCCTCGGGTCGAGGTTCAAGACCTGTAAATTTTCTTCCGACCGGTTAGCCAAGATGGCACCAAGGTCAATAACTACCAGTCGACCCAAATTTCCCCCGGTCGACCATTTGCACGTTAAAATTAGGGTTTTCCTTTTTTTCTACTGTCCATTGATTTCTTATTTTAATTTTGTGGTTTAATAATTTCAGTTAGCCCTAGTCTTTATTAATAGCCATCTTAATTTCCCAATTTCAATCCAATCTAGGGTTTGTGATTTAGGTTATAAATTTAAAATCCAACAAGTGTGTGATTTAACTAATTAAACTTCCAGTTACTATAAATTGACTTTAAGAGTTTTAGGGATCAAATTAGTATTTAGACAGTTTCAAATTTAAGTTAACGAGTTCAATTCTAGGATCCCAGCAAATTTACTTAGGTTTCCAACACCCTAGATCAATTACAATAGCTTAAATTTAATTACACTAATCAAATTATCAAATTTGCGCCCACTCACCATTAGCATAAGCTCTTGCATTTGAGAACTTGGCCTCCAATTCATATCTACTTCCCTAGATCTCCTTAGTCCTCCTTTGATTGATTGCTCCAACCTCATAGATTGATTAAGGTTTGATTTTGATTTTTGAAATTAGGATTTTAGATAAAATTTGGGTAGAGTTTAGTTACTATAAGCTTTGATTAGAGAATTAGGGTTCCATTAGTTACAAATTTATAGAGTTAGAGTTAGGTTTATGGAGATTAGATTAGCTTAGGGAAAAATCTGGTCCTCTCATCCAATACTTTGTATCCAAGTAAAAGATCTCATCCCTTTACCGTCGTCCCTACAGATCATAAACACCCGATGCACACCATGTCGAGTCGATCGCCCTTGTCCTCTGGTCGATTGCTACCTATTGACCTAAGATCTTCTTGGGTCGACCCAAGACTTTGTTAAACTTTAAATTGAAGTTTTAAATTTTTAACTCGTTCAGATTCCTATAATTCTTTCATACAAACTTGAATTATAAAGTGTTGTATATGAAAATTTTCCGAAATATCGCTACGAACACGATAATGTAAGTTTCGTAGCCGAATTTAGATGTCCGTGAAAATTTTATTTTATGTCCTCGTTTTGTTTTAGTTTAATTTCCTTACTAAGTTTCCATTTAAAACCTCTATTAAATTTTTATTTAATTTTACATAAATTCCCAGTGTGTTACATTATCCTCCCCTTTTAAAGGATTTCGTCCCTGTAATATCTATGGATGGAAAAATGCAACTCATACACACAACTAATGACTATAACCATCTACTCAACCAACATCCACGAGCTATCATTGTCCTTAAAATTTTCTAATGCAACATATACATATATGTGCGACGTGAAATGCACGTGAACCTACTAATGCAAAAGTATGTGATTAAATGATTCAATCGACCTCCTATTATGCAAAAATGGTCATGCCATTTGTATGCAACATCCTAAGTAGATATACTTGCAGTTTTATATGTATGGGCAACCATATAATTCACATGTAACATCTATGTGCATAATATATATTAACATCCAAGAATCAAGATATGACATGCAACTAGATATAAGTATCTATGTGTGTATCTAGAGGGTATACTATCCTAGATGTATGAAAGAATACAATCTAAACAATACATCCAAATAAGTCTAGTAGCATCTATCATCCATAACACGTCCTACTGACATGTTTACATCCATTCCTACCATCCAATGGTCTCTACCTAAGCTAGAACATACGTATAAAATAATTTCTTTTAACTAAAGTGGAACCGTTCTAGAAAAGAGTTCGCGATGGGTAACTCAGTCTTTCTCCTGAAGCTCCCATATACTCTTAACTGGATCATCTCCCTAACGAGTCGATTTTTCCCATGCCCAAAAATACGGGTAGGAACACGGCAAATGAGGGACTCATCTATTCTTTTTAACTTCCCTAACTGACGCTGATTAACATTGGTAACTGCATCTCATTGGTACTTCTGCAAGAACTTAATAATGGCTTCTCCATAATTTTACTGTGTTCTATCTTGCCTTGGGGATTATTTACTTGTATGTTTTTTAATTGTGGACTCAGCTCCATGGACTACAGAGGACTCGGCTCCTCGGACTACCCTATATGTCTCCTGTTAGTACTTGCTTTCTAGCCTACCTTGTGAAGTCCTTTCCTGTCTATGAAATAAATCTATCCATATTTTTCAATTGCACTACTCATTCTCTACCACTGGCATAAACCTTTAATCCAAATGTATGTGCATATGTAGTTCTCTGCAATCTTTACTATTAACTAAAATGGTGTCAGCATGCATCACACTAAATAACTTGAGCATCTATGTGCTCCCACGAAATTGTAGTTCTATGAAATCCTTAATGCACAACATACTACCTTAACTCATCCAACCGGTATACTTAATTACATCAACTTCTAGATACTAGTTGGACCAATGTGGACGGTGTCTTCTTCTATGATACTTTCTATTTAGCTCTTTCCTATTTTTCCACTTTATCCAAAGATATCCAAACTTGGTGATTTCTTAAATTGTTGAAATTAGCATAACTTCTTTTCCAATTTGGCTCAACTTAAGTCATCTCTTTTTTACTTTTGGACTATTTACCAACCTTCCAAAAATTATAGTACGTATATACCATGTTTACGGTCTACATAGATCTATCTCAAGTTCTATCAGTGAAAGTTTGGTATATCTTCCTATTCAGCCTTAACAAGAAAAGACTCAAATTAATTGAAGTCATAACTTAGAATTACCCTAGCATTGGTAGAATCATGTAAGTGGTACTTTGTTCGCGTGCTTCTGATATGCACACAACTATGTATTTTAAGTTAGTCTTTCACAAATTTCCTAAAGTAAATAGTTTATTTTCAATTTCGATGGATGATTGAGAAAAATCATTTTTATCCCTTCCTTCAAATCTTATCGAAAAAAATTGATCTCCTTTCCATGAAAATCACCTCCGCATTCTCAATGTGTGCAAATAACCATATCTTTGAATTAACTATCTGTTAAACCATAAATTGATACAACACCCAAAACGTTAAATAAGATAGTATTATTTGAAATGGTTCCAATATTCCCCATGAGCTTTAATATAGTCATGAAACGATTTAATATATCCAAGGGTAAAGTAGGAAAGTCACTTAAATATGCAATAGCCTATTGTTAAAGGGGCAAATAGGAAATTCACATAAATGATATATCACAATCTTTTTTTATATGCCAATGAGCATTTAACATCTCCCTACTTAGAGGCCCAAAACCAACAGTTACGGATACTGCAGTCATGCACAGATTTTAATCCTTGACAAACAAATGCGGCGGTGTTAGATTCCTTGATACATAGAAACACATGAATATGGAAAATATTTAAATCCTTAAACAAGATCACATTCTATTTCAAAATATTTCCAACTCATTACATATCCCACAATCGTCAACCACGTTTAGAGAAAATATATTTATTACAATTTACAACATATGCCAAGAGTGACATATGAAGATGCCCTCTTAGATGATCATAGTATATTTAAGCAATTTAACAACTTTGCCATTACAAATAACATAGCAGTATCAAATAAAAAAGAACTCTAGATATCTAACGTGCCTCATACACATCTCCGGAAGCTTTATTCGTCTAATGAGGTACCTGAAAACCTCAACTCTCAAACTACTCAAATTCAAGTGAGTATCCGAGATTTTAAGGGGGGAAAACATAAACTTTGAGTTAGACATAAAGCCTGATATGAATAACAATCTACCATCTAAAATCATTTAGATATCTAGTGAGACCACACCACTTAGCGGAATGGGTTTTCCCTTCATTAGTATCCTAAAACCTTTTTAAAACCATATATTTTGCTCCCGCATCCACAATGGTTAAAACAATTCAAAACAAAATAATATGATGATATTCAAAACAAATGAATCAATTTTGGATTACCCATCCCCTTCATTTTGACTATCTTTTTCAGCCATCCTCTCTGGTGAAGACAAAAATCTTTCAATCATCAATCTCAGTTCCAACCTCAAGCCTTCTAATCTTCTCGGCTAATAATGGAACCTCCTTCTGCTTAGAAGCAATTCTCTCGATCAACACTGGTCAAACTTCTAAATAGGATAACATGGCAATACTCTAACTAGAGCTAGCGGTCGACCTTAACTGCACACAACAACTGGCCAAAGCTTCTAGGTCCTTCCACTCTGCCAACATAGCTAACACCACATTCTGATGTCTTCTGCTAAGAGCATCCGCTTCTTTGTTACCTTTCCCAGGGGTATACTCTATACCAAAATCATAAGCAGCCAAAAATTCTAACTACCTCTGCCGTCTCATATTCAACTCCTTCTGAGAGAATAAGTATCTTAAAGACTTATGATATGCGTATAGCTCAAATATCCTCCTTAAGAGATAATGCCTCCAAATCTTCAACGCGAAGGTCACCGCAGCCAACTCCAAATCATGAATAGGATATCTCACCTCATGCGGTCTAAGTTGTCGTGAAGCGTAGGCAATCACTTTACCCTTCTGCATTAACATAGCTCCCAATTCAGTTCCATATGCGTCAGTATACACCACCAACCCTTGATTTCCGTCTGAAAATACTAACACTAGTTCATTGGTCAACAAATGCTTTAACTTAAGGAATGCTTCCTCACATTTTTCAGACCATACAAACTTCACGTCCTTTCTAGTAAGCTTAGTCAAAGGCACTACTATCCGTGATGATGAATCTACAGTAGTATCCAGTAAGTCCAAGAAAACTTCTAATCTCAGTCACCATCTCTCGTCTCCTTCAATGTTCATAGCTTTGATCTTATCAGGATCGACTGACAACCCTTTCTCTGAAATCACATGATCAAGGAACATAGCCTCTCTCTTCCGAAAATGACAATTGGAAAACTTTTCCTTTAGCTGATTCTGCCTCAGCTTCTCGAGCATGACTCTAAGATGATCTTCATGCTCCCTTTCATCTTTAGAGTATACCAAAATTTCATCTGTATACACCAACATGAATCTGTTCAAATACTCTTAGAAGCCTCGGTATATCAAATCCAGAAAGAAAGCAAGCACATTCGTCAACCCGAATGGCATTACTAACCACTCGCACGAACTATATCTAATCCAAAATGCTGTCAAAGGAATATTGTCCCCTGCCTCTCTTAACTGATGGAAGCCTGTTACCAAATCCAATTGTGAAAACACTCTGGCTTAACTCAACTGATCAAATAGATCATCAATTCTCGGCAAAGGATACTTATTCTTTATCGTCCTTTCATCTAACTTACGATAGTTGATATACATCCTCAATAACCCATCTGGTTTCTTAACAAATACCGTGGCCGATCCCTAAGGCGAACTGCTTGGTCCAATAAAATTCCTTCCTTCTAGTTCTACTAGTTGCACCTTCAATCCCTTCATCTCAGTCGGTGTCATCCTGCTAGGTGGTCTACTTACATGTTTAGCTCCTGGCATAAGATCTATTCGAAACTCAACAGCTCGTTTCGGTGGTAGTCCTGTGACTGGCTCAAAGACATCTGTAAACTCTTTTGCTACTCGAACCGGACTTAGCTCTTCTCCCACTTCCATTGCACTTAACAAAGCACAACTACTGCTATTAGAATTCTCCACTGTGAATATAATTCGGTTATGACTAGCAGGGTGTCTTAATGATATCTTCCCATCCCGATAAAATATCCTGGCCTCATACCTTCTCAACCAATCCATACCTAAAATGATTCCGAAATCTACGAAATTGAAAACATATAGACTACATGTGAACTTATGACCTAACAAATCAAGTTCTAACTAGTCACATCTCATTCCCAGAGTTGCAAACCCTCCTATTGGATTCACAACCTTAAGGAAGTAACAATGTGTGCGGGTTCTAAGCATAACCTATCAACCAAACACTGGGATATAAATTAATGTGATGCACTTGTATCAAATTGTATCATAACTGGTATACTCTGAATCAAAAACATACCTTCCATCACAGTCTTCCCTTTATCAACTGCAATTGGCTTAGCTGATGATCCAACAGTAAAGATCTTTCCCTTATCCACCCTGACTGGTTCTGGACACTGATTCTTATAATGCCCAACTTGGTCAAAGTTGAAGTATTTCGCATTCTTCTTGTCTGTAGCCTTCGTCTCCTTTCCTGACCAGCACTCATTTGCATAATGACACTTCTTGTCACATTTTTAGTAAACTAAATCAGCCTTTGCCTTCATGGCAGCATCTTCCTTCTGAGCTCCCTTTTTCTTAAAGAACTTTCTCTTCTTTCCCTGAGAACCCTGGGTTTCAAATGGCTTCTCTCTAGCACAAACAGCAAGCATCTCTTTATGCTGAATTGCCATCTCCACATTACAAGGATCACGGATATGTGTCATGGTCGCTCTAGCAAGCTCAGTTCTCAATCCCCTAATAAACCTCTCATTTCTTCTGATGTCAGTGTCAACAATAACATACCCATATTAAGACAGCTCATCAAATGTAGTGGCATACTTGACAACCGACATTTCCCCCTGAACTAGATCCATAAACTTCCTCTTCAACATTGACTTGGCAACCTCAGATAAAAACCTTTTTTCAAATCTCCTTCTGACTTCATCCCATGTTAATTCTTCCTCTGAAACTCGGACAGTGATCCTATTCCACCAGTGAGGTGCTAACCCCTGCAACTGTCTAGAGGCTAACCTTCTCTTTTGCTCATCATCTAAACCCAGTTCAGCAAAGATATGCTCACAATGCAACGACCAATTCTCTACCTCACTAGCATCCTCTGTTCCCATAAATGGCTTTCCACCCAGACTGGTGTAATCTCTGCTCAACTTAGCATAGTTATTCCCAACTGGATCCATAGGATTAGCTCCTCCGACATTACCAGCAACCCTTGCAGCAACTCCTGCTTGCATTACATTGACGAAGAATTGATACATTGCCCCCATATCTACTGGTGGATTTCCAACACCCACATTGGCTTTAGCATTTTGGTTAGCATTAGCCTGTCGACCTTTGTTCCTCCTGGTATTAGATCGAGTATTTCTGTTGGTTGTGGTGCTTCCTCCACCGAGATTTCCTTTTCCGTTTCCTGCTCCATGTCATCTTTCTCGTAAATCTGCATACGAACCATAGTAAGATACAGAAGAACGGTCTAAGAGCGAGGGGAGTACGTACTTATGTGTGTGTGTGTGTGTGTGTAATACAAGTACATTACTATAGCATTATCCTAAACCCCGATCATATTTTAGATTCACTGGATTATGTTTCAAAAAGATTTTAGGTTCAATTTCCTTTAAAGTTTCATAAACCTATGCTCCGACACCAACTTGTAACATCCCTTTACTTGGAGACCCAAAACTAACGGCTACGGATGCTGCAATCATTCATAGTTATTAATCTTTGGCGACCAAATACGGCGGTGTTAGATCCATTGATACACAAAAACACATGAATATGGAAAAAATTTAAATCATCAAACAAGATCACATTTTATTTCAAAATATTTCCAATTCATTACATAATCCCACAATCGCCAACCACATTCAGGAAAAATATATTTATTACAACATACACCAAGAGCGACATATGAAGATGCCTCCTTGGACGATCAAAGTATATATAGGCAATTTAAAAACTTTGCCATTACAAACAACACAATGGAATCAAATAAAATAGAATTTGGATATCTACCATGCCTTATGCGTGTCTCCAGAAGCTTTATTCATCTAATGAGGTACCAAAAAACCTCAACCTAAAACTACTCAAAATCAATTGAGTACCTAAGAGTTTAAGGGGAAAACATAAACTTCGAGTCAGATATAAAGCCTGCTATGAATAATAATCTATCATCTCAAATCATTTAGATATCTAGTGAGACCACACCACTTAGCGGAATGGGTTTTCCCCTAACTAGTTTCCTAAAACCTTTTTAAAACCATATACTGTGCTCCTACATCTACAATGGTTAAAAAAATTCAAAATAATATAATATGATGATATGCAAAACAAATGAATCAATTTTGAATTACCCATCTCCATTCATTTTGACTACCTGTCTCAGTTATAGTTTCTAGGATTACTAGTAACATAATAGTTTTCATGGGCAAACTAATAACGGTAAAATATATAAGGACTCCCTGTCCAATTACATAGTTTTCATGGGGTTAGCATGAACTTATTGGTAATTCCAATATCTTTACTCTTATCCTAGTTTTCATGGGCTAACTACAAACCTACTGTCCCCTACCAGTATCAAATCATAGTTTTCATGGACTTACTATAAACATATCAATCTGACATCTTCATTTATACATAGTTTTCATGGGCTAACTACGGACCTATTGGCCGCTGCCAATATCTTTTCCTATAAATGGTTTTCATGGGCTTACTGAGAACCTATTGGCCCCTGCCAATATCTTATCATTTAATATTTTAACGCCTTATATTCTAGTCTTCCTAACCTCTTGGATGTAATTCTACTCATTTAGAAGTTAACTTAATTTATATTTACTACTGGATCAACTTGACCGGTTATTTTTCCCTTCTCCAAAATACAGTTATAGGTCCATTAGAATATGAATATATATATACATATATGAAGAAGCATACATAATAACTTGGTTAATTCCTTTAACCTTTTAATCAAAGAAAACTTCTTCAAAAACTCCTTTTCAAAACAGTTTATATATTTACGCCATGGTTTTCTTTCAAAATGAGATTGGGTTATTTGCTTTGAAATCTAAGACTATCGAAACCTTTAAAACCTTACTTTCGTCTTCACTGGATAACCTTCTTCGAAAGCATATAAATCTCTTTTCAAAACATTATGCCTTTGCCTTTTGAAACACTTTAAAACATCTCTTTCGAAACCTTTCAAATGAAATAAAGTATGACTTAACAACACTTAGAAGCATAGCTTCAAAATTATTGAAAGTACCGAGTTCGAAACCATTGGAAGTAACCCTTCCAAAATCATTGAAAGTCCCCTTTTCGAAAACTTTGATTTTGTACTTAAAATATCATTTGGGTCAAAGTGAATAAAAGTGAAAGTATATCTTTTGAATCCATCCTTTATCAAATAAAAATATTGGGGAAAACTTGATGGCGTCGGCATCATCCCTTTCGAAAGCTTCAAACCAATTACACAAAACAGTGAAGGATAGCATCGAAACCCCCTTTCAAAGCCATTGCCTTCGAAACCCTTGGATCCTTTCAAAATCATTTAGGAAGTGTCTTAAAACATCTTTAAAACAAAACTACCATTCAAAAGCATTGATGACTTCAATACATCCGAAAGGCTAAAGAACAGCAGCAGTGGCTTCGATCTGGTTGAAACCCCTTCTTTCGAAAGCATTATTTTGTAAGTAAAGAAGCCCATTTAAAAGCTTACTCTTTAAACCATAAGTTAATGGCAATCCTTTCAAAAGAATTTAGAAAACCTCTTTCAAAAACATATGCTTCGACTCCTTCGAAGGCATAAATAAAACAAAGGCAGGCGCTTCTCTTTTAAAACAAACAAAGGTATCGACCACATCGGAAGCCATGCTTTCAACACCATGTCTTCCACCTTTCTCCAGTCCACAACGTACCATTAAGTGATACCTTGTGCATACGGCGTAGTGGGTTTTGACTTGATTGAAGGCGGAAGCTCTGAGTCGAAAGGTGCTTCTAAAGAAGGCGGAACCAACTTTTATGGGTAAACCTAATTTAATAATAATTAAAGCAAGCATTTTCAAACTAACCTGAAACGTGTAAGCACAAGATTGGTTGCCTTAACTTGTCAAATTCTTTACTAAAATAACTATCGCTAATTTCAGATCTAAACCATGGTTAAGTTATTAAATAAGCCATTCCATTAAGCAAAACCAATATTGCAAAGAAGTCTCTCTTCTAAAATAATTTAATTTGCATAGCAAATCATTTAGGAAAAATCCCTAAAAATTCCAGAAATTCACTTTAATTGTGTTATATAACATGTCAAATTTAGACCTAAAATTTCAATATACTTTTTGAAATAAATTTGTAAACCCGATTAACCATATTTTTCTTCAAAAATTCATAGCAATCTTTCCATAGCTTGGAAAATTACCAAAATTAGAACCCAACTCCAAAATATGTTTTGCACAACATAAAAATTTCCCATGGCACTTAAACATCAACGTAAATCGGTTTCACCATAAAATCGTCTATAATCTTATTGAAACATTCTTAGTTAAATCAAACAAATTGTAACTCAAGCATATCATCATCCAAATCATCATAAAAACAAATTTACCATTAAATCCAAAAACATATGATTGTAAAATAAAATAGAGATGGAATGAATTATTATTCACCTTGATTAAGATAAAGAGAATGGATTGAGATTAATGTCCCCTAAGCTTGAATCCCTAGCTTTACTTTGATTTCTCTTCTCTTAATGGTCAGCTCCTCTTTAAGTTTTTGTTTTACGTTTTCAAAATGACATGAATGGGAAATGAAATGGTAGGAACGAGAATATATAAGGGTAAGGGTTATGTACGGCAAATTCCCAATATACGCTTATGTAATTAATTAACTTATCACCCATTCTTAAACCCATTTAATTATTTCATATAACACGGCCTTAATTATATTTATTCAAATCCCAACCCCTTATCACTTAACATTTATATTATTCTATTTAATTTATCTAATTAAATCTCCTGAATAATGTTATCAAAAATTAGGGATGTTACTGGGCATAATAGTCATAAAGCAAAATAAACTTGAATTCAGATAAGAGCTTAAGTGGCTTTGTTCAAATTGTCAATATGCAAGTCCAAATTCAGGTCCAAGTCCAAAGATAAGTATATGCATGCCCATTCTCTAAATAATAGTCAAAGATACATATGTCAAGGCCATTATGCTATGCAAAGTTTATTGTCCGAGTTCCTATATGTAAAAAAAAGTTGCAATTGTATCCAAAAATCTCTAAATAACTTTAGGGCTTACAAATTATAATTTATGAAGTAGAGAAAGAAATGATTCATCCCTCTCCAAGTGGCGGAGGGGATCTATTATGGAGGCAGCTACAAGCAGGATTGTTGTCACATATTCATCCTAGTAGATACTCGTTATCTCTTGGTATCGATGATATTCGACATACCCTTATTGAAGTTAATATTTGACATCCTCTTAAGACTTTGAGTTTCGGCATCTCTTTCTACCTAAAAAACATGGAGTTCTTTGCCAATTGAAGCCCATCATTTTAGTGGAGTTTTAGTAATGCCTTCCTGTAAAGACTCGACATCAATATCTGCTTAGAATTGCTTTGCAACAGTTAGTGTTGTAAAGGCTCGATATCCTTTCTTTATGAGTGAACATTCAATATGCTTTATGGGTGCGGCATCTTCCTTTGTTAGATACTTATAACACCTTGTGTTATATAAGCTCGATATCCCCACCATCTTTTAGAGACTCGACATCTTCTTTATATTGGGCTCTTGATACACTTCTTCACCATTAATGCTAAACGTAATTTTTTACCTATGAATGCTTGATGATGCTTATCGTTTCTTTAAGGTTTGCCATTCCATAGAGGTTCGATACCTCTTCATCTTCTGTTTAGACGCTCGATAACCTAATTACCATAAAGATTTGACTTCACCTTCTATTTTGGATGCTCGACACTATCTTTAGGAGTCAAGGCTTGATATCTCCCTTGTATTACATGCTCGACACCCCTTTTATAGCTATATTCCTATGGCGTTTAAGTTCAAAAACTTTTGAGATTCTATATTTCAATTAATCATCAATTATTCTGAGTTACTTAACTCTTGAGCAGGAGCCTAACTATCACCTTCATATTAGATATTCGACATCACCTTATTGATGGAGTATTAGTTATTTGGTTGATCCTTACTTCGATACCTAATATATTATCATATAGTTATTGTTTTTTCACCTCACCATTTCTACGGGTTCGATATCTGCTTTTTGGGTGTCTCCTTACCTTATACGTTTCTTTCAAGTACACTTAGCGAATCAGAAAATATGTGGATAAAATTTTCTCATTCCTTGTGTAAATGGAGCTTTTTACAATTTACTATAAAACCAAGTTTAACTAAGAAAGCCAAAAATATGTTCCATGAAATTTGAAAACATGTGGAAAACATTTACCCCTTCCCTGTGTAAATGGTGCTTTTTACAATTTAGTGTAAAGACAAGTTTAACTAAAAAAGCCAAAAATCCATTCCATGAGAAGTCCAGAGATTCATTTGACCTAAGAATAAAAAAAAATCCATCTATAAGACTAGAGAGTAAGAAATTCATCTATAAGAAGATCGAAAATCCACCTAGCGATAAGAAATCCATTTACAAGAAGACTATAAATCCATACAGCAATAAGATATCCTTTTATAAAAATATCAAAAATCCATTTGGCATTAAGAATCCATTTATAAGAAGACCATAAATCCATCTGGTAATAAGAAATCCATTTATAAGAAGTCCAAAAATCAATATGGTAATAAGAAACCCAAAAACTTTCGTTTTAATAGAGAATCCATCTTTTATTTAATAGCAAACTAGAATTATGGCGAGAATGAAGATTCTTGTTATCTGGTAGGAAATTAGGATCCTAACCCAAGAATAAGAGATTGAGATCTAATTCAATTCCGGCCTTTGAAGAATGAAGCTTTAGACTCAAATAATGATTTATTTCCTTGGAAATAAGAATTGAAATTTCCCACATATACATATTGATGTTGAAATTTTGATTCTAGTTAATAAATAGCACTTGTCCTTCCTTTTGAAGGTTGCTATCCTAGTGCCAGATTGGTTGTATTTAATCATACTTCCTCTTAAAAGATTACTTTGACCCATTCTCAGGATGAAGTCACTCTTGTCTGATTGATTTCCTCTTTCCCTTATTAGATTTTAAGTAATGATTTAGGCTTTGATCTTTTTCCCCCCTTACTACCATCTTAGGTAGTGGTTTAGACCTTAAACCTTTTCACCCCCATCTTAGGTAGTTATTTAGGATTTGAAATTTTTCGCCCCTTACTACCATCTTACGTAGTAAAATCTTTGAACTTTTTTGCCCCTTACTACCATCTTAGATAATGATTAGACCTTGAACTTTTTTCCCCTTTACTACCATCTTAGGTAGTGATTTAGGATTTGAACTTTTTTCGTCCCTTACTATCCTCTTAAATTGTGATTTAGGCTTTAAACTATTTTGCCCTAACTACCATCCTAGGTAGTGATTTAGGCTTTAGTCGAGCCTCATATTACCCTACAGGTAATTATTTTGGCTGATCGATGCGTTTAGCTAGTCATCTTAGACAGAACCAAAGTCTTACCCATTCTCTCTCTAGGAGGCGCTCTGGTAAAGCTTTATAGGCAAAATTGGAGGCTGCCTTTAAGGCTAGTCGGTGCTTTCGGTAGGCCATATTAGGTAGGGCCAAGGGATTACTTCGTCCCTCCTCTAGGAAGCTCTTCGGCCAGGCTACATAGGTAGGACTGAAAGCTTGTAGTGCTTTGGCCAGGCCTTATAGGTGGTACCAGAGGCTTATTCTAACCTCCCTCTATGAGGTGCTTTGACCAGGCCCTTGTGGTGGGATTAAAGGCTTTTCCTTTATAAGTTCCTTTCTTTCTTTTGATTATCTATTCCAACTTGTCTTAATTTATTTATTCATCCATTGTAGGAAATATGATCTTAAGTGTTCGACATTCCAAGTTCTTGCTATTACATTGCCATCAGATTGGCATAGTCGAAAAGTCCCTGGTGTGATTACTTTGTGAATAACAAGGGATCCTTCCCAATTTTATCTGAGCGGTCCGTCTGACGGATTCTTGGTATTTTCCATGACCTTTTGGAGTACCAAGTCTCCTTTTTGGAACTATCTTTCCTTAAATGTGGAGTTATAGTATTTTGATATCCTTCCTTAATATTCGACCGTCCATATATCTACTTTATCCTTTAACTCATTGATCAAATCTAAGGATTCTTTTCTTAGCTCTTGATTGGGATTGAAGGCATAGGCAATCCTCCCATGAAATGGTATTTCAACTTCAATTGGTAGCATTGCTTTTCATCCATATGTCAAGGAAAATGGAGTATGCCTTGTTGCAATCTTAGTAGAAGTATGATCTAGCCAAAGCACGAGTGATAGCTTTTCTACCTAATTTCCTTTTACTTTATCTAGATCGGTTTAATCGACACGCGTTCTCCATTTCCCCTTGGATTTTTTGACTAACACGGGATTGGCTAGCCATTTGGGGTAAAACACTTTCCTAATAAAACCATTCTTAAGTAATTTTTTAATTTCTTCTTTCAGTGCATTACCACGAACTTTATCAAACTGGGACAATATTTGGATCTATATTTAGAGCATGGCTCATAACTGCTGGATCTATCCCAATCATGTCTGAGTGGGCCAAGGCAAACACATCTTTGTTAGATTGGAGAAATCGGATAAGCTTTCCTTTAAGTTCATCGCCTAGTTCTTTTTCAATCTTTACCACTTTTGTTGGGTCTAGTGAATCCAAGCTTACTTCTTCCTAATCTTTGGTGGATTTTATTCTTTCTTGCTCTCCTCCATAATCTAATTCAGTAATGATTTCATCATTCTCTATTTCACTAGTTATCTAGTTTGCTTCTTTTCATTTTCTTTTCCTTTAGGAGAAATTGAATCTTCTTGACACATTATCAGGCTTTTCAACTACTCATATCTTTTTTGTATACCTCGAATAGCAGGCCTAAAAGACTATTATCCAAAGGCTTCTCAATTTTAGTTTCGCTTATTACTTTTATCCTAATCATAACAAGAAACATGATCTCTTTTGCATTGCTTAAGTGTAGCATAGTACAACTCCTAGAAGCTAATTGCTCCCTTTATATGGTTCCCCAACCAATATTGGTCAAGAACTTCACCGCTAGATACTTCAGTGAGATAAATACATCCACTTTATCTAAAGCTGGCCTTTCAAAGAAAGCACTATAATAGGAGGTTAGTCCATTATCATAACTAGAGTTTCAAAAGTTCCGGAGTATGGTCAAATTTCAATTTGCACTAAAAAAATATCTGCCCTACAGGAGTAAACCCTTTATTACTGGCCAAGATAGGCTCGAAGCTTGGTTCCAACTTCTTCTCTGGAATACTCATTGATCAAAAGCATGCTTGATAATGACATTTACCGCACTTCTGTTGTCTACTAAGATTTTTGTTACAATAAAGAGCCCGATTTGTGAGGTTATCATCAGCGGATCATAATGTGGGTGACTGAATCCCTTAGCCCTTATGGAGTTATTGTTAATTGGGCATTTGGAGTTTATATTTATGACCCTTTAACGGTGGCTCTTCTTGGATGGAGAAGACCCCATCTCCTGCTTCCCTTATATATATTCTTCTGGCCCCTTTGGTACTTTCAATGAGATGAAGACCTTCGTGAATGACATATACTGTAACAACCCTAGTTTAAGGCATACTAGGAAAGATAATTAATTAATTAAAATTTGAATTTAAGAAATGACAATAAAATTTAATCTAAAATTGTAGGGATTTTCCCCAAAATTTAAAATTGAGTTAGAAATAAAATAAAATAAAATTCTAATCATTCGTATTTTTTGTAATTTATGCAAATTCTATTTCAAAGTCTATTAAATGGTACTAATTGAATTGATTAGGGATAAAAGTTGAGTTAACGACTTTTGATCATTTATTGTAATTAATTAAAAGATTATAAGGATAAAATCTTTTGGGTTTAAATTTGAATTGGACAAATTGGATATTAATAGCTTGAGTTTATTTGACAAATGAATTTGAATTCATTATTATGGTGATTGATTGAAATTTAAATGGAGTTTATGGCTTTTATTAAACTGAATTTGGTCATAAAAAGTAATTTATTATGATTAATTATAATCAATGGAAATAAGTTTCTTAGTTGGAAAATTTGAATTAGTTAGCTTTTAACAAATTATTGTAAATGCAATAAGATGAATAGTTGAGGTTTGTATTGATAAGGAAAATTATAAGAACTATAAATTACCTTCTTATTGTAACTAAAAATGTAGAAAACCTAAGTAATTAAGTTTTATAATTTAATAAAAACTTTTTATTATATAGCCTAAGAAGAAGGGTTAATTATCCTTGTGATTTAATAAAAACATTTTTTATTTATTAACTTTGAGGGTAATGGGCTAATGGAACTATATACCACTTAAGAGAGATATTATGCTTCCTAAGTAAAGTAGTTGTACGTTACTTTCTCACCTCCTTTTTTCAGAAATTAGGAACTATCTTCCTTCCTCCTCTTTCTAAAACCTTAGCTCATAATGTCTCTAAGTTCATCTAAGATTTGAGGAGTTAAATTTGTTAGTTCCTGAGATGATTGTTTTGATGACAACAACCTTAGGATTTGTTATAAAATATAAATACTAATATCTTTGTCTAAATATAAGTATATGCAGGATATATATATATATGCAGGTACTGAGAATGAAAATTGTACAGTATAGAATTCAAGACCGATGAATTCAAGATTGTAGAAATCAAGACTGAAGACTCATGAGTATCAAGATTATCAAGAGTTCAAGATATCAAGATAAGTAATAGAGTCTAGATTTATATTAAAACTTCATAATAGCACTAAAATCTTTATTCCAATTTAATTATGGAATAGAATCCACCTTCTCGCTTTAATAGTAGGATGGAACCCACGACCTTCTCTGGTGGAATGAAATCCATGAAATTTTCAAAATAATGTATTTTCAGTTTTTTTTTTCAAAACTATCTTTTTTAAAAGACATCTCTCTTCGATTTAAAATTTTTAGCCTTAATTCAAAAACTATTTTTAATCATATTAATTTCAAAATCATTTCTTGTTTTTAAACTATCTCTTGGTTTTAATGTTTTAGCTTTGATCTTAAACTATTTATATATTTAGTTTTTATTACTTTTATATTCGTAAGATCACTTTGTAAAGGTTTTTATAATCATAAAGTATATTCAAAATAGTTTACAAAGTTCTAATATTGCTTCGATAAACTTTAGAAAGAAAATCTCTTTTAAAACTAAAATCAATTTTCAAAAAATACTAGGGGATGTCGACATGCCTATACCCCCTACGTTGACATGATAGTCGTAAATTTTAAAATTCAAAATTTCAAAAGAAGTGTCTATTCATCATAACCTTTCATAAATGGACATGGCCATTATTCTCTTATATATACAAATAGTTTTCAACGAATTTTCACTTAAGATTTCTTTGTATTCTCTCCTCTTTCTCTTCCATTCTTATTTTCAAACATTCTTAACAAAACTCTGCCGAAATCCTAAGTGAATCAAGCTCGGTCGTCTCTAGTTTGATTCTCTACCACTCTCTCTCAAAGATCCCAGTGCTATTCAGAGTTATAGGATCATTTATAATCAAAGATCGGAAGATCGAAGTGTATCGAGTCTCTCTCTATCAAAGTGTAATTGAAAACGGTGTAATTGTGGTTCGTAAATTAATTGGGTGTTATTGTAGTCCGTAACTCAATTAGGTGATCTTATAGCCTGGTTAAATCAAGAGATTTTTCCCTAGACTCAGAGACAGGAGGGTGTATCTTGTGACCTTGAAATTGAGGCTGTAATATCGACATTATATTTGAAAAGAAATATGCATAAGAAATTGTATGGGACTGGATGTAGGGTTACTCCGAACCAGTATAAAATTCCGGTGTGTTCTTTCCTTTACTGCTTTTATTTATTACTCGCATCTGTGTTTGGTTCTGTGATTGTCTCTATGTTTGTGAATTGCATCTGTTTGGGTTTAATTTGAAAAGATTTCAAAAATATTCATAAAATTAATTAAATACTATTCACCCCCCCCCTCTAGTGTTAATTCTGCCTTAAGATTCGTAATCTGCATTTCCTTCATTTGGTATCAGAGCAATGGTTTTCAAATTTATCATAATCTGAATTTTGTAAAAGTTTAAAATGGCAATTTTTGGGGATTCTGTTAACACTAGTTCAAAACTGTCCAAACCATCATTGTCTTATAAGTCTGCATATTGTTGTTATAAAATATCAAGTTTCTACCGAATTGGTGTGTTATGTAGGAGCAGATGTATTATATGGCTTTTGAAGAATCAACACCCAATGAACAAAAGGTGCAAATCAAGAAAAAAAATGGATACTTGATAGGGATGGTCAAGACAGATGACTGGTAATCCAGAGATACTAAATGGCTTAATTTATGAAGATTGAGGACTCGTCAACTTTAGAGACAATTCAAAAGCATATGTGATTAGCATCGACAATGTCGGTAACTCTAAAACTCCTACTATTTCTGATGTTTTGTTAGTTAAAAATCTAAAACACAACTTACTTAGCATAAATCAACTATATGACAAGGGCTACAAAATTATATTTGAAAGGGTAAATGTCACATCGAAGATAATAAATCAAATATTATCTTTGAAGGAATTAGGGAGAAAAATATTTATAATCTCAGTACGAAAATCTCAAATGAAAACCTATTTCTTTTGGCTAATACAAGTGACCCTTGGATTTGGCATAAAAGATTTGGGTATTTGAATTTCAAACTCTTATCTAAACTTGATCTAGTAATAAGTCTTCCTAAAATGGATTTTAAAGTAGATAGTATATGTGATGCTTGTCAATTAGGAAAATTTAGGAAGAGTTCATCCAAATTGAAATATATGATTTCAACTTCAAAACCTCTTGAGTTACTTCATTTAGATCGTTTGGTCCATCTCAAATTCAGTCAACAAATCACAGTAAATATGTTTTTGTAATTATAGATGACTACTCTAGATTTACTGGACAATTTTTCTAAAACATAAAAGTGATGTTTTTGATTTATTTAAAACTTTTGCAAAAAGAATTCAAAATCAACTTTCTTTAAAAATCAAAACTATTCGTAGTGATCGTGGTCGAGAATTTGAAAATGAAAATTTTGAGAATTTCTGTAATAAAAAAGGAATAACTCATAATTTTCTTTTCCAAGAACTCCATAACAAAATGGAATGGTAGAGCGTAAATATATGACGATTCAAGAGTGTGCAAGAACTATGTTTTCAGATAGTAAATTACCAAGAAATTTTTGGGCTAAAGCAGTCGCTACAGCTTGTTACATTTCGAATAGGATTTTAATTAGACCTCTAACCAAAAAAACACCATATGAACTTCTTTTAAATAAGAAACTAAAGGTATCTTATTTTAAAGTTTTTGGAAGTAAATGCTTTATTCTAAATACAAAGGACAATTTGGATAAATTTCATCCTAAATCCGACAAAGGAATCTTTGTCGGATATTCTAATAGAAGTAAAGCTCACAGAGTTTCCAATTTAAAAACTCACATCATTGAAGCAATGCTGGTATCTTTTGATGAAAATTTCAAAGATTTTGTTTAAATAAATGATGAAGATGATTTTGTTACTTTAAATAATGAATCAAATGAAAAAAATTGTGAAACTATTCATCCTAATCAAAGGATCAGGCTTTTAAAAGATCATCCTATAGAAAATATACTAGAAAATATTGAATCGGTTGTTAGAACTAGAAATCAACTAAACAAGATGAGTAATGTAGCTTTTATATCAACTATTGAACCCAAAAATCCATTGGAAGCATCATGTGATGATTCATGGATTCTTGCTATGCAAGAAGAACTGAATTAATTCACCATAAATGGTGTATGGGAACTTGTTCCTAGACCTGAGGACAAAACTATAATAGGAACTAAATGGGTTTATAAAAATAAATGAATGAGCAAGGTGAGGTCGTTAGAAATAAAGCTCGGTTAGTATCGCAAGATTATTGTCAAGAAGAAAGAATAGAATTTGATGAAACCTTTTCACCCGTAGCAAGATTAGAAGCCATAAGAATTCTACTTGCTTTCGCAAACCACAACAATTTCAAATTATTTCAAATGGATGTCAAAACTTCTTTTTTAAATAGTTTTGTTAAAGAGGATGTTTATGTTGAATAATCTCCACTTTTTGAAGAAGAAAAGTTTTCAAATCATGTTTACAAATTAAAGAAAGCTTTGTATGATCTGAAACAAGCTCCAAGAGCCTGGTATGATAGACTAAGATCTTACTTATTACAATCAAATTTTAAAATTGGTAGAGTAGACAATAGTCTTTTTATTAAAAGAAACAAAATTGATGTCCAATTAGTATAGATTTTATGTGGATGATACCATTTTTGGATCAACAAACAATGAAAAGAAAAAAGAGTTTTCTGAAATAATGATAAAAGAGTTTGAGATGAGTCATATGGATGAACTTACTTTCTTTTTAGGATTGCAAATAAAACAATTAGATAGTGGTATTTCCATTAGTCAAGAAAAGCATGCTAGGGATCTAGTTAGTAAGTTTGGTATGACCACTGCAAGTGGAAAACCCACTCCTATGGCAACCAATGGAGCCTTGAATAAAGAAGACATGTCAAAAGATGTTGATAAAAAACTATATATGGGAATGATTGGATCGCTAGTCTATATAACTACGAGTAGACCTGATATCATGCATAGTGTCTGTCTCTATACAAGATACCAATCTCAACCTAAAGAAATCCATTTAATAGCTGCTAAACGTATCTTAAGATATGTTAAACACAGTTTAGAATATGGCATATTTTATCCTAAAAATGATTGATTTGCTTTAATCTCGTATTGTGATGCTGACTATGCTGGTTGTAAATCAGACCGAAAAAGTATAAGTGAAACTTGTCACTTTTTAGGACATTCTCTAGTTTCCTGATTTAGTAAAAAGCAAAATACTATCTCACTATCAACAACTGAAGCAGAATATATCTCTGCTGCTTTGGCATGTTCTCAAGTTATCTATACGCAACAAACCCTAAAGGATTTTGGATTAAATATTTCAAAATCACCAATTTATTTTGACAATACAAGTACAATAAATTTATCCAAAAATCCTACTCATCATGCCAGAACCAAACATATTAATATCAGACATCGTTTTCTCAAAGATAATATAAGTAAAGAGGTTATTTCTCTTGAATTTATCAACATTGAGAATCAAATAGCCGATATTCTAACCAAACCCTTGAATCAATCAACCTTTACTAAATTAAGAAGAGAACTAGGTATTTGTTCTATAACTGAGATATAGAATATAGATGTAGTAATATATATATATATATATATATATATATGTATATATATATATATTTAAATAAATAGAGAAAAACAAAAAATTTAAAATTTTCAAAGGGATGTCGACATGCCCCTACCCCCATGTCGACATACAACGATCAGATTTGAAATTATGATTTTCCCTCTAAAATCAGTTTGGTGGTTATATAACCACAATATTTTGAATTTATCTGTCTTTTCACTTCATTTTCTCTGTAATAAACTTTTGAAAATACAAAGTAATGGCCTCCTCTTCTAAATCAAACCAAAATGCAACCATTTCCTTCCCTTCTCCTATTTCTGGTGCATTCCAATGTACTACATTGGCTCGAGTAATGAAGATCAAGGAAATTATGAAGGATTCTCTGCAAATGCTGACTGAATTACAAGTCAAGGAAATAAGGATGGCAAAGGAACAAGAGAAACAAGGCAAGATTCTTAGAAATTTTCAAAATTTTTCTAATGAATAATCATGTAGACCCTATTGTGGTTGAAGATGATTCCTCTAACATACGTATTCATAATCCATTAGAGGACGATGAAGAAGAAGAGGCGGAGGAGGAAGGAGCGCAAATGGACGAGGACGATAATGTTGTTTGCGTTGGAGAATTTTGTTTTGACATAAGTGGTAATTTGGTCGAACAACATAGAAACATTTGTCTCCATTACCCTAATTGTTCAATTAACTAGTCATTAATTGTCAAGGACTCTCGTTAGATCGTTATTATATTAATATTTTTATATTTTATGTACTTGCATATATTTGTGTCCATGTTTCATATATATGTGTAATGTAACATCATATGTAATAAAATTAGATTTATGTTTCACTTATTATACTTCATAATTAGCATTTAGTTCCACAGTATTAGTTTAAGGGGGGGTTATGTAATATAGGCCAAGTTTTTGTTGATGACAAAGGGGGAGAATTATAAAATAGGATAGTTAGGCTTAGATTAAGGGGGAGTTAGTATATTAAGGGGGAGTTGTTGGAATAAAGGGGAGTCAGAGTAGAATCAGAGTTTGGTGGAGTATATTTTATAATCATAGGTTGTCATCATCAAAACGGGAAAGATTTTTAGTGCGTGAGATGATGGTTTTGATGATAACAACCTTAGGACTTGTTATAAATATAAATACAAATATCTTTATCTAGATATATGTATATGTAGGATATCTATATATATGTGTGCAGGTACTGAGAATGAAGAATGTACAGTATAGAGATTCAAGACTGACGAATTCAAGATTGTAGAAATCAAGACTGAAGACATATGAGTATCAAGATTATCAAGAGTTTAAGATATCAAGATAAGTAACAGAGTCTAGATTTATGTTAAAACTTCATAATAGCATAAAAACCTTTATTCTGATTTTAGT
Source organism: Allium cepa (assembly GCA_030765085.1). Taxonomy (NCBI): domain Eukaryota; kingdom Viridiplantae; phylum Streptophyta; class Magnoliopsida; order Asparagales; family Amaryllidaceae; genus Allium; species Allium cepa. Next base: position 436,268,602 of record CM060943.1, read on the forward strand.
TGTGGAATGGAATCCACCTTCTTGCTTTAATAGTGGGATGGAACCCACGACCGTCTCTAGTGGAATGGAATCCATGAAATTTTCAAAATGACTTATTTTTAGATTTTTTTCAAAACTATCTTTTTGGAAAGACATCTCTCTCTCAGTTTGAGATTTTTAGCCTTAATTCAAAAACTATTTTTAGTCGTAATAATTTCAAAATCATTTCTTGTTTTTAAACTATCTCCTGGTTTTAATGTTTTAGCTTTAATCTCAAAATATTTATTTATTTATTATTACTTTTATATTTGTAAGATCACTTTTCAAAGGTTTTTATAATAATAGAGTATATTCAAAATAGCTAACAAATTTCTAAGATTGTTTCGACAAACTTTAGAAAGAAAATCTCTTTTAAAACAAAAATCAATTTTCAAAAAATACTAGAGGATGTCGACATGCCTTTACCCCCCATGTCGACATGGTAGCCATAGATTTTAAAATTCAGATTTTCAATAAAAGTGTGCATTAGTCATAACCTTTCGTGAATGGACATGATCGTTATTCTCCTATATATACCTGTAGTTTTCAATGAATTTTCACTTAAGATGTCTTTGTTTTTTCTCCTCTTTCTCTTCCATTCTTATTTTCAAACGTTCTTAGCAAAACTTTACCGAAATCCTAAGTGAATCAAACTCGATCGTCTCTAGTTTGATTCTCTGCCACTCTCTCTCAAAGATCTCAGTGCTATTTAGAGTTATAGGATCATTTGTAATCAAAGATCGAAGTGTATCGAGTCTCTCTCTGTCAAAGTGTGATTGGAAATGGTGTGATTGTGGCCCGTAAATCAATTGGGTGTGATTGTAGCCCGTAAATCAATTAGGCGATCTTGTAGCGTGGTTAAATCAGTAGAGTTTTCCCTGTACTCGAAGATAGGAGGTTGCATCTCGTGGCCTTGAAATCGATGTTGTAATATCGACATTATATTCGAAAAGAAATCTGCATAAGAAATTATGTAGTACTGGATGTAGGGCAACTCCGAACCAGTATAAAATTCTGATGTGTTCTTTTCTTTACTGGTTTTATTTACTATTTGCATCTGTGTCTGGTTCTGTGATTGTCTCTGTGTTTGTGAATTACATCTATTTGGGTTTAATTTGAAAAGATTTCAAAAAGGTTCATAAAATTGATTAAATACTATTCAACCCTCCCTCTACTGTTAATTTTTCCTTAAGATCCGTAATCCGCATTTCCTTCGAAACTAATAAATTTGACAGTTAATCATCTCAGGTATTTGCTCTCAAATTAGTAATATCTTTTTCAGTTATTTCATCTATGATTTCAGCTCATTAAGTCCATTTGTGCCTATTCCTTCTTACGTGTCTTGCTTGAGCTAGGAGACAAAATAAACAACCTCCAATTCATCTTCATTTGGTTGTGAATCTTCAAATTCAGGTGATTTGATCTCACATCTTATATTAAACTATAATCTATTGTAGAATGCCTATTAACGGTGAATTTTGAGTGATTACTCTTTCTAATTGCAAGATTTGATTTTCGTAATTTACTGCTAGTGGAACCTAAACTAGTCACGGTTAGTAATATGGCTATGTCATTTTCATCTTCGTCAGAATTCATTAGAACTTGATTTGTTGGAAAGAAAAGACTTTTTTTTACAACTTTCATGCTTTTAGTTTTGCAAAATTTTAAGGTCTAGATGGTCGAATTGCAATATGTATCGCTGACCTAAGAATGAAAGACAAAATTTATAAATTTAAACCTGAAATTTATTTAACTTTTAAATATAAGTTCAAATTTGATGATATTTTCTATTTTGAAATCTTAGACTTTTAACTACAACTATCATGTTCTAAGTTTTGCAAAATTTTGAGTTGTAAATGGTCAAAATCGAGCTTTTGTATTGTTGGCCTAAGAATGAAAGACATAGTTAATAAATTTAAAGATGAAATTTATTTTGATCATACCGTTTGAACCACAAGTCCAAATTCAATGATCTTTGACTTTATGGAAAGATGAGAATTTTATCTACAACTCTCATGTTTTCAGTTTTGCAAAAAAATTAGTTTTAAGGGTCGAAATTGCATTTCTTTGTTGCAAGTCTCGGCATGTGTTCAGGCAGCTCATTCTCTTCTCTTATGCTGCTCATTTTACATTTTCCCTACTGCTTTATGTGCTTGTTCCACTACAATTTGAGCTTTGTTTAATGAAAATTTAATTGCTTATTTTTGAATGACTTCCTGTTGCTTTAATCCCATATAGGTTTTGCTCTATGGGTACATTTACAAATACAGGATTTTCATGCACTAGTTTTAAGTATTTTTACAAAAGAAAGTTTATTGATATTTAATGTTTCAAAACATGTTTTAAATGAATTCTAAAAGTAAATATAGTTTCAAACCTACTTTTGAAATTAAGATGATATAAATTTGATTTCAAAATCTATTTATAAATATAGTTTTAAACTATTAGTTTTATGGTTATTAGACTAATATTTCAAGTGATTTCAAAAGAAGTATTTTTAATATAAAACTATTATCTCATACGGATGAGAAATTCAATTAAATGATTTAGTAAAACAAGTGTTATTGAATGCTTGCATTTACTTTATTGGTTAATTTTTAAACTTGCCTAAATGAACATTTTTATTGTATGTATTTTGTTTTCACTAAGTGGAGTTTATGATCTCTTAGTAAATAGTTGAAGTTCATCGAGTAATATGCGACGCTTTGGAAAATTCAATTATTTACTAAGTGAGAGTAAGTAACACTTCCAATTAGGCATTACCTTTGGATACGTCTCCATTTTATCCGTAAGGGGACAATACCTCATTTATGTTTGACATAGCTTCATGCTCGTCTTTAGGATTGGAGATAGCCTTGTGCTCGTCTCTAGTTTGGCACGATATTCAATTCCGTCTCTAGTTGGATATTACCTTTATGTGCATCTCTAGATTGTCCACGAGGGGACAATACCTCATTTATGTTCGAAATTTCCTTTTTACATGTCTTCGTAGTCGGCGTAACCTTCGGGTTCGTCTGTATGGTTCGAGGGGGGACTATACCTCTATCTTGGAGGGGAATGTACCTCATATTGGCATGCATGATCGACGAGTATCGGCTTATCTTTGGGAATTGTTCCTTTCTTTGTAGGAAGTAGGGAAATTTCCTCCATCTTTGGCCACAGCAAAAATGTGGGAATTGTGTTTTTTTTTAGATCCACAAAATTGGTTTTAAGGATCTCCTCCCATCGTCCTCTTCTATTTTCATCCCATCTTGGCTTTTTGTTAGAGTTATCAAAACCAAATTTTCCTCCTTCCTTCTTTGGTTCAGACTTATTCTTATCATGGTATATTTCATTCATGTAGATGAATTTATCAGTCTAGAAATGGAAATCTTGCAGATTTCTACACCCATGGACTTTGAGTTCCTTCTAAAAGGGGGTCCGTTCAATTAACCTTGAGTGCACTGCCATCAGTTTTTCTCTATCAGTCACGTTTTCCGCTTTTAGTGCCTCTGTGCTAAATCTCCTTAAATATTCGCCAAGCAACTTTCCTGGTCTTTATTTAACATTAGCCAACACACTAGAGCTTATGGTGGATCCTCGCATATGCAGAACTATGTTGAAAATTCATAAAAGAATTATTCCCAAGAGTAAGTAGTCTTCTCTCTATAGTGTATGTAACTTCGGTAGCTGCTCCTTGAAAAGTTGTTGGGAAGAGCCTACAACTTACTCCTCCAGAAGCATTATGCAAATTCATCTGACTCTCAAATGCCAAAAGATGATCATCAGGATCAGTGGTTCTATTGCACTTCAGTGAAGGGACTTTAACACACGACGGTTTTCCAATGGATATTATCTTCTAAGTGAATGGAGCTTTATGGAAATTGATATTAACCCCAGGGTTAAAGGTTCTTTTCCCTTTAATATCAAGTATGTCTTGCAACATTTTATTATCCTCTTCCCTTAAGTAGGTTTCATCATCACGGTAATCCCCTCTATTATGCCTATATTCTGTGTGGGAGATCGAACTGCTTGATGCTTTCATAAATTTTACTGCTAGCTTTTCTTGGTTTTCCTTTGACGATCCTCCTTCGCCTGATTACCGCTTACAATTTTGGAGAACATACTACCGGTGCCTCCTATAAGGTTCCGCTTTTTTCTTTGTGGGCCCATAGTGCTTTTGCCCTTATCCTTGCTTTTGAATACTGAGGTATCTAAATTTTTCCTTGAAGATTCAACCTCTTCCCCTTCTTCAGTAAGCTTTGTAGTTTTAGAGAAATTTTGAGAAAGAATTTTCTCTAGAAGTTCTTGCATCGTTGTGAGCCTTGTGTTAAATTTTGAATTTTAGCCTTGTTGCTTGATGGCTTTACTGGTACTGAAGGTTGTCCAACTTCTGGATTTTCCGGATTGAAGCCTGGAGTGATGTTATCTTCCAAAGTTGCTCATTGTATTATTTCTTGAATCAAAACATTGATTTTTTTAGATCTCACCATTTTCCTGCAACAAAACTTTACATAATTAGTTTCTAAATAAGGAAATGATGGGTCGGAGTTTCGAGCTTTCCTTCTGGTGGCAAAATGTTAAACCAAAAATTGGTTCAATACCCAAGATTTGGCATAGATAGTATTATTTGAAATGGATCCAATACTGCCAATGATCTTTAATATAGTCACGAAGCGGGTTAAAAGTTCAAGTCATGTGTCCAAGGGTAAAACAGGCAAGTAATTTAAATGTGCAATAGTCCATTATTTAACAGGAGGAATAGGCAACTCACATATATCACAATCCTTTGTTCATATGCCAATAGGCATAAGTCATAATCTAAAATAAACTTCAGTTTTGGTGAGAGCTTAAGTGGCCTTGTTCAATATGCAAGTCCAAATTCAAGACTAAGCTAATAGTAAACGATACATACGTCGAAGGCGTTATACTATGCAAAGTTTATTGTCCAAGTCCTTATATGAAAAAAGTTACAATATTGTCAAGAAATCCTCAAATCAATTTAGGATTTATAACATATAATTTGAGAAGTAGAGAAAGAAATGATTCATCCCTCTCCAAGTGGTGGAAGGGGTCTGTTTATAATGGTAGCTGCAAGCGGGATTGCTACCATGTGTTCATCCAGGTAGATACTGTATCGCTGATACTTAGCATCCCTTATTACTATTGATATTCGACATCCTTTTTAGACTATGATTTTTGACATCTATTTCTACCTACAAAAATATGGAGTTCTTTGCCAGTGTTGAGCCTATCATTTTAGTGGAGGTTAGTAATGACTTCCTTTACCAACTCGACATCAATAGCTACTTAGAATTGCTTTACAATAGTTAGTGTTGTAAATAAAGGCTCGATATCCTCTCTTCGTGAGTGAACATTTGATATGCTTTATGGGTATGTCTTCCTCCCTTTGTTAGATATTCAATAACATCTTATGCTATATAAGCTCAATATCACCACTATCTTTTAGAGACTCGACACCTTCTTGATATTAGGCGCTCAATACACTTCTTCACAGTTAAAGCTCGACATCATATTTTACTTGTGAATGCTTGATGATGCTCATTATTTCTTTGAAGTTCGCCATTCCACATAGGTTCAATACCTCTTTATGCACTATTTACATGCCCGACACCTCAATTTGACTTCACCTTCTGTTTTAGATGCTCGACACTGTTATCCCGCTTTTTGGCAAGGCCGTGACACCAAGAACTTGACTAGAAATCAAGGATAGTTCGTCCTGGAGATTGTTAATACACAGGTCTACTATGGATGTTGGTAAATTTTGTCCAAGTCTGGATCGAGCTACAATAGGAATGACATGACAAGCAAAGCTGAGAAAGCCAATGTTCCAAATTTCAAGTCAATCGGAGTTCGTATGCTCAAGATATTGATCGATCACGGATGAGAAATCCAAACTTGCATCGATCATAACTCAAGATCTATAAGTCCAAATGCCACCAAATTTTCACAGGAGCTTACTGGAAACCTAAGGAATGTTCATGCCAAATTTCAGCTCGATTGGATCAATTCTTGATCGATACGAAATTCGTTCCTATCGATCATGGACCGAAAAACACCAACTTGCATCCATCATAACTCGAGATCTACAAGTCCAAATGCTATGAAATTTTCACAGTAGCTTACTGGCAACCTAAGGAATGTTCATGCCAAATTCAGCTCAATTGGATCAATTCTTGACTGATACGAAATTCATACGTATCGATCACGGTCCGAAAAACTCCAACTTGCATCGATCATATCTCACAATTCACAAGTCCAAATGCCACGAAATTTTCACAGGAGCTTGCATGCGACCTAAGGAAGGTTCACGCCAAATTTCAGCTCGATTGGATCAAATCTTGATGGATACGAAATTCGTTCGTATCCATCACGGATCGGGCCGAAACTTTGTGGGATCAATCGTGTGGGCCCCCACACGTGACAGAAAAAGTCTCCCAAGATTTGAGCGAAATATCGGCCTCCTACGCCTATAAATAGCACCCCAGAGCCTACAGAAAAGGGATCTTTTTGCTCTCCTACGTCTAGACTCTGCCGAATCCATTTTTATACTCTATAGCTGCTGTTGTACATGAATTTCAACATTAGAATCCGCTGTAATCTGTTGTAGTCAGTTGTAATCGGCAAGTGAAAATCAATAAAATCATCAACTTCATAGTGGACGTAGGTCATATGCCGAACCACTCTAAAACTCTGTGTTTCTATGCATTTTCTTATATGATTATTAGTGTGTTTGTTAGATCTGCTTCATCTTACATTTATTCTCTTCATTTTATCTCTTCAAACACATCCGAAGAGTGTTGTGCCCGATTTTGGTACAAACACTTTGGTGCTTTCACTGAGAAAAACCCAGTTTTTCTTCCGTTCCTTGGATCTACTTTCGATACCGGATTGCATAAATCTAAAGAGAATATCCAGATCTATTGTTCAGTGGTTCCTTCTATTCTATTCAGATTGCTCCAGATCTTAGAGGAACCACATTTATCATGAAGTTCGTATCCATATTTTCGAATCCAGAAAATATGCTGTTTTTCGTACCCGTATTTTCGAATTCAGAAAATATGTTGTTTTTCGTATCCATATTTTCGTGTCCAGAAAATGTGATGATTTTCGTATCCATGTTTTCGTGTCCAGAAAATGTGATGATTTTCGTGTCCATGTTTTTCGTATCCATGTTTTCATGTCCAGAAAATGTGATGTTTTTTGTTTCCATGTTTTCGTGTCCAGAAAATGTGATGATTTTCGTATCCATGTTTTCGTGTCCAGAAAATGTAATGATTTTCGTATCCATGTTTTCGTGTCCAGAAAATGTGATGACTTTCGTATCCATGTTTTCGTGTTCAGAAAATGTGATGACTTTCGTATCCATGTTTTCGTTTCCAGAAAATGTGATGATTTTCGTATCCATGTTTTCGTGTCCAGAAAATATGATGATTTTGTATCCATGTTTTCGTGTCCAGAAAATGTGATGTTTTTCGTACCCATATTTTCGTGTCCAGAAAATGTGATGATTTTCATATCCATCATTTCGAATCGATTGTAGTCACAACTCATCATTTCGCATTGGTCGATTTCGTACCCATCAGCAGATGGTCTCTCTTCGTATCGATCAAGAATTGACTATTTCGTATCCATTGGATTGATCAAAAATTGACTATTTCGTGTCCATTGGCGAGCGCAACTTCGTATCCATCCAAAGGCAGCTTCCTTCGCATCGACCTTGTTCGTATCCCTCGGCAAGCATTCATTCGAATCGATCAGGATGTACCATTTCGTATCCATCCTGGAAGATCTTGTTCGAACCCATCGGTGCTCGTTAGTTCGTGTCCATCATGTAAACATCACTTCGTATCCATCATGGAACCACTATTCGTATCCATCAAGTTGGAGCGACAATGATCGATACGAAAGGTGATCGATACGATATTAGATCGACACGAAAACTGATTGATACGAAATTCGATCGATACGAAATGATGGATACGAAGTGCAGATCAATCCAGCCAGCTGCATTTCACATCGATCCTCAAACACCACCTCGTACCGAAAATGATGATGAAATTTGAAGAAAAAAATCGGGTACGATCCAAATTTCCTAAAAGGAGGCTAAAGGAATATATTGATCTTTCCATGACTGGACGGGACGTAGGGGGTTACAGCAGCAATTGTTGAATTGCAATCAAGGAACGGATAAAGAAATACTACTCAACTGGTGCTCCCAGAGGCTGGAGAACCTAGCTAATATGTTAAGAACTAAAGTTGATTAATGTATCATGCTTCTATGGTGGACTGCAACTTCCCACAATTGACCAGCAATTAAAACTCTTGAATTGACAACTATGGTATGATGGCTTACATGACAACTGCTCTACGTTGTCTACTCTGCCAACTCAAAACATAGGTGGCCACCGCTGAACCATCTTCAAATGCCCGCATCTTAATCATTCCACATCCATATGACTAAAAGCATAGTATACAACCTTAAGAGGACTTCCTTACTATCTTATACGGGCCACCTTCCTGGTCAAAATTAGAAACAATCACCAATCTATGAGCCCATCTTAATCTACTCACCATCCAAATGGCATTACCAACCACTCGAACGTTGGGCAATCGTTCATACATCATTCACTAGTATTACAAGGCCCTGTAGCCTTAAAATGAACCTGATAATGTTGATTTTAGTATCTTTCCCAGTCAGGACCCATTCATTGAGACCATCCTACATGCAAAATTTCTAGCAAAAGTTCAGCATGCTGACTATGTCAGTGTACTATGAAAAATCAACCTCCGACACTATCTCATAAAGTGAGAGTGGTGAATGGATTCCACGAAGAGTGATGAATGCCATCTAATGCAGATGTCTCCCCTATTCCTCAAAGAAGACTTTCAATCAGTTTGATAAGAGAACTGGCGGATAGCCACCACCAACTACATCAGCATATCGTACCTAATATAGAGTTGATGAACTAGATGAAGAATCAATGCCGCAAGATAAGGAGGAAACCTACTCCATATTCTAAGTCGAGAAGCTCCTCTTCTTTAGATGGCTACCATGGATGCCAACGCCATAAGGCTGCTCCGGAAAGGATAGCTCTGACAATATGCTCGAGCCCTATAAAACGAAGGGCTGGGAACCCCCGATCCCCTATCAATCAAGAAATTTGATCAAGCTAAACCACTGGCATTAATCTTCCAACTAAGAAGGGATAGACTGAAGTGCAACAGCAAGCATACGACGCTGCTTCACTAATCAATTAGATTTAATCCGATCTCTTTAGAATTAATTCTATTTCAATTTCATTTATGTTGCGAAATATGACCGACTTGAATTAAACTACTTGCAAATGATGCAGGTAACCGAGTACTTAAGGATGGATGCAAAACAACCTCCGTGGACTATGCTCAAATCATCGAGGTATCATCACGACAAGCATGATTCAACCACTCGTCGGCTGCTATATGCACCCGACTTGGGGGCAGGGCATTAAAGCAGAAGAGACTGACAAGGTTGGGGCTCCAGTACAAAGTGGATGCAACCGACCATCCACCCATACGCCTATGCAATTTAATTAGGAGATTTGAGAAAGACTTGGAGTTATACTTCCCAACAATGCACTCTCCATCTCTTACTTGAAGCTCGCCAAAATACTTATGCTTCTTTAGATGCCCAATAAAATCGAAATCACACCAAAGGTGGACGTGACGTGACCGTCCATGCATCCAATCCTGCATTGGACACTTGGGGTTATTTAAGAATGCATGTTTAAAATGGATATGACTTGACCATTCACTCTCCAGTTTGCATCAGTGATTCCGCAAAACAATCGTACCTTAAACCGACTTCGTTGGGGGCCAACCTCAAATTATAATCATCAACAACTGACTGCCTACTCATTAACCATCATGAGCCATCATTTCAACTCTCTTCCTCAGCTCAATCGGAAGAACGCAAAGTATAAAGTGGACGTGACTTGTCCATCCCCTCTCCAACTCTTGCCCCCAACTTAAGGGAAAATACAAAACTCAAAGTGGATGTAGTTCAGCCATCCTCTCCTCTGCTCGAGCTCAAAGCTCGCCAGAACACTAATCTTACTCCTTAGGCTTGGCAGAACTGGGATACAAATGAACATGGATGCGATTCAACCGTCCATAAACTAAATCTCATCCTTCGTTGATAGCAGATAAGTGGAAAGTAATCGAGATCCCATCGATCACTTGCTAAGTGAAACCTCATCTCGGGGGCAAGCCATCACATCAAAGGCTGAACTGGACCGACACACGACAGTTCTATAACTAACTCCACTTTCCCAGAGTGCGAATTGGAGTATAAACATCAACTCTAGGTTCCCAGGGTGCGAACCAGAGTATAAACACTAACTCCACTTTCCCAGAGTGCGAATTGGAGTATAAACATCAACTCTAGGTTCCCAGAGTGCGAACCGGAGTATAAACACTAACTCCACTTTCCCAGAGTGCGAATTGGAGTATAAACATCAACTCTAGGTTCCCAGAGTGCGAACCGGAGTATAAACACTAACTCCACTTTCCCAGAGTGCGAATTGGAGTATAAACATCAACTCCAGGTTCCCAGAGTGCGAACCGGAGTATAAACACTAACTTCACTTTCCCAGAGTGTGAATTGGAGTATAAACATCAACTCCAGGTTCCCAGAGTGCAAACCGGAGTATAAACACTAACTCCATTTTCCCAGAGTGCGAATTGGAGTATAAACATCAACTCTAGGTTCCCAGAGTGCGAACCGGAGTATAAACACTAACTCCACTTTCCCAGAGTGCGAATTGGAGTACAAACATCAACTCTAGGTTCCCAGAGTGCAAACCGGAGTATAAACACTAACTCCACTTTCCCAGAGTGCGAATTGGAGTATAAACATCAAATCTAGGTACCCAGAGTGTGAACCAGAGTATAAACACTAACTCCACTTTCCCAGAGTGCGAATTGGAGTATAAACATCAACTCTAGGTTCCCAGAGTGCGAACCGGAGTATAAACACTAACTCCACTTTTCCAGAGTGCGAATTGGAGTATAAACATCAACTCTAGGCTCCCAGAGTGCGAACCAAAGTATAAACACTAACTCCAAACTCCCAGAGTGCGAGTTGGAGTATAAACATATAAATGCGGTTCCGGAGAGGGTGGACCCATCCGCCTAACGACTTCGGTCGTATCCTAACCAAGTTTGAGGAGGATGGACCCGTCCATCTAACGACCTTGCTTGTTAACTCGGGGTGGATGTGATCTGACCATCCACGATCCCAATAAATCCATCGTTCCCAGAGTGTGAACGAATTCCTAAAAAGCCCAAGCAGATGTGACTGACCATCTGTCGGCTATCTCCAAGTTCCCAGAGCGCGAATTGGAGTATAAACATTAATTTCAGATTCCCAAAGTGCGAACTGGAGTATAAACATCCACTAACTCCAGATTCCCAGAGTGCGAACTGGAGTATAAACATCAACTAACTCCAGATTCCCAAAGTGCGAACTGGAGTATAAACATCAACAAACTCCAGATTCCCAGAGCATGAATTGGAATATAAAACACCGACTCACTCTAGTCTTGAGAGCGCGGACTGGAGCACAAATGCCAAATGGGTGTGACTGACCACCCATCAACTAATTCCAGATTCCCAGAATGCGAACTGGATTGTAAACATCAACTAACTCTGGTCCCGAAAGCACAGGCTGGAGTATAAAGACCTAATGGGTGTGACATATCACCCATCAACCAACTCCAATCCTCGAAGCATGGATTGGAATATAAGTACCAAAAGCGAATGTGGTTTGACCATCTACTTTCCAACTCTTCCCTTAGCATGGGGGCACACTTATCATAAAAAATAGGATGCGATCTGACCATCTAGCACAAAGCGGGAACGACACGACCGTTCATGCATCAACACTTATCCCCGGCATGGGACGTATAACATAATCTTATAAGGGTGCACTCCAACCGAACAAGACAAAATTTCTTCCTTGATTCGACAGGAAATGCAGATACGCAAAACGGACCTAGCTGAACGTCTTATTCCAAATGGATGTGATTACCCATCATACCGCAAATGAACGTGACATGACCAATCATCCGCTAACTCTAGCCAATGATCTGGCGGATTGTGCATGCAACGTGGACGGATGTGACCCAACCATCCACTAATCAACTCCTTTCTCCAATTCAGTAGGAGAAACATCAAATTAAAGTTGTCGCAATGTGACTGACTTCACTTTGACTTTCGCCATTGACTAGTGCTAGAGGAATTAATAGAGAAAAATGTAGTTCGACCATTTTGTGCCAAAATTCTTAGTCCCCAGAGTGTGGACAAGGGTATAAACATCAAATAGGTGTGACTAATGGCCCTTCAACTACCTCTAGTCCCTAAGTGCGACTGCGAGCATAGACAAATGAACGAATGTGATTCGACCATTCATTCACCAACTCCGACCTTAAGTCGACGGGAGAAGTATAGACTCACTACAGATGCAATTAGATAGTCAACAAACTAACTCTGCTAACCTCAGACCAGGGGCAGAGGCTTAAATCACTGAAAGAAGAGAAAGGTGACTCGCTACATCGCTAGCTTAGCATCCTTTAAAACTTAAGGCGACGACTGCAAAGAGGCCTTAAAGCTAACCAATCAGAATGATGCCCGAAGTTATGGGAAACCAATTATATCTTACTGCCGGATCGATAGTCAATATCGATCTGCACCTTTCGCATCATACCAATAGATTGATGGCAATGAGGTCCATGCATTCTACATTGTGTCACTAGATCAACGGCCAATATCGAACCCTTCGACTACAAATCGATGTGACACGAGTGCCTATCGAATACCTTCGACCACCAGAGCATGGATAGAACCACGAATGAGTGTGACTAAACCATCCGTCCTCCGTCACCTTCCTTCGATCCGTCAAGTTGGGCTTGAGACCGGATAAGCATGACTTGACTGCATTTGAGCTGACTTTATTCCCAGATTTGATGGGAAAGTGTAAATCAAAATGGATGTGGTTGATCACCTAACTTCAAAAGAATGCAATGCGACCATTCATTCTTTGGCTCTTAAGAAAATCCGACTAAACGAGCAATTCACAACAAGTACGACCTAAATATCCGCGCACCGATTCTTACCCTCGGTTCGAGGAAGCATCAATCCTGCATTGAATCTTACTGGACAATTTACTCTTCAATTTTTGCCCCGAGTATGACAACATAGGCAGCAAAGTGAATGCCGATAAGGCAATGAGGTATTCTGCCTAGAGGAAAGAACTTGGACAAAATGCAGGATAAGGCACAACTAAGCCTTCCATCGGTTAACTCGATCCAATGTTTCAATGGGACAGAATGCAAAATTAAAGCGAACATTATCTACCTTGCTTCTTATCGAGATATTCCCCAGACTTGGGGGCATGCACGAGAAATGAGATGAATATAATTTGATCCTTTATCAAACAACTCTAGCTCTTACAGCTTGAATTACAGTATAAACACAGTAGAAGCTAGGCTCAGTCATTCGCACAATACATCCATCAACCCAAGACCTAGGGCATGAGTGCAATCATCCAAGAGATGGATACGCCTACTCAATCCTATAGCTTCGGCCTAGTATTTATAACAACTTGAAGTTGCAACCGAAAAGATGCTTAGAGACAAAATCATCAAATCGATGCCCGGACCTGTGGGCAACTGATCGTCATTCTGACCTTTCCAATGAGCAATGGATCATGAGTACATTGAATGGAAAGTGCATTGCTCGAAAACTCAAGTAGATTACTATGCTGCAACACGTGATACAAGGCTAAACTCTATTGAGCCTTTTATTCGACGCCCATACAAGCCTGATCATTTACCATTGCAAATAAGCACATAAAGTGCCTACAACCCATCACAAGTATTGTAGATCAGATCACAACTCTTCGCAATGATGATGCAAGAGTTAACTGCATTGTTCCAGGTGAATTTGATATGTCTGCTTGGACTCGATCTCATATATATATATATATGGACTCTCACCAACTGTTGAGAACCTTGCATTAAATGTCAACCAGATGCATGTCTCGGTGAATTAAAAACGAAGCGACATAGATCTAGAAAGATCTGCTACACTAAAGGAGGAGGTGAATCTACACAAAACCAATAGGTTTATCCACGAAGTCCTCAACCCAAAATGAGTATCCAATCCTTTACTTATGAAAGAAACAAATAGAGAGTGGCGGACGTATGCCAACTACTCAGATTTGCACAAGGCATGGCAAAGCATAGCTTTCCACGTCCAATGATTAGCCGACTAATAGACTTGACCATCGGACATGAATTACTCTCATCCATGGATGCAAATTCCTGATACAATCAGATACCGAAACATGTCCTAGACAAGGAATACAACTGTTTCATTACTGAACTGGGCCTATAGTGCTATGCTGCAATCCTTGGCTTCAAACTTGAGAATGCTTATGCTACTTACCAAAGGACGATTAACAGATCATTCAAAAATCATATCGGCTGATTGATGAAAGTATATGCGGTTAAGATGCTCGTGAGGTCACGATCATCGAATGACCATATCGATGACTTGGCAAACATATTCAGTGCTCTCCAACAACTATAGAATGAAACTTGATCCTTTGAAATGCTCTTTCAGCATTGTATAAGAAGAATTCTTGGGTTTCGTCATCGATTCTTGTGGGATTGAGGCTACTGTCATAAAATGCTGAAGATTAGAGTCACCCATATATCGAGGAAACCAAGCAGCTCTGATAGATCGCTCAGAGAGACCTCCTATTCTACCCAAGACGTTGGATCTTGAAGATCTATACCTTAATTGGGTCATGTCAACACACGCCATAAGCATTGCAATGCTAAATGTATGGAAACTAATCTAAAGACCAGTATATGATGAAAGCTAGCCATTGACAATCTTACCCTGCTAATGTTTGTATCGACCAACCGTTACGATAGGTCCAATGGCAACCTTAGATGTCTGAAAGGTTACTCAAATGGAATATCGAGCTAAGCCAATTTGATATCACTTATCTCCCTCAAAGAGCTATCCATGGTCAAACATTGGCATACTTCATATCTGAATTCACTGCATCAGACGATTATCCGAAGAATAGTAGAGAATCATCCAACCGATGGAGAATATACATAGATGGCATTTCCAATAATCGGCTTTCTAACATCGAAGTCGTATTAGTTACTCCTGAGGAATGATCTATCCGCTATACCCTGAAACCCAACTTCCCTGTAACAAAACGAAGCTGAGTATGAAGCCTTGGTCGCCATGCCGAGACTTGCAAGAAGACTAGGAATAGAAACTTTACATATCTTATATGATTTCTGGTTAGTGTGCCATGTCAAGGAGGACTATCTGACTAGGAGGCAACGTCTTTCTCCTTATCTCAGCTAGATCCTAGAGATACTAGCCGACTTCGAGCATTACACCACTATGCAAATCCTCGGAGAACAAAACGAAAAGGCCGAATCATTAGCCAAGCTAGCCAGTTCTGGGGATGTGCAACAAATAGACTTTATCCCAGTTGAAATACTTATTATTCCAAGCACTGATAGATGAAGATCGACTAGATCTTAGAGATGGATCCAGGAAAGGGTTCATGGATGGCTCCTATCAAAGACTATTTAATGGGGGGAATTCTTATTGAATAGGGGAATGAAAGGTGGCATATCCTCCACGAAGCATCACTGCATGATTATGTCTGGATCGTTCGACTCCATCGACACAAAGCATTACACTTGTATCCATCAATCCAAGACCCAATATTACGTATCCATCGATACGAAGCATACATTCTAACATCTCAAATCGATCCAGGAGAGGATCGATACGAAAGGAAGGACTTAAAACAACCTTCGAACGTTGTTACAACTCAAATTTAACTTCGATCCAGGAGAGGATCGATACAAACTCAATCCAAACAAAAACTAAAGAACTTGATGACGACCTGTAAATGTGCAAACATGAATAGGTGTCAGGCCAACATATGTGCATGTATGCCAAACTAACACTCAATTCTCAATGTTACCAAGCATTGAATGCTTACCTGATGACGATCAAAATGATGAACAACAAATCGCTAGTGCTCAACACTCAGTTACAACAAAACACTGCATGGTCATTGACAATCAACAATTTGACATCTACATCACTGAAGATCAACCAAAGGCTACATCTGTTGATGAAAAGATAGCAACTACTCAACGAAATGGATAGAACTTTTTAGAATGAAGATGGCAGTTTTCAAAGCACGTCATGTTCACACAAGATGTACTTTGGGGGGAAAATGTTATCCTGCCTTTTGGCAAGGCCGTGACACCAAGAACTTGACTAGAAATCAAGGATAGTTCGTCCTGGAGATTGTTAATACATAGGTCTAGTATGGATGTCGGTAAATTTTGTCTGAGTCCGGATCGAGCTACAATTGGTATGACATGACAAGCAAAGCTGAGAAAGACAATGTTCCAAATTTCAAGTCAATCGGAGTTCGTATGCTCAAGATATTGATCGATCACGGATGAGAAATCCAAACTTGCATCGATCATAACTCAAGATCTATAAGTCCAAATGCCACAAAATTTTCACAGGAGCTTACTGGAAACCTAAGGAATGTTCATGCCAAATTTCAGCTCGATTGGATCAATTCTTGATCGATACGAAATTCGTTTGTATCGATCACGGACCAAAAAACTCCAACTTGCATCCATCATAACTCGAGATCTACAAGTCTAAATGCTATGAAATTTTCAAATTAGCTTACTGGCAACCTAAGGAATGTTCATGCCAAATTTCAGCTCAATTGGATCAATTCTTGATCGATACGAAATTCATACGTATCGATCACGGTCCCAAAAACTCCAACTTGCCTCGATCATATCTCACAATCCACAAGTCCAAATGCCATGAAATTTTCACAGGAGCTTGCACGCGACCTAAGGAAGGTTCACGCCAAATTTTAGCTCAATTGGATCAAATCTTGATGGATACGAAATTCGTTCGTATCCATCATGATCGGGCCGAAACTTTGTAGGATCGATTGCGTGGGCCCCCCCATGTGCCAGAAAAAGTCTCCCGAGATTTGAGCGAAATATCGGCCTCCTACGCTTATAAATAGCACCCTAGAGCCTACAGAAAAGGGATCTTTTTGCTCTCCTACGTCCAGACTCTGCCGAATCCATTTTTATACTCTATAGTTGTTGTTGTACATGAATTTCAACATTAGAATCCAGTGTAATCTGTTGTAGTCGGTTGTAATCGGCAAGTGAAAATCAATAAAATCATCAACTTTATAGTGGACGTAGGCCATATGCCGAACCACTCTAAAACTTGTGTTTCTATGCATTTTCTTATATGATTATTGGTGTGTTTGTTAGATCTGCTTCATTTTACATCTATTCTCTTCATTTTATCTCTTCAAACACATCCGAAGAGTGTTGTGTCCAATTTTGGTACAAACAGACACCCTCTATAGGTATCGAGGCTTGATTCTCCCTTGTTTTGTGTGCTCGGCACTTCTTTAATGGCTATAATGATTTTTCAGTCCTACAGTGTTTAAGTTCGACAACCTTTTGTGATTCGATATCTCAATTATTCGCTGATTCTTTTGAGTTACTTAACTCTTGAGTAGGAACCTAGCTATCACCATCATATTAAATATTCGACACCATCTTATTGATGGAGCATTATTAGCAATTTGTTTGATCACTGATTCGATACGTAACATATTGTCACATAGTTATTGGTTTGCCCCCTCACCATATTTTTATGGACTCGATGTCTTCTTTTTGGGATGTCTTCATACCAATCATGTTTCTTTCAAGTACACTTAGCAAATAAGAAAGTATGCGGATAACATTATCAATTGCAAAATCTTGACTAATACTTTATTTAAGATACTTGATTAAATTTTTAGCTACCAAAAAATTTCTTTTTCTACTCTTTGACGTCATCTCATAAATAGGACCTTTTTTTACTATATATGACCTCTTATCACTCCATTCCAATTATCCTATCGTTGAGATAGCTCAATATGAGATGATACCTTGCCATTTTAAATCAATTAACATAATGACAAATACTATGGTTTATACTTAGGATTTCGCATTTTAATGCATTGGAACTACACTTTCTCCTAAAAGGAAACATGAACACTGTAACTTTTCATAAATTATCTAAAAGAAGATTTGTGTTATGTTTAGAATTACAAGGAATTATCTTTTTAATCATTATTGAAATAGATAGGACAAAATACGGTAACTATCCTTATTTTGGACATCTCTTTCTTTTGGGTATATTCCTTGTCATTTCAAATAATACACTTTATATTAAAACTGGATAATTTATAGAGATTTACATTGTTACATGCTTCATTCCAATGAATTAAAATACTACTTGAATCTCATTCCTATTTTATAACAATTTCCAATTTTTTGTTTACTAGTTCATATATTTTATCCAACAATTTTCTACGATGACTACTTCCACATTTTTATTTGCTTAAGTGATTTGAGTCTACTAACTTGGACCTATTACATAATCTATAAGTTTTAGAAACTACTACTATCCATTATTTATGATTTTTAAGTATGTGCAACATTCAGCACTACAATTCCAAGATTCACATTTAGGCATCCATAGAACACAACTATTATGACATAAATCCAATAACATGTATAAAGCAGATACCTTCCCATTCTTGTCCACCTAGTATGCATGTAGCCTACAAGGGACAACACGATATCGAGACTTCCCATAGCCGACGGGTGTCCTATTCTCATCTATATGGTACCAACTACTATCTCATTGATATAGTGCCCAGACTTATATTTACTACCCCATTCTAGATTGCCTAATGTTATAAGGTAAATGCCTATTTTGTTGCATACCATACTTAATATGGCTTCATGTAGACCTTACTTGTCCCTTTAACACTTCAAACCAAAATATTTCTTGCATTAGCAGCATCCTTTGATAAAATAAAATATCTCAGCTTACTCTTTCCTTACTCTATAATAGGGTTAGTTAAATCATACTTTTCAACCTTCCTTACTTAAAAGATCCTACAATTCAAACCATACTTTGGTAAAGAGACATATGTTGGTGTTCATATTTCACTACTACATGAAGTTCGACCTAGTACTTTGTCCCTCCAATTCAACTGTTGCTTGAAAAGGTTATTAAGTTCCCATGTTGCTTTTTGTCTCTATCCCAACCATTCAATGCTTCCATATTCTATAGTCAATTTTTTTATAGTGGGTTTTCTAATCCTATTTATCTAACTCCAATCTATTCCTTTTCTTTTAAGTTTTAGTGATAGTCAATATATTTTCACTTTAACTTTTTACATCAAAACCTCTGATTTTTTCCTATTACTACAAAACTAGTAAGTTTTTAAACCTTAAAACCTTTATTCATTTTTAACAACTATTTCCTTTTACTAGGATCATAGCATTTTCTTTAATTAAATTATCAAAAATGATTTACCTAACTTAGTAAAAATGCACACAAAAGAACACTTTTCAAAAATATTCTTTATAAATAAGAAATATTTCATAAAAATGTATTTTAAAGACAATGTAGCATTTTTAACTTATTATTGTTGTTATTTTAGAATTTGACAAAACATTGATAAAAGCATTCCCCAAATACCAACAATTTCTTGTTTATAAATGGAGTTCAATGTTGGGTATACTTACCTCTCAAATTTTGTTTCTCAAAAGTGCTTTTGTCAAAAGCAAAGTGCACATTGAAGTAGGTATAAAAATGTGCCCAAAAACGAAATCAAAAGCTTTAAAACAGTTGTTAAAAATAACTTTTCACCAAATTCTTTAATTTTGCTTTTTGAACAAATCCCATAAAGTTTATCTGACTATTTCATATAAAATCATAAACCAAAATCTTTCTATTGAAATATCATATATTTACTGTGTCTAACTTTTTAGAAAACATTTTCATTTGTTTACCATTACGTTGTAGTAGACAATAGCAACCAATTACCTAAGCCCACTTATATCTAACAATCCTTTAAGTGTATAAAGTTATGTCATCCTTTTAAGAGGTGGTCACTCAAGTTAATTCTTAATACTGTGTCCAATTTTAGTATAGAAATAATTCAGCCCTGCCTTTATGTAAATATGAGTCCTTATAACCGTACGAAAAAGGGTTTCTACTCTAACTGGAGGAATTTGCCTAAGCTCGTAAAGTCCTCTATCACATTTCCTTCTTCGCTTTGTTGGCATCTTATTCTTATTATAAGGGTCTCTTGGTACTAATCTTCTTCGTTCAGCTATAATTTTGTAATTTACTTGCTTATAGAAGGGATATGTCAATAACTACATTATGTGCCCAAATGTATAGGATGTTGTGTATTGATACACATACCAGAAAATCATAATTAGCGCTCCAAGTTAGATTTGGTTAATCTTATTACCTAGAACTTGTACTCATTCTCACTATTCGTGATTGAGAATTATATTCAACTTTCCCTCAAATAGTACAGGCATGAATAAGAAGGAACTTTAGAATATAGATAAAATCTTGGAAATCTCTTTGAAAACTTTTATCTATACATATATTTATATATTTTCAAAACACGTTTTTGAAAACTTTTCGAAAAATGTTTTAGAAAACCATTTTTTCAAAAAAAATTCAAATACATTCTCTCAATTCATACCCAAATTCAAGGGAATCCTAAATCTCACTCTTATATCAAATGTAATAACCCGCACTTCTGGACACATCGATCCAAAGCTCGGCGTGGTTTTTGCCTCGTGCCATGCCGAGAAATACGAACTACTGGGATTTTAAAATATTATAGAGCATAATTATAAGAGTAAGTTCTAAATTATTCTACACTTTCAGGTCTTACGGCGGAAGAAATTAAAATATATGTACGAAAAAATAGACATCTTAGAAAAGCAGTCTCCAAAATACTTGTCTTATATATACGTTATTTTCAAATTTGAATATAAGCATTATAGACATTTAATACAATAAGTGACTATAAGAGGAACAATGAATAATATGAGAACCCCAACGTGAAGCTCTTTTCTCAACATACTATGTCCAATCAACCGCTAACTTGTCATCCTATGGTGGAAAAAATGAAAAGGAAAGAGTGGATCAGACAAAAGTCTGGTGAATGAGAACAAATTTAATATGTGATGATTAAGTGTAATTAAATTTAAGACTACTCTAATTGATGTAGGGTGTGCTACAAGTGCATGTGAATTCCTAAGGTCCAATACCTAAGGATTTTGTTTTAACACAATGGGTCGAACTATAAATCAAACCTCATACTTATGATCGACCAATGTCCGTTGAGTTATCTAAAACTACCTATCATTACTACGCTTGAGCGGAGAACCCCGAAATGCAGACTTGTACTATAAACCTATAATGCGACTCATTATATGCACCCATTGTCCGCCTCTTGATCGCGGTGCTAAATGTCTCATATTTTAGCCTCTTATTGTCCAGCACCAGCATCCACTTGTACCACATCACGCCTGAACCGTGAGTACAAGAACACCCATTAAGACCGAGCCCACTTACTTGGTATCTTCATAGGTAGGTGCCACCACGACGAAATACCACCCAAGTGTCTACGCGATACGTCATCCTAGCCAGCTCTTTATAAGGGATTTACAGTCCTACAATCTCTCAATAGGGGATTTATGGCCCTACCATTTATTTATAGGGGATTTACGTCCCAACACTTCTCTTGATAGGGCATATATATGGTTCTACCATTTCTTTATAGGGGATTTACAGCCCTAGACTTCTCTTAACAGGAGATTTACGACCCTACCATCCCTATTATGTTTACTTTGCTAACAAATAGGCTTAAATAGTAAATTTTCCCTTTATATAATTTTTTTCGAAAATTACATAAATTTTATATAAACTTGGGCCTCGGGTCGAGGTTCATTATCTGCCAATTTTCTTTCGATCGGTCAATCAAGACTACCTAAGGTCGACATCTACCGATCGACCCAGATTTCCCTAGGTCAACCAATCACGCCTTGACATTAGGGTATTTCTTTCTTCCTACTATCAATTAATTTCTTTTTTAATTACATCGACTAATAATTTCAGTTAGCCCTAATCTCTACTTATAACCAGTCTAATTTCCCAATTTCAATAAAATCTAAGATTTGTGATTTAAGGTTATAAATTTGACATCAAACAAGTGTTTAGTTTAACTAATTAAATTTCCAATCAATATAAATTGACTTCTGGCATTTTAGGGATTAAATTAGTATTTAGACGATTTCAAATTTAAGTTGATAAGTTCGGTTCTAGGGTTCTAGCATATCCAATTAGGGTTCTAACATTCTACATCAGTTACAATAGCTTAAATTTAGCCTTCAATCTTTTGAATATGCTATTTTCTTTCTTCGATGAATGATACGAAAAGCTCTTTTCTTTCTTCACTGCGAATGAAATATTTACACAGGATAAAGCATTTGTAGTTTTCAGGACACCGAGCCCATCCGCATAGATAACACACTGCACTAGCCCTGGTCAATGCTTGAAATCTGATGAGTCGGCATAAATCGATATTTTTTTGGAATTCAAGTGTTAAGCATAAGAAGACCTTTAGTTATAAATAGAATTACCTGACCTTGTTAGATACAAATTCTGTTGTATAAAATGAATCACCCGTCATCCCATTGTAAATCCAGTAGTGGAAGTCTGGCACTCTCAAAAGCCATATTGACAACAACTATGCCTTCACAAATGGTTTCAGTAGCACCTACTTCTTTGGCACCGCCAGCTGAATACGGTCAATTGGTTCCAGATGGTCCGATCGTATATTGAACTCTTCCAAACTTTAGAGTTTTACTCAACCCTTCGGAGAGCTTCCTCCGTAATCCTTGCTAAAGTTCTGCATAACATTTGTTTATAGCATAGCATTTCGGATGACGACATACTCCTTCCATTGGAAAAAGAGTTTGCACATATATGTAACATCCCCTATCTTAAGGCATGAAGCTAAGCACTATAGATGCTGCTGTCATCTATAGGATTAACTTCCGGTGACAAAATACGGTAATGTTAATGGTATCCATAATATCAGATGAAATAAAATCACACATTTCAAAAACAACTTTTCTTATTACATTTCAAAACCATATTTCATATTCAATTACATAATCCCAAATAATTTTCCAGGTTTCGATCAAATATAGTTATCACAAATTACGCCAAGAGCGACATATGAAGATGCCCCCTTGGATGATCAGAGAACTAAATAGACATATTTGTCTTATATACAACACAGTAGATATAAAATTAAAAAGCTCCTATATATCTATCTTTGCCTCCTATGTCTTCAGAAGCTTATTCATCCATCTACTAAACCTATAAACCTTAAGTCTCGGTCTAATCAAATTAATTTTGAGCACCTGAGAGTTTAAGCGGAAAACATAAATTTCGAGTCAGACATAAAGCCTTGTCTGAATAATATTATTACATCTCGGTTTTTTGATATTCAGTGAGACCACACCGCTTAGCGGAATGGGTTTACCCTCACTAATAACCCTTTTAAATCATATCTATTGAAAATCAGAATCCTGAAATCAAAATGATTGAAACAATACTAGCAAGATATACATATGCATAAAAATTAGGAAATCTATGGACTATTTGTCCATACTATAGTTTTACTTGGCTGACTATTAACCACAGGCTGACTCGAGCCTTCCATACATAACCAAAATCTAACTTCTGTTGGACAAAATTCTGGACTGACTACCCTTAACTTCGGGGCTAACTGCCCTTAACTTCTTTTTCTAGGATCAGCTGAACCTAATTGTTTTGCGGGCTTACCAATAACCTATCTCTTCCCTGTATATTTCTTTCAGTGTGTAACCTTAATTTAGTCCCATATGTGACAAGCCCTACACACTAGAAAATTGGACTTATTTTAGCCAGGTGCTAATAGCTAAACTATAGGGTGCGACCCGGCCCGCTTGGTCTTCTGATATATGAGTCATAAACTTGAGGTTACTACCATTTTCATAAATTTTCTGTCATAGGGTTAACTACCCTATCGAAACTTTCTTTCCTTGTAAACATCCTTTACAAATGATTTACCCTTAAATCATACTTTTAAAAAATAAGGAAATCATGTACATTGTTTTTCTCAAAATACTTAAGCCATGATATATATACACACACACACACATACACTTTACATAAAACAATGTTGATGAAACCTAACGGGATTATCTATCGCTCTAAAGTAAGTTAAAACACCTTTTTAACTTAAAAGAACATAGGGCATGAATCCAAGGTAAACCATTCGAAACCTTTGTTTAAAAATTTAAACAATCCCTTTCGAATCCATCGAAAGTACCCCTTCCAAATAAGTTAACTATTTCACCTTGAAACACTAGGCTGAAAGGCCAAAACATGCCTTTCGAAACCTTCAAAAATAGAACTTTCGAAACTATTGAGAGTAACCCTTCGAAAGCTTTATTAAAACCGTAGACATTCTCTTTTCAAAACACTTTAAGCTTGCCTTTCGCAAGCATTGGAAATCTTCCATTCAAATATTCAAGTAAACCTTTTAAAAACATTTGGGTACCTCCCCTTCGAAACCTTTCGAAAGCATTAAAACTCCTTGCTTAAAACATTCCATTCAAAAGCATTAAAACTCCTTACTTAAAACATTCCTTTCGAAAGTATTGGGTTCAAGTAGAATTTTGTGGAACATAGCTTTGAAATTATTTAAAACCATTTCTTTACCTTTGGGTTTAACTTTCAATATATCCAAGGGTCTTAAAAGAACTAGCGTGAAAGCATTACTTTCGAAATCATTATTCCTAAGTAAAAGAAAGTGGATGGTTTCAAAACCAACCCTTTCAAAAGCATTGATTTGAAGGGTTAAATGCGGCAGCATGGGTTTCGAACCCATTCGAAAGCTTCACTTAAAAATAAAAAGGCGACAACCCCTTTTAAGAACCCTTTTTGATAAAACAAAGGCATATTTGACTAAGTCGAAAGCTAATATAACTCCTTTGAAAGCCTCATTTGTAACCAAAATAGTTCCAAGTTTATAACGGATTCTTTTACCCCCTTTGAAAGCATGGTTTTGAATCTACACCTATCACCTATCTCCAATCCACTACATATCAAGGCATTGATACCATGTGTATTGGTTTCGACTTGGTTAGAGGTGGAAGTATAGGGTCGAAAGGTTGCAAATAGAAATGGAAAAGCAGTAAATACTTGCAAAACTGATAATTAGCTTTTTAAAGTAATTCCTTCTCAACTAACTTGTCTTATTTGTCAACATATAATTGGTTGCCAATTCTTTTACAAAAGCTTTTTTCTAAAAGTGCTACCGGATTCAGTAATTAACAATTAAAAACATTTAGCAAATTGGCCCCTTCTCCATTTAAGTCCCATACCTTAATTAATTTTATATCCATAATAAAACACTTAGGAAAATTCTCCAAAATTCTCATAAATCACTTTTAATATAATTTCTAACATAATTAAATTTCTGACTCAAGGCTATCATAATTTTGTTGAATTAAACCCAATTTTACCATTTTATTTCCAGAAAATTCATAATAAATCTACAAAAGCTAAGAAAATTATGAAACTTGAAACTCATCTCTAAAATAATATTTTTGACTTTATCTCAAAAATGCAAGTCATATGGATGTCGTTTAATAGGTTCTCCAAATCACAACTTATCATATAATCTATATGAAGCATCATAATTCATCAACAAGCATATATATCCATTTAAACAAACAAATCATGGCATATAATTTGCAAAACCAATTCGGATCTTAGCTAAAAACCAAAACAATAAAAATGAGATGTAAGCACTATTATTCACCTTAGCTTGATTGTTAAGAAGGTTGAGATTTGCTCTTGGACTAATTTGCTTAAGCTTCCTACTTGCTTTCTTGCTTATCTTCCTCTTGTTTTCTTCTAATTGTGGCAGGCCAAACTCTATGTTTAATTTTGTTTGTGAATATTGGAATGAGAATGAGATAAGGGTTTCGGGTATAAGAATATAACCTATTCCTATTTTTCCCTTGCCTTATTACCTTTACTTACTTCATTTTAAATTTTCATTTGTTTATTCATTACTTAAGGCACGGCTACCTTATAATTAATTACACAAATCTCAATCTCTTAACCACTTTAATCTTTACATTATTCTATTTTATTTATCTAATTAAATCTCCTGAATAATATTATTTAAAATTAGGGGTGTTACAATATGCCACCTTTGGGGTTCACCGCTTGCTACTGGTACATGTGCTTGAATGGAGCAGTGCCCCCCTTCAATCACTTCTTGAGAGAGACTCTTCTGAACTTAGGAATTGCTCCATTTAAGATTCACCCTAAGGATATGCAATTTTGACTTGTCTCTACGTTTTATTTACGCAGACATTTATTCGTGCCCCAAGCTTTGATGAGTTGAAATATTTCCTCTTCTTTAAGAAGAGAGATGATTGTCCGTCCCTTGTGATCATTGAGGCTCAAAAAATTGCAAATCATGTTGTAGCATCAAAGTAACCTGTCTTAATTCAAGACCCAATATTTTTTTGTCAGGTGTCCTGATGGATTTCATCATCTTTGGATGACAGGGGGTAAGTTTTCTCTTTTACTCATTGAGATTTGATATGATGATGCGGGATTTTTTATAC
Organism: Allium cepa; assembly: GCA_030765085.1. Lineage (NCBI taxonomy): Eukaryota > Viridiplantae > Streptophyta > Magnoliopsida > Asparagales > Amaryllidaceae > Allium > Allium cepa. The sequence goes on from CM060943.1 coordinate 436,295,337, forward strand.
ATTGAATGTCACTTGCAGTTATTCTGAGGACAAACAAAGATCCATCTCTTGATCCCATCCTCCATACTTTGAAGGCCGTAGGCACTAAGGAGAGAATAGTAAAGTTTTATTAACGTATGATAATTTGCTTCAGTACGAGTTGTCGAACCTGCTCAACTTCTTCATCTTCGACTCCGAAGAGGGCGATCTACTAGAGGGAGAAGGTCCATCTGGGTGATCAACAAAAGAGATTCGTGAAGAAAAGGTGTTACTGTTGGAGCCATATTCCTGATTAGGATGCCCTCGGTCCTGGAGGAAGGGGAGGAGTTTAAGCAGCGTGAGGGCAAGGCTGCGATGATCACGAAAAAAAGGAGGGTAAAATTGAGAACAGCGGCAGCTATGATTCCTTCTCTAGTGATGATGAATTTGATGTAAGTTTCAGTGAGAGAAACTTCGAATCGTGCGACAAAATTCCAAAGTCCTATACTCTCGGATTCGCCTCCTTGAGAGATTTCTACTAAAGATGCTCCCCCAACAAACGAATGATTTATGGTCCTCTGCCTAAGAAAACCGATATTAGCACTGGGGACTTGAGAAATGTTTATTTAGACATTGGTGAACTCATGGGAGATGATTTCGAGTTTAGGGATTGTCTTCTCACCCAGATCATGCTATGTCTAGAGTTAGCCCGATTCCCATTGTGGTGGCGTCCCGATCTGATTTGTGAAGTCCTTCTAGGCCCCCTATGGCACGTAACACATTTCACTAAGGTCATGTACACTTACATGTGCATTATGCAAGTTCATTTCCTATTGTTAAAGTTCCTCATTTATTTTTTATATATGGCACTGTGAGAGGCCATGGACTTTATGAGGACCTTGAACAATTTACTGACGTTGGTCAAGATGGACTTCAAGCCGCCTTCAGCCCTGGAAAACTGTAAAAGAGTGGAGAAGGAGGAAATATTTGGAAACTGAGATCCATCGTCGAGATGATAGGGATCGAAGCGGAGTTTGTAGGAGTGGTCATGAAAAGAGGAAAACACCCGATGACTGGGAAGAGCCATCTAAGAAATCCAAGGTAGAGCACGGCTCTCGTTCTTTCGAGTACCAAGAGTTTGCCTCGGCTCCGGTATCTGTTGGAATTGAAGTTCCGACTTCTACTGTTCAATTCTCCCCATCAACCCAGGCCCCGTCAACTCATGTAGTGCTTGCTTCTGGTTCTTCATGCCCCCGCAGGAGGCCAGCTTATAATCTTCTGTCTGTTCCCCCTAAGCTTGAAGCTGTGCTCCTCGGATGGTTTTTGAAGGGAGTTAAATTTGATCATGACCTGCGCCCAATCCGTAAAATTCTTATATGCCCCATATCCAGACGATTCAAAGCGATTTGGATCAAGCTGAGGCATGGGAGAAGTTTTGTAAGCCACTAGCGGACAAAAACCGTAACATCCACCTAGAAATTCTTTCCTTTGAGTAAGAAAAAATGATTATGAAAGGATGTTAATGGGACGTGATTCTATAATCGAGCAATTGACAAAGGAGAGGGACGCTACACTCCGAGAGAGTAAGAGCAACGCCAACTTACTTAAGGGATTGAAAGGGGCCCATACAAAAAAAGAGATCGTGTTTAGAGACAAAATTGAGAAGGCCAACATTGATGGAGTTAAGTTGAACAAGGGGCTTGAGATTCGTGACGAGATCATCGAAGCTCAAAAAAAACTATTGTCGGTCATGAAGAAGCCGTCGAAGCTCATAAAAAGACAATCGCTGATTATACAGGAATGGTGGAGTCCCATGACAAGACCATTTCTAGCAAGGCTCAAATGATTGCTTCGCTTCATGAAAAGGTCACGCAGCATAACACTGAAAAGACCTAAGTCAAAGTTGAGAGGGCCGATGTGATGGCAGACTACATAGAACTGCATGATACTTTTGAAAGGAAAATGGATGACACCGTCTTGAATATCTATGTTAACTCCTTGCTACACCAAGGCAGCCTCAGCTATTTAGGCCCCAATTTCCTACATACTCTAGTTGTGGTTTGGGAAGAAGTTCTAGCCCCTTTCCCAGAGAACGTGGATGTATACCCCGAGCAAGAGTTGGAGGATACCTATTTCAATGAGGAGTCAAAGAAGGGTTTTGTAGAGAGATAGGAGATCATTCGAATTAAGAGGGAACAGGAGGCCATCGATGTTAACACAACTATAACTACCAAAGCGCTATCAGAGCCTTTTATTTACGAGCATGGCAAATCACCAAAGCGGCCTTATGATCAGTTAGGAGCTATTTCGAGTTCAACCATTACTGCTTTGTTGTCGGCTCCTTCAGTAGCTATCTCGGAAGCCTTGGGTGGTCCTGGAACTTCAACAAAGAATGTGTAGCCATCCAAAGAAGGAGAAGGTGAGGAACATGAGATTGAAATTCTCGACCACTCTTTTGATGTAGGTAACCTTCTTATTTCCCCCAAGTTTGAGAATTTTCAGCTCACGCCGCAAGAACAAGATAAATTAAATGCTTTTATTTTTTATCTTAGATGTCTGTCTTCTTTCCCGATTGGACTACCGATTTCTTCAGTCTGAGGTCTTGCTACTATTTTGAATACCTCTTTTCATGTTTCTGCAGCCGCTTCGATTGCTAAGCCCATGTCTGGCTCACAACCAGGGCCGAAATCCAAGAGGAATGCTGCATTGCATGGCTTAGATGACCCTTCTATATCTTTGAAGGGCGGTTTAACAATGACTAACACTTAGAGCAAGAAGACCAAACTGGCTAACTAAGTAAAAACTAAACAGTGGACGGTAGCTGTTAAGAAGGAAAAGATTGAGGAGAGAAAGTCTTCAAGGAGCTTCCGCAAGTCCCGAAAGCATAAGACTAAAGGAAAGACTTCCAAGCAGGTCCAAGAACAAGGAGGAGACCTAGGCATGGAGTCGATAATTGATATTTCACGCAGCAACACAACTCTTGGTGGGATTTTGAGAAGAAGAAGTAACTTCTGACCAAAGGTGGGAAGGGGAGCGGTGGAAAGAAACATTGACAGGCTCAATTAATAGTGGAGCTAGATACTGGGACATTCTGATTTATCTGACATGTATTTTGTACAAGTGTTGTAGCATTCCTAATTTTTAATAAAATTATTCAGGAGATTTAATTAGATAAATTAAATAGAATAATATAAATATTAGTGTGGTAAGGGGATTGAGATTTGAAAATTTATTTAGAGGTCGTGCTTAAATAAACTAAAGAATGAGTTTATGGAAATGGTTTATTAGATAATTAATAAGAGAACAAAATATTGGCATTATGGGTAATAGCCGCACCCATAATATTATTGCCCTTAAAATCTCGTTTCCATTTCTTTGCACATTCATTTTTCAAAATTCAAAAGCATAAATCAAAAAAGAGCAAGCCGGCTATAACCTAGGGAAGGAAAAAAGGAAAAATCATATAAATCTAAGCAGTCAATCAAGGGAAATTATTCAAAGATCAAATCTCAAGTTCCTTATCCTAATCAAGGTGAATAATAATCTAAACCGTCTCTATTTTTGGTTTTATAGACCATTTGATTTTGGGTATAAGTTTAAATCCACCATGAAGATTTTGATAGATGATATGCTTGGATTTCCTGGTTTGTTACATTCAAACAAGATTGTTTGATAAATGATTTATTCGATTTTAAGGCTAAAATCATTTATATTGAGTTTCAAATACCATGAGGATTTAATATGTTATGCAAAACATTATTTTGGAGATGGGTTAAAGTTTTCGTAATTATCCAAGTTATGGTTAATTTATTATAAATTTTCAAAGGAGAATACGAATAATTGGATTTAGAAATTAATTTCGGTAATTATATAAAGGAATTTGGGTCCAAAATTTTATGTTAGATAACATCTTAAAAGTGATTTTTTATTATTTTCGGGGTTTTTTCTCTAGAAATTTACTATGAAAATTAAATTAATTTAGTTGGAGGAATTATATGTTTCAGTTGTTTTGATTAAGGGAAGGGCTTCTTTGCTAATTATTTTAATTAAATCTGAAGTAAATTTCGCAGTATTTTAGGAAAAGATTTTTATAAAGTTTATGGCAACCAATTAAAGTTTTACAAATAGGAAAGTTAGTCGAAAAGTATTTACCTAAAAAGGAAATAATACAGTTTTTGTTCAAAAGTGTGGCTTCGCCACTTCCAGCAGTAACCTTTCAACCACGTACCTTCGCCCCCATCTGAGTCGAAACGGTGCTTTCGTAGGTGTTGAGACCAATTTTAATAGCTTTCGGAGGTCTTTTGTTTTACTATCCAAAGAAATGCCACTTACTTACTTTTAAAAGAATGATTTCGAAAGGGTATAATATAGCTTTCAAAGAATATGCCGCCTTTTTTTTTTCAAAAGGGTAGCTTTCGAATGAGTTTCCTTGTCTTTAAATCAATGCTTTCGAATGGGTAGTTTGAACCCATCCGAAAGCTTGCTTCCTACTTTATGCCTTTTAAAGGGGCCGAAGTCATCAACGAGTTTGGAAGATAGTTTTTTTATAAATGTAATAAGCCACTTCTCAAAACTTTCGAAAGGGCTCCGGTAGCCACATAAAGGTTTCGAAGGCAATGGCTTCCAAAGAGGTTTCTAGGTTATCCTTCCAAATGTTTTACTTAAGTGGTTAAAGCTTTCGAAAGGATGGTTCTAAAGCCATCTATTTTTCCCAAACCTTTTTTTAATGGTTTCGAAAGGGGTAATTTCGTTTGTATTTACTTTGATCCAAAAGATATGTTTATGATCAAGCCCAATGGTTTCGAAAGGGGTACATTCAATGATTTCGAAAGGGGTGCTTTCAATGGTTTCAAAAGGGGTGCTTTCAATTGGTTTCCAAGCTATGTTTTTATAAATGATCAAGTGATGGTTTAATACTTTAGAAAGGTATGTTTTGATGGTTTCGAAAGATATGTTTTAAAGTGTTTTCAAAAAAATATGCTTAGTGTTTTGAAAAACATATTTAAATGCTTCCAAAGAGGTTTTCAATGGTTTCGAAAGTAAAGGTACAAGGTTCCAAAAGTCTTAATTTTTAAAACAAAGAACCCAATCTCATTTTTAAAAAGAAAAACCCACGGCACTATAAAAGAGCTATTAACTGGCTTTTTAAATTGGAGTTTTTGAAGAAGCTTTCCTTGATAAAATAATAAGTTAAAGGGACTAACCATGTTACAAGTGAAAAATAATTTCAAGGATAGTAAACCATAAGTGTTGGTACTATTTTGTGTATATGCTTCTTTTATAAATGTATTCACTAAGTAATGGACCCATAATTGTATTTTGGGAAGCAAGGGTAGAATAACCAGGTAGGTTGATCCAGTAGTGAATATAAGTTAAGTAACTCCTAAATGAATAGTGTTGCATCTAGGAGGTTAGGTAGACCAGAATATGGATGCCCAAAGATTGAGTAAGAAGTTATCGGTTTGGACAGGTTCATAGTGAACCCATGAAATCTATGTTTAAAAGAGTTATTTGCAGGGGCAAATAGGTTTGTAGTGAACCCATGAAACCTATATCCAGATTAAAGTATTGATAGAAGTCAATAGGTTCATAGTCAATCCATGAAAACAATAATATAAGGGAAGTTATTATAGATAACAATAAGTTCGGGGTGAACCCATGAATTAATTAAATAAAGTTATTGGCGGGGGCCAATAGTTTATTAGTGATCCCATGAAAACTATGGAATATGATGGGTACTCCATAAACAACAAGCAGGTTATTAGTCAGCCCATGAGAACTAATAGGTTAATAATAACCCTGTAAACCATAACTATGACAGATAGTCAAATGAACGGGGATGGGAAATCTAGAATGATTTACTTGTTAGCATATCATCATAATAAATTAAATCGCTATGTTTTTAACCATTGTGGATGTAGAAACGCCTATGGTTATTATTATTTTTTGATAAGATACTAGTGAGGGGGAATCCCATTCCGCTAAGCGGAGTGGTCTCATTAGATATCTAAATGGATTGAGATGAAAGGTTATTATTCATACCAGGCTTCATGTCTGACTTGAAGTTTATGTTTTCCTCTTAAACTCTTGGGTGCTCAAGTAATTTTGAGTAGTTTGAGAGTTGAGGCTTTTCAGGTATCTCTTTAGACGAATAAGCTTTTGAAGACATGCAAGAGGCAAGCTAGGTAGTGGAGTTTCTTTCTATTTTAATTCCGATGTGTTTTGTTGTAAAGGAAAAGTTGTTTAATTGCCTATATACACACACACTCTGATGATCCAAAGGGGCATCTTCATATGTTTCTCTTGGCATATGTTGTAATAATTATAATTTCTCTGAACGTGGTTCTCGAATATAGTATGTAATGAAACTAAAATATGATTTGGAATGGAATGAGAAAACCATTTAATGGTTTTAAATTTTTTCCATATCCATGTGTTTCTATTATGTCAATATATCTAACATTATTGTATTTGGTCGCTGAAGATTAATAACTATCGATGACTACATCATTCGTAGCTGTTAGTTTTGGGCCTCCAAGTACAGGATGTTACAAGTTGGTATCAGAGCATAGGTTTATGAAAACTTAAAAGAAATTTAAGCCAACAAGATTTTCAAAACATAATCCAATGAATCAAAAAATAAGATCAGGTTTGGGTTAACACTATAGTAACATACTTATATTTAGAGTGTGTGTGTGTGTGTGTGTGTATAAGTACGTGTTCCCCTCTCTCTTAGGCCATTCTTTTATATCTTACTAAGGTCATATGCAGATTTATGGGAAAGAAGATATGGAGGCAGGAAATAGAAGAGGAAATCTCGATAGAGGAAGAATCACAACAAATGTAAATGGTCGACCCACTAAGAGGAACCCGGGTCGACATGCAAATGCTAATCAAAATGTAGATGCCAATGTAGGTGTTGGAAATCCACCAGTAGATATAGGGATGATATATCAGTTCTTCGTCAATCTGATGCTAGTAGGAGCGGCTGTGGAGTTGCTGGGAATGTTGGAGGAGCTAATCCTGTAGCTCAAACTAGGAATAATTATGCCTAGTTGAGTAGATATTACACCAGTCTTAGTGGGAAGCCATTTGTGGGAACAGAGGATGCCATAGAAGTTGAAAATTTGTTATTTCATTGTGAAATAATCTCCATTGACTTGGAATTGAATGATAGACAAAAAAGGAGACTAGCCTCTAGGTAGTTCCAGGGAGCTACGCTTCATTGGTAGAATAGTGTTAGTGCCGGAGTACTTGACGAAAAGTTGACTTGGGTAGAATTTCGAAGGAGATTCGAGCAGAGGTTTTTGTCTAAAGTTGCTAAGTTAGCATTGTTGAGAAAGTTTATGGATTTGGTGCAGAAGAAATGTCGGTAATTGAGCATGCCACTAAGTTTGATGAGTTGTCCCAATATGGTTATGCTTTCATTGACACGTCATTAAGAGGAATGAAAATTTATTCAGGGATTGAGACCTGAGATTACTAGGGTGACCTTGCCACATCTCTGTGATCCTTGTAATGTTATTGTGGAGATGGCAATCTGACATGAGGACATGTTTGCTATTTATGAGAAGGAAAAGCCGGTTGAAACCTAAGGTTCCCAAGGAAAGAAGATAAATTTCTTTAAGATGAAGGGAGCCAAGAAGGGAAAGGCTGCCGGTTTAAGTGTGATAAGAAGGGTCATTATGCTCATGAACGCAGAACTGTCAAAGGGAAGGAGACCGCAGACAAGAAGAATGTGAAATGCTTTAACTGCGACCAAGTTGGGCGTTGTAAGAATCAATGTCAGAACCAGTCAGGGCAGACAAGGGAAAATTCTTTGTTGTTGAACCATCGGCTTCTAGGCCAACTGTTGCTGAGAAGGGAAAGACTGTGATGGAAGGTACACTTTTGATTCAAAATATACCATTTAGGTACTATTTGATGCTAGTGCATTGCATTCATTTATATCTTGGTGTCTAGTTGATAGCTTATGTTTAGAACCTACCTACCTTGTTACTTCATTAAGGGCTGCGAATCCAATAGGAAGGCATGCAACTTTGGGAATAAAATCTAACCAATTAGAACTTGATTTGTTAGGTCATAATTTTTCATGCAGCCTGTATGTTTTTGATTTCGTAGATTTCAGAATCATTTTAGATATGCATTGGTTGGGTAGATATGAGGCTAGGATATTTTACCAGGATCGAAAAATATCGTTGAGACACCCTGATAGTCATAACCAAATCATATTCACAATGGAGGATTCTAAAAGTAATGCTTATACTTTATTGAATGCTATGGATGTAGAAGAAGAGTTAAGTTGGGTTTGGATAGTAAGAGAGTCCGTAGATGTTTTTGAGCCGGTTATAGGATTACCACCGAAATGTGCAGTTGAATTTTCGGATGGATCTTGTGCCAGGAGCAGAACCTATGAGTAGACCACCTAGCAGGATGACACCGACCGAGACGAAAGAATTGAAGGTGCTGCTAGTGGATCTAGAAGGGAGAAATTTTATTAGACTAAGAAGTTCTCCATATGGAGCGGCCGTGGTGTTCGTGAAAAAACCGAATGGGTCATTGAGAATGTGTATCAACTATCGTAAGTTGAACGAGAAGATGATTAAGAATAAGTATTCTTTGCCAATAATTGATGATCTATTTGATTAGTTGTGTGGAGCCAGAGTATTTTCCCAATTGGATTTGGCGACAGGTTCCCATTAGTTAAGAGTGGCAGAGGACAGTATCCATTGACAACATTTCAGACTAGGTATGGTTCGTACGAGTGGTTAGTAATGCCATTCGAGTTAACGAACGCACTTGCTTTCTTCATGGATCTGATGAACCGAGTTTTTCTAGAGTACCTGGATAGGTTCATGTTGGTGTTTATAGATTATATTTTAGTATACTCTAAAGGAAGAGAGCATGAGAATCATCTTAGAGTAGTGCTCGAGACACTGAGGTAGCATTAGCTAAAAGCGAAGTTTTCCAAGTGTCATTTCTGGAAGAAAGAGGTTAAGTTTCTTGGTCACATGGTTCCAGAGAAGGGTTTGTCAGTCGATCCAGATTAGATCAAAGCTGTTAATAACTGAAAGAGACCAGAGACGGTGACTGAGATCAGAAGTTTTCTTGGACTTGTTGGCTATCACCAGAGATTCATTAAGGATTTCCCATGGATAGCAGTGCCATTGACTAAGTTAACTAGGAAGGATGTAAAGTTTGTTTGGTTCAACAAATGTGAGGCAACATTCCTTAAGTTAAAGCATTTGTTGACCAACGCAACTGTATTAGTAGTTCCAAACGAAAACCAAAGGTTGGTGGTGTATACCAATTCATGTGGAACTAGATTAGGAGCTCTATTGATACAGAATGGTAAAGTCATTGCCTACGCTTCACAGCGGCTTTGACTACATAAAGTAAGATGTCATACTCATGATTTGGAATTGGGTGTGGTGATCTTCGCATTTACGATATGGAGACAATATCTCTTAGGGAAGAGATTTGATCTGTATACAGATCATAAGTCCTTAAAGTATTTATTCTCTCAGAAAGAATTAAATATGAGACAGGAGAGGCAGCTGGAGTTCTTGGCAGTATATGAGTTTGGTATAAAATATACACATGGGAAAGGAAATAAAGTAGCGGATGCTCTTAGCAGGAGACATCAAAATATGGTGTTGGCTATGTTGGAAGAATGGAAAGATTGAGAAGCTTTGACAACTTGTAGTGTGCAGTTAAGATCGATTGTTAGTTCTAGTCAAAGCACGGCCATGTTGTCATGTTTGGAAGTTCGACCAGTGTTGATCGAAAGGATTGCTTCTAAGCATAAGCATAAGGAGGATTCACTATTAGCCGAGAAGATTAGAAGGCTTGAGGTTGGAATAGAGATAGATGAGCTAAAGGATTTTAGTCCTGACTAGAGAGGACGGTTGAGAAAGAAGGGACGGTTGTGAGTTCCGAATGTTGAGGACTTAAGGAAAGAAGTTCTTAAGGAATGCCATCGATTCAAATTTATGTTTCATCCTAAATGAACCAAGATGTACCAAGATATAAAGAAGAGCTTCTATTGGAAAGGTATGAAGAGAGATGTTGGCATATGGGTTAGACTGTGTGTAAATTGTCAACAAGTGAAGGCCGAACATCATAAGCCGAGTGGGTTGCTTCAACCTTTAATATGCCAGTTTGGAAATAGGACTTGATATCCATGGATTTCATAGATGGGCTGCCAAAGTAAAATAGAGGAAATGAAAGTATATGGATCATAATGGACAGGTTGACCAAGAGTGCATATTTCATTCCAATTTAGTCAACCAGAATGGCACCTGTTTTAGCTAAACTGTTCATGAAAAACATAGTTAAACTACATGGAATTCCTAATAGTATAGTCGGTGACAGAGATGCTTTGTTCCCAAGTGAATTCTGGAAGAGTCTACAGGATGTGTTAGGTACCAAGCTTAAGATGAGTATTGTGTATCACCCTCGGAGGGATGATCAAACAAAGAGAGTCAATAAGGTGCTCGAGGATTTGTTAAGAGCTAGTGTGCTAGACTTTGACGGATCTTGGGAAATCACCTACACTTAGTGGAGTTTTCCTATAATAGTAGTTATCAGACTAGTATAGGAATGGTGCCTTTTAAAGCTTTGTATGGAAGGCATGCAAATCACTAGCATGTTGGTTGAAGACTGGAGACAGATTAGTCATGGGTCCAGATCTGGTTAAAAAGTCGATGAAAAAGATTGAGTTGATATGAGAAAGGATAAAGGAAGCTCGGTCCAGACAGAAGAGATACATATATAAGAGGTGTAAAGACCTAGGATTCTCAGTTGGAGAGAGGGTTTTGATTAAAGTATCACCGATGAAGAGTGTGATGCGATTTGGAAAGTCTGGTAAACTAGCATCGAGATATGTTGGTCTGTTCCAAGTTATAGAGAGGATCGAAAAGCTCGCATATAGAATAGAGTTGCCAAGCAATATGGTAAGAGTCCATAATGTGTTTCATGGTCTCCTCTTCGCAAGTACGTGCATGATCCAGAAACTGCTATTCCTCCAATAGAGTTGGAAGATTTGATAGCAGAACCAAATTTATTTTTTATTAGGCAACCAGTCTGGGTTGTAGCAAGAGATGAGAAAAGGTTAAGGAACAAGACAGCCAAGTTGATGAAAGTTCAGTGAAGCGACAACAAGATGGACTGCACTTGGAAGGCAGAAGACAGGATTAGAGATACTTATCTTAATCTGCTGTGAGGGTATGTTCTATATTTGTTTTATATAGACCGTTGCTAGTCACGTAGGCTAGTAGGTAGTTAGGAGCTGTTACAAATGATTGCTATGCTTAGTATTTAGTCCTTATTGAATTTCGAGGACGAAATTCTTTAAGGAGGGAAGCCCGTAATACTCATAATTTTTAATAACATTATTCAGGAGAATTAATTAGAGAAATAAAATAGAATAATGTAAATATTAGTGTGATAAGGGAATTGAGATTTGAAAATTTATTTAGAGGTCGCGCTAATAAACGTGAAGTATGTGTTTATGGAAATGGTTTATTAGATAATTAATAAGAGAATAAAACAAGGACATTATGGGTCATTGCCGCACTGATAATCCCGTTACCCTTAAAATCTCATTTTCCATTTCTTTGCACGTTCATTTTTCAAAACTCAAAAACATAAATCAAAGAAGAGCAAGCCGGCTATAACCTAGGGAAGTAAAAAAGAAAAATCAATTAAAGCTAAGAAATCGAGCAAGGGGAATTATTCAAAGATCAAATCTCAAGTTCCTTATCCAAATCAAGGTGAATAATAATCTAAACCATCTCTGTTTTTGTTTTTTATAGATCATTTGATTTGGATTTAAGTTTAAATCCACTATGATGATATTAATGATGATATGCTTCGATTCCATGATATGTTATATTCAAACAAGTTTGTTTGACAAATGTTTTATTCGATTTTAAGGCTAAAATCATTTATATTGGGTTTCAAATTCCATGAGGATCTAATATGTTATGTAAAACATTATTTTGGAGATGGGTTAAATTTCCTTAATTATCCAAGTTATGGATAATTTATTATGAATTTTAAAAGAAGAATATGAATAATTGGGTTTAGAAATTAATTTTGGTTTTATATAAAGGAATTTCGGTCTGAAATTTTTAAATGTTATATAACATATTAAATTTGAATTTCTATGATTTTTGGGGATTTTTCCTAATAAATTTGCTATGGAAATTAAATTAATTTAGTTGAAAGATTTATATGTTTTGATTGCTTTGATCAAGGAAAGGGCTTCTTTGCTAATTGTTTTAAATATGAAGTAAATTCGGTAGTATTTTAGGAAAAGATTTTTGTAAAGTTTATGGCAATCAATTAAAGTTTTACAAATAAGCAAATTAGTTGAAAAGTTTTTACCTACAAAGGCAATTGTACAGTTTTTGTTTAGAAGCATGGTTTCGCCACTTCTAGTAGTAACCTTTTGACCATGTACCTTCGCCCCCATCTAAGTCAAAATGGTGCTTTCAAAAGGGTCGAGACCAATTTTAATAGCTTTCGAACGTTTTTTGTTTTACTATCCAAAGAAATTCCACTTGCCTTATTTTCAAAAGAATGCTTTCGAAAGGGTAGTTTGAACCTAGTCGAAACCTTGTTGCCGTCTCTATGCCTTTCGAAGGGATTGAAGTCATCAACGAGTTCGTAAGGTAGTTTTTGTTTTATAAATGTAATAAGCCACTTCCTAAAATTTTCGAAAGGGCTCCAGTAGCCACATAAAGGTTTCGAAGGCAACAGCTTTGAAATAGGTTTCGAAGCTATCATTCCAAATGTTTTACTTAAATGATTAAAGCTTTTGAAAGGATGATTCTGAAGCCATCTGTTTTTCCTTGAACTCTTTTTAATGGTTTCGAAAGGGAAAGATATGTTTAAGATTAAATCCAATGGTTTTGAAAGGGGTACTTTCAATGGTTTCAAAAAGGGTACTTGCAATTGGTTTCCAAGCTATGCTTTTATAAATGAGCAAGCGATGCTTTAATACTTTCGAAAGGTAAGTTTTGATAGTTTTAAAAGATATGTTTTAAAGTGTTTTAAAAGGCATATGCTTAGTGTTTAGAAAAGAAGATTTGAATGCTTTCGAAAGAGGTTTTTAAATGGCTTCGAAAGTAAAGGTCTAAAGTTCCAAAAGTCTTAGTTTTCAAAATAAAGCACCCAGTTTCATTTTTAAAAAGAGAAACCTATGGCACTATAAAAGAGCTTTTAAATGGCTTTTTAGTTCTGAAGAAGCTTTCCTTGATAATATAATAGGTTAAAGGGATTAACCACGTTACAAATGAAAAATGATTTTAAGGATATTAAACCATAAATGTTTGTATTATTTTGTGTATATGCTTTTCTATAAATGTATTCACTAAGTAATGGACCCATAATTGTATTTTGGGGAGTATGGGCAGAATAACCAGGTAGGTTTTAGTGAATATAAGTTAAGCAACTCCTGAATGAATAGAGTTGCATCCAGGAGGTTAGGCAGACCTGAATATAGGTTGCCCAAAGGTTGATTAAGAAGTTTTCACTTTGGATAGGTTCATAGTGAACCCATGAAAACTATGTTTAAAAAGAGTTATTGGCAGGGGCCAACAGGTTTGTAGTGAAACCATAAAAAACTATATCTGGATTGAGTTATTGAGAGAAGTTAATAGGTTCATAGTTAACCCATGAAAACTATAATATAAGTGAAGTTATTGGAGATACCAATAGGTTCTGGATGAACCCATGAATTAATTAAATTAAGTTATTGGCAAGAGCCAATATGTTCTTAGTGATCCCACAAAAACTATGAAATAGGACAGGTAGTTCATAAACAATAAATAGGTTATTAGTCAGCCTATGAAAACTAATAGGTTAATAGTAACCTTAGAAACTATAATTATGACAGATAATCAAATAAATGGGGATGGAAAATCCAGGATGATTTGCTTATTAGCATATCATCATAATAATTTAACCGTTGTGGATGCAGGGGCACAGTATATGGTTATTATTAGTTTTTGATAAGATACTAGTGAGTGGGAAACTCATTCCACTAAGCGGCGTGGTCTCAGTAGATATCTAAATGGATCGAGATGGATGGTTATTATTCATACCAGGATTTATGTTTGACTCGAAGTTTATGTTTTTCCCTTAAACTATCGGGTGCTCAATTAATTTTGAGTAGTTTGAGAGTTAAGGCTTTTCAGGTATCTCTTTAGACGAATAAGCTTCCGAAGATGTCCAGGAGGCAATCTAGCTAGTAGGGTTCTTTTCTATTTTAATTCCACCGTGTTTGGTCGTCGAAGATTAATATCTAGCTAGTATTTGGTCGCAAAAGATTAGTAACTATGGATGATTGTAGCGTCCGAAGCATCCGTAGCTGTTAGTTTTGGGCCTCCAATGGGGGATGTTACAAGTGTAGAGTCTGCACTTATTACTTTTGTTCTTGTAGCATATGTACTTTTTATTTTATTAGCCGATATTGTGTGGGTACGGACCCCACATTTTGGACTTTGTATAGGAAATGTTATAAGAAATGAAAAGATTAATGTTTCAATTGTCACCTCTCCTGTGTTCTTCCTTATTTGTCATGTACTTAATTTTCTTTAACACTACTTATGTATGCACATTGCATGATTGCTTGTTCTGCAATTTTTATACTTCACATTGCTATGTGGTATTTCGGTGTATATGATGCCTTTATTTCTGTGATTTCACGCATTATATATGCATTTAACTTTTATAACTAGATCCGTTATGATTGCCAAAATTCTTTGTTTGTAAAAATGAACATGTGGGGTAGTTTTCCTTTCAACTAAATGTTGGTATGTGTGTGCCCCTACTTCATAGGGTTGTTTTCTTCGAACACTTGGCAAATGACTGATTGATCCGAGCGATTCCTTGGATGTCTATAGGTGAGTCTACCATATGGTTCTTTACTCCAGGAATTTTATCGGTCACCAATCGGAATTCGTTGCCAATTTCTAGTTATATGATATTATTGAACCTATTCAATTACTTTTGATAGTTGGAGTGGATTCTTGTTAGCCCTGTAATAGACGAGTTTCTCGATGTTGATGGGACAACATTGGCACTTGCAAGATCTTAATGGTTTGCTGATGGTACCGAAGCAACAACGAGTAGTGCTTGCGTGGAGTGCATGGCTTATGAAATGCATGGCTTTTAAGAGTGTGCAGCTTATGAAATGTGCAGCTTATGGAATCGATATGACTCATCGAACCGGAATGATTTGGAATCTCTCAACGTTACCAATCTTCGTGTAACGTGAGGAGTTCGTGCTTCGAGAGCATGGTTCTGTGGCTCAAGGAGTAATGCATGGCTTAAGGGAGTACGCGACTTAAGTAATTATATTTTCTTGGGCGTGATTCCACAATCTAAGAAGCGGTGCATAGCTTATGGAATGCGTAGCTTTTATTTGAGCTTTCCCGGTCTTCATGGAGCTACGTCTGCTCTTAGAAGGCGGGAATTGAGTTCCGTTAGTCCAGCGGTTTGAGGCGATTTGCTTCCGTTGACTAGGCGAGTAGATGGGGCGTAGTTGAGCTTGCTTCCACTATCTCAAGCTGCGATTGGGTGGTTTTGAGTCAATTTGACCCCGTCGACTCAGCAGGTTACTTTGGTGAACACAGTTTTATTGGTTCAGAAAGCGAAGAAATTTTATTAATAAAAGTTAGGCAGGTTCTGCCTTTTTATAATGCCTCCATTATTCCGGGATGGCTTATTTGTGAAAATAGGAAATACATAATATATTCTTAAATAAAGCAAGGACGCAGCAATCACTGTACCAAGCCCAGGGAATTTGGGTTCCATCAACGGTCGTTAACTTGAAGGTGCCATCCCCAAGCTTCTGGCTGACCACATAGGGCCCTTCCCAGTTTGGTCTAAATGTTCCTATTATAGGGCAGACCCATTTAAGGATTAGGTCTCCCACTTCAAAAGTATGCTTATGATCTTTGGAATTTAAGTATCATGTGACCTTCTTCTGATGAGCGATAGCCTTTAACTTGGCTTCTTCCTTCTTCTCATAAACCATATCGAGCCACTTGAGTAGGAGTCGCTCACTTTCCCTTTGATTGATGTTTTGCTTTCGATGAGAGGGAACTTCTAGCTTGACTGGAATCATTACTTCTGAACCATATACCATGGCAAACGGAGAGTGCTCGGTTGCAGATTTGTGCGTTGTCCTGTAAGCCCATAGTACGAGTGGAAGTTTACTAATCTAGTTTCCTTTAGCTTTAGTCAGCCACTTTTTTATGGTGGACTTGATGGTCATGTTCATTGCTTTCACTTGCCTGTTTGCCTGCAGATGTGCAATGGTGGAAAAGCTTTTCTCGATTTGGAAGCGTTTGCAAAAGTCATTGAACTCGGTGCTTTTGAATTGAATCCAGTTGTCCATGATGATTTTTTGTGGCACTCCAAACCTGCAAATAATGTATTTAGTGACAAAATTAATAACTTTCTTTGTGGTAATAGTGGTCAACGGTTTACTTCGTCCCATTTGGTAAAATAGTCAACTGAAACAATAGCATATTTAGCTCCTCCTCTAGCCATCGATAATACACAAATCAAATCAATTCCCAAGACCGCGAATGGCCATGGCCTAACCATTTATGTCAGTTCTGTTGAAAGAGTTCTTTTGATCTTGCAGAATCGTTTGCATTGGTCGCACCATCTGGTATAATCTGCTGCGTCGTGGTTTGTTGTTGGCCTAAAATACCCATACCGAGGACTTTCTTTGCGAGGGTTTGATCCTAGTGTGACCTCCATAGTCTTGTTTATGAATTTCCCTACGGATTCTTCGGGCTTCGTGGTTGGTAACATATCTAAGCAGAGGGTAGAGAATCCCCTTCGATAGAGCATCTAATCCTATTGTAACACCCCTAATTTTTGATAACATTTTTCAGGAAATATGACTAGAATAAATTAAATAGAATAATGTAGAGTGATAAGGAGACTGAGGTTGATTAATTAATACTAGTGGTCGTGCTTATTTAAAACAAATGAGCTTAAAATGGTTAAGTGTTAGCTAATTGACATAAGGGCATGAGAGTAAATTGCCACCCATGTTTTCCACCCTTATACTGTTATCCCCTTAGCCATACAAGTTCATTTTATTATAAGCAAGATTATAAACATAAGAAGAAAAGGAGCAGGCCATTAGGAATAAGCTAAGAAGAGAAATTTCAAGTAAAGCTTAGGACTCAAGCTAGAAGAAATTAATCTCCAATTTCCTTATCCAAACTAAGGTAAGTAATAATCACTACATCTCTATTTTTGGTTTTATAATCATATGTTTTCGGATTTAAAGGAAAAAAATTTATGATATATTCGATGATGATATGCTTGATTTATGATTTGTTTAGTTTAAACAAGATTGTTTAAAAATAAATATGCACGATTTTAGGGTAAAACCGAGGTTAAATTATTTTTAAATGCCATGAAAAAATTATATGTTATGATAAACATAATTTTAGAGTTGGATTTCAATTTTTATAATTTTTAAAGCCATGGAGAATTAGTTATGAATTTTCAAAGGAAAAATGGTTATTTGGGTTTATAAATTTATTTTGGAAATTATATCAAAAATTTGGGTCTAAAATTTTAATACGTTAGCAACATGATTAAAGTGAAATTTGGGGATTTTTGGGGATTTTTACCAAGTGATCTAGTATGGAAATTAAATTATTTTGAAAGAAGGACCTAAATGATTTAATTGTTTTGTTAATGGGAAGGGCTTACTTGTTAAATATTATTTAGTTTTTAGATCTGCAAAAATGCGGCAATTTTTAGTAAAATAATTTGAAAGTTTAATGTAACCAATCATGTGTTTACAAGCGGGAAAGTTAGTTACAAAGAGTTTGCTTTGTTTAGTAAAAATGGCATTTTCCTCAGAAAAGCAGGTTCCACCTCCTTTGGAAGGAGCGTCGACCTAGAGCTTCCGCCTCCGACCTAGTCGAAACCCTTTACCACGAAACCAATACACATGGTATCACTTAGTTGGCACGCGGTGGATTGGAGAACGGCAGAAGGTATGGTGTCGAAACATAGCTTCCAAAGGTGTTGATACCTTTGTTTTGTTTTTAAAAGAAAAGCATTTGCCTGTTTACCAAAGGGTTTCGAAGCAGTCGAAACCAATGGTTGCGAAAGGGTATTTCAAAAGAAGCTTTCGAAGGAGAGTAGCTGCCTTTTTAAAGTAGTATCTTTCGAAGGATTTATTTAGTTTTAATTGAAGCTTTCAGAAGGCGTAGTTCCGACCAAGTCGAAACCCTTCTGTGATTTGATGCCTTTCCATGGTATTGAATACATCAATGCTGTCGAAAGGCACTGTTTGTTTTATAAATATAAGCCATTTCCTTTTTCTTTCGAAAGGGGTTAGGGGTTTCAAAGGCAATAGTTTTTAAAGGGGTTCTGAAGCCAACCTTCAATTGTCTTACCCAGATGTATTAATGCTTTCGAAAGGATGGTTTCAACGCCATTAAGTTTCCCCGACACTTTTATGAAATAAAGACTGGTTTCGAAAGAGATGCTTTCGCTTATGTACTTTTTAACCCAAAATGAAGTTTTAAATATAAATCCAATGGTTTCAAAAGGGGGACTTTCAATGGTTTTGGAAGGTATACTTCCAATTGTTTCGAAAGAGGTACTTTCACTTGGTTTCGAAGCAATGCTTCTAAAGTTAAAGGCTAATGCTTTAATACAATCGAAAGGTTTCGAAAGAGAAGTTTTAAAGTAGTCGAAAGGTAGGAGCCTAATGTTTTGAAGATAGATTTTAATGCTTTCGAAGGAGGTCAGCCTATGAGGTCGAAAGCAAGGTTTCGAAGGTGTCGAAAGGTTTTATAAACCAAACTCATTTTTAAAGGAAAAACCCATGGCCAAATAAAGGAGTTTTGAAATGATTTAAGTGTGTAAATTTGAAAAAATGTTTCTAGGATAAAAGTATAGGTTAAAGGGATTAACCACATTTGAAAAGTATTTCAAGTACATTAAACCCACGGGAGTGTTATTATTTTGTTATTATGGTTGCTTCTTCAAGTATAAATATATTCACATGATAAAGGACCCATAACTGTATATTAGGGATAAAGGGGCAGAAGAACAAACTAGGTTAACCCAGTAGTGAATATAAATTGATTAAACTCCTGAACGAGTGGAATTGCATCCAGGAAGTCAGAGAGACCGGAATATAGGGTGCCAAAATCTAAAAGTTTCCGGGAGACAGGTTCACAGTAAACCCATGAAAACTATAAAGAGGAAGTTATTGAGGTAACCAATAGGTTCATATTGATCACATGAAAACTATGTATAAAGGATGGTTAGCAGGGCCAATCGGTTTGTAGTGAACCCATGAAAATTATATCCAAATTAAGTGTTGACATCAGTAAAAGGTTCCTAGTCAACCCATGAAAACTAGAATAAGAAAGAATTTATTGGGGACATTACTAGGTTCCTAGTCAACATATGAAAACTAGGCTAAGAAGGGAGTTACTGGATTAGTCCATAAGTTCCAAGTCAACCCATGAAAACTAGGATAAGAGATGAGTTATTAAATCAACAATAGGTTTAGGGGAACCCATGACTTAATTAAGTTAACTGACATGGGTCTATAGGTTCTTGGTGATCCCATGAAAACTAATAGGTTAATAGCGAGCCTAGAAACTATAAATATGACAGGGAATCAATTAAACATGGGATGGAAAATCCAAGAGGTTTTTATGTATGCATATCATCATAATTTTTGAAATGCTATATTTTAACCATTGTGGATGCAGGAGCACGGTATATGGTTTGAAAAGGGGGTTTTAGAATACTAGTAAGGGGAAAATCAGTTTCGCTAAGCAGCATGGTCTCACTGGATATCTAAATGGTTGAGACGTTAGATTATTATTCATAACAAGCTTTATGTCTGACTTGAAATTTTTGTTTTCCCCTTAAACTCTCGGGTACTCAATTGATTTTGAGTAGTTTGAGGTTTAGGGTTTCTAGGTTTATCTTCTTAGACGAATAAAGCTTCTGGCAGCGTGTAGGAGGCAGTTAGTTATTTATTTTTATATTTTTCTGCTATGTATTTTGGATGTAATGGCGGACTTATTAGCCTTATTATATACTATGATCAACCAAAGCGGCATCTTCATATGTCGCTCTTGGTGTATATGTAATAATTATATTTTTTTGAACGTGCTTAACGTTTGTGGGATTATGCAATGAACATGAAATGTATTGAATGGAATATGGAAATGTGTTTTTAATTTGTTAAAGTTTTTCCATATTCTTATGATCAATGTATCTAATACCGTCATATTTGGTTGCCGAGGATTACTAACTACGGATGACTGCAGCATTCACAACCATTAGTTTTGGGCCTCCAAGTAGGGGGATGTTATAAGTTGGTATCAGAGCATAGGTTTATGAAACTTTAAAAGAAAAGTAAAACCTAAAAGCTTTTTGAAACATAATCCGATAAATTAGAAATATAATCGGAGTTTTGGTAAACGTTATAGTAATGTACTGATAGAGTTAGGCATATGCCCTAGGGGCAATTATGTAATTTGTTACATATATCTAACTCGTTGACCAATCTTGTTCGAAATAAAAGGTATTTCCATCCTATTATATACTTGATATAACGTGATTATATTAATTAATTAACTTAGTTAAAAAGTATATTTATAGAAAAATTCATAAATGGTATATTTTGTGATAGTAGTTACAAAGTGTTGTAACCGTGAGTAATTTATCACAACGAAACAAATATACCATTTTAAATGTTCCTATTCAAGATGTATCGAGACTGGATATCCATTTATCCATTGAGACTGGAGTACATAACGCTCTCTAAATGTTAGGCAGTGTATTACTCATGGCTGCTGTGGGCACCTAGTGGTTACGTACTGATAGTATTGGACAACTATGGAACGACTCACTCGATAGTTTTCCGCAGGTTAATATAACTAAGGTCAAACAGAAAATATCATTGTGACTGATTTACACGGTTCTCTCGACTTAAGAATACCATGGATCTTCAATATGAAAGCTCCGCTTTGATTATAGCCAAATCATGGCATGGCGTTCATCGAGTGACTATAGTTGGGTCGATTGGAAGTATTAGAAGTGAAGCCCTATTCAAGAGAGGATTCATCTCCTCTGTTATATGTGTTTAGTATCACAGTCAACTCAAAGTTAAAGTCTTTGGCCAGAGCATTTCGGTTAATAATAATTGTTATTATTGACCAAGGACTTTGTATTTGGATTATAAAGTTGAATGTGAATGAGGTTGGAATTTTAATCGTTACCAAATTCCGTAAGTCCAAAGTGATTTAGTTTCAATGAAGAGAATTGGCTTAAAAAAATGTCACAACTGGGTAATGCTTATTAAACTTAAAATGGATTTTTACCAAAAATGAGTAAGCGAAAATTTGGCCCCCAGATAGTTGGACCATTCCATATTATAGAAAGGATTGGAATGCTCGCGTACAGAGTGGAGTTGTCGAGCAGTTTGGCAGGTGTCCATAATGTATTCCATGTGCCTCATCTTCGCAAGTCTGTGCCTGATCCAGAGTCCACTATTCCTCATACAGAGTTGGAAGACTTGGTAATAGAGCCTGATTTGACTTTTTTAGACAACCAATTCGGGTTGTAGCGAGAGATGAGAAAAGACTGAAGACCAAGACAGTCAAGTTGGTGAAAGTTCAATGGAGCGACAACGAGAAGGACTGTACTTGGGAGACAAAGGATAGGATTCGAGATGCTTATCTGGATCTGCTTTGATGGTATGTATATACTATATTTATATTGATTAGTTGCTAGTCAGGTAGGCTGGTATCGATGTTAGGAGTTGTTACAGATAATTGCTGTGTTTGCTAGTTAGTCTTTACAGAATTTTGAGGACGAAATTCTTTGAGGAAGGGAGCCTGTAAAACCCCTAATTTTTTATAACATTATTACGAAAATATAAGTATAATAAATTAAATAGAATAATGTAGAGTGATAAGGTGATTGAGGTTGATTAATTAATATTAGTGGCCTTGCTTATTTAAAATAAATGAGCGTGTTAGCTAATTAACATAAGGGCATGAGAGTAAACTGCCACCCATGTTTCCCACCCTTATACTATTACCCCCTTAGCCATACATGTTCATTTTATTATAAGCAAAATATAAACGTAAGAAGAAAAGTTGCCGGCCATTAGGGGGAAGCTAAAAAGAGAAATTTCAAGTAGAGCCTAGGATTCAAGCTAGAAGAAATCAATATTAACCAATCTCCAATTTCCTTATCCAAACTAAGGTGAATAATAATCACTACATCTCTATTTTTGGTTTTATAACCATATGTTTTCAGATTTAAGGGAAAAATCATTTTAATGATATATTGGATGATGATATACTTGATTTATGATTTGTTTAGTTTAAACAAGATTGTTCAAAAAGAAATATGCACGGTTTTAAGGTAAAATCAAGGACAAATGATTTTAAATGCCATGTAAAAATTATCTGTTATGAGAAATACGATTTTGGAGTTAAGTTTCAATTTTTATAATTTTCCAAGCCATGGAGAATTAGTTATCAATTTTCAAAGGAAAATATGGTTATTTGGGTTTATATATTTATTTCGAAAATTATATTAAAAATTTGGATCTGAAATTTTGATATGTTGGGCAACATGGTTAAAGTGAATTTCTGGAATTTTTGAAGATTTTTACAAAGTGATTTAGCACGGAAATTATATTATTTTGAAAGAAGGGCCTAAATGATTTAATTGTTTTATTCATGGGAAGGGCTTATTTGTTAAATGTTATTTAGTTTTCAGATTTGAGAAAATGCGGCAAATTTTAGTAAAGTTATTTGAAAGTTTAATGTAACCAATCACGTGTTTACAAGTGGGCAAGTTAGTTACAGAAAATTTGCTTTATTTAGTAAAAATAGCCTTTTGCTTAGAAAAGCAGGTTCCGCCTCCTTTGGAAGGAACTTTCGACCCAGAGCTTCCGCCTCCGACCTAGTCGAAATCCTCTACCACGAAACCAAAACACATGGTGTCACTTATTTACCATGCAGTGGATTGGATAAAGGCGGAAGGTAAGGCGTCGATACCTTTTTTTGTTCTGAAAAGAAAAGCACCTACCTTTTACTAAAGGGTTTTGAAGTAGTCGAAACCAATGGTTGCGAAAGAGTATTCAAAAGAAGCTTTCGAAGGAGAGCAGCCACCTTTTTAAAGTAGTAGCTTCCGAAGGAGTTACTTAGTTTTAATTGAAGCTTTCGGAAGGAGTAGTTTCGACCAAGTCGAAACCCTTCTGTGGTTTGATGCCTTTTGATGGTATTGAAGACATCAATGATGTCGAATGGTACAATTTGTTTTATAAATATGAGTATTTAGGCACGTCCGATGAACGTGCGTAGAAAAAAGGAGTCCTAAAGAAATTTATGCCTTATTTTTTGTTGCATCGGTCTGTTTATAGTAGATCTTCTATCAAACCCTTATTGTGCATCTAAGAGCTATAATTTCAGGAGTAAGGACATTTCAAAATTTTGCGGTTAATCAATAAGGTATATAATATACATGTTATACATAACAAACCTAAAATTACTCACAACCAATATTATAACCATTTTGGCACTGTCATAAATAGATTCCTCAACAAATGACATTAATTTAAATATGCATAAAACCTTGAAACCCAGTAAATCAATATGGTATTCATTCCAAACATGTGAAGTTGAAGCCAAACTTTAGATGCTTCCTTACTCCATATATTTTTATGTATACCGCATGCCAGTCTATAAATTCACAGTCCTAAAATAGAGGAGCAAATACTAAAAATTGAGTAAGTTAGACTTATCTTTCCCTTATCTCCAAAAATTGAAATTAGATAATTTTGTTGCAGTATTAGAGATGACTAAAAAATGAGATTATTAAAACTCAAATATTCCAAGAGATCTTGGCAAAAATGATGGTAAAAGCTATTGTCAAAAGCAGGGACGTTAAATTTTAAAATACAAATTCATAATATTATCTAGCAACATCATGGAAAATCATTACTACAAACTTTTGTAGCACCAAAAATCAATAAATTTGAATTCGACCATGATTCTGACTGTATTATAATTGTAAAGGCTATCCGCTGTAAATTAAATTTCAAGCATACCTCATAAAAAACCTAGTTAGATTCATATATATCAATTAAACTTCATTTTTATATAACTGACATGACTAAAAGAAGTGCTAATATTATGATTCTTCTGCATTATGATTCTCACCAATAAAAATGTAATAATACTGGCATCGGTTTTTTTATTGTACTTCTCCATGCATGTTATTTTATCACGTTATCTGCAATTAAAGAGTATTTATCATAATTTTTTACTAATTATCACACTTACACACTGCCGGATCTTTCCTCTTTACTTAATAAAAATTCTACAATTGAAAATCCACACAAATATCCAAATGTACACAACAGTACAAAGTCAAAGTATTACACTAATTTGATGACTCAAGTGTAGTACTACATGATTAAGTATTGGGTTCAATAGAATAGATTGCTGACCAATATATAAGTGTTGATCCAGACAACATTTTGAAAAAAAATTATTTAGAATCTATATTTTCCCATTTGAGAATGAAATGCTAGCAAACTGCACACTCTAATGAACTGCATGGTCATAGTATTCATTTTCTTCCACCAAATTCTTCACTATCTAAACCCTAACTTTCATCCTGTAAACACAAGATCATCAACAAATTATTTTAGCAAAAGAAAAAACCAACACAAAATAGCTATTTATGATCTTCAATGGTTACGTAAAATTCCAAAATCGATACGCAACCATACACAAAAAAAGAATAATATCCAAAATCAAAACAATGGATACCAATATGGATATGATGGTATCCACATTAAGAAAACACTGAATTTTCTTTTATCATGGCTGTAGTTGAAATCATGCATACTTTAGTCCATAAAAGGCACTGTTTTATTAAGTGAAAAATGAGTGCAAAAAAATATTTGTTGAGCAATACTGATTTTTATGTTTCGTCTAATTGTGCTAGCGTAATTTTGAAAAGAATTTATGTTAGGCCAAAATTAAAATAAAGAAATTCGGATAATTAAAGTTTCAATAAGGAAATGCACATATGATAGTATCACTAAAATTTAAATAATTAAAGAGTTTTGGAAATAGGTTATAAAAATCAACCTATTATACACAGAAATTGAATGCAAAATCATTTTCTAGTTTTTGTTTTTCCAAATAAAAGCTCATGTTTTTATAAGTAATAGTTGTTCTAAAATTATAGTGTAATTTTCCCTTCCAAATTGTTTTACGTAAAACTATGCTAATAAACATCAATAAATCATATCTCCCTTCCAAATTGTAAAGTAAAATTATCATGTAAAACCCAGAAAAGAAAAAAAATCCACTTTGTATTAAGCAAAGTAATAGTATTGAGTAAAATCGACCGGAAGGAATAATAAATTGACAGAAGAAAGTGGTCGGGGATAATGATAGAACATGAGACTGTGCTGTCTAACCATCGTGCCAATTAGTAATTTTCGTGTTCAACCAAAAAACTAACAGCATATTGAGTTTATATCAATTAATTAGCTTATCAAATGTAATTACTCCCTACATAGTTGTGCAAAGACCAATTTATTGGTACGAAAAGTATATAAGAGATGATTTAATATCTGGTAACCTCTTTCCTCACCGATTAGAAAAGGTGAAGATTTGTGTTGGTGGACGAAGTTGATCCACGTCAATTAATTGTTCAGCGGAAGACAGATGAGGAAAATGGACAAAGTTTATATTCACGATGCAGAATGTGTTAATGTGGGCAATTTAGACATTCTAAAAATTGCATGTCCGATGGACATATTCAGAGATAAATGGTAGAAGATAAACAATTTGTCAGCTTCGAAAAGATGACAGCATCCTAAAAATAAACTCAAGTTTATGTTATTCATCCAACTTATTGTAATATGTATGATGTATTATGTTTATGCAGTGTGAAACAGTTTATGGTGATTTTCAGTATGTGTGTCAAAGAAAGAATCGGAAAACTGAGCAACAGATGCATTAAACAGTAGTGTATACTATGAAAAAGGAGAGAATAATGAAGAGTAAACAGTACCATTGATGGTTGACTAATACGTCCAACACTTTCTGCCTCCAAGTACTGCTTGCAGGAAATAAAAATAAAAATTGTTAGAAAGATGTCGGCAATGTTTCTGATGGAAAGAGGTGTAAAAATACAAACAGAGTAAACCGGGTGATGAAGTAAACAAAAAATGGATAGAATAACAGTTACAGAACCTTCTACTGCCATATTTTATAGTCGTTTAAAAATCCAAGCAGTGCACATCAAAATATCATAAAAAATAAAAAAAGGCAAAGTAATGTCATAATGAACTTTCAGTTAAAAAACAGTGCAGAACCCTTTACTGCCATATATTACAGTTGGAAAGAATCATAAAGCCAAGCTCTAAAGTTGAAAAATCGTAAAAATAAAAAAATGCACAAATAAAACATCATGGACTTTGAGTGGGAAAACAATTTTGGAGAAAATCTACATATTCAGTTATCAGTCGAAGGGGGTAAACTATTTTGCAAATTGAAGTAGATGGCGGTATCCTTAAAATGAACTGTAGATTATTGTATTCATCCAATTTACTATAGTATTTATGTTGTTTTATGGTTAGAAGGTGCGATACAGTCTGTAGTGTGAAAATTGAGCAGTATGTACAAAGGAAGCATCAGAAAGTTGAGCAGGAAATGAATCAAACAACAGTTTATACCATGAAAAAGGAGGAATAAATAACAACAAATACTACCTTTGCGATCCGTGCAGCAGTGCTCCTCTCCGCAGGCAGTGGAATGGAAGAAAGCGATATGAATCACTTAAGTTGATCTGCGAAAATAGGACATGTAGAATTAGGGCTGGAGACTAAATGATGTTATAAACCGAAAAAGCACAATACCTTTGATATCCGCGCAGCAGTGCTCCTCTCCGCAGGCGGCGGAATGCAAGAAAGCTATGGGAATCATCCATGAACGTGCGAAAATAGTAGATATGGAGTTAGAGCTAGGAAGTAAACGACGTTGTAAACCAAAAATCAAAATTAAAATTTCTGATTGTAGAGGAAGAAGGATAGTCAGACTTAGTGCATTTTGGATGGACCATCGTCGTCGCAGCAGTGTTCTCCGAAGGCAGCTTAATGAAAGTAGGGGAGGAATGGAGGTTGATAAATTTAGGTCTTACATGGGGGAGAAAGGGAGAATGGGAAAGACAAATGAATTCAAGGGATAAGAGAAGGGAAGTAGAGGAAGAGGCAAAACAGAGAGGAGAAAGGAAAGGAAAGGGGAGAACAGGGTACTGAAATGTGGAATGTGGGTAGAGTCGATTCTGGAAATTTTGAAAGTGACCTAACAGCTTGTTGAATGTGGCGTTTGGAATATGGGCAAGATGGGAACTGCCAAAAAGGCTTCACTTTGACCCTTTGACCAATGGTTTTGCTTTATAGTATAAGATAAGCCACTTCCTATTGCTTCGAAAGAGGTTAGGGGTTTAGGCAATGGTTTCGAAAGGGGTTTCGAAGCAACCTTCAACTGTTTTACCCAGACGTTTTAATGCTTTCGAAAGGATGGTTTCTACACCATCAAGTTTCCCCAATAATTTTATGAAATAAAGAATGGTCTCGAAAGAGATGCTTTCACTTATGTACACTTTGACTCAAAATGATGTTTTAAATATAAATCCAATGTTTCAATGGTTTCAGAAGGTATACTTCCAATAGTTTCAAAAGGGGTACTTTCACTTGGTTTTGAATCAATGCTTCCAAATTTAAAGGTTAATGCTTTAATACAATCGAAGGGTTTCGAAATAGAAGTTTTAAAGTAGTCGAAAGGCAGGAGTCTAATGTTTTGAAAATAGATTTTAATGCTTTCGAAGGAGGTCATCCTATGAGGTCGAAATCAAGGGTACGATGGTGTCGAAAGGTTTTATAACCCTAACTCATTTTTAGAGAAAAACCCCATGGCTAAATAAAGGAGTTTTTAAATGATTTAAGTGCATAAGTTTGAAGAAGTATTTCCTTGATAAAAGTATAGGTTAAAGGGATTAACCATGTTTTATATGAAAAGTATTTCAAGGACATTAAACCCACATGAGTGGTATTGTTTTGTTATTATGGTTGTTTCTTCAAGTATAAATATATTCACATGATAAAGGAACCATAACTGTATATTGGAGATAAAGGGGTAGAAGAACCAGCAAGGTTAACCCGATAGTGAATATAATTGATTGAACTCCTGAATGAGCAGAATTGCATCCAAGAGGTCAAGGAGACCGGAATATTAGGTGCCAAAATCAAAAAGTTTACGGGAGACAGTTTCGTACTAAACTAATGGAAACTATGATTGGGAAGTTATTGGGTAACCAATAGGTTCATAGTGACCCCATGAAAACTATGTATAAAGGATGGTTGGCAGGGGCCAATTGGTTTGTAGTGAACCCATGAGAACTATATCTGGATTAAGTGTTGACATCAGTCAAAAGGTTCCTAGTCAACCCATGAAAACTAGAATAAGAAAGAAGTTATTGGGGACATTAGTAGGTTCCTAGTCAACCCATGAAAACTAGGCTAAGTAGGGAGTTACTGGATTAATCCATAAGTTTCAAGTCAATCCATGAAAACTAGGATAAGAGATGAGTTATTGAAATCACCAATAGGTTCAGGGGAACCCATTAATTAATTAAGTTAACTGGCAGGGGTCTATAGGTTCTTTGTGATCCCATGAAAAATAATAGGTTAATCGTGACCATAGAAAATATAAATATGACGGCGAGTCAATTAAACCTGGGATGGGAAATCCAAGATGTTTTAATGTATGCATATCATCATAATATTTTGAAATGCTATGTTTTAACAATTGTGGATGTAGGAGTACGGTATATGGCTTTAAAAAGGGTTTTAGAATACTAATAAGGGGAAAACCAGTTTCGCTAAGAGGCATGGTCTCAGTGGATATCTAAATGGTTGAGATGTTAGATTATTATTCATACCAGGCTTTATATTTGACTTGAATTTTTTGTTTTCCTTTTAAACTCTCGGGTAGTCAATTGATTTTGAGTAGTCTGATGTTTAGGGTTTCCAAGTTTCTCTTCTTAGATGAATAAAGCTTCCTGTGGCGTCCGGGAAGCAGTTAGTTATTTAGAGTTATCTTTTTCCGCTGTGTATTTTGGATGTAATGGCAAACTTATTAGTCATATTATATACTTTGATCAACCAAGGGGGAATCTTCACATGTCGCTCTTGGCGTACGTGTAATAATTATATTTTTCTGAACGTGCTTAACATTTGTGGGATTATGTAATAAACATGAAATGCATTGAATGGAATGTGGAGATGTGTTTTTTAATTTGTCAAAGTTTTTCCATATTTTAGTGATCCGTGTATCAATGTATCTAACACAGCCGTATTTGGTCGCCAATGATTAATAACTATGAATGATTGCAGCATTCGTAACCGCTAGTTTTGGGCCTCCAAGTAGGGGGCTTTCACAAGTTGGTTTCTAAGAATAGTTTTATGAAACTTCAAAAGAAAAGTAAAACCTAAAAGCTTTTTGAAAATTAATCCGATGAATTAGAAATATGATCGGGGTTTGGGTTAACATTATAGTAACGTATTGATAGAGTTAGGGTTATGCCCTAAGGGCAATTATGTAATTTGTTACAGATACCTAACTCGTTGACCAATCTTGTTAAAAATAAAAGGTATTTTCTTCCTATTATGTACTTGATATAATGTAATTATATTAATTAATTAACTTAATTAAAAAGTATATTAAATAGAAATATCCGCAAATGGTATATTTTCTGATAGTAGTTACAAAGTGTTGTAATCGTGAGTAATTTATCACGAACCAAATATACATTTTAAATGTTAGTCAAGATGCATCGAGATTGGATATTGATGTATCCGTTGAGACTGGAATACGTAGAACTCTCCAAATGTTGGGCAGTGTATTACTCATGACTACTGGGGGCACCTAGGGGTTATGTACTAATTGTTATTGGATAACTATGGGACGACCCACTCGATAGTTTTCTGTTGGTTAATATAACTAAGGTCAAACAGAAAATATCATTGTGACTGATTTACACGGTTCACTCGGTTTGAGAATACCGTGGATCTTCAATATGAAAGCTCCGCTTTGATTATAGCCAAATCATGTCATGGCGTCCGTCGAGTGACTATAAGTGGGTCGAGTGGAAGTATTGGAAGTGAAGCACTATTCAAGAGAGGATTCGTCTCCTCAGTTCTATGCGTTTAGTACCACAATCAACTCAAAGTCAAAGTCTTTGGCCAATGCATTTCGGTTAATAATAATTGTTATTATTGAATCAAGGACTTTGTATTTGGACTATAAAGTTGAATGTAGATGAGGTTGGAATTTTGATTGTTACCAAATTCCATTAGTCCAAAATGAT
Source organism: Allium cepa (assembly GCA_030765085.1). NCBI lineage: Eukaryota > Viridiplantae > Streptophyta > Magnoliopsida > Asparagales > Amaryllidaceae > Allium > Allium cepa. The sequence continues at coordinate 436,325,790 of CM060943.1, forward strand.
ATAGTTTTGACGAAGAGAATTGGTGTAAATAAATGTGACAACTGGGTAACCTTATTAAACTAAAATTGGATTTTTACCGAAAATGAGTAAGCAATAAATTTTGTCATAATGTCACACCACCTACTAAGTGACGTGTGAACGTTAACATTAGAATAGTTCGATGTTAATCGCCGACCAAATTTACATCCAAGAGTTACACAGCCGAAATGATGAATTCCCTTAAGACCGAACGATTTAATTATTTTATAATTGTTATAAATCAATTACATTAATTAATATTTATGAAATAATAATTATAAATTTTGAATATGATTTGAGAAATAAATAATGTTATATATATTTATAACAGCTACAAATATATCGATTGAAATATAATATCGACAAGCGATTAAATTAGATTTGATTGCATAGTATTTTGGTTTGGGCTTAGATGGGTTTAAGGCCCATCATTTGGGCTACATAATTTTGGTTTTGGGGAGGTCTTGGGGTGGCTAAAACATAAGGAATTGGTTTGGGGATAATGGGTTGAGATCAAGTGAGAATGGGTAAAAAGGTTTTCCTCGTTTCTCTCTAGTACAACCATACACAGACACACACGCACACACACGCACACGCACACACACACATATATATAATTAAAAATAAAAACTTTTTTTCGCTGCCATTACCTTCTACATTACTGATTGAAACATTGCTCAATCCACTTCAAAGTTCTCAAATATATTTCAAATTAGAATAATACTATTCGATAGTTAGAGGTCGGTGGTTCCGGACTTGCAATCTAAGGAATCAAGAACAGTAAAAGGAAGGGAAGTCATTGCTTCAACGTGGATTCGAAGGCATCATTAAATTGGTAATTTTAATTCATATTACAGTAATTAAATTATGTTCTATTTTTTATAATGAGAAATTTAATACCTGTTTAAATATATTGCTACTATATGTTTAGTTGGATGAGATTTTTGTAAGTAAACGTGGTTGTCACAAATCAATTTGGTTATGTGCATAATTTGTTTATTATACTATTACATTTATACAAAGACAAATTCTTTTACTGTAAAAAAGTCAATTTTTTTCATTAATAATTGTTTTATATATATTTATTAATTAATTCATATATATATATTAGTGTATATTTCTCTCTCATAATAGCATATATGCATATATAAGATATATATATATATATATATATATATATGAATTAAAAAATTTAGTACACTTATTTATATATAATATGTATTTACAAATTCAAAAATTAATTATCATACATATAATCATATTTTTAAATTAACATTTATTGAATTGTTTATTATATATAAAATAATTATTACATGAAAAATTAAATTTTATAGTTTTTAAAAATATTATACATTTCAAAAAAAATTAACAATTTTTTAATAAAGCTTATTATTTTTAATAATTAATATTATTTCAAAAAACAGTTTATGATTTATTAAAAACAATAATTTAATTGAAAAATTCTTTAAAATTTTCCATATCCTTTTATTCATGATTTTAGAATTTGTAAAATTTTAAAATTTGAATTTTTAATAATATACTATTTTATATTAAATAATTGTTGCCGAAATCAATGTATTTGTTTTAAAAAATAATATTTCATCTTTGAAAAATCTCTAGATTTTTCCTAAGCTCTATTTTAAGATCTTGATTTCGAAAATTGTAAAATTTTCATTTTCATTAATAGATAATTTTATGTTAATTATTTATGAATGAAAACATTATTTTATTCATAATATATACAAATTAAAATACTAAAATTGTTATGTTGCAAAACTAAGTTAATTTTGGATTATAAATAATTTTTACTAATTTTTCTCTCTCTTTCTATATATGTATATTTATCTATATATAAATGTTTTGTGTTCATATATTATATATAATATATTTATACATACATATGTGCGTGTGTTGTAACACATATACATGCATATATTTAGACAACATATATGACATACAAAATGAGCTAATATGCCTGTTGCGATGTAAATCCCAACATCTACATAAGGGCATTTTATTTCTTTCGCGGATTATTATGTTACACATGCACTCATATATATATGTATATGATACATTTATGTATAAACTAAATCAAATAAAATTAATTTCATATCTTAATATATCTGAATTTAAATAAAATAAATGATTTTATATAAAAGAAATTTAGAAATGTTCTAATTCAGTTAGACTTCATGGGCTTAATAAAAGATCTAATAGGGTAAATTTTTTGAAATTCGCCCATAACTTCCATTGTGGGTTAGTCCAGTTCCAACAATGGTATCGAAGCCCAATAGCCTATGCGGTCTAATTAGTCATATTAAGGCTAACTAATTAACCTTGCCTACTTAGTACGGTGTCTAGAATGGTAATGTTTAGGAATATAATTGGGTAATCAAGTACTCTGTTCTACCTGGTTACAGGCCTGGCCCGAAATGTGAAGTGATCATAAAAGTTGCTCCTAACAGAAAAGGCCTAACTTAATTTGGGCATTGGGCTAATTTTCATAATCATTTTGAAAATTAACGTTAAATATTTTAAATTTTATAGTCAAATTTAAAATAAAGCATGTTTATTATAAAAATTGTAATACTACATAAGTTTTCAAAATATTTGAAAATATTTAAATAATAATTTCAAATTTTAAATTTATTAATAAGATTGATAAAATAAATTAATTAAATATGTTAATTAGTTAATGTATTTATGCATATATTATATATATTGATATATGTTATGTTATTTTAAAACGTTTAAGACAACATAAGTATACATATATGTATACGAGATAAATTTTGAAATCAATAAATTTTAATAAAAATTGTTTAATTGAATAAATTAATTAAAGGTTAATTAATTAAATAAAATACACATATATATGATATATGTGTGTTACACTATAAATGTTATAGTATACACTATAAATGTTATAGTAGATATGTCCAATATAAAAGTTATATTGGAATACTAATTTAAAATTAATTAAAGAGTTAATTGATTAAAATTTATTAGATATGATTTAATTAATGATATATTATACGTAAGACTATCATATAAGTAATATGAAATATAAAAGTTATATAACAATAACACTTATATGATATGTGTATAAACTAAATGTGGAACATTAAAGAAATCTAAATAGACTTAAGACATAAATATATATGTAAATGTACATATACCGTGATTTCTGATGTGTCCGACACTTCAATCGTTGGGGTATTTTATAAGAAATATAATATTCTATAAGTCGATATCACTCAACGTATATATTGAAGATTATGAATCTTTAATATAATGTTATCCTCTACCATATATATATATGTGTGTGTGTGTGTGTGTGTGTGTTAATAAATTACTTACGTACTCTTTAGTTGTTGAGCAAACTCAAGCTAGGGATGTTATGCGTAATATTATTAATATATTGAACGGACAAGGTAAGATAACTATATGTATTTGTTAAGCAAACTCAAGGTACATATACTAAGGCCATCACGATATGATAGGTATGAGTGAATAATCTTTTTCTATTTGTTGAGCAAACTCAAGGTCGAAGTGAGATTAGAATAAGAAAAAATGGGTTAGGAGTTATACGTGCTACAACCGATAAGGAGTTAACCATCGTTTGTGGGTCTATGATTTGTTGAGAAAACTCAAGGTCAGAATACAAAAACAAACGAGTCCTAACGCCCACTAGTGAAGTTGTAAGACTTCTATGTTTCATCTTAGGGCTTGGAGAAACATAAAAGACTAGTGGGAGCCTTATTAGAAAAATGAAATGGTAACATTTAACCTTTCTAATATTGTAACAACATATGCTATATAATGTTATAATTATCTACAATGATGATTTTGTGCATTTAATATGATTGATAAAACGTATGTCAACTAACATATAAACAAACTGAATTGAAAGTTGACAAATAAAAATATAATATATACTTACTAATAATTCTAATTGCATGTTATATAATGTTTCTATACCCATGCAAGTGCCTAATTTCAACTACTTAATACATTCGTAAGTTGGACACTTATATGTTCATTTAGTTTAGACCATTGATGGTATTTTTTGAGTTCTTGAACTCTAAATGCAATGCAAGACTATGGATATTTGATCCATGTACTTTCACATATAAATGTTATATGGCGAACAGTTATAGTTTGTGTCGTACAATATTTCGATGAAGTTAGTTTATTCAATGTAAGCAAATAAGCAATATTTTAAGATCATGTATTTAACTTGAACGATTTCAAAAGGATCATATTGTGTTAATATAACACAAGACTATAAAATACGAGATACATCTAAGAACTCGATCGTTGAAATGTCATCTTGATTGGTTTATATAAAGTACAACATATTTGATGTCTTAAATGTTAAAAATAATCGAATACACTTTTTTTAAAAGTTTGTTATGATATTGTAGTAAGATTTTCTTTTGAATAGTTTGACCATTTGAAAGAAAAATGAATGTATAAGAATAGATGTAATTTAAGGTAAAGTTGGAATAAAGAGAATGAATAGCCACTTCTGCTTCATAGAGAAACATTGGAAACAATAATTGTAATAATAATTGATACTTAATATTGGAGTATGAAATATGATTTTTATTCCAAAATGTATTTTCATATAGAAAATTATTTTCTATAACATTTATTTCTTTGAGTTCAATATATTTGATCAAAGAACTCTCCATTGTAAACTAGTTGTAGCATATGAAAATTGTAAATAATATTAAGTGAATATAGTGGACCTCTAAATTTAGTATGTTATTATAGTAATGGCGGAAATAGTGGGAGAATGCCATATAGCACTTAATGATTGCATCACTTTACGAAGAAAAAAAAAATCATAAAATGTACCAAACATTATTTGTGAAAAAAAGTTTTTTTGGTATTGATTGAAAAATAGATATAACTGCATTTTCAATATGAGTATTATGAACATTCATTATGAAATAGAACTGTATCGTGGAATTTGTTTTCATAGTAAAGTGATGCAAAAAAAAATGTGTATCTAATATTATTTATAGTTGTTTGGGAATTATAGACTAAGTCCTAGTTTTGAGAAATAAATTTACTATATGATTATAAATCCTATGATGCAGGTTAATTATATCTCAAACAATTAATGGCCATGCATCCATTCCGTGAGAGCATCATAAGAGTTGATGAACTCTTTGAATTAATACATATTGATGTATGCAAACACAATTCTATTAATACCAAAAGGGTTCCACATACTTTGTTATATTCATCGATGATTTATTACCAACATGAACATGTGTATTAGATACACATGTGGTAAGTTTATGATAAAATCATAGAATATAAAAGAAAAGTAAATAAAATAACATGCAATACAATAAAATTATTTGATTTGATCAAATAAGTGAGTATATCGAAAAGAGTTTCAAATGTACCTAAAAATGAATATAGATTCAATCTCATAAGTCATTCCTCCATGTGATACCTAATGATGCATCGATAAGGAGTAATCAGACATTGTTGGACAATTTACGGTTAATTGTGAGTGAAGTTGAGTTAGTTTCTTCCTATAAGGTCATGTACTTAAGAGTAGTACACAAGGTTGATATTATTTCATCTAAACAATAGTTTACAAAATCATACAAGATAAGGGTTTACGAGAAATCCCAACATATCCTAGGCCAATGAGTTGGCAGGTTGTGCGAGTCGAAAGATTGCACATAATAATTGTTCATGAGGGATCTTGTATGAATCTCCAAAAGGTTTTTTGGAAAAGTCTATCATCAAATGAAATATATATGTTTTAAACATAATTTTTGTAAACTAAAATCAATTTTATAAATAAAAAGGTTCATAAAGCGTTTATGAATTCATATTCTATTTACACTAAGAAAAAATTGTTGTTTCAAGATATATCAATTTCATTGTGAAGGAATTTCTTTAAGAAATTTTTGGTAATTAAATGGAATTGGATCTGATCCAAAGATAGAACTGATTATATAAGATAAAGTGAAATTAGCTAACCTAAATGAACACATAGCATTAGAATATCTAATAAGTATTCTCGTACATCGAAGAGAAACTATGAGTTTCTTATTAATGTCGAAAGTATACATTACTTTCGGTTGTTCAATTAAACCATAAAGATGTTGACTCTATATGGTGTGATGCGCAAATCTGAAAGAATCCAAGTACGCTATCAAAATAAGATTTTGGTGGTTGTAACCAAAGAGATATGATCCATCGGCCGAGATTGTATCTTTATTAGAAAGACTAATGTGGTTGGAATTAAATGAGCAATGTTGATAAGAACAATATCGCAAATTTCAATTGTTGAAATTAGCATAACAGATTCGGTATTCAACATGCTCAAGCTAATTCAGATTTACTCATAAAATTATTGCTTAATAAGACTTAGTGTTTGGTACTTATGTATTGAAACAGAAAATTCTAAATAATGATTTAGAGTGAGCAGTTTACACATATTAACCAAAAATGCCTCGAAGTCATTGGGAGTTATACTGGGTTTGTGAGTCTTTGGATATGATCCAAGGAATGATATGAATGTATCATTTTATAAGCGTCAAAATTGAATAAGTATTTTGATAGAAATATCAAGTAGTTGATTTTCAATTAAAGTGCAGAGGAAGCGTGTGTTCATAAGAAAGAACATTAAAATGTACATTGATTTTAACAATATGCTTGTGTTAAAATCAACTTTAGTTGTTTTAATACTCGATTTTGGATTGTAAATGATGTCTTTTATGGTGAGTATAAAAGATATAGGGGTTGTCTCAAAACGATATATAAGAGCACCCTATTAAAAAGTGAACATGTAAGTTGGATTCCTTATGCATTACAATAGGAATTATCATACAGATAATGTTGTGTATGATATTGTGTTTTGTTTATGTATTTGATACATGGAGCAAATATATAATCTAAATTGATATCACTAAATAGTTGTTTGAAGTGTTCTAGCGTATTTATGAAATACTAGAGAATTGTTTATAGAAACAACGAACTCGTTATGATGGAATGTTTGGACACAAACTTTTATAAATGATACTGAGTATAACATGTCAACGATAAAATTCAAGTTAAAATCTTTAATTTGAAAATGTTTCAAAATAAAAGTGATTGTGGTCGATTCAATGAAATGTTGAGAACATTATCTTGAATAGCGCTAAAATAAACCAATGTATATAGATATAAATGCACAAATTTATAATTAATCCAAAGGTGATTCCAAATGTTGAGAATCCCATAATATTTTTATAAGATAATAATGTCATGAAATTGGTCATGATAGAAACTTAAAGCTCACTAGAAGTCGAAAGACATACGTCAAATCGTTCCACATGAAGAAGGAAGTTTATCAATGTCAGAGAGAGTTAATCGACAAAGTAGATAATTAAACATAATAGCATACCCGTTCAATAAAGGACTGACCTAATTGGTTTTGAGAAAACTGATTGGAGAAGTCAGAATTAGATTTCATAATTGACCCCAAGTGTAGGAGATTGATAGAGTTAGAGGTATGCCTTAGGGGCAATTATGCAATTTGTTACATATATTTAACTCGTTGACCAATCTTATTCGAAATAAAAGGTATTTTCTTCCTATTATATACTTAATATAATGTGATTATATTAATTAACTAACTTAATTAAAAAGTATATTTAATAGTAAAATCCATAAATGGTATATTTTGTGACAGTAGTTACAAGTGTCGTAGCCGTGAATAATTTATCATAAGGAAACAAATATACCATTTTAATTGCTCCTAGTCAAGATGTATCAAGACTGGATGTCGATGTATCCGTTGAGACTGGAGTACGTAACGCTCTCCAAATGTTGGACAGTGTATTACTCATGATTGTTGGGGAAACCTAGGGATTATGTACTAATAGTTATTGGAAAACTATGGAACAACTCACTCGATAGTTTTCTGTTGGTTAATATAACTAAGGTCAAATAAAAATACTGATGTGACTGATTTACATGGTTCTCTCGACTTGAGAATACTGTGGATCTTCAATATGAAAGCTCTACTTTGATTATCGCCAAATCATGACATGATGTCCATCGAGTGACTATAGTTGGGTCGAGTGGAGGTATTGGAAGTAAAGCACTATTCAAAAGAGGATTCATCTCCTCAGTTATATGCGGTTAGTATCCGAGTCAACTCAAGTCCACTCAAAGTCAAAGTCTCTGGCCAAAGCATTTCAGTTAATAATAATTTTTATTATTGAACCAAGGACTTTGTATTTGGATTATAAAGTTAAAGCTGGATGAGGTTAGAATTTTGACCATTACCAAATTTCATAAGTCCAAAGTGATATAGATTTGACGAAGAGAATTGGTGTAAAAAAATGTCACAACCGGGTAACGCTTATTAAACTAAAATTAATTTTTTACCGAAAATGAGTAAGCGATAAATTTGGCCATAATGTCACACCACCTGCTAAGTGACGTGCCAACGTTAACATTAGAATAGTTCGATGTTAATCGCTGACCAAATTTACTCCAAAATGCTACACAGCCAAAATGATGAATTCCCTTATGACCGAACTATTTAATTAGTTTATAATTGTTCTAAATTAATTAATATTTATGAAATATAAATTGTAATTTTTGAATATGATTTGAGAAATAAATAATGTTATATATATTTATAACAGTTATAAATATATCGATCGATATACAATACCGACAAGCGATTAAATTAGATTTAATTGTATAGTATTTTGGCTTGGGCTTAGTTGGGTTTAAGGCCCATCATCAGGGCTACAAAATTTTGGTTTGGGAAGGTCTAGGGTGGCTAAAACATATGAAATTGGGTTGGAGATAATGGGTTGAGATTAAGTGAGAATGGGTAAAAAGGTTTTCCTCGTTTCTTCTAATATAATCCTATATATGTAAAAAAAAATTACCGCCATTAACTTCTACATTGCTGATTAAAACGTATCTCTCAATCCACTTCAAAATTCTCAAATATATTTCAAACTAAAATAATACCATTCGATAGTTAGAGGTCGGTGATTCCAGACTTGCAATCTAACGAATCAGGAACAGTAAAAGGAAGGGAAGTCATTACTTCAATGTGGATTCAAAGGCATCATTAAATTGGTAATTTTAATTCATATTACATTAATTAAATTATATTCCATGATCCTGTAATGAGCAATTTCATATTTCATATCTGTATAAAGATATAGCTACTATATGTTTAGTTGGTGATGTGGCTGTGACCAATCAATTTGGTTACACGTATAATTTGTTTATTATACCATCTGATTTACGTATAGAAAAATGTTGTTTACCGTAAAAAAATTGATTTATGTCATTAATAATTGTTTTATATATATTTATTAATAAATTCATATACACACACATACATATATATATATATTGTATATTTCTCTCTCATAATAGCATATATGCGCATATAAGATATATATATATATGATTTAAAAAATTTAGTACACTTATTTATATATAATATGAATTTACAAATTCGAAAATTAATTATTATACATATATTCATATTTTTAAATTCACATTTATTGAATTTTTGAATTTTTTATTATCTATAAAATAATTATTACAATAGAAATTCAATTTTATATTTTTTATGAATATTATATCATTTCAGAACATATAGAAAAAATTTAGGAATTTTTCAATAAATTTTATTATTTTTAATATTAATATTATTTCGGAAAAACCATTTATGATTTATTAAAAATTATAATTTAATTGAAAATTTATTCAATTTTTTGTAACCTATCATTCTTGATCCTAGAATTTTTAAAATTTTAAATTTTTAGCAATATATTATTTTATATTAAATAATTATTGTCCAAATCAATGTATTTGTTTTTAAAAATAATACTTTAACTTTGAAAAATCTCTAGATTTTCCAAAGCTCTAGATTATGATCCTAGATTCTCAAAAATTGTAAAATTTGAATTCATCAATAAATAATTTTACGTTAATTATTTATGGATGAAAACACTATTTTATTCATAATATATAAAAATTAAAATAATGAAATTATTATGTTTGCAAAACTAGGTTAATTTTGAATTATAAATAATTTTTAATAATTGTTCTCTCTCTTTCTATATATATACATATATATGTTTTATATTCATATATTATATATAATATATTTATACATACATGTGTGTGTGTTGTAACATATTTACATGCACATATTTGGACAACATGCATGACATATAAAATGAGCTAAGTCTATTGCGATGTAAATCGCAACATCTACATATGGGCATATTATATCTTTCACGGATTATTATGTTACACATGCACTCACACTCACACACACACAAATATATGTATGTATGTATGTATGTATCTATATGATACATTTCTCTATAAACTAAATCAAACAAAATTAATTTCACATATTAATACGTTTAAATTTAAATAAAATAAATGATTTTATTTAAATTAAATTTAGAAATATTCTAATTTGGTTGACTTCGTATGCTCAATAAAGGTCCAATAGGTAAAAAAATTGAAATTCATCCATAACTTCCGCTGCGGGCTAGTCCAGTTCCAACACGTACTTGTATTTGATATACAGGTATATATCTAAGTACGTGTTCCCGTCTCTCTTAGATCATTCTTCTGTATCTTACTAAGGCTCGTATGTAGATTTACGAGAAAGAGGATATAGAAGTAGGAAACGGAAGAGAAAATTTAGGTGGAGGAAGCACCACAATCAACAGAAATGCTTGACCTAATACCAGGAGGTACCAAGGTTGACATGCTAATGCTAACCCAAATGTTGAAGCTAATTTAGGTGCTGGAAATCCGCCAGCAGATGCGGGGATGGTTCATCAGTTGTTAGTTAATCTTTTGCAAGTCGAAGCTGCTGGTAATGTTGGAGGAGCTAATCTTGTAGCTCCAGTTGGATATAATTATGTTAGGCTGAGCAGATACTACACCAGTCTGGGTGGAAAGCCGTTTATGGGAATGGAGGATGCAGTTGAAGTTGAGAATTGGCTATTGAGCTGTAGAGGATTTTTACTAATCTAGGCTTGGATGATGGGGAAAAGAGAAGGCTAGCCTTTAGGCAGTTGCATTGGGTAGCAATTCACTGGTGGAATAGTGTAACAACCGGAGTTCCAGAGGAAGAGCTGACATGGGCAGATTTCAGAAGAAGGTTTGAGCAGAGGTTTTTATTTGAGGTTGCTAGGTCGGCATTTATAAGGAAGTTTATGGATTTAGTCCAGGAAGATATGTTAGTGATCAAGTACGCTGCTAATTTTGATGAGTTGTCTTGATATGGATATGCCACTATAGACACTGACATAAGAAGGAATGAGAGGTTCATTTAAGGACCGAGGCCTGAACTAGCTAAAATGACCATGACTCATATCAGAGAACCTTGTCATATGATGGTGGAGATGGCCATTTGCCACAAAGAAATGCTTGTTGTATCTGCTAGGGAGAAGCTAGTTGAATCCTAGAGTCCTCAAGGAAGGAAGAGGAAATTATTTAAGAAGAAGGGAGCCCAGAAAGGGGATGCTGCCAAGAAGGCGAAGGCTGATTTACTGTGCTTCAAGTGTATAAGAAAGGTCATTATGCTCACGAATTCAGAACAGGCAAAGGGAAGAAGCCTACGGAGAAGAAGAACATGAAATGCTTCAACTGCGTCTAAGTTGGGGATTATAAGAACCAGTGTCCAGAGCCAGTCAGGGTGGACAGAGGGAAGGTTTTTGCTTTTGGACCACCATCTTCTTCTAGGCCTACTACAATAGAGAAAGGGAAAACCGTGATGTAAAGAACGCTTTTGATTCAAAGTATACCAGTTAGGGTACTACTTTATACCGGTGCTTCACACTCATTTATATCACAAAATTTGATTGATAGGTTATGCATAGAACCTACTTACCTTGTTACTTCCTTATGGGTTGTGAATCCAATAGGAGGGTATGCAACTTTAGGGATGAGACCAGTCAGAACTTGATTTCGTAGATTTCGGGATAATTTTGTGCATGGATTGGTTGGGTAAGTATGAGGCTGGGATATTATGCCAGGATAGGGAAATATCATTGAGACACCCAAATAGTCATAACCAAATCATCTTCTCAATGGAAAATTCTAGTAGAAGTGTTTAGGCTTTGTTGAGTGCCATGGAGGTAAGAGATGAGCTAAGTCAGGTTTGAGTGGCAAGTAATTTGCAGATGTCTTTGAGCCGGTTACGGGATTACCATCGAAACGAGCTATTGAGTTTCAAATAGATCTTGTAATGGGAGCTGAACGTGTGAGTAGACCACCTAGCAGGATGACACCGACAGAGATGAAGGAATTGAAGATGCAGCTAGTGGATCTTAAGGGAAGAAATTTTATTAGACTAAGCAGCTCGCCTTGGGGAGTGGCCGTGGTATTCGTGAAGAAACCAGATGGGTCGTTAAGGATGTGCATCAATTATCGTAAGTTAAACGAAAGGATGATCAAGAACAGTTACCCTCTACAAAGGATAGATGATCTTTTTGATTAGTTGACTGAAGCAAAGGTGTTTCCCAATTGGATTTGATGATAGGGTTCCATCAGTTGAGAGTGGCAGAGGACGGCAATCCTTTGATAGCATTTCGAACTTGGTATGGTTCCCATGAGTGGTCAGTGATGCCTTTTGGATTGACAAATGCACATGCTTCTTCATGGATTTGATGAACCGAGTTTTTCGAGAGTACTTGGACATGTTTGTGTTGGTATTCATTGATGACATTTTAGTGTACTCGAAAAATGAAAGAGAGCATAAGAATCATCTTAGAGTGGTGCTTGAAACGCTGAGGCAGAATCAGCTAAATGTGAAGTTTTCCAAGTGTCATTTTTCGAAGAAAGAGGTTAAGTTTCTTGATCATGAAGTTTTAGAGGAGGGCTTGTCAGTTGATCTAGTCAAGATCGAAGCTGTCAATAATTGGAAGTGACTAGAGATGGTAACCGAGATCAAGAGTTTCCTTAGAATTGTTGGCTATTACCAAAGATTCATCAAGGATTTCTCATGAATAGCAGCGCCTTTGACTATGTTGACCAGGAAAGATGTGAATTTTGTTTGGTCCGACAAATGTGAGGAAAGGTTCGTTAAGTTAAAGCATTTGTTGACCAATGCACCAGTGTTAGTAGTTTCAGATGGAAATCAAGGGTTAGTAGCATACACTGATGCATGTGGAATTAGATTGGGAGCAGTATTGATGTAGAAGGGTCAAGTTATTGTATATGAATCTAAACAGCTTAGACCGCACAAAGTAAGATATTATACTCATGATTTAGAGTTGGGTGCGGCGATCTTTGCCTTGAATATTTGGAGATATTATTTCTTGGGGGAGAGATTTGAGTTGTATACCGATCATAAATCTTTAAGATATTTATTCTCTCAAAATATGAGGCAGCAAAGGTAGCTTGAGTTTTTGGCTACTTATGATTTCAGTATAGAGTATACTCCTTGGAAAGAAAATAGAGTAGCAGATGCTCTTAGTAGAAAACATCAGAATGTGGTGTTAGCTATGTTGGCAGAATGGAAAGATCTTGAAGCTTTGGCCAGTTGCGGTATGCAGTTAAGATCTATTGCTAGTTCCAATCAGGGGACTGCCTTGCTGTCTTGTTTAGAAGTTCAAATGGTGTTGATTGAGGGGATAGCTTCTAAGCAGAGTGAAGATCCAGTCTTAGCCGAGAGGATAAGAAGACTTGAGGTAGGGTCTGAGATCGATGATCTAAAGGAGTATCGTCTTGACCAAATGGGATAGTTGAGAAAGAAGGGACGATTATGCGTTGCTAATGTAGAGAACTTAAGAAGGGAAGTTCTTGAGGAATGTCATCGATCCAAGTTTATGATTCATTTTGGAGGGACCAAGATATATCAGGATATGAGATGGGGCTTCTATTGGGAAGGCATGTAGAGGGATGTCGGCTTATGGGTTAGGTAGTCTATGAACTATCAACAAGTGAAGACCAAACATCAGAAGCCGAGTTGATTGCTTCAGCTTTTAGAAATTCTAGTTTGGAAATGGAATTCAATATCCATGGATTTTATAGGCAGGTTGCCAGGGTCAAATAGGGGAAATGAAAGCATATGGAAATAGGATAAGAATATAATTTTTATTCTAGTCAAGTCAACCAGGACGACACCTATTTTGGCGAGTTTGTTCATAAAGAACATAGTTAGGCTTCATGGGATTCCTAATAGCATAGTCAATGACAGAGATGTATTATTCGCTAGTAAATTTTAGAAGAGTCTACAAGAGGTATTGGGTACCAAGCACAAGATGAATACAGCTTATCGCCTATAGACTGATGTGCAGATAGAGATAGTCAACAAAATACTCGAGGATTTATTAAGAGCTTGTGTATTGGACTTTAGTGGATCTTAGGAAGATCACCTACATTTGATTGAGTTTTCCTATAATAATAGTTATCAGACTAACATAGGAATAACGCCTTTTGGAACTTTGTATGGAAGGCCATGCAGATCACCCGCATGTTGGTTGAAGACTAAAGATAGATTGGTCTTAGGTCCAGATTTGGTTAGGGAGGTGTCGGAAAAGATTAAGTAAATCCAAGGTGGAATGAAGGAAGCTCAATCCAGGCAAACGAGTTACGTAGATAAAAGGCGTAAAAACCTAGAGTTCTCAGTGGGAGATAGGGTCTTCATTAAGGTATCACTGATAAAGGTCGTGGTACGATTTGGAAAATCGGGAAAGTTGGCCCCAAGATAGTAGGACCATTCCAAATTATATGAAGGATTGGAAAGCTCGCGTATAGAGTGGAGTTGTCGAGCAGTTTGGTAGATGTCCATAATGTATTCATATGTCTCATCTTCGCAAGCATGTGCATGATACAGAGTCCACCATTCTTCAGACAAAGTTGGAAAACTTGGTAGTAGAGCCTGATTTGACTTTTGTTAGACAACCAGTTCGGGTTGTAGCAAGAGATGAGAAAAGATTAAGGATCAAGACAGTCAAGTTGGTGAAAGTTCAGTGGAGCGACAACGAGAAGGACTGTACTTGGGAGACAAAAGGATATGATTCGAGATGCTTATCCGGATCTGCTTTGATGGTATGTTTATATTAGATTTATATTGATTAGTTGCTAATCAGGTAGGCTAGTATGTGTTAACGTAAAAATCAGACGCTAACACCCCGGTGTAAATTGAAGTTAAGCGAAAGCACCACCCGTGAATACGGGAACTAAGAACGAGTAGCAAAATCACAGAGAAAGCAGAAAGACAACAGTTTTATAGTGGTTCGGCTTAGGGTAAGCCTACGTCCACTTTAAATTCTCTTTATTGCTGGATCAATTACAACTTTACAACAATCTTCAATTACAATTCTGATGAGACAAACAACTAAAACTTTGATGCAGAAGAATTCTTTGAATCCATGTAGATTGCGTTAGATTTCCTCTCGAAGTTGGTTGAGATGCCTCTTGAACTTGAAGTGTCGAATGAGTTGAGAATTCAGCAGAGTATCGGCGCTTGAAGAAATTAGCCAAAAAGTCCCCTTCATGCTTGTGGTAGGTTGGTATTTATAGGAAAATTTTACCCTTAAGTCGTAACTCGTGACCGAGTTAAGGTAGGTCGTGGCCGACTTATTGAGTCTGGCTCGTAGCATGGTAGAAATTTGCCCATCTGCTTGAATCCATGTCAAGTCCTAAGTCATGCACGAGTTAACCGGACGCAGCTTCATTTGTTTACTTAAGTCGTGTACGACTCATCATAGATTGTGGGTCGTGACCGAGTTAACAGGATGCGGCATAAGTGTTGTGGCAGCGGATTATAGCTTAGCGGCTTTAGGTCATGGACGACTTAAGCTAAGTCGTGAGTCACGGCTTAACTGGTAAGCTTGTTTATTTCAGATAGCAACACAAGTCTTAACTCGTTCACGAGTTAGGAGGCTATGTTTAATGAGTATCAGCGCTTCGTTTTCCTAAGTCGTTTACGACACATGCTAGGTCGTAAGTCGTAGACAGCTTTAGGTCGTTAACTTATTTCCTTCTTGAGTCGTGCCATCTCTTAAGCCGTAGACTCCCTTAAGTCGTAGACTTCTTGGTCCGTTTCAATTCTTAAGTCGTCTGGACCTTAACTCGTTAGGCCGTCCAGACCCTAAGTCGTGTACCCTCCTTGATCCATTGAGTTGCTGTCTCCCTTGAGTCGTTGAGTCGGCCATTTCTTTAACACGTTAAACCGTTAAGTCGTACCATTCATAAGTCATAGATCGTCCATAACTTGAGTCATGTAAACCTTAACTTGTTAAGTCGCAGAGTGCTTTAAACTGTTAGATCATGGTGGCCTCAAGTCATAAGTCGTTCATGCTTTATCTTGTTAAATCGTCACTTATCTTAAGTCGTGAGGTTTGCTAAGACGTAGACTTCTCTTGATCCGTTAAGTACCTTATGTCGTAGATCGTCCCAGGCCTTAACTAGTTATCTTAACGATTTAACATTTGCCCCTCGAAGCTCACGCCTAATGGCTAGGTCGTGTGCTTCGATACTTTTAACCCGTCTCCCTCTAGGTCGCTAAGTCGTGCACGACCTAAAGGTTAGGTCGTATGAGCCGCTTTAGATTCCTCCATTATAAGTCGTACACCCCCTTCTTTCTTCTCATTACTCACCTCCTTGTCTGTTTCCGCCATTAACACTTCCCCGAGCTTCCAAAGGCGATCTCGACCCGATCAGTCACCGATTAACTTGAGATTACATCACGTAAGTGATCTTGCTCCTTTCTCGATCCTTTAATATCACTGATTCATGAATTCCATTTTCTCAATCCTAATCCAATTCTTCACGCAATGTTCCATCGCGAGTCTCGTTACTTCAATAGTTGTCGCACTTGAGCCAACTTGATTTGGGTTAAAGTGACAGGGCATTGAATTTGTGGTGATTTGGTTTTTTGGATGATTCGACACCATGAGAAAATGAAGGCTTCTGTTGATGGAGAGGCTAACAGGTTAACGGGTTAAGAGGATGAGGAGTTTCGGATTGGATGGGGGGTTTGTCGATTGGGTGAAGTGAGATACTAAGTTGGATACGACCCAGCATTTTTGGGCGACTTATAACCTTTCGCGACTTAACGAGATATGGCATGAGCTTTGAGTCGCGGCCGAGCTAGGACTTAGAGAAATTCCCATCTCTTTGAACCGAAGCCCTTCCTCCTTACCATGCTTTACGACTTATAGGACCAACGATTTAAGAAGCCAACGACTTATCCTGCAGGAAATCCTTAAGTTGTGGGCGACTTAACCTTTAGGTCGTGGACGACTTATCCTTTTAGGTCGTGGACGACTCAGCACTTGGACAATCTTTTACTGCCGAATTGTTTCCTTTAGCCTAAGCCAACTTCATCCCTCTGTTAGGTTGTGAACGACTTAAGGCTTAGAGGATTTTTGGACTGTGACTAAATGGCTTGAGCAAAAATTTGTAAACTTCAAGATGTCGACAAAACTTAATTGTACTTCCAATTCGAATTGCCAGAATAAACTGCTTGAACTTTGTTGCGTTTCTTTACAGATTATTCTAACTTTAACGCTATCAACCTGTTAAACACAACACTTGCAGAAAAATGGGACAAATATACTGCCACTGACTGCCCATATCAAATGACAGATTAGTCAACATAGAGTACTCAACTTAAACATACTGTGTGAAATGCCGTGAACCAATCAACTAAAGTGAAATATTAATGCAAAGCACTGCTACTTTGAACTGATTTGTTTGCATTTACATTTCTCTTTCATATTTTAAAACAACGAACCCTGGACTTCATAACTGACAAATGCTTGCTAGTTTTCATTCCAGTTTTATTCGCTTATTGCTTTGTTGATTTTACACAACACTTCACACATTTTAGGAAACGTGCACCTTCATATTTGAATATCCAGTTGCTTGTGTAGAATGACTTCTCAGCAAGAGGATACAACAGCCTAGGCTGGAGAGGCCACTCTTATTCCAGCTCCATTAGTTAATCCTCCAGAAAGAGCCCCTACCACCTTATCGTACAAAGATTTTCGTCGGTTGTGTGGTCAGTTTGGCATTGCTGAAGCAGATGCCATTCTTCCTGAAAAAGGTGACACTGCTGATGTGGCGCCTACTGGCTTCGTAGCGGTTAACCGGCAAATGTGCCTAAGCGGGGCCATTCCCCCTTTCAACAACTTTCTCCAGAATCTACTTCTTCGATTAGCTATCTCCCCATTCCAGCTACACCCCAATGGTTATGCCATTCTGATGGGGTCGTGCGTGCTATTTAGGAGAACATTTGATCGGCTTCCAAGCTTTGACGATATTTGCTTCCTATGTTCCTTTACTAGGACTAAGGATCATCCTTCTATTACCGTCGTGAGAAGCGCACGAAATCATAAATTGATCGTTGGCCTCCCTGACACTGCCCATGGGTTCTTAACTCAATTCTTCTATGTCCGTTGCCCCCCGGGGTTTTATGCTGTGTGGAGAGAAGGAAGTAAGATCATCTATCTTTTCCTCTTCTATACTCTGAGTTTTGTGAAGTTCGAATTGCCAAGTGTTAACTTCATTTTTTCATTTCAGCACTCCCCCCTCCTTCCAGAGATCCCAGCCACAAGCCAACTCTGGAGAGGCTTGTAGCTGTGCCGGTTGAAGAGCGGGATATGAAATTTTTGTTGAATGACGAATTCCTTCACCAGTTCGGGCTTCTTCACCCTTCTCGCTCCACACACCCCTGTGAGGTTCCAGACTCCCCTCCTAAAGCATCAGATGCCCCGGCTTCTTCTGATGTACCCGTGCCAAAGGATCCCGCTTCCAAAGCTTCTCTAGTGAAATGCTCTACTACTGTCGATGTTGCGGGGTCATTTGGTAAATTCACACTTGCCCCGGTTATTGAGGAAGAAGAGCCTCAAGGATCTCCCCAACGTTCACAGAAATCTGGCGAAGAAGCCGAGAAAACCAACCCTGTCAAGCAGAGCAGGGACGACACTTTCGAAGGGTTGAGCGACCTCTTTGCCACCTCACAAGAGATCTTTAAAGATGATCCTATCACTACCGGGGTTTCTTCTTTAGTAGTGGAAGCGACTTCTTCTTTGCAACAAGCTCCGTCGACCCAAGAGTTGACGTTAACTACTACCCACACAACTACTCCGCAATTGAAGAGTGGTTCGTAGTTTGATGCGCATAGTTTACACATCACACACACTTAGAATCTTTCGGCACTTTTATGCTCCTAACTCTTTGTACTTTGACGATTCTACAGTTACACTTCTTTTCTCTGAAGACTTTTAAGACTTGTCTCTTTTTTATTTCAGATTCTCCGATGGGACGCAGCGGTTCCTACTATGACGACTTTCAGCACTACGGGAGGCGTAGTCAATATGATTATAGGCGCTACCTTCCTGTTTACAAGGAAACCGATGAAGAGAGAGCCGCCCGAAAGGCTCAGGAGAGGAGGGCTCAAGAAGAGCGTCATGAGAGAAAAGAAAGGGAGGAGCGCCACGATTCTTCCCAAAGAGGTGACGACTCTCACAAAAGAAAATCTCATGATGACCGGGGGAAAAGTCATACAGCTGAAGACCCAAGCAAGCGTGCCAAGCACGGTGAGAAGCATGCAACTACCACTCCTGAAAAGGTCACTGCCCCCGTCTCACTTGACATTCCTTCTGGCTCTCCCGCTCTCGGGAAGACAGACATTCAAACAATAATCAGCAGGCCTAAATTCCAAGTTGGATCAGGCCCGGCAACTCTGCAAAGCCGGTTCCCGCACTGGTGCCTGAAGGGAGTGCGGTTCGATCTTGACTTGGTCCCTATCGACAAGCCTGCCATGCTGCGAAATCTCGATGCCGTCAGGCTTGATATTGAAAGGAAGTCGTCTGGACCTTAACTCGTTAGGCTGTCCAGACCCTAAGTCGTGTACCCTCCTTGATCCATTGAGTTGCTGTCTCCCTTGAGTCGTTGAGTCGGCCATTTCTTTAACACGTTAAATCGTTAAGTCGTACCATTCATAATTCATAGATCGTCCATAACTTGAGTCATGTAAACCTTAACTTGTTAAGTCGTAGAGTGCTTTAAACTGTTAGATCATGGTGGCCTCAAGTCATAAGTCGTTCATGCTTTATCTTGTTAAATCGTCACGCATCTTAAGTCGTGAGGTTTGCTAAGACGTAGACTTCTCTTGATCCGTTAAGTACCTTATGTCATAGATCGTCCCAGGCCTTAACTCGTTATCTTAACGGGGTTAACAGTATGGATGTTAGGAATTGTTACAGATGATTGCTATGTTTTCTATTTAGTCTTTACTAAATTTCAAGGATGAAATCTTTTAAGGAGGGGAGCCTGTAACATCCCTAATTTTTTATAACATTATTCAGGAAATATAATTAGAATAAATTAAATAGAATAATATAGGGTGATAAGGAGATTGAGGTTGATTAGTTAATATTAGTGACCGTGCTTATTTAAAATAAATGAGCTTAAAATGATTAAGTGTTAACTAATTAATATAAGGGCATGAGAGTAAATTGCCACCTATGTTTCCCACCCTTATGCTATTATCCCCTTAGCCATACACATTCATTTTATTATAAGCAAAATTATGAATGTAAGAAGAAAAGGAGCTGACCATTAGGAGGAAGCTAAGAAGAGAAATTTCAAGTAAAGCTTAGGATTCAAGCTAGAAGAGATCATTCTCGATCAATCTCTAATTTTCTTATCGAAACTAAGGTGAATAATAATAACTACATCTCTATTTTTGGTTTTATGATCATATGTTTCCGAATTTAAGGGAAAATTTATTTTTATGATATGTTGGATGATGATATACTTGATTTATGATTTGTTTAGTTTAAACTAGATTGTTTAAAAAGAAATATGCACGGTTTTAGGGTAAAACTGAGGATAAATGATTTTTAAATGCCATGAAAAAATTATCTGTTATGAAAAATATGATTTTGGAGTTGGGTTTCAATTTTTATAATTTTCCAAGTCATGGAGAATTAGTTATGAATTTTCAAAGGAAAATATGGTTATTTGGGTTTATAAATTTATTTCGAAAATTATGTTAAAAATTTGGGTCTGAAATTTTGATACGTTGGGAAACATGATTAAAGTGAATTTCTAGAATTTTTTGGGATTTTTACTAATTGATTTAGTACAGAAATTAAATTATTTTGAAAGGAGGACCTAAATGATTTAATTGTTTTATTAATAGGAAGGGCTTATTTGTTAAATGTTATTTAGTTTTTAGATCTGAGAAAAAGCGGGAAACTTTAGTAAAATAATTTTGAAGTTTAATGTAACCAATCATGTGTTTACAAGTGGGAAAGTTAGTTACCAAATGTTTGCTTTATTTAGTAAAAACAGCCTTTTGCTCAGAAAAGCAGGTTCCGCCTCCTTTGGAAGGAGCTTTCGACCCAGAGCTTCTGCCTCTGACCTAGTCGAAATCCTCTACCATGAGACCAGTACACATAGTATCACTTAGTTGGCACGCAGTGGATTGGAGAAAGGCGGAAGGTAAGGTGTCGATACCTTTTTTGTTTTTAAAAGAAAAGCGCTTACCTTACTAAAGGGTTTTGAAGCAGTTGAAACCTATGGTTGCCAAAGGGTATTTCAAAAAAAGCTTTCGAAGGAGAGCAACCGCCTTTTTAAAGTAGTAGCTTCTGAAGGAGTTACTTAGTTTTAATTGAAGCTATTGGAAGGGGTAGTTTCGACTAAGTCGAAACCCTTCTGTGATTTGATACCTTTCGATGATATTGAAGACATCAATGCTGTCGAAAGGTACAATTTGTTCTATAAATATAAGCCACTTCCTACTGCTTTCGAAAGGGGTTAGGGCTTTCGAAGGCAATGGTTTCAAATGGGTTATCGAAACAACCTTCACTTGTTTTACCCCGATGTTTTAATGCTTTTGAAAGGATGGTTTCGACGCCATCAAGTTTCCCCAATAGTTTTATGAAATAAAGAATGGTTTCGAAAGAGATGCTTTCACTTATGTACACTTTGACCCAAAATGATGTTTTAAATATAAATCCACTGATTTCAGAAGGGGGGCTTTCAATGGTTTCGAAAGGTATACTTCTAATGGTTTCGAAAGGGGTACTTTCACATGGTTTCGAAGCAATGCTTCTAAAGTTAAAGGTTAATGTTTTAATACAATCGAAAGGTTTCGAAAGAGAAGTTTAAAAGTAGTCGAAAGGCAGGAGCCTAAAATTTTGAAGATAGATTTTAATGCTTCCGAAGGAGGTCATCCTATGAGGTCGAAAGCAAGGGTTCGAAGGTGTCAAAAGGTTTTATAGCCCAAACTCATTTTTTTTTAAAACACGGCTAAATGAAGGAGTTTTGAAATAATTTAAGTGTATAAATTTAAAGAAGTATTACCTTGATAAAAGTATAGGTTAAAGGGATAACCATGTTTTATATGAAAAGTATTTCAAGGACATTAAACCCAGATGAGTGGTATCGTTTTGTTATTATGGTTGCTTCTTCAAGTATAAATATATTCACATGATAAAGGACCCATAACCATATACTGAAGATAAAGGGGTAGAAGAACCAGCTAGGTTAACCCAATAGTGAATATAACTGTATAACTGATTAAACTCCTGGATGAGAAGAATTGCATCCAAGAAGTCAGAGAGACCGAAATATTGGGTGCCAAAATTAAAAACTGACAGGAGATAGGTTCATAGTAAACCCATAAAAACTAAGATTGGCAAGTTATTGGGGTAACCAATAGGGTCACAATGATCCCATGAAAACTATGTATAAAGGATGGTTGGCAGTGGCAAATTGGTTTGTAGTGAACCCATGAAAACTATATCTGGATTAAGTGTGGACATCGGTCAAAAGGTTCCTAGTCAACCCAAGGAAACTAGAATAAGAAAGAAGTTATTGGGGACATCAGTAGGTTCCTAATCAACCCATGAAAACTAGGCTAAGAAGGGAGTTAATGGGTTTATCCATAAGTTCCAAGTCAACCCATGAAAGCTAAAATAAAAGATGAGTTATTGAAATCACCAATAGGTTTAGGGGAACCCATGAATTAATTAAGTTAACTGGCAAAGGCCTATAGGTTCTTAATGATCACATGAAAAATAATAAGTTAATAGTGACCCCAGAAACTATAAATATGACAGGGAGTCAATTAAACCTGGGATGGGAAATCCAAGATGTTTTTATGTATACATATCATCATAATATTTTGAAATGCTGTGTTTTAACCATTGTGGATGTAGGGGCACGGTATATGGTTTTAGAATAGCGTTTTAGAATACTAGTAAGGGGAAAACCCGTTCCGCTAAGCGGCGTGGTCTCACTAGATATCTAAATGGTTGAGATGTTTGATTATTATTTGTACCAGGTTTTATATCTGACTCGAAGTTTTTGGGTTCCCCTTAAACTCTTGAGTACTCAATTGATTTTGAGTAGTTTAAGGTTTAGGGTTTCCAGGTTCTCTTCTTAGACGAATATAGCTTCCAGTGGCGTGCAGAAGGTAGTTAGTTATTTAGAGTTATCTTTCTCTGTTGTGTATTTTGGATGTAATGACAGACTTATTAGCCTTATTATGTACTCTGATCAACCAAAGGGGCATCTTCATATGTCGCTCTTGGCATAAATATAATAATTATATTTTTCTGAACGTGGTTAACTTTTGTGGGATTATGTAATGAACATGAAATTTTTTGAACGGAATATGGAAATGTGTTTTAAATTTGTTAAATTTTTTCCATAGTCTTGTGATATGTGTATCAATGTATCTAACACCGTCGTATTTGGTCGCTGAGGATTTATAACTATGGATGGCTGCAGCATCCATAGCCGTTAGTTTTGGGCCTCGAAGTAAGGGATGTTATAACTATACTACAAAATGAGGTGCCTTCCGAAGGAGTTTTTTCAATTGATTCTTGTTTGTAGGGAATGTTCCTTTGAGTAGGTAGTCCTTGATCGGTGTTATCCGCATTTCTAATCCTTCTGTTTTTTCAAAATCCAATCTATATCCATCTCGCTTATGCTTGGAGTGGTCAGAGTTTCAACTAGGACTAGCCTCAATGGCTGAGCTTCTCCAGAACTGGCCAGTTTGGCTAGATAGCCTGCCTTCCTGTTCTGTTCCCTTAGGGTATGAGTTATGGTGTAATGTTCAATGTCATTTAGCAATTCCTACACTTTAGATAGATATGGGGCAATATTTTCTCCCCGAGCCTGGTATTTACCTTTGCCTGCGCCAGGCGACTAGTTGAGAGTCGCTGTAGATATGCACGGACTTTATCACAAGTTCCTTCACAACTTTCAGCCCAGCTATCAATGCTTCATATTCCGATTCGTTATTTTTTGTGGGAAATTCCAAGCATAAGGCATCGAAAATAGATCGTCTTTCGAGGGTTTCGAGCAATATTCCTACTCCTGAGCAGAAGTTGTTAGATGCACCATCAACAAACAACTTTCAATGTGTTTCCGCTTCCAGATCTATTTCTTCTTCGTTATCTCGTATCATAAACTCAGCAATAAAGTCTGTTAGCGCTTGCCCATTAATTCCTTCGAGTATGGTAAGTAATTTGCTCTTGACTCAATTCGATGTTCCATTTGATAAGCCGTCTAGAGGTCTCGGGGCGGTATGAGACTTACTTCAGGGGTTGATCTGTTAGTACTTTGATCGGGTGTGCCTGGAAGTATAGTCGTAACTTTCTAGATATGATCAAGAGGCAATACGCTTGTTTTTCCCATTTCGAATAGTTCTTCTTGGCTCCCGTGAAACGCTGATTGTGTAATATACGAGTCGTTGGATCTTAGCCTCTTCTCATACGAGCGCAGTAGTTAATGCATGGGGCGAGATTGCTAGGTAGATAAATAAGTCTTCTTCGTCTACCGGCTTGGACAGTATTGGCAGGGCTTCCATATGTCGCAACAGCTCTTCGAACATAATTTGACAAACTTGATTCCATTCGAAGTTCTTCTTTCCCTTCTTTTTTGCATTAAAGAACGGTATACATTTTTCGGTTGCTTTTGACATGAACCGGCTTATTGCTGCAACTTTTTCTTTCAAGCTTTGTGACTCCTTCTTGTTCCTCGACTTCCCGTAAAGCTATAATTTGTTCGGGATTTGCTTCGATTCCTCTGGCGCTTTCAATGAATCCTAAGAACTTCCAAAGGCTACCCTGAAGTGATATTTAAGTGGATTAAGTTTCATTCCATATTTGCGAAGTATTTCAAACATCTCAGCATGGTTGTCCAAGTGATTTGCAACTATGGGCGATTTAACCAATATACCATCTACATAAACTTCCATAGTTTTTCCAATCTGCTGTGTAAACATGGCATTCACTGGTCATTGGTAGGTTGCCCCAACATTCTTTATGCTGAATGGCATTACATTGTTGCAATATAACCCAAAATAAGGAATGAAACTAGTATTTTCTTGGTTAGATTCATGCATTATAATCTGGTTGTACCCCGAGTAAGCATCCATAAAGGATATTAGTTCATGTCTAGCCATCCCATTTACAAGTTGGTCGATTCTATGCAGAGGAAAGTTGTCTTTTGCCAAGCTTTGTTTTGGCCCAAATTGTCGATACAGGTTCCATTTTCCATTGGTCTTCTTGACTAAGACCGGGTTAGATGCCCATTCGGGGTATGTTGCATCACGAATAAAACTGTTCGCCATTAGCTTATCCACTTTTCTCTTAGCGCTTTGGACCGTTCAGGTCCTAGGTTGTGTCTCTTCTGCTTTACTGGTGTATATTTGGGATCAATACGTGGCTTGCAATCTCCTACGAAAATCCGCACATATCAAAATGTGTCCAAGCAAATACATCCAGGATGGTTTGAAGAAATTTGATAAGATTCAGTCGCATCTTGTTTCCAAGATGTGATCCAATTTTCAGGACCGGTCATCCATATCGACTGTGACGGGCACTGTCAATTCTGTCGGTGCAGGAGGCAATTACTTATTTAGACTTATCTTTTTCTGCTGTGTATTTTGGATGTAATGGTAGAATTATTAGCCTTATTATATACTCTGATCAACTAAGGGGTCATCTTCATATGTCACTCTTAGTGTATGTGTAATAACTATATTTTTCTATATGTGGTTAACATTTGTAGGATCATGTAATGAACAATGAAATGTTTTGAATGGAATGTGGAAATATATTTTTAATTTGTTATAAAAATTTCCAGTCTTATGATCTGTGTATCAATGTGTCTAACACCGTCATATTTGGTCGTCGAGGTTTAATGACTATGGATGACTATAGCATCCGTAGCCGTTAGTTTTGGGCCCCTAAGTAGAGGGATATTACACCTGTACTACAAACTGTGGTGCCTTCCGAAGGAGATTTTTCTATTGATTCTTGTCTACAGGGAGTGTTCCATTGAGTAGGTAGTCCTTGATCGGTGTCATCCACATTTCTGGTTCTTTAGTTGTTTCGAAATCCAATCATATCCATCTTGCTTATGCTTGGAGTGGTCAGAGTTTCGACTGGGACTAGCCCTAATTGTAATGATCCCAGTTTAAAGACGAATTTGAATTTGTAATTAAATTAATTTTTTGGGTTAAATTGTGGATTTATATGGATTTTTTAAATTTAATAAGATGTATATACTCATTTATTTTAAAATTTGGATTTGAAGCTCAAAATAAATGTTTAAATTGAATTGAATTATAAATAAATTTTGATTTGCAAATTCAAAATGAATTGGATTTAAAGATTATACTTTGGAAAAGAATAATATGTATGTTTATTTATTTAAGGTATAAATTGTGTTTAATTCATTTCTTTAAAAAGGTTATAAAATTTTTAAAATAAAAATCAATCCTATCAATATTGAATATAAGTGTAAAGTTAAAATAAAATATATGTTATAAATGTAATGCTTGAAAATCAAACTATAAATAGAAATAAAGGTCTATAGTTAAAGCAAAGAAAGTTTAAATATGTACACTCGCAAATAGAAGAAACAAACAAATATGTACATATAAAGGACAAGAATATAGATAAAAAAACTATCTATGTAATAAAACTTGCGAAAGAAGATAAGTTGTAGACAAAATAGGACACATGCACTTAATACCCTATCTCCTCAGCACAAATAGAAATCTTCTCAGCCGAAATTTCAGTTTGTAAGAATCTTCAGTCAACAAAAGATGGAAAAAAAATCTGACTAAAAGAAGTAAGCCTATACCAGATAACACCTACTTATACAAACTACTCTTTCTATATATATGTGTGTCTTTCATTCTAGTTCGTTCAGAAAAAAATCAGAAGAAGAAGAAGAAAAAATAATAAGAAACATCATTCAAGTTCAACAAAAGCAAAACAGAATTCAAGAAAAATCAAACTGCAGCTTCAAAACACATATTTTTTTCCTCTGTTCTTCCATTTACTGTGAGCAAACTCTTTCCTTTTGATCCCAAACTTGAATATCCTGATTTCTGTGCTTGATGCTTGAAGTTTTTTTCATGATAACTGTTTATTCAGTTGTTAAGTTATGCTTACATGTATATATACATGAGAATGACTGGGCATGATAATGTTTTGACCCTGTTTGAATAACAGGCATGATCATTAAATATAAATTCACATCTTCTCTATTAATTTTTTGTAGACTTAGGATTTTCAAACAAGTTATCCTTGTTTAAGCTCAAACTAAGATTTAAAAATATTTTAAGTATGATTGTTCATACATTATCTGGAAAAAAATCAAGAGATACAGCAGCAAACCAAATACTATGATAAACCAAATGTTGAGATCAGCTGATTCATATGTATAACTTGAATTGATTTGGGAAAATACGATTTTTAAAACAAAAATCATAATTTTTAGTTGAAGATTTTATGAGCAATTCTGGGTTAACCAGAAATTGGATTTTGAGGGGATTCCGGTGGTCAACGTCACTAGAGGTGTTGGGGTTTCGCGTAGAGTTGCATAGATGATCAAAGGCTTCGGCAAAATTGCCCTGATGGTGATCAGAGCCTTGGGGTGTCGGCGGTGATGAATTTTCTCCTTTAACCCTAATTTTGGTTGATCTGAGAATTTTGATCGGCATGGATTTTCTAGTTGATCGAGTGTAGTGGTACTCGAGGAGGTGTTAGTTTGGGGTTTGCCAGAGACGTGGCCGGAAAATGGTGACGTTCAAGTGGTCAGAGGAGGAGGAGCGTGGCGGTTTCGTGATGATGGATTTTGGTCCAGTTTCACATTAGTGGCTCGATTTTGATTTAGCAATGACTTTGGGTTTTGGGTTGTTCGAATCAAGGCTGAGGGTCAATGGTGGTTAGCTGGAGGTACTGGTGATGATCGGAAGTCGCCGGAGCTCGTGTGCATATGCACATGTATCAACGTGGATCAGTGGATTTCGTGTTGGGGAAGAAGATGGTAGTCTCGAAGCACTGCTCGGGTTTGGGAGGAGGAGACTCGAAGTCAGGCTCGCGTTGTTTGGGAGGTTGTTTCGGGTTGTTTTTAACACTTAACAAATTTTTGGAAAAAAAAATTCACTCGGGTAAATTTTGAGAAAACTCGAAGTAAGACTCGAGTATGTCAGGGTTTAGCTCTGGGGACACTCGAGTTGGCTGAAAATTGTATGTTTTCCAGTTCTAACAACTGTAACAAAGTAGTTAAATAAATTTCTAAAATTATTTCTTATATAAATGGTGATTTTATTATTAAGATAGAAGGTATAAATGTAAGATTTTGAAAAAAAAAGGATTTATAAAAAGACAATTAAGTTTTAAACTTATATTTTAACAAGTTATTTTAAAATAAAACTTAATTAGTGATTTAGGAATAAAATCAAATGTTCTAAATTTTTAATTTAAAAGTAAGTAATTTATGCTGTTAATGATAATCAAGTAATTAATAATTTATGATTAAGATTAATAATTAAGAATAATTATTATAAAGGGTAATTAAAAATGAATAATTACTTTAAAATTGTAATTAACTAAGTGATTAGAGATTGATTAATTTGAAATTAAAGATTGGGTTAATTAACAATTAAGTGTTTAATTTGTTTGTAATTACGAATTGTTAATTAGATAATTGAAGTTGATTAATTTATAATGTGTAGTCAATTTAGATAATTAATTAAGGAATAATTTATTTAAAGATTTAATTAATTTATCATTAAAAATAGTTAATCATTGATTTAAATAAATCAATAAACTTAGTTATGTGTATAATTCTTTTAAATCGCCTTCACCTTAAATTAAAGATGATTAACTGTCATCGAATGTTGTATACTGAATTAATATTTCTATTTCTTATTGTAATGCTATGTGATGTGAATTGCCTTATGCTGAACTGTGAATTGTGATTTGTTTCTGTATATATGTGAAAACCCCTTTGCCCGTAAAACGACATTTGAATTTCGATGCGACAGGGAGTCGGATTCCAGTTGGTTATCCGAAACCCACATCGAATCGTAATGATAAATCTTTGTGATCGAATACTTTATTTTATCTATAAATCTGTGAATGAAGATAAGCGTTATGGGTTATACCGCTTATCGAGAGTGATATGATTGAATCTGTGATGATTGATGTTGTGCACTATTGTGTAAAACCCCTCGGACCACACTTACACACACACAAATATGGATTGCATGTGGAAATCGGTTAAGTCACAGATAATTAAAATTTTAAAATAGTTCTGAATTTGAATTTTAAATTCAAATAGTTTTGAAAATGGAATTGAATTAAATATAAAGAGCTTTTGAAAAGGGATTTCAAAGACAAAAGTTATTCTCGATTACTTAGTTGAGATTTGAAATTTGAATAATTTGATTTAAATTGGAATTCAATATCTGGAATTGAATTCTATCTTTGGTATTTATGATTTAAAAAGGTATACAAGTTTATATGAGTTTTAAACCCATTTTTAAAGTGTTGTTTTAGGAATTTGAACTAACCCAAAAGTTTTAACTTGTATAAATGAAATCGGATCTTCTGAAATGAAAACAGTTTGTTTTCAAACAATAAAAGCTTTCATATGAGAAATGAATTTCCAATTTGTATTAAAGGAATTTCAATTTTGAATTGAAAATGGTTTTTCCAAGTTATGAGTGAATCTTTGGAAACAAGTTTGAAAGCTATAAGTCAAATCTTGATTTAAAGATTAAATGAATTAATCCAATTAAAATGGAAATTAAATGGATCTTTGTGAAACTGGGTGAACGTTGTGAAATAAATCTTTTTGTTTAAAGATTTAGAATGGTAATTGGTTTAAACCATTTGAAAGAAAGATTAGAATTTCAAAGTTGTGACTTAATTGAAATCCCATATCCATATGTTTTTAAATATTGCGCTCATTATTCGGTTTAGCCGGAAGAGGACCTTGTGTCATATAACCCATTTCGAATAGTGATACATCGTTATGGATAGCATTTGAAGACCGGTGGTGAAGACCGGGTATTTGCGAGAACGATAGGATGACCTATCGATTGTCTCTGCACTAAGTAGCTACGGTATAGAGATTTCATAAGTGATGGGAAGTTCAATCGGGATTGTGAATACCCAGATTGCAAGGGCTTCTTCGAAAGTGCCTTCGGTTCTATTCGAACCCGGAACAGACTTGTATGGTTGTATGTCTGACATTACACTTTGAGATATAAAGCAGATTTCTTTCAAATACATATTTGTTGGTGGCGGAGAATTTATTCTCTTAGCTTAACACCCTTCTCTGGGACGTACGGGCTCAGAGGTTATGTAGTTGGAGGTTATCAGCGATATACTCCCAATTTGGTAGTCTGGCATGCTAAGTGTTGTTGTGTGTTGATCATTGGTTGATCATTTGTTGATCAAAGCATGGCTTTCGTGTAAAGCGTAGCTTTGTGGACGAAACCTCATCGAGCCTCACAAACCGGTAATGGTCGAAACAGGAAAGATGCGACGAGGTTTCAGGGGTAGCTCCCCTAGGGTGTGACCATTCCTTCTGAAAAAGGGTAGTATCATGGTATGGAGCCCGGATACTTACTCATGTGGGCACTGTAGTATATTTATTACTGTGTGATGTTGGTGTAAAGGATCCTCGTATAAAGGTCCCAAAGGACCGCGGGTGGCATATGTATAGGTATTACTCCCGGGCAGGGAGGAAACCGGCATTGTGTTGGCAGAGAGCTGGGTAAGTTCTCGGGGCGTCCCTCCAGAGGCGTTCCCATGTGGCAATAGGAAGTTCATTAGCCTGGCCATTTGTTGGAAATCCATTCATCCAATACGCTCCTTGTACGGTTTTAGTTGTATGACCTGCCATCCACTTATGGTGGCACCCCACTGTTTGGAAGATAGCTATAGTAGGCATAGTTCGAAATGTCTATGCTGGCTAAGATTAATATTATACTTACGAAATGCTTTCCACTATGCACTAGTAATAATAATATCAAAATGGTTTTCGCGTATCAAACATGTTTGACTATCATAAGGAGAAATCTCCTCCGATTCTGCATTTGCATGGTGTGTGTGGCAGGAGGCCTTAGGTAGTTTCATTTTTCAAAAAGCATTACGGATTTCAAATCTAAATCTTTTGATTTTTTTTTTAAAGACAAACCATTTTTGTTTGCTCACACCAGTCTTGCTTATCTAGGTGAAACGTGATGGGGGGTTCTTGCTTTGCGTTAGGTGGCAAACTGGAGACTCTTACCCCCACATGTCCTCCCTAAGGGGTTGGCTAGCCGTAACGCATGGCAGTCGAAAGGCTGGCCGTAAAAGCAAGGGCAGGGTGCCATTGTAAGCCACGGTGGGGCTGGCATGGTTGAAAAGCCTACCAGTCAAGATTGGCCGCTATCAATGGTTGAAAAGCCTAGGCCGTGACAATTTGGTATCAGAGCTAGAGGTTGAGTAAGAACTTTAGCTACGGAGTGTAACACATTAAATGGCTCATTAGAGATAGGGTGAAGTATGCCCTAGAATGAGTACAACCAGTGGAACCAAAACCCAACTACTTAGTCTATTCTCTTTATCTGTTGTTATTCTCTAAGATATTTCGTCTGAATGCCTAAATCAGTCTTCTTACTATTCAAAGATAGTAAGAATGAGTGGAAGAAGATGACGAGATTGGGGATAGGGAAGTACCACTACAGCTGGTCAAAGCCGTGCAACGATAGATATTCCTATTCAATCTCAATCAAATTTGGCTGATTTATATCAAAGCTTTTCTAAACTTGGTGGAAAGCCATTCACAGGCAAAGAATCCGCTATCGAAGCACAAGCATGGATTCGATCGTGTGAAAGGATTTTTAAGGGATTAAAATTAGAAGATGATCAAATGCGATTGATAGCTTCTTGGCAACTCCAGGAAGAGGCTTTAATTTGGTGGGAAACAGTTACATTGGATGAGCCGACGGAAGAATTTACTTGGAGTCGTTTCAAAGAAGTGTTCGAGTAGCGATATATGCCGTCTGCTGGTATCTCTAGAATGTACCAAGAGTTTATGAATTTAAAGCAAGGAAGTTTTTCATTTAAGGAGTACTTGAACAAATTTAATGAATTATCTTGATTTGGTCCATAATTGGTGAATACACCGTTAAGGAAGAATGAAAAGCTCATTCGGGGAACGAACAAGGAGTTTCAGGAAAGGATGACTACTCACGTTAAGGAATCTTTTTCTAAATTAATTGATATGGGTTATAGATACGATACTCTGGATAAGCAAAAAGATCCGGAGGAGAATGGAAATACAAGTAATCTGAATTGGAGGAAAAAGAAATTTGATGGAAAGAAACAGAGGAAAGATAAAGGAAAGAAGAATATACAGAATAAAAAGGTGAAAGATGTTACTTGTTCAACTGCTTGGAGAAAGGCCATTCTTGAACAATTGTAAGATTCCCAGGAAACAAGGAAAGAGAGAGCCATTTATGAAGCCAAAACCGAAATGTAGGGAATGTTATTACTGCCACAAGCCGGGACATAGGATCATGAATTGCCCAGCACTAAAGAAAGCTCAAGTAGTGAGGGCGTATGCAATCAAAGGTGATTCTTCAACCTTAAAAGATGATTAACGAAATAAAATTTTATAAGGTAACTATCTCGTTTATGAATAAATTGTTCGAATTTGTTCGACATGAGAACTACCCTTAGTTTGTTTCTTAGTAAATCGTAAATGAGTTAAGTCTTGAATCTAAAATCGTAATCGAATCTATTTTTGTCTATTTCATTGGGTTTCGTATATTCTACGAATGGTTAATTATCCCTTCGAACTAACCAATACCCCTGTATGCTTCGTAGATCAGATAACCCAATTGTCTCGTAGTTGATTGAGTTTGTTCTCCTGTCTATTGTTGATATTCTGATTTGGTAAGCCAAATGCAGAATAAACATTCGGTTTGATTTGGAAAGATATTTCTCTATCTTTCATCTATCTTTGTTGTCTCCTTGGCAAATTTTGGGGACGAAATTTCTTAAGGGAGGGGGAAATCTGTACCGATCCCAGTTTAAAGACGAATTTGAATTTGTAATCAAATTAAATTTTTGGGTTAAATTGTTGATTTATTTGGATTTTTCAAATTTAATAAGATGTATATACTCATTTATTTTAAAATTTGGATTTGAAGCTCAAAATAAATGTTTAAATTAAATTGAATTATAAATAAATTTTGATTTGGAAATTCAAAATGAATTGGATTTAAAGATTATACTTTGGAAAAGAATAATATGTATGTTTATTTATTTAAGGTATAAATTGTGTTTAATTCATTTCTTTAAAAAGGTTATAAAATGTTTAAAATAAAAATCTATCCTATCAATATTGAATATAAGTGTAAAGTATAAAACAAAATATATGTTATAAATGTAATGCTTGAAAATCAAACTATAAATAGAAATAAAGATCTATAGTTAAAGCAAAGAAAGTTTAAATATGTACACTTGCAAATAGAAGAAACAAACAAATATGTACATATAAAGGACAAGAAGATAGATAAAAAAAATATCTATGTAATAAAACTTACAAAAGAGGATAAGTTGTAGACAAAATAGGACACATGCACTTAATACCCTATCTCCTCAGCACAAATAGAAATCTTCTCAGCCGAAATTTCAGTTTGTAAGAATCTTCAGTCAACAAAAGATGGAAAAAAATCTGACTAAAAGAAGTAAGCCTATACCAGATAACACCTACTTATACAAACTACTCTTTCTATATATATGTGTGTCTTTTATTCTAGTTCGTTCAGGAAAAAATCAGAAGAAGAAGAAAAAATAATAAGGAACATCATTCAAGTTCAACAAAAGCAAAACAGAATTCAAGAAAAATTAAACTGCAGTTTCAAAACACAGATTTTTTTCTCAGTTTTTCCATTTGCTGTGAGCAAACCCTTTCCTTTTGATCCCAAACTTGAATATCCTGATCTCTGTGCTTGATACTTGAAGTTTTTTTCATGATAACTATTTATTCAGTTGTTAACTTATGCTTACATGTATATATACATGAGAATGACTGGGCATGACAATGTTTTGACCCTCTGTTTGAATAACAGGCATGATCACTAAATATAAATTCACATCTTCTCTATTAATTTCTTGTAGACTTAGGATTTTCAAACAAGTTATCCTTGTTTAAGCTCAAACTAAGATTTAAAAATATTTTAAGTATGATTGTTCATACATTATCTGGAAAAAATCAAGAGTTACAGCAGCAAACCAAATACTATGATAAACCAAATGTTGAGATCATCTGATTCATGTGTATAACTTGAATTGATTTAGGAAAATACGATTTTTAAAACAAAAAACATAACTTTTAGTTGAAGATTTTGTGAGCAATTCTGGGTTAACCAAAAATTGGGTTTTGAGGGGATTCCGGTGGTCAACGTTACTGGAGGCGTCGGGGTTTCGCATGGAGTTATAGAGATGATCAGAGGCTTTGGCAAAATTGCCCTGATGGTGATCAGAGCCTTGGGGTGTCGGCGGTGGTGAATTTTCTCCTGTAACCCTAATTTTGGTTGAGCTGAGAATTTTGATCGGCATGGATTTTCTGGTTGATCGAGTGTAGTGGTACTCGAGGAGGTGTTAGTTTGGGGTTTGCCAGAGACGTGGCCGGAGAGTGGTGACGTTCAGGTGGTCAGAGGAGGAGGAGCGTGGCGGTTTCGTGATGATGGCTTTTGCTCCAGTTTCACATCAGTGGCTCGATTTCGATTTAGCAATGACTTTGGGTTTTGGGTTGTTCGAATCGAGGCTGGGGGTCGATGGTGGTTAGCTGGAGGTACTGGTGATGATCGAAAGTCGCCGGAGCTCGTGTGCATATGCACATGTATCAACGTGGATCAGTGGATTTCGTGTTGGGGAAGATGATGGTAGTCTCGAAGCACTGCTCAGGTTTGGGAGGAGGAGACTCGAAGTCAGGCTCGCGTTGTTTGGGGGGTTGTTTCGCGTTGTTTTTAAAACTTAACAAATTTTTGGAAAAAAAAAATTCGCTCGGGTAAATTTTGAGAAAACTCGAAGTAAGACTCGAGTATGTAAGGGTTTAGCTCGGGGGACACTCGGGTTGGCTAAAAATTGTATGTTTTCCAGTTCTAACAACTGTAACAAAGTAGTTAAATAAATTTCTAAAATTATTTCTTCTATAAATGATGATTTTATTATTAAGATAGAAGGTATAAATGTAAGATTTTGAAAAAAAAAAGGATTTATAAAAAGACAATTAAGTTCTAAACTTATATTTTAACAAGTTATTTTAAAATAAAATTTAATAAGTGATTTAGGAATAAAATCAAATGTTCTAAATTTTTAATTTAAAAGTAAGTAATTTATGGTGTTGATGATAATCAAGTAATTAATAATTTATGATTAAGATTAATAATTAAGAATAATTATTATAAAGGGTAATTAAGAATGAATGATTAATTTAAAATTGTAATTAACTAAGTGATTAGAGATTGATTAATTTGAAATTAAAGATTGGGTTAATTAACAATTAAGTGTTTAATTTGTTTGTAATTACGAATTGTTAATTAGATAATTAATGTGTAGTCAATTTAGATAATTAATTAGGGAATAATTTATTTAAAGATTTAATTAATTTATCATTAAGAATAGTTAATCATTGATTTAAATAAATCAATAAACTTAGTTATGTGTATAATTCTTTTAAATCACCTTCACCTTAAATTAAAGATGATTGACTAACATCGAATGTTGTATACTGAATTGATATTTCTGTTTCTGATTGTGATGCTATATGATGTGAATTGCCTTATGTTGAACTGTGAATTGTGATTTGTTTCTGTATATATGTGAAAACCCCTTTGCCCGTAAAATGGCATTTGAATTTCGATGCGACAGGGAGTCGGATTCCGGTTAGTTATCCGAAACCCACATCGAATCGTAATGATAAATATTTGTGATTGAATATTTTATTTTATCTATAAATATGTGAATGAAGATAAGCGTTATGGGTTATACCGCTTATCGAGAGTGATATGATTGAATCTGTGATGATCGACGCTGTGCAATATTGTGTAAAACCCCTTGGACCACACCTATACACACACAAATATGGATTGCACGTGGAAATCGATTAAGTCACAAATATTTGAATTTTTAAAATAGTTTTGAATTTGAATTTTAAAATCAAATAGTTTTGGAAATGGAATTGAATTAAATATAAAGAGCATTTGAAAAGGGATTTCAAAGATAAAAGTTATTCTCAATTACTTAGTTGAGATTTGAAATTTGAATAATTTGATTTAAATTGGAATTCAATATCTGAAATTGAATTCTAGATTTGATATTTATGATTTAAAAATGGTATACAAGTTTATATGAGTTTTAAACCCATTTTTAAAGTGTTGTTTTAGGAATTTGAACTAACCCAAAAGTATTAACTTGTATAAATGAAATCGATCTTCCGAAATGAAAACAGTCTGTTTTCAAACAAATAAAAGTTTTTATATGAGAAATGAATTTCCAATTTGTATTAAAGGAATTTCAAGTTTGAATTGAAAATGGTTTTTCCAAGTTATGAGTGAATCTTTGGAAACAAGTTTGAAAGCTGTAAGTCAAATCTTGATTTGAAGATTAAATGAATTAATCCAATTAAAATGAAAATTAAATGGATCTTTGTAAAACTGGGTGAATGTTGTGAAATAAATCGTTTTTTAAAAGATTTAGAATGGTAATTGGTATAAACCATTTGAAAGAAAGATTTGAGTTTCAAAGGTGTGACTTAATTGAAATCCCATATCCATATGTTTTTAAATATTACGCTCATTATTCGGTTTAGCCGAGAGAGGATCTTGTGTCATATAACCCATTCTGAATAATGATACGTCGTTATGGATAGCATTTGAAGACCAGTGGTGAAGACCGGGTATTTACGAGAATGATAGGATGACCTATCGATTGTCTCTGCACTGAGTAGCTATGGTATAGAGATTTCCTAAGTGATGGGAAGTCCGATCGGGATTGTGAATACCTGGATTGCAAGGGCTTCTTCGGAAGTGCCTTCGGTTCTGTTCGAACCCGGAACAGACTTGTATGGTTGTATGTCTGACATTACACTTTGAGATATAAAGCTGATTTCTTTCAAATACATATCTGTTGGTGGCGGAGAATTTATTCTCTTAGCTTAACACCCTTCTTTGAGACGTACGAGCTCAGAGGTTATGTAGTTGAAGGTTATCAGCGATATACTTCCAATTTGGTAGCGTGGCATGCTAAGTGCTATTGTGTGTTGATCATTGGTTGATCATTTGTTGATCAAAGCATGGCTTTCGTGTAAAGCGTATCTTTGTGGACGAAACCTCATCGAGCCTCACAAACTGGTATTGGTCGAAACATGACAGATGCGGCAAGGTTTCAAGGGTAGCTCCCCTAGGGTGTGACCATTCCTTTTGGAAAAGGGTAGTATCATGGTATGGAGCCCAAATACTTACTCATGTGGGCATTATAGTATATTTATTACTGTGTGATGTTGTTGGTGTAGAGGATCCTCATGTAAAGGTCCCAAAGGACCGGGGGTGGCATATTTGTAGGTATTACTCCCGGGCAGGGAGGAAACCGGCCTTGTGTTGGCAGAGAGCTGGGTAAGTTCTCGGGGCGTCCCTCCTCGACCCAGTCCCATGACTGACTCGGAGTTGTTTGCTTGTTTTTAAAGACAAACCATTTTTGTTTGCTCACACTAGTCCCATGGCTGACTCGGAGTTTATTGTTCCGTTCCTAAACTCTGGGTGCCCACAATTTTCCACACGGGCAGTTTAGAGTTTGGTTTTTCAGAAAGTCGGGTCTAGTAAATTATCTGGAGCTAGTTCAGTCTTTGGATGACTGACCTTGCTTATCTTGGTGCAATCTTGATGGTGGATCGAGCTAGGAGTTTTGGAGCTTTGTCTTTGGAGCTTTTGGATCAGAATTGCAGTATCGGATTCTGTGAAGACTTATCTCATATTGTATCGTGTTTGGCTGTATTCTGTGTCGATTATTCTCTGATGTTGATGATTATCATTGTATCAAACTGATATATTGGACATTGTATTCATGTTATATCAGTGATATCATCTTTTATTCCGCTGTGTTATTTATCATCTAATGGTGTTGCAAGCTCCGGCGATACGAATTTGATGTTGTTTGTCGGACATCGTGTTCGGGTCGTGCTCCAGAACTGGCCAGTTTCGCTAGATAGTCTGCCTTCATGTTTTGTTCCCTTGGGATATGAGTTATAGTGTAATGGTCGGTGTCATTTAGCAAATCCTGCACTTTAGATAGATACGGGGCAAGATTCTCTCCTCGAGCCTAGTATTCGCCTTTCACCTGGCAGACGACTAGCTGAGAGTCAATGTAGATATGCACGGACTTTATCCCAAGTTTCTTCACAACTTTTAGCCTTGCTATAAATTCTTCATATTCTGCTTCGTTATTTGTTATGGGAAATTCCAAGCGTAAGGGATCGTCCTTCGAGGCTTTCGAGCAACATTCCTGGCCCCGAGTAGAAGTTGATAGATGCACCATCGATGAACAACTTCCAACGTGTTTCCACTTTCAAATATATTTCTTCTTTATTATCTTGTATCATAAACTCGGCAATAAAGTCGTCAATGCCTGCCCATTGATTCCTTCGAGGATGGTAAGTAATTTTTTAATGACTCAATTCGATGTTCCATTTGATAAGCCATCCAGAGGTCTTGGGGCGGTACAACACTTGCTTCTGGGGTTGATCTGTTAGCACTTTGATCAAGTGTGCCTAGAAGTACTGTCGTAACTTTCTAGATGCGATCAAAAGGCAATACGTCGGTTTTTCCAATTTTGGATAGTTTTTCTCGGCTCCTGTGAATCGCTGACTATGTAATATACCGGTCGCTGGATCTTAGCCTCTTCTCATACGAGCGCAACATTTAATGCATGGGGTGAGACTGCTAGGTAGATAAATATGTCTTCTTCATCTACCGGCTTAGACAGGATTGGCGGGGTTTCCATATGTCGTAACTGCACTTCAAACATAGTTTGACAAGCTTGATTCCAATTGAAGTTCTTCTTTCCCTTCTTTAGCGCGTCATAAAACGATATACATTTCTTGGTTGCTTTTGAGATGAACCGGCCTAGTGTTGCAACTTTTCCATTCAAGATTTGTGACTCCTTCTTGTTCCTCGGGGCCTCGACTTCCCGTAAAGCTATAATTTGTTCGAGATTTGCTTATATGCCTCCGACGCTTACAATGAATCCTAAGAACTTCCAGAGGCTACCCTGAAGTGACATTTAAGTGGATTAAGTTTCATTCCATATTTGCAGAGTATTTTAAACATTTCTGCAAGGTTGTCCAAGTGATTTGCAGTTATGCATGATTTAAGCAACATATCGTCTACATAAACTTCCATGGTTTCCCGATCTTCCGTTTAAACATGGCGTTCACCGGTCATTGGTAGGTTGCCCCAGCATTCTTCAAGCTGAATGGCATTACATTGTAGCAGTATAACCGCAGATTATGAATCAAACTGGTATTTTCCTAGTTAGGTTCATGCATCATGATCTGGTTGTACCCCGAGTAAGCATCCATAAAGGATATTAGTTCATGTCCAGCCGTCCCATCTACAAGTTGCTCCATTCTAGGAAAAGGAAAGTTGTCTTTTGGTAAGCTTTATTTAGGCCCAAATAGTCGATACAGGTTTTTCCATTTTCCATTGGTCTTCTTGACTAAGACTGGGTTGGATACCCATTTAGGTATGTTGCATTGCGAATAAAACCGTTCGCATTAACTTATCCACTTTTCTTTCAGCTCTTTGGACGGTTCGAGTCCTAGATTGTGTATCTTCTGCTTTACTGGTGTATATTTAGGATCAATACTAAGTACGTGGCATGCAATCTTCAATGAAACTCGGCACATATCAGAATGTGTCTAAGCGGATACTTCTAGGTTGGCACGAAGAAATTTGATGAGTTTCACTGGCATCTTGTTTCCAAGGTGTGATCCAATTTTCTGGACCGGTGTTGGGTCATCCATATCTACTAGGATAGACACTGTCAATTCTATTGGTGCCGCCCCTTCCTTCCCTGAACTCTTCTTTATAGGGTCCAAAGCCTTATCGAATCGACTATGGTCCCAGGCTATGGGTGTACTGCAGTTACTATTCGGTAGTTTATGAATACAGAGAGTTTCCCCACATTCTTTCCCTTTTCTTTTCTTTTGGACTCACGTAGTTCTACGATATAGCATTCTATGGTGGCACTTTGGTCCCCTTTGATCACCTCAACTCCATTCTCTATCAAAAACTTCATGGCTAGACACCACTGAGCTAAAGCAATCCTGAAATCTACCAAAGTGAACCGACCAAGAAATCATTGAAGGCAGATATTTCATTTACGATCACAAAGGTATGGATGAGGACGACTCTTCGGCTACCTTCTTTGAGTTCTATAGGTAAATCGATTTTTCTGATGGGTTGCTTAGGTTCACATGGATCTTTGTTCGGCAAGCGGATAAGTCTTTCATACTGATGTTCATTTGATCAAATGCGTGTTTGTAAAGGATACTCATAGAACCGCCAATGTCCACCAATTCTCATTGGACCACGGCTGGTCCGATTCCTATTGTCACGACCATGGTGTCAAAGGTCGAAGCTTCTATTCCTTTAATGTCTCAAATCTGGAACACTATGTCATCGTTCAAGGTCCTCGTTGCTTGGTAGGAGTTTCGTCTTCGATCACAAAGCATGAATATTTCAAAGCATGTCTTGGTGAGCTCGCGTATCATTCTATTTCTCCCCAACTCTTCTGCGTTGGATGAGGTCCTTCGGATATTGTTTCGATAATGACTCTCTGCTTGGTCTGTCTGGATCCCTCTTCACTGGTTCCAGCTTTGTTTTCCCGCCCTCTAGGAGCTTGGGGTGCTATGGGCTGGTTGAGAATTTGTGGTTTCTTCACATATTGCTGAAGCTTATTCTCCTAAATCGGCACTTCAATAAGTTTTTTAAGTGATGGCACTCAATCATGTTGTGACCATGTGTTTTATCGAAGCGACGGTACTTTTTGAATCACTTTTGTTGTTCAGTCGCTTCCTTTTTAGACAGCTTCTTGTACTCTTTTGTCCCTAGTGCCATGAGGTAGATATTCTCTAGAGTATCATTGAGTGGAGTGCAGTCTTCAGGCCTCAAGCCTTTAAATTGCTTGCTACTTCCATTTCACTTGTTGGAATTTCGATTCATCCTTCTGATTCCCATCCTTTCCCACGGTGATCCTAGAGGTATTTGCGTCTTGATTCGCCGCCATATAATTCTACCCAACGTGGGTTAGCTGTAGGTTAGCTAGTTTTCCTTCTAGCTCCTCTGCCTCTTCCAATCGCAAGTCTGGCTCACCTTCCAATTAAAGTCCTTCTTGGTGGTTGGTTGTTTCATTTTGATCCATTTTCCAAATTCAGTGTCGGGATGGATGGCACAGACCAAGGCCATAAAGACCATATCTTCATTTGGGTTGCTTACTTCAGTGGCCGTGGTGTTAAACCGACTCATGAAGGATTTCAAAGATTCATTTCATCCCCAAAATAGGCCCGATAAGAAAATCATGTCTTTTGGTTGTACCATGTAAAGCCTGAATTGATCAAGGAAATTCGTTGTTGATTCGTCGAAAGTAGAGATGGATTAGATAGGAGCCTTGTGAACCATAAGGAAGCAACTCCTTCTTAAAAGATTGGAAAAAATCTACACCAAACAACATTCGAAGCATTTGCTCCATCCATGTACCAACTGTACTTGTACAAGTAAGGTTTTAGATATCTGGTTCCATTGCAGGATGGAATAGTCGGCATAGTGAACTTTTTAGGATATTGTTCATTCAGAATGTCATCAGTAAAGGGAGTCCGACTTAGAGCGGATACCCATTCATTATCTCTCTTATTCTTACTTTCGTCCATTAGGTTCTTGATCATGTCCACGATATATGCCTCCGATGTCCGGTAATCTTGGGTTGGCTGTTAGTGACTATACCAAGTGTTTGATTTTTCAAACGATCTTGGTAAATAGGCTGAAGCCTAGGCTCTTCTGTCTTTGGAAGAGCCACTCCCTTGGAGTTCTGTTAGGTTGCGGCTGGTCATATAGGGGTAGCTTGGACCTCTTTGTCGGTACTGAATGCGTTAGTGTTTTCTTTCAAGTTGCTGTCGTCAAGTTGTTACAATCTTCAGAGTTAGAGAGATCCACTGCTATATCTTCCCATGGGGTTTTCATCACTGGATTCAAGTTCGTAGTGAGCTGCTTTGTAGTTGGTGGAGTGCTTGCATTTCCTTTTATGGTGATTCCTGCAATTCCACATACCACTCCGTTTTTATGCTGCTTTCTATTTCTCCCGTTTAGGTTAGAAACGGAGGATTTTTCCTGCTTCATGGCAGTCGCGAACTCTAGCATGGTTCTTGAAGCAGTCGGTGATTGCAAGGTCAAGAGAGCATTTAGTTTTTCCATGAGAGCCTTTTTCTATTCTCCATCTTTTGATTGATTTCATCAACCATCTTATTTAACCCTTCTCAAGTGACAACTTCATGCTGGATAGAAGATCCCGGCATCTGATCTCCTATGTTGGCACCGTTAACTTCAGCTTGCTGAGGATTGGTTTCCTCTCCAACTATTACAGCTCCTATGAATCTTTCTAAAGCGGTTCTCTTTCTTCCTGGTGCCATTGATTCTCAATAGCCAATTTTCTGAGCTAAGATTGGGGATCTAACTTCTGAACCTATCTATTCCAAAGTAGATCACTAGATCTGAGCCTGAGTTGGGCTCTCAATGAAAGAACCAAAATGTTAACCCAAAAAATGGATCGACATCATGGATTGAGTGTGAAAGCACCAGCCCTGTTTATCAAGGCAAATAAAATAGAAAAAACAATAATAGATCACCGAAAAAGTAAAGGAGCAAGATGATTTTATATTGGTTCGGTTGTTAACGAAGCCTACATCCACTTTATAACTTTCTACTAACTGATTGTTGTTACATGTAGAATTGGATTACAGTATGATTGAATTTCCCAAGTTAGATCAAGTCACGAGTGCGAGAGTACACCAGAGAATCACAATGAACCCCTAGGTGACTGTTGTGTGGGAGGAGAAGAGTGAAGAATAGTATCTGTAGAGTTTCAGCAGCCGGTCCCAAAGATCCTCTTTGTGTTGCAGTTAGGATTATATTTATAGGGGTTGAAGAGCTATTGGGCTAGCTAGGCTGCTTTGCCACAGACCTAAACATGACAATACGAAAGTGCTCCAAAAGTTTCACGGTGATCCAACTTAGTATGATAGATCGCTGGCGATCCATGCACTCAAGGGATTTTTTTATCATCTTTTTTGGGTTGCATTCTATGCCTTCTGTAGATGCTCTCCATGCAATAGGATAACTATTGCCTTTTTTGATATAGAGGTTGCATTGAACTATGTCTGGGATCAGTTGAAGGCTCACTTCTTGAACTAGAATGTTTGAGATATCATGAAACTTGGCAGACATCCCTAGGAAAGATATTGGATCATAATGCAAGAAGATTGGAAGTCCAAGAGCAAGCATTATGGATCACTAGCGATCCATCACCTTAGCTTTTTTTGGCACCTTTCTTCTTTGGTCCTTCTCTTCATTTTCTTCTGGTCTTCTTGGTCGATCCTTGAGATGTTTTGACTTGTCATAGATGTTCTAGTTTCTGTTGAATTCTATTTGGTTAAAAGCCCGGTTAATAAAACCGTTTTTGAATGCTCTCAAAAGTACTATTATATGCTTGCTACAAATTTCTTGAGTTTCTCATATCTGACTTATGTCTCACACATGGTTTTTGTTTTTCTGAATTTCTCAAATGGTCTTTCAAGTAGCATAAGAAAGGCAGGTTTTTGTTGATTTTCATTAGAGCTTGAGGAGACCAGCTGGATTTTTCACTTGCCGTAGTATTCTTATTTCTGCTGCATCACTATATTGTGCATATCAGCATTTGTGAGGAAATGTTGTTATAACTGCCTAGGTTGATGATAGTATTTAGAATTAGTTTTGAACCAAAAATGGAACAAACACATAACAGATTGAGTAGGGAATAAATGTGAAGAAAATAAATGAAAAAAAAGCAAGAAATTGAACATACAAGATTTATAGTGGTTCAGCGTACTCCAGCCTACACTCACTTCAAGATTCCTTTTATTCTACTATTGATTCTCAAGTACAGTTCTTACAAGTTAGTATACATCCATTCTAGATTGGTAAATGATTTTAAGAAATTAGATTAAGAGAGCAAGAGAGCCAAAAA
Source organism: Allium cepa (assembly GCA_030765085.1). Taxonomy (NCBI): domain Eukaryota; kingdom Viridiplantae; phylum Streptophyta; class Magnoliopsida; order Asparagales; family Amaryllidaceae; genus Allium; species Allium cepa. Next base: position 436,370,447 of record CM060943.1, read on the forward strand.
GATCCTTAAAAATGAGTCATGCTCTCCTATTTATAGGGGTAGGAAATGAAAAATCTCGTTTGAAGATCTCCACCGCATTCTCCATGCCCGAGACTAGTTCTCCATAAAAATAAGGGTTACACCTCAGCAAAAATCATGGATTGTTACCGATCCATAGGCTTGGATCGGTACCAATCCATGAGATGGTAAAATTGGTCATTGTGGACTTTTTGTTTGAGCTTGACTCTTAGTTAGCTTCGTAATTCCATACTTGTTTGCACCATAATCTAATTTTTTTGAGTCCAAATGATGGATCCATGGAGGAATACCATAATTCAATTGTTTTTGAGTCCAAATGATGGATCCATGAAGGAATAAATTTTTGATTCAAGTGCGCCTGAAGATCGACATAGAATAGTATGGAAACAAAAAATAATACTTTAAATGAGCTTCTAACATTATTATTCACATGTAACAGGAGTGGGGGCATGATTTAGCCAAGATTTATGGATCGTTACTGATTCATCATGTTGGAATGGTACCGATCCAACATCTGGTTGGACTACTAACCCAAACACCTTAGTTGACTTTGTTTTTGTCTCGTGGCTTTGTTTTTGCTTGATTTTTAGACTCTTGAACTATCTCTTCAGGCTTTTTGCCTTGATAGCTTTGAAGTTTGACACGTCGAGTTCGTCCGTATGCTGCTTGGTCAAAAGACGGGATAACACTTGCCTTCCAAAACACGCCTTGCAAATGGAAGATGTGCTTTGCTCAAGAACAAATGTTGAAGTTGATGGGACATCGGTAGTAGAATTTCCTAGTCATCAGTTGAGCAAGCTATCGCGAATCATCTTGTTCCTTTGGATTCTCCTGTTAATCATGGGTCCTTCTAAACCTGTTATAGTCTAAGTCTCTAGACTCAACTTAAATGTAGTCTACATGTCATTATCATTCTGATTTCATTCGGAGTTATCACGTCGTAAATCAAAATCATCTCCTATTCATCCGGGATATGTCAATTCTGTTCTAATTATAAGGCATTTAAACCCTTTACTAAAATCTATATTTGTTCTATTGTTCGATCTCTCTGGATCGTTCTATATTTAGTTTAACACACGATCTCTCCAGATTATTCAATGTTTAGTATAATGTATGATCTTTATAGATCGTTAATCAAATTCATGGTCGTTCAGAGCAGATAGTTAAGTCCGCAATCTCTCTGGACCGTTAGTTGAGGTCGTTGCCATTCGAGGTCGATAAGTAAATCCGTAGACTGTCCAGACCGTTAATCAAATTGATGGTCGTTCGAGGCCGATAATCAAATCCATTGCCATTTGTGGCCGATAGTCAAATCCATGGCCATTTAGGGGCTATAATCAAATCCATGGTCCCTTTGGACCCTTGTTGAGCCTGATCTGCTCGATCTTCGGCAAGGGGACTCAATGCCAAATAAGCTCATCCGCTCACTTTCTGGTGAAGGACTTGCTTCTTGCACTCCGGTCCCGTCTCTCTAGATGGGAATGAAAGCAACCAATATCATACAAGTCCATTCGCTTGCTCTTTGACGAAGGGGCTTGCACCTTACACTCCAGTCTCGCCTCTTCGGACGGGACTTAAAGTGATCAATATCGTACAACTCCAACCACTAACTCTCCGGCGAATGGACTTGCACCTTGCACTTTGGTCCTGTCTCTTTGGACGGTACTTTAAAGCAATCAATTTTAGTCATCACATTCAATGTGGTTTTTCAAAAATTCAAAAATTAAAATCAAATCAATGAAAACAAGTATAAATCTTAGGTGTTTATCTCAGACATCTGACTCAAAGCATGCCTAGAGACCAATCTTGGTCTTGTACATGCGTAAGCGGTCCGAGATTATTACCATCCTAAGTAGTCATCTTAGATATCTGACATAGAGCATGACTAGGGGCTGTTTAGGATCCTACACATGTGTAAGTGGCCTGAGGTTGTTATTGCCTCCATTGCTTAATACAAAAAGCAAAATGCATGAAAAGAAATGAAAAAACAAAAAGCGGGAATCAAATTCGACTCCTATCCATCCTGATCAGGCGATGACTATCCTCGACCTCGATTCATGGCCATTTCCATTAGTTGTGGATGATGGCTTCTCTTGTTCCACCACCGCATCTCGGTTTCTTACATGTTGTTTCAATTGATTATTTCTGACCTATTCCTATCAGATCGCGTAGGTTCCTACAGTCATTTTTGTTATGTCCATCTAGCTCATGAAATATGCAATATTTTCTAGACATTCTTTCACGATCTATGGGTTCTCTCCTTGTTGATTTTGTTGAATCATTAGTTTTGATTCATGACAAGGCAAGTTAGAAGAAAAAGAGAATTCACGACAAAAAGAGATAATCAAAGGACTATGGCTATATCACGACTTTTAATCTATGTTCTCACTGTCTAGTACTTATGATTGAGTCTTAGAAATTTGTTAAAATCTATCCTCAAGTAGTCCGCACTTCATGTTTCCCATAATTAAACAACACAGAAGCATACTACACAAAAAAATACCTCAGCCAGTCGACTGGCTAAGATCATCCAGTCGACTGATTGTGTACATATATGATATGCACTGTTTATTTTTTAAATCTACTGCATAGTCAATCGACTGACCAAGAACGACCAGTCGACTGACCCGAGACCAACTGCCATATTTTCGAAAATACATCTTCTTCTGCGAAAGGAAGCAACCCTTCTCTGAACAGAAATAGATGCTCCTCTTCGTCAAAAACATTCACCAATAGCAGTAACTCTTCAACAACTATACATACATACTACCAAACACTTCACATTCACAAATTTTCATTCTAACTCTCTAATACCCTTCTTGTGCTTTAATATTTGCATTCAAACAGTGAACATATGTTTTTACTGCTTTGAATCTATAGATAACTTTCATAATCTTCGATTCTCAGCATTACCTTCTCTTCATATCTTCACATACACTTCATATACTTGAGGATTTGATTATAGGAGGTTTGTACTATCAGTGACAAATCAGTGTTATTAAGAGCACACAGTGTCAGATATTATTTTGTATTAGTGAAGTCCTCTTCTGCTGCTGAGGCGAAAATCCTATTTAGTTGCTCAGGTGTCTGTTCTGCTGCTCAGACTGTATATACCTGTTCCTCCGGGTTAAGTGAGGGTTATTGTAGTTGAAATTCCAGAAGGAGTCTGGGACTGGATGTGAACGGGAAGTTCGAACCAGTATAAAAATTTATGGTGTGCTTGTTCTATTTTACTTATTTCCATTTACTTTGCTATTATCATCTGTTTCCACATTTAGATTTAAGTATATTCCATATTACACGATCCTACACACTTTCATTTGATATCAGAGCAAGGCATCTTATAACCGTTACATAGTTATCTGATATTTTGCTAATATCGAAAACAACACCAATACTACCACTAACACTGCCACTAACACTAGTTTTCTTAAAGGTCAATCCACTGCACGACCTCCATTTTTCAATGGTCTGAACTATAATTATTGGGCAACTCATATGAGAATCTATATGCAATCAAATAGCTTTGAATCATGGAATATTACACAAAATGAATACACTCTTCCTACTGGAGAATACTCCACTTGGTCAAACACATAAAAATTAGATGCTACTACCAATGCTAAAGCTATGAACATGTTATTTTGTGCACTAGATAGAAATGAATTTAATCATGTTAGCATGTGTCAAACTGCTTATGGAATATGAAGAACACCTAAAATCAATCATGAAGGAACTAACAAAGTTAAACAAAGCAAAATCTCCATGCTCAAAAATCAGTTTCAAAACTTTAGAATGAAACAAGATGAATCCATCAATGATATGCACTATAGATTTCAAGATATCTATCATTCACTATTAGGATTAGGAGAAAAGTACACTAATTTTGATATTGTATCAAAAATCCTAAACTCTTTAACGGATGAATGAGAAAGAAAAGTCTTGGCTATTGAAGAAGCTAATGACCTCTCTACCATAAAACCTGAAGAGTTAATAGGAAATCTAATTTCCTATGAAGTGAATTCGCAGGCAAAACGAGTACAAGCATAAGACAAAAAGAACATAGCTTTCCATGATGCAGAAGAAAAAGATGAAGATTCGAATGAAGAAGATCTATCATTTATTGCCAAAAATTTCAAAAAGTTCTTGAAGTTCAGGAAAAATAACAGAAATTATGGAAAAAGGAACTTTCCAAACAAACCATCATCTTCAATTCTAGAATGCTTTAATTACTATAAGAAAGGTCATATATAGAAAGAATGTCCAGAATTAAAGAAAAATTACTTCAACAAGGGCAGAAAAGATAAGAAAAAGAAAGCATTCTCCGTAACATGGGATGATTCGGATACTTCTTCATCAGATAACAGTAGTGAAAGTGAAAATGAGCAAGCAAATGTCTGTTTCATGGTTACTGAAAACGAGGTTAGTGATTTTACTTTTGATGATATGATAGAGATAAACTCATAGCTAGTTGACACTCTAAAAAAACCTTAAAAGAAAACATAAGGAGACTCGTGAACTTCAGAATAAAGCAGAATTCGAAAGAGATATGCTCAAAGATGAGAAAAAAATACTAGAGGAAGAACTTGAAAAATTACAAGAATCATTCTCTAATATTAATTCTCATCTCACTCTTTTAAGTTAAGAAATTAAAACTCAAAAAAGGAAGAATGACGCTCTTGTTTCCGAAAATCATGAACTCAAAACTAAGGTAAAATTGATAGAGTTGGATAATAGTAGTCTCAAAACTAATTTAGAAAGCATCACCAAAAACGTTTCAAATTTTAATAAAGGAAGAGAAACTTTATCTAAAATTATTGATAGCTCTCAATCTGTTTTTAGTAGAAAAGGATTAGGATATGTTAAGAAAACAACAGCTTCACCTAGAAAGAGAATTAAGAGAAATATTAATCCTAGTACTATACAGACAAAAAGGAATTCTAACCCAAAAAGACTAAAAATATGGATTCCTAAAACAAACAACAGTTTGATTAGGAAGAAATATATAAACACTTTTCTAGAAACTGTTTATAAAAATAAAGATTACGTTTTTAAATAGGATACTGAGCCCTCTTGGGTTTGGTTTCCTAAGATTTAACTCTTAGGACCCTATTGAAAAAGTGGGTACCAATATTATCTCATATTTTTTGTAGGTCCCACTCAAGAAAAGAGGAAAATGGATACTCGACGGTATTTGCTCAAAACATATTACAGGAGAAAAAGATATGCTTTCAAATATTACTTACCCAGATGGAGGCTCCGTCAGTTTTGGAGACAACTCCAAAGGTTATATCATCGGCAAAGGCGATGTGAGAAATAATGGTATTTCAAATTTACCTCTTATTTCAAATGTTTTACTTGTCAAAAATTTAAAACATAATCTACTTATATCAGCCAATTGTGCGACAAAGGATTCAAAATCACATTTCTGAAAAAAAATGTAGTATTTTTGATCAAAATCAAAATTTTATCTTTGAAGGAAATAGTGACAGGAATATCTATGTTCTGAATATGAAAATAAATCATAATTCAGATATGTGTTTAATAGCCAAAGAAAATGATCCTTAGTTATGGCACAAACGATTCTGTCATATTAACTTCAAACTATAAACAAGCTCTCTAAAAATGATTTAGTGAAAGGTCTACCAAAAATGAATTTTAAAATTGATCATATTTGTGATGCATGTCAGTTAGGAAAGTTAACTAAGTCGTCTTTTAAATCTAAAAAGGTCATTTCAACTTTACAACCACTTGAATTACTCTATATGGATATATTTGGACCAACACAAGTACAATCCATTAATCATAGTAGATATGTGTTTGTTATTGTTGATGATTTTTCTAGATATACTTGGACTATCTTTATGAAAAATAAAAGTGGTACCTTTGATAATTTCAAAACTTTTGTTAAAAGAATTCAAAATTTTAAAGGTTTGAAAATCAAAAACATAAGAAGTGATCATGGAGGTGAATTCGAAAATGAAGCCTTTGAACATTTTTGTAAGAAAAAGGGAATATTCCATAATTTTTCGTTTCCTAGAACTCCACAACAAAATGGAGTTGTAGAACGTAAAAATAGAACCTGACAAGAACGTGTAAGGACTTTGTTAAATGGAAGTAAATTACCAAAACATTTCTGGGCTGAAGCAGTTGCAACAGCTTGTTATGTTTTGAATCGTGTTTCTATTCGACCATTAACTAAGAATACTCCTTATGAACTTCTTAATGGATGAAAACCAAATATTTCTTATTTTAAAATTTTCGGTTCAAAATGTTTTGTTTTAAACACAAAAGATCAGCTTGGTAAATTCGATCCAAAATCCGATGAAGGGATCTTTTTAGGATATTCGGATCGAAGCAAAGCTTATCGAATTTATAATAAAAGAACAAATACCATCGAAGAAACACTTCATGTATCTTTTGATGAAAATTTTAAACAAATCCCAAGTATAAGAGATGATGAAGAATTCCCTGATAATATCACAAACACAGAAATTTCAAATGTTGAAAATAATGAAAACATTGTTCACAATAACAATGAATTAAGATCTCCACCTAGAATATTAAGAGATCATCCTTCTGTTAATGTTATTGGATAACTCAATTCATCTGTTAGAACAAGAAGTTAATTAAATCAATGGGTCATGTAGCTTTTCTTTCTCATATTGAACCTAAAAATATTAAAGAAGCATCCACCGATGAAAATTGGTTAATCTCTATGCAAGAAGAGCTAAACCAATTCGAAAGAAATGACGTTTGGGATTTAGTTCCACGGCCTAGTGATCAATCAGTTATTGGTACAAAATGGGTTTTCAAAAATAAAGTAGATGAATAAGGAAATATCAGTAGAAATAAAGCTAGATTAGTTGCTCAAGGATATAATCAAGAAGAAGGAATTGACTATGAAGAAATGTTTGCTCCAGTCGCTAGACTAGAAGCAATACGAATCTTACTAACATTTGCATGTTTTCGTAACTTTAAAATATATCAAATGGATGTCAAAAGTGCCTTTTTAAATGGTTTTATAAAAGAAAATGTTTATGTTGAACAACCTCCATTATTCATACACGAACAATTTCCTAACCATGTCTATAAGCTTAAAAAGGCTTTATACGGTTTGAAACAAGCACCCCATGCTTGGTATGATCGTCTTAAAAGATATTAAATAAATTCTAGTTTTGAAATTGAAAAGGTTGATCAAATTCTTTTTATTAGAAGAAATAAACAGGATATTTTAATCGTTCAAATATATGTTGATGGTATTATTTTTGGATCTACAAATGAAAGACTATGTCAAGATTTTTCTAAAATAATGACTAGAGAATTTGAAATGTCACATATGGGTGAGTTAAATTATTTTCTTGGCTTACAAATAAAACAACTAGAAAATGGTATTTTTATTAATCAAAAAAGTATTGTAACAATCTAATTAAACGCTTTGGTATGGAAAATACTTCTACCAAACCAACTCCTATGAGTACAACCATGTATCTTGATAAAGATGAAAGTGGCAAAAGTATTGACAAAAAATTATATCGAAGTATGATTGGATTGTTACTATATTTAACAGTTAGTAGACTTGACGTAATGATGAGTGTTTGTTTGTGTGCATGATTTCAACCAGATCCCAAAGAATCACATTTACGAGCAGTGAAATGCATACTATGGTATGTTAATAAAACCAAGGACTTTGGACTATTCTATCCAAAGGAATGTCCTTTTGAATTAGTGTCCTATAGTGACGCTGATTTTGGAGGAAGCCGGACAGATAGAAAAAGTACAAGTGAGACTTGTCACTTCATTGGACGGTCTCTTGTATTTTGGTTTAGTAAGAAACAAAACTGTGTTTCATTATCGACATGTGAAGCAGAATATATTTCTGCAACTCTGGCATGTGCTAAAGTTATCTGTATGCAACAAACACTATGATTTTGGTTTTAATTTATCTAAGTCAACTATTTACTGTGATAATTCTAGTACTATTAATTTATCAAAAAATCCTGTCAATCACTCACGAACAAAACACATTGGCATTAGTCATCATTTTCTTCGTGATAATATTGAAAAGGATTTGATAAATCTAGAATTTGTTTCCTCTGATAAATAATTGGCAGATATTTTTACAAAACCTTTAAATGAAAATACTTTCATCAATTTAAGACGAGAACTTAGAATAGTCTCTTTTAGAGGTTTATAAATTTTTATATATATGTATTTATACTATTTGTATTTGTAGTTTTTCATAACACAATTTGATAAAATATATATAAAAACTTTCATTCAATTTTTTGTCCAAAAAAAAATTATGACTCTAGAGAGACTTGAACTAATGACCTCTAGGTTGTAGAATTATAATTGTCTCTTGCCATTGGAGCAATGTATGTTTCTTGTTTCAACTAGAAGATTGATTCTAATTATTCTAGAAATTTTCATTCAAAAAAATAAATGTGTAGCTGTTGGAGCTCGAACTCGGGTCTCCTAACTGGTAGTTCAACATCTTACCAGTTGTGCTATGTGTTATTTTCTACCGAGTCTTTTATTTCGTGGGCTCATAACCATTCTTTTTAAAAAACAATTCTCATCCATTCTTTTTTCTCTCTGGCTATTAGCTTTTTGTTGTTTCTAACCACACAAACACAGTTTAATTCCCTCTATAAATCTGCATTCCTTTCATTTTTGCAATCATCCTTAAAAATAAATTAAAAAAAACTTCAAGTTCCTCATTACCTATCAATGGCCTCTCACGATTCCTACGACTCCTCTAACTCCAAATTATATTTTGCTACACCAACATCCTCTAGTAGCTATCATTCTTCCAATAGCTCTACTCCGTCCTTGCCAACTCCTACCCCGAGACATGAACCAGCTCAATATCACACTGGATTTTCTTCAAAAACTAAGAAGTCTCGAAGATCATGGTTTGTTTCTCCAAAAACAAAAGAAAAAATTGATGAAATCCATCGTTATCAAAAGGATAAAATCAATTTACAAAGAGAGATGTATTATGAACAACGGATGAATTCCAGTCGCCCTAGCTTTATAGAATCAATTGCCCCCAAATTCTGTGGCAAATCATCTAAGCATGATGTTGTTGAACCCTCAACATCTCGTCAACCAAATTTATTCGGCTGGAATCAATAGGAGAAAACTCCACATCAACCTCCGGCATCTCCAAACTCTTGGGAACACCAAAAATTTTGGTCTCCTTTGCAACCTTATGTTGAGAACACCAAGGCTGAACCACATGAATGCTCTCCAAAAACTCCTAAATAATCATCTTTTCTTGTGTTTTGTTGTTCTATGTTCACTTGGATTTCGATTATGTATATGTTTTTTTGAATAAAATTTTGTTTTAAGCTTCATTGCATTTCTTGTCTTCAGCCAGTCGACTGATATATATAACCATTCGACTGTTTACAGGGTGCAAAACCTCTCGGGTTGACAACTAGTCGACTGAGTCATATAGCAACCAGTCGACTGACCTATCCCGACCAGTCGACTGGCTGTACAAAAAAGGCTACTGTCGTTTCATTTTAAACCCTTTTTCACCATCTATTCACTTTACCTTCTTCGTTTTTTACTTCCACCAAAACCCTAGCCCCCGTTTTTCTTTCAAAAAATCCTCAAAAACACCAAATTAATGGCCCCTCCAAGATCAAAATGCTCAAAACAAGGTTCTTCATCCTTTGTTGATGCTCATATTGCTCATTGGCTATATGATGCAACTGCAATCGAACGATGGGAGAAGATGAAAAACTCTAGAATTTTTGAAGGCTCCTTCATGGTTTATTCGGATTTTGGTGCTTATTCTCTTCAAGAATTAATGCGGAGATGTGGATTAGAGTCACTCCTTGACTATAATGCAAATCGCCACAACATTAATCATCTTATGGTAAAACTTTTCTTTGCAAATTTAAATCTTGGCCACCAACAACCATTGAATCCAAATAATTGTGTATGGAGTTTGGTATGTGGAAAACATGTTTTCTTTTCCCTTGATAGAATGGCACATATCCTCCAATCTCCAAATGAAGGTATAGATTTAAATGATGTCGAATGCAATCCAAGACAAAGAGATAGAATTAGTTATACGTTCATGAGTGACGACATGACTGAATTGCGTTCTAAACTTCTTCGGCCTAAAGCAAGAATTTTGCACAAGACGCTTATGCGATCTATTCTCCCCTGAACTGGCTCATATGAATTAATATATCCGGAAAATTTCAAAGCTCTTTATGCCATATGGAGAAATATACGCGTTAATTGGTTGCGTCGTATTATGGATGAATTTCTCACCTTCACACATGGGAATATGCATGTTATCTACTTTGGAGAATATATGATGAGACTTCTCCTAGATGCGGGTGTTCGTCAACTGGATTCTGAATTCTCTACTGTCAGAATGATAAATATAAGGACCCATCAGTCTTATGAAGCTACCAACACAACCGCCACCTATTACTTCATATGAAGATTGGAAGCATCAACAGGCTCAACAACAACAATCTAGAGGTCCAACAATTAGAGAACCGGAAGCACAACAAGAAGAAGGCGATATTCGCTTAGCTACTTCCTCCAGCACCCGTGAATCCATAGAAATTCTCTCCCGCAATCAACTTATTTGGGATTCTAGGCTCAAGAAAATGGATAAGAAGCTTGATAAAATCAAAGGCTTCTTTTCTACATTATGGGATGCATTATCATGTTCTTCTTCAACTGCTGCCACGTCTGTCACCCAAGGAAAACGTCCAGCACCTCAATTTACATGGTCTACATCGGAGGAGCATACTAGTAGCGACACTAGTGGAGCAGGCAGTGGTGCTCAAGGCGCTTCTAGACCAAGAAAGGAGCCTGCATGGGAGGGAGAGTACAATTGGGATCTTGATGAATAGTTTTTTTTGGTGGGTGAGTATGGTATGAACTATTTGCTTATCTGTAACTTTATTGTCAATTTAAACATATTGAAACTTGTTAATTATTTATCTTTTGAGATTTGTACTAAATAGTCTCACTTTGATATTTATTTTTGCACTTTATATTGAAATTATTTTTGCTATATCTCTTTTTTTTTATGACAAAGGGGGAGAAGAATTGTCCTAATCATCTTTATGCAGGTACAAGAAGTATCATATATTCAGGGGGAGTTTTTATATTTGTTCTCTAGGACTTTTATATACAGGTTTGTCATCAATCAAAAAGGGGAGAATGTTGAATCACTAGTTTTGATTCATGACAAAGAAAGTTAGAAGATAAAGATAATTCACGACAAAAAGAGATAATCAAAGGACTATGGCTATATCAAGACTTTTAATCTATGTTCTCACTGTCTAGTACTTATAATTGAGTCCTAAACATTGTTAAAATCTATCCTCAAGTAGTCCGCACTTCATGTTTCCCATAATTAAAGAAAACAGAAGCATACAATGCAAAAAAAATACCTCAGCCAATCGACTGGCTAAGATCATCCAGTCGACTGACTGTGTACATATACGATATGCACTGTTTATTTTTAAATCTATTGCATCGTCAGTCGACTGACCAAGAACAACCAGTCGACTGACCCGAGACCAACTGCCATATTTTCGAAAGACATCTTCTTCTGCGAAAGGAAGCAATCCTTCTCTGGACTGAAATAGATGCTCCTCTTCGTCAGAACCCTTCACCAATGGCAGTAACTCTTCAACTACTATATATACATACTCCCAAACACTTCACATTCACCGATTTTCATTCTAACTCTCTAATACTCTTCTTGTGCTTTAATATTTGCATTCAAACAGCGAACATACATTTTTACTGCTTTAAATCTACAAATAACTTCATAATCTTCGATTCTTAGCATTACCTTCTCTTCATATCTTCACATACACTTCATATACTTGAGGATTCGATTATAGGAGGTTTGTACTATCAACGACGAATCGGTGTTATTAAGAACACACAGTGTCAGATATTATTTTGTATTAGTGAAGTCCTCTTCTACTGCTGAGGTAAAAATCCTGTTCAGTTGCTCAGGTGTCTGTTCTGCTGCTCAGACTGTATATACCTGTTCCTTCGGGCTAAGTGAGGGTTATTATAGTTGAAATTCCAGAAGGAGTCTAGGACTGGACGTAGAACGGGAAGTTCGAACTAGTATAAAAATTTCTTGTGTGCTTTTTCTATTTTACCTATTTCCATTTACTTTGCTATTATCATCTGTTTCCACATTTAGATTTAAGTATATTCCACATTACACGATCCTACACACTTTCAGATTTTAGATAGGGGATCTAGCCCATGGTATAAAAATAAATCCACTTCGGGGTTTCATTCAAATCCATGTAAGTAGAGAATTTCGGCTCCCTTCTTTGCCGTTTTAATTCTTAAAAACCATCATCCATCTTTCCTTTCCCTTTTCCTTTGTTAGATCCTTCTCCGGACGGTCCTTCGCCATCCACAAGATTAATCTCTTTCTGATTAGCCTTTGCGTCCTCTTAACGCAAATATCTCTCGGCCTCATGATAAAATTCCACGAGATCCATCGAGGGATCCCATTCCAAAGCAACTTTGAAATCCGTCTTAGCAGCTATTCCTGAAACCGCCGCCATCAAACCCAATAATGGGTTTAGCTTATCAACCGCGACAGCTTTGTTAGAACTTCTAAGGGTCTCTTCGGCTTTGTGCTTTATACTCGCTAGTGTCATTACATTTTTAGGTCGCGAGATATGGACCTGGAACTATTTCACAAATCTTTTCACTAGCTCGGCCCATGTATTGATGGAACCGTTCAAACACACCAAGCACCTCCATGTGTTGGATGTGCCTCATTAAATGAAATATTGGATCAGTCTTTCCATCATATGTCTCGAACATAGGTAACTTGAAATCGGGTGGATTCCTAGCGTACCGGATTTTTGGATTGAATGGACTCCTATTCACATTCTCTAGGCTCTGGTTAAGCAATCCACCCCTCATAGCTTGTTTTACCATCTCAGCAAGTTTGTCATTGTCATTCAACGGAATTCTCAAGTTAGCATTCTTAGCTTGCCCTCCATTCCCGTGAGGGAATTCTAGCACATACTCCTTCGATCGTGCTTCTACATACTAATTCACATTCAAACACTCTATATCATTTTTAGGATGCACATCGCTTCTTCTTAGGCCAGCATGACCCATGCCCTTCTAGATCGGTATCAATCCGTATCATCGGCTCGAGGTTTGCTCTAGTTTGTTCTAGTCTGCTTCTAGGTAAGTTTGCTTCAGCTTCAGCTCTTTGGTTCTAATTTGCAACGACTTCGGCTGTTCATATTTGTCCCATTCTTTTGAAGAAACCCTCCATCATTTCCTCTTGGCAAGTAATCATTCCTTCTTACAAGTCATTCACCATGCTTTCCATCTCATCCCTGGTTATGTAGATGGATGGGGTGTTAGCTTCTGTAGTCACCTCCTGGCTGCCTGCTTATTGATTTCCTCCAGCAGCAGCCTTTCTATTCGATTGTACTGTCATTTTGAATTTTCCAAATCTTAAGCCAATGAATTCAAGTGTTTCTCGATGAAAGCACCAAAATGTTTAAGCCAAAAATGGCACATACACCGAATAGATTGAGTAGAGATTAAAAAGTGAAGAAAATAAATGAAATACGAGCAAGAAATAGAAAACACAAGATTTATAGTGGTTTGATGTACTCCGACCTACATCCACTTCAAATTTCTTTTATTATGCTATTGTTTTCCAAGTATAGTTCTTACAAATTGGTATAAATCCATTCGGAATGGTATAGATCCATGAATGATTATCAGAAATTAGAATAAGTGGGAAAGAGAGCCAAAAAGATTGTTAAAAATGAGCCCTGCCCTCCTATTTATAGAGGTAGGAAGCCTTACCATAGGCATCGATATAAATTGTAAATGGCTTCGTCCCGTTTGGCAATACCGATACTGGCACACTGGTCGAAGCCTCTTTCAATCTAACAAAAGCATCCTTGCACTTCTCATCCCAAGCAAAGACTGGATTCTTCTTGGTAAGATAGGCCAGTGAAGCAGAAACCTTTATGAAGTCCTTAATGGACTTTCAATAATAACCCATGAGACCAATAAAACTCCTCATCTCTGTGGCATTCTTGGGAACATGCCAATCCTGAACTGCTACCACTGTATTAGCATCTACTGTTAAGCAGCTCTCTAAGATAATGTGTCCTAAAAAGCATACCTTATCTCTCCAAAAGTATCACTTCAAAAACTTGTCCCTGAGCTTATGTGCACTGAGTGTCCTAAGCACCTCCTCCAGATGCAATGCATGCTCCTCTCTACTCTTCGAATAAACCAGAATGTCATCCACAAATACCACTACAAACTTATTCAGCAACTCCCTAAAGACACGGATCATCAAATCAACAAAGTAGACAAGTGCATTGGTTAGTCCAAAGGGCATAACTAACCACTCATACAATCCATTGGGAGTACAAAACATTGTTTTGTGAATACTATCCTCGGCTACGTGCAACTGATGGAATCCAGTAGCCAAATCCAACTGAGAAAATACTCCTGCTCCAACCAATTGATCGAAGGTCGTCTATGCAGGCAAAGGATAACAAATCTTCTTCGTCGGTTTATTAAGCCCCTTATAATCGACACAAAGCCTAAATGATCCATCTGTCTTAGTGGCAAAGATGGTTGGTGCTCCCCACTTAGAAATATTCTTTTGAATAAAGCCCTTCTCCAACATTAACCTACTTATTCAGCTCTCGTCTCTCCTTCAGAGCCATGTGCCTTGGCAATAAAGCGACAGGTTTAATATTCCCTACTAGATAGATCACAAACTCAGTCTCTCCCTAGGGTGGAAGACCGGTAATCTCAGCAAAAACATTAGGGAAATCCCTAACTACAGGCACTCCACTAAGCTTATCATGCGATAGGTCCAACAAATATAAGTAGCTCAATATAACAGATCCCCAAAGGTCACAATAAACCTCTAAGCTACACCCACTATAATTACCCAATCCAACTACCTTCCTGTCACTATCAAAATAGCGCCGTACATAGTCATCCAATCCATGCCTAATATCAACCCAAACCCAAAAAATCCTAATACAAAGGCATAACAATCAAACTAGACCCCTAAGATAAACAATTTCAAACCTCTACACAACATGGATAAATAGGTCGATCCTTCTATTGGATTTGACACACTATAGGGTCTATTACAGTACTAGTATCTAAGTGCAAGTTATCCCATAAGACCAAATATCTTATCAGCCTCAGCCAATCCTATAAGACCAAATATCTTATCATAAGAACGAATCCATGCTCTAGACTCCACGTAAGACTCCGTCCCTAAGTAAGGTTTGCCATTAAGACTAAAAAACTCCTTGCATGGCTTAGCAAAGTCAGGAGCGATAGGTGGGTGGGCAGGGACCCCACCGGTCGCTCTATCCGTAGGCTCTCTAACGAGTGGAAGCTCGACCTATCTCTTAGCCTGTAAATACTGGCAGAACCAGATGGGAATGTTCATGCTTGGGATCTCAGGTGCATCGCTGGAGCCTGAACCTATGGGATCAGCCATCATCTATCTATGAATGTTATATATTACATTAGTATCTCCACAAATAACAATAACCTGATTAAAAGGTAAGGGATAACATAGGCATGAACTAGAGGGATTTTGATGGGAAGATTTTGAAAACCTTTATAATATACTTATACTTATATATATATATATATATAATATCAAAATGTTCATTTTCGAAATCGTTTAAAAAAACATTTTGAAAACCCATTTTGAAAATAAAACATTTATTTTCAAAATCACATTAGAAAACATTTTGAAAACCTATTTTGAAAATAATTTCTGTTTTATTTTGAAAATACATCTCCCAATACGGTCCTAACCCTAAGGATATTGAACCTAAGCTCCAATACCAACTATGACAACCCGCACCTCCCAACACGTCCAAAAACGTGTCGCATCGAGAAATGAGGATCATCAGGTATGATTTACTAACAACACAGCGACTAAGATAACATGTATGATCAAGATAAACTAACTACCACAACGTATCACAACAAGAGTATAAAACATGTATAAGATCATAACGTATCACAACGGAAGCGTAAATCATGTATGTAAAATCTTATAAAATAGCAGTCTTAGAAAATATCATACCATAACGTAGTCTTAGAAAAATATTAGCACAAAACCCAAATCAGAGTACAGTAAGTGAAAATATCCCTAAAAAACAAATACATAAAAATAAATGTATTGATAAGGTAAAATGATACATAAAGAAGAAATGCAGATAAGCTGACTCTAAGTAAAGCATGACTCTCTCCAAGTATTTGAAATGGGAAAATCACCTACTCCCTTGTCCATCTATGGTAGGAAAAGATGGAAAATGAATGGGTTAGACTAAAGTCCGGTGAATGAGAACAAGACTAATAAGATGATTAAATGCATCTGAGTTTAAATATATTCTAAATGATTTAGAGTGTAATATAGTGTCTGTGAACTCTTAAGGTCCAATACCTAGGAATTCTTATCTAACACAATGGATCGAACCTTGCACATCGACCATCGGGAGCTACTCTCCTATTACAACTACCATCACACTCTGCCCGGAGAAGGAGAACACCATAATGCAAACTCATATAGTGACTCATCGTATACAACCATGTTCACTTCCTCAATCATAGTGGCAAAATGCCTCTTATTATAGTACGTTGAGGTCCACCTATGTGAACTATCGTTAGTACCGGGTCCAACTTCCCTATCCTTGATAACTATAGCCACTTATTATACTGCTCCAGCGTCCACCGGTACCACGTCCCAAAACCATATGCAAGAACCATGCAGAACCTGGATCACCTATTAGTACTGGGCTCTTAGATAGTGTTCCCACTAGTGCTACGCCCACCTGATCGTAACACTACTAAGCTTATTGCGAAATACAGTGCCCATTAATACCAAAAATGAAAAATACATAGCCCTCAATATCTTAATAGAGAACTAAATTTCCCCATTCCCTCATGCATATACTTAGCCCAAATTACCTCAACAAATCAGTTCACTTATGTAATAATTTTTAGTTTAATTATATAATTTTTTTTCCCACCAAATTTGGGCTTTAGGATAACGTTCAAATTGGCGATTCTCAACTACAACAGTCCACCCAAGACTACCCTAGGTCGACAGCTACCGGTCGACCATACATAGTGAAATTTTCTGGGTTGTCGATTTTTACTGCATTGATTAATTTATTTGTTTACATCATTAATTTGAAACGATTAACATCAATTATTAGCCCTAATTATTCAATCAGCCCTAATCTACATTTTACATTTTCAATTTCAAATTAAATTAGGGTTTTCAATTAGGGGTTCACAATTTAACATGTCCAATATAACAATTTCATGATCCAATTCAAGTTGACATTATGGGGTTTACAGTTTAACCACTTCAATTTTAGATTAACAAAATATCAGGAGTTTCAACGATTTTGATTGCCTTAAATAGTTTAAAATCAATCGTATTAACCAAATCATTGAATCGATGCCCATTCACCTTTAGCCTAAGCTCTAGATCGAAGAAAATCGGCCTCCAGTTAATAGCTCTCCTCTAGATCTCCTTATTCTCCTCTTTGATTGTCTGCTTTGCTCCTAAATTTTGCTTTAGATTTGATTAGGATTTGTTTTGGGTTGATTTTGGTTTTAGGGTTTGAGAGATTAGGGTTTCGGTATAGATTTGGGTAGGATTTTGTTACAGATCGACTAAACGAAGCTCTATGATTTAGGTTAGAGACTAATTTATAGTGTTAGGTTATAATCTAGGGCCATTAGATCAACTTAGATATACATCGAAACCACTCATCGCAACCTTTATGTGCAAGCAATTATCTTCGTTATCCAAACGTTCGACACAGGCACGATTAATCACTCGATTTACAATAGGTTAGGCCAACTGCCCCTAAGGTATGGTCGACCGTCACCGGTCGGCCCGGTCCTTTTAATTTTTAACGTATATTTTTAATTTCTCATTTATCATTTTATCGCTCATAACTCTCTCATACTTACTCAGATTACGATAAGTTACATATGAAAATTGTCCGGAAATTGCTACGAACGCAATGGTGTAGGTTTCATGGCCAAATTCAGACGTCTAAGAAAATTTTATTTTAAGCTCTTATTTCACTTTATTTAAATTTTCTTATTTTGTTTGGTTAAATTTATGGGGTGTTACAATACATCCAAAAATTATTAAACTGTAATCATAACATCAATGACATATCATGCATGTATGGGTTTAAAAAAATAGTCCATCATCCATAAGCATCTAAGGCAACCCATTCCTACAGTTTCATAATCCCATCAAATAGTTCATTTAACGACATAGCTTTCCCAGGGTTGTTGTAAACCTATATTAGTTTTCTCAGGCAAAACTAATGCCTATCAAGCTGACTCAGGCCAAAATATACCAAAAGATCTAGTGGTCTTCTAAGCCATTTAGTAGAAAACAATAATGCTCTCCTGAGATCGGTAGAAGAAAACATCAATGGTCTCCTAAGTACGGTAGGAGAAAACATAGGTGATAAAAATGCTACGAGTTCCTTCGGACGCGTAACTCTAAAATTTAGCCTTAATAGGCAATGCCCTACGCATTGGAATCGCGAACCTGACCAACCAGAGGTTTGGTGGTTAGAGGAAAGGGCACGAACCTACCCTAGTCTCTACCCAAATCTGGTTTAAAATAGTTTGAGCCATGTCTTTTGAATAGTTTAGGCATCCTAACACATTTGATCTTTTGAATCTCTCGGATGCAATTCTACTCACTAAGAGTTAAGTCATACCATACCCACTACTAGAACAGCCCTAGCTAGTCGTCGGTTCCAAAATCCCCAATGTCAAATTGTTGGGTGATAGCATTTAACTTATAGATGAGTAACAATTTATTATTTGCAATGATAACCGATCAAAATGCAAAGATGAACATATAACACATAAGCAATCATCCAATTATATATTCAATGTAATAGCCAATTTTATACACAAAATTGCTTATTCAAAATAATATCTTTCTTTATAAATAACTCTATAAAAATAGGATAACATATCCTTTCGTTCCTTTGAAAACCTCTACAAATACTTAACAATATCCTCCATTTGTTTAAGTAAAGGTTAGCCCAACCTAGAGTCAAAATCCTTCACATATTATAAAATTTAACTATCCTTTCCTTCAAAACAAGTACTATCTTGCCTTGATAAATTTTATGCTTTTGTGGTTAAAATATAGGCTACCACCTATTATCGAAACTAGTCATCATGCCTTATAAAATTCAAGCCATCGTGCCTTTAATAAAACGTAGTCACCAGGCCTTAAAAAACATGGCTTTCATGGCTTTTAATAAAACATAGCCTTTGTGCCTTTATAAAACATATTCACTACGACTTAATAAAAACACAACCTTCGTGCTTTTTTTATGAAACAAAGCTTCCATGCTTTAACATGATAGGTAGATATCGTGAATGAATGAAAATAAGGCCCTTGTAAGATATAGTCTTCATGGGTTAATACAAGTAAAACCATCGTGTATTAAAATAATAACTTTTAAAAGTTGATAAAACATAGTTTTTGTGAAAGATAGCTATCATAAGTAAACCAAAACAAAGCTTTTGAAGAATGATAAAATCATAACTATCGTGGGCCATAGTTATCGTAAGATGATCAAAGTAAAGACATCGTGTGTCAAAACAAAAGCTTTCAAAGGCTATTAAAAACAAAGCTATCGTAGGTAATAGCCCTCACGGATTAAAATTTCCTTTTTGTAATATTTTCTAAACTACAAAAATTCCTTTAAAAGCATAAACTTTTTACCAAACCCATATTATTTGTCAAAATCTCATTAGTCAACATAACCAAGAATTCTTCCAGAAATTTAAAGTGGAAAATTTTACTTTTATTTTTACAAAGCATAATTTTCGTCAAAATTATATTATTATCATACTTTGCAAGCAAGTCCATTTAGCATAAAGCTATTTATATTAAATCGTAAACATTTGGAAAAATCCACAAAAATTCCCAAAAATAAATATATGTTCTCTTAAAACCATATTTAAATTTAAGGTTAAAATAATTATTCCAATGATCATCATATTTTATTTTATTTTTTATTCTATTATTTTCAATGTAATAAGATAAATGGACCTTTAAGAATTCTGTTAAGTTCATCTTATTTTTTATATTATTTTTTTCATCTTCGTAGAATTTAATCTTTACTAATTGTTTTGGCTTTCCAATTTTTGTTCAACCGAGGCTTTTCACAAGTGGGTGTGATGGTTTTAATATATAGCGTGATTCTAATAGAAATTAATGATGCAAGTGAATAGTACAAGGGATTCAATATTATTTTTATTGGAGGTTTTGTTTTATATATTGGTGAATAATTTCATTTTTTTGTCTATAATACTTTTTTAATTAGGCTTATATCTTAATTTGTACAAGACTTTAAATTCCACTTGATGAATGAATTGAAAGGCCTTTTATTGTTGAAAGTAATTTTCATTCCATAATCTCCTTATCATATTTTCAAGTTTTCGCCTTTTAAAACTAAAGCATAATCTAAACATGTTTAGGAGTTCATTAGAGCATGTATTATTTTCATTTTGGCAACCCGGTTTCTTTATGTTTCATAGTTCTTAATTCTTTCCTTTTTAATAACAAGAGTAAAATAGTAGTTTAGCTTCTAATTTTATATGCTTTCTTACATCAACATTCTTATTTATTTAATAATGATTAGACATATGTAACAATTACGCTTAGTGTAGATCTTGATGAGAATCATATAGTATATTCCAGCTTTGTTTATGCTATCAAGGAAAACGCATATATTTTTTGGTCTTACTTAAGATCAAACAATCTATTTATCTTCTTAATAATTATTTCAAGTTGTTTTATTATTTTAGATATAGGTCTAATGTTATAACAATATCACTAGTGTCTTTGGGATAAATGCATGGTTCAAGTATAATCCCGGCAGCCTTGTTATTTCATTTTTTTTCCTTTATAGTTTTTTTAATCAGAAATGTGTTTCAATAGTACATACTGTTTCTTGCAGTTTGATTCATTTACATCTTAAGGTCACATAGGCTATGCAATTTTTGCAAAATTTATCTCTACAAATAAATGGTTCACTCCTAAAAAACTTCCCCTTAAATAAGGTATATGTTTCACAATTTTTTATTCATGAACATTATTTACATGTTAGCAAACGTACTGCTTATTACAATCCATAATTTCCATTCATTGCAAAATTCATCATAAGAATGTATCCTTTTTTATATTCAAATTACATTTGCTATAGTGTTTTTTATTAATCCGTAGCGTACTACTAATTTCCCATAGGGTTGATAAAGGATATGTGCTTTTCTTTAGTCTATATATCAGTTATATAAAAGAATATTGGTCTCTTTATATTCTTATCTCTCATTAACTCCCACTCAAAGTATTTTTCTCACATTGATTTAAAAAAAGTTCATTTAGCCACATAAAACTAAATATGCTCATTCAGAACCAAATCTATTTCTGTTGTAACTCAAATACTTAGTGTATTAATACTTCATCACTTCAAGAATATGTTCATCTTCTCTAAATCTATTCTATTTATTTATCATATATAATGTTGATTATACAACTTTTAGTCTCCTCTCTTCTCATTTAATTTCAACTTAAATGAAGAACTACTCTTAATTTAAGTCAATATTTTACATTTTTCCTTCAATATTTAGATGTACATAATCATTAATTTATTCATTCCGTACCAGATAAAAAATATAAACTATTGTGCTTTCAAATTCCATGGCTTAATTTTTTTTTCTCTTCTCAATTCTCAGTTATCAAAATTAATATCCAACGTCCTTTTGTTCGATTAGAATAAGAGCATGGCAAATCAATGTTTATACTATGGTTCTATTATCTAGTAAGAGTAAAGCGAGCCAAATTCAAATTTCTCTTTTTCAATGGCGTTGATTTTACACACACGCGTGCACTTGTGTGTATAAAATTATCTTCTAATTATTTTCAAACTCTATTTTTCTTATTATATCATCAAGATTGCAAAATGGACGCGGATGGAACGAAGTTGAGATTTAATAGACTTATAGGTTAGAAGATGGACAATAATAAATTTGGAAAGATAGAAAACACTTTAATGAAAGGAATACTTTACACTTTGTAGTTTAAAGCCTTATTTTCATATTGTATTCATTATTCGTATTTATTTGATAAAATTTAACTTCCTTAATCGATAAATTAATTATAAGCTTGGTATATTTACGATGAATTTTTCAGGGACATGGAAAGTATTTAATGTAATATGATATCACTTCTGATTGAGAAATTTAATTGTTACCTAGTCTATAATTTATAAAATTTAATTGTTACCTATTTTATAATTTATCAGTATATAACAAGTAGTTATTTTTATAATTGTTAAATGTAAAGTTGTCTTTTATAATAAATTGTATTTTAGAAGCTATATTGGTGTATCAAATCGTGAATTGTATCATTTCTCTTTCCATTAATGCTTCTTTAATATTAATACCATCAACTCTTATAATAATTCATATTAATCTTTGGGTATTTTTTTTTCATATAGGTGTTCCCGTTTATTATTCACATAATGCATTAATAACACATGTCATTTATTTATTCCTCTTTTCCCAATCTATTTTTTTTATTCTATGTATAAAATGTTAAATAGATACCTAATTTCCATAAATTCATGCATTGTGTCATTTATTTATTTCTCCTTTGCCAATCTATCAAGTTTGCTTAAAATATATAACATTTTTTTCATCTCCTATATTCTCATTTAATTTCAACCAAAATATTAAGCTTCGAAATTTAAGTCCATATTCAATGTTTTCCATTCAACCTTTACATCTTAATAAATTACCAATCTATTCAATCTACATACATTGAAAACGTAAAATATTATCAATTCATGTTTCCACTCTTCTCACTCTATTTAAACTTATCCTTCTCTCCTTCAATTCTCACATATCAAAACTTAGAATCCGACATGCTTTTATGTGATCGGAATAAGAGCATGACAAGTCGGTGTTCTAGGTATAAACCAAACTAACTTCAAATTTCTCTTTCTCGATGACATTGCATTTTTGTATATCTTATAAAATTGTCTTTTATTATTTTAAAACTTTAGTTTTCTTATTACATCATCAAAATTGCAAAAATGGTATGGATGGAAAAGAGTTAAGATATAATAAACTCCTTATTGTTTAGAAAATGGACAGTGATAAATTCAAAAGGACGGAACTTTTTAATGAAAGATATACATTACACTTTATAATTCAAAGTCTTATTTTCAAGTTTTATTCGTTATTAATATTTCTTTTCATTTGCTGTCTTCTCCTAATCTATTCATTATTTTCATGTTGTCCTAATCTGTTTGAAGTTTATAGTCTCCATGTATTCAATATTGATATTTCTTTGGCAATATTTGGCATCAATTAATGCATCTTAATATTTGGATATTTGGCGTTGATATTATCAACTTTTATACTTAATCCTTCTTAATCTTTGGATAAAATTTTTAGTTTAGATGCTCCTATTTTATTATTCATGTAATGCATTAATTTCCACTTTATAATTCAAAGTCTTATTTTCAAGTTGTATTCGTTATTAATATTTCTTTTCATTTGCTCTCTTCTCTTAATCTTTTCATTATTTTCATGTTGTCCTAATCTGTTTGTAGTTTACAGTTTAATTTCCATGTATTCAGTGTTGATATTTCTTTGACAATATTTGGCATCGATTAATGCATCTTAATCTTTGGATATTTGACATCGATATTATCAACTTTTATACTTAATCCTTCTTAATCTTTGCATAATATTTTTAGTTTAGATGCCCCTATTTTATTATTCATATAATGCATTAATTTTCATAAATTAATGCATTAAATAACACATGCCTTTGCATCTTTAATTTTGACCCAGTTTTCATCTTTGTTTTCCTTTTTCATCTTTTAGTTTAATTTTCTCAACTACTTTTCTTATCAAGAAAAGAAAAATAATAGAACTAATTTCAAAATATTCATTTTTTTTGTTCAAATGAAATCAGAAGATAAACAACAAGTATAAAGATGTTTATGTAATATTTTTTGGTTATGTTATCTCTTTAATATTGCCCGATGCTCACATACATTATGAAATATTAAAAATAGGTCTTGGTGTACTATTTCCAAACATAAATTACTAATTGAATTTCAAACATGGCTAATCAGGTCAATCTTGAATCATATATAATATAACTTTCTATCAACACGTAACCATTTCTAACAATTTTCATTGCATGGCTACCGTTATGCTTTCTATAGTCTCAAATTTACAAGTGACCGATGACGTTAATTTGTATGTCAATAATCATTTTTGATTTCTTCACATTTCTTGGTTACCAATATGTAGGTTTCACTTGATGTCACATGGTGTAAACTATAATGTGAATGGTGAAAGTTTTCTTGGGATATCCATATTTTTTTTTTAGTTTTTACAATATAAAATTTGAAAATAAATCCGAGACATAAACCTTCTAATATTTAATGTAATAAAGATCATAATACTCATGCATCACGTATTTATTCACAAATGAGGAAGGATATTTTAGGATTAACACATTAAATGGAAGTATTTTTTGGCAACAAAAGAGAATTAGTGCAAAGTAAAATTTGCAGAAAAAATCGACAATGCTAATTATAAAAATAACCTTTTGAATGAGTAACAAAATATTATACCAAACCTTATAAATCCTTGGTTATATTCTAATCATTTCTTCATCAATCCTATTGATCATTTTATAAAATTTCCTCTATATGTAATGTATTTTGCACTAATATTCATCTAATAATAGTGATGAAGTTTTATATTTTAATTGATTGATTATTATGATTTCTATCGTATATGATTTTAGTTATCTAATAATGATTGCATTTTAGGTGTTTGATTATGTAGATATTTGATTTTAATTAATGATTATTACTGCAATGTTTGATTCTCATTTGATAAGAATACATTTCGTTAATTAAATTACATAAAACAAATTATGCGTGTTGTCTCATCTTCTTTTTTCTTATGCTTTCAAAAATAGAACATTTTCTCCTTAATTTATGTTATATATTTACATTTTAAGCCTTCTAATTAGGTAATTTTAATAATGTATCAATTTTTTTTCTTAATTTTAATTCTAATGAAAAAATAGCTGTATTTCACATTATCTTACAAAAATCTCAATCTCCTACTACTCGTCTTCTTTTTTATTTTATTATAGGAACAAAACACTCAAATCACCCTTCATAAAACTAAAATTTATATCGCCAAACATTAAATTGTCTCATTCTCTTTTTTTCTTAATAGATTCATTCATAAGTATTCTCATGCTAGTCTCCTTAATTTATTTCCTCTTAATTTATTTTGTTCTCTATTTTGCTTCTTACTTATTTTTATAAATGCCTTGGTTATCTCATTCATTTATTTCCTAACGTTCATTCTAAGTATGAAGATGATGATGATATTAATTTTAATTTAAAGAAGTTACCATTCATTATGTTTTAATTTCGTGAATCATTAAAGATAAAATCAATTTAGATTAGGAAAACAAAAAATAAGAGGCAAATTACAGAAAAAATGAAAAAATTTATTGGGGAAAAATATGTATTTATGCTCACTCTTATGTACAAAACTATAATCCATATTGCTACAAGCACCTTTTATTCTCTTATTCCTCTTTTGGAAGAACATGTACTCATTGTTTACCCTGTTATGATTTCTTTCCAATAGAGTTCGGCCAAAGTCATTTCTTACTATTGGTTACCTGTTCTTTGCTACTGCAGATTCCGTCTACTTCTTCTCATTTCATAGTCCCATTTACTGTTAAACCAAAACACTAATCTCCTTTAAACCCTCAATCTAATTAAATATGTATTCTTTAAATTTTAATTTGTTAAATTATGCATAAAATTAGAAACATTAAAAAATCATGCTATATGTTGTAGGTATAATTATACACACGTTTTATTTTTCTTCTTAATATGTTGTCTTTTACCTATTCATTTAAATTTCCTGTTTAAAAATAATATTTAATCTTCGCATTAAGTCAAAAGAGTAGATTAGTAGTAATGATCTACAAACAAATAGCTTTTCATATTACATTTATTTGAATCTACTATGGTTTTTTAAGTAAAGTTGGTGAAATCAATTCATGTTAAGGTCCACTCCTGGATGCATAACCTAAACTTTGTTTATTTTTCTCTTACTCTAGTACGTTGAAAAAAGTACATGGAAATTTTGCAATTTTCAACTTACTCCAATTTAGATAGATTACAAGGAAACCATATTATCAAATAAATTTTATGCAAATAAATTTGTATATTGATATCAAATGAATTTTGTGTATTCAGAATTTTCAATGCTTTTGTTTTGATGAAAAATGTTACAAACAATAACAACATTATCTTCTTTCATCATAAATATGTAACACTACAAAAGAAGCACTGTTTAGTGACGGCTAGTAGCTGTTGGCGGTCGTCGCTAGCCGTCGCTTTAAGCCGTTGCAAAATATCTCGTTGCAACTAAAGAAAGCGACGGCCTTAGCGACGGCTTCGTTGTTCTTTGCAACGGCTTGTAACGGCTAAGTGTCCACGTGGAAGCAACCGTTGGGAATGTTGGTTTCCTGGGTTATTGATGCAAACCGTTGCAAAGCATTGCAATATAGCCGTTATTAGCCATTGCAAGCCATCGCTATATTTGACCAAATGGCCGTCGCTGGCCGTTGCAAAACTGGAATATATTTGCAACCACTTTGCAGCACCTTCAACCCTCAATCCCAATCAATCCAAATAATACAATTCCATCATTCCACACATATAATACCATTCCATCAATATCAACACAACCAAATTATCAAAAATTGCATATTCTAACATATATTCACAACCAAAATATCAAGTGCTAAAGTATCAAGTGTCAAAGTATCAATCACAACAACCAAAATACCAAATCCACCAAAACACTAAGTATCAATCACAACATCAAAAGTACCAAATGTCAAACCCATCATAATATGTATATGTATATATATATATATATATATATATATATATATATATATATAAAGCGTACCCATCAATACAAACCAGCTAAGCATCATCATCTGCACCTCCTTCCCCGAGCATTGACCCATGCTCCTGATAGAAGGCAGCAATACGCAAATCTATCCGTGTCGCCAACTGACTCTTCCGCCAATCATTAAGCTCATCCAATTGTGATTGCATCCGAGCAATCTCTTCCTCATCTATGCATCTCTCATATGCCCTTTGGAAATTAAGAGCCTGTGAAATAATTCAAGTGAATAAGAAGTCCATGGCATACAATAACAATAGGAAAAGTCAAGTTATTGGTAATAAACTTAAGTGAATAAGAAGTTCATGGCATACAGGTTTCTACAGTGTAAACGTTGAGTATACACCATATTGCCGAAACTGTAATGCCTGTTTTGATTTGCCAGTTCAATGATTGAATCCCATATCCGATTAGACTCATCAACCGTAAGCGACTCCCATCCACTCGCTTGTATCGCTCGTGCATGCTCTGCATTATATCTCTTCTACAATTACAAACAGATATTTGACACAATTGCTATACAATTTACTTATTTACTGTGAAATAAACGAATATGAAATATTTTCATTACAGAAATAAACATATTTACTATTACAGAAGCAGCCTTGTCGTCCGACCAATCATATGAAACATTCCCATCCTCATCTGTATGCTCCACTGCATGTGTGAGTCTGAAAACCTCAGCCGTTGTAGACTCACTTCATACTTTGCCAACTGTATATATACAAGAATAGATTATATTGATAATTTGCATGAGTATATACAAGAAAAGATTATATACAAGAATATAATATATGGTAAAGAGACACTAGTAAATGTATACATCAATAATATAAATATTGGTTAATTTATTTACCAATTCCCTCCTATGTTGTTGGAAGGATTTCGAGCCACCACGATGTAAAGCGGGGTTTTTGTTCCTATTAGCCTTGTTTCATTCCGATAATTCCTATTAAAATTAAGTAAAATAATTCAACACATTTAAATGTAAAAATATAGTGACAATATAACTTACTTTGAATGCTTCAGATTCCCAATATTGTTGGAATCCAGCCCAAATATCATCCCCCATCCAACTTGGCTTTTTCCCTGAACTTTAGCCCTTGATAGAGTCTCTCTGTAATTTTTCCGCGTTTTTTTATTCCAATAATTTACAAAAACATCCATATCCTGCGGATCCACACGTACAACTGCCTGCATATTGAATTATCATACGTGTTATGTAAAAGAGATTATATAATCAAAAAACAATCAGCAGAACAGAATACGTAAAACTGATATCATAAGGCATGATGACATATTGTTTTTGGTTTCATATAAGGCATAATTATATTACAAAGTTGTACTTACCATAAGATCATCCCATATTGTGTTTTTTATATGTGTTGGGATCTTATCCCACTGAGGCCAACACCCGAACGTCCTACTCTTGTACGCTTCCTTCGATACTTGTAAAATGAACTCGGATGGCTCCACCTCGAACCCTTTGTAGAAATGTTGATGTATATATTCAGTATATTTCATATAATATAATTCAAATTTGATACATACCCAGCACTTTTCGGAACTATCTCTACAACTCGACGGAGATCTAGCTCAGAGCTACTCGGACCTGCTCCAAGTGAAGGTGACTGAGATGTACTACGTCGATTACGTCATCTATCAGACATAACTGAAAAACATAGATATAATATCATACACTGCTTAGAAAAGAGTATCGATAACATAAGCATCACATAATCATCAACCAATATCACATAATCATTAATCATCGCATAATTAACACATAATTATTAATCAAGTGATCAACATCACATAAGCATACTCTGCACATAAGCATACTCTGCACATAATCATCGAAAAAAGCGTACATGAAAAGAATAATGCATAACTCTGAATGACACGGATCATATATAGTCATCGTTATTATTACATAGCTCAGAATATTATAGAACATAGTCATTATTGTTAACACATAGCTCACAATTATACAACAAGCGATGCCATCTATGATCAGTCTTCGTCATATTCTAATTCAGACTCAGTCTCGTACTCTATATCATTTTCTTCCGTACTTACAAATGCATCTATTAAAACATTCGATTTATCAGTCAATGACCCTACATCAATGTCATCGGTTATCACTATTTCAGTATTTGGCTCGAGATCCGCTTGATACACTGCTTCATCTGGAATATTATTTCCATCAAATGTATATCTTGCCTTCATTTTAAAAACAGCCCACCAGTCTGCTTTATCTTTTTTTAAGGACGGATATGGAGCAAAATAAACTTGTAAAGCTTGCTTAGCTAATACAAAAAGATCGTACTTATAGTAATGCGACGTATGCCTTATTTCAATTAGCTTATAATCTTTGTGCACGTTAATTCCAGAGCCAGGAACATTGCTAAACCAGTTGCATTTGAATAAAAAAAACTTTCTATGTAGGTTGTATATAATATGTCAACTCTAAAACTTGTGTTAAGACGTCATAAAAATCTTTTATATGCTCCTTTGGATCATCACTTCATTTGAAAAATACACCACTATTATATGTTAATTTTTCAGCCCCGTAATCTTGGATGTTGAATTTAAATCCATTGACGAAGAAAATTGGATAAGTCTTGACATTTCGTTTTGGTCTGATAGTAAGATGTCGTAATCCTTCGTCAACAGCACAGTTTTATATATCATGAACGTAGTTTGAAAACAATCCAGCAAATTGTTTACTGAGATCGCCAGATGGATGTTGTGATTCGTATATGCTGCAAATATGTATTATATTCCTTTATAATTAATATATACATGTATAATTGAATTATATATGAATTCATAATTACCTGACAAATGGTGCAACTTCAGCACAATTTAAAAGAACATATGTGTGTGCCACATGGTAATCTCTATCATCTAACCAAATTTCCATATATTTTCCAGCAGGTCTTCCATGTTGTCTGAAAATAGATAACATTGTTTGAGAAGAATCCTGCTCAATAGTTTCTTCATTACGGGAAACACTTACGAACGATAAGTTCACATTGTTACTAAAGTAATGTGAGAAAAAAATGAAGCTTTTTTTTAAGGTACGATTTGCAAATCGAACCTTCTACTCGTGCTTTTTATCTAATTTTCTTCTTCAAATGATTCGGGTACCTATAACAAAATTAATTAAATTTGTATGGTGGTACAAAAACAGAAATTAATTAAATTACCTCTCAGATGGATACATCCATCCATATTGCACAGGACCACGAAGGAGTGCTTCGGATGGAAGATGAACAGGTAAATGCTCCATTACATTAAAAAAACCAGGCGGAAATATTTTCTCCAGTTTGCATAGAATTACAGGGATTTCTACTTCAAGTTTACGTATACGATCTACCTTTAACTTCGTAGAACAAAGCTGATTATAAAACATACTTAATTCTTTATAACACTCCATATTTTTGCAGGCAGCAGTTCTTTGAAAATCACGGGAAAAAAAATACTCCATCATAATGTGGAAATCGTGACTTTTCATCCCCCTCAATTTGCTGTTTTTAAAGTCAACGCATTTATGGAGGTTAGAAGAAATCCCATCTGGACATCTAAGTCTTTCCACCCACTTTAGAATGAGTTTTACTTGCTTATTGTCTAGCTCATAGCATGCTTTGGGTTTCTTATTATTGTCGTATAATTAAAGTTCGGGTCGCTTACAGAAGTGTAATATATCACGTCTTGAATTCGCATCGTCCTTGGTATTCCTCTTCACATTCAAAATAGTATTAAACACGTTGTCAAACACGTTTTTTTTGTTATGCATGACGTCAATGTTATGTCAGAGTAGGAGATTTTTCCAGTACGGTAACTCCTAGAATATACTTTGATTGCATCAGTTATGAATGTCCGATTTACCTGGAATTTCAATCTGTACCCTAGTTTCATGTATCTTTGGGTAGTCTTTACCAATTTCATATACCTCTTCACTTGTCCAAACCTTAGGTGGTAGCATACTCTCTACTCTGTTAGCTTTAAATTTCTTTTTATCCGTTCTAAATTTATGATTGATATGTAGAAAACACGATGACAATCAAACCAAGAAATTTTCTTTCCATACTTTAATGAAAATGCTCGTGTTTCATCCATACAATAAGGACAAGCAAGACGTCCAGATGTGCTCCAACCTGAAAGCATGCCATACGCGGGAAAATCACTAATAGTTCATAATAAAGAAGCAAACATATGAAAATTCCTTTTTCTCGAAATGTCGTACGTTCCAACTCCTTCATGCCACAGTGTTTTCAACTCGTCGATTAGTGGTTGTAGATAAACATCAATTCCTTGTGTCGGGTCATCGGGGCCGGGGACGACAATCGTTAGAAACATATATGGAGTTTTCATACACATCCATGGAGGTAAATTATAAGGAGTAATAATAATAGGCCATGATCAATATTTACGACCAAATTGAGAAAATGGCGAAAATTCATCCATACATAAGCCAAGCCTAACATTACGGCTCTCTGCCGCAAATTCAGGATAAGTCTTATCGAAATGTTTCCATGCTTCTCCATCAGATGGATGTATCAAAGTTCCTTCTTCTAGTGTTCTCATACTGTGCCATCGCATATGACATGCTGTAGCAGAAGATGCATATAATCGTTGAAGTCTGGGAGTGATGGGTAAATAATGCATCCTCTTATATGGAACTTCTTTTCCTTTCTTTTTTCTTGGTTTTGTATCTTTCCTCGTTGCATATTCTGCATTTAGTAAGATGAGCGTCTTCTTTCCAATACAGCATGCAATCTTTTACACATGTATCTATCTTCTGGTACGGCAATCCAAAAGCAGACATAAGTTTCTTACTTTATAATGGCTATCACACATCAAATTATTAGGTGGCATGTGTCGTTTTGCAGTTTGTACAACTGCTGTAAATGCAGCTTCTGTAAAATTAAATTTCGATTTCATAGTGATTTATTCGGCGGTTACAGATAATTTGGTTCCACTTGTACATCCATCCCAAATGGCCTCTTAGAAGAATCCAATAAATCATAAAAATTTTTAACTTCCACGGTCGGCTCTTCATCAACATTTTCGTTCCCATCATCACCTTGGTCAAAGGTAGGAAACATTGATCGTGCAGCATCTTGCACCATGTTTTCTATAGGATTGGTCATAAAATTATCGTTCTCTAACACTACAGGATTAGGTGTAGGTTGAATAAGTTCTCCATGACGACCCCATAAGTAATAATTCGGCAAATTTATACAAATGTACTTCTACTACATCTGGTTTCTAATGCTTCAGATGTTTGCACTTACTACATGGACAATGGATGTCTACGTTATTTCGATTATTAGATTGAGCAAATCTAATAAATACGTGTATACCGTTACAGAAACGTTTTTTTATTGATCCTTTCATGCCTTTTCGAGGTTCATACATCCAACTACGATCGAGAAAATAATCGAACATATTTCCTGATTTGTAAAATGTGGGTTAGAAGATTGAATAACACACTTCATATTAAAGTCTTGTAAAAATTCATATATAACCCTTTACTATTTTAATAAATTCAAATAAATACTGCATTCAAATTTTCAATTCTTAAGTTTATTATTTTTTTACTTTGACGGCTGGTTATCCTACTTTCCATTACAAATACAATAACGTAAACATATTTTATAAATCATTTCAGGTGAAACGATTCTAAAAAATTTCGCTAGCACTTCCTTTTATTCCCTGCATCGTACACAAATGCATGTACAAGGGAAAAAGGAAATGCCATCAAAATTTTCTGAACTGTTTAAACTGAAATGATTTATAAAATATGATTACTTTATTGTGTTTGTAACTTGTCCAAATATTAGGAAAAATCCAACAAATATTGTATCAGATGAATATAGATGTTCTTTCTATGGAAAAACGAATATCCGTATAACGATCATATACAACACTTGTCAGACGGGGCCAAAAATTCTCTAAGGGGTTCACATATATAAAGCACAAATTAAAAAATATTAATATTGAAGTTTTAGTGGTCTGTAGTGAAATAATGATCTTAATTTTTTTTAATAACGTAGCCAAATAGAATTCATTTAATTATGAATCAAAATCCATGGGAACTACCAGTAACTCGAAAAATATGCCTTATCTCACAAATGGGAACCATGCATTACTATTTTAACAACTACAAAACTATTTTATAATTCATTTAACTATTTAAATATTTATTAATTAAATCTAAAATTTTAAAACGTATTTCAACTTTTGTTTAACTACATAAATGTTAATTAACGATTTTGTGAACTGAATAAGAAGTTAGCACTTACAGCAATATAACAAACATTCTCGTAAACTTATCAATAAACATATTATTCAATAATCATGGACTATTTTTTGGATTTTAAATAGCCATAATTTTTAACAACATAGTAAACAATAAATTCACTAATTAATACCACCAAATCAACACTAATTATCATCACCTAATACGCAATAATCATCATTTTCAAACACATAATCAACTAATTTTCTAAATTAGGTTTACCATTATATACCCAATTCAAATAATAAACTATATATATCAAAAACTAATAACATATATTCATCAATTCCAAACTCTTAAATCATCCAATTCCAAACCCCTAAATCAATTTCTATCACATATAATCAATTTTCAAAATAGGGTTTTGATTAAACCTACATTAAGCAGAAACTGAAGAGCAATAGCATACCTTCAAGCTTTGGAGCGTTGTGGCTTTCGCGATGGGAAGGTCGTCAGCTCGCGTCGGGGGCGGCGGCTGGGGCGTTGGCGGTGGAGGAGGGGAAGGGTTTGCTGAAGTGAATTGGGGAAAGGGGATTGTGTTTTGCAGTTCTCGGGTGTGCCTGTATATACGTGCATAACGACGGCTAGTGACGGCCGCTTCTTTTAGCCGTCGCTAGCTGTCGCTAGTACCCGTCACTAAACGAAACCTGTTTTGTAGTATAACCATACATGTTATGTGTATGTTTTTATTCAAGGAAAATTTAATCTACATAAATTGGTATGTTTTCGTTACAATAAAGATATTAATTTGAACTTGAAAAGAATGATGATTATTTTCTTATAGCATGTTGAAAAGGAGCTTTTTAACACTAAAAAAACAATCGACAATTTAGTTTAATATCCATCTTTATGATGGCGTTGATCATTAATAATAATAATTATTATTATTGAAGCTTCATCGTATGCTAGTATACAATCAATATTATTGGTATAAAAATTTGTACTCAACAAGTTCGCAATATTTATAAATATCATCCCCATTATTATATAGTTATAGGAATCCCTACAAATCATATTTAATGCTTAGCTCCATGAAAGCTAATATTTATCCATCATAAAATATATAATATACATAGAATCATTGTTGATCCAAGGTGCAGAGTTATATAAATAATGTGTTTTTATCAATTTGCATGTTCATGTGTATTTTATTGTATTTTATTTTTTTATAAAATGTAAACTCATACTCGATGTCGAAACTAACGATCCATTTTTTCTTTTTCATATTATTACCAATTTTATCTTCACACGAATAAAGGTATAATGTTTGAAAAAGTATGAATTAATATTTTTCAGATATTTTAGTTTATTAATTCATGTAGAAATTAGTTTATACAAGATATTCCGATAGAATTTCATTTTCAGTATTTTAGACCTGGTATGAATGAGATATGGTATTCGTATACCTTATTTGAATATTAAATGTATTTGTCTTCTCCGATTTGAAATTTTTTTAGTTAGAAACAAAATTTGCTATAATGAAATTTTAAATCTACTTGAACAGATTCAAAATTGAATTTTTTTAATGTTGTATTAAAAAAACGGTGTACACAACGACAATAACAAACATAAAATATATTAAATGTACACATATGGATATAATATATAAAAAAATTACAGTTACATTTTGTTAGCACCAAAATTGGTCACTAACACCCTTGAGTAGAGTTATGTAGAGAGATTAATGAAGAGAGTAAATTAGGACTGAAAAATAGTGTAATTCAATGAAAAAGAATAACAAAAACGAGAACACCAGATTTATAGTGGTTCGGCGTAACTGCCTACATCCACTTTGAGTTTTATCTTTATTGCTTTCTCAATTACTTGAATACAGATACAATCCATAAATCAATCACTTGGATACAATTTTGAATTAAAAAGAGGAGGGTATAAGAAATGGCAGAGTCTCCCCAGTGTTCCCGGAAAAAGGGTCCTTTTCACTGTGCCCTTGTCCCTCTATTTATAGACGAAGGTGGGTTGGACTTTCCTGGTGGGCCTGGTAGCTGAATAGCTCGGTCCAAATGGAGTAAGCCCCGTGTGTCGACCCAAATAGGCCGAATGACCAAACGCCGAACCTTCATCTTTATGCCGAACGGAGTGAGGCCGGACGCTCTGCGTGCCGCACGAGATTTGTGCCGAACGGTGCAAGGTGTTGAGTGAGGGGTGTAGGCCGAACGAGGCTGGTAATGCCGAACAATCCAAGAATGCCGAGTGAAGCATGAATGCCGAGCGCTCTAGAAGTCAAACGCTCTTAAATACCATTTGACCCATACGTGCCGAACGTATCTTGTATGCCGAACGTTCATGGATGCCGAACGTTCCTCGTATGACGAACGTTCGTGGATGCCGAACGTTCCTCGTATGCCGAACGTTCGTGGATGTCGAACATTCCTTGTACGCCGAACATTCTTGGTGCCGAGTGCTCCTATATGCCGAGCATTCCATAATTGCCGAACGATATACAATATCGAACGATTGTCAATGCCGAGCGTCCTTCTAACGTCGAACGCTCTTGATTGCCAAAACATGTCGACTGCATCAAACCCATATATCCTCAGGCCCTTCTTGGTCAGAATCTTGTCTAATGCTAATGATAATTTCTTCAACTGTCGTCTTGTAACCGGGCCAAGATGCCGGTTAACATTTGCCCCCCAAAGTTTGTCGTGTGAAGCAACACAACACGCTTTGAATCAACGAGTATTCCCTGTCTTCAGAAAGAAATCCATCATGTTTCTTTAATAGTCATTATCCTTCGACTTTATCCTCCCAAGCTGTCATATCCTTCTTTGGCCGTCTTGACGCTTGGCTGATTCCCAATATTATAAATCCAGGGTTGTAGTTCATCAGTGACCACTCGTGTCTGATTCTACAGAGCTAGCAAGCTTCGGCTATCTGATCTAGTATTTTCTCAATAACCCTTAGTGAGAATTTAATTTCTGTTGATTTCAAGAAGTCGGACTTGTTCGGATATACACATGCACGTTTGGGTACATGTTCTTTCCATTGGCTCTCGAATGCGTTTTATATGCTCATAAGTCGTCACCAACTCCGTCCAGTTTAATTGCAATTCAATTGCGATTCCTTGTTTGTATTTTCTTTAGGATTGGTAAGAAGAGGACGTCAATGCCCCCAAGTGGGAAACGGCCGTCGACTAGCCATTTGAGTAATTTCCATCGGTGGGGTTCCTGGATTTTTGCAAACATCTTGCACTTTTCGCATTGTCTAGCATGATCGACCGTATCTAGATTGATAGTTGGCCAGTAATACCTGTAGCAAAGTATCTTCTTTATCATGGTTTTCCCCCTGATGCTATTACCGCATTCTTCTTCATAGAATTTGCTCAAGATATCATCATGGGCGATGCGCCGAAGCATGGGGATGGATAAACTCCTTTTGACAAACGACTTATTCTTAGATGATTTGGTATGAAGATTTGAGGAGGATCTGTCGTTTTCCATTCCTCCGTTCAGTAAGAATTCCTCATTGTAGATAGTCTTTGATGGGAGTCAACCATGACACCTTTTCATTTTATTCGCTGAGGTGTGTAATGATGTAATACGTGAAGTTGGTTAGTGGCCCTTGGACTTGGTCGAGATAAGGAGCAAGACAATGCCCCCTAGCAAGATCAACTTCCTTAAATTTGTATACTACCAATCAAGAATCACAAAATATATGTAAAGTTTTCACTTCAAATCCTCTAGCAAGTTTGAGGCTGGCAGCCAAGGCTTCATACTAGCATCGTTGTTTGTTATAGGTAAATCGAGTTTCAGGACGTAACAGGTTGATCGTTCCTCAGGATTTATTATCATGACTCCTATGCCATAACACTGATCATTGGATGCTCCATCCGCGTACATTTTCCATCTTATGGTTGGTTCTCTGCTACTCTTCGAGTAGTGTTCTGAGGTAGTGAATTTGGGTGTGAGGTCTGCTGATTTCCGTCCTTAGATAGCCCTTCGAGGGAAATAAGTGATATCGAATTAGCTTAGTTTGATATTTTATTTAAGTAGTCTTTCAGACGTCTCAGGTCATTGTATGCCCTGTCGCAACGGCTGGTAGGCATAGACGTTGATGGATTGAGCCTAAAAGTAAGAGTGGAGCTTTCATGGTGAAATCAATAGATATTATGCTAGCTTTTGTAGCTTCGGGTTGATATCCAATGCATGGCTCGCGATAGTTAATGAAATCACATATGCTTGTCAGAATGGGTCCAAGGGAACATATCATCATGTATTCAGAAAATCCAACTAATTCTTTTATCATCACTACACTGAGTTGTGATCCGATATTCAGCACCCGGAGAGGGTTGCCATGGCTGAGTGTAATGTCGACCGTCACCTTAGCAGGTGCCATCCCAGATTCTTTGAGTATAGATGTAATTATTTTGCATAACATTCAATGTGAAATATGGTTGGGACGACCAATAATGATGGTTGCTCTAGTCGAACCCTAGAGTCTTGTCATGAGTTTTTAGTCTAATAGCGAAGGACTCTGAATGCTCTAATAGATTATCAACAAATGGCCAAAGATCAAGCTTAAATGCGCATTGAAGGAAATGTCGAGTGGGGGTCAGCCTCGAGCGGCGTGCAACCGTATAGCTGGATCTTGCTATGAGTTTGAATTTGCTTGTGTATTCGAGTAACGCACTTTCTATTCAATGCATTCATGATCCTTTACCCGTCCTTCGGGTTGGAGTGAAAGTCAATTGCTCATGAGCTAAGGCGTCAATTCAATGATTCAATCTCTAGGCATCCTTTCGGTCGTCTCCTTGAGCAACTGTAAGCACTATATATAAGTTTTAATACTGAGCTATCGTAGCCAGTTTTAGCATGACCATGCGTCTTCTCCCAGTCTCGGGTTGATAAATGTACTGCATGGACGGTTAAGTCTCGTCCTAGCTATGTTTATGTTTTCACCTAAGTTCCAAAGACATAGTGGTGATCGGTGAATGGTCGGTTCACATTCATCTTGCTCCTCGCTCATGCCCCCAGGTCTGGGGCATATACCGATAAGTAGGAAGGCCAGCCACGCCCACTTTAGCTTTACTCTCTTTCCCGTTGAATCGTGGGATCATGTCAATCGATGGGAGACTAGGTCTCACCTATCTCGGATTTTATCGTGGTTTTTCATTCCAAGAGGAATACTTCGATGTCACGTCAGTTTCAGGGCATAATTTGGACAGTGGATGGTCATCTACGTCCACTTTGGTTCATGCTCTGTAATCGGTTCTCGGGGTAAAGTTGGCTACAAATGCAGTCGGGTTATGCTCATCCAGTTTCATACTCCTCCTGACGAATCGAATGAGGGTGCTGGAGAATTTTTGACCAAGTATTCATGGTTTACCCTCCTTTCCACACTCTGGAGGTCATAGTTTTTCAAGAAACATCTGAGTCACATTCGTATGTGCTTGGTGCGGATCAGTATTGACCCTCGATCTGAGGTATGATATAGTCGATTGCTCGTAGCTTTGGATGCCATTTCGATTGGTTTTGTATTGAGGCTTCCCTGCAGTCGTTGCTTCAAGTTATAAAGAACACCACGCTAGAGCTATAGTAAGCTGTCGTATTCAGCTTTTTAGTGATTTGTACCCATGCTCCCAGCATTGATTTGGCCAGGCCACTAGTTGGATGGTCGAACTCCACCCTTAGCGGGTTAATAATCCTTCGGTCGATTCCATGCCGAAGTTTGCGTAATAGAGAATGGTCGGAATCCACTCGTCTATTTATCGATGTTTATACACCACTCTGCATTCTGGTGACTTAGTGTTATTCTCCCCCCGGTTGATTCGCACCCAATTTGTACTCATGCTTCGGTCCATGCTCCAGGGACTTAGAGATTTGTCGAACGGTCTATGCTTTAGTCCACAGTTCGAAACGCAGGGATTTTTGTCAACTCGTTTATACTCCAGTCCGCATTCTGGGATTTTAGAGTAATCTAGTCTGCTTCTGGGATTTGGAGATTCTTCTCAAGTCTTCTATAATCTAGTCCGTGCTCTGGGGACTGAGAGTACCGTAGTCCACACTCTGGGGATGTAGAGGTTTTTTAAGCCGTTTATACTCTAGTCCGCACTCAGGGGACTTAGAGCACTCTAGTCCGCACTCCGGGGATGTAGAGGTTCTTAGGTCGTTTATACTCTAGTCCGCACTCAGGGGACTAGGAGCACTTTAGTCCGCACTCTGGGGACATAGAGGTTTCTGAGTTGTTTATACTCGAGTCTGCACTCTGGGACTTAGAGTACTCCAGTCCGCACTCTGGGGACTTGGAGGTTTAAGTCGTTCATATTCTAGTCTACACTCTGAGGACTTAGCGTACTACAGTCCGCACTCTGGGGACTTGGAGGTTTAAGTCGTTTATACTCTAGTCTGCACTCTAAGGACTTAGAGTACTCCCTTCCGCGCTCAGGTGATTGGAGCGCTTGATGAAGATAAGTCCGAAACCTCCTCCTATACCGACGGGGGTTATGAAGTAGAAATTACAGGCGCCTCTAATCACACATCCGAATTGAGCATGAAGGAGCGGCTCGAGAAAGAGATGGTCAGGGTCAAGGTCGAGCCCCGAGTTGTGGACTTGGACGATCCTTTGAACAAGCCGTTGAAGGTCATCCTTCCTGGCGGGTCCAAGCCTATGGAAGTTCTCCGTACTTCTTCAGTTGCTACCCCTCTATCAAAGAAGAGTACCAAGGGTAAATGCTATGGAGAGGAGCCGTCCGGAAAGGAGTTGAAGAAGTACAAGAAGTGATTACTATCCTCGTTCAACGAGAGTTAGTTTAAGTCATGTAATTATTTTCATCTATTTCCTTAGTCCTTGTAAATAGAATGTCGACTCCGAACTTTGGAGGGGTTGTAATAGGAACTCATTTCTCATTAAAGTTTAGTTCCTTTTTCCGTCTTACAAAAGACTCTTATTGTTCAGTTTTCTTTGTGATTGTGATGTTGATCCAAGCAGTTGTGAGTAACATAGACTTCTCGGTCCATCTTCATATAACTCGGAAACACTTCGTGAGTTATTGAACTTCCATTCTGTGCTTCGATCACTTAGAATACATTCTAGCCCGTATGTCAGGGATTTGACAAATTCAAGTCATCTGTGTCATAGTTCATATTCAGGGAACTAGGAGATCCGAATTGCTTATATTCGAGTCCGCACTCTGGGGACTTAGAGTACTCCAGTCCGCACTCTGGGGACTTGGAGGTTCAAGTCATTCATACTCTAGTCCGCGCTCTGGGGACTTAGAGTGCTCCAGTCCGCGCTCTGGGGACTTGGAGGTTTAAGTCATTTATACTCTAGTCCGCGCTCTGGGGACTTAGAGTACTCCAGTCCGCGCTCCGGGGAGTTGGAGGTTTAAGTCATTTATACTCCAGTCCGTGCTCTGGGGACTTAGAGTACTCCATTCCGCACTCTGGGGACTTGGAGGTTTAAGTCATTTATACTCTAGTCCGCGCTATGGGGACTTAGAGTACTCCAGTCTGCGCTCTGGGGACTCGGAGGTTTAAGTCGTTTATACTCTAGTCCGTGCTCTGGGGACTTAGAGTACTCCAGTCCACGCTCTGGGGACTTGGAGGTTTAAGTCGTTTATACTCTAGTCCGCGCTCTGGGGACTTAAAGTACTCCAGTCCATGCTCTGGGGACTTGGAGGTTTAAGTCATTCATACTCTAGTCCGCGCTCTGGAGACTTAGAGTGCTCCAGTCCGCGCTCTGGGGACTTGGAGGTTTAAGTCATTTATACTCTAGTCCGCGCTCTGGGGATTTAGAGTACTCCAGTCCGCGCTCTGGGGAGTTGGAGGTTTAAGTCATTTATACTCCAGTCCGTGCTCTGGGGACTTAGAGTACTCCATTCCGCACTCTGGGGACTTGGAGGTTTAAGTCATTTATACTCTAGTCCGCGCTCTGGGGACTTAGAGTACTCCAGTCCGCGCTCTGGGGACTTGGAGGTTTAAGTCGTTTATACTCTAGTCCGCGATCTGGGGACTTAGAGTACTCCAGTCCACGCTCTGGGGACTTGGAGGTTTAAGTCGTTTATACTCTAGTCCGCGCTCTGGGGACTTAGAGTACTCCAGTCCATGCTCTGGGGACTTGGAGGTTTAAGTCGTTTATACTCTAGTCCGCGCTCTAGGGACTTAGAGTACTCTAGTCCACACTCTGGGGACTTGGAGGTTTAAGTCGTTTATACTAGTCCGCGCTCTGGGGACTTAGAGTACTCCAGTCCACACTCTGGGGACTTGGAGGTTTAAGTCGTTTATACTCTAGTCCGCGCTCTGGGGACTTAGAGTACTCCAGTCCACACTCTGGGGACTTGGAGGTTTAAGTCGTTTATACTCTAGTCCGCGCTCTGGGGACTTAGAGTACTCCAGTCCACACTCTGGGGACTTGGAGGTTTAAGTTGATAGTGGTGTATTTCCACTCTTTAATTTGTATTCGTCTACCGTATCGAGGCTAATGTTGTCAAATGAACAGTTGAACCACGTTTGCTCATGGAATGGGATCTTGCCCCCAGCTCAAGGGACGAAATTTGAAGAATGGACGATCGATTCTCGTCCGCTTGGTAATTATAGCTCTTCCAATCGAGTTAAGGAAGGAGGTATATGACAGATGGTTGGATCACATCCGTGTTGGGTCAGATAGCCAAATCTCTTATAATTTTCTCCGTATCTCCTTCTAGAAAATAAGGATAATAGATTGTTGAGTAGACAAAGTAAGTTGCATATGTTCCAAGGTGCAGTCGTGTCCATGTATTGAGGGCGATGGTTAATGAGTAGGCAGTCCACCTCAACTACTTCAAGTCGGGCTTTCGAATAACCTTTTGTGTTCAAGGTAGGACTTAGTGTGTAGATGAACAAATCACGTCCACTCTGGACAGATCCCGGCATCACTAAGCTTCAGGAGGGGCATCTGTATTTTGTCCAACTTCGTTCTATGACTTGATTTGAGTGGGCGATCGAGCCATACTCATTCCAAGCCCTGTTCAGGTCTCTGAGTCAAACGTGGAGGTCAATGAGTGGATGGTCAGTCATGTCGACTTTGTATTTGGGCTCTAATTGTGATGAGCTTTTCAATCTCTAGTTCTTGGCCCCAAATTAAAGGCATATGATTGATGATGAGCGATTGAATTACTCTCGTCTAGATGTAACTCCACACGTCCGATCATGGTCTGTGTGGATTGGTCGTTGACCAAATCTGAGTATCCAATTTCCTGCATCGTTTTGAAAGTAGTTTAGTTCAAGTTAGTCGTAGTTCATAGAACCATTAAAATAGAAATGGAAATAATTGAAAGAAGATTATGATAAATCTCATTGATAAGTGAAGCAGCATCGTGCGCTCGCTATTCGACTTTTGCCCCTGGCTCCTTTCAAAGGGATGTCGGCCGTCAGCAGCCCAACTGATAATCATAGCCCTTTATTAATAGTCATCGGATATTCGCTGCCCGCCATTCTGTAGGAAATGTACATACTATTGAAGCTTTACTTTCTAGATCAGCTTTTCGATCACACCTCGGAGGTGTTTGTAATCGCCCGTGTTAGGATCAGTGAGCATTTGGGAATATACAACATTCCCTTGATTTTCTTTAGACTTTGGTGTACTCTCTCGAGGTTGGTTTCCAGTACCACTTCGAGTCGTGAGTCTTCAAGTAGAGGTTGTCAATTGAATCTTTCAAAGAGCATATGAGCCGAATTTTAAGGTCTTGTTTCGGCTACTAGGATCTACATCCTTAGCCAACGGGCCATCATTGTTATTTTTCTTAGTCTGTTCCGCTGCTCCACACTTTGGTTTAGATTCATTTTTATCATAGAAACGATCCATGGTTGTAGGAGGCTCTCCAGGTAGCTGGCTTCCAAAATATATATGGAGGTCGATTCTCCTCAAGGGTGATCAGTATGGTATCCCTTTGAGTGTATCGTTTGAGTAGCGGTAGTTTGTCCGTTCCCTTGTTGTCGTTTAGAAGCGTTCGGCCTTAGAGAGCGCTCGACATTTAGGAACGTTCGGCATTAGAGAGCGCTCGGCATTCAGGAGCGTTCGACATTGGTTCTATTCAGCCTAAATTTCTATTCGGCCTTCTTTCTGTTCGACCAAATTTCTACTCGGCCAAATTTATGCTCAGCCTAATTTCTACTCGGCCAAATTTCTGTTCGGCCAAATTTCTGTTCGGCCTTCTTTCTGTTCGGCCAAATTTATGTTCGGCCAAATTTATGTTCGGCCAAATTTCTGTTCGACCTTATTTCTGTTCGGCCTTCTTTCTGTTCGGCCAAATTTATGTTCGGTCAAATTTCTGTTCGGCCTTATTTCTGTTCAAATTTCTGCTCGGCCAAATTTATGTTCGGCCTTCTTTCTGTTCGGCCTGGAGGTATGGTCGGCATTCAGATGTATGGATCGGCCTGGAGTGTTCGGCATACGCCTTTTCTGGAGTGTTCGGCATACGCTTTTTCTTGAGCGATCGGCATACGCCTTTTTTGGAGTGTTCGGCTGAATTGCCTTTGGAGGAGGGTCGGCCTTTATTCAACTTGAGTGCAAACTTCAACGTCCAATCCTTAGATCTTGCGTACATCAGTGAATCCAATCCTTTCACATGAACACGAACACTTGATTAACTTACGGCTGTCAGCTTCCTTTAGATTTCTTTCAAATCTGAGTAGAATATGAAGTTTTCTAGTAAACAACTGGATCTATCTCGCGAATATGGAAATCCACTAGTAGATGATGAGATCCAATCAAGTTGAGAAATTCAATTCTCAGTGAAAGCACCAAAATGTTAGCACCAAAATTGGTCACTAACACCATTGAGTAGAGTTATGTAAAGAGATTAATGAAGAGAGTAAATTAGGACTGAAATATAGTGTAATTCAATGAAAAAGAATAACAAAAACGAGAACACCAGATTTATAGTGGTTCGGCGTAACTGCCTACATCCACTTTGAGTTTTATCTTTATTGCTTTCTCAATTACTTGAATACAGATACAATCCATAAATCAATCACTTGGATACAAGTTTGAATTAAAAAGAGGAGGGTATAAGAAATGGCAGAGTCTCCCCAGTGTTCCCGGAA
The DNA here is from genome assembly GCA_030765085.1 of Allium cepa. Lineage (NCBI taxonomy): Eukaryota > Viridiplantae > Streptophyta > Magnoliopsida > Asparagales > Amaryllidaceae > Allium > Allium cepa. Next base: position 436,414,976 of record CM060943.1, read on the forward strand.
AAAGGGTCCTTTTCACTGTGCCCCTGTCCCTCTATTTATAGACGAAGGTGGGTTGGACTTTCCTGGTGGGCCTGGTAGCTGAATAGCTCGATCCAAATGGAGTAAGCCCCGTGTGTCGACCCAAATAGGCCGAATGACCAAACGCCGAACCTTCATCTTTATGCCGAACGGAATGAGGCCGGACGCTCTACGTGCCGCACGAGATTTGTGCCGAACGGTGCAAGGTGTTGAGTGAGGGGTGTAGGCCGAACGAGGCTGGTAATGCCGAACAGTCCAGGAATGCCGAGTGAAGCATGAATGCCGAGCGCTCTAGAAGTCAAACGCTCTTAAATACCATTTGACCCATACGTGCCGAACGTATCTTGTATGCCGAACGTTCATGGATGCCGAACGTTCCTTATATGCCGAACGTTCATGGATGCCGAACGTTCCTCGTATGCCGAACGTTCATGGATGCTGAACATTCCTTGTACGCCGAACGTTCTTGGTGCCGAGTGCTCCTATATGCCGAGCATTCCATAATTGCCGAACGATATACAATATCGAACGATTGTCAATGCCGAGCGTCCTTCTAACGTCGAACGCTCTTGATTGCCAAAACATGTCGACTACATCAAACGCATATATCCTCAGGCCCTTCTTGGTCAGAATCTTGTCTAATGCTAATGATAATTTCTTCAACTATCGTCTTGTAACCGGGCCAAGTTGCCGGTTAACACATTTAAATTATTTTATTACAACTATTTAATATAAAAAACTACGTGCGTAGCACATGTCCGCATTAGTATCTGATAATGTGTAATAAATTAGGAGTGTTATAAAAAGCTACGCGTTAACCTCTTTTTTACCAAAGCGGATTTCAACCAGAGTTAGAAGGCCGAAATAAAGACAAGATGAGTCACAAACTGAGAATCATGCTTAAAAGGATAAAAGAGTTCGTCTCAAGAAAATTCATTCGGTTTTGAGCTAAGTAAAGGAGTCAGTACCAAGAGCTTTCCACCCTATACCGATATGATTTTCGTTCCCTTTTTTGGCTTCACAACCCTAGATGCTTCAGATGCCACTTCAACCAGTCATCTTCAAGTGCTTTTCACATAGATTGGATAAGCAACTTCAAAGATTGATGAGGAGAAAGCTACGATAACTGGATAATGCAAGTGTTATCGACGGAATGTCGAGATCGACTCAACCTTCATGTAAAGGAGTTTGAAGTGCATCGGATCAAAGATGAAAGAACAATACAAAGAAAAGTTGAGAGTTTGTAATTAAGTAAACCTCTCGGTACCGAGAGGAATTTATAGCACATGGGGCCACGTGCTCACGTGTGCATGGTTGGGATTTCTCCCGGGCTTCAACTTGAGTAGGCTTCTGACTCTGTGATTCCGTTTCTCTATAAATACTAGCTCTATGGAAAACAAGAGGAATCTTCTTTTCTCCGGACCGGACTCTCCGACATTGGAGACTTCTTCTTCTTCACCTCTTATCTCTCCTCAATTAAAGTCATATAGGAAGCTACTATTTGCTATTCTATGACTTATATCAGCAAATCCCTTATACTAATGGCTCTAAAACATTCTAGAAATTCTATAGTAAATCCGTTATCCACTAGATTGTGGTCGGATTTGATAGAATTCATTGCAATTCGGGGAAAAGACAACTAATAACAAAATGTAAAGTGAACGTAGAAAAGAGCTTGCCGAATTGTTATAAAACTTCTTATGTGTTATTTAATTTCTTTCTATTTTCTCTTATTTGATTTGGATTTTTAATCGAACTTGTGCTTTCATCTGATATTTAGGTGTTGGTGTCATTTTTGGTGCAAACATGGTAATATGGAGTTTTGGTAACCTCATTTCGAAAAAAGACATGTTGGTTATCGAAAATGCTTATCAACATGATCCCGTCGAAAAATGAATTTTATTTAGCATCAACCAACTGAGAATTGATGATTATTCGGTGAGCTGCCATCCTTCATTAGAATATATTATGAGTTGTTTCATAAAAAAATTGTGTACGGTCATTTCTACTGGATGCTCAACAAAACTAGGTAGATAAAATGTTAAAAGCCCTAAATCGATATTAGTGTAAGGTGAATTTAATTTGGTTAGAAAAGTAATTTTGCTTAGTTTTTACATGAGGACGCCGTTCTGCATAAACTCCTTAACATTTATCAATTTTTTTTAGAAAATAGGCTTCTGTGTTCATAATTGTAGACTCTTTAAAAATTCCGTAGAGATTTATAAACATTAAAGAGAATGAAAAGTGTATAGACTAATTAAAAAAGTAATTAAGTTTCTAAATATTCATAAAATGAAAAAAAATAAACAAACATTCTTTTATCACTTTGTGTTAAAAAAGTAAAAGTTATCGGAAAAAATAATTTAAAGTTAACTCAATTTTTATAAATCCTTGAAAATTTCACATCTTTGATTTTTTAATGCAATAGCTGAACAATATCGGTTAATTTTTATTGCTGCTTGGTGGTACTAATAAGTAAACGGGTAAATCTATATTTTTTTTTTTTTGCTTTGTTCTATAATATAACTAGTGTGCAGCTTGCGCTTTGTACACGTAATATTGTTAAAAAAATAGTATTTATGTTTAAGATATTGTTAATAACAGAATTTTGTTATGCAACATATGGTAAATGTTAGGTGTGACTCGCATTATATTAGAGTGTGTGTAGATTGGATTATGATTAGTTCCACATCGTAAGATATTTTAAAAGAGATGGGCATATATATGAGATTGGGAACATATGATAATAAGGGTTTCCTTGTTGCAAATAAATATTGCCATGGAAATATATGTGATATATGGGGATGTAGGGCTAAATCATGGTATCGGAGCCGATGGTTCGAGAAGACTAATATGATGCAGTATTGACCAAGTATGCTCCAGTATGTGGCTTGAGCTCGAGATTCTCATTAAGGTGGAGTTATAAGTTAGAACGCGACCTGCCCAACCGTGGAAAAGAGAACTCTTTGTAAAAAAATAGCTTGGCCCAATTGCCGAGCGGTGGTAGCGACCTAATCTAAACTGCTGCGAGGTGTTAGCGACCTTATTCATGTAACAACAATGATTTCTTTTTGTTACAAATAAATATTGCCATGAAAACATATGTGCTCCAGAGGGATGTAGAGCTATCCAATCATGACGTTGGTACCAAAAGAACTTCGTTCAATGGTCTTGGTTCTTCTGCATAAATGAAGTGCGTGCATAGCAGAAGATGCGAGGGGGTCTCGAAAATTTCAACAATAAATTTATTGAGAAAAATAAATTATAATTAAGATGACATGCGGCATTCAAATGTAAGATTGAGAATTCAATCCTTGCCACCATGGAAATTAACGTTCAAACTCAAAAAAATTATAAACTAAAATTGGTATTATTGTATATTGAAACAATTGATGTTACATGATTTTTTATAACATGTGACTGAAGAAATAATTTTACCATTTTTATTTATGTGAATGTTGTATACATGTGTGTGTATACACAAATACATATTAATTCGTCATTTTTAATTAATGTTAAGTGATATTTTAATTATTTATTAAATGGATTAATAAACATTAAATATTGAATTTGTCTATATAACTAAAATTAATGACCAACTTAACTAATTAAAATATAAAAAGTTGCATGTAAATCAATGGAGGAGTTGAGAAGAGCTTGAGTAAGGTTTAATATCATGTTGAAAATAGAATGTTTATATAACCTAATATGGGTCTAATCCGTATGTTCACATCGTAGTGTTACAAATATATATTTATCCTCTAAAAGTTGTTGAAATCAAAGTTTTGTTAGGCAATGTATGATACATTTTTTGAGATTATTTAATTATAAATTTAATTTTTCTTTTATTATTCATGTATACATTTTATGTTTTTAATTCTTTATATATATGATTTTTCTCTCTCTCTTCATTTTTCCTCATATATATGAATATTGTATACATATTGATTTTCTCATTCTTTTAAGATTTATTAATAAATATCGATTTATTACATTTATTTAAATAATTTAAATTTTAGATTACATGATCAATATATGGATTTGAATGTGGAATATTCAAAGAGAATTCAAAATGGTTTGTAAGTAACTATAGAAATAATGAATGTATAAGTATTTGAGGTTACAAATTAAAATTTTATAGTGCAAATGTATGATAATTTGCTATTATTAATGAACATAATTTATGCAGTGTACCTTTGAATGTTAAGTATTAGACGAAACTGAAAAAAAGTTTGTAAATGATTGTTGAATCACCAGATACACACTGAACTTTTCTTATAAAAATCTTGTAATTCTGTTATTTGAATTTGTATTCTTACCTTATGCAATTAATTGTTGAAATAAATGAACTCTTGTACATGATAAACCGATACTTGTTAGCTGAAATATGTCTTTCACTCCTCCTTCAAATGATTAAAAATTTGATTAGTAATTCGTTACAGCAATAATTGGGATGAAAAGCATTATAAATAGCAATCAAAAGCTTAGCTGATTTTTCTCCCCATCTCCTTCATCCTATACAAACAAATACCGAATAAAATAAATTATTAATTAATCTTCTCCCCAAAAAACTCTTTTGCCATCCAATCAGATAGAGGAATACTCGAAACTCCCAAAGAAATCCAGATCTACAAAAAGATAAAACCATGGACGCCGGAAATCAGCCCGCAGACGCTGTCATGTCGGAGGCAGCTCCGCCGCCTTCGGCAGGTTTGCCACCTGGCATGGAGAACATCTCCGCTACTCTCAGCCATGGCGGAAGATTCATTCAATACAATCTGTTTAGCAACATTTTTGAAGTCACTAATAAGTATAAGCCTCCGATTATGCCGATCGGGAAAGGAGCTTATGGGATTGTTTGGTAATTCCGCGGTTATTTTTCTTTGTTTGAATTTTGTGGTTTGTTTTATTTTGAACTAACGATTAACTCGGTTTTTATTATGGCCTTTTAAAGTTCGGCTTTGAACTCGGAAACGGGAGAGCAGGTTGCGATAAAGAAGATTGGTAATGCATTTGATAATAAGATCGACGCAAAGAGGACACTTAGAGAGATTAAGCTTCTGAGACACATGGATCACGAAAATGTATGTTTTTTTCCTTTTGTTCTTTTTTCCTTTCAGACTGGTTATTTACCACTTGAACGGGTGATTACCTGTAATGTATAGGTGGGTAAATTAGCATCTGGATTCTGTAAAACTTTTGTTGTTCATTGCTAATAACATTAACATCAGTAATTCTATTGCCATAAATCTAGAATTCGTCCTGCAGTGTACTTTTGGGCGGTATATTTGCTTATATTTTCATATAAAATGCCGAATGCAAGTGCAATAATGATGTAAAACTATCATGTTATCTATAGTTTTGGTTGTTCATTCAAACTAGCTTCAGTCCAATTATAGTTTGTTGGTCTATTGAAAAAGTACAAGCAAAGTACACTGTCTGATGTTAATTCAAAATTTGTTGATATATTGCACTGTTATGTACACATGGGAGGATGATTAGCTGTTTAATCATGACGTTTGTTACTATAATTTAAGAATTTACATTTTTTTTATTGATACAGATTGTAGCAATTCGAGATATAATTCCACCCCCACAGAGGGAGGCATTTAATGACGTTTACATTGCTTATGAACTAATGGACACTGACCTGCATCAAATAATTCGCTCCAATCAAGGTTTATCTGAAGAACATTGTCAGGTAATTTTCCAAGAAAAGGAAATAAGTGCAAGCTAACATTTGTAGCAGATGCTTTTTGAATAGTGGATGGATTTGCAAATTGTAAATCCATATTTTGATTCATACTTGGATTGCTGAATGGTAAATTCATTTTCTAATAGTAACCTTTACATATTTTGGGGTTTATTCTGGTCAATTAAACGAACTAAAGTTAAAAATGCGACGTGCTAATAAATACCTTGAAAGCTATAAATGATTCAACATACCTGTTCAATTTCATATAAATTTCATAAATAGATTGCTGCACAGAGGTGTTAATTGACTTAATTCACTGACTTATGCTTCATGCATCTCCATTTGCAGTACTTTCTTTATCAGATTCTTCGTGGTTTGAAATATATCCACTCAGCAAATGTCCTTCACAGAGATTTGAAGCCAAGCAATCTCCTCTTAAATGCCAACTGTGATCTCAAGATTTGTGATTTTGGGCTTGCCCGAACTACCGCCGAAACAGATTTTATGACAGAATATGTTGTTACCAGATGGTATCGTGCACCAGAGTTGCTCTTAAATTCTGCAGAGTATACAGCGGCAATTGATGTCTGGTCAGTAGGATGCATTTTTATGGAACTAATGAATAGAAAGCCATTGTTTCCTGGGAGAGACCATGTGCACCAGCTGCGTTTATTAATGGAGGTGAGCTTGCCTTTTACAATGTGTTATTTTCTTTGCTGCACATGCTATGTGCCACTAATACCATTTTCGATTCGCATTTTTATATTCTGCATGTTTTACCCCACATTTACAATGTGTATTATTCTCTTTGCTGCACATGCTATGCACCAGCTGCACCGGCCTTTCTCATTCTTGGAGTACTAGTTTCCAGTTGTGCTGAATGGAAATTCCTATCTTATGTTGTTTTTAAACTTTCCTGTAAACTCAAAGTTAATTGGTATATTTGTGTATCATTGCGACTTTCTCATGAAAGTGACAAATTGCTTTTTTAACCATGGATTTAAATAAACCATGCTTATTAGTAACGCATGCCCGTTGTGTTTTATCCTGACCAAATTTATGGTTTAGTTATCATCATTTTATGTGGCTTGAAAATTTTAAGCATAATATTTTGGCTCTTCCTGTCTCAAGTTCAGACTAAGAATGCACTATTCATGTTTACCAAATGAAAATCTTTGTTTGGCATGGATCATATTTGCCGAGAATGATACGTTTTCTCCGTGTATGTCAAAGTTTTGAGATCGGTTTCCCCCCCTTTTATTCAAACCCGACAAGCTGATTCCTTTTATTCAAACCCGACAAGCTGATTAACATGCATGTTACAGTGTATGGTTGTTTGAATATTGTGCTCAACTATTGAGTTGATTAGCATGCATGTACCGGTGCTTTCAAAAAAAAAAAAAAATCACATTTGCTTTAGCGTGCAGCTTTGAAATATGAAATCATGAATACATGATGGTTTCTTGCCCGTAGTTTTTGAGATTATACTCTTATAGATTCTAATAGTTCATTCACTCTTAGCTACTGCTTTGTTACTTCACTTTGAATTATTAATTTGAAATTGTGTGCAGCTCATTGGAACCCCAGACGATACCGATTTAGGGTTTGTGAATGAAAATGCGAAAAGATACATTCGCCAGCTTCCTCGTCATGCACGCCAATCATTTTCTGAGAAATTTCCTCATGTCCAACCAGCAGCTATTGATCTTGTTGAAAAGATGCTAACATTTGATCCTAGGCAAAGAATAACTGGTAAGCTAAGTCTCCTTCACATACTGAATAACTCGTGTTTGGTAGCTTAAAAGTTTGAAAAGTTCTTTTCCCAACCCTTTCAAGTAATCTCTTATATAGTTGATTGGTATGTGAAAGCTCCTTTAAGATGGCAGTGTGGATTTACATGAACATTGAAGTGTTCATCCATACTCAGTGGCTAAGGCACTATGTAATCGGAGGGGTCACTCCGAACTTTCATTTTTTCTTCTTCCAGGAAACACCTCCGTTGCTTTGTATAGTAGATAATTTTCAATACTGTTATTTATACCCTTTACTTAGAGACAGAGAGTTTTGACAAGGTTTGAACTATCAAAATACATGTGAATGTGTGCAGCACTATTTTACCTATCCTTTACCAAAATCTTAAGATGTGAGGCTAAACTACTTAGTTTGTAACATATGATATTTCTTATAACCATCTTTCTACCTAGAAATCTACATAAATTTTAAAATGTGGGACAAACAATATTATAGCTTTGCATTTATTACTTTGTTCAACATGTAATTTAAACTAAATTATAATATGTATCAGTGTGATAATGCTAGAGCACACTGTTTCTTTTAAAATTGTATCATATATTAATGAGTTGAATCTATTTTTGGCCTTTTGATTTTGTTTGTAAAACAAACAGTGAATTATTTATAGTATTTACTTTTCGAATTGTAATATGTATTTTGTAATTTTGGAAATGTTATAACGATTTATATACTTTATGTGACAAAAGATAAAAAATATTATTGAATTTTTTCTTGTTTGCTTTCCATTGTTGATATCATCAATTAATTGTATCGAAATTTCCATACATTCAGCGGTTCCCGTAGTGCGTAATGATTTGTAAAACTTATTTCAGCTGACCCCACTTGGGAAAAAATCAAGTTTCGCCCTTGTCCATATTTATGCATGAGACGTGTTTAATTTGCATGCATCGTGCCTTTCTCATTTGTACCTACCTAAGTAGTATCACTTTAGCCTGCATATCATCTGTATATGTTTGCAGTTTACACACGTTACCATGTACCATTGCTATGTTGTATCTTTCTTGACCTTTTATTTAACACAAATGTCGAGCTATCTTGGTTGGAGTCAAGGTTCCAAATTGCTGTTGTCACACTGAATTTCCAGCCATTTCACTCAGTTTCGACATGGATGGGTCAGAATTGGAAGAAAATTACGTTTCCGGATCATAGTTATGATTACGCCTTTTGATGCCACGATGCACATGAAAATGCCCAATAAATGGTGCACATGACAACTGCAAACATGGGGCAAGGCACTAAGCGCGTTTTTGTGTTTTTTCACTATTTATTCAAAACATTTATTTGTTTATTCTTTTTTGATGATCCAAAGTATGCATAAAAATTAGTATTCATTGATTATGTTTATAGATTAATTTGTTTTTAAGGTAAAAAAAATGTTTTTTCTTAATTTCTCTTTACTTGAAGATGGTAAAAATTAATTTTTTAATGTAATATTCTTAAAACAAGTTATAATATAAGATTGATCATGTATGAATAATTTTTATGGATGTATTAGTGTATTAAATATTTATTCATCCGATTACATGATAAGTTGACGTAATATCTATGTTATAGATTTTGGTATTTCGATGTCATCAAAACGTGCTCTGAAGTAATGTAATATGAAGTAAATAGATGTAGCACGGAACAAAATATATTTACTGAAATAACACACGAAGCAAAATATAATGAAGTGTCATGTCCGATTTATTTTTACCTTAAGGCATATAAAATCAATCATTAGCTTATACTTAAATTTTAATTGCAGAACAATTACTATAAGATTTTAAAAACACATATTGTTATATATATGAGAACTAATTCTTTTTTATGTATTCTTAAAACAAGTTGTGATATAGGATTGATCATGTATGCATAAACTTATATTGATGTTTTAGTGTATTAAATACTTATTTATACGATTACATGATAAATTGACGTAAGATCTAAGTTATAGACTTTTGTAGTTTGATGTGATCAAAATATACTAAATAATTGTTCAAAAAATTACAAAGTAAACAACGCAATACGAAGTATGTAACACGAATCAAAATATATTTACCGAAACAACACATACTAAACAAAATATAATGAAATGTCATCTCTCTTCATTTTCACACTTAAGGCATGTATAGCTTATACTTAAAATTTAATTGTTAAACAATAGCTATAAGCTTTTAATTTGAAATTTAACACATACAAACGTTTAAACATTAAATGATGTAATATAGCTAAATGATATTCTATACTTATGACATTATATTTATTGATATTTTAATTAAATGATGAAGAAAATCTTCTTTCTGGATATCCATTATTAATTTATTTTTGATATTGGTTCTTAATGTATGCTTTAAAGAACGAACCTAAGACTTCTAGTACCAACTCAAGCTAGAAGAATTACCACCGGAGATAAATGACTATTGGCAAAATATATAAATATATTAGTCTAGTTTAGTTAATTATACCGTATAATAATATTTTTTAGTACATGCACTGTAAATCAAAAACGCGTATGTTATTTGTCATTTGTGTTTCCATGGTTCTAGGAAAGTTGTACACCATACCATTAATAAATAATAACTATGTTCTGATTCTGGATTGTTAAAATAAAAGAGTTTGAAAAAAAGTAAATTTTCATCTATTAAAATATATTTGAAATGGTCTTTTATGTGACCGGGAAGGTCTGAAGTTTTTATTGGTGGGTTTGGGACTGATTCAGGGATTCATGAATTTTTGGTAAAAGTGACTGGGAACTAGGAACTTGCGAACATAATAGACGATTAAAAGTTTAGTGGGCTATTGGGTTGGTGAAAGACAAATTGGACTGACTTATATATAATTAATTAATAACAATTGAAACTAAGTTGGCTGACTCAAATAACTGATTTTTGTAGTAAAATTGTTTTATAATATATATTTTTCCATCAAAACATGCACTTTGTATGTAATTTGACCAAAGTACTATAACATTACTAGCATTGAATATTTATTAACATCTCTACTATTAATAAAGAGAAGTCAATCAATATGATTTCCAATGTCCTTTTGAAATTTCGAAACTGCCCTTAATCCATCAACATAATTTCATCATCGGTTTACAACCTCCATCACCATTCCTTTACCAACCACTCATCAATAGAATTTCATTATCGATTTGCTTGAGATAAAAATGCCGTGACTACCAAAGTTTTTGCACTTATAACACATTCGTCCGTACATTTTTTTATGAAATAAAAACAAACATTCCTAGCTATTAGATGCACGTACGCGTGATTTACACTAGTATTTATAAAGAAAATCAACGAAAAATATCGAAATTGCAAATTATGAATTTTTCGAAATGAAACCGTAATGTGAAATAACTACCGATCGAAAAACGAAATTTTTGAATCTTCGTTGGAATGTATATATTGACCCATTTTGATGTTTAAGACTAACTCTAAGTGCTATTCACACACTTTGATGTTAGTCCTACTGGAATGGGAGTATTGATTTTTAATACATCTATCCAGATTTTACACATATAGTCGCATGAAATATATAATATGATATAACCATCATATGTGAGTAAAACAAATGGTTAAATACATACCATATAGATTAAAGTGGAAAAAATGGGCATATAAAACAAAGTATGTCTGGTACTACGAACAAACAAATACTAAATGTGACCTACCGTGCAACTCTAAACGGATCAAAGGACCCGACGTGCTCCTTAATAGAGTGAGATGAGACATGTCTACCACATCGTGCTTAACCCATCCACCTACATATATAATGATTAGTGTAACAACCCACACCTTAATGAATCCGATTTTTCGACTAAATCGAAAACCAAAATCCATTAAATATATTTATTTATACCCATATTGGCTTGATTACTATAATCATATCATGGGTTTCGGTTTTAATTTAATGGATTTTGATTTTCGATTTAGTCGAAAAATCGGGTCTATTAAGATGTGGGTTGTTACAAATTAGTAATACAATGCAATATCTAAATGGATCATCATTGCACCCAATTGGCCATCACTATAACTCAACGTATATAGATTTGTGTCACTCATTCCCAAAATATATCTTGTTTGCTCAATCATCGTATATAGGTTTGTGCTTATGCAGCGAGGTTAATGTTATTGCGACATCAATTGCCATTACTAATAGGGAAAAATAATTACCATATTGATTTGATTAGTAAAGCAAAATTATAAACCACTAACATTACCAATAATATGGTATATCGAGGATGTTATCACGGTAAATCGCCGCTGTCCAGTAGTGGTAAATTTACTATAAAATAAGAAGTGAATAATTTCTTGCACATTTATAGTTTAGCAGAAGATTTCTCTAATTTATTTTAACCAATACTGAATCTACTCAAGTATATTTCATTATATTATCATATATTTTAAATTCTATACTACTCGCGTATATTTCATTATATTATCATATATTTTAAGTTCTATAAGATTTTGGATGTATTCAACATACTTAATTTACAAGCACACCGAAATTTCATAAATCAAAGTAAAAGAATTGGAAGATGAGCAAAATATCATAAAACACATCGCTTATCCTAAAATATGTATTACTTGTGAAGTGACAATTGATTAAGATTGTATATTAAGATTGACAAGCACCATTGTCCAAGTGGTTAATTGATTTGGGTTTGGTGCAAAAGGTCACAAGTTCGAAACTTGCTTTCGAACGTTTATTGACATGGGATATATTGTCCCAATGATTTGTTGTATATAAAGTACCATTTCAAAAAAAAAAAACAATTGATTAAGATTATTAAAATCAAATTATGCAACGATTGGTATACCGATTTTGCTTATTCTTGCTTATCAATGTCCAATAATGATACGATAAATGTAAAATTACCTTTACCACATCAGTCCTAAACAAGACTATTGACCGTGTGATTTAGGAGTCAGTAAGTCACGAATCAAGAAGCTATCTAATTATCTATATTATATTAAGCGCTAGGCTAGGCGAGGCGAGACTATAGAAGTCTCGCTATGTTTAATGTTGCTTAAGCGCCGCTTAAGCATCTCCTAAGCGCTACTTAATTTTTGTGCGTACATTATTCGTGTCATTATAAATTTATGCATAGAGATTATATTAAGTGCAACATTGTCCATGTGTACATGAATTAATCACAAAAAAGTAAAGTTTATAAGTAAACTTATAAATGCATAGGTTTCAAAAGTTGGATTTGACTTTCGTTATTCATTAAAATTAAGCGTACTCGAGTGAGTACAAACAGTACACATTTGTCTAATAAACAGTCATATATTAATGTTAAAACCATCCACAATCCATCAGCCCATATGATATAAAACGAGGTAATTTTGTTTGAGAGGATCGCTTTTATGTTGTAACCTCATTCTTTATTTAAAAAATAATATATTTTTTGCTTAGTAGCGCTTCGTCATCGCTTAAATTTAAGCAAAACGCATATAAGCACCAATTAAGCGCACTTAAGTGCTCTTCACTTAATTCTATTGCCTTTTCAAAAAGTTAAGCGTTGTACATGTATTTTGCGTTTAAGCGCGCTTTTCATAACATAGCTTATTATCACTTTAAATTATAATTGTTATCCAGTCTCTTATGGTTTCCTTCGTTGTTTTTCGTTAATTGTTTAGTTTAGTTATCAAGATTAACGATTACATTGTAATAAGTTCTCGTTTGGATCTTCTAAATGCTATTCCATCATATAGGAATGTGCCCTATAGTACTCACTGGGTAATACCGTTATACCATCCTTTCCAATCCCGATGACATGTCACTGATATGTGATTTTAAAGTTGGTTGTGAGTACCTACACATATGTATATATGTCATATGACCAAACACATCAAACTATACGATACCATAAACTATACGTTACAATTCAATCAAATTGATCGCAGACAATCAAACGGACCTACTCGATCAGGATCATTTCTAAATGCCACCTTAGCTCGCTTGGAGATCATCAATCGATCATTCTTCATCTGAGATGGTCTTCCAATTGTGCAATTCCGACCCACCCAAGTGTCTTTCATCAAATTTTGATAGCTCCACTTCTTTTATCATTCGGAGAAGCTTTCTTTCCTAGAACTTTTGATCAGTTGTTGTCGAGTGACTAGCGCGAGGGAACAATCTTCACGTGGTCCTCCCACTTCCTTGCATGGGGTCACTTGGTTCCATACCAAGTGACTCACTCGATGCCTTGTACCACCAATCAACTTTCTTTGCTCAACTTTGAATGTTCCAACGATATTGTTACTCATCAATCGCAATCATCTTTGAGAAATTCTGATCAATGTCCACATCACTCAACATCGATCGCCTTAGCTACTAGGTGTAGCCCCTTGCCAAATTACATCAAGCAATTTCGATCGTCATAGTATTCAAAACTTTATCATTTGATTTGCAACATGTTTCTCCATTTTTTACCGTTTGAATCATCCTCAAACGCGAACAAACATGCATACAATCATTACACGTCATACCATATCAATCAAATAACAGTTCAAATAGCAAACACATCATCTTACATGAATGTATTTAACAAAACAAACCATTAAATATCATATTAATTATATAAAACCCTTAATTTCTTTATGTAATCCATATTATCCAAAACCAATATGCACAATCATGAATATAGGCTAAAATGGATGTTGATAGTCGATGGATGCAAATACATTAATGTTCATATGGTTATATTTTTTGGATTATAGATTAATTAGTTTTGGGAGGTTATGGGATAGAGCGTCGATAATCTCGCATATTCCAATATTCTTGATATAAATCTTACAAATTTCGTGTGATTATTTGTTGTCTCTGCGAGCAATTTAGGATTCTCGTTTTATTTCTTATGTTCAAATATCGCAAAATATTCAAAATCTAGCATGTTGATTAATTACCAATAATATCAATTTTTAATAATCTTAATAATTTCAACCGCCACAAATAAACTGCAATAGAAAATGCGAAATCAGATATAATACGATTTCGCTAATTTGACACGTTCACGAATCTAGTAACAAATATTATTTATTCAATATCACCGAATCAGAGTGTACAAGAGATAATAAAACATTACAAGATTAATGATGTACAATAGTGAGCAGTCTCACCAAATAATCAATTTCTAAATGGAATAAACATCCCGTCAATAAAATTTAGAAATTTTCTTTTTAGGGTTTCTATTTGATTGTAGAATTGATTTAATTTTATATGAGAATTCACCTCCAATTAAGAGAGAACATGAAATTATATAATGGGCTATGTAAAATCTAGTGATACAATATTTCCAATTGCAGAAGATTTGGAAGATATTGTTGATTTTAGTAATACAATATTTCCAATTGCAGAAGATTTGAAAGATATTTGAGATAACTACTCAAATATATATTGCCTCTTTTATAGCATTAAAGAAAGTAGTAAATTACCTACGTGAGAAGAAGAATTATTTTGGGAGAGTGGGGTAATCAATTAATTTCCTAGTTAGCCGATAAAGAAGGAATCTTATCAGACACATGTAAATTGGAGAAAACTGAGAAACGAATTATCTTTCTCAGCTGTATTTCTTATTCTTCTTCTCCATTATCAATCTTGTAAAATTTTCTCGTCTCAGAAAGTAATAACATCTCATCTCGCAGTAGTGGAACCACTATAAATCACGTGTGTTTTTCATTTACTTGCTCGATTCGTGATTGCTTTTAGCTGGTGACTATCTGTTGTTTATTTTGCCTTACCATCAATCCGATCCATGTTTTTCTGCAAGGTTGGGTTTTTTGTTCCTAAGGCGATCTTGAGGGATTTTTCCCAACAGTTTGGTATCAGAGGACAAGGTTGATTGAGAAAGGGTGTTAGACATTATGCCAGGAGATGAGAAGACTCTAGCGGTTGTACCAGGACTCAGTGTTAGAGGATATATTGCATCAGGATCTAGTTTAGCAATAAAGAAGTGGAAAGGTGATAAAGACTTCGAGAAGTGGCATGGTGGATGAAAGCTGTTCTGATGAGAAACGAATTGTGGTGTTTGCTCCTGAGGAGTTGACGGTTGAAATTTCAGCCGCGGAAAGGAAGGAGATGGAAAAATGAGTTTATACTCCTTTGCAAATAACTGTGGAGAAAATGTTATTTTTGAGCTTAGCAGTGAAACTACTGCTAATGACATTTGGATCAAGCTGGAAAATTTCTGTCTAAAGAAATCTTTGACTAACCGTCTGGTATGTTGAAGATATTTTTCACCATGAGGATGAAAGATGGTACCTCTATCAAAGAGCGTTTGAGTTTCTTCAACGATCTAGTGATGAAGATGAACATTGTGGATTTGAAGGTAGACGAAGAGCATATGACTATGATGCTATTGTGTTTCCTTCCATAGCGTTACACATGTTTCACTACTAGTCTTATCTTTGCGAGAGATACTTTGACCGTTGAAGATGTGAAGTTGGATCTTCTATCTGAGGACTTGAGAGATCAGATGAAGAATATAAGTAAATGTAGAGGAAATAATAGTTAAGACCTATTTGATGAGAGGAGAAGAAAATTGGAATTTTAAGGGGCGTTTCAAATCTAGAAAGCCCCGTAATAATTATAGAGCAAAATCCTAGGATGAGATAAGTATTATCATTGTAAGAAACCAGACCATTGGAAAAGAGGCCGTCCGGATTGGAAGAAGGAAGAAGATGGTTCTTCATCATTTGCGGTGGAGAAAGCTGTATTTGGTGATGTGTTATCTGCAGCGGTATCAAATGTATCAAACCATTGGATACTTGATTCAGGGGCGTCTTTTCATATGACGCTTATTAGGGATTACTTCAGTTCTTTAATCGACAGAGAGGGAAGTGCAATCCTTATGGCTAATGATGCTAGTTGTAGAACCATAGGAGAAGGTACATTGCAGATTAAGATGTTTGACGGAGTGATACGCACTTTGACAGGTTTCCGGTATGTTCCGGGTCTTCAAAAGTCCTTGGTTTCTTAGGGTTGTTGGCATCCATGAGGTGCAATGTCACTTTAGAGAACGATGGTTTTAAAGTTTCGAGGGGTGCTCTTGTTCTTATGAAGGAAGACGTGTTCCAGAATATGTATTTGCTTAAGTGGACCACTGTTCTTGGAGAGTTTTGTATTGGAGTTGATAGTTCTCGTGCTTTGGATGCCACCAGACTTTGGCATATCGGGTTGTGTCATATTTCTGAAAAGGGCATAGAGTTGCTTCGTTGACGGAAGATGATCAAAGTTGTATTTCTGCTTAGAGTGTGTGTTAGGTAAGCAGACTAAGGAGGTATCCTTTGGAGTTGAACTCCATAGATTAGAGAGTGTATTTGATTATGTGCGTACAGATGGTTGGGTACCAGTTGCTACTGCTTTTATTGGGGGAGCGAAGTATTTTATCTCTTTTGTTGATGATTTTTCTCGAAAAATTTGGGTGTATGTGATGAAGGTGAAATCAGAGAGCTTTGAGAAGTTTAAGGCTTAAAAGGTGCTTATTGAGAACCAATATGGTTCTAAGTTGAAGATGTTGAGATCTGATAACGGTGGCGAGTTTGTTTTTGGGGAGTTCGTCAAATTTTGTAGACAGCATGACATTGAGAGACATTTCACTACACCAGGTGATCCGCAATCCAATGAGGTTGTTGAGAGGATGATTATGACTTTACTTGAGGAGACTCATTGCTTGGCGAGCTTATATAGAGGCTTTTGGGCTGAGACATTATTAACTGCAGCGCATATTATTAATTAGATTCTATGCTTAGTCATAGATGAGAAGATTACAAAAGAGAAGTAGAGAGGTAAAGCCGTGCACCTTGATTATTTTCATATTTTTGGTTGTCTTGTGTATGTTCACCATACATGTGATGATAAGTTAGAGGCTAGAACATACAAGGACATCCTCTTGGGATACAAAGATGGTATTAAAGAGTATCGTATTTGGCACCCTGTTGATAGGAAGATTGCTCATTTCAGACTTGTTACTTTTGAAGAGTCAGCAATATTCAATTCTAAGAAAGACTTACCAACCACATCAGATGTTTCTAATGGGCCTAAGGAGATGGAAGAGATTTCTATTTTACGGCCTAGTAGTAAAGTTGTCGATGCTGTTGAGAGTGAGATAAATGTATTTGATGTGACATCACAGAGTAGTCCACATGTGCCTTCTGGTGGTGTTGGTGATGTGCATGGGACTAGTGGAAGTTCAGTTCAAGGTGAAGCTGAAAGGAGTTTATGCAAAGTTGTACCTACTGGGGTTAGTCGTAGGACTATTAAGCCGCCTGATAGGTATGGTAATTGACAATATGCAAACCTTAGCCTTAATGATCAGTTTAATTATACCCTACATGTGGTTCATGAGGAGCCCTTGATCTTGATGAAGCTTTGAAGTCATGTGATAGTTCGAAGTGTATGTGCGCTATTGAAGAGGAGTTAGAGTCGTTGAAGAAGAAGACTTGAGATTTGGTACTTCCTCCTCAAGAAAGTCGAGCGATATGTTGCAAGTGGGTGTTCAAGGTTAAGTATGATGGAAGATAAAAGACTAGGCTTGTTGCTAAAGAGTTTTCTCAGAGGAAAAGATTGGAGTATGATGAGATTTTTTCTCCTGTAGTGGGACCCGCCTCCATCCGTTTTTGGTTGCTATAGTTGTCGCTCATGACCTGGAGTTGAAGATGTGAAGACTGCTTTCTTGCATGGTGATTTGGATGAGACCATTTATATGAAGCAGCTAGACAGATATGTCGTAGATGGAAAAGAGAATCGAGTTTGCAAGCTAAAGAAATCATTGTATGGACTTAAGCAGTCGTCTAGACAGTGGTAAAAGAGGTTTGATTCTTTTAGGTTTTCACTTGGTTTTGATCGTAGCATCAAAGACGCTTGTGTGTATTCTTCAAGCATTTGAAGAATGATTATTGAGTGTATTTACTCTTGTATGTGGATGATATGTTGATTGCTTCCAAGGATGAAGTTGATAATTTAAAGTTGAAGCTTAAGGCAAAATTCGAGATGAAAGATCTTGGAGAAGCATGAAAGATTTTGGGTATGGAAATTCAAAGGGATAAGAAGCTTGGACTGTTGAGGCTCACTCAAAATGAACATATTCTGAAAGTGTTTGCTCGGTTTAGCATGGAATGAGCAAAGGCAATTAGTACACTCATGTCTTTGCACATACAGCTTTCTAGTATAGATTCTTTGATCTTGGAGAAGGATTGGCTTATATGGAGAATGTTCCATATAAGACTGCGGTTTGTAGTCTGATGTATGTCATGTTTTGCACTAGGCCTGACATTGTATAGACAGTTGGATCGGTGGGTAGATTCATGTCAAATCTAGGAAAGACGCATTGAGAGGCAGTAAAGCATATTTTCAAACATCTTAAAGGGTCTTTGGTGCTAGAGATAGATATTTCAGCTTGGTTGTATTTTGTGATTCTGACTATGTCGGTGATAGAGATCGAAGGAAGTCAACCTCAGGTTGTATTCACAATTGGTGGGATAGCTATTAATTGAAGTGCGAGGTTGCAGAGATTACAGAGGCATAGCTTATAGCTGCGGTTGAAGCGGCTAAAGCGGCTAAAGGAGACACTTTATTTGAAGCGTTTGTTGTGTGACTTGTGCTTCATGCACGAAGGTATAGAAGTGAATTGTAATAGCTAAAGTGCAATTCACTTAGCTGAAAATTTGACTTTCAGCTCAAGGACGAAGCACATTGAGATGAGAGAGTCCTTTCTTGTCTCTATTGATGAAGAGAAGCTTGGACGTCTTCAGAAGGTTCACACAGAGGAGAGTGCATCGGATATATTTACAAAGTCGTTGCCCATTGCAAAGTTTGAGCAATGCTCAAACTTGGTTTACTTGATGAAATGCTAGGTGCCACATGATGGTATGGAGGAGAATGAGTTGGTAGATGGAGACGTTTATTTTCATTGTGGAGATTTATAGATCTTTTACTTGGAGAGAGAGCTTTGAACACTGTTGGCGTGCGGTGGCCTTGTCGGAGTTTGTTAACAAAGTGCAATGGGTGATGGCTATGCCGAAGCATATTGAGAAATCATATGTGGTGTTTTAGTCGAGAGCTACTTGGAGTAAGAGCATGTAAGTGAAGTTGATAGGCTTGCATGAAAACATAGTATCAAGGTGAAGATTGTATGATTCAGTAATGCAATATTTTCAATTGCAGAAGATTTTAAAGATATTGTTGATTTCAGTGATACAATATTTTCAATTACAGAAGATTTGAAAGATATTTGAGATAATTATTCAAATATATGCTCATCTTTTATAACATTAAAGAGAGCAATAAATTACCTACGTGGGAAGAAGAATTATTTTAGAAGATTGAGGTAATCAATTAATTTCCTAATTAGCCAATTAAAGAATGAATCTTATCAGACCTATATAAATTAGGGGAAACTGGAAAATCAAATGGATAATCGTTTCTCGTATAAATAGAAGAATTAATGAGGCATTGATTTATGAGCATAAATCAATTACTTCAACCCCTACTAATAATCTTTATATAAAGATAGACGTTAGCATAAGTAGATTTATCTTTCTCAGTTGTATTTCTTATTCTTCTTCTCCATCATCAATCTTCTAAAATTTTCTCCTTTTAAAAATTAATAAATCTTCTCTTCCAAAATGGATGTATACTATCTCGCGGTAGAGGAACCACTATAAATCACGTGTGTTATTTTCTTTTATTACTTGATCTGTGATTGCTCTTAGCCGGTGACTATCTGTTGTTTGTTTTATCTCACCATCAATTCGGTCCTATTTTTTTTCCGTAAGGTTGAGTTTTTCTAATTTCTAAGGCGATCTTGAGGGATTTTTCCCCAACATGCTACAGTCATTAGAAATCTTTAGATACAGTACAGAGTAATCTAGAATGCCAAAACGCAACCAAAACAGTTTTATAATTCTGTTTTTGCGTTAAATTGATATGAGTAAAATTGGTCGACTTATAAAATTGGTCCATTAGTTCCTACTCCGGGTGTCGATTAGTATTTTTAAACCGTAATTTTGATTGACCTTCAGTTTTCGTATTGCGAAGATTTTGATCTCCCCTTTAATTGACATATTATTCACTATATATTTGGATCATACAATTTTAAAATCTTACCCCTATTTGTTATTTATTTGTGAGTTCAGACTTGCTTCAATAAGACTGTTCACATAAGCACACCAAAGACTAACCCTCATGTGGTTTAGTGGTTTAGTGTTCTTGTTATGCCGACTTCTTTCTCTACTAAATACTAATTGCTATATATAGATGCATAAGGAAATTATCCGACGTTTTGTCTTTGACTAACATGTTGGAGAGGACCAATGAACACAATTTAAAAAGAAGATATTTGGTTATTTTCCACTTGCGTAGTTCATGAAGAATGAGTCCATAAATCTACCATGCTGCATGATTAACATTTATCTCCCACTTGAAAGGAATCACTTCTAGAAACATGAGTTGAGCAACGTTTTAGAAATAGTTCACCGTGAAAGAAATGCACATCGAATATTGTTAATATTGTGACTGTAATATGTGTAAGAATAAAAATTGCCTATTTAGTTACAATTTAATTAATTGATTGCAAATTGATTGCATTAAAAAAGACAAGTAATTATCTACATGAAGGGAAATGAATTCGGAGATAAAAATGTAATTAATCAATTCTCTAGTCAATTGATCAATAAAAGACATGCTATCAAACACATGCATACTGAAAGATATTGAAGTTTGGAAAATATATTCGTTTCTATATGAAATTAATTCTCAATCAGTTATGAATTAATATGACAATGATTTATTAACATAAATCAATTTCTTCTTCAACCTTAAGTATCGATATCTGTATAAATAAAGGCGTTCATAACAGATAAAAATATTTTCTCAAGATTTGGTTCTTTTCCATTCTTGTATTAAAGTCCCATCAAAATAGATATGTCAATCTTTTGTATATTTGAATTTATTAATAAAATTCATCTCCTTCAAAGTGGATGTACACTATCACGTCGATAATGGTACCACAATAAGTCTCCGTGTCTTATTTACTTTCTATTTATTTCAATTATGTCTGTGTTTGATCGTGGATTGCTGAATTAGTTCGATTGTTTGATTTGTTTTTTTAATCTTACGTATAGCCAATCCTGCACAGGCTTCCGTTGATATTTGAAATAAATCGATATTACATGCAATCTTCCCTAACAATTCGTACAGAGCTAAGGTTTGCTATTGGATAGAAAGCGTTTGATAGAATGATAGATCCGGAGGATGAGAATACATCAGAGGTCAATTTTGCTTAGTAGTTGCACCATATGTTAGTATCCTATGTGGCGTCTGGTTTTCAGTTGACAATTGAGAAGTTGAATGGACATAGTGATTTTGAGAAGTGACAATGGAAGATGGAGGCGGCGTTAAAGTGAAATTATGTTCATCGTATGGCATTTGAGATCGATAAGTTGTAAATATTTCAGTTGTTGATTTGAAGATGAAAAAAATGAGCTTTTATTATTTTCCACTTGCTGTGGAAGCAAATGTTATTGTCGAAATTAGTGATGAAACTATAGTGGTATTTGGAATAAGTTGGAAGATCTTAAATGAAGAAGTCCCTTACCAATCGTTTGATATTGTTGAGGAATTTTTCTTTTCACTTATAAGATGAAATATGGTGCTTCAATTGCATCACACCTAAGTGTGTTTTTGATGATTTACTGATGAAGTTAAAGTCCATTGATTTGAAGACCGATGAGGTGCATAAGGTCATTATTCTATTGTGTACGCTTTTGGGGCAATACATTGGTTTTGCCAACAGTTTCATTTATGTAGTGATACCCTATGGCACAGGAAGCTATGAAAGCTACAATATTCAATGATTATTTGCATGATTAGATGAAAGAGTTGGGTGTAGCTGAGAGTAGTGGAGGAAGTAGCAGTCAATGCTTATTTGTTTGTTGAAGGAGGTAAGAGTGAGAAGAAAAGAATGAACTTTAGATGAAGTTCAAATTCTACAAAGGTCAGTTGACTGAGGAAGTTTAGAGATGATTGGTGTCATTATTATAAGAAACAAGACCTTATTATAATAAACGAGACCATAGAAGAGAGATTATCTAGACTTGAAGAAGAAGATGGTTGGTTCTTTATCTATTGTGGTGGAGTGCGACAATATTGATGTTTTGACATCAGTAATTTTTGATATTTTTAATCATTGAGTTTTAGATTTTGGATTTTTTACATATGACGTCTGATAAGTATTACTCTTCCAATGTCGACAAGGAGGGAAGTGCATTTTGTATGGGCATGATGTGTAGATATTGAGAAATTGGTTTAATATGGATTCTGATGTAGGTGTAATCCGCACTCTAAATAATGTTTACCATGTTTCAGATCTTAGAAAGTTTTTGACCTCTTTAGGCCATTTGGTATAATTATGATACAATATTACTATTGAAAACGACAGTATGAGAGTTTCTTGAGAAACACTTGTGATTATGAAGGGTATTATGGTCCGAGCATGCATTTACTCAGAGGGTATCATTATTCTTGAGGAGTCGTGTGTTGGAATTGATAGCATTAGAGGATTGAATGCTACTAGGCTTTGACATTTGAAATTAGGTCATATTTCAGACAAGAACTTAGGGTTGCTTCGTACGACGAAATTTATTAAAGGGGAAATCTTCATTAAAGTGGATATCTGTCAAAAGAGTGTATTGCGTAAGCATATCGAAGTATCTTTCGGTGTTGGTAAGCATAATTCTAGAGGGTACTTGACTATGTTCATTCATATGTTTGAAGATCCGTTTCCACGGCTTCCATTAAGGGAGCTTTGTATTTTGTACCCTTTATTTATGAGTACTCATGCAGGGTTTAGTTGTATGAAATGAAAGTCAAGTCGGAAGTGTTTGAGAAATTCAAAGTGATTAACTCTTGCTGAAAATCAAACTGGGACTTGAAGATTTTGAGGTTCGACGGTGAATATGCCTCGGAAGATTTTCTTGATTACTGCAAACATCGTGATATTAAAAAATATTTTGTTGCACCTGAGGGCCACAATCCAATAAGGTTGTAGGAAGAATGAATATAACTTGAAAAAATTCGTTGCTTGAGATTGACTATGGATTTGTGCAAAGATTTTTGGACTGAATCCAATTCAACTATTGTTCATATTATAAATCAGATTCCATGCTCAGCATCGACGAGAAGATTTCAAAGAAAAAATGGAAAGGTAAACTTGTAAGTTTAGTTATTTCTGTATTTTTATTGTCTTATATACATTCGTAACACATGAAATGAGAAGTTGGAACCTAGAATTTTCAAACATATTTTGGTTGGTTATACAAATGTCTTTTAAGTGTATCGTATTTGGAACTCTAAGATGAAGAAAACTATTCACTCAAGACATGTAATCTTTGATGAGTCAGCTATGTTTTAGCTTTAGCGAGTTAGCTATGTTCAAGCCTTTACAAGACTTATTTGACAATCCAGACTTACATGGAGAAAAGCCTACGGAGATGGGGATTATTCTCACTTTTCAGTCTAGGAGCAGAATTGTTACTATTGATGATAACAAGAATGCAATTAATGAGATATCACATGAAATTTCACATGGTTCTTTTAATAGTGAGGTTGATGTTCACGACACTAGAGATGATTTGGTTCAAGTTGGAGTTCATGGTGATTTAGGCGACGTTGGAGCCACCTGGATTAGTTGGCATACAAGCACCTTAAAGATACGAAGAGTGGTACTATGCAAACCTTAGCATTGGTGATCGGTTTGGCTATGCATTGCATACGTTCAGGACGAATTTCTAGATTTTGATGATGCTTTCAATTCAAGTGATAGTTTAAAGTGGATTTGTCTATGAAAGAGGAGATGCAGTCTTTGCAGAAGAACAAAACTTGGAAGTTAAATCCATTACCTCAGGGAAACCGAGCTACAAGATGCAAGTGGAGATCAATGTCAATGACGATGGAGGACACAAGGCTAGACTGGTAGTGAAATGCTTGTTACAGAGAAAAGGGAGAGAATACGTTGAGATGTTTACCCCTGTATGGAATACCTCTATTCAAATTTTATAGGCTATTTTTGCTTATCAGGACCGAAATTGGGGCAACTTGATGTGAAGACGACCTTTCTGCATAAAAACTTAGAAAGGACCATTTATATGAAGTAACCGGATGAGTTTATTGTAAGTCCTTGTAAGTCCGATTGAGTTTGTAAATTGAAGAAGTCACTTTATGGTCTGAATTAGTCGTCTAGACAATGATAAAAAGTTTTGATTATTTTATGCTTAGTATTGCCTTTGATAGAAAATATAAAAGATTTTTGTGTTTATTACAAGCAAATATTATTTTATGCTTAGTATTGCCTTTGATAGAAAATATAATTTTTTTATTACAAGCATAGTGGAAATTCAGTGTACTTACTTCTGTTTGTCGATGACATGCTTATTGTTTCAGAAGATATAAATAAAATCGACCGGTTAAAGTTGTGTTTGAAAGCAGAATGCGAAATGAAAGATCTTGATGAAGTCTAGAAAATTATAGACATGGAGATTTGTAGGGATATAAAGATTGAAGTTATAAGATTGGATCAAAAACAACATATTAGTAAGATGCTTTGCATGAAGAAGGCAAATGTAATTGGTTACCAATGCCTTTGCACATAAAACTTCATGAAAAGGACTCTTCGATTTATGATGAAGATGGGACTTATATGGCAAATGTATCCTATATTAGTCCAATTGAAAGTTTGATGTATGTTATGGTTCATACTAGGCCTGATCCTGCATATGTTGTTGAATTGGTTAGTCGTTACATGAGTAATTATGAAAAATCTCATTAGGAAGCTATCAAAATTATTTTCAGGTATCTTAAAGGAACATTAAATTTTGGGCTTTCTTTTTGTGGTGGAAATGATTACAATTTGCTTGGTTAATGTGATTCAAATTATGGTGAAGATAAATACCGAAGGAAGCCAAACTTTTGAATATGTATTTACTTTTGGTGGTACCGCTATTAGTTGAAGTGTGCATGGTTGCAAACTGGTAGTTGCATTGTCTACTATAGAAGAGTTAATAACTCATGTTGAAGTAGCTAAGAGGACACCATATTTGTAGTGGTGGTTATTATGTGAATTGAGCTTTGTACATTATTGTGTGGCGATGCATTGCGATAGCCAAAGTGCAATTCATTTAGAAAAATTTGACTTTCAACTCGAGAACAAAACATATAAAGGTAAGAGAACTTTTTATTGTAATTGTGAATGAAGAAAAGTTGGTTCGTCTATAAAAAATTCACACAAAGAATTATACAACATACATGATTATTAAGTCGTATGTTGCTAAGTTCGAGCATTGCTCGAACTTGATTCAGTTATTAAGATGTTAGGTGGCACATTGTGACACAACGGGGGAAGAGAGAGTTAATAACTCATGTTGAAGTAGCTAAGAGGACACCATATTTGTAGTGGTGGTTATTATGTGAATTGAGCTTTGTACATTATTGTGTGGCGATGCATTGCGATAGCCAAAGTGCAATTCATTTAGAAAAATTTGACTTTCAACTCGAGAACAAAACATATAAAGGTAAGAGAACTTTTTATTGTAATTGTGAATGAAGAAAAGTTGGTTCGTCTATAAAAAATTCACACAAAGAATTATACAACATACATGATTATTAAGTCGTATGTTGCTAAGTTCGAGCATTGCTCGAACTTGATTCAGTTATTAAGATGTTAGGTGGCACATTGTGACACAACGGGGGAAGAGAGAGAGCCTTAGAGTTTGTAGAAAATATAGCATTTTTCTTGTGTATGGGAGATTAGTTGTTTCTGCCTTTGGATTGAATACTTTCAAGACTTCGTTTGAATAATGTCTTTGTCAGAGCTCATTAGTAAAGCGTAATGGGCGGTGGTCTTGTCGAAGCTAATTGAGAAAATTTCTGTTCGTATATCTTGTATTTAATGGATATTGGTTGAAAGTGGAGTTTGAAGTAGACTTTGTTTGAAATATATTTGAGTCAAAGTGAAGCGACTTAAATATATGTTAAAAGAACACAAATAGCATATTTGGTTACGATTTGATTGATCGAATGCAAATTAATTGTATTTAAAAACGATACGTAATTATCTCATGAAGAGAAACGTAAAAGATAAAAATAATTAATTAATTCCTTAATCAATTGATTAATAAAAGACGGGCATGTTGGATTTTTTTTAAGATTGTAACATATGCGTTTTCTTATGAAATTAATCTTCAATCAATAGTGAACTAACATGACACTGATTTATTAACATAAGTCTGTTCTACCCTAAGTATCTAATCTTATATAAATGAAGTCATTCATTAGAGATAAAAACATTCTTTCAAATTCTCATTCTTGTCTATTATTATATTGAACCCTTGTTAAAACAAATGTATCGATATCTTGTAATTTTCTTTGAAATATTAATAAAATTCATCTCCATCAAAATAGATGTACGTTATCATATCGATGATGGAAACACTAAATCTTCATTTAGTTTGCTAGGTCTATTTAATGTTTGTTTATTTCAATTTGCCTGTATATAAGGAAAGCTGAAATAGGTCCCGATTGTTCAATTTTTCTATTTTATTATTATTACCTACGTAGGCTTTGTTTCGGAGTTTTATTATTATTATTACCATCATCATCGGTTTTGACTGGTTTTGGATTTCATTTGTTGTCATAACTCTTGTTTATAAGTTTTTTTTCCACATCGG
Source organism: Allium cepa (assembly GCA_030765085.1). Classification (NCBI taxonomy): domain Eukaryota; kingdom Viridiplantae; phylum Streptophyta; class Magnoliopsida; order Asparagales; family Amaryllidaceae; genus Allium; species Allium cepa. The sequence continues at coordinate 436,442,213 of CM060943.1, forward strand.
TTATTGTTGGCTATAAAACCAGTGAAAATCGATGAAGTGTAATTTTGATGTTAATTTTCAACTCATCAAATTGAGGTGTTTCCATGGTTTACAATTTTTTTTTTTTTCAATTATACCCACACCAATCGTCTTGGAAAATTAATATTCATTAAACTAGAGAATAATTGTAATAATATACATGTAATGTAGCTTTAGTGGAAAACTCTTAAAACCGGTGTATGTTGAACACTTAAGCATGTATTGATCGGCTGTATAACACTTGATATAAACTAATCAAAACTGCTACGATCATTGACGGTCAAAACCGGTATTTTCAAAACCTCTCATAACCCGTACTACAAAACTCTCAAACGGAGCCGTAGGCTTCCGCTGAGATTTGAGATAAATTGGTATTACATTAAAATGCTCCCTAACAAATATGGTGACTTAGAACCGAGGAGCGTTTCATCGTACTGCTATACCATGTTGGTAAATGATGCAAGGATTAACATTCTCTTTTGTTCCATTCAAGATAAAACAGAAATTATAACGTATCATATGGTTCCATTCATCTTACATCAGACTTTAAACATGCATGATATATATGTAATAATTTTTTTTCGAACTTTGAACATGCTACAAGCCTACAATACCAAATTCATTAATTCACCGATAGAAGTTGGGTTAATGTTCCTTTATCGCACACTGGTGACAACCTAGTATCTAGTCTTGATAATAATAGAGAAGAATAAGTGATTTGAATCTGTTTTGTACTCGTTACTTTTTCCCTGCTACCATTTTAGAATATGAGCACAGTTAATGTGTTTATAAGGGTTTTTTCTGATCTTTCAATTTTTGTGTGCAGTTGAACAAGCACTTGCTCATCCTTATCTGGCATCATTGCATGATGAAAGTGACGAGCCTGTATGCACAATGCCTTTCAGTTTCGACTTTGAACAGCACGCTCTCTCTGAGGAGCAAATGAAAGAGCTCATTTACCGCGAAGCCCTTGCTTTCAACCCTGAATATCGACAATAATAGAAGTATATCACGTGCTGTTACTCGTTAATGTTACCATCTTCAGTTCGTGTAGTCTTTCTTTACATTGTACGTTGTCCACAATCTGTGATAGTTCCTTGATGTAAATATGTATCATTATCATCTCTTACGTAACTTTATTTTCCCATTTGCCTGACTAATTCTTCTGGCATGTCATGGGGGTACTTGAGTGTTGGATTCAGTACTAGTTTGGTGGTGTTTTGTGCATTTAGTTATTGTATCATTGCTGAAAATCATTTGTTACGGCTTCTTTCTTTCGGCTTGGTGTTTAAATATTTGGAAACCTCGACTAAGTGTTTGGTTTGTTTGCGGTTTCTATTAAGTTTTGTACTGGTATCTTGCTCAGATGTCAGGTTTTTTCGTAGTTTACCGATTATTCAATACAAGTTTTGCATGTGGGAAGCTCTAGCTGTTTTCATAGAAGCACGTTATTGATATTGATTTGACGCTTGAAAGAAGCATTGACAGTAAGGCATTGGGTATCATGTTTCAGTTGAGGATGCAAGTTTGACACTAAAACGAGTGGAGAAATACAAATTTGCATTGTTATTCTTTTGTGATTTGCGACAATCGCACTAATTTGGACGATTTGAGTGCTATATTTTTCTTTATACTCAAGAAGAATACTAGAGCAGTGGTTTTGAAATTCCTCCAAGACACAACATATGACAAGTCACAGAGTTTACAGTTATTCTTAAACTAACGATCGGTCTGTATATATTCAAACCAAAGAATGAAAGATAGGACTAATAATAGATTACAAAGTAGATGGAGTTGGATGTTAAAGATATCAATGAAAGCTTTAATCACAGATTGTGTTACCCACCTCTTATTATTTGTCTTTGATAGCTACATTTTTGCTTTGCTTCCTATCACTTCCACGAAAAGATTCTACGTTTATCCGTGTTCCAATTCAATTTTACCGTACATTTTGTTTTGTACTACACTGTAATTGTAGTGCATAACTTCATTCCATAATTGAATCGATTTACGCTATTGTTAGTATTGTTCGAGCAGTCTCATTGTATTATATAAAAACGTCGCCTTAATAAAATATGCATTTACTACACCTTCTATGATTTAATCGGCTAATAAAACGTTGTTCAATACATAATAAAATTGATAAAAAATTTGATTCTAATTTATTGTCATGTAACTACATATGACATTGCCATCTCGATTTGAGGAGAAAGGTATCGTGGCCATGATACTTTTGTAGCCACTATGTGTAACGCTACCAATAGTTTCACAAAATTTAAAGACTATTTGTGACAGCTGAGATGTGTTTGTAACTCAATTTTGAAACATATACTTCTTACCTTCGAATTTTAACAGCCATGTGAATATTATTTTTTATATAATTAATTTTTTTTGGCAGTAAAATAAAAATTGACCAAAAACGCAAAGTAATTTATAAATTGTATGTTAAGAAGAAGGAAATAAAATAAAAATAGATAAGAATATTATTCCAGAAATACTCATGGCTGCAACTTACTAGATAAACATTACCAGCAGCTATATAGATAATGTTGCACTTCTATGTAAATAATATAGAGTTAACTTGGAATGTATAAGGTAAATTGGAGCACACTTAATCAAATTTAATTATTTATGCAACATACTACATATATAATTGACATCATACAGTGTTTTAAATTATTCACAATTTTATTCTTTTACAACAATTTGCAACAATCTTATTAAACTAATATATAGCATGTGAAACCAAACTGTAAGATTCTCTCCTTATCTTGAAGCCACATCCAAAAATTCACTTTTGATGCCCCCAACTTGCAAGTCAAACCCCCGAATAATAATAATAATAACAGTTATCGGTCAACGGCCGGCTGAAGAAGTTGTAATTTCTTTCTCTTCTGATCTGACATGTAATATATTAATATTTAATTAATCTCTTCATCGACATCGAAGATCCTCTTGGAACCGTCCGCCGCCACATGCGGGACCCGGTTCTTCCTGCGACCGGCTCCAACCGGTACGCTGCGCAGGGTACCTCCAGCTGTCCAGTACCTGTGGCAACTTTTGCAGAAGTGCCGTGGCTGGTTAACATTGTAGTTGTTGAAGTAGCAGAACTTGGTTTCCTTGCTCTTGCATCGCGGGCATGGAAGCACTTTTGCCGGTCCTGATTTCGCCGGCGCTGTCTCCTCCACCTCCGACGAGGACGACGTTGAAGTTGAAGATTGATCAATGGATTTGTTACTGTTGTTGGATTGGACGATTGTTTTCCCGAACAATTTTATTGCTTGCGGTTTATTGGTGGACATGGTCATATAAGCGAGAGAAATTGAGAAAAGGGAGGGTTTAATGTTGGTTTTTGTGCAATTGAGAGTATACATGACACTGTTTTATATAGAGGGGTTTCGATATAAATCTCATAGTTTAATATTTAGTTGGTTTCTATATTTATATATTTATTATTATTATAGAGTGCTCGCATGTGGTTATGTAAAAAATATAATGTAAATGATCTTGTTAACTATCTTTGATAAGTTACATTCGTTAAGGTATCCATGTATTCATAAGTTTTTAATAAACTCGAATCAAGAACATGATGCTGAAGTAGTGAACATTTGAATAATTTGAAGCAATATATTATAAAATTTTAAGTTGTACTTTTTTTAATATAACATTTTTTAAGGGGCAACCGAAGACTTCATTTTCGATTTCTATTTGCATTACGAACAACTGTCGATGAATAACATTTTCCACGACAATCAACCATTAACAACTATAGTTTAGTGGTTGATGACTGTGGAAAATAGTGTTGGTCGGCAGTGCAAAACGACTTTACACAATGGTTGGTTGCCGTATGAAATGACTTCAGTATTAAAAATCACACAAATTTTATTGTGCTTATTATTATTTTCTTTGGTATATGTGAGAAGGAAACTGGGTGTCTTTAGCAACACATTAAATTATTTGATGACAATTAAGCATTATTTTCAAGAATATACTTGGGCCCGGTCCAAGAGCAATACTCTTGAGGAATTTGAATTGGACGACCCCTAATGGGGCAACAGGAGGAAGAAGAAAAACATGAAGGTATCTTTACGTTTGAAATAAATTATTTTTAATATATATCTATCACACAATATTTGGTTGAGCGATTATTCAATTGTCATTTTGTCATGATGCTACGGGTCTAACTCCTGCAAACATTAAAAAAATGATCACATTTTTGCTCATCCTTCTCGTTTCTATTCTTTTATTTTTATTTCGATTAGGGATACCCATCCCATTGGGATGGCCTTAGACATACTGGATGTAAAATGTGAATTTGAAAATTGAAGTCAAAGTTTTTAAATCTATATATACCTCTGTATAAATCTTTTCTCTCTCCTTGTTTCTCTCCCATGCTATTTAAATAGTTAAAAAGGGAAAATTTTAGAAGATTGAGACAAATTGTAAAGGCATAAGCACGTTAGAGTGAAGATTCTCAAATACTTAAAAAAAAGAAGTAGAGGATATAACTCAGAACCGAAAGCAAGGACAATGATGAAGATCATTTATATTGATTGAGATCATCAGCAAAATTAATGAATAATTTTTAATCAAATCCTACCAATTATGTTTTTAAAATTTAATTCTTAATATACTTGAAGTATACTATATTGGGTGGTAATTCAATTCGTTAATGGTTTGGTGATGTTTTGAAGTTAGATTAGACTATGATTTTGTGATATTTGCTAAGAATTTTTATTTGAAGTTAAATTAGTGTATGACTTTATGATATTCGATTCGATATTTATTACGTGAATTTGACTTGGATGGTATTTACTAAATATTTTGAAGGACTTTGATTGGTGAAATTGCTCGATTAGTCGTTGTATGGACCGGTTCGAAATCAAGAATGTGAACATAATCCATTCAAGATGATTAAAATGATTTAAGGTTGTGTTATTCAAATTTCATAAATAAGAAGATAAGTTAATAATGGTGTCTTAGCTTAATCTGCTTCGGTCCTAACCGGCTTGGGCTCATGCCAGCTTACCGCAAGCTACTCAAGAATTAGAATAGGTCGGCACGTCTTCTTTGATTGTCGTCTAGGTTGGACCTTTGTCGGCCTATCTTCTCCACGGCACTTTAGGTTGGCCCCTCGGAAAGTGCACCCCGAAGCAAAGACAAAGCCAACTCGTCAAGTAAAGTAAGATATCTGCACTACTCGGCCCGGTCCTCATCGTCCGGCCCCCTTTTATAACCAGCTGGCTCATAGATAGTCCGTCTACTCGAGCACCTCCCTTAGTCGTCCACCGATCAACGTATCCCTATATTTCCTCGGGCACGGCCTATCGCTAACTGGCTCTGATGCTGCTCCCCGCAAGAAACTTTATAGTTGGTCCGTCATGTCGCTTTGAGTAGTACAGCTAGACCTACCCAGCTCAGGCCCGCTGCTTTAAGACTACCTCTGCCGATTTCCTACCTCTTTACATATCCCTAGGAAAGGCAGGCCTGCTTGGTCCACCTTGTCATATCAGCATGTAGGTAAGATCAATAAAGAAGTACAACTAAGTGTGTCCTCTTCTGATACAAAGCATGTTATGCAACATGCTTCTACTATGCATGAACATTATCTGAACAGTAAGAGCATGACATGCAACATGCTTGACCTCAACCACTGATTACCTTCACTTCACTAGTTGTCCTTCATCAAACCTGTTCAATCAGATCTATGGTGTAGTGCCTTTCCAGCTGGTTTTACAGTATCATCTCAGCCGTTCCAGCATCATTTTCAATAACTATAAATATGGGTGAGTGTTTGGTTGGTTTGATCGGTTTTGAGGAAAAAAATGTCAAACCGAATCGATACCGAAAAAATTAAAATCGAACCGAACTGAATTAATTTCAATTAATCATATCGATAATCGATATAACTAAAGTAAAAAGGTAAGTAAGAGAAACAAACATATTATATTATTTAAATGATTGGTTTACTCAGAGGAAAATATAAATTTATGTCTAAAGATATTTTTTTGAGTATTTTTTGAAGTTTGAAAAATCAACCTTTTTCAGTAGGTAAACTTTGTTTTTTTATCATTAAACCAATTACTAAAAGTATCACAATACCATAAATTTGAATAATATAATAGAAATTATGTTAATTGGGTTGAACCGGTAATTAAAATAAAATTATTTTACAAACCGAATTCAAATCGATATAATTTCATAACTGAACCGAACCGACTGAAATAAACTGGTTTGATCAGCTAATTCGGTTCTACCTGAATATTTCTCCCCTATATATAAATACCCTATGCATAGCAAATTCAAAGAGGTTGGTCATCAGCTGCCAAGGGTCGACTGTTCAGAGGTTGGTCGCCACGAATCAAGAGTCAAATACTCAGAGGTCAGTCGCCACCCACCAAGGGTCAATTTATTTAAAGGATCTACCGGTCACTCATAATCTCGTGTACTCAGTTTAGCATCAAATAGAAGATTCTCACAGCAACTCACCGTTTATGGTTCTAAGCTCAACAATCCCTTAAGATTAGCAACAACATTAGTCTTAGCTGCCTCTTTTATCTTGTTGTATCTCCTGTAATTCCTGTAATTTTAAGAGAGCCGTATAATAAGAGGAATTCACAGTGGACGCAGGCAGCTCCACTGAACTAATGCATATCTGGTATCATTTACCTATTGAATGCTAATGTTTGCTCTTAAATTGGACGATCGGCAAGTGACCTTTTCTTTTCTTGGTGCAATTCTGAGATTGATGAAAAATATAGTTAACATTCTTACGCTAGAAGGAGGACTCGAACATTCGATCTTATGGTTAGTAGGCTCCTATTAAAGCTGTTTTCATAGTTGGTATCCCAGATCAAGTATGAATTATGGCAACTGCAAGTGCGGTCCGGCTCACCACTCTGATCACCTAAAGGACCCCCCCAATGGTCTCGGTTTTTCCCCACGCCGCGTGAAACCGTGGGACATGCTTGCTTCTCTCTTCACCATACTGACGATATCGACCAAATTACAGTAGTAGTACATATGTGTGCTGCATGAGGATCATGCCAGCTGGTCGAAAAAGTTTCCCATGCCCTAGCTTCCGTAGGGTGCAAGCAGCAATGACACATGAGCATGGGGAATGAGCCTCCCATTGCTCGCCAAGCATATCCCTACGAGTGCCCTAATAGACCAGCCTTATGACTAGGTCTGGAGGTAGGATTGTCATCGTTAGTGATCTTGATCTCCGCCTCACTCCTCCTTGAGAAATCCCTGAGATCGCACTTATGTCAATATCCAGGGCGGCCTCCACGGTCTGTTGAATGAATCCCTCCACCACCTTCGCCCTCAAATGTTCCTACAAGCAATCATATGCCCATTTACATGTATAGGCACACCTAAGATCAACAACTAACGACTTTCTCAAGCTTGCTTCTGAGTCCACGGCCTTCTATGAAGGGAGCATTGAAATCTTCAAAGCCTACATTGTTCATCACTACTGCCAATGCTATCTAACAAGGATGAGTATTCATGTGCTCATTACCTTACTTAGGGATCGCCGCCCTTCTCCGCCCAAGACCACATTAGCCATCGCTCCCCTCCTAACTGGTAGACTCCCCTTCTAACGGCTATGGATGTTGCAGTCATCCATAGTTATCAATCCTCGACGATCAAATACGGTAATGTTAGATGCATTGCTATAACAGAAACACATGGATATGAAATTTTTTGTATCAAAAAACAACTTTCTCATTCCATTTCAAAGCATTACAAATTCGTTACATAATCCGAACACGAGAACCACGTTTAGAGAAAATATAATTATTACAATATACGCTAAGAGCGACATATGGAGATGCTCCCTTGGATAATCAGAGTATATAACTATACAATTAAACAACTTTGACTTTACAACAAAACACAGCGGAAATAAAATAGAAAAGAACTCTAAATAGTTATCATGTCTCCCGCACGTCTCCGGAAGCTTATTCGTCTAAAGAGGTACTTGAAAATCTCAACTCTCAAACCACTCAATATCAATTGAGCACCCGAGAGTTTAAGAGGAAAACATAAACTTCATGTCAGAAATAAAGCCTGGTATGAATAATAATCTACCATCTTATACCATTTAGATATCCAGTGAGACCACCCCACTTAGCTGAAAGGGTTTCCCCCTCATTAATGTCTTATCCAAAACTTTATAAAATCCATATATTGTGCTCCTACATCCACAATGGTTAAAACATAGAAATTTAAAATATTATGATGATATGCAAACAAGTAAATCAATTTTGGATTACCCATCCTCATTCATTTTGACTATCTGTCACAACTATAGTTTATAGCGTCACTATTAACCTATTAGTTTTCATGGGCTGACTAATAACCTATTTAACTTATGGACTCTATGTTCGGTTTCATAGTTTTAATAGGACCACTAAGAACCTATTGGCCCCTTCCAATAACTTCATCATTCATGTTTCTCGCTGAACCTATTGGTATTTCTAATAACTTCCCTCTTATCCTATTTTTCATGGGTTGACTAGAAGCCTATTAACTTCTGTGAATAACCTAATCCGGATAGAGTTTTCATGGGTTCATTACAAACCTATTAGCCCATACCAATAACTCTTTCTAATCATAGTTTTCATGGATTTAATATGAACCTATTGGCTCCTGCCAATAACTTATTCTAAGCATAGTTTTCATAGGTTTAATATGACTGTTTATCTGACAACTTCTTTAACTAGTATTTAGGCATCCTATATTCTGGTCTACCTGACCTCCTGGATGCAATTCTACTCAGGAGTTAACTCAATTTATATTCACTACTGGGTCAACCTAGCTGGTTATTCTGTTCCTTTTCCCCAAATTACAGTTATGGGTCCATATTAATGTGAATATGCATATTAGAAGAAGCAAACATAATAATACCAACCCACATGGTTTGATATCATTGAAATCATTTTCATATAAAACATGGTTAATCCCTTTAACCTATTATTTTATTAAGGAAACCTTCTTCAAAGTTCTGATTTAAAAGAATTTAAAAGCTCTTTTATAATGCCATGGGTTTTACCTTTGAAAATTGGGACTAGATTCTTTATTTTGAAAATTATGGCTTTCGAAACCATTGGAAAACTTTCTTTCGAAAGCATTCAAATCTTCTTTTCAAAGCTCTAGGCACTTGCCTTTCGAAACACTATAAAACCTTTCTTTCGAAACCTTTCGTATGTATTAAAATATTACCATTCAATTATAGAAGCATAGCTTCGAAACTATTTGAAAGTACCCCTTTCGAAACCATTGGGTTTAATTTAAAACATATCTGATTAGGTCTAAGTGAATACAAGCGAAAGCATCCCTTTGAAACCATTGAAAAGAGTTTGGGGAAAAACAGATGGCTTTGACGCCATCCTTTCGAAAGCTCAGACCATTAAGTAAAACATTTGAAGGATAGCTTCGAAACCCCTTTCGAAGCCATTGCCTTCGAACCCTTGAATCCTTTCAAAATTTTTTAGGAAGTGGCTTCATACAATATAAACCAAAGCTACCTTTCAAAAGCATTGATGACTTCAATCCATTTGAAAGGCATATGAGCGGTAGAAGGGTTTAAATTTGGTTGAACCCACCCTTTACGAAAGCATTATTTAAAAACCAAGTAACTCCTTCGGAAGCTACAATTTAAATAAGAGGCAACAACCCATTTCGAAAGCAATTTAGAAAGGCCCCTTCGAAAGCATCTATTTTGACTCCTTTGAAAGCGTTTGGTAAAAACAGGAAAGCACGTTTCTTTAGGAAGTAAAACAAAGGCTTCGACCCCATCGAAAGCTATGTTTCGATACCATGCTTTCTGCCCTTCTCCAATCCACTACGTACTATATTATGATACTTTGTGTATTGGTTTCGGCTTAGTTGGTTTCGACCTGGTAGGTTTCGACTTGGTTGAAGGTGGAAGCATATGGTCGAAAGGTGCTTCTGAAAGTGGCAGAACCCACTTTTCTGGGTAAAGACTTATTTAATGCCAATTAAAGTAATTACTTTATAACTAACCTGCTTATTTGTAAACATTTAATTGGTTGTCATATACTTTTAAAATTCTTTACCAAAATAAATGCCACATAATTTCAGATCTAAACAAAGATTAATTTTCATAATTAAGCCCTTCCATAAGCAAAACAATTAAAATAATTAAATCCTTCTTTTAAAATAATTTAATTTCCATAGTAAATTACTTAGGAAAAATCCTCAAAATTACAGAAATTCACTTTCAATATGTTATCTAACATATAAAAATTTCAGACCCAAATTCTACATAAAATAACCGAAATTAATTTCTAAACTCAATTGTTCATATTTTCTTTTGAAAATTCATATAAATTTTCCATGGCTTGGAAAATAATAAAAATTAAAATTCATCTCCAAAATCATGTTTTACATAACATATAACTTCTTCATATAATTTGAAATTCATTATAATCGGTTTTACCCTTAAAACCATATAAAACTAGATTCAAATAATCTTGTTTAAATCAAATATGTTATAAAACCCAAAAGTATCATCATCAAAATCATCATTGTAATGGATTTAATCTTAAACCTAAAATCAAATGATTATGAAAAAAAAATAGAGATGATTTAGATTATTATTCACCTTGATTGGGATAAGGACTTTGAGATTTGATTGAAATTAATCTTCCTTGCTTTAATTCCTTAGCTTTAGATTGATTTCCCCCTTTTTTCTTTCTCTAGTAATTACCGGCTTTTTTTTCCTTTTGATTTATGTTTTCGTGAAATGAAAAATGAATGCGTAGCATAAAGGAAACGAGATATATAAGGGTAATGGGATTGCATATTACCCTAAATACCCTTGCGTTAATTATTCTCCTAATTAACATACAAACCATTTATAAGCCCATTTATATAATTAATTACGCTCGGCCTCTAATTTACTTTCAAGTCTTAATCCCCTTATCACTCTAAGATTAACATTATTCTATTCAATTTATCCAATTATATCTCCTGAATAATGTTATTAAAAATTAGAGGTGTTACAACTTAGCTCCATGGACTATTGATGATTCAACTACTAAAACTATCATTTTCATTTGAAAGACCTCCATTAACGGATATCTAGCCTTGCCCGATAGCAACAAACAAACTAACAAACAACTTTGAGGTAACACATGTCCTAAATGTGATTTACGCTAATGAGGTGTAGCTCATTTAGGCATAACCCTCATCTTTCTACTGAACGTCGCAGGGCCGATGGCGCTCTCGACCAATGAATACAACCCTACTCCTCACATATATAGTACCAACCTTGCTGACATATCGCCGAGTCTACACTCACCGTCCCGTTTAGATTTTCTAATGCAATCAAGGAAATGCCCACTTGATTACTTACCACATACCCCTTAAAAGGTTGAAGCAGACCCTACTTAGCCCTTTGACACTTCGACCAGGGCAAACCATCCTATTTTGGTATATTCACTTCACCTATACACGATCGTATAATTCCACAGGTCTTACCGTTGGTGATCTCTCACATCATTACAATGTATACACAACCACCGATAGTCTCTTTAGAAGGTAGACTTCTATTATGCAACACTATTGACCTCGTATCCCAATACAGACCAACAATTAAGTCATTTTTAATTAATCTAAGTTATTGACTAGATTCAATAATTCACATCCATCATAAACGCATATTAGAGGCGATAATTTTTTTATTGAATTACTACGCGTCCCGTTCAACTGTTGGTATTCAGTTATTTTTACTCAACTTGCTTCTTGTTCCATTAATGATATTTTAATGCCAATTACCGCTTACTTCTACTTTAATAGATTAAATATATTTTATTACTTAATTATAACTTGATACCATTATATTCTACTATTCCTTTTCAACTACTACTACATATTTTTTGACTACTGTAATTTTCTTAATTACTCTTTTCATTGCTTTACATACATCTTGTCACTTACTATTATTTTCTAACTTATCGCATATATTAGATTTATAATTGAATTATTGTTATTATTTCTAATTATAATGTTTTAATTTATACTTCGGGATTTCTACATTTAATGCTTTGGAATTACATCTTCCTAAAAAGAAACTTTAATACTAGTATTTTCAATAAATTATCTAAAAGAGTACTTGTGTTCCGTTTGCAATTACATGGAATTAAATTTTTTGGTTTTATTGAAATAGAGGGTACAAAATACAGTAAACGTTCTTATTTTATACATCTCTTTCTTTTAGGCACGTTCCTTGTTATTTTAAACGATACACTTTTATTCATACTTAAAAAACCGGTTAATTTATTTATAGAAATTTACATTACAGCGTACTTCATTCTAATGAGTTAAAATACTACTTAAATCTTGATCCAAATCATAATAACGTATAATTCATGTTTGCTAACATACATCATCTAACCAACAAACCTAGAATTACTATACAATCTCATTAATTTAGGGACTACTTTCACCATTACTTCCCAGATTCAAGTTTGTGCAATATTGTAATCAAAGTTAACAATTCACAAAATTTGTTGTCATGGTTTTCAACTTCATCACATGTATATAATTAAGCCTACAATTCCAAAATTATATTCAGACATAAAAAGAACATATTTACAATGACATAAATCCAATATTATATAAAAATATATAATTTCTGACTTATCTCTAATTTCAAATCTCCAGATCTGGATCTATTCTTCTTATTTGACTCCCTTCTCCTTTTACTAAAATATATATTAAAATGTATACGTATTTATTAGAACTGTAGATCTGAGAAGGGATTTGAACTAATGTGCTTGTAAGATTCTAGATTTAGAATTTACCCTTTCTTCGTAGAATTGATTCTACGGTTATCCTTCTTCGCTTTTAATTTTTGATATTCCCCTCATATATATATATGTGTGTGCGTGTGTGTGTGTGTGTGTGTGTGTGTGTTATGCCATTTTACAATATTTATATTTCCTATAATTTTTGGAGAAAAGAAAATGGTGAAGCTTCGCTCCTTGATTTAGAAAATATGAGAAGCAAAGTGAGGGATTAGACCTTTATTCGTAAGCGTACGAATCAATTTCATACGTTATATTTTAATTTATTAAATCTGGACCATTAGCCTAGGTTCATTTTTTCCGCCATAGCAGCCATTGTTCGAATGTTATACCCCTACCAGTTGATCGCTAGCTGTCGACCGGTCCCAATGAAGGGTTCGACCAGTTGCTTGTGTATACGTTAAGTTTTATTTTGTTTCTTTTATTTCCTTCTAGGACTAATTTTATTTCATCCGATGTTAATGTTAATTTTAATATTACTCATGTTGAAGTATTAGTTTAACGTTAATCGCGGTATTTATTTTCTTTTAATCTCTGATTTGATTAGATTTAACATAGTCAATTACTTAAATGATTAAATTTAGTGGAAATTAGGTTGGAGGGCTTCTCATTTTAGGTTAATAAGTTTTAAGGATAATTCTTATGAATAATTAATTTTGAGGACAACTTACAGGAAAATGATAAATTCATTCACATTTTAAGTTATATAGGAAAATACTAAATTCATTTATCGTTATTTTTGTAGAGCGGAAAATGATAACTTCATTTATCTTTTTCCGGTAAATTGTCCATAAAACTAATTTTTCAAAAGTGTCATCCTTCAAGCTTATTACCATACACAAAAAGCCATTTAATTGAAAATCCCATAAAATTTACATCTAATGTTGACATTAACGTAAGCTACTGATACTTACTTCTGCTCCAATTTATTTACTTCCTTTTACACTTTCTCAATTAGATTTAATTTGTTATATGCTATTAATTACCTGTATTTTTAATGGTTGCTTAAACGCTAAGTTAATAATATTTATCGCCTTCTTTATTTTTAGATGTTAACATTCGTTACCTTCACGCACATGAATTCATAATTATTTCCTTTTCAATGCACATTTAATTAGATTTACCACAACCATTTCCTTTAACGTTAACATTTATATGTAATGCCAATTTTAGTGTTAAGTTATTAACAGTTAGCTTCTTAGTTGGTTCTAAACTGTTTTCGATTCGAAAACTTCATACGTTAATAATTTTTGCATTTGAACTTCGAATGGTAAAACTTTATTTATGAAAATTGATCAGAAAATCACCACGAATACAATGATGCAAGTTTTGTAGTCAAATTTTGATGTTTGTAAAAATTTCATTTTTGGGCTTTAATAATTATTTATTATGGTTCACTTTAATTAATATTATTTTATTTTACGAGGTGTAACACTGTTATCTTTCTGAAATTGTAGCCTGTGTTATAGAAGTAAAAAAGTAATAAGCAATTTAGGATCAAATAAGTTTTGGATTTTGTAGTTTCAGTATGCACTTCAAAAGATGCCGATGAGAAGCATCGGTTAGGAAATCCTAACCATTATAATAAAAGTGAGGAGATGAAGGAAGAATATAGTTATTTCTTATATCTTAAAACCATTTTTCGCTTCGAATCATCTTCTATGTCCTTTTGAAACGATGCTACTATCTACACATATTTAAACTAGCATTAACGCTACTTAAATATGTATTAGAATTTATCTTGATAAAACACTACAAAAACCCACTTTGGTCGGTTATGAAAAAACCGAGTAAAGATCTAGCTATTCAGTTTTGCATAACTGAATAATGCAAAAATAAAAAACATAAAAAAGTACCTTGGTAACATAAATTTATTTCTCCCTCTCCAAAAATGAAATTTTAGTTTATTCAAATCAACTAAATTTCCAAATCATTAGCCAATTAGAAGAAATTTTCAAACCGTGTGCTAATTTCGATCAGAAATTTTAAAAATTACTTACATTTTCTCCCTCTTTCCATTTATTTTTATTCGTAGTTGTGACAATCTTAAATCCTACTTTTAACACTTTATCTGCATCATTTTTGTTTGAATTTATTGAGTACGAGTAATTTTATCAGAAACTTTTCCCCGTTTTTATTTGTTATTGATTATACGAATGCAAATTGTATAGATTTGTTACAAAATTACCTCATTGTATTATGAAAAGTTAATTTAGCTTCTTATTATTATTGAATTTTATTTTTATTTTTTGGTTTCCTTATTTTTATCTGTAATCGATATAAGAGTCAAATTAATTTGAAGGGGAAAACTTTTATGAGGTAGGAAATTATGTTTAGAGCATGTATTTTTTTCATGGGATAAACAAACGCACATAGGAAAAAGGAAAATTCAATTGGTGGATGTGGTTAGGTGGGTGGAGTAAAGTGATGGGTGAGAAGATAAATGGGTGAGAAGTGTTTGTTTGGTGTGTATGGATAGTAACATTCTTTTAAAATACATGTTGAAAAACAAAAACACAATATTCAAATTTCAAATCAAATGAACCATTATCTTTTAGAGAGGAAACAAAAAAATAAATAAATTATAGGGATACAACGTTACTTTACTTGTTTACTAAAACTCTTGTTTGTGCTAATTATCATCTTCTCTTGTAGCACAAAGTTGGAGTTTTGGATAGCGGATGCAGAACACTTAATAATGCAGTGTGTGGAGAATCTCAACAATTCAATGCAATAAGGAGAATAAAAACAAAATCAAAGAACACAAATTACTTGCAAAGAAAGAATGGAAAGAGCACATCGATATAACGAGGTTTAGCTATGGAAATTAGGTCGAAATATTTTTTAATTTAGTTGATTTGATTTCATCACAATTAATGGATATTAGTACTTATTTTCCCGTTTATTCTCCGTTTATTGATTCACCTAATGAAACATAAATAGATTTAGGATGCGAGTATTAGTCTTCCCCTGTTCTTCTTTTATATAACATGAAAAAAAACCTCCAAGTGGGAGACAGTTGTGCCTTTTGGTTTATATTTAGGAGTACTTTCTATGTCACGTTGATTCTTTTTTAGTCCTCATCACTCTGGAACTTCATTTTTTCGTATCCGATTTCATAGTTTCACTAGAAAACATTTTCTATTGTAAAAGCAATAGAGATCCAGGTAGAATCATTTGGTGAAACATGAATTTAAGCGTCTTGAAAGTAAAAGATACACAAATAATTGTAAACAGAAGCCATCGATAATTTATTTTAAAATGAATGTATAATAGGATCTAAAATTCAATTTTTTATTTCATTTATAGACAAATTGCAATAAAGCAGCTATAGAGGTTTTATTATTATTTTATCATTATCAATAAACAAGATGAACGTCAAACCGCAAACCATAATACATCTGCTAATGAAACGCTATTTTTGTCCCTTCATTTATTTTTCCTAATTGACTAAAATCAATGAATATAGTTAAAATTAATTGTGAAACACTAAAATGTACCAGTTTATTAGCACAAAGGATGTTTAGAGTAATATTATGTGTTTTTTCTTTATAATTGTTAGAGAAATTATGATTTTCTAGCATGTCTACAAAAGCAAGAGATTATAGCCTCCAATAGAAGCATTGCAAAACGATGCGAATCAAATGTATTTTTATAAATAACAAGAATGAATATAAGGTTATCATTTATCAACTCACATTACCGAGATGATCATAAGATTATGAAAAATTTACGGGTACATCTATTATGTTATATTGTTGTAGGTTAGTATTGCCAAACAATTTGAACTAAACTGTTACTATACGTTTTCTACTGTAGTTTTTTTTATTCTTCTTCTTCCTTGTTAAATACTTAAATGTTATCCAAATATTGGGCAACGTACTACGCATGGCTGTTGGAGGCAACAATGAGTTATGTACTTATCTCTACTATTAATAAAGTAAACTCGCTACATTGATTTCAACCGTGTCTTTTGGAATTACCGAAAATGATAAACCTAATCCACCGTTGCTCTCGATCATTTCATCATCGTTCAGGTTCCCTAATTGCTCCATCTTCGACGATGATACTTTCATCTTTACTGACTCTTTGTCATACTCCTCATTGAATCTCTCATTTAGTCCTTTCCCCTTTTCAAATGTAATTTCAAGGTTCCACCATTTGAGATTAAATGGTCCGGAAAAATTTGTTGCTGTAAATAATCGTTTGTAACATGATACTTTAAATTCAACTTTCAATGGTTGCACTTTTTGAAGCATTTAATATTGGTATTGAAGACTAGGTAAACTGTTTGACGCTCGATGAATTTTAGCTAATTTGCTCGACACTGAGGCAACTTTTAGCGCGTGATTTTTACTTTATTTTTCAGATAATTTAATTGTTTCTCAGTTTGATTTAAATTATTATGAAAATTATTTCATTTTGTGCTTATTATTCTTCATCTTTATGCTGGCTCTTAATCGTCGACCGTCGACGAAATCCCAAAAAGCACGCACATCGTATTTGAACCAAAATCAATGTCGCTCTTTCAGATCTCATCTCATTTCCTTTGCACCATCTTCCCTTCATCCTAACATTACCTATTCCAAAGCAAATATTGTGTGGGGTTCGATTTTAATGATTGGCATATATTGATGCCCATCCGATTTCGCCTAATTCAAAGGTATGTCTTATATCACCAGTTTTATCAATTTTAGTCAGTTTATTATTTGTATGTTTCACCGTAGGTTTCATGCTACAAGCTACATTATGGGTTGGAACCTATTTCTCCAATAATTCACTAGGCGGTATGATGTGTGTTTTTACTTTTAAGTTTCTTGATGTTCCAACTTTTGAATTTATCACTTCACCATTTCTACATAACTACATAGTGCAGTTTAGGCATCCTATATGCTATGTAAAGATGTTGGTTCTTCCCCAACTTTCCACAGCATATTTCTCAAATCGTTTTTTTTCTTGAACCTAAATTCATTTATTTTCTCTGTAGGTGTCACAATTATTGCCTTGAAAATGTGGCTATGATATTTGTTTACCACAATGAACAACCAAATTTATGAGAAAAAAAATTAAACTTAAGCTCTGTGCTAAGATAACATAATAAATTATTTACAATTTGCATCAGTTGATTTTGTTAATCTGAATAAATTAGCAACTTAATATTGTGCTTTCTTTTTAATCATTCGCCCTAGGGGGAAGCTAAGAAGCTAGAGAATAAAGTAAAAAATATAACGATGCTGCAATGTATTGTTAATATTTGTACTAATTGAGTTTAGTGAAGATTCCAGTAAGAAAAATTCTAATATGGCCTGTTGTCATCGTATCATTTATGTGGCTTTATCGTTTATTCATTGTGTTGAGGTGTAATGTTCTATTTTTGAAGAAAAAATTGTAGTTTATGGTTTGAATGTTCTATTGACAAGTTAGTATAGACAATTATTCAAAATTAGCTTTTAAAGTTTGATTTCATTGTAATACTAAATAAATTGCTTATTTCCCCTATCATTAAAAATGAATCAATATATAAATGTTTATACTATTTTGATTAATTCACTCTTAGTGAGTTTGATTCATTGTATAAGGATTGGATCCAAAATTTATTAGAACTATATTCATTTAAGTACATAAAAATTTTGAACTATTTATTTTGATATCAATCACCAAATTTGAGTATTAATTGTATATACAACTTTGTACTTGATCCTCCTTGGTCACTATCACCAAATGTGGCCATTTGATAGTACAAAGAGCCTATAGTTTTGACTCAAACTTCATTTTTCTAGATTAATGTGTAAAAGAAACCAAAAAAGGAATGTAATAGTGCATGCTCAATTTTTATCAACTTAAGGAATGGTTTGCCAAAAAAAGTCATCTATATGTTCCATCTCTTTCCAAATCATTAATAAGTATTTTGTGCATTTATTAAATTTATAACAAGTTAGCTAAAACGATTTAACAACGGATGCATACCTGTAACATTGAGGATTAATCCTTATTTAACATCTATGAGTAATTAGTACAGTGAACATAATTTTGGATTCTTTTTTCTATTTGTGCATGCATGGATGAATTCTGCGATTGTTTTCTTCTCTTTATTTGGTATTTTCATATTAAACGAAGTGTTGGACATGAAGAAAAATTATTTATGTATTTTGACATGGTTGTTAAATTTGATACATGAGTTCTCCAACTCAGTTATAAAAATTATTACATATATGTCATACTATTATTGAAACTATAAATTTCTGCATAAGGAAAAACTCTTCTTAAAATTTTGTACAGTTGTTGAATTATATGTATTGATTTAAAGGTTTAAAAATTGCTTTCTTAGTTGTGCTAGAAAATCGAATTAATATTATGAGCTATAAATTCTTAACAAATGTAGTTTTTATGAAATGTGTTATTCATGTTTTTTCTTTGTCATATATATATAATTTTTGGGATTTCTATTTTTTAAAATTGAAATTGAATTTAATCCTTTTTGATTTTTTGTACTGCTTTTATAGAAAATAGCTTACAATTCAGTATTTTGTTCAAGCCTAATAATTTTCTTCAATGTTGAACTTTATGCGCGCATGCACACCCCCAACACACATACACATACTCATACACACACATACATATATAAGTATAATTCGTAATAATTAATTAGTTAGGATTTCGCTACTGAAATCACAGAGGAAGAGGAATATAGATGGGCAATTTGTAAGTTTTAATTAAAATACAAATGAATAAATAAGATAAATGGTGATTTCATTTTTCATACATACATTGCATGTAACCATTAAAGGTATTTTGTCTGTCTATGTTTGAAGTAGTTAGAGTCTTAATGTTCCAATTAAAATGATAATAGATCCATGAATACAAGGAAAGAGTCCAATTAAAAAATAATTCCATAAATTATCTCATTATTTCACGGTTGATGCAGAAATCTAGGGTTTCAAATTTCGATTGTTTTGACTTTAAATCTTAATTTATTTTTGAGACCGAGCAATTGAATTTGGTTTCAAAAGGAAATACATAATTAATGCTACATAAGGAAATGCACAGTTGATTTTGTTTCCAAGAATGGTTCTACATAGTTTAGCTGCTTTTATATGTAGAAATTGGATCTTCATTTATAGAAAAGCCTGAAAAAAGTACAATGTTTTTATCATTTCATATGTCCATGATAAATTTGAATATCAAGGTTCCAGTAGGGTTAACAAAATTTCAGGAATTGTGACCATGCTAATATATGTTTGTCTTTCATACGGATTAAGTACTTCACCACAATAAGCATTGTTACTCTTAACTTTGAGTACCTTTTACAGCAAATGAAAGTTTAAAGCATATCAAATAATAACTACTTAGCTAACACACCTTTAAATTTTGACCTTTGAGTGCTTTCTAAAGGTAACGGAAGTTCAAAGTACTGATGCTTTTTTAATCAATACGTAAAACTCAACAATTGCATAACCTATACAAAAAACTGCTTGAAATCTGATGTGCGATATATCAATGATGTATCAGCGATGTTATCCGATGTCAACTAGATAACCTAACACCCCTTTGAATTCAACGATAATGAATCCAAGTTTATCTTCTATATTTTTTTACCAATTTTCAAGTGATAGTGAATCGAAGTTTTCTTCTATATCTTTTACCAATTTTTATGCAGAGCGTATTAGTGAAATATGCTAATAAAATTGTTGTAGCAACAACATGGAATAGTAGTTATTTCTTTTGCAAATTTGGTGCAGTGGGAGTCACATATAAGATGCTCATACTGAAGATGTGGGTGGTGCTAATCCAATATCAGTTAGCAGAAGAGTAGAAACTACTGAGTTTCAATGACGTATAATTATAATTGATGCCTTTTTCAAGTATCTTTACACTATCTATAATTTCTTTTTGTTGCTACATATACCAAAGCATGTGGCATATTTTTCATGTTTTTGGTATGCTTCATCAAAATAATATGATGTGTTTTTATCAGTTTAACTTAATTTTTGTTTAGTTTATAAATACACATATAATTGCATTCACACAATAATTTTAAATATCTTTAGTATATTAATATTTGTTTTGGAGAAAACTCGATTTTCTGTTTAGGAAGAATGAACTTTCGACTAATTTTGATTTTTTTTCTAAAAATATTTGTTTATGTACTCATATATCATTTACTTTGTGCAATCAAAATCCAGCTTGGACGCTCTTTTATCTAAGCTGGAGGTTTTGGATCAAAAAACAAAATAAATGAAAGGAATTTTAACACTCACTTTTGGTTCTCGTGTGCGTGTTCTTAGACATTATGATATGTAGAATATGTTTATTTTTCCCTTCAAAGAACTTTAACCATAAATTACATTGTTATGTTAACTAATGTGTTATACGATAATTAAATCCGTTATCTATTTATTATTTTACCATACTTTTAATTGCTCTCTCTTTTAAGGATAAACTTGGATATTATCGTGGTTGAATTACCTTACTGTTACGCAGTTTATTAATATAGAGCATTATTTTCGCTAGAGAAACACGGTCAATTAGCATTACTATAATATGTACAACTAGCCTTTCTTATGTTCTTCTTATGATAGTAATCTATGTCTGCAATGCCTCTATGTGTCTTGAAACATTCCGCCACATTATATTCTACTAAAGATAAATGTTTATTCCATCTAATTAAGTTATAGTTCTTATCTAACTTGATGTCACATGCTGGCAATGAAGCATACGTTTTTACTTTTTATCATCGTTTGCATTATAAGAATATAATATGCAGATGATTAAGTAAATATTATGTTGTAGTTTAGTATGGCAGCCATGGACACCATTTTAGTAGCAAAAGTGCTCTAGGTTTATTACCTCAGACTGATCAATAAGACAATAAAAAATATCTTATGTCAAATTTTTTTTCATTTAAAATCAAATTATAGTTCTAGGATGTAACTATTGTAATAATGGTTCTAAAATGTTTTAGAGTGAAGTAACTCATACTATTTTTTATGTGCTCAGATACATGATAACCTACGGACCATAAATTCTACACATAATATATTTCCATCAAGTGATACAGGTGGATGCAGCAAATGCTTCAAAAGAACACATTCAACTTGGATTATTATGAAGATCAGATCTTGGGAATCAGTACTGAGCTAAATACTTTTGAAAGAAAGATGAAAGCATATTTGAAGGTGACAACCACTTGGTTGAGATACCATCTTGGAGCAATAAGGATTAAGCTATTTAGGTATTGTTTTAAGTATTAATATGTTTGAAATTTAAAACTTTGAAACATTATGCTCTATTTAGTATAAACAAACATGTATGAAAAACTAATGTGAAAGCATTTTGTTATGCTCATAACGTGATGTTGTACCTTACTATGTTTTGAAAATTATTGTTTGGATTACCTTTAGGGTACCATTTCATTTCGTTGTAATGTGGTACAAATGTATAGCTTTGTTGGTGTCATTTGTATTGCACCTTCTATGTGTTAATTTTTTTTGTTAACTTTAAACTTTTCCTTAGTCTTATTTCAGGCATGTATTTGTTATTTGAAATGTCATGTGTATCTTTCAATATTAACAATTTTTCAGTGGGTACCAGTAGGTATAATGTGTGGTACACTTGGGACCAAAGTGGATTCCATGCATTTAGGCAATTCTTCTTCTCGAAAGTTGTGAATAAATATGAAAAGGTTTAAGTGAACAAAACTTGGGTGGTGCAATCAAATTTGAACATCTTTGGACAAAGTGTTTCTTCTGTATTTCTGTTTCATTTTCATTTACGATATAAATGAGTGGCTTTGTTATGAAATTGGTATCCATTTTAGACTACTTACCATTTTAAAATATCTTATAGTGCCAAAATTGACATTATCCCAGTAATGGTACAAACTTAATTTGTTCTATGTATGATTATAGGCTATATTCTAATTTCATTGTCGTTTATATACTTCACGTTATGTTCTATGTTTGCCTTATATTATATGACAGCTGAAAACATATGTATACCATGAAATATTTTATCAGTGTAGATTTGTGTGGTCATCTTACATATAAAACTATTCAACATCCATGTTTGTTCAACACTCGGATTTCATTTTCGTATTGACGATTATGTGATAATGAGCGATGTGACCATACATACTGCAAAGCAAATTACGGAGTAGAGCATGTTAAGCTATTGAGGTTTAGGACCAGCCATTAAATAGTGTAAGTTGCTTCATAAGTCTTTCATTCTTATAGTTTGACAAGGAGTTGATATACTGCTTAGATTATAAGATTGAATTCACTAGATTTACTATTGTATACTAGATTATTATACACAAAAGGCATGAAGAATGATAAAAGTTTCCACCTTCTCTGTCTCCTTAAAAAAAACCAATTTGCTTATATGCAAGGCAATCACATACCCAAGTGAGCAGATGCAGGTCCTTACGAGTGTGCATATATACTCGTAGTTATTAGAACCATAAAATGATTCGATCGAGATTTTACTGTCAGTGAATAATAACTGGGTCAAATAGAAAATCACAATATGATGGTGTTACATGATTTCTCGATTTGAGAATATCGTGGAATTTCAATATGGGTACTCTAGTTTAATTACAGTCAAATCATGGCATGACGATCATCCAACGATTATAATTGGGACTGAGTTGAAGCATAGAAAGTGAAATACTATTCAATAAAGAATTCGTCTTCTTAATTGTATGAGCTCAATATCATGGTCAACTATATTCAACTTAAAGTTGAAAACTCCGCTCAGTGTAAAACAGTTAACAATAAATGTTATCATTGAACCAAAAGCTTTGTAGATTGACAAAATATTTATATATGGATATTGTTGGAGTTTTAACCAATACCAAAATCCTTATATCTAAAATTGATATGGCATTGATGAAGAGAACATGTGTATATTATATCGTTTCTTAAGGGAACAACTTAAATTGATCTAAAATATGATTTTAGCTAAATAGATCTATAAGTGATTAATTCAGCCAAACCGTCATACATCGACTAAGGTAACATGTGATTGTTAATGTTTGAAATGTTCAATATTAAATGTTGACTGAATTCACACATGTGAGTCACGCAACCGAAGCTGTGCAATCTCTGAATTACCACTCTGTTTTGTTAGTTTATAAGGTGTTATAAAATAATCGAACTAACTCATATTTGAGAAACATTAATTATGAATATATTTAATGTTTGAGATTTATACAATAATTAGGGTAGCTACTAGAAAATTTTCGGGTGCCATTATTAATTATTTTTCTTTATATATAAATGTTATATATGCACATATTATTATGCTATGTGTGTGCATGGTGTATGTACAAATAATCTTTAAATATATTTAAATAATTAATGCATGGGTTGAAAATTTGTGACTCGTGAGTCACATAAGGGAGCCGATTATATATTGAAACGAGGCGGGTTTGAATGAGTTTGAACTGGTTTTGGAGACCGAGTAAAAGGAGCTACATATATATGTTCTCCATGGCTCTCTCCATAAATAGTCATTCATATTCATTCTTGCCCACACTTTTCTCATTCTCTTATAGCCAACCCCCATTGCTATATCCCCTCAAAAACATATCACTCCATTGGTGATCAACTCAATTCTTTACAAGTAGAAAAATCTTCTGATGTAAGCTTTAATTAGTAGATCTAATCACTTGATAATGCCCTAACATTCGTATATACTATTATTTCCACACTCCCACACACACACGTAAATAAGAATTAAAATGCTTAATATGAATTTTATATAATTTAATGTGTATTTAAATTATAAATCAATAATAATTAAATCATTTATTTTCCGCTTATGATGTAAATTGATTTTTTACAAATTATATACGTCTAACATATTCAAGAGAAATGATTTTCATAAATATTTAGGTATGTTTTTACGTTGGAATCATGTGTAGTTAGTTTGAATTTTTATTTCTAATTTAGAATATTTATTTTTTTGTTAGGCTTAAGTTTGGTTTCTGTTATCAATTAATAAAGAGCAAAAATATATAGGAAATTTAATTTTTAGATCTTACTTTTAAGTGACAAGCACCTTTGTCCAAGTGGTTAATTGATTCGGCTTTGGTGCAGGACATCACAAGTTCGAAACTTGCTTTCGAACGTTTATTTGACATGGGATATGTTGTCCCAATGATTTGTTGTATATAAAGTACCAGTTCAAAAAAAAAAAGTTTGGTAATATATGTAAGAGAGCGTTTTAAATTTGCAAAAAGATATTTGCTATATTTTATTGTAAGTGATATTAACATTTGGCAATATCTATAGGGAGGCGTTTGAGGAAGTTCACGCTGATATCAAAAAATTGTTATGCCAAATCTATTATAGTAAGTCCTAATGGAACACGCTACGCCTATGCCTTTAAATAGTACAAATGACGCATGTTTCAAAAATGCAAGAATATATGTGTTACAGAAAAATACATGATTTGCTAGTGCAAATTGACATACGAATGGCATGCACGAAAGCAAACTTCTAAATATAAAATAATCAATGAAATGAAGATTTATTTCATGGATGATGATTGTTATTCTATAAGTTTGTATTGTTGGAACTGGACCAGCCCGCAGCGGAAGTTATAGGTGAATTTCAAATTTTTTACCCTATTGGATCTTTATTGGGCCTATGAAGTCTAATTGAATTATAACATTTCGAAATTTCATTTAAATAAAATCATTTTTTTAATTCAAATGTATAAAGATATGAAATTGATTTTATTTGATTTAGTTTATACATAAATGGATCATATATATATCTGTGTGTGTGTGTGTGTGTGAGTGAGTGCAAGTGTAACATAATAATCCGTGAAAGGTATAATATGCCCATATGTAGATGTTGGAATTTACATCACAACAGACATATTAGCTTATTTTGTACGTCATGTACGTTGTCCAAATATGTGCATGTATATGTGTTACGAAATACACACACACACACATGTATGTATAAATATATTATATATAATATATGAACATAAAACATTTATATATAGATAAATATATATAGGAAGAGAAAAAAAAGTTATTAATAATTATTTATAATTCAAAATTAACTTAGTTGTGCAAACATAATAATTTTAATATTTTATTTTGTATATATTATGAATACATTCATAAATAATTAACATAAAATAATCTATTGATGAAAATTCAAATTTTACAATTTTCAAAAATCTAGGATCATAAAATAGAGCTTAGAAAAAATCTGAAGATTTCCAAAGTTGAAATATTATTTTAAAAAACAAATACAATGATTTCGGGAATAATTATTTAATATAAAATAATATATAATTCAAAATTCAAATTTAAAATTTTAGAAATTCTAGGATCATGAATGAAAGGTTATGAAATTTTTTGAAGTATTTTTCAATTAAATTATTATTTTTAATAAATCATAAACAGTTTTTTCAAAATAATATTAATTATTAAAAATAATTAATTTGTTGAAAAAATCCTAAATTCTTTCTACACGTTTCTGGAATGAAATAATATTTTTTTAAATATATAATTGAATTTTTAATATAATAATTATTGTATATATAATAAACAATTCAAAATATGATAAATGTTAATTTAAAAATATGAATATATGTATGATAATTAATTTTCAAATTTGTAAATTCATACTATATATAATAGTGTACGAATTTTTTTAAATCATATACATTTCTTATATATGCATATATGCTATTATGAGAGAGAAATATACACTAATACACACACACATATATTTATATACGTACATATAATAATTTATTAATAAATATATAAAACAATTATTAATGACAAAAATCGATTTTGTACAGTAAACAACATTTTTTTATACATAAATCGAATAGTATAATAATCAAATTGTGCACATAACCAAACTGATTTGTGACAACTATATCTACTTACAAAACCTCACCTAACTAAATATGTAGTAGCAATATATTTAAACAGATATGAAATTGCTCATTATAGGATCATAAAATATAATTTAATTACTGTAATATAAATTAAAAGTACTAATTTAATGATGCCTTTGAATCCACGTTGAAGCAATGACTTCCCTACCTTTTACCGTTCTTGATTCGTCAAATTGCAAGTATGGAATCACCGACCTCTAACTATCGAATAGTATTATTTTAATTTGAAATATATTTGAGAATTTTGTAGTGGATTGGGAGCTACGTTTTAACCAGCAATGTAGAGGTAATGGCGGCCAAAAAGGTTTGTCATTATTTTAGAGACACACACACACACATAGAGGGTTGTATTAGAAAGAAACGAGGAAAACCTTTTTACCCATTCTCAGTTAACCTCAACCCATTATATCCAAGCCAATTCTCTATGTTTTAGCCATCCCTAGACCTTCATAAAATCAAAATTTTGCAGTTCTAATGATGGGCCTTAAACCCATCTAAGCCCAAGCCAAAATACTATGCAATTAAATCTAATTTAATTGCTTGTTGATATTGATATCGATCGATATATTTATAACTGTTATATATATATATAACATTATTTATTTCTCAAATCATATTCAAATTTTATAAGTAATATTTCGTAAATATTAATTAATTTAATTAATTAATAATAATTATAAACTAATTAAATCATTCGGTCTTAAAGGGATTCATCATTTCGGCTGTGCAACTCTTGGGTGTAAATTTGGTCAACGATTAACATCGAACTATTCTAATGTTAACGTTCATATAATACTTAGCAGGTGCTGTGACATTATGGTTAAATTTATCGCTTACTCATTTTCGGTAAAATCCAATTTTAGTTTAATAAGCGATACCCGGTTGTGACATTTGTTTACAACAATTCTCTTCGTCAAAACTATACCACTTTGGACTTATGGAATTTGGCAATGGTCAAAATTCCAACCTCATCAAATTTCAACTTTATAGTCCAAATACAAAGTCCTTGGTTCAATAATAACAATTGTTATTAACCGAAATGCTCAGGTCAGAGACTTTGACTTTGAGTTGACATGAGTTGAATGTGATACTAACCGCATATAACTGAGGAGACAAATGCTTTCTTGAGTAACGCTTCACTTTCAATACTTCGACTCGAACCAACTATAGTCACTCGATGGACGCCATGCCATGATTTGGCTATAATCAAAGCGGAGTTTAATATTGAAGATCCACAGTATTTTCATGTCGAGAGAACTGTGTAAATTAGTCACATCGATATTTTCTGTTTGACCTTAATTATATTAACCAACGAAAACTATTGAGTAAGTCGTTCCATAGTTATCTGATAACTATTATTACGTAACCCCTAAATGCCCCCAACAGTCATGAGTAATAAACTTTCCAATATTTGGAGAGCGTTACGTACTCCAGTCTCAAAGGACGCATCGATATCTAGTCTCAATGCATCTTGACTGGAAAATTTAAAATGGTATATTTGTTTCGTTGTAATAAATTACTCGCGGCCACAACACTTTGTAACTACTATCACAAAATATACCATTTATGGATTTTTCTATTAAATATACTTTTAATTAAGTTAATTAATTAATATAATCACATTATATCAAGTATATAATAGAAGAAAATACCATTTATTTCGAACAAGATTGGTCAACGAGTTAGATATATGTAACAAATTACATAATTGCCATTAGGGCATATACCTAACTCTATCAATCTCCCACTTACACTTGGGGTCAATTATGTTATCTAATTGCAACTTCTCCAATCAGTTTTCTCAAAACCAATTAGGTCAGTCCTTTAGTGAATGTATATACTATTATGTTATAATTATCTACTTCGTCGATTAACTCTCTTTAACATTGATAAACAAACTTTATTATGTGGAACAATTCGAAGTATGTCTTTTGACTTCTAATGAACTTTAAGTTCTATCATGACCAATTTCATGACATTGTTATCTTATAACAATATTATGGGATTCTCAACTTTTGGAATCACCTTTGGCTCAATTATAAATTTGTGCATCTATATCTATACACATTGGTTTATTATAGCGCTATTTAAGTTAATGTTCTCAACATTTTGTTGAATCGACCACAATCACCTTTATTTTGAAACATTTTCAAATTAAAGATTTTAACTTGAATTCATCGTTAACATGTTATACTCAATATCACTTATAAAATTGTGTCCAAACGTTCCATCATAACAAATTCGTTGTTTTCATAAACAATTCTCTAGTATTTCTTACATTCATGAGAACACCTCAAACAATCATTTAGTGATATCAATTTGGATTTTATATTTGCTCCATGTATCAAATACATAAAAAAACACAATATCATACAAAACATAACCTGTATGATAATTCCTATTGCTAATGCATAAGGAATTCAACTTACATGTTCTTTTTTTTAATAGGATGCTCTTGTATATCGTTTTGGGACAATCCCTATATCTTTTATACTCGCCATAAAAGACATCATTTGCAATCCAAAATTGAGTATTAAAATAACTAAAGTTGATTTTAATACAAGCATATTATTAAAATCAACAATGTGTTGTTTACTTATAGATTAGAAATATCAATGTACCTTTTAAAGTTCTTTCTTATGAACACACGCTTCCTTTGCATTTTGATTGAAAATCAAACTATTTGAAATTTCTATCAAAATACTTATTCAATCTTGGTGCTTATAAAATGATACATTCGTATCATTTCTTGGATCATATCCAAAGACTCACAAAACCAATATCACTTCCACTAATTTTGAGGCATTTTTGGGTAATATGTGTAAACGGCTTACTCGAAATCATTATTTAGAATTTTCTATTTCAATACATAAGTACAAAACACTAAGTCTTATCGAGCGATAATTTTGTGAGTAAATCTGAATTAACTTGAGGATGTTGAATACTGAATCTGTTATGCTAATTTCGATAATTGAAATTTGTGATATTATTCTTATCACTATTGCTCATTTAATTCCAACCATATTAGTCTTTCTAATAAAGACACAATCTCGGCCGATGGATCACATCTCTTTGGTTACGACCACCAAAATCATATTTTGATAGCGTACTTGGAATTCTTTCAGATTTGCGCATCATACCATATAGAGTCAACAATCTTATTGGTTTAATTGAACAACCAAGGGTAATATATATTTTTGACATTAATAAGAAACTCATAGTTTCTCTTCGATGTACGAGAATACTTATTAGACATTTTAATGTTATGTGTTCATTTAGGTTAGTTAATTTCGCTTCATCACATACAATCAATTTGTCTATGGATCGGATCCAATTCCATTTAACTACTAAAAATTTCTCAAAGAAATTGCTTCACAATGAAGCCGATATATCTTGAAACAACAATTGTTTCTTAGTGCAAATAGAATAAGAATTCAAAAACGCTTTGTGAACCTTTTTATTTATAAAACTGATTTTAGTTTACAAAAATTATGTTCAAAACATAAATATGTCATTTGATGACAGACCTTTCCAAAAAAAATCTTTTGGAGATTCATACAAGATCCCTCATGAACAATTATTACGTGCAATCTTTCGACTCGTACAACCTGCCAACTCCTTGCCCTAGGATATGTTGGGATTTCATACAAACCTTTATCTTATACGATTTTGTAAACTGTTGTTTAGATGAAATAATATCAACCTTGTGTACTACTCTTAAGTACATGACCTTATAGAAATAAATAAACTCAATTTCACTCATAATTAATCATAAATTGTCCAAACATGTCTGATTACTCCTTATCGATGCATCATCATGTATCACATGGAGGAGTGACTTTTGAGATTGAATCTATTTGATTTTTAGGTACATTTGGAACTCTTTCCAATATACTCAGTTATTTGACCAAATCAAATCATTTTATTCTATTTCATATTATTTTATTTACTCTTCTTTTATATTCTATTATTTTATCATAAACTTATTACATGTGTATCCAAAAAATATGTACATGTTGGTAATAAATCATCGATGGATATAACAATGTAAGTGGAACCCTTTGGTATTAATAGACTTGTGATTCAATTAATCAATATGTATTAATTCAAAGAGTTCATCAACTCTTATGATGCTCCCACTGAATGGATGCATAGCCATTAATTGTTTGGGATATAACTAACCTGCATCATATGATTCATAATCATATAGTAAAATTATTTCTTAAAACTACGGCTTAGTCTATAATTTCAAAACAACCGTAAATAATATTAGACACATATGTATTTTTTGTTGCATCACTTTTACTATGAAAACAAATTCCATAATATAGTTCTATTTCATAATGAATATTCATAATACTCATATTAAAATATAGTTATATCTATTTTTTAGTCAATACCAAAAATAAACATTATTTCACAAATAATGTTCGGTACATTTTACAATTTTTTTTCCGTAATTTGATGCAATCATGAGGTGTTATATGACATGCTACCACTATTTCCGCCATTACTATAATAGCGTACTAAATTTAGAGGTCCACTATTCACTTAATATCGTTAATATTGTTTACTTATTTCATATGTTGCAAACTTGTTTACAGTGGAGAGTTCTTTGATCAAATATCTTAAACTTAAAGAAATAAATGTTATAGAAAATAATTTTCTATATGAAAATACATTTTGGAACAAAAATCATATTTCTTATTCCAATATTAAGTATCAATTAGTATTACAATTCTTATTTCCAATATTTCTCTATGAAGCAGAAGTGACTATTCATTCTCTTCATTCCAACTTTACCTTAAATTACATCTATTCTTATACATTCATTTTTCTTTCAAATGGTCAAACTTTTCAAAACAAAACCTTACTACAATATCATAACAAACCTTTCACAAAAGCGCATTCGATTATTCTTAACATTTAAGACATCAAATATGTTGCACTTTATGTAAACCGATCAAGATGCCATTTCAAGTTCTTAGATGTATCTTATAGTTTATGGTCTTATGTTACATTAACATAATCATTCAAGTTGAATACATGATATTAAAATACTGTTTATTGGCTTACTTCGAACGAACTAACTTCATCGAAATATTATACCCTATAAACTATGATAGTTCACCATATAACATTTATATGTGGAAGTACATGGATCAAATATCCATAGTCTTTAATTGCATTTGGAGTTTAAAAACTCATGAAATGCAATACACAGTCTAAACCATATAAGTGACCAACTTACGAATGTATTAAGTAGTTGAAATTAGGCACTTGCATGGGTATAGAAACATTATAAAACATGCAATTAGAATTATTAGTAAGTATAAATTATATTTCTATTTGTCAACTTTCAATTCAGTTTGTATATATATGTTAATTGACAAACGTTTTATTAAACATATTAAATGCACAAATTTATCATTGTAGATAATTATAACATTACCATTTCATTTTTAATAAGGCTCCCACTAGTCTTTTATGTTTCTCCAAACCCTAAGACGAAACATAGAAGTCTTACAACTTCACTAGTGGGAGTTAGGACTCGTTTGATTTGGTATTCTGACATTGAGTTTGCTCAACAAATCATAGCCCCACAAATGATGGACAACTCCTTATTGGTTGTATCACATACAACTCCGAACATATTTTTTCTTGTTCTAATCTCATTTTGACCTTGAGTTTGCTCAATAAATCGAAAGACATTATTCTGTCAAACCTACCATTTCGTGATTGCCTAAGTATAGTATATGTACCTTGAGTTTGCTCAACAAATACATACATTTATCTTACCTCATCCGTTCAATATATTTTAGTACTACTACGCGTAACATCCCTAGCTTGAGTTTTCTCAACAACTAAGAAGTATGTAAATATATATATATATATATATATATATATATAACATTACATTGAAGATTCATGATCTTCAATTTGTATATTGAGTGATGTCGTCTTATAGAATAATATATTTCTTATGAAATACCATAGCGATTCAAGTGTCAGACACATCAGAAATCACGATATATGTATATTTACATATGTATTTATTTCTCAAGTCTATTTGGGTTTCTTTAATG
This sequence comes from Allium cepa, assembly GCA_030765085.1. Lineage (NCBI taxonomy): Eukaryota > Viridiplantae > Streptophyta > Magnoliopsida > Asparagales > Amaryllidaceae > Allium > Allium cepa. The sequence continues at coordinate 436,475,088 of CM060943.1, forward strand.
TTCCACATTTAGTTTATAAACATATCATATAAGTTTTATTGTTATATAACTTTTATATTTCATATTACTTATATGATAGTCTTACGTATAATATATCATTAATTAAATCTTATCTAATTAATTTTAATCAATTGACTCTTTAATTAATTTTAAATTAGTATTCCAATATAACTTTTATATTGGACATATCTACTATAACATTTATAGTGTATAACCTTTATAGTATAACACACATATATTATATACATATGTATTTTATTTAATTAATTAACTTTTAATTAATTTATTCAATTAAAAAAATTTATTAAAATTTATCAATTTCAAAATTTATCTTGTATACAAACATCTATACTTATATTATCTTAAACATTTTAAAATAACAAACATATATCAACATACATAATACATGCATATATGCATTAATTAACATATTTAATTAATTTATTTTATTAATATTATTAATAAATTTAAAATTTGAAATTACTATATAAATATTTTCAAACATTTTGAAATATCATTATCCTTTCAAACATTTTGAAAACTTATGCAATATTATAATTTTTACAATAAACTTGTTTTATTTTGAATTTAACTATTAAATTTAAAATCTTTAACATCAGTTTTCAAAACTATTTTGAAAATTAGCCCAAGGCCCAAATTAAGTTGGACCTTTTCTATTAGGAGCAATCTTTGGGCTCACTTCACCTTTCAGGCCAGACCGGTAACCAGGTAGGATGGGGTACTTGGTTACCCAATTCCAATTCTAGACATTACCTTTCTAGACACCGTGCTAAGTGGGCATGCTTGATTAGTTAGCCCTAATATGACTAATTTAGACTACATAGGCTATTGGGCTCCGATACCAATGTTGGAACTGGACCAGCCCGCAGCGGAAGTTATGGGTGAATTCTACCCTATTGGATCTCTATTGAACCTATGAAGTCTAACTGAATTAGAACATTTCTACATTTCATTTAAATAAAATCATTTATTTTATTTAAATTAAAATATATTATGATATGAAATCAATTTTATTTGATTTAGTTTATACATAAATGTATCATATACATATATGTGTGAGTGCATATGTAACATAATAATCAGTGAAAAATATAATATGCCCATATGTAGATGTTGGGATTTACATCGCAACAGACATATTAGCTTATTTTGTATGCCATGTATGTTGTCCAAATATGTGCATGTATATGTGTTACAATACACAAACACACACATACACACATGCACATATGTATGTATAAATATATTATATACAATATAAGAAAATAAAATATTTATATATAGATATATATATACACACACACACACACATATATATATAGAAAGAGAAAGAACAATTATTAATAATTATTTATAACCCAAAATTAACTTAGTTTTGCAAACATAATAATTTTATTATTTTAATTTGTATATATTATGAATAAAATAATGTTTTCATCCATAAATAATTAACATAAAACAATCTATTGATGAAAATTCAAATTTTACAATCTTCTAAAATCTAGGATCACAAAATAGAGCTTAAAAAAATCTGGAGATTTTTCAAAGGCGAAAAATTATTTTTAAAAACAAATACATTGATTTCGACAATAAATGTTTAATATAAAATAATATTATCAAAAGTTAAAATTTCAAAATTTCTAGAATAATGAATGGAAGGTTAGTTTGAAGAATTTTTCAATTAAATTATTAATTTTAATAAATCATAAACTGTTTTGCCAAAATAATATCTATTATTAAAAATAATAAAAATTATTGGAAAAATCCTAAATTTTTTCTACAAGTTTCTTGAATGATATAATATTTTTTTAAAATAGTAAAGTTAATTTTTAATGTAATAATTATTTTTTATATAATAAATAATTCAAGATTCAATAAATGTTAATTTAAAAATATGAATATATAAATGATAATTAATTTTTGAATTTTTAAATTCATATTATATACAAATAAGTTTAATAAAAATTTAAAATCACACACATATATATATCTTATATATGCATATATGTTATTACGATAGAGAAATATACACTAATATATATATATATATATATGAATTTATTAATAAATATATATAAAATAATTAAGGATAAAAATTGATTTTGTATAGTGAACAACGTTTGTCTATATATAAATCAAATAGTATAATAAAAAATTATGCATATAATCAAACTGATTTGTGACAATTATGTCTACTTACAAAATCTCATCTAACTAAAAATATCATAGAAATATATTTAAACATATATAAAATTGCTCATTATAGGATCATAGAATATAATTTAATTATTTTAATATGAATTAAAATTACCAGTTTAATGATGCCTTTGAATCCACGTTGAAGCAATGACTTCCATTCCTTTTACTGTTCTTGATTCGTTAAATTGCAAGTCCGGAATCACCGACCTCTAACTATCGAATAGTATTATTTCAATTTGAAATATATTTGAGAATTTTAGAGTGGATTGAGAGCTATGTTTTAACCAGCAATATAGAAGGTAATGGCAGCCAAAATGGTTGGTCGTTATTTTAGAGATACATACACACACATACACACAAGGTTGTATTAGAGAGAAACGAGGAAAACCTTTTTACCCATTCTCACTTGATCTCAACCCATTATCTCTAAGCCAATTCCCTATGTTTTAGCCACCCCTAGACCTTTCTAAAACTGAAATTTTGCAGCCCTAATGATAGGCCTTAAACCCATCTAAGCCCAAGCCAAAATACTATGCAATTAAATCTAAATTAATTGCTTGTTGATATTTTATATCGATCGATATTTTTAAAACTATTATGAATATATATAACATTATTTATTTCTCAAATTATATTAAAATTTTATAATTAATATTTCATAAATATTAATTAATTTAATTACTTTATAATAATTATAAACTAATTAAATCGTTCGTTCTTAAAGGTATTCATCATTTCGGCTGTGTAACTCTTAGGTGTAATTTTGGTCAGCAATTAATATCGAACTATTCTAATGTTAACGTTCACACATCACTTAGCAGGTGGTGTGACATTATGGCTAAATTTATCGCTTACTCATTTCAGTAAAATCCAATTTTAGTTTAATATGCGTTACCCGGTTGTGACATTTGTTTACAATAATTCTCTTCGTAAAAACTATATCACTTTGGACTTATGGAATTTGATATTGGTCAAAATTCCAACCTCGTCCAATTTTAACTTTATAGTCCAAATAAAAAGTCCTTGGTTCATTAATAACAATTATTATTAACCAAAATGCTCAGGCCAGAGACTTTGACTTTGAGTTAACATGAGTTGACTGTGATATTAACCGCATGTAACTGAGGAGACGAATGCTTTCTTGAATAGCGCTTCACTTTCAATACTTCGACTCGACCCAACTATAGTCACTCGATGGACGCCATGCCATGATTTGGCTATAAATAAAGTGGAGCTTCATATTGAAGATCCACAGTATTCTCATGTCGAGAGAACCGTGTAAATTAATCACATCGATATTTTCTGTTTGACCTTAGTTATATTAACCGATATAAAACTATTGAGTGAGCCGTTCCATAGTTATTCAATAACTATTAGTACGTAACCCCTAGGTCTCCCCAGCAGTCATGAGTAATACACTCCCAACATTTGGAGAGCGTTACGTACTCCAGTCTTAATGGATGCATCGATATCCAGTCTCAATGCATCTTGACCGAGAACATTTAAAATGGTATATTTGTTTCGTTGTGATAAATTACTCGCGGTTACAACACTTTGTAACTACTATCATAAAATATACCAATTACGGATTTTTATATTAAATATAATTTTAATTAAGTTAATTAATCAATGTAATCGCATTATATCAAGTATATAATAGAAGAAAATACCTTTTGTTTCGAACAAGATTGGTCAACGAGTTAGATGTATGTGATAAATTACATAATTGCCCGTAGGGCATACCCCTAACTCTATCATGTATTATTTAAAAAAGTACTAAAAATAAAAATTGTAATTATGTGTCAAACATAAAAAATGAAATAACTAATGAAAAATGATATGAAATTTGTCCTTTTGAAGGTGTTAGCACATCCTTGTATATAGCGTTTCTTGTGTAGGTTACGAATTATCCTTGAACTTCACCATTTTTCACTAAAACTTTGGTATTGTTCATTGAAACTCCTCTTGGTAATGCAATATAAAGTTGACCATGGCTGAATACATCATGGGTAAGTAAATTCCAACATTTGGAATTGTTTGCTCTTGAGCTTTGATAATAGTTAAAGCAAAACTTAGCCTTATTGGGAACTGTTTATGTAATAAAGTAAATGATAAATGGATATCTTCATAGGGCTTCATAGGTATTCTTGGTAAAAAAAACCCAAGCTCTAGCAAAGTTACCGATTGCAATCTCTGCATCTGTGATGTTTTTGTGAAGTTCACAGCATATAAGCCGCGTACCATTACATAATCCATTTTTAGGATCGAGGTTCCTTAGTAGCATAATTGGTGCACCTTTCTTCGAGACCAATTTATGATGGGTAAACCGCTTAGATTTATTGAACTCAAATATTCAAGCTGATATAGATTTATTATATCATCTTCCATAATATCGAAAGAGTAGTAGACATGGTGATCACCTGGAAAAAGATTTATAACTTGATCATTTAACATATCCACATTTTCATTATCATAGCCCTTGTAATTATATTTTTTTATTGAATGCATTCATATATAAGTTTGGAAAAGTTGAATTTATTAGAGTAGTTATTGATTTTCCATCTTCCCATGGTATAACCATTTTGTATGGGATTCTTATCATGTTCTCTCATATATGTGGCTCATTCCCGTCACCAACTCATAGTAGGAAATCCGCATAGAATGGATCTTCTTTTGCTCACATATTTTGAGTGAGATGGATCACTTCTACATGTTTCCATAATGATGATTTAACTATGCATGCATCATTTATTTCTGATATTGTGCCATTTTCAACTAGTAAAGCATGCCTAAAATCCCCTCCGATGATTATAACTTTACCTCCAAATGACATGTCATTTGCTAATATGTCTTTTAAAGTTCTATCCAGTGCTTCAAAAGCGTATCTGTGGGTTATTGTTACTTCATCCCAAATAATAACAACCGATAATCTCATAAGTTCAGCCACTTCAGACTGTTTAAGTATCATACAAATTGATGTTGAAGTTGGATTGATTGAGATTTTAAATCGCGAATGTGCTTTTCGACCACCTGGTAAGATTTTTGTAGCTATCCCCGATGTAGCTGTTGCAAGTGCAATTAAACCGATCTTTCTTAAGTTTTGCAAGTATTGATCGATAAAGAAAGGTCTTTCCCGTCCTACCAGCATGATCTTGAAATCGATTTTGCTCTCCTTATGATAAATCGCATTAGTAATTATAGTATATGAATTTTTGACATTCATTTGACTTTTCGTTAAATGTAAAGTCCTCTTTAGGTGTTACAATAGAATATTATTTCTCTACCAATTTTAAAGCAAGTGAATTATCTTCTATACCATTCCTAATACTTAGAAGACCAAAGTCGAATAATAGTTTATAATGGTTTATTAATAGATCATTAAGATCATGTAGAAGACGATTTTCAAGTATAGGTCGAGCCATGCAGTTGAACTTGGATAATCTTCAACCATATGATAGGAAAATTCTTTCCAAATATTCTCACTCCCGTTGGTGCATAATAAATCATGATCGTTACAAATAATCTTCTTAAAGATGACAACATTTGCGTGTTTGATGCTTCAACCAAACGTGCCCTTATACTTTGGGCTTCTTCAAGTAATCCCATCTTTTCCGCTGCTTGCTGAAACGTTGGGTATTTGTTACCATTGATGGTTAGAAGATAGTCAAATGATGGTGGTCCTTTTGCATGATACAAAAGAATTGGCAAGAAGTAACGTTCTCCTTTTGATGGGGAAACATTGTAAATTCTTCCTATGCCCTTTACCTGTGATGCTCTTCATCGCCACTTTTTAATATCTGATATCTAGGTGTATTTCTTTGGAAATTCACGATAAAAAATATATGTTGCTTTTGATTCTTGTGAGTTTGTGTTGAAGAATTCAATCAACGTTGATGTTGAGAGGTTATCATCCAATAAAACATCAAACACAGTTTGATTAGCATGATAAGTCACTCGTTGCCTACTTGGAATGTGTTTCTGTAGACGTTGAACTAAAGGATATATTATCTGCAAGGTGAATTCAAAAATTCTCCTAAAGTCCTCTTAGGTGCATATCCATCTTACATCTAATTATTTTTGAATCTCATCATTTTCAAATGTTGGATGAATTTCCACTGTCACACAATCTGGACCTTTATATACATATTTGTTTAAATATTTGACAAATTTGATACTACTACAAACTTCAACATTTATATGACAATCATAGTTTTTCAACAGCCATGGATTATATGGAATAACCCAACGATTATCCATTATAATATCACCATCATTGTCTAGTGTGATGTTTATATCATCATCCCGCCTTCAATAAATAGGGTATGTATCATTACCTTGAATAGTACATAATGAAAATTGTTTAGGATATTTATTTTTGCAATTTCCATCTTTCATGCATAGAGCATTTGGTTGTTTTCTTCCACATGGCCCATGAAGCATCCATTTAATAACAGCATTGTACCACTCCGGTTCTTCATCACGATTCCGGATTTTAGCCTTACAATAACATCATAATCATTTGGGCTATGTAATTTATCTTCATTGTCTATAATAATAAACACATAATCATGGGGTAGTCCTCTTTTATGAAATTCGATGGCATGAACATGTGCTGCAACCAATCCAAGAACTTGTTTGTCGTATATTATACTTTAATTCTTTATATTTGGCATGAAAAATTCTAGTAGTAAGATCTAGGCAATCTTGCGAAGTTTATCCATATGATAATTCTGATGTGATTTCGTCCCACGTAGGATTGCATGTCAAACAAATTAAGCTTTCTAAACTTTTGTACTAAAGCCATTGCTTCTTGATAATGTTGGTACATATCACATGGACTTCTATTGAACGAAGAGGGTAATATCACTCTTCTGCCTATGTTGCCTATGTCAAAAAAGTTAATTTGATATAAAATTATATATATGTATATATGTGTGTGTGTATATGTATATGTATATATTGTATAAATATGCCAAAGAGAATGGAAAAGTTTACGCTTGCATTATTTTCTCCAGCATTCAATGCATCTTGAAGTCCCACGTACAATTTCGATCTAATATGATTTTGTTGTTGACGAAACCATCTCATTCTATCATTTTCAATTTTCACATAATTATCCATGACACATTGTTGTAATAAACATTCTCCATGTAAGAAGAGAGAAGTTTCTTCACATCGAATCTAAAGTTCAAGTTGATTAGAAATAACAAATGGAATATATATATATATAGCTATATAATAATTACATAAGTTGATTAAAACTGCTAGATCTTGATGCTTATTATATTTATGTTTGACTTTTTGTGTGAATCAAAAGAATGAAATCCATTATGTCATCAATTGTGTTTAAATTTATGCCCAATAATTAATCGATTTTTATAATATGATGATGCTAGCTATAAATTTATCATTTTATGAATGTAAAAATATTTGGTACTTGCAAAATATAAGCATACTACTCATGGCATGTAATAGGAGTTCCATTTATACTATGGCTATTAAGGTCCCAACCATAACTTCTATAAGGTAGTAGGAGAGGATACTACAAAGGGTCGTAAAACCCATGTGCTTCTAGAATTCTCATAAGTTGACCCGTCATCCTACGTATATCCCTAACATTTATAAGACTTGTCTCATCCTGACCAACTACCATTGTGGAAACTTGCGTAGATGTAGGCAGCACATATTGTTAGAGTAACGGTTTTTCTTTAATTATAAATTTATAATTATGGATCTCAGGAAGTTATGAAACTCAACGAAAGTATTTAGCTCTCATCCAATATATGTTGTATCCTTTCCAATATTCCTCTATTCAAGTCTTCCTTTTTAATTATTTGATTTTTAGTTTCATGCTCAGTATCATGTGTGTGTATACATAGTTGTAGAAATATGGGTCTATCTCCTTCTTTAGGAAGTAGGCTGCCATTAATGTGATATATACATCCTTGAGCACAGAAAGTGTAAATACCAGCTCTTCCACTTATTAGGTTTTCATCGACATGCACTCCCATTGAGCTAAAGGAAAATACATGATTATAGGATCGAATATTTCTTCTGAAATATATACCATCATCACATGTATCCTTGTAGAGCTCGTTTGGTGAATGCACTAGGGGAAGTACAGTTCTTCCATTTGAACAACATAATGATGCACTCTCGTGTTAGAATAATTTTCCCAAACAATTTTGACAAAATGTTTTTTGGCAAGGCAATTTTGACAAAATGTTGGTTGTTTCAATAAATGCTTTTGAAATCCAGTATTATATTTGAAATTTTTTGCAACATTATGAGTTCTAACATTTCTTCGCACAGTTTGACGTCTTTGTAATTGATTGCTATTTTGTGATGATTGATTCTGCTCTTGGTTCGACTGTGACATGTCATTTGTAATATGTTCTCTTTCCTCAATAGATGTGGTTTCTATATGTTCTCTTTATATTCTTGGATTTCTATCTTGCTGGTAATTATGAGATCATTGCTTATAAACTATATTTCTTCCTATATATGCATTTTGGGACATTTCTCTTCTTTATCGATATATTTCACGATGCCGAGCTAGATGATTTTCTCTTTGCTCTTGACTCGGAGCTCTTCTTTGTTCTTTGTCTCTCATACAACACATTTCTCTTTGTTCATCACTTAAAATATTTGTTCTTCTATTTTGTCTCTGCTGATTATTCGTCTTTGATATATAACCGACTGGAAAATAAATATGGTTAGGTTATTAATTATTTGATCTTAAATACTTTCTTTCACATAGCATTTGATGGTAGTTATTAAGGTAATGATAACTATAACAGTGAAATTGTTAGAATGAAACTGAATTCCAACACCATATATAAGATAAGGTAATTATACTATTTGCAAACATTAGTATAAATCAAAATTTAATTTCAAATTTGGAATACATAAAAGTAGAGAATATATAGTGATTTCCTTATTAATAATAAGAGCTGCAACATCTAAAAAGTACGACTAATAAATGTTAATTTTTTATCCTACATAGTGAATTTTTATTCAAATTTATTGCATAATTATTACCATCCATTTTCCACCATAAATTTTACTTGCAAAAACATGAAGAGAAAACCGACAAGGCAATAAAATTTATAATTATATTATTTTTTTCAAATTTCTTGATCGATATATCACTTACTACTTCAGAGGTAAATTTATCATTTCAAAAATTATCCGTTGAGGAAGACTTTTTATCAGCATTTGTTGGTTGTTCGACATGTGCACTACCTTTCGTTGAAGATGCTTTGGAAGATATATCATCAGTTTAACTCGACGTTTTTTTATCACAATGTTTAGCATCCATCTTTTGGTTAATAAATTGTGTTGAATTAACATAATATATGCCATGTTAATTAACCACTAAAAAAAAGAAGATTCAAGAGCTCCACATAAAGCGCAGGGATTACGCCATGGCGGTTTCCACCAACGACGCAACCATGTGTGATCGCCTCCGAAAACTCTCCGAGCCAATCACTCTCTTCGGCAAATGCAAAATGGAGCGTCGTGCTCACCTTCGAAACCTCGTGCTCCAACTGGAAACCACCGGCAAATTGTACGTCTTGCTCAAAAGCGATCGAAGGTGATGATGTATCCTCATTTGAGGAAGGGGATGAGAATGTGACGTATCCATTTTACTCTGAGAGGTCAAATGAGCCGTTGGAGGCTAGAAAGGATATGTAGAGGTATTTAGTGGTAAAGGCGAGGGAGAGGATTAAGAGGGCAAGGAGGAGGAGGGAGGACCCATCATTAAATGAAAAATATGCATACATACCAAAGTTTCAATTCAAACATTCTTTTTGAGTATCAAATTTTCACAGCTTTTGGTTGCGGCATACAGGGGATAAGCCTCTAGAATCAATTGACCCCTACTCCTATTCCCATGCATATTTTTGCTCAAACTTTAGTTATTAACAACAAATGTTTATATCAGGTTGAAATATTAAAATTCATATTTGCATGCTTGTAATTAACTGGTTGTCAGTTAACATTTAACATAGGTTAATTGATGAGTTGCTAACACATGCGTTACTGCGTGTGCTGAAATAATGCATTGAACTACATATGAAAAGGTACGAACACTCATACATTATGTTTCTTAAATAATGCATTTTAGAGGGATATTCATTGAATGAAAGCTCAAGATACAACAGGAAAAGGAAATAGAAGATAAAACTACATGATCATGTTAATAAGCGAAAGGAAATAGAAAATAATTATTTGTTTGCAAAGAAGAAACAAATAATTAGTCAATAGTTTTAAAAAAATTAATGAATGAGAATGATGATGAAAAAGAAACGTTAGGAAGGAGAGGAAGTAATAACCAAGCCAAAAAATCCAATCATTTCAAACGCAATAGTAAATAGATCCAATCATGTGTTTACATAAGAAGTAAAACTAAATGTATGTAAGGGGAATATGACAGAAGAGAGCATAACTCATTTTCAATTAGTGCAAAGCATAGATAAAGTTAGGAAGTGACAACTGATAAGAAAAGGTACGGGCAACCCTATATATTTACAGTGATAAGTCGAATTTTCTAGAAGAATATTTTAGTAGCTGATGTGTGGATTTGAATTGTCTTAGGTAAAGAGGAAGCCTAAGGGCATCCCAGTAGTACTGAAATTCACTGAATAAGCAAAAAAAAAAAAAAAATCTCCAGTAGTCAAATTAAAGAAGCAAATTCAGCTGAACGTTCAGGATTGAAATTCCTTATATTTAATAATTAAATATTAAATTTTCAAAACTTTCAATCTTTGTCCAAAGATTATTCTCAATAAAATTTAATAAAACAAAAAAAATTCAGTTTCCGTAGCACTTATAAAATGCTACGTAAAGTTATAATTTAAAACTGTTCATTTAACAAAAGGCAACATTTTAATGCTGTAATAGATTTCCTTTTAAGTTTTCAAATAAACTTAAATGTTAAGTTTAACCACTATAGCACTTACAAAGTGCTATAATAGCCTTTATTTCAAATTAACTTTTAGTTCATTTAAAACAACTACAGCATTTACAAAATGCTGCAATATCTTTTACATTACATTTACAAATACTGTCAAATCAAATTTAGAGTTTTAATTACCATTTCACAAACAATTAACTTTTTAATATAGATCATTTTAACTTATAAAATCATATATTTCACATTTAAAGCATCATTTCAATACTCTATTTTTTTTTATGATTTTATAAAGTTAAATTTCATCCAAAAGTCAAATTTTAACATAATTTCTTATTTAAATTCAAGTATTGCATTCCATTTCTTTAAATTAAATTATTAATTTAACAATTAAGTTTAAATTTCCAAAATATAACTTATTACCCTTTATTTTACTTAACTAAAATTTTACTTTTAACAAAAATTCAAAATTTCTCAAAATAAGTTATATTTCAAAATTTAGCTCAAACATTCATTTATTTAATATTTTAACTTATTCAAAAATCATTATAAATTTTGTAAAATCATTTAAAATACATTTTTAAATCAAAATATTATATTTTCTTACTTTACATAATTTCCTTTTAAAAACAAGACATAAATTCCAAAATTTACTTATAGTTCAAATTCTACTTCACCATTTACATAATTCATTATTTAATTTATAGAAAATCACTAATATTTCTATAAAAGTCATTTTTAATTAATTTAAATTAAAATATTATAAATTTTACATTTTAAAATAATTTTAAAACATTTCAGAAGAAAATATTATGTAAACCACGTGTCTGTATATAGTTTTCTAACCTAGGTCAAGTGGTACGGATATATATCATTTCAACCCGCAATTTACAAAAAAAAATCCGGGTTCTATCATTTCAAACCCGCAGTCCCAAGTAAAATGAATGAATTGAAAACCTCTCAGGCCTATCATTTCATCCCATAACGATTTTCCCTTATTCTGTCCGTTCGGGTATGTATCATTTCAACCCATAGTGATTCTAGTCTACAGGGAACTTGCAATGGTGATAATTAATATAAATAACAAAATAGCATAAAATAACAATAACATATGATATAACAGGTGTAATGACAAGTGTGAACATCATGTGTTAATAATATAGCAGTTATAACAGGATGATATGCATATACAAATTCAGGTGATGTCAGTTTATCAACCATATAAGTACATATTAGTCTGGTGAGATTAACTCACCTGTTCAAAGCTGGAGATCGCCACCAAAGCAACAATACTGACATTACGAAGGCACGATAGCACAGAGACAACTTGAGAGTGAAGAGCCAAAGAAAATTTCCTTGTTCAAACATTTAAACAAAACAATAGGATAGATATAAGTTTTCAACACAAATTATCACCAAATAATTCAAGGAATCAATACCCAAAACCATATCGAATGGTTTGCACTTGTTCTCAACTTCACATGGTTCAATTAGTGATGGAATAAGCTCAGCTAAGGCCATGACTAAGGGCTGGGTTTGGGTCCAAACAGGTCGGCCTAGGTGGGTTTGGAGATGGTGCATAAGTCTATGTGCATAAACTTCAACAACAAGGCAAGAACAAGGCAACATACATCATTTCTTTGGTAAAGTTTGGCTCGGCCAGAAGCTATGGGGCACGGCCAGTGGGTCCAGGTGGTGGTGGGTGAAGTGGCAGAGGGTGGAGGTCAGGCCAAAGGTGGTGGTGGTTGTGGGGGCTAGAGGTTGTAGAAGGAGATGGTGACTAAAGGTGATCGGCTATGCAACATGTGATGGGTTTTAGTGGATTTTTGTGATGATCTATGCCTTGGTGTGGCTCGGCCTGAGGAGGAGGGGTACTAGGATGGGTGATGGTCAGAGAAAGGGGGTGGTGGTGGTCGGCCAAGGCCTGGAGTAGGAGGGGTGGAGCCATGAAGTAGAGAACATATGCAAAGATTCAATGGAAAACATAAAAAAAACAAGAGAGAAGAGAAGATTTTTACCAAATTTTTGAACAACAAGGAGATGGCCGTATTTTTTTGTTGAGAAATGTTTGAGTAAGAGTAGTTCACGTGAAAATGAAGATGAGGCTGAAGAGAAATGAAGTATACGGCCAAAATCAATAAAGAGAGGAGTTGGGAAAATGAAAGGTCGGGAGGTGAAAAGCCATTGGAATTTCAATAGTTTAAAACCTTCAAATTTCCTCTATTTTATTTTAATTTTTATATAACTGAAATATATATATAAACTCAGATAAAATATGAAAATTTAGTAGATAAACAAAAATTAGTAAATAAATTTTAATTATATATGATTTAATTAAATAAAACAGTAAAAATTGCAACTAGTCTTGAAAATATGAAAAATAAATGCAATGAACTTTGAAAAATTTGTATATACTTGAAAAATATTTATAAATAAAGATAAGAACACAAAAAAATGAATTCACAAAAATAAATAAATAAATTTTAATTAAAAAAATTAAATGAAGAAAATAGCAGAAAAATGGAAACCGGGCTTAATAAATTGAAATAAATTCAAATAAACTTTAGAAAAATTATATTATCACTTTAAAAATAATAAAAGACAAAAATATACATACAATAACATATTAACACAAATTAAAATAAAATATGACAAAAAATATAATTTATAGAACTTAAAATAGAAAAAATTGCAAAATAAAACAAATTATACTCAAAATTGAAATGTACATAACTTTTGCAGTTTAACTCCGTTTTCAACGAAACGAAAAGCAGCATTCAAGTTATTTCATCTATTTTCATAATAAAAGATAAAATTTAAGATTTAAAATAATTTAAATTTGAAGTTTAAAAGTCATAGTTTGAATAGTTTGACCAGAAATTCACTTTACAGTAAAATATTCAAATTATACTAGTTTGAACTATAAATCACTTAATAATCAATATTTATATTTAAAAATGAAATGTTTGAAATAAAAAAAATTTAAATTAATTTAAAAATAATAAAATAAAGTCAAATTTAAATTATATGAAAAATCTAGGTTGTTACAAAAAGCTTTGTAGATCGATTAAATATTTATATATGGACATCGTTGGAGTTTTGACCAATACCAAACTCCATATATCTAAAACTGATATAGTATTGATGAAGAAAACATGTGTATATTATATTGTTTCTTAAGGGTACAACTTAAGTTGATCTAAAATATGATTTTTCCTAAATATATCTATAAGCAATCAATTTAGCCAAACTGTCATACATCTATTAAGGTAACACATGAATGTTAATATTGAACTGTTCAATATTAAACGTTGACTAAATTCACACATGTGAGTCACGCCCGAAGCTGTGCAATCTCTGAATTATCGCCCAATTTAGTAAGTTTATAAGGTGTTACAAATTAATTAAATTAACCAATATTTGAGAAATATTGATTATGAATATATTTATTATTTGAGGTGTATACAGTATAGAAAATTTTCAGGTGCCATTATTAATTATTTTGGTGTATGTATGAATGTTACATGTGCACATATTGTTATGCTATGTGTGTGTATGTGTACATATATAAACAAGCTTTAAATATACTTAAATAATTAATGCATGGGTTGAAAATTTGTGACTCATGAGTCACATAAGGGGTCCGACTATATGTTGAAAGTATGCGGGTTTGAATGAGATTGAATTGGTCGGAGACTGAGTAAAAGGAGCTAGATATGTTCTCTATGGCTCTCTCTATAAATACACAGTCATATTCGTTCTTGTCCATACATTTGCTCATTCTCTTATAGGCAACCACTTAGCTACATTTCCTCAAAAACATATCACTCTATTGGTGATCAACTCAGTTCTTTACAAGCGAAAAATCTACTAATTTAAGCTTTAATTAGTAGATCTAATCACTTGCTAATGCCCTAACCTTCTTACATAATATTATTGCCACACTCTCACATAAAAATAATTTAGAATTAAAATTATTAATATAAATTTTATGCAATTTAGTGTGTATTTAAATTATAAATCAATAAAAATTAAATCATTTATTTTTCGCTTATGATGTAAATTAATTTTATGCAAACTAACGTTATGAAATAATAAATTCATTTGCCTTACCTATATTTACTACTTGAAATATAAATCATATTTTTGGTTTTAAAATAACATACATAAATATACACACACATACACACATATGCATACATACATACATATAAATATATATGTGCTTTTAAATAGTTAGTGTAAATTTTATACATACATATATATAACAAAAGAAAATATAAACAATATCCCTCCGCATTTATTTTCTATTTTTGGTCGAGAATAATATTTATTTATTAATTAATAAATACATTTTTCATGTATATATATGTTAATTAAACTAGTATATATTTTATACATACATACATACATACATACATGCATATATATATATATATATATATATATATATATATAAGAAATATAAAAAATAGCCCTCTGCATTTATTTCTTTTTTTGGCCGAGAATAATATTTATTTATTTATAAATAAATACATTTTTCATGTATATTTATATTAATTAAACTGTATATATTACAAAATTATGACATTTAGTTTAGTTAATGTATTAGAAATTTATGGTCTTGAATTTTAAATTTATATAATATTTTGAAATTATTGTATTGATTTTAAATTTTAAATTTCAAATATAAAATATCTTTGATCTAGTCAAATTAATATGTTTTAAATTTCAAATTTAAATTAATTTTTAGTTAGTCAGACTAACTGGATTTTATTAAAAATTTGAACTTTAAATATAAAATATATATATCGAAATTATAATATATATATATATATATATATATATTTGTTTTATTTATTATTTAAACACAGTAATATTATATGTGTGTGTGTGTTTGCGTGTGTGTGTGTATATATATACATGTATGTATATGCTATTGAGAATATGTGTATGCAAAACCATATACACATATCTTAATATATTCAAGCGTAAGTATATACTCAGATATGTATATTACCCTTGATATGTATATGAAATTGTCATACATGCATACATACATACTACATACATTTATGTATAAGTATATTATATTATACACACACATACACACACAAGATATAAATCTAAATATATACTTGTGTGTGTATTTTACATACATGGTGACTTCACTGTAGTGTTAAAAACTTTAGAAAGAAATGGTCCCCTTACCCTTAAAGTGTCTGTAACGACCCAGATTTTTAGCCATTGGATATTGGTAATTAACTAATTTTAATTATAGGAATGTTAATTTTTATTAGTCAAATAAATGAATTTTTCGATATATAAAACATCTGAGTCTATAAATTGATTAAACTATATAAAATTTGGAAATGTAAGTTTCTGAATAAGGGAAATTTATTAATATGTATATGTATTTAAAACTTCACCATTTGAAACTCGGGATAAAATAATCTCTATATAAAAATGATATATATATATATATATATATATATAAATATGTAGAAATGTAAATAGACATACATATGCAAATATAGATAAATATGTAAATATATACATATATATGTAACTACGTATATGTATTTTTAAATAAGACAGAGATATGCATAAGTTCACATAGATAGGTATATATATGTGTGAAATAGTGAATAAGTAAATATAAATATACATGTATATGTATTTATAAATTGTATATGTATGTATGTGTGTGTGTGTGTGTGTGTGTGTGAATGTACAAGCTTCATAATGGAAGATTTCAAACTATGAGTATAAGACTATGTATACATATATATAAGTATGTACGAAGATCAATATATATATATATATATATATATATATATATATATAAACATATAGGGGGACATCACCATGGCAAGGCATTAAATTAAAGCATACAAAACATCAACTCTAAGCACAAAATAAATCCAGTCACACACAAAATATCACATCTCTTATAATCAAATCAAAACACAAAACCACATAAGCTCATAAATCAAATGAAAAGAAGAAAATATATTTAAAAATAAAAGAGGAAGGAGCCTGCACTCGTATATGTCTCGGCTTCTTCTTTTTGGCTTGCTTTGAACACTTCCACTCTATATATATACCACTGTTTGGTTCACATATACCATTCAACATAAAAAAAATCTACCCTTAAATCAAAAGCTTGAAGTAGGAGCAAGATACAAAGCAGTAACTCATTTTCTTTTACGAAAGTGAGTACAAAACTATATTTTGTTAACTGGTTATATGATGTGTGTGTATATATATATATATGGCTGTGAATTATGATATGGGTTAAGTATACGTGTGTATGTATGTAAACATGAATGTATGATTCGGTTCGAAAGGAGCCAGACACCTGCACAACTAAAGCACTTTGTTTTTATAAAAGCTCTATACCATGTTTGTTGTTCAAGAACAGTTTTAACAATCAATTTCAAAAATCAAAAACTCAACATCTATTCAGTTTCAATCTATGGTTTTAAAATAAAAGTGGTTTGATTTTGGGTATAGATTGTTTAAGAAAATATTTCATCAAGTATCAATAAGCATGGAGAAAGAAAACTCAAATTACAGTAAAACAACTTATAAATGACTAAAATCATGTCATAATTTAATCTTTTGATTATATAGATGTACTTGTTGTTGAAAATGGTGATTTTTGGAAGTGAGTTGGAAATTTTTAGTTGGGTATTGAGGTGAAAAGTGAAGATGACCAGAATTAGGCAACATGTCAAATTCAGGCACTTCGGTTGATTGGGGGGCACGAGACTTGTTGCGGAGGGGCGTTAGGTTATGGCGAACCAGAGAAAAATGGAAGGTGATTTTTCTACAGCACGCGGTGACGTGGCAAGTTCGTTTTAGGGCTTAGGTATGGGTTTGTGGGTGGTTTGGTCTCAAGCTAATGACGATGTCAAGTGGAATAGGGAGGAGTGTGATATGGGGGAAAGGAGGAGTAGGCGATAGCGAAGCTTCAGGCAAAGTTTGGTGTTTGATGGTGGTACAAGGTGGCATGCTAAGGCAGTCATAGTAGGATAGCTTGTTCGAGTGTTTTGGAAGTAGGAGTTCGATTTTGAATAGGGGCACATCTTCATGTTCGAATGACCTGGGTTTGGTGAGAGAGTCGTGAGTGACTAAGGAAGATGGTCGGAGGCCAAGATGGGGCGTCGGTGGTTGTGTGACATGCACGGTGTCGTGCACACTTAGGTTGTCCGAAAAGAAGAAAAAAACAAATAAAAAGGAAAGGAAGAGGAGAAGCAGGAAAAAAGGAAAAAAGGAAGAAAGGAAGGAGGATTGGATTTTTTCTTTGGGCCGAACATGATTGGGCCGGGCATTTCATTTTTTTTAGTTAAGATCTTTTAACTTATATATATATATATATATATATATATATATATATATATGCTCTCTTCCATTTTAGAAATCAAATCAATGTGATAACTTTTGTAATGGAATCCTATTACCTATATTTTTAATCTAATTAATGTTATTAATTTTTTCGTAAATTAAAGTTTGATTATATTATATAATTAGAATGGGTAATTAATTACACTATTAATTGACTTAAATCTCATGTTAATCAAATAAGTTAGTTATTAAATAGATTGTTTAATTTTCAATTAACTAATAATAAATTGTTTTATAGTTTCTCTAATTTATCATTAATTTGAATTAAAAATGTAAGTAAATCCATTTTAACTTAAATTGATTAAATCATGATGAGGAATTAGTTAATTTTAATTATTTATCGTTAAATTAAGTTAACGATATATGTTTTTCTTTATTGCCCTAGAATATTTATTTTAAGCATTCTTGTCTGTGCCACTAAGTAGCCAAATGAATTTAAATAATTTGAATAAAACACTGACACATTTTATTGAAAATAAGTTATTACCATAAGTGAATGTTGACACCTGAATATATATTGTTATTTAAAAATGACTTGAACATTTAAAGCTTATCGATTAGACTCGAAGAGACCGGGATCAGATGTCTGCATTATCCGTAAGCACTTCAATCCAATAACCACCATGAACCTTCACGGTTTTGATTATAGAGTTTAATATGCTAGAATTGGATTAATTTAACAAATTCGACTATTTTGAATAAGTATTGTACTTAGATACTATTATAATATCGATGGACTTCTATAAAAGTGCTTTGGTTATAATAAGATGAAAACTCGTCGTGTTTGTACGAGTTACCTTGTTTTTCGAATTTTTTTATAACTTAAGTATTTCAAGTTAAGTGTGTTTTACACACGTTGGTTTCCAGTCTGACTCGGGTGTTACTTTATTGTAATGCTCGCGTCAGACCGAGTATTATAGTTTTCAGGTTAGATGCTTTAGAGCTCAGGAGACGAGCTGTATGGCAGAGACGTATTTGATTATATTCCACTTTGTATTGTAGGCTGTATATTTAGCATTTAGGGATGAGTAATTATAACTATCCAGGTTTATTTGTTGATGATTGCACTCTGATAACCTATATGGATAATAACTGATGCAGATTCTTTTGTATAAAAGCTGTTATTGTATATTTTATTTTGTTCCGCTGTGATTGTGAGATTCTGTGCTTTTTTTTCTTTTCTCTTTCTTCTTCTATCTCTTTTCTTCTTAAACCATAACAATATGGTATTTTCGGCACTCGATTTTTCAGCGCTCTATACAGTGAATGTATTAATGTTGATTCTCGGAGGTCGAAAAATGGCCCAGTCGTTACAGTGTCCTAGGTTTCTAAGTTCAACCACTACACAGTAGGATCTAGTCTAGCAGAAGCATTCCATATAGGGATGAAATATACATAGCGAAGTGGTTAGGCAAAACAAATCTCTATCAAATTAGATAGGATGCTAGTTAATGTTGATTGTATAAATATGTTTCTCAACTTAAAAGTAACCGCATTACCAAGTTCTACTAGTGATCACTGCCCATTATTATTTGAACTTAATAAACTATGTCATGAAACCAAAGGTAAGGTTTTTAGATATTCTAATCATTGGTGTGATTGTACAGATTATTATAAAGCAACTAATTTTGATGAACTATAAATGGTAAAATGCAACAACAAGTATAAGCTAGTGATGACTACTAAAGCTATCAAAAACAGACTAAAAGAATGGAACAGGATCTGAGACGAGACTACAACAAAATTAGTGTAGTGCAAAAGAAATATGAGGGAGCTCTACGACAACTAGATTTAAACCTTACAAATATATATCTATACCTAAAATATTGCTAACTGCATGGTGAATTGAGGGACTTAATGCAAATACAAGACAAAGAGTTAAAGCAGAAAGCAAAAGAAAAGTGAATGGTTAAAGGAGAAGCTAGCACAAGTTCTTTTACACTAAAATGTCAACCGGGAAGAATTATATCAACTTAACAAATAGCAAAGATGAAGCTGGTTACAAGAATTGGAGGAAAAAGCTTTCAAATACTATACAGAACTATTCAATGGGGACTACACTACTGACTTACCAAAAATTCAAAGCAAGGGTATGGTAAAATGTTGGGCTGAAACTCCTGAATAGTAGAATCCAAAGTATTGAAGTTGAAGTTGCTTTGAAGTCCATTCACGTGGACTCAAGCCCAGGTCTAGACGAGACGAGCTCCAAGCTATTTAGACTGCACTAGGAGAACCTACAAGTTAAACTGGTTATCACAATTTAAGAAGCTCTAGACACAGGTAAGATTATTAAGGAGATTAATCACACTTTCCTATGCTCATTTTAAAAGTCGAGAAACCCACAAAAATCGAGGAATGCAGGCCTATTGCGTGTTGCAATATTGTCTGCAAGATCCTCGACAAAAAATTTATGCAACAGAATGCTAAAAATCAAACTTGATATTATAGCAGAATGCCAAAATGCATTCATAAATGGTATAAGCATTGCTGAAAATTCATTGCTTGCTCATGAATTGGTCAGGAACTTCAATAAAAAAGGCAGTGATAAAACATGCTTAAAAGTTGACTTACACAAAGCATTTGTGTAACTATTTGGTGCATAGGGTAACATCCTTTATCGACAATCTCATCTTTTTAAAAGCATCCTCGAACAAAATATTGAATGAGTTTCCACGGTCCACTAAGATTCTATACACCTCCACTAGGCCAAGCATGGCGGAAATTACCATTGGGTAAGTGTGTGGATAGATCCCCCCTACAAGTCCCTATTATTGAAAATAATTTCAGGCACTTTCGGATGAGGGGTTTTAGCATCATGCCCATTATCGACTGCATATATAAACCCATTGTCATACTTGAAAGCTTAGCATACTTTTCCAACTTAGCCCAATTTTTATCGGCAATATGGGGATATCCTGTTTTGGTGTTAATCACTATCCTTCCATTATTCCCATGAGCAATATCGATTCTTTCTCCGCCATCACCACGTGGTGATTTCCTTAGTGGTTGACATACGAAGATCGAAGGGCCATTTGGATTCTTAACATACTTTTCAATCAGGACATGCAAGTGATGATATTTAGTGGTACCATGCCCATGAGAACTATGGAAACGACAATATTTCTCAAATTTCAAATCGACTTCCATCTTCTTTCTAGGTTAAGTCCTCTTATACTTTAAGTCTGCATGGGTTCCTCGATAAATGTTCTTAACGGTATTGTTTAGGACTAAGTAAGATTTGAACCTCAGTCAATGCCTAAACCTCTTTTGTTCCACTTTCTTCCCACTAGTCCATCGTGGTTGTTTTCCTTCTTCTTTCTAGAAAAGTCGTTCCCATTTCCCTTCATTGTAGCATTGACACCGCTAGAAGATTCTAGAACTCTATTTGTTGTATTGGGTTGTCTTTCCTATGAAGCGTCTTCCAACCTCATGTATTTTGCCGTCTCTTAAAAGAATTCCTACAAGGTGGCTGGTTTCTCTTTTGTTAATATCCTAGAGAACTTTGCTCCAGGGTGCATTCCACCAAATAGGCCCATCAAGGTCAGTCTTTTGTCTGTGTTTTGATCCAACCACTACGACATTGAGTCGAGTCAACTATTATTGAATCGACTCATATTCTTTTTACTTGACAATATACAATGAGTATGCATTCTTTGGTTGCTCAACATATACTCGAAATTGACTAATGAAATTCTCCTTTTAATATCGTCTACGGCTGGATAGAACCCATGGGTAAATAGAAGAACCACATAATGGCTAGATCTACCAAGAGCATAGTAAAGCACTTGCATAGGGCTTCCTCCATGGTTATGTCCATCAAAATATGTTAGGTATACTATTGTAAGCGCACCATGGGGTCCATTAATCCTTGTATGGCTTTATAGTAGGCATCATGAAGTCTCTTGTGTTTCTAGCAGTCATTATTTCTAGGGAAAATGGACTGCTAACCCTAACTCCTATCCACTTCGGTTGCTCATATCGAACACATTCTCCAATAATCTGAGCAATCATACTCCAATTCTGGTAACTAGTGATGATAATTTGACTTTCCTCTATGAAGGGAACGACCTCTTCATCCTCCCTATGATGACTTGATCGTCAGTCACAACCATGATCTATGTTCCTAGACCAACCCCAATAACTACTTCGTCCTTCGTTAATAGCTACTTCATCGAGGGTTGGAGAATTTCATATGGAGAGAGAATCTTTAGCTACGATTGGACCTGCTTCGACACCAACTCTGTTTAGTTTGGTACCGAACCACTCCTCGGTCCGACTTCAGGCAGAACTTTTTCTCGCTCTGCTTCTTCAGCATTCCTTCGTCTAGCTCTTTAGCTTTCCCGATCAAATTCATTGTCAAAGTGCGACTCCTTTGTGTTTTAGATCCTCTAAAATGGGACGTACTTGTGCTCAATTGGTATGAGCCAATGGCTAAAAAATTCTTCTGTCCTAAGCGTGTCATAGGTTGTCCACCATCACTTGGTATTGGGTAATGAAATGTTCGCTTAGTTTGATCACAACTCTGTCTATGTCGCCTCTAGTGATTACATCCGTCAGCACTAGAGTGCTTGCTGAATGATCATCTTGATTGGGTGCACTGGTATTTCTTCCATCTGCACTAGTAGTACCAGCCTTTCTCTTTGATTTCAAAGGCATGTCGAAAAGTTCTCAGTGTAAGCACCAAAATTTTTGTGTAAAAATAGGCAAACACCTCCAAGTCTTGTTAGAAGAAATATGAGTATGGGGTGTAAAAAATAGCTGTTATACTTCGATTTTATTTAATTTTATAGAGAAGATCGTAGATTGATTATACAGAAAGTACTACATAGTAATATAAAGAACAAACATACTTGTAATAGTTCGACTAGACTGGGCCTACATCCATTGTCCTTTGATATTTTATTATTATTATAGATCTTTAGTATAATGCTAGAAATATAGAATACAAAGACCTCTTGCTTACAAAAAGATAGAACAGTGCTATAACGGTTGGTCCGGCAATGAGCTTGATCAGTTCGGTAAGGCGGTTCGGTTCTCCTTCGCCCTCTGACTTGTTTTCCATTGCCGTTCGAACCTTGGGGGTATTTATATGAGTGAATATATATAGTGGCTAGCTTAGTAATGTTGAAAATATAGGTAGTTTCTACATATAATTGGCTCTATTTCACATTGGTTGTTTGATGACTTGGATTGGCATTTCCAATGTTTGATGGTAACTATTATATCTTGTCCGTTTTGACATTGGCCATCAACTACCAAATTGAATAAGAATTTTTATTTGGTAGTAACTATTAAATAAAGTATTATGTTTGCTTCTTTACCAAACTGAATGCTTAATCTCTGTAAATTTCATCTTTTCCTTTCGATTTTTCTCATGTTATCTTTTGATCTTCTTTCCTTCCTATCGTAGATTTTTGACCAAGTGATGATGCTTTGTTTCTGTACTTCTTAACGTCTTATTCATATTTACCGTGTTGTGAGTGAAAATGTCCACAACAGTGTATATATAGGCGCACTGCATACATTAGTATCACCTTATGTTGATATCCTTAATGAGAGAATTATCATTCTTATCATAGTTTGTAAGAATAAGCCAATATACAAGGAATAAAATGAGAAATTTAGTATCATGATTTGAAGGAGAAGCCAACACTGGACAGCTATCAGCCTCAATATGTAGATAATGTTCACTCAGACGATGATGAACATGATACAAAACACCCAAGATGAAGCTTCTGGTGCAGTAGTTGTTGGCGGTGCACAGGTGCAAGCTCAACGAATAGAATTTTTTAAGCTCGACAAGGACCACGCTTGTCTTGAAGGAAAACCATTTATGAAGACGAAGCTACTATGGAAGTGCAAGACTAACTCGATACTTGTTAGCGTATATTCGATGACTAGCAGTTGGAGGAGCCAGAACGAGGAAGTTAACCTCGTGGAAACTTTAGGGTAAAGTGATGGGATGATGGAATGCTATCAAGGATGCTACTCTCGAGGAATTGTATACCGAGGATCAATTCAGGAATCACTTTGAGAAGTTTATCCCGGATGCTCAAAAGTTTATCTTGTTTAGGAAGCTTGCTGACCTGTAGCGTGGGATATGTCAGTCTTTGAAGATATTATTGAGTTTAACTCATTATTGAGATATGAAATGTAGTTCACCAACACTCCTTTAATGAAAAATGAAAAGTTTATCATCGACTTAAATTACTATCCCAGAGAACTCTTTATGAGCCATAATGATAAGAATTTCGGAAAGATGGTAGAGAAGTCTTTGAGGCACAAGTGCTTGTATCCAAAGCCCAAGCAAATCGTTATTTCGAAGGAAGAAGCTAAACCGCAAGTAGGGGAGGTGGGAAGAGGAAGCTACCCTAGAACACTAAGGGAATAAGCAATTGCAAGCAGGAAAGGACAGAAGAAAGGATAATTTGATCCAACTTGCTACAGCTGCAAAAGGAAAGGACATCTCTTTAGGGATCATCCAGTTACGAAGAAGTGCTTCAACTATGATAAGCCCGAGCACATCAAGAAGGACTATCCAAAGCAAGCACAATATAAGCAAGTGGTGAAGGCTTATATCAAAAACATTAATTTTATCACTTCATTTTAATCACTCTAGGTCAACCTCGAGCGTGATGTGATTTGAAGTAGACTTCTTTCCCTCCAATTTTTGATCACTCCATGTCATCCTAGCCTTGCTTCGAACGCTGCCCTGGTCTGCTCCGAGTGCTCCTTGGAACAACCTTCGAGCGATCCACCTTACCTTGCTTCGAGCGCTACCCTTGCCTAGCTTCGAGCGCTCCCCATGCTATATTCAAGCCTGCTTCCAAAGCTTCCTTCGAGTGCTCTTGCCTCTAGTATTATCCCGTATTGCTTCGAGCATGACTTCGGACCCTTGCTTTGAGCGTGTCGGGTTTTGCTCTAAGTTGGTTTCAACTAACATATTTTCCTTATTTCACATTATTTTTTCGATGTTTCTTGAATTTTCAAGTGATTCTTTAGGTAAATATCTATTTTTATTCCGAGCAGCTACTCGAATATTTTTCTGAGTGTGTCTTCTTCATTCTCAAGTAGCATCCAGGTCTCTTTTTATATGAGATGAACAACACATTTACACAACCAAATTCAAAATATGTAGATCAAGAAAAACTCACGGGGTATTGAAGGGGATCATATGATGAAAATTTTGGATCATTTATTACACATACTCGTACACATATATATGTATGGATGGATATGTAATGAATGATTTAGATCATGTTTTGGTGCCAGATTGTTTTTTATATGCACAATGGTTAAATTTTAGTTAATTTTTGCAGTTTGTGATCCATTTATTCTCCATATCATCTTGGCAAGAAATAACCTGTATCTTTTATTCACTAAATTTGATAATTTATTTGCAAGCAATGTCTATCATAAATATTTTTAATATATAATATAGTAGTAAAATTCAGTTTGATCGTGTAGTAAATGAAAATATATCTTTCGCGTGAGTTATGATCATAATATGTAGAGGACACAAAATTATCAAACTTCAACAGTATATCAAATATATCAAAAGGCAACTATCAAATTGCAAACAAGTTGGGATGCTCATACCGTACTCTCACAAAGCATGGTATAAAAAGAAAACGCGTGTGATGTCAAATTCAATAATGTACTTGGAGATTCAAATTTCAACACACAAAATCTAATCGTAAGCTACCAAGCAGGAGAAAAATTAACATTCTTCTATGCTCTACAGAACAAAATTTCATTTACAAAAGTGACGCACGCCAAATCTGGCGATCCAAATGGAAATGTTACTCCTATGTTATAACAAAGTACGTTATCAATTTCATTTGGTACAAGAATAGTTGAGGCCTTCTACCTTTTGTTCGATTGATCGTACAACTCTCTATTGTGGTTGTCTGTTTGATTTCGAATGACCACCATCTTCAAAATCACTTTTTCTTCTTACGTCACTACGTGTGCTCGCGTGAGATTGTCCAAGTAGCTCATCTCTTGGACAAGAAAGAGCAATTTTTTCAATTTTCTTATAATTTACACTGAAGTATCAAAAAACATTGGCAGCCTAACAAAAACAATATTCTTTAATTATTTTTATTATTTCAGTCATACTTCATCGTTTTTTATGTTGTTTTCGATCAGACCCTATCAAAAGAAGGTTTTTGATAAATCATGTCGTTTTTCTTTTAAATTTTTAATTGGATTTTGTCGAATATGAGCAAAAAATATATTGTTCCCTGCTCATAATAAATAAGTTTTCTAAAATTGGGCTCCCTTTAATCGTGACTTTGTATAGATCATCGTTTATCGAACAACCTTCAATTAGTATCTTGAAACTAAGAAGATTCGGCATGTGCGTTTTAAGGCAAGTTCACATAATAAAAGCTTGGAAGTGCATATTCGATTGGTAGTGAGTCATAAACTAAGATCAAATGTCAGACTTAAAAAAAGCCAAATTTATTATGCTAAACATGTAAAATTAAGACTCAACTCATTAACTCTACAAGCTAACCTTTTATTCAAGTGGATTGGGTTGGCTTAATTAGTAAAACTGGTCTTCCGAGGACAACACGCTATACGAGCTTACTAAACAATGCACAAATGGACAACCTATTTCAAAATTTTGAAATCTTGAAAAGTAAGCAGTGCACGGTTCAAAAATGAAATTGCATTTTGCATTTTATTTTGTTTGCCTAAAGATGTTAGATATTTTGCAAATTATTATATGAAATATAAGCCTGTATGGATATGGAAGTTTTGGTATTTTAACAAATATTGTAGGAAGTAAAATCTTATAATTGGATTATTTCTAAGCATGCCTAGGAATAATTAGTTCATCTATACATACATATAAATGTATTAATATCGTATATGTATATTAATAGCATATCAGTAATAACGTATTATTCGTATCGTATAGAATAAATATGTTAGTAAATGACATTAAACCCCATAAGAAGGAAGTTCATGATAGTTGTAGAAATTAATCCACAGTTATAGAGAAAATAAGGAGTTTTTATTATATGGCCTTAAATCGTAAATGTGATGAGATATTATAGTATGTCAGGAGAAAGGAAATATGACTAAGTTATAGAGATGTAAGGCCAGTCAAAAGCACACAAAGCCAGTCCAACTAATTTTGTTACCAACAATGTGACTTTGGGACTGATATGAGACACCGTATATAATAAGTATCCATGGTGGACACCAGGTTATTACCAATTATGTAGGATAAGTTAATCTAGCTACCAACACTTATGCATAATCGGGTTAATGTGAGACGTCACAGTTTGGATAATGAGTCATATGACGGATATCCCTATAAGGGCCTGCTTATAGGTTGAAGGTATTAAGTGGTTATTATAGGGTTCACCTTCTTCAAAGAAGTATTAAATGGTCGGGACTACCTTTTAGGTACAGTAGTGGAAAATCTTCGGTAGAGGTCCACTTCAGGGTTGATGTATTAAATGACTATTGTAGGGTCCGCCTCTTCCCATAAAAGAAGTATTAAGTGGCATGGTAGGATTTCTTACGATGTCGGTTAGTAAGTACCAGTGATGATTTCACCTGGGGTCTAGGTATTAAATGATGAGGATCTGTCTAGGGTATAGGTATTAAATGGTCAGAGTCTACCTTGTTCCCATTAAAGAGGTATTAAGTGGCTTAGGTGCTTCCTTTCGCATCATTAGGGCATGATTTAGATACTTGCAAAGATGGATGAAAAAGGTCCTTGGCCCATAGTTAGAGGTATGTTATGGAGTTGTACTTTAAAAGCTCTTGGATTACAGTTGGAGGTATACTTGGTAGGATGTAGTATAAAAGGGGTATTACTTATCAAACTGATACTGCCCAAATACTATCATGGTAAGGCTTGAGATTTTAATTCACCAAATATTGTTGTTAACTCCCTCCTCATTACAACCCATATGTTAGTGGGTGTAACAACCCGAAAAATTTAATCGGAAACTTAAATAAAAGGATTAAATTTAAACATAACAAGGGTAAAATTAGAATTATTACAAACATCCGAATCTGGCTACGAAACTTGCATCATTGCGCTCGTAGAGATTTTCTAGACAATTTTCATATATAACGATTTAAAATTGAAGCTAGCATGAAAAGGTTATTAACATTTGAAAATTCGAAAGCAAAATTAATTAAACAATTAATTAAGGAAAGAATGTTTAAATAAGAAAAGCTCAGTGAGTTAGTGGAATAGGGATCTTAAGGCCGAGTTAAAACTAGAGGAGGGGATGAATAGTGTTTATGGATTATATGAACATTATTCAAATCTTTAAGATTCTACTTGGAATGATGGAATTAACAATCACAGAATCAAAGTACATATAAAAGTAAATGCAGTAAAAGTAAAAAGGAAAGAACACCAGGATTTTATGCTGGTTCGGAATTACCCTACATCCAGTCCCACACAATTCCTTATACGGATTCTTTTCAATTAGTAAATGCAAATACAATCTTGATTTCAAGGCTATAAGACAGATCCTTCAGAATCCCGACCTCTGGGTAGAGTCACTTGATTTCCAGGCTACAAGTTCACCCACTAGATTTACGCGATACTAAGCACACTCAATTGATTTAAACAGGCCACATCACACCTACTTTGGATTTCAAGGATATCAAGCACACCATAGAGTATAAGAGCATGATTTGATAGAGTTTACAGACTCAGATCTTCGATCTTGATTACAATTGATCCTTTAATTCTTAAATAACACTTTGATCTTGAGAGATATGAGAGAAATCAGAGAGTATATGAAAAAGAATCAAACTAGTAATGATTGAATTTGATTCTGGTTGAATTTCGACAGAGTTTTGATACAAATTGATTTAGAATCAAGAGAGTGAATCGAAGAGAGAAAAATAAGAAAGTAGTTAATGAAAATTCATTTGGAAGTCTGGCATATATAGGGAAACAACGGCCATTTCCATTTGCAAAGAGATATGACGAAAAGACACTTCCTTTCAAAATTTAAATTTGGAAATTTACGGCTAATATGTCGACATATAAGAATTGGATATGTCAGCATAACCTACAGAAAATTGAAAACCACTTTATAATACTTACTTTGAAATCTGTTGCTTTGAAAAATAATTTAATACTTTGTAGAATCATTTAAATATAGTTTATACAAATTTTAATCAAAATATAACTTAATAGAACATTATAAAATAATTTTCAAAGATTTAATAGGAATATTCAATGTAAATAATACCTAAAATAATATTATTATAAGCATATAATATAAGAGATGTAATGACCCGCTTTTTGGATAGTTTAAACTGACGATCAAATACACATGCCGATTCCAAACCATTCAAAGGGGCAGATGGTTATTGGGGTAAATAAGAAAAGAAAAGAAAGAGAAATAAAGGAAATGAAACAACACAGAATCTCGCAGCGGAACGATAAAATATAATAGTCAGATAAATAGTTCATGAAGCTGTTTACTATACTTTGACAATTATTTATACAACATTTATCAGAGTTATACATATACAACAGAACAATTAAAATAATGCAGCAGATAGCATGATGCAAGGGTAATAATAGTAATAGTATACCAAATCTTCGTCTTCATCCTTCAGAATAGATCTTCAAAATCTGAAAAACTCAGGACTGACCCGAGCGTAATGAAAAGACAAAACACTCGAGTCAGGAATAAAATATCCTTATGAAAGTTAAATCAATCGTAAATAAATATGAGTGTAACGGCGTCAGAGATGTTTACGGGGTTTGACATCTCATATCGAGTGTCAACGTGCGTGCAATA
Source organism: Allium cepa (assembly GCA_030765085.1). Classification (NCBI taxonomy): domain Eukaryota; kingdom Viridiplantae; phylum Streptophyta; class Magnoliopsida; order Asparagales; family Amaryllidaceae; genus Allium; species Allium cepa. The sequence continues at coordinate 436,505,436 of CM060943.1, forward strand.
ACTCAAGAGATGTTACGGGATTTTCCATCTCTTAAGGATCAGTTAAACTATCTACTATGTAGTAATGTACGCTAAGTAGATAATGCCTATCAGTAATATAAAGTATCAAAATAGCGTTAAGGCGTTGCCATAATCCCCTTTAACACATTTTTATAATGTCATAGTCTATACAGCACCGTAAGCCCCACCGTAAACTGGTGGTTATCAGAGGGTACCCCATAGGTATAACAAAAAACATAACGTAGTGGTCGCGTGTAGGATAATCAGTATGACAAGGTACATGAGGCGATACCAACTAGGATACTAGTAGTTGCGTGATCCGGACTGATGTTGAGCATAGCCAGCAGCTACCCCAACACCGCGAAACAACACTCCCAAATCAAGGGGTGCACCCAAATCGAATCACAAATGTAATAGATATGGTATCGAAGAAGTGTGTCCACTAGAGATGGCGAACCTCATTGGCCCGGCGCGGCTCCTGTTTTAGTCATGTCAGGGGTCATCCAATATCGTTCTCTTTCTTCAGTCAACGCGTTCACCAAACCGTCCACTTCATTCTGGATCAACACTCCGCGTATAATAGTTATTAAAGTGGTGTTCGGTATCGACAGAGAGTATGTCCATATCCGTTCCCGGTCTCTTTAATAACTACGTATTATTACACCGTTGGCTCTTTTACATTTCAAATCGATTCATAATTGATATCAAAATATCATATTCGCTTCAAAATTAAGTCCATTTCAAAATATCATCATAGATATTCAAAATGTAAGATTCCGTTTCAAAAATCATTTTTCGCCTTAATATCTCATTTCGATTTCAAGATCATTTCAAATTTCAATTTAGGTTGCAACTTCATTTAACCCAATTCGTATTTAAATTCAAGATTTAAACATAAACATTTCACCTTATTGACCAGCTTGAAATTTTAGAAAAATAGTTTTAAGTAGTTTAAATAATTAAATAGTTAAAAATAATTAAAATCTTTAAATGGATTTCAAATAGATAAATTTATTTAAAATAATTTGAATTGGGTTAAGTAGGTTTAAAATAGATTAAAATAGTTTAAGTATTAAAAAATGGTTTATATAACCGAGAAATTTGGAAACAAAATGAAACATCTTCAAAACCAAACCATTTCAATTATAACTTCCCAATTCAAATCAATTTCAATTTCCATTCCACTGATTCAATTTCGATTTCAATTCCAATCAATGTCAACTTTGACTTCAAATTAATTCAATTCTACATTCACCTTCAATTAAGTCAATTTCAATTTATATCGATTTGGAGCTTGATTTTTCAAAATATCAATTTATAACACTTAACAAAATTATCCTTCAATATTCAAATTTAAATCCAAATTTCAAATATGGTTCAATTCCAACTTCGAATTCAAAATATCATTTTTATATCACCTTTACTTAGTAATATTTAAAGCTCGAAATAATGTTCAATCTTTAAAACAAACAAATTTCGAAATTCAATCATATCCCAATTTTTAATTTTCAAAGTCTCAACTTAAATTATTTAACAATTTATTTTAACCCAAATTTATTTCAACATTCCAAACTCAATTTTTCGATAAATTCGATTTCTATAAATTGATTTCTATTTATAACCTTTAAATCAAAATATTTAAATAAATTTCAAATCGACGATTTTAAAAATTATTAATTTAGCCAATCCGGTGTCCGTATATAATTTTCTATCCTATGGCCAAGTGATTAGTTATTTCAATTAAATGCCAGGGATGAATATATATCACTTAAACCAAATCACAGTGTCATATGTATGCATAACAGTATATATATATATATATATATATATATATATATATATAAGCAAATAAACATCCAAACATTTAAATATCAACCAATAACATCCATCGAAATACATCATCCAATAAACGATACAATTCATGGCAATTTCATAGTTATCAATGTCAGGTAATTCAATCGCAATTCAATTTTAATTTCAATCTAACTGTCAATTTAAATTTCAACGGTCAATTCAAATGACAATCTATATGACAATTTAAATTTTATCAAACAACGACAAATAAAATCATAACACTTCATAATGTTAAATTTAACTAGCAAAAAAATATTCAGTACGTTGTGAGCGTTATAAAACACTCACCTTGATTTCAATGTAGTTCCAACGTTTTATTTCGAATAAAATTAAACGTGCGTTTAATTTTACCCGAAATTTTCATTAGCACCAAACGACTACAATCCAATTCCATAGCGTAGTGCACGTCCATACTATTCCAATGCAACTTGTTTTGCAATTTTTCGATCTCGTATGACAAAGATACAACGTTTTAAACATCACATGATTTAAATTACAATTTAATTTACATTTCTTTTATTTATTTCACCAACCTCCATCACAGCCGTCCATTCTGCAATTCCTGATCGTGGCCGCACATGACTCTCTTCTCCATCACGTACAGGCAAAGCAAAGAACCCATCACGCGCGTTCGAACCCTAGATGTCGCGACCACCACACTCGACGAGACAACGATCAGGTGACTTCAAATCGAAGCCCTTCGCGCGTGGCACTACCGCGTGGAATGCGGTTGAACTCGGCCTCCCCTGGAGCACGAAAATTGATGACGAATGGCCAGCCTTCAAGCTCAGTTTCTCGTCGATCCGTTGACCCAATCATGATCATAGCCGTTGAAGTTGTAGTTCGTGATGTGCACTACACTTTTCTAGTTGGAAGTTTTTCGATTCGATTAGCGGATTTGAAGAAATCGAGGGGGAAAGAAGAGTGTTTTCTGGCCATTGATTAAATATGAACGACAGCTGTAGCAAAACCCTAGGGTTTTGGTTTCTTTTGCAAAGTGAAATAATATTGTGCTTATATAGAAATTCTGACGAACACTATTCATTCCGGATTTTTCGAACTCTGATTTACGCGCGGTGACCGACCTTTCTAAGGTTTATCCCACGTTCCGGACACAATGGAATAGGTTTCGGAAGCTAATTCGATCGTATGTGCGAGTTACGGAAATAAACGATCGATTTTAAATTAAATCGATTAAACCGATTTCTATGCGTTTTGGCTTGCCCCGGACAAACGGTAAATCCGATTGACACGAAATTTGCAACCTTACAATAATATGACATTACGGATCCGATGAAACTGGTTTCGTCGAAATCCAAGACTGTTTGAAAAATGGCTATTTTAACTCGTCAATTAAATATTAAAATATTCAATTTTCACAAATTTTCTTTTAATTCGATTTTAAAAGTTCTACGACCTCATTCTAACTTTAATATGATAAAATAAAATTTTACAAATCATTTTTAATCATATTAAACCCGTTATTCAATTATCCAATAAATTCCAATTTTAAAATCTTATTAACTCTATTATAATCCCGATATAACTTACATTCACTTTGGAAACCAATTTGAATCATATTAAATCAAATTTCAATTATTCACTCTATTTCCATATATTAAATTTCAATATCAAATTAATCATATCAAGTTCGGAATTTAATTATTCAAACATTTGTAATATTAAATTTAGTTAAATTTGATTATTCTTAAATCACTATCTTTCGAAATATTCAAAACGAACTTATAAAATTTAACAAATTCAAATTATAGAACAACCATTTTCATTAAAACAGTTATTCAATTCCCGTTATTCAATTATTCAATAAATTCCAAATATTAAATTTAAACAATTTAATTGTTCAATATTTGACGGATTTCAATATTGGATTTTTAAATAAAAATTTCTTTATCAGTCGATTTACTATATTACATCAAATGAATTCCATATTATTATTTAACAACGGTTAGAGATAATGCACTCAATTAATATATGAACTTTCATTTCAATTGCAATTGGTTCACAAATTCAATTCGACTAAATAAATGAATAGGTAACTTAAATAATTATCACCGTTAACTTTTAATTACTTATAAGCTTATTATTTACAGACAAGTGTCAAAATTACCTATACAATACAAATTCATTCAATTACCTTTGACTACATATTATTTCAATTGATTTGGGATTCCATTCAATTCATAAATAATTAACTTAGATAAAATTTGTTGCATTTCATTCTAGTTATTATTACCATACATAAATTACAATTTTTTTTCTAACCTTAAATCACGAAATCTTATTAAATTAGCTAATTTAATTATCGAAAATTTTCGGGTCGTTACACTCTCCCCCACTCAAAACTTTTCGTCCCCGAGAAGAAAAAAGAAGGGAAAAGAAACTAAGTAAAGAATTCAACATTAGATATATTTTATTCAAAGTTGCCACTTATAAAACAATGAAATTCCATTTATAAATTCATAACTGCGCTTCCACTAAGTTACTCCGAACGGCTTTCTAACTTTAAAAGTCAGTTATCAAAACAAGTAAAAATAATAATTCTAAACTTGAAAATTTTTCTAACACTCGGATTTACGGAAAATTTCGGCAAAGTCTCCCTTGCGCGGCTCGATCGGAAAAAAAATGACAGTATATATATCACAAATATACATCTCATCAAGTGATGAGGCATCCCGCAGGGAAAAAAGTGTAAAAGTACGGTATGTAATCCGAAATATGTACCTTATATATTATTAGCGAGCATATACGGCTAATATAGCGCGAAAGCGAGCTCCAAATGCGAAGTAAGCGCAATCCGCACCTACTAAACACTCAACAAACCATGAGAAACATGCATATGTGAAAATAATATCAATATACACAATATAGCAACATAACAACTACATGTGCCAACATAGCAAATGCAACAAAACAACAAATGCATCCACCAAATCAATTATCATCCAACTATCATCCAACAAATCCATAACCAATCAATATAAATTCACTTCTCATTAATATTTATTCACTTGGTTTTCAATTTTAATCACAGTTAATTCATTAACGTTGGATTTTACTAACATTCATTCTCAATTCAATTAGTTAGCATTCACTAATTTATATTTACATTAGTTCACTTCCAATTTGAATCAAATTAAATTCTATTTAAATTCATTTAACTTCCAATTTGATTTCAATGACTTATAGCTTTCAATTTACACTTAATGAATTATATACAATCAACTAACAATCATATAACAACCAAATATACCCCATATAACCAAATTATTAATTTTACATTCAATTTGGTTTATCTCTTTTATATATATATATATATATATATATATATATATATATATATCCTGTTATATAATTTTAAAAGAATCATTTTATATTCGGCATCTTAAATTTTCAATATTAACTTTAATTAAGTCCGTAAGCCGTACATATATCATCCGTGAGCAATATCAATCTAATCGCTTATTCTGTGACGACCCAAACTCGATGTCCGATAAACGACATCAAATTCGCATCGCCGGAGCTTATAACAACAATTAGATGAATATAAAACAGCGGAACAGAATCAATATCATAAATATCATCACAGTTACAACATCATCATAATATCCATACTACAACAAAGTATATAATACATACATCACAACTCCAAATACAACATCATGATAATACAACAGTGATCATATATCTAAAAGTCCTCAAATGAGAGAGATGATAACGAACTCCCAAAAGCTAAACACCTGAAAATCTCCAAAAGTTCCTAAGATATCTCCAAGATAAAAGCTCCAAAATATTGCTCCTCCAAAATACAGAAACCTGCTACTAGGCTGCCCGTGTGGAAATAATGGGCACCCGGAGTTTAGGAAAGAAAACAATAAACTCCGGATCAGTCATGGGATTGGTATGAGTAAACAAAAAAAACAACAGTTACTTTCAAAGAACTAGATTTATAAAAGAATTTTCGGTATGCTTTTAAAAATGGAACTACCATAAGACCTCCCGCCACACACACAATGCAAACGCAGAATTGTAGGAGATTTCTTTTTATGATAGTCAAATATGCTTGATACGAGAAAAGAATTCTTTGATATTATTACAAGTGCATAGTGAAGAAAACATTTCAAAAGTAGAAATTAATCTTAGCCAGCATAGGTACCATTATACTATGCCTACTATAGCTACCATATTAGATGGCAGGTTTTACAACTAAAACCGTACAGGGTTTCGTATTGGGAATTGGATTTCCAACAAATGGTCAGGCCAAGGAACTTCCCATTGCCACATGAGAACGCCTCTGGAAGGACGTTCCCGAGAACCAAACCGGATCTCTGCCAACACAAGGCCGGGTTACCCCTAACTGGGTAACTACTGACACGAGTATGCCATCTCCCGGTTGTAACCAACCTTTAACCGAGGCCCCAACAACAAATCACAAAGTAATACATATATATATCTGCGATATCAACATAAGTTAAGTATCTGGGCTCCATACCATGATACCACTTCTATCCAGAAGGAAATGCACATACCCTAAGGGGTGCTGCCTCCAATAACCTTGCCGCATCTTTCCTGTTTCGACCATTTCGGGGTGTGAGGCTCGACGAAGTCTCGTCCACAAAGCCACGCTTTGGTACAAAGCCATGCTTTGGGTCAACAAATGATCAAAATAATGATCACAAAGATAAATGATCAAACAAATGATCATATCACAAATGATCAAACAATGATCATTTCACAGCAACACTCAGCATGTCACATTACCAAATTGGGAAAATATCGCTGATAACCATAAACTACATGACCTCTGAGCTCGTACGTCTCAGAGAAGGGTGTTAAGCTAAGAGAATAAATTCTCCGCCACCAACAGAAATATATTTGAAAGAAATCAGCTTTATATCTCAACTTGTAATGTCAGACATACAATCCATACAAGTCTGTTCCGGGTTCGAACAGAACCGAAGGCACTTCCAAAGAAGTCCTTGCAATCCGGATATCCATAATCCCGATCGGATTCCCCATCATATATGGAGAACTCTATACCGGAGCAACTCGGTGCAGAGTCAATCGATAGGTCATCCTATCGCTCTCGCAAATACCCGGTCTTCAACACCGTTCTTCAAATGCTATCCATAACGTCGAATCACATATTCGAAATGGGTTATATGAAACAAAGTTCATTTCCCGGCTAATTCGAATAGTGAGTGTCAAATTTTAAAACATGTGGATGTCATTCACAAATATTCACAGGTTCGATGCGGGTTTCGGATAACCAACTGAAATCCGATTCCCTACCGCATCGAAGTTTAAATGCCGTTTTACGGGCAAACAGGGTTTTCACATCAATCCAGAACAAATCACAATCACAGTGCAATACATGGCAAAACTACATCATACATCATTCCCAACAAAATAGGAATATCAACATCGTGCACAGTCATAGGTAATTTATCTTCAAATGTGGTTTAGATAAATTTACCACAAGATTATTTTAAATCAACGATGAGAATTTGGATAAATAAATTAAATCTTAATTTATTCGATTTATTGATTCAAAATTAGTTATTTTAAATTAATTGCTAATTTTCTTGATTAATCAACTTAAATTAATTTGAATAACAAATTCTCAATTACAATTTAATTTGAACACTTAATTAAATTTCAAATTGTATATCATTCTTAATTTCTTTAAATCATTTATTAATACAAATTATTTTCTTTACTTATCATTTGAAAATCTATTTTATACTTTAAAGATTAATTTATTGTTACATTAAAAGTTTTAATGTAAATTTACTTTAATTCTTATTTTAAATTAAATTACTTAATTTAAATATTAATCAAGATTTTATAAGCATTGATATATATTTGCCTACTTTGTTGATAACTAAAAAAAAATTCAACTTAAAGTTATTCAACAACTTTAAAGATTTGGCCTAACTCATTTTAAACATACCCGAGTAAAACAGGGTTCCACTCGGCAACTACTCCGAGTCTTCCCTTTCTCTCCTCATTCCAGTTTCTCCTTCTCCCTGTTCTTTTTTTTTCTAAGTTAAAACTTTAGCTAACTAAAATAGCTTCAGGGGAACTCGATCGAACACGAACACAACCCGAAGCACCACTCGAATTTTTTCGAGTCTCTCCCGAAGCCAGGCACACGCGAAAACTGCCTGTTCCCATACGAACGCTATGCACGTGCACATCATCGCGGCGTCACTCCGGTGGCCATTTCGATCGCCAGCAAACCACGATGCATCCCTACATACGAGATCGAAACTTAATTCTTCACGAAATTGTCAAAATCGAAATTTGCCTGAAGCGTGCGCCAACTATATGAATGCATCAACCCAAATCACCTCGGCCTCCCCAACGACAACCACCTGACGCCATGAAACTCCGGCCCAAGCACGACAACACCCCAAGCCATCATCCCCCAAGTCCTCGTGGGCTCGATCAACTCAAGAGGGCAACATCAAAATTTTACAGAACTCGAAAAAAAATGGAACTAAAACCCTAATGTGACCTCGAATCCAAATCTCACGCAATAGAAAAATTCTTTGACAATTTTCGTGAAGTCTCTGATGTTCAAACTTGCTACAAACCAAATTTTAGCATTTATAATTGAATCGATTGTTACAAATTCATAAAAGTTCAATTTTTATTCACATACAGATTACCCTTAAAATAACCAACTAAAAATCCTCATTTTGTTTTTAAAAATCATAAATGGAAGTAAGAACTCAAGCTATATATTCGAATCATTAAATTAATTTTTTTTTCATTATAAAATCCATTGTTACTGTAAAAATCATTTGTTTCCCAACTGTGTATACTTCTTCTTCTTAAATCTATTTTTAAATCATAGTTCATCCCTAAATATACAAGTTTCATTTTGAGATCCAGGTCTAACAATGATTACATGATGAAAGATTTGGGTTTTGAATATGTTTGGTGCTCTGAAACCAGAGACAGAGGTGATTTCAACATGACAGACATTCCACTTTTTAATATTTATACACATAGGAAACTATATATGTATATGCATGCTAAAGTGACTTTGAACCTCAGATTTTACAGTAATAAACAGTTATACTTAAGTTTCTTTTTTTTTTTGAGTTGTTACTCACCTATTTGTTGAAACAGAGAACACTTTGTTTTGTTTGGAAATCTGCAGTTGAAACTTCCTTCAGTAAATTGCCTTTCAACTTGTAAGTATAAGGTGATGTCTTCTTTTCCTTTTAACTTCCTGTTCTTTGCTATTTTGTTTTCCTTTTTTAAATTTCTGTTCTTTCTCAGTTTTTTTGAACGAAATAAAGCAGGGACTATGATGTTTATATATATACGAAGATGGTGTACATACTGCATTGTATAGGTAGGTAGAATACTGCTTTTAATATTGACTAACCCATGCTGGAGAGTAACAGCATTAATTGCAAGCATTAATTGAAGCATGTTACTTTATAAATCTACAGCATACCGTGTTTCATGCTTTATGTTTTGATAAGTACTAAATCTTGTTTCATTGATTTGTTTTATTTTTTTATTGAGGCTTGCATACTTTAGTTCCCTGGTTTGTATATTCCTTCATTTGTTTACATTGCTATGGTTTATAGCAACTTGTTTTATTCTTTTTGCATGTATTATTTTATTTTTGTTTTTCTAAATGAAAGTGTTTGTTTTAACTATTGTTTTCTTATGTCTATATTTGAATGGAATAAAATTGAGTTCTTATTTAAAGTTTTTTTTAACTATTATTATCTAAATTTCAACTTACTTTTTATTTTATTGTTTAATACAAAATCTTGTTTGTTACTTAATTTATTCATTATTTATTTAAAACTCAAACTATCAATTATTTATTTATATTAACTTTAACAATATTTTTATTTCTCTTGAAATTTAGTTAATTTAAATTGAAAAGTTCAAATTATTTATCGAAATTAAATTAACTAAATTCTGGAATGTTACATTATCCCCTCCTTAAGAAAATTTCGTCCTCGAAATTGAAAGAGAGAGAAATGCAAACAAATAATATACGAATTCGGAAATAAGGAAATGACTTACAGTTTAAGCCGATATGTCTATTCTGCAATTGGGATATGATTTCTTCATATTATCTTCAGTCTCCCAAGTACAGTCCTTTGGATCGCCACTCCATTGAACTTTGACCAATTTCACAATCTTGTTTCTTAATCGCTTCTCGTCACGATCTACAATTTTTATCGGCTCTCTTTTAACTGCCAAGTTAGGAGTGATCTCTAGATCCTGCTGAGCAGCTTCTTCAATAATATCTTCTGGATCGTGCACATATTTCCGAAGATTAGAAATATGGAACACATCATGTACGCCAGACAACCAGCTGGGTAGCTGCACTCGATATGCTAGAGGACCAATCCTTTCCAGAATAGGAAAAGGACCAATATAACGCGGTGCTAGCTTTCCCATTTTCCCGAACCTCAATACACCCTGCATCGGAGATACTTTCAGAAATACAGAATCTCCAACTTGAAATTCCAAATTTCTTCTTCGGCGGTCATAATAGTTCTTCTGATGGCTTTGGGCAGTTAATAACTTCTTTCAAATAAAATCTACCTTCTCAGTGGCTTCCTTTATCATATCCGGTCCTAGAACAAGTCTATCACCTGATTCGATCCAGCATGTAGGTGATCGACACGGACGACCATATAAAGCTTCGAAAGGAGCCATTTCTATACTGTCCTGATAGCTGTTATTATATGAGAATTCAACCAGATGCAAATGGTCCTCCCAAGAACCACCAAAATCATGAACACAAGCACGCAGTAGATCTTCTAGAATTCGGTTGACCCTCTCAGTCTGTCCATCAGATTGTGGATGATAAGCAGTACTGAAATTTAATTTTGTTCCCAATGCGTCCTGAAATGCTTCCCAAAATCTACTAGTGAAGATCGGGTCACGATCACTCACTATACTACTGGGAATACCATGGAGGCGAACAATTTCCTTTATATATATACCTGCCAAGCTTGCCGCAGTCTGAGTGGATTTAACTGGAATGAAGTGAGCAATTTTGGTTAGACGATCCACAATAACCCAAATCGCTTCATTGCCTTTCTTAGTTCGTCGCAATCCATCGATGAAATCCATCGATACCTGATCCCACTTCCATTTCGGTACTTCCAAAGGTTGAAGTAAACTGGCCACTTTCATTTGGTCGCTTTTGATTTGCTGACAAGTAGCACAGCTACTCACATAAATCGATATGTCTCTTTTCATCGTCTTCCACCAGAATGTTCTTTTAATATCACGATACATTTTGTTGACTCCTGGATGGATGCTGAGTTTGGACTTGTGGCATTCGTCTAAAATTTCACGCTTCAAATCAGGGATGTCCGGAACACATAACCTGCCTTTCAGCCTAATAACTCCATTATGATTGGTTTCAAAACTTGTATCTTCGCCTCGAAGAATTTTCCCATAAATACCTCGAAGAAATTTGTCTTCGTTTTGCTTACTAGCGATTTTCTCAAGAAGAGTAGGAGTGATAACCAGATGAGCAAGAATAGCATGTTTCCTACTTAAGGCATCTGCAACTACATTGGCTTTTCCCGGCGTATACAGAATATCTAGGTCATACGAGGCCAGAAATTCCAACCAACGTTGTTGTCGCAAATTCAGATCCTTCTGGGTGAAAAGATATTTCAAGGATTTATGGTCGGTGAATAATTCGAATTTTTCACCTAAAACAAAGAAAATTTATTAAGTATATTTCTTTAGTTAAGTTCATAAATTGTTTTAAGAAAGCTGAAAAGATTCTTACCCAGAAGATAATGTCGCCAGATTTTTAAGGCGAAAACAACAGCCAAAAGTTCCAAATCGTGCGTTGGGTAGTTCTTCTTGTGTGGACGTAATTGTCTACTCGCGTAGGCAACTACCTTTCCATTTTGCATTAATACTGCACCTACCCCTTCACCACATGCATCAGTATAGACAGATAAGCCTTGGTTCCCGTTAACAATAGTGAGAACAGGAGCAGTGGTCAATCTCTTTTTCAACTCCTGAAAAACTTCTTCACATTCTGAAGTTCAGATGAACTTTGCATTTTTCATCGTTAGCTTAGTCAATGGGCTAGCCAACTTAGAAAAAACTTGAATGAATTTCCGGTAATAGCCTGCTAAACCCAAAAAGCTTCGAACTTCTCTTGGAGTAGTGGGTTGTTTCCAATCAAGAATAGCAGAAATTTTGCTAGGATCTACCGAAATTCCTTCTTCATTAACAATATGGCCAAGAAATTTGACTTCATTGACCCAGAGTGGCATTTGGAAAATTTTGCATATAGAACATTTCTCCTCAATATTTCCAATACGATTTTAAGATGTTCGGCATGCTCTTCTTTAGTCTTAGAATAGATCAAAATATCATCAATGAATACAAGCACAAATTTATTCAAAACTTCCCGAAACACACGAGTCATAAGATCTACGAAGTATGCTGGGGCATTGGTTAGCCCGAAAGGCATAACTAACCATTCATAGAACATATCGGGACCTCTAAAAGCGGTCAAATGGACACAATCTTCGGCGATTCATAGTTGATGGAATCCTTGGGCTAGATCCATTTTTGAAAAGAAACGAGCGCCATGAAGTTGGTCGAATAAATCATCAATTCTGGGAAGTGGAAATTTATTTTTGAGAGTTTGTTTATTTAGATCGCGGTAATCTACACACAATCTCAAAGATCCATCTGATTTAGCAATGAATACGATGGCTAAGCCCCTTTCAGAAACACTGGGTCGAATTAATCTTTTGCTCGTAGTTCATCAGTTTGATGTACCAATTCAATCTTTTCCCTGGGTGCCATCCAGCGACTTGCGTGAACAACAGGACGAGCATTGGGTACTAAGTCGATTCGGAATTCTATTTCTCGGTGAGGAGGTAAATATTTCACCTCTTCAAATACATTGGAAAATTCCCGAACAACAGGTATAGACTGCAAAGTGGGTTCAAGATATCCCAAAGTATACATCAATCTATCTCTCCTTGGACTTGGATCCTCACAAGAGATTTCAATAAAATTTCCAAAACTTGTTTTGACTAATACTGTCCGATTATTACAATCCAATATAGCTTCGTATCTCGATAACCAGTTCATACCGAGTAAGATTTCAAATTCATTAAATTCGAGGACAAAAAGGTTGATAGGAAATCGATAGCTAGCATATGAAATAAGAACTCTCTTACAATATGAACAAAGATTTGCGGGACCTCTAACCGGATTTTTCACGCAAATAGGATCGTCAACAAATTTAGTTTTAAGTCCCAATTCATTTACGGTTTGTTGAGAGATAATGCTATGTGAAGCTCCTGTGTCAAATAAAACTCTAATAGTTCTATTATAAATAGTAATGTTACCTTCCAAAACACTTTTCCCTTTATCAGCTTTTGAAGATGAGGGGTCCTTCTTTATCGTATAAACCTTTGCCACCTGCGCTGGCTTCATCACTGGGCAATCTTTAACAACATGTCCCGGCTGGTGACAATTGTAGCATTCTTTAACTTGCTTCTTCGGTTTTGGGCAGCTATTTGAATAATGGCCCTTTTCTTTGCAGTTGTAACAAGTGACATTTTCTGCCGCGCTTCCCTGAATGCTCCTCTTCTTCTCGTTGCCTTGCTAAGGTTTCTTGCCTCCAAATTTCCGCTTTTTACAATTTTGACTACCTGAATTTCCTTTCTCTTCCGGGGCTTCTTGCACATCAAGGGTAGCGTATCTGTACCCCATATCAACTAAATCTGAAAAAGATTCCTTAACGTGGCCCGTCATTCTTTCATGGAATTTCTTATTCATCCCGCGAATGAATCTTTCGTTCTTCTTTAAAGGCGTATTCACCAATTCGGGACCAAAACGAGACAACTCATTAAATCTGTTCAGATACTCTTCAAATAATAAACTTCCCTACTTCAGGTCCATGAATTCCTGATACATTCGAGAAATTCCGGCTGATGGCAGATATCGCTTCTCAAACACTTCTTTGAAATTTTCCCAAGAAAACTCATCTTCTGGCTTATCTACCGTGACTGTCTCCCACAAGCTGAAGCTTCATCTTGCAGTTGCCAAGAAGCTATGAGTCGCTTCTGATCGTCCTCCAATTTTAGCCCTTTGAAGATTTTCTCACACGATCGTATCCAGGCTTGAGCCTCAACAATCGACTCTTTGCCGTTGAACGGCTTACCACCAAGTCTCGAGAAACTTTTATGTAAATCGGCCAGATTAGGCTGTTGCTGAGCTGCCGCTATTGCCGTTGGGGGACCTTGATCAGGTGTTGTGGCACCTCCTTGACCCCTAACTCTTCCCCTTCGTCCACTCATTTCTTACTATCTGTAATTAGTAAGAAAATTGATTTAAATACACGAACGAAATATCTTAAGGAATATCAGCAGTAAAAGAAACAGACTAATAAATTTAGAGTTTCAGTCTCGGTTATACTCATTCTAGGGTATACTTCACCCTATCTCTAATGAGCCATCTAATGTGTTAACTCCGTAGCTAAAGTTCTCACTCAACCAACAGCTCTGATACCACTTGTGACGACCCAAACTCGATGTCCGATAAACGACATCAAATTCACATCGCCGGAGCTTATAACAACAATTAGATGAATATAAAACAGCGGAACAGAATCAATATCATAAGTATCATCACAATTACAACATCATCATAATATCCATACTACAACAGAGTATATAATACATACATCACAACTCCAAATACAACATCATGATAATACAACAGTGATCATATATCAAAAAGTCCTCAAATGAGAGAGATGATAACGAACTCCCAAAAGCTAAACACCTGAAAATCTCCAAAAGCTCCTAAGATATCTCCAAGATAACAGCTCTAAAATATTGCTCCTCCAAAATACAGAAACCTGCTACTAGGCTGCCCGTGTGGAAATAATGGGCATCCGGAGTTTAGGAAAGAAAACAATAAACTCCGGATCATTCATGGGACTGGTATGAGTAAACTAAAAAAACAACAGTTACTTTCAAAGAACTAGATTTATAAAAGAATTTTCGGTATGCTTTTAAAAATGGAACTACCATAAGACCTCCCGCCACACACACAATGCAAACACAATATTGGAGGAGATTTCTTCTTATGATAGTCAAATATGCTTGATACGAGAAAAGAATTCTTTGATATTATTACAAGTGCATAGTGAAGAAAACATTTCAAAAGTAGAAATTAATCTTAGCCAGCATAGGTACCATTATACTATGCCTACTATAGCTACCATATTAAATGGCAGGTTTTACAACTAAAACCGTACAGGGTTTCATATTGGGAATTGGATTTCCAACAAATGGTCAGGCCAAGGAACTTCCCATTGCCACATGAGAACGCCTCTGGAAGGACGTTCCCGAGAACCAAACCGGATCTCTGCCAACACAAGGCCGGGTTACCCCTAACTGGGTAACTACTGACACGAGTATGCCATCTCCCGGTTGTAACCAACCTTTAACCGGGGCCCCAGCAACAAATCACAAAGTAATATATATATATATCTGCGATATCAACATAAGTTAAGTATCTGGGCTCCATACCATGATACCACTTCTATCCAGAAGGAAATGCACATACCCTAAGGGGTGCTACCCCCAATAACCTTGCCGCATCTTTCCTGTTTCGACCATTTCGGGGTGTGAGGCTCGACGAAGTCTCGTCCACAAAGCCACGCTTTGGTACAAAGCCATGCTTTGGGTCAACAAATGATCAAAGTAATGATCACAAAGATAAATGTTCAAACAAATGATCATATCACAAACGATCAAACAATGATCATTTCACAGCAACACTCAGCATGTCACATTACCAAATTGGGAATATATCGCTGATAACCATCAACTACATAACCTCTGAGCTCGTACGTCTCAAAGAAGGGTGTTAAGCTAAGAGAATAAATTCTCCGCCACCAACAGAAATATATTTGAAAGAAATCAGCTTTATATCTCAACTTGTAATGTCAGACATACAATCCATACAAGTCTGTTCCGGGTTCGAACAGAACCGAAGGTACTTCCAAAGAAGTCCTTGCAATCTGGATATCCATAATCTCGATCGGATTCCCCATCACATATGGAGAACTCTATACCGGAGCAACTCGGTGCAGAGTCAATCGATAGGTCATCCTATCGCTCTCGCAAATACCCGGTCTTCAACACCGGTCTTCAACACCGGTCTTCAAATGCTATCCATAACGTCGAATCACATATTCCAAATGGGTTATATGACACAAAGGTCCTTTCCCGGCTAATTCGAATAGTGAGTGTCAAATTTTAAAACATGTGGATGTCATTCACAAATATTCACAGGTTCGATGTGGGTTTCGAATAACCAACTGAAATCCGATTCCCTGTCGCATCGAAGTTTAAATGCCGTTTTACGGGCAAATAGGGTTTTCACATCAATCCAGAACAAATCACAATCACAGTGCAATACATGGCAAAACTACATCATACAGCATTCCCAACAAAATAGGAATATCAACATTCGTGCACAGTCATGGGTAATTTATCTTCAAATGTGGTTTAAATAAATTTACCACAAGATTATTTTAAATCAACGATGAGAATTTGGATAAATAAATTAAACCTTAATTTATTCGATTTATTGATTCAAAATTAGTTATTTTAAATTAACTGCTAATTTTCTTGATTAATCAACTTAAATTAATTTGAATAACAAATTCTCAATTACAATTTAATTTGAACACTTAATTAAATTTCAAATTGTATATCATTCTTAATTTCTTTTAATCATTTATTAATACAAATTATTTTCTTTACTTATCATTTGAAAATCTATTTTATACTTTAAAGATTAATTTATTGTTACATTAAAAGTTTTAATGTAAATTTACTTTAATTCTTATTTTAAATTAAATTACTTAATTTAAATATTAATCAAGATTTTATAAGCATTGATATATATTTGCTTACTTTGTTGATAACTAAAAAAAAATTCAACTTAAAGTTATTCAACAACTTTAAAGATTTGGCCTAACTCATTTTAAACATACCCGAGTAAAACAGGGTTCCACTCGGCAACTTCTCCGAGTCTTCCCTTTCTCTCCTCATTCCAGTTTCTCCTTCTCCCTGTTCTTTTTTTTTCTAAGTTAAAACTTTAGCTAACTAAAATAGCTTCAGGGGAACTCGCTCGAACACGAACACAACCCGAAGCACCACTCGAATTTTTTCGAGTCTCTCCCGAAGCCAGGCACACGCGAAAACTGCCTGTTCCCATACGAACGCTATGCACGTGCACATCATCGCGGCGTCACTCCGGTGGCCATTTCGATCGCCAGCAAACCACGATGCATCCCTACATACGAGATCGAAACTTAATTCTTTACGAAATTGTCAAAATCGAAATTTGCCTGAAGCGTGCGCCAACTATATGAATGCATCAACCCAAATCACCTCGGCCTCCCCAACGACAACCACCTGGCGCCATGAAACTCCGGCCCAAGCACGACAACACCCCAAGCCATCATCCCCCAAGTCCTCGTGGAGCTCGATCAACTCAAGAGGGCGCCATCAAAATTTTACAGAACTCGAAAAAAATGGAACTAAAACCCTAATGTGACCTCGAATCCAAATCTCACGCAATAGAAAAATTCTTTGACAATTTTCGTGAAGTGTCTGATGTTCAAACTTGCTACAAACCAAATTTTAGCATTTATAATTGAATCGATTGTTACAAATTCATAAAAGTTCAATTTTTATTCACATACAGATTACCCTTAAAATAACCAACTAAAAATCCTCATTTTGTTTTTAAAAATCATAAATGGAAGTAAGAACTCAAGTTATATATTCGAATCGTTAAACTAAATTTTTTTTTCATTATAAAATCCATTGTTACTGTAAAAATCATTTGTTTCCCAACTGTGTATACTTCTTCTTCTTAAATCTATTTTTAAATCATAGTTCATCCCTAAATATACAAGTTTCATTTTGAGATCCAGGTCTAACAATGATTACATGATGAAAGATTTGGGTTTTGAATATGTTTGGTGCTCTGAAACCAGAGACAGAGGTGATTTCAACATGACAGACATTCCACTTTTTAATATTTATACACATAGGAAACTATATATGTATATGCATGCTAAAGTGACTTTGAACCTCAAATTTTACAGCAATAAACAGTTATACTTAAGGTTTTTTTTTGAGTTGTTACTCACCTATTTGTTGAAACAGAAAACACTTTGTTTTGTTTGGAAATCTGCAGTTGAAACTTCCTTCAGTAAATTGCCTTTCAACTTGTAAGTATAAGGTGATGTCTTCTTTTCTTTTTAACTTCCTGTTCTTTGCTATTTTGTTTTCCTTTTTAAATTTCTGTTCTTTCTCAGTTTTGTTGAACGAAATAAAGCAGGGACTATGATGTTTATATATATACGAATACGGTGTACATACTGCATTGTATAGGTAGGTAGAATACTGCTTTTAATATTGACTAACCCATGCTGGAGAGTAACATTATTAATTGCAAGCATTAATTGAAGCATGTTACTTTATAAATCTACAGCATGCCGTGTTTCATGCTTTATGTTTTGATAAGTACTAAATCTTGTTTCATTGATTTATTTTATTTTTTTATTGAGGCTTGCATACTTTAGTTCCCTGGTTTGTATATTCCTTCATTTGTTTACATTGCTATGGTTTACAGCAACTTGTTTTATTCTTTTTGCAAGTATTATTTTATTTTTGTTTTTCTAAATGAAAGTGTTTGTTTTAACTATTGTTTTCTTATGTCTATATTTGAATGGAATAAAATTGAGTTCTTATTTAAAGTTTTTAACTATTATTATCTAAATTTCAACTTACTTTTTATTTTATTGTTTAATACAAAATCTTGTTTGTTACTTAATTTATTCATTATTTATTTAAAACTCAAACTATTAATTATTTATTTATATTAACTTTAACAATATTTTTATTTCCCTTGAAATTTAGTTAATTTAAATTCAAAAGTTCAAATTATTTATCGAAATTAAATTAACTAAATTCTGGAATGTTACATATTCGATCACACAATTTCACTTCCAACTAGTATCGTTCACCCGACTCTCTAGTGCAGACTCAGATTTGGTTCCTTGATTGGAAACTGTTACTCTCCTTGCATAGACATATACTATGATAGAGAATTCCAGAATCAAACCAAAAATCCATATCCAGGGCTCGCCGTCGAGAATTGAGTGGAAAATCCTAACTTGGATCGATATAAATCATCTCGAAATTTTGTGCTCGAATTTGGATCAAATCGTTATGCGAACAAAATAATATACGTACAACTCACGTATTACCTTCCAATGGATTTCTATCTAATTTATCTACACTAAATTATTTTATTGACTTTCATTTTATTTACAATTAATTATTCACAATCCATTATTCAGTTAATATATCCATTTCTTTACATAGCATATTCTTCAACATTATCTTTTCTTAAACATCATATCATAGAATTTTCCTACTCAAGTTCATTTTAAACATTCTATATAATTTAATTAAATTCAATTTCACTTTCCAATTGATTCTTAGCTATAAGAAATTCCTTTGTTTACTTTTATTGCATTTTCATAATTTCAGTTAATAACGAATTCATTTGTGGAACATTTTATTAACCGGCACTTTAGTTTATTAGTCATCCTATAAAAGTCTAACCTCTCGTAAATGACTTTTCTTAGTTTACAGTTATCTTAAAGGTTACAAATTCAGAAAATTTTTACAACCCCTTTGCAATTTATATTTATTTTCTATAACCAATTTACAAAGATATAATACGATTCATTTATCTTCTTTCTTAAGTTCACTTACTTGTTCCATTTATCCATTCATCATTTCATGCTATATTTAAGTATATAACATTTTTATCACAACCAAATTTTCCATTTATATACATTTTAATTCCTTTTGAGTTTTCCTTACTTGTATACTTCAATTATTTTCAGGTTCTGTTTATTTGTACAACATCTCATTACATGTCCAAAACATCATTTCGACTTCTTAATATTTGGTAAGTCATATTATATGTTATTAGAATGCAAATTTGGTATTATACAAATTTATAGAATCTCATTTTACTTAATTAGAATGTTCACAAATTTAATTTGTTTAAATCCTCTTTGCCTTTCAACTTTAAAGTTTTCCCAAACAATAGCTTAGATATCCTAATCCTCTTATTTTATAAATTTTGGTTATTCACATTTCATTCAAATAATTTGAAAATTACTAATTAACATAACTTAGAAATTTAAATGCCCGGTTCTTTTCAAATCGTTTGAAATAAACATATACACTGATATCTATTTTTTATATATAACAAATCATACATTTAGAGTTTAAACCAAAACCCATTTACCCAAAATAATTTCGAAGAAAAGAAAAGCTTTTCAGAAGTCTCCCCCACTTTGAGACTCGAAAATGAACGTCGATGATGCTACGCAGTCATCACCGAAATTATTTTCCAGCGACAGAAGAGAGGAGTACTGAATTCATTCCTTCCTTTAAAAATCCTTTCAAAATATTTCCATAAACAATTTCCAACTAATATTACTATATATTTCTTCAAAACTTTGAGAACCATTGTCTAAACCTCCGGGTCTTAAATTCAATATTTTCCAATTTAAATCTGTTTTAATTTATAAGTCACCTTTATAAAATATTCTTATAGGATTTTACTTTCTTAAAATATTCCATAAGTTGTTTTATCACCGTTCATTTTGTAATTCATCTTATTTATTAAATTACAATATCCAATTAATGACAATAACCAATATTATCATTCCTAACAACAGGTAAGCTAGATAAGTCACAATAATTTCTGAAATTTTCTTTATATATAAAATATAATTAGAGCAAAATTATTTCATTTACCCAATTTCAAAACAATACTATGTCGAATTGTTCTGTTTAAGTGTTTAGAGATCCCCATCAATGACGTTAATTACTCATATTGACCAGAATCCATAAGCCACTCAACAAATAAACCGACACAATATAAAACATTTTATATCACTAACAAATTCGCTCTCTCATATGTGTACACTCAGCGACTCATCATAGGGTATTACTACCTTATGTATAAAGAGTCAGACCCCACAAAGCTAAGGTTATCGCTAAACCAAAGCTCTGATACCAACTGTAACGACCCGCCTTTTTGGACAGTTTAAACCGACGATCAAATACACATGCCGGTTCCAAACCATTCAAAGGGGCAGATGGTTATTGGGGTAAATAAGAAAAGAAAAGAAAGAGAAATAAAGGAAATGAAACAACACAGAATCTCGCAGCGGAACGATAAAATATAATAGTCAAATAAACAGTTCATGAAGTTGTTTACTATACTTTGACAATTATTTATACAACATTTATCAGAGTTATACATATACAACAGAACAATTAAAATAATACAGCAGATAGCATGATGCAATGGTAATAATAGTAATAGTATACCAAATCTTCGTCTTCATCCTCCAGAATAGATCTTCAAAAATCTGGAAAACTCAGGACTGACCCGAGCGTAATGAAAAGACAAAACACTCGAGTCAGGACTAAAATATCCTTATGAAAGTTAAATTAATCGTAAATAAATACGAGTGTAACGGCGTCATAGATGTTTACGGGGTTTGACATCTCATATCCAGTGTCAACGTGTGTGCAATAACTCAAGAGAAGTTACGGGATTTTCCATCTCTTAAGGATCCGTTAAACTATCTACTATGTAGTAATGTACGCTAAGTAGATAATGCCTATCAGTAATATAAAGTATCAAAATAGCGTTAAAGCGTTACCATAATCCCCCTTAACACATTTTTATAATGTCATAGTCTATACAGCACCGTAAGCCCCACCGTAAACTGGTGGTTATCAGAGGGTACCCCATAGGTATAACACAAAACATAACGTAGTGGTCGCGAATAGGATAATCAGTATGACAAGGTACATGAGGCGATACCAACTAGGATACTAGTAGTTGCGTGATCCGGACTGATGTTGAGCATAGCCAACAGCTACCCCAACACCGCGAAACAACACTCCCAAATCAAGGGGTGCACCCAAATCGAATCACAAATGTAATAGATATGGTATCGAAGAAGTATGTCCGCTAGAGATGGCGAACCTCAATGGCCGGCGCGACTCCTGTTTTAGTCATGTCAGGGGTCATCCAATATCGTTCTCTTTCTTCAGTCAACGCGTTCACCAAACCGTCCACTTCATTCTGGATCAACACTCCGCGTATAATAGTTATTAAAGTGGTGTTCGGTATCGACAGAGAGTATGTCCATATCCGATCCCGGTCTCTTTAATAACTACGTATTATTACACCGTTGGCTCTTTTACATTTCAAATCGATTCATAATTGATATCAAAATATCATATTCGCTTCAAAATCAAGTCCATTTCAAAATATCATCATAGCTATTCAAATGTAAGATTCCGTTTCAAAAATCATTTTTCGCCTTAATATCTCATTTTGATTTCAAGATCATTTCGAATTTCAATTTAGGTTGCAACTTCATTTAACCCAATTCGTATTTAAATTCAAGATTTAAACATAAACATTTCACCTTATTGACTAGCTTGAAATTTTAGAAAAATAATTTTAAGTAGTTTAAAAGTAGTTTAAATAATTAAATAGTTAAAAATACTTAAATCTTTAAATGGATTTCAAATAGATAAATTTATTTAAAATAATTTAAATTGGGTTAAGTAAGTTTAAAATAGATTAAAATAGTTTAAGTATTTAAAAATGGTTTATATAACGGAGAAATTTGGAAACAAAATGAAACATCTTCAAAACCAAACCATTTCAATTATAACTTCCCAATTCAAATCAATTTCAATTTCCATTCTACCGATTCAATTTCGATTTCAATTCCAATCAATGTCAACTTTGACTTCAAATTAATTCAATTCTACATTCACCTTCAATTAATTCAATTTCAATTTATATCGATTTGGAGCTTGATTTTTCAAAATATCAATTTATAACATTTAACAAAATTATCCTTCAATATTCAAATTTAAATCCAAATTTCAAATATGGTTCAATTCCAAGCTCGAATTCAAAATATCATTTTTATATCACCTTTACTTAGTAATATTCAAAGCTCGAAATAATGTTCAACCTTTAAAAAAAACAAATTTCGAAATTCAATCATATCCCAATTTTTAAATTTCAAAGTCTCAACTTAAATTATTTAACAATTTATTTTAACCCAAATTTATTTCAACATTCCAAACTCAATTTTTCGATAAATTCGATTTCTATAAATTGATTTCTATTTATAACCTTTAAATCAAAACATTTAAATAAATTTCAAATCGACGATTTTAAAAATTATTAATTTAGCCAATCCGGTGTCCGTATATAATTTTCTATCCTATGGCCAAGTGATTAGTTATTTCAATTAAATGCCAGGGATGAATATATATCACTTAAACCAAATCAAAGTGTCATATGTATGCAAAACATTATATATATATATATAAGCAAATAAACATCCAAACATTTAAATATCAACCTATAACATCCATCGAAATACATCATCCAATAAACGATACAATTCATGGCAATTTCATAGTTATCAATGTCAGGTAATTCAATCGCAATTCAATTTTAATTTCAATCTAACTGTCAATTTAAATTTCAACGGTTAATTCAATTGACAATCCATATGACAATTTAAATTTTATCAAATAATGACAAATAAAATCATGACACTTCACAATGTTAAATTTAACTAGCATAAAGATATTCAGTACGTTGTGAGCGTTATAAAACACTCACCTTGATTTCAATGTAGTTTCAGCGTTTTATTTCGAATAAAATTAGACGTGCGTTTAATTTTACCTGAAATTTTCACTAGCTCCAAACAACTCCAATCCAATTCCATAGCATAGTGCTCGTCCATACGATTCCAACACAACTCGTTTTGCAATTTTTCGATCTCGTATGACAAAGATACAACGTTTTAAACATCACATGATTTAAATTACAATTTAATTTACATTTCTTTTATTTATTTCACCAACCTCCATCGCAGCCGTCCATTCTGCAATTCCTGATCGTGGTCGCACATGACTCTCTTCTTCATCACGTACAGGCAAATCAAAGAACCCATCACGCGCGTTCGAACCCTAGATGTCGCGACCACCACACTCGACGAGACAACGATCAGGTGACTTCAAATCGAAGCCCTTCGCGCGTGGCACTACCGCGTGGAATGCGGTTGAACTCGGCCTCCCCTGGAGCACGAAAATTGATGATGAACGACCGGCCTTCAAGCTCAGTTTCCCGTCGATCCGTTGACCCAATCACGATCATAGCCGATGAAGTTGTAGTTCGTGATGTGCTCTACACTTTTCTAGTTGGAAGTTTTTCGATTCGATTAGCGGATTTGAAGAAATCGAGGGGGAAAGAAGAGTGTTTTCTGGCCATTGATTAAATATGAACGGCGGCTGTAGAAAAACCCTAGGGTTTTGGTTTCTTTTGCAAAGTGAAATAATATCGTGCTTATATAGAAATTCTGACGAACACTATTCATTCCGGATTTTTCGAACTCCGATTTACGCGCGGTGACCGACGTTTCTAGGGTTTATCCCGCGTTCCGGACACAATGGAACATGTTTCGGAAGCTAATTCGATCGTATGTGCGAGTCATGGAAATAAACGATCGATTTTAAATTAAATCGATTAAACCGATTTCTATGCGTTTTGGCTTGCCTCGGACAAACGGTAAATCCGATTGACACGAAATTTGAAACCTTACAATAATATGACATTACGGATCCGATGAAACTGGTTTCGTCAAAATCCGAAACTGTTTGAAAAATGTCTATTTTAACTCGTCAATTAAATATTAAAATATTCAATTTTCACAAATTTACTTTTAATTCGATTTTAAAAGTTCTACAACCTCATTCTAACTTTAATATGATAAAATAAAATTTTACAAATCAATTTTAATCATATTAAACCCGTTATTCAATTATCCAATAAATTCCAATTTTAAAATCTTATTAACTCTATTATAACCCCGATATATCTTACATTCACTTTGGAAACCAATTTGAATCATATTAAATCAAATTTCGATTATTCACTCTGTTTTCATATATTAAATTTCAATATCAAGTTAATCATATCAAGTTCGGAATTTAATTATTCAAACATTTGTAATATTAAATTTAGTTAAATTTGATTATTCTTAAATCACTATCTTTTGAAATATTCAAAACGAACTTATAAAATTTAATAAATTCAAATTATAGAACAACCATTTTCATTAAAACAGTTATTCAATTCCCGTTATTCAATTATTCAATAAATTTCAAATATTAAATTTAAACAATTTAATTGTTCAATATTTGACGGATTTCAATATTGGATTTTTAAATAAAAATTTCTTTATCAGTCGATTTACTATATTACATCAAATGAATTCCACATTATTATTTAACAACGGTTAGAGATAATGCACTCAACTAATATATGAACTTTCATTTCAATTGCAATTGGTTCACAAATTCAATTCGACTAAATAAATGAATAGGTAACTTAAATAATTATCACCGTTAACTTTTAATTACTTATAAGTTTATTATTTACAAACAAGTGTCAAAATTACCTATACAATACAAATTCATTCAATTACCTTTGACTACATATTATTTCAATTGATTTGGGATTCCATTCAATTCATAAATAATTAACTTAGATAAAATTTGTTGCATTTCATTCTAGTTATTATTACCATACATAAATTACAATTTTTTTTCTAACCTTAAATCACGAAATCTTATTAAATTAGCTAATTTAATTATCGAAAATTTTCGGGTCGTTACAAGAGATTTGAAAATAGGTTTAGGAAATATTTTGAAAAAATTATTTTAAAAATAGAATATTTGAAAAACAATTTTAAAAAATATATTAGAGAAGGTATGAGAGATCAGGAAAGTGCTATCAAAATTTTAATGTCAAATCTATGACTCTGTAACTTATCTGAATATCTTAAAATCCCGAACTCTTCAATACTCATGAGTCTTAATTCTTGAACTCTTGAATTATATTAGCATATTGAATCTTAATATCTTACAGTCTTCTTAATCAATACTCGTCTAATATCCTGCACTATATTATATATATATATATATATATATATATATATATATATATATATATATATCTTGGTAACACATTAGTTCATATATTTATATATAATGTCTTATAGTTGTAATCATCAAAACCAATATCCAAGGTACTAGTAATCTCTCCCTTTTTGATAGAGACAACCATGTATATAAAATATATTACAATCCCCCCCGAGTTACAAAACTCCCTCTTAATCTATGCTTAGATTTTATATGTTTATCCCTCTTTGTCATCAACAAAAAATAACATCCTAATATTATAACTCTAACCCTAACTCTTACTATACTCTAACTTCCATAAATAAAATACTAATCAATATATATAATAATTGTATATAATGACGATGAGAGATATTATATAAAACAATAAGTGATATATAAAATTAGATAATCATGAAATAACAAATCCAAATATTCATCTAATCGAACAAAGTTTATGTCACATAACATTGAAACAAATCCACACACATCAAAACCAATCAAATCCAACCAAACCAAGTACAATTATTTGTATACAATCAAACCTATTTAAACTAGACATTTCGAAGAACTTCAATCCATCCATAAGCGTCAATGATTTGACCCGCTTTGATAGCATCCCAATCTTCATCATCTCTATTGATGATACACTATAGATTGGTGGTTGGTTCTTCTTTGTTCAAGGAAGAAATCATCGTCGAATCGCGTCAAAATGTCTTTCTTGCTCCTTGATCATCTGTATTTGACTCAATTCTAAATGTCCCTGGTTTCTTAGGGTGAAAGTAAGAATGTTCTAAATGATTCAAGAGTTTTTCGAGTTTTTCGGTAGTTTTTGAATAGGAGAAGCCATTACTTTGGATTTAGAGTTTAGAAATGCAAAGGAAGAAGAGCGAGTAGATAACAATGATTCTCTAGTCTTAACAGATATTTAAAGGGGTGGAAATTCGTTGGAAATGAATAGACATTCGCTGTCCATTTAATTTTCAAAATTAAAAAGTTTGAAAATTAACATTGTATGACGACAGACTTGTAGAAATTTTCAAGACAACGTTGTTTTACTTTTCTATTGTATTCGGCTTATACTATTATATTTGTATGACTTTCTAAGGATAGTTGACAATATATAATAGTAAGAAATTGAATTTTCATTGATAATAATAATGAGTACAAGAAATAAAAGAAAGAGACGTGAGAATTAATCATAAACTAAAACTAGAAAATTCAAATATAAGTAATTTAAACCAATAACTAGAAAGATACAAATGAAGATGAAGAAGAACCACCACGCTTGCGGATGATCTTTCGAAAGAATTTATCCATTTTGTTGGAAATTGAAGTAAATCCCTTTGAAATGATTTCTTAAGCTTACTTTGGGTATGGATGATCTTCTCTTGATTTCTGAGATGATCTTTATTGGATGGATTTGGTGGCATATTGATACTTCCAAAGAAATATCCTCCTCCTCTTCTTATTCTTCCTCCTCGACTTCCGTTTCGTCTCCTTCCTCTTCCTTTTCCTCCTCTTCTCTTCTTTCATGCTATTCTTCCCAAGCCAACCTTTGTTACTTTTTCCGCAAGTGTTCCATAAGGCTCGAAAAAGGGTGAAATATGCATAAGTGAAATATTGACTTTGTTAAGTGTTTTCAAAGAATTGTTTCCTATCCTTTAAGGTCAACACCAGAATAATTGAAAATAAGAGTAAGACACACACCATGAAATAGTGTGTTTTCATGTTTAGAAAGATTCTTAGGAAAAGGGTCATCCAAAATGACTGAAGACCAATTTATGTCGTATTGACCATAAATTGCAAAAAAAAATTGAAAACCTTTTGATTCGGGTTACAATAATTACCCGTTCCAGGAGTGATATTTTGTTGTAGAAAAAGCTTAAGATTCTTTCTTCTGGGCACAAGTTTTTGTTTTTGAATTCAAAATCATCATCACTTTTGAAAATCTCATGAACTACATCACGATTTTGAAAATCAATTTGAAAAGATGAAAGGTCCATTCCACTAGATTTGCATCCAAGATTATAACCCAAAAGTTCACAATTTAAAACAATTTGTATCCCTTGGACCCTTGGATACTACTCCAACCTTCTCCTTCTGTATCATCATAAAACTTTCCTTTAAAATTTGCATAAAACATCTTTACTAATTTTGGATAAAAAACAAAATCATTTTAAGAAGCATCGACTAAACTAATACTTTCATTTTGAAAACAAAGATTGAAAAGATCATAAGTAGGAAAATCTTCAAAAATAGTAAATCTTCCAAGAAATACTTTTCCAAAAGATAAATACTCAATATAGGCTTAAATGGCTTCTTAATCATTGAAAAGATATTTTTTTAGTTTTCTTAGAAAGCCTCATGGTTGCCTTAGTATTGCTTGAGGATGGGATTGAAGAATAATTTTGAAGAGATAAGAGAGTTTATGATTTTTGAATTTGAAAATGAGAGTGAGAAATGAGCGGATGGAGACATAATATGTAAATAGAGAATCAAATGACATTTTCTCTTGTCAAAATGCAAATTTTTAGAATATAGGAGTTGGTGAAAAGGTGGAGGGAAATTCAAATTTTGAAATTGAAATTATATCTACATATGTTGACATATGCTCGTAGGGTATGTCAACATATAGGTCGAAATTTTCAAAAATGCTTTTTGTTTAACAATATCCTATTTTATTATATAGATCTATTTACAGTTATTCTATTCTTAGAAAATAATTTCAACTTTTAAATATATTTTATATTATTATTTTGTCATTAAAATATATAAGATATTTATATTTAAATATAATCACACAATATTCAACCAATATTGTTGTTAATCTATATGATATTCCTAACAACCAATAAAGCAACCAAAAGAAAAGAAAAATCCATTCAAGAAATTAAAAAAACTTGTGATATATTAAATGTGTACCTTTTTCAGATTCATTTCACCATTTTGTTCTAAAGTATGTATTGTTATGAAGCATATTTTAGCAATTTCTACATCTAATTCATTATCATTTGAGGATGTATTTGAATCGTGTAATATTGAAATATAGTCTCTTTTCTATTTCCTTGATGAATTGATGTTTGGTGTCGTTTTCAAGTTTATTAGGATGTGGACGGTCTTGTTTTAAATAACCAAGGCATCGCAGTTATAACATCTAATGCCATTCCTGTTTCCACTTTCGCTTCATGGATTTTGTTGTCATTTCATTTGAAATTGTTCATCTTCCAATATTTTAGAAATTTTCTAAAATTCCTTTTCATGAAATCAATTTCTTCATCTTCATCACTGTCTAGATCCAGATTATCCATCATTGCATTAAAAGGTATAGATTTCTTTTCTATTGCTTTACTTTCTCTCTTGCTCTTCATTTGAGCTTCAAAAGACAATAAATTGCTAATTAACTCTTCAATTTTTAGAGTGCCAATGCCTTCACCTTCTTCGATTGCATGAGTATTTTGATCTCATTCAGGAGTAAGTGAATTGAGGATTTTTCTAATTTGATCCTCTTCAGAAAAACTTTTACTGGTACATTAAATGAGTGTACTATATCTCAAAATCTACTATACATATCAGATATGGACTCATTTGGACTCATTTTGAATAATGAAAACCGGTTTGTTAACATGGAAATTTTGGTCTGTTTGACCTTGCTTGTCCCTTCATGTGTAACTTGCAAAGTTATTCAAATTTCAAACATAGATTTACATATAGGTACTCTATTAAATTCATTTTTACATAGTGAACAAAATAATATATTCATAGCCTTAGAGTTACTTTGTGCAACTACTTTTTGATCAGCAGTCCACTGTGCAAAATTAGTCTCGGATTCAGTGTACTCAATTTGTGTGATATTCCAATTGTGTGAAATAATCAACTGTAGATAATTTTTCGTTCTACATGGCCAATATGTATATTTACTGCCACTAAAACGGAGGAGGGTCTAGCATGGATTACCTTCGACAAATGAGTTACTAACAAGTGTATTAACAGTGTTACGAATAGTACAATTGCCAGCGTTGGTAGTCATTTAAACCTTTTAAAAATCAGAAGATGAATCCTTTGAAAACCAATGCTCTGATACCAAATATGAGTCAATGGAATAAGGATCTTTAGGCTAAATTATTACTAGAGGAGGGGTTGAATATAGTTTAATGGATTATATGAATATTATTCAAATTCTTTAATATTTTACTTGGAATGATGGAATTAACAATTATAGAATCAAAGTACAGATAAAAATAAATGTAGTAGAAGTAAAAAGGAAAGAAACACTAGGATTTTATACTAGTTCAGAATTACCCTATATCCAGTCCCAAACAATTCCTTGTACGGATTTCTTTTCAACTAATAATTGCAAATACAATCTTGATTTCAAGGCTATGAGGCATTCCCTCCATAATCCCGACCTTTGGGTAGAGTCACTTGATTTCCAGGCTACAAGTTCACCCACTAGACTCATAGGCTACTAAGCACACCTAATTGATTCAAACAGGCTATAGTCATACCTACTTGGATTTTAGAGATACCAAGCACACCACAAAGCATAAGAGTATGATTTGATAGAGTTTACAGACTTAAGTCTTCGATCTTGATTACAATTTATCGTATAACTTTTGAATAGCACTTTGACCTTTAAAGAGATGAGAGAAATCAGAGAGTATGCAAAAGAGAATCAAACTAGTAATAACTGAATTTGATTTTGGTTGAATTTCACAAGAGTTTTGATAGAAATTAATTTAGAAATCAAGAGAGTGAAAAGAGAAGAGAAAAATAAGAAAGTAGTTAATGAAAATTCGTTTAGATGTCTGGTATATATAGGGAAACAATGGCCATGTCCATTCACGAAGAGATATGATGAAAATACACTTCCTTTCAAAATCTAAATTTTGAAATCTACGGCTAGTATGTTGACATATAGGAATTGGATATGTCAGCATATCCTTCACAAAAGTGAAAACAACTTCAATAAAATTATTATAGAAATCTGTTGCTTTGTAAAATAATTTGATACTTTGTAGAATCATTTAAATATAATTGATACAAATTTTAATCAAAATATAACTCAATGGAACTTTATAGATTTGAAAGATTTAATAAGAATATTCAATATAAATAATATATATAAAATCAATATAGCGATAAATTATTAATGTATAAACAAAAATTCAAAAACCAACTAAATAATATCTTTATAAGTATA
The DNA here is from genome assembly GCA_030765085.1 of Allium cepa. Taxonomy (NCBI): domain Eukaryota; kingdom Viridiplantae; phylum Streptophyta; class Magnoliopsida; order Asparagales; family Amaryllidaceae; genus Allium; species Allium cepa. Next base: position 436,536,687 of record CM060943.1, read on the forward strand.
AAAGATTTGAAAATCATTTTGGGAAATATTTTGAAAAGATTATTTTAAAATTAGAATATTTGAAAAACAATTTTAAAAAAAAATTAGAGAAGGTAAGAGAGATCAGGAAAATGCTATCAAGGTTTTAAAATAAATTCTATGACTCTATAACTTGTCTGAATGTCTTGAAATCTTGAACTCTTTAATATTCATGAGTCTTCATTCTTGAACTGTTGAAACTTTATATCAGCATTTTAAATCTACTCTTGATATCAGCATCTTGCTACTTTGCAGTCTTTTTAATCAATACCTACGCTTTACTATATATATCTTGATAAAACATTAGTATCTATATTTTATATAATGTCCTATAGTTTTGATCATCAAAATGAATACCAAAGGTACTAACAATCTACACTGGTCGACACCAGTGGTTGGACCGATTAGCCCCTAGGGTCGACTGCTCCAAACTACGAGGTCGACCAATCGTCGCTTTCGGGCGAGAATTTTAATTTGCTGAACGACCTGAATTTTATAATATTGGATCCAACAGTTGAGATTAGTTTCCATCCCTATAAATATAAACCTAAGCTGATTGTTAGAACCCTAATCCATTAGCCGTACATAAAAACTCTGGTCTCTAAAACCTAAACCTTCTTTCTCCTAAAATCCAAATTTCTTCAAAACCGAACTATTTTTTTTTTGAGAGATTGAAGAAGAAACTAAATCAAATCATGTGGATTCCTACACTAAGCAGAGGCAATTCCAAGTTATTAGGGATGGGATAGATTTTTAGAGGTGAGTGGGTTCATGATTAGTAAGATGATTTACATGTAATTTACATTGTTATACCATATTTGATCAAGAATATGTTTTAATTTAAATTAGAAATACTCTTTATTTCTATAGGGAATTTCACAACCATTATAACCCATATGAATATGACACCTTTCTTTTAATTTTGATCTAGTTAATGTAATTCTGTTGGATAAGAATTGATTTAAGTTGAATGCACCCTTTTTTTCAAATTAAATATGAATGGATATAACCTTGATGATGCTAACCTAAGTTAAGTTGATTTGCTAAAATTGAGTATGAAACTTTATATGGAATTAAATATGAAATTTCGAGTGATTATAAATTGTTTGTGTTTACAGTAATTAATAGTTGACTGTAACGAACTGGACTTTCGACCCTTGAAAATCGACACTAATACGTCCACCTTATTGCATGCCGACCAATCGAATGCTGGATAATCCGATTGTTTGGGAAAAAGAAAGAAGATAAGAAGAAAACTAAATAACGCAGAATCTTACAACGAAACAAATAGTTTATAATATACATCAAACCTTTACACAAACAAAATATAATATATGTATATTCAAAACATCAATCGGAGTATGTCAACCTATTTCAGCCTGGACAGTTATAACAGTTCGTCCTCACAATTGTTGATAAATACAACAACGAATACAGTGGAAAAATAACCATCTACGTGAATAAGTTTTTGGGCTCTAGCTCGTCTCCTGAAGCTCCAAAGCATCCAAACTAATCTGTAATGTGCTCGGTCTGACTCGAGCATTAAAATAAAATAACAACCAAGTCAGTGTGGACAACCAGCGTGAGAAAACACACTTAATTGGATTTCAAAGTTGTATAAACCATTGAAACAAAAAATATCTCGTAAGACCACGCCGCACATAAACACGGGTGATTTTTTACCTTATGATAATCAAAACATTTCATATGAAATTCTTCGATATTATAATAGTGTTTAAGAAACAAAAGCTTATTAACTCTAGCCGAAATTGTTACATTAATTAAATTCCAGCATAATAGGTATACACCGAGGACCTCGCCTGGATCCGTACATTGACTGGGCTACTGAGGAAACGTTAAAGGCTCGTATTGGAATGAATTTCATACAATGACTGGGCTACTGGAGTATCGCTCATGACGGTGCATCTTTAGATAAAATATCACCGAGGACCTCGTTTGGATCACCTGCTAACACAGATCCAGTCTAATCCTTACTGGATAGTACCGAATATGATCACCCCTCCATTAATGGGCCCTGAAGCATACAAATGAGAGATAATAATGACTCTAGATAGGGATGATCATACCCTACTTAGGAGCGACTCACTTAGCCCTGCTGCATCTCCCATGTTTAAGTCATTCCCGGTCGATGGGGCTTGAGGCTATATTTTTCCTTATATATAGAACTTTCCATTTGGAATACTAATACTGCCTTCTAGGCAACAATGCAATACTAGCATTCATCCATACAAGTTCTTTATGGGTCTAAACGAAACACTCGAGAGCTCCATCACCAATTCCATCATCTTAAGGATGTCTTCACTTCAAAATGCATTCATTGGATCGAAGTGGTGTTCGGATAACATACCCAATCTCCGTCTGTTCGAAACAACATTTTGATAATTCCCAGTAAACTCAATCCCGCAATACAAGAAAAAGGCTTTTTATGGCAATTTCAAACAGCGTTTCTTCTATAACCACTAAAAAAAAGCACATTGGAAATAAAAATAAATGTGCAGATGCTATTAGTTTTGTTAAGCGGTCTATAGTAAACAAAACCGCTTCACATAAACTTTTTTTTCCATTACGCGGGTACTTGGCTGACTTTCATTCTTTCTTTTCGTCTCCTCTCTCAAAAACGATGAAAAGATGGAACCCAAATTTGCCCTAAAAATTACTTCGATCCTGATAAAAATCCAAAATCCAAATGGAATCGATGTTGAAATCTTGTTCAGACCCTAACTCTGCCACAATTCTAGTACATTCGAATCCCCTTAAACCCTTCTACAGCAACAGACAATTTCTTATTTATTGCCGCTGTTTCGTTCATTCTATAATTAAGAGGGTTTTGCACTCAAGAATTCTTGATCAACTATCTTTGGTACTATGATTTTAGGTAATTTTATTTACCTGTATCTTATGCAATATTGAAAATTATTATTCTATGATATTCTTTATTTTTCTAGTTTATATTGTGCTGATTCTGTCGATTACTTTAATTGCTTCTTATTATTCTGATGCATGATATGGAAAGTTGGGTTTACGAAGTCTAAAGAAAGAAGATGATTTGTTTGTTTATGTTTTCTAGTAACTACATACTTAGTGAAACGGTAATAATTATGCTACCTTTTAAGCATCATTTTTAAAGACCAATTTCTAATAAGGTTTAAGTTGCCACTGAGGAGAGACTATTCAAGGTTGCAAAATTGTATTCCACGAAATTTGTTAGAGTTATTTTATTCCTATGTATATTTGATAATTTATGTCATAACTACTTATTTGTAATTAAAACCTAGCAAATAGAATAATAACGTTAAATCATCTTATTATCTTAAATCAGAAAATGCAGACTATACTATAAGAAAAAATTGATCTGTATTTTGGTAAGTGAACGAGTGCTTACGGTTTGGAACAAAATACTTTTTTCAAATAGATGTAAAAACTAGTATATTTTTTTGCTTCAGCATTTACAGACAAAAATGACACTTCAATTGTGTTAGCTGAATTCAAAATAGCAAAAACTAAATAAACTGTATAACGCATAAATTTTTGTTCGACGGTCATCCAATTGTTTATGGTGTTTCACTCACCATTCATTCATTGATCATTCAGAGTATTTGGTAATATATTTTGCACATATACCAATCAGCAGATGGGTATGAGGTAGAGTGGAAGTTGTCACCTTTATTAACATTTGTGTAAAACCAAACTCTCATGGAGATCAACCACTATCCAAAATGTTGATACTAATACCATACTTGCATCGTCTGCACAACATAATATACTATCAGAATATACATAATAACATTTACATATATGAGCTGCAATTGTCGTAATGAAACCTAGATAAATATTTTAGCTATAAAGATAGACAAGAGTAACAAGCAGATAGGTTATGTATGGTGAAACGGTGGAACTTTTATAGGTTATATTTTGTACTATTGCAATGTGTTTTTGCTTAGAGGTGATTCTTCTATTGTATCAACTAAAAGAAAGACCACTACCAAAGTTGTGAGAACATATTCAAGTATTACAAGCTTAAATAGTTAAAGTTGATCGGGTTAGAAAATAAATATAATCATTCAAGATTGCTTATATAGTTTCAACATATTTGAATTGTTCTATGGCACAAATTTGCACTACCTTACATAGTTTTTTTTTCCTCTTGAATAAAAAAGAGAGACTGTAGTTGAAATATGTTATAAACAGCGGCTACTTTTGACCATAATCATTATTGTACCAATTTAATTAGAAAAAGATTGATCCAAGATGGATTTTATGTAGTTATGGCCGTGCCTTGTAAAAATATAGGAAGGTCAGCACTATCTCAGATTCATACATATTTTTGTATGTGTGTCCAGCTGAGGTTTGTCGATTCAAAATATTAACATGCTATTCTACCATATGTTTTGTTTGACTTATTTCCTAAATTGAATGCCAGTTTCATCTGACTATACAAATGAATAACAACCAATTTTGACTATACGCTACTTTTTTTATACCCTATTTTTCCCTTGTACATCCTTCTTCCCTGACCATTCAAAAGAAATACGAGATGCTTGGTTTAGGGGATTGTGAAGGTTTTCTTGTATATAATATAGATTTTTACAAATAGTTTGTTCCCTTTTCGCTAAGTTTTTTTTATTCAAGTGGGACAATCTTTTTATATCATAGGCATATCACATATGAACTATATAACTTTTACAACTTATTTATATATTTGGAAAATGAATGTCGTTCTTTTAAGTACTACCAAATTTTTTCGTTATTGGCATGCATAAAATATACATCTCATGTATTTTGCATGCTTTGCAAGTATTGTAGTAAGTTGTACACATAACACGAAGTTCATACCATTTGAAACAAATGAACTAGCAAGAAAAATGAAATAGGGCAGAGCATTCCATTTTATGATTCATAAACAAAGAAGCCAAAAGTTACAATAAATACACACATGATTCTACATATATATATTTGTGTAATAATGTAAAGTCACTAGTATTTTTATTCATTTTATTTCTAGTTCTTCCGGGTTCCTTAAATAACTTTGCTTTTTTCGGAAACAAAATTAACTAATATCAAGAACCATATACAATCAGTAAATGATGTTAATATGTAGAAAAGGAAAAAACGAAAAGAAAATTTTAGGCCAAATGTGGATATATGTACGTCAAAAATAAAACCTGATAACTTCATTTACATTTTTATAGTTAGTACTCATCGAACATTATGTAGAATTAGTTTGAAGATAAGGATACCAATTATTAATAGAAAAGAAGTAAGTCACTAACATTAAAGATTGGAATGTCGTGTTATTCGTGAAAAATGTTTCCTGATTTTTTTGAGTAGCTAGAAATTCTGACATTGCCTTCAATGTAATTAGCGGTCTTTTGGGCCTGCCAAAACTTCCATAAGAGTCATGTTTCCTAAGCTTTATGTTTTATAACTTAAGAACATACTTTTGTCCATATTGCATTGCTTACAAGTATAAGTGTACAATATATTGCTTCGTGTGCACCGAAAATTTGACAACAGCTACAGAAATTACATTCACAATTATCATATTCCTTATCATTATGTGCAACGAGTTACATCATCAACTCTTCTAACTTTATCGATTCTTTGAATCATAAAGGCTCTCACAGGTTTTAGGTTTCTAAACTTATTAATATGTATATGAGCTTAATTGGATCTAAACACTACAAGAAAAGTGAGTTTTAACTACAATTACAGTCAGCATTTTAAAGTTCAATGCTGTAGAATGTGTTTATAAGAAAGCTGTTTCAAAGGTTCAACGCCGACAATACTATTAGTGTTTATTTAGTTTGCCACCATAAACATCAGTGTTTATTTCGTTTTCCACCACTTCTCATTAACTTGGAGAAAAATGGAAATACGTTGATTCCAGTTTCCATACATTGATTTCGATTGCAACACCATAAATCATCTTCCTTCATCCATTGCTTCGATTTTGATTGAGCATCTCTGTCGTCGATTTCGAATTTTGTAGCCCTAAACTCAGCAAAATGGGAAAGTGGTGAGTGTTTTTCTCAACCCTAGTTTTTAATTTAAGTTAGAATAGTTGCGAATTATCAGTTCTTTCTTATCAGATCAAGTTCAAAGTTTTCCCTAGTTTTTGTTCAATATTTATCGTTTACAACTGTACGAACCTTTTCTTAACCTCTTTGATGAAATTTCTTTTCTAGTTGAGTCATATTCTTTCTGATTTTTGTAAGACATTTTATTTCATTTCTAACTGGCTGGTTTGGTTTTTGTTCATTGAGGATCCACCATTCACTAATTCGTGTAGGCGCTAATGATGAATTGATGAATTACACAATACTTATTTGCATGCTCTAGATATTCTATTGCTAAATTTTTGTATCATTATACCAAGATTATATTCATTAAATTATCTCATTTTAGGACTTTATTATTAATCGGTAGAAATTTGAAAATAAGATTAAACCCCTATAATTTGCAGTTAAAACTTTGATCTGAAGTTATGATATTTTAAAATATCGATGATGTAGCCCACTGATAATTTTGAAAATTTTGAAAATATTTGACATGCTCTGCGAATTGCTTTATTGAATTGAATGGTTAGTCTTTGTTTGTTAATTTATAAATGCTGACCATTATGGTCACAATTGTTGATAAGAAAAAAAATTTCAAATTGTTTGATATATTTGAATAATTTCTCCATTAAATTCAATGGCCAATTTGCATTAGTTAATATCTAAATGCCGATCAATATGGTGCAACATTGATGATAAAGAAAAAAATTCAAGATGTTTAAGGTATTATGCTACTGCTTCATTCAATTAAATGGTAAGCTTACATTAGTTGATTTATAAATCTTTGTTCATTATGCTACAATGCTAATAATAAGGAAACTCTTCAAATTGTTTGGCAAATTGTATTAATTACTCCATTAAATCAAATGGCAATTTGTTTTAGTTTGTATCTAAATCTTAGTCGTTACAATCCAATAATAATGATTAGGAAAATTTTCAAAATGCTTACTTTCCAGGAAATCTGAAGATACATTTATTTCTGAAGATACATATTTCTCCTAAACTTTCCAGGAAATAGGAACTTTCTTTATGCATATTGTCAACTCTTCCCATACTTATGCAACAGGAGGTACTTCTGTCAACGAGCATTGGTAAAATCATGAAACAATATTTACTTAATCTAACGTTCGACTATGGCATCTGATAGTGTACTTAATTGATGATTGTTTTATTCATACGTGCAAATCCATTTCATCATTTGTAGGTCAGATCCAAAGCGACTTGCATACACTCTTAATGCTGAAGATTAGGAATCATGCACCACTTATAACATGCTTAAGGTAATTCACTTTTATTTTATGATGCCAACAGTGAACCAATTGGGCTTTGTTCATGTTAAGGCATTCTCGGTCTTCAACATATATTTGGAAAACCTCTTGTCAATCTGAAATATATATAGGAACTGCATCACAGTATTAAGAGACAATCATTCTTAACCTTGTTAAATTAGTTTAACAAAACTTGCAACCCAAACATATAACATCATTGCTCGAGCTGGAAAAATCAAATGTTTTACTGGAGTGGTTAATCCATATGAGCACCATTGAACAATGAGGTACAACAATTTATGAATCAGTTGAGACTTTTGTTTCAAATATTATTAAATTATGCGAACATGCTTCCTACTGACATTTCAAATAATATAGTAAGCACATGAACTATACTTGCCACTACTGCCAATCTATAAAAGCATAAAGTATAGATTTTGAGAAAATGAAATGGTTTTGATGAATTGAGTTTTGTTTCTATAGAATATATTACAAAAATCATGTGTTGTCCCGGTAATAGCCAAGTGTCATTAAATTTTTCTTGCTAAAAGTTCAATGTTTAATTTTAAAATTAGTAAGGAACCGAGGATAATGACCGCTGACATTCAAGTTGGTATACACGATTTAGTTTAGTGTTTGTATGATGAGTCCAATTTATAATCTCACGTTATGGTGTATAAAGCAAAGTATGAAATAAAGATGAAATAAGAGGGATAAATTAATTTCTAAATTCAGTTGTACCGTTAAAACATCAAAATCAGTTTCAAATTATGCAGAAACCTTAAAAATAAATCAATGACCTGTGTTTTTCCTCTGTTGGGTTTACTTGAGCGAATTCAACAAAGTAAGTAATGTCAACTTGGTGGCTACACTCCAAAATAGTTATGCGATATTAAGAACCAACCAAGAAAATATACCTTAATTATTTGCAAGAGCTTAGGCTTAATTAATTTGCTCTAATGGATCATTGTTTCCGTGCTAACATGACACTTAGCGTACATCACTTTCATACCGCTCAAAAAAGTAATACACACACACACACACACACACACACACACGTGTCTGATACAACATGGAATGATTTGGCTATACCTATTTACTCAGAAATCATACAACTTAATGACATGGTAATATTTAGTGGCATGACTAAAAAATAACATTTAAAAAAATTCCTAATCATTTTGACTAAAGAAAAAACAGAATTATGATTATAAGATAATGTTTAGTTCTATATAGGCATTTTGCTTTAGCTAATATTTACTTTAAAGCTACGAATTAGCTGTCATTTATCGATAAAAGATTTGTACTATCAATATTTACTTTAAAGCTATGAAATAGTTGTCATTTATGGATAAAAGATTTGTAATATCTGAAAAAATAGATATAAAAAAATTCGAGAAGAAAAAAGGAAAAAAAGGAAAACTGAAGAACTAGAACAAAGAATTTGAGTAGTTGTTTCTAACAAAAATTTAATACTACGCTTGAGGATGTGAGTTACGTCTTAGCAGTCTTAGCAGTATGATTCTCTTTGTCTATCAGTTCTGTGATGCAGTTATGCAATATTGGAAGACCTTAACTAATTATTTCATTACATGATGAAGTGTACCATATATGGAAAAAGTTTATTTGATATGATTTTGAGCATTGATGTTAATTTTACTTTCTTTTCCATCACAGTGTTTTAAATCATTAGCTTAATGATCTGCAAAGAAGTCTCTTCAACCAATGGGATAAACTGACTTCATTTGCAAACCAACAGCGTGAGGTTGATTCCAGACTACTGGTTTGAAATTTAATTATATTCCTTTTGTTATTCTCAATGAATTTATTAAATTGGTTAACTATCAAGGGGCACTTAAGAGCGTAGAGACAAGTAAAACAATTTCAAAGGTTATAACCAATTTTTTCTGCAATCTGGATAGTCATGTATCTAAGTTGAGCAGTATATTGAAAGAAACACAAAATGTACAAGACCAACAACTTAATGATCTTAAGAAGAAGTTTGAGGTAGGTCTCATTGCTGATAAAATATTTTACTAGCCTGCAACAATATGGCCTTGTCTATTTTCTCTGGTAATTATTATATGTTTTATGCTTTTACAAGGAGTGTGCTGCAAATGAAGAAAGTGAGTTGCATGAAAAGGTAGCAGAGATGCTTGCTAGTTCAAATGCTAGAAAGAAGAAGCTGGTATACTTTCTCCATTCCTTTGATATAATTATTGATAAAACATCAGCAATATATTCCTAATTTTTATACTGCCTTGTTTAGTATATTTTTTACTTGCATTTAAAAGCTAACATATATATACAACAAAATTATATGTCCATCTGTAAGGCTTAGCTGCTGTCTTGCCAGATCTAAGGTAGTCTGCAATTATGCATACACGATGGTTAACATGTTTGAAACATTATTTGGTTTTGTAAAGAATCTACTATGAAATTCCAAACATTGCCACATTGGCATAATTTCACACTGTATGTACCTGCTATCAGGTAGTGAGTTCTTTCATAATAATATTGTTATGTTGCAACTTATGTATTCATAATTTATACTACTTTTTCTTCCATTCAATTTCCTTGGTTTTGAGCTCAATGCTTATAACATCCGGGATCAACACAATATTTTGATTCAAAATCTTCCATGGGACAATTATGTGGCTTCATAATCCTCTTTGTCTAAAAAACCCATTTAGACAATAATATTGCTCAAATATATCAGGTCTTTTCTGCAACTTTTACGTAATATTGAATTAGTTACCTGTAATTATACAGTTAGCATATGAAATGACTATAGTTTGAAATGAATAGTTAGTGAACAGGTTTAATAAATGAATTAGAGGTAGCATCCACCTGTATGATATTTGTATACTGATAACCAATTTCATTTTGGTTAGCTTTAAATTGCTATTGATGTTCTTAGAGCAAGTGTTGTTGATAGAACAAATGATTTACAGAAAGAAATGTCAACAGCTCATGTTTTTACGTCTACTGTCAAAGAATAATGGTTAAGGTACATGGAAGACACTGAAATACGGTACAATGAAGATACCGCTTCAGTAGAAAGAGGAAGATCTGGCTTGGAAAAACGTCTTCAAGATTTGTATTTACGCTTTGCCAAATCTATTTTACTTCTTGTTTTGATTATACACCAACCATTGATAAGAAAAAAGGAATTGCGAACAAAAAGAGATAACTATTAAAAACAAAAAAGCCTTAAAAATAAGAAAGTTTTTGAAATAGCACTACATATATGATTGACATTAGCACCAAGAAAGCAGAGCCATTCACATTGCGCACAGATGTAATTTGAAGTTCACCATTCAGGCTACTGAATGCGAAAGAGAATCACAATTCAAATTTTCTTCTCCATCTCTTTATGATACAATTTGACCGCTGTGTCTTTGATTTTTGATGCCATGTTTTACTTGTAGAACTAAACAATTTTTTGTAATATGTGATAGCAATCATTTTTGCATATGAGTACCATAGGTTTCAGTGTCAAGTTCTTTCTGATTACAGTCTTCATCCCCATCTAATTGACACCAAGTGTTAACATACCTAAAAGGCCTACCCTTAACTTGTCATTGAAGATCAGTCAGTTGCAGCAGCAGTATAGTATGGCCACTCTTCATACTTTTATGTCAAGATGAAAATTCTCATGATGATGAGACGAGGTTACTATATATATAACACTACGCTACGAGTAACCGTTACGGTCAGATGTCTCTGTTGTTTGGATCAGATGATTTATCTATTCAAAATCAGGTTTTGGGCCTAGGAATTGATCACACACGCCAAGAAATTCTGGCAACAAAGAACACACCTTAAGAAATTCTATGCAATGGCAGTTTTTTCCCAAGGAACTCAAGTCAAGAAATTCTGGCAACAAAGAACACACCTTAAAAAATTCTGGCAACAAGGAACACACTGCCAATTGTATATGGTAGTCTATAATTTGGTAATCGAAATCTTTTTACTACAAGTTGGATATGAAGTAGACCTAATAGTTGTTGTGCTATGATTGAAACATCCAAGAAACCACAATACATTAAAGATGTCAGCTAGCTGTTTCTTTACCATGTGGCTTTAGGTAAGTTGAAAATTAGGATACAAGTTTCTGTTAATTGGTCAAATAGTTTTCACAGACACATTACTTTTTTAAGAGGCCATATATGAGCACTTAAATTGTTTTAACCAAGCAAGTACATGAGTTCATAAGCTATTTGACCCTATGATGTTAGAGTAAAGCAAGCGAAGCTGCTGATATTATAGATTCAACAAAGAAGTAAGTCAACCATCTTTCATATTTATCAAAAACATTTAAATAATGCAAGGATTCTAACATATACTGGACTATGTGCTTTAATATACTAAGTTACAGTATGTTTTCTGCTTTTTTTATGGGACAACACCTATCGATTTTCAAAGGTTATTCAAGGAATTTAATTAAATTTAATCTTTGTTAATAGTGAGTATTATCAATTTAAACATCTCCCCAAAAAATAAGTTTGCACTATCTTAAAGAACTGCTAACTGCCAACATCATGTTAAAGTTCATAAATTAACCAAGTTTTACAAAATTTAACTAAATGTTATAAATATGTACTAAGTAGACTAAATTTTACAGAAATTAACCTAGTTTATAAAAATTAACTAAATTTTGTAGAAAATAACCATGTTAATAAAAATTAATTTTTTTTTATAGTTTAGCTAAGTTGTATAAAAATTAGACTAGTTTAACTAAATTTTATAAAAATAAATCTAGTTTGCAAAAATTATATATTTTTTGTAAAAATTAACTAAATCTTATAAAATTTAACCTATCTATAAAATTAATCAAGTTAACTGTAGCGACCCGGATTTTTGAACGGCTAATTTTGAATTTTTAAATTGGATTTATATATTTAATTTGAACTTTAATTTGATTTTAATATGAACAGTTTGGTTTTATATGATAGAAAGGATTCAGAATTTAAATATAACGACCTGTTGAATTAATTAATTATTAAAATAGTAATTGAATACTGGGTAAAATGTTAAATCTGGGGTAGTAAGCTTGTTTAAAATATTTTTAAGGGCTTATAGAATTTATATTAATAATACGGAAAATAATAAATGAGTTAAAATTGAATTTAACCTTGGTTTGTCCAATTTTAAAATTGCATCGTTTAAATTGACAATTAAAAAATAGCCTTCCGAGGCATAGTCTCGGATTTCGACGAAACCAGTTATGTTGGATGCGTAATATTGAATTATTTTCAGATTTTTTCGGAGTTTTCGTGTGAGCGTACAGGGTAGAAACGTCTAGACGAAAATTAATCATTTTTAATTTAAAATATCTTGCATCATTTCAGGAATACTGTCACCTGTTAAATTGAGTCGCCTTTATTTCAAATCGTGTTCCCTCTGCCTCATAATATCTCATACCTTATGTACAATTCCAATTCCTTTCAGATCGAACGAACCGTTTCAAAAATGGAAAGCAGATCGATTCGATTTCACTTTCCCTTCATCATTTCCTTTCCGTTCGATTCTCTACCTTCACTAAAGAATAATGGCCTCACTCGATTCAAAATAAAAATATAAGTATGCCCTAACTTGAAATCGAACGGCATGAGGGAGGCTCGCGTGAAGTCGCGGGGTCGACTAGACTAGGGCGACGTGGTCGCGAGCGGGGAAGGGAGGCCGGTCGCGACGATAGCAGCGTGTGGTGATCTCGGGGTCGGCGGTTCAAGGCAGGTGGTGCGCGCGATTGTGGACGATTGGGGGAAAGTGATGGTCGTCGACGATTCGAAGGCGACAGTTTGGGCGAAGTTGAGGAGACTGTTGCGTTGTTCAGAGGGCGTGGATAGGGTGTCTTTGCGCAGTGAGGTATAATTTTTGTGTATATTTGAAATTTAAAATTTTACAGTAAGTAGAATTTCGATTTTGAAAAAAAAAGGGGGGAATTTTTACAGTAAAGTTAAAATCTTTTCTGTTTAAAATTTAAATTATATGTTAGAGAAAAAAATAAATTTATTTTCTTTAGAATAAATATATATATATATATATATTTAGGCAAAATATGGTTTTTATATCTATAGGACTTTGGAAGAATATAAAGATTTGATTTTTAAAATAAATATAAGTCATTTTGGTATAAGAAATTTCAAAGAAGAAAATTAAAATAAATATATACCTCTACATTTTAATTATTACTAGTTCGTTCAAAAATAAATTACTTAGGTGATTAATTTGTTTAATTAGTCACTAAAAGATTTTGTATAAAGGAGAGTTCGTTTAAAATTTAATTATTTGTTGAAATAAATCATTAGTTAAAATTAAATTTTCAGATTTAAATAAATTTATTCAAACGGGAATAATTATTCGATTTGTTTGAATATTAATAAAATCATATAATTGTTTATATAAGGTCAAAAGTCGGGAAATCGGGTCGAGATTGGAAAGGATTGCAACTTAAAAGCAAAGGTGAGATTTTCTCACTCGTTTGGATGCCATAAATAAAATTTAAATGTTAAATTTAAATCATTGGATGTGTTTGGTTGATTTATAATAATTTATTCACTGGATGATATTATAGATCCATATACTGCAATATTCCACCTTGAAGTGGAATTGATATTTTATTTTTGTGCTAACATCTATGGATGCAGGGAAAACAGGTTGGAGGGATCCAACAGGATTCCTTGAATATTTATTTATCATATATATATATATGCTTATATGTGACAGGGTGATGAATTGATATGGATTTATACATGAATTGAATTATTTACTGTTTAATAACATGGAAGTGAAATTTGGAGTTCTTAAATTCTATCAAATTTTTTATTAAAGGAAGTGAAATGGAACTTGATTAGAAATAATTATTAAGGATTTGGATTTACTTCTATTTGAAAAAACTTAGGGAAGATAAAAGTTTATTGATACTTAATTGGTTAAAGTTAAGTTTTGGACAATTTAACTTATATATTAATAACTCTAAGGAATAAAAGTGAAATTCTAATTAAGGGAATAAAATGAAGATTTATTAAGAGATAAAAGGGGAATTCTGTTATGGAATAAAAAGGAATTTTATTAAGGAATGAATTACTAAGGAATGATATGAAATTTTATTGAGAAATAAAATTATTAAAGATGAAATTATTGAATAAGACTATTTTATAAATAAATAGAAACTAAGAGAAGTTTATCAAATTTATAAACGGGATTTATAAATGGAAAGAAAGAGACCAGTAAATATGGGAAGAGATAAGTCAAGGAGAAATCTTATGTTGAGTTATAAATTTGTTTGAAACGGAAGTAGTAGAATATTTCCGAAAGTAAGAAGTGTGAATATGGATAAGAGGCATTTATAGATATTGGGTTTAATAAAATTATAAATTTATTTTAAAAAGGGGAATATTTTTAAATTACTATACTATATAAATTTTTATAAACTATTATTTGAATGTAAAATATTTTCGGATTAGTTACTTTGAAGGCTTGGCAAATATTTATTAATAAACTCTAATTTTCTAAAATCAGTTTTGAATTTTACATGAACTTTAATATTATTTTCGAACCATAATTTGTATAAAACCGTACTTCTCATTTATAAATATAGATGTTTTCAAATTGTTTTTAAAACCCAATTAAAATCCTCTTGCGTTGGTAAGAAAATTAATTTAAACGAGATAAGATTTAGGAGAAATCTTATAAAATGGAGAAATTGAGTTTGAGAATCTGTAAGAAGGGTGTAAATTGATTTTTGAGGAAGAAATGAGAAAATAAAGAATACTTTCAAAGGGTAAATCAAAATGTGAGAAGGTATAAGAAATCAGTTAAATGATTTCCTGAAAATAAAATGGCTGTGAAAATTTGTTTCAAATGGGTTAAAATGGAAATAATATCTGAATGATATTTGAGATAAATAATTTGGGAAAATTTACTTAATGGTTGCTTGTGAATGATTAATTGATAGTTAAATCACCGACTATCAATATTGGACAATGCACTGATCGTTTCGAAGAGTCCGGGATCGGATTTAATTATCCGAAAACCACTTCGATCTGGTTTGAACGATTACGAATGAAGATCGTTAAGATGATAAAGACAGTGATTTGGTTTATCCAGACTCAGGGCAACTTTTATGGATTGAATGCTTTCAGAACATCGTCAGGTGGACGATGAGCATTCTAAGTGGGACTCGTTCTTGAAAATGTAACTCTTAGCCTCAAGCCTCGTCAATCGGGAATGGCTAAAACAGGGGAGGTGCAGCAAGACTTCGTGGGTAGCCCCCACTGGAGAGTAAGGTTTCCCCTGTCTAGATATCCCTTTTTATTTCGGCTTAGTGGGTGATTGTTCGCGCCAACCACGGGGTGATCTTGCTTGGGACTGGCCAGTAAGGGATGGTTCCGGTCTTGTGTTGCAGGGGAGTTAGGGTAGCTCCTCGGTACTCTGATCTAGACCAGGTACTGTGATGGACGGTACCCCGGTAGCCCTGCCATTGTATGGAATCCAATCTCTAATAAGTGCCTGTACGGTTTTGATTGTGTCCAACTATTGCTGAAACGTGAGATGCAAGCATTTCAGCTAGATTCTATTTTACTTTCTATAGACACTATTATAATATCAGACGAATTTAATAAAAATGTTTTGTCTATCGTAAGGTAAAAACCCGACATGTTTATTTGTGGCGAGGTCTTACGAGATGCTTTTGTTTTCAAAGAATTTTTGAAAATATAATAATCCAATTGAGTGTGATTTCTCACGCTGGTTTTCCAGACTGACTCGGGTGTTATTTATATGATGCTCGGGTCAGACCGAGTTTAACAGGATCAGGTTAACAGTTAAGGAGCTCAGGAGACGAGCTGGATGACAGAGCGTACTTCCGTATTTGACTATTATTTCCGCTGTGTATGGACAATAATTGAGTTGCCTCTGTATAGATGTTTGTTGTACTCTTATGTTGGTATGTATGTATATGTATACAGTACAGATTTCTTTGTATTTAAAAGATGTTATTATATATTATATTTTGTTCCGCTGCGATTGTGAGACTCTGGTGTTATTTTCTTTTCTTCGTTTTCTACCTCTTTCTTCTTTAAACCCGAAGACTCGTATTTTTGTGCCATTTTGGGTTGATTTGTTGTGGAGTTTTGCCAGCTCAAAGGGGTACGGATTTGCGGGCCTTTGCATTAACTAAATTTTATAATAATTAATTAAGTTTATAAAAATTAACCTATCTATAAAATTAACCAAGGAAACTAAATTTTATAATAATTAAATAAGTTTATAAAAATTAATTAAATTAATTTAATTTTATAATAACTAATAAGTTTATAAAAGTTAACTAAGTCATAAAAATCAACTAAGTTAACTAAGTTTTATAATAACTAAATAAATTCATAAAAATTAATTAAGTTCAACCATAAAACGTGACTGATAGATATATAGGGTCAACTTGTATTTATTCTAATTTGAGTTTGAATTTTTAATAATAAGTAATATAAACAATCCTTAACTGTGATAGCATTATAACATAATATTATGTAGAATGTGTATCGACATTAAGCATGTCAATATGTTTAATATTTATGTTTTTGTTTATGCCTTACTCATATATCCTTTTATATATGTTTTCGTACATATGCTTTAAATGCTCTCTCGTTTTCTTTTAGGGAATTGGATGTTTAAGTATGACAAACATGGACATTTTACGATCATGATATTTGGGTATTTTCTTTTATAGAGTCCTAATGGTACTATTATCGTGTATGTTTAAAAATATCGACTCTGAAATATTGTATACAATATTGAATTTGGTGTAATTCCGTTTGTGTATAATATATAATATATTTTGATTATCAAAAGTTTTATATTATTGTTGTTTGAGTTGATTGAATTGTTCGTTAATTGAGGTATATCTTGTTGTTAGATGTTCTAATATATAGATAGACTATTGTAAACTCAATGCAAGCGGGGTAAAGAAAATAGCGTTTTGGAATAGTATAGAAGTTTATAATGACATTTTTATATGCTATAGAAAACCTACAACAGCATTTCTGTTGTGTAGAAAATATACAATGGGATTTCCTTTATGCCATAATAGGCCATGAATCTGCCGTGACATGTAGTTATACGGCATACATAAAATGCTGTTAGATCCTTTAACATTCTTCAAATGCTGTTAAAAATGGGCTGTTAAACGCTATAAAAGGTATTCTCAGCATCGATCAAGATGCTATAAAAAGTACTCTTGGCTCTGAAAAAACACTGTAAAAAAGTGTTTAACTGCATATCATAAACATTATTGAAAACTATGATTTTATAAGGTTTTATCTAATGCTCTATTAGATCCCTAACTTTTAATTGTATGTTGACATACAGCGTCATGAAAAACGCTGTTAAAGCCTTTTACATCATTTTTTGAACGCTATCAAAAGCCCTGAATGTTGTAGTGCCGGTTCTTTAGAAAATAAACAGTCAAAAATAAGATCAGAGATCACCTCCTAACCGTTAGTGGATGGATTTCCTTATTATTGTCCTAGGAAAACGAAACGAGATTTATACACACAGACAACATCATCGGAGATGACCACGCCATATAATTCACATATTTCTCCTCAATATTTCTAAAGTTATGTTTTTGGTCCAATTTCGATAGTCGTTTATTTAACTATCAAATAACAACATTCAAATCAAGGATTTATTCCTTAGGGAAAATCAACATTAGTTAAGCACATAAGCAATCACTGGTCTCCTTTAATACTTTCAAAATAAAAACCACTTTGTAAATTACTTGTATAAGAATACTTTTACGAAGATATATCCACCAATCCCTATATTTTCAATAATTAGAGAATATCCATATAATTATCTCAACAGTATAAGTATATTTACGAAACCGAAAGATTTTCTTTTTATTCGATTCAAAAATCATTCATGAACTTCTTATAATTCTCTAAAACCATTTATAAAACATCTAGAACCATTTATAGAACTTCTTTTATACATTTCAGTCATTTATAGATTCTTTTTGTACATTTCTAAAATCATTTATAAATCTATAAAACCATTTATAAAACTCCTTTATAAATATTTAACCATTATTAAAACTCTTTTACCTTGTAAATAATCTTCCCTTAGATCTCAAACCTTGTTATAACTTCCTTCATAAAATCCAAGTCCATTTATATAATTCGACTTATAAGTGTCGAACACATTTGTAAACAAATTAGGATCATTTACTTCAAAAACAGTATTATATAAAAATAATTATTAAAATTAAACATTTATGAATAAATAAATAATTATTAATCTTAAAACATCTTAAAATAATAATCAATCATTTCAAAAATAATAATAATTAATCTTCACCCTTATTATAAATAATAATATTTTATTTTCAAAACCTTATAATAAATCCTTATTATTAATTTCAAACCATTATTATTCTTAAAATAATTCAAAATATTGACTTTTTAGTAAATTGTTTAAAATAAAACAAATAATTTTAAAACAATACCAGTATAATTAAATAATCTTAAAATAATCTCATTATAATTAAATTACTCTAAAACTATATTAATTTAATTAAACAACTTTAAAACAATTTTAATATAATTAAATGATGTTAGAACAATATTAATATAATTAAATAACTTTAAAGTAATACTTTTTCGAAAACCCAAATTTTCGAATTTAAAATCATTTTCATTCTCAAAATCAATTTCAATTCAATGGCAATGTAATGACCTGCCATGCATCTCCACAGAATGACGCTTCATTAATAAGAAAGAAAGGGATAGAAAAGAGAAAAGAAAGAAGAGAAGAAGAAACAACATCAGAATCTAAACAGCGGAACGAATAAATTATATTGATAATATAAATATTACATAGTTTACAACCACTATCAGAGTTACACAGATAATACAACACATACTAGACAGTTATAAACACCTGTCTAGTTATACAACTCAAAACAATACAAGAGAACTACTCAGAGAAACCAACACAGCGGAAAACTATATATCTACTCGTAGAAGCCTCCTGCTCCATTGCTCCTCCATAATTCGTCAAAGCTAACCTGAATCCCTTGGCTACTCGTAAAAATTTAAGTACCCAAGAGTTTAAGAAAACAGAATAAACTCCGGGTCAGACATGGATCTGGTATGAGTAACAGGTTAAGGTTGCTTAATTTTTAAAAACTTTTGAAAATAAAGGTATCACGTAAGACTTCCCATACATAAACATGGAAAAGTTTTTACCTTACGCTAACCAAAACATTTGATAGGAAATCCGATGATATTATAATAGTGTCTAGGGTTTTCAAATAAATATGAAATAACCGAAATTGTTACATTTATTAAATTCCAGCTACTAGCCACAAAAGTGGGTAATACAATCAAAACCGTTGGCACTTATTGGATTTTGGATTCCATACAATGGCAGGGCTACTGGGGTACCGTCCGTCACAGTACGTGGCCTAGATCAACGTACTGAGGAGTACGCCCACTCTCCTGCAACACAAGGCCGGAACCATCCTTTACTGGACAGTCCCGAACAAGACAACCCCGACAGTTGGAGCTCACAACCGTCCACACAGCCGAAATAAAAAGGGACCTTTAGACAGTGGAAAATCTCGTCCTACTTGGGCATGATCCTCTTAGCCTTGCTGCACCTCCCCTGTTTTATCCATTCCCGGTTGATGAGGCTTGAGGCTACGATTACCTTTAGTGAACACATCACTTAGAATGCTCATCGTCCACCTGACGATGTTCTGAAAGCATTCAATCCATAGGAGTTTGTTCCAGGTTCGAACGAAACCGAAGGCATTATCTCGTTACACTCATTTTGGAAATCACCCTCAGAGTTAACGACGATAACCCTTGCACTCTGAATCTTCATCTTCACCTGAGATTCACGACCTACCGTTAATTTGGATCGATGTGGTTTTCGGATAAATATTGAAACCCGATCCCGGTCTCATCGAAATCCAAAACGTTTCTTTTAGGTCCAAGTTGTTTAAGGTTAAACAATTCAATTATCTATATACACACAGATAGGTAACTCACAAATCACAATAGATAATCACATTACCAAATAAACAGATAATCGACATTTTCATCAAAATAGGTAATCCATATCGCCATCACAATAGATAATCTCTATTATCATCAAAATGCAACCAAAGCATTCATATCATACCACAAAACATTACTTATCTCATTTCTGAGATCAAAACCATTCAAGGCAATCAATACCATCCATTCACTATATAAGCAATGATTTACTCATCACAATATAATCATTTTAAAATGAATTAAATTAACTATCTCTACCTTTATTTAATTTAAAATGAATTAAATTAATTACTTCATCTTTAATTAATTTAAAATAAATTAATTACTTCACCAATATAAATCTTGCTTACTTAACCATTTAATTGATTTACAATCAATTGATTAATCATTCAAATAAATCACCTTAATTAATCACCCTTGATTAATTATCCTTAATTACATTCAAGTAATTATCCTTAATTAATTTCACAAATTAATTATTCTCAGACAAAAACAGTAATTAACCTTTAATTACTTCAATTAATTAATTAACTATAATTAATTACATTATTCCTTAATTAATTACATTAATTAATTACCTTTAATCACTTGTCATTGATTAATTAATCATAATTTATCAACTTTAATTTCATCATTAATTTATTAATTAATGATTCCTTAATTATATTTTAATTAATTATCCTCTTAAATTAATTACCTTAAGTAATTAACCCATAATCATTAGTCCCCTCTGATTAACCATATTCAGTAATTAAATAACTTAATTACCTCATTAAAAAAATTAATTATTCCTGAATTAATTTCTTAATTAATCCCTTGATTAAATTACTAAGTAATTATACTCCAAATTACTTCATTCTTAAACATCTTCAATTAACTACAACCTGTAATTATCAATCAATTACTTCACCAAGTAATTTTCAATCCATAAATTACATAAGTAATTATCTTTAAAACCTCAAGTGTTTAAAATTAAGTAAACTTAATCAATTAAATTAAACAATCATATTTAACTCAATTAATTACCTTAAGTAATTAATTCTTAATTACTTCATTATGTAATTTCACTTAAACCATTCACAAATGATTATTATTAAATTAATTAATCTAATTAATTGTAAAAATTAATCACATTAATTAATTATTAAATAATCCTGGTTAATGACCTTCATTAACCATTCTTTAATTATTTTTATTAAGTAATTAACTTAGATTAATCACAAATTAAATCATCTTTAATTATTAATTAATTAAACTCTAATTATTTAATTTGTTAACCTTGATTAAAACTTAATTACCTAATTAATAATTCTTTAATCATTAGTTAATAATCAAATTAATGATCTTAATTATAAATTGATTAACCCTTAATCAATATTTATTAATTCCAAATCATTAATTAATTAAATTAATTAATCATTCCTTAATTACTCCATTAATTAAATTAATTTCAAAACATTAAATCTCAACTTAATTTTAAGATAAAACATTTCTAAATTATGTTTAAAAACAAATTTTATTTTAAAAAAGTACTTTTGTACTTACTTTTAAATTTTATTTCAAATACAAGATTTACAATGAATAAAATTTAAATTTAAACCAAGTTTAAACAATTTAAAACTTTTTAAATTTACAAGACAAACAAGTGCTTGTCAAATATAAGAAATTCATAAGGTTTGAAATTAAATTCATTTTTAAATTTAATAATTTAAATTTAAACTTTACATACAAATTTGTTTAAACCTTCAAATCTTAAAATTCTTTTTATTTCAAAAAAACTGAAGTTCTTATTAACTTTTGATTTCCAGATTAAATCTTACTTCAAAACTTACTTATATTTAAAAACTTCAGTTTTGAAATTTGAAAACTACTTACCATTATAAAGTAGTTTAACATTCAAGTTTAAATTTAATTATATTTTTATTATTATTTATAACTGAGATTTTATATTTAAACTTGAATTCTAAAATTTCAAACTTGGATTTAAACTAGGTTTAAAACCATTCTTTACATTTAAAAACTTCTGGTTCTAAAAATTTATACAAACTGGGTACAGGTTTTTCAAAACCTGTAACATCACTTGAAACCCAAGACACACCAATATCTTTTCGAGTAATTCCCGCATTTGCTTCGAGTCAAAACTCGAATAACTCGAGTCATTCCCGAGTTCAAAATCTACATAACACTAAAAAGTTCACCTGAACTTCAACTACACGGTGCACGTGACCGTGGCTCTGGCCATCACCGGCCATCCACCATCACCTCTACCCATCAGCGATCATTCCCTGACAACGTCGCGACCCTAAAAAAATCACCACATTTTCTCAAATCAAAAATGAGCACTAATTCTAAACCTGGAAACATCAGAGCCCTCCACGACCCAAACCTGTCAACGTTTCTTGCTCGCCACTCCGACCATCATAAGGTCAGCGACTTCGGCCGTGGCTTCAACTACGATCATACTATCCATTCCCAAAATATCTCAACACTCGATCAACTCCACTAGCTGTGGTGATCAATTCTTACCTCAAAGTAAAACTAAGGTTAAAAAAAACACTATCGCAACTACTCGGATGAATTTCATCACCAATTAGCATTTTTCCTAGCTTCTCCTACCTCTCTTCCCTCACCAGGAAGAACCCCATGCCTCCAGCATCCATATATAACCAGCAAATCAAATAATCCCCTTTCCAGTTCAAAACCCAACTGCAGCATAACTTCTTTACTAAAAATCCTAATTCCAGTGTTAAAAATCATATTACAATTGATGTTTTAGATTTATAGTACTGGATTTACAAATCATATAGTATAAATTTTAGTTCATATCAACATGCGTTGATGTTATTCTGTGTTTCCAGAAACAACTACTGATGTTTTAACTTACTTAAAGTTTTAGATTTTATCTTAAGAAAATCAAACAACTTTCTTTTATAAATTTAATTCTATCAGAACTTAATTAATGATAAAGATTGGAATCAAAGTTCTGCTTAGAAAACAGAACAGAACAAGTGATTTACAGCATACACACAAAAATTATATCACATCAGACTTCAAACAATACTTATTTATCAAACAAGCTAGCATGCAACCTAAGTAAGAATTTAAGATTTTTAAAGTTACTCACAGATTAAAAAACGGCAGAGTCTCAGTTGATATGCTTTTTGAATTTACTGAAGACATCAAAGATTCCAGTTTCTACCTGATTGAATTTAAAGCTTCTCTTAAATTTCAAATTGGAAGAATGAATGCAGGTGCTTATGCTTGATATTGTTTGACTTCAAGTTGAAACGATATGCAGTTTTAATTCCAGAGGAAGGAATGCAGTTGCTTTATTTCCAGGTGCATGTAGAAATCATTTTTCCCAGATTTTTTTTTAAAAAAGAATGCAGGCCTTTTTGGATATGAGGAAGTTGAATATGCAGACTTTTTGATAATGTGGGGTTTGTGAAAGGTTTGTGCAGGGTTTGATTTTGCAAATTTGATTTGCACAGGGATTTGAATATGCATGTTTGATTTTGAAGAGGAGTTTTGATTTGGTATTGAATATGCAGGCTACAGATTTTGTTTTGAGCTAGAAGAATGTTTTACTGATTTTCTTGACAAAGCTTTGAATTTGGGTTTTTTTCCATGTTTCAGATTTGCATGAGATAGGTTTTAAGTTTCTTTGTCTTTTGAATTGAGATGAGAAAAGAAATAAAGAGATGAAGATGTAGGCTTATATAAGTGTAAATTTTCAAATTTATCAAATAAAAGAAAAAAAATTAAAACAATTTGACACTTGTAAACTTATTTTAACATTTGTCATATTGATATGTTAATCTTTTAACACTTGTCCCTTTTGAAAGTAACTTGTATTTGATTTACAAGTTAACAAATGTATTAAGCTTAATTTTAATTTGTTAGTTAATATTTAATATGTATATAAATTCATAAAAAGAAATAAAAACAAATCATGTTTATAAATAAAACTTATACATATAAAAATTAAAACAATTAAAATCTATACTTTGGAATTTAAATTCAAATTAAATTCAAAATCTAATATTTTAAAATCAAGTTATGACTACGAATTAAACTTTGAAATAACAATTGCCATTTTTATTCAAAATCTATTTATAAAGACAATATACTATTGATATTATTTTTAGAAATATCTTATTATTAAATTAAAATAATTGTAAAAGAAATTATATTTTTATTAATAAATTATCTATTTAATTAAGCTATAAAACTTTTTGTTGATTCATTTTAAATTTAAAACTCAAGCCGAAATTATTTTAAACATTTAATCATTTGTCTTAACAATTTAAAAATCATATATTTATTTATTAAATAGCTTTGAAAACTTAATATTTAATTAAAATCAAAATTTCCAAATTATTAGTGTATATATTAAAATTTTAAATCATGATTCATTTATTAAATTTTAAACCAGGATCATTTATTTAACAACTTTGAAAAGCTAATATTAAATAGAAACAAATTTCCAAATTACTAAAAATATTAGAATAAGAAAATATGCTTTATTTATTAATTTAAAACAATGCAAATCTATTTACAATATAAACTATATATTTATATTATAAATAGAAACCAATTTATTATTTTTAAAAGATAAAATAACTAATTAAATAATTATTGAAGAAGATTATTAAATCAAATTGATTTATTATTAACAAAAATATGAATATCAGTTTAATTTTAATACAGATTATTAAATTGATATTGTTAAAAATTCCGGGATGTTGCAGGCAATTTATAGTATTCCAAAATACTAATTTAGGACCAATAGCTACCAAGTGCTTAACCAATATTGATATTGATTTTCTATCACCACTGGATTATAGTTTTCAAACATATAACAATGTTATAACCACAACGTCCGCAGTTAGGTTCATTTTTCAATAATCCACAAAAAAGAAATATTATTGAAACAATTCAACAATAGCGAGGAATCCCGTTGGATCGCTCCAACCTGTTTCCCACTGCATCACAAACAATATATTATCAAATAATATAAATCAACAGCTTCGAAGCGGGATTCGTATACATAGGGTCATCCGCTCTTGCATGGAAATGTAATACGGTCTCTCCGCTCTAGGGTGGGAATATTTCCAAACCAACTAGTAATTTTAGTAATTCATCCAAACAATCATTCAATAATTTTTATTAACTATATACCATACTAGTTAACCAAAAATGTGAGTTTAATAACCAGAATTTTCTATTGTCATCGAGGGGTTTCGGCTTGGAACTAAAACCGAATGACATTAAATTTTAGCTCAATTTTCAACTATCTCCATTTCGTCCAAACTTGTTCCATCGCGAAGCTTTCGTCATCATAAGCGCAACGCATAATTTGACGAGTCAAACGGACTTCGTATTAGGGAGATATTAATTTTCAGAGTTATGCTATTTAATTAAATAATTAAAATAACTTAATTCCTTACAAAACCAAGCCCAAGGCCTATCACCAAAACCAAACGTACACCGTGCTTCCTCCCCAAATCAATTCTCTTTTTTTGACATACACATGCACGCCATGCACATTGCACGCGCCAACACTCCACCATCATCCAAGCTGAAGCCATGCAGGAGTCATGCTCCTCCTCCTTCGTCCGCATCACCTCGCCCATTCCCTGGCCACTCGAATGATGATCGACCGAAAACCCAAACCGTGTCCACGTCCTACATGCTCGCAAATTATTTTGACTTCATTCTTTGCCAAGTTTTGTAAATCGAAGCGCTACCCCCATCCTGATCACGACGTCAAGCTCCAACTCGCCTATCGATGCTCCATGCTCTAACGATCGCCAACCCTAGTTTTGAACATCGAAATTTGTCGTCATAGAAACTCATTAAAACTTCATCAAAAATACTACGTTCCGATGCGAACTCAGCGACACTTCTGGCATCGAGTAATTTTTCCCGGATTGGGAGAATTTAATTTTGGAAGTTTGTTAACATATTTTCTCTTTTTCTGTAAATCGATAATCGGCCGTGGCTTGATGAAATCACGAGCGATGAATTTCTAAAAATAGAGGACGCCGACACAAACAACTTCTATGTTGGTCGTTATAGCTAAATGTGAGTGGATTGGATGGAAAATATTTTTAAAGTGGCGGAAAGGCTTTTTTCTTGTTTTTGAAATGTTTACTGTAAAAAAATATTGAAGGACATAGCCTGACTGATAACTATATTTATACCCAAACAAGACCCTGCAATTCATGAAAGAAATAGGGCAAGGATCAAGGCAAATATCCAGAAAAGCAAACAGAGATATGGAATTGAGCATGGTTGTATGTATGTATGTGTGTGTGTGTGTATAATTTGAATTATCAAGTTACAAAAACGACCGAAAATTTTGAACTTCTACCAAGACATGTCGCGTGGTATTTTATATGTTATATCCCTTTTCCAAACGAAATGGATCCAGTCTCGAGGCCTAATTCAATCATATACAGATGATAGCTTTTCAAATCCAATTATATTTTATTAAATTTCTGAAATTAATTTATACGCGTTTCGGTCTCACAGGACCAAACGATATATCGATTGCAGCGAAAATCGTTGGGCATGCAATAAATTACTATTACAGATCCAATAAAATGGGTTTCGTCGAAGTCCGAGATAGTGGTCCGAAAGGCTATTTTTATATGTTAACTAAAATGAATTATTATAAAAAACCAAGTTAATCACCTTTAAATTTAAATTAAATGTTTATTTTTACATTATTATTCAATAAAACTTGAATAAGCTTTGAAATCATTTATATCCAAATTAAAATCCATGATCCAATTATTTAAACAATTTTAACTACTAAATTAAAGAATTTAATTATCAAATAAATTGCTATATTTCGAAATTCATTTATTTTACTTATAAAAATAACTTTTGCGTATTTAAGTCAATTAAATATTCCAATTTCAAATGATTAAAATTATATACACACACGCGCTCTTTCTCCCTAAAAGAATTTCATACTCGTAATTGTTAAGTAAGGAAAATGCCCAAATCCAATAACTTTTCTAAAATTAATTAGTTAAACTAGATTTTTAAATCCTTTCAAGCCTTTAACTTCCCAAAAATCAACTCATTGAAACTATGTTATTACTTTTGCTAAGTTTCCAAATTCATTCATAGATTCCAACTGAAATCATTCTAAGTTATAACTAAAAAAAAAAAAAAAATTAGTTATCAAAAATCTTCAATAGTTTTTCTAACTGTTAAATTTACAAAAAAATTCGCCAACGTCTTCTTTGCATGGCTAGATCGGAACAACTATAACTCGCCACACTGGGCCCAAAACAACAAGAAAACTAAAACCGAGTGGCTCAACCATAAAACTATTAAATTCAAACGACAATACAAACATGTACCTTTTTACCGGGCAACCAAATTTTACTTATGAACCAAAAGGCATCAAATTATCTCTTTCTTCTACATATCTTCATCTTATTTACCAATGATATCCAATCATTTAGTCAAAATTCTTATTAATTTGTATTTCCAATTGTCAACATTTGCTTTACTAAAGCCCGTACGATGTACATATGTAATCTGTACACAATATGATAACCGATCGCTCGCTCGATCATACAATCTCACTTTCGAACGAGTATCGTTCACATGACCAATCGAGGGTGGACTCGGATCCGTCTCCTTGATTGGAAACCGTCATTCTCCTTGTGTAGTAATATACTGTGATAGAGAATTCTAAAATCAACCAAAAACCCATATCCAGTGTTCTCCGTCGAGAATCGAGTGATAAATTCCAACTTGGATCGATGTAAATCATCTCGAAACTATGTACTCGAATCTGAATCAAACAGCTATGTGGATAAAATAATATACGTATGCGTATTTATTTAATTAATTTCTTAGCTGCACTAAATTCACTTTTAATTCACATTCATTTCTTCCTCATTCATTTTATGTACTTCCAGTTATTCACATTCAATTGATCTACATTCAATTATCAACATTGCTTTATCAAAATCCACTTTTTTACTTAGTATATTCTTTCAATATTATATCACTTCAGAACCCTTTCATCAAATTTTGTTTAACAACATTTCACTCTATACTAAATTCGTTTATGAATTATTTCATAAAAAATTTCTCAAGTTTATACACAATTTATACAACTCTCCTCATGTTTGCTAACACTTTATAACTTAAGTCCATTCATCAACTCATTTCAAATCAAAATCATTTCCATTTTCAAAAATTATTTCATTAACTTAACGTAGATTGAATTCCTTTCACAATTCATTTTATTCAACTGAATTTTGTTAGTCCATGAGATGATGGTTTTGATGACAACAACCTTTGAATAGATTATAAAATATAAATACTAACAGTATAAGTTTAGATATATATGTATATGCAGGATTTAACCATGCAGGTAACAAGAATGAAGACTGTACGGTATAGAGATTCAAGATATCAAGCTGAAGACTCATGAGTATCAAGATTATCAAGAGTTCAAGTAACTTATTATTATTTTTAATTAGAAATTTTGTTAAAACTTATAAAATAGCACTGACATCTTAAAATCTAATTTATTCGTGGAATGAAATCCACTTCGAACCTGTTAAAGGGATGAAACCCTAAGTAAGATGGAACCTACGAAAAATCTAGTGGAACATTGTTTTGTATCCGCTAACTTTTTATTCAAAAAGATTTTTCAAAATTATATCTTGTTTTCAAAATGATTTCAAAACCTTCATTTTAAAAGCATCAAAAAACATCTATCCCGATTTCAAATACCTTTAGCCTCAAAATAATCTTTAATTTCAAAATCAAATTATTTTTGTTTTAAACTATCTTTTAAATATAATATATTTAACTTTTAAATATTTATACTTAGATTTTAATTATAAAATTATAGTAAAATTTTGTATATATTATTATTTATATTTACTTATGTATTTTAATTAGTCAAGTATATATATAAAGTTTAAAATAGTTTTAATATAAAATAAAGGTTATTTTCAAAGAAAATCAAAACACCAAAAATCCCTTTGGGATGTCGACATACTCAAGTACCTCATGTCGACATGGTGTCAGTTGAGTTCAAAATTTAAATTTCAAAAGAAGTGTTTATTCGTCATAACTCTTCGCGAATGGACATGGCTGTTGTTCTTCTATAAATAAGGGTTAGTTTCAACGAATTTTAATTAAGTTTTTTCTGGTTTTTCACTCCTCTTCTTCTTCCACATTTCTATATAAAAATTCTTATCATTACTCTGCCGAAATCAACATCGAATCTAACTATATTATCTCTGGTTTGACTCTCTATCACTATCTCAACAAGATCCTCAGTGCTATTCTGAGTTATAGGCTTTTTGTAATCAACATAGCGAGAAAAGGTGTGATTGTAGCCTTGAAAATCAATCAAGCGAGATAAGGTGTGATTGTAGCTTGGAAAATCAATTGGGTGAACTTGTTGCCCGTGAAATCAAGTATCTCTACCCAGAGAATTGTGATTCTGGAGGGCGTACCTCGTAGCCTTGAAATCGAGGGTGTAATTGTAAAGATTGTTTTTGAAAGGAAATCCGTACTTGTGTGCGGGACTGGATGTAGGGTAACTCTGTACCAGTATAAAATCCGGTGTGTTCTTTCCTTTACTGCTTTTACTTTATATTTGCATTTGTGTTTGATTCTGTGATCACATCTGTTTATGAATATTGCATACATTTGTGTTTAAATTAACAAAAACTCAAAAAGATTTAACAAATCTCTTAAAAACTATTCACCCTCCCTCTAGTGTTTATCCTTAGCCTTAAGATCCTTAATCTGCATTTCTCACATTTGGTATCAAAGCAAGGTTTTCAAAGTTTCATAATCTGATTTTTGAAAAAGTTTTAAAATGGCTATGTTTGTTAATACTATTTAGAAATATTCAGATCATCATTGTCTTTTGAGTCTGCATATAATCAATGTTCAAATTCAAGTTGTCTACCAAAATTGTTTGATGTATAGGAATCATGCTTTATGGCTATTGAGAAATCAATACACAACGGACAAATTGTGCAGATCAGAATGGACAAATGGATACACGATAGTGGATGTTCTAGACACATGATGTAACGACCCAGAAATTTTAATAATTTAAATTTGAATATTTAATTAATTTTAAATATTTATAAGTGAATTTATAAGTCAAATAAATTTTATTTTGAATTATTGGATTTAATTGAATAATTAAATCAATAATTTAATACGTTAAATTATGGGAATAATTAAAAATTGAGTTAAATATGATTGAAAATAATTTGGAAAATTTTATTTAATCATACTGGAGTTATAGAAATATTTTAGAACTTTTAAAATCGAATTAAAAGTTAATTTGTGAAAATTGAATATTTTAATATTTAATAATCGACTGTAAAATAGCCAATTTTTGAACAGTCTCAGAATTGAACGAAACTAGTTTCATCGGATCCGTAATGTGATATTATTGTAAGGTTTCAAATTTCAAGTCAATTGGATTTACCGTTTGTCCGGTACAAATTAAAACGCCTAGAAATCGGTTTAAATCGGTTTAATTTAAATTGAGCGTTTATAGCCATAACTCGCACATACTTCCGAATTAGCTTCCGAAACCTGTTCCATTGTGTCCGGAACGCGGGATAAACCCTAGGTACGCTGGTTACGGCGCCTAAATCGGAGTTCGGAATTCCCGGGATGAATAGTGTTTACGCTAGCTTTTTCTATAAATAGGAGTTAAAAATCTAAAATAAAAAAAAAATGTAAAACCCTAATTTCTAAACGTGGCCGCCACCTTCAGAAATGGATGGCCGAAAATTGAGCAACTTCCTCCCTCAAAATCTCTCAATCCACGCATCTTCAAGCCTCGACTCCTAAATGAATATTGTAGAGCTTAGAGAGAACTTCACATCCATACGGTTGTGATCATCATCGGTGCTTTGTGGTCGTCGAAATCGTGGCTCAAAGCCATGCGGCTGCGCACGTTTTTCAAGGGGTTATAGGGGGCCGAGTTTCTCAAGCTTGGGACCGAAGTTGGAGGGGATGGAGGCGCTTCGTTGGTGAAGAGATGATGGAGTTTAGTCGCTCGAAGAGGTGCAAAATTGGAACCCTAATTCTTGTTAATGGGTTCGGCCTCAACTTCTTAATACTGGACGCATACGTGATGATGGGGAAGATGCGGTGGAAGGCCCAGATGCAAAGTTAGGGACGAACGGCTATGATCAGTGTGGGTTTGAAGTTATATATTAAAGTTAAATTAGTTTATATAAATTGTGAGCAAACTTCAAAAAAAAACCCATAACTTTTTCATACGAGGTCGAAAAAATGCAAACTCAGTTGCGTTGGAATCGTATGGACGAGCACTACGCGATGGAGTTGGTTTGGAGTCGTTTGGAGTTAGTGAGAATTTCGGGTA
The DNA here is from genome assembly GCA_030765085.1 of Allium cepa. Classification (NCBI taxonomy): domain Eukaryota; kingdom Viridiplantae; phylum Streptophyta; class Magnoliopsida; order Asparagales; family Amaryllidaceae; genus Allium; species Allium cepa. The sequence goes on from CM060943.1 coordinate 436,568,527, forward strand.
AAATTAAACGCGCGTTTAATTTTATTCGAAATAAAAGCTTAAACGGAAATTAAAACCAAGGTGAGAACTTCTCACTCAATCGAATAGATTTCGATTTTTATTTTAAATAGTTAGATTTAAAATATTTGAATGCATGTTTGAATGATGACTGTAAATTTTTGATTGTTAAAATAGACATTATGCGCCGTTAGTAAGCGGATGTTATTTATTATAAACATATACCGCGAATATTTCATAAACAGTGAAATTGGTATTATATATAATATCAATATATATATATATTGGCATATGTATATATTGCAGTTATTGATTTCCCGCATTTTTTGTTTAGCGGATGAGACCCTATTACGCCGTTATTAAGCGGATAATATTTATTAAGAACATGTACCGCGATAATTTCGTACTGGAGCGAAATTGGTATTGTGCTAATGTTTTTGGATGCAGGAAACAGGTTGGAGGGATCCAACTGGATTCCTCAACAGTTTTTATTTTATTTCAGGTATTTTGATATTTGATGGATTATCATATCGATATATGATATCGTTGTTAGTCGTGATTGACTATTTGGTGTGTAGCATCATTGGACCCAGATTTTGGGATTTTAAAATGATTTTTAAAAGTGATTTTGAAAATATACTATATTTTTGGAATTGATCCATTATAAATAAATAAACGTTATAATTTTTAAAGTTATAAAAATTATGGTTTTTGTGAAATATAGTTAAAAAAAAAAAGCTGATTTTTAGAAATACGATTAAAAGTCGATTTTTGAGAAATATGAACTAATGATTTTATAAAATAATTTAGATTGGATTTTTGAATATATGATAAAAGTTTAAATATAGGATTTATAAAATTTGATTATTTTATAAATCAGAATGATGAAATTATAAAGGAATTTAAAGACGTTGTAAAAGAAAAATATAAATTGATTTATATTAAAGATTTATAAATTAGAATGTAGGAATTATAAAACGAGCTTTTATAAGTGTTAGAATAAATTGTGAATGAATTTCATAAATAGAATGAAATTTATAGAATTTTATACGGAGAAGTCATAAATGGAATTTTATAAGCAGTAAGTTTATAAAATTTATTATGTTGTTAAAATAATAGTTTTGGATAAATAAATGAATCTTATAAGTTATAAGATTTATAATTATGAAATTCTAAGGAACGATTTTGTGAAATAATCGTTTATAAGTAGTTAACTTATAATATGAACGTTTAGTTTATAATTTAGTTATAAACTGGAATATGTTAATAAAGGAATTTATAAAAAGGAAGTTTTTTTAAATAAATCGAAATGGAATTTATAAACGTTGTTTTATAAATTCACAAACGACTTATTTTGATAAGTTAATTGTTATAACTTAGAAATAGAGTTATATTCACGTTTTTAGACAGTGAATAATTCTTTGAATTAAAATGAATAAAAGGATGAAATTTGTTAACGAAGTATGTTCACGATTTTTGAATAGTGAATAACATGTTAAAGAAATTGTTTAGAATGTGAATGTTTTAAATAGAATTAAAACGATCCAACGATGTTTTTAAAGGTATAGAGATTCGAAACCATAGATTTCAACATTTATTGTTGAAATAGATGTTTCGAGAAATAAAAGGAAATAGTGGACTATAACATTGTTGTTATAGTAAATGATTTCCGAATGGAAATGTTTTGGTTTAGTATTGGGATTTATATATCTATTTAAAATTCAAATCCCTATACTAGTGATTTTGGGTTGTTGTAACGATGTTTTACGCAACATTCGTTTTGACCCAAATAAATATGTTTAAGAGAATGATTTTCTTAAAGAATGAATAATATACTTAATTCGATTTAAGTATATTGAATATTTTCAAAGGTTGAAGATAAAAAGATTTGTGAATTACTTATGAATAAATAAGTATGGAAATATTTTCCAATATGAAGTGAATATTTAGAATTTATCTTTTTGAAGATAAATTGGAAATGAATAATTGAAATCGTATATGCATGAATATTTTGGAATATAAATTCACTAAGGAATTTATAAGCGAAAAGGGAATTTGTTTGAAAATAAATGTTGATTTATTTTTGAAGTGTTGAAATTTTATATCTTGTAAAGATATTTTGGAAAATAATAATTTGGAAAATTATTTGGAATCTGGTGATGTGTGCATATCCAGTGATAGTTCAATAGCCGACTATCAATATTTCCCTTTGAATGGGTATTTGATGTGAATTGATTGAATTTGAATGCACACTTATTTTTGAATAAGCGCTCACTATTCGGGTTAACCGGGAAAGGACCATGGGGTCGTATAACCCATTCCGAATATGTGATACGTCGTTGTGAATTGCATTGAAGATCGGTGTTGAAGACCCGGTATTTGCGAAAGCGATAGGATGACCTATCGATTGTCTCTGCACTGAGTTGCAACGGTATAGAGACTCCCTAAGTGATGGGAAATCCGATCAGGATTGTGAATATCCGGATTGCAAGGACTTCTTTGTAAGTGCCTTCGGTTCTGTTCGAGCCCGGAACAGACTTGTATGGATTGTATGCCTGACATTACAATTTGAGATATAAAGCCGATTTCATTCAAATATATTTCTGTTGGTGGCGGAGAATTTATTCTTTGCTTAACACCCTTCTTTGAGACGTATGAGCTCAAAGGTTATATAGTTGAAGTTATCAGCGATATATCCCATTTTGGTAATGTGACATGCTGAGTGATGCTGAAATGATCATTGTGTTGATTATTGTGATAGGATCATTTATTTGATCGTCTATCTTAGTGATCATTGTGTTGATCATTTGTTGACCCAAAGCACGGCTTTTTGTACAAAGTGTGTTTTTGTGGACGTGACTTCGTCGAGCCTCACATCCCGGAAATGGTCAAAACAGGAAAGATGCGGCAAGGTTATTAGGGGTTGCTGTAGCTCCCCTTAGGGTATGTGCATTTCCTTCTGGAAAGGGGTGGTATCATGGTATGGAGCCCAGATACTTACTCATGTTGAAAACACTCTATTTATTATGGTGTGATGTTGGATATCGAGCGCTCGGTTGAAAAGGTCCTAAAGGACCGGGGAATGGCGTGCTCGTGTCAGTAGTTACCCAGTTAGGGGTAACCCGGCCTTGTGTTGGCAGAGTTCCGGTTTGGTTCTCGGGGATGTCTTTCCAGAGGCATTCTCAGTGGCAATGGGAAGTTCCTTGGCCTGATCATTCGTTGGAAATCCAAAGAAACAATACGTGACTTGTACGGTTTTAGTTGTATAACCTGCTATGGAATGTGGCGGTAACCTGCTATTGAACATGGTTAGCTATAGTAGGCATACGATAATGGTCGTATGTTGGCTAAGATTTATATTCTACTTTCGAAATGAATTTGTTATACACTATGCACTAGTAATAATATCAAATGTTATTTTAAATGCGTATCAAGCATCTTTGACTATCATAAGGAGAAATCTCCTCCGATTCTGCGTTTGCATTGTGTGTGTGTGCGGGAGGCCTTATGGTAGTCTCATTTTTAAAAGCATTGCGAATTGATTAAAAATATTCCTCTATTTTGATTTTAAAGATAAATAAACTGTTTTGAGTTCTCACACCAGTCACATGACTGACTCGGAGTTTATTGTTTTCCTTCCTAAACTCTGGGTGCCCACCAATTTCCACACGGGCAGTTAAGAGTTAGGTTTATCAGGATATTCTGGATATTCTGGAGTTGCTGGAGGCAAGATGGCATGGCATGGCATATTACTTATATAGTATTTCTTTTTCCGCTGCATTGTTTGATGTTGTTGTTGTACACTCTGATGATATGATGTAATGAAATGAAATGTAATGTAATAACTGATATAGTTCTTTGTTTAAAGATTATTCATTTATTATTATATGTTGTTCCGCTGCGAATTGTGAGATTCTGATGTTGTTCTGTTGTTCTTTCTTCCCGTTCTATTTTAAAATTCTTCTATCTTCTATTTTTAAAATTCTCTGTTTTCTAAAAATTATCTATCTTCTTTTCTCTCTATTTCCTATCTCTTCTCTCTTCTTTCTTTTTCTTTTTCTTTTTAAAACCCATAACTATTCGGTTTTTCGGCAACGAAAATCCGCAGACGTTACATTTGGTATCAGAGCTGTTGGTTAAGTGACAACCATGGTTCTGTAGGGTATTAACTCGTTAGAGATAGAGTCAGCAGTACTCTAGAATGAGTTTGAGTGTAATAATAGCTATGAGAGTGTATTTGTTAGTGAATATAAAATTGTTTTATATTGTGATGATTGGTTTGTTGAGTGGTATATGAACTTTCGTCAGCACAGCCTCGAAACTATGCCGAAGGGGTTTCTAAACACTTGAATAGAACAATTCGACATAATATTGATTTTAAAATTGGGTAAATGAAATAATTTTACCTTGATTATATTTTATGTATAAAGAAATAATTTTTCAAAATTATAAAAGTGTATATAAGTTGATTGTTTGGTTGTTTGAATAATCTAAATAAAGAGTAATTGCATAAGCAAATGAATTATAAGAAGAGAATTATAATTAAAGTGATTTACAATTGTGAAATAAACTTATATATACAAGAAGTAAAATTATATGAATATGAGTTGTAAATAAAAATGAATATAAGGTTAAATGAAATATAACTTAAGTGTTGTTGAATGGAATTGATTTTGGTATCGAAGTAAATAATCAAGTGGATTAAATGAATGTGAACTTAAGTTATGTGAATGAAATTCAACTTTAGAATTGAATTGAATTGAATGAATGGATTGAATGTTAATCAATTGAATGTAATTTAAGTTGATAAGGAATAATTAATGAAAGTGTTAATTCATTAAAATCTAATTTTATTAGAAGTTGAATAAATTGGAATGGAATAATGAATATAAATGTTAATTCATTAAAATCTAATGTTATTAGAAGTTGAATAAATTGAAAGAGAATGAATATAAGCAAAGTAAAGGAATTTGGTTGTAATCAATATACTTTGGTTGTTATATGGATGTTGATTGATTGTATAAAATTCATTAAGTATTAATGAAAGTGAATTAGTGAAATTTAAAGCTATGAAATTGAATTCAAATTTGAGGTAAATAAATTTGAATAGAATTGAATGTGAATGGGATTTAATTAGTGAATGCAAACTAATTAAAATTGAGAATGAATGTTGATAAAATCCAATGTAAATAAATCAAATGTGATTTAAAGTGAAAACCAATTCATTAAATATTAATGAGAATATAAATGAATATTGTTGGTTATGGAATGTAGTTGGTTGATGGTTGAATATATATTGCATTTGCTATATTATGTAGTTGTTATGTTGCTATATGTTGTATATTGAGATTATTTGCATATGTGCATGTTCTCATGTTGTTTGTTGAGTTTAGTAGGTGCGGATCGCGTTTGCTTCGCATTTGGAGTTCGCTTTAGCGCTATATTAGCCGTATATGCTTGCTAATAAAATATAAGGTACATATCTCGGATTAAATATCGTACTTTTACACTTTTTTCCCTTCGGGATGCCTCATTACTTGATGAGATGTATATTTGTGATATATATACTGTCATTTTTTTTCCGGATCGAGCCGCGCAAAGGAGACTATGGCGAATTTTTCCGGAAATTTAAGGCGTTAGAAAATTTTTGAGAAAATTGGGAAATTTTTTGAAAACTTTAACTTTGATTTTGGAATTGAAAGTTAAATGATATAGTTTGTTTTTGAAAAGATAACTAAGTATGATTTGAAAACTTAGTAAAGTATATGTAAAAAAAATTAACTATGAATTTTGGAAAATTAATAAATTCTGTAATCTTCTTACTTGTAATTTCGAGGACGAAATTCTTTAAGGGGGAAAGATTGTAACGACCCAGAAATTTTAATAATTTAAATTTGAATATTTAATTAATTTTAAATATTTATAAGTGAATTTATAAGTCAAATAAATTTTATTTTGAATTATTGGATTTAATTGAATAATTAAATCAATAATTTAATACGTTAAATTATGGGAATAATTAAAAATTGAGTTAAATATGATTGAAAATAATTTGGAAAATTTTATTTAATCATACTGGAGTTATAGAAATATTTTAGAACTTTTAAAATCGAATTAAAAGTTAATTTGTGAAAATTGAATATTTTAATATTTAATAATCGACTGTAAAATAGCCAATTTTTGAACAGTCTCAGAATTGAACGAAACCAGTTTCATCGGATCCGTAATGTGATATTATTGTAAGGTTTCAAATTTCAAGTCAATTGGATTTACCGTTTGTCCGGTACAAATTAAAACGCCTAGAAATCGGTTTAAATCGGTTTAATTTAAATTGAGCGTTTATAGCCATAACTCGCACATACTTCCGAATTAGCTTCCGAAACCTGTTCCATTGTGTCCGGAACGCGGGATAAACCCTAGGTACGCTGGTTACGGCGCCTAAATCGGAGTTCGGAATTCCCGGGATGAATAGTGTTTACGCTAGCTTTTTCTATAAATAGGAGTTAAAAATCTAAAATAAAAAAAAATGTAAAACCCTAATTTCTAAACGTGGCCGCCACCTTCAGAAATGGATGGCCGAAAATTGAGCAACTTCCTCCCTCAAAATCTCTCAATCCACGCATCTTCAAGCCTCGACCCCTAAATGAATATTGTAGAGCTTAGAGAGAACTTCACATCCATACGGTTGTGATCATCATCGGTGCTTTGTGGTCGTCGAAATCGTGGCTCAAAGCCATGCGGCTGCGCACGTTTTTCAAGGGGTTATAGGGGGCCGAGTTTCTCAAGCTTGGGACCGAAGTTGGAGGGGATGGAGGCGCTTCGTTGGTGAAGAGATGATGGAGTTTAGTCGCTCGAAGAGGTGCAAAATTGGAACCCTAATTCTTGTTAATGGGTTCGGCCTCAACTTCTTAATACTGGACGCATACGTGATGATGGGGAAGATGCGGTGGAAGGCCCAGATGCAAAGTTAGGGACGAACGGCTATGATCAGTGTGGGTTTGAAGTTATATATTAAAGTTAAATTAGTTTATATAAATTGTGAGCAAACTTCAAAAAAAAACCCATAACTTTTTCATACGAGGTCGAAAAAATGCAAACTCAGTTGCGTTGGAATCGTATGGACGAGCACTACGCGATGGAGTTGGTTTGGAGTCGTTTGGAGTTAGTGAGAATTTCGGGTAAAATTAAACGCGCGTTTAATTTTATTCGAAATAAAAGCTTAAACGGAAATTAAAACCAAGGTGAGAACTTCTCACTCAATCGAATAGATTTCGATTTTTATTTTAAATAGTTAGATTTAAAATATTTGAATGCATGTTTGAATGATGACTGTAAATTTTTGATTGTTAAAATAGACATTATGCGCCGTTAGTAAGCGGATGTTATTTATTATAAACATATACCGCGAATATTTCATAAACAGTGAAATTGGTATTATATATAATATCAATATATATATATTGGCATATGTATATATTGCAGTTATTGATTTTCCGCATTTTTTGTTTAGCGGATGAGACCCTATTACGCCGTTATTAAGCGGATAATATTTATTAAGAACATGTACCGCGATAATTTCGTACTGGAGCGAAATTGGTATTGTGCTAATGTTTTTGGATGCAGGAAACAGGTTGGAGGGATCCAACTGGATTCCTCAACAGTTTTTATTTTATTTCAGGTATTTTGATATTTGATGGATTATCATATCGATATATGATATCGTTGTTAGTCGTGATTGACTATTTGGTGTGTAGCATCATTGGACCCAGATTTTGGGATTTTAAAATGATTTTTAAAAGTGATTTTGAAAATATACTATATTTTTGGAATTGATCCATTATAAATAAATAAACGTTATAATTTTTAAAGTTATAAAAATTATGGTTTTTGTGAAATATAGTTAAAAAAAAAAAAGCTGATTTTTAGAAATACGATTAAAAGTCGATTTTTGAGAAATATGAACTAATGATTTTATAAAATAATTTAGATTGGATTTTTGAATATATGATAAAAGTTTAAATATAGGATTTATAAAATTTGATTATTTTATAAATCAGAATGATGAAATTATAAAGGAATTTAAAGACGTTGTAAAAGAAAAATATAAATTGATTTATATTAAAGATTTATAAATTAGAATGTAGGAATTATAAAACGAGCTTTTATAAGTGTTAGAATAAATTGTGAATGAATTTCATAAATAGAATGAAATTTATAGAATTTTATACGGAGAAGTCATAAATGGAATTTTATAAGCAGTAAGTTTATAAAATTTATTATGTTGTTAAAATAATAGTTTTGGATAAATAAATGAATCTTATAAGTTATAAGATTTATAATTATGAAATTCTAAGGAACGATTTTGTGAAATAATCGTTTATAAGTAGTTAACTTATAATATGAACGTTTAGTTTATAATTTAGTTATAAACTGGAATATGTTAATAAAGGAATTTATAAAAAGGAAGTTTTTTTAAATAAATCGAAATGGAATTTATAAACGTTGTTTTATAAATTCACAAACGACTTATTTTGATAAGTTAATTGTTATAACTTAGAAATAGAGTTATATTCACGTTTTTAGACAGTGAATAATTCTTTGAATTAAAATGAATAAAAGGATGAAATTTGTTAACGAAGTATGTTCACGATTTTTGAATAGTGAATAACATGTTAAAGAAATTGTTTAGAATGTGAATGTTTTAAATAGAATTAAAACGATCCAACGATGTTTTTAAAGGTATAGAGATTCGAAACCATAGATTTCAACATTTATTGTTGAAATAGATGTTTCGAGAAATAAAAGGAAATAGTGGACTATAACATTGTTGTTATAGTAAATGATTTCCGAATGGAAATGTTTTGGTTTAGTATTGGGATTTATATATCTATTTAAAATTCAAATCCCTATACTAGTGATTTTGGGTTGTTGTAACGATGTTTTACGCAACATTCGTTTTGACCCAAATAAATATGTTTAAGAGAATGATTTTCTTAAAGAATGAATAATATACTTAATTCGATTTAAGTATATTGAATATTTTCAAAGGTTGAAGATAAAAAGATTTGTGAATTACTTATGAATAAATAAGTATGGAAATATTTTCCAATATGAAGTGAATATTTAGAATTTATCTTTTTGAAGATAAATTGGAAATGAATAATTGAAATCGTATATGCATGAATATTTTGGAATATAAATTCACTAAGGAATTTATAAGCGAAAAGGGAATTTGTTTGAAAATAAATGTTGATTTATTTTTGAAGTGTTGAAATTTTATATCTTGTAAAGATATTTTGGAAAATAATAATTTGGAAAATTATTTGGAATCTGGTGATGTGTGCATATCCAGTGATAGTTCAATAGCCGACTATCAATATTTCCCTTTGAATGGGTATTTGATGTGAATTGATTGAATTTGAATGCACACTTATTTTTGAATAAGCGCTCACTATTCGGGTTAACCGGGAAAGGACCATGGGGTCGTATAACCCATTCCGAATATGTGATACGTCGTTGTGAATTGCATTGAAGATCGGTGTTGAAGACCCGGTATTTGCGAAAGCGATAGGATGACCTATCGATTGTCTCTGCACTGAGTTGCAACGGTATAGAGACTCCCTAAGTGATGGGAAATCCGATCAGGATTGTGAATATCCGGATTGCAAGGACTTCTTTGTAAGTGCCTTCGGTTCTGTTCGAGCCCGGAACAGACTTGTATGGATTGTATGCCTGACATTACAATTTGAGATATAAAGCCGATTTCATTCAAATATATTTCTGTTGGTGGCGGAGAATTTATTCTTTGCTTAACACCCTTCTTTGAGACGTATGAGCTCAAAGGTTATATAGTTGAAGTTATCAGCGATATATCCCATTTTGGTAATGTGACATGCTGAGTGATGCTGAAATGATCATTGTGTTGATTATTGTGATAGGATCATTTATTTGATCGTCTATCTTAGTGATCATTGTGTTGATCATTTGTTGACCCAAAGCACGGCTTTTTGTACAAAGTGTGTTTTTGTGGACGTGACTTCGTCGAGCCTCACATCCCGGAAATGGTCAAAACAGGAAAGATGCGGCAAGGTTATTAGGGGTTGCTGTAGCTCCCCTTAGGGTATGTGCATTTCCTTCTGGAAAGGGGTGGTATCATGGTATGGAGCCCAGATACTTACTCATGTTGAAAACACTCTATTTATTATGGTGTGATGTTGGATATCGAGCGCTCGGTTGAAAAGGTCCTAAAGGACCGGGGAATGGCGTGCTCGTGTCAGTAGTTACCCAGTTAGGGGTAACCCGGCCTTGTGTTGGCAGAGTTCCGGTTTGGTTCTCGGGGATGTCTTTCCAGAGGCATTCTCAGTGGCAATGGGAAGTTCCTTGGCCTGATCATTCGTTGGAAATCCAAAGAAACAATACGTGACTTGTACGGTTTTAGTTGTATAACCTGCTATGGAATGTGGCGGTAACCTGCTATTGAACATGGTTAGCTATAGTAGGCATACGATAATGGTCGTATGTTGGCTAAGATTTATATTCTACTTTCGAAATGAATTTGTTATACACTATGCACTAGTAATAATATCAAATGTTATTTTAAATGCGTATCAAGCATCTTTGACTATCATAAGGAGAAATCTCCTCCGATTCTGCGTTTGCATTGTGTGTGTGTGCGGGAGGCCTTATGGTAGTCTCATTTTTAAAAGCATTGCGAATTGATTAAAAATATTCCTCTATTTTGATTTTAAAGATAAATAAACTGTTTTGAGTTCTCACACCAGTCACATGACTGACTCGGAGTTTATTGTTTTCCTTCCTAAACTCTGGGTGCCCACCAATTTCCACACGGGCAGTTAAGAGTTAGGTTTATCAGGATATTCTGGATATTCTGGAGTTGCTGGAGGCAAGATGGCATGGCATGGCATATTACTTATATAGTATTTCTTTTTCCGCTGCATTGTTTGATGTTGTTGTTGTACACTCTGATGATATGATGTAATGAAATGAAATGTAATGTAATAACTGATATAGTTCTTTGTTTAAAGATTATTCATTTATTATTATATGTTGTTCCGCTGCGAATTGTGAGATTCTGATGTTGTTCTGTTGTTCTTTCTTCCCGTTCTATTTTAAAATTCTTCTATCTTCTATTTTTAAAATTCTCTGTTTTCTAAAAATTATCTATCTTCTTTTCTCTCTATTTCCTATCTCTTCTCTCTTCTTTCTTTTTCTTTTTCTTTTTAAAACCCATAACATCTCGGTTTTTGGCCTTCGATTTCTCGGCAGTCGATAAAGTGAGTGTCGATGTCGGATCTTCGGAGAACGAAAATCCGCAGACGTTACACATGATTGGCAATCCAGATATGTTAAATGACATAATTTACAAAGACGGAGGACTTGGAGACAATTCAAAAGGATATGTGATTGGCATCGGCAAAGTCGGTAACTCTGAAACTCCTATTATTACTAATGTTTTGCTACTTAAAAATCTGAAACATAATCTACTAAGTATAAGTCAACTTTGCGATAAAGGATATAAAATTAAATTTGAAAAAGATAAATGTCACATTGAAGATAATAATTCAACTAAAATATTTGATAGAATTAGGAAAAAGAATATTTATATTCTTAGTATGAAAGTTAATGATAGCTTATGTCTTTTGGCAAATGCAAGTGACCCTTGGATTTGGCATAAGAGATTTGGGCATTTGAATTTCTAACTCTTATCTAGACTGTTAAAACATGATCTAGTAAGATGCCTCCCCAAAATGAATTTTAAAGTAGATAGTCTATGTGATGCATGTCAATTAGGAAAACTTAGAAAAAGTTCCTTTAAATTAAAAGATATGATTTCGACTTCAAAACCTCTTGAATTACTTCACCTTGATTTATTTGGTCCATCTCTAATTCTGTCAATAAATCATAGTAAATATGTTTTTGTAATTGTAGATGATTATTCTAGATTTACATGAACAATACTTTTGAAACATAAAAGTGATACTTTTGAATGTTTTAAGAACTTTTCAAAAAGGATTCAAAATCAGCTTTCTCTAAAAATTATATCCATTCGTACTAATCACTGTGGTGAATTTGAAAATGAAAAGTTTGAGGAAGTCTGCAATAAAAAGGGAATAACTCACAGTTTTTCATTTCCAAGAACTCCACAACAAAACGGAGTGGTAGAACGAAAATATAGGACGATTAAAGAGTGTGCGAGAACTATGCTTTCAGACAGTAAATTACCAAAGAATTTTTGGGCAGAAGCAGTTGCTACCGCCTAATATATTTTAAATAGAATTTTAATTAGACCTTTAACTAATAAGACTTCTTATGAACTTCTTCATTCAAAGAAACCTAAAGTATCTTATTTTAGAATCTTTGGAAGTAATTTTTTTATTTTAAATACTAAAGATAACTTAGATAAATTTGATCCTAAATCCGACGAAGGTATCTTTATCGGATATTCTAATAGAAGTAAAGCATACAGAGCATTTAATTTAAGAACTAACACCAGCGAAGAAACAATGCATGTGTCATTCGATGAAAATTTCAAAAATTTTGAAGATACAAATGATGAAGATGATTTAATTACTTAAAATCAAGAATCAACTGAAACTAATAATGAAATTAATCATCCTAATAAAAGGACTAAACTTTCAATAGATCGTCCTATTGAAAATATACTAGGAGATATGCAATCTGTAGTTAAAACTAGAAATCAACTAAGTAAAATGAGTAATGTATCTTTTATATCAACCATTGAACCAAAAAATCCAAAAGAAGCATCAACTGATGATTCATGGATTTTGGCTATGCAAGAAGAACTAAATCAATTTACTAGAAATGAAGTTTGGAAACTTGATAAAACTATAATTGGAACTAAATGGGTTTATAAAAATAAAATGAATGAACAAGGAGAGGTAGTTAGAAATAAAGCACGTTTAATTGCTCAAGGTTTTTGTCAAGAAGAAGGAATAGATTTTGATGAAACCTTTGCTCCCATTGCAAGATTAGAAGCCATTAGGATTCTACTTGCTTTCGCAAATCATAATAATTTCAAATGGATGTCAAAAGTGCCTTTTTAAATGGATTTGTAAAAGAAGAAGTATATGTTGAACAACCACCACTTTTTGAAAATGAAAAGTTACGTAATCATGTTTACAAACTTAAGAAAGCTTATATGGTCTAAAACAAGCTTCTAGAGCCTGGTATGATAGACTAAGATCTTATCTATTACAATCAAATTTTGAAATTGGTAAAGTAGATAATACTCTTTTTATTAAAAGAAATAAAAATGATATTTAACTAGTAGAAGTCTACGTTGATGATATCATTTTTGGATCAACTAATTTTGAAATAAATAAAGAATTTTTTGAAATAATGACAAAAGAATTTGAGATGAGTCATATGGGTGAATTAAATTTCTTTTTAGGATTACAAATAAAACAATTAGATAATGATACCTTTATTAGTCAAGAAAAATATGCTAAAGACCTAATTAATAAATTTGGTTTGACTACTGCAAGTGGAAAACCCACTCCTATGAAAACCAATGAGTACCTTAGTAAAGAAGATCTCTCGAAAGATGTAGATCAAAAGTTATATAGTGGAATGATTGGATCACTACTCTATATTACTGCTAGTAGACGTGATATCATGCATAGTGTTTGTCTATGTGCAAGATATCAATCCCAACCTAAAGAGACCCACTTAAAAGCCGTAAAACGTATCATAAGATATGTTAAACACACCTCTGATTATGGCTTATTTTACCCTAAAAATGATTCCTTTGACTTAATATCTTACTGTGATGCTGATTATGTTGGTTGTAAATCAGACCGAAAGAGTACAAGTGGAACTTGTCAGTTTTTGGGGCATTCTCTGATTTCCTGGTTTAGTAAAAAGAAAAACACGGTTTCTTTATCAACAACTGAAGCAGAATATATTTCTGCTGCTTTTGCTTGTTTTCAAGTAATATATATGCAACAAACTTTAAAAGATTATGGTTTAAAATTTTCAAAATCACCAATTTATTGTGATAATACGAGTGCGATAAATTTATCCAAAAATACTACTCAACATGCTCGAACTAAACATATTGATACCAGACATCATTTTCTCAGAGATAATATAAGTAAGGAAGTAATCTCTCTAGATTATATCAATTCTGAGAATCAAATTGCTGATATCTTAACAAAACCATTAAATGAATCTATATTTACTAAATTAAGAAGAGAATTAGGTATTTGTTCAATAACTGAAATATAAAATATAAATGAAAAAAGTATAATTAAAAATTAATTCAAAATAAATTAAATAGGCAAAAATTCAAGAACCATGTCGACATACTCCTCTACCCAATGTCGACGTACAGCGTTTTTAAATTTTTGAAACTTTTCCCACCAAAATTCAAATAATTAGTTATATATTCTTCACATTTTCAAAATTTTATTCATCCTTTCTATTATCTCTCTGTTCTTTTCTCTAAAATCAAATAATCAATGGCCTCCTCTTCCAAATCAAACATAAAATCAACCTTTTCATTCCCCTCTCCTACATCTGGTCCATTTCAACGTACTACTCTCGCTCGTGTGACTAAAATGGAGGATTCTTTAAAGGATGCACTTCAGTTAATGACTGAAATTCAAGTAATGCAACTTCGAATGGCCAAGGAACAAGAGAGGCAAGCCAAAATCCTTAGGAATATGCAAAAATTTCTAATGGACAATCATGCTAACCCAATCTTGATTGATGAAGATTCTTCAAGAGATCAAGAACATGAGGCCAGCGAAGAATAAGAAGAAGAAGTAGAAGAAGTAGAAGAAGAATCCATGGAAGAAGCGCATGCGGAAGATGACGACAAAATTGTGTGCGTTGGAGAAGTGTGTTTTGACAAAGATGGGAATCTTGTCGAACAATGCAGAAATTTCTGTTTCCACTATCCAAACTGTTCGATCCATAGATCTCCTATGTTCAAAGACACACATTAGTTTCTTCTCTTTCTTTGCCATTATTGTTTATTCCTTCTTACGTTTACAACGAAAACGTAAATGTAACTATATGATTAATAAATAAATTGTGTTCTTACATGTGTTCTTCCCTATTAATAAATATAGTGGAAATTAGCCACAAGGGCCTCTTTAGCAAGTGCAATTAGTTTCTAGGACACACAACTGAAATAATTACTTTTAAGACAAAATGCAAAATAATTAGTTTTTTTGGTTTAAAAACTTATGAAATTATGTCCTTGAAAGTAATTGGACTGTTGACTTTGTCCTTAAAAATAATTATTCTGCTGACTTTGGCCTTGAAATTAATTTCTGTGGATGTGTGTCCTAGAAACTAATTGGACTGCAAAGTTTGTCCTTCTAGTGAAATGCCCCATAATTATAACTATATGGTTATCATATATTTAGAATAGTTAGTAGTTTAGGATTACGTTTATTATTAGATCTAAGTGTTGATTATTTATGATAACACTATCATTATAATCACATATCATAGAGTATTAGATTTAGAGGGAGTTCTATAGTTTGGTATTATATAGTGTAGAGTTAGTTTTTGTTGATGATAAAGGGGGAGATATAAAATATGGTAGTTAGGCATAGATTAAGGGGGAGTTATTAGTTTTAGGGGGAGATATTAGGATAGAAGTAATATTTTATAAACAAAGGTTGTCATCATCAAAAGGGGGGATTGTTAGTCCGTGAGATGATGGTTTTGATGACAACAACCTTATAATAGATTATAAAATATAAATACTAACAGTATAAGTTTAGATATATATGTATATGCAGGATTTAACCATGCAGGTAACAAGAATGAAGACTGTACATTATAGAGATTCAAGATATCAAGATTGAAGACTCATGAGTATCAAGATTATCTAGAGTTCAAGAATTCAAGTAATTTATTATTATTTTAATTAGAAATTTTGTTAAAACTCATAGAAAAGCACCGACATCTTAAAATCCAATTTATTCGTGGAATGGAATCTACTTCGAGTCTGTTAAAGGGATGGAACCCTAAGTAGGATGGAACCTACGAAAAATCTAGTGGAACATTGTTTTGTATCCGCTAACTTTTTATTCAAAATGATTTTTCAAAATTATATCTTGTTTTCAAAATGATTTCAAAACCTTTTAAAAGCATCAAAAAACATCTATCCTGATTTCAAATAATTTTAGCCTCAAAATAATCTTTAATTGCAAAATCAAATTATTCTTGTTTTTAAACTATCTTTTAAATATAATATATTTAACTTTTAAATATTTATACTTAGATTTTAAATATAAAATTATAGTAAAATTTTGTATATATTATTCTTTATATTTACTTATGTATTTTAATTATAGTCAAGTATATTTATAAAGTTTAAAATAGTTTTAATATAAAATAAAGGTTATTTTCAAAGAAAATCAAAACATCAAAAATCCCTTTGGGGTTGTCGACATACTCAAGTACCCCATGTCGACATGGTGTCAGTTGAGTTCAAAATTTAAATTTCAAAAGAAGTGTCTATTCGTCATAACTCTTCCCGAATGGACATGGCTGTTGTTCTTCTATAAATAGGGGTTAGTTTCAACGAATTTTAGTTAAGTTTTTTCTGGTTTTTCACTCCTCTTCTTCTTCCACATTTCTATATACAAATTCTTATCATTACCCTGCCGAAATCAGCATTAAATCTAACTAGATTATCTTTTGTTTGATTCTCGATCACTATCTCAATAAGATCCTCAGTGCTATTTAGAGCTACAGCCTTTTTGCAATCAACATAGCGAGAAAAGATATGAGTGTTGCCTTGAAAATCAATCATGCAAGATAAGGTGTGATTGTAGCCTTGGGAAATCAATTGGGTGAACTTGTTGCCTGGGAAATCAAGTATCTCTACCCAAAGGATTGTGATTCTGGAGGGTGTACTTCGTAGCCTTGAAATCGAGGGTGTAATTGTAAAGATTGTTTTTGAAAGGAAATCCGTACTTGTGTGCGGGACAAGATGTAGGCTTACTCCGAACTAGTATAAATCCGGTGTGTTCTTTCCTTTACTGGTTTTACTTTATATTTGCATTTGTGTTTGATTCTGTGATCATATATGTGTATGAATATTGCATACATTTGTGTTTAAATTAACAAAAACTCAAAAAGATTTAACAATTCTCTAAAACACTATTCACCCCCCCTCCAGTGTTTATCCTTAGCCTTAAGATCCTTAATCCACATTTCTCAGAAAGTTAAATTCCATCTCATAGTTCAATTCCAAATTTACTTTTCTAATATTCATATTCAACAATTTATAACATTGTTTTAACTTACAAAATCTCAAAATTTATAAGTTATCAAACTTATTTTCTCATATTTTCATAAAATACTTAATTGAAAATTTCGAGAGTCTAAACACCTGTTCTTATTTCAAATCAATTTGAAATCGTATATATACCTAATCCCTTTGGTATATCAAATCATTCTTTTGAATTTTAAAATCAATACTAGTTTTACCAAAACAAAACTACAATGAAAGCAATTTCTCTCTTGGAAACCTGAAAATGAACATCGCAGTCATCATCGAAATTATTTTCCAATGACCGAAGTGAGTTCAGTGCTTACTATTTCCTTTAAATTCCATTTTTAAATATTTCCATACAAATATTTTCCAAATAATATTAGTATCATTTTCCATAACTTTGAAAAATCATTTCCAAAACCAACGGGATCTATATTCCTAAATCCCCGGCTTTTAAATCCTTTTAATTTGACAACCACTTTTATAAATCATATTTTATAATATATTTATGAAATTTCATTTCCTTTTCATTTACAAATCATATATTTATATAATCCCACTTTCGTTATACAAATCATTTCTTAATTGTTAATCATAGCTTACATTATAATAACAACAATTTTTATTAAAGTACAACAACAGCAACAAATGCTAATAATCTGCATTATCATTTTCTGACAACTAAGCACACCATATATACAATAATAATTTCTGAAAATTATTCTTTTATATATTGAAATAATTAAGGTAAAATTATTTCATTCACCCAACTCAAAACAATACCATGTCGAATGACTTTTTCAAGTGTTTAGAGACCTTTATCAATAAAGTTAATTACTCGTATTGACCAGATTCCATATGCCACTCAATAGGTCAACCAACATAATATATAAAAAAAATTGGATCACTAACAAATACGTGCTCATGTACGTGTGTGTGTGTGTGTACACATACACTCAAACTCATTTTAGGGTGCTACTGACCCCATCTCTAATGAGTACCCCACCAAAGCTAAGGTTCTCGCTTAACCTTCCGCTCTGATACCAAGTGTAACGAACTTGATTTTTGACCCTTGAAAACTGACACTAATACGTCCACTGTACTACGTGCCGAGTAGTAGAATGTCGGAAAATCCGATTGTTAGGGAAAAAGAAAGAAGGAAAAGATAAGAAGAAAACTAAACAACATAGAATCTCACAGCGGAATGAATAATCTATAATGTACATCAAATCTTTACACAAACAAACTGTAATATATGTATATTCTAAACATCAATCAGAGTATACTAACCTATTTCATTCTGTACAGTTATAAAAGCCTATCCTCACAATTGCTGGTTAATAAAACAACGAATAGAATGGAAAATAACCATCTATGTAAATATGTTTTTGAGCCACCGGCTCGTCTCCTGAAGTTCTAAAGCATCCAAACTAATCTGTAGTATGCTCGGTCTGACCCGAGCAATATAATAAAATAACACCCGAGTCAGTCTGGAAAACCAGCATGAGAAAACATAATCAACTGGATTTAGTAGTTATAAAAACCTTTGAAATCAAAAGTATCTCGTAAGACCACGCCGCATATAAACACGAATGTATTGTTACCTTACGATAGCTGAATCATTTCATATGAAATTCTCTGATATTATAATAGTGTCTAAGGTATAAATACTTATTAATTTTAGCCGAAATTTTTACATTACTTTAATTTCAACATAATACGTATACAATTAAAACCGCAAAAGGCTTGTATTGGAGAATGGATTCCATACAATGACTGGGCTACTGGGGTACCGCCCGTAACGGTGCATCTTTAAGTAAAATAACACCGAGGACCTCGATTGGATCCCCTACCAACATAGAACCGGCCTAACCCTTATTGGAAAGTACATAATATGATCACCCCTCCATTAATAGACCCCAATGCATACAAATGAGAGATAACAACGATTCTAGATCGGGACGATCATACTCTACTTGGAAGCAACCCACTTAGCCCTGTTGCTTCTTCTCCATTTTAGTCATTCCCGGTTGAAGAGGCTTGCGACGATGTTTTACTTTTTACATAGCACTTCCCATTTGAAATGATAATACTACCTTCTAAGCAACAATGCAATAACAAAATTCATCCATACAAGTTCATTCTGTGACTGAACGAAACATTTGAGAGCTCCACTTCCAATTCCATTATCTTCAAGATGCCTTCACTTCGAAACGCATTCGTTGGATCGAAGTGATTTTCGAATAACATACCTAATCCCGGTCTCTTCGAAACAACTTTTCGATAATTTTCTGTAAACTCTATCACAGTTCTTTAGTTTATAAACAGTCAAAGATAAGATCGGAGATCACCTTCTAACAGTTAGTGGACATATTTCCTTATCATTGTCTTAGGAGAACAAAACGAGATTTATACGCATAGTACGACAGCGTCTGAGATGACAGTTCTATATTAACTCACGTGTTTCTCTTAGATATTTCCAAAGTTACGTTTTGGGTCCAATTTAGATAGTCGGTTATTTAACTATCAAATAACAATAAAAAAAAAATCAAGGATTTATTCCTTAGGGAAAACCAACATTGGTTAAGCACATAAGCAATCACTAGCCTCCTTTTATAAATCAGTCATAAATAAAAACCACTTCGTAAATTACTTGTATAAGAATACTTTACAAAGATATATCACCATTCCCTATATTTTCAATAATTAGATAATATCCATATATTTATCCCATTGGTATAAGTATATTTACAAAACTGAGAAAGATTTTCTTTTTATTCGATTCAAAAATCATTCATGAATTCCATATAATTCCCTAAAACCATTTATAAACCATTTTAATAAAAATCCTGGAGCCATTTATAAAACTTCTTTTATACATTTCAATCATTTATAAATTCTTTTTGTACATTTCTAAAATCATTTATAAATCCTGTATAAATCCATAGAACCATTTATAAATTCCTTTAAAACATCTAACCATTATTAAAACTCTTTCACCTTGTAAATAATCTTCTCTTTAGTCTCAAACCATGTTATAACTTCCCTCATAAATCCAAGTCCATTTATAAAATTCAACTTATGTGTCTCGAACACATTTGTAAATGAATAAGGATCATTTACTTCTAAAATGGTATTATATAAAAATAATTATTAAAATCAAACATTATGAAAAAATAAATAATTACCATTAATCTTAAAACATCTTAAGATAGTAATTAATCATTTTATAAATAATACAATTAATCTTTACCCTTATTATAAATAATAATATTGTATTTTCAAAATCTTATAAATAAGTACTTATTATTAATTTCAAACAGTAGTTATTCTTAAAATAATTAATATCTCAAAATATTAACACTTTTTTATAATTATTTAAAACAATATTAATTATAAACAATTAAATTTAAAACTATACTAGTACAATTAAATAATCTTAAAATAATCTCGCTATAATTAAATAACTTTTAAAAAATATTAATTTAATTAAATAACTTTAAAACAATATTAATATAATTAAATAATCTGAAAAACAATATTAAGATAATTAAATAACTTTAAAATAATACTTTTTCTAAAAGCTAAATTTTTGAATTTAAAGTCATTTCCCGTATCAAAACCAATTTCAATTCAATGGCAATTTATAGTATTCCAAAATACTAATTTAGGGCTAATAGCTACTCAACGCTTAACCAATGTCGATATTGATTTTCTATTACTACTGGGTTTTAGTTTTCAATTGTATAACAATGTTATAACCACAGCGTCCATAATAAGGTTCATTTTTCAATAATCCACATAAATGAAATATTATTGAAACAATTCAACAATAGCGAGGAATCCCGTTGGATCCCTTTAGCCTACTTTCCCCGCATCACAAACAATATACAATCAGATAATATAAATCAACCACATCGAGGCGGGATTCGTAGACAAAGGATCATTCGCTCTTACACGGGAACGTAATTGGATTTTATCCGCTCCAGGGCGGGAATATATCCAAACCAACTAATAATTATAGTAATTCATGTTAAATGTGAGGTGAGTTTGGATTTTAATCAACGATATATCATTCTAGTTAACCAAAGAGGTGAGTTTAATCGACTATATCATGGTCGTTACTCTCCGAAATCATGAGCGATGAATTTCTAAAAATAGAGGAGGCCGACATAAACAACCTCTATGTTGGTCATTATTGTTAAATGTGAGTGGATTGGATGGAAATGATTTTTGATGTGGGGAAAAGGCTTATTTTCTCGTTTTTGAAATGTCTACTGTGAAAAAATAAATTAAAGAAGAACATAGCCTGACTGATAAGTCTATTTATACCTAAACAAGACCCTACAATTCATGCAAGAAACAGGGCAAGGATTAAGGTAGATATCCAAGAAAGCAAACAGAGGTATGGACATGAGCATGGGTGTATGGCCTAATATATATATATATATATATATATATATATATATATATATATATATATATATTAAACTATTAAGTTACAAAAACGCCCGAAGATTTTGAACCCCTGTCAAGATGTGTCGCTTGACGTTTTATATGTTATATCCCTATTCCAAACGTAATGGAACTAGTCTCGAGGCCTAATTCGATTATATACCAAAGATAGCTTTTCAAACCCAATTATATTATATTAAATTTCTAAAATTAATTCATACGCATTTCAATCTTACACGATCAACACGTCCGATTGCCACGAAAATTATATGTTATAACATATAAAATGAATTATTACAAAAACCAAATTAACCACCTTTAAATTTAAACCAAATTTTATTATTACCATTCTTATTCAAAGGAACTTGAATAAGGTTTGAAATCATTTTATCCAAATTAAAATCCAGGATCCAATTATTTAAAAAAATTAAAATATTAAATTCAACAATTTAATTATCAAATAAACGCTATATTTCAAAGTTCATTTATTTGGCTTATAAAAATAACTTTTCCATACTTAAATCAATTAAATATTCCAATTTTAAATGACTAAAATTCTAGGTTATTACACACTTTCCCCTTAAAAGAATTTTATCCTCAAAATTCTTAAGTAAGGAAAATACCCAAACCCATTAACATTTTTAAAACCAATTAGTTAAAATAAATTTTTGAATCCTTTTAAGCCTTTAACTTCCCAAAAATCAACTCATTGAAACTTTGTTATTATTTGTACTAACTTTCCAAATTCGTTCATAGATTTAAACTAAAATCATTCTAAGTTATAACTAAAAAAATCAAATTTTAGTTATGAAAAACTCCTTCAAAAATCTTCAAAAGTTTTCTAACTCTTAAATTTATGAAAATTTCGCCAGCGTCTCCTTTGCACGGCTAGATCGGAACAACTACAAATCGCCACTCCGGGCCCAAAACAACAAGAAAATAAATATCAAGTGGCTCAACCATAAAACCATCAAATTCAAACAATAATACAAAATGCACCTTCTTATTGGGAAACCAAAATTTTCTTACGAAACCAAAGGCATCAAATCAGCACTTGCTTCCATATATCTGCACCGTATTTACCAATGATATCCAATCATTTAGTTCAAAATCAAATTAATTTGTATTTCCAATTGTCGACATTAGCTTTATTAAATCCCGTACGATGTACATATATCATCTATATGCAATATCATATCTGATCGCTTGCTCGATCATACAATCTCACTTTTGAACAAGTATCGTTCACATGACCGCTCTATTGCGGACTCTGATCCGGTTCCTTGATTGGAAACCGCCAGTCTCTTAGTATAAATATACTATGATAAAGAATTTCAAAATCAACCAAAAACCCATACTCAATGTTCGCCGTCGAGAGTCGAGTGAAAAATTCCAACTCAGATCAATGTAAATCATCTCGAAACTATGTACTCGAATATGAAGCAAACAACTATGCGAATAAAATAATATACATACAACTTACGTATTTATTTCGAATGATTTCTTAGCCATACCAAATTCCTTTTTTACTTCACATTCATTCCAACCTCATTCATTTTATTTACTTCCAATTATTCACATTCAATTGATCTACATTCAATTATCCACATTGCTTAATCCACATCCACTTTTTTTACTTAGTATATTCTTTTAATACTAACATCACTTCAGAACCCTTCATCAAATTATGTTTAGAAACATTTCACTCTATACTAAATTCATTTATGAATTATTTTATAAAATTTTACTAAATTTTATAAACAATTTATACAACTTTCCTCTTTTTTACTACCACTTTATAACTTAAGTCCATTCATCAATTCATTTCAAATCAAAATCAATTCCGTTTTCAAAAATTATTTCATTTAACTTCACTTAAACTGAATTCCTTTCACAATTCATTTTATTCAACTAAAGTTAAATTCCATCTTATAGTTCAATTCCAAATTTACTTTTCTAACATTCATATTCAACAGTTAAGTTTTTTTTTTAACTTCCAAACTCTCAAAATTTATAAGTTGTCAAGCTTATTTTCTCATAATTTCATAAAATACTTAATTGAAAATTTCCAAAGTCTAAATATCATGTTCTTATTTCAAATCAATTTGAAATCGTATATATACATAATCCTTTTGGTATATCAAATCATTCTTTTGAATTTTAAAATCAAAGTAATTTTACCAAAGCAAAACTCCAATGGTAGCAATTCCTCTCTTGGAAACCGAATAATGAACTTCGATGATGTTGCAATAATCATCGAAATTATTTTCTAGCGACCAAAGTGAGTTCAGTGTTCTATTCCTTTAAATCCCATTTTAAAATATTTCCATCCAAATATTTTCCAAATATAATAATTATTATTTTCCAAAACTTTGAAAAAATCATTTCCAAAACCAACGGGATTTAAATTCCCAAATCCCCAGCTTTTAAATCCTTTACGATTTATAAACCACTTTTATAAATCATATTTATAATATATTTATGAAATTTCATTTCCTTTCTATTTATAAATATATATTTATGTAATCCCACTTTGGTTATACGAATCATTTCTTAATTGTTAACCTTAGTTTGAGTTATAATAATAAAAAAATTTATTAGAGCACAACAACAACAAATAATAATAATCAACATTATTATTTTCTAACAACCACGCATACCATATATACAATAATAATTTCTTAAAATTATTCCTTTATATATAAAAATAATCGAGGCAAAATTATTTCATTTACCCAATTAAAAAACAATATCCCGTAGAATTGCTCTTTCAAGTGTTTAGAGACCCCTATCAATAACGTTAATTACTCATATTGACCGAAATCTATAAACCACTCATTAGGTCAACAAACGTAATATAAAACGTTTTTATATCACTAACAAATACGTGCTCATACACACACAGACACACGCGTGCTCAAACTCATTCTATGGTGCTACTGACCCTATCTCTAATGAGTACCTCACAAAAGCCAAGGTTCTCGTTTAACCTTCTGCTCTGATACCAAGCGTAATGAACCAGATTTTCGACCCTTGAAAATTGACAGTAATATGTCCATTGCATTGCGTGCCGAGCAATCGAATGCCGAAAAATCCGATTATTAGGAAAAAAAGAAGGAAAAAGATAAGAAGAAAACTAAACGACACAGAATCTCATAGCGGAATGAATAATCTATAATATACATCAAATCATTACACAAACAAACAGTAATATATGTATATTCAAAACATCAATAAGAGTACACTAACCTATTTCTGCCTGGATAATTATAACAATCTGTCCTTATAATTGCTGATAAATACAACAATGAATACAGCGGAAAAATAACCATCTACGTGAATACGTTTCTTTGGCCCCAGCTCATCACCTGAAGTTCCAAAGCATCCCAACTATTATCTATACTGCTTGATCCGACCCAAGCATTATAATCAAATAACACCCGAGTCAATATGGAAAACTAGCATGAGAAAACATGCTAAACTGAATTTTAAAGTTAAAAAACCTTGGAAATCAAAAGTATTTCATATGACCACGCCGCACATAGACATGGATGGAGTTTTACCTTATGATAACCAAACCATTTCATACGACATTCTCTGATATTATAATAATGTCTAAGATATAAGTACTTATTAATTTTAGCCAAAATTGTTACATTAATTAAATTCCAGCATAATAGGCACACGACTAAAACCGTAAAAGGCTCATATTGGAGAATGGATTCCATACAATCACTAGGCTACTGGGGTACTAACCATCACGATGCATCTTTAGATGAAATAACACCGAGGACCTCGTCCGGATCACCACCAATATGGAACCGACCTACCCCTTACTGAATAGTACCGAATATGATCACCCCTCCGTTAATGGGCCCCAAAGCATACAAATGAAAGATAATAAAGACTCTAGATAGGGATGATCATATCCTACTTGGGAGCGACCCACTTAGCCCTACTGCATCTCTCATATTTTAGTCATTCCCGGTTGATGAGGCTTGGGGATATATTTTACCTTTTACATAGCACTTCCCATTCGGAATACTAATACTGCCTTCTAGGCAACAATGCAATGCCAGCATTCATCCATACAAGTTTATTCTGGGACTGAACAAAACACATGAGAGCTCCGTCTCCAATTCCATCATCTTAGAGATGTCTTCACTTTGAAACACATTCGTTGTATCAAAGTGGTTTTCGGATAACATACCCGTTCCCGGTCTCTAGGAAATAACTTTTTGATAATTCTCGGTAAACTCAATCCCGGTTCTTTAGGAAATAAACAGTCAAAGATAAGATTGGAGATCACCTCCTAACTGTTAGTAGACGGATTTCATTATCACTGTCCTAGGAGAATGAAACGAGATTTATACGCACAGTACAACATCATCGAAGATGACTATGCCATATAACTTACGTTTTTCTCCTAGATATTTCTAAAGTTATATTTTGGGTTCAATTTCGATAGTCGGTTATTTAACTATCAAATATCAACATTCAAATTAAGGATTTATTCCTTAGGGAAAACCAACATTGGTTAAGCACATAAGCAATCACTATCCTTCTTTTATAAATCTTTCATAAATAAAAATCACTCTGTAAATTGCTTGTATATGAATACTTCTACAAAGATATATCCACCAATCCCTATATTTTCAATAATTAGAGAATATCCATATACTTATCTCAACGGTATAAGTATATTTACAAAACCGAGAAAGATTTTCCTTTTATTCGATTCAAAAATTATTCACGAACTCCTTATAATTCTCTAAAACCATTTATAATCCATTTTATAAACTCCTGAAATCATCATTTATAAATTCTTTTTTCACATTTCTAAAATCATTTATAAATCCGTAAGCCATTTACAAAACTCCTTTACAAATATCTATCGATTATTAAAACTCTTTCACCTTGTATATAATCTTCCCTTAGGTCTCAAACCATGTTATAACTTCCCTCATAAAATCCATGTCCATTTATAAAATTCAACTTATGAGTCTCGAACACATTTGTAAACAAATAAGGATCATTTACTTCTAAAACATTATTATATAAAAATAATTATTAAAATTAGACATTATGAATAAATAAATAAATATTAATCTTAAAACATCTTAAAATAATAATTAATCATTTCAAAAATAATAACAATTAATCTTTACCTTATTGTAAATAATAATATTTTATTTTCAAAGCCTTGTAAATAAATCGTTATTATAAATTTCAAACCATAATTATTCTTAAAATAATTAACATTTCAAAATATTAACATTTTTTATAAATTATTTAAAACAATATTAACTATAAACAAATAATTTTAAAGCAATACTATTATAATTAAATAGTCTTAAAAAATTATCACTATAATTAAATAACTTAAAAAAATATAATTTAATTAATTAACTTTAAGAAAATACTAATATAATTAAATGATATTAAAAAATATTAATATAATTAAATAACTTTAAAACAATACTTTCACTAAAACCCAAAATTTTGGGATTTAAAATCATTTTCTGTCTTAAAAACAATTTCAATTCAATGGCAATTTATAGTATTCCAAAATACTAATTTAAGGCCAATAGTTACGCAACGCTTAACCAATATCGATATTGATTTTCTATTGCTATTGGGTTTTAGTTTTTAAACATATAACAATGTTATAACCACGGTCCACAATCAAGTTCATTTTTCAATAATCGACATAAAAGAAATACTATTGAAATAATTCAATAATATTGAGGAATCCCGTTGGATCCCTCCAATATGTTTCCTCCATATCACAAACAATATATAACCAAATAATACAAATCAACCATTTCGAGGCAGGATTCATGTACAAAGGGGTCATCCGCTCTTATAGGGGAACGTAATAGGGTTTCATCCGCTCCATGGCGGGAATATATCTAAACCATATAATAATTATAGGAATTTATCGAAATAATCATTCAACAATAGTTATCAACTAAATATCATACCAGTTAACCAAAAAGGTGAGTTTAACTCATCGAAATTTTCCGTTGTCACCGAGGCATTCTGGTTTGGAACTA
Organism: Allium cepa; assembly: GCA_030765085.1. Classification (NCBI taxonomy): domain Eukaryota; kingdom Viridiplantae; phylum Streptophyta; class Magnoliopsida; order Asparagales; family Amaryllidaceae; genus Allium; species Allium cepa. The sequence goes on from CM060943.1 coordinate 436,596,316, forward strand.
AAACCAAACAACATCCGATTTTAGCCCAATTTTCAACTGTCTCCAAATTCGTCCAAACTAGTTCCATCGCTAAGCTTTCATCGTCATGAGGACAGCATAAAAATCCATGAGTCAAACGAACGTCATATTAGGAGATATTAATTTTCAGAGTTAAGCTATTTAATTAAATAATTGAAATAACTATATTCCTTACTAAATCAAGCCCAACGCCCATCACCAAAACCAAACCCTCACAGTGCTTATTCCGCAAATCAATTCTATTTTTCTTGACATACACGTGCATGCCATGCACGTTGCATACGCCAACACTGCACCATCGTCCAAGCCGAAGCCACGCAAGAGTCACGCTCCTCCTCCTCCTTCGTCCACAGCCCCTCGCTCATGCTCTGGCCACTCGAATGATGATCAACCCGGAATCCATGTCGCGTCCAGGTCCTCCTTGCTCGTGATTTTTTTTGACTTCATTCTTTTCCAAATTTTGCAAATCGAAGCATACCACATCCTGATCACAATGCCAAGCTCCAACTCGCCTATCGATGCTCCATCCTCCGACGATCTCCAACCCTAGTTTTAAACATCGAAATTTGTTGTTGTAGAAACTCACTGAAACTTTACCAAAAATACTATGCTCTAATGCAAACTCAACAATGCTTACGGTGTCGAGTAATTCTTCCTAGATTTGGAGAATTTAATTTTTAAGCTTGTTAACATATTTTCTATTTTTCTGTAAATCGACAATATCGCAGTCATTACTCGATGAAATCACGAGCGACAAATTTTTAGAGGAGGCCAACACAAACAACTTCTGTGTTGATCGTTATTGCTAAACATGAGTGGATTAGATGGAAATGATTTTTGAAGTGGGGGAAAGGTTTTTTTTCTTTTTTACTATAAAAAATATATTGAAGAAGAACATAACTTGATTGATAAGTATATTTATACCCATACAAGACCCTACAATTCATGCAAGAAATAGGGCAAGGATCAAGGCAGATATCTAGGAAAGGAAACAGAGGTATGGAATTGAGCATAGGTGTATGGCCTGATAATACACACACACACATACATACACAAATATATATAATTTAAATTATCAAGTCAAAAAAACGCCCAAAAATTTCGAACTCCTACTAAGACGAGCCGCCTGGCATTTTATATGTTATATCCCTTTTCCGAACATAATGGAACTAGTCTCGAGGCCTAATTTGATCATATATAGAAGATAGCTTTTCAAACCCAATTATATTATATTAAATTTCTGAAGTCAATTTATAAGCGTTTTGATCTCGTACGACCTAATGATACGTCCGATTGCCATGAAAATTATTGGCATGCAATTTCTTGCTAGTACGGATCCAATGAAACTGGTTTTGTCGAAATCCAAGACATTGGCCCGAAAGGCTATTTTTATATGTTAATTAAAATGGATTATTATAAAAACCAAATCATCATCTTTAAATTTAAATTAAATTTTTATTATTACCATTCTTATTCAACAGAACTTGAATAAGCTTTGAAATCATTTTTTTCCAAATTAAAATCTAAGATCCAATTATTTAAAAAAATTTAACTACTAAATTCAACAATTTAATTATTAAATAAACCGCTATATTTTGAAATTCATTTATTTAACTTATAAAAATAACTTTTCCATATTTAAATCAATTAAATATTCCAATTTTAAATGACTAAAATTCTTGATCGTTACATTTTCTGTAAGTAAAAGTTTGCAATCAATAGAAAAGAGAACGAACTAATTAAATCGATAAAAATTATACAATAGGTCGAAAAGTTCATTGAAGCCATTCGACCACTCCACTGACCATCGGTCGACCGACTTTTAAATTCTGGGCACGACCTAAACTTCGGCCTAAGGCTTACGTTATAAGTTAAATGGTATATTTTACATATTTATATATGTTAATATGATAGGGAAATTAGCTCCCTAATTTTGTGATACTTAAACAGTATGGGACTAGATAAAGGTGTATGCGGGCAACGGGGCCTAGGCATTATTTATTCAGCAGGGTCGATATTCAATTGGAGGCGATTCTATCGTAAATTGCACTCAAAGAAGGTTCTAAGGTGGACGCACAACACTGACGATGATGTCTAGAGAAATGTGCAGGCCGACACTAATGGGAGTTCCTAGTTTGCACGGCGGCATGACGTTTGTTTTTTATGGATCTCGGCGCAGTGCGATAAGAGGCGTTACCTTACCATTGAGAGGTGGACATGGATGTAGCGACTTTGAGATGTCTTTAGTACGAGTCGACATTCCAGGCTCCCACTGAAAGCATAAATATGATACGTGTAGTCATAATTTGGGAAATTTATTCCCAAGCTTAACGTTGTAGGTAACTCTATGTTGGAATAGTTCTAGTAGCTATTAGCCAATCCATAGTCGCTTGAGGTTCAATTAGTTGTTTGACCCTAAGTATAAGCCTTTACAATAAGTTAATGTAAGTGTGTTTAAAACTAAACCCCTTAGATAAATGAAATTAGTAATTCACAAATACAAGTAGGACACACTAGGTCGCATAGAGTATTAATGAAGTCAATTGCATGTGATAATTATATAGTAATGATGTATCTCATTCACCAGATTTTTGTCTAACCTACTCATTTCCTTTCTTTTTACCCAACCATAGGAGGATAGGGCTGTAGGTGATAGGCCCAGGGATTGGTTTGTGGAGAGGCAAGCTAAGTGTTGGAGTTGCTATTTATTTTCCATTACTCTCCATGTAACTATTTATTGTATTTAGCATTTATTAGACTATATGTTGCATTCTATGCACTTTTTATTTTTCTACGTACTGTTTCAAGACTGTGTTTTCTAAGATATTTTTCAAGAGTGGTTTTTTCTGTATTTATATTTTATTGCCTTCTGTTATGAGATCTAAAAGTGTAGAATACCTTAGATTTTATCATTTTATTCTTAGTCCCTATAATATTAAAAAACCCAATAGCTCGTACTTCTTGTCATCGAAGTAAGTTCGAAAGTCACCTTCGGCATTAGATCGGTGTGTTGGGAGGTACTGGTTATCACACTTGGTATCAAAGCATAGGTTTAAAATTAAATAAGAGCAAGAAACATTTGAGGAGAACGTACTTGAAATTTTTTGAAAAAAAGTTTCCAAAAGGTTTTCGAAATGCATTTTTGAAAAGTTTATATATGTATAGAGAAAAGTTTTCCAAATTTTTTATCTTTAAGTATAATATAAAAATGCAATTACTTATTTTTTCCAATACTATCTATGAAAAAGTTTCTAATAAAATCCTAAATCATAAATAGAGAGAATAAGGGATCATATTGATTACGCTTAAGTTATGAAGCTGTGATTCCGAACATTAACATACCGATTTGGTTCCGTCGGTATTTGCAAGCGTGAGGACAAGTTGGGCTTAACCCTAATAGGGGACGAACAAAGCCGGCGCTAGGTGTAGTTCCTAGCTATTCACCTGCCATCAATTTTGCTAAGCTATGTAAGGACTTTACGAATCTAAGAGGGAAGCCGCATGTGGACTCGAAGGCGTGGATCTGCACTTGTGAGAGGATTTTTGGATTGATGGGCGTTGGAAATGATGTGAGGAGACAGTTGCTACTTGACATTTACAAGGAGAGGCCCTGAATTGGTGGGATGTACAAGTGGCAGAGACTGATGTGGAGGAGATGACTTAAAGAGAGTTTAGGAGACATTTTGAGATGAAGTTTCTTTCTATGATAGAGCAGGGAGTGCAGATGGAGAAGTTCACACATTTGCAACAAAGAGAGATGTTGGTGAAGGTGTACGTGAATCATTTCAATGAGTTGGTTAGGTTTAGTACGGAATTGATAATTACCTCTCACATTAAAGCTCTATCGTTTGCAAAGGGACAAAATCAACCTCTTCAAGATTTGGTCCTTAGTCATATTCCTATGGGTGCGACTTATGAGGGTTTGGTGGAGATGGCAATGCCGAATACCTTCCCTAAAGAGGAAGTGAAGAGTGATCCAAGAAGTCAAGAGTGGAGTGAGGCCAAAAAGGTAGATTAAGAAGTTGGAGCTGTAGTGTAGGAGACGTGGTAAGAAGGGCATTTTTCTAAGGAATACTGGATGGACATCTCGAAGATCAAGTGTTACAATTGCAAATAATTCAAGCTCATGAGGCGGGAGTGTCCAGCACCATAAAAGACCTCTACCCAAGTAGTTTCAACTTATGCATTGGATGCCATTCCTAGCTTGAGTGCTACTGAGCACGCCTCGATTAGAGTTCATCAATTTTCGAATGTGAATAATGTTGGTTATGATTATCTATATAAGGACCCCCACACCCATTCATTTTGCTCAAGCCCTAATTTGAAACCCTAGCCGTAGAGTAAAGAAACTCCATCCAATGGTCCACATTCCCCATCACCACTAGAAGTCATATCGACCTTCGACCTCAACTGGAAACTTGTTCGGCATGGTGAAGCAAGCAATTTAGTTAATCATTTTAATTAATGATTATTGAATCTAATTAACCATATTTAATTAATGATATTTGGATTTAATTACTAACTTTAATTATTGATGTTTGAATGTAATTAATCTATTTAGTTAATGATATTTGGATTTGGTTTATTATTTTAATTAATGGTGTTTTTAAAAGTTAATTAACTAATCTAATAAAAGAGTTCAAAGTAAATTAATTAAATATAAGTTAATTGATTGATTGAACAAAAAATGTTTTAAAGTTAATTAATTTATTTAAAAAAGTGTTTAAAGATAATTTATTGATTTATTAAAAGGATTATATTTAAATTTATAAACTTATTTAATTGATTTATTATCCTTTGGGATGGTAAGTGTTGTTTTGAATTTATAAATGCTGGCTTATAAATGAGAAATCTTTTAACCGAAATTGTTTAAAAATAAAGCTAAGTGTAAATTGTTTCGGATTTCTAGTAAAAAATGTTTTAATGGCATTTATTTTTAACCTTTATTTTAATACACTTAGTATTAGAATCTGCCCTCTTAAAAGAATATTTCAAAAATGTTTTGCAATATTTGAAATGTGAAAATCAAGCCAAAGTGTGGATCAAATGTTTTAAAAGTTTGATTCATTTATTAGTGGTAAGCATATGCGTTTTAATTTCCATACACAAATCACTTTGTTTTTATCAATAGTTGATATATTGACTCTCAATTTTGATTCTGCTCATCATTCTAAGACGATTTGTCGCTTATTTTCAGTTAATATCCAACATCGGAAAAACTAAAATGAAGCGCGAGTGAGAGCCAAGCCATATGGATCGCACCCATTGAGATATATTCACATTCATCTAGACAAGTTGGTAGCATGCATGCATTGATGTGGGTATATTCGGATGCTTGTGGATTTGACGGCTCCGGCTTGGAGGTTCCCGAAAGTGACACGTGTGCTCTTAAGTATATTTTATCTAGAGGTATACTTACATTGAAGGGAAAGCACCTTCCTATTTATGTTGGACAAATTCATTTTCCTTGTTTATATATCGAACCTTGGAATTGATCTTTTCATCTTTTGTGTTTCGTTAATCCAAAACAGTTTGTTACTCATTCGAGTTTTGCTATCCTTTATCGGAAATGTCTAAAACCAAAGCGTAAGTGAAAGACAAGCTTTGTAGGATTATTCCCATTACATCTATTCTAGATTGGATTTGGTGGTATGTGTATGGAGATGTGAAATACTCGAATTCTCGGTAACCATTGGAGGGGTCCTGTTTGGTATTGTCCGAGAGCCATTGTAGCACTCAAGTATATTTCTAAAGGTATACTTTTGGTGGGGGGCGCAACCTCCTAGTCATTTGTTGATTCCTTATTTAATTCAAATCTTTGAATTGTGTTTTGAAATTTTCATCGAAAAGTGTCTGAAACTGTTCTTGATGTCTAATTATATTTGTCCATTCTTTAAGTTTGGATTTTGTTGTTATTTATGTGCATCCTTTGTTGTTCGGATTGTTATTCTGATTATTTCTCATTTCTTAATATATGGATATTATTTTTGTGAGGTATAACGGCGTGGTCTCACGGAATTATTATATGCTAGCCTTATTACTTGAGTTTTCTCACGCTGGTTTTCCAGAATGATCCGGGTGTTATTTTATTATAACACTCAAGTCAGACCAAGTATTTTTCTAGGTTTTCATTTGTGGGACATGGAGCTCATCAGTAGAGCTGAATGTTCAACTGTCATAGTATTTTACTTTTTGGTGTAATGTAAATATCTACGAGCAAATTGTAAGGTCAGAAATTTATAATTGTCTAGCTGATGGGATTTGTTTTAACTCTGATGTACTTTGTATTTTGGAGTGGTAGTTTATATTGTCGTTTCCCCTGTGAGATTTTGTTTCTCTTGTTCTTTTCTGTGATGTTCTTTTATTTTACCCTAACAATCTGCCTTTCAGGTGATTGGATGTTTGACATTTGAATACCATGAAAGTATTTAGTGTCGACTTTAGATGATCGAAAATGTGGGTCATTACATTATGGATATAGACCAATATTTGTAAACATTTTTTAAGATTTTTCTCTCTTTGTTTATGTCAATTTGATTATTTTTGTTTAGTAATTATGTTTTCCCTCTCTTAGTTTTTTTTTTTTAATTTTCTTCCTTTCTTAAATAAATGCATGTCCTTTCTTTGATTTTTTGTTTTACTTTCTTTCTTTAAAAAAGAGAGAAAGGACCTTTACTTTAAATGTTTTTATGAATATACGTAAAAATTAAGATTTTGAAAACAAACAATATTCTTGAGTTGCTTCAAAGAATTGACTTTTGGGAAAGGTGGTTATCGATGATCGAACCTATTGGGAATGTCAGAAGTACTGGAACTATTATCTAATGGATTAGGAAGTATTATGTTCATTTATTGAAAAAAGAGATTTTAACATTTTTGAGTAATAGGAAAATAGTGTGAAGGAAAAATCTTACAAATGTTTTAACTTCATGGACAAGTTCTTAATTTTTTAGCGAGGATGACAGACTTTTTCAACTAAATATAGGAGGAGGACAAAAGTTTAGTGAAAAGGAGACATTACTTTCAATTAATAGTAAATTAACTTTTAACATGAGGAATGACATTCGGTCGATTTTAGCAAAGGTGCAGCAGATCTCGACGATGGTGATGGCAACTCAGGTGGTTGCGATTGTGGTCTGCTAGAGCTTTGGAGAAAGCGTGAAGTTGAAGTGGTTTGACGTTGTAGAGGCAATGAATACATATGGAGAAGGAGTGGTCGGGTGGCAGCAATGATTTTGAGTTTCAACATAACTGGAGTGATGTTCGAGAAGAATCAACAAATGGAGGAAGAATAAGCAGTGAATTGGGGAAGAAGATGACAATGTGTTGTAATGCTACTAAGTAGTATCATTTTTTGTATTTTTAAATAAATACAATCATGTATTTTTTAGTTTATAATGCTATTTTATAGTAACATTTTTGGAATTGTAGTAGCAGTTTCGGAATTGTAGTAGTCTTTTTAAATTGTTGTAGTAGTTTATATACAACTGTAACATCATTTTAGATGTGTATAATAATGTTACTTTGTAGTATCATTTTATCCTTTTTTAAATAAATTGCATTATTTATATTTATGTTGGTCATGCTATTTTATAGTAGCATTTTATAAGTGTGGTGACAGGTTCTAAATTATAGTAGTTTTTTTTTAAAATTGTAGCAGTAGTTTAGAAACAATTGTAAATCATGGCTTTTCTCTAAGAGTGATATCATTTTATTATTTAAATTCACGTTTCCAGTTTCAATTTTTTTTTTGTAAAGGCGATAGCATTTTCGTTTTATTTTTCTAACATTTGTATTACTATTTTCATAAATTTAGCCTTGTGAAGGTGGTATTTTTTTCAAATATTTGTCATGTTATTTTCATAAATTATTTTATAACGTTATCGTGCACTATTAGTTACATCTTTACTAAATTAAAAAGTATTCAATGGTTATATTACAATTTTATTGTGTAATGGTTGACCTTACGACGTGTTCTCATTTTTTGGTTAAATTCTACGACTCGTTCGCATTTGGTACTTACTATATTCCTTTTTACATCATGTTTTTTTGAAATTTGTACTTAGATGGTTATACATGGTTGTACTCTAAGTCTTAAGTAGTGTATAACATACTAAAAGTCAAAAATGTTCAATGGTTCGTATTATGTGCTACGTAGGATTCGAAACTGTAACCTCATGGACCAAAGCCAGAGTGCATAATCGCTGTGACAATAGGGCTGAGCTCTTTTTACATATTTTTTCATATATGATACGGTACAATATCATTTTTTACATGTTGCTATTTTTCAAAGTAATTGATGATTGGTGATAAATATGTGGTGAGCAACGATATTGTGATGTGTTGGAAGATGTTGGCGGCATGGTTAGTCGTGAGTAGATGCATGATTTTACTTTTTAGGATTTGGTTTAAAGGAGGCGGCAACTATGTAAGGCGATAGCTATAAGAAACGGCGAAGTTCAAGTGCAGGATGAAGTGGTGGATGCAGTGGCGTATTGCGCGATGGAGTGGGGTGTGGTGACATTGGAAGCTATGATTTGATATGTGCACATGAATGATATAGAAATGTGTCCTTTTCGCAAAATTCTGTAGCTGCTTTCATAGGATTCAATTTTTGTGCAACTTTATCCTTTAAACTAAAACTACCTTGTAAATAATCGAGAAAACTATACAATAATGTATGTTTGAGTATACATATCTCATATCATTTCTATATCAACTATTTGACTTTCATATTATATAGGCTCAATTTATTTTATTTCCTACCACCACCACTTTTATTTTCTTTTGTATGTGCATTGGATAGATTAACACAACCCAAAAATTAATTAATTGGATCTGGCTTAAAAATAGAACGTAAAATTAAATAATAAAACTAACTCCCTAAGCCTCTATGACATTCCTTAAAATGTAGTTGTTTCGGGTCAACAAGTGACATCTATCTCATCTAAGAGACCTTACAGTAACACATGGATGGACGGAACTTTATCTCATTTAAATTGAGTAAGGGATAAGTTATTCTAACATTAAATGAAAAAATCTCCCTAAATCCACCGATTCATATCCGTTCTCATTTAAAAGACCTCATGGCAATGCATGGATGGAAAAGTTTATATCTCATTTCTGATGAATAGCTATAAGCTAGTTAACTATCAAATATGTCATCGACTATGTCATTTGAACTGCACTACACAGAAATATATGTATAACTTGGTTGCATCGCCTCCCCCTCATGGGATAAGTTGTTAGTAAAAATGATTACTATGCTTTTTGTTTGATTTTTTAATGTGTATTTTAATATTTCAATTTTATCTCAGTGTATAATACTACATTAATATTTACCCTATATCATCATTTTCTTTACTTGTGATGAGAACAAAAAGGGGAGAGGTTAAGATTGGTATAGTTGATTCTTTAATATAATAATGTTAGCATGAAATAAAAAATGTCAAAATAAAAAAAAATATTTTATGAAAAAATTATTTTTTGTCTAGATAGAGCAAGTTTTAGGAGGAGCATTTATGCAGGGATCATGAACATGATATACATTGTTTCCTCTTATGTTTGAACACATATATCACATATCAAACACATCTTTTCTTTATTTTAAAATAATGAAATATTAACATATGTTTGTTATCATAAAAAGAAGGAAATCGTAGAATGTTGCAGTCGAGGATTTTGTTTGATGTTGAAGAAGATATGTTGGTATAAATGTGTTTTGTTAAGTTATATGAAGTTACAGGGTCATAAAAATTCTTTGTATCAACCATACAATATGTGGTCATTACACAAATTCCTAGAATCAACCATACAACATATGGTTTTCGAATACAAGTAATTCTCTACATCGTGATGACAAGTGTACACAACAAAGGAAACAAACAAATTTTCTAGTAGAAAAGGAACATGAAGTATAGTAGCCAAGCACCAAGTAGCAGTCTAGCTTCTCATTTCTTTTGGGTAACAAAGAAGTGCAATAACAGTATTTCCATAATAAGGAATTGACTTTAAAAGGAGAATTTATTTCCGATTTAGGTGAAGAAGAGGGATCAATTTGAGGATTCGAGGAAGGCGATACTATGAAGAAGTGGCTTTCAAATCTGAAGACGAATACAGACTAGCCAAATTATATTTATATGCACAGTAAATTACTACACATACTCTGAAAAATTATATAAAATCAGATACACCATTTTTTATTTAACATACATCATATGTATTACGAAACTACCCTTAATTCGAAAAAAAACAAAACACTTACCTCATTTTATTTACTTTCCACTTCAATGCATTGATCAAAATAAGTTCCTTATTTTCCTAAATTCACTCTTGTCAATTTCAAATTTTTAAATTCAAATACCATAAATATAATTCCAATTTATCGAATTATGTATATATAGAGAATCAAACTAAATTTCAATAGTAAAATGTTAAACTATTCAAACTTTGTAGTTAAATTTGAACTTTTTTACTTTGAGTAAAAGTTGGAGAAGAATTTAGTGCTTTATGAATCATAATAATTTCAGTAATGAACTTTAAAATTTAATTTTTTTATATCTCATTTGTAGTGGAAAAATGTTAAAATTGACAAAGAATGAATACATCTTGGAATTATATAAATAAAATATTCTGATACCTAAGGAATTTGATAATTCAACTAATGATATATATAAACTTTACTTACTTATGAAAGTAATTGTATTGAATAAAGTACGAATTTGGGATTCTTTAAAATTGATTTTTATTTTTTATTAAACAAGGGAGTTTTTATCCAACATTTTATTAAAACTTTTGTGGTGTAGGTAAAGCAATCAATGATGTGTGAATAAAATTTGCTTATTGGTAGTTTCAGATTAAATAATGGAGACATTTTCATTTTAGTTCGTCAAATTATCATATTTGCATAATTTCTCTTAAGGAAATTTTCATTTTACTTTCTATACTTTGTTTTGTATTCAAATTAGAACCTAGGAATTTTTCTAGGTTGAACCATAGTTTTTAGTTTGAGGATTCTAGGGATAGAGTTTAGGCATGAGTATTAGGCATAAGATTAGAAAAGTCATTTTAGCAGGGTTAGCAAGTTTACTATTATTAGTGATAAAGTATTTGATTCTAGTAGTAATCTTGGAGGTAATATGGTGTAGTTGATAAAGATAAGGTATGCCTTAGAGGAAATTAAGTAATTTATTATATAATTCAAATCTTTTACAAGAATCTTATTAAAATAAAGTGTTTTTCTTTTTTATTTTTCTAATATATGCGCAGTTATATTATAATATAAGCAATGATCAAGATATAAACAAATATCAACAGAAAATTCTTAGGAAAAATATTTAATCTATTGCAATTGCGAATGTGTTTGGTGTGCTTGTAACCATCAGTTTCGAATTGAACATTTAAAATACTTATACTTAAATTGTTCATTATCAATACTTATTAAGAAAGGTTATGGACACATTTACTAAGATCATTATTTCAAATATTGGATTTTGGTGAAAAACTCGAGCTAATACCTCAGCTGAACTAAAGGAGAGTAAATCTCTAATAACCGACCAAGCCATGAAAACTCTTAGTAGGACTAATTTACATGATTATCTCTACATGGTGGATGTTAAATTACTAATGACTGGACTATTGGGAACACCGAGGTGCTACATACTCCTAGTTGCATATTAATTTATTTGAATATACAGGCTTAAAAAATAATTAGTTGCTAAATATGTAGAATGTTAATTAGTCCCAACATAATGGAATTTTCAAGAAGGGGAGGGCGTAACCAAAAAATTGAATAGGGAGTGGTTTGGATGAGTCTGTTTGACAACGATTAGACTGAGATTTAAAAGAGAGGAAAATGTGGAGATATTTGATATTTCTGATGGCTATTAATAGCCCCAACTTCTCTCATTCAAAACACGTAAAAATTAAATAAACTTGTTGTCCATTAATTTTTTTAGAGCTTTGAAGTTGGCATTTGCACACCAGGCTATAAGGTGGGAGTACCTAAAATGAAATGAGAAAATACCTCGGGGGGAGAAGTTTAGAAGGAAAACATAGACGATATTACTTACTTTAGCTATAGGAAGAAGGGACACTATTCGACTAAGTGTACTATGCCGAAGACTAAAGGGATGGTTAAGTGCTTTAATTGCAACAAGCTGACCATACGTGGATAGGTCGTCCATAGTTGAGATAGGGTAAAATGCATGTTTTGGAAGCACCGACAACATGACCATATGCTAAGGAAAAAAGGAAGGGTGTGGTGCTTAAGGGTAAGATTTTGATTTCCAATATTTCATTAGAGTTACATTTGCCTCACACCCTTTCATTTCGATATAGAGTTCATTTTCATGAACACCTATTTTCTTGTAACCTATCTGTACTTGATTTCTTAGGATATAGGGTTATTTTAGTTATGGATTTGTTAGAATATAATAGTGCTAGAATTTATTGTGTTGGTAGAGTTATCGCCTTATGACACCTAAAAAGGGGATAAAGCATTATAGCAGCATCAAATATGCCAAAGGTGAAGTTTGAGATTCCTTGCTTATATTAAAAGCTAAGGAGGATGAGAACTGAAATGTGCCAATAGTTTGAGAACTTGTGTATGTTTTCAAGCTAGTGATAAGAACGATTGAATTTCAAATGGATTTGATTTTGAGGGCACGATCTATTATTAGACCACCTAACATAAAGCCGTCCAATGAAATAGACAAAATGAAAATACAACTAGTGAAACTTGGACATAAAAGTTTCATTAGAGTGAGTAGTTCACTATGTGTAGCATCTACGGTATTGTCAATAAAACGAATGGATCGCTTCAGATGTGCATTGATTATTGGAAACTAAATGAGTTGAGAGGGAAGAATCATTATCCATCGTCTAGGTTGAACGACTTGTTTTACTAGTTAAGTGGAGCTAGAGTATTCTTACAACTAGATTCGGAAATGAGATTATCCTAATTGAGAGTAACTGAAGATAATATCTTTTAACTGTATTTACAATTGGATACCATTCATATGATTGGTCAACCATGCATTTTGGACTAACTAATGCCCTTGTGCTCTTTGTGGATCTTATGAACCAAATCTTTCACGATCAGTTGGATAAATCTGTATCAATATTCATAGACGATATTTTGGTTTATTATAACAATAAGAGAGACCATGAGGTCCATCTAAGATTGATATTGGAGAACTTGTGAATATGTTGAAGATTATGTTTTTGGAATGCCATTTTGGAAAAATGAAGTTAAGTATCTTGTTTGTGTTGTTTTGGAATATGGATTAGCAATGAATCCATCGAAAATAGAGACCTGAGATGGTAATAAAGGTGAGAAGTTTCTAAGGACTGGCCTGCTATTATCGTGAATTCATTAAGTTTTATAGCAACACCTTTGATTAAGTTGACTAGGAAGAATGATAATTTCAAATAGACCGATAGGTGTAAGGGGTCAAGTTGAAGAGCTTATGTCACGACCATGTTTTTCGACCTCCGAAAGTCGACATCAGTATGTCCACTGTATTAATCCCGAATAATCGAATGCCGGAAATACCTGACCGTAAGGGAAAAAGAAGAAAAAGGTAGAAGAAGAAGAGAAAGCAACAACACAGAATCTCACGATCGCAGCAGAACAATATAAAATCGATAACAATGGATCTTTATACAAAAAGAACTATTACTGTTTTATAAACTAACTCATCAGAGTACAACACGATCAATAACACAATACTGGACAATTATAATAACTTGTCCTCAAAAAACTGAATACACAGTATACCACACATAACGGAATATAAGTCAGATACGTGATGTACGTCTCCATCATCCAGCTCATCTCTTGAGCACCATAGCATCCTATCCTGTATCTATAATACTCGGTCTGACCTGAGCATTATAATAAAATAACACCCGAGTTAGTCTGGAAAACCAGCGTTAGAAAATAAACTCAATTGAATTATTGAAGTTTTCAAAATCCTTTGAAATCAAAGGTATCTCGTAAGACGACACCACAAATAAACATGCCGGGTTTTTATCTTACGATAACCAAAACATTTTTATCAAATCCATCTGATATTATAATAGTGTCTATAGAAAGTAAAATAGAATATAGTCGAAATGCTCGCATCTCACGTTGCAGCATAGTTAGGCACAATCAAAACCGTACGGGGGCTTGTTGGAAAATGGATTTCATACAATGGCAGGGCTACCAGGGTACCGCCCATCACAGCACCTAGTCTAGATCAGTGTACCAAGGACCACTCTCGATCCTCTACAACACAAGATCGGAGCTACCCTTTACTGGACAGCCCGAATAAGATCACCCTGCGGTTGGGATCCGCAACCGCCCACACAACCGAGATCAAGGGACTCTAGACAGGGATGACCTTACCCTAATTGGGTGCTACCCACTTAGCCTTGATGCACCTCCCTTGTTTTAGCCATTCCCGGTTGATGAGGCTTGAGGCTAAGTGTTACCTTTTTAGAACATATTCACTTAGAATGCTAATTGTCTTCCAATGACGATGGTCTGATAGCATTCGTCCACACAAGTTTCCCTGGGTCTGGACAAACTGAATCACCATCTTCATCATCTTTACAGTATTCATTCGCTACATTCAAACCAAATCGTAGTGGTTTTCTGATAATTAAATCCGATCCCGGTCTCTTCGAAACGATCAACGCATTGACCAATATTGATAATCGGCTATTGAACTATCAAATTTAAACAATCATTCAACCAATTAATTTATTTCCACTAAAAAACACCGTCTTATTAAATTTAGATTTTAAATAAATTAAATCCTTTATCCAAAAATATACACTTAAAACATTTAAAATAAAACAACTTAAATCACTTTATTCAAAATAATAGTTATGAAATTCTATAATAATTTCCCAAGTAGAACTTTAGCCAAAAACTATTTTTAAAATAAAACTGTTATATAAGGTATAAATATTTAATAGCAATCCTTTAAATCATAATACTAAATTAACCTTTAAAAATAACTAACTACTGTAATTAACTTAATTAATATTTACTATAAAATTTTAAAAACAATTTAAATAATAAATTTCTCTAAAAACATTCTTTTAAAACATCTTCAAAAACTTCTAATTTATACTTAAAGGTCTTTCTTTGAAAATATGCTTGGCTTTTTAGGAAAATACACCTTCCTCTCCAATATAGACCATCTAATCCTTTATAAATCCTTCTCAATTTATCTCCAGTTTAAATTTACTTTCCAATCCTGTAAATTTCCTTTCCCACATTTTCATAAAAATAAAACCACTATTTATTTTTAAAACACATTACCATCCCCTTATAAATTCCCATCGTGAATTTATAAGTTCAAATTATCCACTAATAAATATTTCATTTTATTTATAAACCCAATTTATAAATCCTATAGTCTCATTCCCCTTTTTAATCACTGTTTCAAAACATTTAATCGATTTCAGAATCGATTTCCTTGAATTAAATTCCATTTTAAAGTTCATTTCTTGATTTATTCAAGTTTATTCCAAAATCTATAAATCCTAGATTGACTCCTTTATTATGATTTAAAACCTTATTTAAATCTGAAATACCGATTTCATATTTTATTTCAGATTTCTTTCTTTATTTTTCCCAACTCATTTAAATCTTGATTTTAGAAATAAATCCTTTTATTCTTAAACAATATCGCTTAAGTCCTCAAAACTCCTTCATTTCCATTATTTAAAATCTCTATTTTTTCCCATACTCGAATTTATTTAATAGGATTTAAAATCAAACTTTTTATCTTTTTCCAAATTCATTCTTTTAATTTATCCAAATTCACCATAATTATTTTGATTGAAATTTCTCATTTTATTTTCCCTCAAAAATCCAATCTTTATATTTTTGTTACCTTAAAATACCAAAATACATTCATCAAGACCATAACATTCAATACTTTCAATTCTTAATATAATCTATCGCAGATTATCAAATAAGTCATATCACTGACTATGAAAATAAATTTCAATATTTTCGAGGAATCCAGTTGGATCCTTCCAACCTATTTCCCTGCATCCACAGATGTTAGCACAATATAATAATACCAATCTCACTTTGAGGGGGAAATCGTTGTAAAAAGGGTCATCTGCTATTATGCGGGGAGTATATGGTCTCATCCGTTATATATATACGGGAATATCAATCACTCCAATGTATATATATATAATATCACATCTAGACAGATAATAATTATCAAATTCAATCAATCAACCAACAATTTAATTTTAACTATTTAAAATTGACTAGTAATCCAATTTGAATGAGATTAACTCACCTTTAACTTTTAACTTGCAATCCGATCCAAACAGGCTTGTCTCTTCACCATGACCTAGTATAAACATTATATGGTTTATTATCATTTAAACTAATCGAATAATCAATTACCATTTAGAAATTTCAATTAACTAATAATTTTATTTAAACTAATTTTCCTATAATAAATAAATTTTTAGTTACTAAAATAATTAAATAAGTTAATATTCATAATACATTATTTTAAAATAAACTAGTAAGTGAAAATATGTACATATGTATATTTATTTTATTTTTTCTTTGAAACTTCGTATACTAAAAATAACCTATATAGATTAAAAATCAAATTTTTATATAAAATATACAACATTTACAATTCCTATATTATCCAAAATGTTATATACACAAACATACATAAATTAGATTCTAATTGAATAAAATTCCTTTCAAACCCATACATTAAAATAAAAACAGAATTGTTTTATAAATCTTACTGTAATATTTTTTCTTCTTCTGTTTTCTATAATATGTTCATATATATGTGTTATTAAATTTAAATTGAAACATATACCATGCTGCCCTCACGAACCCAAAGCCCTAACTCGAGCTTCCCCTTGCCCGTGTACCCCACACGAACCCTAGTCGCGATTCGAACGAGAGCACACCCAACTTCGACCCCAATGCCATCGGCCATGGCCCTTCCCCCCACCACAGTCGACGCCAGACCCTCTAGAAAATGCCGAGTTCCTCTCCTACGCGTGCGACTTCAGTCGCGACGTCGACCCTCCCCCAACAGCGCGCCTACAGTACCAAGCTTCAATCGCTCTCAAACTCATCTACCAGGCAACGCCTAGCTCCAAAAGCCACCACGACCTTCCGAGCTTTGCCTCCAAGCATGCCTTGCCTTGCCTAACCTGACTCCGACCTCAGCTTCACCATCCTTTGATGCTCGTGCTCGCACGATTGAAGACGACACGTGATCCCCTTGCGTTGACACTTCGACCTGACAACGAACGACCTAATCCACATTTTCGAATGAGTTCGGCCATTTTTTAACATATGAATTTGATTTCAATATCTAAGAGGATGAAAGAAGGGTGGCTTCGATTCATCTTGTTCAGTTCCACTTTTTTTTGAAGTGGATTCCATTTCCATAGAGAAAGAAGAAGGGATGTTTCGATTTTGAAATGAAGCGGAGGAGAGGAAGATTTTGTTCGTTATTATATATATATATATTATTTATTTTTCCTTCCATCGATTGAAGGAGGCAAGACATGATTTAACGACTGAAAAGTTGAGGGTAGCATGTACCAAGAGGGAGGCAAGAAGTGACATTGGCGTATAAGAGAAGAGCTACAATGATTTGAAAAAAAACTAATGTGCCGGAATTTCAGCTGATGGTTGACTACAATATACGAATATATATATATATATATTAATTCAAATTCAAATTGTCTCGATAAATGTAAATTAAAATCTCGACCTCCTATCGTGGCATACCGCAAGGTGTCCATAATGTTATACCTCTATTTCGAATGCAATGGAAAAGCTTTCGAGTCCTAATTTGATCGTATGGAGAAGATAGCTTTTTGGATCCAATTATTATATTGAATTTTCGATATAAATTTCAGCGCGTTTATATTTCGTACGGCCAAACGTTAACTCCAAATGCCATAAAATTTAAAATCCAATAATAGTACAATATTATGGATCCAATGAAACTAGTTTCATCGAATTCCGAGGCTGTGCCTTGGAAGACTATTTTTAAATATCAATTTGAATGATATATTTTTAAAACTGAACAAATCACTTCCAAATTCAATTTTAAAACTTCTATTATCTTCAATATTATAAATATAAATTTTATGAACCTTTAAATTATTTTTAACAGGCTTAAAACCCCCGATTTAATATTTTACGCTATTTCCAATTATTAAACTAATTATTAAATTATCCAATAAATAGTTATTTTGAAATTCAAGTTAAAAGTTAACTTTTAAATATTTAAAATCAACTAAATATCCTAATTTCAAATATCTAAAATTCCGAAACGCACCTATCTTGATTGTACTTTAAGGAAAAATGAAATAGTCATTTACGTAGATGCTCTTGGAACCAGACTGGGAGCTGTGTTAATGCAAAAGAGACAATTGATAAACTATGCATCCCAATAGTTGAGACCATATAAGGTATGCTATCTAACTCATGACTTAGCATTAGTAGCAGAAATCTTTGCATTAAAGATTTGAATAAATATTTATTTAGAGAGTGGTTTGACTGGTAGATGGACCCTAATTCTCTTAAATATACATACACTTATAAGGAGTTGAACATGAGGCATCAAAGATGGTTAGAGTTCTTGGTGGCATACGACTTCGATGTAGAGTATCCGCGGGGAAAGGGGAACATAGTTGTCAATGCTTTGAATAGAAAGTAGAAGCTTCGACTGTTAGCTACGATTATGGAATGGAAGGCCTTAGAGACGTTAGCTTCTTAGGGTATGCATTTTAGGTTGAATGCAGGATTAAGTAAGGATTTGGTGCAATAGCAAGCTTGATTGTCCATGGATAGAATTATTCCAAGGCAACAAGAGGACCCATCGTTAGTCGAGAGGATTAGACGATTAGAGATGAGTGTGGAGATAGAAGATCTAAAAGAATTTGAGATAGACTCGAAAACATAGCCTAGAAAGAAAGGAAGATTGTGTGTCCTAAATGTGGTTGATCTTCGGAAGGAGGTCTTGGAGGAAAGTTATTAGGAGAAGTTTACGGTCAGTCCTATATGAACGAAGATGTAACATGACTTGAAATGATTGTTCTTTTAGGAAGGGATATAGAGGGAGTCGACAAAAGTGTTTAATTCATTTCACATATCTGCAAGTGAAGGCTGAGCATCAAAAGTCGAGTGATTTACGTCAACCATTAGAGGTTTCGACTTGGAAATAGGATTCAATTTCTATGGATTTTATAGATGAGTTGCCAAGGTCAAGCGGGAAATGATGGTTTGTGGGTAATAGTTGATAGACTTACTAAGAGTGCTTAATTTATCTAAGTGAAGATGACAAAAGTGACAATTAACTTAGAGAAGCTATATGTGAAGAATGTTGTAAGACTTTATGGGATTTCGAGCGGCATTATCAGTGATAGACCCGTTGTTTACCAATGAGTACTAGAGAATTTTATGGAGTACATTGGCACATAATTAAACTTATGTATGACTTATCACTCATAGATGGACCGACCCAATAGAAAGGGTGAACCAAGTTCTAGATGATTTGGTGAAAGCATGTGTCCATGATTTTGTAAGGTCTTGGGAAAAACATTTGCATTTGGTAGAGTTTTCCTTTAATAACATTTACTAGAGGAGTATTGGAATAATACCAATTGGGGAACTTTATGAGAGACCATATAAGTCACATGTATGTTCGTAAGACATGAAGATAGATTCATATTAGGGCCTAACTTGGTATAGGATGCCACTGGGAAGTTAGAGTTAATTTATGCTAGAATGAAGATTGCACCGTCAAGGCAAAAAAGCTATGTTGATAAGAGAGCAAGAAACTAAAGTTCATATATAGGCAATCATGTGCTTGTGAATGTTTCACCGATGAGACGTTATACACACTTTGGAAGGTAGGGTAATTGTCTTCTAGATATGTATGTCCATTTCCTGTGATAGATCGAATTAGTAAACTCACATATCAAGCCGATTTGCCTAGTGGTTTAGCATGTGTGCATAGTGATTTTCATGCATCACATTTGAGGATGTGCATGTGACCCTAATGCAGTATTAGAACTGGGCGCTATTGAGGACTTAATTTGATGTATGTTCAACGACTGAAAGAAATAGTAGGTTGTGATACAAAGGATTTAAGGAACAATGTTATTAGACTTTTTCACGTCTAGTGCGGTGATGATTAAGATAATTATACCCATAAATTATAGAATAAGGTTAGGGATATCTATCATGAGTTAGTTTAAATATTCATAGATGTAGCAATATGATTTGATGTCTATTGTACGAACTAGTATTGGCATTAATGTATCGTATGATATGTTTATGTATTATAGTTGCATTAATGCATTAGGATTGATGATTGATGATTTTACGTTAGTAGGGCATTTGATCAATTGTTGTACTTGTATGTATGTTTATTATTGATGATAGAGGTCATTGCCCTACCTTATTCGAATTTCAAGGATGAAATACGTGTAAGGAGGAAGACCGTAACACCACACATTTGGAATACCATAATAAAAGCTTAATTAATAATACGGTTTATTAAATAATAATTTCATGAATTTAATTAAAGGAATTAATCAAGGGGAAATTTAATTAATTAAGTTTGGGATACTTAAAAAATTAATTGAGTGCACTACGGATAATTATAACAGTTAATTTCCAACCATAAAAGGTAAAATGGATGAAGGGATTTGCATGATAAGGGGTAAAGGAATTAATTAAATTAGGTAAGGAAGGATTTTAATCCAAACCCAAATTATTAACCTTAATATCCCTAAATACATGTCATTCTCTTTCATTCAGAAAAACCAATCAAAATACAATCTAGGCTGCCATTAACAAGAGTAGGATAAAGAAGAATAAATAAAGAAAATACTCAAGCTTATTTTCTAAAGGAAGAGGAGATTTTAGTTAATCTTTTTATCTAAGTGCGTAATGCTAATCCTATTTCATATCCAAATTGGTTTTGATTCGGATCATGTGTTTATTCAATGTTTATAATGATGATAAATATGTTTTGGTCATGATAGATGAATTCTATACAATTTATGTGCTTAAATGACGTAGTTAGTAACATGTTTTAGAGTAAAACATGCATTGATCATCGCCAAATGAATTAAAATTTTAACATGTTGTTTATAACATTAGATCTGAGATGCTTGTTTAATTTCATAATCTTTAGAGTTATAATTAATTTGTTATGAAATTTCTAAGATAAATTCACTAATGTTAATGTAAAGTGTTTACGATTTTCTATGAATTTTCCTTGATTTTTTGATATAATATGAATTAAATGGAAAGGAAGAAGATATCCTTAATTATTGAGTTAAGTAAAGAAATAGTTAATTGAGAATGTAATTACTAAGGAGGATAATGGCTTGACTCTGAAATTTCTACCATAAATCTAAAAGTAGTGAATGGAAATATGCATATGTAAAGACTAATCAGAAGTGGTTACCTTGTTAAGTAACATTGTAGCTTTCTGCTTATAAGTGAAATTTGCATTATAAATAGGATAGAAAATATCTGATAGCCTCTTATCATATGGACACGATAGTCACTTATCTAAACTCGATAGTTATATGAATGATAACATTATCTTATAAACTTTATAGCCATAAGTACGATATCGTAACCTTATAAACTCGATAGCCATAAGCAAGGTGGCATTACTAGATAGCTATAAGCACGATAGATTATTTTTTTAACTTGATAGTTATAAGCAGTATAGCATTAGCTTATGAACCCGATAGCGGTAGGGTCGATAGCCAGTTTATATAATATGTAGACTGTAGCTATAGAAATGGTAACTTGTTCATGCAACATCTATGAAGACGATAACTTATGTATATGCGATAGATAAACATTTACATATGTGATAGCTAGTATTTCATATTTCTATTAGTTAAAAATGCTAATAATCGAAAGCATTTTGGAAGCCAACATCCATGATGTTTAACTTGAATTTTATAGCATGTAATATTAAAAATTAAATGATGATAGGTTAGAGAAGTAATAACTTATGTAAACATGGAAATGGCTAAATCTTATGATAAGTTGTATCAACTTATGTAAATGAAATAAAAAGTTTAATCTAAAATAAATTGAAAGATTTTGACCAACATATAAGGGTGTATGGAATATGTAAGGTATATAGTTAATATTGAATTAACGGACCGAACCAAAGATTTTAAATATGCCCATTATTGGAGATATTGAATGGCAGGTGCTAAGGCTTAGCTAAGTTTAAATTTAATGGGTATATAGTAGGGTGGCAACACTTGGGAAGTTTAATGGGTTCAATTGCAAATTAACTCTAGTGTGAGTAAATAACACCAAAATGAATGTAAAGGATGAATCGGCAATGTGAAAAGAAAATATTTCTAGGACCAAGAGAGGATATTGATGCTTTGTAAAGATGCTTTCTAGATTATATTTAGGGTGTTTACATTCAATCTCCTATGAGAGTTAGAGAAGTTTTAGTCAGGATGGCTTCCAAGGTGGATAATTTACTATTTCACCAATAATGTTGTTCAAGAAATTTGAATTAGTGATGAATAAACCTTGTGTGGCATTCAGTAAATGATGTGAAGGATAAGTAGTAAATAAAAACCTAAATAAGAAGTTAAGGTGGAACTTATGGTAAGAAACAAAGACTATATGACATGGTTCATAGTCTGTTGGTGATAAGTATAAGCGGTAATTATGATGATTGTATGACATAGTTTATAATGTAGTCTTAAGTATATAGGTTATACTTATGACTGAATGAATTCTTGTTTGATGAAGTTCATGATACGACGTTGTTAACGTTACATGATATATGTAATTGATGTTTATGTTTTAAGGAGCACAAAACTTATGCCGCATAGCGGCGTAGTCTTACTATATTTTGTAATTGTGGAGAAGTATTACTCATAACAGGCTTTATGTTTGACCCATGATTTTAATATTGTTTTTTCCATAAACTCATAGGTAGTAATTCAAGTAGGCTGGATTTATGGGATTAACCAGGTTATCTTGAAGATGAATGCAATTTCGAAGATGAAGCAGGAGGCTTAATGGTTACTAGTATTTTGTTTTGTTTCGATGTTGTAAAACCATGCTCTATGAATGGTTGAGTGAACATGTTGGTATCTTCATATGTCGGGAACGTCACTATTATCTATGTTTATTTATATTCACCCCCATATGGAAATATTTTGGAAAATATACATGTAAAGACAATTTGTGAACGAAAGAGCATTCAACCGCTTTGTTGAAAATAAAATGGATCTCATTTTGTTGTTTGGAAATAATTCTTGGGATGATTGCAGCATCATCATCGTTCATTTTAGAGTCATAAAATGAGAAATGTTACAATGTGGTATCAGAGCTTAGGCTAAGGGTCACTGAATTAAAATAGAGCTAAGAATATATATAAGTAGAAACCGGATAGTAGAAAATGAACACTGGAGAAAGGGTATATGCCATATATATAACTACTTGTATATTATTATAGATGTGCAGGTGAATATATTTAACCCTCTATAATTGCTTTCCCTTTCTTTCCTATTGTTTATTAGGAGAGCTTACTTGCGCATAAAACAAGACTCAGGAGTAGAAGGGGAAGATTGACGTTAGGAGGTGCTAGGGAAAACGGTACTAAAGGAACTGTAAGTATGCTAATGAATGACCAAGGAATGAAGGCAATCCAGAACATCAATGCTGAAATCGGAGCTAGATATAAATGCTCTCTTTCATCAGTATATGATGGAGATGATGAGGCAATAACTAGCTGAAGTTGTAGAGCCAAGACCAGTTGTTAGGGGAGATTTCTTAATCAAGACTATAAGAACTATGAAAGAAAGGAGTTTACTGAGGAAGAGCTAGTTAAAAGTATTGAACTAGCTTAAGATGTGTGATCAAATCTTTGGTGACATTGGTTATGATGACGCTCGAAAAAGGGGGTTGGCTTCCTGTCAACTTCAAGAAGATGATTTAGACTAGTGAGAGGCATTGACGGTTGAGATTCCAAAGAAGAAGGTTACTTAGGATCAATTTAAGGAGCGATTCGAGGCTCGGTTCATTCCTAAATCGCATAAGAGTTCTCGTATCAGGAGTTTTTGGAATTGAAACCAGGGGAGATGATGTTTGAGGGGTATACCTAGCATTTTAACTCTTTGTCGAAATACGATAGAGAAAATATCCAAACACCACTAAAAAAGAATAAGAAGTTACTAAGGGCTTGAGGAAGGGATTAAATCTTAAGGTGATGGCACATCTATTGGCAACCTTCGAGTTGGTTGTGCAGATGATAAGAATGTATGACAATTTGTGTCAAGAGGAGGAAAGGTTGATGTTAGACCCAAGATTGGGCAGAGAAGTCATTCTACCTATATTGAAAGGAGAATAAGAACCATTATAAAAGAGGAATGACCTTAGGAGGAGAAGTTCACAAGGCAAACATAGTTGATGTTACTTGCTTTAACTGTGGGTAGAAGGAACATTTTTTGACTAAACGTACTACGTTGGAGAATAAAAGGAAGGCCAAGTGCTTTTACCGCAACAAGCATGGTCATAAGAAGAGAGATTATCAAGAGTTAAGATAGGGGAAAATGTCTACTTTGGAATGACCAGCAGCGGGACCAACTACTATGAAGAAACTGAAAGTTGTAGTGCATGAAGTTATGGTTCTGATTTCTTGTACTTTTGTTAGAGTTTTATTTGATACCGATGCTATATACTCTTTCATTATGAAAGATTTAGTTCATATGCTAGGGTAGGATGTTACCAGTTTAGTTACATCTTTGTGTGTGGTTAACGCAATCGATGGTTATGTCACTCTCGGATTAAGGTGCATAAATGTTGAGTTTGTTTTGCATGGACACTTTTTTCTTGTGACCCATATGTGCTTGAATTTGTAGGTTATGGGGTTATTTGAGGTATAAATTGGTTAGAATGGAATGGCACTATAATTTACTATGTGATAGAATTATCTCCTTAAGACACCCAAATGAAGGAGAAAGCGATATGGCAGCGTTACAAGTGTTGAAGGAGAAGTTTGGTTCTCCCAATTTTGTGTTAAAAGCTAAGGAGGAAAAGATTGGAAAAGTGCAAGAATTGGTAAATGTGTTCGAGCCTTTAAGGGGATTACCAAATTAAAGAGAAAATTACTTTTGAATAAATAAGATTCTTAGGGCATAATTTATTAGTTGACCATCTAGTAAACAGCCGCCCATGGAGATGGACGAGTTGAAAATGCAACTAGTCGAACTTGTGCATAAATATTTCATTAGGCTAAGTATTTCAGAATAAAGAGCATCCATGGTATTTGTGAAGAAATTGAATGGATCGCTTAGATGTGCATTCATTATCTAAAACTGAATGAGTTGACAACGAAGAATCACTATACATTAACTAGGATATATGACTTGTAAGATCAATTAAGTGGAGCTAGAGTATTCTTCCAACTAGATTTGACAATGGGGTCCCACCAACTATGAGTAGTAAAAATAGCATTCCTTTCATCTTGTTTAATTAGGACAAGATATAGTTTATATAAAGTGGTTAGCCTTGATCTTTAAACTAACTAATGCCTCTGCATTCTTTCTAGATACTTACGATCTAATTCTTTCACGATCGGTTGGATAGATGTGTATTGATCATCATATATGATATTATGGGTAATAAAAGAATAAGCAACGCCATGGGGTCCATCTTGGATTTATGTTAGAGGCTTTAAGAAAACAAATTTGTAGGCGAAGTTTTCTATTTTTGGAAGCATGAAGTAAAGGTTCTTGGTCATTTTGTTTTGAAATATAGATTTGTATTGGATCTATCAAAGATACAGACCATTTTAAGTTGGAAGAAACTAAACATGGTAACGGAGGCGACAATTTTCTTAGGATTGGCTGGCTATTATCACAAATTTATCAAAGATTTCTCGTGTATAGTAACACCCTTACTAAGTTGACCTAGAAGAATGATAAGTTCGATTGGACCGATATGTGTAAGAGGTCATTTTGGAAGTTGAAGAAGTTGCTGACGAATGCACCTATCTTAATTGTAAGAAAGGAATCAAGATTTGTTCATCTACATTGATGATTTTGGAAGTGGATTGGGAGCAGTGTTGATGCAAAAGGTAAAATTTATAACTTATGCATCCCGACAATTGAGACTGCATGAATTTTGCTATCCGATTCATGACTTGGAGTCGGTAGTAGTAATCTTTGCACTGAAAACTTGGGAACATTATTTATTGGGATAGCGACTTGAGTTTTATATGAATCATAAGTCTTTTAGTTTACTCTCTTATCTCTTAAAAGGAGTTGATTATAAGACAGTTGATAGGGCTAGAGTTCTTGGCGGCATACGACTTCAACATAGAGTATACGCTGGGAAAAAGAAACAAGGTTGCTTATGCTTTGAGTAGTAAAGATCAAAATAGAGCGTTAACCATAGTTATTGAATGGAATGCCTTAGTGGTATTGGCTTCTTGTGGTATACATTTAGGATGAATGTGAGATCTAGTTGGGATCCAAGTTCATTAGCAAGCTTGGTAGTTCGTCAACCCACAAGTGTTAAATCATTGCGTGGTAATGAAAAGACCTATTATTAGATGAAATGATTAGGTGATTAGAGATGGATGTGGACACATCAGATTTTAGAGGATTTAGGATAGATTCGTAAGGATGGCTTAGAAAGAAAAGAAGAATGTGTGTCCTAAATGTGGGAGACTTCAGAAGGAGGTCATAGAGGAGAGTCATTGGTCTAAGTTCATGATTCATCCCAGTGGAACGAAGATGTATCGCGACATGACATGAGTGCTCTTTTAAGATGGGATGAAGTGTATGTTGGTGAATGTTTGAAGAGATGTTTCACATGCCATAAAGTGAATTCTGAACATTAAAAGCCGAGCGTTTAACTACAACCTTTGTAGGTTTAGACATGGGAGTGAGATTCACTTTCTATGAATTTTGTAGATGCATTGTCATGGTCAATAGTGTGAAGCAATAATAGATTGGTAATGGTCGATAGAGTGACTAAGAGCACCTACTTCATCTTACTGAAGACGACAAGGAAAACTACTAGCTTGGTAAAGCTATATGAGAGAATGGTGCGAGACTCCATTAGATTCTAAGTGACATTGTTTGTGATAGAGACCTGTTGTTTACCAATGTGTCAACAGGCAAATAATTAAACTTAAGTATGAATTATCATCCACAGATGCACAGTCAAACAAATAGGAATATCTATCCACATTTAATTGAGATATTTATGGACATAGCAGTATGCTTTCTTGTCTATTGTTTAAAACAGTAGCGATATTAGCATATCTTATCATGACAACTCGCACCTCCGGACACGTCGATTCAAAGCCTAAAATGACTTTAGAACTAGCATCTTGCCAAGCAGTACAAGTCATTGGGGTTTTAAAACATTTCACTATACAGAGAATTATATAATTTTAAAGCATTATACACTTTCATATCTCATAGTGGAAGGAAGTGAAATATAAATAGTGAAAATAATCCAGATCAAATAATAGTCTTTAAGGTACATAGTCCATACAGTAATATCTTCTAACTGTAGTGTGTTATGTCCGATATGTGGAAATAACATAATACAAAATAGAGTACATGGAGAGTAACAATGGATAAATGCAACTCTAGGCGCTTAGCATCCTCTTCCACGCATTATATCTAGGCTAAATTACCTGCTGATATATCCTCCTGTAGCAGGTACAAAAGGGGAAGAAAATGAGTGGACCAGACAAATTATGATAAATGAATTATATTACTAATGTATGGTTTTCACAAGCAAATAACTTTATTTAAAATATATATAACCTAGGGTATCCATTTATATTTAATTACTACACATGAAAGATTGGTTATTTACAAATTAAGGGTATAATTCTAAATTCACCTTGCGATCATAACCAAATTACAATGGTTTCTAAACAAGGGTTTAACAACTAACGCCTAATTACTCTAGGGCAATTCCTAGTAAGTTAACCCTAATGATTAATTTTCTAACCAACATTGGGTTAACATTCCCAAATGTAACGTTTCGGATTTTTCGTTGCCGAAAAATCGAATAGTTATGGGTTTAAGAAAAAGAAAAGAAAAAGAAAAGAAGAGAGAAAAAGGTAGAAAATTTAGATACGGAAAAGAAGATAGAAAATTTTAAAAATAGAAGAAAAGAGAATAGAACAGAAAGAAAACAAAAGAAAATAGGACGGAACAGAAAACAACAGAACAACATCAGAATCTCACAATTCGCAGCGGAACAACATATAATAATAAATGAATAATATTTAAACAAAGAACTATATCAGTTATTACATTTTATCACATTACATTACATCATATCATCAGAGTGTATAACAACAACAAACAGTGCAGCGGAAAAAGAAATACTATATAAGTAATATGCCATGCCATCCATCTTGCCTCCAGCAACTCCAGAATATCCAGAATATCCTGATAAACCTAACTCTTGACTGCCCGTGTGGAAATTGGTGGGCACCCAGAGTTTAGGAAGGAAAACAATAAACTCCAAGTCAGTCATGTGACTGGTGTGAGAACTCAAAACAGTTTATTTAACTTTAAAAATCAAAATAGAGGAATATTTTTAAATTCAATTCGCAATGCTTTTAAAAATGAGACTACCATAAGACCTCCTGCCACACACACAATGCAAACGCAGACTTGGAGAAGATTTCTCCTTATGATAGCCAAAGATGCTTGATACGTATTTAAAATCAAATCAATTTTGATATTATTATTAGTGCATAGTGTAGAAGAAATTCATTTCGAAAGTAGAATATAAATCTTAGCCAGCATAGGTACCATTATATTATGCCTACTAATAGCTACCATATTAGATGGCAGGTTCTACAACTAAAACCGTACAAGTCACGTATTGTTTCTTTGGATTTCCAACAAATGGTCAGGCCAAGGAACTTCCCATTGCCACATGAGAATGCCTCTGGAAAGACATCCCCGAGAACCAAACCGGAACCCTGCCAACACAAGGCCAGGTTACCCCTAACTGGGTAACTACTGACACGAGCACGCCATTCCCCGATCGTAAACGACCTTTCTCACGGGATCCCGAAAACCAACAACCACAAAGTAATAAATTCGTAGTAACCACATAGGTTAAATATCTGGGCTCCATACCATGATACCACCTTTATCCAGAAGGAAATGTACATACCCTAAAGGGTGCTACCCCTCATAACCTTGCTGCATCTTTCCTGTTTTGACCATTTCCGGGGTGTGAGGTTCGACGAAGTCACGTCCACAAAAACATACTTTATACAAAAGCCATGCTTTGGGTCAACAAATGATCAACACAATGATCACTAAGATAGACGATCAAATAAACGATCCTATCACAATAATCAAAACAATGATCATTTCAGCAACACTCAGCATGTCACATTACCAAATTGGGAATATATCGTTGATAACTTTAACTATATAACCTCTGAGCTCGTACGTCTCAGAGAAGGGTGTTAAGCTAAA
Source organism: Allium cepa (assembly GCA_030765085.1). NCBI lineage: Eukaryota > Viridiplantae > Streptophyta > Magnoliopsida > Asparagales > Amaryllidaceae > Allium > Allium cepa. The sequence goes on from CM060943.1 coordinate 436,625,887, forward strand.
AGAATAAATTCTTCGCCACCAACAGAAATATATTTGAATGAAATCGGCTTTATATCTCAACTTGTAATGTCAGACACACAATCCATACAAGTCTGTTCCGGGATCGAACAAAACCGAAGGCACTTACAAAGAAGTCCTTGCAATCCGGATATTCACAATCCTGATCGGATTTCCCATCACTTAGGGGGTCTCTATACCGCTGCAACTCAGTGCAGAGACAATCGACAGGTCATCCTATCGCTCTCGCAAATACCGGGTCTTCAACACCGATCTTCAATGCAATTCACAACGACGTATCACATATTCGGAATGGGTTATACGACCCCATGGTCCTTTCCCGGTTAACCCGAATAGTGAGCGCTTATTCAAAAATAAGTGTAGCATTCACATTCAATCAAATCACATCAATTACCCATTCAAAGGGAAATATTGATAGTCGGTTATTGAACTATCACTGGACATGCACACATCACCAGATTCCAAATAATTTTCCAAATTATTTATTTTCCAAAATATCTCTACAAGATATAAACTTTCAATACTTCAAAAATAAATCAATATTTATTTTTAAACAAATTCCACTTCCTTTATAAATTCCTTAGTGAATTTATAATTCCAAGATATCAATGAATATTCGATTTCAATTATTCATTTTAATTTTCTTTCCAATTTATCTTCAAAAAGATAAATTCTCAAAATATTCACTTTATATTGGAAAACATTTCCATACTTATACATTCATAAGTAATTCATAATTTTTATTTATTTTCAACACTTGGAAAATATTCAATATACTTCAATCGAAATTAAGTATATATTTCATTCTATTAAGGAAATCATTCTCTTAAACATATTTATTTGGGCTAAAACGAATGTTACGTAAAACATCGTTACGACAACCCAAAAATCACTAGTATAGGGATTCGAAATTAAATAGATATATAAATCCCAATACTATACAAAACATTTCCTTTCGGAAATCATTTATTATAACAACAGTGTTATAGTCCATTATTTCCTTCTATTTCTCGAAAACGTCTATTTCAACAATAAATGTTGAAATCTATGGTTTCGAATCTCAACACAATTTAAAACATCGTTAGATCGTTTTAATTCTATTTCAATATCACATTCAAAACAATTTCTTTAACATCTTATTCACTATTCAAAAACGTGAATATACTACGTTAACAATTTCATCCCTTTATTCATTTTAATTCAAAGGATTATTCACTATTCAAAAATGTGAATATAACTCCATTTATAGGTTATAACAATTAACTTATCAAAATAAATCGTTTGCGAATTTATAAAACAACGTTCATAAATTCCATTTTTATTTATTCTATAAAAACTTCCTTTTTATAAATTCCTTTATTAACCTATTCCAGTTTATAACTCAATTATAAACTAAAAGTTCATATTATAAGTTAAACACTTAAAATCTATTTGTTTACAAAAATCGTTCCTTTGAACTTCATAATTATAAATCTTATAACTTATAAGATTCAATTATTCATCCAAATCTATTCCTCAATTAACTTCACCAATTTATAAATCTTACTATTTATAAATTTTATTTATAACTTCACAGTTTATAATTCTATAAATTTCATTCATTTATGAAATCCATTTTCACTTCATTCAAACACTTATAAAATTCGTTTTATAATGTCTATATTTCTATTTATAAATATCCATTTATAATTCTCTTAATATAAATCAAATTATATTATTCTTTAAACGTCTTTAAATTCCTTTAAAAACTTCATCATTTTGATTTATAAAATAATCAAATTTTATAAATCCTATATTTAAACTTTTTATAACAAGTTCAGAATCCCAATTTAAACTCTTTTATAAAGTCATTAATTCCTTATTTTCAAAAATCAGCTTTTAACTATATTTCTTAAAAATCATAATTTTTATAACTTTAAAAATTATAACGTTTATTTATTTAAAATGGATCAATTCCAAAATTATTTTATAAAACGTATACTTTCTAAAATCACTTTAAAAATCATTTTAAAATTCCAAAATTTGGTCTAATGATGCTACATACCAAATAGTCAACCACGACAACAACGATATCATATATCAATATGAAAATCCATCAAATATCAAAATATCTGAAATCAAATAAAAACTGTTGAGGAATCCAGTTGGATCCCTCCAACCTGTTTTCCTGCATCCAAAAACATTAGCACAATACCAATTTCGCTCCGGTACGAAATTATCGCGGTATATGTTCTTATTAAATATTATCCGCTTAATAACGGCGCAATAGGGTCTCATCCGCTAAACAAAAAAATGCGGGAAATCAACAACTGCAATATATACATATGCCAATATATATATATTGATATTATATATAATACCAATTTCACTGTTTATGAAATATTCGCGGTATATGTTTTTAATAAATAACATCCGCTTACTAACCGCGTATAATGTCTATTTTAACAATCAATAGATATCAATCAACATTCAAACGTGCATTCAAATATTTTAAATCTAACTATTTAAAATAAAATCGAAACTGATTCGATTGAGTGAGAAGTTCTCACCTTGATTTTAAATTCCGTTTTAGCGATTTATTTCGAATAAAATTAAACGGACGTTTAATTTTATCCAAAATTCTCACTAACTCCAAACGACTCCAAACTAACTCCATCGCATAGTGCTCGTCCATACGATTCCAACGCAACTGGTTTCGCGCGTTTTCGACCTCGTATGAAAAAGTTATGAATTATTGAAGTTACACGATTTATATACACAATTTCAACATACTTAACAATTTTAATACCCAAAGCAATTAACAGCCGTTGGATCCAAACAAAACCCATCAGGGCCGTTCCTCTCTTCTTCCTCTCCCTCTCGTTCTCCTCTCCCAGACAACATACGCGCATACATGAACCCATTTAGAAAACTAGGGTTACATGCCGTTGCCACATCGCTCAACTATACTTCATCAAACAACCACCATCGCGAAGCTCTCGACCCAAGCTATGCTCGGCCTGAACAGTGGTGAACTCGCCCCCCCCCCCCCTGATACTTGCGCACGCAAGTGAACGTGGCACGTTTGTGCCCAATTTCCCATCGATCCGCTCAACTATTCTCGATCATAACCGTTGAATATAAGGATCTCACGTAGCTCTACAACTTTGTAGTTGGAGATTTCTTGAATGGGTTTGTGGATTGAAAGATAATTGAAGAAAAGGGACTGCAATTTTCGGCCATCCATTGGGGTGAACGGCGGCTAGGGTTGCATTTTATATTTTTTTTTATTTTTGTGAATTAAAGGGGTATTTATAGAGAACGAACGACACTATTCATCCCGGAAATTCCGAACTCCGATTTACGCGCCGTAACCAGCGTTTCTAGGGTTTACCCCGCGTTCCGGACACAATGGAACAGGTTTCGGAAGCTAATTCGGAAGTATGTGCGAGTTATGGCTATAAACGCTCAATTTAAATTAAACCGATTTAACTCGATTTCTAGGCGTTTTAATTTGTACCGGACAAACCGTAAATTCAATTGACACGAAATTTGAAACCTTACAATAATATCACATTATGGATCCGATGAAACTGGTTTCGTCGAAATCCGAGACTTTTTGAAAAATGGCTATTTTAGCTCGCCAAATTTAAATTAAAAATAAATCGATGCGTTTCGAGTTGCCACGATCAAACGATAACTCCGATTGACACGAAATTTGAAATCCGGTAATAACTAACTATTACGGATCCAATGGAACTAGTTTCGTTCAATTCTGAGACTGTTCAAAAATTGGCTATTTTCACTAGTCGATTTAAATATTAAAATATTCAATTTTCACAAATTAACTTTTAATTCGATTTTAAAAGTTCTAAAATATCATTCTAACTCCCATATGATAAAATAAAATTTTACAAATCATTTTCAATCATATTTAACTCAATTTTCAATTATTTCCATAATTTAACGTATTAAATTATCGATTTAATTATTCAATAAAATCCAGTAATTCAAATAAAAATTTATTTGACTTATAAATTCACTTATTAATATTTAAAATTAATTAAATATTCATATTTAAATTACTAAAAATTCTGGGTCGTTACAATCTTCCCCACTTAAAAGAATTTCGTCCTCGAAATTATAAGTAAGAAAAGTATAGAATTTATTTACTTTCCAAAAATTCATAATTAAATTTCTTATAATACTTTACTAAGTTTTCAAATCATACTTAGTTATCTTTTCAAAAACAACTACTATTGTTTAACTTTCAATTCCAAAATCAAAGTTAAGTTTTCAAAATTTTCCAATTTTCTCAAATTTTTTTCCTAACGCCTTAAATTTCCGGAAAAATTCGCCATAGTCTCCTTTGCGCGGCTCGATCCGAAAAAAAATGACAGTATATATATATCACAAATATACATCTCATCAAGTAATGAGGCATCCCGAAGGGAAAAAAGTGTAAAAGTACGATATTTAATCCGAGATATGTACCTTATATTTTATTAGCTAGCATATACGGCTAATATAGCGCAAAAGCGAGCTCCAAATGCGAAGCAAACGAGATCCGCACCTACTAATTACTCAACAAACAACATGAGAACATGCACATATGAAAATAACCTCAATATACAACATATATCTCCATAACAACTATATATGTCACATAGCAAATGCAACATATTCAAACATCAACCAACTAGCATTCAACAAATTCATAATCAATATATATTCATTCATATTCTCATTAATATTCAATGAATTGGTTTTCCATTTAAATCATATTTGATTCATTACAGTGGATGTTTACTAACATTCATTTTCAATTAGTTTATATTCACTAATTCATATTCAAGTTGGTACACTTCCAATTTTATTAAATCAATTTCATTAACACGTAATGAATTATATACAATCAACTAACAATCATATAGCAATCAATGTATATTAATTACAACCAAATTTCCTTTGCTTTCAATTACATTCATTTTGGTTTAACACCTTTAATTAAATTGACTTCCATTCAATTTATTCAGCTTCCAATAACATTTGATTTCAATGAATTAACACCTATATTCATTATTCCTTATCAACTTAATTCACATTCAATTGATTCACATTCAATTCATTAATTCAATTCAATTACTACAGTTGAATTTCATTTATCTTTGAATTCACTTTCATTTACAACTCATATTCATACATATATTCATATAGTTTCACTTCTTATATATATAAGTTTATTTCACAATTGTAAATCACATTAATTATAATTCAATTCTTATAATTCTTTATACTTATACAATTATTCTTTTATTTAGGTTATTCAAACATCTAAACAATCAACTTATATACACTTTAATAATTCTGAAAAATTATTTCTTTATATATAAAAATATAATCAAGGTAAAATTATTTCATTTACCCAATTTAAAACAATACCGTGTCGAACTGTTCTGTACAAGTGTTTAGAGATCCCTATCAACAACGTTAATTACTCGTATTAACCAAAATCTATATACCACTCAACAAACCAATCATCACAATATAAAACAATTTTATATATTCACTAACGAATACGCTCTCATAGCTATTATTACACTCAACTCATTCTAGAGTACTGCTGACTCTATCTCTAATGAGTAATACCCAACAGAACCATGGTTGTCGCTTAACCATAAGCTCTGATACCAAATGTAACGTTTCGGATTTTTCGTTGCCGAAAAACCGAATAGTTATGGGTTTAAGAAAAAGAAAAGAAAAAGCAAAGAAGAGAGAAAAAGGTAGAAAATTTAGATACGGAAAAGAAGATAGAAAATTTTAAAAATAGAAGAAAAGAGAATAGAACAGAAAGAAAACAAAAGAAAATAGGACGGAACAGAAAACAACAGAACAACATCAGAATCTCACAATTCGCAGCGGAACAACATATAATAATAAATGAATAATCTTTAAACAAAGAACTATATCAGTTATTACATTTTATCACATTACATTACATCATATCATCAGAGTGTACAACAACAACAAACAGTGCAGCGGAAAAAGAAATACTATATAAGTAATATGCCATGCCATCCATCTTGCCTCCAGCAACTCCAGAATATCCAGAATATCCTGATAAACCTAACTCTTGACTGCCCGTGTGGAAATTGGTGGGGACCCAGAGTTTAGGAAGGAAAACAATAAACTCCAAGTCAGTCATGTGACTGGTGTGAGAACTCAAAACAGTTTATTTAACTTTAAAAATCAAAATAGAGGAATATTTTTAAATTCAATTCGCAATGCTTTTAAAAATGAGACTACCATAAGACCTCCTGCCACACACACAATGCAAACGCAGACTTGGAGAAGATTTCTCCTTATGATAGCCAAAGATGCTTGATACGTATTTAAAATCAAATCAATTTTGATATTATTATTAGTGCATAGTGTAGAAGAAATTCATTTCGAAAGTAGAATATAAATCTTAGCCAGCATAGGTACCATTATATTATGCCTACTAATAGTTACCATATTAGATGGCAGGTTCTACAACTAAAACCGTACAAGTCACGTATTGTTTCTTTGGATTTCCAACAAATGGTCAGGCCAAGGAACTTCCCATTGCCACATGAGAATGCCTCTGGAAAGACATCCCCGAGAACCAAACCGGAACTCTGCCAACACAAGGCCGGGTTACCCCTAACTGGGTAACTACTGACACGAGCACGCCATTCCCCGATCGTAAACGACCTTTCTCACGGGATCCCGAAAACCAACAACCACAAAGTAATAAATTCGTAGTAACCACATAGGTTAAATATCTGGGCTCCATACCATGATACCACCTCTATCCAGAAGGAAATGTACATACCCTAAAGGGTGCTACCCCTCATAACCTTGCTGCATCTTTCCTGTTTTGACCATTTCCGGGGTGTGAGGTTCGACGAAGTCACGTCCATAAAAACATACTTTATACAAAAGCCATGCTTTGGGTCAACAAATGATCAACACAATGATCACTAAGATAGACGATCAAATAAACGATCCTATCACAATAATCAACACAATGATCATTTCAGCAACACTCAGCATGTCACATTACCAAATTGGGAATATATCGCTGATAACTTCAACTATATAACCTCTGAGCTCGTACGTCTCAGAGAAGGGTGTTAAGCTAAAAGAATAAATTCTTCGCCACCAACAGAAATATATTTGAATGAAATCGGCTTTATATCTCAACTTGTAATGTCAGACACACAATCCATACAAGTCTGTTCCGGGATCGAACAAAACCGAAGGCACTTACAAAGAAGTCCTTGCAATCCGGATATTCACAATCCTGATCGGATTTCCCATCACTTAGGGAGTCTCTATACCGCTGCAACTCAGTGCAGAGACAATCGACAGGTCATCCTATCGCTCTCGCAAATACCGGGTCTTCAACACCGATCTTCAATGCAATTCACAACGACGTATCACATATTCGGAATGGGTTATACGACCCCATGGTCCTTTTCCGGTTAACCCGAATAGTGAGCGCTTATTCAAAAATAAGTGTAGCATTCACATTCAATCAAATCACATCAATTACCCATTCAAAGGGAAATATTGATAGTCGGTTATTGAACTATCACTGGACATGCACACATTACCAGATTCCAAATAATTTTCCAAATTATTTATTTTCCAAAATATCTCTACAAGATATAAACTTTCAATACTTCAAAAATAAATCAATATTTATTTTTAAACAAATTCCACTTCCTTTATAAATTCCTTAGTGAATTTATAATTCCAAGATATCAATGAATATTCGATTTCAATTATTCATTTTAATTTTCTTTCCAATTTATCTTCAAAAAGATAAATTCTCAAAATATTCACTTTATATTGGAAAACATTTCCATACTTATACATTCATAAGTAATTCACAATTTTTATTTATTTTCAACACTTGGAAAATATTCAATATACTTCAATCGAAATTAAGTATATATTTCATTCTATTAAGGAAATCATTCTCTTAAACATATTTATTTGGGCTAAAACGAATGTTACGTAAAATATCGTTACGACAACCCAAAAATCACTAGTATAGGGATTCGAAATTAAATAGATATATAAATCCCAATACTATACAAAACATTTCCTTTCGGAAATCATTTATTATAACAACAGTGTTATAGTCCATTATTTCCTTCTATTTCTCGAAAACGTCTATTTCAACAATAAATGTTGAAATCTATGGTTTCGAATCTCAACACAATTTAAAACATCGTTAGATCGTTTTAATTCTATTTCAATATCACATTCAAAACAATTTCTTTAACATCTTATTCACTATTCAAAAACGTGAATATACTACGTTAACAATTTCATCCTTTTATTCATTTTAATTCAAAGGATTATTCACTATTCAAAAATGTGAATATAACTCCATTTATAGGTTATAACAATTAACTTATCAAAATAATTCGTTTGCGAATTTATAAAACAACGTTCATAAATTCCATTTTTATTTATTCTATAAAAACTTCCTTTTTATAAATTCCTTTATTAACCTATTCCAGTTTATAACTCAATTATAAACTAAAAGTTCATATTATAAGTTAAACACTTAAAATCTATTTGTTTGCAAAAATCGTTCCTTTGAACTTCATAATTATAAATCTTATAACTTATAAGATTCAATTATTCATCCAAATCTATTCCTCAATTAACTTCACCAATTTATAAATCTTACTATTTATAAATTTTATTTATAACTTCACAGTTTATAATTCTATAAATTTCATTCATTTATGAAATTCATTTTCACTTCATTCAAACACTTATAAAACTCGTTTTATAATGTCTATATTTCTATTTATAAATATCCATTTATAAATCTCTTAATATAAATCAAATTATATTATTCTTTAAAACGTCTTTAAATTCCTTTAAAAACTTCACCATTTTGATTTATAAAATAATCAAATTTTATAAATCCTATATTTAAACTTTTTATAACAAGTTCAGAATCCCAATTTAAACTCTTTTATAAAGTCATTAATTCCTTATTTTCAAAAATCATCTTTTAACTATATTTCTTAAAAATCATAATTTTTATAACTTTAAAAATTATAACGTTTATTTATTTAAAATGGATCAATTCCAAAATTATTTTATAAAACGTATACTTTCTAAAATCACTTTAAAAATCATTTTAAAATTCCAAAATTTGGTCCAATGATGCTACATACCAAATAGTCAATCACGACAACAACGATATCATATATCAATATGAAAATCCATCAAATATCAAAATATCTGAAATCAAATAAAAACTGTTGAGGAATCCAGTTGGATCCCTCCAACCTGTTTTCCTGCATCCAAAAACATTAGCACAATACCAATTTCGCTCCGGTACGAAATTATCGCGGTATATGTTCTTATTAAATATTATCCGCTTAATAACGGCGCAATAGGGTCTCATCCGCTAAACAAAAAAATGCGGGAAATCAACAACTGCAATATATACATATGCCAATATATATATATTGATATTATATATAATACCAATTTCACTGTTTATGAAATATTCGCGGTATATGTTTTTAATAAATAACATCCGCTTACTAACGGCGTATAATGTCTATTTTAACAATCAATAGATATCAATCAACATTCAAACATGCATTCAAATATTTTAAATCTAACTATTTAAAATAAAATCGAAACTGATTCGATTGAGTGAGAAGTTCTCACCTTGATTTTAAATTCCGTTTTAGCGATTTATTTCGAATAAAATTAAACGGACGTTTAATTTTACCCAAAATTCTCACTAACTCCAAACGACTCCAAACCAACTCCATCGCGTAGTGCTCATCCATACGATTCCAACGCAACTGGTTTCGCGCGTTTTCGACCTCGTATGAAAAAGTTATGAATTATTGAAGTTACACGATTTATATACACAATTTCAACATACTTAACAATTTTAATACCCAAAGCAATTAACAGCCGTTGGATCCAAACAAAACCCATCAGGGCCGTTCCTCTCTTCTTCCTCTCCCTCTCGTTCTCCTCTCCCAGACAACATACGCGCATACACGAACCCATTTAGAAAACTAGGGTTACATGCCGTTGCCACATCGCTCAACTATACTTCATCAAACAACCACCATCGCGAAGCTCTCGACCCAAGCTATGCTCGGCCTGAACAGTGGTGAACTCGCCCCCCCTGCTACTTGCGCACGCAAGTGAACGTGGCACGTTTGTGCCCAATTTCCCATCGATCCGCTCAACTATTCTCGATCATAACCATTGAATATAAGGATCTCACGTAGCTCTACAACTTTGTAGTTGGAGATTTCTTGAATGGGTTTGTGGATTGAAAGATAATTGAAGAAAAGGGACTGCAATTTTCGGCCATCCATCGGGGTGAACGGCGGCTAGGGTTGCATTTTATATTTTTTTTTATTTTTGTGAATTAAAGGGGTATTTATAGAGAACGAACGACACTATTCATCCCGGAAATTCCGAACTCCGATTTACGCGCCGTAACCAGCGTTTCTAGGGTTTACCCCACGTTCCGGACACAATGGAACAGGTTTCGAAAGCTAATTCGGAAGTATGTGCGAGTTATGGCTATAAACGCTCAATTTAAATTAAACCGATTTAACTCGATTTCTAGGCGTTTTAATTTGTACCGGACAAACCGTAAATTCAATTGACACGAAATTTGAAACCTTACAATAATATCACATTACGGATCCGATGAAACTGGTTTCGTCGAAATCCGAGACTTTTTGAAAAATGGCTATTTTAGCTCGCCAAATTTAAATTAAAAATAAATCGATGCGTTTCGAGTTGCCACGATCAAACGATAACTCCGATTGACACGAAATTTGAAATCCGGTAATAACTAACTATTACGGATCCAATGGAACTGGTTTCGTTCAATTCTGAGACTGTTCAAAAATTGGCTATTTTCACTAGTCGATTTAAATATTAAAATATTCAATTTTCACAAATTAACTTTTAATTCGATTTTAAAAGTTCTAAAATATCATTCTAACTCCCATATGATAAAATAAAATTTTACAAATCATTTTCAATCATATTTAACTCAATTTTCAATTATTTCCATAATTTAACGTATTAAATTATCGATTTAATTATTCAATAAAATCCAATAATTCAAATAAAAATTTATTTGACTTATAAATTCACTTATTAATATTTAAAATTAATTAAATATTCATATTTAAATTACTAAAAATTCTGGGTCGTTACACCAAATGACAAACCACGTTTCTTGCACTTACACACTGAGCGAACATTACAATCCATGAGCTCACACTAGTATACCATTGCAATGATTTATGACCCATCTAAGCATTCATGTCAACATATCAATGGTAAACATGTCGTATGTTCTTTATCATTCAATCTAAAGTATTTAAAAAAATCACTATACTGATTTCCTCATTAGTCTAGCCGTTACTCAATCGAGTACCCCTACTATTCCAGATGCCTTGGCCCCTTCCCTGGTTCCTACTTGTTTAACATGCGATCAGTGTACCTCAATAACAATAAGATCTTCTAATTGCACTGCTAACGTTTGCCTTGTCGAGTACCATGCTATGCCGGCCATGAAGTGATACTACTCGCTGCACCTGCTCGATAAAGCTATGTGAACTCCTAACAGTCGATACAGTAGTATTTAAGTACCTTTACTTTCCTTACTTGGTCTGTAATAGGTCCAGGTTCAACTTAGGCTTACTGAAGCTATTCAGACGTCTGAATTTCCACTTTAGACATTTGATTACTTGATACTTAAAAAACAATCTCTAGCCATTTGCTTGATACTTAAGAAAACAATCTCTAGGCTTTCAGACATTCGACTTCCTTATCTGAACGTCTGACTAATTTCATATGTTTGAAAAAGGGTTTAGATATCTAAAATAAGTTGAATTTGAACTACAAACTCTTGGGTTGGAATCTTGTAATCCAGACATCTGACTTTAATTTCCAAACGTCTAATTGAATTTTTAGACGTCTGGCCAGGCATCTGGTCATGTTTTCTAGATTTATATTCTTTTTTTTAATTCGTCTTCTTCGTGATTTTGGATATAGGTATAAGGCGTTTTTTTCAACTAGACTTTTGTGTGCATCTTTTATACCTTAGTTTACCCTAATTTGCTTGTTATAGATGTGTATTTCACTATTTTATTTAAAACAACGTAGGTAGTTCTAATGAAATTCTATGTATATTTCAATTTCAAAATAAATTCGAGGTAAAATGGAAGAACTTGATTTCTTCATTTCCAAAAAATAGAGATATAGATACACCTTCATAGAATTAGATATGAATTTCGCTAATCTAATCTTTTTCCTTTTTCGATAATTATTCGGTTAACAAATAGGGTTTCCCATCGCCACCATTCATTTTAGTACATAGCTAAAATTGTAATTCAAAAATAGATTCAAGTTGGAATTTTTATTCAATTTCATAATCTTTATTTCCAAATAATATAGAATTATAAATGAATTCAGTTACTTATAATCACTATAAACGTAGTAATCAATTCACTTACCTTTTTGAAGCATTCCCCTTCCTAATTTTTATTTGTATCTAGATTTCCTTGATTGATCCCCCTTCCTTCTCGTTTTCTCTTCTAATTTGGATTCACTCTTGCTATCTTTAATTTTGATTTCTAATTTTTTTAATTTTATTTCTATTCAGAAACTTGTTGAGGGGAAAAGTATTGTTTAGATTGAGAAGTTTTTAAGGAAGAAAAAGAAGAAATATACATATACAATGGCAACTAGGGTTTTTTAATGAGAAGAGATGAGGGTTGAGGTCTTATTTATAGCTGAAATCTAGGGTTTGCTAAGTTAGAACCAAAATCCATATTTATGTAAATGCCACTAGTTATATTTTCCATTCTTTCTAATCCGTATTATCAAATTTGACAAGTTATATATGTTTCCTAACGGTAAACGACGTTATATATGCAATGAAATAAGTCCAATGGCATAACTCTAATGTTTGCAAAAAAAAAATTATATTTTTATCTTTTAATGTAAAATTATATTTTTACCGTTATTTTTCATTTTAATTTAGTATTAAATTTTTGAGGCGTTACATTCTCCCCTCTTAAAAAAAAATTTGTCCTTGAAATCTTTAAGGACGAATTTTTTTTAATTCTCTCATTCAACCAATATCTACAACCATCTACTCAACCATCAAGCACTTGCAACCATTGTCCTTAGGTTCAATTTCTAGTGCAACATATACATATAAGTATGAAATGCATATGAACTTATAAGTAATGCAAAATTAGGTCGTCTCTCAACTAGTTGACCTTCTAAAATGCAAGTGCTTATGCCATGCACCCAAAATGTATGCAATATTATATACTTGTAATTCTGTATGGATGAGCAACCATTTGATACATATGCAATGACCATATGCATATAACTTGATAAAATAAATGAGTAAGGTAGGGGTTATATGTGTGTAGACTCACCTGAATATATCAGCCCAAGCATGCAATACTAACTAATAAAATTCATAAGGGTTAGCAATCATTATCCAAAACATTCCCTAATGACATGCTTACAAACATGCTTAGCCAAACATTCCTATCTATGGAATATACTAAGCTAAATACTACATGCACTCATAATTTTACTAATTTAAATGGAAATGTACTAGAAAAGTGCTTCGAATGGTTAACTTGGATTCTCTCCTCTGTCTCCCAAATACTTTCTACTAGGTCGTTTCCCCATTGGACTCTAACCAATTTAATTACTTTGTGGCAGAGTCACCTTATCCCATGCTCAATAATACAGGTACATGCACGGCGAACAACTAATTCCCTCTCTACTTCAACTTCCTTTAATTGATTTGGCTCGACTATAATAACTGAATTATGTAAACACTTTTGGACGTGTGATATATGGAAGACGTTGTGAACTCGCGCCAGTTATTTAGGAAACTCCACTTTATAAGCTAATTTTCTTACTCCCTCTGTGATCGAAAAAGGCCCTGAAAACCTTGATCCTAACTTTTCTAAACCATTAAATCTAATAATGGGTCAAAGCATTGAGACCTTCACAAACACTACTTGCACACCACAAACTCGTATAGATCAAGTTAACTTTCTCCATAGTCTCCCTTATCATCTCTGGTCCAAGAATGATTCCAACTGTAGTAACCCACCAACAAGATGGTGGTCTTCAAGGCTTACCATACAATGCCTTAAATGGTACCATCCCAATACTTAAGGTATAGCTATTATTATATGAGTGATCCTCCCAAGAATCTCCCAACACTAAAATGCACGTTCGGATTAAGTTATCCAATACCAGACTCACCCTCTCAATTTTTCCATCCATCTATGGGTGATAAGCGGTATTAAATTGAATTCAGTTCCCAAGCCCTCCTAAAGACTCATCTAAAACTTACTGGTGAAAAGTAGGTCTCGGTCATTGATAAGTTTAGAAGGAACTCCATGCAACCAAACTCTCTCCCTTCCATGTAAAGTCGTGAAAGATGCGACTGTCCTCATACTCCTGAATTGGATGGGAGCACATTTGGTTAATCGGTCAAATATGATCCAAATATTCTCATTCCCTTTTCTACTCATAGGTAGCCTATCAATAAAGTCCATAGATACACTTTACCATTTCCACTGTGGAATATCCAACGGCTGTAATAATCCAATAAGCTTCTTCTTCTCTGCCTTTACCCTTTGTTAAGTAAAACATTTGGAAACATACTCCACTACTGCCTCATCATACGAGGCCAATAAAAGACTCTCTTCATATCACGATACATTTTGTCGCCATTGGGATGGATAGTTATCCCAAAATGATGGGACTCGGCTAGTACCATTCAATCAACCCCATAATAAGAGGAACCCACAACTTGCCATCTATCCGCAATCACCATTTCGAATCAATGGAATAGCAATCCAAATGATTTATGTTATCCTTTATTCAACTTCTTATAATATCCATCTTTCTTCCAACTTGAACCTCCATGGTCCATAAGTGAAGGCTAAACATCTAAAGCTGCCAACAATCCTGGTGTAATGTCCAATGAAAGTCGAAAATCAAATGTAGAAATGAACTCCAAGTACTTCCACTCCAAAAACATAAGGCTTAACATCAAATACTTTCTACTTAAGGCACTAGCTATAATATTGCTTTTGTCGGGAATATAAAAGATAATGTAATCAAACGATGCGAAGAACTCCATCCACCTCTATTGCCACAAATTCAATTATTCATAGAATAATAAATAATTTAAAGACTTATGATCAGTAAATAGTTTGAACGCTCCCTTAAATGGTAATGCCTCCATGAATATCTGCCTACTCGACTCTCGTGTACCTTTGGTCATCGACTAGCATAACAAATAATTATACCCTTTTGCATCAGCACTATGCCAAGTCCCGTACCATAAGTATTGGTATATACTACAAGCGTCTTCGTACTATCAAGGAGTACCAAAAAAAGGTGCACTACTTAATAACTCCTTTAACTTGATAAAAGCATCTTCAAATTCTGTAACGTCCCGGAAATTTTCGACTTTCGAAAATTCAACATCGATACTCACTTTATCGACTGCCGAGAAATCGAAGGCCGGAAACCCGAAAAGTTATGGGTTTAAGAAGAAGAAAAGACAGAAAAGAAGAGAGAAGAAGATAGAAGATGGAGAAAAGAAAATAGAAAATAGATAGGAAAGAGAATAGAAAACAAAGAAAATAGAACGGAACAGAAAACAACAGAACAATAACAGAATCTCACAATTCGCAGCGGAACAACATATAATAATAAATGAATAATCTTTAAACAAAGAACTATATCAGTTATTACATTTTATACATTACATTTCATTACATCATATCATCATTACATCAGAGTGTACAACAACAACAACAATGCAGCGGAAAAGAAATACTATATACTAGTAATACGCCATGCCATCCAGCTTGCCTCCAGCAATTCCAGAATATCCAGAATATCCTGATAAACCTTAACTCTTGACTGCCCGTGTGGAAATTGGTGGGCACCCGGAGTTTAGGAAGGAAAACAATAAACTCCGAGTCAGTCATGTGACTGGTGTGAGAACTCAAAACAGTTTATTTATCTTTAAAATCAAAATAGAGGAATATTTTTAAAGTCAATTCGCAATGCTTTTTAAAATGAGACTACCATAAGGCCTCCCGCACACACACACAATGCAAACGCAGAATCGGAGGAGATTTCTCCTTATGATAGTCAAAGATGCTTGATACGCATTTAAAAAGAACATTTGATATTATTACTAGTGCATAGTGTAGGAAAAATTTATTTCGAAAGTAGAATATAAATCTTAGCCAACATAGACATTCCGAACTATGCCTACTATAGCTAACTATGTTCAATAGCAGGTTACCGCCACATTCCATAGCAGGTTATACAACTAAAACTGTACAAGTCTCGTATTGTTTCTTTGGATTTCCAACGAATGATCAGGCCAAGGAACTTCCCATTGCCACATGAGAATGCCTCTGGATGGACATCCCCGAGAACCAAACCGGATCTCTACCAACACAAGGCCGGGTTACCCCTAACTGAGTAACAACTGACCGAATATGCCATCCCCCGGTCCTTTGGGACCTTTTCACCCGAGCGCTCGTAATCAATTCACACAATCATAACAAAGTGTTTTCAACATGAGTAAGTATCTGGGCTCCATACCATGATACCACCCTTTTCCAGAAGGAAATGCACACATCCTAAAGGGCGCTACCCCTCATAACCTTGCTGCTTCTTTCCTGTTTTGACCATTCACGGGGTGTGAGGCTCGACGAAGTCACGTCCACAAAAACATACTTTATACAAAAGCCATGCTTTGGGTCAACAAATGATCATAGAAATGATCACCAAGATAGACGATCAAATAAACGATCCTATCACAAATAATCAACACAATAATCATTTACAGCAACACTCAGCATGTCACATTACCAAATTGGGAATATATCGCTGATAACATTCAACTACATAACCTCTGAGCTCATACGTCTCAGAGAAGGGTGTTAAGCTAAAAGAATAAATTCTCCGCCACCAACAGAAATATATTTGAAAGAAATCGGCTTTATATCTCAATTTGTAATGTCAGACATACAATCCATACAAGTCTGTTCCGGGCTCGAACAAAACCGAAGGCACTTCTCACGAAGCCCTTGCAATCCGGGTATTCACAATCCCGATCGAATTTCCCATCACTTAGGGAATCTCTATACCAGGAGCTACTCAGTGCAGAGACAATCGATAGGTCATCCTATCGCTTTCGCAAATACTCGGTCTTCAACACCGGTCATCAAATGCAATTCATAACGACGTATCACATATTCGGAATGGGTTATACGACCCCATGGTCCTTTCCCGGTTAACCCGAATAGTGAGCGCTTATTCAAAAATAAGTGTGGCATTTAAATTCAAACAAATCACATCAATTACCCATTCAAAGGGAAATATTGATAGTCGGTTATTGAACTATCAATGGATATGCACAACATCACCAGATTCCAAATAATTTTTCAAAAATCTTTATTTTCCCAAAATCATGTCTTTACTAGATATATAATTTCACACTTCAAAAATAAATCAATATTTATTTTTAAACAAATTCCACTTCCTTTTATAAATTCCATAGTGAATTTATATTTCACAATATCCATGCATATATGATTTCAATTATTCATTTCAATTTATCTTCAAAAAGATAAATTCCCAAAATATTCACTTTATATTGGAAAACATTTCCATACTTATTTAATAAGTAATTCACAAATTTTATTTATTTTCAACACTTAGAAAATATTCAATATACTTAAATCGAGATTAAGTATATATTTCATTCTTTAAGGAAATTATTCTCTTAAACATATTTATTTGGGCCAAAACGAATATTGTGTAAAACATCGTTACGACAACCCAAAATCACTAGTATAGGGATTTGAAATTAAAATAGATATATAAATCCCAATACTATACAAAATATTTCCTTTCGGAAATCATTTACTATAACAACAGTGTTATAGTCCACCATTTCCTTTTATTTCTCGAAAACGTCTATTTCAACAATAAATGTTGAAATCTATGGTTTCGAATCTCAACACATTTAAAAACATCGTTAGATCGTTTTAATTCTATTTAAAACATCAAATCTAAACATTTTCTTTAACATATTATTCACTATTCAAAACGTGAATATACTACGTTAACACATTTCATCCTTTTATACATTTTATTCTAAAGTATTATTCACAGTCAAAAACGTGAATATAACTCCATTAATAGGTTTCAACAATTTACCTATCAAAATAAGTTGTTTACGAATTTATAAAACAACGTTTATAAATTCCCTTATTAACCTATTCAATTTATAACTCAATTATAAAACAAAATTCATATTATAAGTTAAACACCTATAATTTATTTGTTTGCACAATCGTTCCTTTAAACTTCATAATTATAAATCTTATAACTTATAAGATTCAATTATTCATCCAAATATATTCTTTAATAATTTCACAAAATTTATAAATCTTACTATTTATAAATTTCATTTATAACTTCACCATTTATAATTTTATAAATTCCATTCACTTATGAATTTCATTTTCACTTCATTCAAACACTTATAAAAACTCGTTTTATAATGTCAATATTTCAATTTATAAATATCCATTTATAAATCTCTTAATATAAATCAATTTATATTATTCTTTTAAAACGTCTTTAAACTCCTTTAAAAACTTCATCATTTTGATTTATAAAATAATCAAATTTTATAAATCCTATATTTAAACTTTTTATAAATAAATTCAGAAATCCCGATTTAAACTATTTTATAAAGTCATTAACCCATATTTTTCAAAAATCAACTTTTAACTATATTTCTCAAAAATCATAATTTTTATATAACATTAAAATTATACGTTTATTTATTTAAAATGGATCAATTCAAAAAAATATTTTATAACTTATACTTTCAAAAATCACTTTAAAAATCCATTTTAAAATTCCAAATTTGGTCCAATGATGCTACACACCAAATAGTCAATTACGACAAACAACGATATCATATATCGATATGATAATCTATCAAATATCAAAATATCTGAAATCAAATAAATACTGTTGAGCAATCCAGTTGGATCCCTCCAACCTGTTTTCCTGCATCCACAAACATTAGCACAATACCAATTCCGCTCCAGTACGGAATTATCGCGGTATATGGGATTTATAATATTATCCGCTTAATAGACGGCGCAATAGGGTCTCATCCGCTAAACAAATAAATGCGGGGAAATCAACAACTACAATATATACATATGCCAATATATATATATTGCTATTATATATAATACCAATTTCACTGTTTATGAAATATTCGCGGTATATGTTTTTATTAAATAACATCCGCTTACTAACGGCGTATAATGTCTATTTTAACAATCAATAGATAACAATCATCATTCAAACATGCATTCAAATATTTTAAATCTAACTATTAAAAATAAAAATCGAAACTGATTCGATTGAGTGAGAAGTTCTCACCTTGATTTTAATTTCGTTTTAGCGATTTATTTCGAATAAAATTAAACGGACGTTTAATTTTACCCAAAATTCTCACTAACTCCAAACGACTCCAATCCAATTCCATAGCGTAGTGCTCGTCCATACGATTCCAACGCAACTGATTTCGCGCGTTTTCGACCTCGTATGAAAAAGATATGAATTTTTGAAGTTACACGAGTTTATAAAGCATATAAATTACAACATAAATTATAATTTTAAACCTAAGAAAATATGGGCCGTTAGATCCAACTTCTTTCAGATCCGTGCGTCCCCCCCCCCCCCCCTATCTTCTCCTTCCTCTTTCACGCGTTTGGCTACAGGTTATAGCCGAACCCACTTGCTTAGATTAGGGTTAAATAATTCTTCCACTACGACGAACTATAGCTCGATCAGGATGCGCCAAATCGAAGCCCTTGCTCCCTCCTTCACTCGGCCCCAACCACCTGCAGCTCGGCCCCACCTGGTGCCTAGGGTTGCGTGCGCAAGCTACAGCCATCGGCCCCCCATAGCTCCCCCTACGCGACACTAAACCCCATCATATCCGTATGGATCTAAAGATCTCGCCTTGCTCTACAATGTTGTAGTTGATCACTTCGCTTGATTGTGAATGGATTGAGAGATTTTGAGGAGGAAGTGAAATGAATTTCTGGCCATTCAATACTAAAGTGGCGGCTAGGTTTATAAATTAGGGTTTTTTTTTTTTTTAATGAAGAGAAGGGTGCTATTTATAGAGTTTTGAACGACACTATTCATCCCGGAAATTTCGAACTCCGATTTACGCGCCGTAACCAGCGTTTCTAGGGTTTACCCCGCGTTCCGGATACAATGGAACAGGTTTCGAAAGCTAATTCGGACATCTGTGCGAGTTATGGCTATAAACGTTCAATTTAAATTAAACCGATTTAAACGATTTTCTAGGCGTTTTAATTCGTACCGGACAAACGGTAAATCCAATTGACTTAAAATTTGAAACCTTACAATAATATCACATTACGGATCCGATGAAACTAGTTTCGTCGAAATCCAAGACTTTTTGAAAAATGGCTATTTTAACTCACCAAATTAATATTAAAAATAATTCTATGCGTTTCGAGCTGCCACGATCAAACGGTAACTCCGATTGACACGAAAATTGAAATCCGGTAATAACTAATTATTACGGATCCAATGGAACTGGTGTCGTTCAATTCTGAGACTGTTCAAAAATTAGCTATTTTCACTAGTCGATTTTAATATTAAAATATTCAATTTTCACAAATTAACTTTTAATTCGATTTTAAAAGTTCTAAAATATCATTCTAACTCCAACATGATAAAATAAAATTTTACAAATCATTTTCAATCATATCTAACTCAATTTTCAATTATTTCCATAATTTAACATATTAAATTATCGATTTAATTATTCAATTAAATCCAATTATTCGAAATAAAATTTATTCGACTTATAAATTCCACTTATTAATATTTAAAATAAATTAAATATTCAAATTTTAATTATTAAAATTCCTGGGTCGTTACAATCTTCCCCCCTTAAAAGAATTTCGTCCTCGAAATTATTAAGTAAGAAAAGTTATAGAATTTATTAACTTTCCAAAATTCATAGTTAAACTTCTTACAAAACTTACTAAATTTCCAAATCATACTTAGTTATCTTTTCAAAAACAATTACTATTGTTTAACTTCCAATTCCAAATCAAAGTTATAGTTTTCCAAATTTTCCAAATTTTCTCAAATTTTTTCTAACGCCTTAAATTTTCGAAAAAATTCGCCATAGTCTCCTTTGCGCGGCTCGATCCGAAAAAAATGACAGTATATATATCACAAATATACATCTCATCAAGTAATGAGGCATCCCGAAGGGAAAAAGTATAAAAGTACTGTATTTAATCCGAGATATGTACCTTATATTTTATTAGCGAGCATATACGGCTAATATAGCGCGAAAGCGAGCTCCAAATGCGAAGCAAACGCGATCCGCACCTACTAATCCCTCAACAAACAACATGAGAACCATGTATATAGACAATAGTATCAAT
Organism: Allium cepa; assembly: GCA_030765085.1. Classification (NCBI taxonomy): domain Eukaryota; kingdom Viridiplantae; phylum Streptophyta; class Magnoliopsida; order Asparagales; family Amaryllidaceae; genus Allium; species Allium cepa. Next base: position 436,647,543 of record CM060943.1, read on the forward strand.
ATACATCATATAACAACATAATAACTATATATGCCAACATAGCAAATGAAACAAAAGCAATAAATGCAACCATCAACCAACTATCATCCAAAAATTCATAATCAATAAATATTCATTCATATTCTCATTAATATTCAATGAAATAGGTTTTCAATTTAATCACATTTGATTCATTAATAGTGGATGTTTTTACTAACATTCATTTTCAGTTAGTTATCATTTACTAATTTAAATCCAATTCACATTCAATTCTATTCAAATTTATTTACTTTCAATTTGAATTCAATTTCATACCGATTATTCACATTTAATTGATTAACATTCAATCCATTCATTCAATTCAATTACAAAAGTTGAATTTCATTAATAAAACTCAAGTTCACATTTATCACTTAACTTTTATTAATTTACTTTGACACCAATATCAACTTCTAAATTCTAAAGTAAATTTCCATTTAACTTTAAATTCATTTATATTTATAACTCATATTCATAAATATATTCATATAGTTTCACTTCTTATATATATAAGTTTATTTCACAATTGCAAATCACTTTAATTATAATTCAATTCTTATAATTCTTTACTTATACAATTATTCTTTTATTTAGATTATTCAAACAACTAAACAATCAACAATCTACTTATATACACTTTAATAATTTTGAAAAATTATTCTTTTATATATAAAATATAATCAAGGTAAAATTATTTCATTTACCCAATTTAAAAACTATATTGTGTCGATTTATCTTGTTTAAGAGTTTAGAAACCCCTTTCTACGATAGTTAGCTAGACTACATCGACCGAAATCTATAAACAATCAACCGATAAGTCAACACAATACAAAACAATTTTATATTCACTAACAAATACGCACTCGTATCTATTATTACACTCAACTCATTCTAGAGTACTACTGACTCTATCTCTAATGAGTAATACCCAACAGAACCATGGTTGTCGCTTAACCATATGCTCCGATACCAACATGTAACGTCCCGGAAGTAGCGGTCACAACCGGTAGGCTTTTCAACCATCCCAGCCCCACCGTGGCTTACACCGGTACCCCAAACTTGCTTTTACGGCCAGCCTCTCGACTGTCTCAGGTTACACCTAACCAACCCCCTAAAAGAGGACGTGTAGGGGTAAGAGTCTCCCGTTCGCCACCAAACCGCGAAGCGAGAACCCCCCATCACATAGCCCAAAGCTTAACAAGACTGGTGTGAGAACTCAAAACAGTTTATTTATCTTTAAAATCAAAATAGAGGAATATTTTTAAAGTCAATTCGCAATGCTTTTTAAAATGAGACTACCATAAGGCCTCCCGCACACACACACAATGCAAACGCAGAATCAGAGGAGATTTCTCCTTATGATAGTCAAAGATGCTTGATACGCATTTAAAAAGAACATTTGATATTATTACTAGTGCATAGTGTAGGAAAAATTTATTTCGAAAGTAGAATATAAATCTTAGCCAACATAGACATTCCGAACTATGCCTACTATAGCTAACTATGTTCAATAGCAGGTTACCGCCACATTCCATAGCAGGTTATACAACTAAAACCGTACAAGTCTCGTATTGTTTCTTTGGATTTTCAACGAATGATCAGGCCAAGGAACTTCCCATTGCCACATGAGAATGACTCTGGATGGACATCCCCGAGAACCAAACCGGATCTCTACCAACACAAGGCCGGGTTACCCTTAACTGAGTAACAACTGACCGAATATGCCATCCCCCGGTCCTTTGGGACCTTTTCACCCGAGCGCTCGTAATCAATTCACACAATCATAACAAAGTGTTTTCAACATGAGTAAGTATCTGGGCTCCATACCATGATACCACCCTTTTCCAGAAGGAAATGCACACATCCTAAAGGGCGCTACCCCTCATAACCTTGCTGCTTCTTTCCTGTTTTGACCATTCACGGGGTGTGAGGCTCGACGAAGTCACGTCCACAAAAACATACTTTATACAAAAGCCATGCTTTGGGTCAACAAATGATCATAGAAATGATCACCAAGATAGACGATCAAATAAACGATCATATCACAAATAATCAACACAATGATCATTTACAGCAACACTCAGCATGTCACATTACCAAATTGGGAATATATCGCTGATAACATTCAACTACATAACCTCTGAGCTCGTACGTCTCAGAGAAGGGTGTTAAGCTAAAAGAATAAATTCTCCGCCACCAACAGAAATATATTTGAAAGAAATCGGCTTTATATCTCAATTTGTAATGTCAGACATACAATCCATACAAGTCTGTTCCGGGCTCGAACAAAACCGAAGGCACTTCTCACGAAGCCCTTGCAATCCGGGTATTCACAATCCCGATCGAATTTCCCATCACTTAGGGAATCTCTATACCAGGAGCTACCCAGTGCAGAGACAATCGATAGGTCATCCTATCGCTTTCGCAAATACTCGGTCTTCAACACCGGTCATCAAATGCAATTCATAACGACATATCACATATTCGGAATGGGTTATACGACCCCATGGTCCTTTCCCGGTTAACCCGAATAGTGAGCGCTTATTCAAAAATAAGTGTGGCATTTAAATTCAAACAAATCACATCAATTACCCATTCAAAGGGAAATATTGATAGTCGGTTATTGAACTATCAATGGATATGCACAACATCACCAGATTCCAAATAATTTTTCAAAAATCTTTATTTTCCCAAAATCATGTCTTTACTAGATATATAATTTCACACTTCAAAAATAAATCAATATTTATTTTTAAACAAATTCCACTTCCTTTTATAAATTCCATAGTGAATTTATATTTCACAATATCCATGCATATATGATTTCAATTATTCATTTCAATTTATCTTCAAAAAGATAAATTCCCAAAATATTCACTTTATATTGGAAAACATTTCCATACTTATTTAATAAGTAATTCACAAATTTTATTTATTTTCAACACTTAGAAAATATTCAATATACTTAAATCGAGATTAAGTATATATTTCATTCTTTAAGGAAATCATTCTCTTAAACATATTTATTTGGGCCAAAACGAATATTGTGTAAAACATCGTTACGACAACCCAAAATCACTAGTATAGGGATTTGAAATTAAGATAGATATATAAATCCCAATACTATACAAAACATTTCCTTTCGGAAATCATTTACTATAACAACAGTGTTATAGTCCACCATTTCCTTTTATTTCTCGAAAACGTCTATTTCAACAATAAATGTTGAAATCTATGGTTTCGAATCTCAACACATTTAAAAACATCGTTAGATCGTTTTAATTCTATTTAAAACATCAAATCTAAACATTTTCTTTAACATATTATTCACTATTCAAAACGTGAATATACTACGTTAACACATTTCATCCTTTTATACATTTTATTCTAAAGTATTATTCACAGTCAAAAACGTGAATATAACTCCATTAATAGGTTTCAACAATTTACCTATCAAAATAAGTTGTTTACGAATTTATAAAACAACGTTTATAAATTCCCTTATTAACCTATTCAATTTATAACTCAATTATAAAACAAAATTCATATTATAAGTTAAACACCTATAATTTATTTGTTTGCACAATCGTTCCTTTAAACTTCATAATTATAAATCTTATAACTTATAAGATTCAATTATTCATCCAAATATATTCTTTAATAATTTCACAAAATTTATAAATCTTACTATTTATAAATTTCATTTATAACTTCACCATTTATAATTTTATAAATTCCATTCACTTATGAAATTCATTTTCACTTCATTCAAACACTTATAAAAACTCGTTTTATAATGTCAATATTTCAATTTATAAATATCCATTTATAAATCTCTTAATATAAATCAATTTATATTATTCTTTTAAAACGTCTTTAAACTCCTTTAAAAACTTCATCATTTTGATTTATAAAATAATCAAATTTTATAAATCCTATATTTAAACTTTTTATAAATAAATTCAGAAATCCCGATTTAAACTATTTTATAAAGTCATTAACCCATATTTTTCAAAAATCAACTTTTAACTATATTTCTCAAAAATCATAATTTTTATATAACATTAAAATTATACGTTTATTTATTTAAAATGGATCAATTCAAAAAAATATTTTATAACTTATACTTTCAAAAATCACTTTAAAAATCCATTTTAAAATTCCAAATTTGGTCCAATGATGCTACACACCAAATAGTCAATTACGACAAACAACGATATCATATATCGATATGATAATCTATCAAATATCAAAATATCTGAAATCAAATAAATACTGTTGAGGAATCCAGTTGGATCCCTCCAACCTGTTTTCCTGCATCCACAAACATTAGCACAATACCAATTCCGCTCCAGTACGGAATTATCGCGGTATATGGGATTTATAATATTATCCGCTTAATAGACGGCGCAATAGGGTCTCATCCGCTAAACAAATAAATGCGGGGAAATCAACAACTACAATATATACATATGCCAATATATATATATTGCTATTATATATAATACCAATTTCACTGTTTATGAAATATTCGCGGTATATGTTTTTATTAAATAACATCCGTTTACTAACGGCGTATAATGTCTATTTTAACAATCAATAGATAACAATCATCATTCAAACATGCATTCAAATATTTTAAATCTAACTATTAAAAATAAAAATCGAAACTGATTCGATTGAGTGAGAAGTTCTCACCTTGATTTTAATTTCGTTTTAGCGATTTATTTCGAATAAAATTAAACGGACGTTTAATTTTACCCAAAATTCTCACTAACTCCAAACGACTCTAGTCCAATTCCATAGCGTAGTGCTCTTCCATACGATTCCAACGCAACTGGTTTCGTGCGTTTTCGACCTCGCATGAAAAGGATATGAATTTTTGAAGTTACACGAGTTTATAAAGCATATAAATTACAACATAAATTATAATTTTAAACCTAAGCAAATATGGGCCGTTAGATCCAACTTCTTTCAGATCCGTGCGTCCCCCCCCCATCTTCTCCTTCCTCTTTCACGCGTTTGGCTACAGGTTATAGCCGAACCCACTTGCTTAGATTAGGGTTAAATAATTCTTCCACTACGACGAACTATAGCTCGATCAGGATGCGCCAAATCGAAGCCCTTGCTCCCTCCTTCACTCGGCCCCAACCACCTGCAGCTCGGCCCCACCTGGTGCCTAGGGTTGCATGCGCAAGCTACAGCCATCGGCCCCCCATAGCCCCCCCTACGCGACACTAAACCCCATCATATCCGTATGGATCTAAAGATCTCGCCTTGCTCTACAATGTTGTAGTTGATCACTTCGCTTGATTGTGAATGGATTGAGAGATTTTGAGGAGGAAGTGAAATCAATTTCTGGCCATTCAATACTAAAGTGGCGGCTAGGTTTATAAATTAGGGTTTTTTTTTTTTTTTTTTATGAAGAGAAGGGTGCTATTTATAGAGTTTTGAACGACACTATTCATCCCGGAAATTCCGAACTCCGATTTACGCGCCGTAACCAGCGTTTCTAGGGTTTACCCCGCGTTCCGGACACAATGGAATAGGTTTCGAAAGCTAATTCGGACATCTGTGCGAGTTATGGCTATAAACGTTCAATTTAAATTAAACCGATTTAAACGATTTTCTAGGCGTTTTAATTCGTACCGGACAAACGGTAAATCCAATTGACTTGAAATTTGAAACCTTACAATAATATCACATTACGGATCCGGTGAAACTTGTTTCGTCGAAATCCGAGACTTTTTGAAAAATGGCTATTTTAACTCACCAAATTAATATTAAAAATAATTCTATGCGTTTCGAGCTGCCACGATCAAACGATAACTCCGATTGACACGAAGATTGAAATCCGGTAATAACTAATTATTACGGATCCAATGGAACTGGTCTCGTTCAATTCTGAGACTGTTCAAAAATTAGCTATTTTCACTAGTCGATTTTAATATTAAAATATTCAATTTTCACAAATTAACTTTTAATTCAATTTTAAAAGTTTTAAAATATCATTCTAACTCCAACATGATAAAATAAAATTTTACAAATCATTTTCAATCATATCTAACTCAATTTTCAATTATTTCCATAATTTAACATGTTAAATTATCGATTTAATTATTCAATTAAATCCAATTATTCGAAATAAAATTTATTCGACTTATAAATTCCACTTATTAATATTTAAAATAAATTAAATATTCAAATTTTAATTATTAAAATTCCTGGGTCGTTACAATCTTCCCCCCTTAAAAGAATTTCGTCCTCGAAATTATTAAGTAAGAAAAGTTATAGAATTTATTAACTTTCCAAAATTCATAGTTAAACTTCTTACAAAACTTACTAAATTTCCAAATCATACTTAGTTATCTTTTCAAAAACAATTACTATTGTTTAACTTTCAATTCCAAATCAAAGTTATAGTTTTCCAAATTTTCCAAATTTTCTCAAATTTTTTCTAACGCCTTAAATTTTCGGAAAAATTCGCCATAGTCTCCTTTGCGCGGCTCGATCCGAAAAAAAATGACAGTATATATATCACAAATATACATCTCATCAAGTAATGAGGCATCCCGAAGGGAAAATGTATAAAAGTACTGTATTTAATCCGAGATATGTACCTTATATTTTATTAGCGAGCATATACGGCTAATATAGCGCGAAAGCGAGCTCCAAATGCGAAGCAAACGCGATCCGCACCTACTAATCCCTCAACAAACAACATGAGAACCATGTATATAGACAATAGTATCAATATACATCATATAGCAACATAATAACTATATATGCCAACATAGCAAATGAAACAAAAGCAATAAATGCAACCATCAACCAACTATCATCCAAAAATTCATAATCAATAAATATTCATTCATATTCTCATTAATATTCAATGAAATAGGTTTTCAATTTAATCACATTTGATTCATTAATAGTGGATGTTTTTACTAACATTCATTTTCAGTTAGTTATCATTTACTAATTTAAATCCAATTCACATTCAATTCTATTCAAATTTATTTACTTTCAATTTGAATTCAATTTCATACCAATTATTCACATTTAATTGATTAACATTCAATCCATTCATTCAATTCAATTACAAAAGTTGAATTTCATTAATAAAACTCAAGTTCACATTTATCACTTAACTTTTATTAATTTACTTTGACACCAATATCAACTTCTAAATTCTAAAGTAAATTTCCATTTAACTTTAAATTCATTTATATTTATAACTCATATTCATAAATATATTCATATAGTTTCACTTCTTATATATATAAGTTTATTTCACAATTGCAAATCACTTTAATTATAATTCAATTCTTATAATTCTTTACTTATACAATTATTCTTTTATTTAGATTATTCAAACAACTAAACAATCAACAATCTACTTATATACACTTTAATAATTTTGAAAAATTATTCTTTTATATATAAAATATAATCAAGGTAAAATTATTTCATTTACCCAATTTAAAAACTATATTGTGTCGATTTATCTTGTTTAAGAGTTTAGAAACCCCTTTCTACGATAGTTAGCTAGACTACATCGACCGAAATCTATAAACAATCAACCGATAAGTCAACACAATACAAAACAATTTTATATTCACTAACAAATACGCACTCGTATCTATTATTACACTCAACTCATTCTAGAGTACTACTGACTCTATCTCTAATGAGTAATACCCAACAGAACCATGGTTGTCGCTTAACCATATGCTCCGATACCAACATGTAACGTCCCGGAAGTAGCGGTCACAACCGGTAGGCTTTTCAACCATCCCAGCCCCACCGTGGCTTACACCGGTACCCCAAACTTGCTTTTACGGCCAGCCTCTCGACTGTCTCAGGTTACACCTAACCAACCCCCTAAAAGAGGACGTGTAGGGGTAAAAGTCTCCCGTTCGCCACCAAACCGCGAAGCGAGAACCCCCCATCACATAGCCCAAAGCTTAACAAGACTGGTGTGAGAACTCAAAACAGTTTATTTATCTTTAAAATCAAAATAGAGGAATATTTTTAAAGTCAATTCGCAATGCTTTTTAAAATGAGACTACCATAAGGCCTCCCGCACACACACACAATGCAAACGCAGAATCAGAGGAGATTTCTCCTTTATATAGTCAAAGATGCTTGATACGCATTTAAAAAGAACATTTGATATTATTACTAGTGCATAGTGTAGGAAAAATTTATTTCGAAACTAGAATATAAATCTTAGCCAACATAGACATTCCGAACTATGCCTACTATAGCTAACTATGTTCAATAGCAGGTTACCGCCACATTCCATAGCAGGTTATACAACTAAAACCGTACAAGTCTCGTATTGTTTCTTTGGATTTCCAACGAATGATCAGGCCAAGGAACTTCCCATTGCCACATGAGAATGCCTCTGGATGGACATCCCCGAGAACCAAACCGGATCTCTACCAACACAAGGCCGGGTTACCCCTAACTGAGTAACAACTGACCGAATATGCCATCCCCCGGTCCTTTGGGACCTTTTCACCCGAGCGCTCGTAATCAATTCACACAATCATAACAAAGTGTTTTCAACATGAGTAAGTATCTGGGCTCCATACCATGATACCACCCTTTTCCAGAAGGAAATGCACACATCCTAAAGGGCGTACCCCTCATAACCTTGCTGCTTCTTTCCTGTTTTGACCATTCACGGGGTGTGAGGCTCGACGAAGTCACGTCCACAAAAACATACTTTATACAAAAGCCATGCTTTGGGTCAACAAATGATCATAGAAATGATCACCAAGATAGACGATCAAATAAACGATCATATCACAAATAATCAACACAATGATCATTTACAGCAACACTCAGCATGTCACATTACCAAATTGGGAATATATCGCTGATAACATTCAACTACATAACCTCTGAGCTCGTACGTCTCAGAGAAGGGTGTTAAGCTAAAAGAATAAATTCTCCGCCACCAACAGAAATATATTTGAAAGAAATCGGCTTTATATCTCAATTTGTAATGTCAGACATACAATCCATACAAGTCTGTTCCGGGCTCGAACAAAACCGAAGGCACTTCTCACGAAGCCCTTGCAATCCGGGTATTCACAATCCCGATCGAATTTCCCATCACTTAGGGAATCTCTATACCAGGAGCTACCCAGTGCAGAGACAATCGATAGGTCATCCTATCGCTTTCGCAAATACTCGGTCTTCAACACCGGTCATCAAATGCAATTCATAACGACATATCACATATTCGGAATGGGTTATACGACCCCATGGTCCTTTCCCGGTTAACCCGAATAGTGAGCGCTTATTCAAAAATAAGTGTGGCATTTAAATTCAAACAAATCACATCAATTACCCATTCAAAGGGAAATATTGATAGTCGGTTATTGAACTATCAATGGATATGCACAACATCACCAGATTCCAAATAATTTTTCAAAAATCTTTATTTTCCCAAAATCATGTCTTTACTAGATATATAATTTCACACTTCAAAAATAAATCAATATTTATTTTTAAACAAATTCCACTTCCTTTTATAAATTCCATAGTGAATTTATATTTCACAATATCCATGCATATATGATTTCAATTATTCATTTCAATTTATCTTCAAAAAGATAAATTCCCAAAATATTCACTTTATATTGGAAAACATTTCCATACTTATTTAATAAGTAATTCACAAATTTTATTTATTTTCAACACTTAGAAAATATTCAATATACTTAAATCGAGATTAAGTATATATTTCATTCTTTAAGGAAATCATTCTCTTAAACATATTTATTTGGGCCAAAACGAATATTGTGTAAAACATCGTTACGACAACCCAAAATCACTAGTATAGGGATTTGAAATTAAGATAGATATATAAATCCCAATACTATACAAAACATTTCCTTTCGGAAATCATTTACTATAACAACAGTGTTATAGTCCACCATTTCCTTTTATTTCTCGAAAACGTCTATTTCAACAATAAATGTTGAAATCTATGGTTTCGAATCTCAACACATTTAAAAACATCGTTAGATCGTTTTAATTCTATTTAAAACATCAAATCTAAACATTTTCTTTAACATATTATTCACTATTCAAAACGTGAATATACTACGTTAACACATTTCATCCTTTTATACATTTTATTCTAAAGTATTATTCACAGTCAAAAACGTGAATATAACTCCATTAATAGGTTTCAACAATTTACTTATCAAAATAAGTTGTTTACGAATTTATAAAACAACGTTTATAAATTCCCTTATTAACCTATTCAATTTATAACTCAATTATAAAAAAAAATTCATATTATAAGTTAAACACCTATATTTATTTGTTTGCACAATCGTTCCTTTAAACTTCATAATTATAAATCTTATAACTTATAAGATTCAATTATTCATCCAAATATATTCTTTAATAATTTCACAAAATTTATAAATCTTACTATTTATAAATTTCATTTATAACTTCACCATTTATAATTTTATAAATTCCATTCACTTATGAAATTCATTTTCACTTCATTCAAACACTTATAAAAACTCGTTTTATAATGTCAATATTTCAATTTATAAATATCCATTTATAAATCTCTTAATATAAATCAATTTATATTATTCTTTTAAAACGTCTTTAAACTCCTTTAAAAACTTCATCATTTTGATTTATAAAATAATCAAATTTTATAAATCCTATATTTAAACTTTTTATAAATAAATTCAGAAATCCCGATTTAAACTATTTTATAAAGTCATTAACCCATATTTTTCAAAAATCAACTTTTAACTATATTTCTCAAAAATCATAATTTTTATATAACATTAAAATTATACGTTTATTTATTTAAAATGGATCAATTCAAAAAAATATTTTATAACTTATACTTTCAAAAATCACTTTAAAAATCCATTTTAAAATTCCAAATTTGGTCCAATGATGCTACACACCAAATAGTCAATTACGACAAACAACGATATCATATATCGATATGATAATCTATCAAATATCAAAATATCTGAAATCAAATAAATACTGTTGAGGAATCCAGTTGGATCCCTCCAACCTGTTTTCCTGCATCCACAAACATTAGCACAATACCAATTCCGCTCCAGTACGGAATTATCGCGGTATATGGGATTTATAATATTATCCGCTTAATAGACGGCGCAATAGGGTCTCATCCGCTAAACAAATAAATGCGGGGAAATCAACAACTACAATATATACATATGCCAATATATATATATTGCTATTATATATAATACCAATTTCACTGTTTATGAAATATTCGCGGTATATGTTTTTATTAAATAACATCTGTTTACTAACGGCGTATAATGTCTATTTTAACAATCAATAGATAACAATCATCATTCAAACATGCATTCAAATATTTTAAATCTAACTATTAAAAATAAAAATCGAAACTGATTCGATTGAGTGAGAAGTTCTCACCTTGATTTTAATTTCGTTTTAGCGATTTATTTCGAATAAAATTAAACGGACGTTTAATTTTACCCAAAATTCTCACTAACTCCAAACGACTCTAGTCCAATTCCATAGCGTAGTGCTCTTCCATACGATTCCAACGCAACTGGTTTCGTGCGTTTTCGACCTCGCATGAAAAGGATATGAATTTTTGAAGTTACACGAGTTTATAAAGCATATAAATTACAACATAAATTATAATTTTAAACCTAAGCAAATATGGGCCGTTAGATCCAACTTCTTTCAGATCCGTGCGTCCCCCCCCCCCATCTTCTCCTTCCTCTTTCACGCGTTTGGCTACAGGTTATAGCCGAACCCACTTGCTTAGATTAGGGTTAAATAATTCTTCCACTACGACGAACTATAGCTCGATCAGGATGCGCCAAATCGAAGCCCTTGCTCCCTCCTTCACTCGGCCCCAACCACCTGCAGCTCGGCCCCACCTGGTGCCTAGGGTTGCATGTGCAAGCTACAGCCATCGGCCCCCCATAGCCCCCCCTACGCGACACTAAACCCCATCATATCCGTATGGATCTAAAGATCTCGCCTTGCTCTACAATGTTGTAGTTGATCACTTCGCTTGATTGTGAATGGATTGAGAGATTTTGAGGAGGAAGTGAAATCAATTTCTGGCCATTCAATACTAAAGTGGCGGCTAGGTTTATAAATTAGGGTTTTTTTTTTTTTTTTTATGAAGAGAAGGGTGCTATTTATAGAGTTTTGAACGACACTATTCATCCCGGAAATTCCGAACTCCGATTTACGCGCCGTAACCAGCGTTTCTAGGGTTTACCCCGCGTTCCGGACACAATGGAATAGGTTTCGAAAGCTAATTCGGACATCTGTGCGAGTTATGGCTATAAACGTTCAATTTAAATTAAACCGATTTAAACGATTTTCTAGGCGTTTTAATTCGTACCGGACAAACGGTAAATCCAATTGACTTGAAATTTGAAACCTTACAATAATATCACATTACGGATCCGGTGAAACTTGTTTCGTCGAAATCCGAGACTTTTTGAAAAATGGCTATTTTAACTCACCAAATTAATATTAAAAATAATTCTATGCGTTTCGAGCTGCCACGATCAAACGATAACTCCGATTGACACGAAGATTGAAATCCGGTAATAACTAATTATTACGGATCCAATGGAACTGGTCTCGTTCAATTCTGAGACTGTTCAAAAATTAGCTATTTTCACTAGTCGATTTTAATATTAAAATATTCAATTTTCACAAATTAACTTTTAATTCAATTTTAAAAGTTTTAAAATATCATTCTAACTCCAACATGATAAAATAAAATTTTACAAATCATTTTCAATCATATCTAACTCAATTTTCAATTATTTCCATAATTTAACATGTTAAATTATCGATTTAATTATTCAATTAAATCCAATTATTCGAAATAAAATTTATTCGACTTATAAATTCCACTTATTAATATTTAAAATAAATTAAATATTCAAATTTTAATTATTAAAATTCCTGGGTCGTTACAAATTCTGACCCCTTTTGTTTATAAAATTTTCTTGAAGAGAGAAGGAGTTTTATTTAGACTAACTTTTTTTGAGGAATAGAGAGAAGAAATATATGTTTAGATCGACTGTTAGGGTTTTACGTGAGGAGAGAAGAGGGTTATGGTCTTATTTATAGTTGAAATCAAGGGTTTGCCGAGTTAGTCCCGAAATCCATATTTATGAAAACGCCAATGGTCATATTTTCGATTATTTCCAATCCTTCTTGTCAACTTAACATGTTATATATATATATTTCTCAATGTAAACGATATTCCAGACACAATGGAATTGGTCATCTTGCCTAACTCCAACATTTGCGGAAAAAAAATTATATTTTTATCTCAATGTAAAATTAAATTTTTACCCTTGTTTTTAGTTTTAATTTATTATAAAAATTTCCACACCGTTACACTTATGTTATGGTATGTTTTTGTATTTGTAGTTGCATTAATGCATTATGAATGATGATTGACGATTTTATATTAGTATGGTACTAAAGTAATTATTTTACCTATGTGTACACTTTGTATTGATGAGAATGGTCATTGCTCTAACTTATTCGAATTTTCAAGTATAAAGTTGTTATAAGGATGTTAGACTACAACATCCCATATTTTGGAGTACTGCAATATAAACTTAATTAATAATAAGATTTATTACATAATAATTTAATGAATTTAATTAAAGGGATTTCTTCAGGCGAAATTCAATTAATATAACATCCCTTTAAAAGATTAATTGAGTGCACCAAGATTAATGAAGTGGATTTTACATAATAAGGAGTCCGAGAATTTATAAGATTAGGTAATGAGGAATTTAAATTCAAGCCCAAATTATTAATCCTCACATCCCTAAACTCATGCCATTCTCTTCATTTTCTTTCATTTCATAAAAACAAATTAAAAACAACCTAGGTCGTCATTAACAAGAGGAGGAGAAGGAAAATTAAATACAGTAATCAATCTTATTAGATTAAATCTATACATTTTTACGGTTAAATGACATACCTAATGACATGTTTTTGAGTAAAACATGAGTTAATCATGTCTAAATTTATTAAAATTTTGATACGTAACATTAGATATGAGATGGGTATTGAATTTAATAATTTTAAGATTAATAAATAAATTTTTATGAAATTTCTAAGATGAAAATGAGGAGTTTTGACTGTAAAATTATGTTTAAAAGTGTTAAATTTAATATTTTAATCTAAATTTTTTATTAAAGGTAATGGAAAATGCTTATGCTTTTTGGGAATTTTTGAAAATTTCTCCAAGGTTTTTTGAATTAATATGAATTAAGGCATATAATATCCTTAATTAATGAGTTAGTTAAAGAAATAGTGAATTAAAGAAGTAACTACAAGTGAGAATAACGTCATGATTCTAAAATTTCTGCCATAATTTACAAGTAACGAGCGAAAACATGACATGTGTAAAGACTAAGTCAAAGGGTGATTACCTTGTTAAGTAACATAGCACATAATAAAGAAATTTCCATTTTAGATGCAATAACACATATCTGATAGTCTATCATCGTATAGAAACGATGACCTCTTATCTTATAAACTCCATAGTTATAAGCACGATAACATTATCTTATAGACTTGATTACTATAAGCATGATCGATAGCAATAAGAATGATAGCATTATCTTATGAACTCGGTAGTTATAAGTGTAATAGCATTATGTGATGCACTGGTAGCTGTAAGCATGATAACATTATCTTATGGACTCGATTTCTATAGGGTTGGCAGCCTATTCATTGAATACATATAAAGATGGTAGTTATAGAAACAATTGGTTATTCGTCCAATAATTATGAAAGTAATAACTTATGTATATGAAATAGCTAAACATTAACACGTGCAATGGCTAATGTTTTCTATTTCTGTTAATTAAAATTTATGAATTGTCCAAAGCATTTTAGAAGCTAGTTTCCATGATGTTTCATTTGAATTTTATAATATGTACTTTTATAAATTAAATGATGCCAAGTTAAAAATATAATAACTTATGTAAAGATGGAAACGACTAAAGCCTAGGGTAAGCTGAGAGATGATAAGTTGTATCTACTAATTTGAAAGACAAAAATGTTTTATTTAAAAGAATTAAAAGATTTTGTACTAAATATGAGGGTCTATGGAATCTATAGGGTACTTAATTAATAATTAAATAAATGGTTGAACCAAAATTTTAAATACATCCACTTAAGGAGATATTGAATGGTAAGGTTCCAAGCCTTGGTAAAGTCTAATGGGTATATAATGGGATGCCAAGACTTGGAAGTCTAATGAGTTTAATTCAGCAAATTAACTAAAATGTGAGTAAATAACATCAAAATGGATGTAATTAATGAATGAATGATTTAACAACGTGAAATAGAAGTTTTTCTGGGACTATAGGAGGCTATTAATGCTTAGTAAGAATGCTTGCTCAAATGTATTCAGGGTGCCTACAATCAATCTCCAAGGAGAGTCAAAGTAGCTCCTTAGGAGGATGAGTGGCCATTTCACCGGTGATGTTGTTCGAGAAAGATAAACTGGTGTTAAATAAACCTTGTGTGGTAATCACTAAATGCAGTTAAGGATAACTAGTAAATGGACACCTAAATAAGAGTATATGGTGGACCTTGTGACTTGAAATGAAGACTTTATGACAAGGTCCATGATATGTTGATGATATGTATAAGTGATACTCGTGATGATTATACGAAATGTTTCATAATGTGATGTTAATTATAAGGTATACTTATGACTAAATGGATGATTATACAATGTAGTTTATGATATAATGTTGTTAATGTCAAATGATATGATGTAATTATAGTTGATGTTTTAGTGAGGGGAAAATCTATTCTGCATTGCAACGTAGTCTCGTGTTCTTTTGTACCTAGGGAGAAGTATTACTCAAAACAGGCTTTATGTTTGACCTATGTTTTAACTTTGTTTTACCATAAACACATGAGTACTCATTTGAGCAGGCCGAGTTTATGAGATTAGCTAGGTTATCATGAAGACAAATAAAGTTCCAAAGATGAAGCAGAGGTTTAGTGGTTACTATATTTTATTTTGTTCCACTATTGTTAAACTAAAAACTAGGCCTGACTTACATGTTTAAGTGGAGGAATTTAATGATACTTGGGCAAGAGGATTAGTTCTTGGACAAGTATGCAAGTCGTTGTATAGTCAAGTAGTCAATATACAAAGAGGAAACTATGCAAGTTCTTTTTCATGAAATCTTAATTAGAATTTGACCTAGCTGGTTGTTGAAGTCCGAAAACGAGCTATTTATTTATGCTTGAATAAAAATTAAAACTAGGAAGAATTACAATATTGAAAATATGCCTCCTTATTGGGGAATACGTGCCCATTTATAGAGAAATTACACCCATAGATCTTTGACATATGGCAACTACTAGGCTTGGATGGTTAAGATTTGCCGACATGGTATATTGTTGATATTACATGTGGCATAGCTTAGTTTTTCTTTGTTCATGATGACATGGCATGATTGGATCGACCAAGAGCCACCACGTGGCTGATTAGGAAACTTTTGTGCTTATTTAGATGTATGATGGTGGCATTTTTAGGCACTTGATAGCACTATCGTTGACATGTGATAGCTTGTCGATACTTGACACTCGATAGCATTATTGTTAACATGCGATAGCTTAAATCATTGACACTTGATAGCACTATTATTGACACGCAATAGCTTGTTAATCCTTGACACTCAATTGTTGACATGTGATAGCTTGTTAAACCTTGACACTCGATAGCATTATATCTCGTAACTAGATAGTTTCAACATCTTTGGCATGCGATAGCTTTCTTCCTTGGCACTCGATATCTTTAACAGATTTACACCTTGGCATGTGATCACTCACTTATACCTTGGCACTCGATATCTTTAATTCTTGTTACATGATAGTTTCCCTGTTGTTAGTATACAATAGCTCTTTATCCCTTGTCACTCGATAGCTTTAAACCTTAGCATGCGATGGTCCACTATGTCTTAATACTCGATGGCTTTAGTTCTTTTCAGTCGATAGCTTCAATATCTTTAGTATGCGATTGATGTTTATCCTTTGGTACTCGATAACTTCAATCACTTTGTACCTTGAACCTCAATAGCCATATTCCTGTTTAAACCATTTGAAAATCTGTTTATAACAATTACCCCCCTCCCCTTTTATAGAAAGTGTTTTATACTTTAGTATTAAAGAACAATGCTTTTTATTCATTTATTCTTAAGCTAACTCTTGGTATTCTTTGAATGTGACATCTTGACCATGAAAACTTCAATGCCTTAAATCAACGATAATTACTCATTTCTTTTCCCTTACAAATCTCTATCTTCCTCTCTTTCTCTCTCTCTCTCTCTCTCTCTCTCACGCTTTTACTAGTTCTTTTGAAATTGAGATGAAGATTCAAATTCTTTCTCAAAATCTCAAGTCATTCAAGTTTAATCATTTTAAGGCAATACTTTATTTATTATAATTTTCTGTTCGCACTTTGATTTAATATGCTTTGGCAAATTTCAATTTAATTTGACATTTATTTTGCTGATATAGAAAATTGATGAATTTTTATGCACAATTCGGGAAAAATCAAGTTTGATCTTCAATCGCTGTAAATTTACTTAATTAGTTATTTGTGGATCCATTACCCATATCAAATTGCATGACAGTTGTCTCCTTTAAGTTGTGATAGTTATTCCATTCTTTGCCATCCGATAGGTTATAAGTTTTAGCACCTGATAGCTTTAAATTCTAAACACTCTATTGCTTTGTAAGCATTGAAACTTGATAGATTATAAGTTTCAACACTCGATAACTTTAAGTTCTAAATAGTGATAATTTGTAAGCTTTGACAGTCAATAGATTATAAGTTTCAATACTCGATGGCTTTTAATATTAAACACTTGATTGCCTTATAAGCTTCAACACTCGCTTGATTATAAGTTTCAACACTCAATAGCTTTATGTTTTAAACATTCAGTAGCTTAAAAATCTTCAACACCCAATAGCTATAGCTTTGAGTTTGAAAACACTCGATACCTTATTTTAAGTTTTAATACTGAAACTTTCGAACGCCACAGTTTTCATCACTTAATAGGTTTTCAAGTTTTATCATTCATTATCTTTAAAAATTTAAAAATTTGATAGTTTTAGCACGCGAAAACTAAAAAAAAAAAAAAAAAAAAAAAACAAATTTAAGGTATTTTGTCAATTTATGCTTTTATATTCTTATTTATTTAGGAACAAAGTCTAGAATGAAAAAGGAAACGTCTAAAGAGTCTACGAGCACTTCCAGAGTTAAGAGAAAATCAAAGTCAGCCGAAGAGGAAGTCTATGTTAATTGTCAGTCATTAATCATCACATAGGAGGAATTTAATTCTATTATTCAACATTTCAGAATTACTGAAGTTGAGGCTAGGGCTCCAAGTCCTTCATGCAGAATTGATACTTCGTCGGAAGAGTCCATCCACATTTAGCATTCATATTACCTTCCTTTTAAAGATCAATCACCAAAGCCTTGGTTGCTTTAAGAATAGCACCCATTCGGGTTTTCTTCACCTAAAAAATCCAAAGCAGAAAATTCATCCATATAGGTTGCCACTGGTTCCTTTGTAGAAGCAGCTATCGCAACTTTAGCTAATGCTTCTTCTTCAGAATGCCCTGAAATCAACATAATGTAACACTCCCCTTTTGATATCATTAGTTAATTTGCACAAGTCATAGGGGCTTGACTCTCCCCTTTTGATAGGAAAATAGGAGCTTCGTCCAACCGTGATGATTTGTTATTATTTGCTTTCCACTCTCTCTTGATCTCATCTATGGAAGCTTTGGGCTCTCATACTGCTTCTTCCAAGGCCATCTTCTTCTTATAATTCAGTAACTTGTCTTGGTATGCTCTATTCTATACTTGATTTGCAAATTTTACTCCTCCACTCCGACTAAGCTTTTTATTTTAGGTTGAGAAACAAGTTTTATCAACGCAAGGGTCTTATTCTAACTCCTCTTAGCAACCATATTCCCTTCAACAACTAAATTCAACACTCTTCACTAACATTAAGGCTCTCGAGACTGAAAATTGGGAGCTCTAGGCTTCCATTGTCACTAAATATTTACAAGCCTCGACTCTTCTTGATGTAGGAAAAGTAAAGGTTAAAGTCATGGAGGAAATTTTTAAAGGCAATGAAAAAGATCTCCTGTTAGATATGGAAGAAACAAGACCAGCCTCGTCTAAAGTGGTGAGTCTCAAAGAAAGATTGGCAAGAAAGGTTTATTTATTAAAAAAGTTAAATACTTCTTTAATTGCCGCCAAAGCTAAAATTCCTCCTTCCTACAACAAGTTCTTCCTTCTTCTAAAGACAGATGTGCTTAGGAAGCTTTATTTGTGGTATATAAATATAATGTTAATTGATACTCAGATTTGGCTTTTCCTTTGCTGGATTCGACCGGAACTGATTATGAAAGAAGGTTTAACATAACACTTGATCCAATTCCTAGGGATTTGCCCGAGTTTGGAGATGATGAACCTATCAAACCAGAAGAGTACTTAAATTTGATGAACTAACAACGATGATGATGAAGACAGTGACGACGACGTTGAGGCTAATGAAAATATCATGGGGACTTGACAAGAAAAGACAAGTATGTGACCCATACAATCATGGGTTGGAAGATAGTGGCTATTAAACAGGTCATAATGTTGACCGTCATCCTCCTATAGATCCTAGGATTGATGATGCTTGGCCACCTAAAGGGCCTTTCGATTGGTCTTACAAATCCAACTTGAGTAATCTTGGCTTATTATCTTTATCTTCATAAGTTAGGAAAGGTCTTTCTCCAAGGTTGAAATCTTCTGTGAATCCATTTAGGTAATTTAACTATCATGTCACTTCCATTTTCATTAGGCTATTCTTATTAGATTTTAAAACTTTATTCGTATTATTAGAGTAAACGGAGAAATATACATTACTTTGAAATTTTATTAGACAATAATAGAAGTGAAAATTTTAGACTTAATCATGAAAGGGGAAATTTTGTAAAGATTTATACAAATATAATTATGATTATAAATATAAATATGAAACTCTTAAACATCTTACGTTTTTAGAGGGTTTTAAAAACAAATATTTCACACCTCTCCTCCAAAAGTCTTGTTTTCAACAATCAAACTTCCAGAAAGAAAATGAAGAACTTACCGCCCACTTTTGGAAGCTTGTTAAAGAAAAGGCACAGAGAAAAACTTACGAATTGCCTTTAACTAGATTATATCACATTCCATACAACCAATTTTTCCTTTTTAGGTGTTGACTATGGGGGTTTGATTAAACGACTTCGTAAAAGATATCTTGATGAGCGTGGTTCAGACGCTTATCATGGGAATGGTGGAATATGCCTAAAGTTAGTACTACTCTTCTTACTGTTGATTTGCTTCCCCTGGATAAAGTCCAGCATAACAAAGATCGATTATTTTTAATCTATTCTTTTGTGAACCCTTATAATTCTAGTTGTTCAGTTGTAATGGACATTCATGCTTTCATTAATATATCTATGATTTCTGTTCCGTAAATTCCTTGATTTGATTTTAGCTTCAATTTGTCCTTGGTGTGCAAGTTTTAGTGTTTTTACCTATTTCTACATTGTCACCTTTTCCAAAAGATATTTTAAAGTAAATTGTATAGATTAAAGATAATTTTTTAGGATAGTTCCTCCTCAATTGAAAAGTCTTGAAGTATTGCTTACTTCATAACCATCATCGTATATAATTATATATACACGATTCTCTAATCTGGATTTAGTTTTCTAGGAGACCAGAATATCAATTTTTCATGAGATTTGAGCTAATTATGCAAAATTACTATGTGGCGAAATTAGTCATTGTTTCAAAGAATGATATTTTTGAAGTTTCCCTCATGTTGACACTCCTCCTAGTGTTGAAGTCCCTTTTACAACTACCTTTTCTATTTCTCCTTTATCTTATTAGAGAATTCAGGATTTTCGTTTCAAAGTTTAAGAATTAATTAAGAAGTATATTTGATTTGATTTTCGTTGAATGTAATAGTGTTACTTGTAATACCATATTACCAATAAAGAATTTTATTTGTGTCATTTTCTTCTTCTCTTTAGTTATCAAGTGTCAGTCCTAACTTTATTTTATATTTTTATTTCGAACAATGATTAATCTTTATCACTCAGAGATCCTAACCTTTCTTAACTTCCTAATGATATTTAATCTAGATTTTTCTGAATATGTAGATTCGTCCTTCTTGTTCTATGCTAGGATTATCCTCAATTGAGAACACTGAATTGAACAACTTGTATGAAAAGTACATGCGTTCAATTTATACCCTGAGAGTTTCCTAATAAATAATTTCTGAAACCAAAAAGAAAATCCCTTCGAAGTTAAGGAAATTCAGGAATTGATGGGGAAACTCAATTTAGAAGCTTACCGTCAACAACCTAAATATGATATAGAATTTGCTTAATAAATCAGTTCATATCTAATTTAGAGGTTGGTCTACTTAAACTAGAAATGACAATCAATTTCATGAAATTATTTTAACTTAAGGAGAGATAGGACTTCCTACCCCTACCTAAGTTTGTCATTCTAACAAAACTTCTTTGTAAAGATCTACTTTGTCATGTGGTCGTTCAACACGTGGTAACAGTTTTTTGTTTTGACTTTGGCAGCGCCCTCTTCAGTGGATGAATCAGGGGAGTTGATCAACTTGAGCAAGTCTTTTAAGTTTGAATGCAATCAAAGATTAAAGGAACATTGTAATAAGAAATTTGTTAATGAATTTTCCAGTCCTCGGCTTTAGATAGAAAAATTGAAACGTGGAAAGAATGAACTTATTTTAAAGGTACAAAAATATGAAAGTGATAAAAAAAATTTATCTTATTAAGATTCTCAATCGAAGGGCGCTAATAAAACTTATGAGTGGGAGACAGCTACTCAAATTGACTCAATCGATACTCATAATGCTATTTGTCAAAAAGAGAAAAATTTGACGGAATATCCACTTATGGCAATCCAGCACGTTTTAACCCTTCTTCCATGGTAGTGATTTTGATAAAAGAGGTAAAGGAACTTATAGTTTAAATAGAATTGATGCAATTCTTTATCTTTAGAGTTTCTCAACTAGATTCTCTAGTAGATTATTTGATTGAAGATTGTCGCTTTTAATTTATAGACCGATTTTTCATTCTTAGGTCCATAAATAGACTGTCGATTAAAAGAGGCCATAGCCACGAGTTATCAGAGATATCAATACTTCTTTTTGTATGGATGCTCGGATGTTCTTAAGTGTAGGATCGTTTTCACCTATTGGGGTGGTGCGGGTGAATAGGGTCTACTAAATATTAATGCAGAAATAAAAATAAGAACAGAAAGTAATGCAGTAAAGATCACATACAGTTTTACCCAGCTTTGGCAAAAATTTGCCTACGTGCTGCCCCAAGGTTTCTACTGAAAATTAAGTAATCAGACGTTTATAAAAACACGTAAACTTGCGATACCCGCTAACTTTGTTAACCTAAGTCTAAAGCTTAAAACTCTGCCACAACTCAGCCATTGAGCTACGAATTCTCAAACAACGCCCCGTAGTTTGTACCTAGCTACACAACTCGAAATTTACACAATTTTTTTAAAATAAAATTACAAATAAAATTAAAGCTAAAAACAAAATGCTATTTTTATAATTGAAGCCCAATACACATAAAATAAAAAAGGCCCAAGGAACATATAATTAGAAAGAAGACTGTCTCCCTTTTTTCAGTTTGTGAAATCTCTTCGGTCGGTTTCTTTTGTTACTCTTCAAAATTTGGGTTTCGTTCGAATTGAAGCTACCATTTTATAATTCCAATCGAATCCTATTTCTCGTTTGCTGATGATTGCTATGTTCGATTTAGTGTTGCACTTGCTTCCACGTTGAGTAGATATTAATTGGTATGTATTTTTCCCTTGAACTTTTGTTGGATCTCGACTTGATGTATTTTGCCAATGATGATACGGGTTTAAATAAGGATAAAATCCCTAAATTTTCGTTTACGTTGTTTTGATTTGAATTCTTCGTGATTTTAATACTTGCATTGATTTCTAATCGAATGATCTCTCAAGTATGACTTGTTCATCTTTGACTTGATCATCCTTCGATTATAGATTGGCATTTAAATTTGAGATATATATATATATATATATATATATATAATGATTTTGGGTTAATCTTGACTTCCTGAAGTCTGACTTGTTCATCACGATATCTTCTACGACTTTTTTAATTTATCATTCGCTGATTCATTTTTCTGAAATATGTGACCTCTGATTGAATTTCCTTGACTTTATTCAAACTACTACTGATAATTAGCAACATGCCTTGATTTCTTCATTTATATGCTCATGTTGCCTTTGCTTATTGCATCTCTTTTGAAAAACTGCTGCCACTTGATTATTCAGTGCCATGAATATTGTTTTAGCATCATGTAAATGATACTACCATGTTCACTTGCATTTATCTCTGCCCTCAATTCTGGTTGTCTTGTTTTCATGTGTGTTCATGCATGAATGCTTGCATATTCATGTACATATGAGCATGTTTACTTGTTTGGTTGCCGCTACATATATATGTATACATGTGTGTACAGACATGTATATATGTATGCTCATGCCTTACTAGCTTGATACTCTTACTTAATTGTTTTGTACTAACCATTGCTGTGTTGATAAACTTGGTGCCTTCATACCTGAACTGATGTGTGTGTGTGTATAGACACACACACACATTTATATATATATATATATATATATATATATATATATATATATATGTGCATATATGCATATATGTGTATATGTGAGTGTATGATTGCCGCTTGCTCTAATGCTTGGATGTCTCCTCTGTTGCATATCTAATTCTGGTGTACCACTTTGTACATATGCACTACATGTTGATATCTGCTCTGTACTTGGCCCTAAATTCTGATTTTGCTTGAAAATTTTGTATACTTTCATGTACATGTTGAAACTGAACTTGCATATGAACTCTGGTTGCATACGAACTTATTATTCAAGTGCTTTCCTTGTATGGTTGCCTGTTATTGCTTTGCATTCATGTTAACACATTTGGACTTGTGAGCATGTCTGAAGCTTTATTGCTCGGTTCCTACACATCCACACTGGTCTATTCTTGCATGTATTGTAGCCTGGTTGCATGCCTGAATTATTGTAGTCTGGTTGCATGTTGTTTTGTATATTGGTTGGATCTTCATTTGTACATTTGGTTGAGCTGCTGTCATGTTGGTTGGACCTTTGTACATTTGGTTGAGGCTGTTTTTATGTTGGTGCTTTACTTGAGTATTTTGTGTGTGATTGCTATGCCTATGCTCTGTCCACTTTGAGTGCTTTCTTTCTGATTTTGTTGTGTCTGGTGCACTTGTATTCTCTGTCCATAAGTTATGTGCTAGTTGCTGGTCGAGTTCCATGTCCATTTTCTTGTATTCTATTCATGTTTGGTGGGTTGATTTTGCTGCATGCACCTGAGTTGAATCCAGTCTTGGCTTGGGTTTGACCTTGTGCTTACATGTCCATGCAATTTTAACAAGTAAGTGTATATCGGTGTGGACGACCTTGTGGCATGTACAGTGATACACTGTGCATGTCACAAGTTCGCGTATTTTAATTCTATTTTGAAATCGAAAAATGACGACGAACAAGTCCAATAACCGAGGCAAATAATATTTTCAAACACACACACTTATTTGTGCACTGCAAAATATTTCTTTTTTAGTTTTACCGCGTTAGACTTTATTTTGCAGATAGTTCAGATGTTGGATACATGATGGAACAGAGAAAAAGATCAAATACGAGTGATGAGCGAATATGCAGTGAGGTGAAATATGTATGTAAAATTGTATAGTGAAAATTGTGTTGTATTTGAAACTTGTATTTAGAATTGTGTAAGTATAGTTAGAGCTTAAATTTGTACTATTTGAATTTATAATAAAATATTTGTTTAAATAAGAATTCTGAGTTATTTATTTTAATAAATAAATATTTAATTATGTCGAAAAATAAAATAGTACAGTAGCAAATACATTTAAATGAATATATATATATATATATTACCATCAAACAAAAATCATACACTAGTATATACTACGATCTTCCCATTTTGATGATAACAAAAATATATTAAGATTTTGGCTCTATTAAATGTATTTGGTCTTAATGAATTCTATTAGCTCCCCATATTTGAATGCTCCCTCTACAACAAAGCTCCTCCTTCACATATGCAAAAAAATGCAATTATACGAGAATATGCAAATAAAAAAATGACTTATTTGCCAAAATCTTAACTTCTCTCCCCCTTTTATTATTAACAAAAGAGTAACAGTGTTAGATAGGAGTGATAAAGTGATAGATATAAATCACAACATTAATACCTAATCGAGTATAAATATTAAATTTCAAAAAAAAAATCAAAAAAAAAACCATAAATACTCTGTTAGGCACATATTCCATTTTAGAGTGATAGGGTTGATGTTGGGATAGATAACCATATAGTTGTGTCCATTTTTGGTATATTTATGATAGGAGTTTTTTGAATACTCACTAACCGTGCACAACCGTTAGGACTTAAATGAGATTGGTAGTATTTTTTTTATTAAAAAAAATTCCAACATCTTCAAACCACGCAGTGAGGACTTTTAGATGGGGTTAAAATCAACTTTCCTATTTAATCCAATTTTGACATGTGCTACATACACGTATAACCTTGAGGACTTTTTAATGAGCATGAAAGCACATAATCAGAGATTTCAAGTAGTTCACCGATGCATAACCGTGAGGACTTTTGAATGAGAGTGAGTACTTTTGGATAATTTTATTGCTAATTTAAAAAAATGAATAATTTCCTGTTTGAATGCCAAAATTCGACATACCGTATTGGATTTGATGAGTGATAGTCGTAGAAATATGATAGGAATAGAGACGGGTCATGGAATTTTTACCAACCAAATTTATTACAAATGTTGTTTAAATTTTTAAAGAAATTTTCTAAATATACTCTCTCAAGACATAACGTATGATCAAGTTCAACACTCATCACTTTTTTCGGTCACTATTTATCTTTTCGATAATCAATAGGGAGTCAGGTTAGTTAACATAGACATTTAAGATCAAAATCCAAAAAAATGATATAAAATCACATTTCTAAAATGCCTAAATTGAGACAAAGTTGAAAAAAACTATTCTCTAGAAGGTGTTTCGTAAAAATGTCTGCTAATTGAGAATCAGTTGAAATGAAATTTATGCATATATTTTCTTTGGAAATGTGATCTTTAATGGAATGATGTCTAACGTCTATATGCTTGGTGCGAGAATGATGTACAAGATTATTTGTGAGATCAATTGCACTTTTGCTATCATACATTAGTGGAACTCATTCAAAATTTAGACCATAGTCTTGCAAGGTTTGTATCATGCATAAGATTTGAGCAAAGCAACCGCTTAGAGCAATATGCTCTGCCTCAGTGGTAGATAATGCAGTACAATTTTGTTTTCGACTTGACCATGCAATTAACGAATGTCCCAACATAAAACAAGTTCTTCTAGTACTTCTTCTATCAACTAGACTACCAACATAATTTTAATTTGTATACCCTTTTAACTCAAAGTTATCATTAGTTGGATACCATAGACCAAACCGTGATGTGTGCAACAGATAGGTTATAATCCTTTTTACAGCTTTTAAATGAATTTTTTTGGATTTGATTGAAACCATGCACATAACAAATAGAGAACATAATGTATGGTCTAGAACCAGTAAGATAAAGAAGTGATCCAATCATGCCTTGATATTTCTTTTGATAAACTACCTTGCATTTTTCATCCTTGTCAAGTTTAATTATTGTGCTCATGAGAGTTTTTGCAGGTTTAGCATCTTTCAATCCAAATGTGTTGACAAGCTCTTTGATATATTTTGTCTGAGAGATGAATGTACCTTTTTCATTTTGTTTGATTAGATATCCTAAAAAGAATTTTAACTTTCATACCAAGCTCATTTCAAACTTTTCCTGCATGACTTTTTCAAATTTCTCATACAAAATGTTGTTAGTGGTACCTCAAAAATGTCATCAACATATATTTGAACAATCAAAAGGTCATCATTTTCGTGTAATAGAAATAATGTGGCATCTACACAGCCCTTTTTGAACCCATTTTCAAGGAGATAAGTACTCAGACAATCATACCAACCCTAGTGGCTTGTTTTAATCCATAGTGTGCTTTCTTAAGTTTATATACACGGTTAGGGTATTATTGACTTTCAAAACCTTCGAGAAGTTCAATGAATAATTCCTCTTTCGAAATTCCATTAATAAAACCATTTTTAATATCCATTTGTCTTGGTTTAAATCCTTTATAACAAGAAAAAGCTAAAAAAATTCTAATGGATTCCAGTCTTGCTACTGGTGCAAAAGTTTCATCAAAATCAATTTCTTCGATTTGATTATAGCCTTTAGCAACTAACCTAACTTTGTTCCTAATCACATTTCCAGATTCATCAAATTTATTTTTAAAAATCCATTTGGTTCCTACAACTAGATAATCATTAGGTCTAGGTGCTAGAACCCAAACATCATTTCATTCAAATTGATTTAGCTCTTCTTGCATAGCCATAAACCAACTCTCATCATTAAGAGCTATATCTATGTCTTTGGGTTCAATTTCTAAAATAAATCCACTGTATAGAAACAAATTACATAAATTTCTAAAAGAGGAATGAGTTTGAATACCTATGATAGGATTATCTATTACTAATTCTGGAGGATGATCTGCTTTGAATTTCAATTTCTCTAGTTCCATATTTCTTTGGACTTCTTCCGCGGTTGCAGATTCTAGTTCAATCTGATTTACTTGATGCTTGGCACTCACGGTTTCGATTTATGACTTGTTCGATTCCTTGATTCATACGGCAGAGACTTTCTACATTTACTTTTCTTTGACTATTTCAAAGAATATGCGTACGCGCTTGATTTCTTTTTTCATTCGTGAATTTTAACTTCTCTGGCACTTGAATTTTATAACCTGACTTCTGGTTTCACTTTGTCTTCGGCATTGAATGACTTGATTAACTAGAAACCTTGACTTTGTTATCATTGATTTGTTGTGCTTGCTGTATCTTGTAGTTGCACTTCTAGTTGGATATGTTGGCACTGGGATATAGCTCGAACTGTTTTGATGTTGCATCCATTGAGTCTGCATATTGTAGCCGTGATTATTTTGGTTTCATCTGAGTGTTGCATATCAGTGTGTTTCTGTCTGTTTATTATATTTGATCTTGTTGTAGTTTGATTGTGTGATGTTGCCTCTGGTTGCTGTCATATACCAATGAACTTGAAATGTACCAAGATAGTCATGTGCCACTGCATCACCACTGTTGCACTGCCTTTGTGGTTGTAGATGTAGTCACTGGGTTGCTTTGTAGTTGTGTAGTTGCACTGCACTGTTGCCTTGAGTAGATGTTGACTGCATCACCTGATTAGATGTGTATTTGCTCGAGTCACTTGTTTTTCACTGTCCTCACATGTCCATGCTTCATGTATACTTCCAGTTGTGCTAGCCTTGCATTGTCCAGTTGAGTTGTTGCAGTTCCATTACTTTCATTTTTGCTTTCATGTAGCTTGTTCTCTACATTTTCTTAAATGTTGCAGTCCATGTTCTGTTGAGTTGTTTGCTTATGTTGGTGGCTGTAACGTACGCGATTTTTCGTTGCCGAAAAACCGAATAGTTATGGGTTTAAAAAAAAGAAAAGAAAAAGAAAAAGAGGGAAAAGAAAATAGGGATAGGGAAAAGAAGATAGAAAATTTTAAAATAGAAAGAAAAGAGAATAGAGGAAAAAGAAAAAACAGAAGAAAATAGAACAGAACAGAAAACAACAGAACAACATCAGAATCTCACAATTCGCAGCGGAACAACATATAATAAATAAATGAATAATCTTTAAACAAAGAACTATATCAGTTATTACATTACATTTCATTACATCATATCATCAGAGTGTACAACAATATACAACATCAAACAGTGCAGCGGAAAAAGAAATACTATATAGTAGTAATACGCCATGCCATCCAGCTTGCCTCCAGCAACTCCAGAATATCCTGATAAACCTTACTCTTCACTGCCCGTGTGGAAATTGGTGGGCACCCAGAGTTAAGGAAGAAAAACAATAAATTCCAAGTCAGTCATGAGACTGGTGTGAGAACTCAAAACAGTTTATTTATCTTTAAAATCAAAATAGAGGAATATTTTTTAAATTCAATTCGCAATGCTTTTAAAAATGAGACTACCATAAGGCCTCCCGCACACACACACAATGCAAACGCAGAATCGGAGGAGATTTCTCCTTATGATAGTCAAAGATGCTTGATACGCATTTAAAATAACATTTGATATTATTACTAGTGCATAGTGTAGGAAAAATTATTTTGAAAGTAGAATATAAATCTTAGCCAACATACGACCATTATCGTATGCCTACTATAGCTACCATCCAAACAGTGGTGACCACCATAAGTGAATAGCAGGTTCTACAACTAATATCGTACAAGTTTCGTATTGTTTCTTTGGATTTCCAACAAATGATCAGGCCAAGGAACTTCCCATTGCCACATGAGAATGCCTCTGGAAAGACATCCCCGAGAACCAAACCGGAACTCTGCCAACACAAGGCCGGGTTACCCCTAACTGGGTAACTACTGACACGAGCACGCCATTCCCCGATCGTAAACGACCTTTCTCACGGGATCCCGATAACCAACAACCACAAAGTAATAAATTCGCAGTAACCACATAGGTTAAATATCTGGGCTCCATACCATGATACCACCTCTATCCAAAAGGAAATGTACATACCCTAAAGGGAGCTACCCCTCATAACCTTGCTGCATCTTTCCTGTTTTGACCATTTCCGGGGTGTGAAGCTCGACGAAGCCGCGTCCACAAAAACATACTTTATACAAAAGCCATGCTTTGGGTCAACAAATGATCAACACAATGATCACCAAGATAGACGATCAAATAAACGATCCTATCACAATAATCAACACAATGATCATTTCAGCATCACTCAGCATATCACATTACCAAATTGGGAATATATCGCTGATAACATTGAACTACATAACCTCTGAGCTCGTACGTCTCAGAGAAGGGTGTTAAGCTAAAAGAATAAATTCTCCGCCACCAACAGAAATATATTTGAAAGAAATCGGCTTTATATCTCAACTTGTAATGTCAGACATACAATCCATACAAGTCTGTTCCGGGATCGAACAAAACCGAAGGCACTTACAAAGAAGTCCTTGCAATCCGGATATTCACAATCCTGATCGGATTTCCCATCACTTAGGGAGTCTCTATACCGTTGCAACTCAGTGCAGAGACAATCGATAGGTCATCCTATCGCTCTCGCAAATACCGGGTCTTCAACACCGATCTTCAATGCAATTATAACGACGTATCACATATTCGGAATGGGTTATACGACCCCATGGTCTTTTCCCGGTTAACCCGAATAGTGAGCGCTTATTCAAAAAATAAGTGTAGCATTCACATTCAAACAAATCATATCAATTACCCATTCAAAGGGAAATATTGATAGTCGGTTATTGAACTATCACTGGATATGCACACATCACCAGTTTCCAAATAATTTTCCAAATTATTTATTTTCCAAAATATCTTCACTAGATATATAATTTTCAACACTTCAAAAATAAATCAATATTTATTTTTAAACCAATTTCACTTTCTTTTATAAATTCAATAGTGAATTTACATTCCAAAATATCCATGCATATGATTTCAATAATTCATTTCAATTTATCTTCAAAAAGATAAATTCTCAAAACGTTTCATTTCACATTGGAAAAACATTTCCATACTTATTTATTCATAAGTAATTCACAAATTTTATTTATTTTCACCCTTGGAAAATATTCAATATACTTAAATCAAAAATAAGTATATATTTCATTCTTTAAGGAAATCATTCTCTTAAACATATTTATTTGGGCCAAAACGAATGTTGCGTAAAACATCGTTACGACAACCCAAAATCACTAGTATAGGGGTTCGAAATTAAAATAGATATATAAATCCCAATACTATACAAAACATTTCCTTTCGGAAATCATTTACTATAACCACAGTGTTATAGTCCATCATCTCCTTCTATTTCTCGAAAACGTCTATTTCAACAATAAATGTTGAAATCTATGGTTTCGAATCTCAACACATTTTAAAACATTGTTCGATCGTTTTAATTCTATTTAAAACATCCAAATCCAAAACAATTTCTTTAACGTGTTATTCACTATTCAAAAACGTGAATATACTTCATTAACAATTTCATCCTTTTATTCATTTTAATTTAAAGGATTATTCACTATTCAAAAATGTGAATATAACTCCATCTATAGGTTTCAACAAATTTTCTTGTCAAAATAAGTCATTTGCGAATTTATAAAACAACGTTTATAAATTCCATTTCTATTTATTTATAAAAACTTCCTTTTTATAAATTCTTTTATTAACCTATTCCAGTTTATAACTCAATTATAAACTAAAAGTTCATACTATAAGTCAAATGCTTATAAAACGATTATTTTACAAAATCGTTCTTTCAAAGACTTTCCAAATCATAAATCTTATAACTTATAAGATTCATTTATTTATCCAAAATTCGTTCTTTCAATAACTTTATAAATTTTGTAAACCTACTGTTTATAAAATTCCATTTATAACTTCACTGTTTAAAATTCTATAAATTCCATTTATATTATGAAATTCATTTTCACTTCACTCAAACACTTATAAAAACTCGTTTTATAATGTCCATATTTCAATTTATAAATATCCATTTATAAATCTCTTAATATAAATCAATTTATATTATCCTTTTAAAACGTCTTTAATCTCCTTTATTATTTCATCATTTTGATTTATAAAATAATCAAATTTTTATAAATCCTATATTTAAACTTTTCACAATTATTTCAGAAATCCCAATTTAAACTATTTTATAAAATCATTAGCATCATATTCTCAAAAATCAACTTTTTACTATATTCTTCAAAAATCATAATTCTTATAACCTAAAAATTATAACGTTTATTCATTCAAAATGAATCAATTCCAAAAATATTTTATAAACGTATACTTTCAAAAATCACTTTGAAATCATTTTAAAATTCCGAATTTGGTCCAATGATGCTACACACCAAATAGTCAATCACGACTACAACGATATCATATATCAATATGAAAATCCATCAAATATCAAAATATCTGAAATCAAATAAAAACTGTTGAGGAATCCAGTTGGATCCCTCCAACCTGTTTTCCTGCATCCACAAACATTAGCACAATACCAATTCCGCTCCAGTACGAAATTATCGCGGTATATGTTCTTATTAAATATTATCCGCTTAATAACGGCGCAATAGGGTCTCATCCGCTAAACAATTAAATGCGGGAAATCAATAACTCCAATATATACATATGCCAATATATATATATATATATATATATATATTGCTATTATATATAATACCAATTCCACTGTTTATGAAATATTCGCGGTATATGTTTTTAATAAATAACATCCGCTTACTAACGGCGTATAATGTCTATTTTAACAATCAATAGATATCAATCATCATTCAAACATGCATTCAAATATTTTAAATCTAACTATTTAAAATAAAATCGAAACTGATTCGATTGAGTGAGAAGTTCTCACCTTGATTTTATTTCCGTTTTAGCGATTTATTTCGAATAAAATTAAACGGACGTTTAATTTTACCCAAAATTCTCACTAACTCGAAACGACTCCAAACCAACTCCATCGCGTAGTGCTCGTCCATACGATTCCAACGCAACTGGTTTCGCGCGTTTTCGACCTCGTATGAAAAAGATATTGATTTTTGAAGTTACACGAATTAATTTATATACAAATTACAATATAATTTATAATTTTTAAACCTATCACATTCCATAGCCGTTCGATCTAACATCTCCCCATCTGAACCGCACGTCCTCTTCTCCCTCTCCCTCACGCTTACAGCCGAACCCATTTGATTATTTAGGGTTAAATTTTTCATCTTCCACGTTGAATGAAAACACGATCAGGTACCTGCATCTCGAAGAGCACGACACGAGCTACTCTCGGCTATAACCTTGTTGAACTCGGTCGCCATATGTGTCTCGAATTGCGTGCCAAACCTGCATGCGTCGGCCCCATTTATCTCCCCCCTCGAGTCTCTAAAAACGATCACACCCGTATGGATCTGAAGAACACACTCCCCTCTACAACTTCTTAGTTGGTGATTTCGCGTGAATGTTTGTAGATTGAGAGATTATAGAAGAAGAAAACTGTCACTTTCTGGCCATTGATATGTTAGAGGCGGCTGGCCATTAGAATTTAGGGTTTAAGTTTTTTTTTATTTTATTTTTTCTAAATGAAGGGTAGGGGCTATTTATAAGAGAACGAACGACACTATTCATCTCGGAAATTCCGAACTCCGATTTACGCGCCGTAACCAGCGTTTCTAGGGTTTACCCCGCGTTCCGGACATAATGGAACAGGTTTCGGAAGCTAATTCGGACATCTGTGCGAGTTATGGCTGAAAACGCTCAATTTAAATTAAACCGATTTAAGCGATTTTCTAGGCGTTTTAATTTGTACAGGACAAACGGTAAATCCAATTTACTTGAAATTTGAAACCTTACAATAATATCACATTATGGATCCGATGAAACTGGTTTCGTCAAAATCCGAGACTTTTTGAAAAATGGCTATTTTGACTCGCCAAATTTAAATTAAAAACGATCCGATGCGTTTCGAGCTGCCACGATCAAACGATAACTCCGATTGACACGAAAATTGAAATACGGTAATAACTAACTATTACGGATCCAATGGAACTGGTTTCGTTCAATTCTGAGACTGTTCAAAAATTGACTATTTTCACTAGTCGATTTTAATATTAAAATATTCAATTTTCACAAATTAACTTTTAATTCGATTTTAAAAGTTCTAAAATATCATTCTAACTCCAACATGATAAAATAAAATTTTACAAATCATTTTCA
The DNA here is from genome assembly GCA_030765085.1 of Allium cepa. Taxonomy (NCBI): domain Eukaryota; kingdom Viridiplantae; phylum Streptophyta; class Magnoliopsida; order Asparagales; family Amaryllidaceae; genus Allium; species Allium cepa. Next base: position 436,681,762 of record CM060943.1, read on the forward strand.
ATCATATTAAACCCAATTTTCAATTATTTCCATAATTTAACGTATTAAATTATCGATTTAATTATTCAATTAAATCCAAAAATTCAAATAAAAATTTATTTGACTTATAAATTCACTCATTAATATTTAAAATTAATTAAATATTAAAATTTTAATTAATAAAAATCCTGGGTCGTTACAGTGGCAATCTTCAAGTCAGTTTGCATAAGTGAATTGAGTCTTGATAGCTTGCATGATTTACTTGCAGTGTGGCATTATGTTCATTTGAGTTGTCTCCACCTTCTGGTATGTTGCAGCTTGGTCTTTGTTGCATTTGCTTGAGTTTGTACAGTATTGTACTTGTTGCCTTGTATCACTGGTTCATTCCACTGTTTCATGCATGCTCGACATTGTGACTTGTTTTGTTTGCATTTGGCCCTGTTGCTGTTGGTCTGGAGTTGTTTAATGAAGAGGTTGAACCTGTTAGTCGAGCTTGCATACTTCATGTAGCCTTGTGTTGAACCCAGTTTTACAGCTCGGGTTTGACCTTGTGCTCGTGTCGTGATTTTAAATATATTGCACGTGAGTTGAACCCGGCTTTTTATTTGTGTTTGACCTGTGCTCACCTGTCCCTGTAAATCAATCAAGTGTATATCGGTGTGCGCGGCCTTGTGGCATATACAATAATACACTGTATGTCACAAGTTGTTCGTGTATGATGAATTCAAATTTAAATTATGACGAACAACCCAAATAACTGAGGCAAATCATATTTTCAAAAATTATCTTTTATTTTTGAATTGCAAAAATATTTCTTTTTCAATTTTATTGCGTTAGTTTATATTTTTGCAGATTGCTCAGATGCTGCATTCAAACTGGAATGCAGTTGAAGATAAATACGAGTGTGAATGATATGTAGTGAGGTGAACTGTAAATATGAAATGTGATGTAGTTGTAATCAAAGTTGTATAGTTATAGTGAGAGCTTGAAATTGTACTATTCAAAATTGTAATAAATATTTGTTTGAATAAAATATCTGTTTGAATTCAAATTCTGTGTACTTATTTTATTCAACAAATATTTATTTAAACTGTGAAAAATAGAATAGTATATTAACAAATACATTTAAATGAATGTATATATGCTTATTATCATCAAACAAAAATCATATAAGCGCATATTCAACAATCTCCCCCTTTTGATGATAACAAACATATATTTAAGATTTTGAATGTATTAAACGTATTTGATCGTTTAATTTGCTCCCCCTATTTAAATGCTTCCTCTCTACATAATACTCCCCCTACATACATGCATACAAATAGAAATATATAAATGAGCCTATATGCAAAGTGAAAATTATTTGACATTTGCTTGATTCTATTTGACGAAATCTTAACTTTTCTCTCCCCTTTTGTTATCAGCAAAAGAATAACAGTGTTATAAAAATAGGGATGAAGTGATAGACATGAATCAACCATTTAACTCAATAGAATATAAATATCAAATTTCAATAAAACTCAAACAAAAATCATAATTACCCCTGTCAAGCGCATATTCCACTTTCAGAAGTGATGGGGATAAAATCATCAAAAATCATACAGTTCTGTCTATTTGTGGTATATTTATTTCGGGAAATTTGAATATCTACTAACCATGCATAACCGTTAGGACTTTTAAATGAGATTAGTAGTATTCACAATTTTTATTTAAAAAATGAAATCAAGTATCTTCTAACCACGCATGACCGTGAGGACTTTTAAATGGGATTAGAATCAACTTATCTATTTGAATCAATTAATTTTGATATGCGTTCCATACATGCATAACCGTGAGGACTTTTAAATGAGCATGGAAGCACATAATCAAAAACCAAGTAATTCACCCATGCATAACCGTGAGGACTTTTAAATGAGAGTGAATACTTTGGATATTTATTTTTATTGATATAATAAATTGAAGCACAGATAATTTCCTTTATAATAATAAATTGAAGAACGAATAATTTCCTTTGTAAACTACCACAAATTTAAATACTATATATGATTTTGATGAGTGATGGTCGATAGAAAGATGATAGAAATAGAAATGGTCATGGAATTTTTACCTAACAAAAAGTTTTTATAACTCTTGTTATGAAATTCTAAAGAAATTTTCTAATTATATTGTCTTGAGTTATAATATATGATAAATATCAACACCCATCACTTTTTCAATCACTATTTATCTTTTCGATAATCAACGGGAGTCAGATTAGTCAAAATAGTCATTTAAAATCAAATTCAAAAATTATAAAATCAATTTTTCAAAAATGACTAATCTGTAAATATGGTCAAACATGATTTTCTCGAGGGGGTTTTATAAGAAAATTTTCTGCTATTTGAAAATTATTTCAAGTGAAAAATATGCAGATATTTTCTTTGAAAAACGATGCAGCAAATGAATGTTTCAAAAATTAATCATGTTACACTAATAATTTTTCTATCAACTATATTACCAGTGTAATCTGCATCTGAATTTCTTTTTCACTCCAAAATATCACTAACTGAGTTTGATAAACCAAGACCATGAAAATGTGCATAAGAAAATTTCAAACTCAATTTTAACAACAATTTAAATGACATTCTTTTGAATTTGAATTGAAGCCATGTAAATAATCAGAAACCGTAGGATAAACAGTTATATTCATGAGTAATCAACAATCAATCAACATCATAATTATTTCAAAAAAAAAATTCTTGAAGTTTCAACAATTTCTTAAAATCCTTTTTAACAGCTTTACACATGAAATTTGAAATCGTGCAAATTTACAAGCAGTGACCAAAATGTCAAAATATATCAACGTGTAGCATGAATAATCAAGGATCAATAAAATACCATCATTTGACCGAACAAATTTATATGGATTAGTTCAAAGTTGAAAATATGATTGGTCATCATTTAAGCACAAATCAAAGTCATAAATAAGAACAAGTCAAAAAATCATATCAATTAAGAATAAGTCAAAATTAAAGACATCATTCATTTCATCATCACATTACTGGCTGATTTAATTCAGATTACGGTGCAGATTATCACATTTGATATATCGTTCAAAAACAAATTTACCTGTTTTACCTTTACGATAATTTTTCGTGATTACCTATTGTGATTCTGTCACCTTTGTACTAGGCTAAGAAACTTTGCTTTGTCGCCCGTTGTGTTTCTGGAACAGCCAAAATCCAGAGAACACTGTTGTTGTTCCTTAGCCTGCCACCACACCTACACGATGAAAGATTTATGTGACCTATTTGTTTTTATAGGTCCATGATTGTTAGTGGCAGAATATGAAAAATATGTTTGTGGAGACCCAAAACTATTTATATATGTTTGTGGAGACCCAAAACTATTTATATATGTTCCTTTTGGCACCCAAATTTGTTTGACTTTCAAAGATTTTATATCTGTACCTTTTGGAACCCAAATTGGTATAGTTTTCATGTGTTTGGGTCTATACCAACAATTATTTAGATTATGTCCAAATTTTCTACAAATCGAGCACATTAAATTGACTTGATTAAATTTTGTGTTCCTATGATGTCCAATTATTTCAGATCGAGCAAAGATACTTTTACCTTTTGCATTATCATCATCTTGTGATTTCCCAAAACCTAGTCCTTTTCTGTTGTTAGCAAAAATTTGATCTCCCAAAAGCATTTTGAGAGATTTTTCTCCTTTTGAAAAGTTATTCAGAGATTTCTCAAGATTTTGGACTTTGCTTTTTAGTGACGTGTTTTCAGTTACAAGTGAGGTGCATCTATTTATGAAATCCTTTTTCCTAGTGTCGATGGTTTCCTTAAGATTCAAGTTTTCTTTTTCAAGATTCTCAAAGTTATTCCTAAGTTTTGATAATTCTGAATCTAAAATCTTACATTTTTTACATTCTAGGTTTTGAATATTTTCAAGTTCAGTTTTTAGCCTAAAATTTTCACGAGCAAATTCTCTCCTATCAGATTTCAGTTTTTCAATTTTAGATTCAAGACTATCAATTGTTTTAGTAAGATCTAAGCACATAAAAACAAGATCTCTATAGAAGTACTCACCTGCCTCACTAGATTACTCGGAGCTTGCTTCTGAATCTGATTTCGCCATAAGACACAAGTTAGCCTCCTCCGAGCTGCTATCCAAAACTTCCTCTCCTTCTTCATCATCCCAAGTCGCTGCAAAGGCCTTCTTTTTCTTTTTATTTCCTTTGTTGTCTTTGAGAAGTGGGAATTTTGGTTTGATGTGGCCAGGCTTGTTGCAGTTATAACACGTCAGTTCATTATCGGAATTTTCAGAATCTTTTGACCTATTGCCCTTTGTTTTCTTCTTGCGTGGCTTGAATCTTGATGAGTTTCTAAGTTTATTGACAGCCATTGCAAGCTCTTCAATTGGATCTATTTCATCTTCATCGCTCTCTTCTGTGCTCTTTAAGGCAATCGTCTTCTTCTTTGGTTCGGAGTTGTTGCGTTCTTCCTTTGCTTTTAGCTCAAGCTCATATGTCATCAAGTTGCCAATCAACTCCTCCATGCTTAGCTTACTCAGATCTTTCGATTCTTGTATTACTGTGACTTTTGCCTCAAAGTTCATTGGTAAAACTCGTAGTATCTTCCTCACAAGCTCTACCACAGTGAAGACCTTCCCAAGCGCTCTAGCGTTGTATACCAAAGTTGAAAAGCGTCCAAACATATCCTTTATGCTCTCGTCTTTGTCCAACACAAAGTTTTCGTATTCATTGCTGAATAGGGCTAGACGAGACTCCTTGACTTGAGAAGTTTCTTCGTGTGTCACCTCCAAAGTGTGCCAAATTTCCTGTGTTGTTGTATAATGAGAAATTCTATTAAATTCATTTTTATCAAGAGCACATATCAAAGCATTCATGGCTTTAGCATTTGTCGTTTTCAATCTCTTATCGTTAGCATCCCACCTATCCTTAGGTTTAGGAATCTCAGTATCACCAACGATTATAGTGGGAGGTTTATAGCCAGTTTCAATAATATCCCAAACATCATAATCAACAGAACTAAGATAGATACCCATCCTAACTTTCCAATAAGCATAATCGTTTCCGTTAAACATGGGTGGCCTAGCAATAGATTGCCCCTCAGAAAAAGCATTATTTGGTGAATTCATGACTCTAGAGTTAAAAACAAAATACCGGGCTGTGATACCACTTGTTGGATCTAGATTAACCCTAGAGGGGGGGGGGGTGAATAGGGTTATAGAAAATTTTCTCGATATAAACATAGAAACAAAACGCAGAAATAAATATGCTGAAAAAGTAAATCACACACAAAATTTACCCAGCTTCTGCAACCCCTGCCTACTGCTGCATTCCCAGATTTCTATTAGAATTAAACAGTATTACGCTTACAAATACTCTACTAAACTCGCAGACGCTTTTGCTCCCGCTCACAAACACTCTACTAGACTCGCAAACATTTGCTCCCGCTCACAAACACTCTACTAGACTCGCACACCCTGCTCCCGCCTATAGAGTTTCGTTTACTTGCAAACTCTTCTCCCGCCTATAGAGCTTTGATTACTCGCAAACACTGCTCCCGCCTATAGAGCTCTGCAAACTCGCACACCCTGCTCACTGAACTAATTCTAACTAGACAATCTGACACTACCTAAACCCTAGGTGGTGATTTACAACTCCTTTGACTCGAAAAGAAAAAACAAAACAACTTCAAAAATAAAACCAGGAGCAAAAATTAAAATATAAACTTAGACTCCACTATTTTGCTCAAAATAAAAAACTAAAAAACCCTTTTTATAAAATTAAAGCCTAATAAAACTAAACCCCCTTTTAACAAATAAGGCCGACTCTTTTAATCCTTTCCACCCGATCCACTTCTCTTGCTTTTGACTCGTGAAGAAAAATGGCGGCCTCTGTTTGTTTTGTTCTTCAGAAATTAGGGCTTGCGATCCAAATTGGGGCTTTCGGCTCTTGCTTGTGCTCGATTTCTGATGATCGATTGTTGACTTTGAGATTGCGTTGCTCGGCTTGCTCGTTCTCTGATGATTGATTTGCGTTGACTGGCTAGCTCGTTGATCGGATTCCTTTCTTGCTCGGTATGTAATGCTTTTGCTTTTACTGATTTTGTGCTTTCTGGAATTCGATGATGATGCCGATGATGTGAATTTGATTATATAGGGTTTTGTAACCCTAGATTTGCGTCGTATATTCTCCATTTGAATTTGTCAACTGATTTCTCTGGCCTTTGAATTTCGTGTGGATGATTGAGATTTCACTGACTTGTTCATAATCGTATATTTCTGATTTACTTGATGCTTGGCACTCACGGTTTCGATTTATGACTTGTTCGATTCCTTGATTCATACGGCAGAGACTTTCTACATTTACTTTTCTTTGACTATTTCAAAGAATATGCGTACGCGCTTGATTTCTTTTTTCATTCGTGAATTTTAACTTCTCTGGCACTTGAATTTTATAACCTGACTTCTGGTTTCACTTTGTCTTCGGCATTGAATGACTTGATTAACTAGAAACCTTGACTTTGTTATCATTGATTTGTTGTGCTTGCTGTATCTTGTAGTTGCACTTCTAGTTGGATATGTTGGCACTGGGATATAGCTCGAACTGTTTTGATGTTGCATCCATTGAGTCTGCATATTGTAGCCGTGATTATTTTGGTTTCATCTGAGTGTTGCATATCAGTGTGCTTCTGTCTGTTTATTATATTTGATCTTGTTGTAGTTTGATTGTGTGATGTTGCCTCTGGTTGCTGTCATATACCAATGAACTTGAAATGTACCAAGATAGTCATGTGCCACTGCATCACCACTGTTGCACTGCCTTTGTGGTTGTAGATGTAGTCACTGGGTTGCTTTGTAGTTGTGTAGTTGCACTGCACTGTTGCCTTGAGTAGATGTTGACTGCATCACCTGATTAGATGTGTATTTGCTCGAGTCACTTGTTTTTCACTGTCCTCACATGTCCATGCTTCATGTATACTTCCAGTTGTGCTAGCCTTGCATTGTCCAGTTGAGTTGTTGCAGTTCCATTACTTTCATTTTTGCTTTCATGTAGCTTGTTCTCTACATTTTCTTAAATGTTGCAGTCCATGTTCTGTTGAGTTGTTTGCTTATGTTGGTGGCAATCTTCAAGTCAGTTTGCATAAGTGAATTGAGTCTTGATAGCTTGCATGATTTACTTGCATTGTGGCATTATGTTCATTTGAGTTGTCTCCACCTTCTGGTATGCTGCAGCTTGGTCTTTGTTGCATTTGCTTGAGTTTGTACAGTGTTGTACTTGTTGCCTTGTATCACTGGTTCATTCCACTGTTTCATGCATGCTCGACATTGTGACTTGTTTTGTTTGCATTTGGCCCTGTTGCTGTTAGTCTGGAGTTGTTTAATGAAGAGGTTGAACCTGTTAGTCGAGCTTGCATACTTCATGTAGCCTTGTGTTGAACCCAGTTTTACAGCTCGGGTTTGACCTTGTGCTCGTGTCGTGATTTTAAATATATTGCACGTGAGTTGAACCCGGCTTTTTCTTTGGGTTTGACATGTGCTCACCTGTCCCTGTAAATCAATCAAGTGTATATCGGTGTGAACGGCCTTGTGGCATATACAGTAATACACTGTATGTCACAAGTTGTTCGTGTATGATGAATTCAAATTTAAATTATGACGAACAACCCAAATAACTGAGGCAAATCATATTTTCAAAAATTATCTTTTATTTTTGAATTGCAAAAATATTTCTTTTTCAATTTTACTGCGTTAGTTTATATTTTTGCAGATTGCTCAGATGCTGGATTCAAACTGGAATGCAGTTGAAGATAAATACGAGTGTGAGTGATATGTAGTGAGGTGAACTGTAAATATGAAATGTGATGTAGTTGTAATCAAAGTTGTATAGTTATAGTGAGAGCTTGAAATTGTACTATTCAAAATTGTAATAAATATTTGTTTGAATAAAATATCTGTTTGAATTCAAATTCTGTGTAATTTATTTTATTCAACAAATATTTATTTAAACTGTGAAAAATAGAATAGTATATTAAAAAAATACATTTAAATGAATGTATATATGTTTATTATCATCAAACAAAAATCATATAAGCGCATATTCAACAAATATCTCGTGCCACCTAAACTTGCAATATCGTTAGGTCCATGCATATCCATATGAACTAGTTCAAGGACTCTAGAAGTACTTATAGTGTTCTTGGCATGAAAAGATGATTTTTTAAGTTTTCCCATAGTACATGCATTACATAGAGTTTTTGTTTTGAAATCATGAGATGGTAAACCTCTTACCAAATCTTTTCATTTTAATTTGATTAACTGATTCATGCTAGCATGTCCTAATCGTCTATGGCATAAGTTTACTTCTTCATCTTTAGCTACCAACATTTTGAAGGAGTGAGATCGTCAAAAGATAGAGAGTGTGTATTACCTTTCCTCTTACCAGAAAATAATGTTTCTTTTGATTATTGGTCAACAATTTTTCATAAATCAAAATAAAAAAAAACATTCCCTTATCACATAACTGGCTGATTGAAATCTGATTATGGTATAGATTTTCAACATATAATACATTATTTAAGGTAAATATGCCATTACCTACTTTACCTTTACTGATAATTTTACATTTATCGTTGTTGCCCATTGTGACTCTGCCACCATTGTACTTCTCTAGGCTAAGGAACTTTGATTTGTCGCCCGTCATGTGTCTGGAACAGCCAGAATCTAGGTACCGCTCTTACTGTTCCTTAGCCTGCCAACACACCTACACGAGAAAAGAGTTTAGTGACCTATTTTTTTTCATAGGTCCATGATTGTCAGTGACAAATTTTTTTGAAACACAAGTTTGCGTAGAACCAAGACAGTCTATCTTCATTCCTTTTGGCATCCAGATTTGTTTGATTTTAAGAATTTTACATTCGTGCCTTTAGGAACCCAAATTGGCATGATTTTGGGTGTCTGGGTCAAATGTTTTGATTATGTCCAATTTTTCACAAATCGTGTACTTGGAATTGACATGATTAGTTTCACTTCTACCTTTTTCAGATTGAATATACCCAAGTCCTTGTCTAATAATATTAACAGTTTGTTTTCGTAATATCATATTAGTGATCTTTATCCTTTGAAGAATTTTTCTAAAGTTGTAGACAATTGTCGGACTTGTGATTTGAGAGATTCATTTTCATTTAATAATAAAGTGCATTTTTAATAGAATTTTCTCTCCTAGTATTTTCACTTTCTTTAAAAATGAGAATTTCATTTCAAGTGATTTAATTTTAGTTTCTGATTTTTTTTTATTTCCTCTTCTAATGATTGACTCTTATCACAATAAGGACTCTCATTCCATAGTTTTGAATCATTTGATCAAGTTGCATATTTAATTCTATCAAACTATCTTTTTGTGATTCAATTTTAGCGTACCACTCCTAAGTCTTTTAAAAACAGCCATTTACTTCATGAAAATATATAAGTAATTGCGAGTGAGTAAGTTTTTGATATCTCGCTTGGCTCGTCATCATCGTTGTCACTTGTTTCTCCTAAAAATCGCAGATTTTCTTTTCAACTCTCACTGCCAGTGCTTCCATCATCATCTTCATCACTTTCATCCAAAGTTGCTGCAAAACATCTCCTTTTTGGTTTCTTTCCTTTGCTAAATTGATTTTGATTACAATTTGGCTTGATATGATCAGGTTTATTGCACTTGTGACAAATGATCTCCTGCTTTTCTGAGTTGTTTAGAATTTTGATGATTATGCTCTTTAGTTGTTGATTTAGCGCTGGATTTTCGTATTTGCGATTCCACCTTTTGAATCTCTTTATTATCAGTGCCATTTCAGATGCTCTTTCATCATCACCGTCATATTCATTTTCCATCGTTCCTTTGAGAGCTATTGATTTCTTTCGCGTATCTTCTCATTCACGTTCTTCATTGAATTTGATTTTTAGCTCATAAGTGTGAGGTTTTCGATGATTTCTTCAACTTTAACCTATTTCAGATCCTTTGATTCTTGGATGGTAGTCACCATTGCTTCAAAATTTCATGGAAGAATTCTAAGGATCTTTCAAACTAATTTCAATTCTGCGTATGGTCTTCCTAGGGATTTTGATTTGTATACAAGATAAGAAAGTCATTCATACATTTCTTTGACACTTTCATCCTTTGCCATTGTGAAGTTCTCGTACTCGCTACTAAGCATGGCAAGGTGAGATTCTTTTATCTAAGAGGTTCCGTCATGAGTCACTTCAAGCGTGTGCCAGATTTCCTGCATAGTTAGACAGTGTGAGACACGGTTAAATTCAGTTTGATCTAATGTGAAAATAATAGAATTCATAGCTATAGCATTAGCAATTTGCAGTTTACTTTCAAGATCTGTCCATTGATCCATAGGTTTTTCAACTTCTTGATTACTTACCATTACTGTTGGTGTGCTATATCACGTTTCAACAACATTCCATGCATCTATGATTTTTAGAAAAAAATTCATTCTAGTTTTCCAATATGCATATTCACCATTGAACATGGATGGTCTAGCTATGGACTGCCATTCAACAAAAGCATTATCAAAATAAGCCATTGAATGAAAAGAATTAATTTTTTAATAGAAAATGGTTTTTGATCCTAGCTCTGATACCATTTATAGGATTGTTTTCACCCAAGAGGAGGGGGGTGAGTAGGGTCTATTGAAAGTTAATGCGGAAATAAAAATAAAAACAGAAAGTAATGCGGTAAAGGTCACAAACGGTTTTACCCAGCTTCGACTAAAAAATTTCGACGTGCTACCCCCAAGGTTTCTACTAGAAATTAAGTAATCATACGCTTACAAAAACACATAAACTTGCGATACCCGCTAACTTGATTAACCTTACTCTAAGTTGAAAACTTATGTGCACATAAATGTGCATATATTTACATCCATATTTTAACTCTTTTTATTTAAATAAACATCATATTTGAGAATTTTAACATGTTTAAAACAAAAATTCAATTATTTTTCAAACCATCATATTTTCATCTTCATTCAGGGGCAAAACGGTCATTTTTGTGCATGTGTCAATGTAAGAATTTTTACTTGGACAATTTTTATGATTTTTATAGGATATTTTGATGCATATGGAAGAGGGATTCATGATGATATATGCATGCACAATGAACTACAAAGGAATGAAGAGGAAATAATCTAAGTTCAAGATCATGAAGGACCCCACCCACTTACCTAGATTTTCAATTAGAAGCTAAGCACATGCTACAAGGTCGTTAAAGCTTCATGTACATTTAAATGGGGGATTAGTGGATGTTAATGATTACTTGATGGCCACACTATCTCAAGGGTACTTTGGGAAGCTCCATAAAAAAGGAATTAGGGTTTTATGCATGTACAAATAGCCCTCTTATGTATATGAAACCATCTTCTACTCTTATATATGTTTACTTCGGAAATTAGCAAGTTGTAAACAAAAATCAAGGTGAAATAAAAATGGCTTTCAAGGCTCTTTCTTCTCTCTTTTCTACATGCTTTTCTTTGTTTTATTGTTAATGTTTATTTCTATGCTCTCTTTCTCTTTATGTTCATAGCTTAGATTTACATTCATGCAAGTAGTATAGTTTATATTTTTATGCAAGTAGTTAATAGCTAATCTTTTTTGTTTTCTTTGCTTATTTTATATTTTCTTCTCTTTTTAATGTTGAAATTTACTTGTGTTGCTTCAATGCCACAAATGAATAGCTAAACCCCTTCAATTTAGGGGTAATGAAGCTTTCAAATATTATGTAATTTCAACATTTCTATGGTTTACGATCTCGTTTGATTTGTGCTTCATGAAGTAAATTTTGATGTAAGTTTATACAAGTGGTTTGATAGCTTATATTGCTTATGCAAATGAGTTATTCTTATTCAACATAAACACAATTTACATCATCATTTGCTAATTAATTTTTGATGTTAAAATGAAAGTAGAAATGAAATTTGGTGATCTATATTAGTATTTACAATAGTAAATAGATCATATTTAAAATAGCTTTTGCTTTGGCTTCATTTTCATGAGAATTATAAGTGGTATAATTGTTGTATTATAGTTTGATGGTTTGAGTTATGTTAATTAATAACATAAACAAATCATACTTATGATAAATACAATAATTATTTCACTTAATATCAAAGCTAGAAATCATAAATTATTGTTTGTTATTTAAAAAAAATGAGAGTGGATTTATCCCTAAATTGTTCTCTAGTTCGGTAGTTTTCGAATCACATTTTAATTCTAGTTCTAGCTTCATTTTGTTTCTAGTTAACAATTTCTCATCCATTTGGTTTAATTTGATTGAATAGATTTTTAAACCCTAACAATTTCCTGCGGATCGACCGTATTTGTCACGTACTACTATAGTACGCCGTGCGCTTGCGGTAAAATTTAATTTGAAATTTATCGGTAGTTTTCTAATTTGATAGAAAATTTACCGTTAAACAAGTTTTTGGCGCTATTGCCGGGAAATCGTTTTGATTTTGATTTTCTATTCTTCAAATTGTTTTTGTTTGATTTTAGTGTATGTTTGTTTTGTGTGTTCATTTGCATTTTATTTTAAAAACAAAAAAAATTGTGTGTTTGTGTGTGATTTTTGTGATATTTTGTTTGTGTGCATGTTGTTAGTTTTCTATTTTCTATTTGCATTTCATATTCTAAAAAAAATACACAAATTCAAAACAAAAACAAAAATATTTTATTTCCCTTTCAATTTGCATTTCATTTTTACAATTTACATTCCATTTAGAATTTACAATTTTTTTTTATAATAAAAATTCATTGTGCAAAACTGTACACATTTCTGCCTCCTGTAACCATATCCATCACAACACACTCACTGCTCCTCTGCCCAAAAACCTACATCATCCCCTCTGTTAACTCCAAATCCTCACTGTCTTGAACATCTACTTTACTTCCCACTGCCTTTCCTACAACTGATACATCCAACAACCATTTTTCCAAAAACTCATCTACAACTGCTCATACCTCTCCACAGAACACTGCCAGTGCTTCTTCCACTTCACTCCCCCCTGACCTAAATTGCCATTGCAACATTTCATTCCTCACAGCATTTCACTTCATCTACCATTTCCTAATCTACACAGCAGCCTGCTATCAATCTAAACTGCTCTGTTTCCTGCCACTGCCCTGCCTTTAACAGTGAAATTACTGAAACTGCCTCTACAAACATTACTTCAACTTCCAGTGCACATCAAATATCAGTGCACCCTTCATCAACTTCAAATTGCACATCCTCCCTCTGTTCTACCTTGCAACAAACTCCCAGCCACCGTTCCACTTCATCGACCATACAAACAATCAAACTTCTCTGCCACTATCAACCACAGCATTGCAACAAAACTAACCATTCACTTCGATGTTCACTTCCCTGCACACTGCTTGCACCTCCCCCGACATAAAACTTCTAACTTCTCACCGACAAGTGTTGCTACAATTTCAACAACCACATCAAAACCTGGCCAATTCCTTCTTCCATCTCCAACAAAATCCTCAACAACATCACAGCATTGCTATCACCATCCCAACATCATTCACCTGCACTCCAAACAAGCATCTGCACTCAGTAACCCAATTAACATCAATCATCAAACCACCCAGTACAATCTTCTGCTTTCAACAAACCTACTTCACCATCGCAACTACCCATCAGTTCAGTATCACCCCAAATCCGCGACCTCTTCCAAAAGCCTGCTCAACCATCAATCAACCCAAATCGCGGTCAACACCCCATCGCCTGAACCCACAACCCAAATCACGAACGCATGAACTAATCACCAATCGTCCAATCGTAACCCGAAACCCCCTTCACCTCACAGCGACCCCGCATCCCTTGCTAAATCTCCTAATCGAACCACCATCCACTGCCTTGGAACAACCACCTCCTCGAACAGCTCCCCAGCACCATGGCTATCTGAAAATTTGTTTCAGAGGATTTCGATATCAAAATTATACATTTTATATTGATTTGGTTGATGTTCGAAATTGCTTCACGGGATTTCGATTTGAGACAAACTAAAATTTGGTTTGAAGTTGTTTAAGTGGAAAGTTTGGGTCTGATCTCTTAGTGGGCCGGGTTGAAAAGTTTGGGTGCGTTTTCTTTTTCTTTTTTTTATTTGCCTTTTATTTTATTTCGTTTTCAAGTTGTTTCATTTTATTTTTTTAATTCTCTCTTTAAAAAAATAATTTTAAAAAAAGGAGGTTTCAATTGTATATATATTTTTTAACTTTAATTTGTTTGGTGTTATTTTCATTTATTTTGTTTTGATTGGTTTGAGCATTCCATCCATTACAAAAAAAAAGATAATTGTATATATCTTGTTTTTCATTTCAGGTTGTCAAAGCAGATAGTAAGAGCTGTTTGTTTCACTTTGCTTGCCAAAAATAAACTGTTATGCTTTGCTTTAAAAAAATCGCCGCTAAAAATAAAAAAATTGCTAATAAATTTGCACGCTCTGGTATCGTGTTTTCACCCTTTATTTTTATTTAAATTGCATTGTTGGTTGCTTGCATTTGCATTTATATAAAAAAAATTCAAAATCCAAAAAACCAAAAACAAACTTCATTTTAGTTGCATTGTTGATACACATTTAATTTATGTTGTGCATTCATCTCATCTTATTTTCTTTTCTAAGGGCAATATCTCATTCACATAAGGTGAGAGATTTCATCACCCTTTCCTTAGCCCACAAAAGCATTTCATCGTAGAATTTGACTAATAATAAAGGATAGACATTCGACTTAAGGGTGTCGCGAGCTCATCTAAGGCTTAATTGTATATTCACAATTGTTTTATTTGAACGATTTTATTTCTTGGTGTCTAGGCTATGGTAGAGTAATAACCAGTTATAAAAATTACGGTGATACGTAAATATTATACTTGTTCCTCTGAATGTACTTAAACCTTCGGTTGCATTACTACGGTGATTCGTGGTGCACTGATAACCCATGTCCTTTACCTGACTGAGAATTTTTTTTGTTGATTTAAGACAAAGTGTGATTATACAATTTTGGCTTAGGAGCTACTAAGGACAAAACTGTAATTAAGTCATTTGCATTCATTTAGTTGCATTGGTCCATGCATATTTAAAAAAAAAATCCGAAATAAAAAAAAATTGTAAATTTTAACTTGGTTTTTAATTCAAAAATAATCCTTTTTCCTTTCCTTCGAAAATTTTTTAATAAAAAAAACAAAATCTTTTCAAAAAGAAAAAAAATTTAAAATTCAAAAACAAAAACAAAAATAAAATTTCCATTTTCGAAAAACAAAAAGTCATTTTGGTAAATATTTGAAAATTCCAAGAAAAACGAAAAAAATACAAAAACAAAAGCATAAGGAAAAAATTCTTTGAAAAACCAAAAAAAAAAAAAAAATCAAAATTTTCTTTTGAAAATAAATTTCACTTGGTAAATAGTTTTCTTCCTTTAAAAAAAAACAAAAGCAATTTTTTGCATTATTTTTTTATATCTTCTTTCATTCTCCAAACTCGTTTCTAATTTCTTTCTCCTCTCGACTTTCACTTGTGCATGAGTACTTGGACTCGTGACACAACAATGAATCGTTGGACTTGCGACCCTTCTACAAGCCGTTTAACTCGAACAGACGATCCTCCTGAAATGGCGAACGAAAACGCCCCTTAAACTCTTATGGATAGAATCTTTTCCAATAGAGTTTCCATTCCATCTTGCATCGTGTTACCCGCCCCTACGGGCAACCATTTCGAAATTCACTCGAACCATATTGCCGCGCTTCCGAAATTCGGCAATTTCGAGCACGATGTCCCATACATTTTCATGACTAAATTCGAACAAGTTTGCGCAACCATTAAACTCCAACAACTTTCCAATGACGGAATCAAACTACGATTAATCCCATTTGCTCTTACGGACTACGCTGAAAAATGGTATTATAGCTTACCATCGAATTCAACTAAAACTGGGGAAGAATTTGTAAAAGCTTTCTTAAAAAAGTTCTACCCTTTGAAAAAAACGAGTAGAATTCGAAACGAAATTGTAAATTAATTCAGAAAATATTTTGAAAAATTCAAAGAGATTTTGATAAAATGTTCACACCATAACTTTGAAAAATGAACGATTTGCCAAATCTTATACGATGGACTTGAAAACAGCTCACGAACAATGCTCGAATCAATGTGCCAAGACAACTTTCTTGCCCAACGTCACGACGATGCTTTGCAGTTTCTTAAAAACCTTGTTAAAAAGTCGTCCCAATGGGAACGTTCGAACGAAAAATCAATTTACTCACGATCGAATGCAAACTGAATGGATCTTCCTTTGCTTTGGAAGCTAAGATCGACGCAATGATTAAAAAATTTGATAACGTTTTCTCATCAAATCAAATGAACCAAGCTTCTCAACCGATGTGTTATAAATGCAACAATCCTAATCATATAGCCGATCAGTGTCCCAATTCCGTCGAACAAATCAATGCTTTCAATAAAACCAAAAATGACCCGTTTTCTCCAACGTACAACCCTGGTTGGAGAAATCATCCGAATTTTGCGTGGAACCAAAACAATCCCAACACGAATACGGTTCGTCCCAATTTTCAGGCATTTTCAAATGATACTTCGAATTCTCCCTTTCAGCCCAACAATTTTCAACCAAACATTGCGGGTCCATCTCATAATCAACCACAACAATCAAATTTTCAACAAAATTATGCTCATCCTCCCCAAGATGATAAACGTTTAACTTTGCTTGAGAAAACTCTTGAAACGTTGGCTAAGGCAACTACTCAAAGCCTACAATCAAACAACAATTTGCAAAATTTATTGACTTCAAACATGCAAAACACAAACCAATCAATTGCAAAACTCGAAATGCAAATGAGTCGATTAGCCACGTCTGTAAGTGAACACAAAACGAGACACTTTTCCAAGCCAGCCCCTTCCAAATCCCAGAAATCAAAACGAAAATTCAAATCAAGCCCATGTTGTTCAAGATAACAACGTCACCCAATTGAATGCTATCACAACTTTACATTCCGGTAAATAAATCGATAATCAAGTCGTTAATCCAAACGATTTACCGGAAACCTCTCTCGACGCTTCAAACGAATCGGAACAGAATGTGGAACCAAACGTTGAATCGAATGCCGATCAAAATTCTTCTTCTTCTACTCGAGTGGACCCGCCTACCAAGTATCGTGTTCCATTTCCACATTGTCTTCGACCAAAGAAACACTCGGACCAAATGGAAAATATGTTGAAATTTTTTAAACAAGTGAAAATAAACATCCCGCTTCTAGATATCGTTCAGCAAGTCCCCACAAACGCGAAATTTCTTAAGGACCTGTGTACTCAAAAGCGACACACTCAAGTGTCCAAAAAAACTTCTTAGCCGCCAGTTTGAGCGAAGTCTTCTCCCAATCCATGCCCGTTAAATATAAAGATCCGGGCTGCCCTACGATTTCATGTACAATTGGAGACAAGACGATTAACAAATGTTTGATAGACTTAGGCACGAGTGTCAACTTGATTTCATACTCCGCGTATGAACAATTAGGCCTAGGTGAGCTCAAACCCACAAAATTTACGCTTCAATTTGCCGATCGTTCCATTAAGAAACCCATGGGAGAAATCTAAGACGTGCTCATTTGAGTAGGGCAATTCATATTCTCTGTTGACTTTATCGTTCTCGAAACACAACCCATGACAAATCCCTCGAGTCAAATTCCATTGATTTTAGGCTGACCATTCTTAGCTACCTCAAATGCCTTAATCAATTGTCATAACGGATCGATGAAAATCTCTTTTGGAAACATGACTTTAAATCTTAACATTTTTAATCTTGAAAGCCAATCGTACGAACCTCGTGACGAAACGTTGGAAGTTAGTGTCATTCACGAAAACTTCGAAAATGAGACACTTGACCTTAACGACGAACGTGAAGATGAGTACGAAAAGTTGTTTCCCAAAATTCCCAATGAGATTGAATACACTCTTCCCTTTGAATCGCTTCAAGTTGAATCTGAATCCGAACCCAACTCTTTGATCGAAAAACTCTCGAAGTTGGACCTCAAACACTTCCCGATCACCTTAGGTACGCATATTTAGGTGAAGACGAAACGTTGCCCGTCATAATTTCTGCAACTCTCTCTCTTTTGATCAAGAAACCTCGTTACTCTCTATTCTTTCAAAAGACAGAGAAGCAATTGGATGGTCGATTTCTGATATAAAGGGGATTAGTACTGCTCTTGTTCAACATCGCATCCATTTAATCGACGATGCCAAGCCTGTTCGCGACGCACAACGTAGGCTTAATCCAAAAATGAAAGATGCGATGCGTGATGAAATTCTTAAACTTCTCGGTAACGGAATCATTTACCCAATCT
Organism: Allium cepa; assembly: GCA_030765085.1. Lineage (NCBI taxonomy): Eukaryota > Viridiplantae > Streptophyta > Magnoliopsida > Asparagales > Amaryllidaceae > Allium > Allium cepa. The sequence continues at coordinate 436,700,156 of CM060943.1, forward strand.
ATGATAGTTCAAGGGGTCAGCCCAATTCACGTTGTACCGAAAAGGTATGGGCTAACCGTTGTCAAGAACGATTCAAACGAACTTATTCCAACTCGTACTCAAGCGGGTTGGCGTATTTGCATTGACCATCGAAAACTAAATGCCACAAAACGTATGGATCACTTCCCCCTTCCTTTCATCGACCAAATTCTCGAACGTTTAGCCGGCCACGAATTTTACTGCTTCCTTGATGGTTATTCCGGCTATAACAAAATTCCAATCGCTCCCGAAGATCAAGAGAAAATTTCTTTCACGTGTCCATTCGGTACCTTTGCTTATCGACGTATGCCATTCGGACTTTGTAACGCTCCTGCGACTTTCCAACGATGCATGGTTGGAATCTTTTCCAACACGATTGAACGCTTTCTTGAGGTTTTTATGGATGATTTCTCAATCTTTGGCGATTCTTTTTCTCAATGTTTACATCATCTCGAATTGGTTTTAAATCGATGTAAAGAAAAACATTTGACTTTGAATTGGGAAAAATGCCACTTTATGGTCAAACAAGGCATAGTCCTTGGACATATCATCACAAATAAAGGCAATGAGGTAGATAAAGCGAAAATCAACGTAATTGCAAATCTACCCATTCTCAAATCTATTAAGGACATTCGATCATTTCTATGACACGCTGGCTTTTTCCAACGCTTTGTGAAAGACTTTAGCAAAATCACTCGTCCTTTGATGGCTCTTCTTGGAAAAGACGTTCCTTTAGAATTTAACTCTGATTGTATCTCTTCTTTTGAACGTCTTCAAAACGAACTCAATTCTGCTCCAACCATTTGCGTACCCAATTGCGATCTTCCTTTTGAAATAATGTGTGACGCTTCTAACTTTGCAGTTGGTGTTGTCTTAGGACAACGCATCAACAAAATCCTTCATGTCATTTACTACGCGAGTATGACTTTGAACAACGCTCAACTTAACTACACAATAACCGAAAAGGATCTTCTAGCTGTCATTTTTTCTCTCGAAAAATTCTGACCATACTTGATAGGTTCACACATCACTGTGTACACGGACCACTCTGCGCTTCGATATCTCTTCGCTAAAAAGGATGTTAAATCTCTTTTGATTCGTTGGATCCTTTTACTTCAAGAATTTGACCTTACAATTAAAGACAAAAAAGGATCCGATAACGTCATAGCCGATCACTTGTCTCATCTTCTGAACGCACCATCTTCTTCGCCAATCAATGAAAACTTCACTGATGAACAACTTCTTTCGATTTCTATTGATCCATGGTACGCTAATATAGTGAACTACTTAGTCAGTAAAGAAACTTTCTCATTTTGGTCTAAGCAGGACAAATACAAATTCATGTCTCAAGTAAAATATTTCTATTGGGACGATCCATACTTGTTGAAATATTTCCCCGACCAAATCACCGACGTCTCATTCCGAATAATTAGATCAGGACTGTTCTCTCATTTTGTCATGATCAAGCGTGCGATGGACGTTTCGGTCCTCGAAAAACTGCGAAAAAAGTGCTTCAGTTTGGTTTCTATTGGCCTTCTCTTTTCAAAGACTCGTTCGAATTTTGTAAAACTTGCAATCGATGTCAAATGCTTGGACGAATTTCTCGATGAGATATGATGCCTCTAAACCCCATTCTTATGATCGAAATCTTTGATGTTTGAGGTATCGACTTTATGAGACCTTTTTCCAATTCTTTTGGAAACTTGTATATCCTTCTTGCTGTCGATTACGTTTCAAAATGGGTCGAAGTCGTTCTTTGCAAAACCAACGACCATAGAATTGTTGTGAAATTTCTCAAAGAAAACATCTTTTTGAGGCTCGACACACCTCGCACAATAATCAGTGATAACGACACCCATTTTTGCAATCGATCTTTTGAAACTTTAATAAAAAAATATTCGATAACCCACAAGTTATCCACTCTGTATCATCCTCAGACTTATGGTCAAGTTGAAGTTTCAAATCGACAAATAAAACAAATCTTCGAGAAAGCCGATAACAAAAATCGAAAAGATTGGTCTTCAAAATTGACCGACGCGCTTTGGCCTTACCGTACTGCTTTTAAAACTAACTTGGAATGTTCCTATTCCCTTTAGTTTATGGTAAAACTTGCCATTTACCCGTTGAAATCGAATATAAAGCTTTGAGGGCAATAAAAAAACTTAAATTTTGACCTTGACAAAGCCGGCGAAAACCGAAAATTGCAACTCAACAAACTAGAAGAACTTAGAAACGACGCGTATGAAAATGAGAAAATTTACAAAGAAAGAACAAAAGGTTTGCACAAGTCAATCCTAAGGAAAACGTTTTCGCCTAACCAAAAAGTTCTTGTATATGACTCAAGACTTCATTTATTCCGTGGGAAACTTAAATCGAGATGGATCAGACCATTTGTGGTACGAACTGTTTTTCCACATGGTGCCGTAGAAATTGAAAACCCCAGGGATGGATTAATTTTTAAAGTCAACGGTCATCGTTTGAAATCTTTCTTGGAATTGCCAAATAAACAAGAGGAGGAGCTCATGATCCTTCATGAGTCAAGCTACGTCTAGTAAGAATGTTAACCCTCTTTTGTAAATATGTACATAGTTTTCCTCGTTACACTCATTATATCATGCATTGACTGTGGGGACACAGTCAAAATTAAGTGTGGGGGGGGAGTCTCATCTTCATTTTTTAGTTTCATGGCATTTTTTTGAATTTTCATTTTCTTACTTTTAAAAAAATATGTCTCAAAATTCCTAAATCTCAAAAACATTTTTTTAGCATTTTGATTTATTTTTGAAGACACATTATGGGATAAGTATAAGTTTTGGTTAATAAAATTGAAATTTTTGAAAATTTATCTGTCTTGACAAAAATAAATGAAGTTTGATTACAAATAACAATGGTTTAACTAGTATATAGGAAGGTTCATATGTGTTAATTATGAAGTATGTTCTAATCGAAAATCTTTGTTTAAAAAGTGGTAAATTTAAAGTAAAGGATATAACATTTTATCTTCTAAGTTAAATGGTGCTAAGATGATTTTGCAAACTCTCTCTTTCTAAAAAAAATTTGAAAAAAAAAACAAAATATTTGTATATATGTAAATATTTTCTACTAACACCTACGGTCGACAGGTGTACACACTTGTGTGTACACTCGCCATGCTCTGTACCTTTCTCAAAGCCGAAAGGCAGTGCATGATCGATATATCTGGCCTCAGTTTATCTGAGCTAAGTGTAAGTATATATAAATTCTTTTATTAATAATTCCTATAGTCGATAGGTGTTCACGTTCGTGTGTTCAATCGCCACGCTCTGTATTCCCCTCACATAAGCTCCAAAGGCAGTGCATGGGTAATATATCTGGCCTCAGTTTACCTGAGTTAGGCATATGTAAATATTGTTAATATCAATAAAATTTTCAAATAAGAGAGAGTAAGCAATTGAAATCTAAGCACCATTTTAACTTGTTTGATTTAACTTATTATTGAAGAGAAATGAAAATACCACTTTAATAAACTTTGATAATCAACTAAGGATCCATTTCATAATTACATTGTGTTATCAACCGAAACAACTAGCCAAACTATGGTCTATCTGTTATGACAACTTGATTTTTATTGGAAATTTTGACGAGCAAATGACTTAAATTTTCATGACAATGACCAAAACTTGTATTTAATTTATTTGTGTCTATTTAAAAGTAAATCTTTCATTTGTAATTTTTTCCCAAAACTCGCATTCATCTCTCTGTAAATAAATCTTGCATTTTGTAAATATTTTCAATTTGATTTGAATTCTATGGGTAGTATCCGCTGAAAACCCCCACGAGACAACACTCGTCCTAGTGGGGACACCCAGAGGATTAACGGCTTGTTGCATACGCTCAATGCAATCGTGCTCCCTACGAAAACAGATTTATTTTAGTTTTCCTTTATTCGCCGAGGGCGAATAAAAAGATAAGTGTGAGGGTATTCGATGTGCACGTAAATGTGCACATATTTACATCCATATTTTATCTCTTTTTATTTAAATAAACATCATATTTGGGCATTTTAATACGTTTAAAACCAAAATTCAATTATTTTCAAACCATCATATTTTCATCTTCATTCAGGAGCAAAATGGTCATTTTAGTGCATGTGTCAATGTAAGAATTTTTACGTGGACAATTTTTATTACTTTTATAGGATATTTTAATGCATATGGAAGAGGGATTCATGATGATATATGCATGCATAAGGAACTACAAAGGAATGAAGAGGAAATAATTCAAATTCAAGATCATGGAGGACCCCATCCACTTACCTTAATTTTCAATTAGGAGCTAAGCACATGCTAAAAGGTCATTAAAGCTTCATGTACATTTAAGTGGGGGATTAGTGGATGTTAATGATTACTTGGTGGCCACGCTACTTCAAGGGTACTTTGGGAAGCTTCCTAAAAAAGGAATTAGGGTTTTATGCATGTATAAATAGCCCTCTTATGTACATGAAACCATCTTTTACTCTCATATATGTTTACTTAGGAAATTAGCAAATTGTAAACAAAAATTAATGTGAAATAAAAATGGCTTCCAAGCCTCTTTCTTCTCTCTTTTCTACATGATTTTCTTTGTTTTATTGTTAATGTTTATTTCTATGCTTTCTTTCTCTTTATGTTCATAGTTTAGATTTACATTCATGCAAGTAGTGTAGTTTATATTTTTGTACAGGTAGTTAGTAGCTAATCTCTTTTGCTTTCTTTGCTTACTTTCTATTTTCTTCTCTTTTTAATGTTAAAATTTACATGTGGTGCTTCAATGCCACAAACGAGTAGCTAAACCCCTTTAATTTAGGGGTAATGAAGCTCTCAAATATTATGTAATTTCAACATTTCTATGGTTTATGATCTCATTTGATTTGTGCTTCATGAAGTAAATTTTGATGTAAGTTTATACAAGTTGGTTTGATAGCTTATCTTGCGTATGCAAATGAGCTATTCTTATTCAACATAAACACAATTTACATCATCATTTGCTTATTAATTTTTGATGTTGAAATGAATGTAAAAATGAAATTTGATGATCTATATTACTAATTAAAATAGTAAATAGATCATACTTAAAATAGCTTTTGCTTTGGCTTCATTTTCATGAGAATTATAAGTGGTATAATTGTTGTATTATAGTTTGATGGTTTGAGTTATGTTAATTAATAACATAAACAAACCATACTTATGATAAATACAATAATTATTTCACTTAATATCAGAGCTAAAGATCATAAATTATTGTTTGTTGATTTATCAAAAAAAATATGAGAGTGGATTTATCCCTAAATTGTTCTTTATTTCAATAGTTTCAAATCACATTTTAATTCTAGTTCTAGCTTCATTTTGTTTCGAGTTAACAATTTCTCCTCCATTTGGTTTAATTTGATTGAATAGATTTTTAAACTCTAACAATTCCCTACGGATTGACCCGTATTCACCACGTACTACGATAGTACGCCGTGCGCTTGCGGTAAAATTTAATTTGAAATTTATCGATAGTTTTCTAATTTGATAGAAAATTTACCGTTAAACAAAAACCTACCACAACTCAGCCACTGAGCTGCAAATTCTGAAACTTCTCCCCGTAGTTTGTACCTAGTTACAAAACTAGAAATGTACACAATTTGAAAAAAAGAAAATTACAAATAAAAATAAAGCTAAAAACAAAACCCTATTTTTATAATTGAAGCCTACACATAAAATAAAAAACGACCCAAGGAACATATAATTAGAGGGAAGATTGTCTCCCTTTCTTTTCTGTTTGTGAAATCTCTTCGACCAGTTTCTTTTGTAACTCTTCAAAATTAGGGTTTCGTTTGAATTGAAGCTAGCACTTAATAATTCCAATCGAATTCTTTTTCTCATTTACCGATGATTGCTATGTTCGATTTAATGGAGATTTAGTGTTGCAGTTGCTTCCATGTCAAGTAGATATTAATTAACTAGTCTGTATTTTTCCCTTCTTGAATTTTTGCTGGATCTCGACTTCATGTATTTTTCCAATGACGATACAGGTTTAAATAAGGATAAATTCCCTAATATTCGTTTGCGTTGTTTTAATTTGAATCTTCGTGACTTCAATACTTGCATTGATTTTTGATCGAACGATCTCTAAAGTGTGACTTGTTCATCTTTGACTTGATCATCCTTCGATTACGGCTTGGCATTTAAATTTGAGATATATATAATGATTTTGGGTTAATCTTGACTTCCTGATGCCTCACTTGTTCATCATGATATCCTCTGCAACTTTTTCAATTTATCATTCGCTGATTCATTTTTCTGAAATATGTGTGATTGAATTTCCTTGACTTTGTTCGAACTGCCATTGATAATTAGCAAGATGCCTCGATTTTCTTCGTTTATATGCTCATGTTGCCTTTGTTTATTGCATCTCTTTTAAAAAACTACCGCCACTTGATTATTCGGTGCGCTGAATATAGTTTTAACATCATGTAGATGATACTACACATGTTCACTTGCATTTATCTCTACCCTTAATTCTGGTTGTCTTGTTTTCATGTGTGTTCATGCCTGAATTCTTGCATATCCATGTACATATGAGCATGTTTACTTGTTTGGTTGCCACTACATATATATGTATACAAGTGTGTACAGACATGTATACATGTATGCTCATGTCTTACTAGCTTGATACTATTACTTGATTGCTTTGTACTGACCATTGCTTTGTTGATAAATTTGGTGCCTTCATACCTGAACTGATATATGTGTATACATATATATGCATATACGCATACATGTATATATGTGAGCGTATGATTTCCACATGATCTAATGCCTGCATGTCCCCTATGTTGCATGTATAAATCTGGTGCACCCCTTTGTACATATGCACTACATGTTGATATCTTCTCTATACTTGGCCCTGAATTTTTATTTTGCTTGAACATTTTGTATATTTTCATGTACATGTTGAAATTGAACTTGCAAATGAACTCTAGTTGCGTACGAACTTGTTATTCAAGTGCTTTCCTTTCATGGTTGTCTGTTGTTGCTTTGCATTCATGTTAGCACATTTGGACTTGTGAGCATGTCTGAAGCTTTGTTGCTTGGTTCCTACACATCCACACTGGTCTATACTTGCCTGGGTTATTGTAGTCTGGTTGCACGCCTGAGTTATTGTAGTCTGGTTGCATGTTGTTTTGTATGTTGGTTAGAACTTCATGTGTACATTTGGTTGAGCTAATGTCATGTTGGTTGGACTTTTTGTACATTTGGTTGAGGTTGTTTTTATGTTGGTGTCTTACTTGAGTATGTTTGTGTGTGGTTGCTATGCCAATGCTCTGTCCACTTCGAGTGCTTGCTTTTTGACTTTGCTGTTTCTGGTGCACTTATATTCTTCGTCCATAAGTTCTATGCTATTTGCTGGTCCAATTCCATCTCCATTTCCTTGTATTCTATTCAATGTTTGTTGGGTTGATTTTGCTGCATGCACTTGAGTTGAATCCAGTCTTGGCTTGGGTTTGACCTTGTGCTCACTTGTCCCTGCAATTTTAACAAACAAGCCTATATTAGTGTGCACGACCTTGTGGCATGTACAGCGATACACTACGCATGTCACAGGTTGCTCGCGTATTTCTGATTCTAGGTTGAAATAGAAAAATGATGACGAACAAATCCAATAACCGAGGCAAACAATATTTTCAAACATAAAAACTTCTTTGTGGACTACAAAATATTTCATTTTTAATTTTATTGCATCAGCCTTTATTTGTAGATAGTTCAGATGTTGGACATAGGCTGGAACAGAGTTAAAGATCAAATAGGAGTGATGAGTGAATATGTAGTGAGGTGAAATATGTATGTAAAATTGTATAGTGAAAATTGTATTGTATTTGAAACTTGTATTAGGAATTGTGTAAATATAGCAAGAGCTTAAATCTGTACCATTTGAATTTGTAATAAAATATTCGTTTGAATAAAATAACTGTTTAAATAAGAATTCTGAGTTATTTATTTTATTCAACAAATATTTATTTAATTATATGGAAAAATAAGATAGTATAATAACAAATACATTTAAACGAATATATATATATATATATATATGTTTATTATCATCAAACAAAAATCATACTCTAGTATATACTACATTAAGGACATAGGTGGAGCTTCGATTTTATATAAAAACGCTGGTTAAGAAGCAAGATCTATTCGTTCATTTTATATGTTCAAGGTAAAGGGAAAGAACTAGTGTACCAACATCATCATATTCTTCTTTCCCTAGAATAATAAGCTTTTGTAACTGTTATCTTAGCGATTAAAAATCATATTTAAAAGAATATAATTTATGATATCAACATTTTCTTAATCGCATGTAGATGTATTTTGCAAAATATCAATTAATACCATGTTATGTCCCTGTTTTGTGGTTGGTTGTTTACCTCCATTGCTTCTTGTCTTTTAACAATATAATTATCTTGATAAGATCATTGTATATCGTCTGTCATGTTCTTTGCTATTTGTTTTTTGTTTGGAATTATCAATCATCATTTCTTTGGATAGTTCCTTTTGCTAGGTTTAGAGGTAGGACCAAAAGCTTAGTTTTCTATCACTTTTTAAATGAGTGCTTTAGCCGGGCTTGAAGATGTGACCAAAGACTTTATTGTCCATTACTCCTTGGATGGGTGCTTTTGCCAAGCATAGAAGTAGGACTAAATGCTTTATTAATCATCCCATCATGGATGGGTGCTTTGGTTTACCATAGAAGTGAAATCAAAGGCTTAATTGACCATCACTGTTTGGATGAGTGCTTTGGCTCGACATAAAAGCGAGACCGAAGGCTTAATTTGACCATCACTCTTTGAATGAGTGCTTTGGCCAGGCATAGAAGTGGGACGAAAGGCTTAGTTTGACACTCATTCTTATCACTCTTTGAATGGGTGCTTTGGCCAGGTCTAGAGGTAGGACTAAAGGCTTTACTACTTATCACTCACTGGATGGTTTCCTTAACTAGGCCTAGAACCATTTATCAAGGGTTTATTGATCCATTATTTCTCATGAAGTCCTTTTTTGGAAAATATGTTCCTCAACATCAATCCCTTTTGGTTCTTATAGATATCCATAAATCTGTTATTAGGATATTAGATATCTATCTTTAGCTTCTTGGTTGGTCTTGCTCGATGAATTCCTGCAATTTTTCTCATCTAACATAGCACACGATAATTCCTACTAATGCCCTAAAACCATTAGTCTCACGTCCATTTTCCCTATGATAATGGTAGCATTCTCCTCCCTTGTGTTCTTCCTATTTTTATGCTTTACTTTGGATGCCATAATTTAAGCTTTCCTTGGTGAGGAGATAAATTTTCTCATGTGAAGTGCAAAATGAATATTTATCTTAACCTTAGGTCCCTTGAAAGCATTATTTTCCTATCCATTCTTATGCCTTTTTTGAGGAGGTAGCAGCTCTTCTTCGTTCCTTCTTGATTTTTTTCTATGATTTAAGAGCATTTTCTCTTTTCTCTAAGGGAATGATTAACCATGATTCTCCATTTTTGAGCAAACCAATTAAAGCTCTAGTTTATTTCTTCCCCAAATATAGGTTTTTTTAGCTTATGGTTGGACGGCCTTTCTTATTTGGATAAAGGGATGATTTTTCATTGCCCTAACTCTTTCATGCCTCTGCATAGGTCCTTCCTTATCTAATTCTGATATTTAGGAAAAATAAGCTTCTCTTGTATATAAAAGGGTTTAGGCTTCATCTATTTAGGTTGTATTGTGAGACTTCCCTTTTTCTGCTAAGGTTCAAAGGGCTAGGTTTCCTAAACTTAGCGCTTTTTTCTCTATATTAAAGAGTAGTTCGATGAAAGATTGGACAAACCAAATTTGATTCCGTGGATCCTAGTTTTGATATAAGCATTACGGATGTATCTTTAAAGGAAATAGAACCGATCTCAGAGTTCAATTCTTAGTGAAAGCGCCAAAATGTTAGACCAAGAACTAGGCGAACGTTATATGCTCATGTCAAGGAATCCAATGGTACTTAGGAAAGAGGATTAGTACTTGGATAAGCATGCAAATCATCATATAGTCAAGCAGTCAATATTTAATAAGGCAATTATGCAAGTCCTTTGTCATAAAGTCTAAATTAGAATTTGACATAAGAGGCTATTAAAGTCCCAAATCGAGCTCTTTATTTATGTTTAAATAAAAATAAAAATGAGGAAGATGTACAATTATGAAAGTCGACCCCCTTAGTAGGTGTTATATTCCTATTTGTAGTGAAATTATGCCCTTAGATCGTTAACACATGGAAACTACTAGGATTGGACTGCTAAGATTTTGCTGATGTGGTACATTATCGATAAGACATATAACATGGCTTAGTTTTTCTTTCTCCATGATGACATGGAATGACTGGACCAACTAGGAGCTGCTATGTGACTGATTAGGAATTTTTTTTGCTTATTTTAGATGTAATCTAGTAGCATTTTTAGGCACTCGATAACACAATAGTTGACATGCGATGGCTTGTTGATCCTTGACAATCGATAGCACTATTATTGAATGTGATAGCTTGTTAATCCTTGACACTTGATAACACTATTGTTGACATGTGATGGCTTGTTAAACCTTAACAATGGTAGCACTATTACTGATATGCGATAGCTTGTTAAACCTTAACACTTCGTAGCATTGTTTTTTGTCAATTGATAGTTTCGATAGCTTTATACCTAGGCATGCAATGGCTAACTTATGTCTTGGCACTCAATAGTTTTATTGCTTGTTATTGATAGTCTCAACATCATTGGTATGCGATAGCTCTTTATCCCTTAGCACTTGATAGCTTCAATAGCTTTACGCTTCGGCATGCGATGTCCCACTATGTCTTGACACTCGATAACTTTACTACTTGTCACTCGATAGCTTCAACATCTTTAGTATGCGAAAGTTTTGTATCCTTTGGCACTAGATAGTTTCAGTAGCTTTGTACCTTGAACCTAGATAGCTGTATTCCCGGTCAAACATTTTAAAGTTCTAGATATAACAACTATTGTAAAAGTAGGCTCAATAACTAATTAAGTGAACATGCTGACATCTTTAGATGCTAGGAATGTCACTATTTTCTACTTTTATTTATTGTTACCCCCACGCAGGCATATTTTGGGAAATTAATATGTAAAGATAATTTGTGAATGAAAGAGTATTTAGATCTATATTTACTTAATTTTGTTGGAAAAATGTGATCCCATTTTTTCGCTTAAAAATAATTCTGGTGATGATGCTGCATAACCGGGGTTAATTTTTAGGTCTCAAAATAGAGGACTGTAATGGCCCGCATGTCCGCATCTCTTGACATGCCAAAAACACACATCAAAAGACATAGATCGTCGGTTTAAGGTAAAAAGTAGTATCATAGATATTAAGATATCAACAAAGAAATAATCTATCCATTCTAAATGTCATAACAGTGAAAACGTAATATCATATATAATGATAATCTTAGAAATAATAGTAGAAAAAGTCTATGAAGTATCGAAAATATCCAATCTCAAAATATCATAGTATCGTAGTCTCAGAAAATCATCAGTACATTTCAAATATAAGAGTATCATAAAAATAATCCCTTATAAACAAAGCACTGAAAAAGTAAATGTACTGATAGGACATACATGATTAACGATAAATAGAGCTAGACTTTAGCATGATAATCCGAAGGCTACAATGGATCTATCAGTTGCTACTCTATCCACTTGGAATGGGGGGAAAATGGAATGGGTCAGACATAAAATTTGGTGAATGAGAACAAATTAACGAGGAAATTAAATATAACTGGCATAAGTCTACTCAAAGTGAAATAGAGTGCATACAATGTCCATGCACCTAAGGTCACATGCTTAGGGGCATAAGTCATGGGGGATAACAATAGATCGCAAACAATCGCCTAATAATTGAGGACCAACATGCTATTCCACTTTAACTCATACTAGGACTAGAGAGGAATAACACAAATGTAAACTCACATGGTGACTCATTGAATGCAACTATGCCCAACCCTTCGATACTAGTAGCAAAATACCTCTTACACACTCCTGGAAGTTATTATGCCTAACTCTTGCAGTGACTGGATATAACTTAGCTTTGAGCATCATAAGCCCATCGAGCACTATAAACAAAGGATCGAAAATCCAATCACAACAAACAAGAGACCGGTAATCCTAGTCCAAGCACATATGTGCACTTTAGCCGCCTAAACGACACATCGTACCCAACTTCACAATGTAGAAAAAGAGAATCAAATTTGCACCTCAAAATAAAAGACATAAATGTCCACAAGTCAAATAGTCTAAAGGACAACATGGTCCACAAATTTAAAGGCACAAGGCTACTAAACAGTCTAATAAGTCCAAAAGTGGCATACAACAGTCGACCTATGTCAATCTTAGCTAGATTGCCTACAAGCTAATAGAACAAGGCCCCAAATGTTTTAATTAGTCTAAAAAGATATACAATAGTCGATCTATGTCCATCTTAGGTCGATTGCCTACAAGCTAACATCTTCGTTTTACTTATTTTATAATTCATGTTTCATTTAGTTACTTTTAGTTACTATTATCCGACATTTTGATTCGGCTATATCCAAACTGACTAGACAAGTTGTACTTGACTACCATCAAGGCCAGTAGCCCAGAGCGATGATTGTGAGGTCCCGAAATCAAGTGCAGGCACTAATGTGAAGCGACGATCAACCAAGACCAAGAGATAGACTCTCCAGAATATTCTAAGTATGGATTTGGATCTTTCCCATGCAGGAGATCGGTGCATATCCCTTTCCTTAGGGGATCGGTACATATCCTCAATTGTTGTCAATATAGAATGATAGGGAAGGCCCCATAAGGCTCTATTTCAAATCTCAAGTCATTTGAAGTTTGTATGCTCAAGCTATGGGAAAATTACTTCAACTAAGAAGGGGATCGGTATAAAAAGGATTGGTATAAAAGGTATCGTACAGAAGGGATCGACATATTCCAACTAAGCAATTGCAAGTCAATGGAAAACAATCGATATATCAAGATTCATAAGTCCAATGCATATAAAATTTTGGAAACAAGATGTGAAGAACCTAGGGAGCCTACCCTAGGGATCGCACCTTTAAAGGATGAAGAGAGATGGATCGGCCCTCTTCCGTCAATAGGGATCGGCTAGAATCAAGGGACAACTTGCATCAAGGATCGAGCAATAACTCAAGTTATACTCATCCAATTGACATGAAACTTGTAGCACACGCTTAGTACAACATGTGGAACACTCCATAAGGATTTCAAATCAAATAGGATAATTTGGAGGGATCAGCCCCTATCCCTTTAAAGGGATCGGCTGAAATCAGAATACGTGCAACACCACTTCGTGAAAAATGCAATATCTCACAAATCGTAAGTCGATATGGCATGAAATTTGGAGAGCATGTAGCTAAAATCATGGGGAACCCCCCGAATGGATAACACCATGTTTAGACATAAAAATAGGATCGGGTATGATCTTTATTATGGGCCCCAATGGGCTTAAAATTCTTGTGTGACATCATCTTGGCCTGGAGGTTCTTCTACCGAAATTTCAGCATGATCCGTGCACGTATTCCCCTATAAATATAGCAGGCGCAACATTAGAAAAGGGGTCCTTATTTTTGCTGCCAAGGCTCTTTAATTTCTATTTTTCATTCTTATACTAATGGATTCCAGCTAATCCGAACATTCTTGTAATCATATTCAAGTGCGAAATCAATAAAAATATAAAGTGGACGTAGGCCAAGATTGCCGAACCACTGTAAAATCGATCTGTTCATTTACTTTCTCTGCTACGTTTTAATTTCATTTATCATTTTAATCTCTACGAGATTCTATTAGGTTTTGATGCCCATTTCTCACATCAATATTTTGATGCTTTCGTTGAAAATTAAATTCTCAGCTTGATTGGATCTCATCATCTACTTGTGGATTCCCATATTCGCAAGATAGATCTAGCTTTCTACCGACAAACTTCTTATTCTACTCAGATTTGAAGGAAATCTAAAGGAAGCCGATAACCATGTTTAGAAGAATTAAATCAACTTCACATGAAATTGAAGGAAATGATGATGCTAGTGTTCTTACTTGGAGTTTGTTCATGTGTTCATTTCCATTTGGAAGGGATCAAATTCACTCATGTGTGCAAGTTCTTGAGATCGGATGCTGAAGTTCATACTCAACTTAGCAAAGCCAAAATTACCAATCCCTCTAATGAAAAAATGATCGTTCCCTATGTCATGGACGAAAAATACCGATCCCTTTATACTCCATAACGACCGATCCTTCTATCCGATCCCTCGTTCACGTCCCTATAGCCGATCCCTCTCACATAGCACATTATTGATCCCTTTCCAAACTAGCACAATCAAACCCTCTTTAAGTCCGTTCACAACCGATCCCTCTCCAAATCGGTTCACAACAGATCCTTCTAACTAGCTACAACTAATCCCCATATCACCGATCCCTCACCAAGCCAATTCAACTGATCCATATACCACCAATCCCTCACTAAGGCAATTCAACTGATCCCTTACTAAAGCAATTCTACCGATCCCTATACCACTGATCCCTCACTAAGGCAATTTCGTCGATCTTTATACCATCGATCCCCTACAGCCGCAACGTAGCCGATCCCTTTATTTCAACAAACCAATCCCTCTCTTAAAGTTACATAGCTGATCCCTCCGTGGCACTGCTACCAATCGCTTCACACTCCAACTGATCGGCCTACAAATAAAAATAAAGCATCGCTTGTGAAATAATATAAAAAATAGCAGCGCGGTGCCCTTGCATTCTGGATTCAGAAGTTAATTTAAAGAAGGTGCATTCCATCCACTTCACTTACGTCCTATGACTGACCGGAGCATAGGGGATCAAGCAATAACTACTGAATTGCCACCAAGGAATAGGCAAAGAATTAATACTCAAACGATATTCCCAAAGGTAGGAGAACCAAGGTGATATGACAAAAACTAGGATCGGTTACTGGTTCAAGCTCCCAGAATAGATTGCGACTGCCCTCAACTTACTAGATTCCAAACACCTGACTTTGCAGCTATGGTAGAACGACTTGTTAGAAAGAGCCAAGACCAGACTGATGACGATCAGAGCATCTCCTCCCATCAGAAACAGTTCACCGAAGCCATTCTATAAGCATAATATCCAAGGATGCAATGTCACTATCCAACTTATTCCAAATGCCATGCAAGCCGCTCAAAGTCTTCTTGCATGAATTCAACGCCATCGTCGCCGAAGCGAGCACTTCCTACGAGGATATCAAATCGATAGCATTGATAATGGGAATAAACCCCAAGTCAGAGTCCAATGATTGGTAAGCCAGAAAGCGTCCCACGACCTTGGATCACTTCTATTACAATGCAAATCAATACTTATGCAAGGTGGATGCGAGACTAACATTGATAGGAAACAATGTAGGCCCGATGGTCGGATGGGTTCAAAACAAGAGTAACGACGATGGCCTAAATGAGGACTTGAATTCTAGGAGACAACCTAGAATCCTAAAATTTGACTTATATACTCCTACGACCTTGGATTCAATTGAAAACGTCTACTTGAATACTCATGACTCGACGAAGTAATGGTACTAGCCTCGAGAGAGTCTGTCGAAATGCAGAAGAAATCCAAGAAATGTTGTATATTTCAAGATACATATAGTCATAACACCAGTGATTGCAGACACCTCCAAGATGTGATCGGAAAGCTGATCCAAAAAGGAAAGCTACAACAAAATAGGCAAACCCTTTAGAAAGATGGGCATGGAATATCTGATGCCTATCAATAAAGAACTTTGATTGTCAGTTGGACCACCTACAATTGACTTCCAGCAAAAAAGGGCTGGGGCGAAGTGGAATTGCGAGCATACGACGCTGCTTCACTTATCAATAAGATTTATTCCAATTTCAATTATGTTGTGAGTTATGACATATTTGAACTAAACTATTTCTAAACGATGCAGGTGACTAAGTACTTAGAGTTGGGGGCCAAACAACCTCCATAGACCATGATCGGGCCTTTGAAGGATCATAAAGATGAGCATGATTCAACTGCTCATCAGCTACCATATGCCTCTGACTTTGGGGCAAGGACTCGAAATGGAAAGTGGATGTGACTCGACCATCCACTTCCTACTCTGTGCTTCAATTATGATAGAACATTTATGCCTTACTTAATGCTTGATAAGATCATGATCCAATGCAAAGTGGACACGACTAACCGTCCCTCATCAACCTCCACGATTGACTTGAAGACCAAAGAAGGATCAGAGTGGATATGACTCGACCATCCACTCCCTAGCATATACTTGAAGTTCCCCAATACACAGATGCCTCTCCTGAAGCTCAGTTATGTCGGGATTCAACTAAAGTGGACATGATTTGATCATCAACCCATCGACCCTTGCCCCAGACACAGGGGGCAGTTCGAAAGCTCGACTTAAAGTAGGCATGACTGACTACCTACTTATCAACCACCGTTCTGAACACATAAGCACGACTATAGCTTGAGGTGGATGTGACTTGATCTTCCACTCGACAACTCTCTCCCTCGACTTGTTTGGAGGAGTACTAAGCAAATTGAACGAGACATGACCATCCAACACAGGCATGGATGTGATCTAGCCATCCATCACTTACACCCTTCCTCGACTTGATTGGAGGAGCTATAATAACCAAGTGGACATGAATCAACCATCCATTTGTCAAGTTTTGTCCTTAATGCTAGGGGCATAATTCCATTCCATGGATGAACATGGTTTAATCGTTCATTCGAAAAATCTTACCTTGACTTGACAATTGGAGTATAAATAAAAAATTGGTGCGACTGACCATCCATTGACTAATTCTGGTCCTCAGAGTGTGGACCAGAGTATAAACACCAAAAAGATAGATGTGGTACGACCGTCCATCGACCAACTCTGTTCCGTAGAGTACGGAATGGAACATAAACTCTAAATGGGTGTGATTGAAAACCCATTGACCAACTCTGGTCCCTAAAGCGTGGATGGAGTATAATAGATGGGTGTGACCGACCATCCATCGACCAACTCTGGTCCCCAAAGCACAAACTGGAGTATAGACACCCTGGGTGTCTCTGACCACCATCGACCAACTTTGGTCCCCAAAGCGCAAACTGGAGTATAAACATCAAATGGGTGTGACTGACTACCCATCGACCAACTCTAGTTCCCAGGGCATGAACTAGAGTATGAACTCTAAATGGGCATGATCCGACCATCTGTCAACAAACGCAGTCCCCCAAGAACGAACCAGAGTATAAGCAATAAAATCAGATGCGACCCGACCATCCGGTATAAAGATGAAGCGACATGATCGTTCATTCACCAACTCCAATCTATGCCATGACAGACATATTATAAACTTACCAAGTGGACGCAGTTCGATCATCCGCTCACTATCTCTCACTCTCGATCTGGCGGTGGAGCATATTTTAAAAAGAAAGATGCGGTTCGATTGTCTATCGATAACTCTAGCTCCCAGAGTGTGAGTTGGAAGTATAAACACCTAATGGGTGCGACAAACTATCCATTGACAAACTCTGGTCGCTAGAGAGTGGACATGAGTATTTTGGCCATTCATCTAATGACTCTCGCCTATGATACGACGGGCTCAGTATAAAATGATAGATGTGACTTGAACATTTGCTAATCAACTCCTTCCTACGTTTCAATGGGAGAAACATGAAATCAAAGTGGTCGTGATACGACGGACCACCCATTGACCTTTTCCCTTGACCGAAGGCAAAGGAATTGACTAAGGAAAAATGTGGTTCGACCATTTTCTATATAACTCTAAATCCCCAAAGCGTGGACTGGAGTATAGACATCGAACGGGTGTGATTAATTTCCCATCAATTAACTTCGATCCCTAGAGTATGGATCGAAGCATAAGCAAACAAATGAATGCGTTCGACCATTTATTAGCTAGCTGTGACCTGAACTCGGCTGGAAAGTATAAACATACTATGGATGAGGTTTGACCATCCACGGACTAACTCCGCCAACCCGAAACTAGGGGCAGGAGTACAAATCACTAAAAATTGAATATGACAGCTTACAATAGCTCTGGCTCGGTGTTCTTTATGACTTAAGGAAACGCTCGCAAGGAGGCCTTACTACAAAACCAATAAAAAAACATCCAAAGTAAGAGGAGACCGACTATATCGTACTACTGGGTCGATGGGCAATGTCGTTCCCAGCTTTCTATATTGTGCTTCTAGGTCGATGGTTAATATCGATTCGCATCAAATACAAATGAATGTGACCTGAATGTCCTCCGAAAAAATTCTATCACCAGAGTGTGGATAGGAGAATAAAATACGAATGAGTGTGACTTGTTCATTAATTCTCCAACACCCTCCTTCGATTTATCAAGGGGAGAATGAAACCGGATGAGCATAACACGACTGCAACTGAGCCAACTCTATTCCTAGATCTAACGGGAGAAGATGAATCAAAATGGGTGTGATTGACTGTCCAGCTCCAAATAAATGAATGAATGCAATGCGATTATTCATTCGTTGACTCTTCCCATGATCTGACTAGAAGAGCAATACGAAATGGATGTGACTCGACCGTCCGCACACTGATCTTCTCCGAAAAGGGGAGCATCAATCACTAATTATATGTGACTTGACCATCTATTCTTAAGGTCCTGGCCTAAAGTATGGCAACATTTGCGCCGAAAGTGGACGTGATTGACCATCTAATACCCAACTCATGCCCAAGATCAGACGGAGCATCGAAGAATTCTCCTTGGAAGCAAAAACCAGAATACAATTTGGGATAGGCGAAACTCAGCCTTCCATCAACTAATACGATCTCATGATTCAGTAGGAAAGAGTATAAAGCTAAAGTGGACATGATTTGCCTTCCTACTTATCGATGTATGCCCCAAACTTGGGGGCATGAGTGAGAAATAAGATAAATATGAACCGACCATTCATCGATCAACTCTAAGTCTTTAGAGCTTAGGCATGAGCATAAATACGACTAGGATGAAATGTGACCATCCACGTTGTACATTTATCCCCCAAAGACAGGGGGTAGAAGTGTGAAAATCTAAAGACCGACTGCAATAGCTCAATACCGTGACTCATACCTAGTGTTTACAATGACTCGATGCTACAACCGAAAGGATGCCTAGAGATAGAATCATCGAATCGATGCGCAATCTTATGGGAAACTACCCATCACTTCAACTAGAATGATAAGCAAAAATTGCAAATACAACAAATGAAAAGCGTGCTACTCGAGTACATAGGCGGATTTAAACTCAAAGCAAGAGCCAGCTATGCAGCTCCATGCAACACGAGGCTGAACCCTACTCGACATTTGATTCGACGTGTTCCTTTAAGCCTAATCTCCAACCATCATAGATAATCGCTAAAAGCGTCTAGAACCCGTCACTATCAGACTTAATAGCTCATAACAAGATTTTGGGATTCGACCGGAATGACTTTCATTATTGACTGTCCCAACTGGATTTCACGCCGATTGTTACACGGAACAGTTTCATTTGAACTCAATAATCGACAATCAGCATATAGTTATCTAACTTTCATATTCAAATTCATTCAGGGCATATGTTACAATCAGTACAAGCACAAATATGCTAATCTATTCAAGTCTGAAGTGGTAAACATCTGATTCAAGGCCATATGCTAGTTCAAGAATGCAAGTCATATGTGGCATATCCCATTGTTCAATTTTGAGTTCATATGGTCAAATATATTTATGTTAAATCAAAAGTTGCTTAAGTTCCACTAAAAAAGGGGATCGGAACCAATCCCATTGCTTGGGAAAATCCATTTAAGCACTTTTTAGCTCACAACATAAGGCCAATATCAAGTCACAATGGCACAATCGATTCTATAGAGATATAGACCACAAGACGAAGAAGAGGAACCCAAAGAATCCAAAGTTGTACCCGCTGAGCTGACGACCAACATTATAGTCAGCCACGATGACCACCATCGGTCTTGAAGATCGGATCATAGCTCATTGCAACGATGATGAAGGAATTAGCTGGCTTTCTACGAGCAAATCTTAATGTGTTCGCTTGGACCTATTCTGACATGTGTGTGATCTCATCGACTATCGTGAGCCATGAATTGAATATTGACCCAAGGCATGTCCTGATGAAACAAAAGTGATGTAGCATTGATCCGAAGAGATCTGCTAGACTTAAAGAGGAGGTGGATAAACTCAAAAACAATGGGTTTATCCATGACACCCTCTACTTGAAGTGGGTATCCAATCCATTTCCCGTGAGAAATGCTAATGGAAAGTGACGAACATACGTTGACTACTCTGACCTAAACAAGGCATGCCCGAAAGACAACTTTCCACTTTCGAGGATTGACAACTGGTAGACTCAACCATGGAATATGAACTGCTTTCATTTATGGATGCATACTTTGAATACAACTAGATCCAAATGCACGTCCTCGACCAAGAGCACACCAGCCTTATTACCGATCTAGGGCTGTAATGTTATGTTGTGATGTCATTTGAATTAAATAATGCTGAAGCTACTTACCAAAGATTAGTCAACCAAATGTTCAACGATCAGACCAGACAATCGATGGAAGTATACATGGATGGTATGTTCATAAAGTCACAACGATCAAACGACCGCATTGATGACTTATTGGAGATGCTCAGTGTTCTCCAAAATTATGAAATAAAACTCAATCCCTTGAAATGCTCTTTTGGGGTTGCGTCAGGGAAATTTATGATTTTCATTATTAACTCTCGTAGAATCGAGGCAAATCCCGAGAAGATTCAAGCAATTCGATACATCCAAGGGCCGAAGACGATTAAGTAGTTATAGAGCCTCAATGGGAAGGTCACTGCCCTAAATCGATTCATCTCCAGGGCCATCGACAAGTGAATTCTCTTCTTCAACCTAATCAGGAGAGGGAAGAGAAACTCTGAATTGATGCAGGATTGCATAAATGCATTTCAAGCTCTGGTAGATCAATCAGAGAGACCTCCTATCCTATCTAAGCCACTAGATCGTGTGGACTTATAAATACATTTAGCGGTGTCGGTACATGCTATAAGTGTTGTACTATTATGCGAAGAGAATCAGATCCATAGGACAGTACATTATGTTAGCAAGTGATCGTGTCATGAAGGCTCCACCTCTATTTCAAGGCTCATCTTATCAACGACCACATCGACCAACATTATGACAGGTCCTACAATGACCTGAGATGTTTGGAAGGTAACTCAAGTGAAACATCAAGTTAAGCCATTTTTACATTACCCATCTCACTCGGAGAGCCATCCAGGGACAAACATTGGCAGACTTCATAGTTGAATTCATTGCACCAGGGGACCTCTGGAGAGCGATGGAGAACCAACCAACCGATGAAAAGTGTACACGGATGAAGCCTCCAACAATCGATGTTCTACACCAGAGTCATGTTAGTGATTCCTGAGGAACGATCGATCTGTTACTGTAATAACCCTAATTTTGAGTAACATTATTAGGACATTTAATTGGATAGACTAAATAAAAATAATGTTAATAGTTAATGTACTGAGATTTGTTAATTAATAAGGGGTCGTGCTCTGATGGATGTATAAGCAAAAGAGAATTAAAAATAAGTATGTAGAAGCAAAATAGTAAGGGTAAAATGGGAACATCCTTCGTTCTAATACCCTAAAATCTTCCATTCTTCATTCCTTATTCATTTTAATATTCACAAACAGAACTAAAACCCTATTGAGCTCGGCCGACCAACATTAAGGAGATTCAAAAAGAAGATAAGTTTGGAATCAGGTAGAATGCTTGAAGAAATTAATCAAAGGGAAAATTTCAACATTCTTAACACAAAACCAAGGTGAATAATTGATTTACATCTCACTTTTGACTTTGATTTCAGTTTTATGATTATGGCTGAATTATTTTGCATGTAACATGCCATGTTATGTTTATTTAAACAGATATATACGCTTGTTGATGATTTATATGATTTCATTTGGATTTATGATATGTTTAGATTAGAAAACCTATTAAATTACATCCAAATGAGTTGTGTTTTTGACGTATGGTATTATTTTAGAAGTGAGTTTCAAGTTTCACAACTTTCTAAGTAACATGGATTTATTATGAATTTTCTATGAGAGAAAACAGTTAATGTTGGGTTTAAATTATTTAAGGCAATTATATAATGATTTCAGGTCTGAAATTTGAATATGTTATAAAACATATTAAAGTAATTATTACGGTTTTTTTGGAAATTTTCCTGAGTATTTACTATGGTTACAAAATTATTTATGTTTAGGGACTTAAATGTGTTATATGTTTTATCAAGGAGAAGGGCTTATTAGTTTAAAATGTTTTAAATTGTTAATTGTGAATTCAGCAGCCTTTTTAGAAAATAATTTTGATAAAGAGTAGGCAACCAATTATATTTTGACAAATCAGGCAAGTTAGGTAAAAGGAAATTACTTTGAATGGAAATAAACCAGTTTTGTTTCGAAATTAACTTGCCACTTCCTTAGCTTACTTCGGTCTCCATACCCAGTTAGACCTTTCGCACCTATTCGGAACCAATGCACATGACATTTAGCAATTAGTATGTAGTATGTTGGAGAAAGGTGGAAGGAATGATGGTGTTGAAGGCATGCTTTCGAAGGGGTTGAAGCCACTTTAATTAGCTTTTGAATCGATCAACTTACCTTTATTTAAAAAGAGGCTTTCGAACAAGTTGCCGCTTGCCTTTTCTTTTAGAAAGGAACTTTTGAAAGAGTTGTCGCTCGCTTTTTTTGAAAGAAGCTTTCGAAAGGATAGATGTTTTTGAACCAATTCGACACCCTTGCTGCCGCATTCATACCTTACGAATTAGTTAAGACCGCTTTTCTTTATAGCCTTAAAACAATGTATTCGAAAGGGGTGATTTCGTCCTTAATTTCAAAGACGCCTTCTCAATGCTTACAAAAGGGTCGTATAGCTGCTTTTAAATGGTTTCGGAGGCATTGGAGTTTCGAAAAGATGATTTTTGAAGCAATCCTCTTCCCTTAACACTTTTTAAGCTTTTGAAAGGGATACTTTCGCTTCTTTTATATTTGACCCAATAGTTTTAAATCCAATGGTTTCGAAAGGAATATTTTTAAATGGTTTTGAAACTATGCTCCTACAAACTATTACTTGAACCCAATGCTTTCGAAAGGTATATTATAAGTATTTCAAAAGATTAGTTTGAATGGTTACGAAAGAGGATGTCTAAGGTTTTATGTAATGGTTTCAAAAGGGATGATTTCAATTATATTCGAAAGGAAACTATTTACGGTTTTAAACAAGAGTTTCGAAGGTATTGCTTTGGCTTTGTGGCCTAAGGTCATCTAAGTTAAAAAGGGTTTTATCTTATTTTATAGGGATAGTAAATCCCTTTGACTTAGATTTCATCAACATTGTTTTATGTAAAGCATATACCATGTCATGAAAATTTTGAGTAAAACGAAGTGCATATTTTTATTGTTTTAAGTATGATTTGAAAGAGTTAAATACATTTAAAAGAAATGGTTTCAAGGAAAATTGGATGAGGTAGTTAATCCTAAGTTTATGACTCAGATATTAGAAGACCGAATGGGACTTCTATAGGGTCACACCATATACTTTAGCTATTAGCCCCTAGTTAATATTGGTCCAAAATTCCAGTGTATAATGCATTATCTAGGTAAGACTAAAGTGGTATTACACACATGAAAGAATATACAGAGAGCAGATAGGTTATTGGTCAGCCTGCAAAACCATTAGGATCACTTGACCCTAAGGGAAGTAAGTTAAGGACAGATCCTCCAGTATTGTATCTAACAAAAGTTAGATTATATATTATGTCTGGTAGGCCTAAGTCAACCAATGGTTAACAGTTAGCCAGTTAAAACTATAATGTTGGATATATAGTCCATTAATTACCTGATTCATATGCATATTTTTTTGTTCTTATTGTTATATTCAATTTGATTGTAGGATTTTGATTTGCAAAAGGTATGCTTTTAAAAAGATATTAGTGAGGGGAAACTTGTTTCGCTAAGCGGCATAGTCTCACTTAATATCGGCAAATTGGGATGTAATAGAATCATTCACACCGAGCTTTATGTCTGACTCAAAAGTTATGTTTTCCCCTTGAATTCTCAGGTGCTCAAAATTTAATTTGAGTAGATTGAGGGCTAAGGTCATTTTAGGTTTAGTAGGTTGGACGAATAAGCTTTTGAAGATGTGTAGGAGGCAAAGCTAGCTATGTAGGGGTTATTTTTTGTTATTACCGCTGTGATGTATTTGTGACTGATATGTCTATCTATTTAATACTTTGATCATCCAAGGGGGCATCTTCATATGTCGCTCTTGGGGTAATTTGTAATAATTATATTTGATCAAAACATGAGAATCTTTTTGGGATTATGTAACTGAATATGAAATATTGATTTGAAATGTAACCAGAAAAGTTGTTTTGAAATCTATGGTGATTTTATTTCATATTCATGTGCTTCTGACATTATGAATACCATTAACATTACCGTTTTTTTCCACCAGATGTTAATACTATAGAGGACCGCAACACCTGTAACGCTTAGGTTCGGGCCTCAAGATAGGGGATGCTACCACAACTTGGTATCAGAGCATTGGTTTATGAAAAACTTTAAACATAAAATGATTTTGAAAACGTATTCCTAAGGAATTAGAGAAGAAGATCAGAGTATGGGATAACGCTATAGTAACATACTTGTATTTGCTATATATAAGTATACGCTTTATCTCTATTCTTCCATCTTTCTTAGGTTATTCTTTTGTATCTTACAAAGACTCAAATGCAAATTATAAGGAAGTAAGATATGGATGCTAGGAATAAAAGAGTAAACCTTGGTAGAGGAAGCAACACCACTAATGGAAATGCTAGACCAAACACTAGAAGAAATCCAGGTCGGGCACAAGCTGTTAATGTGGGTACTAGAGTGCTGCAAGTTCATATGGGAGCTTCATCAACATGATTCAAGATGGAGCCTCCATAGGAATAGTTGGAGGAAACGTTGAAGGAGGAAATCAGGGAGCTTCGGTGGTCAATAACTATGCAATATTGAGAAGAGACTATGCTACGCTTGAGGGAATCCATTTGTCGGGACTAAGGATGCAATTGAAGTGGAGAATTGGTTGCTTTAGTGCGAAAGGATCTTTGCTAATTTGGGGCGTAATGATGAGGAAAAGTAGAGGCTTGCTTCTAGATAGTTTCAAGGAGCAGCACTGTACTGGTGGAACAGTGTTACAGTGGGAATAAATGGGGAGACCATGACTTGGGCAGAATTCAGAAGGTGATTTGAGGAAAGATTCATGTCAGAAATCACCATATCAACTCTTCTTAGGAAGTTTGCTGAGTTGGTGTAGGGAGACATGATAATGCTAGAGTATGCTACTAGATTTGAGGAGTTATCGAGGTACGGGTATGCTACGGTAGATACATTTATCATAAGGAATGAGAAGTTCATTCATGGACTGAAACCCAAGCTTGCTAAAGCAACTTTGCCATACATTAGGGATTTGTGTGATGTAGTTGTTGAGATGGATTTGAGGCATGAGGAGATGCTCACTTTCATTGATAGTGACAAAGCAAGGTAAACTTAAGGAGGATAGAATCAAAAGAGATTTTTTTCATAAGAAAGGCGCTTAGAAAGGAGGAGTAGCAAAGAAAGGGAAGGTCGATGTAGTTTGCTATAAGTGCGACAAGAAGGGACATTTCGCTCATGAGTGTCGGATTGGCAAAGCAAAGATGGCTGCTGACAAGAAAAAAGTAAGGTGCTGCAACTGTGAACAGGTTGGACGTTATAAGAACCAGTGCAAGAAACTAGCCAAGGAGGGAAATGACAAAGTGTTTGCACCAAAACCAACTGCCTCAAGACCAACAACAGAGGAAAAGGGAAAAGCTATGTTAGGAGGTACGCTTTTGATTAATGTATTAATTAGAGTTCTATTTGATACTGGTGCATCACATTCTTTTATATCTCATTGTTTTGTAGATAAGCTTGACCTAGAACCTTCATGCCTAGTTACATCCTTAAGGGCTATGAATCTGATAATAGGTTATGCTACACTTGAGATGAGATGTAACCAGTTAGAGTTTGAATTGTTAGGTCATATATTTCTTGCAGTATGCATGTATTTGATTTCATAAAGCTCGGAATTATTTTGGTTATGGATTGATTAAGTAAGTATGATGCTCGGATATTTTTCCATGATAGGAAAATATCACTTAGACACCCTAGTTGTAGTGATCAGATTATATACTCCATAGAAAATTCTAGTTTTGAGGTTAATGTTTTTTAGGGTGTTATGGAGGTAGAAGACAACTTGAATCGAGTTTTCATTGTTAGAGAATCCATAGATGTCTTTGATCCCGTAGTAGGATCACCACTGAACGAGCTATCGAGTTTCGAATAGAATTAGTACTAGGAGTTGAACCGATGAGTAGACCGACAAGTAGAATGACATCTACCAAGATGAAGGATTTAAAGGTGCAGTTAGTGGATTTAGAAGGTAAAATTTTATCAGAGCAAGTAGGTCGCCTTGGGGAGTAGCTGCAGTGTTTGAGAGGAAACTAGAAGGATTGTTTAGGCTGTGTATCGATTATCGCAAGTTGAATGAGAAGACGATAAAGAATCGATATCTGTTACCTAGAATTGACAATTTGTTCGACCAGTTGAGTGAAGCCAAAGTACTTTCTCAGTTGGATTTGGCAACAAGGTTCCATCCGCTTAGAGTAGCAGAGGATAGTATTCATTTGACGGCGTTTAGGACTAGATATGGATCGTAAGAATGGTTAATGATGCTATTTGGACTAACTAATGCGCCAGCATTTTTCGTGGACTTGATGAACAGAATATTTCGAGAACATCTGGACAGATTCGTATTAGTATTCATAGATGACAATTTGATATATTCTAAGTATGAAAGTGATCATGAAGTTCATCTTAGGATAGTGGTTGATACGCTGAGGCAACATCAACTGAAAGTAAAAAATAATTAAAATGCCATTTCTGGAAGAAGAAAGTTAAGTATTATGGTCATGTAGTCTCAGACAAAGGGTTTTCAGTTGATCTGGCTAAGATCGAGGCAGTGTATAATTGGAAGAGACCCAAGATACTGACTGAGATAAAGAGTTTTCTTGGGTTAGTTGGCTACTACTGGAAATCCATTAAGGATTTCTCGCTAATAGCACCACTGATGACTATGCTAACTCGGAAAGATGTAAAGTTTGTTTGGACCGATACGTATGAGGAGGCATTTTAGAAACTGAAATATTTATTTACTAACGCACCTGTATTAGTTGTTCCAGATAGGAATCGGGACTTAGTGGTATACACGGATGTGCGTGCAACATGATTAGGAGCTGTATTAATATAGAGAGGTAAAATGATTGCCTATGCTTTTCGACAATTCAGACCGTATAAAGTTAGGTACCCAACTCATGATTTGGAAATAGCTACGGTGATTTCCGCATTGAAAGTGTCGTGACATTACCTTTTGGAAGAAAGATTCAAGTGGTATACGGATCATAAGTAAATAGGGTATTTATTCTCTCAAAAGGAGTTGAATATGAGACAACAGAGGTGGCTGGAGTTTTTAGTTGTTTACGACTTTGGTATGAGTACACACCGAGAAAAGGCAATAAGGTTGTAGATACACTTAATAGAAAACATCAGAATGCAGTAATGGAAATAATAGCTGAGTGGAAAGGTTTAGAAGAATTGACTAAATGCGGAATACAATGGAGATCCGAGGCTAGTTCTAGTCGAGAAAACGCCAAGTTGTCATGCTTGGGAGTTCGACCGATGACTATCGAAAGGATTACTTCTAAGCAAGGAGAAGATCCATTATTTCCTAAATGGATCAGAAAACTATGGAATGGAATGAAGAGCAGTGACTTGAAAGGTTTTAGTCTTGATTAGAATGGTTAGTTGAGAAAGAAAGGGCGATTATGTGTTTCAAATGTGGGAAACATTAGGAAGAAAGTTCTTAAAGAATGGGTAACATCCCCAATCTTAAGGCTTGAAGCTAAGCGCAAGAGATGCTGCAGTCATCTATAGTATTACTTAAGGTAACATAATACGGTAATGTTAATGGCATCCATAATATCAGAAGCACATGAATATGAAACAAAATCACAGATTCCAAAAACAACAACTTTACTGAATACATTTTGAAAACATGTTTCATATTCCATTACATAATCCCAAACATTTCCCAGGTTTTGATCAAATATAATTATTACAAAATATGCTAAGAGCGACATATGAAGATGCCCCTTGGATGATCAGAGTACTAAATAGACATAACAATCTTAATACATCACATCGGAAATAAAAATAACAACTCCTAAATAGCTATCCATGCCTCCTCCACGTCTTTCAGAAGCTTTATTGTGACGATCCGACTTTTTCTCCACAAAAAGTCGTATCATCTTTAAGAAAGAAAGGGATAGAAAAGAGAAAAGAAAGAAGAGAAAGAATAAAACAATACTAGAATCTCAATAGCGGAATGAATAAATTATATTAATAACATAAGTATTACATAATATACAACATCAATTAGAGTTACATAGTATACACAACACATACTAGGCAGTTATAAACACCTGTCTAGTTATTACAGCTCAATACAGTACAAGGAAACTACTCAGAGAAACCAACACAGAGAACACACAACGGAAATTATATATCTAACGTCGAAGCCTCCTGCTCCATTGCTCCTCCACAATTCGTCAAAGCCAACCTAAATCTCTTGTCTACTCGTAAAAATTTGAGTACCCAAGAGTTTAAGAAAACAAAAGGATAAACTCCGGGTCAGACATGGGTCTGGTGTGAGTAAAAGATTAAGGTTGCTTAACTTTAAAAACCCTTTTGAAAAGAAGGGTATCACGTAAGACTTCCCACACATAAACATGGAAAAGTTTTTACCTTACGCTAACCAAAACATTTGATAGGAAATCCGATGATATTATAATAATGTCTAGGGTTTTCAAGTAAAATACAAAAATAGCTGGAATGCTTACATCTCACGTTCCAACATAGTTGGGCAAATCTAAAACGTACGACACTTATTGGATTTTGGATTCCATACAATGGCAGGGCTACTAGGGTGCCGCCCGCCACAGTACGTGGCCTAGATCACCGTACCGAGGATCACTTCTAATCCCCTGCAACACAAGGCCAAAACCATTCCTTACTGAACAGTCCCGAACAAGACTACCCCGGTAGTTGTTGCAATCAACCGCCCCACACAGCCGAATATAAATGGACTTCTAGATAGGGGGAAATCTCGTCCTACTTGGGCATGACCCACTTAACCTTGCTGCACCTCCCTTGTTTTAGCCATTCCCGGTTGGTGAGGCTTGATGCTACGATTACCTTTAGAGAACACATCTCTTAGAATGCTCATCGTCCACCCGACGATGTTCTGAAAGCATTCAATCCATACAAGTTCGTTCCAGGTTCGAACGAAACCGAAGGCATTATCTCGTTACACTCATTTTGGAATCACCCTCAGAGTTAACGACGGTAACCCTTGCACTCTGAATCTTCATCTTCACTTGAGATTCACGACCTATCGTTAATTTGGATCAATGTGGTTTTCGGATATCCAAATATGGAAACCCGATCCCTATCTCATCGAAATCCAAAACGCCATCTTTTAGGTCCAAGTTGTTTTAATGTTTAAAACAATTCAATTCAATATTATCTATATACACACAGATAGATAATTCACAATATCACAATAGATAATCAACATTATCATCATAACATATAATCCATATTATCATCCCAAATAGATAATTCATATTATCAACTCAAATGCAACCATAGCATCCAAATCACACAACATCACTTATCTCATATCTTAGATCCCAACTATTCAGGGTAATCAGTATTAATCAACATTCACAAGCAATGACTTATTAATCACCATTCTACAATTAATTTAAAATGAATTAAATTCATTACTTCTTCCCTAATTAATTTAAAATAAATTAAATTAATTACTTCATCCATATAAATCTTGCTTACATATCCATTAATTAATTACAAATCAATCAATTAACTACCCTCAACAAATTACCCTAAATTAATCACACTTGATTAATTTTCCTTTAATTACATTCAAGTAATTAACCTCTAAGTAATTTCACAAATTAATTATCCCAAACCAAATTCAGTAATTAACCTGTAATTACTTAATTAATTAATCAATTATAATTAATTACATCAATCCTTAATTAATTACATTAATTGATTCCTTCATTTATTAATTGTTCTTATTAATCAATCCTTAATTACATCATTAATTATATAAATTAATGATCACTAATTAATTTATTTATAATTACCCTATTAAATTAATTATTAATTATCCATATTGATTAATCACTCTTGATTAATCACATTAAGTAATTTACTTAATTAATTTCATCTCTTAATCATCTTCAAAAAAACTTTATTAATCAAATCTTAAATTAATTACACTAAGTAATTAATTATTAATTACTTCCTTTAAGTAATTATGCTGCATGCTAATTACATATTAATTACACAAAGTAATTAATTTCCGAAACTCCTTCATTACCCAATTATCCTTCAATTTAATTACATCTAGTAATTTATCTTCTTAATTACTTCACTAAGTAATCATTCATTATTAATTACATTGGGTAATTACTTCTTAAATTACTCAATGATTATTTTAAATTAATTAAACTTAATTAATTAACTTAAACTGATCAAAATAAACTTAATTAATTATAATTAGTAATTAATTTCTAAATAACTTCCATTAAGTAATTACACTTAAACAATTTAAATGATTATCTTTGAATTAGTTAATTCAATTAATCATTAAAATTAATCACATTAATTAATTATTAAATAATCCTAAGTTAATGACCTTCATTAACCATTAGCAAATCTTTAATTACTTCTTTAAGTAATTAACTGAGATTAATCAATATTAATTACAATATATATAAAACCCATTAATTAATCTCTATTTATTAAATTAATCAAGTTATAATCTAAAACTTAATTAATTTTTAATTACTTGATTAATGAATTCAAATCATTAACTAAATTAAAATCAAATCTTATCTAATTAATGATTTCTTAATTACAATTTAATCAATCTTAATTAACATACTTAATCCTTTAATTAATTAAATAAAACCCTTAATTATCTAATTAATTCACCAAATTATTAATTAATTAATTTAATTAATTATAAATCTTAATTACCTTAATCATTCTAATGTATTATAAATCATTAAATTCTATTTAGCTTTAAGACAAACATAAATCTTATTAATGATTAAATTATCATTAACAAGGTATTTTTAGAAACAAATTTTTTTAAATTTTCCTTTAAATTGCATTTTAAATTCAAGATTTAAAATGAAAACAATTTTTAACTTTAACAAAACTTTTAAAACAATTCAAAAACTTTTGTATTACATGTTAAAGAATCTATTTGTCTTATAAAGAATTTTAAAAGAAATTTTAAAACCAAATTTAATTTTAAACTTAAACCATACTTTGAAACTTTCAAAGTTGTTTTAAAATATTTAAATTCAAAAGCTTATTTTATTTCAACCCAGGATTCAAATTCATTCTTTGAATTCCAGAATTCTAAACTTAGATTTGAACACTCTGTTCAAATCTTATATTTCAAATTTTAAAATCCTCATTATAAAATACTTTATGATTCAAACTTAATTACAACATTTGAATTTATAAACTTATTTTCTTTTCAAATCCTAAGATTCAAATTCAATTTGAATTCAGATTTACTATTCAGATTTAAACATAAATTTATAATCTTGTTTTAAATCTCATTTTTTAGATTTTTAAAACACTTTATAAAATACTTTAACATTTTAAAGTGGTTAAAACATTTCATTTTTATAAAAACTTATTAATTTTTAAAAAGTAGAATTCAAATCTC
Source organism: Allium cepa (assembly GCA_030765085.1). Classification (NCBI taxonomy): domain Eukaryota; kingdom Viridiplantae; phylum Streptophyta; class Magnoliopsida; order Asparagales; family Amaryllidaceae; genus Allium; species Allium cepa. The sequence goes on from CM060943.1 coordinate 436,732,253, forward strand.
ATTTGAATTCAGATTTAAATTTATTTCAAACTTTTGTTTTAAAACTTGCTTTACTTCTTTATTTAAATTTAGCTTAAATTTAAAACCTGCACACTGTCGGGTTTTAAAAAATAAACCTGAAATAAAAAAACCACTCGAGCCAGAATTATTTACTTCGAGTCTTCCATCACCTGTCTTCGAGTAAACACTCAAATCACATGAGCAATACATGTGAACAATTTCACCAAAAGCTTCCAGAAACAAACAAACCTTCAAATGTCCACCGTGCACATGCATAGAGGCTGTGGTCGATTCCGATCATCAACGATGATCGTCCCTCATCCACTAACACTCCTGAATCCAACTCGAACATCAGATTGCTCCTGCATCAACTCGAACTCGAATTCGAGTCAAAACCCAAAACCTGGAACACAGAACTCCACAAAACTCAAACCTGTCAATGGCCAAATCATCGTCCTCCGACCACCGTAAGTGCTGCAATTCCTTCCATACCCTCGTCATCGACCCAGCTACCATCCCTCAAAGCCTCTTCATACTCGATGAACCATAGAGACAGAAATGATCAAATTCATAACTTGATCAAAAACTAGGGTTAAATATAAGGTTGACCTCCTGCCGCCACCACATCACCTTAAACGACCACCTGACACTTTTGCCAAGATACCAGATCCCTCTACTTCCTCCATTGTGAACCCTGACCATCCAGATTGCCCCGATCGCCAGAAAATACCCCGAACATCATTTCCAGATAAAAGTGAACTTCCCCCAAAATCTCAAACTAAAAATTATGATTTCTGATTTAAAAATCATGTTTTCATATAAGGTTTCAGATCACAAGCTTAATTTAATGAATTAAGGAATTTAAGTTTTAAACAAACTCATTGTTTTCCCGGTCATTTAGGTTTTCAGAGAAAGTTTGTATTTATTTTAACTTAATTAAATTTTAAACTTAAACTTATGATCACACAGACAATTTTTGTTTGTTACTCAATTCATAATAATAATTAGATCAAGAGATAGGGGATTTAAATAAACAAAAAGGACTTGAATCTGGGAACAGAGTCATTGCAGACCACATCATACATGCACAAATCATTCATCCACAAATATACTTGTAAATATTCGCACAAGAAATCTTGCTTCCAGAGAAATCAGACAACTAGAATCATTCTAAATTTAGGCAACCATAATTTAACTTAAATAATTATCAAAAATGTTACTCGCCTGTTTCTTTAGAAATACAGAGCCTCTTCATTTTTGAAAGGTTTGATCTTTAAAAAATGGTATGCTTTTCTATTTTAAAACTTCATGCATGCAGGAGTTCCAAATTCTAGAAGAAATTACAGGTTTGAAAATGCTTTAACTCCAGGTTACTTATGCTGCCTGACCAAAACTACATGCATGCTGGTGATTTTCCAGAGGAAGAAATGCAGGTTGATTTCTTTAGGTTTTAAAAATGCAAATATTGATCTACATTTCAGTTTGAATTGTTTTTGAAGTGGATTTGCAGATATCTGATTTAGTTGCAAAATTTTGGTTCTAGGTTGTTGAATTGATGGAACTACAGGTTTTTGAAATGTTTTTGGAATTGAATTTGCATGCTTAATTAGCTTGTCATTGAAACATGCAAAGGTGATTCAAGTTTGGGAAAAATGCAGACAGGATTTTAAAATGTTAACAGGTTGAAGAAGTGATGCAGGCATTGATTTTTGGAAATGAACAAGTTATGATTTTGAAGAATGATGTTTCAGATTTTTGTTTGAGGCAGATTTTGTTTTTGAGAGGAAGTTTAGGTTTCTCTTAGTTGAATAAAAAGATAGAAAATAAAAATGAATGAAGGAGAAAATAGGTTTATAAGATCTGAAATAAATTTTACAAAATAAAAGGAAAAGATAAAAATACAATGACACTTGTCATGTTGTTTATTTTACTACTTAACACATGTAGATTGATTACTTAAGGAATTAACACATGTCTCATATTTAAATTAGTTATATATTTAAAAGTTAATTAATAAAGGATTTTACTTTAATTTATTTATACTTATATAAATATATGTGGATTTCTTATGTAAGGAAAATGTAATAAAAAAAACAAATTATAAATTAAAGCTTATCCAAATATTTTAAGAATCTATTACTTTGAATTTCAAAATAAATTCCAAATTCAAATTAAACTTTTGAAATCCAAATTAAAATCAGCTTATTCAATTTAAAATGATAATTTCATTTTCTTATTTTAATTCTTTTTGTATTTATATGGAAAAATAATACATTATTAATATGGCTTGAAAATAACAAATTTAACAATCTTAAATGATTTATAAAAGAGATTATAAATCACTTTTATCATTTAATGAATTAAAACCATATTTTACATTGTATTTTAAACTTATATACAAAATTTCCAAATCATATTTATCAAATAATATTTAAAAAGAAATAAAACAAACTTTTTATTTAAATTTAAAAATTAAGCTAAGATATAATTTTAAACAATTTAACATTTATTTTAAGTATTTACAAACCATATAGTTATTAATTAAATAATTTTGAAAAGCTTAATATTAATTTAAAACATAATTTCCCAATTACTAAATATATTATCAGAATTTGAAAACAAAACTTTATTTATTTATTAAATTCCAAAACAAAGATTATATATAATATAAATAGAAATATATATATATATATATTATAAATAGAAACATTTATTTAGCTTTTAAATGATAAAACCACTAATTAAATATTTATTTAATCAGATTATTAAACCAATTCATATTTTATTAATCAATATTATCAAATTAATTCAATTTTAAATAAAGATTATTAAATTGATATTGCCAAAAATTCCGGGATATCACATTCCTTCCCCCTTAAAAGAATTTCGTCCCCGAAATTTAAAACAATGGTAATTTAATAACCTATTTTAAAATATTTTAATTTTAAAATACAAGCATATATCAAACATATGCTAACAACCACAACAATCAATTCACCCAATCAAACAAAATTAACTATCCAGACAAAATTCTGGATAGAGTTTCCTCGAGTTTCCCAAGTATAAACACCGGGATACTCGCTTTACAGAATCCAAACAATCAACACTACTAAGCTACAGAGTTCCTACTCATTTAGATCTACAACTGAACAAGATATCAGACTACAGACAAGTCTGACTTAACAACCAAATCTCCCAGAACAGCTGATTCAAAACCAGAAATAGATCATACATGTACTCCCTCAGAGATACATGAAAGACATCGAATTCCAGTTGTCCAAACTGGCAATTCAATCCAGAAAACCCAACACTTATCCATAATAGAACACAGAAGAGATCCAAAACATCTCGGAGCTAGCTTACCAGACTTACCAAAATTTATAGCTCCTAAAACCTGAGAAAACTTATACAAAATCAGATCTCCTATTCTGATCCACTAGACTCTTCGGACGAACCTGGGCTGCCTACTTCCTGATCAGCTTAACCCTTGCTGATGCCTCTAAAAACAAAATGGACCAAACCCGATCCACCAGTATGATCCTCCACGATCAACCAAGATCAAGAACAAACTCCACTCACAACCATCAGAAGAAAACAAACTTCTCCTATCCGAAAAAGAAAAGCAGATGCACTCCCAAACTGCTTCCGCTGCACAACTCTGATCTGGAGTAGAAAAGAATGCTGATGAAGAACACAAGAGCAAACTGGACAACATAACAAAGAAGATCTCTGATAACCAAGAGAAAACTCAGAAGTTCCCCCAATCCTGAGCTGCTTCAACAAACTCCATCTCAAGGAACCAACCTTCAACTAGTTGAACCACCGGTACCACTCTTGGAATCCTGGTCGATAAGAAAACTAAATCTCTAGATGCGGACAACCTCTGACTTCTCTAAAAATATCCAAAAAAATCTCCAACAATCCAAGAGAATACTCAAACTATCGCAAGTCACTTTTACGATCAACCCAGCCTAGTTCCAAAGAAAAAACTACTCTCTCTTTACCAATCAGAACAGCTTATGCTGATCTAGCCAATCCATCAAAGAAATGGATCCACTCTACTGCTTTTGAACTTCACCTCCAGAAAACTGCTAAGCCAGAAGACCTTTCCGACACTCAGAACACTCCGAGCTGCACTGCTGACACAAATGCCAAAGACTTTCTAATCCAAAGTTCTTCGAGAAACTCGGACTTCAAACCAGACAGAAACATCATGCTAAACTTAGCCACAACACCAAAGCAGACCTACTTCGTTAAACTTGTTCCAAAGAAAACATCTTCGGAAACATCCATAGTCACTGCATCTCATACGCAGCTACTACTTCCTAAGGTATCAAGATACCATCACTCGCTTCTGCTCAGCCAACAGATCCAAACTCTACTCATCCAACTTCAAAGATGAACTCCGAACCTTAACAGATTACCTTCAGAGATCGATGAAGTCCTTACACCACTGCAAAGCTCACTCGAGATGGTATTAGGTCTACAGTCTCGACAGATACACTTCCAACCTCAAACATTCAAACTCCAACCAATGGTAGTCGTGTTACACACACCACTACCCCAATCTACCTTTATAACTCATTTTGGAAAACCCGAACAGGTAACCCAATAGATAGGTAGAAATAAATAAATATATATAAATATATTTAAAATTACAAATACACTCTCTCAAGATAAACACCACTCCAGAGCCTAAGTATTCACTCAACCTAATGCTTTGATACCAACTGTGACGACCCGACTTTTTCTCCATAAAATGTCGTATCATCTTTAAGAAAGAAAGGGATAGAAAAGAGAAAAGAAAGAAGAGAAAGAAGAAAACAATACTAGAGTCTCAACATCGGAACGAATAAATTATATTAATAACATAAGTATTACATAATATTCAACATCAATCAGAGTTACACAGCATCCACAACACATACTAGACAGTTATAAACACCTGTCTAGTTATTAGAACTCAATACAGTAAAAGGAAACTACTCAGAGAAATCAACATAGAGGACACACAACGGAAATTATATATCTAACGTCGAAGCCTCCCGCTCCATTGCTCCTCCACAATTCATCAAAGCCAACCTGAATCTCTTGGCTACTCGTAAAAATTTGAGTACCCAAGAGTTTAAGAAAACAAAAGATAAACTCCGGGTCAGTCATGGGTCTGGTGTGAGTAACAGGTTAAGGTTGCTTAGCTTTAAAAACCTTTTTGAAAAGAAAGGTATCACGTAAGACTTCCCACACATAAACATGGAAAAGTTTTTACCTTACGCTAACCAAAACATTTGATAGGAAATCCGATGATATTATGATAATGTCTAGGGTTTTCAAGTAAAATACAGAAATAGATGGAATGCTTACATCTCTCGTTCCAACATAGTTGGGCACATCTAAAACGTATGGCACTTATTGGATTTTGGATTCCATACAATGGCAGGGCTACGAGGGTACCGCCCGTCACAGTACGTGGCCTAGATCACCGTACCAAGGATTATTCCTAATCCCCTGCAACACAAGGCCGGAACCATTCCTTACTGAACAGTCCCGAACAAGACAACCCCAGCATTTGTTGCAATCAACCGCCCCACACAGCCGAATATAAAAGGACTTCTAGACAGGGGAAAATCTCGTCCTACTTGGGCATGACCCACTTAACCTTACTGCACCTCCCCTGTTTTAGCCATTCTCGGTTGATGAGGCTTAAGGCTACGATTACCTTTAGAGAACACATCTCTTAGAATGCTCATCGTCCACCCGACGATGTTCTGAAAGCATTCAGTCCATACAAGTTCGTTCCGGGTTCGAACGAAACCGAAGGCATTATCTCGTTACACTCATTTTTGAATCACCCTCAGAGTTAACGACGATAACCCTTGCACTCTGAATCTTCATCTTCACTTGAGATTCATGACCTATCGTTAATTTGGATCGATGTGGTTTTCGGATATCCAAATATGGAAAATCGATCCCGGTTTCATCGAAATCCAAAACGCCATCATTTAGTTCCAAGTTGTTTTAATGTTTAAAACAATTCAATTCAATATTATCTATATACACACAGGTAGATAATTCACAATATCACAATAGATAATCAACATTATCATCATAACAGATAATCCATATTATCATCCCAAACAGATAATTCATATTATCAACTCAAATGCAACCATAGCATCCAAATCACACAACATCACTTATCTCATATCTGAGATCTCAACTATTCAGGGTAATCAGTATTAATCAACATTCACAAGCAATGACTTATTAATCACCATTCTATAATTAATTTAAAATGAATTAAATTAATTACTTCTTCCCTAATTAATTTAAAATAAACTAAATTAATTACTTCATCCATATAAATCTTGCTGACATATCCATTAATTAATTACAAATCAATCAATTAATTACCCTCAACAAATTACCCTAAATTAATCACTCTTGATTAATTTTCCTTTGATTACATTCAAGTAACTAACCTCTAATTAATTTCACAAATTAATTATCCCAAACCAAATTCAGTAATTAACCAGTAATTACTTCATTAATTAATTAATTATAATTAATTACATTAATCCTTAATTAATTACATTAATTAATTCCTTCATTGATTAATTGTTCTTATTAGTCAATCCTTAATTACATCATCAATTATATAAATTAATGATCCTTAATTAATTTATTTATAATTACCCTATTACATTAATTATCAATTATCCACATTGATTAATCACTCTTGATTAATCAGATTAAGTAATTTACTTAAGTAATTTCATCTCTTAATCATCTTCAAAAAAACTTTATTAATCAAATCTTAAATTAATTACACTAAGTAATTAATTATTAATTACTTCCTTTAAGTAATTATTCTGCATACTAATTACATATTAATTACACAAAGTAATTAATTTCCAAAACTCCTTCATTACCCAATTATCCTTCAATTTAATTACATCAAGTAATTTATCTTATTAATTACTTCACTAAATAATTATTCATTATTAATTACATTGGGTAATTACTTCTTAAATTACTCAATGATTATTTTAAATTAATTAAACTTAATTAATTGACTTAAACTGATCAAAATAAACTTAATTAATTACAATCAGTAATTAATTTCTTAATTACATCCATTAAGTAATTACACTCAAACAATTCAAATGATTATCTTTAAGTTAATTAATTCAATTAATCATTAAAATTAACCACATTAATTAATTATTAAATAATCCTAAGTTAATGACCTTCATTAACCATTAACAAATCTTTAATTACTTCTCTAAGTAATTAACTGAGATTAATCAATATTAATTACAAATTAATTTATCTATAAAACCCATTAATTAATCTCTAATTATTAAATTAATTAAGTGATAATCTAAAACTTAATTAATTTTTAATTACTTGATTAATGAATTCAAATCATTAATTAAATTAAAATCAAATCTTATCTAATTAATGATTTCTTAATTACAATTTAATCAATCTTAATTAACTTACTTAATCCTTTAATTAATTAAATAAAACCCTTAATTATTTAATTAATTAACCAAATTATTAATTAATTAATTTAAATAATTATAAATCTTAATTATCTTAATTATTTTAATGTATTATAAATCATTAAATTCTAATTAACTTTAAGATAAACATAAATCTTATTAATGATTAAATTATCATCAACAAGGTATTTTTAAAAACAATTTGTTTTTAAATTTTCCTTTAAATTGCATTTTAAATTCAAGATTTAAAATGAAAACAATTTTTAACTTTAACAAAACTTTTAAAACAATTCAAAATTTTTTGTATTACATGTTAAAGAATCTATTTGTCTTATAAAGAATTTTAAAAGAAATTTTAAAACCAAATTCAATTTTAAACTTAAACCATACTTTGAAACTTTCAAAGTTGTTTTAAAACATTTAAATTCAAAAGCTTATTTTATTTCAACCCAGGATTCAAATTCATTCTTTGAATTCCAGAATTCTAAACTTAGATTTGAACACTCTGTTCAAATCTTATATTTCAGATTTTAAAATCCTCATTATAAAATATTTTATGATTCAAACTTATTTACAACATTTGAATTTATAAACTTATTTTCTTTTCAAATCCTAAGATTCAAATTCAATTTGAATTCAGATTTACAATTCAGATTTAAACATAAATTTATAATCTTGTTTTAAATCTCATTTTTTAGATTTTTAAAACACTTTATAAAATACTTTACCATTTTAAAGTGGTTAAAACATTTCATTTTTATAAAAACTTATTTATTTTTAAAAAGTAGAATTCAAATCTTATTTGAATTCAGATTTAAATATATTTCAAACTTTTGTTTTAAAACTTGCTTTGCTTCTTTATTTAAATTTAGCTTAAATTTAAAACTTGCACACTGCAGGTTTCAAAAAATAAACCTGAAATAAAAAAACCACTCGAGCCAGAATCTATTTACTTCGAGTCTTCCATCACCTATCTTCGAGTAAACACTCAAATCACACGAGCAATACATGAGAACAACTTCATCAAAAACTTCCAGAAACAAATAAACCTTCAAATGTACACCGTGCACATGCACAGAGGCTGTGGACGATTCCGATCATCAACGATGATCGTCCCTCATCCACTAACATCTCCTGAATCCAACTCGAACATTAGATTGCTCCTGCATCAACTCGAACTCGAATTCACGTCAAAACCCAAAACCTCGAACACAGAACTCCACAAAACTCAAATCTGTCAATGGCCAAATCATCGTCCTCCGACCACCGTAAGTGCTGCAATTCCTTCCATACCCTCGTCATCGACCCAGCTACCATCCCTCAAAGCCTCTTCACACTCGATGAACCATAGAGACAGAAATGATCAAATTCATAACTTGATCAAAAACCAGGGTTAAATATAAGGTTGACCTCCTACCACCACCACATCACCTTAAACGACCACCTGACACTTTTGCCAAGATACCAGATCCCTCTACTTCCTCCATTGTCAACCCTGACCATCCAGATTGCCCCGATCGCCAGAAAATACCCCGAACATCATTTCCAGATAAAGGTGAACTGCCTCAAAATCTCAAACTAAAAATTATGATTTCTGATTTAAAAATCATGTTTTCATATAAGGTTTCAGATCACAAGCTTAATTTAATGAATTAAGGAATTTAAGTTTTAAACGAACTATTGTTTTCCCGATCATTTTGGTTTCCAGAGAAAGTTTGTATTTATTTTAACTTAATTAAATTTTAAACTTAAACTTATGATCACACAAACAATTTTTGTTTGTTACTCAATTCATAACAATAATTAGATCAAGAGATAGGGGATTTAAATAAAAAAGGACTTGAATCTAGGAACAGAGTCATTGCAGACCACAGCATACATGCACAAATCATTCATCCACAAATATACTTGTAAATATTCACACAAGAAATCTTGCTTCCAGAGAAATCAGACAACTAGAATCATACTAAATTTAGGCAATCATAATTTAACTTAAGTAATTATCAAAAATGTTACTCACCCGTTTCTTTAGAAAAACAGAGCCTCTTCATTTTTGAAAGGTTTGATCTTTAAAAATGGGTATGCTTCTCTGTTTTCAAACTTCATGCATGCAGGAGTTCCAAATTCTAGAAGAAATTGCAGGTTTGAAAATGCTTTAATTCCAGGTTACTTATGCTTCCTGACCAAAACTACATGCATGTTGGTGATTTTCCATAGGAAGAAATGCAGGTTGATTTCTTTGGGTTTTAAAAATGCAAACTTTGATCTACATTTCAGATTGAATTGTTTTTGAAGTGATTTGTAGATATCTGATTTAGTTGCAAAATTTTGGTTCCAGGTTGTTGAATTGATGGAATTACAGGTTTTTGAAATGTTTTGGAATTGAATTTGCATGCTTAAGTAGCTTGTCATTGATACATGCAAAGATGATTCAAGTTTGGGAAAAATGCAGATAGGATTTTAAAATGTTAGCAGGTTAAAGAAGTGATGCAGGCATTGATTTTTGCAAATGACCAAGTTATGATTTTGAAGAATGATGTTTCAGATTTTTGTTTGAGGCGGATTTTGTTTTTGAGAGGAAGTTTAGGTTTCTCTTAGTTGAATAAAAAGATAGAAAAGAAAAATGAATGAAGGAGAAAATAGGTTTATAAGAGCTGAAATAAATTTTACAAAATAAAAGGAAAAGATAACAATACAATGACACTTGTCATGTTGTTTATTTTACTACTTAACACATGTAGATTGATTACTTTTAAAGAATTAACACATGTCTCATATTTAAATTAGTTATATATTTAAATTTAATAAAGGATTTTACTTTAATTTATTTATACTTATATAAATATATGTGAATTTCTTATGTAAGGAAAATGTAATAAAAAACAAATCATAAATTAAAGCTTACCCAAATATTTTGAGAATCTATTACTTTGAATTTCAAAATAAATTCCAAATTCAAATTAAACTTTTGAAATCCAAATTAAAATCAACTTATTCAGTTTAAAATGATAATTTCAGTTTCTTATTTTAATTCTTTTTATATTTATATGGAAAAATAATACATTATTAATATGGCTTGAAAGTAACAAATTTAACAATTTTAAATGATTTATAAAAGAGATTATAAATCACTTTTATTATTAAATGAATTAAAACCATATTTTACATTGTATTTTAAACTTATATACAAAATTTCCAAATCTTATTTATCAAATAATATTTAAAAAGAAATAAAACAAACTTTTTATTTAAATTTAAAAATTAAGCTAAGATATAATTTTAAACAATTTAACATTTATTTAAGTATTTACAAACCATATATTTATTAATTAAATAATTTTGAAAAGCTTAATATTAATTTAAAACATAATTTCCCAATTACTAAATATATTATTAGAATTTGAAAACAAAATTTTATTTATTTATTAAATTCCAAAACAAAGATTATCTATAATATATATACAAATATATATATATATATATATTATAAATAGATACATTTATTTAGCTTTTAAAAGATAAAATCACTAATTAAATATTTATTTAATCAAATTATTAAACCAAGTCATATTTTATTAATCAATATTATGAAATTAATTTAATTTTAAATAAAGATTATTAAATTGATATTGCCAAAAATTCCAGGATATCACATTTATTCATCCACTTATCAAAACCTGTAAATCCTCAAATCTCAACCTACTAAATCTTATTTTGAGCGCCTGAGATTTTAAAGGGAAAAGCATAAAATTCGAGTCAGACATAAAGCCTGGTGTGAATAATACTATACATCTCGATTTATTAATATTAAGCGAGACCACACCGCTTAGCGGAATGGGTTTCCCCTCACTAATATCTCTTTTTAAAACATATCTTTTGAAAATCAAAATCCTGCAACCAAACTGGTTAAAGAAATAATAACAATATCATGTATGCATACAAATCATGTACCAAATGGACTATCTGCCCGTAACCTTTGGCTGACTCGGACCTACTAGATAAAATAAACAAATAATCTAAATTCCATTAGACACACTCCTGGATGGTCTGTCCCAAACTTACTTCTTCCAAGGTCAACCGATGATAATGGTTTTGTGGACTCACCAATAACCTATCTTTACTCTGTATATTCTTTTCTGTGTGTAACATCATTTTAGTCTTACCTATGACAAAGCCCTACACACTGGAATTTTGGACCAAATTAGCTAGGGGCAACAACTAATGTGTAGGGTGTGTCCCTATACCAGTCTCATCTGCTATTCTAATATATGAGTCGTTTACTTAGGGTCAACTACCCTATCAAATTTTCCTTGAAAATATTTCTTTCAAATTGATTTAACACTATAAATCATACTTAAACAAGGAAAATATACTCTGTGCTTTACTCAAATCACTTTGTCATGTTATATATACTTTACACAAAACATTGTTGATGAAAACATTCAAAACCTTTGTTTAAAACCTTTGAACAATCTCTTTTGGAACCTTTGAAAATACCCCTTTCGAAAGTATTGAAAGTACCCATTTCGATACAAGTAAACTACTTTAGTTTATAATCTTAGCCCAAAAGGTCAAAACATACCTTTCGAAACCATTCACAATAGACCTTTCGAAAACATTGAAAGTATTCTTTTGAAAGCTTTATAAAACCTTAGACATTCTCTTTTCAAAACACTTTAAATATGCCTTTCAAAAACATTGGAAACCCTTCATTTAAACACTGAGGCAAGCCTTTCAAAAACATTGGATAACCACCCCTTCAAAACATTTGTTATATACCTTTCGAAAGCATTAAGTCATTTTCATAAATCAAACTGCTCGAAAGCATTAGGTTCAAGTGAAAACATATGGAAAATCCTTTCAAAACCTTTAAAACCAATCCTTTCCAAATGTTTGGGTATAACTTTCGAAATTTCAAAAAGGCCTTAAAAGAACTTATTCGAAAGCAACTCTTTCGAAATCAATTACCTAAGAAAAGAAGTGGATGATGTCGAAACCAACCCCATCGAAAGCATTGGAGAAGCAGCTCGGGGTTTAAAACAATAAAACCCTTTCAAAGGCATTGCTTCAAAAGGTAGGATGCAGCGGCAGAGTTTTCGACCCCTTCGAAATCATTTTCTTAAAACGAAGGCGACAACCTCTTTATAAAGCTCGTTTTCTTTTAAAACGCTCGACCAAGTCGAAAGCTATCTCATTCGAAAGCATTCTTTTCAAAAGCAAAGAAAACAACATTTCCTTTTAAAAGAAAAACAAGGTCTTGACCCCGCCGAAACACCTGTTTTGGCTCTATAACTTTTGCCTATCTCCAATCCATTACATACCAAGTCCTTGATACCTTATGTTTTGGTTTCGACTAAGGTGAAGGCAGAAGTATATGGTCGAAATGTGGCTGTCGAAAGTGGCGAAACAGCAAAAACTTTATAAAACTGATTTTTAACTTTAAAAAGCAATTTCTTTTCAACTGACCTTCTTTGCATGTTAACATTTAATTGATTGCCAATACTTTTCAAAATCTTTCCTAAAAATGCTGCCAAATTTCAGAGATTATTAATTTAAACATTTACAAATTGCCCCTTCTACTTTTATAAACATATAAAACATTTAAGTCTCATACCTTAAATAATTTTGTATACTTAATAAAACACATAGGAAAATTCTCCAAAAATTCGCATAAATTAATTTTAATATGTTTTCCAACATATATAAATTTCTAACCCAAAGCCAATATAATATAATGGTAACTAATTTTAAACTCAATTAACCATTTTCTTCACTAGGAAATTTATAATACATCCACATTAATTCATAAAATTATGAAACTTGAAACCCAACCCTAAAAAACATTTCCGACCTTACGTCAAAATTGCAAGGCATTTGGATGTCATTTGATTGGTTTTTCATGTTAAACCTTATCAAAAAATCTATATGAAATAGCATAAATCACCAACAAGCATATATCTCTATTTAAACAATCAAAACATGGCAAAGGGATCTCCCATTCCGAAAGGTAAATGGGCTGGCCGTTTGGTCCAAAGTTGTATGCCACAGCTGTGGTGCCGATAGATTCACTACTTCAGTGCCGTTATCGGACATTATAGGCTTTGCATCTATTTTTCATTTGCAAGATCTCAACCATAATTGAAAATAAGAAAAATATGAGATGTAACTATAATTCACCTTTAGCTTGTGATTAAGGAGTTTGAGATTTGCTTCTTGAATTAGATTGATTAAGCTTTCTTCCTCTTGATTTTTGCTTCTCTTGCTTTCTCCTAATGGCGGTCGGCCTCTTCTTGGTCTAGTTTTAGTTTGTGAGAGTGTAAAATGAAAGTGACTTGAGGGTTTAGGGTATATGAATATATCTTATTCCTATCTTGCCCTTGTCCATTACCCTAACTATTTCATTTTAATTCTCACTTGTTCATTGTTTAATTTGGCACGGCTACCCTTTTATTATTCAAATCTCAATTCCCTCAACCATTTATATTATTTGTTTAATTTAACTAATTAAATGTCCTAAATAATGTTAATTAAAATTAGGGTCGTTACAAACTCCCCTCCTTAAAGGATTCCGTCCTCGAAATTACAATAAGGCACTCATCAAAATCAATCATAAAGGTAAAACATACCATACAACAAGTCAAGATAAGTGTCTCTAATCATGCTCTCAGTTTTCCAATTACTATCTCTCTCGTCATCGCTCCACTGGACTTTAACTAATTTGACTATCTTGTTCCTTAGCCTCTTCTCATCTCTCACGGCTATACCAACTGGCTATCGACTATAGTCAAATTCGCTTCCACTACTAAGTCCTCTAACATAGTTGGTGCTATAGTAGTCTTTGAATCTCGAATGCACTTCCTTAGGTAAGAAATATGAAAAATATCGTGGACTCCTGCCAAACTGTTCAGTAACTCTACTCTATATGCGAGTTTCCCGATCCTTTCTACAATAGGGAATGGTCCTACAAATCTCGGTGCCAAGTTTCCTGATTTTCCAAATCGAATTACACCTTTCATCGGTGATACCTTGACGAAAACATGATCTCCAACTGAGAACTCTAAGTCTTTCCATCTTCTATCTACATAGCTCTTCTACCTAGACTAAGCTTCCTTCATTCAAGCACGAATTAACTCAATCTTTCTACAACTTCCCTAACCAAATCCGGGCCAAGAACGAACCTATCCTCAGTCTCTAACCAACAGACAGAGGATTTTCATGGCCTTCTATACAATGCTTCAAATGGTTCCATCCCTATACTAGCCTGATAACTGTTGTTATATGAAAATTCGACTAAGTATAGATGGTCTTCCCTTGATCCCCCAAAATCTAGCACACCAGCTCGTAACAGATCTTCTAAGACTTTGTTTGTCCTTTCCATTTTCCAATATGTCTATAGATGGTAAGCGGTACTCATCTTGAGCAAAGTACCCAAAGTCTCCTGTAGACTCTTTTAGAACTCGTTAGTGAATAAGGAATCTCTATCCCTTACTATACTACTAGGAATTCCATAAAGTCTAACTATATTCTTCATAAATAACTTAGCTAAAACAAGTGTCGTTTTGGTTGACTTAACTGGAATGAAATGGGCAGTCTTGGTTAACCTATCCACTATGACCCATATACTTTCATTTTCTCTATTTGATCTCGGCAACCGTCCATGAAATCCATCGAGATAGAATCCCATTTCCATACTGGAACTTCTAAAGGCTGAAGTAACACACTTGGTTTCTGATGTTCGGCTTTTACCTGTTGACAGTTCAAACACTGTTTCACCCACAAGCCAACATCTCTCTTCATACCTTCGTAGAACAAACTTTTTTTTATGTCCTGATATATCTTAGTCCTCCTAGACGAATGGTGAACTTCAAACGATGTCATTCTTCTAAAATTTCCTTCCTAATGATTCCTACATTTGGAACACATAGTCATCCTTTCTTCTTCAACCACCCATTTTGGTCAAGACTGAAATCTTTCAAGACATCGCCCTCCGTTCCATCCCTTCAATTTTTGATCCATTCAACAAATAATGGATCCTCCTTCTGCTTAGAAGCAATATTTTCGATCATCACCGGTCGAACTTCTAAACATGACAACATAATAGTCTCCTTGCTAGATATAGCTTTAGATCTCCATTGTATCCTACATGTAGTCAACGCTTCTAAATCTTTCCACTCAACTATCATTGCCTACACTGCATTATGATGTTTCCTGCTAAGTGCACCAGAAACCTTGTTGCCTTTTCCTGGTGTGTACTCAATACCAAAATCATAAGAGGCTGAGCACTCTAATCATATCTCATACCCAACTCCTTTTGAGAGAATAAATACTTCAGCGACTTATGATCCATATATAGCTCAAATATCTCTCCCATAAGATAATGTCTCCACACCTTCAATGCAGAAATTACCGCAGCTAATTCCAAATCGTGAGTCGGGTACCTAACCTCACGCGGCCAAAACTCTCGAGATGAAAATGCAATCACTTAAACTCTTTGCATTAACACAGTTCCTAATTCTGTTCCACATGCATCTGTGTATGCCATTAAGTCCCGATTCCCCTCTAGAACAACCAACACAGGTGCATTAGTCAATAAGCGTTTCAGCTTTTGGAATGTCTCCTCACGCTTATCGATCCAAACAAACTTCATATCCTTTCACATTAGCTTGGTTATCGATGCCGCTATCCGCAAGAAATCCTTAATGAATCTCCAATAATACCCAGCTAATAGAAGAAAACTTTTTATCTCAGTAACTGTCTCCAGTCTCTTCCAATTATTACTACCTCGATCTTAGTCGGATCTATGGACAATCCTTTCTCCGAAACTACATGACCAAGAAACTTCACTTCCTTCTTTTAGAAATGACACTTGGAAAACTTCGCCTTTAGCTGATGCCACCTTAGCATCTCAAGCACCACTCTAAGATGAACTTCATGCTCTCTTTCATTTTTATAGTATATCAATATATCATCTATGAAAACCAACACGAACCTATCCAAGTGCTCTTGGAAAATTCTGTTCATTAGATCAACAAAGAATGTTAGCACATTAGTTAGTCCAAACGACACAACTAACCATTCATACGATCCATATCTGGTTCTAAACGTCGTCAAAGGAATACTATCCCCTGCCACTCTAAGCTTATGGAACCTAGTTGCTAAATATAACTAGGAAAATACTTTGGCTCCACTCAAATAGTCGAACAAATCATCAATTCTAGGTAACAGATATCGATTGTTTATCGTTTCCTCATTCAACTTATGATAATCGATACATAACCTTAACGACCCTACCGATTTCTTAGCAAACACTACGGTTGCTCCCTAAGGCAAACTGGTTGGTCTGATAAAATTCTTGCATTCCAAATCCACCAACAACACCTTGAGCTCCTTCGTCTTGGTAGGTGTCATTCTACTTGATGGCCTACTCACTGGTTCTGCTCCTGGTACAAAATATGTTCGGAACTCAACGGCTCGTTTCGACGGCAATCCTACTATAGGCTCAAAGACATCTGCAAAATAATGAAAACTCGATTCAACTCATCTTCTACCTCCGCAACACCAACAAAGCATTAACCTCAAAACTAAGGTTTTCTACGAAGTATATAATCCGGTCATTATAGTTAGGTTGTCTAAGCTATATTATCCTATCATGGTAAAATATCCTAGCATTGTATTTACTTAACCAATCCATACCCAAAATAATTCGGAACCCTACGAAATCAAACACATGCAAACTGCAAACAAAGGTTTAACCTAAGAATTCAAACTCTAGGTGGTCACATCTTATCCCAAGAGTCTCATAACCTCATATTGGATTTGCAACCCTTAAGGAAGTAACTAGGTATGAGGGTTCTTGGTTAAGCTTATCTACCAAACAATGAGTTATAAAAGAATGCGGTACACCAGTATCAAATAGAATACTAACTGACATACCATGAATCATAAGCATACCTCCCAACAACAAACTTTCCCTTTTCCTCTACTATTGGCCTTGGGGAAGCTGGCTCTAATGTAAACACTTTGCCCTTTTCATCCTTGGCTGGCTCCTTGCACTAGTTCTTATAGTGTACAATTTGATCGCAGTTGTAGCATCTAATATTCTTCTTCCCGATCACCTTCTTTCCATCTCCTGAGCGACAATCATTTGACAAATGCCATTTCTTGTCACATTTATAGCAGATAACCTCCGCCTTTCCTTTCTTAGCAGCTCCACCCTTCTGAGCCCCTTTCATATGGAAAAACTTCTTTTTCCGACTCTACCCTCCGTGAGCTTCCTTTGCCTTGTTTCTTTCAAGAAAAGTAAGCATCTCTTCATGCCTTCAAGACTATCTCAACAACAACATCACATGGATCCCTAATATGTGGTAATGTGGCCTTAGCAAGCTCAGGCTTTAACCCATGAATGAACTTCTCATTCCTCTCAATCACAGTATCTACCGTAGCGTAGCTATATCTCGCTAGTTCCTCAAACATGGTCGCATACTCAAGCACGGTCATACCTCCCTGCTCCAACTTAGTAAACTTCTTGAGCAGAGTGAACTTCGTAATCTCCGACTTAAAACTCTCTTCATACCTTTTTTTGAACTCAGCCTAAGTCATAGTCTCCTCATTAACTCCAGCAGTAACACTGTTCCACCAATATAATGCTGCTCCTTGTAGCTGTCTAGAAGCGAGTTTCCTCTTTTACTCATCATTGAGCCCTAAACAGCGAATGACCTCTCGCAATGAAGTAACCAATTCTCCACATTAATTGCGTCTTCAGTACCAATAAACGGCTTTCCTTCCAACCGAGCATAATCTCTACTCAAAATAGCATAGTTATTCACCGCTGGAGCTTCTTGATTTCCTTTTCTAGCATTTCCTCTAACTACTCTGGCAGCAACTCCCGTTTGCATCATGTTTACAAAGAACTGATACATTGCTCCCATGTCGACTTGCGGGACTCCAGCGCCCACGTTTGCAGCTTGTACCTGACCTGGGTTCCTCCCCGTATTAGTTATGGCATTTCCATTAATTGTGGTTCTTCCCCCATCAAGATTAACTCTTCCACTTCTAGCATCCATATCTGCATTTGAGCCTTTGTAAGATATAAAAGAATAGCCTAATAGAGATGGGAGAACAGAGATAAAGAGTATACTTATGTATAGCAAATACACGTACGTTACTATAGCGTTATCCCATACCCCAATCTTTTCTTCAATTCCTTAGGATTATGTTTTCAAAATCATTTTAAGTTTAAAGTTATTTATCAACCTATGCTCTGATACCAAGTTGTAACATCCCTTATCTTGAGGCCTGAAGCTAAGCACTACAGATGCTGCAGTCATCTATAGTATTAACTTCTGGTGATAAAATACGGTAATGTTAATGGTATCCATAATATCAGAAGCACGTGAATATGAAACAAAATCACAAATTCCAAAAACAACAACTTTACTGATTACATTTTAAAAACATGTTTCATATTCCATTACATAATCCTAAATGTTTCCCAGGTTTTGATCAAATATAATTGTTACAAAATACGCCAAGAGCGACATATGAAGATTCCCATTGGAAGATCAGAGTACTAAATAGACATAACAGTCTCAATACATCACAGCGGAAATAAAAAATAACAAATCCTAAATAGCTATTCATGCCTCTTGCATGTCTTCGAAATCTTTATTTGCCCACCTACTATAACCTGTAAATCCTCGATTTTCAACCTACTCAAATCATATTTTGAGCACCCGAGAGTTTAAGGGGAAAAACATAAACTTCAAGTCAAACATAAAGCCTGGTGTGAATAATACTATACATCTCAGTATTAAGTGAGACCACGGCGCTTAGCAAACGGGTTTCACCTCACTAATATCACTTTTTAAAACATATCTTTTGCAGATCAAAATCCTACAACAAAACTGGTTAAAGCAATAATAGATATCATATATCCATACAAATCAGGTAATAAATTGACTATCTGCCTGAAAAATATAGTTTTGTTTTCTAACTACTAACCGTTGGCTAATTCGGGCCTACCAGACAAAATAAACAAATAATCCAACTTTTGTTATACACACTTCTGGACGGTCTATCCGTAACTTACTTCTTCCACGGTCAACTGATCCTAATGGTTTTACGGGCTCACCAATAACCTATCATTAATCTATATATTCTTTTCCACGTGTAACATCATTTTAGTCTTATCTGTGACAAATCCCTACACACTGGTTCGGACTAAATTAGCTAGGGGCGATAGCTAATGTATAGGGCGTGGCCCTATGCCTGTCACATCTGGTATTCTAATATCTAAGTCATTTACTTAGGGTCAACCATCCCATCAAATTTTCCATGAAAACATTTCTTTCAAATTGATTTAGCCCTACATATCATACTTAAACAAGGAAAATATACTCTATGCTTTACTCATATCACTTTGCCATGTTATATATATTTTATAAAAAACGTTGTTGATGAAAACATTCGTAACCTTTGTTAAAAACCTTTAAGCAATCTCTTTCGAAAACTTTGAAAATACCCCTTTCAAAATCATTAAAACTACCCCTTTCGATACAACTAAACTACTTTACTATATAATCTTAGGCTAAAAGGCCAAAACATACCTTTCGAAAGCATTTACAATAGACCTTTCGAAAACATTGAAAGTATCCTTTCGAAAGCTTTATAAAACCTTAGACATCCTATTTTCAAAACACTTTAAATATGCCTTTTGAAAATGGTGGAAACCCTCCATTTAAACACTAAGGCAAACCTTTCGAAAACATTGGGGAACCACCCTTTCGAAACCTTTGTTATATACCATTCGAAAGCATTAATTTCTTTTCACAAATCAAACCTTTCGAAAGCATTAAGTTCAAGTAAAACATGTGGAAAAACTTTTGAAACCCTTTGAAACCATTCCTTTCAAAACCTTTAGGTTTAACTTTCAAAATCTCAAAAAAGGGTCTTAAAAGAACTTAGTCGAAAGTGACTCTTTCGAAAGCAATTCCCTTAGTAAAAGAAGTGGATGGTGTCGAAACCAACCCTTTCAAAAGAATTGGAGAAGTAGCTTAGAATTTAAAACGGAAGAACCCTTTCAAAGGCATTGCTTCGAAAGGTAGGACGCAACAGCAGGAGTTTCAACCCCTTCGAAAGCATTTTCTTAAAACAAAGGTGGCAACCTCTTTCGAAAGCTCTTTTCTTTTAAAATACTTGAACAACTCAAAATCTATCTCATTCGAAAGCACTTTTTGAAAGCAAAGCAAGCGACATTTCCTTTTGAAAGCAAAACAAGGTCTCGACCTCTTCGAAACCCCTATTTCGGCTCTATACCTTTCCCATATCTCTAATCCACTATGTTCCAAGCCCTCGATACCATGTGCATTGGTTTCGACTAAGGTGGAGGCAGAAGTATATGGTCGAAATGTGGCTGCCGAAAGTGGCGAAACAGCAAAAACCTTATAAAACTGATTTTTAACTTTAAAAAGCAATTTATTTTCGACCAATCGGCCTTGATTGTTAACATATGATTGGTTGCCAATACTTTTCCAAAATAGTTTTCAAAAAATGCTGCCAAATTTCAGAGATTAATAATTTAAAACATTTACAAATTGCTCCTTCTCCTTCTATAAACATATAAAACATTTAAGTCCCATACCTTTAATAATTTTATATGCTTATTAAAACACTTAGGAAAATTCTTCAAAAATTCCCACAGATTAATTTTAATATGTTTTCCAACATATATAAATTTCTAACTCAAAGTTGATATAAAATAACAGTAATTAATTTTAAACCCAAGTAACCATTATCTTCACTAGAAAATTCATAATAAATCAACAATAATTCATAAAATTATGAACTTAAAACACAATCTTAAAATAATATTTCTGACCATATATCAAAATTGCAAAGCATTTGGATGTCATTTGATTGGTTTTTCAAGTTAAACCTTATCATAAAATCTATATGAAATAGCATAAATCGTCAGTTAGCATATATCTTTATTTAAACTATCAAACATGGCAAATCATTTGCAAATTTATTTCAAATCTCAACCATAACCGAAAATAAGAAAATACGAGGTGTAATCTATTATTCACCTTTAGCTTGTGATTAAGGAGTTTGAGATTTGTTTCTTGAATTATATTGATTAAGCTTTCTTCCTCTTGATTTTTGCTTCTCTTGCTTTCTCCTAATGGTGGTCGGCCTCTTCTTGGTTTAGTTTATGTTTGTGAACGTGTAAAATGAAAGGGACTACAGGGTTTAGGGTATATGAATATGTCTTATTCCTATATTGCCCCTATTTATTACCCTAACTATTTCATTTTAATTCTCTCGTGTTCATTGTTTAATTTGGCATGGCTACCCTTTTATTATTCAAATCTCAATTCCCTTAACCATTTACATTATTTAGTTTAATTTAACTAATTAATTGTCCTAAATTATGTTAATCCAAATTAGGTTCATTATAGAATGCCATCATTCGAAGTTCACTATTCATCCAGAAGGAACTGAGATGTATCAGGATATGAAAAGGAGTTTCTTTTGGGAAGGTATGAAGAGAGATGTAGGCTTATGAGTAAGGTAGTGTTTGAACTGTCAATAGGTAAAAGCTAAACATCAGAAACTGGGTGGGTTACTTCGGCCTTAGGTATTCGAATCTAAAGATGGGATTCTATCTTAATGGATTTCATGTACAGGTTGCCAAGGTCGAATAGAAGACATGGAAGTATCTAGGTTATAGTAGACAGATTGACCAAGAATGCACACTTTATACCCGTTAAGTCGACTAGGACATCACATAATTCAGCTAAGTTATTCATGAGGAATATAGTTAGACTGCTTGAAATTCCTAGTAGTATAGTAAGTAACTGAGATTCCTTATTCGCTAGTGAGCTCTAGAAAAGTCTACAAGATGCTTTAGGTACCGAGCTCAAGATATGAGTACCCTTACCATCCACAGGCAGATGGGCAAATGGAGAGAGTTAACAAAGTCTTAGAGGATTTGTTAAGAGCTTATGTGCTAGATTTCGGAGGATCATGGGAAGACCATCTACACTTAGTCGAGTTTTCATATAACAAAAGTTATCAGACTACTATGGGGATGGCACCATTTGAAGCTTTATATAAAAGGGCATGAAAATCTCTCGTTTGTTAGTTAGAGACCAGTGATAGATTAATTCTTGGTCCGGATTTGGCTAAAGAAGTTGCAGAAATGATTGAGCTAATTTGGGCTAGAATAAAGGAAGCTCAGTCTAGGCAGAAGAGTTATATTGATAAAAGACGGAAAGACTTAGACTTCCCAGTTTGAGATCATGTTTTCGTCAAGGTGTCACCGATGAAGGTATAATCAGATTTGGAAAGTCAGGAAAATTGGCACCAAGATTCGTTGGACATTTTCTATTACGGAAAGGATCTAGAAATTAACGTATAGAGTAGAGTTACCAAATAGTTTGGCAAGAGTCCATAATGTTTTTCATATTTCTCATCTAAGGAAGTGTATTCGAGATCCAGAAACTAATGTTTCACTAATTGTGTTAGAAGATCTAGTAGTGGAACCTTATATGCTATAATTAGAAAACTATTTCGTATAGTTGCGAGAGATAAGAAGAGACTAAGGAACAAGACAGTCAGATTTTTGAAAGTCCAATAGAGTGACGACGAGAGAGACTGTACTTGGGTAACCGAGATCAAGCTTAGAGATACTTATCCTAACTTGTTTAAAGTTATGTTTTACTTTTATTTTTGATTGTTGTGAGTACCTTATCGTAATTTCGAGGATGAAATTCTTTAAGGAGGGATGTCCGTAATGACCTTAATTTTGAGTAACATTATTTAGAACATTTACTTGGATAAATAAAATAAAATAACGTTAATAGTTAATGGATTGATATTTGTTAATTAATAAGGGATCGTGCCTTAATGGATTATAAGCAAAAGAGAACTGAAAATAAGTAAGTTGGAAGAATATGACAAGATTAAAATGGGAACATCCTTTATTCTAATAACCTAAACCCTTCCATTATTCATTCCTTATTCATTTTAACATTCACAAACAAAATTAAAACCCTTTTGAGCTTGGCCGACCACCATTAAGGAGATTCAAAAAGAAGATAAGCTAGGAATCAAGTAGAAAGCTTGAAGAAATTAATCAAAGGGCAAATTTCAACTTTCTAAATACAATGCCAAGGTGAATAATTGATTTACATCTCACTTTTGTCCATGATTTCGGTTTTATGATTATGGCCGAATTACTTTGCAAGTAACAAGCCATGTTATGTATATTTAAATAGATATATCTACTTGTTGATGATTTATATGATTTCATATGGATTTACGATATGTCTAGATTAGAAAATCTATTAAATGAAATCCAAATGAATGGCGTTTTTTGGTACATGGTCAAAAACATTATTTTAGAAGAGGGTTTCAAGTTTCATAATTTTCTAAGTAATTGTGCTCTTATTTGCTTAAAATGTTTTAAATTGTTAATTGTGAATTCGGCAGCCTTTTTAGAAAATAATTTTGATAAAAAGTAGGCAAACAATCATATTTTGACAAATTGGGCAAGTTAGGTAAAAATGAATTACTTCGAAAGGCAATAAACCAGTTTTATTTCGAAACTACCACTTCGCCACTTCCTCTGTTTTCTTCCGCACTGTGCCTAGTTAGACCACTCACACCTGTTCGAAAAAAATGCACATGATACCAAGAAATTGGTATGTAATGCATTGAGAAAGACGAAAGGAATGATGGTGTCGAAGGCTTGCTTCCAAAGGCATTGAAGCTACTCTAATTAGCTTTCGAATCAATCGACTTACCTTTGTTTAAAAATAGGCTTTTGAACAAGTAGTCACTTGCCTTTATTTTTAGAAACGAATTTTCGAAAGAGTTGTCACTTAATTTTATTTTAAAAGAAGCTTTCGAAAGGATAGTCGCTTTTTAACATATTCGAAATACTTGCTGCCGCATTCATACCAATCGAATTAGCTAAAGTCGCTTTTCTTTATAGCCTTAAAACAATGTATTCGAAAGGGGTGCTTTCATCCTTAATCTTAGAGCCACCTTTTTAATGCTTTCGAAAGGGTCGTATCACTACATTTATATTGTTTCGGAGGCAATGTTTTCGGAAGGGTGGGTTTCGAAGCTATCCTCTTTCCCGACTCTTTTAAAGCTTTTGAAAGGGATAATTTCACTTCTGTTATCTTTTATCAAATAGTTATATAAAATGTTAAACCCAATGGTTTCGAAAGAAACATATTAAATGGTTTCAAAGCAATGTCCCCCATAAAATCTTACGTGGACCTAATGCTTTCAAAAGGTATATTTTAAGTATTTCGAAAGATGAGTTTAAATGGTTTCGAAAAAGGATGTCAACGGTTTTATGTAATGTTTCGAAAGGAATGCTTTCAATTATATTAAAAAAGAAACCGTTTAAGGTTTTAAACAAGAGTTTCGAAGATATTGCTTTGGCTTTATGGCATATGGTCTTCTAAGTTAAAAAGGGTTTTAACTTATTTTATAGGGATAGAAAATTCCTTTGACTTAGATTTCATCAACATTGTTTTGTGTAAAGCATATATCATGGCGTGAGAATTTTGAGTAAAGCAAAGAGCGTATTTTCCTCATTTAAGTATGTTTTAAAAGAGTTAAATCAATTTGAAATAAATGCTTTCAAAGAAAATTAGATGGGGTAGTTAATCCTAAGTCTATGATTCAGATATTAGAACATCAGACGAAACTGGTGTAGGGTCGTGTCATATACTTTAGCTATCAGCCCCTAGCTAATATAAGTCCAAAATTCCAATGTGTAGGGCTTGTCACGTGTAAGACTAAAATGATCAGTCTTAGCCATATGCTACTTGAGATATTGACATTATTGACTCCTTGTCGATTTCTAAAGGTGGCATGAAATACACCATCGTAGCAGTGGATTACCTCGCCAAATAGGCTGAAGTTGAGCCTTTAGCAGCGATTGTAACAAAAAAAGCTAAATGCAAAGACTTATACTACCGGCATTATACTAGGAAAAGATTCACGGCAGTTGCTCACCCTTAAGCTAATGAACAAGTCAAAGCTGTTAACAAAACCATAAACTCCATTCTGAAGAAATGTTTGAAAAAGGCTAGAGGAAAATGCGTCGACGAACTCTAATCAGCATCATGGGCATATAGAACCACCCATAAGTCCACAACTGGCCATACTCTTCGCCCTTGTTTACAGTTCCAAGGCCGTCATCCCTATTGAACTTGAAGTCCGTTCTCATTGAGTGACTTATTATAAACCTTATTTCATTATATACGAAAAAAATATAAGCAAGGAATTGCAATCCAATTGCAAGTAAACTATAAGGAATTAGTGATGAACCGTGAGCGTACAAACGCATTCAGGTGCCCATGACAAGAATGTGTACCTGAACGTGTACGTGCATATTCTAAAAATTCAATTTTTGAAGTCAACAAAAATTAAATTCTCACTAAAAGCTTTCAAAGACAAAACAAGATCAGATAGCCAAATCTTACTAGCCCTGTAGAACCGGACATAGATAGAAATAGATGGAATATATTCCTAGATTTATACTGTTGAAAATCGACCAAGCCTCATGACGATCAAAAAGAGATACGACACTTTGGGAAAATAATTCAACAGAAGGATAACAACTATTCAGAAAACTGAAGGGACTTATTTGCGACGACACCAACTTGTTTCAAATCAAAGCACATCTTGTTCGACACAAGACATACTTTGGGAGGGAAGTTTTATCCGCCATTTGACTCGGCTATTCTCAAACTGACTGCACAAGTTAGACTCGACTATCATTAAGGCCAGTTGCCCAGAGCGATGATTGTGAGGTCCATAAATCAAGTGCAGGCACTGATGTGAAGCGACCATCAACTGAGACCAAGAGATAGACCCTCTAAGATATCCTAAATATGGATTAGCACCTTCCCTAGGCAGGGGATTGGTGACTATCCCTTTCCCTATGGGATCGATATATATCCTCAATTTATGTCAATACAGAGTGATAAGGAAGTCCCCATGAGTCTATATTTCAAATCTCAGGTCATTTAGAATTTGTATACTCAAGCTATGGGAAAATTATTTCACCTAAGAAAGGGATCAGTATAAAAGGGGTCGTATAGAAGAGGTTAGTATAAAATGGATCGTACAGAAGGGATCGACATATTTCAGCCAAGCAATTGCAAGTCAATGGAAAACAATCAATATTTCAAGATGCATAAGTCCAATATATATGAAATTTTTGAAACTAAATATGGGGACCTTAGGGAGCCTAAACTAGGGATCACACCTTAAAAGGATGAAGAGAGAGGGATCGGCCCTCTTCTCTCAATAGGGATAGGCTAGAATCAGTAGACAACTCACATTACCCCAAGGATTGAGCAATAACTCAACTTCTACTCATCTAATTAACATGAAACTTGTAGCATAAGCTTACTACAACATGTGGAATGTCGCACAGGGATCACACATCAAATAGGATACTTTGGAGGGATCGGCCCCTATCCCTCCAAAGGGATCGACTGAAATCAGAATACGTGCAACAACACTTCACGGAAAATGCAATATCTCACAAACTGTAAGTCGGAATGGCATGAAATTTAGAGGGAAAGTAGCTAACATCATGGGGAACTCTAAAGGAACTGCATCCCGTTTAGACACCGAAATAGGGATCGACGTCGATCCATATTGTGGGCCCTAATAGGCCTTAAAGTTCTCGAGTACCGTCGTCTTGGCCTGGAGGTTCTTCTACCGAAATTTCAGCTTGATCTCTACAGGTCTTTCCCTATAAATATAGCAGGCATGGCTTCAGAAAAGGGTCCTTCTTTATATTGCCAAGACACTTTCATTTTTTATTGTTCATTCTTGTACTAATGGATCCTAACTGATCCAAATATTCCTGTAATCATAATCAGGTGCAAAATCAATAAAAATATGAAGTAGACATAGGCCAAGATTACTGAACCACTATAAAAATCAGCATTTTCATTTACGTTCTCTGTTATGTTTTAATTTCATTCATGATTTTAATCTCTATGAGATTTAATTGGGTTTTGATGCCTATTTTTGGTGTCAACAGTCACCAAAAGATATTACAGTTAAACATTACGCAACTAATCAGTATGCTTCAATAAAAATGAAATCAATCATTAAGCAACTTTAACATTATTTAAATCCTCAATTTAACAGTATAAGACCATGTTTTAGAATTTGATTTAGGAATCTATAGTTTTCATATGTCATTGCAATTAGAGAAAAAGATTCATTGTTTCAGATTTAGGACTTACAATTTTAATAGATTAAATTTAGAATTTACAGTCTAATCAGAATTGGGTAGAAGTTAGAATTGATTAATTTGATAATATTGTTAAAATTCATGTGCACTAACCTCCATCCTAAGCTGTAGGTTTGCCTCAAACGCCGCAAGCCTTTTTCTTTAATATCCGCTTAAATTCCTTCTCTAGTTGTAACATCTCTCTTATTTTTATTTTTAGGTTGAGATTTGAAAGAGAATTGGAGTTTAGAAATTGATTTAGAAAATTAGGATTTAGGGTTTTATTTTGACAGAGCTTCATTAGGAAGATTAGGTTCAGGCTAATCCTAGCTATAAGTTTATAAAGAAATGCCTTTGCCAACGCCGTCAGATTAGAATCCTAACCGATCTCTACCACTCTCCAAAGCCTTGCTACGCACGGAAGAATCTGGGATGAACGAACAAAACGATCGAAAAATCACAACCCTCGGTTCCATCCGAGGTCAGGCCAACAGCCCACGGTCGACCTGGCCCATTTCTAGTCGACCTCCTCGTGATCAATTGTTATTATAATTTTATATTTTTATTTCTATTTCTATTTTCACATTTATCAAACCTTTATAACCTTTTCATTTTACCTTGGATTGCAAAGAGTTATATATGAAACCTGTCCAAAAAAATTACTGCAGATACAATAGTGAAAATCCCGTAGTCAAATTTGGATATTTATGAAAAATTCACCTTTTAGGTTAATTCTTAAGTTTTAATTACATTTTTTTATTTATTTCCAGAAAATTCCTGAGATGTTACAACTCTGGTAGGTAATCGAACGAGACTAAGGCCAAATTCAATAAAGATGCAAAACCTAGACAAATATACTCCTATAAATCATAGTAAATAGTCTGTGAACTGGCTCAACGTTACGTAAAATCTACCATGAGCATCAACCTTGAAATTCAACATGAAATATGGATCATCGATCCATATTTAACCATATACAAAAGTTATACGGTGAATCTCATGTAGCAAGGTTTAAGATCTCATGCAAAAAAATTCATACGAAAATGAGCAATGTAACTCCTATCCAAATCTAGTACTCGATATGATTGGACACTTAGAGAGATTGGCTGAGTTGGAAATGACTTTTAATACTTTTACATATCGACTTGACGGATCATTAACTCTACAGTTTGATCCATTAATATAGAACTCCAATATGAACTCGTTGAAGTGTACTATCGTGGATCTTTATAATATTTTAAGCATGGCCAAGAATATTTTATTGAAGGAACCAAATGTATTATTCGTAGAGAAGCAAACATCTTCTTTGAATAGTTCAAAGAAGAGAAATTGTAGTTCGATGAACGGCAAGGGTAAAGCTAAGGCTGAGTAAGAGAAAGATGAATGTCACTACTGCGCTAAAAAGGGATATTGGGAGAGGAGATATGCTGATTATCTAAAGACGGTCCAGGGGAAGAAATTCAATTCTGCTCTAAATGGTATTTCCCATGTAGAAAATTGTTTGTATATAAGCGCTTCCTTTTGGATTTTAGATACACGATCTGGAGCTCATAATGTAATTCAGCACATGGACTTAGGTGAAAGTGGACCATAGCAAGAGGGGCAATGGATTTCAAGTTTTTAATAGAGCAACTGCAGCTTCCAAAGTAGTGGGAGATTACCATGTGAAGCTTTCTAGTGAACATGATTTAGTTTTATATAATTGTTCTTTTGTACTGAAATTTATTAGTAGAATAATGTTCGTTCCCCATTGGATGAAAATATTATATCCCTTATTCTAAAACTCACATATGGAACCTCAATTTACTGTAGTCACCTTAAAATTATCCTTCGATGACAGAGATGCGATCAATTATATTATAGTCTTAAGTAAATAGAGCATACAATAACTAAAATTAAAAAAGATATCATTGCAATCTCAAATTCATGCACAGGGGTCAAAAATATGATACAACATAAATAATAGTATTATGCCCAACATATGAAGATGTTAAAAAAACAACAAATACAACAGAATCAAAATAACAAATAACACTCCCAAGCCTCTTGCTTTGTCTTCGGCTCCTTTATTCATCAGTCCAAAAGCATCTTGTCTAAACCAATAAATGTAGTCTACACGAAAGAGCACTCATGAGTTTATAGGAAAAAGACAATAAAAGTATGGGTTAGACAGTATAAAAAATATATTACTCTAAACATAAAAGATAGTTACACCACACCGCTAAAGCATAGAATAGATTTTCCCTTACTATATCAAAACATTCAATTTGATAGCTTTAAACCAAGCATAAGTCAATAATTTCTACTCAAAGGTCTTATTTTTTTTACAAATCTGCCATAACCAAGATTAATAGCCATTTCTTTTGGCATGTCATTCAATAATCATTTCTTTCTAACTATAATCCAAAACATTCAACCCTAGAATGACACCAATGCCTTAGGCCTTCTACAAGTGATGAAATGATTTAATCGAAGCATTCGGCTGCTACTGAGGCCTGATGCCTTCACTGCTTCCTTAATTACAACAATACACTATTGGTTTCGGTTGTCACTTAGGCATTGCAACTTATTTTCTAGTAGTTCAACTACCACCCCTGGTCTCAAACCTACTTTGCTTTCATTTTTAATTGCCACTTCAGGCCTTACACCTACACTTTCTTATTTCTGTTGCCACTATGGCCTTACACCTACTTTACTTTCTATACTTAATTGTCACACCAGACCTTAACATCTTCTATCGAATCTTTGGTTTCCATAACGGGGCTTACATAAATTGCTTTCATGTTTCAAATGTCACAATAAGCCTTATGCCAACACTTTCGACTACGGTTGCCACTTTAGCCCTTACACTAACATTCATATTTTCGATTTCCATGTTAAGCCTTACACCAACTTTCATGGTTTCGGTTGCCACCAAGGCGGCAAGGCCTTACACCTACTCTTTCAATCCTAGATAACGCTAAGGACTTACTTTTTTGCCTACGGTTTCTTGACTACCACCTCAGCCTTACTTCATATACTAAATATTCTACCTAATCACTAATGTATTGTGCTTTCTATTTACAAGTTCATTAAATTGACTTTAAATGTAACTTGTTTTCGCTTATAGTGCTACTTACTACATTACATCAATGTTCTAAGTCCAAATTTAGGCCATCTTAAGCCTTATTGTAACATCACACATCTTGATGGGTTTGAATTTCGATTAAATCGAAACCCAAGTGTATTAGAGTATGGCTCGTTGGTGTTGGGCCGATATTTAGTAGTAGGTCTGGCATATAAGCTTTGAGCATCGGCAATTCTGAGCAGTCGTTAGCAAAGACTTGAGTTATGTCTTGACGGATTATGCTTTCTACTAGTATAGAATACATACGGGATACGCAATAAACTCAATGTTTTGTTTATTATTGGTTAGGAAGAGGTATGCTAGTTAACCCTTTGATAAGTCTTTGAGATGCATTAGTAATACAGTAATTAAATTATAAAGCTGTTTTAATGAGTCATACATCTCTGTAGCTGGAGTCGATTGAAAAGCGATTATGCTACGGAGTGCCCACTTTAGGGTTGAGGTATTAAGTGGCCGATGAGTTTGCCTCCTCCCTATTTAGGAAGTATTAAATGGCCAGGGTTTCATTTTTCGTAGCAAAGACTTATATATAAATACAAATATATGCAAATATATATAGTTATACCACAGAGAAGGTTAGACATATCCCCATGTAGATGGAATTGAATAGAATAGCTGTGAATAATGGACATAACATTTAAATAGAAATCAATTGACATAAATGAGTGTTATAGATAAATTATGTTATTTTCCTGTCAATAATAAAAGGGGCAGCAGAATAAGGATCTTAAGGCTAATTTAACACTAGAGGGGGGTGAATAGTGTTTAATGGATTCTAAGACTTATATGGACTAAATTGAAATTATGACACAAACAAATGTAGAACTTAACCACAGAACAATCATAGAATCAAACACAGATGCAAAAAGTAAATAAAAAGCAGTAAAAAGAAAAGAACACACCGGATTTTATTCTGGTTCAGAGTTACCCTACATCCAGTCATGTATAAAAGCAAACCACCTCATACGGATTTTTATTATACCAATGTCGAGATTACAATCTTCAATTTTTAATGGCCTTGAGGTACCCTCCTATCTCACGAGTCCGGTGCAAATTCTCTTGATTTATGGGACTCAAGACCACCCAGTTGATTTCCAGGCACAACCACACCTTATAGAGAGACTCGGTAAACTTTTGATTCCAAATTGATCCTATAACTCTGAATAGCACTTTGATCTTTGAGAGAGGATAGAGAATCAAATAAGAATAAGATTCTAATTTGATTCACTTGAGAATTCGATAGAATTTCAGCACGATCTTAAAAATATGAAAATTTTAGAATATGGATTTTGTGGAGAAGAAGAAGTGAAGAAAATAAGAAATTAGTTAGTTAAAAAATTCGTTTGTGAAGGCTATTTATAAAGCACCAACGGTCATAACCATTCGTGAAGAGATTTAAACAAATAGACACTTCTTTTGAAAATTGAAACTTTTGAATTCAACGGCCACCATGTCGACATGGGGTATCCCATGATGTCAACATCCCTATGTTAAAAACAATGTAAAATTTGTTTTGAAAATGAAATTTAAAACAAGAGTTTATTTTAAAACAAAAACAAATAATATTTTAAGGCTAAAACATCTTTTTGAAAAATCATTTGAAAAGATAATTTTAAGGCTAAAATATTTTGAAAAGCAGTTTTGAAAATCATTTTGAAAAAACCATTTTGAAGTATTTTTGCAAGCTTCTTCTTGTAGAATATTTCATCACATCAGGACTCGAGAACTTGTACAAAAACAGGATGTTCATGGTTTTGTAAGCCACTTGTCGTAGGTTCGTAAGCTACTTGTCGTGGGTTTGTAAGCCACTAAGAAGGTAGAAATGGGTTCCATCCCAAATGAAATTCGGAATGAAGTTTTCCACGCTATTATGAAGTTTTAACAAAAACTAGACACATATCTTGAAATCTTGATCTTGATACTCCAGAGTCTTCAATCTTGAGTCTTGAGTCTTTATAACGATCAGTCTTCAGTAATCAATACATGCATATATATATATATATATATATCCTACATATACATATCTATCTAGACAATAGTGTTAGTATATATTTTATAATAATTTAGGTTAAAACGGTTGTTGTCATCAAAACCAACATCTCAGTTCCTAACAATCTCCCTCTTTTTGATGATAACAACCCGTATTTATAAAATATACTTATCATACCATAACTCCCCCTTACTCCATAACTCCCCCTTACTCCAAGCCAACTATTATTTTATAACTTCTTCCCCTTTGTCATCAACAAAAACATCTAACTAATAAATTCCCTGAACTTGACGCAAGATAATCAACCATAATAAAATAGAGCAATCCATATATAAGTGTAATAAGTGCTAAGTGTGATCATAAGTGTAATCCAAAAAGTAAATCAATCATCAGCCAGTCATATTTACAGTAATTATTTAATCTAAACATATATACAAACCATAAGTTAAATCAATCAAGTTTAAAACACACCAATCAAATCAAACATACAAAATGACTAGACATTCCTTGGTACTTCCACCCATCCATCTTCTCCAAAGATAGGGTCTGCTTTGATGGCATCCCATTCTTCTTTATCTCTATCGATAGTGACTGGTGGATTTCCTTCGAGATCGTCTTTGTTAAGTGCTAAGATCACCCAACGAAGGGCGTCGAAATGTCTCTCTTGCTCCTTGATCATCTGTGTTTGACTCAATTCTAAGTGACGCTGATTACGAAGTATGAATGTAAGAATATGCTTGAAGAAAGTGAGAGTTTCTTCAAGATTATCACTTAGATTCTTAATCGAAGAAGCCATAATTCAAGAGATAAGAAGAACAATGAAAGAGGGCGACTAGAGATGAAGTTTAACAATTTATTCTGGAAGAAACAGATATAAATAGAGGTGGAAAGTCATTTGAAATGAATAGACACAAGTTAGTTACATGAAATTAAAATTTGAAAGTGCAACTATATTTTGCCCATTGTATGTCGACATGGGGGGATGGTGTATGTCGACTTGCCTCTGCCTAAAGTGACATTTTGCTTTGTTTTAAATATTATGAACAAATCTATTGAACTAAAATTTGTATAATATAAAAACAAGCAATTACAGAGACAAGTGAAGTTGAATAACTGGAAATGAAAGATTTCATTAATAATTCTAGTCAACATTACATAAGATAATATAATATTAACTAAAATAAAGGAAATACAAAGGTAGAACTTAAGATAACATGAACTAAAACTAGATAGATGAAGTTGAAGAAGATGATAGTCCAAGCTTTCTACTAATTTTCTCGAAGAACTTGTCGATTTTAGTGGAAACCTTATCCATTTTCTTACTCATTGATCTTTTAAGTGTCTTTTGATTTTCCACTATAATCTTTGATTATTGAGAATGGTTTTGTTGGATGGATTAGCAGGATTAGTAGGATATTCAATACTCCCTAAGAAAGTTTCTTGATCTTCCTCTTCCTCCTTTTAAATTTCCATTCCTTCCTCTTCCTCTTCTTCTTCTTCCTCCATTTCTTCCATCTCTTCGTGAGCAAGTCTATCTTCCTTTTCCGTAAGCATTTCATATGGTTGAAGCACTAATGGAATTTGAATAAGGGAAATGTTTCCATGGTTGAACACTTTTCTAGATATAACTTCATCCCTTTTGAAATCAACTCCAAAGTAATTAAAAATCCGAGTGAGATAAATTCCATGAGATAATGTGTTTTCACCCATAGTAAAATTCTTGGGCCTTAGCTCATCCAAAATAATTTGAGCCCAATTAATATCATAATTTCCAAAAATTGCAAAAAGAGTTTTGCAAACTTTAAAAGTTGATTTGTTGTAGTTTCCCGATCTTTGTATTAGAGTGTGTTGGATAAGAAGGTTAACAATTCTTGCCTTTGGACGAAAATAACGATTTTTGAATTCAAAATTATCATCCCCTTCAAAGATGTTATGAAATGTCTCTCGATCATTTTAATTGATTTGAAATTCTGAGAGATTCATTCTGGTATAGTTGCATCCCAAAATATTTTCCAAAATTTCACAATCCAAAACAATTTGTGTTCCTTTAAAACTACTCCAAATTTGTCCTTCTTCCCTATCATAAAAACCACGATTCAAATTCGCATAAAACATCTTAACAAGATTTGGATAACATAAAAATTCATTTTTTTTGTTATCTACTTAACTATGAATAGAACATTGTTGAAAAAGACTTTCAATTTCATAAGAAGGAAAATCTTTTAAAATAACAAATTTACCCATATGAATTTTACCAAAGTTTACATAGTTGATGTAAGCTTTGATAGCTTCCAGGTCATTAAAAAGAAAGTTTTTGACAGATTTTGGAAGCCTAATGGTGTTAGGAGTGCTTGAAGAGGCCATTGAAGAAGTTTGATAGGAGTTGAAGATAAATTTGAAATAAAAGTGAAAAGTGATGATAATGAGAGTGAGATAAATAGAGATTCTATAGACATGTTCTCTAGTCAAGAGTCATCTTTCCAGAGCATTGAAATTGGTGAAAAGGAGGAGGGAAATTTAAAAGTTTGAATTCAAATTTTGAAATCAAATTCTCAGGGGCATGTCGACATGGGGTATTCAGGTATGTTGACATGTGCCTATTGAATCAAAGAATAAGTTTCTATTCCTAATTTCTAATAAATGTATATTTTACATCCTATATTCTAATTATATAATTCCTGTGATATCATTAAATATAATAATACTTAAATATTAATAATTTAATATTTAAAATATTATTATTTTTTGAATTTAAAATTCAAATTTCAAGGGATAAATTTGAATTTAAAAATTCAAGGAATTTAAGAAGATTCAAGAAAAGAAACAAGCATCTATTTAAGCAAGAAAAAATAAAAATAATGTAAATGCGTACCTATTGTTAGATCCATACTCCCATCATTTGATTCATGAATAGCAGTGAAACACGGATTTGAATTATCCATCTTTTTTTCATCAGCATTGGATAATGAGTCTGAGTCATCAAGAGTTGTTGTGTATGCTTTCTTTCTTTTCCTTCATATGTCATTGTTTGGAGGGAACAACTGTTTATCTGGATATGGACAATCTTTACTATGATGCCCGACCTTATTGCAATTGTAGCATCTATCATTGTTGATGTTCTTTGTATTATTTTTGAAATTCCTTTAATCATTTCTTTTGTAATTATTCATTTTTCTATATTTTAGGAATTTCCAAAAGTTTCTTGTCATGAAAGCAATCTCCTCATCACTGTCTGGTTTCGAATCTTCAGTTGTTGCATTGAATGCTAATGACTTCTTTTCTGTAGCTTTGTTTTCTCTTCTTCCTTACAGTTGAACTTCATAAGACATCATATTTCCAATCAATTCTTCTATTTTCATTAGACTGATATCATTTGCTTCTTCGATTGCAAGTGTCTTTGATCCCATTCTGGAGTGAGTGAATTTAGAATTTTTCTGACTTGGTCTTCCTCCGAAATGCTTTTTCCCAGTGCAATTAGTGAATGAACAATATCTTGAAATCGACAATACATGTCGGAAATGGACTCATTTGCATGCATTTTAAACAATTGAAACCGATTAGTTAATATGGAAATTTTAGTCTATTTAACTTTGCTTGTTCCTTCAAGAGTAACTTGCAAAGTTTTCCAGATTTCAAATGCGGACTTACAAACAGACACTTTATTAAATTCATTCCTATATAGTGAACAAAATAATATATTTATGGCCTTTGAGTTATTTTGTGCAACACCCTTTTGCTTAGCAGTCCACTAGGAAAAATTGGCAGTTGGTTCAACATACTCAGTTCGTGTGATATTTCAAGTGTCTAATCCTACAGACTGTAAGTAAATTTTCATTCTACAAGACCAATTTGCATAATTACTGCCACTGTAAAATGGTGGTCTGACAGTAGACTGACCTTCTACAGATGAACTAGTGTTAGGAATAACAGAACTAGTGCCAGAGTTGACACTACCATTATTAGTAGCCATTAAAATAATTTTCAAATTTTCGATTATCAAAACTATGAAAACCAACGCTCTGATACCAATTGAAAGGGACAACGGAATTAAGGATCTTAAGGCTAATTTAACATTAGAGGGGGAAGGGGTGAATAGTGTTTAATGGATTTTAAGACTTTTATGGACTAAATTGAAATTATGACACAAACAAATGCAGAACTTAATCACAGAACAATCGCAGAATCAAATACAGATGCAGAAAGTAAATAAAAAGAAGTAAAAAGGAAAGAACACATTGAATTTTATATTTGTTCAGAGTTACCCTACATCATAGTCCTGTACCAAGGCAAACCACCTCATACAGATTTTTATTATACCAATGTCAAGATTACAATCCTCAATTTCTAAAGGCCTTGAGGTATCCTCCTGTCTCACGAGTCCGAGGCAAACTCCCTTGATTTACGGAACTCAAGACCACCCAATTGATTTCCAGGCACAACCACACCTTATAGAGAGACTCGGTAAACTTTTGATTACAAATTGATCATATAACTCTGAGTAGCACTTTGATCTTCGAGAGAGGATAGAGAATCAAACAAGAATGAGATTCTAATTTGATTCACTTGAGAATTCGACAGAATTTCGGCACGATCTTAAAAATATTAAATTTTTAGAATATGGATTTGTGGAGAAGAAAAAGTGAAGAAAATAAGAAACTAATTAGTTAAAAAATTCGTTTGTGAAGGCTATTTATGAAGCACCAACAGTCATAACCATTCATGAAGAGATTTAAATGAATAGACGCTTCTTTCGAAAATTGAAACTTTTGAATTCAACGGCCACCATGTCGACGTGGGGTATTCCATGATGTCGACAACCCTATGTTAAAAACAATGTAAAATTTGTTTTGAAAATTAAGTTTAAAACAAGAGTTTATTTTAAAACAAAAACAAATAATATTTTAAGGCTAAAACATCTTTATGAAAAATCATTTGAAAAGATAATTTTAAGGCTAAAATATTTTGAAAAGAAGTTTTGAAAATCATTTTGAAAAACCATTTTGAAGTAGTTTTACAAGCTTCTTCCTACAAAATATCTCATCACATCAGGACTCGAGAACTTGTACAAAGCCAGGATGTTCATGGGTTTGTAAGCCACTTGTTGTAGGTTTGTAAGCTACTTGTCGTGGGTTTGTAAGCCACTAAGAAGGTAGAAATGGGTTCCATCCCAAATGAAATTTGGAATGAAGATTTCCACGCTATTATGAAGTTTTAACAAAAACTAGACACATATCTTGAAATCTTGATCTTGATACTCTAGAGTCTTCAATCTTGAGTCTTGAGTCTTTATAGTACCGATCAGTCTTCAGTAATCAATACCTATATACATACATACATACATACATACATATATATATATATATATATATATATATATATGCAGATACCTATCTAGACAACAGTGTTGGTATATATTTTATAATGATTTAAGTTAAAACGGTTGTTGTCATCAAAACCAACATCTTAGTTTAAAACAATCTCCCCTTTTTGATGATGACAACCTGTATTTATAAAATATACTTATCATACCATAACTCCCCCTTACTCCATAACTCCCCCCTACTCCAAGCCAACTATTATTTTATAACTTCTCCCCCTTTGTCATCAAAAAAAGTTCTAACTAACAAATTTCCTGAACTTGACAGAAGATAATCAATCATAATAAAATAGAGTAATCCATATATAAGTGTAATAAGTGCCAAGTGTGATCATAAGTGTAATCCAAAAAGTAAATCAATCATCAACCAATCATATTTACAGTAATTATTCAATATAAACATATATACAAACCATAAGTTAAATCAATCAAGTTTAAAACACGCCAATCAAATCAAACATACAGAATGACTAGACATTCCTTGGTACTTCCACCCATCCATCTTCTCCAAAGATAGGGTCTGATTTGATGGCATTCCATTTTTCTTTATCTTTGTCGATAGTGACTGGTGGATTTCCTTCGAGACCATCCTTGTTGAGGGCTAAGATCATCCATCGAAGGGGGTCAAAATGTCTCTCTTGCTCCTTGATCATCTGTATTTGACTCAATTCTAAGTGATGTTGATTACGAAGTATGAATGTAAGAATATTCTTGAAGGAAGTGAGAGTTTCTTCAAGATTATCACTATGATTCTTAATCGGAGAAGCCATAATTCAAGAGATCGGAAGAACTATGAAAGGGAGTGATTAGAGATGAAGTCTGACAATTTATTCTAGAAGAAACAAATATAAATAGGGGTAGAAAGTCATTTGAAATGAATAGACACAAGTTAATTACATGAAATTAAAAGAGGAAATGAACCACGTAAAAAGAACCAAGCATGAATATAAAAGAGGAAAAGAACCACGTAAAAAGAAGCCACTTGAAGGCAATTTAGGTTAAAGAAATTCTAATGGTATCAATATCAGGAAATCTAAATAGGAACGACGTTAGGAGTTCGTATTAAAGTACGGTTAGTAATCTATCTAGTAACAATGTTGGGAATTAGAGTCAAAACATAGCAAAATGGGTAATTTCTATATATATATATATGTGTGTGTGTGTGTGTGTGTGTGTGTGTGCAGTAATTGTGCATACCCTTTAGAATTCCCTCTCATATGTTATTGGAATCTCTGTTAAGGATGGAAGTGGAAATAGCATGAGTGGTAGAAAAATAATAGGAAGGATGTTATCCTTGTCCTCTTCAATTTTCATTGTTTAAAGTTATAGAATTTCTATAAAAAATTGGTTTGATATTATAATTAAGTTTTTGGATGCAAACACGATAAATGTTTTGAACTAAAAATCATACTTTTAAAGAAGTAAGACTTTGTTGTAAAAAGTCCTTAAAAATAGAAAGTTGGTTAGAATAGAAAATTTATCGTGGACCATTTTGGAAACCAAGCAATTTTTGAGGTTTCTAAGTTTATATTTTTTGATTAAGTACTTCATGATTATGAAGTTTAGTTTTATAAAGAATGGTGAAAACCAAACCAATTTTTAATATCGAGTTGACAGGGATAGCTATCTTGGTAAGACGGGGTAAAAGTCAAGCCCATGAATAAAATAGCTACAAATGCTTGTTGGGTAGCAACAAGTAATCTACATTGAATATAAGGAATATTGGTATGAACTTAAGAATGTTTGATTAGACATGTGTGAAAGCAATAAGAATGACCCTCAAAGGAATGGGGGATGGTATTTAAACACGGTTTTGGGAGCCCAACGGTATACTCGCATAAAAGATAAAAAAACAAAGGAATTAAATACCATAGTTTGAGAATACTATAAAGAGATTTTGATTAATAGAAAATAGTGTATGATTGGAGAAGCGAGTAATGGAATGGCAAACACACATAAATGATGTTGGTTGATTCAAGGTAAAGATGGTGGGATATGTAGTAGGACGTTATTCCACCAAGAAATTTTTTTGATGAGTTGTTCTAAAAGTGCATGGTTCATACTTCTTTCCCACTGTAGTGCAGGAATGCATAATTTATCTCATGATCGGATATAATAATTGAAGTAATGGATGGACCTTATTTATTAGAATCCAAGGTGGTAAGTGAAGAAATGTGGGTTATAGTAGGATGACATACTAGAAATATAACGACCCAGAATTTTGATCGTTAGATTTTGAACATTTAAATTCATTTCGAATGTCGAATGTGAATTTTAATTTGATTTGAAATAAGAAGATTTTGGGTTAATCAATAAAGTGAGTTATAATTTCAAATACGGCAATTCAATTTGATTTGAATAATAATAATTATTTGGAATTGGGATACTTTGTGAATCTGGATGTAAATGGTTAGGAAAATAGTTTCTAAGATTTATTTTAAGTCTAGTTTGATTTGAATTTCAATATTGGACTTTTGGATGGAATCAAAAATCGATAAGTCAAATTTGGAATTTTTATATTAATTTAATAATGGAATTTAATAATATAATAATGCAAATAATCAGATTTTGGTTCGAAGTGAAACAGAATGATTTCTAATGTGAACGTAAATTTTATATGATTTATAATTAAGTTAGTAAAATTTTAAAAGTGAAATTTTAAGTGATTTCGAAAATTTCAGAAATCGCTCGAATTTATCGATGACTTAAAATAGCCTTCCGGGACATAGTCTTGGAATTCGACAAAACTAGTTCCATTGGATCCGTAATAGTGTATTAATATCAGATTAAAATTTTCGTAGCAATCAGAGTTGTCGTTTGACCCTGGCAGCTCAAAACGCATAGAAACTATTTTAATCGATTTAATTTAAAATTGATCGTTTATTTCTGTAACTCGCGCATATGATCGAATTAGCCTCCGAAACACATTCCATTGTGTTCGAAATGCGGGTAAAACATTATAATCGCCTGTCGGCATGCGTTGTTTTAAAATGGATTTAATATTAAAATAATATTTATAAACGTATATATACACATTTAAGGCCGAACCCTAACCCTATTTCTTCCAGCCGCATCTTTTTATTCAATGGCCCACATGCTTCCGTTTTCTTTTCCAAATTCCTTCTTATCCACTAATTTTAGCAAATTCCTCCAACTGAAGAAATCATAGAACTCGTTGAGTTCTACAAATTGATCGGTCGAGATCATATTTAAGTTGTCGTGGTGGCCAGAATCGAGGCCGTAACGGTCTCCGTTCATGCTCGAATTACGGGCACTGAACAGCACCGAGTTTGACGAGATTTGGGGTGGAGGTGGAGTTGGCATTGAGCTTTGGAGTGGTTGCCTTTGATCGAGGCGAACGACACCAGAGATGGTCGCGATTTTCGGTGTGGGGTAGCGGCAATGGGTTCGTTCGAACCTGTGTTGTTGCGTGAAGAAGTAGTTGGAGCGGCCACGTTTTTTTTTTGAGTTGTGATGAACGACCGATCTTTTTGGCTAATAAAAAAAGAATTTATATTATAGAATTTGTTTCAAATTTATATACAAACCTTTAAAACTGAATATCTCAAGCATGCGTGATCAGATTTCGACGAATTTGGTGGCGCCGGAATCACTGCGACGAGCAGCACGCTGGAATGTAGGCCTGGAATCGTTTTGAGCAAGTGGAAATTTTAGACTAAATCGAACGAGCTCGATTTAAT
The DNA here is from genome assembly GCA_030765085.1 of Allium cepa. Classification (NCBI taxonomy): domain Eukaryota; kingdom Viridiplantae; phylum Streptophyta; class Magnoliopsida; order Asparagales; family Amaryllidaceae; genus Allium; species Allium cepa. The sequence goes on from CM060943.1 coordinate 436,774,231, forward strand.
TTAAAATTTGAAATGTCGATGCAAGGTGAGTTAATCTCACTCACATCTGAGATTTTCACTTAACTTAAATAGTTAAAATTTAAATGAATGATTGATTGGTTGAATGTGAATATTATTATTAGTCTGGATATGATATTTTATCCGTTACGCTAACGTCTATGGATGCAGGGAAAACAGGTTGGAGGGATCCAACTGGATTCTTCACAATATAGAAATTATTTTCATAATTGATGATGTGTTTTATTTATATACTGTGATAGATTATTTTGAAAATTAAATTGTGCTGTGCTATAATTGGATGAATACTATCTGGGAATTTAAAATATAAGTAAAATAATTTGGGTTTAAAAGGAAATAAAAGAAAATTTTCGAAGTAAAGAATTTAAAGGAATTAAATTCGAAAATTGGTTTGGAGTCTGTTAAAGTGTTTTTGAAATTTTGATTTAAAAGGAAATGTGAAATGAAAATTTATAAACTGGGTTTATAAATGAAGCGGGATATTTATCGGGGATAAATATTGAAAGTATAGGTTTCCGGTGGGAATTTCTATAAGAAGTGCAAATTGCTTAAAAATAATAGTAAGATTGTTTTTAAAGGATGAGAAGTGTACTTTTTCTGGAAATTTAGAATGTTTTAAAGAAAAGCTTTCAAAATATAAATGGGCAGTTTAAAATGTGTTTTAGAATATTTAAGAAAAATATTATTTTTAAATATAAGTAAATAATTATTTAGGTAATTATGATATTTGATTATTTTAAAGGTAAGTGGTATTAAGTTTTCAAAAAGGAAATTTTAATATAAATATTTGATTTAATAACTTTATTTTAAAAGTTAATTTTGACTTAAATTACTTAGAAAACCTCTATATATTTCCTTAAGTATTATTTTTAATTAAGTAATTTCTAGTAGCTTTATTTTAAATATTTTAAGCATATATTTTGAAGGTGGTTTTCTAGGAGATGGGAATGTGTTTAAAAATAAAAAGGAGTTTATTTTTAAAGTGTGGAAATGAACTTACGGGATTTAAACATAAATTTGAATTGAGGTAAATCGTGTAGGATTTATAAAAGATTCTTTGGTTTATTCTGAAAATGGAAGTGTAGTTCCTTGAAAATCCAAGTATATTTCAATCTGACTTTTTTTAGTAAAAATCAAAGTTTTAAATTTGTTTTTAAAGAACGTTTTAAGAAATTATTATTTAAGTTGTAAAATTTTTAAGAGTAAATATTTAATAAATTAGTTATAGTAATTATTATTTTAAAAGGGGCAATTGGTATTATGTTTTAAAAGAATATTAGTAATAATTATATTTTATAAAATGGTTTTATTTTAAAGATAATTCGTTAAAGTTTTATTTGAAACTTGTATAGGATTTCATAACTTTATTTTAAAATTTAGTATGACTTAACTTTTATTTTGAAGAAAAATAGTTTATATTTTATAAAGTAGTTTTATTCGAAACATTTAAAAAGTATTTATATATTTAAATTAAAGTATGTAAATAGCTTTAATTTAAATGATTATAAATCTGAAGTATTTGGCTTGGATGTTTTCAGTGGAAATCAATATTTGGAAATTTATTCCATAAGGAGTGTGTGGTTTGAAACTGTTTTCAAGGGGTTGAAAATGGAAATATATCTTGCAAAGATATTTTAAGGATAATAAATAATTTGGGCAATTATTTATTGTTGATGGATGTTAATTGATAGTTAAATCACCGACTATCAATATTCACCTATTCATCGATCGTTTCAAAGAGACCGAGATCGGGATTAAATTCTTGAAAACCACTTCGATCCGGTTTGTACGTTTTCGTGTGGAAAACAAGAGTTTGGATTCGATGATGGAGCAGTGAAGTGCAAGGGCTAGTTGCTACTAATTCCGAGGATGATTCCAAAATGGATGTAGTAGGAGTAGTGCCTTCGGTTCCGTTCGAACCCGGGACGGACTTGTATAGATGAATGCTTTTAGAACATCGTCTGGTGGGCGATGGGCATTCTAAGTGAAAGGCTCTAAAAGGTAACGCTTAACCACAAGCCTCATCAACTGGGAATGACTGAAAATCAGGGGTTGTGCAGCAAGGCTAAGTGGGTAGCACCCATTAGAGTAAGGCCATCCCTGTCTAGATGTCCCTTTTTTATTCGGCTTAGTGGTGCGGTTGCTAATCCCAACCGTGGGGTGATCTTACTCGGGATTATCCAGTAAGGGGTAGTCCCGGTCTTGTTTTGCAGGGGATTGGGAGTAATCCTTGGTACGGTGATCTACGCTACGTACTGTGACAGGTGGTACCCCAGTGCCTAGTCATTAGTTGGAAATCCATTCTCCTTTCGAGCCTTTTACGGTTTTTGCTTTTATTACCCACGATTGTGGCTAGTAGCTGGAATTTAATAAATGTAACAATTTTGGCTATTTTAATAAGTATTTGTATATAGACCTTATTATAATATCAGAGGATTTTGATAAAAAGTGTTTTGGCTATCATAAGGTAAAAACCCGACATGTTTATTTGTGGCGTGGTCTTACGAGATGCTTTTGATTTCAAAGGATTTTGGAAATTTTCATAATCAGTTTGGGTGTATTTTTTTCACGCTGGTATTCCAAACTGACTCGGGTGTTATTTCATTATAATGCTCGGGTCAGAGCGAGTATTATAGATTACAGGAAAGGATGATGTGGAGCTCAGGAGAGAAGCTACAGTCCGAGACGTATTACCGTACTTGTTTATATCCGCTGCTGTGATTGTTTGGAATTGTCAGGCTGGTAATTGTTGTTTGTTTGAGATATACTCTGATAATGTAATATATAAAATGGACATGGTTTTCATTTTGTGTAAAGATCTGATATTATGTATTATATTTTGTTCCGCTGCGATTGTGAGATTCTGTTATTGTTTAGTTCATTCTTTCTTCTATCTTCTTTCTTTTTCCTCAACAATCTATCTTTTCCGGCACCCGATCGTCGGCATACTATTTTGTAGTATAATTTGCGTCGATTTTCGAGGGTCGAGAGGGACGGGTCGTGACAAGAAAGGTCCATCTTAATTGAGTGAGAAGTGATAGGGCCACAACATCATTATACCGGTTGATGTTGAGGGGAAACTTCTTGTAATTTTTTCTTTTTATTATTTGGTTGTAACCTCTAGTTGTCTCCTTTTGGATATTAGAAAAGCATACGATACGATATGAGATATGTTCCTATTTTATTTCTGTGTTGATTTTTTAGATGATCTTTGACTGCCATACATAATGGAAAATAATGCAAAAAAGGAAATCTCATAAGAACACTTAACTAGCGATGAATGTAATTAGTGTTGGAAATTTATGAAATAAAGTAGGAAACTAGAAGTAAAGAATGCTTTAATCCCAAAAACTTTAGAATTTTGGAAAAATAAATTTTAGTAAGGCAAAGACGTGGAAAGATTGTTGCGAAATCATGGGTCACTATCCCTATGCCTTAAAAGATAAAATTTAAAAATATGCTTGTGTGTTATAGCTGTTTTGAAACAAGAGGGAAGGTTCTCAAAATCTAGGATTAACTGCACAATGCTAGGGACAATCATATGCATTAACTTATTGACTAAGTCTCGATTACATTAAGATATGACTTGATTTGTTTTAAGGATGGAGAGATAAATATTTTGAAAAATTATGTTCAAATACTTTTGAAAGGTTGTGTTTAAATGCTTTTGAAAAATTATATTTGAATGCTTTTAAAGATTTAATTTTCAAACTATTTTGCAATTCTGATTAGAAGGGGAAAATGGTTTTTAACGGAAAATGAGAAAATTTCTGCTTTTTAAATGTTACATGTTTAGTATAGGGAGGATCAATGTGTTAGTGAATATGAATTCTACTATCCGATAAAGGTGACTATATACAAAACATCGGGAATAATAAGGGGAAAAGCTATTTTAGCTTTAGAATTTCTATTTCCATACCTTGTTGGTAGTAAACAAAATTTGCATTTAGAATTGCTTCATTTTAACATCCAAAAATAAACCTCCTTATGCATATTTTACATGGAAAATTTAAAAATGGTTAAAAGGGCAAGGGAAGATTCTAAATTACAATGAAATAGGACTCCAAAAGAATGGCGGAAACATGAAATTTTCCACCTGCATTCCCTTTTCGGCATTGGAGTATAGATTTAGGCAAATTGGTTTTTCAAAATTTTGAATGTCAAAAATATAGTGTGTTAGGCATTGAGTGGTGGGGACTGGATGTAAAATTGGTTGAACCATACTCCTACTCGTAGGAGTGTGGAAATTGTTGTGTGAAAGCATGAATTTTGATTTTTGAAAACTTATATACATATAAATCAGCCATTATATATAGGTTGTTTGCATCAAATTTTTGAAAATGTTGTTTTTTAGAATGCATTCACATAGGAGGCGTCGATTTAGAATTATGCATCATGCATATCATATATGTTGTGGTACACCGTGCACATGTACTCGTTTGGCTGCAAAATTGATTGGATTGTTTAGATGTTGTGTGCTATGATACATGATCAACCTTTGATGAATTTTGAGGACGAAATTTTTTAAAAGGGGGAGAATGTAACACCGCATAGAATTAGCTGCAATTCATAGATAACTAATAAGGCTCAAAAATGAACTTTAGCAACATCAACATTTGGCCACTAAACTAACACTATTGTGTTTGTGGCGATTTTTTGAGAAACTTTCATATTTAAAGTTTTAAGACTGGAGTTCAAACGAAGAAGTTACCAACATTCAATGTTTTCAAAATGAAAATAATTAAATAGGAATATGGAAGGAAATAAAATATAAAACCGTGTGGAAACCACTGGTCAGGCCCCTTCCTTGTGTCGATCGACCACCTAAGATGGAGCAATCGATCGGTTGAACAATGGCGGCTAGGGTTGAACCTTGGTCGAATGGCCTGGATTTATTTACTTTAGATCTGAAAGATGCAATTGATTCGAGAGCCTATAAATAAAAAGCTCTACCCATTACTTTTTCTCATGTTTTTTGATCAAAGCAGTAGAGCTCTTCTATTTTTCCTTCTTCCTTATTTCTATTAATTATAAAATACTATATTATATGTATATATATAACCGGAGAAGGACAGAAAATAAAAGAGAAGAAGAGAGGGGGCGAAATGATACTATAGAAAAAGGCAAGTTTTATAATTATAAATCTATGTTCCACTCAATTCAAATCTCCTCTCAGATTTATTATTTTAATGGGTGTGTATATTTCTTGTTGTGCATATTTTTGTATTGAAATTAAATTGAGTCAATCAAAGGGTTGAATTCGATTGTAGGGGATTTGGAAGCTGGAAAGGCGAGTGAGAAATTTTATGGTTTATATATAACATTGAAATTTATATCGTTGAGTTTTATTTAAATGTTATGCCTATGCAAGATTTGTTGAGTTATAGGCTTAGAAAGAACATATTTATTAAAACGCCACTCACATATTCTGTAAGTTAGATAATTAGAATGGAATGGTATTTACACCAAAATCTAGAAATTTAGATGCTACCCCTAAATTTGTTAAGCAATGTTGATAAGATTGTAAATTTATTATAGATTTATGATAGTTGGATTGTACATTGTTAGTATTATATAGATTTTGTTAATATGACTTGGAATGTGAATTTCTATGTTTTAATTTATGGAGAGCATTTTAAAAACAATTTAGTTATATCTATTTTCGTGTAATTTCCCTAAATTATTTAATTCAAAAACTATGTATAGAAAGTTCATCGTTTGAAATAATAAGAAATATATCAAAAAGGAAAGAGATGTGTAAAGTACGGATGTTCTCCCCTGTCTTTGCACTGTCTATTTCAATAAAAAAAGAGATTATACCTTGTAATTTCAAATGGAGCAAAAGTCTCAGTTTTGGGTGATGTATGGAAACTTATAACGGTAATACTTTTTGGGAAGGATAACTCTAATATATTAAAATATTGAAATATATGTTCTTTACAAAATATACATACAATTTTATGTTCTAGAATTCCTAAGCATAGGAATCAATGAGTTAGAAATATGAATACACACACACACATACATACATATATATAGACGTACAACCGTGCCTATCGATTAAAAATATAAATATGCATAGCATAACAAATAAAGCATAATATACTTGATATTCATATTAGTTATAATTAGGATGACTAGTTGGCAATACCGTAGTAAATTATGGGACTAGGAGGTGGAAATGAAAAAGAGATAGTAACCCCAAAATTTATGAATAATGAGTACAAATTTATGGGCAATAAATGTATATTTATTAGGGAATTACAAGAATTAAATGGGAACAAAAGTGTGTTTAATGGGACCGATTAAAGAATTTAATGCGACATTTATGGGAAAACGATATAGGCATAATAAGTTGAATTTGAAGGAAAAAATAAATGTCATTAGTGATTGTCTAATTTGAATAATAATGACCATTTATTATGGACAATTGACATTGATGGGATATAAAAGGAATGAGGAATGTAGAAAATAAGCGTATAAAACAGTAATATGTTCACAATAAATAAGTGAATTAAATACTAGTAAATAAACTTTGGAGGCATTATAATTTTCATAATAGAAAATTATATAACCTCAATAACATGTTTAGGATGAGGGTGAATTTATGGGCCTAGCCCAATGCTTAGGCCTAGGGTAATTGGTTTAGTTTAGAACGTGTTGGGATGCGAGATCAGTAGAGTTATACAACAGAAGTATGCCCTTCACCTTGAGGCTACCAGCAGTTCTGTATACGTACTACTGATATGGAACATCTCCAACCTTAGGACCCATGGAGAAGGATATACGTTCATATGTATGTAGGTGTGGGAAAATATACCAAGGGTTCGTCTCAGGTTTGAAGTATTAAACAGCTCAATACCTTTAGGGATGTCAAGGGGTTTGGATTAGAATGGAAGGTATTGAATAGCCTTTGGGTCCGCCTCCTCCCTATATGAAGTCTTAAATAACCTATGATGGTACCAAATAGGGAAATGGGGTCTGCTATATTTCTATGAGGTATTAAGTAACTATGGTGGGCATTTTTCTTTAGCTTACATTAGGATAGTCTAAATAGAATTTCAGTTGTGGGAGGTCGGCAGGTTATATTAGTGTTGTTGTTGGACTAAAATTTAGTAGTAAGACTGGCATATAAACTTCGACTACCAGTAGTCCCAAGTGATCGTTAATAAAGATTTGGTTTATGCCTTGATAGATTTCGTTTTCTACAAGTGTAGGATCCGTATGGGATATGCAAAAACCTCAAAGTTTTGTTTATTATTTGTTTAGCATAGTTAACCCTTAGATAAGTCTTTGAGATGCATTAGTAATACACCAATTAAATTATAAAGCCATTTCTATGGGTCATCGATCTTTGTAGCTAAGGTCGATTGACTAGCGGTTGCATTATGGAGGGCTCGCTTTAGGGTTGAGGTATTAAAATAGTCGATGGGTTTGTCTCCTCCCTATTTAAGAAGTATTAAATGGTTGGGGTTTCTTTTTGGATAGTGAATGCATATATATAAATATATGTGAGAATATATATATATATATATATATATATATATGTATGTATATAGTTATACTTCAGAGACGGTTAGATATATTGTAGGCATAGATGAAATTAAATGAGATAGCTGTGGATAATGGATTCAACACTTAAATAGAAATCAATCGGAATAAATTAATGTTATGAATATAGTGTATAATATTTCAATCACCAGATTATTGCTCCGACCGCCTCCTCATTACAATCCACATGATAGGTTTAGAGGGACAAGCTACCGATACAAAATGGGAATGGTAGATGAAGAAGTTTTCTCATTTTTTCTTGGCATTGATAAGGCAACAAGATATCCAAGGAATAATATCGATTTCAAGGCAGTAGCTTTAGTCGGTACGCATGTTCTACTATATTTCTCTATTCCACTATGAGTTTATGTGGATATCTCTCTATTGTACTTATGTTTAATACAGGTTACTAACACCTATGATCTGTATCCTAAAAGACTTGGGTTTCGATTTAGTCGAAATTCAGGAAAATTTAGGCGCGGGTTGCTACACTTACCATTCATTCGTTTTTGAAAGTGAATTAGTTCCAGTTTCAAATATCAAGAGCTAAACTACCTTTGGTAGTCACTACTCTTGATCTCGTCTGGAGAAGCCTATTGCAGTTCAGTTTTAGTAAGTTAACATAAGGAATCTCGACTCTAGTTTCAAGAAATCACCTCCTCTACATACCAGTCCTCTTTAACCCTCGTCCCTATTGATTTTCGGCCAACACCTTCGGTTTTGCCGAAACCTAGCCTCACAATTAACATTGCCTAGCTCGCTTACTTACGCTTTATGCTTAAGATTCGAGTTTATATTACTTTCGATTTGGCTCCTCTTCCTTTGGCACAACCTCTCAGTGCACGTTGGAAACTATTTCCTACAGATCGGACACCATCTTTACACGTGTTGATGTCTGAATATTTTTACTTGGTTCTTTCTTATCATTATAATGTACTTTCCTAGCAAGTTCAGCAGAAATTGTTAATCTAATCTATTGACCAATTGTTAATTACTTAATTATATTAGATTTCCTCTTAGCCCTAATATATTTTGCCTTTCAGCACTCTTGAATATCCCTTCAGCCAAGCATATTTTCTTTGGGAAATCGCTTATTTTATTCCTAGAAAATTATAGAAAATATTTGCATGTATTTTCTTATAAAATATCCCAAACTTTCCATTTCTACCTTTTTTTATATAATATACTGTTCTCAAGTAATTAATATCAGTTTATTTACTTATTTGAAAATTCTACAAATCAAAATTCATCTCTAATAGTGTGTACCTAACATTAATTAAATTTTCAGCTCTTATGGATTACAAGAAGCATGAGAAGCAGTCAATATTAATTCAATCGTGAGCAGTATGGAAAAGAAAATAGGATTAGATTATATATTACTAACCTAGAAACCTTAGTTGATTGAAATTTCTTGCTCCCTTAGCTTTGATCTTCTTCTTTTGCTCTTTTTTCTTATTTAGGCTGCAACCACTATTAAGTGCTCTAAGATTTTATTTTTTAAAATTTGAATTGAGAATGAAATGAAAAGTCGAAATTAACTAACTTCATTCCTATGAATGGTTAGGCCAATGACCATTATCACTCTTCCATTCGATTCATTTTAATTAAGCCTCACTAAATAAAATCTCAATAATTAAATGTTCACATAAGTATTTATCGCATTTCATTATTTAATTTCATAATTAACTCTTTCATTAATTATTTACTAATCTATGGTGGGTTATAGGCTTTCGACATCATAGGAGTTTCATCCTCGAAATTCTAATTGAATATTAGCAGTTTATTTATTTTCCTGCTAATTTTCTTTTCCAAAAAATGCATAGATGCAAATGCTCTTTACGAGTGTGTAACAATCAAATGCACAAACCAACAAAAATATCATATATACATGGTTTATAATATAACATAGCCAACATACATGCTAATTTAGACAAATATGTCAGGGTGAGTCCCTTTGACTTTATCCTTTGTTTCCCATGTACAATCATTTTGGTCCTCACTTCGCTAGACACGCATAGGCTTTACTGTCTTATCTCGAAGCTCCTTCACATCACGATCTATAATCCAAATGGCCTTCCTTACATAGTTCATATTTGGTTTGAAAACCAAATCTTCCATAGCTCTTGGAACAAGGACATCCCTTGGGTCTCGAATACACTTCCTTAGATGTGATACATGAGACACATTATAGACCTCGAAAAAAGCACTTGACAACTCAACTCTATTAGCACTTTATAAATTCTTTCTAGTATCAAAAATAGGTCTATATATCTTGATGCCAACTTCCCATCCTTTGCAAACCTCATAGGGCCCCCTCATAGGTGACACTATAATACATATATGGTCCTTTAGATCAAATTCCAAGTCCTTCGACCTCTTATCAGCTTAGCTCTTTTATCTCGATTGGGCCTCTTTCATTAGTTTTTGATTCAATTCGAATTTCTCCAAAATTTCACTCATGAGATCCGGCCCTAGTAAAAGTATATCTCTTGTCTCGCACAAACTTATCGGTGACTACAAGCTCTTCCATATAATTTCTCAAAAGGCCACATCCGAATGTTGGATTGATAATTGTTGTTGTATAAAAATTCCAATAAGTGGAGGTGATCTTTCCCAAATCCACCAAACTCTAATACACATGCTCTCTGCAAATCTCAAGCATAAAATTTGACCATTGATCTGACCATCTTCTATAGACGGTAAGTAGTATTCAAACATAATTCCGAACCCAAAGCCCGTTGTAGGCTACGTCAAAACTCACTAGAAAAAAAAGGGTTTTAGTTGCATACTATAGTACTTGGAATACCATGGAGTCTCACTATACACTTCACTATATTTCGACCAATCTGGATGTTGTTCTAGTAGAATTCATTGAAATGAAATGGGAACTCTTAGCCAATTATCAAATATGACCTATATACTCTCATTCTCTGCCCTAATCCTCGACAAACCATCTACAAAGTCCATCGAAATCGAATCCCACTTCCATAGCATAACCTTTAGATGCTGTAAAAGTCCACTTGGCTTTTGATGTTTATCTTAAACTTGTTAACATGTGAGAAATCTCTTCATATACTCCCCAACATCTCTTTTCAACCCTTCTTAGCATAAGCTTTGTTTCATGTCTCGATACATTTTGATACCCCATGGATGAATAGAAAACTTTGAATGATGGCATCCTTCCATATTAGTACCAAAGCCCTTTGGCTCCTTCGTTTCAACACCACTCTTTAGACCATTAATCCTTTCAGCCAATAGCGGGTCCTTATTCTGCTTTTCGGCAATTCTCTCAATGAGAGCTAGTTTAACTTCTGTAGCAACCCGTATTTTACATATGGGAGGATCATAAAAAATTAATATTATTTTATTTAGGGTTAAAAGATTCTATGTCTTTGATAAGTGACTACTAGAGACATTTTCCGTCCTTATAATTTTGATTAGGGAATTTGCCATTGGAGACATCATGTCATGGGATTACTATTCATTCTTGGATTTGGGTTCTTTTAGATTTCTTTGGATTTTAGGTGAATGGTTAGAAATTTTCACTTGCTATTTGTCATTGTACATCCTAAAATGATGTTTAAAAATGATTTCTGGATCCTGAAACATGTTTTAAACCTTAATTTATCATACTTGTTAATTAGAAATGATTTTACAAAGTTTAGTGAATTTGGGTTCTTGTGGATCTCCCTTGTTCTTATAGTTATTCTCTCATTCAACCCTTATATTTAAGCTCTATTTTGATGTGTAGAAATCTTTGTTTGGTTGAACATAGTCCCTAGTCTAATTTTTTGAATGTATCATGTTTGTTTGTTTGAAAATGCCTATTGAATGTGGACCTAGAATTAGGCACAAAAGCTTAGATGAGTGATGATCCAAGAATTCAACTTCACCTAAATTTGATGTAAACTATGCGGAGGGAACAAGGAAGGCCTCACAAGGCTATCCTTCTAGTTTTAAGTTGTTTAAATTTGTTCGCTCGAATTATAGGCAAAAGGAGATAGATTGGTGATGGTGTTCAAGTCTTGGATCGATGGAGGAGAGCTTCGAGTCATGCACGTGCATACGAGGTTTGCTTCACGTAACGTGGAGGAATGCTTCGGGTCGCTTGTAGGTTCACTTGGTGTTGCGTTTTTGGAGAAGCAACGATGTTGAAGTGTGGTACTGGTATTGATCTATAGTGGTGCAAGCATGGGTTTTTGTTAGACTATAGGTTTCATGGTTCGGTGAGGATGATTGGTTCAGTAAGGCTTTGATCGACGGAAGATGGTTAGCTGGTGCGCTTGGATCGATAAAGGGATAACTTGGGTTCTTCTTCGATTTTCTTGCATGTTTGCTTAGAGCAACATTTTATAAAGATAAGAAATAGTTTTTTGTAGGATCGGTGCCTATGGATCGATATTGATCCATGGGGTGGCTTGGTTCTGTTGCACCGTGGTTTTGGTGATGGTACTTGGATTAGGGTAGAAGGAATGGGGTGCTTCGAGTTCTTTACGCAATTTCTTTGAACTAAAGTCGTGTTTGCTTTAAATCATAGTAGCATTCACTTCAAGCCATCTCATTTGCATTTACACTGATTCATATCTTTTTTGCTTCGAGCTAAGGCTCGGGTCGGTACTGAGTTGTGAACTTGGTGATTAACTTTCGAAGACAACGCATGATTCAATGATAATGATTCCATGGTAGGAGGTGACCGACGTCAATGATGAGATAGCTATTCTTCACGATGTAGAGTGGAGGACTATGAGACGGACTAAAGGAACTATCGGAGGAAGTTTACGTGATAAATGATGATATTCTACGACCAACGATAATTGTCGAGAATCACCCGAACTGCAATGACTTCAAATGGGAGCTATAGGGTCAATTATAGGATGTACTCTGGTACAGATAACGCATGCAAATGGAACATTGATATCAGTAGGTTTTGAAGGGTACTTATAAAGCAGGGGTATGTGAGGACATCCACCTGGGTACACGATGGTCATTGGATCAAATGATGTTTCGATCCATTTACCTTAGGTTGTTTAGGGGGGTGGCATACTGAGTGGCATGGATTCAAGTACCGATAAATCGAGATGTTGAGTAGTCCTTGACTATACAGGGAGGTCATACAAGTATCATATATCTAATACATTGAGTGAGTGAATATGGGGAAAGATAATGGATGCTATGTTTGCTTTGGTTGCTTATCACCCTAGGGATGTAATATGACGTAGATATCACAGATGTAGATTTCTATACACCCGTTAGTACTTTGATGTATAGTACACTTTGACGATTATGATGTAGAGTAGCATATAGCATGTGTTATATGCTAACTCTATGGATGCAGGGGACATGTCAAGTATGATTTTCCATATAACTTATCATAGTATATTGAATTTATAGGTTTTAAGATTTTTTGTCACTCACACTAGACTATTGTCTGACTTGGGATTTTATTCTTTGCTTCCTATTATTCCGGTACTCTTAAATGAGTAGATTAGGGGTATCAGGTTTGATGAGCATGTGGAGATGGACAAATAAACGCAGGAGGCTACGTTCTCGTGTATTATTATATTTAGATGTTATTGTTTATTTTCCATTATACAAGACTAAGAAGCTTATTAGTGCTTTACTACTTAGAGATAGTTATCTATTTGATTTTATTATAAATTGTATAAACTCTACCACTTATGTTGTATAGCTATATGGATATATGCACTCTTATTTCTATGGTTCATTCAGCTATAACTATCTTGACTGTTTTGCATCTGTGATGGCTATTATATTATCTTCGACGTGCTGTGAGATATATGATAGGCTATGTGATGTATTATTTACTTTACAACCTTAACGATCATCCTACCTCGTTTGGGCAGCATTATAGCGAACTATATGGGTCACACTGGGTGCCAATGGTGTAGGACAATCGTCACATTTGGTATCAGAGCTCAGGTTGCATAGTTTTTCCTAAGAGGATACCATGGTCCAGTAGAGATAGGGTAGGAGCTCGCAACCTAAACTAGATTAAGAGTACACCTATATACGAGATCGAGTACTTGTACATATTTCAGTTTACAAAACTATATAGTTGTATATATGGAGTATATAAGTCGCACATCACACATGAGCACAACTTAAGAAGAATCCCTACAGAGCGACCGACCATCCTTATTACAGATTGAAGGATGAGTTATCAAACAAGGAATGGTGCGAGAAACTGCTTCTCCAAAGTCAAAGAAGGAGCTGGCTTAGGAGCTGCTAATCCTGACATGTAGATGATGTTTAATACCCTGATAAGGAACATATTGTAGAATGCTCAAGTAGACGCATTGTTGTTGTTGATGGTGGTGTACTGATGCATGCGCCCAAAGCCGATTTTGCTAAGGTGAATGAAGACGTTGCTACTCTTGGTGGAAAATCGTTCCAAGGAATAAAGTCGGCAATGGAACTATAGGATGGCTTGAAACCGACAAAAGGATCTTTTATGACCTAGAGCTAAACGACGCTATGAAAACATGATTAGCTTCCTGATAGCTTCTAGGGCGAGCCATGAACTGGTGGAAAGAAATGAAGCCTACCACTCCCAAGGATCAGTTTACTTAGGACCAACTCAAAGCCAGATTCGATGAGAATTTTTTTCATGTGGCTTAGAGGTCAGTTTTGTTACGTAAGTTGGTGGATATGAAGCAAGGAGGTATGATTTTCTTCGAATATGTTGCCATGTTTGACGCCTTGTCAAAATATTGGATGTCTTTCATCGACACTTCATTAACGAAGTATGGGAAGTTCATCATTGGCTTAGATGACTACTTAAAGGAGTGACTCGTGGGTCGCATCGATGATACTTTTGAGATGATAGTAGAGAAGGCCCTGAGGCATGAAAGTATATATTCGATACCGAAGACTATTTTTCCTAAGGAACAGCTAAAGTCCCAATCGGGTGAGGGAGGCAATAAGAAATGGAATAACAACAATAAGTGGAAACTGTTTCAAACAAAGACGGACAAAAGGAGGAGGTCAAGCATAGACCAATTTTCTAAAACTGTGGAAAGATGGGTCACTTTAGCAGAGACTGCAAAGCTGATGGGAAAATGTGTTATAAATGTGATAATCTTAGGCATGTCTAAAAGGACTATCCAAAGCAGCATAAGTAGAAGCAGATGGTGAAAGCATATGCTCTCAATACTGTTCTGATTTCATCGTGTGCTCCATCGTTGAAAGATATGGGAAGAGCATCATTATTCGAGGTTTGCTTTCCACTTATAATGTTCCCATATGTGTTTTGTTTGATACCATGGCTTCACATTTCTTCATATCTAGTGACTTGGTAGATTAGTTAGGATTGGAACCTAAAATTGTTGACCGACCTTTGATTACGATGAATCTTATGGGAGGCTCCACCCGCATGTGTATGGTTTATCGTGGTTTGGTCTTATCAAGTCATGGATGTATTTTGATTGTGATTGTTTGTTTTGAGTTTTGCAGGGTGGTATTATTTTGGATATGGAATGGCTTCACATATATCGAGTGATGGTGGATTGTGAGAATTCGTTCATGACGATAGGGGTAGACGATGGGCAGACATTAGTGTTAGGCTGCTTATAAGATGATTAGTTGATGTTAGCTTTTTATATCCGTTTGATATCCCACATGATCAGTTGTCATCAATGCCTATTGCTATGGAGCATTCTGACTTATTTGAGGAGGTGACCAGACTTCTGCGATACAAAGAAATCGAGTTTTATATTGATTTAGTGTAATTTTTTAGACCAATAATAATGCCTTTGAGGAGGATGGCATTTAGAGAGCAGCGGGAGCTTAAAGTGCGAGTGAATGACCTATTGCGATAAAGGTTCTTTCACAGGAGTATTTTTGAGTCGGGAGCGCCCATAGTATTCGCATTGAAAATGGATGGTTCCCTTAGACTATAAGTCGATTACCAGTAAGATGAATAAAGTTACAAGGAAGAATAAGTATCCACTTCTATGTATTGATGACTTGTTCGATCAGCTTCGTGGTGGTGGATTATTTTCTCAGTTGAATCTTGTGGGGAGATTTCACCAACTGAGAGAAGCGAAGGAGGGTTTGCTGATTAGGTATTTCATGTGCCATCTGGATTTTACGGGTGGTTAGTTATGCCATTCGGCCTAACCAATGCGTCAGCGTGCTTTCTTGATCTCATGAACCATGTCTTTAGAGGTCAGCTTGTGTTCGTCAATGATATTCTCATCCACTCACAGATGGAGGAGGAACACAAGACACATTTTCAGTTGAGCTTTTGTTTGAAAATCTTGATGGTTAAATCTTACATGAAACATTATTAAAATTTAATTTTACTTCAATATTTTTTATATATACACAAGTTTAGATGCAAAATTCATTTTTTATAGATTAAATGGGCTTAAAACCCACCTAAACCGCAAACAAGCCCATATTCATTTCAACCAACTTAACTAACTGACCACCTCTACATTCTCATTATTTTCGTTCTTATACTCAAAATTAAAATTCCCACTTTTAAGAATCCCAGTTTTGCACTAAAAGTCAAAATTCTAGCTCCAAATTAGTTGAACGCAAGCACTAAACGGTGCAAGTCTCAATGCTACAATCCTAAAAAACTATTATTGCAATTTGTTGTTGTATTCATGTGTTTTGTATTCTAAGACTTTCAGGACGTAAACATAGTTTTGGTATTTTTGAGTTTTGGAGCTCCTTCTGGTGCCGTTGGCTTGTTTTAGGCTTATTTTTGTCAAAGATGAGTATTATAGTTCTATGGTTATGATTGTATGCTGAATTGATGCTCTTATTTGTTCGTAATCTATGCTTCATGATGCTTGTTTGTGATGAAATATCAATATATGCATGAATCAATTATTTGAAAGCTTTAATTTACAATGGAGACTATGGAAAAAAAATCCAAGTCGTAATGCACCACTTTCGATTGGAAAAATCCACCATTTTTCTCTCGTTGGGGTAGGGTGGTGTTTGTGCCTCCCGAACATGCCATGGCATGAACATGTGGCCACAATGGAGTTTGTTGTGCCATAACACATCGACCGGTTTATGCATGGTAATGTAATGTTGTGTCATGGCATAGTACACAGCTGTGCCACTACGCACTAGCATAATCACTACTGTATCGGCAAAGAATGTGTTGTGCTTATGACATAACAGACTTTCCATGTTCGGGCTAACCAAGCCCACTGATAAGTGGGTTTGCATGGGTTGTTTTTGAGAATAAAAATATTTAGTGAGGAAGTTGAGTTGGAGAATTTTATTTTTATAGCATAAAGAATTATATTTTATGTATGAAAATATTTAGGAAATATTTGGTGATGAATCTTATATTAAGATATGTTGTATTTTTAGTTATGATATCTGTAACACCCCACCTTTATTCACATACTGCCAAAGAGTATTACTAGGTAATACAGTCTAATAGTACAGATAATAAGGCGATATTGTGTCGTCACACATGAACACACCATTTGGCTAATATTGGTACGTATTTCAAAAATCATAGACATCTCACCTATACGTACATAGTATTAGTACAAAGCAATAAACATGTGTGATTACAAGGTAGAACGATATACAATGTAAAATAAATCATAGAGATCACAGAGTCATCAACACAGTGATAATATATAATATAAAATATGCACGAGTTCAAGTGGGTCTACAAAAATAGTCAAACGCCCACTATCATCAATAATATACATAACATGTCCAAAAAATATATATATATACAGTCAACGCAATAACACATATGGATACAAATATACAAACTATATGTAAATACTTTATCCTTCATCTATGCCTAATATACATAAACTGGTCAACTTATCCTTGAACCCAAAATATCATGGACTGATCTGGATATTATATAAATAACACATGGGTCGGCCTATGTCTAAAATATAAATGCCAATATAATATAACGTGTAACGACCCTGAATTTTTGTTAATTAAAATTCGTATATTTAATTAATTTTTAAATATTCATAAGCGAAATTTATAAGTTAAATAAATTTTATTTCGAACAATTGGATTTAATTGAATAATTAAATCGATAATTTAATAGTTGAAATTACAGAAATAATTGAAATTTGGGTTTAAATATGATTGAAAATGATTTGAAAGATTTCATTTTATCATATTGGAGTTAGAATGATGTTATAGAACTTTTAAAATCGAATTAAAAGTTAATTTGTGAAAATTGAATATTTTAATATTTAAATCGACTAGTGAAATTAGCCATTTTTCGAACAGTCTCAGAATTAGACGAAACTAGTTCCATTGGATCCGTAATAGTTTTTTATTATCGGATTTCAATTTTTGTAGCAATCGGAGTTTTCGTTTGACCGTGGCAGCTCGAAACGCATCGAAATTGTTTTAATATTTATTTGGCGAGTTAAAATAGATATTTTTCAAACAGTCTCGGATTTCGACAAGACTAGTTTCATCGGATCCATAATGTGATATTATTGTATGGTTTCAAATTTCGTGTCAATCGGATTTACCGTTTGTCTGGGCCAAGCCAAAACGCTTAGAAAATAGTTTAAATCGATTTAATTTGAAATCGAACGTTTATTGCCATAACTCGCACAGATGATCGAATTAGCTCCCGAAATATGTTCCATTGTGTTCGGAACGTGGGGTAAACCTTAGAAACGCCAACCGACACGCTTCGTTTGGAGTTCGGAAATTCCGAGATGAATAATGTTCGTTATATTTTCTATAAAAGCCCTTTATATTTCATTTTTACAAAAGAAACAAACCCTAGGTTAAAAAAAACCTTCAGGTCGCCGCTGTTATCATCAATGGCCAAAACACACTCTTCTTTCTCCTCCAATTTCTTCAAATCCAAGCATTGTTTCAAGAAACGTTCAACTAGGAAAACGTCGATCTCGTCGAGACGAAGGTATCCAACGGTCAAGATCGTAAAATTCGAAGTGGATTGACGACAAAAAGGGTTTGAACGCATGATGTTCGCGTTCGATTTCATAGGGCAGGGGGCTACCGAGTTCGCTCGCGTTCTGGGCGTTGGGGAAGCGGAGCTCAAGCGTTCAAATGGCGACCTTTGATCGATGAGTAGTTGGGCGTGGTGGTTGCGGCATCAAGCCCTAGAGGGGCGGCCGTGGGTTCTTTTTCTCGAGCGTTACTGGGGAAGAAGCATTATGCAAAGGAGCGGCTATGATCTAGGGCAAAGCAATGGACGATGATGATAGTGTAGGGTTTGAAATTTAATTTTAATAGTAAATATTATTATAATTTAAATCGTGTAATCTTTGTAATACAATAACTCTTTCATACGAGATCGAAAGTTGACGAAACTAGTTGCGTTGGGTTCGTATGGACGAACACAACGCTATGGAATTGGATTGGAGTAGTTTGGAGCTAGCAAAAATTTCGGGTAAAATTAAACATCCGTTTAATTTTATTCGAGATAAAAGCTGAAAACGAAATTGAAATCAAGGTGAGAACTTCTCACTCAATCGAATCGGTTTCGATTTTAATTTTAAATAGTTAGATTTAAAATTCTTGAATGCATGTTTGAATGATGATTGTTATCTATTGATTGTTAAAATAGACATTATACACTGTTAGTAAGCGGAGGTTATTTATTAAAAACATATACCGCGAATATTTCACAGTACAGTGAAATTAGTATTATTTATGTACTTGGAATTGATTTCCCGCATTATATAGCGGATGAGACCCTATTGCGCCGCCTATTAAGCGGATAATATTTTAAATCCTATATACCGCGATAATTCCGTACTGGAACGGAATTGGTATTATGCTAACATTTATGGATGCAGGAAAACAGGTTGGAGGGATCCAACTGGATTCCTCAACAGTATTTATTTGATTATGGATATTTTGATATTCGTTGATTATCATATGTAGATATACGATGTCGTTGTTTTCGTGATTGACTATTTGGTGTGTAGCATCATTGGGCTAGCATCATTGGGCCAATTTTGGAATCTTAAAAGGATTTTTAAAGTGATTTTTAAAAGTACACGTTTATAAAATATTTTTGGAATTGATTCATTTTAAATAAATAAACGTTATAATTTTTATGTTATAAAAATTATGATTTTTGAGAAATATAGTTAAAAGTTGATTTTTGAAAATATGAAGTTAATGATTTTATAAAGTAGTTTAAATTGGGATTTTTGAATTTATTATAAAAAGTTTAAATATAGGATTTATGAAATTTGATTATTTTATAAATCAAAGAAAATGGTGAAATTATAAAGGAGTTTAAAGACGTTTTTAAAATAATAATATGAATTGATTTATAAATTGATATTTATAAATTAAAATATTTGAATTATAAAATGAGTTTTTATAAGTGTTAGAATGAAGTGTAAATGAATTTCATAAATGAATGAAATTTATAGTATTATAAACGGTGAAGTTATAAATGGAATTTTATAAGCAGTAGAATTATAAAAATTGTAAAGGTATTAAAAGAATAGTTTTGGGGTAAATAAATGAATCTTATAAGTTATAAGATTTATAATTTGGGAAGTTTAAAGGAATGATTTTGTAAACAAATAAATTATAAGCATTTAACTTATAATATGAACTTTTGGTATATAATTGAGTTATAAATTGAAATAGGTTAATAAAGGAGGTTTATAAAAGGAAGTTGTTATAAAATAAATAGAAATGGAATTTATAAACATTGTTTTATAAATCCGCAAACGACTTATTTTGATAAGCAAAATTGTTATATCTTATTAATGGAGTTATATTCACGTTTTAGACAGTGAATAATCCTTTAAAATAAAACTTATAGAAATGATGAAATTGGTTAACGAAGTATATTCACGTTTTTGAATAGTGAATAATATGTTAAAGAAATTGTTTTGGATGTGATATTTTAAATAGAATTAAAACGATCTAACGATGTTTTAATGTGTTAAGATTCGAAACCATAGATTTCAACATTCATTGTTGAAATAGACGTTTTCGAGAAATAGAAGGAAATGGTGGACTATAACACTGTTGTTATAGTAAATGATTTCCGAAAGGAAATGTTTTGAATAGTATTGGGATTTATATATCTATTTTAATTTCGAATCCCTATACTAGTGATTTTGGGTTGTCGTAAGGATGTTTTACGCAACATTCGTTTTGGCCCAAATAAATATGTTTAAGAGAATGATTTCCTTAAAGAATGAAATATATACTTAATTTTGATTTAAGTATATTGAATATTTTCCAAGTGTTGAAAGTAAATGGATTTGTGAATTACTTATTAATAAATAAGTATGGAAATGTTTTTCCAATGTGAAATGAAAAGTTTTGAGAATTTATCTTTTTGAAGATAAATTGAAAAAGAATAATTGAAATCGTATATTCATAAATATTTTGGAATGTAAATTCACTATGGAATTTATAAATGAAAAGGGGAATTTGTTTAAAAATAAACGTTGATTTATTTTTGAAGTGTGGGAATTAATTTACGGATTTGGAACGTAAATATAAAGTAAATCGTTAAGGACTTATTTAATTGGTTTAAATGAACCATGTTGAAATGAAAGTATTTCTGCGTAAGGAAAATGTTTGAAATTTGTTTTCAAAAGTGGTAAAGATGAAAAGTGATTTGAAAATTTGTTTTCAAATGGTTGAAGTGTGGAAAATATATATCTTGTAAAGATATTTGTGGAAAATAAATAATTTGGAAAATTATTTGGAATCTGGTGATGTTGTGCATATCCATTGATAGTTCAATAACCGACTATCAATATTTACCTTTGAATGGGTATTTGTTGTAATTTGCTTGAATTTGAATGCTACACTTATTTTTGAATAAGCGCTCACTATTCGGGTTAGCCGGGAAAGGACCTTGGGGTCGTATAACCCATTCCGAATATGTGATACGTCGTTATGAATTGCATTTGAAGACCGGTGTTGAAGATCGTATATTTTTTGAAAACGGAAGGATTACCGTCGAATGTTTCTGCACCGAATGGCCCCGGTATAGAGATTCCATATGTGATGGGAAGTCCGGACGTGATTAGTGAATATCCGGATTGCAAGGATTTCTTTGTAAGTGCCTTCGGTTCTGTTCGATACCGGAACAGACTTGTATGGATAGTATGTCTGACATTACAAATTGAGATATAAAGCTGATTTCTATCAAATACATATCTGTTGGTGGCGGAGAATTTATTCTCTTAGCATTAACACCCTTCTCTGAGACGTACGAGCTCAGAGGTTATGTAGTTGAAGGTTATTAGTAATATACTCCCAAATTGGTAGCGTGGCATGCTGAGTGTTGCTGTGTGATGATCATTGTTTGATCATTTTTGATATGATCATTTGTTTGATCATTTATCTTCGTGATCATTACTTTGATCATTTGTTGACCCAAAGCACAGCTTTTGTATAAAGCGTAGCTTTGTGGACGAGACTGCGTCGGACCTCACACCCCTGAAATGGTCAAAACAGGAAGGATGCGGCAAGGTTATTAGGGGGTAGCGCCCCTTTAGTGTATGTCATTCCTTCTGGATAGAGGTGGTATCACGGTATGGAGCCCAGATATTTAACCTATGTTGTTGCTGCAAACTTATTACTTTGTGGTTGTTGGAAATCGAGGATCCTCGGATGTAGATCGGTTACGATCGGGGGATGGCATATTCGTGTCAGTAGTTACCCAGTTAGGGGTAACCCGACCTTGTGTTGGCAGAGATCCGGTTTGGTTCTCGGGACGTCATTCCAGAGGCGTTTCCATGTGGCAATAGAAAGTTCTTTGGCCTGACCATTTGTTGGAAATCCAAAGAAACAATACGAGCCTTGTACGGTTTTAGTTGTATAACCTGTCATGGAATGTGGCGGTAACCTGCTATTGAACATGGTAGCTATAGTAGGCATACAATAATGGTCGTATGTTGGCTAAGATTTATATCTTTACTTTCGAAATGATTTTCCCTACACTATGTACTAGTAATAATATCAAATGTTCTTTTTAATACGTATCAAGCATATTTGACTATCATAAGGAGAAATCTCCTCCGATTCTGCGTTTGCATTGTGTGTGTGTGCGGGAGGCCTTATGGTAGTCTCATTTTTAAAAGCATTGCGAATCTATTTTTAAAATTATCCTATTCTTTGTTTTAAAAAAATAAAATGTTTTAGTTCTCACACCAGTCACATGACTGACTCGGAGTTTATTGTTTTCCTTCCTAAACTCTGGGTGCCCACCAATTTCCACACGGGCAGTCAAGAGTCAGGTTTATCAGGATATTCTGGAATTCAGGAGTTGCTGGAGGCAAGATGGATGGCATGGCCTATTACTAGTATATAGTATTTCTTTTCAGCTGTTTGTTGTTGTTTGATTGTTGTACACTCTGATGATGTAATGTAATGTAATAACTGATATAGTTCTTTGTTTAAAGATTTTTCATTTATCTATTATATGTTGTTCCGCTGCGATTGTGAGATTCTGATATTGTTCTGTTGTTTTCTTTCTGTTCTGTTCTATTTTCTTTTTCTTTCTTCTTTTATCTTTTTCTTCTTTTTAAACCCTAAGAATTCGTTTTTCCGTTCATCTTGAATCAATCAATGGAGATTAGTGTCTATTCAAGGAGTACGGATTTGCGGGTTCTCACATAACGACTGGCATGGTATAAATAAGTGCAGCACAAGTGGGACATGTATATCCAAGGTGTCAACATATTTCAAACCATGCACAACGAAGATAATCATTCCCTATGTAAAGTCGATCAACACATCAAATTGGCATATAATCAAGTGGGTGCACTGCAACAAACAGGACCTTTAACAACGTTTTAAAAATGCTATAAAAGTTATTAACAGCGTTTTTACATACGTTGTATATCGACATGCAGTTATGTGTCAGAGATATACAATGACAAGGAATAAACGCTCTTAAATGTCTTTTTTTACAACGTTTCCCTTGTGTCATGAAATCATTTAACAGTGTTTGATCTAATTTAACGGCATTTTTTAAAAAAACGCTGTTAAAACAATTCAATGGCATGGAATTTTTTAACTGCATTTTAAAAACACCATTAGATTATATTTGGTTATGCTTTTAGATACAATTTAACGGCATTTTTAAAACGCTGTTAAAACATTCAACGACGTTTAAAAAACACCGTAGAATATTTTAACAGCTTTTTTAAAAACGCCGTTAAATTGTATACAAAGCTAAGTCAATTAGGACTTTTCTACTTTTCTGTAAATTCTATTCAGTAAACTCCAGTCATAATGTGTATATGCCACATTTCAAAATTAGCGTATTATATCAATACCACATTTCAAAATCAACATATTATATCAGTACCACATTTTGGACACATATTTGATAACCAACATATGAAATTTCATAATTAAAATACACAGTATTCTTACACCAAACATAAATAGTTCATCATCAATAGTTCATAAAAAAAATATAGAACAAGTAGCAATAGCAAAACAAAAAGCAAGTAGTACATACATTAAAACTAAAAAGTAGTTCTAGCGGTAAAAATAACTTCGATCCATAACTCGTTGCAACCTTTTTTACACACAGTCATCTATATACCTGTAAAGCAAAAGTAATGCTTGAGAATCAATTCATCAAAAAAGTGTACATAAAGTTAAATCGAATTCATAATTCAAACACTAAATATTCATCACACTATTTCATTAGGCGATTAACTAATAAAAAATATACAACATGCCATAAAATCAAGTAGCATTTACAAGTGAAGTAGAGTAGAAAAACAATAAACAAACTCGGTAATTTACTTGGAGTAAAATCAAGCTGCATATTATCGACGTATGAAGTGGTCTGTTTACAAATCACGTAAATTAGTCGTCGATGTTGTTAACTAAGTGATCCTCTCAGTATACCAATATAGGTGTAGTCAATTATCAAAAATTAGACTCGGTTTTTAAGTTGGACTCGGTTCTTGAAACTGAGACTCGGTTAAACCGAGACTCTGTTGAAATTGAGACACGAATAAACCGAGTCACCGTTTAACTGATAATCTGTTAATTGAGTCTCCGTTTAAACTGAGTTCGGCTAAACTGTGTCTCAGTTTAACTGAGGCTCAACTAAGTTTGAGACATATTTAGCAGATACTCAATTAACCGAGTCTTAGTTAAACTGACACTTAACTGAGTCTGAGACTCAGTTAACCAAAGTCTGCTTCTTTGAAAAAAATTGGTACCCAGTTCAGCTGATTCCCAAACACCTCAGCAAGACTGTGGTCCAAGCGTTCAGTAACAACCCTTGGATCCAGTCCAGCCACATATTGTATCGCATGATAACATGACTAGCAAGTGAAGTACAGATGTTCTACTTTATGCATCTAATTCTAACAATATGCACTTAATTACTCAAGCCAATTTATCATGCGAAACTTCATATAAAACAATGGCTCAGTCTTGCACTCTGGTGTTGATAACACTAGATCTGGTGTTGCTGCCACCTATCTAACACGGTATAATTGTATGTAAAAATGAAGAAATATTATCTCTCAAGAATCAGTTAGAACATGATAAATTCTACACTAATACCTTTAGCCCTTCATATAAAGCACGCAAACGACATGATCTTAGGCATGCGTGATCATACTCTGACCGCACAAATTCACGAAGTAGTGTAATTTCTTTCTCCAGCACCCCATTGTTGCCAAGATAATGCAAGAGGGTATGCAGCAGCCGAAAAGATATTTGTATATTAATCCTTCCCACCATTAATAACTAGCTAAGGCATTAATTTCATCAACAAATCAGTTATATGCATCTTCATACATGTAATTCAGATCCCATAAAATCTTAACTCATATAGACAAACTAGCCAAACTAAAAGATGTTTTATAACCAGAGATTAAATTTATACACCAAGTGGAAAATAGAAGGCCCAATTAAGAGTGAAAACTAGTAAATAACTACAAAGGAAAAAAACATACACAATCTCTATTACTTCAACAGGTGGCGAGTGTGGAAGATGCCATGGTTCACTAAACGTGTTTGGACCCATAAAATTGTTCCAAATGAAACGGAGAGTGCATTTGATAAACATATTTTCATTAACTTTTGCCAAAGTCAAATAGGAGAATTTACCTACGCGACCAACGCTTACACTCAAGATAAAAGACTATTACTTAGATCAACTTCCAATATACATGACGTGAGACCATAAAAGGAACAAGAAAACACTTACACTCATCTCTGATTGGAACATTCAGATCCAACTGAGATTGACAAGGCGAATTCACGTTGCCTGCAGTTAAACAATAAAAGTCTACGAAGCATTATAGTTTTCATATCAAAAATTATTCCACATAACAATGTTTGTGAAAATAAACCTCCTCGCCTTCTTTCCTAAAATATATATTACATACGTAAACTATATAACTGATGAGTACTACTTAATGTTAAACCAATATGATATTAATCATGATAGGAAAATGCTATTCGGATCATCATCTAGTATATATGACATGGAACCATGAAAAAGAAAGATAACACTTACACTCATTATTGATGGAACATTCAGATCCAACTGATCATCCGAATTCACCTTGGCCGCATTTGCTTCTACCTCAGAATTAACAACAAAATTAAAGTAATCTGATATAGTGATTTAACTAATAAAGAATAAAAGAGATGATAATAAAGACAAATACACTCAAGTAACATATACCAGCATTTGAGAGATTAGTATTGCTTGGAACGATTACATCCAACCGACTAAGTGAATACATGTCAGAGACATATGCCTCTGCCATATCCCAAATACAAGCAATTTGATATAATAATATAGTTCCACTGAAATGGAACAAATAGAATCCAAGTAACCTATACCAGCATTCTAGAGACGAGTAAAAGTACCCACTCCAGCTCCATTTCCCTGTTAGCAGCATACAAAACATGATATAATCATTAAATTGTTAAAACTTCACTGGGCAGGTTAATTTAAGCCCATCACTTGCACCATGTCATGAAAAATCACTGGGCATGTTTTTTGAAGATGTTGTTCACTACATCATCCAACCATCCTGACATATCTATGCTAAATGAATGTGTCGTGTCATGAATGTGTATGGTTAACATCTACTACCAATTAGAAGTTATTAATTACCTATGTTTGTACAGGAAAAATATAAATGGAAATAATGGTGCTTGTGTCACCCAAATCAAAAAAGAATATCTATTGAAACAATCCCACATATAAAGTTAAAACAGTAAATCTCATATATAAATATGGTAGTAAAAGTTATTAATTACCTATGTTTAAACAGGAAAAATATAAATTGAAACAATGGTGCTTGTGTCACCAAAATCAAAAAAGAATATCTATTGAAACAATCCCACATATGAAGCTAAAACAGCAAATCTCATATATAAATACTAAAAGCAACATTAAATTTTGCCAAAATTTTGTTTTTTACTTACAAAGCGGTTCTTAAATCTAACATAGCATTATAGATACTATTCATGCGAGCTTAACCTGCATTTCGCATCATATAATGCAAATGTCAATGTATTTGATTGAAGATACAACACATATAAAAGTGATATGTTAAAAATAATTCTCAATGGAGAGACTAAATATGATAGTTTACTGCAGCTACCCATTAGCTGCTTTTTGGGTATAAACCCCAAAAGCAACCTCTATTTGGCCAATGATACCCCTGTTGGGAAGCTTTAAGAAAGTAGCACAAATATATCTTACAAGTCAAAAGTTGACGTAACAATTGTTTGCCACTTATAAATTATGATAGAATTTCGTTAGTAAATTTAACCTAAAAATGACTAAAATAGAATTGTTATTTTAAATAACTAAAAGCCAACTGTCGCTATTGATATTCACTGTACTTTTACATAGGTTAAGTCATATTGTTGTTACTCGTTTATTATTACAAGCCATGTTAGCCAATCACCGAAATAAACTAACTTTAATGTGATATCAAATTACATCTCGCTATTTAAAAGATTTAAAAATTGCCAAAACTTCTTTTTAAGTAGATTAAGTCTATGTAGGTGAGAAATGAGCTATGGAGGAAATTAGTTCAATCCTGTAAATATATTTGTTACCAGAAATAAGGATAAACAGAAATTGTGATGGAACATTGAAAATGAAAATGAATAGCTGGTACAGTAGGAAAAAACAACCTAAGATTATAGTGATCCGACATCCTTCTTGCGCCTTTTACCTTGAGTCCTAGAGTTTGTCGTCGTTGAACTGGGTCTGACATCTTCGATGTCCTACAATAAGGCAGTTAATAGAATTACAGTATTCTGCTACAGAACTGACATATTGAACCAGACAAATATTGCATTTGAGTTGGATAGCGGGAATACATAGGTCAAAAGTAAGATTTGGTAAATCGTGGAAAATATTAGACGACAAAATTCAGGATGACTATATTGATACATTCAGCGCTATTCCTACAAAGTCCACGAGATAAAATCTAATTCTATCCTCCATTTACATTGAATTGCAATGTGTCGTAAGTCCTAACAAGAAAGCTTTCTTACATAAACAAAACCGGAAAATTTTAAACCCCATAGGATGATTTTAAGCTAATAAAAGTTGATATTTTGCCTCAAGTAAAAGATGATACCTTAACAGTGCAAATAAAATACTGGCTTCAGTTGATTGCTTTCGTATTCATAATGATCAAATACAAAGAACTAAGATAAAGCTTACCGCTGCTCGTAGGAGTGGACAACAAGTGAAAGGTCAGAAAGCAAGCATCAAAATCCTTCAATGTCTGAACTATTGGCATCCTGTATATAGGGTACCTACAATAAATTAAGCCATTAGACAAGCTTGTGCATATTGTGGAATAAATCACTAAAGTTTCAGACAATGTATATGGAAATTGAAATTCGTGTTTATAGCTTGAGTGTGTGTTGAATGCAAGCATACATCGATCGGTGACATAAATTTTTCTAAAGGTGAGCAGGGGTTTGAAAAAGAAACTTATAACGCAGAGGTGAGAATGCTTGAGAAATAAGGCACACCATGCTAGAGACAACTAACTAGAAGGGAGAAGATCATAACTCCTGTAGGTCTTTAAGCCTGGAAACTTAACGTTCAGTTCCTTTATTGGTGACATAAATTCACATTTGCGACAGTAGTCAACAACGAAACATATAGGTTTTATTTTTTTTTATTTCTGTTAGTTGTTTACTTCTTTTCTTTTCTTTTGCGCTAAAAGCATGATTCCTGCACTGACTCAAAAAAAAGCTGCATGTACACAACTATTTAACATAAATGTGTTTGGTTAAATAATTAAACAGAAGGCCATAGTCAGTTACATAGAAACAGTAAGGAAATGTATCTAGAGAAAATCATAGTATGGAATTTTGAAGTTCAAGTTTAACTCCTATAAATGTAGAGTTTTACTGCCAATTTGATCCGTATACAGTTATTTTGAAATAAAAGAAAAGAGTTAACATGCCTTTTCAGACAAAGGCTCTCTTTTGTACAGAGAATCGCGTGCCATGTACTCAAATATAGGTCTACTTGCTTTTGTGATGCCTTCAAGATCCTCGTTTATATGGCCTTCCTGGTCAGAATGGCTGTTGCCTGTGCTGCTGTATTCGCTGCTTAAATCTAGATAGGTAACTCCACCATCATTCTCCTCCATGCGATGTCTTTAATTATAATAGAAAAAAGAAAAATATACATATTAAAATCTCACTCTTCTATACAATACTCATGTGATAACCATATATATGCTCATCTTCATAAACATGAAGAATATGTGATAGTATGTTAATGTGCATTTAAAGAGATGTAGGACCATAGAGCTGAAACAAAAAGAAGCATATATTCCTGTATCTGTGCAAAGTTTGCTCAATCTAAAAATAGACTGATGATCTTAATGCTTTAATGATCAAAAAATATGAACAAGGAAAGGAAAAGGAGGTGAAAGAATTGGCCGATTCAAGGATTAGCATTATTCGGTTAAAACCAAATTAACCGACCGAGCTGGTTCATTTCGGTTGGTCTAGTTCATTTTTGAAACTAAAATAATTTGAAACCGGTTTGTAAAATAATATTTTTTGTTTATTGGTTTAACCGAACATTTATTGTGTTATTCATTATGGTATTGTAATACTTTAATTAACTGGTTTAATGATGAAATACAAAGTTTGATTAGGTAATGTACCATAGATGCAGAGTATTAAGAATAAGACAACACATTTGATAAGTGGACATGTGGAACTAAATTTGAAGGAGGATTTTAATATATACGTTGAAAAAAATAGAGAACTGGCTAGGAAATTCAGGCAAAATTAAAAAGGAATAAAATGACCGAATCCATAAAGCAAATGTTAAAGTTTGAAAGTAAAAACAGAAGACCACAAGTGATAAAAGTTCACAAGACTCATTTTCTGATCATTCAGACATCAAGAAGTCTGTTTGTTTTTACTGAAAACCTTATTGCATTAGATTCATAAACTGAAAGTTACCGACACCTAATCCATCTCTCATAAAACTCTTTTCAGTTCTCAACTTTATAACTCTAAAACATATCAAACATGCCTTATATTTAATGCTCAAGATTCAGTAAAGTCTGATTAGGTAAAACCATTCCATGGAGTGACACTATAGCCTACAAGCAAGATGGGAAAGAACTATGGTGGAATTTAGGTAGCTTTAAGCTTCTTAGGCTTACTCCAGTACCTATCCCACTCATAAATGATATTGTTAAAGATGCATGCTCAGAAATACCATCATGCTTATTCAAATATTAACAATATATTAGCTTTAATTATTGGTTATAAAAAAAGATATAAACCTATAACCTCTTAAGCCTAACCCGATGCAGGTTATAGCGCTCCATGTATGTATGATCTCTATAAAAATGACAATGTGATGGTTCTGTAATTCATGGATTAAAGTAATCTCCGCTTTATCTTCAGAGTCACATGTCCCTTCTTCTAAACATACCTATTTGTTATTTCGTTATTGGTTTTGGTTGAATTCAAAATGAATTAATGCCATATTATTATATTATTATTTGCCATAGAAACCAAGCCAAAGTGTACTGGGTTATACTAGAAAATGACATGACGAGATGGATATGATTTTCTTTCCAAATTTAGTAAACCACCAAAATTTCCCGGAATATTCTATTGAAGGCTGAACGGTTTTCGGTTAAAATGGCTGTTAAGCACTATATTTACCCTTTTTAAAGTGACGAGACATCTTCAAATTGTAACTGAGGTGATATCCACAACTAATAGGTCATACATACAATTATATATCAATTACCGCCATGTTAAGTGAAAAATGATGAACAAATCTTTGAACAAGTGAAACATTAGCATCTCTGCCGGTTTTACCATACAAATTTTATGAAAGAACACATAAGCCTAACAAGCACAATATTCAATTACTGTTCCAACATCCATTAACAGTTTCAATATAGTGTCAGAAATTAAAAAAATCATGATAATTATTGCCTCAAATGCTAATAATAAGAAACAATAACCATGTAAATCAGTGGCCTGAATTAGCTTGGTAACCAACTGAATGTATGCATTTGGATATGTTTTATTTTGTACAAGAAATAAGTCCAACCACCTAAGACCATGCCTGGATTGACTTTGTAAACATCTACTCCTTTAGGTTTAATAGGTTATACCTCTGTTTTGTATCCTATCTATCAACCTAAATTCAGCACTTCATTCTTTTACTGAATTGATGTATAGATGGTAATGCAACAAGAAACCTAAAGGCCTACAAGAATAAGTTTCTTTTCAATTTTTGAACGTAAACTATAAATATTTCTCATAAGGAATCACAATACAGATGTTACCCAATGGTGACTTTGCTTAACCCGACCTTGGTCCAAAAACATATTGAGACAACCATGCATAGATTAAACTTAAGCAAACATAGCAGGCATATTTGTTGAATGTTTTTTCAAATAAGATCCCTTACGGAGGGGCGGTCCAGGGGGGTGGCAACCCGCCAAGGTGGGGGTGCGGAGGCAACGCCCCCGCTACGGGGTCGAATTCAAATTCAACAGCCAACGGTAACAACCGTTTTCTAACGGTCGCGGCCGTTCAAATAGACACCTCCCTCCCTATATAACTAAGCATTCCATCAACGCAGAGAAGCACCGATTTCTTTTCTTCTATATCAAACACGTCTGAAAACTTTTGAGAGTTTCTTCTGATCTGAGCAAGTAATCACAACTTGCTCAGATTAATCTCCATTGTATCCTGAGAGAAGGTTTTCGTTCTACCCGTTGTGATAAAGAAGGGGAAAACATTCTTGAAAGACAACGATTTCTTCGTGCCTTGGAGTGATTAGTCATACATTAGACAATTTTTATCAACAGTTTCAAGAATGTCATCTGTTCAAGACTCGTCACTCAACAGAACTACAACGCAATCTCTTCAAGTAATGAATCAGGATCTCACCCGTCTTGAAAGGTTTGATGGAAATAACTTTACTCGCTGGCAGGAAACAATTTTATTTTTTCTCACCACTATTGGTCTAAACCATATAATAAACGATGACTTAGAACCAATTCCTGAAGAAAGTACTGCAGATTCTGATCAACGAAAGAAAGAGTTAAAGGAATTAAGGCAGAAGCGAAAGAATGAAGACTTTCTTTGTCGCGGGCACATTCTCAATGCACTTTCAGATTCAGTATACAGTGCACACAGAACTATTGATGGCACAAAAGCTCTATGGATGGCTCTGGATGTCAAATACCGCATTAAAGAGGCAAGTAATCAGAAGTTTCTAATAAGTAATTATATTAATTATAAGATGAATGATGATGCTGATATTGTTTCCTAAGCACATGATTTAAATCTGCTCGTTAGTAAACTAAAGGATGTGAAAATAGAATTTCCTGAAGCATTTCAAGTAGTAGTTGTAATTGCAAAATTGCCTAGTACTTGGAATGGCTACAAAAAGAAACTGATGCATGAAGAAAAAACACACTCTCTGGAATCCCTCATACGACATTTACGTATTGAGGAAGAATCTCGCAAGAGAGATAAGAAAGATGATCAGGAGACAGAAAAAGCAAATGTGATTCGGGGAGAATTCTCTAAGAATCATAGTAATGGGAAGAAAAGAAAGAACAATCCCAAATGGAATAAACATGAGAAATCTAAGAAGCCCAAAAGTGATTGCTTTTACTGTAAGAAACCTGGTCACTATGCCCGAGAATGCAGAATTCGCATAAGAGACGAGAAAGAAAAGAATAAACAGGTTAACGTTGTTACTGATTCTGAAAATGAACCAAAAATGGTCACTGTTGTAGAAGAAGCCAACTCTGTTAAGTTGAAGACGGATGGTGGTTAGACACAGGTGCAACCATTCATATCTGTAACGATAAGTCACAGTTCCGGACCTATAAAGAATGCAACGAACTAAAAGAAGTCAAAATGGGTAATGATGTTTGTGCCAGAGTTGTTGGTATTGGGAATATTACTCTGAAGTTTACTTCAGGAAATGTTCTGACTTTGGCTGATGTATTTCATGTTCCAGAAATGACTAAGAATCTAATTTCTGGAGATCGTCTCAACAAAGGAGGGTTTAAGTTAGTCATTGGATCAGATAGTGTTGTTATGTCCAAAAATAATGTATTTATTGGAAAGGGGTATTCATATAATGGAATGTTCAAAATGAATTTAATAAAATCAGTTCTGCTTATATGGTTGAATCTTTACCCTTAATGCATGGTAGATTAGCCCATATTAACTACAATTCTATTCGAAATAAGCATAATCCAGGACTTATTTCGAAATGCAACATTGAGAATGTTGATAAGTTTGAAATATGTGTATAAGGTAAATTAACTTGTAAATCACACAAATCAGTAAGTAGGACATCTGAATTGCTTGGACTTGTGCATACTGATGTTGTAGACTTACATAGTAAAGTATCACGAGGAGGAAGCAAATACTTTGTGACATTTATTAATGATTATTCAAAATATACTTACATATACTTACTAAAAAGTAAGGATGAAGTTCTAAGCAAGTTTCTTATATATAAGGCAGCAGTTGAAAATCAATTAAATCATAAAATTAAAGTGCTAAGATCCAATAGAGGTGGTGAATATTAATCAATAGAACTTTTAGAGTTTTGTGAGCCTAATGGAATAGTCCATGAATTTACACCACCATATTCACCAGAATCGAATGGTATTGCCAAGCGAAAAAATAGAACTTTATTGAATATGGTTAATTGTATGTTGCTAAGTTCCGGTTTATTCGATTGTTGGTGGGGAGAAGCACTTTTAAGTGCATGCTATATCTTAAACAGAATTGCTATGGAAAGAATTAGCAAAACTCCTTATGAACTATGGTATAATCGAAAACCTAATCTTAGTCGTTTAAAGGTATGGGGATGCTTGGCTTATGTAAGAAAACCACATCCAGAAATGACAAAGTCAGGAAACAAAACATATAAATGCGTATTTATTGGATACACCAAAAATAGCTCTGCATATAGATTTCGGAAATTAGAAACAAATGAAATTATAGAATCAATCGATGCAGAATTTTTTGAGTATATGTTTAAATCTTCCTTGGAAGATAATACCAAAATTCATGGTACAACTAAAAAGATTCATAAAGAATCGACTGCACCAAGTTTGGATACTGAACCCCGTAAAAGCAAGAGGCAAAGGGTTGAAAAGAACTTTGGACCGGAATTTTTGATGTACCTGGTAGAAGGAGATATAAATGAAATCACACACCAGACTAAGATAACTCTTAGTAATGATGATGATCCATAGACTTACAGGGAAGCAATAATTTGCCGTGATGCAAGTTTTTGGAAAGATGCGATTAACGATGAGATGAATTCTATCTTGTCAAATCAAACATGGACGTTGGTTGATCTACCACCGGGATCAAAACCAATAGGGAGCAAATGGATTTTTAAAAGAAAATTAAATGTTGATGGATCTGTTAATAAATACAAAGCAAGGTTGGTTGCTAAAGGTTATAAACAGCGTCATGGTATATATTACTTTGATACATATGCTCCAGTAGCAAGAATATCTTCGATACGTTTGTTATTATCACTTGCTTCAATTCACAATTTATTTGTTCATCAAATGGATGTAAAAACTGCGTTTCTAAATAGTGAATTAGAAGAAGAAGTGTATATGGAACGGCCAGAAGGATTCGTTTTATCCGGGCAAGAGAAGAAAGTTTGTAAACTTCTAAAATCTCTTTATGGATTAAAACAAGCTCCAATGCAATGGCGTGAAAAATTTAATAAAGTCATGCCATCAAAAGGATTCAAAGTAAACGAAACAGATAAGTGTATATATACTATATACAAAGATGGAATATGTGTAATTGTTTGTTTGTATGTGGATGATATGCTAATATTTGGTTCAAGTATAGAAAGTATAATAGAAACCAAGAAATTTCTAGAATCTAATTTTGACATGAAAGATTTGGAAGAAGCTAACGTAATCTTAGGAATCAAAATAGTGAGAAAAGAAGGATCAATCTTATTGGCACAATCTCATTATATTGAAAGTATCCTTAAGAAATACGACCACTTAGATCTCCCTTTAGCAAAAACGCCTATTGATCCTAGTGTCAAATTAATGAAAAATACTGGTAGATGTTGCGATCAGTTAAAATATGCTAGTGTGATTGGTAGTCTTATGTATGCCATGCATTGTACTAGACCAGATATAGCATATGCTATAGGAATTTTGTGTCGATTCACTAGTAATCCAGGAAGAGAGCATTGGAATGCAATATCAAGAATTCTAAGATATCTGAAATGGACTATGAATTATGGTTTAATTTTCAAGGGAGAACCGACTGCACTTGAAGGTTACAGCGATGCAAGTTGGAACAATATAGAGTCTAACTCTAAATCCACTTTAGGATGGATATTTACAATAGGTGGGGCTGCCATATCATGGAGTTCTAAGAAACAAACATGCATCTCTGACTCAACAATGTTGGCAGAATTTATAGCTCTTGCAGATGCATGTAAAGAGGCTGAATGGTTAATAGATTTATTAATAGATATTCCGATTTGGACAAAACCTACTCCGGCTATTAAAGTACATTGTGATAGTCAAGCTACTTTGTACAAAGTAGCACAAAAGACTTACAATGGTAAACAAAGACATCTTAACCTTCGACATTAATTTATTAGAGGATTACTCAAACGAGGTGTAATTACAGTCGACTTTGTTGAATCAAAAAATAATTTAGCAGATCCTTTGACGAAAGGACTGGCTAGAGAGATGATTGCGAAAACATCAATAGGAATGGGATTAAGGTCTATGTGAATTCATTCTTCAATAGGAACCCTACTTATGTTTTGAAAAAAAAAACAGAGTTCAAAGGGTAAGAACAAGTTGAAGTATGAAATTAGAGATACACTAGAGTACAACAAATAGATCCCATTACAAAAGGAAAATCTCTAGTGCATAATTTCTGCAAGATAGAGGATGAAGAAAATTCTTAATGGGTTCAATTATAAGGAGGAGCGACTCGCAAAATCACTTTATTTAAAACCCACCTATATGAATGAGAAAGTTAGGCCGCTTTCTATGAGATCAGGCCGTCTCTATAGCATTCATGAAATCAGGATATTACGCAAGGCCGTTTAATGCGTAGGAACAAAGAATTACACTCCATTATGAAATTAGTACGTGTGGTGACTCCGGTAAGTCACTAAAAGGTCCTTGGTTCAAGACATGTTCACCATAGCACCTTGACAAACTTTGAGTTGTTTGCACTAAGTGAAAGTTCAAAGTCGTAAGCTACTTTCATATATGTATTATTTTCTACAACGAGCTTAAAATATTGGTTTTATAAGTGAAGTTTTTTGAAAAAAGGTGGGGAATGTTGAATGTTTTTTCAAATAAGATCCCCTACGGAGGGGGGGTCCAGGGGGGTGGCAACCCTCCTAGGTGGGGGTGCACGGGCAACAGCCAACAGTAGCAACCGTTTTCTAACGGTCGCGACCGTTCAAATAGACACCTCACTCCCTATATAACTAAGCATTCCATCAACACAGAGAAGCACCGATTTCTTTTCTTCTATATCAAACTCGTCTGAAAACTTCTTAGAGTTTCTTCTGATCTAAGCAAGTAATCACAACTTGCTCGGATTAATCTCCATTGTATCCTGAGAGAAGGTTTTCGTTCTACCCGCTGTGATAAAGAAGGGGAAAACATTCTTGAAAGACAACGATTTCTTCGTGCCTTGGAGTGATTAGTCATACATTAGACAATTTTTATCAACAATATTAACCCTCTAATAAAACCGATTGTAAAGAGAAAAATAGCACTGAAAAAAACCACTAATTCAATCAAAAACCTTTAATTTAACGCGCTAGATAGACGAAACTAAACCATTGTGATGAATGAAATATGCCTAAACTGGATAAACTCAAGTTCCAATACCAACATTCTTGTTAACTGTTCATTTAAAATAAATGCACACGCATACCTTGATCTTGGAGCATGCCTAAGAGTATCCAAAAACAATTGAATCCCTGACAAATATGGTACATAATACTGAACAACTTTGTCTTCACCATTTAATATTAAAGGTACACCATTTCCATACGCGCTGCACTCGTTATAAAACACCCATAGATCTCGAAGATAGTAAAATATGCTCGGCTGTGCATTCTCTGATCCTCTCCCTCTTCTTACTCTCACCCATATTCAAAGAAACCAATAACTATATTCGAATATGCTCGTCGCAGTCTCCCTTCAACCTTCTCGCG
Organism: Allium cepa; assembly: GCA_030765085.1. Lineage (NCBI taxonomy): Eukaryota > Viridiplantae > Streptophyta > Magnoliopsida > Asparagales > Amaryllidaceae > Allium > Allium cepa. Next base: position 436,811,540 of record CM060943.1, read on the forward strand.
ATCCGAAGCCACGGTAGAGATGAATGATTTAGGGTTTTAGTTTGATTTGATAAGAAAACGGGGGACGAAAACGTGAGTTGGTTTTTTTTTAGAAGAAGCGGCCGATAAAAAATTTCACGTTCCCGCTTCTAAAATTGCATACGTGGCTGTTTACAATGCGTCATCATGTTATTCTTATACTCTATTTTCATTTTGATAATAGTATCAATAGCAACTAGCATCAAAACGCCATCTTATAACGGTTCTATATGCAATAGATAAAAAAAATTCTTGTAGTGGTGGAAACATCCATAATTTAACTATAATCAAGTACAAAACTCATCAACGATATAGGACATACTCTTAGCAATGCCCGAGATTATGTCTCAGATAATCATAAAGTGGAACATACCCTGGGTCCATCTCACTCGATAAATATATGTATAGCACATGATAATCACCAAAATCAAACATGCACAAAATATAAATATGGCATGCCCTCGGTGGCCAGGTTCATCTCTCATATAACCATGTAAAAGATATGTACAGGTCCAACTCCATGATCTGAGCATCTCAGCTATCCTTGGTAGCGGTAATATTAATTTGTACGGGGTAATAAACTTCATAGACTTTCAATACCATAGAATTCGACTTGGCTCTCAACCAAAAAAATAATCATACGGTCTCTTAAACCTCTACTAATCCACTCAACTCTCGGTATTGTAGATAATCATCAGGGCTCTTAGTCCTACGTGCTCTCAACATCATAAATATATGTTTCAGCGTCAGCCTTGACAAATGATTAGATCGGCTCTCAGTTGTAAATACAATGATTCCTTATAGGTGAATAAGTAGGTGTCTATTGCATCTCATGCAAACTCATCAATAATAATCAGACGTGAGACTAACAGCTCTTAGTTTGCTCTAGGACCCTTTCTCACATGCTTATAGGGGTACTTCTATAGTCTTAGTTACCTCAACGACCATCGTGACCCAATATCCATGAAGTGCAAGATTATGCTAGGCATTGGTCATGACTTTGTAAGTGCCCCTGACGGTAACAGACTGTTGGCCCGTGTGACATAGGGTTAGTGGCTCTGAGCCATATACATCAAAACGTGTATCATGTAGTTGGGGAGCGACCCCACAATCAGATCGCTAGGATGGATACTAGCCAATCTGGTTTACTCTATGTCGTATAACAGGAGTATTCACACAATAGATAGACACACTTCTGGCTCTCAGTCTGCACACTGTTAGCAATCAACTAAAATCGACTAAGATCAACTTCCTATTTAATAACTTCAACTAAGATCAACTAATATCTTTAAAAAAATATGAATTTTAAACACCATTTTGTAAGATCATTTATATATATAGTAGCCAATGGTAAATGAATAAAGATATTGCTAATAATATTTCCAATTTTAATAATGTCCCAAAATTCATCATTTTCCAAATAATTTCTATTCATAGAATACTTAAAACAATTAACTTAAATAATTTTCTATTACTAATAATATTTACAATTTTAATTAAAAATCGTTAACAAAACCATTATTTATTTTCAAAAATATTTCATTTCCTTCAAAATCTTCCATTTCAATTTATTCATCCCCTTCTAATCAATTACTAATGTGATCTCATCACAACAACAATCAGTCAAAGCTATGCAATTTAATTTCATCCAATTCAACCCATACCTATAAACAACTCATCATCAAATAATCAACAAATTCATATAAAAACAGGATGCAGATCATAGTGGTGAGTTATCAAAATGCAGCTCACCCAAACAATGCCAATATGCCCAATCAACTATTCAATACCATAGCATAATCAAGCAATTTCAATCAAGCACAAGATACAATGTAATTGACAGTAGATTATGAGCAAAAGAATTTATACAACGAATTAAACCGTTCCAACCTAGCACCACCATCATCGTGCAGCTCCTTTATACAACGAATTAAACCGTTCCAAACTAGCACCACCATCGCCCTGCAGCTGTTGCATAGTGCATGCCACAATCACCCTCAACTATTGCCTAGCTCGTAACTGTAGCATCCACCATCTCAATGCCACCACTAGGGCCTGATATGGGTGAGTCGGGTTTTCAAGAAGAAGCGAGAGAGGAATTTTAAATGGGCTTGGGCCGAAAGAAATTTAGGCTCTTTAAATTCTAATTCTATCTAGTTTAAATTTATCTACACATCACTCTATAAATTATATTTCGATAATTTGACACTTTTATTCACTACTGCTATACTACTCTTATTTAATCATTCAATATATTATTTCAAAAATAAATTTATGTTTTAACTATTTCAATCATATAAAAATTATTTACATTCCAAAATAGTTTATATTGATTAAAAAAATTTATTCGATTTCAACATATTACCTGAAAGGAATTTATTAAACAATTCAATTTATTAAAACAAAATCTTTTATTAACTAGAATTTAATTAACAAAAAAATTATTCTCAAAATATTTAGTTATCACAAATCAAATTTGAAAACCTTATTATAATTATATTATTTATTTATATGGTGTATAAAGCAAGCTTATTACAGACTTTCCCCTTAAGAAAATTGTGTCCTTGCAATTTCTTTTGGGGAAACGTCATACACAACTCATAACTTGAATTTTCTTCGTATTCTACATACTTCTACCAGACTTTCTTCGTATTCTGCATCTTATCATATGTCATTATTTTAAATAGATTCAATTAACGAATTTCAATTTTTCGCACACAATATACTTTTGAAAAATATTTTAGGTGTAGGAATTTTAGAAAATTTTGAAATAGTCTCAATTTTATAAAGAGCATTTTAAAAAATCAAAACACATAGATATCACAATATATTTATTCGTCCTGTCTTGGAGCATCCAAAACATGAAAAACTAATATAATATCACATCATATCTCTATATAACGTAAAAACAAACTTTTTTATTAGTGTTTAAGCGAGCTATTTCGCTTTAAGAATGCAAAAGCAAGCCAATATCTCCAATAAGTCCAAATAGGCCTCTAGAACATGTATTCTTAACCCGCATTAAACATCAATTCATATAGAAAAGAAGTATGATAAGTATGCAACCATGTACTGTAAAAACAAAATTAAATCTTTGTTTAAGCCTCTTTCGACAAACTTTTAAAGGTCAAAAACACAAAATTAGACAACGATATCAAAAATTAAATTATTTCATAATGTGCTAACTCTACAAAACAACTTCGGAGTTACCAAAATGTAGATTAGACCTCAAGTTATGGTATTTCTCCTAGAAGTATCAAATTCTGAAACAAAATTACAAGCGTAGGTCCACTAAAAAGACGCATGCTTTTAGCCATGAAAATGTCAAAATTTTGCAAAACACTTAAATTAGTAATTATTGCTTATATTCTTAGCTTTCAAGAACTACAAGATCGTCGAAATCGGAATAACCATTTAAAAGTTACAATCAAAATAGTTCAGTGCTATTATGTGTAATTTGCGTTCTCAAGATAGATATTTAATTCGATTTTAATTTTGATTTTTGCATTAGCAAACTACAAAATTCTGAACAGTGATAGACAACAAAGATGTTACTTATGATAATGCCCAGCGAATGAGAGAAATATCAATAAACTCGGATCGCGACATCATAAGTTATGGCTATATTTATAAAAACCATTACCTCTTTTCTTTATTTTTTCCCACTTCCAAATATACTACCATTTTTTTTCAAAATTTTTGCCAATACTTTTAAATTAACTTTTCAAAATTTTCATAGATCTTTCCATATTTCTCACAAAACATTCGATACCATCAAAAGCCAATTAAAACCATTTTCTTTCAATTATATTTTCAAAATGTTTTTAATATAATCCATTAGTCAAAAAGCTTACTTCTAAAAATATTTTTTACTTCCAACTTTTTTCTTTCAAAACAATTCATAAGTTTTCTTGCCTTATAACAATACACACACACACACACACACACACATATATATATATTTCAAATATTATTTCACAAATTACTTCTATATATCACTTTGATAAAATTCTTTACTAACACTTATCAATATGAAAATACATAACTTATTTTGAAGATTTCTTTCTAATAAAAAATATCTAACTCACATAGTTTACTTTAGTAAAATGTTTCTTATTCTAATCTTATTTTTAGGAATACACACATATATAAATTTTATTTCTCATGATGTATCATTACAATCATATCTTAACATTCATAGTAACAACAGCAAATCACACACAATCATTCAAAAATTACACATAATGTATTTCTAACATTCTTCATATAAATAAATTTCAAATTAACAAATGCTTTAAAATACAATTTATCGATGCTGCATTGCCATTGATTCTAGAGTCTTACTTCATCAATTGGCTGTGATGTTAACGTGTGATCACCACTACCTCACCAGCAACTTCAACTATCCACTATTGTTCGATGGCAGTAATCGTCGTTTAAAATAACTATATAAAAATTTCTTCATTATTTCCAATCAACTCATTACTATATAGAAAACACAAGTAGTTTCTCATCTCAAAATATTTGACAATGTAAATTCTCAAGTAATACTTTACATTTTCTTTTTAAATGTATATTTTTTATCTCAAACTCCTTTACATGATTTATCAAAATACCATATAATTTCTCCTTTCAAAATATAACTTATAACCTTTATGTAAATCATAACTTTGTCTTTAAAACATCTATTCTAAAATCGATACAAATATTTTCTATGTTTCAAAGTACTAAATTTCCCTAAAAATATTATTTTCAATATTATTCAAATATTTAATCCTTTCAAAACTTTTAATCTTTCCAAAATATTGAAATATTTACAAATCATTGTGTCCAAATGTCCCATCCTAGTGGTTTGGAATCCCTATCGATAACGTTGGCCAGACATATCGATTAGAATTCTTAAGCATTCAATGGAAAAATTAACACCAAAGTAAACTACTAAAATATTTTCGGTCACTTTATAAAATCAAATTCTATTTTTATTAAATCATATGCTTTATTTTTATAAATTAATATGTTAATGGTGATTATGTTTATAACAAAATAATATATCACTAGCAATAAACAATTAAGAAATCAAACATCTAGATACCAACTATGCACATCTACAAGCAATCATTCAATTTAATTTATAGCTCCTATATTTTAACTGCTTGTTTATATGAATATTATTTTCTTTCATTTGACAACTAATTTTTCTATCTCTTGTGGTATTAGAAAGGTCATCGACTTTAATAATTTTGGTGTTATTTATACTTAATTGGGTTAATAGCTTTTGAGCGGCAATTCCTACTCAATCCCACACCATAGACTGAGCTCAAACATTTTTTTCCAAACATTATTTAATCAAAGTAGAAATCAACCAAATAAGCGCACGATAACCAAAGCACTCAGCGAAAAGCGGTCTATTGGCTTCCGCTGCACTACTCTGATCACAGTTGGATCAGGATACTCCATTCAAAGCTACATATAGGTCTAATCAACTCTATCAACGTCGACTCCATTAGTTTGGCCAACAACTTCCACCTTTCTAATTTCCTTTGAACAGACTTCTCGTCTCACACATAGAAAAAAACACATAATGATGTAGAAGTAGAAGTATAATATAGTAAGAAAATAACAAGTACATCCATATATCATTACCCGGTAATCATTGTATACTCCTAGCATTACTTAATTATATACAATAATTTACCACACACCCACAGGGACAGGGACTCTAAGTCTCACCTAAGGTCTTAAATTGTGTCTATTATACTTTGTATTGTTTGGAACCTACTGTGATACTAAATGCAACACCCCACCTCTATACCCATACTATCATGGAGAATTACTAGATAATACCATTTTATAATACGGTAAATGAGATTATATTGGGCTATTATACATGAATATTCTCTTGCGCTAACACTAGTACACATTTCAAAAGTCATAAACAACTCACCTTTACTTACACAGTATCGGTACAAAGTAATAAAAACATATGATTCTAGGATAGAACAACACACAACATAAAATAAAACATAAAGATCACAGAGTCATCGATGTAGTGATAACATATAATATAAGATATACATGAGTCCAAGTGGGTCAACAAAAAAGTCAAATGCCTACTATCGTCAGTAATATACATCACATGTACAATATATACATCTCGACAACACATTAACACATGTCGATACAAATCTATAAACTATATACAAATAATCAATCCTTTAATATAAAATAACAACTGGCATGGTATAAAAAAGCACATTACAAGTGGCACATGTATATCCTCGGTGTCAACATATCTCAAACTAGGCACATATTAGAAAATCCATCTCCAAGTAAAGTCAACCAACACATCAAATTGGCATATAATCAATTGGGTAAAACATCCATAATCTAACTATCAACTAGTACAAAACCCATCAATAATACAAGACATGCTCTCGGTAATGCCCTGGATTATCTCTAAGATAATCATAAAGTAGACATACTTGGGGTCCGCCTCACTTAATAAATATATATATAACACATAATAATCATCTAAATCAAATATGCCTGAAACATAAATATGTCTTGCTATCGGTAGCATGGATCAGCTCTATAAAATTCCATAATATTAGTAAGAAATTAACTAATGAGAAAATAACTAATTAACAAATTAAGCATAAGGCTAAAAATAATTTTTTTGTAAAAGTCAAAATATGGCCATGAATGTTGTGTCATTATATTCATAGCGATTTTCCGATCAGTTTCTATACATGATGTTTTGAAAATAGAGCTCAAATAAAAAGGTTATGGATGTTTGAAGTTTACAGGTTTAAAATAATTTAAATGGAATTCAAATTCAAATAAATTAGCTCTTAAATTTGAAATTTAAAAAGTAACGATAGTTAGACATGGAGGCTAAGCAAATGTTACCATTAAAAGCTAATTTAGGAAATAAAAAAATAAACAATAACTACAAAGGAAATGGTCCTAAAATAAGCCAACCAATCGACCGCACCATAGGGGCCGTCGACCATCTAGTCTGGACCGGTGAACATTGGTGTCGACTAGGATTTTCATATTTGAACAGTCCGGATTTTATCATTTAAAACTCACTTAAATATGACGGTTCTGGTGCTTTCTAACCCCCATAAATAAGATCCTAGTCCCTTCAATTTTGTTCACAAATTATTTATAAAACCAAACGAAGCTCTGTTAGTCCCTGTTCTTAAAGATTCATAAAATACTCTAGGGTTTCAAATTAGAAATTTTAGATGTATATTACTCAGTTTCTAATCCTTTTCTCCTCCAATCCTCAAGTTTTTGAATTTAATTTGTATACAATGCTCTTGTTGCATATTTCTAAAAGATGAGATCTATAAGAGATTTTAATCAGGCATAATGAATCCAAAAAGGAAGAGCTAAGGACTTGTTATGTGTGGAAATCATAGTCTTTCTTGTTTTAGTAATTGTGTAATATAGCTTGATTTGATATATGTATTTGGGGAATATTTGTAAAACCCCTAATTTCAAATAACATTATTCAAGAAATTTAATTAGATAAATAAAATATAATAATGCAAAGATTGAGGTGGTTAAGAGATTGAGATTTGTTTAAGTATAAGGTAGTCGTGCCTTTAGAATGGGTAAACAAATGAATTAAGAAAAAGGTAATATGGTACGGGCAAAATAGGAATAAGTCATATTCCTATACCCTAAACCCTTAACCTACTTTCATTTATGATATTCACAAACAAAACTAAAGCAAGAGAAAGTCGGCCACGATTAGAAGAAGATAAGGGGAAGATAAACAGGATTTCAAGAAAGAAGCTTAATCAATTTAATTCAAGAGTAAATCTCAACCTAGGTAACAATCAAGCCAAGGTAAATAATAGATTACATGTCATTTACTTTTTTTTCGGTTTCTAGATAAGATCCAAAATTATTTTGCAAATGATTTTCCATGTTTTGAGTGTTTAGATGGATATATATGCTTATTGATGATTTATGTTATTTCATATAAATTTCATGATACGGATTAACCTGGAAAACCTATTAAACGACATCCAAATGGCTTGTTTTTGATATAAGGTTAGAAATATTATTTTAGAGCTGGGTTTTAAGTTTTATAATTTTATGAATTATTGTGGATTTGTTATGATTTTCTAGTAAAGAAAATGGTTGTATTGGGTTTAAAATTAATTATGGCTATTATATGTTAGCTTTGGGTCAGAAATTTAAATACGTTAGAAAGCATATTAAAGGTGATTTGTGGGAATTTTTGGAGAATTTTTCTAAGTGCTTATGTATGTTTTATATGCTTATAAAACGAGAAGGGGCAATTCGCTAAATGTATTAAGTTATTAAATATTGAATTCAGCAGCACTTTTTGAAAAGATTTTTTGGAAAAGAAATTGGCAACCAATTATATGATGACAAATAAGCAAGTTAGTTAGAAGATATTACTTTATAGAGTAAAAATCAGTTTTTGTAAAGGTTTGTTGTTTCGCCACTTTCGACGTCTACCTTTCGACTTCATACTACCGCCTCCATCCTAGTTGAAACCAGTACACATGGTACTAATGACTTGGTATGTAGTGGATTGGAGTTAGGCGAAGGGTATAGGGTCAAAACGTGCTTTTGAAGGGTTGGAGGCCTTGATTTGCTTTCAAAAGAATGGTTTCGAAAGGGTTTTGACATAGCTTTCGAGTAGAGGTTGCCGCCTCTTTGTTTTAAACAAGATCTTGACGGGGTCGAAACACTTGCTGCTGCATTCTACCTTTCGATCCAGTTGGGGCCAATTTTGCCTTCAAATATTGGTTTCGAAAGGGTGCTTTCGCTTTTAAATAAGAAGCCGGTTCTCCATGCTTTCAAAAAGGATGGTTTCGAAACCATCTACTTTTTTTTACTTAGGAAATTTCTTTAGAAAGAGTTGCTTTCGACCTAGTTCTATTAAGACCCTTTTGTTCCATTGAAAGGTAAACCCAAAGGTTTCGAAGGAATGTTTTAAATGGTTTCGAAATTATGTTCCACAAGCTTTTACTTGAACCCAATGCTTTAGAAAGGTTTGCTTTTAATAATGGACTTTAATGCTTTCGAAAGGTTTGTGACGAAGGCTTTAAAGGGGAGGTACCCCAATGGTTTTGAAAGGTTACTTAAGTCTTTAAAATGGATGGTTTCCAATGCTTTCGAAAGACAAGCTTAAAGTGTTTTGAAAAGAGGATGTCCGAGGTTCATAAAGCTTTCCAAGGAATACCTTCAATGATTTCGAAATGTTATTTTAAAGGTTTTAAAAGGTATATTTTGGTCTTTTGGCTTAATGTTTCAGGGTATAGTAGTTAACATATTTTAAAAGGGGTACTTTTAACGGAATCGAAAGATATTGTTTAATGTTTCAATCAAAGGTTTCGAATGGTTTACCTTCATTTTATGGCATAAGAGCTTTTAAGTTAAAAAGGATTTTAACTTATTTTGGAGGGATGGATGATCCCTCTACGTTTCATCAACAATGTTTTGTGTAAATATACATAACATGGCAAAAAGATTTGAGTATAGCAAAAAGTATAATTTCCTTTTTTAAGTATGATTTGAAGGGTTAAATCAATTTGCAAGAAATGTTTTTTAAGGAAAATTTTATGAAGTAGTTAACCTTAAGTAAATGACTTTGATATTAGAATACCAGATGATACGGGTATATGATCGCGCCCTATACTTTAGCTAATAAGCCCCTAGCTAATATACGTCCAAAATTCCAGTGTGTAGGGCTTTGTCACAGGTAAGACTAAAATGAGGTTACACACAGAAAGGAATATACAGAGAGAAGATAGGTTATTGGTGAGCCCGCAAAACCATTAGGTTCAGTTGACCCTAGAAGAAGACAAGTAAAATGGTAGTTAGCCCAGAAGTGTGTCTAGTAGATGTTAGATAATTGATTGTGTCTGGTAGGCCCAAGTTAGCCAATGGTTAATATTTAGCCAAAAAACTATATTTTTAGGAAAGATGGTCCATTGATTACCGGATTTATATGCATATATGATATTGCTATTATTGATTTAATCAGTTTGATTGTAGGATTTTGAATTATAAAAGATATGTTTATAAAGGGATATTAGTGAGGGGAAACCCGTTCTACTAAGCGATGTGGTCTCACATAATATTGGATGTCCAAGATGTATAGTATTATGCACACCAGACTTTTTGTCTGATTTGAAGTTTATGTTTTCACCTTAAACTCTCGGGTGCTAAAAATAAGTTTTGAAAAGATTAAGAGTCGAGGTTTTACAGGTTTAGTAGGTTGGACGAATAAGCTTCTGAGGACGTGCAGGAGGCAATGCTAGCTATATAGGAGCTATTATGTTTTATTTCCGCTGTGATGTATTGAAACTGATTGTCTATTTAATACTATGATCATCCAAGAGGGCAACTTCATATGTCACTCTTGGCATAATTTGTAATAATTATATTTGATCAAAACCTGAGAATCGACTATGGGATGATGTAATTTGAATATAAAATATTTGATTTGAAATGTAGTCAAAAAAGCTGCTTTAGTCTGTGATGATTTTATTTCATATTCATGTGCTTCTTATATTATGGATACCATTAGCATTACCATATTTTGTCACTGGAAGTTAATACTATGGATGACTGTAACATCTATAGCGCCTAGCTTGGGGCCTCAAGATAAGGATGCTGCAGCTTCATATCACAACATAGGTTTATGAAAAACATAAAAGGAATTTCAAACTTAAAATGATTTTTGAAAACATAATCCTAAGGAACTAGAGAAAAGATTGGGGTATGGGATAACACTATAGTAATGTACTTGTATTTGCTATATATAAGTATCCGCTCTATCTTTATTCTCCCATCTCCCTTAGGCTATTCTTCTACATCTTACAAAGACACGAATGTAGATATTATGGACGTAAGATATGAATGCTAGAAGTGGAAGAGTTAACCTTGGTGAGCACTGCAACTAATGGAAATGCCATACCAAACACCAGGAGGAATCCAGGTCAGGCATAAGCTGCTAATGTGGGTGCTGGAGTGTCGCAAGCGGATATGGGAGCTATGTATCAGTTCTTTGTCAAATGATGCAGGAAGGAGTTGCTGCTGGGTTTGTTGGAGAAAATGCCAAAAGAGGAAATCATGAAGCTCCAGTGGTTAATAATTACGCTGTGCTGAGTAGAGACTATGTTAGGCTGGGAGGAAAATAGTTTATCGGGACTGAAGATGCAATTGAAGTAGATAATTGGTTACTTCATTACGAGAGGATTTTTGCTGATTTGGGGCTCATTGATGAGCAGAGGAGGAGGCTAGCTTCTAGGCAATTACAGGGAGCAGCACTTTTTTGGTGGAACGGTGTTACAGTCGCAGTCAATGAGGAGACTATGACTTGGGCTAAGTTCAGGAGAAGGTTTGAGGAAAGATTTAGGTCAAAATTTGCTAAGTCAACTTTGCTCAGAAAGTTTATGGAGTTGGAGCAAGGAGACATGACTGTGGTCGAGTATGCAACCGGATTTGAAGAGCTATCGAGATATGGATATGCTATGTTTGATACAGTTGTTATGAGGAATGAGAAGTTCATTCATAGGTTGAAGCCTGAACTTGCTAAGGCCACATTATCGCATATTAGAGACCCATGCGATGTAGTCGTTGAAATGGCTTTGAGGCAGGAAGAGAAGCTTGCTTATCTTGACGGTAACAAGGTTGGACGAGCTCAAGGAGGGCAGAACCAAAAGAGGAAGTTTTTCTATAAGAAAGGCTCTCATAAAGGTGGAGCTGCCAAGAAAGGAAAGGCTGATGTAGTCTGTTAAAAATGTGATAAGAAGGGACACTATGCTCATGAATGTCGGACATGCAAAGGGAAGAAAGCTACTGACAAGAAGGGAGTGAAATGTTATAACTGCGATCAAGTTGGACATTATAAGAACCAGTACAAGGTGCCAACCAAGGATGAGAAAGACAAAGTGTTTGCATTGGAGCCAACTATCTCGAGACCAACAGTAGAGGAAAAAGGAAAAGCTGTGTTGGGAGATACGCTTTTGATTCATGATATGCCAGTTAGAGTACTATTTGATATCAATGCATCACATTCTTTTATATTGCATTATTTAGTAGATAAGCTTAACCTAAAACCCTCATGCATAGTTACTTCCTTAAGGGTTGCAAATCCGATAGGAGGGCATGCGACACTTAGGATGAAGTGTGACTAGTTAGAGTTTGAATTGTTAGGTTATACATTTGTTTGCAGTTTGCATGTGTTTGATTTCGTCGGGTTCAGAATTATTTTAAGTATGGATTGGTTAAGTAAATACGATGCTAGGATATTTTGCCATCTGACTGTAGCGATCAAATTATATATTCCGTAGAAAACCCTAGTTTTGAGGTTAATGCTTTGTTGGGTGTTGTGAAGGTAGAAGATGAGTTGAATCGAGTTTTTGTTGTTAGAGATCCAGAAACTAAGGAAGTGTATTCGAAATCCAGAAGCTACTACTGCACTGACTACGTTAGATGATTTAGTAGTGGAAACGGATGACTATAGTTAGAAAGCCAGTTCGTATAGTCGTGAAAGATGAGAAGAGGCTAAGGAACAAGACAGTCAGATTGGTCAAAGTCTAGTGGAGTGATGATGAGAGAGACTGTACTTGAGAAACTGAGAGCATGATTAGAGACACTTATCCTGACTTGTTTCATGGTTTGTTTTACATTTATAATTAATTTTTATAAATACCTTATCGTAATTTCAAGGACAAAATTCATTAATGAGGGGATCCTGTAACACTTCTAATTTTAAATAACATTATTAACGAAATTTAATTAGATAAATTAAGTATAACAATGTAAAGATTGAGGTGGTTAAGAGATTGAGATTTGTTTAAGTATAAGGTAGCCGTGCCTTAAAAATGGGTAAACAAATGAATTAAGAAAGAAGTAATAAGATATGGGCAAAATAGGAATAAGCCATATTCTTATACCCTAAACCCTTAACCTACTTTCATTTACGATATTCACAAACAAAACTAAAGCAAGAGCAAGGCCGACCACCATTAGAATAAGATAAGGGGAAGATAAACAAGATTTCAAGAAAAAAACTTAATCAATTTAAGTCAAGAGTAAATCTCAACCTTCTTAACAATCAAGCCAAGGTAAATAATAGATTACATCTCATTTACTTTGTTTTCGGTTTCTATATAAGACTCAAAATTATTTTGCAAATGATTTGCCATGTTTTGAGTGTTTAAATGGATATATATGCTTGTTGATGATTTATGCTATTTCATATAAATTTCATGATAAGGATTAACTTGGAAACCTATTAAACGACGTCCAAATGGCTTGCATTTTGATATGAGGTTAGAAATATTATTTTAGAGATGGGTTTTAAGTTTCATAATTTTCTGAATTATTGTTGAGTTATTATGAATTTTCTAGTAAAGAAAATGGATATATTGGGTTTAAAATTAATTATGGCTATTATATGTTAGCTTTGGGTCAGAAATTTAAATATATAAGAAAACGTATTAAAAGTGATTTATGGAAATTTTTGAAGAATTTTTCTAAGTGCTTATTTAATTATATAAAATTACTTAAGGTATAGGACTTAAATGTTTTATATGTCTATAAAACGAGAAGGGGCAATTTGCTAAATGTTTTTAATTATTAAATATTGAATTCAGTAGCACTTTTAGAAAAGATTTTTTGGAAAAGAAATTGGCAGCCAATTATATGATGACAAATAAGCAAGTTAATTGGAAAGATATACTTTATAAAGTAAAAATCAGTTTTTTATAAAGGTTTGTTGTTTCGCCACTTTTGGCAGCTACCTTTCGACTTCATACTACCGCATCCATCCTAGTCGAAACCAATACACATGGTATCAATGATTTGTTACATAGTGGAATTGAGATAGGCAAAAGGTTTGGGATTGAAACATTTCAAAGGGATAGAGGCCTTGCTTTGCTTTCAAAAGAATGGTTTTGAAGGGTTTTAACATAGCTTTCGATAGAGGTTGTCAACTCTTTGTTTTAAACATGCTTTCGATAGTGTCAAAACACTTGTTGCTGCATTCTACCTTTCGACCCAGCCAAGGCTGCCTTTTCGTTCAAAAATTTGTTTCTAAAGGGTTCTTACGCTTTTAAATAAGAAGTCACTTCTCCATGATTTCGAATGCGATGGTTTCGAAACAATCTACTTTCTTTTACTTGGGAAATTGCTTTCGAAAGAGTTGCTTTCAACCTAGTTCTTTTAAGACCCTTCTGTTCTACTGAAAGATAGACCCAAAGGTTTTGAAAGGAATGTTTTAAATGGTTTTGAAACTATGTTCCCAAGCTTTTACTTGAACCCAATGCTTTTGAAAGGTTTGTTTTTTGTAAAGGGCTGTAATGATTTCGAAAGGTATATAATGAAGGTTTCGAAGTGGAAGTACCCGAATGGTTTCAGAAGGTTACTTAAGTCTTTAAAATGGATGGTTCCTATGCTTTCGAAAGACAGGTTTAAAATGTTTTGAAAAGAGGATGTCTGAGGTTCATAAAGCTTTCGAAGGGATACCTTCAATGTTTTCGAAAGGTTATTTAAAAGGTTTCGAAAGGTATGTTTTAGCTTTATGGCCTAATGTTTCAAGGTATAGTAATTAACATATTTTGAAAGGGGGATTTTCAATGGAATCGAGATCCAAGGAATATGCAGAGAGAAGATAGGTTACTGATGAGCCCACAAAACAATCAAGTACAGTTGACCCTAAAAGAAGATAAGCAAAAAGGCAGTTAGCCCAGAAGTGTGTCTAGTAGATGTTAGATAATTGGTTGTGTCTGGTAGGCCCGAGTCAGCCAATGGTTAATCATCAGCCAAACAGAATTATATTTTTGGGACAGATGGTCCATTGATTACCTGATTTATACGCATATATGATATTGCTTTTATAGCTTCAATCAGTTTGATTGTAGGAATTTGAATTACAAAAGATATGTTTAAAAAGGGATATTACTGAGGGAAAACCCATTCTGCTAAGCGGCGTGGTCTCACTTAATATTAGATATCGGAGATGTATAGTATTATTTACACCAGGTGTAAAAACCCGTTTTCCCGTACCCTTTGAATCGACAATAAACCACACATGTCCAACTCAAATTGCACGAAAAGACGGATCATTAAGGATGATAAAGAAAGTAGACATAACAGAATCTTACTCGAATGGAATAACATATATTATTTCAATAATAATCTTTACAGCGGAAAACTTTTAAATACATATATCAGAGTCTAAATTCAGCTTGGGCAGTTATAAAACCTGCCCTTACAAATGCTGACAAACATCAAACAAAATACACTAAGCAAAGGCGATAAAGGAATATGTCCATATGTCGATGAATATCTC
Source organism: Allium cepa (assembly GCA_030765085.1). NCBI lineage: Eukaryota > Viridiplantae > Streptophyta > Magnoliopsida > Asparagales > Amaryllidaceae > Allium > Allium cepa. The sequence goes on from CM060943.1 coordinate 436,826,913, forward strand.
CAGCTCTCCTCTGGAAACTTCAATTGTCTTCGGCTATCCTAAAACTACTCGGATCTGACCCGAGTATTGAAAATACCCGGATCAGGCTTGATAAACCAGCGTGAGAAAAACTCAATAATAAATGACAGTGTCATATATCAGCCTTTGCTATAAATCCTTTGGAAATAAAGAGTATCTCATAAGACCACACCCACACATAAACACGGACGGGTTTTAACCTTATGATAACTAAAACACTGTTATATCAAAACGTTTGATATTATTTCTAATGACATTCTTTGAAAACATTTGCAAATAAACTTATTAATCTTAGCCGAAATTGTTACGTTGATTAAATTCCAGCATAATAGGTTTATAATCAAGTCCGTAGGTTCTTATTGGAGAATCGATTTCCATACAAATGACCAGGCGCAGGATCTACCTTTCGAAATGGGTACACCTCTGGGTGGATGTCCCGAGAAACCATCATAAAGCTTCTCTACCAACACAAGACCGGCCTACCTCTTTAACTAGATAGTACCGAATATGTCATCCCCCGGTCGTTACCGACCTTTAACCGAGCGATCGTTTTCCATACACCACATTGATATACATCCCGAACGTCATAGCGGGAAGAAATATATCTAGAAGGGGATGATCATACCCTACTTGGAAATGACCCACTTAGCCCTGCTGCATCTAATCATGTTTCGGTCATTTCCGGTTTGATGAGGCTTGAGGCAAACGATTACTTTTTCACATAGCACATATCACATTCTTTGAATGCCACATTGCCATTTTCGTTTAACTACTAATTGCCTTCCACAAAAATACAACCCTTGAGCTCGTAAATCAAAAGGAGGGTGTTAAGCTAAGAGAAGTTGCCTTCTCCGCCACCACTGATGTACGTTTGTAAAAACCAATGTACGTAATCGTTAGAAATGCAATGTCAGACAAACGTCCATACAAGTTGTCCAGGAACAGGACAAACCGAAGGCACTTTCCTCGGCCATTATTAGGCGAGAAGCCCTTGCAATCCGCAAAATCTCCATCACGAGGAGACCACTGCTATATATAACTCTATAATGGGTGCGACCCCGAGCAAATCAACAAGCAGTCCCCACGCTATGAATATCCACGGTCTTTAATAATCATCGTCTTCAACATGTCTTCACGTTCGAACGTATACATTAGTTCGAAGTGGTTTTCGGATAGGAATTAACCAAATCCGACTTCGGTTCCTTCGAAATCCAATCATCGATAAAAAGTGAATATGAGTATATAGGATTTATTATGTCTCTTTTCACTTTAATTCTTTTCGGATGATTTCGAATTCTCTTTCTTTTGACTTAGAGTGATTTCTAAGAAATTCATTCTTTTGCTTTGGAAAACATCTCAAATTTCCTTACTTAACTTTCAATTAAACCCTTTAACTTTTAGGCGGGTCAAAAACAATGTTATTTAACACATCGTTTACAATAAACCCTAAATCAATCTTAACAAACATTTTGAAGTAAATAGGTAGAAATCATTCATTTAGAGATTGCTTAAATTTTGGGATAATACCAATCTTCTTTTAATTCAAAAACTTAACACGGAATCTTTTTACTTAAGAGCATCAGGGCTTTCCTTTCGATTTGTTTCACCCCTCGCCTAAGAAAAGAAAACATAGGCCAAGTAAGTTCAGGGCACTGGTTGCTCCATCCTTAACCTTAGTTAAACACCTAGTTTTATCTTCCCAGATCTCACAGGCGGGACAAATGTACTAGTTGTTTCCGCATACTCAGATTTTCAACTTTATTTTGGAATTGCTTATAAATATCCCAAATTATCTTTCAAAATGCTTAATTATCCTTTTTAAAACATTCACATTTTATTCTGGGAAACGTCGTTACATTTAAACTCATATTCCAAAAGTTATAGAATTCACAGCATTAAGTGCTACGGAAAGTGCTAAATAAGCTTATTTTGAATTAAACAACTTTTAAACATTCGATAATTCATTTTTCCAATCCCAATCTCTTTTAAATCATTTAAATAGATTTATAAAATTTATTCCATATTTTTCCATAACTAAAAACATCCATTTAAACAAATTTCCTGTTATGGTCACTAAACTGCACTAGCGCGATTTTTCTAGAAAATTGATTTGGACTTAATTCAAAATCTACTTATCGAAACTTTGATTTTCTTTCTTCATTTAGAAGATATGGATATAATAGTCCGAAATTTTCTTATCTCGAAGAATTCCGAGCTATATTCCACTCTATACACTCATTTGAACTTTTCGGCGTGAAATCGCGAGCAACCGTTGCGCGACGCGTCTAGTTTTAACTTATTTTTCAATATTTGAAATAATCAATTCAAATTGGATTTCAACACTTATAAAATCGTTAGAAACCATTTTAAATCAATATTTTCACTTTTTAAAGTATTTAAAATGAATTTCACTATTATCATATTATAATATTATTATATTCAGATTATTTTAATAATAAATTTTAAATTCCAATTTCAATTCAATTTCAATTCTTATCTCAAATTAAACACATCAAAAACTTAGATTTCAAATCTAATTTCATTTTAAACTTCAATTCATTCTCAAACTAAACTTCACTTTTTCAAAATCGATTTCGATTTCGATTTCACTATTCATCTTAATTTCAATTTCTAATTAACTATCCTTTTCAAATCTGATTCACTTCATATTTCAAATTCTCTTTCATTTTAACTTTATTTTCACTTCTAAATTAAAAGAGACTTATTCTTCCACAATATCTCATATTACTAAAATATGGCCTTTTTAGATAACGGGATTACTTGATCAAAATGAACATATCCAATATTCATATTTATCACTAACATAACATCCATTCAACCAATCACATTCATATGATTTCAAATCTAACGTTTACTTTTAATATCATAACGGGATATATTATCACAATTCACTTAATTTACTAACTATTAAATCATCCATATTAACAATCAATTTGGTATAAACATTCATATGTCATAAGGGTGTAAATATGATTTATAACATAATCAAAATATAAATTCAAAAGCAATGAAAATTTCTCACCATAAACCAAAGCGATTAACTTCCTACCAACATTCTAATCAACCACCACTTTACTAATTAATTCCTACTCCATTAAACACAAGCAAACAACACCCTCTCCCATCCAATAGCTTGGCCGAGGCTTGAGATGGAGGTTGACCGAAAATATAGAGAAGAAGCGGTAGAGCTTTGAACTTGAATTCCCAAGATTTAGATCCGAAAAATAGGTCATCTTCTCTCTTGTTTTTGACTCTCTTACTCACAAAATTTGAAAACTTATTAACTGAAAAGTTGTTGCAAATTCTTTTCTATTTAATTTGAAAAAAAGAATCATTTGATCCAAGTTGTTTTGAGGGAGATATGTTCAAAATAAAAGAGCTATTCTCGGATTCACAAAAATAAAGCCCGAAAATACACTTCAAAGAAATGGGTTTCACGTATAGCAAACCTCAAAACTGGAAAAAGTGATCAACATAAAAGTTGTAGCCACTGAAATTTCATATGGTTTTAAAAAAAAGAATTTCTAAATTTGGATCTGTTATGATCAAGTTATAATCAAAACAAAACGGCCTATTTTCTGGCTTAAAAACTGGGCCAGAAAATGCACTTGAAATAAGTGGAATTTTGACATAGTAAACTTTGGAATGAAACAAAGTGATAAACATGAAAGTTATAGCCACTGGAAAAATAAATGATTTAAAAAATATAATTTTGCATTTTGGTTCTGTATTGAAGAACTTATGGCCGAAAAAAGAAGAGGTAAAATATAGAGAAAAAAAGGAGTTTGTTTTGAAGAAAATAAACATTGATTTCTTTTGAAAATTTGTAAATATTTTGACATTATTTATTTATAATATTTTTCTATGGCATGGAAGCCATTAGAGAGGAGAGGAAGAAGACGAAGAAGCTTGATAAAAGAAGAAAAGAAAATGTGAATGAAAGTGAAGAAGGCGGTGAATATTTATAGAAAAAGAAAGAAAGTGGTAATTTACCAAAATAACCTCTTACCAAATTACCAAACTAACCTTACTTCAACCTAAAGCAATCTCCACTTTTTTAAAACTTAACATCACCTTTCACATCCTTACTTTATGTCTTAATCCCTTAAGAACTAAGCTAAGTAAAATAATAATTATGTTGGCTTTTGATGTGATATTGGTTTGATGTTTACTTTTGACCTTTCTTACTTACTTTTGTTAATTCTTACTTAATTTTCTTAATGACTTCTAGAAGTTTTCTAACCTTGTTTAGTAAAAGTAAACTTGATTAATTAATTAATTAATACTTACACTATTAGAATATATGTTCATATATAAGAAAATAAAGGTGCGACGACGTTGCGACAACTTTTAATCGACAAAACGTCATTTTTCGACAAAATGTTTTACGGTCACATTTTGATGTTTTAGTTAAACTATTTATTTATGTAAACCAAATTTAAAAATGAAATTTTTATTTCTTTAAATAAATTAAAACAAGTCTCTTTATATTTTAAAATCATATTTAATTAATATCAAAATCTCTAATTTTACAGTGTATGTAAAACTGACAAAATGCGACAAATTTTTGGTTATTTTTGTAAAACGAATATTAACAAACTTTTAAATCTTTTAACATACTTTTATTATCTTTATTAGATGTTTTAAATAAGATTTATCTTTTTAGACAGGTATTAAAATCCATTTATTTAAGCCTTTATCTATTTTAACAAAACTTAACTTTTGTCGATTTGTTCTAAAATCCAAATTTATACTTTTTAATACATTAAATATAGGAATAGATAATTATTTATATATATAACATATTTATTTAAGATTTAAACTCCTTTTAAATTTAGATCGAACGAAATCTCTCATTTTCGAAGTAGCGAAATTACGGGTCGTTACATTAGGCTTTGTGTCTGAATCGAAGTTTATGTTTTCCCCTTAAACTCCTAGGTGTTCAGAATATGATTTGAGAAGATCGAGAGTTAAGGTTTTACAGGTTTAGTGGGTTGGATGAAAAACTTTCAAAGACGTGCAGGAGGCAATGCTAGCTATATAGGAGCTATTATGTTTTATCTCCGCTGTGATGTATTTAGAATGATTGTTTATTTAATGCTTTAGTCATCCAAAGGGGCATCTTCATATGTGGCTCTTGGCGTAATCTGTAATAATAATATTTGATCAAACTAGGAATCGATTATGGGATGATTTAATTTGAATATGAAATATTTCTTTGAAATGTAATCAGAAAAGCCATTTTAATTAGTGATTGTTTTATTTCATATTCATGTGCTTCTGATATTATGGGTATCATTAAAATTACCGTATTTTGTCATCGGAAGTTAATACTGTAGATGATTATAGCATCTGTAGTGCTTAGCTTCGGACCTCATGATAGATGATGTTACAATTTTGTTTTATAAAACATCACACTAAACCCTAATGTTCCGCTAAGGCAAAATGTCAATTCTTGAGTTACAATCTCAGATGTTCTATATTAAGATAATTGAATTGTGTAGATATTGCTATTTTAAGGTTTTACATTCTATTTCACTTCTTATCTTTTTATTTGGACCTGATTATCGGTTTTGAAAAGAATAAATTAGAAAATGGTATGTAAGGTATGGATTATTTATTCTTAGTTTGTACTGCTTATTTTCTCAATTTAAATAGAAATTCTCATTTTCAGTTTTATAAAAAGAAGGTGAATATAAAATAAAATTATTTGAATTGTAAGTTCTTATTGATGTTGATTCCGCTATTTTAATGTAAAATAAGTCTAGTATGGATTCTATTTTATATAAGTCTGTTAATTAAATTGTGAATATTGAATATATGGTATATTTATCGGTATGGAATTGGACTTGTTTAAATTTGAAGTTTTGACATTTAAACATTAGTTTACCATGCACTCTTCCCACGCATAGAAATATTTTGGACGTGTGCATGTATATAACATATTAGTTACATATTTAATATGTTGTTAATTATGATTAATCCCCGTTGGGAAAGAAGTTAATTGTAAAGGAGAAATAAGAGTTTTCATATAAGGCCTTGATATGGAATACAGTGAGATGTCTGATAATATGTTAAGAGAGTGTTGTAAATTATGATTAATTTATGGGGATGCTAGGTCGGTCAAAAATACATGGAAGTCTACCTAGCTAATCTGACTACCAGTAGTGTGACTGTGGGACTGATTGGAGACATCATCTATAATAAGTACCCATGGAGTACACGGGACTAGTCCCAAATTCTTTAGGGTAAACTTGTCCAACCAATTTGGCTACTAGTACATATAAATAAGGGACTAATGTGAGTAATCATAATTAGGATACGAGTCATAATACGTAGAACCTGCTTCGGGGTTAGGGTTAGTAAGTGGCTAATTGAGGGCTTGCCTCCTTGCTAATTAAGAAGTATTAAATGGTCAGGGACAGTGGTTAAGCATGGTAGTAGATATCTCGGGAAATGTCCACCTTGGGTTTGAGGTATTAAGAAGTTATTATAGGGTCCGCCTCTACCATAAAGGAGTACTAAGTGGCCTGATGAGATTTTATATGATGTCAGCTACGTAGTATCAGAGATAAATTCGCCTTGTGATATGTAAGTTAATTACTAGAATCTTCCAAAAATAAGGTATTAAATGGTCGGAGTTAGCCTTGTTCCTATTGAAAAGATATTAAGTGACTTGGGTGTTATCTCTTACATTGTTAGGACATTATTGATGATAGATACGGATTATTGAATTGAAAGAGTAATGGTTGTGGTATTGAGCTGGGTTAGAGCTCATAGTTAAAAGATTTAAAATATAGTTAGGATGCGTAATACATACTCTTATTTAAATTATACTACCCAGTACTATTTAGAATGGATTAAAGTTTTTTTTTCACCAGACATTGTTGTTCTGACTCCCTCCTCATTACGACATAGGCTGGAGCAAAAATGCAAATTTTGGAAAATGGAGGGCAGAGACGGGAACTTGTGGCAGTTATTATCTATTTACTTATGCTATTAAATTTCAGTTAGACATGATGATGTATTTTGAGATATTTCACTATGGATATTTGATGTTGTTATTTTGTGTTTTTTTGACATTTGAATTTTAAATGAAATAAGTACCATTTCTGACATTATATTTTATCCTTCCATTATGAAATTATGAATGTGTAAATAGATTACTTTGTGGATTATTCTTTGTATCAATTTTACCAACCAACAGCCAGCTTTGGAATGGGTCTAAGGTTTGATGGTCTTTTCTAGGTCAAAAATTAGGCCCGTTCCAAGGCGGGTTGTTGATTTGGTATTATATCTTAGGTTACTTGATCAACCGGGATAATCATACGTATGAGTGGCATACTTGTTATTTTTGAAAGTACTTTCAAAACCCCTATTATATATATTATCTTTGAACATATGCAAACACACTAGGAAAATCTTTATTTCAACATATAATGCAATCTTAGGAAATTATAACTAAAAGTTTAACCTACAAATAGTAGATCATTCCTAAAAATCATTCTTTTGAGACTATGAACCCCTCCCAAGAGATACCCACTATCCAAGGGTGCCTAAATGGTTTAAACAATACCTCAGACATGTTGGACAAGTTCCATGCGTCAACCTGCTACACCAGCGGCATGTTGCCCCGCCCGCTGAAGCAACACCCCGTCCATGGACTTCCCCAAGATGTGCAAGGATTTCCTAAACATGGAAGGAAGGGTGTATTCACGAACAGAAGGTTTCGTGGAGACGAAGGCATGGATAAATAATTATGAGAGAATATTTCAGGAGCTTGGTTAGGAGGACCTGATTAAGCGAAGAATGGCGGCTTGGCATCTAAAAGGAGAGGCATTATATTGTCGGACGTTTATGGTTGAGGAGAACGAGGATAGAATTATTACCTAAGATGAGTTCAGAAATCGATTTGAGTTGCGACTGTGTTAAGGGCTTAGTTAAGCTTGAGGTTGGAATGAGTTATATAGCTTAGGCAGGGAGACTCCATTTTGAAGGAATATATTAGTAAATTTACAGAGCTAGCTTAATTCGGAATGAGTATGATTGACACCCCTATGAAAAAGGATATGAAGTTTGTTAAGGGCCTAAACTTCGCACTTAGAGAGCTATTACTGCCCCAAGATCCCACTGGCACTACATATGAGATGTCGATTGAGATGGCTTTGCTACAGATAGTTAGTGCATAGGAAAAGGAGAATGGGAAGGAGAAAGCAAGACTTACTCAAAATCGAGGAGCCAAGAAGGGAGGCTTTTAGGCGGATAAGAAGGCGAAAGGGAAGTTCAAGAAGGAGGGTAAAGTGCGTAAGAGATGCCTAAAGAAAGAATGTGTCGCTAAAGATTATAGGGTGAACCTGTTTAAGGAAGCTTTTAAAAGGAAGTGCTATCATTGCCATGAAGAGGGGCACTTCAAGAATCAGTGTTTGATGCTTGCGAAGGAAGGGCTAAGTGAGTAAGCCTACACCATTGAGGCATCCTTATCTGGAGAAGACCACCCACTAGAGACCAAGGGAAGGCTGCAATGGAAGGTATAACCTTTTATTTTAGGAATACAATTCGTAACCTATTCGACTCTAGAACATCGCATTCATTCATAGGTAGGAATGTAGTTACTCCTTGGGTCTTCAAACCTAAATTGTCACCAACCTAATCGTAGTCTCGAATCATTTTAGAGGGTCGATACATCTTTCTTCAATTTGCAAAGACCTAGTTGTGGGTATATGTAACTTTGTAACACGTATGTCCTTAATATTGATGGGTATGGAATTATCTTAGAAATGGATTGATTGTCGTATTATGGGGTTGTCTTAGATTGCGATAGGAGAGTTGTATCGTTGAAAAGTACGAAATGACAAGATATAGATGTCTGTTATACACCCTAAACTTCATATATGAGTTAAGCTATCTATACTTGATGAAACAATCACAAGACGAGCTTTCATCTATACCCGTAGTTTGAGAATTTCCTAATGTCTTTGAAGATGTCTTAGGTCCCCCACTAAGTAGGGAGATGGAGTTTAGGATAGATTTGGATAAATACGCTAGACCCGTCGCTCTGGCATTAAGGAATATAGCCCCTAAAGAAAGGCAAGAGTTAGATAAGCAGATCTCGAAGCTATTGTGGAAAGGATACAACCGATGGAGTACTTATAAATGGGGAGCCTTGATTGTCTTTGCCACTAAGGCAGACGGCTCATCAAGGCTATGTGTCAATTATAGAGATCTCAACAAATTGACCAAGAAGAATAGGTACTCCATACCTATAATAGACGACTTGTTTAATCAACTTGTGGAAGACAAAATCTTCTCCTAATTGGACTTGGCTATATGATTTCATCAGTTGAGGATAGTAGAGTATAGCAAATCGAAGACCATATTTTACACCTAGATGGACTTTATGAATGGAAAATGACTCCTTTGGGATTGACAAATGCCCCCGCATACCTTGTAGATTTGGTGAGTAGAGTATTTAGGGGACAACTGAATAAATTCATCATAGTGTTTTTTGATGACAATTTAGTATTCTCCAAGAGTAAAGGAGAGCGTGAAAATCACTTAAGGGAGATACTAGGGACTTTGAGAAGGTACCAACTTAAAGTCAAATTCTCAAAGTGTTACTTTCGGAAAAAATAGGTAAGATTTCTTTGGCACGTTGTTTCTAAGCATGGATTAGCAGTGGACCTTACAAAGGTGGAAGCTATTCAAGGTTGGAAGATTCTGAAGAATGCTACGGAGGTTAGGAGTTTTCTAGGGATAGGAGTTATTATAGGAAATTCATAAAGGATTTTGCAAAGATAGTAGTCCATTTAACTCACTTAACTAAGAAGAATCTAGTCTTTGCATGAGATGAAATGTCACAGAAGCATTTGAATAGCTAAAGGAACTATTAACAAGTGCATCAGTAGTTACCATTCCCGATGGGATGAAGCCATTTACAGTTTACACGGAAGCATGTTGCATAGGATTGGAATAAATTTTTATGCAAGAAGGAAGGATGACAACTTATGCTAGTAGGCAATAAAATGACCATGAGAATAGATACCCAACTCATAACCTAGAGTTAGCAGCTATTTTTTTGCACTAAAGATGTGGAGGCGTTATCTTTTGGGGAAAATGTTTGAGTCGATCACCGACCCCAAATCACCAAGTACCTATTTTCCTAAAAAGATTTAAATCTTTGGTAGTAGAGGTGGATTGAAATTATAAAATCTTTTGACTTCGAGATATAGTATACCCATGGAAAAAGGAATGTTGTCGCCAACGCCCTTAGCTGGAGGCATGCTACCTTAGGTGCTATATATGAGTAGAGCCAGTTGGATCTCCTCTTAATTTTAACTTCTAACCACCAACAACACCCGCTCAAGGTTATTTGGAAACAATGGAGATTAGGCCAACATTGACGGATATCATTAGACTTGAATAAAAGAAGGAAGAGGAGATAGTTGATATTTTGTGCAAGCTAAGTAGAGGAGAACATTTCCCCTACGTTAGTAGATATGAAGTTGATGAGAAGGAATGTTTGAGGAGAGATGGATGTCGTTGTGTTTAAAGATTGATGGTGTGTTAGAGGAAGTGCTTGCTGAGTGTCACCATTCAATTGACCATTTACCTCGAAAGAGATAAGATGTGTATGGATATGAAGCAAATTTTCTATTGGCCAGGAATGAAGAAGAGGGTAGCTAAATTTGTTTCTAGATGTTTGACATGCAAAAGAATAAAGGCAGAAAAAGGGAAGCCTGGAGGATTTTTATTGCCATTGGAGATTCTGACTTGGAAATGGGAGCATATATTGATGGACTTCATAGATGAGTTGCCTAGGAGCTAAAGAGGCAATGAAATAATTTGAGTTATAGTGGAACCACTAACTAAAAGCATCCATTTTATTCCCATTAGAAGCAATAGAACCGTATCATCTCCAACACAGATTTGTATTACGAAGGTGGTCTAACTTCATGGAATTTCGATTAGCGTCATTAATTATAAGGACCCCTTATTTACTAGTGAATTATGAGGAGTTTGCAGGTAGCTTTAAAAACTTCATTGAATCTTAGCACTGCTTAAAATCCACAGGCCGATGGTCAAATCGAAAGGTTGAATAGGACCTTGAATGATTTGTTAAGAAGTTGCATCATGGTCTATGGAGGAAACTGGAAGAAACAACTACCTTTAATAGAATTTGCTTATAATAGTCACCAAGCAATGCTACGTATGACACCTTATGAAGCGCTTCATAGGAGGCTATGCAAATCACCAAATTGTTGGTGGGAAACCACCGACAAACTCCTACGTAGATCAGATTTAGTTAATAAGACTTCGAAAAAGGTAATTGATTAGGCAGTGTATGAAGGCCGTGTAAGACTATCAAAAATCCTACATGGACAAGAGAAGAAAGGAGTTGGAGTTTGAGGTTGGAGCCATGGTGTTTATCAAAGTTCCCTCTCTTAGAAAAGTTGTGAGATTTGGAATGTCGGGAAAGTTGGCACCAAGATTTGTTGGGTCTTTTTGAGTTTTGAAAAGAATCGAAAAACTTGTCTACCGCATGGAGCTACCAGATAAATTGGCAGGAGTCTATCACTTTTTTCACGTTTCGCACTTGAGGAAATGCGTTCATAGCACAACCACTGTGCTAAAGCCTGATCAATTAGGGGACACTAAGACAGAGTCAATAGCATCCTAAGCCACAGCGTGCATTATGGAGCACGTAATTAGGAAGCTCAACAACAAAGAAGTTAGTCTAGTATGAGTATAATGGGAAGACAACTTGGTGGCAAGCACATGGGAAACTAAAGAGAAGATGAAGACTTCTCATCCTGAGCTTTTTACTGGTAAACTTCTCTCTCCAAAATTAGGTTTTGGTTGTATCAAGATTTCTAGATTGGATGGTAGAAGATGGTTGCCACGCTTTTTTACTATAACTTTGCACTAATATAGAAAATTTATGCAAATTTTAGGATACTTACATACATGTGTAAATGTCACGATCATACACTCACGCTAGGATTGAGCTCACTTATAGTATGTCTGCATACAAAATCACATTGCACTTTTAGTTGAGTAGAGAGTTGTGTAGATAACTTGGTTGTATAACATAGATGCTCTGTGCGAGTGACATTGTCCATCGCTTAGGGATTTCGGAGACAAATTCCTTTTAAGGGGGAGAATGTAGCACCCCACAAAAATTAACAAGAAATTAACTAATAAGAAAATAATTAATTAATTAATTAATTAATTAATTACAAGGCTAAAAATGGAAATTTTTACTATAAACTTTGAAATTAAGCTAAAAAAAGTTGTGTCGTTGCGTTCGTGAGGATTTTCTAATCAATTTCCATATATAATGTTTTGAAAACGAACATCAAACAAAAAATTTATGGACATTTGAAGTTTTCGGATTCAAAATAATTTAAGTGGAATTCAAATTCAAATAATTAATAAATTGTTAAATTTGAAATTCAAAAAGTAACAGTTGTTAAACTTAGAGGCTAAGTAAACATTAAAATAAATATTAATGTTAAAAGTTAATTCAGGAAATAAATAAATAAACATTAACAGAGGAAAAGGTTCCAAAATAGTCCAATCAATTGACTGCTCCCTATGGCTGGTTGGTCGACTGCTATACCTAGTATGGACCGATTGACCGGTGAATGTTGTTAGCGGCTATGGTTTTCACATTTTGAACGGCCTGGATTTTATTATTTTAATCCAACTTAAATAAAACGGTTTTGGTGTTTTCTAACCACTATAAATAAGAGCCTAGTCCCCCTCACTTTTATTCACAAATTATTTTAGCTACCAAGTGAAGTTCTGCTAGTCTCTCTCCTCTAAGATTGAGAAAATATTCTACGGTTTCAGGTAAGAAATTTTAGATGCTTATTATTCAGCTTCTAATCTTTTTCTCTTCCAATCCCTAAATTTCCAAATCTAATTTTTATACGATTCCCTTATTGTATATTTATAAAAGGAGAGATCCATAAGAGATTAAAGTAGACGTAATGAATCTAAAAAGGAAGAGCAAAGGACTTGTTATGAGTGATAATCTTAGGCTATCTTATTTTAGTAATTGTATTGTATAGCTTGGATTCGATATATGCCTTTGGCGAATATTTTCTACGAAAACATCACACTAAAACTCCATAAATTTTCTAAAGAGAAATGTTAATTCTTAACTTAGAATCTCAGTTATTTTGTATTAAAATAATGGAATAGTGTATACGTTGCAATTTTAACGTTTTACATTCTGTTACACTTTCTATCCTTTTCGTGGGATCTGATTAAGTGTTTTGAAAAGAATAAATTAGAAAATGATGTGTATGATACGAATTCTTTTATTCGTAGTTTGCACTACCTATTTCTACAATTTAAATAAAAATTCTCTTTTTCAATTTTGTAAGAAGAAGCTGAATGGAGTGTAAAAGTATATGAATTTTATGTTTCAATTAATTTTTATTCCGCTACTTTAGTATAAAACAATTCTGATATGGATTCTATTTTATACAAGTCTGTTAACTGAATTATGGATATTGAATATTGAATATTTGTTGACATGGAATTGGACTTGTAAATTTGAAGTTTTGACATTTAAACGTCGGTTTAGGAAGCAATCTTTGCACACTTAGAAATACTTTAGGCGCCCTGTGTGTGTATGTATTAGCGCAATTATAATTAAAACCTATTGATTACATAGTTAATAGGCTATTAATTTTCATTAATCCCCTGACGAATGAAGTTAATTGTAAAGCGAAATAAGAGTTTTCTTATATGGCCCTAATATGGAATGCAGGGAGATGTGTGATTATATGTTAAGAGAGTGCTATAAGTTACGACTAAGTTATACAAATGAGATGTTTGATAGTATATTAAAGTAAAATACAATAGTGGATATCTCGGGAAAGTTCTGCTTTGGGTTTGAGGTATTAAGAAGCTATTATAGGGTCTTCTTCTCCCATAAAGGAGTATTAAGTACCTTGATGAGATTCTGTGTGACGTCACCTATATATCATCGGAGAGGAGTCTATCTTGGGATTGGTTTGCAAATGACAAAGACCTACCTAAAATGGGGTATTAAATGGTCAGAGTCTATCTAGTTACTTTTTAAAAGGTATTAAGTGACTTGGGTATTATCTCTTACAGTGTTAGGACATTATTAACGATAGGTACATGTTATTGGTTTGAAAGAGTAATGGTTATGGAATTGGACTGGGAAAGCATTAGGGCTTATAATTGGAAGACATACAATATAGTTAGGATGCATAAAACATATTCTTATTTAAATTATACTGCCCAAGTATTAATATAGCAAGGCTCGAGATTTCATTCACCTGATATTGTTGTTTTGACTCCTTCCTTATTACAACACAGGTTAGAGAAGAAGATGCAGATTTTTGAGATGGAGGGCAGAGAAGGGAACTTGTGGCAGCTATTATCTATCTACTTATGTTATTATATTTCAGATGTACTCATTTAGACATGATAGTGTATCTTAAGATATCACATTATGGATATGTGGCATTGTTATGTTGTGTTTTTTTTGACATTTGAATTTTAAATGAAATGGGTACTATTTCTCATATTATATTTTATCATTTCTCTGTGAGATTTGAATGTGTAGATAGATAACTCCATGGATTATTCTTTGTTTCAATTTTACCAACCAGGAGCTAGCTTTGGAATGAGTCTAAGATTCATTGGGTATTTTTTGGGTCGAAAATTAGCCCCATTTTGAGGTGGATTGTTGCATTCTCTCACATAACCATATAAAAGATATGTACAAGGTCCAACTCCATGCTCTCAACATCTCAAGCTCTCCTCGATAGCGGTAACATCGATGTGTATGGGGTTACGCAACTTCAAAGACTCTTAGTCTCATAGACAATCCAAAACATTGATAATCACATGATAATCATTTAGACTTTCAACCTCATAGAAATCAACCTAACTCTAAGCCAAAGAAATAATCATACAATCTCTCATACCTCTACTAATCCACTCAACTCTTAGTATCATGGACAAACACCAAGATTCTCAATTCTTTGTGTTCTCGGCATCGTAAATATCTATTTCGGCATTGTTCTTGACCAATGATCAGATCAGCTCTCTGCCATAAATACAATGATCTCATATAGGTGTCTTAGCATCTCATGCTAACTCGTCAATAACTAGACAGGGGATCGATGGCTCTCAACCTACAATAGAAGCCTTCCTCACACACTCTCAGTGCTACTCCTATAGTCTTAGTTGCCTCGACGTCCATCATGATCAAATATCCATTAAGTGCAAGACTATGCTATGTGTTGGTCACGAACCTGCAAGCGTCCCTAATGGTAACAAACTGCTGGTATATGTGAAAAAAGGGCAGTCCATAGACATCAAAACGCATGTCACAGTTTCATGGAGTGACCCCACAATAAGGCCCCTAGGTTGGATATTAGCCAATCTGGTTTTCCTAATGTCATATAATAGGAGTATTCACACAATAGATAGACAAATATGGCGCTCTACTAGCTCTCTCAGTGCACCACCATAAATATAATACCTCATATACTCGACTCTATTAGAGTGACATCTACTTACTGAAAGCAATCGACCAAACATCAGCTCGGGCATCTCAGACCACCTGGTGTTACTCGCTCTTTTATTCAATGCTCGTAAATTTCATTCATTATTGGATAATTATTCTATATAACAAGTTCAAAGAATAAGTGGAGAAATATCACCAAAAGCCTCATACTAGATGGTATTACAATTCTGTTTATTCTAATTCCTCATTACATAGAAATATAAAAGCAATCAATACATTCAATTCTATTATTTATTGATTTGTAAGGGGTTTAAAAAACAATTTTTCCTAAAATATCCACAACAACTAGAAATCAATACTCAACTAAAAGAAAATCATATTAAAAAATTCTCATTCATTCTTCTACAGTTTCAAAAGTAAATATTTGTAAACTTCTCATTTAATTACAAGGATATCTTTAAATTTAAATTCAATTCCCAACCCCTGAAAATTATGCTTTCCATAATAACTTAATTCAAATTCTTTTATATATATTCCCATATTCTTTTCAAATGATTTCCTTTTTATTAAAAACAATAATTATCAAATACTAAGAATATTTCTTTCAGAATATTATTTCATAAACTTCTAATTTAATACATTTAACTAATATTAACTAATCTCTTTAAAAAAATGAATTTCAAGCACCATTTTATAAAGATCATTTATGTATATTATAATCAACGGTAAATTAATAAAAATAAAAATATTCAAAATTTAGCTTATTTAATCATATCCTAAAATTCATCATTTTTCAAAATAATTTCTATTCATAGAATACTTAAAGCAATTAACTTAAATAATTTTCTGCTACGAATACTATTTCCAACTAAATAAAAATCATTTAAAAATACACTATTTATTTTCAAAAATATTTCAATTCTTTCAAAACCTTTTATTTCAATTTATTCATCATCTTCCGATCAATTACTAATGTGATCCATTACAACAACATTCATTCAAAGCTATGTAATACAGTTTCATCCATTTCACTTTATACCAACAAACAACTCATCAACAAATTTATATACAAATAGGATCTAGATCTCAACGGTGACTTATCAAAATATAACCCGCCCAAATAATGCCAATACTCCCAATCAACTATTTAATACCATTGCGCAATCAAGAATTTCAATCAAGCACAAAATACAATGTAATAGACTATAATGTGAGTGAAGAATTTACTCACCGAATTGAAGCTTTCCAAACTAGTATCGCCACCGCCATGCAACTCCTTCACGTTGCATGCTACAATCACCCTCAACCATAGCTAAGCTCATCACTACAGCATCCACCATCGTGATGCCACTACTAGAGCTGCTAGCAAAATGTAGCGTGCACCAATCACCAAAGTCTTGACTTCCATCATTATCTGCTCATCCAACCTCATTCACATGCCATGTCTCTACTTCAGTTGGGTGCTTCAAATATTGCAGTCCATCCTTGCCGACAATCACGAAGCTCTTTTCCACCGGTCAGACCACCATGCCAAAATGAGGTCGCTCCCAGATATGCACCAGGTCTCGACGTCGACGTCGACGTCGACCCTACATGCTGTCCATGTGATATATTAATTATAATTTTTCTCTCTCCATGAATTAGAATTGAAGATTTAAGGAAAAAATTAGGTATATGGGGAATAAGGGTTGGAAGTAGGCCTGATATGGGTAGGCTAGGTTTTCTAGAAGAAGGGAGAGAGGAATTTTAAATGGACCTGAGCCGAAAGAAATTTAGGCACTTTAGATTATAATTCAATGTAATTTAAATTTATCTACACATCATTCAACAAATTATATATTGATAATTAGACAATTCTATTCAATACTACTAGAATATTCTTATTTAATCATTCATTGTACTATTTCAAAAATAAATCTATATTTTCAACTATTTCAGTCATATAGAAATGATTTACATTCCAAAATATTTTATATTGATTAAAACAATTTATTCAGTTTTAATATATTATCTGAAAGGAATTTATTAATCAAGTCAATTTACTAAAAATCTTTTGTTAACTAGAATTTAATTAACAAAAAATTTATTGTAAAAATAATTAATTATCATAAATAAAACAGGAATATCTTATTATAATTATATTTATTTATTTATACGGTCGATAAAGAAGGGTTATTACAATATCTTTATGAAGTATTTGCTATGATATGTAATTATCGAGAATGGTTTACTTTTATAAAAATTATGGGCTAAACATACACGTGCACACACATAAAGAAAATATAAAGATTGAAATGTGGAATAAATATTTTATGCATATTGAAGATTGAAGCTATGTTCGTATATTGCAAACCTTATATAATCTTTAAACTTCACTTACTTGGATTTGTTGAATGTGTAGAAGACGTGGTGCTTATGCTATGATGCTTTTTAATTATTACGTACCGCTTGGGGATATGATTTCTTATCTTCATTATGTGCTTTATATTCTATGTTCATATTCAATTCACTTGTGCTTAGATGCCATACATTCTATGTCTAACACATATGTACATCACCTTGAAGCTTGATGTTATTTATGTTTCATGTTCACTCAAATATGAAATCGTTAAGTAAACCCCTTAGTGACATGGGGTAAAATTAAAGTTAGGTGTATTACCATCATAAATATGAATGTGTAAATTGAATAATTAAATTGACAAAAGTGGTTTGAGATACTAGATTGGTTCGATATCCATCCTAACTAGCTTGACTACGAGGTAGCATCCCAAATCACGACAATTTGGCCTCGTTGTCACAGGTCTAATGATATGTTTCATGGGCGCAACAAGTGAGGCAGGGAAATATAATGTGATAGATGGATAGTGTGGATCGCCAGTGATGATCGGTGAGATATGTACTACATCAAATAGGTCGTGTGGAGGAACTCATCATTCTAGGCCGAGGGGAAAGCATCATCCATGGCGACATTCCAGGGTGTTGATTGATCTTCTGGTGGATTGAAAATGGCTAGGGTGTACTAGTTACCTACACATAGATACATATCGACCAAACTTAAAATAATGTGTGCTTTATAATGAATGTGGTAGTAAATAATTGTGATTTGAGGTGAATCACAATTAAGTAGATTTGTGATTGTAAGTCACATTGTTATCGGGACATAAGGCTTTGAGATGTGGGTTTGGTAGTGTAACATCCCCAATTTCGAGCTCCAAAAATAAATGTCAATTATGCTGCAGAAATCATTAAAATTATTTTCAAACGAAAAAATGGGATCAGTGTTTTTTTCACGACATTAAGTAGGGAAGCTAAATATTATTCATTATATAAATATTCAATTACATTTTCCATAATCTCAAACGTGCCCACGTAGAGGTAAAATATAATAAGGCATACCTCAAATATTAATTTTGATGACAACAAGCATATAAATATAGATATTAATGTTTTTCCTAGTTGCATAGAATATATTGCAGAATATTACAGAGGTACATAATGACTAAACTTGAAGACTGATCAGTATAAAGACTAAAGTTCAAGATTCAGGGATGACCAAGACTCATGAGTTTAAAGACAAAGATTTGAAGAGCTCAAGATTTTAGTGTGTGTCATTAGAATAAATTGTTAGTACTTGATAGTTGATTCTGATCTTTATCACAAATTTTTGATCTTTGGTACATTATCAAAGTAAATTATTTAAAATTCAGAATATATTTTAACAAATGTTTTATCAAATTTTTAATATTTTCAAAGTATTTAAAAACTATATTTAAATTATTTTACAAAAATATATAAGTCTAAAAGGAAACTCGTTTTTCAGAATTTACAAGTACATGTCGACATACCACTCCTAGATATTTCGACGTAGTGACCGTTGGTTTGTTTTTTAAAATTTGAAAAGAAGAGTATTTTGGACGCACCTCTTCACAAATGGATATATATGTTCATTCACTATATAAAGAGGAGTGTAAATGAATTTTCTAATCAATTTTTTTTACTTTCATCTTACTCCTTATTCTCTTGAAATATTTCTTGAAAAATACTTACTACATTCTTCAAAACTGCATAGAATCAATCCATACTCTACTAGATTGATTCTCTACAAATTATCTACTGTTTTGGAAGCATTCTTTCTAAATCTCAAAGCTATCAAAAGGACTATAGGATGTCTTATATCGCAAGTGCAATAATTTGTATTTGAAAATCAACATCTGTACTCTTATTTTTTTGGGTGTGCTTGTTGCCCATTCAAATCATGTGGGTATGCTTGTTACGGTTCAAATCAGGTGGGTGATCTTGTTGCCCAATAAATCTAGAGAGATTTCCCTAAACTCATATGGCAATATGGTGTATCTCGAAGCCTTGAAATTGAGATTGTTTTCTGGTTTGCTTTCTACCTGGTTAAAGTAAGCGATTGAAAAGAAACTTGTATAGTATTGTATGGGATTTGATGTAGGATTGGTTAATCCGAACCAATATAAAATCTTGGTGTCACCTCTCTTACTTTAATTTCTGTTACTTTCGTATTTATCCGTGATTGCGTCTTTGACTGCTTGATTAGTATAGATCTGTGTTGATAATCTATGCTTTGATTTAAATCTTGAATTTTTTTTAAAATGATTCATAAAATCTATAAAACACTATTCACCCATCCACTAGTGTTAAAGTAGCCTCAAGATCCGATACAACGTAACCCACATTTGGTATCCGACCATTAGGTTTTCAAAAATTCATAATCTGATTTTGGAAAAGTATAAATGGCAGGTAACACTAATTGTTCACTTTTTAACACTTTTGTAGAAGGGCAATCAACTAATAGAACTCCATCATTTAATGGTAGTAATTAGACTTATTGGTCATGCGGAATGAAGATTTATTTACAGTCTAATGGTTTAGATATTTGGAATATTACATATAGAGTGAATACACCGAACCTGAAACTGAAAACTCAACATGGACACCGGACCAAAATACACAAGCATATAATAGTTCTAAGGTCGTGAATATTTTATTTTGTTCATTACGTAAAAATGAATTTAACAGAGTTTCTATTTGGATGTCTGCATATGAAATCTTGAGAATACTGCAAGTTACATATGATGGCACTAATAAAGTGAAATAGACAAAATTTTACATGCTATCTAATCAACTTCAATTGTTTAAAATGAAACCAAATGAGTCTATTTATGATATGTATTCTAAATTTCAAGATATAATTCATTCAGTGGTACCATTCGGTAAAACAATTTTCGAAGAAGACCAAGTTAAAAAAAATTCTTAATTCATTATCTTCGGAATAAGATCAAAAGACATTAGCAATAGATGAATAGTATATCAAACATTAAAGAGTTAATTGATAAGCTAATGTCCTATGAAGCATAGTTGCAGGGTAAAAGGAAAACAAGGCAAACGAAAAGAAATCAATTGCATTTGATGCTACAACTGACGATAAAGATTTAGATGAAGATGATAATGATGAGGAGATTGCTTTTACAACACAAATTTCAAAAAATTCCTAAAGTACAGAAGGATGAACAACTTTTGTAAGATTTAAAACAAAATTTTTGAAAGCGGAAGTACTCTTAAGTGTTACGATTGTGGAGAAACTGGCCATCTACAAAGAAATTCCCATAGAAAAAGAAAACACCAAACACTAATTCATTCAAAAAGAGAAAAAGAGCTTACAATGCAACTTTAGATGGTTCTGATACTACATCAAGTGACAACGAACCACATATGGAAAATATCAACATGTGCTTTACAGTGACGGAAGATTAATCAAGACAGACAAAAGAAACGGCAATATTGATACCTTTTACATTTAATTTTTGTTTCGTTTATTTGTAAATATAGAATTCAGGAGTAAAAATAGATTATAATAATATTGAGTTTATATAAGTATACATACATACATACATATACATATACATATATATATATAGGACTTTATTGCTTTAGTTTAAATTTTGAAATTTTCGGCCTATATGTCGACATATGTCACATGGGTATGCTGAAATACCTGGTAGAAAATTAGAGGATCTTTTCAAATTCAAACTATTGAATTTCCCTCTTTTTTGCATTAATTTCAAAAGAAGAAAAGGCATCTTTTCAATTGAATAATATTAGTTCACTCTCTATTAATCAACACATCTGTATCCCTTCATTCACTCACACTTTATTTCAAAATTCAAAATCATACTTCAATCTCTTACCTTCAAAACAAATTATGCGTTTTATCTAATCACTTAATTCTCCACTCTCTTCGCTCGAAGTGAAAAATTGTGTGTTTTATATAGAAATTAAGTTGAAGAAAATGATTTTTTGGAAACATTTCGAAATCGCTTTATAAATTGCCTTTTCAGAACATCGTCAAGAGGACGGTGAGCATTCTGAGTGAAATGTTCTAAAAAGGCAATTTATAAAGCGATTTCGAAACGTTTCCAAAAACTCATTTTCTTCAACTTAATTTGTATATAAAACACACAATTTTGCACTTCGAGCGAAGAGGGAGGAAAATTAAGTGATTAGATGTCCTGATCAAACCAACCTTCCTCATCCAAACCATTAGGCTTACCAAAAAGACCAAAAGTCAACGTCGTAATGATCAAGAGTCCATTGAAACTTATATTGAGTGTATTACTTATGGAGAAGTATTTTCGGAAAGGTTGGCAAATTTTAATGAATTTTCTTCTTATGGTTTACAAAATCTTGCTTTAGAAAATGGTATTCTTTTTATTTAACCGATTTATCTCAAAACAATTTTGATTGCTATCCCGATCTGGTTAAAATATTTTATGAAAAATTAAATGGAATTTTTTTCAAGGAGAAGAATGTTCAGTTTGAAGTAGTGTCAAAGTTACTATTGTTATTTTGGATTGAAATTCTTGGTCAAATTATTGATTGTAAAAGAAGTGGAAATGCCCTGTCCACTTTTAAAAAATATTATGGTAATAGAGAAGTTATGCGTGATTTATTTTTTAATGATGAAGGGTATGGTTTTAGTGGCAAGAATCTTAGCCCTAAAGCAACACTAATGGGTCTTATTTTACAACAAAGTATTACACCGAGGATGAGGAATTATTATAATAACCCGACTTAAAAGGTTTTTAAAGCCCTTTTCACTATTTTTGGAAAATATGATATAAATTGGGCACAAGTGATTTTGGATGACTTTTTTAAAAAGAAAATCTCTAGGCATGAGAATACCTTTTAACATGGTGTGCATCTTACTAGAGTTTTCAATTATTTAGTATCGACCTAAGAAGTGAAAATATTTTGCCTCATAAAGTTTTCGACAAAACCAGCCTCTCTCTTATGTACATTCCTTTTGAATTCAAACTGTGACTCTCTTCTTGAAAAGGAAGAAAGATTGGAAAGGGAAGAAGAGCAAGAGATTCTAGAAGAAGAAGGAGAAAATGATGGCATGGAAATTGAAGAGCAGGAAAAGCAGGAAGTAAGAGAGGAAGAGATGGACATTTCATCAGAAAACTTTGACAAACCTTCTCACATTCCAATAAAGAAATTCTCAAAAATGAAGA
Organism: Allium cepa; assembly: GCA_030765085.1. Classification (NCBI taxonomy): domain Eukaryota; kingdom Viridiplantae; phylum Streptophyta; class Magnoliopsida; order Asparagales; family Amaryllidaceae; genus Allium; species Allium cepa. The sequence goes on from CM060943.1 coordinate 436,850,007, forward strand.
AAAGCTTTTCAAAAACCAAAAGAATCTTAAATGTTCCTTTAATAAGCAGTTAACTTCTCTCTCGAATAGAGTGGACAAATACTTTGGAAAATTTATGTCTAAGGTTGGTGGAAATTCTTCATCTTTTTAAATTTACTTAGCCAATTCTATGATTTCTAGCTTTATGTTTTTTTAATTTCATGTCATTTCCATGCATTTTTCTATTATATTCATGTACTTCTCTTTTATATTAATGAAAATCACTTTAAATTTTACTTCTTGTTGTTTAATAATGTTATCTTAGTCTCCACAAATCATTAAAATAGAATAATATTAAATATAAACAAAAAGTAGAACAAAAGCATAAATGGTGAAAATTATGGCACATACGTCGACATACCCCCACATAGATATTTTGACATGCTAGTCGTTTCTGAAAATTTTTAATTTTCAAAAATTGGTAATCAACTTTAAATAAGTTGTTTAATATATTTTTTCATCTCTATTTAAACCCCAATCATCGCTTTTCATTCTAAACATTTCCTTTCATAAAAATAAGTTCTCCACATCAAATACTTTTTGAAAATTTAGAAGAAACACCTCGATCCATCAAAAATGCTCTCCGTTTCATTCTTCGAAATCAAAGTTATTTGAAATTAAGTCGAATGCAAACGATAAATGAACAACATAAACACTTTGATGATCATCGATGGTTAATTTCCCCCCTTATCAATGATAATCATAACAATAACCCGAAATGCTCAAAATCAAAAGTAAACGCGGAATAAGAAGATTGGGATGTCATCAAAAGCAATCTAATCTTTAGATCCAAAGGATGGGTTATAGTTCCAAGAAAAATCTAATATTCCAATTAGTTTAGAATTTGTAAGTGTATACTTCAAAACTTGTATATTTGAATTTAATAGGTTTGTAAATACTTAACATAGTTAGGTTTGGATTGTTGGTATATAGTGTTTGACTTGGTTTAATTAGGATTGTGTGCTTATTTGTTTGGATCATATAATAGTCTAATTTATACTAATTAATAAAATTTGTCTTGTCTTGTTTATTTATTTAATGTCTTCGGTATTTAGTATATGATATATAATTTAATCATTACTCAATATATGCCTTGAATATATGTCCCATAATACATTTAAATGACTGGTATTTCCATAAATTTATGTCTTATATGTAATCTAATCACAATTATGTTTATAGTTTGAATCTCTAAAAATTGCTTAAAATTGATTTGACTCTGTAATTCATTAATGTGTCGCATTTAGGGGGGAGTTTTGTTTTTCATCCATTTTTTTATGAAAAAAGGGAAGAAAAATAGAATATATAACATATGCATATGCTAAGGGGGGATCATTTAAATCAAGGAGAGTTATTTTACATTTTATACATAGAAATATTTACAAGGTTGTTATCATCAAAAAAGGGGAGATTGTTAATACCTCAAATATGTATTTTGATGATAACAACCATATAAATATAGATGCTAAAGTTATGCCAAGTAGTATAGTACATGTTGCAAAATATTACACACGGACAAAATGATTAAACTTGAAAACTGATCAGTATAAGAAATATAGTTCAAGATTCAAAGATGATCAAGACTCATGAGTTTAAAGACAAATATTTGAAGAGCTTAAAACTTTAGTATGAGTCATTTGAGTAAGCTACTAAACTCTCTAATAGTAGATTCTCATCTTTATATCAAATTTCTGATCTTTGATATTTTATCAAATATGAATTGTTTAAGATTCAAAATATAATATTACAAATAATTTTATAAAAGTCCTTATATAGCAAGAGTATTTAAAATGTATGTTTAAATTATTTTACAAAATATAGAAGTTTAAAGAAAAACATTTTTCAAAATTTACAAGGGTATGTCGATATATCGCTCTTAGATATGGAGACATAGTGACCATTGGTATGTTTTTTAGAATTTGAAAATTAGTATCTTTTAGATGTTCCTTTTCACGAATGGATACAACTATTCATTCATTATATAAAGGGACGTGTAGACGAACTTTCTAATCAATTTTTCTTATTTTTTCTTTATTCTCTTGAAATATTTCTTGAAAACTACTTACTACATTCTTCAAAATTGCATAGAACCAATCCATACTCTACTAGATTGTTTCTCTACATATTGTCTACTGTATTACAAGCATTCTCGCTACAAAATCAAAGATTAAACCGCTATTAGAAGGGCTATAGGATACAAGGTATCCTACGTACAACTGTTTGCATTTGGAAATCAACAAATCTACTCTTATTTGTTTGGATGTGCTTATTACATGTTCAAATTAATTGGGTATTCTTGTTGCACGTTCAAATTAAGTGGGCGATCTTGTTGCTCGATAAATTAAGAAAGTTTGCCCCAGACTCGTAAGACAGGAGGGTGTATCTCGTATCCTTGGAATCAAGATTGTATTCTAGTTTGCTTACTACCTTGTTAAAGTAAGCTATTGAAAAGAAACCTACACAATATTGTACGGGACTAGATGTAGGATTGGTTAATCTGAGTTAGCATAAAATCCCTGATGTCGTCTCTTTTACTTTACCTATTGTTATTACTTTTATATTTATCTGTGATTGCATCTGTGATTGCTTTATTAGTATAGATCTGTGCGGATAATATGTGATTTTAAATTTTGAAAAAAAGTTAAAAAGATTGACAAAAGTTATAAAACACTATTCACCTGCCCTCCAGTGTTAAAGTAGCCTTAAGATCCGCTACACCATAACCCACAAACATAAATAGTGGTGTCATGCTCGATATATGAGGATATCGACACGAACGCTTAACCAATTATAAACTTTGATTTTACAAAAGCGAAATTAAAATACTAGATTTATTAGCAACTAGCCTCCTATTTTGTCTTGAACTTCTTTATTCGTATTTCCAAAAGTAACCTGTTGATGTCTGTAAACTCTCCCTACTCGAATGAGTACCCATGAATTAATGGAAAATGATAAAAACATGCGTCAGACATAAAGTTTGGTATGAGTAAAACTTTACCCTAAATGTACACATAGTGAGACCATTCTAATGAAGCACAAAATGTGTTTCCCCTCACTTATACATCACAAAACTTATATAATGTCATGCAGCAATCAGCACATCATGAGCATAGATATAACATCATTTTTAAATCATAAGTATACATTATACTTAACATTCAATTATAAATAATGTCATATACATATTTAGCAATTCCAATTTAGGTAATTCCTATAAAATTTAAAAACTAAAATATTTGAAACTGGCTTCCAAAATTCCTACATAAGTTCTCTTAATTTATTTTCTTCACTAGCTATTGCAAGCCTAGTTTAATAGCTATCAAGTGTCATCCTTTACTTAGCAATCGCAGGTTTCAACTACAATGCTATCTAAGGTCAAGCTATTGCATGCCAACCTATCACATGCAGTGCTATCGTATGCCACATTTAGTGTTATTAAGGGTCGAACTATCACCTTCCAAGATATCGCATTAAAAGCTATCATGCATCTAATCTTAGCACTAACAATGGTTAGGTTATCGCTTGCCAACCTATCACATGCAAAGCTATCATATGTCTAACTTTGAAGCTATCCAATGCCATGCATTTAAAGCTAATGAATGCCTAACGTAGAGGCCATCAAGTGTCAATAATTTTAAATCTATTGAGAGTCTAATCTTTAAAGCCATCACATGCTTAACTATTAAGCTATCGAGTGTCAAGACCATTAAGCTATCGAATGTCAAGACACATATGTTATCGATTGTCAAGATTCATATCTAATCGAGTGTTACATTTATAAGCTATCACATGTCAAAGGTTTGGGGCTATCAATGGCCAAGTCTAATATGTTCTTGCATGCCTATGTAAGGCTATCACATGCCAAGATGGAAAATCCATAATTAAATGGAAAATGAGATTTTTTTTTCATAATAAATTAGCATCTTTTTACCCAACCGATACTAATGTCATTTATTCATTGGCTGCATTTAACTTGCAAAGTTTTCCCCGACCAATCCTAAAATTTTGTCTTCTTTAATTAATATTATCCTTATCATTTTTCATTAGTTAAGGTAACATTATCTTCATCAGTTAATTCATATTGGTTCGAAAATAATGGGAAAATTTCAAAAAATTTAAGAAAATTTTAAAACACATTTCATTTAACCCTGGTAAAATTTTCGAAACAAATATTTAATTCTATTATTTTTAAATTTTTATTTAGACTTTAAAGTAGACTTATTGCTTCATCTAAAAACTATAAAAATTAAAATCCATTTCTAGTTCTGTATTGAAAACAACATATTAAAATTACAAGTTATTTATAGAAGATTAAATCGTATTATAGCCTAAAATTTGACTAAACTCTATTAGTTTAATCCGTTAAACAAAACCAAAATCATTTACCATCATCCAATTAAGCTTAGTAACATTCAAAAATTTATAAATAATGTTAAATCTAAACCCAAAATGGTTTGGAAGGTTTTTACAGAAAATTTTATTCACTTTGATTAGAAAAGGCTAATTGGAATCTTCTTCTTTGTTTTAGAATATGAAAGTCTTTGCCTTTGAATTGATTTTCCTCTTCGTCCCTTGAGAATTGGTGGTGACCTTGTAATGATATGAGGTTTTGTTTTTGTTTTGTAGATGAGAATGAATGTAAAGGAGGAGGAAGGTATGGTGAGGGTTTTATGCGCTAATGGTTTTAAATCCCTCTAATTTATTTTCATTGATATATTTCTCTTAATAAAAGATTCCTTTTCATTCAAAATTCAAATTATATTCATTCCTACTAATATAGCCAATTTTAATTGTTATAATTGTCCTTGGTCTATTTCATTAACTTTTTGAAGCATCATATACTTCATCGGTCAAATATCCCTTAGGAAATTCTTTAAATTAAATTACTTTAGTTATCTTTTTTACAATTTCTTATTACAAATTTTATTTCTCGTATTATAGTGCTCCAAAATATGGGTAGTACAGTCTTTGCTCCTTATAATAACTTCATCCTCGAAATTATGATAAGGATGAATAAAAATTTACACTAACATTCTAATAATGTAAAGTCGTCATTGTATGTACGCACAAGTATAAAAGTTACACTAGTACCCTACTAATGTAAATCATCATTCATCACAAAAATGAATTAGTGCAACTACTAACACCTAATCATATCATAACATAAATAACCAGTGGCACCACTAGTTCATACAATTGACAAATGAAGCACTACTACATACATAAATATAAAAAACAATTCAAGATAGATATTCCTAATCTTATTCTCTACCTCCTAGGTAAATCCATCTTTATCGTCGCTCCACTAGATGTGAACAACTCTAATAACTTTGTTCCTTAATTCTCTGGTATCATGACTATCTTTTTCGGTCATCTAACATAAGTCAAATTTAGTTCTATAGATAAATCCTCTATTATCCTCAGTTCCGCTATCATACTAGGGTTATGCACATATTTCCTCAAATGTGATATATGAAACACATTATGCAAACCAACCAAACTACTCGATAACTCAACTATATATGGAGTTTACTGATCCTCTAAATCGCTAAAAATAGGCCTACATTTCTAAGAACTAATTTCCTTGCCTTCCCAAAGTGCATATCACCTTGTGTTGATGAAACCTTTATGAATACATGATCGCCCACTGAGAACTACAGTTCCATCTTTCTTCTAATGGCGTAACTCTTCTGTCTTGATTGCATAACCTTTATTCTAGCGCAAATCAACTTTATCTTCTCTATAGCATTAGTACCAAGTTGAGTCCTAACACGAGTCTATCTCCTGTATCCAACCAACAAATAGGCGACTTACATAGTCCATCATACAACACCTCAAATGGTGCCATTCTGATACTTGACTGATAGCTATTATTGTAGGAAAACTCTACCAAATGCAAATGATCCTCCCAAGATAATCCTTAGTCTAAAACACTGCCTTCAGCAAATCCTTTAGCACATGGTTCATCCTTTCTGTTTGATCGTCTATCTGTTGGTGATAAGCCATGATCAAGTTCAACCCCGCACCCAATGCGCCTTGCAAACTATTCTAGAAATCATTAGTAAACAATGAGCCTCTATCACAAGCTACACGGACTCCTATGTATTCGTACAACATTCTTTATGTATAGCTTCGTTAAGATAACCGTTGTCCTTGTCGGCATTACCAAGATTAAATGGGCTCTCTAAGTCAATCTATCGGCTATTACCTAAATTTCTCATCCGTGGCAACCCGTCTATAAAATCCATCGATACGAATCCTACTTCCAAGTCAATACTTCGAAGAATTTAAAGTAAGCCACTTGGCTTTTGATCCTCGGCTTTCACTTATTGGCATGTGATACACCTCTTCGCACATTCACATACTTATCTCCTCATCTCTTCCTAAAAGAAGACACGCTTCATTTTATGGTACATCTTTGTCCCATCGGGATGAATCGTAAACTTAGACCGATGATATTTCTCCAAGACCTCCTTTCGAAGATCTCCCACATTCAGGACAAATAATCTTCCTTTCTTCATAAGCTATCCTTTTAATTCTATCTCAAATCCTCTTAGATCTTTCACATCCACACCATCTTTAACCACCCAATCCTCTCAGCTAATAATGGGTCCTCTCTTTGCCTTACAGCAATTCTATCCACAAGAGCTGGATGAACTTCAAAACTCGCTACTGCGTCTGAATCCTAACTTTATCCTCTATTCATCCTTAAATGCACTCTTAAGAATTTAAGGCCTCTAATGCCTTTAATTCCTCAATCATGGCTAACACTCCATTTTGTTGCTTTATACTCAAAGCATCGACAACCTTATTCCCCTTACCCGATGTATACTCAATATTAAAGTCATATGCCGCCAAAAATCCTAACAATCGTATTGAATGATATTAACTCCTTCTGAGAGAATAAATACTAAAAGACTTATCGTTCGTATATAACTCTAACTGTTCTCCCAAATGAAAATGACTACAAATCTTCAAAGAAAAGATCACTGTTGCCAACCCTAAATCATGAGTCCGATATCATATTCTATGCGGCCTTAACTTCCTTAAATAAGCTATCGCCGGCCCATTTTGCATCAAAATTGCACCTAAGCCAGTTCCACATGCATCAACATATACTACCAAATCTTGATTCCCTTCAGGTACAATCACGAGAGGAGCATTCATCAACCATCCCTTAAACTCCTTAAATGACCCCACACTTGTTATTCCATACGGACTTTTCATTCTTCTTGGTCAACATAGTCAATGGTGCTTCTATACGCTAGAAATCCTTTATGAATCCACAGTTATAGCCAGCCAATCCCAAGAAAGTTCTCATGTCAGTGACTGTCTCTGGTATTTTTCAATCATTAATGGTCTTTATCTCTGATGGATCCACCACCAAACAATACTTCGGTACCATATGACAAAAAAATTAACTTTTTATTTCCAAAAATTACACTTCAAAAACATCATCTTCAATTTATGTTCTCTCATTGTCTCCAACACCAATCTAAGATAGACTACATGGTCTCTTTCTTTCTTAAAATATATTAAAATATCATCGATAAAGACCAACACAAATATATCCAATTAAATGTGAAATATTCGTTCATAAGACCTACAAAAAAAATTGGGGGCATTGTTTAGTCCAAAAGGCATAACGAACCACTCGTATGAACCATATTTAGATCTAAACATGGTCAAGGAACATTTCCTCAGACACCCTTAGTTGGTGGAGTATCGTTGCCAAATCAAGTTGTGAAAATATTCTAGCTCCACTCAACAGGTGTAACAAGTTTTCTATCCTAAGCAATGGATAATAATTCTTCACCCAACTCATTCAACTTCATATAGTCGATACATATATGTAGTGATCCATCCACTTCCTTACGAATATTAGACGATCCCATAGCAAACTATTTGCCCTAATGAAACTCTTATGTTTTATTTCCCTTAGATGCTACTTCAATTCCACTATCTCATCAGGTGGCATTCTATTAGGTGGTCTACTAACAAGTTGTGCCCCCGGCATCAAGTCTATTGAGGATTCAATCTCTCTTTTAGGCAAAAATCCCATTACGAATTCGAAAATGTTTGGCAATTCCTGAACTACCAGTACTCTACTAATCTCCACCATCTGATCTTCTATCACACAAAACATCAGCCCTGACATCTCCTTCATTATATCCAAGGCACCATCATCCTTCTACCACCTCTTAGATTTCGTAAAGTGATAATTCTATTGGCACAATAAATCCTAGCGTCATTACACAATAACATATCCATACCCAAAATTACCTTGTACCTTACAAAGTCAAAGCCATATAGGTAGGAAATAAAAAAAGTATCCACATAAAGCAAAATCAAGGTTAATGCACCTTATTTCGGAGTGGCACACCCACCTGTCGGATTAACCATACATAGGCATGCTCAAATAGGTAGTATCTGTTTGTATGAAAATTGGGCACAACACTCTTTGGACGTATTTAAAGAGATTAAAACGAGGAATGTAAATGAAAAATGAGGTTAATCTAACAAGCATGCCAAAACAGAAAAACGGAAATGTAAAAACACGAGAATTTAGATTGGTTCGACATTGTAGCCTACGTCCACTATCGAAAGTTTGTTATTTTATTGACTTTGCTAGCTAATTAGAGCTGATTACAAGAGTACACTCTCAAGAACTCGATAAAAAATGGAGATTTCGGCAGAGTATCGGGGTAGGAAAGTCAAAAGTCCATTTTGAAGGCTTAGGACTGCTATTTATAGGTGTATGCTAAAAATATCTGGCTTGGATCTCGAAAGACCCCTTCTCTCACTTGGGTGGGTCCACCGGATCGATCCCTGGACATTTGGGATCGATCCATGATCGATACGTATACGATTTGTATCGATAAAAAACGACTCCATTTGGGCTGATATCGATTAGTGACCAAGTAGAGGTGGTATGCAAGCTGCTTTGAAAATTTGGTAGCATTTGGACTTATAGATTTTGAGTTATGATCGATCCAAGTTTGTAATTGCAAAACGCTACCGAGTTCATATCGATACCCGTATCAATAGCTTCGTATCCATGTTGGCTCATATTGATCAGGATGACGTGGCACTATATTCTAGGATCGATCCACTTTTTATGCCGAGTGACCGAGTCTTCCACTTTTATATTCTTTGTTCGTATCGACCTAGAATATTCCTTTCGTATCGCCCTACTTCACTTCACTTTGTATCGATCCCTGAAGCCATTTCATGTCAATAGCATAGTGACCGCTTCGTATCGATTGCTTTCACTCCAATTCGTATCTATATAAACTTAAGCCCTTCATATCGATTGAAGATCGATTTCGTATCAATGCTTTTAAGTGTTGTTTCATATTGTTTGTTGGTGGCACGTTTCATGTCGGTCGTTGACCGATTGATACGAATTGCGTAAATGATGATCGATACGAATTGTGTATAAATGGAAGTGATACGAAACGTCTTCAAGTGATGGATACAAAACAGAGCAGATATGATGGATACAAAGTGGAATAGGTATGATGGATACGAAATGTGTTTCCTCCATGGATCTCGATCGATCGATGTCTTGAGCATACGAACTCCGATTGACATGAAATTTAGAATGCTGGCTTCTGTTGCTTTGCTTGTCATACCATATCGATTGTAGATAGATCCAGACTCAAATAAAATTTACCAGTATGCATAGTAGACCCGTGTACGACCGATCTTCGGGATGGATTATATTTGGTTTCTTGTCAAGTTCTTGGTATCACTGTCTTGCCAAAAAGGTGGAATAACGTTTGCCTCCCAAAGTACATCTTGTAAGAACATGACGTGCTTTGAAAAGCTATGATCTTCATTTTGAAAAGTTCTGCCTGATTCGTTGAATAGTCATTGTCTTTTCGTCAAAAGATGTTACTTTTGATTGATTCCCAGTAATATAAATACTGAATTATTGACTGCCAATGATTGTACAGTGCATTCTTATAACTGAATGTCAAGTGTTAGTGGTCTATTGTTCATTTTTGTAATTGTCACCAGGTGAGCATTCAATTCCTATGAATTTTGAAAATTGAATGTTAGCCTGTCATGCATGCACGTATGTTAACCCGACTTCCGTTAACGTTTGCACATTCACGAGTCATTGTCAAGTTTTAAGTTTTCCCTTCTTTTTTCTGAGTCGGAATTCGTATCGATCCTCTTCTAGATCGATGTGAAATTCGATTCGTAACACTGCTTGATGGTCGCTTTGGTGTATCCATTCGTATCGATCCTCTCCTAGATCGATTTGAGAAGTTGGAAAGCTATCTTCGTATCGATGATGATCGATACGAATTAGTTGGCCTTTTACGATATTTTGTATCGACGGATACACATTTTTGTGAGGTACAAAGCAGTGGATATGAAGTTGTCATTTCCTATTAATGGACTGATGATGGGTACGAACAGTTCAAATTATCTTTCGAGTATTGTTCATATCGATGGTTTGATGGGATACGAACAAGGCTCTTACATCTGTGATATTGTAGACCGCTTCAATCGATCATCTTGCGCTGGGAAACAAATCGAGATATGCCTAGTCTTTCATCCATATAAATTCTTTTGTACTTAGAAATTTTTTTCACTTGTTTTCAACTCCTAGCTATTCGTATTGATTGCATAGCCCAGAATAAGAAACTGTTTTCGTCTCTAAACCATTTTAACTCCTTAATCCTCCGAATTAACTGCCTAAACTTGGTAATTGATTAACAACTTCACTTAGAAACGGGAAGACTTGAGATTTAAAGCCAATTGACTTATAGACGTGGCCAATCTTGGTGAAGTGGAGGCTCGAGATGGTTTGAGCAAGGACGAGGAAGGTCGAAGTGGTTTCTGTGTTGATTGGGGAAGATGAAGTATGGATGGATACGAAATATTCATGGAAGGGATGCTCGGCTTTGACCTTGTATCGATGGTAGTGTGAAGGAAAAATTCTCTTGTATCGATCTGGGACGTGGAGTTCAGATCGATCTTGAATTAATGGGTGGAAGGAGGAACTTCGTATCGATCTGGAGTCGTGGAACTTCGTATCGGTCCGGAGTCGTGGAACTTCATATCGATTTAAATCTATCGATATTAAGTGTTAACAATGCGATCAATACGAAGAGGAACTATGCGATCGATACAAACTCCTTGTGGGCGACCGATACGAAAGTGAAATCCTTTGATCGATATGAAGCCTGTCTTCCCTTGATCGATACGAATTAGGTTTTTGGTGTTTGATCCAAGTCTGAACGTTGTTGTGTATGAAACTTCTTGCATACTCGAACATTTGACTTCGACGAGCTTCAGCCTTTCATAACTGGAATTAATCATTTTACTACATATTTGACTGCGCTTTGAAGCTCATCGATGGAACTATAACTTGATAAATTTGACGAACTTCAACTTGGATCGATCTCTAGAGTCTGGATGGCACGGTTGTGACGGTCAGCGATGACGGTCACTTCGGTTGAATTTCGAAGTCTTTTCGTTCGAACATCTTTCAAATTCCGTAGAATTTCTTAAGTATTATGTACCACTGCACTGCACATTCACGCACTTCACACTTGAGGGAACACGGGTTTATTGTCGTCTAACGATGATTTTTATTGAGTTCAATAGCTATGGCGCCTGGATGTTCATAGTCAAAGGATGTCCAGAGTCCACCCCTTCCTACAATTGAAATGCCATTATTGCAGCCGACGCTATTAACCCTGCTATGGATGAACCACCGGGAGAAGTTTTTATCACATATCAAAAAGGCATCGTTCCTTCCAATATTTCTGAAGATATGCTGGGCAGGATTTGTCTAACGCATGGGCTATCAATAAATCATGCTTACTACTAGGGCCAGAGGATAGATCCCACACTCCCCTAGAAGGGTACACAGCCTGTAATAGATTTATGTGTGCAGCTGGGATACTTCCTCCTTTTAACCAATTCATCCGAGAAGTTCTACTTTTCTTGAGGATTGCTCCATCCCTATTGCATTCGATTGGGTATGCCCTGATGAATAGTCTTTTTGCCATCTTCATAGAGCATCTCTTCCGCCCTCCAATGGTAGAAAAGATCAGATTCTTATTTAATGTAAAGAGTCGCGAGGACAACCCTTCCTTCACTTTCTTAGACGCAGTTAGGAACCGTCAGATCATGTTTGGGGTTTGGAGCAAGCTGAGCTATTTCAAGACTGAGTTGTTCTTCATTCGGTGTCCACGGGGGTTCGCCAGACGGTGGCTAGCAAGACATAGTTGCTCTAGCCTCTTTTCTGATTAATTGGATAATAGTAGTTGGTCGACTCTAATACTTTCTTTCTTTTACAGCTTCAATTTCACGACCTGAAGGTGCTTAGTTTAAGGAGATAGTTAGGGTTCTTCAAGAGGTGCCCGCCAAGTATAGAGAGATCGATGAATTCCTTACAGATGAAAATCTGGTTGTTGTTGGGCTAATTGATAGAGATCAAAGAATTGGACTCATAGGAGTTCTTAGGACGGCCTCAGTGAGGCAAGCTCGAAGAAGAGCTCCCAGGATAGTAATTACTAAACAAGGCGATGATAAGAATATGCCTGCTGGAGACGAGCCTGCAGCTGGGCCTTCGCAAAGTCCTCGATCTTTGGAGCAGAAGAGAAGAGGCAAGTCTACTGCTCGAAAATCCGTAAGGCACAAAAACTTCGTACTCTCTTTTCCTGCCACTAGTCAAGAGATTCCTCCTTCACAAATGGAGAGTTCTTTTGCTGGACTGGAGGACATCCCCATTTCGGATGACTTGCCTTTGCGCCATGTTACCAGATTAGAGGGGCTTCAAAGAGCCTTAGACATCGGAGAGCCAACTCCTCTGAGTACGGCTATTACAACCAGTTGGTTGGGGGTTTGCACATGCATTCACACACTTCACGGCATCATACAATTTCTAATCACAAGCTATTCATATTTATAGATTACCAACTATGTTTCTCTTTTCATTTTACAGATTCGATGTTTAGGAGGGGATCTATGCTTGGTAGTCTCCGTTCTACACATCATTCATCTAGCTCATATTATAAGTCTTGCAAACATGAGGTCGAAAGAGAACACGATTGTGGCTATTCCAATCAAGAGAGGGAGCGCTACGAGAGGAAAATGGATGGAGAGAGGGAGAGGCAGTATAGGCACCATTCCCGATCGCGCTCTCCCCCACCTATAGGTCCAATGCAACCTTCTGGTTTTCGTAAACTATCCTCTGAATCTTCACCTCAAGTACCACCTCCTCAAACTTCAAGACTCAACGAACAACATCGAAGGATCAAAACTGAGACCCCCGTCACCACTGAACAAGCCGTTACAGAATCCACCGGGGAAGGGGCGATTATAATCGCTAAGTTGAAAAAGGATATCCCGAATGTTTCCTTCGACGGCTTCATATTTCCTCCACACTTAAAAGCGAATTCCCAATGAGGTAGAACAGACGATGCACGACTACATATACGATGTTTATGGTCGATATTGGGAATGGATGAAGATCGCAGAGAAAGTATCGATAGTGGCTTTTGAGTGGGTGAAGATAATCGAGAAACTAGAAACCGATCACGGTCAAAGGGACCGCATAATTCAATTTCTCACCAACGAGAATGAGTCTTCATGGAAAGCAGAGAAGGAAGCTACTCGGAAAGCTGAAGAGGCAAATAAGTCCATGGAGAAAATGAGGCAAGAACACTTTGCATTGGTTGAAGAGATGGAAATAGGACCACCATGGTCATAGCCGAAAGGATTGCTACACTAAAAGAGCTTGAGGAACTCAAAGCCAAATTTTCAGAAGTCGTCAAAGAAAAAGCCGATGCTAATGAAGCTGCTCAGAAAGCATGCGAGCAGGCTGTGGTGCTCAGATATGCGGCAACGCTAAAGGTTCAGGAAGCCGAGGCCAGGGTTAAGGGTGAAGTGAGAGTGGTGGAGGCCAGGTTGGAGGGTGACATTGAGGATCTCCTGATCACAAAAAAGGTCAATGTTCTGAAGCACCGTAACCTGAGCTGGCTCGAAGATTATCCACCACATTTATATAATGCTTAGTGTCGCTTGATAGAGGATGAAAGACAGACCATCACACATTTTTTATCGATGAGTTTGAGCGGGAGAACCGGGTATTGAATGAAGATAAGAGAAGAGTTCTCCATGATGCCATTGTCACATTTGAAAAGGAGAAGCTTGTTGCTAGCATTTGGAAGTTGGAGAATGGTCTGGAATTGAACATCACGAAACAAGTTCTGAACTTCCTGCAGCAACTCAGCCTAAGCTCACTTCTGCAATAGACCCTCCAACTATTTCAGCTTATAACCCTGATCGACTGCACTTGTCTCCAGCATGTGAGCACGGCTTCGAAGGCGCACCGGTCCCATCCTTGAGCCAATCCGAGGAAGGTACTCCGAACACTTCTTGTATTCAATCAAAGTTAGGAGCATGGTAATAAGATGTCACTAATATCTTTTCTTATCTCCATTCAGTTATAGGATCTGCACAAGCCGAGCCTCCGGCAACCCAAGAGCAGCATCACGAGTAGGAGGCTATTATGGTGGAGGTGACGACCACTACAGCTGCTACATCGACCGAGGAAGTTCATGAGAGCACTTTTATTCTCGATGAACAAATAATGGAAGAACTCCTCCGTCATCAGAGCGATCAACTTACCGACTTGCCTTTTGTCATGGGCGAAGGCGCATTCACAGCCAGCTCTTCGGGCCAAACTAGCAGCATTCCCGTAGACGCTTAAGCAATTCATGAAGAAGAGATAATGGCAGAGATTAATGCTAAAATGGAAGCAGCCACACAGGCTAGTTGCATTGGAGGTGGTATGGCGGGTCCTGGCCCGGCCCTCTGTGTATGATATCTCCTCCTCTACATATGATTTCTCCTGGCGGTACAACCACTGTCACTGGCGTACCTCCTTTGTCCTCCCATATTGAAAGTTCCCCTTTTCCTCTGACCAGGCATTCAGAAAGTATTCTAATCCATGAGTTTGGAAGACACTATCATAATTCCCCCGGATAGCGGTCAATCTGGAAAGGCAAAAGCTCGAAAAGACACCAAAGTGGCAGTTCGAGCGGATCGACTCTGAAGAAGAAGAAGAAGAAGTCGAAGGAGTATGTGTGTACTTTTGTCTCTTCTTTTAGTGGATAGATAGAATAAGACTTCATTTTGCTTTTTGTAGGCCATGTATAGATGTAGGTTCGACCCCCGCTTATAGGAATTCTTGGAATAAGCCTTTGTGCTCGTTTGTTTCTAAAGAAAAGTAGAAATAATGTCTCCTTTCGTTTTCGGCATAAGTCTGTGTTTATTTGCTAAAGCGTATCAGCACTTGAATTTCCATTCAATGTACTTGTGAAGCTTTAATATCTGGATTGGACTTGGGTTGGTTCTTAAGCCCCTGAGTCATGGCTTTGGGTCGTGACCAAACATCAAGTCGAGTCCTAATGTTGCATTGTCCCGATTAGCGGCTTGAGTTAAGCCCCCAGTTTTAGGAATGAATTGAAGTGGTCGGTCGATAGTCGCTTTTCACCTTCAATAAATTGAGCTTAACCTAGTTGGAACAAAGTTGAAACGAGACGAGTTTGAGTGGTCGGATCATGCTCACTCATCTACTGGTAATCGCATCCACACCTTGGGGATTGTACTTGTGTATCGGTGGTCGGTCACGCTTGATTAATGTTTAAAGATATGTCTGTGCTCCGGGGACTTAAGTTGTTTCATGGGCGGTCAGTCACACCCATTTAATGTTTTAAGATATGTCCACACTCCGGGGTCTTAGTTTGATTTGTGGGTGGTCAATCACACCCAATTTGTGTTTATACATCGATCCGCACTCTGGGGTTTCGGAGTTGTCACATGGGCGGTCGGTTTACACCTGGTTTGTGTTTATATTCCAGCCTGCGCTCTGGGGACTTAGAGCTACTCAATGGGTGGTCAGTCACATCGATTTTGATGTTTATACTCCAGTTTGCACTTTGGGAATCTAGATTTGATTGACAGACGGTCAGTCACGTCTGCCTAAGTTTTGGAATCTTATTCGCACTCCGGGAATGATAAGTTGATCAGGAACATGGACGATCGGGTCACATCCACCCTAAGTAGGCAAGCGAAGTCGTAGATGGACGGATCCATCCTCCTCAAGTTTAGATTGTACATGGGTGAAGTCGTGGGTGAACATGTCCACGCTCCTCGAACCTACGTTTTGTATTTGCAATTTATACTCCAATTCGCACTTTGAAAACCGGAGTTTGTTAGAGGATTGTTGTGTATCAATCCTTTTTGACTTTTGTGTGACAGCTTTCCCCTGAGCCTGTGGTTTCACTTAGAGAGTGACCAATCGCATCACCGTCACTCACTATTTGAATTAGTCCCACCGTAGGATGGAACTTAGCTCTCTATGCATTGTGTAGCCCCCATGTCACATTTGAGAAATTGCCACTCTGGCTTGAAGAGATTGCATTTTATTGCTGAAATAAGAAAGTATGGCAAAGTCAATTGCCTTGTTACAAGTTTAAATTTCAAAATGCATGAATCAATTTCCAATGGAAAGTGGACTAAATGAATAAATAAATCCTGTTATGTGTAGTAGTGATTGAGACTCTCGCAGTTCCAACATCTCGGCAAAGTGGGACCATCAACAGTTGATAATTTGAATGTGTCATCTCCAAGTCTCCGCTCGATGACGTACAGTCCTTCCCATGTTGGTTTCATATGTGAAGGGATGGATAGATTATCTTAAATATAAGATCGTCAAGTTCAAAGGTTCGAGGTTGGACCTTAGCATTGTATAAACGGGCGACTTGATTGTGGTGTACGGCTGCCCTCAAATCAGCCTCTTCACGCTTCTTATCCAATAAATCCAGATATTCAGCGAGTAATATGGTGTTTGTCTTCGGGTCATAGTATGTCACATAATGAGGAGGTACTTCCAATTCAACTGGAATAATGGCCTCAGAGTCGTAGGAAAGTGAACATGGAGTTTGGCCGATCGCGAACTTGTGGGTAGTTCGATATGCCCATGGGGCAATGGAAAGTTCATTGACACATCTGCCTCCAGCCTTCTCCAGTCATTTCTTTAGAATGGACTTAATAACTTTATTAATAGCTTTGACCTGTCCATTTGCTTGAGAGCGAGAAACTACCGAGAACTTCTTATGGATGTGAAAAAGTTGACATAAATTCTTGAACTCAACACTATCGAATTGGGCTCCGTTGTCAGTGATAATTGTTTGTGGGAGGCCAAAACGACAGATAATGTTGCGTACAAAAAAGTTGACTACCTTTTTAATCGTGATTGTGGCAAGGGGCTCGCTTCCACCCATTTGGTAAAGTAGTCAACTTCAACGATGGTGTACTTCGCACCACCTTTAGTCAGAGGTAGAGACCCAATTATGCCGATGCCCCATGTGGCGAACGATCATGAACTGACCATTTGAGTAATTTCGGTAGGAGGGGCTCTTGGAATTCGAGCATGTTCTAGCATTTTTCACATCTCTTGGCATAGTCTGATGTATCTCGAATCATGGTGGCCAATAATACTCGTATCGGAGTATCTTCTAAGCAATGGCTTACCTTAAGTGTGATCGTCGCATTCTCCTTCGTGTACATCGTGTAACCTCGCTTGATTTCTTTGTGGATGATACACTGGAGTAAAGGAACAGAGTATCCTCTCCTGTACATGACTCCGTTTTGGATAATGAATCGTGAAGCTATCCGGAGAACTTATCTTTTCTCACCTCTGTGCTCAAGCAAAGCTCCGTGTTTGAGATAGTTTCTGAATGGGGTCATCCATGACTCCTTTTTGGGCGTTGCCTCATGCACCTAGTCCATATACGTCTGATCAATACTTGGAGAGTTAAGTGTCTCAATGGGGATGAGTCCCATTTGCTGTGCTTCACCAGTGCTGGCTAGTTTTGCCAAAGAATCAGCCTTCTGATTGTGCTCTCGGGGTACAGAGAATAGCATAGTAGTCAAATTGATTCAACACTGCATAGACTTGGGCAAGATAAGTGGCCAATCTTTGGTCTCTTGCTTGATATTCTCCTCGAACCTAGCATACGACCAATTGTGAGTTGCGGTAGATCTCAATAGCAATAATTCTCAAGTCTCTAGCAAGTCTAAGTCCGATGTGTAAAGCTTCATAGTCGACCTTGTTGTTAGTTGCATCGAAGTCAAACTTCAAAGCATAACATATGGATTGACCTTTTAGGGCCTCGAGTACAACTCCAGTGCCTGAGCAGTGGTCATTTAATGCACCGTCAGTTTACAGCTTCCATATGTATTTGGGAGATTCACTGGTTTTGGGCAGGTCCTCTGGTATAGTAAATTCAGTGATGATGTCCACCAAAACTTGTCCTTAGATGGCTCGGCTCGATGTATAACCAATATCAAACGGACTCAACTCAATGTTCCACTTTAGCAACCTACCAGACGTCTCAGGCCGTGTATGGACCTGTCGTAATGGTTGGTCGGTGTAGACTGTGATTGGATGGGCCTGGAAATATGGATGGAGCTTTCTAGAGGCAATGACGAGGCAGTTAGCGAGCTTTTCTAACTTTGGATAGTTCCGATCAATCGTTTGCTGACATAATAGACTGGTCGTTGGACCCGATCCTCCTCACGAATTAATGCGGCATCGATGGAATTTGCCGCAACCGCTAGATAGATGAATAGTCTTTCGTGATCAACCGGCTTTGATAGAATTGGTGGCATCGCCAAGTGTTGAATCAGTGCTCGGAATGCGCCTTAACTCTCCTCAGTCCACTCAAAGTTCCATTTTCCTTTCCTGATTATATTAAAGAAGGGAACGCATTTATCAGTGGATTTGGAAATGAATATGCTCGAAGCTGCCACCTTCCCGTTGAGGCTTCGTACTTGCTTTATAGTTCTGGGAGTCTCCAAATTCTGAATCGCCCAAATCTTTTCAGGATTGGCTTCAATGCCTTGAGCATTGACAATGAATCCAAGGAACTTTCCAGATGCGACTCTGAAGTGACACTTCAATAGGTTGAGCTTCATTCAGTACTCTTGGATGATGTTGAACATTGTTTCCAAGTCTTTGACATGATCGATGGAGAGCCGCGACTTTACATACATATCATCCACGCACACCTTCATAGTTTTCCCGATTTGGTGAGCAACATTCAGTTAACGAGTCTTTGATAGGTCGCCCTAGCATTCTTAAGTCCGAACGACATCACTTTATAGCAATAGAGTCCCAGATCAGTGGAAAAGCTGGTATGCTCCTGATCGGGTAGGTGCATCGGTATTTGATTGTAGCAGGAATGCGCATCTGTAAAGGACAAGTGCTCGTGTTCGGTCGTTGAATCTGATCAATTCGGGGAAGTGGAAAGCTGTCTTTAAGGAGGCTATATTTAGGGCTGAGTAGTCCACACAAGTTCTCCATTTCCCGTTTGGTTTCTTAACAAGCACTGGGTTGGATACCCATTCTGGATATAATGCATCTTAGATGAACCCGTTCATCTTGAGCTTATCCACCTCTTCTTTCAGGGCAGCAGATCTCTCTGGATTCATACCACGCCTTTTCAGTTTGATCAAGACATGTAGCGGGTCAATATTCAATGCATGGCTTGTGATGTCCAGAGAGATCCCGCACATGTCTATGTGCGTCCAAGCAAACACGTCAAGGTTTGCCAGGAAAAATTCAACCAATTCCCTTCTCATTTGGTTGCCAGGTTGAGATCGATCTTTATCATGCTAGAGTCATCATTATCATCGATCGGAACATCGATCGCCAACTCTACCAGGAAAGCCTGACTGTCTTTAACTTCCTCTTCATTATCCTCATCTCATGGATCAAGATTTTTTAAACACTAGTTGTGGCACCCAGGCCTAGGCCCAGGCGTTAGCTGTCATTTTCACAGAAATGGACGTAGAGAGATTCCTCTACATCCTTGCCCTTCTCTTTTCACTACGCCTCCCATTTCTCAACAACATAACAGGCGCATCCGACTGCCCGATCTCCTTGAACAACTCCAACCTCATTGTTTGTAGGGAATTTAAGAGTTTAGCACCATGGGGTGATGGATGCCCTTCAGCTAGGGCCGGTCGGCCCAAGAAAGCGTTATATGGAGAATAAATGTCCATCACAACAAATTATAGAATTTAAACTCTATAGCGATCTCCTATTCCCAACTCCAATGGTAATTCCACCAACCTAGTGGGTATCGTTGCACTTCCATTAAAGCCATGTATATGAGGATGACATGGCTTCAAGTACTTAGCTTCTATTTTCATCTGGTCATAAGCTTGTTTGATGAGAATATTCACGGAGATTCCATTATCTACCAAGATCCTTGTCATCTAAGAAAAACCTACTTAAACTAATACAACTAGCGGATCAATGGTAGGGGCTTCAACTTTATCGGCATCTCTGTCTTGAAAAACGATGTCATCTATCATTGCCTTTTGTTGTTTTGTCGGAGCCCCGTCATCAAGATTACTACAATATTCGAAGCCCGCATGCCTAATAGAGTTGACATACGACTCCATATCCTTCTAGCTCCGATTAGCTGAATGAGGACCACCACTAACTGTGTTAATAACCAACCTCCCACCAGTATGCACGGGTTCCCACGGTCTAGCTTGATTCTAAACTTGATTCTGGTTTGAAGGGCTCGCACCTCTAGCCTACAGCGCCTGAACTAAGTATTCCAACTTTCTCTCTCGGATTAATTTCTTAATGATTTCCTGTAAATGCCGATACTTGTTGGTATTGTGACCATAGCTATTATGAAAACTGTAAAATATCCCAGATTGACTCTGCTTCTCAGATGACTGTTTTGGAGTTGGCTTTTTATATTGTCCAGTGTTACATGTCTGCAAAGAAACATTCCCCAGGGATGTATTCAATGTGGAATATTGATCAAACATGGTAGCTCTGCGTCGTGGTCCATGATTTTGATCTCGCTTATTACCCTGGTGTCACGACCCGAATTTCAACGTTCAAAAATCGACACCCGTACTTCACTTGTACTCGAATGTCGTAGATTCAACCGTTGAAATCCGATTCGTGCCGGAGCTTATAACACATTAAGTATAACAACACAGCGTAAGAAAACAATGAATATATCATTGATACAACAATAAATACAATATCTAATACAATATGAATTCCAACAATATCATAGATAAATATACAACAGCGGAATAGGATAACGACAACAAGGATGGTCTAGACTTTGCGACCATCGACAGCAGAAAGATGACCAACAATAAAGTCTTTCAAGTGAGAAAGCAGGAATCCAACAAACTGAGTCTTCAATGCCAAAGCTCCAACGCTGGTATGATCGCACCCCCAAACTCGAACCACCATCATTGTTGAACTTGTAGCAAATGCGATCCAAACATTGATTGCTAAACTAAAGACTTCAAAGACTATCGAATCTACATCTACATGCTGATTATCTGAAAACCCAATTCTAGACTTCCCGTGTGGAAAATTTTAGGCACCCAGAATTTAGGAAGGGCACAATAAACTCCGGGTCAGTCATGGGACTGGTATGAGCAAACAAAAATAGTTTTATCTTTAAAAGAAAACAAAAGATTACTAAAGAAATCCGCAATGCTTTTTGGAAAATGAAACTACCATAAGGCCTCTCGGCACACATAATGCAATCACACACTTGGGGGAGATTTCTCCTTATGATAGTCAAACATTCTTACTATGCAAAATCCTTCAGATATTATTATTAGTGCATAGTGCAGAAAACCTTTCGAAAGTATAATATTAATCTTAGCCAGCATACGTACCATTATAGTATGCCTACTATAGCTACCATATGAGATGGCAGGTTCTACAACTAAAACCATAATGGACGTGTATTGGTGATTGGATTTTCAACAAATGGTCAGGCTAAAGAACTTCCTGGGCCACATGGGTACGCCTCTGGAGGGACGCCTCGAGAACCTAACCGGATCTCTGCCAACACAAGGTCGGGTTAACTCTGTAACTAGGTAACTACTACACGAGTATGCCACTCCCCGATCGTAACCAACCTTTATCTCAGGATTCACCAACAACCACAAAGTAATAAATTTGCGGCAATCACATAGGTCAAATATCTAGGTTCCATACCATGATACCACCTCTATCCAAAAGGAAATGAACATACCCTCAGGGGGCGCTACCTCCAAATAACCTTGCCGCATTCTTTCTGTTTCGACCATTCCGGGTTGTGAGGTCTGACGAAGTCTCGTCCATAAAGCTACGCTTTTCACAAAATCCATGCTTCGATCAACAAATGATCAGCAACACCCAGCAGCACTCAACATGCCACATTACCAAATTGGGAATGTATCACTAGTAACCATCAACTACATAACCTCTGAGCTCGTACGTCTTAGAGAAGGGTGTTAAGCTAAGAGAATAAATTCTCCGCCATCAAACAGAAATGTATTTGATAGAAACCATTTTTACATCTCAAAGTGTAACGTCGGACATACATCCATACAAGTATGCTCCAGGTTCGAACAGAACCAAAGGCACTTCCAAAGAAGCCCTTGCAATCCGGATAATCCCTAATCACGTCCGGACTTCCCATCACAAAGGATGATCAAATCTCTATACCATGGTCCAGTCGGTGCAGAGACATTCGATGGGTTATTCTTTCGCTTTCGAAAGTATCTGGTCTTCACCATCGGTCTTCAAATGCAATCCATAACGTCGTATCATTATTCGGAATGGGTTATATGACACAAGGTCCTCTCCCGGCTAAACCGAATAATGAGCGCTTAAGTTAAAAAGCATATGGATATTGGGATCTTAGTTAAGTCACAACTTATTGCCCATAACAAATGGTTTAAACAAAAAGATTCACTCCACAAAGTTCACCAGTCTTTAGCAAAGATTCATTAATAGCTTTCAAAACAGTTCCATTTCAAAAATTGAAATCCTTTCAACAAAAATTGGAAATCTTTTCTTTATATGAAAGTTATCATTATTTGAAAAACAAAGGTTTTTGCTTTGGAAAATCCGATTACATTTGCACAAGTTAAAACCCTTTAAGTATAAACTTGGATTAAATTCAAATTCTCAAAACAATACTTTTGAAATGGTTTAAAACACATTTATAACTTGTATGTCCTTTCTAAACCATAATTTCCAAACATGGAATTCAATTTCAAATGTTGAATTTAAATTCAAATCAAACTATTTAAATTTCAAAACTTTATCAAGTTATTCAAAATAGCTTTTAACTTTAAAACTCCTTTCCAAAAAAATTTATATTTAATCCAATTCCATTTCCAAAACCGTTTGTATTCACAATTCAACTCCTTAAACAAATAATACCTTAATTCAAAACATCTATGACTTAACCGATTTCCCATGAAATCCATATTTGTGTGTGTATAATGTAGTCCAGGGGTTTTATACAATAGTGCAACATCATCAATCGTCACAGATTCAAATACATCAATATCGATAAGCAGTATAATCCTATAACGCTCATCTTTATTCATAGATTCACAGATAATATAAACTCATCACAGATAAATAAATTACATTCATCGTAGATAAATAAATTACATTCATCACAACTTAAATCAAAAATAATTCATACCACAAAGCATCACGCATCAGGCATATCACACAATTCAACATTCAATTGAATCCAAACATTCATAAGTAAGATTAATTAATCATCTGATTGATGTGAATTAGATAAATCAGCAATCCTGGTTAATTAACATTAATTAATTACAAATCATTTGATTAGTTAACCTTTAATCATTTATTAATTAGTAAATTAATTAACCTTTAATCATTAAATAATTAACCTTTAATTACTTAATTATCCTTAAATTAATTATCCTTAATTAATTAACTATCCTTAATTAATCTCATAAGTTAATTAACTTTAAGTTAATTATAAAATTGATTAACCTTCAATTCCTTAGTTATCCTTTAATTAATTATCCTTAATTAATCCTTAATTAATTAATCATTCTCTAATTAGAAATCAATTCATTAACTCTTAATTAATTATCCTTTATTAATTACACTAAGTAATTAGCTTTTAAACCAATTTCACATAGTAATTAGCTTTAATTTAATTACACAAAGTAATTATCTTTAATTTACTTTCGGAAATAAATTAATCTATTAATTAATTACCTTTTATTAATCTTTAATTAATTGTATTAAGTAATTATCCCATAATTTCTTATCCTTTATATTAATTATATCGATTAAATTCTTACATTGAATCAAGACCTTAATTAATTTAAAAGATAAACCATAAATCTTACTTAATCACCATAATTTTCATAAAACAAGACCATAATTAAGTAAGGATAAACCTATGAAATTACTTAATTTTATCATTTAAATTTTATTTGAACATTTTTGCCTTGGAATTTTAACAAATACTTTAACTTGGAAGACTTGTTTTTGTTTTGCTTTTAAACTCTGAAAACTTTGTTTTTCCTTTAAATTTTAAAACCTGGAACAAAATTTCTTTAAAAATTTAAAACCTGGTTTTAACAAAACAAACCCGAGCTATAGGACTAATTTCCCCGAACAAAAACTCGAACCAAACCTATGTTTACTCGAGACCATCCCCGAGCAAGACCTTATCCCCAATCATCAAAAAATATAGGCACCAAGATACCTCGTGCATGTGCACCTGAGTTCGCCCCCGTTCCGATTATCGCCACCATCGCCTGCACATCGACTTTGACCTCACCGAGCAACCCAAACACCCAGATTTACGAATATGCCTGAGAATCAAAATCAAGCTACTTGATCGAATCCTATAACCTATCACAGATGGCAAAATCCACCACTGTCGTCGATTTTGATCACTGGAATTCACGCGATCTTAAACTAAGCTTTACCGACGACCCACGAAGCTTTTCCCTTATGTGTGATCGAACTCGGTGCAACATCGACGATGCCGTTCCTCATGAACCCTATTGACAAAATACTGGGCTTAAACCCTAACCCGACTTCGCCTGAACTCCTGACCTATCTAAAAATCAGATGATTATTTTTCTGATGAACAACAACCCACAAGTTACCTTCGACATCAACCCCTAGCTTCAATTCTTCGTGGTTCACCAAAAAATGAGCGAAAACCCTTTTTAGATAAACTCGAAATTTCCCACAATTTATCAAACTAAAAACCTTGATTTCAGTTTTAAAAATCATAGTTTACGATAACAAACTAGAATATAGAAATGCACAAATAAATCAAGGTGCTCAAATTTTTACATGCCTTTGAATTCTTGCTGCATTTTCAAATTTTCCAATTTTTTTTAAATTAATAGCACTTGGAAATATTTTTAAAGTTAAGATCCTATTGATTCAAGCAATTTTTGTTTAAACATCAAATCCTGAAGAGGATTAGGAAATGAGGATTTGAATTCTTAAATTTGTTAAAGCCTGTACTTTAAAAAAGAGAAGTATATGCATATTACAGACATGCAAACACTAAACAGACATGCAAACATGATTTACATTCTTTCATCATTTCTCACAACAACCACTTAACCAAAACACCAGATATATCACAGACTTCAAATTTAAGTAGGTCAATTTTCTCTCCTTGATTTATGATGAACAGAGAGCAGCTTTTAAATCTAACAGAGAAGCAGACTTGAAGTTTTTGAAACTTCATTTGATTTAGATCTGCCAACTGATTTGTTGAATTTGTAAGCTGATCTGAAGCTAGTTGATTTATTGTTGAGTTGAAGCTGATCCACTGTTTGATGTTGAACAATAATCTATTGCTTGATAATCTTGAATTTTCTTTTTTTGTTTGAAACTGAGTTTCAATCCGAAGCTTAAAAGCTTGATGTTGATCTTGAATTATATCCATATATTTGCTTTATGAAGATCTGATCTTGGTTTGAAAATTTGAAAACTGGAAGCTGTTTGCTTTTTTTCTGTTTTCCAGTTTTGATTTTCTTTTGCACTGGTTTGGTTTACAGGTTCTTGATTTTTGCCTTGAAGTTTTTGTAGTTGTCTGATTTTATTTGCTTTGTCTTTTTTATTTTATTTTTTTGTTTCCAGGTTGAAGAATGAAGAGAATAGCCTGGTTGAATTTCTCACTCTTATTTTACTTAATATTCAAAATAAAAAGAAAATACTAATCTTTCCACTTGTTCATTTTGAATCAAATTAAGTTACACTTGTAAATTGTTTGTATTAATATTTTACAAATGTCACAAATAAGAAATTTTATGTTTTAAACCCTTTTCTTTACTTTATTTTCAAGTTATGCTTTAAATCCCTCATTTATTTTAATTTATAAACTTTATTTTAAACACTTATGTTATTATATTTATAAATCATGATTTTATAAATATTATCTCATATATACAAACCATTTTTTTTCATTTTCAAAAGATATATTTCTACTTTTAAACTAATACTTTACCTTTATCTACATATTTAAATTTTAAAGAATGTGATTCAAAATAAATCAAACATTAATAAATAAATATATAATATGTATATATTTGAATTTTAACTTTTTAAATAACCTTTGTAAATCATTTTCAAAATAAAATTTTAAAATCATCATATTATAAATACAAAACAAATTTTCCTATTAGTATTATATTTTAGAGTTTCCAAATTCAATATATTATTCAAAATATTTATTTCTGAATTTCCAATTAGAAATTTTATTTAAAATCATATTTATATACATTTTGAATCCAAGTTATTATGAATATTTATATTTATGCATTCTCTTTCATTAACACTTATATAACTTTTTAAGGAAATGATTTTCTAAATTCTAATTATACGTTTATAGATAATCACATATATTAAAAATATAGGGTTTAACTTTTAAATAATTTTATATATAAAAAACCCATATTTTAATTTATTCTGGAATTTTTCTAATTAATTTTCCAATAAAATTCACAATTTATTTCCAAAAATTAACTTTGGCTAAAATTCGAGAATGTACAGTTCCCTCTTAAGAATAATTAAATTTAAATGTCATGACCCGAATTTCAGCGTCCAAAAATCGACAACCATACTTCACTTGTACTCGAATGCCGCAGATTCAACCGTTGAAATCCGATTCGTGCCGGAGCTTATAACACATTAAGTATAACAACATAGCGGAAGAAAACAATGAAGATATCATTGATACAACAATAAATACAATATCTGATACAATATGAATTCCAGCAATATCTGAGATAAATATACAACAGCGGAATAGGATAACAACAACAAGAATGGTCTAGACTTTGCGACCATCGACAGCAGAAAAATGACCAACAATAGAGTCTTTCAAGTGAAAAAGAAGGAATCCAACAAACTAAGTCTTCAATTCCAAAGCTCCCATGCTAACATGATTGCACCCCCAAACTCGAACCACCACCATTGCTAAACTTGCAGCAAATGCGATCCAAACATCGACTGCCAAACCAAAGACTTCAAAGACTATCGAATCTACATCTACAAGCTGATTATTTGAAAATCCCACTCTAGACCGCCCGTGTGGAAAATTTTAGGCACCTAGAGTTTAGGAAGGGAACAATAAACTCTGGGTCAGTTATGGGACTGGTATGAGCAAACAAAAATAGTTTTATCTTTAAAAGCAAACAAAAGATTATTAAAGAAATCTGCGGTGCTTTTTGGAAAATGAAACTACCATAAGGCCTCTCGGCACACACACAATGCAATCGCACACGTGGGAGAGATTTCTGCTTATGATAGTCAAACATGCTTACTATGTAAAATCCTTTAGATATTATTATTAGTGCATAGTGCAGAAAACCTTTCGAAAGTATAATATTAATCTTATCCGGCATACGTACCATTATAGTATGCCTACTATAGCTACCATATTAGATGGCAGGTTCCACAACTAAAACCGTAATTGACGCGTAATGGTGATTGGATTTCCTACAAATGGTCAGGCTAAGAAACTTCCTGGGCCACATGGGTATGCCTCTGGAGGGACCCCCAAGAACCTAACCAGATCTCTGCCAACACAAGGTCGGATTACCTCTGTAACTAGGTAACTACTACACGAGTACGCCACTCCCCGATCGTAACCAACCTTTATCCCGGGATTCACCAACAACCACAAAGTAATAAATTTGCGGCAACCACATAGGTTAAATATCTGGGCTCCATATCATGATACCACCTCTCTCCAGAAGGAAATGAACATACCCTCAGGGGGGCGCTACCCCAAATAACCTTGCTGCATTCTTCATGTTTCGGCCATTCCGGGTTGTGTGGTCTGACGAAGTCTCGTCCACAAAGCTACGTTTTTCACAAAAGCCATGGTTCGATCAACAAATGATCAGCAACACTCAGCAGCACTCAGCATGCCACATTACCAAATTGGGAATATATCACTAGTAACCATCAACTACATAACGTTTGAGCTCGTGCGTCTCGGAGAAGGGTGTTAAACTAAGAGAATAAATTCTCTGCCACCAAATAGAAATGTATTTGATAGAAACTAGCTTTACATCTCAAAGTGTAACGTCAGACAAACATCCATACAAGTCTGTTTCAGGTTCGAACAGAACCGAAGGCACTTCCAAAGAAGCCCTTGAAATCCGGATAATCCCTAATCACGTCCGGACTTCCCATCACAAAGGATGATCAAATCTCCATACCGGGGACCTGTCAGTGCAGAGACATTCGATGGGTTATTCTTTTGCTTTCGAAAGTATTCGATCTTCACTACCGGTCTTCAAATGTAATCCATAACGTCGTATCATTATTCAGAATGGGTTATATGACACAAGGTCCTCCCTCGGCTAAACCGAATAATGAGCGCTTAATTTAAAAAGCATATGGATATTGGGATCTTAGTTAAGTCACAACTTATTACCCAAAATAAATGGTTTAAACAAATTACCATTTTAAATCTTTAAACAAAAAGATTCACTCCACAAAGTTCACCAATCTTTAGCAAAGATTCATTAATAACTTTCAAAACAGTTCCATTTCAAAACTTGAAATCCTTTCAACACAAATTGAAAATCCTTCCATTATATGAAAGTTATCATTATTTGAAAAACAAAGGTTTTCATTTCGGAAATTCTGATTACATTTTCACAAGTTAAAACCCTTCAATTATAAACTTGGATTAAATTCAAATTCTCAAAAAAATACTTATGAAATGGTTTAAAACACATTTATAACTTGTATATCCTTTTTAAACCATAATTTCCAAACATGGAATTAAATTCGAACGTTGAGTTTAAATTCAAATCAAACTATTTAAATTTCAAAATTTTATTAAGTCATTCAAAATAGCTTTTAACTTTAAAACTCCTTTTCAAAACTTTTTATAATTAATCCAATTCCATTTCCAAAACCATTTGTATTCACAATTCAACTCCTTAAACAAATAATATCTCAATTCAAAGCATCTGTGACTTAACCGATTTCCCGTGATATCCATATTTGTGTGTTTATAGTGTAGTCCAGGGGTTCTACACAATATTGCAACATCATCAATCATCACAGATTCAAACACGTCAATATCGATAAGTGGTACAATCCTATAACGCTCATCTTTATTCACAAATTCACAGATAATATAAACTCATCACGGATAAATAAATTACATTCGTCGTAGGTAAATAAATTACATTCATCACAGCTCAAATCAAAAATAATTCATACCACAAAGCATCGCGCTTTAGGGATATCACACAATTCAACATTCAATTGAATCCAAACATTCATAAGTAAGATTAATTAATCATCTGATTGATGTGAATCAGATAAATCACCAATCCTGGTTAGTTAACATTAATTAATTACAAACCATTTGATTAATTAACTTTTAATCATTTATTAATTAATAAATTAATTTACCTTTAATCATTAAATAATTAACCTTTGATTACTTAATTATCCTTAAATTAATTAACTACCTTTGATTAATCTCATAAATTAATTAACTTTAAGTTAATTATAAAATTGATTAACCTTTAATTACTTAATTATCCTTTAATTAATTATCCTTAATTAATCCTTAATTAAGTAATTATTCTCTAATTATAAATTAATTCATTAACTCTTAATTAATTATCCTTTATTAATTACACTCAATAATTAGCTTTTAAACCAATTTCACAATGTAATTAGCTTTAATTTAATTACACAAAGTAATTATCTTTAATTTACTTTCGTAAATAAATTAATCTATTAATTAATTACCCTTTATTAATCTTTAATTAATTGTATTAAGTTATTATCCCTTAATTTCTTATCCTTTAAATTAATTACATTGAGTAATTAATTCTTACATTGAATCAAGACCTTAATTGATTTAAAAGATAAACCATAAATCTTACTTAATCACCATAATTTTCATAAATCAAGTCCTTAATTAAGTAAGGATAAACTTTTTAAATTACTTAATTTTATCATTTAATTTTTGTTTGAACATTTTTGCCTTGGAACTTTAACAAATACTTTAACTTGGAAGACTTGTTTTTGTTTTGCTTTTAAACTCTGAAAACTTTGGTTTTCCTTTAAATTTTAAAATTTGGAACAAAATGTCTTTCATAATTTACAATCTGGTTTTAACAAAACATCTGAGCTATAAGACTAATTTCCCCGAAAAAAAACTCGAACCAAACCTATATTTCCTCGAGATCATCCCCGAGCCAGACCTTTTTCACAATCATTAACAAATCCAGGCACCAAGATACCTCGTACACGTGCACCTGAGTTGGCCGCCGCTCTGATCATTGTCACCGTCTCCTGCACATCGACTTTGACCTCACTGAGCAACCCAAACACCCGGATTTATGAATATGCCTGAGAATCAAAATCAAGCTACTTGATCGAATGCTATAACCTATCACCGATGTCAAATCCACCACCGCCGTTGATTCTGATCATTGGAATTCACGCGATCTTAAACCAAGCTGTACCGATGGCCCACGAAGCTTTTCCCTTGGGTGCGATCGAACTCGGTGCAACGTCGACGATGCCATTGCTTCACGAACCCAATTGACAAAATACTGGGCTTAAACCCTGACCCGACTTCGCCTGAACTCCTAACCTATCTAAAAATCAGATGACTATTTTTCTCATGAACAACAACCCATAAGTTACCTTCGACATCAACCCCTAGCTTCAATTCATCGTGGGTCACCAAAAAACGAGCGAAAACCCTTTTCAGATAAACTCGAAATTTCCTACGATTTATCAAACTAAAAACGTTGATTTCAGTTTTAAAAATCATAGTTTACGATAACAAACTAGATTACGGAAATGAACCAATAAATCAAGATGTTCGAATTTTTATATGCCTTTGAATTCTTACTGTATTTTCAACTTTTCCAGAAATTTTTTAATTAATAGCACTTGGAAATATTTTTAAAGTTAAGATCCTGTTGATTCAAGTAATTTTTGTTTAAACATCAAATCTAGAAGAGGATTAGGAAATGAGGATTTGAATTTTTAAATTTGTTAAAGCCTATTCTTTAAAACAAAGAAGTATATGCATATTACAGACATGCATACACTAAACAGACATGCAAACATGATTTACATTCATTCATTATTTCTCACAACAACTACTTGACTAAAACATCATATATATGACAGACTTCAAATTTAAATAGATCAATTTGCTCACCTTGATTTATGATGAACAGAGAGCAGCTTTTAAATGTAACAAAGAAGCGGACTTGAAGTTTTTGAAACTTGATTCGATTTAGATCTGTCACCTGATTTGTTGAATTTGTAAACTGATCTGAAGCTGGTTGATTTATTGTTGAGTTGAAGCTGACCCACTGTTTGATGTTGAACTATAATTTATTGCTTGATAATCTTAAATTTGCATTTTTTTGTTTGAAACTGAGTTTCAATCTGAAGCTTGAAAGCTTGACGTTGATCTTGAATTCAATCCATATATTTGCTTTATGAAGATCTGATCTTGGTTTGAAAATTTGAAAACTGGAAGCTGTTTGCTTTTTTTCTTTCTTTTTGTTTTCCAGTTTTGATTTTCTTTTGCACTGGTTTGGTTTACAGGTTCTTGATTTTTGCCTTGAAGTTTTTGTAGTTGTATGATTTCATTTGCTTTGTCTTTTTTATTTTATGTTTTTGTTTCCAGGTTGAAGAATGAAGAGAATAGCCTGGTTGAATTTTTTACTCCTATTTTACTTAATATTCAAAATAAAAAGAAAATACTAATCTTGCCACTTGTTCATTTATGAATCAAATTAAGTTACACTTGTAAATTGTTTGTATTAATATTTTACGAATGTCATAAATAAGAAATTTTATGTTTTGAACCCTTTTCTTTAATTTATTTATAAGTTATGGTTTAAATCCCTTACTTATTTTAATTTATAAACTTTATTTTAAACCCTTATGTTATTATATTTATAAATCATGATTTTATAAATATTATCTCATATATACAAACCATTTTTTTTCATTTTCAAAAGAAATATTTCTACTTTTAAACTAATACTTTACCTTTATCTATATATTTATAACTTTAAAGAATGTGATTCAAAATAAATCAAAAGTTAACAAGAAAAAATATATAGTATGTATATATTTGAATTTAACTTTTTAAATAATCTTTGTAAATCAGTTTCAAAATAAAATTTTCAAATCATCATATTATAAATACAAAACAAATTTTCCTATTAGTATTATATTTAGAGTTTCCAAATTCAATATATTATTCAAAATATTTATTTTTTAATTTCCAATTAGAAATTTTATTTAAAATCATATTTATATACATTTTGAATCTAAGTTATTATGAATATTTATATTTATGCATTCTCTATCATTAACACTTATATAACTTTTTAAGGAAATGATATTCTATATTCTAATTATACATTTATAGATAATCACATATATTAAAAATATAGAGTTTAACTTTTAAACAACATTTAAATATAAACAAACCCATATTTTAATTTATTTTGGAATTTTTCTAACTAATTTTCCAATAAATTCACAATTTATTTCCAAAAATTAAATTAATTATCAATTTAAAAATTGGCTAAAATCCAAGAATGTTACACCTGCCTCCATCGCCTTTCTGCTGATTCTGCTTATTCTATATATTCAACTGCACATTACCGGAAATCTCACTGGTTTGTTTCACAGCAACGTTACTTTCAATGCCTTTGACACTGGGACCCGCATCGTCCTGCTTCCTAGATCGTCTAGCATCTTCACTCCTCAAGAACTGGGCTCCCTTAGCATGGAAACGATCCAACGATGCGGCTGGTTTCTCAGCCAACCAATTGCCAAATTTGGAATCAGGGTCGATTCCATTAGTCAACGCCACCAAGATTGAATTGTCATTTGGATTGCCAACCTCAGCATAGGCAGCGTGAAACCTTTCCAAATAATGTCTGAACGTCTCTCCTGGATCTTGAGTGACGCTGGATAAGGTGTTAACATTCTTTGGCCTCGTGATGTGCATACGAAATTGTTCCACGAACTTTGTAGCCAACTGCTCAAAGCATGAAATGATTGGGGTTGTAGGCAAGTAAACCACATGGTTGCAATTCCCCCTAGGGAGATAGGAAAGCTCCTACACATTACCGCATTGTCAGGTCGTGCGGCATTCATGAGCCATTCATACGTATGGATGTGTTGATTAGGGTCGGAACTCCCATCGTAAACTTGTAAAGTCCGAATTCTGAATTGACGTGGCGGTTCAGCATAAAGCATGTCATTGGTGAATGATGTATGACTCCAAGAGATTCCCCAATCGTCATAGTGAGGCCTTGACTTTCACGGATCATCTGACTAATCATGGTTGGAATGTCTAGCATTTGAACATTCTAGGCCAAGGTGTGGTCAGGTTCCATAATGCGAGGACGGTACGAGCACGGTCAATGGTCCATGCCTCGCCTCCTTGGATCCAGATGTTTGGGCACATATGGTTCAAGAGTATGATTGCATTGATGAAGGATCGGATCTGCTTGGTTTCGAACATCATCTTCCAAGTCTATACTGGTGACAGCTACATGGCTATCAGTGATGTAATAGGGAAGTGCCCCTCCTTGGGAGGATGGTCCAGCCTGGTGTCCTGTAAAGGTCCGGCTCCAGCTTGTTAAAGGTTCAGAGTGCGCTGATTCCCGGAGGCTTGCATGTAAATTCCATCTAGTCATGGACAAGTAGATCTATGATTGTAATCTGAGGAAGATGAGCTTTCGATGGATGAATAGAAAGCACGATCCCTTCTAGATTTACTTCGTATCTCCTCGTTCAGTCGGTTTGTTAGCTTCGTGCTGGCACGAATCTGCTGGGCAAGCTATTGGCGGCTTTGAGTCAGTTCTTGCATTAGCATCTAAAATTCCTCCTTGGTGACAGGGCCTTATGGATCTGAAGGTCTAGTAGAGTTTTGACCTGTAGCGAGCAGCTGCGTGAGGTTCTGTCTATCCTGTCCTTTCGGATCTACTGTAGTTGAAGCGGTCCTTGTAGTAACCATTATGAATGATGTAGCTCTTTCCTAGATTTGATGCAATCTGAATAGGTTGGAACGAACTATTGGATGTTGATCTGGATCTCTTCCTTAGATTTTGCAATCCAACGACGACAGTAGATCCAAAGAGCAGGAGAAAAGTTGGGTTTTCTCAGTGAAAGCACCAAAGTGTTTGTACCAAAATTGGGAACAACACTCTTCGAATGTATTTGAAGAGATTAAAATGAAGAATGTAAATGAAAAATGAGGTTAATCTAACAAACAGGCCAAAATAGACAAACAGAAATGTAAAAATACGAAAATTTAGAGTGGTTTGGCGCTGTGGCCTATGTCCACTATGGAATGTTTGCTATTTTATTGACTTTTCTAACTGGTTATAACTGAATACAACAGTACACTCTTAAGCACTTGAGATTCAATGGAGTTTCTGGCAGAGTATCGGCATAGGAGAGTCAAAAGTCGATTTTCTGAAGGCCTAGGACTACTATTTACAGGTGTAGGCCTAAAATATATGCTCAGATCTCAGAAAACCGCTTCTCTCATATGGGTGGCAGATGGATCCCTGGACATTTGGGATCAATCTATGATCGATACGTATATAATTCGTACCGATCAAAAACGACTCCATTTGGGCTGAGATCGATCAAAGACCAAGCATAGGTGGTACACAAACTCCTGTGAAAATTTGGCAGCATTTGGACTTGTAGATTTTGAGTTATGATCTATCCAAGTTTGTATTTGCAAAACATTACCGAATCCGTATAGACACCATTTGTATCAATGGCTTTGTATACATGCTGGCTCATATCGATCAGGGTAACGTGGCGCTATATTCTAGGATTGATCCACATTTTATGCCGAGTGACCAAGTCTTCTAGTTTTATACGCCTTGTTCGTATCGACCCAGAATATTCCCTTCGTATCGTTCTACCGCACTTCACTTTATATCGATCCCTAAAGCCACTTCGTATCGATAGCATAGTGACTGCCTTATATCGGTAGCTTCCACTCCAATTCGCATCAATATAAACTTAAGCTCTTCGTATCGATTGAAGATTGATTTCATATCGATGCCTTTTAAATGTTGTTTCGAATTGTTTGTTGGTGGCACGTCTTGTGTCGATCGTTGACCAATCGATACGAACTGCATAAATGATGATATATACGAATTGTGTATAGGTGGAAGCGATATAAAACGTCTTCTGGTGATGGATACGAAACAGAGAAGATATGGTGGATACGAAGTGGAATAGGTACGATGGATACGAAATGGTGTTTCCTTCATGGATCTTGATCGATCGATATCTTTAGCATACGAACTCCGATTGACTTGAAATTTGAAACTTGGCTTCCGTAGCTTTTCTTGTCATACCATATCAATTGTAGCCTGATCCAGACTTGGATAAAATTTACCAGTATCCATAGTAGACCTATGTATGACCAATCTTCGGGGCGGACTGTATTTGGTTTCTATTCAAGTTCTTGGTGTCACGGCCTTGCCAAAAAGGTGGGATAACAGCATCTAGCTCTAGCATATCTACCTAATCTTTTGAAATGAAAGGGTGTGTAGCTCCAGTATCAAACAGAACTCTAACTAAAATACTAGAAATCAAAAATCATATGACCAAGCACAACACTGTTCTTTTTCTCTTTAGCAGTTCGTCCAGTTGAAGGTCCCAACAAAGCATACCATTTAGCATCCTCAATTTTGGACAATCTATTTTCTTATGGCCATGCCTATTACAGTAAAGCACTTGACCCTATCCTTATTCTTTTGTGGGGTATACTTAGTAGAGTAGCGTCTCTTCTGCTACAGGTAAAACAAGCAACATTTTCCAAATTTTGGTTTCCAAGCTCCTCTCCCGAGGCCTTTCCACCCTTCTGATTCTAGTACTCTTCTGATATGGTTGAATCTCCTCTTCTCCCCATCATTGGGTCTAACATCCATCTTCCTCTCTTCTTGAAACAAGCAATCATACCTCCTTACCATTTTCACCACCAGTTCAAAATAAGACAACAGATGTTCCATCACGTTATGACTTGCACGCCCTTCTACGGTCCCTCAATAAATTTCTCATTTTTCTTCAGTGAAGTATCGAAATGCTCCCTTCCTTACTTTGACATAGCATTGAAAGATGAATATACTCTACCAGAGTCATTTCTTTGTGTTCAGTTCCAAGAACTCTCTATTGAAAACACCCTTCTACGATACAAGGATAAATTAAGCCTCGAATCATTCCTTAAACTACTCCTAAGTTATCTCCTCTTATGGTACTTCAACATTCATAGCCACTTACCAGTCTAAAGCATCCTTCTAAAGCTGACGAGAAGCCAACCTCCTTTTTTGAACATTATCATAACCTAAATGTCCAAAAATGTACTCACAAACATTCCACTAGTCAACTCTTCTAAAGCTGACTCCTTCCTCGTAAATACTTCTCCACGGTTCTTACAATCTTGAGTCATCTTGGAAAAATCTACTCCTCTAGCTACCATGGGTCTTGGCTCAACAAGCTAGTTGTTGCCTAATCATATCCATCATAAACTAATGGAAAAAACATTCATATCCATTCCTCCAACGGTAGGGACATGCAATAGAGTATCAGCTTAAGCATGAACTTTTGGGGTTCCTTCCCTCCTTGGCCATTAGTTTGTGTACCAGTTGTTCCTCTAGTACCATTTTCTCTTGCACCTCCTAAGGTCAAACAACCTTTTACAACTTTTTTCTTTATGCATAAGTAAGGGTTCATATGAAATAGAAGTAAAGAGAGTAAGACAATAGTAGAGGGATTGATATATTCATTTATATGTCTATATCAAATACAAATGCGTTATATATATAGCATATACCCTTCCTCAAGGTGTTAATTTTCAACTATCTAATTTTTACATAATTTTCTACTTAGCTCTATTTTACTAAAGTGTTCCCTTACCTAAGCTTTGATACCAAATTGTAATATCCCCATTTCAAGACCTGAAAATGAACCTCGATGATGCTGTAGTCATCGAAATTATTCTCAAGTGACAAAGTGAGATCGGTTTTTTTTCACAATATTAAGTAAATAAAGCAGCTAAATAATCATAACATAAATTTTCATTTTCATTTTTCATAATCCCAAATGTGCCAACGCACAGTAAAATATAATAAAACATAAATAGCAGTGTCGTGCCCGACATATGAAGATGTCGAAATGAACACTTATTCGGGTATAAAATCTGGTTTTATAATAGCAGAATTCAAAAAAAAAATTGTTAACAATAAACCTTCAACTTCGTCTTCAACTTCTTTATTTTTCCTTCCAAAAGTAACAAGTATAAGCCTACATACTCAATCTACTTGAATGAGTACCCATAAGTTTATGGGAAATAATAAAAACATGCGTTGGACATTGGTATGAGTAAAACTTTACAGAAAACATACATATAGTGAGACCATGTCGACAAAGCATGGAACGAGTTTTCCTATCACTTATACATCACATCAATTATATAATATCATGCAACATTCATTACATCATGAGCATGCATGTAGCATTATTTTTAAATCATGAATGTATCATAACATAACCTTCAATTATGAACCACGTCGTATACATATTCAACCATTACAATTTAAGTGTACACTATACATATTATTGGGTTGTTATGAACCAGGTCATACAATCATTTATCACATTCACATACATCACCTAGACTCTTATTTAGGTGTTGATTTTAAATTTTTCGTTAACTTATTATAGCGATTACATTACTAGGCCTGTTTTTCACTAATTTATATATTTATCAAACAATGTCATCGAAGAAATGGCCAATGATTCCACCATGGGAGCCACCAACCTTGACTCTCTTAAGAGATTGAATATAAGCACCCTGAATACATTCTAGCAAAAGCGTCTTTACTAAGCGTCGGTAGCCACTCTTAGACCGAAAACACTTGTTTGACATTGTCGATTCATTTAATACATCCATTTTTATGTTTTGGCATATTTCCATAAACTCACACTAGAGTTTATTTCGAAGTTAATCACTTTGAACCTTCCAATTTGTGGCACCCTACCACATTTCATGGAATTTTAGACATCATTTAACTTAGCATCCGACCAGTCAACAACTCTAAGAGTCGCTACTATAATCATAGATTAAATCCATTTCCTTCATTTATTTGCTGTGTACCCTATACTTTCCTTAGATATGACATTTTTATCTTTAATTTAAATGATGCAACTATCATTTCTTAGCTTCCCTCATCTTTCTTCATTTCAAAGTTTAAAAAATTAACAAAATTTAACTTATCAATTTTCTTTCATAAGTTCATCCCCATGGAATTTCAAAACTAACATCTTTGAAACTAGCTTTCAAAATGCCCGCACAACTTCTCTTAGTTTATTTAAAGCGTTGATCTTCACAAGCTATCACAAACCCAGTTTAATAGCTATCGAGTGTCATCCTTTTCCTAGCAGTCGCAGGTCTGAAATACAATGCTATAAAAGGTCAAGCTATTGCATGCCAACCTATCATATGAAAACAATCGCATGCCTTACTTGGTGTTATCGAGGGTCGAGCTATCATAATGAAACAACCTGCACCCCAATGGGCCTGAATTTCTGCTAAAATAAAAACCCAAGCCCACCAAATTACAGATTG
The DNA here is from genome assembly GCA_030765085.1 of Allium cepa. Taxonomy (NCBI): domain Eukaryota; kingdom Viridiplantae; phylum Streptophyta; class Magnoliopsida; order Asparagales; family Amaryllidaceae; genus Allium; species Allium cepa. The sequence goes on from CM060943.1 coordinate 436,889,105, forward strand.
TTGGTTTGGTGTCCTGCAAATAAAACAATGTGCATATCGGAGCATTAACGATACAAGTTACAGCGGAATCAATAAAATATAATAAGTCACACAACTATTGATGAAAATTTGATACTTTCAAGGTCTGGAGCCCTTGTTAGTAACGTACGCCTAGTACCAGTACCTGTCCTTCAAGATATCCTATGGGTTGTAAGGAGGTGGAGGTTAGAACAATATTTTGGTGACTGGCAAATTATATAGTTTGTACATAACACTACTTTATGTCGATTGCAACTATTACATGTTATATCTTTTATATTTAATTAATCATCTTGACTCCCCATTCACGTACAATACGTTCCATATACTCTTTGTAGATTATAGCTACGCACATATATATAAGTACCACCGTCCCCTTTTGGACCAAGATACTATCCCCACTAGCATCCATAATTCTACACCATAGGTCATCATCATCAATGTCTAGGCCAAATTGCCCACGTGCAAAGATCTTCCGTTAGTGCCTAATAATGGTGTCACTATAATTTAGCTATATTTTATCTCACTTTGCTTTAGAGATTTACTACTCATCCGCTTCCTTTCATGGACTTAGCTCCGTGGACTATCCCATTCATTTTTTAAAGGACTCTGTCATGGGTTAACTAGGCTTGCCTTAACAACAAACTAGTAAACAACTGTGGTCGTGTGTTACCCAACGTGGCATATCCTAGTAGGAGACGTAGCCTGTTAGGTGTAACCCTGGCTTTCCCTGTTTGACTGCTCTGGACAAATGACGCACTCAACCTATGTAGCTCTTACTCCAAATTTGGTGTTTGCACCTGCTAACATAGCGTCTAGCTTCTCATAATTCTATTTAGATTGCATAATGCAATCAAGGCAATACCCCTGTTTTCTATTTTTGAAGCAAATGCCTCTTACAATTGGGGTATTCCTTTATCTATACACAAGTGTATACCCTTTACGGGTCCTACCGTTGGATATGTCCCACATCAATATAGCCTATACACAACTCTTGGCATCCCCTTACGGTGAATAGACTTCTATTGCGTAATACTACAAATCTCGCATTCCAAATAATTCTAGTGACTAATATCATTCTATTCATACAATTATCTATTAACTTTAATAGTTTATACCAGTCAAAAATGCATATTTGAGGCTACTTATATATGTATATATATATATTCATTCATTCTTACTTAATTATCTTGCCTCTACAGTTCATTGTTGACCCTAAATATTTTACTTCATTATGCATTTATATCTTTCTTACTTTATGATTATTTAACGCTTTCCATTTTAATAGGCCCGTAATATCATTTTCCATTCTTTTTATCTTTTTTGTTTTCCATTTTCTATCTCTATTCTCTTTTTACCCTTTTACTTACCCTCACCTATTCTTTAATTTCTTTTTATTTAATTTCCATTTATATTGGTATCATGTTTCTTTTCATTTTAGAATGCTTTTATTCCTATTTACTTCACTTTTATTACACCTAAGGATCTTATATTTTAATGCATTGGAACTATTTCCCCTTTTAAAAGGAATTGTTAACTCTATAATTCTCTATGAATTACCTAAAAGAGGGTTTGTGTTTTGTATTAAATTACAAGAAATTATATTTTGTCTCTTTATTAAATAGACGGAACAATACGTGGTTTTCCTTATTTTATACATCTCTTTCTTTACATTTACATTCCTTGTTATTTCAAACAAAACACATTTATTTGTAACTTGGATGATTCTTAGAGACTTAGTATTACCCAATTTCATTCTCATGAATCACAATATGTCAAATCTTAACCTAATAATAATCAATCCCAATAATAGTCAAATCAAATCTGAAATTCTAAACGGATTTCAAACTGTTATCTATCTCCAATCTATTTTGCAACCAATTCACTAAATCTATTCCACAATCATTACGTGTAAAAAATTTATTATCCAATTCGTTATTTATCAATCAAATCAAATAAGTGTATTCCATTTAAAATTCCACACTGGTATATATATATATATATATATATATTCCTTTCGAATTTATAATAAAGTATCCAAAATGATTTTATACATTGATGAAATAGATTTCAACGATATAAATCTAATCATTACAAAACATGTAATTTCCCATTCGCCTTTTAATTAGCTCTAATTCTCCAAATCTGGAGCCATTCCCTTTTTATTTGACTCCATTTTTTATCATATTCTGATATATGTCGCAAACATATATAGATCAATCAGAAATCTAGATTAGAAGAGAGAGATTTGGATTAATTTATTACGTAAATCCGGTTTTAAAATTTACCTTGTCTTTTGTGGTTTGATTTGACCTTATTCTCTTTTCTCTGCCATCTTCTATTATTCTCAAATTGTATATGCACTTAAACTAGTGCTAATTTAAAATTTAAGAATTTTGGAGGAGAAGACAAAATGACAGAGCTTCCGTGTCCATTAGAAAATATGAATTTGGAAGTGGGGGTCTAGAAAATAGAAGTTCAAATCAACGCAAGCCATGTGATTAAACTATTTTAAATTCGGGTCGTTTAGGCCATCGTTTATTGTGCAGTCAACAAAGGCAATGGTCGATCATTCATGCCCCACGGTCGACCACTACCGTTCGACCAAGGCGACTATAGGTCGACCTTTGGCCTTGTTTAATGGTAGTTAATTAGCCTGGGTTGATTTTTTTAATTAACTTCTTTGTTTAACGATTGTTATCATTTGTTTCCTACATTGTGATTTTTCTAAGATTTTGTTTTAACGTTAATTTTTCTTAATGCCTAAGTGTTTGTTAATGCTAGTAATTAGCTTTAATTACTTATTATTATCCTAATTACATATATAATTATTTCTGACTCTAAAATTTCAAACGTTAATAACTTTTTCATTTGAACTTCGATTGGAAAAGTTTGTATATGAAAATTGATCAGAAAATCGTCATAAATCTAAAGGTGCAACTTTCATAGCCAAATTCTGACATTTGGGAAAATTCTAATTTTTAGCATCACTATTCATTAATTAATTTCTTATAAATCAGTTAGCATTTAAATTATAGGGTTTTACTTTATGCCCCCTTAAAAGATTCATCCTCGAATTCCTTAAGAATTGAACAATGTAACAATACACACAACCATTCTAAAATAACAAATCTATCAGTGTACAATCAATTTCGCAATCAATCTTTTACAAATACAGGGTGTATTACAACATATATGATATGCATGCTGAGCTATTCTAAATCAGCGCCACCTATATGAATGCATTATTTTAAAATAAGTTTGGAAAATATGGGGCAAACACCCTAAATATACTGGTAGTTCCATATACAGGCAAATTTTTGAAAATCAAAAACTTGTTTTAACAGCCAAAATCTTCCATACTTCTACAAATTGAAGTATAGTTCAATCAATTTTGCATCCAATACCTACTATACAAAATCCCAACATACCGTTGCTAACATCCAAATTTAGAAAAATCCTATTTTTAAACCTATTTTCTTTGTGCGAGAAAATGGTTTAGATGAAAATTTTCATATTTCCATCCTTTTTCTCGTAGATACCCAACTTCCTACTGTACTTTAGAACCTTCTCGTTTGCCCCCAATTCTTTTTCAAATTTTCTAGTATAGTTTGTGTAGTTACTTTTCATCTTAAATAGGGATTGTTACAAAGGTCATCCTTTTGTTCTCTTATCGACAAGGCATATGGAAAAGATTCCATAGCTAAAACAGCTTCATTGTCTCTAATCATATTTTATTTTGCTGTCACTTCTGCCACACAGTTTAATCTATACTAGCAATCTTGTTAATTATTCTCCCATGTCGTGTATGTGGCATTTCGAAAATTTAAAAATTCCTTCCTTTTTCTACTAAAAAATATTTACATTACTCTCTGAAATGTTTGTACAAATGTTTAGGGCTTCAAAATTTTCATCACAAAATTTTTTCAAAATCTTTTCACAAACGTACTTCAATTTCCAAAACCAAGAATTTTGAACAAAAATTTCAAAAGTATATATATTATATATTTTCTTCAAAATGATTCATGCCACATTATGAAATCGAGGTTTAGTTAACAGTCTAATGTCCACAGTGGGCTTCATCTATTTCCACGGTAAATTTTAAATTTCAAAACATTTTCTTTTATTTATAATAGCAATCAACACACAAATTCATTAATAAATTTCAGGTTTTAAGGTATAGGGAAATTGACTTGTGGCTTCGCAATAATCTTTCCCAATTCTTTACTTGTCAAAAAAAATTTCCAAAATTTTTCTCTAAACTCTTATTCCTTTTTCTTTAGTAGCTAATTAAATAATTTTTCTTAAATAATTTTGTAATTCCAACCTTTTACCGTTTTCTTTTCTTTTGCATTAGTTAAGTATCTTTCCTGAAATTTCCTTGTCTTATTGTTTTCCTAATATATAGCGGTTCAAGAAAAACACACATAAAAAATGAACGTTTCCATAAACATCGTACACACTTTTATACCAGTAGATATAATTAAGGCTTACACCCAAACCTTGAAGAAACAACTGTTGGAAGGAATATAGTTACTACTAGATGCTAACTACAACTACCTATGGGCCTTTCTAATGTAACATCATTCTCCAACCCATATATCTTGTCTTCCTTAACTTTGACTTTACCAATGCCTCTTTTCCATCTTATTACCTTCTGTTACCATCTTCTTTTAACTCAAATCTTGGTATTTACTTTCTTCACCCTTAATCCTTTGTACGAGCATACCCTAGAACTCGTAGAAGTGTACTTGAATACCATTTATCATTCTTTTACAATTCTTCTTATGGCTTGCACAAATGTCTAAAAAAACATTCCTATTTCTCACCAATATACTTTACACTCTATGGAGATTTCTTATTTCTACTCTAAGCATAATCTTCATTATCTTCTTCATAGCCTGATCTTTTACCCCATCTTACCTAGGAAGTCATTGCTATATAATCCCTATCTAAAATTGTGGTTTGGTCTTAGTCAATTTTCTTCAAAAATTAAAACTTAAATTTTTTGGAGTATTTAATCCCAAAGCTCTTATCTATAAAGTAAATTAGAAACTTTTTTTAGCAAATTTAAAAATAAATTATTCTTAATTTTTAAAATTGCAATTAAAATTTTAGAAGTTCTTTTCCTTTTAAAGACCTTTTCCAACTTTTACTTCTTAAAAATTAGGATTTTAACTCAAACCATTTGTTCAGTTTTTCTTTTAAAAACTAAATTGTTGTAGCAAACCCTTTTTTAAAACAATAAAAACTAAAATAGACAAGAACAACACTCACTCTATCATTTTCTTATCACTTACACCATCTCCACTTCTAATGCTTGGTGGAGTTTCTAATATCATGTGAAGGGGAAATTTAAAAGATTCTTGCAATAAATGCGCATAACAAATGGAAAATGTCGACTTTCCTTTCTTTTGCCTGTAATTTTCTATATTGCTTCAAGCATTATTTTTAGTATAATCTCCTAATATTATTTCTAATTACTAACATTATTTTATGTAAATCCCTAAAATTGTTTTATTTATATTTTATAATGTTATTACTATTTACCTTTCATCTGCCTAACTACTCTTATATAATGATCCTCTTAATTGTCCTTTCTCTAAACTTAAAGTCTTTTTAATTAAACCATGACAATGCATGCGTTTGCTGCTTTTATTTTTAGGATCTTATCTTCTTTTCTATACTACTTACCCCATTTCAAACTTATACTAATTTCTATTGTCCACCCTTAAAAAGAATTTTTTTTCAACATCAAAGCAATTTCATCTTAGAAAAATCAACGAGCTACATGCGTCTTGCTATATATATTTCAAAAGAAGTAATATTTTTATTAAAACCCATTCACTGTTATTTTCGGTCCAACAAAAAATTTCTACTAAAAACTTTTATTTAATACAACATAGTATTTTTTAGAAATTAATATTTACTTATTTTTCAAAAACAGGGTTTTTCTACCTTCAAATAATTCCTTTGAAAATCGTGTCGAATACATTACATATATATTTTCTCAAACTTTAATATCAAAATCATTTCAACTTTTAAAATTATTTTCTATTAGGTCGTACTCATATTATATTTCTATTTGTCCCTTCTTTTGGACTTTACTTCCTTGAACTTACTTATTGACTTATCTTCTTCCAACTATAAAATCCGACTATCATCTTGAAGTAACTACTTGTAACAGCTTGAGATTTTTGACCCTCGTAAATCGAAACACTAATGAGTCCACTATATTGTATGCCGAGCAATCAAATGACAGTGAACCCGATTGATAGGGAAAAGAAGGAAGAAAGAAGAAGAGAAGAGAAGGGGAAAGGAAAAGAAACTAAGAACAACACAAAATCTCACAATCGTAGTGCAATAATATATAATATAATATCAATGATCTTTACAAAAGAGAAACTGCTATATACGTACTTCCATCAGAGGACAACACATCATAATCATTGATAGCCTGAGCAGTTATAACAACCTATCCACACAAATGCTGATGATTTCAATAACAAAGCAGCGGAAAATAAAAATATACGTGAATACGACCTGAAGACCTCCAGCTCTTCTCCTTAGCTGTAATGCAGCTAAAGCAATCTGTAAATTTGCTCGATCTGACCTGAGCATTATAATAAAATAACATCCAAGTCCATCTAGAAAACCAGCGTGAGAAAATACACCCAATCAGATTTTAAAGTTACAAAAACCTTTGAAATCAAAAGTATCTTGTAAGACCATGCCGCACATAAACACGGACGGGTTTAAACCTTACGATAACCAAAATAATTTCTGTAGAATTCCATTTAATTATAATAATGTCTAGGGATCAAAGTAAAATATGAAAATAGTTGAAATGCTTGCATTTTACATTTCAACATAGTTGGTCACAACTAAATCCATACGACGCTTATTGGAGAATGGATTCCATACAATGATTGGGCTATTGGGTTACCGCTCATCATGGTGCATCTATAGACAAAATAACAACGAGGTCGAACATATCTACCCCTGCCAACATAGAACCGGCCTACCCTTTACGGAATAGTAACGAATATGATCACCCCTCCATTAATGGGCCACAAAACATACATATGATAGATAATATCGACTCTAGATGGGGATGATCTTTGCCCTACTTAGGAGCGACCCACTTAGCCTTGCTGCATCTCCCATGTTTTAGTCATTTTCAGTTGATGAGGCTTGTTGCTACGTTTTACCTTTTATATAGCACTTCTCACTTGGAATGCTAACACTGTCCTCCAGGAAACAATGCAGTGTCAGCATTCATCTATACATGTTCGTTCTAGGACCAAACAAAATGCTTAATTGGATCGAAGTGATTTTTAGATAACATATCTGACCCCGGTCTCTTCAAAACAACATTCGATAATTTCTGGTAAACTCAACTACAGTTCTTTAGGAAATAAAAAGTCAAAGATAAGAGCAAAGATCACCTTCGAACCTTTAGTGGATGTATTTCTTTATCATTGTCCTTGGGGAATGAAATGAGATTTATATGCATGGTACAGCATCACCGAAGATGACCGTGCCATACAACTCATAGGGAAAACCGACAATATTTAAGAACATAAGCAACCACTGACCTCCTTTAACCAATCTTCATTAATTAGATCAACACTGTGATTACTTAAATCAAAATCTTTTTTACAAAGATATATATATGTATATTAACAATCCCCTATATTTCAATACTTGGAAAAACATTCATATGTTTATCTCAATGGCATAAGCATATTCACCAAACACTAAGAAAGATTTCCTTTCTATACAATTCTAAATTATTTATAAACTCCGTTATAAATTTATAAAACCATTTATAAACTATTTTATAATTCTCAAGAACCATCTATAAAACTCCTCTACCTTGTAAAACCTTCCTTTAAGCCCTTAACCTAATTTATAAATTTTCCCTTACAAAACCAGGTCCGTTATAAAACTCTATTTATAAATCTCGAACATTCACTAATAAATTCTAATCATTTACTTTAAACCCCTATTATATAATAGTTAACAGTATAAATAAATAGTAATTAACTTAAAAGACATATAATAACAAAAAGTGTAATAAATAGTAATTAACTTCAAAACATCTTAAAGATAATAATAAATAATTTCAAAACATTCTTAAAAAACAACGAAAATTTATCTTAAACATTATTATAAATAATAATAATTAATTTTGAAAACCTTATTGATAAATAATTAAATTAAATTTCAAATCAAATTATTATTTTAAATAATTAAATTTTCAAAATATTAAATTATTAATAAACAACCTTAAAACAATATTAGTATAAATAAATAGCCTTTAAAACATAAAATACTTCCTTGATAAAAACCCATACTTACGTACCAACATAACCATTTCAACATAACCATTTCCGTATTTACAAAACTATGTTTATAAATCTCTTTGTATTTTATAACATATTGTTTAATGTCTCCAAATCTAACCTCACTTTCAATTCCCAAAATAGAATCAACTATTTTCGAACCACATTCCACATCTTATAATAAATCCATCGTTCGATTTATTTCCCTAATCCATTAAATGACAGTAGTTTTCCTTTTAATTTATAAAACACCGTTTATAATCTATCCCTTTATTGATAAAATATGATTTTGCAAATATTCACTTTATTTGTAAAATATTCCATTTATACATTGTCCTATTTGTTAATTTCCACGTTTATAAATTAACTTTAGTATACGTGTATATGTATATATATATATATATATCACACTATTATATAAAGCGGTTAATAAATATTCTTACTAAAACTATTCCTATCTTTGTTTCAAACCCATATACCTTAATTTAAACACAAAATTATTTTAACATTTAAAATAATTCTTTATTTTATAGTTCAAAAATCTCTATTTACAATATTTCATAGAACTATTAATTTATAATATCTAAAAATCATACTTCTTATTTTAAATTGATTTTCTTCTATGAACAATTCAAGGATAATTATTAAAACATGTAAATTTTCAAAAATCACTTTGAAATCCCTTTTGAAACCAAAGTCATTATTTTATAGTATTTTAAAAACAACAAAAGTAAGGGTTAATGCTATTAAAGCGTTATTAAGCAAAATCATATCCGTGTTATCAAATATAGCATCTGACATATCATATAAAAAATTATATGAAAGAAATCAATAGTGTGTGGAATCCCATTGAATCACTCTAAGATGTCCTCCAACATCACATACAGTATATAACCAAGTAAAACAAATCAACCGCTTCGAGGCGGGATCGTATACAAAGGATCGTCCGCTTTCACACGGGAACGTAATATGGTCTCATCCGCTCTAGGGGTGAGAATATATCCAAACCAACAATATAAAATAGTAAATCATCCAAACAACATCAATTAACAATAAAATATCCACATATCCAATAAAAACTTTTTATTAACTATATAATATTTTGGTTAACCAAAAAGGTGAGTTTAACTTACTTTGATTTCATTAGTCTCCTATGCGCTTCGGTTCGAATTCAAATTAAATAGGCGTACATTTCATTTCAAATTCCTACGATCTTTAAATTTATCCATTCTAACTCCTTAGCGTAGATTTCATCGATAGGATTATAGCGCAACTCGCCACGTTCAATTTGGACATCGTATGGAAAAGTTATACATTTTATAACATTCAATGTTTAATAATTTAATTAACTTAATTTAATTACATCATCAACTAACTAATTACCGTGTTAAACCCAAGTTCCCTCTCTTCTCAAATTCACAACCCAAAAAGCAATAGTCGTCGCCTCATACTATTGCCCTTCGCCACGTTGCTTCCTAGATACCCTCATGCCGGCTTCGACCTTCATCCACTCGAGTCTCCCCCTCCGGCGACCCATAACTCCATCGCCGGCCCAAAAAGTCATCCTCTATATTTCCCATGTTGAACACTTCCTCAACGAACTGCGGTGATCCACCACCATGGATGAACTATCCTAGCCATCCTCTATATTTCCCATGTTAAACACTTCCTCGTTCGCGGCTTCTAATGGCCGAAAAAATAAGGGCTTTTGGATTTGGAGAGGTTTTATTTGAAAGGAAACGAGCGGAATTCTCTGATTAAACGTGATAATATAGCCGATGGGGTATGGGCTTAGACGTGGACGGTATGAGCTTAGACGTGGGAGGTATGGGATAAGCATGGTGATTAAAGAAATTATATATATATATATATATATATATATATATATATTATAAAATATTTAGCTCCATGCACTCAAAAATCTCGATCCCCAAATGAGGCATGTCGCCTGGCGTTCTATATGTTATACCCCTATTCCGAATGCGATGGAATATATATATTGAGTCACAATTCCATCGTATGCAAAAGTTAGCTTTTCAAAATCAAATTACATGAAATTAATTTCCTTTAATTTAATACCACGCATTTCGAACTCACACGACCAAACGATATGTCTGATTCCCATGAAATTCGATGGCATATAATAATATACTATTACGGATCTATTAACCCAAAAATGGGTCAACACCCTATACTACATGTGAAAGCACCAGCCTTTTTCTTACGGAGCAATAATATAGAAAATAAATGTAAAAAGAGCATAAATAGTAAAAAGACAAGAAGATTTTTATAGTGGTTCGGCTGTTAATGAAGCCTACGTCCACTTTATAATTTTCTATTAATTGACTATTGTTATAAGTTGAATCGAATTACAATATGATTGGATTTCCCAAGATAGATTATGTCACTAGTGCAAGAGTTCACTGGAGAATCACAGTGAGCCTGTAGATGAATATTATGAGGTAGGAGAAGAGTCAAGAATAGTTTCTGCAGAATTCCAGCAGCCTGTCAAGAAGATCCTGTTTATGTTGCTGGTAGGATTGTATTTTTAGGAGTTCAAGAGCTATTGGGCTAGCCCGCTTTGCCATGAGCTTGCATTTAAAGGTATGAAGATTCTTCCAAAGTTTCATAGCGAGATGACCTAATATGATAGATCGCTGGCGATCCATGCGGTTAATGTTTTTTTAGCTCGTTTTGATTGGATCTTGTTCCTTGCACTATGCAGGTCCCCTCCATGTAATTTCGTGACTAAATGCCTTATTTTGATGATGATTCATGTACAGGTTGCACTGAATTATTACTCAAATCAAATGAGTGCCCACTTCTCGAACTAAGTTGCTTGGAATATTCTGAAACTTGGCAGACATCCCTAGAAAACATATTAGATCATGATGCAAGAAGAAAGGTTTTATCAAGAGCAATATACATGGATTGCTAGCAATCAATGGGTGATAGATCGCTAGCGATCCATCCCCTTAAATTGTTTTTGTTTTTGGTCTATTGAGCCTTTCTTGGTTCCTTCCCCTGGTTCTTTTAGTCGATTCTTGAGTTGTTTCATCCTACCGCAGATGTTTTAGTTCCCTTTGAATTCTACTAGATTTAAAACCCGGTTAACATTTTCCCCTCAGAGTATGCCTTCATTGGAAACAAGGCATGCTCTGGAAGTAATTTCTTCCGAGTCTCCCTTTAGTGAGGTTCAATTGATCGCGTTGAGGCCATCATGCGAATTTGACTTTGGCCATGCAGCCGTCTATTGATTTCTGATGTAAATTATCGTTACTCGTAATAACGAATCAATTTCGATCCCATAACTTTCCACATGCTTGCAAATAATACGTGGATTATACACGATGAGTTTGGAGAAAATTGGTTGCAATTTGATGGAACGCTAGCGATCCATGGACTTAGTAGAAAAATATTCTACGCCATCTCTAATTAACTTCATATAAGTCAAGCTTCCATTAGTCCATACTTTTACTTGCAAGCCGAGCGTGTTACCTTGTGACTCAATCCAAAGTCTTCAAACCCTAATTTTTGCTTTCACCATCGCCTCCGTTGATCTTTACCACCAAAGATTCTTGCCATCGACCCAACCAGACTTCGCCGTCGCCTTGACCTAACTCTTAGATTTTAAAACTTTGTCTATTTGGATCGCCACTAACCTTATCCACTTGGATCGCCACCAATCTTATCTACCTTGGGTTGCTAACAACCAGAGTTCAACCATGTTCGCCTTTTGATTGTTGACTAGTGGTTACTGATGTAGAACTTGGCGTTGTTTAGCAATTTGTTGATGAAGTTGTGTTGGTGATGGATGCAGTGGAGAATTCGAGTTAACTGCGATTTTGTGGAAGAAAATAGTAAATCGAGTCTCGAGTTCATCATGGAACGAAGCTCGGGTTTTGCCCCGGTGATTGACATGTTTTGTTATCTTCGTCCACAGAATCAGAATTAACTTGCATCGAGTCATACTGTTGATCTGATACGTTTCCTTGCGAATTGATTTGGTTTTTCTAGGCGGTGATAATAGCTTAAGGTAGCGTCTTCTATGCATCTCACACTATTATTACTTTCCAAAAAACTAACCTCGACTTATGTTTAGAATTCTCTACTCGATATGGGTCCATTGATCTATAGTTGCTCATTTTTGATGGATCCTATCATTGCACAGTCGATGTACATGGAATAGGAAGAGCTTTCCAAGTTGCTTGGAATAGCGGATCTTTTACCGATCGTTGATCGATAACAGGTAAGTGTAGAAAAATTAACATTAATGAATGATACGAGAAGCTCTTTTCTTCTTTCGCTGCGAGTGAACTATCTACGTAGGATAGAGCATTTGTAGTGTTTAGGACATGGAGTCCATCCCACATAGATAACACACTGCACTTGCCCTAGTCAACACTTAAAATCCGCCGTGTCGGCCTAAATCGATACTTTTTCGGAATTTAAGTGCTAAGCGTAGTGAGACTTTTAGTTATGAATATAACTACCTAACCGCATTAGATACAAGTTCTGTTGTATAGAATGAAGCACCCATCATTCGATCACAAATCCATTGGAGGAAGTTCGGCACTCCCAGAAGCCGAATCGACATCAGTTATGCCTTCATATACGGTTTTAATAGCGGCTACTTCTTTAGCACCGCTAGTTGAATACGGTCAGTCAGTTCTAGTTGGTCCGATGGTAGATCGAACCCCTCCAAACTTTAGAGTTCTGCTTAACCATTGGGGAGAGCTTCGTCTGAAATCTTTGCCAAATTTCTGCATAACATTTGTTAACAACACGGCATTCTGGATGGTGACAAATGTTTTCCATCGAAAAACGAGTTTGTATATATGCCACATTCGAGTTACACCTCTTTCCACTGGTACATGTGCTTGAGTGGAGTAGTTCCCCCCCCCCCCCCTTCAGTCACTTCTTGAGAGGGACTCTTTTGAACTTAGGAATTGCTCCATTTTAGATTCACTCCAACTGATACGCGATTTTGACATGCCTTCACGTTTTTTTTTGCAGACATTCAATCATGCCCTAAGCTTTGATGAGTTGAGATATTTCCTCTCATTCGAGAAGGGAGACAAATGCATGTCCCTTGTGATCATTGAGGCTCAAAGAAACTGCAAAATCATGTCGCAACTTCAAAGTAACCTGTCCTAATTCAAAACGCAATATTTTTTTGTTAGATAACCTAATAGATTTAATCGTCTTTGGATGATGTGGGGTAAGTCTTCTCTTTTACTCGTTGAGATTTAATACGTTGATACAGAATTTTTAATCAATCGAATACTCCTTACATTTATTCCAGAACAAGCAAAGATCCATCACTCGATCCTATCGTCCATACTCTGAAGGCCGTAGATGCTAAAGAGAGATCGATCAATTTTTTGCTAACAGATGAGAATTTTCTTTGGTAGGGGTTGTTGCTCCTAGGAGATCTACCATAGTCAATGAAGTTCCATCTCCTTTCCACTCTAGAATTCGAATGTGATCCACTTCTTATCATGTGGCTCTAAAGAGGATGATCTTCTAGAAGGAGAAGGTCCGTCCGGTGGGTCAACAGAAGAAATTCATGAAGGAAGATGTGTTACGACCATAGCTAGTTGCCCGATTAGGATGCCCCTAATCTTGGAGGAGAGCGAAGAGCAATTTAAGCAGCGTTACGGCAAGGCTATGGTGATAAAGGAAAAGGGAAATGGTGAAATTGAGAGCATCAACAACTATGATTTCTCCTATAGTGATGAGGAAATTGATGCAAGTTCTGGTGAAGGAAATTTGAATCATGTGACGAAAATCTGGGAATGAGCTATATTCCCTCAGATTGGCCTCCACAAGAGATTCCTGCTAAAGATGCTCACCAAACAGCTGAGTGACTTCATGGTTCTCCACCTAAGGAAACCGATATTAGCTTTTAGGACTTGAGCAATGTTTATGTTGACATCGATGAACTCATGGGAGATGATTTTGAGTTTTGAGGGAATGCCTCTTCGCCTCCGTCATGCCGTGTCTAGAGTTAGCCCGATTCCCACTATGGTGACTTCCTGATCTGGTTTGTGAAGTCCTTTAGGCCGCCTATGACACGTTCCACATTTCAGTAGGGTCACATTCACTTACATATGCACTATTTAGGTTCATTTCCTGTCACTAAAGCTCTTTATTTATTTTCTATATCAGGTGCTATGAGAAACTGTAGACTTTACGAGGACCTCGAACAATTTAATTAAGCACAACACTGGTCAGGACAGACTTCAAGCCGCCATCAACCCCAAGAAACCAAGGAAGAGTGGAGAAGGATTGAATTATTTGGAAGCAGAAGTTCGTTGTTGGGATAACAGGGAATGGGGCAGAGTTTACAAGAGTGGTCATGAGAAGAAAAAAACTCTCGACGACCAAGAAGAGCCATCCAAGATATTGAAGGTAGGTCATGGTTCTCATCCTTCCGAGCACCAAGCATTTGCCTCAGCCCTAGTCTCTGTTGGAATTGAAGTTCCGACTTCTACTGTTCAAGTTTCACCACCATCCTAGGTACCATCAACTCACGCAGTGCCTGTTTCTGGTTCTTCACATCCCCGCAGGAGGCCAGTTTATATTCTCCGTCCGGCCCCTCTAAGCTTGAAGTTGTGCTCCTCGGATGGTTTCTGAAGGGAGTTAAACTTGATTATGACCTACGTCCAATCTGTAAAGATTCTTATGTCCCATCTTCGGGCAATTTAAAGTGATTTGGATCAAGCTAAAGGATGGGAGAAGTTATGCAAGAAAACTACCAAGATATCTTCCCTTCATGTCAGAAAAGGACGATTACGACATGACATTTGTGGAACGTGACACTAGAATCGATCAATTGATAAAGGAGATGGTCACTGCACCCCGAGAGAGTGAGAACAATGCCAGCTTGCTGAAGAAATTGAAAGAGGCCCACACCAAAATAGAGATTGTGTTTAGAGATGAAATTAAGAAGTCACATGCGAATGAGGCTAAGCTAAAAAAGGAGCTTGAAGCCCTTGACGAGATTATCAAAGCTCAAAAGAAAACTATTGCTGGTCATGATGAAGCCATCGAAGTTATAAAAAGATAATTGTTGATTATATGGGAATGATTGGATCTCATGACAAGATCATTTCTGTTCAAATCCAAATGATTACTTTGCTCCAAGAAAGGATCGCATGGCTTAATGCTGAAAAGACCCGAGTTAAAGTTAGAAGGCTGTCGTGACAGTGGACTACTTGGAGTTGTTGGATACTTTCGAAAGGAAAATGGAGAAGATGAATGACATCGTCTTTAATTTCTATGTTTACTCCTTGTTGCATCAGGGCAGCCTCAGCTATCTGGGCCCCAAATTCCCACTTACTCTCGACGTGGTTTGGGAAGAAGTTTTGGCTCGTTTTTGAGAGAACGGGGATGTGTACACGAAGCAAAAGTTGGAGGGTGCCTATCTCAATGAAGAGTCGAAGAAGGCACGGGTAGAGGGTCGGGAGATCATTCAGATTGAGAGTGAACAGGAGGGCGCCAATGCCGCTACAATCACAGCTGCTAAAGCTCTATCAGCGCCTTCCATTTTTGGGACTAGCGGATTATCGAAACAGCCTTATAATCAGTTAGGAACTATTTCAAGTTCAACAGATACTATTTTGTTGTCTGACCTTCCAGTAGCTGTCTCGAAAGCTACGGGTGGTCCTAGAACTTCTCAAAAGATCGTGCAGTCATCCAAAGAAGGAGAAGGTAGGGAGTATGAGATTGAAATTCTAGGACACTCTTCTGATGCAGGTAACCTTCTTGTTACCCCCGAGTTTGAGAATTTCCAGCTCGGGCTGCAAGAACAAAACAAATTGAATGCTTTCATTTTTGATCCTATAGGTCTGCCTTCTTTGCTTACTGACCTGCCGATCTCTTCGATCCCTCGATCTGCTGCTATTTCAACTGCCTCAATGCTTGTTTCTGTAGATGCTTTGATTTTTGCGCCCATATCTAGCTCACAACCAGGGTCAGAATCAAAGAAGATTGCTACGTTGCATGGCCAGGATGACGCTTCCATATCTCTAGAGGGCGATTTCACAACAGTTGAAGCTCGAGACCAGGAATACCAAATTGGCCAGCTAGGTAAAGCTGAATAACAAAGGGTGGCCGTCAAGAAGGAAAAGATTAAGGAGAGAAAATCTTCATGGAGCTCTGGCAAGTCTCGAAAACGCAAGATCGATGGGGAGTCTTCTAGGAAGGTCGAAGAACAAGGAGGAGATGCTAGGATGGAAGTGATAGTTAATATTTCAGGCAGCAACACAACTCCTGCCGAGGATTCGGAGAAGAAGAAGAAGAAACTTTCGACCAAAGATGGGAAGGGAAGTGGCGGAAAGAAACATTGACACGCTCGAGTAACAGTGAAGCCGGATATTGGGACATTCTGATTTGTTTGATATGTGTTTTGTACAAGTGCAGATTCTGCACTTATTACTTTTGTTGTTGTAGCATCTGTATATTTCTTTTGTATGCTGATATTTTGTGGGTACGACCCCCAAATTTGGACTTTGTATTGAAAATGTTATAAGGAACGAAAAGATTAATGTTTCCACTATCATTTCATC
The DNA here is from genome assembly GCA_030765085.1 of Allium cepa. NCBI lineage: Eukaryota > Viridiplantae > Streptophyta > Magnoliopsida > Asparagales > Amaryllidaceae > Allium > Allium cepa. The sequence goes on from CM060943.1 coordinate 436,906,044, forward strand.
TGTGTTATTCCTTATTTTTCATGCACTTAACTTGCTTTTTCATTATTCATGTATGCACATACCACGATTTCTTGTCCCACAATTTTTATACCCTACATTGCCGTGCCGTGTTTCTCGGTATGCGACGCCATTATTTTTGCGATTTTATGCAATACGAATGCGCTTTTTTTTATACTTTTATAACTAGATATTTTGTGATTTCCAAAATTCTTTGTTTAAAGAAACGAATCCATGGAGTAGTTTTCCTTTCAACTGAATGTTGGTATGTGTGCGCCCCTACTTTACAGGGTTATTTTCTTTGAACACTTGACAAATACCAGTTGATCCGAGTGATCCCTCGGATGTATGTGGCCGAATCTACCTTATGGTTCCTATCTTTGGGAACATGTGACCTAAGCATCTTAACCCCAGGAATTTTCTCATTCGACAATCAGAATTCTTTGTCGATTTCTAGTTGTACGATATTATTTGACCTACGTCGATTACTTTTAATAGTGCAAGTGGATTCTTGTTAGTCCTGCAATAGACGAGTTTTCACGCATTGCTGGGACGATACTAGTACTTAAAGTGTGTACGGCATATGGAATGTGCAGCTTTTAAGAGTGTGCGGATTATGAGGTGTGCGACTATTGGGAATGCAAGCGGCTTATGGGATGCATAGCTTTTGGTATTGATATGACCCATCGATGTGGAACGATTTGGAATTTCTTGACGTAACCAATATTCGGGCAACATGAGGAGTTCATGTTTTGAGTGCGTGGTTCCATGACTCAAGAAGGAATGCATGACATATGGAGGTGTGCAACTTTGGTTCGGGCCTTCCCTGTGTTGCCCGAGCAACACTGGTTCTTAAAATGAAGGGATCGAGGTCCGTCGATCGAAAGGTTTGAGTCAGTTTGCTTCCGTCGACCCAGCGGGTTGATGAGGGCATGCTTGAGTGTGATTACACTACCTCAAGTAGCGATTGGATGGTTTTGAGTCGATTTGACTTGGTCGACTCAGCAAGTTACTATTGTGAACATAATTTTATTGCATCAAAAAGCGAAGCAATTTTATTAATAAAAGCGGGACAAATTTTTCTTATTTACGATGCCTCTGGTATTCCTGGAGGGTTTATTTACGGGAAATAGGAAATACATAAGACAGTCTTAGATAAAGTAACGATGCAGCGATTCGCTATTCCAAGCTTGGGGAATTTGAGTTCCATCTATAGTTGTTAGCTTGAATGCACCATCCCTAACTTCTAGCCAATCACATAGGGCTCTACCCAATTTGGTCTGAGCATTCCAAGTACAGGGTATACCCATTTGAGGACAAGGTCTCCCATTATGAAAGTTTGATTACGGACTTTGGAATTGAAATATCGTGCGACCTTTTTCTAGTGAGCAGCAGTTCTTAAATCGTCTTCTGCCCTCTTCATGTCGATCAAATCGAGCGACTTGAGTAGAAGTTGCTCGTTTTGCCTTTGACTTAAGTTTTGCCTACAATGAGAGGAGACTTCTAGCTCGACTAGGACCATTTCTTCTGAGCCATATGCCAGGGCGAATGAGGAAAGCTCGGTTGCGGATTTGTGTGTTGTCCTATAAGCCCATACTGTGAATGGACGTTCAACACCTAATTTCCTTTAGGTTTAGTGCTTTTTGATGGTGGACTTGATGTCTTGTTCACTACTTCCACTTCCCGTTTGCTTGTGGATGTGCAACAGTGGAAAAACTTTTTTCGATTCAAAAGCGTTTGTAAAAGTCTTTGAACTCAGCGCTTTCGAACCAAGTTACGTTGTCAGTGATGATCTTTTATGGTACTCCAAACCTGCAAATAACATTTCTAGTACCAAAATTAATAAATTTCTTTATGGTAATATTGGCCAGCAGTTCCATTTCGGCCCATTTGGTGAAATAGTCAACAATAACTACAACATATTTGGCTTCTCCTTTAACCATTGGTAATACGCCAATCAAATCGGTTCCTAAATTGAGAATGGCCATGGGCTGACCATCTGTGTCAGCTCTATCAAAAGGAGTTCTTTTAATCTTGCCGAATCTTTGGCATTGGTTGCACCGTCTGGCAAAATTTATTTCGTCGCGGTTTACCGTTGGCCAAAAGTACCTATATCAGAGGACTTTCTTTACAAGGGTTTGCCCCAGTGTGATCTTCATAGACACATTCGTGAACTTCCTTGAGGATTCTTCGAGCTTCATCATTGGTCACACACCTAACCAAGAGGGTGGAGAATCCCCTTTAGTAGAGCATCCCATCCTATGCTACAAACCATGGCGCTTTACGAAGGAGCTTTTTCTGTTGGTTCTTGTTTACAGGGAGTGTTCCTTTGAGCAACTAGTCCTTGATTGGAGTCGTCCACGATTCCGACTCTTCGGTTGTCTCAAGAATCCAATCTATATCCATCTCGCTTATGCTTGGAGCGGTCAAGGTTTCGACTAGGACTAGCCACAAGGATTAAACTTCTTCGAAATTGGCCAATTTGGCTAGATAGTTAGCCTTCACATTTTGTTCTCTTGCGATACGAGTTATGGTGTGGTGTTCGATATCATTCAGTAAATCCTGCACTTTAGATAGATACGGGGCAAGGTTCTCTTCCCGAGCTTGGTATTCGCCTTTCACCTAGCAGATGACTAGTTGAGAGTTGCTATAGATGTGTATGGACTTTATCCATAGTTTCATCACAACTTCCATCCCAGCCATCAGTGCTTCGTACTTCACTTCATTATTTGTTGTAGTGAATTCCATGTGTAGGGCATAGCTAACAGATCGCCCTTCGGGTGTTTCGAGAACTAGTCTAGCTCCCGAGCAGAAGTTGTTAGATGCTCCATCGATGAACAATATCCAACGTGTTCCCACTTCTGGGTCTATTTCTTCTTCACTATCTCGTATCGTAAACTTGAAAATGAAGTTTTCCAGCACATGCCCATTGATCGCTCTTTGTGGATGGTAAGTAATTTCATACTGACTCAACTCAATGTTCCATCTAATAAGCTGCCTAGAGGTCTCTGGGCGGTACAACACTTGCTTTAGGGGTTGACCTGTTAGGACGTTGATCGGGTGTGCCTGGAAGTACGGTCTCAACTTTCTAGAAACGATCAAGTGGCAATAAGCTAATTTTTCCAATTTCGAATAGTTCTTCTCGTCTTCAGTTAATCGTTTACTGATGTAATATACGGGTCGATGGATCTTAGCTTCTTCTCATACGAGTGCGACACTTAATGCATGGGGCGAGACTGCTAAGTAGATATACAAGTCCTCTCTGTCTACTGGCTTGGACAGGATTGGTGGGGTTTCCATATGTCGTAGCAACTCTTCGAACGCACTAGCTTGATTCCATTCGAAGTTCTTCATTTCTTGTATAACATGTCAAAGAACGGTATGCATTTTGGTTGCTTTTGAGATTAATCGGCTTAGTGCTGCAACTTTTTCATTCAAACTTTGTAACTCGTTTTTGTTCTTTGGGGCCTAGACTTCACATAAAGAGGTAATTTGTTTGGGATTTGCTTCAACTCCTTTGACGTTTACAATGAATCCTAAGAACTTTCCAGAGGCTAACCCTAAGTGACATTTAAGTGGATTAAGTTTCATTCCATATTTGCGGAGTATTTCAAGACGAGGTTGTTCAAGTGATTTATGGCTATGCACGACTCAACCAGCATATTGTTACATAAACTTCCATAGCCCACCCGATTTTCCATTTAAACATGGCGTTCACCAGTCGTTGGTAGGTTGCCTCAGCATTCTTTAAGCCGAATGGCATAACTTTATAGCAGTATGGTTCTAGATCGTTGATGAAACTAGTAGTTTTTCTGGTCAGGTTCATGCATCATGATCTGGTTGTACCTTGAATAAGTATCCATAAATGATAGTAGTTCATGTCCAGTTGTCCCATCCATAAGTTGGTCGATTCTAGGCAGAGGAAAGCTGTCTTTTGGGTTAGCTTTGTTTAGGTTCAAATAATTGATACAGGTTTGCCATTTTCCACTAACTTCTTGACTAAGACCGGGTTGGATACCCATTCGGGGTATGTTGCATCGCGGATAAAACCGTTCGCCATTAGCTTATCCACTTCTTCTCTCAGTGCTTTAGACCATTTGGGTCCAAGCTTATGTTTCTTCTGCTTCACTGGTGTATACTTAGGATCAATATTAAGTACGTGGCACGCAATCTCCGGTAAAAATCCGCACATATCGGAATGTGTCTAAGAAAATACATCCAAGTTGGCATGAAGGAATTTGATGAATTCCAGTCGCATCTCGTTTCCATGATGTGATCCAATCTTCAGGACCCACGTTGGGTCATCCATATCGATATGGACAGACATGGTTAATTTTGCTAATGCTTCCCATTCCTCCCCTGAACTTTTCTTTCTAGGGTCCATAGCCCTATCGAATCGGCTATGGTCCCCAAGCGGGGGTCGTCTATGTAGTTGCAATTCGATAGATTCACAAATGTGGAGAGCTCTTCCACATTCTCCCCTTTTCTTTTCTCCTAGACTCGCGTAGTTCTAGGACGTAGCACTCTCTAGCGGCACTTTGGTCTTCTTTGATTATCCAGATCCATTATCTGTTGAAAAATTCATGGTTAGGCAACAGTTAGTTAAAGCAATCCAGAAATCTACCAAAGTGGGCCGGCCTAAGAAAGCATTATAGGCGGACATTTCATCTACAATCACAAAGGTTTGAATGAGGCTGACTCTAACCTTCTTTAAGTTTTACGAGTAAATCAATTGTTCCGACGGGCTGCTTAGGTTCACCGGTGAATCCCCAGATCTTCTTTTTGGCAGGCGGATACGTCTTTCATGCTAATCTTCATCTGGTTGAACGTGTGTTTGAAAAGGATATCCATAGAACTGCAAATGTCAACCAATACTCGTTGGACCACAACTGGTCTGATTCCTACTGCCACAACCATGGGGTTAAGGGTCGAAGCTTCTACTCCTTCAGTTCCTTGATTCTAGAACACTATGTCATCATGCAAGGTCTTCTGCTGCTTGGCAGGAGTTCCATCTTCAATCACAAAGCACTTCGAAGTGTGTCTTAGTGAGATCGCATATCGCTCTATTTCTCCCTAAATCTTCTGCGCAGGATGAGGTCCTCCATATATTTTCCCAATAATAAGTCTCTAGTTAGTCCGTTTGGATCCCTCTTTGCAAGTTCCAGTTTGGTTTCCACAACCTCTGGGAGCTTGGAGTGCTGCAGTCTAGTCAGGGTTTGCAGCTTCCTCACCGAAAGCTTGTTTTATCAAATTAGTTCTTCAATGAGGTTCTTCAAGTAACGGCATTCATTCGTGTTGTGACCATGTGTTTCATGGAAATGGCAGTACCTTCCAGACACATTTGCTGTTTAGTCGCTTCCTTTTTAGATGGCTTCTTGTACTCCTTCGTCCCCTATGTCGCAAGGTAGATTTTCTCTGTAGCGTCATTGAGCGGGGTATACTCTTCGGGCCTGTTAACCCACCTTTTGGCTAGGCTGTACATAGGTGATTTAACAAAATAGACTTCACGATTATCAAGGCTGATGAGTGCAGAGCGAAGGTTGTAAAACCTGAAGGTAAAGCACAAGTGGTTATATGAAGCCAGAGTTGGATGGAGTTGGTAGATAAACGATGAAGGATGCTTGAAATATGGATGTTAGCTTAGACAAGCAAGGGATCGGCATGCTCAATCTAGAGGGATCGGTATAGCTTGATAGTTTAGAAAATGAAAGCACAGGGATAGGCATAGCTCAGATCGGCATGACTTGGGGGAAGCCCAAGGATCGGCATAGCTCGGATCGGCATGGAATGGAAGTGCTAAAGGGTTCGGCGTAGATGAAGCCAAAGAGATCAGCATTTTCTATTGGTTCGAAAGTTATACCTTAATTCCTAAAGAAAAGGTCGACATTCTGGAGGGATCGACGTGCTTTATTGAAAAGGATGGATCGGCATGTTTCATTCAGGATGGTTAGGCATTTTCATTAAGGATGGATCGACATATTTTGTCAAGGATGGATCGGCACTATTAAATGAGGAGGGATCGATGTGCTCAGCTCATAGAAGAGGGGTCATCATTTTTGAAATGAAATGGTTCAGCATTCTTCAAGTCTTATTAGAGAGGGGTCGGCATAGCTTGTAAAAGAGATCGGCAAGGCTAGTTAGTTAGAAAGGGTTCGGCATTCGTGAGTCCACCAAGGAGGGATCGGCATTCATCAATGCCCAAGTGCACTCTTGCATTCAACAATCAATAACTCGAGCCCCTTTGGTCCAAATGAGATGAGAATTGAAGGGCTAACATATTTCGACATGAAGAATCCACCATAGGAATTGCCGTCCAAAAATCAACTAAGGAAGGTCGATCCATCCTCATGGATATTTGGGCCTAGCGACCCTTATGGTGGGGCCATATGGATAAGGAGGCCATGTGGCCGAAGTTTCACCTATAAATACAGCATGCATGGCTTCAGACAAGAGGATCTTGTTCATTCTACTTCTCTCCATCTTCCATCTAGGCTATATACCGCCATTTTTATTCTTGAATTTCACTGATTTGTAACTGTAATTGATCTTCAGTATAATAAAAAGGAAAATCTTTGGAGTGGACGTAGGCTGGAGCTAGCCAAACCACTATAAATCCCGTTGTTCTTGATTTTTGTTTTGATTTGCTTACTATTTTGCCATCTTCCTCTGTTTTAATTTAGTTTCTTTATTTACTTTTCTACACAAACATATTCTTAGGTGTTGGTGGTCAATTTGGACGCCAGCAGGGCCTAAAGGCTTTAAGTCGCTTGCTGCTTTCATTTCACTTATTGGAACTCTGATTCTTCCTTTTCTGATTCCCATCCTTTCCTGCATTTCCAACGGTGGTCCCGGAGGTGTCTTGCTTCACCGCCATAACATTCTCCTCAACGTTAGTTGGTTGTAGGTTAACAGATCTTCCTTCTAGCTCTTCTGATTCTTCCAATCTCAAGTACTGGCTCGCGTTTCGATTAAAATCCTTCCTAGTGGTAGGTAATTTCATTTTGATCTATTTCCTGAGTTCAGTGTAGGGATGGATGGCGTGAACCAGAGCCATGAAGACCATATCTTCATTTCTATAACTTACTTCAGTGACCGTGGCATTAAACCGACTCATGAAGGATGTCTGGTAATTCGTGGGTTGACTGTTAGGGACTATGTCAAGTGTTTGATTTTGCAAACGCTCTTGGTTAGTGGACTGAAGCCTTAGCCTCTCCTATCTTCGGAAGAGCCAATCTCTCGAAGTTCCGTTGGCTTGCGGTTGGTCGTATGGGGGTTGTTTGGACCTCTCTACTAGTATTTTGTATGTTATGTTCTCTTTCAACTCATCGTCGAGTAGTTGTTCTCTATCTACAGTGTTAAAGAGATCCAATGCTATATCTTCCCACGGGGTTTTCGTCCCCAGACTTCAAGTTTACGGTGAGCTGCTTTGCAGTTAGTGGAGTATAAAAAACTCAAAATATAAAAAATGAATTTTTTTATAATAATTTATAATAATAAGATGTTAAAATACCAAAAAATTGGAATTCCTTCATGCATTTCCTTCTATGGTGATTCCAGCAGCTCCACCTACTACTCCCTTTTGCTGCTGCTTTCCGTTTCTCCTGTTTAGCTAGAAAACAGAAGAGTTTTCCTGTTGTATGGCAACAATAGGCTTTGCATGCTTCCCGGAGCAACAAGCGATTGCAAGGCATAAGGGAATTCAATTTTTCTTTATTTAACAAGCGATTTCATCAACCATCTTGTTTAACTCGCCTCTAGTTATAACTTCATGCTGGATAGAAGATCCCGACACCTGATCTCCTATGTTGGCGACGTTGACTTCAACTTATCGAGGATTGGTTTCTTCTCCAGCTTTTATAGCTCCTATGGATCTTCCAGAAGCAGTTCCCTTTCTTCCTAATGCCATTGTTTCTCAAAAGCTAATTTTCTAAGTAAAAATTGAAGATCAAACTTCTGAACTTGTCTGATCCGATGCAGATAGCTAGATCTTAGCCTGAGTTGGGTTCACAATGAAAGCACAAAAATGTTAACCCATGTAGGATCGATTTCACCCTAGAGGGGGGGTGAATAGGGTGATGGTATAAATTATAAAAATTAATTGCGGAAGCTTATAAAATAATTTCAACACAGATCACAGAATAATAGCAGCACAGAAAAATAGCAGAATAATAAAAATGCAGAAATAGAACGACACAGAATTTACCCAGCTTTGACAAAACCCTGCCTATTTGCTGCCCCCAAGGTTTCTAGTAGAAATTAGATAGTCAGACGCTTACACATGTAAACTCGCGACACTCGCTATCGACTAAACCTAACTCTACGCTCAAAACCCCGCCACAACTCAGCCATTGAGTTGTGAATTCTCAAACTACGCCACGTAGTTTATCCCTTAGTCACATGACTAGAAATTTAAACGGTTTAAGAAGAAATTACAAATTAAAAACAATTTAAATTAAAATAACCCTAATTTTAAAAACAATAACCCTTATAAATTTAAAATAAAAGGTCGGCCCCCCTTTTTCCCTTTTTATAATAATTTGGCCGTTCCTTTTGTTCGAGATAATGTCGGCTTTATTCCTTTTCCTTGTTCATCCTGATTAAAATTTAGGGCTTTGGAGAAATCTCAAAGATGCCGACTTTGGTTGCTTGATCGAATGGAAGATTTATCACGTTGTTTGCTTTGTCGATCGCACGCTTCTCTGATTTGCCCATGGCTCTTTGAAATTGATCGAGTTTTCGGTATGGCTTCGATAAGTAATTTTTTGCTATTTTACTTTCTGATTCAATGCTTGAACTCGATGGTTAATTGCCGATGATGATTGTGGGATTTATATGCGTTCGTTTGCGTTCGTCTGATTTGTTCAAAAATTTGCTTCAGCCATTCGATTTCGTTTGGATGCTTGAGATTTCACTGACTTATTCAAATTCCTATATTTTCGTATACTTGCTTCCCATGGCTTTGATGTTTAACTTGGTCAATTTCCTTTGCTACCACGGTTTCGAGTTTGACTTGTTTTGTTTACTTAGCTATCACGGCACTTGTTTGCTTTTGACTTCGGTCACTTGATTTTGACCGTGGTTACTCTGTTGCTTCTTTTGGAAAATTGGCTGCTCGATATTGTTTTGATTTGGTACGAACTTGATATTGATATTGTGAATTCATTGTACTGCTTTGGCCTTGTGAATTCATTGTACTTCATTTAGCTGGACTTGTGACGTTGCTCTGTCTTTGTGCATTTCACTGCGTTCATTTGAGTTGTTGTTGTTCCACTACTTTGGTTGACATTGTGTATATACATGATGTCTTGATTTTCATTTGGCTTCACTTGTGTACACTGTGTCATTTGATTGCCGAGTCTTTGAGCATTGTTGTGTCACTTGATTCTTTTGAAGCTCGAGTTTGAGTCTATTGTGAGTAGTTTGTAGTTGTTGGCTAGCCTTTGCTGCTGTGTTGTCATTTGGGCTTGTAAGTTGTATCATTGTGATGCCTGGTTGACACTTGATGGTCTTGTGGTACTCCTTACTGTCATGTTGCATACTCTCTGTATACATACTTGAGTCTTGTTCATCCAATTCATTGAGATTGTTGCATATAGTTTGGTATAGTCTTGAAATGTGCAGTACGGTCCATGAATGTAAGATATCGAACTGGTATATGCTTTTTACTTGGTTCATGCCATGGTTTCACTACTTGTATCATTTTGAAATTCCTTTGAGCCTTGGTTATATTGAAGTAGTCTTCAGTGTTGTGTCTTTGAGCTTCACTTTGATATTTTTGCAGACCACTTGATCACTGTGTCATTTATGTTGGTTTGATTTCGCTCATTGATTATGTGCACCCTTGTCTTTGAGTATTGCTGAGTTATCACTTGTTGTTCCATGGTGATCTTGAATTATTCCTCTTTGTCTTTGCTTATGCTATTTGATACATGTTTGAACTGACTTGTATTCTTTGCATTGAGTAAGAATTTTCATTCACTTGTGTATATGAGCATATTGAAGTTGCTGACTTCATGTTGCCTTGACTTTGGTCGTTGCATTGAGTTGAGTCAAGATTGCGGTGACTTGACGTTTGCATTTTGTTTATTTGTCGAAATTTCACCTGAGTTGAATCCAGCTTGAGTTCGGATTTGACCTTGTGCTAAGAGTTGTGACATTTATTCGTATTGCACTTAAGTTGAATCCGATAATTTGGGTTTGACCAGTGCTCAACTGTCCCTGTAAATCAATCAAGTGTATATTTCGATGTGCACGGCCTTGTGGCATATACAGTGATGCACTGTGTATGTCGCAAGCTGTTCGTGTATGATGAATTCAAAGTTAAATGATGACGAACAACCCAAATAACTGCGGCAAATATTATTTTCAAAATTCAAAATTTATTTTATAGTGCAAAGAATATTTTCTTTTCAATTTTACTGCGTCAAAAATTATTTTTGCAGATTGCTCAGATGCTGGATTCAATCTGGAATGAAGTTGAAGATAAATACGAGTGTGAGTGATATGTAGTGAGGTCAACTGTAAATGTAAAATTGTGATGTAAATGGATTTGTATCAAAGTTGTATAGTGTATAGTGAGAGCTTGAATTTGTACCATTCAAAATTGTAATAAATATTTGTTTGAATAAAATTTCCGTTTGAATTCAAATTCTGTGTTATTTAATTTTATTCAGCAAATATTTATTTAACCTGTGAAAAATAAAATAGTACATTAACAAATACATTTAAACGAATATATATATATATATATATATGTTTATTATCATCAAACAAAAACAATATAATCGCATATTCAACAATCTCCCCCTTTTGATGATAACAAACATATATTTAAGATTTTGAATATGTTAAATGTATTTGATCATTGATATGCTCTAATTGCTCTCCTATTTAAATACTTCCTCTCTACATAAATCTCCCCCTACATATATGCATACAAATAAAAATATGCAAATGAACCTAGATGCAAATAGAAAATTATTTGACCTTTGCTTGATTTTATTTGACAAAATCTTAACTTTTCTCTCCCCCTTTTGTTATCAGCAAAAGAATAATAGTGTTAGAGAAAATAGAGATAAGGTGATCGATATTAATTCAACATTAAAACTTAATTGAATATTACTATTAAATTTCAAAATAAAACAAAAATCATAAATATTTTGTTAGGCGCATATTCCACTTTTAGAATGATGGGAATTATGTCATCATATAAAACCATACAGTTGTGTCTATTTGTGGTATATTTATATCAGGAATTTGAATATCTACTCACCATACGTAACCATTAGGACTTTTAAATGGTATTAGTAGTATTCCAATTTTATTTTAAAAAAAATGAATTCAAGTATTTTCTAACCACGCATAACCGTGAGGAATTTTAAATGGGATTAGAATCAACTTGTTTATTTTAAAAATCAACTTTTGATATGCGTTCCATACAAGCATAACCATGAGGACTTTTAAATGAGCGTGGAAGCACATAACAAATTCCAAGTAATTCACCCATGCATAACCGTGAGGACTTTTAAATGAGAGTGAATACTTTGGTATTTATTATTACTATTATTATTATTATTATTATTATTTAAAAAAATGTAAAAATGAAAAATGAACGACTCCTGTTTAAAGTACCACATATCGACAAACTATATAGAATTTTGATGAGTGATGGTCGTTAGAAATACGATAGAGATAGAGATGGCCATGGAATTTTTACCAACAAAAAGTTTTATAACTCTTGTTTAAATTTCTAAAAAAATTTACTAGTTATACCGTCTCGAGTTATAATATATAATAAATATCAACACTCATCACTTTTTCAATCACTATTTATCTTTTCGATAATTATTAAGGAGTCAGATTAGTCAAAATAGCCATCTAAAATCAAATTCAAAAATAATTATGAAATCAATTTTTCAAAATGATTAATCTGAAAATATGGTCAAAAATGATTTTCTCGCGGGGGTTTTATTAGAAATTTTTTTGCTATTTGAAAATTGTTTGAAATGAAAAATATGCAGATATTTTCTTTGAAAAACGATGCAGTTACTAAATGTCTCAAAAATCACATTCAACTAGTAATTTTTCTATCAACTAGATTACCAGTATAATCTGCAGCAGAATTTCTCTTTCACTCAAAATCATCAGTAATTGAATTTGATCGACCAAACCATGAAGTGTGCACCAAAATTTTAAACTCAATTTTAACAGCAATTTAAATGACATTCTCTTGAATTTGAATTGAAGTCGTGTAAACAATCAATAACCGTGAATATAGAGTTAGCCGTATTATAAGCAAATCGATTATCATCCAACAAAAAAACACTATTATTAATCCAAATTAATATATATGAAGTAATTCAAAGAATCTAAAGAATTTTATAGTGTTTGGCATAAGAATATAATTTGGCCAACTATGTTGAATAAGTCAGAGTTAAAATTATCATCATTTCATCATCGCATTATTGGCTGATTTAATTTAGAATATGGTGCAGACTATCACATTTAATATATCGTTCAAATAAATATAACTTTACCTGTTTTACCTTTACGATAATTTTTCGTGGTTGCCCATTGTGATTCTGTCACCTTTATACTAGGCTAAGGAACTTTGCTTTGTCGCCCGTTGTGTTTCTGGAACAGCCAAAAATCCAGAGAACACTGTTGTTGTTCCTTAGCCTGCCACCACACCTACACGGGAAAAGATTTATGTGACCTATTTGTTTTTATAGGCCCATGGTTGTTAGTGGTAGAAAGTTTTGAAAAACAATTTTGTAAAGGCCCAAAACTATTTATAATTGTTCCCTTCGGCACCCAAATTTGTTTAACTTTGAGAGATTTTATATTTGTGCCTTTTGCAACCCAAATCGGTATAGTTTTCACACGTTTGGGTCTATACCAACAATTATTGTGATTGTGTCCATATTTTCTACAAATCATGCACATAGAATTAACTTTGATTAATATTTCTTTCAACATTTTCAGAATGATTATATCCAAGTCCTTGTCTTACCATATTACCAGTTTGCTTTCCTAATAGCATATTCAACCATTTTTCACTTTTTGAAAATTTATCTAAAGTCGTTGACAATTGTTGGACTTGTGTTTTGAGAGACTCATTTTCGTTTAACAATTGTGTGCACTTTTTAATAGAATTCTCTCTTCTAGTATTTTCATTCTCTTTTAAAATCAGAATTTCATTTTCAAGCGATTTCATTCTAATTTCTGATTTTTTAATTTCTTCATCAAATGTTGGACACTTATCACACTTAGGGATATACCTCACTTGGCTCGTCATCGTCGCTATCGGTTATATTCCCATGAAGGCACATATCTGCTTTCTCACTTTCACTGCTATCGCTTTTATTCCACATGGCTGCAAAACATCTTCTTTTTGATTTCTTTTCTTTGTCGAGTTGAAATCGGGGATAACTGGGCTTGATATCACCGGGTTTGTTGCAAATGATCCCGTATTCTTCTGAGTTGTCAAGTGCTTTGATTATTCTGCTTTTTAATTTTTGATTTAGAGCTGGATTTCCGTATTTACGGTTCCACCTTTTGAATTTCTTCATTATTAACGCCAGCTCAGCTGCTCCATCACCATCATCCTCAACACAACTGCTTTTTATAAATCATGTTAAGCACATTTCTTTAACTGAATTGGTTGTGGAGGATTTCTCATTGCTGTTGACTTTTGCACCATATATTGCATCGAAAGTATTCCAGATTCCTGTGCATTTTCACAATGAGAGATGAAATTAAAATTATCTTGATTAATATAAGAATATAACATATGCATAGAAAGAGCATTAATCGAGATAATTTTCTCGTCATTTATATCACACCCATTTTCAATAATATTCCAACATTTAATATTAACAGATTTTAAATAAAATTCCATTTTCAGTTTCCAATTCAATAAATCTGTTCCATCGAAAATAGAAGGAATAATAATGGAACGACCCTCAACAAAAGTATTATTAAAAGAATCCATTTTAAAAATTCAAATTTTTAAAACAAAAACCGATTTTTGAAACACGAATTTTTAAAACAAAAATTGACTTCTATTCCTAGCTCTGATACCACTTGTAGGATCAATTTCACCCTAGAGGGGGGGTGAATAGGGTGATGGTATAAATTATAAAAATTAGTTGCGGAAGCTTATAAAGTAATTTCAACACAGATCACAGAATAATAGCAGCACAGAAAAATAGCAGAATAATGAAAATGCAGAAATAGAACGACACAGAATTTACCCAGCTTCGGTAAAACCCTGCCTACGTGCTGCCCCCAAGGTTTCTACTAGAAATTAGATAGTCAGACGCTTACACATGTAAACTCGCGACACCCGCTATCGACTAAACCTAACTCTACACTCAAAACCCTGCCATAACTCAGCCACTGAGTTGCGAATTCTCAAACTACGCCACGTAGTTTGTCCCCTAGTCACACGACTAGAAATTTAAACAGTTTAAAAAGAAATTACAAATTAAAAACAATTTAAATTAAAATAACCATAATTTTAAAAACTATAACCCTTATAAATTTAAAATAAAAAGCCGGCCCTCTTTTTCCCTTTTTATAATAATTGGGCCGTTCCTTTTGTTCGAGATAATGTCGGCTTTATTCCTTTTCCTTGTTCGTCCTGATTAAAAATTAGGGCTTTGGAGAAATCTCAAAGATGTCGACTTTGGTTGCTTGATCGAATGGAAGATTTATCACGTTGTTTGCTTTGTCGATCGCACGCTTCTCTGATTTGCCCACGGCTCTTTGAAATTGATCGAGTTTTCGGTATGGCATCGGTAAGTAACTTTTTGCTCTTTTACTTTCTGATTCAATGCTCGAACTCGATGGTTAATTGCCGATGATGATTGTGGGTTTTATATGCATTCGTTTGCGTTCGTCTGATTTGTTCAACAATTTGCTTCGGCCATTCGATTTCGTTTGAATGCTTTAGATTTCACTGACTTATTCAAATTCGTATATTTTCGTATACTCGCTTCCCACGGCTTTGATGTTTAACTTGGTCAATGTCCTTTGCTACCACGGTTTCAAATTTGACTTGTTTTGTTTGCTTGGCTATCACGACACTGGTTTGCTTTTGACTTCGGTCACTTGATTTTGACCGTGGTTACTCCGTTGCTTCTTTTGGAAAATTGGCTGCTCGATATTGTTTTGATTTGGTACGAACTTGATATTGATACTGTGAATTCATTTTACTGCTTCGGCCTTGTGAATTCATTGTACTTCATTGGCTGGACTTGTGATGTTGCTCTGTCTTTGTGCATTTCACTGCATTCATTTAAGTTGTTGCAGTTCCACTACTTTGGTTGACATTGTGTATATACACGATGTCTTGATTTTCATTTGGCTTCACATGTGTACACTGTGTCATTTGATTGCCGAGTCTTTGAGCATTGTTGTGTCACTTGATTCTTCTGAAGCTCGAGTTTGAGTCTGTTGTGAGTAGTTTGTAGTTGCTGGCTAGCCTTTGCTGCTGTGTTGTCATTTGGGCTTGTAAGTTTTATCATTGTGATGCCTGGTTGACACTTAATGGTATTGTGGCACTGCTTATTGTCATGTTGCATACTCTCTGTATACATACTTGAGTCTTGTTCATCCAATTCATTGAGATTGTTGCATATAGTTTGGTATAGTCTTGAACTGTGCAGTATGGTCCATGAATGTAAGATATCGAACTGGTATATGCTTTTTACTTGGTTCATGCCATGGTTTCACTACTTGTATCATTTTGAAATTTCTTTGAGCCTTGATTATATTGAAGTAGTTTTCAGTGTTGTGTCTTTGAGCTTCACTTTGATATTTTTGCAGACCACTTGATCACTGTGTCATTTATGTTGGTTTGATTTCGGCATTGATTATGTGCACCCTTGTCTTTGAGTATTGCTGAGTTATCACTTGTTGTTGCATGGTGATCTTGAATTATTCGTCTTTGTCTTTGCTTATGCTATTTGATACATGTTTGAACTAACTTGTATTCTTTGCATTGAGTACAGAATTTTCATTCACTTGTGTATATGAGCATATTGAAGTTGTTGACTTCATGTTTCCTTGACTTTGGTTGTTGCATTGAGTTGAGTTAAGATTGCAGTGACTTGACCTTTGCATTTTGTTTATTTTTCGAAATTTCACCTGAGTTGAATCTAGCTTAAGTTCGGATTTGACCTTGTGCTGAGAGTTGTGACATTTATTTGTATTGCACTTGAGTTGAATCCGATAATTTGGGTTTGACCTGTGCTCACCTGTCCCTATAAATCAATCAAGTGTATATTTCGATGTGCATGGCCTTGTGGCATATACAGTGATGCACTGTGTATGTCACAAATTGTTCATGTATGATGAATTCAAAGTTAAATGATGACGAACAACCCAAATAACCGAGGCAAATATTATTTTCAAAATTCACATTTTATTTTATACTGCAAAGAATATTTTCTTTTCAATTTTACTTTGTCAAAAATTATTTTATATATATATGTTTATTATCATCAAACAAAAACCATATAATCGCATATTCAACAACCCAAAAAATGGATCAACGCGCAGGATTGAGTGTGAAAGCACCAACCCTGATCTTATAAAGAAATAATATAGAAAGTAAGTGTAAAAAGTGCAGAAATAGTAATAAGATAAGAAGATTTTTATCGTGGTTCGGTTGTTAATGAAGCCCACGTCCACTTTATAACTTTTTATAAATTGACTGTTGTTACAAGTTGAATCGGATTATAATATGATTGAAATTTTCAAGTTAGATCAAGTCACTAATGCAAGAGTTCACTAGAGAATCACAGTGAGCCCCTATATGACTGTTATTAGAGAGGAGAAGATTGAAGAATGGTTTCTACAGAGTTTCAGTAGCTAGTCCAGAAGATCATGTTTATGTTGCAGGTAGAATTATATTTATAGGTGTTCGAGAGCTATTGGGCTTTGCCGCTTTGCTAGGAGCTTGCATTTAAAGGTATGAAAATTCTCCCAAGGTTTCATAGCGATACGACCTAATACGATGAATCGCTAGTGATCCATAGGGCATGGATCGCTAGCAATCCATGCAGTTAGGGTTTTTCAGCTCGTTTCGATTAGATCATGTTTCATGCCCTGTATAGGTACTCTCCATGCAATTTCATGACTAGATGCCTTGTTTTAATGATGATTCACGTACATGTTGCATTGAACTATTATAGGAATCAAATGAATGCCTACTTCTCAAACTTGTTTGGAATATCATGAAACTTGGCCAGACATCCCTGGAAAACATATTACTGTTAGGAAATCAAATCTACGGTTTCGATGACAACAACTATACAATGTAAATTGAATATGCATATATATTTCCATATACAGGTACTTGCTAGAGCAACATCACTAGCAAGACAAGAACAAGGCTCAAAAAATATTACAAGAGACTACAAGCCGATAGGATCAAAGAAGCAACAAGAAAGATGCACAAAACAGACATGCACAATTTTCAGACGTCTGGGCGCACAGGCCAGACGTCTGGAAAAGTCCTCTGGAACAACAAAACAGACAGAACCAGATATCTGGTAGATGCACTCAGACGTCTGAAAGTCTACTATGTACAAAAAATATATAGTATCAGACGTCCGATACAAATACCAGACGTTCGATATCAAACTCGGGATTTAAATTTAAACTTCAACTGTCAGATTTGAATAGACATCTTCGCTTCTCTTCGTTGTAACTCTTCATCATCAACAGAAGCAAGTGTAGAGCACTTGTTAATGGATGCATCTACTCAAGGAGCCTCACTACAACATATATATCATCAAGAATCAAGAGAACACTCACCTTGCTTACTTATGCTCTCTACTTACATACCCTATTACATTCTTGACCTCTAGCAATCTAAACTTGTATTTCACTCTTCCATATATTCAGTTCTTCACAGACAATACTCTCTAGATATATAGTGGAAGCATTTGTACTTATTAGTCAATATCCGTGTTATAGAACACATACTTGACAAGAACAAGTTATTGTAACCAAGCCTATTCCTCCGGACGGAGTAAGGGTGTTTGATGGTCGAATTCCGAAAGGGAGCTTCGGGACTGGACGTAGGACGGGAGGTCCGAACAAGTATAAAATCCTGGTGTGCTTATTCTATATTTACCTAGATTAATATTGTTTTAGTTGCATCATATATTGTCACATATACTTGCATATACATTACACGATCCACCCTGTAGACCTACAATTGGTATCAGAGCAAGGTTAGATCAAAATACAGTAATGCGTTTTTGAATCACTATAATATGGCAAGTATTTTTCAAGAAGGTCAATACACAGCACGACCCCCACTTTTTAATGGTTCTAACTATGCATATTTATCAACACATATGAGAATTTTTATGGAAGCTAATGGATTATAAATTTGGTTGGCCACTCAAAATAAATATGAAGCACCTGACACTGCTATGAACACATGGAATGATACACAAAAAACCACGGCTTCTAATAATGCCAAAGCTATGAATGTTCTATTTTGTTCACTAGACAAGAATGAATTTTCACGTGTCATGTTATGTAACACTGCATATGATATTCGGCGTACCTTACAACTTACACATGAAGGCACAAACAAAGTTAAACAAACTAAGATTTCAATTTTACAAAATCAATTTTCATCATTTAAAATGAAACATAATGAATATATAGTAGACATGTACTCTAGATTCCAAACCATTCAACATGATTTAATGGCACTTGGAGTCAAATTCACAAATTTTGATTTAGTATCTAGACTACTCAATTCTTTAACTCCAGAGTGGGAAAGAAAAGTATTAGCTACCGAAGAAGCTAATGATCTCTCAACACTCTTAGTTGAAGAATTGATAGGAAATTTAATGTCCTATGAAGCTAATTTGCAGGCACGAAAAGAAAAAAATTCCGAAAAGAAGAACATATCATTCCCAGCAACGAATGAAGACTCCAACTTAGACGAAGAAGAAATTGTATTTATTGCCAAAAACTATACCAAATTCAAGAAATTTAGGAAAATGACTAAATTTTAGAAAGGAGGAAAATCAAGCTCAACAAATCAAACATCAATCAAATGTTATGAATGTGACCAATTTGGACATATGTAGAATGACTTTCCCAAGCTCAACAATGATAAAAAAAAGAACAAATTTGAAAAATTCAAAAGAGGAAAGCTTTCAAAGTAACATGGGATGACTCGGACTCTTCATCATCATCAGACAATGATAGCGATAGTGATAGAGAATAAGCTAATGTGTGCTTTATGGCACAAACTGATGTGGTATGTCCCGAACTTAGTTATGATGAATTATTAGAACTTAGCATGGAATTAGATGATAAATTTAGACAAATTAAAAAATTAAACAAAGAACATATAGCCAAAATAAATAGATTAGACCTTGAAGTAGGAATTTTAAAAGATGAAAAAATTATTTTAGAAGAGGAACTATAATTATCTCAAGAAAAAATTAAAAATAGTTTGGTTGAAAATAAGATTGTTGCTATTGATTTTGATAAAACTAAATTAGAAAAGAATAACTTGTTAAAAGAAAATGTCAACTTGAAGAGTAATATTGAAACATTGAAATTTTAGATTTATAAGAAAAATTAGGTAAAATTACAAATAACGTTTCAAAATTTAATAAAGGAAAACAAGATTTGGAAAATCTTATCAAAACTTCAAAACCATCAGGTAATAGAAATGGAATAGGATTTAAAAATATTCCTAAACAAAAAGGGAATGATATTATGAAATATAGTTGTATTTATAAAAAGACTAAAAGATTACCTAAGTCTATTATGAATACCACAAATATAAAAAATTTGATTCCTAAGACAAATAATAATTTGATTGGACAAAAACATATTGATAATTTTTTACAAAATGTAGTCTATAATAAAAAATTATGTTCATAAAGGTACCAACCTTCTTGGGTATGGCTACCTACTCCTTCTAACATCTAGGACCCTAAAAAAGTATATAGATACAATTAAATCATCTTTTATTTTACAGGTACCCAAAATAAAAAATAAGGAGAAATGGATACTTGATAATGGATGCTCCAAGCAAATGACCGGAAATTCAAAAATGTTATCAAATATAACATACATCGATGGTGGAACGGTAACTTTTGAAGATAACTCAAAAGGATACGTCGTGGGCATTGGAGAAGTCGTCAACTCAAGTATTTCTAACTCTCCAATTATTACAAATGTTTTGTTGGTAGAAAATCTAAAACACAACCTACTTAGTATTAGTTAATTATGCGATAAAGGTTTTCAAATCAATTTCGAAAAAGATAGATGTAATATTTTGGACAATAACAAACAACTTATATTTGAGGGTTTTAGAACGAAAAATATTTATGTCTTAAACATGAATATAAATCGAAATTCAAATTTGTGTTTAACCGCTAAACATGACGATCCATGGTTGTGGTATAAATGATTTTGTCATATTAATTTTAAATATATTAATAAATTAGCAAAATATGAGCTAGTTGGAGGTTTACATAAAAAAATTACAAAGTAGAAAATTTATGTGACTGTTGTCAAATTGGAAAAATAAAGAAAACTCTTTTAAATCTAAAAATAATATTTATACAAAACAACCATTAGAATTATTACATTTAGACTTATTTGGTCCAACTCAAGTACGATATATAAATCACAACAAATATGTTTTCGTAATAGTTGATGATTTTTCAGGATATACATGGACTTTATTTTTAAAACATAAAAGTGACACCTTTTGTATGTTTAAAATTTTTGCTAAAATAATTAAAACACAAATGGATTTGAAAATTAAGATATTCGAAGTGATCACGGTGGAGAATTCGAAAATGACCTTTTCCTAACTTTTGTAATAAAAAAGGTATAAGTCATAATTTTTCTTTTCCCTGCACACCTCAACAAAATGGTATAGTAGAAAGAAAAAATTGTACGTTACAAGAATGTGCACAAACACTATTAAATATTAGTGGACTACCAAAACATTTTTGGGCTGAAACTATTGCCACAACTTGTTATGTTTTAAATCGAGTAACCAAAAGAAATTTCTACGTGCTCATAACATCCCCTCCTATTTATCCACATTTGAAGAAATTTCTCCGAAATATGCTTCCACGAAATTTTTCTCACTAATGCACCAACCGGAAAATCCTACGGAGTTTATATCATTTGAAGAGTGGACGCAATGTCGTCAAGCCAGACAAGCTGGGCCTGCACCTCAAACACACCCTGAACCATCACAAGAGGTGGAACAACATCGCGAGACTACTCCTCTTCCTCCTGCACCATTTGATTATACGTGCCACGATGATATTTTGGAGACTCTAATAGGGACGAATCCAAATGAAAGGATTCGAGACCTCACTCTTCAAAATCAGCATATGCTATTTCGAAATCAAAAAGTTTTGGCTAAGCGCATTGACAGTTTTGAAACATCTTTTCCTACATGCCAAGCTACAGTTGAAACATCACTTTCAACTGTATTATCAGTTTTGAAAGAGGTTCTTCAAAGGGTTCATGGTCCTACACCACCTTCAGAAGATTGGCCAACCCCAGTGCCTTCTCCTCCTTCGAAACATTCCAAACTTTTTGAGGAGAACGAACCTCTAGAACAAGCTCCGACTTCTCCTACAAAGCAACCTAGCTTTTCCAAAAATGAAGATAAAGGAGATGATCAAGAGAAAGCTACTCCAAAGACTCGTAGATTTTTAGGACTCCATCTTATGTAAAAATGATAAAAATCTATGAATGTACTCGATTAATGTAATTAATGAAATTCCTCTTTTGGTGTGTTATCTCTGTGTATATTTCTGTCTTACAATGATTGGTAAATATTTAATGATTCCTACATTTAAAAAGTTATATATATTTTTTAATAATGCCAAAGGGGGAGAAATAATATTCAGGGGGAGATCACAAATAAATTATGGAAAGCGCATATTCAAGGGGAGATTTATAAAAATATATATAAGAACATTGTATAGTTGTCATCATTAAAAAGGGGGAGATTGTTAGGAAATCAAATCTACAGTTTTGATGACAACAACTATACAATGAAAATCGAATATGCATACACACACACACACACACATGTACTTGCTAGAGCAACATCACTAGAAAGACAAGAACAAGGCTAAAAGAATGTTACAAGAGACTACAAGTCGATAGGATCAAAGAAGCAATAAGAAAGATGCATAAAACAGACATGCACAATTTTCAAATGTCTGGATGCACAATCCAGAAGTCTGGAAAGTCCACTGAAACAACAAAATAGACAGAACCAGACATCTGGTAGATGCACTCAGGCATCTGAATGTCAACTATATATAAAAGAAATATAGTATCAGACGTCCGGTACAAATACCAGACATCTGATTTCAAACTCGGGATTTAAATTTAAACTTCAACTGTCAGATTTGAATAGACATCTTTTCTTCTTGTCGCTGCAACTCTTCATCATTAACAGAAGAAACTGTAAAGCAATTGTTAATGGATGCAACTACTCAAGGAACCTCTCTACAACTATATATATCATCAAGAATCAAGAGAGCACTCACCTTGCTTAGTTATGTTCTCTACTTACATACTCTATTATATTTTTGATCTCTAGCAATCTATACTTGTATTTCACTCTTCCATATATTCAGTTCTTCACAGACAATACTCTCTAGATATATAGTGGAAGCATTTGTACTTACTAGTCAATATCTATGTTGTAGAACACATAAGAAAACGTTATTGTAACCAAGTCTATTCCTTCGGGCAAAGTGAGGGTGTTTGATAGTCGAATTTCGATGGGGAGCTTTGGGACTGGATGTAGGACGGGAGGTCCGAACTAGTATAAAATCCTAGTATGCTTATTCTATATTTACCTAGATTAATATTGTTTTAGTTGTATCGTATATTTTGTCACATATACTTGCATATACACTACACGATCCACCTTGTAGATTTACAATTACATCATGATGCAAGAAGAATTGGTTGTCCCATGCGCAATAAACATGGATCACTAGCGATCCATGGGTGATGGGCCACTAGCGACCCATCCCTTTAACCTGTTTTAGTTTTTTGTCTCCTTATCCCTTTTTGGTTCCTTCTCCTGGTTCTTTTGGTTGATTCTTGAGTTGTTTCGTCCTGCCGTAGTTGTTTTAGTTCCCTTTAAATTCTACTGAGTTAAAAACTTGGTTAACAGGATCCAATGGAACTGGTTTTGTCCAATTCCATGGCAATGGCCCGGAAGGCTATATTACATGTTATTAAAACGAATTATTAATAAAACAAGTTTAATCACTTTTAATTCAAATTTAAAGGTTTACCATCTCCATTCTTATTTATATTGAATTCAAATAAGATTTCCCAATCATTTGTATTAACATTAAATCCCAGGTTGGATTATTTAAAATATCCCAACAAAAAGAATTTCTATTCAAATTAACAAAATTTTCCATTCAAATAAATCCTTATATTTGAAATTCAATTATTTAACATATAGAATTAACTTCCAATATAAAATATCAATTTAATATTTCAAATTTAAATGACTAAAATTCTGGATCGTTACACTACTACACACCATCTTTCGAGAACTCAACTGCTTTTGGATTTCTACAATATATAGATTCCGACTTTCCCCTCATCTAGACTTTCTGTACATCATCAATCGACATCATATGAGAATTTACAATCATTTGGCTGTCGGGTTACCAACTGGGGAACCACGTACTAACCAGCTTCAGAGACCTTCTATATGTTGTGCTAATACTCTTCTTAAATCAACCGTCACTCCATACGACCTATTTTCCATGTGATAATCGGGTGGGTGAATACCTTCAACTTCTTCCCTTAGTAAGACTCATAATCAACTTATCCATTTCTTAGTGTGTGGTTGCATCTAATCTATGGTCAGAATTTAGAGGATTTTGGCGTATAATATATTTATATTCATAGGAAAAAATACAAACGTGTTCACTCATCATTTCCTAATTTTTAAGACCGACTAACTTAGCTCTGATACCAAATGTAACAGCCTGTACCCCAATGGGCCTAAATTTTCGCTAAATCAAAATCCCTAGTCCATCAAAATACAGATCATTAGTTTGGTATCCTGCAAGTAAAACAATGAATGCATATCAGAGTCCTAAAGATATTAGTCACAGTGGAATAAATAAAATACAATAAATCACATAAATACTGACCAAGGTTTGACACTTCCAAGGTCCAGTGTCCTTGTCAGCACTATACGCTTAGTACCAATACCTGTCCTTCAAGGTATCATGTGGGTTGAAATGAGGAGGGTGGTCAAAACAATGTTCTAGTTACTGGTAAATTATACACTTTGTACATGACCCTAGTTTATTCCAATTGTCTTTTATCATATATTATGTATTTTATTATTTAAATAATCATTTGGACTCCTCATCATGATATGTCCCATCCACCCTTTGTGGATTATAGTTACGCACAAATATATAAGTACCACAGTCCCCCTTTAGAACAAGATATTATCCCCTTCAGTATCCATAATTCTGCACTATTGGGAATCATCATCAATGTCTAGGTCAAATTTCATGCATGTAAAGTAGAACCTTCTGTTAGTGCCTAATAACGACGTCATTATAATTTAGCCGTATTGTTTCTCGCTTTGCTTTAGGGATTTACTATCTGGCTGCTTCCTATCGTGGAATCAACTCCACGGACTACCCTATTCATTTTTGTAAGAACTCTGTCGTGGATTAACTAGCGTTTCCCTAACAATAAACTAGAAAACAACCGTGGATGTGCTTTACCCGATGTCGCCTATGATAGTAAGAGACGTAGCCCATTAGGTGTAACGCTATCTTTTCCGTTTGACCGCTCTAGACCGATGATGCATTCAACCTATGTGGCTCTTACTCCTGATTTGATGCCTACACCTGCTAACATAGCGTCGAACTGCTCACCATCCTATTTAGATTGCTTAACGCAATCAAGGCAACCCTCTATTTTCTATTCTTGAAGCATATTCCTCTTACAATTAGGGTATTCCTTTATCTGTATGCAAGCGTATACTCTTCTCGGGTCATACGGTAGAATATGTCCCACATCAACATAATGTATACACAACTGTTGGTAGCCCCTTGCAGTGAATAGACTTTTATTGCGTAACACTACTGACTTCGCATTCCAACCCATTCTAGTGACTAATGTCATTTTATTCATATAATTATTTATTAACTTTAATAGTTCACACTCGTCATAAACGCATACTTGATACTACTTATATATATATATATATATATATATATATATATATATATGTATTAATCTTATATATACATATATTCATTCATTCATTCTTACTTAATTATCTTGCCTATACAGTTCACTGTTGACCCTAGGTCTTTTACTTCATTATGCGTTTATATCTTTCTTGCTTTTTGATTATTTACCGCTTTCTTTTTTAATAGGCTCATAAAATCATTTTCCATTCTTTCTATCCTTTTTCCATTTTCTATATCTTTTTCCTTTTTACCCCTTTATTTACCCTTAATTATTCTTCAATTTCTTTTTATTTAGTTTCTATTTATATTGTATCATGTTTCTTTTCATTTCAGAATGTTCTTATTCCTATTTACTTTACTTATTATTATACTGAAGGATCCTATATTTTAATACATTAGAACTACTTCCCTATTCAAAAGGAATTGTTAACGCAATAATTCTCTATGAATTACTTAAAAGAGTGTTTGTGTTTTGTGTGAAATTTATTATATTTTATCTCTTTATGGAACTAGACGGTACAAAATATGAAATTTCCCTTATTTCATGCATTTCTTTATTTAAATTCACATTCCTTGTTATTTCAAATAAAACACCTTTATTTGTAGCTTGAATGATTCATAGAGACTTACATTATTATCCCTTTTCATTCCAATGAAGTAAAATATGTCAAATCCCAACCTAATTACAATCAATCCCAATAATAGTCAAATAAAATCTGAAATTCTAAATGGATTTTAAGCTGTTATCTATACCTAATCTATTTCATAGGCAATTTCATTAACTCTATTCCATAATCATTATGCTTATACAATTTATTATCTAATTTGTTATTTATAATTCTAATCGATACGCATATCTAATTTAAATTCCAAAGCGAGATTTGTATCTATTCCTTTTGCATTTACAATGAAATATCCAAAATTATTTTAATCACATATAAATAGATTCCAACGATATAAATCTAATCTTACTACAAAACACGTAATTTCCCACCCACCTTTTAATTAGCCATTGTTTGGCATGTTTGGAAGGAACACAACCAGAGAAGGTTCAAGCAAGTGAAGAAAAGTGAGGACTTGGTCAGTAAATTGATTAAAACTGACATGCAAATTGCAATTCTAAGAATTAAGTTGAAGACATTTACCACAGGCAAGAAAGAAGAGAAGGAGGTAGTGAAGAGGCTGGGCTTATCTATAGCAAGCAGGGGATTTCATGCTCAGACGAAGCCGCGATGATTTTTCTTCGTCTCTCCTTTTAGATCTATTAGGTTTTCGTAAAGACAAGAATGTTCTGTTATGGTATATTTGAGTTGTAAAGTTTTTTATGTCGGTTAGTGGTTCTGTGTAACTTCTTGTAGTCAACCGATGTGCATGCTTGGGCCGCAACGCCCATAATAAAAACATTTACCCAGTTTCAAAAAAAATGTATGTATGTATGTATTAGAAATCTAGATTAAAAGAGAGGGATTTGGATTGATTTATAAATTAAAATCTGGTTTTACAGTTTATCTCTGCTTTGGCGATTGGATTTGGCCCTACTCCCTTTTCTCTATTATTTCTATAATTTTCAAATTGTGTATACTCTTAAACTACAGCTAATTTAAAATTTTATGATTTTGAAGGAGAATAGCAAATGGTAGAGCTTACACATCCTTTAGAAAATATGTGTTTGGAAGGGGGTTGTAGGTCTATTTTTATAGGGGTTCAAATCAATGCAAGTTGTGCAATTAAATTGTTTTAAATCCAGCCATTTAGGCCATTGCTTATTGTGCAGTCAGCATAGGGAACGGTCGACCGTTATTGCCCCAGGATCGACTGCTACCGGTCGACCTGTAGCCTTGTTTAACAGTAGTTAATCAGCCCGGGTTGATTTGTTCAATTAATTGCTTTGTTCAAACAATTGTTATCATTTGTTTCCCACGTTATAATTTTGCTGAGATTTTGTTTTAACATTAATTTTTATTGATGCCTAAGTATTTGTTAGTCTTACTAATTAACACTAGTAACTTTTTACTACCATAATTACATATATAGTTATTTTTGACTTTGAAATTTCAAAAAATGACAACTTTTTCGTTTGAACTCCAATCGGAAAAGTTTATATATGAAAATTGATCATAGAATCACCACGAATCCGAAGGTGTAAGTTTCAAAGCCAAATTCTAAATTTTGTGAAAAAAATATTTTTCAACATCGTTATTTATTAATTAATTTTATTTAAATTAATTAGTGTTAAAATTAAGGGGTGTTACATGTGAGCCAAAATATCACTTGCAAAGCTATCGCACGTCTAATCTTAGCGCTAACAAAGGTTAACTATCGCATGCCAACCTATCACATGCAAATCCAGCGGATGTCTAACTTTAAATTAAAGCTATCCAATGCAACATGTTTAAAGCTATCAAATATGTATCATAAAAGCTATCGAGTGTCAATATTTTTAAGCCTATCGAGTATCTAACCTTTTGGGCTATCGCATGCTTAGCTCTTATGCTGTCAAGTGTCAAGACCATTAAGCTATCGTGTGTCAAGACGAATATGTTATAGAGCGTCAGTATCCATATGCTATCGAGTGTCGCATGTCAAAGGTTTAGGGATATCCTAGTTCAAGACTAATATGATGCCATGCCAAAGTAAGGCCGCATGCTAAGATGGAAAATTCGTAATTAAATGAAAATGATACTTTGCCTTAGTAAAGTAGTATCTCTTTACCTAATTGGTACATATGTCATTTGTTTGTTGGTTGCTTTTAACTTACACTATTTCCTCTGACCACTCCCAAAATTTTATCTCCTTTAATTAAACTTTCCTTAATCATTTTTCATTGATTAAGGTAACATTTTTTTCAATAAATAATTTGTATCAAATCAAAACTTATCGAAAAAAATTTCAAAAATTCTAAAACATCTTCTTTTACTTCCAGTAAAAATGTAAAAACAAAATAATTAATTTAATAGTTTTAAATATTAATTTTGACTAGAAATTAGTCTTATTGCTTCATCTAAAATTCATGAAAACTAAACCCATCCCTAGTCTCAAATTTAAAAATTCATACTCAAATTTCTAGTTATTTAGAGAAGATTAAATCATGTTTTACAGTAA
Organism: Allium cepa; assembly: GCA_030765085.1. NCBI lineage: Eukaryota > Viridiplantae > Streptophyta > Magnoliopsida > Asparagales > Amaryllidaceae > Allium > Allium cepa. The sequence continues at coordinate 436,934,432 of CM060943.1, forward strand.
AACATGACTAAATTCTATTAACCAAATCCATTAAACACAACTTGATTCATTTAGCATTACCCAATCAAGCTTATCATCATTCGAAACATACAAACAATGCTAAACCAAACTCAATCAGGTTTGAAAGATTTTTAAAGAAAATTTTGCTCTTTTAGATTAGGAAAGATTGGTTGAAATCTTCTTCTTTACTTTATAATTTGAAGGGCTTTGCCTTTGCTTTTATTTTCCCTTCCTTCCCTCAAAAAATTACGGTCGGCCTTGTAATGATAGGAGGCTTTGTTTTTATTTTGTAAATGAGAATAAATGTAAAGGAAGATGAAGATACGATGAGGGGTTTATATATTAATGGTTTTATATCCCTCTAATTTATTTCCATTAGCCTATTTTTCTTAATACATGATTCCATTTCATTCAAAACTCAAATTATTTTTTTTCTCATAAATAAAGTCAACTTTAACTGCTTTAATTACCTTGGTCTATTTAATGAACATTTTGAAGTGTCCGACACTTTATTAATCAAATCTTCCAAATGTAATTCTTGCAATTAAATTACTTTAATTATCTTTTTATAGTTTTTATTATTAGTTTTACTCTCCATACTGTGGTGCTCCAAAATATGGGGTCTTACAATCTTCCTTTCTAATAAAAATTTCATCCTCGAAATTCATATAAGAAAGAGTAAAAACCAACTCCAAAATATCACAGGTTTTGGCATGCAGTAGCTCTTTGACACTCGATGGCTTTTTACATGCGATAAGTATACACAGGTGATGGCTTGGTTTGATAACTTGGCAACTTTTACATACCATGGTACAACCTTCAATAGTATTTAACTTGACATGCAATAGCTTAGTAATGTCGACTTACGATAACCTTGGAATTTCAACTTGTAATAGCTAATGATGTTAAGAATTTCTATGTAAATAAATGAACTTTTTGTAGCACTTTAGAAGCATCTTCCAAAGCGATGGTAGAAAGTTTCATAACGATGAAATGACCATAGATAACAATAAGTTAAAATGAAATAACTTATTTACGAATGGGAAGTTGAGACTAAACATATGAAAGCTATGAAATGAGTAGTAGCACATTTGATATAATAACTTTGGCATAAGGTTTTAGTGGAAACCATATGTCTAAATATGACATTGTGTTCGGTAATGTTGGCGTAAGACCTTAATGGAAACCACATGTCTATATACGATGTTGTATTTAATAATGATGGTGTAAAGCCTTAGTGGCAACCATGTGTTTAAATATGCAATTGTATTTGGTAATGTTGTTGTAAGGCCTTAGCGACAACCATATGTCTAAATACGACAATGTATTCGATAACGTTGGTGTAAGACCTTAGTAACAATCATTTATCTAGACACAACATTGAATTCGATAACAGAAGTGTAAGGCCTTAATGGCAAATTAATTAGCTGCTCATGAAAAAATTGAAAAATAAAGACAAAGGCCAAAGCGGCAACCTAAAATATCCAACCCTAACAATAAAAGTAGCAAGACTAAGGCCTATGTAGTAACTTAAAATGAGTTGACCATAGAAACTAGTCGGAATATGTTGTGAAAGAAAATCTCACACTTATGTTGAAATTGATGATATAAATTTGATCATGATATGATGTTTATTAATTGGTATGATGTTATTGATGTTCATTGGAATAGTGAGGAAAAAAACTCATTTCGTACTTCAGGGCATGGTTTCATTATATAATTGTTGTTTAGGGTAAAGTATTACTCATGCTAGTCTTTATGTATGACTTGTGTTTTTATTATTTCCCATAAACTCATGAGTAATCATTGAGTAGGCTGAGTTTATGATACAAACATGTTCATTTTGGGAAAGACAAATAAAAACATCTAATAGAAGCAAGAAGCTTATTTTTCTAATAAAGGTTATTTTGAAATTTCGCTGTATAAAACGAGATTTATAACCGGTCATGTGCTAATGTCGGCATCTTCATATGTCGGACAAGACACTTTATTTATGCTTTATTATATTTACCCATGCATGGAAACGAGTTGGGTTAATGAATATGCGATGGTTTTGTGTAAAACAATTTGAGGTAATAAAATTACTTAGCTACTTTGTTTACTTAACCTTATTGAAAAAAACGATCTCATTTTATCACTTGAAAGTAATTCTGGCGATGGCTGCAGCATCATCGGTGTTCATTTTCAGATCTCGAAAATGACGACATAACATTGAAGCTCTTATGCAACAGTTTAGAATAACAATACTGGCACAAGAAAGTACATAAGTCATGTTAGAATAGTACCCAAGTCGCACACATGCACTACCCGAGAATTCCCTGCGGAATCCTAATACGTAACCCGAATTTCTCAAGTAACAGCCAAGAGTTCTGCAATAGTTAACATAGCAAGGTACATTAGTACAGCAGTCAGGTCATAGCAAGGTACATTAGTACAGCAGAAGTCAGGCACATTAGTTTGGAGAATTTTCAACACTCAGCCGAATCCATTACTCATCCGTCAAGGGATTTGTATCACTCAACACCTCAAGCCTCACCAAAACTTTTTACCTGATGCCCACAACTTTTTCTATCAATACCTGAAGCTTTCTCTTGTGGCTGGCCTAAACCAACTAGTAATTCCCCTTCAACCTATTCTAAGTCTTCTTAAGATAGTCACCTAATGTACCATTCCAAACCCAGTGACACCTATTTTACTACAGTTTATAACAGTTAGGAAGTGAAACATATCTCGTTCTACAGAAGAATGTATACTATCAGTATTGTTAAATAATAAGTCTGGGCCTTGGGCTATACAAACAGAACGGTGTCATATGTATTGTGCATAAAACAGAACAGATACACATTGTATTGCTCGCTGAATCATTTTATCAATACAAACTTCTTTTTACTCTGTTCAATTCGCACTGCGATCACTAATCACTGATTCACAACATATCATTATTATCAAAAGTTTGATATGGTATCGGAGCCAGAAAAGCCTTGCGACAACATCATCAATTTTTTAAAAAAAACTTGAAGCAATCTTAGAAGCCTAACGGCTGTAATCTTTGTGCAAGATCAACACTCAAACCTTCATCAAAAAGATATCATCATTTGAAGGCATTCTTTAACCCATCAGGTGATATCTCATCATTCGGGTTAATTATAGAATTTGCAATATTTTGTGAAAAACAAGTACCATGCCAAGAAATCATTGAGATTTTTGATTGCAACAAGTTTTTCATCAAAAGTCAAGCGAATTCATAGCAAGAAAATTCAGAAAACCAATTCAAGAAAGAAGTCAAGAAACATAAAGAAAGTAACTGCCGTGCCAAGGCCTATCAGAGAAAACTCATCATCTAAGTCTTGGCTGCAACTAACATGTTCTTGCATGTAATAGAGTGATATTGAATTAGCAAACCATCTGAATCACTGATTTCCTGCACCAATCTCAGAAATCTTTAATCATGGTTGAAGGAGACAATACTTCAGCAACTTCAGATAATACCAGCAACCCACATCGTTCACTGATGCAACAGAGAGGTTAATCAAAACTGTTATCAACCCTCAAAGCCAGCTAATCACTTGCATCTAGAGGAAGACAACTATCTCTTATGGAAATTACAAGTTGAAACAATAATGCAAGGATATGGGCTAGAAGGCTTTATTCTTGGCTCAATTCCAATTCCTTTAAGATTCATCACTGATTCATAAAATAAGATGATCAACAATGAATAATACACAAAATTCTACAGACAAGATAAATTGATAAGTTATTGGCTTCTATCATCAATTGACACAAAGTTGCTGTCACAAGTTATACGGTGCAAATCATCAAATGATATATGGATTACTGTTGAAAGGATATTCAATACTCAGTCTGCTGCCAAAATTATGCATTATAAAAGATAATTGCAAAATATTACTAAAGAAAATCAGTCAATGAGGGATTATCTTTCACAAGTCAATAACATCTGCAATATGTTGGAAGCAGCAGGACACAAAGTGTCTGAAACAGAGCAAGTTCTAAGTATCTTGAATGGATATAGTGAGGAGTATGACGCAGTTGTTGCAGTCGTGTCATCACAACCTAGTTTGCACATGTACAGTATGTTCATGCCACACTACTTGCACATGAAGCAAGAATAGATCACAAAAAATCTCAAGAAACAGATATGTCAATCAATTATACTTCCAACTCAAGAAACAAAGGGCAAAACCAAAACAAGCAAGGTCAATCTTATCAAGAGAAGGCAGTTCTGATAGATTTAGAGGCAGAGGCAGATACAATAATAACAATAACAGGCCTAAGTGTCAAATCTGTGAGAAAATTGGTCATACTGCTGTGAAGTGATATTTTAGGTTTAATGCCAATTATGTACCAAATCAGAATCAAAATAATCAAGGAAATGGAAAGTGTGGTGCTAATATGGCTCAAGTACAGTCAAACACTAATAGCAATGGTGAAGTCAATCAAAGCACAGCCATAACATCAGAACATATACATGATGAAAGCTGGTACCCAGACTCTGGAACAACCAATCATATAACAAATAATCTTGACAATTTAAATCTTGGGAATAAGGAATACAGAGGTAAACAGTCTATATGCATGGGGAATGGTGAGTTAGTTAATATTACTCACATTGGAAGAACCAGTATTAATGGAAAAAGACAATTATATTTAAACAACTTATTGAAAGTACCAAAAATAAAGAAAAATCTTTTAAGTGTGTCACAATTTGCAAAAGACAACAATGTACACTTTGAATTTTATCCAGATTATTGTTTAGTTAAGGATATGCTGACTAATGAAAATCTTCTGCAGGGTGAAGCAGTCAGAGAACTATACATATTCAATCTTAAAAACAGTTGCAAATCTAAAAGAAATCAGAGATATTGTAATGTAGGTGAAATGGGTCAGTATAAAGAAAATGGAAGTGTGTTTGATTTGTGGCACTACAAACTTGGCCACCCAAACACAAATGTCATGAAACAAGTACTTAAGAGAGAAAAATGGTGTTTGATGATGTTACTTTACCATATGTTTGTACATACTGCCAAATGGGCAAAAGTCATAAGTTACCTTTTAATGATTCATTAACCAAGTATTCAAAACCTTTAGAATTGAGTTTCGACTGATTTATGGGGACCTGCCCTAATTTATTCTGACTATGGTTACAAATATTACATATCTTTCATTAATGCATATTCTAGGTATACATGGATTTATTTTTTAAAGGCTAAATCAGAAGTGTATAATGCAGTGATACACTTTACATTGCTAGCTGAAAAACAAATTGGCAATCAACTTAAAATCATTCAATCAGATGGTGGTAGTGAGTACAAAACTCTAAGCAATTACTTTGCTAAGAAGGGAATTGTACACAGAATCACATGTCCCTATACATCTGAACAAAATGGTCTAATAGAGAGAAATCATAGATATACAGTTGAAACAGGGCTAACACTGCTTGCTCAAGCATCATTGCCATTAAAGTTCTGGCCTGATTCCTTTAATACTGTTGTATATTTGATTAACAGACTTCCCACAAAAATTATTAAGGAATCAGTCCAATAGAAAAACTATTAGGCGTTGAGCCTGACTATTAGAGTTTAAAAATGTTTGGATATCTGTGCTTTCCTCACATAAGACCATACAATAACAATAAATTATGTTTCAAGGCTAAACCATGTACTTTTATAGGATATGCAGCAAATCAGAAAGGGTATAAATGTTAAGATGAAAGTGGCAAAGTTATATTTAGCAGACATGTTGTGTTCAATGAACATGTTTTTTCCTTCAGAAGTACAGGTATCAAAACAACTCAAAAGATATTGAATCCAAAGGATTATGTACCTAGTATACCTATTTACAGAGATGATCTTCATCCTGAGGTGATTGAAAGGACCACTGAGGGTGATGATCCACAACTCACAATGCCAGATCAACCAGGTCATGAATCATCAAACTCACCCAGCTATCTCAGTCAAACTCCTGCAGATTGAAAATATCAAACAGAGTCAGTTGATGAAAGAGAATCTGAAAGCATACCAGTACAATCAGAAAATGACAACAATCAAACAAGTATAGATGTATCACCACATAATAGAACTGGTCATCCAATGATTATAAGGTCAAAAAGTGGAATCTTTAAACCAAAATTATACACAACCGCATCAAACTAGAGGAACAAGAAACCTTTGAGCAAGCTGCAAAGGACAATAACTGGAAGGCAGCAATGGATGAAGAATATAATGCTTTAATGAAGAATAATACATGGGAACTTGTACGTCCACCAGATAACAAAAACATCATAGGGTGTAGGTGGACATACAGGTTAAAAAAGAACCCTGATGGAACAGTGTCAAGATATAAAGCAAGACTGGTAGCAAAAGGCTACACACAACAACATAGGTTTGGTTTCAATGAAACCTTTTCCCCTGTGGTCAAACCAACTACTATAAGAATTATCTTAAGTGTTGCTCGATATAATCAATGGAATATTAGACAATATGATGTCAATAATGCATTCTTTAATGGAACTTTATAGGAAGAAATATACATGGAGTAACCACAAGGATACAGGGAAAATACAAGTCATGTGTGCAAACTGAAAAAGGCTATATATGGCCTTAAACAGGCTGCAATTGTCTGGTTTGATAAATTGAAAGCCACACTGATTCATCTTGGCTATCAGTCTACAAAATCAAACAACTCCTTATTCATTAAAAATAGCAATAAGACAAATGTTTACATTCTAGTATATGTTGATGATCTTGTCATTACAGGAAATGATGAGAATGAAATCAAATGTCTTGCTCAATATCTGGACAAGGAGTTCTCCATCAAAGATTTGGGTTTACTAAACTATTTCTTAGGCATAGAGGTTGAGGAAATCAAAGTCAAAGATTATCCTCAGTCAGAAAAAATATATTCTAGAGCTACTGGAAAAGACCAAGATGGATAATGCCAAGCCTCAGCCTACTCCAATGATAGGCCATCTATACTTATCCAAAAACAAGGGAGAATACATAACAAACACTAAACAATACAGAAGTGTTGTTGGTGCTTTACAATGCTTAACTATCACAAGGCCAGACATATCTTTCAGTGTTAACAAAGTTTGTCATTTTATGCAGAAACCAAAAGATGATCACTGGAAAGCAGTAAAAAGAATATTGAGATACATAAAGGGAACTGCAGATTATGGAATGCTAATGAAGAAAAGCAATCATCTGAATATAACTGGATATATTGATGCAGATTGGGGAACTAATCCAGATGATCGTAGATCAACTACGGGGTACTGTATATACATAGGAGACAACCCAGTGTCTTGGTGTTCTAAGAAATAATCTGTAATCTCAAGATCCAACACAGAGGCTGAATACAGAAGCGTTGCAAGCGCAACTGTAGAAATTATGTGGATACAGTCATTGCTACATGAACTAAACATCAAATCGCAAGCCAAACCAACATTATGGTGTGACAATCAAAGCATTGTATACATGTCTGCAAACCCAATACTTCATTCAAGGACAAAACATATAGAGATTGATTTGTATTTCATCAGAGAACAAATACAAAATGGAAACTTACTGGTAAATCACTTATCATCAGCTTACCAAAGGACAGATACACTTACCAAAGCCTTGACAAAGCAAAACTTCGTCAGATTCAGAGAAGAATTAAAGGTGGTTGCGATTCTCACAAACTCAACTGAATCAAGAAAAGTTGCAGAGTCCAATTGACAAAAGCCAAAAGCTTTATCTCAAACAATAGCAGCTCTATCATCAGAACCGACTTCGAAAATGAACTGATGTACTCGAATCAACAAGACCACTCGGATCTACTTGAAGGAACATGGTATAACGATGAAATCACCCAGATCCATGAAATTTTGCTCTAGATCTAAGTAAAAATCACTAATCTCTTGAGGCGGCGCGAAGAGAAGACGCCATGAAAATAACCCTAATGTTGGTTTGAGGTGGCGAGTTAGAAAGTGAAACATATCTCGTTTCACAGAAGAATGTATACTATCAGTATTGTTAAATAATAAGTCTGGGCCTTCGGCCATACAAACAGCCTAGTATCATATGTATTTTGTATAAAACAGAACAGATACACATTGTATTTCTCGCTGAATCATTTTACCAATACAAACTTCTTTTTACTCTGTTCAATTCGCACTGCAATCAATAATCACTGATTCACAACATATCATTATTATCAAAAATTTGATAATAACAGCAAGTATCCCAAATATGTGAGGAACAATGCTCAATTGAGGAAGTTTCCCACTTTAATATAAATTTTACGCAATTCCCACTAAAATATATATTTTACGCATAATAGTTTAGAGGCATTTAATTCTATGGGGAAAGAAGAACATGACTGCTAACTTAACCCGAAATCTTCAAGAGCTAAGACTAGTGTGAAAAAATAAGAGCCTGAAGGAGAGTCAAAGCAAACACTTTTTTCCAAAAGGAAGAAAGAATAAATCACAGATTCCTTTGTCCTCATGATGCATGTCCCTCCGCGACACAAAAAATCACAACCGTCCATTACAACAAATTGATTAATTAGTGAAACCCATCATTTTTTCTATAGATGGCCGATGATACAAGATGAAAAGTTAAGATTTACATGGCATACATACAGGAATAGAAAAGATCGGGATAGAGAATTTGAGCTGAGGATAAGGGGATTGCTTTTAAATTCGGTGATTTTGTTACAAAAGATGAAGACTTTGAAGACTTTGATGATCTTTTCCATCATTAGAGAATGAAGGAAAATGTGGTACGTTTGGACGAAAGATAATTGAATCAAGATCTGTTAACAACTTAGTAAAGCAAGAGAGTAGTTGATACATCACAAAGAGGGGTTATTGTGATTATGAATCCTCCAAAGGTATAGACATCAACCTTAAATCCTATTTCACTTTTAGTGTCTCTAAAATTCCACTTTTTGACATAAATTCTAGTGACCAATGACATCATCTCTTAAAATATGTTCCACAAAGAATGCCAGTCAAAATTGTACCTGTCAAACAGGTTGGTTTGGGTCAACGTGGGTTGGATCGAGTTTGACCCAACCATTTATGACTCATTCGTTTTGACCCATTTATGACCCAACCCAATTATGACCTAATCCATTTAATAAGCAGATTACCCATTAAACTCATTTAAAGATTTAAGTTTTATTTGACTACTAAAAGACAAATAAATATAAACTAATTCTAATTTCAATTTTTACGTTTTGAATTTAGAAAACCCAAAATTTTAAATTTTAAATTTTAAAATTTTAATTCTGATTTTCATCAAAATTCAAATATGGGGATGTGGTAGTCGATTATTTTCTAAGTACAACTGTCAGTCTTCATGACGAACTACAGTGTGCATTAACAATATGAAATATCCAAGTATTCCATGTTGGCTGTAATTTAGGTGAGAGTTAATCGGTCGAAGTCTCGCACGATTCTGATTTAGTATGAAGAAGTTATTGCGGTCTAAACAAAAAATAGCGGCTCTTACACTAGGAGGAGTTCAAATATGAGAATATGGTAGCCTGTTATTTTATAAGTACAACTGTCAGTCTCCATGGAAAACTACAGAGTGCGTTAACAATATGAAGTATCTGAGTGTTCCATATTGTTCGTAATTTAGGTGAGAGTTAATCGGTCGAAGTCTCGTCTGATTCTGAGTTACTATGAAGAAGTTAATCTGAACAAAAAAATAGTGGCTTCTACACTAGGTGGAGTTCAAATATGGGGATGTGGTAGCCTGTTATTTTCTAAGTACAAATGCCAGTCTCCATGGATAAGTTAAGTGTGCGTTAACAATATAAAGTATCCGAGTGTTACATATTGTCCGTAATTTAGGTGGGAGTTAATTGGTTGAAGTCTCCCCTAATTCTGAGTTGGTATGAAGAAGTTATTGTAATTAGAACAAAAAAATAGTGGCTTCTATACTAAGCAGAGTTCAAATATGGGAATGTAATTTTAAATGGGTAAATGGCTTACCCATTTATAACCTTTTAAAAATGGGTCAACCCAACTCATAACTCATTTAATAAAATTCATAAATGGGTTAACCCAATGCATTTATAAATATGATAAATGGATTGGATTAATGGGTTAGGTCATATTTTGGCAGGTCTGGTCAAAATTTTGATAATATGAACGTGAATGATAAGGTATCACCAAATGCATGCATTTCATCCTCAAGTGCATCTAGTTTAACTAAGAATTATAGTCCAGTAATATTAAACTCAATCACTTCACCCTTTCATTGTTCTCACATAAGCAAACTCAATGTTCTTGCATGGAGTAACGCACATTTGACGCCCATTCAAATAATATGTACTTCTCTTTCACCATAAATTAATGTCGCATCACCGACTAAATTAGTCACTTACTTGGTTATTGCATCACACGATCTATCAATTTCTCATCAGTAGTCGGAATTCAACCCAGTTCTTGAGCTGGTAACAACAGAACCTCAAGTTGTTGTTGTTCTTCTATATAATACATATTATTGACAGTTTGACACACATGATATTGTAATGATCCTCCTCATATACCTTTAGCTCCAACAGCAGGCTAGACTATTTCAGTATTTGATACAATAGCTCCTACATGCTATATGTCATCTCTATCCCACAAAGTACTTGTAGACCCTAAACTTGATAACTATAACATAGTAGAGTTATCGGTTTTGAAAAGTTTGACTTATTCTACTATGACTTCAACCTCTATTACATATTTCACTTGTTTGAATGACAAAACATGTGACATTTCCCTTAGTAGACAAAAAAATAAATTAGTGTCATATAGATCGAACCCAAGAATTAGTTAATAAGTTAGAAAAGTATGCAAACTATTCTTTCAAAAACTTCAAAATTAACCGGTTTTTTAATGATCAATAGTTTATTTTGGGATGATAGTTCATAAACTTTCAAAGACTTAAGAGATTAAATATCAAATTTAATATTTCCATTATTGTAATATAAGAACCATTTATTGATTCATTCCTTGTGACCGATTGTATATGATATTTAGATTATTTTTTTTTTAATTGGCATATCTATTGGTGAAAGTTTCTATAAAATATTTTGTATGAGTTATTTTGTTTTAACAGGAAGAGAAAGAGAAGAGAAAGAAGGATTGAGAATAGTCCAACATTCAATAGTAGGAACTATACTTGCTTAAATATAGGTTCCTTGAGAGAAGGTTGGACGCTTTGGGCATCCAAATGTTTGCTCTATTGTGGAAAGAGAAGCCATGCACAACCACCACAAACGCGCGCTGTCTTCGCCGTCCGATCGGGCCGGGTTTGGGCCAAAATTATAATATTAGGCAAAACTATTTTATTTAAAATAGACCATATTTGAACCCCTTAACAAGCCCATGATTCACTTTTCTTCTCCCTAAAATTGCGTCGTCGGAAAAGTAATTCAAAACACTTTCTTCTTCCTGAAATCAGAAACGGCTAAAAAGTGTTGCAAATTCAAGCTCCTCGTTCTCCTCTTCTTTCTTATTCCTTTCAATGCTATTTGGATTTGTGATACTGCAGATCACATACTCGATGCTTCTGTCAATGTAGTCAATTCAGAATATATTTAATCAATTTCGACAATGCTATCGCAATCGATTAAGAGAATAATCATCCCGGCTCCATTGTACCTTAATGGATTATTTGCCAAAACTCACATCATTTATTTGTTTGTTCGAAAAAGTGGTGATAACAAATAACGTCTTAAGGAAAGCGTCATCGATGTGCCTTAAAGTGATCTCTACGTATTTGAATTTATCACTGTTGTGCCACTTCACCAAGTATCTAGAAATATCCAACAATATCAAAAGTTAATGGTAAAATTTGAGTCTTATGGAATCATAACTGGTTACTTCGGCTAATTCGTTATTCAAAACAAATGGTAACTTTGTCTCTCCAATCTGATATTAATTGTTTGTGCCAAAATTGGTCACAAACCCTAGAAATAGTGAAAGCACCAGTGTATGTACACAGATCCTCAATATCGACACATAAATCTCAGATCCAGATTAAGTAGAGAACAAAAATGAAAAAATAGCAAAGTTAAAAATGTAAGAAAGCAAGAGAACACAAATTTTTTAGTGGTTCATCTATCTCCGGCCTACGTCCACTTTGAATCAATCATTGTATTCCTTTTATACTGTAATTATAGTATAAGCCTTTGAAAATCAATAGCAAAAATGGCAGAGTTTCACCGAGGAGAGAAGAAGATCCCCTTTTTAGTTGCCATAGGACCGCTATTTATAGGTGTAGATCCGAAAATATCTTCTCCAAAAACCTAGAATATCACTTCTCATGTGCAGGTGGGCCCACATGATCGATCTAGTGTGATTTGGGATCGGTCCATATGTAATTCGTATCGATCCCAAAATAGTCCAAACAAGCCGGGAACGATCTTGAACATTCTTTGGTGCATCAGGAAGCTCCTAAGAAAATTTTGTAGCATTTGGAGTTGTAGAATGAGAGGTATGATCGATCCAAGTTTGTATTTGCGAGTAGGCTAGAAGTTTCGTATCCATGGGCTTCGTATCCTCACATACCCATCGTCTTCGCACCCATCAACCCGTTCCCCTTTTCATATCAAACGACCACTGTCCTCTTCACATCGATCCCCTGCTCTTCTTGTTGCCTTATTCGTATCGATCCTTGATCACCCCAAAAGCACATGCCTTCGTATCCATCAAACCTACTTTCTTCGTATCCGTTCATTTAGATTGTTCGTATCCATCGACCAACCTTCCTTCGTATCCATCCAACGTTACCACCTTCGTATCCACACATGCATTGTTCCCGAGTGCCTCCTTCGTATCGATCTATAAGCGATCGATACGAAATGTCCATCTGAGTTCCTGGAACCGTTGCTTCCCCCTTCGTATCGATCCCGGCCTTGATCGATACGAAATGTGTTGATGTACTTCGCTTTAATCGATATGTATGTATCAAACCAATATCCATATCCATGAACCTATTTCCTGCCTAAGGTTGATAGATCAATGAAGCCATCGACACATGATGCATCGAGTCGAAGACCGATCGACCCCGACCCATCGTTACCTCGATCGATATGAAGCGTATCGATCCTAACCCATTTCTCACCGATATTGATCATAGCCTTGTTCATCATTCTCAATCGATCTAGTCTTGATTGAAGCTCGGTCAAATTTTGATGGTATCGATCAGAGCCTTGTTTCCAGTCGATCTCCAATCTCGATACCCATCCTCTCCAACCAATTGTTGATATCTCGGCCTTGACCAAAAGGCGTGGTAACATTTGTCCCCCAAAACATGCCTTGTGGTAAGAAGGTGTGTTTTGAATAGCTTCGAATTCGACATCCATTGTCCATATTCCATTTATAGCCATACCATCTAATTCATAATCCAATCCATTACCAAGCCATGTTATTCAAGTGCCATAGCCATATCCTTATTCAAATCCGCGACTGCTCTAAGTCGATATCTGTTTTCGAATCCGGTAACCAAATCCTTAGTCAATTTCATATCCATCTAAACCCGATAACCGAGTTCTAATCCATCCGTATCCAATAACTAATGATCGAATCCAGGCCTCTCCAGGTCGATATCCAAATCCTTAGTTGTTCATAGCCGATATCTGAATCCATAACCTCTCCGGGTTCTTGCCAAGCGTAATTCACACTCGATGACCTATATTAAACAATGCCTTGGTGTTCTTGGTTCAGTGTCCCTGAACGGTGAATGCCATGGCTTAAGTCCTAAGCCGAATCTTGGTCGCTCCGAAACCTTGTCGAGCATACTCCATACTCGACGACCTAAACTAGTAACCGATAATGTAGAGCCTAAGTCCTAGGTCGAATCCTGGTCCCTACCGACCTTTGCCGAGCACAGTCCATAGTCGACGACAAGAATAAGTCGATTGGCCACGTTCGGATGAGGCGACATACCCCTTGACAGGTATAATCCATACTTGACGACCATTTACCAAAAACCAGGTAAAAATCCAATCAAAATCCAATCTGAAATCTAGATTAAATCAGAAAACCAAAAACCTATGCCAGAAATCCAAACCAATATCCCAATCAGAAAAAAGCATCCAAACAAAGTCCAAACCAGAAAACAAACAAAACCCAGAATTCAATCCAAACTTCGAATCCAAACCAGAAAAAAGAAAATATCCAAACCAAAAAAGAAAAAGAACATTTCACAAACTAGAGTGTCGCGGTTTATCATTATCTCAGAGCATGCCTAGGGGCTATCTCCGTCCTCATACATGAGTAAGCGACTTAACCGTTTGTCCAAAGTTTGCTGCTTATTCCATATCATCCCTGTCAGTTGATAACCAATTGACCATCATTCCTGGGCCTCATGCCATCATCATTTGAGGTAAGCGGTGGCTGCTCCTGTTCCACCGTCGCATTTCGAGTTCCGACGTATTGGCGCAACTGACCACTCCTTACATGCTCCTCGATTATATCCTTTAGATGCTTGCAACTGTTGGTATCATGCCGGTCCAGATCATGAAAGAGATAGTGCCTTCTGGATTCCCTCTCGCGTTCCGAGGGTTCCCTCCTTGCCGGCCTTCGGTAAGGAAGGCGATCCCATGTCTCCATGAATATCCACTACAATGTTTCATTCAATCATGTGTAAGTGAAAATTTTTGGCTCTCCCTAGCGTTTCCTTGCCCTGCCAGAGTAGTCATTCAATTTCCTCTTTCCTTTATCTTTATCTTTATCCTTATCTGAGCTTTCGCCGGATGGTTTCCACCCTCAACCGCATTTACTTTATTTAACTTCATATCAGAACACGCATCTTCCTATCGAAGAAATCTTTCGGCCTCATAAAAGAACTCCCCGAGATCTATTGGTGGATGTCGTATCAATGATACCTTGAAATTCGAGTTATCCATGACTCCTGACACTGCCGCCATCAAAACCATCAATGGATCCGGCCGATCCACCGAAGTTACAGCTGCATTCAACCGAGTTAAGAAAGCCCTGAGCGATTCTCCTGTCCTTTGCTTCACCGATGTTAGTGTCGTTACATTCTTTGGTCATTTGATATGAACCCGAAACTGCTTCAAAAACCTGTCCACCAATTCTGTCCATGTCCTGATAGGTCCATCTTCCAATTGCCTGAACCACATAGCAGTTATACCCGTCAAGTACAAAGGGAAACACCGGGTCATAACTTCCTCCGATGCCCCCAGCACTTCCATATGTCTTGTGTATCTCATCAGATGATCGGTCGGATCGGCCTTGCCGTTGTGAAACAAGCCGACTTTCTCACCATAGAAAATCACATCATTTAAAAAAAAGAAAGGGATAGAAAAGAGAAAAGACAGAGAAGAAAGAAAGAAACAATATCAGAATCTAAACAGCGGAACGAATAAATTATATTATTCACATAATACATTACATATCATATACATCAGAGATACGCAGCTAAAACAACACATACTAGACAGTTATAAACACCTATCTAGTTATACAACACAAAGACAAACGACTCAGAGAACAAACAGCGGAGTACTATATAGCTATACGCAAAAGCCTCCTGCTCCATTGCTCCTTCAGAATTCATCAAGCCAACCTGAATCCCCTGGCTACTCGTAAAAATTTGAGTACCCAAGAGTTTAAGAAAACAGAATAAACTCCGGGTCAGACATGGGTCTGGTGTGAGTAAACGGTTAAAGTTGCTTGTTTAAAAGCCTTTTGAAAGAAAAGGTATCACGTAAGACTTCCCACACATAAATATGGAAAAGTTTTTACCTTACGCTAACCAAAACATTTGATAGGAAATCCAGTGATATTATAATAGGTCTAGAGTTTTCAAATAAATATGAAATAGCCGAAATTGTTACATTTATTAAATTCCAGCTACTAGCCACAAACGTGGGTAATACAATCAAATCCGATGGCACTTATTGGATTTTGGATTCCATACAATGGTAGGGCTACTGGGGTACCGCCCGTTACAGTACGTAGCCTAGATCACAGTACCGAGGAGTACGCCCGCTCCCCTGCAACACAAGGCCGGAACCATTCCTTACTGAACAGTTCCGAATAAGACAACCCCGGCGGTTGTAGCTATTCAACCGCCCACACAGCCGAAATAAAAGGGACTCTAGACAGGGATTAATCTCATCCTACTTAGGCATGACCCACTTAGCCTTGCTGCACCTCCCCTGTTTTAGCCATTTCCAATTGATGAGGCTTGAGGCTACGATTACCTTTATAGAACACATCCCTTAGAATGCACATCGTCCACCTGACGATGTTCTGAAAGCATTCAATCCATACAAGTTCGTTCCGGGTCCGAACGAAATCGAAGGCATTATCTCGTTACACTCATTTTGGAATCACCCTTAAAGTTAACGACAATAACCCTTGCACTCTGAATCTTCATCTTCACTTGAGATTCGCGACCTATCGTTAATTTGGATCGATGTGGTTTTCGGATATCCAAATCTGAAAACCCGATCCCGGTCTCATCGAAATCCAAAATGTATCTTTTAGGTCCAAGTTGTTTAAGGTTAAACAATTCAATTCAACTATCTATATACACACGTATAGATAATTCACAAGTCACAATTGATAATCACATTATCAAAATAAACAAATGATCCATAACACAATAGGTAATCCATATCATCATCACAATAGATAATCTATATTACCATCACAATGCAACCAAGCATTCATACTACACAACATTACTTATCTCATTTCTGAGATTACATCCTTCAAGACAATCAATGTCATCCATTCATACATAAGCAATGATTTACTTAATCACAACATAATTAATTTAAAATGAATTAAATTAACTATCTCTGTCTCTAATTAATTTAAAGTGAATTAAATTAATTACTTCATCTCTTAATTAATTTAAAATTAATTAAATTAATTACCTTCATCACAATAAATCTTGCTTACTTATCCATTAATTAAACCAATTAATTAATCATCATCTTAATTAATTAACCTTGATTAATTAACTCTTAATCAAGTAATTAATCCTTAATTATTTTCATTAATCATATTAATTAATGAACCTTAATTTAATTACTTCCATTAATTAATTAACTATAATTGATTACATTATTTCTTAATTAATGATATTAACTAATCATGCTTAAATTAATTGTTTTCAATTAATCAACTTTAATAAATATAACCAGTAATTAATTATTCTTAATTACTTCTTAATTACTGTTATAAATTCTTTGATTTATTACACCAAGTAATAAACCCTTAATTACTTTAACAAGTAATTATCTATCTAAAATTACTTCCAAATAAGTAATTTCACTTATCTCAATTACCCCTGTAATTTATTCATCAATTACTTATCTTAAGTAATTTCTCTTATCAAAACTTATTAAGTAAACATACTTAATCATTTATCAAATGACTTTCTTTAATTAATTAAAAATTAATTAACTTACTTGATCACACTCATCTCATAAATCAAAATCGAGTAATTCATCCCGTAATTACCCTTTAACCAAATTAATCATTAATTTACAGATTAATTATCCTCCAAATATTAAGTAATAAATCTCAATTATTAATCAATCCTTTAATACAAAGTAATCAATTTTTAATTACTTTTATAATTAATTAATTAACCTTAATTAACTAATTAATTATCTCTTAATCATTAATTAATAAAACTTAATTATTAATTAACAACCTTAATCACAAATTAATTAATCCATAATTAAAATTAATCAATTCTTAATTACAATTAATTAACCTTTAATAAAAATAGTTAATTAATTCTTAATTAACTTGCATTATAGATTAATAACCTCTTAAATATTGATTAAGAAAACCCAAATAAAACTTAATTACTAGTTTAATTACTTAATTTATTAATAATTATAAATTAATTAATCATTAGTCAATAATTAAATCATCATAATTATTGGTTAATTAAATTAATAATTATACTTAATTAATTACTTAATTAACCCTTTTGAAATTAATTAATTAAATTAATTAATAAACTTAAAATTTCTTAATTAACTAATTAATTATTATTTATTTAAAACTTAATTATCTCTTAAGATAAAACATTATCTTTAATTAACATTGAAAACTTTACTTAACTTAATTCATTAATTAATTTGAAATATAAGGAAATCATTCATTACCTACCTTTAATTATTAATTAACAATCATTAGTTTCAAGTTAACAAATTACTTAAATCTTTAATTGTTAATTATAAATCGTTGTTCATTAACTAACAAAAACATTTCCTTATAAATTTCCTTTTTATATTTCTAAAGTAAGTTTGAAAATAACATTAAGGTTTTTAACTTAAAACATTTTAAACCATTCATACAACTTCATTCATATAAACAAATCAATTCAAAGAAATAAATTTTCAAGAATTTAACTTAGCTTAAATTATTTAAAGTTTAATACTTACTTTATTTTAAATTAAAAATCTATTTAAGCATTTCAATTTGGGTTCAACCCATGTGTACATGAATCTAAGAACCAAGTACGTCATCTTTTCCTTTTGAAACAATTTGACTTGAAAATTTAAAAACTATTTTAGTTAAAAAAATTAAAAACTGTTAAACTTAACAATTTAGCCCAGCATGCAAAAGACCCAGAAACACTCGAGCCACAACCCAGAATCACGCGAGTTTTCCACGAGTCATCCACCCTATGTCCCGAGACCTACTCGAGAAAAACAAACAAACCCAAAACAACAACCCACCGACATCCAAAATGTCACGTGCACCTGCACCAGTGCCGGAATCACCTCCGATAAACGATGACTCCATCGCACAGTCACCCAACCACCCTACAAGCACCTACGATCAATAGAACACCATTACATGCCTCGATTCAAAATCGAGTACCCAGGATGAACTTGAAGCCCAAACCATCATCAGAAAATTCCTTGAACCCTCGCCTCCGATCAACGACAACCGCTACAATTTCGGCTATGGATTTCCGACCCACCGCGCTTCCTTCTCCCAAAATTATATGCAACTCGAAACACCATAAGCAAGGCAGTGATTCAATTTGCAGCAAAGACCCAAAATTAGGTTTAAAACCAATTTCGAGCAAATCCAAACTCCACAATGGATTAACAACCCTTCAGCAATTTTTGCCACACTCCCCAATCCTACCTCTAGCTCCATCAAGAACCCCGAACACCCTAGATGCAAAGATCATCAGATTTTGACATAAACCAAAATTTCAGTTAAACCCCAATTACTCACTCAATTCAATTTTTAAAATTGTGATTCTTGTCTTAAAAATCCTAACTTTCTAAGGTGATCTAAGATATATGCTTGAATCAATATAAATTAACATTTGATTTTATTGCATTTGAAGATTCCAACTGTGTTTACTTGTTTCCAGAAATTTTCTGCATCCTAAAATACTAGTTCTTGTTTTTAAGAAAATTAGATGATGTTTAAACTAACTAGCCTGATTTAAACACCATGTATTCACAGTGATTAAACTGAGAATTTAAAATTTTTGTTTGTTTTAAAAAAAACTCTATTGTCAGAAGCAGGGAGGTTCAAACAACCAGACAAGAATTTCAAATACATTCCTATACACAGATTTGTACTTCTATCATCACATGCAACACATCATTATCACAAAAAAATTTCAAGCAACAGATAATTCATCACTTAAGTTTTTAGTAAAAATGTTTACTCACCATATCAAAGAGATGCAGAGCTTTAAAAAAAACAGGAAGCCTTCAAACTGAATTTGCTTTCCAGATTTGTATTTTGAAAACTTGCAAACACTTGAGCTTGAAAATTTAAAACTGAAATGCTTCATCCCTTTGAATTGCTTTCAACAAAAATGCTTCAGGTTGCCTTGACCCAGATTATTCACTTGCATGCATTTTGAAAAATGATGCAGACATGGGAAATACAGATCTAAGAACTGGATTGAAATTTGTTTTGAACTTTTGCATGATTTCAGATTATGGTATTGGGTTACAGGGTTTCAAATTTTATTTCTGGATGGTGCTTGAATTTGAGGAGTAGATGGCAGGCTTGAGAACATTACCAATTTGCATTTAGGTTTTAGATTTTGGAATGAATTTAAACTTGAATAATGGTTTCAGATTTTTGTTTGAGGAGAATTCTAGATTAGATTAGAGGATTTTCTGGTTTTTTAAGAGTGAAAGTTGCATGGATATTTCTTGTTTTCTTTTAGGAATGGACATAAATTTTAAAGAAAAAGAAAGTGAAGAGAATATAGCGTTTATATAGGCAAATTTTCAGTTTTATTAAATTAAAAGAAAAATTAAAAAAAATGGACATTTGTCTCTAGCTTGTTCTAATGTTTAACACTTGTTATCAAAGTGATTTCTAACTTAACACTTGTCAACATTTATGTATATTTATTCTAAAAGAAATTTAAAAGCTTTTTAAATTAATTTCCTAATTAACTAATATGTTTTCTTAATTTAAAAATGCTTTTCTAATTAAATTCCTAATTAACAAATACATTTAATAATTTATGAACACTTTTCTAAATTTATATAAATACAATCTTTAAAAAGAAAATAAAATAAAACCAATTATAATTTAAATAAAATTATATAATATTGCAAACTCATTTTAAAAATGCTATTTCAAAAACCCTTGTACTTATTCTTATTAAATAAATACAATTCCAAATTTCTATAGATAAATTTCTATAAAAAAAATTATATAAAACAAATCTTATTTTTAACTAAAGCATTATCTATATATTTAAAACCAAACTATATTATTTTTAATATGTATGTATATTCCCTAAAATTCAAATTTATATTCAATTCAAAGTCAAATTTAAAAATCCAAATCTAAAATCAATTTAAATAAATATAATATCTATGTTTAAATAAGATTATTATTATTTATAAATAATTTATCCTATTTTAAAATCAATTTAAATACACAGACATGTATATATTTAAACACACTTATTAATTATGAAAACATTAAGTCAGTTTAGAATTTATTTACACAAACAAAATAATTATTCTTATTTTAAAACCAATCTATTACCATAATTAAGACGTTATCTTATTATTACTTGGTTAATTATTTTTGAAAATAACAATTTTATCACTTTCAAATAATTTAAATTAAGAGATTATCATATTTTAAATTCCTGGAAATTCCGGGATACTACATTCCTCCCTCCTTAAAAGAATTTCGTCCTCGAAATTTAAAACAAAGATAATCCAAAATTTTATTTTATTTCAACCAATTCAAACATACATAACAGCCATACACTATCAATCAAACAAACAATTTCATCCAAATAACCAATTCAATCAAATAAATAACACTAGCTATCCGGACACAGATCTGGATAAGCTTCCTAAAATTATCTCGAGTTTCCCGAGTACAGACTCAGGGATACTCGCTCTACTAAATTCAAACTAGCTATACTGCTAAGCTACTGAGTTCCTACTCAGCTAGATCTATAATCTGCACAAGATACCAGAACACAGACAAGTCTGATCAACAACTAAATCCTTCACAAAACTACTGGTCTCAAAACCAGTGATGGACCAACACGTACTCCCTCAGAGACACGTGAAATATTTTGAATTACAGTCTTCCAAACTGGAAATTCAACTCTTCAGACCAAAGCACTGATCTTTACAAAAACTCAGAAGAATCCAATATACTTTGGAGCTCACCTCATAATCTCACCAAATTTTATTGCTCCCTTTACAAGAAAAAACTCAACAATATCGAAGCCTCCATCTTCGAATTCCAAATTCTTCCGTTTCTTAACCTCAAAACTTTCCGGATGATCCAGGCTGCCTACAGATCCTTCCTGATCGGCTCAACCTTTACTGATGCTTCTACAAACAAACTAGATCAAAACAACTCAACAAACTGATCTTCACAAGATCTATCCAAAATCAAAACCAAACTTTACTGTCAACAGTAGAAAACAACTTCTCCCATCCGAAAAAGACATAACAGAATCACTTGCCAACTTGCCTCAGATTCTGAAAAATTTCAGTAGAAACTCTCTAATCCAAAACATTACAACTTCCAATTGCTTCTACTTAAGAACAACATCCACCTTGCTTCCGCTGCACAACTCTGATCTAGAGCAGATGAAAATGCCGTTAAATGAACACAGGCACAGACCAAACATCACATTTCGGAAATAAGGTTCAACAGAAGTTCCAAGAAATACAGA
The DNA here is from genome assembly GCA_030765085.1 of Allium cepa. NCBI lineage: Eukaryota > Viridiplantae > Streptophyta > Magnoliopsida > Asparagales > Amaryllidaceae > Allium > Allium cepa. Next base: position 436,956,646 of record CM060943.1, read on the forward strand.
GCTGCTTCACCAAACAATCAACCTAGAAGACATCCTTCTACCCAGCTGAATCACCTGTATCACCCCTGTCATCAAGTCGATTCAGAACTCAATCTCCAATGCGGGCAAATATCTAATTTTCCTGAAGATATATCCGAAAAATCTTCGACAATTCCATAACTTCTACATCCTCTAGAAATGCCACAAACCCAAGCAAAAGATTATCTAAGATAATCTCCCAACTATCGCAAGTCACTTTTGCCATTCACCCAACCTAAATTTCCAAAAATACTGCTCTCTCTTCACAAATCAGAATAGTTTATCCTCGAGCAACTAATCCATCGAAGAAACAGATCGTCACTGTTGCTTCTGAATTCCACCTCCAGGAACTGCTAAGCCAAAAAGATCTTCCTGCCGGAACACAGAACACTCCCGAGCTGTACCGCTAATACAGATGCCAAAGACTTCTTACCCAAAGCTCTTTGAGAAACTCGGACCTCTAACTAAACACATACATCCGGTTGAACTCAGCTACAACCCCGAAGCAGACACACTTCCTAAACTTGCTTCGAAAAAAAAACATCTTCGGAGACATCCATAGTCACTGCATCTCATCACGTAGCTACTACTTCTTAAGGTTGTCAAGATTTCATCACTTGCTTCTGCCTAACCGACAGATCCAAATTCTCAAAAATCCGCTCACTCGAGCGCGATCAAACTTACACTTCAAAGATGAACTCCGAACCTTAACAGGTTTCCTTCAGAGATCAGTGAAATCCTTACACCAAACTGCAAAGATTACTCGAGACGGTATTAGGTCTCCGGTCTCGAGAAATACACTTCCAACCTCAAACATTCAAACTCCAACCAATGGTAGTCGTGTTACACACACCACTACTCATCCACCTTTATAACTTATGTTGGAAAACCCGAACAGGTAACCCAACAGATAGGAAGAAATATATATATATATATATATATATATATATATATATATATATTACAAGTACGCTCTCTCAAGAAAGACACCACTACAGAGCCTAGGTATTCGCTCAACCTAATGCTCTGATACCAACTGAAACGACCCGACTTTCTCATCACAGAAAATCGCATCATTTTCAAGAAAGAAAGGGATAGAAAAGAGAAAAGACAGAGAAGAAAGAAAGAAACAATATCAGAATCTAAACAACGGAACGAATAAATTATATTATTCACATAATACATTACATATCATATACATCAGAGATACGCAGCTAAAACAACACATACTAGACAGTTATAAACACATATCTAGTTATACAACACAAAGACAAACGACTCAGAGAACACACAGCGGAATACTATATAGCTATACGCAGAAGCCTCCTGCTCCATTGCTCCTTCAGAATTCATCAAGCCAACCTGAATCCCCTGGCTACTCGTAGTTATTTGAGTACCCAAGAGTTTAAGAAAACAGAATAAAATCCGGGTCAGACATGGTTCTGGTGTGAGTAAACGGTTAAAGTTGCTTGACTTTAAAAGCCTTTTGAAAGAAAAGGTATCACGTAAGACTTCCCACACATAAATATGGAAAAGTTTTTACCTTACGCTAACCAAAACATTTGATAGGAAATCCAGTGATATTATAATAGGTCTAGGGTTTTCAAATAAATATGAAATAGCCGAAATTGTTACATTTATTAAATTCCAGATACTAGCCACAAAAGTGGGTAATACAATCAAATCCGATGGCACTTATTGGATTTTGGATTCCATAAAATGGCAGGGCTACTGGGGTACTTCCCGTCACAGTATGTGGCCTAGATCACCGTACCGAGGATTACGCCCGCTCCCCTGCAACACAAGGCCGGAACCATTCCTTACTGAACAGTTCCGAATAAGACAACCCCGACGGTTGTAGCTATTCAACCGCCCACACAGCCGAAATAAAAGGGACTCTAGACAGGGATTAATCTCATCCTACTTGGGCATGACCCACTTAGCCTTGCTGCACCTTCCCTGTTTTAACCATTTTCGGTTGATGAGGCTTAAGGGTACGATTACCTTTGTAGAACGCATCCTTTAGAATGCTCATCGTCCACCGGACGATGTTCTGAAAGCATTCAATCCATACAAGTTCGTTCTGGGTTCGAACGAAACCGAAGGCATTATCTTGTTACACTCATTTTGGTATCACCCTCGGAGTTAACGACAATAACCCTTGCATTCTGAATCTTCATCTTCACTTGAGATTCACGACCTATCGTTAATTTGGATCGATGTGGTTTTCGGATATCCAAATCTGGAAACCCGATCCCGGTCTCATCGAAATCCAAAACGTATCTTTTAGGTCCAAGTTGTTTAAGGTTAAACAATTCAATTCAACTATCTATATGCACACATATAGATAATTCACAAGTCACAATTAATAATCACATTATCAAAATAAACAAATGATCCATAACACAATAGGTAATCCATATTATCATCACAATAGATAATCTATATTACCATCACAATGCAACCAAGCATTCATACCACACAACATTACTTATCTCATTTCTGAGATTACATCCATTCAAGACAATCAATGTCATCCATTCATACATAAGCAATGATTTACTTAGTCACAACATAATTAATTTAAAGAATTAAATTAACAATCTCTATCTCTAATTAATTTAAAGTGAATTAAATTAATTACTTCATCTCTTAATTAATTTAAAATTAATTAAATTAATTACCTTCATCACAATAAATCTTGCTTACTTATCCATTAATTAAACCAATTAATTAATCATCATCTTAATTAATCAACCTTGATTAACTAACTATTAATCAAGTAATTAATCCTTAATTATTTTCATTAATCATATTAATTAATGAACCTTAAATTAATTACTTCCATTAATTAATTCACTATAATTGATTACATTATTTCTTAATTAATGATATTAACTAATCATGCTTAAATTAATTGTTTTCAATTAATCAACTTTAATAAATATAAACAGTAATTAATTATTCTTAATTACTTCTTAATTACTTTTAATTACTTTTATAAATTCTTTGATTTATTACACCAAGTAATAAACCCATAATTACTTTAACAAGTAATTATCCATTTAAAATTACTTCCAAATAAGTAATTTCACTTATCTCAATTACCCCTGTAATTTATTCATCAATTACTTATCTTAAGTAATTTCTCTTATCAAAAATTATTAAGTAAACATACTTAATCAATTATCAAGTGACTTTCTTTAACTAATTAACAAATTAATTAACTTACTTGATCACACTCATCTCATAAATCAAAATCGAGTAATTCATCCCTTAATTACTCTTTAACCAAATTAATCATTAATTTACAGATTAATTATCCTTTAACAATTAATTAATATATCTCAATTATTCATCAATCCTTTAATACAAAGTAATCAATCTCTAATAACTTTTATAATTAATTAATTAACCTTAATTAACTAATTAATTATCTCTTAATCAATAATTAATAAAACTTAATTATTAATTAACAACCTTAATCACAAATTAATTAATCCATAATTAAAATTAATCAATTCTTAATTACAATTAATTAACCTTTAATAAAAATAGTTAATTAATTCTTAATTAACTTGCATTATAGATTAATAACCTCTTAAATATTAATTAAGAAAACCCAAATAAAACTTAATTACTAGTTTAATTACTTAATTAATTAATAATTATAATTTAATTAATCATTAGTCATTAATTAAATCATCATAATTATTGGTTAATTAAATTAATAATTATACTTAATTAATTACTTAATTAACCGTCTTTAAAATAATTAATTAAATTAATTAATAAAACTTAAAATTTCTTAATTAACCAATTAATTATTATTCATTTAAAACTTAATTATCTCTTAAGATAAAACATTATCTTTAATTAACCTTGAAAACTTTACTTAACTTAATTCATTAATTAATTTGAAATATAAAGAAATCATTCATTACCTACCTTTAATTATTAATTAACAATCATTAGTTTCAAGTTAACAAATTACTTAAATCTTTAATTTTTAATTATAAATCATTGTTCATTAACTAATAAAAACATTTCCCTATAAATTTTCTTTTTATATTTCCAAGGTAAGTTTGAAAATAACATTAAGGTTTTTAACTTAAAACATTTTAAACCATTCATACAAGTTCATTCATATAAACAAATCAATTCAAAGGAATAAATTTTCAAGAATTTAACTTAGCTTAAATTATTTAAAGTTTAAAACTTACTTTATTTTAAATTAAAAATCTGTTTAAGCATTTCAATTTGGGTTCAACCCATTTGTACATGAATCCAAGAACCAAGTACATCATCTTTTCCTTTTAAAAACAATTTGACTTGAAAATTTAAAAACTGGTTTAGTTAAAAAAATTAAAAACTGTTAAACTTAACGGTTTAGCCCAGCATGCAAAAGACCCAGAAACACTTGAGCCACAACCCAGAATCACGCGAGTTTCCCCCGAGTCATCCACCCTATGTCCCGAGACCTACTCGAGAAAAACAAACAAACCCAAAACAACAGCCCACTGACACCCAAAATGTCACATGCACCTGCACCAGTGCCGGAATCACCTTCGGTCATTGATGACTCCATCGCCAAGTCACCCAACCACCCTATAAGCACCTACGATCAAAAGAACACCATTACATGCCTCGATTAAAAATCGAGTACCCAGGATGAAATTGAAACCCAAACCATCATCAGAAAATTCCCTGAACCCTCGCCTCCGATCAACGACAACCGCTACAATTTCGGCTATGGATTTCCGACCCACCGTGCTTCCTTCTCCCAAAATTATATGCAACTCGAAACACCATAAGCAAGGCAGTGATTCAATTTGCAGCAAAGACCCAAAATTAGGTTTAAAACCAATTTCGAGCAAATCCAAACTCCACAATGGATTAACAACCCTTCTGCAATTTTTGCCACACTCCCCAATCCTAACCCCGAACACCCTAGATGCAAAGATCATCAGATTTTGACATAAACCCAAATTTCAGTTAAACCCCAATTACTCACTCAATTCAATTTTTAAAATTGTGATTTTTGTCTTAAAAATCCTAACTTTCTAAGGTGATCTAAGATATATGCTTGAATCAATATAAATTAACATTTGATTTTATTGCATTTGAAGATTCCAAACGTGTTTACTTGTTTCCAGAAATTTTATGAATCCTAAAATACTAGTTCTTGTTTTTAAGAAAATTAGATGATGTTTAAACTAACTAGCCTGATTTAAACACCATGGATTCACAGTGATTAAACTGAGAATTTAAAATTTTGGTTTGTTTTAAAAAAACACTCTATAGTCAGAAGCAGGGAGGTTCAAACAACCAGACAAGAATTTCAAATACATTCCTATACACAGATTTGTACTTCTATCATCACATGCAACACATCATTATCACAGAAATTTTTCAGGCAACAGATAATTCATCACTTAAGTTTTTAGTAAAAATGTTTACTCACCATATCAAAGAGATGCAGAGCTTTGAAAAAAAAAGGGAAGTAGTCAAACTGAATTTTCTTTCCAGAATTGTATTTTGAAAACTTGCAAACACTTGAGCATGAAAATTTAAAACTGAAATGCTTCATCCCTTTGAATTGCTTTCAACAAAAATGCTTCAGGTTGCCTTGACCCAGATTATTCACTTGCATGCATTTTGAAAAATGATGCAGACATGGGAAATACAGATCTAAGAACTGGATTGAAATTTGTTTTGAACTTTTGCATGATTTCAGATTATGGTATTGGGTTACAGGGTTTCAAATTTTATTTCTGGATGGTGCTTGAATTTGAGGAGTAGATGGCAGGCTTGAGAATATTACAGATTTGCATTTAGGTTTCAGATTTTGGAATGAATTTAAACTTGAATAATGGTTTCTGATTTTTGTTTGAGGAGAATTCCAGATTTGATTAGAGGATTTTCTGGTTTTTTAAGAGTGAAAGTTGCATGGATATTTTTTGTTTTCTTTTAGGAATGAACATAAATTTTAAAGAAAAAGGAAGTGAAGAGAATATAGTGTTTATATAGGCAAATTTTCAGTTTTATTAAATTGAAAGAAAAATTAAAAAAATGGACACTTGTCTCTAGCTTGTTTTAATGTTTAACACGTGTTATCAAAGTGATTTCTAACTTAACACTTGTCAACATCTATGTATATTTATTCTAAAAGAAATTTAAAAGCTTTTTAAATTAATTTCCTAATTAACTAATATATTTTCTTAATTTAAAAATGCTTTTCTAATTAAATTCCTAATTAACAAATACATTTAATAATTTATTAACACTTTTCTAAATTTATATAAATACAATCTTTAAAAAGAAAATAAAATAAAACCAATTATAATTTAAATAAAATTATATAATATTGCAAACTCATTTTAAAAATGCTTTCAAAAACCCTTGTATTTATTCTTATTAAATAAATACAATTCCAAATTTCTATAGATAAATTTCTATAAAAAAATAATATAAAACAAATCTTATTTTTAACTAAAACATTGTCTATATATGTAAAACCAAACTATATTATTATTTTATTTTAATATGAATGTATATTCCCTTAAATTCAAATTTATATTCAATTCAAAGTCAAATTTAAAAATCCAAATCTAAAATCAATTTAAATAAATATAATATCTATTTTTAAATAAGCTCATTATTATTTATAAATAATTTATCCTATTTTAAAATCAATTTAAATACATAGATATGTATATATTTAAACACACTTATTAATTATGAAAACAATAAGTCAATTTAGAATTTATTTACACAAACAAAATAATTATTCTTATTTTAAAACCAATCTATTACCATAATTAAGACATTATATTATTATTACTTGGTTAATTATTTTTGAAAATAACAATTTTATCACTTTCAAATAATTTAAATTAAGAGATTATCATATTTTAAATTCCTGGAAATTCCGGGATATTACACGTTGTATACCTCCAGAGTTGGTAGCTTGAACTCCAGAGGATTCCTAGCCATTCTGTTGTCATGGGTAAATGGACTCCTGTTTACTCCTTCTAGATCTCTGTTTGCTAAACCTCCATGCATAGTTCGCCTAATAATCTCAGCTAATCCGGCGTTGTCCACCAAGGGTTGCCTCTCGAGTCCTTGAGGGAATTCTGGTACATACTCTTCATCACTTACTCTTGTGCTCCTGCCAGCATCCTAATGTGTGGTGTCACTTAGAGTTCCTCCATGAATTCGTCCATCGTTACTAGGTGGTGTGCCCCCAAGCCTGGATCCATACAGATTAACAATTGTGTGTTGATTGGGGGTTGCGTCCTGTTGAGCTGCTCCATCTGATTGCATGTTGAGTCCTTCTGATCCAGCTCCGTGGATCTAATCTCCAACCGCTCCAGCTGTTTTTGCCTGTCCAAACTGTCTGAGAAGGTTATGCATCATTTCCTCCTGCCTTTTCAACAATTCTTCCTACATAACTCCCATTGTTATCTCCATTTCATCTCTGGTGATAAAAACAAAGGTCTGATTTGCTCCTGAGGAAGCCTCCCAACTCCCTTCATGCTAACTCCTTTTCGCTCTTTGTCTCCTTGTTGATTTCTTTGTCATGGTCCTTTTAGATCTAATCCTTTAGCTTTCCAAATCTGAACTTCAAATCCGGTATAGCGGGTGCTAGTCTTCTCAGTGAAAGCACCAAAGTGTTTGTGCCAAAATTGGTCACAAACCCCAGAAATAGTGAAAGCGCCAGTGTATGTAAACAGATTCTCAATATCCACACACAGATCTCAGATCTAGATTAAATAGAGAAGAAAGAACACAAAATTTTTAGTGGTTCGGCTATCTCCGACCTACGTCCACTTTGAATCAGTCCTTTTAGTCCCTTTATATTGTAATTATAGCATAAAGCCTTTGAAAATCAATGGCAAAAATGGTAGAGTTTCGCCTAAGAGGGAAGATGATCCCATTTTTAGTTGCTATAGGACCACTATTTCTAGGTGTAGATCCAAAAATATCTTCCCCAAAACCTGGAATACCACTTTTCATGCGTAGGTGGGCCCACATGATTGATCGAGAGTGATTTGGGATCGATCCAAGTGTAATTCGTATCAATCCCAAAATAGTCCAAACAAGCCGGGATCGATCATGAACATTCTTGGTGCATCAGGAAGCTCCTATGAAAATTTCGTAGCATTTGGAGTTGTAGAATAAGAGGTATGGTCGATCCAATTTTTTATTTGCGTGTAGGCTGGAAGCTTCGTATCCATGGGTTTCGTATCCTCACGTACCCATCGCCTTCGTATCCATCAACCTGTTTCCCTTTTGTATCGATCATCCACTATCCTCTTCTTATCGATCGCCAGCTCTTCATGCTGCCTTGTTCGTATCGATCCTTGAGCACCCCGAAAGCACATGCCATCGTATCCATCGAACCTGCTTTCTTTGGATCCATCAATTTAGGCTGTTTGTATCCATCGACCAACCTTCCTTCATATCCATACAACGTTACAACCTTCATATCCATCTATGTATTGTTCCTGAGTGCCTCCTTCGTATCGATCTATAAGAGATCGATATGAAATGTCCATCCAAGTTCCTGGCACCGTTGCTTCCCCCTTCGTATCGATCCCAGCCTTAATTGATACGAAGTGTATTGATGTATTTGCCTATAATCGCTACGTACGTATCAACCCGAGCTCCATATCCATGAACCTATTTCCTGTCTAAGGTCGATAGATCAATGCAGAAGCCATCGATACATGATGCATCGAGTCGAAGACCGATCGAACCGGACCCATCGTCACCTCGATCGATACGAAGCATATCGATCCTAACCCATTTCTCACCGATTTTAATCCATCCATATCTCGAGCATACGAACTCTGATTGACCTAAAATTTGAAATGTAGCCTCTCCTATCCTTGTTCATCATTCCCAATGATCCTGTCTTGATTGGAGCTCGGTCAAATTTTGACGGTATCGATCATAGCCTTGTTTCTAGTAGATCTCCAATAATGATACCCATCCTCTCCATCCAATTGGTTGGTATCCCAACCTTGACCAAAAGGCGGGGTAGCATTAATAATAATTCTCATCTTTATTCTTGCGATGTTAAATGTATGTGTATTGAATCAAGATCATTGTGGAATGAAATCATCTAATTTCCAGTCGAAGTTATAACTCCTGGGTTATGGGTGGTGATTTTAACATTACACAAATCAATACAAATGTAGAGGTAGGAAATATATTCATAGAAATTCCATTATTGATTTTAATTCAATGATACTCAGTGCAAGCTTATAGGAAATTCCTTTCTTTGGTTCGAATTACACTTGATGTGATATTCGAATTGGAAATAGAAGAATTTGCATACGATTAAATAGGCTTTTTTGGGTAATGATAGTTGGTTTGCTAATCGTTTTTTCTCACGTTGATCGTCTACATCGCATTAATTCATATCATACTCCATTTCTCCTTAAAATGGTATCATCACTCAACTATTCTACTAAACCTTTTTTCCCTCAACGTATAACTGCTCTGAATCAGTTAATGACCAAGATAAATTTAATCAAGTAGTGAAATTAAAGGAACTTTATGGGAAAAGAAAATCTAGGATAAAATTGACTATTGAAGGTATGCAAACTCTAAGTTCTTTTACTTGATATTTAATAAAAATAAAAATAAACTTCTAATCTCTAAAATCAAAGACAATTCTTCCTCATATGTGGACTCCCCTATTGATGTTGAGAATGTCTTCATTCGATATTTCCAATCAATAAATGAGAATCATCCTTTGCCTAATGTTGACTCTGGTATACTTAGATATATCCCACCTCTCATAAATCGAGAGGAAAACGAACTTCTTGCACAAATCCAAGATCATGATTAAATCAAAATTTTAACTTTCGATATGTCTAAGGATCGCATTGCTGGCCTTGATGGCTTCAATAGCCACTTCTTCCAAACTTGTTGGGTGATCTTCTCTGTTTATTTTATATTGGCCATTTAATCTTTCTTTATTGAGGAGGAAGTTCTAAGGAGCTGGTCCCCTACTAACATCATCCTTATACCTAAGAAAACAAACCTAGAAGTTTGTGCAGATTATCAAATGAGTATATGTAATTTCTTTGGTAAAGTCATCTCCAAAGTTTTGGTTAACAGAATCAAAATGATACTAGAGAAAATCATGTCACCCTTGCATGTTAGTTTTGTTAAAAATGGACAAATCACATATAGTATTCTTCTACCCTAAGAATTGACTTCTCATATTAGCAATAAATCATTTGGTTCTAACATAGTTACTAAACTTGATATGGCAAAGATTTTTTACAAAATCTCATGGCTTTTAATTATTATGGTCCTTATAGCCTTTGGCTTCTTAGAAACTCTCACTGACATGATCTAGAGAATCTCTCTAATTATTGGTATTTTATCCTTACAAAGGAAAACCCCATAAGCCAAAAGGATCTGTTATCTCCTGCACTTTTCATCATAGCCTTTGAAGTCATTGCGTGATTGATAGAGTTAAAGGTGTGCTCTAGGGACAATTATATAATTTATTATATAAACCTTACTCCATAAACAATCTTGTTCGCAAAAAAGTATGCCTTTGGTTTTGTTTTCTATTATATGTATTATTATATTATGATAAAAATAAGTCGAAAACCCTTAAGGGTAGTGTTTAATCTATTGTAGTTACGAATGTGTTCGTAACCATTAGTATTGAATCAATGTAAACAAAATACTAACTCCTTCACTGTTCCTAGTCAAGATCAATCGAGAAAGGATATCAATACATTCATTTAAACAAATGTACAAAGCCCTTCATATGATGGACGACAATTTACACTTGACCATTAGGGCCCCCAAGGGGTTACATACTAGTAGTGTTTTTGGAACAATCACAGAATGACTCGATGAGAGTCTTTTGTAGGTTAATATAACTAAGCCAAAATAGAAAATCTCATGGTAATGACATATAACTAGTTTTTTAAATTGAGAGTACTGTCAAAATCTCATGGTAATGTCCATAGTTGGATACACTTGAACTACTTGAAGTAAGACACTGCTCAAGAGGATTTGTCTCCATCGTTATAGAAGTTTAGTATCACCATAATCGGTATATGATTTAAATGTCAAAATTTCTGGCTAGGGTAAATTGGTTAATTGATAAATACTATTGGATTGAAACAAAGACTTTAAAAGTTGTTTACACAATGAAATGGAAATATTAAAATAGAGTTTTTGATCATAGACCAAACTTTAGATATCTATTTGATACAGTGATCATGAAAGAATACATGCATAATGAGTCATTAATAGGTGAGCTTATTTCAGATCAAAACTTGGGTTTCGCCCAAATGGTATGTAAGCGTTGAACTTGGCTGACATTATATATGCTTTAGATAAGTCCTTGTAGGCTTAAATAATCTAGTGGTTTAAATATTGATCAGGGACCAATTTTACACCAGAAAGTCAATACGACTGTGTTAATTATTTCTGAGTTCGACAAATGGTAAAATTAATTTAAAAATTTTATAAATTAATAATACATTAATTCAAATGTTGTATTGATAATTTGTGGCTATTTTATATATGTGTTTAAAGCTTAAAATCAAACGAAAAGATGTATAAAAGTATGATGGTTCGATCGAATAAAAATATAGAAATTAAATGATTAAATGTTGATCAAATAGGGGTAAAAAGCATGTTGATTGTAATGTCCCCTATTTTGAGACCCAAAAATGAACATCGTTAATGCTGCAGTCATCACTAGAATTATTTCTGAGTGACAGTGTTTGATCAGTTTTTTTCCAACAACATTAAGTAAGCATAGCAACTTAATAACTTCCATTGCATAAAATTATCATTATGTTTCCCATAATTCGAAACATGGTTTTAAATCTCCTATATCTCGCCCGAGATCTCGCCTGAGATCTCATTTTCACACTTAAACAAGACGAGACATCAAATCTCCTCCATATCTCACTCGACACTCATCTCGTCCGAGATATTCAAATCTCACCCGATATATGGATCAAAATCTCAATCCGAGATCTCACCCAAGGTTATACATTTTTCTTTTTTGCCATAATAATTTTTATTTTCATATTGGTTCAAAATAAACTACTCAATCCAATTATAATTTACCAACTTCTTGAACATATTCTTTACTTTTTATCTTAATGATTCATAGCGAAAGGTTTCACTTCTTTATTACGTTCAAATAAAAGGATATTATTCAATCATTACCAAATCAATTAAGCTAATCAAGCTACTACTCTTCTAAAAATATTTCTTTTTCCATGTAAATCAAGTATGTTACCATTTTTATTTTTACTAAGAAAGTTATAATCGTTAAATAAATTTTTGACACATCAATTTTAAACACATAAGTACATCCGAGATATTCCCGTGATGCATTATAAGACCCGAGATGTCAATCCGAGATGTACATCCGATACGTACTCATCTCGTCCGAGATCTCTCCCGATACGAGATAACTTGTGTAAAAATTCCGAGACGAAACGTGACCGAAATCCGATATTTAAAACCTTGATTCGAAATCATGCCCATGATGGGATAAATATAATAAACATAAATAATAGTGTCATTCCCAATATTTGAAGGTACTAACATGAACATTAACCATTTATATATTCTGATGTTACATTACTGAAATTTCAAAAGCGGCTTTAATTATCTACTAAGCCTCTTGCTTCATCTTTGGAATCTTTATTCGTCTTTTAGCTGACCTATCTAGGCCATAAACTCAACCTAACTCGAATGAGCACCCATGAATTTATGGAAAATAATAAATTAACAGGCTAAACATAAAACAAAACAATGTAAGAACATGGTTTCTAACAAAATATGTTTTCCCCTCACTACTCCAACAATATTAAATTCATCATAACAACAGATTGATCATCATATATGGATCATACATTCAAGTCGTCCTTTAATATATAAGTGTGCCTTATACTTACTACTACATCTCAACAAGGTTTTATAATCATTTTCATATCATTTCTTTTCAGGCCTTACCTCTATATTTCTATCTAGCATCCAGTTTTAATGTTTTACTTTGCCAATTAGTCCTTATACCATTGCTCCTATATAATGTCTTGAACAGACTTTTAGGTTGCCCTTAAGGCCTTACACTAATGCTACTGAAAGATGTTGTGAACAGATTTTCATGTTGCCATTAAGTCCTTACACCGATGTTTTCGACAATATTATATTAAACATTGTTATGTCACTTAGGCGTTACATCACGTTTTCGAATACTATGTCATTTTAGATACTGGGTTGCGACTTAGGCCTTACACCACGATTTTGATTATAAAGTAATATTTAGATGTTTGGTTGCCACTTAGGCCTTACATCCAGTTTCATATTAGCTTGAGTCAAGAGCACTCAATTCTTCAGATAATACATCCTTGTTATATTCTCTTCTCCTTTAAATGTTATGACTTAACATTTGTTATCTTTCTATAGCTTGCCTAACCTTTTTATCATTCTTTAATATGTTATTTAAATTTAAACTTATTATTTACTTAAAAATTTCATTCCCATGAAATTAAAACCAACATCTTGGAACCCGTCTTCCCAAATGTTACCTAAATTTTTCTTATTTAATTAAGAAATTCATCACCGTTTGTTATTGCATTTCTAGCTCAATTGCTATAGCACGTCCAAGGCTACCGTCAATCAAGTTATTATGAATTAAAGATATTGTAAATCAAGCTATCATGAATCAAGGCTATCGTAAATCAAGCTATCATGAATTAAAGCTATCGTAAATAAGGCTATCGTGAATAAAAGCTATCGTAGATCAAATATGTCATGAATCATTGCTATTGTAAGACAAGCTATCGTGAGTCAAGGCTATCGTAATCAAGTTATCGTGAATCAAGGCTTTCGTAAATGAAGCTATCGTAAATGAAGTTATAGTAAATAAATCTATTGTGAATCAAAGCTATCATAAATTAAGGGTATTATAAATCAAGCTATCATGAATCGAAGCTATCACAAATCATAGCTGTTACGAATCATCGCTACCCAATACAAGCTATCGTGAACCATTGCTATCGTAAGTCAAGGCTATCGTAAGTCAAGGCTATCGTAAGTCAAGGCCAAGGCTATCATAAATCAAGCTACCGTGAGTCAAATGTATTGTAAATTAAGCTACCGTGAAACAAAGGTGTCGTAAATAAAGCTATCGTGGATCAAGTGAGTTTTTGTAATATCTTTAAACCTGAATTCTTCCTTGAAAAGTAATAACTTTCTAATAAATCATATTATAGGTTAAATTTCTATTGGTTCATCGAATCTTTATAAAAAATATTTTTAATAAATCAAATATATAGTTTCACTCGCGCCACAAATATTAATTATTTCCTTAACTAATTAGTTACCATTTGTAATTAACTTTCCCCTTTACTAAATAATTCGTATCAATTTGAAAGTGCATGGGAAAAATCCTCAAAAACTCATAAAGACCAGATTTTCCTTTTTTGACACATACAAATTTTAGTTCAAAATAATTATTTTTATATTTTAAATAATTAAAACCGAAATTAAGCATTTTTCCAACTTAGAAAATTCATATAAAATTCGAATAATTTAGGAAAACTATGAAATTAAACACTCATCTCCAAATTAATTTTTTAAACAAATCTCCAAATTAATTTTTTAAACAACATATCAAAACTTCTAGGCTTTTGAAGAAGGTTCAGTCGCATTTTACTCTAAAACATGCCCAAATTATCTTCGTTTAATTCCTAAATATGAAAGAAATCATTTCATGATCCTTAAGACATGTTCCTCGGCATTTTAGGAATCGAAAACACATGTAATCCAAAACCAAACAGGTTTAGAATTGATTAGGGAAAGCATTGCTCACCTTAGTTAATTACTTGATTAAAATCCCTTCTTTTGTTTTAGTTGAAAGCTTGAATCTTTTTCTTATTTGATTCTTATCATTTTCTCCTTTAATCAGGGGCGGTCCTACTCTATATATTTTTGTTTTTGGTTAACAAATAAACGTGTACGAGGAGAATTTAATGGTTAGTGGATGTAAGGGTTAGTAATTTGGGATTGGGCTAATATCCCCTTCTATCATAGTCTTTGTAACTTCTTAATCCTTTCATCATAACATTCACTTCACATTTCTTTTATTAAATTTACTTAGTTATCATCTAATAAGTTCTTTTTATTAATTAATTTCCTTATCTTATGTCACCCTAAAATATTGGGTATTACTATCTCTCCTTCTCATAAGAGTTTCGTCCTTGAAATTTAGACAAAGCAGGATAATGACCAACGTCTTCGGCACAAATGTACCCGATAGTACACAATTACACAAGTTCTCCACTAATGTAAATCATTAATCAACAATCATAATTGGTTAGTGCCACTACCAATACAAAATTATATTATAACATAAAATATACTACTGTCACTACCAGTTCATACAACAAAGCATACAGGCCCAAACATACATGTCAAAAAGAACTCAAGATAGATATTCCTAATCTTATCCTCTACCTACTAGGTACAATCATCAACGTCATCACCCTGCTGCATGCGAACAAGTATAATCCTCTTATTTATTAACTCTTTCGCATTACAACCTACTGTCCCTTTTATGGTCAAAAATACATGAAATTCAATTCTACAGATAAATCTTTGATCTCTCTCGATCCTACCATTGTATTAGGGTCGTGCACACATCTTCTCAAATGCGATATACGAAAAAAATATTCACACCCGCCAAATTATTGGTAACTCGACTCCATATGCGAGTTTACCAACCTTTTCAGTCACTGGAAATAGGCCTACATACCTAAGAGTCAGTTTTTCCATCTTTCCAAAGTGAATAACACCTCACATCAGTGAAACATATATGAACACTTGATTGCCTACTAAACTAGAGTTCCTTCCTTCTCTTGTCGGTATAACTCTTTTGCCTCGACCACGCAACTTTCGTTCTTGCATGAATCAACTTTATCTTCTTGGTAGCATCCTTTACCAAGTCGGGCCCAAACGCGAGTCTATCTCCCATATCGAACTAACAAATAGGTGATTTACATGGTCTGCCATAAAGCGCCTTGAACGGTGTCATCTCAATACTTGATTGCAATTATTATTATAGGAAAACTCTACCAAATGCGAATGATCTCCCAACATCCTTCAAAGTCTAGGACACATGCTCTCTGGAAATCCTCTTGTACTCAGTTTACCCATTCCGTTTGACCATCTGTCTATAGGTGGTAGGTCTTACTTAAATATAATTTGAACCTAAAGTACCATGCAAACTTTTCCAAAAATCACGGGTAAAAAAGTTTCTTTTCACTGACTATGTTATTCGAAATCCTATGGAGTCTAACAACATTTTTTAGGTAAATCTTCGCAAAGCTACTTGCCATTGTGTCAACTTCTCCAGGATGAAATTGGTGCTCCTAGTCAGCGTATCGACTATTACCCATATTCTACCATTTCTTGTCCTCTAACTTGGCAATCCATTGATACTGTATCCTACGTCCAAAGGTTGAAGTAAACCACTTGGCTTTTGATGCTCAACTTTCACTTGCTGACATGTGAAACATTTTATTCACACACTCACTGACATCTCTCTTTATCCCTTTCCAAAAGAAGACATGCTTCATGTTGCAGTACTACTTTGTTACTTCGGGATGAATCGTAAACTTAGGCCGATGACTTTCTTTCAAGATTTTCTTTCGAAGATCTCCCATAAATGAGACACACAATCTTCCTTTCTTTCTAAGCAATTTTTTTAATCCTATCTCAAATCCTCTTAGATATTCCACATCTACACCCATCTCTAATCGCTTAATCATTTTAGCTAACAATGGGCCCTCTTCTTTACCATGCAGAAATTCTATCCACAAGCACTAGACGAACTTCCAAACTTGTTAATGCGCCAGAATCCTGACTTGATTTTGCATTCAACCTAAAATATATTCCACAAAAGATTAAGGCCTTTAATGTCATCCATTCCTCAATCATGACCAACACTCCAGTCTTTTGTCCACTATTTAAACCATCGGCAAACTTGTTCCCCTTTCCTGATGTATACTCGATATCAAAGTCGTAAGCTACAAAGAATTATAACAACCTATGTTGCCTCATACGCAACTCCATCTGAGAGAATAAATACACAAGAGACTTATGGTCTGCAAACAACTTTAGCCATTCTCCTAACAAGTAATGTCCCTAAATCTTCAGAGCAAAGATCAATACTGCAAACTTTTAAGTCATGAGTTGGATAACAGACTTCATGTGGCAACTGCCAAGATGCATAAGCTATCACTCTTTTCTATGACATCAAAACTGCCCCACCACATGCATCGGTATAAAAAAACCAAATCCTGATTCCTTTAAGGTATGATCAAGACATGAGCATTTGTCAATGACCTCTTCAACACTTGAAATAACCTTACGCACTTAGTAGTCCACACGAACTTGTCATTACTTTTGGTCAACTTAGTCAAGGATGTTGCTATATGTGAGAAATCATTAATGAGTCTGCAGTAATAGTCAGCCAATCCTATGAAAATTATTATCTCAATGACCTTCTTTGGTCTATTCCAATCATTAATGGTTTCTATCTTTTATGGATCCACTGCTAGTCCATTCTCTGAAACAACATGACCAAGAAAATTAACTTATCGTTTCCAAAAATGACACTACAAAAACTTTGCCTTCAATTTGTGCAATGTTAATGTCTCCAACACCAATCTAAGATGGACTTCATGATCCCTCACTTTATTAGAATATACCAAACTGTCATCAATGAAATGCAATACAAACCTGTCAAACTAATTGCAAAAGATTCGATCCATAAGATCCACAAAGAATAAATTGGTCAGCCCAAAGGTCATGACTAATCACTATTATGAACCATATTATGTTCTAAAGGTGGTTAATAGAACATTGTTCGCGTCCACCTTTGGTTGATGGAATCACGTTTCCAAATCTAGTTGTGAGAATCCTCTAGCTCCACTCAACTGATTAAATCTTAGGCTAATAAATAACGATTCTTTACAGTCAACTTGTTCAACTTCCTATAGTCGATACACATCAGTGTGATCCATTTGACTTCTTAACAAATACCATAGATGCTCCCCATTGTCAACTACTCGACCTAATGAAACTGTATGCTCAAGTTCCACCAACTTCTTCTTCAATTATTCCATCTTATTGGGCTCCATCCTACAAAGTAGTCTACTAATAGTTTGTGACCCCGGAATCAAATCTATATGGAATTCTATCATTTTTCTTGGCATTAATCCCGTGACTGGTTCGAATACATATGCAAATATAAAAACCATTGGTACACGATTAACCTCCCTTGTTGGGTCCCTATTGCATACAACGTTGCTCCAGACTTCTCTCTATTATATCTAACTCTACTATAGTCCTTTCACCACTACTAGGTCTTCTCAAGGCAAATCTATTGACACAATAAATTATTGTGTCATTACATAAGAGCCAGTCCATACCTAAAATTACCACGTATCCTACGAAGTCAGACACAAATGAGTTGTAAGAAAATGAATGTCCATATAGAACAATCTCAAATTTAGTACAACTTGACCCTAGAGTGGTTTTCCCACGGATCAGATTAACCACATGCAAAGACGTAACCAAATAAGTAGTATATAACCTTAACCTAACAACCAAATCTTTCGAAATGAAAGAGTGTGTATCCATGGTATCAAACTAAGTCTAACTAAAATACTAGGAATCAAAATTGTGAAAATGTATGATACCAATTGTCAGTCGCTATGCTCTGATACCAAATGAAAAGAAAGTGTGGATCGTGCTATATAGAATTATATTAAAATAGTGCAGAAATAAACTAAGTTACTATAGCAATGTAAATAAGTAAAATAAAACAAGCACACCAGGAATTTTTATACCGGTTCGAACTTCCCGTTCTACGTCCAGTCCCTGACTCCTTCTGGAATTTCAACTACAACAACCCTTAGTTAACCTGGAGGAACAAGTTTACACTGCCTGAGCAATCGAACAGGACCCGCCTAAGTAACCAAATAAGACTTCAACTGCCTGAGCAATCGAACATGATTTCTTTTACAAATAACAAATGTATCCGACTGTAGTGTGCTCTTAAATAATACTAATAAGTCAATTGAGTACAGTCTTCCTATAATATTCTCCTTTATAATATATATTATATGCTTTGAGAATTGTGGAAGATAAAGTGATTAATGATCAAAATATGTAAGCAATTCGAGTGCAATTTGAAAGCTTGAGAATAGATGAGAATTCAAGAATGTTAAAAGTAAATTCGGTTTCGGTTAATTGTTTGTTGAATTCTGTAATCTATTTATAGTGCATAAAGAGTTGCAACCACATATGAAAAGTTATATTGAAAAAAACAGGCGCAACCGTTGATTTTGAAAATGTTTCTCTTCGATGAAGAGAAGTGTCTATTCATGAAAAGTTGTTGAGAAATATTCAAAAGTCTGAATAAAATAATTCAGACTTCTGAATTAAGTTGAAATGCAAATAGAAAAGATATAGGCTATTTTTGGCCTAATTCAGCCGTCTGAATATTTTCATTCAGACATCTGAATATTGTGGAACCATAATTTTGTTTCAGCATTCAGACGTCTGAGTGAAGTATTTCTGACGTTTGAATTTTTAGCCTATGACAAAAAGTATCATAACTCATTTGGTTAGAGCACTTACCTTCTAAGCTAGAGACTCGGGTTCGAGACCCGCTCCATGTAATTTTTGAAAACTTAATTTTTCATTTAAAATATGAATGTATATGTGTGTATACCATTTGGAGAAGATTTTAACATTTGCAAACTCTAGACATGACACTATATGACTAATAATACTTTGTTTGTCACCATCGTCTTGTCTCTATCGTGTATATCTCTTCTTGTATCTCCATGTATATACTTTCATTCTTTTTTGTACTGTGATCTTCATTTTGAATGCATTTGATTA
Organism: Allium cepa; assembly: GCA_030765085.1. Lineage (NCBI taxonomy): Eukaryota > Viridiplantae > Streptophyta > Magnoliopsida > Asparagales > Amaryllidaceae > Allium > Allium cepa. Next base: position 436,976,647 of record CM060943.1, read on the forward strand.
TCTCTTTTTGATGCTCATGTACCTGCAAATTAGCTTAGAGATTTTTTGGCATAATTGTATAGTTATTGTCATTTAAATCCAATAATTGAGGTTCTAACATGCTCCCCCTTTTTGATGATGACAACTATACAATTTTAAAAAATATTCATTCTATATAAAAAATAATATAAATAAGATTAAAGCTGCCCCTAAGTATAACATCTCCCCCTAAGTATAATATCTCCCTCAATTAGTATGCATATGAATTTCTCCCCCTTTGTCATTATCAAAAAGAATGAGGGAATATAATAAATTATATAAAATATCTTGCAAATAACGAGATAAACTCATTATCGATTATGAAGCAAAAATAAAATAGATTTTACCATATTTGTTGAAGTCCATATTTCATTGTAAGCACGTAATTCTATTAAACGTATGGAACATTCTTTAAAATTCCAAAATCTATCATTTTCCTTTTGTTTCTCTGAGTACCTACAATAAATAATTATTATTTTTGGTACCCACTTACTATGTTAGGGTATGGGGGGTTAGGTCTTAGGAAACCATACCCATTTGGGTGTGGTTGAACCTTTATAAATATAATTTTCATTATTAACTACCATATCAAAATAATCATTAATGTGTTTTTCTCTATTTTTTCAATTAACAGGAACCCAAATACTTAGATAATTTTTATACATATTCCATTCGATGATTTTGTATATATAGGGAAGTTATAAACATCATTGGTCATAGCAATATTTGAGTTCCCATAAAAATTGGATTTAGGCTTTACTCGAAATTTAGTACCAGCACTATCGTTTTTACTATACATGAAAGTATATTTAGTGATGTTTCTACGATCAGTTTTATTATATCCTAAACCAATTTTATCATTGTGAGCTTTTGAATTCCTAACATAACCTAATCCCTTCTTACTTGAAGCAGGTTGAGAATTTTCAATAATCCTGGATAAATTTTCTCTCCCCTTATTGAAATTGGAAACATTTTTAGTAATGTGATCAAGCTTAGTTTTGAGACTAGTGTTATCTAACTAAACAATTTTAATTTTTGTTTTTAACTCATGATTCTCAAAAGCTAGAGCATTATTCTTTTCTTTTTGAGCTTCTATTTCTTGACTTAGTAGAGCGAGTTGAGAAATGTCAGAGAGTGAATCTAGAATTTTCTCAAGTTCTTCTTCTGATATTTTCTTCTCAATTTTAAGCATATCTCTTTCGAATTCTGCTTTCTTCTGATTTTCCCAAGCTTCCTTATATTTTCTTTTGAGACATTTTAAAGTGTGTAGAAGTTCTGAATTTATTTCTATCATATCATCAAAAGTTAGATCACTAACTGCATTATCTTTTGCCATGAAACATTTGTTTGTTTGCTCCTTTGATTTTTCTTTATTGCTCTTCCTCTTCTTATTGCCTTGACTAGATTTCCTTGAAGCCATTTATTCTAGAATGTTGTTACGATCTCTAGAATCCCTGGCTCTGATACCAATTGAAAATGTTTGATACCAATTGTCAGTCGATATGCTTTGATACTAAATGAAAAGACAGTGCGGATCATGCTATATGGAATTATATTAAACTAGTGCAGAAATAAACTAAGTTACTATAGCAATGTAAATAAGTAAAATAAAACAAGCACGCCAGGAATTTTTATACTAGTTCGAACTTTCCGTTCTACGTCCAGTCCCAGACACCTTCTGGAATTTCAACTACGACAACTCTCACTTAACCCAGAGGAACGGGTTTACACTGTCTGAGCAACCAAACAGGACTTCACCTGCCTAAGCAACCGAATAGGACTTCAACTGCCTAAGCAACCAAATAGGACTTCTTTTACAGACAAAAAATGTATCGGACGGTAATGTGTTCTTAAATAACACTGATAAGTCAATTGAGTACAATCTTCCTATAATCTTCTCCTTTATGATATATAGTGTGATGTGCTTTGAGAATTGTGGAAGATAAAGTGATAATGATCAAAGTATGTAAGCAATTTGAGTGAAATTTGAAAGCTTGAGAATAGATGAGAATTCAAGAATGCTAAAAGTAAATTCAGTTTCGGTTAATTGTTTGTCGAATTCTATAATCTATTTATATGTATAAAGAGTTGCAACCATATATGAAAAGTTATATTGAAAAGAACAGACACAACCATTGATTTTGAAAATGTTTCTCTTTGATGAAGAGAAGTGTCTATTCATGAAAAAGCTTTTGAGAAACATTCAGAAGTCCGAATAAAATAATTCAGACTTCTGAATTAAGTTGAAACGCAAACAAAAAGGATATAGGCTATTTTAGGCCTAATTCAGCCGTCTGAATATTTTCATTCAGACGTCTGAATATTATGAAACCATAATTTTGTTTCAGCATTCAGACATCTGAATGAAGTATTTGAGACGTCTGAATTTAGCTTGTAAAAAAAAGTATCATAGCTCATTTGGTTAGAGCACTTGCCTTCTAAACTAGAGACCTGGGTTCGAGCCTCGCTCCATGCAATTTTTGAAAACTTGATTTTTCATTTAAAATATGAATGTATATATGTGTATACCATTTGGAGAAGATTTTAACATTTGTAAACTCTAGACATGACACTATATGACTAATAATACTTTGTTTGTCACCTTCGTCTTGTCTCTATCGTGTATATCTCTTCTTGTATCTCCATATATATACTTTCAACCTTTTTTGTAATGTGCTCTTCATTTTAAATGTATTTGATTATCTCTTTTTGATGATCATGTACCTGCAAATTAGCTTGGAGATTCTTTGACATAATTTATAGTTGTTGTCATTAAAATCCAATAATTGAGGTTCTAACAAATTGTACCTCCAAGCACCAACCTCTTTCCATTTTTCTCAGTAGATGGTCGGCTGTTGGTCCATCGGTCCATCCAAAGAAAACACCTTCACTAGTTTCCTAGATCAAGGCAGACATTCTTCTTATGGTCGGCTTTGTCATAGTTGAAGCACTTGACCTTAACTACTCCAACCAGTTTCAAACATTTTGATGCATAGTGCCCAGTCTAACTAAGACTATAGCATGTAACTTCGGAAACATCTTTCCGCACTCCTTTTTCTTGAGGTTTTCCTTTCTGTTGTTGGCCATTTTTACCTTTCTAATATAGGGTGGATTTCTTCTTCATATGAGTTTGAGCTACCTACTCCCACATTCATCCTCTTTTATTACATGAGCTCATACCGTCTTGCCATATCTACCACTTCGTTGCATAAAGTGCTAAATGGGCCATTGTCCTATTACTCAGCACTGACCTCAATCCCACTATGAATTTGTCCATCTTCTTCCTTGGCGACCTAATCGGATGCCTTTCTGCTTGGACAAAGTATTAAAGTTCTATATATATTATGGCGTAGTATTATCGTTGCTTTGATATTTATATTGTTTAAATATTACTGAGAGTTGAGTTCACACTTGGAAGCCACATAACTGCAACACTTAATTTCCAACCAAAAAGAATTTGTTGAAATAAATTATAAAAGTTATTAATTATATTTCGTGTTGAAACTAATATGATGGCAATATTAATTAATTTATTATTATTTAATTATTCATTGAGGGTCTAAAATTAATTAATAAAGCATATAGTTGTTATTTATTTATTTAATTATGTATTGGGCCAATATAACAATTTGAATACAATAAATAATATAAATATTATTTTGGTAGCCGTAATTTTTAAAATTGTTTTCAAATAAGGTGAATCAAAATATAAGTGGGTATGAATTAATTAAATGAGTTCAATTAATTATGTGAGATAAGATCTCACTTATAATGGGTCATACTTTGAATAGTGGGTCTAGGTAAGATGTTTTACAAAGCTGGTTAGTGCTGCTATAAAAATACCCAAACGTCTCATTTTACAATGAAAGAAATTCATTCTGTCTTTTATAAAAATAAATTAGATCTTAATGGTGAACTTTTCAACTCCTCCATTGAATTAGAGATATGATCCATCAAAGGTGAAATTGACCGTTCAAGGCGTGTTCGACCTGTAGGGTTATCGAGGTAAAAGTTTTCAAATTGTTTTTAAACTAAAATCAATTTAAAATATTTAAACATAATTTTTTTAAAATTTTATTTCTAAAATATAATTTTGTGCATGATATGTTCACGAATCGTGCATGACCCTAATCTGCACATCACCATCGTCAAGCTGAAGATGATTAGAGGTCGTAAGGTGCATACATGGTTGAACTTTGAAGCCATGGATGCTGATGATCATCGATGAAGTTCCAGTGTCCTCATGCATAAGCATCACGTAATTGACATCAAAGCTAGGGCTTAAATGAAAGTAGCAAGAAATGGGAAACTTTGTTATAAACTGACCTGTGTAAATGTAGGGAACTCAATGGCATATTCATGGAACGTATGGCATAACGATGCGGCAGTGATTAGCGCACGAAGATAGGAAACCTAGTAGCTATAGCTTTGAGAAGGAGAAAGTTAATTTTTTACTATACCCATGATTAAATTATAAATTATAGAAGGACCACTAAATATTCTAACTAGTATAACTCATACAAATTCATTTTTTCACACAATTGGCGTTGTTAGGTTCCTAATTATATTTTGAACACGTTGATATTATCTGGGCATATAATACATACTTATTCCTATTCGTGTAAATTAAGTATTGAAATATTAATTTCATGGTTTCAAATCTCTTATGTCTCGTCCGATATCTCCTCTACATACTTATTTCTATTCGTGTAAACTAAGTATTGTAATATTAATGTCATGGTTTCAAATCTCTTATGTCTCGTCCGATATCTCCTCTGAGATCTCCTTTTCATACTTAGACAAAACAAGACATCAAATCTTCTTCATATCTCTCTTGACACTCCAATCATTCAAATTATTCAAGTCTCATTCGAAATATGGATCAACATCTCAATCCAATGTCTTACCTAAAATTGTATCTTTTTTCTTTTACATAATATTTTTTTAATTTTCAAATAGATTCTAAAGAAACTACTCAACAAATTACTAATTTACCAACTCCTTAACCATATTTTTTACTTTTTATCTCGACGGGTCATAACAAAAGACTTAATTTGTTTTTTATATTCAAAGAAGATGATATTATTCAATTATTAGCAAATAAATTAAGTCAATCAAGCTAACACTTTTCTCCAAACCATTAATTTCAATTCTTTTTTCTATATAAATAAATATGTTACAATTTTTAATTTCACTTTGAAAATTATAGTTGTTAGATAAATCATTAAAACATAATTTTAGACATATAAGTTACTTCGAGATATTCCCGAGATGTACACTAAGATCTGAGATGTCAATCCAAGATGTGCACCTGAGATACACTCATCTCATTTGAGGTCTCCTTCGGTACATGATAGGTTATGTGAAAATTCTAAGACAATACGTGATCGAAATCTAAGATTTAAAACATTGATTAATAATAATATTATTAAGTATTATAGTTTTTTATTTGAATATATGTTATTTGAATTAAGATGAATTATAATCATTTGAATTTAAATTTAGATCACTTATATATGATTCTTCGATACAATTCTTTTATTAGTTGTCATCATTTATATATTACTTTGTCAAAATTTAAATTTGTGTATATATATATGATTATTTGTGAAATATTATTATTTTCACGTCAAAAAAGACCAACATCCTGAGTGTGATTCTAGTGCCAATTTTGGGAGGTGAGATCTTTGTTCATCAAATAAGTTAAATTCTTACTCTGATTTGATCACAAACTGCATACAACTATACTAGAATGCAAGTAGTAAAATCCAAATAAAGAAAAAGATAGACTGTAACGACCCGTAGATTTAACCGGTTTTAGTAACGTTATTAATTGAAATTTTATGGGAATTTTAAAAGATAAATTTTGAAATATAAATTTTATATTTGGAATGCGTCTAGTTAAACATAACAACTGGTAAATTTTCGTCAGAAAATAGGAAAGTTTATTTCGTGCGTAAATTTACTTTAATTTAATCAGTTAAAAAGAAATGAAAATAAAATGTTTTCGGAACCTAAACATTTTTACATAGAAAAATTCTAAAACATCTTCTTAGCAAACATTATTTTTCGTTTTTCCAAATTCGGACATCTTTAGCCCCGTCAATCTTATTTTTCAGCGTTTTTCATGCATTTTCCGCTAGTATAAAAATTCGAATTTTTACAATTCAATCAAACCACTAATATCTGTATACCATTTTGATCGTCTCGTCGCACTGATTAAAATGGTATATTCATTCGTGCAAATCGGAGTCCGACGAAATAGTCGCGTTAATTTAACCGTTCCGGACGGACCGGTTAAACCATTTTCAGCCCAAAATCTTAAACCCGTATCCACTTAAATTTGAAAATTTATAATCTCTGCCGGTGTATTAAATAGGGCAGTTGATAGCTGTGGGTTAACATTGGGAAAGGTTGTGGCATTTTGGTTTTCAAAATTTAAATTTATTGGTACTAGAAATAAAAGAATATAAACTTAAAGGAATATGTTACTTCCGTTTTCATCTCACTGTTTCACTTCAAATTGCAACTCTTCACGTACCCTCCTCCTACTTCCTTTTCTCATCTCTTTTCACTGAAAAAAAAACATAAACAAAAAAGAAAAAAAGAGTTCGGCCGAAACCAAGGAAGCACGCACTCCACCCGGACCTGCCTTCGCCTTCACAACCTCCTACATGCCGGTCGAGCACAGCAGTCCACCGCCTCACCATCCCCGACTCCACTGACCAATGGCTGTTTACATTTATATTTCTTTAGATTTTCATGCCTGACCTTTATCATTCCAAACGTACACTTTACATTTGCTTTGTTGCTCTCTTCTCTGTTCAATTCTAAAAAATAAGGCAACATACGTTCTATGTATATACATGTTCATCTTTTGTTCAAGCCTGTTCTTTTTTTTTTCTCCCATGGCCAAGCAGCTCGTTCTTCCTCCTCTCCCCTTCATGTACGCTAGCACCATAGCCATGAGAAACCACTCCACACCATCGGCCGTTCCCATCAGCACCCAGCACTCGCCGGCGCAGCACCTCCCCACCTGCTCGCGCCATCCAACGGGCAACCCGGCCTTGGAACCTTTGTCAGCGCCTCCTTGCAACCACTTGCCTTCCGTGCGCCGCTTTCTAACCACCGCCTCCCACCTTCCATGCTCGGCCCCTTGCACCGTCAACCCTTCACGCGTGCAAGCCACCCGCAACCCAAAGACGCCTGCAACCCATCCTCGACCACAAGCCGACCGAGAGTTTCTCCGCCTTCTCTGTGATGACCGCCGCTCAACCCATGCCTGAAACACACTCTCTCTCTCTCTCTCGTGCTTAGCTTCACAAACAGCCGCCACTCTCTCATGAGTCTGTTCCCCTCTGCTTTTGCATGCGTATACAGGTATATACGACTGTGGTATAAACTTTATATCATGATTTTGTGTAGATGTGGTATAAACTTTATATCATGATTTTGTGTTAATTTATAATATAGTGTGTTATAATGTAAGCTCATGCGTTATATGTCTAAAAAAAATTCTATTGATTTAAATTGTATGCGTATATTCTGTATGAGTATGTTAAGTTGTTGTTATAAAATTAGTACGTTATATTTAATAACCAATATATTTGTATCTATAACCTATATGCCTTTGTAATAATAATATTATGTGCTTTGGGTATAGATTTTTTTTTTAGTTTGGTTATAATATATAGATTTTTTCTGTTAGTTCATCTGCAAAGATATAACGATATATATATACCTCCGCCGTGTCAGAATGTATAACATATTTTGAAAAGATATAAGTATGGGTTTCTTTATTTATATATTTAGAGTTGCTGTTTTGCAGTATAGACAACTGAATCTACATGTTGGCCTATTTAAAAAGGTTATATGAGTATATACGTATATATCTGTAGTATTTATTTGTGTTCAGATGTTAAGGGTGGTTTTGTAATAATCACAATATATATTAACGAATATATATATATATATATATTAGTTTACGTATATTGTAGTGGGGCCTATCATTTTAATCTTGTTTTCCCTGGGCTCGCTTAACCAGTATGGGAGGTAGCTTGTGTATTTTTATATCATAGTTAGTATATATGTTTTATATAATTTATATAATGGGTCAAAGATCGGTTGCATTACAAAAAAAATTTGTCTCCGAAAGATTTATATATTGTTGTTGGATATTAGTATATATATGCATTTCATAAAAGTTTCGGTACCTATGAGTTTATATATAAATTTATATGGATAAAGTGTGTTTATAATGGGTTTAAGTTATCATATAAACATCAGGCACCACATATATATTATTTATAGTGATCTATTGTGCTGTAGTGGGTCAAGGGTACTATATATAAATATTGTTTTAAATATAACTTATAGTGTTTATGTACCTATATATATATATCGGTCTTAAATTTTGGGTTGATGGTTGATTTCATGAGTATATGATATTTTAAACTGTTAAGTAAATGCATTGATTCAAAATTTATCATTTTAGATATATGTTTGACTTTAATATTTGAGTGTTAATTTAGAACAATGGATTTTGAAAGGTATTCATATTTTACTTAATATACGTCGAAAGTTAGAATATGATATATATATATAGTGTACATTAGTACAATTATACCAATTTACCGGCATCAATCGAGTTCTAATTCGATTTCGTAAATTCTTTGTCATCAGCTCTGATCGTCAAATTCGTACCAATCTAGCTTTGATTTGAAATTCGTGTTGGGATCCATAACTCAATGCATTGTCTCTTCTCTAGCCTCGAAAGGTGAGCAATCACTCACGATTAATATTCTTTTATTTATTAAATTTGATTTCAATTGAAACGACAATTGAAATATACTGTTGTTAGCTATTTACACTGTTATATATGCTATTACCTGTATCAATTCACCTGTGTCATCTGACACCATTATCTGTTAATTATACGATGATAATCCAGTTTGGTTGATGATTGATTGTTTGTTGTTTATATTGGATGTAAATTGAAATGTATAAAGTGATAAATATTATGCAATTTAATTTGACGTAGGATAGTAAAAAAAAATTGAAACGACATATGTGTAAATTTGATTTAAATGACATTTGTATAATATGACCCCTTTAAATGTTAAATTAATTGACTCGTAGGATTTGGTTAATTACACCTTGAACCATTGAATGTATGTTGTTTAAATTGATGATGTAGGAAATTGTAAATAGATGACAAGTGAAGAACCGTAATGTAATAATCTTTAATCTACATGAAATGATAGTGTAGATTCTAGAAATAATTATATTAATTCGCACAAACAACTATGTGAATTAATACGATTATTTCGGGATTATTTGAATTAATTATTGGATTGTTATTAATTGTTGTTATTGCTTGTTTATTTACTTTGACACCATCCCAGTTATCACACTGCAAGTTCCCTTTGTTATACTTGATTTTGAATTGAAATGGAATCGGGTTGAAATGAAAAATACCTAAATGAGCTCGACTTAGGATAGAGAATTAAATAAAACCCCGATTGGTCAATAATTTGATTTAAAAATAAAAATGAAGATTTTATTTGAGTAAAGAATAAGTTTTGAAATGAAGTTGGAATTTGAATTTTTATGAAAGGAAAATGTAAATATTAAAATCTGAAACAATATTAACGTAGTGATTGATGAAAGAACGTTGTTTGAAATTTAATAATTAAATTTGGAATTATTAATAAATATTTTGGAATTAGTAATAATTAAGTTTTGAAATTATTAAGTTTGAAACATTTAATTATTAAGTTGAAATCATTTAATTATTAAGTTTGAAATCATTTAATAATTAAATTTGAAATTATAATTAAGTTGAAATTATAATTAAGTTTGAAATTATATTTTAATTTGAAATTATTAAGTTGAATTATTTAATAATTGGATGAGATTGAATTAATTGATAATTAAATAAAAAAAGAAAATTGAATTCTTTGATAAGAGAAATTTAACTTTTGAATAAGTGAATTTGAACTTTGTTAATAAATGAAATTGGGTTTCTTTATTTATTAAGTTTTGGAAAAATTATTTAAGTAAGTTAATAAGTGAAATTGAACTTCTTGAATATGTGAAATTTAGTTTCTTTATTAATTGAGTTTTGAAATTTGTAGCTCGGTAAATAAATAAATGAAATTGAATTTCTTTAACAAGAAATAAATGCATTTTATTGAAACAAATGTAAGGCTTATAATTTAAGAAATTGATTTGACGAATTTAACTTAATTAAATTTGTAAGCTTTGATATAATGAAGTTGAACGTAAGTAATTGATTAAATGAATTGGGGATTAAATGAAAATTGTTTTAAATGATAAATTAGCTTAACGAATATTGAATGAAATCGATAAATGAATTTTAAATTGATTGGAATGTTAAATTAAATAAATTTAAATAAGTTCGAAATGAAATTTATATATGAATTTGAATCAATATTTGAATCGTTCAAATAAAAGTTGAAATCGAATTATAAGATTTTGAAATGGTAATTCGGAAGTTTTGAAACGTAAATTTTGGAAATTGATTTAGAAAAGACAAATGAAATGTTGGTTTGCAAATTGAAATTGAAACTGAATTTGATTTGGTTTGAAATATATTAAACGACCAATCGGGGTAATAATTTCGGAAGTTATTAAAGAAACCGGAATCGGTTATGGACATACTCTCTGTCTAAACCGAAAACCACTTTAATAACTATACGCGAAGTGATGATCCAGAATGAAGTGGCTGGAATGATGTACGTGATGACTGAAGAAAGAGAACGATAATGGATAGCCTTGACACTGGTGTCAAATTGGAAATGACTAAAATCAGGAGCCGTGCCGGGCCAAATGGGGTTAGCCACCTCGAGCGGACACACTTCTTCGTAACTACTACTCATTACTTGTGATTGATTGGTGCACCCTCGGAATTTCAAGAGTGTTGTTTCGCGGTGTTGCGATCACTGCGGCGATGCGTTCTCACCAGTCCGGATCAGGCGAACGGTAGTTTCACTACCTTGGGTATTGCCTCATGTGCCTTGTCATACTTGTATCCCTATATACGCGACCACTACGAATTTGTTTTATGTTATACCTATGGAGTACTCCCTGATATCCCACTAGTTTACGGAGGAGTTTACAGTGCTGTATAGACTACGACACTTATATAAAATGTGTTAAGGGGGATAATGGTAACGCCTTAACACTATTTTGATACTTTATATTACTAATAGACATTATCTATTTAGCATACACTACTATATAGTAGATAGTTTAACGGATCCTTAGCGGATGGTTATTCCAACATCCTTTGAGTTACTTGTATTTCAATTGTTATTTCACTTGAGTTGGATTTATTGATATAAAAATGTTAATCCTGACTCGAGTGTTTTGTATTTTTCCTTTACGCTCGGTTCAGACTGAGTGGCTCAGCTTTCGAGACTCGCCTTTGGAGTTGGAGCTTTGCTTGAAGATCCAGCCATCTATTCTGCTTTCAGTATTCGATGATTCCAGTGATGTATTCTGATTTGTATCTGATGTATCGTGTTACTCTTCCGTTGTATCTGGTTTAACTCTGATGTATCTTATATATTTATATAGTAGCTTCATGAACTACTATCTCTTTATTTCCGCTGCATATTATTAATCTGTGTCTGTGATTATTTATTTACTGTATATCTGTGTTTTGCCAAATTTAAATTAACAATTCGGTATTTTGAATTATTCAAGTCCGACGTGTGCGGATGCGAATAGTCCAAAATAGCGGGTCGTTACAGTTGGTATCAGATCTTTTGGTAGCTCTAGGCAAACTTAGCATATAGGGTAAATGTATTTACAGAATCACTCTCATTCGAGTTTCAATCTCTTCCTTTTGACTCGATCCCCTTGAATTTTTGAACGTTCCCTCTGTTTCGAAGTTCATTCTTGTCCCTCACTATTCGTCTTCTTTCAATTCTGGAGCATCCCATAACTCCACTTCAAATGATCTTTATAATGAATCGGTGGCCTCGCCAATCTTCGAATTATTTGTAAATGGGTGAAACTCCTTTACAATAGACATCGATTTACCGGAGATTTCTGTATCCTCGGTTTATGATGCTATCTATCTCCTGTTATACCTGAATTCTATCCCTTGCGATCAAATGTAGATTTGCCTAGGAATCCTGCATCGATCTTATTCTTTGAATTACGGTCTACCCGGTTAAGGTTGCCCGTGATTTATATAAACTTATCCATCGCCCTATTTTGTTATTCAAGTCATCTTATCTTCTGTTTCGAACTTATCTTCGAATCAAAATTTTCTTTAATTTGATTTCCATCAAATTTGAATCTCTATACTTATTTTAAAATCCAGTATTATATCGTCAAGCGAGGAAGTGTATTTATAAATTAATGTTAAAAAATGTTATATATATTGTGTTGTTTGAGTTGTTGATGTTGATGTTGATTTGGATTTTCGATCGATTCGTCTGATCAACGCTATCGATAGAATTTCTAAAGCACTTGAGCAGAGAAAACTGACACAATATTGTTTTTCAAATTTAGTAAATAAAAATAATTTTGAATGATTATGTTATATAAAAGGATAAATTTTTCTGAAATTAAAAATATTAATGAATCTGTTGTCCAAAATGTTAAAATTTAATTTTCATTTAATGTTTTATAAATCATTGACTATTTCATAATATAAATAAATGAATTTATAAATTTGGTTATAATTTGATTTGGAGCCTGTAACGAATTCAAATCGAGAATTTGAGAATTTAATTTCCGTTAATTTCGAACTTTGGTTTTAAAGTTCTAAAACGTATATTATTTTAAAGTATTTTCGAATAGAAATCGTTTTCAAAGAGTTAAATGTTTAAATCGGTGCTCTTCTCTTTGTCACTGGAAAATAATTTCAATGATGACGGTCGCATCATCGACATTCATTTTCGAGTTTCGAAGTGGAGAGACTATTTGTAGCCCTGCTACACTTTTGTTGGAAAAATAAATTGATTTGAATTTCTAAACTTGACTTGATTTATAATATATATTGAAAAATTTTAAATTTGATTTGATATATTACGTAGATATATATATTTATTTTATCTATAAAATGGTTTGAAATTAGTCAGAAATTAGTTCTTAAATTTTGATTTAAGGATTATTTTTAATAAAGCCAAAATTTTTGACTAATTATTTAACTTGAAATAACTGAATTGTAAAATTTTATTTGGATAATATTCAATTGCATTATATATAACTTACCTAAATTTTCAAAAGTTAACTATGTAATTGAATATTATATAAATATAAATGATATCTAAGGAATTTTTAAATTAAAATTGAGTAGTTATAATGAATGTAATTATACTTAATGTATATATATGCGATTGGATATTAAGTAGAATAAACTTAATAATAATTTGGAATAAAGAAAAATTAAATTTGTCGAATGAAATATGATTATAATAATGGACTATTCAATTTGTGATTTTAGAAATTGCTAATTTAAGAAAATTTGATAATATACAATATAAATTGTCTCTATAAATAAAATGTGAGCGCGCATAACAAATGTTATTCACTTAAATTTTAATTATAAAATATTTATGGATATAAATAGAATAATAAGTTAATTGAGTAATAGATGTGATTAATAAAATAAAACTTTTGTTTTGAAAGTTAATAAATTCGAAATAAATCAACTTAATGAGATATCTTGGATTAATTGAATTTAAATTGAATTTTTGTTTTAAAGAAACCTTTTTGTATCTGACATTAATAAATGTGAAATTAAATGGAAATCTTGAATTTAAAAACAAATTGTTGAATATAAATTAATTCAAATTGAAAATTATATGATTTAAAATAATTGTTTATTATGTAATTCAAGTCTATTTTCTTTTGATTGTTCTATTCCCCTACCGCCTTCCTTTTCGCGGACGAAAAGTTTTGAGTGGGGGAGAATGTAACGACCCGTAGATTTAACCGGTTTTAATAACGTTATTAATTGAAATTTTGTGGGAATTTTAAACGATAAATTTTGAAATATAAATTTTATATTTGGAATGCGTCTAGTTAAACATAACAACTGGTAAATTTTCGTCAGAAAATAGGGAAGTTTATTTCGTGCGCAAATTTACTTCAATTTAATCAGTTAAAAAGCAATGAAAATAAAATATTTTCGGAACCTAAATATTTTTACATAGAAAAATTCTAAAACATCTTCTGAGCAAACGTTATTTTTCGTTTTTCCAAATTCGGACATCTTTAGCCCTGTCGATCTTATTTTTCAGCGTTTTTCATGCATTTTCCGCTAGTATAAAAATTCGAATTTTTACAATTCAATCAAACCACTAATATCTGTATACCATTTTGATCGCCTCGTCGTACTGATTAAAATGGTATATTCATTCGTGCAAATCGGAGTCCGACGAAATCGTTGCGTTAATTTAACCGCACCGGACGGACCGGTTAAACCATTTTCAGCCCAAAATCTTAAACCCGTATCCACTTAAATTTGAAAATTTACAATCTCTGCTGGTGTATTAAATAGGGCAGTTGACAGCTGGGGGTTAACATTGGGAAAGGTTGTGGCGTTTTGGTTTTCAAAATTAAAATTTATTGGTACGAAAAATAAAAGAATAAAAACTTAAAGGAATATGTTACTTCCGTTTTCATCTCACTGTTTCACTTCAAATTGCAACTCTTCACGTACCCTCCTCCTACTTCCTTTTCTCATCTCTTTTCACTGAAAAAAACATAAATAAAAAATAAAAAAAGAAAAGAAAAGAGTTCAGCCGAAACTAGGGAAGCACGCACTCCACCCGGACCTGCCTTCGCCTTCACAACCTCCTACATGCCGGTCGAGCACAGCAGTCCACCGCCTCACCATCCCCGACCCAACTGACCAAAGGCTGTTTACATTTATATTTCCTTAGATTTTCATGCCTGACCTTTATCATTCCAAACGTACACTTTACATTTGCTTTGTTTCTCTCTTCTCTGTTCAATTCTAAAAAATAAGGCAACATACGTTTCTATGTATATACATGTTCATCTTTTGTTCAAGCCTGTTCTTTTTTTTCCTCCCATGGCCAAGCAGATCGTTCTTCCTCCTCTCCCCTTCATGTACGCTAGCACCATAGCCATGAGAAACCACTCCACACCGTGGCCCGTTCCCATCAGCACCCAGCACTCGCCGGCGCAGCACCTCCCCACCCGCTCGCGCCATCCAACGCGCAACCCGGCCTTGAAACCTTTGTCAGCGCCTCCTTGCAACCACTTGCCTTCCGTGCGCCGCTTTCTAACCACCGCCGCCCACCTTCCATGCTCGACCCCTTGCACCGTCAACCCTTTACGCGCGCAAGCCACCTACAACCCAAAGATGCCTGCAACCCATCCTCGACCACAAGCCGGCCGAGAGTTTCTCCGCCTTCTCTACGTTGACCGCCGCTCAACCCATGCCTGACACACTCTCTCTCTCGTGCTTAGCTTCACAAACAACCGCCACTCTCTCATGAGTCCGTTCCCCTCTGCTTTTGCATGCGTGTACAGGTATATATGACTGTGGTATAAACTTTATATCATGATTTTGTGTTAATTTATAATATAGTGTGTTATAATGTAAGCTCATGCGTTATATGTCTAAAAAAAATTCTATTGATTTAAACTGTATGCGTATATTCTGTATGAGTATGTAAAGTTGTTATAAAATTAGTACGTTATATTTAATAACCAGTATATTTGTATCTATAACCTATAAACCTTTGTAATGATAATATTATGTGCTTTGGGTATAGATTTTTTTTAGTTTGGTTATAATATATAGGTTTTTTTTTTGTTAGTTCATCTGCAAAGATATAACGATATATATATACACCTTCGCCGTGTCAGTATGTATAACATATTTTGAATAGATATAAGTATAGGTTTCTTTATTTATATATTTAGAGTTGCTGTTTTGCAGTATAGACAACTGAATCTACATGTTGGCCTATTTAAAAAGGTTATATGGGTATATACGTATATATCTGTAGTATTTATTTGTGTTCAGATGTTAAGGGTGGTTTTGTAATAATCACAATATATATTAACGAATATATATATTAGTTTACGTATATTGTAGTGGGGCCTATCATTTTAATTTTGTTTTCCCTGGGCTCGCTTAACCAGTATGGGAGTTAGGTTGTGTATTTTTATATCATAGTTAGTATATATGTTTTATATAATTTATATAATGGGTCAAAGATCGGTTGCATTACAAATTTTTTTGTCTCCGAAAGATTTATATATTGCTGTTGGATATTAGTATATATATGCATTTCATAAAAATTTCGGTACCTATGAGTTTATATATAAATTTATATGGATAAAGTGTGTTTATAATGGGTTTAAGTTATCATATAAACATCAGGCACCACATATATATTATTTATAGTGATCTATTGTGCTGTAGTGGGTCAAGGGTACTATATATTAATATTGTTTTAAATATAACTTATAGTGTTTATGTACGTATATATATATCGGTCTTAAATTTATCATTTTAGATATATGTTTGACTTTAATATTTGAGTGTTAATTTAGAGAAATGGATTTTGAAAGTTATTCATATTTTACTTAATATACGTCGAAAGTTAGAATATGACATATATATATATATATATATATATATATATATATATATAGTGTACATTAGTACAATTATACCAATTTACCGGCATCAATCGAGTTCTAATTCGATTTCGTAAATTCTTTGTCATCAGCTCTGATCGTCAAATTGGTTTGCAAGTTGAAATTGAAACTGAATTTGATTTGGTTTGAAATATATTAAACGACCAATCGGGGTAATAATTTCGGAAGTTATTAAAGAAACCGGAATCGGTTATGGACATACTCTCTGTCTAAACCGAAAACCAATTTAATAACTATACGCGGAGTGATGATCCAGAATGAAGTGGCTGGAATGATGTACGTGATGACTGAAGAAAGAGAACGATAATGGATAGCCTTGACACTGATGTCAAATTGGAAATGACTAAAATCAGGAGCCGTGCCGAGCCAAATGGGGTAAGCCACCTCGAGCGGACACACTTCTTCGTAACTACTACTCATAACTTGTGATTGATTGGTGCACCCTCGGAATTTCAGGAGTGTTGTTTCGCGGTGTTGCGATCGCTGCGGCGATGCATTCTCACCAGTCCGGATCAGGCGAACGGTAGTTTCACTACTTTGGGTATTGCCTCATGTGCCTTGTCATACTTGTATCCCTATATACGCGACCACTACGAATTTGTTTTGTGTTATACCTATGGAGTACTCCCTGATATCCCACTAGTTTACGGTGGAGTTTACAGTGCTGTATAGACTATGACACTTATATAAAATGTGTTAAGGGGGATAATGGTAACCCCTTAACACTATTTTGATACTTTATATTACTAATAGACATTATCTATTTAGCGTACACTACTACATAGTAGATAGTTTAACGGATCCTTAGAGGATGGTTATTCCAACATCCTTTGAGTTGCTTGTATTTCAATTGTTATTTCACTTGAGTTGGATTTATTGATATAAAAATGTTAATCCTGACTCGAGTGTTTTGTGTTTTTCCTTTACGCTCGGGTCAGACTGAGTGGCTCAGCTTTCGAGACTCACCTTTGGAGTTGGAGCTTTGCTTGAAGATCCAGCCATCTATTCTGATTTCAGTATTCGATGATTCCAGTGATGTATTCTGATTTGTATCTGATGTATCGTGTTACTCTTCCGTTGTATCTGGTTTAACTCCGATGTATCTTATATATTTATATAGTAGCTTCATGAACTACTATCTCTTTATTTCCGCTGCATATTATTACTCTGTGTCTGTGATTCTGTGATTCTTTATTTACTATATATCTATGTTTTGCCAAATTTAAATTAACAATTCGGTATTTTGAATTATTCAAGTCCGACGTATGCGGATGCGAATAGTCCAAAATAGCGGGTCGTTACATAAACATAAATTTTATAGTGGTTCAGCAATCTTTGGCCTACATCCACTTTATATCTTTTATAACGATTTCTTCAATTTACGATTGCCTCAACACTTACTAGATCTATCTAGATCGGTTACAACAATTGTCAGTTACTAGATCTATAATTGGCAAAGCTCTAATATCATAGATCTTGTAGTTAGTCTGCTACAACTCTATGTTGAATGGAGGCTTGGACAATTGAAGGTGATTGGATAAGGCTGAGATGATTCCTTACTATCAAAAAATGCTTCAGTTATTTAGTTCGATTGTCTAGTACTATAAACTTGTTCGCCATTACTATTCATCCATATGGTTATTTATAGGTATGAGGCTTCCTATAAAGTAGGCACTTTCTATGTATGAGCAAGGCTGGCGGTAGTATTCGGTTTGGTGAAAGATGGTTCATTAGGGTTGGTTTCACTAGTAAATGGTTCGAAAAGCACACTACCAGACATTTTTCTTATTTTGAGCTTACTTTTTACCATATAGTTTCTAATATTAGATTCCAAACCAATCTTCTTTGTACCTTAAATTCTTCATTTTAAACTGGAATTGAGGCAAACTTGGATCAATAGCTTTGTATCGTCGAATAGAATACTACAGTGCCTTCGAATGTTCCATTCAGCTGGCATAGCTAGTAGTTCTCCATGGCAGGCCCAAATCGATTAGGTGGAGGACTTATTTCAAGATAATCATATCTTTTAATCTATAGTTTGGATTGAGATGCAGTTTCAATCAAGGTGCATCTCTTGATCTTAAGCACATATTTTCAGCTGGTTTGGATCCAGTCTAAGACGATGCCAAATTTTCACCCTATAATGACCAATATGTTAGGCATGTCCATTGAATGTGTGCAATGAAAACCAAATGTAAATCTATCTACTATGAAATAATGGTCATATTCATAAATAAATTCCTTTCTTCTTACGTATATATAATAGAATACCTTAATTTGAAGCTTTTGATTTCTAATTTATTTGGATGTGTGCAAAAAAAAGTTCAACAAATTTATGTTTTGTGTAATACGATATTGAAATTAGCTTATATGTATGTACATATAATTTAGGTAATTTCACTAAATTAATTATCATCAAGCTACTTCTTTTAAATTTTGTGTAATAAATATTATTGATGCTTATGAATGGTTACTGTATGAAATTTCTCAAAAAATATACCTATGCATAGATTAATGGGTCCTCAAGTCTAAACTGTATTACAAAACATATACAAAACTACAACGAATTTATAGGAATTCAAGCCTTCCTAGAAATGTACGGTTTCGTAAATTATAATATAATAATGCATGAATTAGATGTATTATACCACTACAACTGTTTATCATTCATTTATGATGATTTTTTGTAGAAATAGAATATATTAGTTTATTAATTTTATCTTACTATAATAAGTATGTATAACAACACAAAGCATAATAAATAAAGCCATAATGAAACAACAACTATAAATCAAGTCATAAATCATAATGTTTTGAAAATGAAAAGGACAAACCTTAATATGACTACATTCACTTCACTTTGTAATGCTAATAGAACCAATATCATCCTCCTAGCTTGGAACATCCAGTTTAAGATAGAAAGTAACTTATCAATTTGTACATTTCGATGGTTAAAGAGAGAAATAAACATAACCAAATATTCTTATTAATTAGGAGAAATAAAATTTTCTCTTTCTTTCTTTTGCATATCTGTTTCCTTCTATTTGTGATTTCGTATCGCCAAAATTTAACATTCAAATATGATGTAAAACCATATATCTTCAATACATCCTTGACCTCTACCTTCAATCAAATCGTCTCTTTAAAGGAAAAATAAGAAAGTGACCTCATGAAATAAAACACACTAGCCTACCATCTTTAGATCAATCACCGCTCCTTTCTTCTTAATCATATCAAATCCTAAACTGCTACCATCACCTACAAATGATGCATCCCCCACCATGAGACATACCGCACAATTTGGCCTCCAAAGCATTTGTAATACCATAATGACCCCCATAAAATCTTCATGGATTTTCCAACTCAACACCCATCTACCACTTGATTGGATTTCTTCACACGATCACCATTGATATCTCGAGCATCATCAAAATGAAGACCCCTATCGAAGATATGACTTCCAACACATCCATAAAAAGTAGTGCACACACTCACCCACCATCTACCTATGGACTAGGCTCTTTAACTATCACTGGCCTTCTATTATTGATCACACAGCCAACCAATTTATAAAGCTTTCTATCGTTTAATACCCCTCTCATCAAAATATGATCACCTTTATTCACTCTCAAAGCTCCACCTTGAGTCTCATAAGTGCAACCACGGTTGTTAAACTGACTAAGAAAAATGAGATTATGCGAACTAGTAGGAACATGCCTCACGTCCGAGATTTCTCTGACCACATCATCATGCGTACAAAACAGGATAGATCCAATAACACAAACTGGTAGCTCTACTCCATTGGTGGTTCTAGTCATCTCGATGTTCTTCTTATAAGAATAAAAATACCTCACATCATTACATATGTGAAAACTAGCAACTGAATCCATCTTCCAAGGCTTAGCATCACTAATGAGGACATCACAAGAAGTATTAATGTCACTACCTTCAACTATGTTTTCCCATGTATCGCTATCATTGTCATTATATATAGCATTCTTTTGATCTTTTTATATGCTTCATACCTGTAATAGACCCCACTTGGAGGCCCAAAACTAATGGTTACGGATGCTGCAGTCGCCCATAGTTATTAATCCTCGACGACCAAATGCGGTAACGTTAGATATATTGATACTGCAGAAACACATGGATATGAATTTTTTAAAACTATTTAAACAAATTTCTCATTCCATTTCAAAGCATTTCAGATTCATTACATAATCCCAAATTCAAGAACCACGTTCAAAGAAAATACAATTATTACAATATACGCCAAGAGCGACATATGAAGATGCCCCCCTTAGATGATCAGAGTATGTATATATAGGCAATCAATCAAGTTTTCCTTACAACAAACACGGTGAAATCAAAAAGAAAAGAGCTCCTATAAGCTAGCTAGCCTCCTGCTCATCTCCGAAAGCTTATTCGTCTAAGGAGAACCTGAAAAACCCTTACCATCAGCCTACTCAATTTTGAGCACCCAAGAGTTTAAGGGGAAAACGTAAACTTCAAGTCAGACATAAAGCCTGGTATGAATAATAACCTACAATCTCGAACCATTTAAATATCTAATGAGACCACTCCGCTTATGGGTTTTCCCCTCACTAGTATCTTATCAAAAATTTATAATAACCATATAGTATGCTCTTGCATCCACAATGGTTAAAGACATAGCAATTTAAAACATCATGATAATACGCAAACAGGAAAAATATCCTGGATTTCTCATCCCCATATATTTGACTATTTGGCATAGTTATAGTTTCTAGGGTCACTATTAACCTAATAGTTTTCATAGGCTTATTAATAGTCTGTTTAAAGTTTATGGACTACCTGTCTTATTTCATAGTATTCATGGGATCGCTATGAACCTATTTCAAATTTATGGACTATCTACCCTATCTCATAGTTTTCATGGGATCACTATGAACCTATTGGCTCCTGCTAATAACTTCATACATTTATTTCATGGATTTTCTTTGAACCTATTGGTATCTTCAATAACTTCCCTTATATCATAGTTTTTTATCAGTTGACTACGAACCTATTGACTACTGTCAATAACCTTATCCAGATATAGTTTTCATGAATTCACTACAAACCTGTTGGCCCCGGCCAATAGCTCTCTTTAAACAAAGTTTTCATGGGTTTGCTATGAACCTATCTAAACTGACAACTTCTAGGTTAGTCTTTGGGCATCCTATATTCTGGTCCACCTGACCTCCTGGATGCAACTCTATTCATTTAGGAGTTACTTAATTTATATTCACTACTGGGTCATTCTAGCTTGTTATTCTACCCTACTCCCCAAAATATAGTTATGGGTCCATTAGTTAGTGAATATATATTTATAGAAGAAGCATATATAAAATAATACCAACTTCTTTGGTTTAGTACCCTTGAAATCATTTCCTCCTAAAATCTGGTTAATCCCTTTAACCTATTATCTTATTAAGGCAAGATTCTTCAAAAACTCCAATTTAAAAGAATTTTAAAGCTTATTTATACTGTCGTGGGTTTTTCCTTTAAAAACGAGATTGGGTTTTTTGTTTTGAAAAACTAAAGCTTTCGAATCCTTAATCCTTAGACCTTTACTTTCGAAACCATTGGAAAACATTTTCCGAAAGCATTCAAATCTTCTTTTCAAAACACTAATCATATACCTTTTGAAACACTTTAAAACATCTCTTTCAAAACCAACAAAACATACCTTTCGAGAGTGTTAAAGTATCACCTGCTAACTTATAGAAGCATAGCTTCGAAACCATTTGAAAGTAACCTTTTCAAAACCATTGGATTTGATCTTAAACAAAACTTTTGGGTCAAAGTGAATGGAAGTGAAAGTACTCCTTTCGAAACCAATAATCTTCAAATAAAAGAATTTGGGAAAAGAAGATGGCTTCGAAACCATCCTTTCAAAAGCATTAGTCTTTAAGTAAAATCATAAGAAGGATAGCATTGAAACCTCTTTCAAAGCCATTGCCTTCGAAACCTTTAGTGTAAGTGGCTACTAGAGCCCTTTCGAAAGCATTTTGAAGCGTCTTGGTATATTTATAAAACAAAAGCTACCTTTCAAACTCGTTGATGACTTCAATCCATTTGAAAGGTATAAAGACGACAGGGTGGTTTCGACTGAGTTTCAACTACCCTTTCTAAAGCATTGAGTTAAAAACAAGGCAAGCAGCATTTCTTTGGAAAGTAAAACGAAGGCCTCGACCCCTACGAAAGTTTAGTTTCGACTCCATATCTGCCGCCTTTCTCCAATACACTACGTACCAAAGCCTTGATACCTTGTGTATTGGTTTTGACTTGGTTGAAGCAGAAGTATAGGGTCGAAAGGTAGCTAATGGAAGCGGCGAAACATTAAATCTATGAAAAACTTTTTTTTTGGCCTTTTTAGGTAAATGTTTTTCAACTAACTTTCCTACTTGTAAAAATAGGATTGGTTGCCATAAACTTTATCAAAATCTTTTATAAATGACTTTCGAATTTATTCAGAAATATTTAAAGGTAATTAACAAAGAAGCCAGTCTCTTTAACAAAACAATTAAGACCTTTATGTCCTCCATCTTAAATAATTTAATCTACACAGTAAATTACTTAGGGAAAATCCCCAAAAATCACTTCTAATATGTGATCTAACATATATTAATTTCGGACCCAAATTCTTTATCTAATAGCCGAAATAAAATTTTGAACCCAACTATTCATATCTTCCTTTGATAATTCATGATAAATTATCCATAGCTTGGATAATCGCAAAAATTTAAACCTATCTCCAATATAATGTTTTACATAACATATTTAATCCTCATGGCATTCAAAACCCAATATGAACGATTTTAGCCTAAAATTGAAATAAACATTCATCAAACATACTTGTTTGAATCAAACATATCATGTAATCCAAGCATATCATCATTTAAAATCATCATATAGGATCTAAACTTAAACTCAAAATAAAATGCTTATTAACAACCGAAATGAGATGGTTTTGATTATTATTAAATTTGCTTTGGATAAGGAACTTGAGATTTGATCTTGTTTAATTCTCCTCACTTGATTCCTTAGCTTTTACTTGATTTTCTTCTCCTAGGTTATGGCTAGCTTGCTTCTTAGTTTATATTTTAGGATTTTGAACTTGTGAAATGAAAATAGGAATAAGGGTTTAGGGGTTAAGGGATATGGTGGACGGCTATTCCCTATAATACCCTTTGCCTTTTTCTCTTATTAGTTAACTTAAACCCATTCTTTTAAGTTTATATTTAGTTAAGCTTGGCCTCTAATAAATTTTCAAATCTCATTCCCCATATCACTCTCATCTTTACATTACTCTGTTTAATTTATCTAATTAAATATTTTGAACAATGTTATTAAAAATTAGAGGTGTTATAATACCTGTTGCGCATATGACCTTTTTTATAACAATAATAACAAAAGGTACTTTTCGACATCTCTCTACTATTATGAATTTTTTCCCTTTTGTTTTGTATCCCACTTTTAGTCCCTTGCGACCATAGGCTCATCTTCAATTGATTTCAAGATTGCCCATTTCCTTCTAAAATCTTCATTCAAGAGACTATTTCGGACAGTATTCAATGAGATGGTTCCATTAGCATTGGAGTTACTTATCATAACCAGTGTTTCCCAACTGTTTGAAAGCGAACACATCAACAAAAGAGCTAGTAATTTGTCATCAAATTTGATATCCATATTTGACAGTTGATTTATTACACTTTGAAATTCGTTCAAATGCTCTGCTATAGACTTCTTTTCATCCAGCCTCAACTGAACCAATTTTCAAACAAGAAAAGCCTTACCGGTGTCACTTTTTGAATGATATAAAGATACCTAATTGTCCCACAAAGCCATTGTGAATTTACAACTAGCCACATGGGTGGAAAACGAACCATCAAGATACCGATGAATAAAAGCAATCGTTTTCTTATCCATCTTCTTCCAATTACTCCCCTATATATTTGAGGGTCTCTTCCCATCATCTTCAGTTGGTTTATATAGATCATTGAGATATAAAACATTCTCTATCTCAGGCTTTCAAATATCCTAATTTTTTTCATTTAGAAGAGCAATATTCAAGAACGAAATTTAATCTGACATCTCAACAATTATATAAATCCAAAACTACCCTTAATCTTGTGATGGTCTAGGTCTGGTATCAATTTTTTAGGATTTTTGTTTCGCAAAACCTAACAAAGGATAAAATTGTTGCTGAAGCCTATCACAGAATCTTATATCACCCAAGTACAAAGGGATAATTTGGATAAAAATAATGATATTTGAAGATAGACCTAAAACACAAAGACATCAAAGGGCAACACACAAGATTTCATCCAACAACCATTTATATTGATTCTCAAAAAATAATTATTTACAATTAACCCACCAAATAAAAGTAAACAAATAAAAATAGAATCAATAACCTAATTATGAAGGAGCCTTGATTTCTATAACGACGGTTTTTTAGCGTTTGAAGAAGAAGAACAAAGATGGAAGAAGAGAAAAATACCACATATTTTTCCACACTTTTCCACTATTCTTGACCCTAATTATAACAACAATTACTTAATGCCCAAGTCGATATTATATGGCAAAATATAAATTGATTAGCTAATTAGAGAAGGAAGTAAACATAACCATATGACTATTAATGAGGAGAAACAAAATTTTCTCTTTCTTTCTTTTGCATATTTTTTTATTTGTAATTTTGTATTACCGAAATTGAACAATAATAACATTGTAAATCATTTAACAATATATATATATATATATATATATATATATATATATATATATATATTATAAAATATTAACATTGTAAATCATTTAACAATACACACACACACACACACAATGATAATATAATATAACTTAAAATTCAAATCAAATTCATCTAATAAAACATTAAATATGATATAACATCATTAAAATTATTCATGATAATACTATAAAAGATATAGCGCATCATGAATTAATAAAAGATTTTTTTTTTTGAAATTTGTTTGTTTTTCCCGCTGCTTTATGCATTTGATCCAAAATGTTTTTCAACATATAATTGTAGACAATGTTTTTCCCTAGAGTCGGTCCATTTGAATAAAAAAAAACCAGTAAATTTTAAATCTAATCAAGCTCTAACCTATAAGTAAAACAACTTCTATAAAAATTATTATAATTTAATATTTACATCTTTCATGAAATGAGCATTGATACAGAACTTTATTACAACTTTCGGATATGAAACATTGCTAGAAATATTTTTTGTAACTAGAAATATTTTTTGTAACTATTCAATTTAAACGTTGTCCCGAACGTTGTAAAAGAGATACTTTGTTGATTATTATATGTTCCATCGTTTCAAAATAGCACGTAGTCAATATTTTGATTATAGTGTCATTTCCATATAAGTTATGACTATTAACCCCACTCTAATTTTCTTCCCTATCCCACTTAAATCTATAAATTTGAATCCATGATGTATGGTTACATTGTTTTTAAGAAAATGACATAAATACGTGATGATTTACCTAAAAAGATGAAATACGACAGTGAGTTTGAATATCATAAATTTTAACATTTTTCTCTCAAATAAAAACAACACGTCGTTTGTTTTTATTAGTTATTTTTGTTGAATCCACATCAATTTTTCCCCTATTGTATGAAATTTTATTAAACCTAGTGTGTTATGCACGAGTAATTTATAAATCCTAGTGTCATGCGCTTTGTAAAAAGGTTAAAGTCTTGTTATGCCCACTACAAATGAATGAATTAACACAATAGCTCTTGGATTTGAATTCCTCCTTATTTTGATTACATCGATTGAGAAAAGCCTTCTCTCTCTTCTTTCTTTCTTCTTCTTTTTTACTGGTTGTTTTTTCTTTTCTTTTTGTGTTGTGAGAGAATAAAATAAGGAAAGAAGGTAGAACAGTAGAAGAAGAAGAAAGTGAAAAGAATATGATAGGAACAAATTGGGATGAGAAGAGACACGTGTGGTTATTAATTTCTTTAAACAAATCGTGGGATGGTAAATGCAGGTGTGTCTTAATAGTTTTAGCACTTAATATATTGCACATGTTGTTTTTGTTAATGTATTTTAATATTGTATTTTATCACTTTCTGTGGTAAAATTCAAAACTACAGGTAATATATCCAATCATTGTTACTATTTCAGCAATAAAGAAATTCAATCATAAAATTCCTCGATTCTTTCGAGGTTCGGCCTCCAATATCGAACGCTGCTTCTCCCGTGGCTCCCTGATATTACCCTTTTCTCTTCCTCCGTTGCAGTCTCTGCACCACGTCTGCTATCTCGTTCTCCATTCTCCAATTCCTTGACCCTCCTACCATTCCCCTTCTTCTGTTTATTCTTACTACACGAACTGGAACCAATTCGGACGGGGACAAGGAAGTATATTTTGCCTCTTTGCAGCACAGCGTCGGAAGGAAGAACCAACGCGCGTCCGTTGCTTCCGGAAGCGGGTTGCATTTTAAGTACGTGATTGGGATGTGCTTTCATGACGTCGCCTGCAGTCGCAGGGTCCAGGAGCTCCTCCACGTGGCCGCTTGCATGAAAGATGTGGATCGCATCAAATGGGCCGCACGGGAATATGCACGACATGCAGCAACGGAACGTTTCTTTCATCTCCCTATGTTATTATGTATCAAGATTTAATAATTAAGGAGTAAAATATATATATTATAGAAGAAGTGGATATAGGAGAATGATGTTGGTAATGTGTTGTGATTGAGATATATATAGAGGTGAATGGGTTCCGTTTATTTCCTTCTTTAGTTGTATGACTTCATGTTTCTTTTATTTGCCAATTCTGCTAATATTGTTAAAACTTAAAAAGTCAGCTGTGATATGATTTGGTAAAACTCATCTCAAAGATAAAAGAGTACGAATATAGGTGGGTTCATTGTATGGTCGGTCCCCTTTCAAGTTTTCAATTGAATACTAGTTTTTCTAGCTTTTCCGGATGCATCTATTTATTTCCATTTTCACAGGTCACCTGTAGATGGGATTGAAATATTTGCGGGCCAACATATCTTAAGGCGTGACTAAATCGATGAAGGAGACGGTTCAAACGGTTACATGCACATGTTTACTGTTGCAAAGAAACTCAAAATATTTTGATAATTGTGATAAAAATGTTTAGGAAAATGATAGATGGCCGAAGGGAGCCGTATTAACTTTCCCCTGTTGTTTGGATCAAAGAGTAACAATATACCCCACTCGATTATAAACTAGAATATATCTAACGCAAACAAATGAAAATGATAATAACATGCAAAATTCTTATAATGGTTCGGTCAAATCAAGAGTCTACGTCCACTTAATATTATTGATTATAGATTTATCACAACTACAAACGCTTTTACAAGATTTTCAGTATGCACAGATTTGACAACACTGAGTAACCTAGTCACCATGTTAGAAGTAGAAGCAAGGGGATGAAGAGTGGGACATAAAAATGATCCAGATTCTCACAAGTTGCTCTAATCTTTTTATTTATAACTGGAATTGTATGCCATAGTTACTATATTACGAAAGAACATGTACGAATTTAGATCCACGAAGGTAAAGAGAAAGAACAAGTCAATATGGGGCAACAAAATCATGTCGGTACCGACTATAGTGGCCATCACAATGCATAGTTGTCGTCCTATATTTCATAGGTCCTAGTCATCCCAAGTTCTTAGATGAGACCCCCTTGAGAATCAACTCGGTACATACCACAATTGTGGTCGGTGTCAACCATGTTGGTTTGCTTAAATTGATCTCAAACTTCCTAAGGTTCTTCATCTACTTACTCCAAGCATACCCTCAAGTGCTTGATCAATTATGTCTTGTCTCTACGTTCATATTCACTTGAAAGCTGCTCGGTTTAAACGTTAGATAACACTTGCCACTTAAAATATACTTTTGTGAACCAAAGCATTCTTTGGATCAGAACAGACGATATTATCTTAATTGCACAAGGATCTCAAAATCATCAATCATCATACTTGAAGTGTTGCATCTATTCCAAGGATATTCGCTCGTCGCTTCAACAAGTTGCATGTCATTCCCTTTTTAACCACCAAGTTGAAGTTCTTATCGCTCGGAAACAACGTCGTATCTCGAACAAGTTTGCTTTCTCTTATTCTTCCCTTTTCTTTTTGCTTTTTTTTATAAATGGCAATTGAATCATGTCGGTACCAACATAACTTTTGAAACTTAATATAAAAAGTCATGACTTGGCAAACTTTCTTCATCCAAATCACTTTTCCAATCACCTCGTTGCCTCTGCAACCATTTGTTCCAGCCATCGTAACCTTATGACTTTCGACGCCAAAGCCATGACCACTTGATGTTGCCACCAACACATCTCCAACATTGCTTTTGTCAATTTCTCTGTTGGTTTTTATGGTTTTATGTTTTGTTGTTTTATTATTCGTTCAAATTATTTGACTAAGTCTTGAGTTGTTATATCTGTGACCTATTCTCTAGGGATAGTTGGTAGTGTTTCCTATTCTTATGGAGATCAAGTGATCATCCGATTTCTCTATTTTTGTAAGCTATTTATAGCAGTCTTTATGCAGTGAATAAATCATTCCTTTCTCAAACAAATTCAGCATTGGTATTTATCAATTGGTATCAGAGCCAGCAAATTAGAAACACGAGAGTTTGTGTGAGGAAGAGATGTCACCAGGAGACAAGTTTGTGCAGCCAGCCATTCCAAAGTTTGATGGTCACTATGATTTTTGCCATGACTATGGAGAATTTCCTGAGGAGTAGAGAAATATGGAACTTGGTGGCAGAAGGCATTCCAACTGATGCAATTGGGACAGGAGCAGGCAGTAAAGCACAAAGGAAAACTGTTGAGGAAGCAAAGCTCAAGGATTTGAAGATGAAGAATTTTCTATTTCAATCTATTGATAGAGAAATTCTAGAAACCATTCTTGACAAGGGAACATCCAAAGGAATTTGGGAGTCCATGAAGAAGAAATATCAGGGATCCACAAGGGTAAAAAAGTCTCAACTTCAGGCATTACGCAGAGAATTTGACTTACTCACCATGAAAGAAGGTGAGAAGGTGGATATCTGTCTAGGCAGAACCCTGAGTGTGGTCAACAAGATGAAGGCAAATGGTGAGAAAATAGATCAAAGCACAATGGTGTCAAAGATTCTCAGATCTTTGACTCCGAAATTTGACTATGTCATATGCTCCATAGAAGAAGCAAATGATATGGACAATTTGAGCATTGATGAACTCCATGGAAGTCTGTTGGTTCATGAACAACGGATGCAAGGACATCAGGAGGTGGAACATGCTTTGAAAGTTGGGTCAGATAAGGGATCCAACAGAGGAAGGGGTCGAAACTCCTACAGAGGTGGACGTGGCAGGGGAAGAGAAAGGCAATCACTCAATAAGGCAATCATTGAGTGTTACAAATGCCACAAGTTGGGGCATTTCAAAATGAATGTCCAGAATGGGCAAATTATACTGAAGTGGAAAAAGGGGAAGAGCTATTGCTAATGGCCTATGAAGAAACACATGGATCAGAAAAGGATGAGCTATGGTTTCTTGATTCTGGATGTAGCAATCATATGACAGGAAACAAAAGGTGATTTTCTGAAGTAATTGAAAGTGCCCTCAACAAAACTGTGAAACTTGGCAACAATACCAAGATGGCAGTGGCAGCAAGAGGGAATGTGAAATTGAAGATGAATGGAGTAACTCAGGTAATCACAAATGTGTACTATGTTCCTGATTTACAAAGCAATTTATTGAGTGTAGAGCAACTCCAAGAAAAGAGACTGGCTGTGCTATTTCAAGATGGAGGATGCAAGTTATTTCATTCTGTGAAGGGGGTGATCATGCAAACTCATATGAGTAGAAACAGAATGTTCTGTTTGGCAGCTTCAATTGTGCCTAATGAAGGTCTATGTTTGCAAAGTGAGGTCAAAACAGACAAGGAACTTCACAAATGGCACTGCAGTTTGGACACCTGAACTATAAAGGGTTGAAGACCCTTGCATCAAAAGGGATGGTGGATGGTCTATCAAAGTTTGAGGAGGGTGCAGACAAGGTATGCACTACATGTCTGATTAGAAAGCAACACAGAAATCATATACCAAAGAAGAGTTTATGGAGAGCATCACACATACTGCAACTGGTACACTCTGATATTTGTGGACCAATCAAGCCAATCTCCAAAAATAACAAGAGGTATTTTTTAAAAATTATTGATGATCTAACTAGGAAAACTTGGGTATATATCCTACATGAGAAGTCAAAAGCTCTTGTTGTGTTTAAGAGTTTTAAAGCTCTTGTTGAAAAAGAGACAGGTGCGCACATATCAGGTTTGAGAACTGATAGAGGTGGTGAATTGAAATCAAATGAATTCATGGAGTTCTGTAAAATTCATGGCATCAATAAGCAATTGATAGCAGCTTTTACTCCTCAGCAAAATGGCATTGCTGAGAGAAAAAAAAGAACTATCGTGAATGCAGTGAGATCCATGTTGGCTGAAAAACAGATTCCTAGAGTTTTTTGGTCAGAAGCTGTAAAATGGTGTGTCCATGTCCAAAATAGAAGCCCCACTGCTGTATTGAAGGATCAAACACCACAAGGAGCATGGACTGGGAGTACTCCAATGGTAAATTATTTTCATGTTTTTGGTTGTATTGCTCATGTACATGTCCCTGATCAAAAAAGGAGCAAATTAGACAACAAAAGCGGAAAATGTGTGTTTCTTAGTGTTAGTGGTGAGCCTAAAGCTTGGAGATTGTATGATCCTGTAACCTAAACTATCATAATCAGTAGAGATGTGGTGTTTGAAGAAGATATTGGCTGGGATTGGGGCAAAACAGAAGAAGAAAACGGACAGGACATCCTAGAATGGCCAGAAGAAAATCCTGATGTTGCAGATGAAATCAGTAATGCAAATCCTCATGATGTAGATGATGAAATCAGTGATGCTAATCCTCCAAATTCACCCCCAGATTCACCACAAAGTGAGCCAACTCTTGAGACATCTGCCTCACCTGTAGTTTGGCTCAAGGGAGGGAAACTAGGCAAAGAAAGGCACCAACATGGCTAAATTATTTTGAAACAGGAACATAAGGAGATGAGGAGGACCTGAGTGCCATGATGGTGATAGAAAAAGATCCTGTTACCTTCAATGATGCTATACAAGACCACAAATGGAAAGAGGCGATGACAGTAGAAATGAAAGCAATTGAGAAGAATAATACTTGGGAACTCACACGATTACCTCGATCTAAATGTGTTAGGGCCAAATGGATCTTCAAAACAAAGTTTAATGAAGTAGGAGAGGTTGACAAATTCAAGGCAAGACTGGTTGCCAAAGGTATGCACAGAGACATGGAGTGGACTATACTGAGGTGTTTGCTCATGTGGCAAGACTTGACACAATTATGGTGATCATTGCTCTAGCTGCTCATCTTGGTTGGGAGATCTACCAACTAGATGTGAAAAGTGCATTTCTGCATAGAGAACTCAAGGAAGAAGTTTTTGTTCAACAGCTAGAAGGGTTTGTCAAGAAAGGAGAGGAAGGCAAAGTATACAGACTCAACAAAGCCCTCTATGGGCTTAAACAAGCCCCAAGGGCTTGGTACAACAGGATTGAATCATACTTCACAAGAGAGAGATTTGAAAGATGTCCACATGAACATACTTTGTTCACAAAATCCATTGGAGGTAAAATTCTATTAGTCAGTCTTTATGTTGATGACTTGATTTATACTTGCAATGATAAAGACATGTGTGATGAGTTTAAAAACTCAATGATGATGGAGTTTGAAATGTCTGATTTGGGAAAGATGAGGCATTTCCTTGGAATTGAGGTCAGACATGTTTCACATGGAATCTTTGTGTGTCAAAAGTGGTATGACCAGGAAGTTCTAAATAGATTTGGAATGGAAGAAAGTAATGCTGTGAAGAATCCAGTCGCCTTGGGGACAAAGCTGATCAAAGACGAGGGAGTAACCAAGGTTGATGAGACGTTGTTTAAACAGGTAGTAGGGAGTCTCATGTATTTAATAGTAACCAGACCAGACTTATTGTTTGGAGTCAGTCTGATCAGCAGATTTATGACTAATCCTACCATGACGCACTGGTTAATTGCAAAAAGGATGCTCAAGTTCTTAAAAGGCACTCCTGGATATGACATTCTTTACAAAAGAGGAGAGACAAACTCCAGACTCATTGGATACACTGATAGTGATTATGCTGGAGATTTAAATGATAAAAAGAGTACATCAAGTTATGTGTTTTTCATTGGATCAGGGGTTGTATCTTGGGCATCGAAGAAACAACCTGTTGTTGCTTTGTCCACCACATAGAATCAGAGTATATTGCTGCTGCTATGTGTGCTTGTCAATGTGTGTAGCTCAAAAGAATTCTTGAGCAACTTGAAGTTGAAAAGAAGACAAGTACCGTTAGTTACTGTAACAATGGTTCTACCATAAAGTTGTCAAAAAATCCTGTTTCCACGGAAAGAGTAAGCACATAGATGTTAGATTTCATTTTCTAAGGGATTTAGTAAATCATGGAATCATTGAATTAAGCTACTGCAGAACAGAGGATCAGATTGCTGATATTATGACAAAGCCATTGAAGTTGGATCAGTTTGAAAGGCTTCGAAGCATGCTTGGAATGATAGAAGTTGATGATATAAACTAAAAGATGTTTTAGTTTAAGAGGGGGAATGTTGGTTTTTATGGTTTATGTTTTGTTGTTTTGTTATTCGTTCAAATAATTTGACTAAGTCCAGAGTTGTTATACCTGTGACTTATTCTCTAGGGATAGTTGGTAGTGTTTCCTATTCTTATGGATATTAAATGATCATCCGATTTATCTATTTTTGTAGGCTATTTATAGCAATCTTTATGCAGCGAATAAATCATTCCTTTCTCAAACAAATTCAGCATTGATATTTATCATTCTCGATCATTAAGTTCAATTCAACATCGAGTTCTCCACCTCAAACTTTCTTTTTTCAGACCTAGATCCAAACTTAAATGTGAGCTATATTAGCGTACTTTGTAAAATAATTTATCGCCACATTAGCTTACTTCGCTCCTCACTTCAAAAAATATTGCCCTCCTTAAAAAAAAATTGTAATTGCCTTCACTGTTTCAATGATCTTCTATGTTTTTTGACCTTTTTTTCGGTTAGACCAAGACGAAAATGGTTTTCAGCGAACTATTATTGTTTTTTCTTTTCAATGGTGTTTTGCGAAATTTTGCTCTGCACAAGTTAAAATAGTAAACCGACTTTTTTTGAGCATATAAATCTAAAATGGTCACGTAACGTGAGTGGTACTCAAAAGAGTAACAGAAGTTTCAATTTGGAAAAACCTATGTGGAAACGATATGTTTATCTAGTATGAACATAAAGATTAAAAATGATTTTGTGTAATTAATTAATAACAATAAGAATAATAATAGAAGCCAACGTAATAGAAGCCAACGACGATGTCGGTGGCACATCTGGTGTGCGCGGAATAAGGCTATATTTGAGGAGACTCCTATGGATTCTTCCTCTGTTATTCGGCGGGTTAGGAATGATGTCTTAATGGCTTTTCGCGGTAGACCTTTCAAGGGTTCAGTCAATTCTCGTTCTGCTCTCCTTGTGGCCATGCTTTCTATTACCTGCTCTCAGTCCTCCATTAGATCGGGTATTGGTTGATCTCCGATCTCGAGACTTGTGTCTTTGCTTGCTGTTTTCCTTGTAGCATCTCCTGCTTAACCCCCCCTCCCCCCCTTTTTTTTATTTTTGGCTTTTTTTCTGGCAACTGTTTTCACGATCTGGATTTTCTGACATGATTGGAGCTCTTTTCCTTTCATGGGTGGAGCTTGGCTGTAGGTTTTTTGGATTTTATCGGCTCTTGATTCTGCTGTTCTTTGGATGTTGGACGCTTTATTTGGTATTTTATTTATTGGAGACTAGCCCTCTATCTTGCTGTTGTATTGCACGTTTGTCATCCGACATCGTCGTTGGGCGGTGGCATTGCCGGAGCTCGATGACGATGTTTGATGGGCGGTGGTTTTTCCTGAGCTCATCAACCATGTTCCGTGTCTGTTTCTTGCAGCAGTCGTCCGTTCTGATTCGCCTGCCTATGGGGGCCTTTTGCCTTTTTTCTTTTTTGTAATGGTGTTTTTCATTCGGTTTGTTGTTCTTTTTCGCTTTTGGGTTACCTGTCAGGCATGTTGACAGCTTTTGATGATCGTTAATAAAATTTGTTTCTTGTTGAAAAAAAAAAAAAAATCTGGCAGATGCAACATAATAAAATCTGAGAAGGTGATGTAGGAAATAGAGTTCAAAATTTTGAGCCTATCACTTTCGGATTGGGCGGTCTTTCTTGGAAATTCAAGCACAAAATTTGGATCACACAATTGATTCAAAATTTGTGCGGAAGCTACAGAAGTTCGTCTTACCTTCCAGTCTATATTGAAGAGACGTAATAGATCATCTGCTTTAGAAGCTACGAAGAACCAGCGCAGATTGGCATGTTACCAAACTTAAACCGGGCAATTCAACTTTCTTCAGGTCCAAATCGATCTAAACACTTCTTCCGACGTTTTTTTTGTAGCACGACTACCAGCACCTCACACTGCTTGCGGAGCACTCCACGCGTCTATTTTAGAAAGTGCATGCATTTCTGGTCGTAAAGTATATTTATTCTCCATTTCACTGTTGTTAATATTTATTCGTAACTGGGCATTGGAACGATAAATTGGTGTGAGTTTTACACATGCAAGATGTCAAAACTTTGTTTAATGCAGCTTTTTTGAGTTAATAAAGCTACTAGCATTGCCTTTCGAATTCAATTGGCAAGTTTTTTACCTTATGATCAAGGTTTGCAAATTAGTAGGAAAGACATAAAGAAAACTTAAACTGATGGTTGCTTTAAATTTAC
This sequence comes from Allium cepa, assembly GCA_030765085.1. Classification (NCBI taxonomy): domain Eukaryota; kingdom Viridiplantae; phylum Streptophyta; class Magnoliopsida; order Asparagales; family Amaryllidaceae; genus Allium; species Allium cepa. The sequence goes on from CM060943.1 coordinate 437,012,296, forward strand.
GGTTTGCTACGTAGAAATATCAATTTTTTCTCTACTTGCAATAGCCTCTCTTTGAATCGTTCCAGATGTGGTCTGATAACCCGACTAGAACATGGATCTAGTTTATGTGTCCGAATTATTTTTCTTATTTTTCATTTATATAAGGTGATGATTGTAGTATATATGTGCAATATGCTGTAGTTTATGAATATTGTTTGTTTTTGTTATTTATTTAAACCGCAGTTTATTATTATAATGTTCATTGCTTCAAATTTGTAGCAGATATTGCCGAATATGGATGTTGCAATGATATACATAGAACATTATTAAGTGTTTCAGAGGTGATTGCAAGTTTTTGATGATTTGCTGAAGTTATGTTACTACTTAAACTATTCGTATTCCAAGAGAAAAAAGTTCCTCTTTTATTCTTCCCATCCACAATGTACCTGTTGCTTTATCTTTTATGATTATACATGATTTTGCTATGTGTTTCATTAATTATGTGGATCTGTTGTTTCATAATTTGATATACCTATTGGCCTTTGAATTACAACCAGGAGATGATTTACTTCATCCTTTTGCTAATGATTTTGCTCTTAACTGTTACTAATGGTATTTGCTATGTGTTTCATTACTTAAGGAATACTGGCCTTTGTACTACAATCATGCAAGCCTTTTAGATGGTTCACGTTATCCTTCTGTATATCTAAGTAGTTAATGTCGGAATACTGGCCTTTGTACTACGATCATACAAGCCTTTTAGATGGTTCACGTTATCCTTCTGCGTATCTAAGTAGTTAATGTCGTGCTAAAGCATCGAAAAATCCTCGTTATAACGCATAGCACTCTTCGACCAATACACTATTTCAATTTAACACTATTAAATAGTGGATCCGCTTCAAACCATGCTATTTTACGCTATACTCGTTAAATTATGGCTTTTTAGCAACCGTTTTAGCAACATTAATATACAAAGGTTTGTTGGCCTACTCTTCTTTTAAAACAACTCAACAAAGTTAGGATAAAGACATAAATTTAAGACATAAGTACTCAATATAAGTTAGAGATATATTATAGTCATCAAATTTAGTCTGCATAAATCACGTTATTCTTCAATTTTGTTATATAAGATTAAACAGTATTTCATTTTCCTACACAAATGATATTTGGATGAGAATAATTAACTTTAAATATTTGATTTTATATCTAATGAAGGTTTTAGCATCTCCGTTGTTTTTCGATATATTCCCATTATAACTTTTTGTACCTCCACTGTTATATCATTGGATTTCCACCTTCCATATAGGAATAAAAAGATCCAACTATTTAGATTTATTAAGTCACTAACTGTTCTTTATTTTGTATTTAAATAGTTGGGTCCATATATATCTATGTGTAAAATTTCTGCGAGGACAATTTGGTAACACAATTTGTGATAAATGAAACTCAAGCATTAAATTATTTATTGATTTCAATCCCGAATGTTAACACAATCGGAAAGAACGGTCAAGATTTAATTATATTTGTGGCTAACTAGACTACGTGTATGTAACATAATTGATGACATAATGGATCTTAAATTATCTTATGTTTTCAATACTAAATGTTTACACAATCGGATAAATCGATATAAGATCTATTATGTTATAGGTACAGCTAAAAGTGTGTGTGTCAAGAATTTAATTGTTCACAACTGTATAATTTAATGTCTAGGTACATTTTTGCGTTCAAATAGACGTCCACATATACATGTGTGTATCAAGAATTTAACTCTTCGCTACTATATAATTTAATGTATAGGTACATTTTGTGTTCAAATAGACATCGACATATGTTTGCACAAAAAATGGACAAACACCTCCAAGTCGTATTATTTAGTTGATTATATGTAATTTTCAATGATTTTAGATGAGTATGTAAATATGAGAAAAGTAGGGGCTGAAATGTAAAAGACACACAGATTTATAGTGGTTCGGCCAGAATGTGCCTACGTCCACTTTATATGTTATTATCTTCTTTCTTTCAGGTTACAAGTACAATGCGTTGTATACAAGTGTATGAAAGTAGTTTGAAAGTTCCTTCCTTGCTTGAGCTCTCAAACTTGTCTGCCATTGTTGTACCCCTGCCCCTCTATTTATAGAATGAGGTAGGGGGCAGGGGTCTTGGAAGTATATAACTGCTGGTGGGCCCGGGCTGAAGCAATTTGGCCTGGCACTTCTGGTTCGGCGAGGCTTCATTCGGTAGAGCTTGGACTGGTGATGGTGGTGTGTGAAGTGGATTGCTGAAGCCTTGATTCGGTGGTAGTGTTGGAGTGGCAGTGGAGTTGATTCGGTCGTGGTTGGTTTGGTGGTAGGGTATTGGAGTTGGTCCGGTGGAGATGTGATGGGAAGGTGGTTCGGTAATAGTGTGGTCCGGTGGAGATGTGATGGGAAGGTGGTTCGGCAATAGTGTGGTCCGGTGGTGGTATTCGGCGGGACATGGACCGGCTATGCCGAATGGAAAGGGGCTGGTCATGCCGGATGGACATGGCTCGTGCTGCCGAATGGAGCTTCCATGCCGAATGGACTTGTGCTCGTGCTGCCGAATGAAGCTTCATGCGTGAGTGCCGAGTGTTCCTTGGCCTTGGTGAATGAACTGGAGGTTATTCATGTCGAATGAGCTATGGCTTGCATTGTCGAATGGTAAAGAGGCCGGTCATGCTGAATGAAGTGGTGACTGCGAACCCGGGTGAAACAGACGCTTCGTTGTCTCAAGATCTTCTGGGTGAGAATTCGCCCAACATTTGCCCCCCAAAGTGGGGCACGTGCTTGCATGTGTCGCGCTTTGTTTCCCTGCGGCAAGAAGGCGTGTTTTGTAATGTCATGGGCTGGATGTTCATATCCTGTTGAGGTCCTGCAAAGGGATTTACAGTTTTAGTATGATTTCAAACGATGACCGTTCGTGGTCGAAACGTTCGGGATGAAGTGAATTGCGCCGTTCGAGGCGAGTTGGTGTGCCCCGAGGGGGCTTTGCATTATCGATGCCAGGTTCACGTTAGAGTGATTCCCTGGATCGTTTGTCAAGGTGGTTTATCGCCAGCTCAGGGCATGCCTAGGGATCGTTCGTGATCCCGTACATGTGTAAGTAGCTTAGCCATTTCGTAATTATCAGAGTCAACTATCCGTCTCACCTATGAGTTTAAAAAGACGTGTCAAAGTGTAAATTCCCACGATGATAGGGTTAATGACCATTCAGAGCGTGCCTATGGACCATTCGTGGTCGCGTACACGTGTGAACGATTTAATTCATGCTAGTGGGAGTTTTACGACTTATTCATCGTTGTCATAATCTTATTTTATTAGTTAGTTCTGGAGTTCGGTACTTATCTGAGTGAAGCGCCCTGCGTGCCCCCAGTTCCTGGTCTTGGACGGTAGATAGAGGGTTCCATTCGGTTCTTGGTTGGTCCGGCTATTCTCATCCGGCTTCTGGTGGTCCGGTATCATTGGTCCGGTTGGGCGAGACATCTGGTTCGGTGGTTGTGAGTTTGCCTATATATAGAGGCCGTACCCCCCTTGTTTTTCTTTACCGAACGAGTAGAGCCGAATCACTCCATTGCCGAATCAAGTGTTTGCCGAACCAACCTTATACCGAACCAGGTATATACTTATTACCGAATACACACGTATGTCCTTGCTTCACCGAATGGGACTACTGCCTTGGAGCCGAATGAGATGAAAACCGAATGGGGTTGAAACCGAATGAACTTGGAAACCGAATGAACTTGGAAACCGAATGAACTTGGAAGCCGAATGAACATGGAAACCGAATGAACTTGTGATCTGGAAGACTTCAGCTTGCGAATGAAATTCCACACTTGCACGCACTTGTTTGTTTACTTTTCTATTTTCCTTGTTCTAATATTAGGTTTTTCTTGTGCTGCAGAAAATGTCTCGCAAAGCGGAAACACGATCAGACAGAAAGAAGTCTAGAGGCACAGGAGAGCCTTCTTCTTCCTCGCCCCCAGTCCAATCAGGATCCGGGCAACACCGATCTATTCCGAAGTCTCTAGTGGACGGATGTGGTCCACAGGAACTTTTGAACTCTCCCCCTGACTGCTTCCCAAGCTCCTTAAAGGAGGAGCAACTTGACGTTATATCCCGTTCCTTTGGGATAGACAGGGCTCTTATGTTGTTACCGGGGGAAGGGGTCATGCCATATGATCCCCCTGAGGGGTACTTCGCTTATAGCCGGTACCATTGCATGTGCGGGGCTATTCCTCCAATCAACGCCTGGATACTAAGCTTCGTCACTTATCTGAAGGTGGCTCCATTCCAGCTTCAGCCCAACTCTTATGCCATTCTGGTATGCTTATATGCTATCTTCCAGAAGAGATATGGGCGCGCCCCCTCCAACCGGGAAATACGATATCTGTACAATCTGAGGGGGTACAGGAAGGGGTCCCCATATATTAGCTTGGAGTCAGCCGTTTCCTTCAAGCCTGTTTTGGATTTATACTCGAAGTATAGCATGTTCAAGAAGGAATGGTTCTTTGTCAGGGATGACTCCGTCTCTATTCGCCGATTTACCTCCGGATGTAAGTAAAAACTCTACTCATAATTCCTGTCTTGGCTGTAATTCACTCTCTTATGCGCTTTTATTTCTTGCTAGCGACAGGTGGTTTTGCGGTTGTGGAAGATGATCGCTTGGTTCGGATGGCAGCAGAAATTGAAGCTATTTCCGGGAGAGACAGATCGGCTGCTTATCTGATTAGGAATGCCAGGCTCTTGTCGTATAATTTGATCCTCCCACATCAGTCCGTAGTCAAACAGAGGGACACGGCAGAAGAGAAGGCTGCCCAGCCTAAAGGTGGGGTGACAGCGAAGGGTGGCAAGAGGAAGCCCTTTGCACAACGTCCAGTCGTAGGAGGCAAGAAGCTCAAGGAGTCCGATGGCCCTTCTCCAAGTACTTGCCCAGATGTCCCGGAGGAGGAAGGTGTAGAAGAGGAGGAAGGAGGTGAAGTTGGAGAAGGGTCGGAGGGTGGAGGAGATGGCGATGGTCAGGGTGGTAGCGGTGTTGCTGCTCTAACCTCTGAGCAGGACCTCGAACTGGATGAGGCTCTCCGTCGGGCCTTCGGGGAGTCAGAGGGGGAGTCGGAAACAGAGAAGGAAACGGAGAAGGCAGAGGAAACCGGCAAAGCTGTGGTTAGCACTGACCCATCCTCTAAGGGTTCCTCAGCTAGGGTGACCCCGGCGATGCAAGGTGAACTTTTGTCTTCTGCCGATTCCATTTTCGATAGGGACTTAGAAATTTTTTACGGTTCACTTCCGTCCTGGAATGAGATCCAGGACTTATTGCAGTATCCCACTCCTCCGCCGGGTTTGTATAATAGATGTGTCTTCTCACTTTTCTTTCTTTTTAACTTAGCACATTTTCATGAACTGCGGATTATTGTATGTTCGTAACACTCGTTCGTTATCCCAGGGGCAGGCCAGGTGGTTAAAACTTCAGATATTCGACACCGCCTCGAACACTTCAAGTCGAGAAGGGCTTCTGCGAAGCCTCCCACTGGTCGTACTGGGGACGTGGTTAGGTATCTTCCTCTTCTCGGGGTCATTGAAGAGAGTATTCAGAAAAGGAAGCGGAGCCGTTCCCTATTTGAGTCTTCTTCTGCTTCGCAGCTTCCTACTCAGCCTCCTCCTACTCAGCCTCCTCTTGATACTACGGAGGAGAGCATGGAGCCCGGCCCCCCTCCTCCTCCTTCCAAGAGTCCTACTATCCTTCGCATAAGGCGTCCCGATATGCCTCACCCCGTGCCTCGTGACCCCTTTTCCGGTCATCCCGATTTAGACCCAAGCTCTCAAGACATTTCATTTGATGAGGCCACGGGCGAGCACCTTCTTCCCCGCAACCCCATGGTAAGAGTGCTGGATGAGGCCAAGTCCCTAGATCTTGATCTGCTTACTACCCGAGTAGTTACTATGGGGGACGAGGCCAAGGCTAATATTGATCGGGTGGCCGAAGAGACTAAGAAGTTAATGGAGCATCATGCTCGATTGGTCAAGGCCGGGGAGGAGATTGGGAGTGCTAACATTCGGTTAAGGCTAAAGGTTGCCGATCAGGCCAAGCAGCTTGCCGACCAAGCCATCCAGATCTCCCAGCATGAGGAAGCTTCCCAGCGTCTGAAAGAGACCATGGAGAAGGCAAGTAGGGCGGAGTTACGGAAAATGGAGGTCACCTGCAGGGAGCGGATTAACATGGCTATTACAACGGTGGATGAGGTTCGAAATGCGGATCTCGAGCGGGTAGAGGAGTTGTCCGGGAGGCTCGAGGCTGCGGAGATGGCCCAGGCCGAGTTGAAGGAGGAGATGGAGGAGATGAGGAGGTCCCTCAAGTTGAAGGAGGAGGAAATGAGGAGGAAGTTCCAGGCTGACTGCTTAAGGTACCAATCAGAGAGGGATGCCGCCGTTGCCAAGCTGCAAGCTTCTGAAGCCCGGGTGAGGGAGTTTGAGGAGAACGAGGGGATGATGGATGAGATGCTGCAGGACATGTACTTCCAAACTTGGAAGGAGGGTGGCTTGTCTTGGATGGACGACTATCCTCGGGTCATGGCCAAGGTATATCTTCAAGCTTTGGAGGAGGCCAGGGTTAATGCGGGTAAGAAAGGCGGAGAGGCTTTCAACTTGAGTGCGGTTACCGCTCAGTTCTCCAAGGAGGAGCAAGCGGCGGTGAAGGAGGGGATGCGGCTGCTTGCTGCAGAGGAAGCGGGTGTACAGCTGGATGATGAGGATCAAGCGGCGGGTGCTGGTGAGTTATTCTTTTCCCTTTCTTTTCCTTCCGTGTTTTCATAACTTGATCGTTCATTTAATGAATTCCTCTTCTGATTCGGACAGGTGGGACTTCAGATCCACATGCTGGGGGCCCTGATCCTGCGGCTAAGTAGGCTGGGGGAGTTGGTGACGGAGTGTGGATGCATCCGCCATCCTTTTGTTTCTTTTTTTTTTTTTCACGCCCTTCATGTTTTATTCGCAGGCGGTAGCTTTGAGTGTCTCGTGTAACTGTTCACGGGTATAGCTGAGCACCCTGCCACCCAGTACGCAGGCTTAGAGCCTCATGAGTGAATGCTTCCTATTTGGTTTCCTGTACTTTAGAGTTTGTTATACAGGATAGGAGAAAAATATTTAAATGAAATGGAAATATAGTAAAAGTAAAACTTCCAGTCACGGAAGGCCGTCGATGTGCTTAAGTTCGTGGCAAACGGGTTTTGTAGTCACTTTCCCTAGCTGTGGGTCTTGGAGACATTTGTCACCCATCTTACGCCTCCGCGGGGAGTTTTCTTTTTTACCACAGCCGCACTTAAGACACATCGGAGCCGAGATCGCGCACGGTAACTACCCGAACCATTATGGTCCGTAATCGTGGGTATTATTCGATTTACCGTGGCCGGCTAGCGTGGGTGCCGTTGGCCGTGAACTACCCCTGGCTGGCCACACCTTATGTTGGGGCTTAAAGTAGGTTCACAGTTACCGACGAGCCGAACGCCGTAATGAGCTGCCATCGGCTATAGTCGGCCTTTATGATGACTTATAATCGGCTCATTACAGTTGGCTTTGAGGGCAGGCGCGCAATGAGTTAACCCGCAGCAGAGGGATGCCGGGGCAAAAGAGTCTCATTGGCGAGTGCATAGAATCGTAGCGTACCTGTTAGGCCTAGTCCAGATGAGGCCGCGGTGCGTCTTGAGTGGAGATGCCATAGAATTTTGTTCAACAGAAAGGGATAACGCTTAACAAGTAGCCAAGACATAAAGGAACAAGTTAAAAAGAGACAAGATTTTTTAAAGTGGTTCGGCACGAAAATGCCTACGTCCACTGATTCTCTTTGTTAATTCACTTCATATGGGCAGTACAAGTTAAGAAAAGTATCGACGGAGGTGTCGGATGTTCCATGCCCTCTGGAACACCTCTCCGTCCACTGTTGACAAAATGTAAGCTCCGTTGTGGAGATCTTTGTGAATTACATATGGTCCGTCCCAGATGGGGTCCAGTGCCCCGGGGCGCGGAAAGATTCGCCTGAGGACAAGATCTCCTTCTTGTAAGCTGCGATGCTTGACTTTGGAATTGTATAGTGCTGCCACTTTTTGTTTGTGAGCTGCTGCTTTGAGTGCTGCATCGTTTCTCCTTTCCTCAATCAGATCCAAAGACATGAGGAGGAGTTCTTCGTTTTCTTCTGGGTTGTAGTGGATCCTACGGTGGGAAGGCACAATAGTCTCAACTGGGAGCATTGCCTCCGATCCATATGCCAAAGAGAAAGGAGTATGTCCCGTTGATGTTCTGAAAGATGTGCGGTATGCCCATAGTGCCGTAGGAAGTTCGTCCACCCAAGCGCCTTTTGACTTTTCAAGTTTCTTCTTGATTAGGGTTTTGAGAATTTTGTTGACAGCTTCAACTTGTCCGTTTGCCTGAGGGTAAGCTACTGATGAGAAGCTTTTATGAATTCCATGCTCTTGGCACCAGTCGGCAAATTCTTCGCTGTCAAATTGGAGTCCGTTGTCTGATACGATTTTGAGGGGGACTCCATACCTGCACAGAATGTTTTTGATCAAGAAGTTGATAACTTTTGCTGAAGATATTTTATTTAAAGGTTCCGCTTCCACCCATTTGGTGAAATAATCGACTGCCACTATAGCATATTTGGCTCCGCCTCGGCCCGTTGGCAGTTCGCCAATTAAGTCAATTCCCCATACGGCAAAGGGCCAAGGGCTGGTCATTTGAGTAATTTCGTTTGTGGGTAGTCGAGGGATCTTGGCGAACTTCTGACATCTGTCGCATTTCTTAACGAAGTCTAGGGCATCTTTGTTTAGTGTGGGCCAGTAATATCCATATCGGAGTATCTTTCTTGCCAAAGTCTGTCCTCCAGTGTGATCTCCGCATCCTCCCTGATGGATGTTTGTTAATATCTCCTTGGCTTCCCTTCCGGCGACGCATCTTAATAGGGGGCTAGAGAAACCACGCCGGTAGAGGATGCCTTCTTGCATTGTGTAGTGGGGAACTTTCCTCAAGATCTTCTTGGCTTCGTCACGCCTGTCGGGTAGTATGCCATCTTGCAAATATTTCCGGATAGGAGTCATCCAGGTTCCTTCTTCGATTGCAGTTATCAGATTCGCTTGTTCGAAACTCGGGGCTAGCTGCCTTGAGATTACTAGTGCTCCGGGAATGGTGCTGTCCTTCATACTAGCTTGCTTTGCAAGTTCATCTGCCTCTTGGTTTTCTTCTCGAGGAATGTGTTTGATTAGATAATGGTCCAATCGATCGAGCAGCAGTCTGGTTTTCTTTAGGTATGCTGTGAGCCGTTCTCCTCGAGTCTGGAATTCTCCTAGTACCTGGTTTACGATAAGCTGAGAATCACTATGAATACATAAGGAATTGATCCCAATTTCTAGGGCCAGTTCCAATCCCGCTATTACTGCTTCATATTCAGCATCGTTGTTAGTGGCCGTGAACTCCAATCTTAATGCATAGTACAACTTTCTTCCCCTGGGGGTGACGATCACAATACCTGCCCCCGAGCCTTGTTCGTTCGATGCTCCGTCTACAAAGAGGTTCCACTTGATGTTTTTTGCTACTTCGGATTGTTCCTTGCCTTCGTTGGTAGTGAATTCGGCAATGAAATCAGCCATGGCTTGTCCTTTGATAGCGGTGCGGGGATGGTAGGTGATATCATACTGACTTAGTTCGATGCACCATTTGAGGAGTCGCCCAGAAGTGTCAGGACGATGGAGCACTTGTCTTAGTGGTTGATCGGTTAGAACCCTGATGGAGTGAGACTGGAAGTAGTGTCGCAGTTTCCGTGACGCGATCAATAAACAATATGCTAACTTCTCAAGTTTAGGATATCTGGCTTCTGCCCCCGTAAATCTCTTGCTTACAAAGTAAACCGGACGTTGTGTGCGGTCTTCTTCTCTTACCAAGGCGGCGCTTAGAGCATGAGATGATACAGCGAGGTATAGGTATAACACTTCACCTTCATTTGGAGTTGAGAGTACTGGTGGTCTCTGAAGGTGTTCGATTAGGTTGAGGAAGGCTTTTAAGCATTCGTCGGTCCACTCGAACCTCCCGTTGTCTTTCTTGAGTGCTTCGAAGAAAGGGACACACTTGTCAGTTGCCTTGGAAATGAATCTGCTTAGGGCGGCCACCTTTCCGTTTAGGCTCTGCATTTCTTTCCGAGTGGAAGGTATCCTTATTTCTTTTAAAGCTCGGATTTGTTCAGGGTTTGCTTCGATTCCTCTGGCGTGGACGATGAATCCTAAGAATTTTCCCGATGATACTCCGAAGGAGCATTTTAGAGGATTCAGCTTCATTCCATATCGGCGAAGTACCCGAAACATATCGTCCAGATGGCTTACATGGTCGTTGGCTTTCCTGGACTTCACCAACATGTCATCCACATATACTTCCATAGTACGTCCTATCAGTTCTGCGAACATTTTGTTGACGAGGCGTTGATAGGTAGCTCCAGCATTTTTGAGTCCAAAAGGCATGACTTTGTAACAATATAATCCGCGGTCGGTGATGAAGCTAGTGTGGTCCTGATCGGGAGCGTGCATGGGGATCTGGTTATATCCGGAGTATGCATCCATAAAAGATAGGAGTTCGTGCCCAGCTGTGCTGTCCACGAGTTGGTCAATTCGGGGAAGTGGGAAGCAGTCTTTCGGGCAAGCGTCATTCAGATTGGAGAAGTCAATACATGTTCGCCACTTTCCATTGGCCTTTTTTACTAGCACTGGGTTAGCGATCCATTCTGGGTAGATGGCTTCCCGTATGAAGTCATTAGCAAGTAGATTTTTTACTTCCTCATCAAGGGCTGCTGATCGCTCTGCCCCCATGCTCCTCTTTTTCTGCTTTACTGGTACCTTGGTGGGATCGATGTTCAACATGTGGCACGCTACGTCTGGAGAGATTCCTGTCATATCGGCGTGGGTCCACGCAAATACATCTAAGTTGTGGCGGAGAAAGTCAATGAGTTGACCCTTTAATTCCGTTTTCAGCTGAGATCCGATTTTTAATAGTTTACTTGAATCGTGCTTATCTACAGATACGAATTCCATAGCCTCTGCAGGCTCGGCGGTAGCCTCCTCCTCTTTATCCCGGGGGTCTAGTTCATTGAAGGGATCGCTTGTGTATCGAAGAGGAGGGGCTTTCTTTAGTTGCTATGCCTCCAAGCTTTTCATGCAGAGAGTAGTCTCTGCATCTTTTCCTTTATTCTTTCTGCGGTTGTTGCGAAGCTCAGTTACATAGCAGTCTCGGGCAGCGTCTTGATCTCCTTCTACTTCTCCTATTCCGTTGTCTGTCGGGAATTTCATCTTCAGGCACCAGGGGGCTAGGACAATTTGGAAGTCAGACAAGGCTGGTCTCCCCAAGAAGGCGTTGTAAGCCGAGTGGTTCTCTATTAGCACGAACGTTTGTTTTCGCACCACGGAGCGGGGATGACTTCCTATTTCGACGAAGAGGTCAAGTTGCCCGAGGGGCATTTTTGCATTTCCAGTGAAACCGTGCAGTGGTTTGTCGCAGGGAGACACATCCTTCATTGATAACTTCATTTTGTCGAAAGCATGTTTGAACAAGATGTTTACGGAGCTTCCCGTGTCTATTAGAATCCGAAAAACTTTAGCAGGGCCGAACCAGGCAGAGATGACCATAGGATCCATATGTGGGTACTGTCTTCCTTCCAAATCGCGTCTACTGAATATGATGTCGTCGCTCTCTTTTCGTTTCGGTTGGCGTTCTTCTGTGACGGAGTTAACGTATCCTTCGGCATTTCTAAGCGACTTGCCGTACCTTTCCATCTCTGCCCAACTTCTGTCGGCAATGTGTGGTCCTCCTGAGATGGTAAGGACTACTATCTTCTCTTGACTAGAGCCACTGGTGTTGTGATTGTTGCGACTCCCTCCGCCTACTTCTGGGAGGGGTTGCTTTGAGTTCTCATTGGCAGGAGTTGGAGTCCTGTTCTGACTTTTCACATAACGTTCCAGTCTTCTTCTTCTAATGTGTTCTTCGATCAAGTCCCGAAGATGGTGGCATTCATTGGTGTCATGTCCGTGGGATTCGTGGAAGCGACAGAACTTTCCGGACTTGAGTGCATTATCTGATTCTTTCTTGTGCGGGGGGCGCTTGTATCCGAGTTCGCCCTGAGTGGCTAGGTAGATGTTTTCGATTGTTTCATTCAAAGGAGTGTAGGAGTCAAATCTTGGCCCTGGTCGATATTGGCGCTTCTCACCCTTTCTGCCCCCAGCATTGTCTCTAGATTCATTTCTTCGAGCGTCCTTAGCTGCAGTGGGAACCTTGTCCTGAATTATCTTGCCTTGTTGCCCTGGCTGCCTCTCCGTAGCAGCGTCTTCAAGTCTCATATACTTTCCAGCTTCATGGAAGAAATCAGGCAAGGTAACTGGTTTTTCCTTAGTTAATCTTCTGGCAAACTTGGTGTCTGGATGCACACCACTACAGAGGGCCATTAGAGTGAGTTTTTCATCGGCATCTTGAACTGCTGCCGCTGCGGCGTTGAACCGTGTTAGATATTGTTGTAGCGTCTCTCCGGTTTTCTGTTTGACATTGGATAGAGAATAAGCATCCCTGGGTTGTTCCACATGGATGCGGAACTGGCTAATAAACCTTTCTTTTAACATCTCCCATGAGTTGATGGATCCTTGGGGTAGATGGCAGAACCAGGAGGTAGCTAGATCTGATAGGAATAGCGGAAAGCATTTACATAATACTCCTTCTGTTGCTCCACTCATGAGCATATGCTGGGTGTATCTCTGCAGGTGTACGATGGGGTCGGAAGTTCCTTTGTAAGGTTCCATGGTTGGCATTTTCCATTCCCGGGGAGTGATGGCAGTTTCGATATTTCGGGTAAAGGGACTGGTGACCCTAGCGCCTATTCCCCGGTCCCTTTGCTCCCGTTGGACACATTCTCTGAATAATCGTGCCATCCGCTCGTCAGAACTTGGAGCGGACAAAAATGAGCTCGGTTCTTCCCTGCGGGATCTATCTCGCCCAGATGACCTGTAGGGATGGTACAGTCTATCACCTCTAGCATTATCCAGTGGTTGTCTTTGGCTGCTTGGATGCACGCTAGGACCAGCTACAGTTGCCCCCTGCCTTGATCTTCCCCTGTGGGGTTCTGTTTCGAGCACATCCATGGGGTCAACTTCGGGCTGGGTTCTAGCTCGGCTCCGTTCAGCGGGGTTTCTATGATTAGGTGGCATGACTGGCTCAGCTACATCCGACCCTCGCCTGGTGCCTCCCCCGCTAGGTTCGGTTCCAAGGGCTTCCTCGAGTCGGAATTCGGGCTGAGTCCGGGCGCGGCCCCTATCATCGTTTTTCCTGTTGATAGCTTGTTCGAAGAGTGAAGACCTTTGTTGCCTCCGGGATCCTCCGGATTGGGATTCACCCCATGATTCAGTGTTGCGGTTGGACTCTTCAGCGTCCCTTAAGCGTGTCATGAGTTGGTCCACCAAAGTTTCTTGTTGGGATGTGAAGCGGTTAGTTACTTCAGCCACAACCCTGTCCAGATCTGCCCTAGTGATTGGTTGTTCCGTTGCGGGACCAGTTGGATTTTCCTGATTTTCATCTGGTACTGCTGTTGAAGTGGGCTGATCTGTGATTGCTGGATCTGGAAGGCTGCTAGTTGCGATGTTCTTTCCTTTGTTAACATCCCTTCTCTGTTTGGAAGGCATGATTTCTAAGCAACGAGTGATGTCGTTAGGAAAAAGGTTGAGTGGGAGAAGATGAAGTTTGAGTTCAGTTCTCAGTGAAAGCACCAAAAATGTTTGCACAAAAAATGGACAAACACCTCCAAGTCGTATTATTTAGTTGATTATATGTAATTTTCAATGATTTTAGATGAGTATGTAAATATGAGAAAAGTAGGGGCTGAAATGTAAAAGACACACAGATTTATAGTGGTTCGGCCAGAATGTGCCTACGTCCACTTTATATGTTATTATCTTCTTTCTTTCAGGTTACAAGTACAATGCGTTGTATACAAGTGTATGAAAGTAGTTTGAAAGTTCCTTCCTTGCTTGAGCTCTCAAACTTGTCTGCCATTGTTGTACCCCTGCCCCTCTATTTATAGAATGAGGTAGGGGGCAGGGGTCTTGGAAGTATATAACTGCTGGTGGGCCCGGGCTGAAGCAATTTGGCCTGGCACTTCTGGTTCGGCGAGGCTTCATTCGGTAGAGCTTGGACTGGTGATGGTGGTGTGTGAAGTGGATTGCTGAAGCCTTGATTCGGTGGTAGTGTTGGAGTGGCAGTGGAGTTGATTCGGTCGTGGTTGGTTTGGTGGTAGGGTATTGGAGTTGGTCCGGTGGAGATGTGATGGGAAGGTGGTTCGGTAATAGTGTGGTCCGGTGGAGATGTGATGGGAAGGTGGTTCGGCAATAGTGTGGTCCGGTGGTGGTATTCGGCGGGACATGGACCGGCTATGCCGAATGGAAAGGGGCTGGTCATGCCGGATGGACATGGCTCGTGCTGCCGAATGGAGCTTCCATGCCGAATGGACTTGTGCTCGTGCTGCCGAATGAAGCTTCATGCGTGAGTGCCGAGTGTTCCTTGGCCTTGGTGAATGAACTGGAGGTTATTCATGTCGAATGAGCTATGGCTTGCATTGTCGAATGGTAAAGAGGCCGGTCATGCTGAATGAAGTGGTGACTGCGAACCCGGGTGAAACAGACGCTTCGTTGTCTCAAGATCTTCTGGGTGAGAATTCGCCCAACAACATACATCTGTGTGTGTCAAGAATTTAATTGTTCGCTACTATATAATTTAATGTATTTTCTTTTAACAATATAAAGTAATTTTTGTTGAAGATATTATTGTTACGCATTTAATTGAAATTGATGAATTACTACAACAAATGGTTTTTTATAAGAGGGAATCAGAGAAAATGACAAATCTTGAAAAAAAATTGGGTTGAAGGAAACTAAGTTTCATTTTTAGACCAAAAGACAAATGCGAGTTATAATTAGCATTATATTCAACTTTTACACTATACAAAATACTATTCATATCTAGCATTATATTCTGTTTTACACTATACAAAATGCTAGTTATAACTAGCATTATCCTTCAGCCTCAAAAATAAACTTTTGGTCCTTCAGCCTAAATTATTTTTATAAATATGTCATTGTGCCCTATTTTTTTGTTTTTATAATTTATAAATTAATGGTCAATTTTTCAACGTTGTACTGTTATTATCATTGCTTACTTTTAACCATGTTATTTTATTTCTCTTATTTTCTACCGTCTGTTACTTCAGCTGTATTATTTTATTTTTTCAAATTTGGTGTAACAATTTATATTCCAATGTACATATTTTATAATTTCGCACTCTTTGTATTAATTTAAAATTTAAGACAATTTACTAATATTTGATCAAAAATGATTACATAATTTAAAACGGATAAAAATACAACACAACCAGAAAAGCATCTTCCATGGGAGTGCATCTAATTCCCATGGTATCATTAATATCAACTGATTTAATTTCAATCAAAATCACGCTGATTTAGTCGAGTTTGTGGGGATTGGGGAAGAACATCTTTTTAAAATTGGTACGACTAAAAGTGGACTATAAAGATATCACTGTACACGGACCCCACTACTTTTTCCCTATATTGACGTCATCATCCAACGTTTCGCTATTTCTACTTGAGGAATAGGCTAGTACCAAATAATTGAAACTTTTGTTGGCATATTGAGCATATGATAAATAAAACACACTTTTCAGTGCTTAATTATGCTTTTCCTCCTATACATGCAGTTGGGCGAAAGTTTGTGGCATCATCCAAAAAGAAAAAGAAAATAACGTGTAGAAGTGGCGTAATTGACAACGTTTTTTCCACAATCAAAACGTTTTCAAATTTATCAAGCTTATGGATAAGCAGTGTGTTTTTACAAGAAACGGTGCATTTCATATTATTTCATGATAGCAACTTTTTGGTAAGCAAACAGTACAACCATGCGGTATTAATCGAAGAGAAAAGTGGGAAAAGTTTAAAAGCATTCGGAAATTATCGTATGGGAATAGTACAAGAAAAAAATTGGGACACTAGAAAGAATAAAATATGGTATTCACATATATTTATGGGTACAAATTCCCCAATCCTCAAAGTTCATGTGTATTCTGTCCTATAAGTACAGCCATTCATTTTGAGCACGACTATTTAATTTTCTATATAGTTAATCAATGATTTTGATTAGCTAGGAATATAAAACACACAGTTTGATCATAGAGAAATTGAACCAATTTTTTCGAAGAAAAATGGATATTTAACGTGTGTAACAATTTTATAGAATAATCGATGCAAGAAAAAATGGAAGTGCAATTATTGTATAAGAAACAACTTTCTTGCTGCACATCCACCAAGTAGTTTTTTCTTTTTCTCCCACTAATTAGAATTAAAAAACGACAAATTAAAGTTGACATTACGTCCTTCGGACGCGTCAAACATATGATAGGCGTATTTGATTCATCTGGTTAAACAATCGAAATTGATTGGTCCGTCCAAATTCGAACATTCGCCATTTTCTTCTTTAGAATCATTCACCTCCATTTATCTTCACCAAATTACTCTTCCTCCCACTCTATTTTGAAAATTCTTCCTATTTTGTTGTTTCTACGTCGCTTATTTAAGATAATATCGTCGAATTTGTGTTGTACATACCAGTATCTACCTTTAATGTTTTTCTCAATTTTTTTTTATTTTTTTTTCCTTCTAATGCCGGCTCATAAAACTTTTGTTTTGTCTACCCACCACATTGTAAATCGTTGACTAAGTAACAGACATTGACATTTACACTACTAGAATCGGCCTGTATAGTGTCTAAGCTTTGCGTCGGCCAGAATCGGTTAAAAAACGCGGTCGATTCTAGCCGACGCAATATCGCATTACAGAAGCAACAATCCAGTAGCAGTTTCTCATTCTCTTCCCTCCCATTTTCTCTTCCAAAACCCTCCTCCTCGTCACCCGCCGCAGCTGTCTGCCGTCACCACCGTCTCAAGTCAACATCTAGCCTCCGACGTCTCCAAAACTCTCCGGTATCTCCTTTCTTCCCGATTTCAGTTTATTTGAGATATGATTTAAACCCTAAATTTTGAAATTAGTTGATGGTGGATCAGAAATTGATGATTGGTTGGTATTATTCGATGATATTACTGTTTTAGATTGGTTTGGAAATATAATTTTGACATTGTCGGCTTGAAATTAGGAAAATTAGGTAAAAGAGTTGATTATCAATTTGTAATTGTTGATTGTGGCGTATGGGTTGATGTTAATGGTGTACATTACTTGATAATAAAAGGTATTAGTTGATTTAATATAAAAAATCTATTTTTACTAATTATATGTGTGAACAACTTATTTTAGTTTACATAATTGGCAAATTAAAAATTAAAATAGTTAAACGAAAGTTATATTACGTTGTAAAATTTCAAATTTAGTTAATAATTATTTAAATAGTTGAATGAATATTGTTAATTATAAAAGTTTTATTTTTTAAACCCCTTAAAGCACTTTTGGTCCCCTCTGACAAGTGTTGTATATGATCGTTATATAGCAGTTCGGTTTTTCACAGAACGGACATCTATATTCATCTGATACAATATTTGTCGGATTTGTCCCTGTATTGGACAAGTTACGAATACAATGAAGTATAATTACATTTTGTAAATCATATCATTTTAAACGATTCATAAAATTTCGATAGCACTTCCGTTTTGTTCTCTGTGTGCACGTATTTGTGTATGATACAGGGAATAAAGTGGAAGTGTTGCTGAAATTTTATGAACCGTTTAAAATTATATGATTTACTAAATGTAATTACTTCATCGTATTTGTAATGGGAAGTAGGATGGTCGACCATCAAAGTTAAAACAATAAAGCAAAAAGAAAAAAATAAATCGAATTGATTATTTGGATTAATAAACGATAAACTTTACTGTTTTTCTAACATATATTTTCAAATCAGAAAAAATGTTCGATTATTTTCTCGACCGTAGTTGGATGTATGAAGTCAGAACTGGTATGAAAGATTCAATAAAGAAACATTTCTGTAACGGTGTACACGAATTTATTAGATTCGCTAAATCTAATAATTGTAATAACGAAGAACTTCGTTGCCTGTATAGTAAGTGCAAACATTTGAAGCATTGGAAAACAGATATAGTTGAAGTACATTTGTATAAAAATGGTTTTGTGTCGAATTATTACTTGTGGGATCGTCATGGAGAACTTCTTGCACCCACACCTAATCCTGTAGCATTAGATGACAATAATGTTATGACGAATCCAATAGAAAATATGGTGAAAGATGCAGCACGATCAAATGTTTGATCAAGATGACGATGAAGATGTAAATGTCGAAGAAGAACCGACTGTGGGAGCTAAAAAAATATATGATTTATTGGACTCTGCTAAAAGGTCGTTGTAGGATGGTTGTAAAAGTGGAACCGAATTATCAGTAACTGCCGAATATATTACTATGAAATTAAAATTCAACCTTATAAAAGCTGGATTTACAGCAGTTGTACAAGCAGCAAAACGACACATGTCACCCAATAATCTGATGTGCGATAGTCATTATAAAGTGAAAAAACTTATGTCCGCTTTCGGTCTGCCGTACCAAAAGGTAGATACATGTGTAAAAGGTTGCATGTTGTATTGGAAAGATGGACAGACGCCAAATCTTAATCTGTAATGGTAAACATGCTTGTCCGTAACGATAGTATCTAATAATACTTTATTTCACAGCTAGAAAATCATAAATTAAATTTTTTTCGTGTCAAACTTTTATTTATAATCGCAGGAGTCATATGAGGCGGAGCGGACACGTATTGCGCAGACCACCGGACGTGAGGAGTTGACCGTTGAGGAGTCAAACCATATTTGGGACGCATCGTAGATCCGTCTACGCGAAATAGGCGATATAGTTATGGAAATATGAAGGTAAACTGCTTCATTAACTAAAATATACAATTAATATGATATGAAGCATAAATTATAACTAGCTATTAACTATTTCACAGGCGATATCGTCCCAGAGGGCTTACAAGAGATCCCAGGCAGAGGAGGAGATAGCTTTGTTGCGTCAGCAGATTGCGGAGATCAATGACTGGCGGAAGAGCAATGCTTTTGCACAGTAGCTCGACGCGCATATCGCGGCATACTTGACAGAGCATGGAAGAATGCCTGGAGAGGATGCGTCTAGGGATGATGAGTAGGTAAGGTTGTGCTTAACACATTTTTTGCGTTGTTTTGTGTTGAACTTATTGTTGTTTGATGTATGATGATGAGTAGAACAATGATATATGATTTGTTTGATAGTGCTTATATGTATTGTTGAGTAAGATGTATATTAGTGAACGTTGTGTTTGATTGATGAGTTTTTGGATATAAGTTGTTGTTTGATGGAAAATTGTGAATGTTGTGTTTGATTGATGAGAGGTTGGTGTTATACTTGTGTTGGAAGATTGAATGTTGTTATAGTTCGATGGAAATTGTTTATATTGTGGTTTGAGGGCGCAAACAGCAGCCGTTTACAAACAGCAGAACATATGCTTGCGTCGGCTTTTTAGCACCTGTTTTAGCAACATTAATATACAAAGGTTTTTTGGCCTAATCTTCTTTTAAAACAAGTAAACAAAGTTAGGATAAAGACATAAATTTAAGACGTAAGTACTCAATATAAGTTAGAAATCTATTATAGTCATCAAATTTAGTCTGCATAAATCATGCTATTCTTCAATTTTGTTATACAAGATTAAACAGTATTTCATTTTCCTACATAAATGATATTTGAATGAGAATAATAACTTTAAATATTTGATTTTATGTCTAATGAAGCTTTTTGCATCTCCGTTGTTTTCCGATATATTCCCATTATAACTTTTTGTACCTCCACTGTTATATCATTGGATTTCCACCTTCCATATTGGAATAAAAAGATCCAACTATTTAGATCTATTAAGTCACTAACTGATCTTTATTTTGTATTCAAGTAGTTGGGTCCATATATATATATCTGTGTGTAAAATTCTGCCAGGACAATTTGGTAACACAATTTGTGATAAATGAAACTCAAGCATTAAATTATTTATTGATTTCAATCCCGAATGTTAACACAATCGGAAAGAACGGTCAAGATCTAATTACATTTGTGGCTAACTAGACTACGTGTATGTAACCCAATTGATGACATAATGGATCTTAAATTATCTTATGTTTTCAATACTAAATGTTAACACAATGAGATAAATCGATATAAGGTCTATTATGTTATGGGTACAACTAAAAGTGTGTGTGTCAAGAATTTAATTGTTCACTATTGTATAATTTAATGTCTAGGTACATTTTGCGTTCAAATAGACATCCACATATACATGTGTTTATCAAGAATTTAATTGTTCACGACTATATAATTTAATGTATAGGTACATTTTGTGTTCAAATAGACATCGTCATATACCTGTGTGTGTCAAGAATTTAATGGTTCGCTACTATATAATTTAATGTATTTTTTATTTTTGTTTCTGACAATATAAAGTAATTTTTGTTGAAGACATTATTGTTACGCATTTAATTGAAATTGATGAATTATTACAACAAATGGTTTTTTATAAGAGGAAATTAGAGGAAATGACAAATCTTGAAAAAAAAATAGGTTGAAGGAAACTAAGTTTCATTTTTAGACCGAAAGACAAATGCGAGTTATAATTAGCATTATATTCAACTTTTACACTGTACAAAATGCTATTTATATCTAGCATTATGTTATGTTTTACACTATACAAAATGCTAGCTATAACTAACATTGTCCTTCAGCCTAAAAAACAAACTTTTGGTCCTTCAGCATATTTTTTTTTATAAATATGTCCTTGTGCCTATTTTTCTATTTTTATAATTTATAAATTAACGTCAATTTTTCAACGTTGTACGGTTGTACTGTTATTATCATTGCTTACTTTTAACCATGTTATTTTATTTCTCTTATTTTCTACCGTCTGTTACTTCAGTTGTATTTTATTTTTCAAATTTGGTGTAACAATTTTTATTCCAATGTACATATTTTATAATTTCGTACTCTTTGTATTAATTTAAAATTTAATACTAATTACTAATATTTGCTCAAAAATGATTACATAATTTAAAACGAATACAAATACAACACAACCAGAAAAGCATTATCCATGGGAGTGCATCTATTTCCCATGGTATCATTAATATCAACTAATTTAATTTCAATCAAAATCCCGCTGATTTAGTCGAGTTTGTGGGGAAGAACATCTTTTTAAAATAGGTACGACTAAAAGTGGACTATAAAGATATCATCATACACGGACCCCTCTATTTTTTCCCTATATTGGCACCATCATCCAATGTTTCGCTATTTCTACTTTGGGAACTGAGCATATGATAAATAAAACAGACACTTTTCAGTGCTTAATTATGCTTTCCCTCCTATACATTTAATTTTCTATATAGTTAATCAATGATTTTGATTAGGTAGGAATATAAAACACAGTTTGATCATAGAGAAATTGAACCAATTTTTTTGAAGAAAAATGGGTTTTTAACGTGTAACAATTTTATAGAATAATCGCTGCAAGAAGAAATGGAAGTGCATATTATTGTATAAGAAACAACTTTCTTGTTGCAAATCCACCAAGTAGTTTTCCCTTTTTATCCCACTAATTCGAATTAAAAAACCACAAATTAAAGTTGACATCACGTCCTTCAGACGCTTCAAACATATATACGCGTATTTGATTCATCTGGTTAAACAATCAAAATTGAATGGTCCGTCCAAATTCGAACATTCGCTCATTTTCTTCTTTAGAATCATTCATCCTCCATTTATCTTTACCAAATTACTCTTCCTCCCGCTCTGTTCTGAAAATTCTTTCTATTTTGCTGTTTCTACGTCGCTTATTTAAGATAATATCATCGAATTTGTGTTGTACATACTGTATCCGCCTTCAATCTTTTTCTCAAATTTTTTGATTTTTTTTCTAACGTCAGCTCATAAACCTTTTGTTTTGTCTACCCACCGCATTGTAAATCGTTGACTGAGTAACAGACGTTGACATTTATTCGATATTTGATCCGCAAACATTGGATATTTCTCATAAAGGTTGAATTGGTTATTATTATGATGAAAGTACCAATGCCTTCAACGTACAGATAGATGTCGATTGCAACCTCAATCAAATGAAAAACAAATTCCACAACCTAAAGCACACTAGAACCCTTGTAACAAGCTATTGGGGATTGAAGACAGGTTAATGTGGAGAAGAAAGATGACGAGTGATGATATACATTTGCTAAGAAGTACAGCAAACTTAGGGAGCAGAACATAAACTAAATAAGATAAAAATAATAATTATTCACAATAAAACAATTAAAACATCATTTCAAATGCTCCTTTCACAGCATAAAAACACACTCTCCTTTCATGTATTTTCAAATGCACATTTATCGTGCCCATTTCGTGTGATAAAAGAATGCACTCTAAAGTTCTGTAAAAAGTGGATGGAAAACTGACATTGGAGAAGATCAATTTAGATGTACGGTTATGTTATTTCTTCAAAATTCAATTAGTTATTGTTAATCAAATAATTATTTAAATTATAAAATAATAGTAGTAATAATTAATAATTAAATGGGTTGCTATCTGGGGAAAAATAAAATGCATAATGAAACACAGTATGACAGGCTGTTGGATCTCATTTGCTCCGTTTGGGAGTTTTGTGAACCCGCTACAGGAAGTTTCATGAGCAGTGGTTTTGACAGTCAATGATCATAGCACGGTTTTATGAGTATTGTTATAGGTCGATCAATACATGCATGAGGTTTTAAATATTCCGCTTTTAAGATTTTTTTTCAATAAAATAACATTATATATTTATCCTTATATTTATTCTCTAGTTTTGTAAAGATCGATCAATATTTCAATATAATTAGTAGGTATATAATTGAAAAAAAAGTTAAAAGTTCTCAAAACACTCATTTTGATGGCTAGGAATTACTATCAAAAATTGCACCAACAGGTTTTTGTTGATTTTATAACCAACAAAAATCGAAATGAAAGTAAACTTACAAGTAAGGATCATAACAATATCTGCAATACAGAGTCGTCCAAAATCAATTAAAATAGGTAGAAAAATCCTTCCAGCGAAGCTGAACGATGAGACGAAATCATGGAAACGTGTAATTGTAACCACCAATCATGTTGCCTACTTGTAGATACCCATAAGTAATAACTAACATTATAATATTGAGTACTTAACCAATATAATTATAATTCCTATTTATAGATTTTCGCTTTTACGACAAAACCGGTTTCCTTTTATTTTAAAAAGAACACTCAACTTCCGTCGTACATATTAGAATAAT
Source organism: Allium cepa (assembly GCA_030765085.1). NCBI lineage: Eukaryota > Viridiplantae > Streptophyta > Magnoliopsida > Asparagales > Amaryllidaceae > Allium > Allium cepa. The sequence goes on from CM060943.1 coordinate 437,035,697, forward strand.
TTTCAAATTTAAATTAGATGAATTTCAGAATCATTGAACCAATAACATTATTCGATCTTTCATAAAGTATACAAATTAATTTTGCAAACGTTCACGAAAAACAAGCATAAAATTTATAGCATAAAGTATCAGAGAAAGTAAAATATGTGTAGCTTCATTATTTAGAAATGTTATATTTTGGAATGGATAATATTTGTATAACTAAAACTATGCTATTTTTGTAAATCTTAAGAGTAATTAGCATTTTTGGTTAAAAGTCGCATATTTTAATAAAATATAAAATGGATATAGTTTTATTTAGCAGCTTCTCAAAATACAAAGCAAAATTAGTTTTATAGAAATAACAGTTGAAAATTAATTTAAAGGTTAAATTTTTAAGGCTTTTATAAAAAAAAGTAGATAGTGGCATAGTTTTCAAGACTGGGCAGTGAGTGAATCGTGAAGATTTAAGTTTTAAACTTTTGATAGTTCAACCGGTCAAACTGTCAGAATCGTGAATGTTTTATTTAGAAATTTTGCACATTTAACTACAAGTTATACGCAAGAATATTGAAATAAAAATGCTATGTATACGAGTTGCAAAAAGTCTTCAGGGTCTACAACCAAAGTTTTACTGCTGTAGTGCATAACTGCACTAATGCAACTGCAGTTGTGTATACAATAACAGTGTACAACGATAGAAGTTTAGTAACGGCGAACTTAATAAAGTTTGCATAGTACAAGAAATATTGTCAATAGTGACAGCTAATAGTCGCCGCGAGCCGTCGACGACCATCGCTACCGATTTAACTGTTTTTACAGTCGTCGATCAACAGTTTAACGGCAGCGTTGTTGATGACTATAGCAACGGCTTATGTTGGCTAGCCATTGATAATCGATGAATACGTGTCTTCTTATATAACCGTAATGCTTAGACCATTACGGTGTCACTAGCCTTTGATAGCCGTCGCTTACTTGGAACCTGTAAGCCATCACCATCCGTCGCAAGCCTGAAACACAGATTTGGTTTCCAACTTATTTATCGACCATCCAACCACACATCCACATTCATATCTCTAAAGACATCATATTCAATACATACAAATTCAGTTCCAAACAATATGATATCATATGTATCACACATAATCAAATTTATATCAAAAAATCACCATACATATCAATATTTCAACAAACAAAACAACCATACCTACAAATCCACTCGTCCATCAACCAAACAAATATTAAACATCCACCTATCCATCAATCATCCACAACGAACACAAGTATCAAATCCATCAAATATTTACAAACAAAATATGTCAAATATTCCTCAACCATCAATCAAAACGGTAACAACCCGCATATTTTACGATTGAATATTTAAATATTTTATTTTAATATTTTATCGTTAGTCGGATTTTAGCCCGAAAAGTTACTTTTTGCATACGGTCGAATTAGGACTCGGGACCCCTTCCACTGAGTTCAAAACGCCGTTTGCGATTTTTTTAAGTATAAACTTTGATATGTTTGGAGTTAGTGGAATTTTGCTACTTTTTCACTTTGGCTTTGGGGTTTGGTTTAGCCCATTAGCCTAAGCTATTTACTCTAGCTCAATCCCCTTCCCTACATAACTTCACTTTCATTTCCTAACACTCAAGCTTCATCAAAAATGGAGGAAGGAATGGGAAATTAGAACTCCAAGCTCAAGTTCATTTGCAAATTCAACATCCAACTCCAAATTCAAGGAGAAACCATTGATTCTTCCTTTGCTTTCAAGCTTCTTCTTCATAGATTTTGTGTAAAGGTGAGATTTTTATCTCACATCTTTGTCTATAACTATCTTTGATTGTTAGGTATGAATTCCTAACACTTATTCATGTGCATTTGCTATTGATTTGGATTGAATTGGTGAAAATCCCAATTTTTGGTGTTTTGGTTTCAAATCTTTAAAAAAATTCCAATCTTTGATGTTTAAACACATTTTTGGTGATGCATCGAGGAGCCAATACGACCAGGTAGCCTATAGACATAATCCCCTAGCGTCCATGCTCGATGGGTTGCAAATTGGAAGAGTTTTTGCACTTCAAACCCCTAGGTCTCTCGGCATGTACAGGGAAGATTTTCGGCCTGCACAATGGTGATTCTCGGCCTGCAGTTAGGTAGTTCATTCCTTAGCTCACCCGCCCTTTAGGTCACTTGGCCTTAGGTCGTAACCCATAGGTCGATAGGCCGCTCGGTCCTCTTTTCCTTAAGTCGCTCGGCCTACATTCGCTCGGCATGCAACCACTAAGTCGCTGGGTCGTTCCACTGCTAGGTCGCTCTGGTTAGGTCGCGCTTTGGATAGGTCGTTGCACCATTTTCTCGGCTCTCTGCAACTAGGTCGTTCCACTGCTAGGTTGCTCATGCTAGGTCGCGCCTTGTTCTTTAGGTCGCGTACCCCTTAGGTCGCACTACCTTGGCTGCATCTCCTTAGGTCATATGCACGTTAGGTCGTGCATGAGTTAGGTCGCTCGACTATTTCCTTAGGTCGTTTGCACGTTAGGTCGGCCATGTGTTGGGTCGCGCCATTCCTTAGGTCTTTCGGCCTGCACTATTGCCGCTACCACTTAGGTCGCTCAGCTGCTAGGTCGTGCCGTGTTGAGTTGCTAGGCCATTCCCACTGATGAATTTGGAATTAAATTTCTTTGGATTTTATTCACGTCTTCGAATGTGAATTTTTTTGATTTATTGTTTCTACAACCCTTTTTGTGATTTGTCATTTCATCTCACTCGTAGAGAAATCTAATTAAACGGCTTCGTAAAACAAGTGGTATGAAACGCTTGCGTTTACTTCGTCGGTTAGTTCTTAGACTTATTCGATTGAATCTCTTGTGACAATTTTCTAGTGGAAATCTGCAATTTGTTCGTAAATATTTAAGTTAAGCTAGTGGTTATGGGACATGAGGCTAGGCTTTTATATTTACTAGCTTATTGTAATTGACACTTCTTGATGATCGTTGATGATCATTTTTGTGATTAAGACTAGCGAATGTGCGATGTCTCTTTGTCTACGAGGGAGGCTAAACCTCGTTTCTGTGGAGCTTCGGCTCAAATTGGTGGGGTAGCGACCCATGGTCTTTGGGCCGTTTTGTGGAGCTTCAGCTCAAAATTAATGGTTAGCTACCATGGAATAGCATTCCATTTTGTGATACATGTGTCGGTGAGCTTTCATGCTCCCGTTTTGTGATAGGCCTCCCCCTTTTTTGTGATTTCTGGATTTCCGTTGATGATTTCTGGAATTTTTGTTTTTTACCAATTTTCGTGATTTACATTGATAAGTTTTACCAATATTTGTGCATTGGTGAATTTGTGTGTCATCAACTTTTGTGATTGACATTGATTTTTTTGTCAATATTTATAGTTTGGTGATTTGGTAAATAAGGAGTATGACATTCCTTTTGATCTTTGAGAAGATTCTCGTGATATTGATTAATCCCTAGTTGATTTTTCAATTGCATACTTATCACGGTATGGCTTTATGGTTATTATATATTTATGTCATATCTCATATTCTATATCATTTTATCTGATATTTATAGCTAGACTGATCCGTTTATTATTTCTTATTAAATAATACTCGGGTCAGACCGAGATGTTACAGGTGCTTCTGCTTGACTTCACATCTGGGATTATCACCCTGACTTTCGGCTTAATACTTAGATTAGTGGTTTTTGTTGTATACATTTGAGATATAGACTCATAGATGTATCCATATTCTTTTGTCTAGCACTTGTAGCTATTTTTTTGTGATATTGTGGATCTTGTTTGACCACTACTCTGACGTACACTTTCATGTGTTAAATATTAATATCCATTTCCACCTTTGTGATATGGATGTTTGTGACTGATTTGTGTTATGTTTATTTCTATATTTGTTTCCGAAGAATATATATAGCCACTGTGTAGTAGCTTTGAGTTTGTATCGATATGTCGGATTTCCTTCTTAAACCAAATGCATGCTGTACTATCTGACATATCGTTACTCGCACAAAGCAATTACGCGGATGGTCGCTCCTCAACAGCCTTATTCTCCGCGCTAGTTGACGGCATTACCCCCTTAGTGTCCTTGGCTAGCATGGGTATAGAGGTGGGGCGTCACAGCTTGGTATCAGAGCCAATCTTCGGAACAATGTAGAATAATCTAGCAAGGATCATCGTCCTAAGTCCATTTTAGGAATCGTGCTTTAGGATTTAATTCGAGTCTTCGTACCGATTCATCCTATTTTCTTATGATTCCTTGTTTATCTATCAAGATTGCTTGATATTCATTTGGTGAATAACCTTATCCTTCTTCTTTCTTTCTATAGGAAGAGAAATGGTTAGACCTGGCCGTCCCAGCGCCGGTCAATCTCGTGTTACTCCCTAAAATGGAGTATTTATGTTTGTCCAGCAGCTTCTTGATCAAGTAAGGAATGCTCAAGCAGCCGGATCTAATCCGGAGTCTACTCACCCTAGGTCTGGATTTGCACGATTGTGCAGCGGTTATACTAATTTGGGTGGAAAGCCATTCAAAGGTTCTGAAACCATTATTGAAGTCCAGGCTTGGCTGAGATCGTGCGATCGAATCTTTTCTCGCATGAATCTTATTGATCTTCACCGTGTTCAGGTGGCCTCTAGTATGCTCCAAGAAAGAGCATTAGATTGGTATAAGCTTCTGATTTCTGAAATAAATGAAGTGGATCTTACTTGGGAGAAATTCCGGGAACGCTTCGAATTAAAATTTGTGCCAGAAGCTGAGAAGGTGACTTTGGCTCGCCGATTCATTGACCTTGTTCAAGGTGAATCCTCCATGGCAGATTATGTCGCATCTTTCGAGTCACTTTCTAAATATGGGGTCGAATATATAAACACCCCATTGAATAAAAACCAATGATTTGTCTATGGCTTGAATAAAAATCTCAAGAAGCCATTACTTCTAAAGTTAGAAGTTTCTTTTGATCAACTCGTTGATATCGCTCTTCAACTTGAAGAGGCAGATAAAGAAAGTGACGTTGAAGTTATGGGTGCCAAACTGAACTTCAACAGCAAGAAAAGGCCTAATAAGTTTAAAGGTCCTTATCCCAACAATAAGAAAGGGAAGCAAGTCTCTCCGGCAACTAAGACTTCTACCCCAAGTGGTGGGCAATGCTACAACTGTGGTTCTAAGGACCATTATGCGAACAAGTGTTTAAAGCCTCGTACTTGTCGCTATTGCAAAAGCCCGGATCATTATTTATCTTCTTGTCCCAAACTTCAAAATAGGAAGGAGGGAAAGCTAAATGTTGCTCAAGCCCCTGGCAACACATCTCGTGGTAAAGGTATTTCTCATTCTATCCTTAATGGCATTATTTTATTTCATGGTCATCTTATTCGAGTTCTTTTTGATACGGGTGCGTCCCATTCTTTTATTTCAAAAGAACTTGTTGATACTTTTTATTTGGATGTTTTGTGTTTAATGACTTCTTTGAGAGTTGCGAATCCGGTTGGTGGATCCACAACAATCAGTTTATTGTGTAAAGATGTCAAGATTATTTTGTGTGATTTTTCCTTCCGAGCCGGTTTGCATGTTATGCGCTACTTAGGCTTTGGAATGATTGTAGGAATGGATTGGATTAACCGCTATAAAGCCCAAATCCTATGTCCTGAGCGGACTATTTATCTTCGACATCCTCAATCTGTTAAGCAGATTTCCATTGACCTTAAAGATTCGGATTCCAGCTTAGTTGCATCTTTATATTCTTTAAATCCTCGCAATGACGATAATGATGATGAGGAGGATATTATTTCTCTTATTCACGTTGTTCGTGAATTTTCCGACATATTTGAGCCCGTTTTAGGATTACCACCTAAGCGAGCAATTGAGTTCAAGATTAATCTCATCCCTGGAGCACAACCTATTACTCGTCCTCCTTATCATATGTCCAATAAAGAAAATGAGGAGATGCGCAAACAATTATCCGAATTGGAGACGAAGCAATTTATTCGCTCTAGTTCCTCGCCTTGGGGAGCTTCGGCTATTTTCGTGAAGAAATCCGATGGTACACTTAGGCTTTGCGTTGACTACCGCAAGCTTAATGATCTTACTATCAAGAATAAATATCCTTTACCTCGGATTGATGATCTATTCGATCAACTTAGTGGTGCTAGAGTCTTTTCACAATTAGACTTAGCTACCAGTTTTCATCAGCTTCGTATTGCAGAGGATAGTATTCCTTTGACATCGTTCCGTACTCATTATGGATCTTATGAATGGCTTGTTATGCCATTTGGTTTAACGAATGCTCCGACTTATTTCGTTAAGCTTATGAATAGAGTTTTCAAAGACTTCTCGATCGGTTTGTTCTCATTTTTATTAATGATATTCTTGTGTAATCTAAAACCGAGGAGGAGCATGAAAAGAATCTTCGGATTGTGTTGGAAACTCTAAGGAGCAATCAATTAAAAGCAAAATTTTGTAAATGCCACTTTTGGCAATCTCGTGTGAAGTTTCTCGGTCATATTATTTTCGAATCCGGAATTTCCGTGGATCCTTTAAAGATTGAAGCAATTCAAAACTGGATGAGACCGGAGAATGTGACGAAAATTCGTAGTTTCATTGGATTGGCCGGTTATTACCGCCGTTTCATAAAGGACTTTTCCAAAATTTCCGTGCCCCGTACTAGCTTGACAAAGAAGGGAGTTAAATACATTTGGTCGGGCAATGTGAAGCTTCTTTTCAGAAATTAAAAGAACCCATTTTCAATGCTCCTATTCTTGTTATTCCCGAAGGGAATCAAGATTTTATTGTTTATACTGATGCCGGTCGCGTTGGTTTGGGTGCCGTTCTTATACAAAGAGAACGTGTTATTGCTTATGCTTCTAGGCAATTGAAGCCAGCCGAGACTAGATATGCCACTCATGATTTAGAACTCGCGGCTATTGTTTTCTCCCTTCGTATTTGGCGTCATTATCTTTTGGGAGAAAAATTTATTCTTTACATCGATCATAAATCCTTGAAGTATCTATTTTCTCAAAAGGAACTTAATTTGTGTCAACAACGTTGGCTCGAATTTCTCGCAGCCTATGATCTTGATGTTCTTTATACTCCCGAAAAGGGAAATCGTGCTGCGGACGCACTTAGTCGTAAGCAACAAGCGGTTGTTTCTATGATGATATCCGAATGGAATGATCTCGGAATTCTACCCACTTGTGAGATTCGAGATTGTGTTTCCGATTTGTGCTCATCTCTTGTTTTATGTAGTCTGGAGGCTCATCCTTCTCTTTTAGACCGCATTCTTGAAGCTCAAAAGATAGATCCCAAATTGGCTCTTCTTGGCCAAAATCTTAGGGATAAAATTGATATTGAAGGTTTGAAAGACTTTGATATTGATTCTCGTGGCGGTATTCGAAAATTTGGTAGACTTCTCGTGCCGAATATTAGTAATCTTTGTAAAGACATTTTAGAAGATTCTCATCGTTCTAAATTTACCATTCATCCCGGTAGTAGTAAAATGTACTTAGATATGAAGCGACTTTATTATTGGGAGGAATGAAATCTGATATTGCTAACTTCGTTAAGTGTTGCATGACTTGCCAACTTGTCAAGGCCGAACATCAAAGGCTCGGTGGGTTATTGCAACCTTTAGAAATTCCAATTTGGAAGTGGGACCAAATTTCCATGGATTTTATAAACGGCTTCCCCGTTCTCGTTCAGATCATGATAGCTTATGGGTGATAGTCGATAGACTTACTAAATCCGTCCATTTTATTCCCGTCCGGTCCAATCGAACCGTTCCTCTCTTGGCCAAACTATTTATTAAAGAAATTGTAAAATTGCATGGAGTTCCTTCTTCTATTGTTAGTGATCGTGATCCATTGTTTACTAGTGGATTTTGAAAGTGTCTTCAAAAGGCTTTGGGAACGAAGCTAAATTTTAGCACCGCTTATCATCCCCAGTCCGATGGACAAACTGAGCGTGTGAATCAAACTCTTGAAGATCTTCTTCGCGCATGTGTTCTTGATTTTGGTGGAAGTTGGGAAGATCATAGTTCTCTTGTTGAGTTTTCCTATAATAATAGCTTCCAATCTAGTATTGGTATGGCACCTTTCGAGGCACTCTATGGAAGGCCATGCCGATCTCCTTCTTGTTGGCTTAAGGCCGGTGAGAAGCTGGTTTTAGGTCCAGATTTTATTCGTGATTCCACAGAGAAGATTGACCTTATTCGTCATAGGATGAAAGAAGCCCAGAGTAGGCAAAGATCCTATGCCGATAACCGAAGAAGGAAATTCGAATTTTCTGTGGGAGATCTTGTGTTTATTCGTGTTTCACCTATGAAGGGTGTGGTACGTTTCAGTCGATCGGGAAAGTTAGCACCTCGATATATTGGTCCATTTCCTATCACTGAGCGTATTGGTTCCGTGGCTTATCGGCTTTTATTACCGGCTCAATTTTCTGCTATTCATGACGTGTTTCACGTTTCTTAATTACGGAAGTGCCTTCGAGATTCCGATTCTATTCTTGAGCCCGGTGTTGTGGAAGAAATTGAAGTTTCACCCAATTTAACTTATGAGCAACATCCTATTCGTATTATTGCTTCGGAGATCAAACGCCTTCGAAATAAAGATGTTCCCCTTGTTAAAGTCCAATGGTCCTCAAATCCTAAGGATTGCTCTTGAGAATCTAGAGAGTTTATCGAGCGAACACATCCGGATTTACTTTCTCGTGCTCCATGAGGTGAATTTCATATTTCAAACTTCTTTTGTGTTGATATGCTTTCATGGTTGTTACCTTGTATTTCCTTCTTAAATATTGCGAGGACGCAATTTCTTTAAGGAGGGGAGTCTGTAATAACCCGCATATTTTACGATTGAATATTTATATATTTTATTTTAATATTTTATCGTTAGTCGGATTTTAGTCCGAAAAGCTACTTTTTGCATACAGTCGAATTAGGACTCGGGACCCCTTCCATTGAGTTCAAAACGCCGTTTGCGTTCTTTTTAAGTATAAACTTTGATATGTTTGGAGTTATTGGAATTTTGCTACGTTTTCACTTTGGGTTTGGGGTTTGGTTTAGCCCATTAGCCTAAGCTATTTACTCTAGCTCAATCCCCTTCCCTTCATAACTTCACTTTCATTTCCTAACACTCAAGCTTCATAAAAAATGGAGGAAGGAATGGGAAATTAAAACTCCAAGCTCAAGTTCATTTGCAAATTCAACATCCAACTCCAAATTCAAGGAGAAGCCATTGATTCTTCCTTTACTTTCAAGCTTCTTCTTCATAGATTTTGTGTAAAGGTGATATTTTTATCTCACATCTTTGTCTATAACTATCTTTGATTGTTAGGTATGAATTCCTAACACTTATTCATGTGCATTTGCTATTGATTTGGATAGAATTGGTGCAAATCCCAATTTTTGGTGTTTTGGTTTCAAATCTGTAAAAAAATCCAATCTTTGATGTTTAAACACGTTTTTGGTGATGCATCGAGGAGCTAATACGACCAGGTAGCCTATAGACATAATCCCCTAGCGTCCGTACTCGATCAGTTGCAAATTGGGAGAGTTTTTGCACTTCAAACCCCTAGGTCTCTCGGCCTGTACAGGGAAGATTTTCGGCCTGCACAATGGTGATTCTCGGCCTGCAGTTAGGTCGTTCGTTCCTTAGCTCGCACTCCCCTTAGGTCGCTTGGCCTTAGGTCGTAACCCATAGGTCGATAGGCCACTCGGTCCTCTTTTCCTTAAGTCTCTCGGCCTACATTCGCTCGGCATGCAACCACTAAGTCGCTAGGTCGTTCCACTGCTAGGTCGCTCGTGCTTAGGTCGCGCCTTGGATAGGTTGTTGCACCATTTTCTCGTCTCTCTGCAACTAGGTCGTTCCACTGCTAGGTCGCTCGTGCTAGGCCGTGCCTTGTTCTTTAGGTCGTGTACCTCTTAGGTCGCACTACCTTGGCTGCATCTCCTTAGGTCGTATGCACGTTAGGTCGTGCATGAGTTAGGTCGCTCGGCCATTTCCTTAGGTCGTTTGCACGTTAGGTTGGCCATGTGTTGGGTCGCACCATTCCTTAGGTCTTTCGGCCTGCACTATTGCTGCTACCACTTAGGTCGCTCAGTTGCTAGGTCGCGCCGTGTTGAGTCGCTGGGCCATTCCCACTTTGATGAATTTGGAATTGAATTTCTTTGGATTTTATTCACGTATTCGAATGTGAAATTTTGTGATTTATTATTTCTACAACCCTTTTTGTGATTTGTCATTTCATCTCACTCGTACGAGAAATCTAATTAAATGGCTTCGTAAAACAAGTGGTATGAAACGCTTGCGTTTACTTCGTCGGTTAATTCTTGGACTTGTTCGATTGAATCTCTTGTGACAATTTTCTAGTGGAAATCTACAATTTATTCGTAAATATTTAAGTTAAGCTAGTGGTTATGGGACATGAGGCTAGGCTTTTATATTTACTAGCTTATTGTAATTGACACTTCTTGATGATCTTTGATGATCATTTTTGTGATTAAGACTAGCGAATGTGCGATGTCTCTTTGTCTACGAGGGAGACTAAACCCCGTTTCTGTGGTGCTTCGGCTCAAATTGGTGGGGTAGCTGTAACAACCCGCATATTTATCGATTTTATATTTAAATATTTTATTTAAATATTTCACCGTTCATCAGATTTTGGTCCGAAAAGCTACTTTGTGCAAACAGTCGAATTGAGACTCGAGACCACCCCCATTGAGTTCAAAATGACGTTTGCGACCTTTTTGAGTATAAGCTTAGATATGTTTGGAGAAAGTTTTATTTTGCTACTTTTCACTTGGGTTTTGGTTTGGGCTGAGCCCACTTATGTATTCAGTCCCAACCCCTCTCCTCTTCATTCACTTTTTTTCTATTTTCCTAACACTCAAGCTCAAGCAAAAATGGAGGAAGAGAATGGGAAATAGAAAATTCCTAAGCCCTAGCTTGCTTTGCAAATCCAACTTCTAGCTCCAAAATCTATGAGAACCCATTGGTAAGCTTCCTCTTCATCTTCCCCAACTCATTCTCTCTTTGAATTTCAGAAATTTCCTAAACCTAATTTAGCGAATGTTTCTCTTTTAAGCTTAGATTCAAGCTTGTTGAGTTGGAATTGAAGAGTGCTTGTTCTTGCCATTGCTTCATAGCATCTTCTTCATTGATTTATGTTCAAAGGTGAGATTTTTAATCTCACATCTAAGTCTATGAATTATCTTCGAATGTTAGGTATGAATTCCTAACACTTATTCGTGTGCATTTTGCTTTTGGTTTGGATTGAATTGGTGTATATTCCAATTTTTGGTGTTTTGAGTTCAATTCGTTAAAAATCCTAACTTCTATGTTTGAACATGTTTTTGGTGATGCATCGAGAAGCATATAGGGCCGGTTAGTCGGTTGGCATAATCCCTTAGCGCCATTGCTCGAGAAAAATGCAATTTGGTCAAGATTGAACCTCATTTGTTATAGGCAGGGAAGAGGCTGGAAACAGGTTCGGCCGACCGACCCCTCTGGTCTGGTCGACCGACCCCTCTGGTCCGGTCGACCGACCTGCTTCCAAGTGCATAAGCACTTTCTGTTTTAAGGTTCGGTCGACCGACTCAGGGAGCCCAGTCGACCGACCTGCTGCCGAGTGCATATGCACTCCTCTGTTTAAGGCTTGGTCGACCGACTCAGGGAATCCGGTCGACCGACCTGCTGTTAATTGCCAGATTAGCCTATTTTGCTAATCCGTTTGAATATCCAACTTTAATCGATTCGTGTTGTCTCCCTTTTGTTGTTGTCATTTATTATCGACTTAGATGACCTTTTCTTTGGGAATTTTAGATATATCCACTTTGATGGATTTTATATCGATTTCTTTGGATTTTATTCACGTTTTCGAATGTGAATCTTAGTGATTGATTATTCCTACAATCTTCTTCGTGATTTGTCACTTTAAAAATATAAAGGTTTTCTATACTAGTAGTAAATATCAAAACTCTTTCCTCAAACGATTTCAATACTATTTTAATACCAAATTCGTTTATAAAACCGTTTTCCAATCTATTAGTATATACAAACATTTACCTCACTCGTATGAGAAATCTAATTAAACGGCTTAGTAAAACAAGTGGTATGAAACGCTTGCGTTTACTTTGTCGGTTAATTCTTGGACTTGTTCGATTGAACCTCTTGTGACAATTTTCTAGTGGAGATTTACAGTTTGTTCGTAAATATTTAAGTTAAGCAAGTGGTTATGGGACATGAAGCTAAACTCATATATTTACTAGCTTAGTGTAATTGACACTTCTCGTTGATCATGACGATCATCTTTGTGATTTAGACTAGCAATGTGCGATGTCTCTTTGTCTGCGAGAGAGACTAAACCCCGTTTTGTGGAGTTTCGACTCAATTTGTGATGGGGTAGCAACCCATGGTCTTCGGGCCGTTTGTGGAGCTTCGGCTCAATTTGTGATGGTTAGCGACCATGGAATTAGCGTTCCGTTTGTGATACACGTGTTGGTGAGCTTTATGCTCCTGTTTGTGATAGGCCTCCCCCCTTTGTGATTTCTGGATTTCTTGTGTAGATTCCTAGAATTTGTGTTTCACCAATTTTCGTGATTTCCATTGATAAGTTTTATCAATATTTGTGCATTGGTGAATTTGTGTGTCATTGACTTTAGTGATTTCTGGATTCTTGTGTAGTCTTCTGGAATTTGTGTGTCATTGACTTTTGTGATTGACATTGATATTGGCGTCAATATTTATGGTATGGCGATCGAAATAAGGAGTATGACGTTTCTTTGATTCTTGTGTAGATTTGGTGACATTGATTAATCTCTTGATGATTATCAACTAAGTATATATATATCACAGCTTGGCCTTGTGATTATTATGTGTTTTAGTCATAACTCTGATTTTATATCGTTTCATCTGATATTTATAGTTAGACTGATCCGTTTATTATTTTCTTATTAAATAATACTCGGGTCAGACCGAGATGTTACAGGTGCTTCAGCTTGACTTCTCTCTTGGGATTTATTTCTCTGACTTTTGGTTGACTACTTAGATTAGTAGTTTTTGTTGTATACATTAGAGACATAGACTCCATAATGTATACTTATTCTTTTGTGTAGTTCGTGTGACTATTCTTTTGTGATATTGTGGATCTTTCTGACCACTACTCTGATGTACACTTTTATGTGTAGTATTCATATCTTATTCGTCCTTTGTGATATGAATTGTCTGTGACTGATTTGTGTTATGCTTATTTCTATATTTGTTTTTCGAAGGATTTATATAGCCACCGTGTAGTAGCTTTGAGTTTGTGTCGGTATGTCGGATTTCCTCTTGAAATAGAATGCATGTTATATTATCTAACATATCGGTGCTCGTGCAAAGAAATTACACGGATGGTCGCTCCTCAACAGCCTTATTCTCCGTGCTAGTTGACAGCATTCACAGTAGTGTTCTTGGCTAGCGTGGGTATAGAGGTGGGGCGTCACAGCTTGGTATCGGAGCCAAACTTCGGAACAATATGGAATATTATAACAAGGGTCATCGTCCTAAGTCTTTCTTAGGAGTCGTGCTTTAGGATTTAATTCGAGTCTTCGTACCGATTCATCCTATTTTCTTTATGATTCCTTGTTTTATCTATCAAGAATTGCTTGATATTTATCTTGAGAATAACTTTTTCCTCTTCTTTCTTTCTTTCTTAAAGAAGAGAAATGGTTAGAGCAGGCCGTCCCAGCGTCGGTCAATCTAGTGCTACTCCTCAGGATGGAGTTTTTATGTCCGCCCAGCAGCTTTTAGATCTGGTTAAGAACGCTCAAGCTGCCGGTCCCATTTCAGAGCCTACTCATCCTAGATCCGGTTTTGCACGTTTGTGCAGAGACTATACCGATTTGGATGGGAGGCCATTCACGGGATCCGAGAGTGTTATTGAAATTCAAGCTTGGCTCAAATCATGCGATCGCATCTTTTCTCGCACGAACCTTATTGACCTTCATCGAGTCCAAGTGGCTTCTAGCATGCTCCAAGAAAGAGCATTAGATTGGTATGAGCTTTTAATTTCTGAAATCGTTGAGGCGGATCTTACTTGGGAACAATTCCGGGGAAGATTCGAATTGAAATTTGTGCCGGAGGCCGAAAAAGTAACTTTGGCCCGGCGTTTTATTGACCTTGTTCAAGGTGAATCTTCTGTGACAGACTATGTCGCATCTTTCGAATCTCTTTCCAAATACGGGGTTGAATACATTAACACCCCAATGAAGAAAAATCAGAGATTCGTCTATGGCTTGAATAAGAATCTTAAGAAGCCATTACTTCTGAAACTTGAAGTTTCATTTGATCAGCTTATTGATATCGCTCTTCGTCTTGAAGAGGCCGATAATGAAGGTGATGTTGAAGTTGTGCGTGCCCAACAGAACTTCGACAATAACTTGAAGAGGCCTATCAAATTCAAAGGCCCCAATTCTAATAAGAAAGGGAAGCAACAAATTCCGGTAGCAAAGACTCCAACCTCTAGTGGTGGACAATGCTACAATTGTGGTTCAACAGACCACTATGCAAAAGAGTGTTCGAGACCCCTCTTTTGTCGCTATTGCAAAGGTTCGGGTCATCTTTTATCTTCGTGCCCTAAGCTGCCAAGCAAGAGAGAAGGAAGGCTGCAAGTTCCTAGCAACTCTTCTCTTGGTCAAGGTATTTCTCATTTAATCCTTGATTACATTTATTTTGTGATCTTCTTATTCGAGTTCTTTTTGATATGAGTTTCATCTCATTATTTTTATATCAAAAGAACTTGTCGATTCTTTTTCTTTGAATATTTTGGGCTTGATGACTTCTTTGAGAATTTTCCGGTATATTTGACTTGTCTTAGGATTATCACCTAAGTAATCTTTTGTGTGGTGCTAAGGTCTTTTTAGTTCGACTTTACCACCGTTTTCATTTGCTACAAGTTGCGGAAGTTAGCATTTCACTTATCGCATTCCGCACTTGTTATGATTCCTATGAATGAATTATTATGTCATTCAATTTGTCCAGCTCGTTTCATCCGTTTTATAAATCCAATATTCTATGAAAATTTCGATGAGACCATTCTTATTTATGGATTTTGGATGGAAATAGAAATTTAAAATTTTGCAAATCTTTTTCATAAGATTTAATTATAAGTGCAATTTGATTTTGCTCTTAAAACGAGCAAAGAATATTCTTAAAACTTTTTAAGAGATTTATTTATCCTAGAAAAGATGACTTTGTGATTGTATTGCCCGTTGAGTGCTTTAAGAATTTTGGTCGATGCGCTTGATCAACGTTATCGATAGGAATTTCCTAAACGCTTTGATGTGACAATCAGACACGATATATTGACTTGTAAAAATGTAATTTTGAAAGTTTTAACTTTTCGGGGAAGAGAATTATTTTAAAAGAAGTTCTTTCTTTTCGATACTCTTATTCTTTCTTGTGATTCCTGAAGGGGAACCAAGACTTTGCTATTTGTACCGATACTAGTCGTATTGGTTTGGATGCCATTCTCTTGCCATAGAGAGCGTGCTATCACTTGTGCTTCTAAATCATTATAGCTTATCGAGACTAGATATGCCACTCATGATCTAGTGTTCGTGGCTATTGTTTTTGCTTTTGGAATTTGGCATCATCATATTTGGATGAGGAATTTGTTCTCCATCTCGATCATAAATCTTTGGAATATTTATGTTCTCTTAAGGAACTGCATGTTGACTCGAGTTCCTAGCTTCCTATGATCTTGATATTCCTTTTATTCCCGAAGGGGAAATCGTGTTGCCAATGCGTTTAGTCGTAAGCAACAAGGGGTTGTTTCTTTTTTGGTGACCGAATGAAATTATCTTTTTATCAAGTTCATCGGGCGTTTTGATGTACTTCGTTTTATTGAGCTTCATCTCATTGCTTTTATGAACTTGCGTCCGATGTTCTTTTATTGTGTTCGGTTCATTGGACGTACTGTTTTTGTACTACGTCGGTGTTCCGAAAATCATTCAGGCTTCGGTTCATTGGACGTACCGTTTTTGTACTGCATCAGTGTTCCGAATTATTTGCTTTTGATTCATCGGATGTACCGTTTGTACTACATCGTTGTCTTTGCTTTTGATTCATCGGATGTACCGTTTGTACTACATCGATGTCTTTGCTTTTGATTCATCGGATGTACCATTTGTACTACATCGATGTCTTTGCTTTTGATTGATCGGATGTACCGTTTGTACTACATCGATGTCTTTGTTTTTGATTCATCGGATGTACCGTTTGTACTACATCGATGTCTTTGTTTTTGATTCATCGGATGTACCGTTTGTACCGTTTGTACTACATCGATGTCTTTGTTTTTGATTCATCGGATGTACCGTTTGTACTACATCGATGTCTTTGCTTTTGATTCATCGGATGTACCATTTGTACTACATCGATGTCTTTGCTTTTTGGATACATTGGATGTACCGTTTATACTACATCAGTGTCTTTGATTCATTGGATGTACCGTTTGTACTACATCAATGCCTTTGCTATTTGATACATTGGATGTACCGTTTGTACTACATCAGTGTCTTTGATTCATTGGATGTACCGTTTGTACTACATCAATGTCTTTTCTTTTTGGATTCATTGGATGTACCGTTTGCACTACATCAATGATATGTTTTTGATGCATTGGATGTACCGTTTGTACTACATCAGTGTCTTTGATACATTGGATGTACCGTTTGTACTACATCAATGCCTTTGTTGTTTGATACATTGGATGTACCGTTTGTACTACATCAGTGTCTTTGATTCATTGGATGTACCGTTTGTACTACATCAATGTCTTTTCTCTTTGGATTCATTGGATGTACCGTTTGCACTACATCAATGATATGTTTTTGATTCATTGGATGTACCGTTTGTACTACATCAATGTCTTCGTTTTTTGGTTCATTGGATGTACCGTTTGCACTACATCAATGACTTGGCTTTTTGGTTCACTAGACGTACCGTCTTTGTACTACGTCGGTGTTCCAAATTATTCGAGTTTCTAGTTTCTCGGGCGTACCGTGATTGTACTACGCCGTTGCACCGGCTCAACTTTCTGCTATTCTTGACGTTTTCCACGTCTTTTAACTACGGAAACGCTTTTATGTTTTCGGTTTTTTATTCTTGAGCCCGGTGTTATTGAGGGATTGAAGTTTCACCAAATTTGACTTTTGAGCAACATTCTATTCGCATCATTGCTTTGGAGGTTGAGCGCCTTCAATATAAAGATATTCTTTTGATAAAAGTTCAATGGTTCTCAAATCCTAAGGATTGCTCTTGTGAAATCTTGAGAATTCATCGAACGAAAACTTTCGGATTTACTCCTTCGTGCTCTTTATGGTGAACTTCTTGATTCAAATTTTCTTTTGTGTTAATATGCTTCTATGGTTGTTACTTCTTATATTTCCTTCTTAATTATTGCGAGGACGCAATTTCTTTAAGGAGGGGAGTCTGTAACAACCCGCATATTTATCGATTTTATATTTAAATATTTCACCGTTCATCGGATTTTGGTCCGAAAAGCTACTTTGTGCAAACAGTCGAATTGAGACTCGAGACCACCCCCATTGAGTTCAAAATGACGTTTGCGACCTTTTTGAGTATAAGCTTCGATATGTTTGGAGAAAGTTGTATTTTGCTACTTTTCACTTGGGTTTTGGTTTGGGCTGAGCCCACTTATGTATTCAGTCCCAACCCCTCTCCTCTTCATTCACTTCTTTTCTATTTTCCTAACACTCAAGCTCAAGCAAAAATGGAGGAAGAGAATGGGAAATAGAAAATTCCTAAGCCCTAGCTTGCTTTGCAAATCCAACTTCTAGCTCCAAAATCTATGAGAACCCATTGGTAAGCTTCCTCTTCATCTTCCCCAACTCATTATCTCTTTGAATTTCAGAAATTTCCTAAACCTAATTTAGTGAATGTTTCTCTTTTAAGCTTAGATTCAAGCTTGTTGAGTTGGAATTGAAGAGTGCTTGTTCTTGCCATTGCTTCATAGCATCTTCTTCATTGATTTAGGTTCAAAGGCGAGATTTTTAATCTCACATCTAAATCTATGAATTATCTTCGAATGTTAGGTATGAATTCCTAACACTTATTCGTGTGCATTTGCTTTTGGTTTGGATTGAATTGGTGTATATTCCAATTTTTGGTGTTTTGAGTTCAATTCGTTAAAAATCCTAACTTCTATGTTTGAACATGTTTTTGGTGATGCATCGAGGAGCATATAGGGCCGGGTAGTCGGTTGGCATAATCCCTTAGCGCCATTGCTCGAGAAAAATGCAATTTGGTCAAGATTGAACCTCATTTGCTATAGGCAGGGAAGAGGCTGGAAACAGGTTCGGCCGACCGACCCCTCTGGTCCGGTCGACCGACATGCTTCCAAGTGCATAAGCACTTTCTGTTTTAAGGTTCGGTCGACCGACTCAGGGAGCCCAATCGACCGACCTGCTGCCGAGTGCATAGGCACTCCTCTGTTTAAGGCTCGGTCGACCGACTCAGGGAGTCCGGTCGACCGACCTGCTGTTAATTGCCAGATTAGCCTATTTTGCTAATCCGTTTGAATATCCAACTTTAATCGATTCGTGTTGTCTCCCTTTTGTTGTTGTCATTTATTATCGACTTAGATGACCTTTTCTTTGGTAATTTTAGATATATCCACTTTGATGGATTTTATATCGATTTCTTTGGATTTTATTCACGTTTTCGAATGTGAATCTTAGTGATTGATTGTTCCTACAATCTTCTTCGTGATTTGTCACTTTAAAAATATAATGGTTTTCTATACTAGTAGTAAATATCAAAACTCTTTCCTCAAACGATTTCAATACTATTTTAATACCAAATTCGTTTATAAAACCGTTTTCCAATCTATTAGTATATACAAACCTTTACCTCACTCGTATGAGAAATCTAATTAAATGGCTTAGTAAAACAAGTGGTATGAAACGCTTGCGTTTACTTTGTCGGTTAATTCTTGGACTTGTTCGATTGAACCTCTTGTGACAATTTTCTAGTGGAGATTTACAGTTTGTTCGTAAATATTTAAGTTAAGCAAGTGGTTATGGGACATGAAGCTAAACTCATATATTTACTAGCTTAGTGTAATTGACACTTCTCGTTGATCATCTTTGTGATTTAGACTAGCAATATGCGATGTCTCTTTGTCTGCGAGGGAGACTAAACCCCGTTTTGTGGAGTTTCGACTCAATTTGTGATGGGGTAGCAACCCATGGTCTTCGGGCCGTTTGTGGAGCTTCGGCTCAATTTGTGATGGTTAGCGACCATGGAATTAGCGTTCCGTTTGTGATACACGTGTTGGTGAGCTTTATGCTCCCATTTGTGATAGGCCTCCCCCCCTTTGTGATTTCTGGATTTCTTGTGTAGATTCCTAGAATTTGTGTTTCACCAATTTTCGTGATTTCCATTGATAAGTTTTATCAATATTTGTGCATTGGTGAATTTGTGTGTCATTGACTTTAGTGATTTCTGCATTTCTTGTGTAGTCTTCTGGAATTTGTGTGTCATTGACTTTTGTGATTGACATTGATATTAGCGTCAATATTTATGGTATGGCGATCGAAATAAGGAGTATGACGTTTCTTTGATTCTTGTGTAGATTTGGTGACATTGATTAATCTCTTGATGATTATCAACTAAGTATATATATATATATATCACAGCTTGGCCTTGTGATTATTATGTGTTTAGTCATAACTCTGATTTTATATCGTTTCATCTGATATTTATAGTTAGACTGATCCATTTATTATTTTCTTATTAAATAATACTCGGGTCAGACCGAGATGTTACAGGTGCTTCAGCTTGACTTCTCTCTTGAGATTGATTTCTCTGACTTTTGGTTGACTACTTAGATTAGTAGTTTTTGTTGTATACATTAGAGATATAGACTCCATAATGTATACTTCTTCTTTTGTGTAGTTTGTATAACTATTCTTTTGTGATATTGTGGATCTTTCTGACCACTACTCTGATGTACACTTTTATGTGTGGTATTCATATCTTATTCCGCCTTTGTGATATGAATTGTCTGTGACTGATTTGTGTTATGCTTATTTCTATATTCGTTTTCCGAAGGATTTATATAGCCACCGTGTAGTAGCTTTGAGTTTGTGTCGGTATGTCGGATTTCCTCTTGAAATAGAATGCATGTTATATTATCTGACATATCGGTGCTCGCGCAAAGAAATTACACGGATGGTCGCTCCTCAACAGCCTTATTCTCCGTGCTAGTTGACAGCATTCACAGTAGTGTTCTTGGCTAGCGTGGGTATAGAGGTGGGGCGTCACAGTAGCGACCCATGGTCTTCGAGCCGTTTTGTGGAGCTTCGGCTCAAAATTAATGGTTAGCTACCGTGGAATAGCGTTCCATTTTGTGATACACGTGTCGGTGAGCTTTCATGCTCCCGTTTTGTGATAGGCCTCCCCCTTTTTTGTGATTTTTGGATTTCCATTGATGATTTATGGAATTTGTGCTTTCACCAATTTTCGTGATTTACATTGATAAGTTTTATCAATATTTGTGCATTGGTGAATTTGTGTGTCATCAACTTTTGAGATTGACATTGATTTTATTGTCAATATTTATAGTTTGGTGATTTGGTAAATAAGGAGTATGACATTCCTTTTGATCTTTGAGAAGATTCTCTTGATATTGATTAATCCCTAGTTGATTTTTCAATTGCATACTTATCACAGTATGGCTTTATAGTTATTATATATTTATGTCATATCTCTTATTCTATATCATTTTATCTGATATTTATAGCTAGACTGTTCCGTTTATTATTTTCTTATTAAATAATACTCGGGTCAGACCGAGATGTTACAGGTGCTTCTGCTTGACTTCACATCTGGGATTATCACCCTGACTTTTGGCTTAATACTTAGATTAGTGGTTTTTGTTGTATACATTTGAGATATAGACTCATAGATGTATCCATATTCTTTTGTCTAGCACTTGTAGCTATTCTTTTGTGATATTGTGGATCTTGTTTGACCACTACTCTGATGTACACTTTCATGTGTAAAATACTCATATCTATTTCCGCCTTTGTGATATGGATGTTTGTGAGTGATTTGTGTTATGTTTATTTCTATATTTGTTTTCGAAGAATATATATAGCCACTGTGTAGTAGCTTTGAGTTTGTATCGGTATGTCGGATTTCCTCCTTAAACCAAATGCATGTTGCACTATCTGACATATCGTTGCTCGCACAAAGCAATTACGCGGATGGTCGCTCCTCAACAGCCTTATTCTCCATGCTAGTTGACGGCATTACCCCCTTAATGTCCTTGACTAGCATGGGTATAGAGGTGGGGTGTCACAAAAACAATAAAAACAAAATCAAAAGCCTACTCATCATCCCCATCACCACCTCTTGACCTAGGAAAATGCTCGCGCTAAAATGCCTGTGCTTAGCAAAGATCGTCGCCCTCTGCTCCTCTAGCATAGCTCCCAGTCCAATCGCCCGCCAATCCTACAACTCGTCTACCTGAGCTCTCAATTGTGCATTCTCCTGCTCCTATGATTTCCTGTAGCTAGCCTAAGAATTCCTCGCCTATAAATTAGCTAATAGCTAATCATAAACAATTTATCCGTAATATTAAATAAAATTTACAAATTAGTTAATGAAATAGTTAAACCCAATAAACAATATTTACCTCCTGATTGTCGAAACCGTATCATCTATTCTACGTCGGTTTGTCCATCAAGAAATAAAAAATCCTTGTAACAAAATGAACAGAAATTTTACTTTGGCCACAAAACTGGAAAATAATTTTGTTTTTGGAGAATGAAAAATATTTATTACACGACTTAAAAAAAAAAAACAAAACAAGGCAGCACTATTAAGAGAAACTAAAGTGAAGATGCTGTCCTAGAAAAACTCCTACAAAACATGAGAAAAACACTCCTTTATTGACATGCAACACAGACTTAGTCTCACAAATAACTGAATACTGACTTGGTAAGATGCACTAATTTGTGAGACCCCCCCTTAGTGCATACTTACTACTGATAACTCGAAGAGCAGCTCTGAAACTTTCAAATTTAGGTTTTGCTATAGCTTTTGTGAATATATCCGCAACTTGCTTGTTTGTATGAGTTCCTTTCGGCTCAATTTCCTGATTTAGTACCTTTTCTCGAACGAAGTGATGACGTACTTCAATGTGTTTTGTTCATCCATGAAAGATTGGATTTGAAGCAAGACAAATAGCACTCTCGTTATCACATTTTATCTCCACAACATAATCAATTTTGCCAAAAATATCTTGAATCAAGCTCTTCAACCATATGCATTCTTGTGTAGCCGTTGTTGCTGCTATATGTTCAGCTTCGGTACTAGACAACGCAACTATGGACTGCTTCTTACTACACCATGAAACCACAGCTGCACCAATACTAAAACAATAGCCAGAAGTTGAACGACGATCGTCTGTATTACCAGCCCAGTCTGCATCTGTAAACCCTTTCAATAAAAAATTGCTAGCTTTGTTGTACATAAAGCCATAATCAAGAGTACCCTTTATATATCTTAGAATTCTTTTTGCAGCATCTAAATGAGGAATTCTTGGACTTTGCATAAACTGAGATATCACACCAACAGAGTAAGCAATTTCAGGCCTTGTGATTGTTAAATAAATCAAACTTTCAACAAGCTGTCGAAACCTCTTAGCATCAGTCAATAATTTTCCTTCATCCTTCTTCAAACTCATATTTGGTTCCATAGGAGTAGCCTTTTCCTTTGCCTCCCCCATGCAGAAGCGACCCAACAGACTATTAGCATATCCCCTTTGAGAAACAAAATATCCATCTTCTAACTTCAAAACTTCTAACCCAAGAAAGCACCCGATTTCACCTAAATTTTTCGTCTCAAAACGAATGGAGAGATCTTTTCTCAAATGAGATATCTCAGTTTAATTATCCCCAGTGATTATCATATCAACAACATACAAAAAACTAACAAATAGACACTTGATTCTCTTTTCACAAATAAACTAGAATCTGCATCAGAAACTTTAAATCCACAAAAAACAAAATATTGAGCTATTTTTCCATACCATGCACGTGGCGCTTGTTTAAGACCATACAACGCTTTCTTCAATCGACACACATGATGAGGGAAATCTTCAGACATAAACCCGAAGGTTGCTCCATGAATATTTCTCGATCTAACTCTCCGTGAAAAATGCATTTTTTAGGTCAAGTTGCCATAATTTCCAACTTTTAAATGCAGCCAATGAAAAAATCAATCTTACAGTTACCATCTTTGCAACCAGACTAAATGTCTCCTCATAATCCAATCCATAGTTTTGAGAGAATCCACGAGCAACAAGACGAGCTTTACATCTATCGACTGTCCCATCTGATTTTTTCTTCACTCGATAAACCTACTTGCATGTGATAGGCTTACAATTTTCCGGTTTCGGCACAAGATCCCAAGTATCATTTTTGTTTAAAGCTTCGATCTCTTCATACATTGTTGCTTTCCATTCTTCACTGTCTTTTGCTTCTTCATAAGACATTGGTTCTTCATTTAATGCTTCAGTACAGAAGCATGAGCTCAGTGTACAGCGGTTAAGTAGAATTTCATATTCTTTAAAATGAGCAGGTTGCCTCTTCTCTCTTGAAGACTTTCTTACTTGCACTTCGTCCACAGGATTTATATTATTCAACATGGATGTGGAAGATTGATCGCCTTTAGAATTCCCAACAAAAGATGATTGAGTATTAGTTTGAGGAAACAACTCCCAACAGTCTTGATCATCATCAAAACATGGATCTCTAGCTATGAAGTTTGAAGTGGAATATACAGACGAAGTTTCATCAAAAACGACATCTCTTGACGCTACAAACTTTGTAGTTTCTGGATCCATACACCTCCAGCCTTTTCTACATGAATCATATCCAACAAAGACACATTTCTTTGCTTTCGGGTCAAGTTTGGTTCTTTTATTTTTAGGAATATGAACATAACAAGTAGAAACAAACACCCGAAGATAATTTACATTAGGCTTGATATCATGTACAGATTTTGTCATACCTGAACAAGGAGGTAGGCGATTCACCACATGACATGCACATTGGATAGCTTCAGCCCAAAGTTCTCGAGGAAGATTTTTATCATGCATCCACGAAAGACGGATTGAAGTAAGGTGTGACAATTTTCTTTCGGCGACTCCATTTTGTTGAGGGGTGTTGGGACACGTCATTTGTCGTTGAACACTTTTGTCATCACAATACTGAGAAAATTCATTTGACATAAACTCACCACCATTGTCTCTTCGTAAGCATTTTACTTTCCGATCAAATGTCTTCTCTACAAAATTATAAAACTCGACAAACCTGGAAAGTGCTTCGTTCTTTTCCTTAAGAAAGTACACCCAACTATACCGTGAAAAGTCATCCACAAACACAATAGCATAATGATATCCGCTATAACTTGAAGTTCTTGTCGGCCCCATCACATCTGTATGAACTAACTCAAAATGTGTCTTCCTACGATTTACAGAGTTTTTGTAAGGAAGACGATGCGACTTTCCATATTGACAACCTTGACATATCACATCTTCATGTATATATTTTAATATTGGCAGACCATCTAACAACTTCTTTGAAGAAATTTGCTGCAGCATCTGATGGCCTAAATGGCCTAAACGCGCATGCCAAATTGATGCATTTTGTGTTTCACTTGCTTTCTTTACAAAGGCCTCTCCAACAGACATGACAAAAAAAGACCCATTTTTCTCACCAGCAAGTCTACATCAACTTCTATATTTCTTATATTGTCAAGTATTTTTACATCATTTGGTCCGAACAACACGTATTTTCCAGAATTTGTAATTTGAGAAACGGAAACCAAATTTTTTGTCAAACCTGGAACATGGTATACATCATTTAGCTTCATGCTTGCATCATCAACTCCAATCTCTACTGCGCCTTCTTTCAATACCGGATAAGTTGAGTTATCAGTAGTGACGATGACTCATTCTCCTGTATGTTGATGCGCCTCTTAAACAATGAATCATTGCCGGTCACATGACGTGAGCAACCAGAGTCAATAATCCATTCTTCTTTTGAGTTGATATCCCCATCTTGGACTTGCTTTGGTAGTGATCTGTAAACAGTGTTATTTTCACTTTCAAATGTAGTGAAACATTGCTCCCAGCTGAGTTGATTACTTTCTTCATCATCACAAGCGATATTTGCTTTAAAAACCTTTGTACGACAATTTCTCTTAATATGTCCAAGCTTCCCATAGTTATGACATCGAACAGATTTTCGGCCTTGAAAACCACGAACACTAGTAGTTTTCTTATTTGTTTCTCCTTGATCCGCCATGATTGTTTTTCCTTTTGACAAGAGAACGTCACGATGTTCGATATTCAAACTTTTTGCCATTTGTGTAGCCAATGCTTCTTGGTTAGAGAGAAGATTCTCTAGTTTCTCAATTGACGGTTGTTTTGCCCATCCTTGGATGGATGTGATGAACGGTGGGTACTCCTTTAGGCCACGAATAAGATATCTTCTCAACCGCGACACACTTATCTTTTCATCTGGATCTAGTTCAGAGATCTCTGCACAAATACTTTTTATTCGTAAAAAATATTCTAAAATCGACATATTTCCTTATGTTGTCATCGCCAACTCATTTTCCAAGAACTGTAGCCTTGCTGTATTTTTTTAGAAAATAACTTCTCAAGAGTCTGCCATACTTCCTTTGGTGAAGTAATATCGCGAATATGTTCGATAAACTCTTTGCTGATCGATGATCTCAAGGCGAACAATGACTTTCCGCATTTAATTTTCCACTTTCGTCGTGATTCGACATTATCAGAAGTGTCCACTAGAATCTCTGTATCAGACCGAGCAATTAATTCCCATAGGTCTTGGCCTTGAAGATATGCCTCCATGCACATTCTCCAATACTTGTAATTTGTTCCTACAAGTTTCTCAACACCATACTGCATATTAGCAACCCTCCCACATTCATTAATTCCATATCTAAGTAAAATTTGTTCAGTATCACTAGAGTAGAGACTTTTAACCTTGTTCTGATACCATGTAACAAAATGAACAGAAATTTTACCATGGCCACAAAACTAGAAAATAGTTTTGTTTTTGGAGAATGAAAAATATTTATTACACGACTTAAAAAAAACAAAACAAGACAGCACTATTAAGAGAAACTAAACTGAAGATGATGTCCTAGAAAAACTCCTACAAAACATGAGAAAAACACTCCTTTATTGACACACAACACAGACTTAGTCTCACAAATAACAGAATTCTGACTTGGTAAGATGCACTAATTTGTGAGAATCCTATCCTCCACTTCCACGTCAATTCCTCCAATCCGGTCACCTCGAGTACGCGAGCTTGCTTCATGTCAAACTTCTCCTGCGATTAGAAATGAAACTTTATCAAAAAATATATTTAGTTTGTAATTTATATTATGTCAGATAAAAGAAAAAATATTAAATTATATTCACCATGATAGCGTTGGCTTTATCATCCCACTACAAGAAAAGTTTACTTTCTGAGCAAATGCAAATAACGTTTCTAATTGTGGCGCTAAGAATGAATTATTTTGGCGCTAACCGTCTAAATTTCCTAACCCTAACGCTGTGATATTTAACACGAACATTTTTCTTTCCCTCCGTTCATTTCCAACTATTTGATCCTTAGGAATAAAAAGTTCCCCAAAATTTTAATCCAAACAAAACTTAAAATTTCAATCATGGAATCTTCCTCCGACCTAATTGACATCGCTTACAGTTCGTCAGTGGAAGAGAATCGGCGTTTTCATCCTCGCTGTTTGCAATCGTCAATGGAAAAGAATCATCATCTTTATCCTCATTGTCAATGCAATTGTCAGTGGAAGAGAATCGACTGTGGCTCGTCAGTGGAAGAGTAATAACAAGTTTTTTCCCTTCGTTTTAGCAAGGTAACAATCTTTTGATTTCATGAAATAAAAAAAATTCCAAAGAAAAAATATTGAAAATTTTATTTCGCTCTTATTTTATTGCATGTTGGAGATTACCCAAAATTATGTGCAAGGAAATCAAAAATAGATTATTTTTGACAGCATCCAGCAGATAAGATCGAAATAATTATTTACGTTTCGCTTAGAGATTGGATTTACATGGTATCTGATTGTAGACCTATGAAAAATAGTTGACCTTTCTCTTTTATTTTATTTGTATTTTCAATTACGAATCAACCAGCTTTACTAGAAAAAATTGCAAAATGCAGACAAGATCACATACCTCTAAATAATCCTATTCCAATGTACCTCCTAATATTGTTTATCAAATACTACCAAAATAATTACTAGTTTTTTTGAGGATAAATTATATCACAATGGTTGTATGATCCTTTTATGATACTTTAGTTTTGAGTCAGAAAGGACAGAAACAAAACTTTGCATTTATACATTTGATATCTATGTTAGTATCGAAGGAAAACTGGAGCACTGGTCATTGTGCCATGAGTAAAAACAAGTGAATAATACAATTCCAATAACAGCGAATGATAATTCTAATTGAACTATCTAAAAGTAGTTAACCAGTAGATGGAATAATTATGACACCGATGTTATATTTTGCTCAAGATAAGATAACCTTGTTGGTTCTTAGGAAAATATATATAATACATTTCATAGCTTGTAAAAACTTAAGGTTTTTTCATGTTTATAACTTAAGAAGAAACACTAATTAGTGCACAATTATATTACTTATTCTTGAGATGCTATGAATGAGTGCAATGATTTGAAGGAATACTTGAAATTAGAGTTTAATTTAGGTGCAACATTAGTATACCTGGCATCATTAAATTTGCTTTAGTACATTCTCAATTCCAAATCTAGTTCACAAGATGTCATTTTGTTGAATACCCTCTGGGATTATTTAACAAGGTTTGATTTTCATATCTACCGAGGGAATTATTTATTTGATGATTTAGTTGTCCTAATATTCAAATTTAAACCTTAGCCATTGCTTGTTATAATGAGGTGAAAGCAATGCCTACCATTCATTGACAAATGAGGGTTTGGAATGATTCGCCAATGAGAACTAACATTGTGCTTAAAAAAAAGCGTTTCAATAATTTATGTTTTTTACATGTTACAAAATAACCAAGTTTTGAATAGATTTGATAGTTGATTTTCCTATCTTCTAAAATATTATAACTAAGCATGTGTGCATTTTGTTATATCTAGCAGAAATTATTGTATTAGTCCTTGTGTCAGCATGTTATAATGCTACTAGTAATTTTAGTTACTACCTTCTTCAATATATCCATGTACATGCTTTTTTTTACTAAAATAGGCACCACAGTGGTGTAGTGGGTGTGATTTTTCGAAGATAATTTGTAATGATTGAAGTGCATCATTATCGAATCAAGAAGACGAGTTCTTGCCTTAAGATGGTCATTATTTTGTATTCTATTTTATTATCATTGCTTGTTGTTGACCATAGTAATAAGTCTCTTGGATTTTCTCCAAACACCCAATCCATTATTAACACCCTCTTCCTTGTTAAATGTATAAACACTTTTCGAATGCTCATAAATGATTATTAAGAATGAAGTTCCAAGAATTTGACATCATATAGAAAAGGTTGTTACTTTGGAGAATCTGAGATCCGCAGCATGCTCATCTAATTTCTCAAGTATTCAATGGCTTTTTGCATCTTGAAGACTAAGGAATTGAATGAGCATACTAGGTACTTCATATCACATGTAACACGAGGCTATGAAGAATTAATGTTATTCATAAGGTATGTTTGGAGATACTTCATGAGCTTATTTGTTATCCTGCCAAAAAAAGGAAATAAGAAAACGTTCACTAGTTTGTTGTACCATGCAATTTATATGTACATTGCATTTTCATTCCAGGTTTTCAAACTATAGTTAATTTGAAGTTAACTAGCAATGTTGGATGGGGATGCATGATACGAAGTAGCCAAATACTTGTTGCTTAGGTATTCTAAACCATAAATACAATCTTTTGACATCGTTCAATTACTTTTCATTTGCTTTTTCGTAAGCACATAAAGTGAATTTCTTATTTGATTTGTGAAGGATTAAACTCTCAGGCTCTTCTTGTTCATCACTTTAGGAGAACTTGGAGGAGGCACATTTCTGTTTTTAAGGTATTTTTAAAATTCTAGTGTTGTTTTACATTTTTTATTTTGAGTTTCTATTATTAGGTTAACAGAATATGAATTTTTATGACTTATTGAACAGTTATATGTTTTAAATTATACTACAATGCACATAATATTTTGATTATTCTCCTACCCACACTTTGCAGACGTGTGTAATGAATAAGCTGAATGTGAAACAACACAACCTAGAATATAACAGAGGTCCTTAGCAATAGTATCAAAAATCATAGGAACCATGATTTGTGTGAATTTATCTCTTGATTCTATTATGCGGTATAGTATAAAGCATAGAAACTTCTTAAATTGTTTTAAAACCTTTAAGTAAAGATTTATTAAGTTGATATAGAAATGAATATTTCTAAGATTTAATCAATAATTGTTTTAGAAAATAGTTATTTAAATAGTTATGCTCTATCTACTAATTTTATTTTGAAAATTAGTTTGAACTTAAGTTATATGTAATATTGGTATAATATTTTTATAACTAAAATTTTAAGTAAAGTGTTTAAAGAAAAATAGTTTTATTTCAAAGTGTTTTCCCGCTATATTTTGGATAAGTGTTATAAATTACTTTAAAGTATTTGAACTCGGCAGATTTGCAGTGAAAATGAACAAATATTTGGAAATGTTTCCGCGTAGGGAAAAAATGATTTGAAATTTGTTTTCAAAAGTTGTAAAGGTGAAAAATGATTTGAAATTTGTTTTCAAAAGTTGTAAAGGTGAAAAGTGATTTGAAATTTGTTTTCAAATGGTTGAAGTGTGGAAAAACATATCTTGTAAAGATATTTTTGGAAAATAAATAATTTGGGAAATTGTTTGGAATCTGATGATGTTGTGCATATCTATTGATAGTTAAATAACCGACTATCAATATTTACCTTTAAATGGGTATTTGTTGTGATTTGCTTGAATTTGAATGCTACACTTATTTTAAAATAAGCGCTCGTTATTCGGTTTAGCCGGGAGAGGACCTTTGGGTCATAAATCCCACTCCGTATAGTGATACGTCGTAATGGATAGCATTTGAACACCGGTGTTGAAGACCGGATATTTTCGAAAACAGAAGGATTACCATCGAATGTCTCTGCATCGGCTGATCTCCGATATAGAGATTTTGTCACCCTTTGTGATGGAAGTCCGGACGTGATTAGTGAATATCCGGGTTGCAAAGGCTTCTTTGGAAGTGTCTTCGGTTCCGTTCGATCCCGGAACGGACTTGTATGGATGTGTGTCTGACGCTACAATTTGAGATGTAAAGCTGGTTTCTATCAAATACATTTATGTTGGTGGCGGAGAATTTATTCTCTTAGCTTAACACCCTTCTCTGAGACGTACGAGCTCAGAGGTTATGTAGTTGATGGTTACTAGTGATACATTCCCAATTTGGTAATGTGGCATACGAAGTGCTGCCGATCATTTGTTGATCAAAGCATAGCTTTTGTGAAAGCGTAGCTTTGTGGACGAGACTTCGTCGGACCTCACACCCCGAAATGGTCAAAACAGGAAGATGCGGCAAGGTTATAGGGAGTAGCGCCCTTTAGGGTATGTGCATTTCCTTCTGGATAGAAGTGGTATCATGGTATGGAGCCCAGATACTTAACTTATGTGGATATCGCAAATATATATGACTTTGTGATTGCTGTTGGTTGAGGATCCTCGGATAAAGGTTGTTTACAACCGGGAGATGACATACTCGTGTTAGTAGTAACCTACTTTTTCAGAGGTAACCCGGCCTTGTGTTGGCAGAGATCCGGTTAGGTTCTCGGGGCGTCTTTCCAGAGGCGTACCCATGTGGCAATGGGAAGTTCCTTGGCCTGACCATTTGTTGGAAATCCAAACTCCAATACGCACCTTGTATGTTTTAGTTGTAGAACCTTCCATTTACTTATGGTGGTCACCACTGTTTAGATGATAGCTATAGTAGGCATAGTGCGAAATGCCTATGCTGGCTAAGATTTATATTATACTTTCGAAATGTTTTCTACACTATGCACTAATAATAATAATAATAATCAATTGATTCTGCGTAGTAAGCATCTTTGACTATCATAAGGAGAAATCTTCTCCAATTCTGCGTTTGCATTGTGTGTGGCGGGAGGCCTTATGGTAGTTTCATTTTCCAAAAGCATAGCGGAATTCTTTTTATTTTCTTTGTAAAAATAACTGTTTTAAGTTCTCACACCAGTCTCATGACTGACCTGGAGTTTATTGTTCCCTTTCTAAACTTTGGGTGCCCACCAATTTCCACACGGGTAGTCTAGAGTCAGGTCATTAGGATATTCTGGAATTCAGGAGGTGCTGTGGAGCTCAAGAGGCGAGTTGGATGGCGAAACTTATCACTTGTATATGATATTATCTTTTCCACTGTGTATTCAGTTGTGAGGACATGTTTATATAACTGTCCATTTTGTGTTGTGTTGTATATTGACTCTGATGATGTAATGTATAAAATGTACAGTTCTTTTAATTTAAAGATTATTCATTTGTCTATAATATGTTGTTCCGCTATGATTGTGAGATTCTGATATTGTTTCTGTTACTTCTTCTTTCTTTCTTACTTCTTCTGTCTTTTTCTTCTTCTTAAACCCTAAGGGTTCGATTTTCCGGCCTTCGATTGCTCGGCAGTTGATACAGTGGACATATTAATGTCGATTTTCGAAAGTTGAAAATATCGTTCCTCATATTTGGTATCAGAGCATTTGGTTAAGCGACAACCTTGGCTCTGTTGGGAATAACTCATTAGTGATAGAGTCAGTAGTACTCTAGAATGAGTTTGAGTGTAATGATAGATATGAGCGCGTATTTATTAGTGAATATAAATTTGTTTTATATTGTGATGATTGGTTTGTTGAGTGGTATATGGATTCTGGTCGATATAGTCTGTACAACTCCATCGATAGGGGTCTCTAAACACTCGTACAGAACAATTCGACACGATATTGTTTTAAAATAGTGTAAATGAAATAATTTTACCCAAAACTATTTCGTACATAAAGGGAAATAATTTTTGAAAAATTATTGGAGTATATGGCTGCTTGTTTGTTAGGAAGTGATAATATTAAATTATTATCATCGATTATTGAATAAGAAATTGAAATCATAATCAAAAGCTGAGAAATAAATCCATATATAAATGAGATTTGTAAATATAAATTGTAAATGTGATTCATAATTTGAAATGGAATTCTAGAATAATATTTGAAAACAAATTTAAAGAATTTGAAATTTTGAGATTTGGGAAATTTAAATTCTTTGGAGTTTGAAAATGATTTTCAAGGGTTTTGAAAAATTGTTTTGAAGGGAAGAAAGCTAAACTCTTTTCGATCGTTGGAAAATAATTCCGATGATGATCGCGACATCATCGATGTTCATTTTCGAGTTTCCATGAGAGGAATTGCTGCCGAATTATAATTAAATGGAAGTTGTTTGTGAAATTGAGTTTGATTTTGGAAATTCAAAAGATAATTTGAATAGATTTCAAAAATAATTTTTGAAAGATTGAAAAGACTGTGGAATGTTATATAAAATGTTTATGGAATAATAAATAAGTTTGGATGACTTAGGAAATTCAGATTTAAACTGAAATTGACCTGGGTTAATTGGAATAAAGGTGAATTTTAGAAGTCTAATAGAGTAAATGGTTGGAATACAATTATTAAGTTGGAAAATAAATTGAGAATGAATAAATAAAATTTGCAAGTGCAAGTGCAAGAAAATGAAATTGAATGATGAAATTCTTTTCGAATTTAAAAGTTAAATAGTATTTACTTTAGAATTAGAATCTGAATTGGATTTATAAGGGGAAATTTAAGTTAAGTTAAACAAATGATGTTTGAAATGGAATATAACTTAAATGATGTTGAATGAAGTTGATTTTGGGTATCGAAGTAAATTAATAAAGTGAAGTGATGAATATGAACTTGAGTTATATAAATGAAATTCAACCTTATTTGTTAAATGAATTAGCAATTGAATTGAACTAGTGAATTGAATATTAATCAATCTAATGTAAATGAATTGATATGGAATAATGAATGTAAGTGTTAATTCGTTAGAAGCTAATGAAGTTGAAAAAAAATTGAATAATTGAAAGAAAAATCAACTAGATATTAATCCAATTGGAAATTAAAAGTGTTAAACAAATTGAATGTAAATTTAATAATTTGGTTATGTTGGTTATGATTTGGTTGTTATATGATTGTTAGTTGATTGTATATAATTCATTAAGTGTTAAGGAAATTGAATTGATAAATGGAAAGCTATGTAATTGAATTTGAATTGAAAGTGAACTAATGTGAATTGGTTGAAAGCAATTAAAATTTGTATCGAAACCTATTAAATTGCTTATGCGAATTATTTTGATTGCGTTGCTTATGAAAACTATGTGTTTTCTATTGAAAATTAGTGAATGTAGATGAATTTCTTATATATGTCACTTACATGTTTAAATTGAGTAAGTATGGGTATCGAGGCTATAGTTGGCTGGATTTGGTCCTGCTAAAATGATAATAAATAACTGCTTTGCTTAAAAATGCTAAAAAGGTACGCCTACGCAATAAAAATAGGAAATATGAACTGTTTTTCTGTTTTCCGACCGTGTGGGTCGATGTATATATATTTATATCTATTGTGATATTGCAAAAGCTCCTCCGTACAAAGGAGACTCTGCCAAAATTTTCCGTAAATTTTGGGAGTTAGAAAATTTTGAAAATTTTTTGTTAACGAAAGGTCAATTTCTAAATTGAAATGAAAATGTAGGAATTGAATTAGAAAGGTGTAACCATTAGATTTTGGAAAAGTTAAAATGTTTAAATGAATTTGAAATTTAATTTGAACAAGTGGTTTTGAAATTTAATTTGAACAAGTGGTTTTGAAAAGTTAATGGATTTCAAGACTTTTTCTTACTTGGCAATTTCGAGGACGAAATTCTTTTTAGGGGGAAAGTTTGTAACGACCCAGAATTTCTGTCATTTGAAATTCGTATATTTAATTGATTTTAAATATGCACAAGTAAAATTTATAAGTCGAATAAATTATATTTCGATTATCTAGATTAATTGGATAACTAAATCGATAATTTAATATTTGAAATTATAGAAATAATTGGAAATTGGGTTTAATGTGATTAAAAAATTGATTTATAAAGTTGTATTAAATCATATTGGAGTTAGAATGATGTTATAGAACTTTTAAAATTGAATTAAAAGTTAATTTGTGGAAAATTGAATATTTTAATATTTAATTGACAAGTAAAAATAGTCATTTTTTGAACAGTCTCGGATTTCGACGAAACTAGTTTCATTGGATCAGTAATGTTAAATTAATGTAAGATTTCAAATTTCGTGTCAATCGGATTTACGGTTTGTTCGGGGAAAGCTAAAACGCGTAGAAAATCGATTTAAGTGGATTTTAAATTTAAATAGTCGATTTGAAAACCTATCTTTCAAATACGATCGAATTGGCTTCCGATACATATTCCATTGCGTTTGGAATAGGGGTAAAACATTATAAACGCCAGGCGGCACGCTTTGTTTGTAGTTCGGAAAAATTCTGGATGAATAGTGTCGCGAGAATTTTCTATATAAGTACTTCATAATTTTCTATTTGCAACACAAATCAAACCCTAACCCTAATTTGTCCTCAGCCGCCACCATTACCTTCAATGGCTGAAATCTTCACATTTTCCCTCCTCGATTTCTCCCAATCCACGCCTTATTTCAAGAAACTTTCAACTACGAAGTTGTAGAGTACGATGAGAGTTAGCAATCCAACGGTTATGATTGGATTTCACGTAACGAATCGATGTGAATCTCGATGCAAAGTTCATACGCTGGGGCACGAATTTCGAGATGTATAGATGGCCGAGCTTCATTAGGTTCTAGGTGGAGATGCGCGGCGTTGCGAGCTACAGCGTGGAGTTGCTCGATCGTCTTCAAGTTGTTCGAAGATGGCGCGTTAATTCGCAAAGAAACGGCGGCAATGGGTTTTCGTTCGCGTTTTACTAATGGGGGAAGAAGATGATGGCAACGGCCTTGATGCAATCAAGTGAAAACGAACGGGCTGGAGGTGTAGGGTTTGAAAAAAAGTTTAAAAGTTGTAAATTTTATATATATTTAAAATCGTTTAATCTTTAAAACGTGATAACTTCTTTATACGAGGTCGGAAATCCACGAAACGACTTGCGTTGGATTTGTATTGTCGAATACTACGCGATGGAGCTGGATAGAGCTAGTGATAATTTTGGATAAAATTAAACACGCGTTTAATTTTATTCGGAATAAAACGCTGAAACCGCTATTGGAAGCAAGGTAAGAACTTCTCACTCAATCGAATTTGTTTCGATTTAAATTTTGAATAGTTAAATTTAAAATTGCTTGATTGTGTGATTGAATGATAAACTGCTATATGTTGTATTGAAATAGACCCTATACGCCGTATATTAAGCGGAGGTTATTATATTAAGCACATATACCGCGATATTCCACCTTGAAGTGGAATTGGTATTATATATGTACTTGGAGTTGATTTTCCGCATTATATAGCAGATGAGACCCTATTGCGCTGCATAGTAGCGGATGATATTTTATATAAACCTATGTACCGCGATATCCTATCTTGAAACGGGATTGGAATTGTGCTAACATCTGTGGATGCAGGGAAACAGGTTGGAGGGATCCAACTGGATTCTTCAAATAATTGAATTTGTTTCAATGTTGTGTGTTGATTATTTATAATCTCTGTATGATTATCTTTGTGATTGAAATCGTTGAAGGCTAAAATTTAGCCGAATATAATTTTGGTATCGTTGGATACCGGAAATAAATAAAAATTTGATTTTTGAAAATATAGGTTGAAAGTTTATATTAAAATTTATTTTTGAGAATTGGATAAATTTAAAAGAAGGAATTATAAAATAATAAAGTTTTATTTTTAATCTTATTGAATAAAATTTCAAAATATGGGAAAAACTTTAATAAATGGATTTCGGGTAATACCATTTAAAGGTTGAAGAATTTATTCAAAATAGGGATTTTAAAGAGTTTGAAAAATAAAAGAATTGGTTTTCTTTAAAAGGAATTTATTGTTAAAAGGAAATAAAATTTGAAACCCATTTGGGAATTGATTTTTGGCGATTGAATTTAAAGTATTTTGAAAATCCATTTTGAAAATTATTAGGTGTTTTAAAATGAATTTGGAATCAATTTGAAAATTGATTTCGGGTTTAGTAGAAATTGATTTCAATTTGAGATTTGAATGAAATTCACTTGGTGTTTAATTTCTTGGGAAATCAATATGGAATTTGATTTGGTTGTTTTTGAAATCAATTGAAAAATTGAATTGTTGTTGAAAGTGAATATTTGAGATCAATTTGAAAATCGTATATCAGTGGATATTTGAAAATTTAAATTCATCAAGGAATTTATAAAGGAAAGGGAAATTGTTTAAAAATAAACATTGATTTATTTTTGAAGAGTGGAAATAAATTTACGGATTTGGAACGCAAATTTAAAGTAAATCGGTAAGGATTTATTTAATTGGTTTAAATGAACCATTTTGAAATGAAAGTGTATTCTCCCTGGAAAGATGAATAAAATTTCTGAATAGCTTTGAAAAATATATATACATATCTATGTATAAAATTCTAGAATTGGTTTTGAAAAGGATATTTTGGAGAAATTAACTTCTTAAATTGTTTTAAAACCTTTAAGTAAAGATTTATTAAGTTGATATAGAAATGATTATTTCTAAGATTTAATCAATAGTTATTTTAGAAAATAGTTATTTAAATAGTTATACTCTATCTACTAATTTTATTTTGAAAATTAGTTTGGACTTAAGTTATATGTAATATTGGTGTAATATTTTAAGTAAAGTGTTTAAAGAAAAATAGTTTTATTTCAAAGCGTTTTCCCGTTATATTTTGGGGAAGTGTTATAAATTATTTTAACGTATTTGAACTCATCAGATTTCCAGTGAAAATGAATAAATATTTGGAAATGTTTCCGTGTAGGGAAAAAATGATTTGAAATTTGTTTTCAAAAGTTGTAAAGGTGAAAAATGATTTGAAATTTTGTTTCAAAAGTTGTAAAGGTGAAAAGTGATTTGAAATTTGTTTTCAAATGGTTGAAGTGTGGAAAAATATATCTTGTAAAGATATTTTTGGAAAATAAATAATTTGGGAAATTATTTGGAATCTGATGATGTTGTGCATATCTATTGATAGTTAAATAACCGACTATCAATATTTACCTTTAAATGGGTATTTGTTGTGATTGCTTGAATTTGAATGCTACACTTATTTTAAAATAAGCGCTCGTTATTCGGTTTAGCCGGGAGAGGACCTTTGGGTCATAAATCCTACTCCGAATAGTAATATGTCATAATGGATAGCATTTGAAGACCGGTGTTGAAGACCGGATATTTTCGGAAACGGAAGGATTACCGTCGAATGTCTCTGCATCGGCTGATCTCCGATATAGAGATTTTATCACCCTTTGTGATGGAAGTCCGGACGTGATTAGTGAATATGCGGATTGCAAGGGCTTCTTTGGAAGTGTCTTCGGTTCCGTTCGATCCCGGAACGGACTTGTATGGATGTGTGTCTAACGTTACAATTTGAGATGTAAAGCTGGTTTCTATCAAATACATTTCTGTTGGTGGCGGAGAATTTATTCTCTTGCTTAACACCCTTCTCTGAGACGTACAAGCTCAGAGGTTATGTAGTTGATGGTTACTAGTGATACATTCCTAATTTGGTAATGTGGCATACGAAGTGCTGCTGATCATTTGTTGATCAAAGCATAGCTTTTGTGAAAAGCGTAGCTTTGTGGACGAGACTTCGTCGGACCTCACACCCCGAAATGGTCAAAACAGGAAAGATGCAGCATGGTTATAAGGAGTAGCGCCCCTTAGGTTATGTGCATTTCCTTC
The DNA here is from genome assembly GCA_030765085.1 of Allium cepa. Classification (NCBI taxonomy): domain Eukaryota; kingdom Viridiplantae; phylum Streptophyta; class Magnoliopsida; order Asparagales; family Amaryllidaceae; genus Allium; species Allium cepa. The sequence continues at coordinate 437,073,828 of CM060943.1, forward strand.
TAGATTGAAGTGGCATCATGGTATGGAGCCCAGATACTTAACTTATGTGGATATCGCAAATATATATGACTTTGTGATTGTTGTTGGTTGAGGATCCTCGGATAAAGGTTGTTTACAACCGGGAGATGACATGCTCGTGTCAGTTGTTACCTACTTTTTCAGAAGTAACCCGGCCTTGTGTTGGCAGAGATCCGGTTAGGTTCTCAGGGCGTTTTTCCAGAGGCGTACGCATGTGGCAATGGGAAGTTCCTTGGCCTGACCATTTGTTGGAAATCCAAACTCCAATACGCACCTTGTCCGGTTTTAGTTGTAGAACCTGCCATTTACTTATGGTGGTCACCACTGTTTAGATGGTAGCTATAGTAGGCATAGTGCGAAATGCCTATGCTGGCTAAGATTTATATTATACTTTCAAAATGTTTTCTACACTATGCACTAATAATAATAATAATAATCAAATGATTCTGCATAGTAAGCATCTTTGACTATCATAAGGAGAAATCTTCTCTAATTCTGCGTTTGCATTGTGTGTGTGGCGGAAGGCCTTATGGTAGTTTCATTTTCCAAAAGCATAGCGAAATTCTTTTTAATTTCTTTGTAAAAATAACTGTTTTAAGTTCTCACACTAGTCCCATGACTGACCTGGAGTTTATTGTTCCCTTTCTAAACTCTGGGTGCCCACCAATTTCCACACGGGCAGTCTAGAGTCAGGTTATCAGGATATTCTGAAATTCAGGAGGTGATGTGGAGGTCCAGAGGCGAGCTGGATGGCGAAATATATCACTTGTATATGATATTATCTTTTTTGCTATGTATTCAGTTCTGAGGACATGTTTATATAACTGTCCATTATTGTGTTGTATTGTATATTGACTATGATGATGTAATGTATAAAAGGTACAGTTCTTTTAATTTAAAGATTATTCATTTGTCTATTATATGTTGTTCCGCTACGATTGTGAGATTCTGATATTTTTTCTATTGCTTCTTCTTTCTTTCTTACTTCTTCTATCTTTTTCTTCTTCTTAAACCCTAAGGGTTCGTTTTTTCGGCCTTCGATTGCTCGGGAGTTGATACAGTGGACGTATTAATGTCGATCTTCGGAAGTCGAAAATCTCGTTCCTCACATTTACTGTTGTTCTAATAGTGAATATTTTTGAAACCACTTTTGTTATTTGTTTTCTAATAATACAGTAGTTATTCTTTCATTTTCGAAACAATCATAGTGAAAACGAATGACCAAAATGAATTGGTTGTTAATATTATAATTTGATAGGTGTACCTCCTTAATCTATTGTGTTAGTAAAAACACCTAGAAAAGTGCTGACTAATACCATAATTTTTTTAATAAACTTTAAATAATCAAGGTGCATCTTAATATCATTTTTATTTCTTCACTTAGTCACTAATTATGGAGATTAATACCTCCATTCTCTCAGAACACGTGTTTTTTTTCTTTATCACGTCTAAAACCTAAAATCCTGATACCTAATTTTATTACGTCGTTTATCATCTCCTACTTATTTCCTTCCTCTGTCACCCTTCATGGTCGCAATTGCTCTATTACCCTAACTACCTAAAATAGCCAAAGCTCAAAATCACATTATCAAAATTGATTAAATTTTCAACTTTGGGATGCTAACCAATGATGGAAGAGAACCTTTATAAGGAAGAAGGCATATACGGAAGAAGGTGACTTAGTGAACGTCAATGTTCTATGTAAGAAAATGAGGTGATTTTGATTTACATCGACTTCAGAATTTTTTTAATGTTATTTTGCAATGTTTATTTTTTCTTTAACGTTTGTTCAATCTTCTCTGTGGTATTTAGAAATGACCATTAGTGTTTTGTTTAGATGCTTGATTTTTCTTGACGACTCTCGAATGATTTTATCATAGTTGCAAAGCGAGAAAAAATGATTTTTATTGAAGTCGACGATGGAGGGAAGTTAGGGTCACATGAAATGGTAGCCTATTCATTGATCGTATGCAATAGAATGTATGATGCTCTTTGAAAATGGTATCAGTCGGCACTTTTCTATGTATTTTAAGAAACATACTGATCTAATTAATATAGTTTTTTACTTAAACAATTTTTCTTATTTCTAAATAACCCGATTATAATCTTCTTAGAGCATCTCCAACAGCAGCTGGGATCTCACATAATTACATATATGCACCCAATTGTAGATGCAACAGAGTGTGGAAAATCGTATAGGGTGGAATTGGGGGGAAGAGTGCTGAGATATCTGATTATTTTAGGCGCTTTTTCAATAGGCGCATGGTCCCCAAGTGCCTGCTAAACATGCATCCCGATTCCCCTCCCCCTCAAGCCTCAACGACTAACCCCAACAGCTATATTCGACAGTTATATTCCACCCGATCACTCTATCCCACCATCAAATACAACCCCCTCCATCTTATTTCCTTCACAACTAATTTCCTTATATAATCCAACTTTTTTACTCTTACTTGTTGCAACTTAAAATGTATTACAATTTTGACGTTGTTGCTATAAGGTGCAATTTGGAAGAATACGATTTACAAGACGTTACGGTTCCAATTGGCGGAACGGTTACTAATGCCAGTTGGAACGCTATGAAAGACTATGATCTTTGCTACAATTACTGTGCACTCTCAGTCAATCCTATTCAAGGTGCCGATCAAAGTGGTGAGACTTTTTAGAAAAAAATTACTAATTGCTACAATTAGAAGAACATTGATCGGAAAAGAACGTTATCTTGAGTCAAAGATCGTTATGAAAAAATCAATCGTCAAACACAAACATTTGATTCTCAAATTTTCAAGTTAATGTAAACAAATCCTAGTGGATTTGGAAATGAAATGCATTTGGTAAGAATTAATATGATTTTATTGTTATAATTTTTATCATAGTTCTCTAATTATACTATTGTTTTTTATTACAGAGAATGCCCGCAAACAAGTTGTTTAAACAAATCTATAAACCTGATAGTATACAAGCACCACATTTTTACCAGTTTATGCATGTTTATGACATGCTGGTTGAGAATGTTAAATGGAAATCAATGTTTCAGAAAACCGTCCAAGACGTCCAATCAAACAGTGGTCGTGGTAAAACTCCTAGACTTGGAGAAAACTCTGGTCCTAGGGAATCGCTAGGAAGCTACGGTTTAGGATCAGAAGAAGACCTAAACTCTATCAAAAATCACTGTGTTAGGCCATAGGGAGAAAAAGCGGCAAAAAAGAAGCAAACTACTGGAGCAGATCAGGCAGAATTTAAAAAACTCCTATTTGATTCTGAAGGTAGATATAACCGTGCAATGGAGACTCGAGCAATTCAACACCAAGAAAGATTCTCAAGAATAGATCAACTTCTTATTGGAAACCACAAAGAGATGAAGATGCAATAATGTTCACGGATGCATCGTATATGTCTGAAGAACAACGAGAGTCTATGGAGCATAGAAGAAGAGAAATTATGAGGCATAGACGTGAAAATGGTCATTAACTGTTTTTGTTTTTCTAGGGCCTTTGTATCTTTGAATTACCATTAGTCGTATTGTATTATGAACGTAAGCAATTACTTTTATAAGTACTATCATTGAAATCGCACTACGTTGAGAAAAGATTATAACAACATTACGTTAATTGAATATAAACAAATTACAATAATAATAAGTAATAATAACATAAAAAACAGTTGTGATAACCCGGATTTTTGGGCATATGATAATTGGTAATTAACGGATTTTAACTATTAAAACACTTATTTATAAGTTGAACAAATAGTGTTCTGATAATTAAATATCTGGATGTATATAAATGGATTTGAAACTATAATAAAATTTGAATTTTAAATTTCTGGAAATAGTACGTTTCATAGTAGATTAACAAATATATAGATAGATATATGCAAACTCTATAATGTTGGAAATTTTAAGTGTATATATATACAAGTGTATAAGTGTGTGTGTGTGTGTGTATTTATGTGTATATATATATTGTGATTTGAAAGCATGGATTTGAATTCAATGGAATAATTTTCAAAAAGCTAGTTGAAATTAAATTTTTATATTTCTAAAACTCTAAAACACTAAAGATAATATTTATTAATTTAAAATATATAATAGTTTAAGTTTAAAATAGGATTTAGTCAAGGTTAACATATTTTCTTTAAAGTATACATGATATATATATACCTTGTATATACACAAAGTATTAAACATAAAAAATTAAATTAATAAAACATAAGAAATTATTAAATGAAGAGTTTGGACATTTGTAAGCATAGGGCATCATGCAAAATAACAAGTGTAAAATAATTTGTTTCTTCTTTTTAATAACTTTTGTATATATATAGCAAAAGGCTTCTTCTCTTTCATTTTTATCAAAGCAAGATTTTAAAAATTGGAAAACCCAAATAAAATCAGAGAAAAAATGTACTACTTCAAGTTTTAACTGAGGCAAAGCCAAGAATCAATTCAAAACTTTAACAAATAGGATCAAGATCAAGTTGTAGATCAAAATTAAATTCCCAGATTTCAAACCATTCTCTGTTCAATATTTTACAGGTGAGCAAGCTATTTTTAAGAACCTTAATCTGTTAATAATCTGATCCAGGTGATGAGTACTTGAAGTAAAGTTATGGAAAATGTTGCATGAATGTATATTATGCTTGCATGTATAAGAATGACAATTGTTAAAGTGTGCATGTATGTGTTATATATATATATATATATATATATATATATATATGTTTTTATATCAACGGACCAAAAATAAGTACAAAAATCGATTTCTTCCTTTCCAATCTCCTATAGGCAATGATCTCTAAATGAAATGTGTTTGTATGAATATAACATCATCCTTTAAAATGGTTTCAAGTGAAATTATTTTAGATTTTTTGGGAAAAAAGAAATATACAGTGAGAATTGAACATTTCATAAAAATTAACTTCCATGAATTCTTAATTCACCTATATAATCGTATTCGATTATGAAAACTATGATTTTTAAAGAGAAAATTAAGATTTTTTAAGCTTGTGGTTTGAGAGGACTTGTGGGATGATCAGAATCGGGATTTTGTTCAAATTTAGGCGATCACGAGGCCTGGTAAGGTCGGGGTTCATGCCGGAGGTAGCTCGTGGGTTGAGGGTGGTAGGAAAAATAGCCGACGATTTTATGGATCGCCGAGGTGGCGCGGCGAGGTAGATTTAGGGTTTGGTCTGTGTTTTTGGTCGACATTGGTTTCGTTGGGAGATCGTCGGCATCGATGCGTCGGACATGATCAGAGCAGTGGGAATGAAGCGGGAGAATCTGGCTAATGTCTAGGCTCAACGTCGAGTCTTCAAATGGTCGGAGGTGGTGGCGTATGGCGTATTTTTGGGATCGAGATGGTTCAGGTGGTGTTCGATTTTACTCCAATTCGATTCGTGTTCATTTTTAGACTCTGGGTAGTCGGAGTCGAGGGAGAGGATGTCTTGTCGACGATGGCAACGGTGATCGGGGTAGCGGCAGTGATACGTGCACGTGCACGTGCACGTGCACGTGTGTTTTTGTATCAGATGGTAGCTGAGTGTTTTTGGCTTCAGAAAGATAAGGTGTGGCTTTGAGTCGTACTCGAGATTTGCAAGAGGGAGAGAAGCTCGGGATTTGGCTTGGGAAATGATGGTTTGGGCTCGGGTTTTAAACAAAAGTAAATAACAAGTATTAAAGCATTAAGTAAATTTGAAAATTGTTAAACAAGTTTTTCAAGAGTAAAGTATGATCAAGATATCAAAACAAAATAAGTCAAATTTTTTTAAAATTTAAATTTGTTTTGATTTGGAGAATTCTATATTAGTCTAATTAATTAAATCCTAAGTGTTTTCAGATAAATAAATAATGGAATTACGTTAGTGCTTAACTAGTGTATTAAACTTTTATCAATTAAATTCTCAAGTGATTAATTTAAAGCATTTAATATAAATAAGATATAATTGATAAGTAGGTAAATAATTAAGGAATGTTTTATCTTTATTTAATTAGGATCTTAATTAAATAATGGATGATTAATTAAGGACTTAGATTAACTAAAGGAATTAATTAATTAAAGGATAATTAATGTAATTAGTAAAAGATTAATGTAATTAATTAAGGATAATTAATTAATGTATGTAGTTAAGGATGATTAATTAATTTCATATATCAATTAAAGGAATGACTTATAGTTAATTAAGGTTAATTAAGCAGGGTTTTATACGTAATTATTTAATTTATTTGGTGATTAAATTAAATTAATTAGGAATTGTGTATCTAATCAATCTTGCTTATGAATGATAAACCTGAACTGAATGTTTTGGTTTGTTAATATCTCTGTTATGTAATTTGTGATGGACTGTGATATGTAATGGCTGGCTTGATCTGTAAAAAATGTGAATCATTTATCTATGATAGATTTCTGTGTGCGTATGTTGTTTAATTAAATTATTTACTTAAGCAACTTGATTTAAGAGACGACATTGATTCGAAGAGATCGGGGTCGGGTATCCGCAAAAATACCTGAAACCACTTCGATTAGTAATCTTCAGTAATTCTTTATAGATTTGATTTTAGAACCAAATAGGCTGGAATGGAATAATTTAAATAACGTGACCATTTAAACTAAGTAACAGTTTTTAAATATTGTTTGGTAATAAGTGATTGACTTTAACAAGTTAAGAACTCGTAGAAAGTTATGAGTTGCCCTGGTATTCAAATAAATTTTATAACTTAGAATTTCAAATAAATTATTTGAGTTTACTCACGCTGTTTTCTAGGCTGACCCGGGTATTACTTTATTGTAATGCTCGGGTCAGACCGAGTATTACAAATTTTTAGGTTAGGACGTTCTGGAGCTCAGGTGGCGAGCTGGATGGCAGGGACGTATGGAGTGTATTCTACTGTTTATTAGAGTTGTTTGTTTTTTCTTTCCGGATAAGTTAATTATAACTGTTCAGTTTATGTATGAGTGGTTGTACTCTGATATATTGAATGTAAACTGACAACTATAGCTTTTCATTATAAAATGCTATTGTTGAAATTATATTTTTAATCCGCTGCAAATGTGAGATTCTGTATTTTGTTTTCTGTTCTTCTTCTACTTCTTTTCTTCTTTACCCAAACAATCCAGAATTTTCGACGTCCGATTGCTCGGCAGTTCTACAGTGAACGTATTAGTGTCGAATTTTCGGTGTCGAAAATTTCAGGTCGTTACATTTGGTATCAGAGCTGAAGGTTAAGTGAGAACCTTGGCTCTAGTGGGTTTACGCATTAAGGACAGGGTCAGTAATTCCCTAGAATGAGTTGAGCATATTATATATGAGGGCTTATTTGTTATTTTCTTATATAAAAATTTTAAAATTAGTTTTTATAAACTTATATTTTGATATAAAGCAATGGTTTTTCTAATTATATATATATTAAGGAAATTGGTTGTTGGTTATTGAAATTAAATAGGATAATAAGAATATAAGTTGGAATTCTACTAATTAAGTATAATAAAGGTTAGGAAGTTCCACTATATCCAGTCCTAGAGAGAGATGGCTAAGAGTGAAGAATGGAAGGCTAGATGTAGAGAGCGAAGAGCTGCTGCACGTAAGGATCGAGAAGAAGCAATTCAGGAGTATGAGAAACAGGTTAAGGAAAAGGCTGGATCAGAACCTTATGATAATGTCACCTTCTACAGATGTTTCAATAAGGGTCATTACGCAGGGTCATTACGCAGCCAAGTGCAGTAAAACAAGGGAGGAATTGAAGGGTACATTCCAACTATTTCTCTCTTAGATCTTGTGTTTTAAGTGCCATAAGAAAGGACATTTACTAAACCATTGCCCTGAAGTGAGGAAGGTGAAGCATAAACTTGTAAACCTGTTAGCGAGTTGGTTGTTTGCTATCATTATAAGAAGTCGGGACACATCGCTAGAAATTGTCCCAAGAGACGGAAGAAGAGTAAGGTTATGGAACGTCCTGCAGGAGGCGAAAGGGTTATCCAGATGAATGGAAAGGTAGAAACCTTTTATGGTAAACGTTATAGGTGTGGACATCCTATTGAAAAGTGCATTATTGGGCTTTGCCCATTAGAAGGGAGTCCCTAGATTCTTGTATGAATACTAAGGCTCTGTTCTTCTCCAAACCCTAGCTAATGGAGAAGGCATCTAGGTTAATTACTTCTATAAGACTCTTATATTGGATAAATGGATGTAATGTTTAAGCTACTAGTGTGTAGACTATCAATGTATGGAATATTTTATGGCAGTACAATGTAATATAAAATTTATCTTTATTTATTTGAGAATAAAATTGGAATTAATTCAAAGGTGGAATGTAATGAACTAATTGAAATTCAAAAATTGAATTAAATTAATTAGGAATAAAATCAAAGTTAAATAAGTTTAGAACGAACATCCTGAATTGAAAATTTCAGGATGAAATTGAGATTTAACTTAGGGAAGTTAAATGGATGGTTTGAATGGAAATTATGTGTGATCTCAAAACAGGTTTGAGTTCTGGAAATTGGTAATGGATGCTATTGATGGATATAGATAATTTGAATGTTTATTTACTTTGACATATCCTGCTATCATCCAGTTGTTATTATTAATCTATAAAACTGTGAATTGGATTATTTTTGAATTAAGAAGTGGATTGAGATAAAATATATCCATTTCTGAAATTTAATATAAATAAAACTTTAATTTGAAATTATTTTAGTACTTTTGATTTTAAAAGATAAAAATTGAACTTATGAAAATGAAATCACTTTGAACTTAAGATTTGAATGTTTAAAATGAACTTGCAAATTTTAAGAATTGGTTTCAAAGATTTGAAGTGGAAAATTGGAAAAAAAATTAGATTTCGAAGATTTAAATTATTTTAAAAAAAGTTTTCAACTCTCACTTGAATCTTGAAATAAGTAAGTAAGAGTAATTTAAATGAATATCAAAATTTTGGGCTCAAAATTAAATTGTTTAAACACTTAAGTTGGGGGAAGAAAGAGTTAGGGTTAATTTGATTTAAGAAGTTAAATCAACATTTTGGAAAAATTAGCTCTAATTTTAATTCGAGATGGTTTAAAGGTTGAGATTAGAATTGAAATTAGTTCAAACTAAAATTTGTTATGGATTAACTGAAAATGGAATCGAAGTAGAATAAGTAAATTCAAATGGGAATTGATTTTGAATTTAGGATGGGAATTGAAGATTATTCAATTTGAATTGATATTGAATTAACTTAAATAGAAGTGGAAATTTTAATTGAATTGATTGGAATGGGAGATTGGAAAGTTGAACAGTTTGGCTCTGGACTATTTTCAAAATAAATTGTTTTAATATAATCTTTCTTAAAGCTATTTTTCCTAGGTGTTTACTATACAATCATCCCTTTTAAAGCCCAAATAATCTTATACTTATTTTACAACTATTTTTGGAACTGTTTGACTATTTCACAACAATTTTACAACTGTTTTATAAACTAGTCCCTTTTTTACAACTACTTTATAACTAATTACTATTTTACAACTATTTTGCAATTATCTAACTATTCTACAACTATATAACTATTTTACAACTACTTTATAACTACTTAACTATTTACAGCTATTTTACAACTAGTGATTATTTTGCAACCACTTATCTATTTTAAACTTTTCAAGCTATTTTCTAATTTCAAGCCGGTCAGAGTGCAAACTATTTATGATTAAATACCCATTTGAGATAAGAATTGAAGTGATAACCCAAATGGAAATTGAGGCAATTGTTAATATGTGAATAGAAATCAAATGAAGGTGAATAAAAAGAGAATTGGCTTGGCTAATAATCAATGGAGATAAATACGTAGGATGTACGTATATTATTCTATTCACATAGTGATTTGATCCGAATTCGAGCATAGAATTTCGAGATAATATATCGATCCGAATTGGGATTTTTCACTCAATTTTCAACGGCGAACCTTGGATATGGATTTTTAATTGATTCTAGAAATTCTCTATCATAGTTAGGGCTATGCGAGGAGAATGACGGTTTCTGATCAAGAAACCAGATCCGATTCCGCACTAGGAAGTCGGATGGATGATACTAGTTCGAAAGTGAAATTGTGTGATCGAGTTAGCGATCAGATTTGTAACATCCCACCTTTTCGCACGATTTAAACAGACACACGTGCCAATCCAAACCATACGGAAGGGCGGATTGTTATGGGGTAAATAAGAAAACAGAGAAGAAAAAAAGAAAAACTAAACAGAATCTCACAACGGAAGGATAAAATATAATAATAAATATACAGTTCATGAAACTGTTTACAAAATATTTGATTCTTCTTTATACAATAAATATCAGAGTTCACATACCAATAAATCTCAATGCAGCGGAATACAGTGTAGTGGAACCATATAATATATAATAATAATAATAAAATCTTCGCCTTCTTTCTCCAGAAATAAAGTCTTCAAATCCTGAAACGCTCGGACTGACCCGAGCGAATTGAAAAGACGAAACAACCGAGTCAGAACTAAAAGATCTTATGTTAAATTAACAGAAATAAATATGAGTGCAGTAACTCAAGAGATGCTTAGGATTTACATCTCCTAAGGGTCCGTTAAACTATTTACTATGTAGTATATTTCGCTATTATAATAGTGTTTAATTGTAAAATAAACTTACTTTTAAATAGCATTAAGGCTTTACATTTTCCACCTTAACACGTAATAGTCCCAGTAGTCCATCCAATATCATAGTCCCTCCTGATCGGGAAGCCACCAGAGGATACCACACGGGCTACGGGAGAAATCCAAACTCGTACAAGGCGCGATAGGGTAGGTGACACGGCACAACTAGGCAATGCCAGGGTAGATATACCAAGTACGCTTTCGGGTCGGTGGTAACGCGTAGCGCGCAGCTACCGCCCACCTCGAGCCACACCCCAAATAAAAATCAAAAGTGGCTACCGAATCAATCCAAAGTCAAAGTATAATATCGAAGGGATGTGTCCGATCAAAGGTGCAACCTTATTAACCCGTCGATCGTTCCTGTTTTAGCCACCTTATGCCAACTCACGGGAGTCGGGTCCACGTATTTACCTTAAAGAAAACGCCACCACCATCCTACTTCATTCTGGACTCTCCACCGCGTACACGGTTATTAAAGTGGTTTTCAGGGTTGGCAGAGAGTATGACAACTTCCGATCCCGGTCTCTTAACAACCAAACGTTATTATAACACCGCGGTCTTTAAAATAGTTTATACTTTAAAAATCAGAATATAATTATCCATTTCAAAACCCATAAATACGATATCATTTCCTTTTAAAACCCAATAAATATGATATCATTTTATTTCAAATATATTTCTTTTCTAAAATCATGCCACTTTTATATTTATAATATCTCAAAACAAATATTTGAATTTTAACTTTCAACATAATACTTCGTAATCCATAGTTTTAAAGCCATAACTTTCAAAACTTAAATGGTTTGGATATTCAACAGTATATAAAATAAAACAGTTGAATTTAAAATTTCTTTAAAAGTAAATAATTCCCACGCCTTCACAAATTTTATCTACTTCAAATTCAGTCTAAACCCATAACCTTTAGATTCACTTTAGTTGAATAAAACACTTCGATTTTTAATATTTTCAAACTTGTGTATTTAATGAATTTCAAAACTAAGGTTGAAATTTTCTATTCAACAATTCATTTCTTATTATTTAGTTTTGAAAGGTTTACATGACAAATCCATAACCATTTAAAGTAAACTCAATTTATTAACACTAAATATTTCCTTCCATTTATTTATACTAGAATTATTCATTAAATCCAGTTATAAATATCATAACTTTTAAAATGTCCAATTTAAACCAATTAACATTAACTAATGGAGTTAATTTTTTAAATAAGCTCAATTCAAATTAAATTTCCAATTTACCTTTCAATATTAATTGATTGGAATCATTTAAGACTCTATATATATACCGGATCTTAAACCTGTACTCCATCATATAATATAAATTATCAAATTCCATTTTTCAACTTATTCATTTTTATTTAACAAATTATGCATAGCTTAAATTTGATAATTTAACTATATATGTATATATAAAATATATTTATATCATATCCAAATTTAATATTTGTTAAACCGTATCATATCCAAACCATAAAAATTATTTCAAAAATAATTTTATATATATACCGTGGTGCCTGTATATAATTTTCTATCCTATGGTCAAGTGATACGGATATTTATCATTTCAATCCGTAATTTAAAAATAAAATACGGTTGTATATCATTTCAAACCGCTATCCCGAATGAAATGAAAATGCATGATGACTTGCAGTTTATATAAGATAGAACACATCATCCATTCATCCGATATCAATCATCAACCAATTTATTTCAATCATCATCAATTTAAACAAACATCAATATACAACATATACAATATAACAGGAAATAAACGACAGTTATTAACTAACAGTTTATATTCAAAATAAATTCATTAACTGTTTAACTATCAGTTTATATTCAAATAAATAAATTTTAACTGTTAATTTATATGCAATAATAAAATTAAATAACAGTTAAATTAAATAAATGCGATTTCAAATTGATTTCAATTAAATCGATTTCAGGGCGTTTCGAGTCCGTACGATCAAACGACAAGTCCGATCGCTGCGAAACTTGAAACCCTACAATAATTCACTGTTACGGATCCGATGAAACTGTTTTCGTCGAAATCCGAGTCCGTGACCAAAATGTCTATTTTTTTATTAATTAAATAAATTTAAAATAAATGAATAAAATCAAATTTTATATTTAGATTCTAAAATTGCCCCATTTTATCACTTTTTAAAATTCTTAATCATTTACAAAATTTCAACAAGTTTAGATGTCAAATTAAAGAAGGTAAATTTATAAATTTCAATATAAATCCTTAACTTCATTTAATTCACAAATTATAAATAATATCCTAAAATTTCGTTTAGTTAATAAATTAGTTAGTATTCCATTCATTCCTGTCAAACAGACGGATTAAATATTGGATTCCAAATTATCACACAAATTTCTCACATTATCTTTATTTCAAAAACTGAATTATTTAACTATATTCAATCTCATTTAATTGTAAATAAATTCAATCATTAGACTTTAAGTTTCCATATAAATAAATAAATCCTGATTCCCATTCTTAAATTTATTATTTATCATATTACCGTCCTGGGTACCATTTATTTTAATATATACATATCCAGATACTTTAACATTTTCCAATTGTTTATCTCAATTGCATAACATTAAATTTATATTTATTGCAATGGTATCGGATTTAATTAAACGAACTAAGTATATAACTCATAATAATTGTTGTAAAACTCTCAATCCCATATTTATAAGTTTATTATTTCCACTCAAATATTATAGATATTTACAGGTATAGGTTTTTATTCAATCATTACTTATTATTATGTATAAATTAATAAATGCACTATTTAAGTTCGTTTAAGTTTATTACCAATTATCCATTTACCCTTCCCATCAAAGTTGAATTCCATTCAATTAATATAACCAATCAACTTTTCATCCACACTTTATTTCAAACCTAATATTTGCACTTCATCATCTTGTATTAATGTCATCCAATTTCTACTTATCATTATTACTTACTTTACATTCTATAACTTACTTTGTATACTTTTTCACATTAATTTCTCAATTATCAAAACTTAAACTTTATTCCCCAAAATCACAAATTATTACCTAACATAAATCTATTCTTTTATTACTTTGCGTTCACACTTCCGTTACTATCAAATTAATCACCAGTCACGTTATCATCAAATCAACATTAATTAATATTTTACATGCTTACATTTATTTCTCTTATATGGTTATTATTTATCCACTTGTGCTAACTTTTATTACCTAAATTTTCCGTTATTATAAGCCTTTAACATTTCCATTTAAATTAAATATAAATTTCAATTCAATCCATCCTCTTCAACACGCAACTTATAGTAACAGCTTACAAGTACGAATGGAATTATCATTTATTATAATATCTTCTTAATTTACATTATCATATAAATAAATCTCCTTTAAATGAATTTTATATCTAGGTATCATACTTACTCTATTTCATTTATTGAAATTTATTCATATTGCTAATAAATAGGTCTTAAGTGACCATTTATATAATTTAATTTAGCGTTCATTTCAATATTAGCCTATAAAGTTTTTATTTCCACTAAATTTTATTACAAAACTCATAAATTTTATCAAATTAAATCCCCGAAATTTACGGGTTGTTACACTCTCTCCCACTCAAAACTTTTCGTCCCCGAAAAGGAAAAGAAGGGAAAAGAAGAAATAAGAAAACAATATATCTTTCTTAATTAATTTATAAACAAATAAGTTTACAAAATAAAATAATTCAACATAAAATATACCAATTTATACCTATTTAAATCCTTTATACATAAATTGTTAAAGTTTGTAAACATTTTCAAATTTTTTCTAAGTCCAAAATTTACGGCAAATTTTGGCAGAGTCTCCTTTGTACGGAGAGGCTCGAGAGAAAATATAATATCAAAATATAACAATTATATAACATGTATTATCCAAAATATTATATCCCAACCCCAGGGAAAATATATAAAATAGCGCTATAAAACGTAATCCGAAACGTACCTATTTGTCGAGCAATTTACGCTTAATTTATGGAACCAAAAGCAGTAGCAATTGCTTCCATAACCTGCATTTCACTTATAAAATCCAAAGGGTTAACAATTTATGTAAAGTGAAATATTTATGTGGTTTCAATCACTAACAACAAATCAATACAACAACCAACAATTTCAACAACCAGCATACAACAAATACAAACAACCATTCAATCAAACTAACAAATAGTTGTTCGCGTTCAAAACTTTTAAATTGTACGAAATGAAGAATAAACCATCAAGTGCATCATTTACTCAATCTTAGATTAAACCCAATGGATTATCCATCCATCCCAACAAAATTAAAGTTTTCTTACCCAACAACCACAATCAAACAATAACAATTCCAATCAACAAATCAAATTAATTTATTATAAATTTTATTTCATACATCAGTTGTTTGATTATCTTTTTATTTATACAGTGATTCACCGTTTTAATTTACATTTACTCATTAAATGTTTGCTTCATTAATTTTTCTCATTACTTACAATTATTCAGTTCCATTAACTCAGGTCATGCCAGTTCCCTTTTTATTTCGTTATGCTATTCATTCATTTATTATTGCATGTCCTCATTTAATTTGTTCATCAATAGTATTCATGTCCCATTTAATTTGTTAGCATTTCCATTTTATTTACTTAAGTTGATATTCATCTATTTGAATTACTTACCTTTAATTATATTCACTTATAGTAAAATTTCAATTGTAACTTAAGTTGATAACATTAAATTCTCATTTATAATAGCAAATTCATTGAATATTTCATTACCTACTTTTACTTGTACAATTTTTCATTACATTTCCTATTAAACATTTCAACTTTTAATATTTGGTAAGTTATATATGTTTTTAAAGAATGTACTTGAAAGCTATACAAGTTTTCTCATTACTTATGATTAATTTAACGTTCAATAATAATATTCTTTATTTCATAGGTTATAATTTCAAATTTCATTGAATAACATTTATAATCTATCATTAAATCTCTTATTTCCTTTAGAGGTATTAATTTATTAATATCTATGTTTCAATTCACTACAATAATTGAAACAATTAATTAATGGAAATTTAAGAATTTAATACCGGGTTAAATTTCAAATTATTTTAAAATAATAGATAAATATATTCTTACAACTTATATATCTATAATTATATCTACAACAATTCAAAATTTATTTTTTTCAATCAAAATGAATCTGCAGTAAAACTACTACAGTGGCCTTCCCCCTTCGAAACTCGAAATGAAAGTCGATGATGCGGCCGCCATCACCGAAATTATTTTCCGACGACAGAGAGGAAAGTACAAAATTTATTTTCTCAAAAATCCTTTTTAAAACAATTCTTCCGAATTACATTAAAATATTTATATCAGAAAGTCCTCATAAACAATATTATTATATTCCAAAATTTATTCGAAAGAAATTTCAAAACCCCGGATCTTAAGTTCTAAATTTCCAGATTTCTTTTGTTTTATTATTCAATCTTATTTCTATTATTATTTACACTTTAATACCTATAACCAATCTATTGCAGCCAAATATAGATATCATTTGAAATTTTTTATTTTATATAGAAAATATAATAGGCAAAATTATTTCATTCACCTATATGAAAAACAAATATTATGTCGGTCTGTCCTATTAAATGTTTAGAAATTCCTATTGAAGTCACAACGTCCCATGCATCAACCAGAATTTATAAATACAAAGAGGAACAGATTAACACAATATTAAAACCTTTTTATAACACTAACAAATACGCTCTTTCATATATATACACTCAACGACTCCCATAGGGTATTACTACCCTATTAATAAAGAGTCAAACCCCACAAAGCTAAGGTTTATCGCTAAACCAAAGCTCTGATACCAACTGTAACGTCCCGCCTTTTCGCACGATTTAAACAGACACACGTGCCAATCCAAACCATACGGAAGGGCGGATTGTTATGGGGTAAATAAGAAAACAGACAAGAAAGAAAGAAAAACTAAATAGAATCTCACAACGGAAGGATAAAATATAATAATAAATATACAGTTCATGAAACTATTTACAAAACATTTGATTCTTCTTTATACAATAAATATCAGAGTTCACATACCAATAAATCTCAATGCAGCGGAATACAGTGTAGTGGAATCATATAATATATAATAATAATAAAAAAATATTCGTCTTCTTTCTCCAGAAATAAAGTCTTCAAATCCTGAAACGCTCGGACTGACCCGAGCGAATTGAAAAGACAAAACACTCGAGTCAGAATTAAAAGATCTTATGTAAGTTAAATTAACAGAAATAAATATGAGTGCAGTAACTCAAGAGATGCTCGGGATTTACATCTCCTAAGGGTCCGTTAAACTATTTACTATGTAGTATATTTCGCTATTATAATAGTGTTTAATTGTAAAATAAACTTACTTTTAAATAGCATTAAGGCTTTACATTTTCCACCTTAACACGTAATAGTCCCAGTAGTCCATCCAATATCATAGTCCCTCCTGATCGGGAAGCCACCAGAGGATACCACACGGGCTACGGGAGAAATCCAAACTCGTACAAGACGCGATAGGGTAGGTGACACGGCACAACTAGGCAATGCCAGGGTAGATATACCAATTACGCTTCCGGGTCGGTGGTAACGCGTAGCGCGCAGCTACCGCCCACCTCAAGCCACACCCAAAATAAAAATCAAAAGTGGCTACCGAATCAATCCAAAGTCAAAGTATAATATCGAAGGGATGTGTCCGATCAAAGGTGCTACCTTATTAACCCGTCGATCGCTCCTATTTTAGCCACCTAATGCCAACTCACGGGAGTCGGGTCCACGTATTTACCTTAAAGGAAACGCCACCACCATCCTGCTTCATTCTGGACTCTCCACCGCGTACACGGTTATTAAAGTGGTTTTCGGGGTTGGCAGAGAGTATGACAACTTCCGATCCCGGTCTCTTCAACCACCAAACGTTATTATAACACCGCGGTCTTTAAAATAGTTTATACTTTAAAAATCATAATATAATTATCCATTTCAAAACCCATAAATACAATATCATTTCCTTTTAAAACCCAATAAATATGATATCATTTTATTTCAAATATATTTCTTTTCTAAAATCATGCCACTTTTATATTTATAATATTTCAAAACAAATAATTGAATTTTAACTTTCAACATAATACTTCGAAATCCATAGTTTTAAAGCCATAACTTTCAAAACTTAAATGGTTTGGATATTCAACAGTATATAAAATAAAACAGTTGAATTTAAAATTTCTTTAAAAGTAAATAATTCCCGCGCCTTCACAAATTTTATTTACTTCAAATTCAGTCTAAACCCATAACCTTTAGATTCACTTTAGTTGAATAAAACACTTCGATTTTTAATATTTTCAAACTTGAGTATTTAATGAATTTCAAAACTAAGGTTGAAAATTTCTATTCAACAATTCATTTCTTATTATTTAGTTTTGAAAGGTTTACATGATAAATCCATAGCCATTTAAAGTAAACTCAAATTATTAACACTAAATATTTCCTTCCATTTATTTATACTAAAATTATTCAGTAAATCCAGTTATAAATATCATAACTTTTAAAATGTCCAATTTAAACCAATTAACATTAACTTATGGAGTTAAATTTTTAAATAAGCTCAATTCAAATTAAATTTCCAATTTATCTTTCAATCTTAATTGATTGGAATCATTTAAGACTCTATATATATATATACCGGATCTTAAACCTGTACTCCATCATATAATATAAATTATCAAATTCCATTTTTCAACTTATTCATTTTTATTTAACAAATTATGCATAGCTTAAATTTGATAATTTAACTATATATGTATATATAAAATATATTTATATCATATCCAAATTTAATATTTATTAAACCGTATCATATCCAAATATTTCAAAAATAATTTTATATATATACCGTGGTGCCTGTATATAATTTTCTATCCTATGGTCAAGTGATACGGATATTTATCATTTCAATCCGTAATTTAAAAATAAAATGCGGTTGTATATCATTTCAAACCGCAATCCCGAATGAAATGAAAATGCATGATGACTTGCAGTTTATATAAAATAGAACACATCATCCATTCATCCGATATCAATCGTCAACCAATTTATTTCAATCACCATCAATTTATTTCAATCATCATCAATTTAAACAAACATCAATATATAACATATACAATATTACAGGAAATAAATGACAGTTATTAACTAACAGTTTATATTCAAAATAAATTCATTAACTGTTTAACTATCAGTTTATATGCAAATAAATAAATTTTAACTGTCAATTTATATGCAATAATAAAATTAAATAACAGTTAAATTAAATAAATGCGATTTCAAATTGATTTCAATTAAATCAATTTCAGGGCGTTTCAAGTCCGTACGATCAAACGACAAGTCCGATCGCTATGAAACTTGAAACCCTACAATAATTCACTGTTATGGATCCGATGAAACTGGTTTCGTCAAAATCCGAGTCCATGACCGAAATGGTTATTTTTATATTAATTGAATAAATTTAAAACAAATGAATAAAATCAAATTTTATATTTAGATTCTAAAATTGCCCTATTTTATCACTTTTTAAAATTCTTAATCATTTACAAAATTTCAACAAGTTTAGATGTCAAATTAAAGAAGGTAAATTTATAAATTTCAATATAAATCCTTAACTTCATTTAATTCACAAATTATAAATAATATCCTAAAATTTTGTTTAGTTAATAAATTAGTTAGTATTCCATTCATTCCTGTCAAACAGACGGATTAAATATTGGATTCCAAATTATCACACAAATTTCTCACATTATCTTTATTTCAAAAACTGAATTATTTAACTATATTCAATCTCATTTAATTGTAACAAAATTCAATTATTAGACTTTAAGTTTCCATATAAATAAATAAATCTTGATTTCCATTCTTAAATTCACTATTTATCATATTACCATCTTGGCTACCATTTATTTTAATATATATATCCAGATACTTTAACATTTTCCAATTGTTTATCTCAATTGCATAACATTAAATTTATATTTATTGCAATGGTTTCTGATTTAATTAAATGAACTAATATATAACTCATAATAATTGTTGTAAAACTCTCAATCCCATATTTATAATTTTATTATTTCCACTCAAATATTATAGATATTTACAGGTATAGGTTTTTATTCAATCATTACTTATTATTATGTATAAATTAAATAAATGCACTATTTAAGTCCGTTTAAGTTTATTACCAATTATCCATTTACCCTTCCCATCAAAGTTGAATTCCATTCAAAAAATATAACCAATCAAATTTTCATCCACACTTTATTTTAAACCTAAAATCTGCACTTCATCATCTTGTATTAATGTCATCCAATTTCTACTTATCATTATTACTTACTTTACATTCTATAACTTACTTTGTATACTTTTTCACATTAATTTCTCAATTATCAAAACTTAAACTTTATTCCCCAAAATCACAAATTATTACCTAACATAAATCTATTCTTTTATTACTTTGCGTTCACACTTCCGTTACTATCAAATTAATCACCAGTCACGTTATCATCAAATCAACATTAATTAATATTTTACATGCTTACATTTATTTCTCTTATATGGTTATTATTTATCCACTTGTGCTAACTTTTATTACCTAAATTTTCCGTTATTATAAGCCTTTAACATTTCCATTTAAATTAAATATAAATTTCAATTCAATCCATCCTCTTCAACACGCAACTTATAGTAACAGCTTACAAGTACGAATGGAATTATCATTTATTATAATATCTTCTTAATTTACATTAGCATATAAATAAATCTCCTTTAAATGAATTTTATATCTAGGTATCATACTTACTCTATTTCATTTATTGAAATTTATTCATATTGCTAATAAATAGGTCTTAAGTGACCATTTATATAATTTAATTTAGCGTTCATTTCAATATTAGCCTATAAAGTTTTTATTTCCACTAAATTTTATTACAAAACTCATAAATTTTATCAAATTAAATCCCCGAAATTTACGGGTCGTTACAGGATTTGATAATGCATACGGATGATATATGTAAATCATACATGCTTGATTGGAATAGATATTTTGAAAAGAAATGTAAAATGATATTTTGAAAAATATTAAATGATTAAAAATGGAAGTTGGATATCTCTATTATTGAAATTCACTTTTTGAAGAGTAAGTAAGGTAGTATATAATTTTATAAAAGAAATCAAACTTGAATATTTGATTTGGTATAAATGAAGTATGTGTGTATATATATATATATATATATATGTATTTGTTATATACGATAAACTCCCCTTGTTGAATCCATAACAAGAACAAAAGATCTTTGAAAAATATATAAAGTATCAAGGGAATTTATATAAGTATGAAGTGATCCAAGATTTTCAAGATTTTATATATATATATATATAAATGATTTTATGAGAATGATTTTTGGAAAAAGGTTTTTGGAACTCATTAATTTTGAAAGGCTTTTAATTTTTGGAAAAAATCAATTTTGGGAATTTGGAAAGCCATGTTTGGAACTATCGATTTGAGATATCGATTTTGTGTAAAGAAGATTTTTATATGAATCATAAAGAGTACGATTTGAAAGATACTATATGTGTATAGTATAAAATGTTTTGAGATTGGCTCTGGAGAAAAAGGTGTTAGGAAATCAATTCTATGATTTCGATGATAACAACTATACAATGGAAATCGAATGTACATATATATCTTTATTTACAGGTAGATGATAGAGTAACATCACCAAAGAGACAAAAACAAGACTGGGGAGAAGTATCAAAAGCCTTCAAATAGGTAGAAGTTAAAAAGGAGTGGCATAGACACAATTAAAGAAACATGCACAGTTTTAGACGTCTGAGTGCACTAGCCAGACGTCTGAATGTTTCCTATGGTTTGCAAATCAGACAGAATCAGACGTCTGGTTAATATGCTCAGACGTCTGGTTAAACTCTCTGGTTCACAACTCAAAAGGAAACAGACGTCTGATAATAAACTCAGACGTCTGAATAGCAACCAGACGTCTGGTTAATAAACACAGACGTCTGAAATGTTACCAGACACAAAAAAGTATATGAAGGTCAGACGTCTGAAGGTACTTTCCAGACGTCTGATTATAGACTCGGCTATGTAATTTCAAAGACCAACTGTCACATCCGAAAAGACACGTTCGCTCCTCTTCACTGCAACTCTTCATCACTAACAGGAGAAAACATACAACGATTGTTAATTGATGCAACTACACGAAGAATCTTTCTACCACTATAAATAGCATCGAGAATTCAAGAGAAGATTACACCTTACTCACTTATGCTCCTAATTCCTATACTCTGACTTATACATGTTCTCTAACAATCAACGACTTGTATTTAACACTTACATATATTCAGAACTCATTATTCAATATCCTATATATATATATATATATATATATATATATTGGAAGCACTTGTACTCAATGGTCAACATTCGTGTTATAAGAACATATTCTTGACAAAGAAACTCTGCTATTGTAAACCTGTTCCTCCGGGTCAAGCGAGGGTCAGTTGAAAGGAAATTTCGAAGAGGAGCTTCGGGACTGGACGTAGGACGGGAGGTCCGAACCAGTATAAAATCCTGATGTGATTATTTTAATTTACGTTGCCATTATCATCTATCAAGTTATATTATATAGTTAGTTGTTCATACTTGCAAATATATATATATATACACACACACACACGATCCACTCATATAGACTTTCAATTGGTATCAAAGCAAGGTTTTGATCAAATAACAGCAACACGTTTCTGAATCAATTTAATATGCAAGTATTTTTCAAGAAGGACAATTCACTGCACGACCCCCACTTTTTAATGGATCTAACTACGCATATTGGTCAACACGTATGAGAATTTTTATGGAAGCTAATGGTCTTGAAATTTGGTCAGCCACACAAGATGGATATGAAGCACCTACTACTGCTATGAACACTTGGACCAATGCACAAAAGACCTTAGCATCAAATAATGCTAAAGCTATGAACGTCTTATTTTGTTCTTTAGACAAAAATGAATTTTCACGTGTCATGTTATGCACCACTGCATTTGATATTTGGCATACCTTACAAATTACACATGAAGGTACAACAAAGGTCAAACAAACTAAGATTTCGATTTTGCAAAACCAATTTTCTTCATTTAAAATGAAGCAAAATGAAACTGTTGTTGACATGTATTCTAGATTTCAAACTATCCAACATGATCTTATGGCATTAGGAGTTAAATTCACTGATTTTGATTTAATATCTCGAATACTCAACTCTTTGACATCAGATTGGGAAAGAAAGGTTTTAGCTATAGAAGAAGCTAATGATCTTTCTGTTATCCCGCTTTTGGGCAAAGCCGCGATACCAAAAGATCGATCAGAAACGGAGAACGGTTCGTCTCAGAGACCTGCCATACTTCGTCTCGCTATGGATATCACTGAATTTTGTCCAAGTCCAGCTTGAGCCACAGTTGATGGGACACGGCAAGAAAGACCATAGGAATCAACGTCCCAAGTTTCAAGTCAATCCGAGTTCATACGCTCAAATTATGGTCGATTCAACTTGAAAGAAAAGGCCTGAGATTCGAACCCATGAGGTTCGAAACCATCACCTTCGAACCCATCAGGTTCGAAACCATGACCTTCGAACCCATCAGGTTCGAATCTACCAGGTTCATGACAATGGGCCTCGAAACCATCAAAGAGTAGCTGTTTCAAACCCACCACAAAGCCTTGTTCGAATCCACGCATGCATCCTTGTTCGATTCCATCATAAGACGTTGTTCGAACCCAAACATGGAACCTCGTTCGAAACCATCTGTGATGCCAAGTTCGAACCCATCCTGTGTAGCCTCATTCGAATCCACTGGGTCAACTAATCATGATGACGTGTCTTCCATCGGTTCGAATTCGCCGAGATTTATGGAGTCGAAGCGGTAAACTCGGAGTGAAGACCGGGTTGGTTCGAAGTTTGCGCTCCACGTCGCCACGAATACACGTGACATGATGGATTCGAAACCATCGGTTCGAAAGCATGGTTTCGAACCAAACAGCCATGCAATGAACCCCATTTCGAATCCATCATATCTCCCAATCTACTGATCCAAATGCCATGAAATTTTCGCAGAAGCTTGCACACATGTTGATGAATGTCCACGCCAAATTTCACCTCGATTGGATGAATTCTTGATCGGTTCGAATGGAGTTCGAACCGATGCCAAAGTGGGCCCAAACTTCCTGAGACCGTGCGTGTGGGCCCCCTCACATGCCAGAAGTGGTCTCCCGAGTTTTCAGTGAAATATCAGCAGCCTACGCCTATAAATAGAGCCCCAGGGCCAACAGAGAAGGGTCTTTTTGATTCTGAAGCATCCAGACTCTGCCGGATTGAGATCTCCATCATTTGATATCAAAAAACTTGTTGTTAAATTCAAATTCCTGACTGTAATTCACTGTTGTTTGCTGTGCCGACTTGTAATCATCGAAAGAAAGTCAATAAAAGTATAAAAACTTCACAGTGGACGTAGGCGATACGCCGAACCACTATAAATTGCTTGTCTACGCGTTTATTTACATGCTATTTGGAGTTTTTGTTAGATAATCCTCTGTTTTAATTTGCACTCTTCATTTATTATCTCTTCAAAAACTTTCGAAAAGTGTTGTGCCCAATTTTGGTGCAAACACTTTGGTGCTTTCACTGAGAAAACCCAGATTTTCTCCTGCTCCTCGGATCTGTCATCGATACCGGATTGCATAAATCTAAGAGAAAGATCTGAATCTCAAGCTCAGATTCCTTCCGTTCTATTCAGACTTGATAAAAGTCTAGGAAAGAATCTTACTATCCACAATGGTGAGTACTAGAACCACTTCTAACCTTGGTAACCAAGAAGGCCGGGACAGGCCAGATCCCAGGCAGCTACCATCTACTCAGGACGTCGCCGGGCCTTCGGAGTCATCCGGACCGGTAACGAGGCAAGAGTTTCAAACGTTGCTTCAAGAGCTGACCCAAAGTCGGCAACAGTTGACGGAGCAACTACGCGCTAACGCTGAATTCACCCGCCAGCTACACAGTCATAAGCGAAGGCGGTCCAGGAGGGATTATGCATCCCAGTCTTCCACGGAGAGTTCGGCTTCCACCGATTATCATCACCGACCTTCACGACCCCGAATGGATGAGAATTATGCACAGGCTACCGGAGACCTTCCGGCATTGACGGTTGGGCAACTACGAGTCGATCCATCTGCAAGCTTCCATACAGGGCCTTCCTCCCGGGGAGGCACTGCTCCTCAACACACTACCGACAACCGTCCTGCAACCATTGCTACGGATCCAGGGGTTGACATCCATACTTTGTCAGATCAGAACCACCACCGACGACGGCAAACTCCTGAGCCGTATGTACCAGAAGATGTCGAACCAAGGAGGCGAGATTCGGATCGTCGACATCATCCGGTCCAGTCCCGCATTGTGGAACCAGACCACACCTTGGCTCGACATGCCCAGAACGCAGCTGTAACGGATCTTCCGGAAATGATCAGGCAGATGATCCGTGAAAGTCAGGGGTTTACTAACGACGACTGGGGAATCTCCCGGAGTCACACCCCATTCACAGACGAGATTCTGTATGCCGAACCCCCTCGGTGATTTAGGATGCCCACGTTACCGATGTACGAGGGAAACTCGGACCCCAATCAACACATATTGAAGTATGAATGGTCCATGAGCGCCGCTAGAGCAGACGATGCGGTCAAGTGTAGGAGCTTTCCTATGGGGGGCATTGCTATGATGTGGTTCACGCGATTGCCACCCCGTTCTATCTCTTCGTTCAATCAGCTGGCCAGGAAGTTCGTGGAACAGTTCCGCATGCATGTTGCAAGGCCTAAGGACGTCAACACTTTGTCTAGTGTTACCCAAGCTCCAGGAGAAACTCTTAGACACTACTTGGAGAGATTCCATAAGGCCTGTGTGGAAATCACCAATCCTAATGATAACTCGATTCTGATGGCATTGATGAAAGGAATCGACCCTGATTCGGATTTTGGAAATTGGTTGGCAGGAAAACCTCCTGCGTCGTTGGATCGCTTCTACTCCAAAGCCGCCCAGTTCTTGAGGCGTGAGGACGCGAAGCAGTCTAGGAAACAGGACGACGCAGGACCCAGTGGAGAGGGGATTCAAAGTAATGTGGCTGTTAAACAATCGGGAGAAAGTTATGGGAAAGTGCAACTAAATATCCAGAACAAACAATCACAACCGAAGAATAATGGGAATCAGAGCAGGAAGCGGGATCAGAACCGTGGGCCGAGGCGTAGGGCCCCTATGTTCGACAATTATACTCCGCTGAATACATCGTTGGAGAACGTATATCTACAAACTTGTAACGCCATGCAATACAAGAAGCCTACTCCGAAGCCGTCGTCGGAGAGACAGATTCAAACGGGCAAGTTTTGTAGATTTCACGACACTTACGGCCACAATACCAACGAATGCAGACACTTGCAGGATTTGATTGAGAAGTTGATCAGGGAAAGGAAGTTGGACCATTTTGTACGGGCGCCGCAGTCTGGCGGTGCGGGTCCGTCAAACCAGAACAATCAGCAAAATCAGCCAAGGCAGGAAGAACCCGCCCGAACGGGGGGGAGGCTAGTGATAAACACCGTCAGTGGTGGTCCTCATCCGGCGGATAGGAGTTGGAAAGAGATGGAGTCATATGCTAGCTCGGTTAGGCATATGGATTTCGAATGTTGCAGTAGTTATGACGAAGGGGCTCCGGCAAAACAACAAAAGACGATGACAGATGACATCGTGTTCCAGAACCGTGATGCAGACAAGGTCGAAGCCCCGACTATCGACCCACTTGTTATATCCAACCAGGTTGGTCCTGCTTGGATGAAGAGGATACTGGTGGATAGTGGGATTCAGTCAATATTTTGTTCAAGAGAGCTTACGATCAGATGAAGATGGAAGCCAAAGATCTGAAGCCCTATCAGTCCAGGATTCACGGCTTCGATGGAAGTGCTAATATACCCATGGGGGTTGTGGAGTTACCCGTGGAGTTGGGGATCGGTGAGTGCAGAAGAGTACGCATGTTACAATTTGTTGTTTTGGACATACATTCACCGTAAAACGCGTTTCTGGGCCGACCGGCCCTTGCTGAATTTCGGGCGGCAATCGCCCCGTGGTGTTTGACTTTGAAATTTCCTACCGATTGTGGTATCGGTGTGATTCATGGAGATCAGGCTGCTGGAAGAGCCTGTTATGTTGCGGAGCTACGAGAGGCGCGGCGAAGGGAGAAAGGGAAGGGCGCAGAGGAATCTCTCTGCGTCCGTTCTGCCGATGATTGACAATTGGTGCTTGGGCCTCGGCCCGGGCACCACAACCAATTCCAGAAAGACCTTGACCCAAGGGATAACGACAACAATGGGGAATCTACAGAAAGTCAGGCTTCCCCGGCTGAACTAACTATCAATGTCCCGATCGATGATGATGGCGATGATTCGAGAATGTTAAAAATTGGGTCTCAATTGAGCCAGGGGGCACAACAGGAATTGGTTGAATTTCTCCGGGCGAATCTTGACGTGTTCGTCTGGACGCATTCCAACATGTGTGGGATCTCGCCGGATATTGCGAGCCACACTTTAAACATTGACCCGCGGTATATCCCGGTCAAACAGAAAAGGCGTTTTATGGATCCAGAGAGATCTGCCGCCCTTAAGGAGGAGGTCGATAAGTTGAAAACAAATGGGTTCATTAGAGATGCTTTATACCCGGAGTGGGTGTCAAACCCGGTACTTGTCCAGAAACCGAACGGGAAATGGAGAACGTGTATCGATTATTCTGACTTGAACAAGGCTTGCCCGGAGGACAGTTTTCCACTTCCTCGAATCGATCAGCTTGTTGATTCAACCGCCGGACACGAATTGTTATCCTTTATGGATGCTTACTCGGGCTACAATCAAATACCCATGCATGTGCCCGACCAAGAACATACGAGTTTTGTGACTGATCTAGGACTATACTGCTACAAAGTCATGCCTTTTGGGTTAAAGAATGCCGGCAGAACCTATCAACGTTTGGTTAACCAGATGTTTTCCGACCAGATCGGGAAGACCATGGAAGTTTATGTAGATGACATGTTAGTAAATTCAAGGCATTCTGTTGATCACGTAAAGGACTTGGGATCAATGTTTGATATCCTCCGGAGATATGGGATGAAGCTCAATCCGCTAAAATGCCATTTTGGAGTTGCGTCCGGAAAATTCCTTGGGTTCATCGTCAACGCCCGAGGGATAGAGGCTAACCCTGAAAAGATTTGGGCCATCAGGAATCTTCAAACTCCAAGGACCATAAAGCAGGTCCAGAGTCTCAATGGGAAAGTCGCAGCATTAAGTAGGTTTATCTCAAAGTCAAGTGACAAATGCATCCCTTTCTTCGATCTGATCCGAAAAGGGAAACGAAACTTCGAATGGACCGCAGAATGTGAAGGTGCGTTTCAGTCACTGGTTCAACATCTTTCTACACCTCCGATTCATTCGACGCCTGTCGATCACGAGCAATTATATCTTTACTTGGCGGTATCTGAAAGCGCAATCAGTGCAGCATTAGTCCGGGGGGAAGACCGAGTGCAAAAACCGGTATATTACGTAAGCAAACGGTTGACCGGAGCCGAGAGGAACTATCCCAAGCTGGAAAAGTTGGCATATTGCCTAGTCATTGCCTCGAGAAAGCTCCGTCCATATTTCCAGGCTCATCCTATCACCGTGTACATCGACCAGCCGTTACGACAGGTCCTCAAGCGGCCTGAGACGTCTGGTAGGCTACTAAAATGGAATATCGAATTGAGCCAGTTTGACATTGCTTATACTCCGAGAAGGGCCATACATGGTCAAGTTCTAGCAGATTTCGTTGCTGAATTCACTGTACCCGAGGAATTACCTGAGAGTAGCGAACCTCCTAAACACATATGGAAGTTATATACTGACGGTGCCTCCAATGAACGGTGTTCGGGAGCAGGGGTAGTGCTTGAAACCCCTGAAGGCCGATCTATATGCTACGCCCTAAAGTTCGAGTTCCTTGCAACTAATAATGAGGCTGAATATGAAGCTTTACTCACTGGGTTGAAGCTGGCCCACGACCTGAGAATTGCAGCTGTAGAGATTTATTGTGACTCCCAATTAATCGTATGCCAAGTTCGAGGTGAATATCAAGCTAAGGATCGAAGACTAGCTGCTTACTTATCTCGAGTCAGGGAAATTCTTGATCATTTCGATTACTATGCCATTTTCTATATCCCCCGGGAGCACAATCAGAAGGCCGATTCGTTGGCGAAGTTGGCAAGTACGGACGAAGCCCAACAGTTGGGGCTTGTTCCCGTTGAAACCCTACCTTCTCTGAGCATTGATCAAAATGAGGTCAGCCATGCATTCGAGGCTACCACAAATAGGGAGTCGTGGATGACCCCCTATCGAGATTACATTGAACATGGGACACTGCATGAGCGTAGGAGTGAGAAAAGGCAGGTCCTTCGAAAAGCCTCACGGTTTGTCATTCAAAACGGAGTTATGTACAGAAGGGGGTATTCTGTCCCTCTACTTCGATGTATCGCACACGATGAAATCAAGCGAGTGTTACACGATGTACACGAGGGAGAGTGTGGCGATCACACTGGGGGGCAGGCACTCGCCAAGAAGGTACTCCGATATGGAAATTGCTGGCCTACCGTCAATCGAGATGCATCATACTACGCCAGAAAATGTGACAAATGCCAGAAACATGCTCGGATTCCTAGAGCTCCACCTGCCGAAATAACCCAAATGGTTAGCCCCTGGCCGTTCGCGGTATGGGGAATTGATATAATTGGAGCATTGCCTCTGGCCAAAGGTGGCGCGAAATACGCCATCGTCGCAGTTGACTACTTCACTAAGTGGGCCGAAGCTGAGCCTCTGGCAACGATTACAACAAAGAAAGTGATCAACTTCGTAGTGCGCAATATCATCTGCCGATTCGGTCTCCCGCATACTATCATCACCGATAATGGAGCCCAATTCGACAGTACCGAGTTCAAAAATTTCTGCCAACGATTTCGCATACATAAGAAGTTTTCTACAGTAGCACACCCTCAAGCAAATGGTCAGGTCGAAGCTGTTAATAAAGTTATAAAGTCCATACTGAAGAAGCGACTAGAAAAGGCCGGAGGCAAGTGGGTCGACGAACTCCCTATGGTGTTATGGGCCTATCGAACAACTCACAAAACCGCAACTGGTCACACTCCGTTTTCTCTATCGTACGGCTCAGAGGCCGTCATTCCAGTCGAATTGGAAGTGCGCTCTCATCGTGCGACGTATTATGATACGAAGACAAATGCCATATTACTTGCTCAATCTCTGGATTTACTAGATGAGAGGCGTGAAGAGGCTGATTTGAGGGCAGCCGCATATCGGAGTCGAGTCGCCCGAATATTCAATGCCAAGGTCCGTCCGTGAAACTTTGAACTCGGCGATCTCGTGCTCAAAAGAGTTTATCCAGTTCAATCGCACATGAAGCCAACTTGGAAGGGCCGTACGTGATTTCACAAAAGCTCGGAGATGGCACGTTCAAATTATCAACCGTTGACGGTCTCACCTTGCCGAGGGCTTGGAATAGCGAGAGTCATCGTCGCTACTACACATGAAAGAATTTACTTTTTCTGCCAATTTGTTCTTTTGCATTTTATTTTAACATTCCGAGATTTGAATTTGTAATAAGGCAACTGACTTTGCCATATTTTCTCGTTTCAGCAATAAAATGCCATCTCTTCGAGCCAAAGCTGTGATTTATTAAGTGTGACGCACAATATCACGACGCACGGAGAGCTAAGTTCCATCATGCGGTGGAATTTATTCAAATAGAGAGTGGCTGCGATATGACCGGTCACTCGCTAAGTGAAACCCGAGCTCGGGGGCAGGACACCATATGAATATTTACAGGGATTGATACACGACAATCCCTCCTTTAACTCCAAGTTCCCGGAGTGCGAATTGGAGTATAAACATTAAACAATTCGTTCCCAAAGCGCGAACGGACTCCAAATTCCCGGAGTGCGAATTGGAGTATAAACATTAAACAATTCGCTCCCAGAGCGCGAGCGGACTCCAACTTCCCAGAGTGCGAATTGGAGTATAAACATTAAATAATATGTTCCCAGAGCGCGAACAGACTCCAAGTTCCCGGAGTGCGAATTGGAGTATAAACATTAAACAATTCGTTCCCAAAGCGCGAACGGACTCCAAATTCCCGGAGTGCGAATTGAAGTATAAACATTAAACAATTCGCTCCCAGAGCGCGAGCGGACTCCAACTTCCCAGAGTGCGAATTGGAGTATAAACATTCAATAATTCGTTCCCAGAGCGCGAACGGACTCCAAGTTCCTGGAGTGCGAATTGGAGTATAAACATTAAACAATTCGTTCCCAAAGCGCGAACGGACTCCAAATTCCCGAAGTGCGAATTGAAGTATAAACATTAAACAATTCGCTCCCAGAGCGCGAGTGGACTCCAACTTCCCAGAGCGTGAATTGGAGTATAAACATTCAATAATTCGTTCCCAGAGCGCGAACGGACTCCAAATTCCCGGAGTGCGAATTGGAGTATAAACATTAAACAATTCGCTCCCAGAGCGCGAGCGGACTCCAACTTCCCAGAGCGTGAATTGGAGTATAAACATTCAATAATTCGTTCCCAGAGTGCGAACGGACTCCAACTTCCCAGAGCGCGAATTGGAGTATACACATAAGTTCCAGGTTCCCGGAGCGCAAGCCAGAGCATCCGTGCTAGCTCCAGATTACCGAAGCGCGGGTTGGAGTACAAACATCAATTTCAGGTTCCTGAAGTGCGAACCCAAACATACATGTTTTATCCAAGTTCCCGGCGTGTGAATTGGAGCATGAACACCAAGTTAAAGTTCCCGTAATGCGAACTGAAATGTTAGTACTAACTCCGAGTTCGTAGAGTACGAGTTGGAATGTGAACATCATTTCCAAGTTCCCGGAGTGCGGACCGTGTTACAAGCATCGATAACCCTCGAGTTCCCGGAGTGCGAACCGGGTTATCGATCTCAAATTATCTTAAGTCCCCAGAATGTGGACATGTGTTTAAAGTTTGCAATAGACGCACTCAACCACAAAAATGCAAATGTTGTTCCCCGAGACTAGGGGGCGAAAAAGCTAAGTGTTAATCACTGACCAAAGTGATACAATGTCCGAAGTTCGGTTATTCATCGATCACAACTTGCGACCAAGATTCTCAAACTTGGCGAATAAAAATGAACTCCACTTGGCGGTAAAAACACCACAAGTGCACCAGACTAAAAACAAGGCACTACAAACACTTAAGCGCAAAGGAAATGAAAGTTGAAACAAAGAAACTAAATTTTATTTCAACTAACTTAAAACAAGGACTTACACGCAAATAAGTTCTTCCAAAAAAGAATGCCTACTAGCAGGGGCCGAACTTGCATCTATACACGACCTACTAACAAAAAACGAAAACAAGTTCCTATCTACCAAAATACCTGCTGGTGGGGCCGCTCTATTCTTTCTTCCTTGGCTTCCTTATTAGCGGTTCGTCGTTAGAATCACTAGGAACGGAAATCCTTCGTTTGGACGACCTCCTCACCGGTGGCTGCTCTTCGGCCGAGGGCATAATATCTACGTCCTCCTCAGAACTTGAGTCTAGACGAGGGCTCCCCGCCGGAGGAGTAGGAGGGATAGAACCCGCAATGGAAGATGGAATAGTGTCACCACCGACACTACCGCTTTGCCCCTCAGCTTCTAATTCAGCGTGGATTTCGGCCAAGATTTCTTCATCTCGAGTCGATGGGGCCTGGCTGGGGGCAACTCCAGTCTGCACGAAAGAGCTGGAGGGTGGCGGGAGCTCACTGATGATAAATGGCAAGTCCGTAAAGAAGTCTCCCTGTTGACCGAGTAGTTCGCTCACCATTTGTTCGTCAAGAGACAAAGAGCTTTCCTGCGCCGCTCCGGTAGACGCTGTCGTTGTCACGACAGTCGTTTCAGTAGTAATAGCCTTCTGCACTTGACTCGGCTCCTGGGTCGAAGACACCGGGGTAGTCCTGGTCACTGGATAAAGAAAAGGAGTTAAGAACAATCACTTCGAAACGAGAGTTCTAGCAAAAATGCACTTGAAATTTGTTCAGAATACCTTCCTCAGTTCGGCTCGCTGATGGTGGGACGACTTCGGAGACGTGTTCGCGAATTGGTGATAACCGCGGTTGCTCTGGGTCATAAGCAGGAACGGTCTGTGAGCTAACTGCAGATACAGGCTCAGACGGAGTCGGGGTGGTGATTTCAAGAGCGGTGGCACGATGTTCAACGCCTGACCCCTCTCCGGCCTCCAAAGATCGACCGCCAACCATCTCTTTCTCATGAGCGATCATAGCATCATGGAGGACCCTCTTTTCCTCATCTGTTAGCAACCGGTTTTCAAGCTCGAATCGGTCGACCGATTCGTCCGGGTGCGCTTCCTCTTCCCCCTCAACCAATCGTTCCCAAGTACTGCGGAGATGCACTGGGTAATCCTGAAGTCAGGCCAAGTTTCTGTGCTTCAATACATTGGCATTGTATGTGATAAGCAGATCTTCAATGTCAGCCTCTAGCCTGGCCTCGGCTTGCTGAACTCTCTCCTCAATCTCCGCCTCGACCGCTTGAACTTTGGCCACTGCCTCATCCCGTTCGGTCCGGAGTATCACCGCTTGTTCGCACGCCTCCTAGGCTGCATTGTTTGCATCGTCCCTATTCTTGGCGATTTCGGCGAATTTGGATTTGAGCTCATTTAGCTCCTTTAGCGCCGCATCCCTCTCGGCAGCGACCAGAGTATTCCGATGGCCCATGTCCTCAACCGTGGCGCAATGCTCACGCTTCATTCTATCCATCGTGAGTTGGGCTTCATCGGCCTTTTTGATGGCTTCCATCTCTGATTTTCTGGAAGATTCGGCCTCGGTGTTCAGCACATCGATAATACGACTCTTCTGGGCCAACTCCGCCTGTAACTTTTCGTTGGCGGCCCCACGCTCAAAGGCCAGCTCCGATGCCTTCTCCGCCGCTTTAAACCATACTTTATACTGAGCGTAGAAGTCGTGCACATAGTCATGCACCACCTGCTCCGCCGACGGAGGGATTCTTTTCAAGTGTGGGGGAAAAATGTAGTTGTCGAAGCAAATAGTTGGGTAGTCTTTCTTCAACTGAGCAAGCCTGAGCGCCCCCTTCACCCGAAATTCCCACAGGAGGCTGTTCCGCAACTACGGCGGTCGATGCCTCGCTTCTGGAACGGTGAGATTCGTGCCTGGAAGATTGGGAAGTGGACGTATGACGTGAAGGCTCAGAGGGGCGAGAAATATGGGTCGGAGGTTGTATGGGATCTCTGGGAGGAGGAGGGGTACGCGATCGGGATCGACGCTTATAACCCCCATCTGTGTCATATCTTTCGCGGCTCGAATATCCGGAGTATTCCTGATCATAGTCCCTATCTCCTTCCCGTCTGCGCGAGTCGCGATACGATGGTTTCCGAGCATGCCGCAGACTCCCTAGCATTGAACCGCGCCTGGACATGGTACCTACAAAGCAAAGAGGAGAACAGAGTTAGTGGTTTCTCGAAACTGATGACCCAAGATTCGGGACTATGTAGTGTCGTGAAATGTGTATGAATATGCATTTCCCCCGACCAACCCGAAGTGTCGACTGAGCTAGTAATAAAAGGCTCGCTCAATTCAAGAGTACGATGAAACTCCTCCAACCCGGCGTCATGCTGAAAGGACACATCATCCGGGATAGGAAGGTCAGTAAGCCCTTCGTAAAGACTTTCGGTTCGCGGAGGAGACGTCTCGGAAATTCTAACTCCGGGGGAGGATCGGGCTATGACAACCGACTTCCATCTCCCCTTCTTAGTTGATGTGATGATGGTCGCCTTGCCTTTTCTTTGCTCTTCAACATCTTGAGCCACGTCTGTAGGCTCCAACAACGGCTCGTCGTCAGTGTGAGTTCTTTCGGAATCAACTTCCTCAGCTACAATGACTTTGGGTTTCTTGTGCTTGGCATGTTTTTTCGGAACAATTCTTTGCACCCCGTCGAATATTATACTCTGCCATCGTTCGATTAATCCACAGGCCCGGAGATTCCTATCCGTCAATAACACGTCGATATCCCTGTCGACGCTCGGGATCTCTCGGAGCACTCGTACGATCTCCTTAAAGTTTTCACCGTCGGGGTGCTGGATCATTGCTGTACAGAAGAAAATTATATAAGTCACACTTCGACTGCAATCGCCTTAGTAATTGTTTGGAAACTCAGCTATACTCACGTCTAAATAACCATCGCCTGGCGAAGCCCGGAGGACATCTGACGTAGAACCATTCCGTCCTGTAATAGCTTAACCTAGACCAGGACCCGGTAACCACTTGACAATTTCGTACTGCCTCCAAGAATGTAAAAGATGGGTAATCGTTTCGAGTTTTGAAGTTAAATAAGTATCTGATTTCAGTCGGGGATGGTGGTCTGTGAAGATATTCCATAAAGACGATGAACAGGCTGTTCACTGAAGCATACCCGATCGGTTGGGATGGCGCGATTCCCAAAAAAGATAGCACTTCTCTTATATATTCATTGAACGGAGGGAGCGTCCCAGCCGCGCACGCATGGCGATTGAATTCAGTATACCCCTCCGGCGGATTGTGTGGTCTGTCGTTTGGCCCCGGTAGTAACACGTCGTCTAGTGACAAACCGTGCCTCAGGCATATCCTCCCCAGCATATCTTCGGAAATATGAGATGGGACGAAATCTGATGGATTAGCAATGAATGACGCGTTGGGAAGTTCATCCGGCGCTGGGCCGATAATTTCAAGATCAATGTCCGGGACCTCTAACCTCGGGGGAACTATACTCTGAGTATCTTGTGGGGTTTCCTACTGATGCGAACTCGAAGGCTCCATAACTGACTAACTCATGAGAAACCATCATTAGATGACAAGGGGCCCGTGAATTCCCCAGTGTATAGTGTATGAATGTGTGTTGTGTGGTGCTGTGCATTACTTGGATGAATATCGCAGAATTAAAGAAAACACGCAAACGACAAAGCTACAAAGCCCATTTGTGATGACCGTCGTAGCTGACCGTCATCGCAAAATCCTTCGCATAAGGAAAATTATTCAAATAAAAATTGTTATTGTTCCGTCAACGAGCTTCGAAAGGTGGTCAAGTATGCAGTTTAACATGTCCAAATATGCAGGAATGAAGCTCGTCGGAGTTATGCTTAGAAAATTTCAAATTTTGGTATCCATCATATAGGGTTCGAAAGAACCCATTTGAACCCATGCCGACGTTACTTCGAATCGATGCAGAAAGGCCCACTCGAGTCGATTAATGAAAGAGGATTTCGAATCCAACCTTGGTTAACTGGTTCGAACCGATAAGCAAACCCTCAACTTCACATCAATCACGTTCGTATCGATGCCCTCCGTATCGATGCAAAGTCGAGCACTTCGAACCGATGACTGATGGGTTCGAAACCATCGATTCGAACTCATCCATCAAAGATGGTTTATCGGTGCGAACTGCGTCACCCCACAAATTCATTCCAGAGAACAAGGCGAAACCAAGGGGAAGTGACGCCGCCATTGTCGATTCGAACTCGGGCCCATGTATCGATTCAAAGTCCCCTCAAACCAGATCTGGTTTTGTCAATCGCTGAAGTGAGCAATCGATGAGGGAGAGATGGGTTCACAATTACTTTGCCGTTTGGATTCAAGGCCAATTACCTAGTTCGAGTGATGGATTCGTGGAGTTAAGGTCTTGGATCTGAATTAATTCGAATACGAAAGCACGGCGCCTTCTTCTCTGAAGTTCCAAAACGATGCAGTGCACAGTAAAACAAGGCGAGAGTGAAAAAAGTAAAAAGTAAAAATGGCAAACCCTCAGCTATTTATATGAAGCCTCAAAGGCAACCGAGACGATGCCCCTTCCAGGTAAACTTGACCGGTCGCAGCCAGTCAACCTGTGGGTCGATTCGAAACCTCCTTTCGAAACCATCGGCCTAGGACCCTGTCGGTTCGAAGTTACCCCAACGTGTCATCGGTATGAAGCGCACAACAAGGCGACGAGCTGCATCGATGCGAAACACACGCTGGGCCCATCGGTTCGAAAAGCTCTTGTACAAATCAACTAGTTCGTATCCATCCTTTCATACCGTTTCGAATGTCAGTTTCGAACCCATCACAACACAAGTATACTCCATCCACGCGAATGTAGATTTCGAACCCATCGATGCTCCAACACATCAGTTCGAAATGTCACAATCACGCAACGCAGAGTCGTTTCCTTCAACCTTCTGCATCGGTTCAGAAGAGGATCGATACGAAGGAACCTTCCAAAACAGCCATCAAGCGCTGTCTCAATTCAACTTTCAAAATCAGTTCAGGAGAGAATCAATACGAAGTTCAATAGCAAACAAAACTAACAATCGATTTTAAACATTTACAGGGATCAAACACTCGTCCTGTTACAAATGCAACAGCCAACGGCTAAGCACTATTATACAGCAATCAATCATGTCAACACAAGGTTACAACAATACAACATACGAGTTTCAACAAAAAAGAGAGAGCAATGATTGTTCAGAGAAATTGCAGCTGTTCAGAGCACGTCGTGTTCCCACAAGACGTACTTTGGGGGGCAAAATGTTATCCCGCTTTTGGGCAAAGCCGCGATACCAAAAGATCGATCAGAAATGGAGAACGGTTCGTCTCAGAGACCTGCCATACTTCGTCTCGCTATGGATATCACTGAATTTTGTCCAAGTCCAGCTTGAGCCATAGTTGATGGGACACGGCAAGAAAGACCATAGGAATTAACGTCCCAAGTTTCAAGTCAATCCGAGTTCATACGCTCAAATTATGGTCGATTCAACTTGAAAGAAAGGGCCTGAGATTCGAACCCATGAGGTTCGAAACCATCACCTTCGAACCCATCAGGTTCGAAACCATGACCTTCGAACCCATCACGTTCGAATCTACCAGGTTCATAACAATGGGCCTCGAAACCATCGGAGAGTAGCTGTTTCGAACCCACCACAAAGCCTTGTTCGAATCCACACAAGCATCCTTGTTCGATTCCATCATAAGACGTTGTTCGAACCCAAACATGGAACCTCGTTCGAAACCATCTGTGATGCCAAGTTCGAACCCATCCTGTGTAGCCTCATTCGAATCCACTGGGTCAACCAATCATGATGACGTGTCTTCCATCGGTTCGAATTCGCCGAGATTTATGGAGTCGAAGCGGTCAACTCGGAGTGAAGATCGGGTTGGTTCGAAGTTTGCGCTCCACGTCGCCACGAAAACACGTGACATGATGGATTCGAAACCATCGGTTCGAAAGCATGGTTTCGAACCAAATAGCCATGCAATGAACCCCATTTCGAATCCATCATATCTCCCAATCTACTGATCCAAATGCCATGAAATTTTCACAGAAGCTTGCACACATGTTGATGAATGTCCACGCCAAATTTCACCTCGATTGGATGAATTCTTGATCGGTTCGAATGGAGTTCGAACCGATGCCAAAGTGGGCCTAAACTTCCTGAGACCGTGCATGTGGGCCACCTCACGTGCCAGAAGTGGTCTCCCGAGTTTTCAGCGAAATATCAGCAGCCTACGCCTATAAATAGAGCCCCAGGGCCAACAGAGAAGGGACTTTTTGATTCTGAAGCATCCAGACTCTGCCGGATTGAGATCTCCATCATTTGATATCAAAAAACTTGTTGTTAAATTCGAATTCCTGACTGTAATTCACTGTTGTTTGCTGTGCCAACTTGTAATCATCGAAAGAAAGTCAATAAAAGTATAAAAACTTCACAGTGGACGTAGGCGATACGCCGAACCACTATAAATTGCTTGTCTACGCGTTTATTTACATGCTATTTGGAGTTTTTGTTAGATAATCCTCTGTTTTAATTTGCACTCTTCATTTATTATCTCTTCAAAAACTTTCGAAAAGTGTTGTGCCCAATTTTGGTACAAACACTTTCCACTCTCAAAGTTGAAGAGTTGACAGGAAATTTAATGTAAGCTAACTTGCAGGCACGAAAAGAACTTAATTCAGAGAAAAAGAATATAGCATTTCCAGCAACAAAAAATGTTGACTCTGATCTAGATGAAGAAGAAATAGTTTTTATTGCCAAGAATTATAATAGATTCAAGAAATTTAGCAAGATGACCAAGTTTCAAGAAGAAGGGAAGTCCAACACAACAAACATATCACAAATCAAGTGCTATGAATGTGATCAATACGGACATATGAAGAAGGATTGCCCTAAACTCAATAATGACAAAAAGAATAACAAAATTCAAAAATTCAAGAAGAAGAAGGCTTTCAAAGTAACTTGGGATGATTCGGATGCTTCATCTTTTGAAAGTGATAGTGATAGTGACGGAGAATAAGCTAATGTATGCTTTATGGCACAAACTGAAGAGGTACCCAAAATAAAAAATAAGGAGAAATAGATATTAGATAGTGATTGCTCCAAGCATATGACCGGAAATTCAAAAATGTTGTCAAATATGACATGCATCGATGGTGGAACGGTAACCTTTGGAGACAATTCAAAAGGATATGTCATAGGAATTGGAGAAGTCATAAACTCTGGTATATCCAACTCTCCTATTATTACAAATGTTTTATTTGAAGAAAATTTAAAACATAACTTGCTAAGCATTAGTCAATTATGTGATAAAGGTTTTCAAATAAATTTTAAAAAAGATAGATGTAATATTTTAGATAATAACAAACAACTCATTTTTGAAGGATTTAGAAACAAAAATATTTATGTATTAAACATGAATATAAATAAAAATTCAAACTTATGTTTAACCGTCAAACATGATGATCCATGGTTATGGCATAAATGATTTTGTCATATCAATTTTGAAAGTATTAATAAATTGGCAAAATATGAGTTAGTAAGAGGATTACCTAAAATAAATTACAAAGTAGAAAATTTATGTGATGATTGTCAAATTGGAAAACTAAAGAAAAGCTCGTTTAAATATAAATATAATATTTCTACAAAACAACCATTAGAATTATTACCTTTAGTTTATTTGGTCCAACACAAGTACGGTCTGTAAGTCACAACAAATATGTATTCGTATTAGTCGATGATTTTTCAAGATATACATGGACTTTATTTTTAAAACATAAAAGCGATACTTTTGGAATGTTTAAAATATTTGCTAAAAGAAGTAAAACTCAAATGAATTTAAAAATTAAAAATATTAGAAGTGATCACGGAGGAGAATTTGAAAATGATCTTTTTACAAACTTTTGCAATAAGAAAGGTATAACTCATAATTTCTCTTTTCCTCGTACACCTCAACAAAATGGTGTCGTAGAAAGAAAAAATCGTACATTACAAGAATGTGCACGAACATTACTAAATAGTAGTGGATTACCAAAATATTTTTAGGCTGAAGCTATTGCAACATCTTGTTATGTACTAAATCGAGTAACTATTCGCCCCATAACTAAATAAACTTGTTTTGAAATATTTTTTGGTAAAAAACCTATAGTATCATACTTTAAAACTTTTGGTTCAAAATTTTTTATATTAAATATAAAAGATAATTTAGGAAAGTTTGATCCAAAAGCCGATGAAGGTGTTTTTGTTGGATATTTGGAACGTAGCAAAGCATATAGAATTTTTAATAAACGAAATAATACTATTGAAGAAAACTTACATGTCTCATTCGACGAAAATCTTTTTAAACGTCATACGAATGATGAAGAAGAAATTATTCCACTAACAAATTCAACAAACTCTATTACTAATGAAACAAATAGTCAAAATAACACTTTGATGTCATCTCTTAGAATTCTTAAGGATCATCCAATAGATAATATTATTAGAGATCTTAATGCAAGAGTAACTAGAAATCAACTCAATCATATAAGCCATATAGCATTTGTGTCAAACTTTGAACCAAAGAATTATAAAGAAGCATCAAATGATAATTTTTGGATAATAGCTATGCAAGAAGAATTAGATCAATTTGAACGTAATAACGTATGGGAATTAGTACCAAGACCTGAAGATCAATCGGTAATAGGAACAAAATGGATATTTAAAAACAAAGCAGACGAAAATGGAAATATTGTTAGAAACAAAGCACGTTTGGTTGCTCAAGGTTATAATCAAGAAGAAGGCATAGATTACGATGAAACGTTTGCTCTAGTAGCAAGATTAGAAGCCATTCTTACATTACTTGCCTTTGCAACTCATAACAATTTTCAACTATTTCAAATGGATGTCAGAAGTGCCTTTTTGAATGGTTTTATTAAAGAAAATGTATACGTCTAACAACCACCACTATTTGTTCACGAAAAATATCCTGATCATGTTTTTAAATTACATAAGGCACTATATGGATTAAAACAAGGACCTCGTGCATGGTACGAACGTCTTAAAAATCACTTAATAACATCTGGTTTTCATATAGGAAAAATAGATACAACTTTATTTATTAAAAGAGAAGATAACGATATTTTGGTTGTACCAATGTTGATGATATCATCTATGGTTCAACCAACGAAAAACTATGTAATCAATTTTCTAATATTATGAAAAATGAATTTGAAATGTCACACATGAGAGAATTAAATTTCTTCTTAGGTTTACAAATAAAACAACTCGAAGATGGAATCTTCATTCATCAAGAAAAATATTGTAACGATTTATTACGATGATTTGAAATGGATTAAACATCAAGCAAACCAACACCAATGAGTACCACTATTCATTTAGAAAAAGATGAAAACGGAAAAGATTTTGATGAAAAACTAGTGCGTGGCCCATGCTACGCACACGGGTAGTGTAAATAACCGTTTTGGATTAAGATTGTATGGTTGGTATTTTTGAATTGGAGTATTGTTTCTTCTTTCTCTATTTTTATTTTTGTTACCAAAATTTCTTTTTGGTGATTTCCTATTTCTTGCCTATTTTATATGTGAATGGATCCTAAGTCATGTTGTCCATTGTTTGAATGCTTAAAATGTTAAATTATCTTTTTTATTTAGTGTGCCACTATATACATAAGGGTGCATGGTCATTATATTTTACTTACCTTTATTTTTTGATTCGAGCTTATGAGGATAATATTTTACGCCACAAAAAATTGTAATAGGTAAAATATTCAAATATAACGTGTTGAATAGTAATAGTAAATTTATTATTGTAAATTGGCCTAAAATTAAAATGATGCTTGTGATATTTTCTTGGATTGATAGTGGACATAATACTAATTACATATACTTTGTATAGGGAATATAAAAATTAAAAATGGACCAACATGAAATTTTTTTAGCAATATATAATTTTAATAACATGCTAATACAAAAATGTATAGAACTTTGATTATTTGTTGTAAAGTGATTTTCATAAAGTATATACCATCTGAAAATAGTAAAAACTAACACATCAATCTTGAAACACATTGAGTTAAATAATATAATATGATGATATAATCCTCAATATACATTATGTTTCAACTTTTAAATTGATCAACAATATCCGTAGTCAAAAATAACAAAAAGTACAACAACATTATCCTTGCAACCTTCTTTTTTCACATGTTTTAACTATGTTCACAGAAAACCAAAAATTCAAAACAAAAATCCTTCACAAATCAAAGATACATATGTAATGAAGTAGGATATCAAAAGATAACGATCAATCGAGAGATAAAAAAATTCAATTACAA
Source organism: Allium cepa (assembly GCA_030765085.1). NCBI lineage: Eukaryota > Viridiplantae > Streptophyta > Magnoliopsida > Asparagales > Amaryllidaceae > Allium > Allium cepa. The sequence continues at coordinate 437,116,435 of CM060943.1, forward strand.
TCGACATGACAAAACAAATTTGGACTCGACTGCTTGCGGTTACAATTTATTGTGAAACATATGACTAATTTGAAAGTGTAACTATAAATGTTACTCTTTCTAAATTTAGGCAATCTATATTGCTTGAAATTAATTAAGCCACAAAAATATTGCTTGAAACTAACAACCAAGCCAAAAAACTAAAAAATAATAATAATCAAAATTATGTCATTCGTGATCTATTTTTGAAAATGAGAGTATGAACCAAGAAAGATAACTTCAGAAAAGAAGAATAGTGTCTTTTATGGATATAAGCGGGAATACCATTATTTTTATGTGTGACACACACACACACACACACATATATATAGAAAATGGGGTGTGTGTGTGTATGGAAAGTCTATTTAGACACAAAATATAGACACAATTGGTAACACAAAGAATCTCCACCATTGAATTGCCCCTTGAATTCCACCTTCCCCATAAAGACGAAAAAATCCAATGGTCCGGATCTTTTGTGTCATCATTTTGTGTTTAATTTTGTGTTCAAATAGTCGACCCCTTATATATATATATATATATATATATATATATATTCTAAGAAAATTTAGGAGTGTACATGGTACATATTGGGGTCAAAATAAAATAAGCTTATTATCGATTGTATCAACTTGTACTGTCGACATGAGTATTTCAACCTAAAATATAGAAACTTTACCGCTATTATGATGTAAAAGATGGAGGAAAAAATGCATTACTGTTATTAAAATAACACAAAAATTAAATGGTGCGTTTTAAGAAGTTCCACTAGTATCAATATTTTAAATCAACTAATTAAATGGTGTTATTTTAGCATAAATGTATGAAAATTAATATTGGCAATTCTATAGATCACGCCTCTAAATATTGTACATGCCACATTGGGATAGCATGATGGCCTTACAAACTTGTTATAAACCTCAATGATATATAAGCATGAATATTTGAAATCGTCAAGAATATATACCTTATAAGCACAACAATAAACCTCTATCCATTAGTCAAGACTTTTAGTTGCTATGTACTCATTTAGTAAAAGAGGAATCAAACATGATTTGAAATAACTTGAAAAATGATTTAAATGCACACATCCATTCATTTGCAGAATAATGGAGCATAGTCTAGAAAAAAACATTAATGAAAAATAATCAGCAGAGGTATTACCGATAATTACCTTTTTTAACACAAAAAACAATAAGGGTGGTTGCATTAAAATGTTACTAAAAGAGAAAAAATAATTAAAATTATACTAAGGACTTGACTCTTATGAAATCATATAGGAATCTTGCATACTCAGTATTTGTATGCTACACGAGGAATTAAAGGAGAATATTCATTTCATAGCATTTTCCTTGTTTACAGCTAATACTCTGTCCTTTACCTCACTTTATACTTCCTTCCCATCATACACCAGCAAAAGAATGAAGCAAACTTTTATTACCTAACGATTATTTTATTTGCAATTACAAAACGTGGGAATCAGTGTCATCCCAATAAATATGCATATTATGCAGGTGTTTGAAGCCAAAAATTATGGACACCTCATAATTAATATGATGAACGTTACATGAAAATATACATGGTCCCATAATATGCTGCAAGAACTTGGACCAATTTGAAAAGATCACTTGTCATAGTATTCACAAGTCTCAATCAAACGAAAAATAATAAATTTTTAAGAGATCGAATGAAGTGAAATAGGTGTTAATGGACACGCCTTAAATTATGGTGTTTTTCAAATATGTTAGGAAGCGAATAAGGACAGTAAATTTTTAAATTTGACAACTCCTTACCTTATGAAACTCATATTCTTTCTTCTATAATAAATTTGATCATAATCATATAACTTGTCGATTTCATTTTTTCATTCAGGGTTATTTATTTAATAAAATTTCAATGAACTTAATTATCTTTAAGAATAACAAATCAGATAACCATTACCAGCTTACAACCTCAAAGTAGAAAAATTAATGAAAATTAAACAAAACAATAAAACATACTAATTGGAATCAACCTTGAAATTGGATTAGATCTGGTAGTACGGAGTTAACTTTACTATTTAGTAAATGCCAGTTAATTCAAGAACAACCAATCTGTAAATAAAAGTACGAGTTTACAAATTACAACCTTACATTAATGAGAATGAAAGAATGTTGGAATATGAAGAGGTTGCTATTTTACAATATATAATAAGAATCATTTTTTGTTCAAGTTTGAAACTGAAGTGCATGGTTATGTATATACACACAAACACACACAGTCACATACATAAATAATATGAAGTATCGGTATGTTGCCTTACAACTTTCATCATTAAATTGATAGCAGATATAGTATTTGTGTGAAACAATAATGTCACCTAAGGTTGTCAACTCTTACAAATTTCAGTACGTGCAATTCAAAGGTCAATCATGCTTGTTATTTAAGCTACATCATTTTGAATAAAAAGACATGCACATATAAATTATTAATGAATAAAAAAATTAATTCAATTATTGTTATACATAAGAATAAGATGCTTTGAAGATTATTTATCAAATAAGTATAATTGAAAGAAAGAATAAATCAGTTTTCTGTGGGCACAAAATGCATAATCATATTTGACAGTTAGGATTAAACAACGATCGATCATATTAAAATAATTATAAGGATGGACGTGTACTATCTATATAAATTTTTATTTATGGTAGCATACGTAGCAATAATAAAGTTAGACGATAATCACATTTTACAAAAATAGACAAATTAACATAATCAAAATGTACACATCATGCAGAATTAACCCATAACAACCATGCTTTTTCAGTACACTTAACATGCTGAAGACATCATCATGTTAAAAAATATTACAGTTTCATCTTATGGTATCCCGTTCATAATTCTTATATATCACACAGTTAATGAGAAATGACACTGTTATATACACTTGTACATACTTTCCATGGATTTTATAGTGAATTTCCTTCAAACTGACATCCTGGTCCAATGTAGGTGTTTAAAAAAAGTCCTGAAGTACAAAACTTAATTATATGTTTAGTATTTGTTTCAGTTTAAAATTTCTCTAGTATTTGTTTCAGTTAAAAAGTTGTTTGATGGTATATCTTGTAATTCTCTAGATGAACGAAAAAGTTTAAACACAAACTCTTTAAAATGTAGACAATTTTACTACGTACCGACTTATTTGAACAATCAAGTATCCAATGATACATTTGTATATTAAGATATCTTCTGGTTAAAGCTTGTTTCTTCCTTTGTAAAACTGTTGGCATTAAGAAAGCTAGAAATAAAATAATAAGTGATTAGATATATAAACATAAATAGATATTAGTTCATTTTAAGAAAGTTATCTTAACTCTACTTACTACATATTACTATAAAGTCCATTTTATAAATTATACAGCAAATTATACACAATCCAAGAGTTTCATCATGGAGGTATAACCTACTTGTTCTACCATAGAGGCAACAATCCAAAAGATACCATCATGAAGGCAGTGAGATCCTTGTTCATCAACCAAGTATTTCCACTAAAATAATGTTCTTCACAAACAGGTTTTTTTATTATATTAGAAAACCGACTCAACTTTATTGGGTAGTTGTACATCTTACTATCTGAAATCAAAAGCCATATGCACAATCCAAGCAATTAAAAAAATAGTAGTGGATCAATTAATGCATGATTTTCACTATCGAATTTAGAAGATTACTAAGCATTATTTCAAATAAATATGTTCATCTTTGAAATTAAATATGACATCCGGTTCAGCAATATAATAAAGTTTATGCAACCATGAAAAGACAACTATGATAATTTAACTAATTTTACATCATTATTCAAAACAAAACTATAATATATCCTATTACCATGTTTATCTCAAACTCTTACATTGAAAAATTAACAAAAATAAATTTTACATATGATCAGTAGGTACAAAATCGACTGTATGCTGCGGGAACTAAACTATTAGAGGTGAAAATTAAGCTAAACAATGGTAACAATACCTCAAAAAATCAACTAATTTCACATGTGCTTAATGTGACACTTGCTTATGCATCTTAATAATACCACCCACTAATTAGTCAAAAAAATCCAACACTGTTCGATTAATATTGGCTAATCCACGAAGTACTTTGAAGAAACTAAGAGTGAAAATGAAATATGTAATATGAGATATTTATATCCTGAAAGTAACCATTTAATGATGATCTAGTCAAAGATAACAATATTATCATAAATTTTATTCTATTATCTAAAATGGATTATGTGGATGAAATGAAAATCGACAATTGAACTGTGGAACCAAAGCTATTACATCCTTCATTGAGAGGCCACGGAGGAATATTAAGTGGAAATTAATAATAAAGCATCCTTACCGCTCGATCATTTATATACAAATAAAGGCACTGGGAATATAATATACGCAAAAGGAGGGCACCCACAAACTTTAAAATGATATCACAAGATTTATATGCAAATATTTAATCATATGCTTTGTTAGTAATTTTTTATCAATCATTTTCCAATAGTTGGAATATAGTTTAACATGCAGAAACTCTGCTTTTCATTCCATTGAAAAAGTTCTGTAGAAGACCTATACAATATTAAAATTTGACTGATTGCAAGCAACTAATGTGTGACGAAAGTAAAAGTAATCATTATATAGAAACACATGTCAATATGTACAGACTGTATGGAAACCAAAGTTCTAATCACTATCATCAACATTACTTACTAATTAATATATTGAACCGATTCTTCAGTAGGTTCATCGAACACATAATCTGCATCAGAAATAATCATGGCAGAGGAAAACACACTTATTTTTGATGAAAGATATATACATATGAATATTTATAACATCTACTAAAGAGTAACTGAATTACATCAGTGTATTAGATTTAAATTATAATTCAAGGAAAGACGGGAGAAACAAAAAGACCGGACCGATGGCATGAGAGAAAATTGGAGAATGAAGATACTTACAGGAATAAAGAAGACGAGAATCAAATCAAGAAGAAGAATAAGAGCGATGAACGCTACATCTCTAATTGAACTATCATACATAATTACTACCGAAGGAGGAAGATAGATGGTTTTTAACCGCTGAGATTATAGTAACCGAAAAAGGAAAAAACCGGTTGACAAATTGTTGCCCTGTAAAGAAATCAATCAACTGACACTTGGAAGCGGAAATTGAGTGCCACTTGTCAAAGTGTTGTTACTTGAAAAATTGTGGTTCCTACTTTCCTATATAAGTAATAGATTATATCGTAGCATGATTGGTTCTCTACTTTATTTAACGGCTAGTCTATCGGATATTATGATGAGTGTATGTATTTGTGCTCGATTTCAAGCAAAACCAAAAGAATCTCATCTAAAAGCTGTTAAGCGAATTTTACGTTATTTATCTAGCACTAAAGATTATGGTTTGTTCTACCCTAAAGGATCATCATTTGAACTTGTTTCATATAGCGATGCGGATTTCGGTGGATGTAGAACAGATCGTAAGAGTACCAGTGGAACTTGTCATTTTATCGGGCAATGTTTAGTTTCATGGTTTAGTAAAAAACAAAATTGTGTTTCTCTATCTACTTGCGAAGCCGAATACATCACCGCCGCTTTAGCATGTGTGCAAGTAATATACATGCAATAGACATTAACGGATTTTGGTAAAACTATCACCAAATCTCCAATTTATTGTGATAACACAAGTGCAATTAATTTATCAAAAAACCCATTTAATCACTCACGAACCAAACATATAGATATACGACATCATTTTCTACGAGACAATACTGAAAAAGGAACCATTTCATTAGGATGCGTAAATACCGAAATCAAGTAGCTGATATCTTTACAAAACCATTAAATAAACAAACTTTCCATAAACACCGACGAAGTTTAGGTATTTGCTCACTAAATGACCTTCTTCCTTAATAAATATATATATATATAATAATTTTTTAAGGCTAAAATTAGTCACCATAGTAAACACCACAATTTATATCATTGATTTCCACACCTTCAAACTTTTAGAAAATTAGTTTGCCTATATTTAATATTTTCAGCATATAAATATAGCCAAACAAAAAAACTACATTCAAACAATTGAATTTTTTAATAATAAAAAGGAGGAATCAAAATATAACAATGTCGTCAGAAGATTTATATATATCTATCTCCATCTCAACACCAACAACGGACAGCTCGGTTGACACCCCACAACGACTTCCGACACCTACACCAAAGCAAGAGCAAGCATATAGGTGGTCCTCATATCGTACGGGTTTTACTCCGGATAGGAAGAAAACTAAAAGTTCTCTATTTATTTCCCCTAACAAAAAGGAGAAAATTGATGAAAATCCATCATTACCAAAAACAACAGATGGATCTTCAACGAGAGCTTTATTTCGAATAAAAAGTTACAGCACGAAGTTTAAGCTTTCTCGATCAAGTGGCAATGAAGTTTTGTTCGTCCCGAAAGAACGATATTCATGAACCGCTACCAAAACCTTGCTGTTCATTGGATCCATCTTCTTCGTATCGTACTTCTTCAGATCCCTCACCAAGACGATTTTCTGGCTCTCCATGGACTCACGAACATGGAAATATATGGTCCCCACTTAGACCATGGAAGGATAATGAGTCAGATAATCCAAAAAATCCATCTCCATCTAAATAAATAAATTGTATTAAGTATTAAATGTATCTAAACTTATTTGTTATCATATTTTTACAACAATAAAGTTATTTGTTGTCTACATTCGATATATAAAGTGAAATCATCTCACTTTAAGTCATTTTTAGTCTCTCTGCAATTTTCAGACGTCTATCAACAACTTCCAGACGTCTGACACAAGGATATACTATTCACAATTTGGGAGTGTGCATATATCAGACGTCTGATATACCCCTCAGACGTCTGAAATGTTGTTCTGTCTCCTCCAAATAAAATTCAGACCAAACCAGACGTCTGAAATAAGATCTAGACGTCTGCCTTAGTTTTCTGTTTCGAAATTAAACAAAAACAGACGTATGTTTTCAATTCCAGACGTCTGAAAAATCTCACCGAATCTATAATTTTATAACTACGCTCAAAACCAGACGTCTGGGTCACAAAGCAGACGTCTGATTTTATCCTCTGGACAAAAATTAGGGCAAACCAGACGTCTGATTTCCAATCCAGACGTCTGATTCCCAATCTACCTTTTAAACAGCATTTTTTTATTTTATCTCAAAATTATTACTTCCTACGATTTTCTCAAACAAAATTTTCGCTCCAATTCACTATCCTACAGCAAATATAGTCAAGATGCCTCCTCGCACTAAGAATCCTAAAATGACGAAAAGAAAGCAAGATCAACCCACCACATCTTCAAATCCTCAGGTTTGCTCCGACGACCAAATCGAGCGGTGGATGAATAAAGCTCCCCATTCTATAAAAAAGGTATGAAGATATTCAAAAGAAGAAACTTCATACATGACCATTCTATAATCTTCTTAAATTCCCCATGTATGACTTAGATGAACTTTGTGAAAATGCTGGTTTGGAAACCCTAATCTTGTTTACTCCTAATGATGTTCAAATAGATCGGTTAGCTATATTTTTATTCTAATCTTGTTTGCCCTAATTGGGGAGGATTTGCACAACATTCCGAATATGCGTTTTAAGCCATGGAATAGTATTACTCATCAAATATGGGAGGACGAAATGCCGAAATTTGCTTCAAAATGCTTACGTCCAAAAGCTCGACTCCTGACGAGAATGATAATAAATACAGTGGTTCGACGTATGGGGAGTCACGAGCAAATAATGGAAATGGAGCACAAAGCTCTGTATGCTCTCTTTAGTGGAACTCGGGTAAATTGGGCAAAATTCATCTTCGACGAGCTCAAACAATTTTGGACTCGCTCAAGGCCATCGATCATTTACCCTACATATATTATGAGACTTCTTCGTGCACATAATATTCCTTCCTATCTATCGACGTTTGAAGAAATTTCGCCAAAATATGCTTCCACAAAATTCTTTTCTTTGATGCACCTACCAGAAATTCCTCCAGATATTATGTCCTTCGAAGATTGGACGCATAATCGTTAATCTTGAAGAGTTGAGCCTCCTCCTCAACCACACATTGATCCGTCCCAAGAGGAAGAACAACATCAAGAAGTCACTCCTCCTCCACCTGCACCTTTTGATTCTCCGGGACAAGAAAAAATTATAGAGACTCGACTAGAAACAAATCCAAATGGAAGTATTCGAGATCTCACTCTCCGGAACCAACATATACTATCCCTAAATCAAAAGTATTTAGCTAAGCGAATTGAGAGCTTTGAAACTTCGTTCGCTACACAACTAGCCACAGTTGAAGATTCTCTTCCAACTGTTCTATCGGTTCTTAAAGAAGTGCTACAAAGGGTTCGTGGTCCAACTCCACCTTCTGACGATTGGGCAACCCCTATACCTTCTCCTCCTGCAAAACATTCCAAATTATTTGAGTATGAACCTCCAAAGGAAGCTTTGACATCTCCTTCAAAAGCTAGCACTTCTACAAAAGAAGAACCAAAGGAGGGTGCTACAAATCAAGCTTCGCCAAAGGAGGATGATCCAAATCAAACTTCTCCAAAGGAACTCTAAGAATTTAGGAATTGTAATGTTTATATTTTATACAAATCTATGTATGTAACTTATTCATGTTATTAATGAAAATTTTCTTTTTGATGATTGGGTTAAATATTGTAAATTCTTTTTGATAATGTCAAAGGGGGAGAAATATAGATAGAATCATAAAACATTAAAAAAAAATCACATATTCAGGGGGAGATTTTATATATATATATATATATATATATATATATATATATATATATATATATAAGTACGTTGAATAGTTGTCAACATCAAAAAGGGGGAGATTGTTAGGAAATCAATTCTATGGTTTCGATGATAACAACTATACAATGGAAATCGAGTGTACATATATATCTTTATTTACAGGTAGATGATAGAGTAACATCACCAAAGAGACAAAAACAAGACTCGAGAGAAGTATCAAAAGCCTTTAAATCGGTAGAAGTTGAAAAGGAGTGGCACAGACACAATTAAAGCAACATGCACAGTTTCAGACGACTGAGTGCACTAACCAGACGTCTGAATGTTTCCTCTGGTTTGCAAATCAGACAGAATCAGACGTCTGGTTAATATGCTCAGACGTCTGGTTAAACTCTCTGGTTCACAACTCAGAAGGAAACAGACGTTTGATAATAAACTCAGACGTCTGAATAGCAACCAGACGTCTGGTAATAAACACAGACGTCTGCAATGTTACCAGACGTAAAAAAATACATGAAGGCCAGACGTCTGAAGGTACTTTCCAGACGTTTGATTATAGACTCGGCTATGTAATTTCAAAGACCAACTATCACATCCGAAAAGACACGTTCGCTCCTCTTCACTGCAGCTCTTCATCACCAACATGAGCAACCATAAAACAATTGCTAATGGATGCAACTACACGAAGAATCTTTCTACCACTATAAATAGCATCGAGAATTCAGGAGAAGATTACACCTTACTCACTTATGCTCTTAATTCCTATACTCTGACTTATACATGTTCTCTAACAATCAACTACTTGTATTTAACACTTCCATATATTCAGAACTCATTATTCAATATCCTCTCTCTCTCTCTCTCTCTCTCTCTCTCTCTCTATATATATATATATATATATATATATTGGAAGCACTTGTACTCAATGGTCAACATTCGTGTTATAAGAACACATTCATGACAAAGAAACTCTACTATTGTAAACCTGTTCCTCCGGGTCAAGTGAGGGTTAGTTGAAAGGAAATTCCGAAGAGGAGCTTCGGGACTGGACGTAGGACGGGAGGTCCGAACCAGTATAAAATCCTAGTGTGATTATTTTAATTTACATTGCTATTATTATCTATCAAGTTATATTATATAGCTAGTTGTTCATACTTGCATATATATCATATACGATCCGCTCATATAGACTTTCAAAAGGCGCTCCCATGAAATGAACTTCATAGGAGATCCACAGGGTGGTTTTGCCTTAAGCCCTAAGGGGGGACTCAAAATTTAATCCTGGGAGGAAGTCTGGACAAACTGATGTTCCTTAGGATTGTATGTGGGTAGCGAAAGTCAAGGGCGCTGATGTCTACAAAGACATTTGGGTTATGATGTGACGATAGTGTAACTCGATGTCACTGCGATCTACTGGCGACCATGGCAGAAGTCAGGGGCAGTGAGTGCCTATGGTCTACGTTTGATTTTGCTGGAAGGGCAACGTAACATCAGTAGACTACGATCTATGAAGACATAGCGAAAATCATGTGGCAGTTGGTGCCTACAGGCAACATTGGGACTCGACTGATGTAGTCTACGATCTATGTAGGTGTGGTGAAGTTTCATTTGGCAGCGAATTCGAGGGCGTTGATGCCTACTGTTACATGGGTTTTTGCCTTGAAGACAACGTAACCCCGGGTGTAGCTGCGATCTATGGCAGGTTCCACGTTGTAATCGAGGGGCGCGGAGTGCCTACAGTTATCTATGGTTTTGCCGTGATGGTGACGTAATCATCGAGTTAACTGCTAGCATGGAGGGGGTGATGATTTCCTGAGCATTCTAACTAAAAATGATTTCTATATTTTTAAAAATGTTTTCTATATTTTCACCAAAATATTTTCCCAAGTATTTTCACTCGGTGTTGAAAATGGGTTCACCAAGTACTTACAGATTTTCAGTCCTACGCCTGATCAACGTATGCAAAATTTCTGTGAGAACGAGCATGGACTTGTTAACACATCGAGTTATAAAAAGTATTTTTATAAAGATATTTTGGCAATATTACGTAAATTTTAAAAGTGTTCTAAAAAAAATTAAATTTTTTAAGAATAATTTAATTGATAATTGACAATATAATTAAACTTCCTTCTTTGTTCCTTTTCGGGGACGAAAAGATTTAAAGGGAGGAGGAATGTGATAACCCGATTTTTGGGCATCTGATAATTGGTAATTAACGAATTTTAACTATTAAAACACTGATTTATAAGTTAAACAAATAGTGTTCTGATAATTAAATATCTGGATGTATATAAATAGATTTGAAACTATAATAAAAGTTGAATTTTAAATATCTGGAAATGGTAAATTTCATGGTAAATTAACAAATATATAGATAGATGAAACGACCCGACTTTCTTACCATATAAAATCGCATCATTTTTAAGAAAGAAAGGGATAGAAAGAGAAAAGAAAGAAGAGAAAGCAGAAACAACACAGAATCTAAACATCGGAACGAATAAATTATATTAATAACATAAATATTACATAGTTTACAACCACTATCAGAGTTGCACAGATATACGTCACATACTGGACAGTTATAAACACCTGTCTAGTTATACAACTCAATACAGTACAAGAAACAACTCAGAGAAAACTACACAGCAGAATACTACATATCTACATGCAGAAGCCTCCTGCTCCATTGCACCTCCATAACTCGTCAAGGCTAACCTGAATCCTTTGGCTACTCGTAAAAATTTGAGTATCCAAGAGTTTAAGAAAACAGAAGATAAACTCCGGCTCAGACGTGGGTCTGGTGTGAGTAACAGGTTAAAGTTGCTTAACTTTCAAAAACCGTTTGAAAAGAAAGGTATCACGTAAGACTTCCCACACATAAACATGGAAAAGTTTTTACCTTACGCTAACCAAATCATTTGATAGGAAATCTGATGGTATTATAATAGGTCTAGGGTTTTCAAATAAATATGAAATAGCCGAAATTGTTACATGATTAAATTCCAGCTACTAGCCACAAAAGTGGGTAATACAATCAAAACCCTTGGCACTTATTGGATTTTGGATTTCATACAATGGCAGGGCTACAGGGGTACTGCCCGTCACAGTACGTGGCCTAGATCAACGTACCGAGGAGTACGTCCGCTCCCCTGCAACATAAGGCCGGAACCATTCCTTACTGAATAGTTTCGAACAAGACAACCCCGCGGTTGTAGCTAGCAACCGCCCACACAGCCGAATATAAAGGAACCTCTAGACAGGGGTAAATCTCACTCTCAAGTGGGGGCTACCCACGAAGCCTTGCTGCACCTCCCCTGTTTTAGCCATTCCCGGTTGATGAGGCTTGAGGCTACGATTACTTTTAGTGAACACATCACTTAGAATGCTCATCATCCACCTAACGATGTTCTGAAAGCATTCAATCCAAACAAGTTCGTTCCGGGTTCGAACGAAACCGAAGGCATTATCTCGTTACACTCATTTTGGAATCACCCTCAGAGTTAACGACGATAACCCTTGCACTCTGAATCACCATCTCGAACCTTTAAGTACTATTTTCGTCAAACTCATCACGGAATCACCCCCAGAGTTATACTGACGAATAGTCCTTACACCTCGAGTCTTCACAAAGCTCTACTTGGATTCACGACCTAACGTTTAATTGGAATCGATATGGTTTTCGGATATCCAAATATGGAAACCCGATCCCGGTCTCATCGAAATCCAAAGCGTGTCTTTAGGTCCAAGTTGTTTTAAAGTTTAAAACAATTCAATTATCTATATACACACAGATAGATAACTCACAAATCACAATTAAAAATCAACATTATCAAATAAATAGGTAATCCATAATTCATTTCAATAGGTAATCCATATCACCATCACGATAGATAATCTATATTATCATCACAATGCAACTAAGCATTCGTACCACACAATATTACTTATCTCATTTCTGAGATCACAAAGCATCCAAGACAATCAATGTCATCCATTCATACATAAGAAAAAGATTTACTCATACCACATCTATAATTAATTTAAAATGAATTAAATTAACTATCTCCATCTCTAATTAATTTAAGTGGATTAAATTAATTATTCCATTTTTAATTAATTTAAAATAAATTAAATTAATTACTTCATCAATATATATCTTGCTTACTCAACCATTTAATTGATTACAATCAATTAATCATTCATTATTAATTACCTTAATTAATCACCCTTGATTAATTATCCTTAATTACATTCATGTAATTATCCAAAATAAATTTGACAAATTAACTATTCTCAACCAAACAGTAATTGACCTTTAATTGCTTCAATTAATTAATTAACTATAATTAATTACCTTAATCCTTAATTAATTACATTAATTAATTACCTTTAATTACTTATCATTGATTAATTAATCATAATTAATCAACTTTAATTACATCATTAATTATAATAATTAATGATCTTTAATTATACTTAATTAGTTATCCTCTTAAATTAATTACCTTAAGTAATTAACTCATAATTATTAATCATCCCAGATTAATTACATTCAGTAATTAACTAACTTAATTACTTTATTGAACCAAACTAATTAATCATCCCAGATTAATTATATTCAGTAATTAACTAACTTAATTACTTCATTTAAACCAAATTAATTATCCCTTAATTAATTTCTAAGTAATTACATTCCAAATTTCTTCATTCTTAAACATCATCAATTAATTACAACCTGTAATTATCAATCGATTACTTTACTAGGAAATTTTCCAATCCATTTATTAGATACAATAATTATCTTTAGATTCCAAGTGTTTAAAATTAATTTTAAACTTAATTAATTAAAATAAACAATCACATTGAACTTAATTAATTACCCTAAGTAATTAATTTCTTAATTACTTCATCAAGTAATTATTCTCAAACCATTGACAAATGATTATTATTAAATTAATTAATCTAATTAATTATAAAAATTAACCACATTAATTAATTATTAAATAATCCTGGTCGATGACCTTCATTAACCATCCTCTAATTATTTTCATTAAGTAATTAACTTAGATTAATTACATTTTAAATTATCTTTAATTATCCATTAATTAAAGTCTAATTATTTAATTAATTAAGTGTTGATTGTCACTTAATTAATCCTTAATTATTTACTTAATTAACCTTGAGTAAAACTTAATTACATAATTAATAATTCATTAATCATTAATTTAAAAAAAATCTAATTAATGATCTTAATTATAAATTGATTAATCATTAATCAATATTCATTAATTTCAAAACATTAATTAATTAAACTAATTAACCATTCCTTAATTACTCCATTTATTAAATTAATTTCTAATCATTAATCTTAATTAATTTAAGATAAAACATTCCTAAATTTTGTTCAAAAACAAATTTATTTGAAAACAAATTTTTTTTGAACTTACATTTAAATTTCATTTTAAATACATGATTTAAAACGAATATATTTAAACTAAATCAAAGTTTAAACAATTTAAAACTGTTTAAAAAAAAATTCAAGACAAACAAGAGTTTGCCTTAGAAATTGAAATTCATAAGAATTTTGAAGTTAAATTCATTGCAAAATTTCAAATTTTTTAATTTACATTTAGTTTAAAACTTTCAAATTTAAATCTTCTTCTAATTTAAAAACTGAAATTCAAATTTAACTTTCCAGATTTTAAATTGAATTTTAAATCTTGCTCTTATTTTACAATTTCAATTTAAGGAGATTTAAACTACCTTCCAAAACAAAGTAGTTAAACAAGTTTAAGTTTTAAACTTTATTTTTTCTTATCTAAAACTGAGATATTTAAATTTAACTTGAATTTTAAAATTTAAGTTTAAAACCAGGTTTAAACTTTCTTAACATTCAAAGGTTCTAGATTTACAAGTTGTAAACTCAGATGCTGCAGTTTTTAAAATTTTAATACTAAACTCAGATTTCCTGATAAACCTGAAATGCATAAAACAAACTCGAGAACCATACAAAACTACTTCGAGACAAATGCTGTTCTACTCCGAGTCAACAATAAACCCACTTCGAGCAAAACACAGAACCTCCCTTGACCAAAACTAACCCACACACTTCATCAGAAACTACCTCACCGTGCATATGCATGGCGACCACCGCCTTCTCTGATCATCAAAGATGATCGAACTATTCCCAGAAACACCCCTACACCCTTATGCAATCACCAGTTCGAACAATTATTCAAAGAATCAAAATTGAACTCCTATAAGCAAAACCTGGAAAATTAAACAGGTTTCTTCCCAAAACCTGTCAACGACGATCTCTCACAACCCCGTCCACCTGACGACTAGCCCCTCCGGCCTCAAACTCATCCATGACCACTCTAACACCTCCCAAAATATCATAGCACTCGGTCACTCCTACATACCCAAAATGATTGATTCAAAAGACACAGTGAAAACTAGGGTTCCAAGTTGATTTCCACTGCCGCAACCTTTCTGGGAAATTCTATCACCATTAATGATTTTTTCCTTACTACCCACTCAATCTACTTCCCTCAGAAAGAAACCCGAGATCTCCCCATTCAAAGATCATCTTTACTTAAATTCCATTTTAAGTTCAATAACTAACTGCCACCTTAACCATACTCTAAGAATCCAAATTCTGGATTTAAAAATCAAGTTTCAGTTAGTGTTTTTGTTTTATACTACTGAATTACTAAACTAACATGTTTGGGTTATGGTAAAAATCACATACATGATGTTTCCTGGGTTTACAGAGGCAACATCCTGTATTTTAACTTACTTGAATTTTTTTAAATATTAACTTAAGAAAAATAAAACAACTTTACTTTATAAATTCATCATATCAGAAACTTGATTGGGAGATAAGTATTTTGATAAAATACCGTGCCTGGAAAATCAAAAAGATCAGGCAAAATAAAAAAAATACAGCATGTACACATAACACGTTCACATCAGACTTTTATAAACACACAATCAATACTTTTTTTATATCAAACATTTAACATGCAACCTATTTAAAGTTTAAGATTTTAAGTTACTCACTTTTATTTAAATGCAGAGCTTTTAAATCTTGATGAATAAAACTGGAACTTGCAAAAATGCCTGAACTTGAAGCTTTTAAAAACAGAAATGCTTTATGTTTTCCTGACTAAAATTTCTTGCATGCAGATGCTTTTGAACAGGCTTCAATCAAGCTTCAATTTGAGGTTGTGCAGAGAGAAGATGCAAGCAGATTTGTTCATTTCCAGGTTTATAAATAGAATGCAGGCCTATTTGATTTTGAGGAATTTGAATATGCAGGCTTTTTGATTTTGAGAATGTTTAGATTTGAACATGCAAGGTTTGATTTATGCATTGAACATGATTTTCAGATCTAAGGAGTGTAGAATTTTTTTGAAGAGGAGTTACTGTTTTTTTTAAATATGAAGAGTTTTGAAGTTTTCTTTTTGATTAAGGAAATGAAAGAGCAAGTATGAATGAAGATGCAAGTTTATATAAATGAAATTTCAGATTTAATTAAATAAAAGAAAATTAAAACTAAAATGTGCCACTTGTAAAAATTATTCAACATTTGTCAAATTGTTATGTTAATCTTTTAACACTTGTTTAATAAATGCTTGAGAATGCAACACTTGTCTCTTTTAAAATAATTAATACTTAATTTAAAAATTAATGTGTGTATTAAGCCTAATTTTAATTTGTTAGTTAATATTAAATATGAATATAAATTTATAAAAAGAAACATAAACAAACCATGTTTATAAATAAAACTTATACATATAAAAATTAAAACAATTAAAATTTATACATTGGAATTTTAAATTCAAATCAAATCCAAAATCAATTATTTTCAAATCAAGTTATGTATATAAATTTAATTTGAGATAACAATTGCAAATTCTATTCAAAACCTATTTATAAAGACAATACACTATTAATATTGTTTTTATAAATATCTTATTACTAAATTAAAATCATTTTGAAAGAAATTATATTTTTATCAATAAATTATCTATTTTATTAAGCTATAAAACTTTTTGTTAATTCATTCTAAATTTAAACTCAAGCCAAATTATATTTAAACATTTAATATTTTCCTTATCAATTTTAAAATCATATATTTATTTATTAAATAGTTTAAAAAAACTCTATACTATTTTAAATCAAAATTTCCAAATTAAAATGTATATATTAGAATTTTAAAACATGATTCACTTATTAAGTTTAAACCAAGGTTTATTTAACTTTGGAAAGCTTAAATATTAAATAAAAACAAATTTTCAAATTACTACAAATATTAGAATTAGAAAATATGCTTTACTTATTAAAACTAAAATAATGCTAATCTATTTAAAATATAAACCATATATCAATATTATAAATAGAAACCAATTTATTATTTTTAAAAGATAAAATAACCAATTAAATATTTATTGAAGAAGATTATTAAATCAAATTGAATTATTATTAACAAAATATCAATATCAATTTAATTTTTAATGCACATTATTAAATTGATATTGTTAAAAATTCTAGGATATTACAATAGATATATGCGAACTCTATAATGTTGGAAATTTTAAGTTTATACATATACAAGTGTATAAGAGAGTGTGTGTGTGTGTATTTATGTCAATATATATTGTGATTTGAAAGCATGGATTTGAATTCAATGGAATAATTTTCAAAAAGCTAGTTGAAGTTAAATTTTTATATTTCTAAAACACTAAAGATAATATTTATTAATTTAAAATATAAAATAGTTTAAATTTAAAATAAGATTTAGTAAAGGTTAATATATTTTCTTTAAAATATACATGAGATATATATATATATATATATATATATATGTTGTATATATAAAAAGTATTATACATAAAAACTTAAATTAAATAAAACATAAGAAATTATTAAATGAAGAGTTTGGACATTTGTAAGCATATGGCATCATACAAAATAACAAGTGCCAAATAATTTATTTTCTTCTTTTTAATAACTTTTGTATATATAGCAAAAGGCTTCTTTTCTTTCATTTTTATCAAAGCAAGATTTTAAAAATTGGAAAACCCAAATAAAATCAGAGAAAAAAAATATATACTACTTCAAGTTTTAACTGAAGCAAAGCCAAGAATCAATTCAAAACTTTAACAAATAGGATCAAGATAGTGTTGCATATCAAAATAAAGTTCCCAGATTTAAAACCATTCTCTGTTCAAAATTTTATAGGTGAGTAAACTATTATTATGAACCTTAATCTGTTCTATAATCTGATCCAGGTGATTAGTGCTTGAAGTAAAGTTATGGAAAATGTTGCACGAATGTATATTATGCTTGCATGTATAAGAATGACAATTGTTGAAGTGTGCACGTCTGTTTATATAAATATATGTATATCTCTGTTTTTATATTAACGGACGAAAAATAAGTTCAAAATCGATTTCTTCCTTTCCAATCTCCTATAGGTTATGATCTCTAAATGAAATTGTTTGTATGAATGTAACATCATCTTTTAAAATGGTTTCAAGTGAAATTATTTAAGATTTTTTGGGAAAAAGAAATATATAGTGAGAATTGAACATTTCATAATAATCAACTTCCATGAATTCTTGATTCACCTATATAATCGTATTTGATTATGTAAACCGTGATTTTTAATGATAAAGCTAATATATTTTAAGCTTGTGGTTTGAGGAATTGTGGGTTGATCGAAGTCGGGATTCAGGCGATCGCGAGGCTAGGTAAGGTCGGGGTTCATGCCAGAAGTAGCTCGTGGGTCGAGAGTGGTAGGAAAAATAGCCTGCGATTTTCTGGATCGCCGAGGTGGCGCGACAAGGTAGATTTAAGGTTTGGTCTGTGTTTTTGGTCGACATTGGTTCCGTGGGGAGATCGTCGGCGTCGGTGCGTCGAACATTATCGGAGTAGGGGAGAATGAAGTGGGAGACTCTGGCTAATGTCTAGGCTCAACGGCGAGTCTTCGGATGGTCGGAGGTGGTGGTGTATGGCGTATTTTTGGGATCGGGATGGTTCAGGTGGTGTTCGAATTTACTCGAATTCGATTCGTGTTCGTTTCAAGACTCTGGGTAGTCAGAGTCGAGGGAGAGGATGTCTTACCAGCAATGGCAACGATGATCGGAGAAGCGGTAGTGATGCGTGCACGTGCATGTGTGTTTCCTTGTATCAGATGGTAGCTGAGTGTTTTTGGCTTCGTGAAAGATAGGGTGTGGCTTCAGTCTTACTCAAGATTTGCAAGAGGGTCAGAAGCTCGGGTTTTGGCTCGGGAAATGATGTTTTGGGCTCGGGTTTTAAACAAAAGTAGATAACAAGTATTAAAGCATTAAGTAAATTTGAAAATTGTTAAACAAGTTTTTCAAGGGTAAAGTATGATCAAGATATCAAAACAAAATAAGTCAAATGCTTTTAAAATTTAAATTTTTTTGATTTGGATAATCCTATATTAGGTTAATTAATTAAATCCTAAGTGTTTTTCAGATAAATTAATGATGGAATTAAGTTAGTGCTTAATTAGTGCGTTAAAGTTTTATCAATTAAATTCTCAAGTGATCAATTTCAAGCATTTAATATAAATAAGATATAATCGATAAGTAGGTAAATAATTAAGGAATGTTTTATCTTTATTTAATTAGGATCTTAATTAAATAATGGATGTTAATTAAGGACTTAGATTAACTAAAGGAATTAATTGATTAAAGGATAATTAATGTAATTAGTAAAAGATTAATGTAATTAATTAAGTAAGTAATTAAGGATGACTAATTAATTTCATAAATCAATTAAAGGAATGACTTATAATTAATTAAGGTTAATTAAGCAGGTTTTTAAAAGTAATTAATTTAATTTATTTGGTGATTATAGGAATTGTGTATCTAATCAATCTTTCTTATGAATGATAAACCTGAATTGATTTTTTGGGTTTGTTGATATCTCTATTATGTAATTTGTGATGGGCTGTGATATGTAATGTTTGGCTTGATCTGTTAAAAAATGTGAATCATTTATCTATGATAGATTTCTGTGTGCGTATGTTGTTTAATTAAATTATTTACTTAAATAACTTGGTTTAAGAGATGACATTGGATTCGAAGAGACTGTGGTCGGGTGTCCGCAAAAATACCCGAAACTACTTCGATTAGTAATCTTCGGCAATTCTTTGTAGATTTGATTTTAGAACCAAATAGGCTGTAATGGAATAATTTAAGTAACGTGACCATTTAAACTAAATAACAATTTTTAAATATTGTTTGGTAATAAGTGATTGACTTTAACAAGTTAAGAACTCGTAGAAAGTTACGAGTTGCCCTGGTATTCAAATAAGTTTTATAACTTAGAATTTCAAATAAATTATTTGAGTTTACTCATGGTGGTTTCCAGCCTGACCCAGGTATTACTTTATTGTAATACTCGGGTCAGACTGAGTATTACAGATTTTCAGGTTAGGATGTTCTGAAGCTCAGGTGGCGAGATGGATGGTAGGAAAGTATGGAGTGTATTCCGCTATTTATTGGAGTTGTTTGTTTTTTTCTTTGTAGGAGAAGTTAATTATAACTGTCCAGTTTATACATGAATGGTTGTACTCTGATATATTGAATGTAAACCGACAATTACAGCTTTTCATTGTATAATGCTATTATTGATATTATATTTTTAATCCGCTTCAAATGTGAGATTCTGTATTTTTTTTTCTGTTCTTCTTCTACCTCTTTTCTTCTTTACCCTAACAATCTAGAATTTTCGGCGTCCGATTGCTCGGCACTTCTACAGTTAACGTATTAGTATCTAATTTTCAGGGTCGAAAATTTCGGGTCGCTACAACAATAGCAAAATTAACAATAGAAATATAGTTTCATTAATTTCCAAAAAGTTACAAAGATGATCTATGCGATCATTTTGCAGTCTTCGATGTAGTTGAACAATATGGTAGGGCATTTGGTGCTATACATGAAACTCGAGTTCTAGTGCGCTTTCAATCATATCGTTGTGCCAAATAGGCGGTAGTGTTGGAGTACCTTCATAAAAGTAATTTTTTCCATGTCTCTTTCATCCTTTTTAATCAAATTATGTAAAATAACACAAGTGTACATTATTTTTTTCATTTTAACTGGTGACCAAAGTCTGCATGGATTACTGACTATGGAAAATCTAGATTGAACCCCAAATTCTCTTTCAACGTCCTTTCTTTGGCCTTCTTGCGTTACTGCAAACTTTGATTGTTCATTATTTTGTGGGTTAGGAATTGTCTCGACAATGGTACTCCATTTAGGATATATACCATCGTCAAGATAATATCCATGATCCTACGTGTTACCTCCTAAGTAAAGGTACAAAGAATTGATCTACCATTTGCTAAATCATTAAACAATGTAGATCGTTCGACTATGTTAAGATCATTGTTCGAACCCAGCATTCAAAAAATGCATGCCATACCCATAAGTCATACGACATTATGGCTTCAAGAATAATAGTGGACCTACGAGACTTACCCTGATAAGCTCCGAAATAAGTCTTTAGACAATTCTTTCACTCCTAAAGCATGTAATCTATACTACATAACATTTTGGGCCATCCTGGACTACCATGCATATTCATTAACATTGCTATATTTGCCTTGTTTGGTCTGCGTAAGTATTGATCATAAATGTCCATGGTAGTTTGACAGAAATTCTCCAAACACTCTAATACGGTGTTTTCAGCCACTTTCAAATTTTCATCAAGAGCGTTTGTCGGTCCTGCATATGCAAGCATTCTTAATGCAACTGTCATTTTTTGAATTCCAGTCAATCCCATCGTACGAGATGCATTGGGATTGAAGACAGGATATCTATCATGTTGCTTGATACATTACAGGATTCTAAGAAATAAAGGTCGCCTTATGCGGAATCTTCGCCTAAAATCTCCATCTGTGTAAGTAGGATTTGGAACAAAATAGTTTCCATCAGTCTGTCAATGTATCATGAATGTCTAGGATTTTTGTATATATGACCAACAACTGATCTGTTGCCCGCTGGATTGACCAACTTGTAGTGTAGCCATAGATATTTGCTCCGTTTCACGATGAAAATGATCTTCCATCATTTCATCAAATTCGTCTTCGCTATCATCGAAAAATATATAATCTTCAGTAGTTGTTTTTTATTTTTGAAATTGTATGAGATATGACCGAGCAAGAAAACTTCTAGCATTTAACAAGCTTTTTATAACTTAGATCACATGTTGGCCTTCATAACAAAACAAGCAATCATGACTAGTTGGTAGGTAGCATTAATTCAATTCAACCACTATCTATAAAGTAGATTCTATTTATGTCACATCTACAGTGTCCAGTCCCATCTAAATACCGTTGACTGTTGGTGCAGTGTCTCGTCCCATCTAAACACTGTAGCCACCTCCCCAACAACAAGCCAACAAGGAGTGACTGAGCAATAAAACTTATAACATTTAACAAGTTTTTTATATCTTAGATCACCTGCTGGCCTTTAAAACAAAATAAGAAATCATGATTAGTTGACAGGTAGCATTAATTCAGTTCAACGACTATCTATAAAGTAGATTCCATTTATGTCACTTCTACGGTGTCTCGTCCCATCTACACATTGTTGACTGTTGGTGCAGTGTCTCGTCCCATTATACAATTGTAGCCATAACAATATGCAAAAACAGAAAGAAACAAGATAATATTACTGAAACACACAAACATTAATACAGTTAACAATAATACATAAACAAACAATAATACACTCAACAATAATACACTCAACAATAATACAACCAATAATAATACCCTCACTGATACTTAGAACTGACACAACGATACTATTGGTTATGGTCGAATTTCAAGTTTTGCATGACATTTCTGAGACGTCTTATTTCTTGTTTCAGATCGTTGGCATATGTTATGGTCATTAGGCATTAACATTCATCAACTCATTCTGTGTAAGTACACCCTTCAGGCCAAATGGGACACAACTGGATTCAACGACCAATATTTTCGCTATCAGCTCTAACCACAACTTCAACCATATAACCACAGTGGCAGCATACTACGTAAGAATCAACCTCCTGTTCGACTGAAAGTTGCAAATTTGTCACTTGATCAACCTCTTATTCTTGTGGTCGTTGATGAACCAACTGTTCATGTAGAGGTTGGATAACCTCACATTTAAAGTTTAAGTTGGTCAAGATTTAGGATTTCATGAGCAACGTTCTCGTAATGCTGGTCTTGATAATTGATATTTCAATCTTCATCGATGTGTTCGCTTTCCGTTGGAACGTAGCTAAAATCAGAGTCAATAGATGATGGCCAGAAAGGCATTGGTATGAGGAATAGAAGAATGAAGGAGTGGAGGACTGAATTGTTTGTTTGGAAAGAAAAACTCTTATGTATACATAGATGTGTGTGATGCTTAAATTTTTTATGTTGAAATGTGAGCATTGTTTTTGATTTAACAATACACTAGAATCTGAGTACTCTTTTTTTGATATATGTGTGAAATCTTAGCATTGGTTTTGATTTGACATTACAATGAAATTGTTTTTATTGGACATAAAAAAAGACAATAATATATATGCATACACAGAAACAATAATACACTCAATAATAATACACTCACCATAAGCCTCACTAAATAACTCAAATAAAGGTTATAACTAAACGTGTCATTATAGAAATCAAATTATGGATATCCAAATCGTTGTAGCCAATTTTTACATATGATATAAGCTCATGTCCAGTGAATGTGGTGTGACATTTGAGAAAGTAACGACCTTCAAATGTGGAACGGGGTAGTTGGAACAAATTTTCAAATATGACCTCATTAATAACCGTATTGTACCGTGTATAGGCGTTGCAGAAGCTGCCATAAGCAGTCCTCAACTCTTCCTTTGCACGGTCTACTATTACACTCAACATCGGTATTGTAAAGATGAGAAATAGTGTCCCAAAACCGAGTTACCGTTATCTCCTCTTCATCGCACATCTGATCAGTTCGTATACAAGAACTTATTATCGGTTTCAATTCTTTAGCCGAAAATATTACGGTGGACATTGATTGAATTTATAGAAGTTTTAAATGTCATGACCTTTATATATAACACTTTCTCTTAAATAGAGAGGTCGTAATCCGCATCAAAAAAATGAAGCATGAGATGAACGTCCACGTGTCAAACGTCCATAAACTTTACGACAAACAAACACAGCTATGTTTGTTATTGCAACAGTTTTGCATCATATAAGTTTAATAATAAATAAGCATAAAATATAATCAACACAATGCCATACTCAATGCAAATAATGAACACAATTCCATACTCAGCACAATGTCAGACTCAACATAAAATATAATCAATACAATGCCGTTCTCAACATAAAATATAATCAACACAATGCCATAAAATATATCAACACAATGCTATACTCAACATAAATTATAGACAAGCACATATAACAATAGCATCTTCACCAACATAACATGCAACTAACTAACGTAATGCATGAAAAATTAGAACATAAACTGAAACATCTATATGCAGCACATCATTCTATGTGATCGGAACCACTATCAATCTCCTCGTCGTCGCCACTGTCGTCGCCCTTGTCATCGTTGATGTCATCAAAGTCATGAAGCTCAGTTCCCGCATGGTGCTGCTCCTGTAGCTGCTGTATCTAGTTCTGTAATCCCTGTATCTATGCATCATACTGAGTCTGCCACTCCTAGATCACAGTCTGGTAACTCTAATACATCATATGTGTATAATCAAGCGTCATACGCTCAAATGCAGCAATCATCCATCTATCATAATCCATGTACTAATAAAACTGATATGTGCATAAAAAATATTATACATAGGTGGGAATATAAGACAAGTAATTTAAAGGAAATTTAAAATTCATACAAACCAGATGAGGCCGATACAATCAGGCAGATGGTACACCCATAATAGCATTATTTGAAGGATACTACAAGGGACACTCCACTACCTGACCATGTATATCATATGTTATAAATGAATGAGGAAGGGGGTCGAATGTAGGAGGCTCCGTGTACTGAGACGATGTAGGCTCAAAGGTGGCAGGCGGTAATGGAACTCTACCAGAAGAGGTATACAGACCAATACGATCGAAGTTCAAACCTCGAATATAATCAGGGAACGCGTAAGCACGTGGGGCTACTCGAGCCCAATATGAATCAAAGTCTCTCAGAGCTGTAAAAGGCTCACCATCCACCCGTCCCGCACTGCTCATCGCAAGAATATAAGCTGGTCCAACCCTAATATAATCATACATATCATCCTATGGTAGCGGATCTGATAGAATACGAACTATACCATACAACTGTAGCCAACATCGCTTCTCTAAATACCATATGAATGGACATGTAAGAACCTGAAAGTAAACCCTGTGTCGCGACATAGCAAACTGAAAAGTGAGTGGATGATCAGGATCGAGCTCTAGGAACTGTAAGTGCTGATTCCAGGGACGAACGATAATGTTACCGCGCCTCCTTATATTCATCTGCTACCTAACCTCCATCAGCTCATTGTGCACCTCACGTGCAACACGAGACAAATGCATAAGAGGACCCGGACGATGTAATTTAGGGAAGTAAATACAAGGTGTAGCATTCGCTTCTGCAATAAGTCGGGGGTGTATATTGGCAATATACTCATAATACCAAAACAGAAGAATGTACCAAAATCCGTACATCTGTTTGGACTGCTGTAGCACATATGTATCCAATGCTATGTACAAATAACCAAGAATGACAATACTATAATCATATATACGTAGTCCATCCACATCTAATAATCCAGCCAAAAGGCCAAGTTTAATTGTACCCTTATTGCATGTAGATCCAAAAAGGTATAATATAAAGGCACCGATAACCGGAGTGTGCATATTCTCGACGGCCATGTACTTTACTATATATCGTTGTAGATAAGGGAGAGTAACAACACTTCTTCTAACTTCCTCATCGGCCAATGCCAGTAAGTAAGCTGAATATGACTCGAACTCCTCAAATGAACTATCAAATGGTACAGGGAGATGGTCCGGTCGACCAACCTCTATGCCAGTGGGCATATAAAAATCTAAAGGAGTCAGTTCTAGCTCAAAATTGGAAAAATGAAATGTGTGAGCGGTAGGCCACCATCTCTCTGTTAGGGCTTCTACAAGGCAGTGGTCTACGTGTGCAAATCTAGGTGAATATAGAAATTCACCAAAAGGTGACGCGTGTAGCTTAGCCAAAATCGGTTGTGATAACTGATCAAAATACTCAGACATACACTTATACAACTACCTCGCATAACTACGTAACGAACATAAATATATGATTATTTAATGTTAAAATAAACAAACAATTAATATACACCTAAACAGTTGTTTATCAAATAATGAAGAATTAAACGTATACCTGTGATATCGCTATAGTTGTAGTAAGTCGATGTGAAATAGTGGGGGGCAAGTCGTGCAAGGATCGAGAAACATCTACAGTCATGGTAGCATCAGGAGGGTCATGAGCATGATCGATATTGGCATCTATCGCATATTGAACGGTCTGTCTACCAGTTTTGATCGGACAGTGCGGCATTTTGATGCAAACTTAATTAAAAAAATTAAAAGAGAAGTTTAAACGTGTGAAAAATGAGCCGAGGGAGGGTTTTGTGCCACATATAGGCACTTGGACCAGACGCTTAAGGTTCATGCGTCTATTCAACATGCACCCGATCTTCAAGCGCCTGTTGAATGAACGCCTGGTCCGATCTTCGTTTGAGAATATTGCTCTCCAACAATTCATAGTGTGAAAAATTGAATATCCACACTTCAAACTGTTGGAGATGCTCTTACAATCCTTTTATTCCAATTTGAAACTTTCTACCACAACCGCAAATTTTCAGTTTGGTAGGATGTTTTTTAATAAAGCGTTAATTTCATGGTCGATATTTGTTTAGACTACTAAAAGGCGGAAGAAGGACCTTTTCGGTTACTCATTCCTATCGTCTCAATCAAAATCGACACACACTTTAGTTGTACTAGTTGAGCTGCAAACTGGCTTTTCTCAGAAAGATTAGATGAAAAGCATGCAGCCCAAGAGTTTGGCGTAATTGGCATAGTACAGTTTACTTGCTAAAGCACCCTAATACAAAAAATGCTTCAATTCCTAAGATGTGAAAGGGGCATTAAGTTGCTACAAATGTACCAATTTTATCAAGGAGGAGCGATCCAAATTTCTTTTTTAACATATAGTTTAGCGACTTTAGTATCTACCCTTTTGCATATGTCTTGAACAACCTCAGCATTTCTTAGAATCACGAACGTGTCAAACACAAAATCCTAATTGTGTTTAGTGAGATTTATAATATAAGGTAGTGGTGCTACTGTTAAGTATTCTTTTTTAAAATTTGGTGGAACGCACTGCATGGCTGACTATCTATTTGCATTCCATCAAGGAGAGCTATTACAGTGGTATGGTTTACACCTTGATCTTCTTTTTCACGCATCATTGTGCATACGAGGAAGTAGATTTTGATATATTTTTGTGCACTGCTAATTGAGCTAATGATATTTGATATATTTTCCATCTTGAAGTCCTCAAAGTCATAGATCCTACCCTTACATTGCTTCCCATGGATCATTAGCTCAATATTAGATCCTATATGCGCCAGCATATCAGTCCCCTGTACTGTAAGAAAATGTTCAATATAGGATACAGTCAATACGCAACATGAGGTTAGTCGTCTTGCTATTGGTAGTAACCTTGCTAGCCCAGTAACTGTGCACACCTACCAAGCTAAGACGATGGCTGTAGGCAACACAGTGTTATGCAGCTCAAAACAGAGTTGGAGCAGTGCCAGGCCCAAACCTTCAAGACTTGAGTCGTCCACGACCTAAGGAAGCGGTCTTAAGTTGTCTGCGACTTAACAAAGCTCGGGGGGAGAGCTACGACTTAACAAGAATGATGAAAAGAAGTTACGACTTAACGGACGCTTAAGTCGTTCAGGGTTGATAAGTCGTATACGACCTAACGACACAGCTATAAGTCGTCCACAACTTATCAAGAAGAAGAGAGAAGTCCAGCAGTTGAAGGCCTTAAGTCATGGGAAGATACCGTTCCTTCAAGATGTCACGAGTTACGACTCATGATAAGTCGTTGAAGTCTTAAGTCGACCATGATTTAAGTCGTATGAAGGTACTGTTTGAAGATGTTTCTTAAGCCGCTGCCAACCTAAGCTAAGTCGTAAGTCGTAAGCCGTGTCATGTTAAACCGTAAGTCGTTGAGTTGTAGATTGGTGTGTTTTCTTAAGTCGTTCGAGAGTTGATTCGTTTGTAGCTGTTGAGTCGCTGTTGTGATGTAATTGCTTTAAGTCGTGATAAGTCGTAAATCGGCAAGGGGTTAAGTCGGTCATGTGTGTGTGGTGATGTAACTCGTTGAGTCGTGTGGTTTTTAAGTCGTTTGAGTCGCGTTTGTTGATAGGTCGTTGTCGACCTAAGAGTGAGTCATAAGTCGGAAACGACTTAAGGGTCTGGGTTGTAAAAAGGGCTATAAATAGGGCGTGAGTTGTACATTTTGGGGAGTTGATTGTTGAATAAAACTTTGTTTCGATTGTTGTGTGCTTTCATCTAAATTGGTAGTTGAGTGTGATCTCCTATCTCTACTTTCGGTTATTCGAGTGCGCTCGAATCAACGGTTGAAGCCAATTCACGGTATCAAGTGCGCTTGATCAACGTTTGAAGAATTGTAGATCTTCTTTCACGGTATCGTGCGCGATCAACGTTTCGAAGATAGCTAGAATTCGGTATCTTTGTGATCAATGAATTTGGTCATTTCAGTATCTTCAATCCACCGTTTGCTACTTTCATCGATCTATATCGTTTTGTTATTATCTGCTGCATCAGTTTGGTATCAGAGCTAGACTTAGCCAATCATAGCTAAGCCGAGTCTTGGAGCCAAGGAATTTGAAGTTGGTGTTCATCGTGTTCATCTTGAAGTTGCAACAAGTTAGAAGCTTTCGATCCATTTCATTTTGGATCAAAGTTGGAAAGGTGTTTGAGCCGAGAGTTGAAGCATTACTTTGGTATCATTTGTTAAAGGTAGGCCGTGTATACATGTGAAAGTAGCCGAGCCTTGGTGTAGTTTGTTTTGAAGTTTGAAGCCGTGCTTTGTTTGTTCGTGGGGTTTGGAAAGTTGTGAAGTTTTGAAGTGTTTGTGTTGATTCAATCATGCCGCCAAGGAGAGCTAATCGTCATCAAAATATTGAAGCGTTGTATAGAAGAGAAGAGGCTGAGCAAATGGAACAACGCATTAATGAGAAATTTGATGAAGGTATTGGAAAGCTAGAGAAGTTGATGATTGATATGAATCAACCTCAAAGGAGGAGATCACCAATCTCGAACCATGGAGGAAACAGAGTTTCACCATCGGTTACGGAAGCGAGAAGGGTATCGCCACAATCTTTTAGAGAGAGAAGAGAAACATCAATTTCATCGAGGAGAGATCACCATGACTATGGACATGAAGAGAGAAGAACTCCACGTGAGTTTGAAGATGAGCCATATAGAGACGAAGAGAGACATAGTAGAAGAGACATGCGTGATCGAAGGGATGTCGATGGTCGAGATCGATATAGACGAACATTTGATTTTGATGAAGAAGGTGATAGAGCTAGCATTCATTATCGAGATGAGACCAAGTTCGAAATTCATATCGAGATGTAGATGATGGTCGTCGTTGGGAGTCAGGTATGAAGATGGAAATTCCAGAATTCAAGGGTGGAATGGTAGCAGAGGAATTTTTGGATTGGTTGTCTAATGTTGAAGATATCTTTGATTTCAAAGAAGTCCCGGAGAATCGAAGAGTTAAGTTGGTTGCTACTCGTTTGAGAGGTAGAGCTTTAGCATGGTGGCAGCAAACTAAACTTACAAGGAGAGAATGGGAAAATCAAAGATTGAGTCTTGGGATAAGATGAAGAAGTTGATGAAGGCTACATTCTTGCCTTACAATTATCAATCACTCATGTATCAGAGATTGCAGAATCTGAGGCAAGGGACGAAGACTGTTAATGATTATGCTGATGAATTTTATCAACTGATTGCTCGAAATGACATTATGGAGATAGAGGAACAGCTGACTGCTAGATTTGTTGGAGGGTTGCGAATGCAGATTCAAGATATGGTGAATATGTTTGATCCTAGATCTGTAGCAGAAGCACATCAGAAAGCGTTAGCTTGGGAGAAGCAGGGAAGGCATGGAGGTGGTGTGTTTACTAATTCCAACAATCAAGTGAAGGGTGTTAGTGGAAGCTCTAATGTTCCTAAATCTATCAGTAAACCAGTTGTGAATGAAGTTGCGAAGGTGAAGGTCAACAACAGTTTCAAATGTTATAATTGCTAGGAAGTGGGTCACAAGAGTAATGAATGTCCGAAGCCGAAGAAACGAACTATGATTGCTGAAGTTGAAGGTGAGGATGATGGTGAAGGTTATTCTAGTCCAGTTGAGGAGAATGAACAGGATGTTGCGTCAGGAGATGAAGGATGTTATCTAATGATGAGGAGGTCTTGTTTAATACCGAAGCATGAAGAAGAGGCTAGTTGGTTGAGGAGTAACATCTTTCAGTCAACGTGCACTATTCTGGGGAAGGTTTGTAAATTTGTGATTGATGCGGGAAGTTGTGACAATATTATTTCTACCGAAGCAGTGAGAAAGTTGAAGCTGAAAACGGAGAAGCATCCAAATCCTTACAAGTTAGCGTGGTTAAGAAAAGGAGGAGAGGTGAAGGTGGATAGGCGAGTTCTAGTTCCATTTTCTATTAGGAAGAAGTATAAAGACGAGGTTTGGTGTGATGTTATGGAGATGGATGTTTGTCACTTGCTTTTGGGAAGACCATGGCAGTATGATCGAGCAGTGCAGCATGACGGTCGGACCAATAGCTACAACTTTATGTTTGAAGGTGTTAAGATCATTTTGGTTCCAAAGAAGAGACAACAAGAAGAAAGCAATTCAGAAGAGATTGAGGAGCTGAAGACTTTATTGGCTTTGAAGGAATTTATTGAAGAAGTAGAGGAGAGTCCAGAGGTATTTTTGTTGATTGGACGTGAAACGACTGAATCTGTTGAAATCCCAGAGGAAGTAAATCCAGTGCTAGAAGAGTTTGAAGATGTATTTCCTGAAGAGTTGCCAACGGAGTTACCACCGTTGCGGGATATTCAACATCAGATCGATCTTGTGCCAGGGGCAGTATTACCACACATATCACATTACAGAATGAGTCCTAAGGAGCATGAGGAACTGAGAAGGCAGGTGGAGGAGTTGTTAGAACAGGGGCGTGTTCAGGAGAGTTTGAGTCCTTGTGCAGTGCCTGCTTTATTGGTGCCCAAGAAGGATGGTTCGTGGAGGATGTGTACGGATAGTCGGGCTCTGAACAAGATCACTGTGAGATATAGATTTCCTATGCCGAGGTTTGATGATTTGATAGATCAGTTGAATGGAGCTGTTGTGTTTTCAAAGATTGACTTGAAGAGTGGATACCATCAGATTCGTATTAGGTCGGGTGATGAATGGAAGACTGCTTTCAAAACCAGGGAAGGTTTATACGAATGGTTGGTTATGCCGTTTGGTTTATCGAATGCACCAAGTACTTTTATGAGAGTGATGAACCAGATTTTCAGAACATACATTGGGAAGTTTGTGGTAGTTTACTTTGATGATATTTTGATCTACAGTGGGAGTATAGAAAAGCATGTCCAGCATTTTTGCGTAGTACTGTTGATTCTACGACAGGAGAAATTTTATGCTGCAACAAAGAAGTGTGTGTTCATGACGCACCGTGTTTTGTTTCTGGGATATGTTCTATCAAAGGAAGGAATTCAAGTGGATGAAAGTAAAGTAGAAGCTGTCAGGAGTTGGCCACAACCGAAGACAATTACTGAAGTACGAAGTTTTCATGGATTGGTATCTTTCTATCGAAGATTCATTCCACATTTTAGTAGTGTGATGGAACCTATAACCGATTGCATGAAGGGAAAGAAGTTTGAGTGGACAGAGGAAGCAGGGGTTGCTTTTGAGAAGATCAAGTCACTATTGACGACAACGCCAATTCTAGTTTTACCAGATTTTCAGTTGTTGTTTGAATTACATACTGATGCATCGAAGGTTGGGGTTGGTGGAGTTTTGAGTCAGAAGGGAAGACCAGTTGCTTATTTCAGGGAGAAGTTGTCTGGAGCTAAATTGAGATATAGCACTTATGATGTTGAGTTTTATGCAATTGTTAAAGCAGTGAAGCATTGGAGACATTATCTGTTTCAGAAGGAGTTTGTTCTCTATACGGATCATGAAGCTTTGAAGCATTTGCAAGGGCAGGACAAAATCTCAGCTAGGCACGCTTCATGGGTCGCGTATTTACAACAGTTTACTTTTGTTGTTAAACACAAATCAGAGGTGACGAATCGTGTGGCTGATGCATTGAGCAGGAGGAATCATTTGTTGACGACAATGAAAGTTGAAGTGACAGGGTTTGAACTATTGCCAGAATTGCTTGAAGAAGATCCTTACTTTATGAAATTCGTTGAGAAAGTCAAGGATGGGAGTACTGATGAATTTGTGTTGATAGAAGGATTCTTATTCAAAGGGAATCAATTATGTGTACCAGATTGCAGCTTGAGAATGAAAATTGTGAAAGAGTTGCACGAAGAAGGACATGTGGGTAGAGATCGAACATTGCAGTTGATTTCTCAATCTTATTATTAGCCATCAATGAGAAGGGAAGTTGAAAGGTTTGTGCGTAGATGTCATGTTTGTCAGGTTTCGAAAGGGATAGCTACAAATGCGGGATTATATATGCCGTTACCTGTACCGACTAAACCTTGGGTTGATGTGAGCATAGATTTTGTTTTGGGTTTGCCTAGAACTCAAAGGGGTAACGATTCCATTTATGTAGTGGTTGACCGGTTTTCGAAAATGGCACATTTTATTGCTTGTAAGAAGACAGCGGATGCTGTTCATGTTGCTTAGTTATTTTTCAAGGAGATTTATCGACTTCATGGTTTACCTGAATCTATTGTTTCAGATAGAGATACTCGTTTTCTGAGCCATTTTTGGTTGAGTTTGTGGAAGATGGTCGGAACGAAGCTGAATTTTAGTAGCGCTTACCATCCGCAAACAGATGGACATACGGAGGTTGTGAACAGGTCGTTGGGGAATTTATTGAGATGCTTGGTGAAAGATAATCTGAAAAGTTGGGATGTGAAGTTATGTCAAGCAGAGTTTGCTCATAATCATGCGGTGAATCATAGTACAGGTTTCAGTCCATTTTAGATTGTTTATTCAAACTTACCAAAGGGGCCGTTGGATTTAACGGTAGTGCCACAACCAAAGGGGACCGTTAAACGAGCTACTGATTTTGTTGATGCTTTGAAGGAGTGTCATAGAATCGTTCAGGAGCGATTGGAGAAAGCAAATGAGAAGTATAAAAGATCCGCAGATCTGAAGCGAAGAAATGTTGAGTTTAGTGAAGGGGATTTAGTCTACGCAGTGTTAACGAAGGATCATTTTACAGTGGGCGCTTATAACAAGTTAAAAGCCAGAAAAATTGGTCCTGTAGAAGTTGTGAAACGGATTAATGAAAATGCTTATAAGTTGAAGCTGCCGGAGAATGTATACACTTCTGACGTGTTCAATGTTAAGCATCTTGTACCATATTATGGGGATGAACAATCCGATGTGGAAGAATTTACAAATTCGAGGATGAATTTTTCTCAATCCGGGGAGGATGATGCAGCTCATAACAGAGTTGGAGCAGTGCCAGGTCCAAACCTTCAAAACTTGAGTCGTCCGTGACCTAAGGAAGCGGTCTTAAGTCGTCTGCGACTTAACAAAGCTCGGGGGGAGAGCTAGGACTTAACAAGAATGATGAAAAGAAGTTACGACTTAACGGGCGCTTAAGTCGTTCAGGGTTGATAAGTCGTATACGACCTAACGACACAGCTATAAGTCGTCCACGACTTATCAAGAAGAAGAGAGAAGTCTAGCAGTTGAAGGCCTTAAGTCATGGGAAGATACCGTTCCTTCAAGATGTCACGAGTTACGACTCATGATAAGTCGTTGAAGTCTTAAGTCGACCATGATTTAAGTCGTGTGAAGGTACTGTTTGAAGATGTTTCTTAAGCCGCTGCCAACCTAAGCTAAGTCGTAAGTCGCAAGCCGTGTCATGTTAAGCCGTAAGTCGTTGAGTTGTAGATTGGTGTGTTTTCTTAAGTCGTTCGAGAGTTGAGTCGTTTGTAGCTGTTGAGTCGCTGTTGTGATGTAATTGCTTTAAGTCGTGATAAGTCGAAAATCGGCAAGGGGTTAAGTCGGTCATGTGTGTGTGGTGATGTAACTCGTTGAGTCGTGTGGTTTTTAAGTCGTTTGAGTCGCGTTTGTTGATAGGTCGTTGCCGACCTAAGAGTGAGTCATAAGTCGGAAACGACTTAAGGGTCTGGGTTGTAAAAAGGGCTATAAATAGGGCATGAGTTGTACATTTTGGGGAGTTGATTGTTGAATAAAACTTTGTTTTGATTGCTGTGTGCTTTCATCTAAATTGGTAGTTGAGTGTGATCTCCTATCTCCACTTTCGGTTATTCGAGTGCGCTCGAATCAACGATCGTTGAAGCCAATTCACGGTATCAAGTGCGCTTGATCAACGTTTGAAGAATTGTAGATCTTCTTTCACGGTATCGTGCGCGATCAACGTGTCGAAGATAGCTAGAATTCTATATCTTTGTGATCAACGAATTTGGGCATTTCAGTATCTTCAATCCACCGTTTGCTACTTTCATCGATCTATATCGTTTTGTTATTATCCGCTGCGTCACAGTGCAAGTAAGTTGAGCATGGTATGTACTGCGCAGCAAACAGTTCCTTAGATTCATCTTCATCTTATTATGCTTACGTATGAATGAAAGAGGTTCCATTGTGAATTACCTCAAACAAGAAAACCACTACTAAAAAACATACAATTAAATACCCAAAGTTAGAAACTGAACATTTTCAGTCTTTAACTAAGACAAACTAAATACTGAAAAAATCAGTTTTTAATTACAAAAATTAGTTATTGAATTTCAGTTTCTAATCGATTGCAAAAACTTAAAATACATAAGGACCAAATGTCGGTCTTTAATTCGGTTATTGATCATTGTTTAAATGAACGAATTTACAATCGTTTAGATTTTTATTCAATTTTAAAATCTAACGGGTAGATTCAATCATCCACGTGATAATGATGAATAATATTAAAATTCAAATTATTTTTCAGTTTTAGCGAATCATTCTTAAATTCACCTACATTCCCACGTATTCATTAGATTAAGGGTGCCATAAA
Source organism: Allium cepa (assembly GCA_030765085.1). Classification (NCBI taxonomy): domain Eukaryota; kingdom Viridiplantae; phylum Streptophyta; class Magnoliopsida; order Asparagales; family Amaryllidaceae; genus Allium; species Allium cepa. Next base: position 437,151,669 of record CM060943.1, read on the forward strand.
TCCACTTATCTGCCACCACTCTTTCTTTTCTCACGTTTTCTCTTATAAGCCATACTGCTTCCTCCACATCACTGTCTCCTCCATATCATATCTACTACCACACTGCTGCAAATTACCTACAAAATCTCATTTACACAAAATAAAAAACAAATGCTTCCCTCTTTGTTTTGTAGCCATGTCTCCTTCTTCAAGCAGCTTTATTTGTACCCAAGTACCCTTCTTCAAGCAGCTTTATTTTGTACCCAAGTACCCTTCTTCAAGCAGCTACATGTTCACATCTCCATGCCATATAAAGCAATATAAGTCCACCCAAATTAGTAAAAAAAAAAGTAACATAAAGCACCAATCGCTTCACCATAGAATGACACTACCTAGCTAGTAACGGTGCCGTAGAATGCTGCTGAAACTAGACATGGGTAGCACCCTTCAAGAGATGGAGAGTTCGAATTTGAAGGCGATGAAGACAGTAGGAGGAAATTAATTGGATCCAGATCTGTCAAAGAATATTTTACTATTTGAATGATGTTAATAGATATGTAGATGCGATAAGATTCTTATGTACTCTATTCTAAACCACTTTTGTAATCTCATGTTGAATCAATAATATGTATATCTTTATGATATGAATTATATTACATACCAGTAATTCATAAGCAGTTTACTTACACATATGCATTATAAGTTGATTAATAGTGGCCTAAAATGATCTCTTGCTCTACACACACATACATATGCGTGTAATAATTATTTTTAAATTATGAATAAATAAAAAAAATTATAACTATATTAAATTTATATAATATTTTGACCGATTAAAGACTGTATTTCGGTCTTTAAATTGCAATCTTTAATAATACTTAAGACTGAATTTCGGTTTTTAACATTTAAGACTGAATATTCAGTCATAAAACTTTTTTGGGATCAGAGAAATAAAGACAGAAATTGTCTGTAGTCGGTCTTTAGGTATATTTTTATGACTGAATTGTTTAATTAAAGACTAATATCGTCTGTCTCTATTTCAATCTTTTTCTGTAGTGAGCTTTATGCTTAACTGATTACTCACAAAGAACATCCCAAACAATCACCTGAGCTCACTTCCTCGCTTTACTCAGAGATGTGAACCAAACTCAACTGATCTCATGACGCGGCCAATTGCATACAAACATTGTCAGCACCACAACATAAAGCACTTTGAAACTACATCTCCACCATTAGGAATTACTCGCATTCCATTGGGAATTAACAAGAGCTTCAACCTTGATTAGTGTTAAACACTAACGTTACAAAAGGTATTACGAAACCGTTACGGTTACATTGCAACGATTGTTAACATTAATGTCACAAAGGTGTCAAGAAACTGTTATGATTATGTTGTAAAATTGCAACCACAAAACTATCATAACTATGTCGTAAAAATGTTACGAATAGAACTGTGCAGTTAACAGATAATGCAGTAGATATAATACCGACTAGATTGCCCGAGTCCAATGAAAACTTTTCCCTGAAACAATATTACTCCCTCTACGACGCTTGAGGATATCAAGCAATATTTTCCCAAGATGAAATAGACCCGTCTCTGTGATGCTGTGCAAAGTTACAGAGCAATGACGAATTCAAGAGAATGTAATTTAAGAATAGAGTTTTGTGGGAGAGGAAGAAATGCAGAAAAAACTGAGTACATTTTCTGTTTTCCTTCTACCTATATATAGGCGCGGGAAGGTGCACCTGTTTGGTAATAAGTGTCTGCTGAATGGTTGCGACTGTTAGAAAGGTTGCGACTCTTTATCAGGCCGTCCGACCGTTTGAGTGCGAATGAAAAAAAAATAAAAACTGTTCGGTCTGAACAGACAAGCCGAGCCAACTGTAAAGCACTAAGCACCTCTAATACTCATCAAACGCCCATTCGCCCATGCCGTGCCACGGGTTTGAGCAGGACGCACGCATGCGGGGTGTGCGTTGCACCGCTCGCCATTGCTGTGTTTCTCTTTGTTTCATAGGAATTATAATAATGTCCACATCTTAACATATGAACATAAACTGTTTATTTTATTCTAAGATATTGGACTATTCATTTCCCAAGGCATTAATGCCTTCATATTTCCTAATACTCATTCATTTCTAAGAATCCTCCACATGAATGAGTAATTGCACAATTTGTTCTTAAATTTTGCGTAACATTTATCTTATCGATTAAAGTAGCACACTGGTCTTGAACTTTTCTAGTGCTTATCCTTTTGACTTACTGACGAATCAGTGGACTAAGATTGTCTTTGAACTGTAATCCTTTTGTGTAAATCTAAAATATACAATGCAATAAGTGTTTCTAATCTTCCTTGGTTCTCTATTTGTATTCATTTTTTCCATGAACACCAGCTTGGTCTGATGAGTGCTTTAGAGAATTTGGCCTTACAATTCTTCTTGAAACGGCGCCTTCGCACTCACATAGGTGATTCTATTAAGGGTATTTTCACAATACTATACTTGGTTCTTAATATTACCAAGTATAGACATCATTAAAAGTATCAAATCTTATCCTATTCTCCGACGAGTAGTGCACTGACTTATCATAGGAATGGTTTGAATATTTACAGTGCTATCAAGTTTATTTAAACTTAATTGTCCATTTGAACCTAGATCTTGGGATCTCCAGTCAGCCAGTTGGGGTTTCCGTCTAAAGATAGTTTATGGGTCTTAACCCCATTCCCATCGATAAGATATTAACCTTCTCTCTTGGTAAACCATTTGTTAGTGGATCTACAATGTTATTATTTGATCTTACATAGTCAATTGTGATAACTCCATTGGAGACACTACACCAAAAACCTCATTTTGTAACACTATTCCGCTGTCAATTTGTTAAAGTAAAAATTTCTAACATATATTTTCATTACAAACGTTTATCACGGTTGTCCCCATTGCTAAATTTGGTAATTTGATAAACAGGAAAATAAACACAATGAAGAAGTTGCAATAAATTTTAGTTTTAGGGACATAAGTTTTTTTAGTCTAATGTCATTTTTTAGTGTAGCCTACATGTCAACTTTTTGTAACTAAAAGTTAAGGCCCTGTTTGCTTTCATTTTTAGTTTTTGGTTTTCAGTTTTTAGAGTCCATTTTCAGTTTTTCATTTTCAGTGTTTTAATATTTCGAAAAATGTATTTGGTTCTACTGTTTTGAAAAATAGTTTTTAAATTAAAAATCAAAAATGTTATTCCAAAATAAAAATGCCACTTTCAAATTTGGTTTGAATTTAACCATTAAATATAGAAGAGAAATTAGATAATGAATGGGGCTAACAAAAAAAATCATGAAATGGAAAATCATAAATTGACAAGGATAACAAAATAATAATGACTGCTAGTAAGTGAAGCATATTAAACTGAGACTAACTCATGTCATGCTACAAATTAATCATATCTCAACCAAAATCATTACAAAATAGATAAGATATATCAATTGTATCACTACAAAAGAAGGGAAAAAAGTTTTGATGTATCTTATGCAAGTAGTTTTTGCTTTGTTCAAGTGGCTCTTCTTCCTCATGCTAGGCCTTCTCTTTTCAGATAAATAGAAATATACAAGTATATCAATATATATCTTAGGAAGTGATAAACATTCGAACATGATAAAGTATTCAATATTAACCCACAAGTTAATGATAAATTATACAACCATTACACAAATCTAATCAAATATCATTATTGGAATCAAGAATTATCTAAGCGTACATAGAAGCAAGCAAGAGAAACTTAACCAATTAAGAAAGAGTAAGTGGTTGTGCAGCCTTATTCACTCATAACCTGCATTGTTAAAATTATTATCATTAGCAAAGCAAGTTCCTATTAAGAAAAGATAAAGAAAGGCTAATTTCATACTTAACTATTTAGATCTATGGATGAGTTGCTATGTAATCATTCCACATTTGTATAGCAATTTGATCCCTGATATGTCCCATTTGAGTTGTTTGACTAACATCAAATTGTATGATTTCTTGATTTTGATTTTCCTCTAATGCATGTTCAAATACCATATTCTCAGATGAGTATTGTCTGAAAAGAGCATCCAAAGCATGTTGTTGTAGAATAAAGTTATGTAATGTGCAACATGCAATAGGAATTTGTCTTTGCCTATGAAGTGGATAATTAGTCATTAGTTTTAGAATTGGAAATCTTGCTTTTAAAACACCAATACAACGCTCGATTATATTTCGACACGACGAGTGCTTATAATTGAACAAATCTTCCTTTCCACGTAGTCTTCCTCGTCCGTTATAATCACGTAAATGATATCTACGTCCTCGATAAGGAGCCAGAAATCCAGGCATGTTAGGGTATCCAGCATCAACAAGGTAATATTAATCTATAAAATAATGGTCATGTATTATATAAATATTATAAAGGTAAGTATTATGTAACTATTTATAAAATAATGGTTGATAGTTAAATTTTATACAATAAAATATACCTCCTCTAGGCATTGGAAAATTGTTTCCGGTTCTTGTAACTGCATCGATGAATACTCGAGAATCGTTAGCAGCGCCTTCCCATTCAGCGTATACAAACACGAATTTCATATCAAAATCACATGCCACCATGACATTTTGTGTTATATTGGTTTTTCTTCCACGAAAAGATGTTTGCCTCGATGCGGGCACCCACGCAGCAACATGTGTTCCATCTATTGCGCCAATACAATCCTACAATAAATAATACTACAATATTATTTATGTTTATTATTTGATAAATATAAAAGTTGTGCTAAAAAATGACCTTAAAGTAGGGATACTTGTGTACAAGACGTTCATGTATGACATCTCGATTCGTTGGACGTATTATCTCTGTGCCCAAAGAACAAACAGCTCGTAAAACTCTTCTGAACCATTTTGAAATAGTCTGGTGCGAATGCTGAAAACGATCGGCAATAATACTATATCTTGTTGTATGTCCTATTATCATTAGAAACATTGTCACACCCTCCTCCATGCTTACTTTTCTTCCATCAGTCAAAAGTTTTTTCCCTTTTAGAACATCACAAAAATTCAAGAATACATGCTTCTGCATTCGAAAAATTTGATGACATATAGAAGGATTTCCATTCAATACATCAAGTAAGAACATCCTTCCCGTAAGCATTGATGTTCTACAGGGTATTCTATTCATGATGCTCCTCTCGTTAGCAACAAGATAATTAATCATTAGCATATCACCGAACTCTTCATCACAGTAGTCCGTAAATACAAGATTATCATCAGAACTAGAGTCATCATCGGATTCATAAGAAATGATATTAAATCCAATAGACATTACTCTGCATAAATTGATATTAACTATTTATCGTTAGATATGAACATGAACTTTTACCAATGATCTAGTCAACATGAATTTTTACCAATGAAGACTATATATCATACATCTTGAAAGAACCAGTAGTTCCTGACTTAAAGTGTAGGGTAAGCAATCACAAAAAACATAAAAGAAAAAAAAGTACAATAAAAATTAGTTAATCTCATTACTAAATATCACTGATGTTGTTGACCAATATATTTTTGTGCAGTCTTACTACTGTTATTTGTCATATTATTGGGCAAATAACTATAAGACTAGAGAAGCCTTGAAAAATCAAAGAGGTGAGCAATATTTTAAAATAACAAAAACAGTTCTTACTTTATAATGATTTATTAAGACTTGGCAAATAAATCATGACACAAACAGGGCACTGTAAGTGAATGGATAAGATGCAGTAAAATACAGGATGTAAACAATGTAAACTATACATGAAACAATGTAAACTATACATGAAGTTGATTTATCTTACATATGATATAATGCAATGTGTATGAAAATACAGGATGCAGGACACAGCTCCTGAATATATGCCAGAGAATTGCTTAAGGATGCTTAAACTCTCAAGATTGCAAGAGATATACCTGCATAAGCATGAAAAAGTATCTTGTTATGCCAACAAAAAGAAATACAAAAACAATCATTCACAACAAGATAGAATATTTATAAACTATGAATTTTTGACAAATTTCCTAATTATAAGGCTATGGTTCACTCTCATTCTTCCACTGATCACTGTTATCTGTTGAGAACTTGCCTTCACACACTTCAAACCCTCCAAACTGCCTCTTCACAGCACACAACTGTGCTTTCATTTCATTTAACATGGGTTTAAATCATGGCCGAGGAACATATGAAGCAACTGGAAACCAATATGAGAGCACAATAGAAATAAGTAATACAGTAAAACATTGGAAGAAGGAAATAATACACAGGTCTTTAAAACTGGAATCTCCCAAGTTCTAATTTCATTTTTAGTTATATCAGATGATAATACAGAACCACAAATCAATAATAAACAAGCTGGTTATAATGAATTGAATACAATAATGGAGATAATCCTTCAACCAGAAGGTGCTACAGAATCCAGGGACAATGACAAGCAAATTATCAACAACTCAGAATTTCCACACACATCTGAGCATAAGGCAAAAGCCTTTCTGAATAATACAGAGAAATAAAAAGGGTTTAAGGTAAGTGGAAAGAGGAAGATGACTTCAAACACAAATACATCACAAATAACCCAAAATGAGATGATGCGATAAAGAAACTAAAGGTTAAGGGGTCAATATACAAAAAAAAAAGATGTAATAATACTTCAGAGGTAGATATGAAAACCAGAAATTCCTTCTAATATAAAACAAGACAGTCACTACACCATCTTGCCCACATGATCACAACTTCATGTAAAAACTTCCTCCAACTTTCAATGCATATATAAGTAATCACCCACAATCACCCATAAACACACCTGACTACACAACATATCGCTACTTCCTTCACTGCCGTAAACTCTACTGATCATCATTTCTCCCCTTCTACCTTCGGCCAACTACATTACTCTAACTTGCATGCCTTAGAACAGTCATGAGTTTGGCATACAATTTCATAAGGCTTATTTTAAAATGTATAAAGACTTCTGGTGCTGTGCATATTGATCATGAAAGCCTGGTTATAAGTTAATATTTGATGACAAAGAGTTGAGGTGCAGCAGCATGCAGAGGGTTTAGATGACTCACACTCTAAAGGCACCTAGTCAAAATTATTTTTTGTTTGGTTTTTGAAGGGTTGCAGTAAGTAAGTGACAATCCTCATTTTTTTCAAAGAGGATATAATTCTAAAGCAGCGGGCAGTAGGCAGGGGGCAAGGTCGAGTAAACAATAGCCTTGATGATGAAGTTAACATCTTAACAAAACATATGTAACTTCTCCAGCTTGAAATTTATCATGTTTGATTGAGAAAAGAGGGGGATTCAAACAAATAGAAACCATAAACGAAAATCAAAGAGGTTTCCCTGCCAATGAGTAAATATTTTATACTAACATCATTAGACCGTATATCACTTTTGGTATATCATGTGCATAGCATAAACGTTATAAACATGTAAATATTTCTAATTTGTTTTTTAAAATGACATTTACATGGAGATGGAATTTTAGGATTAATTATGGGAGTTCTGTTAATAAGTTGTTATAGAATAGTCAGTGAAACTGCCCCTTTAATTGAAGTGGTAATTGTGCATGAAAACACTAGCAGTGAACCACAAGTATAGGTCGATGTTTGTGCCCCTTTAATTGAAGTGGTAATTGAACTGCCTTATGCCACCTGAAACATATATCTTTCTCCACTAACAAGCCAATACATCAGCCACGTTCACTCAGCAACCATTCTCCTTGACACTACTGCTACAACAGTCAACTTCCACAATTCCAGCAACATCTCAGTTCAACAACGTACGACCTTCTGAGCAACCCAGTAACCCATGTCACTATACCTTCCTCTTACAACCCATCCATCCTTCAGCAAACAACTCATACGAACTTCCTTCAACAAAGAAAAACCCAGTCGTTACTTTACAGCCTATCAAACACTATCAAACAGCTACAGTATAACACATCAAACCATTCCTGTCAACACAAACACTATCAACAATCTCTGCCTCAAACCATTGCTACTCCTATATCATCTCCTGTCTATTCACTCTTCAAACACTTGAACAGCTGCTCCTCTACATACTGGCTACCACTGCCTAAAACACTGCACTTCAACCTTCATCCCTTTGGTCATCTCCCCTCCCACTTACCCATCACCTTTCCATATCTGACAAGCAAACTTACGACTATATTAATATTGCATTATAGCATATAAGCATTTGAATATTTAGTACCATAGAATAAACATACTACTATATAAACACACTACTATATAAACATACTACTATATTGCAGAATATCAGTCACCATTTCTTAACAAAGAAAAATAACATTTCAAACATTAAAAACACAAAAAGTACCATAGAATAAGAACTACATATTCCAATGAACACAAAGTTTGACAAAACATAAAGCATATAAGCCTACAATAAAGATACCATAACACTCGAGCTAATAAAATTATTCTAGGAGTTCTAAAATTGGTAGTCTTCTACTTTCCGACATCATAACAAATTGCATCCTGAAATCTGGATCTTTAAAAGCCTTCATTGCCTTCATGTAGATCTCATTAGGAACACCGTCAATACCATTTAATATATTCATACACGCCATATTGGAATATGGATCTGACACATCACTTTGACTATCGATTGGATTGGGCGACTTTCCTTCAACTTTTGCAATTTTTCCTTTTAAATATCGCACTCTAAGTGCAGCTTCTTCATTGCGCATTTCGATTGAAGAAGACCATTTTTCCATACATGACTCAAGCTTTTCAACATTATTAGCTTTATGTTTTTTGCGTCGTCTTTCATTTGTTGACGTCGCTTGGACGATTACTCATTTGCTCATCATCATTTACCACATGAACATGCACACCTTTGTTTAGAAAATTCTCTTCTAATTGTCTTTCATCATCTGAATTGGGAGGAAGCTTAGTTGAAGCATTACTTAAACCTCCAGTAGCCGTAGTTCCACCTAAAATCTCTCCCAAAAGTTCATAATTCTTGCAGCCATCTTTCCTAAATATCTTAAACTCGGTCTTGTTGATCTATAATAATTTTACAAATATTAGTTCGACATGCACTTATGTTCGTAAATTATATTTTTAAACGCATAACGTATAGAAGTGTTGCCAAACTTCTTCTGCGGCGTTAACCTTGTTGGTATTTGGATCCCATGTAACGCCAGTATGTCCTAATAGTTGCGAAAACAAATGATGTATAATACGCAAACGATTCCACTTTCCCTTCAATCTCTCCACCCCATAATCAGATTTTGTTGCTTTAATCATCTCTTGATTAATTTTTCCCCATTGGTCTTTAGTGAAAGTGGAGCATTGCAGTTTTCCCGCTTTTACATATTCATAGAGTATTCCAATGAAAGTGCGTTCATTTTCGTACGACCATGACATTGGTTCCTTTGCCTTACTATGACCTCCCATATTCTATGTAAATAATTAAATAAAGATAAATATTCTAGGCAGCCATGATCAAAGTTAGAACTACTAAAAATATAGTTTGATGTATGAAGTTCAGGACATCAGCAGAAGTTGAGTTTAAAATTTAAGCTGTTTTTCGTATACATTTTAAAACTGTAAATGTAAATATGCTGTTATTTTATTATATTTGATCTTTAATCTCATCTAGTGCAAAATAACAACATCCAAAAAATCTGTAACCGTAACAATGCCAAAACGTAAAAGTAGGGGTAAAACCAGTTTCACGTACCATTTGTTTAGAATCATATTACACATTTATATTTCAATTTGGATATAATTACAATTTGTTAGATTCTGCATTTACAGCCTTTGATTTTGGTTTGCTTACAAACATTTAAAAAAATAAAGAGAAAAGGTTTTAAATTCAATGTGTGTTGCACTGAGGTTTAACTCGGTTTCAACGGACCTGAGATATGAACTCACTATGACTGCAACCAAGTGCAACTCAGCTGCACTACAACTGAGTCAGTTGCACTTAGTTGCAATGCAACCGAGTCAGTTGCGCTAAGTTGCACTACATCTAAGTGCAACTCAGTTGTTACGCTCAGTAAACAAAACCAAGGTATGTGGATTTAATATAAGTAGTTAATTGTGTACTTTGCATAAACAAACTTTGCATCATCTATGGAGAAAACTTTTCTTGTTGAAGCGTCAACAATAATTTAAGTCTACACTATATATATGTATAAAAAGTTATTCAAGTTCTGTTATTACTATAGTAATTTCGACTATCATTTGTTTCTAAACATATTTTTCCTACACTTAATAACAAACAACTCACATATTTTATTCCTTAATTCTTCCAGTTGTTCTTTCCTGTTTATTTATATGTGTCTAGGGTTTTAATTAATTAACTAAACAGGTTCAACCAAACAGTTTCGGTAAGAATTAATTAACCAAACAGTTTCAGTAAACATGAGTAAACAATGTGGACTGAACATCCGTATTTCCTCAAAGTCGTTCGAATAACATGGCGGACAAAGTTCTTTAACAGCTCTAGATATTTCTAAACATCTCTACTGTTTTATAATACCATCAAAAACGAACAAACAAAATAAAGTAGCCGCAAAAGATCAATATGTGATTACCAACTTAACCGTAGATATTATTAGCTGCTAAAGATCAATATGCGATTACAAGTAAAACCCTAATTAAAAGATAAATCAAACGGATCATCAAAGTATTTGAGTTTAACCTAGATATTATTAGTTTGAAAAACAAGATAAACAAGAAACAAAAGTGGAATTACCTGATTTTTGTTGATTTTGGGATAAAATTTGATGAAGATGAAATTCGCTCGCCTAATAATTTCTCGATGTCACGGCCGGAGAAACGAAGTAGGGTTCTGTGTGCGTTTGTTTCGTCTTTGGGTTTTGAGTTTTCATGGATTTCATTTTGGGCTAAAAACTGAGAAAAAAAAAAAAAACAGTTTTTGATTTTATGTATTAAGCCCATTTTGAAAAATGGTTATTTTCAAAAACGAATTTTACAAAATGATAAAGCAAACGAGGTTTCGTCATTTTTCAAAACTGAAAACTAAAAATACACGGAAAATAGATAACCAAACAGTCCCTGATTTTTCCTCGTGTAAAAAACGCCTTTGATAAATAGTTAAAACTTCCCAGGGATAGGGTGGTCATTTTATCTTTTATTATCAGTCATCCCATTTCTCACGGATTCATTTTATTTCCTCTTCCATTTTTAGGGTTATCGCTCTCCTGTTTGTTCTACAACCGCCTCCGCTGCTCTGCCACCACCTCCTCCGTTCTTCCACATCCTCCGCCGTTCTACGGTGCAGATGTGGTTGGCTGCGACGATTTAGATTGTTTCGAATTTGGGAAATGTTTTGGGGAAGGTTGCGATTATTAAATTCGGTTTGCCCTGTTAGAGGGATGAAGAGAGGTGAAGGAGTCATTTTTTACTTTAATCAGCATGCACTGTCGAGTGTCCAGAAAATAATTATAAATGCGCAAATTGAGGAGAACGAGAAGCATGAATTTTCGTTTCAAAGATTGTTATATGGTAAAAGCCCATATCTTTATTAGCTTCTATCTTCCTTGTTTTTTGCTTGGTTAATCCTTATAGATCTTGCTTCAAATGGAAGTATATATCTTCAAATGGAAGAGGGAAATTAGTATACATACACGTTGAAATTAGTATAAAAAAAATGGTTTTTTTGGACAACCATTGTAATCCACATGTTACTCTTCACTTGTTAATTATACAACCCTGTAACAGTATGCTTTTGGGAGGCGCTACCATTTTGGATAAAGAAGACAATTAATTATTTTATAAATCTTTTTTTAGAGGGAAATTAAAAATAAATCTAAGCTGGGCATTAATTTTTAACATAAATAAAATGCCATCTTCTTGTATTTATTTTTATAATTCAACGAGAGCTATCAAAAATACAATTTATTCCATACCAGTTTATGTCCGTTGTCCGGATGGTTACGTTCATGGTTGTTTATGCTATATTGTCATGAATGTTACATAAAACACGGTCTAAATATTTATTAATGAAAATTATTTAATTTTGCGTGGATAATATACATGACGTCCAATTTTTCTTTGTATCTATGCATGGAGGATGTGCAGCACTCTCCAAAAAATATTCACTATTGTTTTCGAAAATTATTATAAATTCTTGTTAATATATCCCGATGGTATATTTCACATGGAATTCAAGTGAAATTTATTAAAGAGAACATATGTATATGTTTATGAAGGACATATTCACATGGAGCAAATATAAAATAATTGTCATAATTAAAATAGTGTAAGTTATTCATTTTATTATGTTTGGCAAGTTCTTTGAATTCAACAATAGTTATAGTCATTATATATACTCATTGTTATGAAAGACGCACGCCAAGAAACGTTATGGCTCACGACGTGGCGTGGCGTTTGCGCCTTTCTTCCTTATGGCGCGGCGCACATGAAAAGGCGCAACGAATGGCGCACGGCGCAGCGTTTGCGCTTTTCTTATGGCGCGACGCACATGAAAAAGACATGTTATGCACAAATAGGGTTTCTGAAATTAGGGTTTGTGTGGAAATCCATATATTAAATCCACATCGAGCTACATAAAATCTATGTATAACCACAAAATATAAAATTAGTATTCTATTGTATCATGGAGCATTAACACGAAGGTACAACATCTTTGACACCATTGATACAATATCCGTGAAGGATATTGATGATTGTAATAAGTGATTAACGAGAAATATGGATGATGCATCTGATGCTGAAGATGAGCTTGTATTTGATTATGATAATGATGAGTCGATTTCGGGTGTTGCTGCTAGAGCATCAATTGCAGGTTTTTCAACACCGGCTTTAGCTCCTTTGCATTTTCACAAAGAAGAAATAAATCCAAATGAGATGGATGAGGAAGATGCTGAAACTTATGATTTTGATGATGCAGACATTGATTTAGAAAATATAATTGCTGAACCATATTCAGATTTTTAGTTTATCAGTAATATTTATGATTATATTGAATTTTTGTCTTAGAAAACTATTATGCTTGAAAATTCTATGTTTATGATGTTATATTTGATGATGATTTTTTTTTGCAAAATCCTTAAGAAATCTTCGTTAAATATGTTTAGCAAAAATATTGAACGTTTTAAATAAATAAATATATATATGTGTGTATGTATTAAATATAAAAAAAATTGTAAATGTGTGCAGTAAATTTAAAAGGCGAGCGTCATTTGTCATGCCGTGCGTCAAGGCTTCGAAAAGGTTTTGCGTCTTTTTGCGGCATGCACCATAAATAACTATGTATATACTAAGTGTATTTACTGATAATAATGTATTTTCTATTTATGGCTTTTTTGCACACACGCGCCAAAATCCATTATAATTATATATACGAGTAGTACAGCACGCGCTTCGCGCGGGATAATGACACGTACTTCGCGTGTGAATTGTTTTTTTTATAAATTGTATATGTTTAACTCCATCGAAAAAAATATGATTTGCACAAATATTTAACCATATTTTTGCGTTGAAATGATATGCAATTAGTTTTAATTTTACTTTATAAAATGCAGCATCTAATTTTTTTTATTAGTTTGAATTTTTATTATTAATTAATAAAGAATGAATTTAATTTTTTTATTAGTTTTAATTTAATTTCTGTTATTAATTAATAAAAAACAACTTTGAAAAAATATTACTTGTTAAATTCTATTTTCTAAGTGATATTAAGATTTCGATAATATTCATAGAGGGACGTTTTGAATTGGTAAAGGAAACTTATATGTTATATCCTATTTTTAAGTGGAATTAATATTTAATAATATTTATAAAGGGGCATTTTTGAGTTCACGTTGATACAAAAAAAGAGTAACACCAAAGGTATTACAACTATTATTAAAGATTAATGAACAACGAATTTGTAGTTAATTAAAGACAAAAAATGTTATTTGTTAGATCTTATTTTTAAGTATAGATTGACGTTTTAAATGTGTAAAGAAGTTTAACTGTTAGATCCTATTTTTAGGGGATATTAGAATTTGTTAATATCGAGCAAGTTTAACTGTTAGATCCTATTTTTAAGGAATATTAAGATTTGTTAATACTATATATGGGCATTTTTGGTAGTTCACTCTGACATCAAAAAAGTGTGACACCAAAGCTATTACACCTATTATTAAAGATACACAGACATATATATGTTTATGTATGTATGCGTGTGTGTGATATATGTGTGTATATGTATGTGTGTGTGTCCCATGTGTATTTGCTGCTTTTAATTTTTATCCCTACTGTTGAATACTCCCATCGCCATCTAGTTCTCTATCAAATTATTCATTGAAAATTGTGAAGCATATCAGTTTAAATATGTTAATTTACAAGCATAATTTAGGTATAAAATTTTAATTTATGCTAATTTTTGTACCGTCTGAAATTAAAATTTGAGTTAAATCTTTGTGCAGGGTTATATTAATTTCATTGATGTTGCACTGTAAAATGACTGGTGATTCTGCATAGACTTAAATAAAAACATATATAAATCTAAGTTATTCGTACTAAACCATATATTTGCTTTCCAGCAACGAAAATTTGTTGTTTTCTTCTTCACCTTTTTGATAGCCTTTTCAGTTATTCTTATTAATTACAAGCTCATTAGCTATTATCTTTAGTCTTTACCATTATTCTATTCAAAATATATTCTCTTGCCATTGCTATCTATGTGCAATTAACTATAAGATACTGAATAATTCTGTATTATGAGTCTGGTACTATGGCCAATCACTCACCAGTCGTTGAATTCTTTTGATTCTAGAAACATGAATGCAAAAAATACATCAATAAGATGCTTAACTGGAACACGGTATTTCATCCTTAAGCATGCTAATCATTTGTTCATAGAATTGCATAGGGAGACACAGCATCCATAGTTGGAGATGTAATAGAGTACATAAAAATTATTTTCTATTAGAGGCGCTCAAAACTCAAGTAGAGAAAAAGAAACATGGAATCACACGTCAAATACCGAAAGCTGAAGATATTGATGTTGTAGCTAACATGGAAAGTTCATTGATCAAGCCTATGTAAGATAATGGATCATTAAGATGCTCTTGGATTTAGAAGTTGTCTGTAACGCCCCGGAAATTTTCGACTTTCGAAAATTCGACATCGACACTCACTTTATCGACTGTCGAGAAATCGAAGGCCAAAAACCGGAATGTTATGGGTTTTTAAAAAGAATTTAAGAAAAAAAAAGAGAAGAAGAGAGAAGATAGAAAATAGAGAGAAAAGAAAATAAAACGGAAGAGAAATAGAACGAAAAGAGAACAGAAAATTTTAAAATAGAAGAAAATAGAATATAGAGGAAAAAGAAAAAAAAACAGAACAACAACAGAATCTCACAATTCGCAGCGGAACAACATATAATAATAAATGAATAATCTTTAAACAAAAAACTATATCAGTTATTACATTACATTATATTACATTACATCAAATCATCAGAGTGTACAACATACAACATCAAACAATGCAGCGGAAAAAATAATACTATATAAACTAGTAATACGCCATGCCATCCAGATTGCCTCCAGCAATTCCTGAATATCCAGAATATCCTGATAAACCTTAACTCTTGACTGCCCGTGTGGAAATTGGTGGGCACCCAGAGTTTAGGAAGGAAAACAATAAACTCCAAGTCAGTCATGTGACTGGTGTGAGAACTCAAAACAGTTTATTTACTTTAAAATCAAAATAGAAGAATATTTTAAATTCAATTCGCAATGCTTTTAAAAATGAGACTACCATAAGGCCTCCCGCACACACACACATGCAAACGCAGAATCGGAGGAGATTTCTCCTTATGATAGTCAAAGATGCTTGATACACATTTAAAAATAACATTTGATATTCTTACTAGTGCATAGTGTAGAGAAAAATCATTTCGAAAGTAGAATATAAATCTTAGCCAACATACGACCATTATCGTATGCCTACTATAGCTAACCATGTCCAATAGCAGGTTACCGCCACATTCCATGGCAGGTTATACAACTAAAACCGTACAAGTCTCGTATTGTTTCTTTGAATTTCCAACGAATGATCAGGCCAAGGAACTTCCCATTACCACATGAGAATGCCTCTGGATGGACATCCCCGAGAACCAAACCGGATCTCTACCAACACAAGGCCGGGTTACCCCTAACTGAGTAACAACTGACCGAATATGCCATCCCCCGGTCCTTTGGGACCTTTATCACCGAGCGCTCGTAATCAATTCACACAATCATAACAAAGTGTTTTCAACATGAGTAAGTATCTGGGCTCCATACCATGATACCACCCTTTTCCAGAAGGAAATGGACACATCCTAAAGGGTGCTACCCCTCATAACCTTGCTGCTTCTTTCCTGTTTTGACCATTCACGGGGTGTGAGGTCCGACGAAGTTTCGTCCACAAAAACATACTTTATACAAAAGCCATGCTTTGGGTCAACAAATGATCAACACAATGATCACAAGGATAGACGATCAAATAAACGATCCTATCACAAATAATCAACACAATGATCATTTCAGCATCACTCAGCATGTCACATTACCAAATTGGGAATATATCGCTGATAACATTCAACTACATAACCTCTGAGCTCGTACGTCTCAGAGAAGGGTGTTAAGCTAAAAAAATAAATTCTCCGCCACCAACAGAAATATATTTGAAAGAAATCGGCTTTATATCTCAACTTGTAATGTCAGACATACAATCCATACAAGTCTGTTCCGGGCTCGAACAAAACCGAAGGCACTTCTTGCGAAGCCCTTGCAATCCGGGTATTCACAATCCCGATCGAATTTCCCATCACTTAAGAAATCTCTATACCAGGAGCTACCCAGTGCAGAGACAATCGATAGGTCATCCTATCGTTTTCACAAATACTCGGTCTTCAACACCGATCTTCAATGCAATTCACAACGACGTATCACATATTCGGAATGGGTTATACGACCCCATGGTCCTTTCCCGGTTAACCCGAATAGTGAGCGCTTATTCAAAAATAAGTGTGACATTCAAATTCAAACAAATCACATCAAATACCCATCCAAAGGGAAATATTGATAGTCGGCTATTGAACTATCAATGGATATGCACACATCACCAGTTTCCAAATAATTTTCCAAATTATTTATTTTCCAAAATATCTTCACTAGATATATAATTTCATACTTCAAAAATAAATCAATATTTATTTTTAAACCAATTCCACCTTCTTTTATAAATTCGCTGGTGAATTTACATTCCAAAGTATTAATGAATATACGACTTCAATTCGATTTATAATATTCATTTTCAATTTATCTTCAAAAAGATAAATTCTCTAATATTCACTTTATATTGGAAAAACATTTCCATACTTATTTATTCATAAGTAATTCACAATTTTTATTTATTTTCAACACTTGGAAAATATTCAATATACTTAAATCGAGATTAAGTATATATTTCATTCTTTTAAGGAAATCATTCACTTAAACATATTTATTTGGGCCAAAACGAATGTTACGTAAAACATCGTTACGACAACCCAAAATCACTAGTATATGGATTCGAAATTAAAATAGATATATAAATCCCAATACTATTACAAAAACATTTCCATTCGGAAATCATTTACTATAACCACAGTGTTATAGTCCACCATTTCCTTTTATTTCTCGAAAACGTCTATTTCAACAATGAATGTTGAAATCTATGGTTTCGAATCTCAACACATTTTAAAACATCGTTAGATCGTTTTAATTCTATTTAAAACATCTAAATCCAAAACAATTTCTTTAACGTGTTATTCACTATTCAAAAACGTGAATATACTTCATTAACAATTTCATCCTTTTATTCATTTTAATTCAAAGGATTATTCACTATTCAAAAATGTGAATATAACTCCACTCATAGGTTTCAACAAATTTTCTTGTCAAAATAAGTCATTTGCGAATTTATAAAACAACGTTTATAAATTCCATTTCTATTTATTTATAAAAACTCCCTTTTTATAAATTCTTTTATTAACCTATTCCAGTTTATAACTCAATGATATACTAACAGTTCATCTTATAAGTTAAATACTTATAAAAACGATTATTTTACAAAATCATTCTTTTTAACTTCCCAAATTATAAATCTTATAACTTATAAGATTCATTCATTTATCCAAAATCATTATTTTAATAACTTAATAAATTTTATAAACCTACTGCTTATAAAATTCCATTTATAACTTCACCGTATAAAATTCTATAAATTCCATTCAATTATGAAATTCATTTTCACTTCATTCAAACACTTATAAAAACTCGTTTTATAATGTCTATATTTCAATTTATAAATATCCATTTATAAATCTCTTAATATAAATCAATTTATATTATTCTTTAAAACGTCTTTAATTTCCTTTATTATTTTACCATTCTCTTGATTTATAAAATAATCAAATTTTATAAATCCTATATTTAAACTTTTATAATATGTTCAAAAATCCAATTTAAACTATTTTATAAAAATCATTAATTCACATTTCTCAAAAATCAGCTTTTAACTATATTTCACAAAAACCATAATTTTTATAACTTTAAAAATTATATCGTTTATTTATTTAAAATGGATAAATTCCAAAAATATAGTATATTTTCAAAAATCACTTTATAAATCATTTTTTTAAAATTCCAAAATTTGGTCCAATGATGCTACATACCAAATAGTCAATCACGACAACAACGATATCATATATCAATATGATAATCCATCAAATATCAAAATATCTGAAATCAAATAAATAATGTTGAGGAATCCAGTTGGATCCCTCCAATCTGTTTTCCTGCATCCAAAAACATTAGCACAATACCAATTTCGCTCCAGTACGAAATTATCGCGGTATATGTTTTTATTAAATATTATCCGCTTAATAACGGCGTAATAGGGTCTCATCCGCTAAACAAAAAATGCGGGAAATCAACAACTGCAATATATACATATGCCAATATATATATATTGCTATTATATATAATACCAATTTCACTGTTTATGAAATATTCGCGGTATATGTTTTTAATAAATAACATCCGCTTACTAACGGCGTATAATGTCTATTTTAACAATCAATAGATATCAATCAACATTCAAACATGCATTCAAATATTTTAAATCTAACTATTTAAAATAAAATCGAAACTGATTCGATTGAGTGAGAAGTTCTCACCTTGATTTTAAATTCCGTTTTAGCGATTTATTTCGAATAAAATTAAACGGACGTTTAATTTTACCCAAAATTCTCACTAACTCCAAATGACTCCAAACCAACTCCATCGCGTAGTGCTCGTCCATACGATTCCAACGCAACTGGTTTCGCGCGTTTTCGACCTCGTATGAAAAAGATATGAATTTTCAAAGTTTTACATGATTTATACTTAATAAATTTACAACTAAATTAACTATTTCAAACCTAATCTAATCTCCACCGTTAGATCCATCTCCCTCAATATCAGGCCGCACACCCCCCCTCCCCCTTCTTCCTTCTCACGCAAATCCTCTCCAGTAAAGATACGCACGTCCAAACCCATATAGCATGAACTAGGGTTAATTCTTTCGGCCACCTCGATGCATGAAAACACGATCATGAAGCGCCAAATCGAAGCTCCCAACCTCCCCTACTTCCGCCTCTTGACCGGTCAAACTCGGTCCTCTCCCCACCTCGAACCACGTGCATGAACCGGCCCCCTTCAAGCAACAATTGCCGTCAATCCATCGAGTTATTTACGATCTCCACCGTTGAACTTGAAGATCTCGATGTGCTCTACGATTCTCTAGTTGAGGGTTTTTGAAATTATTGAGTGGATTGTGAGATAATTGGAGGAGAAGCTCGTGAATTTCTGGCCATAAATAATGGGGGTGGCGGCTACAAGATGAAATTAGGGTTTTGTTATTAATTTTGAGAATTATGGGGGTATTTATAAGGAAATATCGAACACCATTCATCCGGAAATTCCGAACTCCGATTTAGGCGCCGTAACCAGCGTTTCTAGGGTTTACCCCGCGTTCCGGACACAATGGAACAGGTTTCGGAAGCTAATTCGGAAGTATGTGCGAGTTATGGCTGTAAACGCTCAATTTGAATTAAACCGATTTAAGCGATTTTCTAGGCGTTTTAATTTGTAACGGACAAACGGTAAATCCAATTGACTTGAAATTTGAAACCTTACAATAATATCATATTACGGATCCGATGAAACTGGTTTCGTCGAAATCCGAGACTTTTTGAAAAATGGCTATTTTGACTCGTCAAATTAAAATTAAAAACGATTCGATGCGTTTCGAGCTGCCACGCTCAAACGATAACTCCGATTGACACGAAAATTGAAATCCGGTAATAACTAACTATTACGGATCCAATGGAACTGGTTTCGTTCAATTCTGAGACTGTTCAAAAATTGACTATTTTTACTAGTCGATTTTAATATTAAAATATTCAATTTTCACAAATTAACTTTTAATTCGATTTTAAATGTTCTAAAATATCGTTCTAACTCCAACATGATAAAATAAAATTTTACAAATCATTTTCAATCATATTTAACTATATTTTTAATTATTTCCATAATTTAACGTATTAAATCATCGATTTAATTATTAAATTAAATCCAAAAATTCAAATAAAAATTTATTTGACTTATAAATTCACTTATTAATATTTAAAATAAATTAAATATTCAAATTTAAATTTCTAAAAATTCTGGGTCGTTACAATCTTTCCCCCTTAAAAGAATTTCGTCCTCGAAATTACTAGTAAGAAAAATTATAGAATCTATTAATTTTCCAAAATTCATAGTTAAATTCCTTACAAATCTTTACTAAGTTTTCCAAATCATACTTAGTTATCTCTTCAAAAACGGCTACTATCGTTTAACTTTCAATTCCAAAATCAAAGTTAAAGTTTTCAAAATTTTCCAAATTTTCTCAAAATTTTCTAACGCCTTAAAATTTCGGAAAAATTCGCCATAGTCTCCTTTGCGCGGCTCGATCCGAAAAAAAATGACAGTATATATATCACAAATATACATCTCATCAAGTAATGAGGCATCCCGAAGGGAAAAAATGTAAAAGTACGGTATGTAATCCGAGATATGTACCTTATATTTTATTAGCGAGCATATACGGCTAATATAGCGCAAAAGCGAGCTCCAAATGCGAAGCAAACGCGATCCGCACCTACTAAACACTCAACAAACAACATGAGAATCATGCATATAGACAATAATCTCAATATACAACATATATCTCCATAACAACTACATAATATAGCAAATGCAATATATATTCAACCATCAACCAACTATCATTCATAACCAAGAAATATTCATTCATATTCTCATTAATATTCAATGAATTGGTTTTTCAATTTAAATCATATTTGATTCATTACATTGGGTTTACTAACATTCATTTTCAATTCAATTAGTTTATATTCACTAATCAAATCCTATTCACATTCAATTCTATTCAAATTTATTTACTTTCTATTTGAATTCAATTTACTTTAGCTTTCCATTTCATCAACACTTAATGAATTTTATTTACAATCAATCAACTAACAATCATATAACAATCAATGTATATTAATTACAACCAAATTTCTTTGCTTATCAATTGGTTTAATTAACTTGATTAACATTCAATTATTCAACTTTCTAATAACATTAGATTTTAATGAATTAACACTTATATTCATTTATTCCATATCAATTTTATTATAAAAGTTGGATTTCATTTATATAACTCAAGTTCACATTTATCACTTAACTCTGACTTTATTGATTTACTTTGATACTAATATCAACTTCATTCAACATAATTTAAGTTATATTTCCATTTACAAACATCACTTGTTTTCACATAACTTAAATTCATTTTTATTTACAACTCATATTCATATAGTTTCACTTCTTATATATATAAGTTTTATTTCACAATTGTAGATCACATTTAATTATAATTTAATTCTTATAATTCTTTTGCTTATACAATTATTCTTTAATTTAGATTATTCAAACAACTAAACAATCAACTTATATACACTTTAATAATTCTGAAAAATCATTTCTTTATATATAAAAATATAATCAAGGTAAAATTATTTCATTTACCCAATTTAAAATCAATATTGTGCCGAATTGTTCTATTCAAGTGTTTAGAGATTCCTATCAACAACGTTAATTACTCGTATTAACCAGAATCTATATACCACTCAACAAACCAATCATCACAATATAAAACAATTTTATATTCACTAACAAATACGCTCTCATAGCTATTATTACACTCAAATTCATTCTAGAGTACTACTGACTCTATCTCTAATGAGTAATACCCAACAGAACCATGGTTGTCGCTTAACCATAAGCTCCGATACCAGATGTAACGCCCCGGAAATTTTCGACTTTCGAAAATTCGACATCGACACTCACTTTATCGACTGTCGAGAAATCGAAGGCCAAAAACCGGAATGTTATGGGTTTTTAAAAAGAATTTAAGAAAAGAAAATAGAAGAAGAGAGAAGATAGAAAATAGAGAGAAAAGAAAATAAAACGGAAGAGAAATAGAACGAAAAGAGAACAGAAAATTTTAAAATAGAAGAAAATAGAATATAGAGGAAAAAGAAAAAAAACAGAACAACAACAGAATCTCACAATTCACAGCGGAACAATATATAATAATAAATGAATAATCTTTAAACAAAGAACTATATCAGTTATTACATTACATTATATTACATTACATCAAATCATCAGAGTGTACAACATACAACATCAAACAATGCAGCGGAAAAAGAAATACTATATAAACTAGTAATACGCCATGCCATCCAGTTTGCCTCCAGCAATTCCTGAATATCCAGAATATCCTGATAAACCTTAACTCTTGACTGCCCGTGTGGAAATTGGTGGGCACCCAGAGTTTAGGAAGGAAAACAATAAACTCCAAGTCAGTCATGTGACTGGTGTGAGAACTCAAAACAGTTTATTTACTTTAAAATCAAAATAGAAGAATATTTTAAATTCAATTCGCAATGCTTTTAAAAATGAGACTACCATAAGGCCTCCCGCACACACACACATGCAAACGCAGAATCGGAGAAGATTTCTCCTTATGATAGTCAAAGATGCTTGATACGCATTTAAAAATAACATTTGATATTCTTACTAGTGCATAGTGTAGAGAAAAATCATTTCGAAAGTAGAATATAAATCTTAGCCAACATACGACCATTATCGTATGCCTACTATAGCTAACCATGTTCAATAGCAGGTTACCGCCACATTCCATGGCAGGTTATACAACTAAAACCGTACAAGTCTCGTATTGTTTCTTTGGATTTCCAACGAATGATTAGGCCAAGGAACTTCCCATTGCCACATGAGAATGCCTCTGGATGGACATCCCCGAGAACCAAACCGGATCTCTACCAACACAAGGCCGGGTTACCCCTAACTGAGTAACAACTGACCGAATATGCCATCCCCCGGTCCTTTGGGACCTTTATCACCGAGCGCTCGTAATCAATTCACACAATCATAACAAAGTGTTTTCAACATGAGTAAGTATCTGGGCTCCATACCATGATACCACCCTTTTCCAGAAGGAAATGGACACATCCTAAAGGGTGCTACCCCTCATAACCTTGCTGCTTCTTTCCTGTTTTGACCATTCACGGGGTGTGAGGTTCGACGAAGTTTCGTCCACAAAAACATACTTTATACAAAAGCCATGCTTTGGGTCAACAAATGATCAACACAATGATCACAAGGATAGACGATCAACTAAACGATCCTATCACAAATAATCAACACAATGATCATTTCAGCATCACTCAGCATGTCACATTACCAAATTGGGAATATATCGCTGATAACATTCAACTACATAACCTCTGAGCTCGTACGTCTCAGAGAAGGGTGTTAAGCTAAAAGAATAAATTCTCCGCCACCAACAGAAATATATTTGAAAGAAATCGGCTTTATATCTTAACTTGTAATGTCAGACATACAATCCATACAAGTCTGTTCCGGGCTCGAACAAAACCGAAGGCACTTCTTACGAAGCCCTTGCAATCCGGGTATTCACAATCCCGATCGAATTTCCCATCACTTAAGGAATCTCTATACCAGGAGCTACCCAGTGCAGAGACAATCGATAGGTCATCCTATCGTTTTCACAAATACTCGGTCTTCAGCACCGATCTTCAATGCAATTCACAACGACGTATCACATATTCGGAATGGGTTATACGACCCCATGGTCCTTTCCCGGTTAACCCGAATAGTGAGCGCTTATTCAAAAATAAGTGTGGCATTCAAATTCAAACAAATCACATCAAATACCCATCCAAAGGGAAATATTGATAGTCGGCTATTGAACTATCAATGGATATGCACACATCACCAGTTTCCAAATAATTTTCCAAATTATTTATTTTCCAAAATATCTTCACTAGATATATAATTTCATACTTCAAAAATAAATCAATATTTATTTTTAAACCAATTCCACCTTCTTTTATAAATTCACTGGTGAATTTACATTCCAAAGTATTAATGAATATACGACTTCAATTCGATTTATAATATTCATTTTCAATTTATCTTCAAAAAGATAAATTCTCTAATATTCACTTTATATTGGAAAAACATTTCCATACTTTTTTATTCATAAGTAATTCACAATTTTTATTTATTTTCAACACTTGGAAAATATTCAATATACTTAAATCGAGATTAAGTATATATTTCATTCTTTTAAGGAAATCATTCACTTAAACATATTTATTTGGGCCAAAACGAATGTTACGTAAAACATCGTTACGACAACCCAAAATCACTAGTATAGGGATTCGAAATTAAAATAGATATATAAATCCCAATACTATTACAAAAACATTTCCATTCGGAAATCATTTACTATAACCACAGTGTTATAGTCCACCATTTCCTTTTATTTCTCGAAAACGTCTATTTCAACAATGAATGTTGAAATCTATGGTTTCGAATCTCAACACATTTTAAAACATCGTTAGATCGTTTTAATTCTATTTAAAACATCTAAATCCAAAACAATTTCTTTAACGTGTTATTCACTATTCAAAAACGTGAATATACTTCATTAACAATTTCATCCTTTTATTCATTTTAATTCAAAGGATTATTCACTATTCAAAAATGTGAATATAACTCCACTCATAGGTTTCAACAAATTTTCTTGTCAAAATAAGTCATTTGCGAATTTATAAAACAACGTTTATAAATTCCATTTCTATTTATTTATAAAAACTCCCTTTTTATAAATTCTTTTATTAACCTATTCCAGTTTATAACTCAATGATATACTAACAGTTCATCTTATAAGTTAAATACTTATAAAAACGATTATTTTACAAAATCGTTCTTTTTAACTTCCCAAATTATAAATCTTATAACTTATAAGATTCATTCATTTATCCAAAATCATTATTTTAATAACTTAATAAATTTTATAAACCTACTGCTTATAAAATTCCATTTATAACTTCACCGTATAAAATTCTATAAATTCCATTCAATTATGAAATTCATTTTCACTTCATTCAAACACTTATAAAAACTCGTTTTATAATGTCTATATTTCAATTTATAAATATCCATTTATAAATCTCTTAATATAAATCAATTTATATTATTCTTTAAAACGTCTTTAATTTCCTTTATTATTTTACCATTCTCTTGATTTATAAAATAATCAAATTTTATAAATCCTATATTTAAACTTTTATAATATGTTCAAAAATCCAATTTAAACTATTTTATAAAAATCATTAATTCACATTTCTCAAAAATCAGCTTTTAACTATATTTCACAAAAACCATAATTTTTATAACTTTAAAAATTATATCGTTTATTTATTTAAAATGGATCAATTCCAAAAATATAGTATATTTTCAAAAATCACTTTATAAATCATTTTTTTAAAATTCCAAAATTTGGTCCAATGATGCTACATACCAAATAGTCAATCACGACAACAACGATATCATATATCAATATGATAATCCATCAAATATCAAAATATCTGAAATCAAATAAATACTGTTGAGGAATCCAGTTGGATCCCTCCAATCTGTTTTTCTGCATCCAAAAACATTAGCACAATACCAATTTCGCTCCAGTACGAAATTATCGCGGTATATGTTTTTATTAAATATTATCCGC
This sequence comes from Allium cepa, assembly GCA_030765085.1. NCBI lineage: Eukaryota > Viridiplantae > Streptophyta > Magnoliopsida > Asparagales > Amaryllidaceae > Allium > Allium cepa. The sequence goes on from CM060943.1 coordinate 437,177,941, forward strand.
TTAATAACGGCGTAATAGGGTCTCATCCGCTAAACAAAAAATGCGGGAAATCAACAACTGCAATATATACATATGCCAATATATATATATTGCTATTATATATAATACCAATTTCACTGTTTATGAAATATTCGCGGTATATGTTTTTAATAAATAACATCCGCTTACTAACGGCGTATAATGTCTATTTTAACAATCAATAGATATCAATCAACATTCAAACATGCATTCAAATATTTTAAATCTAACTATTTAAAATAAAATCGAAACTGATTCGATTGAGTGAGAAGTTCTCACCTTGATTTTAAATTCCGTTTTAGCGATTTATTTCGAATAAAATTAAACGGACGTTTAATTTTACCCAAAATTCTCACTAACTCCAAACGACTCCAAACCAACTCCATCGCGTAGTGCTCGTCCATACGATTCCAATGCAACTGGTTTCGCGCGTTTTCGACCTCGTATGAAAAAGATATGAATTTTCAAAGTTTTACACGATTTATACTTAATAAATTTACAACTAAATTAACTATTTCAAACCTAATCTAATCTCCACCGTTAGATCCATCTCCCTCAATATCAGGCCGCACCCCCCCCCCCCTTCTTCCTTCTCACGCAAATCCTCTCCAGTAAAGATACGCACGTCCAAACCCATATAGCATGAACTAGGGTTAATTCTTTCGGCCACCTCGATGCATGAAAACACGATCATGAAGCGCCAAATCGAAGCTCCCAACCTCCCCTACTTCCGCCCCTTGACCGGTCAAACTCGGTCCTCTCCCCACCTCGAACCACGTGCATGAACCGGCCCCCTTCAAACAACAATTGCCGTCAATCCATCGAGTTATTTACGATCTCCACCGTTGAACTTGAAGATCTCGATGTGCTCTACGATTCTCTAGTTGAGGGTTTTTGAAATTATTGAGTGGATTGTGAGATAATTGGAGGAGAAGCTCGTGAATTTCTGGCCATAAATAATGGGGGTGGCGGCTACAAGATGAAATTAGGGTTTTGTTATTAATTTTGAGAATTATGGGGGTATTTATAAGGAAATATCGAACACTATTCATCCGGAAATTCCGAACTCCGATTTAGGCGCCGTAACCAGCGTTTCTAGGGTTTACCCCGCGTTCCGGACACAATGGAACAGGTTTTGGAAGCTAATTCGGAAGTATGTACGAGTTATGGCTGTAAACGCTCAATTTGAATTAAACCGATTTAAGCGATTTTCTAGGCGTTTTAATTTGTAACGGACAAACGGTAAATCCAATTGACTTGAAATTTGAAACCTTACAATAATATCACATTATGGATCCGATGAAACTGGTTTCATCGAAATCCGAGACTTTTTGAAAAATGGCTATTTTGACTCGTCAAATTAAAATTAAAAACGATTCGATGCGTTTCGAGCTGCCACGCTCAAACGATAACTTCGATTGACACGAAAATTGAAATCCGGTAATAACTAACTATTACGGATCCAATGGAACTGGTTTCGTTCAATTCTGAGACTGTTCAAAAATTGACTATTTTTACTAGTCGATTTTAATATTAAAATATTCAATTTTCACAAATTAACTTTTAATTCGATTTTAAAAGTTCTAAAATATCGTTCTAACTCCAACATGATAAAATAAAATTTTACAAATCATTTTCAATCATATTTAACTATATTTTTAATTATTTCCATAATTTAACGTATTAAATCATCGATTTAATTATTAAATTAAATCCAAAAATTCAAATAAAAATTTATTTGACTTATAAATTCACTTATTAATATTTAAAATAAATTAAATATTCAAATTTAAATTTCTAAAAATTCTGGGTCGTTACATTGTCTAAAAAAAGCATTGTTGATGTTTGCGTCAATAAGAATGAAGTGATTATCAAGCTTACTCAGTTGATTATTCTCAGAGTGTGAAGATGAGGGCGAAATGGACAATAAGCAAAGATCAAACCTTGCGAATTAAATATATCTTCTAACTATCAGTTAAGAGAAGTAGACATTAGTTCCTAAATCTGCATATAGAGGTGTAGTCTAGTGGAATATTGCCGTAGCAAATTGGGTTGCTCTGCTTTTTAGCATGTGCGATATGTAACTTATGTCAAAAGATGTAATTTTTCTCACATTTGCATGTTATATATATAATTGATGTTCTATGCTGAAACTCTTTTTATGAAAATCAATGTGTTGCTGCTGATGTGTACATTAATAGGATTGCTGCTGTATCGCATTCCTAGTTATATCGCGAATCTTTTAGATAAGCCCCGAATTAGAAGGCCCAGTATACTGCGATTTGTGATTTGATCGAAATTCGCATTTTACTTGTGATTTGATTGAAATTCGCATTTTACAAATTTGCACTACTAAACTGTTATCCCATTCAATCTGATTGGGATGCCTCCGACCCCTCTAATCTTAGGCACGGTTCAAAGTAACATGAAGCTTAGAATTCATATTGCTGCTCTAGAAGAAAATAAATTTGTAACAGTTGCAAGTTGCAAGTGCTAGTAAATTCAGAAATGACCACTCCTTAATTTACTAACGATTGTAACCGTTATAGAAACTACAATTTATAACGGTTATAACTATTACAAACTTCCATGCGGAAAATTTACCACGCCCGTGGTAACAACGAGAATGATCGTTACAGATTGAATTTGTAACTGTTATAACCATGACAAATACACTGTTCTGGTGTTGTGAGAGAAGTCATCTAATAGTTTTATGTCTACTACGAATATGTCTAGACTTGCCATTGTAAAGCTTAATATTGGCCACTCCAATAGCTGATTGGCTATCGCAATGTATGCTTATTACAGGTACAGTTTTTTCCCAATTCGGATTACCTTCCAAAAAACCTCGAAGCCAATCCGCTTCTTCTGCGGCTTTGTCTAAGGCAATAAATTCTGATTTCTTGGTTGATCTTGCTATATAAGTTTGTTTGGAGGATCTCTAAGATTTTGCCCCACTAGCTAAGGTAAACACATATCCACTAGTGGATTTTGCGTATGATGAACCAGTTATCCAGTTTGCATCACAATACCATTCTATTACATATGAGTACCTATCATAATGTAGTTCATGACTTTGTGTATACTTGGGTATCCTAGTACTTGAATTATAGCTTTTCAGTGATTCTTTCCAGGATTGCTAGTATATCTGCTAAGTTTACTTACAGCATATGCTATATCTGGCCCAACGCAGTTTATTACGTACATAATGCTGCCTAGTATACGAGAGTATTCAAGTTCGTAAATACTATCATCGTTACTTTTAATCCAGTTTTGGCTCAAATCTAGGAGTGATTTTGTTGATATTACATTGTGTTGTTTCAACCTTTCAATTATTTTTCCATTGTAGTGTGATTGGAACAACAAATATCCTTGGTTGGTTTTTATGTATTTTTACACCAAGTATCATATCAAAGATCTACAGACCTTTCATGTCAAATCTGACGGAGAGCGTATCTTTTGTATATTTTATTATCTCCTTGTTGCTTCCAAATATTAGTAAATCATCTACATATAGACATAAAATAACATATCTCATATTTGTATGTTTATAATAGATACATTTGTCACATTCTTTTATATGAAACCCATTTAGTATCATACTTTCATTAAATTTTTCATGTCATTGTTTAGACGCTTGTTTAATCTCATATAGTGATATTCTTAATCTACAAACTTTACTTTCATTTTCAGTTTTTAGGAAGCCTTCAGGTTGTTTCATGTATATTTCTTCTTTCAGTTAACCATTTAAAATGTTGTCTTTACATCCATTTGGTGTATTTCTAAATCAAATGTAGATGCAATTGCTATCAGCATTTTTATTGATATTATTCTAGTTACTGGAGAGTATGTATCAAAATAGTCCACGTCTTTTATTTGTTTGAAATCTTGAACCACAAGTCGAGCTTTATACTTGTCTATTGAACAATTAGGTTTCAATTTCTTTTTAAATACCCATTTATTATCTAAGATCTTGCATCCTTGAGTAAATCAACTAAATCCCATGTATGGTTCGCTATAATTGATTTAATTTTATTGTTAATGGCCTCCTTCCAGTAAGGAGCATCGACAAAGGACATAACTTGTTTGTATGTTAATGGATCGTTTTCTAACAAAAATGTGGAGAAGTTTGGTCTAAAGGTTTTGAGGTCTTTGACTTTTACTTCTCCTTGGTTCCTCCACTACTCGATCGGTACTGTTTTGCTAATCATTCTAAGTATTTTATTCAGTATACTTAAGAGAATTGGAGATTTTAGTTTCTCTTTCTCTTTTGAGTATAATTTTCAATACCCTATTTCAAAGTGTATACATGTTCGAAAAATCTAGCATTTCTCGACTCAATGATGATATTTATGTGAATGTCATCAATTTCATATTTATGTACCAAAAACCGATAAGCGGCACTGGTTTGTGCATGTTCAATGAATACACAATCAATTTTTTTTGGCCCAATTTTGACTTTCTTTTGTTTAGGTACCTCCAATTTCGTAAGACACCCCTACACTTTCAAGTATTAATAGGATGGTGGTCTATTTTTCCAAAGTTAGTAGGAAGACTTAGATGTTTTCTTTCATGGTATCTTATTCAATATATGATTTGCAGAAAAAAAAGCTTCTCCCTAGAGTTATTAGGCATGGTAAAACTAATTAGTAAGGTATTCATCATTTGTTTAAGAGTTCTATTTTTCCGTTCGGCTATACCTTTGGATCAAGGTGAATACGTGGCTGTAATTTTATGTATAACACCAATGTTCGACATAGAATTACTCGAAGGGAAATTCATATTCTCCTCCTCAATCACTTCTTAGAGCTTTTATTTTCTTGTTGAGTTAATTTTCATTTTTTTCTTTATACTTTTAAACATGTCGAATGCCTCGTCCGTACTTCTAAGGAGATATACATAACAATACCTTCTACAATTATCAATGAAGGTAATGAAATACTTTTTCCTCCTCTGGTTTGACACATTTTTAAGTCACATACACCTGTGTATATTAGGTCTAGAGATTCAGTTTCTCGTTCAACATGGTGAAACGAGGTTCTTGTCAATTTTACTTCTGCATAAATTTTACATTTATAGTTGGAATCTATTTTGCAATTTGGTACAAATTCTAGATTAATCAATTTTTACAAGGTATCAAAATTCACATGGCCTAATCTAGAATTCCATATGTTAGAAGAGTCAACAGTGTAAGCAGAAGATTCTGTGTTATTCATATCATTGTTTGGTACAATAGTGGTTATGTTTGCTTTAATAAACCATCACAAACATATCATCTTCCTACATACACTCTATTCTTTGACAATATAAACTTATCAGACACAAATATGAGTTTGAATCCATGCTTGCTAAGCAGCGATCTAGAAATCAGGTTCTTTCGGGTCTTTAGAACATGAAGAACATCTACCAAAGTTAGTTCTTTTCAAGAAGTCATTTTCAGTACAATCTTCCCTTGTCTTCGACTTTTGATGTGGATGAATTACCCATAAAAAGTTGTTAGCAGCTTTGTAGGTTGTAGACATCCACTTATTTGCACATTTGTTTCATATGGCTCCTGAGCCTACAAACCATTTATTCGAGTTGCCAACAAGATTGCATTCGGACACTACTGCACATAAGTCCATGTCAGACACGCCTTTTGAGATGTCAGCCATGTTTACTTCTGATTTCTTTTCCTTTGGTGCATGATATTCGACGGCTTTGTGTCCTTACTTTCCATAATTATGACATGAACCCTGAAATTTCTTTAACTTCTTAGGCGCATGCTCACGTTTCCTTTTGTTGGGTTTCTCTGACTCGACCACATTTGCCTTAGCAATTATGGTATGCGAAGTCTTCTTCTTGGATATCATGTTATCATCCTCAATCCTCAATCGGACTACAAGTCCCTCCATTGTCATCTCCTTGAGCTTATGCTTAAGATAGTTTTTGAAATCTTTCCACGATGGAGGAAGCTTTTCAATTACAGCTGGAACCTGAAAGGATTCCCTTAAAGTCATTCCTTCATCGTGCAATTGGTGAACGATGACTTGTAACTCTTGAATCTGATTGATAATGATCTTCACATCAATCATTTTGAAGTCAAGAAATTTTTCTGTTAGGAATTTCTTCATGCCCACATCTTCAGTTTTGTAATTTTTCTCTAATGCCGTCCAGAGTTCTTTGGAATTTCGAGCAATACAGTATACATTGTATAGGCTGTTGTCAAGTCCATTTAATATGTAGTTCTTGTATATGAAATTTGAACTCTTCCAGAAACTCAAGGCTTCAACTTTTGTTGCATCAGGTTCTGATTCTTCGACTGCGGGAGTATCTTTTGTAAGAAACTTCGCAAGGCCCAAAGTCGTCAAATAGAATAGCATCTTTTGCTGCCAGCATTTGGAATCCATCCTTGTGAACTTTTCCGAGCATTCTCCATGAGACAATACCATCGTTGGAACCATAGTTGCAGACTGAGTAGTAATCAGTCTGTGTTGGTGCAGAAGTGTTGCTCTCATGAGACATTATCCTTTAAAAAACCAGCTAATAATAAATCAATATTGTTTCAAGATTGTTAAAAGTAATGTTACAAAGGTGTTACGAAACTGTTACCATTACATTGCAAAGATTGTTAACAGTAACATCAAAAAGGTGTTACGAAACTATTACGATTATGTTGCAAAATTGCAACAACCACAGAACTATAACAACTATTCCGCAAAAAATATCACAAATAGAACTGTGCAGTTAATAGATAATGCAGTAGACATAATACCGATTAGATTGTTCGAGTCCAGTGAAAACTGTTTCATTGAAACAATATTGCTCCCTCTACGACGCTTAAGAATATCGAGCAGTTGTTTCACACGATGAAATAGACCCGTCTTTGTAATGCTGTGCAACAATCACAATGCAACAACGAAATGTAATTTAAGAACAGAGTTTTATAGGAGAGGAAGAAGTGCAGAAAAAACTGAGTATGTTTTCTGATTTCCTTCTGCCTATATATAGGCGCGGGGAGGTGCACCTATTCGGTAATAGTGCCTGTTTGAACGGTTGTGACTGTTGGAAAATGTGCGAACCTTTACTAGGCGGTGTGACCGTTTGAGTTCGAAAGGACAAAAAAAACTATTCAGTCTGAACAGTCAAGCCAAGCCAATTGTCAACTGCAAAGTGCTAAGTGTCTCTAATACACCTCAAATACCCATTCACATACGCCGCGAATGCGGCTTCGGGCTCGGGCATGGGCGTGAGCGCTCACGTACGGGGTGGTGCGTTGTACCACCTTTCATGGCTATGTCTCTCTTTGTTTCATAGGAATTATAATAGTGTCACATCTTAGTATATAAACACAAATTGTTTACTTTATTCTAAGAAGATGTGGGACTATTCATTTTTTAAGGTATTATTGCCTTCACATTTCCCGATGCTCATTCATTTCTAACAGATAATTATCGCTATTTTCACATGCTTCATTCTTCGGTATGTCACAAAAATGCAGTAGAAAGTAACAATTTCATCCAAGTTCACACTAGTGATCTTAAAAACCCAACCGAATCATTCAACAATATCAATCATCGATCCAGAACTGAATGACTGTCCAATAGTAAATGGATAATAAGTTGCTGATAGAAAGAACGAGGAAATATTCCATCCTTCGACATAAACATTTTATGTATCAAATCTCTTTTGAGAGCACCTCTAGTAGAGGAGCTATATTTAACAGGAGGAAGAAGAAATAAATAAGAAGAATTCCCATCCGTTCTATAATGAGGATGATTAATTTTTTCTTAAAAAGCACTAAGCGGTGTTCATAAAATCGTTTATGGTATTTTTAAGCCTTAAACAGGTTTTAGAGAACTGTTTATTTGATTTTACATTTAAAAAATTATTTACTAAAAGATTTTCCGAAATCCATTTAGGAATGCACGCTTATAAAAAAAATGAAACAACCACTTTTCTTCTTTCCACGCTCAAATTTCCACTGCTGTAATGTAAGGAAGAAAATAAAAATGAGAATTCATCACATTTCTTACTCTTTGAGCCCTATTGGAGATTCGTTAATAATGAGAAGATTTCAAATGTAGGTACTATATCAAACGACTAAGGGACCCATATATCAATTAAAGAACCATTAACATCATAAATTCATAAAATCTAATAGTATCATATAAAAAATTATCAACACATTTCCATATTTTGTTGTAGGCCATTAAAAATCTTAAAAAGACTCTTAACATATAAGATGTAATATGTATAAACACAACCATTTTGTGAACTTAAGTGGATCGTATTAAGTGGTAAATGACTAACCTAGCCCCAAGCTCCAAGATGATTTATTGTAATTACTTGAAATATGAAAAAGTAAAATAAGAATTTGTTAGCAGTAAAGTAAATATTCATATAAACATTTATATAGTCAAAGTTGCGACTAATAAAAGCATCTCCAATAGTAGGATTTTTTTGGAAAATGCGGGAACTATCATTTTTTTTGGCTTCCTCATGCTCCACCAGCGTCGATTTGGGCGTGAGGAAGAAGAAAAGGTGAGAGTTCCTCCCATTTAATTTTTTGAGCGAGGATTCTTAAATGGTTTCTGAAAACCATTTTTACTCTAAATGGTTTTTAGATAGCTTTTAAGAAGAAAATACGGTTTCTGCAAAAGGGTGGAATTCACGCTTTTTTCCTCTCGTCCTCCTAAAAATAGCCACCGTGTTGGAGATGCTCTAAGGCATTTAAAAACATTGGAATAATCATCTTGGACTAAATTTGCTAGAAGGTGATTTTGGTTGCTAACCAAAGCTAGAGCAGATAATTATGGTAGGCTTGAATTAAATCCACTCAAAGGTGGAAACAAACCACCATTTTTCATGTAGTTTTGAAGGCAAATGAATTTCATTTTATTGGGAAAATAAAGAAGGTCTCTAATTACACTACGTGTTACCATATTTTTACCATGGTTGAAAATTATCATACAATTTCAAAATCACATTTAAAATTGCTACAATGCACACCAAAAAATTTATTTCAATATTTTGTATAGAATATCAAAAGATCAAAGTTCAAGCTCAATAACAATCGAAAACAGATAGCCGAATAAACCTTGTTTCGCTTTGTTGTTAATTTCCCAACCTACTTGTATGAATTGAAATAATCTTAGTTGATCTTAAAAGAAGCAAGATGGTTTGAAAATTGAAAATGTTTATTGAACAATGAATGTGTAAATCGATCGTATTTTCTGAACAACAGATGTGTAAAATAGTTTGTTTAATGTTTTGCTTGAAAATATGCAATCATCTGCAATCTTTCTCTGTCAAAAACCATTCCATTGGTTATGGAAAAATTAAGTACACTGGTAATAACTAGTACAGATCTTGATGTAATTAGCAGCACTCAAAATAAAAATGTCTTTTTGTCGGGACTATTCTATAATCCATTTATTTTTTAGGTCCTAATATGATAAATTTATAAACTGAGGCCTCTCATATGATAGAAATAACTTAATACTCTTTAATAATTCGATAATAGTAACAATATTTGATTTAAATCATATCCAACTAGTTTGGTAAGAAGATATTTCTACCTTATAAAAATAAAAATACAATCCATTCATCATTCTAAATAAAAAAATCAACTTTGGTTTTCGCTAATTACGTATCAAAATTGATAAATATATGTGTTACGTCTAAAATTCCAAGAACAGATTGATAAACACAAGAGTCATCATGTATAGCAACGAAAGCCCGTGTGGATTAGAAAAGCCTTACAAGAGCTATAGTGTGATAACTATGAACACACTAAAGCCAACGTGAAGTATTTTTGGGAAGCCATCGTGATTAGAAAGGTTGAAGCCGTCATGCAACATTGTTGGGAAGCCATCATGATAGGAAAGGTCGAAGCCATTGTGAAGTATTATTGTGAAGCAATCATGGTATGATAGACTGGGGCCACCGTGAAACATTTTTGTGAATCCATCATTTGTTAGTCAAGGTCATTGTGATGTGTTGATAAGCGCCATCGTGGGGAGATTCATATCATAAGTTGATGCAGAAAGTCATTATCGATTAATGCTATAAGCTTTTGCATATGTTACTTACAAGCTATTATGAAGTAATATGCCAAAGACATCGTAAACTATTCTTAAGAGTCATCATGAAAAGTGACATGGAAGTCATCATAAACAAGCTATTAAAATAGCCATCATGAACAATTGCTCGAAGCCACCATGGAAGGTTCTTCATAGCCATCATGATGAATTCTTGAAGGCCTTTGTAAAGTGTTTATTAAAGAAACCAAAACTAACGTGAGTTAATTATTCAAGCAACTAAGCCATCAAGCCATCATTCAAGCTATCTAGCCATCGTGAGATGCAATTCAAAGTTGTAGTGAGTTAATTACTTAAGCCATTGCAAGTGAGAGTTACAAGCCATTACATGATAAGGAAATGCTAGCAATAGCCCATATAAAGAAGTAGTATAGTAATATGAAAGAAATCCTATGTAATAAAGCTCCAAGGCATTCTTATACAACCATGCACCTTTACTGGTACCATGTCCAAGGTAGCGATCCATGTGAATCTTATAGTGTTGAGATGACGATAAGTGGTACACTAAGACCTTCCATCTTGCCAAGTCACCGCGTCAACTTCGATAAAAAATCTCGAAAAGTCATGTCACTCTCCAACCTCTATAAATAGAGGCCTATTCCCACCTAAGAAGAGGATGCTCTCTCTTTTCTCTCTCTCTCAGCACAAATTACAGTTTAGGGTTTAACATTTCTAAGATCCTTTGATTGTTTGAGATTCCCTTTAATAGCCAATGAAGAAGAAGATATCTTGAACTTTTGAATATAAGGACCTTTAGGAATACAATTAGAAAATTGACTTCGTTCATGATCTTTGAATTAGAAAAAAGAGAATGACTTGTATTTCTTGCAGATTGATCATTAAATAAATAAAAATTGCATATATTCTTGAATTTTATTGCATATGAAAGAAGAATTGCTCGAACTTTGGATAGTCTAGGTATTATGGACATTTTGATCTATATTGTTTTGGTTATGGATATATTTGGAATTCTATTTGAATTTTATTATTTTTAAATCATTCCAATGTTAGATTAGAACTTTTTTTTAACATTATGATGTTTTCATCGAAAGCTAAACTCAAGGTCCTTGATTTTCAGAAATTGACCAAAATACACCTAATTTCAAAAAAATAGTTGAAATAATTCTAAAATATATTTATATTTTTGTGAATGCGTTAGATAAAGAAATTTTCGAATCGGGCTATTATTGAAGAGATATGAATTTTAACGTTTTGTAGTTAACCATCATGATCTATTATTTGTAGGTAAAATATGGCTCTTCTCCCATATCCATCATGACAGCTTGACTTTCATTCCATGATCCTTCAAATTCAAGAAGTAACAACGAATCCCCTTCCACATTCATTGTGGTAGCTATGATTTCTATCTACGACTACTTGGCTTCGTACTAACCAATTCACGATGATATATAGAGATACATAGTGATACATTGCGATACACGATGATATACCACGATATACAAAGGCTTTGATGACCACGCCGATTAATTGAATATATTTGGTTATCCATAACGACCTTCGATGATTGTTCATCGACGATGACTCTTAGTAGTTACCAAACACAATAGCAACTATCGGACCAAAAATTCTTAACACAATGACTAACTTCGTGATTTATCATCATGATTGATCATCATGATTGAACAAGATGGCATTACCCATCACTCGTGAGATCTCCTTGCATAGTGATTGGTCATCGTGCATTCATATTTCAAGCAGTGATGGTCAAATAACGATGTTTATATATAAAGGCTGAATTTCACCTATGAAAACTACTCTGATCATCTTGATTGCTGCTAATCACATAATGTTTCATTTTAGAAAAACTATCAACGAGAAGAACTTCTCACGAACCGAAGTCCTAAGATCCTCTTGCCTAAAATCCAACGACGTCGCCATGAAAATTGGCATTCGATTTAGGGTTATCATTAGAAAATTAGAGATGAATAAAGGCCAAATTATCAATCATCACGACTTTAAAAATTCCATGACCAGCACAGGCATGAATCCCTACCTCCCAACCATCTCGCAGTGGCAACATGGCGACTCGTAAGTCTTCGAGGATGTCAACAAAATCAAGTAACTATAACACTCCGTAACTTTTACGATAGTTACTTTAAAAGAAATTTATTAACAATTAGTAATGTATAAAATATAATTTTTTAAAATGTCAAAATTTGGTGAGGAACTTGCATAATTGGTTTTATGTCAATTTTCTGATCAATTTTCATATACACGGTTTTTCAACCGAAGTTCAAATGAAAAGTTATCAGCATTTGAAGTTTCTGAATTGAAAATAATTATATATGTAATTAAGAAAATAAAATATAATTATTGAAATAAATTAACATTAACGATTGCTTAGTATTTAAGAAAGTCAACGTGTACGGAAAATAGAAATAAAAGGTCTCGACTAAATGTTAATGCTGATATTAATTAACCAAATTAAAATTGACTAGTCGACCCCTAACTTGGACTGGTCAACCGCTAGAGATCGACCGATACTATTGAACTAAGGATTTTGACATGGCTGAACGGTCCGGACTTAAAATAAAACATTCTAATGGTTGTCATTGTTTTGAACCTATATAAATGCTGACCTAATCCCTTACTTTTCTTCTCATATTTTCTGAGCGACGTTGGAGCTCTGCCATTTTCTCTTCTTCACAACATTCTTAATTTTCTTGAAATAATTATAATTTATATGTACATATAAATGGAGAATAGTAGATGAAGATTGAGAAGAAGAATGTGGTCAAATCAAATCGTCGAAGCCAATAAATCCCAATCTGAAATCTAATTTAAATCCAGATCTCTGTTTTGATCTAGATTTTTGATAAGTATATGTATGCTTGCGGCATATGTATTCAAATATGGATAACAAGGGAGTCAAAATGAATAATAGAGATTATATATGGAGATTGGAAAGCTATTATGGTAAGTGAGAAATTATATATTTTTCATATAATGTTGGATTTATATCATTGTGAATCTATTCATGTATGCCTAAAATGTAAATTAAAGTTGTAGGCTAAATTTTATGCATGTAATAAATTTATAAACCCTGCTTACATATTTTGTGACCGATAACTTGAAATATATATTACATGTATATGAATCAGAAAATATTAAGTGGTAGTGGTCCCTAAATTTATAAATTATGTGATAGTTTCAAGTTTGTTGATTTAAATGATGTGTGCAAGTAAAATGTAAATTAAGTCATCATGGTAAATTAGTAGAATTTAAATAGTATTTTAATTCATTGGAATGTAGAAGGTCATAATGTTAATTCCTATAGATTATCAAGTTCATATTTATAATTGAAAGTGTATCGTTTGAAACGAAAACGAGTGCACCAAAAAGAAAAGGATGTATAAAATAGGGATATTTACCATATTTTGTACTGTCTATTTCAATAACTATGAAAATATTCCTTATAATTCCATACATAATATAAGTTCTCTTTTTTGGATAAGACATAGAAATTTACACTGTTAACCTTTCCTCAGGGAGAGTTGTAATTTCAATGCATTAAAATGAAGAACCTTACGGATTAATTGAAAGATTGTAAATGTGTTAATAATAATGGTCTAAGAAATAAATTAATATACATGCAATATATAACAAATGGAAATTAGATAATACGATGAAAAGGTAAGCAAGTAATGATTCAGAATAAAAGGGTATAGAAATTCCATTAAACAAGGAAGGGAAATAAAGGTTAAAAACGGAATAGAGGTAAAAATTAAGTGTGAGAAAATGGAAGTAAATGGAAAAAAGACATTTTGATCTTTTAAAAGGAAGCGGTAAACGACTTGAATAAGTAGTAAAGACATGAAGAAGTAAAGAAATGTAATGCACATTGAACATTGGAGGCATAATAATCAAACAATTAAGAATGAATACACACAAACATACACACACACACTTGTATATATAACCTCGAGTACGTGTTTATGCTAGATGTGATTGTTAAAGTTTGTACATAACTTAGATGGCGTTTGTTTCAAAATTGGGCACAACACTCTTCAGAAGTATTTGAAGAGATAAAAATGAAGAATAGAAATGTAAAACGAGAATTATCTAATAAACACTTCAAAAATAGATATAAAATACACAGAAACACAACAATTTAGAGTGGTTCGGCGGATGGCCTACGTCCACTATGAAGTTTGATGATTTTATTGATATCACTTGCTAATTACAACTGCTTACAACGGATTATAGTGTTGAAATTCGAGTGCAACAGTAGCTATGGAGTGCAAAGTTGAATTCGGCAGAGTCTGGACGTCAAAGAGCCAAAAGATCCTTTTTCTGTAGACCGTAGGGCTTTATTTATAGGCGTAGGAGGCAAATATCTCGTTCAGATCTCGGGAGACTTCTTCTGGCATGTGGGGGGCCCACACGATCGATCTCAGGTGATTTCGACTCGATCCGTAATCGATACGAACGAATTTCGTATCGATCAAGAATTGATCCAATCGAGTCGAAATTTGACAAGAACATTCTTTAGGTCGTACGTAAGCTTCTGTGAAAATTTTATAGCATTTGGACTTGTGGATTGCGAGTAATGTTCGATGCAAGTTTGGGCTTTTTGGTCATCGAAGCGGATCGATGCTCTTCGAATCGATCACTTCGTATCGATAGCCAAGCATGCGATGACAGCTGACGTGGCGCTCACTCTTCGGATCGATCCACTTTTTATGCCGAGTTGACCGAGTCTTCCAAGGCCTTCGCCTCGTTCGTATCGAAGATCGTTGCCTCGCTCGAATCGATGGAGATGGCTTAGTTTGTATCGATGAAGGTGGCATAGTTCGTATCGTGGAGGTGGCTCTGTTCGCATCGATGAAGATGGATCTTGTTCATATCGATCAAAGTTGCTTCAACTTGATGGATACGAACAAGCAATTTTGCGATGGATACGAATAGATACCGTTGTTTCTTGGCTTGATGGATACGAATAGTGATTACTCGATGGATACGAAGTAGTGATTGTTTGATGGATACGAACTAAGGTCATCTAATGAATACGAACTAAGGTTAACTGATGGATTCGAACATGGTCCTTCAGCTGATGGATACGAACTAAAGTTGACTAATGGATTCAAACATGGCCCTTCAGCCGATGGATACGAAGTGGCGCGTCCCGATGGATACGAAGAGATATTCGTCGATGGATGCGAAGTAGGCAATAAGTAATCGATACGAAGTGAGGCTATCTGCTGATGGATACGAAATTGACCGATGTGAAATAATGGGTTGTGCTTCGATCATTCAAAATGATGGGTACGAATGAGTAGGCCTTCTTGACTCACATCGATCATATCTTGAGCATATGAACTTGGATTGACTCGAAATTCGAAATGTTGGCTTTCGTGGCTTTGCTCGTCATATCATATCAATTGTAGCTTGATCCAGACTCGGAAAAAATTCATCGACATCCATAGTAAACCGTGCTTACTCGACATTTGGGATGAGCGATCCTTGTTCCTCGGCTAATTCCTTGATATCTCGGCCTTGCCAAAAGGTGGGATAACATTTGTCCTCCAAAGTACGTCTTGTGTGAATATGACGTGCTTTGAATAATTGCACCTTTCATCTTGAATAGTTCCGCCCTACTTGTCAAATGATTGTCGTCTTTCCGTTGAAAATTGTAATTCTTGACTGATTTTTTAGTACTATGAGCTGTTGACTGCCAACTATTGTACCATGTACCGTTGTAACCGATTGATGTATGATAGCGATTAGCTATTTTCTGTTGTAATTATCATCAGGTAAGTATTCAATTCCTGTGGATTTTGAAAATTGAATATTAGTCCGGCATACATGCATATATGTTAATCTGACTCTCGTTAACGTCGCACTTCACGAGTCATTATCAGCTTTCTTGCTTCGAATTCTATATCGATTCTCTTCTGAATCGATGTGAAACTCAAGTTATTACAATGCTTGACGGTCGTTTTGGAGTATCCTTTCGTATCGATCCTTTCCTGGATCGATGTGAAAAGTTAAAAAGTTGGTTTTTTTGTATGGATCCTCTCCGAGATTGATGCGAGGAGTTGAAAATTTTCATTCGTGTCGATGGTTTTCGCATCAATAGCATTCGCACTAATGGATACGAACTAAGCATTCCACTGTAACGGACTGATGAGGGATACGAATAGAGCAGTTGGTTCTTCATGCGTTGTTCGTATCGATGGACACGAGCTTTCATGCGCTGTGTGTTGATGGATATGAACCGGATAATTCGTATCAATCGCCTCGAATGGACACTTTGTATCGATATAATCCCATATTTCAAAAAATTTACATTGCACATCTCGTATTGATGAAGCTCGAGCTGTTTGATTCAATTCGCATCGCTGCAGGGTGGAACCGGTTGGAATCGGTCGAGATGATTGGGAGGCGGAACTTTTTTTCTTTTCACATTTGAGTCCATATAAAAGCGTTCTGGACTTTACCAAAATTTTCATTTTCAATGCTTTTGCTATTTGTCTTCGTATCGATAAGAACAAAAGAAAGAGGAAAACTACCTTCGTCCTCAATTCGAATAGCCAATTATCTTTCGACCTGAATCTTTGAATTAGGTATATACCGATTAAAACCGCTCTAAAATGACAAGATTCAAGCTTCAATGCCAAGTCATCAAGTGTCGTGGCCAATTTCGGCATTGGTGATGCCAGAGTTGGGTCGGAGTAAGGTTGAGGAAGGTGGAAATGGCGCTTAAGGTGCTTTGGGGAAGAAGGCCTTGTGATGGATATGAAGGAAACATTGGGGCACGTTGAAGTTGCTTGTATCGATCAAAAAACATAGAAACCGATATCGATCTGGGAGTAACAAAGATTCATATCGATGTAAAAATGATAGGTGGAAGGAAGCGGCTTCGTATCGATCTGGAGGGGTGGTAGTTCGTATCGATCTGGGGCGACCGATACGAAGCTTCGGTCACTGATCAATACGTGGCCCTATGTGGCTATCGATACGAAATGTATCAGTCTGAAATGATCGATATGAATTTCGGCCCTCCGATCGATACGAATTTTGAACTTAGGAATCGATATAAAGCTATCTTTTAGGGAGCGATCCAAAGTCGAACTTTAAGGGGTACGAAGACTTTGCATATTCAAACGTTTGACTTTGACGAGCTTCCGCCTTGCATAATTGGACTCAACCATTAAATTGTATATTAGACTGCCCTTCAAAGCTCGTCGATGGAACTGCAACTTAACAACTTTTTAACGAACTTTAACTTGGATCGATCGATATCATCTGGATGGCATGGTTATGACGGTCAGCGATGATGGTCACTTCAGTGGAATTTCAAAGTCTCGTCGTTTGCATACTTCCTCATACTTCATAGAATTTTCTCAAGTAATTTGTAGCACTTCACTGCATAACACATTCACACATGTCACACTGGGGAATGCACGGGCTTATTATCGTCTAATGATGATTTCTCATAAGTTAGTTAGTTATGGAACCTTCAAGCTCACAACAGCAGGAAATTCAGAGTTCGTTTCCACTAACGATCGAGATACCGTCCATTGCGGCTGAAGTTGTAGATCCGGCTCCAGATGAGCTACCAGGCACTGCCATTATCTATAATCCACCAGATTCTGTTCCGTCCAACGTTTCTAAAGACATGTTGGGATGGATATGCTTAAGGCACGGCCTGTCACTAGACGATGTGCTATTACCGGGACCAACCGATAGATCGCACAACCCATCGAAAGGGTTTACTGCATTCAATCTCCATGTGTGCGCAGCTGGAACACTTCCTCCATTCAAACAGTACATTAGGAAAGTGTTATCTTTTCTCGAAATCGCTCCATCTCAGCTACACCCCAACGGATGCGCGCTGTTGAACAGCCTATTCATCGTATTCATGGAGCATCTCTTTTGACCACCGACCCCGATCGAGATTAGATACCCATTTATTATCAAGAGTCAAGGGGATAGTCCTTCTTATGCGTTCCTAGAATCGGTCAGGAATTGTCAGCTGGTAACGGTGTCTTGGACCAGGCTGAGTTACTTCAAAACAGAATGGTTCTATGTTTGATGTCCCCCGGGATTTGCTAGCCGATGGTTAGCTAGACGTAAGTGCTGCGACCTTTTCCAATAGTTAACAAGATAACCATAGCTGACATCAAAACTTATATCTCTTTTTCCTTTACAACTATGATTCCATGACCCGAGGGTGCGCGTTTTAAAGAGATAGTACGGGTTCTTCAAGAAGTTTCAAGTAAAGAGAGAGACATTGACTCGGTTCTGACAGATAAAATTTGACAATCGTTGGATTGATCGAGCGTAGCCAAAGTACAAGGCTTGAGGGAACACTAAGGGTTGTCTCGAAGAAACAAGCTAAGCATAAGACACCCGGACTCGTTGTAACTGAGGGTGTTGATCCAGAAAGAACACCCGCCGATGATGAACTTGTAGTCGAGCCTTTTGATGCTTTTTCGGATTCAAAAGGAAAAGAAAAGGCAAGGCAGCTGCTTTTAAACATTCTAAATCCGTAAGATGGAAATCTACGGTTATATCTTTTCTTGTTCCGGGGATTAAAATTTCAAAGGCTCCTCCTTCGTAGGTGGAAAAACTTTTCGAAGGGCTCGCCGATATCCCAATTCCAGATTATGTGTCACATCAACATGATGCCGGATTAGAGGGGCTTCAACATGCTTTAGACTTAAGCGAATCTCATCCCACTAGTGTGGCCGACATTTCCGTTAGTCGACGGGTTGCACATACGTACACACTTCACGACACTACACGATTTCCGACCATAAGTTGTTTATTTTGGAAGAGTATTAACTCTGTTCTTCTTTTACTTCGCAGATACGATGACTAGGTAGGATTCTATGCTTGGGAATCTTTGTTCAGCGCGTCAATCTTTGGGTTCGTATTATGAGCTTCGTCGAAGGGATGATGATAAAAACCGCGACCGTGGTTATTCTAATTAGAAATGATACAACATAGATAGGGACAGGGACTATAGACACCGATCCTGATCTCGCTCTCCCCTCTTAGAAACCCTGCACAGCCTCTTGTTTATGTCTCACGCCCCTGGAAACTTCACGGCACAAGTCATCTACTTACGTCTCAAGGTCGAAAACTCACCATCATAGGACTGAAACAATGGCCCCCATTATTGCAGAGCAAGTCCTTACCGAGCCTAAGGGGAAGGGGCGATTAAAATCGCCCAATTGGAGAAGGATTTTCCAGATATCTGCTTCGATGGTTATATTTCCCCCCGCACAAGAGAATTCCAGCGGAAGCTGAGAACAAAATACAAGATTACATCCATGACATTTACACTCAATACAAGGAGTGGCGGAAAGCTGCGAAAAAATCATCGAAGTTGGCCTTCGAGTAGGCGGCCACTATTGAGAAGTTAGAGGATGAGCTTGCTCAGAAGGACCGTATTATTCATGTGCTTAATACCGAAGCTGAATCCTCTCGAAAGTCAGAAATAGAGGCCATTCATAAGGCCGACGAGGCCAACTGGGCCATGGAGAGGATGAGGCAATCACACTATGCCTTGATGGAGGAGATGGGCCATCGGAACACCACCGTTACTGTCGAGCGGGATGCATCCCTCAAAGAGCTTAACGAGCTTAAGTCCAAACTTTCTGGAATCATCAAAGAGAAGGATGATGCTAACACCGCAGCGCATGAGGCATGCGAGCAAGTGGTACTACTCCGGGCTGAACGGGACGCGGCGATGGCTAAAATCCGTGCGGTGGAGACTGAGGTTAAGGAGAGGGTCCGAGTGGCGGGGTCTAGGCTAGAGGATGATATCGAAGATCTCCTCGTCACATACAACGCTAATGTGATGAAGCATAGATACTTGGCCTGGCTCAAAAACTGTCTGACACATCTTTATAATGTCTGGGGCCGATTGGTCGAGGAGGAGAAGGCGGTGCATCTGGGTGAATCAATCGACGAGTTTGAGCTCGAGAGTCGCGTGCTGACTGAAGATGAAAGGAAGATTCTCCACGAGTTGATGGTTTCACATGAAAGGGAGAAGCTCGGCACTCAATACTCGGAGACTGGGATGGTTCAGGTGTTGAGCATCATGATACAAGTCTGGATATTCCTGCGCCAACTCAATCTGATCCTGCACCAGCGGTTGAACCCCAATCTGTCGCTGCTTATAATCCAAAACAGCCGCGGCTATCTCCTGTTAAAGAGTACATCTCTGAAGCCATTCAATCGTCCATGAGCCAAAGTGAGGAAGGTACTCTGAAAATTTCTCATACGTGTCCAAAGTAAAAGGCTCGATTTGAAGCATTTAACAATAGTCTTTCTTTTTCTCTATCTAGTGACTGGAGTTACACTGATAGTGCTTCCTGCAACCCAATAATCACATCAAATGCATGAGGCCATCATCATTGAGGCAATCACCACAACGACGACTGCACCGATTGATGGGACGCAGGGGGCACACTCTCTTTCGATGAGCAAATGATGGAGGAGCTCCTCAGTCGCCATAATGATCCTTTTGCAGACCTACCATTTGTCATAAGTGGAATCGCTCATGCTACTGGCTCTTCAATGCCAACCACTGATTCCCCCAGCGAGGCTCAAGCAACTCTCTAAGAAGAGATTTTGGCCGAAATTAATGCTGAAATGGATGCAGCGGCTCGTTATGGTGGTTCTGGAGGTGGAATGGCAGTGCCTGGCCCGCATCTGCTGAGAATGATATCACCTGGAGGTACAGTTGTCGACACCAGTATACCTATTTCACCTCCTATAGTTGATCTTGTTCCTCCGACTCCACCTTCAGGAAGCATCACCATATACCCGAGTTTGGAGGAGGACGTTGAAATCATGCCTCCGCTTGGAGATCGGCCGCTAAAAAATAAAGGCTCAAAGAGGAAAATTACGGGCAACTCCGGCAGATCCACGTCGAAGAGGAAGCCAACAAAGAAGAGAGAGTAGACAGGCCTCTTGTTTTTGAGTAGATAGGAATTTGCTTTTAGCTTTTATAGGCCGTGTATAGATGCGGGTTCGGCCTCCACTAGTAGTAATTTTTGAAATAAATTGTACATGAACTTCTTTCACAGTTAGTTGAAATGAAATTTTGCTTTGACTTTAAATCTATTATTGTTTTTTATGCTTAAGTGTTTCAGTATTTGAATTCTAATCTAGCGCACTTGCGAAGCTCCAACCCTCAAGTTGAGTTTATTTTTATTTGTCGAGTTTGAAAATCACAAACATAAGTCATGATCGAGGATAAAGTTGGATTTCGATGTTGCATGGCTTCATTCGATGGTTGACACTTAAGCTCTGCCCCCAGTTTCGGGGATGAGTTGTAAAGATCGGCCACTGATTGCACTTCGCCTTTGTTTTTCGAGCTTAACATCGTTAAATTGATGCTAAAGCAAGTGAGAGTTGAGTGGTCGAATCACACTCGCTTACTTGATAATGATTACATCCACACTCCAGGTACCTGCATTCGTATGTTGGCAGTCGATCAGACCTTTTTAATTTTTAAGTATGTGTCCACGCTCTAGGGACTTAAGTTATTTTGCAAGTGGTTAATCACACCGAGTTATGTTTATACTCTGACCATACTCTGGGGACTCAGAGTTATTTGCGGTCGACTCCCTGGTTCGCACTTTGGGAATCCGGGGATAGTCGATATTTGTACTCTG
Organism: Allium cepa; assembly: GCA_030765085.1. NCBI lineage: Eukaryota > Viridiplantae > Streptophyta > Magnoliopsida > Asparagales > Amaryllidaceae > Allium > Allium cepa. The sequence continues at coordinate 437,199,698 of CM060943.1, forward strand.
GTTCGCACTCTAAGAACCCGAAGTTAGTGTTTATACTCCAACTCGCACTCTGGGAGTTTGGAGTCGATGCTTATACTTCGATTCATGCTCTGGGAATTCAAAGTCGATGTTTATACTCCAATTCGCATCTAGGTACCTGGAGTTGCCATTTATACTTCGTTTCGCACTCCGGGAACTTAGACTCGATGTTTATATTCCAATTTGCACCCTGATAATTTGGAGTTGGACGACAGATGGTCAGTCACATCCATTTAGGCTTTTAGGATTTCGTTCGCACTTCGGGAATGATGGATTTATCAGGATCATGGATGGTCGATTTACATCCTCCCTGAGTTGACAAGTGAGGTCGTTAGATGGACGAATCCACCCTCCTCATACTTGGTTAGGATACGATCAAAGTCGTTAGGTGGATGGGTCCACCCTCTTCGAAACCGTATTTATAAGTTTATACTCCAGCTCGCGCTCTAGGAGACTAGAGTTTGTCAAAGGATTGTCGTGTAACAATCCTTTTTGGCTTTAGTGTAATGACTTGCCCTCGAGCTTGGGTTTAACTTAGCAGGTGGCCGGTCGTATCACAGTCACTCCCTATTTGAACAAATTCCACTGTATGATGGAATTTAGCACTTTGTGCGTCATGATGGTTGTATGTCACATTCAATAAATCACAGCTTTGGTCCGAAGAGAAGGCATTTTATTGCTGAAATTAGAAAATATGGCAAAGTCTGTTACCTTATTACAAATTCAAATTTCGAAATGCATAAACAATTGCAAATGAAAAATAGACTAAAATAGATAAAGCCTGTCATGTGTAGTATCGACGGAGAGTCTCACTGTTTCAGGCCCTCGGCAAAGTAAGACCGTCAATGGTCGATAACTTGAATGTGCCATCTCCGAGTTTTTGTTCAATCACATACGGTCCTTTCCAAGCTGGTTTCATGCACAAAGGAACCGAATAGATTATTTTGAGGATGAGATTGCCAAGTTCAAAGGTTCGTAGTTGGACCTTGGCATTGTACAATCGGACGACTCGACTTCGGTATGCAGCTGCCTTCAAATTAGCCTCTTCGCTCTTTTCATCCAACAAATCCAAGGATTCGGCAAGCAGTATGGCATTTGTCTTTGGATCATAATAAGTCACACGATGAGAAGGTACTTCCATCTCGACTGGAATAACGATTTCTGAGCCATAAGATAGAGAGAATGGAGTGTGTCCGGTCGCGGACTTGTGGGTCGTCCAGTAGGCCCATAAAGCCATAGGAAGCTTATCAACCCACTTGCCCTCAGCCTTTTCCAATCGCTTCTTTAGAATGGACTTGATAACCTTATTAACAGCTTCTACCTGGCCATTTGCTTGAGGGTGTGCAACTGCAAAAATTTCTTTTGGATGTGGAATCATTGGCAGAAATCCTGGAATTCAACACTGTTGAATTGGGTCCCGTTATCAGTGATGATGGTATGCGGGAGACCAAATCGACAGATAATGTTGCGAACTACAAAGTTAATCACCTTCTTCATCGTGATTGTAGCAAGAAGTTCAGGTTCGGCCCATTTAGTAAAGTAATCAACCACGATGATGGCGTACTTCGCACCGCCTTTGGCTAGAGGTAGAGAGCCAATGATATCAATGCCCCATACTGCAAACGGCCATGTAATGACCATTTGGATTATCTTAGTAGTGGGGCTCTAGGAATTCGAGCATGCTTTTGACATTTATCACATTTTCTAGCGTAGTCTGCTGCATCACGGTTTACAGTTGGCCAATAATACCTGTATCGGAGTATTTTCTTAGTGAGAGCTTGCTCCCCAGTGTGATCGCACTTTCTCCTTTGTGTACATCATGTAACACTCGTTAATTTCATTGTGGGCGATACATCGGAGTAGAGGGACGGAGTACCCCCTTCTATACATGACTCCATTCTGGATGGTGAACCGCGAATCTTTTCGAAGAATCTGTCTCTTCTCACTCCTACGCTCAAGCAGCGTTCCATGATCGATGTAATTTCGGTATGGAGTCATCCATGACTCCTTACTGGGAGTGATTTCAAATACACAGTCTGTCTCCATCTAATGAATGCTTAGGAAGGATAACGTCTCCATAGGAACGAGTCCCATTTGTCGTGCTTCGTCCGTACTTGCCAACTTTGTCAATGAATCATCCCTTTAATTGCGCTCATGGGGTATATCAAAGATGGCATAATAATCATACTGATTAAGTATTTCCTGGACTCGAGCTAGATAAGCAACCAGTCTTCGATCTTTGGCCTGATATTCACCCCGAACTTGAGATGCGATTAATTGTGAATCACAATATATTCTCACAGCAATATTTCTCAAATCTCAAGCTAGCTTCAATCCAGCAAGTAAGGCTTCATATTCAGCTTCAATATTGATTACATGGAAATCAAACTTCAGGGCATAACATATGGATTGAACTTCGGGGGTTTCAAGCACTACTCCAGCACCCATGTACCGGTCATTTGATGCACCATCAGTATGCAGCTTCCAGATATACTCGGGAGATTTACTGGTCTCGGGCAAGTCCTCTGGAATGGTAAATTCGGGTATCCGCTAGGACTTGTCCTTGAATAGCTCGCCTCGGAGTGTAAGTAATATCAAACTGGCTCAGTTCGATATTCCATCTGAGTAGCCTACCAAACGTCTCAGGCCGCGTAAGGACCTGTCATAACGGATGATCAGTGTAAACAATGGTAGGATGAGCTTGAAAATATGGATGAAGCTTCCTTGAGGCAATAACGAGACAATAAGCTAACTTCTCTAGCTTCGGATAATTTCTCTCAGCTCCGATTAGTCGTTTACTAACATAGTAGACCAGTTTTTGCACTCGGTCTTCCTTTCCAAATAGGGCAGCATTGATTGCGTTTTCTGATACCGCCAAGTAAAGGTACAATTGCTCGTGGTCGACAGGCTTTGACAAAATCGACGGTGTGGAGAGATGTTGAATTAGTGCTCGGAATGCGCCCTCACATGCCATGGTCCATTCAAAATTTCGTCTCCACTTTCAGATTAGATCAAAGAAGGGAATGCACTTGTCAGTGGACTTTGAAATGAACTTGCTCAATGATGCTACTTTCCCGTTGAGGCTTTGGACTTTCTTTATGGTTCTTGGAGTTTCAATATTTCTGATTGCCTGGATCTTTTCGGGATTTTCTTAGATTCCTCGAGCATTGATGATGAACCCAAGGAATTTTCCGAGCGTGATTCCAAAGTGACATTTCAGTGGACTGAGCTGCATCCTGTATTCTCGAAGGATGCTAAACATTGATTCCAAGTCTTTAACATGATCAGTGGAGAATCATGACTTTACCAGCACGTCGTCCACATATACTTCCATGGTTTTTTATCTGGTTAGCGAACATTCGATTGAATAGTCGTCGATATGTAACCCCGACGTTCTTGAGTCGAATGGCATGACTTTGTAGCGGTAGAGTCCCAGATCGGTTACGAAACTGGTATGTTCTTGGTCAGGTAAGTGCATGGGTATATGTTTGTAACCGGAATAAGCATCCATAAAGGATAATAATTCGTTCCCAGCCATTGAATCTACGAGCTGATCAATTCGGGGAAGTGTAAAACTGTCTTTCGGGCAAGCTTTGTTCAGGTCTGAGTAATCAACACACGTTCTCCATTTTCCATTCGGCTTTCAGACAAGTACGTGATTGGATACCCACTCCGGGTATAAGGCATCTCGAATAAACCCATTCGATTTCAACTTGTCTACCTCTTCTTTAAGGGCGGCAGATCTTTCTGGATGCATACCATGCCTTTTCTGTCTAACCAGGATATACCACGGGTCAATATTCAAAGTGTGGCTCACAATGTCTAGCGAGATCCCACACATGTCAGAATGCGTCCAGGAGAATACGTCGAGGTTCGTCTGGAGAAATTCAACCAATTTCTCCTGTGTCTGTTGGCTTAACTGAGATCCAATCTTTATCATCTTTGAATCGTCATCATCGTCGATCGGGACATCGATTGTCAATTCAGCCGGGGAAGCTTGACTGTCTTTAGTCTCATCTTTACTTTCAGTGTCTCTCGAGTCAAGATCCTTCTAGAATTGGTTGGGGGTTCCTGGGCCTGGGGCCAGGTACCAATTGTCAATTATCAGCAAAATAGATGCTGAGAGATTCCTCCACGCCCTTCCCTTTCTCCTTTCGCTATGCCCTGCGCAGCTCAGCAACATAACAGGCTCGTCCAGTAGCCTGATCTTCATGAACAATTCCAACCCCACGATCGGTAGGGAACTTTAGAGTCAAGCATCATGGGGCAATGGCTACCCTGAATTCAGCGAGGGTCGGTCGGCCCAAGAAAGCATTATAAGGGCAGTCAATATCTAAAACAACAAGCTGTAGTATCCGGACTCTCCGGCATTCTCCGACCCCAACTCCACTGGTAGTTCCACCACTCCGGTGGGTATAGTAGCACTCCCATTGAAGCCGTGGATTCGAGACTGGCAAGGTTTTAAGTCTTTGACTTCTATCTTCATCTTATTATAAGCTCGCTTAAACAAAATGTTCAAAGAGCTTCCTCTGTCAACCAAGATGATCTTCATCCAAGCAGGACCAACTTGAGCAGATATGACAAGTGGATCGATAGTGGAGTCTTCGACCTTATCAACGTCTCTATTTCGAAACACGATGTCGTCAGTCATCGTCTTCTGTTGCTTGGCCGAAGCCCTATGATCATAAATACTACAACATTCGAAGTCTGCATGCCTGATAGAGCTGGCATACGACTCCATTTTCCTCCAGTTTTGATCTGCTGGATGAGGACCACCACCTATTGTATTTATCACCAACCTTCCACCGGTATAAGCGGGTTCCTCCTATCTTTCCTGGTTTGGTACACAATTCCGAGTTGATGGGCCCGCACCTCCTGATTGCAATGCCCACACAAACAGGTCCAACTCCCGTTCATGTAGCGGCTTTTCAATGAGATCGTGTAAATGACGACACTCATTTGTATTATGGCTGTAGCTTTCATGACATTTGCAAAATTTCCATGTTTTGATTTGTCACTTCGACGATTTGGAACAGGCTTCTTGTACTGCATAGTATTGTAGGTTTGTAGATATACATTCTCTAGCAACGTGTTCAGAGGAGTGTAATTATCGAACATTGGAGCTCTATCTCACGGACCACAGTTTTGATCTTGTTTTTTGTTTTGATTTCCATTATTCCTCTGTTGAGTTTGTTTATTCTGGATATTCAACTGAACTTTCCCGGAGCTCCACCCGGACTTTTTAACTGCAACGTTATTTTGAATTCCCTCCATAATCGGCCCTGCGTCATCCTGCTTCGTAGACTTTTTTGCATCCTCCTTCTTAAGAACCGGGCTACCTTGGAATAAAAATGGTCCAATGACACAGGTGGCTTTCCAGCCAACCAATTTTCAAACTTGGAATCAGGATCAATCTCGTTAGTCAATGCCATCAAGATGGAGTTATCATTGGGAGTGCTTATCTATACACACGCAGCATGAAACCTCTCTAAGTAGCATTTGAGTGTTTCTCCGGGAGCTTGAGTGACACTAGATAGAGTGTTAACATCCTTTGGCCTTGCGACATGCATTCGAAACTGCTCAACAAACTTGGTTACCAGTTGGTCAAAGCAAGAAATAGATCGGGTAGGCAAACGAGTGAACCACATGATGGCTATGTCCCTCAAAGAAATAGGAAAACTATGGCATTTCACTGCATCATCAGCTCTTGCTGCATTCATCAGCCATTCATACTTCAGAATGTGTTGATTGGGATTAGAACTTCCTTCATAGACTGACAAAGCCAGCATTCTGAATCGCCGAGGGGGTTCAGCATAGAGTATTTCATCTGTGAAAGGAGTATGACTCCAGGAGATTCCCCAGTCGTCATTCGTGAGGCCTTGACTCTCACGGATCATCTGACGAATCATGGTTGGTATATCCGGCATCTGGACATTCTATGCACATTGAGCCAAGGTGTAGTCGGGTTCCACAATGAAGGTTGGACAAGACGAGGTCGATGGTTCACGTCTCGCCTCCTTGGTTCTAAGTATTCAGGGACATAAGGTTCAGAAGGACGTTCACGCTGGTGATGGTTTAAATCTGGTTGATTCTGAGCATCGATCCCTGGTTCAACAACGGTAGTGGTAGCGCGGTTGTCTGTGGTGTAGTGAGGAACAGTATCTCCTAGGTAGGAGGGCCCAGCCTGGTAACTGGTCGATGGGCCAACTCTTAGTTGTCCAATGTTCAAAGTGGGTTGATGTCCAGGCTTGGGTTCCCGTCTAGTAGTTGACGTGTAGATCTGTGATGGTAGTCGGATCAGGCTGAACTCTCAATGAAGGAATGAGAAGCATGATCTCTTTTGGGTCTTCTATGCTTTTGGTGATTCAGCTGGTTGGACAACTCTGCGTTGGCGTTCAGCTGTTCAGTAAGTTGCTGACGACTCTGAGTCAGCTCTTGCATAAGCATTTGAAACTCTTGTCGGGTGACGGGGCTAGATGGGTCTGATGGTCCAACAGTATTCTGGTTGGATGGAGGCAGTTGTACGAAATTCTGTCTATCCCATGCTTCTTGATCTACAGCTGTAGAGGCGGTCCTTGTGCTAACCATGGTTAATAATGAAGTCCTTTCCTATATCTGATGAAAATCTGAATAGGCTGGAAGGATTCTAAACTTAAGATCTGGATCATCCTCTTAGATTTGTGCAATCCGGTATCGATGGTAGATCCAAAGAGTAGGAGAAAAACTACGTTATCTCAGTGAAAGCACCAAAGTGTTTGTATCAAAATTGAGCACAACACTCTTCAAAAGTATTTGAAGATATAAAAATGAAGAATAGAAATGTAAAATGAGGACTATCTAATAAACCCTTCAAAAACAAATTAAAACACGCAAAAACACAACAATTTAGAGTGGTTCGGCATATGGCCTACGTCCATTATGAAGTTTGATGATTTTTTTGATATCATTTGCTGATTACAATGGATTATAGTGTTGAAATTCGAGTGCAACAGCAGCTATGGAGTGCAAAGTTGAATTCGACAGAGTCTGGACGTCAAAGAGCCAAAAGATTCTTTTTCTATAGGCCCTAGGGCTCTAATTATAGGCATAGGAGGCAAATATCTCGTTCAGATCTCGGAAGACTTCTTTTGGCACGTGGGGGTCCCACGATCGATTTTAGGCGATTTCGACTCGATCCGTGATCGATACGAACAAATTTTATATCCATCAAGAATTGATCCAATCGAGTCGAAATTTTGCAAGAACTTTCTTTCGGTCGTAGGTAGGCTTTTGTGAAAATTTCATAGCAGTTGGACTTATGCATTGTGAGTTATGATTGACGCAAGTTTGGGCTTTTCGGTCGTCGAAGCGCATCGATGCTCTTCGAATTGATCACTTCGTATCGATACCCTTGCACGTGATGATAGTTAATGTGGCGCTCACTCTTCGGATCGGTCCACTTTTTACGCCGAGTTGACCGAGTCGTTCCAAGACCTTCGCCTCGTTCGTATCGAAGATCGTTGCCTCGTTCGATTCGATGGAGATGGCTTAGTTCGTATCGATGTAGGTGGAATAGTTCGTATCGATGGAGGTGGCTCTGTTTGCATCGATGAAGGTAGCTCTTGTTCATATCGATTAAAGTTGCTTCAACTTGATGGACGCGAACAAGCAATATTGTGATGGATACGAATAGATAGCGATGTTGCTTGGCTTGATGGATACGAATAATGATTACTTGATGGACACGAAGTAGTGATTGTTTGACGGAGACAAACTAAGGTCATGTGATGGATATGAACTAAGGTTAACTGATGGGTTCGAACATGGCCCTTCAGCTGATGGATACGAACTAAGGTTAACTGATGGATTTGAATATGGCCCTTCAGCTGATGGATACGAAGTGGCACGTCCCGATGGATATGAACAGATGTTCGCCGATGGATGCGAAGTAGGCAATAGGTAATCAATACGAAGTGAGGCTATATGTTGACGGATACGAAATTGTCCGATATGAAATAATGGGTTGTGACTTCGATCGATTCGAAATGATGGGTACGAATGAGTTGGCCTTCTTAACTCGCATCGATCATATCTTGAGCATATGAACTTGAATTGACTCGAAATTTGAAACGTTGGCTTTCATAGCTTTGCTCGTCATATGATATCAATTGTAGCTTGATCCGGACTCGGACAAAATTCATCGACATCCATAGTGAACCTGTGCTTACTCGACATTCAGGATGAGCGATCCTTGGTCCTCGGTCAATTCCTTGATATCTCGGCCTTACCAAAAGGTGGGATAACAGATAGATAAAAATAACATAGTTATTAGAATAGGTTGGAATGCGAGGTAAGTAGTGTTGCACAACAAAAGTCTGTCCACCGCAAGGGGCTATTAGCAGTTGTGTATAAATTATATTGGTGTGTGACATATCCAACTGTAAGACCTGAATAATTATATACGCAACATATAGGTAAATGAATATCCTAGTAGAGTCTGCTTCAATCTTTTAGGAGGGGTGTTTCCTTGATTGATTCAGGTAATCTAAATGGGAAGAGAGCGAGGATCAGCGCTATGTCAGTGTGTTAGTACCATATTGGGAAGTAGGAGCTATATATAGGCCGAGACCTAAGCAGTCAGCGGAAAAGATGAGGGTTACACTTAAACGAGATAAACCTCCTACTAGTTCAAGTCACGTTTAGGTCATGCACAACCATGGTATTTTTCTAGTTTGTTTGTTAGTGGCTAGGCTGGATAAATCTTAAGAGTGGTTTTCCAAAAAGAATGGGGTAGTCTGTGGAGCTGAATCTATAATAGTCCTAGGAGATTAGTCCTCAATAGTCCATGGAGCTAAGTCCATAAGAGGAAGAAAACCCAAATTGGGATAGAATATGAATGAACTGCTATAATGCCATTATTATACACTTCGGGATTCCTTACTATGCAAAATGACGAGGATGTGATACTACGTTGATGATGAATCCTAAAGAGGTGTTGTGATTCTAGTGGGGATAGTTTCTTGTTCCAAAGTAGGAATGCGGTACTTATGAATAGACACACACACACACATGTATGTAGTCATGGTCTACTTCAAATAGATGGGGCGTATCATAGGTGTGCGTAAAGTCGAGATGACTAAGTAAAATAAAATGGCGTAACATGTGATGGAAGACGATCAGCATAAACTACTGTGCAAGATGGAAATTGTGAAAGGACAGGTATCTTTATGCATGCTCGGCACCTACAAAGATAGTAGATACAGAAAGTGCCAATCTTGGTCAGTAATTTTATGATTTATCATAATTTATTATTCCATTGTGAGTTATATAGATAGTGCTATAATATGCATTTATTTGTTTATTTGCAGGATACCAAACCAATGATCCATACTTTTGTGGACTTGGATTTCGATTTAGCAAAAATTCAGGTCTACTTGGGTGCAGGCCGTCTCACAAAAATATAAGTAGTTTTCGAGTTTCTGAACCAATTTATGACCAATTTAGAAAGAATTAAGACGATTGACCATCGTAGATCAATTACATTGAATGAAATTCATGAGCCAATACAACCAATTAATAAACGGGTTGGTGGATTAAAAGTTACAAATTAACGGCCAAGATTAGCTATATTTATTCAGAAAAACCAAAGTAGGGGTAGCTTTTGATGAGAGCAGTAGCATTAGAAAGATCTCGGAAAATAATAAACAACGTGAAGACCGTTCACTCATATCTATTCATAGTGAGAGAAAGTGAAAGTTGAAGTTCAAAAAATCAAATAACGATCAATTCTGAAATTTAAGAATTTGAATGTTCAAAAATTGTAACTAATCAAGTATGAATTAAAACATAAAATAAAGGAAGGATGTCAAATAAATTTTCAATAAATGAATGGTAAAAATAATTACTTACTTCGAGAAATAACATAAAATATATCACAGTAAAATATAACACCCCTAATTTTAGTTTAACATTATTTACAAAATTTAATAGCATATATCAAATGGATTTCCTGGCCTCCTCGGCTCTCTGGCCAGCCTCCATCTCAGTTTTACTTGAAAGACTCAAGCTCATTGTTGAGCGCCGCTATTATTCTGCCTATTTTGAGAAAGGCCGCCCTCTAGTTTTTGAATCGTTTTGGCTTGCTGAAAAGACATGGCCGAGACCCGTTTCCCCGTTTTGACCCACTCCTATTGCTGGTTGTATTTCACTTTGTCTTACTGGAGCCACTCTGGGAACCCCTGTCAGCCCTATACTCTAGCCTATTTTTATAAGCCTAATGGCAATCGGGTTATCGTCAGTAAAAACTTCGTTTATTTCTTTAAGTTCAGCGGCACTATTTGGTGTTTCCTTACTATCTCCTTGAACTGTATTCCTTCGGGCCGTGGAAATGAAGTTGTAAAAGAAATGTTGTAATAGATTCAACATCAATTTATATTACCCAATTAATTAGCAAATAAGTGCAAGCATTTACGTCTGACTAATCACGGTGTGGCGAATCTCGGTAGGAATCTCACAAAGAACCACTCTGTCTTGAAGTAGCTCAACTTACTTCAAGCACCTGCCACCACTTGGCAATTCCCGAATGCTTCTAGAAAGGTGGACGATGGATTATCCCCTCGACTCTTGACACTGAATAAGTATCTGATCTCATCGACAGTTGGGGGTTGAAGGAGATGCTCTGTAGATATGATATATAGGCCGTTGAGAAGCGCGTATCCATTAGGATGCAATTGAGAAGGCATGATCATCAAGAAAAATAGCATGTTCCGAATGAATTGATTAAATGAGGGCAATGTTCCAGCCATGCACATGAATCTATTGCATGCGGTAAACCCTTTCGGGGATTATGCGCTTTATCTTCTGGTCCCAGTAATAGAAGTTCTTCCAAAGATAGTCCATGCCTAAGACAAATTTTTCCTAGCATATCTTCTGCAATCTTTGGACCAGACTGAGACCTCCGGATTCAAAATAAATACTGCACCCGACAGCTCGTCTTGGGCAAGATTCACTACGTCCGCTGCGACATCTGACCCTTCAATTCTAGGAAATGAAGTGCTTTAAACTTATGTTGCTCCGAGCATCCCGAATCCATAGCTATTGAAATCAATAAAACCGTTATTAGATGGAAAGATATCTGTGTTCCTTCGGTGCAAAGTGAGTGATCGTGTTGTGTGTGATGTGCTACATAATACTCTAAATTTCTACAAGTTTGAAATATGGAAAGCGACAACACTTCGATATTTGACCAGAGTAACCATCTCAACCGTGCCATCCTAACTTCGAAAAATGATCCACGTTAAGATTTGTTGTGTTTATCGAGTTACGGTTCCATCGATGAGCTTTGAAGGATAGTAATATATGCAGTTTTACAGTGAAGTCCAAATATGCAAGGCTAAAGCTTGTTGGAGTTAGATGTTCAAGTATGCAAAAGGCAGTAAATTTTGTATCCACCATGGTTCGAGTTTGATCGTTCCGCTGAAGCATGTGTTCGTATCGATCGAAGACGCTGACCGATAACCTTTTCGTATTGATACATTTTGTATCAATCAATCTGCGCGTATCGATCATTTGTTATCGATCCAGGCTATTCAGAGTCGTATCCATCGATGCCCATCGGTACGCACCGCCACACTTCCCAGGTCGATACGAAACATGCTCCACACTTCTTAGATTGATCATGAGGACTGCTTGAAACCATCTCCCAAGCATTCTGATCGATCCATCGGTACAAATTAGAGAAAATTCGAGGTCAGTGACTCCATCATCTCCTTCTAGTGCTCTCCTTCTTCCCCAAGCCTCTAAGTTACCATTAACTACTTCCTCGACCTGATCCTAGCCTCACTCCGGCACCATAGACACCGAAGTTGGCCATCACCATGAACGAAAGGGCATGAAGGTTGATGCATGTCATTAGAAACGTGGATCTACTGGTTATTTACCTAGCTTGAAGGAAATGGATTAAGGGTTAGTGGATTAGCTGTCTGAAGACAAGAGTTCTGTAGTATTTCTTTTCTTCAATTAATAAGAAATAGCGAAAACCGGTGACAATTTTTCCAAGTCCAAAATCAATTTATACTTCTTCATATCGACCTGGGGGACGATTCATATCCCAGTCATATAGACCGATAGAGGTGGTCAACTCCCATCGATACAAAGGGCGTTGCACAATCATATCTGGATCATTCATGTCCATCGATACCGAGAACGACATTCACATCCATCAACACAAGGCAATCCAGAGCCTAACATTTCGTATCCATCAATGTGAAGTCAGCACTTCGTATCCATCGATGCAAACAGCTCCCAAGCCCATTATTTCATATCCATTGATATGAAGATCACTGCATGATTATGTTTAGACCGTTCGACTTCATCGGTACGAAACATCGCTTTTGTATCCATCTATTTGAGGCCCAAAATTTCATATCCATCGATATGAAGCACTCATTATGTATATCTATCTCATATCGACCGCCATCGATACAAAGTCCATCAAGATGCATCCCAGATCGATCCAGGAGAGGATCAATATGAAAAAAAGGGTCAAAACGACTATCGATCGTTGTTGCAACTCGGATTTCACATCGGTCTAGGAGATGATCAATACGAAACTCGATTCAAAAAAAAGGGAAAGAATTTGACAACGACCTGTGAACGTGCAAACATGAATGGGAATCAGGTCAACATTCGCGCATGTATGCCATATTAACATTCGATTTTCAAAGTTAATAGGAATTGAATGCTTGCCTGGTGATAATCAGTACAATAAACAACAAATTGCTTGCACCCGGCCTTCAGTATACTATTGAAATTCTACCAAAGGTCACATCACCTGTGAAAGAACGACAAGTGCTTAGAAAATCAGCATGAATCTTTTCGGAATGAAGATAGCATCTTTTCAAAGCACATCATGTTGACGCAGGACGTACTTTGGGGGGTGAATGTTATCCCGCCTTTTGGCAAGGCCGAGACACCGGTACTTGACTAGAGACTAAAGACAATCCACCCCAAAGATCAGTTATCTATAGGTTCACGATGGATATAAGCAAGCTTGGTCCAAGTCCGTATTGAGCTACAATTAGCATGGTATGACAAACAAGGCTATGAAAGGCAACATTCAAAATTTCGGCTCAATCGGAGTTCGTATGCCCAAATTATGAATCGATCAAGATCCATGTGGACACACCAATTTTGTATCCATCAACCCACATTCATCGTTTCGTATCCATCGAGATCGATACGAAACGAGCACAAGTCCATCACTCAACATCTATCCATTTCGTATCCATCAAGATTTCAACAGACTTCAACATCGCATGGACCGATCATGTTTCATTATCCAATAGCAGCATGCATCGTATCAATCACCTGATCGATACAAAGAGAAGGGCCACAAATCGATACGAAAACAAAGCCACATCATCGACACAAAGTGCTTAGAATCAGATGGATGCAAAAGCCACAGTCAAATCGAAGGAAACTGTCTATAAGAATGGAATATGGATCTCCACCGCCATGTCATCAACGTGAGATGATCGATACGAATTGTATCGATACGAAGAGGATCAATGCACAATTGATCGATACGAAGTCTTCAGCCTTCCTAGCAAATTCAATCTTGGATTGATCATATCTCTCAAACTACAATTCCAAATGCCATGAAATTTTGACAGGAGCTTGCATGTCAACTCAAGAACTTCCATGATTGATCGCAGCTTAATTGGGCCATTTCTTAATCGATACGAAGCATGCATGGATCGATAAGGGATCGATCCCAAATGACACCAGATCGATCATATGGGCCCACCTACGTATGAGAAAGGGTATTCCGAGATTTGAGGCTGATATTTCCAACTTTGCACTTATAAATAGCACCCCTATTCCAACTAAAAGAGGACTTTTGGAACTTCTACTCTGCTGCTCTACTCAAACTCCATTGTAGCTTTTGTGCTAGCAATTGTACTGTTGTAAATCAGTTGAGAATCAGCAATAAACATCAAACTCTTCAAAGTGGACGTAGGATACAACACCGAACTACTATAAATTCTTGCCCTTTCCTATTACTGCTTACATTTCTTGGTGTGATTGTTAGATTAGCCTCATTTTTCTTTTAGTTTCTTCATTCTGATCTCTTCAATTACATCCGACGAGTGTTATGGCCTTTTTTGGTGTAAACACCGATCCCCAACTGAGAACTCTAAACTTTTTCGTCTATTATCTGCGTAACTTTTTTGCCTAGACTGAGCCTCCTTCATCCAAACTCAAATGACCTCTTGTAGCTTCTCCAACCAAATCTGAACCAAGAACCAACCTGTCCTCGGTCTCTAACCAACAAACGGAAGATTTGCATGGCCTTCTATACAAAGCTTCAAATGATGCCATCGCAACACTAGTCTGATAAGTGTTGTTATATAAAAACTGGACTAAATGCAAATGGTCTTCCCATGATCCCCCAAAATCTAATACATGTTAGTCCTTGAGATGATGGTTTTGATGACAACAAACTTAGAATAAGATTATAAAATATAAATACTAACATTATAGTTTAGATATATGTGTATATGCAGGATTTAACCATGCAGGTACCAAGAATGAAGACTGTACAGTATAGAGATTCAAGACTGAAGATATCAAGATTAAAGACTCATGAGTATCAAGATTATCAAGAGTTCAAGATTTCAAGATAAGTAATTTAATTAGGAATTTTCTTAAAACTCCTAGAAAAGCACTGGCATCTTAAAATCCAAGTTATTCGCGGAATGGAATCCACTTCGAGCCTGTTAAAGGGATGGAACCTATGAAAAATCTAGTGGAACATTGTTTTGTATCCGCTAAACTTTTATTCAAAATGTTTTACAAAATTATATCTTGTTTTCGAAATGTTTTCAAAATCTTCCTTTTAAAAGAATTAAAAACATCTATCCTGGTTTAATACTTTTAGCCTCAAAATAATCTTTATTTTGAAAATCAAATTATCCTTGGTTTTAAACTAGCTTTTAATAATAATATATTTAATTTTTAATATTTATACTTAGATTTAAATATAAAATTATAGTAAAATTTACATATACCAAAATATTATTCTCTATATTTACTCATGTATTTTAACTATAGCTAAGTATATTTATAAAGTTTAAAATAGTTTTAATATAAGATAGAAGTTATTTTCAAAGAAAAACAAATCACCAAAATATCCTTTGGCATGTCGACATACTCAAGTACCCCATGTCGACAGTAGTTGATTTCAAAATTTGAATTACAAAAGAAGTGTCTATTTGTCATATCTCTTCACGAATGGACATGGCTGTTCTACTATAAATAGGGGTGGTTTTGAACGAATTTGTTATCATATTTTTCTGGTTTTCACTCCTCTTCTTCTTCCGCATTTCTTTATACATATTCTTACCATTACTCTGCCGAAATCAACATTGAATCTAACTAGATCATTTTTGATTTGATTCTCTACACTATCTCAACAAGATCTCAGTGTATTCAGAGTTAAAGACTTCTTTGTAAACAATTTAGCGAGAAAATGTGTGATTATAGCCTTGGAAATCAATCAAGTTAGAAAAGGTGTGATTGTGGCCTTGGAAATCAATCAAGTTAGAAAAGGTGTGATTGTAGCCCAGGAAATCAATTGGGTGAACTTGTTGCCTCTGAAATCAAGTATCTCTACCCAGAGGATTGTGAATCTGGAGTGGTGTACCTCATGGCCTTAAAATCGAGGGCATAATTGTACAATTTCTTTTGAAAGGAAATTCGTATTTATGTGCGGGACTGGATGTAGGGTAACTCCGAAACAGTATAAAATCCGGTGTGTTCTTTCCATTATTGCTTTTACTTTATTTCTGCATCTGTGTTTGATTCTGTGATCATATCTGTGTCTGAATATTGTGTACGTTTGTGTTCAAATTAACAAAAAATCAAAAAGATCTAGTAATTTGTTTAAACACTATTCACCTCCCCTCTAGTGTTAATCCTAGCCTTAAGATCTGTATTCCGCATTTCTCACATTTGTTATCAAAGCAAGGTTTTCAAAGTTTTATAATATGATTTTTGAAAAAGTTTTTAAAATGTCTTTGTTTAAATTTTTTGTTAATACTAGTTTAGAAATATTCAGATCATCATTGTCTCATGAGTCTACATATAATCAATATTCAAATTCAAGTTGTCTACTAAGATTGTTTGATGTGCAGGAAACATGCTTTATGGGGGTTGAGGAATCAATCCACAGCGGACAAATTGTGCAGATCAAAAAGAATAAATGGATACTCGATAGTGGATGCTCTAGACACATGACTGGTAATCCAGTCATGCTAAATGATATAATATGCAAAGTCGGAGGACTGGTTAATTTCGGAGACAATTCAAAAGGATGTGTGATTGGCATCGGCAAAGTCGGTAACTCTGAAACTCCTATTATTACTAATGTTTTTCTAGTTAAGAATCTGAAACATAATCTGCTAAGTATAAGTCAACTTTGCGATAAATGATATAAAATTAAATTTGAAAAAGATAAGTGTCACATTGAAGATAATAATTCAACCATAATATATAAGGGAACTAGGAAATAGAATATTTATATTCTTAGTATGAAAGTTTCAAATGATAACCTATGTCTTTTGGCAAATACAAGTGACCCTTGGATTTGGCATAAGTGATTTGGGCATTTGAATTTCAAACTCTTATCTAGACTGTCAAAACATGATCTAGTAAGAGGTCTCCCTAAAATGAATTTTAAAGTAGATAGTCTATGTGATGCACATCAATTAGGAAAACTTAGAAAAAGTTCCTTTAAATTAAAAGATATGATTTCAACTTCAAAACCTCTTGAATTACTTCACCTTGATTTATTTGGTCCATCTCAAATTTTGTCAATAATCATAGTAAATATGTTTTTGTAATTGTAGATGATTATTCTAGATTTACATGGAAAATATTTTTGAAACATAAAAGTGATACTTTTGAATGTTTTAAGAACTTTACAAAAAGGATTCAAAATCAATTTTCTCTAAATATGATAACCATCCGTAGTGATCACGGTGGTGAATTTGAAAATGAAAAGTTTGAGGAATTCTGCAATAAAAAGAGAATAACTCACAATTTTTCATTTCCAAAAACTCCACAATAAAACGGGGTAGTAGAACGTAAAAATAGGACGATTCAAGGGTGTGTGAGAACTATGCTTTCAGATAGTAAATTATCAAAGTATTTTTGGGCAGAAGCAGTTGCTACCGCCTGTTATATTTTAAATAGAATTTTAATTAGACCTTTAACTGATAAGACATCTTATGAACTTCTTTACAGAAAAAAACTTAAGGTATCTTATTTAAGAATTTTTGGAAACAAATGTTTTATTTTAAATACAAAAGATAACTTAGATAAATTTGATCCTAAATCCGACAAATGTATCTTTATGGATATTCAAATAAAAGTAAAGCATAGTTTAAGAATTAACACCATCGAAGAAACAATGCATGTTTCATTCGATGAAAATCACAAAATTTTTTGAAGATGCAAATGATGAATAAGATTTAATCACTTAAAATCAAGAGTTAACTGAAACTAATAATGAAATTAATCATCCTAATAAAAGGACTAAACTTTTAAATGATCATCTTATAGAAAATATACTAGGAGATATGCAATCTGTTGCTAAAACTAGAAATCAACTAAGTAAAATGAGCATGTAGCCATTATATCAACTATTGAACCCAAAAATCCAAAAGAAGCATCAATTGATGATTCATGAATTTTGGTTATGCTAGAACTAAATTAATTCACTAGAAATGATGTTTGGGAACTTGTTCCTAGACCTGGAAAAAAAAGCTATAATTGGTACTAAATGGGTTTATAAAAATAAAATGAATGAACTAGGAGAGGTTGTTAGAAATAAAGACCGGTTAGTCGCTCAAGGTTATTGTCAAGAAGACGGAATAGATATTGACGAAACTTTTGCTCCGGTAGCAAGATTAAAAGTCATTAGGATTCTACTTGCTTTCGCAAATCATAATAATTTCAAATTATATCAAATGGATGTTAAAAATGACTTTTTAAATGGATTTGTAAAAGAGGAAGTATATGTTGAACAACCACCACTTTTTGAAAATAAAAAATTACCAAGTCATGTTTACAAACTTAAGAAAGCTCTATATGGTCTAAAACAAGCTCCTACAGCCTGGTATAACAGACTAAGATCTTACTTATTACAATTAAATTTTAAAATTGGTAAAGTAGATAATACTCTTTTTATTAAAAGAAATAAAAATGATATTCAACTAGTACAAGTCTACGTAGATGATATCATTTTTGGATCAACTAATTTTGAAATGAATAAAGAATTTTCTGAAATAATGACAAAAGAGTTTGAGATGAGTCATATGGGTAAATTAAACTTCTTTCTAGGATTACAAATAAAACAATTAGATAATGGTATCTTTATTAGTCAAGAAAAATATGCTAAAGACTTAGTTAGTAAATTTGATTTGTCTACTGCAAATGGAAAACCCACTCCCATGGCAACCAATGAGTACCTAAGTAAAGAAGATCTCTCGAAAGATGTAGATAAAAAATTATATAGAGGAATGATTGGATCGCCACTCTATATCACTGCTAGTGGACCTGAAATCATGCATAGTGTTTGTCTCTGTGCAAGATATCAATCCCAAGCTAAAGAAACCCACTTAAAAGCCGTAAAACGTATCATAAGATATGTTAAACACACCTTTGATTATGACTTATTTTACCCTAAAATGATTCTTTTGACTTAATATCTTACTGTGATGCTGATTATGCTGGTTGTAAATCAGACCGAAAAGTACAAGTGGAACTTGTCACTTTTTGGGGCATTCTCTGATTTCTTGGTTTAGTAAAAAGCAAAATACAATTTTTTATCAAAACCGAAGCATAGTATATTTCTGTTGCTTTAGCCTGTTCTCAAGTAATATATGCAACAAACTTTAAAATATTTTGGTTTAAATATCTCAAAATCACCAATTTATTGTGACATTACTAGTGCAATAAATTTATCCAAAAATACTATTCATCATGCTCGAACTAAACATATTGATATCAGACACCATTTTCTCATAGATAATATAGTAAGGAAGTAATTACTCTCGATTATATCAATTCTGATAATCAAATTGCTGATATGTTAACAAAAACCATTAAATGAATCTATATTTACTAAATTAAGAAGAGAATTAGGTATTTGTTCAATAACTGAAATATAAAATATAAATAACAAAGTATAATTAAAAATTAAAACAAAATAAATCAAGTAGTAAAAATTTCAAGCGCAATGTCGACATCCCCCCTATACCCATGTCGACATATAACGATTTTTATTTTTTGAAATTTTTCCCACCAAAATTCAAATATGTGGTTATATATTCTTCTTATTTTCGAAATTTTTATCATTCTTTCTGTTTCCTTTCTGTTCTAACTTCTGAAATCTATAAAACTATGGCCTCCTCTTTCAAGTCAAACAAAAATTCAACTTTTTCGTTCCCTTCTCCTACTTTTGGACCGTTTCAATGAACCACGCTTGCACGAGTAACGAAAATGGAGGATTTTTTGAAGGATGCACTGCAACTAATGACTGAAATTCAAATGGTGCAACTTAGAATGGAAAAAGAACAAGAACGGTGAGGCAAAATCCTTAGAAATTTGCAAAAATTTCTAATGGACAATCACGCTAATCCGATCTTGATTGATGAAGAGTCTTCAGGAGATCAAGTGCTAGAGGACAGCGAGGAAGAAGAAGAAGTCTTTATGGAAGAAGAGCATGCTGAAGGTGACGACAAAGTTGTTTGCGTTGGTGAAGTGTGTTTTGACAAAGATGAAAATCTTGTCGAACAACATGAAAATTTCTGTTTCCACTATCCAAATTGATCGGTTCATAGATCTCCCATTTTCAAGGACACGCGTTAGTTTATTTTCGTTCTTTCTTATTGTTGTATGTTTTTATCTACGTTCTCTACGCAAATGTACATATAACAATATAATTAATAAATAATTTATGTGCTTATATTTGATTTATCATAAGTATTATCAAAGATTCTTAGGAAAGTTAGTGGCTTAGGACTAAATTTTAGTATTAGAATTAAGTGTTGATTATTTATAATAAAACTATCATTATAATCATATAGTATTAGATTAAGGGGAGTTACATTATTTCGAGTTAGTTTTTGTTGATGACAAAGGGGGAGAAGTATAAAATAGGATAGGTAGGCATAGATTAAGGGGGAGTTATTAGGATAGAAATATTATAAACAAAGGTTGTCGTCATCAAAAAGGGGGAGATTGTTAGTCCTTGAGATGATAGTTTTGATGACAACAACCTTAGAATAAGATTATAAAATATAAATACTAACATTATAGTTTAGATATATATGTATATCAGGATTTAACCGTGCAGGTACCAAGAATAAAGACTGTACAGTATAGAGATTCAAGACTGAAGATATCAAGATTGAAGACTCATGAGTATCAAGATTATCAAGAGTTCAAGATAAGTAATTTAATTAGGAATTTTTTTAAAGCTCCTAGAAAAGCACTGGCATATTATAATCCAATTTATTCGTGGAACGGAATCCACTTCGTGCCTATTAAAGGGATGGAACCCTAAGTAGGATGGAACCTACGAAAAATCTATTGGAACATTGTTTTGTATCCGCTAATTTTTATTCAAAATGTTTTCAAAATCTTCCTTTTCAAAGAATCAAAAACATCTATCCTGGTTTTAATACTTTTAGCCTCAAAATAATCTTTATTTTGAAAATCAAATTATCCTTGGTTTTAAACTATCTTTTAATAATAATAGATTTAATTTTTAATATTTATACTTAGATTTAAATATAAAATTATAGTAAAATTTTATATATACCAAAATATTATTCTCTATATTTACTTATGTATTTTAACTATAGTTAAGTATATTTATAAAGTTTAAAATAGTTTTAATATAAGATAGAAGTTATTTTCAAAGAAAAACAAATCACCAAAATATCCTTTGGCATGTCGACATACTCAAGTACCCCATGTCGACATGGTAGTAGTTGATTTCAAAATTTGAATTTCAAAATAAGTGTCTATTCGTCATATCCCTTCACGAATGGACATGGCTGTTGTTCTACTATAAATAGGGACGGTTTTGAACGAATTTGTAATCATATTTTTCTAGTTTTCATTCCTCTTCTTCTTCCACATTTCTTTATACATATTCTTACCATTACTCTGCCGAAATCAACATTGAATCTAACTAGATCATTTTTGTTTGATTCTCTATCACTATCTCAACAAGATCTCAATGCTATTCAAAGTTATACACTTCTTTGTAATCAATTTAGCGAGAAAAGGTGTGATTGTAGCCTTGGAAATCAATCAAGTTAGAAAAGGTGTGATTGTGACCTTGGAAATCAATCAAGTTAGAAAATATGTGATTGTAGCCTAGGAAATCAATTGGGTGAACTTGTTGCCCCTGAAATTAAGTATCTCTATCCAAAGGATTGTGAATCTGGAGTGGTATACCTCGTGGCCTTGAAAGGGTGTAATTGTACAATTTGCTTTTAAAAGGAAATTCGTACTTGTGTGCGAGACTGGATATAGGGTAACTCCAAACCAGTATAAAATTCGGTGTGTTCTTTCCTTTATTGCTTTTAATTTATTTCTGCATCTGTGTTTGATTCTGTGATCATATCTATGTCTGAATATTGCATATATTTGTGTTCAAATTAACAAAAACTCAAAAAGATTTAGTAATTTCTTTAAATACTATTCACCCTCCTCTAGTGTTAATCCTAGCCTTAAGATCCGTATTCCGCATTTCTCACAATACACAAGTTCATAACAAATCTTCCAAGATTTTGCTAACTCTTTCTATTTGCCCTATCGTCTGCGGATGGCAAGCGGTACTCATCTTGAGCTTGGTTCCCAAAACTTCCTGTAGGCTCTTCCAGAACTCGCTAGTGAATAAGGAATCTCTATCATTTACTATACTACTAGATATTCCATGCAGTTAACTACTGCTTTCATAAACAACTTCGCTAAACAGGTGTCGTTTTGGTTGACTTAACTGGAAAGAAATGGGCACTCTTGGTCAATCTGTCCACTACGACCGATATACTTTCATTTCCTTTGTTTGAACCTGGCAACCCGTCAATAAAATCCATAGAAATAGAATCCCATTTCCATACCAGAATATCTAATAACTGAAGCAACCCACTCGGCTTCCGATGTTCGGCTTTTACCTGTTGGCAGTTCAAACACTGCTTCACCCATAAGCCCACATCTCACTTCATGCCTTCCCAGAAGAAACTTCTCTTCATATCCTGATACATCTTAGATCCACTCGGATGAATAGTGAACTTTGAATGATGGCATTCCTCTAAAAATTCTTTCCTTATGTTTCCTACACTTGGAGCACATAATCTCCCTTTCTTTCTCAACCATCCATTTTGGTCAAGACTGAAGTCCTTTAAGTCACCTCTCTCAGTTCCACCTCTTAACTTCCTGATTCGTTCAGCTAATACTGGATCCTCCTCCTGTTTAGAAGCAATCCTTTCGAACATCACTGGTCGAACTTCCAAACAAGATAATATAACAGTCTCTCCACTAGACCCAGTTTGGATCTCCACTGGATTCTATAAGCTGACAAGGCTTCTAAATCTTTTCATTCAGCATTCATTGCTAACACTGCATTCTGATATTTCCTACTAAGTGCATCTGCAACCTTATTTCCTTTCCTCGGTGTGTACTCAATCCCAAAATCATAAGCAGCGATGTACTCTAACAACCTCTGTTGTCTGATGTTCAGCTTCTTCTGAGAGAATAAATACTTTAGGGACTTATGATCTGCATATAACTCAAATCTCTCTCCCAAAAGGTAATGTCTCACACGTTCAACGCAAAAATCGCTACATCCAATTTCAAATCATGCATCAAATATCGAACCTCATGCGGTCTAAGTTGTCTAGAAGCATAGGCAATCAATTTACCTTTCTGCATCACAACAGCTCCCAATCCTGTTCCACACGCATCTATATGAACACCTAAATCCTGATTCTCTTTCGGAACAACCAAAACTGGTGCATGGGTCAATAAGTGTTTCAAACTCTGGAGCGCTTTCTCACACTTATCGATCGACACAAACTTCACATCATTCCTCATTAGCTTGGTCATCTTTGTTGATATACATGAAAAATCTTTAATGAGTCTTTGATAATAACTAGGGAAAGTCTGTCTGAGTCACTGTCTCGGATTTCTTCCAACTATTCACCGCTTCAATCTTAGTCGGATCTACTGATAACCCTTTCTTTGAGACCACGTAAGCAAGAAACTTCACTTCCTTCTCTTATAAATGACACTTTGAAAACTTCACCTTTAGCTTGATGCTGCCTCAGCGTCTCAAGCATCACTCTAAGATGAACTTCATGCTCCTTCTCATCCTTACAGTATATCAAGATATCCTCTATGAAAATCAACATGAACCTATCCAAGTGCTCTCAAAAACCTAGTTCATCAAATTCACAAAAAAGGTCAGCGCATTAGTCAGTCCGAGTGGCATAACTAATCATTCGTATGATCCATATCTGGTCCTAAACGCCTTCAAAAGTATATTACCCTCGCTACTCTGAGATGATGTAAACCTGTCGCTAAATCCAACTGGGAAAATACCTTAGCTCCACTTAACTAATCGAATAAATTGTCAATCCTTGGCAATGGATATCGATTCTTTATCATCCTCTTATTCAACTTACGATAATCGATACATAGCCTTAACGATTCATTCGGTTTCTTAACAAACACTACGGCTGCTCCCCAAGGTTAACTACTCGGTCTGATAAAACTCCCGCCTTCCATATCCACTAACTGCACCTTTAACTCCCTCATCTCTGTAGGGGTCGTCCTGCTTAGTGCCCTACTCAATGATTCTGCTCCTGGAACCAAATCTTTCCGAAACTCAATGGCTCGTTTCGGTGGCAATCCAACTACATGCTCAAAAAAAACCGTGAATTCTCTGACCATGAAAACCTAATTCAGCTCATCTTCCAACTCCATAACTCCCAACAAAGCATTCACCTCACTACTAAGGCTTCCTACGGTATAAACAATCCTGTCGCTAATATCAGGATGCTTAAGCGATATTTTCCTACCATGGCAAAATACCCGAGCATCATACTCGCTTAACCAATCCATCCCTGGAATAATTCCGAACCCCACAAAATCAAACACGTGCAAACTGAAAAAAAGCATGACCTAACAAGTTGAATTCTAACTGGTCGTTTCTCAACCGCAGAGTTGCATACCCTTCTGTTGGATTCGCAACCCGTAAGGAAATAACTAAATATGTGAGTTTTAGGTTAAGCTTATCTATCAAACATCTAGATGTGAAAGTATGTGATGCACCAATATCAAATAGAACGCTAATAGACATACCATAAATCTGAAGCGTATCTCGTAAAATTGCATTTCCTTCCTCCTGAGCTATTGGAGTCTAAGTAGCAGGCTCCAATACATACACCTTGCCCTTTCTATCCTTAGAGGGCTCCTTGCATTGATTCTTATAGTGGCCAATCCGGTCGCAATTGAAACACAGGACATTCTTCTTTCCGACCACCTCCTTTGCCTTTCCAGCACGACACTCATTAGCAAAATGCCCCTTCTTGTCGCATCTCTTAGCTACTCCACCTTTCTGAGCACCCTTTTTAGGAAAGAATTTCCTCTCTGACTCTGACCAAACTAGACCTCCTTAGCCTTACTCTTCTCTAGAGAATCAAGCATCTCCTCATGCCTTAAGGCCATCTCTACTATAAAGTAAGAAGGATCTCTAATATAAGGTAATGTAGAACTTTCTAACTCAGGCTTCAACCCCCTAATAAACTTCTCATTCCTCTTCATCACTGTATCCACTGAAGCACACCCATATCCAACCAACTCCTCAAACCTTCTAGCATACTCCAGAATAGACATCTCTCCTTGCTCTAACTGAGCAAACTTTCTGATCAGAGTTGACTGTTCCATCATAGACATAAACCTCTCTTGGAACATCCTCTTCAAATATGCCTATGTCAAGGTCTCTTCATCCACACCAGCCATTACGTTGTTCCACCAAAACGAAGCTGCTTCTTGAAGCTATCTCGAAACAGACCTCATCTTCTGCTCATCATTGAGCCCCAAGTCTTCAAAGATTCTCTCACAGTGGAGCAACCAATTCTCCACCTCTATAGCATCCTATGTTCCCAGAAATGGTTTCCCTCCAAGCTTAGTGTAATTCCGCTCAGCTTAGCATAATGGTTAACTACTAGAACTTCTGGAACTCCTGCTCATGCAGCGTCTCCCCTACCATTCTTGATGCAATTCCAACTTTTATTATATTCACAAAAAACTGATACATAGTTTCCATGTCCACTTGCAGGACTCCAGCACCCACATTCTCTACTTATCTTTGTCCTTGGGTCCTCCTCGTATTGGGTATGGCATTCCCATCGGTGCGCTCCCCTCCTGGGCTAACTCTTCCTCTTCTACCATCCATATCTGTATTCAAACCTCATGAGATATAAAAAAATAACCTAACAAAGATTGAAAACTAGAGATAAGGTGCATACTTATATATAACAATTACAAGTACGCTATTATAGCGTTATCACATACCACAATCTTACTCTAATTCCTAAAGATTATATTATTAAAAATTATTATTTTAAAGTCTTTCATAAACCTATGCTCTGATACCAAATTGTAATATCCCGTATTTGGAGGCCAAAAGTTAAGCGCTATAGATGTTGTAGTTATCTATAGTATTATCTTCTGGTGACAAAATATGGTAATGCTAATGGTATCCATAATATTGAAAGAACTTGTATGAACAAAACACAACTTTCAAAAACAACGTTTTACTGATTACATTTCAAAACAATAATTCATATCCAAGTTACATAATCCCTTGACATTTCTCAGGCAATGATCAAATATATCAATTACAAAATATGCCAAGTGCGACATATGACGATCCCCCCTTGGTTGACCAGAGTCAATATAGTCATATTTGACTTAATACACATAGTGAAAATAAATGGAATAAACTGTAACTCCTAATTGCTATCCATCAGCCACCTGCCCGTCCTTGGAAGCTTTATTTGCCAAAATTACGAAAACCTCAACCTCAGCCTACCCAAATCAATTTTGAGAACCTAAGAATTTAAGGGGAAACAAAAACTTCGAGTCAGACATAAAGCTTGGTGTGAATAATACTATACATCTAAGTTTACTGGTATTAAGCGAGACCACGCCGCTTAGTGGAATGGATTTCCCCTTACTAATATCCTCTTTAAACATATATTTTGCAAATCTTTTCCTGCTATCAAACTGGTTAATCAAACTGATTAAAATAATAATAGCAATGTCTGTTAAGCTATAATCGTGTAACTAATGGACTATCCGTCCACAAGTAATAAATGGACTATCTGTTCGAAAGCTGTCCTGACTGTCCGTAAACTGGACTAATTGCCCGCAAATTGGACTGACTGTCTAAGCCAAAATGGACTATCTGTCCGAATCATTTTCATAGGGTTAACTATCCTTCATCTTTTTTCTTGAAAACCTTTTCAAAATGATCTAACCTTTTAAATCGTACTTATACAAGGAAAATATATTCTTAGCTTTACTCTAAGCTATTTTGCCATGTTATATATACTTTACCCATAATAATGTTGATGAATTTTAATGAGGATTATCTATCCCCTCAAAATAAGTTAAAACCATTTTTTAACTTGAAAACATTTAAGCTATGTTGCCTAGTTAGTATATTCAAAACCTTTGATTAAGACCTTTAAATAACCCTTTTGAAATCTTGAAGGTAACCTTTTCGAAACTATTAAAAGCGTTTCCTTCAAAAGCTTTAAAACATTAGACATCTTTCTTTACAACCTTTAAACCATGCCTTTTGAAAACATTGGGAAAACCTTTCCCCTTAGACCTTTCAAAACCATTAGAAAACCTTCCTTCGAAACCTTCTGAAAACATTGGGGAACCATACCTTCGAAACCTGCATTTAAAATCCATTCGAAATCATTAAAACACTAAATCTCTCAAAAGTCTTTGGGTTCAATCTATCACATGTGGAAACCTTTCGAAACCATTCAAAAATTTACTCATTCGAAAGCTTTGAAAACCGTTTCGGTTGAAACCATTTGGCCGTGCCTTCAAGTAGAGAAAAGGTCAAAAAAATCCTTTCAAAATCATTCCTAAGTAAAGAAGTGTGGGTGTTGAAACCATCCCTTCGAAAGTATATAGAAGTGGTCAAGTTTAAAAAGAAAAGCAAAACAACCCTTTCGAAGCCAATCAGGTCGAAAGGTAGAAAAAGGCAATCAAGGGCTTCGACTTAGTCGAAAGCAATTATTTAAAAACAAAGGCGCAACCCAATCGAAACCATTTCTTTAAAACCAATTGACCTGGTCGAAACCCAACCCAGTTGAAAGTTACTCAGTCGAAAGCAAGCAGGTGTGCATTTTCATTTAAAAGCAAAGTATCACTTCAAACCTTTCGGATCCCCTAGTTTCGACCCTATATCTTCCACCAATATCCAATTCACTACGTACTAGTTAATGATACCATGTGCGTTGGCTTCGATGGAGTCGGCGATGAAGAGAGGCAAAAGCCTGGTGCTGAAAGCATCGAAACAACAAAAACCATGTAGATTAGTCCCTTTTAAACTATTTCATTGTACTTAACCTGCCTTGTTCGTCAAATTGTGATTGGTTGCAAGTTTCACTTTTCTAAAAGTGCTGCCAAATTCCAGAAATAACTACTTTGAATTATTTACAAAATGCTCCTTCTCCTTTTTATAAATATATAAAACATTTAAGTCTCATACCTTAAATAATTTTATATATCCATTAAAATACTTAGGAAAATTCTACAAAAATTCCAAAAAGTCACTTTTAATATGTGTTCTAATATATATTAATTTCAGACCTAAACCATTAATTATTTAATCGTAAATAATTTTTAACCAAAAATAACATTTTCTTCACTAGACAATTCATATAAAATCCACGTAAACTCAAAAAATTATGAAAATTGAAAGCCATTTCTAAAATATCATTTCTGGTCTCTATAAAAATTCGCAAGGCATTTGAATGTCATTTGATAGGTTATTCCCCTTAAAACATGTCATAAAGTTTATATAAACAAACATAAATCATCAACAAGTATATATAATCATTCCATCGTTCAAAAATATGGCAAATCGTTTTAAATAGGTTTAGATTTCATCTTAAATCCAAAAACAATAAGAAATTTGAGATATAGTCGTTATTCACCTTAGCTTTAGAGATTAAAGAGCTTGAGATTTGAATGGATTTAATTTGATTTAGCTTCTTCCTTTGCTTTTCTTAATCTTCTTCCTCTTTCTCTTCTTAATGGTGGCTGACTCAAGTTCAGAAATTTTGATAAATGAAAAACGGACGTGCATGGAGATACACCGCCAAGGTTTAAGGGAATAAGAATGGCCTCTTTCTTATTTTTCCACTGCTCTATTTCATTTTAACTCTTATTTTAATTCATTAGTTAAATAGCACGGCTACCCTTTAATAAATATCAAATCTCAAACCCCTAATCAATACATTATTTTATTTAGTTTAACTAATTAAATATCCTAAATAATATTACCAAGAATATGGCGTGTTACAATTATTCACAACAGACTGTTTGTCTGACCTAAAGTTTTTCCCCCTCTTAAACTCTCGGGTGCTTATTTGAGTAAGTCGGGAGTAAGGGATCTCTGGTTTTTAGTTAGACAAATAAGCTTTTGGAGACGTGCATGAGGCAAGAAGGCTATATTAGAAGATCTTTTTAATCCGTTGTGTAGCTCATTTTGTTTGAATAGCTGTAATGACAGAAATTATAACTTTCAAGCAGTAGTAGACTCTGACAACCAATGAGTCATCTTCATGTGTCGCTCTTGGAGTATTTTGGGATAATTATATTTTCTCTAAATGTGGAATCAAATGTAATTATGTAATGAATATGAAATCATATTTGTGAAATGAAATGCGAAAACTTATTATTAAATTATATTTGAAAATTTTCATATTCATGTGCTTCTAATTATTGATATGACAACCTAGCAGCATTTTGTCATTGGAAATTAATATTACGGATGATTGCAACATGCATAGCACTTAGTTTCGGGCCTCAAAATGATGGATGTTACATAAAACAACATTGCTAAAAGGCGAGGTTGCAATAGTGAAATTGTAAATTACTTACACTATAACAAAATACCCTTTTTACAGCAGGCAAAACCCGTTGTAATAAAGGTTTTGCGACGGGCCAGCGTCCATTGCCTTATGCGATGTTATAATAAACCCAGATTATTTTACAATGGTTTAAAACAATTGTAATGGCCCGATGTCATAAACATTTTTACAACGGTGCAGGGCCATTGCAATAGATTCTTTTACAACGGTGAAGGATCGTTGCAGTAGAGCCTTTTATAACGGTAAAAAACTATTGTTACAGACCAGATTTTACAACAGTTTTACACTGTTGTTGTAACATTTTTTACAACAGTCCAAAGTCATTGCAATAGAGTCTTATATAACGAGCATGAACCGTTGCAATATGCCTAGCCACAACAGGCATTGACCGTTGTAATAGATGTCTATTACAACTGTTTTTGCTTGTTAAAAAACATGCAAAATTAAAAAAAAAAAAAAAAAAAAAAAAAAATTAAACCATTGGTGCAACATGCATACAGATCGTACTCACAATTTCTAAAAAACCAAAACGAATTATTCATTTACCTCATTTATAATGTCGTACGATTAATTCTTCTTATACATATTATCAAACATTTACAAAACCAAGAAGTAATGAAGATCATACTCCATGATAAATAAGAATATCAAATATAATCCTAAGTTGAGTAATACTGTAGTACAAATGTACAAATGGCATCTGAGTTGCAGCTAATTTCCGTGCTTCTAAGGAATTCATAATGTCCTGTAAATAGTAATACTTGCAATGTCAACAAAAATAGTTATACTTCATACGCAAAAATACATGCACAAACGATATAACTAGAACTACATCTCTCCATGCTGGTAGTAACTTAAATAAAAGGCGTTGTCAACATCAAACTGATCCAGTTCATAGTCACATACATAAAGTTTCACCATGCTTGGTTTCCATTTCGTCTGCAGTCAGGCATAATGAGCAGTTCATGTTCTGAAGCATTGTGCCAATATTTCTTTATTGTTGCCTCATCAAGTTTTTTTCCCATTTAAACTTTACTACCATATATGAGTGCCATATATGAGTTTCCATTGTTATTAGTAGACATTTCCAATGTTAGCATATAAATTCTAACAATATTCAAACTATGATAGCTTATATGTTATGTGTTAAATATATATACGTGTGTGCGCGTGTGTATGAAAAATAAGGTTTCCTTATCTCTTTCAAATATTTGAAATGGTCATTTGAGCCCTTAAAAATATTTTCAGCCTTGAAAATAATTCGGTATAACACACTATTATTAAAGAACGCAAATTTGTTGTCTGCATTTTATATAAATTTTAGGATGATCTTGTTTGTGAAAGGAATCATAAATATACAGCAGAACTGACTTGGACGCAAATACGAATTCATATCCTTTTCATATTTTTCAAAATTCACATATTTGATTAGCAAATAAACATGTAAATTTAGCACAAGCGGTACTTACTACAGGTGCACTTCAATTCAAAAATGGTAAACGTGCATACATTCTAAATATCTTATAGAAATATGCAGTCCAGGTGTTTAGATGATAAGAAATTGAAGAAATTTCTTTCCTGATTTCCAAAATGCAAACAAGTGAAGTTTTTTTCCATAAACCAACACAAGAAAATAGTTCTACGCTCGTTCCAATCATCCGAGAACCAAAAACGCAAAAATAAAATAATTGAAAAAACAAAATAAAATCCTCGGTTCTCTACGGGCATGTAATCAAAGTGAATTGGGAGTGTTTCCAGATTAGAATAATGCAACCCATCAATGTTTATTTGATTAGGCATAACCTTAAGCCCTAACAGTTGCATTGACTTATAAAATTCAATTTTAATAGACCGTCTTATAAAATTAAAAGCATAAGAAGACATAAACAATCAAGTCGGTTGCATAAGGGATTATATTTAGAAGATAAAAGAAACCAAAATTGGAAGTGCTAAGCAAGACAAACGACAAGCTTAGTAAGTCTGCCTTATCATGATACTGCCTTTTGAAATGTAACCCAATCAAAATTAACCTTATCACTTGAATTGTACATGGGAAATGCAAATATGTATAGTATTAAGCTATATAACTCACATGTTAGTGAAAGAAAAAAAGAAAAATCTAGGTATCTTAATACACTTGTACTGTTCTTTAATACTGATACAAAATAAACAAATAAAACAAAGGATACCTTTATAGAAAGCTGTCAAAACTTCATAGACTCCAAATCGTGCACCCATTCCTGACATGCTACCAAATACTGACCAGCCAAAACAATTGTAGAGACCTACCAAAATTGACATAATTGAGCAAACATTGTAAAAGTAGGTCATTGACTTCAGGCACTTCTTATGAAAAGTAATAGCAACAGTTTTGAATCATTATTGTTGGAAGAAAACAAGTGAATACATCAAACGACCTATACATGTACAAACATCCCACCAAATTACTGCAATAATACAATGTAGTAAAAGACATAAGCTATTGCACAAGCTCTTTGTTGTGCAAAAGTTTGGGATAGTTCGTCAATTTAACAAATGATCTTCCACTAGATAGTCATGCCTGGAACACAAACTTATTAAAGAACACAAATTACTTCATTGTTAGGAAAAATATATGTAGGAGCTGCTAAAATGACTCCAAATTTATCAAAAGAGAGACAAGTATAAGGGAGTAAGTAACATAACATATCGATCAGCCCATGGCGCGCTTTTAAGTCCAGTTTCGAGAAGTGGACTCGCATTTGTATTTATCATGCTTGCACATGTGATCAATCTCAGGCACAATCGGATCATACAGATTTGGATCCGTGAGCAATGAACAAATCGATAACAAAATCTATGTGAAATGAAAATTGGGGCAATTAGCAGAAATTACATTGCATTCTAATTAGTTTTAGACCATAAGACTCGCGACTGATTGATTAATTTTAGTCATGCGTAATGATACTCTTAGTTCTAATTAAGATCAACTATCAACTGTTATATGACCTTTAACTATGTAGTGTAGCATGTTCAAATCTATAGGTCATAGAAGAAATAATTAGCATACCTTAGACATGGTTAGAGCAGGACTTCATTGATCCTTGAGAATATCGAGGCATATGCTGCCATTGCTGTTAATATTTCCATGGAACACCTTCATCCTGAATGCTACCTGATGCAGCTAAGGCCAGAGAAGAAGTTGTGCAAACTATAATTCCTGAAAACATGAGTTTGTGGTGTAGTGTGATGAGTCATTCACGACTCAGTGAAGGCATGAGTCGTTGCCGAGCTAAGGAAGGAGGGCCACGAGATAACAAGCCAAGGGGGAAGGTAGGCCGAGTTAACAAAGCATGGTCACGACCTAACAACGGAGTTTTGGGTCGTCTCCGACCTAAGAAAACACAGGAAGAAGCATTCCGACCTAGTGATATTGAACGACCTAATGATATTGAACGACCTAGTGATATTGAACGAGATAACTGTGCCGAGTTACGAGCTAGTGATGTTGAACGAGATAACTTCGCCGAGTTCCGATCTAAGCAAGCTGAACTGCCTTCTATTTTAGGTCGTAGGGGATTGGGTCGTGTTGTATTTTAGGTTGTTACCGACCTATGGGTTGTGTTGGGTGTTAAGTCGTGAATCTTTGAGTCGTTATATGTTAAGTCGGTAACGAGTTAAGTCGTGTACATATGTTGTGTGTTGTATTGCTTAACTCGGTCATGAATGGGAAGTGTTAGGTCGCGTACGACCTATGGTGAGTCGGTCGTGTTGAATCGCGTGAGTTGTTTAGGTCGTTGAGTGCTGTGTTGTATACAGGAGAGTATGTTGTGTTGATAGGTCGCTGCCGACCTAGGTGTTGTTAAAATGTGTTGAGTCGCTGATGTTAGGTCGCTGCCGACCTAAGTTAGGTCGTAAGTCGTGGCCGACCTAAGAGTCAGGTGATGATTTGTTGCGTTGCGTTGTAAAAGCTATAAATAGAGTGTGTGTTGTAATTTTTGAAGTGGTTGATTTTTTGAATAAAATTCTCTTTTGTTAGCTTTGTGCTTTCATACCAATTGGTAGTTGAGTGTAATCTCCTATCTCCTCTTTCGGTTAATCGAGTGCGCTCGATTCAACGATCGTAGAAGCCGATTCACGGAATCTAGTGCGCTAGATCAACGTGCGAAGAATCGTAGATCTTTGAACACGGTATAGTGCGCTATCAACGTGTTTGAGATAGCTAGAGTTCGGTATCTTTGGATCAACGAACTTGGGCATTTTTGGTATCTTCAACTCACCGATTGCTACATTTCATCGATTGAAGTTTTGTTTGATTAATCCGCTGCGTCAGTTTTTTGGTATCGGAGCCATACTTAGCCAATCATAGCTAAGTTGATTCTTGGAGCCAAGTTTTTGAAGTTTTTGAAGTTTGAAGTTGTTCATCGTGTTCATATTGAAGTTGCATCAAATTTGGAGTGTTTGATCCATTTCATTTTGGATCGAGGAGTTGGATATTGTCTGGATTTTGTCTTGGAGTTTTGCGCGCCAAGATTTGAAGTGTGGAGCCGTGTAAAACCATTGCCGAGCTAGAGCCTTGAAGAGTTAAGTGTTGAATCGTGACTTGTTCTTTTGTTGAAGCTTGAATTTTTGTGTTTGAATTGTTGAAGTTTGAGAAGTTTTTCAATCATGCCACCAAGGAGAGCTAATCGTCATCAAAACGTTGAAGCTTTGTATCGTAGAGAAGAAGCCGAGCTTATGGAACAACGTATTAATGAAAAATTTGATGAAGGCATTGGAAAATTGGAGAAATTGATGAATGATTTGAATCAAAGGAGGAGATCACCAAACTCGAACCATGGAGGAAACCGAGTTTCGCCATCGGTTACGGAAGCGAGGAGGGTATCACCACATTCTTGTAGAGATAGAAGAGAAACATCAATTTCATCACGAAGAGATCATCATGATTATGCACATGAAGAGGGAAGAAGTCGACGTGAATTTGACAATGAAGTATATAGGGATGAAGAAAGACATAGTCAAAGAAGCATGCATGAACGAAGAGATGATAATGGTCGAGATCGATGTAGGCGTACGTTTGATTTTGTTGAAGAAGGTGATAGAACTAGTATTCATTATCGAGATCGAGACCAAATTCGAAATTCTTATCGGGATGTTGAAGAGGATCGTCGATGGGAATCGGGTATGAAGATGGAAATTCCAGAATTTAAAGGCGGGATGGTAGCGGAAGAATTTCTCGATTGGATTTCTAATGTTGAAGAGATCTTTGATTTCAAGGAGGTTCCTGAGCATAGAAGGGTGAAGTTAGTTGCTACTAGGTTGAGGGGAAGAGCTTTGGCGTGGTGGCAGCAAACTAAACTTACAAGGGAGAGAATGGGGAAGTCAAAGATAGAATCGTGGGATAAGATGAAGAAGTTGATGAGATCTACTTTCTTACCTTACAACTACCAATCACTTATGTACCAGAGGTTGCAGAATCTGAGGCAAGGGACAAAGTCTGTTAGTGATTATGCTGATGAATTTTACCAACTCATTGCCAGGAATGATATTATGGAAACGGAAGAATAACTAACTGCTAGATTCATTGGGGGATACAGAATGCAGATCCAGGATATGGTTAATATGTTTGATCCTAGATCAGTTGCAGAGGCACATCAGAAAGCGTTGGCTTGGGAGAAACAAGGAAGGTGTGGAGGTGGTGTGTTTACTAATTCCAATAATCAAGCAAGGGGTGTTGGTGGAAGTTCTAATGTTCCTAAACCTGTTTCAAAGCCAGTGGTGAAGGAGGCTAAGAAGGCGAAGGTTAGCAGTGGGTTCAAGTGTTATAATTGTCAGGAGTTGGGTCACAAAAGCAACGAATGTCCGAAGCCGAAGAAGAGAACCATGGTTGCAGAAGTTGAGGAGGATGATGGTGAGGAGGCAGAATGTTCAAATACACCTTATGTTGAGGAGGAAGAAGAATTGTTCGGAGATGAAGGTTGTAATCTTATGTTGAGGAGGTCGTGTCTTACACCAAAGCAGGAGGAGGATTGTAGTTGGTTGAGAAGCAATATTTTTCAGTCGACGTGCACTATTCTGGGAAAGGTTTGCAAGTTCGTTATTGATGCGGGAAGTTGTGATAATATTATTTCTACAGAAGCAGTGAGGAAATTGAACTTGAAGACTGAGAAGCATCCTAAACCGTACAAGCTAGCATGGTTAAGGAAGGGTGGTGAAGTGAAAGTGTGTCGAAGAGCTTGTGTTAATTTTTCTATTGGGAAGAAGTACAAAGATGAAATTTGGTGTGACGTTGTAGACATGGATGTGTGTCATCTGTTGTTGGGCAGACCATGGCAGTTTGATAGAGCAGTTCAACATGACGGTCGTGCTAATAGTTACAGTTTCATGTTCGAGGGTACTAAAATCACTTTGGTTCCCAAGAGGCAACAACAGAAGGAGAGCAAGTTAGAAGAGATTGAAGAGTTGAAAACTTTATTATCTTTGAAGGAGTTTGTGAAAGAAGTAGAAGATGAACCCGAGATGTTTTTGTTGATTGGGAGAGAGAGTAGTGAAGAAGTTGAAATTCCTGAAGAAGCAAAGCCAATTTTGAAAGAATTTGAAGATGTATTTCCAGAGGAGTTGCCTAAGGAGTTACCACCATTGAGAGACATTCAACATCAAATTGATCTTGTTCCGGGAGCAGTGTTACCACATCGACCACATTACCGAATGAGTCCGAAGGAACATGAGGAGTTACGAAGGCAAGTGGAAGAGTTGTTAGAGCAGGGGCGTGTTCAGGAAAGTTTGAGTCCATGTGCTGTGCCAGCATTGTTGGTACCAAAGAAGGACGGAACATGGAGAATGTGTACAGATAGTCGAGCTTTGAATAAGATTACTGTTCGTTACAGATTTCCTATGCCAAGGTTGGATGACTTGCTAGATCAGTTGAGTGGGGCAACTATATTTTCGAAGATTGACTTGAAGAGTGGTTATCATCAAATTTGAATCAGACCAGGTGATGAATGGAAGACAGCTTTCAAAACGAGAGAGGGGTTGTACGAATGGTTGGTCATGCCGTTTGGTTTGTCAAATGCACCTAGTACATTCATGCGGGTGATGAATCAAATCTTTAGACCATTCATTGGGAAGTTCGTCGTGGTTTATTTCGATGATATTCTGATATACAGCAGGAATATGGAGGAGCATGTTCTACATTTGAGGGAAGTATTGATTATTCTTCGTGAGGAACAATTTTATGCTGCTACGAAGAAATGTGTGTTTATGACGCATACTGTTTTATTTCTTGGGTATGTTGTTTCAGGAGAAGGAATTCAAGTTGATCAGAGTAAAGTTGAAGCAGTCAGGAATTGGCCACAGCCAAAGACAATTACGGAAGTGAGAGGTTTTCATGGGCTAGCGTCATTCTACCGAAGATTCATTCCACACTTCAGTAGCGTGATGGCTCCAGTTACTGATTGCATGAAAGGGAAACAATTTACATGGTCAGAAGAAGCGGGGGTTGCCTTTGAGAAGGTCAAGGAATTGTTGACGTCTGCACCAATTCTTGTTTTACCAAATTTTCAGTTATTGTTTGAATTGCATACTGATGCTTCGAAGGTTGGTATTGGAGGAGTTCTGAGTCAGAATGGGAAGCCAGTTGCTTATTTCAGCGAAAAATTGTCAGGGGCAAAGATGAGATACAATACATATGACGTTGAATTCTATGCTGTTGTACAAGCTGTTAAGCATTGGAGACACTACCTATTTCAGAAGGAATTTGTTCTTTACACTGATCATGAAGCATTGAAGCACTTACAGGGGCAGGATAAAATTTCAGCGAGACATGCATCATGGATTGCATATTTACAGCAGTTTACTTTTGTCGTTAAGCACAAATCAGGGGTGACAAATCGAGTAGCTGATGCTTTGAGTAGGAGGAGTCATTTATTAATGACAATGAAGGTTGAAGTGACAGGGTTTGAAATGTTGCCAGAATTGTTTGAAGAAGATCCTTACTTTGTGAAATATGTTGAGAAAGTGAAGGATGGGAGTACCGATGAATTTATGATAGTTGATGGTTTTCTGTTTAAGGGAAATCGTTTATGTATTCCGGATTGTAGTCTGAGGATGAAGATTGTGAAGGAGTTACACGAGGAAGGGCATGTGGGCCGTGATCATACTTTGCAGTTGATTTCACAGTCTTATTTTTTGCCGTCGATGAGAAAGGAGGTTGAAAGATTTGTGGAGCGATGTCATATTTGCCAGGTGTCAAAAGGAACAGCGACGAATGCAGGGTTGTATATGCCATTACCAGTACCATCTAAGCCATGGGTTGATATTAGCATGGATTTCGTTTTGGGTTTGCCTAGAACTCAAAGGGGAAATGATTCGATATTTGTTGTGGTGGACAGATTTTCGAAGATGGCACATTTTGTTGCTTGCAAGAAGACGGCGGATGCTGTTCGTGTTGCGCAATTATTTTTCAAAGAGATTTATCGACTTCATGGATTGCCAGAGTCTATTGTTTCAGATAGAGATACTCGTTTTCTGAGTCACTTTTGGTTGAGTTTGTGGAAGATGGTCGGAACGAAGCTGAATTTTAGTAGTGCTTATCATCCACAAACTGATGGACAGACAGAAGTTGTTAACAGGTCATTGGGAAATTTGTTGCGATGTCTTGTACAGGATAATTTGAGAAGTTGGGACATGAAGTTATGCCAAGCTGAATTTGCACATAATCATGCAGTGAATCGTAGCACGGGATTCAGTCCGTTTCAGATTGTTTATTCAAATTTACCCAGGGGACCGTTGGACTTAGCAGTCGTACCACAGACGAAGGGAGCAGTTAAACGAGCTGTCGATTTTGTTGATGAGCTGACTAAATGTCATAAGATCGTTCAGGAACGATTGGAGAAATCGAATGAGAAATATAAGAAGTTTGCAGATTCGAAACGACGAAATGTTGAATTTAAAGAAGGTGAGTTAGTTTATGCTGCATTAACGAAGGATCGTTTTCCGGTAGGTGCTTATAATAAGTTGAAAGCCAGGAAAATTGGTCATGTCGAAATTGTGAAACGAATTAATGACAATGCTTATAAGTTGAAGCTGCCAGAGGATATTCACACTTCTGATGTATTCAATATTAAGCATCTTGTGCCATATTATGGAGATGAACATTTTGATGAGAAAGAATTTGCAAATTCGAGGACGAATTTTTCTCAACCAGGGGAGGATGATGCAGCTAAGGCCAGAGAAGAAGTTGTGCAAACTATAATTCCTGAAAACATGAGTTTGTGGTGTAGTGTGATGAGTCATTCACGACTCAGTGAAGGCATGAGTCGTTGCCGAGCTAAGGAAGGAGGGCCACGAGATAACAAGCCAAGGGGGAAGGTAGGCCGAGTTAACAAAGCATGGTCACGACCTAACAACGGAGTTTTGGGTCGTCTCCGACCTAAGAAAACACAGGAAGAAGCATTCCGACCTAGTGATATTGAACGACCTAATGATATTGAACGACCTAGTGATATTGAACGAGATAACTGTGCCGAGTTACGAGCTAGTGATGTTGAACGAGATAACTTCGCCGAGTTTCGATCTAAGCAAGCTGAACTGCCTTCTATTTTAGGTCGTAGGGGATTGGGTCGTGTTGTATTTTAGGTCGTTACCGACCTATGGGTTGTGTTGGGTGTTAAGTCGTGAATCTTTGAGTCGTTATATGTTAAGTCGGTAACGAGTTAAGTCGTGTACATATGTTGTGTGTTGTATTGCTTAACTCGGTCATGAATGGGAAGTGTTAGGTCGCGTACGACCTATGGTGAGTCGGTCGTGTTGAATCGCGTGAGTTGTTTAGGTCGTTGAGTGCTGTGTTGTATACAGGAGAGTATGTTGTGTTGATAGGTCGCTGCCGACCTAGGTGTTGTTAAAATGTGTTGAGTCGCTGATGTTAGGTCGCTGCCGACCTAAGTTAGGTCGTAAGTCGTGGCCGACCTAAGAGTCAGGTGATGATTTGTTGCGTTGCGTTGTAAAAGCTATAAATAGAGTGTGTGTTGTAATTTTTGAAGTGGTTGATTTTTTGAATAAAATTCTCTTTTGTTAGCTTTGTGCTTTCATACCAATTGGTAGTTGAGTGTAATCTCCTATCTCCTCTTTCGGTTAATCGAGTGCGCTCGATTCAACGATCGTAGAAGCCGATTCACGGAATCTAGTGCGCTAGATCAACGTGCGAAGAATCGTAGATCTTTGAACACGGTATAGTGCGCTATCAACGTGTTTGAGATAGCTAGAGTTCGGTATCTTTGGATCAACGAACTTGGGCATTTTTGGTATCTTCAACTCACCGATTGCTACATTTCATCGATTGAAGTTTTGTTTGATTAATCCGCTGCGTCAGTTTTTTGGTATCGGAGCCATACTTAGCCAATCATAGCTAAGTTGATTCTTGGAGCCAAGTTTTTGAAGTTTTTGAAGTTTGAAGTTGTTCATCGTGTTCATATTGAAGTTGCATCAAATTTGGAGTGTTTGATCCATTTCATTTTGGATCGAGGAGTTGGATATTGTCTGGATTTTGTCTTGGAGTTTTGCGCGCCAAGATTTGAAGTGTGGAGCCGTGTAAAACCATTGCCGAGCTAGAGCCTTGAAGAGTTAAGTGTTGAATCGTGACTTGTTCTTTTGTTGAAGCTTGAATTTTTGTGTTTGAATTGTTGAAGTTTGAGAAGTTTTTCAATCATGCCACCAAGGAGAGCTAATCGTCATCAAAACGTTGAAGCTTTGTATCGTAGAGAAGAAGCCGAGCTTATGGAACAACGTATTAATGAAAAATTTGATGAAGGCATTGGAAAATTGGAGAAATTGATGAATGATTTGAATCAAAGGAGGAGATCACCAAACTCGAACCATGGAGGAAACCGAGTTTCGCCATCGGTTACGGAAGCGAGGAGGGTATCACCACATTCTTGTAGAGATAGAAGAGAAACATCAATTTCATCACGAAGAAATCATCATGATTATGCACATGAAGAGGGAAGAAGTCGACGTGAATTTGACAATGAAGTATATAGGGATGAAGAAAGACATAGTCAAAGAAGCATGCATGAACGAAGAGATGATAATGGTCGAGATCGATGTAGGCGTACCTTTGATTTTGTTGAAGAAGGTGATAGAACTAGTATTCATTATCGAGATCGATACCAAATTCGAAATTCTTATCGGGATGTTGAAGAGGATCGTCGATGGGAATCGGGTATGAAGATGGAAATTCCAGAATTTAAAGGCGGGATGGTAGCGGAAGAATTTCTCGATTGGATTTCTAATGTTGAAGAGATCTTTGATTTCAAGGAGGTTCCTGAGCATAGAAGGGTGAAGTTAGTTGCTACTAGGTTGAGGGGAAGAGCTTTGGCGTGGTGGCAGCAAACTAAACTTACAAGGGAGAGAATGGGGAAGTCAAAGATAGAATCGTGGGATAAGATGAAGAAGTTGATGAGATCTACTTTCTTACCTTACAACTACCAATCACTTATGTACCAGAGGTTGCAGAATCTGAGGCAAGGGACAAAGTCTGTTAGTGATTATGCTGATGAATTTTACCAACTCATTGCCAGGAATGATATTATGGAAACGGAAGAATAGCTAACTGCTAGATTCATTGGGGGATTGAGAATGCAGATCCAGGATATGGTTAATATGTTTGATCCTAGATCAGTTGCAGAGGCACATCAGAAAGCGTTGGCTTGGGAGAAACAAGGAAGGTGTGGAGGTGGTGTGTTTACTTATTCCAATAATCAAGCAAGGGGTGTTGGTGGAAGTTCTAATGTTCCTAAACCTGTTTCAAAGCCAGTGGTGAAGGAGGCTAAGAAGGCGAAGGTTAGCAGTGGGTTCAAGTGTTATAATTGTCAGGAGTTGGGTCACAAAAGCAACGAATGTCCGAAGCCGAAGAAGAGAACCATGGTTGCAGAAGTTGAGGAGGATGATGGTGAGGAGGCAGAATGTTCAAATACACCTTATGTTGAGGAGGAAGAAGAATTGTTCGGAGATGAAGGTTGTAATCTTATGTTGAGGAGGTCGTGCCTTACACCAAAGCAGGAGGAGGATTGTAGTTGGTTGAGAAGCAATATTTTTCAGTCGACGTGCACTATTCTGGGAAAGGTTTGCAAGTTCGTTATTGATGCGGGAAGTTGTGATAATATTATTTCTACAGAAGCAGTGAGGAAATTGAACTTGAAGACTGAGAAGCATCCTAAACCGTACAAGCTAGCATGGTTAAGGAAGGGTGGTGAAGTGAAAGTGTGTCGAAGAGCTTGTGTTAATTTTTCTATTGGGAAGAAGTACAAAGATGAAATTTGGTGTGACGTTGTAGACATGGATGTGTGTCATCTGTTGTTGGGCAGACCATGGCAGTTTGATAGAGCAGTTCAACATGACGGTCGTGCTAATAGTTACAGTTTCATGTTCGAGGGTACTAAAATCACTTTGGTTCCCAAGAGGCAACAACAGAAGGAGAGCAAGTTAGAAGAGATTGAAGAGTTGAAAACTTTATTATCTTTGAAGGAGTTTGTGAAAGAAGTAGAAGATGAACCCGAGATGTTTTTGTTGATTGGGAGAGAGAGTAGTGAAGAAGTTGAAATTCCTGAAGAAGCAAAGCCAATTTTGAAAGAATTTGAAGATGTATTTCCAGAGGAGTTGCCTAAGGAGTTACCACCATTGAGAGACATTCAACATCAAATTGATCTTGTTCCGGGAGCAGTGTTACCACATCGACCACATTACCGAATGAGTCCGAAGGAACATGAGGAGTTACGAAGGCAAGTGGAAGAGTTGTTAGAGCAGGGGCGTGTTCAGGAAAGTTTGAGTCCATGTGCTGTGCCAGCATTGTTGGTACCAAAGAAGGACGGAATATGGAGAATGTGTACAGATAGTCGAGCTTTGAATAAGATTACTATTCGTTACAGATTTCCTATGCCAAGGTTGGATGACTTGCTAGATCAGTTGAGTGGGGCAACTATATTTTCGAAGATTGACTTGAAGAGTGGTTATCATCAAATTCGAATCAGACCAGGTGATGAATGGAAGACAGCTTTCAAAACGAGAGAGGGGTTGTACGAATGGTTGGTCATGCCGTTTGGTTTGTCAAATGCACCTAGTACATTCATGCGGGTGATGAATCAAATCTTTAGACCATTCATTGGGAAGTTCGTCGTGGTTTATTTCGATGATATTCTGATATACAGCAGGAATATGGAGGAGCATGTTCTACATTTGAGGGAAGTATTGATTATTCTTCGTGAGGAACAATTTTATGCTGCTACGAAGAAATGTGTGTTTATGACGCATACTGTTTTATTTCTTGGGTATGTTGTTTCAGGAGAAGGAATTCAAGTTGATCAGAGTAAAGTTGAAGCAGTCAGGAATTGGCCACAGCCAAAGACAATTACGGAAGTGAGAGGTTTTCATGGGCTAGCGTCATTCTACCGAAGATTCATTCCACACTTCAGTAGCGTGATGGCTCCAGTTACTGATTGCATGAAAGGGAAACAATTTACATGGTCAGAAGAAGCGGGGGTTGCCTTTGAGAAGGTCAAGGAATTGTTGACGTCTGCACCAATTCTTGTTTTACCAAATTTTCAGTTATTGTTTGAATTGCATACTGATG
Organism: Allium cepa; assembly: GCA_030765085.1. NCBI lineage: Eukaryota > Viridiplantae > Streptophyta > Magnoliopsida > Asparagales > Amaryllidaceae > Allium > Allium cepa. The sequence goes on from CM060943.1 coordinate 437,242,562, forward strand.
CTTCGAAGGTTGGTATTGGAGGAGTTCTGAGTCAGAATGGGAAGACAGTTGCTTATTTCAGCGAAAAATTGTCAGGGGCAAAGATGAGATACAGTACATATGACGTTGAATTCTATGCTGTTGTACAAGCTGTTAAGCATTGGAGACACTACCTATTTCAAAAGGAATTTGTTCTTTACACTGATCATGAAGCATTGAAGCACTTACAGGGGCAGGATAAAATTTCAGCGAGACATGCATCATGGATTGCATATTTACAGCAGTTTACTTTTGTCGTTAAGCACAAATCAGGGGTGACAAATCGAGTAGCTGATGCTTTGAGTAGGAGGAGTCATTTATTAACGACAATGAAGGTTGAAGTGACAGGGTTTGAAATGTTGCCAGAATTGTTTGAAGAAGATCCTTACTTTGTGAAATATGTTGAGAAAGTGAAGGATGGGAGTACCGATGAATTTATGATAGTTGATGGTTTTCTGTTTAAGGGAAATCGTTTATGTATTCCGGATTGTAGTCTGAGGATGAAGATTGTGAAGGAGTTACACGAGGAAGGGCATGTGGGCCGTGATCATACTTTGCAGTTGATTTCACAGTCTTATTTTTTGCCGTCGATGAGAAAGGAGGTTGAAAGATTTGTGGAGCGATGTCATATTTGCCAGGTGTCAAAAGGAACAGCGACGAATGCAGGGTTGTATATGCCATTACCAGTACCATCTAAGCCATGGGTTGATATTAGCATGGATTTCGTTTTGGGTTTGCCTAGAACTCAAAGGGGAAATGATTCGATATTTGTTGTGGTGGACAGATTTTCGAAGATGGCACATTTTGTTGCTTGCAAGAAGACGGCGGATGCTGTTCGTGTTGCGCAATTATTTTTCAAAGAGATTTATCGACTTCATGGATTGCCAGAGTCTATTGTTTCAGATAGAGATACTCGTTTTCTGAGTCACTTTTGGTTGAGTTTGTGGAAGATGGTCGGAACGAAGCTGAATTTTAGTAGTGCTTATCATCCACAAACTGATGGACAGACAGAAGTTGTTAACAGGTCATTGGGAAATTTGTTGCGATGTCTTGTACAGGATAATTTGAGAAGTTGGGACATGAAGTTATGCCAAGCTGAATTTGCACATAATCATGCAGTGAATCGTAGCACGGGATTCAGTCCGTTTCAGATTGTTTATTCAAATTTACCCAGGGGACCGTTGGACTTAGCAGTCGTACCACAGACGAAGGGAGCAGTTAAACGAGCTGTCGATTTTGTTGATGAGCTGACTAAATGTCATAAGATCGTTCAGGAACGATTGGAGAAATCGAATGAGAAATATAAGAAGTTTGCAGATTCGAAACGACGAAATGTTGAATTTAAAGAAGGTGAGTTAGTTTATGCTGTATTAACGAAGGATCGTTTTCCGGTAGGTGCTTATAATAAGTTGAAAGCCAGGAAAATTGGTCCTGTCGAAATTGTGAAACGAATTAATGACAATGCTTATAAGTTGAAGCTGCCAGAGGATATTCACACTTCTGATGTATTCAATATTAAGCATCTTGTGCCATATTATGGAGATGAACATTTTGATGAGAAAGAATTTGCAAATTCGAGGACGAATTTTTCTCAACCAGGGGAGGATGATGCAGCTAAGGCCAGAGAAGAAGTTGTGCAAACTATAATTCCTGAAAACATGAGTTTGTGGTGTAGTGTGATGAGTCATTCACGACTCAGTGAAGGCATGAGTCGTTGCCGAGCTAAGGAAGGAGGGCCACGAGTCAACAAGCCAAGGGGGAAGGTAGGCCGAGTTAACAAAGCATGGTCACGACCTAACAACGGAGTTTTGGGTCGTCTCCGACCTAAGAAAACACAGGAAGAAGCATTCCGACCTAGTGATATTGAACGACCTAATGATATTGAACGACCTAGTGATATTGAACGAGATAACTGTGCCGAGTTACGAGCTAGTGATGTTGAACGAGATAACTTCGCCGAGTTCCGATCTAAGCAAGCTGAACTGCCTTCTATTTTAGGTCGTAGGGGATTGGGTCGTGTTGTATTTTAGGTCGTTACCGACCTATGGGTTGTGTTGGGTGTTAAGTCGTGAATCTTTGAGTCGTTATATGTTAAGTCGGTAACGAGTTAAGTCGTGTACATATGTTGTGTGTTGTATTGCTTAACTCGGTCATGAATGGGAAGTGTTAGGTCGCGTACGACCTATGGTGAGTCGGTCGTGTTGAATCGCGTGAGTTGTTTAGGTCGTTGAGTGCTGTGTTGTATACAGGAGAGTATGTTGTGTTGATAGGTCGCTGCCGACCTAGGTGTTGTTAAAATGTGTTGAGTCGCTGATGTTAGGTCGCTGCCGACCTAAGTTAGGTCGTAAGTCGTGGCCGACCTAAGAGTCAGGTGATGATTTGTTGCGTTGCGTTGTAAAAGCTATAAATAGAGTGTGTGTTGTAATTTTTGAAGTGGTTGATTTTTTGAATAAAATTCTCTTTTGTTAGCTTTGTGCTTTCATACCAATTGGTAGTTGAGTGTAATCTCCCATCTCCTCTTTCGGTTAATCGAGTGCGCTCGATTCAACGATCGTAGAAGCCGATTCACGGAATCTAGTGCGCTAGATCAACGTGCGAAGAATCGTAGATCTTTGAACACGGTATAGTGCGCTATCAACGTGTTTGAGATAGCTAGAGTTCGGTATCTTTGGATCAACGAACTTGGGCATTTTTGGTATCTTCAACTCACCGATTGCTACATTTCATCGATTGAAGTTTTGTTTGATTAATCCGCTGCGTCACTACCTGTTTCCGCGTCCAATCTTATTAATCATGAAGATCGTTTTTTTCCAATGTCGATTAGTGTGTATCCTTCATTTCAAACTAAAATTAATATATTCATCAATGTTCTTGTCCATGCAAAATACAAGGCAGTGCGATAGCGTTCACTGCCTACAGCAACTGCACCCATAGGCATAAACATCCATCAACAACTTCATCAGTCAAATCTCGGGTACATCCATCAACAGACTGCGGCGACATCTCATGACTTCATGCAGCCTACACAACTCTTTGGCAGGAGCAACTTAGTAATCGAAGAAGCTTAGATCTGAAGTGAAAATCACAAGGCGCAGTCGATGTCGACGGTAAATTGGGAAAAAGTAATACGAGATTCTGTTGTTTTTAGGATCAGCGATACCATATCCACCTTATCGCGCTTCAGCTAGGCAAGGAGAAATACAATAGCAGCAAAGGTTTTTATCCACCGCCACAAAGCAATCGTGGGCCTCCAGGACCTGTTGTCCACGATGCCATAGCTGCGTGTCTAATTCTTTTGAGTTGCAAGACTTTTATCCTCTTTTGCGTTCGTTTGATTTGGGATTTAGGATTGGAAGAAAGAAATGAGAAATGGGGCAAGATTAGAAAGTAAGTGCTAGGTGGGAGAAAAAGAATGGGCTAAAAAGGCCAATGTTTCGAAGGTTGGAGCCAAAATTTGAGAGTTTGAGCCAAGATTTTTGACGGTAAAGACCAAGATAAAAATTTAAAAATTGTTTGTCAAAGAGGATATCATAAAAAAATTATCTAAATGCATATATACAGCACAATGTTTATATTTTATAATATTTTAACTTTTTCGAATTTTTTGAAATTTTGAACATTTTTTTAAATTTGTATATTTACGTTTTATTTTGAATTTTATGAAAATTTCAAATTTTAAGAATGTTTATAAATTTATTTTGGAAAATTTCAAAATTTTAATTTTTTTGAATTATTAAACGTTAAATGTAACTAATATTTAGAATTTTTAAAAATAAATAATAAATACGACTTCTTAATTATTAAAGATTACTTATTATTTATTAGTTATTAAAAATAAATTATTAAATAGTAAATAATAATTATTGCTTCTTAAGTATTTAATAGTAATTATTGATTGTTGATTATTAAATAATAGATATTAATTATTAAATGTTAATTATTAATTATTAGCAGTAATAACTCAATATTTATTATTATTTATTTAATAGTAATTATTAGTTATTAATTACAATTAAAAAATATTAAATATTTTTTAAATATATTTATTAATTATAATTTGAAAATATTAAATAGTAAATGTTACTTCTTAATTATTAATATTGCTTATTAATTATGAATTATTGCATATTTATCTTAATTATTGATTAGTATTAATTATTAATTTTTTAATAATTATTATTAATTAATAATTATTTAAAATTTACTATTAAATACTAAATATCAATTTATAATTTTAAAATTTATTATTAATTATTAAATATTAGTCTCAATTATTATATAATTATTAATGATTAATTATTTAATAGTAAGTATTAATAAATAATGATTAAAAATTAACTATTAAGTATTAGATGTTACTTCTTAATTATTCAGTATTACTTATTTATTAATAATTATTAAACATTAGTCTTAATTATTAATTATTAATTATTAAACATTAGTCTTCATTATTAATTATAGTTAATTATAATTAAAAATTGACATTTATTGCAACAGACATGATAAAATAATTGTAATAGGCATCTATTACAACGGGCAGATAGAGATGAAAACTGGTATCTAGTACAACGGAGCGAAAACCGTTGTAATAGGACTATATTACAACAGACCGAAAACAATATGTTACAACGGGCCAAAAGCATTGTAATAGAGCTGAAAACTGGTATCTATTACAACGGGCCAAAAACCCTTGTAATAGGACCATATTATAATTCTATTACAACGGGCTTTCTTGGACTGTTGTATAATGCGCTGAAAACTGGCATCTATTACAGCGGATCGGTAGAAACCGTTGTAATATATATCTATTATAGCGGGTTTTTTTTGGACCGTCGTATTATGTTGTTGAAAACTGGCATCTATTACAACGGACAAGATAAAAACGTTGTAATAGATTTCTATTACAACGGATGATTTTGAACTGTAATATTATGCACCGAAAAAGGTATCTATTACAACTGACTAGTAGAAACCGTTGTAATATGTACCTATTACAATAGGCTTTTTTGGACCGTTGTAAAAACGCTGTTGTAAAAGAGTATTTTCGTTATTGTGTCATATCCATCCTAAACGTATCCAGTAAGTGCTTATTATCAAATTGAAATTCCTTTTATATTAGGAATTAAGAATGTATGTTAACCATTCGCATTGAAAATTTTGTTGATCCACTAATAGGGGAATAGAGTTTCTTTTTAGGTATAAACAAGAATGTAAAGCTAAATTTAAAATATTTATGATACACAAACAACAAGGCCTGGAATGTCATCTTATGAATTATTGAATTAAATATTGAAGCTAGAGAATCTCTGTCTATTATTTCTAAGCATGAATACGGGTTTTCTTATTAAACAATGGTGGATTTCTTTAACTGATGGTTTCCTAACCTCCTTTAGTGTGATCAAATAGACTCTTTTCTTTCCAGGCAAATTCACCGGAGAATGAAAGGCAATGGCAATATAATATTCAAGGAGATGAACCATGTTATCCATAGAAATTCGTGATATTCTTGTTCCCCTTACCAAATTTAAATTTCTATCTAATGGAAGCCTAGATCCAAATTTTCTTCAAATGACAATGAATTCTCTATGGAAATCTGATTTTCTTGTGACAGAGCTCTATTTTTGTTCATGGTTAACGAGATTCTTGAGATAAGATATTATAATGATTTCCTGGATCAAAAATATCTTAAAGAACTTGACTAAGGGCTCTTTTTTGTATGACGATGGATTTCTTTTCCATATGGACTTCTGGTTTTCTTATTATTATCATTTGGGTTATATAACTTTTATTATTAAAACATGTTCCTCCTATAGTTTTTTAATATACTTTTAGGGATAAGTTGTTATTACGGCTCCTATGTCAAAAAAATGTTTAATTCCCAAGCATAAAAAAATGAAAGCAAGGATTATCAAGTATTCAAAACCGTATATCTTTTCATGAAAGTAGTGAACCTTAAAGCTTAAGATGACCTTATGAAGCATTAAGTGTTGTTTAATAATAGAGGTTGGAATATCATTATTTAAGTTGTTGATTCGAATAGGACCTTGGATTACGATTTTTGAACCCGCCCAAGTATTGGTGGATCTCTTTATTGAATATGTTTATGGTCTTATTCATCGATCCATGGACGAAATAATGTATGCAACCAAGCATTTATACCAATAGAATTTCTAGAATATCGATATGACGTCCTATTTCAAGCGACTTCCAAGAAATGTGAAAAAAGCATGGATTGCTAATTATCTGAACTTACAAATGCAGTGTCATAATATGAATACTTGTTTCATATAAATGGGTATTAAAGATTTTCGAGCTAAGGAAATACTATTGAAATAATCTACGAGGATCAAATACTTCCTTAAGCAAGACTCTATTTCCCAAAAAAATTGTAGGGCAGAAATATTATTCAACAATGAAATTTAAAGCATAGTTCCCTTAGATAATGATTGTAACGACCCAGCATTTTCAACCATTCGCATCCGCACATGTCGGACTTGAATTGTTCAAAATACTGCGTTGTAGAATAAATTTGGCAAGACTCAGAATATGCAGTAAATAAATCACAGAATCACATACACAGATATCAGAATCTCACAGCGGAAATAAAATATTCAGTGGTTGATGAAGCCACTTAAAACTTTAACCAAACAGAATTACATAGTTTAAAGTCTTCAATACAGTTTAAACATGAATGGAAATAGAGTCTTCAAAGGTCTTGATTACAAAAAGGGATAAAGACTGGAAAGCTTCCGGCAGCACGAATGATCTACGAAATGTCCTAGCTCCGGAGAGAAACTGAAACTGCAACTCAGGCTGACCCGAGCGTAAAATAAAACACAAACACTCGAGTCAGGACATACATACTTATATAATGTAAGCTAATTCAAGTGTACTGTAAAATAGAGCAAGTAACTTAAAGGATGCTTGGGATCGCCCATCCTCTAAGGATCCGTTAAACTATTTACTATGTAGTATATTGCGCTATTACAATAGTGTCTATATTAAAATAAACATACTTTTAAATAGCGTTAAGGCTTTACATTTTCCACCTTAACACGTAAAATGCCAATAGTCTATACAGTACCGTAATACATCCTGATCGGGAAGCTACCAGAGGATACTCCATAGGTACGACACAAATAGAAACTCGTAGGAGGCTCGCTAGGGTAGGTGACACGGCACAACTAGGCAATGCCAGGGTAGATATACCAATTGCTATCCGGACCGGTGGAAACGCGTAGCCGCAGTTACCGCCCACCTCGAACAACACTCCCAAATCAAAGGTGCGCACCAAAACAATCACAAGAGTAATAGAATGGCATACGAAGAAGTGCGTTCGATCAGAGGAGCTACCTCATTAATCCGAGAATCGCTCCTGTTTTAGCCACCTTATGCCAACTCTCGGGAGTCGGGTCCACGTATTTACCTTCAAGGAAACCGTCACCACCATCCTACTTCATTCTGGAATCTCCACCGCGTACACGGTTGTCAAAGTGGTTTTCGGTATCGACAGAGAGTATGTCCATATCCGATCCCGGACTCTTTGCCAACCAAACGTTATTATAACCCGTGGTTATAGTTTAAAAATGGTATGTATACTTTATAAATCAAATATATTTCAAATACCTTTAATATCAAATCCTTGATTAAAACATTTCTTTTGATAATATACCATTTCAACTTATTCAATTTAATTTGGAATTTATTGCTTTTGTCAAAATAGAAATCAATTTCTTCCTTTAAACTATCCAAAGTCAATTTCTAAATTCTTTTATTTCATATTTAAATTCCAAAAATTTAACTTATTCCCAAAATAAATTTTCATAAATTTTTAAATAAATCAAATTTCAACTTCTGCAGCATCTATGAATTGCCATCTAAAGTTACGGGTTTTAAAATAGTCCAATTTTAAAAGACAGCATTTAAATGCTGTAGTAGACTTTAACTTAATAATTTATTTCCAAATATAACTTATTATTTATTATTTCCTTAATTGAAATTTTACCCTTTCAAAGATCCAAAATTTCCAAAATAAGTTATATTCCAAAATTTTATTCAAATACTTATTTATTTAACATTTTTAAATCATTATAAATCTTATAAAATCCTTTATATCACTTTAAACCAGAATATTGTCAGTTTCCAATTTAAAATAAATAAAATATTTCAGAAAATATTATATAAACCACGGGTTTGTATAAGATTTTCTAGCCTAGGTCAAGTGAAACGGATTTATATCATTTCAATCCGTAGATTTAAAACCCCGGGTTCTATCATTTCGAACCCGCAATCCCAAGAAAATTTAAGCAGTTAACAGAACATCATTTAGGCCAAAAATCTCAGCCCATAATTTTCTAAATTTAACAGGGAACTTGCAGTGATGAAATTAAACTATAAATAAACATTTAATAATATAACTGCAGAAATAACACAACAGATAAATAACTGATGAGGTGTCAATTTAAATGGGGTTCATCATTCTACGTTATACTACAGACAGATAATAGCGAAATAAAATTTTACACATACACTTGTGATAATTTACCAAAATATATGTACGTATGTCTGGTGAGAAATACTCACCTGAAAGCTGCAGAAAAATTTGGATTTCAAACGACAATTCACCGGAAAAGAACGACAGAGAGTAACGATCAAAATTCTTCGGATGTCGCCTAGATTCAAATCTATAATAGGATTTAATATGCGACTTTAGAATTTACGCTCAAAGGAAAATTTAAAATAGAACGGGAATTGGTTTGACTTGCTCGACCACTCCACCGTGTAATATGACCAAAATATACCCAAATACGTGAACCATGCCTACACTAAAACTATGATAAATTTCCTAAAGGCCGACTCAATGCAATAAGGTGAGATTTCCTACTATATGCCGTGACATGTACATGTGCACGTGCACCATGCAAATATTTATTTTACTCAGATTCAAATTACATGTATTCAGCTCCTATTTCACGTTTAAACTTAGTTTTAAAACATTGCTTTACAATTTTATTTCATCCTAACTTTAAACTCTCCAGATTTTTAAAACTGAAATATGCAAAAGACCCAAACCTATCTTCACTACACCGGGTAAAACCCGCAGTACTTCGAGGCACACATGTACTTTCTTCGAGTCAATCACACGCACTTCTCTCTGTATATATTTTTTTCTTTTGAAGACAACTACTTCCCACCCATCTGAAACTTTGGACAAAACAGCTACCTACCTAACTATTTCTAGTATCAAACAACTCCAGTCTTTACTAAACATCTCAAGTCAGATGAAAACTCACTAGGCTCGGTCGATACTTAGTGTATGCCTCAACTGATGGTATGGCCCCTGATATGTGCACACTGTGACACACGGTCCTGTACGCATATGCAAATTTCTCTGTTGCCACTCCACTATATTATCAATATTACAAATGACTCATGCATACATATCAAGTGGCCATACTTCAACCAAAATTCTAATAGCACGCATGCATTCCTTATCATCAACACGAGTATGATATTTCTCCTTTCCCTTATTACTCTTCTCTGTCTGATACGTGCATGCATACCCCTTTTTGTCCAAGCCTACTTCAGTCAGAACCTTTATTTGCAGATCTGCTCTTTATGGTCCCTTCCAAAATTTTAAACTCCCCTGCCTAACACTACACCATCAAGCTACTACAAGAGGCCAGGCCCTGCCTATGCACGTCTTTTGAAACAGACAAAACATGAATGCGTGATCAGCTACTAAATTTTCAACAAAACCAAATCTTGAAAAAATATGCAGACATGAAAACTTACAAAACATTTCAACATTTCCACCTGCAGATTTTACAACTTTAAACACAACTTTGCTCTCTGTATATACTTTTACAAAACTACTTCCTACCAATCACTGAAGCTTCACACAACATCTACTTGCCTACCTCTATCACTACCAACACAAATTCCAGTCATGCATTTAACAACTCAGGTCATCAAAAAAAAATACACACAGTGACACAAGTAACCACCAAGTCCACATCCATGCCAAACAACAATTTCACGCAACAAGAAATCTTAGCATCATCTGAACCTCAACTAAATGAACATATTCCCTCTCTTAACTTTTCAGCCTAAGTCCTTTCCTTTAGCTATGCAACTTATAACAAATTTTGGAAAAAGGAAAAAGAGAATATGCAGACAACTGAATATGGCATGGCCTTTGTTATAGACGCACTATGATATGAAGATATGCACAGCCCTTCCCACTACAAGCTTGCACCGCTACCAGCTACCCAAATGGTGAAGCCCATTTCCTAGTACAAACTTATTCACGCAACTTCTATGCAGGCTATAAATGCCATCAGTGTCCAATAATTATGCAAACAAATTTACTCAATAAAATTCAAAGCATTTGCAGGCTCTATCAGCTGGACCTTGCCTTTGTTTGGTTTTATTTTATTATATGCATCATCCCTCTTATTGAAACACTACGTGTCACGTACTCTATTCCAGATATACTAAGTGAGTCTGGTCGTGAAACAAATGGTGGAATCGGCCGAGCAAGGCAAAGAGAACCAGAGACACAAGAAGAAGAAAAGAAAAACTGGAAGAAAAACGAAGGGAAGAAGAAAACATTACCTGATTTGAAGTTCTTGAACGCAAGAGGGAGGTGAAGTCAGAGAAATTTAGATGCAGAGAGAGAAAATGGTGAGGTGAGTATATATATATAGGCAAGGTCTTGCGTAATCTAGGGAGGACAGGTGAAAAAGTTTATTTCCTTCCAGTTGTTTCAAACGAAGAATCAGTGCGTGATTTATTTTTAAACGGCAAGGCACATTGTTGATAAATTCGAACCGATGCGCATTAGAAGGGTGCTTGATTTATTTCCCTTTCAGATGATATGTGTGATTTTAAACTGCTCATTTATGAATATATTTGATTTCACAATTGTTACAATTAAACAGTTGCGTGGTTAAAGCAAGCATGCTTTGAAGCAGTCGAACGGATTCGAACGTTTTTCAGCTAAAAGAATTGTTTTGGGCTAAATCAAAGGAGGAGAGAAACAAGCAGCTGTGTGATTTATAATGTCAGTTTCAAACATATAAATTTGTTATCTGGCATTTATGAGGAACGTGATTTGGGTAGCGCTGTTGAAGGCAGAGAATGAAGGCATAAGTAGATGCGTATGTTTCAGATCAAAAAAAAAAATGCACTAATAGCTCTCTTCAGATATGTTGCTCACGTTACTTTACGTGTGATTTATTTCATTTTATACATTTTGATTTTAGTTTGATAGCAATAAATGAAATGGTAAAATTTTATGTAGGCTTTAGGAATGAAAAGTATACAATTTATTTAAAAATCAAACTGTCCTTTAAAACAAAATAACGTTCGTCTTAAAATCACTGACTGATACTTTTCTTCAAAAATATTTGAAAATATGATTTTTACACTACGTTAAACTGACGTAATATGAAACATCAAAAATTTCTATAAAAATAACATTTTTAATTTACACGTTTTATTACGTCACTTACACCATATAATTGACGCGTCTTTTAAACGCGAAATTTAACCGTTCAAAAATAGCTTAAATTTTCACAGTTATTATTAAACTTTATTGGTATACCCAATTGTATAAAAATATATTTCAAAATTAAATAATTAAAAAGAAATAATTAGCTATAAAACTAGGGTTGTTACAATGATAGTACTTTCAGAAGAGAAATAACACATCTTCGCATAACCAACATGATAGTAAGGTTTTCATCTTCTTATAGTTCCTTGTCTAATAAAGTTCAAAAGTATCATACTTTGGTTTAGTTTGATAAGAGATCTGATCATCTACTTCAGGAGGAAAAATAAATCATATATTATCATGTATTTTTGAATGGAAAACATACTTTATGAGGCCATACTAACCCCAGTATAATGATCACCAAGGTTTTTTGGAAAGGTGTTTGGTTCTCTTCTATGAATAAGTTTCCATGTAAATAAAGATCTTATGATTTTCGATCCCCTTAAATTTCATCAATTAAAAGCATGAATTTATAGTAGTATGGATTTCTTTATCAAATACAGATCTCTTCCAAATAATAAAGTCCTAACCCCCAATCTCAAAACATGGATTACTAGTCTTATTTACGGTAAACTCCTACCACCAGCTTAAGTATGATGATGGGGTAGACTTTCAATCTTGTACTTTACATATACCTTTGAAAATCAATGGCCGCTAATATCGATGTATGATTAATTGGAAAATTATTGATAAAGGAAATGCTATTACAAGTCATAACTAAATTAAAGGAATTAAAATTGTAACACCCTCCTACACTATAATTAGTAAAGCACCATAAGAAGAGATTAATCAATTCAACCTCAATCTATGTGTTTAGCTTGCAAACCAAAAACAAATTAACTATTTTTGTATGCACGATGATGAGGACATGAAACTACATTGATGATGGATCCTGACAAGGTATTGTGTAATAGATACTAGCCTGGGTAGTATCTTGGTCCAAAGTGGGGCTGTGGTATTTATATATTTATATATGTATGTGTGTAAATATGTATGAAGTCATGGTCTACTTTAGGTAAATGGGGGTATCATAGACATACGTGGAGTTGAGAAGACTAAGTAAAATAAAAGGATATAACATGTGACAGAAGGCAATCGGCATAACTAGTATTAACTAAAAAGTGTGTTATTTACCAGTCACCAGAACGTTGTTACGACCCCTCCTAATTATAACCCACATGATAGATTTAGAGGGGCAGGTACTGGTGCAAGGCAGGAACAGTGGAAGGATGGGTTTTTTTATGCATGCTCAACACCGACAAAGACACAAGATACTGAAAATGTCAATCTTGGTTAGTAACTATATGATCTGTTGTACTTTACTATTACAGTATGAGTTATATCGATAGTGCTATGATATGCATTTATTTTTTTGCTAGCAGGATACCAAACCAAGATCCATACTTTGGTGGACTAAGGTTTTCGGTTGAGCGAAAATTCAGGCCCACTAAGATGCGGGTTGTCATAGTGCAAGTAGTTTTCAAGTTTTCAAACCAATTTTTGAACAATTTATGAAGAATTAAGATGATTGGCCATTATAGATTAATTACATTTGATGAAATTCGTGAGCCCATATAATCAACTTAACTAACGGGTTGGCAGATTAAAAGCTAAAAATTAACGGTCAAGATTGGCTATATATTTGCTAAAAACCAAGTAGGGGTAGCTTTTGACAAGACTAGTACCATTGGAAAGATCTTGGGAAAACATGAATAACAGCGAAGACCACCGTTTGCTTATATCTACCCGTATGTAAGAGAAATTACAAGATGAATTTCAAAAAATTATATAACGATCAATTCTAAAATTTGAGAATTTGAACATTCAAAAATTATAAGTAATCGAGTATGAATTGAAACATAAAATAAAGGAAGGAAATCAGATAAATTTTAAATAAATGAATGGTAAAAATAATTACTCACTTCGAGAAATAACATAAAATATATCGCAACAAAACAATGTCGATAAAAGGTAAAGTTACAATAGTGAAATTGTGAAATCATAATTACTTATATCCATCGCAAAACGAACCTACTAAGTACTTATTATCAAATTGCAATTCCTCTTATATTGGGAATTAAGAATGTTTGTTGACCATTTGCATAGAAAATTTCATTGATCCACTAATCGGGAATTAGAGTTTCTTTGCAGGTAGAAATAAGGATGTAAAGCAATGGGATTTCAAATTATTTATTAAACACAAACAACGAGGCTTGGAATGTCATCTTTTGAAAAGTAGAGTTAAATACCAAACTTAGCATGAAGATGATGAAGGAACTAAATGGGTTTCTTTGGGCAAACCTGGATGTGTTCACCTAAATGCATTTTGACATGTGTAGAATATCGCTGGAGATAGAGTCCCTTGCATTGATTTTGAACCCTAAATGTATTCCAGCAAAGAAAAAACGATGCAGCCTAGGTCTGAAGCAATCAGTTGTATCGAAAGAAGAAGTGGACAAGATGAAAGATAATGACTTCATCCGCGATGGTCTATACCTAGAATGGATATCTAATCCAGTCCTGGTCAAGAAGTCTAACGAAAAATGGAGGATGTGTATCGACTATTAAGATCAGAATAAGGCATGCCCGAAGGATAGTTTTTCATTATCGAAGATTAATCAATTGGTGGATTCAACCATTGGGCATGAGCTATTATCATTTATGGACGCTTACTATGGCTGCAACTAGATTCAGTACATGTCCCAAATCAAGAGCACACCTAGTTTTATAACCGAATTAGGATTGTATTGTTATCTTGTTATGCCCTTTAGTTTGAATAATGCAGGAGCGACTTATTAGAGACTGATGAACTCGATATTCAAGGAGAAGATTGGATGCATAATAGAAGTCTACGTGGATGATATACTTGTGAAACCATGGCAATCAATGAACCACACAGAGAAATTGGAAGATATGTTTAGCATGCTCCACAAGCATGGGATGTAGCTTAATCCACTAAAATTATCGTTTGGAGTTGCATCGATAAAGTTCTTGGTGTTTAATAGTGAACTCAAGAGGAAAAGAGGCTAACTCGAAAAAGATTGAGGTATTGAGAAACATCGATACCCCAGAGCCTAAACTGAAAGGTTGCTGCCTTAAGCCGGTTTATCTCAAGGGCTATAGAAAGGTGTATAATTTTCCTCGACATTCTCAAGAAAGGTAAAAGGGACTTCGCTTGGATGTAGGAGTGCAAAGATGATTTTCAAGCTTTGGTAGATAACTTAGAGAGGCCTCTTACCATGTCAAAGCCATTGGAAGAAGAAGACTTATTTATTTATCTAGCAGTGTCGATGCATGCTTTCAGCACTGCACTTGTACGAGAGGAGTCCAGAATCTAGGGACCAGTGTACTACATTAGCAAACGATTAGCAACGGTAGAAAGGGACCACCCAAAGCTTGAAAAATTGGCATACTGCATGTTGATCACCTCAAGGAAGCTATGTCCACTTCCAGGCTCATCCGATTAAAGTATTGATTGACCTGCCTTTGAGACAGGTCTCGCAGTGACCTAGGACCTTTGGAAGCCTATTGAAATGGAACATTGAGTTAAGTCGGTACAATATAACGTATCATCCCATGAAGAGTGATTCAAGACCAGGCGTCGGCATATTTCATAGCCAAGTACACTGCTCGAAATTGTACTCCAGTGGGTGTTTGATGTGATTTTTTGTTTGATGATAACAAACATATATATATCAATATATATATGTGTTTGCAGTTTGGACTATATTCATATTGAATAATTATACTATTGCACAGAATCTATATAATTCAACTAGTATTTTTTATTCAATATAATATTTTATTACAACACTTAAACAATACAAAGTTTTCAGCTCTCTCTATATATATACATACATCAGTTCATACATTTTACTTTTCTCACTACAACACTCAACACTCAGTTTTTCACTCTGTCTGCACATCTGCATCTATCTGCATTGTCCAGCTCCACTTCTCGTCCTGTCTCCTGTGTACCTGTATAATTAGCAACTACAACAGTAATCTGAAAACAAACAAATTTAAATTTGCAAAAATAAAATTTGTTTGTGTCTCAGATACATGGGTTATTGTCATCATCTTTGATTGTGCAATATCTATGCATATCAGTAATTTTTATCAGGGACAGGCAATTATAAGTGGCTGCAGTACACACGTATACATTCGTATACGTGTGCACTGCCACGCCAACTAGTGTGCACAAACTACAACAAAACACAAATTCATTCAAAGCAACATAACAGAGAAGAACAAAGACCAAGTGCAGCATCAGTCACACTTTATCAAGTGGTCATGAATGCATTAACAACATCGAGCCAGAAACAGTCAAATATCCCACAAATGTCCAGATCAACAAAAACTTGAAATACTGCACCAACTAGGAATGAACAGAATCACAAGGCAAGTGCACCACAACACAAGCATACACACACACATACATACACATGTGTATACATGAGGAAGGCTACAGATTCAAGTCAAAATGCACAGTTCAAACTACAGCGGACAGTGAAGTTCAAGTTACAGGTTAAAATGCACAAAGACATAGCAAGAGTCACAAGACCATCAAGCAGTGAGCAAGTGCAACTCGAACTTCAGAAATAACAAATGCA
The DNA here is from genome assembly GCA_030765085.1 of Allium cepa. NCBI lineage: Eukaryota > Viridiplantae > Streptophyta > Magnoliopsida > Asparagales > Amaryllidaceae > Allium > Allium cepa. The sequence goes on from CM060943.1 coordinate 437,258,750, forward strand.
GATACAAAATGACCTAGTGCAACTGGAAACAACAGAAATTGTGCAACATTTTCATAACGCAGTGAAGCATGTTCATGGAACACAGCAACAACAGAGCTACATGAACAAATGCAACACTGTGAAGTAATGTAACAGCAATTACTGTGACAAAACTGCAACAAACAAAGTCTCGACCAAAATCAGTAACACAATGCAAATACAACAACATAGCACAATGCACAAAAGTCACAAACAAGGTCAAACCCAAGATAAGTTCAACTCAAGGCAACTTGAAGCATACAAGGGATGAATACAACTTGATGAAGCAGTGGAAACAAACTCAAGTGCAACAGTTGAATACATGAACAAGTGTAGCATCTGATACAGTAAAAAGTTCAAGTCAAGATGGAGCTACAATGCAACACAGTGATAATGCAACATGGAGTATGCAAGTGAAATTCGAATTGTCAAAACTGTTTCAAGTTACAACAAAGAAGTCAGTAGCAGTCCCAAAATCAAGATTAACATAACATGAAGCAGTTCAAATCCAAGTACAAACCCAAAAATATATGCATACACACATACAAATGTATATATGCACATATAAAGTAAACTGGTGAATGTGCAGTAGGGAACACAAGACAGTGGCAAGTACAAGGCAGTGCAGAAATCAAGCCGAAGTTTAAAAACAAATTCGTATCTTTTGATTAAGTCTTTGATTAAGTCAAAGATTTCTAATTTAGAAAGAAATTTCTGCAGCAAATTTCTCGAATTCATATATGGTCAGTATTAATTCAAATGAGGACCGAGACAACAAATACAGCAAGAAATTTTCGAATCAATTAATTCGAATACAAATATGGTCAGCAATTATTCGAAATTGAATCAAGAAAGGAATACTCCAAATCCAGAACAAATTCAGGAAAATAATCAACGACATGAAGAAATCAAATCTGACAGTGTTAATTAGGGTTTCAACCCTATAAATACACCCCAAGAAATCATCATAGACGATAGAACAAATCGAGTTAAAAAGCAAGCAATCAAACAAGCAACAAAAGAAATTACATACCGAACCATCAACAAACTCGATCAACAGAGAACGAGCTAGCAACGAGCATCAATCATCAGAGGACAAGCAAGAGCTTAATCAGACATCAGAAAGAAGCCGAAGCCCCAAATTCGAGGAAGAAACAAAAGCCCCAATTCAGATCGAATAAACAGAGGGCCGCCATTTTTTTCACAAACAAAAGAAAATGGACCGGGTGAAATAAGATAAAGGGAAGTGACCGCATATCTTTTGTTTAGTTAGGGTTAGGGTATTTTTATTTTTATTATAAAGGCAAGATAATTTAAATTGTTTTATATATAGTGCTTGCTTTTATAATTTGCTTTATTTGTATGTTCTTTTCAAAACAAAACATGATAAATTATCACCTAGGGTTTAGGTGTTGTCAGATTGTCTAGTTAGAGTTAGTCCAGTTAGCAGGGTTTGCAAGTTTGCAAAACTCTACAGGCGGTAGCAGGGTTTGCAAGTCTGTTAGAGTGTTTGTAAGCGGGAAACTGTTTAATTCTAATAGAAATCTGGGAATGCAGCAGTAGGCAGGGGTTGCCGAAGCTGGGTAAATTCTGTGTGTGATTTATTTTTCAGCATATTTATTTCTGCAGTTTGCTTCTGTGTTTAATTCGCAAAAATTTGCTATAACCCTATTCACCCCCCCCCCCTCTAGGGTTAATCTAGATCCTACAAGTGGTATCAGAGCAAGGTATTTTACTTTAACTCTAGAGTTATGAATCCAACAAATAATGCTTTTTCTGAGGGGCAATCTATTGCTAGGCCACCCATGTTTAATGGGAATGATTATGCTTATTGGAAAGTTAGAATGAGTATTTATCTTAGTTCTATCGATTATGATGTTTGGGATATTATTGAAACTGGCTATAAATCTCCCACTATAGTTGTTGGTGATACTGAGATTCCTAAACCTAAGGATAGGTGGGATGCTAACGATAAGAAATTAAAAACTACAAATGCCAAAGCAATGAACGCTTTGATCTGTGCTCTTGTTAAAAATGAATTTAATAGAATTTCTCATTGTACAACAGCACAGGAAATTTGGCACACTCTGGAGGTGACACACGAAGGAACTTCTCAAGTCAAGGAGTCACGACTAGCTCTATTTAGCAATGAATACGAAAACTTTGTGATGGAAAAGGGCGAGAGCATAAAAGATATGTTTGGACGATTTTCAACTTTGGTGTACAATGCTAGAGCGCTTGGGAAGGTCTTCACTGAAGTAGAGCTTGTATGGAAGATACTGCGAGTCTTACCAATGAACTTTGAGGCAAAAGTCACTGCAATACAAGAATCAAAAGATCTGAGTAAACTAAGCATGGAGGAGTTAATCGGAAACTTGATGACATATGAGCTTGAGCTAAAGGCAAAGGAGGAACGTAACAACTCCGAATCAAAAAAGAAGACGATTGCCTTAAAAAGCAAAGAAGAAAGCGGTGAAGAAGAAGAAGATCCAATTGAAGAGCTTGCGATGGCTGTCAATAATCTAAGAAAATGGTCAAAATTCAGGCCACGCAAGAAGAAAACAAGTGGTAATAAGTCAAAAGATTCTGATGATTCCGATAATGAATTGACATGCTTTAACTGCAAAAAGCCTGGCCACTTCAAACAAAAATGTCCACTTCTCAAGAACAACAAAGGAAAGAAAAAGAAGAAGAAGGCCTTTGCAGCAACTAGGGATGATGAAGAAGGAGAAGAAGTTTCGGATAATAGCTCAGAAGAGGCTAACTTGTGCCTTATGGCAAAATCAGATTCAGAAACAAGTTCAGAGGAATCCAGTGAGGTACGTGACTATTCTTATAAAGAACTTGTTTTGATGTGTTATGATCTTACTAATACAATTGATACTCTTGAAACTAAAATTGAAAAATTGAAGTCTGACAGGAGAGAACTTGTTCATGAAAATACTAGGCTAGAAACTGAACTTGAGAATATTCAAAACCTAGACTGCAAAAAATGTAAAACTTTAGATTCAGAAATATCAAGACTTAAGAATAGCTTCGATAATCTTGAAAAAGAAAACTCAAGTCTTAAGGAAACCATTGACACTAGGAAAAAGGATTTTATAAATAGATGCACCACACTTGTAACTGAAAACACAGCACTAAAAACCAAAGTCCAAAATCTTGAGAAATCTCTGAATAACTTTTCAAGAGGAGAAAAATCGTTTAACATGTTATTGGGAAATCAACTCTTTGCTAACAACAGAAAAGGACTAGGTTTTGGGAAAACACAGGTTGATGACCATGCAAAAGGTAAGAGTGTCTTTGTTAGAAGTGAAATTGGACATCGTGTTGAAAATTGTAGTCATAGGAACAAGAACACAAAATTTATACAAGTTTGGGTTCCTAAGAATTCTACAAAAAAAATTCATGTCTATAGGAACAAAAATAAAAGGACAAAACAAGTTTGGGTTCCAAAGGGATTGTTTGTTCACAATGCTTCAGTTACTAATATCATTGGACCTAAGAGTTTCTCTAGGTCATCCTCCTCTCTCTTTATGTAGGTCTGTTGGCGGGCTAAGGAGCAACAAGAATGGTTTCTAGATTCAGTTTGTTCTAGACATATGACAGGTGATAAATCTAAGTTCCTTAGCCTAGAGAAGTTTAGAGGTGGAAATGTGATCATGGGAGATAATAGCAAGTGTAAGATTATTGGGAAAGGTGAAGTAAGTAATGGTACTTTTTCCTTGACTAATGTTTTATACGTTGATAATTTGCATCACAATCTCATTTCTATTAGCCAACTATGTGACAAAGGTATGAATGTGGTTTTTGATAATGATACTTGCAAAATCATTGATAAAACTTCTAATAACATTGTTTTTATGGGCAAAAGAAAAGGAAATGTTTACTCATTTTCGTTTGACAATCTAAATCTTTCCAGATGTTTGGTAGCCACTGACGAAGAGGCATCTTTATGGCATAGGAGACTTGGACATGCTAGCATGAGTCTCTTAAGAAATCTTGAAACGAAAGAATTAGTCAGAGGGTTACCACATCAGAAATTTAAAGATAACAAAGTGTGTAAAGCATGTTCCTTGGGCAAGCTTAGTCGATCATCATTTCGCCCTAAAAACATTGTTAGCACATCAAGGGTCCTCGAATTAATTCATATGGACTTATTTGGACCAAATGAAATTGCAAGCTTGAATGGAAAACGTTATTGTTATGTATTGGTTGACGATTATTCTAGATTTACATGGGTTTATTTCTTAGCCAAAAAGTCTGAATCTTTTGATTATTTTTCAAAATTTGCTAAACTTGTTCAAAATGAAAAAGGAGTTTCAATTAAAACTTTGAGAAGTGATCATGGAGGCGAATTTGAAAACTTTTGTGAAGAAAATGGTTTAAAACATGAATTTTCTGCCCCACGAACACCTCAACAAAATGGGGTGGTTGAAAGGAAAAATCGTACATTACAAGAATTGGCTAGATCCATGTTGAGTGAGTATAAACTACCTCTAACTTTTTGGGCAGAGGCGGTGAATACTTCGTGCTACGTAATGAATAGAGTAATGATTAGACCAATACTTGGCAAAACTGCTTATGAAGTGTGGCATGAAAGGAAACCTAACATCTCTTATTTTCGTGTTTTTGGATGCCCTTGTTTCATTCTTAACACAGGTGATCAACTTGGAAAATTTGAATCAAAGGCCGATGAGGGAATTTTCATGGGCTATTCAACAAGGAGCAAGGCTTACAGGATATACAACAAACGAACAAAGACAATTGTTGAATCAGTCAATGTGAAATTTGATGAATCTGATCTGGAAAGGACGACTAAAAAAACGGGTGATGATGGGGTAGATCATGAAGGCATTAAAGAAGGGACATCTACTGAGAAAGATGGAAGTAGGACTGTTGATGCTGATAGATTGAAGTTCAAATCCAATCATCCTCCTGAATTGGTTATAGGAGATCCTACGGAAGGTATACGCACTCGCTCTGCATTTGATAAAAATTTGTGTGCGTTTTGTTGTCATAGTGGTTTTATTTCTGAAATAGAACCTGATTCTGTTGAAATGGCTCTTAATGATGAAAGTTGGGTTTTAGCAATGCAAGATGAACTTAATCAATTTGAGAGAAATAAAGTTTGAAAATTAGTTCCTAGGCCTAATGACTATCCAATTGTAGGAACTAAATGGGTGTTCAAAAACAAACTTGATGAATCAGGAAATGTAATTAGAAACAAAGCTAGGTTGGTCGCAAAAGGATATAACCAAATAGAAGGCATAGATTTTGATGAGACATTTGCACCAGTTGCTAGGTTAGAAGCCATTAGGATTTTGCTCAGCTTTGCTTGTTATAAAGGTTTCAAACTAAAACAAATGGATGTAAAAAGTGCATTTCTAAATGGTGATCTGAAAGAAGAAGTTTTTGTTGAACAACCCCCCGGTTTTGAAAATCATGTTTTTCCAAATCATGTGTATAAACTTGAAAAAGCATTATATGGTCTTAAGCAAGCTCCTAGAGCTTGGTATGACTGCCTTTGTACATATCTTTTGGAAAATGGCTTTGAAAAGGGGAGTGCTGACACGACACTGTTTCTATTACATAAAGGAAGTGATTTTTTGATTGTTCAGATTTATGTGGATGATATCATTTATGGTGCTACTAATGAACTCTTGTGCGAGAAATTTGAACAAGTCATGCAGGCTAAATTCGAGATGAGCTTGGTTGGAGAATTGAAATATTTTCTTGGATTTCAAATCAAGCAAAGCAGTGATGGCATTTTCATTTCGCAATCCAAGTATGTGTTGGAACTGTTGAAGAAATTTGGAGTTGAGAACTCCAAACCATTGAGAACTCCTATGAGCCCATCAACAAAGTTGGACAAAGACGAGAAAGGAAGTGCTGTTGATCAGAAAAAATATCGAGGGATAATTGGTTCACTTCTCTATCTTACTGCTTCTAGACCTGATATTATGTTTTCTGTGTGTTTGTGTGCACGTTTTCAATCTAATCCTAAAGAATCTCATTTGAAAGCCACTAAACGAATTTTGAGATATCTTTCACACACACAAATTTGGATTATGGTACCCTTCTTGTGAAAACTTTGATTTAGTTGGTTATTCTGATGCTGATTATGCTGGTTCATTGGTTGACAGGAAAAGCACCAGTGGGACATGTTTCATGCTAGGACATTCATTAGTTTCATGGTCAAGTCGAAAACAGAATTGTGTTGCATTATCCACCACTGAAGCAGAATATATTGCTTTAGGAAGTTGCTGTGCTCAAATTTTATGGATGATGCAAACTCTTTCTGATTTTGGCTTAGTTTATAAACAAGTTCCATTAAAAATGTGACAGTAAAAGTGCAATAGACTTATCAAATAATCCTGTTCATCATTCACGCACAAAACACATTGATGTGAGACACCACTTTCTTAGAGATCACACTGCTAAGGAAGACATTTGCATTGAATATATTTCAACTGAGGCTCAACTTGCTGATATTTTCACAAAACCCCTCCCCGAAGACAGATTTTCTAGATTACGTTTGGATTTGGGGATTATAGAAATTGACTAACCATTTTTTCATTGTTAGGTTGAAATATTCTTGGATATATACTTTCAACTTCAATTTCTAGGATTCAAACAAGTTTTGGATATTTTCCAAAGATTGATTCGAATATGGTATTCAGTACTGGATATTACATAATATAATTAACTTGGTAACTTATTCCACGATCATTTCTATTTCTACCATCTTTCTATCGTTCATAATGGTTTGATAAAATAAGAAGAGTGAATTATTTTAAATTAAAAAATAATAATATAATAATAAATAATAATAACTCTCATGCATCCATTCTCATTTAAAAGTCCTTATGGTTATGCATGGATGGAGCATGTGAGTGAATTATTTTTATCATTACTCCATTCTCATTTAAAAGTCCTTATGGTTATGCATGGATGGAGTATGGTAACTAAGTATTCTGGTCTCACTTAATAGTCTGGATGCATAGACTAATAAGTAACTGCTAATCCCATTTAAAAGTCCTTATGGTTATGCGTGATTAGTAAGTGCTTATTTTTTTTGTTTTTGTGCTTAAATGTCAAATTAATGTTAAAATATCTCTCTTCTTATTAAAACTAATCATCGATCCATCCTCTACAATATGGAAGTTTTTATCTCGTTATGATATATTATTTTTTGTTCCTACTGTTCCATTTTTTTTGTCAGTCTTTTGATAATGACAAAAGGGGGAGAAGAACAAGATTTTGATGAGAAAGTAAATAATTTTTGACCTATTTCAACAAATTTGGTTAAATGTTGTTAGTTAATTTTTCTTTAGTTCTTTTATTCTTTTGTAATTTTTGTTATCTTCTAAACAGGGAGTGGTCTTGGTTGTAGGGGGAGCATTCAAATAGGGGGAGCTAAAAATTTCGTGTTCAAACACATGTATTAGCATTTCAAAATCTTTAATATATATGTTTGTCATCATCAAAAGGGGGAGATTGTATGATGTGATTTTTTGTTTGATGATAACAAACATATATATATCAATATATATATGTGTTTGCAGTTTGGACTATATTCATATTGAATAATTATACTATTGCACAGAATCTATATAATTCAACTAGTATTTTTTATTCAATATAATATTTTATTACAACACTTAAACAATACAAAGTTTTCAGCTCTCTCTATATATACATACATCAGTTCATACATTTTACTTTTCTCACTACAACACTCAACACTCAGTTTTTCACTCTGTCTGCACATCTGCATCTATCTGCATTGTCCAGCTCCACTTCTCGTCCTGTCTCCTGTGTACCTGTATAATTAGCAACTACAACAGTAATCTGAAAACAAACAAATTTAAATTTGCAAAAATAAAATTTGTTTGTGTCTCAGATACATGGGTTATTGTCATCATCTTTGATTGTGCAATATCTATGCATATCAGTAATTTTTATCAGGGACAGGCAATTATAAGTGGCTGCAGTACACACGTATACATTCGTATACGTGTGCACTGCCACGCCAACTAGTGTGCACAAACTACAACAAAACACAAATTCATTCAAAGCAACATAACAGAGAAGAACAAAGACCAAGTGCAGCATCAGTCACACTTTATCAAGTGGTCATGAATGCATTAACAACATCGAGCCAGAAACAGTCAAATATCCCACAAATGTCCAGATCAACAAAAACTTGAAATACTGCACCAACTAGGAATGAACAGAATCACAAGGCAAGTGCACCACAACACAAGCATACACACAAACATACATACACATGTGTATACATGAGGAAGGCTACAGATTCAAGTCAAAATGCACAGTTCAAACTACAGCGGACAGTGAAGTTCAAGTTACAGGTTAAAATGCACAAAGACATAGCAAGAGTCACAAGACCATCAAGCAGTGAGCAAGTGCAACTCGAACTTCAGAAATAACAAATGCAGATACAAAATGACCTAGTGCAACTGGAAACAACAGAAATTGTGCAACATTTTCATAATGCAGTGAAGCATGTTCATGGAACACAGCAACAACAGAGCTACATGAAAAAATGCAACACTGTGAAGTAATGTAACAGCAATTACTGTGACAAAACTGCAACAAACAAAGTCTCGACCGAAATCAGTAACACAATGCAAATACAACAACATAGCACAATGCACAAAAGTCACAAACAAGGTCAAACCCAAGATAAGTTCAACTCAAGGCAACTTGAAGCATACAAGGGATGAATACAACTTGATGAAGCAGTGGAAACAAACTCAAGTGCAACAGTTGAATACATGAACAAGTGTAGCATCTGATACAGTGAAAAAGTTCAAGTCAAGATGGAGCTACAATGCAACACAGTGATAATGCAACATGGAGTATGCAAGTGAAATTCGAATTGTCAAAACTGTTTCAAGTTACAACAAAGAAGTCAGTAGCAGTCCCAAAATCAAGATTAACATAACATGAAGCAGTTCAAATCCAAGTACAAACCCAAAAATATATGCATACACACATACAAATGTATATATGCACATATAAAGTAAACTGGTGAATGTGCAGTAGGGAACACAAGACAGTGGCAAGTACAAGGCAGTGCAGAAATCAAGCCGAAGTTTAAAAACAAATTCGTATCTTTTGATTAAGTCTTTGATTAAGTCAAAGATTTCTAATTTAGAAAGAAATTTCTGCAGCAAATTTCTCGAATTCATATATGGTCAGTATTAATTCAAATGAGGACCGAGACAACAAATACAGCAAGAAATTTTCGAATCAATTAATTCGAATACAAATATGGTCAGCAATTATTCGAAATTAAATCAAGAAAGGAATACTCCAAATCCAGAACAAATTCAGGAAAATAATCAACGACATGAAGAAATCAAATCTGACAGTGTTAATTAGGGTTTCAACCCTATAAATACACCCCAAGAAATCATCATAGACGATAGAACAAATCGAGTTAAAAAGCAAGCAATCAAACAAGCAACAAAAGAAATTACATACCGAACCATCAACAAACTCGATCAACAGAGAACGAGCTAGCAACGAGCATCAATCATCAGAGGACAAGCAAGAGCTTAATCAGACATCAGAAAGAAGCCGAAGCCCCAAATTCGAGGAAGAAACAGAAGCCCCAATTCAGATCGAATAAACAGAGGGCCGCCATTTTTTTCACAAACAAAAGAAAATGGACCGGGTGAAATAAGATAAAGGGAAGTGACCGCATATCTTTTGTTTGGTTAGGGTTAGGGTATTTTTATTTTTATTATAAAGGCAAGATAATTTAAATTGTTTTATATTTAGTGCCTGCTTTTATAATTTGCTTTATTTGTATGTTCTTTTCAAAACAAAACATGATAAATTATCACCTAGGGTTTAGGTGTTGTCAGATTGTCTAGTTAGAGTTAGTCCAGTTAGCAGGGTTTGCAAGTTTGCAAAACTCTATAGGCGGTAGCAGGGTTTGCAAGTCTGTTAGAGTGTTTGTAAGCGGGAAACTGTTTAATTCTAATAGAAATCTGGGAATGCAGCAGTAGGCAGGGGTTGCCGAAGCTGGGTAAATTCTGTGTGTGATTTATTTTTCAGCATATTTATTTCTGCAGTTTGCTTCTGTGTTTAATTCGCAAAAATTTGCTATAACCCTATTCACCCCCCCTCTAGGGTTAATCTAGATCCTACAGTGGGTAGTGGAGAGCGGAGCATTAATTAGAAGATGTATACCGATGAGGCATCTAACGGGCGTTGCTAGAGGGCAGGTGTTGTCCTAGTGACCCTTGAGGAACGCTTGATCTGCTATGCCTTGAAATTCAATTTTCGTGCGATGAACAATGAAGCCGAATATGAAGCATTAATTGAGGGACTTAATATTGCAAAAGAATTAGGAGTCAAAGCTTTACATATTTTTTGCAATTCCCAGTTGGTGATGTGTCAATTAAAAAAGGAATTTCAGGTGAAAGGAGTAAGGATTGCTTCTTACATAACCAAGGCAGTGGAGTGGTTAAGAGACATTGAATACTATATGATAATGCATATTTCCAAAGAGGAAAATGCGAAAGCTGGTTCAATAGCCAAATTGGCTGGCTCAGGAGATGCATAACTCATCGGCTTACTTCTGGTGGAGATATTATTAGCTTCGAGCATTGACCAAATGGATTTCGATTAGGTCTTGGAGGCTGAATGTGAAAAGGAGTCGTGGATGACTTCGATCAAGGATTACTTGCTGAAGGGAATCCTTCGAGACAGAAAGGATGAGCGATAATAGCTTCTTCGCAAAGCTTCATGATTCGTCATGCAGGAAGGAGTGTTCTATAGAAAAGAATTCGTTGTCCCCTTGCTGCAGTGTATTGCTAATGATGAAAAGTTGGTCCTAATGGAAGTACATGAAGGGGCTTGCGATGATCACATCAGGAGGCAAATGTTAGTGGAGAAGATTCTCCATTATGGGTATTTCTGGCCAGCCATCAGCCGTGATATTGCTGATTACGCCAGAAAGTGTGATAAACGCTAGAGGTTTGTGAAGATTTTTAGAACCCCGCCGATAGAGATCTCGCAAATGGTCAGTCCCCGACCTTTTGCTGTTTAGGGAACCGATATCATTGATGTGCTTCTTATGTCCACTCATTGTCGCCAACCACACTACTAGAAAATACTTCAATTTCCTACGCAAAATTTCCGACGTATTTCCTATGCCAAAAGGCTGGACGTAGGGAAGGCGTAAGAAACAGGTAGAAAGAGATAAAGGCGTAGGGAAGACGTAAGGAAATTTTCTACGTCAACTTTAATATGTAGAAAAAAATCGAGGCGCAGGAAAGGTGTAGAAAATTCCCTACGCCAAAATTATACTGTAGAAAAGAGATAGATATTCTCCTACGCCATTTTCACGCCTCTGTTTAATTTTCTACAATTACAGATCGACGCATGAAGGGTAGGAAATTGTTTACGCCAAAATTATACCGTAGAAACGATGTAAATAATCTCCTACATCATTTTCATGTCTTAGTTAATTTTCTACGAATCTAAACAAGCGTAAGAAAGGCATAGAAATTTCCCACACTATCCCTACACCTGCAGTATGACAAAAATAGGTTTTTTATTTTTTACTTTAATCAACGTATGTTTCCCAACCTTTCTTCCTATTCTCCTAACCCCAGTTTTTCACTCAAGAATGAAAAAAACCTAATTCTACAACCGTCGATCGTTTTCGTCTCTGAAATTTGTACTCTGAAATTTCAGGTAAATTATCTTCCCCTCCTTTTGTTTGTTTTGATTGGATTAGAATTATAATCATTTTCTCCTTTCCTCTTTTATTCTGTTGTTTCTTCTTCTTTTTTCCCTGACAATTTAGGGTTTTGAATAGATTTCAGACGCTTAATGAGATTTATGATGATAAGTCAATTTTTCAATTGCATTTGGCACGAAACAAGATCGTTAGAATGATTGGCTTTGTAACGATGTAGAATTTTGAATTGAAAATATTCTCTTTATGCTTAGTTATCACGTGCGTATATGGATACCGATAGCCTTCTCGATTCCTTTAAAAAAATTACAACTACCACCGATTATGCTGAGCCTCACCATCCAAGCAAGGTTGCTTTCGATACCAAGTAATGCTCTTTCAATGGTTGGAGTGATGCGCAGCTTATACTAAATTGAGCACTAAGTAATTGATCGATTTTATCTTCTCAGACCCGGACGTCCAGTCATGTCAAGCCGCTACTGTCTATTCGAACCTCTCCTCGTTTGACATTGGAAAAAAAACAGAACACAGGCTTGGTTCAAGAATTTAAGCCTGCTAAAAAGTTTCTACCCATAGCTGATAAGTTTGTTAATATAATTAGTTTGCTATTTAGGTGATCTAATTGATAATGCTATTATGGAAGATTCTATTGTGAACAGTGCTCATTTTTTGAATCGGGATGAGGAAGAGGATATGATATTAGTAGGTGATAGTATTAAAGGTATAGGCTTGGGTGAATTTGGTGCAACATCGGATGGTGACAATGCATTTACAGATCAGTCTCTTGTTGTGCCTGGTGATCATGTTCACCAAATAAGTGTGCTGACAAATGTTGCGAGAGATGGCGGGGATGTAGTCATTGTACAGGAAGACGTTGCGTAATATGTTGATGGTATGGTGGAAGGTAGGACAGGTTCTCATGGCACGATAGGTAGGGTGGTTGTTGATGAAGTTTCGGCAGTAGAATTGGGTTCAGAGGGTTGTATCATAGCAGCTGAAAATGATGTGCCTGATGATGTCTTGGTGGTAGTTGATTTCGTAACTGGAGAGAGTAGTAAAGTTGGGATCAAGTTTTTAATGCAATCTGCCAGTTCAAAAATGCATCATTTCCAGTCTAGTTAAAACAATAATGTCTGCACAAAACATGAATTCGACTCAATCAGTTGTTTCCATTTTGCATTCCTTGCTTCTTATTAGAAATCAAATTAATATGTTGGTTAGTGGGCAATGACATATCTTATATATCCGCGTAGGAATGTAGTATAGTCTGCTTGCAATTTTATATGTGAATGAGGAATATTAGGCGTAACATATACTTCTCACAAAAGATACAAATAGAGTTGCACTTTTGAAAGTAGTTGCACTAACCAAATTGCATACAAGTTTCACAATTTGGTGAAGTGACCAGTATATGGGGAGAATATGCATTCTACCTCCCATGAAGTAGACTGCAATAATTTGCTAGTCTTATCCCCATTATCTTGCTTAAATTAGATTGCTAGCTAGGGAATGAAATGGCAAAGTGTTCCTGTTTATCTATGTTTTATAATATCTGAATGTTCCCTATGGCTTTATATAAAATATCTCGTAATGGAAAAAATATAGAGTGTTACTGTTAAACCTATCATATCTTCTAAATATAACCCATGCCTTAATATTATCTGTACTCACCCAAAATTACCAATATTCAATACCTAAAATCTAAATTGAAAATAAATTCCCATCCTCTTTTCTCATTTAAACATCAAAACATCCTACTTCCTCACTTAAAAAAGTAGAAAGAAAGAAAGTGTTTTTCTTCTCAAAAGCATGACACAACATGTATATTTAACTAGACAAACAGTGAACTAATGCTGACTATAATGAAACTGAAAGCGATGTTTAAATTACAACTCAGATTTTTACCATTATTAAGTTGAATCAATTTCAAGCAACATCTTCCAAAAAATAAGAGGATTTTCTTTACTCATTATATATAAAAATCATACCTATTTTAAAAAGCAAATCAGTTTCAACACCAATAATTATCTCTTTTGTATCTATAACTGAAAGCGGGAAAAAACAATGTGTTTTTGATTGTTTATTTTCCACTATAATTATGATGAAGTATTGAATATTGAATTTTATTTATTTTATAGCTGCTTATTAGCAACATCGAACATCATGACTATTAAAAAGCATTATATGCAATAGATTCTTCGAGGCAATATCAGCCATGATGGATTCCTTCTAAACTCTACAGAAACTTCGAGTAGGGCAAGCCTCTTCATCTATAACGACACCTAAAGTGAATGTACTTAGTTAATTAGTTTGTCAATATGTAGATTTCATAGCTTGGTTTTGCAGCAAGTGATTCTTGTAGCTTGGTTTTAATAGCTGATTAATAGTTTAATACACGCGTATAACATACACCTAAAGTAAAATGTACTTAGTTAATTAGTCTGAAGTATGTAGATTTCATAGCCTGTAAGAACTTGGGTTATTTGATCAAAAATCTAATAGCCTAAAAGAAATAGTGTCAGTTGGTCAAAGCCATTATATCTTAGATTTAGCGGCTCAAAACACTTGGTGTACTTACGCATCGATCGGTTTTCAACTAAAGTAGAGATTCAATTCCTACTTATGACGTATTAAGGTTCCTAAACTAATTCCTACTAATTAGTATCAAGTCTGTTTTGTTTTACAAAGATTGGAGATTCGGAGGTATCAAGTTTCATTAATATTTATCGCCAGTTGTGGAAAGTGTGCGTTACGGTTTATGAAGTTATTCACCTAAATAGGTTATTAGTACAATGCAAGTCAGGTACACATAATTGTTGACTCAATAATTAGTTGGTTTAATGGTTTTGATTCCACAACTAGTTAAACTTCAATGTATATTGGTTAAGGTTAGACAAATTTCTTTTATGAGAAATGGCCTATGCAATGACACTTAATATATTATATGCAATAGATTTGTGAAGCTATAAGTTTATACATTGTCAATTAGTTTTGTGTTGGATATACCAAAATTGATTTGATTACCTATATAATCGAACGTATTCCCATGTTAAGTTATCATTGACATCTAAGATACTGTGCAAAATGGAGTATGTAAATTTAAAATATGCACTAGTTGTTCTACAACCCATCTTGACTTATACATATATCTGATAAAATATATTTGAAAAATTATAAATACAGGCACAATATCAAGCTAGAATCGAAGAATTGAAAAGTTAAGGCACAGTAATTTCATATAAAGTCGAGGAAGAAGTGTTCGACATGCTTACCGGTGCTATAGCTAAAAGAAAGGACCGTATGCCATATTATGGCAATATCCATGGAGTAAGTATTTAAAATTTCAACAAAACATTATTTTAATTAGTTTAAAATGTAGAAATTGATGCAATATTTGATAAAAATGCAGAAATATAAAGACGCCACTTATAGCATCAATAAGGGAGAAGCACAGCCTAGAGCCAAACCAGAGGAAAAGGTGGAGCGTCAAGAAGGGGAGATTCAAATGCTGAAAATGCAGTATGAACAACTCACCGAAATGCTTCGACAGTGATTTGATGGAGAGCCGAATGATCATCGTGAGGGATAAGGGAATTGAAAACTTTCTTAATGGTATCTGTATGATGTCATTTATCATGAACATATTATCCTATTATTTTGACATATGAGAACTTGATTAATATTGTTTGACTTTTTAATATGAATGAGATATTTGTTTTTTGAATTAAAGATGAATGGTTTGAAGTTAATCTTTTTGTTGGAATGTGCATATATAAAATAAGTTGATTTTAGTTTCTATTTAATGTGATGAAATGAAATACAGTAGTAATATATCAAAATTGCTTCAGAACAGACGTAGAGAAGGTGTAGGGAATGCGTAGGTAAATGGAATATTGATACAACAAAAAGTCATGTGCTTGGCGTAAGAAAAACATTGAAAACACAGGCGTATGCAAAACCGTGGATAAATGAATAGCATAGAAAAGACGTAGGAAACGTGATATGTATGAATGACGTAGGAAAAGCGTAGGAAAACTGGACGTAGGGAAGACGTAGGAAAGACGTGAGTAGCTAAAGAAGTAAACATGTCGTATCAAAACCGTAGGAACAACATTGCGGGGGGAAGGCATAAAAAACTTATGGCGTAGGAAAGGCGTAGGAAACAACTCCATGAATGGCGTAGGTAAAATGTAGATATTTTATTACCTACGCAGTTTTTACACACGCCAGAATTGGCATAGGGCTACGTAGTTGCTGTATTTACCTACGTCCCGCTTACGCCATATTGGTGTAGGTAAACTGCAGTTTTCTTGTAGTGCAACTATTTCTCAAAACGAGCTAAAGCGGAACTGCTAGCCACGATCACTACTAAGAAGGTGAATAACTTCATAGTTAAAGAAATCGTCTGTCATTTTGGGGCCCTACAAACAGTCTATCTATTACTTAAAAAAGAAAACAGAAACTCCTCATTGCATACTGTACTGCTGGTTTGCTCCTAATTTCAAAATAGTGCTAAATCGTGACTCCTTGCCTCTTTTAACATTTTCTTCCATCAAATTTACAAAAAATATAACTATACCAGATACAGTTATCAATCCTTCCCCAAATTAACACGATCTCCACAACTTTCCTATGAAATAATGTCATTATAAAAATTTTAATTTTCCCTTTTTTCATATTTTAATTTTGCAAAACCAGATCTTCACTCATAGACTTTAATCTTTGTCAGACCGACTCAATGTTGCTAAATAGAATGATGATGTTCTTTCTACTACTGTCATCGAAGGTTGTAGTGGACAGTAGTGATTATAGACTACGTCCAGAAGCAATTAGATTTTCCATTCAATTTGTTAATAAGGTGATCTATTCAAACCTATTTCCATATTTTTGTTTAATTATTTTTGATTAATTTTCAGTTCTATGTCAAACTGATAGTTGGCTGGCAGCTTTGCCTTAATTTGAGACGTTATGCTTTACCTATATAAAATTGAATCTATGTTTTGTTTGTAAGTACGGTAAAAATTGTTAAGCTAATTGTAGATTACGATGAATTTAGTATGCTGTTGAAGTTCAGTTCCATACTAGATTATTCCTCACTTGCCACTTGTGCCCTATATTGAATATTAATTTTCATATTTTATACATCGATCTTATGCGGTTTCACACTAATGATCTATTACTAACTCATTTTATCTTAACTGTTTCTATATAATAGCTTTATTTCTACCTAAAATAGGGGTTCTGTAAACTAAAAAGAGCATTCATCCTATGCTCATGGATAATTAGAAATGTGTATAATCTGACTCAAATTTTGAATTTACATCCCATATTGACCTAAACATTGATAGCAGTGCATATTCATTTATACAGTTCCCAAACTCAATACTGCCTAAGTTGTGCTTAAGTTCTGTAAACTATCAATACCCAAGTTCTACAAATTATCAATACCTAACTTCAATATTCTCTAAGTTCGGCAAATTATAAATACAAGCTTCTGTATGAGTTTGGCATTGCCAAAACAGGGTTTTGAAAATTATTAATACCTAAGTTGTATGCTGCCTAAGTTATGCAAATACCCGAGCTATTGTATAAGTCTGGAAATGCAAAGGATGGCATCTGCATATTATTAATATTCAACCTGTATACTGACTGAGACTTATACATATGACAGGGATCGCTATTTAAACTTGTAAACTTTAAGCTCTTGCAAAATATTTGTTGTTTTCACTTTACAGCCTAAGGCTAAGTGTCTATATGTTTGTATGTATTGAATGTTATATATTTTTTGGCGCCAACCGTAAGTATTTTCTATGAACAATTATCAGAAATAATCTTCTAACACATAGTTTCTTTATTCGTCGTTCAATCTATGTAATATAACGTAATTGAAACTTTATATCACATAGTTCACTACAAATGTTTTTTCAGGTAAACTCAAGATTGTGTCATTTATCAACAAACCGTACAAGATTCTCGCCATGACACAAATCATATTTGAGGAAACTTTCCGTATGCGAAGCATGGGTGTCAACCTAGTTATCTATGATAACAGAACCCAATTCAACAGCGTTGAGTTCAAAAGCTTCTGCCATAGGCATCACATGTTGAAGAGATTTGAAGCAGCATGCACCCACAAGCGAATGGACATGTAGAATTTGCGAACAAAATATTAAGTTCATTTTCAAGAAGTTCCTGGAGAAAGCCAAGGGCAAGTGGGTTTATGAATTTCCATTAGTACTTTGGGCTTACAGAATGACCACAAGTCTCTGACCGACCATTCCCCATTTTCCCTTTCCTATGGATCAGAGGCTATGATTCCAATTGAATTTATAGTACCTTCTTATCGAGTGACCCATTACAGCCCTAGAACGAATGAAAAACTACTACTAGAGTCACTCGACATAATTGATGAGAAGCATGATGAAAATGATTTGAGAGAAGCTACAGACTGGAAAGGAGTAGCCTAATATTACAACATTAAGATCAGGAGTTGGACCTTTGAAATTAGTGATCTTGTCCTTAAACGAATCTTTCCAGGCCTTGTGAATATGGATCCGAGCTGGGAAGGTCTGTATGTTATCGAACATAAGCTTGGAGATGGAATATTCAAGATGGCAACTATTGACGGGCTTTCACTCCTTTGAGCATGATCAACACTTATGATGCTATTTCACTTGAAATCTGACAATGTAAATATTTTATCGATTCCGATGTAACAAGATAGAATATGTCATTTCCAATGAATATAAAAGGAAATGACTTTAGAAATCCATGAACCTGTCTTAGCATGACTATAAGCAGCAAATCATAACAAATGTGAGTAAATATGCATGTACATAATGCAGTTACATAAGTACCTAGAGATAGGTGCTGACCAAACTTCTATGGTCCATGATTGGACCCATGAAGTAATATTATTCTATGTATCTAGATATATATACCGATCAACTTCTTCAACCCTTGGCTTGGGAAGAGGAGGATAGATGCCCAAATGTAGAGTGAGACAATTCACCCTAACAACTCATCCCCAGAGTTTGGTTGAGTGTCAACGCCTTGCCTAGAAGATGGCAAGACCAAATGTTGACTCCGATAAACGCCCAGAGATAGGCGTGATTGGATCCTAACATCCTGACATAGGATGTCTAAATAAGTAGCCCAGGTGATCAACTTTGTCAAACGCCTAGAGATAGTTGTGATTGAATACGAACATCCTGACATAGGATATCCAAATCACCATCCCAAGTAGCAAACACCGATCAACACCTAAAGTTAGGTATAATCAGATACAAACACCACAAAGAGAAGTGTTCGAGCCACCATTCCAGGTGTTTGAGCTTGATCGGAGCCTGGAGTTAGCCATGGCTGAACAAGGGTGCCAGGAGACAAGCGTTTATGTTAGAACTTCTCCATCAAAGAGATAATGCGATTCCATCTGCAACTGCTAGTCAAATGAAACTTTCTTGGAAATAAATAGGATAAGCTATTAATTTGGTTAAGTGTTAGCAAGGAAACAATTCATGTAAATAAAAAAATAATAATAAGTGCATCTCTCGATGCTTATATGAAACTAAAAAAGGCTTGAAAAAAAAAACAAGTCTAAATTTTAGTAACATGTCATTTAAACCAAAAGCAAGGGCTGTACTTGCACAACTTCATCCTATATACACAAGTCTCGAACAAAACTAAACACGACTGAAATAGGGAAAGGAATGATTACATCTTCCTCCTCTTTTTTTTCTCTTTCTACACCTCCTCAGAAGAAGGCGTATCGAACTCAACATGCTTTTTTCTGTCTTTTCCTCTGCCCCCGCCACTCTTTAGATGGTTTCTCTTTGAAGATCCCATGGAAATGATTTGAGCGCTTCCAGAAGAAGGAATTATAACTAGGGAAAAAATGGCTAATCGGGAAATGCCATAGATAAAGGAGGTGGCACGTCATCAATCGGTCCCTTCCTGATATCTTTAACCAACAAAACTTGAGTTTGGAGCATCTCCTGCATAGTGAGTCCTGAAGAAGGCTCAGCAGACCCAATTACAAGGACATCATCCTCTGCCTAAGCTTCTTGGAGGTTACTTGCCATCTCCTCTTCTAAGGAATAAATCATTTTTTCTCTAGGTCCAAGGTTTGTGCCAGTTGGAACATCCAAAAGAGTCTGAGAGGCAAAAACGATTACAAAATCGGTCATCGTAGCTTGTTGGCCAAGCTGGGGATCTTCCTTAGGAAGAGGATCGATGAGAGGCTAACCTACAACTTGAGAAATATAAAAAGAGAGGTTAGAGACATCGATCGGTGTCATGTGAGTCTTCTCAAATATAGGTATGGTCTGTGATATACCTCCGCCAGATTTAAACACAACATAAGCAGGGGTATTGTTCGAACTGTCTTTCAGTAGTTTTCCATTAGAGACGAGGCTTATCTAGATTATAATGAGCATCTAAGGAAGAGATTGAAGCAGTCAAATCCCTAGAAGTAAGGTTTATTTTTGCTTCATGGGGAGTGTTATCCCATCTTTTGGCAAAGCCGTGATACCAAGAAATTGACTAGAAACCAAGGATAGTTCATCCCAGAGATCATTAATACAGAGGTCTACTACTATGGATACCGGTAAATTTTATCCGAGTTCAGATCGAGCTACAATTGATATGTCAGGACCAGCAAAGCTATGAAATCCAACATTTCAAATTTCAAGTCAATCAGAGTTCATATGCTCAATATATTGATCGATCAAGGTTGAGAAATCCAACTCTATTCGCATCCTTTCGATTTCGTATTCATTCCTCAAGAGTGATTCAGTTCGTATTCATCGCCTACTATCTTCCTTTGTATCCATCAAAATGAAACTACTTCATCTCCATCATGTCAACAACACTTCGTATCCATCAACCAATGTCCATTTCGTATCGATCTCGCTCATCCATCTTGTATCGATTTCCCACCATCGATATGAATAGCAACAACTGCCAATTGATACGAAGAAGGCAACATGAAGCATCGATACGAAGGAAGCCTCCAACTATCAATATGAAGTAGCATGCAAGCATCGATACGAACAGAGCCACACATGACCGATGTGAAATAGTATCGATACGAAGATTACAATGTCATACAAATCCAAACTTGCATCGATCATAACTCGAGATCCACAAGTCCAAATTCCATCAAATTTTCATAGGAGCTTGCCTACAACGTCAAGAATGTACCAGATAAATTTCAACAAAAAAGGATCATTCTTGATCGATACGAATTCCATTCGTATCACTCCCATATCGAGTCTAAACAACCTGAACTCGATCCCATGGGCCCACCTAAGTGAGAGAAGAAGTCCTTCGAGATCTGGGCGAGATATTTTCAGGCTATGCCTATAAATAGTAGCCATATACATCCACAAAAGGGATTTTTGGGAATCCTCTATGCCGTCACTCTAGTAAACTTCATTGTAACTTGAGTACTGGCTATTATATCATTGTAATTCAGTTGAGAATCATGAATAAACAACAATCTCTTTAAAGTGGACATAGGTTATAATGCTGAACCACTATAAATGCTTGTATTCTTCTATTTGTGCATGCTTTTATTGGTTGGATTGTTAGATTGGCCTTATTTTCCCTATAATGGCTGTATTCTACTATCTTCAATTACATCCGACGGGTGTTGTGCCCAATTTGGTGCAAACACTTTGGTGCTTTCACTAAGAAATCCCATCTTTTCTCCTTCTTTGTGAATCTACTACCATCGTTGGATTACAAAAATCTAAGGAGGATATCCAAACCTATCGTCAAGTGGTTCCTTCTATTCTATTCAGATTGCTCTAGATCTAAGAGGAACTACATTCATCAAGATTTTCGTATCCATGAAAATATGGTGATTTTTGTATCCAGAAAATATGGTGATTTTCGTATCCATGTTTTCGTATCCAGAAAATATGAAGATTTCGTATCCGTGTTTTCATATCCATATTTTTGCATCCATGTTTTCATATCCGCAAAATATGGTGATTTTCGTATCCATATTTTCATATCCAGAAAATATGGTGATTTTCTTATCCATATTTTCATATCTAGAAAATATGATGATTTTTGTATACATGTTTTCGTATCCAAAAAATATGGTGATTTTCTGTTTTCATATCCAGAAAATATGGTGATTTCGTATCCATGTTTTCATATCTAGAAAATATGAAGATTTTCGTATCCATTTTTCACATCCAGAAAATATGACAACGTTCATATCGATTAACATTCGTATCGATCAACATTCGTATTGATCAATTTTCGCATAAGTTTTCATATCGATCAACATTCGTATCGATCGACTTTCATATCGATCACTTTTAGTCTCAATTAGTTTTTGTATCGATCAACATTCGTATCGATCAACATTCGTATCAATCAGTTTTCGTATTGATCAGTTTTCGTATCGATCGACATTCATATTAATCACTTTTCGTATCGATCGGTTTTCGTATCGATAAACATTCATATCGATCAACTTTCGTATCAATCCAGCTGTGTGCATTTTGTGTTGATCCTTAGATACCACTTTGTAACGATCCAGTTGTGCGCCTTTCGTATCGATCCAAGTACCCACTTTTTGCATTGTTCGATTTCATCACATTTGTATTGCTCAAACATTACTGAGAACGATATGAAATTTCGAAAATATATATTTTCAGGTACGACCCAAATTTCAAAAAAAGAGGATAAAACTTGATAAAGGAACATTCATACCACACTCCAGATCATTCCATGACTGAACGGGACATAGGGGATTACAGCAACAAGTGCTGAATTGCAATCAATGAATGGGTAAAGGAATACTACTTAACCAATGCTCCCAGAGGCTTGAGAACCTAGCTAATACACCAAGAACTAGAGTTGGTTGATATATCTGCTTCTCAGGTGGACCGCAACTTCCCCCAATTGACCAATTTTTAAACTCCTGACTTGACAACTATGGTATGATGGCTAATATGACGAGTGCCCTACACTGTCTACTCTGCCATCTCAAAGCATAGTTGGTCAACATTGAACCAACTTCAAATGCCCGCATCTTAATCATACCATGTCCGTATGACTAGAAGCATGACATACAACCTTAAGAGGACTTCAGTACTATCTTATATGGGCCTCCTACCTAGGTGAAAATTAGAAATAATCACCAGTCTATGAGCCCATCTTAACCAACTCACCATCAATCGACATTACCAATCACTCGAACGTTGGACAATCGTGCATACATCATTCACCAGTATTACAAGACCACATAGCTAGAAAATGGACCTGACAACCTCCGACACTGCCTCATGAAGTGGGAATGACGCGTGGATTTCGCCAAGAGTGATGAATGCCATCAAATGCAGATGTCTTTCCCTATTCCTTAAATAAGACTATCAACCGTGGTTAGACATACCCGTTTTACTTCTCATATTACTGAAGGGAATGAAGAAGCTGGAAGCCAACAAAATGATTGAAATCCACAGCCAATTGCAACCAACACTCATAAATGAATTTATCACAAGAGCTTATTTTCAGACTTTGATAAGAGAACTGGTGGATAGCTGCCAACAACTACACCAACATATACGTGCCAATATTGAGTTGATGAACCAGATGACATGATAAGGAGGAAACCTATTCCATACTCCAAATCGGGAAGCTCCTCTTCTTAAATGGCTATCGTGGACGTCAGTGCCATAAGGCTGCTTCGGAAAGGAAAATTTCAACAATAGGTGCAAGCCCCAAAAAATGATGGGCAAGGAACCCTCGATGATTAAACTGAGCCACTTGCATTAGACTTCTAACTAAAAAGGGCTAGACCGAAGTGCAATAGCAAGCATACGATGCTGCTTCACTTATCAATGAGATTTTATTCTAATTATTTCTATTTCAATTTCGTTTATGTTGTGAAATATGATCGACTTGAATTAAACTACTTGCAAATGAGGCAGGTAACTGAGTGCTCAAGGTTTGGTGCCAAACAATATTCGCGGACTATGATCAAGTCATTGAAGTATCATTATGATGAGCATGATTCAACCACTCATCAGCTACTATATTCCCCTGACATGGGGGTAGCGCATCAAAGCAGGAGAGACAGACAAGATCAGGACTCCAGTACAAAGTGGATGCAACCGACCATCCACACATCCGCCTATGCAATTTAATTAGGATATTTGAGAAAGACTCGGAGTTATATGTCTCAACAATGTACTCTCCATCCCGTTCTTGAAACTCGCCAAAATACTTACTCTTCTTGTGATGCACAGTAAGATTGGAATCCAATCCTAGATTAAACAATTAGGGTTATTTGAGAACACATGTTTAAAATGGATATGATTTGACCATTCACTCTCCAGTTTGCGTCTATGATTCGAAAAAACAATCATGCCTTAAACAACTTCATCAGGGCTAACCATCAATTTAAAGTCATTAACGACTGTTTGCCTACTCGCTAACCATCACGAGCCATCATTCCAACTCTCTTCCTTAACTCGACCGAAAGAACGCAAAGAATAAAGTGGACATGATTTGACCGTCTTCTCTCCAATTCGTGCACCTGACTTAAGAGAAAATGCACAACTCAAAATGGATGTAGTTCGACCAACCTCTCCTCTGCTTGAGCTCAAAGCTTGCCAGAACACTAATCTTACTCCTTAGGCTTGGCAGAAGCGGAATCCAAATGAACATGGATGCGATCCAACTGTCCATAAGATGAATCTCATCCTTTATTGAAGGCAGATAATTGGAAAGTAATCGGGATCCCACCGATAACTCACTAAGTGAAACCCCAAGCTCAGGGACAAGCCATCACACTGCAGCCAAAAGGGATTGATACACGACAATCCTCTAACTAACTCCGGCTCCCAGAGTGCGAAATGGAGTATAAACTTATGGACATGGGATCGAGGAGGGTGGATCCGTCCACTTAACGACTTCGCCTGTGTTCAACCTAAACCCAAGGAGGATGGATCAGTCCATCTAACGACCTCACCTCTCTTATTTTCAAGCTCGAGGAGGGTGGATCCGTCCATCTAACGAGTTCGCTTGCCTACTCGGTGTGGGTATGATACAACCGTCCACGTATCTGATCAACTTCTTGTTCCCATATCATGAACAAAATCCTAAAGCCTAAATAGATGTCACTGACCATCTGTCGGCCAATTCCTAATTCTCGGAATGCGAACTGGAGTATAAACATAAACATAAATAGGTGTGACTGATCGCCCATCAACTAACTCTTGTCCCGAGAGCGCGGGCCGGAGTGTAAACGCCTAATGGGTGTGACTGACCACCCATTAACCAACTCTAGATTCCCATAGTGCGAACTGGAGTATAAACATCAACTAACTCCAGATTCTTAGGGTATGAACTTGAGTATACCCATCAACTAAATCTGGTCCTGAGAGTACGGACTGGAGTACAAAAACCAATTGGGTATGAATGACCATCCATCAACTAACTTTGGTCCCGAGAGCGTGGACTAGAGTCTAAACACCAAATGGGTGTGACTAACAACCCATCAACCAATTCCAGTCCTCAAAGCATGGTTTGGAATACAAAAATTAGAAGGGATGCGATTCGACCCCCCTTCTGTCAAATCTGATTCCTCAGCAAGTTCTGCAGTACAAAAAGTGGATTGGTTCGACTGTCTGCTTTCCAACTCTTTCCCTGACATGGAGGCACACTTTTCACAAAAAACCGGAAGCAATCCAACCATCTGGCACTAAGCGGGAACGACACGACTGTCCATGCATCAACTCTTTCCCCCCAGCACAGGACCCATAACATAATTTTATAGGGATGCACTCTAACCCTACAAGACAAAATTTCTACCTTGATTCGATAAGGAGACGCAGATTCGCAAAATGGACCTAGCTAAATGACCTATTCTAAAATGGATGTGACTACCCATCTTACCGTAAAAGAACATGACATAACCATTCATCTGCTAACTCTCGCCTATGATCTAATGGGTTGTGCGTGCAACATGGACGGATGCGACCCAACCATTCGCCAATTGATTCCTTCATACAGTTCAGTGGGAGAAGCATCAAATTAAACCTGCTGTAATGTTATCGACAATACCTCGACCTTTGCCCTCGACTTGGGGTAGAGGAATTAAATGAGGAAAATGCGGTCCAACCATTTTCTACAAAAAAATCTTACTCCCCAAAGTGTGGACAGGGAATAAACATCAAATAGATGTGATAAATGGCCCTTCAGCTGACTCTTATCCCCTGAGTGTGACTACGAGCATAGAAAAATGAAAGAATGTGATTCGACCATTCATTCACCAACTCCGACCTAAAGTCGACGGGAGGAGTATAAACTCACTACATATGCAATTAGACTATCCACAAACTAACTCTGTTAACCTAAGATGGGGGCAGAAGAACAAATCATCAAAAGAAGAGAAATGTGACTTGCTACATCGCCAGTTAGCGTCCTTTACAACTTAAAGCAATGACTACAAGGAGGCCTTAATGCCAACCAATCAGAATATTCGCCAGTTAGCAACCTATTATATCATACCACTGAATTGACGGGAAATATCGATCTGCGCCTTTCATATCATGCCAATGGATCGATATGTAATAAGGTTCGAGCATTCTACATCGTGTCGCTGAATCGACGGTCAATATCGATCCTCTTCGACTACAAATCAATGTGACTCGAGCGTCCATCGAATGCCAACGACCACTGGAGCATGATAGAACCACGAATGACTGTGACTTGACTATTCAGCCTCCATCACCTTCCTTCGATCCGTCAGGAAAAGCTTAAGAACGGATGAAATGACCTGACTGCATTTGAGCTGACTTTATCCCTAGATCTGACAAGAGAACGTAAATCGAAATGGACGTGGTTGATCGCCCAACTCCAAATGAATATAAGTGACCGTTCATTCATTGACTCTAACCATGATCCGACTAAAAGGGCAATTCAAAACAAGCACAGCCTAAACGTTCACATACCGATTCTTGCCCTGGATTCAATAAGGGAAGCATCAATCCTACGTTGGATCCGACTGTACGATTCACTCTTCAGTTACTGCCTAGAGTATGGCGACATAAGCAGCGAAGTGAATGTCATTGACCGTACAGAACTTAGATCATATTTGAATGTCGACGAGGCAAAGAAGTATTCTGCCTAACGGAAAGAACTATGACACAATGTAGGATAAGGCACGACTCAGCCTTCCATCAGTTAACTCGATCCCATGGTTTAACGGGATAGATTGCGAAATTGAAGCGGACATTATCTACCTTGCCACTTATCGAGGTATTCCTTAGACTAGAGGGGATGCACGGGAAATAAGAGGAATGTAATTTGATTGTTCATCAAACAAATCTGGCTCTTACAGCTTAGACTGCAGTATAAACACATCAGAAACTAGGCTCGACCATTCGCACAATACGTCCATCAACCCAAGACTAGGGGCACGAGACTGATCATCCAAGAGCTGGATACGACTACTCAATCCTATGGCTCGTGCCTAGTATTTATAACAACTTGAAGTTATGACCGAAAGGATGCTTAGAGGTAGAATCATTAGATCGATGCCTGAACTTATGGCTAACTGATCATTATTCTGACCCTTCTGATAAGCAACGGATCGTGGGTACATTGAATGGAAAGCACATTGCTTGTATTCACAAGTAGATTCAAACTCATAGCTGGAGCCAGTTATGCTGCAGCACGCAGTACAAGGCTAAACTCTACGAAGCCTTTGATTCAACGTCCCTACAAGCCTGATCATTTACCATTGAAAATAAGCACATAAAGCGCCTACAACCCATCACGAGTACTAAAGATTAGATCACAACTCAGCGCAATGATGAAAAAAGAGTAAACTGCGTTGCTCCGGCTGAATCTTAATGTGTTCGCTTGGACTCAACCTCATATATACATATGGACTCTCACCAGTAATTGAGAACCTTGCATTAAATATCGACCTGAGGCATGTCTCGGTGAACAAAAACGATGCGACGTAGATCCGGAAAGATCTGCTGTGCTTAAAGAGGAGGTGAATTTACCCAAAACCGATGGGTTCCTTTACTCAAAATAAATATCCAACGCTTTACTTATAAGAAATATGAATGGAGAGTGGCGGATATACACCGACTACTCAGATTTGTACAAGGCATGCAAAGCACAACCCTCCACTTCCAAGGATCAACCAACTAGTAGACTCGACCATCGGACATGAATTTCTCACTTCTATGGACACAAAACTCTAGATACAATCAGATACTGAAGCATGTCCCAAACCAAGAATACAACAGTTTTGTTGCTGAAATGGGCCTATAGTGTTATGTTTCAACCCCCGGATTCGAACTTGAGAACGCTTATGCTACTTACCAAAGGATGATTAACAGATCATTCAAAAATCAGATCGGCCGATCGATGAAAGTGTATGTGGTTAATATGCTCGTGAGATCATGACCATCGAACGACCACATCGATGACTTGGAAAAGATATTCAATGCTCTCCAACAACTATAGAATGAAACTTGATCATCTGGAATGCTCTTTCAACATTGTATAAGAAGAATTCTCGGGTTCCGTCATCAATTCTCATGGGACTGAGGCTAATGTCATAAAATTCTGAAGATTAGAGTCATCATGTACCGAGGAAAACCAAGTAGGTACAGAATTTAAGTCAAAAGATTACCGTCCTAAGATGATTCCACTCTAGGACCATCTATAAGTGTATTATCTTCTCCAACCCGACCAAGAGAGGGAAGAGAAATTTTGAATGAACTAGCAACTGCATTGATGCAATTCTAGCTTTGATAGATTGCTCAGAGAGACCTCCATTTTACCCAAGCTGTTGGATGGCGAAGATCTATACCTCAATTGTGTCGTGTCAACCCACGCCATAAGCATCGCAATGCTATGTAAAGAGAAATTAATCCAAAGACCAGCATATGGTGAAAGCTAGCTATTGACAAGCTTACCCTGTTAACGTCTGTATCGACCAACCGTTATGATAGGTCGAACGAAAACCTTAGATGTCTGAAAGGTTACTCAAATGGAATATCGAGCTAAGCCAATTTGATACCAGTTATCTCCCTCAGAGAGCTATCTATGGTCAAACATTAGCATATTCATGTCTGAATTCACTGCAACTGACAATTATCCGACGAACAGTAGAGAACCGTGCAACCGATGGAGAACATACATAGATGGAACTTCCAATAATCTGCTTTCTAGCGTCGAAGTTGCGTTAATGACTCCTGAGGAATGATCAATCTACTACGCCCTAAAACTCAACTTCCCTACAACAAATAACGAAGCTAAGTACGAAGCCTTGGTCACCATGCTCAAACTTACGAGAAAACTAGGAATAGAAACTTTACATATCTTATGTGATTTATGATTAGTGCTATGCTAAGGTAGGGAGGATTATCAAACTAGGGGCAATATCTTGTTCCTTACCTTAGCTGGATCCAAAAGCTACAACCGACTTCGAGAATTACATCACTACACAAATCCTCAGAGAACAAAATGAATAAGCCAAGTCACGTGCGAAGCTAGTCAGTTCTGGGAGTGTGCGGAAAAAAGACTATGTCCCAGTTGAAATACTTATTATTCCAAGCATTGACATATGAAAATCCACTAGATCTTAGAGATGGATCTAGAAAAGGAGTCCTGGATGACTCCTATCAAAGATTATCCACAATCAGGGATTCTTCTTGAATAAAGGAATGAGAAATGACATATCCTCTAGGAAGCATCACTACATGGTTATGTCTAGATGGTTCAACTCCATCGATACAAAGTATTACTATTGTATCCATTAATCTGAGACCCAATGTTACATATCCATCGATACGAAGCATACATTCGAACATCTCAGATCGATGCAGGAGAGGATCAATACAAAGGAAGGACTTAAAACAACCATCGGACGTTGTTACAACTCAAATTTCACATTGATCGAGGAGAGGATCGATATGAAACTCAATGTAAATAAACCAAAGAACTTGATAACGACCCGCAAATGTGAAAACATGAATAGGAGTCAGCTTAACATATGTGCATATATGCCAAATTAACATTCAATTTTCGAAGTTAACAGGAAATGAATGCTAACCTTGTGACGATTAGAACGACGAACGACAAATCGGTAGCCCTCAACAATCAGCTACAACAAAACATTGCATGATCATTGACAATCAATAGTTTGACATCCACATCACTGAAGATCAATCAAAGGTTACATCTTTTGACGAAAAGATAGCAACTACTTTGCAATTGGATAGAACTTTTTCAGAATAAAGGATGCAACTTTTCAAAGCATGTCATGTTCACACATGACGTACTTTGGAGGACAAATGTTATCCCGCCTTTTGGTAAGGCCATGTTACCAAGAACTTGACCTGAAACTAAGGATAGTTCGTCCCGGAGATCATTAACACGGGTCTACTATGGATACCAGTAAATTTTGTCTGAGTTCAGATGAGCTACAACTGATATGATAGGACCAGCAAAGCTTTGAAAGCCAAGGTTTCAAATTTCAAGTCAATCGGAGTTCGTATGCTCAAAATATTGATCTATCAAGGTTGAGAAATCCAACACTACTCGTATCCATCCAATTTCATATCCATTCCCCAAGAGACATTCAGTTCGTGTCCATCGCCCACTAACTTCCTTTGTATCCATCAAAATGAAGCTACTTCGTATCCATCATGTTAACAACACTTCGTATCTATCAACCAATGTCCATTTCGTATCGGTCTCCCTACATCCATCTCGTATCGATCTCCCACCATCGATACGGACAGCAACAATCGCCATCGATACAAAGAAGGCAACATGAAGCATCGATACAAAGCAGCTTCAACCATCGATACGAACTGGCATGCAAGCATCGATACGAACAGTGCCATGCAGGGCCAATGCGAAATAGTATCAATACGAAGACGAAAATGTCATACAAATCCAAACTTGCATCGATCATAACTCGAGATCTACAAGTCCAAATTCCATCAAATTTTCATAGGAACTTGCCTACAACGTCAAGAATGTACCAGATAAATTTCAACCAAAAAGGATCAATTCTTGATTGATCCAATCTCCATTCGCATCGCTTCCAGATCGAGTCGAAACCACATGAACTCGATGCCGTGAGTCCACCCACATGAGAGAAGAAATCCTCAAAGATCCGGGCGAGATATTTTCAGGCTACGCCTATAAATAGTAGCCATATGCATCTAGAAAAGGGACTTTTGTGAAGCCTCTACGCCGTCACTCTGCTCAACCTCCATTGTAACTCGAATACTAGCTATTATATCATTGTAATTCAGTTGAGAATCATGAATAGACAACAATCTCTTTAAAGAGGACGTAGGCTATAATGCCAAACCACTATAAACACTTGTCTTCTTTTATTTGTGCAAGCTTTTATTGGTGTGATTGTTAGATTAGCCTTATTTTCATTGTAATTTTTGCATTCTAATCTCTTCAATTACATCCGATGAGTGTTGTGCCCAATTTTGGTGCCAACAGGGAGTAGACCCAGAGCCTTCCCATTGATCTTTCTGAGCCCTAACAGCCAGCATGGGGGTGTAGAATGAGCTCGTCAGCTCTAAGTGCTTCAACTTTATTCCCATCAAAAAAATCATGTTCCAATTTTTCCACGGTAACCTCAGCTCTACCCAAGAACTCTCACTCTTCGTTCATAATTTCTTCTAACGCTACGCTATAGCCCTGGGGTAATCTTCATCAAGCCATTTCAAGTTCTTGAACTTGATCACGTTAGCACTGTAGCAAACTATTATCGGCTGAACTCATCTTTGACCAGCTTCTTCACAACTTCAACTTTTTTCTCCTATTCTTTCGCCTAAATCTCTATGGCATCCCTCACCTAGCAAGCATCTAGCAATTCTTCACTGTATCCCTGAGATGTATTAATAGCATCATCTTTTTCTTTCTTCTCCGCCTTAGTTTTTCATCACCTCTAGCAATTCTTCAGTATCCCTAAGATGTATTAATAGCATCATCTATCAATACTTCACGGTATCCTTGAGATGTATTAATAGCATCATCTAGAAATTCATCACCTCTTCCAACTCCTTAGACAGTCACTCGTTCTCATGATATAGGATGTGAATCGTATGGTGAGTGGATTCAATCTGTTTTTCATGACATTTTTTCTCCAACTCGACATACTTAGTCAGGTCCTCCATATTTATCTTGGCCTCATCTAACTCCTTGTTTAACCTTGTAACTTTTCAATCGAGGTAAGCTGTGATGCATTTATCTTAGGCTGCCTCAAATTTCAGATTTTTGATCTCCACTTTCTTGCTTTTAGAACATTCAAAAGTCACTTTAGCGAGTCTTTTTCATTTAAAATACTGATCATAAGCATCAATAACATACGTTGCAATTTTGTGTTTGATGTGTAAAGAGAAATCCTTTAAGCTAGGAGAAAACGTACTCCATCAAAGAAAATCTTTGGAAACTGATGCTTTGGATCATCCATATGGGGATGAGAAGTGATCTGTTTCTCTATTATTATGATAAGTGGATGCATATGTTTTTGATTAGCTCTCTGATGATAAATATCAAGAGGACCAAGTCCCGATGATTGCTCGACCGTCAAGGTGCATGATGTTGTGTCATTTGCTGGCAGTTAAAGAAACCAAATTAGAGGCATAAGAGATGTCAGCGAGAGGGAAGTCGGCAGACCGGTCAAAGAATTTATCCATACTTTAAGGTAGAGGCGACATGGATCCAGACTTATGCTCTAAGGATGAATCATAGGACCAATAGCCCCTATCTCGACCCTCTTGGTCTCGGCCTAAGCATCTATTGGTACTAGAATCATGACCAGTGCCATGAAAATGTGTATGCGAACTATACCTCTTGTGCTTGCTCATTCGGCCCTTGAGGGAATCATACATGGTTTTGTATTCCATTGAACTCGCAAATGAAACAAGGAAAAGTTAGCCCTAGGAGGAAAAAGATTGACACAAACAAAGCAAAGTGTGTATGTATCATAGTGTCCCTTCAATGGACCATGGGTCCAGATTTTGCTGACAAGGATGTTCTTCCTTGCAGGTAGTTGGCACTTCACCCAGTAGATGGATAGGGGAGTCAATATCCTTAATGCTCATGTTGCCTATGCCAAAAGAACCAAATTCATCCGGAATGGGACCATGGTCATTATAAATATACTATGCAGGTGGAATAGAAGTTTTCTATGTCACAATGACTGGTGGAAGTTGTGTTGGAGTCCACATCGGGATAATCTTTAACATAGGTTGCCGCTTCAAGAGGAAAGCTTGACCACCATCACCATTGTCATTAGCGGGCTCAAGGCCCGTATCGACATCGTCATAATCTTCTCCGTCACTTTCTCATCACTTAGTGTTCTCATGCCTTTCACCAGTCTCCGCAGTAGGATATGGAACCAAAGGCATTTCCTAGTTTTCGTCGCCATCCTCGAATGAAGTACTATCATCATCTTCATCACCAGCCTTTGGAATGTGGTCAGTGCTACGACTCCTTTCCAAGAGATTGTAAGCTCTTAAATTCTCATCACTAAGAAGTGACTTCATATCCCTTTCTTCGAGCAAGACTTGATGGAGAGTGGCAAGAATATTCGCCAAGGTTGTGCTGCTAGGCCTTCTTCAACTATCTACATTAATAGAAAGTGACAGGGTGAACGATTGAGGGTATACTATCCACATAAAAGAGACGAAGGTAAGACTTACGTTTGGATGGCACTTCTATGCAAAACTAGGAGGACAATGCACAAAAAATAATTTGTCTTTGAAACAGTTCAATTTGTTCCAAAGACTTGTTATAATTCAACAACCTACGACCGGTTCCAAATATTTAAGCAAAGGATATCCTTTTCGATCTTTGAAGCTATATAAGTAGCAAATCTCTTAAGTACTGGGCTTACAATTCAGATGTCGAGCAAAGATGCTGTAAATGTTGTTTAGAAAGCATAGCTATTAAGGTGCAGTGGGCTGGAGTTAATTTCCTAACTATGGAATTTATGCAGATAAAGTTACTAAATGGAGGGACGTAACTGGTCATACACATTATCGGTTACAAGCAGTGTATCCAACTAGCGAGAGATATGCTCGTTGATGCCGAGAAGGGATTAACACATCCTCAAATGGGATGCATGCCTCTTGCATATTCTCTAGTGATACCCTTCATTGATTTTTGAGGCAGGAGAATCCAATGGGTCATCCAATATAATGACATCACCACGGTTGACATCCAAAGTAGCCCTTACTTCATAACCTTCTACTAACCCTAAAGGAATTATTTGAAGAGGTTGTTCTGCTAGATGACCAATGGAATAAGACCTAGATGAAGTCGGTGTATGCCTTACTGCATGAATAATAGTTGAACTGGACTCGGTGTCGGACTCCACGTACCTAGAATCAAAGGTCCTGCGGCCTTCGCAGAGAGATGCGAGGAGATTCTAAGATCTATAATTAACAAAACTTGACATATAAGTGATATCAAAAGCATTAAAAGGTATGATCGTCATGCTAAAAAGAGAGCCCTATAAAGTTAATGTACTAAATTCTATGGATAGCAATATGTGTCGATCCATCGAGTCTAACACATTGGTGGGGAAGGTGCCATTCATACATTAGGAATCGTGTAGTGCATCATCTAGTTCAACGAGTTATTTAATAAGGCCTGCAGGAAGATTATTTGAAGGCTAATCATTCTGAAATGATTGTCATCGTCGACCATCGCAACGGGCCTAGCATCATCAACTATGTGTTGGCAATATTTTGTCAACGGTTAGGAAATTTTTACTCGAGTGTAAAGTACATTCAATCACCCGAAATTGGTCAAGTCAAAATTGCTTAAGTGAAGGATCAGCAGTCAATCAAGCAAACCATACTCAAAATGCTCGAGTCAGACAAGTAAAAACCACTAAGTGCGAGTTTAGTGCCGATCCATAAGAGCAAACATAAGGGGCTCTGTCCACTTTCCTAAAGTCAAGTGTGTCCAATCATACAAACCTCCAACAATGTCGACCCTCAAGATCTCTACCTACCTAGAAGGATAAGTCGTGAGTTTTTAGAGGATTAAAGAGAGGATTCAAACCATTCATGTGAAATGATCAGCTCTAGCTTAGATCTACAAGAGCTTGGAGTCGGCGGCGCTGATGATTGAGCAAGCAGTAATAGAAAAGAGAGGCGAAGCTTCGGGATTGAATGATTGGATGAAGGTGTAGCTGTTAGGGGCGAGCTCAAAGTTGTAAAGTTCTAAAAACAAAAGTCAGGAGATAAAATAAAGGTTGTTGTGTATATAGCACCCAAAAGAAGATGGCAGGCAAGAAAAGTGCTTGTTTTTGCATAGTCTAAGATCAGTGTTGATGCCTAATCATGGATCGATACTGAAACCTATAGAAAAAATGATGAATATATACACACATATATACGATGATGTGTATGTTCATGTACATAAGTGTACATGTGCATATGCATATGAACAGAACTGAACTGAACATCACAGGTTTACAACTATCAACATCGTGCCAAACTATTAGAATTCCAAGAATAAAGCTTCAAACCTGTAAATTCCAAGCAAGGAAATCGTTGGAGGTTTCCAAGTTTGGAATAATGAGCATGAAGGATGTACTTCAACTTTTACACTGTAGAGAACTTGTAGGCCTAAGCCAAACGAAACATTGCGATGATTGGTCAAAGTCACTATGCTTCATTAAAGCAGTCCAAGGAAAAGATGATAATCATTTGAAGTGATAATTTAAATCTGATGTAGAAACTCAAAATTTTCTTATTTCAAAGCACGTCTTATTGGAAAACAAGATGTACTTTATAGGGAAAATGTTATTCAGCCTTGTGACCAAGCCGTATTCGAACGAATCTGGTCAGTCAAACTTGAAGTTTATCAAGACAAGAAGTCCAAAGTCATAACTACCAAGCTCAAATGCCAAGTGCAATCATTGGATCAAGCCTAAAAGAGGATAAAAGATCACCAAGCAAGGGCCTATGCACCTCTAATCTCACAAGATACAAAACCAAAGGCCATATCCTAAAAGAGTATGGATCAGCGCCAATCCCTAAACAAGATTCGGTACCGACATCTACTAATTCCTTCAGTAGTCATCGTCTACATGATTTGTTAAGTCAGGGCATTCACGACCAACTCCATGACATGAAGGATGGTTTGAAAGTTCAAATGGACGACCACCATCAACACATAAGTCAAGCACTACCGTCCAATCCCCAAACCAGGAAATTCATGCAGATCCAAGCCTTTAGCAAAGTAGATAAAAAGAGAGACATGGTGGCATAAACAAGTAAAGCCTGTTAGGCCAAAGGAGGGATCTAGAAGGCAATTTCATGCATCGGTACCAATCCCTGTGCATGGATCAGTACCGATCCATGAATATTGCTGATGTGGCCATGAATTTCCTAGCATCAATCCTCCTGGACATGGGAAACGTGGGCAGGAACATGATAGAGAGGATTTTGGTAACCAACAGTTACAAATAAAGGGATAAGGTCATGGTTTTGAGGATCTTTTTTCATTTGTTTGCAAATTGTCAAATCACTCGTGTAACTCCAAGGATCATCATTAATCCCTAAGAGCAGCTTTCGTAATCAACTATTAGAATCATTAAAAGAGTAAAACGGACGTAGGCAACGATTAGCCAAACCATTACAAATCTTGTGTGCTATATTTTTCCTCATCTTAATTTACTTTTCTCATTTAATTCTTATACATTTTATTTCTGGGTGTTTATGCCACTTTTTGGCATAAACGGTGATTAAAACCCCTAAAAAGAAAGCTTCATAAGCTTAGGTTGGACAATAAGAATTTGACACATAACAAGGTTTATTGAAAATCGATTACTTCTAATGGTAAGAAAACAATTTTAACTTTAATTATAAGACAACCATTACAATGTGTAATCCACTTTAAATGCATAGCACTCGATAGCTTCAAAAATGTTAGTATACGATACATGTATAAGTCCTAGCACTTGATAGCCATAAAATGTCACATGCGATAGCTTTATAAGTTGATGTTTGATGGCCTTTTAAATCTTGATACTCTAGGCTTAAGGAGTTAACACGTGATAGCTTTTGGTGAATTGCATTCAACATGTGATAAGGTTAGACATGCAGTAGTTTGGCATGTGATAACAATAGACCTCAATGGTTTTGGAACTTAATAGCTTTGGCCCTAGATCACTATTGGCATGCAGTATTCCTTGATGCGATTGCTTTTGACATGCGATAGCTCCTTGGCATTCAATAGCTCTTGGTATGAGATAGGTGACATAATATGGTAGTAATGAGACGTTTAACATGCAGTAGCCAAGGAATGTCAATGTGTGATAGCTAACAAACCTAAGAATTTCAAAGTAAATAAATAAGTTTTTGATAACCCTTTGGGGACCATATTCCAAAGTGATGGTTGATAATTTCATATGGAAGGAATGGCCATAGAGAATAATAGTTGAAATAAAATAACCTATTCAAACATAGAAAATTAAAATTAAGCTTAAAAACTATGAAATGATAAGTAGTATAATTGGGATAAATAAACAATAGTATAAGTATTTCATTGCATCCTAATGTTTATTCATGATATTTTACAGAACGATCATATACGTCTCAAATGTCTATTCATGAAAATATAAGAGAACAATGGTACAATATTCCATTGCATTCTAATGTCTATTCATGACATTATATGAGAACGATGGTATAAAACTAAAATATCTATTCACAAAAATATACGAAAACAATGTATAAGTCTTTTATAGCATCAAAATGTCTATTCATGATAATATAAAAAAACGATGGTATAAATTGTTCGTATGTCCAAATGTCTATATACGACTATATACTAGGATGATGATATAAATGTTTCATAGCATCCAAGTGTCTTTTCACAATAATATATTAAGAGTAATTGTATATTCATAACATCTAGACGTCTATTCATTACAATAAATAAAAACAAAGATATATGACCTTTATGGAAACCTAATTATTTATTCATGATAAAATGAATAAATTAAGAATAAGACCAGTGTGGTAGTAGAAAATGAACTGATTATAGAAACTAATTGGAATATGTTGTGAAGGTAAAAATAACACTTATGATGAAATTGTTAACTTGTATTTGATCATGATATGATCTTTTTACATAGTATGTGACAACATCTTCTTCAGAGAATACCCAAAGGACAAATTATCGGGGTAAAATCAGAATAAAACACTAAACCAAGACAACGATAGGATCTCATAACGGAATGACAACGTATAATATACTAAATATACATGAACATAATAAAATTACAATATATAACAGACCGCACTAGCGGAAGCAACTGATAAATAAATATCAATATAAAAGACTAGAATACATCAACTCCTAATAGAGCGAAGTCCTGAATAAAGATCTGATACAGCAGTCTTATATACAAATACATATCCATCGTGCTACTACAATATCAAGTATACATATCCAAAATTGATGCCATGCCTCCAAATTGTTCCAACTGCCCATCCTAATAGCGTATCCCCAAAAGCACCTTACTTCTAGCTACTCAAGTGAGTATCTAAGAGTTGTCATGACATAAGCAGACAATGACAAAATGCGAGTCAAATATAAAGCTTCGTGTCATGGGAACTATCTTAAAGTACTGTACATTAAAACTATATAAAAATAGATAGGAACAACAAAATAATAGCCGGCCCTCTCTACAAACGTGTCTTATGGGTAATCTAGATTGCTCATAAACAAGTACAGTAAACCCATCTCAAAATAGAGAGTCATATCATAACCTGCTCTTCTCCTGTAATCAACGAGTCAGCACAATCAATATAATGTGTCTAAAACATAACAATCATACCATGATAATGAAATCGTAGTATACAAACGTGGAAGGTGATAATATAAGCCTACACTATGCTATAAACAATGATCATATAAATCAGCTAGTACACGTAGCAATATAAGGCAACTAAGGAATACAAATCAGTACCCGCCACGATTGACGGGAATCAACGACAGACGCTTATCGCAATCCAACGATTCATATAAGTAGAGTATACCAATGTACCCAGACTTCTAATGCATCAAATGATTCCCTTCGAGAGTTCAAGATATATAGACTCGGTATCTAAATATACGATCGACCCAAGTCTCAAGTCTCGTAGAGATCTCACAATACCCTTATATTAAGCATAAGTTATGATCTACTCTATATACTCAAAACCTAGTCCTAATAGTAAAAAGAATCATTGTACCCCTATAATGAGCATAAGTGTTATATGAGAAATTCTAAAATACCTAGGACATTTGTCGATCCCACCGTACCCCTATAATGAATATAAGTGTTCTAGGATTCCATAGAATATGTGTTTGCACCAAAAATTGGCACAAACACCCAATAGAGACTTTTTAAAGAGAATTAAATGAAGAATAAAATGGAAATGGTGGATAATAACAAAGAAGCGGCAAGTAACTAAAAGAAAAACACGTACACAATAATTTATAGTGGTTCGACGTTGTTTGCCTATATCCACTTTGAATAGATTGCTTTATTAATTCCTTTATAATCCGAGTAGAAGAAGGATAGGATCAAAATCCTTAATTATAAGAAAGTATAAAGCAACTAGCAGCCTAAATTCCCAAAAATGAACAACTAAGCTAGTATTTATAGAGAAGATGGCCAAATATCTCTTTGAAATCTCGGCAAAAAGACCTTCAAAACCATATGGGCCCATAAGAGGGATTGCATGGCCCAATTCCTAAAGAAAATGGAATGGTACCATTCCCTTATTTGGTTAAATTTTGGTATGCAAACATATGGTGGCTTCCTTATGCTAAAATATGCTTAGCCTCCAAATTTCATGCCAATTGGTTCACTAGAGCTCGAGTTATTGCTTGACCTTCACTTCAATATGGCGTACATGCTGCTTTCTGCCGATCCCTCCAACTTTGTCCTCTTGAGCTATGTTCCCTAGAGAGGCTCCCTAGGATCTTCATATCTTGCATTCATTATTTCATATGCATTGGATTTGTTGATCTTGAGATGTTGATAGTTTTCCATAGGAATGCTTTTACACCTTGGAACATGCTGATCCCTTCTAGGCGTTAAACCATATTTCATATTTCAAGCACTCTACCTTACATATACTTCAATTGCATTCAACATTAACTTCATGTTACCATTTGTACTTGACTTTTAGGCCCCACAATCTCCACTCTGGAGTCATCAACCCTGATGGTAGTTGAATCTGACTTGTGCAATCAGTTCAATATAGGAAGGTTAAAATGCTGGATACCACTTGCCCACAAAGTACGTCTTCTGATTAACACGGCGTGCTTTGAATTAAAGCAAGTTAGAGTCGTCGAAAAGAAATCCATTCTGTTTCCTAAATAGTTGTTATGCATCTGTCGAATTATTTTTCCAAGGTGCCATATTTCCCATTGGTCGTCATGATGCTTGGTTGGCTTCCAATAGTATAAATCCAGGGTCATACTTCATTAGTTGATATATATAAGTATGGTTCCATAAGACGAACAAGTTTTGGTTATCTAGTTCAGCCTCAAACTCGAAGGCTTTAGGTTTGATTTCAATTTCTATCAATTTCAAAAATTAAACCTTTTGGGTCATGCACGTGCACATTTATATACATGTTTTTTATTGTTGGCTCCTGGACGTGTTCGTACATTCACGGGTCATCGTCAATTTTCACGCATTTTGTATGTACGTGCTTTTAATAATTCATGCCCATGCTAGTTTGCATGCATGCTCATAGCCGATCCCTCATTCATCATTCATATATAATTTTTCTCTCTTTCTTTGGGTCTGTAGGGTTCGGCACCCTTTATGTTGATCACTCCTTTTTTTCTTCTTTCTTATTCACTTGGTCATAGGGATCAGTATGTTTTCAACCAACCCCTCCCTTTTTTGCATTGAGCTTGTAGTCACGGACCGACCCGTTGCTCACCAATATATATATAAACTAACATTCCTCCTCCTCGCCTTTCAGACATTCATCACCTTCCTAATTACCTTTCCATGACCGTACCCTCCTTTGCCTTGAAAAAAGAAAATCCCGATCCCTTTCTCACAGTATGTTCGTCGCATTTTTTCGATAAATTTTTCTTCCTAATTAGCTTTATATTATCCTTCTATCTTCCTTTCAATCCATAATCCAATCCTTTTCTTCTCACAGCTTGTCTTCGATAAATTTAGGCCATCTTCCTCTTTTTTGCTTTTGATTTGCGACGAGACGATGGATTCTACTCCATCGGCAATAGTTTGGTATGCGACGTGATGAATAATTAATGACACAAGCTGCTTGGAGAAGATGTGGATTGGGATCTGGTAGGGTTTGACTAAAAATTTGAAGGGAAGCACGAGGAAGTGGAAGGAGAGGGATTGGTAGTTGTTGAATAGCATGGAAGTAGGGACTGGCAAGCTTTGTTTGGAGGGTGGAATTGGTGGCCTTGATTTGGTGAGAGGGATCGGTAGGATCAGCTAAGTTGCTATTCGACGGAGTTGGACAATATGAACGGGTCGGCAATTGTTGCTTAAGGAGAGGGTTCGACAATATTCGTCTAAAGAGAGGGATCGATATCAATGCTTGGGGGTAGGGATCAGCATATATGTTATGCGTAGAGGGATCGGTGTATAGGGGTCGGTAAGTACTTGGTCCATTCTTATATTTCGAATTTAACTTGAAAACCATGAGCAACCAATAATATTTCGGTCTTAATGAATTTGAACGTTTGACAACTATGAACAACAAGACTTGTATATCCATTATTGCACTTGAAATCAAATGACCAAATCCTGGGAACTTCGAATATGAACTAGAACTTAGCATATGGATTTAAAT
This sequence comes from Allium cepa, assembly GCA_030765085.1. Classification (NCBI taxonomy): domain Eukaryota; kingdom Viridiplantae; phylum Streptophyta; class Magnoliopsida; order Asparagales; family Amaryllidaceae; genus Allium; species Allium cepa. Next base: position 437,300,396 of record CM060943.1, read on the forward strand.
AATAGATCTCACACTCTAATATGACGTAGTTGATCCCAAAGCTCACACAACCGATCAATCTTTTCGCCAGTTGAGACGGTTAGCGATGATGGTTACGTTGGTCGAAATATGAAGACTCGTATTTTTACCTTTCTTTCTTATTTCAAGTTGCTTATTTTTGCAACACATCACATCACATAACACTGCACCACACTGCACTACACTAGTCTGCATTAACAAGGGTGGATAGGTAAACTTTTCTAATCTCGATTATCTACTGAGTATAGTTGACACCGACTTCAGATATTTAGAATGTCTAGCTGCAATGTCTTCTAGACCTGCCTCGCAACATAACAATCCTGAAGTTGAATTGAGTTTTGTGACTGTACCCAATAGGCTTTCCTCTGGTCATCAAATTAAGAAAATAGAAGCTTCCGGCCCGCCAGCAAACCTTTTTTCTGATGTTCCTGTCCTTCCGACGAAAGAAGTTAGTCCTGCGCCTAACATTATGAAAGACGCCATACTCTTAGATAATTTGACTGTTTTTTGAGCCTCTAGGATTAGTGAGGCCACCTTTCGCAGACTATGGTCCAAACATTTAATTCCATTCGAAAACATCCTGGCTCTTATGATAAATGACTGGGTTCACTTCCTTCTAGAAGGGTATATAACATGCAACAAATTCATGTGCTGGGCCGGATGTATGTTGCCCTTTAATTATTTTATTCAAGAAATGTTAAGATATCTTAGGATAGCCCCCACTCAACTTCATCCGAACAGCTACACATTTCTCCATGGACCTTTATTACTATTCATGAGCATTCTATTCTGCCCACCAACTCTTGAGGATATAAGTTCATTTATAACTTTAAACAATGATCAGGAAGTCCATCCTATGTTTTTCTCAAGCCTTCACCCAACTGCAAAGTCTTAACCGGTGATTGGAAAAAACTTACCTGTTTCAAACACGAATGGTTTTAAGTTCAACGTCCTCTTGGCCTTGCAAGGCGATCATTAAAAGGATGCAAGTGACATCTTCACTTTATTTCCAAATTCTCTAAACCAAGTCATATTCTGGATCAACTAACATTTTGAATATCCATAGGTGTCTACCCGCATCCAGATGGTGATAGTTTTTCAAGAGTGATCTTCGCAATTCGTGCGACTCCTATCGAAGACAGGAACATCAGACTTCTCCTAACCAATGAATTGTTATCTTTATTTGGGCCACTTAAAGAAGGCTGCAACATTGGGATTTTTGGAAGTGCTACACTACCAAGGAGCGTTGTCGAGCAAGAAAGGATATCAATTGCCCTATTGTGCCCCCAATCGAGGGGACTCAAGATGATGTCGAAGAAGGCAAAATTAGGGGTACCCAGATTAATGAGCATGGCGATGCTGATGCAGGCTCAGGCAAAGTGCCAGTGGTCGAACCATCATAGGGTACACAACCCTACATACCTACTAAGAGAAGAAAGAAGCTTGCATATATGCTTCAAAGAAGAAAATCTACTAAGGATCCAAAGTTCGTTATAATTTCTATTGATGAAGAGCCATCTTCCCAACTGTTAGTTCATGAGATGATGGTTTTGATGACAACAACCTTAGAATAGATTATAAAATATAAATACTAACATTATAAGTTTAGATATATATTGTTGAATATGCGCTTATATGATTTTTGTTTGATGATAATAAACATATATACATTCGTTTAAATGTATTTGTTAATGTACTATTTTATTTTTCATAGATTAAATAAATATTTGCTGAATAAAATTAAATGACACAGAATTTGAATTCAAACAGAAATTTTATTCAAACAAATATTTTGAATAGTACAAATTCAAGCTCTCACTATACATATACAATTTTGATTACAAATAATTCACAATTTCATATTTACATTTAACCTCACTACACATCACTCATTCCCTCAATTTGTATTTCATCTGCAACTTCATTCCAGTTAGAATCCAGCATCTGAGCAATCTGCAAAAATATTCACTAACGCAGTAAAATTGAAAAAGAAATATTTTTGAAATATAAAATAAAATATGGATTTTGAAAATATTATTTGCCTCAGTTATTTGGGTTGTTCGTCAACATTTGAATTCATCACACACGAATAATGTGACATGCACAGTGTATCACTGTACATGCCACAAGACCGTGCACACCGATATACACTTGATTGATTTACAGGAACATGTAAGCACAGGTCAAACCCAAATTATCGGATTCAACTCAGGTGCAACATAAATAAAATCTCGACTTCAGCACCAAATAACAAACAAAGTGCAAAGGTCAAGCCATCACTGCAAACTCGACTCAACTCAATGCAATTCAAACTGCAAGTCCAAAACAAGTGCACATATGTCAAGTAAAGACTCAAGAGCACATAAGTCGACAGTGCAAACAAATAGCATAAGAAAATGACTCAGTAATGTAATGCCACATCAAACAAATGCCACAAAGCTAACAACACTCAGATGAACACATGGCCGAGGTAAATGAAGGGATGACTGAAGTGCAGCCACAAATGTTCACCGACTCGAAGGATGAATCAAAATACACAGCAATGTACAACAACAAATGCTCACATGATATAAGATGAACACAAGCTCAAGAATCAGAACACATATTCAGATTGAACAACAAATGCACATGTTAACATCACCGGCAATTATCCATTCGAGTTTAGGCAACAAAACAGAGTTTCAAAAATGCATGAACCAAGTAAAAAGAAAAGCATATACAGGAATGCACTAGAGTGTAGGCAATAGGGCTAAAGCAATTCAGATCAACACAGCAACAATGGTGATCAATATCCAGATGTCAATGAAGCATGCAAACAGCAAAAATGAAAACCAAAACCAACAGCAACTACAAACTACTCACAACGATGCTCAAAGACTCGACACTCAAATGAACACAGTGAATGCAGACTTGAATGTACAGTGACTCAACAAACACAGTGACACAGTGCCACAACGAACATGGTTCGAAACAGCATACGAAATGAAACAACTCAGCAACCAGAAGCAACAACATGTACAGTGATATGCAGCAAGGTAAACAACACTTTGAATAGAATCGAGCATGTGTACAGTTCGAAGAATATCCAGAAGATCATTTTAAAAAATTCAAAATGGCCGAAGTAAACACTCAGTGTTAAGGCCGAAGTCATTAGGTAAAAGAAGTTGAATTCACGATTCAAAGTCAGAGCCTTGGCAATAAAGGAATCAAAGTCAAGATCAACAACGTGATGACCAAGGAGTTGAAATCAATGCCGTGGGATTCAAGCAACAAAAAATATACGTTTTTGAACAAGTCACAATCATGTCAAACGTCCAAGCATGATCAAGCGGCAGTACAAAGGATTTGACAAATTCAAATATATATATACGATCGAAGATTCAGGGAATCGAACCCATATGAAAACCCTAAGATCATCATCGGCATAACAATCGAGTTCAACCATTCAATCAGAAAGCAAAAGGAATAAAGTACTTACCAAAATTGTAATCGAACTCGATCAATCGAAGTAGCCGAAGCAAGGTACAAGGAGACAGTCGATCGATAGGCCAAAGGACGAAAATCACAAATTCGATCGATCAATATAATGTCGGCATCTTCGATTCTTTAAAAGCCCTAATTTATTGAACGAAGAGGAACGAACAAAAACGCGAGCCTCCATTATCAATTGCAAGGGAACGGGCCGCAAAAATATAAAAGAGGAAAAAGGGGCCGGCCCTTTCTTTTATTTTTAAAAGTTTATAAATTATAAGGCTTTGTTTTAAAATTAGGGTTGTTTATTTTTAAATTGTTTTTAATTTGTATTTTCCATTTTTAAACCGTCTAAATTTCTAGTCGTGTGACTAGGGGACAAGCTACGTGGCGTAGCTTGAGAATTCGCAACTCAGTGGCTGAGTTGTGGCAGGGTTTTGAGCATAGAGTTAGATTTAGTCGATAGCGGGTGTCGCGAGTTTACGTGTGTAAGCGAGGGACTATCTAATTTCTAGTAGAAACCTTAGGGGCAGCACGTAGGCAGGTTTTTGCCGAAGCTGGGTAAACTCTGTGTCGTTCTATTTCTGCATTTATTATTCTGCTATTATCTGTGCTGCTATTGTTCTGTGATCCGTGTTGAAATTATTTTATAAGCTTCCGCAATTAATTTTTATAATTTATACTATCACCCTATTCACCCCCTCTAGGGTGAAATCGATCCTACAAGTGGTAACAGAGCCAGGTTCAAAAGCCGTTTTTGTTTTAAAAAAATTGATTTTACGAAAACCAAATTTTATTTTAAAAAGTTGAATTTTTAAAATGGCTTCTTTTAATACTTCTTTTGCTGAGGGTCAATCCATAGTTAGTCCATCATTGTTCAATGGTGAATATGCTTACTGGAAAAATAGGATGGAAATTTTTCTAAAAACCATTGACGCTTGGAATATTGTTGAGACAGGTTATAGAGCACCGACTATAACTGTAGATAATCAGGAAATAGATAAACCAAAGGAACAATGGATAGAACTAGAAAATAAATTACAAACTACTAATGCTAAAGCTATGAATTCTATTGTCTGTTCATTGGATCAATTTGAATTTAATCGTGTCTCACATTGTCTAACTGCGCAGGAAATACGGCACACTCTAGAAGTGACTCATGAAGGAACATCTCAAGTCAAAGAATCTCGCCTTGCCATGCTAAGCAGCGAATACGAGAACTTCACAATGGCGAAGGAAGAAAATGTCAAAGAGATGCATGGACGACTTTCCAATATCGTATATAAATCAAAAGCTCTTGGAAAATCATATACAGAGTTGGAGATAGTCTGAAAAATACTTAGAGTCCTTCCACGAAGTTTTGAAGCCAAAGTGACTGCCATTCAAGAATCAAAAGATTTGAAACAAATGAAAGTCGAAGAACTCATCGAAAATCTCACCACTTATGAGCTAGAAATGAAATTCAAGGAAGAGCGTGAAGGAGGAGATACTCGAAAGAAATCAATAGCTCTCAAAGGAACAACTGAAAGTGACAACGATGATGATGCAGCAGCAGAATTGGAGTTATTAATAAAGAAATTCAAAAGATGGAATTACAAATATGGAAATTCAGCTCGAATTCAAAAAGTGAAAAGCAGATTAACCAAAGCACTAGACTACTCTGAAGAACAGAAGGTCATCTGTCACAAGTGCAACCAACCCGGACACATCAAGCCCAATTGTCCTCAAAATCAACGCGACTTTAAAAAGAAATAAAAAAGAATAAGTTTTGCAGCCACGTGGAGTACAAGTGATGAAGATAATCAAAGTTCTAGCAGTGAGAATGAGAATGCAAATATGTGCCTTCAAGGGAATATAACTGATAGCGATGATGACGAGCCAAGCGAGGTATCAAAACTTACTCACTCTGAATTATTTATTTATTTCCACGAAGCAAATGGCTGTTTTGAACGACTTAGGGAGAAATATGCTAAACTTGAATCACAAAAAGTTACTTTGATAGAATTAAATAAACAACTTGACCAATTAGTTAAAACCTATCAAAGTAGGATCCCTAAGTGTAATATGTGTCCAACATTTGAAGAAGAAATTAAAAAATCAGAAATTAAAATAAAATCATTTGAAAATGAAATTCTGATTTTGAAAGAAAATGAAAATACTAGGAGAGAAAATTCTATTAAAAAGTGCACACAATTTTTGAACGAAAATGAATCTCTCAAAACACAAGTCCAACAATTGTCAACGATTTTAGATAAATTTTCAAAAAGTGGAAAATCATTAAATATGCTATTAGGGAAACAAACTGTTAATACAGTTAGACAAGGACTTAGATATAATCAATCTAAAAATGTTAGAAATGAGATTAATCGAGAAAATTTAATGTGCACAATTTGTAGAAAATTTGGACACGATCACAATAATTGTAGGTATAGACCCAAACATGTGAAAACTATGCCGATTTGGGTTCCAAAAGACATAAATATAAAATCTCTCAAAGTTAAACAAATTTGGGTGCCAAAGGGAACAATTATAAATAGTTTTGGGTCTTTAAAAAATTGTTTTCCAAAATATTCTGCCACTAACAATCATGGACCTATAAAAACAAATAGGTCATAAAAATCTTTCAACGTGTAGGTGTGGTGGTAGGCTAAGGAACAACAACAGTGTTCTCTGGAATTTTGGCTATTCCAGAAACACAACGGGCGACAAAGCAAAGTTCCTTAGCCTAGTATAAAGGTGACAGAATCACAATGGACAACAACGAAATAATATCGTAATGGTAAAACAGGTAAATGTATATTTACGATATATTAAACGTGATAATCTGCACCATATTTTGAATGAAAATCAGCCAATATTGAGATGATGAAAAGATTGTGATTTTGTTTCTGACTTATTCAACATAGTTGGCCAAATTATATTCTTATGCCAAAAACACTTTAAAATTCTCTAGATTCGTTGATTTACTTCATATATATAAGTTCGGATTAAAAGTAGTGTTTTTGTTGGATGATAATCGATTTGCTTATAATACGGCTAACTCTATATTCACGGTTTTTGATTATTAACACGGCTTTATTTCAAATTCAAGAGAATGTCATTTAAATTGCTGTTAAAATTGAGTTTGAAATTTTTGGTGCACACTTCATGGTTTGGTCAATCAAATTCAATTAATGATGATTTTGAGTGAAAGAGAAATTCAGATGCAGATTACACTGGTAATCTAGTTGATAGAAAAATTACTTAGTTGAACGTGATTTTTGAGACATTTAGTAACTGCATCATTTTTCAAAGAAAATATCTGCATATTCTTCATTTCAAATAATTTTCAAATAGCAGAAAATTTTCTTTTAAAACCCTCTGGAGAAAATCATTTTTGACCATATTTTCAGATTAGTCATTTTTGAAAAATTAATTTCATAATTATTTTTTAATTTGATTTTAAATGACTATTTTGACTAATCTGACTCCCAAATGTTCATCGAAAAGAAAAATAGTGATTGAAAAAGTGATGAGTGTTGATATTTATTATATATTATGACTCGAGACGATATAATTAGTAAACTTCTTTAGAAATTTAAACAAGAGTTATAAAACTTTTTGTTGGTAAAAATTCCATGACCATCTCTATCTCTATCATATTTCTAACGACCATCACTCATAAAAATTCTATATAGTTTGTCGATATGTGGTACTTTAAGCAGGAATCGTTCGTTTTTCATTTTACATTTTTTTCTTAAAAAAAGAAAAAGAGGTTATAATAATAATAATAAATAAATAAATACCAAAGTATTCACTCTCATTTAAAAGTCCTCATGGTTATGCATGGGTGAATTACTTGGAATTTGTTATGTGCTTCCATGCTCATTTAAAAGTCCTCGCGGTTATGCATGTATGGAACGCATATCAAAAGTTGATTTATAAAATAAACAAGTTGATTCTAATCCCATTTAAAAGTCCTCACGGTTATGCGTGGTTAGAAGATACTTGAATTCATTTTTTTTAAAATAAAATAAAATTGGAATACTGCTAATCTCATTTAAAAGTCCTAACGGTTATGCATGGTTAGTAGATATTCAAATTCCTGATATAAATATACCACAAATAGACACAACTGTATGGTTTTATATGATGACATCATTCCTATCATTCTAAAAGTGGAATATGCGCCTAACAAAATATTTATGATTTTTGTTTGATTTTTTATTGAAATTTAATATTTATATTCGATTGAGTTTTAATATTGGATTAATATCGATCATTTTATCTCTATTTTCTCTAACACTATTATTCTTTTGCTGATAACAAAAGGGGGAGAGAAAAGTTAAGATTTTGTCAAATAAAATCAAGCAAAGGTCAAATAATTTCCTAGTTGCATTTAGGCTCATTTGCATATTTTTATTTATATGCATATATGTAGGGGGAATATTGTGTAGAGAGGAAGCATTTAAATAGGGGGAGCAAATTAGAGCATATCAATGATCAAATACATTTAATGTCAGGACCCGATTTTTCGATTCTCGAAATTCGACATCAATACGTCCACTGTATCGAATGCCGATTAGTCGGATGCCGGAAAACCGAACACTGAGGGTTTTAAGAAAAAGAAAGAGGTAGAAGAGAGAAAAGAAGATAGAAAAGATAGAGAGGAAAGAAAATAGAAAATAGAACGGAACTGAAATAACAGAACAACATCAGAATCTCACAATTCGCAACGGAACAACATATAATAGATAAATGAATAATCTTTAAACAAAGAACTATATCAGTTATTACATTACATTACATTTCATTACATCAGAGTGTACAACAACAAACTAACAGCGGAAAAAGAATACTATATACTAGTAATACGCTATGCCATCCATCTTGCCTCCTGCAACTCCTGAATTCCAGAATATCCTGATAAACCTTAACTCTTGACTGCCTGTGTGAAAATTGGTGGGCACCCAGAGTTTAGGAAGGAAAACAATAAACTCCGAGTCAGTCATGTGACTGGTGTGAGAACTAAAACAGTTTATTTTTCTTTAAAATAAAGTAGAGGAATATTTTTAAAAATCAATTCGCAATGCTTTTAAAAATGAGACTACCATAAGACCTCCCGCCACACACACAATGCAAACGCAGACTTGGGGAAGATTTCTTCTTATGTTAGTCAAAGATGCTTGATACGTATTAAAAAGAAACATTTGATATTATTATTAGTGCATAATGTAGAAGATATTTCGAAAGTAGAATATAAATCTTAGCCAGCATAGGTACCATTATAGTATGCTTACTATAGCTACCATATTAGATGGCAGGTTCTACAACTAAAACCGTACAAGTCTCGTATTGTTTCTTTGGATTTCCAACGAATGATCAGGCCAAGGAACTTCCCATTGCCACATGAGAACGCCTCTGGATGGACGTCCCCGAGAACCAAACCGGATCTCTACCAACACAAGGCCGGGTTACCCCTAACTGAGTAACAACTGACCGAATATGCCATCCCCCGGTCCTTTGGGACCTTTAACCGAGCGCTCGCAATCAATTCACACAATCATAAAGTGTTTTCAACATGAGTAAGTATCTGGGCTCCATACCATGATACCACCCTTTTCCAGAAGGAAATGCACATATCCTAAAGGGAGCTACCCCTCATAACCTTGCTGCATCTTTCCTGTTTTGACCATTCCGGGGTGTGAGGCTCGACGAAGTTTCGTCCACAAAAACATACTTTATACAAAAGCCATGCTTTGGGTCAACAAATGATCATAGAAATGATCACCAAGATAGACGATCAAACAAATGATCCTATCACAAATAATCAACACAATGATCATTTCACAGCAACACTCAGTATGTCACATTACCAAATTGGGAATATATCGCTGATAACCTTCAACTATATAACCTCTGAGCTCGTACGTCTCAGAGAAGGGTGTTAAGCTAAGAGAATAAATTCTCCGCCACCAACAGAAATATATTTGAAAGAAATCGGCTTTACATCTCAATTTGTAATGTCAGACATACAATCCATACAAGTCTGTTCCGGGATCGAACAGAACCGAAGGCACTTACAAAGAAGTCCTTGCAATCCGGATAATCTCTAATCACGCCCGAATTTCCCATCACATATGGAGATCTCTATACCGGGGATCAGCCAGTGCAGAGACAATCAACAAGAAACCCTTTCGTTTTCGAAAATATCCGGTCTTCAACACCGATCTTCAAATGCAATTTATAACGACGTATCACATATTCGGAATGGGTTATACGACCCCAAGGTCCTTTCCCGGTTAACCCGAATAGTGAGCGCTTATTTTAAAAAAAATAAGTGTGGCATTCAAATTCAAGCAAATCACAACAAATACCTATTTAAAGGTAAATATTGATAGTCGGTTATTGAACTATCAATAGATATGCCAACATCACCAGATTCCAAATAATTTTCCAAATTATTTATTTTCCAAAAATACCTTTACAAGATATATATATTTTCCATTCTTCAAAAATAAATAAATATTTATTTTTAAACCCTATTTCCGATTTCATTTATAAATTCCATATTGAATTTACATTTCCAAAATATTTTCATGAGTATACGATTTCCATTCGAATTCTAATATTCATTTTCAATTTACCTTCAAAAAGATAAATTCAAAATATTCACTTAATATTGGAAAAACATTTCCATACTTATTTATTTATAAGTAATCCACAAGTCTTTTATTTTCTATACTTGGAAAATATTCAATATACTTAAAGCGAAATTAAGTATATATTTCATTCTTTAAGGAAATCATTCTCTTAAACATATTTATTTGGGCCAAAACGAATGTTGCGTAAAACATCGTTACGACAACCCAAAATCACTAGTATAGGGATTCGAAATTAAAATAGATATATAAATCCCAATACTATACAAAACATTTCCTTTCGGAAATCATCTATTATAACAACAGTGTTATAATCTACCATTTCCTTCTGTTTCTCGAAAACGTCTATTTCAACAATGAATGTTGAAATCTATGGTTTCGATAGTTAATATATTTTAAAACATCTTTAGATCGTTTTAATTCTATTTAGAACATCACATTTAAAACATTTCTTTAACATATTGTTTACTATTCAGAAAAAACTTGAATATACTTGTTAACAAATTTCATCATTTCTATTCCTTTTATTTTACAGGATTATTCACTGTCTAAAACATGAATATAACTCCATTAACAAGTTACAAAAATTTACTTATCAAAATAAGTCGTTGCGGATTTATAAAACAATGTTTATAAATTCCATTTCTATTTATTTTATAACAATTTCCACTTATAAATTTCCTTTATTAATCTATTCAATTTCATATCTCAATGATATACTAAAATTTCACATTATAAGTTAAATACTTATAATTTATTTATTTACAAAATCGTTCCTTTAAACTTCATAATTATAAATCTTATAACTTATAAGATACATTTATTTATCAAAAATCTATTCTTTTAAATAACTTTACTAATTTTATAAACCTACTGTTTATAAAATTCCATTTATAACTTCACCGTTATAATTCTATAAATTTCATTCATTTAAGAAATTCATTCACGATTCATTCTAACACTTATAAAAGCTCGTTTACAATTCTAATATTTTTAATTTATAAATATCAATTTATAAATCTTCTAATATAAATCAATTTATATTACTATTTTAAAACATCTTTAAACTCCTTTATAATTTCACCATTTTGATTTATTAAATAATCAAATTTCATAAATCCTATTTTTAAACTTTTTATAATAAATTCAGAAATCCTAATTTTAACTATTTTATAAAATCATTAATCCCATATTTTCAAAAATCAATCTTTTAACTATATTTCTCAAAAATCATAATTTTATGACATTAAAAATTATATCATTTATTTATTTAAGATGAATCAATTCCAAAAATATTTTATAAACGTATACTTTCAAAAATCACTTTAGAAATCCCTTAAAAATCAAAATCGTTATTTTTAAACTTTCAAAATTGGATTCGATGATGCAACACATCTAATAGTCAATCACGACTTTCCAATATCATATATCGATATGATAATCAATCAAACATCACAATATCTAAAATCAATAAATATTTGTGAGGAATCCAGTTGGATCCCTCCAACCTATTTCCCTGCATCCACAGACATTAGCACAATACCCATTCCACTTCGAGGTGGAATATCGCGGTATATGGGATTTATAAAAATATTATCCGCTTACTAACGGCGCAATAGGGTCTCATCCGCTATACAATGCGGGAAATCAATCAACTGCAATATATACATATGCCAATATATATATATATATATATATATATATTGCTATATATATAATATAATACCAATTCCACTTCGAGGTGGAATATCGCGGTATATGTGTGTAATAAATAACCTCCGCTTACTGACGGCGTATAGGGTCTATTCACATCCAATATATATATATATATATAATAATCATCATTCCAGCATTCAATCAACACAACTAACAATTTTAAATCTAACTATTTAAAATTTAAATAAATCCTTTTGAGTGAGAAGTTCTTACCTTTGCTTTTATTAGCAATCCATTTCCCATCTTGACTCGATTTTCTCGATTTTTTTTACCTTGTATAACAATTTTATACAATTCATTAATATTCGAATCAATCGAAAAATAAATTTTCATTTTTGATTGTTTTAATTATTCAATGGTTTTGTTCTAAACCAATTTCTTTAATAATTTTATTCAACTTCCAATAGATTAAATTCTATAATTAAATCGCTAAATTCATTCTGATAATTTGAAATTCAATTCAAACCATCATTCAAATATTTAAAATTAATTAAATATTTCAAATTAAATTGTTAAAAATTCTGGGTCGTTACATTTAACATATTCAAAAATCTTAAATATATGTTTGTTATCATCAAAAAGGGGAGATTGTTGAATATGCACTTATATGATTTTTGTTTGATGATAATAAACATATATACATTCGTTTAAATGTATTTGTTAATGTACTATTGTATTTTTCATAGATTAATAAATGTTTGCTGAATAAAATTAAATGACACAGAATTTGAATTCAAACAGAAATTTTATTCAAACAAATATTTTGAATAGTACAAATTCAAGCTCTCACTATACATATACAATTTTAATTACAAATACATCACAATTTCATATTTACATTTAACCTCACTACACATCACTCATTCACTCAATTCGTATTTCATATTAAACTTCATTCCAGTTAGAATCCAGCATCTGAGCAATCTGCAAAAATATTCACTAACGCGGTAAAATTGAAAAAGAAATATTTTTGCAATATAAAATAAAATATGGATTTTGAAAATATTATTTGCCTCAGTTATTTGGGTTGTTCGTCATCATTTGAATTCATCACACACGAACAATGTGACATGCACAGTGTATCACTGTACATGCCACAAGACCGTGCACACCGATATACACTTGATTGATTTACAGGAACAGGCAAGCACAGGTCAAACCCAAATTATCGGATTCAATAAAGGTGCAACATAAATAAAATCTCGACTTCGGCACCAAATAACAAACAAAGTGCAAAGGTCAAGCCATCACTACAAACTCAACTCAACTCAATGCAATTCAAACTGCAAGTCCAAAACAAGTGCACATATGTCAAGTAAAGACTCAAGACCACATCAGTCGACAGTGCAAACAAATAGCATAAGAAAAAGACTCGGTAATGCAATGCCATAGCAAGCAAATGCCACAAAGCTAACAACACTCAGATGAGCACATGGCCGAGGTAAATGAAGGGATGACTGAAGTGCAGCCACAAATGTTCACTGATTCGAAGGATGAATCAAAATACACAGCAATGTACAACAGCAAATGCTCACATGATATGAGATGAACACAAGCTCAAGAATCAGAACACATATTCAGATTGAACAACAAATGCACATGTTAACATCACCGGCAATTATTCATTCGAGTTCAGGCAACAAAACAGAGTTCCAAAAATGCATGAACCAAGTAAAAAGCATATACAGGAATACACCAGATTGTAGGCAACATGGCTAAAGCAATTTAGATCAACACAGCAACAATGGTGATCAATATCCAGATGTCAATGAAGCATGCAAACAACAAAAATGAAAACCAAAACCAACAGCAACTACAAACTACTCACAACGATGCTCAAAGACTCGACACTAAAATGAACACAGTGAATGCAGACTTGAATGTATAGTGACTCAACAAACGCAGTGACACAGTGCCACAGCGAACATGGTTCGAAACAGCATACCAAATGAAACAACTCAGTAACCAGAAGCAACAACATGTACAGTGATATGCAGCAAGGTAAACAACACTTTGAATAGAATCGAGCATGTGTACAGTTCGAACAATATCCAGAAGATCATTTTAAAAAATTCAAAATGGCCGAAGTAAACACTCAGTGTCAAGGCCGAAGTCATCAGGTAAAAGAAGTTGAATTCACGATTCAAAGTCAGAGCCTTGGCAATAAAGGAATCAAACCAAGTCAAGATCAACAACGTGATGACCAAGGAGTTGAAATCAATGTCGTGGGATTCAAGCAACAAAAAGTATACGTTTTTGAACAAGTCACAATCATCTCAAATGTCCAAGCATGATCAAGCGGTAGTACAAAGGATTTGACAAATTCAAATAAATATATACGATCGAAGATTCAGGGAATCGAACCCATATAAAAACCCTAACATCATCATCGGCATAACAATCGAGTTCAACCATTCAATCAGAAAGCAAAAGGAATAAAGTACTTACCAAAATTGTAATCGTACTCGATCAATCGAAGTAGCCGAAGCAAGGTACAAGGAGACAGTCGATCGACAGGCCAAAGGATGAAAATCACAAATTCGATCGATCAATATAATGTCGGCATCTTCGATTCTTTAAAATCCCTAATTTATTAAAGGAAGAGGAACGAACAAAAACGCAAGCCGCCATTATCAATTACAAGGGAACGGGCCGCAAAAATATAAAAGAGGAAAAAGGGGCCGACCCTTTCTTTTATTTTTAGAAGTTTATAAATTATAAGGCTTTGTTTTAAAATTAGGGTTGTTTGTTTTTAAATTGTTTTTAATTTGTATTTTCCATTTTTAAACCGTTTAAATTTCTAGTCGTGTGACTAGGGTACAAGCTACGTGGCGTAGCTTGAGAATTCGCAACTCACTGGCTGAGTTGTAGTAGGGTTTTGAGCGTAGAGTTAGATTTAGTCGATAGCGGGTGTCGCGAGTTTACGTGTGTAAGTGAGGGACTATCTAATTTCTAGTAGAAACCTTGGGGGCAACACGTAGGCAGGGTTTTGCCGAAGCTGGGTAAATTCTGTGTCGTTCTATTTCTGCATTTATTATTCTGCTATTATCTGTGCTGCTATTGTTCTGTGATCTGTGTTGAAATCATTTTATAAGCTTCCGTAATTAATTTTTATAATTTATACTATCACCCTATTCACCCCCCCTCTAGGGTGTAATCGATCCTACATATATGTATATGCAGGATTTAACCATGCAGGTACTAAGAATGAAGACTGTACAGTATAGAGATTCAAGATATCAAGATAAATTATCAAGATAGAAGACTCATGAGTATCGAAACTATCAAGAGTTCAAGGATAAGTATTTTTTATTATTAGGAATTTTTTTTAAAACTCGTAGAAAAGCACTGGCATCTTAAAATCCAATTTATTCGTAGAATGGAATCCACTTCGAGCCCGTTAAAGGGATGGAACCCTAAGTAGGATGGAACCTACGAAAATCTAGTGGGACATTGTTTTGTATCCACTAATTTTAATTCAAAAGATTTTACAAAATTATCTTGTTTTCAAAATGTTTTCAAAACTTTCCTTTTAAAAGACTCAAAACCCTCGATCCTGATTTTAAATAATTTTAGCCTCAAAAACATCTTTATTTTCAAAGTCAAATTACTCCTGATTTTAAACTATCTTTTCAAAATAATATATTTAACTTTTATATAAAATTATAGTTTATATATATATATATATTATTCCTTATATTTACTTATGAATTTTAACTATAGTCAAGTAATTTATAAAGTTTAAAATAGTTTTTATATAAGATAAAGGTTATTTTCAAAGAAAATCAAAACCACTAAAAAATCCTTTGAGACGTCGACATGCCTAGCATGACCATGTCGACATGGTGACAGCTTGATTCAAAAATTCAAATTTTAAAGGAAGTGTCTATTCGCCATAAATCTTCATGAATGGACACGGCTGTTGTTCTTCTATAAATAGGGATCAGTTTCAATGAATTTTTAGTCATTTTTTTCTGGTTTTCACTCCTCTTCTTCTTCCTCTTTTCTTAATACATATTCTTATCATTACTCTGCCGAAATCAACATTGAATCATACTCGATTACTTCTAGTTTGATTCTCTATCACTATCTCTACAAGATTCTCTGTGCTATTCATAGTTATAGACTTCTTTGTAATCTATTAAGCGAGAAAAGGTGTGATTGTAGCCTTGAAAATCAATCAAAAGGGAAAAGGTGTGATTGTAGCCTTGGTAAATCAATTGGGTAAACTTGTGGCCTAGAAATCAAGTATCTCTACCCAGAGGATCGAAATTCTGGAGGGTGTACCTCGTACCCGTGAAACCGAGGGTGTAATTGTACAATTGCTTTTGAAAGGAAATCCGTACTTGTGTTGCGGGACTGAATGTAGGGTAACTCCGAACCAGTATAAAATCCGGTGTGTTCTTTTCTTTACTGTTTTTATTTTATTTCTGCATCTGTGATTGTTTCTGTGATCATATCTGTGTTTGTATATTGCATATTTTGTGTCTAAATTAATATAAATTTAAAAAGAGTTGGTAATTTTTTATTAACACTATTCACCCCCCTCTAGTGTTAATCTTAGCCTTAAGATCCGTAATCCGCATTTCTCACAATTGGTATCAGAGCAAGGTTTTCAAAGTTTCATAATCTGATTTTTGAAAAGTTTTTAAAATGGCTATATTTGTTAATACTAATTTAGAAGTATTCAAATCATCATTGTTTCATAAGTCTGCATATAATCAATATGCAAGTTCAAGTGGTCTACCAAGATTGTTTGATGTACAGGTATCATGCTTTATAGGAGTTGAGGAATCAATCCACAACAGACAAATTGTGCAGATCAGAAAGAACAAATGGATACTTGATAGTGGGTGTTCTAGACACATGACTGGCAATCCGGATATACTGAATGATATAATATACAAAGACGGAGGATTGGTTAACTTTGGAGACAATTCAAAAGGATATGTGATCGGCATAGGCAAAGTCGGTAATTCTGAAACTCCTACTATTTCTAATGTTTTACTAGTTAAGAATCTGAAACATAGCTTGCTAAGTACAAGTCAACCATGCGATAAAGGATATAAAATTAAATTTGAAAAAGATAAGTGTCATATTGAAGATAATATTCAACCATTATATTTGAGGGAGTCAGGAAAAAGAATATTTATATTCTTGGTATGAAAGTTTCAAATGATAACCTGTGTCTGTTGGCAAATACAAGTGACCCGTGGATTTAGCATAAGAGATTTGGACATTTGAATTTCAAACTCTTATGTAGACTGTCAAAACATGATCTAGTAAGAGGTCCCCCTAAAATGAATTTTAGAATAGATAGTTTATGTGATGCTTGTCAATTAGGAAAACTTAGAAAAAGTTCTTTTAAATTAAAAGACATGATTTCAACTTCAAAACCTCTTGAATTACTTCATCTTGATTTATTTGGTCCATCTCAAATTCTATCAATAAATCATAGTAAATATGTCTTTGTAATTGTAGATGACTATTCTAGATTTACATGGACAGTATTTTTGAAACATAAAAGTGACGCTTTTGAATGTTTTAAGACCTTTTCAAAAAGAATTCAAAATCAATTTTCTCTAAAAATTATAACTATTCGAAGTGATCACGGTGATGAATTTGAAAATGAAAGGTTTAAGGAATTCTGCAAGAAAAAGGGAATAACTCACAATTTTTCATTTCCGAGAACTCCACAACAAATCGGAGCAGTAGAACGTAAAAATAGGACAATTCAAGAGTGTGCGAGAACTATGCTTGCAGATAGTAATTTACCAAAGAATTTTTGGGCAGAAGCAGTTGCTACTGCCTGTTATATTTTGAATAGGACTTTAGTTAGACCTCTAACTGATAAGACATCTTATGAACTTCTTTATTCAAAGAAGCCTAAGGTATCTTATTTCAGAATTTTTGAAAGTAAATGCTTTATTTTAAATACAAAATATAATTTAGATAAATTTGATCCTAAATCAAACAAAGGTATCTTTATCGGATATTCTAATAAAAGTAAAGCGTACAGAGTGTTTAATTTAAAAACGAATACCATTGAGGAAACAATACATGTTTCATTTGATGAAAATTTCAAATTTTTTGAAGATAAAATGATGAAGTGGATTTAATCACTCAAAATCAAGAACCTGTTGAAACTAATAATGAAATTGATCATCCTAATAAAAGGACAAAGCTTTTAAAAGATCACCGTATAGAAAATATACTGGGAGATATCCAATCTGTTGTTAAAACTAGAAATCAACTAAGTCAAATGAGTAATGTAGCTTTTATATCAACTATTGAACCCAAAAATCCAATAGAAACATCAACTGATTATTCATGGATTTTGGCTATGCAGAAAGAATTAAATCAATTTACTATAAATGACGTTTGGAAACTTGTTCCTAGAACAGAAAATAAAACTATAATTGGAACTAAATGGGTTTATAAAAATAAAATGAATAAACAAGGAGAGGTAGTTAGAAATAAAGCTCGATTAGTCGCTCAAGGTTATTGTCAAGAAGAAGGAATAGATTTTGGTGAAACCTTTGCTCCCGTAGCAAGATTAGAAGCCGTTAGGATTCTACTTGCTTTCGCAAATCATAATAATTTCAAATTATTTCAAATGGATGTTAAAAGCGCCTTTTTAAATGGATTTGTAAAAGAAGAAGTACATGTCGAACAACCACCACTTTTTGAAAATGATAAATTATCAAATCATGTTTACAAACTTAAAAAAGCACTATATGGTCTAAAATAAGCCCATAGAGCCTGGTATGATAGACTAAGATCTTATTTATTGCAATCTAATTTTGAAATTGGTAAAGTAGATAATACTCTTTTTATTAAAAGAAATAAAAATGATATTCAACTAGTACAAGTTTACATAGATGATATCATTTTTGGTTCAACTAATTTTGAAATGAATAAAGAATTTTCTGAAATAATGAAAAAAGGAATTTGAGATGAGTCATATGGGTGAATTAAATTTCTTTTTAGGATTACAAATAAAACAATTAGATAATGGTATCTTTATTAGTCAAGAAAAATATGCTAAAGACCTAATTAGTAAATTTGGTTTGACTACTGCAAGCGGAAAACCCACTCCCATGGCAACCAATGAGTACCTTAGTAAAGAAGATCTCTCGAAAGATGTAGATCAAAAATTATATAGAGGAATGATGGGCTCATTACTCTATATTACTGCTAATAGACCTGATATCATGCATAGTGTTTGTGTCTGTGCCAGATATCAATCCCAACCTAAAGAGACTCACTTAAAAGCCATGAAACGAATCATAAGATATGTTAAACACACGTCTGATTATGGTTTATTCTACCCTAAAAATGATTCTTTTGACTTAATATCTTACTGTGATGCTGACTATGATGATTGTATATCAAACCGAAAAAGTACAAGTGGGACTTGTCACTTTTTGGGGCATTCTCTGATTTCTTGGCTTAGTAAAAAGCAAAACACAGTTTCTTTATCAACAACTGAAGCAGGGTATATTTCTATTGCTTTGGCTTGTTCTCAAGTAATATATATGCAACAAACCTTAAAAGATTTTGGTTTAAATTTCTCAAAATCTCCAATTTATTGTGACAATACGAGTGCGATAAATTTATCCAAAAATACTACTTAACATGCTCGAACTAAACATATTAATATCAGACATCATTTTCTCAGAGATAATATAAGCAAGGAAGTAGTTACTCTCGACTATATCAATTCTGAAAATCAAATTGCTGGTATCTTAACAAAACCTTTAAATGAATCAATATTTACTAAATTAAGAAGAGAATTAGGAATTTGTTCTATAACTGAAATATAAAATATAAATAACAAGTATAATTAACAACTGGTATCAAAATAAATCAAAGAGTTAAATTTTAAAAAGACCATGTCGACACCCCCTAGGTATACATGTCGACATATAACGTTTTTGATTTGTTAAAAAATTTCCCACCAAAATTCAAAAATTTAGTTATATATTCTTCTCAATTTCGACTTTTCATTCATTCTCTCTGTTTTCTCTTCATTCTTTCTTATGAAATAAAAAAAATCATGGCTTCATCCTCAAAATCAAACATAAAATCAAATTTCTCATTTCCCTCTCCTACTTCTGGTCCATTCCAATGCACTACTCTTGCTCGTGTGACTAAAATGGAGGAATCTATGAAGGATGTTCTTCAGATGTTGACTGAAATTAAAGTGACTCAACTTCGTATGGCAAAGGAACAGGAAAGGCAAGATTCTTAGGAATTTGCAAAAATTCCTAATGGATAACTAGGCCAACCCTATCTTGATTGATGAAGATTCTTCACTCAATCAAGAACAAGAAGCCAGCGAGGAAGAAGAAGAAGAACCCATGGAAGAAGCGCACGAGGAGGATGATGACCAAGTCGTGTGTGTTGGAGAAGTGTGTTTTGACAAGAATGGGAATCTTGTCGAACAACGTGGAAACTTCTGTTTCCACTATCCAAACTATTCGATTCATAGATCTCCTATGTTCAAAAACACACATTAGTTTCTTCTCTTTCTTCTCATTGTTGTTTGTGTTTTATGTTTTCCAAACGCAAATGTAAATACAACCATATACGTAATAAATAATTCATATTCTTATATGTGTTTTAATTATAAGTATTATCATGGATTTTAGTTAGGATAGTTAGTTTTAGTATTAGATCTAAGTGATGATTACTTATGGTAACACTATCATTATAATCACATGACATAGAGGGTTAGTTTTAGGGGGAGTTATATAATTAGGAGTTATCTAGTGTAGAGTAAGTTTTTGTTGATGACAAAGGGGGAGAAATATAAAATAGGGTAGTTAGGTATAGATTAAGGGGGATTTGTTAGTTTTAGGGGGAGTTATTAGGATAGAAATAATATTTTATAAACAAAGGTTGTCATCATCAAAAAGGGGGAGATTGTTAGTCTGTGAGATGATGGTTTTGATGACAACAACCTTAGAATAGGTTATAAAATATAAATACTAACATTATAAGTTTAGATATATATGTATATGCAAGATTTAACCATGCAGGTACTAAGAATGAAGACTGTACAGTATAGAGATTTAAGATATCAAGATAGAAGACTCATGAGTATCGAGACTATCAAGAGTTCAAGATTTCAAGGATAAGTATTTTTTATTATTAGGAATTCTTGTTAAAACTCGTAGAAAAGCTCTGGCATCTTAAAATCCAATTTATTCGTGGAATGGAATCCACTTCGACCTGTTAAAGGGATGGAACCCTAAGTAGGATGGAACCTACGAAAATCTAGTGGGACATTGTTTTGTATCCTCTAATTTTAACTCAAAATATTTTACAAAATTATCTTGTTTTCAAAATGTTTTCCAAACTTTCCTTTTAAAAGACTCAAAACCCTCGATCCTGATTTTAAATAATTTTAGCCTCAAAAACATCTTTATTTTCAAAGTCAAATTACTCCTGATTTTAAATTATCTTTTCAAAATAATATATTTAACTTTTATATAAAATTATAGTTAAAATCTATATATATTATTCCTTATATTTCTTGTGAATTTTAACTATAGTCAAGTATATTTATAAAGTTTAAAATAGTTTTTATATAAGATAAAGGTTATTTTCAAAGAAAATCAAAAACACTAAAAAATCCTTTGGGATGTCGACATGCCTAGGATGACCATGTCGACATGGTGACAGTTTGATTCAAAAATTCAAATTTCAAAAGAAGTGTCTATTCGCCATAACTCTTCATGAATGGACATGGCTGTTGTTCTTCTATAAGTAGGGGTCAGTTTCAACGAATTTTTAATCACTTTTTTCTGGTTTTCACTCCTCTTCTTCTTCCTCTTTTCTTAATACATATTCTTATCATTACTCTGCCGAAATCAACATTGAATCATACTCGATTACTTCTAGTTTGATTCTCTATCACCATCTCTGTAAGATTCTCAGTGATATTCAGAGTTATAGACTTCTTTGTAATCTATCAAGTGAGAAAAGGTGTGATTGTTGCCTTGGAAATCAATCAAAAGGGAAAAGGTATAATTGTAGCCTGGTAAATAAATTGGGTAAACTTATGGCCCGGAAATCAAGTATCTCTACCCAGAGGATCGAAATTCTGGAGGGTGTACCTCGTAGCCTTGAAACCGAGGGTGTAATTGTACAATTGCTTTTGAAAGGAAATCCGTACTTGTGTTGCGGGACTAGATGTAGTGTAACTTCGAACCAGTATAAAATCCGGTGTGTTCTTTCCTTTATTGCTTTTATTTTATTTCTACATCTGTGATTGTTTCTGTGATCATATCTGTGTCTGTATATTGCATACTTTTGTGTCTAAATTAATAAATTTAAAAAGAGTTAGTAATTCTTTATTAACACTATTCACTCCCCCCTCTAGTGTTAATCTTAGCCTTAAGATCCGTAATCCGCATTTCTCACGCCAACATATAGAAAGCTCGTTGAATTAAATTCCCGATGACATTATGACTTATGATTTTCCCAATATCAGTATTGGGAGGCTTAACTCTCCCCGTAGAAGTGGTGATGGTGTTCTTCCTACCATTAAGGAGAGAAAATTCCTGCAAGTAAGGCTACAACTACCGGTCCATCGGGGGAAAAAACTAAGACACTTACAATCACGTGCATTTCACCACTCTCTCTTCATTTATCTTTTGTACGATGGTTACTTATACACTTTTGTTTGGTTTTTGCAGGTGCAATGTCTCAATCTCGAGCCTTTGATAGCTTAAGGAGCTCCTCAAAGCAATATAGATCTAGTTATACTTTAGAATCGTGTAGGGGAAGAGAGAGAGATGACGACCGAGAACGATTTCATCGCTATAGAGAATCCTCATTTCAAAACATAAATCCCAATCTTGGTCATCTCATCAAGAAGTGCAACCTAATCTTCTTATGCATAGTGGCAATCAGACCTCTTTACACGGTCCTCTAGCTCCGTACTGCCCGAGCAATGTTCTGGTTCATCTAGCTCCATGAAATCCCATGACCGTAGGTCGAGCAAACATCCAATTATTTCTTTTGATCCATCTTTGCCAACCGTTGCTCCTAAAGCTTCCACAGCAAAGAATTTTGCCGAGTTTAAGGTCATTTTCCCAAAAAAATGTTTTGACAGGCTTAAGTTCCTCCCTTCCATCCATACTATCCCAGGGACTGTTAAAGAAAGCTCTCTCGCATGCATCAATGATGTTTTCATGCAGCATGAATTGTTTTGACACATAGAAAAAAATCTCCGAGATGTCTATTGAGCGACAATATAAGATAGATCGTCTCAAGCTAGAGGTAATCCATGATAAAAATGCAATTAAGCACAAAGATAATGAGATCTCGGAGTTGATGAAAAAACTAACTGAAGCAGAAAGAAGTGCCAAGGAAACATCTGAGACAGTGGGTCGTCTGGAAGCTTCCCATAAAAAAAAACTTAACATTACCCTCAACCGCAGTGGTGCACACGCTTTAGAAAAAGATTCCTTACAAAAGGAGAAAAATATATTGGCTCGCCACATTGATGTAACGACCCTAATTATGATTAACATTATCTAAGACATTTCATTAGGTAAATTAAGTGAAATAATATAAATGGTTAAGGGATTGAGATTTATACAATTAGAGGGCAGCTGTGCCTAATTAATTAATGAACAAAAGAGGATTTAATTGAAATAAGTAAGGGTAACAGATAGGGGAAAATAGGAATAAGTTATATTCTTACACCCTAAACCCTCATGCCACTTTTATTTTACACATTAACAAACAAAACTAAATTCAAGAGAGGCTAGCCACCATTAAGAGAAACCAAGAGGAAGAAGCTTAAACAAAGAGCAAATCCAAAACTCCTTAACAACGAGTTAAGGTGAATAATAGGTTACATCTCATATTTTCTTATTTCCAGTTCTAGATCAGATCCGAATATGTTTTACAAAGTATTATGCCATGTTTTAAATGATAAATAGGTATATATGCTTGTTGATGAATTTTGTTTGTTCATATAGACTTTTATAATAAGTTATGATTTGAAAAACCTATCAAATGACCTCCAAATGCTTTGCGATTTTGATATAAGGTCAGAAACAAAATTATAGAGATGGATTTCAAGTTTCATAATTTTCTAAATTATTATGGATTTATTATTGGGTTTAAAATTAATTACAGCTATTTTATACTAGCTTTGGGTCAGAAATTTAAATATGTTAGAAAACATATAAGAATGATTTATGAGAATTTTTGGAGAATTTTCCTAAGTATTTTATAAAGGATATAAAATTATTGAAGGTATGGGACTTAAATGTTTTATATTTTTATAAAAGGAGAAGGTCCAATTTGCTAAATGTTTTAAATTATTAATCTCTAAATGGCAGCATTTTTGCAAAAGATTTTGGAAAAGAAATTGGCAATCAATAGTATTTTAACAAATACGGAAAGTTAGTTGAAAAGTAATTACTTTAGATGGTAATAAAATAGTTTTGTTAAAAATTACTACTTCGTCACTTCACAGGGAGCTTTCGACCCCATACTTCCACCTTCGACCATGTCGAAACCAATACACATGGTATTAATGCTTTAATATGTAGTGGATTGGAGATCGGAAAAGGGTATAGAGTCGAAACGTGCTTTCGGAGAGGTTGTGTAGCCTTTGAACCATTTCTGTTTATAAAGGATGCTTTCGAAGGGATCAAACTAGCTTTCGACTTAGTTGCTTTCATACATATAATAAGGGCTTTAGAAAAGGTTTAGATATAGCTTTCGATAGACTTTGTCGCCTTTTGTTTTAAACAAGCTTTCGAAAGGATCGAAACATTCGTTGCCGCATTCTACCTTTCGACCCAGTTGAGGCCACTTTGCCTTTAAACATTGATTTTGAAAGGGTGCTTCACTTTTAAATAAGAAACTGCTTCTCCATGCTTTCGAAAGGGTTGGTGAAGAAACCTTTCACTTTCTTTTACTTAGGAAATTGCTTTTGAAAGAGTTGCTTTTGACTTAGTTATTTTAAGACCCTATATTATATTTAAAAATAAGCTCAAAGTTTTCAAAAGGAATGTTTTAAATGGTTTTGAAACGATGTTCCACAAGCTTTTACTTGAACCTAATGCTTTCGAAAGGTTTGTTTATAGTAAAGACATAAACCCTTTAGAAATTTAAACTAAGGTTTCGAAGGGGAGTTTTCCCAATGGTTTCGAAAGGTACTTAAAGT
This sequence comes from Allium cepa, assembly GCA_030765085.1. Lineage (NCBI taxonomy): Eukaryota > Viridiplantae > Streptophyta > Magnoliopsida > Asparagales > Amaryllidaceae > Allium > Allium cepa. Next base: position 437,325,440 of record CM060943.1, read on the forward strand.
ATTTTAAATGGAAGGTTTCCAATGCTTTCGAAATGCAAGTTTAAAGAGTTTTGAAAAGAGGATGTCTAATGTTTATAAGGGTTTTAAAGGGATACCTTCAATGATTTCAAAAGGTTATTATAAAGGTTTTGAAATTAATGTTTTGGCCTTTCAGCCTAATGTTGCAAGGTATGGTAGTTAATATATTTTTAAAGGGGTACTTAAAGATTTCGAAAGAGACTATTTAAAGCTTTTAAACAAAAGTTTCGAAGATTTTCATCAATATTGTTTTGAGTAAAGCATATATAATGGCCAAAAGATTTAAGTAAAGCAAATAGTATGTTTTCCTTGTTTAAATTTGCTTTAGAAGGTTAAATCAATTTGAAAGATGTTTTTAAGGTATATTTAATGGGTAGTTAACCCTAAGTAAATGACTCAGATATTTGAATACCAGTGGGACGTGTATAGGGTCGTGCCCTATACACTAGCTATATCCCCAAGTTAATTTAGTCCAAATTCCATAGTGTAGGGCTTAGTCATACATAAGACTCAAATGATGATACGCATAGAAAGGAATATATACAGAGAATGAGGATAGGTTATTGGTGAGCCCGCAAAACCATTAGGACTAGTTGACCTTGGAGAAGTAAGTTAATGACAGACCATCCAAAAGTGTGTCTAATGGATGTTAGATTATTTATTTTGTCTAGTAGGCCCAAGTCAGCCAATGGTTAGTAGTTAGTCAAACAAAGCTATATTATTTGGACGGATAGTCCATTTATTACCTGATTTATGAGCATATATGGCATTGTTATTATTGTTTTAATCTGCTTGATTGTAGGATTTTGATTTGCAAAAGATATGTTCTAAAGAGATATTAGTGAGGGAAACACATTCCGCTAAGCGGCGTGGTCTCACTTAATATCAGTAAACTGAGATGTAATAGTATTATTCACACCAGGCTTTATGTCTAACTCGAAGTTTATGTTTTTCACCTTAAATTCTTGAGTGCTTAAAACTAATTTGAGTTGAATGAGAGTTATGATTTTTTAGGTTTAGTAGGTTGGATGAATAAAGCTTCCGAAGTCATGTAGGAGGCAAAGGTAGTTACGTAAGAGCTATATTTTTTATTTCTATTGTTATGTATTAAGGCTTATATGTCTATTTAGTACTCTGATCATCCAAGGGGGCATCTTCAAATGTCGCTCTTGGGGTACTTTGTAATAATTATATTTGATCAAACCCTAGGAATCATTTTGGGATTATGTATCTGAATATAAAATATTGATTTGAAATGTAATGTGAAAACTTGTTTTAAATCTGTTGTTGATTTTATTTCATTTTCATGTGCTTTTGATATTATGGATATCATTAATACTATGGATGATTGCAGTATCTGTAGTGTTTAGCTTCTCAATATAGGGGATGTTACAACTTAGTCTAAGAGCATAGGCTTATGAAAAACTTAAAAGAAATTTCAAACATAAAATGATTTTGAAAAGATAATCCTATGGAATTAGAGAAAAGATTAAGGTATGGGATAACACTATAGTAATGCATTTGTATTTGCAATATATAAGTATATGCTTTATCTCTATTTTCTCATGTGTCTTAGGCTATTCTTCTATATCTTACAAAGGCTCGAATGTAGATTTTACGGACATAAGATATGGATGCCAGAGGGGGAACAGTTAACATTGGTGGAGGAAGTACCACAACTAATGGAAATGCCAAACCAAATACCAAAAGGAACCCATGTCTGACACAAGATGTTAATGTGGGTGCTGGAGTCCCATAAGTCGATATAGGAGCAATGTATTAGTTCTTTGTTAACACGATGTAAGCAGGAGTTGCTGCAGGGTTAGTTGGAGGAAATGCTGAAGAAGGAAATCAAGGGGCTCCAGTGGTCAATTACTATGCTGTGTTGAGTAGAGATTATGCTCGGTTGGGGGGAAAGCCGTTTATTGGCCCTAAAGACACAATCGAAGTGGAGAATTTGTTATTTCATCGCGAAAGGATTTTTTTTCTGATTTAGGGATCAACAATGAGCAGAAAAGGAGACTGGCTTTTAGACAACTATAAGGAGCAACACTGTATTGGTGGAACTGTGTCACTGTTGGAGTCAATAAGGAGACTATGACTTGGGCTGAGTTCAGAAGGAGGTTTGAAGAAAGATTTATATCGAAGATTACTAAGTCTACCCTGCTCAGGAAGTTTGCTAAATTTGAGCAATGAGATATGACAGTGCTTGAGTATGCAACCAGATTTGAGGAGTTAGTAAGATACGGATACACTATGGTTGATACTCTCATTAAAAGGAATGAGAAGTTCATTCGTAGGTTGAAGCCTGAGCCTGCTAAGGCTACATTACTGCATATTATAGATCCATGCTATGTTGTTGTTGAGATGGCTTTAGAGCAGGAGGAGATGTTACTTTTCTTAAAGGAACCAAGGCAAAGGGGCATCAAGGAGGGTAGAACCAGAAGAGAAAGTTTTCCATATGAAAGGAGTCAGAGGAATGGAGAAGTTAAGAAAGAAAAGGTAGAGGTTATCTGTTAGAAGTGTGATAAGAAAGGACATTATGCTCATGAGTGCTGGATAGGAAAAGGGAAGAAAGCTGTGGAGAAGAAAGAAATAAGGTGTTTCAATTGTGATCTGGTTGGACACTATAAGGACCAGTACAGGGAGCTAGCCAATGATGGAAAGGAGCAGATGTTTACATTGGAACCAACTACCTCGAGACCAACAACACAGGAGAAGGAAAAGCCTATGTTGGTAGGTACGCTTTCGATTCATGGTGTACCAGTTAGAGTTCTATTTGATACCGGTGCATCATATTCTTTTATATCTCATTGTTTGGTAGATAAGCTTAACCTAGAACCCTCATACCTAGTTACTTCCTTAAGGATTGTGAATCCGATAGGAGGATATGCGATTCTTGGGATAAGTTCTGACCACTTAGAGTTTGAATCGTTAGGTCATACATTTGTTTGCTGTTTGCATATATTTGATTGTGTAGGTTCGTAATTATTTTTGGTATGGATTGGTCAAATAAATACGATGCTAGGATACTTTTCCATGATAGAAATATATAATTTAGACACCCCAACTTTAGTGACTGGATTGTATATACCACAGAAAACCCTAGTTTTAGGATTAATTCTTTATTGGGTGTTGCGGAGGTAGAAGATGAGTTGAATTGAGTTTTCATTGTTAGAGAATCCATAGATGTGTTTAAACTCATCATAGGATTGCTGTTGAAACGAGCTATTGAGTTTCGAAAAGATTAGTGATGGGAGCAAAACCGGCGAGTAGATCGCCAAGCAGAATGACACCTACCGAGATGAGGAACTAAAGGCGCAATCGGTGGATTTGGAAGGCAGGAATTTTATCAAACCAAAGCAGTTCGCCTTGGGGAGAAACTGTAGTGTTTGCCAAGAAACCAAACTGGTTGTTAAGGTTATGTATCGATTATTGTAAGTTGAATGAGAAGACGATAAAGAATCAATATACGTTACCTAGAATGGATGATTTTTTTGACCAGTTGAGTGGCGCTAAAGTATTATCCTAGTTGGATTTAGAAATAGGGTTCCATCAGCTTAGACTGGCAGAGGATATTATTCCTTTGGCAGCATTTACAACCCAATATGGATCGTATGAATGGTTAGTAATGTCATTCGAACTAATTAATGGGCCATCATTCTTTGTAGATTTGATGAACTGATTTTTTTTGGCAGCACTTGGAGAGGCTCTTGTTGGTTTTCACAAATGATATTTTGATGTACTCTAAAGATGAAAGAGATCATGAGGTTCATCTTAGAGTGGAGGTGGTGAATAATTGGAAGAGACTTGAGGTAATGACTGAGATAAAGAGTTTTCTTGGATTAGCTGAGTATTATCGGATATTTATTAAGGATTTTTCGTGAATAGCGGCATTGATGACCAAGCTAACGTGAAAGGATGTGAGGTTTGTTTGGATCGGTAAGTGTGAGGAAGCATTCCAGAGACTGAAACACTTCTTGACTAATGCAACTATGTTAGTTGTCTTAGAAGGGAATCAGGACTTAGTGGCGTATATAGATGCATGTGGAATGGGATTAGGGGCTCTGTTAATGCAAAGATGTAAAATGTTTTCCTATGCTTCTCGACAGCTCAGGCTGCATGAGATTAATTATCCAACTCATGATTTGGAATTAGCGCAGTAATTTTTGCATTGAAGGTGTAAAGACATTATGTGTTGGGAGAAAGATTCGAGTTGTGTACGGGTCATAAGTAATTAAAGTAGCTATTCTTTCAAAAGAAGTTGAATATGAGATACCGAAGGTGGATAGAGTTTTTAGCCGCTTATGACTTTGATATTGAGTACACACTAGAAAAAGGCAATAAGGCTGCAAATGCACTTAGCAGGAAACATCAGAATGCAGTATTGGCATTAATAGCTGAGTGGAAAGATTTAAAAGCATTGACTACATGTAGAGTACAATGGAGATCTCAAAGTAGTTTTGGTACAAAAACAACAATATTATCAAATTTAGAAGTTCGATCGGCGATGATCGAAAGATTGCCTCTATGCAAAAGGAGGATCTATTATTAGCTGAACGGATCAGAAAGTTAATGGTTGGAACAGAGAATGATGACTTGAATTATTTCAGTCTTGACCAGAATGGGTGGTTAAGAAAGGAAGGACGACTTTGTGTTCCAAGTGTGGGGAACATTAGGAAGGAAGTTCTTGAAGAATGCCATTGTTCGAAGTTCACTATTAAAGATGTGAAAATAAGTTTCTTTTGGGAAGATATAAAGAGAGATGTAGGCTTATGGGTGAAACAGTGTTTGTATTGTCAACAGGCAAAAACCGAGCATCAGAAACCAAGTGGGTTACTTCGACCTTTGGATTTTCCAGTTTGGAAATGGGATATTATCTCGATGGATTTTATAGATGGGCTGCCAAGGTCAAATCGTGGAAATGAAAGTATACGGGTTGTAGTGGACAGATTGACCAAGAGTGCTCATTTCATTCCAGTTAAGTCAACTAGGATGACACTTATTTCGGCTAAGTTATTCATGAAGAATATAATTAGACTTCATGTAATTCCTAATAATATAGTAAGTGACAGAGATTCCTTATTTAATAGCGAATTCTGGAAGAGTCTATAGGATACTTTAGGTACAAAGCTCAAGATGAGTACCGCTTACCATCTGCAAACAGAACAGAAAGAGTTAACAAAATCTTATAAGATTTGTTAAGAACTTATGTGCTAGACTTTGGAGGATCATGGGAAGACCATCTACACTTAGTAAAGTTTTCGTATAACAACAATTATTAGGCTTGTATAAGGATGGAACCGTTTGAATCTTTATATGGAAGGCCATGCAAATATTCCATTTGTTGGTTAGAGACCAGGGATAAGTTGGTTCTTGGTCTAGATTTAGTTAGATAAGCTACAGAATAGATTAAGTTAATTAGAGCAAGAATGAAGGAAGCCCAGTTTAGGCAGAAGAGCTATGCTAATAAGAGACGAAAGGACTTGGAGTGAAAATCTCTTATGCCACTTTCATTTTACACATTCACAAACAAATCTAAATTCAAGAGAGGCCAGCCACCATTAGGAGAAAGCAGGAGGAAGAAGCTTAATCAAATTCCTTCAAGTGAAAATCTCAAACTCCATAACAACAAGCTAACGAGAATAATAGGTTACATCTCACATTTTCTTATTTTCAATTATAGATTAGTTTCGAAGATGTTTTGCGAAGTATTATGCCATATTTTGAATAATAAATAGGTATATATGCTTGTTGATGAATTTTGTTTATTCATGTAGATTTTTATGATAATCTATGATTTGAAAACCTATCAAATGACATCCAAATGCCTTGCGATTTTGATATAAGGTCAGAAATAAAATTTTAGAGATGGGTTTCAAGTTTCATAATTTTCTGAATTACTGTGGATTTATTATGACTTTTCTAGAAAGAAAATGAGTGTATTGGGTATAAAATTAATTATGGCTATTTTATGTTGGCTTTGGATTAGAAATTTAAATATGTTAGAAAACATATTAAAATTGATTTATGAGAAATTTAGAGAAATTTCCTAAGTGTTGTATTAAGGATTTAAAATTATTTAAGGTATGAGACTTAACTGTTTTATATTTTTAAAAAAGGAGAAGGGATAATTAGTTAAATGTTTTAAATTATTAATCGCTGAATTCAGCAGCATTTTTAGAAAAGATTTTGAAAAAGAAATTGACAACCAATTGTATTGTGATAAATATGGGAAGGTAATCAAAAGTAATTATTTAGATGGTAACAAAACAGTTTTGTTAAAAATTACTACTTTGCCCTTCTTAGGGAGCTTTCGACCCCATACTTTCACCTTCGACCAAGTCGAAACCGATACACATGGTATCAATGCTTTGGTATGTAGTAGATTGGAGATAGGCAAAAGTATAGAGTCAAAACGTGCTTTCGAAGAGGTAGGAGCAGCCTTTGAACCATTTCTGTTTGTAAAGGATGCTGTCGAGGGAATCACACTAGCTTTCGACTTAGTTGCTTTCATATATATAATAAGGGATTTCGAAAGGGTTTAAATATAGCTTTCGACAGAAGTCGCCATCTTTTGTTTTAAACAAGCTTTCGACAAGGTCGAAACATTCGTTGTCGCATTCTACCTTTCGACCCAGTTGAGGCCACTTTGCAATTAAACATTGTTTTCAAAAATGTGGTTCACTTTAAAATAAGAAGCTGCTTCTCTGTCCGCAAGTAGTGGCGTAGTGGTATGATACTTTCTTCCTGGTAAACAAGTTATAGGTTCGATTCTCGTTTGCCCTACTCTCAATTTCAAGGCACGGAAGTAGGTCCCCGTTAATCCTAACCTGGTTGAGGGCATCAAATCTCTGTGCTGGGCTGGCTAGCCTCCCTCCTGTCTGTGGTCGGACCAGGCAGGTTGGGGGCTCCTCCCATCCCTTCGATTTCATCAGGGCTCTGGGTTGATTTTTTTTTTTAAAAAGAAGCCGCTTCTCCATGTTGTCAAAATGGCTGGTGTCGAACCTTCCACTTTCTTTTACTTAGGCAATTTCTTTCGAAAGAGTTGTTTTCGACTTAGTTATTTTAAGACTCTTTGTTATACTGAAAGATAAATCCAAAGGTTTCGAAAGGAATGTTTTAAATGGTTTCGAAACGATGTTCCACAAGCATTACTTGAACCTAATGCTTTCGAAAGGTATGTTTATAGTAAATGACTTTAATGCTTTCGAAAGGTTTGAACTAAGATTTTGAAGGGGTTGGTTCCCTAATGGTTCCGAAAGGTACTTAAAGTATTTTAAATTGAAGGTTTTCAATGCTTTCGAAAGGCAAGTTTAAAGAGTTTTGAAAAGAGCATGTCTAAAGTTTATAAAAGTTTCAAAGGGATGCCTCCAGTGATTTCAAAAGTTATTGTAAAGGTTTCGAAAGATATGTTCTGGCCTTTCGGCCTGGTGTTTCAAGGTATGATTTTGAAAGGGTACTTTTAAAGGTTTCAAGAGATTCTTCAAAGCTTTTAAACAAAGTTTTCGAAGGTTTTCATCAAAATGTTTTGATTAAAGCATATATCATGGCTAAGAGATTTGAGTAAAGGAAATAGTATGTTTTCCTTGTTTAAGTATGGTATAAAGGATTAAATCAATTTGCAAGATGTTTTCAAGGAAAATTTAATAAGTAGGTAAACCTAAGTAAATGACTCAGATATTTGAATACCAAATGGGACTGGTATAGGGTCGCGCCCTATACATTAACAATAGCCCCTAGCTAACTTAATTCAAAATTCCAGTGCATAAGGATTATTCGTAGGTAAGGCTTAAATGATGTTACACACAGAGTGGAATATATATAGAGAAGGAAGATATGTTATTGGTGAGCCTGCAAAACCATTAGAATCAGTTGACCCCGGGAGAAGAAATTTAAGGATAGACCGTTTAGAACTGGGTCTAATTGATGTTAGATTATTTATTTTGTCTGGTAGGCCCAAGTCAGCCAATGATTAGAAGTTAACCAAACAAACCTATGTTATTCGCATATATAGTCCATTTATTACCTGATTTATGAGCATATATGATATTGCTATTATTGTTTTAATCTGCTTGATTCTAGGATTCTGATTTGGAAAATATATGTTTTAAAGGTTTATTAGTGAAGGGAAACCCATTCCGCTAAGTGGCGTGGTCTCGTTTAATATCAGTAAACCGAGACGTAATAGTATTATTCACACCAGGCTTTATGTCTTACTCGAAGTTTATATTTTTCCCCTTAAACTCTCGGATGCTCAAAATTAGTTTGAGTAGATTATGAGTTAAGGTTTTTTTTGGTTTAGTAGGTTAGATGAGTAAAACTTCCGAAGATGTACATGAGGCGAAGCTAGCTACGTAGGAGCTATTTTTTTATTTCTATTGTTATGTATTATGACTGATATGTCTATTTAGTACTCTGATCATCCAATGATGTATCTTCATGTGTCGCTCTTGGCGTACTTTGTAATAATTTTATTTGATAAAAATCCGAGAATCATTTTGGGATCATGTATCTGAATATGAAATATTTATTTGAAATATAATCAAAAAAGTTGTTTTAAATCTATGTTGATTTTATTTCATATTCATGTGCTTCTGATATTATGGATACCATTAACATTACCGTATTTTATCATTGAAAGTTAATGCTATGGATGACTTAGCATCTATAATGCTTAGCTTCGGGCCTCAAGATAGAGGATGTTACAGTTAAGGAGCGTGAAGAGCTTTTGAAGAAAGAGAGAGAAGAGAAGATCGAAGCTCAAGAAGAATCGCAAAGATACTGCGAAGAAGCTATTAAAGCCCAAAGCCTGAAGATTAAACTTGATGAGCAACTTGCTCAGAGTCAAGTTCTCAAAGAAGAGGCAAAATAAGTGGGCTGCGTCGAGATAAGGGAATAGCTCGAAGCCTAGGTAAAGGATGCCAAGGAAGTCGGTCGGCCTAAAATCAAGGACGTATTTAATCCCTTAATTATCGAATACAATGCTAGAGTCCTCCAACATGATTTGAGCTTTCTTGATGAGGGTTATCTTGAGTTGTTCGCCAAGGCCTGGGAGTATAATTTTGAAATGAAAAAGAGAGATTGTAACAAAGCCGATTTAAATGAAATTGAAATTAGCGCGGAAGATCCTTCGTGGAAATGAACCCCTAGACCTTGCCATCGTGAGACTTCGATACTTCGACATTCTAATATCTTTCGACAAAGGGAAAAATATCGCCAAATCTTCCAAGTTTGATCCCAAGGGCCCTTCCTCTTTTTAGGCAGCTGGAGCACCAGTTTCTTTTGGTCCGTAAGAGGATCTAAGCTACGATCTAGACAAATCTGGTTATCAATCTAAAGTGCTAACCCCTTTTTGGAAGAAGGGACCCCGATGAGACTGAAAGTCAGATGGATGCAGGTATTTCACTCTGTCTTCCAATTTTTGATTGGTTTCTGTCTTCATGTCCAATAATCATAGGCTTATCTTCTTATTTCTATGAATCTATATGTCTTACAGGTCCCGATCAAACTTCAAAAAGTAGTGTTGCCTTAGAGCAACAGTCAATATCAACTGAGATCCCGATAGCCACCGATGCTCCAGGGTCCGATGCTCAAGTAATTGGTGCACGTGATAAAAATTAGGCTGAAGATCCACTGCCGCTAGATGAAAATGAGAATGTTGTGATCACCAGCGCCACTAAACACACCGATGAGCTCGGCCTAGAGGGGTGCACTGAAAGGGAGATGTTATTGAAGAAACAAGCCAAGTCTGAACCCATCGACGCAGATATTAATGATGCAAATATCATCCCATTGCAAGTCACCCCACCTGCGGAGTCGGTCTTTGAAAAACTCCTCCTACTTTTGAAAGCTCCCCCGCTAAAGGCGGTAAAGGATTGAGGAAGTGGACAGGTAGAATCTCGAGTAGCGCCACTCCTGAAAATCCAAAGAGGATAGAAGACAAAAAGACATAACTATTGTTTCGGCCATGTTTGCACATAGCTTCTATATTTTTCTTCTCTTTATTGACCGTGATTGTACGGATAGGGCCCCCATTTTCTGAATAACTTGCATCACAATTTTGAAGCTTATTATGTGAATAAAGGATTTTTGTTTTTCTATTGAACCTTGTGTGAATTGTTATCTAAGTAGTTGAGCTATTACTTTCCATTCAATATACTTGTAACTCGTTGCTCATTGCTTTGGATGATAATTCGTTAATTATATCCAAGGCCTCCACATGGTTATGGTCCTGAGTCGTATCAAACACCGGGCTTGAGCCCTAATGTTGTGCTGTCGGATTCCATTGTTTGAGTGATTATTCTCCTACCCCGAGTCTTGGGTTAGCGGAGTTCGACGGTGGATGGTCAAACTCCATCCTTGGCGATTTATACTCCTCCTATTGGTTCCAGGTTAGAGTTCATAGAATAGCAAGTGATCGGAACGTACACATCTATTTGCTCATACTCATATCCACTCTTTGGGGACAAGAGTTGGTTAGCTGGTGGTCGATTCTTACCCGATTTATGTTTATACTCCAGTCCACACTCTTGGGACTTAGAGTTAGTTCGAAGAATAGTAGGATAACACTATTCTTTATTAATTAATTTACCTTCGAGGTACGGGACTTGATTTAGTGAGCAATTGGTCATGTCACGATCGCGTTTGATTTATTTCAGTCCCATCACTCAACGAGATTTATTCAGTCATTGGATGGTCAAGTCACATCCATTCCTTATTACACACCTCGTCCATAAGGTTACGAACGAGAGTTATCAAATGAATGGCCAGACCATGGTCATCTTATTTAGTTCAGTCGGGAACTAGCATAATTAATTAGTTCCAAACTCCGGGAACCTATTTGGATATATTGACATCAGTTAGTTTCACACTGTAACTAACTAGTAATGGTAGAGTAAACATAAATGTCAAGGAAGTTCAAAATGTTATTTTCTAAATGGAAAAAATGACATAATTGTGTTATTACATATCCGAAAAATCAAATGCTAAAGCAAAATTTGAAAGTAAATAAAACTGAATGAAAAAGACAATGTGAAATAGGTCATATGTTTATCAGTAACAAAGAAGTGATGATCCTAAGAGCAGATAGTAAATAGAACATAGTAGACCCATTCCTGAAGGAACTAGTTCAATCATTTTTGAGTAAAATGATCGATGGAATGGGATTACGAATCCATTATTGGCCCAAAGTGCAAGTTGGAGACTGGGAGAGTTAGAGTAAACCCTATGTGCAATCGTGTAATTTATTGTAAATTATCTAACTCTATAATCAATTTTCTTTGTAATAAAGCTATTGGATTTATTTACTTTTTCGTAAGTAATAAGGAAAATTAATCAAAATATTTAGGCTAACCCTGTCTGGCCCAGGCCGATTGGGATCTAAGTTAGATTTCAAGCTAGCCACTACTAGGGTAAATTGATTAAGTTTTTCGGTGTATAACAATAATAGGGATCCACCACAGGCCCACATCAGCTCCTCTGCTCAATTCACGTTAAGGCTCCTTACGTAGAAATCCCAACGACTACCTCGCTCGTCAAGACAAGGTACTCGCCTAGCTCGGTCCATCTCTCATTGATTGATCGATTCCCTCTTTCTAGTATGCTTGCAACTCAACTCTAGGCCAACTCACTTGCTCAAGCATCTCTTCCTCAGTTATCTTCTGATTGGCATAGCTTGAGACTGTCACAGGGGTGGCCTGCCACTAATCCAACTTTAGTATCACCACCTATGACCTACACATTGCCTCGCCTCGCCTGCCCCAGTGCAGCCTCGTCTCTCCCAAGTTCCCCATTCTCCATATGGCTTCAGCTGACCAATTCGGCTCATCTAGCACCTAGGCATGAAGAAGAAAAGTGGTAAGAGGTACAACTAGATGTACGTACAACGAGATGTACCTATTTCTGACAAGAAGCATGTTTCATTTTCTATAACCATACTGCAAGTACAGGTACATTTAATTAAAAGCATGGTAAAGCATGCTTTTGGTACTATTCTAAAGTTATGCTTCTTCTTAGCCATGCATTCCTTTCTTCCGCTAGCTATCTTTCATTAAGTCCATTCAATGAGATCAATGACCAAATGCGCTTCACATTTGTTTTGCAGCAAGATCTTAGCGATCAAATCATTATTTCAACTACCATAAGAACCCCATGCATTGCCACTATTAAAGAGTTGGGTGATCCCCGGTGTAGGGGACCGCGGTTGGTTGGGCCTAGGCGGAGGTCATCCCAGTTTGGGTGGTCCAAGAAAATTAGTACACATGATCTACAACTCAAATCTCATGATAAAATGGCTCCTTAAGATTACCAGCTTCATAAGTCTTAGGTGAATCATTTTTTCTTATTATTATCTTGTAATATAAGAGTGTTATATAGTAAGAGAACTTCACAATGGATGTAGGAAGCTTTGTCAAACCATTCTATCTCTTGTGTTATTTACCTTTACATACTCTTTTCCCTATATGTTTTTTTTGTTATTAAGCCAAGTGATTAGCATGTATCCATTTCTTTTCATAACCATTATCATAACTTTAAGTGTGTTGAAAATACCATCTGCATTTTGGCACTAGAAGGTGGGTGAACCTTCGATCTTGTGGTTAACAGCTTCCTATGTAAGATCTTTCCATGCCTGGTACCTTGCATCCAGTGTTAACAGTGGCAATGGTAGACAATGTTCCACCGCCTCCTCCAACTACCGAAATGGTCCCCGAACTACTTAGTTTGGCATCGTGTCATGCACGGTTGCTATGTGGGCTTGCTTTTCCCCCCACATTGCTACTACTATCAACCAAAATATGGCAACCATGCATGCACCTATGTAATAGCCATGCCCAATCACTCAAAGGTCTACCTCAAGTTTAGACAAACCTGACCACATCGCTTTATGGTAAAACCTGAGGGTGGTAGCCCCCTAAAATCTTGGCCGTTTGTCAAGAGCACCCGCACAGAAATCCTAAAGACCAAGCACTCCTTTTAATGCACGAAGTAGACCCTTTATAGGTCATCAAATAGTTCTCTTGCTCATCTTCCCACAATAGCACCCAAATGTGGCTAGATACCTGCTCGTATATCTCAAGATGCCCAGGCTGCACCGCCAGTGCCTTTCTAGAGCTCGCTTTTAAGCCTACAACCTCTTGTGAAAAATGCATCAAAGACTATAGAGCCTCGACCGTTCAATACCTTCACTAGGGCTATCCAACGAGGTCAAGTTATCATGTGCTCATTACCTTGTTTGGGGACTGCTGACCTTCTCTTCCCAAGACTGTGCAAGCTGTCGCTTTTTTCTATTCTGCAGGCTATCAACAAAGGTGGATGATTGAGAATCCATTTCCTTATCGGAGGATGCTAATTTATCCATCAAGATTTTATCACCTTGCATTCAATTCCTTTCTCAAGGACTTCCTACTGCATCATGAATTTATTATGAAATGTCTTTCCATTTTGTGCCGAGCGCATCGACGATTGAATACGTGGTTGCGGTTCATACCCTTCACCTATGATGTCACCCAACCTCTGTAGAGATTGGGACACTGTTGTTATGACCAATATTATTACCCCGAGTGATGTTAAAGTATGGTCTCCGTAGTGTGCTCGCATAGAAATAAGCCAAGCCCGACACCTTATTGTTGCATGCCATCCTGGAGAACCTTTAAGCCCTTCCATATTTAGGTCCAAGCCAGGACTGTCTGCTAGCTTCTTATTGCAGCATATCACCTTAAAGAACCTTCAACCCCTTCGGTGCGTAGGTTGGAGCCGAGACTGCCTGTCAGCTCCTCATTGCAGCATGTCACCCTGAAGAACCTCCAAGCCCCTCATTGCTTAGGTTCGAGCGGGGACCACTTATCATCTCCTTATTCTAGCGTGTTACCCTGTAGAACCTTCAATCCCTTTAATGCTTAGATTCGAATCAAAACTGCATGTCAGCTCCTCAAATTTGTCACCCTAGAGAACCTTTATGCCCCTCATCTCTTAAGCTCGAGTCAGGACAGTTGTTTTCTTCTCATTACAGTGTTTCACCCTAGAGAATATTCAAGCCCTTCAGCTCTTAGGTTCAAACGAAATCTCCTATCAGCTCCTTATTACAGAATGTCACCTTAGAGAATCTTCAAGCTACTCAGCCCATAGGTTCATGTTAGGACTACCTAACAGTAGAATAATGCATAGAGAAGTTCACTTGCATTTGCTAAATTCTTATGAATAATGGAGCTTACCTACCGTCTCACCATTATATCACTCCCTTACGCACAAATGTTCGAGCCATTCATATGCCCTAGTTCAAGCCAGGAACCGAGGTCACCTAACGACATGCAACACATCACATAAGAGAACCCTCAAGCACTCATCATGTCGATTCGAGCTGGGCTGATCCGCCACTCTACACATGACTGCTTGCTACCCAAGAGAACTCATGGGCCAACATGCGCTCCTACTCTATGCCAATGCCACCCGCCACTTGGCTCATATCAATGCTTGGGTTTGTCCTGTCGTGTAACAATATTACAACTTAACAGCTCTTAAAAATGAAACTTTTTTTGAAAATAATGCAAGAACTCCCCTTAAAGATGTGTTTCCAGAAGGACCTTGAGCCATTCAGTGCTTAGGTTCATACCGAGACCGCCCATTAACAAAGCAGCATAGTGAAGCTCAACTGTCATTTTTCGAACTTAGCATTTGACGATCGACCGGGTTGTTTAGTCAAAGATTGCTTTCAAGCCCATTGATAAGCATGGCCTATCAGTCAAGACATCGGTCAACCTTGTGCACTGGACTTCCATAGCTATGTAAGATATGTATCCTATTATCCGTAGGCAAATATTCAAAGAAAACAACAAGTTTTCAACACAAATGTTATGTTCTTATTTAGTTCAAAGAGTGCGAGGGCACAGTGCCAACCCCGCTAGTTTTATGAAGATTTTCAATTACTAATTAGTTGAAAAGCAGGAAAGAGAAAGGGAAGAAGAAGCAGGTCAACAGCACTCTTCAAACGCATGTCGGCCTTCTCTCTTATCACTATTCGGATCGCACTCGGCTACACAGATGTCACTCCCAGCATTTCAAGCGATCTAGAATTCGTTGAAGAAAACCGAAGGAACTACCACCTTCAAAGCCTTCCATATCAAATCTTGCAAGAGGCCCTGAAATTCTTGTATACAACCTTGCCATGGAGCAAACTTGTGCTTCAACATGGCAAAAGAAGCGAAGGCGACAACTACTACTCTTTCCAATAGAGCAATTAAGCATCCAAACTGATATAAGGTCAAGAATGTCAGAGCATCAAAGCATGGAAGCTCCTAACTTTAGTTGTATCATTAGTTCAAGGCCGATAAGTAATCACCATCAGTAGGATGGTCCAAAAACACAAGTATAGGTCCAAGCCAAAGGCAAGGTCCACTTCAAGAAGTAGAAATCCAAGCAACCGATCCAAATTGCAATCGACAAATGTAGTCTAACACCCAAAGAGCTACCTCCTTCCTTTTAATACAAAAAGTTGATAAAAGCCCAGGCATACAAGGGTAACGAGAGAGGAAGAGGAAGGCCAAGTTATATGTTTTTACTAATAGAAAACCATGCAAAAGTCGAGTTGGCTAAAGAAATTGCATGCCAAAATCCCCATGGGTTTAGAGGGGAATAAGAGGAGGGTGCTTATACATAACTTCCTTTAATTGTAGTCATTATGATCAAAAAGGAAAAGAGGATAATAACCATTCATGAATGATAAGCGTCGTGTCACATCATGTGCATAGGTAAAATGATGCATCCCTTCCACATCTCAATAAGCACAACCGTCTCAGCTAACGGTGCAATGCCACATGGGTAGTGCATTAATTGAATAGTAGAACTATAAATTGATGGAATCCTCATGATTTTACAATCCCGCACCTGGTCATCGGAACTAACTTAAGGGATAAAATGTTACTCAATTTTTTGTAGAAGTAAGAAGATGGACTAATTAAGGCATCTCAGCCTATCCTAGTCTAGTCCAAGCCAATTGGCTCCAAGTCGACTCACAAGCCAACCATAAATTGGGTAGATCATTGGGATTTCCTATGTATGATGGTAACTTGAATTCAGCCTAGGCCTGGATTGGATCATCTGCTCAATTGCACGTCAAACCCTCTATTAGCCGGGCCTCCCGCATAGGATCATAAACAACAAGATCACCTATCAAGATAAGGCACTTGCCTAGCTTGGCCCATCTCTCATTGGCTGATCGAATCTCTCTTTTCCATCTGCTTGTAACCCATATCTAAGGCAAACTACTTGCTCAAGCATCTCTCTCGTTGTTATCTCTTGATGGGCATAACTTGAGGCTATCTCAAGGGCGGCCTGTCATCGATCTAGCTTCAATACCGCCACCTAGGACTTGTACTTCATCTCGTCTCACCAAGATCAACATTCCCTCGACTTTCATTAGTTCCCTATCCATCTTATGGTCTCAGCAGACTAGCTCAGCACGTCTTGCCTCGTAGGCGTGGAAAGCAAAGTGGCAAGAGGTATAACCAAATGTACCTATTTCTAACAAAGTGCATGTCTCATTTTCTACAAGCATGCTGCAAGTACAAGCTCAAGGCATGACAGAGCATGCTCCTAATATAGTTCTCCCATTGATCTTCATCTCAACCACATATTACTTTCTTCTTCCAATTGTCTCTCGTCAAGTCCATTCAACCAGATCAATGATCAGGAAAACATCAAATCGGTTTTGCAATGCAATCTTAGCCATCCAAACATCAGTTCAACTATTATAAGAACCTCATGTATGGCAACCTCAAATGGGTTAGTTGGGCCATCAGTGGAAGGGACCCCAGTTGGTTGGGCCCTTGATGGAGGAGACCCATATTGGTTAGGCCCTCGATAGAGGGTCCCAGAAGGTTGGGATCTGTTACCCCGCTCAAATATCCTGATATAATGACTCCTTAAGATTAACAACTTTGTTAGCCTTAGGAGAATCATCTTTTCTTATTATTCTCTTGTAATTCCTCCTAATTGTAAGAGAGCCATAAAGTAACGGAACTTCAAGTGAACGTAGGCAGCTTTGCCAACAACTTCACCTCTTATGTCATTTACCTTTAAATGCTCTTTTCCACTTATTTTTCCATTTGTAAGCCTAGTGACTAGCAAGTAGCCTTTTCACTTCATAACACATTATTATAACTCCGAGGTTGACAAAAATTTCATCAATGGGATTTTTATTATATACTTTTTTATATTATGATATAGCTAATTCAATAATTAATTTAAAATGTATTGGTTTGAAAATCCTTAAGGAATATGTTATGTGATAATAATTACAAATAATTATAATCATGAGAAAATTATCATACTATTGAATAACATATTATTTTAAATATTTTTGGTCGAGATGCTTCGAGAAAGGATATCGATGCATCCATTGAGATCATAGTAGGTAATGCTCTCCAGATATTAGGTAGTATATTACCAATGGCTACTACAGGCATCAATGGGTTGCGTACTCGTAGCTATTTGATAACAATGCAATAAATTGTTTGAGAATTTCCTGTTTGTAAATAATAATTAGGTCAAGCGGGATATCACAAAGTGACAATGTTATACAGTTCTCTCTACTTGAAAATATCTTCGAACTTCTATCTGGATACTCCACTTTGATTATAGTTAAATTATGACATGACAACCATTGAGAGACTATAGTTACGTGTGAGTAGAAGCATAGGAAGTAAAGCATTATTCAATAGAGAATTTGTCCCCTTAACTGTAAGGTTAGCATCGCAGTTAATTGCAGTCAACTCAAAATCAAATTCTATGGTTGAAGTAGAACGGTTAATAATAAATATTCTTAGTAAACTAAAAACTTTGTTTATGGACTGAACGATTTCAATATGGATAATATTGGAATTTTGACCAATAACAAATTTCACATACCATAAAATGATATAGTTTTGATGTAGAGAACGTGTGAAAATTATCGTTATTAAAAGGCCCGTTTAGGAAAACGTAAAATTGAGTTCCATCGACGAAGATTTTCAAGTAATGAATTCGACCAAACTTTCACACCACCTGCTAATGTGACATATAAACAATAATATTTGAACAATTCAATATTGGTCGTTGACTAAATTCTCACCTTGGTGTCGCAAATCACGTTTGTGAGTTCTTCGAAAAACTACACGAGTTAATTAGTTTATAAGTGTTATTAATTAACTAAATTAATTGATATTAACATATGTTAATTTTCAATATATATTTGATGTTTACGGTTTAATTAGTAATTATTGATTACATATACAAAAATTATATGTACATATATCAATATATGTGTGTGTATATATATACACATATGTACATAGGTTTTAAATATAATTAGTGACTAAACAAGTTTTGAGTTTTTGTTCACCTATATGGGTCCAATCTCGGCTGACCATAAAAGGAGAATGGGGTTTGAATTGTTATATAGACCTAAAGTAGATTTGGTAAAGAGAGAATGGGTAAATGGGGTGAGATATTTTCTCCCTTTTCTTTCTATAAATACCAAAAAAAACTCCCTCATGAGATCATTTTCTTCTCCTCTTCTTGGATGCAATATCCTTGTCCCCATTCCCTAACAATGCACCCATTACCATATACTAACATCAAACAAAAAAATTAAATACTGTGATACGTTCGATTTTAGTGAGATCGAGTGACAATTCAAAGGATTCTAGGAGATGCTTGACAGCCAAGGTGTGTCAAAGAGGTATATCTTCATTCAGGTATTATCTGTCTATATATATTGTTATTTTTTAATTATCACCATTCAAATATATTTAATATTGCCTTGTTATAAAACAAATATTAAAATTTAAGCATTAATCAAATGGATTGATTCAACTAAATTCTATGGTTTAAATTATGAAATGATTTAAAAAATAGAGCCATAATTTTTTTTGTAATCTACAATTTTTTTAATAATACATATATTTATATACAATATAGTAATTTTATTTGATTATTTATTAATGTGGTCATCAAATTAATGAAACACATTATTTTCTAATTTAAATTAATATGTATATCTTTAATAAACCAAATATTATTTTGGCTATTCTATTTAAAAAATAAAAAAAATAAAGTTTATTTTGGCTGATATAATTTTATATAAAGTACTTAATAAGAAATCTTGCTAACATCCTAAAGTTAAGCCGTTGACAAGAGAAGTTGCTAATGACTCAAAGGAAAGTGTTAAAAGTAATCAATCCCTTCGAAACCTCTTTCGAATGAGTTGATTTGGGCCAAACATCATCAAAAGGTAGCTTCATGGAAATCTTGATTATAGATAAGATAATCTATCAATTAATTCAAACAAAATTAAGAAGAGAACGGCTTATTGATGACCCTTTTTGATTGGATTGATAGGGTCATTCATATCCCCTTTCGAATGAGTCGAATGGACCACTCTGTCTTTTAGAGGTGAATTCATTTTCACTTTCACAAGTATGGTTTCTGCTGTTGTGGAAAGTATTCCTTCGAAAGGGTTATATGTTTTGAAATATCCAAGCCATTGTCGAAGAAGTCCAACTGGCAAACATAATTCAGTATTCATGCATCGGGTCCCTTTCGAAATGTCCCTTCCGATCAGGTCAAAAGGGTATTTACTCTTTCAAAGCTGACTCAATGTACAATATACAAGTTCTATATTTAATATGCAATGGAATAAAATCTTGGACAAATAGGTTCCTTAAACTTATTAATATTGAAACATCATCATCTTAATTTAACATTTGATATCATAAAACATGATGGTAATATGATTCGAATAGATATTGTCTAAGTCTGGAAGTAATAAAAATTAGTTGCCCATAATTTGGAGTTAATAAGCTATAAGGAATCAGCAGTGGTAGATGATTGAAAGACAGAACTCCTATCTGGCAATAATAGAAGTCCCACCGTCTAACTTTGGTAATTACAAAAGAAGTTCACAATTTGAACTCCCATTGTATTAATAGAGAACCAGGCGTATAATCTAAATCTAACTTTAATAATCAAAGTCCAGGAGTTTTCAGCTGGTAGTAAAAAATGTTTGGTAACAAAGAGCCATGTACTATCATTTGGAAATAGGTCAATGAAAACCACAAATCCTTATTTGGGGATAAATAATAAGTATTTAGACACCCCTGTTGGAAATAATAATAATCCTGAAATTGAGATTTAGATGTTGATAAATGTTGTTCGAAACTTAGTAGTCATAAACTAGTGACCCTGATTCGGGTATTAATATGACAAACAGAATTTTAATTGTAGACCAGAAGCCCATTGATATCTCGGTACTGTCTACCTTGGAACCCAGATTAGGGCGTTAACAAATGAAGTCCAAAAATGATAGTAAAAGACCTGAAACCTAAATTTAATTATCATAAAGACCAGAGATTTGAAACCTAGATTCGGGTATTAATCAGTAAAGTTCAGAAGTCAATAGTAAGAGACCTACAACCCAGATTCGGGTTTTTATAAGTGAAGTTCTGAAGTCGATAATAAAAGTCTCAAAGCTCAGATTCAGGTATTAGTGGATGATAACCAGAAATCCATAATAATGGTCTCCATAATAAAGTCTAGATACCAAATTCGGGCATACATGAGTGAAGTTAAAAATTAATAAAATAGCCCCGAAACTTGGATACGTATGGTGAAGACAAAAGATTAATAGTGAAAGTCCTAGAATCGAGATTTAGGTTTTAATAAGTGAAACTCTAAAATTCTCTTCTTAAGAATAAGTCAAAGGCTGTAGATTCTTATTTAAGTCCTAAGTTATGCACCGCTCTTTGGGTTTTGAATCTTTTATCATGTGCCACCCTTTAGACCTTGTATGTTGTCATTGTTTGACATGCCATTTCTTAGACTTGGAAGTTTTCCATTTCTTAGACTTGGAAGTTTTAGTCCATTATATTGATATGCCACTTCTCAGGCTTGGACGTCTTAGTTCATTGTTTCATATGCCTCTCCTCGTGCTCGAACATCTTAGTCCGTTGTTGTCTGGTGCACTTGGTTAGCTTATCCACAAGCAGGACCTAAGGACTTACCCAACCTCCTTCTACACTCCAACTAGGCCTTATAGGCGAGATTGAAGGCTTGTTCGGTGCCTTGACTGGGCCATAGCGTGGAGGAACCTAGGGCTTACTCCATCCTCCCTCCAGGAGGTGCCTTGACTTGGCCATAGCGTGGGGTGGTAAAGGGATTGTCGATGCTTTAACCTAGCCATATCATGGCATGGATAAAGGCTTACTCTAACCTTCCTTTAGGACGCCCCTTGATCTGGCATTAGCGTGGTGGAACCAAGGGATTGACGATGCTTCATATAGGCCATAGCATGGTGTGAATAAATTCTTACTCTAACCTTCCTCCAGGATGAGCTTTGACCTAGCCAACTTGGCACGGACAAAAGGTTTGATCGTTTAAGGTAATTTCAAAATTCAAGGAGAACTCTGCTCATAACTATTTAGACCTTTCTTCAAGGAAGAGGTGCTTTATTCATTCGTTGTGAGAAAATATGTTCGCAAGTGTTCCAATTCCACGTTTAGGAACCATACTATCATCTAGTCGACATAACTTGTAAGCTCCAAGGGGAATTACTTTGCATATAATTAGGGGATCTTCCTAGTTTGGTCCTAGCGGTCAATCCACAGGATTTCTCGTGTTTGCCATTACCCTTCGGAGCACTAAGTCTCCCTCTTGGAATGATCTTGTGTTCAATTTTGAGTTATAGAATTTTGTGATTCTTCCCTGGTATTCTGCAGTACGGATAGCTACTTCATATCTTAGTTCATGTATTAAATATAACGATTCTTTCTTCAACTGCTGGTTTGGATCAAATGCATAGGCGATTCTTTGATGTGAGGGTATCTCAATTTCAACTAAGAACATCGCTTCACACCCATATGTGAGAATAAAGGGTATGTTACACCAAAAAATCCACCTTTCGACAAGTCGAAGGGATGCTACCTTTAAAATTCAATAGCTTCAAGAAATTTAGAAGAAGGTGAAGAAGTCAAAGGAAGTATTAGCATCCCCATAGTGACCTTTATGAAAATATAACAAGCCTTTCGAACCGGTTAAGAACCACCCAGGATACCATTCGACAACATCAAAAGGCGCTATGAAGAAAGAAACACTCAGAAGTTAACAAAGGAGAAAAGATGGTAAACCGCCTTTCGACAACGTCAAAAGGAAATAGGGCTTTCGACCAGGACAAAAGGATGAAGAGAGTGAAGGAATTGCTTAACCATGATAAGAATAATAGAGACACCTTTCAACAACGTTGAAAGGAGGCTTAGCTTTTGACCAAGTCGAAAGGGTTCACAATAGCATAAGATGAAAGCCTTTCGACAATGTTAGAAGGAAGCATAGATTTCGACCAGATCAAAAGGATTCACAACAGCATAAGAGAAAAAGCCTTTCGACAACATCGAAAGGAAGCATAGATTTCGACCAGGTCGAAAGGGTTCACAACAGCATATAGGAGGAAAAGGAAGCATAGCTTTTGCCAGGTCAAAAGGGTTCACAGCAGCATATAAAAGGAAAGCCTTCCGACATTGTCGAAAGGAAGGGTGCGGAAGGGAGGCTGCTTGCATCTATAAATAAGACCCAAGGGGTCACATTTTGGGATCCCATTCCTCTCATTCTAAACTTTTATTTTCTTTAACAAAGCATAGTAACCCTAATTGGGAGATTACTGATTTGGGAATAAAATGAAATAAAATTTATTTTATTGGAAAAAGGGAAGTCTTGTGTGTTGATACGCGAAGATTTTGATCAATGACAATGTGCTTCAACAAACAAGGAAGAAAAATATGCAATGCTAAAGGAAGATCGATGAAGACCAAACAAACTTAAAGTATGTTTTTATATATGTCTTAGTCTAGATTTATTGTTAAAATCTATCCTCAAGAAGCTTGCACGAAGACTAGAAAACATTTTATAAACTTCATTTTTTCAATTAAGTTTTCACTATGCATATTTATAAGTTCAGTCGACTGAACAGGAACAGCCAGTTGACTGAAACTGGAACAAATTTATACACATGCACAGTTTCAACCGACTGAATTTCCTACACAGTCGACTGAATTTGCTCCCAAAAATTTTACTTCATATTTTCAGTTGACTGAATTCCCTGCTCAGTCGATTGAATTTGAACCTGTGAATTTTCTCTGAAAAGATACCTTCTTCCTCCCAAGAGTTGCAACCATTCATCAGTGTAAATGGAAGCATCTCCTGTTTGCAACCTTTCACAACATATGCATCTCTTCTACAAGTATATATACATGATTCTAACATCATTTAATTCACCGAATTCTCTTGCTTCAATCTTACTATTCTCTTGTTCATATTCTCTAGATATTCTCAAAGCAATCACCAATCTATTGCTTGAATCATAGTTTTTTTATAACATTCTTTTGATTCATAGCAATTCACATTTTCTAAATCTTCACAAACACATTGCATACTCTCGAGGATAAGATTATAGGAATATTGTACTACATTAGACTCATTAGTGTTGACAAGAACACAACAAGTCGAATATTGTATTTTAGTAATTGAGTTGAAGTCCTCTTCGGTAGTTGAGGCAAGAAATCCCGTTCAGTTGTTCGGGTAAGTTGTAAACCTATTCCTCCGGGTGAAGTGAGGGTGTTAGTTAGTGAAATTCCTAAGTGAATCTTAGGGACTGGACGTAGGACGAGAGGTCCGAACCAGTATAAAATCCTGGTGACTCCTTGCATTTACCTACTTTATCTACGTAGACTATTTCATTATGCCATATTACACGATCCTACCGCGTAGCCTCTTTCATTGTGCACTATTAATCACTTTGCTGATTATACAAGCTTTTTTTGGATTGACTTGTACATATTAGGTTTATCTCCCTCAAAAGGAACCTATCAACAAGGTTTAAATCCATCAAAAAGAACCTATCGACAAGGTCGATATATCTTCTAATCCAAGCATCTATTATAACCTTCCAAAAGCTATCAACGATGTAATCTAAAGCTTTCGACAAGGTCGAAACCTGCTTTCTAATTTCCATAACACCGTCCTATAAGAGCAAGGCCGCCCTATAACCATAACAAGGTCGAAACCTATCAGAGCAAGGCCGTCCTATAACCATAACACCGTTATTAGACATATTGATAATATGGAAAATAACGCAAGTACAAGCACAACATCTGCCTATAGTTCTACATTTGTGGAAGGACAATCTACCCAAAGACCTCCTATATTCAATGGACTAAACTATGACTATTAGACTACGAGGATGAGGATTTATATGCAAGCAACAAGTTTCGAAGCCTGGAACGCTACTCAAGCAAAGTTCGTTGTACCCACAACCGATTATCCTACATGGACACAAATTCAAAAGAATGAAGCTAGTGCAAATGCCAAAGCCATGAATATGCTATTTTTCTCCCTGGATAGAAATGAATTCAACCGTGTTAGCATATGTACTACTGCATATCATATATGGGAAACACTTAAAGTCATACATGAAGGCACAAACAAGGTTAAACAAACAAAGATATCCATGCTGAAGAATCAATTCCAAAATTTTAGAATGCGATAAAATGAATCCATCAATGACATGTACTCAAGATTTCAAGACATTCATCATGCTCTAATCGGACTAGGAGAAAGATACACGGACTTTGACATTGTGTCTGAAGTTCTAAATTCACTCACCGATGAATGGGAGAGAAAAGTACTAACAATCGAGGAAGCAAATGATCTATCTACAATGAAACCAGAAGAATTGATTGGAAATCTTATGTCGTATGAAGTAAATATGCAAGCTAAGAAAGATCAAACTCAAGAAAGAAAGAATGTTTCTTTTCATGCGGAAAAGGAAGAATCAGAGTCTGAAGATGAGGATCTAGCATTTATAGCCAAAAATTTCAAGAAATTCCTAAAATATAGAAAAGGAAACAAAAACGGATTCAAAAAGAATTTCTTGAACAAACCTTCATCCTCAAATATAGAATGCTTCAATTGTCACAAGAAAGGACACATGCAAAAATATTGTCAAGAACAAATGAAGGAAAATCAGAAAAGCTTCAATAACAAAAACAAGAAGGATAAATTCAAAAAGAAGGCATTTTCTGTAACATGGGACGATTCAGATTCATCTTCATCCGAAAATGATAGTGATAGCGACAATGAACAGGCAAATGTATGCTTCATGGCTCAGGAATCTGAGGTAAATAATTTAACTTTCGACGATTTAATTGATGTAAACACTGAACTTTTAAGCACAATAAAAACTCTTAAAAAGAAACTCAAAGAACTCGTGAAAATCAAAACAAAGGTGAATTTGAAAGGGATATGTTAAAAGATGAAAAGAAAATCTTAGAAGAAGAACTTGAAAAAGTTCAAGAATCTCATTCAAATTGGAAACTCAATTATCACTTTTAAGTCAAGAAATTGAAACTCAAAAAACAAAGAATGACATAATTGTTTCTGAAAATCATGAGTTAAAAACTAAGATTAGACAAGTTGAGTTAGAAAATAATAGTCTTCAAGCTAGATTAGATAACATCACTAAAAATGTTTCTAACTTTAACAAAGGATGAGAAAATTTATCTAAGATTTTAGAAAATTCTCAATCCTCCTCAAGTAAACATGGATTAGGATATAAAAAGGAGTCAAAAATTCCTAAAAAGAAAAATACAAATTTTAAGAGGAATATGGATTCAAAACAATAAATATTGCTAAAGAAACCTATTAAAACAAAACTAGAAAACAAGGTAGTTAAAATTTGGGTACCAAAGACTAACAATGTATTAATAAGAAATAAATATATTAAAATATTTTTGGATAATGTTCATCATAATGAAAACTATATTTATAAAAAGGATACTAAACCAAATTGGGTTTGGTTTCCTAAATTCTAACTTTTTAGGACCTTATTAAAAGGTGGGTACCAATAATTTCATATTTATTTTCAGGTCCCACTCAAAAGGAAGAAATGAATATTAGATAGTGGTTGTTCAAAACACATGACCGGAGACAAAGATATGCTTACAAACATCACATACTTTAATGGTGGCTCGGTCACCTTTAGAGATAATTCAAAAGGCTATATCATTGGAAAAGGAGATGTGAACAATTACGGTACATCAAATTTACCTTTTATAACAAATATTTCATTAGTTGAAAGTTTAAAACATAATCTACTTAGCATAAGTCAACTATGTGACAAAGGTTTTAAAATAACCTTCTCGAATAATAAATGTAGTATTTTTGACCAAAACCAAAATCTTGTTTTTGAAGGAAATAGAGATAGAAATATTTATGTTTTAAATATGAATATTAATCATAATTCAAGTATGTGTTTACTTGCCAAAGATAATGATCCTTGGTTATGTCACAAAAGATTTTGTCATATAAATTTTAAAACTATTAGAAAACTTTCTAAAAATGAATTAGTAAGAGGTTTACCCAAAATAAACTTTAAAATAAATAATCTTTGTGATGATTGTCAAAAAGGAAAATTAACGAAATCATCTTTCAAATCTAAGAAAAATATTTCGACTTTACAACCATTAGAATTACTGCATATGGATTTATTTGGACCAACACAAGTTCAATCCATTAATCATAATCGATACGTATTTGTAATATTTGATGATTTTTCAAGATATACATCGACTATTTTTATGAAAAATGAAAGTGGCACATTTGAGCATTTTAAAACATTTGTCAAAAGAATTCAAAACACTAAAGATTTGAAAATTAAAAATATTCGAAGCGATCATGGAGGCGAATTCGGAAATGAAGTTTTTGAAACTTTTTGTAAAAAGAAAGGAATAAATCATAACTTTTCTTTTCCTAGATCTCCTCAACAAAATGGAGTTGTAGAAAGAAAGAATAGAACATTACAAGAATGCGCAAGAACATTATTAAATGGATGTTCTCTACCAAAATATTTTTGGGCGGAAGCCGTTGCTACTGCATGTTATGTATTAAATAGAATATCAATTAGACCATTAACTAAAAATACTTCTTAACTATTTAATAAGAAAAAGCCAAATATATCTTATTTTAAAATATTTGGATCAAAATGTTTCATTTTAAATACAAAAGATCAACTAGGTAAATTCGATTCAAAAGCTGATGAAGGAATTTTCGTAGGATACTTAGAACGAAGTAAAGCATATCGACTATTCAATAAATGATCAAACTTAATTGAAGAAACTTTGCATATATCTTTTGATGAAAATTTTAATAAAAATTTTAATATAAAAGATGATGAAGAATTGATAAATATAGAAGAAACATACCTTGAAAATGATAATAATAAACTAAGATCTCCTCCTAGAATATTACGAGATCATCCAACTCAAAATATAATAGGAGAAATAAATTCTCAAGTTAGAACAAGAAATCAACTAAATCAAATGGGTCATGTAGCTTTCATTTCATCAATAGAACCTAAAAATCCTAAAGAAGCATCAACAGATGATTATTGGATTATCGCAATGCAAGAAGAATTAAATCAATTTGAACGTAACGATGTTTGGGAATTAGTTCCTCGTCCTAATAATCAATCAGTAATTGGAACAAAATGGATTTACAAAAATAAAGTAGACGAACAAGGTAATATAACAAGGAATAAAGCAAGACTAGTAGCACAAGGACATAATCAAGAAGAAGGTATTGATTTTGAAGAAACTTTTGCTCCCGTTGCAAGACTTGAAGCAATACGTATACTATTAGCCTTTGCATGTTTTCACAATTTTAAACTTTATCAAATGGATGTTAAAAGTGCATTTTTAAATGGTTTTATTAAAGAAAATGTATATGTAGAACAACCTCCTTTATTTATACATGAAAAATATCTGGATCATGTATTTAAATTAAAGAAAGCACTATATGGTCTTAAACAAGCACCTCGTGCTTGGTATGAAAGACTTAAAAGTTATTTATTAAACTCGGGATTTAAAATTGGAAAAGTAGATCAAACGCTTTTTATTAAAAATACTACAAAAGAGATTTTAATAATTCAAATATACGTAGACGATATTATTTTTGGTTCAACAAATGAAAATTTATGTAAAGAATTTTCAAATATAATGACTAATGAGTTCAAAATGTCTCATATGGGAGAATTATCATATTTTCTCGGACTTCAAATCAAACAATTAACAAATGGAATTTTTATAAACCAAGAAAAATATTGTGCTAATTTAATTAAACGATTGGCATGGAAAACACTTCTGCTAAACCTACTCCTATGAGTACCACTACACATCTCGATCGAGAAGAAAATGGCAAAAGCGTAGATCAAAAATTGTTTAGAAGTATGATAGGTTCCTTACTTTACTTAACCGCTAGTAGACCTGACATAATGATGAGTGTTTGTTTATGTGCATGTTTTCAATCCGATCCTAAAGATTCACACTTAAAAGCAGTAAAACGAATAATGCGATACCTTAACAAAACTAAAGATTTCGATCTTTTCTATCCAAAGGAGTGTTCATTTGAGTTAGTGTCATTTAGTGATGCTGATTTTGGTGGATCTCGAACAGATAGAAAAAGTACAAGTGGTACTTGCCATTTCATTGGAAAATCACTTGTATCTTGGTTTAGTAAGAAACAAAATTGTGTCTCGCTTTCCACATGCGAAGCAGAGTATATATCAGCTGCTTTAACTTGCACTCAAGTTATATACATGCAACAAACACTTAAAGATTTTAATATAGATTTAACAAATTCTACAATATATTGTGATAATAAAAGTACAATAAACTTATCTAGAAATCCGGTTAATCACTCTCGTACAAAACATATAGATATTCGTCACCATTTTTTACGTGACAATATCGAAAAAGGAATAATTAATTTAGAACATATTTCAACTGAAAATCAAATTGCCGATATATTTACTAAACCTCTATTAGAAAACTCCTTCATAAAATTACGATGAGAGTTAGGAATAATGTCATTTAAAGATATCATATAGAGAAAAATCTATACAATTGAGTCGACTAACATTACCTGTTCAGTCGACTGAATAAAGAAAATATGGGATTTTCAATTTACATTTCAAAGATGTTACATAATATTTTGTCAAAAATTATTCACCATACATTTTTAACAGAATTATGGTAACCATTAAATCATTAAGTGGATGAAAAACTTTAAGGATTTATAACCACTATATTTTTAGAAAATTCCTACTATAAATATATCTTAAAAAATATTATTTTCACAACTCATTCTCAGAAATAAAAGTTTTATAAAAATGTCATCCAACAACTCTCTTTCCCCGATCAACATCACCTTCTGTCGAAAACACTCCAACATCTCCAAAACTTCCCACTCCAACACCGACACATGATCCAGTTTTCAAATGGAACAATTATCGTACCAGCTACACACCAGAATCCAAGAAAGAAAAACGCAGACTCTTTATTTCTCCAGACACAAAAAAAATTGATGAAATTCATCACTTTCAACAACAACAAATAGATCTTCAACGAGAATTATACTTCGAACAAAAGGTTACGGCTAGACGTTTAAGCTTCCTTGAGCAAATCGGTTTATGATTTTGTGGATAAAAAAAGAACGAAGTGGCTGAACCCCTCCCTCGCCCCGTTAGCTCGCTTGATCCGTCTTCATCTTATCGTACACCAGTCCATCCTGTGAATCCTTGGATGTCTCCTAAGACTTCTCAATATAGTCCAAATTCATGGGATATCAATTATATGAAGAATGAAGGGAAAATGAATCCAAGTCCATACCCTAGGAAATAGTTAGTATTGAAATCTATTCATGATATTACATCTGTATAATTGTAATTATTTCCTTGAATAAAGAGTTTGCCTTCAAAATTAACAAGGAACAACAAAATACATAAGTCAGTCGACTAAAACCACCTGCTCAGTCGACTGAACTTAAGACAGAATGCAATTTTTTTTTACAATTTAGTCGACTGAATCTTCTGCTCAGTCGACTGGAATACTAACAGAAACTTTCAGGCAAACATTCAGTCGAGTAAAAACCCTGTTCAGTCGACTGAATTTAGCCCAGAAAATTTTCGGCCTTCAATTCAGTCGACTGAACAGTGAATTCAGTCGACTAAACGCCAATTCCCAGGCAAACTTCCCCTTTTAACCACCAATTTTTACCCTACCAATTCACTTTTTACCTCCTACAAACTTTCTTCCCCAAATTAATTTCGAAACCCTAGCCCCCAATTCCTCAAAATCCACTCAAATCTCACCCAAATGGCACCAAAAAAAGATCAAGAGCTTCATCTTCTTCATCCTCCGAGCCAATTAATGCTCAAATAGCATAATGGCTTTACGATGGAACCGCTGTCACTAGATGGAATAAGATGAAGAATTCCCGAATTTTTGAGCATTCTTTCGTTGATTTCCAAAGCTTTCAAACCTACAACGTCCAAGCGTTAACAGATCCAGCAGGTTTAACTTCTCTTTTAGATTTGCAGAGAAATTGACCATGCCATAAATCATGTAATGGTCAAATTATTTTATGCTAATCTTAATCTTGGACACCAAACTCCAAGAAATCGAAACAATAGTGTTTGGAGTATGGTATGTGGAAAGAAAGTTTGGTTTTCCTTGGATAGAATAGCACACATTTTAGAATCACCAAATGTCGGGAGAAAGCTAGAGGAGATAGAATTCAATCCACATATTCGCGACAACATAAACCATCGATTTATGGATGATAATATCAACTTTAGAAATTTTAAGTCCACCTCTCTTCGACCTATGGCAAGAATCCTCCATAAAGCCCTAATGAGAACAATTACTCCTCGCACGGGCTCATATGAAATTGTCTACCAAATAACTATCGAGCTTTATATGCTATTTTTGGCAATATACAAGTCAATTGGGGACAACTTATTCTTGATGAGTTTCTCACTTTTGATAATGGAAAAATGCGCACTATCTACTTTGGAAAGTACATCATGCGACTTCTCCTCAATGTCGATATGCCATTACCCGAGTCGGAGAATACATTGGTCCATCAAATTAAACACCGGACCATAAACCTAATGCAACTCCCATGTTTACACCAAAATTGGGCAACACTCTTCGGAAGTTTTTGAAGAGATAATAAATGAAGAAACTAAATTGAAAATGAGGATTATCTAACAAAAACTCCAAATCACAGAAAAGTAAATTGCACGGAAGACAGTAATTTATAGTGGTTCGACGTTTTGCCTACGTCCACTATGAAGTTTTATCACTTTATTGCTTAATACTTGAAGATTACAAGTGTTTTAGAGCGAAGTACATCAGATAATAGACTTAAATTCGAAATCGGCAACAGTGAAAACGATATGGAGTGATTCTGGCAGCGTCCAGGCGTGCTTTTTCTCTAGAAATTCTCCCATCCCCTTTCTGAATGTCCAGGGGCTCTGTTTATAGGTGTAGGAGGCTGATCTTTCGCCTAAAATTTGGGGAGACCGCTTTTGGCACGTGAGGGGGGACCACATGCCCGGCCTCAGGAAATCCGGGCCCACCTTAGGATCGATTCGAACTCTAGTTCGAGTCGATCAAAAAGTATCCAATCGAGGTGAAATTTGGTGTGGACATTCTTCAACATGCATGCAAGCTCCTGTGAAAATTTCATAGCATTTGGACTTGTAGATCTCTAATTATGATCGATTCAAGATTGCATTTTCGGTTGTCATGCTTGGTTCGTATCGATCCCCATCGAATCGAATGGGTCGAATCGATGGCTGGTGCATGTGAACGACGACATGGTGCGCGCACTTCTCGGGTCGAGCCATCTTTTTCTCCGAGTTTACTAGGTCGCCTCCATGGTCCTAGCCGCCTTGACTTAGTGGATTCGAGGTAGTAGTTTTGAAGATGCGTTCCTTCGAATCGATCGAATGGATGTTCCTTCATATCGATCAGGGTATACGATAGTTGATCGATACGAAGGCTTCCCAACTGAATGGTTTCGAGGAAAGTCATGGGATGGGGTCGAAGTAAGGTTACGGGATGGATTCGAAGTATGGTTACAGGATGGAGTCGAAGTGAGGTTACAGGATGGAGTCGAAGTACTCTGCCCTGTTGGATTCGAAGGTCTTCATCCTGAAGGATACGAATCAGTTTGACGCGAGGTTAATTCGCTTCTGATCGATGCGAACACAATTGGACACGAAGCAACCTGACGTATACGAACCATCGAGCCCAGATGGATACGAAGTGGAGCGACTTGGTCGATTCGAAGTACTTTAAGCTGATGGATACGAAGTGGAATGATTCCATGGATTCGAAGCATTACAACTTGATGGATACGGAGTGGCTTCAGCTGGATGGATACGAACAGAATCCTTGTCTATGGATTCGAACTAGGGTGTAACCTACGGATTCGAACAAGGGCTATTTTCTCTATCTTGAACCGATCATAGCTTAAGCATACGAACTCGGATTGGCTTGAAACTTGAAACATCGTCTTTCTTAGCTTTGCTTGTCATGTCATATAAATTGTAGCTCGATACAGACTCGGACAAAATTTATCGATACCATAGCAGACCTATGTATAACCGAACTTCAAGACGGGCTGTCCTTGTTTTCCAGTCTAGTTCATGGTGTCACGGCCTTGCCAAAAGGCGGGATAACATTTCCCCCCCAAAGTATGTCTTGTGTAAACACGACATGCTTTGAGAAATTACAGCCTTCACTCTGAACAGTCATTACTTCCTTGTTGGAAGTTGTAACCTTGCGTTGCCATGACAAGTTGTTGTATGGTGGAACTTAGCTGTGTGCTGCTGAAGTTGTTATTGTGTGAATGTTCAATCCGATTTGTTGTTAACTTTCTTGTATCGCATTTCGTATCAATCCTCTCCTGAACTGATATGAAATTTGAGTTGTAACAATGTTCGTCAGTTGCTTCTAGGAAGTTCCTTCATATCAATCCTCTCCTGAATCAATATAGAAGGTAGAAGGGCCGACATCGTACTGGTGAATTTAGAATTCAGTGGATATGAAACGCTTTTTCGTATTGATATGCAGTGAGTGGAATCGAACAAAAGCTTCGAATCAATGGAACTCTTTGATGATGGATTCGAAAGCATCCTTCGAATCGATGTGATGGTGGACCCGGGTTTGTATCGATAATAATCAATGGACACGAGACGATCGTTCGTATCGTTTGGCCGCGCATCGCTGTGAGTCGATGAACACTTCGAATCGGTGGAGTCGAACGCTCCTTAGGCCTTACTAACACCATACTTCGAATCATTTTTGATGGACTCGAGGGAATGGATTCGAAGTTGGACTCTGTATCAATGCAAGCCGGAGTTCGAATCGATTCCAGTACTCTAGTTTATGGTTTCGAACTCGCTGCTTCGAATCGCTCCAATGGCTTCACCTGTTGCTACCGGTTATACTCACCGGGAAACCAATCGCCACAGAACCCCTATAAATACTGAGGCCTTATTCACCTTTCATTTTTTACTTTTTATCTTCATCTTCCTGTGTCTTCGAACCCATCTCGATCTTTCAAGAACCAGGTTGAAATATTCCCCTTCCTTCGAGTCGAGGCGATATCCAACTTCTTTCGAATCGATTTATACATTCAGGTAGACGAAATTTTTTAGATTCGAAGATTTAAAAACTAACCTTTCCATCGTGTTTCGTTCGTTTCGATCTTGGCTGGCCGGAGAAGGAACACGGATGGGTCCTTCGTATCGATCCTTTGCGATCGATTCGAACATCTTGCCTATGCGATCGATACGAAGCTTAAGTCTTTCATCTGTCTTTTGCTGCTGGTGATCGATTAGATGCCTCTATTGACGATGGATGCGATGCTTGAGTTGCTGATCGATACGAAGGGTTCCATTTACCATCGATTCGAATCGTATCAATTCGAACGGAGTCGATGCAAAGTTCCGTCTCTTCGGTCTATTCGAACAATTGAAATCTGGCCTAGATCGATTCGAAGGATTATCTTTTCGATCGATTCGAAGTATTATCTCTTCGATCGATTTGAGGTGACTTATATGGATACATAACTTTCGCATATTTAGCGGCATGATTCCGACGAGCTTTTATTGTGCATACTTGACTGCCTTTCGAAGCTCGTCGATGGAACTATAACTTAACACTGCGACAACAAACTTTAACTTGAATCAACTGTCAACATCGGGATGGTTCAGTGATGGCGGTCAGCGACGACGGTCATCTCGACCGGATCTCTGATGTCTTCGCTGTTTGCAAATTTTCTCTAACTCTGTAGAATTTTTCTAAGTAATGCACAACACTACACTGCACCACACATACTTCACACTGGGAATGAATGGGTTTTTTGTGTACTTAATGTTGCTTTCTGATGAGTTAGTTAGTTATGGAATCTTCGAGCTCTCAACAACAAGAAGTACAGAGTTCGCCTCCTCCAGAAATACTTGAAATCCCTAACATTCCTCCCGAAGTAGTTGGTCCGGCTCCGGACGAAGTGCCGGAAGCCATATTTATCAATGATCCTATCGACTCCGTTTCGTCTAGTATTTCTGAAGCCTTACCGGGCCGGATCTGCTTGAAACATAACTTATCCCGACGACGTTTTGCTACCGGGCGTTGATGATAGACCTCACAAC
Organism: Allium cepa; assembly: GCA_030765085.1. Taxonomy (NCBI): domain Eukaryota; kingdom Viridiplantae; phylum Streptophyta; class Magnoliopsida; order Asparagales; family Amaryllidaceae; genus Allium; species Allium cepa. The sequence continues at coordinate 437,360,040 of CM060943.1, forward strand.
CCGCCCGAGGGGTATACTGCTTTCTATCGTCACGCCTGTGCGGCTGGAACTCTCCCTCCATTTAACCAATATATCAGGGAGATGTTATCGTTCATTGGAATCGCCCCCTCACAACTTCATTCCAATGGACATGCATTGGTGAACAGTATTTTTGTGTCCTATTTATGGATCATCTATTTCGTCCGCCAAGGCCAACCGAGATTAGACACATATTTAACTTCAAGAGCAGAGGCGATAGCCCATCTTTCACCTTTTTGGAGGCAGTTAGAAACTGCCAAATCGTGACGGGAGTCTGGACCAGACTCAGTTATTTTAAAAATGAATGGTTTTTTGTTCGATGCCCCTAGGGTTCGCTAGGCGATGGCTGTCTAGACGTAAGTGTTATAGATCGCACAAGCCTTCTTTAAAAGTCGTTATCAATACTTGTACTAATATCAGGTGTTTTTCTTGCAGCTATCATCTCAAGGCCTGACGGTGGACATTACAAAGGCGTTGTCCGAAGTTTACAAGAGGTCCCGTGTGATTTGCGGCACATCGACTCGGTGTTAACTGACGATAACTTAAGGACGTTGGGTTTAATTGAGTTGAACCAGAGAATTGTTATCGAGGGGTTGGCGATACCGGTGTCGAAGACAAAGAAGAAAACGGTGAAAAGAAAACCCGGCATAATAATAAGAGAAATGAGCGATGATGAGAGGACGCCTAACGATACCGAGTTAGCGGCCGATCTTTCCCGAGTAGAGGAAAAGCGGAAAGGCAAGGTTGTTGTCCCTAAACTTAAGAGACGGAAGTTTGTAGTCGTATCTCGTTCAATCCCCGGAACTACTACCTCTGACGCTGCTCCTTGTCAATCAGGAAATGCTTTTATAGGACTGGATGACATTCCCATCCCGGAATACGTATCTCTCCACCACGAGTCCGGGTTGGATGAACTCCGGGAAGCGTTAGAAATAAGCGAGTCTTTACCTGTTAGTGCAGTCGACACTTCTGATTGGTCGGGGGCTTTGCACATTTGCATACACTTTCATAACACTACACGACTTCCGCACAAATTGTATTGCTTTCGCCTGGTATTTAAATGAATTTCTTCTCTTTTTCAGGTGCTATGTCTGGCCGTCAATCTACACTAGACAAACTTCGAAGAGTGCATCACCCTTCGTCTTATTACGATTCTCGACGTGGAGACTCCTATCGCGATTGAACGGAGGCATCATTGCAAGGAATATTATGCAAGGGATCATCATCGTAGTTACTCTAGTCAGGAGCGATCAGACAGAGATTGGAGATATCGCTCCCTTTCTCGTTCTCCTCCGCCATCCCGAAGCCATATTCAGGTATCTGAGCCTCTGCGACATCAACCGTCTTCGCAGGTTTCGAGGCTCGAGCCACATCGTTCTAGAACTGAGGTTGTTACGACCACGGCTGCGGAGGCGGCCCCTATTGAACCATCTGGCGAAGGGGCTATCAGACTTGCTCAATTGAAGAGGGACTTCCTGGAGATTTGCTTCGACACTTGTATTTTTCCACCTAATCTTAAAAGAATTCCTGAAGACGCCGTGACCACAGCACTTAGCTATACCGCGATTTCTATGCTCAGTACAAAGAATGGTATAAGGCGGCTGTTAAAGCTTCAAAAGTAGCCCTCGATCGGGCCAAAATTATCGAGAAACTGGAAGCCGACTTGGCTCAGAAGAACCGTATTGTCGATATACTTCAATCTGAGGCGGAATCCTCCCGTAAGGCCGAAGTTGAGTCGCTAAAAAAGGTTGATGAGACATTAGTTGAGATGGCAAAGATGCAACAGGCACATTGCACTTTAGTTGAAGATTTGGGCCATCGATACGAAAATGTTGAGGCCGAGCGGGATGCGGCAGTCAAAGAACTAGAGGAATTAAAGGCTAAGTTTGTCGATATAAATAAGGAAAAAGACGATGCTAATATGGTTGCACAAGAAGTGTGTGAGCAGGCTGTGTCTCTTCGGGCTGAGCATGACACGACAATCGCAAGGGTTAAGGAGGTTGAAACGGAAGTGGAGGAGAAAGTCCAGGTAGAGAGGTTCAAGATGGAGGCCGAATTTGACGAACTCTTGGACACATATAATGCCAACGTGTTAGAGCATAGAAATCTCTCCTGGCTAGGAGATTACTCGATGCTTCTCTACAATGCCTGGAAGAAATTAGTGAAGAACAAGAGGATGTCTTGCTCGGATGGAGTATTAGATGAGTTTGAGCTCGAATCACGTCTGCTTAGCGAGGATGAGAGGAGAACTCTTCATGATGCGATAATTTCTGTTGAGAAAGAAAAATTTGGCATCCATCAAACGGAGATCGGCGAAGGTTCGGGTGTCGCGCATCATAGTGAGAATATCGAAGTCCCTATCCCGACTTCGTCTGAAGTTATCGCCGCGGTTGATCCACAAGTTATTCCTGCTTACAAACCGGACCAACCGGGGTTATGTTCTGGTAAGAGTGCTGTCTCCGAGCCTGTTCAAGCTCCAAGGCAAGGTAAAGAAGGTAATTTGATTATTTCCCTCATGTCTTAAAGTATCGATTTTTTGAGAGAATTTACTGGACTGATTACTTTTGCTCTCCTTTGTTCAGCGACTGAGAGTGCCGCATTCGTGTCCCCAGTTCCTCCTGTCCTACATCCTACGCATGGAGTTATTGTCACCGAGGCGATTTCAACAGCCGCCATGGCCGGTGATATTGGAGAGGGGAGCTCGATGTCATTCGATGCTAAAATGATTGAAGAGCTACTTGGTCATTCTCTTGACCCTGTTCCTGATCCTTCATTCGTGATGAGTGGAGCTGTTCTAGTTTTTTGTTCTGTCGTGACGACCACTAACGTATCTAAGCGCAGTTCAGTTGTCTCGAGAAGAAGAGATTTTAGCTGAGATAAGTGCTGAGATGGCCACGATGGTAACGGTCGGTGGTTCTGGTAGCGACATTGCCCCCTCAAGCTTATCTTCTTTAATGGTGATCTCTCCCGGTGGCACGGTGACCGTCTCAAGCGTTGCCGAACAGACACCTGTCACCGCTCCCATGACTTCGGTTCGTCCTTCTAAAAGGATCTCTGTCCCCTCCAGCTCTGAGGAAGACGTTGATATTATGCCAGATCCAGAGGATGTTCCAAAGAAGGGCAAAAAGTATCGTAGGAAGCCGGGTAGTGGGTCCAGCGGCTCGATTCCAAAGAAGAAGCCCCGGAAGAAGAAGGAGTGAGCTTCTTGTTTTATCATGTAGTTGTGAATAGCAATTCTTTTACCTCTTCCTTTGTTCTTTTCGAGCCGTGTATATTGTGGATTCGGCCTCCACTTAATTGAAACCTTTTGCCTTGCCATGTAATCAAACCTGTTTTTGTTGGTTGATGGAATGGGAAGTTGCTCTTTTCTTTTATTTAAGTGTTTTGCAGTGTTTGTTTTTTATCTGCCAAGTATGAAAACATAATTTCGTGTTATGATTTGATGAATGAGTTGAACTCCGGACATAGTATCACTTTGGTTAGTGATTCACACTTAGCTTTTTTGCCCCCTAGTCTCGGGGAACAACATTTGTATTTTGGTGGTTGATCGCATTTATTGCAAATCTTAAGCACATGTCCACATTCTGGGGACTTAGGATAAGTTGAGATCGATAATGCGGTTCGCACTCCGGGAATTTGAGAGTTATCGATATTTGTAACACGGTTCACGATCCGGCAACCTGGAATTGATGTTTATACTCCGCTTCACGCTCCAGGAACTTGGAGTTAGTATTGATATTTCGGTTCGCACTCTGGGAACTTTGACATAGTGTTTGTGCTTCAGTTCGCACTCTGGGAATTCAGAGGTAGCATGTATGCTTTGGTCCGCACTCCGAGAACTCATAATCTATATTTATACTCCATTCGCGCTCTGAGAAGTTGGAGTTAGCATGGATGCTTTGGTTCACGCTTCGGGAACGGTGGATTTGATGTTCATACTCCAATTCACGCTCTGGGAATTTGGAGTCCGTTCGCGCTCTGGTAACGAGTTGTTGGACGTTTATACTCCAATTTGCGCTCTGGGAATTTGGAGTCCGTTCACACTCCGAGAACGAGTTGCTGGATGTTTATGCTCCAATTCACACTCTGGGAAGTTGGAGTCCATTCGCACTCCGGGAACGAGTTGCTGGATGTTTATACTCCAATTCACACTATGGGAAGTTGGAGTCCGTTCGCACTCCGGGAACGAGTCGCTGGATGTTTATATTCCAATTCACACTCTGGGAAGTTGGAGTCCGTTCGTACTCTGGGAACGAGTTGTTGAATGTTTATACTCCAATTCACACTCTGGGATGTTGGAGTCCGTTCGCACTCCGGGAACGGGTTGTTGAATGTTTATACTCCAATTCACACTCTGGGAAGTGGGAGTCCGTTCGCACTACGGGAACGAGTTATTGAATGTTTATACTCCAATTCACACTCTGGGAATTTGGAGTCCGTTCGCACTCTGAGAACGAGTTATTGAATGTTTATACTCCAATTCGCACTCTGGGAAGTTGGAGTCCGTTCGCGCTCTGGGAACGAGTTATTGAATGTTTATACTCCAATTCGCACCCTGGGAAGTTGGAGTTAGTAAAAGGATTGTCGTGTATCAATCCTTGTAAATGCTGAAGTAGTGTTCTTCCCCCGAGCTAGGGTTTCACTTAGTGAGTGACCGTTCGTATCGCAGTCACTCCCTATTTGAATAAATCCCACCGCGTGATGGAATTTAGCTCTCCGTGCATCGTCATTTTCAGTGAATCACAACTTTTGGCTCGAAGAAATGGCATTTTATTGCTGAAATAAAAGAAATATGGCAAAATCAGTTGCCTTATTACAAATTCAAACTTCAAAATACAAAAATAAAATGCTAAGGAAGAAATTGGCTAAAAATAGATAAATAAAGCTTGTCATGTGTAGTAGCGACGGAGACTTTCGCTATTCCAAGCTCTTGGTAAAGTAAGACCGTCAATGGTTGACAATTTAAACGTGCCATCTCCGAGCTTTTTCGAAATCACATACGACCCTTCCCAATTTGGCTTCATGTGACCGGATAAACTCTCTTGAGTACGAGATCGCCGGGTTCAAAGGTTCACGGTCGGACCTTGGCATTGAATATTCGAGCGATTCGACCCCGATATGCGGCTGCCCTCAAATCAGCTTCTTCACGCTTCTCATCAAGTAGATCCAGAGATTCAGCAAGTAATATGGCATTCGTTTTCGGATCATAATATGTCACACGACGAGAGTGAACTTCCAATTCGACCGGAATAACGGCTTCAGAGCTATAGGATAGAGAAAATGGAGTGTGTCCGGTTGTAGTCTTGTGAGTCGTTCGATAATCCCATAGAGCCATAGGCAGTTCATCAACCCACTTGCCCTAGGCTTTTTCCAGTCGTTTCTTCAAAATAGACTTGATAACCTTATTGGCGGCTTCAACTTGACCATTTGCTTGAGGGTGTGCTACTGCAGAGAATTTCTTGTGGATGTGAAATCGTTGACAGAAGTTCTTGAATTCAACACTGTCGAATTGGGCTCCATTATCGGTAATAATAGTATGCGGGAGACCAAACCGGCAGATGATGTTGCGTACCAAGAAGTTAATTACTTTCTTTGTCGTAATTGTTGCAAGAGGTTCAACTTCAGCCCATTTGGTGAAGTAATCAACTGCGATGATGGCGTACTTCGCGCTACCTTTAGCTAAAGGCAATGCACCAATTATATCAACTCCCCATATTGCAAATGGCCATGGGATGACCATTTGGGTTATCTCAGTAGGTGGAGCTCTGGGAATTCGAGCGTGTTTTTGGCATTTATCACACTTTTTGGCATAGTCCATAGCATCGAGATTTACGGTAGGCCAATAATATCCATATCGGAGTATTTTCTTGGCAAGTGCTTGCCCCCCAGTGTGATCGCCACATTCTCCTTCGTGCAAATCGTGTAACACTCGTTTGACTTCGTCGTGTGCGATACAGCTGAGAAGAGGAACAGAATATCCCCTTCGATACATAACTCCATTCTGAATGACAAATCGTGAAGCTTTTCGAAGAATTTGTCTTTTCTCACTTCGTCGTTCGGGTAATATGCCACGCTCAATGTAGTCTTGGTAGGGGGTCATCCATGATTCCCTGCGAGGAGTAGCTTCAAATTTGAACTCATTCTTTGCTCGATCAATGCTCGGAGAGGATAAAGTTTCGACAGGAACGAGTCCTAAGTGTTGAGCTTCGCCTGTGCTTGCCAACTTTGCCAACGAATTGGCTTTCTGATTGTGCTCTCGGGGTACGTAGAAAATGGTATAATAATCGAACTGATCAAGCACTTCCCGAACTCGGGCCAGATAAGCGGCTAGTCATCGATCTTTGGCCTGGTATTCACCCCAAACTTGGCATACTACCAACTGAGAACCACAGTAAATTTCCACAGCGATAATTCTTCGGTCACGGGCTAACTTCAACCTAGTAAGCAAAGCTTCATATTCGGCTTCATTGTTGGTTGCACGGAAATCAAACTTCAAAGCGTAGCATGTGGATCGGCCCTTACGGGTTTCAAGCACTATCCCTGCGCCCGAGCACCGATCGTTGGATGCACCATTAATATATAGCTTCCATATGTATTCGGGGGATTTACTAATTTTAAGTAAGTCTTCAGGAGTAGTGAATTCGGCAATGAAATCTGCTAGGACTTGACCGTGTATGGCTCGCCTCGAAGTATATGTGATGTCCAATTGATTCAGTTCAATGTTCCATTTCAATAACCTGCCAGACGTCTCAGGTCGTGCGAGGACTTGTCGTAACGGCTGATCGGTGTACACGGTGATGGGATGAGCCTGAAAATATGGACGGAGCTTCCTTGAGGCGATGACTAGACAGTATGCCAATTTTTCTAACCTTGGATAATTTCTCTCGGCTCCAGTTAATCGTTTACTAACATAGTAGACCGGTCTCTGCACTCGATCTTCCTCCCGAACTAACGCAGCGCTGATGGCGTTTTCAGACACTACCAGATAGAGGTATAACTATTCATGATCAATAGGTTTTGAAAGAATCGGCGGTGTGGAAAGATGCTGAATTAGTGATTGAAATGCGCCCTCACATTCTGTAGTCCATTCGAAGTTTCGTTTCCCTTTTCGGATCAGGTCGAAGAAGTGTATGCATTTGTCAGTTGATTTTGAGATGAACCTGCTCAGTGCTGCAACCTTTCCATAAGGCTCTAAACCTGTTTTATGGTCCTTGGAGTTTGATGATTCCTGATCGCCCAAATCTTTTTGAGGTTGGCCTCTATTCCTCGGGCGTTGACGATGAACCCAAGGAATTTTCCGGATGCGACTCCAAAATGACATTTTAGCGGATTAAGCTTCATCCCGTATCTCCGAAGGACATTGAACATTGATTCTAAGTCTTTGAGGTGATCAGTGGAGTATCGCGATTTTACCAACATGTCATCTACATAAACTTCCATCGTCTTTCCGATCTGGTCGGCAAACATTTGGTTGACTAAGCGTTGGTAAGTCGCTCTGGCATTCTTTAATCCAAAAGGCATGACCTTGTAGTAGTATAGTCCCAGGTCAGTTACAAAGCTCATATGTTCTTGGTCGGGCACATGCATGGGTATCTGATTGTAACCAGAATAAGCATCCATGAAAGATAATAGTTCATGCCCGGCCGTTGAATCCACAAGTTGATCGATTCGGGGAAGTGGAAAGATGTCTTTCGGAAAAGTCTTATTTAAGTCAGAGTAATCGATGCACGTTCTCCATTTCCCATTCGGTTTTCGGACCGCTGCAGGGTTGGATACCCACTCCGGGTACAAAGCATCCCAGATAAACTCATTCGCCTTTAGCTTATCAACTTCTTCTTTGAGGGCGGCAGATCTCTCTGGATCCATACTGCGTCTTTTTTGTTTGACCGAGATATATCTGGGCAATATTCAAGGTGTGGCTCGCGATGTCCGGCGAGATTCCACACATATCAAAGTGCGTCCAAGCGAATACGTCTAGATTTGCTTGGAGAAATTCGACCAATTCCCGTTGCGCTTGTGGGTTTAGTTGAGACCCAATTTTTAACATTTTTGAATCATCATCATCATTAAATGGAATGTCAATTGTCAGCTTGGCGGGGGAAGCTTGACTTTCTTTAGATTCATCATTACCTTCAGTGTCTCTGGGGTCTAGATCCTTCTGGAATTGGTCATGGTGCCCGGGCCGAGGCCTAGGCACTAATTGTCAATCATCGGCGAAACGGATGCTGAGAGATTCCTGCATGCCCTTTCCTTTCTCCTTTCTCTGCGCTTCTCGCAGTTCGGCAACATAGCAGGCTCTCCCAGCAGCCTGATCTCCTCGAATGATCCCAATCCCGTGATCAGTGGGGAATTTCAAAGTTAAGCACCATGGGACAATTGCTGCCCTGAATTCGGCAAGGGCCGGTCGGCCCAAAAAGCATTGTATGGAGAGTGGATATCTAGGACAACAAATTGTAACATTCGGACTCTTCGGCGTTCTCCAACTCCCAACTCCACTGGCAACTCCACCACTCCAGTGGGTATATTAGCACTTCCATCGAAGGCATGGATTCTAGATTGACAAGGCTTTAGATCTTTGGCTTCCATCTTCATTTGATCATACGCTCTCTTAAACAAGATATTTACTGAACTCCCACTGTCCACCAGGATCCTCTTCATCCAAGCAGGACCAACCTAGGAAGATATGACTTGTGGGTTTATAGTTGGGGCTTTGATCTTATCAGCATCTCGGTTTCTAAATACGATGTCATCTGCCATCATCCTCTGTTGTTTGGACGGAGCCCCTTCATCAAGTGTACTGCAACTCTCGAAATTCATATGCCTGATCGAATTGGCGTATGATTCCATTTCCCTCCAGCTTCGGTCCGCTGGATGAGGACCACCACTAACTGTATTTATGACCAATCTCCCGCCTGTACGAGCGGACTCCTCCTGTCTCTCTTGGTTTTGTGCACGATTTTGGTTTGACGGGCCCACACCACCAGCGTGCGGTGCCCGCACGAATTGATCTAACTTCCTTTCCCTGATCAATTTTTCAATAAGATCTTGCAAATGCCTGCAATCATTGGTATTGTGTCCGTAACTTTCGTGGAATCTACAGAACTTCCTCGTTTGAATCTGTCTCTCCGACGATGGCTTCGGAGTCGGCTTCTTATACTGCATCGCATTATAAGTCTGTAGATATACATTCTCCGGTGACGTATTCAGTGGTGTATAGCTTTCAATCATTTGTGCCCTACGCCGCGGGCCACGATCCTGATTTTGCTTCTTATTTCTATTATCGTCGTTCCTCGGCTGGGTTTGCTTGTTTTGAATATTCAACTGTACCATCCCGGAGCTCTCCCCTGACTGTTTAATTGCCACGTTGCTTTGAATTCCTTCATTTCTGGGTCTCGCATCGTCCTGCTTCCTAGATTGTTTCGTATCCTCACGCCTTAAGAATTGGGCGGCTTTGGAGTAGAAACGATCCAACGATGTGGGAGGTTTCCCAGCTAACCAATTTCTAAATCCAAAGTCGGGGTCAATCCCCTTAGTCAAGGCCATCAAGATTGAATTATCATTGGGGTTAGTGATGTCTACACAAACGGCATTGAATCTTTCCAAATATCGTATGAGTGTCTCTCCTGGATCTTGAGTGGCACTAGATAAAGTTTTGCGTCTTTAAGCCTGGCAATGTGCATACGGAACTGCTCAACAAATTTAGTAGCCAATTGGTCAAATGAAGAGATAGATCGTGGTGGTAATCGTGTAAACCACATTGTCGCAATTCCCCCCAAAGAGATGGGAGAATTACGGCATTTTACTGCATCATCAGCTCTTACAGCAGTCATCGACCATTCGTATTTCAGATTGTGTTGGTTAGGGTCGGAACTTCCTTCATACATAGGGAGGGTCGGCATCTTGAATCACCGAGGAGGTTCACCATATAATATGTCATCAGTGAACGGAGTATGACTTCGGGAGATTCCCCAATCGTCATTTGTTAAGCCCTGACTTTCGCGGATCATTTGGCGTACCATAGCTGAGAGGTCAGGTGTTGCTATACGCGGAGGGTGGCGAGCCAAAGTGTGGTCGGGTTCCATAGTGCGAGGTAGGATCGGGCGCTATCGACGATCCATGTCTCGCCTCCTTGGCTCGGTGTCTTCTGGGACATATGGCCCCGGAGTATGTTCCTGCTGATGGTAGTTCTAATTGGAGTGATTTCGGGTATCAACTCCTATGTCAACTGCAGTGGCGGTGGCTTGGTTATCCGTAGTATGTTGTGGAACAGTGCCTCCTCGTGGGGAGTGTCCTGCATGAAAACTGGCAGAAGGGCCAACTCTTATCTGCCCAACAGTTAATGCTTGTTGGTGACCAGCAATATGCGCATGGCTTCCATCTAGCCTAGGATGGGTAGATCTACCGCTGTAATCAGACGAGGCAGAGCTTTCAGTGTAGGAATAAGGGGCGTGGTCCCTTCTGGATCTTCTTCGCCTTTAGCGGTTTAGTTCATTAGTCAACTCAACATTGGCACGTAGTTGTTCAGTCAGCTGTTGTCGACTTTGGGTTAGTTTCTGGAGTAATGTCTGGAACTCTTTTCGAGTGACCGGACTTGATGGATCTGAATGCCCAGTATCATCTTGATTGGGTGGAGGGAGTTGCAGGGGATTTTGTCTATCACGGCCTTCTTGGCCGGCGGCAGTAGAAGTGGTTCTCGTGCTAACCATCTTAAGGTGTAGAATCCTTTCCTAGATTTTGGTAAATCTGAATAGTATGGAAGGAGTCTAAAATTGAAGTCTGGATCTCTCTCTTAGATTTATGCAATCCGATATCGATGACAGATCCAATGAGCAGGAGAAAACCTAGGTTTTCTCAGTGAAAGCAGCAAAGTGTTTGCACCAAAATTGGGCAACACTCTTCGGAAGTTTTTGAAGAGATAATAAATGAAGAAACTAAATTGAAAATGAGGATTATCTAACTAAAACTCCAAACCACAGAAAAGTAAATTGCACGAAAGACAGTAATTTAGAGTGGTTCGGCGTTTTGCCTACGTCCACTATGAAATTTTATCACTTTATTGCTTAATACTTGAAGATTACAAGTGTTTTAGAGCGAAGTACAGCAGATAATAGACTTAAATTCGAAATCAGCAACAGTGAAAATGATGTGGAGTGATTCTGGCAGAGTTCGGGCGTGCTTTTTCTCTAGAAATTCTCCCATCCCCTTTCTGAATGTCCAGGGGCTCTATTTATAGGTGTAGGAGGCTGATATTTTGCCTAAAATTCGGGGAGACCGCTTCTGGCACGTGAGGGGGGCCCACATGCCCGGCCTCAGGAAATCCGGGCCCACTTTAGGATCGATTCGAACTCTAGTTTGAGTCGATCAAAAAGTGTCCAATCGAGGTGAAATTTGATGTGGACATTCTTCAACATGCATGCAAGCTCCTGTGAAAATTTCATAGCATTTGGACTTGTAGATCTCAAGTTATGACCGATTCAAGATTGCATTTTCGGTTGTCATGCTTGGTTCGAATCGATAGGGTCGAATCGATGGCTGGTGCATGTGAACGATGACGTGGTGCGCGCACTTCTCGGGTCGATCCATCTTTTTCTCCGAGTTTACTGGGTCGCCTCCATGGTCCTAGCCGCCTTGACTTAGTGGATTCGAGGTAGTAGGTTTGAAGATGCGTTCCTTCAAATCGATCGAATGGATGTTCCTTCGTATCGATCAGGGTATATGATAGTTGATCGATACGAAGGCTTTCCAACTGAATGGTTTCGAGGCAAGTCATGGGATGGGGTCGAAGTAAGGTTACGAGATGGATTCGAAGTAAGGTTACAGGATGGAGTCGAAGTGAGGTTATAGGATGGAGTCGAAGTACTCTGCCCTACTGGATTCTAAGGTCTTCATCCTGAAGGATACGAATCAGTTTGACGCGAGGTTAATTCGCTTCTGATCGATGCGAACGCAATTGGACACGAAGCAACCTGACGGATACGAACCATCGAGCCCAGATGGATACAAAGTGGAGCGACTTGGTTGATTCGAAGTACTTAAAGCTGATGGATACGAAGTGGAATGATTCCATGGATTCGAAGCATTACAACTTGATGGATACAGAGTGGCTTCAGCTGGATGGATACGAACAGAATCCCTATCTATGGATTCGAACTAGGGTGTAACCTATGGATTCAACAAGGGCTATTTTCTCTTTCTTGAATCGATCATAGCTTGAGCATACGAACTCGGATTGGCTTGAAACTTGGAACATCGTCTTTATTAGCTTTGCTTGTCATGTCATATAAATTGTAGCTCGATCCAAACTCGGACAAAATTTATCGATACCCATAGCAGACCTATGTATAACCGATCTTCAAGATGGGCTGTCCTTGTTTTCCAGTCTAGTTTATAGTGTCACGGCCTTGCCAAAAGGCGGGATAACATCCCATCTCGACCTCCTCGCATAACATCACTCGCCGAATGGGAAGTAAGGCATCAAGAACAACAACAACCTCCTCAACCTCAGCACAAAGAACATCTCGAGCAAGATGATGAAATTCGTCTTGTTGACCCAAGCTTCACTACCAACCAATCCTTCGGGATATTGTCAAGAAATCAACAAATTCTTGACACTTGTCTTAAAAAGGTAGATCATGAGCTTAACAAAATCAAAGGATTCTTCAACAAGATTTGGGATGCAATCTCGTGCTCAAGCACCACTACTGCTTCAACATCACGCGGCAAACGTCCGGCACCTACGTTTACATGGACGACATCCGAAGAGCATACAAGTAGCGGCGCAAGCGGAGCTAGTTGTGGCCAAGGAGGAAGAGCACACAGACCACCAACAGGAGGACTCGTCATACGTGAACCAATAGGAAGAGAAGGTTCATATGACTGGGATAGAGATGAGTAATTTTTTGGTTTGATGTGTATTTTTAACTTTCTAGTGGCTTGTATAAATAGCCATTTCATGCTTGTTTGTCACAACGTTTTTACTTTTCTTAAGCCATGATTATGCAAATATTCTCTATGCTTCAGTGATTATTTTGATAAATTATTACTACTGTTAGTTCTTCCTTTTTGTCGATGGCAAAGGGGGAGAAAATCTATGGTACTAACTTTGTTTTGTAGGAAAGATAGTGCATACATTCAGGGGGAGAAAATAAGTAAAACATCTCTAGAATAAATCAGTATTGTCATCAATCAAAAAAGGGGAGAATGTTGAAACGCGAAGATTTTGATCAATGACAATGCTCTTTAATAAATAAGGAAGAAATATATGCAAATGCTAAAGGAAGATCGATGAAGACCAAACAAACTTAAAGTACGTTTTTATATATGTCTTTGTCTAGATTTATTGTTAAAATCTATCCTCAAGAAGCTTGCACGAAGACAATTTTGATCAATGACAATGCGCTTTAACAAACAAGGAAGAAATATATGCAAATGCTAAAGGAAGATCGATGAAGACCAAACAAACTTAAAGTATGTTTTTATATATGTCTTTGTCTAGATTTATTGTTAAAATCTATCCTCAAGAAGCTTGCACGCAGACTAGAAAACATTTTATAAACTTCATTTTTTCAATTAAGTTTTCACTATGCATATTTTATAAGTTCAGTCGACTGAACAGGAACAGCCAGTCGACTGAAACTGGAACAAATTTATACACATGCGCAGTTTCAGTCGACTGAATTTCCTGCATAGTCGACCGAATTTTCTCCCGAAAATTTTGTTTATATTTTCAGTTGACTGAATTCCCTGCTCAGTCAACTGAATTTGAACCTGCAAATTTTCTCTGAAAAGACACCTTCTTCCTCCTAATAGTTGCAACCATTCATCAATGGAAATGGAAGAATCTCTTGTTTGCAACCTTTGACAACATATGCACCTCTTCTACAAGTGTGTGTGTGTGTGTATATATATATATATATATATATGATTCTAACACCATTTAATTCACCGAATTCTCTTGCGTTAATCTTACTATTCTCTTGTTCATATTCTCTGGATATTCTCAAAGCAATCACCAATCTATTGCTTGAATCACAGTTTTTGTTTATAACATTCTTTTGATTCATAGCAATTCACATTTTCTAAATATTCACAAACACATTGCATACTCTCGAGGATAAAATTATAGGAATATTTTACTACATTAGACTCATTAGTGTTGACAAGAACACAACAAGTCGAATATTGTATTTTAGTAATTGAGTTGAAGTCCTCTTCGGTAGTTGAGGCAAGAAATCCCGTTCGGTTGTTCGGGTAAGTTGTAAACCTATTCCTCCGGATGAAGTGAGGGTGTTAGTTAGTGAAATTCCTATGTGAAGCTTAGGGACTAGACGAGGTCCGAACCAGTATAAAATCCTGGTGTCTCCTTGCATTTACCTACTTTATCTACCTAGACTATTTCATTATTCCATATTACACGATCCTACCGCGTAGCCTCCTTCATTGTGCACTATTAATCACTTTGCTGATTATACAAGCTTTATTTGGATTGACTTGTGGTTTATCTTCCTCAAAAGGAACATATCAACAAGGTTTAAATCCATCAAAAAGAACCTATCGACAAGGTCGATATATCTTCTAATCCAAGCATCTATTATAACCTTCCAAAAGCTATCAACGATGTAATCTAAAGCTTTCGACAAGGTCGAAACCTGCTTTCTAATTTCCAAAAGTTGGACTTATAGGTTTAATCCAAAGGAGGGCATCCCCATAGATTTCGATGAGGTCGAAGCCCATTTCAAATACACTAGAGAACAAGGCTTCTTGCATAAGGAAACTGGCACCCAAGCTTTCGAAAAGGTCGAAACCAATCTTTAAAATTTTTTAACTCAAGGAATTTAAAATTGATCGAAAGGGAGGCTTTCGAAGGAGAACTCACAGTGGTTCATCAAAGTCGAGTGGTCACTTAATCCAGAATCATTTCCATTCGACGACGTCGAAAGGCCTGACTTAAGAAATTCATAAATAAAACCAAACCAAGAGACGATTCCTAAAGGAATCATGCTCACAGTTCGTACAAAGGATTATTCATCTTTCTTAGCACTATTTTGGGGTGTTGACAAGAAAATTTGTTAACATTTTTGGCACTGGAAGATGGTTCGAAACTCTGACTTGGATACAACCTCAACACTACTAATTTCTAACCCTACTTAAGTCAATTCCACTTTAAGAATATCTGCATTGGTAAGTCATGGCTACAAGAATTAAGAGATTTAAACAAGGGTCCTTTGAACCACATTTGTAACGATTCCCCTAAAAAATCATTAAGAACTCCAATCAAGATGAAGAACAGAGATTAAGCTTGAAGCACTAAGAATTATAAACAAGAAGAATGCAGAATTTGATGATCTTGAGAAATGGAGTCTAAATCCTTTTTATATCGGTCCTACCCCTATCTTCGCACTTGGAAAGAGGATAAATGGAAATGACAACGTATTTAATCAAATGAGAAGAATCATTCAACATTATTCAAAAGGCACAATCTTTGGGAGAGAAATAACGAATGATTACAGTGCCTTTGCACACAAATGGCAACCAACTGTAACAAGGACACTTCTTACTCAAGAGGATCAAAGAGTAGCAATGTTATCCCGCCTTTTAGTCAAGGTAAGGATATTAACAAATTGGCTAAAAAGGATGAATATCAGGATTGGAGATCGACTGAAAACAAGGCTATGATCGATACCGTCAAAAATGGACCAAGCTCCAATCAAGGTAGGATCAATTAGAAATGGTAAACAAGACTAGGCGAGGCTACCTTTCGAATTTCAAGTCAATTGGAGTTCGTATGCTTTAGTTATGGATGGATCAATATTGGTGAGAAATGATTTTGAATCGATACCTTCATATCGATCATTATGATGTTTGGTTTGGATCGTTCGACATTCGCGTTGATACATTTCATATCGATCGAATACATATAGATCAGGCGACTCTAAGAAGGTTAAAGTTGATGAATGTGGATTTCATATCAATACACATGTATCGGTTGGCTGGATGCAGCAGGACATGTTTGTGCATTTCATATCGATCAAGGCTGGTTCGATACAAGGGACAAAGCAATCGAGGATATGGGTTTGATGGACACGTACTTCCCCAGAATGCTTGGGATCGATACGAAGGATGAAGAAAAGGATGGATACGAGGGTTATGGAGGCTTGGAAGCGTATCTCATATCGATCAATTATTGATCGATACGAAGGGCGCACACGGAGGGAGCCATGCTAGACTGGTATGAAAGATTCAGGAGCCGTTTTCATATTGGTCATGTTCATGTCGATCGTTACAAAGGAAATGGTTGGGATGGAGCGTAAAACATGGATCTATGCATAAAACATGGATTGATTCAAAGGTTATGCATACGAATTGGTGGATATGAAATTTGATGGATACGAAGCTCTTCATGGATACGAAGGTTCCATCCCACATGTACAAACTCAATCTTGGATTGATCATAACTCTAAAAATACAAACCCAAATGCTATGAAATTTTCACAAAAGCTTTCTATTCACTCAAGAATATCCATGACCGATCTCAGCTCCATAGGGCCATTTTCGGTGGATTGATCGAGGGATCGATCCCAAGCAACCCCAGATCGATCTGGTGGGACCACCTACGCATGAGAATTGGTATTACGAGTTTTTAGACAGATATTTCCAACTAATCCGGTAAATAGCACCTCCATGGCAACTAAAGGGGGATCTTCTTCTTCTCTGTTGGGTGAAACTCTACCATTTTGTATATTGATATGCAAAGGATTATAACTGTAATCATAGTATAAAGGAAGTAAAAGGATCAATTCAAAGTGGATGTAGGTTGAATATAGCCGAACCACTATAATTCTTATGTCCTCTCTTACTTTCTTTCATTTTCATTTTGTTGTCTCTTCATTTTTATTCTCTTCGAAAATTGATGATTTATGTGTTAACACTGGTGCTTTCACTACTTTTAGGGTTTGCAGCTATTTTAGGTGCAAACACTTTGGTTCTTTCACTGAGAAGGCTAGCACCCGCTATATCGGATTTGGAGTTCAGAATTGGAAAGCTAAAGGATCAGATCTAGGAGGAACCATGTTAGGCAATCAGTTAGAAGGACATTAACAGAAAGGAGCCATCATGAGGGAAGTCAAGTGGAATCCTCTGGAGCTGGGAGTAGATCATGTATTAATCTACATTACGAGGGATGGGACACAGACTATGATGGCTTCTATGTAGGAGCAGTTGATGAAAAGGCAGGAGGAGATGATGCAGAACCTTCTCAGACAATTTGGATAGGCTGAAGCAGTAGGAGCTACAAGAGGTTAGATCCAAGGAGTTGGATCACAAGGAGTCAATAGGCAATCAGATAGAGTAGTTCAGTAGGGAGCAGCCCCTTATCAGCAAGAAGCTATCAATCTGGATGGATATAGACTCGGGGCACACTATCGTGTCATGCAGACCAGTTCATGGTGGAATACTAGGTGACACTGCACAACATGGTGCCGGCAGGAATACAGGAGTGTGTGACGAGGAGTACGTACTAGTATTCCCTCGAGGAATCAGGGGGCAGTTAGGAAATGAAGATGGGGGACAACTCTTGGTGGACAACCTTGGTGGTTGAAATTATCCGGCAAACAATACGCGGAGGTCTGACAAATAAAGATCTAGAAGGAGTAAATATGATTCCATTTACCCGTGACATCGGAATGGCTAGGAATCCACCAAAGTTCAAGCTACCTACTCTGGAAGTATACAATAGTAGGACAGATCCTACCGATCATTTGATGAAGTATACAAGGAACATGGAGGTGCTGAGGGAATCGGAGGAGGTTATGGCCCGGTATCCCCCTGTACATGATGGATATAGCTGCTATGTGGTTCAGGCAGCTGGAAAATGGATCTATTAGGACATGGATAGAATTGGTGGATAGGTTTTTCAAGCAGTTTCTGGTTCATACAAGAGGCCAAAGAATGTGATGACATAGAGATCAGTGAAGCAAAGGATAGGAGAGTCGCTTAGGACTTTCTTAACCCGGATTAATGCGGTGGTTGCTTCGGTTGATTGGCTGGATCCATCAATCGTTCTGATGGCGGTCGTGTCAAGAGTCAGAGACAATTTGGATTTTAAGATATCATTAATAAGGGATACATCAACGGATCTCGAGGAATTCTTTCACGAGGCCGAGAGATTTCTTCGGCAAGAGGATGAAATCTTATATGTGAAATCAAAGGAAGTAAACGTGGCTAAGGATTGAAAGCCATCCGGTGAAAGCTCGGGTAAGGATAAGGATAAAGGGAAGAGGAAGTTGGATGACGACTCTAGCAAGGCAAGGAAACATTGGGGAGAAACCCTAATTCTCCACTTACATAGGATTGAATGAGACATTGGAACAGATAGACATGAAAACTCGAGATCACCTTCCTTATTGAAGGCTGACAAAGAGGGAACCCTCGGAATGCGAGAGGGCATTAGGAAGGCACTGTCACTTTCATGACCTGGACGGGCATGATACTAATAGCTGTAGGTATCTAAAGGATGTGATCGAGGAGCATGTAAGGAATGGTCAGTTACGGCAATATGTCCAAACTCGAAATGCAGCGGCGGAACAGAGCAGCTGCCGTCTACCTCAAAGGATGATGGTGCAAGCCTAGGAATGATGGTAGGTTGGTCATCGATTAATCGAGATGGTATGTAATATGTAGCAAACTCTGGGCAAGGGGCTAAGTCACTTAGTCATGTACGGGGACAGTGTTATCCCCTAGGCATGCTCTGAGATGATGATAAACCACGATGCTCTAGTTTGTGAAATCTTCTTTTTCTTTCTAGTTTGGATATTCACATTTTCTGGTTTGGTTTTGGAGTTTGTTTTGGACTCTTGGCTATTGTTGGTTTCCTATTTTGGATTTTTGTTTGGATGCTAGTTTTTGGTTTGTATGCTTGTTTTTTGGTTTGGATCTTAGTTTAGATTTTTGATATGGATTTCTAGTTTGGTCTGAATTTTGGATTGGATTTTTATTTGGTTTTTTGTAAAAGGTCGTCGGGTATGGATTATGCCTAGCAAGGGTAAGCCGCTTCGTCTGAACGTGGCGAATTGACTTATCCAGGTCGTCGAATATGGACTATGCTCGACAAGGGTCCGTAGAGACCAGGATTCGGCCTAGGACTTAGGCCCCATATTATCAATCGTTTATTATTTCAGGTCATCGAGTATGGACTATGCTCGACAAGGGTCCGAAGAGGCTAGGATTCAGCTTAGGACTTAAGCCATGACATTACACAACGTTCAGGGATACTGAACCTGGATCACCGTCGATCTAGGACTTATGCCAAGGCATTGCTCGATATAGGTCGTCGAGTGTGGATTATGCTTTGCTAGAACCCAGAGAGTTATGGATCTGGATATTGGCTATGAACAGCTAAGGATTTGAGCATGAACCCGGAGTAATCCTAGATTTGGTAAAGGATCTGGAGCGGTCCCGGATTTGAATATCGACCTAGAGAGGTCATGGATTTGGTTATTAGTTGTTGGATATGGCTAGATTAAAACTTGAATGATGGGTTCAGATGGATATGGAATTGGCTAAGGATTTGGTTACTGGATTCGAAATCGGATATCGACTTAGAGCAGTCGTGGATTTGGATAAGGATATGGCTATGGCACTTGGATAGAATGGCTTGGTAATAGATTGGATTATGGATCAGCGATATGGCTGTGGATGGAATACGGAATTTGGATGTTGGATTTGAAGATATCCAAAACACGTCGGCTTATCGCAAGGCGTGCTTTAGGGGGCAAATGTTACCCCGCCTTTTCATCAAGGCTAAGATATGAACCAATTGGCTAAAAAGGATGAATATTAGGATTGGAGATCGATTGGAAACAAGGCTATGATCGTTACCATCATAAGTTGACTAAGCTCTAATCAAGGTGGGATCGTTTGGGAAGGGTAAACAAGGCTTAGTGAGGCTACCTTTCGAATTTCAGGTCAACTGGAGTTCGTACGCGCATGTTATGCATGGATCAATATTGGTCAGAAATGGTTTTCAATCAATACCTTTGTATTGATCGTGTGATGTTTGGTTTGGATAGATCAACATTTGTATCGATCGAATTTGTATCAATCAAGCAGCTCTAGGAAGGATACATGTTGATGAATGTGGATTTCATATCAATACATATATATCGGTTGGATGGATGCGGTAGAACATGTTGGTGCGTTTCATGTCGATCAAGGCTGGACGATACAAGGAACAACACAATTGAGGGATACAGATTTGATGGATATGAAGGAATGTGCTTCCACTAAACGCCTGGGATCGATATGAAGGAAGGAGCAGAGGATGGTTACGAGGCAATGGTTATGAAGGCTTGGAAGCGTATCTCATATCGGTCACTTATTGATCGATAAGAAGGGCACAAATGGAGGGAGCTATGCTGGATGGGTACAAAAGATTTAGGATCCATTTTCATATCGATCGTGTTTATATCTATTGATACGAAGGAAACTGTCAAGATGGAGAATAAAACATAGATATGTGCATGAGACTCGGACCGATTTGAAGGCTATGGATACGAGGACCGAACGAATTGATGGATATGGAATATGATGGACACGAAGCTCTTGATGGATACAAAGGCTTCAGCCTATATGTACAAACTCAATCTTGGATCTATTGTAACACTAAAACTACAAGTCTAAATGCTATGAAATTTTGGCAAAAGCTTTCTTATTCACTTAATAGTGTCCATGATTGATCTCAGCTCCATTGGGCCATTTCTGGATCGATCCGAAGGCAGCTTGGATAGATCGTGGATCGATCCCAAACAACCTATGATCGATCTAATGAGCCCACCCACGCATAAGAAATGGTATTCTGAGTTTTGGGGCAAGTATTTCTAGATCTATTCCTATAAATAGCACCTCCATGGCAACTAAAGGAGGATCTTCTTCTTCTCTTTTGGGCGGAACTCTGCCATTTTGGTTATTGATATTCAAAGGATTCTAATCGAAATCAAAGTACAAATGAAATTAAAGGATCAATTCAAAGTGCAGATAGGCCGATGATAGCCGAATCACTATAAAGCTTATGTCTTCTCTTACTTTCTTTCATTTTAATTTTTTTATTTCTTAATATTTACTATCTACATCATTTGGATATGAGATCTATATTTGGAAATTAAGGACTTATGTGCTAACATTGGTGCTTTCACTACTTCTGGAGTTCATGGCCATTTTTGGCACAAACAATCGAAAAGAAAAGCAATTGATGATCATAAAACAATAAGGACGAAGAATAAAGGGTCAAAGAGCCATCCTCGAGAATCAAGCTTCAAATCTAGACTTTCAAAGGAGCGCAACTTAACAACATCAATTGAGAATGCCTACTTGCTTACAAATGATGAGCTGAACTATTGGCCATAGTAGAAAAAGAAGCCAAAACATGAAAGGTATCTGGGAGGATCCTACTGTCATTACGATATGGTGAATGGTCATGAAACCAACCTTTGCAGGGCCCTTGAGGCGATGATCATAAACTTCTTTTGTCAAGGAAAAATCCATGAGTTTGTAAAAATAATTAGAGATAAAGTCAATAAAGAGTAACTTTCAATAAAGAGAAAATCTACATGGTTGGGAGTGAAATGCTTCTTATATTTGGATACTCCCTAATGTGGCAGTCTACTTAATATGGTAGAAAAGCCTCCAGCCACGCCGAGATGGCTAGGGCATAGCACCTCCAGAAGGGAGGGCGGGTTAGCCTTTAGCCTTGCCATAAGATGGCCAAGTTAAAGCACCGAACAAGCCCTTGGCTTCGCCTCTAGTTAGGCCAAGGGACCTCCTGGAAGAAGGATGGAGTAAACCTTTATCCATGCCATAAGATGGCTAGAGTAAAGCACTGAACAAATCATTATCCATGCCACAAAAGAGCCAGGGTAAAGCACCTCCTAGAGGCAGGACAGAGTAAGCCTTTATTAGCACCATAAGATGGCTAGGGTAAAACACCGAAAAGCCCTGTCCGCGGCGCTAAAGGGCCAACGCCAGGGCAGGGAACCTTCTGGAGGGAGGTCAAGTAAGTCCTTAGTTCCAGCTTCTAAGATGATTTAACCAAGAGCGCCGGGGAAAAATGGACTAAGACGTCCGAACCCAATAAGAGGCTCATCAAATAATGGACTAAGAAGTCCAAAGGACTGAGGCCTCCAAGTCGAAGAAGAGGCTCAACAAATCATGAACTAAGATGTTTAAGCTTGAGAAAAAGCATATCTGATCATGGACTATGACATTCTAGTTCAATAGGCAGGCAATAATATTATTTCTATATATATTCAAAACTTGAAGGGTTCATACATGTCAAAGAAGATAGAAGCAAAGGAGTAGGACATAACTCCGATTATTATTACCTGAATCTGGGTTTCGAGACTCCGATTTCTAAATATCACATATCAATACCCGAACGAGGGTTCTCGATCTTTCATATATGAATTCCACCATCCAACGCCAGAATCTAGACTTTTTCCTTTATCAATTACTGATCTATTATACCAGAATTCGGGTATCAGGACTGCTGCTTATTTGAGCCCTAATTTGGGTGCAAAATCATTGGATTTCTAGTCATCCCAAATGCTCAAATCTGGGCCAAAGAATATCATTATAAAGATTGCTGTTAATATTTTTTGAACGGGAACTTCAGATTTCTAAGTTTTTAAATCCCATTAAAGTTGAGGAATGGGTCGAAGAGTTGCTACTTCAAAGTTTCAAACACTGGTTTCTGAATCAGGTTCTTCATTAGATAAAGGTTACATTCTAATATTTATATCCTCATGATAAATTAGGATTTTCTATCAGCAAAATTTCAAATTCTCTAGCTAAGTGGAAGGAGTTACATTCTTGATCATCTATCATTGTGGTTAAAGATGAAATTTTAACGCTTAGTATAAACTACTTTTCATACAATTACCAGGATGATTTGTTAATTTAAGCAAATAACATACACAGACAAATATGTCAACTTCAAGCTAACAATTAGAAATATTGTTTACTACACGCCTTTCAGGAAAATCAGAAAAGCAAGGAGTAACAAAAGATTCAGCAAGTTCAAAAATCAATGAATGAGCAATTCAAAGGCATTTCAAAGGTGACATTACAGAAAAGGATTAAAAATCAGGTGTTACTTTCCAAATTTATGTAATTTACATGTCTACATATATATACACAAAACATGTTCATTCAAGACAAACATACAAATAAATTACAAATCTTGAGCGGCCTTGTTAAGAGTCTGTACGACTGAAGGGTCCACAACATGACGAATTGCGGCATAGAGGACTTCCTTAAGTTTCTTTTCCTTTCTCCTTATTCTCTTTCATCATCAATTACATCAATACGTGTGTTCAGAGCATGATTAAAAACTCTATTAGCTGACCTGAGGATTTTGTTTTCCCTTTCTAACTCTGCAACGCGATTCTCAAGCAAATAGTTATCACATTCGAGTTTTTGGTTCTTGACGGTGTAATCATTAATAATCTGAGAAAATTTGGTTTTCTGTTGCTTATCGAATTATTTATCTATCTTAAACTTGACTCTTTGGCACCAGTTCCTCACTACATTATCATCTAAGCTAGGGGAGGGTTGAGCATAATTGGAAACTTCTGATTCGTGAGAAGCTTTGATCTAGTAGGCTTAATAGCTGGAGGGATTATTTGAGGCATTGGAAGAACGATTTGATGTATTATCCCCCAAAATGAATTCCAAAGAGGCAGACTGTGCCTAGCTATCTTTCAGTTTTAACTCCAAGTCACTTATTCGTTGATTAAGTTAATATATCATTTGATTGAAATCGATTAAGGGATTTGTCTCGACTTGACATTTAAGCGTGGAGATCATCTCACCTTTTTCTTGATGTCAGCCTTGAGATAGGCGATATGATCTTTGTGACCACTGGCGATGGTTTTTGGCAGAAAGTATCT
The DNA here is from genome assembly GCA_030765085.1 of Allium cepa. Lineage (NCBI taxonomy): Eukaryota > Viridiplantae > Streptophyta > Magnoliopsida > Asparagales > Amaryllidaceae > Allium > Allium cepa. Next base: position 437,383,997 of record CM060943.1, read on the forward strand.
CTTGTTCCATTTCACATCTTCGGCATTGCTGCCAAAGCGTTCTAATAAGATTTCATTATTGACCGTGCTCCCTCCGCTCGCTGTCAACTCTGATAGCATCAATGCATGGCAATAAGTTATGAGAAAGAGGAGTTGTAGATAACTGTAGCTCCTTTTAAAAAAAGAAATAGAAAAAATCAAGATGGAGATAGAAAATATCTTTATTATTATAGCAATTAATTACAACTAAAACTTTAACGAAGTTAAACGATACAGAATGAATTTGGATTACTTTTGAAGCTGGGAAACTACTATTCTAACTTTTTCTAAAGAACTAGTTGAATGCATAACTGTCGCATCAAAAGGCATAGTAACTCCTTCAGGGTAATAACCGGTGGGCATTTGCTATAGTCTTATTTTCCGGCTGGAGGATTATCACGACCACAATTTAGTTTAGAGCGGAATGTTCTAATCTCTTTAAAGAAAGTTTCCCTCTCTTTATCGAGGAAGTCAAAATGTAGACGAGGGTATTCCAAGTACAATTTTTGTAGATCTCGAAGAAAGAAATATCTCGCTAACCTCAAAGTCCTTAAAATTGATGCATTTTTATAGCAAAACCCTCTCACTTTAACATATTGGATTAAATGGTGTCTGGGGATGAATCGACCTAGGGAATGGTCATTCTGTAATAGTATAGTAAATATAAGCTAAGAATAGTAAAGCAGAACTGAACAAATATTCCTATATCAATTAATGGTTACATATTCAATCATTCTTCTGGTTCATACAAAATAGACTTAGAGAAAAACTCAGGAACAAATTTAACTTTATAGTACTTAAGCTTTTTAAAGGGGAGATCTTGAGGAATCAACTTTATCCGCAGTAAGTTCCACCAAGCTCCGGATGCGGGTCAGATCTGAACTCATCTAAGTATCTTTTATGGAAACGTCTGAGTTAACACCCCACTGAATTCGCCTACGTACGAAAAGTCTATAATACAATGTCTGCAATAAACATTATACAAAAAGTTAACTAAAATATTCCTTTCTTCAATCATCATCCAAAATAAAGTAGCAACTCCCGATTCTCTTGTAAGAGAGCGTCGTATCGGAGATGCAATATCTTAAATAACGGGGAAGCCATCTAATTCTTAAAAGATGCTAGGACGGAGGCACTCCGGTCAAGACTGTGATACTTTTCAGAGAGAATGCTATTCTTCTTTATCGGTCTATCTAACTCCCTATATAATTTGTTAATTTTTGCTCGTTTCCTTTCAATTTTTGTTTTATAGGGAAATTGATACTTCCTCCTTATCTAAAATGAATGATTTTACACTAATTATTGCCTTTGAAGAAAAAGATATTTCAATAGGGAATTCCATACTTAGGAAACTGGAACAGAAGCCAAGGAGGTCTTCTCTTTCTCTTATGAATTCTCAGTTTGGGCTGGAGTAGGCTCACCTTTTGGAGTAGAGGAAGGCCCGAGGCATGCAGGTGGAATTTCCTTTTGAGGGGATGACTCTTTCTTTGGAAATTCATCTTGATCACCACCCTCCTTTTCTGAAACTCCAGAAGGACCCCCTTTGTGTCCACCAAGGCCTTGGCCTCCAGAAGAGCCATCATCATTGTCGTTGTCATCGTTGTCACTGCCTTCACCACCATCATCATTTTTATCCTCGACAGTGTCATTCTCGTCAACCTCCTCCTTAGAATCTGATTCAATTTCGAAGGAGGGAACACCAAAAGAAAGAACATCAACAACATTAATTTCCTCCTTATCCTCAGATTCAATACCCTACTTCATCTGATTGATTTTACCTATTACTCTTTTGCCGGGGCAGGATCAAGTGAAGGAAAGTCAAAGTCAAGGCAATTATTCAAATTGTCAGTGTATGCAAGCATGAGGGCATCTTCATAGTTCTTAAGCATCATTGGCCCAAGGTGACGTCAAAAAATTGAGACACCTGCTGCTTAACATCAGAGAGGTTACGAACAACAAGTTTGAGTGAAGCCTTGGTCTTCTTGAATTTGTCTTTCAAGGAAGTGTTCTTAATAACCAAATGCGCCTTTTCATCTTTCATATCTTTTAGAGTGAGCTTCGTGGCGAGTTTTTCATCAGTAGTAAGTTGATGGGCCTGCTTCTTTGCTTCTAAATCAGCCTCAACCCTGGCAGGGGAAGCTTTTACTCACTCCAACTCTACGGAAGCATCGCTTTTGATAGTAGTCAAGAAAGATACTGGATTTTTAAGCTTGGAATTTTCCTCCTGCATTTTGGAAGATCCAGCTGAAGACTTTGAAATGTGCTCTTTCAAAGCTAACTAGCTCTTTGAGATCTAACAGAAAAATATAACACAAGTTGGTGATTTAAGAAGGATAAACAATGATGATAAGGGTAGTTAAAGAGGAGCTTACCAGAAGTTGCTGCTCCCTTAGAGGGCAGTAATTCCTCACCAAATCTGGAATGAAAGAGTCTGAGCAAGTAGAAGTAGAAGACTCAAAATGCAAGATGAGCTCAACTAGTTCTTCAAAATTTGTGGATGGAGGAGTAGAGTTGAAGACTCCAGAGGATTTGTTCCAAAGAAGGGATTGTTAATAAAACCAGCTGTACCTACTCAAGTACAGCTGAGGAATCAAAGATAGAAATGTTTGAAAAAGGTCAAGAGTAGGTGGAAGTTCTTTCAGTTGATCTTTAGAAGCTTCAACAATGGGGCTCTTCGAAACTTGTTCGGAAGATAAGCGTTCCTCCTCTTCCTGCACTTCTATAATTTTAGCAATTTTCTTTGGAGGCATATCTGAGGAAGATTCCGTCGACTTCCTTTTAAAAGCTTGCTTGGACTTTGCAAAGGAGGAAATGATTGATGTCACTCGAAAAGTTGATGCGGACGGACAGTGCCACTAGAAGACATTATAACTTGATAAGAAGCTAAAAAAATTCAAAATAGATGTAAAGTCAATTAAAATAATTCAAAGAATGCCAAAGACAATGAAGAAAATACTAAACTGATAATATAGTTGAAGGGTCGACATGGATGGGTGACATAAAGGAGAAGTGTTTAGCATTCCCAAAGGAAAGAAAGTGCTTGCCACGTGAAGTGTGCAGGACAGAAGGACCAGTTCCTAAAATCCTCTGGCCCGCTACCAGCAATGAGTGTTTTCTTAAGTTCGAAGGGATTAGAAGCATCAATTGTAACGACCCAGAATTTTATTTAATTAAAATTTGAATATTTAATTAATTTTAAATACTAAGAAGTGAATTTATAAGTCGAATAAATTTTATTTTGAATTATTGGATTTAATTGGATAATTAAATCGATAATTAAATATGTTAAATTATGGAAATAATTGAAAATTGAGTTAAATATGATTGAAAATGATTTGTAAAATTTTATTTTATCATATTGAAGTTATAAAGATGTTTTAGAACTTTTAAAATCGAATTAAAAGTTAATTTGTGAAAATTGAATATTTTAATATTAAAATCGACTAGTGAAATTAGTCAATTTTTGAACAGTCTCAGAATTTGACGAGACTAGTTCCATTGGATCCATAATAGTTAGTTATTACCGGATTTCAATTTTCGTAGCAATCGGAGTTATCGTTTGATCGTGGCAGCTCGAAACGCATCGAATTGTTTTTAATATTAATTTGGCGAGTTAAAATAGCCATTTTTCAAAAAGTCTCGGATTTCGACGAAACCAGTTTCATCGGATCCGTAATGTGATATTATTGTAAGGTTTCAAATTTCGTGTCAATTGGATTTACCGTTTGTCCGGTACAAATTAAAACGCCTAGAAAATCGTTTAAATCGGTTTAATTTAAATTGAACGTTTATTGCCATAACTCACACAGATGTCCGAATTAGCTTTCGAAACCTGTTCCATTGTGTCCGAAACGCGGGGTAAACCCTAGAAACGCTGGTTACGGCGCGTGAATCGGAGTTCGGAATTCCCGGAATGAATAGTGTTTTGAATAATTTCCTATAAATAACCCCTCACAAAAAAAAATAAAAAAATATAAACTCTAAAACCCTAGCCGCCAGTTAATGGAATCAATGGCCGAAATCATCTCCACTTCCTCCCTCGTTTTCTTCAAATCCAAGCAACCATTCATAAAACTTTCAACTACAATCTTGTAGAGCTCAGCGAGATCTTCGTGTTCAACGGTTATGATCGTGAACTTCATCACCAATCAACGGCAATCGAAGCTCAAAGTCCTCGAGTTCGTGCACGGTTTTCAAGGCCGAGGAAGGGCCGAGCTCGAAGCAACTTGGGCCGAACGTGGAGGGAAGTGAGGTGCTTCATTTGGCACTAGTTGATCTAGGTAGAAGCGAGCGTGGAGGTGGCGATTTGGAGCCCTAGGGGGGCGACGGGTTGGGTTGTGCGGCCTGTAGGGTGAACGCGTGGAGAAGGAAGAAATGGTGGACGGCCCAGATGCAAGCACGTTGGATCCAGCGGCCAATATTAATTTAGGTTTTAAAAATTATAATATATGTTGTAATTTATATAATAAAATTCGAGTAAACTTGTAAAATTGATATCTTTTTCATACGAGGTCAAAAACGCGCGAAACCAGTTGCGTTGGAATCGTATGGACGAGCACTACGCTATGGAATTGGATTGGAGTCGTTTGGAGTTAGTGGGAATTTCGGGTAAAATTAAACGTCCGTTTAATTTTATTCGAAATAAATCGCTAAAATGAAATTAAAATCAAGGTGAGAACTTCTCACTCAATCGAATCAGTTTCGATTTTATTTTAAATAGTTAGATTTAAAATATTTGAATGCATGTTTGAATGATGATTGTTATCTATTGATTGTTAAAATAGACATTATGCGCCGTTAGTAAGCGGATGTTATTTATTAAAAACATATACCGCGAATATTTCATAAACAGTGAAATTGGTATTATATATAATAGCAATATATATATATTGGCATATGTATATATTGGAGTTATTGATTTCCCGCATTTGTATAGCGGATGAGACCCTATTGCGCCGTCTATTAAGCGGATAATATTTTAAATCCCATATACCGCGATAATTTCGTACTGGAGCGAAATTGGTATTGTGCTAATGTTTGTGGATGCAGGAAAATAGGTTGGAGGGATCCAACTGGATTCCTCAACAGTATTTATTTGAATTCAGATATTTTGATATTTGATGGATTATCATATCGATATATGATATCGTTGTTGTCGTGATTGACTATTTGGTATGTAGCATCATTGGACCAAGTTTTGGAACTTTAAAATGATTTTTAAAGTGATTTTTGAAAATATACTATATGTTTGGAATTGATCCATTATAAATGAATAACGTTATAATTTTTAATGTTATAAAAATTATGATTTTTGAGAAATATAGTTAAAAACTGATTTTTGAGAATATGATGCTAATGATTTTATAAAATAGTTAAATCGGAATTTTTGAATTTATTATAAAAAGTTGAAAATATAGGATTTATAAAATTTAATTATTTTATGAATAAAAATGGTGAAATTATAAAGGAATTTAAAGACGTTTTAAAGAATAATATAAATTGATTTATATTAAGAGATTTATAAATGGATATTTATAAATTGAAATATTGACATTATAAAACGAGTTTTTTATAAGTGTTTGAATGAAGTGAAAATGAATTTTGTAAATGAATGGAATTTATAAAATTAAAAATGGTGAAGTTATAAATGGAATTTTATAAGCAGTAGGTTTATAAAATTTATAAAGTTATTGAAAAAATAGATTTGGATAAATAATTTAATCTTATAAGTTATAAGATTTATAATTATGAAGTTTAAAAGAACGATTTTGTAAAATAATCGTTTTATAAGCATTTAACTTATAATGTGAACTTTTGGTTTATAATTGAGTTATGAATTGAATATAGGTTAATAAAGGAATTTATAAACGTTGTTTTATAAATTCGTAAACGACTTATTTTGATAAGTAAATTGTTGAAACCTATTAATGGAGTTATATTCACGTTTTTGACTGTGAATAAATCCTTTAAAATGAAATGTATAGAAATGATGAAATTGGTTAACAAGTATATTCACGTTTTTGAATAGTGAATAATATGTTAAAGAAATTGTTTTGAATGTGATATTTTAAACAGAATTAAAACGATCTAACGATGTTTTAAAATGTGTTGAGATTCGAAACTATCGATTTCAACATTTATTGTTGAAATAGACGTTTTCGAGAAATAAAAAGGAAATAATGGACTATAACACTGTTGTTATAGTAAATGATTTCCGAAAGGAAATGTTTTGTATAGTATTGGGATTTATATATCTATTTTAATTTCGAATCCCTATACTCGTGATTTTGGGTTGTCGTAACGATGTTTTACATAACATTCGTTTTGGCCCAAATAAATACGTTTAAGTGAATGATTTCCTTAAAGAATGAAATATATACTTAATCTCGATTTAAGTATATTGAATATTTTCTAAGTATTGAAAATAAATAAAATTTGTGAATTACTTATGAATAAATAAGTATGGAAATGTTTTCCAATATAAAGTGAATATTTTGGGAATTTATCTTTTTGAAAATAAATTGAAAATGAATAATTGAAATCGTATATTCATAGATATTGTGAAATATAAATTCACTATGGAATTTATAAAAAAAAGGGGAACTTGTTTAAAAATAAATATTGATTTATTTTTGAAGTGTGAAATTATATATCTAGTAAAGATATTTTTGGAAAATAAATAATTTGGAAAATTATTTGGAATCTGGTGATGTTGTGCATATCCATTGATAGTTCAATAACCGACTATCAATATTTCCCTTTGAATGGGTAATTGATGTGATTTGTTTGAATTTGAATGCCACACTTATTTTTGAATAAGCGCTCACTATCCGGGTAAACCGGGAAAGGACCATGGGGTCGTATAACCCATTCCGAATATGTGATACGTCGTTATGAATTGCATTTGATGACCGGTGTTGAAGACCGGGTATTTGCGAAAGCGATAGGATGACCTATCGATTGTCTCTGCACTGGGTAGCTCCTGGTATAGAGATTCCCTAAGTGATGGGAAATTCGATCGGGATTGTGAATACCCGGATTGCAAGGGCTTCGTGAGAAGTGCCTTCGGTTTTGTTCGAGCCCGGAACAGACTTGTATGGATTGTATGTCTGACATTACAAATTGAGATATAAAGCAGATTTCTTTCAAATATATTTCTGTTGGTGGCGGAGAATTTATTCTTTTAGCTTAACACCCTTCTCTGAGACGTACGAGCTCAGAGGTTATGTAGTTGAAGGTTATCAGCGATATATTCCCAATTTGGTAATGTGACATGCTGAGTGTTGCTGTAAATGATCATTGTGTTGATTATTTGTGATAGGATCGTTTATTTGATCGTCTATCTTGGTGATCATTTCTATGATCATTTGTTGACCCAAAGCATGGCTTTTGTATAAAGTATGTTTTTGTGGACGTGACTTCGTCGAGCCTCACACCCCGTGAATGGTCAAAACAGGAAAGATGCAGCAAGGTTATGAGGGGTAGCGCCCTTTAGGATATGTGCATTTCCTTCTGGAAAAGGGTGGTATCATGGTATGGAGCCCAGATACTTACTCATGTTGAAAACACTTTATGATTGTGTGAATTGATTGCGAGCGCTCGGTTGAAAGGTCCCAAAGGACCGGGGGATGGCATATTCGGTCAGTTGTTAATCAGTTAGGGGTAACCCGGCCTTGTGTTGGTAGAGATCCGGTTTGGTTCTCGGGGATGTCCATCCAGAGGCATTCTCATGTGGCAATGGGAAGTTCCTTGGCCTGATCCTTCGTTGGAAATCCAAAGAAACAATACGTGACTTGTACGGTTTTAGTTGTAGAACCTGCCATTTAATATGGTAGCTATAGTAAACATACTATAATGGTACCTATGCTGGCTAAGATTTATATTCTACTTTCGAAATGTTTTCCTACACTATGCACTAGTAATAATATCAAATGTTTCTTTTTAATACGTATCAAGCATCTTTGACTAACATAAGAAGAAATCTCCTCCAAGTCTGCGTTTGCATTGTGTGTGTGGCAGGAGGTCTTATGGTAGTCTCATTTTTAAAAGCATTGCGAATTGACTTTAAAAATATTCCTCTATTTTGATTTTAAAGATAAATAAACTGTTTTGAGTTCCCACACCAGTCACATGACTGACTCGGAGTTTATTGTTTTCCTTCCTAAACTCTGGGTGCCCACCAATTTCCACACGGGCAGTCGAGAGTTAAGGTTTATCAGGATATTCTGGAGTTGCTGGAGGCAAGATGGATGGCATGGCGTATTATTAGTATATAGTATTTCTTTTTCCGCTGCATTGTTTGTTGTTGTTGTTGTACACTCTGATGATATGATGTAATGTAATGAAATGTACAAAATGTAATAACTGATATAGTTCTTTGTTTAAAGATTATTCATTTATTATTATATGTTGTTCCGCTGCGATTGTGAGATTCTGATGTTGTTTTCTGTTATTTCTTTCAGTTCTATTTTCTTTTCTCTCTATTTTCTATCTTCTTATCTCGTCTTCTCTCTCTTTCTTTTTCTTAAACCATAACATTTCGGGTTTCCGGCCTTCGATTTCTCGGCAGTCGATAAAGTGAGTATCGATGTTGAATTTTCGAAAGTCGAAAATTTCCGGGACGTTACATCAATCTACTCCTGATTTGTTTTGAAGCCACAGATAGAGAATCAACTATCCACATGTTTACCTCGTTAAGTTTCTTGGAAGAAACACTTGAAAAAAGCAAGAGATTAGTTAACGAGAAATATAAAGTAAGGGGCACAAGACTAAACTTATAGGCAGAGGAAAAAGTCCCGTGAATGTAGCAAAACACTTGACAAAGAATAACTAGTTCTCCCAGTCCCTGAATTTGTTGACCCCATTTGAAATTAATTTCTTGAAGGTGTTGACTATGTATATTTGATTATTTAGTTTGCTCAGCCTTGCCAATCTGGTAAGAAATGCAACACTTAGCATTGAGAGAAAGGAGCCAAAATTCTAGTGCCATCATCTCTAGTGATAGGAGATGAGTGTAGACATTGGGAGATAGTTGGATCAGTGCAATTCCAACATAAGAGAGATATGAAGATAAAACTCCAGGAAAAGTAGGAATCCACCATGCCATATATGAGTGGCAGAGTAAGAAAAATACCATTCGAGAGGGTTGTCTATAATACCAGTTTCCTTAGGAGGGATGGTTTCAATTCCAGTAATGCAAAAATCCCTAAGGATGGCATTGTCTTCATCCTGAGATATAATGGCAGAAAGCTTAGAAGTGGCATCAGCCTTCTTGGGAGAACTCATGATCCTGCCAGGTGAAAACATTTTAGTTTAAATCTTTGATTATTTATGAATTTAAGAAACTTAAACAAAGAAATCTATTTAGATAATTTAAACACGGAAACATACTTAAAGTTTATAAATTGTGTAAACAGTTTAAGTCAGAAACCAAATAGCTTAGCTTAAGCTTTCGAAATGTCGAAAGGAAAACAGCTTAAGCTTTCGACATTGTCGAAAGGTCAATTGCCCAAGCTTTCGCCAATGTCGGAAGGGCAATAGCTTGAGCTTTCGACAAAGTCGAATGGAAAATAGCATCAACTTTGAACAAGTATAACTTAACATTGTCGAAAACCTAAAGAATAAATAAAAATTAATATATTTTTCTTGAGCTATCGACATGGTCGAAAGGATGAGACATAACATTAAATCACATAACCCTTTTTGACAATGTCGAAAGTTCTAAGAGGGCCTGGATACGCTACAAGTATAATGTAAAGCTAAGCAGTAAGACCTTTCGACATTGTTGAAATCAATAACTTTAAATTACTAAGTAAAATTTTTAAGGTCTGGTCAGTGTTGATGACGTTGTCGAAAGGACTGGTTAATGTCGTCGAAACCTGTCCTATCCATTGTAGTTGAAAGATTAAAAGAGCTTCGACTTTTCCAATTGGTTTTTGTCGAAGGGGTTGAAGGGTTCGACAAAATCGAAATGTTTGACTATCAAAGGGGTAGATCTACTCCACTTAGCTACCTATCCTTTCCACAATGTTGATTAAATTGGCTTCGCAACAGCTTTCGACCCTATCGAAAGGTGCTAAGAAGGCAAATCCAATTTTTCCACCTCTATCACTTTCAGTGGGTTAGGAAGGACATTTTGTGCCGCCAAATTTATCATCTGTACGCGAGATGGTTCCAGGTAATTGAATCGGGTTTAGTTAACCCCAAACCAAATTATAAATCCAAATTCCAAATTTCCATGAAGAACAAGCAAATCAAATGTGTTAACCAAACAAACCCAAACATAAATCAAAATATCACAATTTCAAAAGCATAAAAAAATTGACAAATTAAAAACTTAGATTACTAACAAAGATCAAGAGTAAAAAAAATTTGGAATACAATCCAAAACCGATAAGGGAACAGGCTTAATCACTTTCTATTGTCGATTTCAAAATTAAAAACGAAAAATAAAACTTTAAAATTTATTGAAACTCGGTTAAAGAAAGCTTTTCAAAAAATCAATTAGAATCCACCTTTTGGGAAATCAAATTTCGATCGATTTCAAAAATAAATTTCAATTTTAAATCTAAGGGACGGAGTCCGATTGAAGTTAATCAAATAAAGTTAAATTCAAAAATTATGTATTGGATTTGCTGGTGTTTTGATTTCTGGAAGTGAAATGGAAAATGGAAGGTCTTTAGAATTCTTTTACTTTTGTTTAAAATTTTAATTGCAGGAAGAATAAAAGAGGAAGAAGAAGAAGAGCACGTAGTACAAGAAAAGTCTCCCAAAATTATCAGTCACTAGATCAGATTTGAATGGACGACCTGATCCACGTGGGACGGCCAGTAGGATGCATATTTATGGGTTTCGACAAAGATGACTTGGAAAGTCAAGAGCATCCCTTCACGGGAGGGCAAATGTTGCACCAAAAAATTCACCTTTCCACTAAGTCAAATGGATGCTACCTTTAAAATCTAACAGCTTCAAGGCCTTTCGAAGAAGTGAAGGGGTGAAATCAAGTATTAGCAGCCCCATAGTGACCTTTACGAAAGCATAACAAGCCTTTCGAACCGGTTAAGAACCATTCAGGATACCTTTCGACAACGTCAAAAGGCACTATGAAGAAAATAATATTCATAAGTTAACAAAGGAGAAAAGATGGTAAACAACCTTTTGACAATGTTGAAAGGAAACAGGGCTTTCGATCAGGTCAAAAGGATGGAAGAGAGTGAAGGAATCGCTTGAGCGTGATAAGAAGAACAGATACACCTTTCGACAACGTTGAAAGGAGGCTTAGCTTTCGACCAGGTCGAAAAGGTTCACAATAGCATAAGAGGAAAGCCTTTGGACAACGTCGAAAGAAAGCATAGATTTCGACCAGGTAGAAAGGTTCACAACAACATAAGAGGAAAGCCTTTCGACAATGTTTAAAGGTAGCATAGATTTTGTTAATCCACATTTTCGCAAGACAGTATACAGACGGATTTAACCCAATAGACTTCACAATTATTGAGGTTGGAATGTCACGGACTTGGTTCAGATGAGTGGATGGACAATCAATTAGGATAATAGATATGAATACGAAGCCAGGATTGAGCATGGTCGATGGACAAATGATGTAGAGTACTTAGAGTAAAGGTTTTGACAAGAGCCGTGTTGCTTAGGGTCTATTTCAAGTCATTGAAGGGGTTGCTTTGGGTCAAGAAGGCATTTACTTCGGGTCGGAGGTTGGTCCACTTGGGGTCGGCTATAGAAACAATATGGGATCAGAATATTTGTTTGGGATTGCAATGGCTTCGAGTCGGCAATGCTATGGCTTTGGGTCGACATCAATTTGGCTTTGGGTCAACACTGCTTGGTCTTCGCTTCGGAAAAGCTTCAGGGTCGACAAAGCATCGGGTCGACATAGTTGGAGCTACTTCGGGTCGGCATTAATGTGACTTTGGGTAGGCATACAAAGGTGACATCACGTCGGCGTAAAGGAAGGGCGGGGGGTCGGCATAAGGAGTGGCTTCGTATCGGTGATGGATTTACTTGGGGTCGATTGTGGAGATCACTTTGGGTTGGCTGTAGGTTGGTCTTCGGGTCGGCTATGGAGATCAAGCTTGGGGTCAGCATACATCTTACTTCGGGTTGAATATAGGGTTACTTCGGGTTCGACTTCAGGTTTGACTTTGTATCAACTTAGGATGGACGATATAGGATCGACTATGGTTATAGTGGTCCCATGTAGGTGATGACGCCCTGTAGCCGGAGTTTGCCCTATAAATATAGGAGGTTTGGTTTCTAAAAGGGGGACTCTCATTTGATTTCTCTTCATCTTCCACCTAAATGCCACTCTGTGATTTTTATTTCATAAATTTCGGATTATAACTATAATAGATTTCAGTATAATTAAAGGGATTTTTCTAGAGTGGACGTTGGATGGAGTTAGCCGAACCACTATAAATCTCGTCTTTTCACTGTTTTAATTTTAGTTTTGATTGTTCTTCATATTATAATCTCTACATACACTCTATCTGTGATATCTGACTGGAGATTAGTGCTTTCGCTTGCAATGGGGTGTTGGTGGTCAATTTTGATGCCAACATTTTGGTGCTTTCACTAAGAGCGCTAGTATTTAGGGATTTGGAAGTATGAATCTTGGATTTGAAAGATTAGGAACTTGAATTTGGGAATTAAGAGGACAGAGGATAGAGAGGAGTCATCATGAAGGAAGTCAGGAGGCTTCCTTTGGAGCTAACTAGACCTCAATCTACATTACTAGAGACAAGATGGAAACAATGCTGAAAAGGCAGGAGGATATGATATAGAATCTACTTTGACAGATTGGACAAGCTGGAGCGCAAAACCAAGGGAATGAAGCTGCAGGAAATACTGGAAATGTGGATCATGAAGTTAGGGCAGCGGGAGTAATGGAAGTCTAGAATCAGAACCAAGAAAATGGAGCTACCAGAATACGGGGCAGAATGGAACCATCGGGAGTAGCCCCTGAACTTAGGGGCACGTCCCTGGATCATATTCGCTCGATTCCAAGTAGGATACCAGGCCGTGCTATATAGTTTGGCATTGATTGGGATATGTATGCATATCAAGAAAGGCAGATTTCAAGATTCCCTCACGGACTTGGGAGGCAGGTTAGAGACAAAGGAAAAAGTCTACCACTTGGTGATAACGATAAGTTAGCGAAAACGTCATACAGACCATGGGAGGAGGATTGGTGAATAGTGATTTAGAGGATGTAAATAGGGTCCCCTTAGCTCCTACATGTAGACAAGCTGGGAATACACCGGAAATCAAACTACCAACGCTAGAAATATATAATGGAAATATGGATCCCGCTGTTCGTCTGACAAGGTATATGAGGCATATGGAAGTACTGAGCATCGAAGGAGGTCATGTCATGGTGCTTTCCTTTGTATTTGACAGATATAGCAGCACTGTGATTCAGACAATTGGAAAGAGGTTCTATTGAAATGTGGAAAGAATTGATTGAAAGGTTTATGAGGCAGTTAGAGTTCACATCTCAAGAGCCAAGAATGTGATGAGTTTGGAAACAATGAAGCAGAGGACAGGAGAGTCTTTGAGGAGCTTTCTAACACGATTTAATGTTGCGGCAGCATTGGTGAATCATCCAGATCCATCCATAGTTTTGATTGTTGTTGTATTTGGCATTGCCGATGGCACGGAATTCAAGGACCCACTAACACGTGATCCACCTATGATTTCGAAGAGTTTTACCATGAGGTAGAAAGTTTTTTGTGATAGGAAGACGTAAAAGCTGAAAGAGAGGAAGGAGATGAAGTTTAGGTTTATGCAGTCAAAGGCGGAGATCCGCTTGGAAAAGATTCAAACAGGGATAAAGGAAATTGAAGAGCAGAGAATAGCTTTGATGAACCGAAGCAGCCATGAAGGGAACAGAGATTCAGTTCTTACATGGAGTTGAGTGAAACGTTAGAATGGATATACCTCAACACTACGGGGCAGATTCCTTATCGAAGGCCAATCAAGAGGGAGCCCACAAATAATGAAAGGAAATTAGACAAATACTGCTTGTTCCATAAGCTAGGCGGCCATAGTACAAATGATTGTAGGCACTTGAAGGATGAGATCAAGGGACATATCCAAAATGCTGAGCTGTTACAATACATAAAAAGGTGAGCAACGGTGGTGGAAAAGAGGCGACCGCCATCCGCATCAAACAAAAACAGCCCTGTATCGAGGCTTCAACTAATCATCAACTAATCGGGATGGCAAAGAATAAGTAATAAACTTCGAAATAAAATGGCTAAGTCACTTACAGATGTACGGGATCATGAACGTTTCTCAGGTATGCTCTTAGATGACAATGAACCGTCACACTCAGAGATGCATGCCCTTTGATGTTTTAGTTTTGCTTTTGTTTTTCTTCTTTGTATTTAAACTTGATTTTGTTAATTGGATATTTTAATTATAAGACTCACTTGAATGTGAAATCTGACATTCATAATTACGAGTCCCATCCAGACACTCACATCTCGCCTTGAATGGCACCCGACCTCGAACGGTCACATCTTGCCTGGAACGACACCCAACCTTAAACGGTCACATCTCGCTTCGAAAGACACCCGACCTTGAATGGTCACATCTCACCTCAAACGGAACCCAACCTCAAACGGTTACATTTCATCTTGAACGACGTCCCACCTTGAATGGTCAAATTTTGCCTCGAATGGCATCTGACCTCGAACGATGATATTTCGCTTCGAAAGGCACCCGATCTTGAATGGTCACATTTCATCTCGAATCGCACCCGACCTTGAATGGTCATATTTCGCCTCGAATGCACTTGATCCCGAACAATCTTTACTAACAATTAAGCATGATCATTGATCTCTTCACGGGTCATCAACAGGTTTCAAACATCGGTCTTATGGCAATACAAAACACGGCTTCCTATCACAAGGCATGTTTTCAGGGGTAAAGTGTTAACCCACCTTTTGGCAAGGCAGTATACAGATGGATTTAACCCAATAGACTTGACGATTATTAAGGCTGGAATGTCATGGACTTGGTTCAGATGAGTGGATGGACAATCAATTATGAATAATAGATATGAATATAGAGCCAGGATTGAGCATAGTCAATGGATAAATGATGTAGAGTACTTGGAGTAAGGGTTTTGACAAGAGACGAGTTGCTTAGGGTTTGAGTCAATGAAAGGGTTGCTTTAGGTCAAGAAGGCATTTACTTTGGGTCAGAGGTTGATCCACTTGGGGTCAGCTATAGAAATAACATGGGGTCGGGACATTTGCTTAGGATTGGTAATGGCTTTGGGTCAGCAATGCTCTGGCCTTGGGTCGACATCAATTTGGTTTTAGTTCGCAATGCTTGGTCTTTGGGTCGGCAAAGCTTTGGGGTCAGCAAAGCATCAAGTCGACATAGTTGGAGCTGCTTTGGGTCGGCATCAATGTATCTTCGGGTCGGCATACAAAGGTGACATCAGATCGGCATAGAGGAACGGGTAGGGGTCGGCATAAGGAGTGGCTTTCGTCAATTATGGATTTAGATGGGGTCGGCTGTGGAGATAGGGCTATAGTTTAGTCTCTGGGTCGGCTATGGAGATCAAGCTTGGGGTCGACATACATCTTGCTTTGGGTCAGCTATAGGGTTACTTCGGTTTTGACTTCGGGTTCGACTTTGAGTTAGCATCGGATGGACGATATGGGCTCGATTGTGGTTATGGTAGGCCCACGTAGGTGAGGAGGCCATATAGCCGAAGTTTCCCTTATAAATACAGGAGGTGTGGTTTTAGAAAGGGGGACTCTCATTCGGTTACTCTTCATCTTCCACCTAAAGACCACTCTTCCATTTTTGTTTCAGAAATTCCGGATTGTAACTGTAACTAGATTTCAGTATAATAAAAGGGATTTTTCTATAATGGACGTAGGCCGAAGTTAGTCGAACCACTATAAATCTTGTCTTTTTTATTGTTTTCATTTTGATTTTGATTGTTCTTCATATTATACTCTCTACATACGCTCTATCTGTGATTGGATATTGATGCTTTCACTTGCAATTATGAGTTAATGGTTAATTTTGACGCTAACTGATTTCAACCAGGTCAAAAGGGTTCACAATAGTGTATAAGAGGAAAGCCTCTCGACAACGTCAAAAGGAAGCATAGCTTTCGACCATGTCGAAAGGGTTCACAGTAGCTTATTAAAGGAGGGCCTTTCAACATTATCGAAAGAAAGAGCGTAGAAGAAAGGCCGCCTGCATCTATAAATTAGACCAAGGAGTCACATTTTGGGGATCCTATTCCTTTCATTCTAAACTTGTATTTTCATTAACAGAGCATTGTAACCCTAGTTGGGAGATTACTGATTTGGGAATTCAATGAAGTAAAATTTCTTTCGTTGGAAAAGGGGAAGTTTTGTGCATTATTATTCACTTTACTGATGATGCAAGCTTTTGTTGGATTTGCTTGTACATTTCAGATTTAACTCCCTCGAAAGGAACCTATCGACAAGGTTTAACTCCATCAAAAAGAACCTATCGACAAGGTCGATACCCCTTCTGATCCAAGCATTTATTATAACCTTCCAAAAGCTATCAACACTGTAATTTAAAGCTTTCGACAAGGTTGAAACCTACTTTCTATTTCCAAAACTTGGACTTATAGATTTAATCTAAAGGAGGTCATCTCCATAGCTTTCGATGAGGTTGAAGCCCACTTAAAACCCACTAGAGAACAAGGCTTCTTGCATAAACTTAAAGGAAACTGACACCCAAGCTTTTGAAAAGCTTGAAACCAATCTTTAAAAAAAATTAACTCAAGAAATTTCAACCTGATCGAAAGTGAGGCTTTTGAAGGAGAACTCACAATAGTTCATCAAAGTTGAGAGGCCACTTAATTAAGTATCGTTTCCTTTTAACGACGTCAAAAGGCCTGACTTAGAAATTTCCATAAATAAAACAAAACCAATAGATAATTCCTAAGGGAATCATGCTCGCTATTCATACAAAGGATTATTTATCTTTCTTAGCATTATTTTGAGGTGTTGACAAGAAAACTTGTCAACAGGATATGTCTCATTGTAGTTCTAGTGGATGTTCGATAGGCCTAGAGTACAAGTGGCAGTTCTTTTACCCAATTTCCTTTGGCTTTATTCAATCACTTTTTCCAGATAGTCTTAATAGTCTTATTTTCCGCTTCAACGGCTCCATTAGCCTTTGGATGTGCCACAGAAGAAAAGCTTTTGATAATCTCATTCTGTAGCAAAAATGATAAAACTCTTCACTTTTAAATTGTGTTCCACTGTCAGATATAATCTTATAAAGGATCCTGAATCTAGTAATAATTTTTTTTACGAAGAATCTAAGCACTTTCCCAAAAGTGATTTTGGGAGTGGTACTGCCTCTACCCACTTAGTAAAGTAGTATATGGCGACTACATCATATCTTGCTCCTCCTTTGGAAATTGTCAACGGCCTGATTAAGTCAATTCCCCATATGTCTAAGGGCCATGGACTTGAAATTAGTGTTAATTGACTTGGTGGCAATCAAAGAATTTTTGAGTATTTCTGGCATCTTTCACATTCTTTACATGTTCAATAGCTTGACTTTCCATTTGAGGCTAATAGAAACCTTGTCTTCTTTTTTCTTGCCAACTTTGCACCATCGGAATGGTCTCCATAAAACCCTTCGTGCGCTTCCACCAACAATTTCGTCTCATCTTCTTAACTCACACATCTTAAGCAAGGCAAGGCATGTCCTTTATTATAAAGAATTTCATCCCTCATCGTGAAAGTCGGAGCCTAATTCTCAATATTATGCCTTGAAGAGGACTTGAACCTCCATGCTATTTAGCATAAGATTTTGAGTCTCGCATGTCTACCATTTCACCATCAAGTCATCTTGAAAGTGAATCGTATTCCATGAATATGATATCTATCTAGTGTGATATATGGAATATATAGACAAAGGTGGATGGAGTGTTGGGGTATTTCTATCGATCGGTCATGTCATATAGGCCCGAGTCAAACATCAAATTGCTTCGATTTGAATTATCTGTAGGATACCCTTTTTCCTAGCTTCCACTTTTTCAGATGGTAATATCCCTTTCGAAAAATATTTGACAATAGGTGACATCCAAGTGTCACTATAACATCCATTTGACCCTGGATGATTAATTCTCTCATTTGGGATTTCTTCATTAACTTCCCTTCCTTCTCTTTCTTGTGCCATGGCTTGAGATCCAGTTAGAACTAACAATTCGTTCCCTTGTTCGGGTATTCCCTCTTCAATACTTGGATTTGCTTGGTACCCTACCGGTATGACATGAGTTTCTAGTGCTCCTCTTGAACTATCCAACTTTTCTAATGAATCCGCCTGAGAGTTTTCTTTCCTTGGAACTTGGTGTATAGAAAAATCCTCAAATAACGTGAGCATTTTCAATACTTTCCTTACATATAAAGTCAATTTGGCATTCTTAGTCCAACATACTTACTTTATCTGGTTTACGAATTGAGAATCATACTTAAATTCTTGGGATTTTTAGCTCTAAGGCTAGAGTCAATCCTGCTACCATTAATTCATATTCGGCTACATTGTTTGTTGTAGGAAACCCTAATTTCATTGCATAGTGTTGGCGGTGCCCTTTTGGTGTTATTACGACATATCTTACTCCGGGTCCTTGCTCATTGATGCGCCATCCATAAATAACCTCCATATGGGTTTTTGATCCTTTTCTTTCTCTGATTGTTCTTTAACAAAGTTTGTATACTCATTAATAAAGTCCGCTAATGCTTACCCTTTGATAGCTGCCCATGGCTGATATTCTACGTCATATTAGCTAAGCTCATTTCCCAACTTTACTAGCCTAGCCATATATAAGCACAAGACTTCCTCCTTTTGGGGCTAGATAGTATTGGTGGCCTTTCCAAATGATTTTTCAACTCTTTGAAGGCCTTTTTTCAATCTTCTCTCCATTCGAAGTTTTTATTCATCTTGATCACATTGAAAATAGGAATGAACTTATCGGTTTCTTTAGAGACGAACTTGCTTAGGGCAGCTACCCTACCATTTGAACCCTTTACATCTTTGCTGGTTTTGGGCTCAGCTATGTTTCCGATAGCTTGAATCTGGTCTGGACTGGCCTCAATTCTTTAAGCGCTCATAATATAGCATAAAAATTTCCTAAAATGAAACGCAAAGTAACATTTTTGGGGATTCGGTTTCATTTGATATTTCCATGATACTTAAAACATTCCTTTTAGGTCTTCCAGGTGACTCCTTGCTTCATAAGATTTTACTAGCATATCGTCAACGTAAACTTCTATATTTTGATCGATCTATTTGTTGAACATTCAGTTGACTAATCTTTGATAAATTGCTCCTCCTTTTTTTAATTTGAAAGGCATTGCTTTGTAGCACAAAATTCCCCAATCAGTAAAGAAACTTGTATGTTTTTCATCTAGTTTAAACATGGGTATATGATTATATCCCTAGTAAGTATCCATGAGGGATAACAATTTGTGTCCACTAGTTGCATCAACCAATTAATCTATTTGGGGCAATGTGTAACAATCTTTTGGACATGCTTTGCTCAAGTCAGTATAATCAACGCAAGTTCTCCACTTACCATTCGACTTCTTCATCAATACTGGGTTTTCTAGCCACTTTGGATAGAAGAAGAGTTCCTGAATAAATCCATTTTCGAGTAGCCTTTTAACTTCTTCTTTTTGGACGTCGGATCGTACTTTATCTAACTATCTCTTCTTCGGTCATATGAGGGTCACTTCTGGATTAATATTTAGTGCACGGCACATAACCGATGGATCGGTCCCAACCATATCTGAATAAGACTATGCAAACATGTCTCTATTGGATTTAAGAAACTGAATTAAGTCTGTCTTCGGGCTGCTTTC
This sequence comes from Allium cepa, assembly GCA_030765085.1. NCBI lineage: Eukaryota > Viridiplantae > Streptophyta > Magnoliopsida > Asparagales > Amaryllidaceae > Allium > Allium cepa. Next base: position 437,403,910 of record CM060943.1, read on the forward strand.
CAACTCCTTTTCCTTTTGACTATTTTGGTTGAGTCATTTGGGTATATACACGTTTCCTCAAGGTCTTCTATAGGTTTTATCATTTCTACTTCCCTACAACACTCAAATAATGCGATATTTTCTCCTTCTTCTATAGAATTAGCATCAGTCCTCTTTCTTTTACTTCTAGGGGAATGTACCTTTCAAACATACATTTATTAGTTTTATTAGATCTTACTTTTACTTCAGATGTTCGACATAAAAATCCATCATTCAAAGCCTGAAAAAATAGTAGAAGAATCAAAGTAAGAAGAATATTCCCTTTTATATTGATCAAGTGTTACAAAGTACATCTCGCGGGAGCTGCATTGTTCTCCGTGGATAGTGCCCCAACCCATCTTAGTTAAGAATGTTACCATTAGATATTTTGGCGAGACAAAAGCATATAACCTCATCAAGTGCAGGTTGGCAAATGAAAGGATTGTAGTATGATGGTTGATTGATTATTATAGAGAGTGTTTCAAACGTCCTGCAACATGGCGATACTCCCATCTATGCTAGCAACTTCACTTGTCCTATTGGAGTCAACCCCTTGTTAAACCCAAAGATAGGTTCAAGTCTGGGCTCTAGCTTTTCTTTTTGAATGCCCATTGATCAAAGGCATGCTTGAAAATAACATTAACTGCGCTCCCAATGTCTACAAGAATCTTGGACACTATAAATAGTCCATTTTGGGCCATGATCATGAAGGGGTCATTATAAGGGTGATGGATCCCTTTCTTGAGTACTTAGGGAGTAACAACAAGATTTGGCATTGTACATTGAGTCGTGGACTTTTAAATGGGGCCTCTTCTTGAATGGGGAACACTCCTTCTCTAGCTTCGTTAATGTATTTGTTTCTGGCTACGTTGCTATTCCATGCTGGGTATGGCCCCCATGGATTACATCAATCCTATTCAATGGAAAATTCAAACTTAATGGATCTTCCTATTTTAGGATGTTAACAACATTATTAGGAAAATTTTATGGACCATCACCTTTCTGTGGTGCCTTTTGCTTGTCTTGGATGAATTCCTTTAAATTCCCTTCATGAATTAATTTCTAAATGATTTCATCCAACACCCAACATTCATCAGTTTTATGGCCACTTGTTTTGTGACAAACGCAGTGGTCATCCCCCTTTCTCTATTCAAGGTAATTTTATGCCTTAAACGAAGTTAGGAAGTTAACCTTCTCCTTGGTCATAGCATATATATTAGATAATGGTTTATTTAAAGTGATTGAATTAGTATTGGGCTCCTCCCACCTTATTCTTTTATGTCCCCAATTCGACCCTTCCATCCTCCTTCGTAGGATTAGCTTTCTTTTAAGCATAATATAATTCATCCATTTAAATAAATTTATAAGCTTGGAAGTGGATATCTTGTAAATCCTTACAAACAAGCACAAAGAGTTCCTTCCAGAATGGAGTATTCTCTATTAGCCAAGAATACACTACTATGATCTTATCCCTATGATTCATATCTTTGGCTTTCTATGCTTCTATATTGAATCATTTAAGGTAATCGCCACATAATTCCCCTATCTCTGCTTAATGTTTACTAGAACAGTGTAATCAATGGTCGGATCCTTGCATATACAGAACTAGGTGGAGAATTCGTAGGAAAACTATTTCCATGAATAGATAGTCTTCTCACAATATTGATGGTACCACTTTGCAGCTGTTTCTTGAAGTGTTATCGAGAATAATCTGCATTGAACTGCCCTATAGTCATTATTCAAATCCATTTGGCTACCAAATCATGTGATCATCAGGATCAATAGTTCCATGATATTTCATAGTTAGAATCTTGACATAAGATGTGATAACCACTCACATGATCTCATCTATAAACGAAGCTACTAGTTCATTGTCATTTGCTCGTTCATTTAGTGCTCTCTTCCCTTTTGCATTTAGCATATCTTTAATTACCTTTTCTGCTACATCTTTCAAGTAAGCTTCAGTGTTGTGATAGCTTTTTTGGTCTGGGTGTTTTCTTTACAGATCGAACTTCTAGATTGCTCGAGAGATTTATCTAGTATCCTTCCTTGATGATCGACTTTAATCGGATAATGCTCCTTTTTCATTGATGATGTCAGATCTATTTTTTCTCTTTGCCTCATTGGTATAAGCTTTTAAGTTTCTTCTTCGGGAGATAATTTCATCTCTCGTTGTTGGTTCTACAGTTTTGGAAGACTTTTGAGATAGTGCTACTTTGGGAAGTTCTTGCATTTGTAGCAATTGTTTCTCTAAATGATTTATCTTGATCGCATTGTCATCTGCTTGTGTTGTGGTTGATGGCGATCCTTGCATAGAATCCTCCAAGTTGAAAGTTAGAGCAATGCTTTCTTCCAAAGTAAATGGGTGCATTACTTATCTATTCGACTTATCCTCTTAGATTTAATTTTCCTATCTCAAGTTAAACAACCCATAATTAATTTATAAGGTAACTACAAGGTTGAATATTCAAGCCCTCCTTCTTGTACCAAAAATGTTAACAGGAAATCTTGCTAACATCCTAAAGTTAAGTTGATGACAAGAGAAGTTGATAACACATCAAAGGAAAGTGTTAATAGTAATCAATCTCTTCCAAACCCCTTTCGAATGAGTTGATTTAGGCCAAACATCTTCAAAAGGTAGCTTCATTGAAATCTTAATTATAGATAAGAAGAAATATCAACTCATTTGAACAAAAATTAAGAAGAGGACAACTTCTACTTGACACTTTTCGACTGGGTCTAAAGAGTCATTTATGTCCCCTTTCGAATGAGTTAAAGGTGAATTCACTTTCACTTTCATAAGTATGGTTTCTATTGCTATAGAAAGTATTCCTTCAAAAGGTTTATAAGTGTTGAAATATCCAAGCCCCTATTGAAGATATCCAACCAGCAAACATGACTCGGTATTCATTAAATGATTCCCTTTCCTTCCGATCAGGTCGAAAGGGTATTTACTCTTTCAAAGTGGACTCAACATACAATATAAAAGTTCTATATTTAATATGCAATGGAATAACATCTCGGATGACATAAGTTCCATGAACTTATTAATATTGAAATATCATCACCATCTTAATTTAACATCTGATATCATGAAACATGATGATAATATGATTCGAATACACATTGTCTTAGTTGATAATGGAGAATAAAAGTTAAGAAAATAAGTGAACATCATATGCCATTGGTCATTAGTCAAGCTAATGGATGAAATAATCTTTCTCATATTTAGAATCTATATTGAATCCATGCACTTCCTCTTTTTGCATCTACCCAACTTGACTTACAAGTAAGAAAGATTTTTCCCCCAAATTAATTTAGGGTTACAAAGATTTGATTTTCTATGAAATGAAAGAGAGAATTCAGTATTCCAAAATTCGGTCCCTTAACTCGGACCCCTGGGGTCATATTTATAAATGTAGGTTGGCCACCGTCCACCTTCATCCAAAGGCCTTCCCCCAACCTTTCATGTGCATCCTTTCAATGTGGTCGAAAGGTTTTTCTCTTATCCTTTCTTATTCATTCTTTCGCCTTCACCATTTTTGAATCAGACCTTTTGATTTAGTCGAATGGATTACCTTGACGACCTTTCGTTGCCGCTAAAGTTTGGGCTCCCTTCTACTTTGCTTTTAAATAGAACTTGATTGCTTTCGAAGTCATCGAAAGTGATAGGTGTGAAATCTACTTTGTGTTGCCATGCTGTTACAAGTAAGAGAAGAGGTGAGCTTTTACATAGTTTCGAAAGGATGAAAGGTCGCTTGGCTTTCATGTGGAGTATCCATTATGCTTTCGAAAGTTCCAACCATTTAAAGGCTTGTTCTTTCTTTTGAAAGATGCATCCTAGAAATATGTCTTCAAGTAGTAGGTTGACATTGGCGAGACCCACTATCTTGAAGGAATTGATTCTTGTGTATGAGTCCGTTGTCCAACACTTTTGAAAGGTGTTTCGACCCATACTAGTCTCTCTCATTCAACAGCGTCGAAAGGTCTAGATGAGGCGAAAGGGTACCTTTGCTCTCTTTTCTACCCTCTCGAAAGCTCTTGTTTTGCTTGACATTTGTAAGTGCACCAGGCGGTTGCGACTCCATCCTAACTCCTTCAAAAGCTATCTCAATACCTTCAAAACACTGCTTTTGAACTTTGGCGAAACCCATGTCTTCAATCCTTGTGGAGCCCAATACCTTTTATGAGCCTTTTTTAATACCTTTATTCTTGAGTGAATTTTATGACTATATTTATTTTACAATAACTAAAATATTGTATTTTCAATTTAAAAGTTAATATACACATGTACTTATATATATACGCGCACACACTTTATATAGATAATATTTTTCGACCATATAAATAGTGCTTTAATATATATATATATATATATATATATATATATATATAATGCATAGTTAGTGTAAAGGTATTTTACAAATTTAAGTTTATTAAATCTTCTTAGGTTTGAAATTTGAAATTAGATATTTTTACTTAGTCAAACTAAGATATTTTAATTAAATCCAAATTTATTTTAAAAATATGAACTAGTTAAATTATATAAGATAGTTTACAAAGTCTAATTACTAATTTTATGTACATATGTATATATTTTCAAAATATTATATATACATGTACATCTTTTAATATTGAATATTTTTAACAAGGCTATAAATATCCCAATATCTACATTTGCATATTAAGCCACGCTTATATCAATTATATCATTTATCCCATTTATATGTCATCATACCTATATATGAATATATAAGATATATTCATATCTATATACATATTATATATTTAATTAAGATAGATTAACAAAATAAAATAAATTATTCAAATAAAATTATTAAAACAACTAGATTGGATCTAAATTTAATTTGAAGATTTTATTTGTCCATTAAAATCCAAATATGGAATTTTTATTTTGAAATTTACCCGTTTTACCTATTACGAACTAGACTAGTTCCAACAATTGTCATATATGAAATTTTAGTTTAACATACAAGTTGTTATTTTAAAATTTAGCATAGTCTTATAATCATGTCAGAACTTCTGTATACATGAATTTAAACTGATATATATATATATATATAAACTGATAAATATAAGAATAATAAATGATATATTTGTTCAATGTATCAGCTGTCGTTTTTAAACTTGAACAATATCATATATTAAAATCGGAACTTTTATGCATGCATTAGACATAATATAGATACACACATACACATACATACATGCATACATACATGTATATATGAAAGTGTCGATAACTATCAGTAACATAAATGAAATTTTAGTTTTCGTCTGATAGGTCATTCTAAGTTGAACATAGTGCCGTATTCAAATCAAAAATGTTATATACATGTATAAGAATTGAAATATCAAAATGTATCTATATTAATATATGTTTGCATATGTGTGTGTACGTGCATGTATGTTAAAGCTGATAAATATCAATATCGTAAATGAAATTAGGATTTAGTGTATCATACATCATTCTAAACTAAAGCATTATCTTATATTCAAATAAGAAACTAAGATTAATTTTGTTGTGATTTATTGAAATCTTATAACGAATTAAGAAAATATAATGAAAAATCATATAAATTATAGGATTAAAAAATTAAAACAAAATTTGGTCAATTTGTACATAATAAAATAACAACATTTCAATTAGTTTTTAATGAAAATATTTTTAAAAATCTCTCAAAGAAACTCTATAATTAATGGTATCAATTTGATTCGAATTGAATCATAAATGATAAAGTATCTTTGTAAATGGTACAAATGTCCTTACAGATTATTTGAAAATGGACATACTTTAGACATTGATTCTAAATTTGAAAAGCATGCCCTATTTTTAAATTAAAAAAAAGCAAGACATAAATTTTAGTTACTAATTATTAGTAAGCCCTTCTTAAAAACATCCAAAACAATAAAATTCCCAACTTTTTTTTCAAACTTAGATGTATATACATTTAAAGAATTCATGTTATGTCAAGTTTTGAAAGATAATTAAATTGAGATCGCGATAAGCATGAAACGTATAGGAAAGTAGGATCAAATGTTGAGTATATTGATGAATTAAGTGGATAATTCTCATTTTTTTTCTTCCCTCTAAGTGATCTTATAATTGAGAAATTTACTATTATATTTTAATATGAAGTACCTAGTACATAGATGATTTGGTGTTTTATATGTTGATTTTGATGCACATTCTAGTATGATTTTCGTTTGGATGATGATTATAAGATTTGATTTATGGATGTTGGTTTATAATTGAATTGAACTAAGAGTTAAAATTTTAATTACCATGACGCTTGATTTTGCGTTTTTGGTTGATTTGGGTAACTCGGAGTTTAGGTCGAGGTAAAGGAGTCAATATGAAGAATTTCACTATATATTAGTATATAAGGATTTGATGCTTGAAATTTATTAAATGATTAAGGGTGGCGAAGGAGATGTTAGGAACAAATTAAGTGTGAAGACCCGCAAATCCGTACTCCTTGAATATACACTAATCTCCATAGATTAATTCAAGATGAACAGAAATACGAATGCTCAATGTTTAAGAAAAAGAAAGAAAAAGAAAAAGTAGAAGAAGATGAGAAAATGGATAGAAAATAGAGAGAAAAGAAAATAGAACAGAAAGAAAACAACAGAACAACATCAGAATCTCACAATTCGCAGCGGAGCAACATATAATACATAAATGAATAATCTTTAAACAAAGAACTATATCAGTTATTACATTACATTTCATTACATTATATAATCAGAGTGTACAACAACAACAACAACAAACAGCGGAAAAAGAATACTATATACTAGTAATACGCCATGCCATCCACCTTGCCTCCAGCAACTCCAGAATATCCAGAATATCCTGATTAACCTTAACTCTTGACTGCCCGTGTGGAAATTGGTGGGCACCCAGAGTTTAGGAAGGAAAACAATAAACTCCGAGTCAGTCATGTGACTGGTGTGAGAACTCAAAACAGTTTATTTATCTTTTAAATCAAAATAGAGGAATATTTTTAAAGTCAATTCGCAATGCTTTTAAAAATGAGACTACCATAAGGCCTCCCGCACACACACACAATGCAAACGCAGAATCGGAGGAGATTTCTCCTTATGATAGTCAAAGATGCTTGATACGCATTAAAAAGAACATTTGATATTATTACTAGTGCATAGTGTAGAAAAAATTTATTTCGAAAGTAGAATATAAATCTTAGCCAGCATAGACATTTCGAACTATGCCTACTATAGCTACCATCTAAACAGTGGTGACCACCATAAGTAAATGGCAGGTTCTACAACTAATACCGTACAAGGTTTCGTATTGGGAATTGGATTTCCAACGAATGATCAGGCCAAGGAACTTCCCATTGCCACATGAGAATGCCTCTGGAAGGACATCCCCGAGAACCAAACCGGATCTCTGCCAACACAAGGCCGGGTTACCCCTAACTGGGTAACAACTGACACGAATATGCCATCCCCCGGTCCCGTTGGACCTTTATCCGAGCGCTCGTCACCATCATCACACATAATAATAAGTATTTCAACATGAGTAAGTATCTGGGCTCCATACCATGATACCACCCTTTCCAGAAGGAAATGCACATACCCTAAAGGGAGCTACCCCTCATAACCTTGCTGCATCTTTCCTGTTTTGACCATTCCGGGGTGTGAGGCTCGACGAAGTCTCGTCCACAAAAACATACTTCATACAAAAGCCATGCTTTGGGTCAACAAATGATCATAGAAATGATCACCAAGATAGACGATCAAACAAAATGATCCTATCATAAATAATCAACACAATGATCATTTCACAGCAACACTCAGCATGTCACATTACCAAATTGGGAATATATCGCTGATAAATTTCAACTACATAACCTTTGAGCTCATACGTCTCAGAGAAGGGTGTTAAGCTAAGAGAATAAATTCTCCGCCACCAGCAGAAATATATTTGAAAGAAATCTGCTTTATATCTCAATTTGTGATGTCAGACATACAATCCATACAAGTCTGTTCTGGGCTCGAACAGAACCGAAGGCACTTACAAAGAAGTCCTTGCAATCCGGATATCCACAATCCTGATCGGATTTCCCATCACATATGGAGAACTCTATACCGGAGCAACTCGGTACAGAGTCAATCGACAGGTCATCCTATCGCTCTCGCAAATATCCGGTCTTCAACACCGGTCATCAATGCTATCCATTACGTCGTATCACTATTCGGAATGGGTAATCCGAATAACGAGCGCAATAATTTAAAAATAAGTGTAGCATTTAAATTCAGCAAATCACAACAAATTCCTTTCAAAGGTAAATATTGATAGTCGGTTATTGAACTATCAATGGATATGCACACATCACCAGATTCCAAATAATTTTCCAAATTATTTATTTCCCAAAAATATCTTTACTAGATATATAATTTTCACACTTCAAAAATAAATCAATATTTATTTTTAAACAAATTCTCCTTTTCGTTTATAAATTCCATAGTGAATTTTCATTCCAAAATATCCATGCATATACGATTTCAATTATTCATTTCAATTTATCTTCAAAAAGATAAATTCTCTAAATATTCACTTTATATTGGAAAATATTTCCATACTTATTTAATAAGTAATTCACAAATCTTTTATTTTCAACCTTTGGAAAATATTCAATATACTTAAATCGAAATTAAGTATATATTTCATTCTTTAAGGAAATCATTCTCTTAAACATATTTATTTGGGCCAAAACGAATGTTGCGTAAAACATCGTTACGACAACCCAAAATCACTAGTATAGGGATTCAAAATTAAAATAGATATATAAACCCCAATACTATACAAAACATTTCTTTTCGGAAATCATTTACTATAACAACAGTGTTATAGTCCACCATTTCCTTCTATTTCTCGAAAACGTCTATTTCAACAATGAATGTTGAAATCTATGGTTTCGAACCATAACAAATTTAAAAACATCGTTAGATCGTTTTAATTCTATTTAAAATATCACATTCTAAACATTTTCCTTAACATATTATTCACTATTCAAAAACGTGAATATACTACGTTAACAAATTTCATCCTTTTATTCATTTTATTTCAAAGGATTATTCACAGTCAAAAACGTGAATATAACTCCATAAATAAGTTATAAAAATTAACTTATCAAAATAAGTCGTTGTGAATTTATAAAACAATGTTTATAAATTCCTTTATTATTTATTTTATAACAACTTCCTTTTATACATCTCCTTTATTAACCTATTCAATTTCATATCCCAATGATATACCAAAAGTTCATATTATAAGTTAAATGCTTATAAAATGATTATTTTACAAAATCGTTCCTTTAAACTTCATAATTATAAATCTTATAACTTATAAGATTCAATTATTTACCCAAAACTTATTCTTCAAATAACTTTACATATTCTATAAACCTACTGTTTATAAAATTCCATTTCTAACTTCACCGATTATAATTCTATAAATTTCATTCATTTATGAAATTCATTCACAATTCATTCTAACACTTATAAAAACTCGTTTTTATAATTCAAATATTCTAATTTATAAATATCAATTTATAAATCTTTTATATAAATCAATTTATATTATTATTTCAAAACGTCTTTAAAGTCCTTTATAATTTCACCATTTTGATTTATAAAATAATTAAATTTTATAAATCCTATATTTTCAACTTTTTATAATAAATCCAAAAATCCCGATTAAACTATTTTATAAAATCATTAGCCTCATATTTTCAAAAATCAACCTTTAACTATATTTCTCAAAAAAAACCATAATTTTTATAACATTAAAATTATAACGTTTCAATTCCAAACATATAGTATATTTTCAAAAATCACTTTAAAAGTCATTTTAAAATTCCAAATTTGGTCCAATGATGCTACACACCAAATAGTCAATCACGACAACAACGATATCATATATCGATATGATAATCCATCAAATATCAAAATATCTGAAATCAAATAAATACTGTTGAGGAATCCAGTTGGATCCCTCCAACCTGTTTTCCTGCATCCACAAACATTAGCACAATATCAATTCCGCTCCAGTACGAAATTATCGCGGTATATGGGATTTAAAATATTATCCGCTTAATAGATGTCGCAATAGGGTCTCATCCGCTATACAAATGAGGGAAATCAATAACTGCAATATATACATATGCAAATATATATATATATATATATATATATATATATATATTGCTATTATATATAATACCAATTTCACTGTTTATGAAATATTCGCGGTATATGTTTTTAATAAATAACATCCGCTTACTAACGGCGCATAATGTCTATTTTAACAATCAATAGATAATAATCATCATTCAAACATGCATTCAAATATTTTAAATCTAACTATTTAAAATAAAAATCGAAACTATTCGATTGAGTGAGAAGTTCTCACCTTGATTTCAATTTCGTTTTAGCGATTTATTTCGAATAAAATTAAACGGACGTTTAATTTTACCCGAAATTCTCACTAACTCCAAACGAATCCAATCCAATTCCATCGCGTAGTGCTCGTCCATACGATTCCAACGCAACTAGTTTCGCGCGTTTTCGACCTCGTATGAAAAAGTTATGATTTTATGAAGTTACACGAATTTTATTTATAATATTTACAACATTAACTTTATAATTAAAACCCTACTCTAGTTTCTGGCCGTTAGATCCAACATCCTTCCATCATGACCGTGCCTTGCATCTTCCTCTTTCACGTATTACCTCCAGTAAACTACACGCGCAAGAACCCAACTCTCAAGAAACTAGGGTTTAATTACGCGGCCTCCACGTTGAACTCTACGACGATCAACTACCTTCAACATGCTTGCCTCCATCCCCTCTATGCTCGGCCACCACCTTGTGGAGCTCGGCCACCTCTCTGGCCACGAAATTCGTGCGCAACTTCAGGAGGACGCGGCCCCCCTGCCATCGAAATGCTCCACTTCACGCCATCACCTCCGTATAAATTTAAAGATCACGTTGCCCTCTACAACTTTCGTGTTGAAAGTTTCTTCTAATTGTTTGTGGATTGGAAGATTATAAGGGAAGATTGAAACGAATTTTTGGCCTTTGAAAGTTGTAGGAGGCGGCTACTGAATTTAGGGTTAGGGTTTTGGAATTTTCTTCAAAGTGAAATAAATGAAGTGCTATATATAGAAAAACGAACGAAACACTATTCATTCCGGAATTTCCGAACTCCGATTCACGCGTCGTAACTAGCGTTTCTGGGGTTTAACCCGCGTTCTGGACATAATGGAACAGGTTTCGAAAGCTAATTCGGTAATCTGTGTGAGTTATGGCAATAAACGTTCAATTTAAATTAAACCGATTTAAATGATTTTCTAGGCGTTTTAATTTGTACCGGACAAACGGTAAATCCGATTGACACGAAATTTGAAACCATACAATAATATCATATTACGGATCCGATGAAACTAGTTTCATCGAAATCCGAGCTTTTTGAAAAATGGCTATTTTAACTCGCTAAATTAATATTAAAAACAATTCGATGCGTTTCGAGCTGCCACGATCAAACGATAACTCCGATTGCTACGAAAATTGAAATCCGATAATAACAAACTATTACGGATCCAATGGAACTGGTCTCGTCCAATTCTGAGACTGTTCGAAAATTGACTAATTTCACTAGTCGATTAAATATTAAAATATTCAATTTTCACAAATTAACTTTTAATTCGATTTTAAAAGTTCTAAAATATCGTTCTAACTTCAATATGATAAAATAAAATTTTACAAATCATTTTCAATCATATTTAACTCAATTTTCAATTATTTCCATAATTTAACATATTAAATTATCGATTTAATTATCCAATTAAATCCAATTATTCGAAATAAGATTTATTCGACTTATAAATTCACTTATTAATATTTAAAATTAACTAAATATTCAAATTTTAATTAATAAAAATCCTGGGTCGTTACATTAAGGGTGTTAGGCGGTTTCTTTGACGTTAGAAGTTAATAAACCAATGAATTAGGTGCGATTATTTTAGTTGTTGCCACATCTCTAGTGCTAGCATTGTGATCTTTGATTTGTTTTTTAAATGGAAAAGGACAATACTTATAAAATAATTAAGTTTATGTTAGGTCAGTTTTATAATTATGTAATAAATGAAATCTAATCCGATACCACTTAATAACCTAGTTGCCTCCATATTTCATTCGTTAGCGCAAAATGTTCCCACCCTAACCGTTCATTTTAATTTACTTCATTATGTTCACGGCAGCTTCGAGTTTTCCTTTTGCCCAAGCACTTTAACCTTCAATCTTCTTTCTATATTATCGTAGCTATATCCACATACTTTCCAACTTGATTCGCAAATCAACATAAATTGATTTTCTTCGCTCCTTCACTCATATGAATTTCAATAGTGAATTGCATTGACACATCCTTTGATCTTGAGCATATTATGCTACCAGCTTCAGCTCTAAGTCTTTGAATATAGGAAATCTGGTTTCTCAAGAAGTGGTAAAAATCACGTTATTAGATCCAAAAATATGAGCTATGGATAGAAGATTAAAAGGTATTTTTTTACTGCTCTAATGTACTTACATTATCTTTCTTGCTCCACTAATTCTAATATATCTAGCCCTATTTAAAAAAATTGTAGTTGACATCCTTATTAAAATTTGAAGCACCTATTCCTTTTTTCTATTATGAGGAGCTGTATGTTAATATGGATCAAATAATACGAAGTATTCTATTAAATTAAGACTCGACGTCTATATAACTAATCGCTAGTAGATAACTAATGGAATAAATAGAGTAAAGAAATATAAATGATCATACTGGAGATTTTTATACGGGTTTGAACTGCCCTTCTACTTTCTGTTCCAGACTCCTTTTGGATTGAAACAAAACCCATACGTAACCTGGAAGAATATGTATATTATGAACTGCCTGATCTGCCAAACATGACTTCATGCCTGAAGGTCTCCATCCAGACTTCAATTACAAAAAGTAGTAAAGAATTTGACTTTGTGTGATCTTAAATAACACAAATGAGTCAATAAAGTACACCCTTTCTATAATCCCCCTGATATGATGATTTGAACGTGCTCATTTTGGAAGTTGAAAGTTGAATGCTTTGTAATTCACATGAATATTGAAAGTAGAAAAGCAAGTTAGAATTCGTAAGTGAAAAAGGATAGATTTCAACTCTATTTATAGTTGTGAAGAGTTAAGTTGAAAGGTTACAACCATCAGAAGGATTGCAACTTTTGGGGAAGAAGACAACTCTCCAGAATTTGAATTCCTAGAAAGAGAAACTTCTTCTCGTACAGGTCAGCCGGTTGAATTCAAAAATTATATGGCTGAAAATTTATAGAAAAAGATAGAAACAAACCAGTTCAAAAAACAACTATTCAGATGGCTAAAATTAAATTTCAAACATCTTGAAATTTGTTCCAGGCGTTTAAATTATATTTCAGCCATCTGAAATACCATTTTACAGTGTATTTTTATTTTCTACCTTTATAATTTATAATTTGCTATTGAAAATCTTAATTTCTTATTTATGGGAAAATCTAAAATATAATTTTTCAAAAAAAAGTTTGCAAAGCAATATTTGTGTGTGTGAAATCATCGTGTGGGAGATTGTATATTATAACTTAATCGCTATAACATATGACAAACGCTATTTTTGTCTTTGGCATTTGAGCTTACTTTCAATATTGATCGTTATTTTTGATACTCATGTATTTGCAAGCTAGCTTAGAGGTTCTTTTGCATAACTGTACAATTGCTATCATTAAAGTCCAATAAGGGAGGTTCTAACATGCTCACCTTTTTCATAATGACAACTGTATAATATTTGAAAATACCTATTCGAACAATATTATAATATAATTAAATCTTCCCCTCGGTATAATATCTCCCCATATCAATATGAATATATATTTCTCTCCCTTTGTCATTATAAAAAAGAATGAGGAAATATAAAAATACTTTGTTTTAGTAATAATAAGTTCAAAATATGAGTATTGTATTTAGAAATAGCTTAGTATTCCTAAAAATATAAAAGATTAATCCAATATTAATTAAGGAGAAAAACTAAGTTAGATTTACTGAATTTGCTGAAGTCGTTGTTTCATTATAAGTACATAATTCCATCAAATGTACGGAACATCTTTAAAATTCAAAATCTATCATTTCCTTTCGTCACTCCAAGTACCTGCAATAAATAATAATTGTTTTTGGTACCCACCTACTACACCAGGGTCCAAGGGTTAATCATAAAATAAAAACCTTGCCAAAATAGGTATAGGTATACCCAAAAAAAACATTTTTATCAAATAATAATTACTTTATAATATTTTTGATAAGATTAAAAATAGTTTATAAAAAGTGCTATAGAGTATCCTACCTATTATAGTATATCATAGTAAACTGCTATGTTTTAGCACTATAAGTAGGAATACCAATGTTATCTAATAAATACAGCTTATAAATTAGGATATCAGTAAAACTTAACATTTAAAGCATGTGATACCCAAGATTCTTATATTTAACCAAACCCATTTGAGTGTGGGGACTATCTTGGTTAATAGTACTAGCATTAAAATTAGTGTACATGAATGCACAACTAGTATTATATTACTTTTAATTTGTTTATAGCCTAAACCGCTTTTATCATTGTAGGCTTTCTAATTTGTAGCTAAGGAAGATAAGATATCTTTACCTTTAAAATTTATCATTTTTAATTTCGATTTTCAAACATCTTTATGCAAAATATTATCTTTTAAAATCTCACATTCTTTAGATAATTCCAAATTCTTTTTAATTAGGCCTTCATTCTCTTTTTCAAGAGACGAAAATTAAAGAAACAGAATTAATTAAAGAATTTTCCAATAATATATTTTTATTTTTCCAACTATTGATTTCCTTCGAAAGATTATTATTTTTAACTTCTAGTTGCTCATTTTCTTTTAGTAGGAAATCATTTTATAAAATAAGTTTTTCTACCGTATTTTCAAAAAAATTAACGTATTTTACCAAAAAATATATTTTCTTTTTGTAAAGTGAAATTTTTATGCTCACGATCTTTTGACTTAATTTATGCAATTCTATTAACTTTATTCAAAGTTTTATAATATTTTAATAAGTTGTCATGTGCTAACAAAAAAATCTATGTATAAAGAATCTAAGCATATCGATTGTGAATTGAGTTTAGCCATGTGTTTAATTAGATCTCTTTATGGTCATTATTCTAGGATGTTGTTACAATCTCTAGAATCCCAGGCTCTAATACCAATCGAAAGTCGCTATGAATCGAGTAATATGAAGTATTCTACCAAATTAATACTTGTACACCAATAGCTTAAATAAAGTCTATATAACTAATCATTAGTAGATAAGCAGCAGTATAAATAAAGTAAAGAAAGTCAAAATGATAACCCAGAGATTTTTATACTGGTTTGAACTTCTCGTTCTAGGTTTAGTCCTAAATACTTTTTGGGTATAAACAACACCCTCATTTAAATAGGAGGGACTGGCATATTACGAACTTTCTGAGCTACCGAACAGGACATCATGCCTGAAGATCTCCAATAGGACTTTGACTACAATATATACTAAAGTATTTGACTTTGTATGTTCTTGAATAACACGAATGAGTCAATAAAGTACACCCTTCCTACAATCTCCTTGAGATGATGATTCTCATTTAGGAAATTGAAAGTTGAATACTTTGTAATTTCCATGAATATTGAAAGTAGAAGAGCAATTTAGAATTCATGATTAAAAAAGGATAGGTTTAAACTCTGTTTATAGTTGTGAAGATTCTAGTTGAAAGGGTTACAGCCATTAGAAGGATTGCAACCTTTGGAGAAGAAGACAACTCATCTGAATTTGAATTTCTATGAAGAGACACTTTTTCTCATATAGGTCAGATGCCTGAATTTAAAAATAAGATGGTTGACGTTATACAAAAAATATACAAACAAACCAGTTAAAAAAAGTTATTTCAAATGGCTGAAACTAAATTTCAAACCTTTGAAATTTGTTCCAAACATTTGAAGTTATGTTTCAGCTATCTGAAATAACATTATGTAGTTTATGTTTGTTTTCTATCTTCTTAATTTTAAGTTGCTTTTGAAAATCTTAATTCCTTATTTATAGAAAAATTCAAAATATAATTGTTTTGAAAAAAAATTTCAAAGGAATATTTATTCGTGTGAAATCATCATGTAGGAGATTATACATTATAACTAAATCAAATAATAACTTATGACGAACTCTATTTTCATCTTTAATATTTCAGCTTGATTTCAATGTTGGTCATCATTTTTGATACTCATGTAGCTATAGGTTAGCTTAGATGTTTTTTGCATAGTTATATATTTGTTATAATTAAAATCCAACAAGAGAGGTTCTAATAATGTAACTTGGAAATATTGACGCTGGAATCATGGTGGGATCCATCAACATCATGTGGAATCTTGCCATTTCTTGTATCAATAGCAAATGAGGGGAATTTTCTTTAACTTTTAGATATAGTAATTTCGAGATTTTGTAATGCAGATATTACTTTGGGTGTTCTGATACTTGTTGGATTTGGCAAGGATAATTCTATGATCATATTTTCAATAAGTTTTCATCTCTGTAGGTTGCTAGATTTAGTGTTGTAGTGTTTTCTAACATTTCGTTCCTTCTAAATATGATATATTATGGTTGCAAATGCAATATAAGCTAAATCCCTTTCTCTATTCTTATTTTGATGCAGTCATTGATTAGTAGAACTTCATTTTTGAGAAGTTTGAATAGTTACCCATGTTCAATTTGGTTTTTACCAGGGACCATAAGTTACTACTATAAATATAACTAAAAAACAAGCGTTCATTTGTTTCATTGTCAACTTCACATAACAAACACTTCACATTTTCCTTATTGTACTACTTGCCAATTTATCCTTTTTTGCTTGTTTATTTAGATGAAAAAATAGGCATAATAGGGAATTTTAGGACAAATTGATTTGCCTAAATGACATCATACCAATCATTTTGGGTTGAATTCCCCTAAAGAATTCCCCTTTTTTCAAAGGAGAATCTAGTTTTTTACCTAGCATCTCGTTTGCACCAAAAGCTGACATGTACACCCTTTAGATATTTTGTAGATAAGTGAATGAAGAAAATCAAATAAAAATAGATGAAACAAGCAGTTAAACTATAGAAAATAAATAAAAACAAGAAAACAATGATTTATGGTGGTTCGATGTTGAAAGCCTACATTCACTTTGGAGAAATTGCTTTATTGATGACTTTGAGTTCTGAGGAAAATATGGATCATATCAAAATCCATACTTATAATGGAGTACAAAGAATACAACAACGTAAAGATCGCTCAAATGAACCATAAAGCTTGTACTCATAGGGGGAGACGACCGAATATCTTCTTTAAAAATCGTCAATGGAATCCCCAGATGCAGATGAGGTCATATGAGCGATCGCCGGGCCCAAACCATAAGTAATAGGGATCGACTCTGATCCCTCTTAACGGCTGTATTGGTTGTCACAATCCTACTGTTGGGTTACCTCTTTATGTAACTCCATGTCACTAAAAGTGTTTGCATATTTGACTTCTGGATTTTGAGATATCGATCAATCTCCATTGAATTGAACTACTAGGATAATATGATTCGATACATTACAAGAATAAGTTATCGTACCTGATCCCTTACCTAGTTGAAACTATAATCCATACATAGAATGTTATGTAGGGTTCTTCTCTTGGTTTTGCTTGATCACTACTTTATATTGTTGTTTGTGCTTGATCATTAAACCCTAAAATCATCTCTCTGGGTTACTGGCCTTAATGATAGTCAAATCTAAATTGTCTAATCAGTCTAAACATAGTCGGGCATAAAGGATGGATAACACTGGTCCCCTAAAGTATGTCTCGTTTCGGACATGATGTGTTTTGAACCGAAGCAAGTTAAAGTTGCTAGAAGAATTCCCTTTAGTTTCCTAAACCGTCGTTATCCTTATGTAGATTTGTCTCTCAAAGTGTCGTATCTCTCTCTATTTTTCATGATACTTAGTCGATATTTGCTAGTATAAATCTAGAATGTAACCCCCAGTCTTTGTCTTTTTCCACTAAACTTGTTGATCAAGTTAGTAAGCCTTAGCTATTAGTTGTGACTTCTATCCTAAGACATCCAAGGTAATAACTTAATTCCTATCAGTTCAAGAAATTGAATGTTGGGTATGTACATGTGTGCACATTCATTCATGTACACACTTTTGTCATTGGCTCCCAATCACATTTACACATTTATGGGTTGATACTGATATTATGTAATCTAAGTAAAAGAGCATTGCAATTCTTATCATTTCCTTCCATTTTCTATTTCTATTTTTTTGCACTAGAAAGGGATTGGTATGAATCTCATAGGCATGGGACCAGATCCAATCTATTTACTTATATGGACTTAGCTGATTTCAGGCTTATGGGTTCGACTTGCTTTTGCATATATAAGCTAATAACTAGCTTCTCCAACTTCACTTGATCCACTTGATTTGCAACCGAACTGATCCTCTTTATTTCATCACATCTTCCATTAATGAACATGAACTCAAGAAATTCATCAATCCATCTAATACCTTTTTTAATTAAAGCCTTCCCATCCTTTACCATCCTAGCCGCCACCGTTAATTGCATCCTAGCATCTAACTCTACCTAAACCTTGCCCTAACTCAAACCGAATCCAACATCCTTGCTCAACTCCTTTCAATTTCAAGCTCTTCCTTATTGATCGAGTCATGTCTTTACATAGGTGGGTTTCAACGATTTAGACTAGGTTTACGTGATGACTCGATTGGCATTACTTATGCTTGCGGATTATGAACTTAGGGTTTGGTCTTTGGTTTTGTAAAAGAAATGATGTTATAAGGAGAGAAGCGATCAGTGTGGATACAAAGGAGAGGAAGTGATTGGTGATGATAACAATCGACTCATGAGACCAGATGGAAGCATGTTGGAGATGAAGCGAAGTAGTGAAGTCAAGGCAATCGATGATGGAGGGATCGGTTGCTTGATATGGTCAGAGGGAAGGAAGTGGAATGATGGAAGACAATCGGTGATGTGATGCGATCGATTGTGATTTGAGAGAAGGGAACAATTAGGGGCTTAGGGAGTTCGAAATGGTATAAGGTAAATCTTCCCAGGTGAGGGACCAGGTATGAACCCTTCGTTAAGGAAGGATTAGGCATTTTTAGCCTGATGTGGGCATACCCGAACCCGCTTGTATGAACGAACCCAAACCTTAAGAGAATGAGCATAGAAAACAAACTTGGACATGAACAATTGTATATTCAATATGGGACTTGAACTTGAATACTTCAACTAGAATACACATGCATATGCACTTGAACTTGAACGTGTATAACATATGAACTTGAATATGATGTAACGTATGCCTTGAATTGATCTAGATGCTCATATGTACTTAAATGAAAATTCCAAATTCCAACATGCCGATAACCGATCCCGAAGCCTAGATAAAATCCACAACCATCGACATGAAATCCGGTTGGGACGGTTAGCGATGATGGTCACTTCGGTCGAATCCTAGAGTCTTATCACTGCTATTGTTTTAATTCTATGTTGTTTACCACCATATTGGACAACGTCGCACCACAATGCATTAGTTTACACTTTGCATGGGAGGGACAGGTTAATTTTTTTTAGTGATGCTTACCTACTAAGTTTAATAGTTAGGGATTACAAACACTTAGAGCACTTACCTGCTATGGCTACTGAACAGTCTTCTCCATATGACAATTCCGATACCAAATCCAGCTCAGCAACCATATTTCCCTAAAACACTGTAGATCATCAATCTGAACAACCTGAGAGTTCCTATTAAGTACCAGAAATTCCACAAAGTTGTGAAGTAGAAGATGAACTAGCTCTTGACGCTTTAGAAGATGCTATAATCTTAAAAGATCCTACATATTCCATGGATTTGAAAGTCGATGTGGCTTCTCTTCAAAGAATTTTCATTGAACATAGGATTCCATCTGATGATGTATTAGTCCCATCACACTATGACATAGCTAATTTGCCCCCAGGGGGATACATTACCTGTAGTAAGTTCATGTGTTGGGTGGGATGCATTCTACCCTTTAATCCATTCATTCAAAAAATGTTATATTATTTCAGACTGGCTCTAGCTTAGCTGTATACGAATAGTTACGGCTTCGCATGCGGTACATATATGGTAATCCTAGAAATCTTGCATCGTGAGCCAACTCCAGAGGAAATCAGGTTCATCAATTATCTCAAGTGATAAAGGGAAAACCTCCCATATACCTTCCTCAAGGTAGTGCCTAATTGTTAGGTCATAACTGACGCTTGAGAAAAACTTAGCACTTTCAAGAATGAGTGGTTCTATATGCATTGCCTACCTGGTTTCGCAGGACGTTGGTTGAAAGGACATATGTGTCTCTTCAAATTTAACTCTGAGCACTTTTATTCAAGCTGTATCCTAAACTATGTAGTTATTCTTGAAATTACAGGTAGTTATCCATGACACAATGATAGTAGTTACCCAGAAGTGGTTTTAGCACTCAGGGATGCTGTTGCAGAACATAGAGATATTAAATTTCTTATTACGGACGAGCGCATTTTTGCCTTTGGCCAACTAAATAAAGGTCGTAGCACTAGGCGACCTTGGAACACTGAGGAGGGTACTGCCGAAGGAGGAGATGCCGCTAGGCAAGGAGGTAATAATGCCGATCCTACCATGCCATCAGTCGAGGAGGCCCAGGATACCGCAGTAGAAGGCGAAGGAAAGGGTGATGATGAATCCGATTATGGTAATGCGGGTTCTTGCCATGAAGTTGCGGTTGGATCCTTACAAAGTACGCAACCTCCTATACTTAAGGGGGAAAAGGAAAAAAATTGTCTACAAGCTTCGTAAAGGCCAAGTGCCAAGCAATCCAAGCTATCTATCACTCCTCAAGTCGCTCCGAAAAAATCTACTTCTTAGCCCCTATAAAATTTAGAAAACATATTTGAAGGAAAGTTTAACATTCAGATTCTAGATCACATCGAAACTAATAATTTTGTTGATATGAGCATCGTGGGGTCTAATTCTCCTATCATAATTAGTACTGATATTCATCCCACTACCGGATGAGAGGCTACTATAGTCAGCATGACTGTTACATTTGGTTCTTTGGGGGGACAATAGGACACTTACATCCACATGCACTCCACGACACTGTATTGCACTTGTCACGAGCCCTTTAATGTGGAAATTTAACTCATTTCAATTTTCCTTACAAGATCCAAGGGGAAAAACATATATTCCACTCTTTGCAAAATACAGTGTGCCAGATTCAAAGGCCTCGATCAAGCCCACATCACCAGAGTAGCAGTGTAAACATGACTCCAGTTACCATTCTAGTCAAGATCGAAACTATTATGACAAGGGTGATAGGGGTTTCTCTTTGTGTGATTCTGCTTCCAAGCACTGATCTAGATCTAGGTCCCCTCCTTCAAAAGGTCTAGATAGGCAGCCGGATCGACGCGACGATATCCCTCTGGCCAACATTTCATTACATCCATCCTCTACTTCAATCCCTACATAACCGATTGTATCATCACATCCTGACAGATCATCTAAATTCATATGTCATAGTGGTTTCGAGGCTTCTCAGCATAGGCCAGGCAAAGAGAGCACCATTACTTAAGTTATTACCGAAGATTAATATGTCGATAATTCTACCCGCATGGCCCATTTTTGGGAAGAATTCCCAAATGTTTGCTTCGATGGGTTTATGTTTATGCCCAACCTAAAAGAGGGTTCTTCAGAAGGTCCAGCAAATGACCATTGACTTTGTGCTCGATATTCATAACTAGCATAACGAATGGATGAGAGCGGCAAAGAGGATCTCCAAAGACTGTAGAGAGAGGTGGCAAGAAATTGGAAAGTTAAACTGCCAAGAAGTTCAAAACAAACGGATCATTTCCACTCTTGATGCTGAGTTAGATGCCTTTAGGGAGTCTCAGGCAGAGGCTGAAAAAAGGACCAAAGAAGCCAAAAAGCACTCGAAGCGGAGAAATCGAGACAGCTGATTAAGGTTGAGCAGTTGCACAATCGAAACCATGAGTTGATGATCGAGAGAGATACAACCAAAAGAAGTTCAGTCAAATTAAAGACCAAGCTTAAGCATGAGATAAAAGAGAAAGATGAAGCATAGAAAATTAGCTAGGATGCTTGTGATGAACTAGTCAGGGTTGGACTTGAGTGGAATGCTACAGTTGAGAAGGCTAAAGATGTTAATGCTCTTATAAAGAGGGAAGTAGAGGCTACAAAGAAACAAACCAGAGAGGAGGTTATGGATGAGTTGGATCCACTCCTAATCTCTTATAACGCTAATGTCTTGAAGTTCAGAAATTTAGAATGGCTCCAAAGTGATTTCCTCGATCGTCTTGCTCGCGCTTGGAAATAGATAGTTGAAGATGAAAAGAGAGACCTTAGGGCTGAAGAGATTAACTGATGCAACTGGAAAAGAAGTCTTGAGGGCCGAACCCAAAATTTTGCATGAGGGCTTACTCCTAATCTAAGTGGAAATTACCACAGATTTTTGACAAGAGATAGGCGAGTGTTCCGGATCCATGTAGCATGACACTACAGCTAATTAAACTCCTGGGATCCGCATTGTCCATAGTTCCAATATAGGCACCTCTACTGATGCTGGTTATAACCAAGATGAACCGCTGCTTCAAAAATTCACATGTCTCTCCCATATCCTAGAAGGAGCATCAAGTAGTACTCCGACTTACGTGGAAGTTTCAACTAAAGAGGGCATTTCACTGACTTCTCCCATTTTTCAAAAAAATTGTATATCTTCGATCTACATTTATGACCCCTCTCATTGCATTTCTTCATCTTCAAATCCACTTGCTGTTGCTTTCCCTCCCTAGAGCTCTCAACCCGGACCATAAATCTCAACGACAGAGTCTGTAACCACAATGACTTCGACAAAACCCATAACATTCCAAATGAGAAAGTTTTGTACTTTGACGGGAGCTTGGCGGACACTTTGTTGAAGGAAAGAGGTGATTTGAATTAGAAGACTCAAGTTGATGATGACATTGTTATTACTAGGTTTCCCATTCCTTACTAGGTCCTTCCATACATGGGATGGAGCAAAAACTTAAGGTTGATGTTCTTCTTGCAGCAGGTCAAAAAGGAAAAGCTAGAAGTCACCCCTTCTCCGTATTTATATTTCTACCTGAGGATACTATTTTTTCCCCTGTTCACATCTCTCCACCGGGGGCGTTGGAAGTTCTTCGGGGCTGTCTTTTTCAAGCATCCTAGTTTCCACTCCTCTGCCTGGAACTTCCTAGGCACACCTGCTAGATTAACCCATAACACCCCACTCAAGGGTAATAGGAGTGGAAGGAGAGGAAAGAAAAGAGTAGGAGGGGGTTCGAGAGAGATTTCTACATATTCCAAGAAAAGGAAACAAAAGTCGTCAAAGAAGAAGTAACCCTAGGTTTGCACTCCTTTATAGCTTAGGATGGTAGCAGTATCTTTTTTAGTTTGTTAGACATAAAATTGTGCTTGGCGTCCAAGTTTAGCATATAAATAAAAGTTTACTTTTTTCTGTCCGACTTTTGCATAAATTTGTTTAAATGTTCGAGTTATTACGTTTTCTATTCAATATACTTATAATTCATTGATCGTCGTCCAAATTGTAGTGTCATACAATCACCCGTTAATTCGGGAATCGATCCAATAAGTTTATCTCAAGGCCTCCTTTCGGTTGTGGACTTAAGATGTACCAGACGCTTGGCTTGAACCATGGCATTACGCTGTCGAATTCAACAGTCAAGTGATAATAATCCTACCCCTAGTCTCAGACCAGTGGAGAAGTCAGTGGATGGTTAGGTTCTACCCTTGAATTAAGTTTATAACCTTCCTGTCAGATTTAGGTCAGGGTTAGTTAATGAGCGACCAAATCATGCTCATTCGTTTATTTATACTCTTATCCGTGCTCTGGGGATTAGAGTTATTACATGGGCAGTTGGTCGCACCCGTTTGATGCTTATACACTAATCCATGCTTTGGGGACTTAGAAATATTTTGAAAAATGGTCGAACCGTGTTTCCCTTAGTCGATTATATTGCCCCTAGGTTTAGGGTAAGGGTTGACGAGTGATCGTTCATACCATGATCATTCTGACTTCATGTTTCTCCCATCAAACAGTGGGAATGAATTGGTTAGTGGATGGTCATGTCACACCCATTTTACGTAATTCGATTATGGACTTAAGTAATTTGTTGGCACCAAGCTCTGGTTACCTGTTAGTTTATATTAGGTGTATGTAAATGAAAGTTGGTCGCATATCACAACTATTATGTAACACACAAACATTTTACAGAAGAATCTCAAATTCTATTACCAACTGAAGAGAAGTGAAAAAATCCGCCTTATTGCATGGCTTTGAGCGGAAATGCAAAAACAAATGCCGATTGAAATACAACTGAATGAAATGAAACTAAGTGAAATAGCGTCTTATAAGCTTGCTATTCCATATTCTTAGGAGTACAATGCATCAATGGTCATTAGTTTCAAAGTTCCATCTTCAATTTTTTAGCCGATGACATATGGTCTGTCCCATTTTAGACCCATGTGGATAGGGATAGGAAAACCCGTTTCAAGACAAGATCACTAATTTCAAATTTCCTAGTTTGGACTATAGTATTATAGTGTTGGGTAACTCGATGTGGATATGCAGCTGCCCTCAAATGTGCTTTTTCGTGCTTCACATCAATCATGTCCAGAGATCCCAAAAGGAGATCTCGGTTAGTTTAAGGTCGTAGTTAGTCATTTGATGAGAAAGGAATTCAATTTTCACGAGAATCGTGGCTTTGGAGACTCATGCAAGAGAAAATAGAGTATAGCCAGTTGCAGAGTTGCGGATGGCTCGATATGACCACAATGCTAATGGGAGTTGACCGACCTACTTGCCTTTGACCTTCTCCAGAAGCTTCTTCAGAATGGATATTTTGATTTTATTTACAGCTTTGACCTATCCATTAGCTTGACCGTAGGCAACTGCCGAAAATCTTCTCTTTATATAATGCCGGCAGCATAAGTCTTTAAATTCAAAACAATCGAATTAGGTTCCGTATCAGTTATGGTTGTTCGAGGGAGACCCAAATGACAAATAATGTTTCGAACAACAAAATTGATTACTTTTTTCATAGTGATCGTGGGTAAAGGTTTAGCTTCAGCCATTTGATGAAGTAGTTAACTCTATGATGGTGCACTTTGCACCACCTTTATAAATCGGTAAGGATCCATTGATATCAATGCTTTAAGTGGAAAATGGCCATGGGCTGACCATTTGAGTAATTTCCATCGGTGGGGCTTAGAATTTTTGTAAACTTCTGGCACTTTTCGCATTGTCTAGAATAATTAGCTGCATCTCGATTAACTGTTGGCTAGTAATACTCGTAGCAGAGTATTTTCTTAGCAAGAGTTTGCCCTCCAGTGTGATCGTCGCATTCTTCTTTGTGGACTTCTCGTGATACTCGATTGATTTCATTGTGGGCGATAAACCGAAGTAGTGGTATGGAGAAACCCTTTCTAAACATAATTCCTCCTTGAATGATCTAATGTGAAGCTTTGCGGAGGATCTATCATTTTTCATTCCTCCATTTGCGAAGGATCCCCCATTGTAGATAGTTTTTTATAGGAGTCTTCCATGACTCTTTTCCGACTCCGTCTCTAAGATCCAATCGATCTCTATTTGTTCAATGCTTGGAGCATTAAGTATTTCAACCGAGACCAAGCCCATTAGTTGTGCATCCTTTGAACTGGCCAGCTTGGCTAATGAGTCGGCTTTCTTATTTTACCATCTTTGGACATGTGTAATGGTGTAGTACTCAAAGTTGGTCAATAGTTCTTAGACCCGGTCGAGATAAGGAGCAAGTCGCTGCCCCTTAGCCTGATAATTTCCACTTACTTGGCATACTACTAATTGAGAATCACAAAAGACTTGCAGGTTTTCACTCCTTGTTATCTGGAAAGTTTGGGCCCGGTGTTCAATGCTTCATACCTGGCTTCGTTATTCTTTGCAGGGAAATCAAGTTTCAGGGAAGAGCCGATCGATCATTCCTCGAAAGTCACTAACACGATTCCAACGCCTGAACATCGATCATTGGATGCTCCATCTGTGTACATCTTTTAACGGTTGGTTGGTTCTCCACTCTCTATGGAAAGTCATTTGGTGCATTGAATTCAACTATCAAGTCTGCTAATGCCAATCCGTAGATAGCTCTTTGAGGAAATTAAGTGATATTTAATTGGCTTGGTTAGATGTTCTGCTTGAGCAACCTTCTAGATGTTTCAAGTCACTGTAGGACTTGTCGTAACAGTTGGTCGGTGTAGATGTTGATGGTAAGCCTGGAAGTAAGGATGGATTATTCACAATGCAACCAATAAGTAGTATGCGATCTTTTCCAGCTTCGAGTAGTTTCGTTCAATACATGTTAATAGCTTGCTAATATAATATACTGGCCTTTGGATTCGACTTTCTTCGTACAATATGCGGCACTTATGACATGTACCGACACTGCTAAATAGATGCATATGTCTTTATGATCCAACAGCTTGGATGAGATGGGTGGTCTCTCTAAGTAATCTACCATAGCTCGAAATGCATCAATGCAATCCTGCATCCATTCAAAGTTTATTTTCCCTCTCCTTATTAAATCGAAGAAGGGAATACACTTGTCGATGGCTCTGGAGATGAATTTGCTTAAAGCAACGACCTTCCCATTAAGGCGTGTAACTTTTTAACCATTTTTCGGCACTTAGATTTTTCAAATTGCTAAACTCTTCTCAGGATTTGCCTCAATTTCATGAGAGTTGACGATAAAATCTAGGAATTTCCCTGACGCAACGCTGATAGAGCATTTCAAGTGATTGAGTTTTATTCCATATTTTCGAAAAATATTGAACATCTCCGCCATGTCATCGATGTGGTCGTTTGATTTCTGTGCCTTCATGAGCATATCATCCATATATACTTCAATTAATCATTCGATCTGGCCTTTGAACATCTGGTTGACCAGTGTTTGATAGGTAGCTCTAGCGTTCTTTAGTCCGTATGGCTTCGCAACATAGCAATATAGTCCTAGATTGGTAATGAAACTAGTGTGCACTTGGTTGGACATGTGCATCGGGATTTGGTTCTATCCGGAGTATGCATCCATAAATGAAAGTAATGCATGTCCAACGAACGAGTCTACCAGCTGGTTGATTCTTGGAAGTGGAAAGCTATTCTTCGAGCATGCCTTGTTTAGATTTAAGTAGTCAATACATGTCTGCCACTTCCCGTTCACTTTTCTCACGAGAACAGGTTTAGATACCCATTTCGGACAGAGGGCATCGTAGACAAATCCATTCTTTTGAGCCCACCAGCATCCTCCTTAAGGGCGATAGATCTCTCCAGATCCATGCCTCGTTGTTTTTGTTTCATAGAAACTTGCCTTGAGTCAATATTCAATGCATGGGTTTGGCGAGATCCCACACATGTTAGAATGGGTCCATGTAAACACATCAAGATTCGCTCGTAGAAAGCCAGCTAACTCCTTCATCATAACTGGGCTGAGCTGTGATTTGATCTTCATGACCTGTGAGGGACCGTCATGACTAACCGTGATTTCAATCGTCAACTAAGTGGGTGCTTAGGCTCCTTGGCATTAGGCGGAGCTTGTTCTCAATTAGGGTTGGATGTTCTCTGTCCGCCATCCTACGGGGCTTTAACAAACTATTGTAATTTCCTCTTATGAATTAATTGCTCTATGTTATCATGCAAGTAACGACACTCATCTATATTATGACTATAGGTTTTAGGGAACCTACAACACTTTCCTTTTTGCTTCTGCTTCTCCATCGACTCTTTCAGAATTGGTTTTCGATACTGCAGAGTATTGCAGGTCAATAGATAAATGTTTTCCAAAGACGTGTTCAAAGGTGTATAGGTGTTTTATATAGGGATCCTCGGCTTCCTCTTGCAGAATACCATCTTCGTTCATAGTTTCTATTATTGCCCATTTTCTGCTCATTCGGTTTATTTTGAACATTAATATGAACTTTCAAAAAACTATCACCGGAAAGTCTTACTGCTACATTATTCTGTCGACACTTGGGATTGCAACATCCCTTTTTCTAGTTCGCTTTGCCTCCTCCTTTTTCAGAAACTGAGTCGCTTTTGAAAAGAAACGGTCTAATGTGGAAGGAGGCTTTCCTACCAACTAATCGTTAAATTCAGAATCGAGGTCGACTCCCTTAGTCAGTGCCATGAGTATTTCATCGTCATTCAGACTACTGACTGCTGTAGCAGTTGTAATGAACCTTTCTAGGTAATCGTTAAGTGACTCCCTTGGTGCCTAAACCAAGTTAAAGAGAGACATAACATCTTTGCGGCAAGGCGCGTGCATGCTGAACTGCTGCAAAAATTTGTTGCCTATGCATCAAATAAAGAAGTAAACCATGGCGTGGTAACTTAGTGAGCCACATATTCACAACTTCCTTTAGATAAATAGGAAAAAATTTGCATTTGACTGCATTAGGGGCTTTGACGGAGTCCATAAGCCATTCGTACCTCATAAGATGTTGCATAGGGTCGGTTTTTCCCATGTAAGCTAGCATCAAAGGCATATTATACCTCAACGGATACTCTACATGTAGGATGTTATATTGAATGGATTATGGCCCCAGGATAGTCCCCAATTATCATTGTTTGATCCTTGACAATCTTTCATAAGCATCTCACCCTGGGTGTTAAGTCCGACGTTTAAAGTGTTGAATATTCGACTATATGATTTTTGTTTGATGATAATAAACATATATACATTCATTTAAATGTATTTGTTAATATACTATTTTATTTTCACAGATTAAATAAATATTTTATGAATAAAATAAATAACATAGAATTTGAATTCAGACGGATATTTTATTCAAACAAATATTTATTATAATTTTTGAATAGTACAAATTTTAGGCTCTCACTATATATATACACACAACTTCAATTACAATACAATTTTGATTACATCACGATTCACATTTACATTTGACCTCACTACATATCACTCATTCACTCACTCATTCACTCAACTCATATTTTATCTTCAACTTCATTCCAAATTGAATCCAGCATCTGAGCAATCTGCAAAAATATATGTTGATGCAGTAAAATCGAAAATAAAATATTTTTGCAGTATAAAATAAAATGTGATTTTGGAAATTTTATTTGCCTCAGTTATTTGGGTTGTTCGTCATCATTTAAATTTGAATTCATCATACAAGAATAGCTTTTGATAATTCATCGTACACGAACAGCTTGTGACATGCATAGTGTATCACTGTACATTCCGCAAGGCCGTGCCACCAATATATACATTTGATAAAATTACACGGACAAGTGAGCACAGGTCAGAATCAAAAGGTCGGGTTCAACTCAAGTGCAATAAAAATTAATGTCACAATATCAGCAAAAAGTCAAACCCGAGCTCCAAGATGGATTCAACACGGGTACAATTCAAAAATTAAGATGAAGTTCAAGTGAAATCAAAATGAAAAGTGACGTGCACAAGCACAAGAACATGTCAGAGAAGCAAGTGCACCACAAACCAAACAAGGGAAAAACTGCTCAAATTGACAAAATAAAGAGGATAGTGCATACAGACCAGAATGCAAGTAGTATTACTGCAACTTGAACAAGACTCGAGTGCTACCAGAACATAATGAACATATATACAAATGTTCTCAAGACAACCAAGCTAAATATGCTAACCAGAGTACATCATGAAACCAAAGTGCACAGTAACTATCCAAAGATTCCATATGCACACACCTATATACACACATAACTATATGTATGTATACAAGTGGAAATCAATACAAACTACATGAAGACAATGCACAAATATATACATATGTATATACACATGTATAGATACATGTAGTGACAGCAAAATTCAAACCAGCCATGACAGAAAAGCAAGTGAACGAAGTGCACATGAATGCATAGTGCAGATTACTACACCAAGTAAATGGCAACAAGTGAAACAGCGAAACAATAATGGTGCAACAACATACATATATTTATGTATGATCACACATGTATCTACACAATACAGAAATGAACCAAAGCAGACTCGAGCACAGTTGAAGTTCAAGGTAAACTAGAGGTGGCAATACGAAACTTCATTCAACACCAAAACTGAATACAAACTGCAGATACAAGTTCAACAGTCAAAGCATCATCAACAAAGTGAAACTGCATAATCAAACTGCAAATGTCACAAAGGCTCGAGGCTATCAAATACATAGTGCAAAAGATGAATGCATGCACCTGTGCTGACACACAACAAAACACAGCAGAATCAAAGTGTACAAACAGTGGCAAATGCATAAATATCAACGTGGACACATGTACACAATGCTACAACAAAGTGAACAAGTAAACCGAGATCAGCCATGACCAGAGAGAAGCCAAAGCTAATGAACATCAAGTGATACAACAGTTCAGTGAACAAGATCATGTAACAATTTTTTTTTTCTTAAAACATCATGAAACATTATCACGTAATCAAAGCAATGCCAAAGTCGAGTATGCTACAAAATAATCATGCCAAAGCCATGGAACAGCAAAATAAAGTCAAAGAAGATGTCAACAGAGCAAAGTTAGGAAGGTTCAAAAATGACTGAAGACAATCTACAAGCATCAAAAGAAGCCGTGGGTCAAAAATCAAAATACCAAAATCAACACCATAGTAGCCAAGAAAAATGAACAGTTGAAAATCAACACCGTGTTATTCAAGTAAATTGAAAAAGTCAGTAATCATCTCAAGCATCCAAACGAAGATCAATACCCAACACAAATCAAGTGACAAATTCAAACAAATATATACGAACGAGAAAATAGGGATGCAAACCCTATATAAAAATTAACATCATCGGCAAATTTGATCATCCGAGTTCGAGCAAAATAGAGAACAATAATCATTCAACTCAAATCATCAATCGAGTTCAAGGAAGCAAAAACAGTAAAGCAAAAGTAACAAATTACATACCGCAGCAACTCCGAACTCGATCAAAATTGAACGAGCCGAGTGCAAAGAAGAAAGCATCGATTTGAAGTAGCCGAAGGAGATTGATAGAGAGAAAATAAATCGAAGCATCATTAATCGAATCGACAGAAACCGATGCACTTCAATTTTCCAAACCCTTATTTCAGAGGAACGAACGAATGAGAGCCGCCATTATCACAAACACAAAGGAACGGGTCGATAAAAGATAAAGAGAAAGAATAATTTTGGGCCGGCCTTTATATTAGTTTTGGGTTTATAATTATATAAGGCTCATAATTATAATTAGGGTATTGTTTTGTTTTTAAATTGTGTTTAAATTGTATTTTGCTTAAACTTGTGTAATTTCTAGTCGTGTGACTAGGGGACAAACTACATGGCGTAGTTTGAGAATTCGCAACTCAGTGGCTGAGTTGTGGCAGGTTTTGAGCATAGAGTTAAGGCTAGTCGATAGCGGGTGTCGCGAGTTTACGTGTATAAGCGTCTGACTGCTTAATTTCTAGTAGAAACCTTGGGGGCAGCACGTAGGCAGGATTTTGCCAAAGCTGGGTAAATTCTGCGTCGTTCTATTTCTGCATTTATTATTCTGCTATTATCTATGCTGCTAGCATTTTGATATATCTGTGTTGAAATAATTTTACAAGCTTCCGCAATTATTTTTATAATTAACAGCATCACCCTATTCACCCCCCTCTATGGTGAAATCGATCCTACAAGTGGTATCAAAGCTAGGAATAGATGTCAACTTTTGTTTTTTTAAAAAAACTGATTTTTTTTCAAAAACCAATTTTTGTTAAACAATTTGAATTTTTAAAATGTCTTCTTTTAATAATGCTTTTGCGGAAGGTCGGTCAATAGTTAGACCACCAATGTTCAATGGTGAATATGCTTAGTGGAAAAATAGGATGGAAATTTTTCTGAAAAGCATTGACGCTTGGGATATTGTTGAGACATGGTATAGAGCACCAACTATAATTGTAAATAATTAGGAAATAAATAAACCGAATGATTAATGGACAGATCTAGAAAATAAGTTACAGATTACTAATGCCAAAGCTATGAATTCAATTATTTTTTCATTAGATCAGTTTGAATTTAATCGTATCTTACATTGTCTAACTGCACAGGAAATATGGCACACACTAGAAGTGACACACGAAGGAACATCTCAAGTCAAGGAATCTCGCCTTGCCATGATGAGTAGCGAATACGAGAATTTTACAATGGCCAAGGAAGAAAATATTAAAGAGATGTATGGACGGCTTTCCAACATTGTATACAAATCAAAAGCTCTCGGAAAATCATACACAGAATTGGAAATAGTCCGAAAAATCCTCAGAGTCCTTCCACGAAGTTTTGAAGCAAAAGTGATTGCCATTCAAGAATCGAAAAATTTAAAACAAATCAAAGTTGAAGAACTCATCGGAAATCTCACCACTTATGAGCTAGAAATGAAATTCAAGGAAGAGCGTGAAGGAGGTGACACTCCAAAGAAATTAATAGCTCTTAAAGGAACAACAGAAAGTGATGGTGATGATGATGATGGAGCAGCAGAATTGGAGCTGATAATAAAGAAATTCAAAAGGTGGAATTACAAATACGGAAATCCAGCTCTAAATCAAAATTTGAAAAGCATAATAGTCAAAGCACTAGACAACTCAGATGAACAGAAGATCATCTGTCACAAGTGCAACCAACCCGGACACATCGAGCCCAATTGTCCTCAAAACCGACACGACTTTGAAAATAAATCAAAAAGGAGAAATTTGCAGCCATTGTGGAATACAAGTGATGAAAATAATCAAAGTACTAGCAGTGAGAGTGAGAAAGCAGATATGTGCTTTCGAGGTAATATAACTGATAGTGACGATGAAGAGCCAAGCGAGGTATCAAAACTCACTCACTCACGACTACTTATATATTTCCACGAAGTAAATGGATGTTTTGAAAGACTTAGGGAGAAATATGCTAAAATTGAATCATAAAGAGATAGTATGATAGAAGTAAATGACTAGCTTGAACAATTAGTTAAAACCTATCAAAGTAGGATCCCTAAGTGTGATAAGTGTCCAACATTCAAAGAAGAAATTAAAAATCAGAAATTAAAATTAAATTGCTTGAAAATGAAATTCTGATTTTGAAAGAGAGTGAAAATACAAGAAGGGAAAATTCTATTAAAAAGTGCACACAATTATTAAACGAAAACGAATCCCTCAAAACACAAGTCCAATAACTGTCAATGACTTTAGATAAATTTTCAAAAAGTGAAAAATCGTTAAATATGTTATTAGGAAAACAAACTGTTAATACAATTAGACAAGGACTTGGATATAATCAATCTGAACCTATTAAAAGAAAAATTAATCAAGTCAATTCAATGTGCACAATTCGTAGAAAATTTGGACATAATCAAAACAATTATTGGTATAGACCTAAACACGTGAAAACTCTACCAATTTGGGTTCCAAAAGGGACAAATATAAAATCTCTCAAAGTTAAACAAATCTGGGTGCCGAAAGGAACATATATAAATAGTTTTGGGTCTCCAGAAAATTATTTTTCAAAATATTTTGCCACTAACAATCATGGACCTATAAAAACAAATAGGTCACAAAAATCTTCCATCGTGTAGGTGTGGTGGCAGGCTAAGGAACAACAATAGTGTTACTTGAATTCTGGCTTCCAAGGACACAACGAGCGTCAAAGTAAAGTTCCTTAACCTAGTACAAAGGTGACAGAATCACAATGGGAAACAACAACAAAAAATATTGTAAAGGTAAAACAGGTAATGGTATTTTGTTTTGAACGATATATGATGCAATAATCTGCACCGTATTCAGAATTAAATCAGCCAATAATGTGATGATGGAATAAATGATGATTTTGATTCTGACTTATTCAAAATTATTGGCCAATTATATTCTTATTCCAAGAACACCATAAAAATCTCTAGAGTCTTTGAATGACTTCATATGAATTAGTTTGGATTAATAATAGTGCTTTATAGTTGATGATAATACATTTGGTTATTTTACGGCTGACTCTATATTCACGGTTTTTGATTATTTACACGGCTTCAATTCAAATTCAAGAGAATGTCATTTAAAAAGCTATTAAAATTGATTTTTAGATATTTTGATGCACACTTCATGGTCTGGTCTATCAAATTCAATTAATGATAATTTTGAGTGAAAGAGAAATTCAGATGCAGATTACACTGGTAATCTAGTTGATAGAAAAATTACTAGTAGAATGTGATTTTTGAGACATTTAGTAACTGTATCGTTTTTCAAAGAAAATATTTGCATATTTTTCACTTCAAATAATTTTCAAATAGCAGAAATTTTTTCTCATAAAACCCCTTCTAGAAAATCATTTTTGACCTTGTTTTCAGATTGGTCATTTCTAGAAAAATTGATTTTATAATTATTTTTGAATTTATTTTTTAAATTATAACATTAACTAATCTGACTCCCTACTAATTATCGAAAAAGTAATTGAAAAAGTGATGAGTGTTGATATGAATCATATATTATGACTCAAGACGGTATAATTAGTAAATTTCTTTAGAAATTTAAACAAGAGTTATAAAACTTTTTGTTGGTAAAAATTCCATGACCATCTCTATTTCTATCATATTTCTAACGATCATCACTCATCAAAATTCTATATAGTTTGTCGATCTGTGGTACTTTAAACAGGAATAATTCTTTTTTCATTTTATATTTTTAATATATATATAATAAAATAAAATCCAAAGTATTCACTCTCATTTAAAAGTCTTCACGGTTATGTATGGGTGAATTACTTGAAATTTTTGATTATGTGCTTTCATGCTCATTTAAAAGTCCTCACGGTTATGCATGTATAGAACGCATATCAAAAAATTGATTTATTAAATAGACAAGTTAATTCTAATCCCATTTAAAAGTCCTCATGGTTATGCGTCGTTAGAAGATACTTCAATTAAAAAATTTTTAAAAATAAAATTGGAATACTACTAATCTCATTTAAAAGTCCTAACGGTTATGCATGGTTGGCAGGTATTCAAATTCCTGATATAAATATGCCACAAATAGACACAACTGTATGGTTATATATGATGATATCATTCCCATTATTATAAAAGTGGAATATGCGCCTAACAGAGTATTTTTGATTTTTTATTGAAATTTAATATGTATATTCGATTGAGTTTTAATGTTGTATTAATATTTATAACTTTATTTCCATTTTTCTAACACTATTACTCTTTTGCTGATAACAAAAAGAGGAGAGAAAAGTTAAGATTTTGTCAAATAAAATCAAGTAAAGGTCAAATATTTTCTATTTGCATCTAGGCTTATTTGCTTATTTTTATGCATATATGAAGGGGGAGCTTTGTGTAGAGAGGAAGCATTCAAATAGGGTAGCAAATTGAATTTTCAAATACATTGAACAAATTCAAAATCTTAAATATATGTTTGTTATCATCAAAAGGGGGAGATTGTTGAATTTGCGACTATATGATTTTTGTTTGATGATAATAAACATATATACATTCATTTAAATGTATTTGTTAATATACTATTTTATTTTCACAGATTAAATAAATATTTGATGAATAAAATAAATAACACATAATTTGAATTCAAACGGATATTTTATTCAAACAAATATTCATTACAATTTTTGAATAGTACAAATTTCAGGCTCTCGCTATATATATACACAACTTCAATTACAATACAATTTTGATTACATCTCGATTCACATTTACATTTGACTTCACTACATATCACTCATTCACTAACTCATTCACTCAACTCGTATTTTATCTTCAACTTCATTCCAAATTTAATGCAGCATCTGAGCAATATGCAAATATATATTGACGCGGTAAAACTGAAAATAAAATATTTTTGCAGTATAAAATAAAATGTGATTTTGGAAATTTTATTTGCCTCGGTTATTTGGGTTGTTCGTCATCATTTAAATTGAATTCATCATACACGAACAGCTTGTGACATGCACAGTGTATCACTGTACATGCCACAAGGCCATGCACACCGATATATACACTTGATAAAATTACAGGGACAGGTGAGCACAGGTCGATCCCAAAAAGCCAGGTTCAACTCAAGTGCAATAAAAAATAATGTCACAATATCAGCAAAATGTCAAACCCGAGCTCCAAGCTGGATTCAACACAGGTGCAATTCAAAAATCAAGATGAAGTTCAAGTGAAATCAAAATGTAAAGTGATGTGCACAAGCACAAGAACATGTCAGAGAAGCAAGTGCACCACAAACCAAACAAGGGAAAAACTGCCCAAATTGACAAAATAAAGAGGATAGTGTCAATACACCGGAATGCAAGCAGTATTACTGCAACTTGAACAAGACTCGAGTGCTACCAGAACACAATGAACATATATACAAATGTGCTCAAGACAACCAAGCTAAATATGCCAACCAAAGTACATCATGAAACCAAAGTGCACAACAACTATCCAAAGATTCCATATGCACACACCTATATACACACATAACTATATGTATGTATTCAAGTGGAAATCAATACAAACTACATGAAGACAATGCACAAATATATACATATGTATATATACATGTATACATACAGTAAAACTCAAACCAACCATGATAGAAAAGCAAGTGAACGAAGTGCACATGAATGCACAGTGCAAATTACTACACCAAGTAAATGGCAACAAGTGAAACAGTGAAATAAAAATGGTGCAACAACATACATATATTTATGTATGATCACACATGTATCTACACAATACAGCAATGAACCAAACCAGACTCGAGCACAGTTGAAGTTCAAGGTAAACTAGAGGTGGCAATACGAAACTTCATTCAACACCAAAACTGAATACAAACTGCATATACAAGTTCAACAGTCAAAGCATCATCAAAAAAATGAAACTGCATAATCATACTGCAAATGTCACAAAGGCTCGAGGCTATCAAATACACAGTGCAAAAGTTGAATGCATGCACCTATGCTGACACATAATAAAATACAGCAGAATCAAAGTGTACAAACAGTGGCAAATGCATAAACATCAATGTGGACACATGTACACAATGCTACAACAAAGTGAACAAGTAAACCGACTTCAGCCATCACCAGAGAGAAGCCAAAGCTAATGAACACCAAGTGATGCAATAGTTCAGTGAACAAGATCATGTAATAGTTTGTTTTTCTTAAAACATCATCAAACATTATCACGTAATAAAAGCAATGCCAAAGTCGAGTATGCTACAGAATAATCATGCCAAAGCTATGGAACAGCAAAACAAAGTCAAAGCAGATGTCAATAGAGCAAAGTCAGGAAGGTTCAAAAATGACCAAAGTCAATCTACAAGCATCAGAAGACGCCGTTGGTCAAAAATCAAAATACCAAAATCAACACCGTAGTGGCCAAGAAAAATGAACAGTTCAAAATCAACACCCTGTTTTTCAAGTAAATTGAAAAAGTCAGTAATCATCTCAAGCATCCAAACGAAGATCAATGGCCAACGCAAATCAATTGACAAATTCAAGCAATATATACGAACGAGAAAATAGGGATGCGAACCCTATATAAAAATTAACATCATCGACAAATTTGATCATCCGAGTTCAAGCAAAACAGAGAACAATAATCATTCAACTCGAATCATCAATCGAGTTCAAGAAAGCAAAAACAATAAAGCAAAAGTAACAAATTGCATACCAACGCAACTCCGAACTCGATCAAAATTGAACGAGCCGAGTGCAAAGAAGAAAGCATCGATTTGAAGTAGCCGAAGGAGATTGACGGAGAGAAATGAAATCGAAGCATCATTAATCGAATCGACAGAAACCGTCGCACTTCAATTTTCCAAACTCTAATTTCAGAGGAACGAACAAATGAGAGCCACCATTATCACAAACACAAAGGAACAGGACGATAAAAGAAAAAGAGAAAGAATAATTTTGGGCCGACCTTTATATTTGTTTTGGGTTTATAATTATATAAGGCTCATAATTATAATTAGGGTTTTGTTTTGTTTTTAAATTGTGTTTAAATTGTATTTTGTTTAAACTTGTGTAATTTCTGGTCGTGTGAGTAGGGAACAAACTACGTGGCGTAGTTTGAGGATTCGCAACTCAATGGCTGAGTTGTGGCAGGGTTTTGAGCGTAGAGTTAAGGCTAGTCGATAGTAGGTGTCACAAATTTAATGTGTAAGCGTTTGACTGCTTAATTTCTAGTAGAAACCTTGGGGGCAGCACGTAGGCAGGGTTTTGCCGAAGCTGGGTAAATTCTGTGTCATTCTATTTCGGCATTTATTATTCTGCTATTATCTGTGCTGCTATTATTTTGATATATCTGCGTTGAAATGATTTTATAAGCTTCCGCAATAATTTTTATAATTAACACTATCACCCTATTCACCCCCCCCCTCTAGGGTGAAATTGATCCTACATAAAGAGTTGGTGCCAATTGATTTTCGTGTCCCACCTCACCCTATTCACCCCCCTCTTGAGCTATAGTTGTTCCATCATCTATAGGCTATAGTTCAACTACATTCATCGGAGCTCCAACATCCCGATCAATTGCAGCACCTCCATAGAGGGCCCCTCCAACTGATTGGTGATTCCCTTTATGGGAGGAGGGATCGATGCCTTTCCCTCTAAAGGGATCGGGGTCGATCGGGCAAGTTGCTAGTACTGGGCTACTGTTTCCATTCTAATGTCCCCACGATGTATGCTTTAGTTTTACAACATCTGGCTCTATGATAATCGTCAAATGAAAAGGCGTTTTTCGATCTTGATTATGGAGTAGGCTCCCTTCTCGTTTCCTGATGCTGATTCCTCAACTAGTTCATAAAATTGATGTTAGCTTGGATCCGCCAGTTGAGTTTCTGAAGGCTTTCCATCAACTCCTTCATCATGACTTAAAAATCAGCTCTGGCAATGGTATCTGCAGGATTCTAGGGACTGGCAGCAGCTATTTATATGTTCTAATCAACTATTTGAGCATTAGCATCGTTGTTGCCTTCAACAGGAGTATGGGAAGTAGACTTAGTTCCTCTAGCCATTCCATCAGCTTCCTTCTAGATTTTTTTCCAATTCTAAGTTGAAGCGAACTCTACGTCGGTAGAAATCAGGATCTTATCACATGGATAACGAAATCCGCTGGTAGATGATAAGATCTAATTTATTTGAAAACAGATTTCTTGGTGAAAGCACTAAAATGTTTATACCAAAAGTTGGCACAAACACCTAGTAGAGATTTTATAGAGAAATAAATGAAGAAAATCAAATGAAAATAGAGGAAACAGGCAATTAACCAACGGAAAATAAACAAAAACAAGAAAAAATGATTTATAGTGGTTCGGCGCTGAAAGCTTAAGTCCAATTTAGAGATATTGCTTTATTGCTAACTTTGAATTCCGAGTACAATAGGGATCAGATTGAAATCCGTAGTTACGATGGAGTACAAAAAAAATAACAGCGTAAAGATCCCTCAAATGAACTATGAAACCTATATTTATATAAGGAGACGGTCGGATATCTTCTTGAAAAATTGCCAATGGAATCTCCGGATGCAGATGAGGTCACATGAGCGATTGCAAGGCCCAAACCGGGCCATTTCACCTTAATGGCCATGCAAATTCTAACGATCCTTCCAATGGGTCCCTCTTTATATTAACTCCATGCCACCAAAAGTGCTTGCATATTTGACTTCTGGATTTTGAGATATCGATCAATCTATGTTGAGTTGAACTACTGAGCTGATTCGATCTAATCCGTTCCATAGAGGTAGGGAACATACACGATCCCTTGCCTAGTTGAGACTATAATGAATAGTTAGAATGTTATGTGGGTTTCATCTCTTGATTTTGCTTGACCGCTGTTTCATATTGTTGTCTATGCTTGATCTTTGGACACCACCAACATCTCTATGGGATACTGGTATTGATGATACTCGGTTTAACTTGTTTAATTAGTGTAAATATAGTCGATCCAAAAGGCTAGATAACACATCCAAAATCATCTGTGTTTATCTAATATTGATTCAACTACCATATTAGAAATATAATTTTCAAATGTTCCTAAAAGAAATATTGTCAACACATTATACTCCATTTTTTAAAATGTTATAATTTCCCTCCTACAAAAAATTAAATTATTCCAATTATTTTACTTGAGTGTTTCGACCATTTAACCAAGAATCAAACTACATACTAGCATTACTATCATTTTGGAATTCTCTATTGATTAATTTACTACCAATTTCTCCCTTTTTAATATAGTTTTCCACATATTGAAATAATGATTCTCAATAGAAGCCATCCAAAAGCATTTTTTTATAGATATTTCAATTTCATCCAATCAGATTATAAATAATCTTCATTATAAATCTCTCAAAAAATTCCATAGCACAAGCCTAATCAATATCACAAAGGTTTCTTAATCTCATTCCACCTTCCCTTCAGGTTTACAAAATTTTCCCAAGAAATTTTATGATCACCACCATTCCAACTAAATTTTGCACATAAATTTTCAACTTTTTGATAAAAGATGTTGGTTATTCAATAAAAATATGGCATAATCCTATATACTTTAAGTTCAAAGGGAGATAGGTTCTCGAGTTCAATATGCAACTTAAAGGGTATAAGTGTGTCATGGGTCCATAAGGAAATAAGCATAAGTCATAAGTCAATTGAAATTAATTATGCAAATAAGAATTTATTCATGTCTTCATCAAAAATGTCTCGATTCTAGTTTGACCTAATAGCCTTTGAAACCCAATCTCGGGCGTATAAGAAAATGAAAAATGAGGAAGATGATCAACTGAATTCATCCTTTTTCAAGTAGAGGGTATATGCCTATTTAAGAAAACTTCAACTTTTAAATTTACGACATGTGTCATCTAGTAGAATCAACTGTCATGATTTGCTGAGGTAGCACACGCTCAAAATGACATATGGCATAATCGTTCTTTAACTTCTTTATGATGATTAGCATAGTCAGTCCAATGGCAGAATGAACTTGGTCAGTAATATTGAATTTCGTGTTGTGCCCTTCAACGTGCGATGGCTCTAGCTTTCAACGTGCGATGGCTCTTTAATTTTTGTTAGGTGATAGATCTCTTAATTCTTTAACATGTGATAGCTTTAATATGTCAACCTTCGATAGATTAAGAAATCACATGTGATAGCTTTGGAGGTACCATCCTTTGATAACTTAAGTAGTTAACATGTGATAGCTTTATAGACTTCAACCTTCAATAACTCATGTGATCAAAATGTAATGGCGTTAATATTTAAACGTCGATAGTTTATTTGATCGACATGAGATGGCTTTAAAGACTTCAACCTTCGATATCCTATCTGGTCAACATGCGATAGCTATGGAGACATCAACTCTCGATAGCCTATTTGGTCTACATGTGATGGCTTTAGAACCTTAAATCTTTGATAGTTTTTCTTTTACGACTTGCGATGCCTTCAACCCTAGAAACTTGTGATAGCTCATTTAGCTTTCAACTTGTGATGGCTTATTAATTATCAATTTGGGATAGCTTACTTTGGCCTTCATTTTCCAATGGCTTCATCTTCCATCAACATGTGATGGTTTGCTTTCAACCTACGATTAACATTTTTTAGATATAACATTTGCACCCCTTTTTATAAAAGCATTTTATAGTTTAGTATAAAACTCCATTCCTTTTATCCTCTTTTCAACTTAAACTCTTCATATTCTCAAAAAATTCATCCTAGACATGCATTTTTTCTTTTCCTTTTTGATCCAATGGCTAATTTACTTTCTTCCTTTTCTTATAAATAGTCGATTTTCTTCTCTTCTTCTTTTTTACTGGATTTTTATAGAAATTCCTAATCTTGAACTGCAATTAGTTTTCTGATAAGCCATGATTTCTTAAACATTTTCTCTTGGTAATGACTTACCTATTATTAACACATCGATTATAGTATGATTTATTATTATCAGTTGATTCAGTTTGATCCTTACCAATTTTGGATTTTATTGCACTTGCCAATTTCATGATTTCTTATATTTTTCTTCAAATTCCTCTTTAGTTTTTGTTTTAATCCAATGTTAATTTTATTTAGTCGGTTACTTTTGTTAGTGGGTTTTCAATTACTTTAACACGATACCAATTTAACTTTTATTGTTAGTGGTAACATATTTGTTATCTAAATATGTGATAACCCAATTTTCTAACTTACTCAGCATGCGATATCTCACTATGTGATTGCTTATGTAGTTTACTTTATTTAACCTACGATAGCTCAATAATCAATAACTCATTTGGTTCACTTTACTCAGCCCGCGACTTCTCATTTTGTTTTCTTTATTTGACCATCAATAGCTCAACTAGCAATACTCATTTCATTTACCTTATTCAACTAGAGATAGCTCATTTCATTTACCTTATTCAACTAACGATAACTTAACTAGCAATAACTCATTAATTTCATTTACCTTATTCAACTAGCAATAGCCAACTTAGTGATAGCTCATTTCATTTACCTTATTCAACTAGCAATAACCTAACTTGTTTCATTTATTCAACATGCGACGACCTTGTCATTAGTTTATTTACTATTTTCCATAACGTTTGGCAACTTAACTTGTTTTTTTAGTATGGCATAGTTTTATTCATTTCTTCATTTTCTTATCATGTTGGAAATTTTCTAGTCCAATTATGTTGGAAATTCATTAGATTAACTATTTTGGAGTAATTTTTTTCAATTTTGCCTTTCTTTATCAAGATTTTACTAACTTGCACATTTGGTTAAATGACATTGGTATTATGGCTAGAAATAAGAAAGGAAGTCCCAAGGAATCACGAGTAATCCTAAACACAACCCTTCGAAGAGAAAACCTACACCAATTACTGATCTTACTTCTCAAGGCAAGAGAATATAGAATCTTTATTGCATCATTTTGGGAACTTTGGAGTTGAAAACAGAGTTCCAAGTACCTTTGATTGGATCGACGTCCCTTCAGAGGGATTCTTTGCTTTTACTCTTATCCATATTTGGCATTCTTACTACCTGACTTTTAACACTCTCATCACCAAATTCCTGTCTTTCCTCTAGATTGCACCTATTCAACTTAATCAAAATTCCTATAGTTACAGAATAATTCTATATTCTTGCTCTTTAAAGAGCTCAAGTTAAAAGACTTGACCCCTTCTATTATATGTTCCCTTGCCACTCTTCAAAATTTAAATACTAGCCCAAAGGAATTGGGTATTATTTTCTACTCTACTGATAACATGCTAATCTTTGATTATATCAGCAAAACAAGGGATTGGAGCTATCGGTTCATTTACACAAAATGCTACTCTCCAGAGGTTTCTAGAAAGTTCTTTGCCTTTGGTATTTTTATTGGCCTTTTGATC
This sequence comes from Allium cepa, assembly GCA_030765085.1. NCBI lineage: Eukaryota > Viridiplantae > Streptophyta > Magnoliopsida > Asparagales > Amaryllidaceae > Allium > Allium cepa. The sequence goes on from CM060943.1 coordinate 437,447,550, forward strand.
TTTTTTATTTTATTACCATTTTATGTTAACTTTTATCATTTTATTTCTTGTTATTACTTTTAATTTCTACGTCAAAAGACATCGATCCTAAGGTTCTGCTAAAACTGATCACCTTGAGATGCCTCCATGTTCTTAAGGATTCAATTAAGATTTCTTATTGAAGAGAAACCGAGAAAATATTCTTTGTTTCAGCCACCCCATTGGATTGTGTGTGAACCCTCTATGATAAAACGTAACAAATATGGTCCTTTATCTCTTATTGCCACCAAATCAGAAATTTTCGCTGTAAACTCCCTAGTTCAGCGTTCAATTATTGATAGTTCTGAGTACTCCTAATGTCCTATTCTTTTCTTTTTCATGTTAAGAAAAGTAGCGATCACCTTTTTATTTTATTTACTTACATTTCCTATGTTGTCGATGTGCACTTGATCACCATAGCCTCCTTATCATAGATAACGACCCTTCGAATTTTCCCATCTATCCAGAAGTTATAGGAAAGCCACCTTGAGCTCCCGCCTCTAAAGTTGTCTCATCGTCCCTAAATTCTATAGCTGGAGGTGTTTTTCATTAGCAAAAAAGGGTAATTAAAAGGGTATGATGAGATGCATACTTCTTTCGAACCATCTCTTAAGAATTCCAAGGAGGTCGATCATGCTCCAATACTACCATTGGTGCCCATTCTAATGCTGTTACAACTTCTTCTTCATTACCTGCTCATTGCTTGACTGTTGATATCATAAGTTCTCCATGAACGAATTTTTTAGCTTTCCTTAACCATGATTTGGGACTAGATTCACCCTTTGTAAATAATGCTCTTATTCCAGGCTCTGAATGGTTCACAGACTCATATCCCCTTAAGTTTTGGGAAGTTGTTAACACCTATCCTTCAATCCCCTACCCATGCCTCTTTGACTTCAACCAAAGATTCCTTTCCTCTTTAAAAAGAAGCTCTTATCTCTATTTTATAGCAATTTATTCTTGTATGTTCCTTATTTTCCTTATGCTTAATTCATCCAACTGATTTATTACTAATGTTTAGGATTATTTTCAAATAGGAAAGTGTCTGTTCTCCTCTAACAGCCATCTTTGTCTTTCTCTTTGGATACAGAATCATTTTGAGAAATAAACTCCTTACCATATGAGAAGGTGAAGTCTCTTAGGAATGAAGTTCAAAATCTCCAGACTAACAATAGCTCTTTATCCATTTAAAATCTCTGAATCTTAAACTTATTAAACTTGGAGAAGAATAAAACTTGTGATTTGGAAGACATGCTAAAAACTTTGGAGAAAGAGCTTTCCTTGAGTCATGGAAACAAAGCAAGCGTGGCTTGAGGCTTTAGCTAAAATTTCAAATTTAGAAAGGGATTTCAACAGAAAGAAACTTTCTTTCAGCAATTCAATGGCATCTTTACATGATGTTAAGACCAAGGTGTTTGCCTTATAAGTGAAGCTCTCCCTCATTGAAAGGATTAGAACTCCGAAGCCATCTTACTCACCGCTTATAAAGATAATGTTAAACGGCGTTTAGATATGGGCTTTCGTTTTATCCATTTCACTAAGGTAAACTATAAAAGAAAGTTTGATATCCTCCTTGAACGTATCCTAGGCGATCTTTTTGAATTTGGTGACGATAACCTTGTTGATCCTGTTAGGCTCCTAACTTTTAGTGAGCCTTCGTCGGATGACGTTGAACTAGAAAGTGATCAGGAAGACAAGTCCGACGATGACAATAGTGGGGACGATGATGACGGGAATGACTATGTTGGCTATCACATTTAAGATGGTTTACCGAGAAAGGATAAACCTAGTGGCTTAGGCCAGGTGGGTTTGAAGCTCCTCATGATCCAAGTTATGATGCCGATTTTTCTTTCCCTCATATTGATCATGGCCTTGGTGGTTCATCTCCACCAAAGAGTCCTTATGATTTGACCCTTCATGGCCCAAGTTTTCTTAGCCAAGCTTCTTTTGGAACTCACAAGGTTTGACCTTTTATGTCAAGTGCATCAATGACTCCTCCATGGGTAACTTATCCTCCAAACTTTGTTTTCTGGTTTATCTTATTTTATAACAGATAACCTCAACATTATTTAAAAATAAGCATAAAAGGAGGAATAATACCTATATTGAGATTTTGTTAGATAAAAAGAGAGATGTGATCTTAAGATTCAATAGAGAAGGGGAAAGGTTATGTAAGGACTTGAATGAGTCAAATGATAGATATACGAGATTCTTAAAACGCATCAAGTACCTTGAGGATTTTATGAATAAACAGGTTACCTCTCTTCTTCAAAAATCACATTTTCATCAATCTAACTTTCGTAAAGAGAACGAAGAACTTACCACGCTCTTCTGGATGTTGATTGGGGACAGAACCAAGTTAATGGAATATCTTTATTTAGTTTATATCAGGTTTCCCATGACCGACTTTTCCTTCTAAGGCAATGATTATGGAGGCCTAATTAGACATCTTCATAAGAGATGCCTGGATGAGTGTGGATTACATACACATCCCCTAAGAATATTGGAACTTATGTAAAGTTTCCCTACTCGTTTAACTATTGCCTCCCTTCCTCCAGAAAAGATCAAATTCGATAAGGATAGATTCATTGCTGAGTATTATAAGGAGCCCATTTTTTATGAACTTTCATGGTGTTGTCTTATAGTTTTAATTTTACATAAGTTGAGGCTGTAAGAATATACTTAGTAAAATCTATGTGCATCATTGAACTTTGTTATATCATTGACTTGCAGGTTTCTTAATTCACTTTTATTTCTTTGCTTTATCCCTAGTATTTAAACAAATCCTAAGTAAATTGGTCAGATTAAAATGTTATTTTAAGAAAAATTATTTCTTAATTAACAAGTCTCATCTATCGAAATATTGCTTTCTTTGTGACCTTCATCAAGTGTATACTTAATTTACTAACATGGACTACAAATTCTTGGCAGACTAAAGAGACCAATACTTTTACGAGATTCGAACTAAATATGCGAAATTATTATGCGATGAAAATAGCCCCTCCAAAGAATGGGATTTCCAAGGATTTCCTCTAGTTAGTACTCCTTCTACTTTCAGAATCCCTTTAGCACTATGTTTCCTATTTCTCCTTTGTCTTTCCAGAAAAATCAAGATGCACTTTCTTACCCTAAGAACTAACAAAATTAAAGTGCGCAGTAGTACCTATTATTATTGTTTATATGCAAATGTAATAATGTTTGTTGTATTTCAGACTATGAATAAAGTTTTTTTTTGTAGTTTCCGTTCTCTTCATACCAAAAATTAATTATTATTTATCTCCTGATTTAGGACAATGAATTGCCTTTATCTCTCGATGATCTTGGCATTACTCAACATCTTGAGAACATACAGTCTAAATAAGCGAGAGCCGTGGAGAATCGCTCCATTCATTCTATTTTAGGTTTATCTACCATTGACAGTGTCGAAGCTAACAAATGGTATAAGAAGTAAATCCATTTGAATTCTGTTTTAAGAATATCTCATGAAACAGTTGATGACCTCAAAAGAAAATTTCTTCTAAAGACAATGGAATTCTAAATTTAACCATAAAGCCTAATTCATGCTTCAATCATCAACGGTTGGAATACGTTGTGAAAAATGCACAAATTATTCAATGGATTTTTGATTTAGAAATAGATCTACTTAAACCTACGAATGAGTGTCAATCATACAAACTTATCTTGACCGAAGTTATAAAAGGAATCCCACTCTAACACCGAGGAAATCTTCCAAAAGGACTCTCTTGACTATTTCCTCCTCATCTCATGGTCATTTGACATGTAGTTTCATTATGGTCGTTCAAGCTTCTTCACTACTAGAAAATGAATCTGACACCCTCGTTGGACTAAGCAAGTCCTTCATGATCGAATGCACTCAAATGATAACGGAGTATTGGAACAAGTAGTGTAACGAAGCACTTTCAAATCTTAGACTAGAGGCTCCAACCTTGGATTGTAAAAGGAATGAGCTTATATAGAGGATTCAAAAACTTGAGACCAATAAAAATGGTTTATCTCATCAAGTTTTTAAAATTAAGACGTGCTCATAAAACTACCAAGAAGGCATTAATTTCTCAGATTGAGTCCATCAATCCTCTAAACGTTGTCCGCTACAAGGAAAAGAAATCAAAGAAATACATTATTGTACCGATTCATCATATTGTTGGCCACCTTCCATATTAGAGACTTGGCTGGTGGTAAGATTAAAGGATCAATTGACCATCACTCTTTGAATGAGTGCTTCGGCCAGGTTTTGCAATTGGACTGAAGACATTTCATTTATCTCCCTTAGATGAGTGCTTAAGCTAGTCCTGGGGGTAGGACCAAAAGCCTAATTAACCATCACTTTTTGGATAGATGCTTCAGCCAAGCCTTATGGCAAGATCAAAGCTTTTCTTCCATCTCCATTGGATGGATTCTTTAAGCAAGTCTGACGATGGGACCAAAGACTAAGTTGATCATCACCCTTACGGGTGCTTTGATCAGGCCTTATGGCGAGACTAAAGGCTTCTTGTCCATATCCCTTTGATTGGTACTTTAGCCAAACCTAGCGACATTACCAAAGGATAAATTGACCAACGCTCTTTGGATGGGTGCTTTAGTTAGACCTTATGGCAAGACCGAAGGCTTTAATTAAGTCATCATCCTACTCGAAGTATTCTCTTTTCGAAGTCATGCTTTTAGGAATTATGTCCAAGGTGTACAATTTTCATTTTGAAATTTTATCCATTCCTTCTAGTTTCTAAAATTTTTATTTCCTATAAACTCCTACAACTCACATTTTCTTACATAATATTCTATAATTCCAGACAATGCTCCACAACTATCAGTATTATGCCCATTTGCTTCATGGTAATAATAATACCCACCCTCTCTATGTCTTTCTCCTCTACTTGCATTTTTCTTAGAAATCTAGTATTTTAGCCTTTCCTTGGTAAGAAAATATTCCCTTTTCTTGTGAAACCTAAAGGGAGTGACTATCTAAATTTTTGGCATTTTAATAATGTCATTTCTTTGCTCAGTTCGGTATTTCTTTTATCGGTCCATATCCTTACTCTAGTTCTCATTTGATTTCCTTTTCATTATTCGAGGATCTCCTTCTTTCCCTTAAGTGATAAACCAATAATGTCTTTCCATTTCTGAGTAAATTTGTCCAAATCATGTTTTAACTCTATTTCAAATATTATTCCTATAGCTTGAGATTGAATACATTGTCTAGCTTGGGTGAAAGGGTCATCTGTTAACTTGATATTTCTTCTATGTCCTTGGGTTGCTATTTTCTTTTTGTTCATATGATAAGGAAAAGATCGGTTTCTCTCCTATATGGAAAGAATTTAAACTTCGCTTTCTTAGACTATACTAGGCAATTTCTTCTAAAGTTTGAAGGGCTAGATTTCTTAGATTTAGTCTTTTACCTTACTAAATTGTAGGGCACTCCACGAATAGGCCGAACTATACAAGTTCTATGTTTGAAGTTTTTGGTTGATCCCTGAGTTCAACTCTCAATGAAAGCACCATTAAATGTTAAGTAAAAATCTGGTTTAATCCTATGTGCTTGGAGTTCAAAGAGAGATAAGTCTTTGATAAAGTAAAGGATACAAGTGCAAGTCATGAGTTCATATGGAAACAAGTGCTATAATTAGTTTATATGAAAGTAATTGTGCAAATAAGAATATATACAAGTCCCCAATAGCAAATTTCCAATTCTAATTCAACCTAACGGCCATTGAAATCTCAATCTCAAGCTTCTTTGTTGCATATACAAGAAAATGAAAACGAGAAAAATGATCAACATAGAATTCATCCCCTTTCTAGTAGGGAGCACATGCCTATTTACAAAGTACTTTAACCTTTAGATTCATGACACATGTCATCTAGTAGAATCAATAGTCATGATTTATAGAAGTGACATGTGCTCAAGATGACATGTGGCATAATCCTTCTTTAATTTTCCCATGATGACTTGGTATAGTCAGTCCAACAGAAGAATGCCACATGGTCAATTAATATTGATTTTGGCATTGTGGTTCTCAAAATGCGATAGCTCTAGCTACCAATGTGGAAGCACTTTAATTTTCATTAGGCTATAGCTCTCTTAAGTCTTCAACATGCGATAGCTTCAAAGTATTAATATTCGATAGCTTATGTAATCATCATGCGATAGCTTTGGAGATACCATCTTTTGATAACTTAAGTAGTCAACATGTGATGGCTCTGTTGACTTTAACCTTCAATAACTCATCTAATAAACACGCAATGGCTTTGAAGAGTTCAACCTTTGATAACTCATCTGATCAACATTCATTGGTTATGGAGATATCAACTGTCGATAGCCTATTTGGTCAACATGCAATAGCTATGGAGACATCAACTCTCGATAGTCTACTGGTCAACACGCGATAGTTTTAGGACCTTTAACCTTTGATAGTTTTCTTTTACATTTTGCAATGGCTTTGTCCCTATCAACTTGCGATAACTTGTTTGGCTCTCAACTTGCGATAGCTCATTTATTATCAATTTGTGATAGCTTGCTTTGGCCTTCATTTTCCTTTAGCTTCATCTTCCATCAACGTGCGATGGCTTTCTTTCAAACTGCAATCACTAGCATTTTATGGATATAACAAATGGTGAAATTTGGGTGTGTATCCAATACGTAACAATTGATTTTGTAACAACCTGAACTAGTTCCATTCTACAGGATATAGAAAATAATTTACTTGATCAATTATCTAGTTTACCTGAATCTTTTCAAAAAGCAAAGCACACTCTCTATCTCTAATTTTATTAGTAAAAGAGGAAGAATCAGATATTTCACTAGCAGCTAACACTCTTTTTCCATTAGAAAATTTAAGATTCTTATTTGAACAAGAATTTTTTTTACTAAAGCAAATTTTACTTTTTGTCTTATTTAATAATAGCTGTTGTCTAACCCTAAAAAATATTTTTAATAGTTGTTGCATTTTTGAGACCGGCCAGGGTAAAAAAGCATTTAATCGTTCGCATATAGTAGGTGTATTATGATAGTCAAATTTATTGATAGGCTCAATATTCCCTTTCAAATACTCCATGTCAAAAAGAGTAGATAAATATTCCATAACTAAGGTAAACAAATATGAAGACAATGGATCTTTTTCTCCCAATCACCTATTACTTTTATAGTATCCTTTAGCATTCTCTTTAATTAAAATCAAATAAGTAGGTTTGCTTACTCACTCATAAATATGCTCATAAAATCAAGGTGGGAACCCTAAAACTACCATCATGTGAATAGTAAATTTTCTATTGACTTTATTTAATGCCTTTTGTTAATCTATTTTAGTGTACATTTTTCTTTTTCCTTTGCTATTGAAGTCACTATGTTTTTGTAAGCAAGTAAAGTTTTTTCAAAAATTAATCTATTTGTTAAAAAGGACATTGACTTTTAGAAATAATACGAGGCATAAAATTGTTTATTTTATAACATATCATAGTTGAGATTATTTGTAAACAAAATTGCAGCACGCAATACGGGTATGTAATTCCATAAAGATTTAGGTTCTTTAACCTTAAGAATCAAAGTGACCAGTGTACGATTAATTCTTTTTTACAATTTTCCAGTTTCAAAAGCCTCTATGATGCTATTGAATAAGGGAATTTTAATTTGTTTAAAATGTATTTTATAAATTTGGATTTAGATGTTTATTGCCCCTATAATTAACTAATACACATTTCACTTCTTTTATATCAAGAGGAACAAGGAGAATTTTTCTAGCTTCGATATTTAAAGTATTTTTACATATAAGTTAAGGAAGTTTTTAGTTTGATTATCTTCATTGAAATAAGTATAGAAATAGTTAATAGTATCATTGTTAATATCATTTTCTACATTCATTATCGCCCTTAGTCATTGAATTAGCAACCGATATTATTAGAATTTCTTCTCATGCTCATTTTAGCATAGAATTTTTTTTTACGGATTCGTGCCCATAAGTAGACAATTAGGTTTTTATTTTTGTTTCAAATTAGAAGCATGAATATGTAAGGCCTTAACCAATTGATTTTTATTACCATAGAAAATGCTAGTTGTGTTTTTATTTCAATCTTTATCTACTTCAGCTTGTAATAAACTATTAGTGTCCATTGGCTTCTGGATTATGTCAATCTCCTTTAATCTATTTACATTCCAAGATTTTAATACGTTTTTAATATTTTTAAAAATGAAATTTGAATTGATTTGTACCCAACACTGAAAGTTTAAATAATCTTTTATAATGTCTAAATATTCTTCCACTTCGCACCAACTATTTATAAATTTGAAAGGAATATTTTTATTTTTGTTTTGATTACTAAAATCTCCCACTAAAAGCCAAGGTTCATTGATAGATGTAGAAATTTTAAATAATTTTTCCCATAAAATTTCCACTTCATTTTCGCTATTACTAGAATAAATAAAAGAAGTATTGAGAATAAGCCAACCAACATTTTTAAAGCTACAATGAATGAAATAAAAACCAAAATTAACATTTTAATTTTCCAAATATTGAAATTCCATAATGTCAAATTCTACCATTGCATCCTTATTTGTTATTATTTAGACTAGTTCATTGTCCTATGTACCTTAATAAACAATTTGATAAGTTTTGTCATTAAGTTTTGTGTCATTAAGTTTGTGTTCAAGTATGGTTTACTATATTTAATCAACTTTGAAAAGTTTAGTTTCCTAGTTAGGGAATTTAAGCCCTAAATGTTCCATATAATTATTAACATTAATTAATTGATTTATTATTTCTCCTAGCATTTTTACTAGGGGATTCATTTATAATGTTAACGTTTGTCTTACCCTTCTTTTTTAATTCCTATTTCATTTACTTTTAAAACTTTTATTATCTCTTTCCATTTAGGATTTTTAATGATAAATTTTCTCTGAATAGTCTTTGGTCATCAACTCCTAATATGACACTTTTAGACATACTTTTACTATAGATGAAATCATTATTCATGTTATCAAGTAAGTTAGAGAGCATATCCTCTCAGTAGAGATGCTAAGTCAAAAGTCCTACCAACCACTTTTGATTGGGAAAAATGCTTGAATTTACAGGTAGAGGATCTTTATCAGCCTTACTTGGATATATAACTTTGTTAATTGCATTGACATATTGTTTTCTCTTCAATGGTTATCATTTCAGCCTTCAATGAAGCTTTCGTCATTTGTAGCTTGATGTTTTGAGTATTCTAAAGCATATGCTTCATGTTTTAGTCCATAATTATCAGCACAATCAGAAAGATTGATCATTCCAGTGTCCAACACCATATTTTCAGAACTGATATCAGCATAGATTTTATTCTACACTTTTTATGCTAGTTTTTCTACTAATATTTGTTAGAATTCTTAAAAAATCATGAATGAGATATGTCCCATATTGCCAAAAATATGTTCATTTTCTGGTTTATGTAGTATACTCTCAACCCTATATTGGTCCTTAGGGTAAGGTAATTTTGTGCGAGGGGGAGGACCTATATGGCCATGGACTAACACATGCGCGCGCGTCCCCCCGCCCATCCGACAGACCGAACTAGGCAGGGTCGGGTGCGGCTGCGGATCCAATAAGAGTGGACCGTGTTATAGTTTTGCTGTACAGAAGTGAACGATTTTTTGCTGTTTAAATTCAAATAGAAGCGACTAGTGGATTGGACGCGACTGCTGCAAACCGCAACAGTTTCTGGCCGTTGCAAACGAAGAGATGCGATTGTTGCAAGCAACAATAGTACTCGGCCGTGGCAAATGAAGAGGTGTGACTTTTGCGAACCACAACAGTTTTCGACCGTTGCAAACGAAAAGGCGCCGCCCGCCCGTCCGACAGACCGCACCGGGCCGGGTCGGGTGTGGGTGCGGGTCCAGTAAGAGTGGACCGTGTTATATTTTTGCGGTACAGAAGTGAACGATTTTCTAGTGTTTAAATTCAAAAAGAATTGAACGCGACTGTTGCAAACCGCAACAGTTTCTGGCCGTTGCAAACGAAGGGACGCGATTGTTGCAAACAGCAATAGTTTTTGGCCTTTGCAAATGAAGAGGAGTGATTGTTGTGAACAACAACAGTTTTCAGCCATTGCAAATAAAGAGGCACGACTGTTGCGAATGTAACGCTTTTTGGCGTTGTAAATGTAGGGATGCTACTTTTCTCAACGGGTGTCGCCATTGGGAATTCGGCTATAAATAAGGAGGAAACCTGAACACTTTCCTCACTCAATTTTTCTAATTTTTCCCTTCTTCCTCTTTGTTTCTTAGTATCAATAATCCATGTGCTTTTGCATATCACACAGAAGATCATACACATCACAATCTCGAGCAGATCACATCTGTTGTATCTTGGGAGACTTTGAATAACGTCCTAAGGAAATTGTTACGACAAGCCTCAAACAAAATTTCCTTCTTCAACCGGTTAGATTTCTAGTTGATTTATATACTTGTATATATATATATATGTATATATATATATATATTGTTTTTCATTTCAGCGTTGTGCTATTTCTTTAAATAGTGTAATGTTTGATTTATCGCTATAGTTGTTAGTTGTTGTAATTAATTACAACATACTTATTGTTAAAATAACTAATATAGAATTCCAAAGTAGTGGAAATCTGAGTTGTAAACTTATGAGACAATTTAATTATTGATTAGTCTTTGTTTTGGCATACTAGATGTCAAACATCTTAAGACTTCCCTGTTTTCGCTAAAACAGAGATGGCAAAAGTCAAACTATCAACAAAGGCTACTGCTCACAACAGGCCTGATCCGTTCAAAGGAGATGGTGATGACTTCATAACATGACAAAATCAAATGCTATTTTATCTCACCACACTCGGTATGCAATGGTATCTCGAGGATGAGGAACTGATTCCTACACAAGGCAAGGAATCAGATGTTGATATGTGGAAGCATTTCAATTTTCTATGCAGAAACTATATTTTAAATTATCTCGATAAGGTGCTATATAAAGTATATCAGGCCTCTAAAGATAGCAAAAGCACTCTGGAATGCACTTGCCATGAAGTACAAGACGCAGTATATCAGTCTTAAGGAATTTATTGTAGACAAATTCATGGACTACAAGATGGTTTACTCCAAATTGGTGACTGCTCAACTGCGTGAACTGCAAATCATCATTCATGAACTCGAAGCGGAAGGTCATAAAGTTGGAGAATCGTTTTGGATTGAAGCCATCATGGGAAAACTGCCGCCGTCATGGAGAGATCACCGCAACTATCTAAAGAATAAGAAGAAGGAAATCTCTTTACAGGATCTCAAAGTCCGACTAAAAATTACGGCAGATAACCATGGAGTTACAAAACTAAGCGAGGAGGCATTTGTGGCTGAAGGGTCAAAGACCAAAAACAAAATGAAGAATTTCTAGAAGAAAAGAAAAGCTCCAGACAACAAACCAAAAGACAATAAATGAACCAAAAAGTTTAATGGCAAGTGTTGGGTTTGTGGAAAGCTTGGGCATGCCGTTAGAGATTGCAGACACAAAAAGGAACGCAACAAAGAGGCAAATATAGTAGACAACATGGAAGTAGACGAGTTCAACTTCCCAGCAGTTGTATCTGAATTCAATTTGGTTCAGAATCCTAACCAATGGTGGGTAGGCATAGGCACTACTCGTCATGTATGCTCTGACAAATCCATGTTTTCTATATACCAGAAATTCAATCACGAAGAAAAATTCTGTGTAGGTAATTCTGCAGTATCCATGATCGAAGGCAGTGGCATAGTAATCTCAAGTTTACTTCTGGAAAAACTATAAAGTTGAATGATATGCTCCACATTCTAGACATACGCAAGAATCTCATCTCTGGTGCAGTACTATCGAAGAAAGGATTCAAAATGGTGTTCGAGTCAGACAAGATGGTTCTGTCCAAAGCTGGAATGCATATCTAAAGGGGATATTTATGTGATGGCCTATTTAAGGCAAATGTAGCCGTTATCGATAATAAAACTATGTATTCTGATTGTGCTATTAATAAAATTGAAGATTCTTACTTGCTTGAGCATAAAATTTTACTGTGGCATGATAGATTGGGACACATAAAGTTTTGAAAAATGTAAACATTATCAAACTTGGGATTAATTCTGAAATTCCAAGTAGATAAGAACTAAAAATGTGAGACATATGTAGAAGCAAAAATGGTTAAAAAAACCATTTCAATCTGTTGATAGAAGCACCGAACCATTAGGTTTGGTTCATACAGATTTATGTGATTTTAAATCATTACCTATAAGAGGTGGGAAAAAAGTACTTTATCACGTTTATTGACGATTATACGCGATATTACTATGTATATCTTTTCAATAGTAAAGATAAAACAATTACTTCATTTATAAAGTACAAGGCTGAGGTAGAAAATTAGATAAATAAAAAGATCAAGATATTGAGATCTGATCGAGGTGGAGATTATGAATCACCATTTGGACAGTTCTGTACCAAAAATGGTATAATTCTTCAAACAACAGCACCATATTCACCACAACAAAATGGTATAGCCAAGAGGAAGAATAGAATGTTAAAAGACATTATTAGTGCCATGCTTTTAACCTTTGATCTATCGATGAACTTGTAGGGGGGAAGCCTTAAATATGTCTAATCATATTTTAAACAAAGTCCCTCACAATAAAACAGGAACAATTCCATATGAGATCTGGAAAGGACACAAACCAAGCTTTAAATGCGTCAAAGTGTGGGGGTGCTTGGCAGAAGTTCTATTTCTGCCTCCTAAGAGAGTCAAACTTGGACCAAAAAAGTAGATTGATACTATCTAGGGCCAACCCAAAATAGTAGTGCCTACAGATTTTTGGTATTCAAGTCTGAAATAGCTGATATTCATGTAAATACAATCATAAAATTTAGAGATGCCTCATTCTTTGAAGATGTTTCTGCACAAAAGGAATGAAGGGAATAATGTTCCTAAAAGGACATGAGAAGAATCAAGCAATTTACATGAGGATGAAACTCATCATGAGATTGAGGAAGTTGAACCAAGAAGAAGCGTAAGGACTAGGACTTCCAAGACATTTGTTTGGATTTTTTCACATATGCGTTAGAATATGAACCTCAAACGTACAAGGAAGCAATGTCATCTTCTGAATCGTCATGTTGAAAAGATGCAATCCAAAGTGAAATTGATTCAATTATAAGTAATAAAGAAATTTTTGATATTCCACCTGGAATAAAACCTATTGGCTGTAAATGGATTTTCAAGAAGAAAATGAAAACAGATGGCTCTATCGACAAGTATAGAGCCAGATTAGTAGCCAAAGGATATTGTCAAAAAGAAGGAGTAGACTTCTTTGATACATATTCGTCGGTAACACGAATAACCTCTATAAGAATGCTAATAGCAATTGCATCGATCTATAATCTAGAAATTCATCAAATGGATGTAAAGGCAGCATTCTTAAATGGAGATCTCGATTAGGTGATCTACGTGAAACAACCTGAAGGTTATATTTCCAAAGGAAATGAAACAAAGTCTATAGATTAGTAAAATCATTACACGGACCAGATGTTGGAGCCAAAATATTTTTCCAATTGGACTTGGCTACCGATTTGTGGATAATTGAGGATAACAAGCAGAATACCACATTTTACACTTCGAATGGACTGTGTGAATGGGAAGTGATGCCTTTTGGATTGACAAATGCTTTAGCATATTTTGTATATTTAAGAGTAGGTTTTTTAGGGGGGCGATTGAATAATTTCGTCGTAGTGTTTGTGGATGATATCTTAGTATTTTCCAAAAATGAAAATAAGCATGAAAACAACTTAAGGGAGGTACTAGGGATTTTGAGAAGGCACTAACTTAAAGCCTAATTCTCAAAATGTCACTTTTGGAAGAAGGATGTGAGATTTCTTAGACACATTATTTCCGAAAAGGGAATGTATATAGACTTCACAAAGGTAGAAGGTATTCAAGATTGGAAGTTTCCAAAGAATCCCTTAGAGGTTGGAAGTTTTCTTATTTTGCTAGGTTACTATTGGAAATTCATCAAGGATTTTGCGAAGATAGCAATCCCATTAACTCGCTTAACAAAGAAGAATCTAGTTTTTTCATAGGATAAGAAATGCATAGAAGCATTTGAGGAGCTGAAGGAGCTATTAACTAGCATGCTAGTATTAACTATACCCGATGGGATGAAGCCTTTCACTGTTTACACCGATGCATGTGACACATGATTAAAAGTTGTTACTATGCAAGAAATAAGGGTGACATCTTATGCTAATAGATAGCTGAAGGACCATGAGAAGAGACACTGAACTCACGACTTGGAGTTATCGGCCATCATTTTTGCCTTAAAGATGTAGAGGCACTATCTTTTCGAAGAGAGGTTTAGTTGTTTATCGAATATAAGTCACTAAAATAGCTATATTTCCAAAAATATTTAAATTTAGAGAGTATAGGTGGATATAATTTATAATATTATATGACATTGGGATATAGTATACCTAAGGAAATGTCGTCGCTAATGTCCTTAGCCGGAGGCATGCTAGTTTAGGTTCTATATACGGGTGGGGGATGTAACAGCCCGATATTTTTAGCCATTCGCAGCCGCACAAGTCGGACTTGAATTGCTCAAAATACCGCATTGTAAATAAATTTGGAGCAAATGAAATACAAATCACAGAATTAGAGACACATTACAAACAGAATACCTCGCAGCGAAATATAAAATACATAGTAGTTCATGAAGCTACTATGGCAGAGTCTCAAACCAAAAACATAATACAGTCTGAAAACAACATAATAGAAATCCCAAATACATAGAAGTTCACTAATACATGAGATAAACTAGAATAGCTGAAACAGAAAGTAGATATAAATGTAGATAAGCAGAAACTCCAACAAAGACCAGCTCCAGAAAGAGAATCCAAAGCTGTGAATACTCAGGCTGACCCGAGCGTAAAGTAAAACACAAAACACTCGAGTCGGGACAATATATACTTATATAATGTAAATCAACTCAAGTGAACTGTAGTAGAAATGCACAATAACTTAAAGGATGCTTGGGATCGCCCATCCTCTAAAGATCAGTTAAATCGTAAATTAAATACATCCCATGGTTAAAATTTCAAAATAGTATTTATACTTCGAAATCAAATATCATTTAAAAATTCAATATCATTCAAAATCCATTTAAAAATATCAAAATATCATACCTTCCAAACCACATTCATTTTTATTTAATTTAAATACCATTTCAAAACACATTTCAAAATAGTTTATATTCCGTTCGGGTATGTATCATTTCAACCCATAGTGATTCTAATCTAAAAGGAACTTGCAGTGTGATAAACAGATAAAAATAATAGAACATCATAATATAACAGTAACATATGATATAACAGGTGTTTAAGCATGGGTGAACATCATAAAATCATAACATAGCAGGTGTAACATGATAATGCATTTTACAGAATCAAAAGGGGTCAATTTACTGGTTACAAAAGTACATATTGTCGGGTGAGAATAACTCACCGGTTTGAGCTGATGACCCAACGACAAATTTCACAAACGGGATCTACACAACCATAAAAGCACGACACAGATTCGAATGGAGGAGCCAAATGTCAAATTCCTTGAATACACATCAAACAAAACAATATAACAACGATGAGTTTCAAATCAACTACGATCAAAACTACACTAGAATAGACTGCACAGAATCAAATAGAAATGCTTGCGCTTGCTTTTAACCCTTACTAGGCTCAGCCATAAGGGGAAATGCAAAATAATGGCAGGTGTTTGGGTCAAGTTATGGTGGGTATGGGCCGGCCTAGATGTCATTTGTGATGGTGCCAAAGTGGGTGAAGGGAATAATACACATAAGCATGAATACATGCATTTGGTCATGGGTTTGGGCTCGGCCAAGGCTCCAAGTGTCACGGACAGAGGTGTGGGGCCCACTGTGGTGGTGTGGTCAAGGGTGCTGGAGGTGGTGGAGGCGTGGTAGGTGGCGGCTAGAGGGGTGGTGAGGTGATGGAAGTGATGTTGTGCTCGGCTAGGCTAGGAATTCGGGTTGTTTTGAAAAGTTTGTGGATGGGCATCACCAAGGGGGGTCACGACTTGGGTGGCTGGTGAGGAGGAGGTGTTGGTTGTGTGCCATCAGGTGGTGGAGGCGGCTAGGCAGCAAGGTAGCATGGCCGAACCTAAATGGAAGAGCAAGTGCAAACATAAATCAAAAGGAATAAGCAATAAAAGTGAAAAAAAGAGATAAAAGAAATATATATTTTTACCAACTTCCCAAGCATGTGATGGCCGAAATTCATTTCCCAGGAAGAAGGAAAGGAAGATACGTGAAACGAAAATGAATTAGTCGGCTGAAATGTGGGGAGTTATGCCAAAAGAAATAAAGAGTTGTGAGGAAAATGAAGAGGTGGAATTCAAAAGGGCAAAAAGCAATTCAAAAGATATATCCTTATTTAATTTATATAACTTTATATTTATGGAAATAATAATAATGCCAGATAAAATTTCGAAAATTTATCAAAATATAAAAATTTATATTATATTTTAATTATATAAAGTTAAATTAAGAAAAATAGCTAAAAATAGCGAACTAGACTAGAAAATTTGAAATTAAATAGAATAATTTTTAGAAAATTCATATGAGCTTGTAAAATATTTTTAAACATAAATAATAACATAAAATAAAAATACATTCACAAAATAAATATATAAATTTTAATTAAATATAATTTAAATGAAGAAAATAGCAGGAAAATAGAAAACAGCCTTTAAAAATAGGAAATAAATACAGTAAATTTTGAAAAACTTTTATTATCACTTTAAAAGTATTAAAAAACAAAATATACACAAACAAACATATAAGAACATATTAAAATAGAATATAACATAGAAAATATGATTTATATAATTTAAAATAGACAAAATTTCAAAATAAAACAAATTATACTCAAAATTGAAATGTACATAACTTTCACAAATTAAATCCATTTTCAATGAAACGAAAAGCAGTATTCAAGTTATTAAATCTATTTTCATAATAAAATATAAAATTTAAGAATTTAAATATTTAAATTTGAAATTTAAAAGTCAAGTTTTGACCAGTTTGAACAGAAATTCATCTTTCAGTAAAATATCCAATTTATACCGGTTTGAAATTATAATTCACATAATAATCAACATCTACATTTAAAAATGAAATGTTTGAAATAAAATAAGTTTAAAATAATTTCAAAATAAAACAAAGTCAAATATTAAAATATATGAAAAATCTAGGGTTGTTACACTCTCCCCCACTCAAATCTTTTCGTCCTCGAAAAGGAAGAAAGCGAAGAAACAACAAGAAAGAACAATAGGTTGGAAGACATCCTGAAAGAAGGTAGGGAAAAAGTAGCTAGGAGGGAAAGCAGGTTGAAAGACCTGGATGAACCATTATTTTAATTTTTTTGTTTTTTTATATATTTGACATGTTAAACATTTAATATGATAATTAGTTATTTGATTCAAATTTGATAGTTCGAAGTATACAATATTTACGACATTTAAAATCATGATTAGAATTTCCTTTATACAATACTTTACCAAAATACTTTTATAACTCGATGTCTTAACAAGTTTACTTTCGTTCCTGTAGATTCGGGCTATGCGTTGATCAGGCGCAAAGCTAGAATTCTCCAAGTACTTAGTAGACCTGTTTCAACACCCAGTGAAAATACTAAAAAAATAGGTTTGAGAAGTTCCGCTCAAAATCCAATGTCAAATGATGATAATACGATAGCAGTGGCCCGCTGCTGATCCAGTATTTACGAAATGGACACAACACTTTCTAGAAGATCCTTCTACCTTCCGGATTCCAGAAAAATATCGTAGCCAGTTCGTAAACAAGAAACCATCGACCCCTGCTGCAGTGGTACGCTGCTGATTCAATGATTTACTCAACGGATGCACTTCCTTCCCGGAAGATCCATAAACAACAGATCCTAGGATCGAAAGCGCCTCCATCGGGTAAACTAAAGAACCATCTACCCTGAAAAAAATCGAGGAACTCATGAGTTAAAGTCCGGACAACCATATCAGTTCGAATCCATTTCTGAATTCACCCAAGTCCATTAGGGTTTATCAGTTGAATCCATTCCTGCATTCCCCAAGTCCATTTGGGTCGAAGCATATCACTATACTTATTCCGGAGGGTACTTCCATACCTCTTACATCAAAATATAATATACCATATATAGTAGCCCTTCAAAATCATAGCTTCAAATATCGCACTTATATAAATTCCATTATATATAAGATTTCATTTTCAAATCGAATACTTTCCAAAATCAATAGTATATCAAATCATACTTATATAAACTTCGATTATATAAGATTTTAATTTACAAATTGAGTACCTTTTCAATTTAACATTTTCAAATCAACTTCATACTTATACAAATCCATTTTATATAAGTTCGATAACCCCAAATCAAGTATTTAGTAAAACAAGGTTCTCAATTTTAATTTGTTTCAATAACATTTCAGTTTCAAAATCATATATGATTTCGCCTCATTTCTCATAAATTACATATACTCAGTTTTAAAGTTTCTTAAAACAATAGATTTAGAAAATAATCCAAATTTCCAAATCAACAAAAATTTAGGTTAAACAAATTCATTTCCATTTCAAACATATATTCACTTTCAATAATCATAATACTTTCAATGTTATAAATCTTTCGAAACCAAAATACTTAAAATCATTACACTTTGAAAATCATAACTTTTCTAAATCATACATTTGAAATCATAAAACATACCTTTAATTCTTTACATTTCACAAATTTATTCAATTTAAACCCAAGTTTACAAGTTCCAGCTTTAATTCAATTCAAACCATCAGTTTCAATTCAATTTAGTTTTCCAACAATAGCATTTCAAATATTATCAAATTTCAAATAAAGATTTGATCCGCAAGATAAACTATTCAATCTTTAATATATTTCAGAGCTTAAATGTACCGTATTCCAAAACTAAATTTTATAATCTCATATATCTTAAATTTTACTTCATTATTACTTAGTTTTGACATATTCATTTCATAAATCCATCATTTTTAACTAAACACAAATTACAAGTAAACCAAATATCCTTTCATACAAATATAAACTTTAAATTTCATTTATCAAAATCAGTTATCATTCCTGATTCACATTCTTTATCAAATAAAGATTATATCATTCAAAGCCTCATTATCAAATCATTATTTGAATTCAATTTCAAATATTTAAATTTAAACATCATTTTAAAAAAATATCAAATATATCATTCAATTATTATTTCAAATATCATTACAAAATACATTTCAAAATTCCATTCAAAATTCATTTCTCATTACATTTCATTCCATTTAACACATAACCAAGTAAACCTTATTTAAATTCAAATTCAATTTAAATTCCTTAAAATTCAAATTCAAATATTAAATTATATTCAAAACTCCTTAAATTTCACAAATAATCAATTCCAACATTAAATCATTTAACTTTTTAAAACATAACTCAACAGTGTTAAAATCTATAACATTACGAAACATTGTCAAATTATAACAATGACAGCATTTAAAAGTGCTATCGTAACTTATGGTTTCCAAAATAGTTTAGTTCAAGAATAACGGCATTTATAAGATGCCATAATAGATATTTAGTTAATTCAAACAAAGTTAAATTAAAAAACAACAGCATTTTAAAGTGTTGTCATAAAACTATAGCATTTTAGAAATGCTATTAATAAAATTCCAGATTTTATTATAACTTTTAAAAAAAACAATACAACTTCAGTTTTAGCAAATTTTAAACTTATAAATCATATTTCTAGACTTCAAAATTTCACATTTAAATAATTTTTAACATATGATTTATCACAGCAAAATTTTAAATCAAATATTCAATTTAAAACTCACTTTCATTTGTTAAGTCAAAATTCACTGTTTTTCTTAACTTATAAATTTAACAAAAACTCAACATTTTACTTCAAATATCTTTTCAAAACTATATTTCGTACCAGTATAATTTAAAATAGTCTTATTTATTTCACTCCACAATAGTTTCAAACTTATATAAATCATATTACTTTATACATTAATCATACCAAACTACACTTATACTTTATCAGATACCTTATACCATTCAACATTTCTTAGCTTTGAAAAGTTAATATTTATTTCGAAGTGCTCGAACCTTCAAAATAGTCGAAGAAATCATATTTTCAATCCAAGAGTTGGAATTCACCAACAAATTAGTAAATCGATTCCAATTGGTAAGGTTATACCAAAACAAATCTGAATCTCGAGGATTGAACACCGGCTTATTTTAAATCATTTCAATTATATATATATATACACATATCTTTCGAATATCAAACCATACTTCGAAATCGAAAATCAAAATTTGGTTTCATAAAATCACCGCATAACAAGGCTACTAGAGTGGCCTCTTTCCCACTCAGAAACTCAAAAATCAATGTCGATGATGCATGTATTCATCACCGAAATTATTTTTCAGCGACATAAGTGGGTTCTGGACTTTTATTTCTTGAAACTTCTTTGGAATCTCTTTGATATCATTGGAATTCATTCGACTACATTTGAAACATTTTTTATTTGGAAAAATATCTTTAAATCATATATTATTATATATTTTCCAAAATCTTAAAAAACCATTTCAAAACACCAGGAGTTCGATTCCTCGAAATTTAAATTCAAAACCCTTCATTTATAAATCATTTTTATATAAATCGCATTTTCTTATAAATTTCTAAAATTTCAAATCCTTTCAAAGCTTCAAATTTTCATTTTCCAAAGGTAAAAATCCTTATTGAAAACATTTCACTTTTATATACAAAATAGGGTCATCCTTGTCAAAATAATAATTTCGATGTATGCACAAATTCAAAATACAATCAAACACAAATTTTCAAAGAATGATTCAAGGTTAGATTTCAAGCAATACGGAGATTCGAATTTAGAGGAACTCTAATCAAATAGAATTCTGTTTCGAAGACAAGCTCGAACGAAGATAAGACAATTTTGTTACCAAATTGAAGATGATAAGCCTATATAAATCGCAGGCGACCTTAACTGGTCAACCGTGACTTCAGTAATATAATCAATTCGGAAATCTAAGGAAAATCGACATTCGATTGCCAGAGACAGAATCCGGGTAGAGCAGGAGATAGATAGCATCGAAAACCGAGGATACAGGAATCTCCGGTGAATCAATGCCAATTATAAAGGATTTTCACACCTTTACGAATCATTCAAAGATTTGCGGAATCACCGATCTTTATAGAGGTCATTCCAAAGTGGAGTTATGAAATGCTCCAAAATCAAAATGGATAGAATAGGGAAGACAAGATTGGATTTCAGAACAAGTGGGAGCGTTCCAAAGTTCAAGGAATCCTAATCGATAAGAATCCTAACCAAGAGATTTCTAACAAGATGGATACTGAAGGGATGAAGTTTTGAAAATCTTGGTTTCAAAATAAGAAAATTTTTATACCAAAATAATCTTTGAAAATCCTTTAAAAATCATTTGGAAATTATTTTATACTTCGAAAATATGTTCTCTCACAAGAAAGGATTCTGAGATTGATTTCACTCATTCTAGGGTATTTCTACCCTATCTCTAATGAGTTTTTGCTCCACAGGCTATGGTTTGCCTAAAACCTCGCTTTAATACCAAATGTAAGAACCCGGTATTTTTAGCCATTCGCAGCCGCACATGTCGGACTTGAATTGCTCAAAATACCGCATTGTAAATAAATTTGGAGCAAATGAAATACAAATCATAGAATCACAGACACATTACAAATAGAATACCTCGCAACGGAATATAAAAACATAGTAGTTCATGAAGCTACTACGGCAGAGTCTCAAACCAAAAACATAATACAGTCTGAAAACAACATAATAGAAATCCCAAATACATAGAAGTTCACTAATACATGAGATAAACTAGAATAGCTGAAACAGAAAGTAGATATAAACGTAGATAAGCAGAAACTCCAGCAAAGACCAGCTCCAGAAAGAGAATCCAAAGCTGTGAATACTCAGGCTGACCCGAGCGTAAAGTAAAACACAAAACACACGAGTCAGGACAATATATACTTATATAATGTAAATCAACTCAAGTGAACTGTAGTAGAAATGCACAATAATTTAAAGGATGCTTGGGATCGTCCATCCTTTAAAGATCAGTTAAACCATAAATTAAATACATCCCATGATTTAAATTTCAAAATAGTATTTATACTTCAAAATTAAATATCATTTAAAAATTCAATATCATTCAAAATTCATTTCAAAATATCATATCTTCCAAACCACATTCATTTTTATTTAATTTAAATACCATTTCAAAATAGTTTACATTTCGAAACAAATTGCTTCGTTTAAATCATTAAAATGAAGATATTATATTTAATAATTAAATTATTAAATTTTCAAAAATTTAATCTTTCAAAGTTCATTCATTCACTTAAATTTGTTAAAACAATGAAAATTCAACTTTCGCAGCATTTAGAAAGTGCTACGGAAAGTCACACTTAAAACAGTTCAATTTAACAAAAGACAACATTTAAAATGCTGTAATAGGGTTCCATTAGTTTCAAATAAACTTAGTTAAATTCAACCATTATAACATTCACAAAAATGTTATCACAGTCTTTAATTAAATTGAGTCATTTGGTTCATTATTATCAACTACAGCATTTACAAATGTTGTATTACCCTTTACATTAGAATTAATAGCATTTTAGAAATGCAGTAATAACTTCAAATATTCAGTATAATTTCACAAACAAATATATTTTTATTTAAACCATTTTTAACTTATAAAATCATATAATTTCACTTTTAAAACAATCATTCAAATACCCTTATATTCATGATTTTATAAAGTTAAATCTCTATTCAAAAATCAAAATTTAATAGTTATTTACTTATTAAATTCCAACATTAAATTTTAAATTCATTAAATTATATTTAACTTAACACTTAAGTTTAAATTTTCAAATATAACTTAATTTCATTTTTATTTACTTAACTTAAAATTCACTTTTAAGCCAAATTCACAAATTTCCAATTTTAGTTATATTTCAAAATTTCAACTTAAATATTCATTCATTTCACATTTTAACTTAATTCAAAAATCATTAATATATTATAAAATTATTTTAAATTCATTTAATTCAAAATATCATAAATTTATCATATTTTCGTATTTAATTTAAATTCCATTTATCACAAAATTATAATTTCCAACAACTTACATTTCAGATTTTCTAACTTTACCATTAATTTATTTCACTTATAAATTTTCAGAGAGTCAATAATGCTTTACAAAAATTATTTTTGATCAAATTTAAATCAAAATATTATAATATTTACATTCCTAAAATATTTAAAATTTTAAGAAAAACATATTTTAACAACGGGTCTGTATTTCATTTTCTAGCCTAGGTAAAGTGATGCGGGTAATATATCATTTCAACCCGTAATTTACAAAGAAAACCCGGATTTGATCATTTCAAACCCGCAATCCCAAGTAAATGAAAATAATCGAAAATCATTCAAGCCTATCATTTCAGACCATAATGATTTTCTCCTATTCTAAGGTCCGTTCGGGTATGTATCATTTCAACCCCTAATGATTCTAATCTAAAAGGAACTTGGAGTGTGATAAACTGATAAAAATAATAGAACAACATAATATAACAGTAACATATGATATAGAAGGTGTTTAAGCATAGGTGAACATCATAAAATCATAACATAGCAGGTGTAACATGATAATGTATTTTACAGATTCAAAAGGGGTCAATTTACTAGTTATAAAAGTACATACTGTCTGGTGAGAATAACTCGCCGGATTAAGCTGATGACCCAATGAAAAATTTCACAAACGGGATCTACACAAGCACAAAAGCACGACACAGATTCGAATGGAGGAGCCAAATGTCAAATTCCTTGGATACACATCAAACAAAACAATATAACAACGATGAGTTTCAAATCAACTACGATCAAAACTACACTAGAATAGACTGCACAGAATCAAATAGAAATGCTTGCACTTGCTTTTAACCCTTACTACGATCAGCCATAAGGGGAAATACAAATTTATGGCAGGTGTTTGGGTTAGGTTATGGTGCGTATGGGTCGGCCTAGATGTCATTTGTGATGGTGCCAAAGTGGGTGAAGGGAATAATACACATAAGCATGAATACATGCATTTGGTCATGAATTTGGGCTCGGCCAAGGCTCCAAGTGGCATGGCCAGAGGTGTGGGGTCCACTGTTGTGTTGTGGCCAAGGGTGCTGGAGGTGTTGGAGGTGGTGGAGGTGTGGTAGGTGGCGGCTAGAGGGGTGGTGAGGTGATAGAAGCGATGTTGTGCTCGGCTAGGCTAGGAATTCGGGTTGTTTTGAAAAGTTTGTGGATGGGAATCACCAAGGGGGGTCACGGCTTGGGTGGCTGGTGAGGAGGAGGTGTTGGTGGTGTGCCATCAGGTTGTGGAGGCGGCTAGGCAGCAAGGTAGCATGGCCGAACCTAAATGGAAGAGCAAGTGCAAACAAAAATCAAAAGGAATAAGCAATATAAGTGAAAAAAAGAGATAAAAGAAACAATTTTTTTTACCAACTTCCCAAGCATGTGATGGTTGAAATTTTTTTCTCAGGAAGGAGGAAAGGAAGATACGTGAAATGAAAATGAATTAGTCAGCTGATATGTGGGGAGTTATGCCAAAAGAAATGAAGAGTTGTGAGGAAAGTGAAGAGGTGGAATTCAAAAGGGCAAAAGGCAATCCAACGGTCAAAAACTCTTCACATATCCTTATTTAATTTATATAACTTTATATTTCTGGAAATAATAATAACCCCAGATAAAATTTCAAAAATTTATCAAAATATAAAATTTTATATAATATTTTAATTATATAAAGTTAAATTAAGAAAAATAGCTAATAATAGCGAACTAGACTAGAAAATTTGAAATTAAATAGAATAATTTTTTGAAAATTCATATGAGCTTGTAAAATATTTTTAAACACAAATAATAACATAAAATAAAAACATATTCACAAAATAAATACATAAATTTTAATTAAATATAATTTAAATGAAGAAAATAGCAGAAAAATAGAAAACAGCCTTAAAAATAGGAAATAAATACAATAAATTTTGGAAAATTTTTATTATCACTTTTAAAATATTAAAAGACAAAATATACATAAAATAACATATTAACACATATTAAAATAAAATATAACATAGAAAATATGATTTATATAATTTTAAATAGACAAAATTTCAAAATAAAACAAATTATACTTAAAATTGAAATATACATTACTTTCACAAATTAAATCCATTTTCAATGAAACAAAAAGCAGTATTAAAGTTATTAAATATATTTTCATAATAAAAGATAAAATTTAAGAATTTAAATATTTAAATTTGAAATTTAAAAGTCAAGGTTTGACCAGTTTGAACAGAAATTCATCTTTCAGTAAAATATCCAATTTATACCGGTTTGAAATTATAATTCACATAATAATCAACACCTACATTTAAAAATGAAATGTTTGAAATAAAATAAGTTTAAAATAATTTCAAAATAAAACAAAGTCAAATATTAAAATATATGAAAAATCTTGGGTTGTTACAGAGGAAGTTGGAGTTTCTCTTGAATTTCGATTTCCAATCGCCGACATAACCCGCTCTAGGCTATTTGGTAGCAATGGAGGCTGGGTTGGCATTAATGTACTACATTAGGCTGGAGAAAAAGAAGGATGAGGCGATGATGGTATTTTAGATAAGATGAGGAACACTTTTCCTACGATGGTAGATTTGCAATTGATGAAAGAGGATGTTTGAGGAGAGATGGATGCCATTGTCTTATTATGGTTAATGTTGTTTTGGCGAAAGTGCTTGTGTAGTGCCACCATTTTAGGAGACCACTCATCCCGGATGAAAATAAGATGCATAAGGACATGAAGGGAACTTTCTATTGGCCAGGATGAGGAAGATGGTAGCGTTATTTCTCTCTAAGTCTTTCTCATACCAAAGGATAAAGGATGAACAAGGAAAGCCCAAGAGATTGTTATATCTACGGACTTTATATACAGGTTGCCTAGGAACCAAAGAGGCAATGAAGCTATTTGGTTTATAATAGATAGTCTTACTAAAAGCGCTCATTTTATTCCCTTTAGAAGTAATAGGATCACAACACCTTTAGCTCAAATTTATATTAAGGAGGTGTTTTGACTTCATGAAATCCTCTATAGCATTGTTAGTGATAGGGACCCCTTATTCACCAATGAATTTTGAAGGAGTTTGCAGTCAGCTTTAGGAACTTCAATAAATCTTTGCACTGCTTACCACCCATAAAACGTCGGTCAAACTAAAAGATAAATATGATATTTGAGGAGTTTTTAAGAGCTTGCATCATGGATTTAGGAGCACATTGCAAAAAACACTTCCCTTTAGTAGAATTCGCTTATAGCAATAATCACCAAACGATCGTTGGCATGGCACCTTTTGCAGCGCTATATGGGAGGCCGTGTAAATCGCCTACTTATTTATGGGAAACCATCGACAAAATTCTACTCGGATCATATTTGATTTGCAAGACTTCGGAGAAGATAGAATTGAATAGGCAGTGAATGAAGTCTGCATAGGAACTTCAGAAGTCCTATGCTGACAAACGAAGGAAGGAATTAGAGTTGAGGTAGGAGACATGGTGTACATTAAAGTTTCCTCTCTTTGGAAGGTTACAAGTTTTGATATGTCTTAAAAGTTGGCACCAAGGTTTGTTGGATCTTTGAAAGAATAGGAAACTTGCATATTGAGTAGAGCTATCGGATAATTTGGTAGGAGTCCACAACTTTTTAATGTTTTGCACTTACAAAAATGCCTTTATTGTAAGGCCACTATGGTAAAGCCTAATCAATTAGTAAACATTGAGATGGAGCCGATAATACCTCATGTAACCGCATGCATAGTGGAGCATGGAAATAGAAAGCTCCACAACAAATAAGTTAAGCTGGTTCGAGTACAATGGGGAGATAATCCACTGGAAAGAACATGTGAAACTGAAGAGAAGACGGGGACTTCTCATCCTTAACTTTTCTTTGGTAAACTTGCTCTCTCTAAAATTTAGGTTTTTGGTTGCTTCGTGGTTGTTGGATTGAATGGTGGAGGACGGTTACCACACCTTTTACTATCATTTTTGCACTCATATAGAAATTCTATGCATATTTAGGATGCTTGCATATATGCCTATATGTCATGACCTTGCATTCACTTTAGGACTGAGCTCACCTATAGTATGTTTGCATACATAATCACATTGCACTTTCAGTTGAGTAGATAGTTGTGTAAATTAATTGGTTGTATAACATGGATGTTTAGTGCATGCTATAATGTCCTTCCTTAGGGATTTCGAGGATGAAATTCTCTTTTAAGGAGGAGAATGTAACACCCCGTAAAAGCTAACAGGAAACTAATTAATTAATAATAAGGCTAAAAATGAAAAAATTATACATCATAATTTGGTCATGGAAGCTGTGCCATTGCATTTATGGTGATTGTTTGATCAATTTTCATATATAAAGTTTTGAAATCGAAGCTCAAATGGAAGAGTTATTTACATATAAAGTTTACGAATTCAAAATAATTCAAATGAAATTCAAATTCAAATTTATAATTAATGTTAAGAAGTAGGAATCTAAAAAATAACATTGATTAATTATTGTAGTTAGGAAAATGTTAAAATAAATAGTAATGTTAAAAGTTAGTTAAGGAATTAGATAAAAAATTAAAACAGCTGAAATAAATATGTTCCAAATATAGGCTACCGGCTGACCTCTTTCCTTGGACCAATCGACCGCTAGCGCTCGACCGCTTGAGGAAGGGCGCTCGACTGATTGGTCTTGTGGTCGCTAGGGTTTTGTAAGGCATGAACATGTCATATTTTATCATTTTAAACCGACTTAAATCCGACACTTTTGATGCCTCCTAATCACTATAAATAAGAGGCTAGCCCTCTTACTTTTTGCACAAATTATTTAGAACAACAGCGAAGCCATGTTAGTTCTTCCATATGATTCAGAAGACTTCAGATAAGGGATTTTAGATATCAATATTCCATTTCTCATTCTATTCTCTCCAAATCCCTGAAATTCTAAATCTAATTCATACACAATCCAATTGTTGTATATTTCTGAAAGAATGGTTCTAAAAAGAGATTAAAAGTAGGCGTAAATAAGTCCAAGAAAAGGGCTAGGAATCATCTGTGAATGGAAATCTTATTCTCATTTTCAGTATTAGTATAGTATAGTTAGGCTATGATTTATGCCCTGGGGAATTCTAGTTCACGAAAACCACTAATATAAACCCCAAAATTCCCCCAAAACAAAATGTCTATTCTTATGTTATTGGAATCACATTTATTTTATATTAAAATAGTAGAATTTGTGTAGTTATTGCAATTTTACTATTTTACATTTCATTCTACTTCTCACTTTTCTTATTTGACGTGATTAAGGATTTTAAAATAAGTTACGAAAGGTTGTGTAAAATACAGATTTTCCTATTTATAGTTTGCACTGCCTATTTCTATAATTTTAATATGAATTCCTTTTCATTTATATATGCGAAATTTAAATAGAGTGTAAAAGGGTTTGAATTGTAAACCTGTTGATCTTGATTCTACTATTTTAATGTAAAAAAGTTTGGTAATTGATTCTATTTTCCTGTGCAAGTGTATTATTGAGCTAAGGATGTATTAGTTAATATGTATGTTATGGTATGGAGTTAGATTTATATAAATTGGAAGTTTTGACATTTAAATGATTAGTGTAGGACGCAATCTTTATATGCTCAGGAATATTTATTTATGTAATTATTTATATATATATGTGTATGTATGTACGTATGTATATGTATATGTATATTAGCTTATAAATAACGTATAATTGATAGTGTATTAATCGTGTAGTAAATAGGTTAGTAAGTAACATTAAAACCCCTTTAGGAAAGAAGTTGGGATAATTATGGGAAATAATTTAGAATTTAAGGTGGAATAAGGAGATTTCGTCCTTTTAAAGCCTTAACGAAGAATGTGGTGAGGTATATACGGTAGTATGTTAGGATAGAGGAAATTATAACTAAATTATAGGGATGCGAGGTCAGTCAAAGTATACAAAAGTTTGCCCATCTAATCTTTCTACCAACATCGTGATTTTGGGGCTGATGTGAGACATCTTCTATAATAAATATGCATAAAGGATGCGAGGTTAGTCCCAATTCTATAGGATAAGTCTGACCAGCTAATTTGGCTACAGATGCCTATGAATAGTCTGAATAATGTGTGACATCACAGTTTGGGTTACAGGCCATAATGCGTTAGATCTACTCTAGGGTCGGGGGTATTAAGTGGTTGTTGTAGGGTATGCCTCCTTCCTATTTAGGAACTATTAAACGATTGGGGTTAGCATTTAGGCACGATAGTGGAAATCTTAGGAAGGGTCTGCTTCGGGTTTGTGATATAAAGTGGCTATTATAAGGTCCGCCTCTTACCATAAAAAATTATTAAGTGGCCTGGTCAGATTCCATGCGATGTTGGCAAGATAATATTGGAGAAGGGCCTACCTAGCATCAGGTATTAAATGACAGGGACATTCCTAAGATATATGTATTAAATAGTCGGAGTCTGCCTAATTACCAATGAAAATGTATTAAGTGGCATGGGAACTTTCTCTCACATTATTAGGACAAGATTGACGGTAGATGTGTGAATGACCTTGGGCCAACAGTTGAAGGTGGATTATAGAGTTGGGTTAGAAAAGTATAAGTTATAGGATTGGGCTGGGATAGCCTTTTGGCTTAGAGTTGGAGGTATTTATAAGAAATACAGTTAGGATGCATAGACATATTCTTATCTAAGTTATATTGTCAAATACTATGTGGAAAACTCAAGATTTATATCATCAAGCATTGTTATTTTGACTCCCTCCACATTACCACATACGTTAGAGAAGAAAATGCAGATTTAGAAAATGAAGACGTAGACAGAGTCCGATGGCTGTTATCTGTTTACTTATGTTTTTATATATCTTGATGTACTCATTTCAAAAATGATGTTATTGTATTTTGATAATTTGTATTACGAATATTGGAATATTATGTTTGTTTTGAGATTTATAAAATGGGTACTATTTATAGTATTATATTTTATCCTTTCTGCTATGAAATTCTGATAGTATTAGAAGATAGCCCTTTGTGTCGTTCATTGTATCAATTTTACCAATCAACAGGCTGCTTTGGAATGAGTCTAATGTTTGATGGGCCTTTTCTAGGTCAAAAATCATGCATATTTCAAGGCGGGTTATTACAGGTTGGAGATGGCACTCGGTATTACTAGCCTTCGCGCCATATCATAGAGATAGGTTATTGAGGGTACTTCATCATCTAGGCCAAGATTATCCAGAATGATGCCCAATGGTCCAATACGCGACACCGAGTTCCAGTAAACCATGAATCGGTATATAATGCTATGAGAACCTAGTGACATTTGTACAAGTTGGAAAATTTCATATTTTTCTCCCATGAGGAGATGGATTAAGCGCTCGTCGGTAATATGGCCAGTGCTACAGATATTAGGAAGTTGCTAAGTTTCCTAGTGGAATATTTGCGCTTAAGCCGCATCTATCAGTAGTTTATTTGTTTTTCTTATGTATTTTTTTTAATAATTGTACCATATTAGTTTATAATTTAAAATGAAGTTTATCGATTCTTTTTTAAATTGGTGTTTTTGGTATTAGTTTCTAATTTGTTATAAATTACTAGAAATTATTTAACAATATTTAAAATAAATAGAAAATAGAAAAATAATACCCTTTCGTGAACTTACCCCTTTTAAAATACCACTTTCTCTAAATAAAAAACGCATCTTAAACTGCTCGTATTGGAACAGTTCAAACTGCACTACTACGATCAGCCGTATCTGACCGTGCACAATTGGTCCAACTCGATCATTAAACCATAAAAAGTCAAGCACTCTGCACTGGTTAGATTTGATTTGATCGCCACTAGCGCCTTACTCATCCATCCTTTCTTCTCAGCCATATTCTTCATTTCAGCTATGGGAACTAAACAGTTTAGCACCAAAACTCGATCTGAAACGCTTAAGCAAATTGATTGTTGAATAATAACTCAAATGTTTCGCAACATCAGAAAGACATGTCAGAATATGACTCAACCTGTCAACCCTTTTCGTAAATGAGTTAATCTACCCATTTATGATTATTTATTTCAAATATCATAATCATTTATGATCCATTACCCAATTGTTAAAAATTTAAAATTCAAAAACATGGAAAAAAGTTACAGAATTGGAATTTGAAATTTTATATTTGAATATTGAAAATTCATATAATGAATTATAAAAAATTTAAGATTTTAAATTTGAATATTGAAAAATCCAAATTTTAAAATTTTGTACTGGAACGACCTGGTAGATGTTGTTAAAATTTTCATCTAAATCATAGTAACTTATTCATACTGATACAGAATCAGACAAGACTTTGACTAATGCACTCTCATTTACGCTATAGACAATATGAAACACTCGTGTACTTTATATTATGAATGTATGTTGTGGTTCTCTATGGTGAGTATAGTTGTGCTTGGTAAATAACATGTTACATCCTCATATCTAAGTTCCAACTAGGCTGAAGTCGCTATTATTTTTATTCAAACTGAGGTATCTTCCCCATACTAACATATAATCAAATGGAGTTTTGACTAATGAACTCGCACTTGCATTGTGGATAATACAAAACACTAGAATAAGTCAAAATATACGTTGTAGTTCTTCAATGTGAGACTAACAACCTTACTTAGCAAATAACATGCTACATCGACATTTTTAAATTCTGACTTTAAATGTACTTCAATGATTAATTTATTTCTAATTTCACTAAAAAGTCATGTGGAAATTTTCTTAGTAATTTGAACTTTTAAAATTGTACTCGAACGAGTTGGAAGCATTCGTTATCTTTTTTATTCAAACTGCAATAACTATTTTATATTTACTTGGAATCTGACCAGTGAAACCATATCGACATTGTTGGCAACATGAAATGCTTAAGTTTTTCATATTTTGAATTTATGTTACAGTTTATCATGGTAACTAAAAGTTGTACAAATAATAGGCTACACCCCTTACATCTAAATTCTAATTCGAACAATACTTTATTGACCTCTTCGTCTCTAAATTACTGAAGAGTTACGTGAAAGTTTACGAATAACAATATGAAATTTGAAAAGTTAACTTCTAAAAATTTGAATTTGAAAGTTTTCTGTTTATGTTCGAAAATTAAATTTTAAAATTTGACATCTTTACTTTTACTTCGAAAATTTAAAAATCTAAAATTGAAAATATGAAAATTTTGAATCCTGATGAAAATTAAGATTTATACTTTAAATTTTTAATCTTGTTTTAGTAGAAATCCAAGAAGCAAAAAACAGTATCCGATTTTCTTTTTCATATTTCCTAAATTTTTGATCAATCATATTTGATATAAATCATTAAATGGGTTAACTGAGTAATTCGTATAATAAATAGGTTAGATCAGACTCTATCTTATATTAAATGGGTCAAATGAAATGGATCGTACATGAATTGGATTAAATTCTACCCGATTCGATTCATTCGACTGGTCGAACACATCACATACAAGATGAAACATCTAAATACATCCAAAACCACTTCTGGCAAAAGTAGTCAAAATAATATAGTTATATCATTTATTCAAATTAAGCTGAATCAACCTCGAATACAACTATAAATAATGTTCTAAAATAAGCCAAAATCCAATTATGTCCAAATTCAATAGAAGTGAGAGGTTTTAAGCTGTGGCTTGTAGGACGAGGCTGCTATCACTATTGTGATACTAATGATTTTTATTTTTATTTTCTTCAAATTGAATTGGTTTTAGGTATTGATCTAGTTCCTTTTTGTCGCAATCAAAAAGGGATGAGGAAACAAGGGAATATAAGGTGCAACCAAAATTAGATTTCAGGATGTAAATAACTTCCTATTTCCTAACCCAGTTTGGTATGAGTTAAGCCTCATTAGCCATTAGTTAAATAGCCATATTTTTTGATTGTCTTTGACATGGGCTACAACAAACATCTAACAGCCTATCCCTACGCAGATATAACTATAGCAACAATACTCAATGGGAACACATCTAATCCAATTAACATTCGTATATTTTATTATAATATAATGATATTATTAGCACAAATTAAAATATGATGGGTGTTGCATTATCTTCTCATTTTTATGAATGGTTATACCATGGGAGCCAAAGCCTTAGGTACCGTTCGTGGTGTTTCTACGGCACACTCGCGTTACCAATATGCCAGACACGTCCGACACGACAATGGGCTATTTCCTTAGAATAGCCTGTTGTGTGAAATGAGGATGGATTCTTGGTCCGTTTGCATTTGACGTATTGGACGTGCAGTCTCGTTTGTACTCTACCAGCTATTCCTTATTCTTTCTCTCTTCTTATATATATTTCCTACTTCATTGAATACTCCATTTAAATAATCTATTCAAATAATTTTTCACATCATCAATCATATTTTGTTTTCAGTCAAGCTTTCCATTTAAATACCATGTTTGTCTCGTAAAGAACAAATCCTTAAAAATTATATAAGCTGGAGTTCAATCTAAACAAATCAAAGATGATATCAAGTGAAATATGCAACTGGAACAATATATGAAAATGCAAGCTAGGAGCTTACCTTTCAAATATCATGTCATCCCACAGCCTGCTCGATATTTCGTAGACAAGTCAAGTACCAATAGATAGATTAAGAGGCAAAAAATTGGAGACTGCAGAAGCAATTTTCTATGTGTGGTTGGAAATTTAGAGCTCTAATAATCAACTACCATTTTAATTGTTTTGTACTTGTCCAAATCTTCTATTATATTTATACCCCACCCTGTGTCTCCGTGAAAAGTTAAGGAAACAAAAATCCATCGGCCAATGAAGTGTGTTTTATTGGATCGATTGAAATAAGTCATTTTTGTCTTTTTAAAGCTAAAAAATTCATTTTGGCTTCAGAAAGTCAAAAAAAGACTTTATATAAATCCATCCAAACAGGCTGTCAGAGTGTGGACTTGGACTGAGAATTCAAGATAAGACATACATGATCTTAATGTAGTTAGAACCTAGGCTATTTAATGTAGTAATATTTTTGTAATAAATCGTTCTGGGCAATTAGTCATCATACAAGCATGAAAACAACATGGTAGAATTCAAGATAAGACATAAATGGCATTGAAAAGGAGAATCATTGGTGGTAAGATATATACATGTTCCCAAAATATTTTTTCCGAGTATATATTAATAGACTAGTGCCACCTGCATCACAGCAAACAAGAGTCATGAGTGTGTCTAGAAACATGTATTTTGGGTGGTTCAAGCGGCAAGTCAATGAAACGTCAATTATTCAACTTCTTTTTTAAGCTTATGTAGTTGAAGGTGGTGTATAATTAGAAATTCTGGCCGAGGCATCGAAATTACGGCAATGCCAGTCAAGAGGTCGATCCAAAATGTTTAACGCCCTGATCCAGTATTTTTTTTCTTCATGTTTTTGTTGTTCTATTATTTAATGAACAATAATCATTTATATGTACCAAACAAAGTCAAATTCTATTATAAAATTTAATATTGATTACGAATATTTGTTAAATAAATCATTTGGATTACATACCAAAAAATCTAAATATCAATTTGATATACCAATGTAAAACTATGCATTAACAAAAGCAATTTTTTTTTGCATTTTGAAAAGCAAACTCTTCTATTATATTTAAATAGTTATTCATATCCAAGTACTCATTTTCAATTAAAATCGTAGCTAGTCCACTTAATCTCTCTTGTGCTAAAGTAGTTTGAAAATATGAATCTACCAATTTTGATTTTAAAAAGCTTCACTCCGTCAATTATTCTTTAGTTTTACATTTTATTATCAATATTGCATAGTACAATAATTCAAATGATTTCAATAAATTATTCTCCATTATTGGCAATAATGATTATTTTAACAATCAATTATTAAGAAGCCATTAACATGATTTAATAGCATATAACCAATTATTAAGTAGCTAATCAACAACCAATTATTAAGTAGCTAATTAACACGGTTTAATTAATGTTTAGATCACTAACAAAATTGGTGAGAAATCAAATTGGGGCAACAACAAAGTTTAGGTGTTGAAATAAATTAGTAAATTATACATGATCTAATTATACTATAATTATACATAAATCAAATAATCAAATTAGGGCAAAGGAAAATTTTAAAGGGACTCACATCTTTTATCATTAACAGATTTAAAACAATTATTGCCACGTCCATAGGGAGAAACAAACAAACCTAATTTATCCTTGACATGATCGAAATAGTCAAATGAAATATGAAGCAATGAAAAATGACGTAAAATGATCATTCTAGGTTTCATAAAACATGATAAACGAATAAACGAGACAATGAATTACATTAAAAAGGATTTAAGAAATTTAAATAAGACAAATAATATAATAAGAGATTTGATGATGTCATCGTTTTGCTTGTTACTAAATTGATCACAAAAAGAATCATCACACATAAAGGTTTTAACATGGACCGAATATAGGAACTTAACAAACTGAGACCCAATGCGCAAATTAAAATCAAATTAGTCTAATGACAATTAGCGAAAAATTAATAAACATGACCGAATTATATTATACAAATGATCAAAAAATTAAATCATAAGTTTGGTTGAAATAGTATTAAAAACTCACATAATATAGGAGTCTAGGGATGTGAAAATCAAATTAGGGGAAAGGCAGTCGACAACGATTAGTGGCACCAAGCGGTTAACAGTAGGCGGTAAGGGTTAGGAGTGGTGGCTAACGGCTCAGGTAGGCGGCGGTGATTGGGGGTGAGCTCAATGGTCTCGACTATAGCACTTACATGAAAACAATTTTTTTTATTTTGTTTCCCCTCATTTATTTGTTGCTCTAGACAATGTCCTCACTTGCCAATGCCTTAGGCCGAGCCCGATTTTAGTCCTCGGTGGTAATCGGTTCGGAATTTTGTTTTAATCCCATTTTCGATAATTCTTATTATATATATTTATAAATATATAGCTAGGATCAATGCATTGAATATATTAAAAAGATGGAGAGAATATATGAAAGAGACTTTTCATTATTGAAATTTTTTTCTTTTTTTCTACTTAATACAAACACAAAGACTTCATCCTTATTTATACTGGTGGCATTACCCAAACAGTGGTTATGATTTTACTAACACAACATCAATCTGACGGTTATAATTAACTTCTTGAATTTTCTCCACATTATTAAACCCATCTTTTTTCTACACAATTCTAAAGACTTGTTTAGAAAGACCTTTCTAGATAAGATTTCTCTAGAACATATTTTTAAAATTTTGGCTTGTTACATCAAATAATTAAGATAAAAAACATAGATCCAAAATCAAGATAATATTTCAACACCTCCCTTAAAAATTATTTTTCTACTCCAAGTAGACACCTCAACTTGATAAAATCTTCATGCGTGAGAGGCTTGGTAAAGAAATCAGCTACTTGATCATGCTTACTCTAATTGTATATCCTTTTTGGTGATACACTCTCTAATGTAGTTATAACATGTATCAATGTGTTTACTTCATCATGGAAGACTGGATTCTTGGTCAAAGCAATTGCTGACTTGTTATCAACAAAACTTTGGTTGGCTCCTCTTGTGACAACTTCAACTCCTTTAATAGGTTTTTAACCAAATTGCTTGACAAAATCATGATGTAGTGGATGCATACCCTGCTTGAAAGAGTGACAATCGATTTCTTCTTCGACATTCATGTGAAGGTTGTGTCTTCCTTGTAGAACAAAAAGCCACTTGTGTTCTTTCAATCATTCATATATTCACCCCAATCATTATCGCTATATCTAACAAGCTTGTAATTATCAAAAATAAAGTAATACATGCCAAAGTTTGTTGTCTCTTTGACATAGCGAAGAATCCTCTCTGTTTGCTTCAAATGAGTAACTAGATTCTCTATGTATTGACAGACAACTCCTAATGCATATAGGATGTCGAGTCTTATGCACGTTAAATATCAGAAGCATTCAACCAAGCTTTTGAAGAATCTTGGGTCCACTTTTTCTCCTTCCTCATACTTTGAGAACTTGATTCCATATTCCATTGGCGTCCAAACTGGATTAGAGTCATCCATCTTGAACTTCTTTAGCACTTCCTTAGCACAACCTTTTTGAGCGATTAAGATGTCTTCGTCTTCTTATTTTACTTCAAAGCCAAAGTAGTAAGACATGAACTCAATATCGGTCATCTTGAACTCCTTCATCATCTCTTTCTAAAACTCACTTAACATACTTGGATTGCTACCTTTGAAGATCAAATCATCTACATACAAACATACAATCAACATATCATCATTTTGGATTTTGTTATGGGGGTGCATGCTCATATAAACACTTAATGAAGCTTCTCTCTTGGAAGTACCTATCGATTTGAGCGTTCCAAGAACTAGAGGCTTGTTTCAACCCATAAGGTGTCTTCTTTTGCTTCAAGACCTTATCTTCTTCTCTCTTAATTTCATAGCCTTATGGCTGCTCAGTGTAAACTTCTTCTCAAAGAGATCTATTTAGGAAGACAGATTTCACACTCATTTGATGTAACTTCCAATTATTTTGAGCTGCTAATGAAATTATTAGTCTAATAGTTTTAATCAAGTGACTGGAGTAATACTTATAACAGTCAATGTTGGATCTTTGACTGTAGCCTTTAGCCATCAGTCTGGCCTTATATTTTTCAACTTCTCCTTTGGTGTTTTTATTTGCTCTGTATATCCCTCCAGACTTATTGCCTTGTTCCCTTATGGAAGTGAAACTAACTCCCACGTGTCATTCTTCTTGATCGCCTTTATCTCTTCATCCATAGAATTTTTGTCACTCTTCTTTTGTAAAGCTTCTTGGATGTTCATAGGCATACAATCCATAATTAGACAAAAAAGGGTAAGATTGTCTTGATTTTCGGTTACCTCAAAAGTTTCTTGAAGGCTTAAAACGCATGGAGTCATTTCACTTGAGCCTTTCATCTTTTTGACAACTTGCAGCTGGGGAAGTTAGTGGGAAAGTAGGCATCTCTCTTGATTGTTCCATCCATGGTTATTACATGTCATCTTCTTCAAAATGTGGAAAGAAGTTGTAGTATTTGTTATGTGATCTAACTTTCACTTCTCACTTTTGTCGTATAACTTGCTTCGCTTCTTGTCCAGTACATGTACATGAGCTATGCTTCCAAAGATACTTAGATGGGAAATGTCGGACTTCCTCCACTCCATTTTTTTATTGGCGTTTTCCCTACACTATTCTTATCACAGACCACACAGCTGCTTCATCCCAAAACTAATTTGAAAGCTGCTTACTTTTGAGTATGCTTTTTGCCATCTAAAAGGTTGTCCTGTTCTTTCGTTCTTCTGCTCCATTTTGTTGGGAAATCTAGGCACTATTAGTTGTCATTGAATTCGATAATCTTCACAATACTTTTGGAATTCTTTTAATGTGACCTATCCTTCACTGCCAGGTCTCATGGCTTTGATCACAATGCCATTTTCCTTCTCAACACGAGCTTTGAAATTCTTGAAGTTCTTAAACATATCTGATTTCTCCTTTAAAAATACAACCATGTTTTTCCTAATAAATCATCGATGAAAAGAAGTAAATAGTTACCTATGCCAAGAGATCTTTGCTTGATCGAACCGCACACATTAGTGTGTACGAGTTCTATTTTTTTTTTAGCCTTTGAGTATGAATCCTTTGGGAAGCTCATTCTAAATTGCTTTCTAAGTTGTCATCCTTTGCACAGTTCATCGGATGGTGGATGTAAGGTAATCATTTTACCATTTCATTCTTGAAGAGCAATTTAATCCTCTGAAATTAAGATACCCAAATCGAAGATGCCAAAGGCAAGAAGCATCTTTATATCATAACATAAGACATTGTGCGACGAATGTTGAGCACGAACATTCTATTTTTTGACATCAACACCTCAGCAATGGAGTTACTGCACTGTCTCTTATAGAAAGGTTATTACTGTAACATCTCATAAAATTAACGATAATAAATGAATAATTAATAAGGCTTCACTAATGGAATTTGAGAAAACATTGGAATTTGGCCATAAAACTTATACTATAGTGTTCATGGCGATTTTCTGAGAAAATTTTATATTTAAAGCTTCGCGATTGGATCTCAAACGAAAATTTAAAAACATTTGAATTTTTTGGAGTGAAAATAATTAAAAATTGAAATAAATAACATTAAGTATGGGACCCCATAAATCGACCCTCTCCTGGGCCGGTCGATCGGTTTGAACATTACGGTTAGGTTTAAAACTTGGCCGATGGCTCGAATTTAATTACTTTAGTCTAACGATTAAGATTGATTTGTGCATCTATAAATAAAAGTCCAACCCCTCGCTTCTCTTCTCGTATTTTCTTATCCAAGCACCGAAGCTCTACTATTTTCTCTTTTCCACTATTTCTAAACATTATAAAATTTATGTATAAATATATAACTGGAGAAGGGTAGAGAATAAAAGAAAAGAGGAGAAGAAGTGAACCAATACTGCGGAAAAATATAATTTTCATAATTGTAAATCTATATTCCCCTTAACCTTAAATCTCTTCTAAGATATTTAATTCTAAAAGTACGTATATGCCTTATTATACATGTTCTTTTGGATTAGAAAGGAAAAGGGGTCAAGTAAAGGAATGGATTTAAATTTGGAGATTTAGAAAGCTTAAAAGATGAGTGAGAAATTATATAACTTGTTTATAACATTGAAATTTATACTTTTAGATTTTATTTAATTATTATGCCTAAATAAGATCTAATGAATTGTAGGCTTAAAATAAATGTACAAAATTATCATCTACATATTTAATAAAGTTGATAATTGGACTAGAAATAGTATGTACAACCTAATCTGGAAATTTGAATTCAGCCCCAAATACTTATTATTATAGGATATTTTTTTATTCTGGATCTATAACTGAGTTACAAATTAGTTTGCTTTATTTAACTTGGAATCTGAATTTCTATGTTCGATATATTTGGAGCAGCTTCTGTGTAATTTCCATAAATTATCCAGTCCTAGAATATGTATAAAATGGATGTACCAAAAAAAGAAAGAGATGTGAAAATATGTATATTCTTCTATATAGTTTACACTGTCTATTAAATAAAATAAAAGAAATAAGTCCTTGTAATTTCAAACAAAGCAAAGATCTCAATTTTGGTTATTTATGGAAAGTTATAATAGTAATCCTTTTTTAAAAATAGCTCTGGTAGATTAAAGCATGGAAAAGAATATTTTTCTAGTTCAGAAATGAATAGTTAAAATTATAAATAAACAGACAAACAAAAAAGTATAATTGCGCTTAACATTCAAAAATAAAAATATATAAATAACATAATTTTTGGTTATATTTGTATTAATTATTAACAACGTAGTAATTATAGGACTAGAATTTATGAACATTAATTGCAGATTCAATGTGCAATAAATTTGTAATTAATAGAGAGTTAAAAACGAATTAAATGAGGATCGATTAGAGAATTTAACATGGCATTTATTGGAAAACAGAATAGGTATAATAGATGGATTTTGAAATTGGTAAATAAGTTAAATGAATTAAATGGGGATCGATTAGATATTGTCCAATTTTGACATAAACGACTAACTAATACAGGTAATAAACCTTTATTATACATTACAAGGAAATCAAAGCTTAAGCGCATAAATTAGGAATAAGTACATGATGAAAAAGTGTACTATTAGATATATGTAGAAGGAAATATAATTTTCATAGTAGGAAATTATATACCTTGAAATATATCTTTAGAACAAGCATGAATTAGTGGGCTTAACCCAACTCTTAGGCTTTGAATGATTCGTTCGATTTAGTGGGTTGGGATGTGAGATCCGTAAAGTTACATAAGAGAAGTCTTCCCTTCACCTACCTAGAGGCTATCAGTGGGGAAGGGATATGCATAGGACCATGGGATGGAGGTATTAGTAGTTATTATAGGATCTGTCTCCTCCTATTTAAGAAGTACTAAGTGGTCGAGGTTAGTGTGATGATCCGAACTCGATGCCCGACAATCGACATTGAAATCCGTATCGTCGGAGCTTATAACAACATTAGATGATAGACAATACAACGGAAAAAAGGATGATTACATTGATATAAAATATAGATACAATGTCAGATACATCATTTGATAACAACAACTTAACACCATCAGAGAATATACACAACACAACACCACAGCGGAAATATATCGACATTAACAAAGTCTTCAAGAGAATCCAATACTGCAACTTTGCTAAGGTCTTCCAAAACTTCCAAAGGCTTTCAAATCCAAAAGGCTTCAAAAGATCTCCAAATCAAAACTCTAAAGCCAAAGCTTTAAAGTTCTTGCTCGAACCACCATTAAGCTGAATTTGTAGCAAATGCGATCCCAATGCGATTGCCAAACCAAAAGCTTCAAAGACCCAAAAACTGAAGAAGATTTCCAAATGCTACCAAACCAAAGACTTCGAAGGCTATTGAATCTACACCTACTATCTGATTATCTGAAAACCCAACTCTAGACTGCCCATGTGGAAAATTGTGGGCACACAGAGTTTAGGAAGGGAACAATAAACGCTGGGTCATTCATGGGACTGGCAAACAACAAAAGAATTTAAAGGAAATCCGCATTGCTTTTTGGAAAATGAAACTACATAAGGCCTTCCACCGCACACACCATGCAAACGCAGAATTGGAGGAGATTTCTCCTTATGATAGTCAAACATGCTTACTACGCAAAATCTTTTTGATATTATTATTAGTGCATAGTACAGAAAAACTTTTCTAAAGTATAATATTAATCTTAGCCAGCATAGACATTTCAAACAATGCCTACTATAGCTACCATCTAAACAGTGCTGACCACCATAAGTAAATGGCAGGTTATACAACTAAAACAGTACAAGGCGCGTATTGGTGATTGGATTTCCAACAAATGGTCAGGCTAAGGAACTTCCTGTTGCCACATGGGTACGCCTCTGTAGGGATTCCCCCAAGAACCTACCCGGATCTTTGCCAACAAAAGGCCGGGTTACCCCTGCTCGGAAGTAACACCTACAAGTATGCAATCCCCGGTCGTTTGCGACCTTTATCTGAGGATCCTCAACCACAAAGCAACCAAAAAGTAATAAATTTGCAGTGTCCACATGTGTTAAGTATCTGAGCTCCATACCATGATACCACCCTTTTCCAGAAGAAATGGACATGCTCTAGGGGCGCGACACCTGATAACCTTGCCGCATCTTTCCTGTTTCGACCATTTACGGGTTGTGAGGTCCTGATGCGGTCTCATCCTCAAAGCTACGCTTTACAAAAGCCATGCTTTTGATCAACAAATGATCAGTAGAACTTCATATGCCACATTACCAAAATGGGAATGTATCACTTGCAACCATCAAATACATAACCTCTGAGCTCGTACGTCTCAAAGAAGGGTGTTAAGCTAAGAGAATAAATTCTCCGCCACCAAACAGAAATGTATTTGATAGAAACGAACTTTACATCTCAAAGTGTAACGTCAGACACACATCCATGCAAGTCTGTCCCGGGTTCAAACAGAACCGAAGGCACTTCAAAAGAAGCTCTTCCGTAGCTACTCAGTGCAGAGTCATTCGACGGGTAGTCCTTTCATTTTCGGAAATACCCGGTCTTCACCACTGGTCTTCAAATACCATCCATAATGTCGTATCATTATTCAGAATGGGTTATATGACACAAGGTCGTCTCCTGGCTAAACCGAATAATGAGCGCAATATTCAAAAACATATGGATACATGGATCTCAGTTAAGTCACAACTTATTATTCAAATCCTATCTTCAAATGGTTTAAACAAATTACAATTTCCTAATATTTAAACAAAAAGATTCACCTCATAAAGACCATCAATCTTTCACAAAGATTCATTTATAGCTTTTCAAAACAATTTCCCTTTCAAATTGGATTAACTCATCCAATCTTTAAATCAAAGACCCAATTCATAGCTTTCAAAATTGTTTCCAAAGATTTATTCAAAAGTTGGAAAACCATTTTCATTTCAAAATTGAAATCCTTTCAACACAAATTGGAAATCCTTTCTTTATATGAAAGATATTATTAAACAAATAGTTTTCGTTTCGGAAAAAAAAATCTGATTACATTTGTACAAGTTAAAGCCCTTGGGTTAAATTCAGATTCTCAAAACAATACCTTTAAAATGGTTTAAAACCCATATAAACAGATTTATAACTTGTATAACCTTTTTAAACCACAATTTCCAAACATAGAATTCAATTTCAAATTTTGAATTCAAATTTAAATCAAATTATTTTAAGTTCAAAACTTTATCAAGTTATTCAAAAAAACTTTTATCTTTAAAAGTCCTTTTCAAAACTTTTCATATTTAACCCTATTCCATTTCCAATACTATTTGGATTTAAATTTCAACTTTAAAACCATTTCAAAAACCATGACCTAACCGATTTCCTCGTGCAATCCATATTTGTGTGTGTATGGTGCAGTCCAGGGGTTTTACACAATAATGAAACAACATCAATCATCGCAATCCAAACACAACAATTATAGATAAGCAGTATAAACCTATAATGCTCATCTTCATTCACAGATTCACAAATAAATAATATACATTCATCACACAGAAAATAAATTACATTCATCACAGCTTGAATCGAAACAATTCATATCACAAAGCATTACACATCAAAAATATCAACAATTCAACATTCAATTGAATCCAAACACCTATAAGTCAGATTAATTAATCATCTGATTAACTTAAATCAGATAATTACTTATGAATAAATTACTAATTCCGATTAATTAATCATTAATTCATTACAAATCATTTAATTAATTACGCTTTAACCATTTATTAATTAACCTTAATTAATAAACTAATTAATCCTTTAACTATCAATTAATCAACCTTAATTAATAAATTAATTAACCTTTATTCATTAAATAATTAATCTTTAATTATTCAATTATTCTTTAATTGATTATCCTTAATTAATTACATTAATTAATTAATCCTCAATTAATTACCGTTAATTATAATAAGTGATTATCCCTAATTACTTATATAAATAAATTAAAAATTAATTATCACTTGATTTATTAGTCATTAATAATTAATTAGTTATCCTTAATTACTTTTATTAAGTAATTATCTTTAAGTAATTAAATACCCTTAATTAATTATCTTTAATTAATTAATTAACCTTTGGTCATTTAATTATCCTCAATTAATCATTTCACCAATTAATTATTCTTTTATTTATTAAGTTAACCCTTTATTATTAAGTAATCAATCAATCTTTAATTACTCAAGATTTAAAGCTAAATCATTACTTAATTATTCATTTGATCACTTCAATCAATTACATTTGAAAACTCTCAAAGATTTAATAATTAATCTAATATATAATTTATTTCAAAACCACATCAAATTATTTTCAAATCATATTTGAATTTTTAATTCAAGTTTGAAACTTGTCTTAGAAAACTTATTAAAAATTTACTTTTAAAACTTGTATTGCTTTTGATTTAAAATTTGGTTTCTTTTACTTTTATAACTTATTAGCTTG
Organism: Allium cepa; assembly: GCA_030765085.1. Taxonomy (NCBI): domain Eukaryota; kingdom Viridiplantae; phylum Streptophyta; class Magnoliopsida; order Asparagales; family Amaryllidaceae; genus Allium; species Allium cepa. The sequence continues at coordinate 437,492,430 of CM060943.1, forward strand.
CACATGAAAAACCCGAGCTTTTCCTTTTATTTATTTTATTTTTCAAACTTGTTTTGATTTAAATCTTTAAATCCTGTTTCAAACAAACTCTCGCGTTCGACCCGAGCACGTCATCGAGCCACAATACCAAAGCCTCGAGATCAACTTCGAGCAACCTACGTCTTTCCCAATTTTCTACAAGCAACCCAGACGAATATGCATAGGTGCACGCATACACGTGCACCGATGATCGTCGACCCTCTGACCGACATCGATCTCTTCAACAAGCTGCTAATGATACCCACGAGCCTTCCGACCATCCATTTTTTCTAAGAATCAGAATCGAACCATTTCAACCCCTACTGGTACCAGCATGACCAACTAAAACAACTCGTGCCACCACATGACGCCGCTAGAAGCTTCGTGACTTCGACTGAAGCTTCCTCGATCACCCATGAGTCGTTTCTCCCGCGATCGATGCAGTCCAACGCCTAGACGAAGTTATGATCGGTTTTCCTACCTCTACTAAAAATTAGGGTTAAACCCAAAATCAACTTCGTCTACCTTCCACGATAAATTATAAAATCATTGAACATTTTTCTAATGATCTCTGGACCTCCGACCATCTCCAGTTCCAAACCCCTCGATCACTTTATTGCCGATCGACGGCAATTGACAAAACCCCCAATTCAGATCAACTTGCAATCCCTCACATATTACAGTTTTAAAAATCTTGAATTTGCTGCTAAAATTCATGATTTTCTATATCAAATCTGATGGTGAATTCCAGACTTGAAATTGTGATCATCGGTTTTTAACCTATGTTTGATTTTTCGACTACATTATCCTATTTTCGAATTATTTACTCAATATAAATTTTCAAAATTATTTTTAAAATTGGCTTTACATGGTTATCATTACTTTTCATTCAGAAATTGGAACCTAAAATTAATTAAATAGAATGATTTAGAATTTTTAATGCCTGTAACAAGAACAGAGATGTTCCTTTCTGTTCCCAGACATGCACAAGCGAACATAACAAATATACACACAGATTTGCATGCACATTAACATTCATTCAAACAACTTTATATATATATATATATAATTTTAAGGGTTTGCTCACCTGGTAGTTTGACAGAGAAGAACAGAGAATAGGAAGCTTGATTACTGGAAATGATGATTTGGGCTTAAGCTTTCAATTTGTACTTGATGTTTAATTCTTGTTCCCAGGCTTTTAAATTGATTTGCCACCTAACTTTGAATCCTAAAGCTTGTTTGCTATCTAGGTTCTGATTTCTTTTTTATTTTTAATCTGGTGATCTTCAGGCCTGAAAACTTGATTTTCCAGGCTTTTGATGTCTCCTAGGTTTTGTTTGTTGTTTCAGATTTAAAATGTACAAGATTGTTTCTCTGAATCCTTAGCTTAGTTGCTTTGAAATGGAAACCAATTTTGAACTAAAACTTGAATGCTTTTGATTTTTTTTTTTTGGGTTGTAGTTCGTTTCAGGCTTTTGAATACTCAGGTTTTGATCTGTGTTTTGCTTTGATATTGAGATGATTTTTTTTCTTTGATCTAGTTCGAGTTTTACTGGCTGTAGCTTGAATTTTTTCTCAGGTTTGTAGTTTTGAAAATAAGGAACAAACAATGAGAGAAAGAGAGGATGAAACGTTTATATAACTTTATTTTCAAATCTTTTATTCATTTTCTCTAAATTAAAAACTAGAATGACACTTGTTATCACATGAAAACTTTTACTTAACACTTGTAAATTTCTTTTTAGAAATGCTTACACCTGTTTGAAACAAATAAATTTATGCTTAGCCCTTTGTTTTAATTAATTTATAATTTATTTTTAAGTCTTTTATTTTAATTAATTAAAAAATTGTGTTTTAACCCTTTATGCTATTATAACTTATGTAATATATTTTAGACACTATGAATAATATTTTAAATATAACTTTATATCATATTTCCGATTTAAATAAATATATTTTATTTATTAATCATTTATATAATCTTTTAAAGAAAAAGGGTTGTAAAATTTAATTACACATGAATAAATATATTAGAATTTTATTTTTAATTGACCTTTGAATAATCTATCATATCAAATTCAAAATATCATTTTCAAATCAAAATGCATATTTAATAAAATTAGAAACAAATTCTTATCAACTTAAAAATAAAATTTTAAATCCAATTTATTTCCAATATATTTATTTTTGAGTTTCCAAATTCAAATTTTCAATTAAAAACCAATATATATACACACACACAAACAACAAATATTTTATTTTATTTTGGAAAAACTCAATTTAATTCACAATTTAATTTTCAAAAATCAAATTAGTTATCAATTTACACTTGGCTAAAATCCGGGAATATTACAGATTCCCTCCTTAAGAAAATTTCATCTTCAAAATTTACCAGGGAGACAACCAAGAACAGATGAAAGATAGAGAAATGTCTTTCCAGATCAAATTGAATATCTATTCTGTATTTCGCTTACCAAATCAGAATATTAACAATAGATATGAGAATAATTCTACTCAACACTTTACGAAACACTCGGGCCGTTCAGATCTACGAGATATGCAGGGCATTGATTAGTTCGAATGGATAACTAACCATTCGTAGAATATATCGAGACCCAATGAAACAGACCAAAATAGGTTCGACTACGATCTCAGATTCAAGATTTAACATGTTTACGATTTTCTGAGAAATAAAAATATGTGTAGCTCCCGTGTCGAACAAAATTCGAACAATTTTATTGTAAACGAGAAGGTTACCTTTTAAAATTCCTTTTCCATTATTAGTATTTGAGGTTGAAGGATCATCTTTAACTGCATACACCTTTGCTACTTTAGCTTACTTCAGTGCTGGGCAATCCTTGATCCTATGTCCTGCCTTGTGGCAATAATAGCATTCCCTAGATTCCTGCTCTGACTTCATAAATTGCTCCCTCCTTCCTTGCTTTCCAGGATTCTTCCAACTATCCGAGTAATGGCCTTTCTCCAAGCAATTGAAACAAGTAACATCTTTTACCTTGCTAATCTATATATTCTTTTTTCCTTTGCCTTGCCACGGTTTCTTTCCTCCGAACTTTCTTTTCCTCCAATTTGGATTGCTTGCATTTACCTTCTCTTCTAAAACTTCTTGTTTATCTAGAGTGGTATATCGATAGCCCATATCTATCAGGTTAGAAAAAGATTCTTTTACGTAAGCAGTTATTCTTTCGTGGAATTTCTTATTCATTCTCCGAATAAACCTTTCATTCTTTTTCAAAGGTGTATTCACTAGCTCCGGACCAAACCAAGATAATTCGTTGAATTTTTTCAAATATTCCTTAAATGATAAACTTCGCTGCTTCAAACCCGTGAATTCCTGGTACATTCTGGAGATATCAGCAGACGACATATCATTGCTCAAACACTTCCTTAAATCGATTCCAAGTGAACTCATCCATCGGCTCATCCAATGTAATAGTTTCCCACCATGCTAAAGCCTCTTCCTGGAGTTGCCAGGAAGCTATCAATCGCATCTAAGCATCTTCTAATTTTAATCCTTTGAAAGCTAAGTGCCTTCGGCTGAGGTTGAGTAGAAAGCTGTTTCTGTTGTTGCAGGGCCTTGACCAGTTGAAGTGGTACTTCCCCGTCCCCTACCTCGTCCTCTTCTTCCACTCATTCTTACTATCTGTAAATAGTACGAAAACCGATTTAGGCATTCGGATGAGATATCTTAGGGAATAACAACGGTTAAAGAAAATAGACTATGTAATTTGGGTTTTCGGTTTCACGGGTTGTACTCATTCTAGGGTAAACTTCATCCTATCTCTAATGAGCCATCTAATGTGTTACACTCCGCAGCTAATGTTCTTACTCAACCTTTAGCTCTGATACCACTTATCACGACTCGAAGTAGATGCCCGACAATCGACATCGAAATCCGTATCATCGGAGCTTATAACAACATTAGAAGATAAACAACATAGCGGAAACAATGATTAAAATGATATACAATGTAGATACAATGTCAGATGCATCATTTGATAACAATAACCCAACACCATCAGAGAATATATATAACACAACACCACAGCGGAAATATATCGACATTAGCAAAGTCTTCAAGAGAATCCAATACTGCAACTTTGCTAAGGTCTTCCAAAACTTCCAAAGACCTTCAAATCCAAAAGGCTTCAAGATCTCTAAACCAAAAATCCAAAGCCAAAGCTTTAGTTTAAGCTCGAACCACCTTCAAACTGAACTTGTGGCAAATGCAATCCCACCGCGATTGCCAAACCAAAAGCTTCAAAGACCCAAAAACTGAAGAAGATTTCCAAATGCAACCAAACCAAAGATTTCGAAGGCTATCGAATCTACACCTACTATCTCATTATCTGAAAGCCCAACTCTAGACTGCCCGTGTGGAAAATTATGGACACCCAGAGTTTAGGAAGGGAACAATAAACTCCGGGTCAGTCATGAGACAGGTATGAGCAAACAAAATAAGTTTTGAATAAAAAAAACAACAAAAGAATTTAATGGAAATCCACAATGCTTTTTGGAAAATGAAACTACCATAAGGCCTCCCGCCGCACACACCATGCAAACGCAGAATTGGAGTAGATTTCTCCTTATGGTAGTCAAACATGCTTACTACGCAAAATCCTTTTGATATTATTATTAATGCATAGTTTAGAAAAACCTTCCGAAAGTATAATACTATTCTTAGCTAGCATAGACATTTCAAACTATGCCTCCTATAGCTACCATCTAAACTGTGGTAACCACCATAAGTAAATGGCTGGTTATACAACTAAAATCGTACAAGGCGCGTATTAGTAATTGGATTTCCAACAAATGGTCAGGCTAAGGAACTTCCTATTGCCACATGGGTACGCCTTCGTAGGGATGCCACGAGAACCTACCCGGATCTCTGCCAACACAAGACCGGGTTACTCATGCCCGAAAGTAACACCTATATGTATGCCATCCTCGGTCATTTGCGATCTTTATCCGAGGATCCTCAACCACAAAGCAACCACAAAGTAATAAATTTGCAGTGTCCACATGAGTTAAGTATCTGGGCACCATACCATGATACCACCCTTTTCCAGAAGAAATGGACAAACTCTAGAGGGGCGACCCCTGATAACCTTGCTAAATCTTTCCTGTTTCGACATTTTCAGGTTGTGAGGTCCTGATGCAGTCTCGTCCTCAAAGCTACGCTTTACACAAAATCCATGCTTCAATCAACAAATGATCAACAACACTTCGTATACCACATTACCAAATTGAGAATGTATCACTAGTAACCATCAACTACATAACCTATGAACTCGTACATCTTAGAGAAGAGTGTTAAGCTAAGAGAATAAATTCTCGGCCACCAAACAGAAATATATTTGATACAAACTAGCTTTACATCTCAAAGTGTAACATCAGACACACATCCATACAAGTCTGTCCTGGGTTCGAACAGAACCGAAGGCACTTCAAAAGAAGACCTTGCAATCCGGGTATACACAATCCCGATCGGACTCCCCATCACATATGGAGATCTCTATACCGTAGCTACCCAGTGCAGAGTCATTCGATGGGTAATCCTTTCGTTTTCGAAATTACCCTGCCTTCACCACTAGTCTTCAAATGTCATCCATAACATCATATCATTATTCGAAATGGGTTACATGACGAAAAGTCCTCTCCCGGTGAATAATGAGCGCAATATTTAAAAACATGTGGATATATGGATCTCAGTTAAGTCACCACTTATTATCCAAATCCTTTCTTCAAATGGTTTAAACAAATTACCATTTCCAAATCTATAAACAAAAAGATTCACCTTACAAAGTCCATCAATCTTTCACAAAGATTCATTTATAGCTTTTCAAAACAATTTCACTTTCAAATCGGATTAACTTATCCAATCTTTAAATCAAAGGCTCAATTCATAGCTTTCAAAATTGTTTCCATAGATTTATTCAAAACTTGGAAAACCATTTTCATTTCAAACTTGAAATCTTTTCAACACAAATTGGAAACCCTTGCTTTATATGAAAGCTATTATTAAAAAAATAGTTTTCATTTCGGAAAAAAAATCCGATTACATTTGTACAAGTTAAAGCCCTTGTGTTAACTTCAAATTCTCAAAACAATACCTTTAAAATGGTTTAAAACCCATATAAACACATTTATAACTTGCATAACCTTTTTAAACCATAATTTCCAAACACAGAATTCAATTTCGAATTTCGAATTCGAATTTAAATCAAATTATTTTAAATTCAAAAATTTATCAAGTTATTCAAAATAACTTTTACCTTTAAAACTCCTTTTCAAAAACTTTTCATATTTAACCCAATTCCATTTCCAATACCATTTGGATTCAAAATTCAAATTTAAAACCATTTCAAAAATCTGTGACTTAACCAATTTCCTCATGCAATCCATGTTTGTGTGTGTATGGCGTAGTCCAGGGGTTTTATACAATAGTGCAACAACATCAATCATCACAATCCAAACACAGCAATTATAGATAAGTGGTATAAACCTATAACGCTCATTTTCATTCACAGATTCATAGATAAATAATATACATTCATCACAGATAAAATAGATTACATTCATCACATCTTGAATCAAAAATATTCATATCACAAAGCATTACACATCAGAAATATCAACAATTCAACATTCAATTGAATCCAAACACCTATAAGTCAAATTAATTAATCAGCTGATTAATTTAAATCAGATAATTACTTATGAATAAATTGCTAATTCCCGTTAATTAATCATTAATTTATTACAAATCATTTAATTAATTACGCTTTTATCATTTATTAATTAACCTCAATTAATTAACTAATTAATCCTTTAACTATAAATTAATCAACCTTAATTAATAAATTAATTAACCTTTATTCATTAAATAATTAATCTTTGATTATTCAATTATTAATTACCATTAATTATCCTTAATTAATTACATTAATTTATTAATCATTAATAAATTACCATTAATTATAATAAGTGATTTGAAAGAGTGGGCTATGCGGTAGGATCGTGTAATATGGAATAATGAAATAGTCTAGGTAGATAAAGTAGGTAAATGCAAGGAGACACCAAGACTTTTATACTGGTTCAGATCTCTCGTCCTACGTCCAGTCCCTAAGCTCCTCTTAGGAATTTCACTAACTAACACCCTCACTTCACCCGGAGGAATAGGTTTACAACTTACCTGAACAACCGAACGGGATTTCTTGCCTCAACTACCGAAGAGGACTTCAACTCAATTACTAAAATACAATATTCGACTTGTTGTGTTCTTGTCAACACTAATGAGTCTAATGTAGTACAATATTCCTATAATCTTATCCTCGAGAGTATGCAATGTGTTTGTGAAGATTTAGGAATGTTAATTGCTATGAATCAAAAGAATATTATAAACAAAAACAGTGATTCAAGCAATAGATTGGTGATTGCTTTGAGAATATCTAGAGAATATGAATAAGAGAATAGTAAGATTAAAGCAAGAGAATTCGGTGAATTAAATGATGTTAGAATCATGTATATATACTTGTAGAAGAGGTGCATAAGTTGTCAAAGGTTGCAAACAAGAGATGCTTCCATTTCCATTGATGAATGGTTGCAACTCTTGGGAAGAAGACGGTGTCTTTTAAGAGAAAATTCGCAGGTTTAAATTCAGTCGACTGAGCAGGAGATTCAGTCGACTGAAAATACAAAGAAAAATTTTCAGGAACAATTTCAGTCGACTGCACAGGTAATTCAGTCGACTGAAACTGTGCAATTTTGTATATGTGTACAGTTTCAGTCGACTGGCCATGTCTGTTCAGTCGACTGAAGTATAAAAGTGTGCACAGTGAACATGTGAATGAAGTTTTTATGAATGTGTTCTAATGTTCGTGCAAATCTCTTGAGGATAGATTTTAACAAATAATCTAGACTAAGACACATAGAAAATCACACTAATGTTTATACTTTGGTCTTCATCTATCTTCTTCTAGCTTTTGCATTCTCTTCCAATTTGTTGAAGCTAATTGTCATTGATCAAAATCTTCGTGTGTCAACATTCTCCCCCTTTTTGATTGATGACAATACTTTCGTAGAGATGTATATACTTACTTTCTCCCCCTGAATGTATGCACTATCTTTTATACAAAATAAAGTTAGTACCATAGATTTTCTCCCCCTTTGTCATCGACAAAAGGAAGAACTATCAGTAGTAATAATATATCAAAACAATCACTAAATCATAGAGAATATAAGCATGAACGAAGAGAAATAAAAATGTTATGACAGACAAGCATAAAATAGCTATTAGAAAGTTTAAAAATAGACATCAAAACAACAAAATCACTCATCCTTATCCCAGTCATATGAACCTTCCCTTCCAGTTGGTTCACGTATGACGGGTCCTCCTATTGGTGGTCTTGGTGCTCTTCCTCCTTGGCCACAACTAGCTCCGCTAGCGTGCTACTTGTATGCTCTTCGGATGTCTTCCATGTAAACGTGGGTGCCGGACGTTTGTCGTGAGATGTTGAAGCAGTAGTGGTGCTTGAGCATGAGATTGCATCCCAAAGCTTGTTGAAGAATCTTTTGATTTTATCAAGCTTATGATCTACCTTTTTAAGACGAGTGTCAAGAATTTGTTGATTTCTTGACAATATCCCCAATGATTGGTTGGTAGTGAAGCTTGGGTTAACAAGACGAATTTCATCATCTTGCTCGAGATGTTCTTCGTGGCGAGGTTGAGGAGGTTGTTGTTGTTGTTGTTCTTGATGCCTTGCTTCCCATTCGGCAAGTGATATTATGCGAGGAGGTCGAGATGGGAGTTGCATTAGGCTTATGGCCCGATGGTTAATCTGATGGACCATTGTATTCTCTGATTCAGGTAATGGCGTATCGACATTTAGGAGAAGTCGCATGATGTACTATCCAAAGTAAGTAGTGCGCATTTTGCCATTGTTGAAAGTGAGAAACTCATCAAGAATAAGCTGTACCCAATTAACTTGTATATTGCCAAAAAATAGCATATAGTGCTCGATAGTTATTTTGGTAGACAATTTCGTACGATCCCGTACGAGTTGTAATTGTTCTCATTAGGGCTTTATGGAGAATTCTTGCCATAGGTCGAAGGGAGGTGGACTTAAAATCCCTAAAGTTGATATTATCCTCCATAAATCGATGGTTGATGTTGTCACGAATGTGTGGATTGAAATCTATCTCCTCGAGCTTTCTTCCAACATTTGGGGATTCTAAAATGTGTGCTATTCTATCCAAGGAGAACCAAACTTTCTTTCCACACACCATACTCCAAACACTATTGTTTGGATTTCTTGGAGTTTGGTGTCCAAGATTAAGATTAGCATAAAATAATTTTACCATTACATGATTAATGACATGATCATTTCTTTTCAAATCTAGAAGTGGAGTCAAACCTGCCGGATCTGTTAATGCTTGATGGTTGTAGGTTTGAAAGCTTTTAAAATCAACGAAAGAATGCTCAAAAATTCGAGAATTCTTCATCTTGTTCCATCGAGTGACAGCGGTTCCATCATAAAGCCATTGTGCTATTTGAGCATCAATTGGCTCGGAGGATGAAGAAGATGAGGCTCTTGATCTTTTTGGTGCCATTTTGGTGAGAATTGATTTGATTTTGAGGAATTTGAGAGCTAGGGTTTCGAATAGATTTGGGGAAGAAGGTTTGTAAGAGGTAAAAGTGAATAGGTATGGTAATTTTTGGTGGTTAAAAGGGGAAATTCTGCCTGGGAAGCAGCGTTCAGTCGACTGAATATTCTATTCAGTCGACTGAATCAAAGGCCGAAGTGTTCTGTGATAGATTCAGTCGACTGAGCAGTACATTCAGTCGACTGAATTTTGTTGCTGAAATTTTCTGTTGAATTTTCAGTCGACTGTGCAGATGTTTCCAGTCGACTGAACTTTGCATATATTATTTTCTGTCATATTTTCAGTCGACTAAGTAGAGGAATCCAGTCGACTGAAACATGCAATTTGTTGTTTCAGTTAATTGTTGAAATTAAACAATTTATTTAAAGGAATAGTTACAAAAATATTGATATAAATATTTCAAAATTCAACTATTTCTCTGGGGATGGACTTGGAGTCTTCTTTCCTTCATTCTTCATGTAATTTATATCCCATGAATTTGGACTATATTGAGGAGTCTTAGGAGACATCCAAGGATTCACAGGATCAACTGGTGTACGATAAGATGAAGATGGATCAAGTGAGCTAACAGGGTGAGGTAGGGGTTCAGCCACTTCGTTTTTCTTTGATCCACAGAAGCGTAAACCGATTTGTTCTAGAAAACTCAAACGTCTTGCCGTAACTTTTTGCTCGAAGTATAGCTCTCGTTGAAGATCTATTTGTTGTTGTTGAAAGTGATGAATTTCATCAATCTTTCTTTTTGTGTCAGGGGAAATAAATAGTCCTCGTTTTGCCTTTTTAGATTCTGGTGTGAAACCAGTACGATAATTTTCCCATTTGTAAACCGGCTCATGTGCTGGTGTTGGTGTGGGAAGTTTTGGCGATGTTGGAGTGTTATCAACTGACGAGGTGATATTGATCGGAAAGAATGAGTTGTTTGACGACATTTTGTATTGAAATTTGATTAAGCTTTTAATTGTAAGATCGAGATGTGAAAAAAATTAAAAAAAATTGAGTTTATTTATAGTCGAGCTTTACTAAATAACTAAAGGTTATAATTTATTTTAAAATTTGTAACCGCACAATGATTTAGTGGTTAGGAGAATGTTGATAGAAAAGTATGGTTCATATTAATAATTCAGTTTTAAAACGTGTGGTTTAAAAATTACGTAATGTAACATATAACATTTCTGAAAAATATTGTATATTTTCATTCAGTCGACTGAACAGATTTTTTTTAGTCGACTGAAATGATTAAATATTTTAAAATTATATTTAATTGATATCTTTAAAGGATATTATACCTAATTCTCATCGAAATTTTATAAAGGAGTTTTCTAATAGAGGTTTAGTAAATATATCGGCAATTTGATTTTCGGTAGAAATATGTTCTAAATTAATTATTCCTTTTTCGATATTGTCTCGTAAAAAATGGTGGCGAATATCTATATGTTTTGTACGAGAGTGATTAACAGGATTTTTAGATAAGTTTATGGTACTTGTATTATCACAATATATTGTAGAATTTGTTAAATTTATATTAAAATCTTTAAGTGTTTGTTGCATATATATAACTTGTGTGCAAGCTAAAGCAGCTGATATATACTCTGCTTTGCATGTGGAAAGTGAGACACAATTTTGTTTCTTACTAAACCAAGACACAAGTGATTTTCCAATGAAATGGCAAGTACCACTTGTACTTTTTCTATCCGTTCGGGATCCACCAAAATCAGCATCACTGAATGACACTAACTCATACGAACATTCCTTTGGATAGAAAAGACCGAAATCTTTAGTTTGGTTAAGATATCGCATTATTCGTTTTACTGCTCTTAAGTGTGAATCTTTAGGATCGGATTGAAAACGTGCACATAAACAAACACTCCTCATTATGTCAGGTCTACTAGCGGTTAAATAGAGCAAAGAACCTATCATACTTCTAAACAATTTTTGATCTACACTTTTGCCATTTTCATCTCGATTGAGATGTGTAGTGGTACTCATAGGAGTAGGTTTAGCAGAAGTGTTTTCCATACCAAATCGTTTTATTAAATTATCACAATATTTTTCTTGATTTATAAAAATTCCATTTGTTAATTGTTTGATTTGAAGTCCGAGAAAATATGATAGTTCTCCCATATGAGACATTTCGAACTCATTAGTCATTATATCTGAAAATTCTTTACACAAATTTTTATTTGTTGAACCAAAAATAATATCATCTACATATATTTGAATTATTAAAATATCTTTGGCAGTATTTTTAATAAAAAGTGTTTGATCTACTTTTCCAATTTTAAATCCTGAGTTTAATAAATAACTTTTAAGTCTTTCATACCAAGCACGAGGAGCTTGTTTAAGACCATATAGTGCTTTCTTTAATTTAAATACATGATCCGGATATTTTTCATGTATAAATAACGGAGGTTGTTCTACATATACATTTTCTTTAATAAAACCATTTAAAAATGCACTTTTAACATCCATTTGATAAAGTTTAAAATTGTGAAAACAAGCAAAGACTAATAGTATACGTATTGCTTCCAATCTTGCAACGGGAGAAAATGTTTCTTCAAAATCAATACCTTCTTCTTGATTATACCCTTGTGCTACTAGTCTTGCTTTATTCCTTGTTATATTACCTTGTTCATCTACTTTATTTTTGTAAATCCATTTTGTTCCAATTACTGATTGATTATTAGGACGGGGAACTAATTCCCAAACATTGTTACGTTCAAATTGATTTAATTCTTCTTGCATTGCGATAATCCAATAATCATCTGTTGATGCTTCTTTTGGATTTTTAGGTTCTATAGATGAAATGAAAGCCACATGACTCATTTGATTTAGTTGATTTCTTGTTCTAACTTGAGAATTTATTTCTCCTATTATATTTTGAGTTGGATGATCTCGTAATATTTTAGGAGGAGATCTTAGTTCATTATTATTTTCAGGGTTTATTTCTTCTATATTTATTAATTCTTCATCATCTTTTATATTTAAATTTTTATTAAAGTTTTCATCAAAAGATATATGTAGAGTTTCTTCAATTAAGTTTGTTCGTTTATTAAATACTCGATATGCTTTACTTCGTTCAGAATATCCTACGAAAATTCCTTCATCAGCTTTTGAATCGAATTTTCCTAGTTGATCTTTTGTATTTAAAATAAAACATTTTGATCCAAATATTTTAAAATAAGATATATTTGGTTTTTTATTATTGAATAGTTCATAAGAAGTATTTTTAGTTAAAGGTCTAATTGAAATTCTATTTAATACATAACATGCAGTAGCAACTGTTTCTGCCCAAAAATGTTTTGGTAGAGAACACTCATTTAACAATGTTCTTGCGCATTCTTGTAATGTTCTATTCTTTCTTTCTACAACTCCATTTTGTTGAGGAGTTCTAGGAAAAGAAAAATTATGATTAATTCCTTTCTTTTTACAAAATGTTTCAAAAACTTCATTTTCGAATTCGCCTCCATGATCACTTCGAATATTTTTAATTTTCAAATCTTTAATGTTTTGAATTCTTTTGACAAATGTTTTAAAATGCTCAAAAGTGTCGCTTTTATTTTTCATAAAAATAGTCCATGTATATCTTGAAAAATCATCAACAATTACAAATACGTATCGACTATGATTAATGGATTGAACTTGTGTTGGTCCGAATAAATCCATATGTAGTAATTCTAATGGTTGTAAAGTTGAAATATTTTTCTTAGATTTAAAAGATGATTTCGTTAATTTTCCTTTTTGACAATCATCACAAAAATTATTTATTTTAAAATTTATTTTGGGTAATCCTCTTACTAGTTCATTTTTAGAAAGTTTTCTAATAGTTTTAAAATTTATATGACAAAATCTTTTGTGCCATAACCAAGGATCATTATCTTTGGCAAGTAAACACATACTTGAATTATGATTAATATTCATATTTAAAACATAATTATTTCTATCTCTATTTCCTTCAAAAATAAGATTTTGGTTTTGATCAAAAATACAACATTTATTATTCGAGAAAGTTATTTTAAAACCTTTGTCACATAATTGACTTATGCTAAGTAGATTATGTTTTAAATTTTCAACTAATGAAACATTTATTATAAAAGGTAAATTTGATGTACCGTAATTGTTCACATCTCCTTTGCCAATGATATAGCCTTTTGAATTGTCTCCGAAGATAACCGAGCCACCATCAAAGTATGTGATGTTTGTAAGCATATCTTTGTTTCCAGTCATGTGTTTTGAACAACCACTATGTAATATCCATTTCTTCTTTTTAAGTGGGACCTGAAAATAAATATGAGATTATTGGTACCCACTTTTTAATAGGGTCCTAAGAAGTTAGAGTTTTAGGAAACCAAACCCAGTTTGGTTTAGTGTCCTTTTTATAAATATAGTTTTTATTATGATGAACATTATCCATAAATGTTTTAATATATTCATTTCTTATTAATACATTGTTAGTTTTTGGTACCCAAATTGTAACTACCTTGTTTTGTACTTTTGTTTTAATAGGTTTCTTAATTAATTTTTGTCGTTTTGAATCCATATTCCTTTTAAAATTTGTATTTTTCTTTTTAGGAATTTTTGACTCCTTATTATATCCTAATCCATGTTTATTTGAAGAGAATTGAGAATTTTCTAAAATCTTAGATAAATTTTCTCTTCCTTTGTTAAAGTTAGAAACATTTTTAGTGATGTTCTCTAATCTAGTTTGAAGACTATTATTTTCTAACTCAACTTGTCTAATTTTAGTTTTTAAATCATGATTTTCAGAAATAATTATATCATTCTTTAATTTTTGAGTTTCAATTTCTTGACTTAAAAGTGATAATTGAGTTTCCGAATTTGAATAAGATTCTTGAATTTTTTCAAGTTCTTCTTCAAGAATTTTCTTTTCATCATTTAACATATCTCTCTCAAACTCAGCTTTGTTTTGATTTTCACGAATTTCCTTAATTTTCTTTTTAAGAATTTTTATTGTGCTTAAGAGTTTAGTGTTTACTTCAATTAAATCGTCGAAAGTTAAATTATTTACCTCAGATTCTTGAGCCATGAAGTATACATTTGCTTGTTCATTGTCGCTATCACTATCACTTTCGGATGATGATGAATCTGAATCGTCCCATGTTACAGACAATGCCTTCTTTTTGAATTTATCCTTCTTGTTTTTGTTGTTGAAGTTTTTCTGATTTTCCTTCATTTGTTCTTGACAATCTTTTTGCATATGTCCTTTCTTATGACAATTGAAGCATTCTATATTTGAGGATGATGGTTTGTTCAAGAAATTCTTTTTGAATCCGTTTTTGTTTCCTTTTCTATACTTTAGGAATTTCTTGAAATTTTTGGCTATAAATGCTAGATCCTCATCTTCAGACTCTGATTCTTCCTTTTCCGCATGAAAACCAATATTCTTTCTTGAGCTTGATCCTTTTTAGCTTGCATATTTACTTCATACGACATAAGATTTCCAATCAATTCTTATGGTTTCATTGTAGATAAATCATTTGCTTCCTCGATTGCTAATACTTTTCTCTCCCATTCATCAATGAGTGAATTTAGAATTTTAGACACAATGTCAAAGTCCGTGTATCTTTCTCCTAGTCCGATTAGAGCATGATGAATGTCTTGAAATCTTGAGTACATGTCATTGATGGATTCATTTTGTCGCATTCTAAAGTTTTGGAATTGATTCTTCAACATGGATATCTTTGTTTGTTTAACCTTGTTTGTGCCTTCATGTATGACTTTAAGTGTTTCCCATATCTGATATGCAGTAGTACATATGCTAACACGGTTGAATTCATTTCTATCCAGGGCGCAAAAAAGCATATTCATAGCTTTAGCATTTGCACTTGCTTCATTCTTTTGAGTTTGTGTCCATGTAGGACAATCGGTTGTAGGTACAATGAACTCTGCTTGAGTAGCATTCCAGGCTTCGAAACTTGTTGCTTGCATATAAATTCTCATCCTTGTAGCCCAATAGTTATAGTTTAGTCCATTGAATAGAGGAGGTCTTTGGGTGGATTGTCCTTCCGCAAATGTAGAACTATAAGCAGATGTTGTGCTTGTGCTTGCGTTATTTTCCATATTACCAATATGTCTAACAACGGTGTTATGGTTATAGGACGGCCAAGCTCTGATACCAATTGAAAGAGTGGGCTATGCGGTAGGATCGTGTAATATGGAATAATGAAATAGTCTAGGTAGATAAAGTAGGTAAATGCAAGGAGACACCAAGACTTTTATACTGGTTCGGACCTCTCGTCCTACGTCCAGTCCCTAAGCTCCTCTTAGGAATTTCACTAACTAACACCCTCACTTCACCCGGAGGAATAGGTTTACAACTTACCCGAACAACCGAACGGGATTTCTTGCCTCAACTACCGAAGAGGACTTCAACTCAATTACTAAAATACAATATTCGACTTGTTGTGTTCTTGTCAACACTAATGAGTCTAACGTAGTACAATATTCCTATAATCTTATCCTCGAGAGTATGCAATGTGTTTGTGAAGATTTAGGAATGTTAATTGCTATGAATCAAAAGAATGTTATAAACAAAAACAGTGATTCAAGCAATAGATTGGTGATTGCTTTGAGAATATCTAGAGAATATGAATAAGAGAATAGTAAGATTAAAGCAAGAGAATTCGGTGAATTAAATGATGTTAGAATCATGTATATATACTTGTAGAAGAGGTGCATAAGCTGTCAAAGGTTGCAAACAAGAGATGCTTCCATTTCCATTAATGAATGGTTGCAACTCTTGGGAAGAAGAATGTGTCTTTTTAGAGAAAATTCGCAGGTTTAAATTCAGTCGACTGAGCAGGAGATTCAGTCGACTGAAAATACAAAGAAAAATTTTCAGGAACAATTTCAGTCGACTGCACAGGTAATTCAGTCGACTGAAACTGTGCAATTTTGTATATGTGTACAGTTTCAGTCGACTGGCAATGTTTGTTTAGTCGACTGAAGTATAAAAGTATGCACAGTGAACATGTGAATGAAGTTTTTATGAATGTGTTCTAATGTTCGTGCAAATCTCTTAAGGATAGATTTTAACAAATAATCTAGACTAAGACACATAGAAAATCATACTAATGTTTATACTTTGGTCTTCATCTATCTTCTTCTAGCTTTTGCATTCTCTTCCTATTTGTTGAATCTCATTGTCATTGATCAAAATCTTCGTGTATCAACATGATTATCCCTAAATACTTATATAAATTAATTATCACTTGATTTATTAATCATTAATCATTAATTAATTATCCGTAATTACTTTTATTAAGTAATTATCTTTAAGTAATTAAATACCCTTAATTAATTATCTTTAATTAATTAATTAACCTTTGGTCATTTAATTATCCTCAATTAATCATTTCATCAATTAATTATTCTTTAATTTACTAAGTTAACCCTTTATTATTAAGTAATCAATCAATTTTTAATTACTCAAGATTTAAAGCTAAACCATTACTTAATTATTCATTTAATCACTTCAATCAATTACATTTTAAAACTCTCAAAGATTTAATAATTAATCTAATATAGAATTTATTTCAAAACCACATCAAATTATTTTCAAATCATATTTGAATTTTTAATTCAAGTTAGAAACTTGTCTTAAAAAACTTGTATTGCTTTAAAATTTGTTTTTTTGCTTTTAAAACTTATTAGCTTGCACAGGAAAAACCCGAGTTCCTCCTTTTACTTTTTTATTTTTTCAAATTTGTTTTGATTTAAATCTTTAATCCTATTTCAAACAAACTCTCGCGTTCGACCCGAGCACGTCTTCGAGCCACAACACCAAAGCCTCGAGATCAACTTCGAGCAACCTACGTCCTCCCTAATTTTCTACAAGTAACCCAGACAAATATGCACAGGTGCACGCATACACGTGCACCGATGATCGCCGACCCTCTAACCAACATCGATCTCTTCAACAAGCTGCTGACGATACCCACGGGCGTTCCGAC
Organism: Allium cepa; assembly: GCA_030765085.1. Taxonomy (NCBI): domain Eukaryota; kingdom Viridiplantae; phylum Streptophyta; class Magnoliopsida; order Asparagales; family Amaryllidaceae; genus Allium; species Allium cepa. Next base: position 437,510,099 of record CM060943.1, read on the forward strand.
CATCCATTTCGACACGATCGTCAAAGAATCAAAATCGAACCATTTCAACCCCTGATGGCACCAACATGACCAACTAAAACAACTCGCGCCACCACGTGACACCGCTAGAAGCTTCGTGACTTTGACTGAAGCTTCCTCGATCCCCCACGAGTCGTTTCCCTCGCGACCGATGCAGTCCGATGCCCAGACGAAGTTATATTGACCGGTTTTCCCACCTCTACTAAAAATTAGGGTTAAACCCAAAATCAACTTCGTCTACCTTCCACGATAAATTATATAATCATTGAACATTTTTTCGATGATCCCTGGACCTCCGACCATCCCTAGTTCCAAACCCCTCGATCACTTTATTGCCGATCGACGGCAATTGACAAAAACCCCAATTCAGATCAACTTGCTATCCCTCACATATTACAGTTTTAAAAATATTGAATTTGCTACTAAAATTCATGATTTTCTATATCAATTCCGATGCTGAATTCCAGACTTGAAATTGTGGTCATCAGTTTTTAATCTATGCTTGATTTTTCTACTACATTATTCTATTTTCGAATTATTTACTAAATATAAATTTTCAAAATTATTTTTAAAATTGGCTTTACATAGTTATCATTACTTTTCATTTAGAAATTGAAACCTAAAATTACTTAAATAGAATGATTTGGAATTTTCTAACAGGTTTTTAATGCCTGTAAAAAGAACAGAGATGTTCCTTTCTGTTCCCAGACATGCACAAGCGAACATAACAAATATACACATAGATTTGCATGCATATTAACATTCATTCAAACAACTTCGTGTGTGTGTGTGTGTGTGTGTATATATATGAGTTTAAGGGTTTGCTCACCTGGTAGTTTGACAGAGAAGAACAGAGAACAGAAAGCTTGAATACTGGAAATATGATTTGGGCTTAAGCTTTGAATTTGTACTTGATGTTTAATTCTTGTTCCCACGCTTGTAAATTGATTTGCAACCTAACTTTGAATCCTGAAGATTGTTTGCTATCCAGGTTCTGATTTCTTTTTTCTTTTTAATCTGGTGATCTTCAGGCCTGAAAACTTGATTTTCCAGGCTTTTGATCTCTCCTAGGTTTCGTTCGTTGTTTCAGAGTTAAAATGTACAAGTTTGTTGCTTTGAATCCTTAGCTTAGTTGCTTTGAAACAGCAACCTGTTTTGAACTAAAACTTGAATGTTTTTGATTTTTTTTCTTCTGGGTTGTAGTTTGTTTCAGGCTTTTGAATACTCAGGTTTTGATCTGTGTTTTGTTTTGATATTGAGATGATTTTTTTTCTTTGATCTAGTTTGAGTTTTATTGGTTGTAGCATGAATTTTTTCCCAGGTTTGTGGTTTTGAAAATAAGGAACAAAGAATGGGAGAAAGGGAGGATGAAATGTTTATATAACTTTATTTTCAAATCTTTTATTCATTTTCTTTAAATTGAAAACTAGAATACACTTGTTACCACATGAAAACTTTTACTTAACACTTGTTAATTTCTTTATGAAAATGCTTACACTTGTTTGAAACAAATAAATTTATGCTTAGCCCTTTGTTTTAATTAATTTATAATTTATGTTTAAGTCCTTTATTTTAATTAGTTAAAAAATTGTGTTTTTACCCTTTATGCTATTATAACTTATGTAATATATTTTAAACACTACGAATAATATTTTAAAATATAACTTTATATCATATTTCCTATTTAAATAAATACATTTTCCCTATTAATCTTTTATATAATCTTTTAAAGAAAAAGGGTTTTAAAATTTAATTACACATGAATAAATATATTAGAATTTTATTTTTAATTAGCATTTGAAATATTTATTATATAAAATTCAAAATATCATTTTCAAATCAAAACACATATTTAATAAAATTAGAAACAAATTATTATCAACTCAAAAATAAAATTTTAAATCCAATTTATTTCCATTATATTTATTTTTGAGTTTCCACTTCAAATTTTCAATTAAAAACCAATATATATATACAAACAACTAATTTTTTATTTTATTTTAGAAAAACTCAATTTAATTCACAATTTAATTTTCAAAAATTAAATTAATTATCAATTTAAACTTGGCTAAAATCCAGGAATGTTACAGTTATGCACGGTAGTGGATATCTCAGGAAGGGTCAGCTTTAGGTCGAGGTATTATGTAGCTATTATAGCTTCTATCTCTCGCATAAAAAGCATTAAGTAGCTTGATGATATTCTGTGCGATGTCGACTAGATAGTATCAGAGTGGAGTCTGCCTTTCGATAGGGATTTAATAACGCAGATCTGCCTTAAATGTAGACATTAAATGGTCAGAGTCCACCTTGTTCTCATTGAAAAGATATTACGTGGCTTGAGTGTTTTCTCTTATATTGTTTGGACATAACAGTAATGGCATGGGACTGGAAGGTCCTTTGGCCTACAGTTGAGGGTAAGTTATAGAGTTGAGATGCGCTTATAATATGACAATGATTATAAAGCCTTATCAAGGTGTTAATGGTCAAGTAGTTAGGACTGACTGACTACGTTGTAGAGGGCCGTTTCGAGGAGTAAGGTATTAAGTAGCCATTATTGGATCCACTTCCTCGATATTTAAGAAGTATTAAGTGGCCAGTTTTTTGGTGGTAAAATGGTTAGATATATATGTAGATTGGCATATACTTATGTAGTTATACCTTAGAGAAGTTTAGTTTAGAAATATCGTACATGCACATAAGACTTAATAGATTTTCCATAAATAATAGACATAGCACTTAAATGGAAACCATTCGGCATAAATTAATGGGATGGGCGAAGTATGTAAGGCCCCCTCCTCATAACAACCCACAAGTTTGGTTTAGAAGGACTAGATGTTGGAACAACACTAGAACTGCAGATGGTGAAATCTTTTTATTCATGTTCAACGCTAATAAGGCAACGAAATATCTAAGGAATGATATTTCAAGACAGAAGCCTTAGTCAATATGTATGTTATAATATATTTCTCGACTCCCTTATGAGTTTATGTTAATCGCTCTTTTATATGCTTATGCTTATTACATGTTTTCCAAACCAACGATCTATACCCTAATAGACTTGGATTTCAATTTAGTTGATTTCGAGCCCTTTAAGGTGTAGGTTGTTACATTTAGTATTAGAGTTTAGACTAATCGATTATAAGAATTATGATATACAATGGGAACATATTTTTATTTTTTACCAATAATAATATATAAATTATACACCTAACTCTACACATTCTGATTATAGAAGTAGTTGCGACCATATTCCGAAAGGATGGATGAAGCAATAATGAGTCAAGCCAAGAAATTGAGTTAAATTTATACTCCTACCCCGATTACCATATGGGACGGAGGTCATATCGTAAGGAGTAGGCTAAAAGGAGCATGAGCACAACATATAAAAGAGTCCCAAAGGCTGGATGAAACTTAACTCCCTGGTTGGCCTAGATCATGATAATGGATTTTGATGGATTGTCGATTGAAGATGCACATTTCATCTAAGAAAATGTGAAATAAGAACCTGTATGTTGGAAACATCCGAAGCAAGGTATTAAGAAAGAGTGGAGAAATTTCTTGCAAGAAAGTGTACACTAATCACTATAAGAAGATAAGCCGGATTTTGATGGAGATTAGTTGAGGATGAGTAGGGAAGGGGTGTCTTAAAGATAGGGCAATAATAGTCCATTTCTAACTCTAAACCCATGTGCAAAAATTTTGACAAAAAAGTATTTGAGAAATCCTTGAAATGTTTTGAATTGATTTTCTGAAAGATGTTTGGAATTTATTTTGAAAAAACAAGGAAATTTTGAAATTCATAATTTAAAACTTTATTGAGTCAAAAGTTTCTACATTAAAGGTTTTTTGTAAAGAGCATTGAAATTCGTAGTTTAAAATCAGTCGAGTCAAAAAGTTTGGATTTAAAGATTATTGATAAAGTGATATTTTGTTTTTTAAAGTAAATGTAAAATAGAGTTTAGGTTGGGGTCGATGATTTTTCTATTTAGTAGATTTGGATATTTTATTTTGAAAGTCTTTTTAAGGGTTGGATAAATAAATTTGGTAATTGATTCAAATGGGTATAGAAAATAGAAGGGAAAAATACTCGAAGTTTTAAATAGAAATAGCATTGGGAACATATATATATATATATATATATATATATATATAGTAATCCATTTAGAAATAATATAGTAGTATTTATCGTAATATGATAGGAAGAATGGAAAAAAATTCCATAGTTATGTAGTAATTGTGCATATATTTTAGATGGACGCTTAGATAGATGTTGCAATTATGAGTATCTTTTAGAATCCCCTTCTTGTTTTATGAAAATCTCCATCATAGTTCGAAGCAAAGGTAGCATGAGTATAGAAAAATAACAGGATGACATTTATCCTTGTCTAATCGGCTTTTCATCGTTTAGAGTTATAAAAGATATATTTTTGTAAAATGGTTCTGTATGATAATTGAGTTTTTGAATGTTTTAAGCTAGAAATCCAACTTTTAAAAGAAGTAAATCTTTGTCGTAGAAACTCCTTAAAAGGGTAAAATGGCTAGAAAATGGAAATTTTCCATGTTTCCTTTTTGGAACTAAGTAATTTTTTAATTTGATAAAAACATTTCTAAGTTTATATTTTTAAAGATAAAGGTTTGGATTTAGGCACTTCATGATTATGAAATTTTAGTTTTATAAACAACGGTGTGAGAACCAAAGTAAATTTTTAATACGGAATAGACAGGGACCACTATCTACGTAAGATTGGGTAAATGTTTCAGACTACAAAAAAATAGCCACGAATGCTCGTTGGGTAGCAACAAGGAATTTCATTGAATATAAAGAATGTTGGTATGAAACTAGGAATATTTTATTAGAGATGTGTGGAAGCTATAAGAAAAACCCTCAAAGGAATGGTGAAGGGTGTCAAATTACAATTTTGCGAGTCCCATGGTATACTTGCATGAGGATTAAGGATGCAGAGAAAGTAATACTAAAATTTGAGAATACCAAGAGATTTTTGTAGTATGCTTGGAGAAGAGAGTAGTACACGTCAAACACACATGAAGGATGTTAGTGGACTTAAAGCTAAAAAAGGAAAGAAAGATCGAAGGGAAGTTATTCCAGAAAATAAAAGCTTTGGAAGAGTTATTCTAAATGTACAAAATTCATATTTCTAACCCACTGCCGTATGGGAGATGCATAATTTTTCCTATAATCGGATATGATAATTAAAGTAATGGATGGACCGCATTTATTAGAAGCCAGGATGGGGAGTTAAGAAAGGTGGATGATCGTTGAATGACATACTAAGAATATCCATCTTAATTTAGTAAGAAGTGTTAGGGCCATAACATTATTAACACTGGTTGATGATGAACGGCGGCTTTGAAAAAATATATTCTTTTAGGATCTTTGGGTTGTAATCACTAGTTATCTCCCATATGTTATTGGTAAAGCATATCATACGGTATGAGATATATTTCTGTTTTATCATCATGTTGATTTAATGGATGGGATTAGATCGCTATATAAATATAAATATATTAGGAAAAATTGAAAATAAGGAGATCCCATAAGGACACTTAAATAGTGATAAAAATCTAGGTAAGATTGGAAGTTTGTAAAATAAATTAGAAAATTAAGTTAGCAACTAGAAACTAAAAACACTTAGAACCCATAACTTTAGAATTTTGGAAAAAATAAATTATATCAAGTAGATAAATTTTAACAAATAGAGGACATGGAAAAGTTTTTATGAAGTCATGGGCTGTATAGCTAAAACACTTGGCGGTTTTATAGTGGTAGAAATGTATAAATTTATAGCGGAGATATAGTGGAAAATAGCGAAGGTGCAAAAAATTAATTAGATATAAGACCAAATATTTAATTAATTAATTATCATTCTCGTATCATTTGTATAAAAATGGTAGTATAAGATATTCTTATATAATAAAATCGAAGAATATCTTGATTTATGCAGACTAGATTTGGTGGTTATAATAGACTAACTTACATCAAGCATTTCTACCTCAAAATTAGCTATTTTCCTAACCATTTTAATTTGTTTCAAAGGAGAAATAGTCAAATCGGCCTTTGTATATTAATATTGCTAGAGTGGGTGTTAAAAAGCCTTGGTTTAGTGAGTATTGCGGAAAATAGCAGGCTTAAAGAAAATCTACTATTTGATAGCCTAAATTGAAATAACATAATAGTCGAAGGCTGCTATGGGCTATAGTTGGGATTTTGCGGGGCTTAAATTGCATAGGTCGCACTATACCTTAAAAGCTAAAATTTATAAATACGCTTGTAGGTTGTTTCTTGTTTCAGAGTAAAACAAAAGGAAGTTTGCCCAAATCCAAGGTTAACTCCACAATACTAGGGTCAACCATATACATTAACTCACAGGTTGAGTCCCAATTAAGTTATGACATGGTCTGATTATTTTAAGGATGGAATGGTAAATAGTTGGAAAAATTGTGTTCGAATGATTTTAAGTTTTTTTGTTTAAATGCTTTTTAGAAGTTAGGTTCAAATGTTTTTGAAATTTTTGGTCAAGTGCTTTTGAAAATATATATCTATAAGCCGATGATGATATAATAAAATGTTGTTTAAATGCTTTTGCGAATTTTTTTTCAAACTATTTTGCAAGTTTGATTGGAAAAGGAAAAAGATTTTTAACGAAAAGTGAATTTTTTTCAATTTTCTTGGCCACATGTGTAACGTAGGGCGGGTCAACATATTAGTGAATGTGAGTTTTACTACCCAACAAGGGTGATAGTTATACTAGACGTAAATAATAACAAGGTCAAAGGTTGTTTCTTCTTCGGAGTTTCTAATTCCATACCTTATTAATAGTAAACAAAGCTTAGGATAATTATGCTTTGACATCCAAAAATAAATCTCCTTATGCAAATTGTATTTCGAAAAGCTGAAAGAAATTTAGGGGCAAAAGAGATTGTTCCTATGTACAACGAAATAGTATCCAAAAGAATGGTGGAACTGTAAATAAAATTTAACTGAATTCATTTTTTGACATAGGAGTACAGATTCATAAATTGGGTTTTCAAAAATTTTGGATGTTAAAAATTATGTGTTGGGTTTTGGATGGTAGGGACTGAATGCAAAATTGGTTAAACTATACTCCAACTTGTAGGATGTTGAAATTATTATGCAAAAAAGAATTTTTGAATGCTTGCATACATATCAAACTGCTATTATATCTACGTTGTTTACAAAATATTTTCAAAATGTTTTAAAAGAATGCATTCATATAAGAGGCGTTGCTTTTGAGTCATTATGCATCCATCTTTTATATGGTGTGATTCACCATCAGTTGTACAAGTCTGGTTGCAAAATTGGGTGTACGCTAATTAATTGGATAACTTAAATTAATTGTGCGGTATGTTCCATGATTCAACCCTTAGCGAATTTTGGAGAAAAAATTCTTCTAGAAGAGGAGAATGTAGCATCCCGTAAAATTAACGATAGTTAACGAATAATTAATAAGATTTCAAAGTTTGAATTTGAGTAGAATTTTGCCACGAAACATGGATCGTTGTGTTCGCGATGATTTTTTGAGTAACTTTCATATTTGGAGTCGTGATCGGGGTTCAAATGAAAAAGTTATCACCGTTTAAAGATTTCAGAGTGAAAATAATTATAAACGAAAAAAGAAAATAAATAACATTAAATACGGGACATGTAATGACCCAGAAATTAATCGCTATTTAAAATAATATTTAATTATATTTTAAATAATTAATAAATGGATTTTTGTTAATGAATAAAAATAATTTAAATAATAACTATTGATAACGAAATCGTTTACAAAATTTGTTTACCAAAATATATTGCCTATAGAGAAACAGAAAATGTGACCGAAGATTATTTTTAGAACGATCTTTCATCGGTTAAAAGTTAATCAAAATGTTATAACACTATGTTAAACACACATGCACACATTACGAACAATCCTAAACATGTTGTGTACATGTACATATGCATGTACATGTTTCCTCCTTAAGCATATAAATATATATAAGAATAAAAAAATTATTTTATAAAGGAAAGTGTATATACATACATATAAAATCACACATTTTTCAATCTAAGTGCTCATGGAATGACATGGATAGTGGAAAGTAAGGAGGAGAGGTGTAGTGCATGGTTTTGAAGGAGGGAGGAGGTATGGCGATGCATGCATATTTATATAATTAAATTTAAGCACTTATACTTTTCTTAATGATTTCCTAAATCTATATATACCCCCTAACTTTCATTTTTCTCATTTTACAATCTCCTTCTATACTTTTAAAATTCTTAAGAGCTTGGAAAAACACTTTCATGGCATCTCTTCTTTTCTTATAATTTGAGAAAAATCACTTCTTTTTGCAAAAATCTTTTCTAAAGTTCACTAAAACGCTTTTACCACCCATTCAACATCTCTTCTTCCAAAATACAACACTCCACCACACAAAAACACAAGGGACGAGCCCAAACCTTGCAAAGCCGAACCCATTAGCCCAAGGCTAAGCACAAACAACACTTGGCCGAGCCCAATTCAAGAGTTCCAGGGCCTAAAAACATCAAATTTGCAACGTTCTTAAGCGTTTTCAAGTTCCAGCAAAAGTTGCTTTGATTTAGAAAAAAATTTGATGAGTAAAACTTTTGTTTTTTGAAAAGAAATTAACTTGACTTTGATGGACTATATGTTGTGAAAATATGATGATTGTTATGTTTAATTGTAATGTCGTATTAACGGCATATGATCATATGTATATGTTTGAACTTCGATTTGGTGATTGGTTGATATATGGATATAGTTGAATATGTGATACTGGTAATGATATTATGGTAATATGTGTATGAAACAAAACCACTTATTTATGATATAAATGTTGTGAAGTTTGCACCTTGAAAAGTCACAAATGAGTTGAGGTGCGATTTGAAAACGAAAGCTCTTTTTCTAGCTTTAGATTTTTGAAAACATTTTTCCAAGTTTTGATCTTTTTTTAAAAGATTTCAAATGTTTCCATTTTTTTTCAAAGGGGTTGTAGCTAGAGTTAAAATGAATATTTCACATAAAAATCAATTCTAACGAACTGCGTTCATATCAATAGTCATTAGATGCAATTCAGAAAATTTTACGATTTCAAGTTTTAAACTGATTTATTTTGAACTGTTTTGAATATGTATTTCAAACTTAATTAAGTAAGTCAAAATTTTAAGATTTTAATTAATAAATAATTTATTTACATATTTTATTAATTAGGTAATCATTAATTAATTAATTAATTAAGTAATTAGGTTAAGTAATTAGAGTTTAAGAAATTATTATTTTAAATTAAGTAAGTTTAAATAAGGATTAATATAGATAAAAGAAAATTAATTTCTTAATTGATTTATTTGTTTAATTAATTTATTAAACTTAACTATTTAATTAAAGATAAACTATCCACTTAATTAGGGTTTAATTTCTGAAATATATGTTATTTACTTAAAGTACAATTAAGGATTAATTATAAATAAAATTAGGATCATTAATGATTAATTTGGATTTAGTTAATGATTAATTAAGGGTTTAATTGAGTTATAAACTTATGATTTAATTTAAGTTTATTTATTTTAACGTTTCTTCTAAAACCCTATCGATTATTTATTTTAACCAATTTTCTCATTTAAATAAATGTTTTAAAATCAAAGATCTCTTGTTCATGCTATTAAGTAGCCAAATGAGTTAAAGTGGTTGCAAAAAATGGTGACACTTTTTATTGAAAGTAAGTCGGCACTTATCACAAATAACACACTCCGAGAATGTGGTGGATACAAGGGGTTAATTTCGATAAACCATCATGATAATCTAAGCATATGTGTTCATTAGTAAATGTTCACACCCTGATAGTGATATAGTCCACTATAAATAACTTGACCGTTTAAAATTGTTGAACGTTGGTTTGGAGAGACCGGGATCGAATATTAGTTGTTATCCGAAGACCACTTCGAACTAATGTAAAATGTTCAAATTGGAAGTAGTAAAGGCAAGGTCCAAGATAAAGACTATAAAGTGCCTTCGGTTCATTTATCTCCTAAACGACTTGTATGTATGAGTGCTGACACTATGTTAACATATGGAGGGAAATGTTAGTTTTCCAAGTGGAAATGCTATACTAAAGATAAACATAGCCTTGAGCCTTATCAACCAGGAATGACTAAAACAAGGGAGACGTAGTAAGTTTATGTAGGTAGCTTCCATTAGGGTAAGCTATCCCTATCTAGAGTCCATACTATCAACATGTATGCTTCAGTACGATTACAAATCCCAACTAAGGGATGATCTTATTCGGTAGTATCCAGTGAAGGGTAGGCCTGTCTTGTATTTGAAGGGGATCCAGAAGAGGTCCTTAGTGTTATTTTATCTAGAGATGCACCATGACAGACGGTACCTTTTAGCCCAGTCATTGTATGGGATCCATTCTCCAATAAGTGTTGTACATTTTTAGTTTTACCCACATATGTTGAAATGTGAGATACAAGCATTTCTGCTATGCTTTATTTTACTTGAAAACCCTAGACATTATCATAATATCACTGGATTACTATATAAAGTGTTTTGGTTATCGTAAGGAAAAAAATCATCTGTGTTTATGTGCGGCGTGGTCTTACAAGATACCTTCGGTTTCAAAGTGTTTTATAAAATAAGAATTAAGTTGTTTGAGTTTACTAACACCAGACCTATGTTTAACCCACGGTTTCATTTTCTTTTCCTAAAACCCTTGAGTACACAAATTTGTATGAGTAGTCAAGTGATCCAAGTTTCTTACAGAAGCATTTTGAAGGAGCTAAAGAAGGTGGCTTCACCATAGCTTGTTATGTTTATTTCTGCTGTATTTATGTATGATCTATGTATTCCATGATGAGCAGGCAGTATAACTGGCCAGATGAAATTGTATTGTAATGACTTTGATGTATTATTATTATGGGAATGACGATGTAATATCATACACTATATATTATTATTTTGATTCGTGGCAAGATTCTGTGATTGTTTAGTTTCTTATTATCTTTCTTTTTCTTCTACTCTTAATGGCATTCCTTTCAGTTTAAGAAGGTGTTCACTACATTGTGGTATTGGTGCAAGGTTGAGCGAATACTTAGGCTTAGGGCCAATTTCGAGAGTGCGTATTTGTAATTTTCATTATATATATATATATATATATAATATACACCTGATAGATAGATTAGTTTGATAGGTTTGATTACTACCCTTCTATCAATATCTTATCCAAGTATTCTAAGAATTATCTTACTATGCCAGGTAGTAAGACACGAGTAATAGAGGCAGACGAGTTAAGGGAGCAGTTAGCACTACAAATACAAATGGTTGAACCCTAAATCCTTGAGGAGTTTTGATTATCGAAGGGGTACCGCCCGAACAGCCAAGAGTGAATTTCGCAACCTTATGCAAGGATTAGCTAACCCCGAAGGGAACCATTTAAAGGAATCGAGTCTATCATAGAAGTGCAAGCTTGATTGCGATCTTGTGAAAATATTTTCAAAGGTCTTGGTTTATCCGACGAACAAAAGAGATTTTAGCAGCATGGAAAATGCAAGAGGGAGTAGCTACATGGAAGGACTGCCTTATTGCTAATGTTCCTGAAGAAAAATTCTCATGGGCTTGATTTAAAGAAGTTTTTGAGGATCGATTATTACCGACATTAGGAAGGATTTGGACATATCACAACTTTATGGATTTGAAGCAGGGGGTCTATCGGTAGCAGAGTATGAGACGAAGTTTAGTGAGCTAACTCGTTTTGGACCAGAATTGAACGACACCCCATTACAGAAGAATGAGATGTTTGTCTTTGGGATGAGGGAAGAATACCATGAGAAGGTGATTGCTCATCTAAAGGTACTTTTATGTATCTAGTTGTTATGGCACTGAGGTACGAGACCTCGGAAAAGAAGAAGCTTACTCCAGTAGCACCTAGTGGAAATGCTAGTGGAAATGGTTCTAACAAGTGGAAGTTCAATCCTAGTTAGAAGAATCAACGAAAAGGGAGATAGGAAGGAATTTAAGGAGGCAAGCCTAAGGATAGTGGTTGTTATATTTGTAAGAAAATAGGGAATATTGCCAAATATTGTTCGAATCATGAAGTTCCAAAGCAGCAACAGCAAAGTGGAACCATCACTTCGATAGTCCAAAAGACTCTTTGTTTTAATTGCCATCAGCCCGGGCATTTGGTGAAGGATTACCTACTAATGAAGAAGGTGCAACGACTAAGATGTATTCCATTAAGAATGAACCATCTACTTCAACAAATATGAATGGAAAAGGTGTCCTTTAAGATACCTTACTGATCAATGGTATTTTTGTTCGATCATTATTTGATACTGGTGCCACTCATAGTATTATCTCTTGTAAGTCAGTAGGTAAATTTCATCTTATTCCCAGTATTATAGAAAACCCTTTGTGTGTGTCTAACCCCATAGGTTGTGTAACCCATTTAAATATGATTTATGAAGATGTACCAATTTTCTACCTTTCTCATCACTTTTCTTATGACTCATATGTATTATACTTTAAGGGATTTGACATTATTCTTGGTATGGTTTGGTAATTGAAATATGGAGCTATTTTAGATTGTAATGAAAGAACCATATCATTTGTAACCAATTTGGGAAGGATTACTAAAGGACCATATAAGGAACCTAGTATTAATATGTGTAGTTTCTTGTATTCCCTATAGGCATCCCAGATTTTTTTATGGTCTATTGAAGTTGTTAAGAATTTTTTGGATATATTCGTAGAAGTTAGAAGTTTACCCCCGCACCAAGAGATTGAGTTTCGCATTGATTTGGTCCCTGGAGCAAGGCATGTGGTTCAACCTAAGTAAAGGATGGCTCCAAGGGAGAGGAAGGAGTTGGTAAGTCAAACCTAGGAATATTGAGAAGAGGATTGATAAGACCCGGTTGTTCAATTTGTGGGTCTACTGTAGTGTTTGTAGCTAAGTTCAATGGATCTTTAAGGTTATGCATGGACTATAGGGAGTTGAATAAGCTGACCATTAGGAATAAGTATCTCTAACCCTGAGTCGATGAACTTTTTTGATCAAATTCATAGAGCTATGGTAATTTCTCAGATGGATCTAGCTATAGGATTCCATCAATAGAGGGTTGCTGAAGGTAGTATACCCTTAACTGCTTTTAAAGGCCCTGGCTATTACTTTGAGCAATTGATTATGTCTTTCGGGCTAACCAATGCACTGACATATTTTATAGATCTCATGAACCGTTTTTTCGAGATGTTCTTAATAAGTTTTTGTTAGCCTTCATCGACGACATCCTTACCTACTCTAAATATGAGCAGGAGCATAAATATCATTGGGAAGTGGTGTTGGAAACATTCAGAAGACAAGTCCTGAAGGCAAAATTTTCTAAGCACCAATTTGGAAATCAGAAGTAAGATTCTTAGGACATATTATGATAAGAGAAGTTTTTCAGTAGATCCAGTGAAGGTGGAGGTTGTTCAGGAATGGAAGCGACCAGGGACTCTAGCTAAGATTTGTAGTTTCTTAGGGTTGGTTGGATATTAAAGTATGTTTATTCAAGATTATTCCAATTCATCCCATTTGACTAAGATAACTAAGAAGGAGAAGTTTTTGTAGACCTCTAAGTTTGAGGAGGCATGTCGGGAATTGAAGAAGAGATTGACTAGTGCACCAGTTTAGGTTGTTCTACATGGAAATAGTGGATTCGCGGGTTATACAGGTGCATGTGGAGTGGGACTTGGTGTTGTTCTAATGTAGCATGGTAGGATGATAGCATATGCAAGCAAGCAGTTGAAGCCTCATGAGAAGAATTATGCTATGCACAACCTGGAGTTGCTGGCTGTTGTCTTTTCATTGAAAATGTAAAGACACTGCTTGCTGGGTAAGGATTCTTCTATTCCTCTTAGTTTCCTTCTAATCTTTAGAGATTTCAGGAGTAAGTTTTCTTTCTTAAATTCGGTGAAAAATTCGAGCTCTTCACCGATCATAAATCCCTGAAGTATCTTTTTACTTAGAAGGATCTGAACCTTGGGCAATAGAGATGGTTAGTGTTTTTGGCGGTGTTTGACTTGGATATTATCTATACGCCATGAAATGAGCTTACGTGGTGGCAAACGCCTTAAGAAGGAATGCTGTTTTGACTCTTTTGGAGGTTACCCCTACGCTTCGTGAAAGGATTTTGAGGAACCAAGGAAAGGATGAGATACTGCAGGGATTAATTCAAGGAGTCAAAGGAGGTAGATGTTTAGATTTTAGGATGGATGGTCGAGTTTCTTTAAGGATGAACGGACGATTATGTATCCTACGTGTGGATGGGCTGAGGCACGAGGTTTTGTCAGAATCCATAAGTCTAAGTTAAGTATTCATCCAGGAGTTCATAAGGTGTACAAGAGTATGAAAAGAGTATTTTGGTGGCCGGGAATGAAGAAGGACATTTCCGCCTTTATTAACAGGTGTTCATGCTATCAACAAATTAAAGGTGATTATCAGAAGGCAGCCGAATTATTGTAACCTTTGGAGATTCCCGATAGGAAATGGGAAATTACATCGATGGATTTTATCGACGGTTTTCCTAAGACCAGAAAAGGAAATGAAGGAGTGTGGGTTATCGTGGATTGGCTAATGAAGAGACTGCATTTTATTCTGATGAAACCAAAAAGAACTGCTACTTCCCTATTTGATATTTTATAAGGGAGATATTCAGGTTGCATGGAGTTTCTGGGAGTATTTTAAGTGATCGAGACCCCATTTTAGTAGTTAATTTTGACAAGCATTGCAAACAACCCTTGGAACAAGGTTAAGCTTAAGCACAGAATATCACCCCGAAACAGACGGACAGATGGAGCAGGTGAATTGGATTCTAGAAGAACTCTTGAGGGAATACATTCTGGATTTTGGTGGATCATGGAAGGATCATTTGTATTTGTTTGAGTTGTTCTATAATATATCTTCCAAACAAGCATTAGGATGGCACATTATGAAGCCTTATATGGTAGATTGTGCAAATCACCAGCATGTTGGGTTAAGATGGGAGATAAATTAATTTTTGGACCAAACATGATCCAAGAGGCTACAGAGGAAGTTTCAATGATTAAGAAAAGAATGAAGGAGGCACAATTTCACCAAAAGAGTTAGGTTGATAGGAGGCGAAAGGATTAGGAATTTATGGTTGGAGACTTGGACTTTGTAAAGATTTCACTAGTAAGAGAAGCTGCTAGACTCGGGAAAGCTGGGAAGTTATCTCCAAGGTATATTGGACCTTTCCGTATTCTAAAAAGATCGGATTGCTTGCTTATAGGGTCGAGTTGCCAGAGAGATTGGAGGTCATTCATAATGTACTCCACGCATCTCATTTGAGGAAATATGTTCATGATCCCTCTTCGATTGCGGAGCCATCAGTTCAAAAGGAATTGGAAATAGAATCAAACCTGATAGTTGTTAGACATTCAGTTATGCTATGGATCAAGATGAAAAGGGGTTGAGTAACAAGGTGATGTGACTAGTCAAGATTCAGTGGAGTGAAGATCCAAGTGCCTGCACTTAGGAGATAGTGGATCCTATAAAAGAAGCATATCCCAAGTTGATGTTAGGATAGCTAGTAGTAGGCTGTATGTATAGTGTACGTTTGTGTTTAGTACATGTCTTTGTACGTCTTTATGATATGATTATATAGTTTTTTCACGGTTTAGATTATCTCCTTGATTGCTATTTTGCGACGAAATTCTTTTAAAACGAAGAGAGTGTAACGACCAAGAAATTAATCGCTATTTAAAGAATACTTAATTATATTTTAAATAATTAATAAATGGATTTTTATTAATGAATAAAACTAATTTAAATAATAATTAACGATAATAAAATCGTTTTCAAAATTTATTTACCAAAATATGTGTTTTATAGAGAAACAAAAAATGTGACCGAAGAGGATTTTTCGAAATATCGATTTTTTATCGGTTAGAAGTTAATCAAAATGTTATAACACTATGTTAAACACACATGCACACATTACAAACTATCTTAAACATGTTGTGTACATGTACATATGCATGTACATGTTTCCTCCTTATGCACATAAATATATAAGAATAAAAGAAATTATTTTATAAAGGAAAGTGTATATATACACATACAAAGACACATATTTTTTAACCCAAGTACTCATGGCATGGCATGAATAGTGAAAAATAAGGGGGAGGGGGTTCAGTGCACGGTTTTGAAGAGGGAAGGAGGTATGGCCATGCATGCATATATGTATAATTAAACATAAGCACTTATATATTTTTGATAATTTCCCAAACCTATATATACTCCCTAACTTCATTTTCTCATTTTAAAACTCCTTCTCTACTTTTAAAATTCCTAAGAGCTTGGATAAACACTTTTATGGCTTCTCTTCTTATCTTCTAATTTGAGAAAAATTGACTTCTTTCTACAAAAATCTCTTATAGAGTTCACTAAAACGCTTCTACAACCCATTCAACATCTCCTTTTATAAAATATAACATTTCACCACCTAAAATCAAAGGAACAAGCCCAAACCTCCTAAGGCCGAACCCATTAACCCAAAGTCGAGCCCAAACACCACTTAGCCGAGCCGAATTATAGTGTTCGAGGGTCCAAAAGCTTCAAATTTGCAACATTCTAAAGCGTTTTTGAGTTCCGGGAAAAGTTGTTTTGATTTAGAAAAAAAATTAGTGAGATTTTTTTTTTGTTTTTGGAAATGAAATTAACTTGATTTTGATGGACTATGTGTTGCGAAAATATGGTGATCGTTATGTTGAATTATCATGTCGCATTGATGGCATATGATGATATGTTTATGTTTGAACTGGATTTGGTGATTAGTCCGTATGTGGATATGGTTGAAAATATATATGGATATGTGATATTAGGTATGATATTATGGTAGTACCTGTATGAAATAAAACCATGTGTTTATAATGTAAATGTTGTGAATTTTGCACCTTGAAAAGTCGTAAAGCACTTAAGATCCGATTTGAAAACGAAAGCTCTTTTTCTAGCTTTAGATTTTTCAAAACGTTTTTCCAAGTTTTCATCTTTGTTTAAAATATTTCAAACCTTTCCATTTGTGTTTCCAAAGGGGTTGTACCTAGAGTTAAAGTGAATATTTCACCTAGAAATCAATTCTTGCACACTACATTCATAACGATAGTCCCTATGGATGCAGTTCGGAAAATTTCATGATTTCAAGTTTTAAAAATTTATTTTCAAATTTAATTAAGTGGGTAAAAATTTTAAGGTTTTAATTAATTTATAATTTATTTACTTAATTTATTTATTAGGATAATTATTATTTAGTTGATTAATTAAGTGATTAGGTTTAAGGAATTATTAACTAGGTTAATTATTTTAAATTATGTAAGTTTTAATAAGGATTAATAAAGATAAAAGAAAATTAATATTTTTAATCATGTTATTCATATTATTTAATTATTTAATTAGAGTAAATTATTTAATTAATTATTATTTAATTAAAGGTAAATTATCCACCTAATAAGGGTTTAATTTCTAAAATAAATGTTATTTAATTAAAGTAAAATTAAGGCTTAATTATACAAAAAATATTGGAATTATTAATGATTATATTTTGATTTAGTTAAATATTTATTAAGGGTATAATTTCGTTTTAAACTTATGATTCAATTTAAGTTTATTTATTTTGAAGTTTCTTTTAAAACCTTATCGGTGATTTTTTTTTACCCAATTTTCTCGTTTAAATAAATGTTTTAAAACCAAATGATCTTTTGTCCATGCTATTAAGTAGCAAATGAATTAAAGTGGTTGCAACAAAATGGTGACATGTTTTATTTAAAGTAATTCGACTTGTACTTATCACAAATACCACACTTCGGGAATGTGATGGATATAAGGAGGTTTATTTCGATAAACAGGTCACGATAATCTAAGCATATGGAGCGCATGTTTATATGTAAATGTTCGCACCCTGATAGTGGGATAATCCACATAAAGCTTGACCGTTTAAAATTGTTGAATGTTTGTTTGAAGAGACCGGTTCGGATATTAGTTGTTATCCAAAAACCACTTCGAACCAACATAAATCGTTAGAATTGGAAATAGAAAAGGCAAGGTCCAAGATGAAGACTATGAGGTGCCTTCGGTTCGTTTATCTCCTGAATGACTTGTATGGATGAGTTTCGACATTTTGTCAACGTATCGAGGGCAATGTTAGCATTCCAAGTGACAATGCTATAATAAAGGCAACTGTAGCCTTAGCCTAATCAACCGGGAATGACTAAAACAATGCAGATGCAGCAAAGCTAAGTGGATCGCTCCTATTAGGGTAAGGTTATCCCTATCTTGAGATCCTACTATCAACTTATTTATGCCTCAATGCGATTTCTAATCCCAACCAAAAGGTGATCTTATTCGCTACAATCCAATAAGGGGTAGGCTGGTCTTATGTTAGCAGAGGATCAAGACGAGGTCCTCGATGTTATTTTATCTAGAGATGCACCATGGCGGGCGTTACCCCAATTGCCCAGTCATTGTACGGAATCCATTCTTCAATAAGTGCCGTACATTTTAAGTTGTACCCAAAAATATTAGAATGTGAGATACAAGCATTTCAGCTATGTTCTATTTTACTTGAAAATCCTAGACATTATCATAATATCACTGGATTTTTATGTAAAGTGTTTTGGTTATTGTGACAACCCAGAATTTTTGAGCGTTTGAAAACGGAATATCTAATTGATTTTAAATATTTGAAAGGTTAATTTTAACTTGAATTCCAAATATCACTACTTACTGATATTTAAATTATTGGATGTATAATTTGGAATTGTGTAAGATGTGGAATATGGAATTTTAAGCCTGTTAAAAATAATTTAAAGGCTTGTAAAATTTATATGGATGATACAGAAGATAGTAAAAGTGTTAAAAAAATTGATTCGGAAGTGATTTGTTCAGTTTTGGAATTTTGTCGTTTAATTTGAATTTAAAATATCTTTCCGGAGAACTGTCTCGGAATTCGACGAATCAGTTTCATTGGATCCATAATAATTAGTTATTATCGGATTTCAATTTTCGTAGCAATCAGAGTTGTCATTTGACCCTGGCTGCTCGAAACGCATAGAAACTATTTTATTCGATTTGATTTAAAATTGACTGTCTACTTCTGTAACTCGTGCATATGATCGAATTAGGTACCGAAACATGTTCCATTGTGTTCGGAACGTGGGTAAAACCCTAAGATCGCCTAGCGGCATTCCTTAAGAGGAGTTCGGAACTTTATGGTAGCAATTACGAGGGCATTTTGGAGAATTTATAATATAATAAAATTTAACGTACGTTAGCCAGAGATATTTTCATTTACAAGCGTACTCGAGAAGCTTTCCCAATTGATATTTTATATTCGCCCTCCTCAGACCTTCAAACAGAAATCAACTTATAACAAAAAAAATGAAATCAATGGCCGGCGAATCTATGTTTTACCCCTCTTCAATTCGATTCCCTCTTTCCCCTCTTTTATAAAACTCGAGCTTCCGTTCTTCCTTCCAGATAAAAAAAAATTAATTTTTGACCGATCCTTTCTTCCTTAGTCACGCACATGGGAATCGACGTCTCGTTCGATGGTGGGTTCGTCTCGTTCGAATCTTGGAGGCGAAATCGAAGCGAGACAGGGTGGAACTCGTGCTTGAGTTTGGGACGCTTGGCCGAATCGACGAGATCTGGTCTCGTTCCAGAAGTGAGGTGGTGTTTTGAGTGGGTTTTAGGCCATGCCTTGGGGAGGGGCGACACGTGGAAGGGTTGTTCACGAATTGGGGCTGTGCAAACGACATATGGGGGTAGCGCGGGATCGTGGTGGAGGCGGCGACTGCAGCGGTTGCGTGCGTGGGTAGCTGTGATGGAGTGGGTTCGAACCAGTCGCTCGTGGTGATGGAGGCTGTAAGGTAATTGTGTTTGTTTTGATTTAGCTTGATTTAATAAAATATGTTTATGCAGAGAAAAAATATATTTTATTTTGATAAGTTTATTTTAAAGGAAGTGGCTTTGATGATGAAACTATTTTAAATAACTCATTTAATTATTTGGACTACTAAGGACAATTTTTTGAAGAAAATTTATTGGGAAGTGGTGTTGGAAACATTCAGAGGACATGTCCTGAAGGCAAAATTTTCTAAGCACCATTTTGTAAATCAGAAGTAAGATTCTTAGGACATATTATGATAAGAGAAGTTTTTTCAGTAGATCCAGTGATGGTGGAGGCTGTTCAGGAATGGAAGCGACCGGGGACTCCAGCTAAGATTTGTAGTTTCTTAGGGTTGGTTGGATATTAAAGTATGTTTATTCAAGATTATTCCAATTCATCCCATTTGACTAAGATAACTAAGAAGGAGAAGTTTTTGTAGACCTCTAAGTTTGAGGAGGCATGTCGGGAATTGAAGAAGAGATTGACTAGTGCACCAGTTTTGGTTGTTCTACATGGAAATAGTGGATTCGCGGGTTATACAGGTGCATGTGGAGCGGGACTTGGTGCTGTTCTAATGTAGCATGGTAGGTTGATAGCATATGCAAGTAAGCAGTTGAAGCCTCATGAGAAGAATTATGCTATGCACAACCTGGAGTTGCTGGCTGTTGTCTTTTCATTGAAAATGTAAAGACACTACTTGCTGGGTAAGGATTCTTCTATTCCTCTTAGTTTCCTTCTAATCTTTAGAGATTTCAGGAGTAAGTTTTCTTTCTTAAATTCGGTGAAAAATTCTAGCTCTTCACCGATCATAAATCCCTGAAGTATCTTTTTACTTAGAAGGATCTGAACCTTGGGCAATAGAGATGGTTAGTGTTTTTGGCGATGTTTGACATGGATATTCTCTATATGCCAAGAAATGAGCTTACGTGGTGGCAAATGCCTTAAGAAGGAATGTTGTTTTGACTCTTTTGGAGGTTACCCCTACGCTTCGTGAAAGGATTTTGAGGAACCAAGGAAAGGATGAGATACTGCAGGGATTAATTCAAGGAGTCAAAGGAGGTAGATGTTTAGATTGTAGGATGGATGGTCGAGTTTCTTTAAGGATGAACGGACGATTATGTATCCTACGTGTAGATGGGCTGAGGCACGAGGTTTTGTCAGAATCCATAAGTCTAAGTTAAGTATTCATCCAGGAGTTCATAAGGTGTACAAGAGTATGAAAAGAGTATTTTGGTGTCCGGGAATGAAGAAGGACATTTCCGCCTTTATTAACAGGTGTTCATGCTATCAACAAATTAAAGGTGATTATTAGAAGGCAGCCGAATTATTGTAACCTTTGGAGATTCCCAATTGGAAATGGGAAATTACATCGATGGATTTTATCGACGGTTTTCCTTAGACCAGAAAAGGAAATGAAGGAGTGTGGGTTATCGTGGATTGGCTAATGAAGAGACTGCATTTTATTCTGATGAAACCAAAAGGAACTGCTACTTCCCTATTTGATATTTTATAAGGGAGATATTCAGGTTGCATGGAATTTCTGGGAGTATTTTAAGTGATCGAGACGCCATTTTAGTAGTTAATTTTGACAAGAATTACAAACAACCCTTGGAACAAGGTTAAGCTTAAGCACAGAATATCACCCCGAAACAGACGGACAGATGGAGCAGGTGAATTGGATTCTAGAAGAACTCTTGAGGGAATACATTCTGGATTTTGGTGGATCATGGAAGGATCATTTGTATTTGGTTGAGTTGTTCTATAATAATATCTTCCAAACAAGCATTAGGATGGCACATTATGAAGCCTTATAAGGAAGATTGTGCAAATCACCAGCATGTTGGGTTAAGATGGGAGATAAATTAATTTTTGGACCAAACATGATCCAAGAGGCTACAGAGGAAGTTTCAATGATTAAGAAAAGAATGAAGGAGGCACAATTTCACCAAAAGAGTTATGTTGATAGGAGGCGAAAGGATTGGGAATTTATGGTTGGAGACTTGGACTTTGTAAAGATTTCACTAGTAAGAGAAGCTGCTAGACTCGAGAATGCTGGAAAGTTAGCTCCAAGGTATATTGGACCTTTCCGTA
The DNA here is from genome assembly GCA_030765085.1 of Allium cepa. Lineage (NCBI taxonomy): Eukaryota > Viridiplantae > Streptophyta > Magnoliopsida > Asparagales > Amaryllidaceae > Allium > Allium cepa. The sequence continues at coordinate 437,532,192 of CM060943.1, forward strand.
TTCTAGAAAGATCGGATTGTTTGCTTATAGGGTCGAGTTGCCAGAGAGATTGGCGGTCATTCATAATGTACTCCACGCATCTCATTTGAGGAAATATGTTCATGATCCCTCTTCGATTGCGGAGCCATCGGTTCAAAAGGAATTGGAAATAGAATCAAACCTGATAGTTGTTAGACATTCAGTTTATGCTATGGATCAAGATGAAAAGGGGTTGAGTAACAAGGTGATGTGACTAGTCAAGATTCAGTGGAGTGAAGATCCAAGTGCCTGCACTTAGGAGATAGTGGATCCTATAAAAGAAGCATATCCCAAGTTGATGTTAGGATAGCTAGTAGTAGGCTGTATGTATAGTGTACGTTTGTGTTTAGTACATGTCTTTGTACGTCTTTATGAGATGATTATATAGTTTTTTCACGGTTTAGATTATCTCCTTGATTGCTATTTTGCGACGAAATTCTTTTAAAACGAAGAGAGTGTAACGACCAAGAAATTAATCACTATTTAAAGAATACTTAATTATATTTTAAATAATTAGTAAATGGATTTTTATTAATGAATAAAACTAATTTAAATAATAATTAACGATAATAAAATCGTTTTCAAAATTTATTTACCAAAATATTTGTTTTATAGAGAAACAGAAAATGTGACCGAAGAGGATTTTTCGAAATATCGATTTTTTATCGGTTAAAAGTTAATCAAAATGTTATAACACTATGTTAAACACACATGCACACATTACAAACTATCTTAAACATGTTGTGTACATGTACATATGCATGTACATGTTTCCTCCTTATGCACATAAATATATAAGAATAAAAGAAATTATTTTATAAACGAAAGTGTATATATACACATATAAAGACACATATTTTTTAACCCAAGTACTCATGGCATGGCATGAATAGTGAAAAATAAGGGGGAGGGGGTTCAGTGCACGGTTTTGAAGAGGGAAGGAGGTATGGCCATGCATGCATATATGTATACTTAAACATAAGCACTTATATATTTTTGATAATTTCCCGAACCTATATATACTCCCTAACTTCATTTTCTCATTTTAAAACTCCTTCTCTACTTTTAAAATTCCTAAGAGCTTGGATAAACACTTTTATGGCTTCTCTTCTTATCTTCTAATTTTAGAAAAATTGACTTCTTTGTACGAAAATCTCTTATAGAGTTCACTAAAATGCTTCTACAACCCATTCAACATCTCCTTTTATAAAATATAACATTTCACCACCTAAAATCAAAGGAACAAGCCCAAACCTCCTAAGGCCGAACCCATTAGCCCAAAGTCGAGCCCAAACACCACTAAGACGAGCCGAATTATAGTGTTCGAGGGTCCAAAAGCTTCAAATTTGCAACATTCTTAAGCGTTTTTGAGTTCCGGGAAAAGTTGTTTTGATTTAGAAAAAAAATTAGTGAGATTTTTTTTTGTTTTTGGAAATGAAATTAACTTGATTTTGATGGACTATGTGTTGCGAAAATATGGTGATCGTTATGTTGAATTATCATGTAGTATTGATGGCATATGATGATATGTTTATGTTTGAACTGGATTTGGTGATTAGTCCGTATGTGGATATGGTTGGAAATGTATATGGATATGTGATATTAGGTATGATATTATGGTAGTACCTGTATGAAATAAAACCATGTGTTTATAATGTAAATGTTGTGAATTTTGCACCTTGAAAAGTCGTAAAGCACTTAAGATCCGATTTGAAAACGAAAGCTCTTTTTCTAGCTTTAGATTTTTCAAAACGTTTTTCCAAGTTTTCATCTTTGTTTAAAATATTTCAAACCTTTCCATTTGTGTTTCCAAAGGGGTTGTAGCTAGAGTTAAAGTGAATATTTCACCTAGAAATCAATTCTTGCACACTACATTCATAACGATAGTCCCTATGGATGCAGTTCGGAAAATTTCATGATTTCAAGTTTTAAAATTTTATTTTCAAATTTAATTAAGTGGGTTAAAATTTTAAGGTTTTAATTAATTTATAATTTATTTACTTAATTTATTTATTAGGATAATTATTATTTAGTTGATTAATTAAGTAATTAGGTTTAAGGAATTATTAACTAGGTTAATTATTTTAAATTATGTAAGTTTTAATAAGGATTAATAAAGATAAAAGAAAATTAATATTTTTATTCATGTTATTCATATTATTTAATTATTTAATTATAGTAAATTATTTAATTAATTATTATTTAATTAAAGGTAAATTATCCACCTAATAAGGGTTTAATTTCTAAAATAAATGTTATTTAATTAAAGTACAATTAAGGCTTAATTATACAAAAAATATTGGAATTATTAATGATTATATTTTGATTTAGTTAAATATTTATTAAGGCTATAATTTCGTTTTAAACTTATGATTCAATTTAAGTTTATTTATTTTGAAGTTTCTTTTAAAACCTTATCGGTGATTTAGTTTTACCCAATTTTCTCGTTTAAATAAATGTTTTAAAACCAAATGATCTTTTGTCCATGCTATTAAGTAGCAAATGAATTAAAGTGGTTGTAACAAAATGGTGACATGCTATATTTAAAGTAATTCGACTTGTACTTATCACAAATACCACACTTCAGGAATGTGATGGATATAAGGAGGTTTATTTCGATAAACAGGTCATGATAATCTAAGCATATGGAGCGCATGTTTATATGTAAATGTTCGCACCCTGATAGTGGGATAATCCACATAAAGCTTGACCGTTTAAAATTGTTGAATGTTTGTTTGAAGAGACCGGGATCGGATATTAGTTGTTATCCAAAAACCACTTCGAACCAACATAAATCGTTAGAATTGGAAATAGAAAAGGCAAGGTCCAAGATGAAGACTATGAGGTGCCTTCGGTTCGTTCATCTCCTGAATGACTTGTATGGATGAGTTTCGACATTTTGTCAACGTATCGAGGGCAATGTTAGCATTCCAAGTGACAATGCTATAATAAAGGCAACTGTAGCCTTAGCCTAATCAACCGGGAATGACTAAAACAATGCAGATGCAGCAAAGCTAAGTGGATCGCTCCTATTAGGGTAAGGTTATCCCTATCTTGAGATCCTACTATCAACTTATTTATGCTTCAATGCGATTTCTAATCCCAACCAAAAGGTGATCTTATTCGCTATAATCCAATAAGGGGTAGGCTGGTCTTATGTTAGCAGAGGATCAAGACGAGGTCCTCGATGTTATTTTATCTAGAGATGCACCATGGCGGGCGTTACCCCAATTGTCCAGTCATTGTACGGAATCCATTCTTCAATAAGTGTCGTACATTTTAAGTTGTACCCAAAAATATTAGAATGTGAGATACAAGCATTTCAGCTATGTTCTATTTTACTTGAAAATCCTAGACATTATCATAATATCACCGGATTTTTATGTAAAGTGTTTTGGTTATTGTGACAACCCAGAATTTTTGAGCGTTTGAAAACGGAATATCTAATTGATTTTAAATATTTGAAAGGTTAATTTTAACTTGAATTCCAAATATCACTATTTACTGATATTTAAATTGTTGGATGTATAATTTGGAATTGTGTAAGATGTGGAATATGGAATTTTAAGCCTGTTAAAAATAATTTAAAGGCTTGTAAGATTTATGTGATGATACTGAAGATAGTAAAAGTGTTAAAAAAATTGATTCGGAAGTGATTTGTTCAGTTTTGGAATTTTATCGTTTAATTTGAATTTAAAATAGCTTTCCGGGGAATAGTCTCGGAATTCGACGAAACCAGTTTCATTGGATCCGTAATAATTAGTTATTATCGGATTTCAATTTTCGTAGCAATCAGAGTTGTCATTTGACCCTGGCTGCTCGAAACGCATAGAAACTATTTTATTCGATTTAATTTAAAATTGATTGTCTACTTCTGTAACTCGCGCATATGATCGAATTAGCTTCCGAAACACGTTCCATTGTGTTCGGAACGTGGGTAAAACCCTAAGATCGCCTAGCGGCATTCCTTAAGAGGAGTTCGGAACTTTATGGTAGCAATTACGAGGGCATTTTGGAGAATTTATAATATAATAAAATTTAACGTACGTTAGCCAGAGATATTTTCATTTACAAGCGTACTCGAGAAGCTTTCCCAATTGATATTTTATCATCGTCCTCCTCAGAGCTTCAAACAAAAATCAACTTATAACAAAAAAAATGAAATCAATGGCCCGCGAATCTATGTTTTACGCCTCTTCAATTCGATTCCCTCTTTCCCCTCTTTTATAAAACTCGAGCTTCCGTTCTTCCTTCCAGATAAAAAAAAAATTAAATTTTAACCGATCCTTTCTTCCTTAGACACGCACATGGGAATCGACGTCTCGTTCGATGGTGGGTTTGTCTCGTTCAAATCTTGGAGGCGAAATCGAAGCGAGACAGGGTGGAACTCGTGCTTGAGTTTGGGACGCTTGGCCGAATCGACGGGATCTGGTCTCGTTCCAGAAGTGAGGTGGTGTTTTGAGTGGGTTTTAGGCCATGCCTTGGGGAGGGGCGACACGTGGAAGGGTTGTTCACGAATTGGGGGTGTGCGAACGACATATGGGGGTAGCGCGGGCTCGTGGTGGAGGCGGCGACTGCAGCGGTTGCGTGCATGGGTAGCTGTGATGGAGTGGGTTCGAACCAGTCGCTCGTGGTGATGGAGGCTGTAAGGTAATTGTGTTTGTTTTGATTTAGCTTGATTTAATAAAATATGTTTATGCAGAGAAAAAATATATTTTATTTTGATAAGTTTATTTTAAAGGAAGTGGCTTTGATGATGAAACTATTTTAAATAACTCATTTAATTATTTGGACTACTAAGGACAATTTTATGAAGAAAATTTATTGGGAAGTGGTGTTGGAAACATTCAGAGGACATGTCCTGAAGGCAAAATTTTCTAAGCACCATTTTGGAAATCAGAAGTAAGATTCTTAGGACATATTATGATAAGAGAAGTTTTTTCAGTAGATCCAGTGATGGTGGAGGCTGTTCAGGAATGGAAGCGACCGGGGACTCCAGCTAAGATTTGTAGTTTCTTAGGGTTGGTTGGATGTTAAAGTATGTTTGTTCAAGATTATTCCAATTCATCCCATTTGACTAAGATAACTAAGAAGGAGAAGTTTTTGTAGACCCCTAAGTTTGAGGAGGCATGTCGGGAATTGAAGAAGAGATTGACTAGTGCACCAGTTTTGGTTGTTCTACATGGAAATAGTGGATTCGCGGGTTATACAGGTGCATGTGGAGTGGGACTTGGTGCTGTTCTAATGTAGCATGGTAGGATGATAGCATATGCAAGTAAGCAGTTGAAGCCTCATGAGAAGAATTATGCTATGCACAACCTGGAGTTGCTGGCTGTTGTCTTTTCATTGAAAATGTAAAGACACTACTTGCTGGGTAAGGATTCTTCTATTCCTCTTAGTTTCCTTCTAATCTTTAGAGATTTTAGGAGTAAGTTTTCTTTCTTAAATTTGGTGAAAAATTCGAGCTCTTCACCGATCATAAATCCCTGAAGTATCTTTTTACTTGGAAGGATCTAAACCTTGGGCAATAGAGATGGTTAGTGTTTTTGGCGGTGTTTGACTTGGATATTCTCTATACGCCAAGAAATGAGCTTACGTGGTGGCAAATGCCTTAAGAAGGAATGTTGTTTTGACTCTTTTGGAGGTTACCCCTACGCTTCGTGAAAGGATTTTGAGGAACCAAGGAAGGGATGAGATACTGCAGGGATTAATTCAAGGAGTCAAAGGAGGTAGATGTTTAGATTGTAGGATGGAAGGTCGAGTTTCTTTAAGGATGAACGGACGATTATGTATCCTACGTGTGGATGGGCTGAGGCACGAGGTTTTGTCAGAATCCATAAGTCTAAGTTAAGTATTCATCCAGGAGTTCATAAGGTGTACAAGAGTATGAAAAGAGTATTTTGGTGGCCGGGAATGAAGAAGGACATTTCCGCCTTTATTAACAGGTGTTCATGCTATCAACAAATTAAAGGTGATTATCAGAAGGCAGCCGAATTATTGTAACCTTTGGAGATTCCCAATTGGAAATGGGAAATTACATCGATGGATTTTATCGACGGTTTTCCTAAGACCAGAAAAGGAAATGAAGGAGTGTGGGTTATCGTGGATTTGCTAATGAAGAGACTGCATTTTATTCTGATGAAACCAAAAAGAACTGCTACTTCCCTATTTGATATTTTATAAGGGAGATATTCAGGTTGCATGGAGTTTCTGGGAGTATTTTAAGTGATCGAGACCCTATTTTAGTAGTTAATTTTGGCAAGCATTGCAAACAACCCTTGGAACAAGGTTAAGCTTAAGCACAGAATATCACCCCGAAACAGACGGACAGATGGAGCAGGTGAATTGGATTCTAGAAGAACTCTTGAGGGAATACATTCTGGATTTTGGTGGATCATGGAAGGATCATTTGTATTTGGTTGAGTTGTTCTATAATAATATCTTCCAAACAAGCATTAGGATGGCACATTATGAAGCCTTATATGGAAGATTGTGCAAATCACCAGCATGTTGGGTTAAGATGGGAGATAAATTAATTTTTGGACCAAACATGATCCAAGAGGCTACAGAGGAAGTTTCAATGATTAAGAAAAGAATGAAGGAGGCACAATTTCACCAAAAGAGTTATGTTGATAGGAGGCGAAAGGATTGGGAATTTATGGTTGGAGACTTGGACTTTGTAAAGATTTCACTAGTAAGAGAAGCTGCTAGACTCGGGAAAGCTGGGAAGTTAGCTCCAAGGTATATTGGACCTTTCCGTATTCTAAAAAGATCGGATTGCTTGCTTATAGGGTCGAGTTGCCAGAGAGATTGGCGGTCATTCATAATGTACTCCATGCATCTCACTTGAGGAAATATGTTCATGATCCCTTTTCGATTGCGGAGCCATCAGTTCAAAAGGAATTGGAAATAGAATCAAACCTGATAGTTGTTAGACATTCAGTTTATGCTATGGATCAAGATGAAAAGGGGTTGAGTAACAAGGTGATGTGACTAGTCAAGATTCAGTGGAGTGAAGATCCAAGTGCCTGCACTTAGGAGATAGTGGATCCTATAAAAGAAGCATATCCCAAGTTGATGTTAGGATAGCTAGTAGTAGGCTGTATGTATAGTGTGCGTTTGTGTTTAGTACATGTCTTTGTACGTCTTTATGATATGATTATATAGTTTTTTCACGGTTTAGAATATCTCCTTGATTGCTATTTTGCGACGAAATTCTTTTAAAACGAAGAGAGTGTAACGACCAAGAAATTAATCGCTATTTAAAGAATACTTAATTATATTTTAAATAATTAATAAATGGATTTTTATTAATGAATAAAACTAATTTAAATAATAATTAACGATAATAAAATCGTTTTCAAAATTTATTTACCAAAATATGTGTTTTATAGAGAAACAGAAAATGTGCCCGAAGAGGATTTTTTGAAATATCGATTTTTTATCGGTTAAAAGTTAATCAAAATGTTATAACACTATGTTAAACACACATGCACACATTACAAACTATCTTAAACATGTTGTGTACATGTACATATGCATGTACATGTTTCCTCCTTATGCACATAAATATATAAGAATAAAAGAAATTATTTTATAAAGGAAAGTGTATATATACACATATAAAGACACATATTTTTTAACCCAAGTACTCATGGCATGGCATGAATAGTGAAAAATAAGGGGGAGGGGTTTCAGTGCACGGTTTTGAAGAGGTAAGGAGATATGGCCATGCATGCATATATGTATACTTAAACATAAGCACTTATATATTTTTGATAATTTCCCAACCTTATATATACTCCCTAACTTCATTTTCTCATTTTAAAACTCCTTCTCTACTTTTAAAATTCCTAAGAGCTTGGATAAACACTTTTATGGCTTCTCTTCTTATCTTCTAATTTGAGAAAAAATGACTTCTTTGCACAAAAATCTCTTATAGAGTTCACTAAAACGCTTCTACAACCCATTCAACATCTCCTTTTATAAAATATATCATTTCACCACCTAAAATCAAAGGAACAAGCCCAAACCTCCTAAGGCCGAACCCATTAGCCCAAAGTCGAGCCCAAACACCACTTAGCCGAGCCGAATTATAGTGTTCGAGGGTCCAAAAGCTTCAAATTTGCAACATTCTTAAGCGTTTTTGAGTTCGGGAAAAGTTGTTTTGATTTAGAAAAAAAATTAGTGAGAATTTTTTTTGTTTTTGGAAATGAACGTAACTTGATTTTGATGGACTATGTGTTGCGAAAATATGATGATCGTTATGTTGAATTATCATGTCGTATTTGATGGCATATGATGATATGTTTATGTTTGAACTGGATTTGGTGATTAGTCCGTATGTGGATATGGTTGGAAATGTATATGGATATGTGATATTAGGTATGATATTATGGTAGTACCTGTATGAAATAAAACCATGTGTTTATAATGTAAATGTTGTGAATTTTACACCTTGAAAAGCCGTAAAGCACTTAAGATCCGATTTGAAAACGAAAGCTCTTTTTCTAGCTTTAGATTTTTCAAAACGTTTTTCCAAGTTTTCATCTTTGTTTAAAGTATTTCAATCCTTTCCATTTGTGTTTCCAAAGGGGTTGTAGCTAGAGTTAAAGTGAATATTTCACCTAGAAATCAATTCTTGCACACTACATTCATAACGATAGTCCCTATGAATGCAGTTCGGAAAATTTCATGATTTCAAGTTTTAAAAATTTATTTCAAATTTAATTAAGTGGGTTAAAATTTTAAGGTTTTAATTAATTTATAATTTATTTACTTAATTTATTTATTAGGATAATTATTATTTAGTTGATTGATTAAGTAATTACGTTTAAGGAATTATTAACTAGCTTAATTATTTTAAATTATGTAAGTTTTAATAAGGATTAATAAAGATAAAAGAAAATTAGTATTTTTAATCATGTTATTCATATTATTTAATTATTTAATTAGAGTAAATTATTTAATTAATTATTATTTAATTAAAGGTAAATTATCCACCTAATAAGGGTTTAATTTCTAAAATAAATGTTATTTAATTAAAGTACAATTAAGGCTTAATTATACAAAAAATATTGGAATTATTAATGATTATATTTTGATTTAGTTAAATATTTATTAAAGGTATAATTTCGTTTTAAACTTATGATTCAATTTAAGTTTATTTATTTTGAAGTTTCTTTTAAAACCTTATCGGTGATTTAGTTTTACCCAATTTTCTCGTTTAAATAAATGTTTTAAAACCAAATGATCTTTTGTCCATGCTATTAAGTAGAAAATAAATTAAAGTGGTTGCAACAAAATGGTGAAATGTTTTATTTAAAGTAATTCGACTTGTACTTATCACAAATACCACACTTCGAGAATGTGATGGATATAAGGAGGTTTATTTCGATAAACAGGTCACGATAATCTAAGCATATGGAGCGCATGTTTATATGTAAATGTTCGCACCCTGATAGTGGGATAATCCACATAAATAGCTTGACCGTTTAAAATTGTCGAATGTTTGTTTGAAGAGACCGGGATCGGATACTAGTTGTTATCCAAAAACCACTTCGAACCAACATAAATCGTTAGAATTGGAAATAGAAAAGGCAAGGTCCAAGATGAATACTATGAGGTGCCTTCAGTTCGTTCATCTCCTGAATGACTTGTATGGATGAGTTTCGACATTTTGTCAACGTATCGAGGGCAATGTTAGCATTCCAAGTGACAATGCTATAATAAAGGCAACTGTAGCCTTAGCCTAATCAACCGGGAATGACTAAAACAATGCAGATGCAGCAAAGCTAAGTGGATCGCTCCTATTAGGGTAAGGTTATCCCTATCTTGAGATCCTACTATCAACTTATTTATGCTTCAATGCGATTTCTAATCCCAACCAAAAGGTGATCTTATTCGCTACAATCCAATAAGGGGTAGGCTGGTCTTATGTTAGCAGAGGATCAAGACGAGGTCCTCGATGTTATTTTATCTAGAGATGCACCATGGCGAGCGTTACCCTAATTGCCCAGTCATTGTATGGAATCCATTCTTCAATAAGTGCCGTACATTTTAAGTTGTACCCAAAAATATTAGAATGTGAGATACAAGCATTTCAGCTATGTTCTATTTTACTTGAAAATCCTAGACATTATCATAATATCACTGGATATTTATGTAAAGTGTTTTGGTTATTGTGACAACCCAGAATGTTTGAGCATCTGAAAATGGAATATCTAATTGATTTTAAATATTTGAAAGGTTAATTTTAACTTGAATTCCAAATATCACTATTTACTAATATTTAAATTGTTGGATGTATAATTTGGAATTGTGTAAGATGTGGAATATGGAATTTTAAGCCTGTTAAAAATAATTTAAAGGCTTGTAAAATTTATATGGATGATACTGAAGATAGTAAAAGTGTTAAAAAAATTGATTCGGAAGTGATTTGTTCAGTTTTGGAATTTTATCATTTAATTTGAATTTAAAATAGCTTTCCGGGGAACAGTCTCGGAATTCGATGAAACCAGTTTCATTAGATCCGTAATAATTAGTTATTATCGGATTTCAATTTTCGTAGCAATCAGAGTTGTCATTTGACCCTGGCTGCTCGAAATGCATAGAAACTATTTTATTCGATTTAATTTAAAATTGATTGTCTACTTCTGTAACTCGCGCATATGATCGAATTAGCTTCCGAAACACGTTCCATTGTGTTCGAAACGCGGGTAAGACCCTAAGATCTCCTAGCGGCATTCCTTAAGAGGAGTTCAGAACTTTAGGGTAGCAATTACGAGGGCATTTTGGAGAATTTATAATATAATAAAATTTAACGTACGTTAGCCAGAGATATTTTCATTTACAAGCGTACTCGAGAAGCTTTCCCAATTGATATTTTATCTTCGTCCTCCTCATACCTTCAAACAGAAATCAACTTATATATATAAAAAAAAAATCAATGGCCGACGAATCTTTGTTTTACCCCTCTTCAATTCGATTCCCTCTTTCCCCTCTTTTATAAAACTCGAGCTTCCGTTCTTCCTTCCAGATAAAAAAAATTAAATTTTGACCGATCCTTTCTTCCTTAGTCGCGCACATGGGAATCGACGTCTCGTACGATGGTGGGTTCGTCTCGTTCGAATCTTGGAGGCGAAATCGAAGCGAGACAGGGTGGAACTCGTGCTTGAGTTTGGGACGCTTGGCCGAATCGACGAGATCTGGTCTCGTTCTAGAAGTGAGGTGGTGTTTTGAGTGGGATTTAGGCCATGCCTTGGGGAGGGGCGACACGTGGAAGGGTTGTTCGCGAATTGGGGGTGTGCGAACGACATATGGGGGTAGCGCGGGATCGTGGTGGAGGCGGCGACTGCAGCGGTTGCATGCGTGGGTAGCTGTGATGGAGTGGGTTCGAACCAGTCGCTCGTGGTGATAGAGGAGGTAAGGTAATTGTGTTTGTTTTGATTTAGCTTGATTTAATAAAATATGTTTATGCAGAGAAAAAATATATTTTATTTTGATAAGTTTATTTTAAAGGAAGTGGCTTTGATGATGAAACTATTTTAAATAACTCATTTAATTATTTGGACTACTAAGGACAATTTGTTGAAGAAAATTTATCAGTGTTTAAAAAAAAATTAAATGAAAGTATAAAGTAAATTAAATAAATAAATGGTAGTTAGTTGTTCGATTAATTCACTTGTTAATAAATCATATAAACTTTTTATACAAGGTTAAAAGTCGAGAAGGAGGCAAGTTGGATTGGAATGGATGCTAATAAAATGAAAAGGTGAGCAAACCTCATGCTTCTGAATTTTTATTTAAATTTAAATGGTTAAATTTAAACGATTGGTTGAATGGTTGAATTGGATTGATGTGCCATATTATATAGTGCTATATAGTACATACTGGAATGATTGATATTTTGTGATGAATATTTTGAAAATTGGACTGCTGATTCTGTGGTTGCTTGAATATATCGGTACCCTCAGTTATCGAAATATATAAATTGGATTTTCGGAAGAAATATAAGGGTGATTAAATGGATGATTAATTAATTCAGTTAATTAATGATTTGGGTTGATAAATTTAGTAATTCAGGGTTTGGATTACTTAATGAAAGTTTAAGTTAATTAATGAAGTGAAATTTGATTCAGAATAATCATTTGGTGGGTTAATAATTAATTACTTAATGTAATTAACAAAATAGAATTACTTTGTGTAATTAATTAAGAGATTAATTGAAATAACAAATTACAAGGTGATTAATTTATTTATGAAGCAAATAAGAAGATAGTTAATTCCAGGTTGAGGGTGATCGAGAATGATTAACATTGTGGTCGAATTGAAGTAAAATATAATTGGAAATCATTAATTTATGTAATTAACGTTGTAATGAAGATCGATTAATTATGATTGATTAATCCATAACAAGTGACTTGTGAGGAATCAAATTTATATAAGCAATTAAGGATTAATGAAATTAATATAGTTACTTATTGATTTTGGGTTAAGTGAAATTAATATCGAGAAGTTTATCAAAGATAGTTGCTTAAATGTAATTGAAAGATGATTAATCCAGGGTGAATAATTGAGGTGAATGGATAGGGAATAGTTGATTGATTAATTGATTTGGAATTAATTAATGTAGGAATCTAAGTGATTGAGGTTTGAAATTCAATTAGAATCAATTTAATTGATTTGTGTGGTTAAGCTTTGCTTATTGATGATTGAATGATATTGGATGTTTTGAATGAATTGATATCTCTGACACGAAATGTTGTGTATTTCATTTGGATAATTTGGGATTTGGATAACATGAGGTCCGAGGAGACCGGGATCGGGTATTAGGAAATACCCGGAACCACTTCGGATTAAAAATAAATTGATGTGTGAATAAATAGACTGAAATGAATTGATTTAAGTGAACTGGATTATTTTGTCTAAGTTTGGTATTTAGAAATTGACGCGAGGAATAAGTGTTGACTATAGCAAAATTGTGCATTTATTAAATTGATATAAGTTACCCCGGGTGTATATAAGTTGTTTGTTTTGGTATTCCATGTTAGTTGGGTTTACTCACGCTGGTTTCCAGCCTGACCCGGGTTTACTTTGGTGTAATGCTCGGGTCAGACCGAGTATTACAGATTTTCAGGTAGGTACGTTCTATAGCTCAGGAGACGAGCTGGATGGCAAGTACGTATAGAGTATTTCCGCTGTAGTATATTATTATACCCGAGACATGATTTGTATATGTTCAGTGACTGTATATATGTGAAACTCTGATGTATTAAAGTGTAATCAACAGATAAAATATTCTTTGGGTAATCTGTTATTATTTATTATTATATTTTATCCGCTGTGAATGTGAGTTGTTGATGTTTCTGTTCTTCTTCTTCTATCCCTTTCTTCTTTTTCATAACTATCTGAAATTTTCGGGATCGAAAATTTCGGGTCGTTACATTTGGTATCGGAGCTGAAAGGTCAAGAGAGAACCTTCGCTCTGGTGGGGATTACTTATTAAATAGAGTCAGTGGTACTCTAGAATGAGTTGAGTGTGTATATATATGAGCGCGTACTTGTTATTTTCTTATAAAAAGATTTTAAATGATTTTATATAAAAATATGTTTTTGATATATAAAGCAATATTTCCTTCTAAAAAATATTAAGGTGATTGGTTGTTAAATTATTAGAATTAAATTAAGAAGTAATGTAATACAACCAAACTAAAATTAAATAAAGATAAGTTTGAAATGGATTCAAACTGAAATTGAAGTATTGAATTGGAATTAAATTAAGTAGAAATAGAAATACAACTAAATTAAAATTTAAATGGATGGAAAATGAAATTCTAAGTCTGGTCCCAGAATTCGAAAATTTTGTTCCAAAGTAATGGAAAATTATAAATAAGTGTTATTTGGATAATTGGACTTGTTAAAAACAATGGGTTGTTTGAAATTTGAATTGGATTTAAAACCAGAGTGGTTTAAAATTTTAAAACATGGCCGGGAGGGCCAAGAAATAAATATGTATATATGTATGGATATACATGATATTAAAGATAATTTGAAATAAATATTAAGAGGTTGAGTTTTGATTTTCCCTGAAGTGTGATGTCAAAACCCAAAAGTGATATATGTTTTGAACTTATAAGAGGGAAAGAATTTTGAAGTTTGAAGCGGGAATTCAAGTTGAGTAAAGTTGGATGGATTAGGTAAATTGAAATTTAACTTTGGGAAAGTTAAATAAGTGTAGAAAAAGCAAGCTGAATTGAAAATTTCAAGATGAAATTGAGATTTAACTTGGAAAGTTAAATGGTTGATTTAAATTGGGAATTTGTGCGATCTCAAAACAGGTTGAGATTTAAAAATTTAGAATGGATGGACGTTTTAAAATTGGATTTGTTTTAATAAATGAAAAATAAAGTGTAGTAATATATCCATTATTGAGATAAAAAGGGAAATCTAACTTTAATTTTAAATTAAGGATATGGAATCACTTTAAACCGGAAATTTGAATAATTAAATGGTAAATTAAACTTGTTTAAGAATCGGCTTCAAACTGGAAGATAAAATTGAATAGTAAATTAAAATTATAAAATAAAAATTGTATTGAAATCTTATTTGAACCTTGAAATACATAAGTAAAGATAATTTAAAACGGAATTATGAGAATTGAACTCAGAAATTTAATTGATTAAAAACTTTGAATAAAAGTTAATTTGGTTTAAAGAGTTAAACCAACCTTTGAGAATTTAACTCGAATTTCTATAATTCGAGATAGTTTAAATTCAAGATTTAATTGAATTAGTTTAAAATTGAATTTGGTTTGAAGTAATTGGATTGGTGATTGAAGATGTATAAGTTTAAAAAATTTAAAATGGGAAATTGGATTGGATTAAATTGAAGTGATTTGGATTCTGAAATTAAATTGATAATAATTCAAATTGATTGGAATAGTATGAAATTATAATTAAAATTGAACAGGATTAAAATCAACTAGAATTTGATTTTAAATTGGGGAAGGAATCAAGGTTGATTCAACTTGAATTGGGGATTAATCAAGTCCAATGGAATTTGGAGTTATTTGAATTGGAATTGGGTCAATTTAAATGAAGATTTAAATTTGAATTGTTGGGGAGGTGAACAGTTGGCTCTTGACTACTTTCATTATAAATTGTTTGATATAAACTTATTTTTCTAAGCTATTAAATATATACAACCTTTCGTTCTTAAAGCCAAATTATTTTATATACTTGTTTTACGATTATTTTAGGGCTATTTACCCATTTTTCAACTGTTTTCTAAACTAATTACTATTTTTCAACTATTTCACAGATTAATTTCTATGTTACAACTATTTTGCAATTAACTACAATTTTTGAAACTATTCAACTATTTCTTAACTATTTTACAGTTAGTTACCTATTTTATAGCTATTTTACAAACTAATTATTATTATTTTTCACTACTTATTTATTTTTAAAATTTTCAAGCTATTTTCTAAATATAAACTGGTAGGAGTTCAAACTGTTATTGATTGAAATACCCAACTGAGATAAGAATTGAAGTATAAAAGGGTTTTATACAAGTTTGAAATGATCCAAAGTTTTTAAAAAATAATTATATATATCTTTATATATATATATATATATAAAGGATCTTATGAGGATTTTGGAAAAGCTTTTGAGAACCTTTGGATTTGGAAAGGTTTTTGATTTTTGGGTAAAATCAATATTGAATTTGGAAAGCCTAGCTTGAGAATTATCGATTTTAGAATAATCGATTTTGTATAAAGGAGCTTTGTATGAAATCATACTAGGTGTATGATTTGAAAGATACTATATGCGTATAGTATAAAGTGTTTTGATGATGGCTCTGGGGAAAAAGGTGCTTCCTTGAAATGAACTTCTCAGGAGTGCCACCGGGTGGTGCTGCCTTGAGCCCCAAGGGGGGATTCTAAAGTTGATCCTGTGAGGAGTCCGGACAAAACTAGTTCCTGAGGATTATGAGTAGTGTATATCATAGCGGAAGTCGTGTGTGCCGCGGAGAGACAACAGTCTGCGGTTGATTTTATATCGGTAGACTGCGACCTATGGTATAACATAGCAAAGTCGTGTGTGCTGCTGAGAGCCAACAGTCTGCGGTTGATTTTATATCGGCAAACTGCGACCTATATAGGAGTGGAGAGGTTTCATTTCGCCAGCGAAAATCAAAGGCCGCGGAGAGCCTGCAGTTACATGGACTTTTGATGTGACGACAACGTAACCCTGGATGTAACTGTGATCTGTTGTGTGGGATCCATGGCGTAATCAAGAGGCCGCGGAGAGCCTGCAGTTACATGGACTTTTGCTACGACGGCAACGTAACCCTGGGATGTAACCGTGACCATGGATGGGGGTGATGATTTCCAGAGCTTCCTCAGCAAAGATATTTCCTCTATTTTCAAAAATTGTTTTCTATATTTTCAATAAAATTATTTTCCAAATATTTTCACTGGGTGTTGAAAACGGGTTTACCAAGTACTTATAGATTTTCAGTCCTACGCCTGATCAACGTATGACTGAATTTCTGTGAGAATAAGGATGAACTGGTTGAGACATCGAGTTATAAAAGGTATTTTTATAAAGAGTTATTTTAATAGTATTATGTGACTTTAAAAGCTTTTCTAAAATTTTGAAATAAAGGTGTTGGGATTTTCGGAAAATAAAAGGAAATCCAAACTGGAGTTTTAATGAAGTAATGTTGTAATTAAAACCAAATATTGGTTTAGAGATTGGAAGAAAGCTAATTGGTTAAATAATTATTCGATAGAATATATTAATAAAGTTTAACTTGGATAAATAAAAAGGAATTGTAAGTTAATAATGGAATTTGAAAATGAATTCAAATTGTAAATAGAATTCGACTTGGATTTGATAATGAAATAAATAAGAGATGTTGTAAAATAAAAATAAAATAGAGTTGGATTGAAAATGTGATGGTTTGAATTATAAATAAAATTCAAGGGTGATTTGAATACTATTTAATGAAAATTTGCAAGTAAATTGGATATAAGGGAAGTGATTATAATAGAAATGGTTTGAGTTGCAAAACAAAACCAAGTGAATAGAAATAAATTGAGAGAGGCCTTGTATTATTAAAATAAATTCGATAACGAATTAAGTAAGTAAGTTAAAATTTTAAAACGGGATAATTGAGTTAAATAATAAATAGATGAAGTCTGATTGAATAAAAAAAACTAAATCAAAGCTGTGATTGGAATTGGATTACCAGACTGAACGTAAATTTGATGGTACATGAATTTGAAGTATAAATGAGTTCAGTATGTGGTTGGATATTATTTTGATGAATTGAGAAGATAAATTAAAATTAAAATTTAAATGGATGGGCTTACTGAATTTAATGAAAGTTGATTAAATGAGAATCAAATAAAAGTAAACTTAATTTTGATGTTGGAATAAATAAAAGTAAATTAACTTAAGTTTAAAATTTATGGAAGCCTGGTTTCGAATGAGAATGGAAGCCCATTAAATAAAATCTTGAATTAAATTAATTTGGAAATGGTTATTAATTTATAAGTTTGAATGTGCCAAGCTTAACAAATTGTTATGAATGGAACAATTGCGGACATGAAATGAAATGTAATGAATGGTTGGTGAATAAATTAGAAATGAAGTGGAATTAATTACAAGATGAGTTGAAAAGTAATTTGAAGTAGTTATAAACTAAATAAATACTCTATTAAGCGAATATTGACGAATTGGTATAGAATGAATCGTCGTATGACGTAAATAAAAGTAATTAAAATGCTATGGGCTGATAGAGATTAAATAAATTGATTTTGAAATCAACTAAATTGAATTTGAGCTTGTTTGGATTTAAAATCAATTGGATGTAAGAAATTGAGTCACAAACCATTGAAACTGAATGAAATCGCTTATGAATTGATTGAAAGCAGTTCAATTAGCTTAAAAGTTATATAAATCGCTTATGGAAAGCATTTTGGTAATTGTTGCTTATGATATACATGTGCTTAGCTATGGAATATAAGTGAAACGCTAATAAATTATATATATATGGTACTTACATATTTAAATTGAGATAGTACAGGTACTGGAAGACTGTTTGGTTGGTTTGGATTGCGCTAATTGCTTAAATTTATAAGCTGCTTGCTTAAAATGCTAAATAAAGGTATGCCTACGCATTAAAAATAGGAAATATGAACTGTTTTTGCTTTTTCCGACCGTGTGGGTCGATGTATATATATTTATATCTCTTGTCAAATTGCAAAAGCTCCTCCGTACAAAGGAGACTCTGCCAAAAATTTTCTAAAATTTTGGGAGTTAGAAAATTTTTGAGAAAATTTTAATTAAACAATTAAACGATTTTAAATATGAAACTGGAATAGATTAGTAGATGGAACTAATATGAATAAGTTATAAATGAAAAATAAAATTTAATATTCAGAAGTGAAGACAAATTGAATTCATATGGAATGGGAAAACTAATTTTGAAATAGATGAACTTATGTCGGAAAATGTATATAAAGATTTGAAAAGGGCTATGATGGGATATTATTGCTAAGTAAGTTATGCAGGTATTAAAAGGAGGAAATGAAATTGGATTTGATTCCAAAGGATAAATGTGAATTGCCCGACAAAAAGGTATGTATTTAAATTTATGTATGAAATTGGATTGGGTTTTTGATGTAGCCACTTGGCTTTTGTTTTCTTTTGGAATTTGGGATCCCGTAGAGGCCTTTTGTAGTAGTACCGAGCTAGCCGCGCAAAGGAGACGCTGGCAAAAAAATTCGAAAATTTAGAGAGTTAGAAAATTTTTGAGGAAAATTGTGATAAGTTAAATTTAAATTTTTGATTAGATTTGAATAAATGAAGTAGATAATGTTGTTGGAATCTATAGAAGGTTTTGGGAAGTTGGTTGAGGTGATAGTGGGTCTTCAATAAGATAGTTGGTAGAATGTTGAATTGTGGGTTTTGGGAAAGGGTAAACGGGTATAGTACCATTTTTCCTAACTAGTAATTTCGGGGACGAAATTCTTTTAAGGGGGGTGGAATGTGACAACCCAGAATTTTCGAGCGTTTGAAAACGGAATATCTAATTGATTTTAAATATTTGAAAGGTTAATTTTAACTTGAATTTCAAATATCACTATTTACTGCTATTTAAATTATTGGATGTATAATTTGGAATTGTGTAAAATGTGGAATATGAAATTTTAAGCCTGTTAAAAATAATTTAAAGGCTTGTAAAATTTATATGGATGATACTGAAGATAGTAAAAGTGTTAAAAAATTGATTCGGAAGTGATTTGTTCAGTTTTGGAATTTTATCGTTTAATTTGAATTTAAAATAGCTTTCCGGGGAACAGTCTCGGAATTCGACGAAACCAGTTTTATTGGATCCGTAATAATTAGTTATTATCAGATTTCAATATTCGTAGCAATCAGAGTTGTCATTTGACCCTGGCTGCTCGAAACGCATAGAAACTATTTTATTCGATTTAATTTAAAATTGATCGTCTACTTCTGTAACTCGCACATATGATCGAATTAGCTTCCGAAACACGTTCCATTGTGTTCGAAACGCGGGCAAAACCCTAAGATCGCCTAGCGGCATTCCTTAAGAGGAGTTCGGAACTTTATGGTAGCAATTACGAGGGCATTTTGGAGAATTTATAATATAATAAAATTTAACGTACGTTAGCCAGAGATATTTTCATTTACAAGCGTACTCGAGAAGCATTCCCAATTGATATTTTATCTTTGTCCTCCTCAGACCTTCAAACAGAAATCAACTTATATAAAAAAAATGAAATCAATGGCCGGCGAATCTATGTTTTACCCCTCTTCAATTCGATTCCCTCTTTCCCCTCTTTTTTAAAACTCGAGCTTCCGTTCTTCCTTCCAGATAAAAAAAAATTAAATTTTGACCGATCCTTTCTTCCTTAGTCGCGCACATGGGAATCGACGTCTCATTCGATGGTGGGTTCGTCTCGTTCGAATCTTGGAGGCGAAATCGAAGCGAGACAGGGTGGAACCCGTGCTTGAGTTTGGGACGCTTGGCCGAATCGACGAGATCTGTTCTCATTCCAGAAGTGAGGTGGCGTTTTGAGTGGGTTTTAGGCCATGCCTTGGGGAGGGGCGACACGTGGAAGGGTTGTTCGTGAATTGGGGGTGTGCGAACGGCATATGGGGGTAACGTGGGCTCGTGGTGGAGGCGGCGACTGCAGCGGTTGCATGCGTGGGTAGCTGTGATGGAGTGGGTTCGAACCAGTCGCTCGTGGTGATGGAGGCTATAAGGTAATCGTGTTTGTTTTGATTTAGCTTGATTTAATAAAATATGTTTATGCAGAGAAAAAATATATTTTATTTTGGTAAGTTTATAATAAAGGAAGTGGCTTTGATGATGAAACTATTTTAAATAAACTCATTTAATTATTTGGACTACTAAGGACAATTTGTTGAAGAAAATTTATTAGTGTTTAAAAAAAAAATTAAATGAAAGTACAAAGTAAATTAAATAAATAAATGGTAGTTAGTTGTTCAATTAATTCACTTGTTAATAAATCATATAAACTTTTTATAAAAGGTTAAAAATCGAGAAGGAGGCAAATTGGATTGGAATGGATGCTAATAAAATGAAAAGGTGAGTAAACCTCATGCTTCTGAATTTTTATTTAAATTTAAATGGTTAAATTTAAATGATTGGTTGAATGGTTGAATTGGATTGATGTGCCATATTATATAGTGCTATATAGTACATACTGGAATGATTGATATTCTGTGATGAATATTTTGAAAATTGGACTGCTGATTCTGTGGTTGCTTGAATATATCGGTACCCTAAGTTATTGAAATATATAAATTGGATTTTCGGAAGAAATATAAGGGTGATTAAATGGATGATTAATTAATTCAGTTAATTAATGATTTGTGTTGATAAATTTAGTAATTCAGGGTTTGGATTACTTAATGAAAGTTTAAGTTAATTAATGAAGCGAAATTTGATTCAGAATAATCATTTGGTGGGTTAATAATTAATTACTTAATGTAATTAATAAAATAGAATTACTTTGTGTAATTAATTAAGAGATTAATTGAAATAACAAATTACAAAGTGATTAATTTATTTATGAAGCAAATAAGAAGATAGTTAATTCCAGGTTGAGGGTGATCGAGAATGATTAACATTGTGGTCGAATTAAAGTAAAATATAATTGGAAATCATTAATTTATGTAATTAACGTTGTAATGAAGATCGATTAATTATGATTGATTAATCCATAACAAGTGACTTGTGAGGAATCAAATTTATATAAGCAATTAAGGATTAATGAAATTAATATAGTTACTTATTGATTTTGGGTTAAGTGAAATTAATATCGAGATGTTTATCAAAGATAATTGCTTAAATGTAATTGAAAGATGATTAATCCAGGGTGAATAATTGAGGTGAATGGATAGGGAATAGTTGATTGATTAATTTATTTGGAATTAATTAATATAGGAATCTAAGTGATTGAGGTTTGAAATTCAATTAGAATCAATTTAATTGATTTGTGTGGTTAAGCTTTGCTTATGGATGATTGAATGATATTGGATGTTTGGAATGAATTGATATCTCTGACACGAAATGTTGTGTATTTCATTTGGATAATTTGGGATTTGGATAACATGAGGTCCGAGGAGACCGGGATCGGGTATTAGGAAATACCCGGAACCACTTCGGATTAAAAATAAATTGATGTGTGAATAAATAGACTGAAATGAAATGATTTAAGTGAATTGGATTATTTTGTCTAAGTTTGGTACTTGGAAATTGACGCGAGGAATAAGTGTTGACTATAGCAAAATTGTGCATTTATTAAATTGATATAAGTTACCCCGGTGTATATAAGTTGTTTGTTTTGGTATTCCATGTTAGTTGGGTTTACTCACGCTGGTTTCCAGCCTGACCCGGGTTTACTTTGGTGTAATGCTCGGGTCAGACCGAGTATTACAGATTTTCAGGTAGGTACGTTCTGGAGCTCAGGAGACGAGCTGGATGGCAAGTACGTATAGAGTATTTCCGCTGTAGTATATTATTATACCCGAGACATGATTTGTATATAATCAGTGACTGTATATATGTGAAACTCTGATGTATTAAAGTGTAATCAATAGATAAAATATTCTTGGGTAATATGTTATTATTTATTATTATATTTTATCCGCTGTGAATGTGAGTTGTTGATGTTTCCGTTCTTCTTCTTCTATCTCTTTCTTCTTTTTCATAACTATCTGAAAATTTCGGGATCGAAAATTTCGGGTCGTTACAGTTATCGTAAGGTAAAAACTCGTTCGTGTTTATGTGCGATGTGGTCTTACGAGATACCTTTGATTTCGAACTGTTTTATAAAGTAAGAATTAAGTTGTTTGAGTTTACTCACACTGGAAACATGTCTAACCTGGAGTTTTACTTTCTTTTCCTAAAACTCTTGGGTACTCAAATTTGTATGAGTAGACAAGTGATCCATCTTTCTTATGAAAGCATTTTGAAGTAGCCGGAGCAGGTGGATTCACCGTAGCTTATTATATTTATTTCCGTTGTGTTTATGTATGATTTATGTATTTAGTGATGGGTAGGAAATATAACTGCCCATTTGAAATTGTATTGTAATGACTCTAATGTATATTACTATGGGAATGACTATATAATATCCTATGTTATTTATCATATATTGTTCTGATTCGTGGTGAGATTATGTGATTGTTTAGTTTCTTCTTATCTTTCTTTTTCTTCCACCCTTAATGGCTCGTCTTTCGGTTCAATAAAGGCGGTCGTTACAGGAATCGACCGATCAACCCCTACCTTAGGCTAGTCAACTGCTAGTGGCCGACCGCTAGGGAGCAATGACCGGTTCGAACATGGGAGCTAGGTTTCAAACCTTGACCAATGGCTCAGATTTAATTATTTTAATCTAATGGCTAAAACTGATATGTACGCCTATAGATGAAGGCCTAACCCCTAACTCCTCTCCTCATATTTTCTTATCGTAGCAGCAGAGCTCTATCATTTACTCTTCCTTACTACTTTTAAACATTATAAAATATTATAAATAAATATATAATCGAAGGAGGGTAGAGAATAAAAGAGAAGAAGCGAAGAAGAGAATAAATACTGCTGAAAGAGTAATTTTAACAATTATAAATCTATATTCCCCTTAACCTTCAATCTATTCTCAAATCTGTAATTCTAATAGTATGTATATATATTATTATACATACTATTTTTAATTAGAAATGAAAAGGAGTCAAGTAAAGGGATGGATTTAGACTTGGAGATTTGAAAAGCTTAAAAGGTGAGTGAGAAATTATATAATTTATTTATAACACTAAAATTAATATCGTTTGATTTTATCAAATAACTATTCCTAAATAAGATCTGATGAATTGTAGGCTTAAAATAAATATAGAATTATCGCCTACACATTCAATAAAATAGGTGATTCGAATAGTAATAGTATTTACAACATAATCTGGAAATTTGAATGAAGTCCCAAATATTTCTTATTGTAGAATATTTTTTTCCGAAACTATAATTGATTGTAAATTAGGTTTTCTTAATGGGCTTGAAATATGAATTTCTATGTTTTGATATATTTAGAGCAGGTTATGTATAATTTCCATAAATTATCCATTTCCAAAATATGAATAAAAAAACGTTGTTTGAATTAACAAGGGATGTACAAAAAGGGAAAGAAATGTGTAACATATCAATATTCTACTCCGTAATTTACACTATCAGTTTCAATAAAAGAAAAGAAATAATTTTTTGTAATTTTAGATAAAGCAAAGATCTTACTTTTGGTTAACTTATGGAAAATTATAATGGTAATCCTTTCTAAAAAGGTAGCTTTGATGATTTAAAACGTGGAAAGGGGTTCAAGTTTAGAAATTAATATTTAGAATTATAAATAAATAAACATGTATAACTGCACTTAAGAATCAAAAATAAAAATATATAAATAGCGTAATTTACTATAATATTCGTATTTTTTATTAACAGCATAGTAATTATCATACTAGAATTTATGGACATTAATTACAGATTTAATGGATAATAAATTTATAATTAATAAACTTTTAAAAAGAAAAGAAATGAGGACTTATTAGGGAATACTACATTAATGCAGAAACTGAATAGGCAGAATAGATGGATTTTGAAAGTGATAAATAAATTAAACGACGATTGATTAGAGGTTGTCCAATTTTGACATAAACAACCAATTATTATGGGTAATAAACATTTTCTAGACATTTCAAGTAAACCAAAGCCTAAGTGTATAACTTAGGAATAAGTTCATAGCGAACAAGTAAAAATTAATACCGTTAAATTCACATAGAAGGCAATGTAATTTTCATCGTACGAAATTATAGAGTTTCAGTTATACGTTTTGAAGACTTAGAGGGTCTATCCCAACACTTTGGCTTTAAGTGATTGGTTCGGTTTAGTGGGTTAGGAAGCGAGACAGTAGAGTTACGCAACATAAATCTGCCTTTTATCTAAAGGCTACCAATAGTTGTGTATATTTACTACTGATATGGGACATCTCCAACCACAAGACCAGTAGGGAAGGGATTTGCATAGGACGTAGGACCCGCTTTTGGGATGGAGATAATAAGTAGCTATTAAAGGGTCCACCTCCTCCTTATTTAGGAAGTATCAAATGGAAGGGGTTAGTGGTTAGGCATGGTAGTGGATATCTCGAGAAGGGTCCGCTTTGCATTTGAGGTATTAAGCAGCTATTAGAGTTCGTCTCTTCTATAAAAAAGTGTTAAGTGGCTTGACGAGATTCTATGGAATGTTAGCTAGATAGTTCTAGCTAAGGGGTCCGCTTTGGGATAGATATTAAATGATGGGTACCATCCTAAAATGTAGCTATTAGATGGTCAGAGTCTACCTAGTTCCCATTGAAAAGGTACTAAATTACTTGGATACTATCTCTTATACTGTTAGGGCATGATGACGGTAGTTGCATAGGATTGAGAAGGGCCTTTGGCATATAGTTGAGAGTAAGTTGAATAATTGAGATGCGTTGGTAACATGGTAATTATTATAAAGTCTTATTTAGGTGTCATCGATCTCTATAGGACCGATTAACTAATGGTTGTGTAGTGGAGATCCTGCTTTAGGGACTGAGATATTAAGTAGCCATTTTAGGGTCTGCCTCCTTTCTATTTAAAAAGTATTAAGTGACTAGAGTTTTGGATAGTGGAACGGTCAGATATATATGTGGATAGGCATATAATTATATAGTTATACCTTGGATAATGTTAGGTTAGACATATCATACGTGCATATAACATTTTACGGATTAGCTATAAATAATTGATATAACACTGAAATGAAAATCAAACAGCATAAGTTAATGGGATGGGTGGAGCATGTAACTTTCCAATCATAAAGACATTGTTCTGACTCCTTTCTCATAACAACCCACATGTTAGGTTCAGAATGACTAGATACGGAAGTAAGACGGGACGAGCAAATGGTGAAGCCATCTTATTCATGTTCAGCACTGATAAGGCAATTAAATAACCAAGGAATAATATTTCGAGGTAGCATTCTTAATCAATACCTGTATTCTATTATATTTCTCAATTCCACTGTGAGTGTATATTAATTTGTGTTTGATATGCTTATGTTTGTTATAGATTACCAAAACCAACGATCCATGCCCTAATGGACTTGAATTTTGATTTAGTTGAAATTCAAGTCCATTAAGGTATGGGTTGTTACCATTATCTTTTAACTAAATATCATAACCTTTCTTCTAAGAATTTTTCTAGGCTTTAGATGTTAATTTTCATGTTTGGCATATAATAAACATTATAAATGATTGGTGCTCTCCATTCTTCAATCGAATAAGAACATTTTCTTTACCTTTCACCACCACTTTAGAGCAAATTGTCAAAATTTCTAGGCGGACGCTAGGCGGTTAGCATGGACTAGGGATTAATCATTCAGATGGGGACTAATCAAGGATTAATTAGAGCCGGGAATTTTCGGTAAATCATGAATTTTTGATGAAATTTTAGTGTTTTGTTTAGTATTGATTGATATAAATTGGAATTTTGGGACTTTGAATGTGCTTTAGAGTAGCCAAGGAGGAAAGATTACCTAAAATTAGCACATTAATATTTACGTATGGAACTAAATCTTAAGTAATGCCTAACTAGTGCCTAAATACATGTTTTGATTCTCACATGTGGTAATAAACCTTGTCTAGTCGGGTCTAAGCAAATCCCTAAATGATAAGCCTTGCTTAGCAACTAGGCGGAGCCTAGAAGGATTTTACAACAATGCTTTAGAGTTATCTCCAAATGCCACATCGCCCTTCACCAATTCATCAAGCTCCATGAAAATGCTTCTTCTTTAGCACATATGTTCGCTTGCACCGCTATCAGATACCATCGATTAACCTCATTTCTTTTATTTTCCTTGTAATCCAGTATTATGGTATCATATTCTTTACTTCTTTCTTCAAATAACTGGCCTTCTCTTCAACTCTATTACTGCTTAGAGCTCTATATTCGAAAGCACAATGTACAAAATTTTCACAATTGTGGCATTTGACATGGGACTTGTCGTATCTAGATTTTGAATTTCCTCATCCATGAGGTCTAGTTGAGCTTTCTCCTTTTGGTTGTTGTTTTTACGTTATTAGGCCTCCAACTTCATCCATGTCCACATTCACCACCTTGTCCTCATTCTTGATCATAACCTCATTTTTGTTGGCTTCAATACTTTCTTCCTTTTTTGAATCAATGTATGTCTTGAGTACCTTCTCCATGATCTCTTCCTTTTTCATTTTTCTTTTCTACATAAACTTGCAACGAGCTAATAAATTCCTCTATTTCCATGACCTTTAAGTTTTCTGTCTCCTTGATGATAGCAACAAAATGTTCAAACTTTAGATCTAATGATCTAAGAATCTTTTTCATAATTCTTACATCATCTAAGTTCTCACCATTTCCCTTATGTTATTGGTAAAGATTAAAAATCTTGAGAAATATCAGAGAGAAGATCATCTTCTTTCATATGCAAAGCTTCAAATTCTCCTTTTAAAGTTTGAAGGCGTATCATTTTGACTTGATCGGCTCCTTTGTAAGATGTTTGTAGCTTCTCTCATGCTTCTTTAGCATACTTTATTCCTGAAACCTTCTCAAAAGTATCTTCGTCTAATCCTTGGTGGATTAGACAGAGAGACTGCTTCTCTCTCTTCCTTGAGTCTCTCAATATCCCTTTGAATTTGAGACAGACTACCTTCATTCCCTTGTTCGATATAGCCTTTCCCGACTATTTTCCGCACATTGTGTGCTCCAGTGAGAGCAATCATGTTTAAGCTTCAATTTTCATAGTTGATCTTGGTGGGCATTGAGATGTTATTCGCTATCTTTTAGGAGGATGTTTTAGCTCCGATACCACTTTGTTAAATATTTTAGGAGAAAGATAGAGAGAATATATGAATGAGACTTTTTATTAGTATGACTTTTCTTTTTTCTTGCTTGATACAAATACAAAGACTTCACCCTTATTTATACCAGTGGCATCACACAAATAATGGTTAGGATTTAGCCCATGTAAGCTCTGTTGGAACTGGACTAGCCCATAGAGGAAGTTATGGGTGAGTTTTAAAAAAATTACCCTATTGGATCTTTTATTAGGCCTATGAAATCTAACTGAATTAGAACATTACTAAATTTCATTTAGATAAAATCATTTATTTTATTTAAATTCAAATATATTAAGATATAAAATTAATTTTATTTGATTTAATTTATACATAGATGTATCATATACATATATGTGTGAGTGCATATATAACATAGTAATCCATGAAAGGCATAATATGCCCAAATGTAGATATTGGTATTTATATCGCAACAGACATATTAACTCATTTTGTATGTCATGTATGTTGTCCAAATATGTGCATGTATATGTGTTACAAAATACACATACATGTGTGTATAAATATATTATATATAATATATGAACATGAAACATTTATATATAGATAAATATATATATAGAAAGAGAGAGAAAAATTATTAAAAATTATTTATAATTCAAAATTAACTTAGTTTTGCAAACATGTTAATTTTAATATTTTAACTTGTGTATATTTATTAATAAAATAATATTTTCATCCATAAATAAATAACATAAATAATTAATTAATGAAAATTCAAATTTTAAAATTTTCTGAAATCTAGGATTATAAAATAGAGCTTGGGAAAGATATGGATATTTTTCAAAGTTGAATTATCATTTTTTAAAACAAATACGTCGATTTAGGCAATGGTTCTTTAATATAAAATAATATATAGTTAAAATTTCAAATTTTAAAATTTCAGAAATTCTAAGACCATGAATGAAAGGTTACAAAAAAATTTGAAATTTTTTGAATAAAATTATTATTTTTAATAAATTATAAATAGTTTTTCCAAAATATTTTAAAAAAATATAAAATTGAATTTTTAATGTAATAATTGTTTGATATATAATAAAAAATTCAATAAATGTTAATTTAAAAATATGAATATATATATATATATATGATAATTAATTTTCGAATTTTTAAATTCATATTATATATAAATAAATGTACTAAAATTTTAAATTATATATATAATATATGTGTGTATATACATATATGTAGATATCTTTTATATGCATATATGCTATTAAGAGAGAGAAATATAAATTAATATATATATATGTATTAATTTATTAATAAATATATACATAAAACAATTATTAATGATAAAAGCCGATTTCGTACAGTAAACAACATTTGTCTATACATAAATCAAATAGTATAATAAACAAATTATGCACATAACCAATCTGATTTGTGACAACCACATGTACTTACAAAATCTCACATAACTGAACATACTGTAGCAATATATTAAACAGATATGAAATTGCTCATTATAGGATCATAGAATATAATTTAATTAGTGTAATAAATTACCAATTTAATGATGCCTTTATATCCACGTTGAAGCAATTACTTCCCTTCCTTTTACCGTTCTTGATTCATTAGATTGCAAGTCCAGAATCACCGCCCTCTAACTTTCGAATAGTATTATTTTAATTTGAAATATGATTGAGAATTTTGGAGTGGATTGAGAGCTATGTTTTAACCAGCAATGTATAAGGTAATGGCGGCCAAAAAAGTTAGTAATTGTTTTTAGAGATACATACGTACATACATACATACATACATACATACATACATACATACATACATACATACATACATACATATATAGGGTTGTATTAGAGAGAAACGAGGAAAATCTTTAACCATTTTCACTTTATCTTAACCCATTATCTCCAAGCAGATTCCCTATATTTTATCCACCCCTAGACCTTCCCAAAACCGAAATTTTGCAGCCCTAATAATGGGCCTTAAACCCATTTAAGACCGACCCAAAAAACTATGCAGTTAAATCTAATTTAATTGCTTGTCGATATTGTATATCGATCGATATATTTATAACTGTTACAAATATATATAAAATTATTTATTTATCAAATCATATTTAAATTTTATAATTAATATTTCATAAATATTTATTTATTTATTTAATTTATAACAATTATAAACCAATTAAATCATTCTGTCTTAAGGGAATTTACATTTCAGCTGTGTAACTCTTGGGTGTAAATTTGGTCAACGATCAACATCGAACTATTCTAATGTTAACGTTCACACGTCACTTAGCAGATGGTGTGATATTATGGCCAAATTTATCGCTTACTCATTTTCAATAAAAACCCAATTTTTGTTTAATAAGCGTTATCCAGTTGTGACATTTGTTTACTCCAATTCTCTTCGTCAAAACTATATCACTTTGGACTTATGGAATTTGATAATAGTCAAAATTCCAACCTCATCCACATTCAACTTTATAGTCTAAATACAAAGTCCTTAGTTCAGTAATGACAATAATTATTAACCGAAATGCCCTGTGACTTGGAGTTGACTTTGATACTAACCGCATATAATCAAGGAGACGAATCCTCTCCTGAATAGTGCTTCACTTCCGATACTTCCACTCGACCCAACTATAGTCACTCGATGGACGACATGCCATGGTTTGGCTATAATCAAAGCGGAGCTTTTATATTGAAGATCCATAGTATTCTCAAGTCGGGAGAACTGAGTAAATCAGTCACATCGATATTTTCTGTTTGATTGTGGTTATATTGACCAACAGAAAACTATTGAGTGGGTCGTTCCATAGTTATCCGATAACTATTAGTACCCCTAGGTGGCCCCAACAATTATGAGTAATACACTGTCCAACATTTGAAGAGCATTATACACCAGTCTCAACGGAATGTCGATATCCAGTCTCGATACATCCTGACTAGGAATATTTAAACTGCTATATTTGTTTTGTTATGATAGATTGCTCACGGTTACAACACTTTGTAACTACTATCACAAAATATACCATTTATGGATTTTTCTATAAAATACGCTTTTAATTAAGTTAATTAACTAATATAATCATAATATATCAAGTATATAATAGGAAGAAAATACCTTTTATATCGAACTAGATTGGTCAACAAGTTAGATAGTAACAAATTACATAATTTTCATTAGGGCATTCCCATAACTTTATCAATCTCACACTTGCACTTAGTCGGTCCCTTTGTGAATGTGTATGCGATTATGTTTTAATTATCTACTTTGTCGAGTCTAACACTGACAAACTGCCTTTATCATGTGGAAGATTCGAAGTATGTCTTTCGACTTCTAGTGACTTTTAAGTTTTATCATGATTAATTTCGTGACATTTTATCTTATAACAATATTATAGGATTCTCAACATTAGGAATCACCTTTGGCTCAGTTACAAATTTGTGCATTTATATCTATATACATTTGTTTATTATAGTGCCATTCAAGTTAACGTTCTCAATATTTCGTTGAATCGACCACAATCACTTTTGTTGTGAAACATTTTCAAATTAGATATTTTTAACTTAAATTTTATCATTGACATGGTATACTCAATATTACTTATAAAAGTTTTTGTCCAAACGTTCCAACATAACGAGTTCGTTGTTTCTATAAACAATTCTCTAGTATTTCATAAATATGTGAGACCACCTCAAACAACTATTTAGTGTTATCAATTTGGATTTTATATTTGCTCCCTGTATCAAATACATAAACAAAACACAATGTCATACACAACATACAATGTATGATAATTCCTATTACTAATGAATAAGGAATCCAACTTACATGTTCTCCTTTTAATAGCGTGCTCTTGTATATCGTTTTGGGACAATCCCTATATCTTTTATGCTCACCATAAAAGACATCATTTACGATCCAAAATAGAGTATTAAAACAACTAAAGTTTACTTTAGTACAAGCATATTGTTAAAATTAACAACGTGTGGTTTACTTATAGTTTAAAAATATCAATGTACCTTTTAATTTTCTTTCTTATGAAAACATGCTTCCTCTGCATTTTGATTGAAAGTCAAACTGTTTGATAGATCTATCAAAATACTTATTCAATCTTGATGCTTACAAATGATACATTTGTATCATTTCTTAGATCATATCCAAAGACTCACAAACCCAATATCTCTCCCACTGACTTCGAGGCATTTTTGGTTAATATGTGCAAACGACTTACTCTAAATCATTATTTAGAATTTTCTGTTACAGTACATAAGTACAAAACACCAAGTCTTATCTAGAGAATTTTTTTGAGTAAATCTGAATTAACTTGAGCATGTTGAATATCAAATCTTTTATGCTAATTTCAACAATTGAAATTTGTAATATTATTCTTATCAACATTGCTTATTTAATTCCAACCACATTAATCTTTCCAATAAAGATACAACCTCGGACGATGGGTCACATCTCTTTGGCTACGACCACCAAAATCATATTTTGATAGTACATGGAATTCTTTCAGATCTGTGCATCATACCATATAGAATCAACAATGTTAATGGTTTAATTGAATAACCGAGGGTAATGCATATTTTCGACATTAATAAGAAACTTATGGTTTCTCTTTGATGTACGAGAATACTTATTAGACATTCTAATGCTATATGTTCATTTAGGTTAGTTCATTTCACTTCATCTCATATAATCAGTTCTATCTATGGATCAGATCCAATTCCATTTAACTACTCATAAAAATTCATTCATAATGAAGTTGACATATCTTAAAACAATAATTGTTTCTTAGTGCAAATAAAATAGGGATTCATAAATCTTTTATGAATATATTTTAAAAAAAATGATTTTAGTTTACAAAAAATATTTTCAAAACATATATATGTCATTTGATGATAGATCTTTCCAAAAACTTTTAGAGATTCATACAAGATCTCTCATGAATAATTATTACGTGCAATCTTTTGACTCACACAACCTGCCAACTCCTTGGCATAGGACATGTTGGGATTTGTTGCGAACCCTTATCTTGTATGATTTTGTAAACCATTGTTTAGATGAAATAATATCAACCTTGTGTGCCAATCTTAAGTACATGACCTTATAGAAAGAAACTAACTCAACTTCACTCACAATTAATCATAAATTGTCCAACAATGTCTGGTTATTTCTTATCGATGCATCATTATGTATCACATGGAGGAGTGGTTTTGAGATTGAATCTGTATTCATTTTGAACTCTTTCCAATATACTTACTTATTAGTCCTAATCAAATCATTTTATTCTATTGCATGTTATTTTATTTAGTTTTCTTTTATATTCTATGATTTTATCATAAACTTACTACATGTGTATCTAATACACATGTTCATGTTGGTAATAAATCATCGATGAATATAACAAAGTATGTGGAACCCTTATAGTATTAATAGACTTGTGATTTCATACATCAATATGTATTAATTAAAAGAGTTCATCAACTCTTATGATTCTCCCACTAAATGGGTGCATAGCCATTAATTGTTTGAGATATAATTAACATGTATCATATAATTCATAATTACATAGTAAAATTATTTCTCAAAACCACGGCTTAGTCTATAATTCCAAAGCAACTGTAAATAATATCAGATATATACGTTATTTTTGTGCATCACTTTTACTATGAAAACAAATTCCATAATATATTTCTATTTCATAATGAATATTTATAGTACTCATGTTCGCAGTAGTGGCGTAGTGGTAAGATACCTGCTTCCTGGTAAGCAGGTCGCAGGTTCGATCCCCGTCCGCCCTACCCCCAATTTCAAGGCGCGGAGGTGGGTCCTTGATAAATCCAAGATAAAAACTAGTTGGGGGCATCCAATCTCTGCGCTGGGCTAGCTAAAAAGGGGGGTCAGTGTGTCGGACAACTGTATCCCCTAGCTCTACTCTCCGAAGTAGGGTTTAAAATAATATTTATAGTACTCATACTGAAATATAGTTATATCTATTTTTCAGTCAATGCAAAAATAAACATTATTTCACAAATAGTGTTGGTACAATTTACAAAAATAATTTTCGTAATTTGCTGCAATCATTAGGTGCTATATGGCATGCTTCCACTATTTCCGCTATTACTATAATAGCGTACTAAATTTAGAGGTCCATCATTCACTTAATATTGTTAATATTGTTCACTTATTTCACACGCTGCAACTAGTTTACAGAGGAGAGTTCTTTGATAAAATATCTTTAACTCAAAGAAATAAATGTTATAGAAAATGATTTTCTATATGAAAATATATTTCACAATAAAATTCATATTTCATATTCCAATATTAAGTATTAGTTATTATTACAATTCTTGTTTCCAATGTTTCTCTATGAAGTAGAAGTGATTATTCATTCTCTTCATTTCAACTTTATCTTAAATTACATCTATTCTTATATATTCCTTTTTCTTTCAAATGGTCAAATTATTCAAAATAAAACCTTCCTACAATATTATAACAGAACTTTTACAAAAGTGCATTTGATTATTCTTAATATTTAAGACATCAAATATGTTGCACTTTATGTAAACCGATCAAGATGACATTTCAACGATTGAGTTCTTAGATGTATCTTGTAGTTTATGGTCTTGTGTTAAATTAACACAATATGATCCTTTTAAATCATTCAAATTGAATACATATTCTAAAAATACTATTAGTTGACTTATTTAAAATGAACTAACTTCGTTGAAATATTGTACCCCACAAACTTTGACTATTCACCATATAACACATTTATATGTGAAAGTACATGGATCAATATGCATAGTCTTGAATTGTATTTAGAGTTTAAAAACTCATATAATGCAATACACGGACTAAACCAAATAAACATATAAGTAACCAACTTACGAATGTATTAAGTAGTTGAATTGGGCACTTGCATGGGTAAAGAAACGTTATATAACATGCAATTAGAATTATTAGTAAGTATATATTATATTTCTATTTGTCGACTTTCAATTAAGTTTATTTAAATATGTTAATTGGCAAATGTTTTATCAATCATATTAAATGCACAATTTTATCATTGCGGGCAATTATAACATTATATAGCTTACGTTCTTACAATATTAGAAAGGTTAATTGTTACCATTTCATTTTTATAATAAGGATCCCACTAGTCTTTTATATTTCTCCAAACCCTAAGATGAAACATAGAAGTTTGAAAACTTCACTAGTGGGTGTTAGGGCTCGTTTGTTTTGGTATTCTGCCCTTGAGTTTTTTCAACAAATCATAGCCCTACAAATGATGGATAACTCCTTATCGGTTGTATCATATACAACTCCTAACTCATTTTTCCTTATTCTAATCTCATTTCGACCTTGAGTTTGCTCGACAAATTGAAAGAGTATTCACTCATACCTACCATATCGTGATGGCCTAATTATAGTATATGTACCTTGAGTTTGCTCAATAAATACATATAGTATCTTACCTCATCTGTTCATATATTAATAATACTCATAATATCATTAGCTTGAGTTTGCTCAACAACTCAGGAGTATGTAGGTAATTTATTAATATATATATATATATATATATATATATATATGGTAGAGGACAATATCATATTGAAGATTCATAATCTTCAATACATATATCGAATGATATCGACTTATAAATAATATATTTCTTTTGAAATACCACAGCGATTCAAATGTCAGACAAATCAGAAATCACGACATATGTACATTTACATATGTATTTATTTTTTAAGTCTATTTGGGTTTCTTTAATGTTCCACATTTAGTTTCTATACACATCATATAAGTTTTATTGTTATATAACTTTAATATTCTGTATTACTTATATGATAGTCTTACATATAATATATCATTAATTAAATCTTATCTAACATTAATTAAATCTTATCTAGTTAATCAATTAACTCTTTAATTAATTTTAGATTAGTATTCCAACATAGTTTTATATGGACATATCTACTATAACATTCATAGTGTATACTATAACCTTTATAGTATAACACACATATATCATATATATGTGTATGTTATTTAATTAATTGACCTTTTATTAATTTATTCAATTAAACATTTTTTATTAAAATTTATTAATTTTAAAATTTATCTTGTATACATACATATATACTTATGTTATCTTAAACATTTTAAAATAACATAACATATATCAACATATGTAATACATGAATAAATGCATTAATTAATTAACATATTTAATTAATTTATTTTATTAATCTTATTAATAAATTTAAAATTATTATAAAAATATTTTCAAACATTTTGAAAATATCATTATCCTTTCAAACATTTGAAAAACTTATGTATTATTATAATTTTTATACTAAAAAGGTTTTACTTTAAATTTAACTATTAAATTTAAAATCTTTAACATTAATTTTCAAAACGATTTTGAAAATTAACCCAAGGCCCAAATTAAGTTGGGCCTTTTCTATTAGGAGCCACATTTGGGCCCACTTCACCTTTCGAGCTAGGTCGATAACTAGATAGGATATGGTGCTTGATTACTCAATTCCAATTCTAGACATTACCTTTCTAAATACCGTACTAAGTGGGCAAGCTTAATTAGTTAGCCCTAATATGACTAATTTAGACCGCATGAGCTATTGGATCTAGTACCATTATTGGAACTGAACCAGCCTACAGTGGAAGTTATGGGTGAATTTCAAAAATTTTACCCTATTGGATCTTTTATTACGCCTATGAAGTCTAACTGAAATACAATTTTTTTAAATTTTGTTAAAATAAAATCATTTATTTTATTTAAATTCAAATATATTAAGATATGAAATTAATTTTATTTGATTTAGTTTATACATAATGTATCATATACATATATGTGTGAGTGCATGTGTAACATAATAATCTGTGAAAGGCATAATATGCCCATATGCAAATGTTGGGATTTACATCGCAACAGACATATTAGCTCATTTTGTATCTCATGTATGTTGTCCAAATATGTGCATGCACTACAAAACAGGCTTTGTTTAGTGACTGTACTTGTGACGGCTAGCGACGACTAATAAAAGGCGGCCAACGCTAGCCGTCGCTAGCCGTCACTAGAGACGTATGTACATGTAGACAAGAGAACAGAAAAACATACTTCCCTTTCCCCAATTCACTTCACCAAAACCTTCCCCTCCTCCACCGCCGACGCCCCAACCACCGCCCCCCGACACGAGCTGCCGATCTCACCATCGCGAAAGCCACAACGCTCTAAAGCTCAAAGGTATGCTATAGCTCTCTAATTTATGCTTAATCTAGGTTTAATCAAAACCTTAATTTTGAAAATTGGTTGATTATATGTGATAGAAATTGATGATTATGCAGTATTACTTGTTGTTAGTAGCATATTGATTAATTTGGGGATATGTTGAGAACCCTAATTTGGCAAATTAGTTAATTATTAGTTTGTTACTTTGTATTAGTTAATGATAATATTTTATTTGTTGAGTTTGTGATATTAATTAGTGGTTTGATTGTTTAATTTCTAATTAAAAATTAGGGTTTATTCATAATCTGAAAATTAGTGTAAATTACTGGTTGATATGCTAATTGATATATAATAAAGTTTACGCAAACATTTGTTATGGTTAATTAGAACAATGTTTACTATAGTTTGCGTAAACATTAGTGTACAATTTTTGATAAATATTTTGCTAGATTGGTATGGTTAAACAGAAGTAATATTTTTTATTTAATTAGCATATGTAAATTATAAGTATTATTTGTTAGTATAAAATAAAATAAATATAATTTATTACAAGCGCTAATATCTATTTTTCGTTTACAAAATCGATAAAAAAATTAAATCGTTAACTGAATTTTAAAATACGTTTTGAAATTTTGAATGTATTATACAAAATATTTAAATGATTGAATGAATTATCTAATTTTGAAATGAGCATAAAACAAATATTATACTGAAATCAATTTTTGTAGAAAATTAAGAAATGAATATAAGAACAATAAATATTCTATTAAAATCAATTTTGTAAAAAATAAAGAAATGAATATAATAGCATTAAACATTTTTCTAAAATCTATTTTCTAATAAAAATTAGAAAATGAATATAATAACAACTAATATTGTATTAAAATTGATTTTGTAAAAAAATTAAGAAACAAATATTCTGCTAAAGTCGATTTTGTAAAAAATAAAGAAATGAATTTAAGAACATTAAATATTCTCCTAAAATCGATTTTTTGAAAAATAATTGGGAAATGAATATAACAACAACAAATATTTTGCTAAAATCGATTTTGTAAAAAATTAAGAAATGAATATAAGAACAAAAATTGTACTAAAACCAATTTTCCAAAAAATTGCGAAATAAATATAACAAAAATAAATATTTCACCCAAATCAATTTAAAAGAATTGAAATGAATATAATGTTGATTTGAAAATAAGCATTAAATATTATTTTAATAAATACTTGAGACTAAAAATTAAAGCCTTTAGTCCAAACGTTTTTAATTTAATTTAGAAAATACAACGACAAAAATATATCTCTTGGATGCAAAGTTATGCGTAGAACCAAAGGAAAGTGGAGTGTTGTCGAAATTAGACAGAAGTATGGCGTGTGAAGCCTTTAGTCCTAAATGGCTTAACTTTATTTTAGAAAATACAATAATAATATACCATCTGAGTCAAGTTATGCATAGAAGAGAAGTGAACTGAAGTGCTGTCGAAATTACTAACATATATTTAAAATCAGAATTTTTTTTTGATTATTTCCTCGACCATACTTGGATGTATGAAGTCAGAACTGGTAGGAAAGGTTCAATAAAGGAGCATTTTTATAACGGTATACATGAATTTATTAGATTCGCTAAATCTAATAATCGAAATAACATAGAAATTCGTTGCCCTTGTAGTAAGTGCCAACATTTGAAGCATTGGAAACCAGACATAGTTGAAGTACAATTGTATAAATATGGTTTCATGCCGAATTATCATTTCTGGGATCATCATGGAGAATTTGTTGAACCTACACCTAATCCTGCAGTGTTAGAGGACGATAATATTATGGCGAATCCGATAGAAAATATCATGGAAGATGAAACACGATCAATGTTTTCTACTATTCAAGCTGACGATGAAGATGTAAATGTCCAAGAAGAACCGACTGCGGGAGCTAAAAGAATATATGATTTTTTGGATTCTAAAAAGAGGCCGTTATGGGATGATTGTAAAAGTGGAACTGAACTATCAGTAACCCCCGAATACATTACTATGAAATCAAAATTCAACCTTACAGAAGTTGCATTTACAACAGTTGTACTAGCTTCAAAATGGCACATGTCACCCAATAATCTAATGTGCGATAGGCATTTTAAAGTGAAAAAACTGATTTCCGCTTTCGATCTACCATACGAAAAAATAATATATGTGTAAAAGGTTGCATGTTGTATTAGAAAGATGATGTTGATGTTAGAAAATGCAGAATATGTAATGAGGAAAGATACAAAACGAGAAAGAAGAAAGGAAAATAAGTTCCATACAAGAGAATGCATTATTTACCCATCACTCCCAAACTTCAAAGGTTATATGCATCTTCTACCGTGGCATGTCATATGCGATGGAACAGTGTGAGAACACCGAAAGAAGGAACTTTGATACATCCATCTTATGAAGAAGTATGAAAACATTTCGATAAGACTTATCCCGCATTTGCTGCAGAAAGGTGTAATGTCAGACTCGGTTTATGTATGGATGGATTTTCACCATTCCTTCAGTTTGGTAGTATATATTCATCTTGGCCAATTATCGTTACTTCGTATAATTTACCTTCATGGATGTGTACGAAAACACCATACATGTTTCTCACTATTGTTCTCCCTGGCCCTCATGATCCAACACAAGGAATCGATGTTTATTTATAACCGTTGATCGAAGAGTTGAAAAACTATGGAATGAAGGAGTTGAAACGTACGACATTTCGAGAGAAATTCTTTTCTTATATTTTCTTCTTCACTATGAACTATTAGTGATTTTCCTACATATGTGATGCTTTCTGGTTAGAGTATGGCCAATCATCTAGCCTGCCCTTATTACATAGAAGAAACACGAGCATTTTTTTATGACATGAGAAGAAAGTTTCTTAGTTTGATTGTCATTGGTGTTTCTCGATGTCAATCATACTTTTAGAAGAGATAGAAAATTTTTTATAGCTAATAGAGAAGATAATATGCAACCACCAAAGATTTGGTCAAGCGAAGAATTATATGAAATTGTAAAAGTCTATCCAAAGATATACGAAACTGGAGTGCAAATTGAAATTCCAGAAAAATCGGACATTCATAATTGGTGTAAACAATATATATTTTGTGGGATACCATATTGGAAAAAATCTCTTACTTCGACATAATATTGATGTGATGCACAAAGAAAAAACTTGTTTGATATGTGTTTAATACAATTTTGAATGTAAAGTGAAAAACTAAGAATGAATTAAATTCAAGATTTGATATAGAAAACTATTGTAAATGCCCCGAACTTTATATGAAGCCCAATGAAAATAAAAAATCAAAAGCATGCTTTGAGTTAGACAGCATGCAAGTAAAACTTATGCTAAAGTGGGTGGAAGAACTAAGAATTCCAAATGGGATTTCTTTCAATCTTCGTAGATGTGTTGACATTAAAAAGGGTAAATTGAGTAGGATGAAGAGTCACGATTATCATACCATGATGGAATATTTACTAACCGTGGCTTTAAAGAACTGTTACCCATAAAAGTATGGAGTGTGATAACATAATTAAGTATGCTTTATAAGCAGCTTTGCTCGACGACATTAAAAGTAGATCGTGTACGTAAACTTGAAGTAGAAATCCTCATACTACTCTGCAAACTGGAGAAAATATTTCCACCAGGTTTCTTTAGTGTAACAGGGCACTTATCTATTCATCTTTCGTCTGAAGCACTTCTTCGAGGTGTTGGGCAATATGGATGGATGTATCATTTAAGAGGTAACATTGAATATCTGTAATATCTATGTGAATTTAAAATTCAGATTTCTATATCTAAATATAAATTAATTTTTTTTGTAATAGGTATTTGAATCATCTGAAGAAAAAAGTCAGACAAAAAACACGAGTTAAGGATTCGATGTGCAAATCATATCTTGAAGAAGAAGCTTCATTCTTTTTCTCCGATAACTTCAGTGACGATGTGAACTTATCGTTTGTAATCTTTCCTCATAATAATGAAGTCGTTGAACATGATTCTTCTCAAACAATGTTATCTATTTTTAGACAACATGGTCAACCTGCCAGAAAATGTGTGGAAATATGATTAGACGATAAAGATTACCATGTAGCACACACATATGTTCTTCTAAATTGTGATGAAGTTGCACCATTTGTTAGGTAATAATAAATTCCTATATAATTCATTTATATGTACATATTAATTATAACCCATATTATATACTTGCAGTATCTACAAATCACAATATCCATCTGGCGATTTCAATAAAGAATTTACTAAATGGTTTTCGAACTACGCTTATGATCTAAGAAACTGTGTCATTGATGAAGTTTTACGACATCTTGTGATCAAACCAAAAGGCAATGTGAAGACTTATCCAATATTCTTCGTCAATGGATTTAAGTTCAACACGAAAGATTTCGAGGCTGAAAAATTAACATATAACAGCGGTGTATTTTTCAAAGATAGTGATGACCCAGATGAGCATATAAAAGATTTTTACGGCGTCTTAATGTAGGTTCTAGAGTTGGCATATTATATAGAACCTGTAGAAAAAGATATTTTTTATTCAAATGTAATTGGTTTTGGAATCAACGTGCATAAAGATTAGAAGCTTATTGAAATAATGAATACCTCACATAACTATAAGTATGATTCTTTCGTATTAGCCAAGCAAGCATTACAAGTTTATTTTGCTTTCGTATCCATCATTAAAAAGAGATAAAATGGATTGACCGGCTGTTTTCAAAACAAAGTTAAGGTTTTCGTTTGATGGAAATAATATTCTAGATGAAGTAGCATATCAAGCGGATCTTAAAGAAAAAAACAGAAATAATAATAACCGATGACATTGATTTTGGGTTATTGAATGATGAATCGAATGTTTTATTAGATGCCTTCGAAATTACTAAAGAAAATAAGATAAAGTACGAGACCAAGTCTGAATCAGGGAATGACGAAGAGTAAAACTCTGAATATTTGCATCGCTTGTTGTAAAATGTACTATTCTTAGCTGCATATTATTCTGAGCTATGTATTAATAATGATGACCATATTATGAGCTATGTACTATTCTGTTTTGAAATATCTATATATGTATTCATGAAATCTTGTCCTATTTATTATGATTTAGTGGAAGTTTTATGTGATGATTATCGAAACATGCTTTGTGCTAATAAATTTATGTCTTTTCATTCTGTGATATTATTTCTCTGTTGTAGATATGTCTGGCAGGAGACGTAGTCAGAGATTCGAGCCTTCTCCATCCACCGGTGCGTGTGTAAGTGGCACTACACCGAATTTACTCCCACTGGCGGAGGTAGTTTCGAAAAGGGCCCGGTAAGTATCAAATTTATTTGAAGTATTTTTTTAAATTTATTAAATATCTACATCAAAATTTGCATAGGGCTTTGAGGTGGACACTTTGGGTTTCATCCTATAAGTTTCTAGGAAGGCATTTATAAGTAGGATGTCAAGTTGTTGGCCTCATTGGGATGACATCTCCCCACATATCAAGAATGCTATTTTGGTTGATGTACTCATAAGTATAAGTTTGAATTTCAATTGAAAATTAATATAATTTACATAATTCAAACTAATTTTAATATGCGGGCAACCGTGCGTGCAGATCCAGAGGATCATTTTTACTAATCACTGGAATAAAAGGATGAATTTTTTTTACAGGGACACTCTACGTAAGGCTAAAAATGCAGGTAAAAAACCAAATGGGATGGGCACAGATGTGTGGGCTGAGTATCTCTAGCTCAGGGACACTCCAGAAGTAAAAGTAAATCATATACTTTTGCATTGTTGTTATTTTTTTTTAAAATTTCGTATGTTAGTTGCAGTAATTTAGTTAATCGTGTATCTAAATTTTTAGGAATTATCTGCCCGAAATCGTATTAATAGGAATAAAAATCCTGTGTTGCACCATGGCAGCTCCAAATCCTTCCAGGAACACAGGAAAGAGTTGTTAAATTTATAAATTGTGTTTATAAAAATCTAAAATATTGTTTAATCATATTTGTAAAATTGTTTATTCATATCTATATATTTTCAGGCGGCGAGATACAGTCGCGAGCCTACTATGGCTGATGTGTTCATGGCCACGCATGTCGTTGAATAGACAAATGAGGAAGGTAACGTTTCGTACGAGTAGACGGACTATAAATCGAGATCTGTAATGGTAAATATGCTTATCCTTAATGACAATGTTTCATATTCCTTTATTTCACATTTTATAAACTTTAAATTGAATATTTATCATGGCTAACAATTGTTTGTAAATGCTGAAGAGGTATGAAGCAGAGCGGGCTCGAGTAGCATAGTCCACCGACCCGACAGAGGTTACGTTTGAGGAGTCGAACCATATTTGGGATGCCATTATTGATCTGCCTTCACGAAATAGGCAGTACGGTTATGGAAATCAGGGGTAAATTTCTTCATTTGCTAATATATAAATTCACACATGTGAAAGAAATGCGGATTATGGATCTTAAGGCTAGGATTAACACTAGAGGGGGGTAAATAGTGTTTATAAAGAATTACTAAATCTTTTTGATTTATGTTAATTTAGACACAGAATAATTTAGACACAGATGTATGCAATCTACAGATACAGGGATAATCACAGAAACAAACACAGATGTAGAAATAAAATAAAAGCAGTAAAGGAAAGAACATACCGGATTTTATACTGGTTCGGAGTTATCCTACATCCAGTCCCGCAACACAAGTACGGATTTCCTTTCAAAAGCAATTGTACAATTACACCCTCGATTTCAAGGCTACGAGATACACCCTCCAGAATTTCAATCCTCTGGGTAGAGATACTTGATTTCCGGACCACAAGTTTACCCAATTGATTTACCAAGGCTACAATCACACCTTTTCTCGCTTGATTGATTTTCAAGGCTACAATCACACCTTTTCTCACTAAGTTGATTACAAAAAGCCTATAACTCTGAACAGCACTGAGAATCTTATTGAGATAGTGATAGAGAATCAGACTATGAATGATCGAGTTTGATCCAATGTTGATTTCGGTAGAGTAATGGTAAGAATATATATTAAGAAAAGTGGAAGAAGAAGAGGAGTGAAAAACCAGAAAATCTGATCTAAAATTCGTCGAAACTAACCCCTATTTATAGAAGAACAACAGCCGTGTCCATTCATGAAGAGTTATGGCGAATAGACACTTCTTTTAAAATTTAAATTTTGAACTCAACTGACACCATGTCGACATGGTCACTATAGGCATGTCGACATCTCAAAGCAATTTTTGATGATTTGATTTTCTTTGAAAATAACCTTTATCTCATATTAAAACTATTTTAAACTTTTCTAATATACTTGACTATAGTTAAAATTCATAAGTAAATATAGAGAATAATATATATATAATTAACTATA
Organism: Allium cepa; assembly: GCA_030765085.1. Taxonomy (NCBI): domain Eukaryota; kingdom Viridiplantae; phylum Streptophyta; class Magnoliopsida; order Asparagales; family Amaryllidaceae; genus Allium; species Allium cepa. Next base: position 437,576,384 of record CM060943.1, read on the forward strand.
ATTTTATATTTAAATCTTAAGTATAAATATTTAAAAGTTAAATATATTATTTTAAAAGATAGTTTAAAATCAGGAGTAATTTTGACTTTGAAATTAAAGATAATTTTGAGGCTAAAATTATTTAAAATCAGGATAGAGATTTTTGATGCTTTTAAAAGGAAGGTTTTGAAAACATTTTGAAAATAGGATATAATTTTGAAAAATCATTTTGAATAAAAAGTTAGCGGATACAAAACAATGTTCCACTAGATTTTTCGTAGGTTCCATCCTACTTAGGGTTCCATCCCTTTAACAGGCTTGAAGTAGATTCCATTCCACGAATAAATTGGATTTTAAGATGCCACTGCTTTTCTACGAGTTTTAACAAAATTTCTAATTAAAGAATAAATTACTTTAATTCTTGAAACTCTTGATACTTATGAGTCTTCAATCTTGATATCTTGAATCTCTATACTTTACAGTCTTCATTCTTGGTACCTGCATGGTTAAAACCTGCATATACATATATATATTTAAACTTATAATGTTAGTATTTATATTTTATAATCTATTCTAAGGTTGTTGTCATCAAAACCATCATCTCACGGACTATCAATCTCCCCCTTTTTGATGATGACAACCTTTCTTTATAAAATATTACTTCTATCCTAATAACTCCCCCTTAATCTATAACCCCCCCTTAACTTATGCCAAACTAACCTATTTCATATTTCTCCCCCTTTGTCATCAACAAAAACTAACTCCCCCTCATTCTAGGACTAGAATACCTGCATTAATAAACTATACAATGAAATATATAATAGATAGATTAAGAAATAATTATCCTTATGAACATGATAATTAATCAAGGATTATATACATTACATTGTATATATATATACATGTTTTATGTAGCAACCATCAAACCAATTTAAGAAATCAATCCACACCGAGTATCAATCAAAACCAAATCAAATTAATCCAAACAAACAATTCAAACAAAACAAACAAATAAAAATCAAACGTTACGTGGAACTTCCACCCATCATTCTTCTCCAAAGATTGGATCTGCCTTAATAGCATCCCAATTATCATTGTCATTGATGAGAGAGACTGGAGGATGTGCTTCGTTATCATCCTTGTGTAGGGAGGAAATCATCCATCGTATTGCATCAAAATGCCTTTCTTTCTCCTTGATCATCTGCATTTGACTCAATTCTAAGTGTCGCTGGTTACGAAGAATGAACGAGAGAATACTCTTGAACGAATTAAGAATTTCTTCAAGATTGACGGAAAAATTGTGAATTGGATTAGCCATAGTTGAATTTGTGAAAGAAATGAAGAATTAGAAGATAGGAAATAATTTTCAGTGAAGAATTCTGGAAGAAATAGGTATATTCGTTTGAAATGAATAGACATATGGTTGTTATTCATATTTCAAATTCAAAATCAATTGTCATTTCTAACCCGTACATGTCGACATGGTCATAGAGGGGATGTCGACATGGGTTAGTGAAAAATTATGATTAATTTGATTTTGTGAATAATTGTGTGTGTGTGTGTGTGTCTATATATATATACTATACTAAGATTTATTCTGGAGATGAGATAAGGTAGATAACAGAAAAGAAATTTCATTTCATTGCATACTAAGATGTTACAATGATTAAACACGCACCAAACTACATAAACTTTCGAATTAAACAAGCTAAAACACATATAGCAAGATACGAAAAGATAAAACTAGTTAGAGGATGATGATGATGAAGAAAGTCCAAGTTTCTTGCTGACTTTGGAAATGAACTTGTTCATCTTGAATGAAATTTTGTCCAACTTCTTACTAACGGATCGTTGAAGAATCCATTAATTCTCAACAATCGTCTTTTGATTTTTGAGAAGGGTTTTGGTCGATGGATTAGGAGGATAGTCAATGCTTTCCAAAGAGGTTTCACCTTCTTCTTCTTTAATCTCCATTTCATCCCCTTCTTCTTCTTCTTCCCCTTCGTCTTCTTCCATTTCCTCATGAGCCAACGCTCTTCCTTTTCGGCAAGGGTCTCATAAGGTTGAAAAACAAATGGAATTTTCATAAGCGAAATGTTGGAATGATTGAAAACTTTTCTAGAAATAATTTCTTAGCCTTTGAAATCCACTCCAAAATGGTTAAAAATCCGAGTGAGATAAATTCCATGATATAAAGTATTCTCACCCATTTCAAGATTTTTAGGACGAAGTTCATCCAAAATAACTTGCGCCCAATTTATGTCATAATTTCCAAAAATAGCAAAAAGAGCTTTGCAAACTTTTGAAGTAGGATTGTTAAAATTCACCGATCTTGGGGTCAAAGTATGTTGCAAAAGAAGATTGACAATCCTTGCCTTTGGTCGAAAATTTCGATTTTTGAATTCAAAATTATCATTTCCTTCGAAAATGTGATGAAATGTCTCACGATCATTTTCATCGATTTTAAAATTAGAAAGATCCATTCCCGTACACTTGCAATTGAGAATGGTACCCAAAAGATCACAATTCAAAACAATTCTAGTGCTTTTGACACTACTCCAATTTTCATCCTCATTTCCATGATAAAATCCATGATTTAAATTAGCACAGAAAATTTTGACAAGATTTGGATATAAAACAAAATCATTTTGAGAAGCATGAATAAGACTAAGAACTCCATTGTTTGCAAAAAGAGAATCAGGTTCATAAGAAGAGAAATCTTGAAAAATAGCAAACTTTCTGGGATGGACTTTGGCATAATTAGCATAATTGATGTATGCTTTTATTGCCTCCGGATCATTGAATAATTGCTCTTTTATTTTTCCGGAAATTCTCATGGTGGAGGGGTTGCTTGAAGAAGCCATTAAAGTGCAGAGTAGAGAGCTTGAAGTTTTGAAGAGAGAGTTTGAATTTGAAAGTGAGAGTGAAAAGATATGATAAAAGATAGTGAATAAATAGATTCTCAAAGGACATATTCTTTGGTCAAAAGGTAGCTTTTCAGAGAATTGAATGAAGTGAAAAGGTGGAGGGAAATTCAAACATTTGAATTCAAAATTTGAAATTCAAATTCTGGTACCCATGTCGACATCTTGGTAGGGACCATGTCGACATGTGCCAGTGAATTTTGATAATTTATTTTTCCTAAGTTCTCTAATATATATATATATATACACACTTATTATTTTTAATGTCTATATATATATATATATATATATATATATATATATATATCTAAAATATTTAGAGTATATTTCAGAAAATTATACTAATAAAAAATAGTAAAAATAATAATAAAATAATAAGATAATAATAAAAAATAAAATAAAATAATAAATTTGAAAATTCAAACAACGCACCAATTCAAAATCAATCAATCAAGCAATCAAGCAACTAATTCTAAGCAAGCAATTTCAACCAATTGTATTGTATACGTGTACCTTTTTCTGAGTCCGTTTCTTTGAATTCGTCGGAGTCGTGAACAGCTGTGAAACCCAAATTCGAATTATTTGTCTTCTGATCATCATCACTTAAGGACGACTCTGAGTCATCTAGAGTAGCAGTAAATGCACGCTTCCGTTTCTTTGCTGGATCATTGTTCATAGGAGGATTTTGCCGATCTGGATACGGACAGTCTCTTTTGAAATGCCCTGGTTCATCACAGTTGTAACATTTGACATTATTTGGCACTACATTCTGATTTCCAGAGTTCTTATAGTTGTTTCTCTTGAGATTATTCATCTTACTGTATTTCAGGAATTTCCTAAACTTTCTAGTCATAAAGGCTATCTCTTCATCATTATCACTGTTTGAGTCTGATCCATCGGTCAATGCATTGAAAGCCGTTGATTTCTTTTCAGATGCTTTATTTTCTCTTCTCCCGATCATTTGAACTTCATACGATATTAGATTTCCAATTAATTCTTCTATCTTTAAAGTACTGATGTCATTTGCCTCTTTGGTAGCAAGTGTCTTTTGATCCCATTCTGGAGTAAGAGAATTTAAAATCTTTCTGACTTGATCTTATTCAGAAAATTCCTTTCCCAAAGATATCAGAGAATGCACAATATACTGAAATCTACTATACATATCTGAAATAGATTCATGAGGATTCATTTTAAATAATTGAAACTTATTTGTGAGCATGGAAATTTTGGTCTGTTTAACTTTGCTTGTTCCTTCGTGAGTAACTTGCAAAGTTTTTCAGATTTCATATGCAGACATACAAACTGACACTCTATTGAATTCATTTCTATTTAGTGAACAAAACAAAATATTCATTGCCTTAGAATTATTTTGTGCAACCATCTTTTGCTCAGCAGTCCACTGTGCAAAATCAGTTGTGGGTTCAGAATATTCAGTTTGTGTAATATACCAAGTGTCTAATCCTATAGATTGTAAGTATATTTTCATCCTACATGCTCAATATGCACAGTTACTTCCATTAAAAAGTGGTGATCTGACAGTAGACTGACCTTCTACAAATGAACTAGTGACAGGAATACTAGTTTTAGTAACAGTACCAGTGTTGGTCGCCATTTTGAAAACTTTTCAAAAATCGGATTATAAAACTTTGAAAACCTTGCTCTGATACCAATTGAAAGATATGCGGATTACGGATCTTAAGGCTAGGATTAACACTAGAGGGGGGGTGAATAGTGTTTATAAAAAATTACTAAATCTTTTTGAGTTTATGTTAATTTAGACACAGATGTATGCAATCTACAAATATAGGGATAATCACAGAAACAAACACAGATGCAGAAATAAAATAAAAGTAGTAAAGGAAAGAACACACCTGATTTTATACTGATTCGGAGTTACCTTACTTCCAGTCCCGCAACACAAGTACGGATTTCCTTTCAAAAGCAATTGTACAATTACACCCTTGATTTCATGGCTACTAGGTACACACTCCAGAATTTCAATCCTCTAGGCAGAGATACTTGATTTTCGGGCCACAGGTTTACCCACTTGATTTACCAAGGCTACAATCACACCATTTCTACCTTGATTGATTTTCAAGGCTACAATCACACCTTTTATTGCTAAGTTGATTACAAAAAGCCTATAACTCTGAATAGCACTGAGGATCTTGTTGAGATAGTGATAGAGAATCAAACTACGAGTGATCGAGTTCGATTCAATGTTGATTTCGGTAGAGTAATGGTACGAATATATTTTAAGAAAAGTGGAAGAAGAAGAGGAGTGAAAACCAGAAAATCTGATCTAAAATTCGTTGGAACTAACCCCTACTTATAGAAGAACAACAGCCATGTCCATTCATGAAGAGTTATGGCGAATAAACACTTCTTTTGAAATTTAAATTTTAAACTCAACTGACACCATGTCGACATTACCACCATAGACATGTCGACATCTCAAAGCAATTTTTGATGATTTGTTTTTCTTTGAAAATAACCTTTATCTTATATTAAAACTATTTTAAACTTTTCTAATACACTTGACTATAGTTAAAATTCATAAGTAAATGTAGAGAATAATATATATAAAATTTAGGGGCATTCACTAGAAGGACAAACTTTGCAGTCCAATTAGTTTTTAGGACACACATCCACAGAAATTAATTTCAAGGCCAAAGTCAGCAGAATAATTAATTTTTAAGGACAAAGTCAGCAGTCCAATAACTTTCTAGGGCATAATTTCATAGGTTTTTAGGCTTTAGAAATTAATTATTTTGTATTTTATCCTTAAAAGTAATTATTTCAGTTGTATGTCCTAGAAACTAATTGCACTTGCTAAAAAGGCCCATATGGCTAATTTCCACTAAAATTTAACTATAATTTTATAATTAAATCTTAAGTATAAATATTTAAAAGTTTAATATATTATTTTAAAAGATAGTTTAAAATCAGGAGTAATTTTGACTTTGAAATTAAAGATAATTTTGAGGCTAAAATTATTTAAAATCAGGATAGAGGTTTTTGATGATTTTAAAAGGAGGTTTTGGAAACATTTTGAATACAGGATATAATTTTGAAAAATCATTTTGAATAAAAAGTTAGCGGATACAAAACAATGTTCCACTAGATTTTTCGTAGGTTCCATCCTACTTAAGGTTCCATCCCTTTAACAGGCTCGAAGTGGATTTCATTCCACGAATAAATTGGATTTTAAGATGCCATTGATTTTCTATGAGTTTTAAAAAAAATTCTAATTAAAGAATAAACTACTTCAATTCTTGAACTCTTGATACTCATGAGTCTTCAATCTTGATATCTTGAATCTCTATACTGCACAGTCTTCATTCTTGGTACGTGCATGGTTAAAACATGCATATACATATATATCTAAACTTATAATGTTAGTATATATATTTTATAATCTATTCTAAGGTTGTTGTCATCAAAACCATCATCTCACGGACTAACAACATGCAAATGAATCTAAACTTTAGTGAACAAATTATAAATTGAATAAGGAAGCTGGATAATTGAAATAAATAAATTACGACCAATGTACAATAGTTAATTATAAATATTAGTCGCATAATTAATCAACTATTTTTGTTCATACTGTTTATAATATTCATAAATTATTACTAAATATCAACTATTTCACAGGCATTAATATCCCAGAGGGCTTACAAGAGATCCCAAGTCGAGGAGGAGATTACTCAAATGAAAAAACAACTAGAGAAGGTAAACGATTGGAGGGAGAGTGCATTGTCACAACAACTAGACAAGCATATTGCAACCTACATGGAACAACATGGGACGATGTTTGGAGAGGACGGGTCGGGCGACAACGACGAGTAGGTATGCTTGTGTTTCTGCTGGATTTTCAGCATCTTTTTTTCCAGTCAAGTGACATTTGTGTATATATTGATACATGTTGGTTGGTTATTTGTTTGAAGGATTAGTGGGTATTTGTGCATATATGTGATTGATGGATAGTATTTGGTTGTATGGTTACATTGTTTGATGGATTTGGGTGGTTCTGTTTGATTGGTATGGTATATTTACATGGTGGTATGAAATTTCTATGTAAATTTGTATGTTGCATTACATATATGATTATTTGTGATATGTGTGAGATTATATGATGGATGGAGTGTTATTGGTTGTGAAATTAAATGTATATGTGTTGGAAAGTGATTTGAATTTGGTTGTGTGGTTGGATTGATTGAAAGGCAGAACTGGAGCTAGAAATTTATTCCAGGTTAACGATGGCCAGCAGCCGCTTATTTATCCAGGTTAGCGAGCTAGTGACGGCTATCTGGTTTCAAGCTAGTGACGGCTAGTGACGGCATGTGGTGCCATACATGTGATAAATAATTTTCCACATGTCCAACTAGGTGTCGCTAACGTCGCTATATTGGTGATGGAGCCATCACCAAAGTCCTCGTTTTACTTTGTGGTGGCGACATAAATAGGGACGGCCCGCGACACCTTTTGGCCATCGCTAAAACCGCATTGTTTTGTAGTGAAGTATATGTGTTACAATACACACACATGTATATATGAATATATTATATATAATATATGAACATAAAACATTTATAAATAGATAAATAATACATATATATATACATGTACATAGATAAGCACATCTATATGCTTAGATAAACATATATATATATATATATATATATATATATACACACACACACACACAGAAAGAGGGAGAAAATTATTAAAAATTATTTATAATTCAAAATTAACTTAGTTTTGCAAACATATAATTTTAGTATTTTAATTTGTATGTATATTATGAATAAAATAATGATTTCAGCCATAAATAATTAACATAAAATAATCTATTGATGAAAATAAAAAATTTACAATTTTCAAAATCTACGATCATAAAATAGAGCTTAGGAAAAATCTGGAGATTTTTCAAAGTTGAATTATTATTTTTAAAAACAAATACATTGATTTCGACAATAATTATTTAATATAAAATAATATAATATTAAAAATTCAAATTTTAAAATTTTAAAAATTCTAGATGATGAATGAAAGGTTACAATAAATTTTGAAGAATTTTTCAATAAAATTATTATTTTTAATAAATCATAAACAAATTTTCCGAAATAATATTAATTATTAAAAATAATAAACTTTATTGACAATTCGTAAAAAAAATTATATCTTTCTGAAATGATATAATTTTTTTTTAAAATATATAATTTAATTTTAATGTAATAATTAATTATATATAATAAACAATTTAAAAATTCAATAAATGTTAATTTAAAAATAGGAAATATGTAAGATAATTAATTTTTGTAGATTCATGTTATATATAAATAAGTGTACTAAATTTATTAAATCATATATATATATACCTTATGTATGCATATATGCTATTATGAGAGAGAAATATACACTAATATGTGTATATATATATGAATTTATTAATAAATATATGCATAATAATTATTAATGACAAAAATGATTTTTTACAGTAAACCATATTTGTCTATACATAAATCAAATAGTATAATAAAAAAATTATGGACATAACCAAACTGATTTGTGACAACCACATGTACTTACAAAATCTCACCTAACTAAATATACAGTAGCAATATATTTAAACAGATATGAAGTTTCTCATCGTGGGATCATAAAATATAATTAATTACCATAATATGAATTAAAATTACCAATTTAATGATGCCTTTGAATCCACGTTGAAGCAATGACTTCTCTTCCTTTTACTGTTCTTGATTCATCAGATTGCAAGTCTGGAATCACCGTCCTCTAACTATCGAATAATATTATTTTAATTTGAAATACGGTTGAGAATTTTGGAGTGGATTGAGAGCTATGTTTTAACCAGCAATGTATAAGGTAACGACGGCAAAAAAAGTTAGTAATTGTTTTAAAAGCCGCACACACACCCACACACACATATAGGGTTGTATTAGAGAGAAACGTGGAAAACATTTTTACCCAATCTCACTTTTTCTCAACCCAGTATCTCCAAGCCAGTTTCCTATGTTTTAGCCACCCCCAGACCTTCTCAAAACCGAAATTGTACAGCCCTGATGATGGGCCTTAAACCCATCTAAGCCTAAACCAAAATCCTATGCAATTAAATCTAATTTAATTGCTTTTCGATATTGTATATCGATCGATATATTTATAACTGTTATAAATATATATAACATTATTTATTTCTCAAATCATATTCAAATTTTATAGTTAATATTTCATAAATATTAATTCATTTATAATAATTATAAACTAACCAAATCATTCGGTCTTAAGGGAATTCATCATTTCGGTTATGTAACTCTTGGGTGTAAATTTGGTCAGCGATTAACATCGAACTATTCTAATGCTAACTTTCACACGTCACTTAGCAGGCGATGTGACTGGACAAATTTATCGCTTATGCATTTTCGGTAGAATCCAATTTTAGTTTAATAAGCGTTGTCCGATTGTGACATTGTTTACACCAATTCTCTTCGTTAAAACTATATCGCATTAGACTTATGGAATTTCGTAATGGTCAAAATTCCAACCTCATCCACATTCAACTTTATAGTTTAAATACAAAGTCATTGGTTCAATAATACCAATTATTATTAACCGAAATGCTCTGACCAAAGATTTTGACTTTGAGTTGACTTGTGTTGACTGTGATATTAACCTCATATATCCGAGGAGACGAATCCTCTCTTGAATAGTACTTCACTTCCAATAATTCCACTCGATCCAACTATAGTCACCCGATGGACGTCATGCCATGATTTGGCTATAATTAATGTAGAGCTTTTATATTAAAGATCCACGGTATTCTTAAGTCGAGAGAACTGTATAAATTAGTCACATTGATATTTTCTGTTTAACCTTAGTTATATTAACTAACAGAAAACTATCGAATGAGTCGTTCCATAATTTTCCAATAAATATTAGTATGTAACCCCTAGGTGCCCCCAGCAGTCATATATAATATACTGTCCAACATTTGGAGAGCGTTATGTACTCCAGTCTCAACGGATACATCGATATTCAATCTCGATGCATCTTGACTAGGAACATTTAAAATGGTATATTTGTTTCTTTGTGATAAATTACCCACGATTGTAACACTTTGTAACTAATCACAAAATATACAATTTATGAATTTTTCTATTAAATATACTTTTAATTAAGTTAATTAAGTTAATTAATTAATACAATCATATTATATCAAGTATATAATAGGAAGAAAATACCTTTTATTTCAAACAAGATTGGTCAACGAGTTAGATATATGTAACAAATTACATAATTGCCCCTAGAGCATACCCCTAACTCTATCAAGTTTAATTAAGGGATATAATTAACTTTTAGAAATCTTTTCCACATTACTAAACTTATCTTTGTTTCTATACAATTCTAAAGACTTATCTAGAAAGAGCTTTTAAGATAAAACTTCTCTCAAACATATTTCTAAGATTTAGCCTTTTTACATCAGACAATTAAGATAAAAAACAAAGATCCAAAATCAAATAAATTTATCAACACCATTTTGAAGCTTCTTAATATTAGCTCTAATTTTCTATTGAATATTTGTTCTTTCTCTCTCCTATTACATGGACCAAATATTTAAATATAAATATATGGATGATATTAAAGAGCTACAAATAGTGCTGAATAAAGGAAGCTATTGATCCTAGCCCCCCTCCCCACACTGCTCAACCATAATTTATCAGATAAAATAAAGAAAAACAAAGACATGAAAAGAATAGAACTATAGAGTCGGATGAAATTAATCAAAATTTAGGATTTTGTCCAAGAGCTAGAGAAATCAAGCATGGGAAGAGAGGAATCATGTGCGAAGAGAGATTTTCTAGGCTAAGAAATAAATCCGACATAGTAGTGGAAGAGAAATTGAATAATGAAGTTGCTTCGTATTGGGTTGAATACGATTTTAGGGTTTGATATTCTATAGAACTAACATGTTTTAATGGGTTGGTCAAGTTATGTTTATTACAGAATAACAGTAAAAATAAAACCTTTTAAGTTAGCTTTTATTAGGAGATTGGCAAAACAACTCTGTTGTTGAGTACAGACTTCATACGGAGCAAATCGAGGGTAGGATTCATGATTTGTGCTTAGATTGGATGACTAATTTTCCTTCCTTGTTGCTTCCTTTAACAAACAGCAGATCCGTGTAGAATTATTGAACTTTTTCTCGGGTACCATTCCTCAATAACCATATTTTTATGTCCCTGTCCCCATTAGATCTATACCATTCATTCTGAGTGTGGATCATATCAGTTATTATTTTTAAAATAATGAATGGATGAGATCTTGTTGGTGACAAGGGAACATAGAAGTACGGGGACAAATGAATTAAGCTCTACCTACGCATATATTTGTAAATTAAGGTGTAAATTCGAAACTAATTAGCTTTAGCTATACTTATTTTTGTTATATTACAACTACAAATACAAAATTTTATTGTATTTAATAACTACAAATATGTTAAAGAGCTCCTAAAACCAAGAAAATCCAAAACCTGAATTATAGCGGAATTTTCAAAATGAATCAAAAACATGTAATTTTCTATCATCGGAATGGAATTGAAAACCAGAACTTTTAAACCTTGATAATTCGATAAAAGTAAAGTACAAACTCAAAGCAAACTCTTGAAAGTGAGCTAGAATTCTTCAATTAGCATTTCAATACCAAATATCAATTACGCGGTAGCTCTCACCATCTGCGAGGTGCTATGGGAGAGAACGAAACCACATAGTTCTTGAATATCAAAGATGCAATTCTTGAAATTTATTAGAAAATCGACTACCATGTTAGAATTCGTAAAGTAAAGAAATAGAAGTTCGTGCCCATTAAAAAAAGATCATGAAATGTTTATGTTTACTCTACAAGATCTGTCTACCACATCTCTTGCCTCTATGGAGCAGAGAAACTTGCCAATTTTGAGTGATAGACAATCATATTTCCCACTAAAAATAGATGGGGGCACATCGTAATATAGAACTATTATGGTAACGATAACCATTACCGACGTGTCGTTATCATACCGATATTACTGATAAGTCAAAATTGACTACCGATGCTTTGAGATTACCATTGGTAAAATTATCGTTATATACCAATATGCTGGTATACCATTGATGAATAATGGTAAATTTTCAATTTGGCATTTAGATATGACAGTACTTTATTACCGATTCTAACATGATCGATGTTTATATCAACATTTTGATTTATCTAGATTAATATAGAAAAAAAATTTGGCGCATCGTTAAATATTTATAACAATCTAAAATCATAATTTTGTTAATCTAAAATTTTAAAGTTAGAATACTTAAAAAGCAACACAATCATGAAGTTTATTTGAAACATCTTCTTGAAACTGAGATACATTTCAAAAGTGTTAATGGTTAGGATTAATTAAATTAATGAAAAAACAATTTTAATATGACTGGTAAAATTACCTTTACGATTGATTTAGATATTAATTTACCGTTACATTTAATGTTTATAATGTTTAATTTATCGTTACTGTACCGATAATATTGGTACATGGTGCAGCTCAACATTTGTTACGTTGTTTGGTATTGATATGATAATGTTGTGCATATGTCTACTCCCATCTTTGGATGAAATCACTGCGCTTCAAATCTCTCAGTTGTGTGCCAGAGCAAACAAAACACAGTTTTCTCATACAATTTCATATTTGTGTAGAATTGATTTGCAAAATACTAGATTATATATCACATATTCATCGATTGGGTATCTATCTATCTTGATATGTCCAAATCATAACACAGTTTTTGCGTTGAATTACATTCATTTTCCATCTGAGAGATCTTTTTGAAAAATACTTCAAGGTTAATCAAGTATTTAACTGTGAAACAATATCGGGTGTAGTTCTCCCACCGAAACCACATTTTTCCAGAATTTTTTTTAAATCTCAGTGTTGCTCATGAATCAAAAGTTTTTTGACATAGAAGACCGTTCGGTTTCGTAGGAAGGATTTTTGGCCGAATACTTATACATGTGAATTACTTGCATTGAAATTCTGATATGTCCCACATTGTAAAATATGCGATATATTGACAAATCTAGAAGATAAAATTACATGACGTACTGCATGACCTGAGCACTGGGTGAATTATGAAGTCCACTCTCTTCTTCATTTTTGTTTGTTTTTTGTTCTTAAATTCTGGCTAGTATTCATTGTTTCACATGAGGGAATGCGGATAGGCTATATAATATCAATTTCACGGCGGCTCTCAACTCAAAGTAGCTGCCCAGTAATTTAATATGCAGCATATACAATATTATACATCGCCGTCGTTACAAATTTGCATAGTACGTAGTGGGATATTGCTTGGGGTAACATGGATTTGAAACAGGAGTAAATGCTATTTTAGTAGCTCATTCTATTTTTGAATTCTAATAATAGATTCATATATTTAGTGGCGATGAGGAGGAGGAGGGGAGGTTGATAGCGACGTATTTAAAAACAATTATAGTTATTTGCAAAACTTTTTTGCTAATTTTGAATCAAACTTACGTAATTCTCTATGTTTTTTTGGTCTTCGATTCACAAATGGATTGAAAGGGAGATAATGGAAAATGAGACATCACTCATTGTTGCATCCTAATTTATAAATATATGTAATAGCTTGATAAGGAACCTTCATGTCTTTAATATATGTTATGAATGACTGAAGTTTGAAAATGATTCACAAAATCCAGATCGGTCAAAGTCCATGCCATAAAGTTTTGACCACGCAACATGTAGCTAGAGTAGATGCTTCTGCGCCACATTATATTTTCTTGAGGCTCATGACTGTTACAATGCAGAATTTTCTGCTACATGATTAGGTGCTTCTATCGACGATCATTTTAAATGGCTATATTTGTTTATGCTATAATTCTTTTTTAGACAACTTTCGATTTATCTGGAATACAATAAAAAAGTCGAGCTTATTTTCGAAACTCAAACACAACAATATGACGTAAACAGTCTAAATATATCTTATGACAGCAATTAATTTGCACCAATAAAGTAGCAAACAAAGGTGAACAGTCTTCCTTATGCACACGACTCTACCTATACATACATAATACATGTATATATGTATATATATATATAGGATGATGTTAGCAAAACTCTCATAATGCAAATAAATGCTAAAATAAATTAGAATATAAAGAATGCTGCAAAAATATGCTGGGAATTAGGAAAGAAGGAATGAAGAAGATGAAGAGAAAAGTTGATCCTCTCAGTAATAGTCCTGATACGGTAGGCACTTCTTCAGCCACAACCATTACAACTGCAAGTGGGCAAGTGATGACGGTCTCCGAGTTCATTTCACAGATTGGTAAGAGTGATTCCTTCCAATCATGTATAGATTTTATTCCAGTATATGTTGGAATTCATGATGTATATACACATAAATCTGAATGCAGGTGAAGCTGCAAAGAGAAGATTGGATAGAATGAATGGAAAATTGAGATGTTTGGAGATGCAAATGGAAGCAATTGAGGCTAAAATCCAAAGAACAAATGAATTATGATTTCTAACCGAATATCAGTGTCAGTGCATCACGCTAGTGTGGTTTTTAGATTATTTTTATTTTTATTTTTTTAAGCTTGTTTATATGCCCAGAGGGATGAAATCTAAGACCTATGACTGGACGACGTACCATATGTCTTACGCTATAATAAATGGTCACTGGCTAACTAAAATGAAGCCATTTCTAGTCTCTTTTTCTGGTTTGATGCTTAATTTTTCTCTGTGCGTTTTTGTACAAATAACATTTCAGGTGAGGCATGTACATACACTGTCTTATTCTGGAAAATGCGGTATGTTTATTTTAAAATCTCATGCGTGATTGTTGATAGTAACGCTATTTCACAGACACATAGTATGTGTGCATGTATATACACGCACAGACACTTCGAATATGCAAAAGGGTCGTAAAGACTTGGAAGAGATAATCACCTTCAATGTAATAGTTTATAGGAAATAAACTTAATTTTGCAATCTAGATTTTTCATATAAGAAATATCTAGAATTTAGGATATATGGAATAATATGCTTAAAATTTTACGAGAGAATATTTATGAGATATTTATGGAGAATCGTTAGATTAGGATAATGTTCACCGTTTATTTGAGATGTAAACTCCTATAAATAGACGCGGATTCATTCATTTTGAATGTAAGAAAAAATATATGAACTTTTGTAATAAAGTTTCTCCTTGCCAACAGGGTTGGCGCAGTTGGTTGATGGTCCAGACTGCGTGATCGAAGGTCACGAGTTTGAGCCCCGAAAATGACAACCCTGTAACAAGTACCCGAGGTATGTGTTTGGCAGGCACATACTTCCCTAGAGTTTACAAGCGAAGCTTGTTTCCCTATGTAATTCAAAAAAAAAAAAAATCTCCTTATATAAAGAAATTTTGTTTTTCTCTTGTCCAACATCTTATCAATCTTCTTCTAAAATCAAATCTATTTATTATTAAAGAAAACTTCCACCAATGGTATCAGAGTTTGAAGGTCCTCTTAAAAAAATGGCGAATAGGAACGTTCCCTTACAAGTCTTAATGCTCACTAAGATCAATTATGACAATTGGAGTTTAAGGTTGATGGCTCTCATTGGAGCACACGATGTATGAGAAATAGTTGAGAAAGGCTACAACGAACAAGAGAATGAAGATAATCTAACTAAAACTCAAAGGAATAGTTTGAGAGGCTCAAGGACGAGAGACAAGAAAGCCCGCTGTCTAATCTATCAAACATTGGATGACAATACTTTTGAGAAAGTTTCAGGATCAAAGTCAGCCAAAGAAGCATGGAAAAAGCTTCAAATATCTTACAAAAGACCGATCAAGTCAAAAAGGTACGTCTTCAAACTTTAAGATGAGAGTTTGAAACTTTGCATATGAAAAAAAGTGAACTTGTCTCTGATTACTTCTCAAGAATTTTAATGGTTGCTAATAACCTAAAAAGAAATGGTAAGAAGTTAAATGATGTAAGAATCATAGAGAAGATTCTTAGATCATTAGATTCAAAGTTAGAACATATTGTGGCTGTCATCGAAGAGACAAAAAACTTAAAGGCCATGGCAATAGAGGATCTTCTCGGCTCATTGCAAGCTTATGAAGAAAAGAAAAGGAAGACGAAAGAGATTGTGGAGGAAGTACTCAAGACACGAATTGATTCATGAAAGAAAGCAATCGAAGCCAATAAAGACGAGGTTGTGGTCAAGAACGAAGACGAAGTCATGTATATAGACACATACGAGGTTGGAGACCCAGTAACGACAACAACAATGACAACAACAACCAAAGAGGAGAAAGATCACAAGAGACCATAGAAGAGGAAATTCAAAGTCAAGGCACGACAAGTCACGCTTCAAATGCTACAATTGTGAAAAATTTAGACATTATGCTTCTGAATGTAGAGCTCTAAACAACAATAAAATTGAAGAGAAGACCAATTACATTGAAAAAATAAGTCAACAAGATGGTACTTTACTACTGCCTTACAAGGAAAATGAAAGAGGCGAGGATAATCAATGGTACCTAGATAGTGGTGCAAACAAACATAAGTGCAAAAGAAGAAACATGTTTGTGGAACTTGATGAATCGATGAAGAGAAAGTGACATTTGTAAATGAATCCAAAGTAGAGGTGAAAGGTAAAAGAAATGTTCTCATTCGCTTGAAGAATGAAGATCACCAATTCATTTTCAATGTTTACTATGTGCCAAACATGAAGAGCAGCATCTTGAGCCTAGGACAATTCTTAGAGAAATGTTATGATATTCGATTGAAAGATAAAAACCTTTCTATAAGAGACGGTGCAAGTAACTTCATTGCTAAGGTGTTGATGACTAAAAATAGAATGTTCATTCTCAACTTTCAAAATGATGTTGCACAATGTCTTAAGATGTGCTACAAAGATACTTCTTGGATTTGGCATCTTCGATTTGGGCATCTCAATTTCAAAGGATTAGAGTTGCTCTCCAAGAAGGAAATGGTAAGAGGATTACCTTCATGCTATCTCGATTAAGTGTGCGAAGGATGTCTACTTGGAAAGTAATTTAAAAAGAGCTTTCCAAAGGAGTCATACTCAAAAGCTAAAAAACAATGGAACTCATACACACAGATGTGTGTGATCCTATCAAGCTAAGTTCACTTGGTAAGAATGATTAATTCTTTCTTTTCATTTGCTATTTTTGAAGTAAAACATGGGTGCATTTTTTAAAGGAGAAATCAGAGGTGTTTAAGAACTTCAATAAGTTCAGGGCTCATATTGAAAAGGAAAGTAGCCTTGTGATTAAAGCCATGAGATCTGACCGTGGAGGAGAGTTCACATCAAAGGAATTCTAGAAGTATTGTGAAGATAATGGAATCCGACGACATCTGACGGTGCCTAAATCCTCCCTCCCCCAGCAAAATGGAGTAGTGAAAAGGAAGAATAGGACAATCCTTAAGATGGCAAGGAGCATGCTTAAAAGTAAGAGGCTGCCAAAGGAGTTTTAGACGGCGGTTTATCTATCAAACCGATCTCCAATAGAAAGCGTACGGGGAAAAACACCACAAGAAGTATAGAGTGGAAGGATGTCTGATATTTCCCATTTAAGAGTGTTTGCAAGCATAGCTCACGTACACGTATCGGATGAGAAGCGAAGCAACTTAGATGACGAAAGAGAGAAGTACGACTTTATTGCTTAAAACACCAACCCTAAAGGCTACAAGCTCTACCATCCTGATAAGGGGAAGATAATCATTAATCGAGATGTTGTGTTCGATGAAGAAGGAGAATGAGATTGGAGTTTACATAATGAAGACTACAACTTCTTTCCATATTTTACAGAAGATGACATGCAACGATCAAAGATGGAACAATCAAGAGAGGAGCCTACTTCTCCACCAGCTTCATCAGCCATGAGTTATCAAGAAGACGAAAGCTCAAGTGAAAAAGCTTCACACTTAGAAGCCTTCTAGAAATATATGAGTTAACCGAAAATCAAGACAATCTTACTCCTTTTTGTCTATTTTTGAATTGTGTGCCCATGAACTTTCAAGAAGCTTGGCAAAAGAAGAGTTGGAGAAAAGTTATGGATGAAGAGAAAAAAAGCTATCAAGAAAAATGACACATGGAAGTTAGTTTCACTTAAACAAGGGCACAAGGCAATCGGTGTGAAGTGGGTATACAAAATAAAAAAGAACGCTAAAGGAGAAGTTGAAAGATACAAGGCAAGATTGGTGGAAAAAGGCTACAATCAAAGAACCAGCATTGACTATGATGAGGTATTCGCTCCAGTCGCTCGACTAGAAACTATTAAACTAATTATTTCATTGTCAGCTCAAAACAATTGGAAGATATATCAAATGGATGTGAAATCTACATTCCTAAATGTATTTCTTGAATAAGAAGTTTACATCGAGTAGCCACAAGGCTACGAAATCAAGGGAGAAGAAGGTAAGGTCTTGAAGCTAAAGAAGGCACTTTGTGGGTTGAAACAAGCCCCAAGAGTTTGGAATGTTCAAATGGATAAGTATTTCGAAGAGAGAAACTTCATCAAGTATCCGTATGAGCATGCACTCTACATCAAAATCCAAAATGGTGATACATTGATTGTATGCTTGTGTGTAGATGACTCGATCTTCACCAGTAGCAATCCAAGTATGTTTAATGAGTTTAAGAAAGAGATGATAAAGGAGTTTGAGATGATCGATATTAGGCTTATGTCTTACTATCTTGGCATTGAAGTAAAACAAGAAGACAAAGGCATTCAATCACTCAAGAAGGCTATGCTAAGGAAGTACTGAAGAAGTTCAAGATGGATGAGTCTAACCCGATCTGCACGCCAATGGAATGCGAAATCAAGTTATCAAAGCATGAGGAAGGAGAAAAGGTGGACCCAACACTCTTTAAGAGCTTGGTTGGAAGCTTGCGATACTTAATGTGCACAAGACCCAACACCCTATATGCGGTAAGAGTTGTCAGTCGATATATGAAGAACCCAACAGCAACTCATTTGAAGGCAACAAAGAGGATTCTTCATTATGTCAAAGGGACAACAAACTTTGGCTTGTACTACTCTATTTCTGATAATTACAAGCTTGTTGGATATAGCGATAATGATTGGAGTGGAGATATAGATGATCGAAAAAGCACAAACGGCTTCGTGTTCTACATAGGAGACACGGCCTTCACATGGATGTCGAAAAAGAAGTCAATTGTCATTCTTTCCACATGCGAAATGGAGTATGTAGCTGCTGCTTCATGTGTTTGCCCTGCAATTTGGTTATGAAACCTATTAAAAGAGTTGAATTTGCCACAAGATGAGCCGACCAAGATTTTCGTGGACAATAAGTCGGCAATTGCTTTGGCCAAGAACCTAGTCCTCCGTAATCGAAGTAAGCACATTGATACACGCTATCACTATATTAGAGAGTGTGTTGCCAAAAAGGATGTAAACAAAAGTACGTGAAGACAAATGATCAAGTAGCTGATATCTTCACCAAGCCTCTCAAGAACGAAGATTTTGTTAAGTTGAGGAGTCTGCTTGAAGTAGCAAAATCAAGTTTAAGGGGGGATGCTGGAAATAAACTTAATTTTGCAATCTAGTATTTTCATATAAGAAATATCTAGAATCTAGAATATATGGAATAATATGTTTGAAATTGCATGAGAGATTAAGGAGATATTTAAGGGCTAATATATTTGAAATTGTAGGAGAGAATATTTAGAAGATATTTATGGAGAACCATTAGATTAAGATAATCTCCATTGTTTATTTGTGATGTAAACTCCTATAAATAGATGTGGATTCACTCATTCTGGATATACGAAAAAACATATGAACTTTTGTAATGAAGTTTAGTGATAAAGTCTTTCTCCTTATATAAAACAGTTAGTTTTTTCCTTCTCCAACCTCTTATCGATCTTCTTCTAAAATCAAATCCATTTCCTATTGAAGAAAAATTCCAACTAGTTAGCATAGTTTTTAATAATGGATTTGTCTTGAACATTTTAGATGCAATTCAACACAATATTAATACAAATAGATATCAAACAAATCTAATCAACATGAACAATATGAAAGTACAAAATAAAACGAGAACATGTTAAAACTTTAATAGTGGGTTAATCTAAATCAATCTACACCCATTGGTTATTTAATTATTGATTTGTATGATTATAGCAGTGATAGCTATCTAGACATCAAAATCAATAAGAGAACACCCATGGAATTTCGACAAAGTCTTCCCTATAAATTATTAGATTTTTATATCGATTAAGAGAAGTTATGTAGAATTTATAGTTGAAATAGTGCTCCCCGGATCTGAAAAGTGTTTGAAAAGTCCAAAATATCTTCTCCCAGTTATTTGCCATCTAGTCCAGTCCAGAATTGTAGGAACGACTTAAGGTCTCATTGACTTGTTTTTGTTAGTTCATGGGTTGGTTTGGTAATTCTGGAATGGTTTGGTTTAGGCGATTTATAGTAGAAGTATGTATGCTGAGATATGGATTAAAAAGAGAAATAAGGATTGAATCGACGAAGATGGAACACTCGATGAAGTAGTTTGTTGAATCTACTTTAAGAGTTGGTACAGGGGATAGGAACCCTGCTATGGACCCAACATTAGCGGTGGATAGTCGTTGTGATGACACTGAATTTTTGCATACGCCTATATATACACTGTATTTTTTGAGATTATTGTATGTGTACGTATTTTACGAATATACGTGGGCTAAACAGCATAGAATTTTGAAGAAAGAAAATTGTCGTTGAAAGCAGGAAATTTATAAAAGTTGGGGGATCAAAGAATTTATAGATCGGACAATCAAATAGCTTAGCTTGTAAAGTCTCAAAGTGGGTGAGAATAACATCCTGGGCACATCAAAGGATATATGCATATTTTATACCATTGGAAGTAGAAAATCAATGATGCATATCTTATGTCATCAAATGTGGTACGAGCATGAAATGCTTATGGATTATTGAATTAAGTAAATAAATAGATAAGCAAAAGAAAAGAAACGAAATGAAATAAACCCTATATATTACTGCTGCCCTTAAGACTGCTAACAATTTATTTTGGATACAATTAGTACCATATTCATTTTGTATTTGAAATCATTTTATGATATTGTATATCCACGCAGATCCATCGGTATGGATGAATATCAGATAATTGTATTATCCATCAACGATCGATAAATCAACAAACATAAATACAAAATTTTGGTTTAACATAATTTTTTTCGATCTCGTTAATTCTAAAAGTATGCAAAATCAACAAATATGATGATAATAAATATTTGTGAGCATTTAATATATAGTAGTTAAATGCATATACTATAAATTAATTAAAACAACAAATATATATCTTTTATTATAACATACATAAAATTACGTCAAGTACCACCAGCTTAATTCACTTTTCATTATTATTATTTCTTAATCTATTTGAGGTTAACGTAAGAATATTAAAACTTTGTTTTTCTTTAAAAGTGTTAAAAAATGTTCAACCAGAAATAATTACTAGCCATTTATACTTTTCAAAAATCAAATAGCGAGTTTTTGAAAACCTAATGTTTTGATACTAAATATGGGAAAATGTTTGATATAAATTATACTAATGTAAATGGATCTTAATGCTATTTTAACACTAGAAGAGGGTGAATAGTATTTTATAAATTATATGGAATTTTTTATAAATTATTTCAAGATTTAAATTCAAACACAGATATATATTCACAAGTATTCACAAACATATGTAAATGCAGTATAAATAAAGTAAAAGTAAAAAAGATAAAACCAAGAGTTTTACACTGGTTGGGATTAACCAATCCTAGTTTGGTCTTATACAATGTATGTATAAATTTCTTTTTCAACGCTTACTTTAATTAGGTAGCAAGAAAACCAGAATACAATCTCGATTCCAAGGCAACGAGATACACCCTTCTGACTTTCCTAGCTAAGGGTAAAATCTCTTGATTTAATCGACAATAAGATCACTCACTTGATTTAGATAGACAACAAACACATCTACTAGATTTGAATGGACAACAAGCACACCCACTTAATTTGAATGGGCAACAAGCACATTCACAGAAATAATAGTAGAGGGTTTTTGATTCCAGATACAAATTGTTAAACTTGGATACATACTATCCTATAGTCTTTAATAGTACTTTGATAATTGAATTGATGAGAGAATACTTTCAAATCAGTAAGTAGATTTCAAAGAACGGATGTAGTAAAGTAGAAATTGAATCTTAGTGAATTTGAAGAGTATAGAAAGTGGATTTTGTGAAACATATAGTGAGAATTTGGAGTAAAAAGAATATAAAGAAAGCAGTTGTTAAAATTCATTTTCTAGTCCCCTTTATATAATGTTTAAAGATATGTGTCTATTCATGATGAGACGTAGCCAAAAATAAAAACTATTCAAAATTCAAAAGGCAGGTACATGTGTCGACATAACTATGTAGTCTATGTTGCTAACTTGTGTATGTTTTAAAAAATAAAAACACTTTTAAGGTGTTTTAAAATTTTGAAATCTTGTAAAATTATTTAAACATATTTTCTAAATGCTTTAATATATACAACTCTTATAAAATATTTGTAGAAACATATTTTGAAATTAAAGTAAATAATTTGATAAGAGGGTATTTAAAGAAAAGAAAGTTGCTATTCACAAACTTTAACAATTTACTCTAATGTTTATTAACTATAAACTATCATCTTGAACTCTTTGTTTCTTTGTCTCTAAACTCATGAGTCTTCAAATATCTTAATCATATCTGAATCTTGATCTCTATTCCTTTTACTGATAACTCTTCAGACTTGATTATCCTGTACTTGTATAAACCTATGTAATATCCTGAAAAATATTCTATACAACTTGGAAAAACACCAGTAACTATATTTATATGGTTATTGTCATCAAATTCAATATTTGTATAATTAACAATATTGAAATTTGAGAGATTAGCCTATTATAAGCTATTTTCAGTGTATTTGGCTAGAGTAGCATCTAAGTGGTTCAAGAGATATTTATTTGAAGAGATTAGCTACTAGGCATAGCATTCAACTGATTTTCGCAGGTAGTTCAATTCAGGAAGAGAAGTCTTCCGGACACCAATATATCATCTTGCGTCGAAAAGAGGGACTTTGAAAGCATACATGGTTTCATAAAGCATTTCAAATCAGAGGCAACGAGGATTGAAGTAAATAGTGAAGAAGCTCTACTCATGGTGCCTCTATGGGATCTCATAAGCATAAATTTGCATCTCATTATTTATGTTGTATAACTTAGTACACAACATTAATAATTTTGGATAAGTATGCACCAGTAACATTTTCTACCATTGCGCATCAAGTTATCCAGTATTAATAATGTCAGAACCTCTATTCTGCGATTTCAATGAAACGAATATACAATCACATATACATGATATATGTTATCATATTATAGGTATATATATTAGAAAAAGATCACGGTGCATAACAAAATCATGGCTCACAAACAATTGAAGAAAGATGAATCATACCATTTAAAAGTAATGTCGTATTATTGTATTATAGTCATAGACATATATTATACAATCTCTTTGAGTGATCAAAACACACACAATTTCATATTGATAAATCTTACTAACAAGCTACTCTGATTTTATAATTCACAATATGACAGACGTCCGCCACTTTATCACAAACGTCTATGATAAATCTCTATTAATTATTTTCAGACAATGACAAATGTCTGTGATATAAGAACAGACATTTGTGAACTGTCTAGACCTGTAAACAGAAAACCGCAATTGTCGTTTTGAACAGATGCTTCCCTCTGTTTTGAAAAAAATTCTTCCTCCTTCAACAGCTGCAATCATTAATCAAAGAGTAATCTTTTAAGAAGACATAACTTTTCAAATACCACTCTTTGATTCTATAAATACTTCAATCGATTGAGATTAACTTAATTTGATTTACTATTCTCTAACTACTTTATTCATATTTCACTTGTGATATCATTGACTTAATATTATCAATCACTTTCAACCAAAATGTATATATTTTGGTTAAATTATTTCCTACAAATCTAAGCAACTCACACTCGTTATCATTCAAATAGGAATATAGAAAGAATTATACTAGCAGTCAATATCCGTGCTGTATTGAACACAAGATTGTCAAAGGAATACTTTTATATTAGTCTATTCCTCCGGACGAAGCGAGGGTTAATGTTGAAATGCCAAAGGGGAGCTCTGGGATTGGATGTAGGATGGGAGGTCCAAACCAGTATAAAACCTCTAGTGTGCACATTATTATACTTTGTTATATTTTTATATTTATATATTTGTATACACTCGCCATATTGATACATAAGTCATATTAGATATGATCCACTAGACTTTCATTTGGTATGAAAGCAGAGTTATTTCAATTTACGGTAACATGTGATTGAAAACTTTTTAATATGGAAAGTACATTTCACACGGTCAATAACTGCTCGTCCCCTCCTATTTACAGGTTCTAATTATGCTTATTGGTCAACATACATGCTAATTTTTATGAAAGCTAATGGTTTAGAAATTTGACAAGCTACTCAAACAAGATATGAAACACCTACTACTGACATAAGCACTTGGACCGATGCACAAAAAACACGGCAACTAATAATGCCAAAATTATGAATGTTTTATTTTGTTCACTTGATAAAAATGAATTTTTCATGAGTTATGCTTTTTCACTACTACATATGATATATGAAGCACTTTGCAGGTTACTCATAAAGGCACGACAAAAGTCGAGCAAACAAAAATTTCTATTTTACAAAATCAATTTTCATCATTAAAATGAAAGAAAATGAATCTGTTATTGACATGTATGCTAGGTTTGAAACTATATAACATGATCTCATGGCACTTAGGGTCAAATTCATTGATTTTGAGTTAATTACATGAATCTTAAATTCTTTGACTGCTGAATGAGAAAGAAAAGTTTTAGCCATAGACCAAGCTAACGATCTCTCTCAACTCAAAGTCAAAAGAACTAATAGGAAATTTGATGTCATATGAAGCTACTTTGTAGGCAAGAAAGGAGAAAAATCAAATAATGACATTTCCGACTTAGATGAGGAAAAAACTGTATTCATAGTTAGGAACTATAAAAAAATTCAAGAAATTCAAAAGGATGACCAAATTTAAAAATGGTGGCAATTCAAACTCATCAAATCAAACATCAATGAAATGTTATGGATGTGACAAGGTTGCCATATGAAGAAAGATTGTCCATAACTCAATAATGACAAAAAGAGAAGAAAATTTGAGAAATTCAAAAAGAAGCGAAGAGCCTTTCAAGCAACTTGGAATGACTCTAGTTCTTTTTCTTCCTTTGACAGTGATAGTGAAAGCGACTCAGAACAAGCTAATGTCTATTTTATGCCTAATACTGATAGGGTACGCCCTAAATTAATATATGATGAAATTTTGGAAATTGGCATAGAACTAGATGATAAATATAGAAAATCCAAGAAATTAAGCTAGGAATATACAAGAAAGACAAACAGAGCAGAGATAGAAATTTGTTTATTAAAAGATGAAAAAACAATATTAGAAGAAGAGATAGAAATGCCTCGAAAAGAATGTAAAAAGTTATCTTCTCAAAAACCTGCTTTATTACATGATTAAGAAAATAGTAAATTAGAAAATACCAAACTTGAAAAAGATAAAATAGAACTTAAGGCAAGTTTAGATTCTAGAAATATTAAAAAAATTCGTCCTAAAAAAGTTAGATAAAGTAACTAATAATGTATCAAGATTTAATAAATAAAAACAAAACTTAGAAAATTTGACCAAAATATCAAGACCATCAAGAAACCAAATGGATTAGGATTTAAAACTAAGCAATAACATAGAAACTATAGTATACTATATACTAAGTTCAAGAAACCAATCTCAAAAGGTAAGATTAATATTCCTCGAACAAATAGTAGGAAAATATAGATTCCTAAATCAAATGACAATTTATTAGACAAAACATATAGATGAATGCTTGAAAAATATTGGTGATAATAATGATCATGTCTTTAAAGGTCTCAAACCTAACTGGGTATGGCAACCTTCACCTAATACATAGGACCCTAACAAAGAAAGTGGGTACCAATTAAACTTTTACTATTTTGTAGATACCCAAAAATAAATTAAAAAGCAAGAAGAAATGGATACTCCATAGTGGATGTTCCAAGCATATGACAGAAAATGGACATATGTTATCAAATATGACATATATCGATAGCGGTGCTGTGACATTTGTAGATAACTCAAAATGATTTGTCATCGTCATTGAAGACGTCATTAACGTCGGTATATCCACTTCTCCCCTTATTACTAATGTTTTGCTAGTAGAAAATTTAAAACATAACTTGTTAAGTATAAGTCAATTATGTGGTATGATTTAAAATCGATTTCGAAAAAGATAAATGTAGTATATTTGATCAAAATTAAAATTTGAAGGATTAAGAAAACGAAATATTTATGTTCTAAATATGAATATTAAAAATAATAGTGATTTATGCCTAACTGCCAATCATAATGACCCATGGTTATGGCATCCATGGCTATGGCGCAAATGTTTTTGCCAAGTAAATTTTAAATATATAAATAAATTATCAAAGAATGATTTAGTAAGAGGATTACCTAAAATAAATTATAATGTTAAAAATCTATGCGATGCTTGTCAACTTAGAAAATTAAAGGAAAGTTCTTTTAAATCTAAGGAAGAAATTACTACCAAACAAATGCTTGAATTACTTCTTCTATGTTTATTTGGCCCAACTCAAGTAAGATCAATAAATCATAACAATTATATATTTGTTATCGTAGATGTTTTTCACGATATACTTGGACATTATTTTTAAAACATAAAAGCAATACATTTGAAATGTTTAAAAAAATTTCTAAGAGAATTAAAAATTTAATGAACTTAAAAATTAAAAGTGTAAGAAGCGATCATGGTGGACAATTTGAAAATGATATCTTTGAAAAATTTTGCAACCAGGAAATTTTTCATAATTTTTCGTTTCCACGAACACCAGAACAAAATGGCGTAGTAGAAAGGAAAAATCGAACACTGTAAGAATGTGCATGAACATTATTTAGTAGAGCAGTTTAATAAATAATTTTTGGGCCAAAACTCTTGCTATCACATATTTTGTATTAAATCGTATAATAATTTGATATATGACTAAGAATACATGTTACGAATTGTTTTTTGGAAAGAAACCGAAAGTATCATTGTTTTCTTCTTCATATTTTAAGCTCTAAATGCTTGATTTTGAATATTAAAGATAATTTTGGGAAATTTAATCCAAAAGCCGATGAAGGAATTTTTGTTGGATATTCGAATCATCGGAAAGCATATAGAATTTTTAATAAACGAATAACATTATTGAAGAAAGTCTTCATGTTTCTTTTGACGAAGATTTTCAAAATACCAAAAATGATGACAACGACTAAGTTTATAATAATAATAGTATTAATGATACTCTGTAACTGAAAACAACAATACTATAAATAATAATGGTAATCTTTTAAGATCACTACCTCGAATCTTAAAAGATCATCCAATCAGTAAAGTAATTGGTGACAATTCATGTTGCATTTAATCAAACAAATTCATGTTGCATTTAATCAAACACAAGAATTTCAACATGAAATCCATTAAATCAAACAATTCATGTTGCATTTAATCTAATTTCGAACCAAAAAATTATAAAGAAGCGTCAATAGATGATTTTTGGATTATCGCAATGCAAGAAGAACTTAATCAATTTGATAGACATGATTTATGGGAACTCATACCAAGACCAAATGATCAATCCGTAATAGAAACAAAATGAACTTTTAAAAATAAAGTACATGAAAATGTAAATATTGCTCGTAATAAAGCATGACTAATCGCTGAAAGATACTACCAAGAAGAAGGAATTAATTATGAAGAAACATTCGCCGTTGTAGCACGTCTTGAAGCTATACGAACATTACTTCCTTTTTCGAGTCATTATAATTTTAAATTATTTCGAATGGATGTTAAGAGTGCTTTTTTAAACGATTTCATAAAAGTAAAAGTTTATGTTGAACAACCACCCTTATTTGTTCATCAGAAATATCCAGACCATGTTTTCAAACTTGAAAAGGCATTATACGAATTAAAACATGCACCTCGTTCTTGATATGAGAGATTAAAAACACATTTATTTAATTATGGTTTTCAAATTGGGAAAATTGATTCTAAATTATTTACAAAAAGAGAATAAAATAATATACTAGTTGTACATATTTGTTGATGACATCATATTTGGATCAAATAACGAGAAACTATGTAATGATTTCTCTAACATAATGAAAAACGAATTCAAAATGTCGCATATGGGAGAATTAAATTTCTTAGGTTTACAAATAAAACAACTAGAAAATGATATTTTTATAAATCAAGAAAAATATTGTAGAGAATTATTAAAATGATTTGTAATAGACGGTACTTCAAATAAACCAACTACAATGAGCACAAGTTTACATTTAGAAAAAGATGAATACGGAAAGGATTTTGACCAAAAATTATACTGATGTATGATAGGATCTCTGTTATACTTCACGGCTAGTAGATTGTATGTTATGATGAGCATTTGTTTATGTGAAAGATTTCAAGCACAACCTAAGGAGTCACATCATCGAGCGGTTAAAAGAATTTTACAATACATAACAAACACCAAAGGTTGCAGATTTTTTCACATAAAAGGCGGCTCTTTTGAACTTGTATCATATAGCGATGTAGATTTTGGTGGTTGCAAGACAAATAGAAAAGGTACGAGTGGCACATGTCATTTCATCGGTCAATCTCTGGTTTCGTGGTTCATTAAAAAACAAAATTGTGTTTCTCTCTCAACATGTGAAGCTGAGTATATCTCAGCAGCCTTAGCATGTGCACAAGTAAGTTATATGCAATAAACACTTCAAAGTTTTGGTAAAATTATAACCAACTCTCATATATATTGTGAATATTCCAATGCTATAAATTTATCTAAAAATCTAATTAATCATTCTTGTACAAAGAAAATTGACATTCGTCGCCTCTTTTTAAGAGATGATGTAGAAAAAGGAATTATTTCTCTTGAATTTGCTAACACTGAAAATCAAATTGCCGATATTTTCACAAGCCACTATGTGAATCGAATTTTATAAAGCTACAACGAGACCTTGGTATATGCTCAATTAATGAGTGAAGTAATTAAATATGTCACATTTATTTCTCGTTATAAAATTTTAAACATTATTTCTTTATATAAAATTCTAACTTGAGTTTATTTCAGTCAATCTTTAACAAATTTATGGTTAAAATAGTTCTATCCACAAATTTTTTTAACTATAAATAGGCTATATATTCTATTTACACATGGTTAAAGAAAAATAAAAAATAGAAATATTATTTATAAATTTAGAAAAACTAAATATATCTTCTGATTATGACTCCACTTACTCAGCTATCGACACTAGTTCACCTTCATCAAATAGAACCAACCTATTACCAACAAAAATCATACCCACATTCGATTTGCCTCACTAAATATTATGGCATCACCTACGTATCACACCGGCTACTCTCCTAAGGAAAAGAAAGCTAAATGAGCGATAGATCTTGAATTAACATCTCTCAATACTAAAGTAGATGCAATATATCACTATCAATAAGAATTGATGGGAGTTCAATGAGAAATGTATTATGAGCAACGGCGGCAAGGATCTCATCTTAATCTTGAAAGATGTGTTCTAGCAATTTGTGGTCATTCACCAATAAAAAATTGCATATATAAAAAATATTCTCGTTTAGTAAAACTCTTATAAAAACTTGTAATATTACTCTAAGAAATTTATGGAAGGCAAGGCCATCAAACTAAGACTGTACTGATATTCCGGCTCACCTAAGTTGGTCTTCACTTAAGCCTCATGATAAGAAAGCTAAAACTCTTAGGATCAACATGAATTCAAAAATTCTTTAGCAAATTATTAATTCCACACACACACATACACACACAGATATATATATATATATATATATATATATATATATTGAAATAAATATGTAAACCATATAATATATAATTTTTGTATGTTTATTGATTATAATAATCGTTTATTATGTCGATTCTATGAAAAGATTCAATTACAAATAAACAAAGCACAAATAACAAACTGAAAAATGCAATTCTGCCTCTCTTGGACGTTTGTGAAGACGAGATAGAATCTGTCAAATTTCTTGGGAAAACCATCTTGAGTGATCTCAACTTATGTCGCTCTTCCTCAGACGTCTAAGTCAAGTTTTGGTTGTTACAAACGGCACTTCATATATATTTTACCCAACTTTTTAACTATTACTCGATCTATTTCAATTCTAAAACTCCAATTCAAACACCCTAGCTTCCCAAAACCCTAATCCGTTAAAAATAGCTCCCAAAGCGAATAATCTAATTAACAAGAGATCAAAGAGAGGCTAATATTCTTCCCAAACCCATCTTGTCACCGATTACCATATTCAAGATCGGTTTCGAAATAGACCAATCCTAACAAAAGAGTAAAAGAGCTAAAGCAAAAGAGATTTCATTCCGGTCTGTTCTATCGATTATGCAAATTTGGAGAATATGGTCTTCAAGAACTCATCATTGCTTCCAGTTGTCAAGAGATAAATCATTTTCGACAAAAATGAGTTACAAATTGATCGATTGGTCATCTTTCATTTTATGCAAACTTATGCAGTAATGACATTTGGACACCTGAAAATGAAGATGATTGGTTATGAACTAGTGTGTATGGTCGTGTTTTGAAAATTAGTGTGAACACTCTCGGTCGTTTACTCGATTGTTCCTCTACTTGACATGATTTAGAGGAAATTCCCGACCATAGAAATCTACCGCGTGACGAAGTTACACGTCAAATTTGGGAAGATAGAATGCCGCAATGAAAATTCATTATTTACGACCAAAAGCTTGATTATTAAATCGTACGATAATTAATACGATAATTCTCGGGTTAGGAAGTCATGAGAGCAAATATGGAAATGAACACAAACCCCTATATGCTATATTTGGTGGAATTCAAATAAATTAGGCTAAATTTATTCATGATGAAATTAAAAGTTTTTGGTCTCACCACCAATGCATAATTATATATGCTTCATACAACATGCGTCTATTA
This sequence comes from Allium cepa, assembly GCA_030765085.1. Lineage (NCBI taxonomy): Eukaryota > Viridiplantae > Streptophyta > Magnoliopsida > Asparagales > Amaryllidaceae > Allium > Allium cepa. Next base: position 437,607,581 of record CM060943.1, read on the forward strand.
CAAGGTCTCGGAGTACCTTCTTACATTTCTCATTTCGAAGAAACACCCATAAAAGAAACCGGTATAAGGTTTTTATCCTTAATGCATCTTCCCAAAAGGTCACCTCCAATCTTGTCTCCGGCTCAATGGATGAACCAGCAACAACTACAAATACATCTAGTTCCTCCACAACAGGCTCAAGCACCTCCTCCACAACAAGCTCAATCACCTTGTCCTCCATAACGATCCGGTTCATCTCACCATACTACCGAATATCATTCTGATTCAAAAATTTGTGAAGCTCACACTAAACTAACTCAAAATGAATCCATCTATGATTTAACATTTCGAAATTAAAAATAGATCATGGTCAATCAGAGAGCCTTGGAGAAAATTAAAAAATCTTTGCACAATAAAATGGTCACCTTGGAATGATCTTTTTCTACACAAATAACTAAAATAGAGAAAACTTTGAAAAAAGTTGTTTCCATTTTGGACAAAGTAATGAGAAAAGTTCATGGCTGGTCATCTTCTAGATCATCCTCCTCTCCTTCTTCAACACCACCTCCTTTAGCACAAACTCCACTTTACCATCCTCATGGATCACCTTCTTAAGGAGAAAGTTCCTAACAAGATCAAGGAAAGACAATTATGCAGGAAGAACCAGAAGAAGAATAAGAAGATAACAATGATATGTCTAGATCCGATCATTCAGAGCCACAACAAATCAATATTTCGATTTTTTACGGATTGTCCATTAATGAAAATGAAGAATATAGCAATAGTCGAAAACTATCATTTTACTTCATCCGCCTACAGTGACTATTCTGATAATTATGGTTATTTCTTTAATTGCAAATATCACGACTATCAATGACTACTGCTTGCACTTTTATGATTGTTTATTTTTTTATTTGTTGTTCATTCGTACTGGTACTGATGTTGTTATTTCCCTAACTATTTCATCATGATTCTTATGGCTTTGTTTTTTGTTCATTTCTGCTATTATTATTTTTTGATAATGCCAAAGGGGGAGATGAATATGCATATACACAGGGGGAGAAAACATTCAAGGGAGTTATCTTTTCATTACTTATTACTCACTATTGTATGGTTGTCATAATAAAAAGGGGTAGAATGTTAGAACCTCTATTATGCGCTTTCAATGACAACAACTATTCAATCACATATACAGGATATATCATATCATATTACAGATATATATATTAGAAGAAGATCATGGTGCACAACAAAATCATGGCTCACAAACAATTGAAAAAAGATGGAACATAACATTTAAAAGTAGGGTCATATTATTGTATTATAGTCATAGATATATGTTGTACATTCTCCTTGAGTGATCAAAACACACACAACTTCATATTAACTAACCTTACTAACAAACTACTCTGATTTTATACTTCACAATATGACAGACAACTGTCACTTATCATAGATGCCTGTGACAAATCTCAGTTAATTATTTTCAGACAAGCACATACGTCTGTGATATAAGGACAGATGTTTATGAACTGCCATGGCCTGTAAACAAAAAAAATGCAACTATCTTTTCTGAATAGATGCTTCCCTCTATTTTGAACAAACTTCTTCCTTCTTCAACGGTTGCAATCATTAATCAAAGGGTTATCTTTCAAGAAGTCATAAATTTTCAAATACAATTCTTTGATTCTATAAATACTTCAACCGATTAAGATTTTAACTTAACTTGATTTACTATTCTCTAACTTCTATATTCATATTCTCTTGTGATATCATTGACTTAATATTCTTAGTCACTTTTAACCAAAATTTATATATTTTGGTTAAATTATTTCCTACAAATCCAAGCAACTTACACTCATTATCATTTGAAGAAGACTGTATGAAGAATTGTACTAGCAGTCAATATCCATGTTATATTGAACACAAGATTGTCAAAGGAATACTTTTGCATCAATCTATTCCTTTTGACAAAGCACGGGTTATTATATGCTGAAATATCGAAGGGAAACTTCGGAAATAGACGTAGGATGGGATGCCCGAACTAGTATAAAAACTTTTATGTGCTCGTTTTTATACATTTCTTTTTATACTTTGTTATATCGCTATATTTGGCTCATATATTGGCATACACTCACATACTAATACATGAGTCATATTAGATACGATCCACTAGACTGTCAAATAATGTTGAATAATTAAGTTGACATTATTAACATCGGCTAACTCACTCATTGTTTGTGTGTCTACCCTCTAATCTTGAAACATCAATTTTTTAACTTCATTTTTACAACTCATTCTTTAGAGTGGTGTATAATTAGAGCAACTCCAACATCTTAAGGGCTAAATATTTGGCATTTCGATATTCAATCAATGAGATTAAAGTGGGAGCCCAATAAAAGACGCTTATTTAATAGGCCCCCGACATCAGGCGCCTGTTAAATTGGCGTTTAATGTTAGCCTCTTTTTTAAGCCACATCCAGCCCTCCTTCCCTCATATAAATCCTCATTTAATCTTCTTTTCTATTCTAAAATGGTTGAAATGCCACCACGCTTTACCAAAATCGCAAAGACATACCATTCGATAACAAACAGAGGAGCTAGCCGGTCTGCTTCACATTGCTCCTAGCTCGAGACGATGATTAATGACTTACGAATCTTGAGTGGGCTACCTGAGGGATACACGCATTGCATGTGGACAACTATGGATACAGTCGAGGTATAATTCTAAATATTAAATAACTATTAGTGCATGAATGTTAGATTAATCTTATATTAACCCTGAACTACTGTTTATTATATAGACACATTACTTTCCCAATATATTAATATATATATTTATGTTAACCATGCATTAATCATGAACTATTGTTTATTTTATAGACCCAATATGTCAATTGTCGGGCAGTTTGTCAGGTGTATAGCACAGTACTACGATATACTTCCTCAGCGTCTAGTAAATAGGCCGCAGGCCATTCCTTTTTCATTTTTCTTACAGATTTGACCCTCTAGTCATTTTATTATTCACTCATATCCGCCTTAGTTGAGAGGTGGTGGCCTACCAGAAACACTTTTCTTTTTTTAGATTTTTAGCTCAGTATTAAGCCCTTTTAGGATGCCTTTTCCTTTTGATCATTCTTATAAGAGTCCTAAGCTTTTCACTGTATATCTACCACATATTGACGGTGGTCATGTTTCTTCAGGCGCTGTTCACTTGACACATCTACATGAGTATATTACACCATATCTGGGTACTGATACTTTGAGTGATGTTGTCTTTAGGGCATTTCTCCTATATTTATTAGGTTTGACCTTCTTTTCGAATCAAAAGTGCATCATTTGATTATGGTATCTTATAGCGGTAGTCGATCTAGATCAGCTCTATATTATAGATTGGGGTCTTCTATACTTGGATGTTTATATATCACTCTTGATTCTTGTGCTCTTGGGAAGGTGAGGCAAATGTTTGGATTTTGCTATATTTTGCAGTGTTGGTACTATGGACACATGACAAACATGCATCTCCGCAATGTTATGACAGCTGGCCAGGCAATGGAGACATATTTCCTATGCACTGGTCTATAATCTTCATCAGGTTTCCAAGTAAGCACACCGACCTCATTATCCCCCTTAAATGGGGATTCTCTACCCGATGAGTCTTTCCAGACTAAGTACGATGATTTTGATGCTTTTTTCTTTCCCTTCTTCTTAGTTTGAACATCGCTCAAACTCTTTGCATTATCGGAACTCCACTTTTGTTGACTTGTCAATAACTCATAATAGTTTGAGAATTGGTAATAATGTGGTTTCTTTTATACTATTTTTCCTTGCAAAAAGCTTTAAGAAATCCCCATTCACCATTTTTTCCTGAGAACAAAGGAAACGAAAAGGATTAAGATTACACATGGAAGAACATTTGAAAATCGACAAACATATCAAATGATCTTCGCCTCCCATTCTCCTTGAATTATCTTTCTCTAGTTGATAAACTCACGATTCGTAAAATTGAGTTTGTCGTCTATTTTACCGAATAGACCTTGAATCACTAACAATGAACGAGTGTTGTCCAAATGCTTTATGTTAAAGGTATTCATGATTTTCCTCCAGAACTTATCATCAGGTTGGTCATTGCCTTAGATCGAGCCTTTGGTATAAAGGCAGTAAAGGTTGCACAAGTCATTGCCTTCATTGCTTCGCCATAGGGTGAATGAATGTTGACTAGGTGGAATACCGTATTGCTCACTGTCGTCTTCGAAAATGTAGTTTTGAGAATTCAGCATACTGAATTGGCACCTGAAGATTATGCATAATCTTCCCCGTTGGACAAAACCACACCTCACCACCCATTAGTGTTGGCCCCTGAAGATTACTCGTAAAGAGCTGTTAACCACTTCTCTTGCCTCTACCGAATAGAGAAATTGGTCGATTTCGAGCCTTAGACCATTAAATTCTCCACTAAAATTAATTAGGAACTTTGCAATAGATAATATTTGGTGCATGATCTACTCTCATCTTGGGATGAATTGCACTTCCAATCTCCCTGTTCCAGCATGCCAAACTAAATAAAACATAATTTTTTCATAAAATTTCATATTGTTTTTTGCAGGAGTGATTTGCAAATTACTTGATTATATGTGACATATTCATCGATCAGGTACATTGGAACAGAAAATACTGAATATCAGTGATCTGCTGTCATCTCAAGACAAAATCAATCAATCATATAGATTTCTCTGTTTTGATGTGGCGAACAAATCATAGCATAGTCTTTGAGTAGAATTCCATTCAATTTCCATGTGAGAGGTCTTTTTGAAAAATACTTGAATGTTAACCAAGTATTTAAATACGATGTACAATATATGGTGCAGGTTTCATGGGGAATCACATTATTTAGGAACTTTTATCCGGTGTACCTAATGCATCAATTTTTTTTGACAAAGAAGACCATTTAGTTTCATAGGAGGGATTTTTGATGGAATAATTGAATATATATGAATTATTTATATTGGAACTCACCACAAAATAGAATATTGGATCCAAGACTAGCTGTCTTGTTGCTGGTCACATTAGTTTTATTTAGATATATCAGTAGCATATCTTCATATTAATATATCATAAAATAAATGTATTCACACTATGGTATTTAGCGAATCTACAAGATAAAACCACATGATGTATTGCATGACTTCTCTACTATGTGGCTTGAACACTGGGTGAATTACGAATAAAGTCCACTCTTTACTTCATTTTTGTTTGCTTTTGTTCTTATACTTTAGCTAGTACTTATGTTTTCGGATGAGTGAATGCAAATAAGCTATATAACATCAATTTCATCGCAGCTCTCAACTCAAATTAGTTGTCCAGTAATTTAATATTGTGAATTTCGGGCACACGTTCCTAAAAGAAAACTTAATTTACCAAAATCCCCCCGCAAAAAGACATACTTTGTAGGTCCCTGTTTTTTACTTCGGCTATTTTCTTCTCTAAAATACCCTTCCGCTTCTTACAGGGTCGACTTTAATGGCTAGCTCATCTTTCTTGATTTCATCTTCTTCTTCAATGGCGAGCTCATCTTTCTTAATTTCATCTTCTTCTCATTGGTGAGCTCATCTCTCTCGATTTTAATGGAAAACTGCAACACTTGAAAATGAATTAATCTATTTTACAAAATATGAATTGTTGTTGATATTTAGGGATTGTTCGTGTTGTATTAAAGTTTAAACTCATTAATGATAATAAGAAATTATTCTAGTTTAAAGTTTGAAGTTTTTATGCAAATATCATACTATGTGCATAAATACTGCAAATATTAAAATAATTGCAATTTTTCTACAATTATTCTCAATATTTGCAGTAAAATATGCAAATATGGAGAATCTGGCATAGTATATTGCAAATATTATAAATATTTGCAGTAAGATATCTAATTGTATAAATAAAAATGTAAGAGTTTTCTCAGCAAATATTCGGGAATTTTTATACAAAGATTCTGAATACTTGCATTTATTGCTGCAAATATTGAGAATTTTTGCTTAAATGCTGCAAATATGATCAATATTTGCTGTAAAAAATGTAATAATATATACTGGAGCTGCAAGAGTTTATTGATTTGAAATAATTGCAAACATACATTAAAAAATATAAATGGTTTTAAGTGAAAAATTGCTAATAAGTGTGCAATTATTCAGAATAATTGCAGACATATATTGAAATAAATTTATTTGAATAATTACTGATAAATAAACAATTATTCAGCATAATTGCATACATACATGCAATTATTCAGAATAGTTGCATACATTCCTGCAATCATTCAGAACAGTTGCATTATTAATATAAAATGTGTTTTATATTATTTACAGTTGTTAATAAGAAAACTTGTCAACATCCCCGATGCCACACGAGAGGTAGTTAAACGAATCCATGTTGATGGAAGGATCTCTTCCTTTGAAGCATACCTTTCAACCAGATTGTCATAGTCGAAAGGGTTTAAGAAGATTGCACTTCCTTTCGACTTGGTTGGCTTAATCAAAAGGGACTAAAGAGCTATCCTCACCTTTCGATCGGGTTGACTTAGTCGAAAGGTTCCACGGAATCAGTCTATAGAGACAACATCTATTTGAATCCTTTCATTTGAATGGGTCGAAAGTAATTGATCCTTTTAGCTTTTCATTCCTTTTGATCATGCCGAAAGATACCTTTCTAGTCCTTTCGATCATGTCGAAAGGGACACAAATTCCATTAGTATGTCACGACTGCTTTCGACTTCATTGCTTCATTACTTTTGATGTGGAACCCTTTCGAAAGGTTTGCAGATGTATCTGGGGATAAATCCTTTCGAATGAGTTCCTCTCCTAATAGTTATTAGTCAATCATAAACTGGAATCCCCTTCAAAGCACCCCTTTCGATTGTGTCAAAAGGGGTTCTACTCTTTCGAAAGGTTCTAGCTTATAATTGCCTTAGATTCACTCCCATTTTCTTATATAAGATCGACTTGGGTGTTTCCTAGTTTCATAATTCATCATGGTCGAAACCCCATCATCATTCTTATTTCTGGTGTCAAATGTAGGTTTCGATGATGATGTGTTTCGACCAAAGATCCCCAAGTCAATCCTATGCATTTCATAGACAAAAAAGAGATTAAGAGAATAGGTTAGAATCATATGCAGTCGATCATTAGACTAGCTAATGATCTAAATGATCTTCCACGTCATCAAACTCCTTATTGAATAAACCATCAATCCTTTATTAATAATCCAACATGAGTTAGAAAAGATAGAGTTTTTTTCCCAATTTGATTTAGGAAATTAATCAGATTTAATTGCAATTAAGAGAGCGGAGAAAAATAATTAAATTCTGGATTTCATAATTCGGTCCCCAAAACCGGACCCCTTGGGTCTTATTTATAGTTGGAGGTCAGCCCCCTTCCACGCATATGCTTCCGACTCGGTCGAAGGGACCCCTCTTTATATGCCGCTCCAACCCTTTTAACTTAGTCGAAATGCCGTTACTCCTTTAAACGCTATCGAAAGGCACCATTTTTGCGCTCTTTGATCTACTCTTTCCCTTCCATTATCTTCTCCTAGACCTTTCGAATGATTCGGAAGGGTCCTTTGACAACCTTTCACCTTTGTTGAACTTCAAGCACTGCCTTCATAACACCTTTCGACGCCGCCGAAAGGTTTTCAAGTGAGCCTTTTCTTTCATGTTGACTTGTTCCTATTGGAAATAAGATAGAAGACTCCGACTCCATTGATGGTTTACTCATATCGGTTTCGAAGATATTGAAATACTAAAGGTTTCGATGATGTTGGGCAGCCTTCGAATGCATGCCTGAGAATTGAGGCGGAAGCTCCCCCTAATATTATCGGCCTTGACCGGTTCGAAAGGCTTGTCAATGCTTTCGAAAGGGTTATACTAAGGGCGAACCCTTCAGATCCGAAAGGTTTAGCATGTAAGTGGGAGATTATCATCCATTGCCTTCGAAAGGGGGTTCCGAAGCTGTCTTTGCTTATTCGTGTCGAAAGGTTGAAAATGGAGGAAGGGTATTCATGTTTCCATCTGAATTGAAAGCCTTCACACTGTTAGGTTGGCACCTTCGACACCTCCGAAACCTTCTTAATGCCTTTGAAATGTCTTTTGATGACCTCTGTCTAAACCTATACCTGTTACTTCATTGAAACGTCACTCTCATTAACCTTCTCCCATACTTCTGCCTTTGAGTTGATTTTATGGCTAATATTTTGCCCCCTTCCTCCCGTATGAAAGAAACTTCTATTCTTTAGGACAAATTTTTTGAAGTTTTCTTACTCCTTATAGCTTTATTTTTCTTGCACAATTTAAAGTAAGTGATATTTGCTATTGTTAGCTCTTCGTCATACTTTTATGCATGTTTAGTAATAGATTAGAGTATTAATGCTTTCATATTTGGACAGTTAGTTGATCATAATCCATATTTGACAGATATGAAGCTTGTAATAAGTAGCTAATAATGCACATCATAAATGTAGTCTACGAACTCCATGTGGGCAACAGTCAACAGCTAAAATGAGGATAATGAATTATTATCATAAAATAATCCTTTGTAGCTCATCCACCCTAATATGTTTCTGGAGACTTTCCCATAAATTTGAATAATCCTAAAGCTTTTATTCGGATGTTGGTGAGCATCAATTAGATTTATAAACATCAACTCCAAATTAGGCATTAAAAAGACCTGCTCGAAATTTTCGACTGTCTATAGCAATCTCATTTCTATTACATCATATCCCCAGCCTGGGATTAAGAAATAATGGAATTTAACCCAGATTAGGGTATTAATTTGCGAAGTTTAGAAGTTGATAATGAGGTATCTAGAATCCAAATAATAATATCCAAAATATAGTCCTCCATGGGGCATTTCTAAACTTAGATTCAGACTTTCATGGTAAATTAAACGGAAATTAGTAAATATTGTCTTCATATCAAGATCTGAGCCTAAATCAGGGCATATGTTGGACAATTATCTTTATAAAGGAACCTTCAGCCCAGATTAGGGCATATGTTATGTAAGATGACATCCATAGTAACAGTTGCTAAAATAGAAACCCTTTTCCAAGATTGGCGATATGTTAGGCAACTAGAGATCCATTGGAATTATCTTTATAATAGGAGCCATAAACCCAGATTAAGGAATTAAGGCGAAATCAAACGACGGTCTCGAAATCTAGATTCGAGTATAGAAACTGTAGGTGATTAATAATGTTCCAATACCTAGATTCGGGTATAATACAAATAGTTAGTAATTGATAAAGATCTCCCTGCTTCAGGTATTTGTAAGTGAAGTCTTGAAACGAATGTCCCGAAACTCAGATTTGGGTATTAATTGATGAAATTCATATATGAGAAACTCTAAACCGAGATTCAAGTATTTAATAGATGATGTCTAGAAACAAAAGTCCCGAAACTCAAATTCGGGTATTAATAAATGGAGTTATGTTTTACTCCTTTGATGCATGAACCCTTTAGGTCTTATTTAAATGGAAATAATATGATTAGCTACCTCCTGAGCTTGGACATCTCAGTCCATAATTAGATATGTCATTTCTCTGGTTTGGAAATCTTAGTCTCTTCTTTGATGAGCCTTCTCTTGGGCTTGGACGTCTTAGTCCATTATTTGATGAGCCTTTTCTCGGGCTTGGACATCTTAGTCTATTGTTTGATGAGCCTCTTCTCAGGCTTGGACATCTTAGTCCATTGTTTGATGAACATCTTAGTCCATTGTTTGATGAGCCTCTTTTTGGGCTAGACATCTTAGTCTATTGTTTGATGGGCCTCTTCTTGGGCCTGGACGTCTTAGTCCATTTTTCTGGTGCTCTTGGTTAGCTCATCTTAGAGGCTAGAACCAAGGACTTACCCGACCTCCCTCTAGGAGGCGCCCAGCCCTAGTCCTTTTTCCAACGCGGATAGGGGATTATTCGGCTTATGGAGCAGATAAAGGCTTACTTCGTCCTCCCTCCAAGAGTTGCCTTACCCTAGCCATAGCGTCGCGCGGATAAGGGCTTGTTCGTTGCTTTACCCTGGTCATCCTATTGCATGGATCAAGACTTACTCTGTCATCCCTCCAAGAGGTGTCTTGAACTGACCAGAGGCATAACCAAGAGCTTGCCCGACGCTTTAACCTGGCCATCTCATGGCATGGCTAAAGGCTTATCTGCCCTCCCTCTAGGACATGCTCTACCCTGGCCATCTTGGCTTGGACAGAGGCTTTCTACCATCTTAGATAGACTACCATCTTAGGTAGTATGCAAATACAAGGAGCACTTCACTCCCAACCATGTAGGTTTTCATTGTGAAGAAAGAGATGATTTATTCATTCATCTTTGGAAAATATGGCCTCAAATTTTCGACAATACATGTTCTCGAAACCATATTGCCGTCTAGTCGGCAAAATTTGTAAGCTCCTCGGTGGGGGGGGTTACTTTACAAACGAATAATGGTCCTTCCCAATTGGGCCTCAAGGATCCATCTGTGGGGTTTTTGGTATTTTCCATCACTCTTCGAAGTACCAAATCTCCTTCGTGAAATGACCGATTTCTCACTTTTGAGTTGTAGTATTTTAAGATTCTTCTTTGATATTCTGTGGTTCTTACCGCTGCTTCATCTCTCAATTCATGTATTAAATCCAAGGATTCTTTTTTCAATTCTTGATTTTTATCAAATGCGTAGGTGATTTTTCGGTGTGAGGGTATCTCTATCTCAATTGGCAACATCGCCTCACACCCATATGTCAAAGAGTAGGGAGTATGTCCCGTTGTCATTTTGGTGGATGTTCGATAGGCCCGTAATAGAAGCAGCAGTTCTTCTACCCAATTTTCTTTTGCCTTGTTTAGCTGCTTTTTAAAATCATGTTTATGGTTTTATTTGTAGTCTCAACTGCCCCATTCGCTTTTGCGACTGATGATTTTTTTTAATGATTTCATTCTTATGGCAAAAGTAAGAGAATTCATCATTCTCAAATTGTGTCCTATTGTCATAAATTATATTTTGGGGAATCCTAAATCTTGTTATGATATTCTTGATAACGAATCTAAGCACTTTCCTAGAAGTAATCTTCGAAAGCGGCTCCACTTCTACCCATTTGGTGAAATAGTTTATGGCAACTACAACATACTTTGTCCCCCTTTTGAAATTGGAAATGGGCTGATAAATCTATTCTCCATACATCAAAGGCCATGACTTGTTACGGGACTCAACCGACTTGGGGGCAACCTTGGAATCTTTGAATATTTCTGACACTTTTTGCATCTTTTCACATATTCGATGGCTTGTCTTACCATATGCGGCCAATAAAATCCCTATCTCATATTTTTCTTTGCAAATTTTGTTCCATTTGAATGATTCCAACAAAATCCTTCATGTGCTTCTGCCATTAATTTTATTCCTTCATTCATGCTTACACATCTTAGATAGGGAAGAGCATATCCTTTTTTATAGAGGATTCCATCCATTATTATAAAGGTTGGAGCTTGTCTCTTGATTTTCCTCGCATCACCTTTATCTGATGGGAGTGTTCCTTTAATAAGGTATTCTACAATGGGTGACATCCAGATGTCATCATATGTGTTATTTGGACTAGGTTGGTCGACCCTTTTATCTGATATTTCATTCTCGCTTTCTCTTCTCTCTTCCCCTTGAGATTTTGCTTGAGACCTTGTCAGAACTAACAATTCATTCTACTGTTCAGATGCCTCCTCTTCAGTACTTGGAATTCCTTGATATCCCACTGGAATAATACGTGTCTTCGGGGCTCCCCTTGAACTTGCCAATTTTGCTAGGGAGTCTGCTTGTGAGTTTTCTTCTCTTGGGACTTGGTGTATCGAAAAGTCTTTGAGCAATGCAAGCATTTTAGTATCTTTTTTACATGTAAGGATAACTTGGGATCCTTTGTTTAATATTCCTGTTTCACTCGGTTCACCGTTAGTTGAGAATCACTAAAGATCTGTATCTGTGGAATTTTTAGTTCTAATGCCAAGGTTAATCCCGCTACCATAGATTCATATTCTGCCACATTATTTATTGCAAGGAATCCCAATTTCATGGCGTAATGCAAATGTTGTCCATATGGTGTTATGATAACATATCCTGCACTAGCCCTTTGTTCATTTGATGCACTATCAACAAATATTTGCCGCATGGGCTTTTGATCTTTCTCCTTCTCTGATTACTCCTTAATGAAGCTAGTGCACTCATTAACAAAGTCCGCTAATGCTTGTCCATTGATTGCAGCTCGTGATTGAAACTCTAAGTCATATTGACTGAGCTCGATCCCCCATTTTACCAAACTTCCCGAAGTTTCTAGTTTACTAAAGACTTGCTTTAGGAGGAAATTGGTCAATACCCTTATCGGATGTGCTTGAAAGTACAGTCTAAGCTTTTGAGCTGTGAGAATTAAGCAATAGGCTAATTTTTCTATAACTGGGTATCGAATCTCTGCATCTTTTAAGGTTTCCCCATTCTCGGGACTTGAAAGTATTGGAGTTTTTTCCAAGTGGTTTTCTATTTCCTGAAAGGATTTTCTACAGCCTTTCCCCTATTCAAAATTCTTTTTCTTCTTAATTACATTAAAGAAGGGTATACACTTATCGGTAGCCTTTGAGAAAAATTTGCTTAGGGCAGACTCCTTTCCATTCAAACTCATCACTTCCTTGCTAGTTTTAGGTTCGACCATATCCTTAATGGCTTGAATTTGATCTGGACTGGCTTTGATTCCTTGGCACTTACAATGTATCCTAGAAACTTTCCAGAATGAAATCCAAATGAACACTTTTGTGGGTTTAGTTTCATTTGATATTCCCGCATTACCTTGAACATCTCTTTCAAATATTTAAGATGATTTTAGGATTCACCAGACTTTACCAGCGTATCGTCCATATAAACTTCCATATTCCGATCGATTTGCTCCTTAAACATTCGGTTGACCAACCTTTGATATGTTGCACCTGTGTTTTTCAATCCAAAGGTCATTGCTTTGTAACAATAAATTCCCCACTTAGTTATAAAGCTAGTGTGATCCCCATGTGGTTTGAACATTGGTATTTGGTTATACCCTGAATAGGCATCCATGAGAGATAACAACTTATGTCCGCTTGTGGCGTCTATTAATTGATCTATTCGTAGCAATGGGAAACAATCTTTTGGGCATGCTTTGTTCAAATTCATGTAGTCAATGAAAGTCCTCCATTTCTCGTTTTATTTCTTTGCCAGTATCGGATTGGCTAACCATTTTGGGTAGTATACTTTTTGAATAAATCCATTTTCGAGGAGTCTGTTAACCTTTTCTTTCAAAGCTTCTGACCGAACTTTGTCCATTTTTCACTTTCTCTGCCTTACGGGAGTTGCTCCTGGATTAACGTTGAGGGCATAACACATAGCCATTGGACCAATTCCCACCATATCGGAATGTGACCAAGCAAAGACATCTTTGTTGACTTTGAGAAATTATATCAAATCCTTTATTAAGTCACCATTAAGATCCTTTCCCACCTTAACCACTTTGGTAGCATCATCTGAGTAATTGTACGCTTCATCAAGATCCTCTATGGGTTTTATCCTCTCTTTTTCTCCTCATCAATCAAATTCTGTGACTATTGGGCCTTCTTCCACTGAGTTTGCATCAATTCTCTTTCTCTTGCCTCCAGAGGGAATGTACCTTTGATAGTTTTTTAGATTTATTAATTTTAATCTTTTCTTTGAATGTTGGATGTGAAAATCCATCATTCGAAGGCTGTAAAATAGTAGAAGAATAAAATTACGTAGAATACTACCTTTTATACTGATCAAGAGTGGCAAAATACATTTCTCGAGAGCTAAACTGCTCTCCACGGACATTTCGCCAGCTCGCTTTGTCAGGAATTTTACCATTAGATATTTCGAAGAGACAAAGGCATCTATCTCATCTAGAGCTGGCCTGCCAAAGAAGGCGTTGTAGTAGGAGGGTTGATTGATTATCACAAATTTCATTTTGAATGTCCTATAGGTTGGCGGCACCCCTATTTGTACGAGCAGTTTTATCAGTTCCACTGGATTTGATCCTTTGTTGTTGAATCCAATTATGGGCTCCATGCTTGGCTCCATCTGGCCTTCAGGAATGTTCATCTTATCGAGGGCGCGCTTGAAGATTACATTGACTCCACTACCCATGTCAACCAAAATTTTTAAGACAAAAGATAACCCAAATTATGCAGTAATCATCAAGGGATCATTATGAGGATGTTGGACCCCTTTTCTCAACTCTTATGGAGTAACAACAAGGTTAGGCATCTGAATTTGAGATGTGGGTTCTTCATTGGAGGCATCTCTTAGACAGAGTAGATCCCTTCTCTAGCTTATTTAATATACTTGCTTCGGGCTCCCTTGCTGTTTCTTGCTAGATGGGCCCACTGTGGATTACATCAATTCTGTTGATTGGCCGGGTCAAGCTTAGGGGGTCCTCATCTTCCAACACATTCACAACATTGCTTGGATGTTTATGTGAACCATTTTCTGTTTGTTGGGTTTTTTACCGATCTTGAACAAACTCCTTCAAAACCTTCCTGAATCAGCTTTTGAATAATTCCAGCTAAAACCCCGCATTCCTCAGTTTTGTGGCTATTCGCTTTGTGATAAGCGCATTAGTCTCCTCCTTTTTTCTGTTCAGGGTTGATTTTGGCTTTAAAAGAGACCGAAAAGATGACTCTTTCCTTGCTATTGCATACACGTAAGATAGCGGCTTGTTAAAGCAACTGCGTTAGCTATTGGTCCTTTCCGTCTCGTTCTTTTGTGGCCACGGTCTTAGACAAATCTTCCCCCTTTTTTCTTTAAGATCATTTTCTTCTGGGCATAGTAAAGCTCATCCATTCAGATGAACTTGTCAGCTTGAAAATGGAAGTCTTGCAAGTTTTTGCAGCCGTTAACAAAGAGTTGCTTCCAAAAGGGAGTGTTATCAATTAAGCCAGAATGAACGACTATAAGCTTATCTTGATCGTTTATGTCCTTGTCCTTTAAAGCTTCAACATTAAACTACCTCTAGTAATCTCCCAAGGACTCTCCCTGTCTTTGTTTTATCTTGGCCAAAACTGTGTAGTCGATCATGGGATCTTTGCAGACGTAGAATTAGGTAGAAAATTCATAAGAAAACCGCTTCCACGAGTATATTTTTTTCACGGTACTGCTTTTACCATTTTGCTACTGCTCCATGGAGAGTGACTGGGAACAAATGACATCTAACAGCTCCAGATGCATTGTATAGGTCCTTTTGGCTGTCAAAAGCTATCAGATGATCATCCGGGTCTGTAACCCCGTGATACTTCATTGATGGGATCTTGACATGCGGCGGGATAACCGTGGCCATGATCTCATCATTGAAAGGAGGCACTCTTTCACTGTCATTAACATTCTCTTCCATTGTTCTCTACCCTTTTGAATCCGTAGCATCTTTTATCACCTTTTCAACGGCATCTTTTAGGTAAGCTTCAACATTGCCATAGTTCTTCTGGTTTGGGCAATATTCCTTTGATGTTGAACTCCCAGACTGTTCAAGTGATTTGTCGGGATTCCTTCTCTAATGGTTAGCTTTCGATTAGGGAAGTTCTTTGAGCACGTGAGATCCACTTTGCCTTTATACACATTGGAATTAGCTTTTAGATTCCTTCTGGGGACACCACCTCATCCCCTTGAGTTGACTTCTGAATCTTGGTGAATTTTGAGATAGAGCCAGCTTAACTAGCTTGTGCATCTCATGTAGCTGCTGTTCCAAGTATTTAATTTTGGCTGTATTCTCGTCTTGTTGTGTTTGTGATAAAGTTTTCCCAGAAACAGCTCCATCATGATTAAAAGATGGAGCTGTATTCTCCTCCAAAGTAGTGGTAGACAAGTCCCTCTTCAATTCCACTAAACCATTTTGATCTCATTTTTCCTACGTAAGACAAGTGAGCTACAATTAGTTTGTAATACAGCGACAAGGGCAGAGGTTTGAGCCTTCCATCTAGCGCCAAAAATATTAACAAGAAAACTTGTCAACATCCCCGATGCCACGTGAAAGGTCTCAAACGAATCCATGTTGATGGAAGAATCTCTTCCTTTGAAGCATACCTTTCGACCAGATTGTCATAGTCGAAAGGGTTTAAGAAGATTGCACTTACTTTCGACTTGGTTGGCTAAATCAAAAGGGTCTAAAGAGCTATCCTCACCTTTCGACTGGGTTGACTTAGTCGAAAGGATTCAAGGAATCAATCTAGGGGGACAACATCTGTTTGAATTCTTTCATTTTGGTGGGTCGAACGTAATTAATCCTCTTAGCTTTTCATTCCTTTCGATTGTGTCAAAAGGTATCTTTCTGGTCCTTTCGATCATGTCGAAAGGGATGCATATTCCATTAAAATGTCACGGCTGCTTTCGACTTCATGGCCTCGTTAAATTTGATGTGAAACCCTTTCGAATGGGTTGCAGAAGTATCTGGAGATAAACCCTTTCGAATAAGTTCCTCCCCTAATAGTTATTAGTCAATCATCAACTAAAATCCTTTTGAAGCACCCCTTTCGATCGTGTCAAAAGGGATTCCACTCTTTCGAAACGGTTCTAGCTTATAATTGCCTAAGATTCACTCTAATTTCCTTATATAAGATCGACCTGGGTGTTTTCCGGTTTCATAATTCATCATGGTCAAAACCTCATCATCATTCCTATTTCTAGTGTGAAATGTCGGTTTCGATGATGATGTTTTTCGACCAGAGATCCCTAAGTCAATCCTATGCATTGCATAGACCAAAAGGAGATTAAAAGAATAGATTAGAATCATGTGCAATCGATCATTCGATTAGCTAATGATCTAAATGATCTTCCTCGAACTCCTTATTGAATAAGCCATCACTCGTTTATTAACAATCCAAAATGAGTTACAAGAGATAGAACTTTTTTTTCCAATTTGATTTAGGGATTTAATCAAACTTAACTGCAATTAAGAGAGTGGAGAAAAAGAAATGAATTCAAGATTTTAGAATTTGGTCTCTAAAACCGGACCCCTTGGGTCATATTTATAGATGCAGATCGGCCCCCTTCCATGCCTATGCTTCTGATTGGGTCGAAGGGACCCCTATTTATATACCGCTCCAACCCTTTTGACTTAGTCGAAAGGCCGTAACTCCTTTCGACGCTGTCGGAAGGCATCTTTTTGCGCTTTTTGATCTTCTCTTGCGCTTCCTTTATCTTCTTTTGGACCTTTCAACTGAGTCGAAAGGGACCTTTGACAACCTTTCGCCTTTGTTGAACTTCAAGCAATGCTTCCTTCATAACACCTTTCAACGTCGTCGAAAGGTTTCCAAACGCGTCTTTTCTTTCATGTTGTCTTGTTGCTACTGGAAATAAGATAGAAACCTCCGACTCCGTCGATAGGTTGCTCATACTGGTTTCGAAGATATTGAAATACTAATGGTTTCGATGATGTTGGGTAACCTTCGAATGCATGCCTGAGAATTGAGACGAAACATTCCCCTAATATTATCAGCATTGACCGGTTCGAAAGGCATGTCAATATTTTCGAAAGGGCTATGATAAGGGCGAAACCTTCAGATCCGAAAGGTTTAGCGTGTAAGTGGGAGATTATTATCCATTGCCTTTGAAAGGTGGTTCCGAAGTTGTTTCTGCTTATTTATCTGTGTTGAAAGGTTGAAAATGGCGGAAGGATATTCCTATTTCCATCTGAATCGGAAGTCTTCACACTGTAAGAGCAGTTGGCACCTTCGACTCCTTCGAAACTTTCTTCATTTCTTCGAAACGTCTTCTGATGACCACTGACGAAACCTATGTTGTCACTTCATCGAAACCTCATTCTCATTAACCTTCTTTCATACTTCTGCCTTTGAGTTGATTTTATGGCTAACAACAGTTATAAATGTCTTTTTTTTTTGGATTCAAATGATTTTAGTTGAATAATTGCCAATAAGTAAGGATCTACTAGAAATAATTGCAGACGTACATGTCATTATTCATAATAGTTGCATACATCTCTACGATTATTATGAATAATTGCAAAGAAATTCTCATGATCATTGAAAATTAAATCATCAATGCAATAACAACATTGAAGAATACAATGCAATAATTGAGAAAATATGAAGATCTGCAGTTTTAGTTTGATTTTGATGTTCGATTTCGGATTCGAAATGTTGAAACTGAATTTGACGATGCTTCTGTAAATTAATCTGTTGATAATGAAATTGTTGATTTGTTGATAATAATTTTTTTGATTATTTACTGTAAAATAGATGAAGAAAGAAATACATGCGTGAATTTATTCTATGAGATTGGGAGTAATTTGGTAAGTAAAACAGAAGAATTGGAAAATAGAGATGTGATTTATAAATTATTTTTGAGGAGAATGTTTTGTGTATTTTGAAACATATTAAGAATGTGAACCAACGCACCATTTAATATTCAACATATACAATATTATACGTCGTCGTCATTACAAATTTACATAATACGTGAGGGCATATTGCGTGGGGTAACATGGATTCGAAACAGAAGTAAATGCTATTTTAGTAACTTGGATTCGAAACAGAAGTAAATGCTGTTTTAATAACTTGTTCTTGGTTTTTGAATTCTAATTATAGATTTTATACTTAGTGTGTTCACAAGCGCATTCTATTTTTCTCTTTCTAATACCATGACTAATAAGTACCATAACATTTTACACTATACACTTTTTAACATCAGACCTTTTTAGGAGGCTACAAAAGGCATCATGTTCGACTACTTTTTGAACGAAGAACAACCGCCGATTAATACCATTTTCTACCGTTATACACCATCGAACAATGTAAACGGTATTGGTCGACGGTTGTTCGTCGTACAAAACGACCTTACACGATGGTTGATTATCGTTTGAAATGACTTTGACATTAAAAAGCACACAAATTTTATTTCTTTTTTTCTTCTCGATATTATAATGAGAAAAACTGAATGTCATTAGCAACACACTATTTATATAACGATAACAATGATTTGATAACGACGTATTTGAAAACAATTATGGTTATTTGCAAATCTTTTATGTTAATTTCGAATCAAGCTTGCGTGATTTTCAATGTTGTTTTGGTCTTCGATTTCACAAATTGATTGAAAGGGAGATGCTGGAAAATGGGACATCACCCATTAATTATTAGTAAAATACATGTAATAACTGACAAGGAACCTTATGCCTTTAGTACATGATACGAATGACCGAGGTTTGAAAATGATTCACAAAATCCAGATTGGTCAAAGTCCATGCCATAAAGTTTTGACCACGCAACATGTAACTAGAGTAGATGCTTCTGCGCCACATTATATTTTCTCGAGACTCAAGAATGTTACAATGCAGAATTTTCTGCTACATGATTAAGTCCCTACTATCCATGATCATTCTACATAGCCATATACGTTCAAGCAAATAATTTTTTAATAGACAACTTTCGAGTTATCTGGAAAATAATGAAAACGCCGAGATTATTTCCGAAATTCAAACACAACAATATGACATAAACTATCTAAATTTATCTTATGACAGCAGTTAAAGGTGAAAAGTCTTCCTCATGTACATGACTACTCAACCTATATATATGCAGCATAATGTTAGCAAAACTCTCATAACGCAAATAAAAGGTTAAAATAAATTAGAATATATAAGAAGGCTGCGAAAGTATGCTGGGAATTAGGAAAGAAGGAATGAAGAAGATGAAGAGAAGAGTTGGTCCTTTCAGTAATAGTCCTGATATGGTAGGCACTTCTTCGGCCACAACCATTACAACTGCAAGTGGGCAAGTGATGACAGTCTCCGAGTTCATTTCGCAGCTTGGTAAGAATCATGTATAGATTTAATTCCAGTATATGTTGGAATTCATGATATATGTACACGTAAATCTGAATGCAGATGAAGCTGCAAAAAGAAGATTGGATAGAATGAATGAAAAATTGGTATGCTTGGAGATGCAAATGGAAGCAATTGAGGCTGAAATCCAAAGAGCAAATGACACTGCTTCTGCTGTGTAAATTATGATTTCTAACCAAATATATGTACCAGTGTATAATGCTAGTGTGGTATTTAGACTGAATGACGTACTATATGTCTAATTATAATGAAGCCATTTGTAGTCTATTTTCTGGTTTGATGCTTAATTTTTCTCTGTGCGTTTTGTAGAAATAACATTTCAGGCGAGGCTTGGACTTAAGAGGCCCATTCTGGAAAATGATGTATGTTGTTTTTAAATCTCATATATGATTATTCATAGCAACACGATTTCGTAGACACATAGTGTGTGTGCATGTATATATACACATATGTATACACACACAAACATTTCGAAAATGAAAGAGGGTCGTAAAGACTTAGAAGAGATTATGACTTTTGATGTAAAAGTTAGCATGTTTTTAATAGTGCATTTATCTTGAACATTTTGGATGCAATTCAACACAATATTAATACAAATGGATGTCAAACAAATCTAATCAACACGAACGGTGAGGAAATACACACATCAGAACTTTTATAGTGGGTTGATCTAAATCAATCTCCGCCCATTGATTTGTATGACTAAAGTAGTGATCGCTATCTAAACATCGAAATCAATATAAAACACCAAAGGGATTAAGAGAAGTTATGTAGTATATCTAGTTGAAGTAGTGTATATCGGATCTGAAAGTGTTTGAAATATTCAAAATATCTTCTCTCAGTTATTTAGGTTTATCAAACCGACCGTTATAGAGGTTTGCTTACTGTTACTGGTCAAAATCAATTTTTATGAAGTCCAAAAATCATGGATACTGTCTCACTGTGACTTATGAACAGAAGCTTTCCTCCACGATTTATGAACACAAGCTTTCCTCCTACTACTTTCTTACTTCTTCGACGGCAAGAGTAAAATCTCTCCCCAATCTGCCGTTCAAATTCTAGATCCTTTGATTAATTCTTCTCTGAAAAAAGAAAGTCAAATAGATCGAACCCTAGATCAGCACGTCAAACCTACGTAAACAGATCAAATCCCAAACACATTGAATTGTCGCTCTAATCTTCGCCGCCTTCCACCAGACGCGGCAACACACCTCCACGTCAGACCATCAGGACGTGTTGCCGCCTAATGAATTGTTGTTTCCTCCTCCCGGATCCCGCTGTCATGTTACATCCTCCAGACTATTTTCCTGTATTTTTGTTCTTGTATATGTGATTTTAAACAGGAACGATTTGATAGCATTATAAATACTTGCATAGGAGATGTTTGACATGCTTATATTTGCTTTGAAATTTTTGTGCTCATAGCAATTTGAGTATTATTTTTGTATGCATCAGATGCAATAATTAACATTTGAAAAAAATGCATTAATTTTAACATCATCACCCTTAATGACTTTTTTCAAATATAAACATTTATGTGCCTTATATTTGCTATCAGCACCAGACGCAGCAACTCACCTACCATCAGGACGTGTTGCCGCCTAATGAATTGTCGTTTCCTCCTCCC
Source organism: Allium cepa (assembly GCA_030765085.1). Taxonomy (NCBI): domain Eukaryota; kingdom Viridiplantae; phylum Streptophyta; class Magnoliopsida; order Asparagales; family Amaryllidaceae; genus Allium; species Allium cepa. The sequence goes on from CM060943.1 coordinate 437,629,073, forward strand.
GGATTCTGCTGTCATGCTGCATCCTCCAGACTATTTTCCAGTTATTTTTGTTCTTTTATATGTGATTTTAAACAAGAACGAGTTGATAGCATCATAAATACTTGCATAGGAGATGTTTGACGTGCTTATATTTGCTTTGAAATTTTTGTGCTGATAGCAATTTGAGTATTATTTTTGTATTAACATTTGAAAAAAATGTATTAATTTTAACATCATCACCCTTAATGACTTTTTTTCAAATATAAACATTTCTGTGCCTTATTGTTTTATCAAATGAGTTGTGTGCCAAATTATTTTTTCAACAAGGATGTGAGACGAATTACACCCCTTAGTTTATTTGAGTTGGTGAATAACTTTGATTTCCAAATTATTTGTACATTGCAATTGTAATGAAGTATATATTATCTATAATGTTTTACCTGTTAACAAAAAATTATTTGTTTGCTTAGTCCAAAGGTAACACGCTATTTATGTAACAGATGTCAATTTGACACATTGATTTAGGTTACATAAGACATGCTAGAGACAGAAATGAAGCTTTCATAGTAGTTTTTCTTCCTTATCGTACACTACATGGGTGAGCATGTTCTATACAATCAATGTTAATAAAGTTTTACAACGTGCGGTAGCTAGTTTGATTTTTCTACCCTTATTTCTAGGTTGGAAATATTCTATTCAAAAATGTGTATCTACTGTTTCCCATATCAACATATTGTCTTGCATGATCATTAAGAGAAATTATTCTCTGATTATTCAACGCATATATGTAATATGTTCACCAAATCAGTTGTGCAAGTTTTTTAACGAGATGGCTAATAGAATTATTGGTATGGTAATATGGGAAGGGGATTATAACATTGAATGTCTCTTTAGCAGCATAACATAGTTAAACAATGATCACTTTTTAATGTTTCTTTCTGAACCATGTTGTATGTAAACGAACTAGCATGAATTTTAGGTCGTCTGAGGAATTGAAATCAGTTTACATTCAGACAGATCCATTCCAGATTGTATGGTGCAGAATTTTTGTTATTTTTATGTTGCAGATTGTTTAGTCTATCATCAGAAATAATTTTTGTTCCAGTGCTTCCTGTGTTGTTTACAAAACTTATCAAACCGACCATTATGGAGGTTTTTATACTGTAAGGGAGCCTAAATAAATTTGCCTAAAAGCCGAATTTATTCAACATTAGTTATTCCACTGTCCTTAATTGTTTCACGCAACAGTTTATCTCAATTCTTTCTCGGATCTCCTCACTATGTCGTCTATTTCCTTTAGATTTTTAAATCAAATGTTATATGTTGTTAAAATGGTGGAATATACTTACCCATTCGTATATAGTATTGGGAATTCTTGAGGTAGATTTGATTTTGTTTATATGATTAAAAAGCATTCATTTTTATTGTTATAATTTTGATTGGAAGAATTATAATGTATGCTCTCTGCATATATTGTTGTATTTGTGCTCATTATTGTTGTCTGTCTCAATGCTGGCACATGAAATTTAAGAGTATTTCCAACAACTCCAAATAATAATAATGTTCTAAGTTTTAGCGAAGATTACAAGTAGTAATCTTCGAAGTAATTGTAACATCCCCGGATTTTAGCTCAGTTTCGATAATTGAATTAATTTTTGAAATTAAAATTGTGAATTAAATAGAGTTTTTTCCAAAATAAAATAAAATATTAGTTGTTTATAGATATTAATCTTAAATTTAATTGAAAATTAATTTGATTTGGAATTCAAGAATGAATATTTTATAAATAAAATTGGATTTATTAATTTTATATTTCCAAAGGACTAATATATATGGATATATATATATATATATATATATATATATATAATTATTTATTTGTAATGAATAATTTTTCAAATCATTTGTTTTAAATTGTATAAGTACAAAAAAAGAATGTAAGGAAACAAAATAGATAAACATATCACATAATTATGATAAAGTAAGGATTTAAAACTGAAATATAAACATATGAAGAAATAATTCATAATTAATAAAGTAGAAACATGAAACTTATTTCATAAATTAAACTAAAGCAAAGGGCTAAACATAAATCTATAAATAAATTCAAGACAAGGATATAAACATAAATATACAAAATTTTACAACTGTAAACTATTTAAAATGCATTTAAAAACATTTGTAATTAAATTAGCTTGCATAACGACAAGTGTCAAAGTTATTTATTTTCATTTGTTAAATAATAAGAGAATTCAAGCTATACATCTATACTCTCTTCTCAGTTTTCTTTCTTGCATCTAAAAATCTGAAAGAAACCAGAAAATGAAATTCAAAACAAAACCATCTCAACTCAAAAGCAAATTTCAAAACCTGGAAAACAAGAGAATAAAACCAGATGAAAACAAAAGCAAAAAGAATTAAAACCCGATTCAATATCCAGAAGCATTTCAAAGATCTGGAAAACAAAGAAACTTCAAATCTGAAAGCAATTCAGGGATCAAGTGTATATCAAAAACTGAAGAAAAAAAAAATTGAGCAAGCAAGTTAAAAAAAGGGGGGGAAACCTGGAAATCAAACTGAAGCAACCAGATAACCTGTAATCAATAAAAATCAGAGCTCAAGCAAAGTCAAATAATAATACAAGGTTCAACCTGAGCAACAGCAGATCAGGCAAAGATCAAAGATTTAAGCTCAACAATAAACAATTCAAGAGGAAAAGAAAAGAATCAATTTTCAGATTTAAAACGAAAACAGTTCTCTGTTCTTCTTTGCCAAGTAAGCAAACTCACTTTACCCTAATTTTATCTTGATGATTCCTGAAGTGATATGGTTGAATGATGGTGTGTACTTGCTTGCATGTTTATATATATGCGAATGACTGCGTGTACATGCTTGTATATATGAAAATAGATCCTGTTCTTAGTTGCAGGGTTCCAAATCTAAGCTTTAAATTCAAATTCACTTTGTAAAATCAATTTTAGGCTTAGAACTTTGAAGAGAAAATGTTTATAACAACATAAACTTATTTTTTAAAATAATCACAAGTAAAAATATGTGATAAATAATTCAAAATTTTGAAAATACAGAGGAAATCAATGACAGGTCAAATACTCAACCATCTGGAAATTAGTATTTGGTTATATAAAAAAAATTGTATTGAAAAATGATGAATTTAGGTAGTGGTTTCAAGATTTTTAAGTAAGTAATTGGCAAGTTATCTCAAATTTATTAAAATTTTCATTTTCGTCAAATCCCGACCAACGATGATGAACTGTTCGTCGATTTTAAGTCTGGATGTAGCTGGGACGTTGATGATCATGGAAAAAATGTTCGCAGGAGTCCCGGTTCATCGTGGTGGATAAGCGATGCAGATTTAGGGTTTGAGACGGTTTTTGGTTGATGTTGGAAGGGTGGGTCGTTCGAAGGCATGGTAGCATCAGAGTCGTTATGACTTTGGGAATGGATGCGTCATGGTCTGGTGCAGTCTTGGGTAAGATGGCGAGGTGGTCGGTGATTGGGATGGTCGTCGATGATGTGTTTAGTTGCTCGAAGTTTGGGTTCTAATGGAAGCTAATCTGCTCGATTTTGATTCTCGGTGGAGTTCGAAAATCGGGGTTATCAGATAGCTAGGGAAGGTCGCTGGAAACTTGTTGGAGCTCGTGGTGATGGTCGGAATCGACTAGGTCGCATGTGCATGTGCACGATGAGGCGTTGGTGTCAGTAGTTGCTACAGGCAGGAGAAGAAGAATTGGCTCGAGGCCAAACGCGGGGGAAAACTTGGCATTGGCTCGGGTTTTTTGTTCGTAATGAATCGTGTTCGTATCGAAGCATAATGGGTTGCGTGATTGCTCGAGAGTGTCTCAGGATTTTTGGCGATTTTACTCAGGTCTGGGAAGTTTGGGTTGAAAACAGTTTTTAAATTTCTAAAATTTAAACAAGTTTTTGAATTTCAGTTTTAATTAAGTTTAAAATACTTTCTTGATTAAATTTTCTTGATTAAGTTTTCATTAAGTTTTGAAATAATTATTTTGGAATTAGTTAAGTTCAAGTTTCCAAATGAATCCTTAAGTTTATTTTTAAGGAATAAATAAGTAATTTAAAGATAAATGTTTTATCTTAAATAATGTTTGATTAACTGAAGGGTTTTGAAATTGAACTATTTGTTAATGATAATTTATTTTATTTAAAGGATGTAATTAAGGGATTAAGTAAGTATAGTTACTTTGTGAAATTAAATTTAAGCTAATTATCTTGTGTGATTACAATTAAGGATAATTAATAAATTAAGATAAATTTATTAAGGTTAATTAATTACTTAAGACTAATTACTTAAAAAGTAATTAATTGATAATTAAAGTTAATTAATCAAGTATAATTAATTAATGTAATTAATCCATAATTTATGATTAGGGATAATCACTTATTAATTAAGGATAATTAATTAAATGACAATTAATTAAGGGTAAATTAATTAATGTGATTAATTAATAGATAATTAAATAATTTAAAGGATAATTATCTAATAATTAAAGGTAAGTAGATTTATTAGTTAAGGTTAATTAACTAATAATAAAAGGTTAATTAATTTACTTTTAAAGGATAATTAATTAAAATAGTTAATAATTAATAAATGTTAATTAACCTGGATTAGTGATTAATCTGGTTTAAATTAAATAGATGATCAATTAACCTTACTTATGGATGTTTGAATTGTATGAACTACTGTGAATTGTTTGATATCTCTACTTTGTGATGCTTTATGATTTGAATTGTTTTAATTTAAGTTGCGATGAATGTAATTTATTTATCTATAATGCATCTATATTATCGATCTACGATTCTGTGTATATAGATAAGCGTTATAGGATTATACCGCTTATCGATATTGCTGTGATTGAATCTGTGATGATTGAATGATGTTGCACTATTGGGTAAAACCCCTGGACTACACCATACACACACAAATATGGATTTCACGTGGAAATCAGTTAAGTCATAGATTTTTGAAATGGTTTTAAACTTGAATTTTTAATCCAAATGATTTTGGAAATGAATTGGGTGTTTTCAAAGATAAAAGTTATTTTAAATAACTTGATAAGGTTTTGAAGTTTAAATAGTTTGATTTGAATTTTAAATTCAAGATTTGAAATTGGATTCTATATTTGGGAATTATGGTTTTAAAAAGGCTATACAAGTTATAAATGTGTTTTAAACTATTTCAGAAGTATTGTTTTGGGAATTTGAATTTAACCCAAGTTTTATATTTAAAGAGCTTTAACTTGTGCAAATATAATTGAATTTTTCCGAAGCGAAAACTATTTGTTTTCAAATAATAATAGCTTTCATTTAAAGAAAGGATTTCCAAATTATGTTGAAAGATTTCGAGTTTGAAATGGAATTGAAATGTTTTGAAAGCTACGAATAAATCTTTGTGAAAGATGGTTGAACCTTGTTTTGAAATTAAAGAGGATTTTAAATGGTGTATCTTTTATATAAAATATTTGAAATGGAATTATTTTGTGGAAATGGTTTTGAAAGCTATAAACTGAATCTTTGATTTAAAGATTGGGTGAGTTAACCCAATTTGAAATTTGTTTTGAAAAGGCTGTGAATGAATCTTTATTAGAGATTGGTGAATTTGTTTTCAAATTGAAAAGGGATCTTAAAAGCGTATCTTTTGTATAAAAGATTTGAATTGGAAAGATATTAACGAATCTTTGTGACAGAATGGTGAACTTTGTGAAATGAATATTTTTGTTTAAAAGATTGGAAATGATCATTTGTTTTAACCATTTGAATGAAAGGTTTTGGGCTTTAAGCTATGATTTAACTGAGATCCCATTATCCATATGTTTTTAAATATTACGCTTACTATTGGTTTAGCCGGGAGAGGACTTTGTGTCATATAACCCATTCCGAATAGTGATACGACGGTATGGATAGCATTTGAAGACCGGTGGTGAAGACCGGATATTTTCGAAAGCGAAAGGATAACCCGTCGAATGTCTCTGCACCGAATGGCCCCCGGTATAGAGATTTGAGCACCCTTTGTGATGGGGAGTCTGCACGTGATTAGAGATTATCCGGATTGCAAGGGCTTCTTTGAAAGTGCCTCCAGTTCTGTTCGAACCCGTAACAGACTTGCATAGACGTGTCTCTGACGTTACACTTTGAGATGTAAAGCTAGTTCTATCAAATACATTTCTATTTGGTGGAAGAGATTTATTCTCTTAGCTTAACATCCTTCTCTGAGACGTACTAGCTCAGAGGTTATGTAGTTGATGGTTACTAGTGATACATTCCCAATTTGGCAATGCGGCATATGAAGTGCTGTTGATCATTTGTTGATCAAAGCAAGGCTTTGTGAAAAGCGTAGCTTTGTGGACGAGACTACATCAGGACCTCGCACCCCGGAAATGGTCGAAATAGGAAAGATGAAGCAAGGTTTTAGGGGTCGCGCCCCTAGGGTATGTCCATTTCTTCTGAGAGGTGGTATCATGGTCTGGAGCCTAGATATTTAACCTATGTAGTTACTGCAAATACATTACTTTGTGGTTGTTGGTCTCGAGTGCTCGGATAAAGTTGGTTACGACCAGGGATGGCATATCTTAGGTTTTACTCCCGAGAAGGGAGTAAACCGGTCTTGTATTGGCAGAGAACTGAGAGATGGCTCTCGGGGCGTCCCTCTAGAGGCGTACCCATGTGGCAGTAGGAAGTTCCTTGGCCTGACCATTTATTGAAAAATCCAAAGAAACAATACGCGTCCAGTACGGTTTTAGTTGTATAACATGCCATAGAATGTGGTGGTAACCTGCTAGTGAACATGGTAGTTATAGTAGGCATATGACGAAATGTTGTATGCTGGCTATGATTAATATTATACTTTCGAAAGGTTTTTCATTATGCACTAATAATAATATCAAATGATTTTCGCGTATCAAGCATTTTTGACTGTCATAAGGAGAAATCTCCTCCAAGTGTGCGTTTGCATTGTGTGTGTGGTGGGAGGCCTTATGATAGTTTCATTTTTCAAAAAGCATTGCAGATTCAACTTTAAAATCTTTTGTTTGTTTTAAAGATAAACTGTTTTTGTTTGCTCATACCAATCTCATGACTGACCCGGGGTTTATTGTTCCTTTCCTAAACTCTGGGTGCCCACAAATTTCCACACGGGCAGTCTAGAGTTGAGTTTTGCAGATAGTAGATATCGATTCAGTAGCTTTCAGCTTTCTCTTTGGTATTCTTTGGAGATTTTGGATATTGAAGTGTTTGATTAGAACGAATGACCTTGCTTAGCTTGGTACAACTTGATGGTGGTTCTCGCTTATTGGATTGGAGATCTTTGGAGTTTTGAGCCTTTGCAATTTGATACTGGAGTTATCTCTTTTGCTATTTGTTTTCCGTTGTTGTTTATTGTCTCTGATATTCTTGTATCATTTTGATATCATTGTTGTATATCATTAGATATTATATTCATTGGAGTTGTATATGATATTCATTTCTTTTCTTCCGCTATATTGTTATACTTGATGTGTTATAAGCTCCGACGAGCCAGATTCGACGTTTGAATCTGTGGCATTCGAGTACAAGTGAAGTACGGATGCCGATTTTCGAAGGTCGAGTCCAGACCGTCAAGTAATTCTACTGAACTTAATTGAGTAATTTTCCAATTGGGGATTACAAATGGGTGCGAGTGCTTGTTGAACAAGCTCTTGAGTCCAAACACATGTTAAACATGGTTAGGTTGGTCCATTGTTGACCAATAGGCACCTAGCTGATAGGTGCCGAGCTGCTTGTTGATCATACTATGAGCTTGCTCAAAGAGGTTAGGCATTTGTTTAACAATTTGCTGGAAGTGCTCTTATATTCATTAGGTAGCATAAAACAAGTTAATATTTACCTGGACATAAGGTATGATAAACCAAAACTAAGTAAATCTATGTACATGTTGGTCATCTTCAAAATAACAAAAATGATACTGCTGAATCTGATATCTTGCTGTTGAGATATAGAGGCTTGAAGCCGATTCAAGAACAATTTGCGCTTTACTAGTTTTTCTTTATTATGTAAAAATCTGACCATCTGAGGACTTTTTGGAACTCTCGTAAGTTAAGATTTATGTTAGTGATCTCTGTCGTAAAAATCGTTCTAGGCCCCTGCCTAGGCCTCGTTTGGGTGCCAGGCGAAACTTGCCACCTATCTATCTGCCTAGGCCTTCCTAGATGTGGAATACCGCATTATCTAAGCATATTAATACATTTCTAAGCAATTTTTAGGCACTGGTTGAGGGCTGATTTCTTATTTAAACAATTACACGCTAGCTTTAGACAATTTTGCCTCGTTGACTGCTTCTGTTCCCATCCAAACCCCTAGATTTTCATTTTGGATAAGTTAGTACTTAGAAAATACAAAAACATTATTAAAATTCATAAGGTTATCAAAAAAATCATAGTTTCGATTAATCTACGATTAATCTTCGTCCAAACGATTAATCCATAATCCCTACTTGCCATCTAATGTCCATCGAACGATTTTTACAACCTTGCTAGTGATAAACTTTTTGTTTTGCTATGCAGTACACTATTTAATTCAGTGTTCCATGGAACTACAAAGATGGATCGTGCTATAACATATTGTATCATTTTATTTTTCTATCTAAAGAACATCTTAACTTCACTAAGAGTTTATGTTCACTGGTATTACTGATTTTACAGGGGGTTGCAACTGCTGCAGTAAGGAAAGGATGACTCTATGTCTTTGACCTTTGCAATCAGTATAAAAAGAACACCCTTGTTACGTTAAAGTTGACACCAATTCAAATGTACATCTTGTTCCAACTCTTAATCATTTCTATGTTTTAATCACAAAAAATGATGTTATAAGTAACTGGAAAGGTTATGGGACTAATTAACATTGCAGATTTCAACTATTTTCACTGTATCGGATATTTTGCCCTCTATCAAGGCTATTGCTTCTCTAAAATTTCTAGACTATAATGCCAGAAAGGTAAACTTATCTTCGTTTCTTTCGTAATCAAACTGTAAGCTTTTATGTTTATTTCATTTAATTTCTTTTTTCAGGCGACAGTGCAATATTTTCATCACCATGCAGGATTTTCTTCAGTTGTAGCTCTGAAGCAAACACCTGTAGTTGACTTTTCTATAACCATATGAGCTCAAGAGTGCAGAGGCCAGTTTTGATACAGCATCTGGAAATTTTACCAAGTATAACGCAGGAATTAGCATGTCAAGACTTGACACTATTGCTTCCGTTATTTTGTAAGTGGTTAAAACTAATCTGGTGCTGCTCAATTTTTAATAATGCTTTCATTTGTTGATAAAAACTTCATATCTCATCTCCAGTGTTAAACATTATTTGTTTGAAGATCACGAATTCTAAGGATATGATTGGAAAATAGTTCACTTAATGATATAAATTAAACATTCCAGTTCCACCTTGACTAAATATATTTTTAGAATTTTTGTTTGACTCTTAATTTTGATAAGTACTAACCAATCCTAAACATGGTTTAAACTGGATCTGGCAACATATTATGTATTCACCTATACAACAGATCTGAAGATCACTCTATAAAAACAAGACATGCTAAAAATGGTTTTATCATTCAATGAGTATCGAATTTGTAGCAAAGTTTTGTTATTGAAGTGTAAAAATCAAATAACAATCTCATAACCATACATCATACTGAATATGAAAATTTTCAGAATCTAAGTCAGAAATATTATTCAATGTTATATGAGGAAAATAGGCACAACGACAAACTTTTAAGAAAAAACCTAGAGGCCAATGATTTTTATTTTATTTTTATTTCTAAGGACAGTGCTGATTATAACTAGTTGTGATAACCCAGAATTTTTGACATATGTTAATTGGCAATTAGCAGGATTTAATTTATTAGAATAATAATTTGTAAATTAAAAAAATAAAATTTGCTAATTTAAGATGTCTGGATGTATATATAAGTGGATTGGAAACTATAATAACAGTTGAATTAAAATAATGAATCTTATAGTAAATTATTAATTTTATAAATAGATATGTGTAAACTCCATAATGATGAAAATCTTAAGTATATACATATATAAATTCATTGTGGAAATATAATCCTAGTAAACATATTAAGATAATCATTTAAATAAATGGGTAAAATTTATCTTTTCAAAACAAATAAATTATGTGTTGTTTTTGTATGTGTGTGTGTGTGTGTGTGTGTATATATATATATATATATATATATATATATATATATATATATATATATAGTTAGCAAGTAAGGTTTGATTTTGAAATTCAAAACATCTTAGAATAAATTGGTTCCAAAATTTTATATTTAAAAAAGTTGGTGTGTATATGTAATTATTTATAAGTGTTTAAATTGGGATTTCATTTCAATTTCTTTTAAAGTAAATATAGATTAATAAAAGAAAGGTTAAAAGATAAGGATACATATAAACTATATTTTAGATATTTTTATAAATATATATATATATATAAATACATATAAAAATATATTAATACATGAACATTACAAATGTAAGATAAGTATATATATATTTCTACAAATGTAAGATAGATATAACATAAAAATGAAAATTATAAGATATTTCAACAAATGTCATTTTTTTATGAATAAAAAATTAATAAGACATACATATGTCTACTCCTTTTTTTCATTTTTCTCTTTAGTTTTCATTATCAAATAAATAAGAAAATCTTAAAGCCTGTAACCAAATCAGAAAAGAATAGAAATAAAAATCCAAAAAAAATATCAAATTCTCAAATCTGAAGCTCAGCAAAATTCATTTGAATTAAATTCAGTTTCAAATCAAGTAGCAAGTCAATTTCCAGTCCACAAAGCAAAATCTTTTCCAGGCTTCAAGAATTTTTCTCTCTGTTTAGCAAGTTCCGGCGAGTAAACAAAAACCTTTCAAGCTAATTTTTTTTTTGGATGCCTGTGATAGATCCGTGTTGAAATGTTGTATATCTGGTTTTGCATGAATGTTTTTTGGGTTATGTTTAATCCCCTATGCAAGTAGATGTGTATATCTGTGTGAATATACACACACACACACACACACACACATACACTTCTCTGTTAATTTACAGGTTTCATTTTTCATTTGAAATTCAAATATCTTTCTACAACCAAATTTAGACCTCGATTTTAAATGAAATATGATCATTGCACAGTAGTATTAATTTTAAAAATAGATTCAAGGATATACATTTAGTATTTAACTCAAAATTTATAAATTACAGTAGAAATCAAAGAAATGGGTAAAAATCGAATGTTTTAATTTAAACCTTTGATTATATAATCTGGTTCGTGGAGCAAAATCATGAATTTAGGTGCATAAATTGAGATTTTTAGTTTGGGAATTGATGAGATAATCGGGTTTGAATGAACTTGGGTTTATCACCAATTCCTGGCTATCGGCACGGTGGATGTCTTTAAGATCGCGGTCGAAGCTGACTGGAGGGTTGACAAACATGAGAAAAATGCTCGTTGATTTTTATAATGGCCAGGGAGGACATGCGAAGGGGAATTAGGGTTTGATCACCTGTTTGGATCGACGAAGGAACGATGATAGTTGCGAGGCCATAGGCGATCTGAAAGTAATCGCGAGTGTGGGAAACGACGTGGGAGTCGATGTTGTAACTCTGGTCAATCTCGCGCGTACTCCGGTGATCAGAATCGACGGTGGTGGTGAAGTTTGGCATCAGTGATGGGTTTCGGTTTTCGTCTAGGCAGCTTGATTTTTGTTTTGGACGAGACTGGTGAAATTGGGTGGCCAGGTCGACAGTGGAGATGGTCGTCGACTTGAGGAGGGGCACGGCGTGGATCATCGATGGCCAGAATGTAAGCGCACATGCACGGTGCACCTATGTGCTCTGGGTCGTGATAGCTTTGGGGAAGATGATGGTGGCTCGGGGTTTATATGAGTTTTTTCTCGTGTTTGCTTCGAAGGGGTAGGCGATTCGCGTGTGACTCGGGGAGAAATTATAGTTGGCTCGGGAAAATAGGAAGGAGGACTCGAGTTAATTTTCGAGTTGATCGTGTGTGTTAAACTTTCTGGTTTTTAAGTTTTAACAGCCTAAGTTTAATAAAAAAAAAGAGTAAGGGAACTCAGGAAAATGTTTTGAGTCCTCAAAGTTATTAAGTTTAACAAGTTAAGTTTAAATTTATTTTTCTTTAAAAGTATTCTAAGTACTAATTGATTAATTAACGTTTGATGATTAAAGTTGAGAAGTTTATATTAATCCTTATTTGTTTATAAACTTAATTAAGCAATGAGATTAACGTTAATTAATTAAGATTAATTAATCAATGTAATTAATTAGAGTTAGTTAATTAAGTTGAATTAATCAATGTAATTAAGGTTAATTGACTGATTAAGGTAAGATAATTAGTAATAATAATTAAAAGAATATTAAGTAATTAAGGATTAATTAAAAATTTAATTAAGGATTAGTTGATCAATTAAGAATGGTTAATTAATTTAATAAAAAATGGTTTGTAATTAACCAATGTTAAGTAAGCTAAGTTAAATAACTAATTCTTAGTAAAGTAATTAAGGAAGGGTTACTCGGTGTAATTAGTTAAATGATTAATTAAAGTAAGTGATTAAAGGATAGTTAATCCTGAATGTGATTAATTTAAAGAGCAATTAATGAAAGTAATTAGAGGATCATTAATTTATTTGCTGTGAGTAATTAAACTGAATGGTTAAAGGATAATTAATTTATGTAATTAATTTAGGGCTAATTACTTAGAGAATGTTTAATCAAGGATGATAAATTGAGAAAAATGATTAAAGGATATTTAATTATTAGTTGTAATTAAATAATTATTAAGTACACAGGATTAAAGGTAATCTAAGTAATTAAAGTTGGTAATTAAATTAAGATTTGAACATCTAATTTAACTTGTTATGGATGATTGAATGGTATTGGATGATTTGGTTTATATCTAATCCGATAGCATATAACGAATCATGATATGTTATGAAGGGTGAACTGTGATATTGTGAGTTATCTATCGATAATTAATTTGTTGTGTGGCTATGATATTTTTGTATATAGTTGATTTGTATCCACTTAAACTGGAAATAAGATGACACTGGATTCAAAGAGACCGGGGTCGGGTATTAGTACATACCGAAACCACTTCGATTTGAAATCTTCTATAATTCTTTATAGATTTGATACGTGAAATCAATAGGCTGGAGTGGAATGATTTAAGTGAATAGGACCATTTAATCTAAGTTTTGGTACTTAGATATTGATGTGCGAAATTAGTGATGTCCATAACAAATTGTGAAATTGTAAATTGATGCGAGTTACCCCGAATTTTAAATAAGTTTTATGATTTGATATTTCATGTTAGATGGTTTACTCATGGTGGTTTTCGGCCTGACCCGGGTGTTACTTTGATGTAATGCTCAAATCAGACCGAGTGTTACATATTTTCAGGTAAGGACGTTCTGGAGCTCAGGAGGCGAGCTGGATGGCAGAAACGTATGGAAGTTTATTCCGTTGTGATATTGTAGTCAATCAAGACATGTTGATTTTAACTGTCCAGTGTTTGTGTAAATGTTGAAAACTCTGATATATTGTATGCAATTTAACCGATACAGCTTCTTTGTGTAAATATTATTTTATGATATTACATTTGATCCACTGTGAATGTGAGATTCTGTGTCTTGTTTTCTATTTTCTTCTTCTATCTCTTTTCTTCTTTTCCTATCTATCCGGAAATTTCGAGATCGAAATTCTTGGGCCTTTACATTTGGTATCAGAGCCAGGGTAAACGAGAACCTTGGCTCTGGTGGGGGGATACTCATTAAGGATAGGGTCAATGGTACCCTAGGATGAGTTGAGTGTAGTATATATGAGAGCGTATTGTTATTTTCTTGTAAAATGATTTTAAAAATGGTTTTTTTATATAAGTTTATCTTTGATATATAAATAAATAATCTTTCTAATTATTAAATATATTAAAGAAATTGGTTGTTGATTATTGGAATAAAATAAAATAATGAGAATCAGTGATACAACCAAATTGAAATTGACTTAAGATAAGTTTGAAATGAATTGGTATCCAGATATGATAATCTTGGGTATTATCATAAATGGTTATTGTGTTTAATAAAGAAATATTTGTTAATGAGTAAGCAAATAAAGTGAATTTTTAGATGAGTATAACTTGTAAGTTGAAGTGGGGTTTAAATTATGAAGTTTTGAACTCTAGAAAACATTTGAAATTGTTTTCAGAACGTTAAAAGAAATAATAAATAATACTATTCTGAATATTTTTGAATGTGATTTTATTTTAAAATAAGAGTTGTTTGAAAGCTTTAAAGCAAATTATTTTGAATTAAAACCAAAGGTGGTCTAGATTTTAAAAATATGGCTTGGTGGGCTAAGAAATAAATATGAATATATGCGTGGATATACATAATATCAAAGATGATTTGAAATAAACTCTAAAGTGATGGGTTTTGATTTTCCCTGAAGTGTGATGTAAAAACCCAAAGAAAAAAAATAAGTTTTTGAACTTTTAAGTGATAGAAATTTGAAATTTGAAATGGAAAATTCAAATTTTGAGTGGGATTAATGGGATTAAATTGAATTTAACTTAGAAGAAGTTAAATAAGTTTGAATGAACAACCTGATTTGGAAATTTCAAGATGAAAATTGAGATTTAACTTGGAAATTTAAATGGTTGATTTGAATTGGGAGCTTGTGTGATCTCAAAATGGGTTTGAGATCTGGAAATTGGAAATGGATGGATGTTTTAAAATAATTTGGATAATATTATCCTATTGTTATTAATAATCTTTAAATTGAGAATTGGATTTGTTTAAATGTATAAAGAAATGGATTGTGGTAATATATTCATTATTGAAATAAAAGGGAAATTAAACTTTAATTTGAAATTAAGGATATGGAATCACTTTGAACCTAAGATTTGAATGTTAAGGATTTGAATTTGTAAACTAAAATTGTTAAGAATCGGTTTCAAAGTTGGAAGATAAAATTGGGTAATAAACTAAATTTTAAAATATAAAATTGTTTTGAACTCTTATGTGAACTTTGAAATAAGTTAATTTAAAATGGAATTTTGAAATTTGGACACAGAATTAAATTATTTAAAGATTTAGAATGTTGGTTTAAAAATAAAAGTTAATTTGATTTAAGGGATTAAATCAAAATTTAAACTTAACTCGAGTTTATATAATTTGAGTTGGTTAAAAGTTGAGATTTGAATTGAATTAGTTCAAATTGAATTTGATTTGAATTAGTTGGAACTGTGATTGAAGATGGATAAGTTTAAAATTCCAATGGAAAATTTGAATTGGATTAATTTTCAATGGAAATTGAAGTTATTTAAATTGGAATTGAGTCAATTTAAATGGAAGTGGAAATTTAAATTGAATTGATAGGAATGAAGATTGGGAATTGAGCGGTTTGGCTCTGGACTATTTTCAATATAAATTGTTTTAATATAAACCTATTTATTTTTCCAAGACTATTTATATATACAACCTTTCTTTTTAAACCCCGAACTATTTTATACTTATTTTATAATTATTTTTGAAACTATTTAACTGCTTTTCAACTGTTTTATAAACTAATTACTGTTTTTCAACTGTTTTATAAACTAATTACTATTTTTCAACTGTTTTATAACTAATTACTATTTATAGCTATTTTACAATTATTTTATAACTACTTAACTATTTTACATCTATCTTACAAACTAATAATTATTTTTCAACTGCTTATCTATTTTTAAATCTTCAAGCTATTTTCTAAATTTAAGCTGGACAGAGTTCAAACTGTTTATGTTAAATAACCATTTGAGGTAAGAATTGAAGTGATAATCCAAATGGGAATTAAAGTTACTGTGAATAAGTGAGTAGAAATAAAATAAATGTGAATAGGAAGAAAATTGATTTGGCTAATAATCAATGAGGACAGATACGTAGGATGTACGTATATTATTCTATTCGCATAACGATTTGATCCAGATTCGAGCACAGAATTTCGAGATAGTATATCGATCCAAGATAGGTTTTTTCACTTGATTTTCGACAACAAACCTGGATATGGATTGTTGATTGATTCTGGATATTCTCTATCATGGTTAGGCTATGCAAGGAGAATGACGGTTTCTGATCAAGAAACTAGATCTGAGTCGGCACTAGGAAATCGATTGGACGATACTAGTTCGGAAAAGAAATTGTGTGATCAAGTGAGCGATCAGATTGATATAGCATATGGATGATATGTGTGCATCATAAGAATTTGAATGTAATTGATATTGAAAATTTGTGGAAAAGAATTGTAAAATGGATTTTGAAATGAAAAGTATCTTAGTGAAATATATGATGAAATAAGGTGGAAGTTGGATATTTCTATAATTAGAACTCATTTTATAAAGAAGTAATATGGTTTATAATTTTATAAAGGAATAATAAAATTTGAATATTTGATTTGGAGTAAACAAAGTTATATATCTTTGTTATATAAGATAAATCTTCCCTTGTGAATCTATAGCTAGAAGGAAAGGTTTTTGAAAGTATTTGAAGTATAAAAAGGGAATTTATACAAGTTTGAAGAGATCCAAAGTTTTAAAAAAAAGTTATATATATATATATATATGCATATATAAAGGTTCTTATGAGAATGATTTTGAAGGAAAGGTTTTTGGAACCTATGGATTTGGAAAGGCTTTTGATTTTTGGAGAAAAATCGAATTTTGGAGATTTAGAAAGCCCAGTTTGAGAATTATCGATTTTTGGTTAACTGATTTTGCGTAAAGGAGCTTTATATGTGATTCATACTAGGTGTATGATTTGAAAAATACTATATGTGTATAATATAAAATGTTTTGAAAATGGCTCTGGGAAAAAGGTGCTCCCTTGAATGAACTTCTCAGGAGTACTATAGGTTGGTACTGCCTTGAGCCCCAAAGGGAGGAAGGCTCTAAAGTGGATCCTACAAGGAAGTCCGGACAAACTGAAGTTCCTGAGGATTATTGGGTAGCGAAAGTCGAGGGCGCTGATGCCTACGTAGGCATTTGGGTTATAATGTGACGATAGTATGACTCAATGTCACTGCGATCTACTGTGGACCATAGCAGAAATCGTGTAGAAGTGAGTGTCAACGATCTACGTTTGATTTTGCTGGCAAGGCAACGTAACATCGGTAGACTGCGATCTATGGTCGAGTGGAGTGAAGAAGTTTCATTCTTTGGCAGCGAAATTCGAGGGCGCTGATGCCTACAGTTATATGGGTTTTTGCTTTGGTAGCAATGAACCTCAGTTGTAGTTGCGATCTGTAGCCGGTTCCATGGCGTAATCGAGGAGCGCGGAGCGCCTATAGTTATCTATGGATTTTGTCGGGATGGCAACGTAACCATCGGGTTAACTGCGATCATGGATAGTGGTGATGATTACCAGAGCATTCTCACCAAAGATGTTTCCTCTATTTTCAAAAATGTTTTATATATTTTCAATAAAATTATTTTCCAAATGTTTTTCACTGGGTGTTGAAATGGGTTTGCCAAGTACTTATAGATTTTCAGTCTTACGCCTCATCAACGTATGACCGAATTTCTGTAAGAACAAGAACGGACTTGTTGAAAATCGAGTTATAAAATGATATTTTTATAAAAAACTATTTTGGCAATATCATATAGATTTTAAAGTGTTTTAAAAATGTTCAAAGAGAAAATTTAACTTATATTAAGTATTTTAATAAATTCTAGCTTCGTTCCTTTTCGAGGGCGAAAAGATTCAAAGAAGGAAGGAATGTGATAAACCGGAATTTTTGACATTCGTTAATTGGTAATTAGCAGGATTTAAGTTATTAGAATAATAATTTGTAAATTAAAACAAATAAAAATTGCTAATTTAAGATGTCTGGATGTATATAAGTGGACTGGAAACTACAACAATAGTTGAATTAAAATAATGAATCTTATAGTAAATTATTAATTTTATAAATAGATATGTGTAAACTCCATAATGATGAAAATCTTAAGTATATACATATATAAATTCATTGTGGAAATATAATCCTAGCAAACATATTAAGATAATCATTTAAACAAATGGGCAAAATTTATCTTTTCAAAAACAAATAAATTATGTGTTGTTTTTGTATGTATATATATAAGTGGTTGGCAAGTAAGGTTTGATTTTGAAATTCAAAACATCTTAGAATAAATTGGTTCTAAAATTTTATATTTTAAAATGCTGGCGTGTATATGTAATTATTTATAATTTTTTAAATTGGGATTTCATTTCAATTTCTTTTAAAGTAAATATAGATTAATAAAAGAAAGGTTAAAGACATGGATACATATAAACTAAATTTTAGATATTTTTATAAATACATATAAAAATATATTAATGCATAAACATTACAAATGTAAAATAAGTATATATAGTTTTACAAATGTAAGATAGATATAACATAAAAAGGACAAATGTAAGATATTTCAACAAGTGTATTTTTTTATGAATAAAAGATAAATAAGACATACATATGTCTACTCCTTTTTCATTTTTCTCTTTGGTTTTCATTATCAAAGAAATAAGAAAATTTTAAAGTCTGTAACCAAATCAGAAAAGAAATGTAAAAAATCATATAAAAAAAATCAAATTCTCAAATCTGAAGCTCAGCAAAATTCAAATGAATTAAATTCAGTTTCAAATCAAGTAGTAAGTCAATTTCCAGTTCACAAAGAAAAATATTTTCCAGGCTTCAAGAATTCTGCTCTCTGTTTAGCAGATTCCGGTGAGTAAACAAAAACCTTTCAAGCTAATTTTTTTTCTTTCTGGATGCCTGTGATGGATCTGTGTAGAAATGTTATATATCTGGTTTTGCATTAATGTTTTCTGGGTTATGTCTAAGCCCCTATATAAGTAGATGTGTATATCCATGTGAGTATATATATATATATATATATATATATATATTCTTTGCTAATTTGCTGGTTTCATTTTTCATTTGAAATTCAAATATCTTTCTACAATCAAATTTAGGCCTCGATTTTTTAATGAAATATGATCACTACAGAGTAGTATTAATTTTAAAAATAGATTCAAGGATATACATTTAGTATTTACTCAAAATTTATAAATTACAGTAGAAATCAAAGAAATGGGTAAAAATCGAATGTGCTACTTTAAACCTTTGATTATATAATCTGGTTCGTAGAGCAAAATCATGAATTTAGGTGTATGAATTGAGATTTTTTAGTTTAGGAATTGATGAGATAATCGGGTTTGAATGAACTAGGGTTTATCGCCAATTCCAGGCGATCGCACGGTGGATGTCTTCAAGATCGCGGTCGAAGCTGACTGGGGTTGACGAACATGAGAAAAATGCTCGGTGATTTTTCTGATGGCCAGGGAGGACTTGCGAAGGGGAATTAGGGTTCGATCACCTGTTTGGATTGATGATGGAACGGTGATAGTTGCGAGGCCGTCGGCGATCTGGAAGTGATCGCGAGTGTGGGAAATGATGTGGGAGTCGATGTTGTAACTCTGGTCAAGCTCGTGCGGACTCTGGCAATCAAAATCGACGGCGGTGGTGAAGTTTGGCATCGGTGATGGGTTCTTGTTTTCGTCTAGGCAGCTCGATTTTGTTTTGGGCAAGATTGGTGAAATTGGGTGGCCAGGTCGACAGTAGAGATGGTCGTCAACTTGAGGAGGGGCGCAACGTGGATCATCGATGGCCGGCACGTAAGTGCACATGCACGGTGCACCTATGTGCTCTAGGTCGTGATAGCTTTGGGGAAGATGATGGTGGCTTGGGTTTATACGCGTTTTTTCTCATGTTTGCTTCAAAGGGATAGGCGATTTGCGTGTGACTAGGGGAGAAATTACAGTTGGCTCGGGAAAATAGGAAAGAGGACTCGGGTTCATTTTCGAGTTGATTGTGTGTGTTATACTTTCTGGTTTTTATGTTTTAACAACCTAAGTTTAATTAAAAAAAGAGTAAGGGAACTCGGGAAAATGTTTTAAATCCTCAAAGTTATTAAGTTTAGCAAGTTAAGTTTAAATTTAATTTTCTTTAACTATTCTAGGTAATAATTGCTTAACTAACGTTTGATGATTAAAGTTGAGAAGCTTATATTAATCCTTATTTGTTTATAAACTTAATTAGCAATGAGATTAACGTTAATTAATTAAGATTAATTAATCAATGTAATTAATTAGAGTTAGTTAATTGAGTTGAATTAATCATTGTAATTAAGGTCAATTGACTGATTAAGGTAAGATAATTAGTAAGAATAATTAAATGAATATTAAGTAATTAAGGATTAATTAAGAATTTAATTAAGGATTAGTTGATTAATTAAGAATGGTTAATTAATTTAATAGCAAATGGTTTGTAATTAACCAATGTTAAGTAAGCTAAATAACTAACTCTTAGTGAAGTAATTAAGGAAGGGTTACTCAGTGTAATTGTTAAATGATTAATTAAAGTAAGTGATTAAAGGATAGTTAATCCTGAATGTGATTAATTTAAAGAGCAATTAATCGAAGTAATTAAAGGATCATGAATTTATTTGCTGTGAATAATTAAAGTGAATGGTTGAAGGATAATTGATTTATGTAATTAATTTAGGGCTAATTACTTAGAGAATGTTTAATCAAGGATGATAAATTGAGAAAAATTATTAAAGGATGTTTAATTATATGTTGTAGTTAACTAATTATTAAGTAAGCAGGATTAAAGGTAATCTAAGTAATTAAAGTTGGTAATTAAATTAAGATTTAAACATCTGATTTAACTTGTTATGGATGATTGAATGGCATTGGATGATTTGGTTTATATCTAATCTGATAGCTTATAATGAATCATGATATGTTATGAAGGGTGAACTGTGATGAGTTGTCCATCGGTAATTAATTTGCTGTGTAACTTTGATATTTTGTATATAGTTGATTTGTATCCACTTAAACTGGAAACAAGATGACAGTGGATTCGAAGAGACCTGGGTCGGGTATTAGTACATACCCGAAACCACTTCGATTTGAAATCTTCTACAATTCTTTATAGATTTGATATGTGAAATCAATATGCTGGAATGGAATGATTTAAGTGAATGGGACCATTTAATCTAAGTTTTAGTACTTAGATATTGATGTGTGAAATTAGTGATGTCTATAATAAATTGTGAAAGCGTAAATTTATACGAGTTACCAGGGGTTTTAAATAAGTTTTATGCTTTAGTATTTCATGTTAGATGGGTTTACTCACGTTGGTTTCCAGCCTGACCCGGGTGTTACTTTGATGTAATGCTCGGGTCAGACCGAGTATTACAGATTTTCAGGTAAGGACGTTCTGGAGCTCAAGAGGAGAGCTGGATGACAGGAACGCATGGATAGGAAATTTGGATAGGAAAACTCTCCATACATTCCTACCCAGCTCGCCTCCTGAGCTCCAGAACGTCCTTACCTAAAAATTTGTAATACTCGGTCTGACTACCTTCAGCTCAAAGTTCGAAGACCAACTCCTTGTTTAACATCGAAAATCGACAAAAACATCTTTTCTGATCATCTTGATATATCACACCATATACTAGCCTAATAATCGAGATCTTTATACCTAAATTCATCATTTTCTAATACAAATTTGATTAAGTAATCTAAACTCAAAATTATGGACATTTGATTTTTGACTAATCTTTGATTTCTCACTGTATACTCCCATTTTCAAAATATTTACGCAATATTTTCCCTTGAATATATTTTTATAAATGAAGTTAAACACATACAAATATTTTTTTCATTCAGAAATCAAAGTCCAAATTGTTTAGGTGGGATGTTTTAGATTTTGATCAGGTTTTAAAACCTGTAAATTATGAACAGAATTCCTAAACATTGCATTCCTATTTACACACACACACACAGATATATATATATATATATACATATATACAATAACATTTATCTTCATGCAAGAACTTATCACCACTATACTTCAAATATAATCACAACATCCACATATCAACAGATTCTAGTTTAAATAGGTTAGTTTACTCACCTCTGGAGGAATCAGAGAAGCTCTGGAAATTTTTGAATTTGCTTCCTGATCTTATTTTAATTGTTGCATGATCCAGGCTTTGATTGTTAATTTGAATCCAAAGCTTGATTTTTGCATTTGAATCTGGTCTGTAGATTTTGTTTTTGAGATGTTGTATTAGCTTGTTGTAGTTTTTATTGCTTTTAACTTTGCTTAATTTCAGGTTTTGATCTAAGTGATTCGCAGGCTTGCAAACAAACCTTTTTTCTGATTTCCAAGCTTAAAGCTCCCAGGTTGTATTCTGTAACAGATCAGTTTTTGCTTTTTTTTTTTCCAGGTTTTCGGGCACATTTATTTTACGAAAGAAAAAAAAAAGAAAGAATAGAAATTTATGTATACATATGTAGCTTTTCTTTTTATTTTATTCATTAATTCTAAAAAGAATAAATGACACTTTTTACATTGTATGATACTTACCTTAAATTTGTCTATTCATGATATAATTCTTATTACATTTGTAATTTGCATAAATTTGAATAATAATTCTCCTTTCATTTTCATATTATATTTATATTCTTATGTTTAATACTTTTACACATATATGACTTGTACATATATTAAAAGAAGGTATTAATCTTTGTTAAATCCTATTAAACTTAAGATATTAACTAAATTTTATTCATTAGTGTTTTATGTTTTGTTTTTTAATATATATGTTATTAATTTATATTTATACTTCTCATTTATTTGTACTTATATAACCTTTAAGAAAATAATTCTGATGCTAATTTATACATAATAAATTATGACATTCTTAAGATATTATTTTGAATTTTTAAATCCAAGTTTCATTTATAAACCATAAATGTATGTATGAAAATAAAATAGCTATCATATGATAAGTTTTGCATATATCTGTTTACATAAGTAAATAAATTTATCATAAGATTTATTATAGTTATTTATAAATATATTTATATATATCTAGATATTCTAAATTATCAGAATTCCTGTTACTTATCCACATAAAATCAGATAATTATTCAATTGTCAGATGACCAAAATCTGGGTTATCACAGTATATAAAGTGGACTTTGTGAAAAGTATAATGAGAATTTGGAGTAAGAGAAATATTAAAAAAGGAGTTATTAAAATTCATTTTCTAGTCCCTTTTATAAAATATTTGAAGGGATGTGTCAATTCATGAAGAGATGTAACCGAAAAACACAACTATTCAAAATTCAAAAGTCGTCTTTTCTGTTATACATAGGTCTGCGTACCCATGTAGCCTATATCGAGTTGTGTATGTTTTAAAAAATTGAAACACCATTAAGGTGTATCAAAATTCTAAACTCTTGTAAAATCATTTAAACATAGTTTCTGAATACTTTAATATATAAAACTCATATAAAATATTTGTTGAAATATGTTTCTAATATAAAATAAATAATTTGATAAGAGAGCATTCAAAGAAAAGAAGATTGCTATTTGAGGGCTTTGAAATTTAATCTAATGTTTGTTAACTATAAACTATAGTCTTAAACTCTTTGTGTATTTATCTCTAAACTCATGAGTCCTCAAATATCTTGATCATATCTGAATCTCGATCTCTAGTCTTTTGACTTATCTTTCTTTAAACCTAATTATCTTGTACTTGTATAATCCTATATAATATCCTGCAAAATATTCTATACAACTTGAAAAAACACCAGTGCCTATATTTATATGGCTGTTGTCATGAAAATCAATATTAGTGTTATTAACACTCTCTCCCTTTTTTATGATGACAACCATGTAAATATGTTTATTATGAAATATAATGAAACTTCCCCTAAATTGGTTAATTCTCCATATTTTGAATAACTCCCCCTTACTATGTGCATATATTATATTTTTTATATATTTTTCTTCCTCTTTATCATTAATGAAAATGGACAAAGTAAATAAACTCCTCCTAAATATGACATATATTAAATACTACTAAATGTGATAATGTTGTAGACAGAATCACAATCAATACTAATTGCAAAATAATATTATAATTAAGTACATATAAATAAGTTTCAACTATACATTTAAGACATATTATCTGTATCAAATGATTTATTTAGAACAAACCAAATTATAAAATCAAAGCAAATATACAGGTTTAAACAAACCACTTAAATAAGTTTAATAATACAATCCAAACCACGCTATCAAACTCAAACAAAATTATAAATTCAAATTAAAACAAACCAAACTTATATATATTCATGCCTAAAATACAAATTAATGTTTTGGTTTAATTATTGATGATTTGTGAATGCAACAATTTGGTTAGCGAAGACAAAAACTTCGCTTTTGTTCTATTAAATTTCCATAAATATCATAGTTAATCTCTCTTATGCGGTGCACTCCATCTTCATTTGCATCCTTGTTATCATCATCATTCTCTTCTTCTTCATCTTTCTCTTCATCATCTAGATCTATAGGGTTATGAATTGCAAGATTGATTATAGTATCCCCTTCTTCAATGACTATTGGATTGGATTGGTTATCCAGTAGATGGTTTTGCAAATTCTTTAACATTGTATCTTTCTTTTCTTGTTCGCTTTTGACCTGAATTTTCATGACTTCAATTTCAGTAAGCATGATAAGAACATGCTTCAATTCCTTTTCAATATTGCCTGGTTTAGAGAACGTGAAGGCACGAAATGGACTTGATTCTTCTCTTGGACGTTTGGAGTTAGATGGATCCATTTTTGATTAAGTAAATTTTGAGTTTTCAAAATGAAGATGATGAGAAAATGGGTTTGGAGGTAGAATATGGTGGTCAAATAATTTAATTTTGAATTTTAAAAGAAGGAGGGAAAAATAGTTTTCTAAAAACTGTTGGTATATCGACATATACTACCAGATATGTCTATATATACAGAATATTTTTCTTTTCAATTTTCTTTATAATTTGCAAATAAAAGTTATTATTATAATTTCTATAAATGAACATATTCCAAAATCTCTTCTTAATTTGATGAAAGTAGTTTGTGCTAATGGTTTAGTTAAATATCGGCTACTTGATTTTTGTATTTATAAGCTCTAGTATAATAATTTCGTTTTCTGCATTATCACTTAGGAAATGATGTCTTATATCGATATTTTTTTATCCCACATGACGTGTTGGGTTTCTAGATAGATTCATTGCACTGGTGTTATTACAATATATTGGTGATTGTTTTAAATTAGACATAAATCTTTTAGAGTATGTTGCATATAACTGACATGTGAACATGCTAATGCTGCTACGTATATTCTGCCTTTGTTGTGGATAGAAATGTGGAACTTTTCTTTTTTAATAAACCAAGATACAAGTGAGTCTCCCAAAAAGTGATAGGTTTCGCTCGTACTTTTTCGGTCAGACTTGGATCTAGCATAGCCAGCATCACTATATGATATTAAGTTAAAAGAATCTTCTTTTGGAAAGAAAAGCCCATAGCCTAAAGTGTTGTTAACATATCTTAAGATGCTTTTTATAGCTTTAAGATGTGCCTCTTTAGGTTATGAATGATATCTTACACATAGACATACACTATGCATGATATCCGGTCGGCTGTGATATAGAGTAAAGATCCTATTATACCACATATAGTTTTTGATCAACATCGTTTGAATTGTCTTCTTTATTAAGTTCCTCACTTGTTGGTGTTGATTTACTGCTTGTGTTAGACAGTTTAAATTTCTTTAATAATTCTTTAGAGTATTTTTCTTGACCTATAAATATTTCATTGTTTAACTGTCTTTTGTAAGCCTAAATAGAATGTTAATTCTCCCATGTGACTCATTTCAAATTCTCTAGTCATTATATTAGAAAATTCTTTATTTAATTGTTTATTTGTCGATGCAAAAATAATGTCATCAACATATATATATATATATACATATATATATATATGTATGTATGTATGTATGTATGTATGTATGTATAAGTTGAATATCATTATTAACTCATTTTATAAATAACACAGTATCTACTTTGCCTATTTCAAAATTAGATTATATAAAGTATGATAAGGGTCTTTCATACCAAACTTTAGGTGCTTGTTTCAAACCATTAAATGCCTTTTTTAATATGTAAACATGATTAGAGAGTTTTTCCATCTTCAAAAAGTGGGGGTCGTTCAACATATGCATCTTCTTTAACAAAACCATTTAAAAATGCATTTTTAACATCCATTTGAAATATTTAGTATTATTATGTCTTGCAAAAGCGAGTAGAATTCTTATGGCATCTAATTTAGCTATAGGGAAAATGTTTCATCAAAGTCTGTTCCTTCTTCTTGGTTGTATCCTTATGCGGATAAACGTGCATTATTTCTTATGACTTTTCCTTGTTCATTTAATTAATTTTATAAACCCACTTAGTTCCAATTATAGATTGATTTTCTGGTCGTGGAACTAATTCCCAAACATCGTTTCTAGTGAATCAATTTAATTCTTCTTGCATGGAAAATCCATGAACCTTCTATGGATGTTTCTTTTGGATTTTTTGGTTCGTTGGTTGAGATAAATGATACATTACTAAACTTATTTAGTTGATTTCTAGCTTTTACAGCTGATTCTATATTTTTTAGAACATTTTCCTCAAAATGGTCTTTCAAATATTTCTTTTTTTAATTTGAATTATTAGTATTATTATTTTATTGTTAGTAGTTCCATTTTCTGCAATCTCGTTATACTCATTGCAATTAAGATTTTAGTTTTCATCATTACTAATATTAGTTACATTAAAAATATCATCAAATAAAACATGTAAACTTCCTTCAATAGTATTAGTTCTAATATTAAAAACTCTAGAGGCCTTAATTCTATTTGAATAACCAATAAATATTCCGTTATTTGACTTAGCATCAAATTTTTCTAAATTATCTTTTGTATTTATATAAAACATTTACTACCAAAAACTTTAAAGATATTTTTAGGTCCTATTAAAATTCTATTCGAAATGCAACACGTTGTAGCAACTGCTTTAATCCAAATTTTTAGGTAAACCACTATCATTTAGCATAGTCCTAACGCATTCTTGTATTGTTCTATTTTTACATTTTTACAATCTATTTTGTTAAGGAGTTCAAGGAAAAAAAGTTATGTGCAATTCTTTCTTATTACAAAAGTTTTCAAAATTTTCATTCTCGAATTCTCCTTCATGATCACTTCGTGTTGTTTTGATTTTAATTGACTTTTGATTTTGAATTTTCAAAGTGAAAATTTAAAACATTTACAAATGCATCACTGTTATGTTTTAGAAATATTGTCCAAGTATATCTTGAAAAATCATCTACTATTAAAAAACCATACTTATTATGATTTATTAATTGATCTTGTATTGGTCCAAAAGGATCTAAATAAAGAAGTTCTATGGGATGTGCAGTTGGAATCGTAGCTTTTGGGTGAACTTCTATGAATTTTTCTAAATTGACAAGCATTACATAGGTTATTGAGGACAAGACTCATTTTTGAAAGTCATCTAACAAGTTTATATCTGATTACTTTGGATAAATGTTTAAAATTTAAATGATCAAATCATTTATGCCAAAACTAATGGTTACTAAATTCGGGTAAAAGAAAAAGCTTATCATTATACACTTTCACACTCAAAATTAAATGTTATGTTTCTTAACTTCTTCAAAAATAATTCTAAACTCGTTATCCTTAATGTGGCAAATGTCTTTTTCAAACCTAATTTTGAAACTCGTATCACATAATTGACTAATATTAAGCAGATTATATTTATATTCCAAACTAATAAAACATTAGAATAATAATAATTTAGAGTTACCGATGTTGTCGATGCCGATGATGTATCTTTTTGAGTAATCTTCAAGGTTAATAGTTCCTCCATCTTTATACATGAAGTCATTTAAGATCTCTGGGTTTTTAGTCATGTGTCTTGAGCATAAGCTATCTAGTATCCTTTAGCCTTCTCAATTTGTTATATATGGTTATCATGCGTCTGTTCGCTATCTTCTATATAACATTCCTATTCCTGCAAAAAAATTTATACACTTTCAAATAATCAAGTGACTTTTCAACATTATTAGTTCCTAATCTACTTGAGGTAACATAAGGATTTTAAAACTTTGTTTTCCTTCAAAAGTGTTAAAATATGTACTACCAGTGTTACTAGCCATTTATACTTTTCAAAAATCAAATAACGGGTTATTGAAAGTTTAATGCTATGGTACCAAGTATAGGAAATAATGTAGTATAAATTATACTAATGTGAATGGAACTTAAGGCCATTTTAACACAAAAGGAGGTGAATAGTGTTTTATAACTTATATAGAATTTTCCTAAATTATTTTAAGATTTAAATTCAAACAATGGTAATCAATACAGATATGTTAATAAGCAGTCGTAGATATATGCAAATGTAATAAAAGTAGAGTAAAAGTAAGAGAGATGACACCATAAGTTTTATATTGGTTCAGATCAACCAATCTTACGTTCATTCATGTACAATGTACCTATAGATTTCCTTTTCAATACTTACTTTAATCACGTAGCGAGCAAACCAGAATAAAATCTCGATTTTAAGCAATGAGATACATCCTCTTGATTTTTCGAGCTCTGAGCAGACTCTCTTGATTTAATCAGGCAATAAGATCACCCAGTGGATTTAAAATGGGTAACAAGCACATCCACTTAATTTGAACGGGTAACAAGTACTCCCCCATAAATAGTAGTATGGAGTTGTTGATTCCAAATTCAAATGGTTGTATTTTGGATACGGAATATCCTATAACTTTTTGATAGCATTTTGATCTTTAAATTGATGAGTGAATACTTTCAGATCAGTAAGCAGATTATAGAGAATAAATGTAATAAAGTAGAATTTGAATTTGAGTGTATTTGAAGAGTATATAATTTGGATTTTTGTGACGACCCGACTTCCTATCTCCAGGAAATCGCATCATCTTGAAGAAAGAAAGGGATAGAAGAAGAAAAGAAAGAGAAAGAAGAAACAGAACAACATCAGAGAACTCACAGCGGAACAAATAAAATATAATATATAACATAAAATATTACATAGTATCTCATTACATCAGAGTACACAACTTAAACAACAGAGATTAGATAGTTATAAACATCTGTCTAACTATACAACTCAAGTATACAAGAAACAGATACAACATACACAGCGGAATCAATATATATCTACACGTCGAAGCCTCCTACTCCATATCTCCTCCAGAATTCGTCAAGCAAACCTGAATCACTTGACTACTCATACATAATATGAGTACCCAAGAGTTTAATAAAATAGAGAATAAACACTCGGGTCAGACAGGGGTCTGGTGTGAGTAAACGGGTTAAAATTGCTTAACTTTAGAAAAACCTTTGAAAAGAAAAGGTATCACGTAAGACTTCCCACACATAAACATCGAAAAGTTTTTACCTTACGCTAACCAAAACATTTGGTAGGAAATCCAGTGATATTATAATAGTGTCTAGGGTTTTCAAGTAAATAAGAAATAGACGAAATTGTTACATTCATTAAATTCCAGCTACTAGCCACAAAAGTGGGTAATACAATCAAAGCCGTAGGGTCTCGTAGGAAGAATGGGTTTCCATCAATGGCAGGGCTACTGGGGTACCGCCCGTCACAGTACGTGGCCTAGATCAACGTACCGAGGAGTACTCCCACTCCCCTGCAACACAAGGCCGGAACCATCCCTTACTGGACAGTCCCAAACAAGACCACCCCGTAGTTGGCGCGACCAACCACACACTAAGACGAAATAGAAAGGGACCTCTAGACAGAGGTAAATCTCACTCTCAAGTGGGGGCTACCCACGAAGCCTTGCTGCACCTCCCCTGTTTTAGCCATTCCCGGTTGATGAGGCTTGAGGTTACGATTACCTTTATAGGACACATCTATCTTAGAATGCTCATCGTCCACCTGACGATGTTCTGAAAGCATTCAATCCATACAAGTTCGTTCCAGGTTCGAACGAAACCGAAGGCGCTATCTCGTTGCACTCGTTTTGGAATCACCCTCAGATTCAACGACCATAGCCCTTGTACTCTAAATCACCATCTCGAATCTATAAGCACTATTCCGTCAAACTCATTACAGAATCACCCACAGAGTTATACTGACGTATAGCCCTTACACCTCGAGTCTTCACTTGCTCCACTTGGATTAACGACGTAACGTTTGATTGGAATTGATGTGGTTTTCGGATATCCAAATATGGAAACCCGATCCCGGTCTCACCGAAACCAAACGCCATTTTAATGTCCAAGTTGTACTTAAGGGTTTAAACAGTTTAAACTTATATTCAGGATGAAATAAACAAATAGATGAATCATATTATCACAAGAGATAATTCATATCAATATTCATCTTCACAAAGCAGCATATCACACAACATATATATCCAAATCATCCAGTATCAAACCAATATCAAACACCCAATATCAACCAATCATACAATATCAATCTCCAAATATTGATCATCCAATATCAATCAATCAACCAATATTAATCAATCAACCCATATTAATCAATCATCCAAACAGAATTGATTATCTCCTAATCAATTTGATTACCATAATCCTTCTTCATTCATTATTATTCCAAAAATATTTATCATCTCTAATGATTTTCCTTACTTAATCTTCCTTGATTAACTATACTTTAATTACAATCAAGTAATTATCCTTAACCATATACAGTAATTCCTTTAATTACTATCATTAATTACAATAATTATGATCATTTATTAATTAATTAACTATAATTAATTACATTAATTCTTAATTAATTACAATTAATTAATCATATTTAAATTAAACACTTATATTAATCAACCTTGATTAATATCCTTAATCACATTAATTAATGATCCTTATTAATTAATAATATTTTAATTAATTAACTAATTAACTTATAATTAATCAACTCATTAATCATAATTAGTAATTAACAATTTGTAATTACTTATCTTAATTAATTAACTTCTTAATTAATTATATTAATCCTTGATTAATTTATCCAATTAATTAATCTTTAATTACTTCATTAAGTAATTATTAAACAATTAAATTAATAAATAAATTCTTAATCAATTACTTTATTAATTAATTACAATTTAATTAATTACACTTGGTAATTAATCTTAAGTTAAATTTATTAATTAATTGATTAATTAACTAAATAATTAAGTAATTAACTCTCAACTACTTACATAAGTATTTATCTCTAATTACTTCCTTTAATAAATCTTAATTAATCTCTTAATAAATAAATAATTAATTCCATCATTAAATAATTCTTAATTCATTAACTAATTATTTATACCATAATTAATTATTTTAAACAATTATATTAATCAATTCTTTAATTGATAATGTTAAGTGATTCTATTAATCACTTCAATTAATTACTCCCATGAGCAACTTCTTTAATTACTTCCCTAAGTAATTAACATTCTAATTACATTCAAAAATTAACCATTGATTACTTCATTAAGTAATCATACTTGATTAATCCATAATTAAGTGATTATTAAAAATTAAATAATCAATTAACTAATTATTTAAAATTAATTAAACAATTAATTAATTAACTTTCTAGATTTAAAAAAAAATCCTTAATTAATTAAGAAAACATTATCCTTAATTAATCTTTTACATAATATCAAATTATTAAGTATTCTTAAATTTATATCCAAATAATCTAACCTTATTTATTTCCATAAATAGATTATTTGAATTTAATCAAATTTTAATAACTCAAAACAATCTATTTGATTTACAATATTATAACTTAAACTTTATCTGAAAAGAAAGCATTTAGAAATCAATTTGAGATTTAAAACATTTTAATTATCTAATTTAAACTTACCTTTTCAATATAATTTGTAATCTTGTTTTTAAAACATTACTTTTTAAATTTACTTTATAACTTTTGATTTAATAATTAAATTCAAAATACTCTTTTTAAACTAAAATTCAAACTTTAATTAAGTAAAATTATTTTTCAAAGAAATCATCTCAAACGTTTAAAATTTGAAAGTAAATTCAATTTACATTTCAAAGTTTGAATAACTTAATTTCAAACAAACAAGTTTAAACTTGAAAATTCGTTTTACTTTAAAAGACTTGTTTATGGTTTAAAGCTTTGTTCTTTAATTACTGCAAGTTAAAACTGCACTTATTTTATTACAGTACAACCAGAAACACTACACCTAATAGCTCGAGTAAATCACTCAACCCACCCGAGCCTTCCCTAAAGCAAACCAGAAGCCTTCATCTTTGAGTCGCCCCTGAAGCCAACACGATAGCTCCTTCGAGATTCTCAACTCGACTTTCCAACGTAAATTTCAGTGCACAGTCCAAACAAGGTGCACCTTGCACAACACCCACGGCCGGCGAAGTTCGTCGTGACCATCGCCCACGATCATCCAAATGCATACGAACACAAAACCACATCAAAATTCGAGAATCCACTCACGGATCAAAATTTGATCCTCAGCTCGAAAACATCAGCAGGTCACTGTCCAAAACCACCCTCAGCCGACGAACTCGACGTCACCAGAACTCGCCGACTCCACCATCAGGACGCCACCACCATGAATATCAATACTTCCAAATGCCAACGAACTCGACCAACAAACCCAGTCGTAAAGTCACGACAATCAAGCCGAACTACAATGCAAGCCTGAACCCTATTTACTTCAATTCCCAACAAATTATCCAACTGAAATATTCTTATGCATTTTCCCCTTAATCATCATCACTCAAACAATACTCGACCAAGAAATCAGACCAAATAGTTGCGTATCTCGACAGCAACCACCAAAAACCCCAAAAAGGCTCAAACCCAAAATTCTCATCAAATACCTAGTTAAAAATTTTGATTTCTTCTTCTAAAATCATGAATTCGTATGACAAACACAATTATATCCTCTTTAACAAAAATTAGGATAATTGAGTTTTAACTACAATTTGATTTTACTGTAACTTCCTATTTATATACACCTGTAGCTAAAAAAAAAATATGAAACTAATTTAAAAATTACTATCAATCTATAACATACACTTTTCATTCATATAACAAGTTCAAACAAGTTATAGATTTGAAGGATTTTGGATTTTAAAAGATGAAAGTCAAATTCTGCTTAAACAACAGAGTTTAAAATTTCAAATTTACAGGCACCAAGTACTCATGACAATCATACATTCACATATTCAAATGTTCATTATCAAAGCAAGGATTCATTTGCATGAAATATTATTTAACTATAAATTGAACAAAATCTGTTTTTAAATGATTGCTCACCTCTATAAGCAGAGCAGGTTTTGAATTTCTCAATTTCAAATTTCCAGGTTGAATCTTAAATCTAAAAATTGTGCTTTGGTTTGCTGTTG
This sequence comes from Allium cepa, assembly GCA_030765085.1. Classification (NCBI taxonomy): domain Eukaryota; kingdom Viridiplantae; phylum Streptophyta; class Magnoliopsida; order Asparagales; family Amaryllidaceae; genus Allium; species Allium cepa. Next base: position 437,662,538 of record CM060943.1, read on the forward strand.
AAAACTTTACTGCATGCTTTACAATTGTTGATTAAACTTGCAGATGCCCTCAAAAGAAAATGCAGGTTGAATTCCATTTGCAATTGCAGATTTGTAGGTTGTAGCCTTTTGGAGTTGCAGATAGGTTTTGCAGGTTGAAGTAGAATTTAGAAATGCAGACTTCATTTGCAGGTTGAAGTCTTTTTTTTTAGATTTTAAATTTGCTTTTGGGTTTTAATCTTTCAGATTTGAGAAAGATTTCTGTTTTGAGAATATTTTCTGATTGCCACTAATTGAAAGAGGAAACAAATTTTCTCATAAGCTAGGTTTATTAAAAAAAATTAAAGAGAGTAAAATTTTTGAAATAAAGACACTTGTCCCTAAAATTACATTTGTCATCCTATTAACTTACTTACTTTACAAGTTTTTTTGAGATGATAACATGTTTACACATGTTTGAATAATTTTAATTAATTTATCATTTAATTTAAATGTAATATAACCTTACATAATTAAGTTACTTTGTTAATAAATGCTTACTAATGTATTTATATGTATTTATAAAATGTTTATACACATGAGTGAAATGTTTTTATGAAAATAAGCTTTTGAATTTTAATAAATACAAGTGTGAAATCTTTGTAAACCTTTATTTTATAAATAGATTTCCTTTTAAAAAATATATTCTAATACTAATAAAAGTGCAAATAATTCCTATATATGTATTTAAAATCTAAAACATTTATACATATGCATTTATAACTATTTTAAATTCAACACTTTAAAGAAAACATAAAGAAAACTTTAATTAAATCTTTTATAAACTATCATATTAAAATAAATATCCATCTTATATTTGAAAACAAATAAATTAAACTAAATTAACTTTTGAAAATAAAATTTCTAAACAAAGCTTTAAGTTACAATATCCATTCATATATCAATTATTAATAGATTTAATTAAATTTTCAAAACAATATCAAATTATAACATATATGTACATATATTACAATTTGAAAATTCATTTTTAATTAAAACAGAAGATGTCCTATTCATAATATATATATCAAATGTATATATTATAAACAAAATAAAAATTTAATTAGTTTTTGAAAAACAATTCTTATCAAATTTAAATTGTCAGAAAGTTATAAATTACAATTATCAGATTAAATATTTATTAACCATAAAAGAATAAATTTACCAATTTTAAATTAAAATTACAAAGAAAATTATCAAACCAATTAAATTATTAACACAGATTATTAAATTGTTATTGCCCAAAATTCCGGGTCGTTACAATTTTGTTAAATATATAATAAGAATTTGGAGTAATAAGTATTAGGAACCGGTGATAGTGGTTTTGATAACAACAACCTTTATAAGTTATTTTATTATAACTTATATACTAACCATATTGTCTAGATATATATGAATGTTATTATGCAGGATATATATAAGACAGGTACCGATTATTGAAGACTGTACAGTATAAACATCAAGAATGAAGAAACCAAGTTTGAAAACTCATGAGTATCAAGATCAAGATTTCAAGATAAGTGCCTAGTTTCGTTAAAACTTCATAATAGCAAGGAAATCTTCATTCCAAATTCATTCGGGATGGATCCATTTCTACCTTCTTAGTGGCTTACAAATTTGTGATAAGTAGCTTACAAACATTCGACAAGGGGCTTACAAATGCACGAACATCTTGGTTTTGCACAAGTTCTCGAGTCCTGATATGATGAGATATTCTACAGGAAGAAGCTTGCAAAACAAATCAAAATGTTTTTTCAAAATAATTTTCATAACTACTTTTCAAAATGTTTTAGTCTTAAAAATTATCTATTCAAATGATTTTGAAAAAGATGTTTTAGCCTTAAAATATTCTTTGTTTTTGTTAAACTCTTATTTTAAACTTCGTTTGTTTTTAAAACAATCTTCTGATGTTTTAATATTTTTTATAATATATATACTTGAGATTTAAAATCACAAATGTATACATTCTAGAAACATATTTTTCTACTCTTCTTTATTTTAAAACATAGGAAAATTAGTTTATTTTACTCCAAAATCAGTTCATCTTATTTTCCTTTCAATACCATTTTCAAAACAAGTTTTACATTATTTTTAACTAAGGGATGTCGATATCATGGGATACACCATGTCGACATGATGGCCGTTAAAATCAAAAGTTTTAATTTTCAAAAGAAGTGTCCATTCGTTTAAATCTCTTTACGAATGGTATGATCGTTACTGGTCTATAAATAGCCTTCACAAATGAATTTTTTAATTAACTATCTTCTTCACTCCTTCTTCTCCACAAATCAATATTCTAAAAAATTTATATTTTTAAGATCGTGTCGAAATTCTGCCGAATTCTCAAGTGAATCAAATTAGAATCTCATTTTTGTTTGATTCTTTGCCCTCTCTCGAAGATCAAAGTGCTATTCAGAGTTATAGGATCAATTTGTAATCAAAAGTTTATCGAGTCTCTTTATAAGGCGTGGTTGTGCGTGGAAATTAATTGGGTGATCTTGTGTCCCGTAAATCAAGAGAGTTTGCCACGGACTCAAAGACAAGAGGGTACCTTAAGGCCTTTAGAAATTGAGGATTGTAATCTCGATATTAGTATAATAAAAATTTGTATGAGGTGTTTGCCTTGGTACAGGACTGGACGTAGGGTCACTCGGAACTAGTATAAAATCCGATGTGTTCTTTCCTTTTACTGTTTTTTATTTACTTTCTACATCAATGTTTGATTCTATGATTGTTTTGTGATTTAGTTCTGCATTTGTTTGTGTTATAATTTTAATTTAGTCCATATAAGTCTTAGAATACATTAAACACTATTCACCCCCTCCTAGTATTAAATTAGCCTTAAGATCCTTAATCCGCACTCTCTTTCAATTGTATCATAGCATAGGTTTTCATAATCTAAAACTTGAAAAGTTAGAAATGGCCTTTTTAGGAAATTTTGTTAATACTAGCTTGAATTTATGCATTTCATCAAAGTATCGTAAGTTTGCATATAGTTTTTCTGAAAAATCAAGTTATCTATCTAATTTGTTTGTTATGCAAGAATAGACATGTTACATGGCTTTTGAAGAATCAACAACCAATGGACAAACTATGCAAATTGAAAAGGATAAATGGATATTTGATAGTGGCTGTTCAAGGCACATGACTAGAAATCCCGAGATACTCAATGATATTATATATCAAGATGGTGGATTGGTCAACTTTAGAGATAACTCAAAAGGATATGTGATTGGCATCGACAATGTCTGTAATTCTAAAAATCATCATATTTCTGATGTTTTGCAAGTTAGGAATTTAAAACATAATTTTCTTAGTATAAGTCAACTATATGATAAAGGATTTAAAATTAAATGTGTAAAAGATAAGTGTCACATCGAAGATAATAAGTCAAATATTATCTTTGAAGGAATTGGGAAGAAAAACAATTACATCCTTAGTATGAAAGTTTCAAATGATAAATTATGGCTTTTGGCTAATACAAGTGACCCTTAGATTTGGCATAAAAAATTTGGTCATTTAAATTTCCAACTGTTATCTAGGTTATCAAAACTTGACTTAGTTAGAGGTCTTCTAAAGTTAAACTTTAAAGTAGATAGTATATGTGATGCTTGCCAATTTGGAAAACTTAAGAAAAGTTCCTTTAAATTAAAAGACATGATTTCAACTTCTAAACCTCTAAAATTACATCATTTAGATTTATTTGGTCCATCTCAAGTTCAATCAGTTAACCATAATAAATATGTTTTTGTAATTGTAGATGATTATTCCGGATATACTTGGACAATTTTTCCTTAAAAGTGATGCTTTTGAATTATTCAAAAAAATTGCTAAATGAATTCAAAATCAACTTTATTTAAAAATTAAAACTATTCTAATGATCATGGTGGAGAATTTGAAAATGAAATTTTGAGAATTTCTATAATCAAAAAGGAATTATTCATAATTTCTCTTTTCCAAGAATTCCACAACAAAACAGAGTGGTAACAATGCTTTCTGACAGTAAATTACCTAAAAACTTTTGGGCTGAAGTAGTCGCTACAGCTTGTCATATATTAAATAGGATTTTAATTAGACCATTAACTGATAAAACACCATATGAGTTAATTTACAATAAGAAAACCATAGTAGCTTATTTTAAAGTTCTTGATAGTAAGTGTTTTATTCTTAATGCAAAAGATAATTTAGATAAATTTGAACCTAAATCCGACAAAGGTATCTTTGTCGGATATTCTAGTAGAAGTAAAGCATTTAGAATTTATAATTTAAGAACTAACACTATTGAAGAAACAATTCATGTATCTTTTGATGAAAATTTTAAAGGTACTATGCAAATAGAAGATTAAGAAGATTTTGTAGCTTTAAATAAAAAACCTAATGAAACTAATTGTGAAATCATTCAACGTATTAATAGAGTTAGGTTATTAAAAGATCATCCTGTAGAAAATATACTAGGATATATTGAATCCAGAGTTAAAACAAGAAATCAACTAAATAGTATGAGTAGTGTAGCTTTTATATCAACTATTGAACCTAAAAATCCAAAGGAAGCATCATCTGATGATTCATGGATCTTGCTATGCAAGAAGAATTGAATCAGTTCATCAGAAATGATGTTTGGAAACTTGTTCCTCGACCTCAGGATAAAAGCGTAATTGGAACAAAATGGGTTTAAATAATAAAATGAATGAACTTGGCGAGGTCGTAAGAAATAAAGCTCGTTTAGTCGCGCAAGGTTATTGTCAAGAAGAAGGAATTGATTATGACAAAACCTTTGCACCTGTAGCAAGACTAGAAGCTATCAGGATTCTACTTGCTTTTGCAAACTACAAAAATTTCAAGTTATATCAAATGGATGTTAAAGTGCTTTTCTAAATGGTTTCGTATTATCATGAACAACCTCCACTTTTTGAAGATAATAAATTTCTAAATCATATATATAAATTAAAGAAAGCTTTATATGGTCTGAAACAAGCTCCTAGAGCCTGGTATAAAAGATTAAGGTCTTATTTACTACATTCTGATTTTTAAATTGGTAAAATAGATACAACTCTTTTTATTAAAATAAACAAAAATGATATTCAATTAGTAAAAATATATGTAGATGATATAATATTTGGGTCAACTAATAACATGATGAATAAAGAATTTTCAGATATAATGACTAAAGAATTTGAAATGAGTCATATAGGAGAGCTAAGTTTCTTCTTAGGACTTCAAATCAAATAATTAGACAAAGGAATTTTCATTAGTCAAGAAAATTATGCTAAGGATTTAATTAATAAATTTGGATTGATCACTTCTAGTGCGAAAACAACTCCAATCATAATTAATGTAGCTTTAAGTAAAGAAGATAAATTAAAGATGTTGATCAAACATTTTATAGGGGAATGATTGGTTCGCTGCTTTATATAACAACAAGTCGTCCTGAAATAATGCATAGTGTCTGTCTCTGTGTAAGATACCAATCTCAACCTAAAGAAACTCACTTAAAAGCTATTAAAAGAATTTTAAGATATGTAAAACATACTTTAGATTATGGTTTATTTTACCCTAAAAATAATGTATTTGATTTAATTTCATATTGTGATGCTAATTACGCTGGTTGAAAATCAAAGTGAAAAAGTGCAAGTGGAACTTGTCACTTTCTAGGACATTCTCTGGTTTCCTGGTTTAGTAAGAAGCAAAATACTATATCCTTGTCAACAACTGAAGCAGAATATATATCTGCTGCTTTGGCTCTTTTCCAAGTTATATACATGCAACAAACTTTAAAAGATTTTGGATTAACTGTAACTAAATCATCAATTTATTATGATAATACTAGTGCAATAAACCTATCTAAAAATCCAACTCATCATGCTAGAACAAAACATATTGATATTAGACATCATTTTCTTAGAGATAATATAAGTAAAAAAGTTATAACTCTTGAATATATTAATAATGCAAAAAAAATTGATGATATATTAACCAAACCATTAAATGAAAAAAACTTTACTAAATTTAGAATTGAATTAGGTATATGTTCAGTAACTGAAATATAAAGTATAACTAATACAAGTATAGTTAATAATTAATATAAATAAAAATTCTTAAAAATTGAACTGGGCAGGTCGACCTGACCCATCCCCCTATGTCGACATACATGCCGAGATTTTCAAATTTAAATTTCCCTCTAAAATTAGTTATTTAGTTATATATTTTCATATTTCGACTTTTACTCCTTTTCTCTGTTCTATTCTCTGTAATAAACTTCTAAAACAGTAAATTAATGGCTTTCTCTTTTAATAATGAACGTTCATCATATACTTCTCCTCATTCTGGTCCTTTTCAACATACTACACATGTAGGAATCATCAAATTACAAGAGAAGATGAAATATTTGCTCCAAATGATGATGGAAATTCAAGTGAGTCAACTGCGAATGGCTAGAGAACAAGATAGTCAAGGCAGAATCCTTAGGAATTTACAAAACTTCTTTATGGATAACCATGCCAATCCTATTGTCATCGAAGAATCATCACAAGCGATGGATTCTGAAGAAGAAGAAAAGCCTCTAGATGAACCACTAGAGGATCAAGAATAAGAACACCCTCTGCCGAATCCGGATGTTGATATGGATGAAGACGATGGCGTAATTTCGTTGAAGAGGTCCTTTTTGACGCTAATGGGAACTTGGTCGAACAACGTGGAAACTTTTGTCTCCACTATCCAAATTGTTCGGTCTATAAATCACCAATAGTTAAGGGTCCTCGTTAAGCATTTTTCATTTTTCTCTTTCTTGATTGTATATTGGTTTGTTAATTTGTATATAAGTGTTATCTTAATTAATGTTCTTCTAAAAACAAACTTTGGTGTATAAAATCTTGAATTCCATTTAACTTAGGATACTATATTTCACTCATACATAGCTATTATTTTTATGCCATATGTTTGTTTATCTCATTTTCTATTAAGTTCAAGGTTTACATGTTATTTTTTGTTGATGACAAAGAAGGAGAAGTTATATAATATAGTAAGCTTAGTGTAAGGGGGAGTTGTTGGTGTAAGGGGTAGTTAAGGTATGATCGAAGTGGTAAGTATATTTTATAAGGTTGTCGTCATCAAAAGGGGGAGATTGTTAGGAACTGGAGATAGTGGTTTTGATGACAACAACCTTTGTAACTTATTTTATTACAACTGATATACTAACACTATTAATATATATATATATATATATATATATATATATATTTGAATGTTATTATGCAGGATATATAAGGAAGGTACCGATTATTGAAGATTATACAGTATAAAGATCAAGAATGAAGAAATCAAGTTTGAAGACTCATGAATATCAAGACCAAGATTTCAAGATAAATGTCTAGTTTTGTTAAAACTTCATAATAGCATGGAAATTTTCATTCCAAATTTCATTTAGGATGGAACCCACTTCTACCTTCTTAGTGGCTTACAAACCCACTACAAGTAGCTTACAAACCTACAACAAGTGGCTTACAAACCCAAAAACATATTGGTTTTGTATAATTTCTCGAGTCCTGATGTGATGAGATATTCTGCAGGAAGAAGCTTGCAAAACTACTTCAAAATGGTTTTTCAAAATCATTTTCAAGACTGTTTTTCAAAATGTTTTAGCCTTAAAAATTATCTTTTTAAATGATTTTCAAAAAGATGTTTTAGCCTTAAAATATTCTTTGTTTTTACTAAACTCTTGTTTTAAACTTCAATTATTTTTAAAACCATCTTCTGATTTTTAAATATTTTTTATAATATATATACTTGAGATTTAAAATCAAAATCTATATATACATTCTGAAAACATATTTTTCTACTCTTCTTCATTTCAAAACATAGGAAAATTAGTTTATTTTACTTCAGAATCATTTCGTCTTGTTTTCCTTTCAATACCATTTTCAAAACAAATTTTACATTATTTTTAACTAAAGGATGCCGACATTATGGGATACCCTGTATCGACATGGTGGCCGCTAAATTCAAAAGTTTCAATTTTCAAAAGATGTGTCTATTCGTTTAAATCTCTTCACGAATGGTTATGACCATTACTGGTCTATAAATAGCCTTCACAAACGAATTTTTTAACTAATTATTTTCTTCACTCCTTCTCCACAAATCCATATTCTAAAATTTTCATATTTTTAAGATCGTGCCAAAATTCTGTCGAATTCTCAAGTGAATCAAATTAGAATCTCATTCTTGTTTGACTATCTGCCCTCTCTTGAAGATCAAAGTGCTATTCAAAGTTATAGGATCGATTTGTAATCAATAATTTATCGAGTCTCTCTATAAGATGTGGTTGTGCTTGGAAATCAATTAGGTGATCTTGTGTCTCGTAAATCAAGAGAGTTTTCCCTGGAGTCGAAGACATGAGGGTACCTCAAGGCCTTTAGAAATTGAGAATTGTAGTCTCGACATTGGTATAATAAAAATCTGTATGATGTGTTTGCCTTGGTACAGGACACGACGTAGGGTAACTCTGAATCAGTGTAAAATCCAATGTGTTCTTTCTTTTTACTGCTTTTTATTTACTTTCTGCATCTGTGTTTGATTCTATAATTGTTCTGTGATTAAATTTTGCATTTGTTTGTGTCATAATTTTAATTTAGTCCATACAAGTCTTAGAATCCATTAAACACTATTCATCCCCCTCTTGTGTTAAATTAGCCTTAAGATCCTTAATTCGCACTCTCTTTTAAGAAGATTATCAAGAAAGTAGTTGGTAAAATTTACTTTCCATTACCCTTTATATAATGTTGAAGGGACGTGTCTATTCATGAAGAGATGTAACCAAAAATTATAACTATTCAACATTCAAAAGGCACCTCTTCAATGGTACCTATGGTGACATAACTATGTAGCCCATATTGACATACTTGTGAATGTTTTAAAAAACAGAAACACTTTTAAGGTGTTTTAAAATTCCAAACTCTTGTAATATTATTTAAAAATATTTTCTAAATACTTAAATATATAAAGCTCTTATAAAATATTTGTAGGAACATATTTTGAAAATAAAATAAATAATTTGATAAGAGTGTATTCAAAGAAAAGAAAGTTGTTATTCAAGAACTTTAACATAGTCTAATGTTTGTTAGCTATAAACTATAGTCTTGAACTCTTTGTATATTTGTCTCTAAACTCATGAGTCTTCAAATATCTTGATCATCTCTGATACTTGATCTCTTATAAACACCTCATCTCTATATTCATGCTATCCAAGAGTATTACTGAGTAAAGCTATCGGATAATATGGAAAATTTGGCTATATGGGTACATACAAGAATATTCTCTTAGGCTAACACTGGACGTATTTAAACGTCAACTAAATAACTCACCCATATGTACATGGTATCGACACAAACTAATAAATACGTATGTTGCAAGATAGAACAATACACGATATATAATGAATATCAGGAACACAAAGTTAGAATTCCAGTGATATATATATATATATATATATATATATATATATATATATATATATATATTACTGTAAATATATAGGTCCAACATACATCACAATGTCATTTATATAATGAGACTATATAATATGGGATGATAATATATAGTATTGAATATATATTCTTCTCTATGCCCAGTAACTCAACTTGGTCTCGTTGTCCCTATACCTAAATGTCTCAGACTGACTTGAGTATTATATAAATAATAAACGGATCAAACTATATCTAAATCCAAGGTCGATAAAAATATAGAAACTAGTATGTGCTCGGTATAAATACAATAATTTTATCTCAATCAAACATAAATATAATATAACATAGAATACTACAAAACCAAGTAAAAAATGTCATCATCCATATAAAACTCATCAAAATCAGAATCCATAAAATAGCATCAAATGGGTGAATCATCCATTTCAAGAAATCATCATCTAAATCCATAAAACATTTATAAAAGAGATATCACGAGGTATAATTAGGCTACACTTAGCATAGCCCAAATATATCACTTAATCTCAGTAAATAAAATATCCTAAATATCGTTATAAATAATCATCCATAGAAAAACATAGTAACGGCGACACACGCCAGAGAAAGCTATAATTAGAAACACCTTCCTATGAGAATATAGTTGATGACATACGCATATAAAAAATAATCGGTGGCACATGCCTAAGAAAGATAAATTGGTAACACATGCCAATGAATAATAGTTGGCGACACATGTCGATGAAAAAGGTATTTGGAGACACACGCCTGAGAAGAATACGAGGATTGATTATACATCAGACACAGCTTAGGTATAATCGTAATTCATCATCTTAAGTGGAAGTATAAGTCTACATCTATATCATACACCAAAACCAAACCAGAGACTGACAGTGCGCACACACTTTCTCCAGGAGACTCATAAGTGTCCATTTGACACGGCTCCTACGGTTTAGTTACCTTGATGGATATTAGGACTCTTATCCATCAATGTACTCGACTATGTAGAAATCGGTCATGACCCTACATGTACCCCCAAAATGGCAACAGACTGCTGGCCTAGGTGACACAAAAGGGGTGACACATCATCGACACATGGCTAAAAATAGGGCATCCTAGATCCAGGGCACAACCACTACGATCAGGCCACTAGGATTGATACTAGCCAATTTGGTCCACTCCCATACCAAAAAAGGTATCAAACAATAATAGACAAATACTAATATATATAAATATATAATAGCCAACACACAACAATGTATGCATAAGCGAAGACATGACTTTATACATATGCTGACACGCAACCTATTACATATGTCAACACACGGCTTTGTAGATTGTCAACACATTGCTCAATGCAATTCGCCGATACACGGCTAAATACTTGAATCACCCTAGAGAGCCTCATCATACATAACAAATCCCTGTATGAGAGTCATTCATGAGAAAATAATAATCATATAAGTAACACATTGACGTACCATACCATTGCATGTTACTAGTCCGTTTATTTAGAGCTCACACATCACACTTGCTCCTTTAGTATTTTATATAATGATTCCAAAGAACAACCAGAGAAATATTATAGAAAGTCTTATACCAGACAATATTATAACTCTGTTTATTCTAATTTCTAGTTAAACGGAGTAGAAAACAATCAAACATTCAAAATATAAATTTAAAAAAGAGACCATGTTTATAAAATATAATAAAACTTCTAAAATAAATTTTATATTCAGAAAATAATAAACACTTATATATATTGAATAATATATTCACTTTGTTGATTTAATCCTAATATAAGATTCAAATCCTATAATTCATTTCCAAATCATGTTCTACATATTTTCAAAATTTCCTAAAATCACTTTAAGAATCAAAAATAATTATAAAAATTATTTTAAAATTTTGTACATCCAAATACAACTTTAAAATAAATTTATAGACCTCTAAAATAATTCTTTTCATTTCAAGTCATAATTCATAATTCAAAACCTTCACTATATACTCAAAATCTCTAATAGCTCATATTGAAATTCACCTAATATTAATTTAAATTCGTTTCATAATCTTCCATAAAAAAACTATTTCAAAATGAATTTATAAATTACAAAAAAAGTATATCTATTTCAAACAATATAATATCTTCACTTTATACTCTATCTAGTTAGAAATTAAACGTTTTCCATTAAATTATATGCCATAAATTCTAATACTATAAAGATAAATATTTTTATTTATTTAAAACATATCCAAAATCATTTAATTATCTCATAAAAAGAATCCACTATATATTTCCTAAGGTTTAAAAACTCTTTTAAAAATATATAAATAACCTTTACAATAAAATATCACATAAAAGTAATATTATTATTTTCATAATGTATTTTATGAAAAAGCATTATGTTTTATTTTGCCTTTAAAACAACTCCAAGCTTATAATATAATATGATATGATATTGATTTAAAAGGAGTATTACAAATTAAATAAAGCTATATTTATATTTATAATTCAAATTGTATTTGTAAGCATAAAAATAGTTGATTGAATAAAATTTAGTAAATAATTTATAAAATATTTTTTCAAGGCACCTTTTTAAAACAAAAATAAATTACTATCTAAATATATAAATTTAGGAGCAACATTACTCCAAGAATATTTATCAGCTAATCATTCATACGAATTTATCGTATGACCCGAATCGAGTTCCGTCGAATTCCGGTCATTTATAAAATACACATATTAACATACAAATAAATATTCGGTTCAATTCACAAAAAACAGAGTTTCGTTTGTAAATCGACACTTCCAACCAACATAATCTCCTAACTCGACATCACTACAAAACCAATACCGAACAATCTAAACAACCAACATTCCTAAATAATCAATCAAACAAGTCAAGGCAATTGTTTCAATCAAATAATTCAAACAATATATGGGATACACACACACAATATGATGAATGGTAGATACAGGTGTGGGCTAGAAAATAACCGAATCGCTAAACAAAATCTTACTACCTCATCGCGGTTTAACATCGTGAAGAAGCAAGTCCCGAATCTTCACGTTGCCTTCATCAAAAAGTCACCTCCTACGACCGCAAACACTGTTCGCAAGCACCTCACACCGACACCCTACATCACTTGCTTCTCCACCTGGTCACGGCTTAACTAGGAAATAACATCAACAACCATTATGACCAAGTATAATGACAGCCATAATTGTTCACCGCAGCAACTCACGCGGCACCTGCTTCCAGTCACACATCAGGGTTGGCCTCTCTAATCGCATTCACTCCACCCTTTACTGTTGTCGATGCGACCTGGCGCCTCCGTATGCATGTTTTTTTATATGTCGTGATTTCTCATTTTCGGGATAATAGGGTAGGAGGTCTAGAGAAATAAGGAGGCTTCGAGCTTAATTTGTGAAAAAAAGGGAGAATTCTAGAATAAGAAGAAAAGAAATATGGATTTGCACAACTTAGGCCTTATTTGTTTGGGCCTAAATTCTAATTTACTTTAGTCCAATTAATTTTTTGTTCAGATTTCAATTTTGAATTTTAATTTTTACCATTTTTTATATATTTTAGTCGAATTCAAATTAATTTAAACTTTAGTTTACAAGGTATATTTCAATAATTAGATAATTTTATTCAATTCAATTTTTGGTTATTTTTGTTTATTTATTCATTGTATTATCACAAAATAAATTTATTTTCTAGTTATTTCAATTATATAAAAGTTTTTTACACCTTAAAATATTTATAATTGATTAAAAACGTCTTATTTTAATTAATCTTATTTATTATTATAGCATAGAAAACGTGGTTGTTACGGACTTCCATTATGAAAATTGTGTCCTTGCAATTTCTTATAGGGAGATGCCAAACAACACATATCCAGAATTTCTTCATATCTATGACCTTCTATTAAACTTAAACAACATAATCCTCTATGTGGCTCTCACATTTTGACTTCTCTTACCGTATGCGCTAGTTTAAATAATTTCAATTTGACGACTTCTATTTTCGCATACGATAAAATTTTGTGAAAATTTTCAAAGTGTCGGATTTTCTGGAAAATTTTGGCAGTCTCTTTTTTCAGGAAAGCATTCCAAAATATTAAAACACAATATTTCACAATATTTATATACATCCCAACACGGGATATCCCGAAACATGGGGAAACAAGTTAATATCAAAATATTTTCCAATACAGTGCAAAAACGTACCTTTTTGTTAGCATTTAAGGAAGTTTAACTTATTATCTAGCGAGCCAACATCACTAATAAGTCCAAATAAGCTTCATATGTACCTATCTCTACTCAAATTTAATCATTAGCTTCATATGAAAAAGATAAATATGAATTTATTTATCTTCAAAACAATATAATGTTTAAGTTTTTGGGTAAATTTCGATAAGCTTTCAAAGTTTGAAAATACCAAATCAGGTTATGTTTTCAAGTATGAATTGTTGCATAATGTTCTAAATTCCCAATAAAACTTTCAAATCATTAAAATACCAAGTACACAAAGAGTTGCGAAGTTTTTCTAATAATGAAAAATTCTGAAAGACAACCAAGTGCAGGTCCATACTGAAAACTTGCATTTTTAGCCTTAAAAACATTAAAATTTTATGAAACACTTCAAATAAAAGCTTTTTCTTAGGTTTTAAGCTTTTTGGAATGGGAAAAATTATCAAAATCGGACAAGTCATTCAAAAGTTACGAGCAAAATAGCACTGTTTTTATTCACGTTTGTATTTCGGGATAGCAATTTGATTAAATTCCAAATTAGATTTTAGCATTAGCAAACTTCAAAATTTTGGAAGGTGGTAAACTTCAAAGTTATCTCTCATACCAAAGCCTTACCGATGAAATAAGGATTGACAAAGTCAGATCACTCTATCACAACTTACAATCGTATTAATAAGGACTAGAATATCTTTTCTTTTTTTTCGTTTCCATATATACTTTCATTATTTCAAAACTTTTTAATTCTTTGAAACTAATTTTTTTTCAGAATCTTCATCAATTCTTTCTAAATATTTCCCAAAACATTTGATACCGTATTTCCAAAGCCATTCAATATTACCACTTTTACAAATATATTTCCAAAATGATTTATATATAATCTTATAATTAAAAAGCTGACTTTCAAAATATCTACAAAACAATTTATCAAACACTCGTTAAATTTAAAAAATATCTTTTGACAAAAATTTAGATCGCTTCTAAATATATCATTTTAAATAGAAGTCAATTCTAATGTAAGCTAACAATAATCCAAATGCTTCCGAGTATACTTAAAAGAAACCACATCTCTTTATCACTATTATAGAAGATCTTCGTTAATGCTAGAAATTGTCGTATACAAAATTTCCTTTAAATATTCTCTCAAAACTCAAATTTTACATTCAATATATATGTGTGTGTATATATATAAATTTTCTTATTATAAAAATTCACTTTACCACGAAGGCCTCTATTCCATTCAAAAACTTCTTCCAAAATAATTCGTTACCTCATTAAATTTTCATCTCATAATAATATTTCACTTACCAAAATATCTTTTTAAAATATAACTCAAAAAAATTTCTTTAAAAATTCGTTTTCTTTTTAGAACATCTTCCTCAAAAATACTAATTATATTTTTCTTCAAATTACATACTTATTTCAAAATAATAATTCTTCATTCACTAAAACATTTTTACTCGTTTAGAATATTCTTCATATTGCTCTAATCTCTTCAAAATAATTAATATGAACTTTTTTATAATATTATTTCAAACATATGATTTTAATATAACTCAAAATATATTACTACTTATTAAATTAATACATCAGTCTTCAAAATCTTGTATCCATTTGTGTAGTCCCAGTGTTTAGGAATTCATATCGATAATGTTGGCCATGTGTATCAACCAAAATTCTTAAAGCACTAGACGGAAAAATTAACACAAAAATAAAATATTAAAACATTTTAAATCACTTAAATCAAATTCTATTTTTTAAATCATATGAATATCTGAATAAAAATATTTATTTTCAAGATTCATACACACACACATGTAATTCAACAATCATCAATAATAATACAAATCATCACACATCCATAATATCGATCAAGCATTCAATAAATTTAATTTAATTTCTCATTCCACATTTTAAAATACATAAAATATATAAATTATTTCTCTTTTTTAAACAAATATACATATCCCTCACAATTTCTTCCTTAATTAAAAAAAATTGCTGGATTCTACCAATTTTTGGTTCCGTTTAGATTCAACTGGGCTTTTAAATATTTGAGTGATAACCCCTACTCAATTTTCATATTCTAGACTGGGCCAATTGAAGATAAAATTAATACAACCAAACACACATCCAAACACGTACAGTGAAAAGCTATCTATTAGCCACCCTTATGCAACTTTGATTACTACTGGATCGGGCCAATTTATTCAAAGCCACATACAGATTTATTCACCTCCATCAATGCTGATACTATTAGTTTGGCTAATAACTTTTTATTTTACTTCCTCGTCAACGACTTAAATTCCACAAGGAAACAAACACACAAAATCCATAGGGGTAAAACAAAATATTATACATATTAGGAAAAGTAATAAGTATGTCACCAGATGATTACCCCATTAATATCGTTTACTTCTACCATCCCTTAATATAGGGTAACCATCCAACACACTAAAGGGAACATGACTGTAAGTCTCGTCTAAGGTCGATACTTGTGTCTCATATATATGATGTATTGTTCTGAATTTGCTCTGATACCAAATGTAAACACCCTACCTCTATGAACATACCGTCCAAGAGTATTACTGAGTAGTACTATCAGATAATATGGTGAATAAGGCTATATGGGGTACACATCTGCAAAGCAATAAACACGTGTGCCTTCATGATAGAATAATACAAAACACACAATGAATACCAAAGAACACAAAGTCAGAATCGCAGTGATAATATGTATATAGACACATACACACACACACACACTGAATTTACAGTTCAATAATAATTTCATTTTACAAAGTATATTTCAATAATTGGACAATTTTATTCAATTCAATTCTTGGTTATTTAAATTTAATTATTCATTATATTGTCATAAAATAAATTTATTTTCTAACTATTTAAATGATATAAAAATTATTTGGACTATATAATATTTATAATCAATTAAAACACTTTATTTTAATTAATTTTTTATTATGATAGCGTAGAAAGAAGGGTTGTTACATCTCTAGTCTTTTTACCAATCAGTCTTCAAACTTGATTATCTTGTACTTGTATAAACCTGTATAATACCCTACAAAATATTCTATATAACTTGGGAAATCATCAATACCTACATTTATTTGGTTGTTATCATCAAAATCAATATATATGGTTAAAAATGCTAAAATTGGAAAGATTGGCTTGCTATAAGTGTTTCCAATATATTTGGCTGGAGCATCATCTAGATGGTTCATGAGATATTAATTTAGAGAGATCCAATATTGAGCACAACTTTCAACTGATTTCCACAGGTAGCTCAATTCAGGAAGAGAAGTCTCCCTGACTCTAATATATTATCCTATATCAAAAGGAGGGAAAATGAAAGCCTTCATGGTTCTATAAAGCTTTTCAAATCAGAGGCAACGACGATTGAAGTAACTAGCAAAGGAGCTCTACTCATGGTGCCTATTCTAGGAAATCACACCTATAAATTTATACATCATTATTTATGTTGGATAACTTGATGAAAAACATTAATAATGTTGGAAAATATGCACCAATAACATTTTTTACCATTGCACATCAAGTTATCCTATATTAATAATGCCTGATAGCTTGTCGGCATTATTAATATCGGCATATATGTATGTTTGCCTTTTGATCTAGAAACATAATTTTTTAAATTTATTTTTACAATTTTTTTTTAAAAGTGGTGTATAATTAGAGCAATTCCAACGGCTTAAGGGATGAATATTCATCCCTTAAGATTAAGTGGGTAGGCAAACAGAAGGGTTCCCATTTAATAGTTGCCTAAGCATCAAGCGCCTATTAAATAGGCATCTGATCTTGGACGCTCAGTTAAGCTATGCCAGCCCTCCCTTCCTCATAAATCCTCCTTTTAATTTTCATTTTCATTCAAAAATAGTTGAAATGCCACCACACGTCATCAAAATTGTAAGACGTGCCATCCGACAATAGACAGAGAAGCTAGCTAGTCTGCTTCACATTGCTTCTAGCCTAGAAATGACGATTCATAACCTATAGATCTTGCATTAGCTACCTAAAGGATACACATATCGCATGTGGATTGCTTTGGATACAATCGAGGTATAATTCTAAATATTAAATAATTTTTAGTACATGAATGTTACGTTAATCGTATATTAATCATGAACTATTGTTTATTATATAGGCTCATTACTTACCCAGTATATTAATCGATGTTATGTCGATCATATATTAATCATAAACTATTATTTATTTTATGGATCTAGCATGTCAGTTGTCGGAGTAGTTGGTCAAAGTGTATAGCATAGTACTATGATATACTTCCTTAGGGTCTAGTAGATAGGTTGCAGGCCAGTCTTTTTTCCTTTTCTTATAGATTCGACCTCCTATCATTTGATCATTCACTCATATTAGCCCTAGTTGAGAGGTGATAGCCCACAACGCACACTTTTTATTTTTCAAATTTTCAGCTAGGCATACCCACCCCCCTCCCCCCCCCCCTCCCCCCCGATTTTTATATGCTGCTTGGGTTGAGATAGGAGACCCAAACAAGATGCCTTCAATTTTTGACCATTCATACTAGAGTCCTATGCTTTTAAATGTATGTCTACCATATTTTGATGCTGGTCACATTTCTTCAGATGTAGTTCTATTAACATATCTATAAGAGTATACTACAACGCATATGGGTACCGATGCTATAAGCGATGTTGTGTTTAGGGAATTTCTTCTATATTTATTCTGTTCAACCTTCTTTTCAAATCAAAAAAGTACCATTAGATTATGGTAACTTACAGTAATAGATGATCTAGATTACCTCTATATTATAAACCGGGGGTCTTCTATAATTGGATGTTCATACACAGCCATTGATTCTTATGCTCTTGGGGAGGTGAGGTAGATATTTTGGCTTCTGGTATATTTTTCCATGCTAGTACTATGATTACACGACAAACAAGCATTCTTATAGCAAGTCAGGCAGTTGAGACGTATTTCCCATGCATTGGTCTATAATCTCTATCAGGTTTCTAAGTAAGCATATTAACCTCATTATCTTCCTCAAATGGTGTTTCACAACAAGATGAGTCTCCCAGACTGGAGTAATATGATGATTTTGATGGTTTTTCTTTCCCATCTCTTTAGTTTGAGCATCCCTCTTTAGTTTGAACATACCTTAAACTCTATTCATTATTGGAATTCCACTTCGGTTGACTTGTAGCAACTCATTATAGTTCGAAAATTGATAATGGCATGGTTTTTTTATACTGTTTCCCTTGGAGCTATCTTTAAAAACTCCTCATTTGCCATTCTTTTCTAAGAACAAAGGAGATCAAATGATCTTCACCTCCCATTCCACTTGGATTAGCTTTCTTTATTTGACAAATCTATGATTCGTAAAAATGAATTTTTCCCATTTAGTTTCCCGAACCAACCTTTAATCATTGATAATGAACTGCTATTGTTCAACGCTTTATGTTGAAGGTATTCATTATTTTCTTTCAAAACTTATCATTAGGTTGGTCATTATCTTGGATCGAATCTATGGTATAACGATGGTAAATATTCCACAAGTCATAGTCTTCATCCCTTCGCCATGGTTGAATGAATGCTAGATAGGTGGAGTACCGTTTTGCTTACTATCATCTCCTAAAACATAGTTTTGAGAATTCAAAGGATGCGAGAACTCTTCGAATGGTAAAGACATTATGTACATCCAGTTTGATATAAGATTGTTGTTGTGTAGAAGAAGGAATATTGAAGAGCTTGATGAATTTTGTAGGGTTGAAGTGGGTTGTTTATTAAAGTATAAGGAGAATATAGCCATCGAGTTACCATTTTATAGCCATTGGTCCTTGAACACCTACTAAATAGGCGTCAGGGGTCAATTCAATATCCGAGGCTAATTCAGCATACTGAATAGGCCCCTGAAGATTACATATAACCTTCATTATTGGGCAAAGTCACACTTCACCACCCAATAGTGTTAGCCCTCGAAGATGACTCGAAAGGATCTGTTAACCATTTGAGGAGAGAAACCGATCGATTTCAAGCTTAGACAATCAAATTCCCAGCTAAGATCGATGGTGCATATCGTAGTAGATAATATTTGGTGCATGTATGTACTCTCATGTTGAGATGAACCATGCTGCAAATCTCCTTATTCCAGCATGCTAAACCAAATAAACAACAGTTTTTTTCATACAATTTCATATTGTTTTTTGCGGGAGTTATTTGCAAAATACTTGATTATGTGTAACATATTTATCGATGGGTACATTGGGACAACTAATATTGAACGTTGATGATCCGCTGTCATCTCAGAATGAAATCAATTAATCATATAGATCTCTCTATCTCGATGTGGCGAACAAATCATAACACAGTTTTTGTGTTGAATTATATTCAACTTTTGAGTAAGAGGCCTTTTTGAAAAATAATTAAATATTAATCAAGTATTTATATGTGATGTCCAATATAGGTTATAGTTTTCCTTGCGAAATCACAATTTTTTTCATAACTTTTATATTGGTGTGCCTGATTGATCCAAAGTAGGACTGTCAATGGATATCCGAAAAATCCGAAATCTGTCTTGATCTGTATCCCAAAAATTGGACATTATCCGATATCCGAAAAGTGGATGCGAACATCCGATATCCGAAAAGAAA
This sequence comes from Allium cepa, assembly GCA_030765085.1. Taxonomy (NCBI): domain Eukaryota; kingdom Viridiplantae; phylum Streptophyta; class Magnoliopsida; order Asparagales; family Amaryllidaceae; genus Allium; species Allium cepa. The sequence goes on from CM060943.1 coordinate 437,682,946, forward strand.
ATCAGATGCTGATGCAGATATTGGCATATCCGTATCCGAAAAACATCCGTCCGATCCAAAATTAATTATAATAAAAATTATTATTACTATTGATTTATTATTTAATGATGAACTTAAAATATACTTAGAAATGAATTGTTACACTTTGAAAATTTGATTAGTATTGTAGTGTGTGTATTGTCATTTGAGAAAGTGACCATTTTACTTCAAAAATATTAGTATAACAAAAATCTTATTCAATTTCGGATGCGAATATTTCAGATATTTTTGAATATCCGGAAACATCCGCTCTTTATTTTCGGATGTAGATATTTTTTGATATCGCGAATGCGAATACGGATGTTTATTCTCAAATATTCAAAGATATCGGATGCAGATTTGGATGTAGATTTCAAATTTTGGATGCGAGTGCGGATACAGCCATATCCGCATCTGTTTACATCCTTTGACAGCCCCAATCAAAAGTCTTTAATACAGAGGACCATTCGATTTCATAGGAGGGATTTTTGTTGGAATACTTGAATATATGTGAATTATTTACATGAAACTCGCCACAAACTATAATATTGGATCCAAGTGATTAGCCATCTTGTTGTTGGTCAGACTTGTTTGATTTAGATATATCAATAGTACATATTTTATATTAATATTATATACAATAAATGTATTCACACCAAAGTATTTTAACAAATCTAGAAGATAAAATTACATGACTTACTGCATGACTTCTCTATTGTGTGACAAGAACACTGGTAAACTACGAATAAAGTCCACTCTTTTCTTCATTTTTTTGTTTTTATTCTTACATCTAGCTAGTATTTATGTTTTCGGACGAGGGAATGCAGATAAGACATATAATATATCAATTTCACAATGGACCTCAACTTAAATTAGCTACCCAGCAACTTTAATATTCAACATATACAATATTATACGTCGCCATCATTACAATTTTGCATAATACGTAGTGATTAAGTGGTCATCTCGAATTAAAAAGTGAAAGGTTTTTAACACATTATAAATTTGCATAACTTAAGCATTATATAACTCTCAGCAAAATGACCTATTCCAAGCTTAAGTTTTTTCAGGCCTTTTTTTACAAACCCAACCATACAAATTGGTAACACATTGTCAAGATTAATGGTTCGAATTTAGTCTCATTCCAAGGTCATCTCGCCTTAAAACAAAGGATTTTTGGTCCGAATATCGGCGAACGGCTATAAATTTAAAATTCAAGATCAAACCCTATAGTCGTTCGTTTTTTCATTATCTTCTAAAAATAGGTTAAGTATACTTTAGATCGACATAAGATCCAATAAACTTAATTTTTTATTGAATATTTTATTTTATATAATTTTATCATGCTAAATACAGTTAAAAAGATATAGTTAATTACCCAATATTTTAAAACAATTAGTTCATAAAAATATCACACATAATCAACTTTATCGAAGTTTCTTAATGGATCGACTATAAGTCGTATAGATTGGTCGTGGTAGTTGCATTTTCAGTAATAATAAGTATTCGAATTACACAAAAACATATCATAGAAAATACTAATTTAACCGATCGGAACATTCGTTAGGTTGAATGGTTGTGCTAAATTATCTTTTTTATTTTTTAGGAATTAAGTTAGTATTTTTAAATATTTTTTAAAATGTAGAATGAATAAGAAAATATAAAAGAATAAAATGCTGTCGCTAGCCAACGGCATGTCAAGTATACAGAAACAAAAACGGGTGACTTTCCTCATTATCCCAGCTTTCCCATCAAAACAAGAAGGGAAAAAACCTCCAAACCCTCAACCGACCACCCCTCCCATGGGGGATAACCGTTTCCTTTCATCGACGTAGCCTTAGGCCACCACAACTCATCGGAATCTCCAATCTCTTCTATTTCATCTCAATTTAGGTAAAAATAAAACCTAATTTCAGGTTTGGGGTTAATTGGTACAATTATGGGTTTAAAATTGTTATTTTTAGATATTAGTTGGTGATGATAGTGTATTACTTGATTTAGGGATATTAATTAGTGTTGTGATTGTTTAGTTTGTAATTATAAATTAGAGTTGAATTAAATCCAAAAATTAGTGTTTAACTATTGATTAATATGTATGTTGATTAATATATATGATTGTTTATTATAATTTAGAATAATTTTATAGCTAATATGCGTGGTTGAATAGTGAATAAGTTAAATATAAAGCTTATGGTTAAACATAATTAATTTTGTTAAGTAATTAGCGTGTATTAATTATAAGCGTTAATGGTAAGTATAGAATAAGGTTATTTTTAGTGATTAATTATTTTTAGTAATTAATTAATTAGTACGCCTTTTTGGAAGCTTCAAATTTCAGTTTACAAAATAGTTAAATTTAAATTTTAAATAGTTAAATGAATTATAAGATAAGTTTTAAAATTTAGTTAGTAAAATATTTAAATAGTTGAATGAATTATAAAATATAATTTGAAATTTAATCTGTAGTTATTAAAATAGTAATTGGTTTACTTTTGAAAGTAGTTTTTAATAACTTTCTTTGAAACAAATATTCTACTAAAATCGATTTGTAAAAATTAATAAATAATATAATGTTTAAAAGTAACCGATAAACAATATTTTACAAAATATAACACACTATACCAAAAAGTACTTTTGGTGAACGCCGCCATACGACATGCAACTAAAAAACTAATATTTTTGGTTGCATTTTTATAAACGCCGTTATAATGTGCCTTATAGCGGCGGAAAAAAACGCCATCGTAAATCTTTTTTTGTTGCGTTTTTTCTGCCATTATATTTTTTCCGTATCGTTTGACAAACACTACTAAATATTTTTGCTTTTCTTTGTCTATTTCTCACATTCTGCTAGCTCGTTCACTCTCCAATTCACTTTATCCATAATTTATATTAAACAGTAATGATAAATAGTTCAATAATAAAAAAATACATGGAAAAATGAACTACCATAAACACAAGTAGTACATTACCATACGTTGATACAGAAGTAGTACATAACCGTACATAGTCACACAACTGGTGCTAACAAAATGCTTGTTTACCCATAATTCTTTATTGCATGCACAAGTGAAAGCTGGCACCATAAAAGTCCAACCTTGCTCTCTTCGAAAATCCAATGCCTGCACAGGTGAAATTACAACATATAGTCAAATAATTATGTTAATTCATAAGACTTCAAATCTAATATCAAACAACTACAACATTGTACAAGTATATCATACTATTATTTATAAAATTTAGTTAACTTAAATTTAGTTAATTTTATAAAACTTCTTTAATTTTAACAAAGCTTAGTTAATTTTTATTAACTTGGTTAACTTAGTTAATTTATTATTATTATTATTATTAGAACTTGGTTAACTTAATTATATTATTATCATAAACTTAGTTAATTTTTAAAATAAATTGGTTAATTCATCATCATTATTATTTATAAAACTGTTAAATTAGTTATATTATTATTGGAAGGAAAGCATGAAGTTGCAGCTGAAGCGAAGTAGCTAAAGCCTAGAAGGAAAGCATTTGGGAGCAATGGGATATGTTGAAAGGAATCCATGTGAATGAAACAGAGTAAAGCTGTTATGCTGACAAAGAGATTGAAGTTAAAGAAGCCGTTTCACCAGTGTGCACTGTGCAACTGTGCACATTTCACCACTGTGCACTGTGCATTGCAATGTTACTCGAACACTTTTAACCAAACCACTGTCTTTCACCACTATGCACATACTTCCCTGCCTACTCATTCATATCATTTCAAACTATACTGCTAAACACTTACACCTTAGAACTGCGCATACTTGCATCCCCAACTCAACATTTTCATTTTCACATCATTGCTGCACATCATAGATCAAACTTCACATCATTGCTGTAGATCATCATCATCCATCTGCTTTCGACAAGCTTTTCAACCAACATCACTTCAGCATATACTATAACTTGAAACATCACATTCCTTTCCTTATTCCCTCTCCTACAATCCCCTACCACATACATCCACTACAATAGTTTCACCAAACCGCCTCTTCAACTTAAAACATCCTCCCAAACCACACAATTACAACTCTTCAACAATTCAACCAACCACTAACAGTGCACCATCAACTCCTATATCACACGACAACAGTTCTGTTCTACACAACCTCCGCCTTCCATCTAATTGCAGTCTGCACTCAATCTCCCATACTAGCCACTGCGTTGCCGAAACCACAGCCATACTTGCTACTACAATCACCAGTGCACTGCAATCACTCCAACAACATACAAACAGACCATATTCACCATCCTCTACCTCGAACTCAAGCCACTGCCTGCAGTTCATCTTCCACACTCAATCACCACAACCTATTCAAACCATCATCCACCAAAATCTCACCACTTAAACAAGCTCAATCTCCCATAATTTCCTCCACAAGCATTTCAACAGAGCCACTTCACCAGAGCTTCCACTTTCCTCTACAACTCACTTCTGACACCATCATTGCTTGTACACAAGCTCTTCCACCTTCTACCATCCATATCAAATTGCTACCCTCCTCCTAACAGTCATCAAGACCACCACTATATCACTTACAACCTATCACTTACATTCATCTTCATAACCAATACACTTGCCATCTCCATCGCCAGTACATCTTGCAAACACCCACTACAACAACTCAGATTTCCCACTACAACAACCTGCCCTAATGCATCTACATCAAAACTGCTGTGCACATCCATCAAACTTCCAAACCCCTGATAGAGATTACATCGCCCTCAACAAACTTCTGCCAGTCATCACACAACCCCATTTCTTACATGCACTATATCACAATGGACATTTTATTGAAAGAATCCGATTAATGATACTTAAGAGTTGAAGATGTCATTACAATCCCTTTGAAATATGAATGTATTAATGGAACAAGCCATACTTGAAGTGCAAACTTATTAATAAAGAAATTGTCATGTTTAACTTTAGACCAATTGAAAACTTATGATGAAAGGCTGTGGATTATTGATGTAAAGTGCCTAATGCTTTCTTCAGGTCATAAGGCGAAGTTCTAACCTAGAATAATCTAAATAGCAAATCATAAATAGTAGTATAACGAAAACTTGCAATCCATCTTTAGGAAGCTGTCATGCCATTCATACAAAAAAAATTAATGCATCTATGTTCTCATTTCATTAAACATAAATTTAATAATCTTAAAGGTCTGAGTGACTTAATCTAATAGAACACATATAAGATGTTGAAAATATCAATCCATTGACATATGTACATCAATCCGATACTATGTGCATGCTAATGAAAATGAGGTAATGAAAATGGGAAGTAGCTGGATAAGGATCCCATAGCTAAAAATATTCCAATATTTTAGGAGCAAAGATACCTATCGAAGCTTAATTTTACAAAGCGTAAAATTTAGATCCTAAAATAACATACATAGTTAGGGAGAATTTCATTCATGACATTAATCTATAAAGTAAACTTACCCAACAGTGGTGTCGAAAAGAACCATACAAATACTTTCTCAAATCTCCATGTTCTGCATTTCCAAAAATGGGCCTCTATTCCTCTCTAGTCTCTACTACCACTAGAATATATGTAAATCTAGTAAAGATAAACATGTGTGTTAAAAGTTGAATACTATACATGAGAAATTATCGGTTAAAAGTTACCATGAATTATGCGTACTTGGAAGATAAAACAAAGCAATACAATGCTATTTATGAAATACAATTCTTTATATCCTCTATTCTTAAAAAATACTACTCTCGCACCTTGTAAAAAAGATTTGTCTAACATACATCTTATTATAACAGATAACTATGAGAGCTAACATTGTTTATTATGTTAGAATTTGCATGCATATAAACTTTCAAACATGCAAAGAATAAACCGAGATGGAAGAAACAAAAAGATAACAGACATCATGTTCTAATACTTGATTTCAGTATAAGACCTTGATTCGTTAGCATGCCATTTGTTAAGAATTTTAGGAACATAATAAAAAAACAAACCCTTTCTGTTCATTATTGCCTACCTAGTTCTCCATATATGACCCTGCATATAAATGAATAAATAAAGAATTTTTAGAGCTATTCATGGTTCATAAACACATAAATACGTATAGAAGTGCCGTTCTTGTGATTTCTTGTATAGAAATTTTGATTATCTGCAACTGTTTGCATGCTGTGAGGAAATAAGAAAATGTTGGTTTACATCAAGCTTTTTGATCTCTTTCTTCTGACATTTCACCCAAGCAAACATTGTGTCCATTAAATAAAAGTACAAGTTAAAATATGCATTCAAATAGGATGCAACAAATAAAGAAGCTAAAATTTACCATACATGACTTAGCACTGCCCAGGACAACACAAGAACTTCCTGTAACATGCAGTGCAGCCAGGCATTGCCTTTACAGGCAGTGCTCAATACTGCCTGAAACAGGCACTGCTACAATGCCTTTACTGGTAGTGCTCAGCTATACTTTAAACTTGCAAATAAAATGCAATGCTTTAATTTTTCTAATCACTAAGGTTGTTGACGAAGATGTTGCCTCATATAACTTTGATCTATACTAAATGATAAGATCATAAAAGCTCATGTTAGACATGATAAGGAGCACCATTAACTTTTATCATCTTATCAATTGATTATATTAATCAACGATATGAAAAGTAAACATCTTCATCGATAATTTTACTAATTAAAACGAATAAAACTACCTTATTGGTAGCTATAACTTTGTGCAACTCTATTAGTTTCTTATTTCAAGATACTACCAAAATGAGAAATAAACTAAAGTCCTTAAGAGTTTCCATACCTAAACGAAGTAGACTTCTAAAATGTTTGTTCTTAAAAGGGCACAAGATAATTTCACTTTTCAATAAAGTTAGTATTTCATTGAAGTTTAAAGAAACTGATTGCTGCAAATGTACTCAATAAGTTGCTAATACTAATCTGTACATCAACAACTGCATGAATATAACCCTATAAATAAGTCACATTTACTTATCCCACCTATCATTTCCTGTTTGACACTTTATCCTATGAGAAGAAACAACGTATATGACGAACCATTTAGACTTCATATCTTTGTAGCCAGTTTCCTAATGTTATTTATTTTAAACCGTGAAAGCATGGCAAACAAAACAATTCCTAGTTGTTTCATATTATGTACTTTAATCAGATTTCATATTATACACTTAGAGTAAACCCTCACCTCAATCCCTCACCAGTTCTATTAATATTACTGAATGCCAGTTCTATTTTATAGGTAATTTACAAACAGCCATTATAGTATTTTGAAATATGAATAGAAACTTACGCAATCAATCCCTTACCTTAAATATCGTCAGCACTATCTTCACTGCCAACAAACCGCATCGCGAATCCCCCAAATTGCCGCCGCCAAACCGTCGATTCATGCCTCGTCGCCATGTCAAACTCACCAGCACCAAATCCACAGCCTAGCCTCATCGCGAAACCATCCCCATAACACAGCCACTTGGGTGCATGCTTTCTCCTCCACGTGTCTTTCCCAATACATCGTCGATGTTCTCCATTGCTAGTCGCGTTAATGATTTCCCATGTGCAAAATTACAATTTTCTCTCTCTTCGTTAATTGATTTGGGGTGAATCCATCGACGAATCGTTAATTGATTTGAGGTGAAGCCACAGATTTTGAAAGATGAAGTTAAGGGATTTTGTTGATAAATGATAAAAGAGGACAACAAAAACATCTGAGGTTTCCAAGAGGACAAAAAAAATGATAAGAGTTAAAAGAGTTATGAGCGGCCACATAAATTATTAGCAAATTTTACTGAATTGTTGGCTGGAATAATGTAGTAGCGTTTATTTTTTATTTTTTATATTTTAAAATGGCCAACGGTTGCATATATCTTAAAACGCTACCAATATTTGCAACTAATAGCCAGTTTTGTTGTAGTGACAACAAATTAAAGTCCTTGGTCTCAAAAGGTTTTAATTATTTTAGAAAATACAACAACAAGCCCTTTAGATGCAAAGTTATGCATACACGAGAAAGATGTGAAGTGTTGTCAAAATCAAAGCTTTAGTGCCAATGGTTTTAATTTGTTTAGAAAATACAACAACAACACATCCCTTGGATCCGAATTTTGTCGTACAAGATAAAGAAGTGAAGTGCTTTCGAAATTAAAGCCTTTAGTCCTAAAGGCCTTTAAATTATTTCTGAAAGAAGTGAAGTGCAATCGAAATTAAACCTTTAGTCCCAAAAGGCTTTAATTTATTTTAGAAAGAAATGAAGTACTGTCGAAATTTCTAACATATATTTTTAAACTAGAAAAAATGTTCGATTATTTTCTCAACCATAGTCGGATATATAAAGTCAGAACTGTATGAAAGGTTCAGTAAAGAAACATTTCTATAGTGGTATACGCGAATTTATTAAATTCTCTGAATCTAATAATGGAAATGACGTAGAAATTCATTGCCATTGCAGTAAGTGCAAACATTTAAAAGCATTGAAAACTAGATATAGTTCTAGTACATTTATGTCCAGCTGGTTTTGTACCAAATAATTGCCTGTGGAATCATCATGGAGAACTAATTGCCCGTATACCTAATCCTGTAGTGTCAAAGGACGAGGTGAATAATGATTATGTTATGGAAAATACAGTAGAAGTTATGGTGGAGGATGCAGCTCAATCAATGTTCCCTACCATTCAAGTTGACGAAAAAGACGTAAATGTCAAAGAAGAACCTATCATGGGAGCAAAAATAATTTATGATTTATTAGATGCTGATAAAAGGCCGTTATGGGATGGTTTTAAAAGCAGAAAGGAATTAGCAATAGCTTCTAAATACATTATTATGAAGTCGAAATTCAACTTTATAAAAGCTAGATTTACAGAAGTTGTACAAGCTATAAAGAAACATATGTCATCCAATAATCTGATATGCGATAGTCCTCATGAAGTGAAAAATCTTATATTCGCTTTAGGCCATCCATACTAAAAGATAGATATATGTATAAAAAGTTGCATGTTGTACTAGAAAGATGACATTGACCTTAAGAAATATGAAATATTTAATTAGGAAAGATACAAACCAAGAAAAAGAAAAGAAAGAAAGTTCCATACAAGAGAATGCATTATTTACCTATCACTTATAGACTTCAAAGGTTATATGCATCTTCTGCTACGACATGTCATATGCGATGACACAATGTGACAACATAGGAGGAGGAAACTTTGCCACATCCATCTACTGGAGAGGTATGAAAATATTTCGATTAGACTTATCCTGAGTTTGCTACAAAGAGTCGTAATGTCTGACTTGGTTTATGTATGGATGGATTTTCACCATTCTCTCAATTTGATAGTAAATATTCATCTTGGCATATTATCATTATACCTTATAATTTGCCTCCATAGATGTGTATGAAAACTCCATATATGTTTCTCACTATTGTCGTCTTCGATCCTGATGATATGATATAAGGAATCAATGTTTATTTACAGCCATTGATTGAAATATAGAAAAAATTATGGCATGAAGGGATTGATACATACGAAGTTTTTAAAAAGGGAATTTGCATGTTTGCATCTTATGGTGGACTATTGTTGATTTCCAACTTATGCAATGCTTTTGGATTGGAATACGGCCGGTCATCTAGGTTGTCTTTATTGCATGGAAGAAACACGAGCATTTTTATTATCATATGGAAGAAAAATTACAAGTGTGATTGTCATCAGCATTTTCTCCATATTAATCTTCCTTTTGAAAAAGATTAAAAAAATATTTTAGCTAATATACCAGAGAGTAGACAACCACTAATGATTCGATCAAGCATGGAAATATATGATCTTGTAAAGGAATATCCAAAGATACATGAAACTGGAGTATAGAATGAAATTCCAAGTAAATTGATATTTCATAATTGGTGCAAGCAAAGTATATTTTGAGAGTTACCTTATTTGAAAGATCCCTTGCTTCAACATAATACATGATGCACAAAAAAAACATGTTTGATAATGTGCTTAATATAATTTTGAATGATAAGGGGAAACCTAAGGATGACCTGAATTCAAGATGTGATATAGCAGAATTATGTAAATGTCCTGAACTTCATATGAAGCTGAATGACAGTAAAAAAAATCAAAGCATGCTATGAGTTAGATAACAAGCAAGTAAAACTCATTTTAAAGTGGGTGGAAGGTCTAAGATGTCATGATGGGGTTTCTTCTAACCTCCATAGATATGTTGACTTTAAAGATAATAAATTGAGTCGAACAAAAAGTCATGATTGCCATGTCATGATGGAAAATTTATTACCCATGGTTTTCAAAGAACCGTTGTCCATAAAAGTATGGAGTGTTATAATAAAATTAAGTTTATTTTATATAGAGCTTTTTTCGTCTATGTCAAAAGTCAAGCATATACGTAAACTTGAAAATGGTATCCCTATACAGCTCTACAAACTTGAAAAAATATTTATTTCCAGATTCTTTAATGTACTGAAGAATTTACCTGTACATCTTCCATGTGAAGCACTTCTTCAAAGTCCTATGCAATTGTATTCATTTGAGAGATAATATTGAATATCCATAATATTAATTTTAATTTAAAATTCAAATTTACATAATTTAGTTTAAAGTGAATTAATTTGTAATAGGTACTTCAATCCTTTGAAGAAAAAAGTTAGATAAAAAGCACGTGTTGAAGGTTCGATTTACAAATCATAACTTGAAAAAGAAGCTTCATTCTTTTTCTCTCGTTATTTCAGTGACCATGTGAACTTATCTTTTGTAGGTGTTCCTCATAATAATAGATCCATTTAACAAGATTCTTCTTAAACAATGTTATCTATTTTTAGACAACATGGTCGACCTGTTGGAAAATGCGTGGAACTATAGTTAGATGATAGATATTACCATGTAGCGCACACATATTTTCTTCTTAATTTTGCTGAAGTTGCACCATTTGTTAGGTAATATTAAACTCATATTATTTCAATTATATTTACATATTATAGTGCAATATAATATGTATGTATGTGTGTGTGTATATATATATATATTTGCAGTATTTACGAATCACAACATCCACTTAGTGCACTCAGTAAAGAATTTGCTAATTAGTTTTCGAGCTATGTTTATGATCTAGGAAATTTTTTCGGAGATGAGGATTGAAATATATTTCGCTAAGACCAAAAAAAATGTCAAGGCTTATCCAATATTCTTCATCAATGGATTTAACTTCAACATCAAGAAATATGGTGCTGAAAAATTAACCTATAACAGTGGTGTATTTGTCAAAGGTAGTGATGATCCAGATGAGCGTATAAAAGATTTTTATGGTGTCTTAACACAAGTTTTGGAATTGACATATTTTATACGACCTACAAAAATGTTGTTCTATTCAAATACAATTGGTTCAGCAATGTTCTTGGTTCTAGAATCAATGTGTACAAAGATTATAAGCTTATTGAAATAAAGCATAACTTGTACTACTAAAGGCATGATCCTTTAGATTAGCTATATAAGCATTACAAGTTTATTTTGCTCCTATCCATCCCTATAAAGAGATAAAGTTGATTGGTTGACTGCTTTTAAAACAAAGGCAAGATTTGACAGAAATAATGTTCCAAAAATGAAGCAGCTTATCAAGCAGATCTTGATCAAAATAATGAAATAATAATAATCGATAATCTATTGATTTAGAGCATTAGAACGATGAATCAAATGTTCTAATAAAAGCATTTGAGAGTACAGAGGGAAATGATATAGAGTACGAGACCAAGGCTGAATCAAGAAATGACGAAGACGGATTATTAATTACTGATGATGTAATGTATATATGATGGATATTTGTATCTCTTGTTGTATAATTTATATTTTGAGTTTCCATTGTTATTAATGAGGATGACTATGTTGTGAGCTATATTTTATTTTGTTTATTAATTCTATATATTTAGGAGATCTTGTTCTATTTCTGTAGTTTTAGTGGAATTTTTATGTCATTATAAATCAGACATGTTTTCTAATAATAAAATGAATTTTTTTTTTATTATATGAAATGATATCTTTTGGAAGATATTAAATATGTCTCATAGGTGATCTTTCAGATCTCATGCTTCTGCTTCTGCTTCTCCTACTGCTGGTAAGGGTATCGGCGGCTTGGCTGATTTATGCCAAAGTGCGACTATGATTCCGAAGAGTGGAGAATAAGTATCAAATTTATTATTAATATTTAGTGCATGTACATTATTTAAAATTTATTAAATGTCTACATTAAAATTAATACAAGGGATTTGAAATGGAGCCTTATGATTTTATCATGGTCATCTTTAAGAATGCATATATGAGTCGTATGTCTAGTTGTTGGCCTTAATGGGATGATATCCCATTATATATTAATAATTCTATACGAGTTGACTTGATGGCAAGTACAAATTTATAATTCATTTGAAAATGACATATTTGATCTTTGAAAATTAATATACTGTATATAATTCATTTTAATTTCAATGTGTAAGCTACAATAATTGTAGAAGTGGAAGATTAAGATCTACTTAGAAATCACTGGAATAGGAAGCTGAAGAAAATTTATAGGGATACCCTTCAAGTATAAACAAAATTGATTGGATGAGTGCTAGTATTTGGACAAATTTTCGGCAGTACTGGGAAACTCCTTCCATGAAAGTAAGTTTTCTAGTTTTATATTTTTATTATAATTTATTTAAAGTTTGTATAATAATTGTATTAATTTAGTCAATCATACATTTAAACTTACAGGAAATTACCGAGTAAAACTTGGAAAATAGGAATAAAAATTCATGTTGTACACCGCGGCGGATTAAAAACCTTCCAACAATATCAGAAGGAAATGGTAAATTTATAAATTATGATTATAAAATGCTTATAGAATTATTTAATCATACATATACATTGTTTATTCATATATAATTTTAGGCGAAGGAGAAAGGCCGTAAGCCTACATATGTGGCGGTCTTCACTCGGACTTATGCCATCAAGCATATCAGTGAAGATGGCACATTTACGTTTACTTGGGAAAACCTTAAATCCCAAGCTATAATGGTAAACATGCTTTAATTTTTTATTTTATTTTACATTACATAAATTGTAAATTGAATATCTATTATGGCAAAATTCTATTCCTAATTGTAAGAAAGGTTTGAAATGAAACTCTAGTGTTGGAAGCGACCAGCCGAGAGGAGTTGACTGCGAAGAAGGAGGTCATGATTTCTGATGTTGTATCCGACAAGCAGACTCTGAAAGGGTGCTACGGCTATGGAAATCAGGTGGCAACGAGCTTCATTAATTGATTTATAAATTTTATTTAATATTACGTATAAATTATAACTAGCTATTAACTAATTTACAAGCTAGAAGTTCCCAGGCTAATAATAGGAAACAACTGGTGGAGGAGGAGAAAACACAGCTAAGAGCTCAAATGGTAGAATTTAATGATTAAGGGAAGAGTGGATTGACTATGCTACTAGATGAGTGGATTGCAGCATACATGGCGTAGCATGCGACATTTCCTTCCCTGGGGTCGGGAAGTGATGGAAGTGATGATGATGGTGATGATGAGTAGGTATGGTTTTATACTTATTTGATTATTTTGTTTTGTACGTATTTGACATGCATTGATGGATTTGATACTGTTTGATGGTTGTATTATTTGTGAATTTTTTATGGTTGTATTGTTTGATGGACACGAGGATAGAGTTATAGGTATGGTTGTTGTGTTGTTTGATGGACATAAGGATAGAATTTAGGTATATTATAGTGTTGTTTGATGAAATATTGATGTAAATATTAATTTTTGTGATATAAACTTGTTTATATGTGGTATGTATGATATTATGTGGTATATGTGACGATTATACTTGTAAAATTGGGTTATATGTGTTATATAAGACGTGGATAGCAAAAAGAATTTATTTATGTGATTGATTGTCGAAACAGCAACAAATATGCAAAATTGGGTTTCCATATTTACGACGGCTAGAGACGGCCTATTAAGGTAGCAACGACTAGAGACCCACAATTGACATATAAGTGATGCATAGATTCATGCTACGTGTCAATCGATCATTATTGGCTAGCAACGGCTAGGCTGTTTCTAGCCGTTGAAAACTTACTGACAAGACTGTCGCTAAAGTCATTGCATTTTCTTTGATTGACAACTTAAAAAGCGACGGCTATTTGCATCGTTTGGCGATGGTCGTCGATGGCAAATAACTCTTGGCTACTCTCTAAAGACAAGCTCAACATTCGCTTGGGTGTGCTTCATCTCTTCAATCAATTTATTGACATGGACTTTCCCTTCAAGGGCTAAGTCCCTTTCTCTTATGACCTTAAACAGGTCATCCACTCTACTCTAAATCATTCACTCGAAGTTAGCACACTCGAACTTGAAGGAAAAATATATTGGCATAATTGATCTTATTCACTTCAGAAAGGGCGGCACACAAGTTCTTCAATTTTAACCCCGCGTCGAAATTCTTCTGGGCACTCTATAAGTCTTGCTCCGCCACCTCTTTGGAGTATCTCAGATGTCCTGATCGAACTTAGCTCAATGTACGAAGAGATGATGAAACATAGCTTGTAGGCATGAGGGACCAGCCGAAAGAGTAAAATTTGTAGCAGAAACAACCTTGGAGTGAGGGGGAACAGTATCAATAATGGATTTGTAGGCTTGGATCTATTGCCATGAAGAAGTTTGAGCTTATGTATGCAGCGGAACTATAGTCAAAGAAGGATCACGATGCTCAAAGGATTCCCTTAGGAGTTTAGTAACATCGCGGGACAGCTCGGTCTTGTTCCCTCTCTTTGTTCTCTCCTTCTCTCTCTCCTTATCCTTTTCTTTATCAGCTTTACAAGACTCATCAGCTTCGTGATCCTTCCTTCTTCATCGCTCCACTTCAGTTTCGTAGCGACGAGGCGAGTTTGGATCAAGATTCTGGCCTCTTTATGCACTGGCGTTGTGGGAGAGCTTCTCGTAATAGCCATGACCCATCGAACATGAAAAAAAAGGAAAAGATAGTGTAAGAATTGTAACTTCAAAAGGCATAACTGTATGCAGAGATGCATATTCGTGTTCCTAGTGAAGTGTATGACGCTGATGACCCCCTAAGTACTCTATGGACTATGTTCGCATGGGCATAAAGATGGAGTTTCTCTACCTTCATTTATACTTATTCTAAGAGAAAAGCGAAATTCGAAGTCTATCTCGCCCAGAATGTCATGAATAGAGAAGTCAATCTCGCCATTATCACTTAGACCGACGAAGACGTCGCAGTAGGGCGGGCTTAAGGCATAATATTTCTAGCAGACAACACAACTTACTCTCCACCAGCTGTAGAAGTCTATGGCAATATGCTCTGAACAGGGCGAGCTGGGTAAAGCAGGACTTATATAGGGCTTCTCTCTGTATGATACAACCTCGCCTTCACTAGCGTGGTAGTCGCTATCATTATCACCAATGCCTTCTCCTTCTTCATCAATCATTGACTCTTTCCCTTCTTTCCTCTAACTCTTTCATCTTCCTTGGGAATCAGGGACATCTTAACATCTTCATCCCTGTCAATTAGGATACCAACATCAACGTGCTCTTCAGACTCTCTCTCAACTGGCTCGTCTAAGTGCACTGCACTGGATGGACCAATAACATTGCCAATCGAGGATTTAAGAGGGTGTATAAGCTCTAGAACCACTAGGTGTAGGTTAGTCAAAAATAGAAAATCTATTAGGACTCAGCAAACCGCACCGCCGTAAGTTTTCATTCGTTAGAAGGAACGCGGCGGTATGTTATTACAATCTAACTTCTTGAAGGCCCTTGAGCATAGCCTCATGCTACTTACGGACATCTTGAGTCGGAATGCTTATAAGGAAGTAAACATAAAATTGATAAATTGAGTTAAAGAAATCAAAATATGGAAGGAACATAGGAAGGGAAACCTACTTCCTGATAGCCGGAATCTATTAGCGTCATACATGCACTGTATGTAGAAATATTCAATTTTAAAGTGCTAGTGTTTATTTTGAAGCTTTTCGATGATCTTACATCAGCACCAAGCTTCGATTATTATACACGACGGAGATTCTTGCCTCTCCTTGAAGTGGAGTAGATAAGTTTAACTTCGTGAAAATTTGGAGCTCGGTTGAACCGATTCATGAAGAGGATGTAAAGAGAACTCAAAAGGGTTTGGATGAATTTGGGTCGGAGCCAACCCAAATTCCTCGAGAACCATTTGAAGAAAAGGATTAAAAGGTGTAATGTCACCACTTAATCACATGTATCGGTGGCGCATTGTATGTCTTCTCGAGGGATTGTGTGCAAACTCGGCCCTCGTGGGGAGAAGGACGTCATCTTGGGAATTTCATGCCGATGACAGATATTTTGGAGCATCCTGACCATCAAGATCATTGGCACTTGTTCCAATGGATAGGTCAATATTTTCAAACCCAAGAACTCATTCAGAGGAGGTGGTTGATTCGTTACTGGCATTACTGGAATCATCAAGCCTTATGATTCAGATGTAATAGGACGACCCGGTCCAGTGGGAATGGTAGGTGAGGCATGAGCTGTAGAAGATCTAGTTTCAGGAGGAGTGGATGTGCTCTCACCGGACTTTAATCGAGGCGACCGATGAGTCATTCTTAACAATAAACTTTGGCGTTCAACACGTTCAGGTATATTTTATTTTAAATAATAATCATCCGATGTGACCAACATCCTAAATCCAAAGAATGTCGACGTGTGTTGGCCAATCGGATCTGAGCATTGACCGAGGCAAGTGAGAAGTGTCTATCTATGTAGTGTGAGTCCCGTGTCCTGTACATAACAAGTGGACCATCCCGTGTAGATAGCTCGCTCGTGCTAGAAAAACGAGCCAAATTGTATGACGATATTATAAACTGAAGCTTACCCATTATCGACGAGTAATCGGTAATGAAGCCGTTGTCTAGAGAGACACGAAAGCTTTTCCTTTTAGGAATGCAGGCAGTGGAACAATAAGGAAAAGCGATGCGATGGAATCACCCAGCATGACCGTTCTCGGAATAAACCATTATAGTAGAATTCAAGCGACGACTAGGGCATGGCAAAGTTTCGACAAGGGATGGTTGAAGTCATATAGTTAAATTTGTCCCTGAAATCGTATGCACATGACCAAGGGAAAACCCTAATTCACCATAGGTCGAGCCATTAAGCATAACAAAAATTTAACCTCCTCTCAACTATAATCAGCAACACCCACACCATCACCATTACTGTGCCAATCCATCGATCACCAACTTTAGGCAATCAAATATTCAGATTGGTGGTTAAAACTTTTATCTCGAACCAAAATCTCTAGGGCATGAATTAGAGCAAGGTGATGGTAGCGATCTAGAAGGCAGTGTGCATCCGATGATCGACGACAGTTGGAGCGCTTTGATCGGCGAAGTCCTAACTTATAAAAGAAATCGGGGGAAGGTGATTGGCCTAGGTACCGAGATGAATCTATCAATTTTGAGAGGTTTTGTCACCCCAAAAAACAAGCAAAATGCAAAACAGATAGAAGGGGACCTCATCTAGAGCATAGATCTGATCTTTAGAGCGTAGGTCTAGTCCTTAGCATGAAGAATGAAGTTTTACTATGCGAAATATTTGGAGGAATGTCTACTAAATGAAAGCAGCGTTTCAAAGAAGTACTTGAATAACACTTAGAATCCAAGAGATAATAATTCAGACCTTGTCTCGATCTAAAGCACACTTTGTTTTCAATGAAAGCATACTCTGGGAAGTAAATGTTAACTAGGTTTTTAACTAAGAAGAATTCAAACGAATGTAAAAGGTCAAGATGAAGACAAAATGACTCGAGAAATTGGAAACGGGATCTGAAGGATAAAGGATGGAACACAAGAAGTTTCACTAGATTTGAAGCTAAGTAAACCACTTGGTATCGAGAGGTTTCTCTCAGTATTGAGAGGTTTCTCTTGGTATCTAGAGGTCCTTTTCGACTATTTTTGACACATGAACCTCGCACCCTCTAAGTATACCTCAACCACCCATGGTCAAGTGCTTTTCTCATAAAATAGATGAACAATTATAAGGATTGATGAGAAGAAAGCAAAGAAAGTAGGATAATTCAAATGTTATTGGGAGAATCATCGAAATTAACTCAAAGCTTAGGAAAAAGAGTTTGAAACGCTTCGAATAGCAGATAGAAGAGTAAGGGAAGTATAAGAATTGACTTTGCATAAGTAATTCTTATTAGTACAGAGAGCTTTCTCTCGGTACTGAGAGGTCTTTATGACTTTTGGGCCCCATGTAATTACTTATATAGTATTTGGCTTGCTCTTGGACTTCAATGCAACGCGGGCTCCTGAACCGATATACATGTTTCTCTATAAATATCAAATCTACTACAACTAAAGAAGGATTTTAGAGGATCTTGACTCTGTTTCTTCATCATCGCATGCCTTCCTCATTCAATAGTCACCTAGAAAGATACTATTTGGCAGTTCTAAGCTCTTGAACCTATCAATCCTTTGCACCGGCTTTAACTCTCTATAACCAATAAACAATAAAAACTATGAAGTGGAGATAGGCAAGTGATTGCCGAATCACTATAAAAATCTTATGTTTTACTATTCATTTTCTTCTATTTTGCTACTATTTGTTAGATATAGGTTTCACAGGTTTCCTATAACCTATCTTTGGATGTTAATCCATTTTTGATGTAAATACCTACCAGGAAGTTTGAGCAAACCTCTTGAGGAGTTTTTATTGTAGGCAACCCTTTCACCATTCTTTCGTGTGATAAAGTTCTCAATCCATTGTAGCTTAAGTGTCCAAAACGGCAATGCCACAAGTGTGACTAATCTATCGATTAGGTCTGCAAGCACTTTGGAGATTTTAACACCTTCCAGCTAAGAAATAGAACATTCTATTTCCACTCATGTTAGAGTGCATGATCACTCCCTTTCTTAAATGATAGACCTTGCATTTACCATTCTAGACCAATACTGTCAACCCTTTTTCATGCAATTGTCCTATGCTCAACAAATTATTCTTTAGTTCAGGGATATGGTATATACCTGATATTACCTGAATTATGCCATTAACTTTCATGTGCACATTTTTTTTCCCATAACAGCAATGCGGTAGTCGTTCCTTAGTTTCACATTTTGTTGGAAACTTTTATTTAATTCTAAAAACCATTCTCGATTACCATTCATGTGGTTGCTACATTCAGAATCAAGAAACCATATTTCATCTCTGGTTGCTTTGTGTTCTTCGATATGGGCATAAGTATAAGTTCTTCCTCTTCATCAAATTGTACAAAATTTGCTTTCTTCTCCCATTCAAGGCACTTGTACTGGAAGTGACCCAAATGAAAGCATTCTATTGCTGCTTTGTTTACCTTCTACCTCCGTCGTCCTCTTCCTCGGCTGCTTCCAATCATGCCACGACCTCTGCCTCTGATGTTCCTTTCTTCATGTGTTACCTTTAATGCTTGCTCTTCTTATTTTGCCTTCCTTCGAAATTTTTGGTCATACATGACTAAAGAACTTCGTAACTCATCAATAGTTAGACAATCTATATCCTTTTCCTTTCAATAGATACTACAATATAGTTGAATCTCTCAGTAAGTGTTTGTAGTATTTTATTCACAATCTGAGTGATTTTTAGAATCTCTCTATTGTTGCACATGCTGCTTGCAATCGACATTACTTGAGCAAAGTACCCCTTTGTTATCTCACTCTCCATCATTTCCAAGAGTTTGAACTCCCTTCGAAGTGCCTACAACTGTAACCTCTGTACCTTTGCACTCCCTTTGTGCTTTTTCCTCATTGACTCCCAAAGCCGTCGAGCTGTCTTATTTTGAAGTATTGTCTTCAAAATGCTCTTTTCAATGGCTGCAAATAAGTAATTCTTAACCTTTAGATCTTTGAGTTTCAGCTTCGTCCTTGTAGTTTTTCGTGCCTCTGTTTCTCTTGATCCTACTTTTGGCTCACTATAGCCTAGATCAACGAGATGCCACCATTCTATTAATCAAGTGGGTTCTCCATCAACAAACTCCAATAATCATAGTCTCCGTCGAATCTGGAATGCTCGATAGATTTTTGTCCTTTATTCGACATCTTTATTTTCTCTTTGATACCAATTGTTAGAAAACTTGAATCAGATTGGATAAGTACTTGAATACTTAGATTTTGTATTGCATGAAAATACTTCGATATCTTATTCAATAAAAAACTACGCTTTATATAGCCTTTTGCATAAGAGAAAAAATAAATCAAAATACACCTAAGGAATAAAAAAAATCTGAGACGTACTCCATAAGTCTTTTATTAACAGAAAGAAAAAATCTTGCAAGATACACAAGACCCGATAAACATAGAACCACTTCTTCATTATTATTATTTTACAATTCAATTACTAAATGCCATGTCAATTCCAGTAAATGAATTTTATTGTAATAGTAAATTTTGATAATTATAATTTTACTAACTATCAATATAAATAATTGTCGAATTAAACTTGGAATAGTGCATTTTAAGTAATAAAGTAAACATACATTGATGTTGATACTGGTATGATGTACATTTGTTGATTGAGAAGAACATGATAATTCACCAATTCTTTGTTGGGACATAGGCTTGGTCAATATACGAATCCAAAGCGACATCTTCTAAAATATTTCCCATCCGCCTCCTTTGAGAAACCGTCATTCTGTCACCCATTTTACGCACTTTAGAAGAACTATAGCTTTCTCCATCATCCATTGTGTTATCACCTAGTCCACCGTTGATGCCCCTAACATCTGGATTTGATCTACCACTATCCCGAATGACCCATAATTCTCCTCATGTATTTTTTTTTAAAACAACTTGTCGAAGTTCTAAAGAGAAATCAACAAATTTCCCACCTCCCCCCTCCAGTTGGCTCTAATCCTTTTTAATTCAATAGACTTTCGGAGGATTTATTTGACGCCAACCTAAATAGCAAAGCTGTTGGGTGAAAATATGATTTGGAATGAAACCGATGATTATGCCAGCTAAGAGAATAACCGAATATAATATAGTAGTTTACATGGTATTTAAAATATTAAATAAAGTAGTGATTGTGATTTCACATAGTTGCGCTTACCGATCGCAATCTTTACGGTTAATATTCAATACAAGTTTATTCGGCATTATATTATTGGATAATTTTTTTCTTTGTTGGGTTTTGTTAGGCGTGAGTGGATGTATAATCATTACGTCTTGAGCAGGCGACCCCGTTGTTGGTGATGCTCTCAATGGCAGAATGTTTAATCTAATAAATATATACATATAATAATATAACGATATTATTAGTTGTTGAATATTTTTGGAGAAAGAGGGAGAGAATATAAGAAAGAGGAGTTTTTTATCTTATTTTATTGTAGAAAACTTTTTTTATTGATGACTTATTTCTTGCTTGATTGATTGATACAAAATGAGGGAATGGCTCCTCTATTTATGTGAATTAATAGAACATTCTAGATATAGAATATTGTAGAAACATGACTCATTTAACAACTCTAGAACTTTATTTTTAGATAACTCTAGAAACATAACTATTATATAATTCTTATTTCTAGAAATTAATATAAAATTATAGAGCTCTCACCAAATTCTATCAAATACAAGAAGACTCTAGAAACTTTGATAATAAGAAACTTCTAGAAATTAACGAATCAAGTTTAATATTTCAACACCTCCTTTTAAACTTGATTTGTGACTCTAAGCAGTACTTGTAATCTTTGTATTTCACGTGCTTCGGTAGGAATAGAGATATCACCCAAACTTTCTTCATTGCATTGACCTTCTTACCAAACATCGAGATCTTCAATACAAGTTCACAAATTCTTGCTTTATCTCTTTCATATCATCCTTCTTCGTTACAATAGGATTTTACATAAACTAAGCATTCCAGCATCCGCCTTGTTTCAGTATCATAAATTTTGCATGAGTCGTATATTCTACGTTTGCATTCTTTCATAACTTCGTTCTTGCATTTTTTTACCAATCCAATTTCTATTTTTTAACATTCTCCGTTTCCACCTCTTCAGATTTTTGCTCATATTTCAAATCTCTTCCAAACTCTTGAATTTCATTTCCTTGATTTATGTCTTCTTCATTTTCATCTCGTTTACTTACGTACTCTTCGTCATTGACGTCATCTTCGCTTACTTTATTTTGTTTATGTTCTTCTTTTTCATCATCTATACGTTTTCCTTCTTCTTCCAATTTATCCTTCTCCAACTCCTCAAATTTCAGCAATTTTTCTGCATCTTTCTTCTTCTCATTATTCTTCGTTTTCTCTTTCTCATCAATCAGATTGTCTTCTTCTATTATTTTTGCATTATTCTTTCCATATGTTTCTTTCATAAAATTCCACGACTCTTCTGTGGAACCTTCTCCGAGTATATGATCATAAGTTACTTCATCAACATCCTTACTTATCACAACATGAACACGATGATCATTCCATCGTAATTTCGCAAACGCTTTCTTGTCAATTTGCGATATATTCTCCCAATCGTATGGCCTTTCATAACCATTTTTGACAATCTCCCATAATCTTTCAGAGATTAAATCCTCTTTCTTTTCCTCATAAGCCAGCAGCAAAGTACCATCTTTTTGGTTTTTTTTCTTCACCATAATTGGTCTTCTCTTCAACTTTATTATGCTTTGAACCTTTACATTCAGAAGCATAATGTCCAAATTTCTCACAATTGTAGCATTTAACACGTGCCATGTCATGCCTTGAATTTCCTCTTCCATGACCACTTGTTGTGCTTTCTCCTCTTTTACTGTTGTTGTTGTTTTCATAGTTGGGCCTCCAACCTCATCCATGTTCATATGCACGACCTCTTCCTGTTTCTTGGCCACCACCCCTTATTTGTTGGCTTCGATTACTTTCTTCCTTTTTTGAATCAATCCATGTCCTAAGGACTTGCTCCACAGTCTCTTCCTTTCTTTTCTTCACAAGCTTGCAATGAGCCTAGAAGTTCCTCGATTGACATGGTCTCCAAGTTTTTTGTTTCTTCAATGGCGGAGACAATATGTTCGAACTTTAGATCTAATGATCTCAGAATCTTCTCCATAATTCATACATCATCTAACTTCTCACCATTTCTGTAATTAATATAAACGAGCATAAGAAGAAGTAGGAAAAATATCAAACGCCATTAGAACAATTTTCATATTAGGGATACTTTTTATAAAAGAGGGAACAAAACAATTTAAATAGGCAACGAGGCCTTTACAAATGCAGACAGGTCTTAATGGGCTTCGAAGAGACGCAGGCCCATATATCTAATTATTTAAACAAACACATAAACTATCATTTCCTTTTAACACTCCCCCTCAAGTTGGGAAGTACAAATTCTTCATTCCCAACTTGTTGCACAGATAATCCATCCTTGATCCATTTAAAGCTTTTGTAAACAAATCAGCAATTTGTTCTCCAGTTCGAACATACCCTGTTTCTATGATTCCACTTTGAATTTTCTCCCTGATAAAATGACAATCAACCTCAATGTGCTTTGTCCTCTCATGATATACTGGACTTGATGCAATATGAATTGCTGTTTGATTGTCACACCACAGTTTAGCTGGTAGCCTTATATTCATATTCAGCTCCTTCATTAAGTTAGCTACCCACATAATGTCACATATAGCATTTGCCATGGATCTGTATTCAGATTCTGCACTTGACCGAGCCACTACAGGCTGCTTCTTGCTCTTCCATGAAACTAAATTGCCTCCAACAAACACACAAAATCCTGACACTGACCTTCTATCAACCTTTGAACCAGCCCAGTCAGCATCACAGAAGCTTTCTATGTTCATATGACCATGATTAGTATACAAAATGCCCTTGCCTACTGTGCCTTTAAGATAGTGTAATATTTGTTCCACTGCATTCCAATGTTGCACAGTTGGTTTTGACATAAATTGGCTAACTGCACTTACAGAATATGCAATATCAGGTTTGGTAACACATAGATAATTCAATTTCCCCACCATTCTTCTATATTTCTCTGGATCATTGAAGCATTCACCATCTCCACTTAAGCTATAGTTTTGCATCATGGGAGTACTACAAGGTTTAGCAGCTAACTTCCCAGTTTCTGACAACAAATCAAGAGTGTATTTTCTTTGAGATAAATATATACCTTCACTATTTCTTGTAATTTCAACTCCTAAGAAATACTTGAGCTCTCCAAGATCTTTTGTTTGAAATTGAGAGTGAATAAAATGCTTTAGTTCCTGAATACCATTATTATCATTCCCTGTAATCACTATATCATCTACATAAACCACTAACAGAATTATGCCCTTATGAGTAATTTTATAAAATACTGAATGATCAGCTTTGCTCCTCATAATGCCAAGCTTTTCTAAAGCCATACTAAATTTGCCAAACCAAGCCCTTGGGCTTTGTTTAAGACCATACAAGGATTTATTAAGTTTACATACCTTGTTCATCTCCCCCTGAGCAACAAATCCTGGAGGTTGCTCCATATACACTTCTTCAGTGAGATCCCCATGCAGAAATGCATTTTTGATGTCAAGTTGATGAAGTCTCCAATTGTATCTAGCATCCATTGAAATAAATAATCTGATTGATGTCATCTTTGCCACAGGAGAAAAGGTTTCAGAGCAATCAATACCATAGATTTGAGCATAACCTTTGGCAACTAGTCTTGCCTTAAGTCTTGACACTGTTCCATTAGCATTCATTTTCACAGTAAAGACCCATTTGCAACCAATAGCTTTCTTATTTCTTGGTAATTCCACTAAGGTCCATGTTTTATTCTGCTCTAGAGCCATCATTTCTTCTCTCATAGCATCACACCATTCAGGTGAATTTATGGCTTCTCCAACTGTTTTTGGAATGATAATAGAATCTAACTTTGACACAAACTCATGTGAAGAACTTGGTAGTTTATTATAGGTCACATAGGAGGAAATAGGATAGGTACATTTTATTTTTCCTTTTCTCATAGCAATAGGCAAATTTAAATCTGTATTATCCTCAGTTTATTGAGTAGGTTCTGCACATGTACCTTCTTTTTGTACATTAGTAGTATTAAGATCAGTAGAGCTTTTGGATGGTATGGTTGAGTATACTAGAAACTCTTCCTCATCTTCATGTACAGTTAGAGGAGCATTAGTTTGAATAGAAGGGTACATCTTCCATGAAGGTTACATCAAGTGATACTATATATTTATGCAAACTAGGACAATAGCATCTATAACCCTTCTGACTTCGAGGATATCCAACAAAGACATACTTTAGAGATTTATGATCAAGTTTACTTAACTGTTGATTCACATTTCTCACAAAACATATGCATCCAAATACCCTTGGTTTAACTGGGTACATATCTTTGTCAGGTTGTAATATTTGATAAGGAATATCACCATTGAGGACTGTTGATGGCATTCGGTTAATTAAAAAACATGCAGTAGACACAGCATCTGCCCAAAACACTTTTGGCATGTTCATCTGGAATAATAAAGCCCTTGTAGTTTCTAATAAGTTTCTATTCTTCCTTTCAGCTACACCGTTTTGAGAGGGGGTATCAACACATGGAGTTTCATGAATAATTCCATTATGTGACAAATAATTACTAAATTCAACAGACATGTACTCTTTAGCATTGTCACTACAAAGAGTTTTTATAGAAGCATTGAACTGTGTTTTAACTTCAGCATTAAAATTGCAGAAAATAGAAAACACTTCAGATCTAGATTTCATTAGAAATAGCTAGGTTATACGAGTATAATCATCAACAAATGTTACAAAATATCTGTAACCTGGTTTAGAAACAATCGATGAGGGTCCCCAAATATCTGAATGAATAAGAGAGAAAGGACTATTTGCACGTTTATTGATTCTAGGAAGAGAACTACATCTATGGTGTTTTGCATATTGACATGCTTCACAGTTTATTGTAGATAAGCTGCTATACTGAGGGCATAATTTCTTGAATAGAATGAGAGACGGATGACCAAGTTGACAGTGAGTTTTGAATGCATAATTTAAGAGAGAGCAAGCTACAGATTCAGGTGACTTGTCAAGAGTATATAATCCTCCAGATTCACTTCCTTTACCAATAATCTACCTCGTCATAAGATCCTGGAACACACAGTAGCCAGGGAAGAAAGTAACACTACAATTTAATTTGTGTGTAATCTGACTCACAGATAATAAATTAAATGATAATGATGGCAAGTATAGCACAGAAGTCATAGGTATAGATGAATTAGTTAACACTTCCCCTGTTCCTCTTACTAATGATTGAGACCCATCTGCTAAGGTTACTTGATGAGACTTACTAATCGTTCTCAAATTAGTAAAAAAATGTGGATTACCTGACATGTGATCAGATGCACCTGAATCAATTATCCACTTAGAAGTAGGTGAGCTTGTACTTGTGTTTGCAACAGATGTGGTTACTGAAGAATTTGAAGAATCAGGAAGCTTGTCATGCAGTGTACCTTGAATTTTAGAGTATTTCTCAAATTCATCTGCTGTCATTAAAACAGTTTTGATATTTGAAGGAGTTGTATTTCTTTGATTCCACTGTAAGCTTCTACACTCTGACATCACATGACCAACACGCTTGCAGTAATTACATATTTTGTTCTGATTCACAGATGGTCTCCAGGGTGGCCTTTGTGTTCTTCCAGGTGGTCGAGGTCTCCATGATTGAGTTTGTGGTGGTCTCTGTGATCTCCAGTTTTGTGTCTGATAAGGAGCACTGCCTCTAACTATCTCAGGTTGATTATTAGTGACCATATTTCCACTATTACCTACAAAAGCACTAGGAAGTGTATTTGCCGCTGCATTACCACTATTTGTCACATTCTCAGTTCTCAACAAGTGGCTATATACTTCATGTAAGGTAACTAAATTAGTATTGGCAAGTATCTGAGATTTTGCACCTTCAAACTCTGGTGTAAGTCCAGCCAAAAAACTCATAATTGTCATTTGCTCCCTTTGACTTTGCTGTGTCTTGATATCTGTGCTCATAGGCAACAGTCGATTAAATTCCTCATACGTTTGTTTAAATGACATGAAGTAATTCATCAGACTCAACTCCTTCTTCTCAGCACGATAGAAAGCTTTACACACATCATACATTCTAGTTAAGTTTCCTTTACCAGAATATAAGAATTCCAGATATTCCATCAATTCCTTCACTATTTCACAGTGATTAATCAGACCAATTACTTCTGTTTCCACTGAGTTTCGAATCTGTAGAAACAAACGAGCATCATCTCTCAGCCAATTTTGATCTTCATTGTCTTTCAAATCAGATTCAGGGGGTTCCTTGATTAGATGATCAATTTTATCCATACTCCTGATGTATAAACGAATTGTCTTATTCCAATCATGATAATTTGAGCTATTCAGTTTCCGATCTGTGATTTTGGGCATCATGGACATAACATCAACAGCCTTCTGATCAGCTATTACTCAAACAGAGAATATGAGAATTACAATCTGAAAATAAACGAAGAAAGCACAATAGAATATCAAGTCCCTTGGATCAAATTCAAGGCTCTGATACCATGTAATTAATATAAACGAGCATAAGAAGAAGTAGGAAAAATATCAGACGCCATTAGAACAGTTTTCATATTAGGGATACTTTTTATAAAAGAGGGAACAAAACAATTTAAATAGGCAACGAGGCCTTTACAAATGCAGACAGGTCTTAATGGGCTTCGAAGAGACGCAGGCCCATATATCTAATTATTTAAACAAACACATAAACTGTCATTTCCTTTTAACACTTTTAAGATTATTACTAACCATTAGAACTCTTGAGAAGTAATCATAAACAAGTTCATCTTCTTTCATGTGCAAAGTTTCAAACTTTCCTCTTAAAGTTTGAAGACGTACCTTTTTGACTTGATCAGCTCCCTTGTAAGACGTTCGAAGCTTCTCCCATACTTCATTGGCCAAATTTGATCCAGAATATTTTTTCAAAGGTGTCATCATCCAGTGCTTGATAAATTAGACAAAGAGCCTTTTTGTCCCTTGTCCTTTATTTTCTCAAACCATCTCTTTGAATTTGAGATAAACCATCTTCATTCTCATGTTTAGTATAGCCATTCTGAACTATCTCCCACACGTCATGCTCCAAAGAGAGTCATCATCTTTAAACTCCAATTATCATAATTGTTTCTGGTAAGAATTGGAACTTGTAGAGGAACGTCATTATTCGCCATCTCTATCTTTTAAAAAATCCTCGCTCTGATACTACTTTGTTGAATATTTTTAGAGAAAGAGCGAGAGAATATAAGAAAGAGGAGTTTTTTTTATATTTTATTTTATTGTAGAAAACTTTTCTTTATTGATGATTTATTACTTACTTGATTGATGATACAAAATGAGGGGAGAGCTCCTCTATTTATATGACTCAATAGAGCATTTTAGATATAGAATATTCTAGAAACATGACTCATTTGACAACTCTAGAACTTTCTCTTTAGACAACTCTAGAAACATAGCTATTATATAATTCTTATTTCTAACAACTAATATAAAATTCTAGAGCTCTCACCAAATTCTATCAAATACAAGAAGACTCTAGAAACTTTAATAATAAGAAACTTTTAGAAATTAACAAATCAAGTTTAATATTTCAACATTAGTACCCATTAAAATGTGATGAGTCTCGCATGATCTGTTCATTTTTCTGAATGCTAATAAAGCCTTGGAAAAAAAATCTTCTTGAAAATACAGAAGTATTTGAGCTCAACCTAAACAAATCAAAGATAATATTGAGTAAAATATGCAATTGGAAAACTGAGATATACTGAAAACACAAGTTAGAAGCTTACCTCTCAAATATCATGTCATCCCACTGTCTACTCGATGTTTCGTAGTCATGTACTAGTTGATAGATTAAGAGCTAAAAAATTGAAGAGTGCAAAAGCAATTTTCTATGTGTGGTTGGAAATTTAGGGCTTTAATAATCAACTACCATCTTAATTATTCTGTACTTTTCTAAATGTTTCGATATCCCAAAATCCACCATCAACATAATACATAACATTTGCCCTATCACTCCATGAAATGTTAAGTCCAAATCCATTGTCCCGTAGTGTGTGCTTCAAAGTCAGTTAGTGGACCTAGATTCAGAAACATAAACGATCTTAATTTAGTTAGTGGTCTAAAGCTCATTTTGAAAATTTTTAAACGACAATTCTCTAATTTGTTCTAGCTGAATGAAAACAAGGTGAAGTTGTCATTTAAAACCATCCTGTAATATTTCAATATAGTAATATTTTTGTAATAAATCGTGCTGGTAAATCAACCATCACACACAAGCATGAAAACAACATGTTAGTACTAAAGAGCACGGCATTATGGCATTGAAAAGGAGAATGAATGATTGGTGATAAAACCACTAACATTTAGCTTGATCCTCGGTTATGCCACACTAGATACCATTTGCGGTAAACAATTGCAGCGAGCTGTATGATACACAACGATAGTTCGAAGCCTGAACAAGCTACTCAAGTTAAAGTGTTCATATAGAAAATTTTGAATGCTCAAATACCTAATACGACCATAAGATGGATTATTGATGGTAGGAACCTAGCAATAATGGGACACTACCTCATCATGAAGTGGCACAAAACAATTGAGATAAGAATCATACATGCACCCAAAATGGTTGTCTTCTTATACACAGAATATATCAAGAGATTAATGTCATCTGATATACAGCAAACAAGAGTCATAAGTGTGTCTACTACATCTATTTTGGGTGGTTCAAGTGAGAATTCAATGAAACATCAAATTTTCAGCTTCTTTTTTACAGCTCATTCATGAAAATGGTGTATAATTAGATAAACAAGGTACAAACTCCAGGTAAGTTATATGAAATTGAGCTAGAATTCTAGAATTTTTTTGAAAAAGGTGATTTTATTGATTTCAATCTGATATTGTATTCTCAGATACTTTGTTACAATACTCAGAAAGAATGAAAGGGTAATATTCAAGACTGATGCAGCAGTGTTTTTAAATGATCTTGAGACATATTGGTTGAGGGACCTAACTTTTGATGGGCCGCACCCGCTTCAATATTGTATTACCTCATTTATACTTTATACACCGCAGAAGCAAATAATTTTTTCTCGCCTCCTCAAACCCTATATCATCTAGGGTTTGCAGTGTAGAGAAATAATGGCGCCGCCGACTCCATTTTCCTTCAAAAATTCCTTTGAATATGATAGCGTATCTTCTGCCTTTCACTCCATAGCTTTGAATAGTCATGGATAAGTTGTTGATCTTCTATTCTTTTAAAGATCTGAAATTGTTTCTTCAGAAAACTGCTAATTTTGATGGGATTCATTCTTTTTGGAGTTAGATCTTGATGCCAATGATGTTTAGATCTGAGTTGCTTTCAGTTATTGCATCGGATCTGGTAAGACTTTTACTTCATACTTTCAAATAGATTCTGTCTGACTTTTCTTAAGAATAATTACTGACTCCAGATCTATGAAGCTTGATGTTTCAGATTTCGATTTGATGAGCTTCGAGCTTTAGCTCAGATGAGGTTGCTTCAAGATTGTTAACAGTACTGATCTCGAGCTTCTACTTGAGCGGTAGGAAGAAGATTCACGAAACTTGATATACCAGATTTTGATTTGATGAGCTTTGAACTTTATCTCAGATGAAGTTGCTTCAAAGTTGATGGTCACTGTTAGTAGTATTGATTTTGAGCTTCTGCTTAAATAGTAGGAAGTTCTTTTTAGATAACGGTTTTGTCAATATGTCTACAATTTGGTAAGATGCAGGTATATGATTTACGTTTAATTTATTACTGGTAACTTGCTCTCTAACAGAGTAAAGGTCAATCTCCATATGTTTAGTTCTACTGTGTATAACTGGGTTTGCACTAAGTAGAACCGTGCTAAGATTACCAAACTAAATTGTAGCTTTATTGTCAGTTTTGACCTTAAGTTCACTCAAAAGTGAATTTATCCAGATTATTTCCATAGTAGCATTTCCCACACTTATATACTCTGCTTCTGTGCTAGATCTAGATACAGTTGCTTATTTTTTTGAACACCATGATATAGGTTTTTTTTCCTAAAAATATACAGTATCCTGTTGTGGATCTTTTGTCATCACGATCGGCAGCCCAATCTACATTTGCATACCCATTGATGTTTATGTTCTTACATGATTCTAAGATCAGCCCATATTTCATTATGCCTTTTAAGTATCTTAGAATTCTCTTTACTGCTTTCCAATGCTCATCCAGTGGATTTTGCATAAATTGACTAACTTTATTCACACTAAAGGAAATTTCTTGTCTTGTTAATGTTGCATATTGAAATGCTCCAACAATGCTTTTGTAATTTTTGTTGTTCTGTATTGCTTCACCTTTATTTCTTGATAAGTGTAAGTTGCTTTCCATTGGGTGTGGATAATGGATTTGCCTTGTCCATTTTTGCTTTAACAAGAATTTCTGAGATGTATTTTTCTTAGCTTAGTTGAATCATTGTGCTGGACATTCTTTTGACTTCAATTCCTAGAAAATAATTTAAGCACCCTAGATATTTAATTGAGAACTCTTTATCTAGATGTTCAGTAAGCTTGATGATTTCTGCATCACTGCTGCCTGTAATAATAAAATCATCAACATATTTTAGTACATATGTAACTTCAGGCTTACTGAATTTTGTAAATAAAGAGTTGTCGAATTTAGTCGGTGAATAGCCAAAGTCGATTAATGTTGACTTCAGTTTGTCAAACCAAACTCTGGGTGCTTGCTTGAGTCCATCAATTGCTTTTTTTAGCTTGCATATAAGTTTTTCATTGTCTCTTTGTCTAAATCCTTATGGTTGCTCCATGTAAACTTCTTCTTGCAAAGTACCATTTAAAAAGGTATTATTTACATCAAGTTGTTTGATGGCAAAATCTCTACTTAAGGCAAAAGTAAAAATTATTCTGATAATAGAAGGTTTCACAACAGGTGGAAATTTCTCATTGAAACCAAAACCATTTTGTTGTGAGTAATCTTTTGTTACTAGCCTTGCGTTGTACTTAGAGATTGAACTATCGGGGTTCTTCTTTATTTTATATGCCATTTGCATCCAACAACATTTTTATTAGATGGCAAAGAAACTAAAGTCCAGGTCTTATTTCTTATTAATGCATCATATTCTTCTTTCATTGCTGTTTTTCATTTTTCATTTTGTACAGCTTCAAAATAAGTGCCTGGTTCTTTGGTTTCTATGATAGCATTATAAGTTTTTGGCTTGAAAATTCCACTTTTAGCCCTTGTTATCATGTGATGTCCAGTTGTTGCAGGTTGTTGATCACTGCTTCTAATTGTGGTTTCATCATTATTAGATGATCGTGAATCATCTAATGATTGATGACTGCCTGATTGAATATCTGAATCATGCTGTGTATCTTGAATTTTGAGTTTTAGATTCTGACTGCTCATGACCTAGTTCATTTATGATCACTGTGTGTTGTGAGCCATTACCTCCTTCAATTGAGGTAGTTTGTTAAGCATTCTGCCCTACCTTTATATGAGATTGGATATCAATCTTTGAGTATTCTTTTAGCTCAGGTATCGAGAATCTTGGATTGTATACTTTTTGTGATGTTTTTACATCTATCTTGCAAAAAGGAAACACATTTTCATAAAATACAACATGTCTTGATATAATTTTTTTCCTTATTATCTAAACACTTGTACCCCTTTTTGTTTGCGGCATAGCCCAAGAATATGCATTGTGATGATCTGAAGTTTAATTTATGTCTGTTATAAGGTCTTAGGTAGGGAAAACATAGACAACCAAACACTTTAAAACTTTGATAATCTGGTTTAATCCCCTATAAATTTTCTATGGTACTTTTAAAATCTAAGACGTTTGTGGGCAGCCTATTAATTAAGTACACAGTTGTTGAAAAAGCATCAGGCCAAAATTTTAGTGGTAATGATGCTTGAGCAAGTAAAGTAAGACCAGTTTCAACTATTTGTCTATGTTTCCTCTCAACAAGACCATTCTGTTTACATGTGTATGAAAAGTTGTTCCGTGAATTATTCCCTTTTTTTAGAAAAATTCTTTAAGAGGGTGGAACTCTGTTCCACCATCTGTTTGTATGATTTTTACATTACAACCTGTTTGATTTTCAATCTGAACAATGAATTGCAGAACTGCCTTATAGGTTTCAGATTTTGATTTCAGAAAATAAATCCACACATATCTAGAATAAGCATCAACAAATGAAACATAATATTTGTATCCATAATCAGTATTGATTGGTGCTGGTTCCCATAAATCTATGACAATTAATTCTAGAGGCTTATTATATTCAGTTTGTGAGTATGAAAATGCAAGTTTGTGACTCTTTCCCATTTGATAGTACGTACAAACATATGGTAAAGAAATCTTCTCAAAAGAGATTGCATTTTTATTCAACACATGCTTAACAATATTTACATTTGGATGGCCAAGTTTATAATGTCATATACCAAAAGTCTTACAGTCATTTTCATATTTATTTCAAAAATATTACAACATTTTCCTTTAAATCCAGAATTTCTTGATTTAGCTACATCGAATTTGTACAATCCTCTAAATTCTTTACCCTGCAACAAAATTTCTTTTGTTAGAATATCTTTAACTAGACAATACTTTGGATAAAACTCAAAGAATAAATTGTTATCTTTTGCAAACTGAGATACACTTAGTAAATTTTTCTTTATCAATGGGACTTTTAAGAGATTGTTAAGATAAAGTTGTTTCTTGCCAATAAAACTTGCATTTCCAGTATGTGTAATTCTAATAGATTTACCATCATCCATATGCATAGAATGTGTACCTTTGTACTCTTTGCTTCCCAGGTTTAGATTGTATTGGTCATTTTTCATATGATTTGTAGCTCCTGAATCTGGATACTAGGATTCATCATGAATATCTTCAAGTTTGGCTGTGTCACAGTTTGTGTTTTCTGAATGACTTCCCTGATTTTGTTGAGTGTTAACCATGTTAGCATTTGGTTAATAGTTTCTTGCATTGTTTTGTTGCCGTGGCACATAATTGCCATCAAATCTGAAGTAGCACTTACTTGCAATATGACCATATTTCTCACTTATCTGACACCTGATTCTATTGTTGTTATTCTGTCTGCCACCCCTTCCTCTGGCTCTATTTGTTTGGCCACCTCTTTGACTGTTAAATTGATTTCTGGTATTATAATTCTTTCCTTTATTCGTGTTCCTACTATTACTAATGAAATTGGCAGAAAATTCTTAGCCAATGGATTTCTTTTGCTCTATTCTACCTTCATGAGCAAGAAGTGTAGCATGAACGTACTGAATGGTGGGTGTTGTTTCTTTTGAGGAAATTACTGCTATAACTGCCTCATATTCCTCACTAGACCATTTAAGATTGACAATATTTGTTCATAATCAGAAATTTTATGCCCTGCTGAAGCAAGTTGATCACACAACATTTTGACTTTAGATAAGTAATCTCTTATTGATATAGTATCCTTTTTAAGTTTTGCAACTTTCTCTTGTAGAACATAACTTTTGCTGCTGGCTGTGTATTGAATACTTGTTCAATGGTAGACCAAATTTCATTTGCAGTCTTGCATCCAATTAATTGTGGCAAAAGATTAGAACTAATTGTAGAAAGTAACCAAGAACTTACTAAACTGTCTTTCCTTTGATGTGATATGAATTCTTGATTACTTATTAGTTTTCCATCTTTTTCAGTGACAAATCTAGGTGGTGTGAATAATGTTCCATGAACATAATCCTCCAGTCCATGGCCTTTGATTGCTGTTTCGATTTGAAATTTCCAGATAAGAAAATTTGACTCATCCGGTTGTACATTCATAATTTGACTTTGTGGTTTGACCAAGGCCTTAATCAAATCTTGCATTGTAGATCTTTGGGTGGTTGATTCTGTATTTCTTGCTATTGATGAAGGTGATGACTCTTCTTCAACCATTGATGCAATAACTGATATATGATTATAAGACAAGATCTTGAATCCTTAGTGCATAGGTCTTGAAACAAGAAACTGCAAAGATTGATGAAAATGCAGAACAACAGATATTGACTGAGTGCAGCTAGAGGTTAACTGAATGATGAAGCAACTCTGAAAGTTACTTCTTGGCGTGGCACAGATAGAAACTTGATATTAAACTGATAAGAACCTTGATACAGGCTCAGGTATGTCCGAACTTTTACAATTAAGTGATGAGAATCTTGATTCTCTGATGATATTAGATGCGCAACCTGATCTCTGTGATGATATTGAATATGAGATATCACTGGCAAGGTGTTAACCTTTGATTGCTGTTAAGCAAATGGGTTTTGGCTCTAATACCAAGAAAGAATTTGAAAAGGTGATTTTACTGATTTCAAACTGATATTGTATTCTCTGATACTTTGTTACAATACTCAGAAAGAATTAAAAGATAATATTCAAAACTGATACAGCAGTGTATTTAAATGATCTTGAGACATATTGGTTGGTGGGTCTAACTTCTGATGGGCCGCACCCGCTTCAATATTGTATTACCGCATTTATACTTTATACACTGCAGAAACAAATACTTTTATCTATCCTTGAATCAGCGGTTCAATACAAAATATTGAAAATGCGATAGCGCTCACCACCCTTGCATGGTGCTACTGGAGAGAATGATACTACATAATTCTTGAGAATCAAAGATGCAAAGCTTGAAATTTGTTCGCAAATCAACTACCATGTTAGAATTCTTATGCTTAAAAGTAAACAAACAGAAGTTCTTGCCTAAAATGAAAAGAAATCATGAAATGTTGGTGTTTACTTGAAAAGATCTATCTACCAAGTATCTTTTGCCCCTACCGAGCAGAGAAACTTGCCGATTTTGAACCTTACGGCACCAACTTCCCCACTAAAATCGATGGGGCACATTGCCATAGATAATATTTGGTGCATGTATCTACTCTCATCTTGGGACGAAATCACTACGTGCTCCAAATCTCCCTGCTTCGGTGTGCCAAACTAAACAAAACATAGGTTTTTTAATGTAATTCATATTTTTGTGTGAGCATTTGCAAAATACTTGATTATGTATCACTTATTTATCGATCGGGTACATTGGAACAACCAATATTGTATGTCGGAGGTTTGCTGTCATCTCGGGACTAAATAATCATGTATCTCTATCTCGATGTGCGGGTCAAATCAAAACACGGTTTTTTTCCTTGGATTCCATTCAATTTCCATGTGAGAGATGTTTCTGAAAAATACTTGAACGTAAATCAAGTATTTAAATGTGATATACAATATCCGGTGTAGTTTTCATAGCGAAATCACATTTTTCAAGAATTTTTATCTTGGTGTGCCCGGTGAATCCAAGGTTCTTTAACATAGAAGACCATACGGTTTCATTGGAGGGGTTTTTGTCCGAATACTTCAATATATGTGAATTATTTAAACTTACAACAAAATACAATATTGGATCCAAGTGACTTGCCGTCTGGTTGCTGGTCGCATTTGTTTGATTTACATATAGCAGTAGTATTTATTTCATATTGATATATTGTACAATAAATGTATTCACACCACAGTATTTTCACAAATCTAGAAGATATAACAACATGACGTATTGCATGACTCCTCTACTGTGTGACTTGAACACTGGGTGAATTATGAAGTCCACTCTTTTCTTCATTTTTGTTTGTTTTCAGATGAGGGGATGCGGATAAGCTATATAATATCAATTTCACGGCGGCTCTCAATCCAAATTAGCTGCCCAGTAGTTTAACATTCAGCATATACAATATTATACGTCGCCATCGTTACAAATTTGCATAATACGTAGTGGGATATTGCTTGGGGTAACATGGATTTGAAACAGGAGTAAATGCTATTTTAATAGCTCATTCTAGGTTTTTGAATTCTAATAATAGATTCATATATTTAGTGGCGGCGAGGAGGAGGAGGGGAGATTGATAACGACGTATTTAAAAACAATTAAAATTATTTGCAAAACTTTTTGCTAATTTTGAATCAAACTTACGTAATTCTCTATGTTTATTTGGTCTTCGATTCACAAATGGATTGAAAGGGAGATAATGGAAAATGAGACATCACTCATTGTTGCATCCTAATTTATAAATATATGTAATAGCTTGATAAGGAACCTTCATGTCTTTAATATATGTTACGAATGACTGAAGTTTGAAATTGATTCGCAAAATCCAGATTGGTCAAAGTCCATGCCATAAAGTTTTGACCACGGAAAACGTAACTAGATTAGATGCTTCTGCTCCACATTATATTTTCTTGAAACTCAAGAATGTCGCAATGCAGAATTTTCTGCTACGTGAGGTCCTTCAATCCATGATCATTTTAAGTAGTCATATACGTTTAAACAAATAATTCTTTTATAGACGACTTTCGATTTATCTGGAAAATAATATAAAGGTCGAGATTATTTCTGAAACTCAAACACAACAGCATGACATCAACTATCTAAATGTATCTTATGACAGCAATTAATTTGCACCAATAAAGTAGCAAAGCAAAGGTGAAAAGTCTTCCTTATGCACATGACTACCCTACCTATATATATGTAGCATGATTTTAACAAAACTCTCGTAATGTAAACAAATGGTTAAAATAAATTAGAATATAAATAATGCTACAAAAATATGCTGGGAATTAGGAAAGAAGGAATGAAGAAGATGAAGAGAAGAGTTGGTCCTTTCAGTAATAGTCCTGATATGGTAGGCACTTCTTCGGCCACAACCATTACAACTGTAAGTGGGCAAGTGATGACAGTCTCCGAGTTCATTTCACAGCTTGGTAAGAGTGATTCCTTTCAATCATGTATAGATTTAATTACAGTATATGTTGAAATTCATGATATACACACATAAATCTGAATGCAGACGAAGCTGCAAAGAGAAGATTGGATAGAATGAATGAAAAATTGATATGCTTGGAGATGCAAATGGAAGCAGTTGAGGCTGAAATCCAAAGAGCAAATGACGCTACTTCTGCTGTTTAAATTATGATTTCTAACCAAATATCTGTATCAGCGTATCATGCTAGTGTGGCATTCAGATTTTTTTTTTAAAATTTTTTAATTTTTGCTTGTTTATGCACAGAGGCATGATATCTAAGACCTATGACCACACGACGTACTACATGCCTTACGCCATAGTAGTCTATATTCTGGTTTGATGTTTAAGTTTTCTCTGTAAGTTTTGTAGAAATAATATTTTAGGTGCGGCTTGGACTTGGCCCATTCTGGAAAATGCTATATGTTTTCTCACATATGTGATTATTCATATCAATAGGATTTGTTACACACATATGTGTGCGCGTACACATACACGTGTGCATGTATATACACATATATATACAATATGTACATACAGGCACAAAACAAGATTCGAGATTCCGTCCGGCACGTCGGAATTTCGGACGTTGCGTTCCGGTTCCGACGTCGATCGAGACGGTATTCGCTAAATGTTCCGATTTCGGATCTAGACATTAAAAAAGCAAAAGGGAAAAGTAAATCAAAGAAAACTTACAACATAGAAGCTTCAATTAAGCAAGCAGAAATTGTTTCAAAACCCTAAAAGATGCTTGAAAAAATTAAATCAAGAGGAAATCACCTTAGAAGTATTAGTCGAGTGTGGAACTAGCAGACTTTCGATAGTTTGAGAAGGTAAT
Source organism: Allium cepa (assembly GCA_030765085.1). Classification (NCBI taxonomy): domain Eukaryota; kingdom Viridiplantae; phylum Streptophyta; class Magnoliopsida; order Asparagales; family Amaryllidaceae; genus Allium; species Allium cepa. The sequence continues at coordinate 437,721,730 of CM060943.1, forward strand.
TTTCTTCTTGTTGCTTTCGATTTTAGTATGGACCCAAAATTTGAAAAGGATTTAGGTTTGAACGATGTTTGATGGAGGCAGAAGATTAAAGCAGGCATGAATTGCCATATTGGGCTACCAGCAACTATTATGCTACAAGCAAGAAATAACGTGGGCCTAACATCATGAGCTTCTAAATTATGTTTTAATAGGTAGATATTAGTGGACTTTGAACATAAAAGGTTGATAACTTTGACATAATACAAACGTAAAATCTAAATTCGAACCGGAATTTGAACGGAATTTCAGAAAAACGGAACCGGGAATTTAATATTTCCAGATGACCAGAACGGGGTCGGAAACCGGAAATTTTAACCTTGGCACAAACACTTAGAAAATGCAAAAGCATCGTAGAGACTTAGAAGAGATAATGACTTTTGATATAATAGTTAGCATAGTTTTTAATGGTGGATCTATCTTTATTCTTACAGCATTTTAGATGCAATTCAACACAATATTAACACAAACAAATATCAAACAAATCTACTCAGAAAAAACAATAAGAAAATACAAAATAAAAGGAGAACACATCAAAACTTTTATAGTGGGTTGTACTAAATCAATATGCCCATTCGTTATTTTATTACTGCTTTGCATGACTAAAGTAGTAATCACGGTCTAAATATAGAAATCAAGCCACCTATTGAAGTGGGAAATCGAACAACTTTAATACCACATATCCTACTGCCTACGAAATGAGATTAAGGGTTAAGGTCTAGCAGACTTCATAGTGGAATGCACTGCACCAGTGGAGAAAAAAAATGTAGAAGCAATTGAACTCCTACCATTCCGGCAACTGTATATAGATGGAGCATTAAATGAATGGGGCATGCGTTGGATACATATTAATCATCCCAAACCAATAGAAATTGCATGGGACAGTCCAGCTAGGGTTCAAAGCAACGAATAATATCATAGAATATGAAGTACTTGTTGCTGGACTCAAATGATGCAGGTAATGAAAGTTACATAAATTGAAGTTCATAGTGATTCCCAACTTGTTGCAAATCAAGAACAGGAAAATTATCAAACCAAAAAGCCAATCCTAGCCAAATACATCGAGCTATTCAAGGAACTGTTAGTTCAGTTTGAACATTTTAGTATAGAACAGATTCCCAAAGAAGAAAATTCTTCTGTAGACTCTTTAGCTAAGCTTGCAAGTGCGAAACGAACGCGTCCCACCTGGGCGCCCGGAAGCCCCACTCATATTCAAAAGGCTTTTGACGAAGATTATAATAAGTAGTTACGCTGCCATTTTTCCAATATCATGGCCGAGGGCTAGGGTAACTCATGTGGGAGAGCCATGTTATGGATGACCTTATTGCATGGTTCAGAGTGCACTAGCTCTGCATGAAATGAAAGCAATCCGTTCGGACATGCAGCCAAATGTAGCATTTCGAAAATAATTCAAATTTTAGTCCTAACACAAGCCCAGCGTGCAAGGCCCAAGAAAACCAAAATGCGTCGTTGGTATAATCAAACGAAGTGGAATCTTAGATGACCCCGTATTAAGCAATTTTTATTGGAAGGAACTTTGCCTGCAAACCAAAACATAGCAAGAAAAATCAGGTATCAGGTCTCTTACTTACTTCTTCGAGGAATACTATACAAAAGAGGATACTTGTGACGCCCCACCTCTATACCCACATTAGCAAAGAGTATTAACAGATAATACCGTCTGCTAATATGGAGAATAAGGTTGGATAGGAGCGACCATCTATAGCCTTGCTTTAACTATTTATTAAATACGTCGACAATAATCATACCAAACAGATCGACATATCCAATGAATACTTAAAACAAAACCATAGGTGGCGAGAGGATCTATCAGAACAGAATATAACAACTCAAATGTAATATACATCACAGAACAGTAGATCATCATATACACATATACTGATACATAGCAGAGTATACAAAATAATACGTGTCAAGTGATATAGCAAACCACAATATACAGACGAATCCAAAAGAATACATATCAGAGTTACAACAAAATAGGACTACTCAAAAAGCTATGATAAAAAGGAGCAAGCTGAATAGTCCATGCGGAAGCAAAATAGGCTAAGTCCAAATACACCTAACCTGAAACATCTCGATCTGACCCGAGTATAAATACACGGGTCAGTCTAGCTAAACAAATCAGTTAGATAAACTGAACAACGATAAACCTGCAAGGTTACAAAGTATAACAAATATCTCTAAAAAAGATAACACAATCATCTAACAAAAGATGAATCATAACAGAACAAGCCTCATATCATCAGCATCTCGATGAACAAAGGATAAGAATATCACAAAGCAAGCCAAAAGGCAAATAACAAATACCCATAAGGTATACAAGTTTCACAAGGTAAGCGCTACACATCATGCGGCTCAAAAGACCAACACTGAAGGGCGATACCAAGGGAATGTACATATCAATGAAACATATGAAAATTGCTCGAGCTTAGTACTGTATAAACAAGAATCCATGAGCCTGGAGACTCCAAACCCAATATCACCCATGCGGCTCATAACGACCAATATCGGAAGTGATACTATAGGGCAACAAACCCGAAGGCACAAACCCGAAGGTACAAACCCGAAGGCAACATACCCGAAGGTGACATACCCGAAGGCAACAAACCCCGAAGGCAATAAGCCCCGAAGGCAACAAACCCCGAAGGCAATAAGCCCCGAAGGCAACAAACCATAGTGGTGAAGGTCCGAAGGTCCAGTACTGGACACCACTAACTGGCGGAATGTGTCACAACTCTCGAAAAGGAATGCGAAAAGTGTTAACGTGAGTCCCATAACTACTCGTTCGCACTAAACGGTTTACTATCCGTCAGTCACTTTCACACTCAAAGCAGTACAAAGTTTACCTCATATCATCGGTAAACCAAACCCAAAGGTCAAAACGATCAATTGAATAAGTCGGGGATTAATCGGAAGGATAAACGCACAGATTCATGGTCCGTATTTTGCCCAACCATTTAATCACCCTTCCACTACGCTCGAAGTGCGAAATTGTGTGTGTTTTAAATAGAATTTATAAATTGGAGAAACGAGCTTTTAATATGATTAGAAAGATTATTTTATAAATCCCCGTGGATGAAATCAAGAATAAGTTATCAAAGTCAAAGAGGCAATAACAAACACTAAGACCCAACATGAATCGATAAAATTCGGAAAACCAATCAAAATAAGCATAAATAGGCAAAACAGGAAAACAGAAGCAGGTTAGTCGACTGAAATCCCTGTTCAGTCGACTGAACACTGTCCAGAAAATTTCGGGCTTCAGCTCAGTCGACTGAACAGAGGATCGAGTCGACTGAACCCAATTTCCTGCATTTCCTACTTATTACCAATGAAGTGCAAACTCTCCCAACTTTCAATCGGACGAGCACAGACGCTAGGGATTTACGCCAAGCGGCTACCCGGCCCTATAAGCACTTCGATTCATCACCAAAAACATGATCAAAACATCAAAGCTATGATTTTTGAGTTTTATACTTCCATAACACCAAAATTTGCAATGTTCACAAAACCAATCCGAATCAAAAGCAATTGCACATGAATAATTGTTAGGAATTCATACCTAACAACCAAAGATACTTATAGTCATAGATGTGAGATAAAAATCTCACCTTTAACCCAAAACAAAGAAGAAAGAGCTCAATCACAAGGAGAAGACCAACCAATCTCTACTTCAACCCAACAAGCTTCAATCTAAGATCAAATCAAGTATTTCTTAAGTTTAGGTTTAGGAAATGTTCTGAAATTGAAAAGGAAAAGAGTTGGAGAAGATGAAGAGAAGGCTTACCAATAGCTTCTCTTTGATTTTGGAGTAAGAATTCAAGTTTGCAAAGAAAACTAGGGCTTGCAATTTCTATTTCCTCTTCCCTTCCACCATTTTCAACTTTTGCTTGAGTTTAGAAGAGTGGATTGAGAGAATGGAGAGGAGAGGGCTGAGTTAGGGGTTTAGTTAGCTAGTGGGCTGAACCCAAACCCAAAATCCAATGGAAAAAGTAGCGAAATTTGACTTACTCCAAACATATCAAAGATTATACTCAAAAAGATCGCAAACACCATTCTGGAATCAATGAAAGTGGTTTCGAGCCCCAAATCGGCCGTTTGCAAAAAGTAACATTTCGGACCTAAAATCCGACTAACGACAATATATTTAAATAAAACATTTAAATATAAAATTGTTAAATATGCGGGTTGTTACAATACTCAACCCCCTAGCTTAGGTGCATCACCAAAGGAGTCAGGGTTATGAGGGAAGTCCATGAAGGATACCACGGAGATCATTCCAAAAGAGTAGATCTGACATAAAAAATACAAAGATAAAGCTATTACTAACCAACAACGCTATATGATTTAAATGAATCCATCTACAGATATGACTACGCCAAAAATTCACTAGTATCCTAAGATTATCGTCACATGAACTTGTACACATGACCGGCCCATGACCGTTTGATATATTGGGTATTGACCTAATAGGACCACTTCACAAAGTGGGTAGAGACGAACCACTAACAACCATAACTCAAAGAAAATAATTACTTTTGTTGTTAGAAATATCATTACTAGGTTTGGGATCCCACACAAGATAGTTTATGACAATGGTACATAGTTTTAAAGTAAGGGGTTTGTCGATTTTTATGAGGAAAATGACATAGTCAAAAGTTTCTCTTTTGTTGCTCACTCTTGGACGAATGACCAAATTGAAGCAGCAAACAAATTAAATGACAAAAAAATGCTCAAGAAAAGGTTTAGAAAGGCTAAAGGGAAATGGGTAAAAAAGCTACTGCTGGTCTGATGGGCATATAGAACCTCCACTAGATCTCCTATAGGACACATCCTGTTCTCCTTGACATACAGTTGTGAAGTTATGCTTCCAATTGAAGTAAATGTGCCTCTGCACCAACGCTTGTTATATATAATTGAGCCGAATCGGCACCTTAAAGAAACAACATTGAATTTCGTACAAAAAAGGAGGGACGAAGCCATAATTAGGTCTACATTCAATCAACAGAGGATGGCAAAGAGTTATAATCCGCGACTCTAAGGGAGAAAATTTCACAAAGGGAATTAGTCCTAAGAAAAGTAATGGACAATACAATGAACCCGGTTGACAATGCACTAGGACCCAATAGATAAGTGCCTTGGTCATCGTAGAAACACTAACAAACAACACATACTATCTATCCAGGCCAAATGGAAACCTCGTGTTGAGAACATGAAACTCAGAGCACCTCCGACCATACTATATATAGTAGTTCTTTTATAATGAGATATGATGTGACAAGTTGTAATGATAGAAGAGTAATAAGATGATAAATTAACATAGAGATATTAGACGGTCTAAATCGATGTAAAAATATACGTACCAATATTATTTACTCGCACACAAATTTTTAGAGCTATAAATACATGTTCAGCTTTTCACTCAAAACTACACTATATGTAGGGACGTTAGACGGTCCAAACAATATAAACATCAAACGCATGAATAATTTTTTTATAAATATATGACCAAACTTCTCAATCAAACACAAACTAAATAGTCTGCACCATAAATGGAGTAGACTATGCCAAGTGTATGTCAAAAGAGAAAGGCTAAAAGACAAAGTTAAGAAAAACATATTACTCTACAACTACTGAACTATATACCAAATTTCACACCCAGAGTTATGCTATGGAAAAATAAAGGAGAACTGCATATGTAGAACAAAATTTAAGCTAAAAAAACATGCAAAAAAGATCTACGTTGAGCTCATAAAGTAATACACAATTTACAATTTTTCACTTAATTTCTTTACAGTTTCGTCACAGAACATTATATGCGTATGTTTATTACACAAAAACAATAATGTCCAAACCTTATAAACGCTGCACAAACAAATGCAATGCATGACTAAGTTAGGCTCCGAGTTCTCCACAGACAAAATCTTCCAACTTCTACGATCCAGTTGAACTAGGGATGTAAATTGTTGCCCAAGTGTTTCATGAGTCTTTAAACCTGCAGAAGAAGGGGATATCTTAGTTATAACAACTAAGGATCATCGGCGTGTGTTAGCAACCGGGGTTCTTGAGCCATAGTCGGCATTGGCCCAAGGATTACCCACTTCTTTCCCCACTGAAACAAAACCAGTACAATTATATAAAAAATTCATATCAAGTTCAGGTAAAATTTATATCAGTCTATCACGTGCTACACCCAGTGGGCCAAGCCCATTTATATGTTTTTCATTGTACAATATATATATAGAGAGAGACTTGTACAGAAAATGTAATTGATGAAAATACACTGCTCTTTTTTCTATTGAATAAAAACAAATACTTCATTTCTTTAACATGGTATCAGAGCACAGAAATGCTTAACAGCATGCGCTTCACAATTTCTTGTTCGGATATCATCTTTCTCATCAGAGTATTCTCATCATCTAAGATTCAATTATACAGTTTCACAACCGCATATAGTTTTTAAAGAAACTCATTATCTAGCACCTTGCCTTGCCAAGAAAAGACAATATCAGAAAGATCTTATCATATATCATCTTTTCAACTACATCAATGTTATCGGAAATATAAAGATTTAGTTTGCCTAATCTGAAGTGTCGTGCCAAGAAACTACCTGCCAGTTTTTTATCATCACCCAGCCAGTTTCTGGCTGCATCTTCATTTTCCGGTAACCCTCACCCTCATTATCATTTCTTGTTGTAATTTCTTCATTTATGGCTGAAGAAAATGATAATAGTGTTGTCTCACACACTTTAGCATCTAAATCCACTCAAAACCAATCCAGTGCCACTCAAGAACTCCTCAAAACCATCATTAAACCACATAGCCAAATTATAACTACCCCACTTAATGAAGCCAACTATCTACTCTGGAAATTTCAAGTGGAGACTGCAATAATAGCTTGTGGTCTTCAGGAATATGTTCTTGGAACACTCAATACTCCACCAAGATTCACTGCAGATGCACAAGTTAAGTTAGTTAATAATCAAGAATATGTCATACATGAAAGGCAAGATAGTTTGGTTAGTTCTTGGTTATTATCTTCAATCAGTGCAAGTCACTTGCCACAACTAATTGGCTGTAAAACTGCCTACGAAATTTGGCATACAATAGAGCAAGTTTTTAGTTCTCAATCTCTGTAAGAATTATGCAGTACAAAAGACAACTGCATAACTTGAAGAAAGGTAATCAGTCTATGAGGGAGTACTTGTCCAAAGCTAAAACTATATGTGATCAGTTAGCCTCTACAGGGCATAATGTAAGTGACACAGAGAAAATATTGTCTTTACTAAGTGGATTAGATGAAGAGTATGAATCAGTTGTTGTTGTGATATCATCAACAGAAAAATTACCAACTCTACGATATGTTCATTCTATATTACTTGCACATGAAGGAAGATTAGAACAAAAAAGACCAACAAATCTTGAATACTCTGCAAATTATATTGTTAGCAACAGAGGAAGAAACCAAGAAAGAAACTATAACAATAAAAATTAGTCCAACAATAGTCACTGAGGTGGCCAGAGTTATAGAAGGAAGAGGTGGTAGATGGAACAATACTAACAACAATAACAGAAAAAGATGTCAGATATGTAAAAAATATGATCATACAGCAAATAGATGCTATTTTAGATTTGATGCTAACTAGACATCATCTCAACAAAACACTGGCAACTCAAGAATGCATCATCCTAATGCAAACATGGTGAATATTCAACAAAGATGCAAGGATCTATCAGAAAATACAACCAATCACTTAGCAAAGGCGAAAGACATTTAAGATGTCAGTTGGTACCCAGATTCTGGAGCAACTAATCATGTTACAAACAATCTCAATAATTTGAATCTTAGAAACAAGGAATATAAAGGTAAACATTTATTATATATATAGGTAATGGCAAAGCAACTCACATAACACATACTGGAAATGCAAGTATCAGAGGTGCAAGGCAACTCTATCTTAACAATCTTTTGAGAGTTCTAGTTATCAGGAAAAACCTAATGAGTGTCTCACAATTTACAAAAGATAATAATGTATATTTTGAATTTCACTCAAAATTTTGCTTAGTGAAAGATGCACTAACAGATGAAATTCTTTTGCAGGGTAGAGAATGTAGGGGATTATACAAATTTGATGTTACAGAATCAAGAAAATCTAAAAGTATGAAAAACTGGTGTAAAATATCAGAAATAAAACCCATAGAAAGTTGTAATAACTATGATGTTTGGCATGCTAGACTGGGATACCCCAGTACGAAAATTGTATGACATTTTTTGAGTAATAATAATAAAATTCATGTTGAAAATATCCCCTCATTTTACACCTGCACCTATTGTCCAATGGGCAAAAGTCATAAACTTGCATTTCCAGATTTCAAAACTAAATATGATAAGCCATTAGAACTTATTGCTACAGATCTATGGGGATCAGCCCCAATATCTACTGATTATGGATACAAGTATTATATTTCATTTATCGATGCTTTTTCTAGATATGTACGGATTTATTTCTTAAAATCAAAATCCGAGACTTGCAATGCAGTAATGCAATTCATATCAAGTGCTGAAAAACAAAAAAATTCCAAGTAAAAAACATTCAGACTGATGGTGGCAAGGAATTCCTGCCACTCAAAGAATTTTTTCAAAAGAAAGGAATAAATCACAAGACAAATTGTCCACATACCTCTGAATAGAATGGTCTCATTGAGAGGAAGCACAGGCATATTGTAGAAATAGGCATAACTCTTCCTGCATACGCATTTGTACCTTTGAAGTTCTGGCCTGATGCTTTCTCAACAGCTGTGTAACTTATCAATAGATTGCCAACTAAAGTTCTAAAACTTAAAAGTCCAATTGAGACACTGACAAAGATCAAGCCAAACTATTAGAGTCTAAAAGTATTTGGATACCTGTGCTTCCCCTGCCTAAGACCCTACAAGACACACAAGTTAGAGTTCAGGTCAGCTCCCTGTACCTTTTTAGGATATGCAAATAATCAAAAAGGCTATAAATGTCTTGACAATAAAGGTAGAATATATATATATATCAAGACATGTGACTTTTAGTTTGAATTTCCTTTTAGCAAATCTGAAAGCAATACTACCAAAAAGCTATACAACCCAAAGATTTCAATACCTCCAATACCTGAAATAATCATACTAGTTAAAAGGCAGATGTCTTAGAATGAGAACAATGCATTTCAACAGCAACAAATAATTAGAAGTGTCTCAAGCCATGAGAAAAATGAAGAATTCGAAGATTCATATCAGTCTCTACAACAAGACAGCATCAGTCATGCAGATCACTACCAAGTATTGAATGATTTTCAATCATCCAATACTTAGCAGGAAAGCATAGTGGAGGATAGAGCTCAAGAAGTTGATCCTGCAAATAGTGATCGTCATATGATAACAAGATCAAAAATTGGTATATTCAAACCAAAAATATACAACGCAGAATTGGTCGATGAGGAACCCGGTACTTATTATCAGGCAATACAAAATGATAAGTGGAAAGCTGCCATGAAGGAAGAATATGATGCACTTACAAGAAATAAAAACTGAGACCTTGTTCAGTTACCTGAACATAAAAATATCATAGGGTGTAAATGGACTTATAGGCTAAAGAAAAATCCTGATGGTATAATTCTAAAATACAAGGCTAGATTGGTGACAAAAGGGTATTCACAACAAAGTGGTTTTGATTTTACTGAGACTTTTTCACCAGTTGTGAAACCATCTACCATTAGAATTGTATTAACTATAGCATTGTATAAAAATTGGACAATTAAACAATTAGATGTAAATAATGCTTTTTTAAATGGTGTATTGCAGGAGGAGGTATGCATGGAATAACCACTTGGATTCAAACAACAAGAAAATGAAAGATTGGTGTACAAGCTAAACAAAGCAATCTACGGACTCAAACAAGCACCAAGAGTGTGGTTTGACAAGTTGAAACAGACACTAGCCAGTCTCAGCTATATCCCGACAAAATCCGACAACTCTCTCTTTATTAAACTCTCTAATGAAACTGTTACTTACATACTTATTTATGTTGATGACTTTATAATTACAGATAATAGTGAGATAGAAATCAACAAAGTCACACAACAATTGAACAAAGAGTTCTCAATTAAAGATTTGGGAGAATTAAACTACTTTCTTGGCATAGAAGTTAAAAGGACATCTGACAACAAGTTACATCTATGTCAAAAGAAATATATCTAAGAAATTCTGGTAAAGGCAAAAATGGACAAGGAAAATCCTCTCTCAACACCAATGACTAGCGGTTTGCACTTATCAAAGAACAAAGGAGAGCCAATTGAAAATGAGAAACTATGCAGAAGGATTGTTGGAGCATTACAATATGCAACAATAACAAAGCCAGACAAATCGTTCAATGTCAATAAAGTCAGCCAATTCATACAAAAACTACTAGATAATCACTGGAATTCAGTTAAAAGAATACTGAGATACCTTAAAGGCACCATAAATCAGGGTCTTATATACATGCAAGCAAGACACTCAACATCAATGGCTTCGCAGATGCAGACGGGGCCACTGACAATGATGACAGAAAATTAACAACTGGGTACTGTATCTTTTTAGGAAAAAATCCAATATCTTGATGTGCTAAGAAAGAGCCAACGGTATCTAGATCTAGTACAGAAGCAGAATACAGAAATGTGGCTAGCGTAACTACTGAAATTATGTTGGTGGAATCACCGTTAAAGGAATTACAGGTCAAAACCGACACTACGACAACTATTTGGGGTGACAATCTCAGTACTATATCACTTACACCAAATCAAGTGCTACATTCCAGAACAAAGCACAAGGAAATGGACTTGTATTTCGTTCGAGAGCAAATTATAAAGGGAAAACTAAGGGTTAATCACATACCTTCCTCTTACCAAAAGGCAGATGTTTTTTACTAAAGCACTATCAAAGATTAACTTTACCAAATTCAGAAACGAACTGAAAATCGATGAAGTGAACTCAGATTTAGGATGCAGAGCTTCGAATTACTTGCCAGCAACAGAGAGATCTTAGGTCTGCTCACCAAAATGAAGTCTCAACCTTTCCAGATCTATCAACCATACCAATTCCATCTGCAAAACTTATACCTTTTGTGGTCGATGATTGAATTGAGCCTCTTCGATCTGATAAAACAGCACTGGAGTGAAGATTTATCAGATTTGAAGAGAAATTTCAAAGAATTTTTTATTTATGGCGACCATTATTAAGAATATGGAAACCCTAACCCTCAAACTGATAATTGATTTGAGGGGGGATTGAGCGAATGGCTATTACAAAAGCCAAAGCAAACCAGTCTTTCATGTGCTACACCCAGTGGACAAAGCTGATTTATATGTTTTTCATTGTACAATATATATATATATATATATATATATATATAGAGAGAGAGAGAGAGAGAGTTGTACACAAAATGTAATTGATGAAAATACACTGCTCATTTTTCTGTTGAATAAAAATCGAATACTTCATTTCTTTAACATTGTTAAAACGTCAACTGCGCGCAATACTGCTATATCGGTCATAACATGCCTGACCTTCTCCCGATGAAGTTGTTAGCCCGATCAAGTTGGGCAGAACCAGAAATGGTAGGTATAAAGGAATGAGAGCGTGTTGTAGCTAACGATGACAACTGCGCTGGAGATAAAAACTGGAAACCTGGCCTACAAGTTCGTTTACACGTCGAATAGCATATTTACCACCTTGCTCCAAGTCATCCAAAACTTTGTTACTGTTTTCTTGGTCTAATTTCGAAAAAGCGCGCCAAATAACTTATACACGCTTTAACACCTCTATGCTTTCACTTCAGTGCTGGGCTCCCCAGTGATTTCTCATAAGTAGTCTTCAATTCTTCAAGCTTAGATTGGTAGTGACTTAATTTTTTATTTTTCTATTCAAAGGCAGCTTCACTATCCAAACCAGAAGGAGGTGTAGGAACTGCACCAAGCCTAGATCCTAGGTAAAGTTGTATTAGTCGGAGGTTTTTCTTCATAATTAAGTTATTCAGGTACATGGATTGATAATTCTTTAATTGTTTTCTTAAGCTCCTTAATCTCTTCTTCATAAAAAGCAGCGTAAATAACCTCCGCCTCCTTCAAAAGTTTCTCTAAGTCGGCTACACACAATTGCGCAGCTCGTAATTCCTTTTCCAGTTCCTGTATTCTCCTCTTTGCCATCACTAAATCATTACACTAAACATTTATGCAATTATGTCGAAGTAACAAAGCTGCTTTGGCCTCATGAAGTACAAATGATAAGTTCCTAATATCAATATGCATCTTTTTTAAGCTCAACCCTTATAGGGTCATCATAAGCCAATTCCAACTCATTACCCCTATCTTTTCATATCATACGAATTTTAATCGCAGCTCGACAATCGGCCATCGGACTAAGGGGTGATTAAGGAACATTGAAGGTTCGCCTGAATCATTAGGTAATAAGGTGTCCAGAATCGCCTCATCAAAAGGAGTGAAAATAATCAAGAAAACGAAACTCTTTAAATGAAAATCTATAAACACAATTTTATTTAGCCAAACAAAAGATGAAATAAAATTATAATGAATAAATGAAATGGAAAGCTGTATTTTGTTCATCTCTAGTTGAATTATGTAACAACACTACGGACACGTCACTCCTTGTATTTAACTTTATCCTTAAACAACTTCAAACGAGGACCATCCAAGGGGAAAAACTCATCCACCAAGGAAGTTTTCCACCTACGCAAATCTTAGTCACTTCACTCTTCTTTTTCTTGAAAAATCTTAGCTATTATCGATTGTAGCCCTTGAGTTTTCTCCCTTAACTATGCAATGTTTAGTCCAATTACGTTTTTTGCTTACGAACAACCACGACAGTATCCTTAATCCTCTTCGCATTTTGTTCCCCATGTAGTTAATACTTTCCTTAACATGTTTTATGAACGTGTTGACTTTATGTGACAATAAAGTTAGCTGCTTGTTAACATTTACATTTTTATCTAAAAGAGAAGGTGTAGTCGTTCAGCGATAATCTTTAACATTAGTCAACTAAAGCATGAGAAATAGATGACAACGAATAAAATCATAACAAGCTTAAATAGAACCAGCATTGATTATAAAATGAAATGTACATTTTTAACAACTCAAGCAAAAACAAAAGTGCAACCTAAGTCCTAGTGACATAACATAAAAAGGAGCTAATAGTTAAGCTAAGATCGAATAGTTGCAATATCTTAAAATAAAGATCCAATAGCCGATTAGAGGAAGGGGTCTAGCAATAAAATCATCTTCCGATCAAAGTCATTCCATATATATCATTACATATGCATCTTATTACATTTTTCAATCAACTATTCATTATATTTCCACTTGGATGTTATAAGAAATTTTGTTTAGTTGTTTCCTGTATTGCTCACCGTTGTTTTAAATAGAGGTAAATTGGTTATTTTAATTAGTTATATTTTGCTTATTTGAATGTGAGATCTAAAGGTGTAGAATGATTAAAATTTATATTTACCTTTGTAACATATAAACCATCAAAAAACCCCAATGATTTGCACTTCTTGGCACTGTGCGATTTCGAACATTGTTTTTTTATGTTGAATCGTTGTGTCCAAAAGTGTAGGTTGATATAGTGGATAACACTTGCCCACCAAACTATGATTTTGTGATAACAAAGCATTTTTTGGATCAAGATAAGTGACCGAACCTAGATCTGCAAAGATGCTTCCATCGTATGAGCCGTCTTTATGAAACGTTTCATCTTCTCTAAGAACATCAGCATATCGTTTCAACTAGCTGCAAAGTCACATCTCTTCAACATATCTAAATGTTGAAGCCTTCTACCTGAACTCTCTGGCCATCTTTGAGGATTTCTAAAAGTTATTCCATTCCCCAGTCAGGTAGACGTCCACTTTCTTTTCCATTTTCTACATGAGTGCTTATATAGATTGTAGTGAATGATATTGTTCGGTACCGAACGATTTGAATGCGTTCATATACATTAAACACTTAGAAAATTTTCTGTATTCACTTCCTATTTTTGACTTCCATCTTTTTAAGCACTTGCGATTCCTGCCCTTGCAACTTTGAATCTCTTCATCGTTTCAAGCAACAAACAACCGCCATTGTCACCAGATCTTGACCATTCTAGCGCAGCTAATCCATAAGAACAATGTCTCCACCTCGATCTCCAAATTGTTGTCCTTCGTATCATCTTCATTATCTCTTACTTGTTCATTGACTTTAGGTAGGCACTACCCTGCTCTTGAACCATCTCCACCAGATTTTGGCAGTGATTTCAGATCTACCACTAACCCATGTTCAACCTCAGATTGATCCCCTTCTTTATTTTCCCAGCCTCCTCCCACGACCTGAATAACACCATTGGATCTAAGTGTCATCACGAAGAAGGAAATGTTGTAAGGAAAAGTCGATCTCTTGATTTAGATTTCAAGTTGGAATGGATTTGATCGAGACGTTTCAAGAAATCATCTCCTTCAATACATGCAGCCCTACGAAGAAAGACTCCATACCGCTTTGGAGATCAACTGGTTTCACTAATGTAAATCCTACGTTAATGGGTAATATCTAACACACAATTCCACCATGTGCCCGTATGTCGTTTTTCAACCTGAGCAGACTACATAGGCAGAGTGCATTCGTGCACCATGCTGGTGACACTGTACATACACTGTGTATGAACGGGTCATTCTTAACCTTATTGAAAGCATTGAGTTGTTCTATTGAATTAGGACACTAATCGGATATGTGATTTGGATCGTTGCATTTATAACACATTGATTGTGAAGCTTGGTTCATTTGGTCGGATGAGAAAACATTGTCGATTTTATTAATCATTGCATCTATTTTAGCTTCCAGAGCTAAAAATAATCTAATCGAGTGTGCGCTTGATCGTGAACAAATGGATTTTTCGTTAGTACGTTCCCAACAGGATGACTTTTCGACCAAGTTTTCAAGGAATTGCCAAACATCGTCGTGATGTTGAACGAGAAAATTATCTTGGCACGTTGATTCAAGCACGGTTCGTGAGCTGTTTTCAAGTCTATCGTATAAGGTTTGACAAAGAGTCAATTTTTCAAAATTATGGTATAGACATTTTATCAAAAGCTCTTTAACTCTTTCAAAATATTTTTCGAAAAGTTCGCCATTGAATTGATGAAAATTGACAATTTCGTATCGGATTTTAGTTGTTTTTTTCCAAGGGGTAGAACTTTTTTAAGAGAATTTCAACAAATTCTTCTCAAGTTCTAATCGAGTTCAACGGTAAGCTAAACAACCATTTTTCAGTGTAATCGGTAAGGGCAAATGGAATTAACGGAAGTTTGATTCCATCATCACATAATTGTTGGAGTTCAATGGTTGCACATACTTGTTCGAATTTCGTTAAGAAGATGTATGGGTCTTCGTGTTCAAAATGCCAAATTTTTGGAGCGTTATAATACGACTAGAATGAATTTCGAAATGGTTACTGGTTGGGGCGAGTAGTGTGATATAAGAATGGATAGAAACTCTATCAAGAAAGATTCTATCCATGAGAGTTCGAGGGGCATTTTCGTTCGCCGTGGTTGGAGGATCGTTTGTTGAAGCTAAACGATTTGTTGTTATGTCACGAGTTCAAGCACTCATGCACAAACTAAAAGGTCAAAAAGAGAATGAAGTGAGAATCAAGTTTAAGGGAATGAGGTAAGATTTGAAAAATAAAGTGAAAATTTATATATATATATATATATATATATATATATATATATTAAAGGAAAATTATTTACCAAAAGGAATTTATTTATTTTTAAAAGGGAGATTTGAATTTTTTTTTTTTTGGATTTTCAAATTTTTTTTCTTTTTTATATGCTTTTGCTTCTTTTTTTAGTTTTTTTTGAAAAGATTAAATTTTTTGTTTTTCTAATAAAAATAACTTAAGTAAAATGCTTGTTTTTTCCATTTTTGATTTTGTTTGATTTTTTTCTCTTTTTTTAGTAAAAAAATTGGAAAAGATTTTTGTTAAAAAACTAAGTTAAGTAAAAAGTAAATTTTTTTTATTTTTCTCGATTTTGTTTTTTTGCTTATATATGCATGAACTAATGCAGCTAAATGAATGCAATGACTTAATTACAAATTTTCTATCCCCAAAATAGTATAATTACACTTTGTCTTAATCTGACAAAATAGTTCTTAACCAACTAACGGACATGAGTTATCTGTACACCATCAATCACCGTAGCAATTCAGCTGAAGGTTTAAGTACCTTCAAAGAAACAATCACTATTATATTTACGAATCACCATAATATTTATATACGATTATTGCTCTGTCATATCCTAGACACCAAGATATTAGATTGTCGAAAGAAGACAACTTGTCAAGATACAATTAAGCTCTACGTGAGCTCGTGGCACCCTTAAGCCCAACATTTAACTGTTATTATTAGTCTAATTCTACGATTAAATGCAATTTGTGGGCCAAGGAAGGGGTGATGAAATCTCCCACCTTATATGGATTTGGGTGTTGCCCTAAGAAAATAAAATAAGGTGAAATGAATGCAAAACAGAAATTAAACGTGTATTCACAATGCAATTTTGAATGAAATTTATTTTTATTTTTATATTTTGAAAATGCCAGCAACCGACAATGCAATGAAAAAATAAACACAAGTGATAGGAGCACGATACCAGAGTATGCAGAATTATTAGCAAATTATTTTAAAGCTAGAGCAAGCAAGCAGAGCAGTTATTTTTTTTCTAGCAAGCGGTTCTTCCCCTTATCAGCTTTTACAACCTGAAAAGTGTCGAAAATAATTTTTTTTATAATAAAACAAAAACAACTTTCTCTTTTTTTAAGGATAAAAGGATAATAAAAGAAAATATTTACAAGCTACAATAGAACAACATAAAAGAAATCTCGAAAATTTAAAAGCCAATGAAATTGTTTTTTGTTTTTTAAGAGAAAAAAATGAAAAATGAACTTAAGAATGGAAAACTAACAAATAGAAAAAAAAGAAAAGAGAAGAATAAGCTCGTCCCCCTAAAAAAACAAAGCCTACTTCTTTAATTTATGTGGTTATGAACTTTGCTTCTCATTTTCGTGGATTAGCAAATGGACAAATTAAATATCCATACTCTCTCTTCACAATTCCACAATCAGCAAACCAGCAAAAATTCGAAACCAAAATCGAAAAGCAAAAATCCCGAACTCCTAAAACCCATTCGGGTATGGTGTAGGTGGTTTGGCAGAGGAGAAGAAACAGGACGGGGTAGCTGGTTTTGATTTGGGAAATTGGGTGTTTGGTGATTAAAGCGGTGTTGAGGAATTCGCGAGTGAAGGTTGTTGGATGATTGTGGAAACTTGGTCGGGTTTCGTGGTTGATGGTTTTGTGGAGATGAAAATGGGTGTAGGAATTCAGCTTTGGTGAGGCAGTGGGGTCGTTGTGTTTACTGAAGTGGTGGACTTGCAGTGTATTGAGTGGGTGAATTGGAAGGTGAAGTGCAGTAGGGGTATTTTGGTAATGGGAGAGGCATTGTGGGTTGCTGCAACAGGAGATTGTGTGGAAGTGATTATTTGTGTATAGACAGTGAATTGTATGGAAGAGGAGAAGTTGAATGTTGGTTTGTTTGGTGGTGGTATGGAATTGAACTTGTGATGGTGGTTGACAGTTGGGAGGTTGTGATGGTCTGTGCATTGATGAAGGTGGATTGACTCAGGTGTGGTGAAGGAGCAAAGGAGGGTTGTAGTTTGTTTGTGATCATTGAGTGATTTTGATAATGATGGTTGAATGAGCAAGGGATGGCAGCGACAGTTGATTGCATGTGAAGTTTGTTGGAAGTAGGCAGTTCAATTGTTTTGGAATGGAGATGAAGGTTGGGTGGAACGATGGATGATGTAGCAAGTGAGGAAGTGGCTATTAAGGATGAGTAATGGAATTTGGGAGGAGCTAGTAGTTTGTAATGGCAGGTGGTGATATGTATGAAGTGTGACATTGAGTATGTAATGTTTGTAAGGTAGGTAAGTTTCTGGGGGAGTAGTGATTAACTTGCAGTGGGGAGGTTGCGGTTTTGGGTTGTGAGTTGATGTGCAGGTTATGGGAGGTTTGTATGTGCTATGGTTTGCAGTGGCCGGTGGTGATGTATGAAGTGGATGTGAGGTTGGTTGCTGGAAGGAATGAAGTGGTGATGTTGAATGTTGGTTAATGTTTCAGGCTGAAGATGGTAGTGGCAGAGAGGTTGTCAGTGAAGTTGATGGTAGAAGTGTGTTGGAGGAGATTTGCAGAAATGCAGTTGCAATGTATTCGAAATGTGATGAGAACGGAAAAACAGAGAAATGTATTAAGTTGAGGGCAGTGTTGTAATGCAACAGAGAAATATAATATTGAACAATGAAATGTAAATGAAAATGCAATGTTGATTTTGAAATGCACTACGTAATGCAATTTTTTTTGTGAAATGAAGAATAGAAGTGTGAAAACAAAAATGAAGTGATAAAACAAACAAAATAAATGCTCAAACCAGACAAAACAAAAATCACACAACAATGCAATACGAACAAAACAAAACTGAACAATGCAATGCAATTTTTTTTCTAGTGACAACTAACACAAGAACACTTAAGTGAAACTCAAGTGGCAAACCAAAAGGGAACACAAGTGAAACAAAAACAAAAACAAGTGAACAAATGCCCATTTTTTTTTTAAAAAATGCAATTCAAGACCCAAGATGAAAACATTATAAACTCAAATAGAATAATTCGAAGTGTAGAATCAAAATTAAACCGCAATTCCCCAGCATTGCACGAAAAACTTGTTGAATAACAACGGAAATTTCTACCGATTAGAAAACTGTCGTTAAAAATATCATCATTATAAAACCGCAAGCGCACGGCGTACAATTGTAGTACGTATGTGAGTACAGGTATCCACGGAGAATGAATTAAATTCTAATAATACTCAATCAAATTAACCCAAAAAATTTTAAATTTGTTTTAAACTTGAAAATTATAGAGAATGAGCTAGAGAAAAAGTGAATAAACTATGATAATAAGGAGAAATTTAGAGGCAAATCCACTTTCAATCGTTCATATAAATCAACACAAAATTCACTTGTAATCTCTCATTAAAATATTTAATAGAAAATGATAGATGTGCTTATTATAGGTATGAATTATTTGTGCTATTAATTAGCACAATTTAAATCATCGAACTCTAACGCACCTTTCAAATCCACTTATCAAAGCACTTGAAATTGGCATGAAATTGAAAATAAAATCTATTTTAAGCATTATCTATTTACTATTAATTAGTAATATATACCATCAAATTTTGATTCTAGTTTAACTTTTATTATCAAAATCACTTAGGCAAATGATCAAATAGTTTACGTTTAAAAAGAAGGTAAGCATAGCCTATTTGAGATGTCAACATAGGCTATCAAAATTCATAAAAGAAAGAAACATAAACCACCAATCATTCATAATTTCATTAAGCGCATAAGAGAGATCACAAACGAAATCATTATTTTAATTTAACATGTTTCATGAGAGCTTCATTACCCCTAAATTGAAGAGCTTTAGTTACTCATATTTGAAAACATGTTAACATAAACTGATTTCAACATAAACATAAATGAAGAGAGTGCTAATTAAAAGAAGAGAGAACTAACTACTTGTATAAAATAAATCTAAACTAATTGCATGAATTAAAAGAGAGAACTAATTACTTGTATAAGGATATGGAAAGTTTTCCAAGTTTTGAAAGTGATTTGATTTAAGTAAACATTAATTCTCTAGGTTGGGGGGATAGGTTCGGGGGGGAGAAAGAGGCTTAGTGTATCCCACATGAAATTAAATCCATGTTTAGATTGTTTGTTTACTTGATAGTTAAATAACTGACCATCAAAACTTGACCGGTTTTTAACTCTAGAAATCCCACATGAAATTAAATCCATGTTTGGATTGTTTATTTATTTAATAGTTGAATAACTGACTATCAAAACTTGACCGGTTTTTAACTCTGGAAATATCTAAAGTAAACACGAGGATTATAGAGCACAGTTATCTTAGATGATACTACTATATGTATAAACTCGTTGTGTTCTTCTAGGAAAAATGGTAAGGAAATCTGTTTGCTTAAATAGTTAGAGAGTGATTTCCGCTTGTATCTTGTCTGTTTATTTCCAAAAGAACCAGAGTTGTGTTTACTAGAAATTATCGAGTGTTAGTTTGTAGAGACCGAGATCGGATAAGTATGAATTATCCGAAAACCACTTTGATATAACTCAAGCGTTCGAATTGAAGGCATCTCGAAGATGAAGGGAACGAAGACGGAGCTCCTTAAGTGTAAGGTTTACTTGCTCTAATCCTGAGGGTGATTACAAAATGGATGTCGTAGAAGCAATGCCTTCGGTTTCGTTCAAGCCCAGCACGAGCTTGTATGGATGAATGCTGGCACTACAATACTACCTGCAGGGCAGTGTTAGCATTCCAAGTAGGAAGCGCTAAAGGAAGGTAAAACATAGCCTCAAGCCTCATCAACCAAGAATGACTAAAACAGTGGAGATGCAGCAGGGCTATGTGGGTCGCTCCCATTAGGGCATGATCATCACCTTTCTATATCACTATTACGAATTTGGTTGTGTGTGAGAGCTCTCAAGGAAAAGGTTGGAAAGCAACCTGGATAATGACATATTCGGTACTATCCAGTAAGGGGTAGGTCGGTTCTGTGTTGGCAGGAGTCGAGGAGAGACCTTCAGTACATTTTACCTAAAAGGTGTTCTATTCAGAAGGTAGTTTCTTACCTTGTCATTATATGGAATCCATCCTCCAATACGTGCCATTACAGTTTTAGTTGTATACCTATTATATTGGATATTAATTAATGTAATAATTTCAGCTTTGATTAATACGTATTTTACTCTATAGACTATTATAATATCACTAGATTTTTTGTAGAGATGGTTTAAAAACCCGACCATGTTTATGTATGGCGTGGCCTTACGAGATACCTTTGTTTTTAAAGGGTTTTATAAGTTAAAATAAAATTCCTTGTGATTTGAGCTTCTCACGTTGGTTTTACTAGACTTATCCGGGCATTGTTTTCTTTTAATACTTGGGTCAAACCGAGCATATTTTTCAAATTCGCTTTGGATGCATTGGAGCTCAGTAAATAAGCTGAGGCCAAGACATATCTACGTATTTCTTCATGTTTTGCTATATGTTTTTGTTGTAATTATCAGAAATTGTAAGGGCAAGTGTTATAATTGTCTAAGTAGATGATAAGCTAGTACTTTAATGGATGTATGTATATAAAAGTTTTCTTTTATAAAGGTCATTGTTATATTATAGATCATTCATTACGAAGTTAGATTCTGTGTTGTTTAGTTTATCCATGTCTTCTTTTCCCTAACCTTTTGTCTTTTTGGTACCTGGTCATTCAGCATGTGAATACTATGGATGTATTAGTGTGACTTTTGAGGGCCAAAAAGGCGGAGTGTTACACTTGGGATTAGAATTGAAGGTTAAGCAAGAACCTTGGCTTTGGTGGAGTAAGCTCGGTTGGAAGGATAAATGACACCCTTGATTGGTTTGAGTGTATAGGAGCGTGTATTTTTTAGTGACACAAAAATGTTTTATATTGTGTTTTTGATAGATTGAGTTGTTTATGAATTCTGGTTGATGCGTTTGGCCCATGTTATCGGTAGGGATTCCTAAACACTTGAACAAGGCCAACCAACACAATATTGTTTTAAATGGGTAAATGAAATAATTTTAACTACGAATATATTTTATATGTACAAGAATGATTTACAAAAATATTATAGTTATTTTTTAGGTGCTTGATTGTTAGGAAATGGTAATATTCAATTATTATCGTTTTGCTGTTTAGTTATGCTCATCCAATTTGAGCATTGAATATCGTTGGGTGTTTTATAAGAAATTTTCCTTTTATAGATATGGGTTTGGTAAATAGAAATTGGGTGAAATAGAAGCGAACACCTTGTGAATTCAGTTTCACAATTTGACTATAAGCCGTTTGATGTTAATGTTGGAGTAAAAATGGTTTTTTATAAAAGATATTTAATAAAGGAAAGTTAGAGTATTTTAGAATAAATATTTTGAGAAATGATCACTATAGTTGGGTTTATAAAAATGTGTATTAAAAAAATGATTCTCAAGGACTTAAATTCCGATGCTTTTGGAAAATGATTTTAATGTTTTAGGGAAAATAATAATAGTATTATTTGTAGGTATTTATCAATTGAAATATTTCAAAAGGATTTTTAAGGAAATATGTATATTATTAGTTCAAGTGATTTAAGGAAAAAGGAAATAATAGTTTTACGTGAGAGAGTTTTAAGGTATGAATATTTTTGAAAATAATGGTAATGGTTTACTTAAAAGCATTTTTTAGTGTAACTACTTTTGAAAAGAAAATTTTAAAGAAATATGTGTTTTCTTTGGATTGGTTCAGGGAATGAGTCGCAATTTGTTTTGAGATGATCCGAATAATCTTCTAAGTGATGATCATATGTTTACCTAGGCGAACGTTGTAGAGTACTTAGTAAATTATTCTCTTTATCATTGTACGATCGAAGCAAGTTCAAATTCGAATGAACCTACAATAAGTTGGTAATTGATATTTTGATAAAAGTATTTATATGGAAATATATGCAGTATTGTTCAAAAAGGGAATTTTGAAATAAAAGAAGTTTTTTTTTATGACAACTAGTTCGAGTGGCTTAAAAATAACTAAAAATGGAAAAGATATGTGTTCAGATGGTAAGCACTTCCCTTAAGTATTATCCTTCCAAACGTGGGAATAAATGATACTATTTGGTAGTATCTGGTTCCTTAGCATCGTTTTTGGGTTACTCGGATTATCAGTATATTTTCTAAGGTTAAAATATATGGTATCGATTTCAAAAGAGTTTTGAAACAAAATCAGGTATTTGGATCTTGAATTTACTTAAGGGAAACAAAATCAATAAAAAGTTAAATTTCATAATTATATATACTCTCAGGATGTAGCAGGGTATTATACATATATGTAAATTTAAGTTGTGTTTTATGAAAATGTTTCCATAAATAAATTTGGAAGGAAATGGTTAAGCTTTATATTGACTAGTTTCCTTCCTTGTCTTAACTGAGAAAAAATTTTGAGGTCGAAATTCTATCAAAGAGGGGAGAATGTAACAACTCGGAATTTCATCATTTAATTTATGAATATTTAATTTAATTTAAATATTCAGATTATGGTTTTGTTAATTTAATAACCCTCTTTTAATTTATAACTGATAATAGAAAATTTATTTTTAAATTCAGTTTATATAAATAAATAGTTTGATGGAAAATCGTAAATGTGACCGAAAAGCAATCTTCGAATTTTCAGCATTTTATCGAACTATAAAACAACACTGAGTTAACTCAGTGTGGAACGTTGAGCTCACTCAAAGCAGCATGCTATGCTAACTCAGTGGGGAACTCTGAGTTTTAATTCAGTGCAAACTGCACCAAGTTACTCAGTGCGACATACTGTGTTATAACTTAGTGTGACGCACTAAGTTTTAACGCGGTGCACTCTATGTGCATTGAGACTGAAACCATTTGTGTAGGTTAATTGCATTTTTATGTCATGTAGGTTATTGTTGATGAAATTATTAACTATTGTTGTGTACACGTGCTCGCATCCAAGTATAATTTTATACTTCAAATTATTGGCATGCTTACCACTTTGAATTTACAATGGTTTGTTCACAACTATTTTAAATTTAATTTGTTTTCAAGATTTGTACTCAAATCATGTGTACATATTATTATTTATCATGTCCACAACTACCCCTCAAATATATTATTTGATGCACTACTATTTTGTAATAGTAAACTTTGCTTCACTACCTCTTTCATGCACCATTGATACTACCGTTTCATTGCTCTAATCAATGAGAAATAATAACATCATATTATGGGAAATATATGTCTTGAAACTTATACTGATTTAACAAACTTTAGCACTAATCAATCATATTATGGGAAATATACATCTTGAACCTTATATTGATTTAACAAACTTTAGCACTAATCACAACCTAATTACCTATGTCACTAATGGATATATTTCAACTTAATGTTATATTAAATGCACGCAGTGCTGACAGAAGAAGTAGTGGAAAAGAGGAAAATAAATGGTAGTTCAAGTTGTAATAGTGGAGCAGAAGAACTTGAAAACGACCCAATTGCGAAAGTGCAAACTATGTGAATTTTTGGATGGAGACTTCATTGTATGGTTGGAGTTTCGTACTCGGTATTTATAGATTTTAACTATGAACCGTGCCTTTCCTTTGTTATTCCAAATTGATATTGGTATGAAATTCTGAACATGTGCATTTAATTTGGTAACTTACGTATTAAACTTTTATTTTATTAGTTGATACTCTATTTTGTTAGCGTGAATATGGATGTTGTTTCTTGATATTGATATAGTTAAAAATTTCTCATTTGGGATTATATTATGTTTGAATGCATATTAAACATAGTTTATGCTAGCAACATGCATACCATATTAATTATTGCAATGGTAATTAATGTTAGGAAATAGAAATTACGTTACTGTTTTGTTATTGCTCATAGTTATCTCTATTGGTATCATGAATTTTGCAGCTGATATAACTGTTACAAAATAGATAGTACTAATCCTTATTTCCATTGGAAGATTGAATTCTGTAACAAATATAAGTGTTGTAAATATGATATTACCAACGCTTATAACTGCTAGGAAATAATGTTTTCCAACGCTTATAACGGTTGGTAGATAGAATTCAGTAATGGATATAGGTATTGCAAATAATGCCCACGCCTCTATAGCAACACATATGAGTGTAACTGAAATTACTAGCAATAGTTATACTCGATGGAAATCCTCTGTTTTGATGTAGTTTGACTAATACCGAAATTATTGTTCGGCAATGAGTTTGCCTTTTATAACGGCATTATTGTTTGCTTCCAAATTGTTGAACCCTGTTATTCCGATCGTATACTAAGACAATTTGGACACGTTCAGTGTATTCCTAAAGAGCCAGTTTTTTCCGTAGAGGAGAATTTGGAATTCGGTATAAGGTTTTGTACGATAATGTTTTTTGGTATAGTCAGCGTTGGGAAGATCATGTTTTGGCAGCTGACACAAGGTCCACGGTAGTTAATTTTCCATAGGATTGTACTGAGACCATATGGATTGGTATGTTGTGAAGTGTCATCCAATGGTACAAAATCCCAAAGTTAGAAAAATTAGTGCAACTAAAAAAACATTTAATCCGAGCAAATTGGTATGTTTCTATGTCAAAATATATTTTATAACAGTACTTGTTACATATTCGTATACATATTCTTAAATATTTATTTTTAGGTTGATGCTATTGGTGAAGTTCTTAATGTTTTGAATGAAGCCATTTATGACACTGAGGAAGTTGATATTAAAGTGTTCGCGCGAGAATGGAATTTAGTTTATTGTTAACTGGTTTAGTACATTCGGATTTATGAAAAGAAAAGGAAGAAGTGAGATCAAAGAAAAGACATGATAAGCAACACAGGGTGAAGAAAATTGCTCAAAAGAAGAGAAATCCGCTGCTTGATACAAATCCATGTTGTTTTCCTTGTATTTTGTGAAGAAACTCATCCATATTTTATTATTTTTGCAATGGTTATTGTTTTGAATGGTGATCCAAAATTGGGTTGTTGCATTAAATGTTTAAACGTATGATTGAATGGTTAAATCTGTTTTTAACGGTTAAAGTTGTGTTGAATGGTTAAATCTTCCTTGAATTGTACAATATTATATGGTCAAATATGTTTTGAATGGTTAAATATATGTTTGTGTTGTATTTGTATATATTTTGTTTTGAATGGTTAAATATGTTTTGTATCTTTGCATATCTATTTTGATTTTGTGTATGTATTGTGTGAACTATATGTGTGTCTGGTTAAATATGATCGAATGGTTAAATCTGTTTTGTATGTCTGTGTTATGTTTGTTGTGTGTATTTGTGAACTCTGTGGGCAAGTGTAGACTATGCATGTGTGTGTATTGTGTGCAAGTGTGTATATTGTGTATATTCTGTGCAAGTGTGTACTATGTGCCAGGTGTGTAATGTGTGTATACTATGTGCAAGTATGTGTATTGTTTGTATGTTGAGCTCTGTGTGCAAGTGTATATTGCATGCAAGTGTGTATACTATGTATGAGTGTACATTATGTACAAGTGTTTACACTATGTGTATGTGTGTGTATTGTGTGAAAGTGTGTATACTGTGTGTATGTGTACGTAATGTGTGTATGTGTGTGCAATGTGTGTATGTGTGAACTCTGTATGCAAGTGTGCATACTTTCTGTCATTACAAACGATGGTTCAAAGTGAACTTGTAACATAATAAAATGGGCAATAAATCACCATTTAAAGTAGCTTTAATTTTTTAGTTTCTGGAAGTACCAAAAGGTGAAATGGTGTTTACATGATTAATTAAACAAGCAGTATTTTAATGTCGTTCGAAATCAACTACACATTTACACTTTCTAGAAGTGTCAAATGGTGGTACAGAGTATACTTGTTTCTTGATATAAATGGTATTAAATCACCATTTAAAATAACTTCAATATTTTGGTTTCTAGAAGTGTCAAACGTTGATACGGAGTATACTTGTTTTGTTATACAAATGGCAATAAATCACCATTTGAAATAACTTTAATTTTTTTTGTTTCTGTAAGTGACAAATGGTGGAATGGAATATTCATGACTAATTATAATAATGTTATTTTGATGTCAAATGAAATTAAATAAAATTTTCAACTTTCTGGATGTGTCAAACATTGGTTCAAAGCATGCACGTTTTATTACACAAATGACAGAAACACCGATTATAAACTAATCTATTTTTTAAATATCAAAATACATTCGGTAGTCAATCATCGATTGTTTTCCAAATATCAAAATATGGACATTGCAAACATCATCTTTCATATAACATCATCCGTTGATATATTCAATCCTTTACAAAATGTGTAAACATGTTCATTACAAGTCGACCGCTACAAAACTTAACGAAATAATAAGTATTTTCGTTCATTGTTGTTTGCTAAGTCAACATGTTGGATCGGTTATTGCCACTTTAACAGGGCGTAGTCATAGAAACTCACTTCTTCTACCAGTGAAAAAATCATCTCATGCTCTTGATTCAGAAGATGCAAATCTACTCCAATAACTAACAATAGGAGGTATAGATTCATCAAGCGTCAATTCCAAAGTCATACAATGGGCATTTTCAATATGTGCAAAAGAAATAATACGAGCTTCATACCCAACTAGCGGTCCACTTCGATGTGGGAAAAAAGATAGACATTGTCGATTAGAAATAAAAAAAACACTACAGTATTGAATGTATTAGCGATTATGTATCCCATATAAGGCATAATCATCCAATATTTCAGATCGACTTCCTCTTCATATCTAAGGCGGTATTCATCTTTATGCACATGTTGACACCTATATATCTACAATATAAATCCTAATGCTCAATCAGATCATTCAAAATTTGTTTTCTGATTTCTATCCAACCTCCATTAACTTCTTCAACTTGATTAGCTACACAACAGTGTCCACAATTATCATCACCTTAAATGTCTAAAATTTTAGAAATAGATAGACGCATGAATTCTGGTAGATGTTCTAAAAACAAAGAGGTAAATGGAGAATGAGATCGTTTAACAACATCACAAGTTGATGTTAACTCTTTTCGCTTAGGCATTAATTTTTCTGCAACACTAGATTGTGATAGAAGTTGTCCATCCATAGTTTTTGCATACACGAAACCTGAAGGATGACGCTTAGTATCGTGCATACACTTTCTTTTTTTGCTTCCTCGCGGTCTACCTTTATGGAGTATAGCCTTTGGTTCCAAAATGGTTGTTGTGGACAGTAAAGAAATATCTTTTAATTTTAATATCATTATTCTTTGTTTATCCTCCATGCCACTATCAAACGATTTTTTAAAATGTACAAATTTTGGATAATGAAATAAATTTTGCGATTCTTTAACTTGAGGATAGTAGTCAAATTTTTGCCAATGCTCATCAATATGTTAAATTGGTATTGGAAAAGCACTGTTGTGATGATTCAGGAGTTCGTGAGCGCAAGGTAAATCTTACATAGTTATAAGCACACGACCACATGAAATATGAATGATTTGACTATTTCCCATTTTCTCTATTTCTTCCAATAGTAAATCTAACGCAAACATTGACACTCTAAATCGGAGTTCTCTAAACAATGGTATATAGTAAATATGTTGAATGGAACCTAAACTTCTCTTAAAAGTTATTTTGATTTCTATATGTTGTAGTAATAACAAGTTATCTATTTGAAGCCATAAGACCCTAAATGATGAGTTAAAAGTTCGAAGATATCTTTTTAAGCTAGAATGTACTGTCTCCGCTCTATTAGAGGTTCGATTATTTTGATGTTTTAGCTGGTTGGTCTAAGCATGAATAAAATATTCCTTTACGGGTAACCAAATAGTCGTAATGTAATTAATCACTGTTGGGTAATCTTTCCAACTTTTGGTAAATTATGCCCAAGACTCTAGAAACTCCACTTTAGATTGAGCTCATGTAACATAGCCTAGCCCCTTCATACATTTTCGCAACCTCCTTATTTTTGCACAAATTTGCACAGTTTGAACCACATATCTTTACATGTGATATTCGCACATTGACCAACTGGTGGTGGAAAATTCTCGTTTCTATGCAAGTAATGCAGTCTCTTTATCTGTCACAACTACATCAGAATATCATTCAGGATTGGACAAATGTTTTAAATTCATTAAAGCCCATCATAATTCTCTACTCTTTCATGAGACAAAAAACAATGTGCAGTCGAAAAGGTTTTACTAGTCGATGTCATTCCTACCATTTCAAACAATGCATCTCAAATCTGTTGGTTTTATAAGTACTATCGAGGAATAAGACAAGAGAAAAACACTTGCATAATGCACTAGGATGCGACCACATAATATTCAAAACCTTATCTGTTGTTTCATCTCTTATATACCAATACACAAAATATTTATCTTCTAGTAATTTCGTAAGATATGCATGGCAAATCTATCCTCCATTTCAGTAATTTTCATTTGATTCTTCACATTATATACGGTTTTTAATGTTATTTTGTTTTCGAAAAACTCTTTTTAAATTCCTATAAGTGCACCTCTTGGTAGAACACCAGTCATTGTGTAACATCCCTAATTTTAGTTTAATGTTATTAAAGAAATTTAATTAGCTAGATTAAGTAGAATAGTAAGTGGGACATGTGGATGATATTTGTTAATTAATAAGGTCGGGCCTTAACTAACTAAAGTAATAAGATTATTTTAAACTTAACAAAGGAAAGAATAAACGAGAAGGAAAAAATAAGAATCTATCTTTTATCCATCAAACTGGTACCCTTTCATTCATTCTCATTTGACATTCATAAACATCCACAAAGAGGAAATTGGGTCGGCCCTGACCAAGTTAGAAGGAAGAAGAAATCAAAGGGGATTCAAAAAGGAAAAGGCTTGGGGAAACTAAATCCCATCAAATCTCTATCTCATCATCCAGTTTAAGGTGAGTAATAATAAACCATCTCTATTATTTGGTGTTTAAATTCAGTTATAGGTAATTTCTAAATTTATCTTCTTTGATTTGCCATGTTGTGGATGTTTAATTATTGTTTTGGTAGAATAATGATTTGTGGAATTCTTATGAAATTATTAGAAAGGTTATAAAGGTAAAACCTAAGTTTTAGATTTTCGATCGACTTGATTTTCTGGTATGTTGTGCAAAACATTATTTTGGAGATGATTTTTCATAATTTTCCAAACTAAAACAAATAATTTATGGATTCCGTAATGAGGAAATAGTATTTTTTCGAATTTTAATTATCCAAAGTAATTAAATGATTATTTTGGCCTCGGAACTTTTGTATACGAGAGAATATGTTAATTCCAATTTTTAGTGATTTTTGGGGATTTTTCCTAAGAGATTACTAATTTTTATGAATTCATTATGCTAGAAAAGCGTGTAAATTAATATAAATTAAGGGTATTAATTTATAAGTTGATTAATGTTTTTGGGGGTATGAAGCTGATTTGCAGCTGCTTTCTAAAAAGAAATTGGTAAAGTTTGTTTTCAACCAATATAAACTTGATAAGGAATAAGAGTTGGTAAAAAGAAATTGTTTTTAATAGAAATAAAACAATTTTTATGATAATTACAACAATGCCAACGATATGTGGCATTGCCATGATGTTCAGCATTGACAATAGGCAGTATCACTTTATCGGAGGTAGGCGACATTGACATAAAGCAACGCATGTGATACTTATGCTATAAGTATGCGATGCATTGAGTCTTGCATCCGCCGTTGATGTAATAGGAATACCGCATCTTGTAGGTATATGCTATATTGATGTCGTGAGTTATCAATGCCAACATTTTTAAGCATTCCTAAATTTATGCCGCAAGTCATTACCCTGTTTTAAAGGATGCCACATGTCACCAATGCTGCACATAATTATTTTTGGTATCAATTATTCTCGATGTTAACTATATTTTGGTATGATGCCGCATGACGACAACTCTTAAGTTGTGGCATTGTTTTATAAAGCCAATATTAAAGTGTTAAAGGTTTTGGTATCACATGTCATCAATTTCGGTATAAATTATTTTATGGCAAAGAAGTCGCTAATATTCATATGTATGCGACAAAATAGTTGAAGTGCTATGTTTTTGACATTACGGTGCTAATGTTGTAAGTAATATATGTCATGTGGTATTGATGTCACATCATTTTATTTTAAGGCCGACATGACATTATTTTATGTAAACTAAAGGGATGTTTCAAATGGCGAGAAAACCTATATTTTAAGAAGGTCGATAACTGTATAATTTAGGTAGTTTCCCTTATGATAAAAATTTAAAATTTTGTTTTATAACCTTGGATAGAGGTTCGATATTGTTATTGAGGCATGAATGTCGTAAGTCCTTTGTATTGCTATATTAATGATGGCGAGTCATAGGCTTATGATTTTGACATTTCTCATTAAGGATATCAATGTTCTATATTTATATATGCCATAAGTTTATGAATTTGATATTATTACTGGGGACACCAACGTGTATTATTTTATAATTTCGACATTAATCGTTAAGGATACCAATGCATATCGTTTTGTGATGTTACATGTTTAAGGGTTATAAAACCTAATTGGGTATACCAATAGACATAGGTTGAGCACTTGGAAGACTAAAGTCATAACCCAGTTATAGATTTATACTTTATGAGTTCCTAGTCATCCTAGGAAAATCATGGACTGTGTGATGGATAATCAACATGATGCCAGAGATGGATAGTCTCTATATGGTTAATGAAGGGTACATAGTCATTCAAGGGAAGCTATAAGATGTGTGACAGATTGTTCATATTATTCTAGATAAATGGAACATATGTAGTGGATAGTCCACATAATTTAAATAGTAAAACCATGTGTGATGGGTGGTCCATGTTGTAGGGGATAGATAATCCATATAATGTTTACATATAAGATGTGTAGTCCATATAAATATAAGACGGACAATTATTTGAATTTAAAACAGATAGTTATATGAAATTAAGACGGATAGTCAAATAAATTGGGATGGTAGTCCACTATATATTGCATGTTTGCAAATGTTTATTTATTATGTTCTAACCATTATGGACGCAGGTGCATAGTGTATGGTTGATTTGTTTTGGTTAAGATACCGGTGAGGGGAAAACCTGTTCCGCTCAGCGGCGTTGTCTCACTAGATATCTATTTTAGTTCAAAATGGTTGGTTATTATTCACACCATATTGTTTGTCTGATTCGAAGTTTATGTTTTTCCCCTTAAACTCTCGGGTACTCATTTGAGTAAGTCAAGAGTAAGGGATTTCAGGTTTCTAATTAGATGAATAAGCTTTTGAAGATGTGTAGGAGGCAAGCTAGTTATATTAGGAGTTTTATTTAATCTAAAGTTCATTTTATTTGAACGGATGTGATGATAGAAATTATGACTGTCAAGTAGTAGTAGACTCTGATCAACCAAGGGGGTGTCTTCATATGTCGCTCTTGGAATATTTTGTAACAATTATATTTTCTCTGAACATGGGATCAAATATGATTATGTAATGAAGATGAAATCTTATTTGTGAAATGAAATATGAAATCTTGTTACTAAATTGTGTTTAAAAAATTTCATATTCATGTGTATCTAATTATTGATATGATTAACATAGCCGCATTTTGTCATTGAAAAATAATATTATGGATGACTACAGCATCCGTAGTGCTTAATTTCAAGCCTCAACATGGGAGATGTTATAATTTGGTATTAGAGCATATGTTTATGTAAAAATTAAAAGATTAAAAGATTTTGAAAACATAATCCAAATTAATCATAGAATGACATTGGGGTATGGGATAACGCTATAAAAACTTACTTGTGTTTGCTATATATAAGTATGTATTCTCCACTCTCTCTTAGACCATTCTTCTGTATTGTATTAAGGCTTGTATGCAGATTATGAAAAAGAAAGGTATGGAAGCATGTAACAGAAGAGTGAACCTAGATGGAGGAAGCACTACTACCAATGGAAATGTTCGACCCAATACCAGAAGGAACCAAGGTTGAAAGGAAAATGCTAACCAAAATGCAAATGCCAATGTAGGTGATGGAACACCACCAGTAGATATGGGGACTTTATTTATTAGTTTTTTGTCAATGTGATGCAAGATGGAGCCGTTGCTGGTTTGATTGGAGGGAATGTTGCTAACGCGGGAGGAGCTAATCCCGTTGTGCCATTTGAAAATAACTATGCCAAGCTAAACCGTGATTACACTAGTATTGGAGGACAACCTGTTCTTGGAACTAAGGATGCTATTAAAGTAAAGAATTGGCTATTGCACTGTGAGAGAATTTTTGTTGATCTAGGGTTGAACGATAAGCAGAAAAGGAGACTTGCTTCTAGGCAGTTACAAGGTGCTACACTGTGTTGGTAAAAGAGGGTGACCGTAGGTGTGCCAGAAGAGGAATTTACTTGGACTGAACTTCATAGGAGATTTGAGGAGTGGTTCTTATCTGAAGTAGTCGAGTCAACCTTTCTTAAGAAGTCTATTGAACTGGAGCAAGGAAAAATGTTGGTGTTGGAATATGCTACCAAGTTGATAAGTTGTCCAAGTATGGATATGTCACCATTGATACCATAATTAAGAGAAATGAGAAGTTTATATGGGGTTTGAGGCTAAAGATTGCTAGAGCGATTGTGCCATATCTCAAGGATTTGTATAATGTAGTGATGGAGATGACAATTAGGAATGAAGAAATGCTTTCGACTTTTGGAAAAGAAAAGTCAGTGGAAGCCCAGAGTTCTCAAGGTAAAAAGAGGAAGTTCTTCAAGGGAAAGGGGGCTTAGAAGGGTAGAGCTACCAAGGGAAAGCTGACATTATCTGTTACAACTATGATAAAAAGGGTCACTATGCTAATAAGTGTCAATCTAGTGATGGTAATACGGTTATGGGGAAGAATAATGAGTAGTGCTTCAACCTCGACTAGGTAGGGTATTATAAGAATAAATGTCCAGAAGTGGCCAATGAGGAAAATGGAAAGGTCTTTGCTTTGGAACCATCATCTTCTAGACTGACTTCTGTTGAGAAAGGAGTTTCTATAATGGAAGTTGTAACTTTTGATTCATAGCATACCGTTTAGAGTATTGTTTAATACATGTGCATTGCATTCTTTTATCTCACAGTGTTTGATTGAAAAGTTAGAATTAGAACCATCATATCTTATTACTTCCTTAAGGGTTACAAATCCAATAAGAGGTATGCAACTCTGGGGACAAGATGTGACTAGCTAGAGATTGAGTTGTTAGGTCATGCATTTACCTACAGTTTGTATGTATTTAACTTTATGAGTTTTGGATCATTTTGGGTATGGATTGGTTGAGCAAATATGATGCTAAGACATTTATCCTAGATAGGAAGATAGCATTAAGACACCCTAATAACCGCGATTGAATTATATACTCAGTTTGTGAGCTTTGATATTTGTGCTTTGTTGGTTGCAATGGAAGTAGAAGATAGTAAATCGGATTTTGTTGTAAGAGAGTACGTAGATCTATTTGAGCCTGTTACAAGACTACCACTGAAACGAGCTACTGAGTTTCGAATAGATCTTGCACCTAGAGCTGAACCTATAAGTAGACCGCCTAGCAGAATGACACCTACCAAGATGAAAGAGTTAAAGGTGCAGTTGGTGGACTTAGAAGAAAAGAGTTTTATCAAACCAAGCAGTTCACCTTTGGGAGTGGCCGTAACGTTCGTAAAGATACCGGATGGGTCATTGAGATTGTGTATTGACCATCATAAGTTGAATGAGAACAGGATACGGAGTAGATATCCTTTGCTGAGAATTGATGATTTGATGATTAGTTGAGTGGATTCAAAGTATATTTTCAGTTGAATTTGGCGACAGGGTTCCACGACTGAGGGTGGCGGGGGCAGTATTCCTTTAATGGCATTTCGAATAAGACATGGCTCGTACGAGTGGCTAGTAATTCCATTCAGATTGAAAAATGCACTCGCTATCACTTGATGAACCAAATTTTTCGAGAGCACTTGGATAGGTTCAAGTTAGTGTTCGTTGATGACATTTTATTATATTCTAAGGATGAGAGAGATCATGAGATTCATCTCAGAATAGTGCTTAAGACGTTGAGGCAATATCAACTAGATGTGAAGTTTTCGAAGTATCATTTTTGGAGGAGAGAAGTAAAGTTTCTTGGTCATGTAGTTTTAGAAAAAGGATTGTCTATGGATCCAGCTAAGATTAAAGCTGTAAATAATTGAAAGAGACTTGAGGTGGTGACTGAGATAAGGAGTTTAATTGGATTAGCTGGCAGTTACCGGAGATATATCAAGGATTTCTTTCAGATAGCAGCGCCTTTAGCTAAACCAACCAGGAATGACATAAATTTTATTTGGTTTATTAAATATAAGGAAAAATTCAAAAACCTAAAACATTTATTGACCAATGTGCCCATGTTAGTTGTACCGGATGGTAATCAGGATTTGGTAGTTTGTTCAAATGCAGATGGGGCATGATTAGGAGTTATGTTAATGTAAAGAGGCAAAGCGATTATCAACGCTTCTCAACAGCTTAGGCGATATGAAGTTAGGTATCCAACTCATGATTTGGAGTTGGCAATGATGATTTTTGCTTTGAAGGTGTGGAGATACTCTCTTTTGGGAGAAAGATTCAAGTTGTATATGGATTATAAATCCTTGTGTATTTATTTTCTCAAAAGGAGTTGAATGTGAGACAACGGAGATGGATGGATCTTTTAATGACTTATGATTTTGGCATAGAGTATATGCTAGGAAAAGGAAATAAAGTTTCTGATGCACTTAGCAGAAAATATCGAAATGCAGTGTTAGCTATGTTGGCAGAATGGAAAGATTTAGAGGCGTTGACTACTATTAGCATCAAAAATGGCCACCAACACCCAGTTGTATGAAAACACAAATATCCAGTCACAGACCACAAATAGTTTCTAATATATAGAATATAATATGAAGAACAAACTATTAAAAATGAAAGCAAGTAAAAGGAGATAAGATTTATAGTGGTTCGGCTAACTCAGGCCTATGTCCACTCCAGAATAATCCCTCTTATAATATTGTAGTTTGTTTATAGTTACAATTTGAAATCCAAGAATAAAATTGGCAAAGTGTAGCCTAGGTTGAAGATAAAGAGAAGTAGAAAGAAACTCCTTTTTTGATGTCATGCCTACTATGTTTATAGGGAAAGATGTGCATGGATCGGGCTGAAATTTCGGCAGAAGAATCTCCAAGTCAAGACAAGGCCACACAAGAATTTTTAGGTCCATTGGGGCCCACAATAGGGATCGGTCCTGATCCCTATTTTGGTGTCCAAATGGGGTTTGATCCCTCTGAGGGATTTCTCGTGATGTCAGCTACTTGCCCTCTAAATTTTCTGTCATTCCAACTTACGATTTGTGAGATATCATATTTTCTATGAAGTGGTGATGCATTTATTCAGATTTCAGCTGATCCTTTTAGAGGGATGGTGTGATAATTCGGATTTTTGGGAATCTGATAAATGGGTAATTAACTGTTTTAATCAATTGAACATATAAAATTCTAATAATAAAAGATATCTGGATGTGTAAATGAACTTGAAAATATAATAAAAATTGGATTATAAATATCTGGATAAGTACTTATTTGACAATCTCCTAATTTTATTAATTTTAATTGGAAAAATTGTTATTTCAAACAAAAATAATAATGTGCTGTTTATATATATAGGTATAAATAGATTTAAAATAAACTTATTATTTTCAAATTTAATAAGTGTTGTTTAAATGTATATGTATATATATGTATTTAAGTTGTTTTTAAATAGAATAATTATTTACAAATTTAATAATGTGTTTATTTAATTATATATATATATATATATTTGAGTTGATTTTTAAGTTGGATTTTAAATTAAATTTGAATTTGGATTTGGATTTAAATTTGAATGTAAATGATATATATCTTAAAAATATTTTGGATATAAATTATATGGAAAAGGTTTTTGTTAGAATAATATTTGTATTATAATATTTTCTTAAAAGAATTTATTTATATAAATTAAGAAAGTATTTATTAATAGAAAAATAAATAGAAAAGCTTTTATTAACATTCTAAAATAATTTAAAATTGCATAAGGACAAGTGTTAATTTATGAAATCACCTTAATAACATGTGTAAGATGATAAACATTTGCTAATGACAAATGTTGGATGAATAACAAGTATCACCCATTTATTTTTATCTTCTTTTATTTTTAATAATCAAGCTTATATAAACATATATTTCATTTCTTCAATTCTTTTTCCTATTCTCATTTCAAAATCAAAGAAAACAAACCTGTACAACATTTCACACTAGATCTAAAATTCTGCAACAGAAATTAATCAATCAAAACCCGAATCACCTAAACAAGTAAGCTTCAACCTATAAACAATTTTCAAAACCAGAAAGGAATCAGCTTCAAAATCAAAGAAACTCAACAACAATCCAAAAACCTGGTACTCAAACTAGAATCAAACAAGCTTCGTCTCGCAACAATCAAGTTCAGATCAAAGCAAGAAGATTCAAGATTTATGCAACCCAAAGTAAATCAAGTTTCAGTTATAAATTCAAAGAACAGATTTCAATTTTTTTAAAGGCCTGACCTCTGTTATTTTGCAGGTGAGTAAATAGATTATTTAAAAGCTTAAGTAGACCAAGATATGTGCATGTGATTCTCGGATTAATTGTGCTTTGCATATGTATTTATAAGTGTGAATCTCTGAGTATATATGTCTTTGTTCTGTGCATGTTGGATTTCCCTGTTCTTCTCTATTTCCTTAGTTACAGAGTTTGAAATAAACCAAAAATTCAATATATCTTTATCTAGTCACTATTAGGTTTTGAGTTTCAAACACAATGTGTTTGTTTAAACATAATTTAAAGTTTAAAATCTTATTCAAACAAAGCAAGCTTGAAAATCTTCTGGAATCAAGATAGTACAGAAGAAATTTTAAATGCATGTCAAAATCAAGTATTATAATCCTTTGATTCAATTATATAACTTAAATCCTCTTTGAAAAATACGATTTTTAGAATGAAAGTCTTGATTTTTAATAGAGGATTCTGTGAGAAATTTTAAATTAACTAGAAAATGGTTTGTGAGTGTTTTCTGGTGATCGGCAGTAGATGGGGGGTCAGGGCCTTGGCTGGAGCAAGCCAGGGGTTCATCGAAGTCAGGAAAAATATCAGAACGGGGTAATGTTCATTGTGGTGTTTACATTTGGGAGAACTAGGATTTATGAACCCAAAGAGGTCGAGTTTAGAACTTGATCGTGGAGGCGTCTAAGGTTGTTCGAGTTGCACCGGACCAGGGGGGATGGCAGCATGGATGATCGGTGAGTGTGTGGCCGGGGTTGTTTGACCTCTTATGATCGGCGTAGTCTGAACGAGGCAAGTTTGGACGGAATTTCTTGTTCCAGGTTCTTATGCGTTGTTCAATTTTGATCTTGGGTTTGTTTTGGTGTTTGAGTGATCGGGATTTGATAGTGAGGCGATTGTCGACAAGTTTGAAGCATCGGCGGTGGTCGAAGCTCTGGTGATTGATGGTGCATGTGCACGGCATGTCTGTTGTGTCAGGATTTTGTGTAGTAGCATGACTCGAAGGGAAGCTCGAGAAAATAGGCTGGAGGCTCGGGCTCGTCGTCGTGTAGTTCGAGAGTGCAAACTTGTTTTCAAGTTTAAAATTTTAGCAAAGTTTTTTGAGAAAATGAAAGAAGTTGAAGAATCTCGAGTCTGGACTCGAGCAATTCTCGGGTAGAACCCGAAGCAATATTAAATGCAGATTTTAAAAGTTTTTATAAGACAAGTTTTTAAATTTTAAATTAAATCTAATTTTAAAAACATTATGTAAAATAAGTGATTCTTTAAACATTTGATTAAGAAGCTTTGTATATTGTTAACTTAAAGTTTGTTAAGTTAAATTTGTAAGTTATCTGTAAATCTTAAATTAGAAATGAATTCAAAGACTAACTTAAAAGTGGAGTGTTTGAAATGTATTATGTTAATAATAAGTAAGTCGTTGTTAAAAATAAAGATTTACCTTAAAAGTTAATTAAGATTCTGATAATTAATGACTAATTAATTAAATGAAGTAACTAAGAGTAATTGAGAGAAATTAATTAATTTAATTAATGATTAAAAGGGTAGTTAATTAATTTAATTAGTAATTAAAGGTTGAATTAATTAATGATTAAAAGTTAATTAATTAAGGATAATTAACAAATGAGATAATTGCTTGTTAAAGTAATTTATTAAAGGGAAATTACCTAATGGAAGTAATTAAAGATTAATTACATAGAGTAATTAATTAAGGATTGATTGATTAAGGAAACTAATCAAGGGATTAGTTAATTTAATGAGTGTGATTAATTAAAGGATAATTAATCAATGCAGGTGGTTACAAGATAATTAATTTGAGTAATTAATTAAGGATCAACATAATTAATATGGATGGGTAAAGATTAATTACTTTGTGTAATAATTAAGAGTAAAATTGCTTACTGTAATTAAAGAATAATTAATCAAAAATGATTAATTAAGTTGAATAATTAAAAGATGATTAATTAATTGGTTTGTAATAAATTAATGCTAAGTAAGGATAATCTAAGTGATTAAGGTTAGTAATTATTTAACTAGAGATTAGTTAAATTAATTTTGGAAGTGATAAATTTTGCTTATGAATGATTGAATGATGTTAAATGCCTTGAATTAGTTGATATCTCTGATATGAAATGTTTTATGATATGACATGTTTGGGTAGACAGTGTGTAACGCCCCACCTCTATGCTCACAATAACAAAGAGTATTAAAAAAATACTGTCCGTTATTACGAAGAATAAGGCTGGATCGGAGCGGTCATCCGTAGTTAGGCCTTACACTAGTATTGGTTATCTCGATAGGAGTGGTATATATTTTTAATTTTTCTTCTCTTATTTATTTACTCCCATCGACATACCCAATTCCAATATAAAACGAACTACGATGGTTCATAATAGTTTAGGACAATAAATATAATAATAACACAGATCATATAAATGCGGAACACAGATAAAACAAAATGTCTCATATATATAATAACTAATGTCAGTTACAATACATGTGATACAGTACATATGATACAACTACAACTGTCGACTCAGGAAGTTACATATACAAGTACATTATCGTAATTAATATACATGAATATACAACATCCTATACTAAGACAACGACTACTCCAAAAAAGTAAGAAAAGACTTCATAGCTCTAACAGCAACTCAAGTAAGATATCAACAACCTGTAAATACTCGGTCTGACCCGAGTATTACATTCAAAAGAAAATAATACACGGGTCAGTCTAATTCAAACTCAGTTATTAGTGCACATAAGCAATAATAATTAAGTAACAAATAGACTACAATCACAATAAGTCACGTCTATCCGATCCTTAAATAAAGAAATCGGATAACGATAAATATAACACGTAGCAGTGCTAAACAACAAATCAGCAAATCCAAATTATCTACGAAGACAAATTAAAAAGATTACCAGAGAAGATACTTTAGAAAACAACAGAATTTCCTAAACGGCAATTAACGACAAAATTCAATTATTAAATAAATAATTAGAAACTCGTAATCTAATTATCAAAAAGATAATTAGATATCGACAAAATCATTAAATTAAACCAAATCAAAATATGATTCAAAACATATTGAATTGAATAAACAAAACAGTTCAAACCATTGAAATATCAATTAAAAGGTCAACACGGGTAGGGCTGCAGTACACGCACGCGTGTACTGCCTCGCCGCTACGGCATATGTAATATGCCAAAGATCAATAAATCAAAACAAAATAGAATATCATAAAAGCCATACCGTGTGGATGCAGTTCACGCTTGCGTACACTGCCTTGCCACTACAGTGATGATGTACCCAAAAGCTCAATACCGTGTAGCTGCAGTTCACGCTTGCGTGCACTGCCTTGCCACTACAGTACCAGACGCCATCATAACTCCAACTATTGACAGCAAATCAATACTGCAGAAGTCAAGTCACGTCTATCATGACCCAACACAACTACAAATCAACTCAACTCGAATGACCAAGTGCACAAAGGCAGTGGTACTAATACACGAAAACAGCAGAATGATGGTGCAAGCACCAACGATATGGCAACATAACATATAGCATTGCATATACAGGGATAGCAACAAGGCACAAAGGCCGGCCAAGAATACATGTACAACGATCAACACTGTGAGCACTGTGGAATGCACGGGTGTGCAACAGTCAAGCAAAATGACTCAACACAAATGAATGCGACTCATTTCTCGATGCAATAGAATAACTGGAGTACAGATGAAGATGCGAAATAAACTGCATTAGAGAAATGACATGAACACTGCGTGCTACAGGCTAGCTTGAGTGCAAATAGAGATGCAAAGTAAACTACTAATATAAACAATGCGTGTTACATGATGACCCGACAACATGGGCTCTAGTGGGACTGCACAAGCAAACAGGTGCAACTACAGTGACAACACGATGTAACAGTGGAAATAACTATATGCATATAGAAACTGGCAGTGGCAACTGATGGTATACCAGAGTCCATCATATAACAGCAATGCAGTACATACATATGTACTCAAGGCAACAAGTAAGCAACCCAGTGCCAACATAAGCACTGACAAAAAATCAAGTCCAGAACATAAATCCAGACCAGAATAAAGAATAAATGAATCAGAATCCAAATTCATATGAAACTGCCGGATCAGAGATGCAGAACAAATAGCAGCATAACTCAGACCCAACAAGGTGCAGAAATGCACATGTCAAATGCAAAACTCAGACTCGACTTAGTGTACATATAATAAAGTCTAGGTGCTGTATAGAGAATAGTGAATCAGTGTGCAAGTATGGACAGAGCTCGAGCACAAGATATAGCAAAACTTCAATGATCAAACTCGGGCCGAAACAGTAACCACAAAGATACAACCAAAAGAGAACAATGAATGGAAAATGAGCTATATGAACAATAGTGATACAAATGCAAACTCAACAGTGAATTGGTCGAAGCAATGCAGCTACATATATAACAACCACGCCAGCCTCAATATTGAAGAACAGATTTCAAATGCAGTGACACCACTTACTCAAGTGCACAATGCAAATGAACTCCACCAAGTACAAAACATACGAACCAGAATGCACAAATACATATGACACTGAAACAAATGAACTTGACCAGTATCCAAAAATACAAGATAAAACACAATTCTAAATGAGTATAAAATGACTAGTTTTGACCAAGGAATGGCCAGAACTAAGGCAACAATGTGCACAGGTCAGGGAAGTAACAATTGTATAGAGACAATAATCACTTCACCAAGTACAAAAGAAATCAAGACAAGCACTGATACAAAGATGGCCAGAGCCAAAGTACACAAGAGCCAGGAATTCAAAAGGTCAGAATACAAAATTTGGAACAAGTCAGCAACCAACAAAGGTCAAAGTCAAACATTATCCAGTATCAAGCCGAAGTCACTTATGCCACAGAGTAACCATGCCAAAGCCATGGAATAACAAAACAACTCAAAACCGGTGCCAACCCAAAAATGCAATTCAAATCAAACTGTGTCTAAATCAACATCGTAATAACCCCAAAATCAAACAAAACGATACGAAATTCATCTGATCGAAGTCAAATGAAGCCGTGGTGGCCGCGAGATACAACGATGCCGCGACAACCAGAAAATAAGAAATCATCACATCAAAACAAAATAGAATTGCTGAGATACACAATAATAAGAAAGAACCAGATGTGTGTGATAATTCACTCACCTTAATTTGAAGCGAAGACGAACGCGGAGACAAAGCCGGAAACACGATGTCGATTGAAGAAAACCCTAGCCGAATCAATTATTCAATCGAGCAT
Organism: Allium cepa; assembly: GCA_030765085.1. NCBI lineage: Eukaryota > Viridiplantae > Streptophyta > Magnoliopsida > Asparagales > Amaryllidaceae > Allium > Allium cepa. The sequence continues at coordinate 437,764,471 of CM060943.1, forward strand.
TTCAAAGTCGCCACCTTCGCATTCATGAAAACCCTCAGTTGCATAGACGAAGAACAAAGCCCTATTTTTGGTCGAACAAAGAAAGAACAGAGCCGCCATTTTTTCGTTTATTTGTTTTGGAGCTAGGGTTTTTCGAATGGAAGTGAACAATGGAGGAACGGTTATCAACCCTTAATAAAAATCACGGCATCAACAAAGCATGGGCCAAGATGATTTTAAAGCCCACCTAGTTCCTTATTCAAATTTATAAAAGAATTTGCAACTGATTAAAACACTTAACAGCAATTAGCAATAATTTTATCGTCATTTAACGGTAATTAATTGTTATAAAACCCCGGGTTGTTACAGACTTCCCTCCTTATAAAAATTGTGTCCCCGCAATTTTCATAATTAAAGATGTCGATAACAATTATTTTTCTAACATAAACTAGTTAAGCTAGAAAAATAATGGTAGGGAACACAAACACCAAAGAAATCTTTTAATTTCATAAAAGAAATTCACAAATTCTCAACAAAATCTAATTATCAAATAGATAATCAGAAAACAACAAAACTGAATAAATGCAATTATCAGCAATATTCAATTATCAATTAGATAATTAGAATATAGAAATCACAAAATAGCAATATCTAATTATCGATACGATAATTAGAAAACAGAAATATTTAATTATCAACAAAGATAATTAGAAAACACCAAATCACAAATCGCAAAACCGTAAACATCTAGTTATCAACCAAAAAATCAGAAAAACACACACTCCATAATCAGTAAACTCTAACTATCAACAGAGATAGATAGAAAACAGCAATTCAATATAATCAACATAGTTTAGAATCAATTAGAGACTAGAAAATCCTATAATCAGCAAAAATTTGCAATTATCAAAAACGATAATCAAATCTCAAATCAACAAATATTCGATTATCAAAAACGATAATCAAATCAACAAATATTCGATTATCACAAACGATAATCAAATCAACAAATATTCGATTATCACAAACGATAACCAAATCTCAAATCAACAAATATTCGATTATCAAAAACGATAATCAAATCAACAAATATTCGATTATCACAAACAATAATCAAATCTCAAATCAACAAATATTCGATTATCACAAACGATAATCAAATCAACAAATATTCGATTATCACAAACGATAATCAAATCTCAAATCAACAAATATTCGATTATCAAAAACGATAATCAAATCTCAAATCAACAAATATTTCCATTATCACAAACAATAATCAAATCTCAAATACAAAAATATTCGATTATCAAAAACGATAATCAAATCTCAAATCAACAAATATTCGATTATCAAAAACGATAATCAAATCTCAAATCAACAAATATTATATTATCAAAAACGATAATCAAATCAACAAATATTCGATTATCACAAACGATAATCAAATCAACAAATATTCGATTATCAAAAACGATAATCAAATCTCAAATCAACAAATATTCGATTATAAAAAACGATAATCAAATCTCAAATCAACAAATATTCGATTATCAAAAACGATAATCAAATCTCAAATCAACAAATATTCGATTATCAAAAACGATAATCAAATCTCAAATCAACAAATATTCGATTATCAAAAACGATAATCAAATCTCAAATCAACAAATATTAGATTATCAAAAACGATAATCAAATCAACAAATATTCGATTATCACAAACGATAATCAAATCAACAAATATTCGATTATCACAAACGATAATCAAATCTCAAATCATCAAATATTCGATTATCAAAAAAACGATAATCAAATCAACAAATATCCAATTATCAACAAAGATAATTAGAATTCATATCAACAAATATCCAATTACCTACAGATAATTGGAAACAACAAATATCTAGAAATCAATGAAGATAATCTAGAAAATCAACATAAAAGGTGGATCGATCCCAACAAATGGCGAGTTTTAGCTGCGCCGCACGTGCATCAACAAATGGTCAAAGCCTACCAAGTACCCAACATAATTTTTGGCGCCCAGCAAATGACCCGAAGGTCCAACAAATGACCCGAAGGTCTGGTACTGGTATTGACCCGAAGGTCCAACAAATGACCCGAAGGTCCAACATAGTGGCTCGAAAGCACACGAAAATCATCAAATATTTCAATTGACGAGTCCGGAATTAACCAAAATAGCAAACGCACATGTCCCATACCACGTGTTTTACTAAATCGTTTAATTCTCTTCATCGTTTCCTTGAAAGTGGAAAATTGTGTTTTTCAAAATAACATTTCACATTCTCAAACGGACAAGTCCGGAATTAAGCGAATCAGTAAAAGAAAGGGGTCATAGTCCTCGATTTTGCTGAAACGTTTAAATCATTTTCTCATTCTTTTGAAAATGCAAACTGCAAAACTTCTGAAAACAATTTCATTTATTTTATAAAAGTAATAATTTACATTCTCAAACGGACAAGTCCGGAATTAAGCGAATCGGTAAAAGAAAGGGGTCATAGTCCTCGATTTTGCTGAAACGTTTAAATCACTTTCTCATTCTTTTGAAAACGTAAACTATAAAAATTTTGAAAAACAATTTTTATTTTTAAAACGATTTGCAAATCCGTGATAAAAACAGCAACATTAGTGACAATTTCGACAAGGAAATTGCACTTCTCAAAACATCGTAGAAACGGATCTCAAAATCAGCATTGCGGGACAACCGCTTGAAAATCCACTTTAAAATTTGACGGTTACTGAAGTCAATGCGACAGTAAAAAGTCAAAATCTCATCAAAATAATTTGCATCAAAATATAATATCAGTGAATTTTCATTCATTAAAATGTCAACAAAACACCGGGCTTCAAAAATTTAGCATTGGTGTATAAAATCCCGTTATTAAAATAATGGCAACAAAAATACGTTTAGAACCAAACATCGGTTCAACGTAAAAATAATGCAGTAACGTGCAACTTAAATTTGCACGTATACTACAAATGAACAAATAAATCGGTCGAATATATCTTCAATGAAGATAATTCAAAACAACAAAATCACATAACTGCAATCGCTTCGGATCCTCAAAGCGGATTCGAAATTTTCAAAGAAAACAAATTAAACATAGCTATGTAAACAACAAATGAAATTTATTTTCAATTTCATATTTTGATTTTTAAATCAAAAGGATTATCAGCTGTGTTCAGCGAAGACAGTCTCACTGTTTTCGCTGCGCACTCTGATAAACGAAACACGAATCAACCAATCATCAAAACACAGTTTCAATTTTTATTTTTAAATAAAGATATTTTAAAAATTTCATCATAATTTCAAAACTTTAGTTTTGACTCAAAGCACAACTAAAACATCGACTAATAGCTGTAACACATATTCCATCCAAGTTATGTTTTATATTATGTCCATAAACTCCAAGCTCTGATACGAACTGTAACGCCTCACCTCTATGCTCACAATAACAAAGAGTATTAAAAGAAACACTGTCCGTTATTACGAAGAATAAGGCTGGATAAGAGCGGCCATCCGTAGTTAGGCCTTACACTAGTATTGGTTATCTCGATAGGAGTGGTATATATTTTTAATTTTCTTCTCTTATTTATTTACTCCCATCGACATACCCAATTCCAATATAAAACGAACTACGATGGTTCATAATAGTTTAGGACAATAAATATAATAATAACACAGATCATATAAATGTGGAACACAGATAAAACAAAATGTCTCATATATATAATAACTGATGTCAGTTACAATACATGTGATATAGTACATATGATACAACTACAACTGTCGACTCAGGAAGTTACATATACAAGTACATTATCGTAATTAATATACATGAATATACAACATCCTATACTAAGATAACGACTACTCCAAAAAAGTAAGAAAAGACTTCATAGCTCTAACAGCAACTCAAGTAAGATATCAACAACCTGTAAATACTCGGTCTGACCCGAGTATTACATTCAAAAGAAAATAATACACGGGTCAGTCTAATTCAAACTCAGTTATTAGTGCACATAAGCAATAATAATTAAGTAACAAATAGACTATAATCACAATAAGTCTCGTCTATCCGATCCTTAAATAAAGAAATCGGATAACGATAAATATAACACGTAGCAGTGTTAAACAACAAATCAGCAAATCCAAATTATCAACGAAGACAAATTAAAAAGATTACCAGAGAAGATACTTTAGAAAACAACAGAATTTCCTAAACGGCAATTAACGACAAAGTTCAATTATTAAGTAAATAATTAGAAACTCATAATCTAATTATCAAAAAAATAATCAGATATCAAATAAATCATTAAATTAAACCAAATCAAAATATGATACAAAACATATTGAATTGAATAAACAAAACAGTTCAAACCATTGAAATATCAATTAAAAGGTCAACACGGGTAGGGCTGCAGTACACGCACGCGTGTACTGCCTCGCCGCTACGGCATATGTAATATGCCAAAGATCAATAAATCAAAACAAAATAGAATATCATAAAAGCCATACCGTGTGGCTGCAGTTCACGCTTGCGTGCACTGCCTTGCCACTACAGTGATGATGTACCCAAAAGCTCAATACCGTGTGGCTGCAGTTCACGCTTGCGTGCACTGCCTTGCCACTACAGTACCAGACGCCATCATAACTCCAACTATTGACAGCAAATCAATACTGCAGAAGTTAAGTCACGTCTATCATGACTCAACACAACTGCAAATCAACTCAACTCGAATGACCAAGTGCACAGAGGCAGTGGTACTAATACACGAAAACAGCAGAAGGATGGTGCAAGCACCAACGATATGGCAACATAACATATAGCATTGCATATACAGGGATAGCAACAAGGCACAAAGGCCAGCCAAGAATACATGTACAACGATCAACACTGTGAGCACTGTGGAATGCACGGGTGTGCAACAGTCAAGCAAAATGACTCAACACAAATGAATGTGACTCATTTCTCGATGCAATAGAATAACTGGAGTACAAATGAAGATGTGAAATAAACTGCATCAGAGAAATGACATGAACACTGCGTGCTACAGGCTAGCTCGAGTGCAAATAGAGATGTAGAGTAAACTACTAATATAAACAATGCGTGTTACATGATGACCCGACAACATGGGCTCTAGTGGGACTGCACAAGCAAACAGGTGCAACTACAGTGACAACATGATGTAACAGTGGAAATAACTATATGCATATAGAAACTGGCAGTGGCAACTGATGGTATACCAAAGTCTATCATATAACAGCAATGCAGTACATACATATGTACTCAAGGCAACAAGTAAGCAACCCAGTGCCAACATAAGCACTGACAAAAAATCAAGTCCAAAACATAAATCCAGACCAGAATGAAAAATAAATGAATCAGAATCCAAATTCATATGAAACTTCCGGATCGGAGATGCAGACCAAATAGCCAACATGATCAAAGGAGCATAACTCAGACCCAACAAGGTGCAGAAATGCACAATGTCAAATGCAAAACTCAGACTCGACTTAGTGTACATATAATAAAGTCTAGGTGTTGTATAGAGAATAGTGAATTAGTGTGCAAGTATGGACAGAGCTCGAGCACAAGATATAGCAACACTTCAATGATCAAACTCAGGCCGAAACAGTAACCACAAAGATACAACCAAAAGAGAACAATGAATGCAAAATGAGCTATATGAACAATAGTGATACAAATGCAAACTCAACAGTGAACTGGTCAAATCAATGCGGCTACATATATAACAACCATGCCAGCCTCTATATGAAGAACAGATTTCAAATGCAGTGACACCACTCACTCAAGTGCACAATGCAAATGAACTCCACCAAGTACAAAACATACGAACCAGAATGCACAAATACATATGACACTGAAACAAATGAACTTGACCAGTATCCAAAAATACAAGATAAAACACAATTCTAAATGAATATAAAATGACCAGTTTTGACCAAGGAATGGCCAGAACTAAGGCAACAATGTGCACAGGTCGGGGAAGTAACAATTGTATAGAGACAATAATCACTTCACCAAGTACAAAAGAAATCAAGACAAGCACTGATACAAAGATGGCCAGAGCCAAAGTACACAAGAGCCAGGAATTCAAGAGGTCATAATACAAAATTTGGAACAAGTCGGCAACCAACAAAGGTCAAAGTCAAACATTATCCAGTATCAAGCCGAAGTCACTTATGCCACAGAGTAACCATGCCAAAGCCATGGAATAACAAAATAACTCAAAGCCGATGCCAACCCAAAAATGCAATTCAAATCAAACTGTGTCTAAATCAACATCGTAATAACCCCAAAATCAAACAAAACGATACACGAAATTCATCTGATCGAAGTCAAATTAAGCCGTGGTGGCCGCGAGATACAACGATGCCGCGACAACCAGAAAACAAGAAATCATCACATCAAAACAAAATAGAACTGCTGAGATGCACAATAATAAGAAAGAACCAGATGTGAGTGATAATTCACTCACCTTAATTTGAAGCGAAGATGAACGCAGAGACAAAACCGGAAACACGATGTCGATTGAAGAAAACCCTAGCCGAATCAATTATTCAATCGAGCATTTCAAAGTCGCCACCTTCGCATTCATGAAAACCCTCAGTTGCATAGACGAAGAACAAAGCCCTATTTTTGATCGAACAAAGAAAGAACAGAGCCGCCATTTTTTCGTTTATTTGTTTTGGACCTAGGTTTTTCGAATGGAAGTGAACAATGGAGGAACGGTTATCAACCCTTAATAAAAATCACGGCATCAGCAAAGCATGGGCCAAGATGATTTTAAAGCCCACCTAATTCCTTAATCAAATTTATAAAAGAATTTGCAACTGATTAAAACACTTAACAGCAATTAGCAATAATTTAATCATCATTTAACGGTAATTAATTGTTATAAAACCCCGTGTTGTTACACAGTGATAATGTGGTTATTTATCGATGGTGAATTGATGTGTAAAAGTGGCATCCAGTATTTAAATTTAAATTGTATTCACTTGAATAACTTGGGTAAGATGACATTGGATTCGAAGAGACCGGAGTCGGGTGTTAGTAAATACCCGAAACCACTTCGATTCTTTATAGATTGATATGTGGAATCAATAGACTGGAATGGAATGACTTAAGTGAATTAGACCCTTTAATCTAAGTTTTGGTACTTAGAAATTGATGTGTGAAATAAGGGTTGTCTATTTCAATTTGTGAATTCGTAAATAGAGATGAGTTACCACGGGTTTTATTTAAATTTTGTGCTTTGTATTCCATGTTAGATGGGTTCACTCACGCTGGTTTCCATCCTGACCCGGGTGTTACTTTGATGTAATGCTCGGGTCAGACCGAGTATTATAGATTTCCATGTTAGGACGTTTTGGAGCATTACGTCAAAGTAACATGGAAATCTATAACATCAAAGTATTATAGATTTCCATGTTAGGATGTTTTGGAGCATTACATCCATCCTGACCCGGTTGTTACTTTGATGTAATGCTCGGGTTTACTTACGCTGGTTTTGGATTGTAGGAACGTATGGAGAGTATTTCACTGTGAATATATTGTAGATTGTCTGGGACATGTGATATTTATTGTCCAGTGTTTTGTGTAAATATTGAAAACTCTGATGTATTAAAACGAAAATTTACTGATACAGCTTTCTTTGTATAAATGATATTATTTGATATTCTATTTTGATTCGCTGCGAATGTAAGAATCTGTGCCTTGTTTTCTGTTTTCTTCTTCTATCTCTTTTCTTTTTCCTAACTATCTGGAACTTTCGGGATCGAAAATCCCGGGTCGTTACATATGGTATCAGCGCAAGGTTAAGAGAGAACTTTGGCTCTGGTGGGAGATACTCATTAAGGAAAGGGTCAATGGTACCCTAGAATGAGTTGAGTGTAATATATAAGAGCGTACTTGTTATTTTCTTATATATAGGTTTTTAAATGATTTTAAAGGTAAAATGCTTTTATATAAGATTATATTTTGATAAATAAAGCAATATTTCTTTCTAATAAATATTAAGGTAAATTGATTGTTAAGTCATTGGAATAAAATAAAATAATAAGAACTAAGTTGTGACGACCCGGAATTTTGAGCAATATCAATTTAATAATCTTTGTTAATAATTAAATTGATTTGATAATTTTATATCATAAATTGACAAGTTAAAATTCTTTTAAAAACTAATAATATTTTAATTTAGAAATATTTATTTTAGCAATCTAAAATTGGAAATATTTATCTTTCAAAAGCTAATCAAAATGTTTTCTATTTATAATGTATATATATACCATATATATATATATAGGTATATATTGTAAATAGGAAGTCTTTAATGTAATAAAAGCTTTATATTCAAATTGTAATATATATGAATATATATATATATATATTATGGTTTGGATTCGTGTTTCAAAAATTTAATATAGTAATTATCAAAACTAATGATTAAAAATGTTTTCCATTTGAAATATATATATATTTGAACATATATATTAGAAATGGGAAAAATTATTGCTTTGAATTTAATGAATTGTTTTCAAAAAATATATATATAGTTTGTAATTTGGAAATTATATTTAAAATAATGTTTTTCCAAAGGATATTTGAGATTTAAAATTTTAATAACAAGAATAATTTCTTATTTATTATAAATATAAATATATATATATATATATATATATATATTAAACTTGAGTTTTAAATAAGATTTAAATTTAAAAGTTCAATTGTTTTTAATATTCTTTCATCTTAGAATTTTAACATAAGATAAATTGGTTTAGGAATTTTATATATAAAATTAAAATAAATTTCTCAAGTTTATAAACATATGATATATTAAATTGAATCAAAAGTATAAGTTATTTATAGATAAATGTTTACATAAATTCATATGTATATTTACTAAAATCTAAAGCTTAAATTATAAAAAGATAAGTACACACTATAATCATGTAAAAATTACATAATTACATACATAACTTAAATAAATTATAAAAAGGAAAGTAACACTTGTAAAACATTAATTAAGCATTAAAAACACTTGTAAACATATATGCTTAGGTGTAAGTTAACTAAAGCATTAATGTGGACAAATCGCATTTCTCTTGATAACTTAATTTAAAATTAAAATTTGTAAAATATGAAGAAGAGGTTACTTTTAATCTTCAACTAAAAACCTTTCTTCACTTTCAACCAAAATGAATACAAATCAAAAGAAAGATATAAAATCTGGAAAATTCAAATCAGAGGCAAGCAAGTTTAATAAACAGCAAGATGTAAATTTCAACAGCAAGTTCAACATCAATGCAAGATGTAAAAACTTCAACAAATAGTTCAGAAAATTCAACAGCAATAGGAATTTATTCAACAAGCAAAACTGGAAATACAGCTGCAAGATTTATTTCATCATGCACAAGAAAATTCAAGAGCCTGAAAAACAAAATGTGTTCTCTGACTTCTGCTTTAATAAGGTGAGTAAACATATTTGAAAAACAGTTTATTGTTGGATTTCATTTTGTTATGTGTATGAAATCATGATGATTTGCCTGGATTCTTGGATTTAAACTGATGCATGTTGGTGTACGAGTGATTGATGATTGTGAGATGCCTGTAAACTTAAAATATATGCTCTGTGTGATAGTAACAGGTTTCATTTTCATAATAAAATCAATAACTCAATGTTGAATTTGAATTGGCTTATAATTTGTAAACAAAAGTAGTTTGAAATCATGTAACATTTCTTCTAAAAATAATTATAGGTGTTTAAAATGAATAATTAGCTCAAAATTTTGAATTTATGGTAAAAATGAAATTTGGGTCAAATATTTATTATTTAAATTTTAAGTTTTGATTTCGTAATTGAATTACAAATAGGAAATCATGAGTTTTGAGGTATGTATCATGATTTTTAGATTGAAATTTGTTGTGCAATTTTTTGATGAGTGTTCGAGCTTCAATGGCCGATTTACGGCGAACGACGGCGAACTTGATGACGCGGTTGAGCGTGAAGGTCAAGGAGAAGACAAGGATCATCAAAAAAATACTTTGGGACTTTATTGATGATTATGTTGGCCGATAATTGATGGAATAGGGTTTAACACCCTTTGTTTTGACGTCGAAGTTCATATTGGTCTCGCGGCGACAAGGAGCTATCGGAGGCGATCGCGTGTCGTGCCGTGGGTGATGGAGGTCGTGACGTAGCTTCGGGAAGGATGGCGTGGTGTCTCGAGTGATGGTTCGTCGGCGGCGATCAAGTTTGTTGTTGGCTTTGGTTCAGGCAGTTTGGGTATAGGGGTCGAATTTGATTCTAGTTTGTATCATGGGTTTCTGGGTTTTGAGTGATGTTGCTATGGTCGAGTGCGACGTATCGGAGGCTAGAGCATAGTTCGTCGTTGGCCAGGGGGGTTGTGCACGTGGATGTGCACGATTGTGCATCTGGAATATTGGTTTTGGGAAGATAGGTGGGAGCTCGAAGTTTACTTCGGGAATGTGATGTTTTGACTCGAATCAGAAGAAGGGGTGGGGAAACTCGGGGTAAACTCAGGATTTTGTAGGGGGTGCTCGAGGTTTTTGCTAGGTTACTCGAGATTAACTCGGGTTTGTATTTTAAGTAACTAGATTTTTTAAAATCAGTGAAAACAATGAATAGATGATATAGGAATTTGATTTTGGAATGTTTATAAAGTTTTAAAACAAAAGTAAACAAGTTTTCACTTATAAACTAATTTGTTTCAAAGTTAAATTATAAATAAGTTATATATATATATATATTGAAATATAAAAGTTTTTAAAATAAATAAGTGAATTTTCAAAAATGATGTTTGTATTAAATTTATTTAAATAACTTTGGAAAGTTTTAAAGATTTAAAAGTTTAATTTGAATGTTTAAATTGTTTTAATTATAATTGATTTCTAAAAATGTTATATTTTAAATAAAGATTAATGATTATGATTTAGTAATCAATTATAATAAAGATTACCTTAAGTAATTTAAATTTTTGATTAATTAAAAATAAACAAATGTATGAAAATAATCAAGATAATTCAATTATTACTAATAATCAAAGTGTTATTGGTTAATATTAATAATTTAATTAAGATAATGATTTTCTTAATTAAGGATCTTTGTAATATAATAAGTTAAAGAATTATTTAATCTAACTTAAATGATTAGTTAAATAATTGATTAAGTAATTAAATTAGTAAGTGACTAAAGATAATCACTTATGATTTAATCTGGTTAAATTACTTGGTGAAGTAATTAAGTGATTAATTACTGGAGGTAATTAAATAAAAAGAAATTATTTAACAAAGTAATTAGAGGTTAATTACTTTATAAAAGTAATTAGGGGAAGTGATTAAGGATTAACCACTTGTGTTTTTAATTAAAGCATTAATTAATATAATTAATTAAAGGTTTGAATTAACTAATTAATTGAAGACTAACTAATTTATGAAAGGATTAAGAGTAATTAATAAAGTGATTAATTACTTGTTAAATAATTAAATAGAAGAATTTCATTAATGGAAGTGATTATTAATTAAATTATTAATTAGTAATTAATAATTAAAGGATAATTAATCTATAATTTAGTTTTGATTACCAAATGTAATTAAAAAGTAATTAATCAAATGTGATTAATTAAAAGTAATTAATCAAATGTGATTAATTAAAAGTAATTAATCAAGTGTGATTAATTAAAAAGTGATTAATCAGGTGTGATTAATTAAAAAGGATAATTAAGAAATAATTATCAGGGTGATTAAATAATAATTAATTAGGGATGATTAATTTAAAAGGGTAATTAAGAGATAATTTCATGGTATAATTAAGAAGTAATTAATCAAGATGAATAATTAAAATTGTAATTAAGGAATAATTACTTAAAGTAATTAAGAGATAATTAATCAAGGGAGATTAATTAAATTGAATAATTAAGTGATGTTTAGTTAATTAATTTTGTAATTAATTAATGAATAAGTAAGTTGGATTGATGATAATCCAAGTGATTAAGTAAGGTATCAATTTAATTAAGAATTAATTAGATTAATTAAGAGTAGTCCAAACTTGTTTATGGATGATTAATGATTGGATGATAAATATCATTGGATGAGTTAATGATATTGGATGATATTGGATGTCATTAGTTGATATGTTGTGATTTGAATGTGAAATATCTGAGATGTGAAATATATGCTGTTTTGTGATATATGTGGATGAATTTGATAATAGTGAATTATCTATCTGTGTGTTATGAATGATCCATTTATATTATGAATATCTACTGTTTAAACCCTTAAGTACAACTTGGACTTTAAAATGGCGTTTTGGATTCGGTGAGACCAGGATCGGGTTTTATATCCGAAAACCACATCGATCCAAATTAACGTTAGGTCGTAAATCCAAGTGAGTGAAGTGAAGACTCGAAGTGTAAGAACTATATATCGTTATAACTCTACGGGTGATTCCAGAATGAGTTTAACAAAGTTAGTACTTTCAGTTTCGAGATAAAGATTCAGAGTGTAAGGGCTATTGTCGTTAACTCTGAGGGTGATTCCAAAATGAGTGTAACGAGATAGTGCCTTCGGTTCCGTTCGAACCCGGAACGGACTTGTATGGATTGAATGCTTTCAGAACATCGTCAGATGGACGATGAACATTCTAAGATAGATGTGTCCTATAAAATTAATCGCAGCCACAAACCTCATCAACCGGGAATGGCTAAAAGAGGGGAGGTGCAGCAAGGTTAAGTGGGTCATGCCCAAGTAGGATGAGATTTTCCCCTGTCTAGATGTCCCTTTTATTTTCGGCTGTGTGGGCAGTTGGATCTACAGCCAACTGTGGGATTGTCTTGTTCGGGACTATTCAGTAAGGAATGGTTCCAGCCTTGTGTTGCAGGGGAGTTAGGGTGGATCCTCGGTACAGTAATCTAGGCCACGTACTGTGACGGACGGTACCCCAGTAGCCCTGCCATTGATGAAAACTCATTCTTCCTACGAGACCCTACGGTTTTGATTGTATTACCCACTTTTGTGGCTAGTAGCTGGAATTTAATAGATGTAACAATTTCAGCTATTTCTTCTTTACTTGAAAACCCTAGACACTATTATAATATCACTGGATTTCCTATCAAATGTTTTGGTTAGCGCAAGGTAAAAACTTTTCAATGTTTATGTGTGGGAAGTCTTACGTGATACCTTTCTTTTCAAAGGATTTTCTAAAGTTAAGCAATTTTAAACCGTTTACTCACACCAGACCTCTGTCTAACCCAAGTGTTTATTTTCTGTTTTATTAAACACTTGGGTACTCATATTATGTATGAGTAGTCAAGTGATTCAGGTTATCCTTGACGAATTCTGGAGGAGCTTTGGAGCAGGAGGCTTCAGCGTGTAGATATATATATAGAGTTTCCGTTGTGATGTTATTCTGTTTTGATGTTTTTGTAATGTACATTAGACAGAAATGTTATAACTGTCTAAATTGAGATGTATAGTTGTGTACTCTGATGTATATAATACTATGTATATGTTATATATTATATTTCATTCGTTCTACTGTGAGATTCTGATGTGTTGTTATTCTTTCTTCTCTTTCTTTTCTTCTTCTATCCCTTTCTTTCTTAAGTAATGATGCGTCTTTCTGGTGATAGAATGGAGGGTCGCAACAGTTGGTATCAGAGCACTAGGTTGAGTGAATACCTAGGCTTTGGAGTGACTTCTTTCTTGAGAGAGCGTACTTGTAATTTTTATATATAGATATATTTATATATCTACCTAATCTGTTGGGTTATCTATTCTGATTTTCCAACATAGGTTATAAAGGTAGATATGGTAGGAGTGTGTGTAACACAACTACCGCTAATGGAAGAGGCTCTTATGTTATGGTTGGAGGTATATCTGTCGAGATTATAGATCTAATATCGTCTCGAATAAGCTTTGTAGATTGGTGAAAGGATTTCATTGATCCCAAAGAAAGTCTTTGCAAGGATTGGAGTATATTCTTGAAGTATGAGGTTGATTTGCTCTCGAGTGAGCGGGATTCTAAGAGTGGAGTCTGTCAGCTGAGCAGAAGCATGAGATGGTATCTTGGTGACTTCAGGAAGGAATAACTGTATGGTGTGATACAGTATCCATAGATGGTTCTGAAGATGTTCTTTTGGAAGCCAGATTTAGATGGTATTGAAGGAACAGTGATGCCTACTACAGGGAAGATTCGGATGTTTAGGGATCTTCTGGATTTCAAGTAAGGGTGACTTATCTATATTGAAGTATGAGACTAAGGTCGATGAGTTACCTCATTTCAGACATGGTCTCATTGTTTCCCTTAAAAAGAACAAGTGGTTGGTGTCTGGTTTGGAGCCGAGTTTCTTGAGGAGATGTTTACCCGTCTCAAGGATCTTTTAGTGGAATTGGGTGATAGTTTTGAGTTTCAAGAAGCTTTTGGTTAAGGAAGATCTTTTGGCTTAGCAGTATCATTAAAGTAAAGTATGGAAGCAGCAGCATGGACCTGTTTCTTCGATGATTCATAAATCTTTGGAATTCTACTATCGGTAGACCGGGAAAATAGTGAAGGCTTATCCATTTCTTGGGGAGGCTCAGCAGAGCAGGATGTATTTGTTGGTAAGTGGTCTATCAGTTTTTCTGGCAGATAAGCCATTCTGGAAATATTGACCTCGATTAGGAAAGCTGTTCTTGTTGGTGAAGATAGTTCCTTGGAATCTGAGCTGGGTAAGATCGCAAAAATGACTTGCGACTAGTTTGGGAATTCATGGAATATTCTTTGGTTTGAAAATTGAGGCATCTCAGGTGGAGGCAAAAGCTGTTAAGTAGACAGAGAGTTTCCATATGTTTTAGAGGAAATTAGAAGACTACCGCATCGGAGTTTGAGTTTTCCTTATCGACTTGGATTTCAGGAGCAATATTGATGGTTCAACCATGTAGAGGGATGACTCTTAGAGCAAGAAGAGTTTGGTGAAGCAACTCAGGATTCTTGAGGAGGGATTGATCATTTAGTTTCTAGCTAAGATTCTACTGGGATGTTTTGACCAAGAGGAATGGGTCACTAAGATTTTTAAGGATCTAATGAACAGTGTATGGAGAAAGTTTGTGCTCAAGTTCTTCGGTGGCATTCTCATCTACTCCAAATCAGAGTTGTGCAGCGGAACCGAGATAGCAGTTATTCTAGGATGGGAGCAACCGGGAGTTGTAGTTTTCTTGTATTAGAGGATTTCTACCAGAAATTCAAGTATGAAGGAATTTTCAGGATTTGATGGCAAGGTTGTCAAGTGCAACTGTTTGGCTATTCCAGATAAGATAAGTAGGATTGAAGTCCACCTATGTTTGTAGAATAGAGTTATGTTTTGGATTTCGGCAAATTTTTGGAGAACCATTTTGTTGAGTAGGATCTGGAAATTAGTTTGATTTTGGTCCAGTTTGTTTCATGAAGCAATCAGCAAGGGTTAAGTTGATCAGGAAAGATGGAGGTGACTCGGGAGCATCAGAAGAGTTAGGCAGTTAAGAATTGAGAAGATTTGGAATGTGAAGTTGGAATTTGGATATTGCTTTAGTTTTATCCGATCAAAGGAGATATAAGATTGGGTAAAATTGGAGAGCTAGCTCCGGAAGTATTTTGAGTTTTCATGTGTTCTCTGGAGATAAGATTTTGATCTACAGGATTGAATTGCCAGTTCGGATAGCTGGAATTCATTGTATTTCATGTATCTCTGAGGAATATGTGTATGATTCATCGAGTGATAGAACCAGCAGTTCAGAGGGAACTGGTAGTTGAGCTGGTCTTGAGTTAGTCTGATATCTTGTTCAGATTTGTAGATCCAGATGAGAGGAGATTTGGGTTATAGTAGTGTAGTTACTTAAGATCCTTTAGAGCGAATATTCCAGTATAGGTACCTGGAAACTCTAGATAATATCAGGAAATTCAATCCAGAATTTTGTCTGGATAGTTAAAATAATTTGTTTGAAATTGTTACTATGGTTGCTATGATTGATAGTGTATGATTTAATTATGTGATTACTGTTTGAAGTCAAAAACTTTTGCTGGGTTATTAAATTATCTTTGCTTTCAAATTTAGAGGACGAAATTCTTTTAAAGGGGAGGAATGTGACGACTTGGAATTTTGAGCAATATCAATTTAATAATCTTTGTTAATATTTAAATTTATTTGATAATTTTATATCATAAATTGACAAGTTAAAATTCTTTTAAAAACTAATAATATTTTAATTTGGAAATACTTATTTTAGCAATTTAAAATTGGTAATATTTATCTTTCAAAAGCTAATCAAAATGTTTTCTATTTATAATGTATATAAATACCATATATATATATATATGTATATATTGTAAATAGGAAGTCTTTAATGTAATAAAAGCTTTATATACAAATTGTAATATATATGAATATATATATTGTGGTTTGGATTTGTGTTTCAAAAATTTAATATAGTAATTATCAAAACTAATGATTAAAAATGTTTTCCATTTGAAATATATATATTAGAAATGGGAAAAATTATTGCTTTGAATTTAGTAAAGTGTTTTCAAACTTTAATATATATAGTTTGTAATTTGGAAATTATATTTAAAATACTGTTTTTCCAAAGGATATTTGAGATTTAAAATTTTAATAACAAGAATAATTTCTTATTTATTATAAAAAATATATATTTTAAACTTGAGTTTTAAATAAGATTTAAATTTAAAAGTTGAATTGTTTTTAATATTCTTTCATTTTAAAATTTTAACATAAGATAAATTGGTTTAGGAATTTTATATATAAAATAAAAATAAATTTCTCAAAAACATATGATGCATTAAATTGAATCAAAAGTATAAGTTATTTATAAATAAATGTTTACATAAATTCATATGTATATTTAATAAAATCTAAAGCTTAAATTATAAAAAGATAAGTACACATTATAATCATGTAAAAATTACATAATTACATACATAACTTAAATAAATTATAAAAAGGAAAGTAACACTTGTAAAACATTAATTAAGCATTAAAAACACTTGTAAACATATATGCTTAAGTGTAAGTTAACTAAAGCATTAATGTGAACAAATGGCATTTCTCTTGATAACTTAATTTAAAATTAAAATTTGTAAAATATGAAGAAGAGATTACTTTTAATCTTCAGCTAAAAACCTTTCTTCACTTTCAACCAAAATGAATACAAATCAAAAGAAAGACATAAAATCTGGAAAATTCAAATCAGAGGCAAGCAAGTTTAATAAACATCAAGATGTAAATTTCAACAGCAAGTTCAACATCAATGCAAGATGTAAAAACTTCAACAAACAATTCAGAAAATTCAACAGCAATAGGATTTTATTCAACAGGCAAAACTGGAAATACAACTGCAAGATTTATTTCATCATGCATAAGAAAATTCAAGAGCTTGGAAAACAAAATGTGTTCTCTGACTTCTGCTTTAATAAGGTGAGTAAACATATTTGAAAAACAGTTTATTGTTGGATTTCATTTTGTTATGTGTATGAAATCATGATGATTTGCTTGGATTCTTGGATTTAAACCGATGCATGTTGGTGTATGAGTGATTGATGATTGTGAGATGCCTGTAAACTTAAAATATATGCTTTGTGTGGTAGTAACAGGTTTCATTTTCATAATAAAATCAATAACTCAATGTTGAATTTGAATTGGCTTATAATTTGTAAACAAAAGTAGTTTGAAATCATGTAACATTTCTTCTAAAAATAATTATAGGTGTTTAAAATGAATAATTAGCTCAAATTTTCGAATTTACAGTAAAAATGAATTTGGGTCAAATATTTATTATTTATATTTTAAGTTTTGATTTCATAATTGAATTACAAATAGGAAATCATGATTTTTGAGGTATGTATCATGATTTTTAGATTGAAATTTGTTGTGCAATGTTGTAATGAGTGTTCGAGCTTCAACGGCCAATTTACGGCGAATGACGGCGAACTTGATGTCGTGGTTGAGCATGAAGGTCAATGAGAAGACAAGGATCATCAGAAAAATACTTTGAGAATTTATTGATGATCGCATTGGCCAATAATTGATGGAGTAGGGTTTAACACCCTTTGTTTTGACGTCGAAGTTCATATTGGTCTCGCGGCGATGAGGAGCTATCAGAGGCGTTCTCGTGTTGTGCCTTGGGTGCTTGAGGTCGTGACGTAGCTTCGGGAAGGATGGAGTGGTGTCTCGAGTGATGGATCGTCGACGGCGATCAAGTTTGATGTTGGCTTTGGTTCAGGCAGTTTGGGTGTAGGGGTCGAATTTGATTCTAGTTTGTATCATGGGTTTCTGGGTTTTGAGTGATTCTGCCATGGTCGAGTGCGACGTATCGGAGGCCAGAGCATAGTTCGTCGTTGGCCAGGGAGGTTGTGCACGTGGATGTGCACGATTGTGCATCTGGAATATTGGTTTTGGGAAGATAGGCGGGAGCTCGAAGTTTACTTCGGGAATGTGATGTTTTGACTCGAAGCAGAAGAAGGGGTGGGGAAACTCGGGGTAAACTCGGGATTTTGTAAGGGTTGCTCGGGGTTTTTGCTAGGTTACTCGAGATTAACTCTGGTTTGTATTTTAAGTAACCAAATTTTATAAAATCAGTGAAAACAATGAATAGATGATATAGGAATTTGATTTTGGAATGTTTATAAAGTTTTAAAACAAAAGTAAACAAGTTTTCACTTATAAACTAATTTGTTTCAAAGTTAAATTTTAAATAAGTTTTATATATATATTGAAATATAAAAGTTTTTAAAATAAATAAGTGAATTTTCAAAAATGAGGTTTGTATTAAATTTATTTAAATAACTTTGGAAAGTTTTAAAGATTTAAAAGTTTAATTTGAATGTTTAAATTGTTTTAATTATAATTGATTTCTAAAAATGTTATATTTTAAATAAAGATTAATAATTAAGATTTAGTAATCAATTATAATAAAGATTATCTTAAGTAATTTAAAATTTTGATTAATTAAAAATAAACAAATGTATGAAAATAATCAAGATAATTCAATTATTACTAATAATCAAAGTGTTATTGGTTAATATTAATAATTTAATTAAAATAATGATTTTCTTAATTAAGGATCTTTTAATATAAGCAAGTTAAAGAATTATTTAATTTAACTTAAATGATTAGTTAAATAATTGATTAAGTAATTAAATTAGTAAGTGATTAAAGATAATCACTTATGATTTAATCTGGTTAAATTACTTGGTGAAGTAATTAAGTGATTAATCACTGGAGGTAAATAAATAAAGAGAAATTATTTAACAAAGTAATTAAAGGTTAGTTACTTTATAAAAGTAATTAGGGGAAGTGATTAAGGATTAACCACTTGTGTTATTAATTAAAGGATTAATTAATATAATTAATTAAAGGTTTGAATTAATTAATTAATTGAAAACTAATTAATTATGAAAGGATTAAGAGTAATTAATAAAGTGATTAATTACTTGTTAAATAATTAAATAGAAGAATTTGATTAATGGAAGTGATTATTAATTAAATAATTAATTAGTAATTAATATTTAAAGGATAATTAATCTATAATTTAGTTTTGATTACCAAATGTAATTAAAAAGTAATTAATCAAATGTGATTAATTAAAAGTAATTAATCAAATGTGATTACTTAAAAATAATTAATCAAGTGTGATTAATTAAAAGGTGATTAATGAGGTGTGGTTAATTAAAAAGGATAATTAAAAATAATTATCAAGGTGTTTAAATAATAATTAATCAGGGATGATTAATTTAAAAGGGTAATTAAGAGATAATTTCATGGTATAATTAAGAAGTAATTAATCAAGATGAATAATTAAAATTGTAATTAAGGAATAATTACTTAAAGTAATTAAGAGATAATTAATCAAGGGAGATTAATAAAGGGAATAATTAAGTGATGTTTAGTTAATTAATTTTGTAATTAATTAATGAATAAGTAAGTTGGATTGATGATAATCCAAGTGATTAAGTAAGGGATCAATTTAATTAAGAATTAACTAAATTAATTAACAGTAGTCCAAACTTGTTTATGGATGATTAATGATTGCATGATAAATATCATTGGATGAGTTAATGATATTGGATGTCATTAGTTGATATGTTGTGATTTGAATGTCATATATCTGAGATTTGATATATATGTTGCTTTGTGTATGTGTGGATGAATTTGATAATAGTGAATTATCTATCTGTGTGTTATGAATCATCCATTTATATTCTGAATATCTACTGTTTGAACCCTTAAGTACAATTTGGACTTTAAAATGGCGTTTTGGATTCCGTGAGACCGAGATCGGGTTTTATATCCGAAAACCACATCGATCTAAATTAACGTTAGGTCGTAAATCCAAGTGAGTGAAGTGAAGACTCGAAGTGTAAGGATTATATATCATTATAACTCCGAGGGTGATTCCAGAATGAGTTTAACGAAGTTAGTACTTTCAGTTTCGAGATAAAGATTCAGAGTCCAAGGGCTATTGTTATTAACTCTAACGGTGATCCCAAAATGAGTGTAACGAGATAGTGCCTTCGGTTCCGTTCGAACCCGGAACGGACTTGTATGGATTGAATGCTTTCAGAACATCGTCAGGTGGACGATGAGCATTCTAAGATAGATGTGTCCTATAAAGGTAATCGCAGCCTTAAGCCTCATCAACCGGGAATGGCTAAAACAGGGGAGGTGCAGCAAGGTTAAGTGGGTCATGCCCAAGTAGGACGAGATTTACCCCTATCTAGATGTCCCATTTATTTTCGGCTGTGTGGTAGTTGGATCTGCAGCCAACTGCGGGGTTGTCTTGTTCGGGACTATTCAGTAAGGAATGGTTCCGGCCTTGTATTGCAGGGAAGTTAGGGTGTCTCCTCGGTACGGTGATCTATGCCACGTACTGTGACGGAAGGTACCCCAGTAGCCCTGCCATTGATGGAAACTCATTCTTCCTACGAGACCCTACGGTTTTGAATGTATTACCCACTTTTGTGGCTAGTAGCTGGAATTTAATAGATGTAACAATTTCAGCTATTTCTTATTTACTTGAAAACCCTAGACACTATTATAATATCACTGGATTTGCTATCAAATGTTTTGGTTAGCGTAAGGTAATTTTTTTTCCATGTTTATGTGTAGGAAGTCTTACGTGATACCTTTCTTTTCAAAGGATTTTCTAAAGTTAAGAAATTTTAAACCGTTTACTCACACCAGACCCCTGTCTGACCCAAGTGTTTATTTTCCGTTTTATTAAACTCTTGGGTACTCATATCATGTATGAGTAATCAAGTGATTCAGGTTATCCTTGATGAATTCTGGAGGAGCTTTGGAGCAGGAGGCTTCAACGTGTAGATATATATGTAGAGTTCCCGCTGTGATGTTATTCTGTTTTGATGTTTTCGTAATGTACATTAGACAAAAATGTTATGACTGTCTAAATTGAGATGTATAGTTGTGTACTCTGAAGTATATGATATTATATATATGTTATATATTATATTTCATTTGTTCCGCTATGAGATTCTGATGTGTTGTTGTTCTTTCTTCTCTTTCTTTTCTTCTTCTATCCCTTTCTTTCTTAAGTAATGATGCGTATTTCTGGTGATAGAAAGGCGGGTCGCTACATAAGTGGTAATAGAAATACAACCAAACCGAAATTGAATGAAGATAAGTTTGAAATGGATTCAAACTAAAATTGAAATCTTGAATTTGGAGAAGAGTTTTCATAATAAGATAATTAATCAATAATAAGTTATTATAAAGTAATTAATTGACTGTAATTAATTAAGGATCATTGAAATTAATCATTGAACGTAATTAAAGGTTAATTACTGTAATTGTTTGAGAATAATTAATTTGTGTAATCAACTAAGGATAATTACTTAATGTAATTAGAAGATAATTAGTCAAGGATGATTAATTAAGATGGATAATTAGAAGATGATTAATTTATTTTAAATTAGGTAGAGATGAAGTAATTAATTTAATTCATTTTAAATTAATTATAGATTATGTGATTGATAGATCTTTGCTTATGAATGGCTGGTTGATATGGAATGCCTTAAATTGTTTATCTCTGATATGAGATGTATGATGATTTGTGATATTGGGTGTTTTGGTTGAATTGTGATGATAATGTGGATTATCTATTTGTGATATTGTGAATTATCTATCTGTGTGAATATAGATAATAAATCGAATCAAATTTTTTTAACTTTAAAACAACTTGGACTTAAAAGATGGCGTTTTGGATTTCGATGAGACAAGGATCGGGTTTCCAGATTTGGATATCCGAAAACCACATCGATCCAAATTAACGATAGGTTGTGAATCTCAAGTGAAGATGAAGATTCAGAGTGCAAGGGTTATTGTCATTAACTCTGAGGGTGATTCCAAAATGAGTGTAACGAGATAATATCTTCGGTTTCGTTCGAACCCAGAACGAACTGGTATGGATTGAATGCTTTCAGTACATCGTCAGGTGGACGATGAGCATTCTAAGAGATGTGTTCTCTAGAGGTAATCATAGCCTCAAGCCTCATCAACCAGGAATGGCTAAAACAGGGAAGGTGTAGCAAGGCTAAGTGGGTAGCAGCCAAGTAGGACGAGATTTATCCCTGTCTAGAGGTCCCTTTTTATTCGGCTGTGTGGGCAGTTGGTTGCAAACAACTGCGGGGTTGTCTTGTTCGGGACTGTCCAGTAAGGGATGGTTCCAGCCTTGTGTTGCAGGGGATTGGGAGTTTGTGTGATCTCAAAATGGGTTTGAGATCTGGAAATTGAAAATTGATGGATGTTTTAAATTAAATTGGATGGTATCATCCCGTTGTTATTAAAAATCTTTAAATTGTGAATTGGATTTGTTTAAATGAATGAAGAAATGGATTGCGGTAATATACCCATTATTGAGATAAATGGAGTAATAAATTAAATTTTGAAGATAAAATTTCTTTGTACTTTTATTTAAACTTTGAAATAAGTCAAGTAAGATAAATTAAAATGGAAATAAATTTTAAATTGAAATTATTTAAGTAATTTTGAATTTTGAAGATAAAAAGTGAACTTGTGAAAGTGAAATCACTTTAAACTTAAGTTTTGGACATTTAAAAGAACTTGGAAATTTAAATTGTTAAGGGTTGGTTTCAAAAATTGAAATTTCGAATAAACTGAATTTCAAAAAAATTGAGTTGTTTAAAAAGGGTTTGAACTATGAATTGAACTTAGAAATAAGTTTATGAAGAAGTAAAAGTTATTTAAATTGGAATTGAGTCAATTTAAATGGGAATTTAATTGAATTGATGGGAATGGAAGTTAACTTAATTTGAATTGAAATCGAAAGTTAATTGGAAATTGGCAATTGATTGGGAAGGTGAACAGTTTGGCTCTGAACTATTCCAAATAAAATATTTTAGTATAAACTCTTTTTAAATCTATTTTTCCTATCTATTTACTATACAACTTTTCTTTTTAAAACGCAAAACTATCTTATACTTATTTTATAACTACTTTTGGAACTATTAAACTATTTTACAACTGTTTTATAAACTATTTACTATTTTTCCAACTACTTTATCGCTAATTAATATTTATAACTATTTTGCAATTACCTAAATATTCTACAACTATTCAACTATTTTCCAATTATTTTACAATTACTTAAATATTTTACAGCTATTCTACAAACTAATAATTATTTTTCAACTACTTATCTATTTTATACTTTTGAAGCTATTTTCTAAATTTAAGGTAGATAGAGTTCAAGCTATTTATGATTTGTTACCAACTGAGATAAGAATGGAAGTGATAATCCAAATAAGAATTGAAGCAACTGTGAATAAGTGAATAAAATCATAAATGAATGTGAATTGAAAGGGAATTGAATAAGTAATAGTCAATGAAGATAAATGTGTATGATGTACGTATATTATTCTATTCGCATAGTGATTTGATCCAGATTCGAGCATAGAATTTTGGGATAGTATATCGATCCGAGTTGGGATTTTTCACTTGATTTTCGACGGCGAACCTGGATATGGATTGTTGATTGATTCTGGATATTCTCTATCATAGTTAGGCTATCCAAGGAGAATGACGGGTTCTAATCAAGAAACCAGATCTGAGTCCGCACTAGAAAGTCGGGTGGACGATAATAGTTCGAAAGTGAAATTGTGTGATCGAGTGAGCGATCAGATTGATGTAGCGTACGGATGATATGCAAACATCGCACAGGTTTGAATGAAATTGATATTGAGAATTTGTGGACAAGAAATGTGAAATGATTTTTTTTGAAATGAAAAGATATTTTGTGGAATATACAATGAATAAAAGTGAAAGTTGGATATTTCTATAATGATAAGTAAGATGGGAACAACTTTATAAGAGTAATCGAATTTGAATATTTGATTTGGGATAAACAAAGTTATATATCTTTGTTATATAAGATAAATCTCCCCTTGTTGAATCTATTGCCAGAAGAAAAGGATTTTTGAAAGTATTTGAAGTATAAAACGGGAATTTATACAAGTATGAAGTGATCCAAAGATTTTTCAAGATTATATATATCTATGTATATATATATATAAAGGATTCTATGAGAATGATCTTGGAAAAAGGTTTTGGGAACCTATGGATCTGAAAAAGGCTTTTGATATTTGGGAAAAATCAATTTTTGGAAATTTGGAAAGCCTAGTTTGAGAATCATCGATTTTGGAAATCGATTTTGTGTAAAGGATATTTTGATGAAAATCATAAAGGATATGATTTGAAAGACACTATAAGTATAGTATAGAGTGTTTTGAGATTGGCTCTGGTGAAAAAGGCGCTACCGTGAAATGAACTTCTCAGGAGTGCCACAGGGTGGTACTGCCTTGAACCCTAAGAGGGGGTTCTAAAGTTGATAATGTGAGGAAGTCCGTACAAACTGAAGTTCCTAAGGATTATTGGGTAGCGAAAGTCGAGGGCGCTGATGCCTACAGGGGCATTTGGGTTATGTTATGACGATAGTGTAACTCGGTGTCGCTGCGATCTACTGTAGACCATAGCGAAAGTCGTGTGTGCTGCTGAGAGTCAACAGTCTACGTTTGATTTTACATCTAGACTATGACCTATGGTGACATAGCAAAAGTCGAGAGGCTGTGAGAGCCTAAGGCTGCATTGGGATTTAACTAATGTAGTCTGCGACCTGTGTGGGAGTGGTAAAGTTACATTTGGCAGCGAAAATCGAGGGCGCCGATGCCTACAGTTACATGGACTTTGGCTGCGATGGCAACGTAACCCAGGATGTAACTGGGACCATGGATGGGGGTGATGATTTCCAGAGCATTCTCACCAAGGATATGTTCTCCATTTTCAAAAATGTTTTCGATATTTTCAATAAAATTATTTTCCATGTATTTTCACTGGGTGTTGAAAATGGGTCTGCTAAGTACTTATAGATTTTCAGTCATATGCCTGATCAACGTATGACCGAATTTCTGTGAGAACAAGGATGGACTGGTTGAGACATCGAGTTATAATAAATATTTAAACTATTTTATAATATTATGTAGATTTTAAAAATATTTTGAAAGTGATCAAAGAATAATTTTTCTGATAATAAGCATTTTAATAATTCTGGCTTCGTTCCTTTTCAAGGACGAAAAGATTCTAAGGGGGAAGGAATGTGATAACCCAAATTTTTGGACATCTGATAAATGGGTAATTAACAGTTTTAATTAATTGTACAGATAAAATTCTGATAATAAAAGATA
Organism: Allium cepa; assembly: GCA_030765085.1. Lineage (NCBI taxonomy): Eukaryota > Viridiplantae > Streptophyta > Magnoliopsida > Asparagales > Amaryllidaceae > Allium > Allium cepa. The sequence goes on from CM060943.1 coordinate 437,790,259, forward strand.
TCTGGATGTGTAAATGAACTTGGAAATATAATAAAAATTGGATTATAAATATCTGGATAAGTATTTATTTGACAATCTCCTAATTTAATTAATTTTAATTGGCAAAATTGTTATTTCAAACAAAAATAATAATATGTTGTTTATATATATAGGTATAAATAGATTTTAAATAGACTTATTATTTTCAAATTTAATAAGTGTTGTTTAAATGTATATGTATGTGTGTGTGTGTGTGTACATATGTATTTAAGTTGTTTTTAAATAGAATAATTATTTACAAATTTAATAATGTGTCTATTTAATTATATATATATATATATATATATATATATATATATATATATATATTTGAGTTGATTTTTAAGTTGGATTTTAAATTAAATTTGAATTTGAATTTGGATTTAAATTAGAATTTAAAGGATATATCTTAAAAATATTTTGGATATAAATTATATAGATAAGATTTTTATTAGAATAAGATTTGTTTTATAATATTTTCTTAAAATAATTTATTTATATAAATTAAGAAAGTATTTATTAATAGAAAAATAAATATAAAAGCTTTTATTAACATTTTAAAATAATTTAAAATTGCACAAGGACAAGTGTTAATTTATGAAATCACCTTAATAACATGTGTAAGATGATAAACATTTGCTAATGACAAATGTTAGACGAATAACAAGTATCACCCATATCTTTTTTTATTTTTAATAATTAAGCTTATATAAACATATATTTCATTTCTTCAAAAAAATTTCCTATTCTAATTTCAAAATCAAAGAAAACAAACCCGTAAAACATTTCACACCAGATCTAAAATTCTCCAACCAGAAATTAATCAACCAAAACCTGAATCACCTAAACAAGCAAGCTTCAACCTGTAAACAATTTTCAAAACCGGAAAGGAATCAGCTTCAAAATCAAAGAAACTCAACAATAATCCAAAAACGTGGTAATAAACTAGAAGCAAACAAGCTTCAGCTCACAACAATCAAGTTCAGAGCAAAGCAAGAAGATTCAAGATCTATGCAACCCAAAGTAAATCAAGTTTTAATTATAAATTCAAAGAACAGATTTCAAATTTTTTAAAGGCCTGACCTCTGTTATTCTACTAGTGAGTAAACACATTATTTAAAAGCTTAAGTAGACCAAGATATATGCATGTGATTCTTGGATTAATTGTGCTTTGCCTGTGTATTTATAAGTGTGAATCTCTGAGTATATATGTATTTGTTCTGTGCATGTTGGATTTCCCTATTCTTCTCTGTTTCCTTAGTTACAGAGTTTGAAATAAACCAAAAATTCAATATATCTTTATCTAGTCACTGTTAGGTTTTGAGTTTCAAACATAATTTGTTTGTTTAAACATAATTTAGAGTTTTAAATATTATTCAAACAAAGCAAGCTTCAAAATCTTCTGGAATCAAGATAGTATAGAAGAAATTTTAAATGCATGTTAAAATCAAGTATTATAATCTGTTGATTCAATTATATAACTTAAATCCTCTTTGAAAACTACGATTTTTAGAATGAAAATCTTGATTTTTAATAGAGTATTCTGTGAGAAATTGTAAGTAACCAGAAAATGGGTTGTGAGTGTTTTATGGTGATTGGCGGTAGCTGGAGGGTCGGGGCCTTGGCTGGAACAAGCTCGGGGTTCGTCGAAGTCGGGAAAAATATCAGGAGGGGGTAATGTTCGTTGTGGTGTTTGCATTTAGGCGAACTAGGGTTTTTGAACTAAAAGTGGTCGAGTCTGAAACTTGATCGTGGAGGCGTCTAAAGTTGTTCGAGTTGCACCGGACTGGGGGGATGGTAGTGTGGATGATTGATGAGTGTGTGGCCGTGGTTGTTTGACCTCTGATGATCGGCGTCATCTGAACGAGGCAAGTTTGGACAAAGTTTCTTGTTCTAGGTTCTTCTGCGTTGTTCAATTTTGATCGTGGGTTTGTTTTGGTGTTTGAGTGATCGGGATTTGATAGTGAGGTGATCGTCGACATGTTTGAAGCGTCGGCGGTGGTCAAAGCTCTGGTGATTGATGTTGCATGTGCACGGTATGTCTGTTGTGTCAGGATTTTGTGTAGTAGCGGGACTCGAAGGGAAGCTCGAGAAAATAGGCTGGAGGCTCGGGCTCGTCTTCGTGTAGTTCGAGAGTGCAAACTTGTTTTCAAGTTTAAAATTTTAGCAAAGTTTTTTTGAGAAAATGAAAGAAGTCGAAGAATCTCGAGTCTGGACCCGAGCAATTCTCGGGTAGAACCCGAAGCAGGATTAAATGCGGATTTTAAAAGTTTTTGTAAGACAAGTTTTTAAATTTTAAATTAAATCTAATTTTAAAACCATTGTATAAAATAAGTGATCTTTAAACATTCGATTAAGAAGCTTTGTATATTATTAACTTAAAGTTTGTTAAGTTAAATTTGTAAGTTATCTTTAAATCTTAAATTATAAATGAATTCAAAGATTAATTTTAAAGTGGAGTGTTTGAAATGTATTATGTTAACAATAAGTAAGTCATTATTAAAAATAAATATTTATCTTAAAAGTTAATTAAGATTTTGATAATTAATGACTAATTAATTAAATGAAGTAATTAAGAACAATTGAGAGAAATTAATTAATTTAATTAATGATTAAAGGGGTAGTTAACTAATTTAATTAGTAATTAAAGGTTGAATTAATTAATGATTAAAAGTTAGTTAATTAAAGATAATTAACAAATGAGATAATTACTTGATAAAGTAATTTATTAAAGAGAAATTACCTAATGGATGTAATTAAAAATTAATTACATAGAGTAATTAATTAAGGATTGATTGATTAAGGAAACTAATCAAGAGATTAGTTAATTTAATGAGTATGATTAATTAAAGGATAATTAATCAATGTAGGTGATTATAAGATAATTAATTTGAGTAATTAGTTAAGGATGAACATAATTAATATGGATGGGTAAAGGTTAATTAATTTGTGTAATTAATTAAGAGTAAAATTACTTACTGTAATTAAAGAATAATTAAAAGATGATTAATTAATTGGTTTGTAATAAATTAATGTTAAGTAAGGATAATCTAAGTGATTAAGGTTAGTAATTAATTTAATTAGATATTAATTAAATTAATTTTGGAAGTGATAAATCTTGCTTATGAATGATTGAATGATGTTAAATGCCTTGAATTAGTTGATATCTCTAATATGAAATGTTTTATGATATGATATGTTCGGGTAGACAGTGATAATGTGGTTATTTATCGATGGTGAATGTCTTTGTAAAAGTGACATCCAGTATTTAAATTTAAATTGTACTCACTTAAATAACTAGGGTTAAGATGACATTGGATCCGAAGAGACTGGAGTCGGGTGTTAGTAGATACCCAAAACCACTTCGATTCTTTATAGATTGATATATGCAATCAATCGACTGAAATGGAATGATTTAAATGAATTAGGCCATTTAATCTAAGTTTTTGTACTTAGAAATTGATGTGTGAAATAAGGGATGTCTATTTCAGTTTGTGAATTTGTAAATTGAGATGAGTTACCCCGGGTTTTATTTAAGTTTTATGCTTTGTATTCCATGTTAGATGGGTTTACTCACGCTGGTTTCCAGCCTGACTCGGGTGTTGCTTTGATGTAATGCTCGGGTCAGACTGAGTATTACAAATTTCCAGGTTAGGACGTTCTGGATCTCAGGAGGCAAGTTGGATGGCAGGAACATATGGAGAGTATTCCGCTGTGAATATATTGTAGATTTTCTGGGACATGTGATATTTACTGTCCCGTGTTTTGTGTAAATATTGAAAACTCTGATGTATTAAAACGAAAATTTACTGATACAGCTTTCTTTGTATAAATGATATTAATTGATATTATATTTTGATCCGCCGTGAATGTGAGAATCTGTGTCTTGTTTTCTGTTTTCTTCTTCTATCTCTTTTCTTTTTCCTGACTATCTGGGATTTTCAGGATCGAAAATCCCGGGTCGTTACAGATAGGACTGATCCCTCTAAAGTATCCCATTTGATGTGCGACCCCCATGGGGTGTTTCACGTATTGTAAGCTTGTGCTCCAAGTTTTATGTCAATTGGGTATGTAGATGTTGAAATATTGATCGATCTTTGCTATAAAGTTGAGTTTAACCGATCCCTAAGAGGGAAGAGGGCTGATCCACATTGAGGGATAGGGGTCGATCCCTCCAAACCTCTCCAAATGCCATGCGACCCCTTAGGTAGACTCTATAAGGCCCCCACTTTCTGTTTCCGAAGTTTCACTTCAGTCCGCCTTGTGGTTGTTGAGTAATGGAGCGATCATCGTTGAGTTGTGTTTGTGCATCCAGTTTAATCCGATCCCTCTATTCTGATCCCTCTTTTAGGGGAAATATTAGTTCCATACCTAGCCATTTTTTGAGTGTTGTCCATCCAAATCCATTCAACTATAGTCTAGAGTTTCAAATATAATCAATCTTCAATCTTTGTAACCATCTCTCCAAGCATTCTGCTTTGATGTTCTTGAAGTCTGTTGGGTTAAATCCGCATATGTACTGCCTTGCCAAAAGATGGGTTAACACTTTACCCCCCAAAACATACCTTTTGATAGGAAGGTATGTTTTGAATTGCCATAGATCCAAGATTCGAAGTCCATAATCCATCGATAGACATATTATCCAATCTGAATCCAATCTCTCCGGATCATTGGTGAAATCCATGACCATTCCGAGTCGATATCCAATTTTGAATCCGCGAACTCTCCAGACCGTTTCATCTAAATCTGTATCCATTGCAAACCACATTCTCTCCTGATCTTTTTTCCAAACTCATGACCTCACTGGGTCATTAACCAAATCCGAGACCGCTTCGACCCCATATCCAAGTCCGTGGCCACATCGGGTCAATGTCTAAAGCTGTTCGAAGCTGATATCCAAATCCATGACCTCTTCGGGTCCTTACTAAGCATAATCCATACTCGACGTCCAAGAAAGTCGATCCTGTCGCTCTACTATGAAGCAGTATTATTTCTTGTACTCTGGTTCAGTGTCATGTCAAATGGTGTCTTGGCTTAAGTGCTAGATCGATAGTGGTCTCCCTGAACCCTTACTGAGCCTAATCCATACTCGACGACCTAAGTAGGCCGATCCTGTTGCTCTCCAATGAAACGACCTACTCCTTGCCAGGCATAATCCATACCTAACGTCCTATTGGGTTTTATTCTCCGGACTTAACTCTTCGGTTGCGGGCTTAATCTCTATGCAAGTTCATTCTGTCGCTCTTTGACGAAGGGACTCGCACCTTGCGGCTACCGCCCGTCACTCCGATCGGGACAATAATCGCAACCTATTTAATTCATCACAGTAATGCGGATCATAAATAACCTAGTAAATAAGAGTTCGTACATCCAAAAAAATTAAAAAAATCAAAGGGTGCCTCCCTAAGCATGACAGTTCATCATCATCTCAGAGCATGCCTAGAGATTGTCCTCGACCCTGTACATGTGTAAGTGACTTAGCCGCCTTAGTATAGAGTTTATTATTATTATTATTATGGTCGAAGTCCAAGTCCTAAACTCTTCCCATATCATCACTTTCAGTTGATGACGATTCGGGACCCCGATCTAGGGCCATTCCTCTTTCCATTCAATGTGACGGTGGCTGCTCCTATTCTATCGTCATTGCCCAATTCTTCACATACTACTGCAGTCTGTCATTCCTGACATGCTCCTCAATCATATCCTTTAAATTCATGCATTCATCCATAGTGCTCATTCAATTCGAGGAACAACCAGTACTTTCCAGACATACGCTCCCGCCCCACGGGATACCTCCTTGCTAGTTTCCAATAGGGAAGCTGCCACCAAGTGTCCAAATAAATCTAATCTAGTCTTTTCGTAAAATCTGAATAAGAGGAGAACTTCGGTTCCCACTCTTTCCATCGCCTTTTTGTTCCACTATACGCGCCATCCATTTTTCGTTTTCCTTTATCATTCTTGTTTGCATCTTCTAATGATCCTTCGTTTTGCATAGCGTTCACCTCCAGTTTGTCGGCTCGTGTGTCTTCTTGCCGCAGGAACCTTTCTATTTCATGATAAAACTATCCGGGATCCATAGGTGGATCTCACACCAATGAATCCTTGAAATTTGTGCCATCAGTAATTCCTGATACATTTGCCATCAAAATCATCAATGGATCTGCTCGATCCATGAATGCCGTCATGACATTAAATCGTGTTAAAAACCTCCTTAGAGACTTGTCTCATTGCTGCCAATGTCATAACATTCTTGGATCTCATGATATGGACCCGAAACTACTTCACGAACTGATCTATCAACTTGCTCCATGTCCTTATTGAACCATTCTCTAGCTGGCTAAACTAAAGTGCAGCTAACTCCATCAAATAAAATGGAAAACACCTTTCCTTGACCTCCTCCGATGCTTTAAGTACTTCCATATGTTGTATATATCCCATCATATGCGTAATTGGGTCTGACTTTCCATCATATACTTCCAGCACTAGTAGTTTAAACTCCGACGAATTTCTATAATTCCTGATATTAGGAGTGAATGTACTTATTTTACATCCTTCAGATCCCTATTTACCAATCCTCCAAGCATAGCTCACCTGATCATCTCTTCATACCTGCCATTTTCATCCAGCATGAGTCTCCTATCATCATTTAGAAACATCCCCCCAAGTCCACGAGAGAATTCTGAAACATACTCCTCCAAACGAGCATCCAAATTTCGATTCGCATCAAGCTCCATGTGATCGACCACAGGTCCTCTAGCATCGCGATCAACCAAACCTGGAGCATGCCCCCTAGCCTTTGGGGATCAGGGGCGATCCCTCTAAGATGGCCAGGGACTTCCCCCGACTCTATTCTGTTCCTTTGTCTGATAGCTCCATCTCCAAGTTCCCGGTTCTAATTTCAGCGATTCCTGCTGCGTCAACTCCTTAATCTAAGTTGTCATTAGATCCTGCTACTCTACTCTATGGATTCTATCGTCCAACCTATCTAGTTTGTCAAAGTAAATTCTACATCATGTCCTCCTGTCTTTTCAGCATCCTTTCTTGCATAGCATCCATCATTGTTTCCATTTCATCCCTAATGTAGATATATGTTTGAATAGCTTCAGCTCCTAAGGAAGCCTCCTAACTCCCTCCATGGTGGCTCCTTGCCAGTAGCAATCTCCTTGTTGATTGTTTCACTATTCCTCCAAGTCTAAGCTCTAAATCTTTCCCAAGCTTTGAATCTGTATTCTAGATCCATAGGGGCTAGCTTTCTTGGTGAAAGCACCAAAATGTTGGCATCAAAAATGGCCATCAAAACCCAGTTGTATGAAAGCATCAATATCCAGTCACAGGTCTCGGATAATTTCTAATGTAAATAATATAATATGAAGAACAAACAAATTAAAAATCAAAACAAGTAAAACGAGACAAGATTTATAGTGGCTCGGCTACGTTTGGCCTACGTCCACTCTAGAATAATCCCTTTTATTATATTGTAGTTTGTTTACAGTTATAATCCAAAATCGAAGAATAAAAGTGGCAAAGATTAGCCTAGGTTGAAGATAAAAACAAATAGAAAGAAGATCTTTTTATAACGACATGTATGGCGTATTTATAGGGCAAGACGTGCATGGATCGGGCTGAAATTTTGGCAGAAGAACTTCCAGGCCATAACGAGGCCACATAAGAATTTTCAATCCCATTGGAGCCTACAATAGGGATCATCCCCAGTCCCTATTTTGGTATCCAAATGGAGTGCGATCCCTCTAGAGGGTTCCTTGTGATGTTAGTTACTTTTCCTCCAAATTTTTTTCCATTCCAACTTACGGTTTGTGAGATATCGTATTCTCTGTGAAGTGGTGTTGCACTTATTATGATTTTAACCGATCCCTTTGAAGGGATAAGGGCCGATCCATCCAAGTATTCCATTTAATGTGCGATCCCTATGGGTATTCCACATGTTGTAGTAAGCTTATGCTTTAAGTTTCATGTCAATTAGGTGTGTAGATATTGAGATATTAAATGATTATTTCTGTAAAGTTGGGTTTAGCCAATCCCTAAGAGGGAAGAGGGCCAATCCCTGTTGAGAGATAAGGGCCGATCCTTCCAAATCTGTCCAAATGCCATGCTATCCCTCAGGCAGACTCCCTAGGGTCCCCTCTTTCTGTTTTCAAAGTTTCACTTCAATTCGCCTTATGGTTACTGAGTTATGAAGCGATCATCGTTGAGTTTTGTTGTGCGCATTTTGTCTATTCCAATCCCTCTATTCTAATCCCTCTTCTAGGGGAAGTATTAGTTTCATACTTGGCCATTTTTTGAGTGTAGTACAACCAAATCCATTCGACTATAGTTCATAGTTTCAAATATATTCGATCTACAATCCTGATAACCATCTCTCCAGGCTTTCTTCATTGATGATCATGAAGTCTGTTAGTGTTAACCCAAAAAATGGATCAGCACCTTGGTTTGAGTGTGAAAGCACCAGCCCTTTTCTCACTGAGCAATAATATAGATAACATATGTAGAAAAAAGGAGTGAGAGAAAGAAGACAAGAAGATTTTTATAGTGGTTCGGCTGTTAACGAAGCCTACTCCACTTCATAATTTCTATTATAGATCGATTGCTATTGCAAGAAGTATTTGATTACAGGGCTTTTAATTGTCCTTAGCTAGATTGGATCTCCAAGATTAGTATCCACTTGAGAATCACAGTGAATCCCTTTTGAGATGGTTGTGAGGGATGAGACGAGTGAAGAAAGTTTTCAACAGAGTTTTAGCAACCAATCCGAAGAAGATCTCATTTGTATTGTAGGTGGGATGGAATTTATAAAGATCAGAGAGCTTTCGGGCTAGGCCTATTCACCAATTTCTTGCAGTGGACACAGGAGGATCTAGTAGAGCTTACCTCATGACCCGAGCCAAAGGCACGGATCGCTAGCGATCCACGGCAGTAGCTCGAGTGCGAGCTAATTACTTATCTCCATTTTCTTCCTCGCTTAACTTAGGTCGCCATGATTCCATGATCAAGTATGGATCGCTAATGATCCATGGTGTATGTTTTGCGCTTTGTATCTTAAGCCTTCTTTGCTCCACACATGCCATAATGACCCAATGATGTCGTATGGATTGTTGGCGATCCATAGTGTAGGATCGCTAGCGATCCGTGCACTTGGATTATTTATGGATTTTGATGTTTGGAATGCTTTCATTGCCTTGTATCAACGTTGTTCGTGTAGTCTCATTGCATGTCGCTTTTTTTGGATGAAAATCTACTTGCTAGTTGTATTTAGCTGTTGATTTGACTAGATGGGTGCTTGTCTCTTTGTTTAGTCAAACTCAGTCGTTGCTTTTGTAATATGACTTGGCTCTCTTTAACTTATTGCTTTAGCCCTTTTTAGTTGAGTTTTGAGCTATTTTGACTCCATCAAGTCGTTCTGTCTTCTCTTGGATTCTGATGGGTTGAAAACCCAGATAACATTTTCCCGCTGAAGTACATTTTCATTGGAAACAAGCGTGCTTTGGAAGTATCGCTTTTAGTCTCCGCTTGTTGAATTCCAAGTAATTGTGTTAGAGTCTTGTGGGTATGAAGCAAGTTATGCTGGTGCTTACTTACCTCAGGTCTCGACCACTGTTGACTTTCATAATGGATCAAATTTTTCTTCGAGCTTCTCGATACATTGAAATAGTAGGTAGATGTTGTAGTGGAAGTTTAGGGGAAAGATCATGCAACTTCATGGTTGCTAACAATCCATAGATGATGGATCGTTAGCGATCCATAGATGATGGATCACTAGCAACCTGATAAGAGAATCTTGACACCTTAATTATGGATCACTAAAGATCCATAGATGATGGATCGCTAGCAACCTGATTAATTAGAGAAATATTGGCATTTTCATTTTATATGCTCATATAACCAGTCCAGTCGATATGTTAAACCATTCGAGCCATGCTATTCGTTCCTCTTGCGATCCAATCCTCGTGCAGCTATTCGAGCCTTTGATTGATCGATCTGATCCATCACTTCCTGAGATTTAACTTTTCCCAATCCTTTTTCGTGCATCCTCCTACGCCGCTAACTCTGCTTTGTCAAATCGCCACCGATCGAAACCCTAGTTTTGGTTGCGCTTTGGATTGCCTCCGACCTACCTTTAGATCGTCGATGACCTGCTCCTGGTTCACCGATCCCAAGTCTTTGACCCATTCTGTGTTTAGAGTTTAGTATGAGGTGTGTTTTGCTAATTCTAATGTTCATTTAATGATTCGATAGCGAAGTTGCATTCGTGATGTTTGTCGTGAGGAGTTTGAGTTGATTGCAGCTTGATGGAGGAAGATAGTAAATCAAGTCTTGAGTTCCTCTCGAAACGACAGTCGGGCCTTGCCTCGGTGCTTGACCCATTTTGTTATCTTCGTCCATTGAGCTAGAATTGACTTGTGCCAAATTCCATAGCTGATATTACACGACACATCGTGAATTGGTCCTGGCTCTTCCAAAGAATTTGGATTTATCATACTTTCTTTTTGCACGATCGGTGTCCCTGTACTGAAAGTATCTTCCATGTTGCTTAAGATAATGGATCCGTTATCGATCGTCGATTGATAACAGGTAAGTGTAGAGGAAGAAAAAACAAATGGAAACGATATGGGAAGTCCTTTTCCTTTTCTGCTGTGAGCGAACTATCTACACAGGATAGAGCTTTTGTAGCGTTTTAGGACACCAAGCTTATCCCTTATATGTACGAATATGCGCTTATATGTTTTTGTTTGATGATAATAAACATATATATTCATTTAAATGTATTTATTAATGTACTATTTTGTTTTTTTCATATATTAAATAAATATTTGTTGAATAAAATAAATTACACAGAATTTGAATTTAAACATATATTTTATTCAAACAAATATTTATTACAATCTTGAATAGTACAAATTCAAGCTCTCACTATACATATACATTTTTGATTACATCACAATTCAGTTTACATAAATTCCTCACTACATATCACTCACACTCGTAATTTTATATTCAACTTCATTCCAGTTTGAATCCAGCATCTGAGCAATCTGCAAAAATATTCGCTAACGCGGTAAAATTGAAAAAGAAATATTTTTGCAATATAAAATGAAATATGATTTTTGAAAATATTATTTGCCTCAGTTATTTGGGTTGTTCGTCATCATTTACATTTGAATTCATCATACACGAACAATGTGACATGCACAGTGAATCATTGTACATGCCACAAGGCCGTGCACACCAATACACACTTGATAATGTTACAGGGACAGGTGAGCACAAGGTCAAACCAAATGAAAAGCCGGGTTCAACTCACGTGCAATATATTTAAATAACGACACGAGCACAAGGTCAAACCCGAGTTTTTGAAACTGGATTCAACATAGGGCAGTTCACAAGTCAAAAACAGAGCATCAAAACAACGTCGAAGTCATTCCAGCAAAATGACCAGTACAAACAAGTGCACACTGGATGTACAAGTACATGAAAGCAGCAAGTAAAGTGCATCAAGTACAATCCAGTCCAAATGCAACAAGCAACATCAATAAACCAAAGTGCAGACTAAACAAGACCACAGTGAAGATACACAATGAAACTCAATACATATGAAACCAAGAACGCTAGCATGAAGTACAACAATGCACAAGTGACCAACAACAAACCCAAATGAATATCACAAGTATGATCAGTGGTACACATGCAAGCTCGAGCACAAAATATGGAAACTGCACCAATGCAAATCAAAACAGAGAGTATATATGGTGATGCAGTCAACATCAACTGAAGGCAACATGATGCAGGCACCAGAGACATAAACAACATCAACTGAAGTTCAAGTCAGACCAACAGCTACATGAAGCAAAACCAAAGACAAAACTACAGGTACAAGGCAGCAGTTACAAGTAAACAGAGTGCATGCTACAAAAATCGACAGTCCAAAGCTCAAGTTCAAGTGTGTCAACAGTGAAGTGAATCAAGTTCAGTAAGGCAATGCACAAATACAAGATGACCAAGTGAATCAAGTTCAGGCACACGAGCTAATGAAGACTGCATCATGATGCAAAGCCATAGACTACAAGTGAAACAATGCATGGTGAATTGGATCAACACGGTCAAGTCAAATGAAACAGATCAAGTGACAAGTTGAAGTAGTAGTTAACAAGCAGTGTGCAACTCGAGAGTGTACACAAGTGAAACCATAATGATGAAAATGTTATGGTCAATGCAACACAGTGAAGAAACCAAGTACATGAAGACTGAATGAAGTACACACATGTCAACAACAATGCAACACAGTGGCAATCACAAGTTACAAACATCAAATGTCGACCAGGTAGCAATGATGATAATGCAGACACAAGTAGTGATACATCAATGACAATTCGAGCAACAGTTCATGTATGCATCAGTAACCAAACACAGAACAATAAAAGCAAGCCAAGGCACAGTAGAATGAACAACAGCCGCAAGAAGGATGCAAGTTCGAAACAAATTCAATGCCGTGTAAATCAATGATACAGTGGATGAACGAAGTTCAAAAGTGCAGGGATGACCAAGTAAGAAATTCAAGTGTGTGTAAATTTGAAAAAGTCAAAGCAAATTAAAAGAGGAAAGTCTCTGCCATATTAATCAAGGAAAAACGAACGATTGAAAATCAAAACTGTGTGTATCAAGTTGTCACAGAAATCAGGAAAGCAACAATTTTAGGAAAGTATCGAATTGATTAGGGTATAGGAACTCATATAAATACTAAACCGAAAATCATCATCAGAGGGGTGGAAAAGATCGAATCAAATCCAAATATAAACCCAAGTTCATCATCGACAATTTGTACCAAGTCGAAGTATTAAAATCCAAATTCATCATCGACATCGTGTGCAAAAAGAACGATCGAGTTCAAGTACGAAAAATCAGAAGAAGCAACAACCATCGATCAACAGAGAAGCAACGCAAACCATCGATCATCAGAAGCCGCGAGCAAGAGCTACACCAGAGAATCATATTTAAGCCCCAATTTGGATCGAAGACCGAAGCCCTAATTTAGTGGCAAAGAGGATCGGCCGCAATTGTTTCACAAGCAAGAGAAAAGGATCGGGTGAAAGAAAATTGGGCCGGCCTTTATTTTTAAAGGGGTTTTTTATTTAGGGTTTATTTTTTTAAAGAGGTTTTTGTTTATCAAGTTTAAAGTTGTTTTTTATTTTGTTGTTTTTTCTTTTCGAATCAAGTCTTGGTAAATCACCACCTAGGTTATAGGTAGTGTCAGATTGTCTAGTTAGAATTAGTTCAGTGAGCAGGGTGTGCGAGTTTGCAAAACTCTATAGGCGGGAGCAAGGGTTTGCGAGTTTGCAAAACTCTATAAGAGGGAGCAGGGGGTGCGAGTCTATTAGAGTGTTTGTAAGCGGGAGCAGGGTTTGCGAGTCTGTTAAAGTGTTTGTAAGCGGGATACTGTTTAATTCTAATAGAAATCTGGGAATGCAGCAGTAGGCAGGGGTTGCCGAAGCTGGGTAAATTTTGTGTGTGATTTACTTTTCAGCATATTTATTTCTGCAGTTTGTTTCTGTGTTTAAATCGAGAAAATTTGCTATAACCCTATTCACCCCCCCCCCCCCCCCTCTAGGGTTAATCTAGATCCTACATTATAGACAGCGCAATGCACTTGCCCTGGTACATACTTGAAATCCATTGTGTCGGCATGAATCAATGTCTCTTCGGAATTAAAGTGTTGTAGGGGAAACTATTAGTTTAGAATAGAATTGCCTGACCATTTTGGATGCGAGTTCTGTTGTTTAGAATAAATTATCCATCTTCACGTCGTAATTCAAGAGGAGGAATCCCGACACTTTTGGAAGCCGAGTCGTCGTCCGTCGCCCTTTCCCCTTCCATCTCGTAGGCTGAAATGGCCAGTTGGTCCTAGTAGGTCCGGTCTTGGATCGAACTCCTCCCAATTTTAGAGCTTCTTCCTAACCTACCAAGGAGAGCTTCTTCCATGGTATCCGCTAAGGTTATACACAATATCTACGTGCAACACGGCATATTAGAGGAAGATGTGTGCCTTCCATAAAAGAATGAGTTTGTTCACATGCCTCTTCTGGGATATATCGCTTGACATCGGTATGTATCTGAATGGAGCTATGCCCCTTTTTAATGACTTTTTGCACAAGACTCTCGTGAATTTAGGCATTGCCTCGTTCCAGATTCATACCAACGGTTACACCATCCTAACTTACTTGCACGTCCTTTTCCAGTTTAAGACCTAGTATTTCTTCATTAGAAGCCCCAAGAGGTTTAACCGCCTGTGGACGAAAGAGGGTAAGTTCTTTTCCCTATTTATCGAGTTCCAACACGTCGTTGTAGGGCTTCTAACAAGTCGAACATTTCTTGTAGTTATCCCGAGGCCAAACAGGGACTTGTCCCTTGATGAAGTTTTTCGAACCCTAAAGGCTATCGATGTTAAGGAAAGGTCCTTTAAAGTCTTGCCGACTGACGAAAACTTACTCCGACATGGGTTACTGCATCTGGGGAGGTCTGTCATTCTAATTGAAGCCCCCTCTCTTTCCCAATCCAGGGTCCGCATAAGATCCACTTACTATCCTCACGGTTCCAAGGAAAGCCCTTCTCAAGTGAGAGTGGGCTTGTCCGGAGAATCAACTGAAGAGGCTTGTGATGGAAGAGATGTTGCTGCGACCGAAGTTAGTCACCTAGCCAGAATGCCTTCGATTTTGGTAGAAGGAGAAGAAGATTTCGAATAGAGGGATGGCAAAGCCGCGATGGACTTAGAAAAGGAGGTGGGATAAATCAGGAGTAGTAGTGATGAGTCCACTACTAGCCATGACTTCTACGCAGAATCCGATGATGGGGATTCTAAATCATGCGATGAGACTTAGGTGATGAGCCTCGTTATTTCGATCTCACCTCCTCCAGACACAAGTGATAAAGACAAAGCCCCAGGAATCGGGGGACGTCAGGACTCTCCGAGCAAAATGTTGGCGTGGAGTTTCGAGATTTGAGCGATGTTTACGTTGATTTCGACATGCTTATGAAGGAAGATTTAAAATTTGAGGAGGTTCCCCTGCATTCGAGCCATGTCGCATCCGAAGTTAGTCCGATTTAAAATTTGAGGAGGTGCCCCCTCATTTGAGCCATGTCGCATTCGAAGTTAGTCTGATTCCTTTTGCAACACCTACCGATCCGGTTTGTGACATCGTTTTAGGCTCTCCTCGCAAACACACCACACGCTTCACTAGGGTCATACTCACTTATACACACACTTTTCATGATTATTTTCCATTTCTGAAACTTTTTATTTATGCCTCGAGCCATGTTGCATCCGAAGTTAGTCCGGTTCCTTTTGCGGCGCATACCCGATCCGGTTTGTGACATCATTTTAGGCTCACCTTCCAAACACATCACACGCTTCACTAGGGTCACACTCACTTGTACACACACTTTTCATGTTTATTTTCCATTTCAAAAACTTTTTATTTATGCTTCGTACCAGGTATGATGAGGGGACGCGACTTTTATGATGATTTTGAGGAATTCACCGACTCCCAGCGCTGGTCCATGCGTTCTTTCGGCCATCACCATTTTCAAGAGAGGAGGAAGAGTATAGAAGAAGGAAAGATCTAGAGGTCGAAACTCATCGCCGAGACGAGAGAGAGCAGAGCCTAACATACAGAGGCGCGTATGAAAAGAGGAAGACTTTCGACGAGAGAGAGCAGCCATCGAAGAGATCTAAATTCGACTATGATTCCCATTCTTCAGAGTAGCGAGCTTTTGTTCCGATGCTCTCTTCAGCGCTTTGGAAATCCTCGTTACTTCCATCGTCGTTCCACCTTCAACTTTCTTCTGTCATCTTCTGTTGCTCTAACCCCCAGTGCTACACATCCTCACTGGAGACCGCCTATATTCTTCCATCTGATCCTTCGAGGCTTGAGGCAGCACTTCCCGGGTGGTTTCTAAGGGGGGTTAAGTTTGATCGTGGTCTCCATCCGGTCCATAAAGATTCTTACATGCCACATCTTCAAGCTATTGAAAACGATTTAGAACATGCCGAAGGGTGGGAAAAATTGTGTAAGCAACTGAAAGATGCTAATCGCAATAACTATAAGGATATCCTATCTTTTGGATTAGAGAAGGATGATTTTAAAAGGGCGATGATAGGCATGATGCCAGGATCAAACAGCTAGAGGGGGAGAAAGAAGCGGCGCTTCGAGAAAGCAAAAGGAACGCCGACTTGCGGAAGGAAGAAAAAGAAGCCGATGAGAAAATTGAGATCGTCTAAAGAGACGAAATAAAAACGGCTCATGTTGAAGATACCAAATTAAAAGATGTGGTAGCTGCTTGTAAAGCGACAATTGAAGCCCAGAAGAAAACTATCTTCAATCACAACCTTATCATTGAGGGGCACAATAAGATCATCTTCGACCAGGCAAAGATAGTTATCCGGCTACAGGATCAAGTTGCACAGATTAGTGCCGACAAGTCTCACGTCGAAGTTTAGAAGACTACCATTATGGCAGATTATATGGAACTACAAAAATTTTTTGAAAGGAAGATGGAAAAGATGGACTTGACCATCTTGAATTTTTTATGTCAATTCTCTACTAGATCAGGGGAGCCTCAGCTACTTAGGCCAAAATTTCCGTGCACTCTCGCTGTGTTCTGGGAAGAAATGTTGACTCGCTTTCATGATAGCAGTGATGTTTACACCGAGCGAAAGTTAGAAAAAGCCTACCTTAATAAAGAATCAAAGAAGGCGTTGCTGGAGGGACAGGAGATTTTGCGGATCGAAGGGGAGAAAGCGGCTGCCGATGCCACTATGATTGCGGCTGCCGAAGCGCTTACGGAGCCTTTCATTTCTGGTGTCGGCGAGCCATCGGAGCAGCCCCATTATCTGCCAACAAGTTCTAGGCTTGAGGCTTGCCCTCAAATTATAGAACCGTCCAAGGAGGGTCAACGCAGTGAATAGGAAGTTGACATTCTTGATCATTCTTCGGTGTAAAAAATCCTCTTGTTTCCCCTGAGTTCGGGAACTGAGCTTACGCTGCAAAGGTAGGAAGAATTTAATGATTTTATTTTTGATCTTATAGGTCTGTTTACCTTACCTGTTGAACTGCCAACTTCCTCGGTGCCTAGACCTACTACCATTTCCATTGCTTCTGTGCTCATTTCCGTTCCAGCTCCGGTCTCCATGTCCACATCCGGTTCGGAACTAGGGTCGAAGTCCAAGAAAATTGCCGCACTTCATGGCTTAGATGACCTTTCCGTATCTTTGAAAGGTGATGCAACGACGGCCGAAGTTAGGGTGCAGGAAGTTCAAACTGAACAGCCACGCAAGACTCAAGAATAGCTGGTTGTCATCAAAAAGGAGAAGGTTGAATCAATTAAGGCCTCCAAGAGCACCCGCAAATCACGGAAGCATAACACGAAGGACGAATTTTTTGAGAAGGCTGCAGAGCAGGGGGAGGATACTACCATTGAGGATATTGTTGAAATTACTGGCAACGACACCACTCCCGGGACAAAGAACTCTGAACAAGAGGCGGAAAGGGGAGTGGTGGATAGAAGTGCTGAGAAGCTTGGATGGTGATTGATCTGATTTTGATTCATTTTGTGTCATTTTGTTGAAGTGCAGAGTCTGCACTCAGACTTTTTGTTGTGGCGTCTGTATTTTTCTTTTGTGAGCCGACATTGCGTGGGAATGTCCCCCGTGTTTTGACCTTATATAAAAGAAAGGTATAAATAATACATGGTCGATATTTTGGTTGTACTCTCATTTGTTTGTTCATATGTATTCTGTGCACTTATGCTCATTTTGTTTACATTTATCTTCTTATGAATGCTCTACGCACTTACGTTTACTCTATATACTTTCGCTTCACTTTGTCTAGTCCTGTGATTACTACCAAAATTTTTTATTTGGAGTAATAGAACTTGAGAAATTATTGTTTTTAAGTGTTATTATTTAAGTTCCAGTGTTCCCCCTCCCCCCAGTTCACAAGGCTGTTTACTTCAAACAATTGACAAATAGCCGGTAACTTATGTTTTAAATAATTTGCATTTTAAAACTTGAAATTTGACTTAGTCACAACTTGATTTTACTTCTTTTAGAAGTTTTGTAACTTTAGCATGTAGTCAAAGTTTTTTTCACATTATATGAGTTAATTGTAGGTAGTTATACCTTATCAACGTTGAATGTTATAGTTAGTCATCGAGGGTCAGTAGTTGAAATTTTTTGCTATTTGTAGCACTCCGAATTTTTGAAGTCACACCCATTGCTTCCAACAATGGGTGTGGGTTGAATCTTGTTATTTCTATATAGATAAGTTTTTTGATATTGTCGGGGCAATTCTGGGACTTGAAAGTGCACGCAGCTTATGGGATGCGTGCATTTTAGGATCGATATGTCCCGTCGGTTTGGAATGGTTTTGGTACTCCTCGGTGTTGCCTGGCTTCAGGCAATGTGAGGTGGTTACATTTTAGGAGCGTGATTTCACGAAAATGCTCCTCGGTGTTACCTATCTTCAGGAAATGTTAGAAGCTTACGTTTTAAGAGCATGATTTCACAGCTTCGATAGTTAATGCATGGCTTTCGGGACTGATACGACTCGTCGGTCCGAAACGTTTTTAGTACTCCTCGATGTTGCCTATCTTCGAGAAACGTGAGGAATTTGTGTTGAGAAGTTGATGCGTGGCTTATGAGGTGCGCGACTTTTGGTACTCCTCGGTGTTGCCTATCTTCAGACGACGTGAGGAGTGCAAGTTTGAAAAGTTAATGCGCAACTTATGGGATGTGCGGCTTTTCATACTCCTAGGTGTTGCCTATCTTCGGGCAATATGAGGAGTGTAATTTTCTAAAGGTTGGTGTGCGGCTTATGAAATGCACGACTTTTAGCACTCCTCGGTGTTGCCTATCTTCGGGAAACATGCATAGTTATGTTTTAGCCTTCCCGGTGTTGCCGAAGCAACACTAGTTTTTAGGAGGCGAAGATCGGGTTTCGCTGACCCAACGGTTTGAGTCGATTTGCTTTCGTCGACTCGGTAGATAGTTATTATGAACAAAGTTTTGTCAGTTCAAAACATGAATCAATTTTGGTAAAGAAATGGAGGCAGAGTTTTGCCTATTTACAATGCCCCTGGCATCCCGGGATGGCTTATTTGATGTACACAAGGTAGTTTTCAAATGAAGTCATGGTGGATCGATTTGCTATTCATGCCTTAGAAATTTGGATTCCGTCGACGATTATTAGCTTGAAAGTACCGTCTCTTAGCTTTTGACTGATGACATATGGTCCTTCCCAGTTCGATTTGAAGTCCCTCGGGATAGGGTAGACTTGCTTGAGTATAAGATCTCCCGCTTTGAAGGTTTGGGTATTAACTTTGAAGTTGAAGTATCATGCGATCCTTTTTTGGTGGGCAGCGGTTCTTAACTGGGTTTCTTACTTCCTTTCGTCAATCATATCTAATGATTTGAATAGGAGCTGCTTGTTTTGTTTTTGATTAAAAAAAAGTCATTTGGTACGAGGGAGCTTCCAATTAAGTAGGAATCTTTGCTTTTGAGCCATATGCCAGTGCAAATAGAGTGTGGTCGGTTGTCGCTTTGTGGGTAGTTCTGTAAGCCTTAGTGCCAGTGGAAGTTCATCAACCCAGTTCCCTTTCTCCTTAGTTAGTCACTTTTTGATAGTAGACTTGATGATTTTGTTTATTGTTTCCACCTTCCCGTTTGCTTGTGGATGAGCTACTGTTGAAAAGCTCTTCTCAATTTGAAAGCATTTACAGAAGTCTATGAACTTGGTGCTTTCGAATTGAGTTTCATTGCCAGTGATGATTTTCTGTAGCACGCTAAACCTACAAATAATATTTTTAGTAACAAAATTATGGACTTTCTTTATGGTTATCGTGGTCAGCGGTTCTGCTTCGGCCCATTCATGAAATAATCAGTGGAAACTATAGCATATTTTGCCCCTCCTTTTGCTATTGGCAGAACACCAATCAAATCGATTCCTCATATTGCAAATGGCCATAGGCTGACCATCTGTGTTAGCTCCATTGAAGGAGTTCTTTTAACTTTACTGAATCTTTGGCAATGATCACATCTTTTGGCATATTCTACAGCATTGCGGTTAATCGTTGGCCAGACGTATCTGTATCAAAGAACATTCTTTGCATTCGCCTTCATGCACCTCTTTTAGGATTCGTCGGGCCTCATTTTTAGACATACATCTAAGTAGAAGGGTTGAGAATCCCCTTCAATAGAGTATTCCTCTTATATCATGAATCGCGGTGCCTTTCGAAGAAGTTTTTTCCGTTGGTTCTAGTCAGTCGAAAGAGTCCTTGTAAGTAAATAGTCCTTTATCGGCATCATCCACGTCTCTGGTCGTATGATGATCTCAAGGATCCAGTCGACGTTCATTTCTTCTATGCTTGGGGTGGTTAGAGTTTCGACTAGGACTGGCCCCATTGACTGAGTGTCTCCGGAGCTTGCCAGTTTAGCCAAATAATCGACCTTGGTGTTTTTCTCCCATGGAATGTGAGTTATGGTGTAATGTTCGGTGTCACTTAGCAGCTCTTGCACTTTAGACGGGTACGGAGCAAGATTCTTCCCTCAAGCCTGGTATTCCCCCTTTACTTGGCAGACGAATAGCTGGAATCACTATGGATGTGAGCGGATTTTATTTTGAGCTCTTTCATAACTTTTAATCCTGCTATCAATGCTTCATATTCTGCTTCATTATTTATTGCAGGGAATTCGAAGTGTAAGGCATAGCGAATGGCTCGTTCCTCGGGGGTTTCAAACACTACTCCTGCCCCCAAACAAAGATTGTTGGATGCGCCATCAACAAAGAGTCTCCATTGCATTTCTACATCCAGCTGCGTTTCTTCCTCTTCATTCCATATAGTAAATTTAATGATGAAGTCTACTAATTCTTTCCCATTGATGGCCTTCCTTGGATGGTATGTGATATCATATTAACTCAGTTCTATATTTAACTTGAGAAGTCATCTGGAAGTTTCAAGTTGATACCACACTTGCTTCAAGGGCTGGGCAGTCAACACTTTGACTGGATGAGCCTGAAAGTATGGTCGTAACTTCCTAGATGCGATCAAGAGACAATACCTAGTTTTTTCAGTTTTGGGTAATTTTTCTCAACTTCGGTAAACCGCTTGCTAATTTAATACATAGATCGTTGGATTTTCGCTTCTTCACGCACTAGGGCGCCACTCATAAATGAACAGGTCTTCTCTATCCACATGCTTTGATAGGATTGGTAAAGCATCCATGTGCCGCAGCAATTCTTCGAATGATGTTTGACAAGCTTCACTCCATTCGACGTTCTTCTTTCCTTTCTTCGGTGCATCGAAGAATGGTATAAAGTTGTGGTTGCTTTCGAGATAAGTCGACTTAGTGTTGCGACCTTCCCATTCAAGCTTTGCAGTTCGTTATTTTTTGGAGCTTGAACTTATCACACTGTCGTTATGTTTTGGATTTTCTCCAATGCCCCTGGCACTTACAAGGAATCCTAATAATTTTCTAGAAGCTACTCTGAAGTGACATTTGAGCGGATTGAGTATCATTACGTACTTTAGGAGTATTTTGAACATTTCAGCGAGATTATCCAGGTAGCTAGCGGTTGCTCGTGATTTGATTAAAATCTCGTCCATATAAACCTCCATAGTGTTTCCAATTTAGCGCTTGAACATGGTATTTACTAATCTTTGATAAGTTTCCTCGACATTCTTTAAACCGAATGGCATTACCCTGTTGCAGTATAGGCCCAGATCGATGATGAAGCAGGTTTTTTCTTGCTCAGGTTCGTACATCAGGATTTGGTTGTACCTGGAGTAGGCATCCATGAGTGATAGCAGCTCATGTCATGCTGCTCCGTCCACATGCTGGTCAATTCTGGGGAGAGGAAAGCTGTCATTCGGGCAAGCTTTGTTTAAGTCTGAATAATCGCTACAGGTTCATCATTTCCCATTGGACTTTTTGACTAAGATCGGTTAGATACCCATTCAGGATAAGGTGCATTATGGATAAAACCATTGGCCATTAACTTGTCTACCTCTTCTCTTAACGCCTTGGACCGTTCAAGACTTAGGCTGTGCCTCTTTTGCTTTAATGGTGTGAACTTGGGGTCAGTGTTGAGCACGTGGCATGCGACTTCTGGTGACACCCACACATATCGGAATGCGTCCATGTGATCACATCCAAGTTGGCGTGAAGAAATTAAGTAAGCTCTAAACGCATCATGTTTCCAAGGTGAGATCCAATTTTCAAGACTTTAGTTGGGTCGTCTATATCGACCGGGATAGACACCATCAATTCTGCCAATGCTGCCCGTTCCTCGCCTGAACTCTTCTTTATATGGTCCAAAGCCTTGTCGAATTTTCTATTGTTCTTAATCCAGGGGTGGCTCTATAATTTTTATTCGGAAGGTTCACGGATGTGGAGAGTTCTCCCCACATCCTTCCCTTTTTCCCTTCTTTTGGATTCATGTAACTCCACAATGTAACATTCTATGGCAGTGCACCGATCTCCTTTCACCACTTCGATTCCATTTACAGTAGGGACTTCATGGTTAGACACTATTGGGCCAGGGCTATTCTGAAATCTACTAGAGCAATCCGCCCCAAGAAGGCGTCATATGCGGACATTTCGTCCATGATTATGAAATTCTAAATGAGGGTGACTCATTGATCACCCACTCCGTGTTCCACTAGCACGTCGATTGTTCCCACAGGTTTCTTGGGTTCATCGGTGAATCTTTGGATCTTTGTTTGGTATGTAGATATGATTTTCATGCCGATCTTCATTTGATCAAAAGTACATTTTAAAGTATATTAACAGAGCTTCCCCTATCGACTAGCACTCATCGAACAACAACATGACCGATTCCAACTGTTACTACCATTAGATCGAGAGTCGGGGCATCGATCCTTTCAGTGTCTCGATTTTAGAACACTATGTCATCACTTAATACTTTCGGCAGGTTGGCTGGAGTTTCATCTTCTACTAAGAGACATGATTCCTTTGGAGCATGCTTCAATGAACTTGTATACTGCTCCATCTCCCCTCAGCTTCTTTGTGCGAAGTGTGATCCCCTAGATATTGTTCTAATAATAAGTCTTTGGTCAGTTTATTTGGACCCTTCTTCACTGGTTCTGGCTTGATTCCTTCGTTCCCTAGGAGGCTGAGGAGTCATGGGTTGATCAGGGTTCCGTGACTTTCTCACGCACTGCTAGAGTTTGTTTTCTCGGACAATTCCTCAATGAGATTCTTCAGATGGTGTCATCCGCTTGCGTTGTGACCATGAGTCTCATGGAAGCGGTAGAACTTTCTTGTGCATTTTTTTGCTCAGTTACTTCCTTCCTATGCAGTTTTATGTATTCCACAGTCCCCTATGTTGCGAGATAAATATTTTTCGAAGTGTCATTTAGAGGGGTATAGCCTTCGGGCCTGAACCCTTTTAGTCTTTTATTGTTGCCATGACCATTCCTTTTATTGGGGTTTTGATTTTTTCTCTTTTGATTTTCATCTTTCCCCATGACTCCTTCAGCGGTTCAAGAAGCATGCATGATTTGATTCATTGCTACATCACTCTGTCCGATGTTCATCGGTTGCACATTGGTAGACTTCCTTTCTAGCTCTTACGCTTCCTCCAATCTTAAGTGTTAACTTGCTTTGCGATTAAAGTCTTTCCTTATGGTGGGTTGCTTCATCTTAATATACATTCCGAGTTCTCTCTCCGGGTGAATGACATGGACTAACACCATAAATATCTTCGTAGGGGTTGCTCACTTCCTCATCGCAGTATTGAGCCTGTTCATGAAGGATTTCAGCGATTTGTTGCGTCTCTGGAATAACTCAAATAGGTACATGACATCTTTTGGTTGCGCGGTATGGAGCTTGAACTGATCAAGGAATCTTGTTGCTAGTTAATAAAAGCTTGAGTTAGATTTTGGCGGAAGCCTGGTGAACCACATAGATGCAATTCCTTCAAGAAATATTGGAAAACATCTACACCGAACAGCTATAAAGGCAATAGCTCCATCCATGTACCAACTATATTTGTACAAATGGGATTTTGGGTCCTTTGTCCCTTCGAAGGATGGATTGGTTGGCATTGTGAATTTTTTCAAATATTTCTCATTCAAGATTTCATTAGTAAAGGGAATCCAACTTGGTGCAGATCCACATTCATCATCTCTTTGTTTTTACTCTATCCATTAATCGATTGACCATGTCTGCTATGTATGCCTCTGATGTCTGGTAATCTTGGGGGCGGCAATCGGTCACTACACCAAGTTTTTGACTTTGCAAATGATCTTGGCGAGTAAGTTGAAGCCTAGGCTCTCCTGTCTTTGGGAGAGCCACTCCTACGGGATCTCGTTGGCTTGCAATTGGCCTGATTGTGGCAGTTTGGATGTTCCTAGCATCATCGAATGCAATGGCATTCTCTTCCAACTTGTTGTCTTGCTCTCCATCTTTTGAATCAGAGAGGTCCATAGCTATATCTTCTTGTGGGGTATTTTCCCCTTGATTCAAGACTTGGTTGCCTTGCGGCTAGCGAGGTACTCGTATTTCTTCCTCATTGAGTTCCATGGTTCTTATTGTCACTCTTTGTTGCGGTGGTTTTCCGTTTCTTATGTTTAGAACCAAAACGGAAGTATTTTCTTGTTCTACAATAACCGTGGGTTCAGACATAGTTCTTGGAGCAGATTTTATTTACATAAGAGAGCATTAAGCTTATCCATCAGAACCTTCTGGCTACTTTCCATCTTTTGGTTGATTTCGTTAACTATCTTATTCAACTCATCCCAAGTAACAACTTTGTGTTGACCGGAGGATGATGGCGGTTGTTTTCCTAAGTTAGCACCATTTACTTCAGTATGTTGAAGATTAACATCTTCTCCAACTATTACTACTCCTATGGACCTTCCAAAGGTAGTTCTCCTTCTTCCAGGAGTCATTGATTCCAATCGGTAAATCTTTCAAGCAAAGATTGGAGATCTAACTTCTGGACCTATGGGATCTAAAGTAGATAGCTAGATTTGAACTCTGAGTTGGGTTCTTAGTGAAAGCATCAAAATGTTAACCCAAAAATGGATCAATACCCTGGTTTGAGTGTGAAAGCACAAGCCCTATTCTCATAGAGCAATAATATAGATAACAGGTGTAGAAAAAAGCAGTGAGAGAAAGAAGACGGGAAGCTTTTTATAGTGGTTTGGCTGTTAACGAAGCCTACGTCCACTTTATAATTTCTATTATAGACTAATTGCTATTGCAAGAAGTCTTTGATTACGGAGCTTTTGATTGTCCTTAGCTAGATTGGATCTCCAAGGTTAGTATCCACTGGAGAATTATAGTGAATCCCTTTAGAGATTGTTGTAAGGGACGTGAACAGTGAAGAAAGTTTCCAACAGAGCTTCAGCAACCAGTCCGAAGAAGATCCTATTTGTGTTGCAGGTGGGATGATATTTATAGAGATCGAAGAGCTTCTAGGCTAGGCCTGTTCGCCAATTGCTTGCAGATGGACATAGGAGGATCCAATAGACCTTAGCTCATGACCCAAGCCAAAGGCCTGGATCGCAAGCGATCCATGGTCTATGGATTGCTAGTGATCCACAGTAGTAGCTCAAGTGCGAGATAATTACTTAGCTCTATTTTCTTCTTCGCTTAGCTTAGGTCGCCATGATTCCATGATCAAGTATGGATCGCTGGCGATCCATGCTGTATGGATTGCTAGTGATCCGTGGTATATGGGTCGCTAGCGATCCATACACTTAGCATGTTTTGTGCTTTGTCTTTTAAGCCTTCTTTGCTCCCCATATGCCATAATGACCCAATGTCATATGGATCGCTGGCAATCCATAGTGTGTGGATCGTTAGCGATCCATGCACGTAGATTATTTTCGAACTTTGATGTGTCTGGAATGCTTTCGTTTCCTTGTATCAATGTTGTTCGTGTAGTCTCGTTGCATGTCGCTTTGTTTTGATGATGATTTACTTGCTAGTTGTATTTAGCTGTTGATTGGACTAAACGGATGCTTGTCTCTTGGTTTAGTCAAACTCAGTCGTTGCTTTTGTAATATGACCTTGCACCCTTTAACATGTTGTTTTAGCCCTTTTGGTTGAGTTCCGAACTATTCTAACTCCATCAAGTCATTTCATCTTCTCTTGGATCCTGATGGGTTAAAAACTCGGATAACAGTTAGGTTAAATTTGTCTATGTACTACTTTGCAAAAAGGTGGGTTATCAACTACTTGTAGTGTGCAGTTAAGATCGACTGCTATTTCTAATCAAAGTACCGCCATATTGTCAAATTTATAAGTTCGACTAGTATTGATCGAAAGGATTACTTATAGGTAGAGAGATGATCCATTGTTTACTAAAAGGTTAGATGATTGGAAGGCCGAACTAAGATTGATGATTTAAAGGATTTTAGACGGGACCACAATGGGTGGTTAAGAAAGAAGGGATGATTGTGTGTTCCAAATGTTAGTGACCTAAGGAGGATGCTCTTAGGGAATATCATCGATCAATGTTTACTATTCGTCCTGAAGGAACTAAAACGTATCAAGGTATAAACAGGAGTTTGTTCTAGAAAGGTATGAAAAGGGATGTAGGCTTATAGGTAAAGTAATGTATGAATTGCCAGCAAGTGAAAGTCGAGCATAAGAAGCCAAGTGGTTTGCTTCAACCTTTAGATATACTAGTTTGGAAATAGGATTCTATATCCATGGATTTTATTGGCAGGTTGCCAAGGTTGAATAAGGAAAATGAAAGTATTTGGGTTACAGTATATTGACTAACAAAGAGTGCACACTTTATTCCCATTAAGCCGATAAGGACGACACCTATATTTACTATGTTGTTCATGAAGAATATTGTTAGACTGCGTAGGATTCCTAGTAGTATAGTCTGTGACAGAGATATTTTATTTACTAATGAGTTTTAGAATAGTCTACAAGAAATATTAGGTACCAAGCTTAAGATAGGTGTCGCTTATCACCCACAGACGGATGGTCAGTCAGAGAGGTCAATAAGGTACTTAAAGATTTGTTGAGAGCTTGTGTGCTAGATTATGGTGGGTCATGGGAATACCATTTATACTTAGTTGAATTTTCCTATAATAATAGTTATCAGACTAATATAGAATGGCGTCTTTTGAAGATTTGTATGAAAGGCAGCGAAAATCCCCGTTATGTTGGTTAGAGATCGAAGATTCATTGGTTCATGGTAAAGGTATGGTGAGGAAAGCCACAAAAAAAATTAATTTGATCCGAGCATGGATGAAGGAGGCTCAGACCATGTAGAAAGGCTACGCAGATAAGTGGCGTATGAATCTAGAGTTCTCATTTGGAGATCATGTTTTAATTAAGATATCACCACGGAAGGTGTGATACGCTTTGAAAAGACAGGGAAACTGACACCTAAATATCTTGGATTGTTTCTTAATATAGAGAGGATTAGAAAGCTCGCGTACCAAGTAGAGTTACCGAGTATTTTGGCAGGAGTTCATGATGTTTTTCATGTTTCTCATCTTAGAAAGTATGTGCATGATTCATAGACTAATATTTCTCCGACCGCTTTGGAAGATTTAGTAGTAGAACGGGATCTGACTTTTGTTAGGCATCGGATCATATTGTAGCAAGAGATGAAAAGAGGTTAAGGAACAAGACAGCCGGTTTGGTGAAAGTCCAATGGAGTAAAAACGAGAAAAACTATACTTGGGAGATAGAGGACAAGATTAGGGATACTTATTCAGAGTTGTTATGATGGTATGTTCTATATTCATTTTATAGATTTTATAGCCGGTAGGATATACTAGCATTGTCTGTAATAGTTGATTGCATGATTGATATACTTTTTATGTGACCCTTACTGAATTTAGAGGATGAAATTCTTTAAGGAGGAAAGCCTGTAACTCCCTTAATTTTAGTTTAATATTATTCAGGAAATTTAACTGAAATATTAAATAGAATAATACAGTGGGACATAGGGATGAGATTTTAATAAGGTCAGGCTTTAACTAATCAAGTAATAATATTGTTTTAAAATTAACAAAGGAAAGAATAAATTAAAAGGGCAGAAGAGGAATCTATCTTTTATCCATTATACTCTCACCCTTTAGTTCATTCTCATTTGACATTCATAAATAATCACAAAGAGGAAATAAGGATGGCCATTAACCAATGTAGAAGGAAGAACAAATCAAAGAGGATTCAAAAAGGAAAAACCTTATGAAAACTAAACCCCATCAAATTTCAATTTCACTATCCAATTTAAGATAAATAAAAATAAACCATCTCTATTATTTGTGTTTAAATTCAGTTATGGGTAATTTTCGAATTTATCCTGTTTGATTTGTCATGTTATGGATGTTTAGTTATTGTTTGGATAGAATAATGATTTATGGAATTCTTATGAAATTATTTAGATAAGTTTTAAGGGTAAAACATAAAGTTTTTTATCTCCAATCAACTTGATTTTCTAATATGTTGCATAAAAACATTAATTTGGAAATGGGTTTTTAATTTCATAATTTTCCAAATTAAAACGAATAATTTATGAATTTCCTAGGGAGTAACAGTGTTTATTTCGGGTTTTATTTATTAAAAATAATTAAATAATTATTTTGGTCTTGAAATTTTTATATACGAGAGAATATGTTAATTCTGATTTTAGCGATTTTTGAGGAATTTTCCCAAGAGATTATGATTTTGTATGAAAATGTTATGCTAGAAAAGCATATAAATTAATACTAATCATAGGTATTAATTATTTTAAGTTGATTAATGTTTTTGGAATTATGAAACTGATTTGCGGTAGTTTTCTAAAAGGCAATCGGTAAAGTTTGTTTTGAACCAATATAAATTTGACAAGGAAAAAGAGTTGGTCAAAACAAAAGGTTTTTAATAGAAATAAAATAGTTTTTATGATAACTACGACAATGCCACCGATATGCGGCATTGCCATGACGTTCAGTATTAACAATAGGTGGTATCATGTCATCTAAGGTAGGCGACATGAAGCCATGCATGTGATACTTATGCCGTAAGTATGCGATGCATTGTGTCATGCATCCCCATTGATGTTATGTGAATACCACATATCACGGGTATATGATATATTGATGTCGTAAGTAATCAATGCCAATAGTTTTCAGCATTCTTAAATTTATGCCGCAAGTCTTCGAGCTGGTTTTAAAGGATGTCGCATGTCACCAATGCCGCATACCATTATTTTCGGTGTCATTTATTTTCGATGTTAACTATATTTAGGCAATAATGCCGCATGTCGACAACCCTTAAGTTGCGACATTGTTTTATGAAGCCAATACTAAGGTGTTAAAGGTTTTGATGCCGCAAGTCATCATTTTCAATATAAATTGTTTAATGGCGATGATGCCGCTAATTTTCGTATGTATGTGGCGTAATAGCCGAAGTACTATCACTATGTCACAAAGTGAATCAGACAACAGCAATCACACAACATATGGTAAATTTTATGTTATCCTACTTTTTCTCACAACATATAAAAAAAATCATATGTTGTGTGACACAACAGCGATCAAACGACATTTGTTTTCAGACAATATTTATCTATTGATTAATTGAAAATTATAAAAATTTTAGTTTTGGCTGCGTATCAATATTTTGGTTCCCTCTCAAAACCCAATCTCTAAATAAATTTATCCTTTATTTCCCACTCAAAAGTCAATCTCTCAAAACCAAAATTTATATCCCTCTTTCACTCTCAAAACCAAAATTCTTATTTATTGTTGCTGATACCCTCTCACTCTCAAAACCAGAACCCATTCTCCCTTTCACTCTGTATTCCTCTTCGTGCCCTCTTTTATCTTCATTTGAAATTAGGGTTTTGAATTTTGATAGCGGCCCCTGGAAACTTGTTTGAATCGTCCGCCTCCTTTTGTCGATGCTCACGTTCCTTAATTTCCAGCGATTGAATTTGTGGTTGCTATCACTTGTCGAGAGTTACTGTTTAATTGCTCGATATGATTTATGCCTCTTTTAATTTTGTTTTGTTCTTGACTTTGATTATATGCCAATGAAGAATTGGGTACTTTTATAGGTTTGAGAATTTCAATTTGAATTTTTCAACTTCTTTGCTCTCGATTTTCTATTTGATGCTAGAATTATCTAATTTTCTGATTAATGTTAGTATCATCTGATTTTTTGATCGAATGACTTCGATCTCTGACTTATTATTTCTGCACTTGAGCTTGTTATCTGGTTTCTGATTGCCCCATGCTAATCTGAATTTTCGATACTGATTTTCTTTAATGCTGATTTGAAAACAAAGTCATATGTACACTTGTTGATGTTGCCACTTCTTTCAATGTGCATGTAACGACCTGGAATTTTAGGCAATATCAATTTAATAATATGTATTAATAATTAAATTGATTTGATAATTTTTCTTTATAATTTTAATTTAAATTGATAAATATAATCTTTAAATGGTTAATAAATATTTAATCTGGTGATTTGATCAATAGCTTTTTAACAATTTAAAGTTGATGAGAATTATTTGTCAAAGCTAATAAAATTTTATTCTATTTATAATATATATATATATATATATATATATTTGATATATATTTTGAATAGGAAATCTTTTGTTTTAAATAAAAATTGAATTTTCAAATTGTAATATATATGTATGTATATGTTATAATTTGATCTTGTTTTGAAATTTAATTTAATCTATTTATAATTTATATATGTATGAATTGTAATTTAAAGCTTTGTTTTAGAATTAATATTTTCAAAAGTTAATTTAGATTAATTCAATTATTTTCAAAATATAAGATAATTATTTATTTTAAATATGATAGTTTAAAAGGGTTTAATCAAAGACTTGTTTTTGTTTTCTTTAAAATGTTTAAATTTAAAATGGTTATAAATGTATATATATATAAATGTTCTAGATTTTAAAATTACATGTATAAGAAAATATATTTGTGTTATAATTAGTTTTAGAATATTTTCTTTTAAAAGTAAATTTATATACATATGTAAATATTTATTAACAAAGTAAATTAAATAAGTAAATTATATTTACATTTAAATTAAATAAAAATTTATTAAAAATACAAAGACATGTGTAACCATATTAACACCCCTTAATAACATTTGTAAAGCTATTAAGCAAATTGAGTGACAAGTGTCTTCATTTAAAATTTATTTTCTTTAAATTTTTATTAGCATAACATAATTCATTTAAAACATAAAGAAATTTGTTTCTCTTTCATTTTCCAAACTTTCTTTCTTCTTCTCAAATTATTTTTCTTCCTTCATGATTTAAAGAGAAAATCAGAAATCTTTCTTAAATCTGAAATTCAAAACCACAAAAACAAACCTGGAAGTAAAATCTGCAAATTAAAGTTCTTCATATCAACTTCAACCTGCAAATTCAAATCATCTGCAATTCAAAGGGGTTTTCAAGAGCAACTGCAAGTTCAAGATCAATTTCAACTTTTAAAACATCAGATTGAGGCATGCAAAGATTTCGAACATCAAAGCCTTTTTCCAGATTTATGATTCAAAGCCTGGAATAAAATTTAAACCTGCTCTGCATAAATAAGGTGAGTAAATTCTTTTAAAAACAGTTTTTAACAAATATGTAGTTGAATTTATTGTTGCATGTGTTGAATTTGCTATGATATTGAATGCATGTTTACATTAGAATTGTTTTTTATGCATGATTTAGGGATGTCTGAGTATAGATGAATCTGTAAAGTTCATCTCTGTATTTTACAGGAGTTGTTCTTCTTTAAGAAAAATTCAAAATCTTTCAATCTAAAGTATATTAGATCTTGGCATATGAATGAAAATTGTTTGTTAATGTTTAATGGTAATTTTAAAAATAGTTTGGGAAATTTTTAGTTTACAAATAATTTTAAATAAGACTAACAGTAAAAAAATACTGATACGTATGAAAAATCAACATCCTTAATTTTTGATCTGGATTACATGAATGAATTAATGGTTAAAAATCATGATTTTTAATACATATTTCATGATTTTTAGTTTGATGAACCATGAGAATTTTAGGGTTTGTTCGAATTGGGGTTTTGAGAGTTTGCCGTTGATCGGCGTGGTGATTGGAGCTGGAATCTTGATCGAAGCTTGTTTGTATGTTGGGGATGGTGGGAAAAATGTTCAAGAATTTTTCAAGTGGCCGAGGAGTTTGAAATCGATCGAACTAGGGTTTTATTTTAGTTTTTGTTCGGCTTTGCTGTCGAGTTGATTTCGTCGTTGAAGAATGGACCGGAGTCGTTCGAATTTTGGGAAGATGTAGCTTGTGGACGTGGCGTATCGATGGTGTGGTCGGCGAAGATCATCGGCGACGAGTTGGTCAGCGGCGATGGGTTTTCTTTGGTTCGAGCTTCTGCAGTATTTTCGAACATTGAGTCGAATTTTGATTCGCGTCCACATTCTTGAATCTGGGTTGGTTTTCGTGTTCGCACGTGGTCGAGTGGTTGTAGGGGATGGTTGCGACGATCGCCAGAGGACGACGGCGTTGGTGCATGTGCACCATGTACGTTTTGTACACTGGGAATTTGAATTTTTAAGGGAAGACGAGTTTCTCTTGGGTATGGGTTCGTGCAAGCGTCGGGTTGGCCTCGAAGAAGATGGTGTTGGGGATTAGCTACGGGGCAGCCTCGTGTGATATGGTTTACGACTCGAGTATTTTTAGTTGTTTTCTGGTTTGTTCTGTGTAGATATTAAGTTGCATATGAAACTCGAGTTTGAATTAATATAGATCAAGTATTAAGTTATAAAACAAGTTTTATAAAAGAAAACATTCAAAGTTAAAAACTTGTTGTTTTGAAATAAAGTTAATCAAACTTTTAAAAGTATAAATTGAATTTATTTTGAAATTTTAAATTGTTTAAGATGTTTGTTTTTGAAAGTAACTACCTTAATTAAATTTTGAATTTCAATTTAAATGAATGTTTGAATTTAAAGTATTAAATCAAAGTTTAAAGTAAAGTTTTAAGTAATGTTTTTAAAAAACTTAAGTTTCAAATTCTATTTAAAATAAATAAGTTTGAATTAAATAATTAAAGTGTTTTAAATTTTAAATTTGATTTCTAAATTCCTTATTTTAAATAAAGGTTATTGTTATAATTTTAGAAAACCAAATAAAATAATTTGTTTTTAAGTTATTAAAATTTGATTAATTCCAAATAATTTATTTATGAAGATAAATATGGTAAATTTATCTTTGTTATAAACTTATGGATACTTAATAAATATGATTTGTTAATAAGTAAAGAGTTTAATTAAGATTAATGCTTATCTTAATTAATTAAGGGAGATCTTTAAATATAAGAAGTTAATTAATTAATTATTTAATTAATTTTAAATAATTAGTTAATTGTTTATTAAATTTTAAATAATCACTTAATTATGAATTAATTAAGTGTAATTACTTAATGAAGTAATTATTGGTTAATTATTAAATGTAATTAAGAATGGAAATTTCTTATGAAAGTAATTGGTGGAAATTACTCATGGAGTAATTAAGTTGAAGTGATTAATGGTTAATCACTAGATGTTATTAATCTAAGGATTGATTAATACGATTGTTTTGAAGTTAATTAATTATAGAGTAATTAATTAATTAATTAAGGAATATTTAATCATGGGATTAATTATTTGTAAGGTAATTAATTAAGAGATAATCATCTAGTGAAGTAATTAGAAGATAATTACTTATGTAGGTAATTAAGAGTTAATTACTTAATTAATTTACTTAATTAATTAACGTGATTAATTAATTAATTAATGAGATTAATTTAAGATTAATTATTAAGTGTAATTAATTAAATTGTAATTAAATAATAAAGTAATTAATTAAGGTTATTGATTAATAATTACTTAATGAAGTCACTAAAGATTAATTAATTAGAATAATTAATCAAAGGGTTAATATAATTAAATAAGAAGTTAATTGATTAAGATAAGTAATTACAAGTTGTTAATTAATGTTTATGATTAATGAGATGATTAATTATAAATTAATTATTTAATTAATTAAAGGAATTATTAATTAATAAGGATTATTAGTTAATATAATTAATGAATTAATCAAGATTGATTAATGGAAGTTATTAATTTAAGTGTGATTAATTAATTGTAATTAATTAACGTTTAATGTAATTAATTATAGTTAATTAATTAATGGAAGCAAATGTAGGATCATTAATGATAGTAATTAAATGATAATTACTGAATATGGTTAAGGTTAATTACATGAATGTAATTAAAGTATAATTAATCAAGGAAGATTAATTAAGGAAGATCATTAAGAGATCACTAATTTATTTATTTGGAATACATTAATGAAGAAGGATTTAGATAATCCAATTGATTAAGAGTTAATCAATTCTGTTTATGGATGATTGATTGATTGATTGATTACCAATTGATGATTGATATTGGGTGATTGGTTGATACTAGATGATTTGGATATCTCTGTTATGTGATATGCGGCTTTGTGATATGAATGTTTGATATGATTTATCTATTGTGATAATGTGATTTATCTATCTGTTTATATCATCCTGAATATAAGTTTAATAGTTTAAACCCTTAAAACAACTTGGACATTAAAATGATGTTTGGATTTCGGTGAGACCTGGATTGGGTTTCCATATTTGGATAATACGAAAACCACATCGATCCAAATTAAACGTTAGGTCGTGAATCCAAGTGGAGCTAGTGAAGACTCGAGGTGTAAGAACTATTCGTCGGTATAACTCTGGGGGTGATTCCGTGATGAGTTTGACGGAGATAGTACTTATAGGTTCGACATGGTGATCTGGAGTGCAAGGGCTGTGGTCGTTGACTCTGCGGGTGATTCCAAAATGAGTGCAATGATATAGTGCCTTCGGTTTCGTTCGAAACCGGAACGAACTTGTATGGATTGAATGCTTTCAGAACATCGTCAGGTGGACGATGAGCATTCTAAGATAGATGTGTTCTGTAACGACCCGAAATTTTCGAAGCCGAAAATTCCAGATAGTTATGAAAAAGAAGAAAGAGATAGAAGAAGAAGAAGAACAGAAACAACAACATCTCACATTCGAGGTGGATAAAATATAATGATAAATAATAACAGTCTACAAAAAATATTATATTTGTCGATTACATTTTAATACATCAGAGTTACACAAATATTCAACACTGTACTTATACAAATTAGCATGTCTCAGATTTACAATATTATAATACAGCGGAAATACTCTACATGTTCCTGTCATCCAGCTCGCCTCCTGAGCTTCAGAACGTCCTTAACTGAAAATCTGTAATACTCGGTCTGACCCGAGCATTAAACCAAAGTAACACCCGGGTCAGGCTGGAAACCAGCGTGAGTGAACCAACTAACATGGAATGCCAAAGCAAACAACTTATATAAACCCGGGTAACTTATATCAATTTAACAAATTCACAATTTGCTATAGACAACACTTATTCCACACGTCAATTTCTAAGTACCAAACTTAGATAAAATAATCCAATTCACTTAAATCATTTCATTCCAGCCTATTGGTTTCACAAATCAATTTATAAAAATTCGAAGTGGTTTCGGGTATTTCCCAATAACCGACCCAGGTCTCTTCGAAACTCATGTTATCCTAACCCAAGTTATTCAAATGAAATACACAACATTTCATATCAGAGATATTAACTCATTCAAAACATCCAATACCATTCAATCATCCATAAGCAAAGCTTAGTCACATACAAATCGATTCAATTGATTCTAATTGAATTTCAAACCTCAATCACTTAGATTCCTTCATTTAAACTTTAATTAGTTCCATATCAATTAATTAGTCAACCCATTATTATTCATCTTAATTAATCACCCTGGATTAATTAGTTTTCAGTTAAATTCGAGTAATTATCTTTAATTAATTTCACGTTATTAATTATCCTTAATCCCAATCAATAAGTAATCCTAATTACTTCATAAATTAATTTACAATATTAATTACATTAATCCTTAATTACTTATATTAATTAACTTCTCATAAGTCACTTACATTGATTTGTTTTCTTAACTAATCAATCTCTTTTACATCATTAATTATATAAATTAATGATTTCTCATTTACATTTCAATTTATTCTAATCTAATTTAATTACTCTTTTTATAATGGAAGCTTAAAGGAATTTAAAACCAAATTTATTTTTAAATTCAATTCGGTTTACAGTTGCACTTTGACATTCAAGTTATTAAAACACTTAATATTTTAAAACTTTATTTGTTAGATTTAACTTGGATTTAGAACTTGTTTTAAACCTCTACTTTACAATTTAACTCCAGTCTTTAAAATCACTTTTATTTCTTTCCAATTCATTTTTATTTTATTCTATAATTATTTCGCTTCCAAATTTTCACCCTTATTCTTCTTTCAAAAATCCAACCTTATATATCCCGATAACTCAGGGTATCGAAATATCCAAGCAACCTACAGCATTTCAATCTTCCAATTACCAAAAATATTCATCATAGAATATCAAACATTCATGTATATACTATATGTTGCTATATAATATAGCACATCGATTCAATTCAACCATTCAACCAAATTCGTAAATTTAACCATTTAAATTTAAATAAAAAGGAAATCCAACAGAGCGAGATTTACTCACCTTTGCTTTTTATTTGCTGTCCACTTCAAAATTGCCTTGACTTGGTTTCCTAGTTTATAACCTTGTATAAACATTACATAATTTTTTATCAACATTCGAATCAATTTGAACAATTAAATTTCCATTTAAAATTTAATTAACCAGTGATTTCATTTTTAAACAAGTAGATTTATTTTAAACTAATTTCCTTTTTAATAGAATATTTTAACATCCAAATAATTAAATAAGTTAATTAAATAAATAAATTTTCAAATATACACTATGATATTTTATTCTTTATAGATTCAAACATCTATCCCTAAAT
Organism: Allium cepa; assembly: GCA_030765085.1. Lineage (NCBI taxonomy): Eukaryota > Viridiplantae > Streptophyta > Magnoliopsida > Asparagales > Amaryllidaceae > Allium > Allium cepa. Next base: position 437,827,284 of record CM060943.1, read on the forward strand.
AACATTCTTTGGCATTTAAAATCCTCATATACTTTTCTTTTCTCTTTACTATATACAAATACATTAAAATTTTCTTTTTCTTCTACTATTTAAAAGTTTTAGTTATATACATATGCCATACAGAGTATAACTATTATTATTAAATTTTCGAAATATGTAAATTGTGTGTGTGTGTATACATACACTTTGCTGTAGTTTATTATATTTTTTATGTATATAAATTGGAAAAAGAATTATACCTCACTGGTACGAGCTAAGAGCAGAACATCCCAATTCGAGCACCATCTATCGCTTACCAGAGCCGCCTTGCCATCGCAAAACTCAACGTGAGTGCGCGATACCAGCCACGCCTCTATCTGGCGCCGCGACCCTCCACGACATCGCCTGCACCCTCCCTGAAAATATCACGACGAGCCGCGGCCCCAAAATCGACTTCGACATCGATGCCCTAAATACAGTCTCGTAGAAACGATCATCGCGAAATCAATTTCGATATTCATGTCGTCGAACCCCGAGAGGAACACGTCTTCGAGCTCAAACGAACTCGTGCGGCCAATAATGGTTTGGGGGATGAAGAGCGTCGACCGCACCTCTTCGGGATGCCTCGCGATTTCAGGACGAAGTCGAACACTTCATCAATTATTGATTCACAAATAACAACTGAAGGGAAAAGGGCTTGCGGTATTCGATTTACTTTGGAAGAATGATATTTAGGAAGAGAGGAATTCGATTTCTACTTGGCTTTGGACCCAAAGACTGCAGCCCTTTTTTTTTAAGTTTGATTTTTGAACGATTTTATTTGCCTTTCGAATCTGAAGAGGGGAAAGGAGAGAGGTCGGCCATTTTGTTTTCTTTTTTTAGTTCGATTTCAGCCCTTACGATTAGAGAGGGAGATGGCAATAAATATCAATTTGGGGAAGCTTCTTGAATACGCGTTCTTGTTAATGAAATATCTTTGACTTTTACTTTAAGTTTAATTATATTATAAAACTTCATAACCTCTCGTTAATCGCCAATTAAAATTTTGAACCCTCTTAAGGAATACCGCTAGGCGATTATAAGGTTTTACCCGCATTCCGAACACAATAGAATGTGTTTCAGAGGCTAATTTGATCGTATGCGCGAGTTACGGAAATAAACGATCAATTTTAAATTAAATCGATTAAAATAGTTTCTATGCATTTTGAGCTGTCAGGGTCAAACGACAACTCCGATTGCTACAAAAATTAAAATTCGATAATAACTAACTATTACGGATCCCATGGAACTGATTTCGTCGAATTCCGAGACTGTGCCTCGGAAGGCTATTTTTAAATTCAATTTAAACGATATATTATTAGAATTGAACAAATCACCTTTAAATTAAATTTCAACCATTCTATTATCTTCAGTATCATCATTATAAATTTTATAAGCCTTCAAATTATTTTTAACAGGCTTAATATTTCATATTCAATATTTTATCCAATTTCAAATTATATAATTCAAGAATTTAATTATCAAGTAAATATTGATATTTGAAATTCAAGTTAAAATTAACCTTTAAATGTTTTAAAATCAACTAATTATTCCAATTTAAATTGTTAAAAATGCCGAGACGTCACATCCTCCCCCCTTGAAAGAATTTCGTCCCCGAAATTACTAGATAGGAAGAATGGTTCAAAACCGTTTACCTTTTTCCCAAAACCCACAATTCAACACATCCTATCAACTATCTTTTATTAAAAACCCACTATCACCTTAACCAACTTCCCAAAACCTTCTATGGTTTCAAACAATACCCTTTTCACTCAATCATCTAAATTTCAATTTAAAACCAAATTTGGAATTATCAAAATTTTCTCAAATTTTTTTTTCTAACTCTCTAAATTCCCGAAATTTTTTGCCAGCGTCTCCTTTGCGCGGCTAGCTCGGTACAACTACAAAAGGCCTCTACGGGCACCCAAATTCCAAAAGAAAACAAAAGCCAAGTGGCTAGATCAAAATCTAATCCAATTTCATACAGAAATTTAAATACATACCTTTTTGTCGGGCAATTCACATTATCTCCTGAAATCAAATCAAATTTTCTTCACTCTTATAATCCCTGCATATCTTACTTAACAATAATATCCAATCGTAACATTTCCAATCATTTTATACATTTTCTTACATAGGTTTCATATCTATTTCAATTTAGTTTTTCCCATTTCCATATGATTTCAATTTGTCTTCAATTTTGAATATTGAATTTATCTTCCATTTATAACTGATTCATATTAGTTTCATCTACTAATTTACATCAGTTTTCAATTTGAAATCGTTTTGTCATTAACCAAATTTTTCTCAAAATTTCCAAAATTTTTGGCAGAGTCTCCTTTGTACGGAGGAGCTTTTGCAATTTGACAAGAGATATAAAAATATATACATCGACCCACTCGGTCGAAAAAAGCAAAAACAGTTCATATTTCCTATTTTTATTGCGTAGGCGTGCCTTTATTTGGCATTTTAAGCAAGCGGCTTATTTATTTTAGCATATATCGCGTCCAAAACAGCCAAACGGCCTTCGGGTACCTGTACTTACTCAATTTAAATATGTAAGTGCCATATATAGAAAATCTATTAGCATTTCACTTATATTCAATAGCTAAACACATGTATATCATAAGCAACAAGCACCAAAACGCTTTCCATAAGCGATTTATATAACTTTAAAGCTAGTTCAATTGCTTTCCATCAATTCATAAGCCATTTCATTCGGTTCAATGGTTTGCAACTCAATTTCTTCCATCCAATTGATTTTTAATCCAAACAAGGTCATATTCACTTCAACTAATTCTAAAACCAATTTATCTAATCTCTATCAACTCACAGAAATTTAATTACTTTTGTTTACACCAAACGATAATTATTGTTATTCAATTTCGACGATATTCGCTTAATAAAGTATCTTTTTTAGTTTATAACTACTTAAAATTAATTTCAACTCATCCTCTATTTAATTCCGTTTCATTTCTAAATTATTTTCCCAGCCATACATTGCATTTCATTCACCTCCTCATTGGTTTCATTTTAAAACTTTTTCATTGAGCTTGTCAACATTCAATGCTTAAAATAATATTCATTTCCCAAAAATAAATTTAACCCAAACCTTTTATTTGATAATCTTCCATTCTAATAACCCAATACCAACTAAAACCTTGATTTAATTTTTATTCAAGCAGACTTCATCAATTTATTATTTAATTCGATTAACCCATTTATCCACCCATATTCAAATTTTTAATTCACTTACTTAATTCATTTTCGAATTTATTTTATTAATACAAAGCCATTCTCAATTTTATTTCTATTCACTTGGGTTTTGTTGCAATTCAAACCATGTCTATTATAAATAAATTTCATACGACGACACTTCTCTTATATCTAATTTACTTGCAACTTTCGTTAAATATTATTCATATCACACTTGAATTTTATTTATAATTCAAACCATCACTATTTGATCCAATTCTATTTTTATTTCTATCTTTATAACATCTCCACTTATTTAATTCATTATCAAATCCAAGTCGAATTCTATTTACAATTCGAATTTATTTCCTAACTCCATTATTAATTTACAATCCATTTTATTTAACCGAGTTAAATTTTATTAACATACTTTATCAAATAATTATTTAGCTAGTTAGTTTACCTCCAACTTTTATATCAATATTCGATTTTATTACAATAAATCACCTTATTAAAATTTTCCTGAATTCAAAAATTTTCATAATTCCAGTTTGAATCTTCTTTTCATTTTCTAAAATTCCAACACTCTTATCTTAAATTTTTAGAAATGCCTTTAAATCCACATAATACTATTAAAATAGCTTTTAATAAAAATATTTCTTATAACTCGATGTCTCAACCAGTCCATCCTTGTTCTCACAGAAATTCAGTCATACGTTGATCAGGCGTAGGACTGAAAATCTATAAGTACTTGGTAAACCCGTTTTCAACGTCAGTGAAAATACTTGGAAAATAATTTTATTGAAAATATAGAAAACAGTTTTTTTTTTGAAAATAGAGGAAATATCTTTGGTGAGAATGCTCTGGAAATCATCACCTCCATCCACGGTCGCAGTTAACCCGATGGTTACGTTGTCATCCCGACAAAATCCATAGATAACTGCAGGCCTCTACGCCCCTCGATTACACCATGGAACCCGCTACAGATCACAGGTATAACTGGGGTTACGTAGCTATCACAGCAAAAACCCATATAATTGTAGGCATCAGCGCCCTCGAATTTCGCTGCCAAAAGAATGAAACTTCTCCACTCCTCTCGACCATAGATCGCAGTCTACCGATGTTGCGTTGCCTTCCCGACAAAATCAACTATAGACTGTTGGCACTCATCCTCCACACGATTTTCGCTATGGTCCCCACAGTAGATCGCAGTGACATTGAGTTACACTATCGTCACAGCATAACCCAAATGCCTCTGTAGGCATCAGCGCCTTCAACTTTCGCTGCCCAATAATCCTCAGGAACTAGTTTGTCCGGACTACTCACAGGATCAACTTTAGAACCCCCCTTAGGGCTCAAGGCAGCATCACCCGATGGCACTTCTGAGAAATTCATTTCAAGGGAGCGCCTTTTTCCCCAAGGCCATCATCAAAACACTTTATACTATACATATAGTATCTTTCAAATCATACACCTAGTATGATCTCATACAAGGCTCCTTTACACAAAATCGATTATCCCAAAATCGATAATTCTCAAAGTAAGCTTTCCAAATTTTAATATTGATTTTACCCAAAAATCAAAAGCCCTTCCAAATCCAAAGGTTCCCAAAACTTTTTTCCAAAATCCTCATAAGATCCTTTATATGTATAAAAATTCAAAAACTTTGGAACCTTTCAAACTTGTATAAAACTCCTTTTATACTTCAAATACCTTCAAAAATTCTTTTCAATATCAATTTCATTCAAACCCGTACAACATACACATATCATCCGTACGTTATACCAATCTGATCGCTTCACTCGATCACATAATTTCACTTCCGAACTAGTATCATCCACCCGACTTCCTAGTGCGGACACAGATCTGGTTTCTTGATTAGAAACCGTCATTCTCCTTGCATAGCCATAACTATGATAGAGAATATCCAGAACTAATCAACAATCCATATCCAGGCTCGCCGTCGAAAATCGAGTGAAAAATCCCAACCCGGATCGATAAACTATCTCGAAATTCTGTGCTCGAATCTGGATCAAATCGCTATGCGAATAGAATAATCTACGTACATCCTACATAATTATTCACATCGATTATCAGTCAAATCAATTTCCTTTCTATTCACATTTCCTTCAATTCCCGTTCACTTATTTACAATTGCCTTAATTCTCATTTGGATCGTATCTTCAATCCTTATCTCAGTTGGGTATTTAATCAATAATAGTTTGAACTCCGACCGGTTTATATTTAGAAAATAGCTTGAAAATTGAAAAATAGGTAAGTAGTTGAAAAATAATTATTAGTTTACAAAATAGCTATAAAATAGTTAACTAATCGTAAAATAGTTGGAAAATAGTTAAATAGTTTCAGAAATTTTAGGTAATTGCAAAATAGTTGTAAAATAGAAATTAGTTTGTGAAATAGTTGAAAAATAGTAATTATTTTAGAAAAAAGTTGAAAAATGGTTAAATACCTCAAAAAATAATTGTAAACCAAGTATAAAATAATTTGGCTTTAAGAAAGAAAGGTTGTATATATTTAATAGCTTAGAAAAATAAGTTTATATCAAAACAATTTATATTGAAAATAGTCAAGAGTCAAACTGTTCACTTCCCTAACAATTCAATGTAAATTTACACTTTCATTTAAATTGATCCAATTCCAATTTTAATAACTCCAATTTCCATCGAAATTTATTTAATTCCAATTCAAGTTGAATCAACCCTGGTTTCTTTCCAAATTAAATCAAATTCCATTTGATTTTAATCCTGTTCACTTTAATTATAATTTTAGATTATTCCAATCAATTTGAATTTATTATCAATTGAACCCATTTCAAATTCAAATCATTTCAATTTAATCCAATTGAATTTCCCATTTAAATTCTTAATCTTATACGTCTTCAATCACCAATCCAATTAATTCAAACCAAATTCAATTTTGAACTAATTCAATTTCAATCTTGAATTTAAACTACCTGGAATTATAAAAATTTGAGTTAAATTCTCAAAGGTTGGTTTAACTTTTTAAACCAAATTAACTTTTATTTAAAGTTTTTTAATCAATTTAATTTCTAAGTCCAATTCTCGAAATTCCATTTTAAATTATCTTTACTTATGTATTTCAAGGTTCAAATAAGAGTTCAATACAACTTTATTTTAAAATTTTAATTTATTACTAAATTTTATCTTCCAGTTTGAAGCCAATTCTTAAACAATTTTAATTTACAAACTCAATTATTCAAATTTTCAGTTTAAAGTGATTCCATATCCTTAATTTCAAATTAAAGTTAGATTTCCCTATTATCTCAATAATGGATATATCATCACACTTCATTCCTCATTCATTTCAACAAATCAAATTCGCAATTTAAGGATTTTTAATAACAATAGGATGATATTATCCAATTTATTTTAAAACATCCATCCATTTCCAATTTTCAGATCTCAAACCCATTTTGAGATCACACAAACTACCAATTCAAATTAACCATTTAACTTTCCAAGTTAAATTCCAATTTCATCTTAAAATCTCCAATTTAAGTTGTTCATTCAAACTTATTTAACTTCTCCCAAGTTAAGTTCGATTTACTTAATCCAATCAACCTCATTCAATCCTTAAACTTTACAATAATAATCTTCCCACTTAAAAACTTATCACTTTGGGTATCACATCCCATTCCAAATTTCAAACTCAACATTTAGAGTTTATTCAAACTATTTTTGATTTATGTATATTCCTTGTTCATACATATTATTTCCTTTACACACGAGGTCATCCTTAAATTTTAGATCACTTTTGGTTTTTAATTCAAATCAAATTTTCAAATAACCCATTGTTTGCAACAAGTCCCAGTTATCCAAATAATACTTATTTATTATTTTTCATTACTTTGAAACAAAATTTTCAAATTCTAGGACCAGATTTAGAATTTCATTTTCAATCAATTAAATTCTAATTTGGTTGTATTTCTATTTCTACTTAATTTAATTCCAATTCAAGACTTCAATTTGGTTGTATTATATTACTTCTAAATTTTAATTTCACTAATTTAACAACCAATCACCTTAATATTTATTAGAAGGAAATATTGCTTTATATATCAAAATATGTTTTTATATATAATCATTTAAAACCTTTATATAAGAAAATAACAAGTACGTGCTCATACACACACACACACACACACACACACTCAACCCATTCTAGAGTACTACGGACTCTATTTAATGAGTAACTCCCACCAGAGCCAAGGTTCTCGCTTAACCTTTCAGCTCTGATACCAAATGTAACGACTCGAAATTTTCGAAGCCGGAAATTCCAGATAGTTATGAAAAAGAAGAAAGAGATAGAAGAAGAAGAAGAACAGAAACAACATCTCACATTCGCAGCGGATAAAATATAATGATAAATAATAACAGTCTACAAAAGAATATTATATCTGCCGATTACATTTTAATATATCAGAGTTACACAAATATTCAACACTGGACTTATACAAATCAGCATGTCTCGGATTTACAATATTATAATACAGCGGAAATACTCCACACGTTCCTGTCATCCAGCTCGCCTCCTGAGCTCCAGAACGTCCTTACCTGAAAATCTGTAATACTCGGTCTGACCCGACCATTACACCAAAGTAACACCCGGGTCAGGCTGGAAACCAGCGTGAGTAAACCAACTAACATGGAATGCCAAAGCAAACAACTTATATAAACCTGGATAACTTATATCAATTTAACAAATTCACAATTTGCTATAGACAACACTTATTCCACACGTCAATTTCTAAGTACCAAACTTAGATAAAATAATCCAATTCACTTAAATCATTTCATTCCAGCCTATTGGTTTCACAAATCAATTTATAAAAATTCGAAGTAGTTTCGGGTATTTCCCAATACCCGACCCCGGTCTCTTTGAAACTCATGTTATCCTAACTCAAGTTATTCAAATGAAATACACAACATTTCATATCAGAGATATCAACTCATTCAAAACATCCAATACCATTCAATCATCCATAAGCAAAGCTTAGTCATATACAAATCGATTCAATTGATTCTAATTGAATTTCAAACCTCAATCACTTAGATTCCTTCATTTAAACTTTAATTAATTCCAAATCAATTAATTAGACAACCCATCATTATTCATCTTAATTAATCACCCTGGATTAATTATTTTTCAATTAAATTCAAGTAATTATCTTTAATTAATTTCACGTTATTAATTATCGTTAATCCCAATCAATAAGTAATCCTAATTACTTCATAAATTAATTAACAATATTAATTACATTAATCCTTAATTACTTATATTAATTAACTTCTCATAAGTCACTTATATTGATTTGTTTTCTTAACTAATCAATCTCTATTTACATCATTAATTATATAAATTAATGATTTCTCATTTACATTTCAATTTATTCTAATCTAATTTAATTACTCTTTTTATAATGGAAGCTTAAAGGAATTTAAAACCAAATTTATTTTTTAAACTCAATTCGATTTACAATTGCACTTTGACATTTAAGTTATTAAAACACTTAATATTTTAAAACTTTATTTGTTAGATTTAACTTGGATTTAGGACTTGTTTAAATATCTACTTTACAATTTAACTCCAGTCTTTAAATATCACTTTTATTTCTTTCCAATTCATTTTTATTTTATTCTATAATTATTTCGCTTCCAAATTTTCACCCTTATTTTTCTTTCAAAAATCCAACCTTATATATCCCGATAACTCAGGGTATCGAAATATCCAAGCAACCTACAACATTTCAATCTTCCAATTACCAAAAATATTCATCATAGAATATCAAACATTCCTATATATACTATATGTTACTATATAATATAGCACATCGATTCAATTCAACCATTCAACCAAATTCGTAAATTTAACCATTTAAATTTAGATAAAAAAATCCAACAGAGTGAGATTTATTCACCTTTGCTTTTTATTTGCTGTCCACTTCAAAATTGCCTTGACTTGGTTTCCCAGTTTATAACCTTATATAAACATTACATAATTTTTTTATCAACATTCGAGTCCATTTGAACAATTAAATTTCCATTTAAAATTTAATTAACCAGTGATTTCATTTTTAAACAAGTAAATTTATTTTAAACTAATTTCCTTTTTAATAGAATATTTTAACATCCAAATAATTAAATAAATAAATTTTCAAATACACACTATGATATTTTATTATTTATAGATTCAAACATCTATCCCTAAATAATATTCTTTGGCATTTAAAATCCTCATATGCTTTTCTTTTCTCTTTACTATATACAAATACAGTAAAAATTTCATTTTCTTCTACTATTTAAATGTTTTAGTTATATACATATGCCCTACATAGTATAACTATTATTATTAAATTTTTGAAATATGTAAATTGTGTATATATATACACTTTGCTGTAGTTTATTATATTTTTTTATGTATATAAATTGGAAAAAGAATTATACCTCACTGGTACGAGCTAAGAGCAGAACATCCTAATTCGAGCACCATCTATCGCCTACCAGAGCCGCCTTGCCATCGCAAAACTCAACGCGAGCGCACGACAACAGCCACGCCTCTATCTGGCGCCGCGACCCTCCACGACATCGCCTGCACCCTCCTTGAAAATATCACGACGAGCCACGACCCCAAAATCAACTTTGACATCGATGCCTTAAATACAGTCTCGCAGAAACGATCGTCGCGAAATCAATTTCGATATTCATGTCGACGAACCCCGAGAGGAACACGTCTTCGAGCTGAAATGAACTCGTGCGGCCAATAATGGTTTGGGGATGAAGAGCGTCGACCGCACCTCTTCGCGATGCCTCGCGATTTCAGGATACAAAGTCGAACACTTCATCAATTATTGATTCACGAATAACAACTGAAGGGAAAAGGGCTTGCGGTATTCGATTTACTTTGGAAGAATGATATTTAAGAAGAGAGGAATTCGATTTCTACTCGGTTTTGGACCCAAAGACTGTAGCCCTTTTTTTTTAAGTTTGATTTTTGAACGATTTTATTTGCCTTTTGAATCTGAAGAGGGGAAAGGAGAGAGGTCGGCCATTTTGTTTTCTTTTTTTAGTTCGATTTCAGCCCTTACGATTAGAGAGGGAGATGGCGATAAATATCAATTTGGGGAAGCTTCTTGAATACGCGTTCTTGTTAATAAAATATCTTTGACTTTTACTTTAAGTTTAATTATACTATAAAACTTCAAAACGTCTCGTTAATCGCCAATTAAAATTTTGAACTCCTCTTAAGGAATGCCGCTAGGCGATTATAAGGTTTTACCCGCATTCCGAACACAATAGAACGTGTTTCGGAGGCTAATTTGATCGTATGCGCGAGTTACGAAAATAAACGATCAATTTTAAAATAAATCGATTAAAATAGTTTCTATGCGTTTTGATCTGTCAAGGTCAAACGACAACTCCGATTGCTACAAAAATTGAAATCCGATAATAACTAACTATTACGGATCCAATGGAACTGATTTCGTCGAATTCCGAGATTGTGCCTCAGAAGGCTATTTTTAAATTCAATTTAAACGATATATTATTAAAATTGAACAAATCACCTTTAAATTAAATTTCAACCATTCTATTATCTTCGGTATCATCATTATAAATTTTATAAGCCTTCAAATTATTTTTAACAGGCTTAATATTCCATATTCAATATTTTATCCAATTTCAAGTTATATAATTCAAGAATTTAATTATCAAGTAAATATTGATATTTGAAATTCAAGTTAAAATTAACCGTTAAATGTTTTAAAATCAACTAATTATTCCAATTTTAATTGTTAAAAATGTCGGGTCGTCACATGTTCTATAAAGGTAATCGCAGCCTCAAGCCTCATCGACCGGGAATGGCTAAAACAGGGGAGGTGCAGCAAGGCTAGGTGGGTAGCACCCATTTTAGGGTGAGGTCATTCCTGTCCAGATGTCCCTTTTATTTCGGCTTAGTGGGTGGTTGGTCGCACCAACCACGGGGTGATCTTACTCGGGACTATTCAGTAAGGAATGGTTCGGGCTTTGTGATGCAGGGGATTGGGCGTAATCCTTGGTACTGTGATCTAGGCCATGTACTGTGATGGGCGGTACCTCGGTAGCCCTGCCATTGATGGAAACCCATTCTTCCTACGAGACCCTACAGTTTTGTTTGTATTACCCATTTTTGTGGCTAGCAGCTGGAATTTAATGAATGTAACAATTTCGGCTATTTCTTATTTATTTGAAAACCCTAGACACTATTATAATATCATCGGATTTCCTATCAAATGTTTTGGTTAGCGTAAGGTAAAAACTTTTCCATGTTTATGTGTAGGAAGTCTTACGTGATACCTTTTCTTTTCAAATGATTTTCTAAAGTTAAGCAATTTTAAACCGTTTACTCACACCAGACCCCTGTCTGACCCGAGTGTTTATTTTCTGTTTTATTAAACTCTTGGGCACTCATATTATGTATGAGTAGTCAAGTGATTCAGGTTTACTCGACGAATTCTGGAGGAGATATGGAGCAGGAGGCTTCCACGTGTAGATATATTATGGTTCCGCTGTGTTTGTGTTGTATCTGTATTTTGTGTTCTTGAGTTGTATAGTTAGACAGATGTTTATAACAGTCTAATATGTGTTGTATAAGTTGTGTACTCTGATGTAATATGATACTATGTAATATTTTATGTGATATATTATATTTCATTCGTCCCGCTGTGAGTTATCTGATGTTGTTGTGTTTCTTCTTTCTCTTTCTTTTCTTCTTCTATCCCTTTCTTTCTTAAACAGTGATGCGACTTTCTGGTGTTAGAAAGTCCAGAAAGTCGGGTCGCTACAGTGCATGTAATTTCTCTGATTGTTGCCTGAACCTGTGTCCTTGGATGAATGATTCGCTGCCTTGTCTGAATTTGCACTATCCTTGTGTAATGTGTTAACTTGTACTTGTGTATTCATGTTATTCAAATCGTATATGTAAATGAGTGATGTGTGTGCACTGTTCTCTTGAGTTTTTCAGTTTGTATCCTTGCTATGTTTGCACGCTGTTGCATCTAGTTTCAAGTCATGCATGTGTTTCCCTATGTGTTAGTCCTTGTTGTCTCTATGGTTTTGTAATGTTGCACCTGCTTGATGTTCTGATACTTGTATCCCTATGTATTTCTTGTCTGGACCAATGTGTTGCACTTGAACTGATTGCTTCGCTGATTCATTCGCTGATTCATTTAACGATTTACTATATACATGTGTATGTTAGAATATATATTTGAATTCTGGTTTGTTCTATTCTAATATATATTTGAATTCCCTGACATATATGTTAGAATAAATTTTGACTTCGCATTGGTTTCGGATTTTGGCTTACTTGGTCAATCATTTTTTATGATCGATGGCTTGATGCTCTTCTGACTTGTTCACTGTTGCGATATATTCTTGAACATTCTAATTATTCTTTGAAATACATTCTGATCGTTTTGAACAGCTTGCATGTGTATGAAGTCCACATTTGCTTGGCTTTGTACATGTACGTGCGTTTCTGGGTGATGCCTTGTTATATTTTTCTGGATTTCTTGTTATTCTGTCTTGGTTCATCCATACATGTTGTTTAGTTGCCTTTATATTTACTATGTACATATATACATGTATATACATTGGTGTATATATGTATATTAGCGTGTCTGGTTATGTCAAAACGTGTATGCTTAAACAAATGTGTGTACTAATTGATCCTCGCATCCGGTTGTATTCTGTGTATGTGTTCACTTTTTCTTGGCATTGTACATGCACATGTGTTTTTGAATGTTGTTCTATGATTTCTTATTATGCTGTCTTGGTTCATCCATACATGCCGTTGAGTTGTCTTTCTACTCACTATGTACATGTTTGCTTATGTCGAAATGTGTGTACTAATTGATCTTCGCATCCGGTTGTATTCTGTGTGTGTTCACTTTTGCTTGGCAATGTACATGTACATGCGTTTCTAGGTGATGTCTTGTCATGTTGTTTTGTGATTTCTTGTTATGCTATCTCGGTTCATTCATGCATGCTGTTGAGTTGTCTTTCTACTCAATGTGTATATATATACATGTACATACATGTGTGTGTGTGTGTGTATTAGTGCGCCTAGTTATGTCAAATAGCTAGTTGCACTTGTATATGTGCACCGAACTGCTTATGTTTTGCACCTGAGTTGAGCCTGAGCCCGCTTTGGCTTGACCTTGTGCACACTTGCACTGTGTTGAGCCTTCGGATATTACCTTTGCATTTGTCCTTGAAATTTATTGACACAAGTGCATTTTGTGTGTGTACAACCTTGTGGCATGTATACTTGCACTGTCTTGAGCCTTAGGGATTGACCTTTGCATTTGTCCTTGAAATTTATTGATACACTGTGCATGTCACGTTGTTTGTGCACTTTGATTCCAGTTTTAAAGTATAAAAACAAAAAACCCAAATAATTGCGGCAATATCATATTAAATCACATTCTTATTTTTGAAAACATCAATTTTTTCCTTTTTTCTTTTTACTACATTGTTATTTGTTTAACAAGCAAGGTAGAAGACTAGAGCAGAAGCAAGAAGATATCAAATTCGAGTGTGTGAGTAAGAGTAAAAAAATGTTATATACGAGAGTGTGAAAATAATGTTATGAATGAAAGTGTGAAATGTAGCGAAAGCATAATGTGTACTATTTGAAATTGAAATGAAATACAATATTTGTTTGAATAAAATATGAAATTCTGAATAAAATATTTATTATCGTCAAACGAAAATCATAAACCGTTATACTCTACAATATTAGTCAATATTTATATGTTATTTAATAAGGAATTCTGAGAATGATATTATAACATCAGGCAACATATGATTTTTGTTGTTGTATTAGTGCATATCAGACGATGGATATCTGTGTCTGTTGTGCAATGAGAGGACACGGGATTTAACGATACGTAGATTTTCTTTCAGACAACGTAGCATATCCGTCGTCTGTTGTGTTTTTTGCCATACTGTATGTTTTTGACATTATAGTGCTAATGTCATAAGTAATTTATGCCATGCAATATTGATGCTGCATCTCTTTATTTTAATGCCCACGAGGCCTTGTTTTATGTAATTAAAGGGAGGTTTCAAATGGCGAGATAACCTATGTTTTAAGAAGATCGTTAATCTTATAATTTTGGTAGTTAGACTTATGATAAAATTTAAAATTTTATTTTCTAACTTTGGTTGGAGGTTCGATATTATTATTGTGGCATGAATGTCAGAAGTCCTTTATATTGCTATATTAATGATGGAGAGCCATAGGCTTATGATTTTAACATTTTTTCATTAGGGACGCCAATGTTTTATGTTTCTATATGCCATAATTTCATGAATTTGACATTATTTGTTGGGAATACCAACATGTATAAATCGACATTAATCATTGGGGACACCTTATGCATATAGTTTTCAGAAGTTATAAGTTTAAGGGTCATACAATCTAATTGGGAATACCAATAGACATAGGTTGATCACTTAGGAAAGTAAAGTCATAACCTAATTATAAATTGATATTTTATGTGTTCATAATTATCCTAGGAGAACGATGGAATGTGTGATGGATAGTCTACATGAAGCCAGAGTTGAAATTGTCTATATGGTTAATGAAAGGTTCATAGTCATTTTAGGAAAACTATGAGATGTGTGAAAGATAGTCTACATTACTTTAGATAAATGGAACATATTTGATGGATAGTCCCCATAATTTAAATAGTAAAACCATGTGTGATGGGCAGTCCATATGGTAGGGGATAGATAATTCATATAACGTTTACACGTGAGATGGGTAGTCCACATAAATATAAGATGGATAGTCATTTGGATTTAAGAGAGATGGTCAGATGAAATTAAGATGAATAGTCAAATAAATTAGGGTGGGTAATCCACTTTATGGTTGATTTTTTTGTTAAGATACCAGTAAGGGGAAAACCCGTTCCGCTCAGCGGCTTGGTCTCACTAGATATCTATTTTGGTTCGAGATGACATGTTATTATTCACACCAGACTATTTTTCTGACCTGAATTTTTTTCCTTAAACTCTCAGGTACTCATTTAAGTAGGTCAGAAGTAAGGAATTCAAGTTTCCACTTCGAAGAATAAGCTTCTAGAGACGTGCAGGAGGCAAACTAACTATATTAGGAGTTTTATTTAATCCGTTATGTAGTTCATTTTGTTTGAATGGATGTAATAAATGTAATGACAGAAATTATAGCTGTCAAGTAGTAGTAGATTATGATCAACCAATGGGGCATCTTCATGTGTCGCTATTGGAGTATTTATAATAATTATATTTTCTATGAACATGGGATCGAATGAGATCCTCTAATGAATATGAAATCTTATTTGTGAAATGAAATGTGAAAACTCATTATTAAATTGTGTTTAATTTTTTTCCATATTCATGTGCTTCTGATTATTGATATGATTAACATAGCCGCACTTTGTGATCGGAAATTAATACCGTGGATGACTGTAGCACCCGCAGCGCTTAGTTTCGAGGCTTTTTTAAAATGGGGGATGTTACACATTGTCATTCTTTAACATCTTTTTCTCCTTCACGATCATTCTAGCAGCAAATGGATGACCAACCAAACAATTAGGTAATGAATGGTTATGGTGACCGCAATAAACATCTATCTTTGCCTTTATACAAGCCTTTGATTAAAATGGACATTCACATTTCCTTGTAGCACTTCGAACATGTCTTTTCATAATGTCAACCGTAGAATGTAAGGTTTATGCTTCCCACTTCTTTCACACGGTAACCGTAATCTAGGCTTCCTTCGAGATCAAGCTTTATCTGATTTCGTTATAACTACAACTGTATTCACTTTTTTTACCTCCATTTAACACCGATGAATACATGTATCATGAGTAGAAAATATCTACAATGAAATATATTTTGATTAATTATTGAATATCAACAACATTTACTTCTCAAAAGAACCCCACTTCGTCGGTCAAAAAATGATGAGTGAGATCTATTCAAATATTCTAATCTTCATTTAGCTATACATCTTCCCCATTCTTATGTATTCCTTATTTTACACAATTACTACATTGAATATCATTTTCTCCTACATTTAGATCAGCTTCATCCACCGTAACATCATGTTATGTCACACAACACATTATTACCAACGGTTGAGTTTGTAGTCAAATCATTATTGTATTCTTGTATAAAAGATAAAAATTGGAAAAACTAAAGCACAAAATTCAAACAGCAATGAGACGCCTACCATAATATTTTACAGTCGGCGGTATTCTACTGTTGGAATTCGAATTCCATACTCATTTTTCAAACACCAAATGTTTTTTCAATTCTTTAAATTTCTCAAGTCCAAGTAATAAAAAATGAATTGTAAATCAATTATACCTCAAATACTATCTTTCCATCTTCATATTTTATCAGATCATCCATAGTTCGCAATTGAATTTTATAATTTTTTTGAAGATAATGAAGTTGAAAGGTTTTAGGATTTACTATTAGATAATTAGTAAATGGAAATGAAAGTTAAGAGGTGCTTGAGTAAGTTTAAGACAATTAATGTTCTAATTGATTAAAAAATGTGGGTAGTTTAAAGTGTTTTTTTGTGAATGGCAACACTCCATTCAAATCTTTAATAATAGTTGTAGTACTTTTAGTGTCATATTTTTTTTGATGTCAGCGTGAACTATCAAAAAAGTTCCTCTAATATCCCTAAAAAACATGATCTAAAGATTAAACTAAATTTATAAATTTAAACCGCCTCTCTACATATATTACTATATCTTAGTATCACTTTAAAATATGATTTAGCAAATAAAATTCCATTACAAAATTGTTCTTTATTAATTAATAATACAACTAAATACTAAAGCCGTTGCTCAAAATTTTCACAAAAGCTTAATAGGGCATGGTGGATGTCCGTAGGAAGATAAACACATCAACAAGCTAATTCTGGCTTCCTTGGGAACCGACTGACCGTAGGGCCGACCGATTTATACGCTCAGGTTCCTCTCATGTAAGGACAGAAAAACAGCTGAAATGGCTCTAAGGAGAGAGAACAATCAGCTGGCAGAGAAAATCATACCTACTAAAGTCTTGCTACCCTGGAAAAGCGCTAATACAACCGCCCTACCACCAACTGCTCCCATTTCACGTGGAAAGTAGCAACAAACTCTGAGTTATGTCGCTTGACATCATACAAAAGAAGCAACCAGAGTCCAAAAAGGCACTTTTTCACCCTACATGCATGTATCGCTACCAACCCTCCAATTGACAACCATCCACGGTCTGAACCATCCCATGGTCCAATCTGCCATACGGACAACGAATATCCTCATGCAATCTCAACTACAAATCAAAGGAGGTTTGCTCATATAAATATCCCAAGCATTTCATTAGGCAAAGGGGATTGAGAAAACTTAGAAGGATAATACTTCTCACCATACTCTTTTCATTTTCAAGCATTCTCCATCATCTTCATGTATCCATTGTAATAATGTGTGTGTGTAGTGAGAATAATATATACAATGGACATAGTCATTCATTTTGGTCGAACCACTCTAAAATCTGTGTCTCTTTATTACTAGCATTCCATCATTAATTCGCGATCATATACTGCAAATCTAACAACATCATTAAAACTCTACTCTCTCATAATTTCCAAGGTTGATCAGTCATTCTATCTCACTGATGGAATTTTTAGTCAACATTTTAGGATTATATGGAGGACCCCTTCGAAAATCTCCAACTCCCTTCAACCTGGCCTAGACTCTACACTCAACATGGAGACGAATGGAACGACAACTTGCACGATCGAGACACCAATGACAACACACCCGTGGGTATTCCCTGCCCTTTCCCTAGAGTCGGCAGCGAATTCTAGTAGACTATATTCGATCACATTTCTAGGATGGAAATCCTAAGCCAAGATGTAAACGGCCTAAGGGCCACACTATAAATTCACTCCATCAGGGGCTCAGGATAGCCATCAACTCAGGCGGTCAACAACGTCCCAAAGTCGTCAGTCATTCAAAGCATTTATGTATTGGTGACTCGCCAAAGCTCGCGTTTGGCATTCGAAACCGCCATCCACATGGCCTTGGAGCCAAGAATAACAATATAGTTGGCGAAGAATAGAATGACCATCGAGATGGTGAAATCCGCGAGCCGCATCCTGAGCGCCTAAGCGATCAAGCCCAAACCGTGGCTAAGGGACCCAGAGCCACCTCTATACACTCCCATCCATAAAGGGAAGTACTTTATCCTGTGCTTAGGGTGAACAAGCCCGACCGTCACAGTCATCTCCATCACGTAGAATATCTCTTTCCCTAGGTCACCATCATGTACTGTATTTCCCTGATCAGCCAGCATACCACTAGGAGTCTCCACCCTGTCAATGCAAGGTCGTTCCCGCAACGAGTGGAAGCCAGCCTCTGGGATAAAAATAATCCGGTTACACCAACAGATCAACCGAATACAGACCTGCGGCATCAGTGGCGATGGCCTATCCGATGATAAGGTTGAAGAAACATTCTCTATAGAAACCATCGGAACCCACCCCTCAAGAAGGTACACACTGCCACAAATAAACAAATATGATAGGAGTAGAGACTCATTGGATCACCTTGCCGCTTTCAACTTAATCACTAGAGCCGAGCAGCTAACTGGTAATGCGAAGTGTTTGCTATTCTCGTCCATACTTATCGGGTTGGCATCTCATTGGTTCTTACACTTAGTCTCGGCAGCATCCAGTCTTAGGCACAACTATGCTCCAAATCCAAAACTAGATTTTTTGCATCAAGAACTGATGTCATAATGGCCAGTAAGCTTGGCAATATCAAGCAGGGCTCATCGGAAAATTCTGGGCTTATATCAATCGATTCAATCAAGAATCAACTCGAGCCCGTAGGGCCGACAAGAATAGTCTGACGGTCGCCCTATGCTCAGGCATGTGATACATAGCTGGGATGTGGAACGAAATCTAGAAGAGACCGTCCTCATCTCTTGTTGATATCAATGCGCAAATGGAATCATGAGGATGGAAGACGCAGATTTGTCAGACAGCGATGACGAGGGACGATGCCCCCTTAAATTTCGCAAGAAAGAAAATAATAACCGAGGAGAATGGAATTAGAAAAATCTTGCAAAAAGAAATAGTGATGACCCGAGGTACCGAGCTCGATATGCTAGCTATAATCCCCTGAACGGAGACATGGAAACTGCCTTCCTCACAACTAGAAATCAAATGCCCTTCTAAAGGCTACAAAATGTCTGGGTGAGGGAACCGCCCTATAGCGACAGTCAATATTGTCTCTTTCATCAGATCAATGGACATTCTACTAACAACTGTCATGTTCTAAAGGACGAAATCGAGAGAGTGATTAGGTAATGATCGCTTAAGGAATATGTCAGATAACAAGTAGATCAAGGGATGACCCGTGAAAACCATCCGATCCAGTCTTCCCACAATCAGTAAGGGTCATGACTGACATTCCTACCATATGCGGAGGGCCACACATAGCAAGGGGTAATCGGAGGGCGCTCACTTGATATCAGAGGGAAGTCGCCACCCCCGACCAAGTATATTCATTGGAATGATAGATCGTTAAGGCTCTAAGAACGAAGGAGGAAGAACCTCCGGTTACCTTTATAGCTTAGGATCAGGGGCAGCGATGTACCCCCACTACGACCCAATGCTTATAATCATGTCAATGGATGGCACCAACGTCCATCGAGCTTTTGTTGACGACGGTCAACGTCATGTTCAAAGAAGCCCATGACACGCTCAGGCTGCCGACCTCCCATCTTGCGCCTTGTGCATTGTCCATTTATGGGCTCGGCGGAGTTGGGATAATCCCTATGGAGGTAGCAATGCTCATAACTACCTTCGGTACTGAGCTCACAATAGAAAAGATTCAAGTCGGTTATGTGATCCTAGGCTGCCCATCTTCTTACAATTTGCTTATCAAGCGACCAGCCCTGACCGAATTGGATGCCATCATGTCGTACAACCACTTGATAATGAAATTCCCAATGCTAAATGATATTAGTGAGGTTAAGAAAGACCTATAGAAAGTGAGGCAGTGCTATGGAACTTCCCTCCGTCCCAGAGAAGGGTGTCCTAATGATTCAAGAGGAACCCACCAAGTCAATATCCCACTAGAACTAGAGAACGCGACTCCCTTAATCCCAACGACCTGTAGGTCATCCTGGTGCTACCCGATCCACTTCGGTAGGAAAACAGAAGATATAACTCTTGCCTCCTGGGGTGCATCGATAGTTGGATGACGACCGCAATGGTTTGATTCCCTCGCCCGTGATGCTCCTTGTCCCAGCAGAACAAAACACTATTGTCGAGACTGGCACATAATAACTTAGCGCAACGCTAGGATAGTATCTCTAAGGTCCGACATCGTAGTGTGCCTGCAAGCAAATAAGCTGGGCTTCATTTTAACCCTTGGGTGTCGAAAAGGGCGCCTAGAAGCAAATAAGCCAGGTCCTTTCATACAAATCCCACATGCCTCAACTCCAATCCCTGGGTGTCGAAAAGGACGCCCACAAGCAAGTAAGTCGGGTCCTTCCATGCAAACCCCATGGGCCTCAACTTCAACCCTTGAGTGTCGAAAAGGGTGCCTGTAAGCAAATAATCTGGGTCCTTCCATGCAAACCCCAAGGGTCTGTCTAAGGCCTCAATCCCCCAAGATGAAACATACTAACCACTGTATACCTTATGCTTTTTTGCAGGTACATTAACAGAAATGAGAATCTCAAACACCACATGATGCAAAAAAGAGAGTTTATAACAAACAGGAAGAGCGACACACGGTCCGTCATGCTAGACGCAATCAACCTATGATAACCAAAAAAAGATGGAGGGGAAAAGAAAAAACAAAGACAACCAGGCTATAACAAACAACATGTGACAACCTCTTTACTCATTTGGTTGGGTCAGGGAATCAATCTGCTTGGCCATCGAGATAGCCAGCACAGGCTTACCTTTTTTGGTCAGTTTGACAGCTGCCTCCTCCCGGTACCTGTGGGTCAAAGCGGGCATCACACCCGGGATCACAATAGAAAGGTGGAAATTGTTCATGAAAGTGCCTACCGCAATGTTAGTCAAACGAGCCGACCATTAAGCGTCCTTTTCCTGATAGACTCTCTCTTTCAACCCCTTAACATCATTCAGGGGCAAGCAAGTCTACTGAGCATCCAAAAGCCCTCGAAGACACCCTACCTCCTGCTCAAATCTCTCCTTACCTCCTTTAGCTGTGTAACCTCTTCCTCTAGCGATCCCTGGTCCGTAACAATCAGTCTCTAACAGCCTCGACGTTTGTCCCTACGGCGGTTGGCTTCTGTAATTCTTTCTCAACCAACTCCCTGGCCTGAACTACATCTGCTCGAAGCGCTTTCCATGACTCACGGTCCTTCTCGGCCACACCTTTGGCTGCAATAGCCGCTTTATGCTCACCAGCGGCCTGCTTAGCTGCTACCCGGGCCGCTTCAACCTCCTCCCTCGTAGCTCTCAACGCTTCCTTCAATTGGGCAACCATGTCATCTTCACCCGAAAAACTGGCTTTGACTGCTTCCACCTCCACCATCTCATCCACTACATAGGCCCTATTCTCCCCTAACTCCTCCCTCAGGATAGCCAACCTGTCATGACCTCCCCCTAGTTCGTCAGTGGTCCTCACCATCCGTTGAGGACCACTACAAGAAGACTCCCCCACTTCGTGTACGACCTGCCCCTCGGTAGGTCTTGCCTACAAATTAATAAGCTTACGGACCCGCATCGCGCACGCGCTCGCTTGAAAATAAGGTAGTCCGAGTTATTAGCAAAAGGAGATGGAAGAAAAATGAAAAGGTAAACCGGCCTTAACACAGCTAGTTCCTTGCATAAGTTATCAACAACAGCCAGTAATCCATGACCTGCCATCCAAAGCGTGGCAAGTGGGAAATCCCTAAAGAATGAGCAGCGGCTACTTGGAAGGTTCCCAAAAGTCTATCCAAGCCCTCCTTGTCATATCTCGAGCTGATCCGCAAGGAAATCATCCCAACTTTCTCTTCATCCTCTACATTAGGCCCACGATACATGAAAACATCAATATTGTCTTCATAAGCTTCGCCACGAGCTACCCTCGTTTCATCCACCACGGCTTCTCTCCTCCTACGCCCCCATTGGTCCACCCTTCTCTATTACTCCAGTTCTCGCCCATTTTCTACCTAGGGACTCCTCAGCACTGGACTCCTCATCAACACGAATCATGGGGCAAGAAGCGTCGGTCGCCACTTCGAGGGCGGCAAAGGAGAGACCATTACGGCTTTCCACTTGGCATCTTGCCCTGGAAGATCCATGGGGGGATCTTTTGCATCATCCAGCTCCTCAAAATTGATCTAGCCCACTTAAATAAGGAAACGTAACAAGTTAGAAAATAATGAACCATCCGCGGTAAATATAAACAGAATTTAATATCGGACGGAGTACCCCGGTTCCGATTCCTAATCAGAGGTGCACAAGGTTCAAAATCATCCCCTTCAGAGTATGTAGGTCCTGCTCTTTCTACCCCCGACGGTCCAGCATCACCACCCCTATTTTTAGCAGGATCGTCACCTAAGGAAGGCCAAGTAACGCTTTCTCCAAGGGCCGAGGGCAGAGGCTGGCTAGAAGTTCCATCATATTTCGCCGGATCACACTCCTGCCATTCCGATGACACGTCAAAAAGGTTATCTACATCAACTATGGGCAAGCCTTCGGCATCCCTCGAGCCAGCGTAATCGTCCTACCAATGCACCCCTGGCCAGCCCTAGGAAAAAATGTGGATTTGTGTAAAGGAGATAAAACGAGGTGACTACCTGCGGGCTTCTTCAAAATCATCTCCTTCTTCTTTCTCTTCTGACTAGTTTTTGCGCCTTTCTCCATTTTTGTAGGGGCACGAATGGACTGACCCTCCGATAGTAGCTCGATTTTTCGAAGCATCTCGTAAGTTACTAAGTTGTTCAAAATCTTTGAGAGTATCATGGGCCCCCGAAGGCCCAACACTTGCCTCTCCACTATCGTCGCCTTGGCCTGGCTCAGCATTAGGGACCCTACAATGGGAAAATTGTATAAATGTCGAAAGGTAAAAGAAAGAGAGCAGTGATAAAAATCATAAAGACAGTCCCACCAAAAGGTCGAAACGTCCGGAAACGCAACCCTTCAGTCACAGCACGTTAGAGAAAGAAATACCTAGATTTCCAACCGGAGACACCTTTCTCTAAAAACCTAGTAAAGATAACTTCTCTCTTCTTCTTCTTCATCTCGACGTGGTGGTAGGTCCCGGAGCGATGACTAGGCTCACTGTTAATATTAAAAAGGTGGGCGACAAGGCCCGCAAATGGTGTGCCTAACTCTAAGCAATGGCATGCTATGCAAAAGCCCACCAGATAACAATAGCTATTCAGAGTAAGTTGACCTAGAGTGAGGCCGAGCCAATTCAAAAGGAAACAATGGTTGGATGTTGGGGCAAGGTACTTGAACTTTCAAGTAACTCAAGGAGAATGTGTAGTAGTTTGGTGGGGGCAACGTTAGCTTGTCCGTAGGCTTTCAGAAATTGGATCAAGCTAGGGGTACAACCAAATAGGTTCATCTCTTTGACCACGCTATCTGGTCCACCCACGATGTTGGAAGGGATCATGGGAGCGAAGATCGAAGCACTATTTGAAGCAAACATCCTGTGACAAGATCATAGGAAAAATTAGAAAACAAGCACGATGAATACCTCCCCCTCAGGGACTAACTGGCCTCAAATCATGGTCGAATGAGGGGAGGGCGCCATCAAAAAGAGAAAAAACCGCTGGAAGGGCCACCGCCAAGGGACACCCTACAACGGAGAAATGAGCCATTGACGACCCGATGACTATGATAAACAACAATGGAGAGATGGACATACCTGTTAATGAAGATTTTTGAAAAGTGTCAATTTTTTTACAACAATGGCAGAAGAAATGGAGAAATAGTAAAAGGAGAAGAAGAGGTAGTGTCTATTTATAAGCCCTCACTAGCCAAATCGTGACCCTTCATCTCGAAAAGAGAACCAAATTCAGACCGTGCAAAGAGATGCGGCGTCAGGGCTGACTCAGATCTTTTGGCTCAGAAGTTCCAGGGGAAAAACGGACCACCAAAGACACTCATAGAAAGACACATGATAGTAGCATTAATTACACTATAGACATCCATCAAATCATGTCATTTCGTATCTGCAAGCCCTCCCCGTCTACGAAAACAGGCTTGGGGGGCAAAGTGTTGCTCAAAATTTTCGCAAAAGTTTAATAGGGCACGACGGCCGCCGGTAGGGAAATAAAGGCATCGACCAAACTAATTCGGGATTCCTTGGGAACCGATCAATCCAAGGGTCGGCCGATTTATACGCTCGGGTTCCTCTCACATAAGGATAGAAAACCAACCGAAGTGGCTCTAAGGAGAGAGAATAGTCAAATCGGCAGAGAAAAATATACTTACTAAAGTCATGCCACCTTGGAAAAGCGCTAATACAGGCATCCTGCCACCAACTGCTTCCATCCGACGTGGAAAGTAGCAATAAACTCTGAGTTACGCCACCCGACATCCTGCAAAAGAAGCAACCAGAGTACGAAAATGCAGTTTGTCATCCTATATGCATGTATCGCTACAAACCCTCCAGTTGGCAACCATCCCACTGTCCGATCTTCCGTACGGACTGCGAGTATTCTTAGGCAATCTCAACCGCAGATCAAAGGAGGCTTGCTCATATAAGTACACCAAACATTTCACGAGGCAATGGAGATTGAGAAAACTTAGAAGGATAACATTTCTCATCATACTCTTATCATATTCAAGCATTCTCCATCATCTCCATGTATCCATTGTAATAATATGTGTGTACGTACGCACGTGTTTGTGTGTATATATTCATATAGTGAGAATAATATATACCGTTGACGCAGGCATTCGTTTTGGCCGAACCATTCTAAAATCCGCGTCTCTTTATTATTAGCATTCCACTATTAATTCGCGATCATATAATGCAAAGCTAACAACATCATTAAAACTCCACTTTCTCACAATTTTAAAGATTGATTAGTTATTCTGTCTTGCTGACGGAATTTTTAGTCAACAAAAACTAACAAAAAAAAATAAGATGTTGCAACTTAAAAATAAAAATTAAAACCAACCACACATGATTTCAAATCACTCCCTCGTATTATTTTTTCTTGATTGTGTTAAACATATACGCATATACGGTCTGTACAAAAATAATTCAAGTGTGGGATAAAAGTGCGTGTGCTAGCTTTAAAAAATCTTGTGCACAGGGCAGCCAAATGTTTCGTCTGTGTAGGGATTAAAACAAAAGCGCAAGAAGAGAACGAAGAGGGACCGAATACAAATTATCCATGATATTTCATATCTATCCCTTTCGTTTTTAGTTCATTCTCTCTGATATTCGTCTCTATCCTAAATCTTCCCTTAATCTCACCGCAAATATATAACAAAAAATGTCAGGGGTCGGACCCATCTCCCAGGACTGGAATCCGGTCGTGATCCGCAAGAAAGCTCCCAACGCCGCTGCCAAGAAAGATGAAAAGGCCGTCAACGCTGCTAGGCGCAGTGGCGCGGAGATCGAAATTCTTAAAAAGGGTTTGTTTCCTCCGATTTTTTTATTTGTTTGTTTTGTGACTTTTGTCCCTTTAACATTATGATTGGTCTATATTGTTAGGGTTTCAACTAGTTTGGAATGGGATTTGGATTGTTAATTGATTGCTTTATCAATGATTGATATCTCGATTTAAAAGTCTTTCTATTTACTGCATATATTTTGTTTATCAGTACGAGTAATACCCATTAAAACTTTTAATTACTCCGCTAAATACCCACCACCGCAAGAAATCTTATCTAATTCTTTTTGCAACCTAAATTATGTTAGATTTTCTTTTTCAAACGAAAATACAACGCTTCTTAAAATCATAAGAAGATTATCAAACGCCCAAACATATATATAGTAACTTAATGATCAAAGGCCAAACAGAACTGATAATAAGCTCTGGAATATTTGAATAGGATTAATTATTTTTTAAATAAATGGGTAGCAGTGCAAATTATGGTGTGAATAGCACTCAAATGATGACTACAGCTGTGATTTTGGGTGATTATAATTGCAATTGTTATCTATTTCTTCGTTTCATCTTTGATTGTTTTTTTCCCTTCTATTTCATATATGTGTCGAGGAGCATGTAAATGCGAATCTGTTAAGCTTGTACGAGTTTTGAGGCTGGAACAGTGTTATCATTTTAGTTAAACGCGAACATTGATGCTAAAACTTTTGTGCTAATTTCTTGTGGTAATTTGAAAGAGAAGTTGTAAATTCAATTATTATAGTTGCAAAGCACATAAGTTCTTGCAGTTTTAGATATTGAAGATTGATTTTATTCAAGCATTTCCTTTCGTATGAAGATTTCTTTAGGTTCTATTTATTTGACTGTACCGTAAAAGTATCATGTCTTAATGGCTTTATGCGGTGTGTTATTATTAATAATATAAGTTTGGCTAATTCTATTCATACACCTTAATTTACTATACATACACCAAAAAATTGACCAGAATCATGTACATCATTCTTTTACTTAACATACACCATGCTTATTACCAAATTACCCTCATTTTGGAATAAAACAGAACAATTATCTAATTTTACTCTTTCTCTAATGCATTACTTAAAATAAGGAACCTATTTTGAAAATTCTCCAAATTCACTTTTGAAAATTTTAAATGAGTACTTTTAATGGATTTAAATTTATTTAATTATTTATATATTGAAATACAAATTTTCGATATTAAAATGTTCATCAATTCAAAATTTGATCTCAAATTTAAACGTGATTCAATTTATGTAAAAGATAGAGATAATTTGGTGCTCTATCAATCGTATTAGTATTACTATTGAATCTTAAAAGTTATTTTTTTGTATAACTTGGAGTGAAAATGTCAAATAGATTATGCATGAATACAACTTGATATTTTATCAATAACATTTCATAATTGAGAGGAATTTAAATTTAATTTAACTCGTGATGTGATAAATTTTTAGTTTTTTATGAAAAAAATATTGACTATATACAATGTGGATAAAAAGAATTTGTGTATTGTAAATTCTTCATTCTTTAATTTTGGTAGTGATTTTTTGTAAATAAGGGCATTTTTGTTGATTTAATAAAAATTTCATGGTGTAGGTAAAGTTATTTATGGTGTATGAATAGAATTAGCCTATGTGCCTTGCTATATTGTATGTTTCTTGTCGATATGCCTTGCTATATTGTATTTATCGTCATTATAAGCATAAACATGGTTGCGTATGGCACACTAGTACGACAAATAGTATGGCAAATGCTTCGTGGAATTTGGATTCACAACACGGTATATAACATGCGTCCTTTTGAAGTATTGTGATTTATTCTATCAAGGATCAAACAATCAGCCTCCTTTACTATACACCACAAACTAATGAGATAAAATCAATATAAACGATTTATGTTTCGATAAATATTTTTAATGAAATTTGTTAATTATTCATATAAATACCTTCAAACATGTTATCCTGCCTTTTGGCAAGGCCGTGACAACAAAGAATTGACTGAAAACCGAAGATAATTAGTCCCAAAGATCAGTTAATACACAGGTTCGCTATGGATACTGACAAATTTTTTCCGAGTCCGGATCGAGGTACAATTGACATGGTACGACAAACAAAGCTATAAAAGTCAACATTTCAAATTTCAAGTCAGTCGGAGTTCATATGCTCAAGATATTAATTGATTAAGGTCAAGAAAATCAACATTATTCGTATCCATACAAGTTCGTTTCCATCCCTTCAGAAAATCTCCTTCGTATCCATCAAGCGGCCAACGGTCCGTATCCATCACGCCCGCACTATTTCATATCCGCCTTGCTTCTTCATTTCGTATCCATCACATTTACTTCGTTTCGTATCCATCAACTAAAGCTACTTCGTGTCGGCTCCATCCCGATCGATTAACAATCGATACGAGTGAGCCATCGAACGATCGATACGAAGTAACATCTTCTATTGATAAGAAATGAAGTTGAGGGCATCTACACGAATGGAGTAGCACTGTATCGATACGAAGAGACCACGTTCAAATGGAAAAAGCACCACTTCGTATCCACCGCATCTACCCCATTTCGTATCCGTCACCTGAGAACATTTCGTATCGCTTTCAATCGTACCCAGTTTGTATCAATCATCCTTTACACAATTCGTATCAATCGGTCAGCGGTCGATACAAAACGCGCCATCAACAATCGATACGAAATGGAGTGCAATAGATGGATACGAATGGAGTTACACCGATGGATACGAACAAATCTTATAAGAGAGGAAGACTCGGTCACTCGGCATAAAAAATGGACCAATCCTAGAATATAGCGCCACGTCATCTGATCGACACGTGCTGACATGGATACGAACCAGAGCGATACGAACGCCATCGATATGAACTCGGCAGTATTCTACAAATGCAAACTTGGATCGATAATAACTCAAAATCTATAAATCCAAATGCTACCAAATTTATACAGGAGCTTGCGTACCATCTCTACTTGGACTCTGATCGATCTCAGCTCAAATGGAGTTGTTTTTGATCGATACGAATTGTATACGTATCGATCATGGATCAATCCCAAATGTCCAGGGATAGATCACGTGGGCCCACCCCATGTGTGAGAAGGAGGATTTCGAGATCTAGGCAGGATATTTCCAGACTGTGCCTATAAATAACAGCCCTATGCTTTCAGAAAAGTGACTTTTCGGTTCTTCTACGCTGTTACTCTGCTAAACTCGGTTGTAACTTGGATACTATCGATTGTACTTTTGTAAATCAGTTGCGAATCATCAATAAACAACAAATCCTTCAAAGTGGACGTAGGCTACAACGTCAAACCACTATAAATCTTGTTTTTCTATTGCTTTCTTTTTAATTTTGGAGTGTTCTTCATATTTAATCATATTACATATAATCTATTTGTGACTGTGATTTGGTACTTTCACCTGCAATTAGGTGTTTGTGACCAATTTTGGCGTAAACATTTTAGAGCTTTCACCGAGAAGGCTAGCATTTAGAGATTCTACAGCTTGGATTTTGGATCTGAAGGCTTAAAGACTTGGATCTGGAAAGCTATGACGAAGCAATCAACAAGGAGGCGGAGTGGAAATGAGTCAGCATGAAGGAAGCCAGGGGCATCCTCGGGAGCTAATCAGACTTCAGTGTTCATACCAGCGATTAGATGGAGATAATGACGGAGGCTATGTAGGAAGGGATGCTAAAAAGGCAGGAGGAGATGATGCAGAACATGCTCCAGCAGATTGGACAAGCTAGAGTGTAGAATCAAGAGAACGCCACTGCAGGAGGTGCTAGAGATAAGGATTATGAGCATGGAACAACCAGGATTCAGAATTGAGCAGGACCATCAGGAGTAGCCCCAAAGATAGGGGGCACTCCTCTGGAGCATGTTGATCCAATCTCAGGCAGGATATCAGACGGAACTGTTCAACATAGCGTTGACAGAGGAATGGATGCTCGTTCAGGAGAGCAGATTCTAGGATTCCCTCATGAACTCGGGGGTAGATCGAAAGCAACGGACAAGGACTGCAACTTGGTGACGGTAACAGATTGGCGGAGATGGTCAGACGATCCATGAGAGGCGGATAGTGAATAGAGATATGGAAGACGTGAACAGGAGCCCCTTCGCTCCCGCAATTAGGCAGGGTAGGAATCCAGCAGAATTCAAGCTACCATCACTGGAGACATACGATGAGAGGACGGATCCTGTAGTTCATCTGACAAGGTATATGAGGCACGTGGAGGTACTGGGGGCATTGGAGGAGGTTATGGCCCTGTGTTTCTCATTGTATTTGACAGACATAGCAGCACTATGGTTCAAGCAATTGGAGAGTGGCTCCATTGGAACATGGACCGAGTTGATTGAGAAGTTTATGAGGCAGTTCAGAGTTCACATTTCGAGGCCCAAGAATGTGATGAGTTTGACAGCACTAAAACAGAGAACCGGGAAATATTTAAGAAGTTTTCTGACACGATTTAATGCGGCAACATCATCGGTGGATCGTCCAGATCCATCCATGGTCTTGATGGCATCTGTAACTGGCATAGCTGATAGAACAGAATTCAAGAATTCATTGACAAGGGATCCACCTATGAATCTAGGAGAGTTACCACGAGGCGGAAAGGTTTCTGCAACAAGAGGATGCAAATGCTGAGAGAGAGGAAGGGTGGGAGTTGAAGTTTATGCAGTCAAAAGCTGAGATCCACCCGGAAAGGATTCAGGCAAAGATAAAGGGAAACGGAAAGCAGATGATAGTCGTGATGAGCCAAAGCGACCGCGAAAAGAACCGAGATTCACTTCTTATACGGAGTTGAACGAGACTTTAGAACGAATCTACTAAGACACTAGGGGCACGTTCCCTACCGAGGCCAATGAGGAGGGATCCGACCAACAAAGAGAAGAAATCAGACAAGTACTGCTTATTCCACAAGCTAAGCGGCCATTGTACGAATGATTGCAGGCACATGAGAGATAAGATGGAAGGACATATCCGGAGCGGCATGCTATTACAGTACGTGAGGAGACGAGCAGCAACGGTGAAACAAGAGCGACCACCATCTGCATCAAATGAGTACGGTTTGAAATCGAGGCGTCAACTTGTTATCAACTGATTTGAATAATGACAAATAAGTGGCAAACTCCATACTAACACGGTTAAGTCGCCTACATATGTTCAGGATCACGAACGGTCCTCAGGCATGCTCTGAAACGACTATCAACCAC
This sequence comes from Allium cepa, assembly GCA_030765085.1. NCBI lineage: Eukaryota > Viridiplantae > Streptophyta > Magnoliopsida > Asparagales > Amaryllidaceae > Allium > Allium cepa. The sequence continues at coordinate 437,858,415 of CM060943.1, forward strand.
ATCAATGTAGGCGTTTGTATTTTGACGTCTCTGTTTTGCTTTTGTTTTCTATTTTTTATATCTGAACTTGATTTTGTTGGACATTTTTGTTATAAGATTCATTTGAATGTAAATCTGGTTTTTGTAATTCCATAACGGCCAAGTCACTTGCACATGCACGGGATCGCGAACGGTCCTCGGACATGCTTTGAGATGGATGGACCGCCATAACAGTCGATTCAGAAACTCACTCGAACGTGAAATTTGACATTCATGATACTAAGTCCCCCTGGGCATACACAAATCGCCTCGAACACAAGTCGTCTCGAACGGCATCCGACCGCGAACGGTCACAATTTGCGCGAACGGCACCCGATCACGAACGGTCACAATTCGCCGCGAAGGCACATGACCTTGAATAGATGGATACGAATGAAGTTACACCGGTGGATACGAACAAAGTCTATAAGAGAGGAAGACTCGGTCGCTCGGCATAAAAAGTGGATCGATTCTAGAATATAGCGCCACGTCATCTGATCGCCACGTGTCGGCATGGATACGAACCAGAGCGATACGAACGCCATCGATACGAACTCGGCAGTATTCTACAAATGCAAACTTGGGTCGATAATAATTCAAAATCTACAAGTCCAAATGCTACCAAATTTCCACAGGAGCTTGCGTACCACCTCTATTTGGACTCTGATCGATCTCAGCTCAAATGGAGTAGTTTTTGATCGATACGAATTGTATACGTATCGATCATGGATCAATCCCAAATGTCCAAGGATCGATCACGTGTGTCCACGTAGTGTGACGAGGATTCCTTGATCTAGACCAGATATTTCTAGATTGCACCTATAAATAGCAGTCCTATGCCTCCAGAAAAGTGACTTTTGGGTTCTTCTACGCTGTTACTCTGCTGGAACTCGGTTGTAATTGGATACTATCTATTGTACTCTTGTAAATCAGTTGAGAATCATCAATAAACAACAAATGTTTCAAAGTGGACGTAGGCTACAACGCCGAACCACTATAAATCTTGTCTTTCTACTGCTCACTTTTTAATTTTTGGAATGTTCTTCATATTTAATCCTACCGTATATAATCTATCCGTGACTGTGATTTGATGTTTTCATCTGCAATTAGGTGTTTGTGATCAATTTTAGTGCAAACAAAACATATTGCTATTAGAATAAGAACTTCATGTACAAATTTCTTTTAAATGCAAAAATCATATCTACAGAACACGATAAAAGACTTATTGTCGTCCATTGCCCAAAAATTGAAAACCAATTAAAATAAACATATCATAACTTTAAGCATGTTTTATCCTAAGAAAAATAAAACCAAATATAAGAAAGACATGCCTTTTGTGTCATGCAACTTGTACATCATTTGTGCTATTTGAAATGCATCATCATTTTGTTGTACTATGCGCCAAAATGCTTGTCATGATGTGTCTTATACAACACCGATCTTTAAATCTTTTTTCCTTTTTGGATTCCTTCTCTTTTCCCTAATCCAGCTAGCCTTTAAAGTGTTTTATGTTTCTCTTTGTAATGCTATAGCTTCGTCGCTAACCCCTCGTCTCAAAAGTAGTCCATGAAAATATTAATGAGTTCAATCCATTGACTCAAATCTTATCTAAACATTGTTAACCAATGTGTCTACTTCTGCAACTTTTATGTCTAAGTGAAATCAAACTCACTCGCCTTTCGATGCTCGCTCATCTGAAGTGGTTTTAAATGATAAATAGTCCAAAATCCGTTCATGTTTTGTCTGAAAAAATTCTTCGCATCCGTCTGATTTTTTTAATTGGATATAATTTATGATGATAGTTATTTTTTTCAAACTCATGTCAGTTCAAGCTGCTTGATAATCTTTTTTATTACTCGTTCAAATATTGCTCGAACTTAAACTGTATTTGGTCCATTTTTGTCCAAATTTTGTAGCGAACCAAATGTGAACTGCTCCACATACGATCGGATATGTTTAATATACATATGTACGCACACGCCAAAGCATCTTCACTTAGCTTTACTAATTCATCCTTCATCTTGTCATCCTAGTATTCCATGAGCACATTGTTCAGTACTACGAAATACCCGAAACAAAATACATCTGGACGCTGACCTTTTTGTCTTTTGACTAATTAATAGACATATTTTCTTATAGAGCTAATATCTTACTTGTCTCATCATTTCTATTGAACTGCATCTGATTGATAGAATTATTTTAACAAATAACACCCTTCCACTACAATTTTGTTTGTCTTACTTACCCTTGCTTTGTTATTTATTATTACTAACATCAAACATGATATGTCGGCTCGTGCACTTTTTTGATTGATCTATTTCATTGTTTCCTTGAACATACATCTTCGTATGACATCTTGCTTCAACCTATTTAGATTTTTCAAATAGGTTTTCCAGTTTACGTAGATGCTAATTGTTTATATGTTCAACTTATCACGTATCCACCAGTGGTTGCTATATATATCTATGAAAGTCAATATTATTACTTGAAGCTCTTCAAAGACGAAGATTGTTTTGAGATTTGAAACTTAAGTAGTTAATATATCGGCATTGGTAAAATTTTAGTTAAGAATCAATATGTGATATTTGAAAATATGAAGATAATAGCAAAGCGATATTGATATGTTTGTTGGCATATTTTAAAAATAGTAAGAATAAAATATATGTAGTAATATTGTTATTATGACTTAAAATTATTTAGATTGCTTGGTAGTATTTCTCATAAAGAACGTGCATGTATATATGGTGTTCTGTAATTGTAATATTACATATTTAGTATATTTTGTACTGCGTAGAGATATTTGTTTACTTTTATCTTCTTGCATCAAATGCGGTCTACTATTAACTGGTATATCGGTAAATATTTTCAAAATATCATAAAAAGATACTTTGATCGATATTTTTGAAAATATTGCTTGTAGTCTGATATGCGTGCGATATATCAGCGATATTACCGATATTGATTGCTTTGATTAAAGTTAAGTATTATGGACTACATTTTCTGCCACCAAACTAATATGAATTAATTGAATCATAGTTTGGAATAAAATTGTCAAGGTGAAAAGGCCCCAAAAAGCCTTTGGTTGGCACCCAGCGCTTTATTGCACTTTGGTTTGACATCTTGAACATTACTTTTTCTGGGTTCAGCCAAAAAAAAAAACCCACTTAAAAGTGCTACCAAAGTTGGTCAATGCGAGAAGGTTAAGGCAGCTAGCAGTTCGATATGCCATAATTTGATCAGCGAGTTCAACGGTGGTGGGCGACAGGCAGGCAACTCGAAAGTTTTTTTTTTAACACAAGACTGGTATGCCCTAATTTGTGTGACGCTTGCAAATAAGCCTTAATTGGGTCGATTTTGGGCTGAAGCCCTTAATTTTTTCCACTTGAAAGCCTAAGCAATGCTTTTTTAATCGCGTCGCTTTTTTGGCACTTTAGCGCCCAAGGCTCTATTTCAGCGCTTTGCGCAGCATCGACGCCGTGAGAAGGAGAAAAGCTCTAGGTTGGCACCTAGGCGCGCCTAAGCAACGGCTTTAATAACCGAGTTTTGGAAGAATAGATTGCATCAATTCATAAACAATAGGTGCTCGTTTTCTATACAACAACAACAACAAAGCCATTTTTTCCAAACAAGTTGGGGTCGGCTAGATATGGAACCCGAAACTAAGTGACAAGAGTAATTTAAAGGTTATAATAATAACAATAACAATAGCAATAATAAAATAAAGTCAAATAAGTAAATTAGTAATAATAGTGACTAAGTAAAAGTAAAAATAAAAATACAAATACAAATGTAAAACAACAACAACAACAACAACAACAATAACAATGATAAATAAATAAAATGATCAAAGACCAAACGATACGACTTAGACTCTTTTTCCTTAATCCTATAATGTTGAACTATAAAACTCATAGCTCATGAAATATATTTCATCCTACACAAATCATATCAAGAGGGTAATTATCATTTTGTTTGTGTGCGTGTTTAACAATACATCTTCATTTTCAATGTTTTCATATACATTATCTCGTATCTTGTGAAATCTCATATGAGGGGAGTGTACGTTGGATGTTCATCTGGGACTGGCGTCTCGAATCTTTAAGCACGTCTTGAGACTATCTCCGAGTAACTAATGGATCTAAAAGCGACATGTTTTAAAATCTTTTAAATGGTTGTTATCTAAAAAAGGTAAAAATAAGAACCGGAACATAGTTGATTTGAATAGGTGGTTGCTGCATTAGAAAAGAAATATTAATTTTTTGAAAGGGGTATTAGTTAGATTAATTTGGTAAGAAGAAAAAAAAATCAAAGTCGTTTGTTGCGAGTTATTCGTATAAAAAAGAATAAAATATAGTTAATTTATTATTAATTAGTTATTAAATAATAATACACGGAAGAATAATTTCATTTGGACTTATAAAAGTGAAAATATTATGAATATTAAAACCTTTAATTTGGATGAGAACCCATTTATATACATCTCAGTTCAGATTTCGGTTGAAAATTTAATTTCATGGACGAGTCTAACGTCAATGGAGGTATGAATGAGATTTGATGTTCTGTCTTGTACGAATGCAGAAATAAGGTATCAAACGAGATGGAAGAGTTTTAAAATTTTGATGGAGACATCATGGGAAGGCTAGCAATATTGAGAATTATATTGGTTTACCTTAGGATGGTCTTGTAATTTTGTCATGTAGTTTTATGCTGTTAGCCTGTTTTCTAATTAGAAAGGCACGTTATATTTGGTTTGCTATGAGATGTTATATTTGGTTTGCTATGAGATACGTCGTCAAAAAAAGGCTGACAGTGTGGAGGACTATATTTACTTTATTTTTCTACTTGGAAAAACACATCATACTTTTAGAATACTGATAAATTATTTTATACTTTGTATGATGCAACTGGAATTATAAGTTGTACATGATGATTGGATGTGTGTGAATAAAAAAGCTTTTCCCAATTGAAAAACCAGTTGTTCTTTAGATTTCAATTTTTCTTTAATGGTATATAATCTACAAATAAATATTTGTGATGTTTAGATTTAGCTGAATCGAATCCAACAAAGAGAATTCGTATTCATCTTCTATAAGCTTTTAGGTATTATAGTTGGATTGATGGTAATATCAACAACCAAAATACAATGGCCGACGGTTAATCCAACTCAAGCAAGATACTTGATGTACAATTAAATTAGTTACAAATTATAAACAAGCAATAATGAATTAAAAACTTGGTTTGGGATCAAAGAGTTAAATCCGACTAATTGTATTTTTTGCGATTGAAGAAGAAATCAGCCTGCAAACGAAAAAACTCACTAGTTGTCAAGGAGTACTAGCTCAAATGGCAAGTTGTATGACGCTCTTGACAGAGGTTCTGGTGGTCATGGGTTCGAACGTTGAGTTGTCACTGAGTGCTCCACTTGAATTAAGTACCGCTTTTATTATTATTTTAAAAAAACTCGATATCCTTACAATATTATTTGTATAAGCACAAAATTTTCAAGGCATCATAATTATTAGTCGCTTCCTCAAAATCAAACCAATAGAGGTTTGCCCTACCATAAAAACCAGGACAAACATTCTTTTAATATTCTGAAAATAATTGTTTTGTGAAGACAGTTTTTTAATATTCTGAAATTCAAGTTTATTTTCTAAATCAGACAATAAAATTAAAATTTAATTGATGAATTTAATAGTATTTCATATGAAAAAAAAATAACATTTGAAACAATTAATCTTTTATTTGTTAGCTTTATAATCACTGGAAGTACTTAGAAATATCAGGTGATATTATATTTTCTACTTTCGTGAATATCTATTTCTATAAAATTAACGTGCATAATCATGCTTATTTTTTGTGGACTTCTCAATATGTATTATTTTATATTATGTTAAAATGTAACGTAGGTCAGAATTTTCTGGCTTTCCACCTATGCATGGCAGCGCTAGACTACTAGTATAATTTACCAAAAGACTTGCGCTTAAGCTTAGTTTTTGGCCCATTAGCCTCACCAGCTTATACAAAAGTGAGGAAAAAAAAAATCTTTTTCCGTAGATACAAAATATTATTATTTGCATTCCATCAGTCGTTCAATCGTTCTTGCAATGCTTGTATTAAAAATGGGAACATTCCACCTTAATGTTAACTTCGTTTCACCGCAGCATATTACTCATACTCTGTGTTCAACCAATAACTGTATTACAAGACAAGACGAACATAAGAAAGTACTCCCATCAGTTGCCAACATTCCAATCCAAACATTTTAGGGTAACTTTAACTTTTTCTCCGTTATTAGATCATAACACGTTACCACTGTCTAGAGGTGATGCATATGCTTTCACTTAACTGCTTGGAGATTCAATATGATATAATATAACATGTATTCAAGTACCTGCCAATAAAGTTGATTGTTATGTTTCGCAAAGTTATACCTGATTACTTTGTAGGACAACTTTCTATGGTTTAAAGATGGATGAATAGAGTATTTGCAATTGAACTGGTTGATATGTAATTTAGTAACTAGTTTCTTACCAGTTTTAAATTGATGTAGCTACTGCTGGTACAAACAAAGCTGCTTCTAGCAGCACAACTTTGAACACGAGGAAGCTTGCAGAGGAAACAGAAAATCTCTCTCGTGAGTAACTTAACCTTGCACAACTTGGATTTTTCTTACTTTTTAATCCTTCTTTTGTCATGATTTTTTCTAGGAAAACTATTTCGACGTGTTTAGCACGGAGGCTTCATAATAAAAATTCACGTGGATGCTGTTTCTTTATATTCATACAGGGCATGTTTCTTCTCATACAAAGCAATCATTTTTACTTTTTTTTTTTATGGTGATCCACCTGTTACATTGTTGCCCCACCTATTTGTTCTTCCATGCTTAGGATGCTCCTGTTATAAGCCTATTGGAATATATATTTTTTTGTCAAAACCATATTTTAGCTCCGAACAATTTACACTAGATTTCTTCTTTCGTCCTTTTTTTCCAGAAAAAAAAAAGAACTATTTTTTTTGTTTTGATTACTTGATTATGAAAATTATTAGTTCAAGGCTTCAAGCTCGTTTATGTGTTCCAAGCTTTTGCTCTTTATTGCACACTTCTAGCTTTTGTCAGTTCAATCAGAGTCCAATAACACCAGTGAACGGACATTCAGCGTCATGTTTTTTTTTCTTCCCAACAGTTGCTCAACTTTAGCTGCACTAACTAATGTTATATATGCTGTCACTTTATATACAAATTTTGTTTAGATGAGAGAGTCCCGGCTGAGTTGAAGAAAAGTATAATGCAAGCCCGTATGGATAAAAAGCTCACTCAGACACAGCCCGGCTGAGTCCCACCTATTTGTTCTTCCATGCTTAGGATGCTCCTGTTATAAGCCTATTGGAATATATATTTTTTTGTCAAAACCATATTTTAGCTCCGAACAATTTACACTAGATTTCTTCTTTCGTCCTTTTTTTCCAGAAAAAAAAAAAGAACTATTTTTTTGTTTTGATTACTTGATTATGAAAATTATTAGTTCAATGCTTCAAGCTCGTATATGTGTTCCAAGCTTTTGCTCTTTATTGCACACTTCTAGCTTTTGTCAGTTCAATCAGAGTCCAATAACACCAGTGAACGGACATTCAGCGTCATGTTTTTTTCTTCTTCCCAACAGTTGCTCAACTTTAGCTGCACTAACTAATGTTATATATGCTGTCACTTTATATACAAATTTTGTTTAGATGAGAGAGTCCCGGCTGAGTTGAAGAAAAGTATAATGCAAGCCCGTATGGATAAAAAGCTCACTCAGACACAGCTTGCTCAGGTAATTTGCTCTTATCGTCTTTTTATTTTTTCATTTTTGAAACCTGATTCAGACGAGGTCCATGGGAATTACATATCGATGCTCACTTATCATTGCCACAGCTTATCAATGAAAAGCCTCAGATAGTACAAGAATACGAGTCGGGGAAGGCCATACCAAATCAGCAAATAATCACCAAGCTTGAGAGGGTGCTTGGGGTCAAACTCAGAGGTAAAAAGTAGAGAGAGTTTACTGAAAAAACAATGTTCCAGCAGTTTGGTTGAAGGATATTTAGTACAATAAAGTTGCAAAATGTACTGGCTTTCTGTGTCACAAACTTGGAGGTCGACTTGGTTATGTTTGTTGCTTTGTTTCTTGCACCTACTTGGTTTATGTATCATTGTCTACAGCTGTGGGGTTCTTGCTGCTTGCTGCCAAAAACTTTTCCACTCGGTTGTTATGAATCTATCTATGATGGTTGATGGTTTAATTACTGTTTTTATATATGTTGCATAATTGCTATTACACTGACCTCGTCTTCTGCACTGGAGTTGGATAAACTTGTATGAAAAGGGAAAATATTTTGTGTCTGCAAATATTGGATAAACCATATGCGTGAAGGCATGATGTTAATATGACCGTGTGGTCTACGTTTAGATTGGTTATGAATAAGTGTAGACAGAACGTTACGACAAAAGTTGGGCCAACTTGGCAACTTAAAGTAATTTTATTAGACGCTAAGCAAGCGACTTTGACCAGAGTTTCTATATTTTGTTGTTTCGGTCTTTCTGTGGATGCATCCTACTAACTAAAGTTGTAATATCTAGGCCTAGCAATTGGATCCAATCCCAGACAAACAGATTTGGTCACTGATTTCTTGGTTTCGGCTTTCGTGAGATTTTGGATTTTGTGTTGGATTTCTTTTTCTAGATCATGTCAGACTTAAACTAAATTTCCTATTTTTAAAACTTATTTGTTTAACTCCCTTCTTTTGAAAACTATTTTATATGATAATTCATTCTTTTCTACATCTCTTGTTTTTAAATTTAAGAGTGGTTGATAATACTTCTATTGCATGCATGCGGTTAAGAATAATGAAAAAGAGTAATGAAAAATGATAACATGGATATATATCATGGAGAATAAAATTATTTAAACATCTCTTGAATTACATCTTTTTTTGTAAAAATTGAGATGTATTTATAAATAAAAATTTGAAGGATCAAAAATTTAGTTTTTATAATTACAAGGATATATGTTAAGAAAATTCTATAAACTATCTAGATTTAATACCTTATATTTGATCAGCGGGTTGCTTTGGTTTGATTTAAATCGGTTTTGATTGGACCAGTTTGAAGAACTAATGTTTATACTTCCTTGTTCAATCTTCGAATTAACTGCACATGATAACCAACGTAATTTTAATTTTTTCATAGATGTTTCCTATGTAATAATGCGTGGGTGTGCATGTATGTGTGTGTGTGTGAATGCGTGTAGTGTGTAGTTAGTGTGCGTGTAACTTAAGGTTTGATTTACACAATACTGAAATGTGCTAATATTAATTCATCAATACGTTCAAATTACATTATACATTTATATAACGATTAGTTGGGTTACAATTGTAACTTTTATCTCCGTAAATTTGATTTCGTCCGTGCGTGAAAAACCTCTCAAAAACATCAATGTATGTTTAAACGTTCGAAACAGAATCTTTGTTGGTCTTTTTTTTTTTTTTTTTTTTTTTTTGAGAAATTGCACATTTATTATGGACAACTCTGGAAATATTTGCAATTTAGAAGTTTTATAACGTAGTTATGAAAATGAGCAACCGCGTATTTTAAAACTCAAAAGAGTGTTTTTACAAAAGTTGCCATTAGTCTTGTTAGTTTGTGATATTAATGTGTTTTAATTTCATTTGGAAAAATCTAGTGTGATTTATTAACAACATGTGCGATAACAATCTTCAGGGAAGCGAACTTTGGTTAAAACCAAACAAACCAACCAACCAGCTTATTTCGATCGTTTCGCTTTGGTTTTAATACTAGATTGATTTAATATCGGTCCAAAAAATATATAGTTCAGTTATCGATTTAACCAAATTTTTATTGCATTATTAAAATTACTAATGTTTTGATAAATCTTCTAAATTTGTTTAGTGGTCTAAATAAATTTTATTTATTATATCTCAAATTACTATTAAAGTGTAAAAATACTAAATAAGAATAATTAATCTTATATTCATGTTTTATTTTAAAGTATGATGAATATTTCAAATATCAAATATCAAATACTTTTAGTTTGGTTAAATCGGATAACCAACTAAATTTGAATCGAATGATTTTGTTTGGTTTTCATTTTTATCGATTTTAGTTCGACGTAATTTATTCAAGCCTAACATTTTGAACAATCGATACTTGTTCTCACAAGTAATTCTGGTTTGCCTTTCACTTTTACTAAATTTAGAAATATAAATTTTGTCGCCCTCGTAGTTAATAATTTCTTTTTTTATAAAAGACCCAAAATTAATAACTAGGAAAGTTTTGACTCACATTTTTTAACTAAAAAAAAAGGTTTTAATCTCCTTCAAATTTTATTTTACAAAATACATCTCTATTTCCAAAAAATGAAAAAAGGAAATAATAAAAGTTCAAAGAGGTATTTGGATAATTCACCCATTTTAATATGTGCTTTTAACGTACATATGCTAACTCATAACCCTCTGCAATACACGTCTAAATTTTACGTCTAAATTTAAAACGGGATGAAAGAAAACTAAAAAAACAAATAACAAAAATTGATTTATAGTTTCTAAAAGGGAGTGAGGTAAAACAAATAAGTTTTAAAAAGATGAACGTGTATAATTTTCACTAATATTTATGCATTGCAAATCTTTGATATAAAAGAAATTTGGTGGTAGACCGGTGATTTTGCGGTTTGAGAGATATAGAAAAAATTTCACCAAAGGAAAAGAACGATAATGATAAGACAAACATGGACAAAGTGGTAAAATTTAAGGGGTTAAAAGTAATTAATGGGTATTACTTTTATTATAGATCAATGTGGCGGTTAAGTCAATAACAGGGGATGAATATAATCAGCCATGAGTAATTTTATATTTAAACTTCAAAACATTACTATAAAATAAATATGGCAGTTATGATAATGGTAGATTTACCCTTATCATGTCAATACCAAGCAGTTGGTAACCAACATCGAGCTACGTCGGTATATCGATGTTATCGGTGTAGTAACGGTAAATTTACTATTATTAACGGTAAATGTAATGGTAAAAAAAATACCAAAACGAATGGTTACGATAAATTTGCCAATCATATTAATTTCGTTTTCTCGTTTTTTTAACTAATTCCAACTGCAAAAACTTTTGAAGGTTTGTAAGTTTTTAAGCAAAAGCATATAACATTATTTATGATTAATTTTTTTTGGATTTATTTAATACAAAATTTAAAATTTGTAAAATTATTATTTCATGTTTCCGTGATTAATTTCAAATTTTATTTCCATTAACTAAAATAAGTCGAAACGTTTATGTAAGCGTTATTGGAGTTAGAATCAGTAAAAAAAAGTATTTACTTTTTTTTTATCATTATAAATTTTTTAATGTAGTAAAACTTTAATCATTTCATGTAATGATAAATTTGTCATCATTCTTTAACGCTTTACCAATTTATCAGTATACTTATGAACATTTTGTCAGCGGTAACTGTGGAGCATCGATAGTTATCACATCAACAAGTACTTGCCGATCAAACAAATAATCTAACACAGAGTCGTGGAAACACTTGTTTATGAAGCATGGAAGAATTATATTGATTTTATTGAGTTGTCGCAGCCTTTTTCATTTTAGAATACTTCACCGGGATATGTGAGATAACGCATGATATCAGTGTCCCATATATAAGTCGAATATCTTATTTTATTATGTCATCTCATTTTTTGTATAGTTGAAAACAATAATATCGTCAACTCAACTGTTAGGACTCAAGAGTTTGACCTATTATAAGTAGATTACATATATTTCCACCAAAAACTTCCAAATTCCCAATACCTCTGCAAGTTTCCAACTATTCGGTGCATTTATACTTTTATACATCCCTTCTCCTTCTCCTCCCTTCCACTACTCCAATGCAATAGACCGGTTAGTTAAGCTCCATATAAATCAAAATAATTAGTACAAATAGTGCGTATTAAAAAAAAATTGATTAGTACAAACGATCCATTAATTTTCTCATTCATAACGAATTATGACGTAATCTTTATATAACAAGAGTATCTTGAAATGTTTATGGTTTTACTAAAACATTGTGAACCTATTTCACTATTAATACAAAGAAATTCAATTTATTTATTTTAAAATTTTATTCCCCTCTTAGCAAATAGGATGAGGATGCTCTAACGATTTTATCCCAATCGATCTAGTTACATTCTCCGTGACGACTAAATGTTTTTAGTCGAATGAGCTTTGGTGATGCTCTAATAAAATAGTTTAATATTTGTAAAGGAGTTTAACATTTGTGTGTTGTGAACTAAATAAAGAATTTTAATATAAGGTATTATGGTTTAATACATGTTAAATATTGTTGTAGCAATTATTATCTATTATTTATTTAACTTAACAACAACACCTATAGCAAAAATGATATTATGGCAGGGCTGATTTAAAAATAATAATATTATAACTGTAACTTAAAATACTAATCATATTACTAAACAACTTTTTTTCAATCTGTTAAACTTAGCTTCATATTTGTTATTGTTTATTAACTGTTCCAGTACAAACTAATTTAATTACATTTGTTTACAAATCAGATCCAGGGATCTATCAATATTCTCTACAACGTGGTCAATGATATAGCATGTGTGATGCAAGCGTATTAAAAAAACTGAACAAAATATTTGCAATGGAAAAATCAAATTGTTACATGTAAACGTAGGTTATTTTTAATAAGGATAAATCGAATTGTTACCCAAGCTTTTGATAGCTCTAATTCAGATATGGATTTTCTTTTGAATGGCACATATAACCCTTGTGCAATATTGAATAGTTTATCAACTACCGATATGTAGTATTTAGCTAAAAAATCTAGATTTTTTTTGATGATATTCAAATAGACACTGAATATATAAAGAATAAGCAATTATAACGCGTTAGAACACTTGGATTATGAGGTATATTAGTTGAAATGTTAGAGCTTTGCATGATTTAGGTAAGTGTTAGAGGAATTGGGGGTTTTCATAATTAATTACCGCACGGTTTAAATATATATATAATTCGTAAAAATGTTACATAAAATCAACTTTATCGAAATTGTTTATGGACCGACTAAAAGTCACATAAATTGATCATGCAAGTTAGATTTTCAATAACGTTAAATATTCAAATTACGCTAAAACAGATCATCGAAAATACTAATTTAACCGTTAAGAACAGTGGTTACGCTGATTGGTTGTGCTAAAATATCTTGTTTATTTTATAGAAATTAACTTGTATTTCTAAATATTTTTTAAGAAATGTAGAATGAATAAGAAAAAATACAAAATTAATATATCATCGCTAGCCAACAACACGTCGAGTATACAGACAGAAACTGTGCAATTTTTTTCACATTCTCTCAATTTCCGACCATTTTAACGAACGAAAAAAATGAAATCCTTCGTTCGAGGCCCCCCTCAACCGCCATCGCCTCCCATCAACTTCACCTTAGCTGCCACAACTTACCGGAATCACCAATATCTCCAATTTCATATTAATTTAGATAAAATTTTAACCATAATTGCGGATTTGGGGCTAATTGGCATGATTATGCGTTTAAAATTGATGATTATTGCGTATTAGTTGGTGATAATAGTGTATTACTTGATCTGAGTATATTAATTTTTATTATGATTGTTTAATTTGTAATTACAAATTAGGGTTGATTCGAAATTCGAAAATTAGTGTATAATTATTGATTAATATGTACGTTGATTCGTGTGCGTGATTGTTTGAAATGGTTTAGAATAATTTTAGGACTACTATGTATGGATGAATAGTGAATATGTTAAATATAAATCTTATGGTTAAACAATTAACTTATTTTAATTAATTAGTCTGCGTTAATTAAAAGTATTAGTGGTAAGTGTAAAATAAAGTTATTTTTAATGGTTAATTATTTTTAGTAATTAATTAATTAGTGCGTCTTTTTGCAAACTTCAAATTTTAGTTTACATAATAGTCAAACTAAAAATTAAATAGTTAAATGAATTATAAAATATGTTTATTTCAAATTTAGTTAATAATATATTTAAATAGTTGAATGAATTATAAAATATGGTTTAAAATTTAATTTCTAGTTATTAAAATAGTAATTTGTGTATTGTTGGAAGTAGTTTTAAATAATAATTTTATTTTGTAACAAATATTCTAGTAAAGTCGATTTGTAAAAATTAAGAAATAAACTCCCGTTTTCATTTCATGGAAGTCCCTGGCAGAGGAAAGGGTTGTAGGTGATGGTGCTTTCTGCTTCTTAGGTCGTAGAAATCGTTTAGTCATGCATTGCAGCTGGTATAGATGATGAAATGTGCGCCGCTTGATTGAACCAGGACCTATTTTCAGAATCTAACAGGCGGCGAGCAAAGTTGAATAGGAAAGATTGAAAATAAGCGTTAAATATTAGTTTACAACATAGTCAAATTAAAATTTTAAATAGCTAAATGAATTATAAAATATATTTTAAAATTTTAAATTCAGTTAATAAAATATTTATATAGTTGAATGGATTATAAAATATGCTTTAAAATTTAATTCGTAGTTATTAAAATAGTATTTTGTGTAGTTTTGAAAGTAGTTTTAAATAATAAATTTCTTTGAAACGAATATTCTACCAAAATAAATATATAAAAATTAAGAAATGAATATAATGATTATTTGAAAATAAGCGTTAGATATTATTCTAACAAAATAATTAAATTAAAATTTTAAATAGTTAAATGAATTATAAAATATGTTTTAAAATTTCTAATTTAGTTAACAAAATATTTAAATAGTTGAATAAATTATAAAATATGCTTTAAAATTTAATTTGTAGTTATTAAAATAGTCTTTTGTGTAGTTTTGAAAGCAATTTTAAATAATAAATTTCTGTCGAAACAAATATTCTACTAAAATCGATTTATAATAACTAAGAAATGAATATAATGTTTATTTGAAAATAAGCATTAGATATTATTCTAACAAAATAGGTAAATTAAAAATTTAAATAGTTAAATGAATTATAAAATATGTTTTAAAATTTCAAATTTAGTTAATAAAATATTTAAATAGTTGAATGAATTATATAATATGGTTTAAAAATTTAATTTGTACTTAATAGATAGTAATTTGTGAATTGTTGGAAGTAGTTTTAAATACTGAATTTCTTTTGAAACAAATATTCTACTAAATAGATTTGTAAAAATTAAGAAATGAATATAGTGTTTATTTGAAGATAAGCGTTAAATATTATTCTAACAAAATAGCTATATTAAAAATTTAAATAGTTAAGTAAATTATAAAATATGTTTTAAATTTTCAAATTTAGCTAATAAAATATTTAAATAGTTGAACGAATTATAAAATATGGTTAAAAAATTAATTTGTAGTTATTAAAATAGTAATTTGCGTATTTTTTGAAGTTGTTTTAAATAACAAACTTCTTTTGAAACAAATATTCTACTAAAATTAATTTGTCAAAATTTAAAAATAAATATAATGTTTAATCGAAAATAAGAGTTAAATATTATTCTAACAAATTCAACAACAAATTAAAGTTTTTGGTTCCAAAAAGGCTTTAGTTTATGTTAGAAAATACAACAACACACCCTCTGGATGTAATGTTATGCGTACAAGAGAAAGAAGTGAAATGTTGTCGAAATTAAAATCTTTATTCCTAAAAGGCTTTGATTTGTTTTGGAAAAAACAACAACAACACACCACTTAGATGCAAAGTTATGTGTACAAGGGAAAGAAGTGAAGTGTTATCGAAATTAAAGTCCTTAGTCCTAAAAGGCTTTAATTTGTTTTAGACAGAAGTGAAGTGTTGTCGAAATTTATAACATATATTTTTTAAATTAGAAAAATGTTCGAGTATTTTATCGACCGTACTTGGATGTATGAAGTCAAAACTGGTATGAAAGTTTTAGTGAAGAAATATTCTTCAATGGTGTACACGAATTTATTAGATTCGCTAAATCTAATAATGGAAATGACATAGAAATGCTTTGCCCTTGTAGTAAGTGCAAAATTCGAAGCATTAAAAACGAGATATAGTATAGCATATCTGTGTCAAGATGGTTTTGTGTCAGATTATTACTTGTGGTATTGTCGTGGAAAACTTGTTGCACCTACACCTAATCATGTAGTGTCAAAGGACGAGGTGAATAATGACTACGTTATGGCGAATCCAATAGAAGATATGGTGGAAGATGCAACACGATCAATATTCCCTAACATTCAAGCTGACGATGAGGACATAAATCTTGAAGTAGAATCGGCTGTGAGAGCAAAAAGGATCTATGATTTATTAGATGCTACTAAGAGGGCGTTAGGGATGGTTGCAAAGTGGAATCAAATTATCAGTAACTGCCGAATACATTACTATGAAATCAAAATTCAACTTTACAGAAGTTGGATTTACAGCAGTTGTACAAACTGCAAACCGACATATGTCACCTAATAATCTGATGTGCGATAGTCATTATGAAGCGAAAAAACTTATGTCCGCTCTTGGTCTGCCATACCAAAAGATAGATACATGTATAAAAGATTGTTGTTGTATTGGAAAGATGACATTAACATTAGGAATTGCAAAATATGTAATGAGGAAAAATATAAACCAAGAAAAAAGAAAGAGAATGAAGTCTCACACAAGAGAATGCGTTATTTACACATTACTCCTAGACTTCAAAGCTTATATGCATCTTCTGTTATGGCATGTCATATGCAATGACACGGTGTGAGAACACAGAGGAAATTTTGACGCATCCATCTAATGGAGAAGCATGGAAACCTTTCGATAAGACTTATCACGCGTTTGTTACAGAGAGCCGGAATGTCAGACTTGGTTTATGTATAGATGTATTTCACCATTCTCTCAATTTGGTAGTAAATTTTCATCTTTCTATATTATCATTACACCTTATAATTTACCTCCTTGGATATGTATGAAAACTCCATATATGTTTCTCACTATTGTATTCCCTGGTCTTGATGATCCGACATAAGGAATCGATGTTTATTTAAAACCATTGATTGAAAAGTTGAAAACACTATGATATACAGGAGTTGAAACATACGATACAATGAAAAAGTAAGAATTTTTGTATGTTCCCTTCTTTATCATGTACTAGTAGTGATTTTCCTACATATGCAATGCTTTCAGGTTGGAGTACGGTCGGTCATCCAACTTGTGCATGAAAGAAACATGAGCATTTTCTTTATCATATGAGAAGAAAATTTCATGGTTTGATTGTCATCGGTGTTTTCTCCATGTTAATCATTCTTTTAGAAGAGATTTTTTTGTAGCTAGTAGAGCAGAGACTATGCGACCATCAACGATTTGGTCAAGCGAATAAATATATGAACTTATAAAGGAACATCCAAAGATACATGAAATTGGAGTATAGACTGAAATTTCAAGTAAATTGATAATTCATATTCGGTGTAAACAAAAAGTATATTTTGGGAGTTACCTTATTGGAAAGATCTCTTAAGTCTACATAATATTGACATGATGTATAACGAAAAAAAACTTATTCATTGATCAGTTTAATACAATTTTGAAATGTAGGGAATAACCATGGACAATCTGAATTCAAGTGTGATATTGAAAAATTATGTAAACATCCCGAACTTCATATAAAGCCTAATGGTAGTAAAAAAAATCCAAAATATGCTATGAGCTAGACAGCAAGCAAGTAAGCTCGTGTTAAAGTGGATGGAATGACTAAGATGTCCTGATAGAATTTCTTCTAATCTTCGTAGATGAGTTAACTTTAAAAATAATAAATCGAGTGGGATGAAAAGTCATGATTGCCATGTCATGAAGGAAATTTTATTACGTGTGGTTTTCAAAGATCCGTTGCCCAAAAAAGTTTAGAGTGTTATAACAAAATTTAGTTTGTTTTATAAAGAGCTTTGTTCGGCTACGTTAAAAGTCGTGCGCACACGTAATCTTGAAAAGGATATCCCTATACTACTCTGCAAATTGGAGAAAATATTCCCTCCATGATTCTTTATTGTAATGGAACATTTATATGTTCATCTTCCATCTGATGCACTTCTTCGAGGTCTTATGTATGGATGGATGTACCATTTGAGAGGTAATATTGAATATCCGTAATGCTAATTTTAATTTAAAATTCGAATTTACATAAGTAAATTTAAATTGAATTAACTTTGTAATAGTTACTTGAATCATCTAAAGAAATTTTTTCGACAAAAAACACGAGTTGAATGTTCGAATTGCAAATCGTATCTTGAAGAAGAAGCTTCTTTTTCTCTCATTATTTCTGTGACCACATGAACTTATCACTTGTAAGTATCCCTCGTAATAATAAAGTCATTGAACAAGATCCTCCTCAAACAATGTTATCTATTTTTGAACAACATGGCTGACCTGCTGAAAAATGTGTGGAAATATGGTTAGACGAGAGAGGTTACCATGTAGCACACACATATGTTCTTTTTAATTGTGTTGAAGTTGCACCATTTGTTAGGTGATATTAAATTCATATTTATTTCATATACTTACATATTATAATGGAACATATTATATATATTTGTTGTATTTACGAATCATAATATCAACGTGGTTATCTCAGTAAAGAGTTTGCTAATTGGTTTTCGAACCATGTTTATGATCCAAGAAATTGTTTCATTGATGAAGGATTGAAACATATTGTGTTAGAACCAAAGAGAAATGTCAAGAATTATTCAATCTTCTTCATTAATAGATTTAAATTCAAAACTAAGGAATATGGTGCTGAAAATTTAACCTAGAACAACGATGTATTTGTGAAAGATAGTGATGATCTAGATGAGCATATAAAATATTTTTACAGTGTCTAAACACAGGCTTAGAATTGACATATTTTATAAGACCCGCAGAAAAGGTTTTTTATTCTATGCAATTCGTTCAACAATGTTCTCGTTTCTAGAATCAACATGTATGGGTTGCGGAGTTATGGATCTTAAGGCTAACTAAACACTGGAGGATGAGTGAATAGTGCTTTCTAATTTTTATGAATCTTTTTTAAATTCTTTCAAGATTATTATTAATCAACAAAGAATGAAAAATCACACATGCAAACACAGAAAAGTATAAATGCAGTAAAGTAAAAAATAGAGAATTAGAGAAATCACATCGGAGATTTTTATATTGGTTCAAAGTTATCCTACATCCAGTCTCGTACAAATGCTTATACGGATTTCTTTTCAAATGCCAATCTTTAAATAGGCAGAAGACAAACCCAATACAATCACGATTTCAAGGCTATGAGACACACCCTCCTGAATTTTTGGGCTTAGGGTATACCCACTTGATTTGGACGGGTTACAAGCACACCCACTCAGATTTTCGAGCTATCAAGCACACCCAATTTATTCGAACAGACTACAATCATACCAAGAAAAACAACTCACCAAGCAAAACAACTAAAGTTTGATGGTTTTTCCAATGACAATTTCTTGATCTTTGGTTACTATAAATCCTATAGTCTTTTGGGCAAGACTTTGATTTTCGATTAAGAGAAAGGGATGATTGAAATCAGAAAGTAAATAGTCAAGAATTAATACAATAAAGACTGAATTGATTCTGGTTGAATCTGAGAAGATATGAATAAATTTTCATCAGAAATTTTGGCAGAGTAAAATATAGAAGATAATAAGAAAGTAGTAGTTAAAAAGTCGTTTGAAACCCCCTATATATAGAGAACAAACAGAAAAGTCCATTCGCAAAGAGTTACAACGAATAGACACTTCATTTCAAAATTTGAATTTGAAAATTGTGGCATGTATGTTGACGTATCATCTGCCTATATGTCGACATAGGCTAGTGTATTTTGAAAACTTGTTTATTTTAAAATGTTTTGAAAATCTTATGTTTTGTAAAATATTTTACATTGTAAAATAATTTAAACATAGTTTATAAACATTTCAAAATTTAAAAAACTTTTAAATATATTTTAAAAGTTTACTTTGTTTTTAAAAATATACTTACTTTTTAAAAATAAAGAGCAAGAAAATGAGAAGATAGAGATCAAACATTGCTACTAGGGACTTTAACAATATTATGCGAATCTATAAACTTTACTATGGTCTTGGGATTTTCATATTTTGATCTTTGTACTCATGAGTCTTCATGTCCATTCCTTGAGTCTTTATACCGTACAATCTTCGAAGCAATATATATGTAATATCATGCACTATATATTATATAACTATACAAAACATCAAGGTCCATATTCTGTATGAATGTATTATTGTTATTGACGTTATTATCATCAAAATCAATAACTAAGGTAATAACAATCTCCCCCTTTCTGATTATGGCGACCATTAATATCCTGTATATATAAAATATGATATAACTCTCCCCGAGTTGGATAACTCCCCCGAATAAGCGCACATATATGTTTTAAATTTTTTTCCCACTTTGTCATCAACAAAAATGGGTAAAATTTTAAGAAAAACTAGGAAAAAAGGCTTAAAAAATTTCCCTCCCAACTAAAATATATGATGTTATATGATTCAAAATCAATAATCTAAGTTTACAATGATATATGATTATACATGATAAAGTACATTTTATTAATGTAAATTCAAACTATATAGTTTCAATGCATTCAACTCAACCGAACCAAATCATAGAAACAATCCAAATCAATCAAATTCAATCGTGCACACCAAAGCCTTAAAACTAAAATGCACACAAAGCCTAATTTAGTTCTATCAAACCAAACTATTACGTACTATAATTAATTCTATGGCTATTTTGGTTATGGGGGACTTGTGAATGGGACAGAAAGGGTAATAAAGACAAAGTTTCTTTTTTGTTCGACGAGATTTCCATCTCGATCGAAGCACACTTCGCCTACACATTTGATTTCATCATCTTCCTCTTCTTCCTCTAATTCACCAGATTATGAATGATAAGGTTAGGAGTATCCTCTTCGATTACTATTGAATTTTTTGGAATATCCAATAGGTATTTATGGAGATTTCGCAGAACTCGCCCTTGTTTTTCTTGTTCTATTAAGAGGCGTAGTTGAACAACTTCTATTTAAAAAAGCATATGCAGCACATGCATCATACCATCCTCAATTTTCATTACTTTAGAGATGATGTTGTTCTAAAGAGGGCGTTGGTGGGAGTTTGGAAGGAAAGGGGTGGTTTTTCTTCTCTTGGATGTTTGGAACTCGAGGAAGCCATGGTTTTGTTTTTATTCAGAAATATGAGAAGGAGAAAGATAGAAAAATGAGTTTAATTTCGAAATTTGGTAGTTATAGGTGTATTTCGAATTTTGAATTTAGGAGGGAAATCTTTTTTTAAAATTACCAGTATATGTCGACATATCGGAAGGGAGTATGTCGGCATATGCAATTTAATTTTTTCAATTTATTTTTCTTTTAAATATCTAATTTTAATTTTATTATATCTATTTTCAGAGAATGAACATTGTCTTAACTCTCATCTAAGCTTAATAAAAGATGTTTGATTTAATGATATTGTTAAAATATCGGCTATTTGATTTTCAATATTTATAAATTCGAGTGAAATTACTTCCTTGATACTTTATCTCTTAGAAAATGATGCCTTGCATCTATATGTTTGGTTCTAGCACGATATGTTGGATTTTTAGATAGATTTATTGCACTAGTATTATCACAATATATTAGTGATATTAGTAAAATTTAAACAATTTTTTTTAATGTTTGTTGCATATAAATAACCATGAACATGCTAGTGCGGCTGAAATATACTCCTCTTTTGTTGTGGATGGAGATATAAAAAATTTCTTTTTGCTAAACCAGGAAACTAGAGAATATCCTTAAAAATGACGTTCCGCTTGTGCTTTTCCAGTCTGATTTGCAGCCATCATAGTCAGCATCACTGTATGAAATTAAATCAAAAGAATCTTCTTTGGATCTAGTGTATTGTTTACATATCTTAATATTATTTTTATTGAAGATGAGTTTCTTTAGGTTTAGATTGGTACCTTGCACATAGACAGACGCTATGCATAATATCTGGTCTATTTGGCAGTTATATAAAGTAATGATCCTATCATTCCTCTATATAATTTTTGATCTACATCTTTTGAGTTTTCCTCTATATTTAATTTCTCATTTGTTGCCATGGGAGTTGACTTACCACTAGTATTTAACGTAGCAAATTTCCTATCTACCTTATTTGTAGTCCTAAAAAGAATGATAGTTCTCCTATATGACACATTTCAAATTCTTTAGTCGTTAAATCTAAAGAAAAAAAATTAATTATTTTTTTGTTTGTTGATCTAAAAATATTATCATCTACATACATTTGTATAAGTTGAATATCATTATTATTTCTTTTAATAAATAGAGTACTATCTACTTTTCCTATTTCAAAATTAGATTGTAATAAATTGGATTTTAGTCTATCATATCATGCTCTAGGAGCTTGTTTTAAACCATATAAAGCTTTATTTAATTTATAAACGTGATTAGGTAGGTTTTCTTCTTCAAAAAGCAGGGGCTGTTCTACATATACATCTTCTTTAATAAATCCATTTAAAAAGGAGCTTTTGACATCCATTTGTAATAATTTAAAGTTATTATGATTTGCAAAAGCAAGTAAAATTCTGATAGCCTCTAATCTTGCTACAGGAGCAAAAGTCATCAAAACCTAAACTTTCTTCTTGAGTATAACCTTGAGCAAAAACATGCTTTATTTCTAATAACTTCTCCTTTTTTATTTTTATTTTATTTCTATATACCATTTTAGTTCCCATTATAGATTTGTCTTCAGGTCTTGGGACTAATTTCCAAACATCATTTCTGGTAAACCGATTCAATTTTTCTTGCATAGCAAGAATCCAAAACTCATCTGATGATACTTCCTTTGGATTTTTGGTTTAGTAGTTAGATAAATGCAACATTACTCATTTTATTTAACTAACTTCTTATTTTTACAACATATTCTATATATTTTGTAGGGCGATCGTTTAAATATTTTGTTCTTTTATTTGGATGTAAATTTTTGGAGTTTTATTATTTTTAGCATTATTAATTTCATTATTAGTAATTTCATTAGTTTTATCAATATTTTCTTCCTCATCAAAACTAGTATTCTCGATTTTAATTTTTTCATCAAATGAAACGCGTAATGTTTCTTTAATAATGTTAATTCTGGTATTGAAAATCCTATAAGCTTTACTTCTATTAGAATAACCTATAAAAATTCTTTTATCTGATTTAGCATCAAATTTATTTAAATAATCTTTGCATTTAATGTAAAACATTTAGTACCAAAAACTCAAAAATAAAATACTTTAGGCTTTTATTATAAAATAATTGATAAGGAGTTCTCTTAGTCAAAGTTCTCATTAAAATTCTATTTAAATAATATGTTGTAGCAACTGCTTCAGTCTAAAAACTTTTTGGTAATTCACTATCATTTAATATTGTTCTATCACATTCTTGTATAGTTCTATTTTTACATTCTATTACTTTATTTTGTTAAGGTCTTCTTGGAAAAGAACAATTATGAGTTGTTCCTTTTTTATTACAAAATATTTCAAAATGATCATTTTCGAATTCTCCTTCATGATCGCTCCTAATCGTTTTAATTTTAGTTGACATTTGATTTTGAATTCGTTTAGTAAAAAGTTTAAACATTTCAAAAGATTCACTTTTAAGTTTTAAGAAAATTATCCATGTAAATCTGGAGAATTCGTTTACAATTACAAAAACATATCTATTATGATTTATTGTTGTATTTGAGATCATCTGAAAAGATCCGATGGAGAAGTTCAAGAGATGAGAAGTAAAAATCATATGTTTGGATTTAAAGAGCTTTTACGAAGTTTTTCTAATTGACAAGCGTCACATAAATTACTGACATTAAAACTCATTTTAGGAAGACCGCTAACAAGTTCATATTTAGCAACTTTAGAAAGATGTTTAAAATTCAAATGATCATATCTTTTGTGTCAAATCCAAGGGTCGTTAGATTCAACCAAAAGACATAAATTGTCATTGGACACCTTTATATTTAAAATATAGATGTTACGTTTCCTAATACCTTCAAAGATATTGTTTGACTCATTATTTCTGTAACGACCCATCTTTACGACCCTCAAAAGTCGACACTAATATGTCCATGGTATTCACATACCGAGCATACAAGTGCTGGAGAGACATTGTTGAGGACAAAAAAAAGACGGAACAATCTTACCTCGTGACAAGTAACAAATAATATACAACATATCTTTTCAAAGAAAGTTGTAATACACATACACCAAATCACAGTATACTAATCAATTCGTCAGCCTGGACAGTTATAACAATCTGTCCTTACAAATGATGATAAATATAATCAATTAATGCAGTGGAAAATTAACATATACGTTAATATGCCTTGGAGGCATCTAGCTCATCTTATGAAGCTCTAAAGTATCCAAACTAAATTTTTAAATATGCTCGGTTTGACCCCGACATTATAAGAAAAATAATGTCCAGATCGGTCTTGTAAACCAGCATGAGAAACACACCTAAATTGGATTTTATTGTTATGAAAACCTTCTGAAACAAAAGTATCTTGTAAGGCTACGCTGCACATAAACAAAGATGGATTTTTACCTTACGATAACCAAAATATTTTATAAGAAATCTTCTAATATTATTATAGTACCTAGGGTTTAAAATAAATATTGAATATAGCCAAAATTGTTACCTTAATTATATTCAAGCATAATAGGCATATCACTAAGCCGAAGGCACTTATTGAAGAATGGATTTCCATACAATGACAAAGCACTGAGGCACCGCCTGCCACAATACACCTTTAAAAAAAAATATTGAGAGCCACACTTGGACTCCTTGCCAACACACGATCGACCTGCTCATTACTGGATGGTACCGAATATTTCATCACCCTGGTTGCTTTTGCAACCTTTTAGAGAGATCTCATGCACAACCACATTTACAAATGAATATATCTAGAAAGGTGATCACAATACCCTAATGAGTGCGACCTACTTAGCCCTGCTGCATCCCTCTAATTTTAATCATTCCTGGTTGATGAGGCTTGAGACTACATTTTATTGTTTTAATATAGCAATCCATTTGTAATGATAACACTGCCCTCTAGGCAGAAATACAATGGCAGCATTCATCCATACAAGTTCGTTCTGGGTTTGAATGAAACCAAAGGCACTACTTCTACTACATCCGTTTTGGAATCACCCTCAAGATTAGTAACAAGTAGCACTTGCACTTCAATGAGCTCCGTCTTCAACTATCATTCAGATACTCTAATTCGAAACACTAATGTTGCTTCGAAGTGGTTTTCAGATAACATGTCCAATCCTGGTCTCTCCGAACCGACCATGATAGTTTAAAACTGACCAAGTTTGATAGTCGGTTATTTAACTATCAAATAAAAACAACACTCAAATAAAGGATTTAATTCCATAGGGAAAACCAACGTTGGTTAAGCATATAAGCAGCCACTAACCTATTTAATAAATAATTTTACGAATTAAAATTGCTTTGTAAATACTTATATCAAAATACTTTTACAAAGATATATTCACTAACCCTTCATACTCCCTTTTATACTTGGTAAAAATATCCATACACTTAGCCCTAACATATAAGTATACTCACAAAACACTACACTTTCACTACTTCGAAAATGTATTATTACAGCTCTAAAATCATTTATGAAATTTCTTTTGCAAATCTATAATACCATTTATAAAACTTCTTTATAAATCTCCAAAATAATTACAAAGCTCTTTTATGAATCCATAAATCGATTTATAAAACTTATTTTATAAATCAATTAACCCATTTATAAAACTTATTCTTTTACAAAAGTCTTTTACAAAGATCCTTTATAAAAATTCTTTACAAAAATTGCTTTATAAAATTCTTTCCAATAATCCTTTATAAAATTTTTATAAATCCAAAACTCCATTTTCATTTATAAACTTTTTATTAAACGAAATTCCTTTAAAAATCAATTTATTATTTATAAATACAAATAAACAGATAAATTAATGTACTCTTGCACCCGAAATAAATAATCAATTAACTTTCCAACATCGTTAAAACACTAATTTATTAACTCCAAAACATTATTCATATAATAATAATAACTTCAAAACATTATAAATAAACATTAGTTATTTACTTCAGAACATCATTACATGATTAATAATTTTCGACAGTAAAACATTACTAATAAATAATAATTATTAACTTCAAAACATTATAAACATAATAGTTAATAATTTCAAATATTATTAATAAAATAATAATAGTTAACATTCAAAACATTATTATAATAGATAATACTTAACTTCTAAAACATTATTAATACCTAATAATTATTAATTCCAAAATGTTATTAATAAATAACTATTATAAATTCCAACACGGTAATAATAAATACTTATTAATTATCTTCAAACAATATCAATCATTTAAACGAATAACCTTTACAATATTAAAATATTGATAATAACTTCAAAACAATTGAATATAAATAAACAAACAGCTTTTAAACATTATTAAACAGAGATGAAAATTTAAAAAATTTCTAAATGGTTTAGAAAAGACAAATAAAAATGGTTTGGTAAAGTAGAGAAACTAAAAATATGCTTAAATAAAAATATTTCAAAAAACCCAAAGGCTAGATTTAAAATCATTTTTGAATCAAAAAACAATTTCAAGCCAAACGACTATTAGTAGTATTTTCAAAATACTAAGTTGAGGCCAATGACTACCAAAGCACTTAACTAATATTGTTATTTGATTTTTATCACTATAGGGGTTAAGTTTTGAACATATAACAATGTCATAACTATTAGTACTAAATTATCAAGATTCAACAATTAACAAATCTATATAACATGATTATAACTTAAATAGAATCAATAGGGATAATGGGAAATTTAAAAGCATCAATATCGATTAATCCGGATTCTCAATAAATTTCCTATATTTCAATTTTAAATAACACTCGCTTGTGATAATGAATAAATAACCAAGCAGCCAATAATTTCAACCCAACACAAATGGTAAATTTTTATCTTTTACATAACATACTAATTTGACCAAAAAGGTGAGTTAAACTCACCGAGATTCTAGTTATCGCTTTCGCGTTCTAGTTTGGATCGATTTTAGTTGAAATTTCTACAAGCTTCAAATTCCATGAATCCAATTCCTTAGCGTAGCTATATTTGATACGAGTTTAACGTGATTGACTGCATTCGATTTGGACCTAGTATGAAATAGTTATTTATTTTACAAGATTTCAAATTAATTAAATAAGTAAATAACTTAATTACATTCATTGTTAGTCCTTGATATGATGGTTTTGATGACAACAACCTTAGAATAGATTATAAAATATAAATACTAACAATATAAGTTTAGATATATATGTATATGCATGATTTAACCATGCAGGTACCAAGAATGAAGACTTTACAGTATAGAGATTCAAGATATCAAGATTGAAGACTCATAAGTATCAAGAATATCAAGATTATCAAGAGTTTAAAATTTCAAGTAATTTTTTTTTTTAAATTAGGATTGTTAAAACTCCTAGAAAAACGCTGGCATCTTAAAATCCAATTTATTCGTGAAATGGAATCCACTTCGAGCCTGTTAAAGGGATGGAACCCTAAGTATGATGGAACCTACGAAAAATCTAGTAGAATATTGTTTTGTATCTGCTAATTTTTATTCAAAATGATTTTTACAAAATTATATCTTATTTTCAAAATGTTTTCAAAACCTTCCTTTTAAAAGCATCGAAAACATCTATCCTGATTTCATATTCTTTTAGCCTCAGAATAATCTTTAATTTCAAAATCAAATTATCCGTGGTTTTAACTATCTGTAATAATAATATATTTAATTTTTAAATATTTATACTTAGATTTAAATATAAAATTATAGTAAAATTTTGTATATATTATTCTATATATTTACTTATGTATTTTAACTATACACAAGTATATTTATAAAGTTTAAAATAGTTTTAATATAAGATTGAAGTTATTTTCAAAGAAAAACAAACCATCAAAAATTCCTTTGGGATATCGACATGCCCAACCTACCCATGTCGACATAGTGTCAGTTGGTTTCAAAATTTAAATTTCAAAAGAAGTGTCTATTCGTCATATCTCTTCACGAATGGACATGGTTGTTATTCTTCTATAAATGGGGGATGTTTTCAACGAATTTCAATACAGATTCTCTGGTCTTTCACTCCTCTTATTCTTCCACATTTCTATATACATATTCTTACCATTACTCTAACGAAATCAACATTGAATCTAACTAGATTATCTCTGGTTTGATTCTCTGTCACTATCTCAACAAGATTCTCAGTGCTATTCAGAGTTATAGGCTTTTTGTAATCAATTAAATGAGAAAAGGTGTGATTGTAGCATTGGAAATCAATCAAGCGAGATAAGGTGTAATTGTAGCCTTGGAAATCAATTGGGTGAACTTGTTGTCTAGAAATCAAGTATCTCTACCCAAAGGATTGTAAATCTGGAGGGCGTACCTCGTTGCCTTGAAATCGAGGGTGTAATTGTAAAGATTGTTTTTGAAAGTAAATCCATACTTGTGTGCGAGATTAGATGTAGGGCAACTCTGAACCAGTATAAATCCAGTATGTTCTTTCCTTTACTGCTTTTACTTTATAGTTGCATCTGTGTTTGATTCTGTGATCATATCCATGTCTGAATATTGCATACAGTTGTGTTCAAATTAACATAAACTCAAAAAGATTTAACAATTCTCTAAAACACTATTCACCCCCTCTATGTTTATCCTAGCCTTAAGATTCGTAATCTGCATTTCTCACATTTGGTATCAGAGCAAGGTTTTTAAAGTTTCATAATCTGATTTTTGAAAAAGTTTTCAAAATGGCTGCCGACACTGGTATTGTTACTAACACTTGTATCCCTGTCACTAGTTCATTTGCAGAAGGTCAGTCTACTGTCAGACCACCACTTTTTAATGGTAGTAACTATGCATATTGGGTATGTAGGATGAAAATATATTTACAGTCTATAGGATTAGATACTTGGAATATCACACAAACTGAATATTATGAACCCACAATTGATTTTGCACAGTGGACCGCTGAGCAAAAGGCCGTTGCACAAAATAATTCGAAAGCAATGAATATTATGTTTTGTTCATTTGATAAGAATGAATTTAATAGAGTGTCAGTTTGTAAGTATGCATATGATATCTGAAAAACTTTGCAAGTGACTCACGAAGGAACAAGCAAAGTTAAACAGACTAAAATTTCCATGCTCACAAATCAGTTTTAATTATTTAAAATAAATTCCAATGAGTCTATTTCCGATATGTACAGTAGATTTCAAGATATTGTGCATTCTCTAATATCCTTGGGAAAGGAATTTTCGAAAGAAGATCAAGTCAGAAAATTCTAAATTCTCTTACCCCAGAATGGGATCAAAAGACACTTGCGATCAAAGAGGCAAATGACATCAGTACTTTAAAGATAGAAGAATTAATTGGAAATCTAATGTCGTTTGAAGTTCAAATGATCAGGAGAAGAGAAAGAAAAGCATCTGAAAAGAAATTAATGGCATTTAATGAATTAACTGATGGATCTGACTCAAACAACGATAATGATAAAGAGATAGCCTTAATGACCAGGAATTTTTGAAAATTTCTGAAATACAGAAAGATGATTAATCTCAAGAGAAACAACTATAAGAACTCTGGAAATCAAAATGTAGTGCCAAACAATGTCAAATGTTTCAACTGTGATGAACCAGGGCATATCAAAAGAGACTATCCGTATCCAAATAGGAAATATCCTCCTATAAACAATTATTCAGGAAAGAAACGAAAGCGTGCATTTACTGAAACTCTAGATGACTCAGACTCATCCTCAAGTGATGATGATCAGAAGACGGATAATTCAAATTTGTGTTTCACGACAGTTCACAATTCAGACGAATTCAAAGAAACGGACTTAGAAAAAGGTACACATTTACAATACAATTGGTTGAAATTGCATGCTTAGAATTAGATGCTTGATTGTTTGATTTTGAATTGGTGTGTTATTTGAATTTTAAATTTTTTACTATTATTTTATTATTTTTATTTTTATTTTATTATTATTTTTATTAGTATAATAATATATTATTGAAAATACTATAATTCTAATAATATTCCAGATATATAGACATTAAAAATAATAAGTATATATATATATATATATTAGAGTACTTAAGGAAAATAAATCACAGAAATTCGTAGGCACATGTCGACATGGTCCCTACCATGATGTCGACATGGTCCCTACCATGATGTCGACATGGGTACCAGAATTCAAAATTCAAAATTTGAATTCAAATGGTTGAATTTCCCTCCATCTTTTCGCTTCATTCAATTCTCTGAAAAGACATCTTTTGACCAGAGAACATGTCCTTTGAGAATCTATTTATTCACTATCTTTTATCATATCTTTGCACTTTCATTTTCAAATTCAAACCCTCTCTTCAAAACTTCAAGCTCTCTACTCTCTACTTTAATGGCTTATTCAAGCAATCCCTCCACCATGAGAATTTCCAGAAAGATAAAAGAGAAACTCTTCAATGATCCGGAGGCAATTAAAGCATATATCAATTATGCTAACTGTGCAAAAGTCCATCCCGGAAAGTTTGCTATCTTTCAAGATTTCTCTTCTTATGAAATTGATTCTCTTTTTGCAAACAATCAAATTTTTAGTCTTGTTGATGCTTCTCAAAATGATCTTGTTTGTTGTCCAAATCTTGTTAAAATTTTGTATGAAAATTTAAACCGTGGATTTTATATTGGAAATGATGATGAAATTTGGAGTAGTGTCAAAGGCACTAGAATTGTTTTGAATTGTGATCTTTTAGATACCATTCTCAATTGCAGGAGTACGGGAATGGATTTTTTCAAATTTTAAAATCGATGTAAATGATCATGAGACATTTCATCACATTTTCGAAAGGAATGATAATTTTGAATTCAAAAATCGAAATTTTCGACCAAAAGCAAGAATTGTCAATCTTCTTTTGCAACATACTTTGACCCCAAGATTGGGGAATTTCAATAATCCTACTTCAAAAGTTCGCAAAGCACTTTTTGCTATTTTTGGAAATTATGACATTAATTGGGCGCAAGTTATTTTGGATGAACTTCGTCCCAAAAATCTTGAAATGGGTGAGAATACTTTGTATCGTGGAGTTTATCTCACTCGGATTTTTAGATATTTTGAACTAGATTTCAAAGGAGAAGAATTTGCTTCTAGAAAAGTTTTCACTCATTCCAACATTTTGCTTATGAAAATTCCATTTGTTTTTCAACCTTATGAGACTCTTACCGAAAAGGAAGAGCGTTTGGCTGATGAGGAGATGGAAGAAGAGGAAGAAGAAGAAGAAGAAGGGGATGAAATGGTAATTGAAGAAGAAGAAGGTGAAACTTCTTTGGAAAGCATCGACTATCCTTCTAATCCATCCAACAAAACCCTTCTCAAAAACCAAAAGACTATTGTTGAGAATCAACGGATTCTTAAACGATCTGTTAGTAAGAAGTTGGACAAATTTCATCCAAGGTGAACAAGTTTATTTCCAAAGTCAGCAAGAAGCTTGAACTATCTTCATCATCATCATGCTCTAACTAGTTCTACCTTTTCGTATCTTGTTATATTTGTTTTAGTTTATTTTGATTTGAATGTTCGTGTAGTTCTTTATGATTAATTGTTGTATCGTCTCAGTATGAAATGAAATGAAATGAAATGTTCGTGTAGTTCTTGATTTGAATGTTCGTGTAGTTCTTTGGAAAGCCCCGTCCAAGATGAGCACGAAGATCCCAGCTTCGCCGTCGTTCATCGCCTGACCGTGGAGAGAAACCCAAAACATCCAGCACCTTTCAAACCCCAATCACCACCATTACGCCACCATTCACGCCCATCCAACTGACCAACCTTCACGTCTCACCCCCGCGAACAACTTCCATGTTGACGTCTCCACCTATCTCGGCTTCTAGTTGCTCCGATTGAAGATGGCTGTTGGATGAAGAGAAATTAAAATGGTGGCTAGGGTTTAGAGTTAGGGATCGATAAAATAAGGGAGGGCAGAGGTCCTGTATATAAGCAAATATTCAATACTATAACATCCCAAAATTTTTAATTAAAATAAATAATATATTTTAAACTCTTGGGGTTTAACTTGAGAATAAATTGGAAGGAAAATCTAAAACAAATAAAATTAGTGGAAATAATATATGGAATGAATTCTAATTTTATTTTGAGTTGAAAATATTGAAATATTAAATGTTTTAAAAGTCATTTGGATTTAAAAAACTTATATATGTGAACATGACATATATTAGTAACATTGAATACACCTTAAAAAATTTAATTTTAATTTGTTCAAAATAAGGGTGGATATACAAATGGACATTTGTGCTTATGTTTCAAGTTTAAAAATTTAAGTTTGAATTTAAATTTGGAATAAATGTTTTTAAAATTTAGTAGCATTAAAAAAACATTGAGGAATCAAGTATACAATGGTCAAAACAACTTTTCTTTTAATATTGTACATATGCATATATATACAAATGAATAAAATTATATATATTGGGTTATAAAAGTATATATAATATAGAAAATAAAATCTATAAAACTTTCTTTGGCTTTGTAAACATCAAAAGGCTGAAACATACATTCACAATAAAGTTAAATAATTAACAAAATCTAGGGCTTAAGATATCTCCTTACAAATGGCACAAACCATCATTGCCTAAATAAAATATTCAAATAAAAAATTCAGGGAAACTCTTCACCTTCCAAATTTGAATTTTTAAATCCCCTAAAACCTGATGTTCAGTAATCAAAAGATCTTTGAAATTTCTACTTCAACATTCAAGAAGAAAAGTTCAGAAAAAAGGAAAAAAAAGGAAACTGTCTTCTTCAATTTCAAAGTAAAATCTGAAGTGTTTCAAACAATATTGTGATACTTTCAGGTAATTTTTGTTTTAAAGTTTATAGTTTATGAAATTTTGATTTTTAAATCAAGTTTCAACAATCAATTCAAAACTTAAATTGCAGATTTGTAAAGGGGAAGCTTCTGGTTTTAAGGCAGTGCAGTTTTTCTTTCTGGAAGTAAAATTTAAAAAGGCAAGTAACTTTAATTTATTTATTTTGAATTTAAGGTTGCAATCTAAAATGAAGCAAGAATTAAACAATATTTAATTGGTTGCAGGAGGAATCAAGATCAAAAGTTTTACTCTATTGCTGGTTTCAAGTTTCAGGGAAAAATTCTGTGTTAAAAATTCAAGCTGTAAGTAATCTGCAATTTTTTTTTGTTATTTCTAATGATTAAAATAAATGAATACAACATGCGATTTAATACAACAATATCTAATTTTATTGCAGGAAGAACTAAGGATTAGAAGCTTTAATCTATTTTTTGATTTCAAGTTTCAGAAAATAAAAAGTCTCTTCTCTGCTATAAATCTCAAATGTAAGTAAAATAAAAAACCCTATTATTAATAATTTAAATGCATAAGTTCAACTAAAAAAATAATCATAGATCTGTACTCATCAATTTCAGATCTAAAACCCCAAGAGAACTAAAGTAGAAAAGAAGGGAAATTTCAGGCCTCATCTCTCTGTTTGAATCTGTCAGTAAACTCTGGAAAAAACAGGTGAGTAAACTCTGTTTTCTTTTAATCATATGTTGCTGTGAGAATGCTTGAATAATTAGGAAAGTTAAAATTTGGTTTGCATGCTAGAATCTTGGGTATATGAATGAGTTTGACCTGTGCATGTTGATTGTACAGGGATGTGAATCCCTGATTTGCTTCAGGATATAAAAGCCTGTAAAACTCAACTCCCCTCAATATTATTCTTTTTCTTTTCTTTTCTCTTCTGTTGAATCTGGAAACAAACAAGTTGAACTATAGTTGAACAAGCCCTAAGTTTCCAGAGATGAAAT
Organism: Allium cepa; assembly: GCA_030765085.1. Lineage (NCBI taxonomy): Eukaryota > Viridiplantae > Streptophyta > Magnoliopsida > Asparagales > Amaryllidaceae > Allium > Allium cepa. The sequence continues at coordinate 437,892,496 of CM060943.1, forward strand.
CCAAGTAAGTTTTGAAATCCTTTTTTTTTCCTTTCCCTGGAAACTTTGGAGGAAAGAAAAAATTGTTGTCAAGCTTAAACTCTGGTCACAGAATGAAACACATCCAAATACAATATTCTTTTTCCCTCCTTGCTCCTGAAACATGTTGGAAATTTAGATAGGATGATTGTTTAAACTTGTATTTCATCTAAACAGTTAATTAAAGCAAATAAAAACAGGTTTTATCTTCACTGGAAGATGTAAACACAGTCACAACTCAAAATAGGTGAAAATTCGAACCTCATGGATTTGAATTTCAGTAACACCATTTGAATCACCATCAAAAATAATGATTTTAGAAACAAAAATCATTTTTTTTTCATTTCATATTGCTCAGGAAAATGGGAGTTGATCGAAAAATGAGTTTTTGACAAAATCTGATGATCTACGAAGTTATAGGCCATGATTTCGTTGCCGCAGATGGCTTGGGTGTTTGTGATTTTCAAGAAAAATACCGAATTAATTTATAAACCCTTAAATTTTCGATTTGAAAGCAAACTAGGGTTTAAAACCCATTTTCTGTTCACTGTTGAAATGATGTTGCCGCACCACCCACAAGCGATCGGAATGCGTGTCAGGGGGTCAGATGGATGCGTTGCACGACGTGGAAGCTGGAGGCAAAGGCTGGTGGCCGATAATGGCCTGGGGAGGTGGCGCGAGGCGAATACGTGTTGGCGTGCCTGATGTTTTTTGGGTTCTGTTGCTTGATTTTGATTTGAGGGGAGATGGGGCACTGCGATGGATGGAGATGGTTGCTGGGTTGGGGGTTGACGTGCGGCGATGTTCGCTAGTGGTTGGAATCGCCTCCGGTGCACGTGCACGTGGCTATGGTGTGTGTCAGGGTGATGGGTTGGAAAGGACCGAGGAGTAACTCGAAGAGCAGCACGGGGAAATCGCGTGGGAACTCGAAGAGAGACCCGAGTGGTTTTGGCATTCATCGTGTCGTTTTTTAAACCTTAAACAAATTTCGAAAAATAACGAAGCACGGGTCACTCTGGTGGAAAACCCGAAGTTAAGGGGTGTTTGTCTCGGGGTAAACCCGAAGTAAGCCTCGGGTGAAGGAATGAAAGCAGTAACCCAGTTTTTGCCAAATGTTTGAAAAACTCAAGTAAATTTATTTTCTGAATGATGATGGTAAATAGCATATGAAACAAATGGTATTACAAATTTATAAAAGTTGTTTTAAAAGTTTAACTTGACATTTTTTTTAAAAAGTAAAATAAATGTTTAAATGTTAATTAAAAAAAACCCAATTGATTTATAGAAATGAAGAATAATTAACCCTTGAGGCTTGCAATGATTTTACCGTCTAAAATTAATTAATTAAAGAATAAAGAGTTTGTAAAATATAATTAAAAACTTAATTAATTAACAATTAAGAATTCATAAGTTTGAAATAATAAATCAAAGGATAATTAACTAATTAAGCCAATTAAACTAATTTATAATTAAGTAAGATTAAACATTAATTTAAAATGATTAATAAAGACAATTATATGGCCAATTCACTTTAATCACAATCACTTGAATCAACGATGATTGACCATCATCAAATATTTTTATTGGATTGGTATTTTTGTTGTGATGCTATGATTGCTTTGTGATGAATTGCGATTTGTGATTTGTTTCCTATATGTACGTGAAACCCCTTTTGCCGTAAAACGGCATTTAAACTTCGATGCGACAGGGAGTCGGATTTCAGTTTGTTATCCGAAACCCACATCGAACCTAGAAAGTGAGCCTTTGTGATTGATTCACTCATATGTTTTAAATTTGAACGCTCACTATTCGGATTAGCCGGGAGAGGACCTTTGTGTCATATAACCCATTCCGAATAGTGATTTGACGGATGGATTGCATTTGAAGACCGACGGTGAAGACCGGGTGTCTTCGAAAACGATAGGATAACCTATCGATTGTCTCTGCACCGAGTTGCTCCGGTATAGGGATTCCCTAAGTGATGGGAAGTCCGATAGGGATTGTAGACGCTCGGATTTGCAAGGGCTTCTTCCTTTATTGGACGAGGTGCCTTCGGTTCTGTTCGAACCCGAAACAGACTTGTATGGTCGTGTGTCTGACACTACACTTTGAGATATAAAGCCGATTTCTTTCAAATACATATCTGTTGATGGCGGGGAATTTATTCTCTTAGCTTAACACCCTTCTCTGAGACGTACGAGCTCAGAGGTTTATGTAGTTGAAGGTTATCAGCGGTATACTCCCAATTTGGTAGTGTGACATGCTAAGTGCTGCTGTGTAGTGATGATCATTTGTGATCAAAGCATGGCTTTCGTGTAAATCGTACCTTTGTGGACGAGACCTCATCGGACCTCACACCCCAGAAATGGTCGAAACAGGAAAGATGCGGCAAGGTTATGAGGGTTGCGCCCTTTAGGGTATGTCATTTCCTTATGGAAAAAGGTAGTGTCATGGTATGGAGCCCAGATACTTACCTATGTGGTTGCTTCAATCTCATTATTCTATGTGGTTGTTGCTTTGTGATGGAGGGCCCTCGGATAAAGGTCCCAAAGGACCGGGGAGTGGCATACTCGAGTAGTAGTTACCTAGTTACAGAGGTAACCTGGCCTTGTGTTGGCAGAGAGCTGGGTAGGTTCTCGGGATGTCCCGCCAGAGGCGTACCCAGGTGGCATAGGAAGTTTCTTAGCCTGACCATTTGTTGGAAAACCAATTTCCAATATGAACCCCGTACGGTTTTATTTGTATTACCTACCATTTACTTATGGTGGCGCCCCACTGTTTAGATAGTAGCTATAGTGGGCATACGATACTGGTCGTGCGTTGGTTAGGATTGATATTATACTTTCGAAATGGCTTTCTACACTATACACTAGTAATAATATCAAAGGATTTTCCCGTATCCAGCATATTTGACTGTCATAAGAAGAAATCTCCTCCAATTCTGCGATTGCATTGTGTGTGTGGCGGGAGGTCTTATGGTAGTTTCATTTTCCAAAAGCATCCGGTTTTATTGCATAAATCTGTTTTATTTGAAAGCAATTATCTTTGTTTACTCATACCAGTCCCATGACTGACCCGGAGTTTATTGTTTCCTTTCTAAACTCTGGGTGCCCACCAATTCTACACGGGCAGCCTAGTAGCAGGTTTTCTGTATTTTGGCTCTAGCTACATTTTGGAGTATTTTGGTTTGGAGATTTTTTTGTTTTTTGGAAGCTCACACCTTAGAGGCATTTTGGGAGCTTTTGGATCTCGAGGTGCTTAGTTTGGTGTTCACTATCATTCGCTATCCTTTTGAAGACCTTTGGCATATGATATCTAGTTGTTCTATTATGTCATTCTATTTGGAGATGTTATTCATGTATTATGTACTCTGATGTTGTAACTGATATTATTATGATGTTGTATATGTGATATGATGCATGGTATTCATTTTATTTCCGCTTCTTTATATTCATCTAATGTTGTTAAAAGCTCCATCCGACTGGAATTCGATGTTTGAATCATTGACAGTCGAATACAAGTGAGGTATTTGATGTCAATTTTCGAATGTTGAATTTCGGATCGTGACAGTTGGTATCAGAGCTAAAGGTTGAGTAAGAACTTTAGCTACGGAGTATAACACATTAGATGGCTCATTGGAGATAGGGTGAATTATACCCTAGAATGAGCATAATCGATTAACACCTCAAAATCTTTCTTAGTCTATTTCCTTTGATTGCCAATAATTCTTAAGATATCTCGTCCAAATATCTAAGCCAATTTTCTTACTAATTACAGATAGTAAGGATGAGCGGCCAAAGAGGCAGAGTTGGGGGGCGAGGAAATGCCACAGCACCTAACCAAGTTCCCCTACGACCGAGGCAGCTTTACCTATTCAGAATCAGCCGAATCTCGCTGACTTATATAAGAACTTCTCAAGGCTTGGGGGTAAGCCATTCACCGGCAAAGAGACGATTGTTGAGGCCCAGACATGGATTAGATCTTGTGAGAAAATCTTTAAGGGGCTTAAGCTACAAGACGATTAGATGCGTCTCATAGCTACTTGGCAACTTCAAGATGAAGCTTCAGCATGGTGGGAGACAGTCACCATTGATGAGCCTGAGGATGAGTTCACTTGGGGCACATTCAAAAAAGTATTTGAGAAGCACTACGTGCCATCAGCTGGGATTTCTCGTATGTTCCAGGAATTCATGGACTTAAAGCAAGGAAGTTTGTCATTCAAAGAGTATCTCAACAAATTCAATGAATTATCTCGCTTTGGCCCAGAATTAGTGAACACACCTTTGAAGAAGAATGAGAGATTCATTCGTGGGATGAATAAAAAGTTCCACGAAATGATGACTGGCCACGTCAAAGAATCCTTCTCAGATTTGGTTGATATGGGATACCGTTATGCTACACTAGACATGCAAGAAGCACCAAGGGAGAAAGGAAACTCAAGCAATCAGAATTGGAAGAAGAGGAAATTTGGAGGCAAGAAACCATGGCAAGGCAAGGAGAGAAAGAAGAGCAATCAAGGGAGCACAACAGAGAATGTCACTTGCTATAATTGCTTGGAGAAGGGACACTATTCTAACAGCTGCAAGAAGCCAAAGAGAAATCAATCCGCTCAAGAGAAGCCCAGGAAGTGCTATTATTGTCAGAAGGTGGGACATGAAGTGAAAGACTGCCTAACTATGAAGCAAACCCAGACAGCTAAAGTATACTCAGTCAAAGACAAGCCTACATCTTCCAAAGAAGAAAAGGGAAAGGGAGTTCTGGAAGGTAATCTTACCATTTATGATAGCATTGTTAGAGTTCTTTTTGATACTGGCGCTACACATAGTTTTATCTCTCAACAAGCTATTAATGAATAGAATATTGAACCTGATTTTGTTAATGAGCCTATATGTGTAAGGAATCCAGTTGGAGGTCCCGCAAACCTCTGTCTTCGATGTAGAGATGTTCCTATCTCATATTCTTGCCATCAATTCCCTATTGATCTTTTTGTTCTAGACTTCAATGAGTTTGAAGTCTTGCTCGGAATGGATTGGCTAGCAAAATATGAAGCCAAATTGGATTGCAATAATCTGTTGATTTCAATCAAAACCGAATTTGGGGATTTCATCGAAATTTCTTGTGAGGACCCTAGTCCTAAAAGGGAAGAGTTGATGTATAGTTTGGGTTATCCTGAACCCAGCTTGAAGTCTATTCCAATTGTTAGAGATTTTCCAGACGTATTTGAAGAAGTGAAATCTCTACCTCCTCACCGAGAAATAGAATTCAGAATCGATCTTGTACCCAATGCATGTCCTGTCGTTCATGCAAGTCGCAGGATGGCACCTAGGGAAAGGGTTGAATTAGTCGAGCAAACCAGAGATTTACTAGAAAAAGGGTTGATTCGACCCAGTGTTTCTGAATGGCGCTCAGCCGTCGTATTTGTTGCTAAGTCAGACGGATCTTTGAGGTTGTGTGTTGATTACCGCGGTCTCAATAAGCAGACTCTCAAGAATAAATTTCCACTGCCCAGAATAGATGATTTATTTGATCAGTTGCACGGTGCTTGTTTCTTTTCGAAGATGGATCTAGCCCAAGGATTCCATCAATTACGAATCGCCGAAGACTGTGTTCATTTGACAGCTTTCAGGGGTCCCAATATGTTCTACGAATGGTTAGTCATGCCTTTTGGGCTAACCAATGCCCCATCATACTTTGTGGACCTTATGACTCGTGTGTTTCGGGATGTATTGAATAAATTTGTGCTCGTATTCATTGATGATATTTTGGTCTATTCCAAGACCGAAGAGGAGCATGCCGAACACCTTAGAATCGTCTTGGAGATATTGAGGAGAAACATTCTATATGCTAAATTTTTCAAATGCCACTTTTGGGTCAAAGAAGTCAAATTTCTTGGCCATATTGTTAATGAAGGAGGGATTTCTGTTGATCCTAGCAAAATTTCCGCCATTCTTGATTGGAGAAGACCTACTATCCCAAAGGAAGTTCGAAGCTTTTTGGGCCTAGCGGGTTATTATCGAAAGTTTGTGTAGGATTTTTCGAAGTTAGCTAGTCCATTGAACAAACTAACAATGAAGAATGCAAAGTTCATTTGGACTCCAAAATGTGAAGAAGCTTTTGAGGAGTTGAAGAAGAGATTAACCACCGCGCCTGTTCTCGCTATTATCAACGGGAATCAGGGTTTATCCGTTTATACCGATGCTTGCGGTGAAGGCTTGGGTGCAGTATTGATGCAAAACGGGAAGGTGATTGCCTACGCGATAGACAATTACGTCCTCATGAAAGAAATTATCCGACCCATGATTTAGTGCTTCTAGCTGTTATCTTCGCTTTAAAAATATGGCGACATTATCTTCTGGGTAAGAATCTTTTCAGCTTTCTTAACAATCTATGAATTTAATTTAAATTAACAAATATACTTATCGAACTCTCCTTATTTCTAGGTGAAAAATTCGAATTATTCACCGACCATAAGTCTTTGAAATATCTCTTCACCGAGAAAGATCTGAATTTGCGACAACAACATTGGCTGGAATTTCTGGCATCTTATGACCTAGACATTCTATATGCACCAGGAAAAGCCAATGTAGTTGCCGATGCTTTAAGCAGAAGACATGCTGTTCTCGCACACCTTGTTATTGCCCCTGCTCTTCTTAAGAGGATTGCAAGACAGCAGACCGAAGATAAATTTCTTCGAGAAATTCGTAGAAGAATAGTTCGAGGAGAGAATTCCAGTTTTGAAATTGATGGTAATGAAGTTATAAAGATGAAAGGAAGAATTTGTGTCCCCGACATTCCAGATTTGAAACGAGAAGTGTTAGATGAATGTCACAAATCAAAATTCAGCATCCATCCAGGAGTCAACAAGATGTATAGAGATATCAAAAGAACTTTCTGGTGGAAGACGTTGAAGAGGGATATATCTATTTATGCGAGTCGCTGTGCAACTTGCCAACAAGTCAAGAGCGACCAAAAGAAGATGGCGGGTTTGCTTCAGCCTTTAGAGGTTCCCAAGTGGAAATGGGACCAAGTGTCGATGGATCTCATCGACGGTTTGCCTCGCACCCGAAAGGGAAATGAAGCAATTTGGGTCATCGTAGATTGTTTGACTAAGTCATCCCACTTCTTGCCAATAAAAGCTACCCGCACGGCTGCAAGTCTAGCTAATTTGTATGTGAAAGAAATTGTCCGTCTCCATGGCATTCCTAGCAGGATAGTGAGTGATCGTGACCTGATCTTCACTAGTAGATTTTGGGAGGCGTTTCAAGACGCATTGGGAACTAAGCTGCATTTCAGTACTGCTTATCACCCACAGTCTGATAGGCAGACAGAAAGGATCAATCGAATCTTGGAGGACCTATTGCGAGCTTGTATTCTTGATTTTGGTGGTTCTTGGGAGGATCATTTGCATATGGACGAGTTCTCCTATAACAACAACTATCAGGCCAGTATTGAGATGGCTCCCTTTGAGGCTTTATATGGCCGACCGTGTCGATCACCGGCATGCTGGATCGAGGCAGGTGATAGACTCGTTCTTGGGCCTAACATGATTAAAGAAGCCACCGAGAAAGTTGATTTTATTCGAAAGAAATTGAAGACAGCTCAGAGTCGTCAAAAGAGCTATTACGATCGTAGAAGGCGGGATTTGGAATTCTAGGTTGGGGATTCTGTTTTTCTTAAAGTATCTCCTATGAGAGGTGTATTGAGATTTGGGAAGACCGGTAAACTAGCACCACGATATATTGGTCCCTTTCCTATTCTGTAGAGGATTGGTTCTCTAGCCTATCGTGTGCAGTTGCCTAGCTGGTTATCGGGTGTGCATGATGTATTCCACATTTCTAGCCTTCGGAAGTATGTGCACGATCCGGATTGTATCATTGAAGAAGCTGCCCAACAAGATCTCGACATCACTCCCAATCTAAACGTTAAAAGAAAACCGATAAAGATTGTGGATCGTGAGGAGAAGCAATTAAGGAACAAGGTTGTAAAGCTAGTAAAAGTTCAGTGGAGTGGCGATCCAAAGGACTGCACTTGGGAAACTGAAGATAATATGCAGAAATCTTATCCCAAATGTAGAGTGGATATCTCGGCTTAGCCGATAGGCCATTTCCTTACTTTTTTTTGAATTCGTATATTCTTCATTTGTTTATTTTCTCTCTTTTTCAATTTCAAAGACGAAATTTCTTAAGGAGAGGGTATTTGTAACATCCCAAATTTTTTAATTAAAATAAATAATATATTTTAAACTCTTGGGGTTTAACATGAGAATAAATTGGAAGGAAAATCTAAAACAAGTAAAATTAGTGGAAATAATATATGGAATGAATTCTAATTTTATTTTGAGTTGAAAATATTGAAATATTAAATGTTTTAAAAATCATTTGGATTTAAAAAGAAAACTTATATATATGAACATGACATATATTAGTAACATTGAATACACCTTAAAAATTTTAATTTAAATTTGTTCGAAATAAGGGTGGATATACAAGTGGACAATAGTGTTTATGTTTCAAGTTTAAAAATTTAAGTTTGAATTTAAATTTGGAATAAATATTTTTAAAATTTAGTAGCATTAAAAAAAACATTGAGGAATAAAGTATACAATGGTCAAAATAACTTTTCTTTTAATATTGTACATATGCATATATATACAAATGAATAAAATTATATATATTGGGTTATAAAAGTATATATAATATAGAAAATAAAATCTATAAAACTTTCTTTGGCTTTGTAAACATCAAAAGGCTGAAACATACATTCACAATAAAGTTAAATAATTAACAAAATCTAGGGCTTAAGATATCTCCTTACAAATGGCACAAACCATCATTGCCTAAATAAAATATTCAACTAAAAAATTCAGGGAAACTCTTCACCTTCCAAATTTGAATTTTTAAATCCCCTAACACCTAATGTTCAGTAATCAAAAGATCTTTGAAATTTCTACTTCAACATTCAAGAAGAAAAGTTCAGAAAAAAGGAAAAAAAAATAAAAGAAAAAAAGGAAACTGTCTTCTTCAATTTCAAAGTAAAATCTGAAGTGTTTCAAACAATATTGTGATACTTTCAGGTAAGTTTTGTTTTAAAGTTTATAGTTTATGAAATTTTGATTTTTAAATCAAGTTTCAACAATCAATTCAAAACTTAAACTGCAGATTTGTAAAGGGGAAGCTTCTGGTTTTAAGGCAGTGCAGTTTTTCTTTCTGGAAGTAAAATTTAAAAAGGCAAGTAACTTTTATTTATTTATTTTGATTTTAAGGTTGCAATCCAAAATGAAGCAAGAATTAAACAATATTTAATTGGTTGCAGGAGGAATCAAGATCAAAAGTTTTACTCTATTGCTGGTTTCAAGTTTCAGGGATAAATGCTGTGTTAAAAATTCAAGCTGTAAGTAATCTGCAAATTTTTTCTGTTATTTTTGATGATTAAAACAAATGAATACAACATGCGATTTAATACAACAATATCTAATTTTATTACAGGAAGAACCAAGGGTTAGAACTTTGATCTATTTTTTGGTTTCAAGTTTCAGAAAATAAAAAGTGTCTTCTCTGCTATAAATCTCAAATGTAAGTAAAATAAAAAAACCCTATTATTAATAATTTAAATGCATAAGTTCAACTAAAAAAATAATCATAGATCTGTACTCATCAATTTCAGATCTAAAACCCCAAGAGAATTAAAGTAGAAAAGAAGGGAAATTTCAGGCCTCATCTCTCTGTTTGAATCTGTCAGTAAACTCTGGAAAAAACAGGTGAGTAAACTCTGTTTTTTTAATCATATGTTGCTGTGAGAATGCTTGAATAATTAGGAAAGTTAAAACTTGGTTTGCATGCTAGAATCTTGGGTATATGAACGAGTTTGGCCTGTGCATGTTGATTGTACAGGGATGTGAATCCCTGATTTGCTTCAGGATATAAAAGCCTGTAAAACTCAACTCCCCTCAATATTATTCTTTTTCTTTTCTTTTTTCTTCTGTTGAATCTGGAAACAAACAAGTTGAACTATAGTTGAACACGCCCTAAGTTTCCAGAGATGAAATCCAAGTAAGTTTTGAAATCCTTTTTTTTTCTTTCCCTGGAAACTTTGGAGGAAAAAAAAATTGTTGTCAAGCTTAAACTCTGGTCACAGAATGAAACACATCCAAATACAATATTCTTTTTCCCTCCTTGCTCCTGAAACATGTTGGAAATTTAGATAAGATGATTGGTTAAACTTGTATTTCATCTAAACAGTTAATTAAAGCAAATAAAAACAGGTCTTATCTTCACTGGAAGATGTAAACACAATCACAACTCAAAATAGGTGAAAATTCGAACCTCATGGATTTGAATTTCAGTAACACCATTTGAATCACCATCAACAATAATGATTTTAGAAACAAAAATCAAATTTTTTTCATTTCATATTGCTCAGGAAAATGGGAGTTGATCGAAAAATGAGTTTTTGACAAAATCTGATGATCTAAGAAGTTATAAGCCACGATTTCGTTGCCGCAGATGGTTTGGGTGTTTGTGATTTTCAGAAAAATATTGAATTAATTTATAAACCCTTAAATTTTCGATTTGAAAGCAAACTAGGGTTTAAAACCCATTTTATGTTCACGGTCGAAAAGATGTTGTCGCACCACCCACAAGCGATCGGAATGCGTGTCAGGGGGTCAGATGGATGCGTTGCACGACGTGGAAGCTGGAGGCAAAGGCCGGTGGCCGATAATGGCCTGGGGAGGTGGCGCGAGGCGAATACGTGTTGGCGTGCCTGATGTTTTTTGGGTTTGGTTGCTTGATTTTGATTTGAGGGGAGATGGGGCACTGCGATGGGTGGATATGGTTGCTGGGTTGGGGGTTGACGTGCGGCGATGTTCGCCAGTGGTTGGAATCACCTCCGGTGCCGGTGCACGTGCACGTGGCTATGGTGGCATGTCAGGGTGATGGGTTGGAAAGGACCGAGGAGTAACTCGAAGAGCGGCACGGGGAAATCGCGTGGGAACTCGAAGAGAGACCCGAGTGGTTTTGGCGTTCATCGTTTTGTTTTTTAAACCTTAAACAAATTTCAAAAAAAAAAGAACCACGGTCACTCTGGTGGAAAACCCGAAGTTAAAGGGTGTTTGTCTCGGGGTAAACTCGATGTAAGCCTCGGGTGAAGGAATGAAAGCAGTAACCCAGTTTTTGCCGAATGTTTGAAAAACTCAAGTAAATTTATTTTCTGAATGATGATGGTAAATAGCATATGAAACAAATGGTATTACAAATTTATAACTTTATAAAAGTTGTTTTAAAAATTTAACTTAACAATTTTTTTTTAAAAGTAAAATAAATGTTTAAATGTTAATTAAAAAAAACCCAATTGATTTATAGAAATGAAGAATAATTAATCCTTAAGGCTTGCAATGATTTTACCATCTAAAATTAATTAATTAAAGAATAAGGAGTTTATAAAATATAATTAAAAACTTAATTAATTAACAATTAAGAATTCATAAGTTTTAAATAATAAATCAAAGGATAATTAACTAATTAAGCCAATTGACCTAATTTATAATTAAGTAAGATTAAACATTAATTTAAAATGATTAATAAAGACAATTATATGGCCAATTCACTTTAATCACAATCACTTGAATCAACGATGATTGACCATCATCAAATATTTTATATTGGATTGATATTTTTGTTGTGATGCTGTGATTGCTTTGTGATGAATTGCGATTTGCGATTTGTTTCCTATATGTACGTGAAACCCCTTTTGCCGTAAAACGGCATTTAAACTTCGATGCAACAGGGAGTCGGATTTCAGTTTGTTATCCGAAACCCACATCGAACCTTGAAAGTGAGCCTTTGTGATTGATACACTCATATGTTTTAAATTTGAACGCTCACTATTCGGATTAGCCGGGAGAGGACCTTTGTGTCATATAACCCATTCCGAATAGTGATTTGACGAATGGATTGCATTTGAAGATCGGCGGTGAAGACCGGGTGTCTTCGAAAACGATAGTATAACCTATCGATTGTCTCTGCACCGAGTTGCTCCGGTATAGGGATTCCCTAAGTGATGGGAAGTCCGATCGGGGTTGTGGACGCTCGGATTTACAAGGGCTTCTTCCTTTATTGGACGAGGTGCCTTCGGTTCTGTTCGAACCCGAAACAGACTTGTATGGTCGTGTGTCTGACACTACACTTTGAGATATAAAGCCGATTTCTTTCAAATACATATCTGTTGGTGGCAGAGAATTTATTCTCTTAGCTTAACACCCTTCTCTGAGACGTACGAGCTTAGAGGTTATGTAGTTGAATGTTATCAGCAATATACTCCCAATTTGGTAGTGTGACATGTTAAGTGCTGCTGTATAGTGATGATCATTTGTTGATCTTTTGTGATCAAAGCATGGCTTTCGTGTAAAGCGTAAATTTGTGGACGAGACCTCATCGGACCTCACACCCCGGAAATGGTCGAAACAGGAAAGATGCGGCAAGGTTATGAGGGTCGCGCCCCTTTAGGGTATGTCATTTCCTTCTGGAAAAAGGTAGTGTCATGGTATGGAGCCCAGATACTTACCTATGTGGTTGCTTTAATCTCATTATTCTGTGTGGTTGTTGCTTTGTGATGGAGGACCCTCGTATAAAGGTTCCAAAGGACCGGGGAGTGGCATACTCGAGTAGTAGTTACCTAGTTATAGAGGTAACCCGGCCTATTATTGGCAGTGAGCTGGGTAGGTTCTCGGGACGTCCCGTCAGAGGCGTACCCAGGTGGCATAGGAAGTTCCTTAGCCTGACCATTTGTTGGAAAACCAATTCCTAATACGAACCCCATACGGTTTTAGTTGTATTACCTACCATTTACTTATGGTGGCGCCCCACTGTTTGGATGGTAGCTATAGTAGGCATACGATACTGGTCGTATGTTGGCTAGGATTGATATTATACTTTCGAAATGGCTTTCTACACTATGCACTAGTAATAATATCAAAGAATTTTCCCGTATTAAGTATATTTGACTATCATAAGAAGAAATCTCCTCCAATTATGCGATTGCATTGTCTATGTAGCGGGAGGTCTTATGGTAGTTTCATTTTCCAAAAGCGTACCAGTTTTCTTGTATAAATCTGTTTTATTTGAAAGCAATTATCTTTGTTTACTCATACCAATCCCATGACTGACCCGGAGTTTATTGTTTCCTTTCTAAACTCTGGGTGCCCACCAATTCTACACGGGCAGCCTAGTAGCAGGTTTTCTGTATTTTGGCTCTAGCTACATTTTGGATTATTTTGTTTTGGAGACTTTTTTTTGGTTTTTGGAAGCTCACACCTTAGAGCCATTTTGGGAGCTTTTGGATCTCGAGGTGCTTAGTTTGGTGTTCACTATCATTCTCTATCCTTTTGAAGACCTTTGGCATATGATATCTAGTTGTTCTATTATGTCATTCTATTTGGAGATGTTATTCATGTATTATGTACTCTGATGTTGTAACTGATATTATTATGATGTTGTATCTGTGATATGATGCATGATATTCATTTTATTTCCGCTGCTTTATATTCATCTAATGTTGTTAAAAGCTCCATCCGACTGGAGTTCGATGTTTGAATCATTGACAGTCGAATACAAATGAGGTATTTGATGTCAATTTTCGTACGTTGAATTTCAGATCGTGACAAATACTATTCATGCTCCTAAACATAAACTCCAATCGAGGCATGCTCATTGGCTTTCCTAACTAAAAACCCTATTTCGAACTTAATGGACCTATTATTGGGACCTGATTCCATCATATAAAGAAGTTATCTTTTAAAATCAAATTATATTATTTCTAATTCTCTAAAATTAATCAGCACACGTTTCGAGCTTGCACAACCCCATAGTACCTTCGATCATCACGAAACTTGTCGGTGTACAATAATTCATTATTCTGGATCTAAGGACACTGTTTTCGCCAAAATTCGAGACAGTGTCTCAAAATGATAATTTCACACTTTAATTAAGAGTAATTACTATTAAAAAAAATTTAATCACTTTTAAATTCTAAATTAAATGTTTTCTATTACCATTGTTATTTAAACAGAATTTAAATAAGCTTTCGAAATCATTTTTATTCACATTAAATTCAAGATTCGGTTATTTAAATAATTTCTGTATTTGAATCAATATTCCAATATTAAATTCGCAATTACTCAAATAAAATAGATAATTACTTTATTTGGAACTCGGATTTAAAATCTTAAAAAACAATTATTCTAATATTTAAAATTAATTAAATACTCAAATCCAATGACCAAAATCCCGGGTTGTTACATCTTTGATGTGGCAGTTATCTTTTTCAAACTTAATTTTAAACCCTTATCACACAACTGACTAATACTAAGCAAGTTATGCTTTAGATTTCTAACTAGCAAAACATTAGAAATAGTAAGATTTTTAGAGTTACCGACATTGCCAACGTCAGTCATATATTCTTTTGAGTTGTCTCCAAAGTTTACCGATCCACCATCTTTATAGACTCTATCTTGCAAAATCTCCGGATTTTCAGTCATATGTATCGAACATCTATTATCTGGTGTCCAATTATCCATCTTGAGTTGTGATATTTTATTTTCAAGTGTTTGTTCATCATTAGCCAAATAACTAACTTGTTCCTACAATTCAAAGTTATATCTTTTCATGGAATCAAGTGACTTTTCAACATAATTAGTTTCTAAAAACATGTTGGTTTTTTAAAATTGTTTTTCTACAAAATTGTTAAAATTATTGTTAGCCATTTAAACTTTTCAAAAATTTAATTACCACTTTTTGAAGGCCTGGTGCTCAGTGTGAGTTGCGGAATTATGGATCTTAAGGCTAACTAAGCACTAAAGGGAGGGTGTATAGTGTTTCCTAATTTATATAAATCTTCTTAAAATTCTTTCAAGATAATTATTAATCAACACAGAATAAATAGTCATAGATGCAAACACAAATAAGTATAAATGCAACAAAGAAAAAGTAGAGAATTAGAGAGATCACGCCGGAGATTTTTATACTGGTTCGGAATTACCCGACATCCAGTCCTGCATAATTACTTGTACATATTTCTTTTCAAATGCCAGTCTTTAATCAGGCGGAAGGAAAACCTGATACAATCTTGATTTCAAGGTTACGAGACATACCCTTTTGAATTTTCGGGCTTAGGATACACCCGCATGATTTGCATGAGCTACAAGCACACCTACTCGGATTTCCAGGCTACCAGGCACATGCAATTAATTTAAACGGGTTACAATCACACCCGAGAAAATGCAACTAGAGGTTGATGGTATTTCCAAAGATAATTTCTTGAAATCAGAAAGTAAATAGTAGAGAATCAATACAATGAAGATCGAATTGATTCTAGTAAAATTTAGGAAGATTTTAATAAATTTTTCCTTAGAAATTTTGGCAGAATAAGAGGAAAGAAGATAATAAGGAAACAGCGGATAAAAGGACATGTCCATTCATGAAGAGTTACGATGAATAGACATTTCATTTCAAAATTTGAATTTGAAAATTGTAGCATGTATGTCGACATACCGTCTGCCTATATATCGATATAGGGCTAGTTTATTTTAAAAAACTTGTTTATTTAAAAATGTTTTGAAAATATTATGCTTTGTAAGTAAAAACTGATACTTTGTAAAATAATTTAAACATAGTTTATAAACATTTTTAACTTCAAAAAACTTTTATAAAGTGCTTTTAAATATATCTAAAAATATACTTTGTTTTTAAAAATAAAGAGTAAGAAAATAAGAAGATAGAGATCAAAGATTGCTATCAGGGACTTTAACAATATTATATGACTCTATAAACTTTACCATAGTATTGAGATCTGCATATCTTGATCTTTATGCTCATGAGTCTTCATGTCCGTTCCTTGAGTCTTTATACTATACAGCCTTCGTGTCAATATCTATGTGATATCCTGCACAATATACTATACAACTTGGTAAAACATCAATATCCATATTTTATATGAATGTATTATTGTTATTAAGGTTATTATCATCAAAATACATAACTAAGGTATTAATAACGTGTACAAAGATTATAAGCTTATTGAAATAAAGCATATCTCGCATTACTATAAATATGATCCTTTCATATTAGCCAAGCAAGCATTACGAATTTATTTTACTCTACATCCATCCCTAAAATGAGATAAAGCAGATTGGTCGGCTATATTTAAAATAAAGACAAGATTTACGTTTAATGGAAATAATATTCCGGATGAAGCAGCTTATCAAGCGGATCTTGTGCCAAATAATGAAATAATAATGACTGATGATCATACTGATTTAAGGCTTTTAAATGATGAATCAAATATTTTAATAGAAGAATTTAAGAGTACAAAGGAAAACGATATAGAGTACGAGACCGAATATGAACCAGAAAATGATAAAGAGTAATGAATATTTTTATCGTTTGTTGTATAATTTATATTTTGAATTTCCGCTGTTATTTACGATGATGACTATGTTTTGAGCTATGTGTTATTCTATTTTATTAATTCTTAAGAGTCTTGTTCCAATTTTGTAGTTTTGGTGAAAGTTTTATGTAATTACTAATCAGACAAGTTTTCTAATAATAAAATGATTTTGTTTGTTCTATGAAATGATATGTTTTTGGCAAATATTATGTATGTCTCATGGGAGATCGTCTAGATCTCGTGATTTTGGTTCTCCTGATGCTGGAATGGGTGCCAGCGGCTTAGCTGATTTATGCCTGAGGGTGACTATGATTCCGAAGAGCTAAGGGTAGGTACCAAATTTATTGCAACATCATTAATATTTAGTGCATACACATTATATAAAATTTATTAAATGTCTACATCAAAATTAATACACGAAGTTTGCACCGGAGCCTTCTGATTTTATCTTGGTTGTCTCTAAGAAAGGATATATTAGTCGTATGTCTAGTTATTGTCCCAAGTGGGATAATATCCCACTGCGCATTAAGAATGCTATATAGGTCGACGTGTTGGTAATTATAAATTTACAATTCATTTGAAAATGAAATATTTGATCTTTGAAAATTAATATACTATATACAATTCATTTTAATTTTAATGTGTAAGCTACAGTAGTTGTAGTAGAGGAAGACCGGGATTTATTTAGAAATCACCAGAAAAAGAAGCTAAGGAAAAATTACAGGGATAACTTCTTAGGAATTAAAATAAACACAAAACCCGATTGGAAGGGTGCTAGTATTTGGGAGGAATTTCAGTAGCACTGGGAAATTCCCGCTGTGAAAGTAAGTTTTCTATTTTCATATTCTTATTATAATTTGTTTAAAGTTTATATAATAATTGCATTAATTTAGTCAGTCATGTATTTAACTTTACAGGAAATTGCCAAGCAAAACTCGACAACATCACTAACCACCACAATAACACATCATAATAAAGTCAAAAACATTTCAAAAACAAGTAGTTTTACTCACTTTTAAGCTCACTAAATTCGCCCGAACTTCGACTATAACTCGGCAACGCCTCTATGCTCGACTCTAGCTTAAAAATATAAAATTTTAAAGGGGCTAAGGCCTTAGAATGTATTCGGCCAGAGGTGATTTGGATTCGTTAGGGTTTTGTGGAGTAGTGATGGCCTTGGTTTTTGGAAGAGTGGATGTTGAAATGAAAGTATAAGAAGTATAGATGGTATGGAAGCAGGTTACAACATGAAAAACTAACCTTTTTCTAATTTTTTCGAACCATGGAAGCCATGGAATTTTTAGAGAAGAAGGTTTAAAAAAGAATGAAGTTAGAATATAAATGAAAATGTATGTGTGGGGATGTGTATTTATAGGTGGAAGAAATTGGGGAAATTACCATTTTATCCTTTGTTTAAAATATCATAACATGTCATTATTTTGACATATCAAATCACCACCTTCCTCCCCCTCATATGTTTCATCTTCCCCTCTCTAGTCACACCCCCTAAGCCATGATGGGTAGTGATGATGGTACTTGAGAAAATGACAAGAGATAATTATATGATTTAGTGTGTGTGTGTATAAGATATTATTTTAAAACCATGTCTTATCACATCACTTGATAAAGATAATTAACATAATATAATACATAATTAAGTATATTATTATATGGTTAATTATCTCTTATATATGTGTATATATGGTGCATAAAGGCGAATAACATTCCCGATGACTTCTCGGTGTTGAAATGTCGAAATTCCGGAAAACGTTATTCGGTCACATTTTCTATTTTTCTACATATAATCTATTTTGGTAAACAAATTTTAGAAACTATTTTACCATCACTATTAAATAATTGTAATAGGTTTATTTGTTAATAAAAACCCATTTATTTAATATTTAAACTTATTCGATGAAATATATAAAACCGATGATATCAACTGTCGATGTCATAAATACATTTTATTTTCCAAAAATAAAATAAGTTATTTTATTTCATAAACTTGTTTGAATGCATATATTAGTGTATGAATCAAGAGCTGCGCACAATCCTTATTGTTTAGAAGTAGTTCATCGATAAAATGTTTTTCAGTTATTTTATCAATATTTTTCCTATGACTTTATTTTACACTTATCAATATTTTACCTAGGTAATTTATTTAAAATATTTATCCTAACTAAAATAACTATTATTATTTATCACCGAAACGTGATTATTGCTTACTTTTAAATGCATATTTAAATATTTTTAAAATAACTATAATTTATTCAGGTGTTAAATTTGCGGGTCGTTACACTCTTCCCCCTTAAAAGAATTTCGTCCTCAAAATTAGCCAAAGTCCTATCCCAAAACACCTAACATTATTCATTTGAAAATTCTTAACAAATAATTTTCTATCCTCCTAACATATAAAAATATTTCACAAAATCTCTACTCAGGTTCAACCATTTAAGTTATATAACTTTACTTACAAAATTATTTTAAAATTTTCTTGTGTAATACTCTTCTATATCCTAAGAGTATATATAACATTTGATTTTAAAATATAATTCGCTTCTAACTATATAGATGTTAAAATCCAAAATATTTTTTAATAAAACAAGTTGATTAAATCGTCTTATTAAATTAATTCGAATTAAATTTTCATTTATTAATCTTCCTTCTAATCAAAATACCCTATGATAGGTTAACCCTACGTCTACTGAGTTTGACATAACCTAGAGCCATTAACCTTATTGGTCTTAGTCTTTATCTATGTACAAGGTCAAGAGAGGTAAAACTGGGATGAAAATTAATATCAACCAAGAACAACAGAAGAAACGATATATAGATAGAACATCATTCAAACAACACACCATCCTATATACACGCCAAGTGACTCCATCATAGACGGGAAGTGCGCTTCAAAAGGTAATATACAACAAAATATACTAAACATGGAACAACTTTGGATACTATTCTTAATACTAGTCCTTATCTTCCAGGGGATAACTGATCCTTCCATAACTCCCTTTCCTTTTGCTGCTGCTGAAGCCGATGTTTCTGTAAGGATAATAAAAGGTCTAGACTGCTCCCTTATCTTGAGCATTGGATAATTCTTGACAAAGTGACCCTTTAAGTGGCAGCAATAACATTTTCTTCATGTGAACTATTTTCCAAGATTTTTCTTCTTAAAAACCTTCATCTTTTCCCATTTCTTTTTCTTACCAGCCTTACATTCTTTACCAAAGCGATCCTTTCCCTATATCAGAAACAACCATATTTAGGAGCTTTTTCTTTGAACTTGCTCTTCTTATCTTTGGTGCGGCAATAGGCGGTTGTGGAGCAAAATCTTCAAACCGTAGAGCATTACTTATCATTTTTTCGAATGATCCATGGATATAATTCATCATGCCATTATGTAACTTGTCAGACCATCGCAACCAATTATTAACCTCCATGATTGATTGCAAACGCAAAAACTTTCTTTGACTTAAAATCTCAAAATCACGACATAATAAAGCAAAGTCCATTGGGGTTTGATCTTCCTCAACCAAATATCCCTTAATTCTGAAAACTCCAGTATTCATGATTCATGGATTACCTGAATTCATATCAAACATATAATTTCAAACTCTTACTAACTATTTAATTAGTTTAAAGTAAGTTTTTAAAAGAAACTAAAGACAACTGCATATCATTCAAAACATTTCCATGGGTACACATCTTATACATAACTTTCCAAACACCTTACGTATTAAGAGTTCATACTAATGATACTTATCCCCGTCTATTATTATCCTCTGGTTTCCATAAATATATTCCCTTTATTATCTCTCTCGAGGTGATTGGTTTCTTCTTAATAATTCCTCCGACTTGTAGCGCTCTTTGAATCATGGGGCAATCTTTCTTGATGTGTCCAAGTTGTTGGCAAAAGAAGCAATGTTTTTTCCCAACTTTGGGAACTACCGATCCTTCGTTTCCTTTGGTACAATAGTCCATGGTATGTCCCATTTTATGACAGCGGAAGTAACTAATTTCTTTTCCCTTTTTGAATAATTCCTTTGTTGACTACCCTCTTTTGATTTGTCTTCCTAAGGTCTCTTCCAACACGGTAGGAATTTCCTTCTGTTGCGACTATTGACATTATTACTCTTGGGTGAGGTTATCGGCTTCTTCTAAACTCCCAATACCTCTCCACTTGGAACTATTGCTGCTTTGGTGGCCTGTCCATTAGCCTTTCCATTAGCCTTTCCATAATTTATGGTTGACTTCTTTGATCTCTTTCTCTGTCCACATCTTTCTTGCATACTCATTTCTTATTACCTAATCATGGTAAAATATCCTTAGAATACACTTCCATTATTATCCCCTAACATCAATTACAACCAATAGTCTATTAACTTAGAAAGCTTTCCTTTATATAAAATATAACCCTAGGTAAAATTATTTCATGCACCATTTTTAAACGATATTGTGTCGGTTTGCCTTGTTCGAGTGTTTAGGAATCCCCTATCGATATCGTAGTACCCCACGTCTCAACCAGTGTTCTTAAGCCACTTAATCAATAAACCAACAAAATACAAAACATTTTTATACACTAACAAATATGCGCTCTTATATATAAAAGACTCCATCAATCTAGGATAGTACCAATTCTATCCCTAATGAGCTTACCCCATCAAGGACTAGGAGTTCGCTCAACCTAAGCACTGATACCAAATGTAACGAACAGGATTTTCGAGCCTCAAAAATCGATGCTAATGCGTCTTGTATTATATGCCGAACATTCAAGTGCTAGAAATATCCAATTTTTGGGTGAAAGAAGAAGGTTGAAGATAGAAGAAGACTAAACAACACAAGATTTCACAACGCAGCGAATAATATATAATACAACAATGATCTTTTCAAAAAGGAAACATCTTTATTTATATATACAACATTAGAGTATACTAGACTTATCCTCAATTTGGACAGTTGTAGAAACCAATGCTCACATTGACAAACATATAGACTCTATAAAACAACGGAAGAAAAATATACATGAATATGTTTTGACCATCCAGCTCCTCTCCAACTCCAAAGTATCTAGCTAACTTGGAAAAAGCATGCTTGGTCTGACCAGAGCATTGCACGGAATAATGCCCAAGTCGATCTGGTAAACCAGCTGAGTAAAACTCAATAACAAAACATAACCAAATTGATTTCTATATTTGAAACTTTTCACAAAGGGTATCACGTAAGACCACGCCGCACATAAAAACGGATGAGTTTTTATCTTACGATAACGAAAACATTTTATATCAAAATTCAGTTATATTATCATAGTGTCTAGGTTTAAAGTAAATAGATAAAATAGCTGAGATGCTTTCATCTCACTTTCCAACATGCTAGGCTCTACAACAAAAAAGTTACATGTATTGGAGATTGGATTCCAACAATGGCAAGGTAAGGGACTACCTTCTAATGATACTCATCTAAAAATGCATTAATGCAACACAGAACCGGCTGCCCCCTTTAACATGGCAGACTGGTTTATCTCACCCCTTCGAAACCAAGGTCTTATACTACCATGGTGTTTGCATGCAAACCAACTCTGAAAGGTACATCTAGAATGAGGTAACCGCTCTTAATGGTAGCTAACCACATAGCTCTGCTGCATGCCCTACTTTTGCCATTTCTACGGTTGTGAGGCTTGAGGCTACGCTTTACCTTTCTGAATAACAATCCATCTTAAAATGCTAACACTGCTCTTCAGGTGTCAATGCAATGCCAACATTCATCCATACAAGTTCGTTCTGGATATGAGCGAAATCGAAGGCACTAACCCTACTACATCCCTTTTGGAATCACCCACAGGATTAGCAGTAGCCATTGCACTTCAAAGAGCACCGTCTTTAATCATCATCAAGATGTCTTTCACACGAACGTACACGTTTCTCGGAGTAGTTTTTGGATATAGATATCCGATCTCGGTCTCTCTGTACCAACAACCGATAATTTACGGTTGACTCATTCCCGATTCTTTTGGAACTAGTATTTGAGTCCTCGCCATGGAACTTGAATATACGTTCATACTTCCTAAGTCAAATTAGGTCAAATTTTATAGTCGGTTATTTAACTATCAAATAATTACAACAACATCTAGAGATTTACTTACTCAAAATAATCACTAAGCCTCAAAACCAATTTTCATTTATTGAGTCTCTTTTTCCAAACATTTATCAACATTCATATACTTATTTATAAACTCTTTATATTTATTCAAAGTCGTTTATATAACTTCTTTATAAACTTTCAAACCTTGCATAAAACTTCCCTTTAGAGACATTCAAATCCATTTATAAAATCTTTTATAAACATTCAAAACCCTTTCTAAAACTCCTTTTTGGAATACCCAACATCATTTATAAAACTTCACAAACCAATTGTCAAATCATTCTTCAAATATCTTGTTCAATTGAAGACCATTTGAAAAGAAAATGAAATAACATCACATATGTAAGGGATCCGATATATTTTGGGGTATGCCCTAGGGGCAATTATGCAATTTGTTACATATATCTAATTCACTGACCAATCTTGTTGGAAATAAAAGATTCCTATTATATACTTGGTGTAATGTGATTATATAATTAATTAACTTAATTAAAAAATAGTTAATAGAAAAATCCATAAATGGTACATTCTGTGAAAGTAGTTACAAAGTGTTGTATCCATGAGTAATTTATCACAATGACAAATATACCATTTTGAATGTTCCTAGTTAAGATGCATTGAGTCTGGATATCGATGTATCCGTTGAGACTGGAGTATGTAACGCTATCCAAATGTTGGGCAGTGTATTACTCATGACTGTTGGGGGAACCTAGGGGTTACATACTAATAGTTATTGGATAACTATGGAACGACTTACTCGATAGTTTTCCTTTTGTTAATATAACTAAGGTCAAGCAGAAAACATCGATGTGATTGATTTTCACGGTTCTCTCGACTTGAGAATACTGTGGATCTTCAACATAAAAGCTCCTTTATGAATATAGGCAAATCATGGCATGACGTCCATCGAGTGACTATAGTTGAGTCGAGTGGAAGTATTGGAAGTGAAGCACCATTCAAGAGAGGATTCATCTCCCCATTTATATGCGGTTAGTATCACAGTAAACTCAAAGTCAAAGCCTTTGGCCAGAGCATTTTGATTAATAATAATTGTTATCATTGAACCAAGGACTTTGTATTTAAACTATAAAGTTGAATGTGGATGAGTTTGGAATTTTGACCATTACCAAATTCCTTAAGTCCAAAGTGATATAGTTTTGATAAAGGGAATTTGTATAAACAAATGTCGCAACCATGTAATACTTATTAAACTAAAATTGGATTTTACTGAAAATAAGTACGCGATAAATTTGGCCATAATGTTACAACACCTGCTAAGTGACGTGTGAACATTAACATTAGAATAGTTCGATGTTAATCACTGACCAAATTTACACCCAAGAGTTACACAATCGAAATAATAAATTCCCTAAACATCGAACGATTTAATTAGTTTATAATTGTTATAAATTAATTAATTTAATTAATATTTATGAAATATTAATTATAAGATTTGAATATGATTTGAAAAATAAATAATGTTATATATTTTCAAGGTTGAAATCAGTTAATCACTGACTCGAGTGTTTTGTCTTTTCAATTCGCTCGGTTCAGCCTGAGCATTTCAGGGTTGAAGACCTTATTTCTGGAGGACGAAGATGAAAGTTTGTACTAGTATTATTTATTATATTCCTCTGCATTATGTTGTTCCGCTGCATTCATCATTTAATTCTTCCCGTTTCTGTAACTCTGATTTTGTGTTGTAAAAGAATAGTGAAATGTATTTTTAAAATAGCTTCATGAATTGTTATTTAATTATTATATTTTTGTCATTCTGCTGTGAGATTCTATATTTGTTTTAGTTCTTTCTCTTTTTTTATTTATCCCATAACAATCCGCCCTTTTGAACGGTTTGAGTCTGACATGTATGTCTACTTAAAATGTCCAAAAGGCAGGTCGTTACATTATAGGCCCAATAAAGATCTAATATGGTAAAATTTTTGGAATTCACCCATAACTTTCACTACGGACTGGTCCAGTTCCAACAATGGTATCAGAACCCAATAGCCCATGCTGCTAATTTAGTCATATTAGGTCTAACTAATTAAGCTTGCCTACTTAGTACGGTGTCTAGAAAGATAATGTCTATGATTAGAACTGGGTAATCAAGTACCCTGTCCTACTTGGTTACCAGCCTGGCCTGAAGGGTGAGTGAGCCCAAAGGTTGCTTCTAATAGAAAATGCCCAACTTAATTTGGAACTTGGGCTAATTTTCAAAATCGTTTTGAAAATTAATGTTAAAGATTTTAAATTTAATAGTTAAATTTAAAATAAAACATGTTTATCATAAAAATTATAATACTACATAAGTATCCAAAATGTTTGAAAGGATAATGATATTTTCAAAATGTTTGAAAATATTTATATAATAATTTTAAATTTATTAATAAGATTAATAAAATAAATAAATTAAATATGTAGATTGATTAATGTATAAATGCATGTATTATATATGTTGATATTGTTATGTTATTTTAAAATGTTTAGGATAACATAAGTATACATGTATGTATACAGGATAAATTTTGAAATTAATAAAATTTAATAAAATTTGTTTGATTGAATTAACTAATTAAAATAAAATACACATATATATGATATATATGTGTTACACTATAAAGGTTATAACATACGCTATAAAAGTTATAGTAGATATGTCCAATATAAAAGTTATATTGGAGTAGTAATTTAAAATTAACTAAAGAGTAAATTGATTAAAATTAAGTAGATTAGATTTAATTAATGATATATTGTACGTAAGACTATCATATAAGTGATATGAAATATAAAAGTTATATAACAATAAAACTTATATGATATGTGTAAAAACCAAATGTGGAACATTATATAAACCTAAAGAGACTTGAGAAATAAAAAAAATATACATGTACATATATCGTGACTTCTGATGTGTTTGACACTTGAATCGCCGGGGTATTTCATAAGAAATATATTATTTTATAAGTCGATATTACTCAATATATATATATATATATTGAAGATTATGAATCTTCAATATAATGTTCTTCTCTACCATATATATAAATAAATTACTTACATACTCCTTAGTTGTTGAGCAAACTCAAGCTAGGGATGTTATGCGTAGTATTATTAATATATTGAATAGATGGAGTGAGATAACTATATGTATTTGTTCAGCAAACTCAAGGAACAAATACTATACTTAGGCCATCACGATACGGTAGGTATGAGCGAATAATCTCTTTTGATTTGTTGAGTAAACTCAAGGTCCAAATGTGATTAGAACAAGGAAAAATGGGTTAGGAGTTGTATGTGATACAACTGATAAGGATTTATCAATCGTTTGTGGGGCTATGATTTGTTGAGCAAACTAAAGTTCAATATACCAAAACAAGCGAGTCTTAACACCCACTAGTGAAGTTGTAAGACTTCTATTTTTCATCTTAGGGCTTGGAGAAACATAAAAGACTAGTGAGAGACTTATTATAAAAATGAAATGGTAACATTTAACTTTTCTAATATTGTGAGAACATATGCTATATAATGTTATAATTATCTACAATGATAAATTTATGCATTTAATATGATTGAAAAAACATTTTAAATTAACACATATAAACAAACTAAATTTAAAGTTGACAAATAGAGATATAATATATACTTACTAATAATTCTAATTACATGTTATATAATGTTTCTATACCCCATGCAAGTGCCTAATTTCAACTACGTAATACATTCGTAAGTTGGTCGCTTACCGCTTATTTGGTTTAGATCATGTACTGCATTTTATGCATTTTTGAACTCTAAATGCAATTCAAGACTATGGATATTTGGTCAATGTACTTTCACATATAAATGTTATATAGTGAACAGTCATAGTTTGTATGGTACAATATTCGATGAAGTTAGCTCATTCGAAGTAAGCCAATAAACAGTATTTCAAGATCATGTATTCAACTTGAATGATTTCAAAAGGATCATATTGTGTTAATATAACACAAGACAATAAACTATGAGATACATCTAAGAACTCAATCGTTGAAATGTCACCTTGATCGATTTGCATAAAGTGCAACATATTTGATGTCTTAAATGTTAAGAATAATCGAATGCGCTTTTGTAAAAGTTTGTTATGATATTGTAGTAAGATCTTCTTTTGAACAGTTTGACCATTTGAAAGAAAAAGGAATGTATAAGAATAAATGTAATTTAAGGTAAAGTTGGAATGAAGAGAATGAATAGTCACTTCTGCTTCATAGAGAAACATTGGAACAAGAATTGTAATAATAGTTGATACATAATATTGGAAATGATTTTATTCCAAAATGTATTTTCATGTAGAAAATTCTTTTCTATAATATTTATTTCTTTGAGTTCAAGATGTTTTACCAAAGAACTCTACATTGTAAACTAGTTGCAGTATATGAAATAAGTAAACAATATTAACAAAACTAAGTGAGTGATGGACCTCTAAATTTAGAATGCTATTATAGTAGCGGCAAAAATAGTGGTAGCATACCATATAGCACCTATTGATTGCATCAAATTACGAAAATTGTTTCCGTAAAATGTACCGAACATTATTTGTGAAATAATGTTTATTTTTGATATTGACTGAAAAATAGATATAACTATATTTCAATATGAGTATTATGAATATTCATTATGAAATAGAACTATATTATGGAATTTGCTTTCATAGTAAAAGTGATGCAACAAAATACGTATGTGTCTAATATTATTTACAGTTGTTTTTGAATTATAGACTATGCGGTAGTTTTAAGAAATAATTTTATTATATGGTTGTGAATCATATGATACAGGTTAATTATATCTTAAACAATTAATAACAAAGCACCCATTCAGTAGCAGCGTCATAAGAGTTGATGAACTCTTTGAATTGATACATATTGATGTATGCAATCACAAGTCTATTAATACCAAAAGGGTTCCACATACTTTGTTATATTTATCGATGATTTATTACCGATATGAACATCGGTATTAGATACACATATTGTAAGTTTATGATAAAATCATAGAATATAAAAGAAAAGTGAATAAAATAAGATGAAATAGAATAAAATGATTTGATTTGGTCGAATAAGTGAATATATTGGAAAGAGTTCCAAAAGTACCTAAAAATGAATATAAATTTAAACTCATAAGTCACTCCTCCATGTGATACATAATGATACATTGAAAAGAAGTATTCAGACATTGTTGGACAATTTATGATTAATTGTGAGTGAAGTTGAGTTAATTTCATTCTATAAGGTCATGTACTTAAGAGTAGTACACAAGGTTGATATTATTTCATCTAAACAACAGTTTACAAAATCATACAAGATAAGGGTTTGTAAGAAATCCCAACATATCCTAGACCAAGGAGTTGGTAGGTTGTGCGAGTCGAAAGATTGCATGTAGTAATTGTTCATGAGGGATCTTGTATGTTACTCCAAAATGTTTTTTGGAAAAGTTTGTCTTCAAATGCAAACTTACATTTTAAACATAATTTTTGTAAACTAAAATCAGTTTTATAAATAAAAAGGTTCATAAAGCGCATATGAATCTCTATTCTATTTGCGTTAAGAAATAATTATTGTTTCAAGATATATCAACTTCATTGTGAAGGAATTTCTTTGAGAGATTTTCGGTAGTTAAATGAAATTGGATCTGATCCAAAGATATAGCTGATTATATGAGATGAAGTGAATTAACTAACCTAAATGAACATATAGCATTAGAATGACTATTAAGCACTCTCGCATATCGAAGGGAAACTATGAGTTTCTTTTTAATGTCGAAAGTATACGTTACCCTCGATTGTTCAATTAAACCATTAAGATTGTTAACTCTATATGGTTGATGCGCAAATTTGAATGAATTCCAAGTACACTGTCAAAATATGATTTTGGTGGTTGTAACCAAAGAGATGTGATCCATCAGCTGAGATTGTGTCTTTATTGGAAAGACTAATGTGGTTGGAATTAAATGAGGAATGTTGATAAGAATGATATCGCAAATTTCTATTGTTGAAACTAGCATAACAGATTCGGTATTCAACATGATCAAGTTAATTCTGATTTACTCCCAAAATTATTGCTCGATGAGACTTAGTGTTTGGTACTTATGTATTGAAATAGAAAATTCTAAATAATGACTCAGAGTAATCCGTTTACACATATTAACCAAAAATGCCTCGAAGTAAGTGGAAGCGATATTGGGTTTGTGGGTCATTAGATATGGTCTAAGAAATGATACGAATGTATCATTTTGTAAGCATCAAGATTGAATAAGTATTTTGATAGAAATATCAAATAGTTTGATTTTCAATCAAAGTGCAGAGCTAGCGTGTGTTCATAAGAAAGAACGTTAAAAGGCACATTGATATTTCTAAACTATAAGTAAATACCACGTTGTTGATTTTACAATATGCTTGTATTAAAATCAACTTTAGTTGTTTTAATACTCAATTTTGGATTGTAAATGATGTTTTTATGGCGAGTATAAAAGATATAGGGATTGTCCCGAAATGATATACAAGAGCACCCTATTAAAAAGAGAACATGCAAGTTGGATTCCTTGTGCATTAGCAATAGAAATTATCATACATGTTATGTTGTGTATGATTTTGTGTTTTGTTTATGTATTTGATACATGAAGAAAATATAAAATCCAAATTGATATAATTAAATGGTTGTTTGAGGTGTTCTTGCATATTCATGAAATACTAAAGAATTGCTTATGGAAACAACGATCTTGTTATGATGGAATGTTTGGACACAATCTTTTATAAGTGATATTGAGTATAACATGCCAATGACAAAATTCAAGTTAAAATATTTAATTTGAAAATGCTTCAAAATAAAAGTGATTGTGTCGATTCAACGAAATGTCGAGAACATTAAATTGAATAGCACTACAATAAACCAATGTATACAGATATAAATGCACAAATTTATAATTGAGCCAAAGGTGATTCCAAATGTTGAGAATCCCATATTATTGTTATAAGATAACAATGTCATAAAATTGGTCATGATAGAACTTAAAGCTCACTAGAAGTCGAAAGACATACTTTGAATATTTCCAAATAATAAAGGCAATTTATCAGTGTTAGAAAGAGTTAATCGACAAAGTAGATAATTAAAATAAATTAGCATATCCATTCACTAAGGGACCGATCTAATTGGTTTTGAGAAAACTGATTGAGGAAGTTGGAATTAGATTCCATAATTTACCCCAAGTGCAAGTGGGAGATTGATAGAGTTAGGGATATGCCCTAGGGGCAATTATGTAATTTGTTACATATATCTAACTCATTGACCAATCTTGTTCGAAATAAAAGATATTTTTTTCCTATTATATACTTGATATAATGTGATTATATTAATTAGTTAACTTAATTAAAAGTATATTTAATAGAAAAATCCATAAATGGTATATTTTATGATAGTAGTTATAAATTATTGTAATCGTGAGTAATTTATCACAAAGAAACAAATATACCATTTTAAATGTTCTTAGTCAAGACGCATCGAGACTGGATATCGATGTATCCGTGGAGACTGGAGTACGTAGCGCTCTTCGAATGTTGGGCAGTGTATTACTCATGACTACTTAGGGCACCTAGGGGTTACATACTAATAGTTATTGGATAACTATTGAACGACTCATTCGATAGTTTTCATTGGTTAATATAACTAAGGTCAAACAGAAAATACCATGTGACTGATTTACACAGTTTTCTCAACATGAGAATACTATGGATCTTCAAAAGCTCCACTTTAATTATAGCCAAATCTTGACATGCGGTCCATCAAGTGACAATAATTAGGTCAAGTGGAAGTATTGGAAGTGAAACACTATTCAAGAGAGGATTCATCTCCTTAGTTATATGTGATTAGTATCACAGTCAACCCAAGTCAACTCAAAGTCAAAGTTTTTGGCCAGAGTATTTCGGTTAATATTAATTGTTATTATTGAACCAAGGACTTTGTATTTAGATTATAAAGTTGAATGTGGATGTGGTTGGAATTTTGACCATTACCAAATTTCATAAGTTCAAAGCGATATAGTTTTGATAAATACAATTGGTGTAAACAAATGTCACAATCAGGTAACGCTTATTAAACTAAAATTGGATTTTATTGAAAATGAGTAAGCGATAAATTTGGCCATAATGTCACACCACCTGCTAAGTGACATGTGATCGATAACATTAGAATAGTTTGATGTTAATCGCTGACCAAATTCACACCCAAGAGTTACAAAGCCGAAATGCTGAATTCTCTTAAGACCGAACGATTTAGTTAGTTTATAATTGTTATAAATTAATTAATATTTATGAAATATTAATTATAAAATTTGAATATGAGTTGAGAAATAAATAATGTTATATATATTTATAACGGTTATAAATATATCGATCAATATACAATATCGACAAGCGATTAATTAGATTTAATTGCATAGTACACACACACACACACACATATGTCTAAAAACAATTACTAATCTTTTTGGGTGCTTTACCATCTACATTGTTGGTTAAAACATAGCCCTTAATCCACTCCAATATTTTCAAATATATTTCGAATTAAAACAATACTATTCTATAGTTAGAGGTCGGTGATTCCGGACTTGCAATTTGACGAGTCAAGAACAACAGAAGGAAGGGAAGTCATTGCTTCGATTTGGATTCAAAGGTATCATTAAATTGGTAATTTTAATTCATATTACAATGATTAAATTATGTTATATGATCCTATAATGAGCAATTTCATATCTGTTTAAATATGTTGCTACTCTATGTTTTGTTAGATGAGATTTTTGTAAGTAGAAGTGTTGTCACAAATAAGTTTGGTTATGTGCATGATTTATTTGTTATACTATTTGATTTATATATAGAAGAATGTTGTTTACTGTTCAAAATCAATTTTTATCATAAATAATTGTTTTTTATATATTTATTAATAAATTCATGTATTATATATATATATATATTAGAGCATATTTCTCTATCATAATAGCATATATGCATACATAAGATATATATATATATATATATATATATATATATATATATAATTAATAAAATTTATTACACTTATTTATATATAGTATGAATTCACAAATTCGAATCTTAATTATCATACATATATTCAAAATTTTAAATTAACATTTATAGAAATTTTGAATTATTTATTAGTATATAAATTAATTATTACATTAAAAATTCAATTTTATATTTTAAAAATATTATATCATTTTAGAAACATATTAAAAAATTTCAATAAAGTTTATTACTTTTAATAATTAATATTATTTCGAAAAAATTGTTTATGATTTATTAAAAATAATAATTTAATTGAAAAATTCTTTAAAATTTTTAATAACCTTTCTTTCATGACCCTAAACTTTTAGAAATCAATGTATTTATTTTTAAAAATAATATTTTAGCTTTGAAAAATCTCCAGACTTTTTCTAAGCTCAATTTTATGATCTTATATTTTCTAAAATTGTAAAATTTGAATTATCATCAATAGATTATTTTATGTTAATTAATTATGGATGAAAACATTATTTTATTCATAATAAATTATTATGTTTGCAAAACTAAGTTAATTTTGAATTATAAATAATTATTAATAATTTTTCTCTCTTTTTCTATATATATATATTTATCTGTATATAAATGTTTTATGTAATTCATTTATGCATACATATATGTCTGTGTATTTTGTAACACATATACATGCATATATTTGGACAACATACATGACATACAAAATGAGCTAATATGTATGTTGCGATGTAAATCCCAACATCTACATATAGACATATAATACCTTTCATGGATTGTTATACTACACATGCACTCACACATATATGTATATGACACATTTGTGTATAAAATAAATCAAATAAAATTAATATCTTAATATATTTGAATTTAAATGAAATAAATGATTTTATTTAAATGAAATTTAGAAATGTTCCAACTCAGTTAGACTTTATAGGCCCAATAAAGATCCAACAGGGTTAATTTTTTGAAATTCAAACATAACTTCCGCTGCGGGCTGGTCCAGTTTCAATAGGATTCACACATAACATACAATCAATCATAGGTAGATGTCCATGTTACAAACATACGTAAATCCATTGTTGGTGAAAAATGTACACATAGAATGTATTATATATTCTTAAGTTACCAAGACCCACTTATTGAAATTAATCTCCTTGTGTTTATCACGTTACCGATATTTAACATTTGTGCTAAACACACTCAATTTACTTCCCATAAAATGTGTCAACGTGTTATAATCACTACTTTAATTCATTAGGCTACTTAATGGTCCAGACGAGAGATCCTTTGCTTTAAAATTTATTAACATTAAAAAATGATTTAAAACATAACCGATTAAGTTTAAAAATAGCTTTGAAAAGATTAAAATATTTTTAATTAGCTTGAACCCTAATTATATCTTAATTAAATCTAGATTAATTTATAATTAAACTGTAACTAACTTAATGAACTTGGTTAAGTCCTAATTAACTTCCTAACGTATCTTAGTTAAGGTTTAAACAATTCATTATTAGTTAAACGCTAATTATTAAAAAATTAATTAAACAATCACTTAATTAAATATTGTTAATTTATTAACTTAAATAAATAATAGTTAATCATTAAATTACTTCTTAACTTCATAAATCACTAATTAAAACTTTATTAAGCACTAATTGGTCATTAACCTTCTTTAAGTGTTACTTAACATCTAATCACTTACTTAATTACTAATTAACTGCTAATTACCTTTAACTATTTTATTAAATAAATAAATAATTGAATAATCCAAACTTAATATTTTTAATGTTAGTAATTAATTTTGGAAAACCTTTTCAAACATTCCAAAAGAAAACATTTTTAAATGAAAACGGACAATTTTGTCGAACTGCGTCCATAGCGACTATCATTATGAGCGCAGTTCGCTTAAACATACTTTAAGTGGAAATACGTGCTTATTATTTCCTATTTCATGTTTAGAAAACATATCTTTTAAAGTTTTTCAGGCTTAGAAGCAAATATAGAAACTTTGAAATAATTTTCAAACTTTAAAACAAGAAAACATAGTTTTTGATTTCGAATCGGATCTCACATCCGTCACAACACACAAAGTTGTTAACTTTGTTCCAACTCAACATACTTTGGTTCTTAGATCACAACTATACATCCACACTGCCATACTTTTAACATCACAATGAAACACATATATAAACATAAGGTTAAATGCTTACTGACTCGACAACACCACATTCAAATCTCAAATTCAACACCAAACGCAAATATCCATCAAATCACCATCGACCAACAAAATAACCATTCATTTTTCTCATGATATTATCACCACAATAACACATCATAATAAAGTCAAAAACTTTTGAAAATCAAAGTAGATTTACTCACCTTTATGCTAGCTAACTTCGCCCGAACTTCAACTATAACTCGGCAACGCCTCTACGCTCGACTCTAACTTAAAAATTTAAAACTTTGTAGGAAGCTAAGGCCATAGAATAGGTGCAATAGGTGATATAGCTTGGCTAGGGCTTCGTGGAGTAGTGGTAGCATTGGTTTTTGGAAGAGAGGATGTTGAAATGAAAGTATAAGAAGTATAAAAATGTATGGAAGTAAGTTATAGTACAATTTTTTTTTTGAACCATGGAAGGCATGGAATTTTTAGATAAGAAGGTTTAAAAAAGAATGAAGTTGGAATGTAAATTAAAATGTGTGTGTGAGGGTGTGTATTTATAAGTGAAAGAAAGTAGGGGAAATTACCATTTTATCCTTAGTTAAAAATATCATAACATGTCATTATTTTGACATGTCACAGCACCACCTTCCTCCTACTCATATGTCAAATATGCCTCCTCTCTAGTCACATCCCCTAACCCATGATGGGTAATGATGATGGCACATAAGGAAATGACAAGAGATAATGATATGATTTAGTATATATATAAGTTATTATTTTAAAACCATATCTTATCACATCATTATCTAAACATAATTAATATAAGATAATACATAATTAAGTATATTATTATATGGTTAATTATCTCTTATATATGTGTACATATGGTGCACAAAGGCGAACAATGTTCCCGACGACTTCCCGGTGTTAAAAAGTTGAAATTTCGGAAGACATTATTAGGTCATATTTTCTATTTTTCTATGAACAATCTATTTTGGTATAAACAAATTTTTAAAACTATTTTACCATCATTATTAAATAATTATAATATGTTTATTTGTATATGAAAACCCATTTATTTAATATTTAAACTTAACTTAAATTTCTAAAGAAATGTATAAAACCGATGATTTCAACTATTGATGTCATAAATACGTTTTATTTTCCAAAAATAAAATAAGTTATTTATTTCATAAACTTGTTTGAATACATATATTAGTATATGAATCGAGAGCTGTGCAAGATCCTTACTATTTAGAAGCAGTTTATCGATAAAACGATTTCCAGTTATTTTATCGATATTTTTACTAGGATGATATTTAATATTTATCAATATTTTACCTAGGTAATTTGTTCATAATATTTTTCGCAACCAAAATAAATATGATTATTTATCACTTAAAACATGATTATTTCTTTCTTTTAAACCCATATTTAAATATTTTTAAAATAAATATAGTTTAATCAAGGGATAAATTTGTGGGTCGTTACACATGTCATAAAAAATTATATCAATTTTAGAAAAAAATTCTTTTACATATAAAATATAAAATCTAGTAAAATTATTTTGTAACAACCCGCATATTTTACGATTATATATTTAAATGTTTTATTTAAATATAACATCATTAGTTGATTTTATGATTCGAAACGTGACTTTTTGTAAACAGCCGAATCCGGACTCGAGACCACTTTCATTGATTTTAAAATGGCATTTACAACTTGTTTGAGTATAAACATCGGTATGTTTGGAGTTGATTAGGATTTTGATATTTTCAATTGGGCTTTAGGTTTGGTTTTAGCCCACCAACCCAACAAGATAACCCAAACTCCTCTACCAAATACCCTAACTCCACTCCTCTTCATTCAGTCCTTTCATAATTTCCTAACACTCTCATGTAAAAGAAAAAATGGAGGAAAAAAAGAAAATTAAAATTCATAAGCCCTAGTTCTCTTAAGAGATTCAAGTTCTTGTTCTAAATCAAAGAGAAGCTTAGCTAGACATCCTCTTTATCTTCTCCAACTCAATCTCTCTCCAATTTTTGGAATTTAATATAACTCACTTAGGAAAAACTTTGCATTTGATAATACATTGAAGATTCTAGAGGTGTAGTGAAGAGGAATTGGTCTTGCTTTATTTTAGAGCTTCTCATTCCTTGTTTTAAGTTTAAAGATGAGTTCTTGAACTCACATCTATGTCTATAGCTTTCATTATTGTTAGGTATGAATTCTTAACATCTATTTCATGTTCAATTGCTTTGGATTTGATTTAGTTTGGTGAATTTTTCAATTTTTGGTTTTGAAGTCAAAATGTATGAAAATCCTACTATGGATGTTTAGACATGTTATTTGAGGTGTATCGAAGAGCTTATAGGGCTGGGTTATCGCTTGGCATAAATCCCTAGCACCATCGCTCGTCCGGTCACTTCCAAATTGATTTGGCCATTAATAGCCTAGGAAGATTGTTGCCCAGTATAGGCAACCGGACGTTTGGTTGGAAAATCCAAACGTTTAGTTAGGGCACCAGAAGGAAATAAAGAATGGCAAAATAAAAAAATGGTATAGCCCATGACCTGACGTCTGGTTAAAACCAACCAGTCGTTTCGTAGGCTTCAGGAAGTAAAAATAGAAAGGAGAAAAAAAAATTACCATAATGCCGGGTCAGATGTCTGGCCAAACCAACCAGACGTCTGGTTTTGTGGAATTTTCTCTATTTTGCCTGCTTTTGAGTGGATTTTCAATTTTTATCGATTTTGTTGATCCAATTAGTTGTTGTCATTTATTGTTGACTTTGATGACTTCTTTTCTGGATTTTTGATAAAATTCATTTGATGGATTTAATATCGATTTTCATGATTTTAATTCACGTTGTCGAATGTGGACTTTTGGTGATAGATTGTTTTTACAATCATTTCTTTGTTTTGTCACTTTAAAATACAAATGTTTTTATACTAGTAGTAAATACTCAAACTCTTTCCTAAAAATGTTTTCAACATTACGTTTAATACAAAGCTTGTTTTTTTAAATCCGTTTTCCAATCTATTAGTATATACAAACCTTTACCTTATTCGTATGAGAAATCCAATTAAACGACTTAGGAAAACAAGTGGTATGAAACGCTTGCGTTTACTTCGTCGGTTAATTCTTGGACTGTTCGATTGAACTCTCATGATAATTTTCAAGTGGAAATCTGCATTTTATTCCTATTTAAGTTAATGCAGTGGTTATGGGAAATGAAGCTAAACTCATTTATTTACTAGCTTAGTGTAATTTATACTTATCGATCAATGATGATCATTTTACGATTTAGACTAGCAATGTGCGATGTCTCTTTGTCTGCGTGGAGGACTAAACCCCATTTGTGGAGTTTCGGCTCAAACTTGGTGGGGGTGGCAACCCATGGTATTCGTGTCGTTTGTGGCGATTCGGCTCAAATTTGATGGGTTAGCGACCATGGATAGCGTTCCGTTTGTGATACACGTGTTGGTGAGTTTTCATGCTCTCGTTTTGTGATAGGCCTTCCCCTTTGTGTTTTTTGGATTTCTAATTATTGATTTATGGAATTTTTGTTTCACCAATTTTTGTGATCTGCATTAATATGTTTTATCAATATTTGATGTTTGGTGAATAAGCTAAAGAATATGATATTCTTTTTGGATATTTAAGGAGATTTGAGATATTATATGATTTTCATTGTTATCAAATATATACTTGACACTGTGTGACATTATTGTTATCATATATTTTTGTCATATCTCTTATCTTATCTCATCTTATATGATATTCATATCTAGACTGATCCGTTTATTATTTTTCTTCTTAAATAATACTTGGATCAGACCGAGGTGTTTCAGGTGCTTCCACTTTACTTCTTTGCAGGGATTAGCTTTTGACTTTTGACTAACTACTTTAGCTCAGTAGTTTTTGTTTTTATGCATTCTAGATAGAGACTCCTTGATGCATACTTATTCTTTTGTGATGTAGTGGATCTTGTATGACCACTACTTTGATGTTCACTTCTATGTGTTATGTTCATATCTATTTCCGCCTTAGTGATATGAATATCTGTGACTGATTTTGTGTTATACTTAATTTATATTTGTTTTCGAGGGCCACTAGCCACTGTGTAGTAGCTTTGAATTTGTATTTGATATGTCGAATTTTCTCTTGAAATGAAATTCATGATGTACTATCTGACATATTGGTACTTGCACAAAGCAATTACCTAGATGGTCGCTCCTCAACAGCCTTATACTTCGTGCAAGTCGACGACATTACCCCGTAGTATCCTTAGCTAGTGTGAGTATAGAGGTAGGGTGTCACAACTTGGTATCAGAGCCAAACTTTGGAACAATGTAGAATAATCTAGCACGGATCATTGTCCTAAGTCTCTCTTGGGAATTGTGCATTAGGATTTAATTCAAGTCATATGACATGTTCTATCCTATTTTCTTTTATGGTGCCTTGATTTATCAATCAAGTTTGTTTGATATTCATTCTGAGAATAACATTTTTCCTCTTCTTTCTTTCTTTCTTAAAGAAGAGAAATGGTTAGACCTGGCCATCCCAGCACCGGTCAACCCAGTGCTACTCCTCAGGATTGTGTATTCATGTCTGCTCAACAGCTTTGGATCTTGTAAAGAATGCCCAAGCAGCCGGACCCATTCCAGAGCCTACTCATCCTAAATTCGGGTTTGCATGCTTGTGCAGTGATTATACCAATTTGGGTGGAAAGCCATTCAAGGGTTTCGAAAGCATTATAGAAATCCAAGCTTGGCTTAGAACATGCGATCGCATCTTTTCTTGCATGAATCTTGTGGATCTACATCGAGTCCAAGTGGCTTCTAGCATGCTCCAAGAGAGAGCATTAGATTGGTATGAGCATTTGATTTCGGAAATTGTTGAAGGGCATCTTACTCGGGAGAAATTCCAGGAAAGGTTCGAGTTGAAGTTTGTGCCGGAAGCTGAAAAAGTAACTTTATCTCGACGCTTTATTGACCTTGTTCAAGGTGAAACTTCTGTGATAGATTAGTCGCATCTTTTGAATCCCTCTCTAAATATGGGGTCGAGTATATTAATACGCCATTGAAGAAAAATCAGAGGTTTACCTATGGGTTGAATAAGAACCTCAAAAAGCCTTTACTTCTGAAATTAAAAGTTCCTTTCGATCATCTTGTAGATATCGCTCTTTGACTTGAAGAGGCCGATAAAGAAAGTGATGATGATTATGGGGGTGCCAAATTGAACTTCAATAACAATAAGAAAAGGCAGCTCAATAGTAAGTTTAAAGGCCCTAATCCCAACAAGAAAGAGAAGCAAGCAACTTCGGTAGTAAAGACTCCTACCTCTAGTCGTGGAGTGTGCTGCAGTTGTGGTTCTAAGGACCATTATGCAAATAGGTGTCTGAAACCCACTTATTGTCGCTATTGCAAATGTTTAGATCATCTTTTATCTTCATGCCCCATACTTCAAAGTAGGACAGAGGGAAAGCTGAATGTTTTGCAAGCCTCTAGTAATACTTCTCTTGGTCAAGGTATTTCTCATTCTGTCTTTGATGACATTATTATATTATTATCATCTTATTCGAGTTCTTTTTAATATGGGTGCATCTCACTCTTTTATGTCAAAAGACCTTGTTGATACTTTGTCTTTAAATGTTATGGGCTTAATGACTTCACTGAGAATTGCGAACCGAGTTGGTGGATTCGCAACACTCAGTTTACTTTGTAAAGATGTCGAGATTATTTTATGTGATTATGCTTTTCGAGCCTATTTGCATGTTATGCACGACTTAGGTTTCAGAATGATTTTGGGAATAGACTGGCTTAATCGTTACGAAGCCCACGTCCTATGTCCCGAGAGGACTATCCATCTTCGACATCCCCAATCTATAAAGTAGATTTCTATAGTTCCTAAAGATTTAGATTCCAATTCGGTGGCATCCTTATGATATCTAAATCCACATGATAACGATAATGATAATGAGGGAGATGTCATTTCCCTCATTCACGTTGTCCATGAATTTCCTGATATATTTGAGCCCGATTTAGGATTACCACCTAAATGAACAATTGAGTTCAGAATTAATCTAAACCATGGAGCTCTACCTATCACTAGTCCTTCTTATCATATGTCCAATAAGGAAAATAAGGAGATGTGTAAAAAAATATCCGAATTGGAGGTAAATGGTTTATTTGTCTTAGTTCCTCTCCTTGGAGAGCTTCAGCTATCTTTGTAAAGAAATCTGATGGTACACTTATGCTTTGCATTGACTACCGCAAGCTTAATGATCTCACCATCAAAGAATAAATATCCCTTACCTCAAATTGATGATCTATTCGATCAACTTAGTAGTGCCAGTGTCTTTTCACAGTTAGACTTAGCAACCGGTTTTCATCAGCTTTGTATTGCAGAGAATAGCATTCCTTTGACATCTTTTCGTACTCATTTTGGTTATGAATGGCTTGTTATGCCATTTGGTTTAATTAATGCTCCATCTTATTTCGTTGACCTTATGAATTGAATTTTCAAAGACTTCCTCGATCGATTTATTCTCGTCTTTATAGATTATATTCTTGTTTATTCTAAAACTGAGGAAGAGCATGAAAAACATCTTCGAATTGTGTTTGAAACCCTTAGGAGCAATCAATTGAAAGAAAATTTTTCTAAGTGCTACTTTTGGCAATCTCATGTGAAATTTTTATGAGATGTTATTTCTGAATTCAGAATTTCCATGGATCCTTCAAATATTGAAGCGATTCAAAATTGGAACAGACCGGAGAGTGTGATGGAAATTCATAGCTTTTTCGGATTGAAGGGACGTCGGTTCATAAAAGACTTTTCTAAACTTTCCATACCTCTTACTAGTTTGACAAAAAAGGAAGTTAAGTACGTTTGGTCAGAGAAATATGAAGCTACTTTTCAGAAATTAAAAGTACTCCTTTCCAATGATCATATTCTTGTGATTCCCGAAGGGAACCAAGACTTGGTTGTTTATATCGATGCTAGTCGTGTTGGTTTGGGAGCTGTTCTCATGCAAAGGGTTCATGTTATCGCTTATGCTTTTAGGCAATTAAATCCTGCCAAGACTAGATATGCCACTTATGATTTATAGCTCGCGGCCATTGTTTTCGCCCTTAGAATTTTGACGTCATTATCTTTCGAGAGAGAACTTTGTTCTCTACACCGACCATAAATCTTTAAAGTATTTATTTTCCT
Source organism: Allium cepa (assembly GCA_030765085.1). Taxonomy (NCBI): domain Eukaryota; kingdom Viridiplantae; phylum Streptophyta; class Magnoliopsida; order Asparagales; family Amaryllidaceae; genus Allium; species Allium cepa. The sequence continues at coordinate 437,933,553 of CM060943.1, forward strand.
AAAAGGAACTTAATTTGTGTCAACAATGTTGGTTTGAATTCCTTGCATCTTATGATCTTATATTCTTTATACTCCCGGAAAAGGAAATCGTGTTGCCGATGCCCTTAGTCGTAAGCAACAAGCAATTGTTTCCATGATGATATCTGAATGCAATGATCTCGAGACTTTGTCTACTTGTGAGATTCGAGATCGTGAATCTGATTCATGTCCATCTCATGCTTTATGTAGCCTTGAGGCTCATCCTTCTCTTTTAGAACGCATTCTTCAAGCTCAAAAGCATGATCCCGAATTGGCTTTTCTTACCAAAGTTGTAGGGATAGAAATATTGAGGGTTTGAAGGAATTTGAAATCGATGCTCGCGGTGGCATTCAAAAATTTGGTGGACTTATTGTGCCAAATATTATTGACCTTCATAAAGACATTTTAGAAGATTATCATCGTTCTAAATTTACCATTCATCCAAGTAGAAGCAAAATGTACGTAGACATGAAACGAATTTATTATTGGGATGGAATGAAATCTAATATTGCTAACTTCATTAAGCGTTGCATGACTTGCCAATTCATAAAGGCCAAGCATCAAAGGCGCGGTGGATTATTGCAACCTTTAGACATTCCGATTTGAAAGTAGGATCAAGTCTCCATGGACTTTACTGACAATCTTTCCCGTTCTCATTCGGGTCATGATAGTCTATGGGTGATAATAGATTGACTTGCAAAATCTGCTTATTTTCTTCCTGTTCGGTCCAACCGGACCATACCTCTTTTGGCTAAACTCTATGTTAAAGGAATTGTTAAATTGCATCGAGTTCCAACTTCTATTGTTAGTGATCATGATCCATTATTTACTAGTGGATTTTGAAAATATCTTTAAAAACCTTTGAAAACGAAGCTTAATTTTAGCATCGCTTATCATCCACAATCCGATGGACAAACAGAGCATGTGAATCAAACTCTTATAGATCTCCTTCATGCTTGTGTTCTTGATTTTGGTGGAAGTTGGGAAGATCATATTTCTCTTGTTGAGTTTTCTTATAATAACAGCTTCCAATCTAGTATTGGTATGACACCTTTCGAGGCACTCTATGGAAGGCCATGCCGATCTCCTTCGTGTTGGCTTGAAGCCGATGAGAAGCTGGTTTTAGGTCCAGATTTTATTCGTGATTCCATAAAAAAGATTGATCATATTCGTCATAGGAAGAAAGAAGGTCAAAGTAGACAAAAATCCTATGCCGATAACCGAAGAAGGAATTTGGAATTTTTCACGGAAGATTTGGTGTTCATTCGTGTTTCACCTATGAAGGGTGTTGTGCATTTCATTCGTTTGGGAAAATTGGCACCTCGATATATTGGCCCATTTCCCATCACCGAATGCATTAGTTCCATGGCTTATCATCTTTTATTACCGGCTTAATTTTTTGCTATTCATGACGTATTCCATGTCTCTCAACTACGGAAATGCTCTAGGGATTCCGATTCTATTCTTGAGTTTAGTGTTTTTGAAGAAATTGAGGTTTCATCTAATTTGACTTGTGAGCAACATCCTATTTGTATCATTGCTTTGGAGGTTAAATGCCTTTGTAATAAAGATGTTCCGCTTGTGAAATTTCAATGGTCCGCAAATCCTAAGGATTGTTCTTGGGAATCCGGAGAATTCATCGAGCAAACACATCCAGACTTACTCTCTCGGGCTCCTTAAGGTGAACTTCTCACTTAAAATTTTATTTTCTGTTATTATGCTTTAGAATGGTTGTTACTCTTTATTTTTTTCTTAAGTATTGCGAGGAAGCAATTTCTTTAAGGAGGGGAGTTTGCAACAATCCGCATATTTTACGATTATATATTTAATTGTTTATTTAAATGTAGCATCGTTAGTTGAATTTAAAGTCCGAAATGTGAATTTTTTAAAGAGTCGAATCCGAACTCGAGACCACTTTCATTGATTTCAAAACGGCATTTACAACTTGTTTGAGTATAAATATCTATATATTGGAGTTGATTACGATTTTGGTGCTTTCAATTGGGTATTGGGTTTGGTTCTAGCCCACCAACCCAACAAGATAACCCATACTCCTCTAACAAATATCCTAACTCCACTCCTCTTCATTCATTCCTTTCATAAGTTCCTAACACTCTCAAGTAAAAGGAAAAATGGGGGAAAAGAAAGGAAACTAAAATTCCTAAGCCATAGTTCTCTTAGGAAATTCAAGTTCTAGTTCTAAGATCAAAGAGAAGCTTAGGTAAGCATTCTCTTCATCTTCTCCATCTCAATCTCTCTTCAATTTTCAGAATTTCCAATAACCTAACTTAGGAAAAACTTTGCATTTGATAATAGATTGAAGATTCTAGAGGTGTAGTGAAGAGGAATTGGTCTTGCTTTATTTTAGAGCTTCTCATTCCTCATTTTGAGTTTAAAGATGAATTCTTGAACTCACATCTATGTCTATAGCTTTCATTGTTGTTAAGTATGAATTCCTAATATCTATTTCATGTTCAATTGCTTTTGATTTGAATTAGTTTGGTGAATTTTCCAATTTTTGGTTTTGAAGTCAAAATTTATGAAAATTCTATCATGGATGTTTGGATATGTTATTTGGGGTGTATCGAATAGCCTATAGGGTTGGGTTGTCGCTTGACATAAATCCTTGGCCTCCATCGCTTGTCCAATCACTTCCGAATTGATTTTGCCATCATTGGCCTAGGCAAATTTTTGCCTAGTGCAGACGACCAGACGTCTGGTTGGAAAATCATACATCTGGTTTGGGCACCAGAAGAAAAAAAAAAGAACGGCAAAATAAAAAAAATGGTAGAGCCACTGACCAGATGTCTGGTTAAACCCAACCAAACGTCTGTTAGGCTTCAGGAAGTAAAAAGGAAAAGGAGAAAAAAGCAAATTTCCAAAACACCGAGTCAGACGTCTGGCCAAACCAACCAGACGTCTGGTTTTTTGGAATTTTGCCTATTTTGCCTGTTTTTGAATGGATTTTCGACTTTAACAACTTCTTTTCTGGATTGTTGGGAATATCGATTTAACAGTTTTGGTACCGATTTTCATGATTTTAATTCACGTCGTCAAATGTGGATTCACAACCATTTCTATTTTTTTTCACTTTAAAATACAAAGATTTTTATACTAGTAGTAAATACTCAAACTCTTTCACAAAAATGATTTCAACATTACTTTTAGTACAAAGCTCATTTTTAAACCCGTTGTCCAATTTATTAGTATATACAAACTTTTACCTCATTGATGTGAGAAATTCAATTAACCGACCTAGAAAAACAAGTGGTATGAAACGCTTGCGTTTATTTCGTTGGTTGATTCTTGGACTTGTTTGATTGAACTCTCGTGACAATTTTTGAGTGGAAATCTACAATCTTTTCGTATAGATTTAAGTTAAGCCAGTAATTATGGGAAATGAAGCTAAACTCATTTATTTACTGGCTTAGTGTAATTTGCACTTATAGATCAATGATGATCATTTTGTGATTTAGACTAGTGATGTGCAATGTCCCTTTTTCTAGGGGGGACTAAATCCCATTTGTGGAGTTTCGACTCAAACTTGGTGGGGGTAGTGACCTATGGTCTTCGGTCCATTTGTGGAGCTTTAGCTCAAATTTGATGTGTTAGCGACCATGGAATAGCGTTTCGTTTGTGATATATGTGTTGTGAGTTTTTGTGCTCTCGTTTGTGATAGGTCTCCTCCCTTTGTCTTTCTAGATTTCTAATTATTAATTTCTGAAATTTGTGTTTCACCAATTTTTGTGATTTACATTGATATGTTTTGTCAATATTTGAGGTTTGATGAATAAGCTAAAGAATATGATATTCTTCTTGGATACTTAAGGAGATTTGAGGATATTATATGATTTTCATTGTTATCAAATATATACTTGACACAATGTGACATTATTGTTATCATATATTTTTGTCATATCCCTTATCCTATCTCATCTTATGTAATATTCATAGCTAGACTGATCCGTTTATTGTTTTTCTTCTTAAATAATACTCGGGTCAAACCGAGGTGTTTCAGGTGCTTTCACTTGACTTCTTTGCGGGGACAAGCTTCTGACTTTTGGCTAACACTTTGGCTCAGTAGTTTTTGATTTTATACATTCGAGATAGAGCCTCGTTGATGTATACTTATTCTTTTGTGATGTAGAGGATCTTGTATGACCATTACTTTGATGTTCACTTCTATGTGTTATGTTCATATCCGTTTCCACCTTAGTGATATGAATATCTATGACTGATTTTGTGTTATGCTTATTTTATATTTGTTTCTGAGTGCTATATATCCACTGTGCAGTAGCTTTGAATTTACATTTGATATGTCGGATTTCCTCTTGAAATGAAATGCATGAAATACTATCTGACATATCGGTACTCGCACAAAGCAATTACACAGATGGTCACTCCTCAACAGCCTTATTCTTCGTGCTGGATGACTGCATTACCCCGTAGTGTCCTTGGCTAGTGTTAGTATAGAGGTGGGGCATCACATATTTCGTTTACCCAATTTCAAAAAAGGACTGTGTCATTTTGCCTTGTTCGGGAGTTTAAAAACCTTTATCGATGCAATTGTACCTTCTGTATCAATCAGAATTCATAAACTACTCAACCTATAAATTAACACATATAAAACATTTTATCGCGCTAACAAATATACATTCTCATATATAATACACTCAAACACATCTAGGGTGTTACTTACCCTATACTTATTAGGTTTACCCCACCAGGGCTAAGATTCTCACTTATCCTTCAGCTCTAATACCACATGTAATGACCTACCTTTTCGACTCTCAGAAATCGACATTAACATATCCATGGTATTCACATGACAAGCATCCAAACGTCAAAAAGATAGGTTGTTGTGGTGAAAAGAAAAGGACAGAACTAAACCTCACAACGTGTTGAATAATATATAATCTCCCAAATTATCTTTACAAAATAAAACCTTTAATATCAAACAACATCAGAGTCTAACCTATCATCGGCCTGAGAAGTTATAACAGTATGTTCCTACAAATGCCAATAAACACAACCAATAAATACATAACGGAAATAAAAATACAAAAATACGTCTTGGGCATCTAGCTCGACTCCTAAAGCTCCAAAATAATCCAAAGCTAACTCGAAAAAAAAATACTTGGGTCTGACCCAAGCATTATAAGAAAATAACATCCGAAACAGTTTGGTAAACCAACGCGAGAAACTCAAATCAAATGGGTGGTTATATCTTAGATAACCTTTTAAAAATAAAAGGTATCTTGTAAGACCATACTGCGCATAAACTAGGACATGTTTTTACCTTTTTTTTGTTAACCAAAACATTTCTATAGAAAATCCAGTGATATTATAGTAATATCTAGTTTTTAAAATAATTATGAATATAGCTGGAATGATTGCTTCTCACGTTCCAGCATAGTTGGGCACAACTATCCGTATGATGCTTATTGGAGAATGAATTCAATGAAATGACAAGGCTACTATGTTACCACCTGTCATAGTACACATCTAGAAACATCAATTGAGGGCCTCATATGGAACCCTTGCCAAAACTGAACCGGCCTACCCCTTACTGCATAGCATCAAATATTTCGTCACCCGGTTGCTTTGCAACCTTTCCTTGAGAGCTCTCATGCTCAATCAAACTTATACATATATATGTTTACAACTAATAATAATAATAATTTCATGAACTAATTTCAACCGTGTCTTTTTGAATTGCCTAAAATACCCTTCATCCCTACATAGTTCGACAGTTCTTATGAAACCCTGAAACAGAAGCTATTTGTTACCAAATCCAAACTCCTTCATCCTTCCTCTGCCATCTCTCCACCTTGCATTATTTTTAACACCCTAGATCGAATCCACGCCTCCTCAACCACCAAAATCGATTCTAAAACTACCACCGAGATTCGATCTTGCTAGTGACGTAACGTCCATGCAACCTCCCTCAACATCGATCTCCCTTACCTTCGCACGATGAAGACAGCCCTGATAAATCAAATAGGATCATGGAAAATAGGCTTTTTGGCAATTAAAGCATTAAATTCTTTAGATGATTAATTTTCAAACCCATTCTAGGATTTTCGACGACAATTGAATGTGAATTATGATTAATTTGGCTCTATTGTAAAACTAATCTAGGAGGTTTTGTCCAAAAGGAGCTCAACGGAGACGAAAATATTTAAACTCACCAAGGAGGTAATTTAAAAGGTCAAAAATTCTAGCATGATTCGTACGTGCTTGAAGGAATGCAGAAAGAATTGTGTAATGAGAACGATTGCTGATGGAATTAGAGATATTGGATATAACAGTGCTCTCTGCAAATTCAAATGGGGAAGCTCTCCTGAAACTTCTTCAGGTAATTGTAATTCAAATCTTAGCTATAATTTAACTCCATTCATTATAACTACTACATGATTGTTTTACTAATATTTAAAACAATTCTGTATCCAATAATGATCAGACGTAATGTGCTTTATTTATTGGTTGATGATTTACATGCAAACAACATACATATAAATGAAAATAGAAAATAAGAACATCAAAAGGACTCCAATAAAAATCATAATTGAACTACATTTTCAATCAGAGTTTGAAATGGCCCGAGCGAATTCTGAATATAACAAGTTAGTAAGCACTCTACTGCAATATATGTAGGAAAATCAGATAATTGAGGAATGTGATATGTCAGTGTCTTTGATATGCAGTTTTATATTTCTTAACATATGTATATTTATCAATAATGCATTTATTATTGTAATTTTAGAATTGACATGAAGATTTTCTTCGTACATGCAGGCAGTGGTAACACATAACTAAAGTTGACTCATTATCTTGCTGATGTGTGCTTAATCTAATGAATACAAGAGTTTCCAGCATTTTTAATATGAAATTTTCCAAAGAAAAGGTATTTAGATATATCTCTATAGTTGTTATTGTATTTCTTTATCAATTCAGAATAACAGTTAAAAGTCAGTTATTTAGATGCGGTTTCATCACTATATGTTGTTTTTGCAAAATCAATATCATCTGATTTTTGTCATTATATGATATGCATGTTATCTTCAACCTTTGTCTTAGAGAATATTAAGTTGTACAACTGGATAATTAAAAGGAATGTGTGAGATATTATCTGTTATGTTTTAAACATTAAAATATAATCCTCTATTCTGATGCTTTAGCCTTAACGGTAATCTTATTATGGTACATAAACGATCTAATATTAAGTATATTTTTCAAGAACTTATAAGTATGGTAGATTGGTAGTGATTGTGTTCTAATTTTATGTATGATGTTTATTTGTCATACACCCATAATAACAGGCCTTGATTGCATATGTTGTTATCATGTATTGTTATTTTTATGTGTCATACACTCATAATAACAGTCCTTTTTAATTGGAAAAGTGTCAAAAGATGTTTTTGTAATAATTACAAGCATGTTAATGTTCTTATTTGAAATGCATCTCATGTTCTTATTTGAAACGTTACCTCATATTATATTTCTTGGTATATGTTAGTCTGTTTATCTCATTCGTTTGATTTGATTAGGAGCGCGATTGAATGTATATGGGGTGTCTGTACGTACAAATGCATGTTTTGGCCACTATATCTGTGAAGACCCGCCTTGTTCTCCATAGAAAGATGCATCATCATAAAGAAATAAAGGGATAGAAAAGAGAAAAGATAGAGAAGAAAGAAAGAAACAACATCAGAATCTCAACAGAGGAACAAATAAATTATATTAATCGCATAAAATAGTATATAGCATACAACATCTATGAGAGTAACACAGATTATACATCACATACTAGACAGTTATAAACACCTGTCTAGTTATTACAACTCAATACAACACAAATATACGACTCGGAGATCATCACAGCGAAACCACCTAGATATCTGCAAATGCTGAAGCCTCCTACTCCATTGCTCCTCCAGAGTTCGTCAAAGCTAACCTTAATTCCTTGGCTACTCGTAAAAATTTGAGTACCCAAGTGTTTAAGAAAACATAAGATAAACTCTGGGTCAGACATGGGTCTGGTGTGAGTAACAGGTTAAGGTTGGTAAACTTTGAAAACCCTTTGAAAAGAAAAGGTATCACGTAAGACTTTCCACACATAAACATGGGTAATTTTTTAGCTTATGCCAACCAAAACATTTGATAGAAAATCCAATGATATTATAATAGGGTCTAGGGTTTTCAAGTAAATAAGAAATAGCCGAAATTATTACATTCATTAAATTCTAGCATATTAGCCACAAAGTGGGTAATACAATTAAAACCATAAGGGCACGTAGGAAGAATGGGTTTCCATCAATGACAGGGCTACTGGGGTACCGCCCGTCACAGTACGTGGCCTAGATCACCGTACCGAGGATCCACCCTAAATCCCTACAACACAAGGCCGGGACCATCCCTTACTAGACAGTCCCGAACAAGACAACCCCACAGTTGTTTAAACCAACTGCCTACACAGCCGAATATAAAGGGACTTATAGACAAGGGAAGATCTTGTCCTACTTAGGTGCTACCTACTTAGCCTTGCTACACCTCCCATGTTTTAGCCATTCTCGGTTGATGAGGCTTAAGGCTACGATTACCCTTATAGAACACATCTCTTAGAATGCTCATCTTCCACCTGACGATGTTCTGAAAGCATTTATTCCATACAAGTTCGTTCCGGGTTTGAACGAAACCGAAGACATTATCTCGTTACACTCATTTTTGAATCACCCTCAGAGTTAACGACAATAACCCTTGCACTCTGAATCTCCATCTTCATCTTCATTTGAGATTCACGGCCTACCGTTAATTTGGATCTATGTGGTTTTTGGATATCCAAATTAGGAAATCCGATCCCGGTCTCATCGAAATCCAAAACGCTATCTTTTAAGTCCAAGTTGTTTTAAAGCTAAAACAATTCAATTATTTATCTATATACACACAGATAAATAATTCACGTCTCATAAATAGATAATTCACATTATCATCACAAATAGATAATTCACAATATCATCACAATTCAACCAAAGCATCCATATCACGGATCAGCACATATCTCATATCAGAGATATCGAACAATCAAGGCATTCAGTAACAATCAGCGATCCATAAGCAAAGAAATATTTATCACACCATTTATAATTAATTTAAAATGAATTAAATTAATTACTTCCATCTCTAATTGATTTAAAATAAATTAAATTAATTACTTTCATCACATAAACCTTGCTTACATAACCTTTAATTAATTACAAATCAATTAATTAATCATCCTCTAAGTATTCATCTTAATTAATCATCCTTGATTAATCATTCTCTGATAACTTTAAGTAATTAGCCTTTAATTAATTACACAAATTAATTATCCTTAACCATTTACAGTAACTAAACTTTAATTACTTCATTAATTAATTAATTATAATTAATTACATTAATCCTTAATTAATCACATTAATCCTTAATTAATTACATTAATTAATTACTTTATCATCACTCATTATTGATTAATTACCCTTTAATTAATCAATCCTTAATTACATCATTAATTACATTAATTAATGATCCCCTAATTACTTCTTAGTTAATTATTAATCATATTTAATAATTAATCTTTGATTAATTACATTCATAAATCATCATTGATTAATCACATTAGTAATTAATTACCCTTAATTAATTACCTTGCATAATTAACTTCAAATAACTTATTAATTAATTCTTAAATTACTTACACTAAGTAATTAATTATTAATTGCTTTCACTAAGTAATTATCCTTCATATTAATTACACAAAGTAATTAAACCCAAAACTACTTTCAACCTTCAATTAATTACATCCTGTAATTACCATCACTAATTACTTCACTAAGTAATTATACATTAAGAAATTTTACTTAACCAATCATCCAATGATTATTTTAAATCAATTAAACTAATTAATTAACTTAAACTAATCACATTAATATAATTGATTACATTGAGTAATTAATTCCTCTAATTACTATCATTAAGTAATTATACTTAACCAATTCCATAAATGATTATCCTTAATTAATTAATCTAAATTAATTATTAAAATTGATCACATTAATTAATTATTTAATAATCCCTAGTTAATGATCTTCATTAACTATTAACAATTCCTTAATTACTTTCATTAAGTAATTATACTTAAATTAATCATTATTAATTACAAATAATTAACCAATTAATTAATCTCTAATTATTTAATTAATTAAGTGCTTAACTATGACTTAATTAATCTTTAATTACTTGATTAATTAATTTCTAATCATTAATTTATAATCTAATCTTATCTAATTAATGATCCTAAATTACAAATTAATTAACCCTTAATTAATTAACTTAAACTTTAATTAATTAATTTAAACCCTTAATTACATAATTAATTAATCCAAATCATTAATTAATTAAATTAATTAATTATTCTTTAATTGCCTTAATAATTTAATGAATCACAAATCATTAAATCTTAATTATCTTTTTAAGATAAAGACATTATTCTTATTAATGACTTAATTATCATTTACAAATACATTTGAAAACATTTTACTTTTAAATTTCATTTCAAATTAAAGATTCAAAATAAATACAAATTTAACTTTAACAAAATTCAAAACAAATTTAAAAACCTTTTTAAATCACATGTTAAGAAACACTTATCTTATAAAAGAAATTTAAAAGAGTTTTAAACCAAATTCATTTTAAATTCAAATCATTTTAAAATACACTTTAAACATTTTAGAGTTGTTAAAACATTTTATTTTTATAAAACTTTATTTATTTAAAACTAGGAGGCAAATGTCAATTTGAATCCATATCTTAAAATTTGGTTTTAAGCTTTGTTTAATACCCTGCTTTCAAATTTAAATTCAAATTAAAATTTGAGACATACGGGTTTTCAAAAAAACCTGTAACAACTTATTATCCGAGCCAACCCTTTAGACTTCGAGCCAAAACACCCCATACTTCGAGCAATTCCCGAAGCAACTTGAGTAAAAACCCGAGTACTCATCCCCTGCTTCAACCCAACATCACTAGAAAATAAGAATGCATCGTGAAAATGCACGGTGACTCTGATCAACTCCGGCCATCTCCGATGACCTTCCCACATCGGCAACCATCCTCGCACCATCCTACAATCAACAGATGGTCAAAACAAACTCGAAATCAGATTCGATCATGCTAACCCAAACCTGGAACCAAAAGAGCAAAACCTAGAATCTCCTCGTCATCCCAATTCTAATCATTGGAGCGCCTATGCCTCCAGCCACAACTTCGCCAACGTCCAAGCTATCGATTCCCAGAGTTCTGTTGAACTCGATCATCCAGAGACGCTGAGATGATCACAAACTCTCACCTTGCCAAAACTAGGTTTACAAACTAAAATCGATCGCCGCCGCCACCATAGTGCCTTGAGCACCTCTTTGAAATTTTTTCCAAAGTCCCCGATCATCCTACCACCACCAGAGGGAAACCCGACCTCTCAGACCATCAAGATCATCAAAAAACCCCCAAAACCCAATTTCTGGTCAAATCAGAACTTCACATTCATCCCTAAGCTAAAAATTATGATTTCAGTTCGAAAAATCAAGTTTGAGTTTAGGTATTCAGTTTATATTCCTGAATTTATAAATTAAGATGTTTGAATTTTGACTTATATTAAGTTTGCTCAGTTCTTCTTGATTCCCAGAGGCAATACCAAATTATTTAACGTAAATAAATTTTAAAACTTCAACCTATGATTCAATAAACACATTTTGTTTGAAACCTTAAAACTAAGAATAGGCAAGAACAAAGTACAACAGCAAATATGCATCTATACATCCATGTATATACACAGAGAATTCAATCATATACATTCACGCAATACTACTTTATTTTCAGTAATCCTCATGCAATCAGATATCAAGATACTTAAGTTTTTAGAAAGAATGTTACTCACCTGTTTTACACAAGAACAGAGCCTTCATTTCTATTTTGAAAAAAACTTTTGAATCTTTAAAACTTTGTGTTACAGGAATTTGCTTCTTACTTAAACACTGGAGTTGTTGAAGATTGCTTGTCATTAAATCTTGCTTTTGATTCCAGATTTTACTTGCTTTGATTATCTGCTACATGCTTGATTTCTGATTTTGAAAATGTACGGATTATGGTTTGCAAACTTATTGACTTGCTTTTAGAAAATGAATGAAGTTTGCAGGCTTTAGATTTTGATTTGCAAACTCGATTATAGGTTTGCTTGCTTCAGACAAAATTCCAGATTGAAGAATTTAGATTAGGCTTTTGTTGTTTGATAAATTCTGGTTTGAGGAGTTGATTTTCAGATTGTTTTGAGAATTGCAGGCTGAAGATTCGGTTTTCAGATTTGTTTAGAGAAATTGGTTTGAGTTTTCTCCTTAGTTTTGAGTAAAAAGATAGAAAAGAAAATGAAGAATGAGAAAACAATGTACACAGGTTGAAAATATGATTTAAAAAAAATAAAAGAAAACTAAAATTAAATGACACTTGTAAAATCATTCAACATTTGTCATACACATTTGTTTATTAAATTACACATGTTATTTAGGTGTCTTAAGGAATTAACACTTGTAATAACATAAATTTTGTTTGCTTAAATTTTAAAAATAAGCTTTTATACTTAATTGGTTAGTTTATAAATACTTATTTATATATATAAATAATTTTAAAGAAATAAAACCAATTATATTTAAATAAAAACTTGTACAAATATCTTTAAAAATCCAAAACATTTTAAATATCTATCTTTTTAATTTCAAAACTTAAATTCAAATTCAAATTCAAATTAAATTCTGAAATCTAATTTAAAAATCAACTTATAACAATACATTTAATTTGAAAACAAAGGTTCTATTTATATATATAAAAGCAATACATTATAATTATTATTTGAAAATAACACATTTGTCAATTTTTAATAATTTATAAAAGAGATTATCTTATTACATACATAAATTACTTATCTTTCTAAATGAATTAATATATCATATGCTTTAAGTATTTGTAAATTGTATTCTAAATCGGTATATTTCGAATCATATTTCTTAAGTAATATTTAAAAACAAAACAAATCTTTTTATTAATCTCATTTAAATTTAAACTTAAGCTAAAAATATATTTTGAACAATTTAACATTTACCTTGAATAATTTAAAGCAATATGATTATATACTTAAATAGCTTTGAAAAGTTTTATATTAAATTAATCAGAATTTCCAAATTACCAAAATATATTAGAATTTGAAAATAAAATTTTATTTGTTAAATTCACCCAAGCTTTTCTATTTACAATATATACAAATATATGTACATTATAAATAGAAAACATTTTATTAATTCCAAAAGATAAAATTTACCAATTAAATATTTATTTCTTTTAAAAGAATAAAATTTCCAATTTAAATTACAATTATAAAAGACAATTATCAAATCAATTTAATTTTTAATACAAATTATTAAATTGATATATTGCCCAAAATTCCGGGTCATCACAATATCTCATTGCATTCACATATGAGGCTGAAATCATGAGATAATATAACGTTTGAGTTTTTTTGTGTCGCTATCTGTATCATTAGTTTGCATTCTAACTTATAACAAAGTATGCAGTGATAAAAAGTCATCATATTCCATACAAAAATCGGTGCTTTATTTGTAGAAAACTATGGAGTGTATCGACATCATTTATTTTAAATACATAGAATAAAACATAAGCAAGCAACTGACTCATAAGTATACTAATTATTGAAGTACAGTTCTCTATGTTCTTGGTGGATGTAGTGAATACATGGATTGAGCAAGAATATTGAACGACCTTATAAAAAGGAGTGAAGGATGATTAATCACAACTATGAAATATTGAATTAAAAAGAAAATGTAATTATTATTTGGGCAACTATCAATAAATATATAATTATCGAATACATTGTAATGAAGAAAAGGAAACAAGTTGATCGTAGATGCTATGATATATTAAGTTCAAATATCCAACCAACTAGATGTAGATCCACATGGGCATGCCTAGAAACTCATGTGTATGTATGTGTGTGTATAGGAGTGATGACAATACCCTAGTGGATGCGACCCACATACTGCTACGTATCCCCTAATTTAGTCATTCCCAATTGATGAGGCTTGAGGCTACGTTTTACCTTTCATATAGCAATCCAACATAGATACAAACATTGCCCTCCAGGCGATGATGCAATACCAACGTTCGTTCATACAAGTTGTTTAGGATATAAACAAACTAAAGGCATTACATCTATGACATCCTTTCTGAAATCGCCCGTAGGACTAGAAGCAAGTAGCCCTTGCACTTCAAAGAGCTCCATCTTTGATTCCATTATCTTCAAGATGTCTTCAATGCAAACCCTTAAGTTGGTTCAAAGTGGTTTTCAGATAATCTCTACTTCTCCGATCCCAATCTTTTTGAACCAACATTTGATTGTTTCTGGTAAACTCAACTCCGGTTCTTTTGGAAATATACAGATAATACATAAGGGGACGGATCACCTCCTAACCGTATAAGTGGATGGATCTCTTTATCATTTTTCCTATAAGAACACGACGGGTTTTTATGTACAGTAGCATCAACAAAGATACCATACTCTATAATTCTCGGGTTTCTCCTGGATATTTCCAGAGTTAGAATTTGGTCATGATTTTGGCAATCGGTTATTTAAATGTAGATTTAACTCCATATGGGATCCACGAAGCCTCTTTAATTAATCTTCAGTGATTAAATCTCTTTAATTATATATTAAAATATTCATACATTATCTCACCAATATAATTACATTCTCATACCATTTTCTTTCTATATTTTGGAAAACTTTACCATATACATGTATAATGGTATAAAAATATTCACAAGGCATTTAGGAAAGATTACTTATTTCAAAATCATATTATATGGATCGAAGCAATGTTATTCAAAAAATTGTTACAATAAACCCAAAACACTTATCCTTCGGTGCATGGTATGGAAAATGCTTCCATACCACCATAATTAAGAAGGATTATTTATTAATTTCATAACTTGATTTTTTACAAATCATCCAATTCATATAAAGTCAAATTTTTTATAAACCCAAAACCCTTTTCCAAATTCCAAGGTCTCTTTCCAATTTATAACTTTATCAAACCCTTCATAAAAAAATAACTCTCTTTATAAAACAATTTATTACTTTAAACGCTTTTTATTTAATAAATTGATTGCCTTAAAAACCTCATCAATAAATAACTTGTTAAGTTTAAAACATCTTAAGTAAATAATTAATTAACTTTAAAACACCACAATGAATAATTAATCAATTGAATCGTTATTAAATAAACGGTTAATTAACTTAAACCACTATTAATAAATAATTAATAAATTTCAAAAAAATCATTATCAAATAATTAACTAACTTAAAATATCATTAATAAAATAATTAATTAACTCTAAAATAACTTAAACAAAATAACTATTACTTTAAGCATCGTTATTAAGTAATTAGTTAACTTTAAAATATAATATTCAAGCTATATTAACTTAACAATTTAAGATTAGAAAACACTTTATTTCAAAATAATTTAATGTTCAAATTAAGCTAAATCTATTTCTTTTCTCATTTTGGAAAGAAGCTTAGTGACTACAACGACATTTAGTCACTTATATTTTACATAAGCAATATATATGTAAATAAACTCCATAATTACCTATCAACGAAAAATGCATCACTTAATCCAAGTCAACTGACTTATAAATAAAAGTCCAAATTAATAAAATAGCAAAACAGACGTTTTATTCTTCTAAATAGATGACCAATATAACATATCCAACTTAGATATAGCAAAATGATGTTTTATTTCGCCAACAGTATGTAAGTGATAGAATATAATTACCAACGATGTAATTATTTCCTATGACTTTTAATTATCAGTAATTTACACTTCAACAAATCTTTCTAATACGTACAAAAGTGATCTACTATGTAATATGAAGCTAAGGTCGAAATCTGCAGGTCAAACGAATCGAAAACGGGGAAGTAATTAAATTTCAAAATCAGCCTTTTTTCCTCAAATTCTTAATTATTAGAACAACTTAACCACTACTAGGCCTAAACTCGACCCAATACTCAAACACCTAAACCCCTTCTTCCCAAACTCATTCCCGAATCAAAATCCAAATTTTGCTTAACCAAAAACTGGAGCCCAAACCCAAACCCCTATGCACGACTCCCAGACAACGCCGTTGATCGCCGATCAACTCACCAACCCTACCGGCAAACTTCTCTACTCTCATGTTACTTGCTTGACACCTCGTCGTCGTCTCCAGCAACTACGATCGTCATTCAATCCTTCTTCTCGACACAAAAACTGGAAAATCGGGCGTGTGAGGACCCGTTTCTTCGACTCTTGAGGAATCGACACTAATGCATCCTCGATATTCACATGCCGCAAATCCAAGTGTTGTAGAAGCATATTCTCAAGGGTAAAAAACAAAATAAAGGTAGAATAGAACATATATCATTTCAACAAATAATTTTTACAGCGGAAATTTAAATATATTTTTCAGAGTTTGAAAATGAACAGTTATAAATATCTGTCCCAATAAATGTGGAATACAATAGTAAATAAGTCTGCTGGAAATGGATAACAAACTTCTAACTCTATGCTTCGATCTCTTCTAGATTTCTTCGAACAAATCCTAACTACCAGGCTCCCGGGAAAAGTTAGGCACCTAAAGTTTAAGGGAAAAGAAACAAACTCCGGGTCAGTTGTGGGATTAGTATGAGAAACTCAAAATACACGGATTGAAAAGAAAAAGTATCTCATAAGACCATGCTCACACATAAATATGGATGGGCTTTTACCTTATGATAACCAAAACATTTGATATGCAAAATCATTTATTTTTAATGACATTCCTTTGAATACATTTGCATGTAAACTTATTAATTTTAGTCGAAATTGTTGCCGTATTAAATTTCGATATGTTAGGCTCTACAAACAATACTCTTACAAGCTCATTTAGGGAATGGATTTCTGTACAATGGCAGGTAAGGGACTACCTTCCATATAGTATATCTCTAGAGAAATGTACCGAGGATACACAAACAATCCTTCGCATCCGGCAAGACCGGCCTATCCCTATTTGGCACTCATACATGGCCTAGATAGAATCGAATATGACATCACCCAGGCCGTTACCGACCTATCCGAGAGATCTCTTAGCATACACAACATACCGAATATATATAGGGTTATCTAGAAAGATGATGACCATACCCTAATGGTTGCGAACCGTATAACCTTGCAGCGTACTCTGTTTAAGCCATTCCCGGGTGATGAGGACTGAGGTAGCGATTACCTTTCACATAACACATCCCACTTTGAATACCACCTTGCCATCCCATAGTAACACAACTGATTTCTATAAACATATAGCTCCTGAGCTCATACGTCTCAGAAAAGGGTGTTAAGCTAAGAGAAATTACCTTCTCCGCCATAAAATATATGATACGTTCATAGAGATCAATTTATGTAACTAGAAATGCAAAGTCAGACATACGTCCATACAACTTGCCCAGGAACAGGACAAACCGAAGGCTCCCAATTTCCATAGCCTGTCGGGAGTTACCTTTAGGATCAGTAGCAAGAAGTGCTTGCATCGAAGATGTTAAATGTAGAACCACTACCACATAATATGATATGGAAAATTCCCTCGAGGGTCAATGACAAGCAACCCTACATTCCATCTTATAAATCATATCCATGTCTTTACTTCGAATACGTAAATTGTTTGGAAGTGGTCTTGGGATAGGAAATAACTTAAATCCAACCTCGGTTTCGTCGAACCAGTCATCGATAAAAAGATGTTCTGTGAATAGGGAATCATTCTTTAATTGATTAAGTTCTTTTTATATAAAAAAATCCTCTGGAGATATACATATTTCTAAAACATTCTTTCCAGTATATACAGAATCATTAAACCTCTCTTATCAAATGCTTTGATTACTTTAAGCCCTTTTAAGCTGGGAATAATTCAAAATCATTTCATTTTTTCACTTAGGAAAATATTTCCAAATCATTTCTTTTAAATCTTAATATAAATTTCTTTATTCAAAACTCAAAATTTTGATTGAGTTTAAACCATATTATCTAGAATCTTAATCCAAAATCAGTAAATATTAAGTGAGAAGAATCTATTGAAATCATCTATTACTACTCAATATCAATTCCTATATTCAACAAGTACTATGGGTGGAATAACGGTGACATCGCCTTTAAAATTCCTCGAATAGTACGAGTTCCCTCTTCGGGCTTTAATACTGAGTACAAGAAGATTATCTCCATAAAATCCAAGTTGTTTATATTTGGGAAATTATATCCACGCAAAATTTTGGTCCGAGTAAACCAAATTATTATCCTATCCATCGAGCTAGTTTGGATAGTCAGAGAAAGCAGGAAACTAATTTTCAAAGCCAAGCCTAGACAATACCTCTCTGACACCCATAAGGCGGTTAAGTAAATTGATCGACTCTAAATCATTTAATATTTAACTATTCCACAAATCATTCAAATCATATTTAAAGTATTTTATTAATCATTTGAAAATATTTATAAAATATTTAGAAAAGAATTGTTGCGTTTAAAACTATATTACAAAAGTTACAGAAAAGTGTTGTGGAAAAGTGCTGCGAAAAGTGCTTTTTAAGCTATATTAACCAAAACAACTTTTTATTCCTTGGAAATTCATTTTGACTCAAATCAATTTTCAAACATTTTAAATATTTTTGAATTTAGTTTATATTTTTAAACAATTTTAAAGTTATCATTTTCAAAGAAATCCTTTTGTGGATTTCGAATGCAAAACCGCGATTTTTTCAAAGACTTGTTTTACTCGTATTTCAAAACCTACTTATCGAAATCTTGATTTTACTTCTTTATTTGAAAACTATGGATATATTAGTTTGGATATCTCGAAGAATTCCTAGCTACATTTCATTCTATATACTCGTTTGACCTTTATGGTACGAAATCGCAAACTGCCGTTACGCGACGCGCCTATTTTTGACTAAATTTTCAATTACTTTTCAAACTACACCAAAACACTTTAATATGTTTGTAAAACTTTTAAAACTCATTTTTAAACCTTTTTTTAAAGAGGTTTAACATTTCGTATACACCAATTCATTAAATAAAAGGAAAGTGATTTCCTTTGTGCTTATCGACGTGTATTTCGTGACTTGCATATATATTCAACATTCATATTAAACAACCATTATCAAAAATCATAATAAACAAATACGATATCCAGTGGCATATAATACTATAGTTTAGGAGTTTCTCGCTTCCATTTTTCCTTTTAGCTATTCTATAATTGATTATAGCTTCGCTACGATGGCTTTAAACTCTACGGAACTAAACTCTTTGACCTTGAATGGGCTTGATCCTCCTTATAATGCTCATAGCCTAGATGATGTGAGGAGGAAGGCTCGACCAAAGGAAGAAAGAAGGTTGGTTGTGTGTTTAGGAAGAGGAAATGGAGGAGATTCATCTTCGTTTGAAGTGGAATCGATAAGTTATATATACTATACTTTTTTTACTAAATATTTTGCCATAATTTTGGTAAGCGTAAAAGCCATGAAAAGGAGATTGAAGTGGATAAGAAGATGGTGAAAAAATATATGAGAAAGTGGGTGGGTATTTATAGGAGAAAATTTGGAAAATATCTAATGGCAAAATTACCATTTTGCCCTTAGCCCACACCGCTCCTACCTCACCCCTCCTCCACACACATGCACAATAACCCTCCTAGGCAAGAGATGGCGATGGTGTGATGATGGTGTTGAAAAGTTGAGTTGATTTTTTCTTTTGGGTTGCTTAAGTTTTAAGTCTTAGGAAATTATTAAATTATATTGCAATATGTATATATTTAAGTGTTCGTGTACAATAGATATGCTATTATGGCACGTGACATGTATATGCATGTACATGCATGTGCATAAAAGGATAACAATATTTCGAATCACTTCGAACAACTTTTGTTTGTTAAATCGTTGAAAATCAGAAAACCGATTATAAGTCACATTTTCACTTATCAATTTATATACATATATTTGTAAACCAAATTCGAAAATAAATTTCTTATCATTATTAATAAATTAAATTGATTACATTTCATTTATAAAATCATATAAACCAATATTAACAATTATTTATTTACAATAATTGTTATTATACCGATAAAACGATATCGATTTCTTTTCTTATATTTTCAAATTAATTATTTGTCTTTATAAAATTATCATAAATGTTTTCTTAACGCTTTGTAACTATCTAAAATGAATTACTATCGTTTACAATTAATTATTTGAATAATTATAATAATAATAATTAAATTATTAAATCTTAATTAGATTTAATAAATCAATTATTACATTTAAGGGCCTTACTAACAATGTCATAAATATGTTTAATTTTAAAAAATATAATAAATTATTTTATTTCATATTCTTGTTCAATTATAAAAATAAGTGTATGGATCCAGCTCTGTATGCGACGTTTTACGATTATAGAGCTGTTATTAATAAAAAGGTTTTTGGCCATTTTATCGATTTAATTCCAGAGAAAAATATTTCAAATAGGATTATTATTATTTATTCTTACTCAAAACAAAATTATTTTTATTATCAACCTAATTTTAAAAATAAATATAATTTATCAAATTGATAAATTTATGGGTCGTTACAGACTTTCCTCCTTAAAAGAATTTCGTCGTCGGAATTACTCCAAAAGCAAAAACTCAAAGGTTCGCCTAAAATATTTATTAGTATAATTTTTTTAAACTTTCACCCGTACGATGTATATAAATCTTTCGTATGTAATATCTGATTTGATCTATTATCTGAATTCACAACTTTATTTTCGAATTAGCATTGATTCTCCAATCCTTTAGCGCGAACTCTGATCAGGCTTCCGATTAGAATTTTAGTTTTCCTTGTATAGCTCTCAATTATGATAGAAACCTCAAGTATCTAACCAAAAATCCCCATCAATGTTCGCTGTCAAGAATCGAGTGAAAATTCTTTTCCAAAATGGTGTAAAAATACCTCAAAGTTCTGCGGTCGAATCTTAGATTATGTATTACGATGAAACAATCCATAACTTCATGTAGATTTAATAATCTTTCCAAAATTCTTATTTACAAGATTCATACCAATGTGAAGTTAGAACAAACATCAGATTATAAATTTTCATACGCCTACATCATTTCAATTGAACTTGGGTCCAAGAAAGAAAACCCCCCTCCTTTTCTTACACTAATACGATATGAAATACTAAATCAAAAAACATCCTCGTCAAACTTATACATACATACTGAAACTACTCTTAACTCCCCAATGTCTCTTTTACTCCTTCGAGTCTGAAGCTAATGGTGAACTCCAGTTATCAAGGTTTATCATAACTTCCCTCTTTCCTTCTTCATCACTATCTAGCTCATCGTCGGCCTCATTGTTGTCCTCTTCTGGTATTTCTCCCATAACTTGGGGTATCCATGGTTGGTTCCCTGGGACATGTCCCATGCCGACCGGTATTCCACGAATTACCCCACCCTCTTCTAGTTCTTCGAGGCCTTGCACATTCTCTTCCCAAGGATTTTCAAACTCTTTTACTCCTTCTTCCTCTTCTTCTGTTGTTTCTTCGTCGTTGCTTTCTATTTCGTTCTATTTAATGTATGAATTGGATGATCCTTCCTGCCACACAACATGCTCTACATCCGTATCACATACCATATTACTACACTCGCTAGATATAATAGCATTTGGGTCTTCCATTGGTTCCGATTCTTCCTTCATGGTTTTATCTCCTCCTTCATGGGTTCTTATTCTTCTTCCATGGGTTCGATTTCTTCTATAGGTTCCAATACTAGCGGGATCTACTTTCTAATTTCTTTCCGAGTACTGCCCGAGTTCATCATCACCATAAATCATAATTATTTCTAGAGTCGTGGGTGGTATAAGCATTCCGACCATAGGATATCCATCTTCACCCCTTTCGAGTGTATGGGGCATGCCTCTCCTTAATTGGGAACCTACCATTGCTAGGTGGATACTTCGGTTGCTCCTCTTCCTCACTAGAGAGAATAATAAGGCTATCCTTCTCGGCCCAATTTGCTCTGGAAGACACCCCTTTTGAGTAATATCCTCCATACGATTTCTACAAGGTAAACAATATTTCCTTGGACATAAGCAATAGGTAATATTCTTAATCTAACGTATTCTTTGGTAGAGACGTTTAATAGTTGCTTGGTATTATTTTTCTAAGGTTTGGTTAATCCTCAAAAAATGACTCATGGTCTAAAGATAGCTTAAAATTCTTTGTATGACAAAAATGTTTCATCCTTCCAATTCTTTGAAAGTTTTACTAAATAAATTTTTTAAATCATTTCCCAAAAATATATTTTAGGTAAAATGATTTCATATACAAATTTTCAAAACCAAATTCATTTGTATATAATACTAACAAATACACGCTCATATATAATATTCTCAAACTCATTCTATGGCGTTCCTAACCCAATCTCTAATGCTTTACTCATCCTAAGGTATTACTAATCCTATCTTTGATGAGATTTTACCCCTACCAAAGCCAAGGTGTTCGCTCCACCTAAGCTCTGATATCAAAATGTGAGGACCCATTTCTTCCACTCTTGGAAATTGACACTAATACATCCTCGGTATCAAAGTGCCGCAAATCCAAGTGCCGAAGAAGCGGATTCTCGCGGGTAAGAAAAGAAATAAAGACACAAAAACTCACACATATTATTCCAACAAATAATTTTTACAGTGGAAATTTATACATTTATCAGAGTCTAAAATGAACAGTTAAAATATTTGTCCCAATAAATGCGGAATACAATAGTAAGTAAGTGTGATGGAAATGGATAACTGTCTTCTAAAGAATCTTCTAACTCCATGCTTCAAGCTCTTCTAGATTTCTTCGAACAAAATCTAACTACCGGGCTCCTCGGGATAAAGTAAGGTACGAAGAGTTTAAGGGAAAAGGAAAATAGACTTTGAGTTGGTTATGAGACTGGTGTGAGAAACTCAAAATACACAGATTGAAAAGAAAAGGTATCTCATAAGACCATGCCCACACATAAATACAAACGGGTTTTTACCTTATGATAACCGAAATATTTGATATGTAAAATCAGTTGATATTATTTTCAGTGACATTCCTTTGAAAACATTTGCAAGTAACTTATTAATCTTAACCGAAATTGTTGCCATATTAAATTCCGATATGTTAGGCTCTACGAACAAAACTCTTAAAGCTTTATCGCGGAATGGATTTCCATATAATGGCAGGTTAGGGACTACCTTCCGTACAGAACATCTTTAGAGGAATGTACCGAGGATACACAAACAATCCTCTACATCTGGCAAGACCGGCCTATCCCTATTCGGCACTCATACATTGCCTAGATAGAACCGAATATGACATGACCACGGTCGCTACCAACCTATCTGAGAGCTCTCTTAGCATATACAACGTACCCGATATATAGAGGGTTTCTAGAAAGGTGATGACCAAGCCCTAACGGTTGGAAATGACATAGGCTTACGGCGTACCCTATTTAATCCATTACCATGTAATGAGGCTAGAGGCAGTGATTACCTTTCAAGTAGCACATCCCACTTTGAATGCCACATTGCTATCCCATAGTCACACAATTGATTTCTACAAACGTATAACTCCTGAGATTGTACATCTCAGAAAAGGATGTTAAGCTAAGAGAAGTTGCCTTCTCCACCACCAAACAGATGATACATTCATACAGATCAATTTTTGTAACTAGAAATGCAAAGTCAGACATTTGTCCATACAAGTTGCCCAGGAACGGAACAAACCAAATGAACTCTTCTACCACATCCTGTCGGGGGTTACCCCTAGGTTCAATAGCGAGAAGTCCTAGCATCGAGGATCGTAAATGTAGAACTGCTTCCACATAATATGATATGGGAAATTTTCCCCGAGGGTAAGTGATAAGCAGCCCTACATTCCATCTTCCAAATCGTATCCATATCTTTACTTCAAATATGTAAATTGGTTCGAAGTAGTCTTTGGATAGGACTTACCCTAAATCCGAACCCGGTTCCTTCGAACCAATCATCAATAAAAAGATGTTCTATAAGTAGGGAATCATTCGTTAATTGTTTAAGTTCTTTTTGTCAAAATATCCTCTGGAGATGTACATATTTTTGAAACATTCTTTTCGTATATACAGAATCATTAAACCTCTCTTATCAAATCCTTTGATTACTTTAAACTTTAAATAATTCGAAATCATTTCATTTTTTCACTTAGGAAAATATTTCCAAATCATTTATTTTAAATCTTAACATGAATTTCTTAATTCAGAACTCAAAATTTTGATTTTGTTGAAACCATATTATCCAGGAAGTTAATCCAAAACTAGTAAATATTAATTGAGAAGAATCTATAGAAATCATCCGATTCTACTTAATATCACTGTATTCAACAAGTATTTATGGGCGGAATAACGGTCACCGCTTAAATTCCTCGAATAGTACGAGTTCCATCATCGGGCTTTAACACCGAATACAAGAAGATTATCTCCATAAAATCCAAGTTGTTTAAATTTGGAAAATTATATCCTCGGAAAATTTTGATCCAAGTAAACAAAATTTACTATCCAATCCATTGGGCCAGTCCGGATAGCCAAGGAAGCAGGAAACTAGTTTTCCAAACCCAAGCCTAGACACAACCTCTCTAACACCCATAAGACGATCAAGTAATTTGATAGACTCTAAATCAGTTAATATTTAACCATTCCATAAATCCTTCAAATCACCTCTAAAATACTATTGATCATTCGAAAACATTTACAAAGATTTAGAAAAGAACAATTGCATTTAAAATTATATTGATCAAAACGACTTTTTATCCTTTGAAAATTCATTTTTATAACTCAAATCACTTTTAAAATGTTAGAATAGATTTTTAGAATTTATTTCGTATTTTTTAAAAAATTTAAAATATCATTTTTAAAGAAATCCTTTTATGGATTCTGAATTACAAAACCGAGATTTTTCCAAAAACTTGTTTTTTCTCATACTTCAAAATCTTATTTTTACTCACATTCAGAATCTACTTATCGAAAGTTAGATTTACTTTCTTTTTTTGAAAACAATGGATATAATAGTTTGAAAATTTTGTATCTCGAAGAATTCCGAGCTAGATTTCATTCTATACACTCGTTTGACTTTATGACATGAAATCACGAACTGTCGTTACGCGACGCATCAATTTTTGACTAAATTTTCAATTACTTTTCAAATTTCGCCAAAACACTTTCAGTATAAATTCATATAAAATAATATTAATAATCAATTACAATAATAGCTATTATACCGATAAAGCGATATCGATATCTTTTCTTATATTTTCAAATCAATTATTTGTCATTATAAAACGTCATAAATGTTTTATTAACGCTTTATAACTATTAAAATGAATTACAATCATTTTCAAATAGTTATTTGAATAATTATAATAATCATTAAATCGTTATATCTCGATTAAATTTAATAAATCAATTATTATATTTAAAGGCCTTACCAACAATGTAATAAATACATTTAATTTTCAAAAATACAATAAATTATTTTATTTCATATTCTTGTTCAATTATAAAAATAAGCGTATGGATCCAACTCTATATACGACATTTTACAATTATAGAGCTGTTTATTGATATAAAGGTTTTCGGCCATTTTATCGATTTAATTCCTGAGGAAAATATTTTTGTAAATATTTATTCAAAATAGGATTATTATTATTTATTATTGCTCAAAACAATATTATTGGTACTATCAACCTAATTTTACAAATAAATATAATTTATCAAAGTGATAATTTTGCGGGTCGTTACGGTGTGCCTCCACAAAATCACTCGCGTCAGTGAACTTAGCTCGAAACGCCACCTCAGCGATCGCCAAACCTCACCATCACCTCCGTTGGGACCGCCATACAGCCACACCCCTCCAGCCTCATCCACGACCCACTCGGTATCTTGCCTTGCCATCGCGATCCCAAAGTTGAACACCCAAAACTCAACAGCCGAAACTCTAACTCGACCTCGTTGAAGCGCCACCGACCACTAGAGACCCTGCGTCTTCACTACCGACCTCTCCAAGTCCCCAGCCTCCTCATATATCCACAGTTCCTCCCCTCAATGCTCAAACCGTCCAAAATTTAATAGATAAACGGGAAACGCTTAAAATCCACCACGGCAAAATTCCATAGCGCAAAACTCTACAAACACCCTTAAAAATCTCGAATCCACAATGCGAACCCACATGTATTCTCCGTTTACCATTCCATGATCGACAAAAACTCATCATTTTCCAACACTCTTTGAAATCGGGCAAATTTGACCCCATAATCGATGAAACGTCAAACAACCATTTTTAAGAATTAATTTAGACTATAATGAACAACTCTATAGTTAATCAATTTAGTTAATTCTAAATGGTTTGAGAGATAATGAGTTTTGAAATATAAAATGAAAATGGTTGCCTTATATTTTCAACTAACAATAAGTGGAAAACAAGATGAGTTAGTTTCCTGATGATTTCCAGTAAGCCTGTTTTTCTCATATCAAATCAAATTTTGATGTTTAAATCATTATTTAAACATAATAGATATTTTTAGAACAATTAGACCAAACTATAGGTTTCTCACAACATTTTATCACATATAAAATAAAAACAATTAGACAAAAAATGGAGATCTCACCTTGCAAAATTATTGTAAAATCCAAGCTTGATTGATTTAAGTAAAAGATGTGATTTTTTCTCTTCTCTAATACTTTTGAGTGATATGAAATAAATATGAAAACAAGGAGGCTTAGTATGAAATATAAGATGAGGATAGTGTATATATAAAAAGATTGCGTAAATAAATAGGAAAAAGAAAACAAAATAAAGATGCACCTTAGTCACAAATTCAAATCTAACATCAAATCTAAGCCACCCAATTACCATTGCATACGTAGGCATGTTGTACTATAGAGTGGCCTAAGTCCTTTTGTTAACCTGATTACTTAAGGAATCTTACATCTTTTCATGTTCAAAAATTTAAATATACTTAACTTTTTATTATAATTATATATTTATCCCTTTTTACAATCCAAAATATAAAGGCTTTCTCCTTTAAACATGTGAATATTATGTTTCAAGCATATACAAGGGTATTATGACTTTACGCAACTTGTCGTTTGATAAAAGGCTGAATATCCAAAAAGTGGGCTTCGATCATATTTTCAGTTTTCCGTCGAACTATCTATTTATTTAAACAAAATCCAAAAATAAATTTTCTAATATTAGTTATAAAATTTAAAAGTGAGTTATTGAATTATTAAAACCATTAATGTAATATTTAAAATGAATTAAATATTCATAAATCTAAACGAAAAAATTCCAAAATGTTACTTTTAATATTATGTTTAAATTATACCTAGCTGTTAACTAATTTACGTACGAGGATGTCCTGGACCGATTATAAGAAATCAGGGGCCAAAGAGGAGGTAACATATCTCAGAGAGCAAAGTTGAATAATTGTATGAAGAGTGGAGGATCGAATATGCTGCTAGATGAGTGGATTGTGGCATATATGGCAGAGCATGGGACATTTCTTTCATGTGGGTTAGGAAATGATGATGAGTGGTTATGGATGTGTTTTTGATGGATATTTAATTTTTTGTTTGTACTTATTTGACATGTGATGATGGATTTGATACTTTTGTGCTGCTTGTGATTGTTTGATGGATTGTGGATGTTTGATGGTTGTTTTGTTTAGACATGAGGATTTATAGGTATGGTTGTGCTGTTTGATGGAATATTGATGTAAATATTGATTTTTGTTATATAAACTTGGTTATGTGTGATATATATGATATTATGTGATCTATGCGATAATTATTCTTGTGAAATTGGGTTTATATATGTGTTGTTGGTTGAGATAACAGTTGGTATATAAAATAGTATTTCCAGGCTACCGATGTTAGTGATGGCTTATTGGCACAAGTTACCGACGGCCAGTGAGGTTTGACACAGGCTACCATGGTTGACGACCCCCCATTGACATATACGTGGTGCACGGACTAGTGTTACATGTCCATTGATCTTTATCGGCTAGGCCGTCTCTAGCCGTAGAAAAGTTAACGACAAGGCCATCACTAAAGCCATTGTCTTTTCTTCGATTGACGATTTAAAAAGCGACGGCTATTTGTGTCAGTTAGCAACGGTTATTTGTGTAAGTTAGCGACGGCTACCGATGGACTTTGACAGCATGTTGCCGTCGCTAAACCTAGTATGTCTTGTAGTGGATAAATTAATAAATGAAATTTTAAAATTGAATTAAATCGAAGAGTTAAGGTATTGAATACTTTAGAAAAAATATGCTTTCAAATTTAAAAGAAAAATTAAATAAAATTATACTTCAAAAAGAAGTGATGCGGAAACAAATATCTAGAATCCAATGGATGGATGATGGGGATTTTGTAACTATCTTGAGGGTCAAAACTAAGCGCTATAGATGATGCAGTCATACATAGTATTAACTTTCGGTAACAAAATGCAGTAATGTTAATGGTATCCATAGTATCAGAAGCATATTAATATGAAATAAAATCATCACAAATTAAAACAACTTTTTTGATTACATTCCAAATCAATATTTCATATTCAGTTATGTAATCCCATATTCGATTCCCAGCTCTTTGATCAAATATGATTATTACAAATTATGCCAAGAGCGACGTTTAAAGATGCCCCCTTGGATGATCAAAGTATTAAATAGACAATCAGTATTAATACAACACAGTGCAAATAAAACCAAATAACTCTTAATATGGCTAGCATTGCCTCCTGCAGGTCTTCGAAAGCTTATTCATCCGCCTAATAAACCTGTAATACCCTGACTCTCAATCTACTCAAATTAATTTTGAGCACCCAGGATTTTAAGGAAAAAAACATAAACTTTGAGTAGGACATAAAGCCCGGTGTGAATAACACTATTACATCTCGATTTTTTAATATTAATTGAAACCACGCCGCTTAGCGGAACGGGTTTCCCCTTACTAATATCCCTTTAAAACGTATCTTTTTGCAAATTAGAATTCTGCAATCAAACAGATTAAAACAATAATAGCAATATCATATAAGCTCATAAATCAGGTAATAAATGGACTATCTGTCCGAATAATATAATTTTGTTTAGCTAACTACTAACCATTAGCTGACTCGGGCCTACCAAACAAAGTAAATAATCTAACATCTATTAGATACACTTCTAGACTGTCTATCCTTAACTTATTACTCCTAGGGTCAACTAATCCTTATGGTTTTGTGGGCTAACCAACAACCTATCCTCCTTCTCTGTATATTCCTTTCTGTGTGTAACATCATTTAAGTCTTACTTGTGACTAAGCCCTACACACTGGAATTTTGGACTAAATTAACCGGGGGCTATAGCTAATGTATAGGGCACGACTCTATACCGGTTCCATCCGATTTTCAAATATCTACGTCATTTACCTGGGGTTAACTACCCATCAAATTTTCCTCGAAAACATTTCTTTCAAATTGATTTACCCTTTAAATCATACTTAAATAAGGAAACATACCTTTTCTTTACTCAAATTACTTTGCCATGATATATGCTTTACATAAAAAATTGTTGATGAAAATCTTCGAAACCTTTGTTTAAAATCTTCAAAAAATCTCTTTTGAAATCATTGAAAGTACCCGTTTCGAAACAAGTTAACTACTTTACCTTGAAACATTAGGCTGAAAGGGTTAAGTATATCTTTCGAAACCTTCTATAAAAGATCTTTCGAAACCATTAAAAGTGTCCTTTCGAAGGCCTTATAGAACCTTAGACATCCTCTTTTAAACCACTTCAAACTTGCCTTTCAAAAACATTGAAAACCTCTCATTCAAATACTAAGAGTAAACCTATCGAAATCATAGTGGAACCTCCCCTTCGAAACCTTCTTCATATACCTTTCGAAAGCATCAAAGTCCTGTACTTAAAACAAACCTGTCAAAAGCATTGAGTTCAAGTAAATTTTTATGGAACATAAACCATTTAAAACCATTCCTTTCGAAACCTTTAGGTTTAACTTTCAAAATATCAAAGGGTCTTAAAAGAACTAGGACGAAAGCATCTCTTTCTAAAGCCTTTTTCCTAAACAAAAGAAAGTGGCTGGGGTCGAAACCAACCCCTTCGAAAGCATGGAGAAGCAGCCTCAACGTTCAAAACAAAAGGACCCTTTTGAAGGCATTGTTTCGAAAGAATGCGAAAACAGGGGTTTCGACCCTTTCGAAAGCTTATTCTTTAAAACATAGGCCGCAACCTCTTTCGAAAGCTCTTCTTTTTAAAACATTTGACCAAGTCGAAAGTTGATTCCTTTGAAAGCCTCATTTATAACCAATATGGTTCTAAGTTTAACAAAGCTACTTCAACCCCTTTACCTTGCACCTAACTCCATTCCACTACGTACCAAGGCCGATACCATGTGTTTTGGTTTTGACTTAGCTGGTGGTGGCGGTATGAGGCGAAAGGTGGCTGCTATAAATGGCGAAGCAGTAAATCTTTGTAAAATTGAATTTTAACTTTTTAAAGCAATTTCCTTCCAACTAACTTGCCTTGTTTGTTAACATATAATTGGTTGCCAATACTTTTTCAAAATCTTTGCTAAAAGTGCTGCCTAATATTTAGCAATGAACAAATTAAAACATTTACAAATAACCCTTCTCCTTTTATAAACATATAAAACATTTAAGTCTCATACCTTAAATAATTTTATATCTTTAATAAAATACTTAGGAAAATCCTTATAAATCACTTTTAATATATTTTCTAACATATCTAAATTTCTGACCCAAAGCTAGCATATAACAGCCGAAAATAATTTAAACCCAATCTAACCATTTTCTTTACTAGAAAATTCATAATAAATCCACATTGATTCAAATAATTAAGAAACTTGGAACCCATCTCTAAAATAATATTTCTGACCTTATATAAAAAACGCAAGCCGTTTAGATGTCATTTAATAGGTTTCCAATATAATCCTTATCATAAAATCTATATGAAATAACATAAATCATCGACAAACATATATATCCATTTAAACAATCAAAACATGGAAAATCATTTGCAAAATAAATTCAAATCTCAACTAGAAACCGAAAATCATAAAAATGAGATGTAATATATTATTCACATTTAGCTTGTTTGTTAAGGAGGTTGAGATTTGTTCTTTTATTTATTAGCTTAAGCTTCCTTCTTGAAACCTTACTTATCTTTTCCTTGTTATCTTATAATGGTGGTCAGCCAAGCTTTGTATTTAGTTTTAGTTTGTGAATGTTGTAAATGAAAGTGGGATAAGGGTTTAAGGCATAAGAATATAACCTATTCATATTTTTCCATTATCTTATTTTCTCTACTTATTTAATGTTTAAACTTTCATTTGTTCATCCATTCCTAAGGCACGGCTATCTTAAGATTTTACAAATCTTAATTCTCTTAACCATTTACATTATTTCATTTAATTTATCTAATTAAATATCCTCAATAATGTTAGTCAAAATTAGGATTGTTACAATTTGAAACTAAATTTTTCCATAAAGTAGCTAGTGGTAGAAAATGTAGTAATACCATTAATTCCATTCTAATTAACAATATTGAGATTTTTGATCATAAAGAACTAAATAAGGAGTTTACCAATTATTTTGAAGAAGTTTTTAGATGTAAGAAAAGGCATAGAATTAGAGCGAAATGAGATGTGTTGTACACTGAAGACACTAAGATTGATTTAGTAGAGTTTGATATCCCATTTATGGAGGAAGAGTTTTAATGGCTATAAAGGATGTCTAATGATAAATCTTCGGATCCAGATGTATTTCCTATTTTATTGTAAATTTTTTTTGGAATGTTTTAAAATATGATATAATTAAATGTTTAATGAATTTTATGATGGTTCACCACAATTAGTAAATTTATTTTCACAAATGTAATTTTGCTGCACAAGAGAGTAAGTGCTAATCAGTTGAAAGACTTCAAACCTGTTTCATTATTAAACTGTTATTTTTATAATTATTTTTAAGATTAGAAATTTCACAATAGAGAAAATTTTCATAATATAATTAAGCATTAAAATGAATAGTTTAATAAATAATACTCAAAATGCATTTATTAAGGGTAAAAATATCATAGATGGTGTAGATGTAGTTCAAGATTTTATTAACCACTGTTGTAAAAATAATATCACTTTATGCGCTTTTAAAACTTGATTTTGCTAAAGCTTTTTGACTCAATTGATTGTGATTTTTTTAAAGATTTATTATTAGTTAGTAGTTTCAATGTTTGATGGGTATGATGGATTATGTCTTTGCTCAAAACTAGAAATTCAAGTATTATGGTTAATGGTATAATTGGAAATAAAATTCAATCGAAACGTTGATTTATACAAGGGGATCCATTGTCACATCTTCTGTTTCATTTAGCAGCTGATGTTTTTGCTAGAATTATAAAGTTGGCCACCACAGATGGGATTTTAGACAATGGAGGACATGAGATCACAAGAAATGGTATTTCTGTCGTATAATTTGCGGATGACACTGTAACGACCCAGAATTTCTGTCGTTTGAAATTCGTATATTTAATTGATCTTAAATACTAACAAGTGAAATTTGTAAGTCGAATAAATTTTATTTCGAATATCTAAATTTAATTGTATAATTAAATCAATAATTTAATATTTGAAATTACAGAAATAATTGGAAATTGGGTTTAATGTGATTAAAATTGATTTGTAAAGTTGTATTAAATCATATTGGAGTTAGAATGATGCTATAGAATTTTAAAAATTTAATTAAAAGTTAATTTATAAAAATTGAATATTTTAATATTTAATTGACGAGTAAAAATCATCATTTTTCAAACAATCTCAAATTTCGACGAAACTAGTTTCATTGGATCCGTATGTTAAATTATTGTAAGATTTCAAATTTCGTGTCAGTTGGACTTACGGTTTGTCTGGGGCAAGCTAAAACGCGTAGAAATCGGTTTAAATGAATTTTAAATTTTAAATAGTCGATTTGAAAACCTATCTTCCAAATACGATCGAATTGGCTCCCGATATATATTTCATTGCATTTGTAATAGGGGTAAAACATTATAAACGCCAGGCGGCACGCTTCGTTTGGAGTTCGGAAAATCTCGGGTGAATAATGTTTCGTAGAATTTTTTATAAAAGGGCCCATTATCTTCTATTTTGCAAAACCCTAGGGTTTCTGGTTACAGCCGCCGCTTGATTATCAATGGCCGAAAATTGTGCTTCTTCCTCCTCGTTTTTCTTTAAATCCATCGACTTTCACGCGAAGTCATCAACTACAAACATGTAGAGGGCAATGAGATCTACATTCTCAACGGTCGTGATTGAATATGGCGAAGCAAAACGTCACGAAATTGACTGAGAACGCTCCGGGTTCGAGCACAAATTCCGAGGCAATAGCTAAGCTTTGAAGGTGCGGTCTTTGGCCGTGGGTAGAGTTCGAGTTGCTCTTCGAGGTGGCGCTAGTTGATCGACGTGAAGACGTTCATATTTGTCACGTTAATTCGATGGAAAAGGCGGCTTCAATGAGTTTACGTGAATTCGAACGTGAATGATGAAGAAGAATGCGGTCTGGCCTGGATCTGGAATGTTGAAAACGAACGGCTGAGATGGTTAGAAATAAAAAAATAAAATTGAAATTGATTTATATTAATTTGTATAAACTTTAAAACGCTCTATCTTTTTGATATGAGGTCGAAAATTCATGAAACGACTTGCGTTGGGTTCGTATTGACGAGTACTACGCGATGGAGCTAGATTGGGATTTATTTGAGCTAGTGGAATTTTGGGTAAAAATTAAACACGTGTTTAATTTTATTCGACATAAAACACTGCAACTGTATTGGAAGCAAGGTGAGAACTTCTCACTCAATCGAATTTGTTTCGATCCAAATTTTAAATTGCTTGATTGTGTGATTAAATGATGGTCGCTATTTGTTGTATTGAAATAGACCATATACGCCGCATATTAAGCGGAGGTTATTATATTAAACACATATACCGCGATATTCCATCGTGAAGTGGAATTGGTATTATATATGTACTTGGAGTTGATTTCCCGCATTATATAACGGATGAGACCCTATTACGCCGCATAATAGCAGATAATATTTTATATAAACCCATGTACCGCAATATCCCGTCTTGAAACGAGATTGGTATTGTGCTAACGTCTGTGGATGCAGGGAAAGAGGTTGGAGGGATCCAACTGGATTCCTCAAACAATTGAATTTGTTTCAATGTTGTGTGTTGATTATTTATAATCTCTGTGTGATTATCTTTGTGATTGAAATCGTTGAATGCTAAAACTTAGTCGAATATAATTTTGGTATCGTTGGATACCGGAAATAAACAAAAATTTGATTTTTGAAAATTCAGGTTGAAAGTTTATATTAAAAAATTATTTTTGAGAATTGGATATATTTAAAAGAATAAAATAATAAAGTTTTATTTTTAATCTTATTGAATAAAACTTCAAAATATGGGAAAAGCTTTAATAGATAGAATTCGGGTAATATTATTCAAAGGTTGAAGAATTTATTCAATATACGGAATTTAAAGAGTTTGAAAAATAAAATAATTTGTTTTCTTTAAAAGGAATTTATTTTTAAAAGGAAATAAAATTTGAAACCCATTTGGGAATTGATTTTTGGTGATTGAATTTAAAACTTTTGAAAATCCATTTGGAAATTTATTTGGTGTTTTGAAAAGAATTTGGAATCAATTTGAAAATTGATTTGGGGTTTAGTAGAAATCGATTTCAGTTTTAGATTTGAATGAAATTCATTTGGTTTTTAATTTCTTGGAAAATCAATATGGACTTTGATTTGGTTGTTTTTGAAATCAATTGAAAAAATGAATTGTTGTTGAAGGTGAATATTTGAAATCGATTTGAAAATCGTATATCAGTGGATATTTGGAAATTTTAAATTCACCATGAAATTAATAAAGGGAAGGAAAATTTGTTTAAAAATAAACATTGATTTATTTTTGAAGTGTAGAAATAAATTTACGGATTTGGAACGTAAATTTAAAGTAAATCGGTAAGGATTTATTTAATTGGTTTAAATGAACCATTTTGAAATGAAAGTGTATTCTCCATGGAAAGCCGAATAAAATTTCTGAATAGCTTTGAAATATATATATATATATATATATATATATATATATATATATATATATAATTCTAGAATTGGTTTTGAAAAGGATACTTTGGAGAAATTAACTTCTTAAATTGTTTTAAATCCTTTAAGTAAAGATTTATTAAGTTGACATAGAAATGATTATTTCTAAGATTTAATCAATAATTGTTTTAGAAAATAGTTATCTAAATAGTTATACTCTATCTACATATTTTATTTTGAAAATTAGTTTGGACTTAAGTTATATGTAATATTGGTATAATATTTTTATAACTAATATTTTAAGTAAAGTGTTTAAAGAAAAATAGTTTTATTTCAAAGTGTTTTCCCATTATATTTTGGATAAGTAATATAAATTATTTTAAAGCATTTGAACTCGGCAGATTTCCAGTGAAAACGAATAAATATTTGGAAGTGTTTCCGCGTAAGGAAAATGATTTGAAATTTGTTTTCAAAAGTTGTAAAGGTGAAAAGTGATTCGGAATTTGTTTTCAAATGGTTGAAGTGTGGAAAAAAATATCTTGTAAAGACATTTTTGGAAAATAAATAATTTGGGAAATTATTTGGGCATATCTATTGATAGTTAAATAACCGACTATCAATATTTACCTTTAAATGTGTATTGGTTGTGATTTGCTTAAATTTGAATGCTACACTTATTTTAAAATAAGCGCTCGTTATTCGGTTTAGCCGGGAGAAGACCTTTGGGTCATAAATCCCATTCCGAATAGTGATACGTCGTAATGGATAGCATTTGAAGACCGGATATTTTCGAAAACGGAAGGATTGCCATCGAATGTCTCTTCATCGGCTGATCTCCGATATAGAGATTTTATCACCCTTTATGATGGAAGTCCGGACGTGATTAGTAAATATCCGGATTGCAAGGGCTTCTTTGGAAGTGCCTTCGGTTCCGTTCAATCCCAGAACGGACTTGTATGGATGTGTGTCTGACGTTACAATTTGAGATGTAAAGCTGGTTTCTATCGAATACATTTCTGTTGGTGGCGGAGAATTTATTCTCTTAGCTTAACACCCTTCTCTGAGACGTACGAGCTCAGAGGTTATGTAGTTGATGGTTACTAGTGACACATTCCCAATTTGGTAATGTGGCATACGAAGTGCTGCTGATCATTTGTTGATCAAAGCATAACTTTTGTGAAAAGCGTAGCTTTGTGGATGAGACTTCGTCGAACCTCACAACCCGGTAATGGTCAAAACAGGAAAGATGCAGCAAGGTTATAGGGAGTAGCTCCCCTTAGGGTATGTGCATTTCCTTCTGGATAGAAGTGGTATCATGGTATGAAGCCCAGATACTTAACTTATGTGGATGTCACAAATATATATGACTTTGTGATTGTTGTTGGTATTGAGGATCCTCGGATAAAGGTTGTTTACAACCGGGAGATGACATACTCGTGTCAGTAGTTGCCTACTTTTGCAGAGGTAACCCGGGCTTGTGTTGGCAAAGATCCGGTTAGGTTCTCAGGGCGCCAGAGGCGTTCCCATGTGGCAATAGGAAGTTCCTCAGCCTGACCATTTGTTGGAAAATCCAAAGAAACAATAAGAGCCTTGTACGGTTTTAGTTGTAGAACCTGCCATTTAAAATGGTAGCTATAGCATGCATAATATAATGGTACCTATGCTGGCTAGGATTAATATTATACATTCGAAATGTTTTCTGCATTTTGCACTTATAGTAATAATAATCAAATGAATTTTGCATATCAAGCATGTTTAACTATCATAAGGAGAAATCTCCTCCAATTATGAGTTTGTATTATGTGTGTGGCGGGAGGCCTTATAGAGTTTCATTTTCCAAAAGCATTGCGGATCTATTTTAAAATATTTCTTTATTTGTTTTAAAGATATAACTGTTTTAAGTTCTCACACCAGTCTCATGACTGACCTGGAGTTTATTGTTCCCTTCATAAACTCTGGGTGCCCACCAATTTGCACACGGGCAGCCTAGAGTCAGGTTATCAGGTCATTTTGGAATTCAGAAGATGCTGTGGAGATCAGGAGCAAGCTGGATGGCCAAGCATATCACTTGTATATGATATTATCTTTTCCGCTGTGTATTCAGTTGTGAGGACATGTTTATATGACTATCCATTATTGTGTTGTGTTGTATATTGACTCTGATGATGTAATATATAAAATGTACAGTTCTTTTGATTTGAAGATTATTCATTTATCTATTATATGTTGTTCCGCTGCAATTGTGAGATTCTGATATTGTTTCTGTTGCTTCTTCTTTCTTTCTTCTTCTACATTTTCTTCATTCTTAAACCCTAAGGGTACGGTTTTTCGGCATTCGATTGTTCGACAGTTGATATAGTGGACGTATTAATGTCGACTTTCGTGAGTTGAAAAATCCCGTTCCTCACATTTGGTATCAGAGCATTTGGTTAAGCGACAATCTTGGCTCTGTTGGGAATTACTCATTAGAGATAGAGTCAGTAGTACTCTAAAATGAGTTTTAGTGTAATAATAGATATGAGCGCGTATTTATTAGTGAATATAAATTGTTTTGTATTGTGTTGACTTATCGGTTGATTGTTTATAGATGCTAGTCGGTGCAGTCTGGCTAACTGTGTCGATTGGAGTTTCTAAACTCTTAAACAAGATAAACTGACACGGTATTGTTTTAAAATAGGGTAAATGAAATAATTTTACCTCGATTATATTTTACATATAAAGGAATAATTTTTCAGAAATTATTAAAGTGTATATAAATTGATTGTTTGGTTGTTGAAAATGTAAGAATATATATATAAGTTAATTAAAAGAATAATTGTATAAGCAAATGAATTATAAAGTATGGAATTATGATTAATATGATTTACAATTGTGAAATAATCTTATATATAAAAGTGAAACTATATGAATTTACTTATAAATATGAGTTGTAAATAAAAAATGAATTTGGACTATGAATTTGAAAATGTTGAATCCTGTTTATTTTGGAAATTATTTTCCAAAATTAAAAGTGAAATAGTGAAATTATATAAGTAAAAGATTTGTAAATGTGGTTTATAAATATAAAACGATATTTTTGAAAGAATTTAAAGCACTGGATTCACTACTGTTACTGGGAAATAATAAGGGTAATGACTGCAGCATCATTAGTATCATTTTCGAGTTTCTGTGTGATGGATTTGTTACCATAGTAATTGAAAAATTGAAGTTTGGTTGTGATAATCAAATTTGAAAATTAAAATCCAAGTTATAATTGTTGAATATAAGTCAAACGAGTTTTAAACTTATAATATGAAATAATAAAGATTTTAGCTTTTGTAAAGTTAAAGAATTTGGGTTAGCATGGTAAATATATGATGTGAAATTTAACTAAAGGAAAGTTAAATAAATTGAATTGGATTAGATAGGTGATTATTTAATGAAATATTTGGAAGTTTAAATATATAAGTTGTATAACTTGTAAAATGTGAAAATGTAAGTGAAACCAACTTTGGTAAAAGTTAAATAGAATTTACTTTAGAATTAAAATCTGAATTGGATTTATAAGTGGAAATTTAAGTTAAGTTAAACAAATGATGTTTGAAATGGAATATAACTTAAGTAATGTTGAATGAAGTTAATTTTGGTAAATTAATAAAGTGAAGTGATGAATATGAACTTGAGTTATGTAATGAAATTCAACTTTTTTGGTTAAATGAATTAGCAATTGAATTGAACTAAGGAATTGAATATTAATCAATCGAATGTAAAAGAATTGATATGGAATAATGGATGTAAGTGTTAATTTATAAAAAACTAGTAAATTGGAAATTGAATAATTGAATGTAAGTCAATTTAATATCAACCAATTGGAATTAAAAGTGTTAAACCAAATTGAATGTAAATTTAATAATTTGGTTATGTTGGTTATGATTTGGTTGTTATATGATTGTTAGTTGATTTTATATAATTCATTAAGTGTTAATGAAATTGAATTGATAAATGGAAAGCTATGTAATTGAATTTGAATTGAAAGTGAATTAATGTGAATTAGTTGTAAGCAATTAAAATTAGTATCGAAACCTTATAAATTGCTTACGGGAATTATTTTGATTGCATTGCTTATGAAAACTATGTGTTTTTTATTGAAAATTAGTGAAATGTAAATGAATTTCCTATATATGTCACTTACATGTTTAAATTGAGTAAGTACAGTTACTGAGGCTGTAGTTGGTGGGATTTGGTCACGCTAAAATGCTAATAAATAACTGCTTTGCTTAAAGATACTAAAAAGGCACGCCAACGCAATAAAAAAATAGGAAATATGAACTGTTTATCTATTTTCCGACCGTGTGGGTCGATGTATATATATTTATATCTATTGTGATATTGCAAAAGCTCCTCCGTACAAGGGAGAATCTGCCAAAATTTTCCGTAAATTTTGGGAGTTAGAAAAAATTTCGAAAATTTTTTGAAAATTTTTGTTAACGAAAGGTCAATTTCTAAATTGAAATGAAAATGTAGGAATTCAACTAGAAGAGTGTAACCATCGAATTTTGGAAAAGTTAAGAAATTAAAATGAATCTGAAATCGAGTTGGAACGGTTTGTTTTTGGAAAAAAAAGTTAATGGATTTCAAGACTTTTTCTTACTTGGCAATTTCGAGGATGAAATCCTTTTAAGGGAGGAAGTTTGTAACGACCCAGAATTTCTATCATTTGAAACTCGTATATTTAATTGATTAAATATTAACAAATGAAATTTGTAAGTTGAATAAATTTTATTTCGAATATGTAGATTTAATTGGATAATTAAATTGATAATTTAATATTTGAAATTACAGAAATAATTGGAAATTGGGTTTAATGTAATTAAAATTTATTTGTAAAGTTGTATTAAATCATATTGGAGTTAGAATGATGTTATAGAACTTTTAAAATTGAATTAAAAGTTAATTTATGAAAATTGAATATTTTAATATTTAATTGACGAGTAAAAATAGTCATTTTTCAAAAAATATTGGATTTTGACGAAACTAGTTTCATTGGATCCGTAATGTTAAATTATTGTAAGATTTCAAATTTCGCGTCAGTCGGACTTACGGTTTGTCCGGGGCAAGCTAAAAGGCGTAGAAATCGGTTTAAGTGAATTTTAAATTTAAAATAGTCGATTTGAAAACCTATATTCCAAATACGATCGAATTGGCTCCCGATATATATTCCATTGCATTCAGAATAGGGGTAAAACATTATAAATGTCAGGCGGACGCTTCGTTTGGAATTCGGAAAATCTAGGGTGAATAGTGTTTCGTAGAATTTTTTATAAAAGGACCCATTATCTTCTATTTTGCAAAACCCTAGGGTTTCTGGTTACAGCCGCCACTTGATTTTCAATGGCCGAAAATTGTGCTTCTTCCTCCTCGTTTTTCTTTAAATCCATCGACTTTCACGTGAAGTCTTCAACTACAAACATGTAGAGGGCGATGAGATCTACATTCTCAACGGTCGTGATTGAATATGGCGAAGCAAATCGTCATGAAATTGACCGAGAACGCTCCGGGTTCGAGCACAAATTCCGAGGCAATGGCGAAGCTTTAAACGTGTGGTCTTTG
Organism: Allium cepa; assembly: GCA_030765085.1. Lineage (NCBI taxonomy): Eukaryota > Viridiplantae > Streptophyta > Magnoliopsida > Asparagales > Amaryllidaceae > Allium > Allium cepa. The sequence goes on from CM060943.1 coordinate 437,974,535, forward strand.
GCCGTGGGTAGAGTTCGAGTTGCTCTTCGAGGTGGCGCTAGTTGATCGAAGTGAAGACGTTTATATTTGTCACGTTAATTCGATGGAAAAGGCGGCTTCAATGGGTTTACGTGAATTCGAACGTGAATGATGAAGAAGAACGCGGTCTGGCCTGGATCTGGAATGTTGAAAATGAACAGCTAAGATGGTTAGAAATAAAAAAATAAAATTGAAATTGATTTATATTAATTTGTATAAACTTTAAAACGCTATATCTTTTTGATACGAGGTCGGAAATTCATGAAATGACTTGCGTTGGGTTCGTATTGAAGAGTACTATGCGATGGAGCGGGATTGGGATTTATTTGAGCTAGTGGAATTTTGGGTAAAAATTAAACGCGTGTTTAATTTTATTCGAAATAAAACACTGCAACTGTATTGGAAGCAAGGTGAGAACTTCTCACTCAATCGAATTTGTTTTGATCTAAATTTTAAATAGTTAAATTTAAAATTGCTAGATTGTGTGATTAAATGATGGTTGCTATCTGTTGTATTGAAATAGACCCTATACGCTGCATATTAAGCGGAGGTTATTATATTAAACACATACACCGCGATATTCCACCGTGAACTGGAATTGGTATTGTATATGTACTTGGAGTTGATTTCCCGCATTATATAGCGGATAATATTTTATATAAGCCCATGTACCACGATATCCCGTCTTGAAACGGGATTGGTATTGTGCTAACATCTGCGGATGCAGGGAAATAGGTTGGAGGGATCCAACTGGATTCCTCAAATAATTGAATTTGTTTCAATGTTCTGTGTTGATTATTTATAATCTCTGTGTGATTATCTTTGTGGCTGAAATCGTTGAATGCTAAATTTAGCCGAATATAATTTTGGTATCGTTGGATACCGGAAATAAACAAAAATTTGATTTTTGAAAATTCAGGTTGAAAGTTTATATTAAAAATTTATTTTTGAGAATTGAATAAATTTAAAAGAAGGAATTCTAAAACAATAAAGTTTTATTTTTAATCATATTGAATAAAATTTCAAAATATGGGTAAAGCTTTAATAGATGGATTTCGGGTAATATTATTCAAAGGTTGAAGAATTTATTCAGAATACGGATTTTAAAGAGTTTGAAAATTAAAAGAATTTGTTTTCTTTAAAAGGAATTTATTTTTAAAAGGAAATAAAATTTGAAACCCATTTCGGAATTGATTTTTGGTGATTGAATTTAAATCTTATGAAAATCCATTTGGAAATTTATTTGGTGTTTTGAAAAGAATTTGGAATCAATTTGAAAATTGATTTGGGTTTAGTAGAAATTGATTTCAATTTAAGATTTGAATGAAATTCACTTGGTGTTTGATTTCTTAGAAAATTAATATGGAATTTGATTTGGTTGTTTTTGGAATTAATTGAAAAATTGAATTGTTGATGAAAGTTAATATTTGAAATCAATTTGAAAATCGTACATCAGTGGATATTTGGAAATTTTAAATTCACCATGGAATTAATAAAGGGAAGGGAAATTTGTTTAAAAATAAACATTGATTTATTTTTGAAGTGTGGAAATAAATTTACGGATTTGAACGTAAATTTAAAGTAAATCGGTAAGGATTTATTTAATTGGTTTAAATAAGCCATTTTGAAATAAAAGTGTATTCTCCCTGGAAAGCCGAGTAAAATTTCTGAATAGTTTTAAAAAGGATACTTTGGAGAAATTAACTTCTTAAATTGTTTTAAATCCTTTAAGTAAAGATTTATTAAGTTGATATAGAAATGATTATTTCTAAGATTTAATCAATAATTGTCTTAGAAAATAGTTATTTAAATAGTTATACTCTATCTACTAATTTTATTTTGAAAATTAGTTTGGACTTAAGTTCTATGTAATATTGGTATAATATTTTTATAACTAATATTTTAAGTAAAGTGTTTAAAGAAAAATAGTTTTATTTCAAAGTGTTTTCCCGTTATATTTTGGATAAGTAATATAAATTATTTTAAAGTATTTGAACTCAGCAGATTTCCAGTGAAAATGAATAAATATTTGAAAGTGTTCCCGCGTAAGGAAAATGATTTGAAATTTGTTTTCAAAAGTTGTAAAGGTGAAAAGTGATTTGGAATTTGTTTTCAAATGGTTGAAGTGTGGAAGAAAAAAAATATCTTGTAAAGATATTTTTGGAAAATTAAAAAATTTGCGAAATTATTTGCAATCTGGTAATGTTGTGCATATCTATTGATAGTTAAATAATCGACTACCAATATTTACCTTTAAATGGTATTTGTTGTGATTTGCTTGAATTTGAATGCTACACTTATTTTAAAATAAGCGCTCGATATTCGGTTTAGCCGCGTGGAGACCGTTGGGTCATAAATCACATTCCGAATAGTGATACGTCGTAATGGATAGCATTTGAAGACCGGTGTTGAAGACTGGATATTTTCGGAAACGGAAGGATTACCATCGAATGTCTCTGCATCGGCTGATCTCCGATATAGAGATTTTATCACCCTTTGTGATGGAAGTCCAGACGTGATTAGTAAATATCCGGATTGCAAGGGCTTCTTTGGAAGTGCCTTCGGTTCCGTTCGATCCCGGAACGGACTTGTATGAATGTATGTCTGACGTTACAATTTGAGATGTAAAGATGGTTTCTATCAAATACATTTCTGTTGGTGGCGGAGAATTTATTCTCTTAGGTTAACACCCTTCTCTGAGACGTACGAGCTCAGAGGTTATGTAGTTGATGGTTACTAGTGATACATTCCCAATTTGGTAATGTGGCATACGAAGTGCTACTGATCATTTGTTAATCAAAGCACAGCTTTTGTGAAAAGCGTAGCTTTGTGGATGAGACTTCGTCGGACCTCACAACCCGGTAATGGTCGAAACAGGAAAGATGCAGCAAGGTTATAGGGAGTAGCGCCTCTTAGGGTATGTGCATTTCCTTCTGGATAGAAGTGGTATCATGGTATGGAGCCCAGATACTTAACTTATGTGGATGTCGCAAATATATATGACTTTGTGATTGTTATTGGTATTGAGGATCCTCGGACAAGGGTTGTTTACAACCGAGAGATAACATACTCGTGTCAGTATTTACCTACTTTTACAGAGGCTAACCCGGCCTTGTGTTGGCAGAGATCCGGTTAGGTTCTCGGGACGTCCTTCCAGAGGCGTTCCCATGTGGCAATTGGATGTTCCTTAGCTTGACCATTTGTTGGAAAATCCAAAGAAACAATACGAGCCTTGTACGGTTTTAGTTGTAGAACCTGCCATTTAAAATGGTAGCTATAGCAGGCATAATATAATGGTACCTATGCTGGCTAGGATTAATATTATACTTTCGAAATGTTTTTTGCACTTTGCACTTATAGTAATAATAATCAAATGAATTTTGCGTATCAAGCATGTTTGACTATCATAAGGAGAAATCTCCTCCAATTCTGCGTTTGTATTTTGTGTGTGGCGGGAGGCCTTATGGTAGTTTCATTTTCCAAAAGCATTGCGGATCTATTTAAAAATATTTCTTTGTTTGTTTTAAAGATATAACTGTTTTAAGTTCTCACACCAGTCTCATGACTGACCTGAAGTTTATTGTTCCCTTCATAAACTCCGGTTCCCACCAATTTCCACACGAGCAGCCTAGAGTCAGGTTTTCAGGTCATTTTGGAATTCAGAAGATGCTGTGGAGATCAGGAGCAAGCTGGATGGCGAAGCGTATCACTTGTATATGATATTATCTTTTCCGCTGTGTATTCAGTTGTGAGGACAGGTTTATATAACTGTCCATTATTGTGTTGTGTTGTATATTGACTCTGATGATGTAATGTATAAAATGTGTAGTTCTTTTGATTTGAAGATTATTCATATATTATATGTTGTTCCGCTGCGATTGTGAGATTCTAATATTGTTTCTGTTGCTTCTTCTTTCTTTCTTCTTCTATCTTTTCTTCATTCTTAAACCCTAAGGGTACGGTTTTCCGGCATTCGATTGTTCGGCAGTTGATACAGTGGACGTATTAATGTCGACTTTCGTGAGTCAAAAAATCTCGTTCCTCGCAGACACTTTGATTTTTCTTTATTGATTATGATTAATGTAAATTACACTCTTTCTTCTAAATTATGTCTAAATTTTGTAATAAATTCGTCGATAGACCCAACTAATTGGTTGAAGTGTGAAATTTGCTACGAAACATGATTCCTTCATTTTTGTCTTATGATCTTCTACTTGTTAGAAAGGCTTTAGCAACGCAAAAATTTCACATAGTTTGAAAATGTCAAACCTAGAAGCCTACTCTAAAAAAATTCCCAATACACCTGCAAATGTATTCCAAATCCTCAAGCTTGTGGCCATACGCCAAAGTATTTCAACGAAAATTACATTCTTTTAGTTGACCACTTAACATTAATATATTTATTGTAATGCGAAACAATATACATAATGTACACGTAGGATAAATAAATAGTTATTTATGGTGAGTAGATTGTTTTTTTTTCACACTTCATATAAGCTTCTGGAAATGCATGTTTGATTAAAGTTTCACATTCAAGCGTTGTTTTAGAAATTAGTATAGACCTTCGATGGGACGTTAGACGAAACTTACCGCCTAGCAATTTGCCTAAGCCCGCACATTAGTATGCTAGTTTTAGACTATGCCTCCTTGCCTACACCTAAGTACGTTTAAAATTTAAAAATTCTTATTCACATCAATCAACACTAAACAAGATACTAAATTTTTTATTCAAAATATATGATTTATCAAAAATTCTTATCTCCGATTAATACTCGATTAATCTCGTCTAAAGGATTGATCACTAGGTTGTACTAACCGTCTAACGTCTTCGACCTTGCTTTCAAGCTACATCTTTCATATTGAAGAATTATATTGGACGTAGGCACGTGTGGTAATAATTTAATTTAGTAACTAATCATTAAAAGAGTATCCTAATGTTGTTTTCAGGGCGTACCATTATGCGTATTTTTGCGTTGTTCATGGGCAGCTAAAAAATTTCCATTTCATATATCGAAAAAGGGGAGAGAGATGTTCTAATTGATGGATGAGAACATAGAAGAAAGAAACGGAAATAGAAATTTATATTAGAAAATTTGGGTTATAAAATGGAGAGTGAGAAAGGAAACCATTCAGGATTGAGAGAAAAGGAAACATGTAAATGATGTATATGACATGAGACTCGATAAAACGGCGAGAATATGAAAAATAATCAGTTGCTAATTGTGATCTAAGAAATTATTTGGAAGTAGAGAGCTCTATTTAGAAAGTGTACTTCAAATTTCGAAATTATGAGAAAATAACATTTCATTCTAAAATTACGAATGGAGGTGACCACAGACAAACTTTCTTAGATAATAGAATAGATTGGTAAAACTTAGAGATATGTAAGATCATTTAAAAAAATACACGTACAATAAATATCATTCACGTTATTTTAAGACCTAACTTTAAACGAGGAACTCCAAAATTACCATTTTATTCATTTATATTAAAAAGCCCACAAAACACAACATTACAAACATGCCCCACAGACCCGTTATCTCTTAAAACGAATCGGGCGCATTTGAAGTTCAAACCCGAGTCTACTAACTCCAATTTCCCAATCCGCAACTGCAACCAACAAATCCAATACCTGTACCGGCTCCAAAACCGCAACCAATTCCTTCAATACCCACATCCGCAACCGATCCGCTTTCAGAATAACCCGACCCATCTCTTCCATTTTCATGTCCAGATCCGAATCCGAGGGCACAAAGGGATCGGGCGCGTTCTCTTGAACCCGGCCCATCTCTTCATCAATCTCGACCTCCTCTTTCATCACTCTCCTTTGTAGCTGGTCAATCGCATTCAACTGTACCAGCGATATGTCGCCTATATCGCCCGAGTGGGACCCGATAAGCAATTCGTACAACTGAGCTTCAAACTTGATTCCTGATTCAGTGTACAGTAAATGAATCAGGGTGTTGGGTCGCCAACCCGAGACCCAATAAACTGCTCGCTCTAAATTGGTCGACAAGGGAGAGCAGGCGACGAGAACCGGGTCGGATTTGATGATTTCGGATCGTTTTTGGTAGAAGCTTTCGTATCGGTCGACGATATGTGCTACGAATGCTTGTAAATGGGTTTGGTCGGAGACGGAGCTGCGAGCTTTAGCAATTTCTTCGCGGGTCCAACGCTGCTGTTGGATCCAGGAGGTAGATATCGGGTCCATTTACTGATTGGAACCTGTCTGATATTTTTTGATGGCTGAAAAGCCAATATATACTTGTTCTTGGGCCGTCCGTGTGAGCGAGTTTCTACTTATAGAATGAACAGTCAAAGGCTCGAAAAGCATTAAACTGCGTCGTTGATGTTCACGATGACGTAATTTAGAAACGTTGATTTAGGTGCAAGGAATCGGCTAACTTATGTCAGTTACGGCCGAATCAACGGTAGACACGTGGATGTGTTAATTTGATAAGGCAGTGCTTACTTTAATTGACTGGTTGACACTTGGTTTTCGGTTTGGCCACCTCCATTTCTTAGCTCGAGGGTGGATCTGATTGTAACATTTTCTTACCGTCTTTAATTCTCGGTCGGCTGCAGGATCAAAGATGACGTTAGAACATTTTCAGATGAAATGGATTAAGTTTACTTTCAATCACAGTAACATGAAAAAATATTTATTGTTTAATATCCGTTAACACTTTGTTGAACGATGACAATAATAGTTCTTTTCAAGTAAGGTAGATGTTTGTCCATTTTACTTTATACGCATCGAAATGATGATAATTGTTCATTTCCCAAGAATCCAAAAGTTATTTAGATTGATTTGTCTGAAACGTTGACTACTCCGTCTGTGGATTGATGATGGTTGGTTGATAATAGCAAAATAATTAAAATATCATTATTTATTTTTTGTTTTTGCACTCAAATTAACATAGATAATTATTCCTAAGATAATGGACAAACATTTGGATAAATGTGGTTTGTCAATTATCGAAACAAACATAAAGACATTGAGATTTATTTATTGTTAACTAGACGACTTTCACAAACAATAAAGCGAACAGACAACATATTTAACACTCTTTGTTCCCATCGCGGAATATGTATAAAAAGAGTGGAACTTCGACTAGAATTCCTTTGTCATGTGTACATATGTCGTTGTATATTAGTAAAAATACTAATCTGTGCTTCACATTCAGTTTTACTTGATCAAATTTTAAAATAAGTTTAAAGTTTATAGAAGTAAATAAAATAGCAAATACATTTTTGTTGGCATATGAGTATCGAAGTTAAGAAGCATATTAGCCGGCGTATTAAACTTGCAAACATAGTGTTTAACATAAAGCATGAATATTGAATTTAAATTCAAATCAGTTTGCACATTATATTTAGTACAATAGTCAAAGGTTGAAAAATGGATATATGAAGTCGTTACCTCCACATGCAAATAATTTCTTAAGTGTTACATTGCACTACTACATTATTCGAGGAGTATCTGCTTTTATTTATCATTGAATGTCACTAAATAATTCGTCATATTTATATGTTGGTTACTCCTACAAGTCACTTCCAAAAATTAATTATCCAAATTTTAAATTACCATTAAGTAATCATGCATATAATCACTCAAAGCTTCCACTCGTTATATGATGAAAAATGGAAGTTGACATGTTATTAACACTCAAACTTGTTTTGAATTAGGGTGATAAACATTAATTTGAATGTCACTGCTTATTTTTTTGTTAAGTACCTAGTGAATTTTAATTACGTTTGTAGTACCTTTATGCACAAATACATCATTAAACCGTAAACAAAATATTTTAAGATATAAAGCATAGCATTCAGAAAAAGGCATCATCTCCGAATTTCTCCGAAGTATTTGCATTAGTTATTAACAATAACCAGATATTGATAATGATATGTATTTGTTAGCGTAGAATTTCATCTACACCAACACCCACAATTCGTAGGTAAGGCTCCCGCAATCTATTAATTGTCAGGTATTGGTTAGGAGATTGTTGAGATGTGATGTAGTAAGTTGGAGTAATGAAGTGATGAATTATAGAGTCACAATAATGAGTGCCGAGAGGAAACATTACAGAAAGTAAATTACATCGAGACTTTTATAGTGGTTCGGGTCAAAAGTTCTATGTCCACTGCCATTTCCTTATTTAGCCACTCTAGTTTAGCTGAGAGACTTATTACATTAGGCTCAGATATTTCTTCCATTAAAGAGTTTCTAGAAGGGCTCTAATAGGAAAGTACATTATATTTTCTGTTATTTTTCTACGTGTCAACTGACCCTTGTGTCTTGGGATTGCCGTCTATTTATAGCTAGTACACCGTGGTGTCATTGGTGGAGAGTTTCCTTCATGGATTGCTGAAGTTGCTTATTGGGCGGCTACAATTTGAGTTTGTGATGGTCATCCAAAGGGGCTACTTAAGAGGTGTGGATTGATGACTTACCTCTCGCTTAAATGGACTTTAACATCTAAGCCGTGTGTTGTCTTTGTTGTCCATCTCAGCCGTAGATCCCTGCTTTTATAAATTGATGTTTTGAGCTTCGGACTTGCTATTAGGTTGTTCCTTTTTGCCTGTAGCACTGTTTTTTCGAAATGACCTTACTTCATTAGGTCTTTATGCATCAGGGTAAAGCGACTTTTGTATCATATATAAATGGAGAATGCTTGACTTTCCTCAGGAAGATAATCCTCGTTTTTACGGTTGAGAATTTTTGGTGTAACACATGCCCCTCAAAATTTACTTCATATGTGAAATATGAAATGAACTTTGAAGTGATTAGGTTTAGTTTTCTTCTCTTGATCATCTTCTGAGTTTAGCCTTCGTCATATGTATGAAAGAAGGTACAATACTTAGTTTTGGATGGAGTAACAAGGTATATTAAAAGAATAGAATGTTTGAGGATTTAAAAATCGAAAGGAGGAGATTTAACTTAGACCGAGAGGCCAAAATCAGATTTGTCATTTGAAACCATCTAGGTAAGGTAAAAATGACTAAACACCTAGAGGTAAAAATTTGAATTGGGACCGTGAGATCAAAACTTTTGAAAACCATGCTTGACACTTGAAGTTATCTAGACTAAGTGACAATTAAACTGTTTCAGTGCCGAGAGGCGAAATGTAACTAGGGACCGTAAGGTCAAATCTTTCGAAAGTCATGCTTGACACTTAAAGTCATTTAGCTTAAGTTACAAGCGAAACTGTTTCAATGGCAAGAGGCAAATATAACTTGGGACCATAAGGTCAAATCTTTTGAAAATCATGTTTGACACTTAAAGTCATCTAGAATAAGTGACAAACGAAACCGTTTCAATGTCGAAAGGCAAAATATCATTTTAGACCATGAAGAGATACTGGTCTTTCGAGACCTATAAGAAGAGGAAAATTGAGATTTGATCCTAAAGGGACGGGTCCTGAACTCACGTTAACTGCTTTTGCCAACTGTTACGATTTCATTGGCCTCAGTCTGTTCCTTTTCTCTATCCTTGGATGATTTTTCCATACGTAATCTACAGTTAAGGTTTATTTGGCTAGGTAATCTCCACCATTAATTCCGAGGTTTTGATAAACCCTTTATTTCTTCTTCTTCTTTACTCGCACTTCTAATTGCTGCATATATCACTTATGCTTGGAATTTTTCTAAGATCATTAAATTGGGAGAGTTCGCGCTGACTCTGACTTTTGCGAGACATAAATCCTTGATTGAAATAGTCGGTTTTTAAATTCTCTCTATTCTTTATCAGTTTTTATTACCGCTATTAATATCCGCATGCATTCCCTTTTTCGAATTTATGAAAAATTTGATTTTCATTTCCATTATCATATCGGCGATTGATTTTGAGTTGGGGTATTATCCGATTGGTTAGTCCATGATGCTTATTACGATTAGGGTTTTTGACTTAGTTGGGTTTTTCATTGCTCTAGGTTGATAATGTTTTTCAGTTTTTCCTCTTTTTTGTGCGAATTTTGAATCTTTGTGTTTGGGCTGTAAAATCCAATTTTAGGTCCAATCCCTTTTTAAACCATAAGACATTAAACCTTTCCGGTAGGAGTTCTTATTGAGTTGTTAGCCTAACACTAGTTCTTTTAGACCTATGCATAGATAAACCAATAACTGACCAGCGGGAGCTAGAGAATTGGATTAATAGTTATGGGATCGAGCGAGTTGAGGTTATGGCTCCTAGTTATAAAGATGACTGGAGTGATCCCCTGAAGGATTCTTTACTTGGACGTTGTAGCATTTGGCAAACGGGATATCACTTCCTCTTGCCCCCTCTATTCGTTGATATTTTAAAATTTTATAGCCTTAACCCAATTCAGCTTGGGGTGGTCTAATACAGCACTTTGTCTGCTCTGGCAATCTTATACCAAAAGAAAGGGTATCGATATATGACTGTCTCTGAGATCCATTACTTACATAATCTGCATATTGGTAGTTCAACGATTCCTTTATGTTTTCTTCATTTTTGGAAGAAGATGCCCCTGATTAAACTACTCAATAAGGTTTCACCTACACATTGGTTTTTCATAAATACAGAGGACCCCTAAATTGTCACTGATCTTCTGGAGACCTATAAGCATTCCGAACTATTTTTGTCTTAGAAGCTCTTAATTTTGGTCATATCTTTCTTTAATATATATTTTTGATCTCCTTAGCTAACCTTGGAAGGGATAAGGTTCCAAACCTCAAGGATTTCTTCGACTCTAGGTACGAGGAGGTGATGAAAATGCCGAAGCCAGGAGACTTAGACATGTAGTCCTTACCGAGGCTAATCTTAAGGCTTGTTGGCTATTATCACCCTTGGCCAAATTTCTTGGTTATGTCCCCCTTCAACCGAAACTATGCCTTCAGACGTGATTGACCAAGTCAACCTAAAGAACCCACTGGATTTAATCCAAAATCCGCTGAGGGCAAAAGAAATGATGGTGCTCTCGATGGTAAACCTCGGTCTTAAATACCTAATCGCATGTATTCTAAGACTTTATTTTCATGAAACATAAATTTGATTAACTGACTTGTATTATCTTTTTACGTTGCAAAGGCTTCTGACTTGTCTTAACAAAAACCAGTCTTAAAGGAACCACCATATAAAAGACCAAGAGGGACCTTCTCTCTTCCAAAACCAAGTCTGCCCCGAACATACTTGCTCTGGCCTCCCTAAATAACCACATGGATCAGATGATTGAAGTGACCCATTGTATTACTGATTCCCATTTTTCTAAGGTTATAGGAAGCTCTCGAGTGGAGATAGCGGATGATATGGGAAGTTTCAAGAGGTTCTTAAGTTCAGGGATGGAAGACCAGCTAATGGTAGTGTTTTTTTCTTGATGAGGTATTTATTCCATTATTTTCCATAATAATTTCTTTCCTTCAGGCCTCGGCTGACTTCTCGGTTTTGCACTGGGGGTTTGAAAAGCTGGAGGGGAAGTGGAGAAGGCCGAAGCTTTGAGGAAATAGTTTTCTGAGTTTAAGAAAAAGGCCCAGGATGAAAGGGATAAAAGTTTTTGAGGCTTGAGGTCTTCTGAGAGGAAGGTTGATGATTGGAGAAGGCCTTAAGAGATCTTGAGGCCAAGCATAAGATGGCTAATTATGAGCTTACATAGGTTACAAGGAGAACTTGGGTCAGATTACTAAGGAGGAGGCTAAGAAGGTGGATGCCACCGAAGCCTTCAACCATTGAAGCCTTCAAGATTCTCTATAGTGCTCATGAATACAACCGAGACAGAGGCATGACTATTTCCATAGGCTTCAACCCTAACGATGAAAGGATCAAGGAGAGTTTCTCCCTGAAGTATGAGAAAGATCAGGCCTTAGCGAGTGTTGAACAATCAGTCCCAGCAAAGAAAGGCGGCAAAGGTGAGGGGTAAGTCATGGTTCTGAACTCCAAGAATCTCCTAATCATGATGCTTGAACTCTAGTCTGTAATAGTTCCAATAAAATTTCTTTTTGTTATTATTTATGATGGCCGTGGACCTTGTTGTTATTTTTATTTAGGTTTTTGTTGAATTTCTTCCTTATTTTCTTCGTTGTTTCTATTATGAAATACTTTTTCCATTTATCATATTTAAACAAAAAAAAAATCCAACTTCACTTTTCTCCATGAAGTACTAAGGAAGAGGAGTCAAACTAGAATTTCAAAACTACTAACAACTATAGGCACCTTTAAAACTTAACTAAAATACAGTAGATTAAGGAATGTAGACCAATCTAATAAGATCAAAGATGTAAGGGATACTCATGACAAAACCTATGCTAAATCCATTAATTTCCTTAGACTTAGGGGTTCAAGGTTAACTAATCAGATCTTAGACCTTAGGGGTCAATTAAAACTTTCTTTAGGAGACCGAGATGAAGTATTTTAAGGATTTGCTCGACTTTCTAAACTGTATCTTGGAAACCCACAGCTGAAAAATAAAAGGTTATCCTTCCTGTGAAGATTCTATGATCCATTTCTGACTATAAATTCGGAGGCTCTTCCTAGTTATCAAAGTGTAACTTCACCCCCTCTAGCCACTACTGAAGGGCGAACTCCTGTAAGTGAACATTTTTTGGAATATGTCCCTCAATATGTTCCAGATGCTAATTTTAGACCGCCCTTAGTAAATTCTTCTCCCTCGGGACTTTCGATGTTGAAAGGTGTCTTAGGGAGAGACATCACCTTCTCTAATAAGGAAAGACCCTTGGGGTCCTTAGCTGATACTAGGAGTAGAGATCTTAAGATTATTTTAGCTATTAAGGAGAAATTTTCTTATCTCCAAAGATGGAATTATATACCTCTTTCCCTTTTTTCTCTTTCTCTTTTTTTATACTATGTGTACAAATTTTCCATGGAATGAAATAGAATTACCTTTATGATGATCTGTCTTTTCTGGTCTTAACTTGAATCTCTTTTAGTAACCATGTCCCAACTGCTTAAAACTAGAGAGGGATTGCGCCTCCTTGTAATGAAGTCTCAACGATAAAGTAGCTGAATATAACCTTGATCTCAGTATCAGCATTCACGCTGTCCTGAATTACAATGAATCATTAAAGAAAACTCTAAAGATGTTTCCAAGAAGATGTTTGTTATCCCAAAGGCCGTGCTAGTCACCGGTTAGGCTTCGAAATATTCCGTTTCTAGCCTATGGGAATCTATTCTTGCTCTTAGACAGCGGTTGGATGAAGCCTACCGAGAGTTTTCAATAATTATACTTCAAGATCTTGAAACTTAGAACACACATACTAAAGAAGTTACAATTGCTGCTCGTGGAAGGTGTAGACGTAGAGGTCGCGATGCTATGGGACTTCCTTCTTTTTATAGAATTACCATTGTCCCTTCTGGACCTCATCCTCAATCCGAGAGGAGTTATCGCTCAGTTCCAGTACCCATTGCATCAGATGTTCTTATTTGCACCTTAGATGGTTGAATGATTTCATTTAGAGAATATAGGAAGGAATGGGCATCTAGACATATGACAAATGGAGAAACACTTCAAATCTCGTAAGCAGGAGGCTGTAAAGGAGGCCAAGACTAGGATTAGAAAATTGTATGAAGGCTTATGAAACCTTTTCTCTTTCTTATGTACATATTGTATTTTCAATATCTTGATAATTATTTGGATAATCTTTCTATAAATTTGAGATCCTTTTATCCTTTTGGTTGACCTATTTTTTCGATTCAGGCCATCTTGCTTGTTCTTTTAATTCTAGCTCAGGGTGGTTTTGCTCCTTGATGCCTTTTCATATTGATATCTCTGATATCCTTATTCACTGATCTTTATTCCATCCTTTTGGCTTTGATTGGGATTCTTACCTAATGCTCATTCTAGCTTAGGAACTTTCTTCATTAGATCCTGGTATTATTATGATTCTACTTGTCGCTCTTCTAATTGGGAATCTACCCAACACTCTAATTTGGTTGAAAATCTACCTAATATTCTAATCCAGTTGGGAATCTATCCAACGCTCAAATTTAATTGGGAATCTACCCAATGCATGGTGCTACTTGACCATGGTTCACTGTTATTGGGAATCTACCCAATATTCTAATCTAATTGGTAATCTACCCACCATTCTTATCTAATTAGGAATCTACCCAACAGTCTAATATAATTGGGAATCTACGCAACATTTTAATCTAATTTGGAATCTACCTAATGCATGGTACTACTTGACCATGGCTCACTATTATTGGGTACCCAATATTCTAATCTAACTGAGGATCTACCTAATGCATGATTCCACTGACCATGACACACTAATAACATGCATTCTACTTTTCGACATCTTTTTAAACTCAGGTGATATTGGCCTTACACTTTGTTGTGCATTACTATAGAGGTGCTCTTATGGAAAGTTCTACCAATTTTATCATTGGGTCTTAATCGATAACCAATTATGGCTGGTATAGGCCATCTATAACCACTTTTGGTTGGTGTCGGCCATTCTACAACCACTTTTGGCTGGTGTCGGCCATCTAACGCTAAATTTGGCTTGTGTCGGCCATCTAAAATTATTTTAAGTCAATAGTTATACTTAATTCTGGTTATAACTTGATAAAGAAAAATATAAATTCTTTGAAAAGAGTGCTCCGGATTATTTTGTAAAAGAATTTTAAAATCGAATAGTCGGTATTCTATTACTTAGTGGGAAACATATTTATTTTAAGTTTGTTTAAGAGAATTAATATTTTTAAGACAAAAGTGAAACCCTTTATTGACCTTGCCAAATCAATAAAAGAGTTTTAGCCCTTGAACTCTAAATGCAAACATAACAATTGAAAATAACCAAAATGGGGATGTACTAGATTAAACTTTATATGTACGGAGACTAAATTGCACTTAATGAGAGAGGAAAGAGATAAATTCAAAAGGAGCACTAATGAGATATTTCTTTAAATATAAAGATCCATATAGCATTCTTTGTCTTCAGAAAGGGACATATGTGTGTGTTCGATTGAATTTCTCTATACAGATTTTTCCTAAAACATGGAATCAAAGCTAGACATTTATAAAGATGAGATATTTAAGTAACTATTTAATAAACTCAGTCAATCTCCATTTCTGTATGAAGATTTCTATGGCTTCAGAAAGTCTTTGACACTCGTCCGTTTCATGCCATTAACTTGATGATAAACACAATAACCCTTTCCTTTTGGGTTTTCTTTAGTGAATGGGGGATAGTTTGGTAGTGAAGTTTTCCACGAGTTTCCAAAAAGATTTGAAATAGGCTTTGATCAAGAGGACTAAGGATTCAGTCTTGTTTGATCTTCTTTCGAGGTAGAAGAGCCAGGATAACTTAGAAGTCTCTTTTAGTTAGAAGAGACGAACCTTTATTTGCCATTACTATAATAATCAAATCCATGATTTTATTTTCCATAGCTTTAACCATTCCTTTGTGTTGAGCAGACTCTTGGAGGGATTTCAGGAGATAATTTGAAAGCTACCTGATCTAGAGAGCTTGAAGTTCACTAATGGGTTCATATTCCTGACCATTCTCTTTTTTGAGACGAGGGTGATCAATGTAACGACCCACCTTTTTGAACGATTCAAATCAACTATAAAACACACATGTCAACTCAAACCATTCAAAAGGAGGATTGTTAATGGGGTAAATAAGAAAATAAGATAAAAGAATGGAAAAGAAAACACAGAATATCATAGCGGAATGACAAATATAACAATCGAATAAACAGTTCATGAAGCTGTTTTACAAATAACATTTGATTACACTTTTACAAGACATATCAAAGTTATACATACAGTAGGAATAAATAAATAATGAAGTGGAACAACATGATGCAATGGAATATATTAAATAAACAGTAATAATATACTAAATCTTCGTATTCGTCCTCAAGAAAGGCAGTCTTCAATGTGCTTAAATACTCAGGCTGACCCGAGCGTAATGAAAAGTCAAAACACTCGAGTTGGAACTAAAAGATCTTATTTAAGTTAAATCAAAATATGTAAATACGAGTGTAACGGCTTCAGAGCCGTTTACAAGATTTTACATCTCCTATACAGTGTTTAACATGCGTGCAATAACTTAAGAGATGTTCAGGATTCCATCTCCTAAGGATCTGTTAAACTATATACATATATAATCCAGTACGCTATTATAATATGTCTACAGTAAAGTAAAGTATTAAAATAGCGTTAAGGCGTTACCCATATCCCCCTTAATACATTTTTATATAAGCATCGTAGTTTATACAACACTGTAATTCCTCCATAAACTGGAGCAGAAACCGAAGGGCTATTATAGAGCACTCCATAGTATACGACACAAACCAAACTTGTAGTAGGCTCGATCAGGATAAATATGACAAGGCACACGAGGCAATGCCCAGGGTAGGATACTACCATTTTGCAGAAATAGGCTGGTGGTAACGCATAGCAGCCACTACTGCCAATCTCGAGACACGCTCCCATAATCAAAGGTGCTCAAATCACAAAGTAATAGATATGGTTTCGAAGGAGCATGCTTGATAGGGGAGCGACCCACTTGGCCCAGGTATACCTCCTGTTTAGTCATTTTAATTATGACCTGAAAGTCAAGGCCATCCATCATCTTTCTCTTACTTCATTCCAGTAGTGTTTGCTAAACCATCCTACTTCATTCTGGATTCTCCACCATGTGCACAGTTGTTAAAGTGGTTTCGGAATTGGCAGAGAGTATGACAATATCCAACCCCGGTCCCTTTAACAACCAAATGCTTATTTCAACCCGATTGGTTCTTTTACATTTTCAAAACTGATTCATATTCGATATCAAAATACCAAATTTAATTCAAAATATCTCTCATTTCAAAACCTTCATATTTACTCAAAATGTGTCATTTCATTAGAAAATATCATTTCAAATTCCAACGTAGGTTATAACATCATTTAACCATATTTGCCTTTAAATCAATGATTTAAATACAACCAATTCAACCTTGCACAGTTTGGATATAGAAAATATTTTGGATAGTTATAAATAGTTTAAAATAGTTTAATAATTTAAGGATTTTAAAACATAAAAAGTAGTATAATATAAAATGGTTTATATAGTAAAATAGTTTTGAAAATCAAAATAGTCAGGATTTTAAAATGATAGATTTTAAAACATATTATATTAAAATGATTTATTTTGAAACTATTGTCAAATCAATCAGTTTCTTCCATTTCAACAAATCTGGACCATATCCAGATTTCAAATCAACAAAACTAAATTTTTAATCTTTCAATTTTTTTAATCTGTCAATTCAAATGACTCGATTTCAATTTAGTTCCAAATCAATGTGATTTCAATTTCAATTCAAAATAACTCCAATTTCCAAAACATTCATTTTTAACTTCAATTTTGATTTAACAATTCAAATCAATGATTTAAATTCAGTTCCATTCTTATTTTAAACCATTTCAATTCATATCAATTTCAAACCCAATTTCATTTTACTTATTTAAACCACTTAAATCAAATTTAACTTCATTGTGAAAATTTAAGATCCAAATCTTCAAAATAATTCAAATTTTCAAATTAAAGTCATATATCGATTCTAACTTTACATTCCCAATTTAATTCTTAAACAATTTCTTTTTTTACCATTTCAATTTCAACTTTCAAAGCTTGAATTAGAAAATAATTAAATTCATATAAACCTATAATTTATTTCCTTTAAAACAATAACATTTAATCAAAAATCCAAATTCAAGATTTTAAATCATTTAATTTAACTAATTCGGTGTCCGTATATAATTTCTATCCTATGGCAAAGTGATACGGCGATATATCATTTCAACCCGCAATAAATTTAAATTATTGAATATATATCATTTCAACCCGTATCCTGAATCATAATTTCCATATCCATAAAATCGCTCGGATTTATCATTTCAAACCATTATGATTTTTCCCTAATATATAAGATCGTTCGGGTAAGTATCATTTTAACCCATAGTGATTTTCCTAATAATAACTAAGGGAACTTGTAGTGTGATAACAACATATAAAATAAACATAACATCAAATCATCCAAAATGTCAATAATTAAACATCCATCACAATCATTATTCAAATCAACCAATAAATCGCAACAATTAACTGGTTATCATTGTCAGGTATTTTACTAACAATTTAAATACAATATAAATTAAATGGCAATTTAATCTAATATAAATTCAAATTAAATTTAAATGACAATTTAAAAATACCCAAACATCAATCAATAAATTTTTAATCACATCACAAATTTAGTTTAACTAGCATAAGATAGTTTAGTATTTTTGAGTGGGTTGAATCACTCACCTTTGATTTATCGTCGATTTAAAATCCAAATAGGGCCCAATTTTGGATAGTCCTAGAATGCAGCCAAACTTGATCCATGTTGTTCGAAATTTCGATACGATCGCAACGGAGAAAATTGCGCATGAATCTGTGTTCATATGCAAAAGTTATGGATGTTAGAAGTTTCAAAATTCAAATTAAATTAAAAATAGAATAAGGGAAAAATAGTAATTTATACTACCTTGAACCCTAATCAACATCGCACGAACCCGTCACTCACGTACAGCCGCTGCCTTCAACCTCCTACCGCTCGCCACTACACTCATCTTTGACACAATCAAACCCAGTCGTCGCCACCCTACAGCCTAGCCGCACCTCTCATGGCCACGTGCGCCACCAACGGCGCCTCGATGCCATTCAGCCGCCGCACACCCTATTCGCCATTTTCTGGCAATTTACGACCCCTTTAGCATGAACCAATCATACGGATCGACTCCCTTAAGCCTCCTCTACGACGCAGCACCATCCGATCGTTGTAAGGATGAAGATCCACCATTGAACGAGAAGCCCTAATATGGATGGCTGAAACTAAATCACCAATTTCTGGCCAAATCAAACCTCGATTGCAAAAACGAATTGCAGCAGTAGATTGCGCTCGTCGAGATTTTCCAATGATATATTATATGACATAATTTGAGGTGTTTGGATTTTTGAATTTTGAATTGAAATTGAAATTAGGGCTTACGAATTGGGAATTAGGGTTTCAGCCATTGGGAAGGAAGAAAGAAGTAGAAATTTGTACGTATAAAAATAAGAAAAGGCTGCTAGGGTTTTAGAAAATAAATCTATTTATATAAACAGATGGATAGGAACGAATGGACAGATGGAATTCGGTCGAAATGATAACGACCCGAAAAATCCGTTTTGTTCCCGAAACGAAAATAGGCCATCCAATATATCGAGATATAGGTTATCGATATTTAACACTCAGTGGAACTAGTTTCAAACCAAATTCCATTGTATATAGAAGTTAGCTTTAAAATCAGATTATATTCATTTAAATTTTTTAAATTGATCTCTCCGCGTTTCGAACTCGCATGATCAAACGTTAAGTCCGATCATTATGAAACTTGAAATCCTATAATAATTCACCATTATGGATCCGATGATGTTGGTTTTGTCGAAATCCAAGACAGTGGCCAAAATGGTTATTTTTTCATGTTAACTAAATAAATTATTATTAAATTGATTTAATCACTTTAAAATTCTAAATTAAAGGTTTCATATCATCATTTTGATTAAATTGAAATTGATAATCCGTTAAAATAAAATTTCCAAATTAAATCCAAGATTTAAATGTTTCATTAGTTTTAGCAATTAATTACCACTGAAATAAAACCTAGTTTAATAATTTAAATTTCAATCAAATTCCTGTGTTTGATTTACGAATTCTTATATTAAATCAACCATTACTTTATGACTTTAATTAACATAAGTTTACATTTTATTACATTCTTATTCTACAGTTATCACGTTAACTCATATTAAATGCAATATTTAGTTTCAATCAATTTACAATTAATTTCAATAGATTAAATAATAAGGTGATAATTAAAACAATTGTCATATATTAGTAATCCAAACATATTTCTAAATTTATTGTTTACAAACAGAAGCTAATAAACTTACGTACTAATTAACTGATTTCATATTCCATAATAACCCTATTCAAATTTATAACATATAATTCCAATATTTAATCCAACATTTAATTTATTCCCTATTTACATTTATAACCAAATCAACTTTACAATTATTTCAATTAATTGAAATTACATTAAAATAGTTGTCAATAATATTCAAACCACATTATTAAATCATATTTAAATTATTTTTCTCATTAATAAATCATAAATTTTAATTTCTAGCGGTATTGAATTTCAAAATCTTATTTAATTAAATAGTTTCAATTATCAAAATTTATGTATCATTACACTCTTCCAAACTCAAAATTTTTCATCCTCGAAAAGGAACAAGAAGGAATTAATAATCTGATGTAATTTTATTCAAAATATTCAATTTATAAACATTTTAAACTTACGTAATTAAGTATTTTAAATATAATATATAGATTCATAAACAATTATACCTTTTATATTCAAGTTAAATAAAAGTGTGAAAATATTTTCACTTTCACAAAAAATTTCTAAGTCCTAAGGTTTTGAAAAAAATCGACAGAGTTTCCTCTATACGGATAGGTCTGGAAAATAATAATATCAATAATTTCAATATATATACACACACACCATATTTCAAAAATAAATATCCTCAAACTGTAGGAAAACAATAAATTATCGTTCCAAAACCGTAGTCGGAGAACGTACCTATTTGTCGGACGAAAAACTTTATTTATGAAACCAAAAGCAGTAGCTATTTCTTCCATAAACCTATATTCCACTTATTTAATCCAAAGAAGTTAATAATTATGTAAAAAGAGTAATAAATAAGTTGTTTCAATTAATAGTACAAGCAACACAACATCACAACAGTCATTTGCAAAAAGAACAGTACAACTATTATACGAAGTCAAAGAATCCATCACACCTCTAAAGCAACCAAAACAAATGGTTTGTTCAGGTTCAGAAACTTTTAATCTTACAAGGGTGATAAATAAACTATCAAGTGTACCTTACGCTCAATAACCTTAGATAATTACTTAATAGATTATTCATACAACCTTAAACCATTTGAAGTATCATCTCCCAAACTTCCCATTAGCCAAATAATGCAGAATTTAAATATTATTTAAGTTTATGCTATTGGTTTCCTTTTACTCTTTTATTTATTTTCATTCATTCATACAATGTCATTTTCCTTTAATTTTCATTCGTTTACTTACATATCTTATTTTCCATTCAACTATTTAGAAATCAATAAATCAATTCTTAAAATATTATATAAGTTTCTTTGCAAATTTAATTCACAGTTATTATTTACTTATACAATTTGATTTCCATTTAATATCAATATTCATTAGTGAATAAATTCATACTTAAGTTTCTTAACTTTTAAATTTACATTCTTTCCATCATATATAGAATCATTTAATATTAAATTTATTTCTGAATTAATTCAACATTTTCTTAAGTTTATAATAATTTACTTAATAGCATTCACTTTTTCTTTTATTCAGTTTAGTTATTAAGCATTTCAAAGTATTAACTTAAGTTTATAACATTCATTGTACATCTTAGTTTTTCATTTATAACATATGTCCATTTCGAAGCATTTTTGTTAGTAAGATTTTACTTGTACAATATTCTATTACATATCCATGTATAACATTTCAACTTTTTTTTAATATTCCAGGTAAGTTTTATATGTGTTTAAAGAATGTGATTGAATGTTATACAAGTTTACCTTATTCATTTTAGTTAACAAAAATATTCAATAATATACATCTTTTTAATTTTTCATTATCCTTAAATTTCCAAGTGACAAATCTCCAATTTCTTTATAGTTTTATTAACCACTTAGCTTCTAATTTCTTATTTTTCATTTTAGAAGTTTGCAATTATTAAAATAGTTAAGATTTCATTTTATTAGAATAATTGAAACTCCTAATTTGTAGAAATTTAAGAACTAAATACCGGGTTCCATTTCAAATCATTTAAAATAACATAACATATATATATATATATACACACACAGACACTCATAGCTTTTATATATCCAATCATACTTAGAAATTAAAAATTAAGATTTGTTTATCAAAACAAATGTGTTGTAATACTACTATAATGGCCTTCCCACTTTTGAACTCGAAAATGAACGTCGATGATTATGCGCAGTCATCACCGAAATTATTTTCCAACGACAGAAGAGGGGAGTACAGAACTTATTTTCCTTTAAAATTCTTTTAAAACATTTCTTTCAAATCGCATTGAAAATATTTATATTTGAAAATACTTCCAAATAATACTAATATTATTTTTCCTTTCAAAATCTTTGAAAACCAATTTCAAAACTTTGGAACTTAGGTTCTCAAATTTCCAATTAAATTCATTTTATTTGTAAATCCTATTTTTCAACCAATATTTATAAAATTTCACTTCTTAACAAACAAACATATTACATACAGCTATATTCATTTATAAAATTTATTCTTTTATATAAAAGTATAGTGCTAGGTAAAATTATTGTATTTATCTATATTTCAAAAATAATATTGAGTCGGTCTGCCCTATTAAGTGTTTAGAAATCCCTATCGATGCCATGACGTCCCATGTTCTGACTAGAATTTATAAATACTCAAAAGAACAAATTAACACAATATAAAAATATTTTTATAACATTAACAAATAAGCTCTCTTATATACATATGCTCAAACAACTCATTCTAGGGTATTACTACCCTATCGTTAATGGTCAAACCCCACAAAGCCAACGTTATCACTAAACCAAAGCTCTGATACCAAATTTAACGACCCACCTTTCTGGACAATTTGAATCGATAATAAATTACACATGTCAACTCAAACCATTCAAAAGGGAGGATTGTTAACGGGGTAAATAAAAAAATAAGAGAAAAGAAAGGAAAAAACAAAGAATCTCACATCGGAATGACAAAATATAGTAATCAAATAAACACGTCACAAAGCTATTTTACAAATAACATTTGATTACACTTTTAGAGTACGAATCAGAGTTATACATATAGCAAGAATTAATAAATAATGCAGCGGAACAATATGATGCAGTGGAATAAATATAATAAATACTAATGACATGCTAAATCGCCGTCTTCGTCCTCTAGAAAGGTGGTCTTCAATGTGCTGAAATACTCAAGCTGACCTGAGCGTGGTGAAAAGACAAAACACTCAAGTCAGAACTAAAAGATCTTATGTAAGTTAAATTAAAATAAGTAAATATGAGTGTAACGGCATAAGAGATGTTTGCGGAAATCTCCTATTCAGTGTCTGATGTGCGTGCAATAACTTAAGAGATGTTCGGGATTCCATCTCCTAAGGATCCATTAAACTATCTATCTATATATAATACAATACGCTATTATAATATGTCTACAGTAAAGTATCAAAATAGCGTTAAGGCGTTACCCCATATCCCCCTCAACACATTTTTATATAAGCATCGTAGTCGATACAGTACAGTAATTCCTCTGTAAATTGGATGGCTATCAGAGGGCACTCTATAATGTACGACACAAACCAAACTCGTAGTGGGCACGATCAGGATAAATATGATAAGGCGCATGAGGCAATGTCCGGGCTGGTGGTAACGCATAGGAGCTACTACCGCCCACCTCGAGACACTCCCATAATCAAAGGTGTGCATCAATCAAATCACAAAGTAATAGATATGGTTTTGAAGAAGCATGCTCGATAAGGGGAGTAGTCCCACTTGGCCCAAGTATAGCTCTTGTTTTAGTCATTTTTATAATGACCCAAAAGTCAAGGCTATCCATCATCGTTCTCTTACTTCATTCCAGTAGCGTCGCTAAACCATCCTACTTCATTCTGGATTCTCCATCACGTGCATAGTTGTTAAAGGGGTTTCAGAATTGGCAGAGAGTATGATAATATCTGACTCCTGTCTCTTTAACAACCAAACGCTTATTTCACACCCGTATCCTGAATCACAGTTTCCAAATCCATAAAGTCATTCGGGTATATCATTTCAACCCATAACGATTTTTCCCTAATCTATAAGATCGTTCGGGTATGTATCATTTCAACCCATAGTGATTTTCCTAATAATAACTAAGGGAACTTGCAGTGTGATAACAACAAACAAAATAAACATAACATCAAACCATCTGAAATGTCAATAATTAAACATCCATCATAATTATCATTCAAATCAACCAATAAATCACAACAATTAACTGGTTATCATTATCAGGTTTTTGACTAACAATTTAAATTTGATATAAATTAAATGCCAATTTAATCCAATATAAATTCAAATCAAATTTAAATGACAATTTAAAAAACCCAAACAGCAATCAACAAATTTCGAATCACATCACAAATTTAGTTTAACTAACATAAGATAGTTTAGTATTTGTGAGTGGGTTAAATCACTCACCTTTGATTTATCGTCGATTTAAAATCCAAATAGGGCCTAAAATTTGGACAGTCTTGGAATGCAGCCAAACTAGTTCGATATTGTCTAAAATTTTGATATAATCATAATGGAAAAAACCGCACGTGTGTCCGGGCTCGTATTCAAAAGTTATGAACGTTAAAAGTTTAAAATTTTAAATTAAATTAAAAATAGAATAAGGGAAAAACAATAATTTATATTACCTTGAACCCTAATTGACATCGCATGAACCCGTTACTCATGTACAGTCGTCACCATCAACCTCCCACCACTCGCTGCTACATTCATCCCCGACATGATCAAACCCTGCCGCCTTACCCTATAGCTTGGTCGCGCTTATCCTGGTCACGCGCGCCACAAACGGCGCCTCTATTCCATTCTGCCGCCGCACGCCCTATTCGCCATTTCTAATGATTTTCGAACCCTCTAGCACGAACCAATCATATGGATCGACTCCCCTAAGCCTCATCTATGACGCAGCACCTTTTGATCGTCATAAGGATGAAGATCTACTACTGAACGAGAAGCACTAATATAGACGACCGAAATAAACCATCAATTTCTAGCCAAATCGAACCTCGATTGCAAAAACGAATCAAAGCAGTAGATTGCGCTCGTCGATGGCTTTCCAACGATATATTATTTGACATAGTTTGAGGAGTTTGGATGTTTGAAATTTGAATTGAAATTGAAATTAGGGTTTACGAATTGGGAATTATGATTTCAACCATTGGGAGCCATTGAGAAGGACGGAAGGAGCAAAAATTTGTACGTGCAAAAATGTGAAAAAGGCTGCCAGAGGTTTAGAGAAGAAATATATTTATATAAATAGATGGATGGGAACGAATGGACAGATCGAATTGGGTCGAAACGATAACGACGACTTAAAAAGCCCGTTTCATTCCAAAAATGAAAATAGGTCATCCAATATATCAAAATATAGGTTTTCGATATTTTTAAACTCAATGTAACTAGTTTCAAATCCAAATTCCCTTGTATACAGAAGTTAGCTTTAAAATCAAATTATATTCATTTAAATTCTTTAAATTGATTTCTACGCGTTTCGAGCTCACACGATCAAACAATAAGTTCGATCGTTACGAAAATTGAAATCCTATAATAATTCACCATTACAGATCGGATGAAACTAATTTCATCGAAATTTGAAACAGTGGCCAAAATGGCTAATTTTTCACGTTAACTAAATAAATTATTATTAAATTGATTTAATCACTTTAAAATTCTAAATTAGAGGTTTCATATCATCATTTTGATTAAACTGAAATTAATAGTCCTTTAAAATAAAATTTACATATTAAATCTTAGATTTAAGCGTTTCTTTAATTTCAGCGTTTAATTACAACTAAAATAAAACCTAGTTTAATAATTTAAATTTCGATCAAATTCTTTTCTTTTATTTTAATTTTTCATTCAAATTCCTTTATTTGATTTACAAGTTCTTGTATTAAATCAACCATTACTTTATGACTTTAACGAACATAAATTTACATTTTATTACACTCTTATTCCACGGTTATCATCTTAACTCATATTAACTGCAATATTCAATTATATTTAATTTCAATTGATTTATAATTAATTTCAACGGATTAAATAATAAGGTGATAAATAAAAAAATTGTCATATATTAGTAATCCAAACACATTTCTAAATTTATTGTTTACAAACAGAAGCTAATAAATTTATGTATTAACTAATTGATTTCATATTTTATAATAACCCTATTCCAATTTATAACACATAATTCCAATATTTAATCCAACATTTAATTTATTCCCTATTTACAATTATAACCAAATCAACTTTAAATTATTTCAATTAATCGAAATTACATTAAAATAGTTATCAATAATATTCAAACCACATTATTAAATCATATTCAAGTTATTTTTCTCATTAATAAATCCTTCATTGTTATCTTCTTCAATAAGCTGAATGTAGAGGTTGAGGGGTAATATGAGGTCAGTTTCTCATTCTGTAGGTTAGTCATGGCCAGAAGGATGATGTCGCTGGAATTTCCAAGAGGGGACAAATGACGGAGTTTTAGTCCCTCCTTCTAGCGCTAAAAATGTTAGTGCATGAGGTAGTAAGTTGAAGTAATGAAGTGATGAATTATAGTGTTACAGTAATGAGTGCCAAGAGGAAACAATGTTGAAAGCAAATAAAATCGAGACTTCTATAGTGGTTTGAGACAAAAGTCTCTATGTCCACTATCCTTTCCTTATTTAGTCACTCTAGTTTAGCCGAGAGGCTTGTTACATTAGGCTCAAATATTTTTTCCATTAAAGAGTTTCTAAGAGAGCTGTAATATTGGAAAGTACAATATATTTTCTATTATTTTTCTTTGTGTTAACCGACCCTTGTGCCTTGGGATTACCGCCTATTTATAACTAGTATGCCGTGGCGCCATTAGTTGAGAGTTTCCTTCACGGATTGCTAAAGTTGCTTATCGGGCGGCTACGATTTGAGCTTGCGCTGTTCATCCAAGGGGGCTACTTAAGAAGCGCAGATTGATGACTTACCTACTGCTTAAATGGTCTTTAACATCTGAGCCGTGTGTTGTCCTTTTTGTTCATCTCGGCCATAGATCCCTACTTTTATAAACTGGTGTCTTGGGCTTCGGACGTACTACTGGGTTGTTCCTTTCAGCCTGTGGCACTGTTTTTTTGATATGACCTTACTCCATTAGGTCCTTATACATTAGGGTGTGACTTTTGTATCATACATAAATGGTGAACGCATGACTTTAAATTAAATAATAAGGGTAGTGAGAAGAGAGAGAAAGTATCATTATTTAATTTTGAGCTTATGGTGGAAATTGTGGGGGGCGCTGCACTGTTTGAAGTGCTATTGAATGCTCCTTATGTGTGTGCATATATATATATATATAGGATTTAGTTTTTAAATCAAAAATCAAAGAAGTTGAGGGTGTCCTAATACATTTTAAAGAGAAATGATCAGTTATTAGAAAAGCCTTTTTGTGAAACTAACCATGTTTTAATAAATAGAGAACTATATACTC
The DNA here is from genome assembly GCA_030765085.1 of Allium cepa. Lineage (NCBI taxonomy): Eukaryota > Viridiplantae > Streptophyta > Magnoliopsida > Asparagales > Amaryllidaceae > Allium > Allium cepa. The sequence goes on from CM060943.1 coordinate 438,001,980, forward strand.
TTATAATTAATTAAAGTATTATGGTATGAATTTGAAAATTAATTATATACTTAAAGAGCTTAAGGATTATCAGAGGTGGATTTGGTATTTAAATCAAAACTCAAAGAAGTTGAGAAAGCGAAAAAAAAATTAAAGAGAAATGATAAGCTATTTTAAAAAGATTTTTTGTGATCAAATTAACCGTGATTTAATAAATAAAGAATTATATACTCTTACATTTAATTAAAATATTATAGTAATTTGTAAAAATAATTTTATACCTAAAGGGCTTAAGGTTTTACCAAACTCGTATCTATATTATTATATTATTACTGAGTTGCATTTCATGGGCGCACAAGGCCCCTGAATATTTTGTGAAATGAAAAGTATTCTGTACTATAATATTAAAATTGAATTCCTTTAGGAGCTCTTTAACCATTTTTACCTTTTATTTTCACTTTTGTAGTCTTCCGTCTAGTATCAATCGATTATATTTAATGATTCAATGAAATGTTCCTCTCTCACCACTCTTACGGACTTTTTCCTCCCCCTCTTTTATATTTTCAATGCATCTTTCTCATTCTTTGTATGCATTGTAATTTCATCTTCCCGCTTTCCCTTATCTTCTGAAATTCCAAATTTCCATACATTAGCAGAAAACAACTTCCTCAAACTTTTCGTATTTTTTTCTGCCTCCCGTTTTAGCTCCTTTAATTTTGCAACGAATTATTTACATAGTTGCATGTTTTGTTACACCTCAATCTTAATTATCTTACCGTTAAATAATTGTCATTTAGAAAATGAATCATCTCTTCTACAACGTTATGGTATAGGAGACAGATTAGCATGGGTTAATATTCTTATGGTGTATTGCTTCTCTTCTCTAAACAGGTATGTTATAACCCTAATTTTGTCATTTTGGATGTTTGTTTCACTGTGTTTTTCTGTTTTTTTACACTATTCAATCGTTTTTAGGAACTTCCCTTTCGACTCAATCCATTTCCGAGATTCTATTTGTCGAGCATAACCCTGATTTTGGTATGTCTATGATTGGTTTCAGTTTCTTATTTTACTATTTGTTTCGCTTTATTTTAATTGCTTCTTTGATTCGATCCATGCTTAATTTCTTCCTGTTAGTATGTATTTCGTACTGTGCTCTTTTGCTTGGATTAATATAGTCAGCATGTATTATTGTTTAATTGCCTTTTTTATGAGGCCTATTTATATTCATTTCAAATTATGATGTTTAGTTATTGGCACTATTGGTGAGTGAAAATATAAAATTAGATATAACATCACTTAGTTGTCAATATAATCACTTGTTTTTACCATTATGAAGCTTATATTTTGTTGTTCTTTCGGTTATTTGCTTCTCTTTTTTTTATTCAAGAACAAACTATTATATTGATGCTAATTAATAATACCTTTGTTATTTCAGTTGAGCAAATCCGTTTACAGGTATGATTGCCTAGAATCTTGAATTAGTATTTTTGTTATCTCCTCAACTGTTTTTTTTGAAATGGTACTTTATATACAACACGTCATTAGGACAACATATAACATGTCAATAAACGTTCGAATCACGCTACGCAAATTTCGAACTTGTGACCTCTCGCACCAAAGCCGAATCACTTAATCATTGGGACAATGGTGCTTGTCACTATCTCCTCAACTTTTTTAAGTTGAGGAATTCATTATGGTAGTTTCCTTCTTATTAGCAATGTGCAAGTGGTCTTATAAATGTAAATTTGTTTCATAAGAAATCCAAAGTTATACATCATTTACTTTCAAATTATGATAATTTAGATCCCATAAGGAGTGAAAGGTATTTGCAGCTATAAGTTCTTTATAACAAGTACTTAAAAGAAGTGTTTTAAAGACCTGATCCAACAATGGTTAATCTTCAACCTTGGAGTATTACGGTTTTGAAAATCAAATAACCTTGCATGTATGAACAGATGGGCTAACCTCAAAACCTTGAAAAAAAATCTAAGGACCAAACTCTTTGAACGACACAGTTATTCAAATTTAAGAAAAAACAATTGCTTCATTCTTTATTTTTCCTCATAATCAATTAAACTAATAATTTCATAATCTTAACCACTAATTTATTGAGTTAACTTATCAAATTATGTACATTTTCATAATTGTTGTTGAATCGTACCTCTTTTATATCAGAAAATAGAGAATTTACACTTTTGCGCTAAAAGACTTTTTATATTGTTTTTTTAACTAATGTTTATTCCAAATGTTCAAAAATAATAGTTTTTAGAAATCATTACTTCAAATTCACCATGTTATGAATGAACCCTTTTTATTATGGCTTTCTGATTCTTACAAACACGACTTTTCAAAAAACTCCATTTGTAACATAACTACTCACCGTATGCAGTTTAATTCGAAAAAAGCATAAGAATTATCTGGCTTTGGGAATTAATAGGAACAAAAATTGTTTTTGGACATAGAAATTTATTTATTATTCAGCAGATATTGTTTTAAACAACTTCCCAATTCAAATGCACTAGTTTCAATAGGCGGAAACCTACCAGCCTGTCCGTTATTCCTAAAAAGATCTACAAATTGATGTATGTTAGTTTTCTACTATCTTTGACCCTTCATTATCTCCATCTCGGAATTTAAGATTAATAATAGTCAACTATAAGCTTAAATTTGAATAGGAAGAACCGATAGAAGGATCATGAAGGTAGTGACCTGTACAAGTTATTGGAATAATGTCGAAGGTTGCCTGTTCGTTCGTTATAGCTGACAAGCTCTGGAAGTTGATGTATGTTAGTTTTATACTGTCTTTAATCTTCTGTTGTTTCCTTCTAGGCATTTCTAATTTCTACATAATCTTTTCTATATATTATTTATTGCTCACACCTAGCTATTTGTATGAAATTTAGAAAGATTTTCACCTGACGAGTTGATTTAAATTGGTAATCATTATCTTTTCCTCTTTGCGCCTAGGGACTTTGTACTTTGACCGTAATTTTGACTTATTCTTTTATTTCTCACATCTAGCAATTTGTTTGATCTTTGCTTGCATGTTCCAAGATATATATATATATATATATATATGTATATATGTGTATGTATCTATATATGTATGTATATATATAGAATAATTTATCTTATCCTCTTCAACAATCTGCTACAAATCTTCCATTATTATTAATAAGCACCCAAGATGATGTGTTAATGCCGTGTTTAGTTTGAACCTTTACTTATGCTTACCATAAATAGACTTGGTAATATACAGTTATCATTGAGCATATGTGTGTAGTTTATATTGCCTCTTGACTTATGCTTTTTATAATTAGATATGGTAATGGAAAAATGGTAATTGCTGTAAATATATACCTACAATAGATATATACATCAGCATAACTTTGATGTTGTGTTCAGTCTTTGATGTATTAGTAAATGTGAATTTAACATAAGTTTATTGATATTACACAAGGCTTAATACCCACATTCAAATGGTATTGTGATATTTGGTAATATTTATAGGCTTTTATCGAAGCTATATGCGCTACTATATTAGTAAAATAAATTGTAGCTATAATTATACCATTTGTGCATATATTATCTATATTAAGAAAACAATTTGTTTACTTGGCTACGTATTTATTTGTTTCCTAAACTATTTATGATCTTATTAATACAGAAAATAACTAAATGAAAGATATATTATGATGCTCAATGTTTTTTTAAAGCTATGTTCTTGGTAAACATGTCTATTATAGTATTAAGTAGTGCTATATTTAGTTAACAAAAATAAATTTGAATTAGAAGATATACTACCAAGAACTTAATCTTAATAAAGCATCATTTATATGTAAGGTATGCCGTATTTTATTATGACTTTAATTTTGATATTCTTAATAATTTATATCTATTAATTTCTATATATGCCTATTGCAAATTTATTACTGCATATAACTACGTTAAACACATTATCAACACGGGGTTTTGGACCAAAGGTCCCTAATCTTATAGCTCATGCACGAAAAGTCCCTAACCATAAATCCATGTAAATTAGGTCCCTGCTTTGTTAATTTTTACCAAACCGTGCCCTTCCATAAAATCGGTCCAGCATGGATATCAGGGGTAAAGTGACATAAACTAACCAAAAACTAACAATAGGGACCTAATTTTCATTACTTTTTCAAGAGGGACTATTCTTGCATCATCTTTTAATTCTAGAGAGTTGACTATCATTCCTTGTATCAACATTTAGTTTCATTTCAGAAAGATTGTGCGACCATACCAGTTATGTGGATTTATTAGTTTATTTATTGACATCATGGACTTTTCATTGGAATTTAACAATGTATACTAATAATTTTTTTCAGTTCATTTCTTTTGGTTGTTTCACCTGTCAATTGAAGAGACTGTACAAAACTATATAATTAATTAATGTTGAGGAAAATAACTTCCATGCATCAAGTGAAGGAATGGTTAACGATGCGACTAATCGATGATGGGAACAGAACTTCTACGCATCAAGGGAAGAGATGGCTAGTATCGGGTAAACCAATTTTTAGTTATTTTTAGTTGCAATATTAGGTCATATCTACTGAAGCATGAATTTCTCCTTATGCTCATTAAATTTGCATATTTATTTCTTTCGATTTTCATGATACTTAAAGCATCTACAACGTGTCAGCAATATTCATTCATTATCAATATAACCTATCTTTAATAATACATTATATTTTACTTTTTCGAGTATTAGCAAAGAAAATATCAATTGTAAAGCAGTTACTAAATGTGGTTACCAATACTTTTAGATTTTGGCTAACATATCTCCAACTCACACACTTTCGTAGCTTAAAAAATATAAACAATATGTGAAAATATATTTTGATTAAAAGATTCAATTCTTTCAATAAATCACAAATATGTGTATATGTGTAGCTAGACACCATGTTTAATGGAATGAAGTAACCAAAAAAAGAGAGATAGATTGAACGATAAACTTTATTTACTGAATGATGTATATCAATACATTTTGTTCCCATCCAGTCTACCATTGTTTTTGGAATTAATACCGCCCTGATTCTTTGATTTAATTGCAGCTAGACATTGGAACTTTTATTGCGCTGATTGCATCAAATTATACTTGAAGCATGCAAAATTTCAGTTGGTAATTTATATCCATGTTTTAACACTAACTTGCGGCAGATATTGCGACTGTTGTGGAAAGCTCATATGAAAATTAAAATACTGCATTCATTGAAACTAAAGGGGATATAGATTCAAAGTTAACTCCACGATAATAGTAGAGAACGGTAGACAAGTCAAAATAACCGCCAAGTCGAATGAGTGAGGTAGCATTGCTCCATTCATAATTAGTTTGTCTTTGCTCGACATGAACACTGACATAAACAAGGAGATAGACATCAATGTGGTGGATTCCATTACCATGGATGCATAAAGGCAACATGAGGTTGTCATTGTCTTCAGTGCGTGGATTTTAGTGATGTATAGGTAGAGCTACATAGATGCAACAACTTATACTATCAGTAAACTATGATAACACTATTGTAAAATACATATTGAAGTCTATGATATTTTTAAAAGAAAATTAAAGGACGTACATCTATGTATATTTTATAGTAACAATGAATTCTCAATAATTTTAATCAATTGTAATTTAGTATAGTTTTCACACATATTCGTAAAGCATCCAAATGGTTAATGTTGTGGCCTACCTCAAAAATGTATGGATGGTTTTATTTTTTTTCCCATTGTGTTTGTTACTATTTCAATCGAATACATCCATGTGTAAGCCCATTCTATACAAAATCAATATTTTTTTTTGCAATAGAAGGAATATGCTCATCATTTTCTTAGCACAAATGAAGCTTACAAGGTAGCACTAGGTATTCGCAGGCATGTATATTGTTTTCCATAACGTGGGTAATGTGAGACAACACCGAGGATTTGATTTTCATTTCAATTTTATTCGATCATCTTTTGTTCAATTTTTTTGATTACCGATCATGAATTAATTAAAGACGGAAGAGCTTTGTTTTGAGCTTGGTTTTGTAACATCCCGATATTTTCAACCATTCGCATCCGCACATGTCGGACTTGAATTGCTCAAAATACCGCGTTGTAAATAAAATTTGGCAAATCTCATAAGATACAGTAAATAATAATCACAGAACACAGATACAGATTAAGAAATGCAGCGGAAGTAAAAGAGATAGTAGTTCATGAAGCTACTATGCAAATATATCAGAGTTAAATAAAATACAACAGAATAAATAAACTACAACAAAAGTCTCAAGACGATAACTAAGTACAAGCTAAATAGAACAACAGAACTGGAATAGATAAAACTAGATAAGCAGATAATCTCCAACGATTCCAATCTCCAGAAAGTGGAATCCAAATCTGTGAATAACTCAGGCTGACCCGAGCGTAAATAAAAATACAAACACTCGAGTCAGGACAATATATACTTATATAATGTAAACCAACTCAAGTGAACTGTAATAAGGTACAAGTAACTTAAAGGATGTCTGGGACCGCCCATCCTCTAAGGATCCGTTAAACTATTTACTATGTAGTAATATTTCGCTATTATAATAATGTCTACAGTAAAATAAACTTACTTTTAAATAGTGTTCTGGGCTACCCATATCACCCTTCACACGTACTAGTCCCAGTAGTCCATCCAATATCTGCATATCTCCTGATAGGGAGACTACGAGAAGATACACATGGGCTACGGGAGAAAACCAAACTCGTAGTAAATGCTCGATATGGTAGGTGACACGGCACACAAGACAATGCCAGGGTAGATATACCAATTACGTACACGGGCTGGTGGTAACGCAGCAACCACATATGCCTACCTCGGAACACACTCCGAAATCAAAATCGAAGGATGGCCATCAAATCAACCACAAGTAAGAGTATAGTATCGAAGGAATGTGTTCGACCAGAGGAGCTACCTTTTTTGGCCCAAGATCGTTCATGTCTTAGCCACCTTAATCCAACTCACAGGAGTCGGGTCCACGTAATATACCTCAAGAACGTCGCCACCATCCTACTTCATTCTGGAATCTCCACCGTGTACACGGTTGTCAAAGTGGTTTTCGGTATTGACACAGAGTATGCCAGATATCCAATCCTGGTCTCTTTGCCAACCAATCGTTATTATAACCCGCGGTTATAACTTTTAAAATAATATTTATACTTCAAAATAGAATATCATTTTAAATCCAAATCTTTATCAAAATAAAGATTAAATTAATTCCAAACCACTTCAAAAACATCATATCTTTCCAAAATTCCCTGTCATATCATTTCAATATATCAAAATATCATATCTTTACAAAACTTCATTTCCAATCATTTTAATATATCAAATATCATATCTTTACAAACTTCATTTCCAATCGTCTTAATATATAAAAATATCATATCTTTATAAAACTTCATTTCCAATCATTTTAATATATCAAAATATCCTATCTTTACAAAACTTCATTTCCAATCATTTTAATATATCAAAATATCATATCTTTACAAAACTTCATTTCAAATCATTTCAATATATCAAAATATCATATCTTTTCAAAACCACATTTCAAATCATTTTAATATATCGAAATATCATATCTTTTCAAAACTTCATTTCATTCAGTTTAAAATACCATTTTCAATTCACATTTCAAAACAGTTTATATTTCAAACATCATTTTAAATCATTAAAAATGAAGTTATTATATTTAATAATTATATTTTTAAATTTTCAAAATTTTCAACTTTCAAAGTTCATATATTCACTTAAGTTATCAAAACAGTTAAAATTTACTTTTCGCAGCATTTAGAAAACGCTACGGAAAGTTACATTCAAAACAGTTCAATTTAACAAAAGACAGCATTTTAAAAATGCTGTAATAGGGTTTACTTAAATTTCAAATAAACTTAGTTAAATTCAACAATTATAGCACTTACAAAAATTGCTATAATAGCCTTTAATTCAATTTAGCTTTTTTTTAGTTCATTATCATCAACTACAGCATTTACAAATGCTGTAATATCGTTTACATTGCAATTAATAGCATTTCAAAAATGTAGTTAATTAACTTCAAATATTCAATATAATTTCACAACCATTTATATTTTTGTTTAAAACATTTCTAACTTATAAAATTATACATTTTCACATTTATAAACATCATTTAATTTTCCTTAAGTTCATGATTTTATAAAGTTTAATTTCCATTCAAAAATCAAGATTTAATAATAATTCACTTATTAATTTTCAACATTAAATTTTAAATTCATTGAATTAAATTTCAACCTAACATTTAAGTTTAAAATTTAAAAATATGACTTAATTTTAATTTTATTTACTTAACTTAAAATTCACTTTTAAGCTAAATTCACAAATTCCCATTTTGATTATATTTCAAAATTTCAACTTAAATAATCATTCATTTCACATTTTAACTTTATTCAAAAATCATTAATATATTATAAAAAACTTTAAATTCATTTTAAATTAGAATTATCATAAAATTATCATAATTTCATATTTAATTTAATTTCCAATTATAATTAAATCAAAATTTCCAAAATAACTTATATTTCAAACTTTCTAACTTTACCATCAATTTATTTCACTTATAAATTCTCAGAAAACCAATAATACTTTATGAAAATCATTTAAATTCAAATTTAAATCAAATTATCCTATTTACCAATTTCCCATTAATATTAAATTTCTATTTTATCCATATAGCTTGAAATATCATTTCAAACCAAAATTCCAAATTTTACCAACTTAAGTTATATTTCCAAAAATCCACTTTTACCATTTATTTAAATTACATTTTTAACTTACGGAAAAATCAAAATTTCTTTATTTAAACATTTAAAACTCAATTTAACTCAAATTTCATAATTTACACTTTTTAAACATATTTAAAATATTCAAAATACTTTATAAAATAACCACGGGCCTGTACACAGTTTCTAACCTATGTCAAGTGATACAGATATATATCATTTCAATCCGCAGTTTAAAAAGAAAAATTCGGGTTCTATCATTTCAAACCCGCAATCCCAAGTTAAAATAAAATAAATTGGAAATCGCTCAGGCCTATCATTTCAGCCCATAACGATTTTCCCCTATTCTAAAGTCCGTTCGGGTATGTATCATTTCAACCCATAGTGATTCTAATCTAAAGGGAACTTGCAGTGTGATAAACGGATAAAAATAACCAAACAACATAATATAATAGTAACATATGATATAATAGGTGTTTAAGCATGGGTAAACATCATATAATCATAACATAGCAGATTAGATATGCTCATGCATTTTTACAGATTCAAAAGGGGTCAATTTACTAGTTATACATGTACATATTGTCTGGTGAGAATAACTCACTTGTATAAGCTGGAGATGACAACCAAAACACACAACACAGAATCTTTGAAGGCACGACAACACGAATATGATTTTAGTGGGAGAGCCAAATATAAATCTCCTTGGATACAAGTCACACAAAACAATAATAATAACATAAGTTTCAAATGCAAAATACGATAGAATAAGACAAATCAACTCCACGGATCAAAGCAGAATTGCTTTGCACTTGCTTCCAACAACCTTCAGGTTTAGCCATAAGGTGTACTACAGGTCTAGGCAAGATTTGGATCAGGTTTTAGTTGGGTATGGTCGGCCTACACTTGGTTGTTGATGGTGCAAAGGTGGGTGGTGGTGAAAACAACACAACAAGGCAATATCACATGATTCAAGGCCAAAACAAGGCTCGGTCAAGGCACTAAGGTCACGGCCTGCACTGTGGGGTTCAAGGAGATGATGTGGCAACGTGTCCAGTTAGTGCTGGAGGTGGTGAAGGTGATGTTAGTGCCGGCCATGGGTGGTGGGAGATGGTGGATGCATGGTAGAGGTCGGCTATGCAAACAAAAGTGGAGTTTTGTGGAAACTTTGGTGGTGGATCATCACTAGGGGAACGGCTTGGGGTTTTGACCAGAGAGGAGGTGGTGATGGAGGCATTCTCAGGTGGTGGTGGTGGAGGCGGCAGGGGCTGGAGAGGAGGTGGACGAACCTAGAAGTGAAGAAGAACAAGTGTAAAACAATGTCAAAACAAAAGAAATAAACAAAAGAAAGAAGATAGATGAATTTTTTTTACCAAAACCTTCTCAAGCAAGGACCGAATTTTTTTCTTCGGGAAATGAGAAAAAGGAATGTACGTGAATGCTAAAGAAAGTATGCAGCTGAAAGTATTGAGAAGTAATGGCAAATTTATGAAAAGTTAAGTTACAAATATGAAAAGGTTAGAAGATAAAAGACCATAGGAAAACTAAAAGTCATAAACCTTTCAAATTACTTTTAATTTCTTTATATAGATTTAAATTACTGAAAATAATAATAATCTCGGCCAAAAATTTGAAAATACAACAATAATATATATATATATATATAATTACTAATTATATAAGGTTAAAATAAGAAAATAGCACAAAATTGCAAACTGGTCTAGAAAATTTGAAAATAAACAAAATAAATTTTGGAAAATTCATAGGGACTTGAAAAATATTTATAAACAAAGATAATAACATAAAATAAAAATTCATTCACAAAAATGAATAAATTAATTTTAATTAAATATAATTTAAATAAAGAAAATTGCAGAAAAATGGAAACTAGGCTTTAAAATTTGGAAATAAATTCAATAAGCTTTGGAAAAATTCAAAAATCACTTTAAAAATATTTAGAAGTCTAAATATACATAATATAACATAAATATAAAATTTATAATAAGATATATCAAGTAAAAATATCATTTATAAAAATTAAACAAAGAATATTGTTAAATAATCCTATATACATACAATATTGTAAAGGGTATAACTTTCAAATTTAAATCCAATTTCAACGAAACGACAAGCAGTATTCATGATACTAATATATTATCATAATAAAAGATAAAATTCAAGAATTTAAATATTTAAATTTAAAATTTAAAAGTCAAAGTTTGACCAGTTTTGACCACAAATCCATTTTTCAGGAAAATATCCAATTTATACCAGTTTGAAATTATTATTCATATAATAATCAAAATTCAAATTTAAAAATGAAATGTTTGAAATAAAACAAGTCTAAAAATAATTTCAAAATAAAATAAAGTCAAATTTAAATTATACGCAAAAAAATATAGGGTTGTTACACTCTCCCCCACTCAAAACTTTTCATCCTCGAAAAGCAATGAGGTACGGAAAAGCGCAGAAAAAGATAAAGTGAAATAAGATTAAGACAAGATGACAAGAAGATTGAAATTATACCTGATAACTATTGTTATAGGTAAGTTTAACAAGGTTGAGATTATTAAAGATTATAGAAAGATTTCTAAACAGAAAAATTATAGAAAAATGCCTACAACAGCCTGAAGCAAGATAAGGAAAATAAGGACAACCAAAAGATAGTTTGAAAAACAAAATAAGATAATAAGTTAGAAACTATGGAAATTTCAACTTAAATATATATTAATTTTTTTACACAAGTTAAATAAATTTAACTATCTCAAATTTTATTATCTTATTTTCTAATCATCTTAATTTAACAATTTCTAAGATCATGGATTTGAAAAATAATCATTCATTATACTCATAATGTACTTAGTAAATTTAATTCTTCTTTATTCTTACTTAACGTTAAATTTATTCCTCTCAATATATTTTATCATCTATGCCCATTATACTTACTCTTATTATAACTGCTTTAATTTATTGTTAGTTCCATTAACATCATTTTATATTGTAAATTATTCAAGTAACCTTTTATTCTATTTACTCCTGCTAATCATTTTATAACTAAAGTTTAAGTGTATAACATTTATTTTAACCATTCAAATTTTATTTATAAAATCTTTTTTTTATATTGTATATTATCCAATTACGTTGTTAACTTTTGTATAATTTGGGTAAGTATATTTAAATGCAATTGAGTATTATACAAATAAAACTTTCTAATTCCCTCATCTCTAGTTTGAATCATTTATCTGAAATTTTGATTTTCTTTTTATAATTGAAATGATTCTTTAAGATAAAGTTTAAGAATAAAATTTTCGATTCCTTCAAACCATTTAGAGATAAATATATATATATATATACATAATATGTCAAATCAAATCTAAATCATATATCTATATATATTATAAATCTAGTCTTATTTTAGAAATTCAAATCAATTAAATTTCCCAAAATAAAGCTGTAGCAAGGCTACAGAACGGTCTCTTCACTTCAAAACTCGAAAATGAACGTCGACGATGCCGCGGTCATTACCGAAGTTATTTTCCAGCGACAAAGGGAAGAGCACTAATTTTTAAACTTTAAAATTTCTTGGAAACAAATTTCTATTAGAAAATACTTTAAATAATATACCCCTTTTAAAACTTAAACACAAGGTTTGAAACCATCGGAAATTAAGTTCTCAAATTTCTTGTTTTAAACTCATTTTAGTTCCCAATTCAATTTATAAACAGCTATTTATAAATCCATTTACAGAACAATAATTGATTAATCAAGTATAATCATTTCAAATGATTAATTTAAATCAATTTATTAAGTTCCATAAATTTACTTATATCAAAATTTATTTCATTAACCAAATTTAAAAATAATATTGTGTCATTTTGTTCTGTCAAAGTGTTTTAGAAATCCTATCGATAGCGTTGATCAGATGAATCAATCGGAAATCCAAATCAACATCAACAACTCAAACAACACAACATAAAACAAAACAATAATATTGATTTACAAGTACAATTCAAAATGTTTGGAAGATAGATTAGAAACAAAATACAAGATGATTAAATAACAAAATAGGGAGGTGGATAAACTTAAATTAGTCGCGGGCAACCTTAACCGGGTCAACCGTGACTTAAAGAATAAGATCGATGTGAATTTTCTAGGGTAAATCTACATTCGATCTCAATAGGTAGAGTTTGGAATAACAAAAGATATTAGCATTTAAACCAAGGATAGATATAAATCTCTGGTGAATCGATGCTAATTGTAAAGGAGTTTCCCCTTTTACAAATGAATTTTTGAGATTGGCGGGACCTCCAATTCACTATAAAGCTCATTCGAAGTGGAGTTATGGGATACTCCAGAATCAAAAGGAGAAGAATAGTGAGGGAGACGAATGAATTTTGAAACCGCAGGGAACGTTCCAAAATTCAAATGAAATTTGAATCAAAGAGGAAGAGATTCAAGTTTGGATGAAAGTGATTCTGTAACCAAATTTACCATACATTCTAAGTTTTTTCCTCAAAGCCAAAGCTCTCATACCAACTGTAACATCCTGATATTTTCAACCTTTCGCATCCACACATGTCGGACTTGAATTGCTCAAAATACCACGTTGTAAATAAAATTTGGCAAATCTCATAACATACAGTAAATAATAATCATAGAACACAGACACAGAGTAAGAAATGCAGCGGAAGTAAAAGAGATAGTAGTTCATGAAGCTACTATGTAAGTGTATCAGAGTTAAATAAAATACAATAGAATAAATAAAGTACAACAGAAGTCTCAAGACGATAACCAAGTACAAGATGAATAGAACAACAGAACTGGAATAGATAAAACTAGATAAGCAGATAATCTTCAGCGATTCCAATCTCCAGAAATGGTATCCAAATCTACGAATAACTCAGGCTGACCCGAGCGTAAATAAAAATACAAACACCCGAGCCAGGACAATATATACTTATATAATGTAAACTAACTCAAGTGAACTGTAATAACGTACAAGTAACTTAAAGGATGCCTGGGACCGCCCATCCTGTAAGGATCCGTTAAGCTATTTACTATGTAGTAATATTTCGCTATTATAATAATGTCTACAGCAAAATAAACTTACTTCTAAATAGCGTTCCGGGCTACCCATATCACCCTTCACACATAATATCCCAGTAGTCCATCCAATATCTGCATATCTTCTAATCAGGAGACTACGAGAAGATACGCATGGGCTACGGGAGAAAACCAAACTCGTAGTAAAGTCTCGATATGGTAGGTAACACGGCACACAAGGCAATGCCAGGGTAGATATACCAATTACGCAAACGGACTGATGGTAACGCAACAGCCACATACGCCCACCTCAGAACACACTCCCAAATCAAAATCGGAGGATGGCCATCAAATCAACCACAAGTAAGAGTATAGTATCGAAGGAATGTGTCCGACCAGAGGAGCTACTCCTTTTGGCCCGAGATCGCTCCTGTTTTAGCCACCATAAGCCAACTCATGGGAGTCGGGTCCAAGTAATATACCTCAAGAACGTCGCCACCATCCTACTTCATTCTGGAATCTCCACCGCGTACACGGTTGTCAAAGTGGTTTTCGGTATCGACACAGAGTATGCCAGATATCCAATCCCGGTCTCTTTGCCAACCAATCGTTATTATAACCCGCGGTTATAACTTTTAAAATAATATTTATACTTCAAAATAGAATATCATTTCAAATCCAAATCTTTATCAAAATAAAGATTAAATTAATTCCAAACCATTTCAAAAGCATCATATCTTTCCAAAACTTCCCGTCAAATCATTTCAATATATCAAAATATCATATCTTTACAAAACTTCATTCCAAATCATTTTAATATATCAAAATGTCATATCTTTACAAAACTTCATTTCCAATCATTTTAATATATCAAAATATCATATCTTTACAAAATTTCATTTCCAATCATTTTAGTATATCAAAATATCATATCTTTACAAAACTTCATTTCAAATCATTTCAATATATCAAAATATCATATCTTTTCAAAACCACATTTCAAATCATTTTAATATATCGAAATATCATATCTTTTCAAAACTTCATTTCAAATCATTATTCATTTCATTCAATTTAAAATACTATTTTCAATTCACATTTCAAAACAATTTATATTTCAAAAATCATTTTAAATCATTAAAAATGAAGTTATTATATTTAATAATTGAATTATTAAATTTCCAAAATTTTCAACTTTCAAAGTTCATATATTCACTTAAGTTTATCAAAACAGTGAAAATTCACTTTTCGCAGCATTTAGAAAACGCTACGGAAAGTTACATTCAAAACAGTTCAATTTAACAAAAGACAGCATTTTAAAAATGCTGTAATAGGGTTTACTTAAATTCAAATAAACTTAATTAAATTCAACAATTATAGCACTTACAAAAATTGCTATAATAGCCTTTAATTCAATTTAGCTTTTTTTTAGTTCATTATCATCAACTACAGCATTCACAAATGCTGTAATATCGTTTACATTGTAATTAATAGCATTTCAAAAATGCATTAATTAACTTCAAATATTCAATATAATTTCCCAACCAATTATATTTTTATTTAAAACATTTTTAACTTATAAAATCATACATTTCACATTTATAAACATCATTTAATTTTACTTAAGTTCGTGATTTTATAAAGTTTAATTTCCATTCAAAAATCTAGATTTAATAATAATTCACTTATTAATTTTCAACATTAAATTTTAAATTCATTGAATTAAATTTCAACCTAACACTTAAGTTTAAAATTTCAAAATATGACTTAATTTCAATTTTATTTACTTAACTTAAAATTCACTTTTAAGCCAAATTCACAAATTCCATTTTGGTTATATTTCAAAATTTCAACTTAAATAATCATTCATTTCACATTTTAACTTTATTCAAAAATCATTAATATATTATAAAATCACTTTAAATTCATTTTAAATTCAAATTATCATAAATTTATCATAATTTCATATTCAATTTAATTTTCAATTATAATTAAATCAAAATTTCCAAAATAACTTACATTTCAAACTTTCTAACTTTACCATCAATTTATTTCACTTATAAATTCTCAGAAAATCAATAATACTTTATAAAAGTTATTTAAATTCGAATTTGAATCAAATTATCACATTTACCAATTTCCAAATAAAATTAAATATCTATTTTATCTATATAGCTTAAAATATCATTTCAAAACAAAATTCCAAATTTTACCAACTTAAGTTATATTTCCAAAAATCCACTTTTACCATTATTTAAATTACATTTTTAACTTACAGAAAAATCAAAATTTCTTTATTTAAACATTTAAAACTCAATTTAACTCAAATTTCATAATTTACAATTTTAAAACATATTTAATATATTCAAAATACTTTATAAAATAACCACGGGCCTGTATATAGTTTCTAACCTAGGTCAAGTGATACAGATATATATCATTTCAATCCGCAGTTTAAAAAGAAAATTCCGGGTTTTATCATTTCAAACCTGCAATCCCAATTTAAAATAAAATAAATTGAAAATCGCTCAGGCCTATCATTTCAACCCATAACTATTTTTTTCTATTCTAAAGTCCGTTCGGGCATGTATCATTTTCAACCCATAGTGATTCTAATCTAAAGGGAACTTGCAGTGTGATAAACGGACAAAAATAACAGAACAACATAATATAACAGTAACATGTGATATAATAGGTGTTCAAGCATGGGTGAACATCATATAATCATAACATAGCAGATGCGATATGGTTATGCATTTTTACAGATTCAAAAGGGGCCAATTTACTAGTTATATATGTACATATTGTCTGGTGAGAATAACTCACTTGTTGAAGCTGGAGATGACAACCAAAACACACAACTCAGAATCTTTGAAGGCACGACAACACGAATATTATTTGAGTGGGATAGCCAAAGATAAATCTCCTTGGATACAAGTCACACAAAACAATAACAATAACATAAGTTTCAAATGCAAAATACGATAGAATAAGATAGAATCAACTGCACGAATCAAAGCAGAATTGTTTTGCACTTGCTTCCAACAACCTTCAGGTTCAGCCATAAGGCGTACTACAGGTCTAAGGCAAGATTTGGATCAGGTTTTGGTTGGGTATGGTCGGCCTACACTTGGTTGTTGATGGTGCAAAGGTGGATGGTGGTGAAAACAACACAACAAGGCAATATCACTTGATTCAAGGCCAAAACAAGGCTCGGTCAAGGCACTAGGGTCACGGCCTGCATTATGGGGTCTAAGTGATGATGTGGCAGTGTGTCCAGGTGGTGCTGGAGGTGGTGAAGGTGATGTTAGTGGAGGCCATGGGTGGTGGAAGGTGGTGGATGCATGGTAGAGGTCGGCAATGCAAACAAAAGTGGAGTTTTGTGGAAACTTTGGTGGTGGATCATCACTAGGGGCACGGCTTGGGGTTTTGACCAGAGAGGAGGTGGTGATGGAGGCGTTCTCAGTTGGTGGTGGTGGAGGCGGCAGGGGCTGGAGAGGAGGTGGCCGAACCTAAAAGTGAAGAAGAACAAGAAGAACAATGTCAAAACAAAAGAAAGAAGAGAAATGAATTTTTTTTACCAAAACCTTCTCAAGCAAGAGCCGAATTTTCTTCTTCATGAAATGAGAAAAAGGAATGTACGTGAATGCTAAAGAAAGTACGTGGCTGAAAGTATTGAGAAGTAATGGCAAATTTATGAAAAGTTAAGTTACAAATATGAAAAGGTTAGAAGATAAAAGGCCATAGGAAAACTAAAAGTCATAAACCTTTCAAATTACTTTTAATTTATTTATATAGATTTAAATTACTGAAAATAATAATAATCTGAGTAAAAATTTCGAAAATATAAAAAAATATAATATATATATATAAATAATTATTAATTATATAAGGTTAAAATAAGAAAATAACACAAAATTGCAAACTAGTCTAGAAAATTTGAAAATAAACAAAATAAATTTTGAAAAATTCATATGGACTTGAAAAATATTTATAAACAAAGATAATAACATAAAATAAAAAATCATTCAAAAAAATGAGTAAATAATTTTGATTAAATATAATTTAAATAAAGAAAATAGCAGAAAAATAGAAACTAGGCTTTAAACTTTGGAAATAAATTCAATAAGCTTTGGAAAAATTCAAACATCACTTTAAAATATTTAAAAGTCAACATATACATAATATAACATAAATATACAAATTATAATAAGATATATTAAGTAAAAATATCATTTATAAAAATTAAACAAAGAATATTGTTAAATAACCCTATATACATACAATATTGTAAAGTGTATAACTTTCACAATTTAAATCCAATTTCAACGAAACAAAAAGCAATATTCATGATACTAAATCTATTTTCATAACAAAAGATAAAACTCAAGAATTTAAATATTTAAATTTAAAATTTAAAAGTCAAACTTTGACCAGTTTTGACCACAAATACATTTTCAGGAAAATATCAAATTTATACCAGTTTGAAATTATAATTCATATAATAATAAAAATTTAAATTTAAAAATGAAATGTTTGAAATAAAGCAAGTTTAAAAATAATTTCAAAATAAAATAAATTCAAATTTAAATTATACGCAAAAAAATCTTGGGTTGTTACAGGTTTTTAGCATTTATTTTTAAAAAATTTCTGGTACTAGCTCTATTGTGGAAGGTTAGATTTTCATTACTGCCTATTGATGATTGTAGATGTGTTTCAATTTTTATTTGTTTCCTTATTGATCTTAGATGTTTTCTTTCTTATTAAGTTTATGGTCTCTTTGATATTTCCTTACAATCAATTAAAATTTAATCGCTATAAATTTGCACTACGGGCTAAAAATATCGGTCAATTATTAATCTGAACAAGTATAAAGATGCAACAATGAGTAAAATATCATTTGAGTACTAAGTGCATTTTGATTCATGTTACAAATAAATTACCTTTTATTTTTGAAACTTTAAACGAAAACCATGTGCGAAGCGCGGGTTCGCACTAGTTTTTTATGCAACGTAAAGTAAATTATAAATTTTTGATACTTCAATACCTTTATGTTATTTTTTTTCTAATTGTTATAATATTGTAATTTAGCAAGGAAAACATACCTTTCACTAGGGTTGGTAAATAGCATTTTCCGCAGCCACCAAAGTTACCTCTTTTATTTGTTGAATACTAGCTGTAGAATAAAGTATTTAATTACCATGTATAAACAAAAATAATCACCCTCCAAAAAGCCATAGGAGTCGGTGAACAATCATTTCAACCTAAGTATTGAATTCATAATGGATGACTAATTGGAGATTAGGAGTCTTGAAAGTGGACTATCAAAAAACAAACAAAAAACACATCAAAAAGTACGTGAATGTTGGAAGGCTAATCAAATATTGCACTTGTGAGAGTTGCTTGATAATACGCAGCTGCATCATCAGATCTAATGTTATAGCGTTAGATGTATAATAAGGATAACCTAGGCTTCTAGTTCTCCACTTAGCTAGATTATAAGGTGTTTTTAGATTGAATAAAATTAGTTGTTATGAAAGTGAATTGGTTGGAATAACCATATATTGTAATCTACATGGGCCATAATCTTTAACAAAGGATTTTGCTTTGTCTTTAAAATCGACGTCTCCATAGTTATAACTTCGAGACAACACTGTTTAGACCACATTCTACATGTAATTTATGTCATCAAGAAGAATAATCATAAACAAGTTAGTGTTAGTCGAAAGTGCTAAATGAGCTAAAGAGAGGATATGAGAAAATTGATAAACTGTTTCAGTATTGACAATTTTTATTTTATTTAAAGAGAAGAATTGCATAAAGGCTTTGATTATGTGTTATATTTTAGGCTTTTGATATGCTAAACAGTTATGTAATAACTTAAGGTAAAAGTGAGATATTTAAAAGTATGTTCGAAAATTCTACATAAATACTTTATTCTACGTATTAATGCAAAAATAATGTTTATGTTAATTTGAGAAGTAACCTTGTTGCATAATTGCAATTCATAGATGTGGATAATAAGTTATGATGTTGTAACACTAAAAAACAATTTGCATACAACATAATCTTAGATGGTAAACTTTTAAATGTTATATATTAGAAACACTATTTACTATTAAATTATAAAACTTTAAATAAGTTCATAAAACCAATATAAAGAGAAGCAAGGATTAAATACAACGATATCCTTATTAAAAAAGATTTAATAAATAAAAGTAAGCATTTAATACAACAATATTAGGTAAGAAGTAATAGGCACTACACAATTATGAAGCATAAAACTTTTGTACGCACTAAACTAAATTAAATCAACATTGATTGATTAATTTTTTTTCTTCAAATTTAGTGACTAACATTCAATTAGTTACTGGAAAAATTGGAAGTTGGAACATGTTAGAAGGACAATTTGTATTCTCACGTAGATTTTATTTGCTTTGAAAGATATAGGTTTAACAAATAGACAATTTAAAACGACATGCTTAAACACGTAGATGTGTATATGTTGGTATTTAGAATTGAGAAGAGACCGTTTATTTATTTACTTTAAATGAAATGAATGAATTACATGCTAGAGGGAGATGATGAGTTGAAAGAAAGTTTGAATTTACGTTAGGAGGAGAAAATGAAATGGTAATAAATGAAGGGGATAATTGCAGAAAAACATTCCAAATGAACGAGGGACGAGTATTTGGCTTCAGATTAAACGAGAGTAAAGTATACAAAAGGTAAAGGTTGAATTTTACAGATATATAGGTAGAATGATAACGTTACAATTTTAGAAGTAGTATGTTTATGTGTTTTTAATCACAAACTACCAAACTTAGTTCATAGAACACTCCATTCTCTAAATGTAGAACGAAATGTACTTTATAAACAAAGTTAAATCTGACTTGATATCTATTGTCCTTAAAATTGATCGAACACGTCAAGGACTACTAACTTAAGTGTCAAGTAATATGACGCTTTAGAATAAGATTTAAGAGGTCATTAGATCAAACTACAATGACATCAAAATGAGTATGTAGTCGAATAAATTATCACTCTTATTCTAAAAAAATTATAACACCCCATTGAGGCTTTGAGAACCAATGATCCTAAATGTAATTATTGATTGTAGTTTATTTGTGGGTTGAGCCTATGATTTACATTTACTATGAATTCAACCAATGTAGTCTCTTACCAAAACTGTATGATACGAAAATTATAAAGAGAAGCAATACAAAGTCACACAAAGATTTTATAATGGTTCGGCTTTGCCTACATCCATTTTAATATGATTCTATTACTTGTTTTCACCAATTTTTAGAGTCAATTACTATTAGTAATTCAAAAATCACACAAGTGTGAGGTTGTTTTACAAGTCAATATTATGACCGTATATGCTTTATGGATTACGATATGGAGTTGGAACAGATGACGATGGCGAGTAATTACTTTGCTTGTGCTTACACTGCAATGTCATTGAATTGGTAGATATAATGCGGTGAGATGTATACATATGAAATGATGTATCAGATTTTCAATATGATATAAAATTGATCATTTTTGTTCTTTCTGATTGGGTTAGTTGGTAAATTTTTATTTGTCTCCAATCCTATATTATTCGATTCTAGAAATCATGTGAATTGCCTTGCATCGAGATAAGATACGTATTATTTCAATGTATTCGGGTATCGAAACATATCTGTGTTGATCCAAAATAGTGTATATGAGAGATCACTTCTTTCGTGCTCATTGATCCAAGCTCTCGGATGATAAATTCCCTTTAATTTCTCGGCCACTAGAGCCAGGCCATCACAGCTTGGCACACTGCACACAACAAGCCGTAAGGATGAATATTAGCAGTTTATTAGTCAATACCATACGCCGAACTCGATAAATTCTAAATTTATTACTTGAAAATCATTTATTAGTTCAAATGATATTTATTCTAGAAATATCATTTTAAACCCATCATATAGTTAATTTGATTAGTTGTGTTGGTGCAATATGGTTTAACTTGCACATAATAGTATTTTATAAAAATAACAACTTTAAACATGACAATGAGAATGAATATTCGGGGTAAAATAAAGTAACTAACTTAAATGTGTTATAATATATGTAAATATGTTATGGTGAATATGCTATGTATTGTTTTGTATTTAGTCCCACATCGTGGGATTAGTTCTATCCCAAGCTCCTAGGCCTTTATATAAAGGAGCTAATGTAATGAAAATGTATGATTAATCTCAGTCGTGAATAAAATATTTTCTTCCTCTTCCTTTAACGTCTTCTTATTATATAACATGTTATCAGCACGATCTCAAAATAAAAGGAAAATTTCAGATCTGATTATAAATCTTCAAAGTGGTAAGCTATTTCTGATCTGATTAGATCTAATTATATTTGAACATCTTTTTTTTGTCTCTGTATTTTAGATCTCATTTCGTTTAGATCTTATTTTTTTATTCTAATTTTTCAGATCACTTGTAGATTTTAATATCATATTCAAATTTTATATATATTTTAGATCTGCAGAATTAAATCATAAGATTTCTTATTAATTTTTCCTAATGTATATCCATTTTTTATGATAAGTTTGAATTTGATCTAAAACTAAAACTGTTTCAGACTAAAACATAATTGTAGACCTTATTCTATTAGTTTTCTTTTAGATCTTATCTATCATAGATCTAATTTTTCAGAATTCATTATATGTGTGTGTATATATATTATCTCATAGATCTTACTTTATTAATCTTATCATTTTAGATCTCATTTTATCGTAGATCTAAACTTTTATATCTCATTCCATTATTTGGTGAAAAAAAAGGTTTTCATTTTGAAATTTTTTTTGTTTGGATTTCGGTTTGAATGAGAACTGTTGAAATAATTTTAACACATGATTTATATTTCCAGAAGAAATATTTCACTGCTTCTTAGAGAAACAAATACAAAGACAATACGTTTCTAGAAGATCGTATGAAGTCTATATGAAAGAATAAGAACCTGAAGTTCATATGTGCGAAGGTGAAAGATTAAAGTTTTCATAAGCTGAAATAAAGCCATGAAAAAAAATATAAGCGACCAATTCCAGAAGAAGATGTTGATATGTCCATAAGACATAACATAAACATAATATGTTGAAATAACATTAGAAATGTGGTAAATACTATTTCCTCGAAGAGAAATAGGATTATGATTCTTATTTTCGAATACAATTATGAAGAATCCTCTTGTTTCATTGTGTTTATCTAATATTGGAGACCTGAAGTTCTCAAATAAAATTTATGCATATAAGTTTGTATTCCTAAAATAGGGGATTATATATCAAAACTCTATAAATTTGAGATGTGAAGCGTTGCATTATTAGAAAAGCTAATTCAGACTATGGTAAATCCTAACCATGTTTGCAATCGAACCTGAAGTTTGATAATGAAAATCAAATTGTATCATTTAGGATCTAAAGTACTAAACACAGATTTTACTTTAAAGTAAAATTGGAACATGAAGTTCCAAAAATGTTTGCCAATAGTATTACCTACTAAACCAAATAAATGTAAAGAAATTTGTCCACTCCAGAAGTGGTGATAATAAAAAAAATGTCTAGAAGAGATTTGTATATTTAGTAATGATAAAATGTCTCTAGAAGAGATTTGTTGATATATTTGATGTTTTTATTAAAACAAATAAATACGTAGAAATATATCTACTCTCCCGCTCTCTATCTTTTTAATAGAAAACAAGATATTCTAACAAGAAGTTTATTTCCTCATTTTTTCCCTTCTTCCATGCATTCAATCATGCCTTTCAAAAGGTAAAATATAATAGATCAAATTTGTTTCTTTTGGCTCATCAAGTAAGTATTTTGGATTCTTCATAAAATGAATGTTAATATTTATACACACATCAATTATGTTATATTATATATAAAATTCATTCATCTTTCCTCTTTCAGCAAAGAGATATTCCAATGTTTACTATTTTATATGCTTAATCTTTTACCTCTTATTGTCATGTCACAAGAATATACTTATTGATGTTATCAATAGCCATAACTCATACAACATACTTTTTAGTTGCCAAGTCAAACTATTTTGTTTTTCATGATATTATTCTTACACTATGTGATGTACAAATTTCCTCTCTCTATTTAGCTAACAATATGTAAATAACTGCATGTATTAATTCATATATTAATCAGTAGCAATTAGTAAATCATTAAATAAAATTAACTGATTAATGAGAATGGTCCAACAAAGATGCATATTAATACTTCATACATTTGTTCTTCTTTTATATCTCTTATCGTTGACAAGGATCATAACGTATATACATGTTATATATTCATGTTTCTCACTATTGCAGTTGTTATGAATTAATAAATGGTATTTAATACTACATATTCATATTCATAAATTTGCCTATATTATGAAAGTAAACATAATTAAGTCAGCACAATCTTTGATTATAATTCATCCCTTCTCCACCAATCAATCCATATAAAGGCCTTTCCATATTTTCATGGTAGTTTTGCATTTTCAAGGAAATTAATGAATGCAATTAATGAGATTAGATCTAGAGATATTAAAAGGAGGTTATAAAAAAAATTGTAGTCGCTTTTGTAGATTATATTTGGTTGCCTTTTACTATTTTGCAGCAATGTTTTTTTTCTTTTACTGTAACTACGATCAGATATGTGTTCTTACTTTATGAAATGCATTTATTATATACCCATGAACGATATTTTGATGCTTATGCATTTTTATTTCCACTTAAGTTGGTAATATGAGAAACATTGCCAAGCTTGAATTTAAAACTTTGGACTTCTTAGGAGATAACTTTTTGTCATAGATATTGGATGCTGACATTCTATTACAATCTCAATACTTAGAAAATACCATTAAAAATGATAATAATATGTCCCAATAGGATAAAATAAAGACTCTTATATTTTTAAGGTGTCATATCTACGACAATCTTAAAATAAGACATTTAACTGAAAAAGATCATCTTTACTTATGGAACTCCTTGAAGGAGCGTTATGACCACTAGAAGATGGTCAAACTTTCAAACACTAGACAAGAGTGGTTGAACTTGAAGTTTCAACTAATTGCAAGTTGGTGCTTATATGTTTTTCCTTTTAGAACTAATTGAAATAAAGTACCGATGAATGTTGTGTTTTAATTAGTAGTCCATTTTAAATTTTTCTGGAAAGTATTAGCATTTATTCAATGCTTACAAATTTTAATAGTTGACTAACTATATTTTCTTTAATTCTTAAGTTATGGACCATCAATATTTGAGTGATAATATATGCCTACTAGATAATGCAACTACTCATATGATTTTGAAAAACCAGAAATTTTTCTCTGAACTATCAAAAAAATATTTAGCTAAAATTTCAACCATAGTAAATCTGCTAATATAATTGAACAGTCCGGAAGAGCCCAAACAGTATTACCAAATGGTACATATATCTTAATTCAAAATACATTATACTCAAGAAAATTTAAAAGAAATTTGTTGAGTTGAGGATATATAGATGAATAGCTACCATATAGGAAATATAATGAAAACGTCAAATAATATCTTTGCGTTATTTCTAAAATTGAAAGCCAGAAGCTTATTTTAGAAAAATTGGGTGCAATTTCAACTTGATTATATTTCATGAAATTTGACATAATTGAATCCCACATTTAAACATGAGCCGGAAGCTCACAAATATCACTTGAATGCATCTTATCAATTGATAAAAGAATTATCCTCCTATTATTAATACGAGGAAGAAAACAATAATGAAAGCAAAAAGGGTAATCTGAGTATTTCAAAAAGACGCGGTTGAATGCATATGGAAAGAATTCTTATTATTAGCAGTAGAGATGTATGGTGTATTTGCTAGTAGCAATATGATAATGGATCAAAATGAGAATCCAAAGATGATTATTATTTAATGTGACAATGTTCCTCAACATTGAGGGGGAGGATAAAGGGATACAAGTTCACTTTGATCATCAATGTCAAATATTTATTAACATGTATAATGATGCAAAATATTAAGTAACTTGAATAAATTATTAATAATATCCCTAGTAGACTTTCTCCAATATAGATTTGAATCCCTAAAGGATCAAAATATGTAAACCACATCTGAAATATGGTACAGAAGTTAGTTCGAAATACTTTTGGAGTAAGTAATAAAGATGCCAAATAAAGGAGGTGAGTGTTCTTGAAGAAACACTTAAGAGTGCTCTTGAAGAGACTAATGACATGATTGTCAAATTATCCTAGAAGTGGTTTAGGTACCTAAAACATGATAATTAAAGAGATCTCAATAAATCATGTCTAGGACCGACAAGAAATAATCATCGATGATAAATTTGTAAAAAATAAAGAACTTATGTTTATGAATAAATTAAGGATCTTTAATTAAGGAAAAACATGACTGGCCATCATGAATCCTTTACTAATAGAGAAATATGTACATGTAGTCCGTCAAGTAGCAAAAGTACTCGAAATGCTTAATATACCCGAAGGTATAAATATGGTTTAAATCATATTAAATGATGAAACTATAAAAATTCCTGAAGAACATAAATAACTTTGGTGGTTATAAAGAAGGAAAAGAACAAGGAGCATAGATTACAACCTACTTTTAAGTATTGTTGTAATGTAAATCTTGATATAATTCATGATGAGTAGATTACTTTCTATTTTTAAGTATCGTTATAATGAAACTCTTAATATCCATTGAAGTGATAGTTGCGATAGCAAATACTTATTAAAGTATACAAATTTATAAAGAATATATATAACTTTTTTAGCTATAAAGAATGCAAAAGACATGAAGTGTAGATTACAAATTTCTTCTAAGTATTATTGTAATGGAAATCTTGATATACTTCAAGATGAGTAGATTACTTCCTGCTTTCTAGTAATGTTGTAATGAATTTTTAATATTCATGAAAGATGTACAGTTGCAATGCGCAAAACTAATTTGAAGCACAAAAATGAAAGCACATGAAGTGTTTTTCATAAAAGTATCATACAAAATGCATAAAATGCAAACCATATTTCGAAGAAACAATCTTATTGTATCAAAGGAAACTATTAATAAATTGTATTATTAATGAGATTCATATTTATAGATCAAGAAGTATCTATAACCAATTTGAGTTATCGAAAGATGAATATGAATTCAAAGGAAAATTTTAAATCAGGGGGAGCATCCATAAGTATTTTATAATGCACCCTTTTTCCTTAACTAAGATTTTTCCACTGAGTTTTCATTAATAAGGTTTTAATGAGGCATTATCTTGATCCAGAAGTATCAACTCCCCAGTAACATTTGAAATTAAGTTACATTGCACTATTTCCCCTTATTTAAGGTTTTTCTTACTGGGTTTTTCTTACTAAGGTATTAACAAGGCATTGCCTTGATCTAGAAGAATCAAACGTATTTTCAAGAAATAACGTCTCAAATATGTTATTTAAGTTAAACTGTATTTTTATCCTTGACTAAGGTTTTTCCCATCGAGTTTTCCTTTGTAAGGTTTTTAATGAAGTATTAAATTGATCCAGAAGTATCAAACTCTATTTGATGCAGTAAATTATTGAAATATGACATAGTATATTGTACTCTTTTTTACTTCACTAAGATTTTTCCCATAGGGTTTTACTTAGTAAGTTTTAATGAGGCATTAGTTTGATCCAGAAGTATCAAGCATAATTTAAAGAAACAAGAAAATAAAATATGTCATTGTACTCTTTTTCCTTCACTAAGATTTTTCACATTAGGTTTTTCTTAGTAAGGTTTTAATGAGGCATTATTTTGATCCCGAAGTATCAAATTCTTTAAAAGGAATATCATTGTATGATATCTATGATTTCAAGTTGCACTCTTTTTCTCGTTCAAGGTTTTTCCATTAGGTTTTCCTAATAGAGGTTTTTAATAAGGGAACAAACAATATTCATAACCACTTAATGGAAGTATTAAAGCAAGATAATAATGAGAGGGAGAAATTGTCATGGACGCTTCAGATGGAATAATTTCTAGCTACTATATGAGCATTCAAGATTTTGAAGAGGCATATTCAAGGGGGAGTGTTATAATATATGTAAATATGTTATAGTGAATATGCTATGTATTGTTTTGTACTTAGTCCCACATCGTGCGATTAATTCTATTCCAAGCTCCTAGGCCTTTATATAAAGGAGCTAATGTGATGAAAATATACGATTAATCTCAATAGTGAATAAAATATTTTCTTCCTCTTCCTTTAATGTCTTCTTATTCTATAACAAAATGATGGAATTTGAACTACTGAACGTATATAATATCATTCAAACAAGCATACATTCACATAGATTCATAATTATTCCAATCAAAGTGAATTTGGAATCATTTAACTAGGATTTATTTTTTTAATCCTGGTTTAAATTCAAAATAATATTAAATAATTCAAATTTACAGTTTAAAAAAAAAATATTTCATCTCAATTTACTTTAAATGTGTATTTGGGAAAAGAAAAAAGTTGAATTTTATTCACTTTCTCATCTTTTACAAATATTTTAAACCTTTTGATTCAATTTTAAATTCAAAATAAAATCAAATATTTCGAATTTAAAATTTAAAAATACAAATCTCATCCCAAATACTTTAAACATACCTTTGGGATTTGCCAAATCAATAAGCTTCCGTTTTCCTAAATTTTCCATATAATTTAAATTCAAAATACACTTTTAACATTGTAACATCTTTTGACATATAACTATACATTCTTTCCAAACAAATTCAAGTTATGTGCATTAAAAGGATGCTACAAAGCCTTTTACAAAATCCCTTCATTTTTTAATAAATCAATTTCAACTTCTTTCACAAATATATTTCAAAATTAAATTCTTTTAAAACACCATACTAACTTTAAATATTCATAACATATATTCATCTCTTTCAAATCAATTATCACAATATAAATATAGTGTATTTTTCCAGCCAAATATCAAAAATATTATTCCTCGACCATAAATTGTTAAATAAACATTATAATACTTTTTAAAATATTTTATAACATTCTCCACCATTCAACCATTTAATACCCAAATGCATACATCTCTTCATGTATAATTCAGTTCAAACAACCATTAACCACAATAAACCATTCTAAACATTTTCGAACGACATTTCAAAGATAATCAAAATATAATTTCATCAATTAATATGCTTAAATATATCTAGTTTGTTTTATATTAAACCCTTTGATTTTATTTTGTTTCTCTATTCTTAGTAATAATTCTTTAAAAAATAATATAAATCCCGATCTATTTTGCATGGCGTTTATAATCACAAATAAGGAATTAACAACACCTTTATCAACCTGAACAACGTGGTCATCCACCTTAAACCTTAAACCTTAAACCTTAAAGCAAGCATAACTGTGATGCATATATATTTAATAAAAATTTATCGAGGCTAACAAGCTTATACCTTCCACTTCAAAGCATTTCATATGCCTAGCAACAAATGTTGATTCAAATTAAATAAGTATTGTCTCACTATAATTAAAATTTATAGTTATGCTCACCAAAATTCCAAAAGTTGATATAAAACTTTACTACATAACCACTTCCACCACCATACCAAATCCAAATGTCATTGTCGTGGCTTTAAGTCGTGATCGCTTTCCGCAAAATCACCGTACCCTAATTTTCATGTCAACTCGCCATTTAGATATAAGGTGGTTAAAACACATGTATGAGCCCGCTCAAGTTCCCAGACTTAAGCCTAACCAAGTCCTTTGGCCTCCAACAGTGTCATCTAAACAAACGTTAACAATGACCCAACATTGTCCGTCAACATCGATATGTGTATTTTATGTTTAATCATAACCATAGTAAGGTGGAACCCTAAAACAATCCTAATCGACCATAGCGGAGTATCCCAGTAATCCAGAGTCACATAGTCCATTTCTCATGGGCCAAGCAGCACCTAGGGCCTTTGGAATGGGTACAACAACACTAAGCCTCTGGACAATGCATGCTTTGACATTGGCAAACTGACAAGAGCATGCTTTGGTGTTGATAATCTTACAAGAGCATGATGTTGAGGACATTGACCCATACTTACTCCTCTTTAGACCGTTTGTAACATTCCACAATTTAAGACCCAAAATTTGTCACCAATTATGCTACTGTCATCGTTAGTATTGTTTTTCAACAAGAAAATACAATCGTTATTATATCATTAATCATTGAGAGCATAGGAACTTAAAAAAATTCACGAAACAATTTTAATCATTCATTACATGCTCCAAACCAAAACCTTAGATTACAACTTTTTCATCAAAACTACTAGTTACAAGATATAACTTCAAGGGAAAAATATGATGGTCCCCTTTTGAGTGATCAGATAACAACTTGCAATTATAAAACCCATCATTACATACATAAACCACTGTGCTACATAATGGAACAAAAACTAAAATAATATCAGCTTGAATCATGCACGTCTTCGATAAGCTTTTATTCGTCCAAAACCTAAAATCATACTAGTGACCAACTCAAATGTGTGTCTATGAGTTTAAGCAAAAATCAAAAGCTTTTGATTAGAATAAAAGTCAGATATGAATAATTTTAGTCATCCCAAACCAAAATAGATACATATGAGACCACGCCTAAAGTAGAATGGTTTTCCCCTGCTAATATCTTGACCATCAATATGTTAAACATATCATCAATAGATTAGGATGAGATTGGTCTAACGCGTAATGCTAATCTTGTTCATTTGCAACCACAAAGGTTAGATCATAACATAAACATCATACAAAATGTGTCAGAGATGAATAAGTCAATATTCAAAAGGGTTCAAGGGTTATCCATTCCTAAAACTACCCATTAATATAATTAAGGGTTTGGCTTATAGGTAATTACGTAATTATTATGTAATTTTAATTTTGTAAATGATCTTATTCGATATAAAATATGTTTTTAGTGTCTTTATATTTTTTTTATTTGATATAAGTAATGAGCTAATAAACTTTAAACAATAAATAGAAAATCCTTAGGAGTCTTGTTTTATAGGCTGTAGTTATGAAATGTTCATAACCATGAGTATTGAATCGTTACAAACAAAACACAACTCCTTAAATGTTTCTAGTTAAGAAGTATCAAGAAAAGGATATCAATACGTTTGTTGAGACTAGTGTATGTAATGCTCTTTATATGATGGACGATGATATTCATGACCGTTTGGGGCACCAAAGGATTACATATTTGTGATTGTTTTGAACGATCATAGAATAACTCAATGTGAGTCTTCTATAGGTTATATAATTTAGTTAAAATAAAAGATCTCAGGATAATGATGTAGGAAGTCTTCTTATTTGAGATACTATCGAACTTATGTATATAAACTTGTAACATCCTCTATCTTGAGGCCCAAAGCTAAGCGCTACAGATGTTGCAATCATCTATAGTATTAACTTTCTGCAACAAAATATGGCAATATTAATGGTATCCATAATATCAGAAGCACATGAATATGAAACAAAATCACAGATTCCAAAAACATCAACTTTACTAATTACATTTCGAAAACATGTTTCATATTTCATTACATAATCCCAAACATTTCTCAGGCATTGAACAAATATAATTTTTAAAAAGTACGCCAAGAGTGACATATGAAGATGCCCTCTTGGATAATCAGAGTACTAAATAGACAAAAACTGTCTTAATACATCATAGCGGAAATAAAAACATAACAACTCCTAAATAGCTAACATCATCTTCCTACTCATCTCCAAAAGCTTATTTGTCCACCCACTAAAACATGTAAATCCTCAACTCTCAACCTACTTAAATCAAATCCCGAGAGTTTAGGGCGGAAAACATAAACTACGAGTTAGACATAAAGCATGATGTGAGTAATACTATACATCTCGGTTATCTGATATTAAGTGAGACCACGCCACTTAGTGGAATGGGTTTCCCCTCACTAATATCTCTTTTTAAAACATATCTTTTGCAAATCAAAATCCTACAACCAAATTAGTTAAAAAAATAATATCAATATCATGTAAGCATACAAATAAGGTAACCAATGGACTGTCAGTCCGAACAATATAGTTTTGTTTGGCTAACTACCAATCTTTGGCTGACTCAAGCCTAAAGACAAAATAACCAAATAATCTAACTTCTGTTAGATTCTCTTCTGAACGGTATGTCCCTAACTTACTTCTCTTAGGGTCAACTAATCCTAATGGTTTTGTGGGCTCACTAATAACCTACCTTCATTCCGTATATTCCTTTCTATGTGTAACATCATTTTAGTCTTATCTATGACAAAGCCATACATAATAGAATTTTGGACCTATATTAGCTAGGGGCTACTAGCTAAAGTATAGGGCACGACCCCACTGTCTCATCTAATATTCAAATATTCGAGTCATTTACTTTGGGTCAACTACCCCATCAAATTTTCCATGAAAAAATTTCTTTCAAATTGATTTAACCCTTTTAAATCATACTTAAACAAGGAAAATATAATCTATGCTTTACTCAAATTGCTTTAACATGTTATATACTTTACACAAAATGTTGTTGATGAACACATAACACCCCTTTCGAAATCTTTGAAAGTACCCCTTTCGAAACCAATGAAAGTACCCCCTTTGAAACCATTTACAATAGTCCCTTTGAAAACTTTGAAAACATCTCCTTCGAAAGCTTTGTAAAACACTTGGACATCCTCTTTTCAAAACACTTTAAACATGCCTTTCGAAAACATTGAAAACCTTCCATTTAATCACTAAGGTAAACCTTTCAAAAACATTGGAAAACCACCCCTTCAAAACCTTTAACATATACCTTTGAAAGCATTAAGTCCTTTATATAAATCAAACCTTTCGAAAGCATTGGGTTCAAGTAAAAACATATGGAACAACCTTTCAAAACCATTTAAAACCATTCCATTCGAAACCTTTGGGTTTAGCTTTCAAAATCTAAAAAGGGTCTTAAAAAATCTAAGTCAAAAGCAACTCTTTCGAAAGAAATTTTCTAAGTAAAAGAAGTGGATGGTGTCGAAACCAAAACCATCAAAAGCATTATAGAAGCAGCTCAGGGTTTAAAGCAAAAACACCCTCTCGAAGGCATTGCTTCGAAAGGTTGAATGTGGCAGTAAGAGGTTTCAACCCCTTAATAAACATTATCTTAAAACAAGGGTGAAACCTCTTTTGAAACCTTTCTTTAAAACATTTAAATAAGTCGAAAGCTATCTGATTCGAAAATATTCTCTTCGAAAGCAAAGCTGGTGCATTTCCTTTTAAAATCAAAACGAGGTTTCGACCCCTTCGAAACCCCTGTTTCGACACTATACCTTTCGCCTATTCTCCAATCCACTACATATTAAGGCTTTTGATACCATGTGTATTGGTTTTGACTAGGATGGAGGTGGAAGTATGAAGTCGACAGGTAGCTGTCGAAAGTGGCAAAACAGCAAAACCTTATAAAAACAGATTTTTAACTTTAAAAAGTAATTTCTTTTCAACTAACCTGCTTTGTTTGTCAACATTTGATTGGTTTCTAATTTCTTTTCGAAAATATTTTCCAAAAAGTGCTGCCGAATTTTAGAATTAATTAATTTAAAACATTTACAACTTTCCCCTTCTCCTTTTATAAACATATAAAACATTTAAGTCTTATACCTTAAATAATTTAATATACTTATTAAAACACTTAGGAAAATTCTACAAAAATTCTCATAAATCACTTTTAATATGTTTTCCAACATATATAAATTTCTAATCCAAAGCCAATATAAAATAGCCGTTATTAATTTTAAACCCAAACAACCATTTTATTAACTAGAAAATTCATAATAAATCCACATTAATTCAAAAAATTGTGAAATCTGAAAGCCATCTCTAAAATATAATTTCTGACCTTATCTCAAATTCACAAGGCATTTGGATGTAGTTTAATAGTTTTTTCAAATCAAAACTTATCATAAAAATATCTATATGAACAAACATATTTCATCAATAAGCATATTTATTTATACAACATTCAAAACATGTCAATATACTTTGCAAAAATATTTGGGACTGATCTAGAAACCACAAATATCAAAAATATGAGATGTAACCTATTATTCATTTTTAGCTTGTGATTAAGGAGTTGAGATTTGATCTTGAATGGATTTGATTAATCTTCCTCTTGATCTTTAGCTTTTCTTCTTCTAGCTGTTTCTAATGGTGGCTGGCCTCTTGGTTTAATATTTGATTGTGAACGTGTAAAATGAAAGTGGCATTAAGGGCTTAGGGTATATGAATATAACTTACTCCTACTTTTCCCTTATCTATTTTCCTTATCTATTTCATTTTAGTCTCCTTTTAGTTCATTGATCCTTAGGCACGGCCACCCTATATTAAGAAAAATCTCAATTCTTTAACCATTTACATTATTCCATTTAATTAAACTAATTAAATATCCTAAATAATGTTAATTAAAATTAAGGTCATTACAAAACTATACTTTGATTATGGGAAACCAAATAGCATAACATAGTTTGGCGTGAATAATATTATTCCCTAAAAACAAATACAAACTCATAGCGAGAACATGTCGCTTCTGCAAAATAGGATTTCCCCAACTATCACAACAACAAGCATCAATATCATACCAAATGGTTTATCTCAAACATGTTAATGGGTCACAACAACTTAACTTGCATAAGTAAATACAAATGTTCTATTCTAACA
Source organism: Allium cepa (assembly GCA_030765085.1). Taxonomy (NCBI): domain Eukaryota; kingdom Viridiplantae; phylum Streptophyta; class Magnoliopsida; order Asparagales; family Amaryllidaceae; genus Allium; species Allium cepa. The sequence goes on from CM060943.1 coordinate 438,036,563, forward strand.
TTTTTTCTAAAATTATTAATACCACATTGTATAATCATATTTCTATGTCAACCAGACATCATATTATCGGATGTCATTTAATTTCACATTCATGCATCATTGTTACCTCATAATTAGGTTTCCATTCCTTATTTAACTCTATAACATGTATGTGAACTCTCTTATGGGGATCCATTGTTCCTAGGCCCACCTTATACACTTAGTAGCTGGATGTGTACTCAAGCGCAAGTAGACAAGCTTCCTAGTTTATAACACCTAAAGCTCTCACAATCCTGAAATGCCCGTGGTTTTATGTTGTTATTCATTCATCATCCCATTTTATATCCCCATCGTATGCAATTTCACTCACTTGAGAGTTGACCCCAATTATCCCCACTTTAACATAATTATTAAACACTTAACCATTTTGTTCCATTGGAAAAGACATCGGTAATTGCTTCATTTAGCTACCGCATAATGCTATTAAAAACTATCAGCCACGAATTATCAAAGTTATCGGATATTGGTTCACCAAGGCTATTGCACGCACATCGCAAAGCTATCAAATGTACTCTATAAATGTTTTCAACTATAATTGCTAAAGCTATTAGATCATAAGTCTTACAAGTTATAGATTCTCTCTCTATATGCTACTAGAAATGGCTTCTATATGATACCGACAACTAACTCCGAAAGAAATTGTAATAAGCTATCGGTAACTTTACTTAAAGCTATCAAATCTCATACTTGTAGGCTAATAGAAGTTATCTGGTAAAGATATTGTTTGATTAACTCAAAACTAATGGAATATAGTAAATCTTATTTATACATTATTCATCCAAAAATGTGTATTAAACATCAAACATTAATTTCAACAATTTCTGTACAAAAATTATCTAAAAAACATTAATAATTTACAAATTATAAATTAAAAACGTTGTTCACTAACACTCATTCTTTTTTTATTCTTGCTTGAAGCTTGAACATTTTTTCTATCAAAGAGTGGGTATATTTTGCTACAATCACTATTCTACTTGCAGCGTCCATCTCCTTATGCCTTATCTTAATTTTTTTTCTCAAAAGTGGAATTTCAGTTCTTATTTACAATGCATTATTCTTTACTTATTTTTTCATGTTTAAATAATAGTGAATCGTATTACTTAGATGGTACATAAGTAAATTGTCTCGTGTTTGATGTTATGCTTACCAAAATCCATAAGAACTTTAATAATCGAGATATTCAAATATCAATGAGAATCAAGGATTGCACTTTGGAGTCACATCTGTAACTCATATCAATTGAATAATCAAACTTAATGAAGTTATACAAATGTTATACAAGAAGAACTAGGACTATAAAATAATACAAATAGTTGTATTATTCACTATAAAAATACTTATATAGAAGGAAAAACTGGTAGAACATTAATTTAACACATTTAAATTAGTTTTGAAATTTTATGTACCGCCAGCTCGAATTCTGTGGTTTCTAGACTCTTATTTTAGAGATCTTAGATTCGAACCCCTAAGATATTAGTAAGGAATGAGATTGTATCTCCATGATGATTAATGAGTATTTTAAAAGTACTGAACTGTTTATGAATGTGCAAGTGATACTTACATACGTACACACACACATATGTATGTACGTATATAGAGGAAGGTTCAATGACACCCAAACAGTGCCGCACCCCTGTTGCCTCCTGATTTCCACCACACAATCCGAATTAAATAATAATGTTTTCTCTCTCTTTCTGGATTGTGTGGTGGAAATTAGGGGGCAACAGGGGTCCTACACTGTTTAGGGTGCCATTGAACCCTCTTCATATGTATTTGTGTATGTATGTATGCATGTACATACATATACAACAAGGGAGGGAGTGAAAGATGGGAGACAGTCTATTTCCCTTTGCAACAGGATCAAATCACATGCTCCCAATATTCTGTTATCTTATGTATCCATCAAAATCCATCCTTTTATTTACTAATATTTTACATTTTAATAATGAAATATATTAGTAATGGATTGCGACGACTGAGTTGGCATACGGTGACAACAACATTAGGGTTAGAGGATTTTCCCCCTTACACAACCCCTTTACATCAATCAATAGATCTAACAAATGAATGACTGAATTTAATAGCATTCTCTCTCATATTTTATTATTTCACTCTCTCTTACATCATCATTGTAATCTATTGACACGTGTATTGGATCTAATAGTTGGTATGAAGGGCCTATCCATGAGCTAAAACTAAAGAGGTTCTGGATCCTACCACACGCACATATGTGTATGTATATATATAGTGATAGTTATATCCTATTACAAGACCCGAAAATGAACAACAATGATGCCGTAGTTATCATCAGAGTTATTTTCAGGCGGTATAATAGGATTAATATTTTTCACAGCATAAGTAAATAAGAAACTAAAAAATAATTTCATTATTGACATGTTATTTTACCAATTTAACTTAGACGATTCTCACATAAGGATAAATATAGTAAGACATAAACAGTAATGGCATGCCTATATATGAGGATGCCATATTTTCGTCTTACTAGTTATATACTTTAGTTTATTACATAATGGAAATGAAAAAAACTACTAAATATAGATAGCCAAGCTTTCACCTTCGTCTTCAACTCCATTGTTCGTAATCCAAAAGGTTACCTATCTAACCTGGTAAGACAACAAAATCAGCCTACTCAAGTAGCACTAATAAGTTTATGGGAAAATAATAAAAAACAATGGGTCAAACAATAGCCCCAAAAGCAAATACAAACTCATAGCGATAACATTCCACTTCTGCAAAACAGGATTTCCTAATATTATCACAGCAACAAGCATCAATATCATACCAAACAGTTTATCTCAAACATGTTAAAGGTTCACAACATCTCAACTTGTATAAGTAAATACAAATGTTCTGCTCTAACTTTTTCCCAAAAATTATTTATACCTCATTGTATAATCAGTTTTCAATGTCACCTAGGCATCAAATTATTAGGTGTTATTTAATTTCACATTCATTCATCTTGGTTACCCCATAATTAGGTTTCTATTCCTTATTTAATTCTGCAGCATGCATGTGAAATCTGTTGGGGATCCACTAATCTTAGGTCTACCTTATCCACTTAGGAGCTGGATACGCACTCAAGCACAACTAAACAAGCTTCCTAGTCTATATCACCTAAATCTCTCATAATCCTGAAAAGCCTATGGTTTTATGTTGTTATCGTTCATCATAATTAGTTACTATATCCCATTTTAGTTCCATATGATCTCTCACATGCAATTCTACTCACTCGAGAGTTGACCCCAATTATCCTTACTTTAACATCATCATTCAACACTTGACCATTTTGTTTCATTGTAAAAGACATTGACAATTGCTTCACTAAGCTATTGAGTAATGCTATTAGAAGCTATTGACCATAAATTATCAAAGTTAACGGGTATTAGTTCTTCAAAGCTATTGCATGCACATTGCAAAGTTATCAAATATACTCTCCAAAAAGCTTTTAACTATAGCTGCTAAAGCTATTAGATCGTAACCCTAGCTAGCTACCAATTTTCTCCCATAAGCTACTGGAAATGGCTCCTATAGGACACCAAAGACCAAGCTCTGAAAAAGCTATTGGCAAAGTTACCAAAAGCTATTAGATTTCACTCTATATTGGATAATGGAAGTTAGCTTGTAAATGTATTATTTGCTTAATCTAAGCTATCACATTCTCCTTGTTTTAAGCCAGGTGAATAACTATCAAATTTGGCGGTGATAGTTATCAGTGAGTAGCTATACAAAACCGATGATGATAGTTATCAAAACTAGTAATGACAGCAATCAGTGTAGCTATTGAAATTGGTGATGATAGTTATCGGTGAGTAGCTATTGCAACTGGCGATGATAGCTATCAATTAGTAGTTATCGCAACAAGAGATGATAGTTCTCGGTGAGTAGCTATCAGAATAGGTTATCGACTACAATCATGGTTTTTCCATAATTAACTATTTAATTAATTTTTTACTTAATAAGATAATATCTTTTGACTCTATTTAACACTTATAATATTCTTATTATTTCTTCACGAAAGTGAATCAGTCAATCCTATCAAATTTCATTAGAAACTCTCTCTTTTCTCTTCATTTTTAATTAACTTCTTATTAATTATTTAATTATGCTAATTAGCTCTTATACCAGTTAATTTGTAATAATTATACAATTAATGTGAAAATTCCCAAAACTTCATAGAAAATCATAAAAAGGATTCTTTATCTTTGATAAATTTTTGGGCCAAGATAATAAAGTCTTATGTGTATTATTTTACTATTATAAATGCCTTATATTCCACTTGGAAGATTCATTGAATTCAGTTTATTCATCGGAAAATTGTCAAACTAAAATCCTTCTCTAATTCACTAATAAAACATCGTATTAAACTTTCAAATTGTTTCATTATCATTTACTCATGTTTCTACCTCTAATTAATTACTAACTTAATAATATTTCATTTGATACCATATTGATTAATTCATATATATAAAAATCACATTTTTACTTATTAGAAACATCAAATAATAACAAAATAGATGCCTAGTCCTGTAAGACCAACTATAGGGTTAATATGTCCAGCTAGATGATTAAGACTAACTTGATTCTTCACTTTAAAGTTAAAAGCCTCGTCGTTGAATTTTATTTGCTCTTCATCTCCATCGTTCCTTAATAAAATTTGGCTATCATAACTAATATATTTTTAGGTTTAGGAAATGATATGTTTTTAGGCTTAGGTAAATGATATATTTTTAGGTTTAGGCTTTATTTTGAATGAACATAATAGAAGTGGGTTAAGGGGTTCAAGGGTCAATATCCATAGGTTGTAGGCTCTCACTTGCCTGTTTAATTAATCCCTTGATATTTCTTAATACATTAGTACACGTATCCATTCTAAATAAACAATTAATCCTAGGCTAAATTTATTTATTTTATTATTCAGACTAAATACTATTAATTACCCAATATCTAAACCAATTAACCTTATAATTTTCTAACTACACTTTTGTTAACCTCGTACTAATTGAGTGATTAATATAATTGAATAATTTAATTAATCAATTACCACGAATTGGCTCTCTAAATAATTGGGTGTTACAATACACACACACACAGAGATATATATATGTATGTATGTATATTTGTATGTATGTATGCATATGCATATGCATATGTATATGTATACAGATATGTACGTATGTATATGCATTATGTGTGTGTGTATGCACTCACGCATGTCTATATATATAAGAATGAATGTATGTATGTAAATGTGTGTGTATGTATGTATGTATATGAACTCAATCTTCCTTATCAACCTTTTAACTATTTAGGAAAGGGATAAAAAGTGTCTTCACGATGGCAAGGCAGTCGATTTAAGGTGATAGCTGCTACGAGATCAAGGTGTTGCTATGAGATTAAGGGGGCAAAATCCAATTTGTGTAATTCAAGGTTAATTATGATGGCATCTTCGGAATAAGGTACATATTTTGTCTTTGTTTAGTTCATACACAACATACATACATACATACATACATATATATATATATATATGTGTGGGTGTATATATGTATGTACGTATGTATATGTATATGTACGTGTGTGTATATGCGTGTGTGTCTATATATATGTGTGTGTGTGTGAAAGTTAGGTTTTATAATTACATTTAATCAAACCGACCATTAGATACGTTTGTTTACTGTATGTTTGCTAAATCAAATTGTGTGAAGTCAAAAAACAAAAAATATGTCTATAACATGTCGATTTCTCAACTTTATCGACTGAATTGGCAAAGCAGATTCTTAAGGTAGTTTAGAGTTCGCATCCCGCGACCAAAGAATGTGATGATACTGTTGTAAACCCAAAAAATGGATCAACACACTGAATTGAGTGTGAAAGCACCAGCCCTATTCTTATAAAGCAACATATAGAAAATAAATGTAAAAAGAGCCGTAATAGTAAAAAGACAATATGATTTTTATTGTAGTTCAGCTGTTAATGAAGCCTACGTCCACTTTATAACTTTCTATTAACTAACTACCGTTACAAGTTGAATCAGATTACAATATGATTGAATCTAGATTAAGTCACAAGTACAAGAATTCACTGGAGAATCACAGTGAACCCCTAGATGATTATTGTATGGGTAGAGAAGAGTGAAGAATGATCCGTACAGAATTCCAGTAGCCAGTCTAGGACATCCACTTTATGTTGCAGGTAGGATTGCATTTATAGGTATTATAGAGCTATTATGCTAGCTCACTTTACTAGAAGCCTAAACTCTATGATAAGAAGGTGCTCTAAAAATTTCATAACAACCCAACCTAATCTGATAAATCATTAGCGATACATAGGATATGGATCACTAGCGATCCATGCACTTAGAGAATTTTTGGGCTTCTTTCTTTGGGTTGCAATCCTTACCTTATGTAGGTGCTCCTAGTGTAATTTCATAACTTGTTGCCTTGTTTTAGCGATGGTTCATATGTGGGTTAGATTGTTCTACAACTTGAACCAGATGAATGTTCACTTCTCGAACTAGGTTGCTTGGAATACTATGGAACTTAGCAAATATCCCTAAAAAAGATATTGGTTCATGACGCCAAAGGCTAGAACGATCCATGAGCTTCCCTATGGATCGCTAGTGACCCATCCCATTAATTGATTTTTGGGTAATTCTTCTTGAATCCTTCTTGGCCTATTCTTTTGGTCCTTTTGGTGGATTCTTGAAATTGTTTTGCTTGGCCTAGATATTCTAGCTCATCTAGATTCTTGCTTGGGTAAGAACTCGGTTAACATTTGCACTCTAGAGTATGCCTTCATTTAAAACAAGGTGTGCTCTAGAAGCAACTACTTTTGAGTTTCCATTTTATGAAATCTAGTTGATTGTGTCAAGGCTACCATGCGAATTTGGCTTTGATTATTCAACCATCTGTTGCGTTTTCGATATGAATCGTCGTAGCTCATAGAAATAAATCAATTTCGATCCCATAATTTCCAAGATGCTTGTAAACAACATGTAGATCATGCTTGGAAAATTTAGAGAAGATCGGTTGCAACCTGATGGATTGCTAGCGATCCATAGACTTAGCAAATTTTATGCAAACAATCCCCTACTTTGCTTTGCTCAAACTGGCCCTTCTCACTTGTCTTTATTCATGGTTCTTCGTATGACCCATGCACCACGAAACCAAACCCTAACCAGCCTCTACAACTATCACCATTGACCTCTATCACCATAGCCTACCACCGTCGATCTTAATTTCCCCTCGCCATCACCCTAAGCCAAACCCTAGTGCCAGAACTGCCGCTTTCTGGATCGCTGCCAACCCTGTAGATGGATAGCCCTAGCCTGGATCGCCATGAACTAGGGATTGAACCCGTTTTCTTTCGATCTTAGGTTGGTTATGAAATAGTTATTGTATTAGTGGTGATGGCCCCTGAATTTGGGAAGACCTATGAGGATGGTAAACAAAGCGGGTTGATTGCGATTTATTGGAGGTAGATAGTGTAGTCATGTCTTGCAATTAATGCATTTGGTTATCTTCATCTAATAAATCAAAATCAATTTGCATGTGGCCTTAATGGTTCCGATAAGGCGATTTATTATGGACTTGATCATCCCGAATTAGTTTCATTATTGCACACTCGGTGTACCAGTGAATAGAAAGAGCTTTATGTGTTGCTTTGGACAATGGATTCGTTCGATCATCTATCGATAATGGGTAAATGTGGAAGGAATAACTTCAATGAATGACATAAAAATCCTTTTTCCTTTTCTGCTATAAGTGAGCTATCTACATAGGATAGAATGTTTGTAGTTTTCAGAACCTCGAGCCATCTCATATAGATAACATACTGCATTTACCCTAGTCAACGCTTGAAATCCGACGAGTTGGCACAAGTCAACGTCTTTCTGGAATTCAGGAAATAAATATATGGGAATTTCTAGTTAAAAGTAGAGTTACCTAACCAAGTTAGATACATGTTCTGTTATATAGAATAAAGCGTCCATCATTTCAACGTAAATCAAGTGGAGGAAGCCACATGCTTTCGAAAGCAGAATCGACAGCAGTTATGCCTTCGCAAATGATTCCAACAATGCCTATTTCGAAACCATGGGCTCAATATGGTCAATTGGTGCCGATTGATTCGGTCGTCGATCGAACTCCTCAGAACTTTAGAGTTTTACTTAACCTACCAAAGAGAGCTTCTACCATCATTTCTGCTAAATTTCTACATAATATTGGCTTACATCATGGTATTTCGGATGATGATGTGCGCCTTCCCCCAAAAAATGAATTTTCACACATGCCACCTTAGGGTATGCCGCTTGCCATCGGTGCATGTGTTTGAATGGTGCAGTTCCCCCATTCAACCATTCTAGAGAGACACTCTTCTGAATTTGGAAATTGCTCTATTCCAGATCCATCCTAAATGATATGCAATTTTGACTTGTCTTCATGTTTTGTTTATGCAGACATTCAATCATGCCCCAAGGTTCAATGAATTGAGATAATTTCTTTCATTCAAGAAGAGAGATGAATGCCTATCTCTTGTGATTATTAATGCTTGGATAATTCACAAAATCGTTTTGCAACTCCAAAGCAACTTGTCCCAGTTAAAGCCCCAATATTTCTTCGTTAGATGTCTTAAAAGATTTAATCATCTTTGGACGGCAGAGGGTAAATTTTCTCTTTATTCGTTGAGATTTATCATGATGGTGCAGATTTTTAATAGACTGAATGCTTCTTGCAGTTATTCCGAGGCCAAATAAAGATCCATCACTTAATCCCACCTTCCACACTCTGAAGGAAAAAGATGCAAGAGAGAGATCGGTTAGATTTTGCCAACGGATGAGAATTTGCATCGGTACATATTATTGCATCCCGGGAAATCTATTGGCTCCATTGATGTTACGTCCCCTACCCATTCCAGGATTCAAACACGCTCCACTTCTTCATCACACGATTCCGAAGAGGGCGATCTACTGGGTGGAGAAGGTCCATCTAGTAGATTAACTGAGGAAATTCATGACCATAACTATTAGCCCGAATAGAATGCCCTCGATCCCAGGAGAAGGGGAAGAGGAGTTCAAATAACATTAAGGCAAGGTTGCGGTGATCATAGAGAAAGTGGAAGGTGAAATTGAGAGAGGAAGTGACGATGACCCCTCCTCTAGTGATGAGGAATTTAATGCGTGTTCCAATGAAGGAGTTCTCGAATCATGTGATGAAACTCCGGGAATGGGTCCTATTCTTTTGGATTCGCCTCCCAAGAGGTTATTACTAAAGATGGTCCCCCAACAACTGGAGGACGTAATGGTTCTCCACCTAAGGAAATCGATGTCGACTTTGGGATTTGAGCAACGTTAATGTGGATATTACATGACTCATAGGAGATGATTTTGAGTCCGAGGGATTATCTCGTCACTCCGGTCATGTTTTTTCTAGAATTAGCCTGACTCCCATTGTAGTCGTTTCCCGACCCGGTTTATGAAGTCCTTTTAGGGTGCCTTCGACACGTAACATACTTCACTAGGGTCACGTACACTCATATATGCATTATTTGAGCTCATTTTCTTCTGCTAAAGTTACTTCATTTTTTTTCTTATATTAGGTACCATGAGAGGCTTTGGACTTTATGGAGATCTTGAACAATTAATAGACGCACAACGAGGGTTGAAATGGACTTCAAGTTGCCACCAGCCCTAAGAAATTGACGAAGAATGAAGGAGGATAAAAGATTGGGAAGTTGAAGCTTGTAATTGGGATGATAGGGACCAAGGCAGAGTTTATAGGGGTGGCTATGAGAAGCAGAAGACTCCCGATGATCGGGAAGAGCTACCCAAAACGTCGAAGGTAAATTGTGATCCTCATCCTTTCGAGCACCATACATCTGCCCCGGCTCCAGTTTCTATCTGAATTGAGGTTCCGACTTCTACTGTTCAAATCACTCCATCAACCTAGACTCTATCAACTGATGCCTTGCCTACTTCTTGTTTTTCACGCCCATGTGGAGGCTTGCTTATATTCTCCCGTTTGGTCCACCTAAGCTTGAAGCTGCACTCCCCAGATGGTTCCTAAAGGGAGTTAAATTCGATCGTGACCTACGCTTGATTCGTAAGGATTCTTATATACACAATCTCTAGGTGATTAAAAGTGATTTGGATCAAGCTGAAGGATGGGAGAAATATGTAAGCAGTTGGCGGACACAAACCGTAAAAACTATCAAGAGATTCTGTCTTTCAAGCCAGAAAAGGATGATTATGAAAGGATGTTGACGGTGTTAGGGATGCGGATTAAGGATCTTAAGGCAGAAATAACACTAGAGAGGGGGGGGGGGGGTGAATAGTGTTTTAAAGAATATATGAACTATATGACTAAATTAAAACTTTCAACACAAATCTAAACAGAATTCTAACACAGAATGATCACAGAACATATAACAAATGCAAATAGTAAAGTAAAGCAAGTAAAAGGAAAGAACACACCGGATTTTATACTGGTTCGGAATCCTCCTACATCCAGTCCCGCACCAAGGCAATATCCTTGTACAGATTTTTATAAGCCAATATCCAAATTACAACCCTCAATTTCTAAGGCCTTGAGGAACCCTCCTACCTCCGAGTCTGGGGTAAACTCTCTTGATTTACGGGACACAAGATCACCCTAATACTTCTTAATAACAATCCTTTTGAATGGATAGACTCTACGGACTTTTTGAATACAAATTGATCCTATAACTCTGAATAGCACTTTGATCTTTAGTAGAATGATGGAGAATCAAATAGAGAGAGTATCTAAATGATTTGCTATTGAGAATTTGGCAGAATGATGGCACGATCTTGAAAATATGAAGTTTTATGGATATGGAATGGTGGAGAAGAAAGAGTGAAGAAAATAAGAAAGTAGTTGCTAAAAAAATTCGTTTTGGAAGCCTTTATATAGATGCACAACAGTCATAACCATTGGCGAAAGGTTTTCGAACGAATGGACGCTTTTTTTGAAAAGTAAATTTTGAATCCAACTGTCACTATGTCGACATGGGGTATCCCCTTATGTCGACATCCCTTAGTTCAAAATTATAGAGATGTTGTTTTGTAAAGACAATTGAATTTAAAACAAGTTGAAACTTCTCCGAAGCAAAGTAAAATGTTTAAACAATATTTTGAGATAGAGAATGAATATAAAACATTATTTTATACATACATACATACATATATATATATAATTGATATAGACCGTCAATTATATAAGTAATATTTAAAATCAGAATAAGTTTTGATGTTTTAAAAATAGAAGTTTTTAAAATCAGAATAGAGGAATATTTCAAGGCTAAAACAAAATTTGAAAATATTTTTGAAAACATGATTTTGAAAGCTAAAACATTTTGAAAACAGATTTAAAAGCATTTTGAAAAATCTATTCAAACTGAAATTGCAAGAACCTTCCTACAGAGCTCCTCCATAGGACTCGAGAACTTGTACAAAGTAGTTTAAACGATTTTGATTTTCGTGGGTTCGTAAGCCACTTGTCGTAGGTTTGTAAGCTACTTGTCGTGGGTTTGTAAGCCACTGGTTTCGATAGAAATTGGGTTCCATCCCAAAAGAAAACTGGAAGAAAGATGAGAGTGCTATTATGAAGTTTTCACAAAATACTAGACACTTATCTTGAGATCTTGAAATCTTGATTCTCTAGAGTCTTGAATCTTGAATCTCTAATCTTCATCTTGATGCTTGAGTCTTTATACTGATCAGTCTTCGATGATACCTGCATATACTTCCTATATACATACATACATACATATATATACATACATACATATATATATATATATACGGAAATGTTAGTATATATTTTATAAAGTAAAGTATAATAACTATATAAGGTTGTTGTCATCAAAACATCATTAACTCAGTTCCTAACAATCTCCCCCTTTTGATGATGACAACCTTTATTTATAAAATATTCTTACCATACCATAACTCCCCCTTACTCCGTGATTTCTTCTTAAAACTACAACTCCCCCTTATTCCATGACTCCCTCTTACACCAAGCAATTATATTTTTATAACTTTCTCCCTCTTTGTCATCAACAAAAACGACATTGCCGACGCCAACCACATATCCTTTAGAGTTGTTACCAAAATTGACTAATCCACCATCTTGATAAGTAATGTCCTTGAGTATCTCGGGATTTCCAGTCATGTGCCTCGAACAACCACTATCAAGTATTCATTTATCTTTCTCAATTTGCACAGTTTGTCCATTTGGTGTTGATTCGTCAAAAGCCATATAACATGTCTATCCCTGCATAACACACCAATTCGGTAGATAACTTGATTTTCAAAATAACTATATGCAGACTTATGATACTTTGATGAAATGCATATATTCAAAACAGTTTTAACACAATTTTCCAAAAAATGCCATTTTTATATTTTTCAAGTTTCAGATTATGAAAACAATGTAAACCAATGCTCTGATACCAATTGTTAGGGATGCGGATTAAGGATCTTAAGGCAGAAATAACATTAGAGGGGGGAGGGGTGAATAGTGTTTTAAAGAATATATGAACTATATGACTAAATTAAAACTTTCAACACAAATCTAAACAGAATTCTAGCACAGAATGATCACGGAACATATAACAAATGCAAATACTAAAGTAAAGCAAGTAAAAGGAAAGAACACACCAGATTTTATACTGGTTCGGAATCCTCCTACATCCAGTCCTGCACCAAGGCAATATCCTTGTACAGATTTTTATAAGCCAATATCCAAATTACAACCCTCAATTTCTAAGGCCTTGAGGAACCCTCCTATCTCCGAGTCTGGGGTAAACTCTCTTGATTTTCGTGACACAAGATCACCCTAATACTTCTTAATAACAATCCTTTTGAATGGATAGACTCTATGGAATTTTTGAATACAAATTGATCCTATAACTCTGAATAGCACTTTGATCTTTAGTAGAATGATGGAGAATCAAATAGAGAGAGTATCTAAATGATTTCCTATTAAGAATTTGGCAGATTGATGGCACGATCTTGAAAATATGAAGTTTTATGGATATGGAATGGTGGAGAAGAAAGAGTGAAGAAAATAAGAAAGTAGTTGTTAAAAAAATTCGTTTTGGAAGCCTTTATATAGATGCACAACAGTCATAACCATTGGTGAAAGGTTTTCGAACGAATGGACACTTCTTTTGAAAAGTAAATTTTGAATCCAACTGTCACTATGTCGACATGGGGTATCCCCTTATGTCGACATCCCTTAGTTCAAAATTATAAAGATGTTGTTTTGTAAAGACAATTGAATTTAAAACAAGTTGAAACTTCTCTGAAGCAAAGTAAAGTGTTTAAACAATATTTTGAGATAGAGAATGAATATAAAACATTATTTTAAATATATATATATATATATATATAATTGATATAGACCGTCAATTATATAAGTAATATTTAAAATCAGAATAAGTTTTGATGTTTTAAAAATAGAAGTTTTTAAAATCAGAATAGAGGAATATTTCAAGGCTAAAACAAAGTTTGAAAATATTTTTGAAAACATGATTTTGAAAGCTAAAACATTTTGAAAACAGATTTAAAAACATTTTGAAAAATCTATTCAAACTGAAATTGCAAGAACCTTCCTACAGAGCTCCTCCATAGGACTCGAGAACTTGTACAAAGTAGTTTAAATGATTTTGATTTTCGTGGGTTCGTAAGCCACTTGTCGTAGGTTTGTAAGCTACTTGCCGTGGGTTTGTAAGCCACTGGTTTCGATAGAAATTGGGTTCCATCTCAAAATAAAATTGGAAGAAAGATGAGAGTGCGATTATGAAGTTTTAACAAAATACTAAACACTTATCTTGAGATCTTGAAATCTTGATTCTCTAGAGTCTTGAATCTTGAATCTCTAATCTTCATCTTGATGCTTGAGTCTTTATACTGATCAGTCCTCGATGATATCTGCATATTTCCTATATACATATATATATCTATCTCTATGGAAATGTTAGTATATATTTTATAAAGTAAAGTATAATAACTATATAAGGTTGTTGTCATCAAAACATCATTAACTCAGTTCCTAACAGACGGTACGTGATGCAATAATTGATCAACAAGCAAAAGAGATATGCTATCATTCAAGGTAGTGAGTCAAAGATAGTTTGCTAAAGGAATTGAAAGAGGCTCATGCAAAAATTAAAATCGTGTTCAGAGATGAAATCAAGAAAGCCCATGATGATGAAGTCAAGTTGAGAAAGGAGCTAAAAACCCGAGATGAGATCATTGAGGCTCAAAAGAGAACCGTTGCTGGTCTTGATGAAACCGCGGAAGCTTATAAGAAAACAATTGCTGATTACGTGGGAATGATGGAATCCCGAGAAAAGACCATTTCCAACTTGGCTCAAGTGATTTATTGTCTTCGAGAAAAAGTTGCACATCTTAATGTTGAAAAGTCCAAAGTCCAAGTTGAGAAAGCCATTGTGACGGCGGACTACTTAGAGCTGCAAGATACCTTCGGAAGGAAGATGACGAAGATGGATAACACTATCCTAAATTTCTACTTCAACTCCTTGTTGCATGAGGGCAGTCTCTGTTATCTGGCCTCAAATTCTTTCATACTCTTGCTATGGTTTGGAAAGAGATCCTGGCCCATTTTCGAGAAGACAGGGATGCGTGCACTGAATAAGAGCTGGAGATGCCTATTTAAACAAAGAATCAAAGAGGAATTTGGTAGAGGGCCGAGAGATTATTCGGGTTGAAAGGGGGAGAGAAGCCACCGAGGCTAGCACAACTGCATCTGTTAAAGCATTATCAGAGCCTTTCAGTTATGGGCCTAGCGAATCGTCTAAGCAACTTCACGATCAGATAGAAATCATTCCATCTTCGACCGATACTTCTTTTTTATCCGTCCCTTTAGCACTATCTTTGAAGACTGGGGAAGTCTTGAAACTTTGCCCAACATCATGCAACCATCTACAGAAGGAAATGGTGGAGAGTACGAGGTTGAGATTCATGGTCACACCTCTGATGCTCGTAATTTTCTTGTTTCTCCAGAGTTTGAGGACTTCCAACTCACGTCACAAGAACAAGATGAACTGAATGCTTTTCTTTTTGATCTTATAGGACCGTCTTCGTTGCCTAGCGAGTTGGCAATTTCTCCAGTTTGGGGCCTACTGATATCTCGACTGCTTCAACATTTGTTTTTCTAGCCGCTTTGATCACCACGCCCGCATCTGGCTCACAACTAGGGCTGGCATCCGAGAAGATTGCCGTGTTGCATGGCCTGGATGATCCCTCCGTATCTCTAGAGGGCGATTTAACAGCGGCTGACATCAGAGAGGAGACAGACAATGCTAGCCAACCAGGTAAAACTGAGCAGCAGATGGTGGTAGTTAAGAAGGAGAAGGTAGAGAAGAGAAAGTATTTAATGAGCTCTCGCAAGTCCCATAAGTGCAAGACCAAGGGGGAGTCTTCCGAGGAGACCAAGAATAAGAAGGGGACATGGGCATTGAGCCTATAGCCAATATCTCTGGCAGCGATACGACTTCCAACGGGGATGTTGAGGGGAAGAATAAACTTCTGACCAAAGGCCGGAAAGGAAGTAGTGGCAAGAAGCATTGATGGGCTCGAGTGACAGTGGAGCTTGATTTTGTAGCATTTCGATTTGTTCGACATGTTTTTTGTACAAATGCAGAGTCTGCACTTATCACTTTTGTTGTTGTAGCATCTGTACTTTCCTTTTTGTTGGTCGGTATTATGTGGGTATGGCCTCTATATTTTGACTTCATATAGAATATGTTATGATAAATTAAAAGATTAATGTTTCTACTGCTATCTCTTTTGTTTTTTTTTTCATTTATCATGTACTTGCTAGTTTTTATACCTCTTATGTGTATACATAACACAATTGATTGTTCTTCAATTTCTATACTTCATATTGTCATGCTATGTTTTGTGGTATACGATGCGTTTATTTCCCTGATATCACGCATTACATATGCGTTTTTTACTTTTGCAACTAGATCTGTTATGATTGCCAAACTTCTTTGTTCGACGTAACAGGACCATGGAATTGTTTTCCTTTCCACTAAATGTTGGTGTATGCCCCCTACTTCACAGGGTTGTTTACTCCGAACACTTGATAAATGACGATTGATCCGAGCGATTCCTCTGATATCTATAGCTAAATTTTACTTTATGGTTCCTATTTTTGAGAACTTGTGATTCGAATGTCAATGATCAGAATTCTTCGCCGATTTATAGTTTTGCGACATTGCTGGACTCACGTTGATTCTTTTTTATAGTGAGAGTTGATCCTTGCTAGTCTTGTAATAGACTATTTTCTCTGTGTTGTCGGGACAATACTGGTACTTAGAAAATCTTAATGGTTTGCTGATGATGTTAGGGAAATATTAATAAGTGCTTGCACGACTTATGAAATGTGCAGCTTTTGAGAGTGCACGCTTACGAAATGCGCGGCTTACGAAATGTGTGGCTTTTAATTCCAAGTTGATTTACTTTCATCGACTTGGAGAGTTGGCAGAGCGTACTTGGGTGTGGTTTCACTTCCCCAAATAGTTAATGAATGATTTTGAGTCTGTTTACTTTCGTCAACAAGGAGAGTAGGAAAAGCGTACTAGGGTGTGGTTTCATTTTCCTAGGCAATGATTGAATGATTTTAGGTCGGTTTACTTTTTATGACCATGCGGGTAATTTATATGAACATGGTTTTATTGGTTCAAGAAACTAAAGAGATTTCATTGAAAAAAGGGTCGGTGGAGAAAATTGGGCCTATTTAAAATGTCCCCAGTGTAGTCGGGGGGCTTATTAATTTCTAGAAGGACAAACTTTGCAGTCTTATTGGTTTCTAGGACACACATCCATAGAAATTAATTTCAAGGCCAAAGTTAGCAGAATAATTACTTTTAAGGACAAAGTCAGTAGTCCAATTACTTTCAAGACATAATTTCATAGGTTTTTAGGCCCTTAGAAACTAATAATTTTTTATTTTTTCCTTAAAAGTAATTATTTCAGTTGTATGTCCTAGAAACTAATTTCAATTGCTAAAGAGGCCCTTGTGGCTAATTTCCACTTGTGAAAATATGAGATACATATATAAAGCTAAATTAAGTAATGCTTGAGTGAGTCGTTGTTCCAAGCATGGGGAATCTGGATTCCATCGATTATGGTCAGCTTGAAAGTGCTATCTTTGAGCTTTTTGTCCAATTGAGCAAGGCCCTTCCCAGTTAGGTCCAAATGTTCCTATAGCTGGATTTATCCATTTCAGGATAAGATCTCCCACTTTGAAGATTTGGTTGTGGACCTTGGATTTGAAGGTCATTGTTACCTTTTTCTAGCGAGCCGCGGTCCTTAGCTCGGCTTAGTTCTGTTTCTTGTCAATCAGATCAAGTGACTCGAGCAGGAGCTACTCATTCTCTTTTTGATTATAATGTCATTTTTGATGAGAAGGAACTTCCAATTCTACTGAAATCATTGCTTTGGATCCGTATACTAGGGTGAATGGCAAGTCTCCAGTTGCTAACTTATGCGTCGCTCGGTAAGCCCATAGCGCAAGAGAGAGCTCATCAACCTAGTTTCCTTTGGCTCTCATCAGCCGTTTCTTGTTTCTTGATGGTTGACTTGATGATTTTGTTTGCCACCTCCACTTATCTATTTTCTTGAGGGTGTGCCATTGCGGAGAAACTCTTTTCGATGCGGAAATGCTTGCAAAAGTCCTTGAATTCAGAGCTTTCGAACTGAGTTCCATTATCTGTGATGATTTTATATGGCACTTCAAACCTAAAAATAATATTTTTAGTGACGGAGATAACTAATTTCTTAGTGGTAATAGTAGCTAGAGGCCGCTTCTCCCCATTTTGTAAAGTAATCAACAGCAATAATAGCATATTTGGCTCCTCCTTCAGCAGTTAGGAGCACATCGATCAAGTCAATTCCCCAGACTGCAAATGGTTGTGGGTCAAACATTGGCATAAGTTCTATGGATGGAGTTCTTTGTATGTTGGCAAACTTTTGGCATTGCACATATTGCCTGGCCTAGCCCGCTATGTCACGATTGATGGATGGCCAAAAGTAACCGTATCGGAGGATCTTCTTTGCTAGAGTCTACCCTGCAATGTGGTTTCCACAATCACCTTATCAGACTGCTCTGAGGATCCTTTTGGCTTATTTTTTGGTTACACATTTTATTAGGGGAGTAGAAAGTCTATTCCTATAACAAATTCCATCCTGCAAGACAAACGGTGGTGCTTTCTGGAGTAGCTTCTTTTCCTCGTTCTAATCCCTGAAGAGTGTACCTTTAATCAGGTAATCTTTGATCGACGTCATCCATGATTCCTCTTCCATTATAGTTTCCATAATCCAATCAATATCCATATCATCTATGCTGGGTGATGTAAGTATTTCGACTGGGGCCAGTCCCATTGACCGAGCATCTCTAGATCTGGCTAGTTTGGCTAGGTGACTCGCTTGCATATTATGTTCTCTCGTAATATGACTTGAAGGGTAGTGCCCGATGTCCTGCAACAATTCGCACGCTTTTGTCAGGTAGATGGCGAGGTTGCCCGTTACTTGGTACTCCCCTTTCATTTGGAAGAGGACTATCTAAGAATCGCTGTAGACATGCACATCTTTTATTCCTAATTCTTTTAATCCTACCATCAATGCCTTGTATTATGCTTCATTGGTGACAGAAAATTCTAGTCTTAGAGCGTAGCAAATAAATCATCCTTCGGGGGTTTTCAGTACCACCCTTGCACCTGAGCAGGATTCATTTGATGCGCCATCAACAAACAACTTCCACTGTAGCACCATGTCTGAAGTGCTTTCTTCTTCACCGTCCCCCTTGTAAATTAGACGATGAAATCTGCCAATGCCTGCCCTTTGATAGCTCTTCGAGGGTGATAAGTGATTTTATATTGGCTTAACTCGATATTCTATTTAGAAGTCGACCTGATGTCTTTGGGCGATACAGCACTTGTTTCAGAGGATGATCTATCAACACCTTGATGAGATGAGCCTGGAAGTATGGTCGTATCTTTGTCGACGTGATCAATAAGAAATAGGTGAGTTTTTCCAACTCTGGGTAATTCTTTTTAGCTCTAGTAAACCACTTACTGATGCAGTAGACGGGTCACTGGACCCTAGCCTCTTCATGTACAATGCTGTACTCAGAGCACGGGTCGACACAGTGAGATAAACGAACAAATCTTTCCCATTTATTGGCTTGGATAAGACCGACGGGGTTTCCATATAATGGAGTAATTCTTCGAAGGCCGTTCGGCAGGCTTCCTTCCATCCAAAATTCTTCTTTCCCTTCTTCAATGCATCGAACAATAGTATGCACTTGTCAGTTGCTCGAGAAATGAACCGGCTTAGTGCTAGAATCTTTCCATTTAGAATTTGTAATTTCTTTTTGATCATGGAGGCTTTGATGTTCCTTAGGGTGGTGGTCTATTTCGAAATGGCTTCAACGCCCTTTACATTTACTAAGAAACTAGGGAATTTGCCAGAAGCAATGCCGAAAGAGCAATTCAACGGGTTGAGCTTCATTCCATATTTCCGCAATATTTCAAACAACTCTACGATATTATTTAAGTGATTCTCTAATACACGTAATTTGATAAGCATGTCGTCTATGTATACTTCCGTTGTTTTCCCAATATGATCTTTAACCATTGTGTTTACCGGTCATTGGTAGTTTGCCCTCTCGCTCTTTAGTCCGAAGGGCATGACTCGATAACAGTATAATACATGGTCGGTAATGAAACTAGTATTCTCTTGATCGGGTTCATGCATCATGACTTGGTCATATCCCGAATAGGCGTTTATAAATGATAGTAGCTCATGGCCTGCTGTGGTGTCAACAAGCTGATCGATCTTAGGCAATGGAAAGCTATCCTTTTGGTTGGCTTTGTTCAAAGATGAGTAGTCAATTCAAGTACGCCACTTCCCATTGGACTTCTTTACCAAAATCAAATTTGATACCCATACGGGATAGGTTGCATCACGGATGAAGCCATTTTTCTAGTAGCTTATCCACTTCCTCTCTTAGTGCAGCAAACCGTTTTGGTCCAAGGGTGCACCTCTTTTGCTTTACTAGATTGTATTTAGGATCGATATTAAGTGCGTAACGCGCTATCTTCGACGATATCCCGCACATAACGAAATGCATCCAAGCGAACATGTCTAGATTGGTGCGTAGAAATTTGACTAATTCTTGTCGTGTCTTGGTTCTAAGTTGTGATCCTATTTTTAGTACCCGTGTCGGGTCATCCATGTCTCCAGCGATATGCACCATAATCTCTGTTAATGTTTCCCATTCCTCCCCTAAACTCTTCTTTCTAGGGTCCATAGCCATATCAAATCGGCTGTTCTTCCCATTTTTCGTAAGGAATTTAAAAGAGAGACACCATTTTGCCAAAATAATTCGAAAATCAGCAAGAGCCGGCCGTGCTAAGGATGCATTATAGGCTGATATTTCATCAATTATCATAAAGATTTGGGTGAGAACCACTCTCCGATCGCCCGTTTCAAGTTCAACAGGTTGATCGATTATGCCAACCGGTTGTAGTGGATGACCGGTGAATCCTTGGATTTTGGTTTGATAGGCAGAGACATCCTTCATGTTAAGCTTCATTTGGTTGAACGTAAGCTGAAATAGAACATTTACTGATCCCTCATTATCCGCCAACAGCGGATGTACGACAGTGGGTCCAATTCCTATCGTCACCACCATTGGATCAAATGTTGGAGCTTCTATTCCTTCACTATCCCATTTTCGAAACACGATGTTGTCATTGAGAATCCTCTGTTTTTTAGCGGAGGTCCCATCTTCGATTGCGAAGCAAGTTTTGTTCGGAGCATGTTTGAGTGAACTAGCATATCTTTCCATCTCGCCCTAACTTTTCTGTGCGGGATGAGGATCTTCTGAAATGGTATTGATGACAAGTCTCTGTTCGGTTCATTTGGATCCATCTTCGCTAGATCCAGCTTGGTTTTCTTGGGTGTTAGGTGCATGAGGTCCAGTTGGTTGATCAGAATTTCGAGGCTTCTTTGCGTACCGTTGGATCTTGTTTTATTTAATCAATTCTTCGATCACGTTCTTCAAATGGCGACACTCGCTTGTGTTATGGCCGTGGTTTTCTTGGAAGCAACAGAACTTCCTCGACTTACTTTGTTGCTTAGACTCTTCCTTTTGAGGTGGCTTTGGGTACTCTTATGTTCCCTAAGTTGTTTGGTAAATATTCTCCAAGCTGTTGTTCAACGGAGTGTATTCTCCGCGTTTCAGACCTTTGAGTTTCCCACCCCATCCGTTACCCTTGCCTATGTTCTGATCTGGGTTCATCCTTTTGTTGTTCCCATCTTTTATAGTGGTTACAATAGAATTCTTGCTATTTTGATTGACCGCCACATTACTTTGAATCGATTCATTTGGTTTCATATTAGTATTTTTACCTTCTAACGTATTTGCCTCTTCCAATCTCAAGTACCGACTAGCCTTTCGACTGAATTATTTCATGGTGGTCGGTTGCTTCATTTTAATCCATCTCCTAATATCTATCTCTGAATGGATCGAGCGGACTAAAGCCGTGAAAATTTTATCCTCATCTAGGTTACTCGCTTCGGTGATGGTTGTGTTAAAATGTTTCATGAACGATTTTAGTGATTCATTGGGTCCTTAGAAGTAACCGAATAGAGACATCACATCCTTTGACTTAGCTATAGACAGTCTAAATTGATCCAGGAACTTCCTGGCTAGCTCATCAACGATTGTGATAGATCGCGGAGGGAGTTTGGTAAACCACATGGAGGCAACTCCTTCCAAATAGATGGGGAAGCATCTGCAATGAACTGCTTTGCACCATCCAGATTCCAAATATACTTGTACAAGTGCCGTTGAGGGTTAATAGTTCCATTATAGGAGGGTATGGCTAGTGGGATAGTGAATTTCTTAGCGTACTCCGCCCTAAGATATATTTAGCAAACATAAAACAAAGGCTCAAGAAACCTTGAGAAGCTATTTACAAGATTCAATGTAGCAGCAGATGCAGTCAATCATCCGGATTCATCGTCAATCCTAATGGCGGCAGGATATGGAGTCGCAAGCAAGACCGACTTCAAAGTTACACTTGAAAGGGATTCACCTATGGATTTTACGGAAGTCTACCATGAAGCTGAGAGATATTTGCGTCAGGAAGACGCTGATGTCGACGATGCTTAAGTTAATGATGTGGATGATAGTGGACTATCCGAAGCAGGAATAAGTAAGGATGAAGGGAAAGGAAGAATTGATAATGACATTGGAGAAAAAACAAAAAAGAGGGAGCTGAAATTCTGTTCCTAAACTGATTTGACCAAGACCTCAAAAAGGATATATCTAGACACTAGGGGGCAAATCCCTATCAGAAGCCTGCAAGAAGAGAACCTATTGATTGGGAGAAAAGATCTGGACATTTTGCATTTTTCATGAGTTGGATGGACATAAACAAATGAGTGCCGACACCTTCATAACCTGATAGAAGAACAAGTTCAGATCAACCAGCTGCCATAGTGCGTGAGGAACAGAACTATGATGGTGTAGCCGGAAGAGCCACCATCCGCAGCTAATGCATTAAGGATCTCCCAGGGATCTAGGCCAAGACCGATAATCCTAAGATCAGGATGGAAAGGAGTCAGATCCGACTCCCATGCTCTGCTTGTCATTTCTTTATTGAACTTTTCTTTCCGTATTCATTGATAAAAATAATAATAACCTCATACCACTCACATGTTTACGGGATTCCAAACGGTCCCTAAGCATGCCCTGAGTTGGATGCCTGAGATCACTATTTAGGACAATAATAATCTTAGGCCACTCAGATGCGCACAAAACCTAGAGTGATCCCTAGTTACACTCTTGGTCGGATGCCTAGGATGAGCACTTAGAATTTCTGCTTGTTTGCTTTGATTTGATTTGAGTATTTGAATTTTAAAAAATCCACATTGAATGTGATGACTAACCTTAATTGCTTTAGTCCCATCCAGAGAGAAGGGACCGGAGTGTAGGGTGTAAGTCCCCTCGTCAGAGAGTGAGTGGATGGACTTGTGCAATATTGATCGTCTTAGAGTCCCGACTGGAGAATCGGGACCGCGGCGCATGGTCCAAGCTCCCTTGTCGAAAAGCGAGGTAATTCTTCTCATTGGAAAGTGACCGGATGAGCTAGCCTGACTGCTAGGTTCCTTTGTCGAAGAGCGAATGGACTCAGCAAGAATCCAGAGAGATCGAAACCCTGGATTGGACAATAGATGATTCAGAGAGATCGTCCTCTTAACTTAAACATTGAGCGGCCTACAGAGATCGCACATTAAACTGAATATAAAATGATGTGGAGAGATCCAACCTTAGAATGGATATAGACTCGATAAAAGGATATGAGCGCCTTGTAACTAGAATAAAACAATCAAGTACTGGATGAACATGGGATGATTTTAGGTATGTGATGTAATAACTTCGAATGAAATCGGAATGATTGTGAACTACACTTAAGTAAAGACTATAGTATTAGTTGTAAAAGGATTGGAACGACCTTTGATTTACAAGAGAATCAGAAGGAATGTGACAATTCACTAATTTTAAAGCAGTTGGAAAGCTCGTCTATCGAAGACTGATGTTTGGAACTTGTTCTCGGGCAAAGCAAATCTTACATTCGAAAGGCATACTTTGGGGGGCAAGCGTTAACCCTCTTTTTAGAAAAGTAGATTTCAATTGGAATAAGAAGGTTCAAACGAGGATGAAATGGCTTAAAATCTAGAATGCACACTCAAATGAATTAAGGAAATAGATTGGGAAAATTCTTGCCAAAATATGCTAAGTCTGTAACTCAGTACCAAGTTATTACCAAAGCAGTTTTAACTTGACTTAGAAGATTAAAACGGAATCAGAATGTTGTTAAAATTTGCACGTGCACTTTGGAAAGGCAAAATAAGGACTTGGAAAATTTTCATTATGTTTGGGCCAAGCACCTTAACTCGGTTTCGAGTTACGGCCATAGGTCGGGTATAACCTATGAATGCTCACACATTCATCTCCCAAAATTCATATATCACTCAAGCTACTACATTGATTTACGATCAAGTGATTTTCCAAGGATTTGACGAGGATTGGCTGGAATGAAGCAAAGGAAATTGAATATCTAAAAGATCGCACGACTTAGCTCGAAGAAGACGGAAAAGTGGTTCGAACAACTCAATTGGAAACTAGAAAGAGCATGCAAGTGGAGTGGTGCAAGTTGCACCAAGGACCATAACTAGGCCCGACATATAGGCTTAGATCGACATCGATTTATACTTATGACTCGGATTAGCTTGATTGTCCTGGTATGAATTAATTCTATCTGAAGGACTTCGTTGCTATTGGGCTTCTAAATCATACCTTCCTAATTCCTCTATAAATACCAACATACCTGCTACCAGAAAATGATCTTCTTTCAGTTGGATCTCCTTCAATACTCTTGTACTTGGAGCTTCCATTACACTTTCCTCACTCTATTCTCCTCAAATAACATTTTTATCTCCATTGTAAATCTACGATCCACTAGATTGTGCTAAATCAGATCTAACTAGTTGTAATTCAGAGAGAGAACAACTAATAATAGAGATTAAAGTGGACTTATACTAGAGATTATGCCAAACCACTATAAAAACTTCTATATGTTCTTATCTACTTTTTGCATTTTCTTTTATTTTTATCTGAACTAGTGCTTTCATCTTGATCATAGGTGTTGATCCATTTCTGGATCAACAATGATAGTCAGTCATTTAGCTACCTTTATCACGATGGAAGTCCCACACTTCAGCTGCATAAAGGCATTTGTACCATCAAATTCTCCATCACTGGAACCTTGAATTTATCAGGAAATATAGCCTTTGTTTTCTTCCTATAAAACAGAGTTTTAATCTGGCTTGTCTTTTGGGTTTGAATATAAAAAAGTTCACATACTTTTTCCAACTTTTAGGTCTAACTCTTAAGGAAATGAAACTCATTGTGTTGGCTTTTTGTGGCTAGTATTGATTTAGCTTTGACCTCATCACAGTTAAGAAAGTTCTTATCATTCCATAATTGATTCGCATGCCCACAAAGTTTAGGATTGGCACAAGTCATATTTCCATGTAGGTCTGATGGACATTGACTTGCCCGCCACCTTATGTTGGTCCTTTTTAATTTTGATCGGCACCGCACGTTTTTTTTCTTCAAATAATCAAATTTGGCATTCCTCTTTTAGGGATTTCTATGACCTCCATTGTCATGTTTACTGGCCTCAAATCTCAATAGCATAGTCAGGTTGGGTGATTCGATGGTGAGGGAAGCTTAAATTGTCAAGGATTGAAATCGTGAGTTTCCTTGTTGAGTTTTTAGGTTCTCAAAGTCGTCCATGCACTTATTTAATCTCAAAAAACATTAGTTTTATTTGCTCAGCTTAGGAACACTCTTCAAAGTAATTTTACACATGGTATCCTTCATTGATGATTGGTGTATGTTGGTGAGATCTTACATATCACATTGACACAACACACAACACACATGATGTTGGAGCTTGTTCACATATGAGAAGAATACAAATAGCTAATTCTAATTTGCACTGTAAAATGGGAAAAGTAGAGGTCATTTTGATTATGAAAATAAAATTTAGAAAATGGTAAGAATAGAGAAGTCTATCTGGTTTGAAAGCTTTGTTCCTATTTCCACAAGACCTATTGAATTTTCTTTGTTTCGTGGTTCAAATGTAAAATTTATAGCATGAAAGCAATTTTTGACATTGTCTGTATTGTAACTTAATTCTGATTGAAATAGTGCAAAAATAAGACCCTCTTATGTACTCAGCTTCTGGTTATTTATGCACATAGATAGCTAACGTGGATGTTGTTCCTCAGTCTCCGAATTCATATACCCTGTCCCCAATTGATCCAACCCATTCATTTTGTAGGTCGGTCTCATGAATTAGTTTTTTTTATAAACAATGAATGGACTAGATTAGTGTGGGCATGTGAGAACACATGAGAAGGGGACAAAGGAATTTAGGGCTGTGCTATGAATTTTGACATTGTATTGATGTCATAGGCCTTGTGTCGGTGGGCTTTCATGAGCAAGACATTGATTTCGACTTTCGTTATCGGTCTTTTGTATTTTTGCATGGATCACAAGGCATGCTTTTAACCTTGACATAGGCTAGTTGGATGGTTGACATCTGGCATAGATCAAGCATTGTCTTTGATTATTTTGTGGATTGACACCTATTTGGGTTAATCTTTGCTAATAATTATGACTTTTCGTTAATCTTTAGTATTGTGCAAAAGTGGCCAATTGTTGAGTGTGAATGTTTGATGCCTAGTTTGGATTTTGCAAGTAGTCTTTTAGCTTCTAGAATCCTAAGGCAAACCTGCTTTATGTTACTCCGAGTATTGTGGTTATCGAACTGTTGCTCGTACATCCGCTCTCTGATGCATGTCAAGAGAGATTTGGTGTCATATATACCAGTACGTATGGCACGTCCATTGGACATATGCAAAGAATAATGTGTGTTAACTTTTGCTTAGTGCAAACTAATATGTACAAACGCACACAAAACTCAAAATGTACTAAATTTTCATCACTGTTTTTTATTAAAAGCTTGACTGCTTATATTGTTTTTAACCTTATGCATGTTTGACACATTCCCATGTGTCAGTTTAAGTAATGATTTAAAAAATAGCTTGTATCCACTTATTGATTATTACAACTACATATTATGAAATTTGAATAATTTTTTTAGCTTAACTAAAAATATACATTTTCACCTTATGGTTGAATAAACAACTAAGCAAACTCCACCATATAAATGAACTCGAAAAGTTGTTATTTAGCAACCAACATATACATATTATGTTTATTTGAATGTAGTTTATCAATGAGAATTAAAAACTTGAAATTTGATATATGATGGTGTACCTACGTTCATTGCTTATTAGCCCACATTTCAACAAACAACTTATTAGCAATAAAAGCCAAAGTAAAATACTTGAAAATATGTTGAAATGGTCAGCAATTAAGAAACCATGAATGAAATATATTTTAACTGAATTGAGTGGTTAAGAAGACCAAAGTGCAATATATCATATATTGATTGAAGAAAGGACAGATTAAAATATTCATGAACATTATGCTTAAATACAGTATACCTTATTCAAACTTATCAAGCTCAACCTTAAAGGTTGCCTTTCATCCATTCAATACCAATGACAATTTCAATAACGAAAAGCTAATAGGGTGATGATTAATAAGTAGAATAATGGAGTGTTGACTTAAGCAGCAATGAATCTGCAAATCTAATTTCATTAATTTGAAAAGACGATATAGATGATTAACTAGAGTACAAAACCAAAAAGAGTATCGTGGTGGATAGACTTATGGAAGTGGGACGAGTGGTTGATGTGTGTCATTAGAATATTAAAATGATAGACATACCCTTCTACCTTTTTTATTTTGAGCACGGGCAATTTGTATTTTTAAAAGTTTCAAATTGAGATTTTCATACACACACACGCACACACACACACATGATCACTACACTACACTACACTTCATTTCTGCTATAACTTTACTCTCTCTCTGATTTCAATCACCTATTATATTATTTAATTCGAAATGTGTTGTTGAAATCAGAGGGAATGGAGGGTGTTGTAAGAATGAGGTGTAGTTGATCCTTGCCAATACACACACACACACACATGTGTGTGTGTGTGTACGTATGTATGTACTCACAATCTATCTTTCCAAAACTTACTTTATATTGTAACTAGGTCGGTGTACAATGGTGGAAATAGGTAGATTCCAAATAAATACTCTAGTCGGGTCTCAGTGGATCAATGAAGTCGAATATATACACTAGATCCAATCTAGTTATTTTAAATAAAATCATATTTTATTTAATTTTCTTGATTTAATTAGTTAATATATATTAATCAAATTGACATTTATAATCTTTAAGTATATCAATGCATATACTCTTGTGTATATACAACATTCAATGTCAACATAATAAAGTGGATATAGTTAATGTATATGTATGTAGATGTTAGGATTTACATCTATTACATATACATTCGTCATTTATATATGTTTTAGTAGTCTTAAAAACATCATTTAAAACGTAATTATATGAATGTAAAATACATAAATTTGAAATTAATTGTGTATATTAAATGAAACAAAATATTAAAATATCCCATTTAATTTTGACTAAGTCAACAAGATTTAAATTAAATTTTATATTTAAAATATCTAATTGAGACTTAGTTAAAACATTTATAATTTAAATCCAGATCTTTGAAATATTAATGAAAATTTCTATATTAAACTCAAAATTTATAATAAAATAGATAGCTAAAAATAAATATTATTGTAATATATATACGTGAAACCGTTTAAAATGCATAAATAAATTAATATGTGTATTTAATTATAAAATAAACACTATATATATATATAGATGAAAATTTCTTTTGGCCATTAAAACAATATTTTTTAATAAGAAGCTAATTTAATAAATAAACATAAGCATAAATATAAATTATAATTAAATGTAGAAACTATTTTATACATTAAATAAGTTATATATATATGTATAAAAATAAATATGTTTCAATTTTTTTTATAAAACCAAATATAATTTTAGTAATTTAATTTATACACATGTTTTATATATTTTAAATGAATTTTGATTTTAAAATTAGTAAACAACTATTTAAAAATGTAAAAAATTAACTTTATTGTTTAGAAAATTATAAAATATTTATATAAATATATATTTATATGGTTGAATTAATATATATATATATATATATATATATATATATATATGATTTTAAACTAGGATTCGTAATCAACATTATGTAAAATATTTGTTTAACGTAATCTAAAACATATACAATTGAAGTGGGATTGCAATACATACACATACACACATACACATACATACATACATATGTAATTGTTCTATGGATGATCAGATAACATATATATATAAGAATATAAAAATATAAAATTGGAATTATACCTTAAAGATATAGCCTTTAACTGCACCTTGATTAGAGAAATCTCCTAGACCTGAAGGAATCGTTCACCCGACTTTGCTATGATCATGTGTGCCACTGTTCTAGCTTATTTTGATGTTATATGTGCTATAGATTTTCGGCTAAGAGATGGAAATAGAGAGTTGCTCACAACCATAAATAGAGGGAAGAAGCAAGAGATATAAGAGTGGAGGTCAGCTTGGTTTTTATATAGAGAGGGAGAAAAATTGTCTACCTTTTACTCTTTCTTATTCAACCAGGTTGTTGAATCGAGATCTGAAATTCAAACCCCTTTTACCCTATAAATGATTGACCACGTACTGGACCCATATGGGCCAATAAAAAACTCACGTCCATTCAATAATTAATTTCATTTAAATCACATTTAAATGCGTATTGAAATAGTGTACCGATACACATATATATAGCTTTTATATAGGTACCTAATTGATTACTAATGGCATAAAAAAAATACTAGTAGTACCCAGAACATCAAATATATAAATAATTATTATTCAAAATATCAATTTGTTCAATTAGTTATCAAATTTTATAAACTAATTAAATCGCGTGTTGTTTTAGATAATTCACTAATACGGCTGTGTAACTAGTAGGTGTAAATTTTATAAGCGTTAATATCGAATAATTCTAGTATTAATGTCCATACATCTCCTTAGCTAGTGGTGTGACAGTTTGGCCGTATTTATCACTTATAGATCTTCATTGGTAAAATCATATCTTACATTTTAGACAATACCTAGTAGCAACGATTATTTACACAGGTTCTCTTTGTCAACACCATATCACTTTAGGATTTATGAGATTTGGTTTTGGTCAAAATTCCAATACCATCCACATACCACTCGGTCAATCCAAAAACAAAGTCCTTAGTTCAATAATAACATTTATTATTAACTGTACTACTCAGGCCAGAACTTTTGACGTTGATTTGACCGTGATACTAACCTGACACAATAGAGGAGACGAATGCTCTATTCAATAGTCACTAGATGGTCGTTGTGCCACGATCTAACTATAATTTAAGTAGAGTATCCATATAGGAGTTCCACGGTACTCTCAAGTTGATAGAATTGTGTAACATCAATACATTGAGATTTCTTGTTTGACCTAATTGTTATTAATCAACATGAAACTCTAGGATGAGTCATTCTATAGTTATGTAATAACCACGAGTACGTATCCTCTTAGTTCCCCTAACATCCATCAATAATACAATGCCCACTTTTGTAGAGCATTACATACTCTGATCTCAATGGATGTATCAGTACTCTTTCTAAAAACATCTCGACCATGAATTTTTAATACAATATGTTATTATATATTGTGATGATTTTCTCATGATTACAACTATTTGTAATTATTATCACATAAAATTATTTAAGGATTTTCTAATTAATATACATTAAACTAATTACTTAATTAATTATATCGCTGTACAATAAAGTATATGTAATACCCCATGTATTTTAACAAATAAATTAAAGTAATAATAAGGGCAAAAATGTAATTTTACATTAAGAGGTAAATATAATATTATACAAATGTTAGGGTTAGGCCACAAGCCCTATTATATTGTGTCCATAATAGCGTTTATAGTTTAGAAACAAGTATGGCTTGTCAAATTTATAGAAACATGTCGAAAATAGCAGAAAATACGACTGTTGGTATTTTCGTGAAAATGGATTTTGGGCCTAGATTAGAAACCTCTAGTTTTTGACTATCAAAATGACCCTATTCTTCACACTCCGCACTCTATAACCCTAGCCTTCACTTCTTAAAATTCTTCATATTCTTCTCCCTCCTCAAACAAAATTCTAATTTAAAAATAAAATAAATCAAAGCAAAAAAAAAAGAAAAAGAGATTTAGAGAAAAAGAGATTTAGAGAAAAAGAAGAGAAGAATGTAATAACAAAAGCTTAGGAATCTAGAGGAAAGGATTTGAGAAGACAAGAAGAGGAGAAGCTATACAGGTGAGTGAATTGATTAGATTCATAGGTAATCTAATTTGTACCTGACCTAAAAATGTACTCTTTTAATTCGAGATAGAAGTTTTAATCCAAAGTTATTTTAAATGAATTAATTTCGGTTATGTATAGATATGATGGAAATAATAACCCTAAATTAATATATTATAATCGTAGAAAAGGGGGAAAATAGACTAGGTTAATCCACCCTAAATAAATAAATATAAATCCTTATTTGATAAAGTTTGGTTTGATTTGATAAAGACGATTTGAATTTGATAAATGAAAGTAATTGAATACTCCTTTATTTCACCTTAAATTGAATACGGAACTTAAGATATACCTAGAATTCTCGTTGGATACACTTAGGTAGATTTAAATAAAAAAATATGTAAATATACATATATAATCCTTGAAAATAACAAGTTAAATTGGTGTAACCAGGGGCTTGAAATACACATAGAAATCTTTTTGAAAACAAGTCCTTAAAACCAGTATGCGAAGTCATGAAAAGATGAATAAACTAACTAGAACAAACAAACTTTAAAATCTGGAAAACCTACATCGAACGTCTAAAATTTTATATCGTGCATATGAACTAGGGATTAAACTTTTGAATGTAGAAAAATATTTCCTAGGGAGCGATTAGTTCAATTTTGACTCGATTCAAACGTCTGACTCCTTATTCGGACATCTGAGATTGAAGTCAAACATTTGAAAATAGGACTTAGAAGTTTGAATACCTAGGGATTTTTTTTAATTATGTTAGGTGGTCAGACATCTAAGGTGGATATTCAGATGTTTTAAAGTCTTCAGCAAACCCAGGTTGAATCCAGGCCTAGTGCGGGTCTAGCACGACAAATTGGGGAAACTTGTTCCCACTCCTTTACTTTAAAGGCATCCATGGAACTGAAGGAAGTCATGCAACGAGATGGAAAAATATTATATGGGGCGACATCGTAGGTTCACACTTTACAAAGTTATAAAGCATGACATTCAATGTTGTATGCAGTTCTATCGCGTTTGTATGCTTTAGAGTACATGGCATTAACGGGGGGTTACTCTATGTCTTATGGACAACCGGGTCTAGGCATTATCTGGTATGCCTAGTATTGTGCATAGTTACGGGCACTAACATGAGGTAACGTGATATTAATGGGCAACTAGGCTTAGAAATTGTGGTGTATTCCCAGTGCAGTGCATAAGAATAAGATATCGAACCCCAACAGATGGTTACTCGATGTTTTTGGGGCAATTTGGCCTAGACATTATTTTGTATACCCGATGTTATGCATAGGATAACGAACGTGAGCAGGTTAGTCACTCAATGCTTTTGGGGAAAGTAGGCTTAGGCGTTGTTGAACCAGCTCAATGAATTTAGTGCATTATCGGATTATACGCTTGTGACTCGTATTCGAGGTTGTCTACTTAATGTAGAAGTTTTTTGGTTAATCGTTAAGGTTGTTCATCAGATGTTGAGTACACTTAGGGTGACTGTTACTCTAACATCAGGATGTGGTACCGTGATAGGAGATTCCTTACTAATATATATAGAGGGAATTAAAATGATGGACAAACTTTGAAAAAAAATTAGGCTAAAGGATACCAAGTTTCAATTTTGGGCTGAAGGACAAACTTTGAAAAAAAAATAGGCTGAAGGACAATGTTAGTATAACAAGCATTATCTTTAGTTTTACACTGTACA
Organism: Allium cepa; assembly: GCA_030765085.1. NCBI lineage: Eukaryota > Viridiplantae > Streptophyta > Magnoliopsida > Asparagales > Amaryllidaceae > Allium > Allium cepa. The sequence goes on from CM060943.1 coordinate 438,069,408, forward strand.
AAATGCTAGCTATAATTAGCATTGTCCTTCGGCCTAATTTTTTCAAAGTTTGTTCTTCAGCCCAAAAATGAAACTTGTTGTTCTTCACCCTAATTTTCTTTTTCAAAGTTTGCCTATTTTCCACACACACACACACATGTGTGTGTGTGTGTGTGTAGTCCACTAACACAAATAAGCAACCTATAGCAACTAGGTTATGTAGATTATAAATGAAGTTAGTTACTTATGAACATTATACACTATTAGTATAATTCATTCACCCTGTACCTTATATTACACTATTTCTATCAATCAAACTATTTGTATGTCATTTGGAAACATTGTTATGCGAACTACGTTTTGTTGAGGCTGCTATCTGCTTTGGACTATTTTTTATTTTTTTATTTTATTATCTTCCGTTATGAGGTCTGAAAGGGTAAAATGTATTAACTCATAGTTGTATCTAAATCATGCAAGCCATAAAACCTAATGACTCGTACTTCGTAGCACGCCGCGAGTTCAACGCAAATTTTGACCTTCAAATCGATGTGCCCATAGGTGTGGGTTGCTATAGTATATATAATAGAAATCAAATACCTTATTACAAAAAAGATTGATTATAGAGTTATATATGTAACAAATTACATAATTGACCCAAGGGAATAAACTAACTCGTTCAATCTCCCACTTGTATTTGGGGCCATTATGGATTTTCAACTCATTCCTTTGATCATTTACTTAGAACAGGTCGAGTTATTCCCTTCATGAACATGTATGCTATATTGTTTTATTATCTACTCTGTCAGTTAACACCTCTCCGTCGTAGATATATTGCCTTTATCACGTGGAACTTTTAGAGTATGTTTTTTAACTTCTAATGATCTGTAGGTTCATTCATGATCTATATTACGACATTGTTATTATATAACAATGTCAAGGTATTCTCAACATTTGGAATCACCACTAGTTAAGTCATAAATATGCACATTTTTACACATATATAGACACATTGGTTTTACTGCTATGCTTATTCAAGGCGATGTATATGGTATATTGGTTGAATTAGTTATAACTCTTGTTTGGAATATTTCCAACTTAGAGCTCCTTAACTAAGGTTAAACATGAATTTAGGATTGACGTACTATACTAAAAATCAATAATGAAGTTGTAGTCTAAACATTCCTTCATAAGGAGTTCATTGTTTTTATAAATAATTCTCTAGTATTTCTTACACACTCGAGAATACTCTTAATTACCGTTTAGTGATCTTATTTCAAATTTGATAGTCGCTTAATGCATCAAGTACATAAGCAGAGTATGATATGGTAGACAACACATTATATATGATAATTCCTATTACTGATGTATAAGTAATCCATCTTATATGCTCCATATTAAATATTTTAATATGGTGTAAGTATATATCATTTAGGATAAACCCAACATTCCTTTATATTAATTATAAAAGTTGTCATTTTCAAATAAATGTCGATGATTAAAAAACCAAACTAAAAACTAATTTTAACAAAGGTAAATCATCAATAATTAGTAATAGTATGTTGTTTACTTATTGTTTAGAAATATATTTATACCATTTTAGTGTTCTTTCTTATAGATACATGCTTCCACTGTATTTTGATTGAAAATCAAACTATCTGATTTCTTTGTCAAAATTCTTTCTCAATTATAATGCTTATCGAACGATATTGTCGTATCAGTTCTTGGATCTTATCCAATACCAACAAACTCGGTTATTTCTCCAACCGACCTCATGATGCTTTGGTTTTTATGTGTAAACAGTTTATTCTAAATTATTATTTAGAATTTTTGTTTCAACACATATGTCCCAATACTCAAAGTCATAATAGATCATAATTTTGCAAGCAAAATTATGAATTTACATAAGCACGTTGCATGACTAATCTGTTATATTAATTTTGTTAATTAAAACTTATGATGTTACTCTCATCAATGTTGATTATCACATTCCAACAGCATTGGTCTTCTTTTTGAAGACATTTTGTGGGCGATGGATCAAATCCATTTGGTACAACTATCAAAATTATACTTTAATAATGTACTTAGAATCCATTTCATGTTTGCGCATTGTGCCATATGACATGTCGGTATGCCTTGATAAATTAGGAAATTATTTTCCCGACATTGGTAAGAAACTAACAGTTTCTCTTTTATGTACGAGAATTTTTATTTGATATTCTATTAAGTTATGTCTGTTTTAGGATTAGCTAATTATATTTCATCTTACATAATCAGTTTTTATGATTGTCCAAACATTAACTTCTAAAAGAAACCCTTCAATGTAGGTGATGTTTCTTGAAACCACGATTATTTCTTAGTACGATGGAGCATGCATTTAGAATCATTTTTAGAACTGCCTTTATATATATGTATAAAATAGATTAAGTTTTGAGTTTATGAAACTCATGCTCATAACGTAAATTGGCCAATCAACATTGGTCGATCCCAAACCCTTTTGGGGTGGTCCATACAAGATCACTCATGAATGAAATTTACGTGCAGCCTCTCGACTCACACAACGTATCAGCTCCTTGATCTAGGATATGTTAGGATTTCTTATCAACTCTTATCTTGTATGATCTCATTAGCTATGCTTTAGAGATGTAAATTTAATGTATGTACTTTCTCTTAAGTGCATGTTCTTACAGAAAGAAGTTAACTCAACTTCACTCATCATCAATCGTACCTTGTCCTACACCATATCGATACATCATTATGTATCATAGGAAGGAGTAACTTTTTAGATTGATCTTATTCACTTTGTGTACATTTGGAACCCTTTCAAATATACTCACATATTCGATCAAATATAGTTGTTTTATTTCCTTTGTGCATTACGTTTATGACTTTGATTTTATATTTTTGTGAAATTATCATAGACACACTATTTGTGTATCAAATACATATGTTCATGTCTATTATAACGATCCGAAATTTCACTGCTTTGATTTACGAATACTTAATTCATTTTAAATATTCAAATAATTGATTTTACAATGGAAATAAATTTTTTTAAATAATGAATCATAATTATGAAATAGTTTTTCAAATTTATTTACAAAAGTATATAGTTCGAAGAAAAATCGAGAATATGGTCGGAATACATTCTCCAAATTTTGGACTTTTCGCCGGCTAGAAGTTGTCGGAAATGTCATGAGCTTTGTTATATAATATGACACATAAATATGTATTAGTGTGTGTATATATATATATAGAACTTAAGTCAATTTAGTGTTTAATGTTAACTAAAAAATGAAGATGCTATATGGAATATGGTTATGCATGAAATGACATCAAAGTGAGACATAAGTACATTAGGTGCAATACATGTACACCATGCATTCAATTTATGTTGGCTTGTGTTCATAGGGAGAGAGCTCAAATGTTTTAGTAGAAAGGAGTGGACATGGAAAGATGAGTTGGCATGGTTTAAATGGAGGGTAAGGTACTAAGGGCGTGTTGGTAATTTTCTGGTTTCATTTTATATAAAACATATTTCCTAAACTTTTCTCGCTTTCATTTTTCCTAATATCTAGTTTCTAAAATTTCTCTAATCTTCCTAAAGAACTTTCATGGCTTCCATTTTTAAATTCCTAAGTTTTTCAATAAAAAAAATTGTACTTTAAAATCTTTTGAAATCATGTTTAAATCACTTACTTTCTTCCTCCTCTTCTCACGGCCATAAATCCTCCTAAGCTACTCCAAATCAAGAAATTATTTTTTTCAAACCGTGGAAAATTTTTGTGGCTACATCTTTTATTTGGGACTCTTCTACAAATTTTGAACTTATTTATGTCAAAATATCATTTCTTTGCAAAGTGTTTTCGAACCCATATTTTCAAGTCTGAAAATACCTCTTTTTCTTTTGACCATATATCCCTTAAAACCAATCCAAATCGAGTGACTGTTTTCTTGAAATGATAGAGAAGAGAATTCTAGTAACTTTTATTTTGACAACTTCTCTAAATTCTAAGTGTAGAATGGCCAAAAATCCAAGAGAAGATGACCAATTTTGGGTCCGTTTTTGTGAATTCAACCTTATTTTATGTCCCTCCACCTCCCCTAGTCAAGCCCATACATCCTTGTTTTTATCTTGGTCGCGCCATGCATGCCTTAGGCCAAGCCATCTTGGCCTTTAGGGATTCAAAAATCCAAATTTTAGCATTAGTGAGCAAGGATCTAAGTTTGATTTCAAATATAGGAAAGGTTTCGCAAACTTTTGGTGAGTAAACAATTTGGTTTTCAATTTAAGTTTAAAATTTATGTTTTTGAAAAATTAGTATATGATATGTGATTGATAATTATGTTGTTATGATTGGTTTAATATAATGATGTTATAACTCTTATGCATGGGTATATGTGTGCTTAAATGTGGTAGTACAAACTTGGAATGAAATTTAATGTAGTATGGTTTGAAAGATGTAAATTTACTACATGTATATTGTATGGTATGCGATAAATTTTAGAGCATATGATATGTGTTTTGATGCTAAGAAAAGTTAGTGATGAATGGATAAGTGATAAAGGAATCCTTTGTGTTTATGTTGTTCTACTTACTTTGTTTTCTAACAAAAGTTTTATAAAATTTCCAACTTTACTTTTAGGATTTCAAACACTCATATAAGTTATTAAAAGAAGTTAAATGGTTAAATGGTAAGAGTTTCAAAGGGTATAGTACATGTAAAACAAGTTTTCAAGTTATGCATCTATAGTGATAGTCGTTATAAATGCAGTTTCGATAAAGGTTCGATTGAAATAACCTTCTTATGTATTCAGTTTCATAAATAAAAGACATTTATTAAGGGGATTTATAGAAGGAAATTTATAAAAGAATTTGAGATCGGATTTTCTTTAACTGATCCTCTTAATTCTGGTGGTATGGACATTCGGTCCACACTTAACACCAAAGGAATATTGTTTGAGGTTATATTTATTTCCAATTTAAATATCATTTTATTTTGATCCTTTGATATGATTAGAAATGAGAAATCCTTCATAAATATTTTGTGAACATACTGATGTTAGTACGATAAGTATATGAATGTTTTTTTAAACACTTTTGAAAAGAGATTTAATAAATGAAAGAATTGTTTTAAGGCTTAGTAGTTGCTATGGGTAATTCAATCATTGGTTTTTTTTTATTTGTTTATTTGATAGTTAAATAACCGACTATCAAATCTGGACCAATATATAAATCTGGAAATATCTAGGAGAAACAATTGAGTTATATGGCACAGTCATCTTCGATGATGCTGTATCGTGCATGTAAATCTTGTTTTGTTCTCCTAGGACAAATGATAGTGAAATATGTCCACTTAAACGGTTAAGGGGTGATCCCTACTCATATGTATTGTCTGATTATTTCCAAAAGAACCAGGGTTAAGCTTACCACAACTTTTGAAAGGTGCTTCGAAGAGACCGGGATCGGATAAGTATAAATTATTTGAAAACCACTTTGATCCAACTCAAGCATTTTGAACTAAAGATATCTTGAAGGAGATTGTAGAAGGAGCTTTTGAAGTGCACGGGCTACTTGCTACTTGCTACTAATCCTGAGAGTGATTCCAAAATGGATGCAGTAATGATAGTGTCTTCGGTTTCATTCAGACTAAGAACGAACTTGTATGGATGAATGCTGACACTACATTGCTGCCTGGAGGGCAGTGCTAGCATTCTGAGATAGTTGCTATAGAAGAAGGTAATCATAGCCTCAAGCCTCATTAACTGGGAAAATGACTAACGTAGGGACAGCAGGCAGAGCTACGTAGGTTGCTCCCATTGTGGTATGATCATTCCAAGGTCTAGTGTCGATATTTATGTATACTTTGGGGTCCATTATGGTTGTTTATCAACCAAGGGGTGATCATATTCAACACTATCCAGTAAAGGGTAGGGCTGGTCCTGAGTAGCAGAGGTGCAACGTGCTATAGCTTTCCATACATTTTATCTAGAGGTGTACGGATTCGATGGGAAGAACCTTACACTTTCATAGTTGGAATCCATTCTATAGTAAGTGCCTTTGGATTTGATTGTATACCTGTTATGCTAGAATTTAATAATGTAATAATTTCAGCTATGATTAATATGTATTTTTACTCTAGACATTGATGTCATTGGATTTTATATAAAAATGTTCTGGTTATCGTGAAGTAAAAATCCGTCTGTGTTTATGTGCAGCATGGTCTTGCGAGATACCATTGATTTTAAAGGATTTTACAAGTAATGATAAATAGAATTCCTTATGATTTGAGTTTCTCAAGCTAATTTTACCAGATTGATCTAGGTGTTGTTTTTCTTGTAAAGCTCGGGTCAGCTTGAGCATATTTGCCAGATTTAGCCAGATTCTTTGGAGCTTTCAAGGGACGAGCTGGATTCTTTGAGACATATTCATGTATCATATATTCTTCCATTTTTAGTTGTCCTTGATGTATGTTTGTTGTATATATATCTGCAATTGTAAGGACAGGTTGTGATAATTGTCTAGGCTGATAATAGGATAGTGTACTCTGATGTTGTGTAGAAATAAAGATGATTTCTTTTGTAAAGTTTTGTGCATATTATATATTATTTATTCGGCATTTTGGCCCCGACCATATCAGGGCCAATCAGGCGAGACAGACTCAATGGTCATCAGGATCGATGTATTATATTAACAATCACGAAGCCTAAAGATCGATCCTAAATGATAATATGAAGTCATAGTTAAGTAGAAGATGGACGTGAAGTCAATATTCACAACTCTTTGAAGATAGATCACGCATGATCCATGTTCAGTACTATGGATCGTATCGCATTGATTACATAGCTCAATTCAACGATGAACCATCAATATCTCAAAGTCTACAGGTCCAACACACTTGAAACTTTCAGAGCATTAATATATCGAAGAGAGGAGTCCCTACAAATGATCGCATGTCAAAGTGAGAAAGTTTGAATGACTGGCATACATCATTTACGAACGATCGTATTATTTCAACATGAATGATCTACATCAATGCATATTGGTCGATATCTCAACAACCATAACTCAAAATGACACCAAACGTTTGGAGCATGGACTAGAGGCATGATGGAGCTCACAGAAATGATCATACATGCATTGGAGCACAAATGAACGATCGGTACTGATTGTTCCAACGATCGAGTTAGAACTTGTGATCGTTCTGGTGGGTCCCTAAAGATTTGGAGAGTCTTTCATCGAATTTCAGTGAGATATTTCATCGTATTCACCTATAAATACAGACTTCTTTCTTCATTTGTTGGATCTTTACGCTTCTGGCTGCTGTGGACTCCATCGTAATCAAGTGGTATTACTTCATTGTAATCAGATTTACAAGTGATCAATAAAGAAAATTCTTCAAAGTGGTCAAACGCACAAAACGTTGAACCACTACAAATCCTCGTGTCTTTGTTACTACTTAATTGTAATTGCTTATTTACTTATCCTCTCTGTTTAATTTTTATTATTCTTCATTTATTTCTCTAGTGTTCTATTCTCGAGTGTTAGTGCCCACTTTTGGTGCAAACATTTTAGCGCTTTCACTGGGAACACTTTCTTCTTAGTTTATTCGGATCCCTTTGTTGCTAGTAGATTGCATAAATCCCCCGAAGGAGGTCCACAATTATCTTCAAGAAGCTTGCTTGTTCTATTTAGATTTGCAGAAGTCTAAGTCAAGCTATTAGCAGTGGTTAGAAACACCAGATCCACTTCTCAGAACTCAAAAAGAAACGAGAATGCTAGAATTCAACAAGGAGGCCCGAGCAATCAACCAGTGGATGTGAATGCTACTAATCTAGTTGAAGTCCAAAATCCAGCTGATTCTATTACAAGAGCTGAATTCCAAAATCTAATGAGAGTGCTAATGGATAGCCGTCGACAATTGAATCAGAAAATTCAAGCCAATATCATTCTAATGAACCGACCCAGTCAGCAACAGCATGGGAAAGCATGGAGGGACCCTACCTCTTACTCTGCATCGGAGAGTTCTATTTAATCAAATGATTATCATCGACGCATATGCCATAGAATGGACGGATATCATGTTGAAGCATCAACCCACCTTCCACCGATCATTCTAGACAGAGCGACAACGATCATGCCAATCCATTTGGAACAATCGGCACCAATCATTCTCTGGATGGATGATACCAACCAGTGACAGCATGGTTACATACCGACGATGCTACATCGACATGGATGCTGGAGTTCAAGCAAATTTTAACCAGTTACTTCCTCGAAGTGATGATGAAGTGAATGTACGTGATATGCATCGAGAGGATGTTGAACCAAGAAGGCGTGGAATGGCATGTAGACATCGACCGAACCATCCTCGTAAGGTGGAACACGACCACTGTTTGGCTCCGACTATCCAAACGCCAAACTTGTCGGCTATGGTTAGACAGTTAGTGAGAGAGAGCTAAGGCTTGACCATTGACGACTAGGGAATCTCGAGAAGCCATACCCCATTCACTTATAATTCTTACATGTCGAGTATCCACGGAGGTTCGATATGCCATCGATGCCTGGCTACAAGGGAAAAATTGTCCCCTGGCAGCATATCATGTGATATGAATGGATGATGGATTCCAAATGAGCCGAAGATTCCATAAAATGCAGATTTTTTTCCTATAACTCTCTCTAGCATAGCAACGATGCGGTTAACAAGATTACCCCGAAGTTTAATCTCTAGTTTTGATGATTTAGCAACAAAGTTTATGGAGCAATTCCACATGCATGTAACACACCCTAAAGATGTGATGTCCCTATCCAGTATGATCCAGACTCCAGGAGAATCATTGAAAGATTATTTGAAAAGATTCCATACAGCTGTCAAAAAATCTGTAGTAGGAATGATGATGCAATATTGATGGCGGTAACAAGAGGGATTGATCCAGAATTTGATTTTGGTGATAGGTTAGTAGGCAAGCCACCTGCAACGTTGGAGCATTTCTATGCAAAATCAGCTTAGTATTTAAGGAAGCTAGATGCCATAGGAAGAAGAATGTTGTGGGACCAAGTGGAGAGGGAGTACAGAGTGACATTACAGTGAAGCAGTATAACGATAGTTTTGGAAAAGTTTAAGTGAATGTCCAAAATAAACCGAATTAGCAAAAGAAAGGCGGAGATAGGAGCTAAGAATGAAAGAGCTATTCTTGAAGTGGAAAGCCTAGGATTCTGATGTATGATATATACACAACACTGAATACATCTCAAGAGAATGTCTATTTGTCTACTTGCAATACCATGCAGTACAGGAAGCCGAATCTAAAAGAATCAACGGAGAAACAGAAACAAACCGGAAAATATTGTTACTTCCATGAATGTTATGGTCATAACACAAATGAGTGTAGGCATCTCCAGGATATTATTGAGAAACTGATTTGACAAAGAAACTTACAGCAGTTTGTGAAAACCTCATCGGATAGCGGGTAGGGGACATCCGACCCCATCCGAGGACAAGCACCGCATATGGCTAAGGAGCTCGCGTGGACTGGCTGAAGATTAGTAATCAATACAATAGTCAAAGGATCTCATCTAGATGATAAGAGTTGGAATGAGACGAAGTGCTACGCTAGCGCGACCAGGCTGTGAATTTTGAATGTTGTTCAAGTACGGAAAATAGAGTTCTGATAAAATAACAACGTACAATGACATATGACATTATGTTCGGAAACAAAGATGCAGATAAGGTGGAGGCACAGATGATCGACCCAATGGTCATTTAGGCCATGATCGACCCTGCCTTTGTGAGGAGGATTTTGGCTGATTGCGGAAGCTCCATAAATATAATTTTCAAAAAAGCTTATGATTAGATGAGGATGGAAGCCAAGGACTTGAAACCGACTAAAACTCGCATTCATGGCTTTAACAGTGCTACGATCGAAGCTGATGGTTATGGTTAATTGCCTGTGGAGTTGGGAGAAGTAGACCGCAGAGGAGTGCAAATTTTTCCATTTGTTGTTTTGGATGTTGACTCTACAAACAATGCTTTTCTGAGCCGACCAGCGCTAGCTGAGTTCCGAGCAGCACTTGTCCTATAGTGTTTGACTTTGAAGTTTCCCACATATAATGATATTGGAGTTGTTCATGATGATTAGGTGACCGGATATGCTTGTTATGTAGTTGAATCGAGGGATGCTCAGTGAAAGAAGAAAGGTAAGGGTGTAGACAAGTTTCTCCACTTCCAAGCCACTAATGATTGACAGCCAGTGCTTGAGCCTTGGCTCGGGACCTACAGTCGGTTCTCGTAATGACCCGTAATTTTGATAATTTAAAATATTAAATCTAATAAGATTTTTGGAATTTAATACTGTGAGAAATCAAAATTTATGATTTATCAATGAAAAAAATTATTAGAATATAATTTAATAATGTTGATTGAATGCAATTGAGAACTATTAACATAATTTCAATTAATGGGAATAATAAAAGTTAATAAGGAATACAAATTAAATGTTGTATTAAAAGGAGAAATCATATGTTATTTTATTTAATTGGTTTTAACATTTGCAAGTAAAATTATAATCTTTGTTGTGAACAATTAAAGTATTAACATGTTTAAATTATTTATATGTAACAGTTCATTTCTGATCTTATTATAAATCCGTTTTGGAATTAATTTGGAGATCAACGAATTTTTAAGTAATTGAAATATTGCAGTTAATATGGTAAAAGACGTTAACTGTAGTGTATGAGAATAATAGGATGGAAATTTATGTTAAATAAATTCATAAGGTAATAGTTGATTTAATATAAGAACATGTAAATCAAAATAATAGAATGTGTTGAAATTTAAAATATAATAAACCGTGGTTTTATTACTATTGTAATTTAACGTTGAAATAAATTTAATATTTAAACCTTGTAATTAACATGGAAAACAAAATTTCAAAAGATCATTAAATTTTTGTGTAATCAAAAATGATAAAAATTGGTAAATTTTAAATTTGAATTTATAAGCGATTAAATTGATTTTAAAATCTATTGTTTTAATTAACATGTAAAATTAGTCTTTTGGACATTATCTCGGATTTTGACGAAACCAGTTCTATCGGATCCATAATAGTGAATTATTATAGGATTTCAAGTTTCGTAATGATCGAACTTATCCTTTGATCGTGCGAGCTCGAAACGCATAGAAATCAATTAATGTAATTTAAATAAATATAATTTAATTTAAAAAACTAACTTCTATATATGATAAAATTAGGGTTTGAAATTAGTTTCATTGAATTCAAAAATATTGAAAACCGGTATTTCAATATATAGGATGACTATTTTCGTTTCGGGAACAAAAAGAGCCTTTTGTCCCAATCGATTTATTTTCAAATGAAAAAGGTAATTTTTGAAATGTAATTATTCAAATAGATTCAAATATGGAATAATAATAAAATCAAGCTATTATTGAATGTCGTAGTTGTAATATCGTATTTGTAAGTTAGAAATATTGCATTTTTCCATAATTGTGAACTGTTAAATTATTTGAATATAATTTAATTTAAATTTATCAAACAATAAAATGTTAGCTTTTGTATATGATGGAATTAGGCCTCAAAACTAGTTCCATTATGTTCAGAAGACCTTTTTACATATAGATTGTTTATCAGCACGCCTCAATTGGAGTTCGGGCTGTTTTGGACCTCACGCTAGAAACAGGGGAGCAAATCGAGGCAAAAATTATTAAATTATTTCAGAAACCCTAAATCCCTTTCATGGCCGCCTCCTTCTATTCTACGGAAAGAAATGCTCCACCTTCTTCCTCCTTGATCTCTCTCGTCTCTCATTGAATCGCAACGACTCTAAAAGGAAAGTTGTAGAGCTCGACCTACTCTACAATCTATATGGTTGGATCGAGCTAATTGCATCAAAATTCGCCGAGATCTGGCCATGAAGTGATGATGGTTTTTCTCATTTTGTGCGACAATGGTGGTGTTGGAGGCGGAGCCACTTTGGGCGAAGGTGGAGGGCGGCGATTTGGTGGGCGATGTGGGTCCGATCGAGGTATATGCGCACGTTGGTGTGTGCAGCGGCAAAAAAAGAGAAGGTGGCCTACAGGTTTTTAACGTGAACGATGGTTTGGAGAAGATAAGTCTAATTACAATTTTGCCCCTCCCTTTTTTATTTAAATTTAAATTTCAAATTTCAAACATCAATAATTTTTGCATACGAACTCGGATTTGCACGCGGTTTCGTCCGTTGGGTTCATATCAAAATTCCGGACAACATGAAATAGGTTTGGTGGAATTTGGTGACAATTAAAACTTTGGGATTTTATTGAATTTTTAATGGGCTTTAAATCAAAGGTGATTGATTAAACCCGCTCAATACTAAATCTTCTTATGTTAGTTGAATTAAATTTATGAAGTAATAAGAATTTTATTGATTTTGTTTGGTTGTTTATAGTAACATTTAAATTTATTTGAATTTTATACCAAATAAATTGACATTTAAATTAATATTGAAATTTAATTGCTAGTTAAACACCGACAATTGATAATTAGTAACTGTTGTAATATGTTGGTTGATTTGAATGCTGATTGTTACTGAATGCCTATTGATTGATGATGGATGTATGGTTGTTTATTTATTTGACATATTCCTTTTATCATCTATTATTTATTGACATCATTTATATTATCTTTCATACCATTAGAAATGAACTAAGAAATAGGTTGAAATGATATATACCTATGGCATTTAGTTACGAATTAAAATGATATATATCCATTCATGAAATTAAAATAGAAATAACCGATCACTTGGCCACAGGGTAGAAAATTATATACGGACACCGAATTGGTTAAATTAAATGGTTTTAAAATCTTGAATTTAGATTTTGATTAAATGATATTGTTTTAGAGGAAATAAATTATGGGTTTATATGAATTAAATTATTTTCTAATTCAAGCTTTGAAAAGTTGAAATTGAGATTGGTTAAAAGAAATGGTTGTAAAGGACTGAATTTGAAAAGTGAAGTTCAAAATCGATATATGACTTAAATTTTGAAAATTGAATTGTTTTAAAGATTTGAATCTTAAAATTGAATAATGAGGTTTAATTTGATTTAACTGTTTTAAATCAATGAATTGAAATTAGGCTTGAAATTGATTTAAATTGAAATGGTCTAAAATGAGAACTGGATTGAAATTTAAATCATTGAATTGAATTGTTGAATCGAATTTGAAGTTAAAAATTAACGTTTCCAAAATTGGAGTTAATTCGAATTGAAATTGAAATCAAGTTGATTGAAACTAAATCGAAATTGAGTCAATTGGATTGAAAGATTGGAAATTGGGCTTTGTTGATTTTGAAATTTGGTAGTGGGTTCGGATTTGTTGAAATGGAAGGAAATAGTTTTATTTGATTATATTTTCAAAATAAATTATTTTAATATAAACTGTTTAAAATCTATCTTGTTAATATTCAAATTATTTAGATTTTTCAAACTATTTTGCTATATAAACCATTTTCAATATTCAAACCATTCTATGTCAAACTGTTTTAAACCTTTAAACTATTAAACTATTCTAAACTATTTAAAACTAATCAAACTATTTTCTAAAAATTTAAACTATGTAAAGTTGGAATGTTTATATTTGAATCATAGATTTAAATGCGAATGTGGTTAAATGAGGTTATAACTTAAGTTTGGATTTGAAATGATATTTTGAAGTAAAAATGACATATTTTGAGTAAATATGGTATTTTGAAATGAAGTGATATTTTCGAAGTGAATATGATATTCTGATATCAAATATGAATCATTTTCGAAATGTAAAAGAACCAAACTGTTTGTAAAACAACATTTGGTTATTAAAGAGACTGGGGCCTCTTATTGGCATACTCTCTGTCAATATTGGAACAACTTTAACAACTGAGTATGCAGTGGATGTTATCCAGGATGAAGTGGTTGAATTGGAGGTGTTTGCTGGATTTGAAGAAAGAGAATGATGATGGACGACTCCGACTCTTGTGTCAATTGGAAATGACTAAACAGAAGCCTATGTCTGTCCAAGGGGTTCGCTGCCTTTAGGGGCCATCACCCCTCTCTATTATTATATTGATTTTGGACATGATCGGTACACCTTGATTTGATTTTGAGGGTGGTGGACTTGGTCGGCAGTCGTTGTGGCGATGTGTTTCGATCCGCCAGAAAGGGTAAACTAGTAGAATCCTACTTTGAGCATTGCCTCCATGCCTTGTCATAATTTTATCCTTATACGCACCCACTATGATTTTATTTTAGTATGGTACATATAGGGGACTCACTGGCTACCGACGTTACTGGTTGTGTTACAGGACCTGCATAAACTACCTGCTTAAAAATGTGTTGAAGGGGATCAATGTAAAGCCTTAACGCTATTTTAATACTTTACATTACTGATGGACACTTTATATATAGCGTATTTTACTACATATAGATAGTTTGACGGATCCTTAGAAGATGAAAAATCCCATAACATCTCTTAAGTTATTGCAAGCATGTTGTACAGTAGATAGGAGATGGTAAATCCGTAAACATCTCTGAATCTATTACACCCATATTTGACTTTTTATTGCTTTAACGTCCATAAGAACATTTAGTTCTGACTCAAGTGTTTTGTCTTTTCATTACACTCGTGTTAACCCAAGCATTTCAGTGTTTAAAGATATTATTCCTTGAAGATGAAGAAGGAATTTACTAAACCATATTTACTATTATTCTGCTGCATTATTTTGGTATGTTTATTGACTTTACTCTGATTATGTTGTAAAAGTTGTGTAATCAAATGTATATTGTAAAATAGCTTCATGAACTGTTTATTTGACTATTATATTTTGTCGTTCCACTGCAAGATTTTATGTTTTGTTTTCCTTCTTTTCTCTTATTTTCTTATTAAATCCCATTGACAATCCTCCCTTTAGTATGTTTTAAGTCATACATATGTAGTTTATTGTCGATTTAAACTATCCAAAAAGCTGGGTCACAGATGGTATCAGAGCTTTGGTTCAGAGATACCTTAGACTTTTGGGGTTTACTCATTAGAGATAGGGTTATTAACACCATAGAATGAGTCTGAGAGTATATATACGAGAGAGCGTATTTGTTAGCGCTATAAAATGTTCTGTATTGTGTTAATTTTTATGTTTAGTACTTATAGATTCTGGTCGGTACATAGGACATTATGGCATCGATAAGGATTGTAAACACTTGAACAAGGTAAACTGACACAATATTGTTTTAGGAATAGGTAAATGAAATAATTTTACCTAGTATTATATTTTGCATATATTAATATATATATATATATATATGTATGTATGTATGTATGTATGTATGTTTGTATATATATATATGTATAATTTTTCATATATATTTTGTTATTTTTGTTGTGTTGGATGTTAGTAAGTGGTAATATTCAATTTTGTCAACTATTTTTTGGTTAGTCAGAGTTAGTAAAACTATTAGCTATTGTATGTTATAAGAAATTCAATCTTATAAATATGATGTATAAATTATGATTTACAAATAAAATGAATTTAAATGGAAATCTGGGAACTTAAATTCTGACGTTTTGAAATTGGTTTTCAAAGCTTTTGGAAAAGAAAATATATTAGTATTATTTGGAAGTATTTTCGGATAGAAATATTTTCAATAAAAAAATGAAAGAAATGTTTTTAAAAGAATTTTTAAAAAATGAAATAAGTTCTACACTTCTCTCTTCCGTCGCTGGAAAATAATTTCGATGATGATAGCCACATCATCGACATTCATTTTCGAGTCTCAAAATGGGGGAGGCCACTTAATAGCTTTGTGAATTTGGTTCAATAAACAGATTTTGAGTTAAAATTTCTTAATACGATTTGATATATGAAAAAGATATGACTATATATTATTTCAAGATGATTTGAAATGAACTCGGTATTTGAATTCTAAAGTTCCTGTTAATTAATGATTTTCAGTTGTATAAATAAAGTGGAATTTTAACAGTTGGAAACTTCTAAAATGAGAAATAAAAAAAATTAAAGCTAAGTTTTTAAATGAAATATAAGAAGTTAAATTTTAATAGTTGTAAATTATTAAACATTTCTGCTATCTAAAATGAATAAGACAAATTCATAACATTCAGTTACATTCTAAAACAAACATAAAACTTACTAGAAATGTTTAATAAGTTGAAATGTTAATATGAATATGTAATAGAATATTAAACAAGCAAAAGCTTAAGTAACAAAAATGATTCATAAATGTATTTAATATTAAATGATACTATGTATGAAGGAATGAATGTGAATTAAAAGGTAAAGAAACTTAAGTATGAAATGATTCATTAATGAATGTTAATATTAAATGGAAATCAAGTTATATAAGTAAATAATTAATGTGAATAAAACAGCAAGAAACATATGTAATAGTTTAAGAATGTACACATTGATGATTTTAAATATTGAATGAGAAATAATTTATGTAAGTAAATGAATGTAAATTAATAAAAGATAATCTTGTATTAATGAATGAGAATTTAAAATAAATGGAAAGTAAATGATGTGTTAAAGAAACCAATGGAATAAACTTAAATAATATTTAAATTCTTTGTTGTTTGGGTGATGGGAATTTTGAGAAATAATGCTTCAAATTGTTTGAGGTTGTATGAACAAAATATTAAGTAATTATCTAAGGCGGTTGAGCGTAAGGTACACTTGGTAGTTATTTATCATCCTTGGATGATGAGAAGTGTCCGGACTTGGACAAACCATTAGTTTTTGTTGCGATGGATGTGTAATGGATTCTTTTGTGGCATTTTATCCTTGTACTACTTTTTTTGTATACGTTTACTTTATATTGCATGTTGTTTGTGCTATTGATTGAAACAACTAATATATTACCCTTTTTACCTAGTCTTTTTGATTATATATAAGTGAAATACAGGTTTATGGAATCAATAACTGTTGCTTATAGTTTCATAAATAAACTTTGTTTACCCGACAAATAGGTACATTTTTTGGATTACGGTTTCGGAATGATATTTTATTGTTTTTTGCAAAGTTTGGGATGTTTTATTATTGAAATATGATATATGTAATGTAATTATTGATATTGTTATTTTTTCGAACCTAACTACACAAAGGAGATGCTGCTAAAATTTTCCATGAATTTAGGACTTAGAATTTTTTTCGTAAAAGTTGATTTATTTTCAAAAAATTTATTATACTTAAATATGTAAGATTAGTTGTTTATAAATTGACTATTTAAATATATATATATATATATATATACATATATATCAAATCTCTTGACTCCTTGTTCCTTTTCGGGGAAGAAAAGTTTTGAGTGAGGGAGATTGCAATGACCAATTTTTTTGATAATTAAAATATTAAATCTAATAAGATTTTTGGAATGAAATATTGTGAGAAATTAAAATTTATGATTTATCAATGAAAAAATTTATTAGAATATAATTTAATAATGTTGATTGAATGTAATTGACAACTATTAATGTAATTTCAATTAATGGCAATAATAAAAGTTAATAAGGAATAAAAGTTAAATGTTGTATTGAAAAGAGAAATCATAGATTATTTTATTTAATTGGTTTTAACATTTGTAAGTATATTTATAATCTTTGTTGTAAACAATAAATGTGACGACCCGGCTTTCTAACCACAGAAAGCCGTATCATCTTGAAGAAAGAAAGGGATAGAAAAGAGAAAAGATAGAGAAGAAAGAAGAAACAACATCAGAATCTCAATAGCAGAATGAATAAATTATATTAATCACATAAGTATTGCATAATATACAATATAAATCAAAGTTTCACAGATAATACATCACATGCTAGACAGTTATAAACACCCGTCTAGTTATACAAATCAATACACAATACAACACAGAGATACCAACACAATGGAATACTATATATATATATATATATATATATATATATATATAACTACAACGCCGAAGCCTCCTGCTCCATTGCTCCTCCAGAATTCGTCAAAGCTAACCTGAATCCCTTGGCTACTCGTAAAAATTATAGTAACTGAGAATTTAGGAAAAACAGAAATAAAATCGGGTCAGACATAGGTCTGGTGTGAGTAACAGGTTAAAGTTGCTTAACTTTGAAAAACATTTGAAAATAAAGGTATCACATAAGACTTCCCACAAATAAACATGGGTGAGTTTTTACATTACACTAACCAAATCATTTTATAGGAAATTCTGTGATATTATAACAGGGTGTAGGGTTTTCAAGTAAATAGAAAATAGCCGAAATTGTTACATCTATTAAATTCCGGCTACTAGCCACAAAAGTGGGTAATACAATCAAAACTGTAGGGTCTCGTAGGGAAAATGGGTTTCCATCAATGGCAGGGCTACTGAGGTACCGCCCGTCACAGTACGTAGCCTAGATCACCGTACCGAGGAGCCACCCGAACTCCACCGCAACACAAGGCCGGAACCATTCCTTACTGAAAAGTCCTGAACAAGATAACCCCGGCAGTTGGAGCTCAAAACTGCCTACACGGCCGAAATAAAAAGGGACATCTAGACAGGGGAAAATCTCGTCCTGCTTGGGCATGACCCACCTAACCTTGCTACACCTCCTCTATTTTAGCCATTCCCGGTTGATGAGGCTTGAGGCTGCGATTACCTTTAGAGAACACATCTCTTAGAATGCTCATCGCCCACCTGATGATGTTCTGAAAGCATTCAATCCATACAAGTTCGTTCCAGGTTCGAACGAAACCAAAGGCATTATCTCGTTACACTCATTTTGGAATCACCCTCAGAGTTAACGACGATAACCATTGCACTCTGTATCTTCACTTGAGAATTCATGACCTAACGTTTAATTTGGATCGATGTGGTTTTCGCATGTCCAAATATGGAAACCCGATCCCGGTCTCATCGAAATCCAAACGCCATCTTTTAAGCCCAAGTTGTTTTAAAGTTAAAAACAATTCAATTATCCCTATACACACAGATAGATAATTCACAATAGATAATCAACATTTTCATCATAAATAGATAATTCATATTATCATCACAACAGATAATCCATATTATCATCCAACAGATAATCCATATTATCAGCATACTTAAATCAAAGCATACATATCACATAGCATCATTAATCTCATATTTGACGTCTCAAACCATTCAAGGTAAACCAATCATCCATCCATACAAAGGCAATGATTAGTAATCACACCATATAATTAATTTAAAATGAATTAAATTAATTACTTGCATCCCTAATAATTTAAAGTAAATTAAATTAATTATTTTACCATTTTAAATCTTTCTTATATCACTATTAATCAATTACCAATTAATTAATAAATCATTTACTAATTATTCATTTTGATTAATCGCCCTTGATAAATTAAATTTTAATTATATTCAAATAATTATCCTTTAGTTAATTTCACAAATTAATTATCCTTAAATAATACAGAAATTAACCTCTAATTACTAAATAAATTAATTAACTATAATTAATTACATTAATCTTTAATTACACTAATTAATTACTCTTTAATCACTTATTATTAATTAATTAATCTTATTTGATCAACCCTTAATTACATCACTAAATTATATTTATAAATGATTACTAATTACATTTTAATTAATTACCCAATTTAAATTAATTACCCTAAGTAATTAATCTCAATTAAACCACATTTATTAATCACCCCTGATTAATACCATTCAGTAATTAACCACCCTTAATTACTCCATCAAATAAATTAGTTACTCCTTAATTAATTTTCTTTAAATTAATCCCTTGATTAATTATACAAAGTAATTATACTCCAATTACCTTCATCATTGAATCATCCTCAGCTAATTACATCCAGTAATTATCATTAATTAGTTCCTTAAGTAATTATACTTATCACATCATCAAATAATTATTTAAATTAATTAAACTTAATTAATTAACTTAAACAATTCATATTAAACTTAATTAATTACATTGAGCAATTAATTCCTTAATCACTTCCATTAAGTAATTATACTTAACAATTCACAATTTTACTTTAAATTAATTAATTTAGTTAATTATTAAAATTTTATCACATTAATTCATTATTAAATAATTCTAGTTAATGACCTTCACTAACTATTAATAATTCTTTAATTACTTTTCTAAAGTAATTGTAACGACCCAGAATTTTTAGTAATTAAAATATGAATATTTAATTAATTTTAAATATTAATAAGTGAATTTATAAGTCGAATAAATTTTTATTTGAATTATTGGATTTAATTGAATAATTAAATCGATAATTTAATATGTTAAATTATGGAAATAATTGAAAATTGAGTTAAATATGATTGTAAATGATTTGTAAAATTTTATTTTATCATATTGGAGTTAGAATGATATTTTAGAACTTTTAAAAATCGAATTAAAAGTTAATTTGTGAAAATTGAATATTTTAATATTAAATCGACTATCGAAAATAGTCAATTTTTGAACAGTCTCAGAATTGGACGAAACCAGTTCCATTGGATCCGTAATAGTTAGTTATTAGCGGATTTCAATTTTCGTATCAATCGGAGTTACCATTTGATCGTAGCAGCTCGAAACGCATCGAATTATTTTTAATTTTAATTTGGCGAGTTAAAATAGCCATTTTTCAAAAAGTCTCGGATTTCGACGAAACTAGTTTCATCGGATCCGTAATGTGATATTATTGTAAGGTTTCAAATTTCGTATCAATTGGATTTACCGTTTGTCCGGTACAAATTAAAACGCCTAGAAAATCGTTTAAATCGGTTTAATTTAAATTGAACGTTTATTGCCATAACTCGCACAGATGTCCGAATTAGCTTCCAAACCTATTCCATTGTGTCCGGAACGCGGGATAAACCCTAGAAACGTCGGTTTCGGCGCGTAAATCGGAGTTCGGAATTTCCGGATGAATAGTGTTCGTTTTTTTCTCTATAAATAGCTCATAATTCTCAAAAAAATAAAAATAAAATAAATCAAACTCTAAACCCTAATGTCCAGCCACCTCCTATTCAATGGATGGCCAGAAACTTCCCAAATTCATTCCTTAATTACTTCTAATCCATCAACAATTAGCCAATGTTCTCAACTAACAAATCGTAGAGCGATGTGAGGGCTTTAAATCTATACGGAGATGATGAGTTTTCGTGCGACGTGGAGGTGGGGAGGTGGCTGCGTGCGTGGCCGTTCATTGGCGTGCGCGAGTATCAGGGAGTGGCCGAGTTTGCTATGGTGGAGGCCGAAGGTAGAGTTGGTTGAGGCCTTCGATACGGCGTATCCTGATCGAATTATCGTTGAGAGATGATGTTGCAATGATTAACCCTAATTTTTGCTATATGGGTTTGGTTACGTGAAAGTTGCCTGTAGATGGAGAACGAGAGGAGGAAGAAAGGTGTGGTCGGCTCTGATACCACCTGTGACGACCCGTAAATCCGTACTCCTTGAATATACACTAATCTCCATAGATTAACTCAAGATGAACAGAAATACGAATTGTCAATGTTTTAAGAAAAAGAAAGAAACAGAAGAAGAGAGCAAAAAGATAGAAAAGGAGAATAGAAAATAGAACGAAACAGAACACAACACATCAATATCAGAATCTCACAATTCGCAGCGGAACAACATATAATAATAAATGAACAATCTTTATACAAAGAACTATATCAGTTATTACATTTTATACATTACATTACATCATCATCAGAGTGTACTCTAGAGTCAGTATATAGCTAAGAGAGTCGGTAGTACTCTAGAATGAGTTTGAGTGTAATAATAGCTAAGAGAGTGTATTTGTTAGTGAATATAAAATTGTTTTATATTGTGATGATTGGTTTGTTGAGTGGTATATAGATTCTGGTTAATACGAGTAATTAACGTTGTTGATAGGGATCTCTAAACACTTGTACAGAACAATTCGACACGATATTGTTTTAAATTGGGTAAATGAAATAATTTTACCTTGATTATATTTATATATATAAAAAGAATAATTTTTCAGAAGTATTAAAGTGTATATAAGTTGATTGTTTAGTTGTTTGAATAATCTAAATAAAAGAATAATTGTATAAACAAATGATTATAAGAATGGAATTATAATTAAAGTGATTTACAATTGTGAAATAAACTTATATATATGAGAAGTGAAACTATATGAATATAACTTAGGAGATGTTGAATGAAGTTGATATTGGTATCAAAGTAAAATAATAAAGTTAAGTGATAAATGTGAACTTAAGTTATGTAAATGAAATTCAATTTTAGAAATTGAATTGAATGAATGGATTGACTAATGATCAATTAAATGTGAATAGTTAATATGAAATAATGAATGTAAGTGTTAATTCATTAAAATCTAATGTTATTGGAAGTTGAATAGTTGAATAAGAATCAATTTAATTAAACCAAAATGAATGAATATATGCAAAGGAATTTGGTTGTGATTAATATACTTTGGTTGCTATATGGTTGTTAGTTGATTGTATATAATTCATTAAGTATTAATGAAATTGGAAGCTAAAGTAATTGAAATTCAATTGGAAGTTAAGTGAATCTTAAATAGAATTGAATTTGAATTGGAAGTGAACCAACTTGAATATGAATTAGTGAATATAAACTAATAAAAAATGAATGTTTGTAAAAACATCCACTATTAATGAATCAAATGTGATTTAAATTGAAAACCTAATTCATTGAATATTAATGAGAATATGAATGAATATTTATTGGTTGTGGATGATGGTTGATGGTTGAATATATTGCTTTTGTTTCAATTGCTATGTTGACATATGTAGTTATTATGTTGCTATATGTTGTATATCGATACTATTGTCTATATACACGATTCTCATGTTGTTTGTTGACTGATTAGTAGGTGCGGATCGCGTTTGCTTCGTATTTGGAGCTCGCTTTCGCGCTATATTAGCCGTATATGCTTGCTAATAAAATATAAGGTACATATCTCGGATTACATACCGTACTTTTATACTTTTTTCCCTGCGGGATGCCTCATTACTTGATGAGATGCATATTTGTGATATATATACTGTCATTTTTTTTTCGGATCGAGCCGCGCAAAGGAGACTATGGCGAATTTTTCCGGAAATTTAAGGCGTTAGAAAAGATTTGAGAAAATTGGAAAATTTTGAAAACTATAACTTTGATTTGGAATTGAAAGTTAAACAATAGTAGTTGTTTTTGAAAAGATAACTAAGTATGATTTGAAAACTTAGAAAGTTATTGCAAGAAGTTTAACTACGAATTTTGGGAAAATTAATAGATTCTGTAACTTTTCTTACTTAATAATTTCGAGGACGAAATTCTTATAAGGTGGGAAGATTGTAACGACCCAGAATTTTTAGTAATTAAAATATGAATATTTAATTAATTTTAAATATTAATAAGTGAATTTATAAGTCGAATAAATTTTTATTTGAATTATTGGATTTAATTGAATAATTAAATCGATAATTTAATATGTTAAATTATGGAAATAATTGAAAATTGAGTTAAATATGATTGTAAATGATTTGTAAAATTTTATTTTATCATATTGGAGTTAGAATGATATTTTAGAACTTTTAAAAATCGAATTAAAAGTTAATTTGTGAAAATTGAATATTTTAATATTAAATCGACTAGTGAAAATAGTCAATTTTTGAACAGTCTCAGAATTGGACGAAACCAGCTCCATTGAATCCGTAATAGTTAGTTATTACCGGATTTCAATTTTTGTATCAATCGGAGTTACCATTTGATCGTAGCAGCTCGAAACGCATTGAATTATTTTTAATTTTAATTTGGCGAGTTAAAATAGCCATTTTTCAAAAAGTCTCGGATTTCGACGAAACCAGTTTCGTCGGATCAGTAATGTGATATTATTGTAAGGTTTCAAATTTCGTGTCAATTGGATTTACCGTTTGTCCGGTACAAATTAAAACGCCTAGAAAATCGTTTAAATCGGTTTAATTTAAATTGAACGTTTATTGCCATAACTCGCATAGATGTCCGAATTAGCTTCCGAAACCTGTTCCATTGTGTCCGGAACGCGGGATAAACCCTAGAAACGTCAGTTTCGACGCGTAAATCAGAGTTTGGAATTTCCGGATGAATAGTGTTCGTTTTTTTCTCTATAAATAGCTCATAATTCTCAAAAAAATAAAAAAAATAAAACAAACTCTAAACCCTAATGTCCAGCCGCCTCCTATTCAATGGATGGCCAGAAACTTCCCAAATTCATTCCTTAATTACTTCTAATCCATCAACAATTAGCCAATGTTCTCAACTAACAAATCGTAGAGCGATGTGAGGGCTTTAAATCTATACGGAGATGATGAGTTTTCGTGCGATGTGGAGGTGGGGAGGTGGCTGCGTGCATGGCCGTTCATTGGTGTGCGCGAGTATCAGGGAGTGGCCGAGTTTGCTATGGTGGAGGCCGAAGGTAGAGTTGGTTGAGGCCTTCGATACGGCGTATCCTGATCGAATTATCGTTGAGAGATGATGTTGCAATGATTAACCCTAATTTTTGCTATATGGGTTTGGTTACGTGAAAGTTGCCTGTAGATGGAGAACGAGAGGAGGAAGAAAGGTGTGGTCGGCTCTGATACAAGCAAGAGAAATCCAACGGTCTAGAGGTTGTAGGTTTATAAAAATAAAAGTTTAATTGTAAATTTATAAGTTATAAATCGTGTAACTTCAAATATTCATAACTTTTTCATACGAGGTCGAAAACGCGCGAAACCAGTTGCGTTGGAATCGTATGGACGAGCACTACGCGATGGAATTTGATTGGAGTCGTTTGGAGTTAGTGATAATTTCGGGTAAAATTAAACGTCCGTTTAATTTTATTCGAAATAAATCGCTAAAACGAAAATAAAATCAAGGTGAGAACTTCTCACTCAATCGAATCAGTTTCGATTTTATTTTAAATAGTTAAATTTAAAATATTTGAATGCATGTTTGAATGATGATTGTTATCTAATGATTGTTAAAATAGACATTATGCGCCGTTAGTAAGCGGATGTTATTTATTAAAAACATATACCGCGAATATTTCATAAACAGTGAAATTGGTATTATATATGATAGCAATATATATATATTGGCATATGTATATATTGGAGTTATTGATTTCCCGCATTTGTATAGCGGATGAGACCCTATTGCGCCGTCTATTAAGCGGATAATATTTTAAATACCATATACCGCGATAATTCCGTACTGGAGCGGAATTGGTATTGTGCTAATGTTGTGGATGCAGGAAAACAGGTTGGAGGGATCCAACTGGATTCCTCAACAGTATTTATTTGATTTCAGATATTTTGATATTTGATTGATTATCATATCGATATATGAAATCGTTGTGGTCGTGATTGACTATTTGGTATGTAGCATCATTGGACCAAATTTGGAATTTTAAAAGGATTTAAAAGTGAATTTTGAAAGTATACGTTTATAAAATATTTTTGGAATTGATCCATTTTAAATAGATAAACGTTATAATTTTTAAAGTTATAAAAACTATGATTTTGAGAAATACGATTAAAGATTTATTTTTGAAAATATAAGGTTAATGGTTTTATAAAATAGTTTAAAATTGGGGATTTGAATTTATTATAAAAAGTTGAAAATATAGGATTTATAAAATTTAATTATTTTATGAATAAAAATGGTGAAATTATAAAGGAATTTAAAGACGTTTTAAAGAATAATATAAATTGATTTATATTAAGAGATTTATAAATGGATATTTATAAATGAAAATATTTGAATTATAAAACGAGTTTTTATAAGTGTTTGAATGAAGTGAAAATGAATTTTGTAAATGAATGGAATTTATAGAATGGAATTTATAAAATTAAAAATGGTGAAGTTATAAATGAGATTTATAAATAGTAAGATTTATAAATTTTATAAAGTTATTAAAAGAATGGTTTTGGATAAATCATTGAATCTTATAAGTTATAGGATTTATAATTATGAAGTTCAAAGGAACGATTTTAGTAAACAAATAAATTATAAGTGTTTAACTTAAAATATAGACCTTTGGTTTATAATTGAGTTATGAATTGAATAGGTTAATAAAGGAATTTATAAACGTTGTTTTATAAATTCGCAAACGACTTATTTTGATAAGTAAATTGTTGAAACCTATTAATGGAGTTATATTCACATTTTTGACTGTGAATGATACTTTAAAATAAAATGAATAGAAATGATGAAATGTGTTAACGTAGTATATTCACGTTTTTGAATAGTGAATAATATGTTAAAGAAAATGTTTAGATTTGATGTTTTAAATTGAATTAAAACGATCTAACGATGTTTTTAATTGTGTTGAGATTCGAAACCATAGATTTCAACATTCATTGTTGAAATAGACGTTTTCGAGAAATAAAAGGAAATGGTGAACTATAACATTGTTGTTATAGTAAATGATTTTCGAAAGGAAATGTTTTGTATAGTATTGGGATTTATATATCTATTTTAATTTCGAATCCCTATACTAGTGATTTTGGGTTGTCGTAACGATGTTTTACGCAACATTCGTTTTGGCCCAAATAAATATGTTTAAGAGAATGATTTCCTTAAAGAATGAAATATATACTTAATTTCGATTGAAGTATATTGAATATTTTCCAAGTGTTGAAAATAAATAAAATTTGTGAATTACTTATGAATAAATAAGTATAGAAATGTTTTCCAATATAAAGTGGGTGTTTTTGAGAATTTATCTTTTTGAAGATAAATTGAAATGAATAATTAAAATCATATATTCATAGATATTGTGAAATATAAATTCACTATGGAATTTATAAAAGAAAGTGGAATTTGTATGAAAATAAATATTGATTTATTTTTGAGGTATTGAAATTTTATATCTTGTAAAGATATTTTGGAAAATAAATAATTTGGAAAATTATTTGGAATCTGGTGATGTGTGCATATTCATTGATAGTTCAATAACCGACTATCAATATTTCCCTTTGAATGGGTAATTGATGTGATTTGTTTGAATTTGAATGCCACACTTATTTTTGAATAAGCGCTCACTATTCGGGTTAACCGGGAAAGGACCATGGGGTCGTATAACCCATTCTGAATATGTGATACGTCGTTATGAATTGCATTTGATGACCGGTGTTGAAGACCGAGTATTTGCGAAAGCGATAGGATGACCTATCGATTGTCTCTGCACTGGGTAGCTCCTGGTATAGAGATTCCCTAAGTGATGGGAAATTCGATCGGGATTGTGAATACCCGGATTGCAAGGGCTTCGTGAGAAGTGCCTTCGGTTTTGTTCGAGCCCGGAACAGACTTGTATGGATTGTATGTCTGACGTTACAAATTGAGATATAAAGCAGATTTCTTTCAAATATATTTCTGTTGATGGCGGAGAATTTATTCTTTTAGCTTAACACCCTTCTCTGAGACGTACGAGCTCAGAGGTTATGTAGTTGAAGGTTATCAGCGATATATTCCCAATTTGGTAATGTGACATGTTGAGTGTTGCTGAAATGATCATTGTGTTGATTATTTGTGATAGGATCATTTATTTGATCGTCTATCTTGGTGATCATTTCTATGATCATTTGTTGACCCAAAGCATGGCTTTTGTATAAAGTATGTTTTTGTGGACGTGACTTCGTCGAGCCTCACACCTCGGGAATGGTCAAAACAGGAAAGATGCAGCAAGGTTATGAGGGGTAGCGCCCTTTAGGATGTGTGCATTTCCTTCTGGAAAAGGGTGGTATCATGGTATGGAGCCCAGATACTTACTCATGTTGAAAACACTTTATGATTGTGTGAATTGATTACGAGCGCTCGGTGAAAGGTCCCAAAGGACCGGGGGATGGCATATTCGGTCAGTTGTTACTCAGTTAGGGGTAACCCGGCCTTGTGTTGGAAGAGATCCGGTTTGGTTCTCGGGGATGTCCATCCAGAGGCATTCTCATGTGGCAATGGGAAGTTCCTTGGCCTGATCATTCGTTGGAAATCCAATTCCCGATACGAAATCTTGTACGGTATTAGTTGTAGAACCTATCATTCACTTATGGTGGCGCCCCACTGTTTGGATGGTAGCTATAGTAGGCATAGTTCGGAATGTCTATGCTGGCTAAGATTTATATTCTACTTTCGAAATAAATTTTTCCTACACTATGCACTAGTAATAATATCAAATGTTCTTTTAAATGCGTATCAAGCATCTTTGACTATCATAAGGAGAAATCTCCTCCGATTCTGCGTTTGCATTGTGTGTGTGTGCGGGAGGCCTTATGGTAGTCTCATTTTTAAAAGCATTACGAATTGACTAAAAAAATATTCCTCTATTTTGATTTTAAAGATAAATAAACTGTTTTGAGTTCTCACACCAGTCTCATGACTGACTCGGAGTTTATTGTTTTCCTTCCTAAACTCTGGGTGCCCACCAATTTCCACACGGGCAGTCAAGAGTTAAGGTTTATCAGGATATTTTGGATATTCTGGAATTGCTGGAGGCAAGATGGATGGCATGGCGTATTACTAGTATATAGTATTTCTTTTCCGCTGTTGATGTTGTTGTTGTTGTACACTCTGATGATGATGTAATGTAATGTATAAAATGTAATAACTGATATAGTTCTTTGTTTAAAGATTATTCATTTATTATTATATGTTGTTCCGCTGCGAATTGTGAGATTCTGATATTGATGTGTTGTGTACTGTTCCGTTCTATTTTCTATTCTCCTTTTCTATCTTTTTGCTCTCTTCTTCTGTTTCTTTCTTTTTCTTAAAACATTGATAATTCGTATTTCTGTTCATCTTGAGTTAATCTATGGAGATTAGTGTATATTCAAGGAGTACGGATTTACGGGTCATCACAGTAATTAACTTGGATTAACCATTATTAATTACCAATTAATTAGTCTTTAATAATCCATTAATTAATCTTTAATTATATAATTAATTAATTACTAATTATTAATTAACAATTCAAATCTTATTTAATTAATGATTCTTAGTTACCGATTAATTTATCCAAAGTTAATTAACTTATACCTTAATTAACTAATTTAAACTTTTAATTACTAAATTAATCCAAATTATTAATTATCTATTTAATTAACTTAATAATTACAAATCAATAAATTTTAAATTATTAAAACATTTTCTTATTAATTATCAAATTATCATTAACAAGGTATTTAAAACAATTTACTTTCAAACTTTACTTTTGAAATTTCACTTTATATTTAGGATTTAAAATGAAAACAATTTTACTTTAACAAGTTTAAAACAATTTCAAAACCCCTTTTAAATTTCACAAGTTAAATAATTATTTATCCTAAAGTAGAAGATTAAAATAATTTAAAACACAATTCCATTTTGAATTCAAATCAATTTAAAAATATACTTTATCATTCAAACTGTTTAAAACAATTTAAAATCTTCTTTTATTTCAAAACTAAGATTCAAATTTAGATTTGAATCATATTTAAACTTAGGTTTAAATCTCTATTTATTTAAAGCTTTACTTTTTGAATTCAAACTATTTAAACCTTTTTAAAGTTCTTACAAATAATTTAATTTTTAAAACTTTATTTTATTTAAAAACTGAGATTCAATTTCATTTGAATCCAAATTTATCTTTGATTTAAACCTAGTTTAAATATCTATTTCTCATTTTAAAACCCAGGTTAAAAAAATTAAAACTTACAGGTTTTTAAAACCTATAACCAACTTACCCGAGACCCTTACATTTCACTTCGAGTCAAAATCGAATGTATTCGAGTAAAACCCTCAACAAACTCGAGTAAACACTCGAGTTCCATTTCCTGCCCAAACCAAAAGCCCACTGCATCCACCAATAAACGTCGTGCACATACACAGTGATCTTGATCGAATCCTATCAAGTTCGACGACCCTCCCTTATCGACGAACATCCCCAAACTCTAACCTGATCACCAGATTGTCTCTAACTCAACTCGAATTTGAATTCGAGTTCAAATTAAACCTGGAACCCATCAACAGGAACTCACCCAAAACCTGTCAACGCGTTGTCCCCGACCCTCCGACCACCAGAAAGTTTACAACTCCGGCCTCGACTTCATCTACTACCCGGCTATCATTCCCCAAAATCTCATAACACTCGATCAACCACACGTGCCGTGGTGATCGATTCATCAAACCCATCAAAAAACTAGGGTTTGAGGAAGAATCTCTCTGCTGCAACCTCCATGGCGAATTACATCACCATCCAATATTTTTCCCAGCTGCTACGATCACTCCTCCATCATCTGGAAGAACCCCAACCCTCCAGCATATAAAGATCATCAGAGATCATCAAAAACCCATATTTTGATGAACCCAGAACTACACCCTCAATGCTTAACTAAAAATAGAGATTTTGGTTTCAAAAATCATGTTTTAGTCTTAGCATTTGATTCATATAACTGAATCCATGAATTATAAAGATGGAATTTCAACTTATTTAAGTTTTTCACTGTTGTTTTATATTTTTAGAACCAAAACAAATTGATTTTTCTCTTAACCAAATTTTTAAACTTAATTCTATGTTATAACAAACATTTATGTTCATAACTTAAGTCTTATCAAGGCTTGGATTAAAAGTAGATGAATTTTGATGAGGATTCAAACCTGGAATCAAACAGAGAGGTACACATAAAATGCTTACCAATATATTCATACACAATCACAAAGATATATTTTAAAAAGAATACTCACAAGTAAACTAAACTCCAGAGAGAACATGCAACAGAACAAATATACTTAAAATATTTTTAGATTGTGATGTTACTCACCGTATTGAGAAGATGACAAAGCACCCAGATTTGAAAAACAGCTTGAAAACTGAAATCCTTTAGCTTTAAAAACCTTTCACTTGAATGCTTTTTGTTTTAATCTTGAGTTGCTTTGTTCTTTAGATTTGCATGCAGGTTGCTTGCTTTAAACCTTGGGTTGATGATGAATGCATCAGATTTTTGATTTAAATTTTCTTGCAGGCTTTGGAAAATGTAGGCAAGTTTTATTGTTGATTAAATTTATAAAATGGAAATGCTAACTTATTTTCTCTGGTTTGCTATGTCTTGAGAACAAACTAAAATAAGAATATGTATATATAGAAGGAAAGATTTGTATAGGGAAGGGGTTTATTGGGTATAAACTTTTCTATTTGGCCAGATTTTTCTTTTGTCTTATCAGGCAAGATTTGTGGAGGCTGAATTAATTATTATTTTTGATAACAATTCGAATTGACATAAGTTTGTGCTGAGATGAACGCATTTAATGCTTAAGTACTTTATGTTTCATGTTTACCCATTTTTGTGTATGTTGATATCTTACTTTGCAGCATATCTAAACTTCATATATAAGATTCTGGCTTGATTATATGTGCATATATACTTTTTGTCTTGTTTCACACTTATCTTCTTTTGTATAGATACATAGATATTTTCTTTTTGTCTTATTTCTTACTTTGTTTCATTCTTGCCTTGCATACTACTCTATAGGTTACATATTTTGCCTGGCTTGCTTTTATACTTTAGGTACAAAATGTAAAGTTGTTTTAGTTATTAGTTATAAATTTTAACTTATGTATTAAGTTCTTTGCTTATTTTTAGACTTAAACTATCAAATACTTAATTTTCGTATTATTTATTTTTATACTTATGTTAATATCATAGTTTCTTATATTTATGTATTTATACATATGTTTAAAACTATATAATTGATTCATACTTATGTTTAAATATTTACAAGATTTATTTTATCCAATTTTGAAAGACTTTATTTTAAATTTTAATAGCTTTTTTTCAAATTACACACACATATATATAAATAAATTTGAAATAACAATTTCTATTTATATTTAAAAATCCATTTGTAAAAACATTTCATTTTTAATATTGTTTAAAAAAATAACTCATTATTAAATTAAAATAATTTATAAAAGAAATTATCTCTTTATTAATAATTTACTTATTTCATCAAACTATATTAAAAAGATCAAAACAAACCTTCTGTTTAAATTTAAACTTTAGCTAGAATCATTCTAAACAAATTAAACTTTTATCTTGAATATTTTAAAGCCATAGGTTTATTTATTTGATGGCTTAATATTAAATTAAACAAATTTCTAAATTACTAAAATATTAAGATTAGAAAACATGCCTTTATTTATTAACTTTAAAACCAAATTTATCTATTTACAATATATACAAATATATATACATCATAAATAGAAATCAATTTAATTAGCTTTTAAAAGATAAAATCACCCATTTGAATATTTATTAAAGAAGATTATTAAATCAATTCAAATTTATTATTAACAATATTATCAAATCAATTTAATTTAACACAGATTATTAAATTGATATTGCCAAAAATTCCGGCATATCACATTCCTCCCCCCTTAAAAGAATTTCGTCCCCGAAATTTTAAAAAAAGGTAATTTAATTATCTAATTAACGATTTAATTTTAAAACACAAGCATATATCAATCATATGCTAACAAACGTAGTAACCAATTCATCCAATCAAACAAATCTAATTATCCAGACAAAATTCTGGATAGAATTTTCTTGAGTTTCCCAAGTATAAATACTGGGATACTCGCTCTACAAAATCCAAACAATCAATACTACTAAGCAATAGAGCTTCCACTCATCTAGATCTACAAAACAAATCAAGATATCAGACCAAACTCAAGTCTGATTCAACAACCAAAACTCCCTAAACTGCTGGTTCTACAACCAAAGATAGATCTTACACGTACTCCCTCAGAGATACATGAAACACTTTGAATTTCGGTTATCCAAACTGGCAATTCACTCCTGAAGACCAAACACTAATCCTAAGAAGAACAATAGAAAAAGATCCAAATATCTCGGAGCTAGCTTCCCAATCTTACCCAATCTTATAGCTCCCATGGATCGGAGAAAACCCCATCAACAACGAAGTCTCTAACTTCGAATTTCAAATTTTCCGTCTCTTATCCACAAAACTCTTCTGACGATCCTGGGCTTCCTACATCCTTCCTGATCAGCTCAACCCTTGCTGATGCTATTAGAAACAAACTGAACCAAAAATAATCCAATAAATGATCCTTCCAAGATCAACTCAAAAATCATAACACAACTCAATTCCAAAATCAGCAGAAGACTGAACTTACTCATCCTTTTCGGAAGAGATAAACAGGTGCACCTGCCAAATTGGCCTTAAAATCCTGAAAAATTTCCTGAAGAAACCTTCCAATC
The DNA here is from genome assembly GCA_030765085.1 of Allium cepa. Classification (NCBI taxonomy): domain Eukaryota; kingdom Viridiplantae; phylum Streptophyta; class Magnoliopsida; order Asparagales; family Amaryllidaceae; genus Allium; species Allium cepa. The sequence goes on from CM060943.1 coordinate 438,102,686, forward strand.
CAAACACTGCAACTTCCAGTTGTTTCCAAACTAAAACAGCTGCCACCATGCTTCCACTGCGCAACTCTGTCCAGAGCAGATGAAAATGCTGATGATGATTACGAGCACAAACTGGACAACACATCCCAGAACTATGGTTCTACAGATCCACTAAAGAAACTCAGAAGTTCCTCCAAAACCCAAGCTGCTTCACCAAATCCTCATTCTCCAGAAACCATCCTACTACTAAGCTGAACCACCGGTACCACTCCTGGAATCCAGTCGATACCAAACCCAATCTCCAGATGCAAACAAAACTCTGACCTCCTGAAGACATCCAGAAAAATCTCTGATAACCCAAGAGAACACTCAGCTATCGCAAGTCACTTTTGCGATCAATCCAGCCCCTTTTCCAAAGAAAAATGTTCTCTCTTTACCAATCAGAACAACTTACGCTTATTTAGCCAATCCATTGAAGAAATGGAACCACTCTGCTGCTCCTGAAATTACCACAAGAAAAACTGCTAAGCCAAAAGATCTCCTTGACGGCACACAGAACACTCCGAGCTGTATTGTTGACTCAGATGCCAAAGACTTCCTATCCAAGACTCTTCGAGAAACTCGGACCTCAAACCAAACAGAAACACCCTACTGAACTTAGCCACAACACCGAAGCAGTCACACTTCCTTAACTTGTTCCAAAGAAACATCTTCGGAGATATCCATAGTCACTGTGTCTCATCACACAGCTACTACATCATGAGGTATCAAGATATCATGACTTGCTTCCGTCCAACCAACAGATCCTAACTCTAGCTCAGCCAAACTTACACTTCAAAGATGAATTCTAAACCTTAACAGGCTTCCTTCAGAGATTGATGAAATCCTTACACCATCCAAAGCTCACTCGAGACAGTATTAGGTCTACGGTTTTGACAGATACACTTCCATCCTCAAACATTCAAACTTAAACCATTGGTAGTCGTGTTACACACACCACTACCCTATCTACCCTTATAACTTATATTGGAAAACCCAAATAGGTAACCCAACAAATAGGTAGAAGTATATATATATATATATACATATATATTAAAATTACAAATACGCTCTCTCAAGGAAGAAATCACTCAAGAGCCTATGTATTCGCTTAACCTAGTGTTCTGACACCAACTGTGACGATCTAGGCTTTTCAACCATCGACAGCGGCTCACTCGACCGGTAGGCTTTTCAACCATCCCAGCAGCGCTGTGGCTCACAGTGATAGCTCAGGTTTTCTTTTACGGCCAGCCTCTCGATTCGCAACCAACCCTATAAGGCCTCATGCTACCCCCGGGGACATGTAGGGGTAAGAGTCTTCCGTTCGCCACCTAACGCAAAGCGAGAACCCCCTATCATGCTGTAATATAGCAAACCCGATCCCGGTCTCATCGAAATCCAAACGCCATCTTTTAAGGCCAAGTTGTTTTAAAGTTAAAACAATTCAATTCAATTATCCGTATACACACAGATAGATAATTCACAATATCACAATTGATAATCAACATTTTCATCATAAATAGAGAATTCATATTATCATCACAACAGATAATCCATATTATCATCCAATAGATAATCCATATTATCAAAATACTTAAATCAAAGCATACATATCACATAGCATCGTTAATCTCATATTTGAGATCTCAAATCATTCAAGGTAAACCAATCATCCATCCATACATAGGCAATGATTAGTAATACACCATATAATTAATTTAAAATGAATTAAATTAATTACTTGCATCTCTGATTAATTTAATTTAAATTAATTACTTCACCCTTTTAAATCTTGCTTATATCACTATTAATCAATTACCAATTAATTAATAAATCATTTACTAATTATTCATTTCAATTAATCACCCTTGATTAATTAACTTTTAATTATATTCAAATAATTATCCTTTAGTTAATTTCACAAATTAATTATCCTTGACTAACACAGAAATTAACCTCTAATTACTAAATAAATTAATCAACCATAATTAATTACATTAATCTTTAATTACACTAATTAATTACTCTTTAATCACTTATTATTAATTAATTAATCTTAATTGATCAACCTTTAATTACATCACTAAATTATATTTATAAATGATTACTAATTACATTTTAATTAATTATCCAATTTAAATTAATTAACCTAAGTAATTAATCTCAATTAAACCACTTTTATTAATCACCCCTGATACCCTTCAGTAATTAACTACCCTTAATTACTCCATCAAATAAATTAATTACTCCTTAATTAATTTTCTTTAAATTAATCCCTTGATTAATTATACAAAGTAATTATACTCCAATTACTTTCATCGTTAAATCATCCTCAGCTAATTACATCCAATAATTATCATTAATTACTTCCTTAAGTAATTATACTTATCACATCATCAAATAATTATTTAAATTAATTAGACTTAATTAATTAACTTAAAAAATTCATATTAAACTTAATTAATTACAATGAGTAATTAATTCCTTAATTACTTCCATTAAGTAATTATACTTAACAATTCACAATTTTATCTTAAATTAATTAATTTAGTTAATTATTAAAATTTTATGAATTTAATTCATTATTAAATAATTCTAGTTAATGACCTTCATTAACTATTAATAATTCTTTAATTACTTTTCTAAAGTAATTAACTTGGATTAACCATTATTAATTACCAATTAATTAGTCTTTAATAATCCATTAATTAATCTTTAATTATATAATTAATTACTTACTAATCATTAATTAACAATTCAAATCTTATTTAATTAATGATTCTTAATTACCGATTAATTTATCCAAAATTAATTAACTTATACCTTAATTAACTAATTTAAACTTTTAATTACTAAATTAATCCAAATCATTAATTATCTATTTAATTAACTTAATAATTACAAATCATTAAATTTTAAATTATAAAAACATTTTCTTATTAATGATCAAATTATCATTAACAAGGTATTTAAAACAATTTACTTTCAAACTTTACTTTTGAAATTTCATTTTAAATTTAAGATTTAAAATGAAAACAATTTAACTTTAACAAGTTTAAGACAATTTCAAAACCCATTTTTAATTTCACAAGTTATATAATTATTTATCCTAAAATAGAAGATTAAAAGAGTTTAAAACAAAATTCCATTTTGAATTCAAATCAATTTAAAATTTTACTTTATCATTCAAACCGTTTAAAACAATTTAAAATCTTCTTTTATTTCAAACTCGAATTTGAATTCGAGTTCAAATTAAACCTGGAACCCATCAACAGGAACTCACCCAAAACCTGTCAACGCGCCATCCCCGACCCTCCGACCACCAAAAAGTTTACAACTCCGGCTTCGACTTCATCTACTACCCAGCTATCATTCCCCAAAATCTCATAACACTCGATAAACCACACGTGCTGTGGTGATCGATTCATCAAACCCATCAAAAAACTAGGGTTCAATGAAGAATCTCTCTACTGCAACCTCTATGGCGAATTACATCACCATCTAATATTTTTCCCAGCTGCTACGATCACTCCTCCATCATCTGGAAGAACCCCTACCCTCCAGCATACAAAGATCATCAGAGATCATCAAAAACCCATATTTTGATGAACCCAGAACTACACCCTCAATGCTTGACTAAAAATAGATATTTTGGTTTCAAAAATCATGTTTTAGTCATAGCATTCGATTCATATACCTGAATCCATGAATTATGAAGATTGAATTTCTACTTATTTAAGTTTTTCACTGTTGTTTTACATTTTTAGAACCAAAACAAATTGATTTTTCTCTTAACCAAATTTTTAAACTTAATTCTATGTTATAACAAACATTTATGTTCATAACTTAAGTCTTATCAAGGCTTGGATTAAAAGTAGATGAATTTTGATGAGGATTCAAGCCTGGAATCAAACAGAGAGGTACACAGAAAATGCTTACCAATATATTCATACACAATCACAGAGATATATTTTAAAAAGAATACTCACAAGTAAACTAAACTCCAGAGAGAACATGCAACAGAACAAATATACTTAAAATATTTTTAGATTGTGATGTTACTCACCGTATTGAGAAGATGACAGAGCACCCAAATTTGAAAAATAGCTTGAAAACTGAAATCCTTTAGCTTTAAAAACCTTGCACTTGAATGCGTTTTGTTTTAATCTTGAGTTGCTTTGTTCTTTAGATTTGCATTCAGGTTGCTTGCTTTAAAACTTGGTTGAAGATGAATTCATCAGATTTTTGATTTAAATTTGCTTGCAGGCTTTGGAAAATGCAGGCAAGTTTTATTGTTGATTAAATTTATAAAATGGAAATGCTAACTTATTTTCTCTGGTTTGCTATGTCTTGAGAACAAACTAAAATAAGAAGATGTATATATAGAAGGAAAGATTCGTATAGGGGAGGGGTTTACTGGGTATAAACTTTTCTATTTGGCCAGATTTTTCTTTTGTCTTATTAGGCAAGATTTGTGGAGGCTGAGTTAATTTTTTTTTTAACAATTCGAGTTGACTAAAGTTTGTGCTGAGATGAAAGCATTTAATGCTTAAGTACTTTATGGTTCATGTTTACCCATTTTTGTGTATGTTGATATCTTAATTGCAGCATATCTAAACTTCATATATAAGATTCTTGCCTGATTATATATGCATATATACTTTTTGTCTTGTTTCATACTTATCTTCTTTTGTATAGATACATAGATATTTTCTTTTTGTCTTATTTCTTACTTTATTTCATTCTTGCCTTGCATACTACTCCACAGGTTACATATTTTGCCTGGCTTGCTTTTATAATTTAGGTACAAAATGTAAAGTTATTTTAGTTATTAGTTATAAATTTTAACTTATGTATTAAGTTCTATGCTTATTTTCATCACTCCTTTATTTTTAAACTTAAACTATCAAATACTTAATTTTCTTATTATTTATTTTTATACTTATGTTAATATCATAGTTTCTTATATTTATGTATTTATACATATGTTTAAAACTATATAATTGATTCATACTTATGTTTAAATATTTACAAGATTTATTTTATCCATTTTTGAAAGACTTTATTTTAAATTTTAATAGCTGTTTTTCAAATTACACACACATACATATATAAAAATAAATTTGAAAGAACAGTTTATATTTATATTTAAAAATCCATTTGTAAAAACATTTCATTTTTAATATTGTTTGTAAAAAATAACTCATTATTAAATTAAAATAATTTATAAAAGAAATTATCTCTTTATTAGTAATTTACTTAATTCATCAAACTATATTAAAAAGAACAAAACAAACCTTCTGTTTAAATTTAAACTTTAGCTAGAATCATTCTAAACAAATTAAACTTTTATCTTGAATATTTTAAAGCCATAGGTTTATTTATTTAATGGCTTAATATTAAATTAAATCAAATTTCTAAATTACTAAAATATTAAGATTAGAAAACATGCCTTTATTTATTAAATTTAAAACAATGTTTATCTATTTACAATATATACAAATATATATATATATATATATCATAAATAGAAAACAATTTAATTAGCTTTTAAAAGATAAAATCACCCATTTGAATATTTATTAAAGAAATTTATTAAATCAATTCAAATTTATTATTAACATTATTATCAAATCAATTTACACAACATGGTAAAAGATGTTAACTGTAGTGTATGAGAATAATATGATGGAAACTTATGTTAAATAAATTCATAAGGTAATAGTTGATTTAATATAAGAACATGTAAATCAAAATAAAAGAACTTTTGAAATTTAAAATATAATAAACTAGGGTTTTATTACTATTGTAATTTAATGTTGAAATTAATTTAATATTTATATCTTAAAATTAACAAGGAAAATTGAATTTCAAAAGATCATTAAATTTCCGTGTAATCAAGAATGATAAAAATTGTCAACTTTTAAATTTAAATTTAAAAGTGATTAAATTGATTTTAAAATAGATTGTTTTAATTAACATGTAAAACTAGTCTTTTGGGCACTGTCTCGGATTTCAATGAAACCAGTTTGAACGGATCCGTAATAGTGAATTATTGTAGGATTTCAAGGTTCATAGTGATTGGACTTATCGTTTGATCGAGCGAGCACGAAACGCATATAAATCAATTAATGAAATTTAAATGAATATAATTTGATTTAAAAAGCTTACTTTTATATACGATATAATTAGGATTTGAAATTAGTTTCATTGAATTCAAAAATATTGAAAACCTATATTCCAATATATGGGATGACTTATTTTCGTTTCGGGAACAAAACGGGCGTTTAGGGCCTTTTGGCCTAATCGATTTATATTCAAATGAAAAAGGTTATTTTTGAAATGTAATTATTCAAATTTATTCAAATAATAAAATTGAATCATTAAATAACGCCCTAGCTCTAATATCGTATTTGTAAGATATAATTATTGTATTTGTTCATAATTGTGAACTGGGAAATTATTTAAATAAATTTAATTTAAATTTATCGAACAATAAAATTTTAACTTTTGTATACGATGAAATTAGGCTGCAAAACTAGTTCCATTGTGTTTATAAGGCCTTTTTACATACAGATTGACTATTAGCATGCCTCAATTGGAGTTCGGGCCATTTTGGACATCACGCTATAAATAGGCATGCAAATCGAGACAAAATGTTATTAAAATATTTCAAAAACCCTAATTCTCCTTCATGGCCGCCACCTTCTATTCTACGGCTATAAATTCTACAACTACCTCCTCCTTAATCTCCATTATTTCTCACCGAATAGCAAGGACTCCAAAAGGAAAGTTGTAGAGCACGACTTCCACTATAATTTGTACGATTGGATCGAGCTAACTGCATCAGAGTTCGTAGAAATCTGGCCATGAACTGACGACGGTTCTTCTCATTTTGTGTGACAACGTCGGCATTGGAGGCAGCGCCACTTTGGGCGAAGGTGGAGGGCGGCGGAGTAGTGTCAATGGTGGGGTCCGATCGAGGTATTGGACACGTAGGTGCGTGTGGCGACAAAAAAAGAGACCGCGGTCTATGGGTTTTGAACGTGAACGATGGTTTGGAGAAGATAAGTTTAATTACAATTTTTCTCCTACTTTTCTTATTTAAATTTAAATTTCAGCTTTCTAACATCAATAACTTTTGCATATGAACTTGGATTTGCAGGTGGTTTCTTCTGTTGGGTTCGTACCAAAATTCTGGACAACATGAAACTTGATTGGTTAAATTGAAGACTGTTGAAATTTTGGGCTTTTAACGGATTTTTAATGGGCTTTAAATCAACGATGAGTGATAGAACCCACTCACGCAATATTAAATGTTCTTATGTTAGTTGAATTAAATTTATGAAGTGATAAGAATTATATTGATTGCTGTTCGGTAGTTTATATTGACATTTAAATTAATTTGAATTTTATACTGAATTAAATTGACATTTAAATTAATCTTGAAATTTAATTGCTAGTTAAACACCGATAGTTGATAACTAGTAACTGTTGTGATATATTTCTTGATTTGAATATCGATTGTTATTGGATGCCTATTTATTGACGACGAATGTATGATTGTTTATTTATTCGACATATTCCTGTTACTACCTATTATTTATTGACATCATTTATATTATCTTTCAGACCATTTTAAATGAACTAAGAAATAGGTTGAAGTGATATATACCTATGACATTTAATTATGGGCTAAAATGATATATATCCATTCATGAAATAAAAATAGAAATAACCAATCACTTGGCCATAGGGTAGAAAATTATATACGCAAATCGAATTGGTTAAATTAAACGGTATTAAAATCTTGAATTTAGATTTTGATTAAATGATATTGTTTTAAAGGAAATAAAGTATGGATTTATATGAATTAAATTATTTTCCAATTCGAGCTTTGAAATGTTGAAATTGAAATTGGTTAAAATAAATTATTGTAAAGGACTGAATTTAAAATGTTAAAGTTCTAAATCGATATATGACTTAAATTTCGAAAATTGAATTGTTTTAAAGACTCGAATCTTAAAATTGAACAATGAGGTTTAATTTGATTTAAGTTTTTTAAATCAGTAAATTGAAATTGAATTTGAAATTGATATAAATTGAAATGGTTTAAAATAAGATTTGGATTGAAATTTAAATCATTGAATTGAATTGTTGAATCGAATTTGAAGTTAAAAATGAACGTTTCGAAAATTGAAGTTAATTCATATTGAAATTGAAATCAAGTTGATTTGAAACTAAGTTGAAACCGAGTCAACTGAATTGAAAGATTGGAACTTGAGCTTTGTTTATTTGAAATTTGAACATGGGTCCAAATTTGTTGAAATGGAAGGAAATAGTTTAATTCGATACTATTTTGAAGATAAATAATTTTAATATAAATTGTTTAAAATCTACCTTTTAATATTCAAATTATTTAGATTTTCCAAGATATTTTACTATATAAACCATTTTTAATACTCAAACCATTCTATATAACATTGTCTTAAACCTTTAAACTATTTAAAATATTTAACTATTCTAAACTATTTAAAACTAATCAAACTATTTTCTAAAATTTTAAACTGTGCAAAGTTTGAATGTTTATATTTAAATCATTGATTTAAATGTGAATGTTGTTAAATGAGGTTATAATCTAAGTTTGAATTTGAAATGATATTTTCAGGTGAATATGGTATTTTGAAATGAAGTGATATTTGTGCAGTGAATATGATAATTTAATATCAAATATGAATCGTTTTCGAAATGTAAAAGAACCAACAGTGTGTAAAATGACGTTTGGTGGTTAAAGAGACTGGGGCCTCTTATTGGCATACTCTCTGCCAATATTGGAACCACTTCAACAATTGTGTATGCGATGGATGTTATCCATAATGAAGTGGTTGAATTCGAGGCGTTTACTGGATTTGAAGAAAGAGAACGATGATGGATGACCCCGGCACTTGCGTCAATTAAAAATGACTAAAACAGGAGCCTACGTCTGGCCAAGGGGTTCGCTACCTTTAGCGCCCATTACCCTTTTGTATTGTTATGTTCATTTTGGACTTGTTCGGCGCACCTTGATTTGATTTTGCGGTGGTGGACTCGGTCGGCAGTCGTTGCGGCGATGTTTTACGATTAGCTAGAAAGGGTAAACTGGTAGAATCCTACCTTGGGCATTATCTCATGTGCCTTGTCATACTTTTATCCTTATATACGCCCACTTCAGTTTTGTTTGAGGATGTTACCTATAGGGGACTCACTGACTACTGACGTAATTGATTGTGTTATAGGACCTACATAGACTACCTGTTTAAAAATGTGTTAAGGGGGAACAATGTAAAGTCTTAACGTTATTTTAATACTTTACATTACTGGTAGACACTACATATGTAGCGTATTTTACTACATATAGATAGTTTGACGGATTCTTAGGAGATGGAAAATCCCATAACATCTCTTAAGTTATTGCATGCACGTTGTACACTTGATTGGAGATAGAAAATCCCGTAAACATCTCTGAAGCTATTACACCCATATTTTACTTGTTATTGATTTAACTTACATAAGAACGTTTTGTTTTGACTCGAGTGTTTTGTCTTTTTATTACGCTCGGATCAGCCTAAGCGTTTCAGTGTTTGAAGACATTATTCCTTGAAAATGAAGATGGAGTTTGCTAGACCGTATTTACTATCATTCCACTGCATTATTTTGATATGCTTGTTGACTATACTCTAATTATGTTGTAAAAGTTGTGTAATCAAATGTATATTATACAACAGCTTCATGAACTGTTTATTTGATTATTATATTTTGTCATTCCATTGTAAGATTCTGTGTTTTGACCCTTCTTTTCTACTATTTTTTATTAAATCTCATTGATAATCCTCTCATTTGAATGGTTTGATTTAGACATGTGTGGTTTATTGTTGATTTAAACCATTCAAAAAGGCGGGTCGTCACAGTTCTATAGAGACATTGATCTGAGGGATGACGAGGAGGAGCCTAAAGAGACCAAGGTTGCATCGGCTGAGTTGATGATTGACATCACGGTCAACCACGACGACCAATCACAGATCCTGAAGATCAGATCATTGCTTAATATCCCCATGATGAAAGAATTTGTTGGTTTTCGCTAGGCGAATCTCTACATGTTTGCTTGGACTCACTCTGACATGTGTGGGATCTCGCATGCCATTGGAAGCCATGCGTTGAATATCGACCTGAGGCATGTCTCGATGAAACAAAAAAGGCATGGCATTGATCAAGAGAGATCTACCGCTTTTAAAGAGGAGGTGGATAGGCTCAAAGTCAATCAGTTTATTCACGATGCCCTCTACCCTAAATGGATATTAAAGCGAATGGGAAATGGCGGACATGCATTGATTACTCGGACTTGAACAGGGCATGCCCGAAAGATATATTTTTTCCTTCCAAGGATCGACCGGCCGGTAAACTCAACCGCAAGGCACGAATTGCTATCTTTCATGGATGTGTACTCCGGATATAACCAAATCCTGATGCACATTCCCAACAAGAGCACACCAGCTTCATTACAGATGTTGGATTATATTGTTATGCGGTAATGCTGGAGCGACCTACCAAGTCCTAGTCAATAGAATGTTTCAAGATTTAATTGGGAAGACAATGGAGGTATATATGGATGAATTTCTCGTGAAGTCACAACGATCTAGTGGCCACATTAGAGACTTGGCAAAAATGTTTGATATCCTTTGATATTATAAAATGAAGATCAATCCTTTGAAACGTTATTTTGGCATTGCATCCAGAAAGTTCTTGGGTTTCATCGTTAATGCCCTTGGAATTAAAGCCAATCCAGAAGCTATTCACAAAATCCAAGCGCCATAGATAAACAAACAAGTACAAAGCCTGAATGGAACAGTTGCCGCTTAAAGTTGATTTATTTCTAGAGCTACTGATAAATGCATTCCTTTCTTTGAGTTGATTAGAAGAGGAAAAAGTAATTTTGAATGGACACAAGATTGTAAAGATGCATTCCAAGCTTTGGTGAACCACTTAGAGAGACTCCCATCTTTTAAAAGCCGGTAGACCATGAGGAGTTGTGTATCTACTTAGCCATGTTGGTACATGCTATAAGTGTCGCATTGCTTTACGAAAAGAATCGAATCTAGAGAACAATTTATTATGTTAGCAAGCAATTAACAGGAGCTAAAAGGAACTATCTGAAGATAAAGAAATTGGCATACTGCTTGTTGATTGCTTCATGAAAGCTCCACCTCTATTTCCAGGCTCATCCTGTCAATGTTTACACCGGCCAGCCGTTACGACAGGTCCTACAGTTATCTAGGACGTTTAGAAGGTTACTCAAGTGTAATACAGTACTGAACCAATTCGACATCAATTATCATCCTTGAAGGGCTATCCATGGATAGGCACTAGCATACTTTATATGAAAATTCACTGCATTGGATGATTTCCCAAAGAGCGATGAAACCCCTACTATACAGTGGAAGTTGTACATAGACGGAGCATCCAATGATCATTGTTCTGGAGCTTGAATTGTAATAATTACTCTAGAGGTCAATTTGCTACACTTTAAAGCCTAAATTCTCAGTGACAAACAATGAAGCTGAGTATGAAGCTCTAATTGCTGGACTTAAACTCACCAAAGAACTGGGGATAAAATCTCTTGAAATCTTATGCGACTCACAATTCGTAGTATACCAAGTCAGGGGAGATTACCAGGTAAAGGTCAATGACTTTCCCCATATCTTACCCGAGTCCAAGAGCTACTGACTGATTGATGCTATGATATTACACACCTTCCTCAAGATCAAAACAAAGAGGCCGCCTCATTGGCAAAGTTTGCTAGCACTGGGATGCACAACAAATAGGCTTGGTCCCAGTCGAAGTACTAAATGCTCCAACCATAAACCTAATGAAAATCGATCAGGTACTAAGGACAAAGCCTAAGAAGGAGTCATAGATTACTCCAATTAAAGACTATTTGCTATATGGAGTTCCTCTCGAATGGAGAAACGAAAAATGACAAGTCCTTTGCAAAGCTTCATGACATATCATTTAGGAAGAAGTTATGTATAGAAAGGGTTATTCTATCCCCCCACCTCCAGTGTATTTCTCATGATGAAATAAAAAGAGTTCTAAAGGACGTTCATGAAGGGTAATGTGGCGATCATACTGGAGGGCAAATCCTAGCAAAGAAAATACTCCGTTACGGGTAGTATTAGCTGACTTAATCAAGATGCTACTGATTATTCAAGGTGATGCGACAAGAACCAGATGTATGCAAAAGTTCAAAGAGTTCCACCGATGGAAATCACATAAATGGTCAGCACATGACCTTTTGCCATATAGGGCATAGATATTATCGGTTCCTTACCGATCTATAAAGGTGGTGTGAAGTATGGAATCGTTGCAATTGATTACTTCACTAAATGGGCCGAAGCAGAACCTTTAGCCACGATCACAACAAAGAAAGCAATCTACTTTATCGTCCGAAACATCATCTGTCATTTTCGCCTTCCACGAACTATTGTAATTGATAATGGAACCCAATTCGATAGCATTGAATTCAACTCACCGTCAAGCAAATGAACAAGTTGAAGTCGTGAACAAAATCATGAAGTCCATTATGAAGAAGTGCTTGGAAAGGCTAGATGAAAGTGAGTGGATGAACTCCTAACAACATTATGGGCCTACAGAACTATTGTTATAAAAAATCATTTCAACTTTGTCGAAGCCTGGAAGAATATGAAAGAAAGCTTCTTGAAGAATGATGGTGATAGTAAGGCCTTTCGAAAGAGTCCAAGGGATGCTTCTGCAAGTATTAAATGAACCATGGGATTCCAAAGAGTTCGAAAGGGGACAAAACTACCCTTTTGCTTCAGTTGATCTCTTCTGTAATAGTTGATTCCGCATGCATTAAAAGGAGTTTTGCAAAAGACAACTATTTTAGCGAAAGCTACCTTTCGAAGGTATCGAAGGAGTACAACACCATCGAAGGAATTGAAGTTGCTAAATTGGCGCTGCAAGCATCAGATGCAGAAGGTCAGCAAGGAACCCTTTCGACTAAGTCGAAAGGACTGATGCGAAAGGGTCTAGTCTGCGCCTATGAATAAGACCCAAGGGGTGTTATTTAGAGGATCCGAATTCATTCTTTCCACACTTATTCTTTTCTTGAGTTGTAAACACTTATTTGAAAATTAAATTGGGGACTTCACTTTATTGTAATATTTAAACCCTTGTATTCATGAAAATTATCAATAAAGAAAATACATGGTACTTTCGGATGCATGGAGTCTGATTCACTGCTTACATATGGTTTTGGTTATGGAGTATACACATCAATGCCAATCAAAGGGTTCCTTTTAAAGGAGTATGACCCTTTTGACTTGGTTAAAACCCCTTTTAGATCCCATTATGTCATAATCTTAGATTACTTCAACCGACATGAAAGTGGTTTCGAATGGGTTTATTCACTCCCCTAATCTTGCTTCGGGGTGTTGATAAGATTTCTTGTTAGCATTTTTGGCATTAGAATGATGGGCCGAACCTATGACTTTGTTGAATTCCCTATATTACTTTCCCTATCCCTATTACATTCCAAGCTAACCTTAGATCCTGCACCACAATGCTCAACAAAATCAAAATTTCAAACAAGAATCTTCAAAACCATACTTAGTTGGATTCTCTCATGAATTGTAAAAGATTCTAAGTTATACGAAGAGCAAATGTTAAAATTGGAGGCTTTAAAGATGATGGAAAAGAAGAAAGCCGAATCTTGTGATCTAGACATTTGGAGCTCAAAGCCATTTCGCATTAGCCCTACACCCATCTTTTCTTTAGGAGAAATAAGAAGTAAAGGCGATAATTTATTTGATCAAATAAGGAAGACTATTCAATTCCATACTAAAGGATCTATCTTTGAAGAAGGAATGATGGCTGATTACTATACTTTTGCTCAAAAATGGCATCGGGTAACAAGTAGGCCATTACCTTTATATGAGCTTCGAAAGATTCTAAAAAGGAAATTGGTTGTTGAGGGTGTAGCTCCTGAATCAAACAACAAAAGATCTACAAATTAGCCTCAAATGACAAGCTTCAAATCAAGACTCCCTAAGGAATGTGACTTGACTACATCAATCCAGAACATCTACTTATTGACAAGGGAGGAACTCAATTACTGGCCATCTAAAAAGAAAACGACTTAATACAAAAGAAATCTAGGAGGACCTTACTACTATTATCATATGATGAACGGACACGAAACCAACCAATGCAGAGCTCTTGAAGGGTTGATTATTAAATTTTTCTAAGAAGGAAAGATTTATAGATTTGTAAGGCAATCCTAGATGAATTCAATGAAGACTCATTCGAATAAGAAAGTCTACATGGTTGGTAATAAGATTCTCCTTAGAATTGAAAATTACATTAAAATGGTCATAAGCCATTATTCGTGCCGAAATGGCCAGGTTAAAGTTTCTTCTGGAGGGAGGTCAGAGTAAGCCTTTAGCCACGTCAGAAATGGTCAGGTTAAAGCATCTGCAAGCCTTTGATCATGCCTATGTAGCCATGTCAAGGCACTTCCTGGAGGGAAGATGGTGTATACCCTTGAATGCGACATGCAATAGCCAGTTCACAGCATCGACCAGCCTTCACTCTTGCCTATAAGGCCTGGATGGAGTGCCTCCTAGAGGGAGGACGAATTAAGCCCTTGATCCCACCATGCTATGGCTGTGACAACCCACCTCCTCGACCCTTGGAAGTCGACACTAATACATCCTCGATATTCACATGCCGCAAATCCAAGTGCCGGAGAAGCGGAATATCATGGGTAAGAAAGAAAATAAAGACAGAATAGAATCTCACGTGAATGGAATAACATATATTATTTCAACATATATCCTTTACAGTATAAATTTTGAATACATTTATCAGAGGAAAACATAGACAATTATATATATATATATATATATATATATATATATATATATATCTCAGTCCATATAAAGGTGGAATACAACACTACTCAAGTGTGGTGGAAATAATCTTCAAAAAAATCTTCTAGCTCCATGCTCCAAGCTCTTCCAGGTTTCTTCGAACTAATCCTGACTACCTGGCTGCCCGAGGAAAATTAGGGCACTCAGAGTTTAAGGGAAAGGAAAATAAACTCCGGGTCAGTCCTGAGATTGGTGTGAGAAACTCAAAATATGCCATTTGAAAAAGAAAAGGTATCTCGTAAGATCACGTCACACATAAACACGAAACATGTTTTTACCTTATGATAATAAAAATATTTTCTATGCAAAATATGGGGATATTATTTTTTAGTGACATTCTTTGAAAACATTTGCAATTAAACGTATTAACCTTAGCCGAAATTATTACAATTATTAAATTTCGGATATGTTAGGCTCTACAAATAAAACTATTACAAGGTCGTTTGGAGAATGGATTTCCATACAATGGCGGGTAAGGGACTACCTTCCGTACAGTACATCTCTAGAGGAATGTATCGAGGATACACAAACAATCCTTTGCATCTGGCAAGACCGATCTATTCTTATTTGGCACTCGTACATGGCCAGGATAAAACTGAATATGACATCACCTCGGTTGTAACCGACCTATCCAGGGCCCCATATCATACACCACATACTCGACATATAGAGTGTAATCTAGAAAGGCGATTCCCATACCCTAATGGTTGCTAACCACATAGCCTTGCGTCATATCCTTTAAGCCATTATCGAGTTATGAGATTTGAAGCAACGATTACCTTTCACATAGCACATTCCACTTTGAATGCCATATTGTCATTCCATAGTCACATAACTGATTTCTACAAATGTATAACTCCTGTGCTCGAACGTCTTATGAAAGGGTCTTAAGCTAAGAGAAGTTGACTTCTCCACCACCCGACAGATGATACGTTCATAGAGATCAATTTATGTAACTAGAAAAGCAACGTCAGACATTCGTCCATATAAGTTACGCAGGAATAGGACAAACCGAAGGCACTCTCCTACCAAATCCTATCGGGAATTACCCCTAGGATTAGTAGCGAGAAGTCCTTGCATCGAAGATCTTAAATGAAGAACTACTTCCACATGATATGATATGGGAAATTTCCCTCGAGGGTCAGTGACAAGAAGCCCTACATTCCATCTTCCAAATCATATCCATGTCTTCACTTCGATTACGTAAATTGGTTCAAAGTGGTCTTCAGATAGGACTTACCCAAGTCCGACCCCGATTTCTTCGAACCAATCGTTAATGAAAAGATGTTCTATGAATAAGGAAGCATTCATTAATTGATTAATTTCTTTTTTTCAAAATATATTCTGGAGATATATATTTCTAAAACATTCTTTCCGGCATATACGGAATCATTAAACCTCTCTTATCAAATCCTTTGATTAATTTAAACCTTTTTAAAATTAGGAATAATTCAAAAATCATTTTATTTTTCACTTAGGAAAATATTTCCAAATCATTTCTTTTAAATCTTTACATAACTTTCTTAATTCAAAACTCGAAATTTTGATTAAGTTAAAACAACGTTATCTAGGATGTTAATCCAAAACTAGTAAATATTAAATGAGCAGAATCTGTAGAAATCATCCAATTCTAAACAATATCAGTCCCCATGTTCAACAAGTACTATGGGTGGAATAACGGTGAAATCACCTGTTAAATTCCAAGAATAGTACGAGTTCCTTCTTTGGGCTTTAACACCGAGTACAAGAAGATTATCTCCCTAAAATCCATACTGTTTATATTCGAAAAATCATATCCTTTATACCATGAATTTTTTTAATCCGAGTAAATCAAATTTACTATCCCATCTATCAGACAGTTCGGATAGCCAGGGAGAGCGAAAAACTGTTTTTCCAAACCCAAGCCTAGACACTATCTCTTTGACATCCATAAGGCGGTCAAGTTATTTGATCGACTCTAAATTATTTAATATTTACCCATCCTACAAATTCTTCAAATTACCTTTAAAATAATTTATTAATCATTTGAAAACATTTATAAAATATTTGAAAAAGAAAGGTTATGTTTAAAACTTTTCTTCAAAATTTGAGAAAAAAAGTGTTGCGGAAAAGTGCCGAGGAAAGTGCTTTTTAAGCTATACTGATTAAAATGAATTTTTTATCATTTGGTAATTCATTTTTAGATCTTAAATCACTTTTAAAACATTTTTAGAATTTATTTCATATTTTTATACAAATTTAAATATCATTTTCAAAGAAATCTTGTTATGGATTACGAACTGCAAAACCGCTATCTTTTCAGAAACTTGTTTTACTCATACTTCAAAATCTATTTATCAAAATATGGAATTTTTTTTAGTTTGAAAACTATGGATATAATAGTGCGGAAAATTCTTATCTCAAAGAATTCTGAGCCATATTCCATTCTATATACTCGTTTGACTTTTATAGCGTGAAACCGCGAACTGCAGTTACGCGGCGCGCCTAATTTTGAATAAATTTTCAATTACCTTTTAGACTTCACCAAAATAGTTATAAATGTTTATAAAACATTTCAAACTCATTTATAAATCTTTATAAAAGAGGTTTAACATCCCATATACACCAATCCATTAAATAAAGGAAAGTTATTTCTATTGTGCTTATCGACTTGTGTTTCCGTGACTTGCATATATATTCAACATTCATATTAAACAACCAAACTTGATGATCAAAGCATATTGAACATCCATTTAAAACATCATATCATCATCCAAAAATCTAATGTAAGTAAGAGTTCCTCACATTGATTTTCTATCGGAAAAAGACTATAGCTTCACAAACTCGCGATCCGAGCTCACGAACCCCAACAACTTACCTCCAGGTATGCGTGGGCATTCCATGCCCAAAGTGGTGCTCGGCCAAGCATGAGGAATTAGGTATAGGACTTTGGATTATTATTGAATTTACCAAAAAATAGACCTAAAAATAGGTCGCTTTCTCTCGAGTTTTTGGACATCCTACTTTTAGAATTTGGAATAGTTATCGACCTAAAAGTTGTAGAAAATTCTTTTCTCTACGGTTTTAAAAAAAGATTCATCCAATTTGGCTTAGTTTTAAATGAGATATGGTCAAATGAAGAAGAGGCATTCTCGGATTTATAAAATTCACACCCGAAAATGGGTCGACTTCTAGCTAATTTTTGGACATGTTACTCAAAGGATTATGTAAACTGGTCTAAAGAAAATTCTTGCAAATTCTTTTATCTACAATTTGAAAAAAATGAAAAACATGATTTTGATTTATTATGAGAAAGATATGATCAAAAGAACATAGGGCATTCTCGAAACCAAAATTCTTGGCTCGAAAATGAAATGGAAAGAAGTGGCTTTTGAGCAAAGCGAAGCTAAGAATGGGAAGATGTTTGAAAAAGAAAAGGTATCTCACAAGATCATGCTGCACATAAACACGGAATAGGTTTTCATCTTATGATAACCAAAGCATTTATTATGCAAAATATAGGGATATTATTTTAATGACATTCTTTGAAAACATTTGCAGGTAAACTTATTAATCTTAGCCGAAATTGTTACCATTATTAAATTCTGGATATGTTAGGCTCTACAAACAAAATTCTTACAAGGCTCGTTTGAAGAATGGATTTCCATACAATGGCAGGTAAGGAATTACCTTCCATACAATACATCTTTAGAGGAATGTATCGAGGATATACAAACAATCCTCTGCATCTAGCAAGACCGGCCTATCCCTATTTGGCACTTATATATGGCCTGGATAGAACCCAATATGACATCACACCGGTCATAACCGACCTGTTCAAGGCCCCATAACATACACCACATAATCGAGATATAGAGAGTAATCTATAAAGGCGATGATCATACCCTAATGATTGCGAACCACATAGCCTTGCGACGTACCCTGTTTAGGCCATTACCAGGTGATGAGGTCTGAGGTAGCGATTACCATTCCATAGCACATTCCGTTTCGAATGACATACTACCGTTCCATAGTCACATAACTAATTTATGAAAACGTATAACTCCTGAGCTCGTACGTCTTATGAAAAGGTGTTAAGCTAAGAGAAGTTTCCTTCAGCGTCACCAAACAGATGATACGTTCATAGAAATCAATTTATGTAACTAGAAATGCAACGTCATGCATTTGTCCACACCAGGTTCTCAGGAACAGGACAACCCGAAGGCACTCTCCTACCACATCCTGTCAGGAACTACCCCTAGGATTAGTAGCAAGAAGTCCTTGCACCGAAGATCTTAAATGAAGAACTACTGCCACATAACATGATATGGGAAATTTCCTTCGAGGGTCAATGATAAGCAGCCCTACATTCATTCTTCCAAATCATGTCCATGTCTTCACTTTGAATATGTAAATTGGTTCAAAGTGGTCTTCGGATAGGAATTACCCAAATCCGACCCTAGTTCCTTCGAACCAATCATCGATAAAAGATGTTTTATGAATAGGGAATCATTCTATAACTGATTAATTTTTTTACCAAAATATCTTCTGGGGATATATATTTCTAAACATTCTTTCCGGTTTATACGGAATCGTTAAACCTCTCTTATCAAATCATTTGATTACTTTAAACCTTTTTAAACTAGGAATGGTTCGAAAATCATTTTATTTTTCACGTAGGAAAATATTTCCAAATCATTTCTTTTAAATCTTTACATAACTTTCTTAATTCAAAACTCAAAATTTTGATTAAGTGAAAGCCACGTTATCTAGGATGTTAATTCGAAACTAGTAAATATTAAATGAGCAAAATCTATAGAGATCATCCAATTCTACTCAATATCAGTCTCCAAACTCAACAAGTACTATGGATGGAATAACAATGAAATCACCTATTGAATTCCTCGAATAGTACGAGTTCCCACTTTAAGCTTTAACACCGAGTAAGAGAAGATTATGTCCATAAAATTCAAGTAATTTATATTCGCAAAATCATATCCTTTACCATGGAAAATTTTGATCCAAGCAAATCAAATTTACTATCCCATCCGTTGAGTCAATCCGGATAGCCAGGGAGTGCAGAAAACTATTTTTCCAAACTCAAGCCTAGACACTTTCTCTCTGACACCCATATGGTGGTCAAGTTATTTGATCGACTCTAAATCATTTAATATTTAACCATTCCATAAATTTTTCAAATTACCTTTAAAATATTTTATTAATCATTTGAAAACATTTATAAAAGATTTAAAAAAGTACGGTTGCGTTTAAAACTTTGTTTATTAATCAAAACGTATTAAACATCCATTGCAAACATCATATCATCTTCCAAAAATATAATATAAGTAAGAGTTTCTTACATTGATTTTTTATCATAAAAACATTATAGCTTCACAAACTCGCGATCCAAGCTTATGAACCCCAATACCTTGCCTCCTGGTATGCTCGACCATTCCATGCCAAAAGTGGTGCTGGCCAAGCATGGGGAATGAGGTATAGGACTTTGAATTCTTATTGAATTTACTAAAAACTAGACCTAAAAATATGTCACTTTCTCTCAGGTTTTTGGACATCCTACTCTCTGAATTTGGAAAAGTTTTCAACATAAAAGTTGTAGAAAATTCTTTTCTCTATGGTTTAAGAAAAAGGATCATCCAATTTGGTTTAGTTTTGAATGAGATATGGTCAAATGAAGAAGAGGAATTCTCAGATTTACAAAAATCACACCCGAAAATGGGTCGACTTCTAGCTAATTTATGGACATGTTACTCAAAGAATTATATAAAGTGGTCCAAAGGAAAGTTCTTGAAAATTCTTTGATCTACAATATGAAGTAATGAAAAATTTGATTTCGATTTATTATGAGAAAGATTTGATCAAAAAATAGAGGGCATTCTCGGAACTAAAATTCAGTATATATATGAAAAACTAAGATTTCGAATAATTTCAATTTCAATGTGTGTGCGCTTAAGTGTGTACTTTGATTTTGCTTAAAGTTTAAGCAATTTATAAATATCTTATATATTTCTTTTATATATATGTATGTATGTATGTGTGCGTGTATATTTGTATGCATGTTTATGAATAAGTTAAAGTGTATGTTAGGGTATGTACATGTATGTTGTATATGTGCACATGACACCAAAACATGGTTGCAACAATTTAAAACAACTTTCATTCGTCAAACCATTAAAAATCAAAAAACCGATTCTCAGTCACATTTTCACTTATATTTTAAATTACATATAAACATAAACAAATTTTTTATTTATAGAGACTCAATTTCTCGGCAATCGAAACCCAAAGATATACGAATTAGTTCATGCTTGACTAGCCAATCGGATAAACGAACGCCCATCTTCCCGATTTATCCCACATTTGTATTTGTATGAGTATTTAAAATTTCCAATGAAATTTTTTAAAATAAATTTCTTATTAGTTTTAACTAATTAAAACGATCACATTTTATTTATAAAACCATATAAATTAATATTAACAATTATTTACAGAAATCGCTATTATATCGATAAAGCGATATTAATTTTCCTTGTAATTTCAAATTACTTTTATAACTTTATAGAACCATTATAAATAATTCATTATTACTTTATAACTAATCAAAATTAATTATTATCATTTTAAAAATAATTATTTATAATAATTATTAAATCATTAAATCTTAAATTAAATAAATCAATTATTAAATATAAGACTATCACTGATGATGTCCTAAAGAAATTTTATTTCCAAAAATAAAATAATTTATTTATTTCATATTCTTGTTCAATTATAAAAATAAGTGTTTTTATCAAGATATGTGCACGAGTTTTATAATTATAGAGCTGGTTTTTGATAAAACGGTTTTCGGCCAATTGATTGATTTAAATCCCGAGGAATATATTTTTGAAATATTTATTCAAAATAGGATTGCTATTATTTATTATCACTTAAAACAATATTATTTGTAGTATCAACCTTTTGTTTTAATAAATTTAAAAATAAATATAATTTATCAAAGAGATAAATTTACGGGTCGATACAATAACTAGGTCAAGCCATGGGACAATCCTTCAGTCCCGCCTATAAGGCCTGGCTGGAGCGCCTCCTGGAGGGAGGTCAGGTAAGTCCTTGGGTCCTGCTTGTGGATAAGCTATCCAAACGCATCAGACAACAATGGACTAAGATTCCAGGCCCAAGGAGTGGTGCGTAATGGATTAACGATATACAAAGCTAAAAGGACGATGCATATCGAAAGATTTTGGTACTTGGAACTGTAACACAAAACAGAAGATTCGAACAATTAAACCCAAAGAGTGGTGCAGAACAAAAGACTCAGATGAGAATTTTTGAATTTCTATTATTCAAATAATGTATCCTAATCTTGCCTTCTTATTATCAGGAGCGGATTTCTGGACCTCTATTATTCCCGAATGATAATTCCCGGACTACTTTTATTATTTGATATGACTTATGGTCTTCGGCTAACATTCAGAAAATGGATTCTGAACTTCACTCATTAATACCTAAATCTGGGTTCTGGTTCTTCTTCTATTAACTTTCAGAGTACACTTATCAATACCCGAATCTAGGTTTTAGGTCTTCTATTATCTCCAGATAAGGATTTCTAGACTTTTATTATTTTCCCTCAAATGAGGATTCCTGGTCTTCTATGGCTTATTCCTAGATGATGATTTCAGGGTTTTTATTATCGGACAATTGTTCTTGGCCTTCTATCTAAAGAGGATTTCTAAACTTCTACTATTAATGCCAAATTTGGATTTTTGGCCCTTTATTATTAATTCCATAATTAGATATCTAGTCTTCTATTATCCAAAGACGAATTTCTGTTCTCCCTTCACCAAAGTTGGATTTCTAAACTTCTATTATTGCTACACAAGAACTTCTAGTCTTTAATCGTTCCCAACAAAGGATTTCTCACCATTTATTGTTTTCAGATGATGATATATTAATTTCCATTATTTCTAGATTTGGAATTCTAGGATTCTGTTATCAGAGATTCTAGTGCTATCTCCAACAACATGGATAAACTACCGAATACATTCTTACATAAATCTCAAATTAATGATAGGGAATGCTATCTACTTTGTTCTTTGTAGGAAAATAAGATTGATAAGAAAGACTAAATGATTCAAGAAGTATGAAAACTGTAGCCAAAGTTATCAAAAAGAAGATTCAAAAATAACAATACAAGTACAGATAAGGGCTACAAGCCATGTGATATTTACATAATTTACATAAACTATTTGCAAAGTATCTTGTACAATACATTAAAATGTTGGTACCAAAAGATCAAACACAATTATGTGCCTCAAAGATTGTGTGCAATCATTTCTAGATTCTATGCAGTTAAAGGATCAACAATGTGGCACATTGCTACATGAAGAGTTTCTTTAAGTTTCTTTTTTTCCTTATCTCATCAGTATCGTTAATAGACTCGATATGAGTCTTCAGAGTACGATTGAAAGCGTTATTTACACCTTTAAGAGTCTTATTTTGTCTTTTCAAATCGACAATATGCTTTTCAAGAAGATACCTTCCGTATGTGAGTTTTTGAATTTTGGCTATGTACTCATTGATGCATTGTGAGCATCTTTCTTTTTGCTGATTGTCGAAATATTTCATCATTTCAAATTTGACTTTTCGTCACCATTCGCCCACCACTTGGGTTAGTTGTAGCAGGGTATTTTTGGATGGCTAAGAAATGAGACTTTGTTAATTTCCCAATAGTTGGGGTGATTGGAGAAATCGGTAAAATAATATTCGGAATATCGCCTTCCATGATAACTTCCAAAGATTTACACTATGCTTGACTATCTTTTAGTTTTATTTTTAAATCAGTTACTTGTTGGAAAACCTTGTACATCTCATGATAAAAATCGATCTAAGGATTTGATTAAATTGACAGTTCAAATGAGAAACCATGTTATCTTTCTTCTTGATATCCACTTTGAGACTAGTAATTTGATCGTTAAGGTCTCTGGTGATCGCCTTTTGAAGCAAAAATTTCTTACACCATTCCTACACTTGAGTTTTTCCTTGGAGTTTGATAGACAAAGGATCTTTAGATAAGCTCCTCTTTTTAAGATCCGCAATCAATCTATCTCTAAGATTAGTGAAACGAGAAAAAGGATCTGATGAGAGTGATGTAGCTGCTAACTGTATTTCCTATTCAAATAAACAAAAAAAAATAACTAATACCCGAAGGACAAATTTCTTTTATACAACAGTAGGGGTTACAACTCAAAAAGAAATAAAACAGAGGGTACCATATCATTGTTATAATCAAGTAACTTATCTTCCCTATCATACTTAAAGTCTAGAAACAACATTTTTAACTTTGTCTAAAAAGTTAGCTGAAAGAGTAATTGTCGATTCAAAAGTGGCATTAAATCCTTCCGGGGTAACAGCTGGAGGAAATTTGCTATAATCCCATTCTCCAACTGGGGGACTATCACGGCCAAAAATTAATTTTGTATGATATGTCCAAATTTCCTTAAGGAGTTTTCCTTTTCCTCACCTAGAAAATCAAAGTGAAGTCGGGGATATTGCATATAAAGCTTTTATAGACCTTTAAGAAACCAATATCTGGCCAATCTCGAGGATTTCAAGGGCGAGGCCTTTTCTAAGTAATTTCTTCTTAATTTGACATATTTTCCTAAGTAATCCCTAGTAGTAGGGATACTTGAGAGATCTTTACTCTGTAATAACGTAATAATATAGAAGTAAGTATGAAAAAAACTGATACAAAAGTCAATAGATCAAAATAATTTCATGATTAAAAATTTACTTCTGGTTCATACAAGATTGATTTTTCAATTGACTTAGAAATGAACTTATCCTTATAATATTTAAGCTTTTATGAAGGCAATGTGTGAGGAATTGAGTTGACCCATGGTAAGTCCAAGTAAGCCTCCAGGTGGGGATCCGACCCGTTTTTGTCTAAGTATCTCTTAGGTAGGTACCTAAGCAGGCCCCCACTAAAATCAACCAAGTATGAGAAATCTATAGTTGGATGTCTACAATAAGCTTTATACAAAAATTCTACCAAAATATCTCTGTCTTCGATTAATGTCCAAAAGAGTGTCATCAATTCTTTGTTCTCCTCCAAAAGCTTGTAATAATGAAGAAATGCCATTTTTAGTCGAGGGCCACTTCTTGATCTTCAAAAGACGCTAATACTATAGTGCTTTTATTAAGCTTATAGTTCTTGTCAAAGAGTGCATTTTGTTCTTTTAATTGTTTATCTAACTCCCTATACGGGCCATTTATTTCCGCTTGTTTCCATTCAAGCTTTGTCTTACAAAGATGTATGATTCTCTTCCTTACCTAAAATAGTAAGATATTAGCCAGTGTTATCTTGGAGGCGAGGGCCATTTTAATGAAGAATTCCAACGTTAGGATCGCCTTATTTTCTCTGGGGATTAGAAGAGTAAGGGAATTCAGTCTGATCCGCTAAGCGCGTGGTAGGATCAGGGTTAACTTTATCTAGAGCCCTAGAAGAGTCACCGCCATCCCCTCTATAAGAATCATCGTGATCTCCCACATTGTCGCTAGCACCCTGACCTTTATTGTCGTCATTAGGGTTATCACTGTCATTTCATCTTCCTCAAAAATGAATTTGTCACCCTCTTCGTCTTCCTCCTCATCTGAGTCAGAATCCTCTTCCACAAGAGGGACTTCTAAAGATAGGAGCTGGGAGGCATCAATTTCCTCTCTGTCAGAAACCTCAATCCCTTGCTATATTTCCTTTATTTTAGCCATAAATCTGTTGACTAGCATAGGGTCAAGGAAAATTTAAATTCGAGCACTTTTATATGTTATCGTAATAGGCCAACATGAGCACATCTTTATAAGAATTTACAATAATATCATTCAGGGAATTGCTCAGAAGTTGAGACACTTTTAGCTTAGCCTTAGAAACAGTTTTGATAACCTTGGATAAAAATTATTTTTTCTTCTCTAACTTCTTTTTGAGAGAAGTATACTTCTTCTTAAGAGAAACATATCTAGTGTTAACCCTGGCTTTTTCATCCTCAGAATCTTTCAAAATCATTTTCAAAGCCAAAACCTCATCAGCTAAAACCTGTTTAGCCTTTCTCTCATCAGAAATTGTAAATTCTACCTGAACAAGAGAAGCACTCAACTTTTGTTGTTCCCTTACTATGTTATCTTTGGTACCAGTTAGGGCAGTGATATGATTATTTAAAGTCGATACTTCTTTCTTAAGCTTTGACGTCTCAACAGAGAACTTAGAAACATTTTCCTGAAGAGAGTACTAGAATTTGGGGATTTAAAAGGAAAAGTAAAACATGAGTCAGGATTCAGTATAAAAATAGCAATAAGAAAATCGGGTAGTATAGTATATGCCAAAAGTTGTTGTTCGATGAGAGATCAATAGTGACTTGACGGATTCGGTACAGAGGTGGGTAGCTGAATAGCAGAAAAGATGGAGAGCACACAATTGATTGCACAACATTCTCAAATTCATTAAGGGGCACTAGTAACGAGGGTCTTAAGGGATTCAAGTCCCAGGAAGGAGTTCAAGTGCCTAGATCCTTCTACGTTTGCTCAATAACGATGAGAGAATCAGATACAACAATATGAGACATAAAGTCATCCTTCGAAGGAACCATTTTGGTTTGATCAACAATTGTAAAAGGTAAGTCATCTATAGAAGAAGTGGGATCAAGGGTAGGATCCTCTAAAGCCTTGCCCACACCAACAAATTCACCCTTTTTGGGGGTAAGAGAAAACTGGACATCGATAATTTTGGCTTTCACTAGAGCAGAGCCTGTGATAGTCACTTCTCTTAATTTCCTTTTCACAATCATTCTAGACTTAGCAATGACTTGTGTCAGAGCTAGAGCATCAGATTTCGAAGACAGAGAGGGTGGATCACTTGTAGTTAATTTAGTTGGAGGAACAATTGCTAAAATTAAAAAGCATAGATTAGAAAAACAGTCTAAGGAATAACACGACGTCAAGTTATAAAACGATACACTTAAATCAACCAGGTAGATTTTGACAAATTGGGGACAAGGATGAATTTTTTTTGAGGTCAGCCAAAGCTAAGAAGCCTTTGCTTTTTGAAGTATGTTAGACAAGAGGAGGTTGTCCAAGAATTCTCTAGCCTTCCGATATAAGGGAATGTTTCTAAAGGTGGCTAGGATTTAGCAGCGTATGTCTATTCCCAATGCGGTTTGAGGCAGCAGTCATCAACTTTACGATTCTCTTGCCTTCATCGTCAAGATCCTAAGAAGCAGGGCCTAATAAGAAAATATTAGTCAGCAAAATAAAATAATTTAATAGAAATGATGGTAATGTTCTACTTACAAGGAGAAGAAAAGGCTCTACAAATATTCCGAACGATTTTGACGTAGAAGAAATGCATTTCCTAATTCTAAAACTTGTTTACTCCCTTTGAAACCAACCTTTTGAGAGGATCGGTCTAGAAAATATGGCTATTCAAATTACGAAGTTTGACGAGGTGTACTAAATAGTTAAGAACTTCAATACTTAAAGGAGGAATTCCCGACTCTAAGGCCAAGAGCTCCAAGGAGATAAGGTATGTGTATACGTTGGGTAATAGCTAGATAGGAGCTATGCCAAGATGACTTAAAAATCTCAACAAGAACTCTGGAAATGGGATAAAACCCCCATGACAAATATGGATGGCGGCATAAGCAAAGTATCCCTCAGGAGGATTTTAAATAGTGTCATTATTGCCAGGAGGGATAGCTTCAACTCCTGTGATCCCAAAATCATTGAGAATCGCATCTACTTCATCTTGAGAAGTTATGAGAGAGTTCCTTGAAAGCACTACAACCTTCTTTGGAGAAGATTCTAGTTCTGGAACAATATCCTTTTTAGATTTCTTAGAAGTTCTTTTAATGACTATGATCTTGCCAGGTGATATAATTTCATCAAAGTTATGATTTATCCCACTACTAACACCTAACGAAGCTGTCGAAAGCTTATTACCACGACTCAATTACTCGTCGTAGCATTTGGTTCCATGCCTTCGAAAGGGGTCAAAATTAATTAGAACTGTTTGAATCATTGAGCTTTCAGCAGTGTTGAAACCAATATCAACTTCCCATATTTATAGCATGCATTCACCTGGTCTTACCCTTCGACAACGTTGAAGCCCACAGATTTTACTCTTTTTTATAATTAGTGTAGCTATCCATGCAATATCTATTTGAAAATATACATTATCGAAACACCATACACCAATTAAGTCGAAAGACTTGAAACAAAGTTGCATTGACACTTACAAAAAGACATTGAGACATTTCGATAATGTTTATGTTGGAAAGGTGATAATAGCTACATTCCAATAGACTATTATGGGTTTTGAATAAGTCAAAAGGGCATAACAAAATTTTGGAAGTGTCAACACTAAATTGAAATAATACAAATAGATGTGCTTATCTCAGTTTTAGGGTTTCGGCTAGGTCGAAAGGTTGATTAAGGATTCGATGTTAACAGAAAGTATATTTTTATTAATTCAATTCACAGTAAAAGACGTTAATTATTAACTTTTAGTATCCTCTAAGATAAATTAAAATTGGGCATAATAGATTTTGAGCTTTAATCTACATCCAACAATGGCGACTAGTCCCAAATTGGCAAATTCAAGTTCATATCCTAATTGATGCTATAGCTTAGTCAAAATTAGCATAAAATTGAGTTTAGAATCATCTTACACGGACGATAAATTTGAATTAGTTTCAAATTTCAAAACAGTAGCATGGACTTAAACCCTAGAAATTTAAAATAAAGATTTAACATGAAAAACCGATTTCTAATATGGAACAATGGATACTCACCGTAGATTTGAATTTTGTGTCTTAAAATCGCGAATTTATTGAGAGATCGAAAGATTTGATTCCTGCTCCAAGATTTTTGATTGCAGGTAAATGAAAAGGAGGAAGGAGGAAATGTAATTTATAAGCAAGATGGATGTAAGGATAACCATTTGATCAGATTTAAATAAACATCCAAGATTCACTCAGTATACCAATAGGTGGGAAATTATGTGTTGAAGCAATAGAAGGTGCTGATCGAAACAGTTGACTTGAAAAGTCAAAAGCATCCCTTCGCTAAAGGTGGTAAATATTATCATCAAAATTCACTTCAACCCTGTCGAAGCCTAATAGAATTTGAAAGAAAGCTTATTAAAGTACGATGGATATAGCAAGGCCTTTCGAAAGAGTCGAAGGGATGCTTCTGCAAGTATTAGATGAACCATGGGCTTTCAAAGAGTTCGAAAGGGGAAAAAATACTCTTTCGCTTTAGTTTATCTCTTCCAGAATTGTTAATTCCACATGCATTAAAAGGGGTTTTGCAATAGATAACTACATCGGCGAAAGCTACCTTCTGAAGGTATCGAAGGAGTACAACACCTTTGAAGGAATTAAAGTTGCTAAATTGGCGCGGCAAGCATTGGATACTTCTGCAAGGGATGAAAATAAGGGCTTCCTTTGACATTACCCCTTTTTCATATATAAACCCTTTGAAACGGTTAATTCCCCCACTGTCTACCTTCTACAAGAGAAGATTCTATCAAAATATCCCTTTCGAAAGCATGGTTTTGCACAGACTAGCCTTTTGAGTCAGTTTAACATGTGACCAAAATTGCTTCCAAAAGCGTCAAAAGATGGGCTTTCGCATTAATCAAGGATAAGAGTTACCCCTATACCTTCTTATGGAGTTGAAGGCATCCAAGTCTCATTTGAAAGAAACATTAGAGGGGCACCCTGGATTTAACAGCAACAGAAGGTCATCAAGGCACCCTTTCAACTAAGTCGAAAGGATTGATGTGAAAGGGTATAGTCTGCGCATATAAATAAGACCCAACGGGTATTGTTTGAGGGATTTGAATTCATTCTTTCCACACTTATTCTTTTCTTGAGTATATAAACCCTAATTTGAAAATTGAATCGGGGGTTTCACTTTATTGTAATATTTAAGCCCTTGTATTCATGAAAATTATCAATAAAGAAGATACATGGTACTTTCGAATGCGCGGAGTCTGATTCACTACTTACATATGGTTTCAGTTATGGAGTACACACATCAATGGGGTTCCTTTCGAAGGAGTAAGACCCTTTCGGCTCAGTAAAAACCCTTTTTAGACCCCATTAGGTCACAAATCTTGGATTACTTCAACTGATACAAAAGTGGTTTCGAAGGGGTCGTTCGATCCTCTAATCTTGTTTCGGGGCGTTGACAAGATTTCTTATTTACAAGAACCATCCACAAGTCTGCGACTGGACATACTCCATTCCCCTTGCTTACGGCTCCATAGCCATTATTCCTATTGAACTCAAAGTTCCTTCTCATCGAGTAAACTATTACAATCTTCGAATGAATAAAGATCTCCACTTGGATTCTCTAGACTTTATAGATGAGAAGCATGAAGATGTTGAATTGAGGGCAGCTGTGCACCGACACCAAGTCGCCCGATACTACAACACTAAAGTCCGACCTAGAACCTTTAAAATCAGCGATCTTGTCTTGAAACAGGTTTTTCCTACACCGTCGCATATGAGTCCTACTTGGGAAATACCATTTGTCATCGAAAAGAGGCTTGGAGAGGGAACTTTCAAGCTAGAGACTGTTGACTGCATCACACTTCCAAGGGAATGGAATAGTGAGCATTTACGACACTATTTCACTTAATTTATTTCATTATCATTCAGTTGTATTTAATTTCAGGATTTGCTTTAGCATTTTATTTTTAGACATGTAATAAGACAAATTACGTCATTTTTTTCCATTTGTCAGCTAAATTTTTGAATTTTGCTTCATATCTGTGATTTGCCATTGCATTGCATATTAGCAGCAACATACGACCAACTAAATCCCACCATACAATAAAGTCAACATAACTTGATAGTGATCGTGGTTTGACCGATCACTCATTGAATAGAACCCCATACATAGGAGCAAGATGACTAACAAAGGGAAATTGAATTCAACAATTTTCCAAATAGCTCCAAACTCCTAGAGTGCGAATTGGATTACAAAAATTAACGGGTGCGGTCGACCACCCATGGAATAACTCTTGTCCATGGAGCATGGTTATGAGTATAAACGAATAAATCTGTGTGATTCGACCACTTGCTACTTAACCATCTCAGACTTGAATTCGGCAGGATGAGAACGAAGTTAGTGGAGATGGAACTCGACCATTCGATAATTAATTCTGCTAACCCAAGAAAGGGGGCTGAAACATAATTTGCTTAATCGCAGAGTTCAATAGCATAACATTAAGGATTGAGCCTAATATTTGAATACGACTCGAGGCCACGACCTCTGGGAGGCCATGAGATTGATGAATTTAGTCAATATCCGAGTTAACGAGCAATGTACTACAAGTATATTGGATGGAAAATGCAATAGCTCATTCCCTTAAGCAAGCATACATAAGACTTCTACGAAAGAAAGAGAATTTTATTCATAAAACTTGTAAGTTGCAGTACAAATTTATCCAAAAAATGAAAACTATAAGCAGGGGCTATACCCGTACAAATATGGCCAACAAAAGAGAAAGAGTAGCAATATAAGCTATCTACACATCAAGCCAACCCATCATCTATTTCTTGGACTTCTTGTCCTTCCTCGTTTCTTAGGGGTAGATCCACTTGAACTCTCACCGACCCTCTCTTTGATCCTATACCACCTCTACCTCTTTTTGAAGAGACATCGCTAAGTATGGGGATCGAAGCAATGTCGTCCTTAGAAACATGAGGGATCTGATCCCCTTAAATCAACCTGCCTGGAGGAATAACTTGAAGCAGGATAGGATCTGGACCATTGGGGTCCAGGTCAACAAGCTTAGCCTTAGCCTTTTTCTTCAACAACTCTTACTTTTCAATGCGCTCCTTTAGATAAAGCTCGTCGGTGGGATCAGAGGTACCCACGATCACGACATCATCATCAATCGAGATTTCATGGCGCGAATCACTACTTTCCCACAACAGTACGTCCACCATGTGCTCATCAAATATGAAAGCCTCCTCTTCTAGAGCGTCTTGAGTCATAGCCGAGGTTGTAACTATAACGGACTTTGTTGCGAGCACTTAAGGCCCCGGTTGGGATTCCTGAGAAAGAGGAACTGCAATTGGAGGACTAAAGCTGAGGAAACATAGCCAAAAAGATTAGATATATCAACCGGTAACGCCCCAACTTTCTGAAAGATAGGAGATGTCTATGAGATACCTTCTTCGGTCTGGCTCCCAAGATAACCTAGAGTATCTTCATAACTTCGTTCTGGAATTGGAAAAAGCTCATTTTGAATTTCATATAGAGCCTTGTCCGGGTCATATCCTGGAACAGTGGAAATATCCACGGCAGTGCTAAGAATACCCTGAGACACTAGGGGCAGATTAGTTGCAACATCGGGTGGTATAGACCTGGAACCTTCACTTGCTTCATATTGAAAGGCCTTAGCTGGCTCATGCTTAAATACAAGTTGGGCATCATTTAAAATTTTGAGTTCATCTCCCACTAAGATCTCGCCTTCAAATCTCATCATATCAATCTCCTATACATTGAGCACCCTCTTCTCTTTCGCAATAAGAAATTCCCAGCCATGCAAAAGCTGATGGGGATAGTCATCTCGAAGCCATTATAGGTTTCTACACTTAGAAACATTGACGTTGTAGAAAACAAGCGGCGGGTCGAGCTCATTCATCACTTCCTCTTTAGTTTTCTCCTTAGCGGCATCCACTTCATGTTGAACGAGGGCATCAACATCTTTGGATTTCTCAACGGCTGCTTTCCTTTCAAGTTGGACATTCACTAGCTCCTCGTAGGCATCCTGGCCAATCTTTCGCGCCTCATCTTTCTCGTAGTTTCACATTCAAATTTAGTTCAAGTATCCTCTTTTGTATTGTGTCTCTTTCAAGTGCAAGTTGATGGTTTTGATGATGCAGCACTTGAACTTCCTCCAGATGTATGATCTACTAATCCTTTAAACCCTTAATGGTAGTCTTAATTTTTCTCTCAGCCTCTGCCTAAAAATTCCTTGAAACTTCCAACTCGTTTATTAAAGTTTTGATGATCCTCTTATTTTGGGCCTCTTCGCGCTTTAGTTTTTCAATCTCTGTCGCTCGTTCGAAGGATACTCTGGACATTTTCTCTGCTGCTTTCATCCACTCAATATACTTCTTTTGGGTATCAGTAACACAATGCATAGTCATTTTTTGAACATTTTGGGGTACCCTTTTTAAATTTGGAGGGAATAAAAACCCATCAAAGCACAAGTTCAGAAACTCTTCCCTAAGCCGGTCCATGCAAGTGGGTGGATCGATTTCATGCTCCTTGGCAGTTTTTGCAATGTCAACACTTTCCTTGCCAAAATTGTGAGGAGCAACATGCTCGCTATAACGATGGCGATCACTAAGTCACTGAGAATGAGATGGGACAAATGGTTGTGGTGGAACTGTATTAGAAGGAGGACCATGAGAAGAAACAATAGGCGGGTCCCGATGATCAGTTTGCTTTTCAGAACCCTTCAAAGGAGGGGATCTAGATTTTGATTGATGCTTTTCATGGGCAGACCTATCTCTGTCATCTCTATCTTGACTTTTTCGATCTCGACTAGAATGATAACTTGTATCACACTCATAACCACCGCCCTGACGATACGGGCCTGAACGTGAGCTCGAAGTTTGGCAGGGTAAGTCCTGGAGAGACTGGAACATATTCCTCTCCTTTACCATGGTTCCTACAAAGGAAAATAAGGAGTAAATCAACTTTAAATATTGAGGGAACGAGATTAACATAATGCAATGACATGAAGTGCAAGTGTCTGCAAGTGTCCTTGTGTGCCTCCCGACGAACCAGATGTTGGAGCTTTTCTCAAAGGAGCAATCTCTCCTTTAGTAGTAAATGGTATTTCTACATCGGTTTTGGTAGGAGATTCCGACCCACCGACGTTCATATCTGTAAAGTGAAAAGTTTCAAAGGCGTGTGGAATCGGCAAGTTAGATAATGAGTCAAGCAGTTCGACTAAATGCTCAGACGATTGAGAGGCGTACTCATCTGTAATAACATGAGGAGAAGCAGATGGATTGGGCTGATTGGAGAGATGACTCTTAGGAAATCGATTGATGAGTTTCTTTCCTTTTCTTTTTTCGAGAGCTAAGGGCTGTGGGATCTACGAGGATTCGGCCATGACCCTAGGACTAGACCCTTCGTTCTCCCGAACAGGCTTGTCACCTTCATCTTTTTTAGCGTCTATATCGACAACCTCTTGGGCTCACATGATTGAGGGAACGATAGGATTAACCTTGTTACTTTTTACC
This sequence comes from Allium cepa, assembly GCA_030765085.1. Lineage (NCBI taxonomy): Eukaryota > Viridiplantae > Streptophyta > Magnoliopsida > Asparagales > Amaryllidaceae > Allium > Allium cepa. The sequence goes on from CM060943.1 coordinate 438,137,007, forward strand.
AACTGCGGCCTGTTGCCTTGCCATTGCAAGTTGAGCAGTATTGACTAAACTTATGCTCTCGCCTTCTTTATAAGAAAAAAGGTGATGAGACGTTCATCAATAAAGAGGACTCAATAATACTATCTTCCGGCGGCACATCCTTAAGAGTCGAGACTGCCTCCTCAAGATGTTTGCCTTCTGGCCGAGGGATAGTCCCTGTAATAAATCAGAAAAACTACTTAGTTTAGGATATGACCCGGATATAGACGTATGAACTAAGTACAGAGTGACACTTATGTCTTTCCAATCCTGTGCAGTTAATACGCTCGGTAGATTCAAAGCGGCGGAGGTGCAAAAAGTCATAGCGGGGATGCAGCGAGGATATAGCGGGATATAGCGGATGGCTCTAAAATAGCATATAAAACTCGTACTTAATGTTTTTACAAATATATAAATGGTAATTAAATGAATTTTTTAATTTAATTGAATTATAAATAATACATAAATAATTTTAAATAAAAACATGTGCGAATATACTTTAAATAAATGAAAAACTATTATATAACATAATTGAATTTGGTAGAATATTAGAGTATTTTCATTTTTGAAAATATATTAAAAACTAAATCAAATAAATTAGTTTCATAATTTTATAATGTATAAATGCAATTTTTCAATTCATTTTATTAAAAAAGATATAGCGGGAATAGCGGAATATAGTGGAAATAACGGGATATAGCGGGGATTAAAGCGGAAAGGCTATATTCTGAGGCTATATGAAAAAATTGTAGCGGTAGAAATCGCTATGAGATATAGCGGGGTTGTAGCGGGGTAATAGCGGGGCATTAACTACACAGTTCCAATCACCGTCGATCAAAGCCAAGCGAACAAAGCCAAGCAAACACCGCATTAAGAACTGTTCTCTTTCGAAAGTGCTTAATTTATTCTAAGTACCAGTTAAGATTCGGCACTTCTTAATAGACTCCAAAATGTTAATGAGGGACTCTCTGTCCGCTGCTTGAAGGTGAATATGAATCGAATGTCTTCGGCAACTGGAAAGCGATATAAGAACTCTATAAACACCATGTAAATACAATTGAGCAGGGTGTTGTCGTTCGGATGTACTTGTGTTGGGGCTATCCTCAAGTAGTGTAGAATCTCCTGAATGTGTGAGTTAAATGGTGGAATGCATCCAGCCCAACATATAAATTTGTTTTATATTGTATACCCCTCCGAAGGCCTGTGAGCTCTATCGTCCCATGAAGGGACCAGTACATCGTCAAATGAAATCTCATGTCTCTCACAAATTCGGTGAAAACGGCTTCACTAATCTTTGAGGCCGCGAAATCCGGAGGATCTTCCAAGAAGACTGTATCCTCCAAAGTGTCAGGAGTAGGATCGATGATTTCCATTGGAATAATAGAAATGACATAGAATAAATCAAGCGGTGGACCAGAGCTTTTCGGTTGCTCAAATTGATGACTAGAAGAGGAACTGTCTGATTCAGTGGCTAAACTCGACTCGACGTCGGAATTGCTATGCTGAGAAGATGGTCCAACGGTCATCAATACAAGACATTCCAAACATTAAGGATCCATCGCTATTGAACTTAGTAAAAAAATCATTATTAGATAAAGTAACCATTACCCCGTAGTGTAAAGTGAGTGGTAGTGTTGTGTGGTGAAGTTCCATGCAACACGGTGATAAGTTATACAGAATTAAAGGCAGGAAGAGATGACGAAAGAGAACGATGATGGATATGCCCCGCACTTGTACCAGTTTGAAATGACTAAAACAGGACGGCTTGACAGGGCCAAGTAGGATAGTTACCCTAAGCGGACATCCATTCTTCGATTTTCTTCTTGGACTTGGTCCATACTATTACTTTTGATGTTGGTTTTGATTGGTGCACCTTGATTTTGGGATAACCTCCCTTTGACTTGATATGGGATGGATGGACGCGGTGAGCGATCGTGACTACGATGCATTACCACCCGCTTTGCGACCCAAACTGGTAGTATTCTACCTTGGACATTGTCTCACATGCCTTGCAATATTTTATCCCTATATCAGACCCTTATGATTTTGATTTAGTGCTGTTGTATCACGACGCATACCTATTCCCTGACGTGCTACTTGGGCGTTATATGCAAACTGTATGATAATGCTTAAAAATGCGTTAAGGGAGATTAATATAAAGCCTTAACGCTAAGAAAAATATTTACTTTATCGATTGGACATTATATATGTAGTGTATTCTACGATATATTAATAATTTGATGGATCCTTAAGAGATGGAAAATCCCGTAACATTTCTGGAGTTATGCATAAACATTATACATTGGATAGGAGATGTGACCCATAGACATCTCTGACGCTATTACAATCATGTTTTACCTGATATTGATTTGACTCACATAAGGATATTTTAGTCCCGACTCAAATGTTTTTTCTTTTCATCATGCTTGGGTCAGCCCTGAGCATTTCAGCGCATTGAAGATCATTTTTTGGAGAACGAAGATGGAGATTTGGTATATCATTACTATTATTATTCCTTGCATCATGTTGTTTGCTACATTATTTTATTTGTCCCTATTGTATATATTACTCTGATAAATTTTGTATAAATTATAATCAAATGTATAGTATAAACAGCTTCGTGAATTGTTTATTTGATTATTATATTTTATCATTCCGCTGTAAGATTCCGTGTTTGTTTTCTTCTTCTTTTCTTATTTTTATTAATTAACCCCATTGATTATCTATGTTCTGGGTTGTTTGAGTTGGACATGTGTGGATTATTGTCAATTCAAACCTTGCAAAATGTGGGCTGTCACCGTTGGTATCAAAGCTTCGGTTTAACGATAACCTTAGCTTTGTGGGGTTTGACTCATTAGAGATAGGGTAGTGTACCCTAGAATGAGTTATTTGATTGTATATATGAGAGCGAGTACTTGTTGGTGTTATAGAATATTTTATATTATGCTTACTTATCCGTTGAGTTGTTTATGAATTTTGGTCGGTGCGTTGGACCTTATGTTATCGATAGGGATTTCTAAACACTTAAACAAGGCAATTCGATATAATATTATTTTAAGATATGGTAAATGAAATAATTTTACCTAGGTTATATATTATATATAAAAAAGAAATTGAATGAGAATAAATGTGTAAGTAAAATTAATGTGAGTAATTCAATTTGATTTAAATTGAATTTAAATTGGATGTAAATAAATTGAATGCAAATGAAATAAGTGAATGCTAAATAAGAAAGTTGATACACTTAAATATAAGTTATAAGAAATAATTTAAGTTCAAATTATGAAATGAATAGATTATAAAATAAATTGGATATGAAGTGAATAGGTTGTAAAACCAAGTTTGGAAGTATTAACCTAGCTAATCTGAGTTTAGAGATGTTCATAAACTTATGTAATGAGTTATGAAATAAAAATGTAATCTTAGTTTAAGTTAAAAGAATAAATTTAAACTGATAATTTGAGAATTCAAATTCCGGTGCTTTTAAATTTTTTCTAAGATTTTAAAAATAGTATTAGTGTTATCTAAAAATATTTACAAATCGAAATTGTTTCAAAATGAATGAAAAGGAAATAAATTCTGCACTCCCTTCTTCTGTCACTGGAAAATAATTTCGGTGATGACAGTCGCGTCATCGATATTCTTTTTTGAGTGTCAAAGTGAGGGAGGCCACTTTGTAGCCTTGCTACGGTTTTGATCCAATAAACAGATTTTCATTTAAAATTTCTTAATGGGATTTGATATACAAAAAAATATGGATATATATTATTTCAAAATGATTTGAAATGAACCCGGTATTTGAATTCTTAAGTTTCAGTTAATTAATGATTTTAAGTTGTAGAGATAAAGTGAGTTATTTTAAATAATTAGAAACATCTAAAATGAGAAATAAGAAATATAAGCTAAGTGTTTAAATAAAATATGAGAATTTAAATTCTAACTCTTAAATTTCAAGATAATGGAAATTTAAACTTGTGAAATTGTTGAACATTCATGCTAACTAAAATAAATAAGACAAATTTGTATAACATTCAATTACATTCTAAAAACATATATAAAACTTACCAAAAATGTTTTAAAAGGTTAAAATGTTAAATATGAATGGTAATAGAATATTATACAAGTTTGAACTTGAGTAATAAGAAATGTTTAAAGAAATATTCCAAATTTATATTGTGTTTAAAGACATGTTTATAAATTTAAATTAAGTTGTTGTAAAAAAAAATTTGTACACTTAGTTAATTTTCTAAGAAATGTTAAATGAATAATTTGAGTAAAAAAAAGAAATTTTATTTAGCAGTTAACTTAAGAGAAGGTAAACAAATAATACATAAAACCATATCTTTGTAAATTATTGTAAAATAAAAAGTAAACTAGCAGAGGATATTGAAATTAAATTGTGACTAATAAAACACTTATAAACTTAAGAAAATGATTAATGAAGTGTTTCACAAATAAATTTAGCATTCAATGAAAATGTGAAGATAAATATGAATTAAGTTGAAAAGGAACTTAAGTAATGATATAAGACATAAATTCATAAATGATGTTTATGTGAAAAAGAAATATGAACATTATAATTTAAAATATTTTGCGAAACATAAAAGCTAAAATTTTATAACTTATAGGTTTGATAAATATGAATGATATGAAAAGAAAATACGAAATGCGACATTAAATCAAAATTTACTTAAGTGTAGTTAATGATATGAATTACTAAAATGAACTAACGGAAGTGAAAAATGAATGTAACTATAAACGAATGTAAATTAACATATTGTGAATTCATTAATGCTGAGAAGTTCATGTCAATCAATTGGAAGTAAATAAACTGAATGAAAATCAATTGAATGTGAATCAAATTTAATGTAAGTTGATTGAATACAAATAAATTGAAATAAGTCAATTAAATGTTAATAAAAATAGGATATTAAAATAAATGATTGTGTATAAATTAATATTGACATTAGATAATGTAAATTCACATAGTTATAAATTAATTAGATGTATACTAATTGTTGGATAGTTTCTTTTGTTGTAAATCATTGTTTTAACTGTTTTGATTTCATATAATTGTGGTATGGTGTGTATTAGTGCTTGCTCTATTGTTTGGATTCAAATTTCATGTTATATGGTCTATTAATCTCATACGTGCTTTATATATCTTTATAAGTGATTAATATTCTAAATTGAGTTCAGATAGGTATATACGAAGACCTTTGGATGTATACGCAGGTTTTATTTGCTTTTGCTTGCATAATATGGGCGAACTCGCTCGTATCAATAATAATAATAAGGTATGTATCTCAGATTGCATATCGCACTTTTATATATTTTTTCCCTATGGGATACCTCATCATTGAGATGAGATGTATATTTGATATATATAACTTAATATATATTGTATTGTAAAAAATTTCCGATCGAGCCGTGCAAAGGAGATCTGCCGAAATTTTCTATAAATCCGGGTTTTAGAAAAATTTTGAGGTTTTAAAAGTTTTATAACTTGTTTTATAAATAAGTTGTAATTTCGATAAAATAGATATCGGAGTGGTATAGGAGAAGCGTAGTACAGGTTTTGTAAATAAGTTTTTAATGTTTTGTAAGTTGAATATTTTTGGATAAAATATATCAAATGTTAAATTCCTTACTTAACCCCTTTTCGAGGATGAAAAGTTTTGAGTAGGGGAGAATATAACGACCCGTATTTTTAACTATTTTGAATTATTAAATTTAATATAGTTATTGAATAAAAATGGTTAGAAATAAAAAATTAATGATTTATTTATGAATTTTTTTGAATATTAACTCGAAAGAAATTTTGAAATAACCAATTTCGAAGATTTTGGCGATAACTAGTATTGAAAGGAAATTCTATGTATTGACCGTATTTATAATCAATAACTGGAGTTGAATAATAAATGTTGAATTATTTAGATGAAAATAAAATAATTTTTGATAACTAAAATTCATTTGAAAATTTATGATTATTAATGTAATTTATTGAATAGTTAAATTGTTTAAATTTAATATTGGAATTATTTAAATAATTGGATCCTGAATTAATATGAATGTAAATGATGTTGAATTAAGTTTTATTTAAACAAGAATGAACATTTTTTACTTTTAAAATTGAATTTAAAATGATTAAATTTATTTTGGAAATTATTTGTTTTAATTAACGAGTAAAAATAGCCATTTTAGTCACTGTCTCGGAGCCATGCGAGCTTGAAACGCGTAGAAATAAATTAAAGGAATTTGATTAAAATAATTTGATTCGAAAAGCTATCTTCTACATATGATCGAATTAGGCTTCGAAACTAGTTCCATAGTGTTCGGAATGGGGGTAAAATATATAGAACCCTAGGGACACGCTTCATTTGGACTTTGGAATTTCGCGTGCCAGTCGAGCTAGATATTTTCTTATTAAAATAATATATAATCACACCTCTAACAATTCTTACATCCCTCCCATGTTAGGTCGACCCGTACCCCGCTTTTTCCATTTTGTTCGATTTGCTTAGAAAAAAATAATCTGAATGAAGGAAAAAAAAACGAATGATGAAGTCGCGATCGTGAGACGCGCGCGAAGGGGAGGCGCGATTCTGGTTAGATAGTTAGGGTTTTTAGGTTTTGCGCTGGGCTCATGTGCCCACGAGTTGGATGATGGTGAGGCGAAGCTTGGCTGGGTCGCGGCGATAAGGCGATGCGCGGCTGGAGGCGTCAGCGCGATGGAGGCTCTGCCGATCGATGTTAATAATAATAATGATAATAAAACGTGGATGCTGCAGGTCGCGATGTCACGAGAGGGAAGAAGGAGCATTCATGCGTGCGTTCCTGTAGGTTGAACGAAAGGCTGGTGAGGAAGGTAACGTGTTCTCTATTTTATTTTGTTAATTAAATTTAAATTATATCGTATATTAATAAATTGCATAACTTACTCGTACGAGGTCCGATTTGAGCGAAACAAATCACGTTGGAATCGTATCAACGTCATCTACGATATAGAGTGGAAGCAGAATTTATTTTAAGCAAAGAAATTTTTAGTTTCAAATAAAGGTGAGTGTTTTATACGCTTAGGAAGTACTAAAATTAACTTTATGTTAGTAAAATTCTGATTTAGATTTAATGATTGTTGTTTTGGTAAATTTAATTGACATGAAAATCGATATAGAAATTATATGTTAGAAAATTTAAATTAACAGTTAAATTAAAACTAGAATTAAACTACTAGTTCAATTTTCAATTATTGATAACCGGTCAACTGTTGTGATATATTGACTATTTGGATGATTGATTGTGATGGATGCTGATTGACTGATATTTTAGATGATTTGGACGTCTATTTATTTTTGTATATCCTCTTATCACCCTATATATTATTGATAGTATATAAAACTATTATTTGAATTATTTTGAATGAATTAACAAATAGGTTGAAATGATATATACCTATAACATTTATTTTGAATTGAAATGAGATATATATATATATATATATATGTATGTATGTATGTATGTATGTATATATATATCCGTCCCCAAAATTAAATTGAAATAACCGATTACTTGGCCATAGGATAGAAATATACGGACATCGGATTGGTTAAATTGAATGATTTTAAAATTATGGGTTTGAAATTATTTAAATGACTTTGATGCAAAGAAATAAAAATTGAAATTTGGGAATTGAATTATTTTCGAACTCAAGCTTGAAATGTGAAATTAAAAATTGTTAAATGAAATTGTTTAAAAATGAAATTTGAGATTTTGACTTAACAATTGAAATATGATTTGAATTTGAGATGTTGATCTGTTTTAAAAGATTTGGATTTTTATTCGAACTTTGAAATATTGCTATGTAAAAGTAATTTAAATTGATATTTCAAAAGTTTAGCTCGGAAATGAATTATTTTGAAGATTTGAATCTTAAATAGAATATTGAAGTTAAATTTGATTTAAATGATTTGAATCGACATTTTGAAATTGAACTCGAACTCGAAATTGATATAATTTGAAATGGTTTATAATTTTAAGAATTGGACTGAAATTAATTCCAATTGGAATTGAAATTAATTATTTCGAACTCAAAACTGAATTAACATGAAAATCGAAATTGAAATTGATTTGAATTGAAATTGGAATCGAAATTAATTCAAATTGGAATATCGAAATTGAGTTGATTTGAATTGAATTGAAGTTGAATTAGTTTGACTTTTAAACTATTTTTAAACAAATTATTTTAATATAAACGGTTTAAAATCTGCCTTTTCAGATATTCAAATTATTTTGATTTTCCAAACTATTTCCTACATAAATCATTTTCAATACCTAAACCATTTTATTAAACTATTTTTTGCCAAAATATTTTAACTTTTTAAGCTATCTAAAACTATTCAAACTATTTTCTAAAAATTCAAACTGATCAGAGTAGGAACTATTATATTTAAATCATGGATTTAAATGCAAATAGGGTTAAAATGAAGTTATAACCTAAGTTGAAATTCGAAATGATAATTGAGGTAAAAATATGATTTTTGAAATGAATATGATATTTCAAAATGAAATTAATTTTGTAGAGAACATGATATTTTGATATCAAGTATGAATTGTTTTGAAATGTAAAAGTACTAACCGGTGTGTAAAACGACGTTTGGTTATTGAAGAAACCGGGGCCTCTTATTGGCATACTCTCTATCAATCTTCGAATCTCTTTAACAACTGTATAGGCGGAGGAGAATGAAGAATGAAGCGCTTGGATTTGGCGTATGTTTGCTAGATTTGAAGAAAGAGAACGATGATGGATAGACCCCCACACTTGTGCCGATTTGAAATGACTAAAACATGACGGCTTGATAGGGTCAAGCAGACTAGCTACCCCTAGCAGACATCTGTTCTTCGATTTTCTTCTTGGATGTGGTCCATACTGTTACTTTTGATGTGGATTTCGATTGCTCCACCTTGATTTTGGGACAACCTTCCTTTGACTCGATATGGGATGCATGGACTAGGTGAACGATCATGGCTAGGATGCATTACCACCAGCCCTGCGACCCGAACATGTAGATCCTACCTTGGGTATTACCTCATGTGCCTTGTCATACTTTTATCCCTATACGAGACTCTACGATTTTGGTTTAGTGTTGTCGTATCACGGTGCATCCCTATTCCCCGACGTGCTACTGGGACATTATATGCAAACCGTACGACAATGCTTAAAACGCATGAAGGGGGATTACTGTAAATCCTTAACACTAAGAAAAATATTTATTTTACCGATTAGACATTATATAGATAGTGTATTTTACTATATATAAATAATTTGACGGATCCTTAAGAGATGGAAAATCCTGTAACATCTCTTGAGTTATTGCATGCACGTTATACACTAGATAGGAGATGTGAAATCTCATAAACATCTCTGCTGCTATGACACTCATGTTTTACATGATATTGATTTGACTCACATAAAGATAGTTTAGTCTTGACTCGAGTGTTTTGTCTTTTCATCATGCTCAGGTCAGCCTTGAGTATTTCAGCGCATTGAAGATCATTTTCTGAAGGACGAAGATGAAGATTTGGTATATCATTACTATTATTATTCCTTGCATCATGTTGTCTGCTACATTATTTTATTTGTCCTTATTGTATGCATAACTCTGATCAATGCTGTATAAATTATAATCAAATGTATAGTATAAACAACTTCATGAACTGTTTATTTTATTATTATATTTTGACATTCTGCTGCAAGATTCTATGTTTGTTTTCTTCTTCTTTTCTTATTTTTCTTAATTAACCTCATTGATTATCTATCTTTCGGATTGTTTGAGTTGGGAATGTGTGGATTATTGTCAATTTATACCTTTTGAAATGTGGGTCGCCGCACATTATGTCTGTCACAGTATGCAGTTCATGTCATATGTAAGTTGTATGTGTTCACTCAAGTGTTTAAGGCTGAAGCTCATCTCAAAGTCGAAGTTCATGTGATCGAATTTCATTTTAAAGTTCGTTTGCTGACAACCGATCGTTTCATCAAAGTATAGCCTATCATTCCATAACGATCGTTATACGGTCGTCCACAGTCAAGCTTGTTACACGTCATTCCTCCAACCGATCGTTTCCATCGATCCATATCTGATCGTTCGTTCCAATCATTCCATCCGATCTTTCGCTTCGATCCTCTATCCTATCATTCGATTCGATTCTCCATTCGATCATTCGCTTCAATTCTTCATCTGATCGTTCGCATCAACATTCAACCATCGTTTGAACCAAACCATCGCCATGCAATCATTCCATATGCTGCATCATTCTCGTACATTCCAGTACAATCGGTCCACACCAAAACCATACTCAACATCAACTCCATACCATTGATCCATACGATCTTTTCACAAGTCGATTCGTTTACTTCGAAGATGCACCAAGTCCATGACTATAGCTGATTGTTCATGAACGATTGTTTTTGACCCTCAGATCCAACGTAACAACTTCACCATCTCTAAAATGATCGGTCAAAGCCCTTCTTCCTCTAACATACTTTAAATCAATCAACTCCATTGTTCTAAGCGAACACCTTAACGTTGACAAACCCAAAATATTGCTATCAAATCCACATATAAACCAAAAATTGACCCACCTAAATTAGAATTCGAAGAGTGGAAACAGTTCGAGTTCGACCCTACACGAGATCTGGATTGGTGAATATAATGACGATTGGTATGGAGAGAAGGATGCTTGATTGGAAATTAAGTGGAGAAGGAAAGATCTTTAATTTGGAGTTTTGGGTCTTGATTTGGAACGATGAAGATGAAGGAAGAGCAATTTTTCTTTTTTCAGTTCGAGTTAAAACGATGCAAAAGTGAATAGAGAGGTTGGAACGGTTAAATGAAAAGTATAGATATAAGGATGGGCCAAACCTTTAAATCCCTTGAAGTTAGTCTATACGATCATTCATTCAGAATGATCCTTCTTTCAAAACCATTGGGTTTTTCTTTAAAAACATCTTTTAGGTCAAAGTGAATATATACAAAAGTATCTCTTTTGAAACCTTTAATCTTCATAGAAAATTGTTTGGGGAAATTTGATGGTGTCGGCATCATCCTTTCGAAAGCTTCAAAACATTTAAGTACAACATTGAAGATTAGCATCAAAACCCTTTTTGAAACCATTGCCTTCGAAACCCTTGAACCCTTTTGAAAGCATTTAGGAAGTGGCCTAGTATAAGATTAAAACAAAAGCTACTCTTCAAAAGTATTGATGATTTCGATACACTTGAAAGGTAAAAGAACGACAACATGGTTTCGACCAGGTTGGAACCACTACTTTTGAAAGCACTATTTTATAAACAAAGGAACTCATTCTAAATCTTGTACTTTAAAACAAAAGATAGCAACCCTTTTCGAAAACTGTTTAGGAAAACCCTTTTGAATCCTTCGAAAGCTCTTAGTAAAGCAAGGAATGCGCTTAACATTTGAAAACAAAGCAAAGGTTTCGACCCCATCAAAAGCATTGCTTTCGACACCATGTCTTCCACCTATCTCCAATCCAACTAATCTTATTGATAACATGTGTATTGGTTCCGGCTTTAGTGGATTTCGACTAGGTTGGTTTCGACTGAGTCAAAGGTAGAAGCTGTGAGTCGTAAGGTGCTTTGAAAGAGGCGGAACCCACTTTTCTGGGTAAAACTGATTTAATGTCAATTAAAACAAACACTTTCTAACTAACCTGCCTATTTATAAACGTGTGATTGGTTGCCTTAACTTTTCAAATTATTTTCCAAATAAAATTGCCGCATAATTTCAGATCTGAACCAAGATTAATTTAACAAATAAGCCATTTCATTAAGCAAAACAATTAAATCATTTAGGTCCTCCTATCAAAATAATTTGATTCTCATAGTAAATCACTTAGGAAAAATCCCTAAAAATTCTAGAAATTCACTTTTAATACGTTATCTAACGTATCTAAATTTTAGACCCAAATTCGTATATAATTTCCGAAATAAATTTATAAACCTAATTAACCATATTTTCCTTTGAAATTTCATAATAAATTCTCCATAACTCGAAAAATTATGAAAATTAAAACATAACTAGAAAATCATGTTTTACATAACATATAAATTCCCCATGGCGTATGAAAATCATTATAATCGGTTTTACACTTAAAACCATATAAAATCATATTTAAACAATTTTTGTTTAAATCAAACATGTTATAATCCAAGCATATCATCATCTAAATCATCTTAAAAATGAGTTTGATATTAAACCCAAAAAATATATGATCATAGAACAAAATAGAGATGATATAAATTGTTATTCACCTTGATTAGGATAATGAGATTGAATTGAGATTAATTTCTGTTAGCGTGAATCCTAAGCCTTACTTGAATTGTTCTTTTCTTCTAGTAATGGCCGACTCTCCTCATGACAAGAAAAATGATTTTTAACAACTCATAATTACAGCATTTTAAGACAATATGTTGTATACTAACACCATAAAACTTAGAATTATATAAAACAGCTACTTAAAGCGCTGCATATTTTTTTCCTCGCCAATTTTTTGTTTCCCTCCGTTTGGCCGCCACGCAACCTGTTTCTCAGAAAAAATAAAATAAACAATTCCTTTAAAAACAAATCGCTCCTACCATCCTAAACCATTCCCATCATCCCAAATCCCCTTCGCTTGCTTCAACATTTTCTGTCACCTCATCAAGCCGCTGCCATTCATCTCCTTCAACCGCATCAAACAACTGCTACCTCAATCTCCTCTAATTCCATCTTGTAGCTGCAATGATGACGAGATGACAACAAACCCTTGCGGTACTTTCTACTCTTCCTGATATTTCACTTTTCTACTTTATTTTACTTTTATATACTTGCGGTATTTTTTATTCATCTATTGAATTTCTTTGTTTGTTTCCATGAAAATGTTGTTTTTTTTGTTAATTATCCACCATATATGTTAGTATCCAGATAGTTTTTAGTACTTTGGTTAGTTGGAGTATTGTTTACCCATTTTTCATGGTCAATCCTTTAACAAAATTTCAATTCTGGTGATATATGTCCTTTTTTAACAATTCTATAAATTTAAAAGATGTCCTATATTTACCCTATTAGAAAGAAGGAGATGACATTCATAAAAGCCACTAAAATTATAACCATTGAAAATCATGAACTTCGGTGTATGATCTTCTTAGTGTGCATGTCATTTTAAAATAATAGGAGATGTTCATTACATAATGCTATAGGGCTGCTATTTTTATTAGTCATTCTGACACATGGATGTATAAGTTCTCTTAATGATGCTGCTATTTAGATTTATACTCATCTTTATTGTTAGGTTAGCAGATAAATAAAATTGGTTTGTGTATTCTTTCTAATGTAATAGCAAAGTATGCTTAAAATTTGAAATTTCTTTTTCCATTAGTGTGTCCAATGGAGAGCTCTATATATTTTTCAGCATCTAATGATCCTTTTGAACTATTATGTTCTGTTTGAAATTTTATGAAGTGATGTCTAAGGGGATATAACAAAAATTAGAGCCTGTTATGTTCTGTTCAATTGCCATCGCTTGCAATATTATTTTATAAGTTCGTTTTCTTAATTTTAAATTTAACTTTAAACCATTTTGGAGGATGTGATTTTCTACAAATAAACATGATCATCATGTTTTTTCTTCAAGTGATATTAACTATTATCAATATCATAAATGTGATTCATTGATGCGCTATGGATATAAAATTAGCAAAAAATAGTTGGAACGAATTTGAAGTTTTTGATATTTTATAAAAAATCATGAAATTTACATTTTAAATTTAAATTTAAATTTTTGGGTTTTGAACATTATTATATCTGATATACAACTGATATCATACGACCGGTAAGCTTTTCTTTAGTAAAGTTAAAGTCAGATGTCTGCCTCTTTCTTCCTCAAATCATTAATCGACTCACTACCAAAGTGGGTAAGTACTTAATAGCCTCTATTATGTTGGAAACCTTCAAAGGTTTTACGTAATAATTCTGTTCATTAAGTGATCTGATGATTACGTATAAAAATTATTAAAATGCTGATAACTAATGTAGTGTGCGTGTATCTTTATGTTGATTCTATCATGGAGACTGCCTTTACATGCATAATGAACTAGGTAATCTTGACTAAGTTCATTTTGAAAATGATAAAGAGTCAAATCATTTTTGGTTGCTGTAAAATTCATAACCAACTAAATAATGTTAGTATTCTTTTGTTCCTGACAACATCATTGAAATATCACATATCATTAAAATAATTTGTACTGTACTTGATATCACCATGAGTAAATTCAGTAAAATGTAACCATTATGTACACAAAACGATTCATTCATGTTTATACCTTAAGATATTATTTGGTTTGTGAAAGAGTTATGGAAGCTTGTCCCATGGTTAATGTCTATATAAGCAATTTATAAATATAAAATTTAGTTTGAAATTGTTAATTATTGTAGTATATAGTTTATAATTTTGCTTATATATGTGAACTATGTTATATATATAGCTCGTTGATACTTATTCGAACATTTCAGCATAATAATAGTATCATTTTTTCACTGTCAAACTTATTATTGTTAAATTCGTAAGTGCAGAAAAGTGTAACGAATCCGATAGTAACTTCAACAACGTTACTTATCCCTTTATAAGTTTTGTAACAGCAGAAAAGCGTTACTAATTGTAAACAATAGCAACAGAAAAAAAGCGTGACAAGGAGTATAAAATATTGCGACGACACAGAACGGTTACAAACGATATTTGTATGAAACGGACCAAAGGATATGAGCAATTTGTCTCCCAGGATGAAACAGACCGGCTCTGATTGTTGTGGGGGCAGACGGGGCGACGAAGAACTGAAGGAATTATATATATCTGTGAGCAGAGTTCTAAGAAGAGGGAAGAATAAGCAATTTTCTGTGTGTTAACATCTGTGTTAATTATTGTAGTATATAGTTTATAATTTTGCTTATATATGTGAACTATGTTATATATATAGCTCGTTGATACTTATTCGAACATTTTAGCATAATAATAGTATCATTTTTTCACTGTTAAACTTATTATTGTTAAATTCGTAAGTGCAGAAAAGTGTAACGAATCCGATAGTAACTTCAATAACGTTACTTATCCCTTTATAAGTTTTGTAACAGCAGAAAAGCGTTACTAATTGTAAACAATAGCAACAGAAAAAAAGCGTGACAAGGAGTATAAAATAAAAGCAAGAAGGGAAAGAGTAAAAAGAAACAAATTAGGCAGCCGAGTAAGAAGAGACAAAATATTAACAATAAAGGAGATGAAGATGGTGATCCTGTTAATATAGAGCTATCAAGGTGAAAAAAACCATCAATTTTCTTTGATTTACCATATTGGAAGGTTAGTTTGTTTCAATGGAATGATAATACAATGTTTTTATTATTGAAGTATAACATTATTGATTTTTGTAGGAACTTCCAACGCGTCATAATTTAGACATAATGCTATAGAGATAACAAATCGATAGATGGAATTAATTCTAGAAAAGATTTGGAAGATTGGGGAATTCGACATGGCCTTTATGCACAATCCTGTGGAAAAAAACATATCTTCCACCAGCACCATATACATTGTCCTATTCTGATAAGAATATATTTTGTAAGAGGCTATATGATTTCAATAGACCTAATGGTTATTGCTCGAATTTCAAGAGTTCTATATCATTGGAGGATTGTAAAATTAGTGGTTTGAAGTCACATGATTATCATGTTCTAATCCAGCAATTGTTACCGGTTGCAATAAGAGGATCGTTACCAAAGAAGCCAAGGAAGGCAATAATTCGTTTATGTTCTTTCTTCAATAAATTATGCCAGTGTGTTCTTGATAGAGAAAAATTGCAACAACTTGATGATGAGATTATTGTAATTTTACGCGAACTTGAAAGATATTTTCCACCTTCGTTCTTTGATATAATGATACACCTGACAGTTCATGTTGTAAAGGAAACCCGTTTGTGTGGACCGGTTCATTTTTGTTGGATGTATCCATTTGAAAGATACATGAAGAAAACATTATGTAAGAAACCATGCATGTCCCGAAGGGTGTATTCCAAAATCCTATCTTGTAGAAGAGTGCATAAAATTTTTTAGTGAATTTTTTATAGAAATCAATACATATAGAAGAGAAGGCAGTACGAAATGAAGATTATGAAAATGATGCCATATTTGAAGGACGACCAATTTCAACTTGCAAAATAATTACGTTGTCTGGCAATGAGAAAAAAATTGCTCATATGGCCATACTAATGAATATGGCCATGGTGGAACCATTTTTAGAGTATGTAACTATTACAATTTGTTCTATTTTTCTAAAAAAAAGGGTAACTGTAAGTGCAACTTAGCATTTTTTTTCCTTTTATAATAGTTTACGTTTCGAGGAGTTGTAACACTCAAGCAAGTGCACAGAAAAAATGCGACATTACTTTGGAAAACCCACACAAATAACTTTGCAGATTGGATTAAGAAAAAGGTGGGTTGAATTTTGAAATATCATCTCATTAATTTTAGATATATTATTACGAAGATCAAACTTAAATAATATTTTTATTTATAAATACCTTTTGATTCGAAGAATCATGACACAATGTTAAAATGAATTGCCTATGGTCCGAGGAGTAGTGCATTATCTTGTATATGATATGTCATCAATGGACAACGTTTTCACACAAAGATATTGAGAGAGAAACTCAAAATAGTGGAGTCACTTTTGATGCAACTACCATGTGTATGGCTAGCGCAAAAGATATTTCTCAAGTGGTTGATGGGTCACTTATTATGGGATATTGACCGATATAATTTTGTTAGACTATCATGTTTTTTATATTCCTGTCTTGAAGTGTCATTCGGCAAACATAGAAAATGGTGTGAAGGTAAAAGATGGATTTACTCTTGTCAACTTACATCATAATCAAGCTTCATTTTCAAAGGATCCATATATCCTTGCATCTCAAGTGAAACAAATTTTATATTCAAGAGAAGACGATTCTTCTAGTTGGTATGTTGTGATGAAGGCACCATCAAGAAATTTTCATGAAATAGATATAGATGATTCGTTTGAGGAATTTAGCTTGGCTACCAAGAATTTTGAAGAAGCCGATGTGGAGGTTGATGATTTCATTGAGGATATTAACTATGTTAGAGAAGATTGTGAAGGAATATTTGAGTAGTTTACTAATTTTATTATCTATTTTCATTGTATTGGATGTCACTATCTACCTTAAAACTCTCCATACTTTTGTACACTATTGAATTGATCTGCAGTAATCATCTTCATAAGATTTGAATGTTTTTATTTTTATTTTATTGGTTTTTTCCGTTGATTTGATGTACTGTAAATATTCTCCTACAGGTTATGACATGCTAGCAGTTTGCAAGAGGAGTTTATTTAATGCTTAAGATGATCAAACATTACTTTGTAAATAAAAACACATAGATATATCAATCTTAAAGGGTTGTCTTTAAAAAATAGTCAGTACTATTTTTATATATGCTTTCACTGTTAATGTTTGAATCTTCACAATATCCTTCTATTCTTCATGGATAGCTAATTTATCTTACAATGTGTACTGTAGTTTGTTTAACCTCTTCTATTTAAAATGGAATAACATGTGTATATGTTATTATGTATATCAAATATATTTGTTAGACCCAACTGTATAGACACACGAATGACCCCGTGACTTTGAGGTACATGCTTATATTTCATGCTGGATTTGATTAAGGAGTAAATCCCAATCTATACATGTTTTTATGCAATCTGAAATTTTTTAGCCCCATATTATATTTCCTTTTTCAAACCAGGTTTACAAAGCTATACAGTTCATATATGTAATATTAATCGCCTATGTTATAACTGAGTTTACATAGGTCTTTGATTTCAAAATCTATCTACCTTCATATTTTTTATAATGCTGAACTAAATACTACAAGGCATTATATCTATAGTCGCCTATGTATATCAAATATATATATGTTCGACCCAACTGTATAGACACACGAATGGCCCCGTGACTTTGAGGTACATGCTTATATTTCAAACTGATTTTGAATATGGAGTAAATCCTAATCTATACATGTTTTTATAAAATATTAATTTTTTCTTACAATCAGAATATTCCTTCTTCGACTTGTAACTATCTTCATCCGTGTTTACTGCAGAATTATAGTCCTTGGACTTCAGATTGTAATAGTTTTCAAAATAAATAGATTATTGAAGGTAAAAAGCTTGTAAATAGACACCTATATAAACTAACTATAGTAATTCATATTCTAAAAAAATTAGTTTCTCAGTATCAATACATCTGTTTAGAAAATAGTAGTATGGGCTGATGATGCAACTAGAGGGTCTGTAAGCTTATCCTGGTTGCAACTGCGGGTATGCGATTTTTCACCCTTAACAAGTATTGGACTATTACCTAATTTTTCCAATTAATTAGTTTCCTCCATGTAGGTATAGTGGTTGCTAGTTTATGCATTTGGTCATTAATTTAATTGGCTGCCTCAAACAGCTAGTGGATACAGTGATTTGTGTTTATTACTTTACTTCTGTTTTGGTTTAAACTATTGTACATGTTAATTGTGATTTGGTCGTATTATTTCATCAATTGTCAGTAATTGTGTCATTCATTTTGAAGTTAGATTTGTACACCTGATTGTTGCATATTCAACATGCACCTTTACCACTTCCTTATTTACCATCTATAACACTATTACCACTATTGATCTTCCAGTAAACTTTTACTGTATACAGTTTGAAAATAGAGCATTTATTATGGTTCAGAGGCATTTATTATGTTATTAAAAAATAATTGTAACCTTGTTCTTTGTTATGGTTTATTAATAGGAAATGAAGAGAATTACTCGACAAAAAAAAACAAAGAAGCCAAAATTGTACTCATAGAGCCTAATAAGCGGATTAAGTAAATTGAAGACAACGTTCAAAGCGAGGGCAATCCACAAGTAGTAGAAGATAATCCACCAAAAGTAGTAGAAGGCGATCCTTGTGCATTCGAAAACCATACGATGCAAAACGAACAACATTTGGAAGCCATGATGGAAACCAAGGGACCTATTCAAGATGTAAATGCAAATCCACCAGAGAAAAGAAACACTAGAGGTCCTATGAAAATGAAGAGACTTCCTTCAAATTTTGCAAATCGTATCGAAGTTGAATTTAATGAGCATGTCGAACCCATAGGTGAAGGGTCAATCCATCTATCTTCTTATCTAGGGCCGCTTGTATGAGAGCATGTTCCAGTTACACTTACAAATTGGAGACACCTTGGTGATGATTTGAAAGCCATTTTATGGAATTGCATTAAGGTATATTTTTATATAATTATGGATTTCTTTTTAGTGCAACATTCTGATATGAGTTTTGAATTTAAATTTTTATATGAACAATGCATACATTAACAATTTTAATAGAAAGAGGTTTGGTTGGGTTGTTATAAGTTTGGAGTCATTTATCTATGTTTTTTGTAACTCATTGGATCATGTATTACATATGAAATATGAAATATATACATACATACATAGATATATATATATATATATATTTGTTTTAACGCATACATTTAAATATGAAATAAATGTATGCATTTAGCCAACATCAGTGCCTTTGTCTCTTTATATTTTTCTAATACTCTAGATTGTTTCTACACGTATACTGTTTTATATCAACCTACTTGCGTAAAGTAGTATATCAATGTTTTTACAACTAACACCATCTTATACTTATGTTGCCATTTTAAAGAAAAAATAGGGCTTGATATCTCACTCAAACTGTACAGACATGGTGCTTGCAAGTTGCGCATTACAAAATCAAGTTTATGTATAAAAATGGAAGAAGGAAGCAATGATTATGAAGCATTAATCCTTTGGAGTAAGAATTTTTTACAATAGATCAAACTCATAATTAGCAAATGAAGCAGGTTGCACATAATTTTTTTTAACCTACTAATATATTAAAATAAGTAGATACAAACCAATTGTGAAAAAAATTAATGTTGTACAAACATATTACAAAATGTATAGTCGAATTAATATTTTATTACAGATGTTGCAAAGGTTGCTTAAACCATATTAGTTAAGAAAAGAAAAATCATGGTGAAGTTGTTCAGTGTTAAAAACAGGGAACTTAAATGCATGGTTGGTGTCATTAATCATAAGGTTGCTTTTAAAATCATTTGGTTGAGAACCAGCCAGCTGACACATATCTTTTTATTACTTTAGGGGTTGGCAGTAAATATATGTTGAACCCGACTGCCACTAGTATTGTAACAAAAAGTTGTCTTAGTTTTGCCTTGCGCATCTTTTTACTAAATTGAACTGATTTTGGTTGCCTCCTTTGTGTATTTATTTAGTTTGCTGCCCCTAGTTGAAACATTTATTTAATTCACAAGGTAATATACTCAACACGTTTCTCATGTGCTGAGCGTGGCTGTGTTTTGTGGTGTGAGTGTATATATATTATTGTGTTTTGTGTTCATGCATATGCCAGTGTGGGTAGTGTTGTATATGTGAATGTGCATAAATGTACAGAAGATGAACATATGTTAAATGCTTTTTTTGTTTATATAGGCTAGATTCAAGTTGGATGAAGAATGGAAATAGGTCTCCATATTTCAGCAAATGAGGTGTATATTTAGGTGTTCAAAATGCAGAGTAGTTAATAAAATAATCAAAGCAAAGTCAAAGGAGGAAGGACTTCAATTGAAATCGGATAATATCCAAAGTATGAAGGAGTGGAATGATTTTGTCAACTTGAAAACCAGTTCAAAATTTAAGGTAAATTATGCCTAAATGGTCATTCTTCATGTGTATGAATTAACCATGCAATGTATTCTAATTTCTTATACATATATAAAGTGGAATATTTTAAAGCCATTAGACGCAAAATGATGTCACAGACATGTAGCCATAAAGGAATGGCTCGATTAGCTGCAGATATGGTGAGAAAATGTAACGACCCGCCGCTCTGACCGCCTCTAGTCGGTAATTAAACCAACTAGAAACGTTCAAAATGACGAATTGTTAGTCAGTTTATAAAGTTTAAACAGAATCAGCCACAGAATCACAGAATAATCATAATATTATTCATAATTGAATTTTTCTTACATACATATATCAGAGTTTTTACAATGCATAAATTTTTTTTATACAGCGGAATTATATCTTTTTAGAGTACAAAGAAAAATTTTACTGAAAACTTTAGTAGAGTGCTTTAATCCCCCTCTCTCTAACTTCGCGGCCTGAAAATCTTCAAGCTGTAAAAATACTCGGTCTGACCCGAGCGTTAATTGCAAAACACAAAAACACTCGAGTCAGGATTAATCTTAACTCAAGTAAATAAATTTGCAATGAACTGAATAATATGGTTACAGATATGGTGAAACAGATAAATCAATTTAAAATCTATTAGGGATTTTTCATGTTAACAATTTCAATTTTTTTTTTATTCTGTCAAACGTGTGTGGCTGCAGTACACACGTGTATTCATACCCATGTGCACTGCCTCGCCAACACACGTGCACGCATCAGACAACAATAGCAAGTGTGCAAGCATCAGGTTGCACAAGTACAAGAATACTCAATGGAGTCAACACAGCAGCACAGTGCAGTGAATAAGGGACAGGCATCAGTCAATATGCAGACCAAATGGCAAAATGCCACAGCAACCAGGAACAAACAGAAGTGAAGACAAGTGAAACAATGATCAAGCTTCAGGATGAACAAGTGCAGACAACAGGCTCGAATCAGTGCCAACAATGAAACAACATCAAAGTGTACATGAAGCAAGTGCAAATACAAACATACAGAAGCTCAAGTACACCAATGCACAATGGCAGTAAAACAACTCAAGAGACTCATGTAACAACATAGGTCAGACATATATAGATATGCAGTGACAAAGTGGATCAAGACGACAGACAGCATGAAGCACAATGTAACAAATAAATGAAACTGGACAGTGGTCAAAGTGGGCAAGGCATGAACACAGTGAAGAACTGCCCAATACAACAACATGATTGGACACTAGCATGACCACTCAACATATATGCAGTTAGGAATGATGCAGACTAATGTCACTGACATGGATGCAACAGTTCAAGGCAAAAATAACTGGAGACTGCACATAAATGAAGGCCACACGAGCCCAATACAACCCAATTACTCAAATACACAACAGTATGTACATGTACATGAAGACAGTAAACATGCTGAAGTGCAACTACCCCAAATATGCTACAGTGAGCTATAGAATGAACATGCATGCAATGACAATGCTCAAGGTAAAAATGTAGAGTCAGAGTCATGAATGCACAGGTATCAGACTGGCTTGCATATATATAATGAAGTGCTAATGAAAATCAAGATGATTCACAAAGTAAGCAAGTGCAGACAACAGGGAGCAACAGCACAATCCCGAAACACCCCAAATACATAGATCAACAGATTTTGGCAAACACCCAAATTCCAGAAAATTTTCCAATTCATATCCAATTCAAATCTAAAAATCATAATTTTCATTTTAAAAATCATGTTTACCCAGACCAATTCAGGTTATGTATTTGGATAAGAGAATTGTAATGATTGATTTTAACATATATATAAATTTTACTGCAAATTTTAATTTCCAGTTACTATATATATACATAAAACATGTTTACACTATTTTTTTAAATTCACGTTCAAGTTTAAACAAACTAAATTTGTTTTGGAACTAAGGTCTAACAAAGATCAAAGAGAAGATTTTGAATTTAGATAAAAAAAAAACTTAAACCTGAACTGAGAACAGAGATATTCAAGAACAACAGTCATGCATGCTTTCAAACAGATTCATATACATATGCAACACATTCATATACATAACTAATACATATATATATATATTCATGCAAACATAAGCATTTCAGAAATCTATATAAGCAACAGATCGTTATTTCTCAAGATTTTTAAGTTGATGTTTACTCACTAGCATAATTATAGGAATGAATCAGGAATGAAAGTTTGTTTACTGGTTTTAAAACAAAGGGACTGCACTGTTTAAGCATGAGACAGCATTTTCAAACTTAAGTGAACATGCAAGATCAATCTTTCAACAGCAAGTATAACAGAAGTGCAAGCATAGGTGAATGTGCAGACAACATCAAGTATGCTTACAGAGATGTTTGCATGTTTGTTTATGGTTACAGAGATGCCCAAACAAACATGCACATGAAAATTTATAGGCAAACACAAATGGAATTGAAGACTGAAGCAACATGAGGCATGCAATACTCAAGACATATCTTTATTACAAGAACAATTTTTGCACTTCAACTACTTAGTTAAACAAAATATTTTAGTAGCATCTGTACTTACCAATTTAATAACAAGATAAACATAGCATCTGTTCTTATCAATTTTAAAACAAGCAAAATATAGCATCAGTTCTTATCAGTTTTAAAAAAATAAAATTAGGTAGAATCTGTTCTTATCAATTTAAATTTTAAAATCAATAACATCTGCTCTTAACAGTTTTTAAACGAAAATTGGTGTAGGATCTGTTCTCATCAGTTCAAAATCCAAGCAAATCGAGCAAATGATAGCAAATAGCCACCGAAAATCCAACATGCAGTAACCAATCTACCCATATCAGTTTCAAATTAAATTAGCCGAGCAAAAGATAACAAAATCACCCCACAAACATAGCATGCAACCAAGAAATTCACTTCAAACAAATTCAAAAACTTGCATGAAGATTATCGTGAGTTAGAAAAACTCACCTTTAACTCGAATCGAAGCAACGCAAACGAAAAAGAGAACGAGAAGCAAGGATCTCGAGCATAACAGAGCTTCAATTAAGCTCCAAATTTCCCAAGCCCTAATTTTTGAATCGCAAGAAGCCAAAGCCCCAAATTCCAGACGAGTGATCGAACGAGAAGAACACGGAGCTGCCATTATCTTTATTTTTTTTTTTATCTGCTTTGAAATGATGAAGGGGTAGGGTTATAAAACAGAAGAGAACGTGATTTTTTTGCGTGAGTTATGGCGTGTGAAGTGGCGTGGATTTAGGGTATGGAGGAATGGTGTCGGTATGATGAAAGTAAGGTAATGTCTACTTCTTATTTTATATTTATTTTTTATTTTTTATTTTTTTTTTATCTTATTCAATTAGTTTTGTTTTAAAAAATTATCTTGTTAAAATTATGTTGTTAAAAATTTCATCTAGTATATTCTTTATTTATTTTATTATATATATATATATATTTTTATTTTCTTTCATATTATATTTTCATTCTTATTTCAAATCCAATTATTTTTCTAAATCATCAATTTCAAATTTAAAATATAAGTTCAATATTAAATTTCAACTTCAAAGTCAAAATTCAAATTTCTATTCAACTTTTAAATAGATTAAATTCTAAATTTTAATCACCAATTCATTCTGATAATTTGAAATTTAAGTCAAATTATCATTTAAATATTTAAAATAAATTAAATATTTACAAATTTAATTGTTCAAAATTTAGGATCGTTACAGTCTCCCCTACTTAAAAGAATTTCGTCCCGAAATTATAAGTTAGGAAAAACGATTGCTAAAATCTCACCGATATTTTATATCCTACATAATTTCACCAAGTTTCAAACTCATAAATAAATATAGGATTCATTCCATTTATTTCATTTCACTAGTTTTGTTTATTGATTTCAATAATCAAGACACAAAAGTCTTTTACCAAACTTTTGACTTACAAAACTCAGATTTTTAAACTTGAAATCTTTTATGCTAAATATTTGCATAATATATCTTATCCAAAACTGTGGATTTTCAAGATATTTAAAAAGATCTTCTTCCTTAATTCATTAAGTTAGAATTATGTAATTCTAATTTCAGATTATTGATTTTCTATTTAAAGTTTTGAAAATACTTGATAACTCAAAGTTTAACAAGTTCATCGTCGTTCTCACAGACTTTAGGCATACGCTGATCAGACGCAAGACTAAAAATCTCCAAGTACTAAACATACTTGCTTCAACTCCCAGTGAAAATACTTTTTAAAAAAAATTCTTTTAAAAATGGATATGGAAAGTCCGTTCCCCCATGGATCACAGTCACCCGGCGGTTCCGCTACTATCTCAGTAGAATCGCTTGTAACTTAGATTTCTCATCACTCCTGAATTTCGCCATGGTTGTCGCCTTAGATCGCGGTCCACACGGCGGTTACGCTACTATCTCAGTAGAATCGCTCGTAGCCTTAGGCATCACGCCCCTCGAATTACGCTTCGGTTCCCAGATCGCAGTTTACTCAGCGGTTGCGCCACTATCTCAATGGAATCGCTTGTAACTTTAGGTATCACACCCCTCGAATTACGCCAGCATCAATCACATAATCCCAACACAATGGGATAATCCCAACACAATGGGATATCAAATCAGTCCCATTGGACATTCCACTAAGGGAATTCTACGTAGCTACGATTTACAATGGACACTCCACCGAGTTCCAATCACCTTCACACATAATAAATTGGAAGGTACATTTCCATATCCTCAGTTTTTAGAAAACATATGTCATATACATATAGTACTTCATTCACATTTCGTACTTATCATATCTATGTAACCCTACACCGGATTTTCATAATAATGATTTTTCTAAACTGATAGTTTTCGATTATATTCACATATATAAGTTACGAAAACTCAATTCACATTCACAACAAATAGAGGATTCAAAATTTACTATCACGTTTAAAATTTTCCTCTCAATCGATTTGAAAATTTAAGGTTATCTCTAACCTAATTCACATTCACAATCCAACTCATTATCGATTTCACATTCGATTTGGATTTCACGTTACATCGTCAATTCTCAACATATAATTGATGTCTATCGATATATAACCTCTAAGCTCGTACGTCTCAGAGAAGGGTGTTAAGCTAAAAGAATAAATTCTCCGCCACCACAGATATATATTTAATAGAGATCAAATGATATGTCATCAATTCACAATGCTAGACATACAATCCCAATCGACTATCCAAAATTCAAAGCTGAACTTATATTGTTTTTGGTGTCGAAGTTAAACTCAATTTAACTCAAAATTCAATCTTTGAAAAATTTCCAAGTTGAACTAATTGTTCAAATTTCTCAAAATAATATCTTTAACAAGATATATAATTTTCACACTTAATCATTTGAAACTAATTTCAAATATTCATTTCTCAATTTATCTTTAAAAGATAAAATTTCAAACCTTTCATTTCACATTGGAAAATATTTCCATCCTTATTCAAAAATAAGTAATTCACAAATTCTTTCATTTTCAACACTTTGAAAATATTCAATATACTTGAATCAAAATTAAGTATATATTCCATTCTTTAAGGAAATCATTCTTTTAATCACATTTATTTGAGTTAAAACGAATGTTGCGTAAAACATCGTTACGACAACTCAAAATCACTAGTATAGGGATTCGGATTTAAGATAGATATATAAATCCCAATACTATCAACAATATTTCCTTCCGGAAACCATTTACTATAACAATAGTGTTATAGTCCATCATTTCCTTAATTTTCTCGAAAAAGTCTATTTCAACAATGAGTGTTGAAATCTATGTATTCGATAGTTAATTCATTTTAAAACTCTTTAAAACTATTAACTTTTCATCTTCACTTAATTCATAGTTTGAATTCCTCATACTTTTCACAATATTGGTTTTAAACCGATTTCAAACTTTTCAATATTAAGTTTTTCACTTAATTTAATTTTCCGCACATTTAAATTCAAATTCATCACTGAATTTATTAAACCTATAATGGATTATCATGTTGAAAAATTTAAATTCTATTTGAACTTTGCATTTACTTTCTATTCCAAAAATAGTCAACTAGTTCTTTAGTAAATTGTTCATCAATTTAGCTCCATTAAATTTATATCTCCATATTAACCATTTTAGACAATAGTTTAAACTTAAAATATAAACTTCACATCGAAATTAGTTTGATTCATACAGTTAAATCAACAATTAAATTTCATTTCATAATATCACTTCCCAAAATACTATTCGATTAAAATATTTCCTCCATACGAAATTTTACATAGCTTAATACTTTTAAAAGACGTACATAGAAGATTGTGGATTACAAAAGATAGTATTACAAAATATATCGATTGGTTTAAGATTCAGAATAATTAAGGACTAACGACTTCTTGTCCAATAGTAGGCATCTTTGCCAAACTTTCATCTTCGGATGACACTACTTCATATTGTGTTAAAGGAGAATTAACACATTCAAAATCCACATGTCCCCATTCCTTACAGTTATTGCAATAATATGAGATGTTTCCATCTTTATCTATCACCATAACACTTTTCGCTCTAGCTGGTCGGGCTATAGCTTGCTCTCCCCGTTGTCTTTCGGTGCAGTTTCTGGCTATATGTCCAGTCTGCCGACAATGGTAGCAGATTGTCAATCTATCGACGGGTAAATTGAGTACGCACTTTTTCCTTTTCACTTTAGGACAATGACTAAGAAAATGCCCTCTCTCTTGACACTTAAAACACACAATCTCCTGACGAGCGAACCGGTCATCCACATTCCTTTTCTTTCTTCTCTCTCGACACTGACGGGCATAATGTCCCTTTTTATGACATCGATAGCAAATAACCTCATCATATGGACCAGGTGCTTGCCTTTCAGTGAATCTCCTTTCAATTTCCGCACGGGTCGCTTCTGCTTCTCTACGAGCGATTGCTCTTCGTTCACGGCGTGCTGCTTTTTGTGCTTCGGTTTTCGCCATTATAATTAACAAGATGTTTTCGAAGTTTCCTATCAATATTCGCAATCCTTTATTAGCAGAGGTTGGATTATTCAATCATTCTCCCTAAAACATATCTGTTTTATTCAATAATATATTCACTGTCAAAAATCGTGAATATGCTTTGTCAACCAATTTCATCATTTCTACAACTTATTTTTATTTTTAAAGGATTACCCACTGTCCAAAATCGTGGATATATCTCCTTTAATAAGCTATAACAATTTACTCATCAAATTCAATTGGTTTCGAATTTATAAACAATCTTTACACATTCCATTTCTATTTATAAAATTTCGATTTATAAATCTTCTTATTGATTCTATTCAATTCAATTCATTAACTCAGTTATATACTCAAAAGTTCATATTATAAGTTAAATACTTATAATCCATTCATTTACCAATTCGTTCTTCATATTTGAAAACAATTCCTCAAAAGAATTCAGAATCAAATTCTCAAGTTATAGTTCAATAATCCACTTGATTATAACCAAATTAACATATCAATTTATTTCACAATTATTACTCGAAATATTCAAGTTATTCGATTTAAACCAATTTAAACCAATTCACTAATTTATTAGTTCACTTAACTCATATTTCATTTTTCATAATCTCAATAATTTGATAACGAGTTTCTGAACGATCGAAACTCAAATCTAACGAGACCTCACCGAATATAAACTATCGCAAACTCACATTTTAGAGAGGGGAATTTCAAAATAATTTTTAACTTTCAAAATACCTTTTGTTTTAAAGAAAACAATTTTATACTTCTTTAAATTTGAAAAGCACTTTCTTTATAGTGGTTCTAGTAACTATTCATATTAAACATCATAAACTGAGCTTTGAGTAAACCAAAGCTCTGATACCACTTTTGTAACGACCTGCCGCTCTGACCGCCTCTAGTCGGTAATTAAACCAACTAGAAACGTTCAAAATGACGAATTGTTAGTCAGTTTATAAAGTTTAAACAGAATCAGCCACAGAATCACAGAATAATCATAATATTATTCATAATTGAATTTTTCTTACATACATATATCAGAGTTTTTACAATGCATAAATTTTTTTTATACAGCGGAATTATATCTTTTTAGAGTACAAAGAAAAATTTTACTGAAAACTTTAGTAGAGTGCTTTAATCCCCCTCTCTCTAACTTCGCGGCCTGAAAATCTTCAAGCTGTAAAAATACTCGGTCTGACCCGAGCGTTAATTGCAAAACACAAAAACACTCGAGTCAGGATTAATCTTAACTCAAGTAAATAAATTTGCAATGAACTGAATAATATGGTTACAGATATGGTGAAACAGATAAATCAATTTAAAATCTATTAGGGATTTTTCATGTTAACAATTTCAATTTTTTTTTTTATTCTGTCAAACGTGTGTGGCTGCAGTACACACGTGTATTCATACCCATGTGCACTGCCTCGCCAACACACGTGCACGCATCAGACAACAATAGCAAGTGTGCAAGCATCAGGTTGCACAAGTACAAGAATACTCAATGGAGTCAACACAGCAGCACAGTGCAGTGAATAAGGGACAGGCATCAGTCAATATGCAGACCAAATGGCAAAATGCCACAGCAACCAGGAACAAACAGAAGTGAAGACAAGTGAAACAATGATCAAGCTTCAGGATGAACAAGTGCAGACAACAGGCTCGAATCAGTGCCAACAATGAAACAACATCAAAGTGTACATGAAGCAAGTGCAAATACAAACATACAGAAGCTCAAGTACACCAATGCACAATGGCAGTAAAACAACTCAAGAGACTCATGTAACAACATAGGTCAGACATATATAGATATGCAGTGACAAAGTGGATCAAGACGACAGACAGCATGAAGCACAATGTAACAAATAAATGAAACTGGACAGTGGTCAAAGTGGGCAAGGCATGAACACAGTGAAGAACTGCCCAATACAACAACATGATTGGACACTAGCATGACCACTCAACATATATGCAGTTAGGAATGATGCAGACTAATGTCACTGACATGGATGCAACAGTTCAAGGCAAAAATAACTGGAGACTGCACATAAATGAAGGCCACACGAGCCCAATACAACCCAATTACTCAAATACACAACAGTATGTACATGTACATGAAGACAGTAAACATGCTGAAGTGCAACTACCCCAAATATGCTACAGTGAGCTATAGAATGAACATGCATGCAATGACAATGCTCAAGGTAAAAATGTAGAGTCAGAGTCATGAATGCACAGGTATCAGACTGGCTTGCATATATATAATGAAGTGCTAATGAAAATCAAGATGATTCACAAAGTAAGCAAGTGCAGACAACAGGGAGCAACAGCACAATCCCGAAACACCCCAAATACATAGATCAACAGATTTTGGCAAACACCCAAATTCCAGAAAATTTTCCAATTCATATCCAATTCAAATCTAAAAATCATAATTTTCATTTTAAAAATCATGTTTACCCAGACCAATTCAGGTTATGTATTTGGATAAGAGAATTGTAATGATTGATTTTAACATATATATAAATTTTACTGCAAATTTTAATTTCCAGTTACTATATATATACATAAAACATGTTTACACTATTTTTTTAAATTCACGTTCAAGTTTAAACAAACTAAATTTGTTTTGGAACTAAGGTCTAACAAAGATCAAAGAGAAGATTTTGAATTTAGATAAAAAAAAAAACTTAAACCTGAACTGAGAACAGAGATATTCAAGAACAACAGTCATGCATGCTTTCAAACAGATTCATATACATATGCAACACATTCATATACATAACTAATACATATATATATATATATTCATGCAAACATAAGCATTTCAGAAATCTATATAAGCAACAGATCGTTATTTCTCAAGATTTTTAAGTTGATGTTTACTCACTAGCATAATTATAGGAATGAATCAGGAATGAAAGTTTGTTTACTGGTTTTAAAACAAAGGGACTGCACTGTTTAAGCATGAGACAGCATTTTCAAACTTAAGTGAACATGCAAGATCAATCTTTCAACAGCAAGTATAACAGAAGTGCAAGCATAGGTGAATGTGCAGACAACATCAAGTATGCTTACAGAGATGTTTGCATGTTTGTTTATGGTTACAGAGATGCCCAAACAAACATGCACATGAAAATTTATAGGCAAACACAAATGGAATTGAAGACTGAAGCAACATGAGGCATGCAATACTCAAGACATATCTTTATTACAAGAACAATTTTTGCACTTCAACTACTTAGTTAAACAAAATATTTTAGTAGCATCTGTACTTACCAATTTAATAACAAGATAAACATAGCATCTGTTCTTATCAATTTTAAAACAAGCAAAATATAGCATCAGTTCTTATCAGTTTTAAAAAAATAAAATTAGGTAGAATCTGTTCTTATCAATTTAAATTTTAAAATCAATAACATCTGCTCTTAACAGTTTTTAAACGAAAATTGGTGTAGGATCTGTTCTCATCAGTTCAAAATCCAAGCAAATCGAGCAAATGATAGCAAATAGCCACCGAAAATCCAACATGCAGTAACCAATCTACCCATATCAGTTTCAAATTAAATTAGCCGAGCAAAAGATAACAAAATCACCCCACAAACATAGCATGCAACCAAGAAATTCACTTCAAACAAATTCAAAAACTTGCATGAAGATTATCGTGAGTTAGAAAAACTCACCTTTAACTCGAATCGAAGCAACGCAAACGAAAAAGAGAACGAGAAGCAAGGATCTCGAGCATAACAGAGCTTCAATTAAGCTCCAAATTTCCCAAGCCCTAATTTTTGAATCGCAAGAAGCCAAAGCCCCAAATTCCAGACGAGTGATCGAACGAGAAGAACACGGAGCTGCCATTATCTTTTTTTTTTTTTTATCTGCTTTGAAATGATGAAGGGGTAGGGTTATAAAACAGAAGAGAACGTGATTTTTTTGCGTGAGTTATGGCGTGTGAAGTGGCGTGGATTTAGGGTATGGAGGAATGGTGTCGGTATGATGAAAGTAAGGTAATGTCTACTTCTTATTTTATATTTATTTTTTTTTTATTTTTTTTTTTTATCTTATTCAATTAGTTTTGTTTTAAAAAATTATCTTGTTAAAATTATGTTGTTAAAAATTTCATCTAGTATATTCTTTATTTATTTTATTATATATATATATATATTTTTATTTTCTTTCATATTATATTTTCATTCTTATTTCAAATCCAATTATTTTTCTAAATCATCAATTTCAAATTTAAAATATAAGTTCAATATTAAATTTCAACTTCAAAGTCAAAATTCAAATTTCTATTCAACTTTTAAATAGATTAAATTCTAAATTTTAATCACCAATTCATTCTGATAATTTGAAATTTAAGTCAAATTATCATTTAAATATTTAAAATAAATTAAATATTTACAAATTTAATTGTTCAAAATTTAGGATCGTTACAGAAAAGATTTTTAATATTGTGTACTTGTCATACCATTTATAAAGTTATGATCAATTGTTCGATTTAATTTTCGTTAATGTAGAAAAAAGATAGTGTCGATCCCTCTTCTGTTTCTAGAGTTAATGTTTGGGTTAGATCACACACTCGAAAAAAACGGTCATCCGGTGAGCTTGGCTGTTGAAGAAACTATTGTATGTGATTTTTTTAAATTGACATGTTACAAATGACTTTAGAATGTGATAAATTTGGAGATTATAATGTATGTTGAGTTTTACAGGAGAGAATTACAAATTTTAACTGTGAATCACACTCTACCTCGACAACTAACATGAGAGAAGATGCTCTTTTTGTAGTGCTGGGACAAGATAGACCAGGATGGTTAAGAGGAATGGGAAGAGATATGACCTACATCAAGTTTGTGTTGTCACAAGCTAACCAAAAATAAACAATGCAACTTCAAAATAGAATTGCCGATTTGGGGAAGACGGTTCAAATGCTGGTATCGCAAAACTAGGTATGTTTCACTCTTAATATATATTAAAAATAAAGCAGTATAAAAATAATAAGTCGTATGTGAGTGTAAATATTGGCAATGTAGGGCACTGTGTCCGTTGAAATATTTTCAAATACTACCACGCGCTATATGCAAATCGCTATTGGATTTTTTCTATCACTGGCATGTTGAGAACATAGATAGTTCAAATCATTTCATGAGTATGAGGCTTGAGCTACAAGCACACCAATGTAACATACATGTAATGTCATATACTAAAATTACTTATATAATTGTTTATCAGACCAAAGTAAGTTGCAAAGACGAGAGTCCATCTCAAGTGGTAATAATTATATTATTGTTACGCTATCATTTGAATTTCTGTTTTTAATTTACTATATAATATAGTTGCTTTTGACTAATTGTAGAATAAGCATGATAAACCAAACACCAAATGTAATTTATTGGATTGGACCGGGATGGATGAAATAGTTGCTGAAGGAAGAGTTTTTACAAATGATCCAAAAGAGCTTTTATACAGTATTCCTCGTGGACATAATGCCACGAAAATTTTGATAGAATTTCCAAAGAAATTGGATGCTTTATTATGGAGGCCTACACCTAAGATGATCTCACGCATTGGAGAAGCTAAGGATGAGATAATAGCATAGCCAGTTGATAGAGTTGTTCTCCACACTATGATAGACTCTGAGAAGGAGGACAGTATGGTATACTTAATTCTTTATGCACTCAGTAGCTTTATGATTTAATATGTAAAAACTTATAAATTTGTTTTTTTCTAGAATAATTCCAGTAGCACAAATAAGAAATGCAAGCTGTATGATTGGGTCGAAAGCAAAGAATTAGTTGTTGAAGGATGGCTGTACTCTGGTGATCTAAATCGGCTTGCGGATAATATTCCTCTTGGACAAACTGCTGTACTTGTTTTGATTGATGATCCAAAAAAACCAAATGCATCCTTATGGAGACTACCCGTTGGTATCAAATATGTTGGAGAAGCTGTTGGTAGCAAAGTAGCTTGGCCGTAAAAAATTGTAGTTGTCGAGAATATTAATGCCACTACATCTTCTCATACAGCAAATATTGTATCACCTCTAGAGGTAATGTATATAGTTTATGTATATAATTTGTAAAAACATATGTTTTGACACTGTTTTATTCTTAGAATCACTTTTTTTTAGAAAATATGTGTAAACAGTTTCATATTTTGCATGACAGAGTACAAAGTTCACGTCAAATATTAAATGCAAGCTGATTAGTGTTCATGGAGCGAAAGAAGTTATTGCTGAAGGACGCGTGTCTTCGACTAATCCAAATGAGATGATCCATTTTGTTCCATTGGGAGAAGATGTAGTTAAAGTTTGGGTTAATATTATAAAATTTTCAAATGCACCTTTATGGAGACCTTCATCTGAGTTTGAGTTTATTGAAGATGTAATTGGTTCTATTATAGCTTGGCCTTCCGCAAATGTTATCATAGAATCAACTTCAAGTAAGTATGATTTATCTTTTTCGAGAAATAATTTATTATGCTTATGTTTATGACTAAGAATCATATTAAAATTATTTCATTTCAACATTTAATTGAACTTAATAAGCATAATTAAATGTGCACATTGTTTTTCAATTTATTGTTGTACTTTTTTCTCACATAGGTAATTGAAAACCTACATGCAACATATCAGAAATGATGGTTTTCTTATATTTAGGAAATTTCACAATTCTCTAATTTTAATATAAAAAAAGACTACCAATGTTTGCCACACAATAATTTTACTCTGTTGTTCGGCAGTGGTTTTTGGTGGTGGCTTGGATTTCATGTTAAGCAGTGGCTTATATCAGATGTCGGCAGTGGTTTTTGGCAGTGTTTTATTTGGGTAAGTTTTCAAATGTTTGCAGTTTTGAATATATTGATTTTGACTATATAACAACTTTTGTACATATTGAGCTTCGGGATATATCTTTGAGATCAAGTTTTTAATTTCCTAGTTAAAATTTAAACATCTAAGAGTAGAGTAGCGAAAAAACAAAACATGGAGAAGAGAAAATGTCAAAAACATTAATACGTTAACATTTAAGTCACCATGACTTTAATTTCGATAGAAACATGGATCATAAAAGCATATAGATATTACTTAAACAAGAGAACATGTATAACAACTTAAAGCAGAGTGCGATATAGTACTGTTAAAACTAGCATCCTATGTGTGCCGAGAAAGGATTTTAATCTTTGTTAATCTTGAATAATAATTTAATTACCTTTCTAGAAATTAGCTTTCCTTATTTTTTGTTCTTTTTCATTTCGTCCTTGAATGGCGACAAGAATGGATGCACTTGCAATTAGTATTATTCTTCTCTAGTTTCCTATGTTGACCTTGCACCTGTTTAGACATAAGCAATTGTTTCTTATTATCATGATTTATTTCATAACTATGAATTATTATTTTTGAAACTAATACCTATAATCTAGGTTAGAATGTATACCAGTCAAATACCTATTGATTGTTATTACAGGCATTTAATTAGTTACCAAACCCCATAAAATTTATAAGCTTTCATTGTTATGCTTTAACCATACCTTTGTACCATCTGCAACCAATTAACAAAAACTATTACTGAAGTGGGTTTAAACACATATATCTGTTTAAATTTGATCAACTGGGCTTTTTAATTTGTATTTGAAACCTTATAGAATCCTGAAAACCATCAAAAACCAATATCTATCAAGTATCATACAAAAAACATCAAGTTTCCAATCTTACAAAAAGCTAAAAATGAATAGTGGAACTGAAACTGGTGCACCATTAAAAAAATTCTTGTTTTCCTAAAAGAACAGATACACAATGTATTGTTACATTCAAATTTGTTACATTCCGTTTTCCGTATTGTAGACCTGTTCTTTTAGGAATTGTGTGCAGATTGTTATTTCCCTATATTTAACATAAGTTATAAAGCAGCAACCTAATTCCATAAACATAGAAATTTAATTTTGTTTCGAGGTCCATAAACACAATAATTAAATCATGTTTCAGTATTCATAAACTCAGGAATATTTATGTTTCAGGATCATCAAATTTAGAAACAACACTGCAACCAATTTCTGTTTCAAGGTCATTGAGTTGAATTATTATCTTTCTGTATATGATTTGCTGAAGTATTGGTTAGGAAATGGAAATTCTGCATTGAAAGCTTAGCTAGGCTGACCATAAGAAATAACTCTTTGTTATTTTGACCTTGAGAAATTTGTTCCAGAGCACTTAATATGTGATTGTAACTCATCAAGATTATCTCTACTTTCGGTTATAGGAGATTCCGAGTTTCTTGTTTTTAAGTGTAATTATGTATGTTTAAATTGATATAGATCTTAGATGCTTTTGTCAAGCATATAGGAAAATGAATTGATGCTTCAGTTATCAAACTAATTGTTAGACAAATAAAGGTAATAAACCATATCATAAGAAATTTCCTACTGCCATTAGTTTATGGGAGGAAATAGCAAAATTATTGCACGAAAAACATGAATATATAATTAATCAATTTTTTTTTAAGTTATGTTCTCTAAAATATTTTGAGAAATTATTTTCCTATGCAGTGATGAACTCTACCTTTTTTGTTGTGTTTCCTGAATCCACATATGGGTAATTTGAATTGCAGACCTTAATTGTCCATAACATCATATATAGAAAAGCGTTTAAAAAATCTTGAGCTAGTGAGGAATGGAGCACGTGAAAACATTAAGCACATGTAGACAGGTCTTCGAATACTTCTTTATCTTTAATATTGATTTCTAAAGTGATTTTTACATGCTTTTTACATGTAGACAGGTTCTAATTTCATTTTTTTCCCCCATGTAGGATATTGGACTTTGCGGATTACAAGCTTGGACTGTCAACAAGTTGTATTTTGATTTTTTTATTAAGCTCCTTTTGTAAAAACACTGTATTGGCATCTTTGCTTAAAACATTAATTACAAAATATTTTGTGTAACTATTTGTTAGTACATGGAATTGGTGTAATTTTGATTACGTTTAATATATTATGTGTTATATGTTTGTTTATTCTGTTTAAATTTAGTGATTATTTTGAACGTGTTTTTTTATTGTGAATGTATGTTTTAAAACGGCGAAGAATGGGCAAAATTGTTAAAACATTAAAAACGCTGTAGATTTGAAAACGCTGCAGATTTGAAACTCTGTTGAACATGATAATGTAGTAAATGCTGTTGAACAAGGTAATGAAGAAAACGCTGTGAGATGGTACCATATATATTCATAAAATGCTGCAAAATATATGAAAGGAGAATCAAAGAAACTGCTGTGATAAACCATAAACGTTGTTGATAATAAAATAACAGCGTTTTAAAGATGGTGCAATTATAAACAACACTTTTTGTATAGTAGAAAAACAACGAAAGCTAAACGCTGCAATAAATATAACATGACAACAAAACATGCAGCGAAATGTACGAATACCATTCAATAAAACATTGTCATATGTTCGTTTTCTATAGCATTTCATGAAGTGTTGTGGTATTATTCGAATCGATTACAGCATGTTGTTACACAACGCTCCTCAAAACGCTTTAAAAACTTTCATAGTGTTTATAAAACGCTGCAAAAGGTCAAATTTGTTATAGTGCCTATTTTCTAAAAATTATTATTTTGGCAAAATGAACGTGAATAGTTAAGGCGTGAGAATATAAGGGTGATGGAAATATGGTGTGACAATTACCCTAATGCCTTGTGTTAATTAATTAATAAATATAACCTTTTGTAGCTCATTTATTTAATTAAGCTCGACCTCTAGGTTTATTTTCAAATATCAATCCCCTTATCACTTTAATTATTTATATTATTCTATTTAATTTATCTAATTAAATCTTTTGAATAATATTATCAAAAATTATAGGTGTTACAGAATCCCTTCCTTAATGAATTTCATCCTCAAAATTCAGTAAGGACTAAATACTAAACATAGCAATCATTTGTAACATCTCCTAACAATCATACTAGTCTACCTGACTAGAAACAATCTGATTGTCTTGTTCCACTGAACTTTTACCAACCTGATTGTCTTGTTCCTTAATATCTTCTCATCTCTCGCTACAACCCGAACTGGTTGTCTCACAAAAGCCAAATTCGGCTATATGATTAACTGTCCCAACTCTGTCGGAGGAATAGTAGCCTCTGGATCATGCACATACTTGCAAAGATTGATTATAATCATTACATAAATACACCAAGAGTAACATATGACGACGTCCCCTTCGTTGATCAAAGAAATAGAGTCATATTTGACTTAAGACACAACAGAAATAAACAAAACAATCAGTAACTCCTACTTAGCTATCCTCAGCCATCTGCTCGTCTCTGGAAGCTTTATTCGCCAAAAAGACTAAAACTTGAAAACCTTAAATCTCAGCCTACTCAAATCAATTTTGAGCACCCGAGATTTTGAGGGGAAAAACAAAAACTTTGAGTCAAACATAAAGCCTGGTGGAAATATTCTGTTACATCTCTGTTTACTGATATTAAGTCAGACCACGCCACTTAGCGTAATGGGTTTCCCCTCACTAATATCCTCTTTAAAACATATATTTTGTAAATCCTTTCCTGTAACCAAACTGGTTAATCAAACCGATTATATCAAAATAGAAATATCTTTTATGCTAACAAATGGACTATCTGTCCATAAAACTAGGCTGACTGCCCCCAAACTAAACTAACTGTCCAGATCAAAATGGGCTAACTGTCCGAATCATTTTCTTAGGATTAATTACCTTTCGCTTTTTCCTTGAAAACCTTTTCAAAATGATTAAACCTTTTAAATCATACTTATGCAAGGAAAATGAGAGAAGACAAAAAACCGATGACCCAGCATCCCTATTTTGTGTCTTCTCACTCTAAGGTGTTTTGCCATGATATGTATACTTTACTCAAAATAATGTTGATGAATTTTAATAAGTATTAGCTATCTTTTCAAAATAAGTTAAAGTCCTTTTTAACTTGATAATACATAGGTTATTCTGCCTATTTAATATATTCGAAACCTTTATTTGAAACTTTTAAACAACCCATTCGAAACCCTTGAAGGTAACTCCTTCGAAACCAAGTAAAACTATCTACTTAACCTAGGCCGAAAGGCCAAATCTTTCCTTTCGAAACCATTCAAATTCTTCATTTTGAAAACATTAAAACCTTTCCTTCGAAGGCCTTTAAAATCCTAGGTATTCTTCTTTTAAATCCATTAAATATTTCCTTTCGAAAACATAGATAAAACCTTCCTTTTTAACCCTGTCGAAACCCTGGGGAACCACCCCTTTCAAAACCATTCATTAAAACCTTTTGGAACAATCAAAATCGAATCCTTTCGAAATCACCTGGGGTTCAATTTAAGACATGTGGAAACCTTTCAAAACCATTCAAAAATTCTCCCCTTCGAAACCTTTGAAAACTATTTTAATCAAAACCGTTTGGATTTTGCCTTCAAGTAGAGCAAAAGGATCAGAAACCCATTAAAGTCGAAAGCATCTATTTCGAAACCATTTAAAACTGCCTCTTTCGAAACCATTTGGGTTTTACTTCAATCATAGAAAGAGGTCTTTAAAACATTTAAGTCGAAAGCATCTGTTTCGAAGCCATTTTCAAAGTAAAGAAGGAATGGTGTCGAAACCATCCCTTCGAAAGCATTGGAAAACTGGCCAAATTTTAGAAAACATAGTAAACAACCCTTTCGAAACCATTTGGGTCAAAAGGTAGAAAGCGACAGTAAAATGGCTTTGACTTAGTCGAAAGCAATCATTTAAAACATGAGTGCAACCCAATCGAAATCATATCTTTAAATCCATTAAACCCTGTCGAAAGCTAACTAAGTCGAAAGCTAATCAGTCGAAAGTCATTTAGCCGAAAGCATGCAGGCGCATTTTTAATTTAAAAACAAAGTAAAGCCTCAACCCCTTCGGAACCCCTGGTTTCGACTACATACCTTTCGCCTTCTATCCAATTCGCTACGTACTAATATATTGATACCATGCGCATTAGTTTCGATGGTATTAAAGGTGAAGGGACTTAGTCGAAAGCTAATCACGGTAGAAGCTGGTGTCGAAAACACAAAAATAGTAAAAAGCATGTTGCAAATTGTTCTTGTTTGACCATGGAATTTCT
Organism: Allium cepa; assembly: GCA_030765085.1. Lineage (NCBI taxonomy): Eukaryota > Viridiplantae > Streptophyta > Magnoliopsida > Asparagales > Amaryllidaceae > Allium > Allium cepa. The sequence goes on from CM060943.1 coordinate 438,177,032, forward strand.
ATCAAATTAGAAAGCCGCCAACAAATTTTAAAATAAAAGTAACCGCAACCGCAAGGCATACAAAAGTTAGTACGTGGCAAGCACGGGTCGATCCGTAGGGAATTGTTAGATTTTAAAAATCTATTCAATCAAATTATACCAAATGGAGAGGAAATTGTTAACTATAAGCAAAATGAAACTAAAACTAAAATTAAATGAGATAAAAAACTATGAGATCAGAGAATAATTTAGAGGAAAATCCACTCTCATATTTTTGTAAATCAACAAACAAATAATTTATGATCTCTGTTTTTGATATTAAGTGAAATAATTGTTGCATTTATCATAAGTATGGTTTATTTATGTTATTAATTAACATAACTTAAACCATCAAACTATAATACAACAAATAAACCACTTAAAAATTCTCATGAAAATGAAGCCAAAGCAAAAGCTATTTTAAGTATGATCTATTTTCTATTGTAATTAGTAATATAGATCATCAAATTTTGTTTTTGCTTTCATTTCAAAATCAAAAATCAATTAGCAAATGATGATGTAAGTTGTGTTTATGTTGAATACGAATAGCTCATTTGCAAATGCAACATAAGCTATCAAACCCACTTGTATAAACTTACATCAAAATCCACTTTCATAAATCATAAATAAAAGAGATCATAAATCATAGAAATATTGAATTTACATAATATTTGAGAGCTTCGTTACCCCTAAATTGAAAGGGTTTAGCTACTCGTATGTGTTATCATATCAACACATGTAAATTTCAACATTAAAAGCAAAAGAAATAGAAAAAAAAGAGGAAAATGCGACTAATTACTATACTACTTGCGTAAAAGAAATAAAAAAACTACACTACTTGCATGAATGTAAATCTAATCTATTAACAATGAAAAGAAAAGAGCATAGAAATAAATATGAGCATAAAAGTAAAGAGAAACATGTAGAAAAGAGAAGGCTTAGGAAGCCATTTTTATTTCACTTTGATTTGTGTTTGCAACTTGCCAATTTCCTAAGTAAAAATAAGGGAGTAGAAGATATTTACATGTACATAAGAAGGTTATTTATACATGCATAAAACCCTAATTCAATTTTTAGGGTGCTTCCCAAAATTCCCTTTTGGAAGTGTGGCCTCCAAGTAACCATTAGCCTCTAATTAATCCATCATTAAATATGCATAAAGCTTTAACCTCCACTCAGTTGTCTATTAGCTTCTAATTGTTGATTTAGGTAAGTGGGCAGGGTCTTCCATGATCATGAGCTTGAATTATTTCCGTCATCCTTCCTCTGTATTCATTTGTGCATGCATGTATCTTCATAAAACCCTCTTCCATATGCATCCAAATTCATATAAAAATTATGAAAAATGTCCAAGTAAAAAGTTCCAAATTAACACATGCACAAAAATGACTATTTTTCCCTTGTATGTAGATGAATATATGATGATTTGAAAATATTTGAATTTTGGATTTAAACATGTTAAAATGCCCAAATATGACATTTATTAAAATAAAAATAGATAAAATATGGATGTAAATATATGCATATTTACGTGCACATCAGCTCTTTTCACCTAACCTCCTTTACATGTCTAATTTTGATTGGTTGTCTCTTTCTTTACAAATAAAAGTACTGAAATTTTCAGAACTAATCTTTTGAATTATTTGCAAAAGGCCCCTTCTTCTTCATTTATTATATAAAATATTTAAGTCTCATACCTTAAATAATTCTATATAACCGTTAAAACATTTGGGAAAATTCTACAAAATTTCTATAAAATCTCTTTTAATATGTTTTTCAACATATAAAAATTTCAGACCCAAATCTTTTATTATTTAACCGTATTATTAACCCAGATTAACATTCCTTTACTAGAAAATTCATATAAATTCCACCAATATTCAGAAAATTTTGAAAATTGAAAATGACCTCTAAAATATCATTTATGATCTTCATAAATATTTTGCGAGGCATTTGGATGTGATTTTAAAGGGTTTTCACCTTAAAACATGTCATAAATTCAATATAAATAACCTTAATTCATCAACAAGTATATATAATCATTCCATCATTCAAAAACATGGCAAATCAATGAAAAATATTCGGAATTCATCTTAAAACAGAAAATAACAAAAATTTGAGATGTAAACATTATTGACCTTGGCTTTAGAGATTAAAGAGATTGAGATGTGAATGGATTTGATTTGCTTAAGCTTTCCCCTAACTTTTCTCTATCTTCTTCCTCTTTTTCTTATTAATGGCGGCCGGCTTATGTTTTTAAAAATATTAATATTATGAAATGGACGTGCAGGGGTACAGGGCCAAGCGTTTAGAGATAAGGGGATGGCCTCTTTTCTATTTTACCCCTCCTCTATTTCAATTTAACTAGTATTTTAATTTGTAAGTTGAATGGCACGGCCACCCCTTAATTAAATCAAATCTCAATCCCCTAATCAACACATTATTTTATTTTATTTAACTAATTAAATATCCTAAATGATGTTACCAAAAATATGGGGTGTTACAAACTCCCTTCCTTAAAGAATTTCATCCTTGAAATTATGATAAGATACACAACAGATCAAACAAGAAGGTAAAACAAATTATCAAACAAGTCAGGATAAGTATCTCTAATCCTGCTCTCAATCTCCCTAGTATAGTCCCTGTCATCATCGCTCCACTAGACTTTGACTAATCTGACCGTCTTGGTTTTAAGCCTCCTTCCATCTCTTGCAACGATACGAATAGGCTTCCTCACTATAGGCAAATCCGGTTCAACCACTAAATCATCTAGCATAGTCAGTACAATAGCAGTCTTCGGGTCTCTAACACACATTCTAAGATGAGAAACATGGAAAGGATTGTGGACTCCTGCTAAACTGCTTGGTAACTCAATTCTATATGCGAGTTTACCGATCCTCTCAACAATAGAAAAAAGTCCAACGAATCTCGGTGCTAACTTTCCTGAATTTTCAAATCTAATCACACCCTTCATCGGTGATACCTTGACGAAAATCCGATCCCCAACTGAGAATTCAAAATATTTCTATCTCTTGTCTACATAACTCTTCTACCTAGACCGAGCCTCCTTCATTCTAGCCCGAATGACCTCAATCTTTTTCCAGCTTCTCTAACTAAATGGACCAAGAAACAACCTATCCTTGGCCTCTAACCAACAAAAGGGAGACTTGCATGGCCTTCCATACAAAGCTTCAAACGGTGTTATCCCAATACTAGTCTGATAACTGTTGCTATACAAAACTCGACTAAATGCAGATAGTCTTTCCATGATCCCCTAAAATCTAGAACACAAGCTCTTAACAAATCTTCCAAGATTTTGCTAACTCTTTCCGCTTGCCTATATGTCTACGAATGGTAAGCAGTACTCATCTTGAGCTTGGTTTCCAAAATTTTCTGCAAACTTTTCCAGAATTCGCTAGTGAATAAGAAATCTCTATCACTAACTATACTACTACGAATTCCATGTAGTCCGACCACATTCTTCTTGAACAACTTTGCTAAAACAGGCGCTGTTCTGGTTGACTTGACTGGAATGAAATGGGCACTCTTGGTCAATCTATCCACTATGACCCATATACTATCATTTCCCCTATTCGACCTTGGCAAGCCATCAATAAAGTTCATAGAAATAGAATCTCATTCCATACCGGAATATCTAATGGCTGAAGCAACCCACTTGGCTTCTTGTTTTATGCCTTTGCCTGTTGGCAAATCAAGCACAACTTTACACACAAAACAACAACCCGCTTCATTCCTTCCCAGAAGAAACCTCTCTTCATATCCTAATACATCTTAGTAGCTCCTGGATGAATACAGAACTTCGAACAATGGCATTCCTCCAAGACTTCTTTCCTTATGTTTCTTACACTAGGAACACATAATCTTCCTTTTTTCTTAACCACCCATTCTGCTCAAGACTGAAATCCTTTAAGTCGTCATTCTTGTTTCCATCTCTTAACTTCCTGATCTGTTCAGCTAACACTGGATCCTCCATCTGTTGAGAAGCAATCTTTTCGATCATCACTGGTCGAACTTCCAAATAAGATAATACAACTGTATCTCCACTAGATCCAGCCTTGGATCTCCACTGCACTTTGGAATCTGCTAATGCTTCCAAATCTTTCCACTCAGCAATCATCGCTGGCACTGCATTCTGATGTATCCTGCTAAGTGCATCTGCAACCTTGTTGCCTTTCCATGATGTGTACTCAATCCCAAAATCATATGCGGTAATATACTCTAACCACATCTGCTATCTCAAGTTTAGCTCCTTTCAAGAGAACAAATACTTTGGCGACTTATAATCTGTATATAACTCAAACCTCTCTCCCAAAAGGTAATGTCTCCAAACCTTCAATGCAAAAATCACTACAACCAATTCCAAATCATGTGTCGGATACTGATATCATGCGGTCTAAGCTGTCAAGAAGCATAGACAATCAATTTATCTATCTGCATCAACACAGCTCCTAGTCCTATTCCACATGCATCTGTATAAACCACTAAATCCTGATTTTCCTCTCGAACAAACAACACAGGTGCATGGGTCAATAAGTGTTTGAAACTTTGGAATGCTTCCTCACACTTATTGGTCCACATAAACAATGCATCCTTTCTTGTTAGCTTGGTCATCGGTGCCGCTATCCGTGAAAAATCCTTAATGAACCTCCGATAATAACCAACCAACCGAAGGAAACTCTTTATCTCCGTTACCGTCTCGGGTCTCTTCTAACTGTTCACCGCTTCAATTTTAGTTGGATCTACTGACAACCCTTCCTCTACGACTGCGTAACCAAGAAACTTCACATCCTTCTTCCAGAAATGACACTTCGAAAACTTCACTGCCTCCGCATCTCAAGCACCACTCTAAGACAAAATTCATGCTCTCTTTTATCCCTAGAGTATATTAGAATATCATCTATGAAAACCAATATGAACCTATCCAAGTGCTCTAGGTAGACCCGGTTCATCAAATCCACAAAGAATGTTGGCGCATTAGTCAGCCTGAACGGCATAACTGACCATTCGTACGACCCATATCTGGTCCTAAACGCCGTCAAAGGAATACTATCCTTTGTTATCCTGAGTTGATGAAAACCTATCACTAAATCCAACTGCGAGAACACCTTGGCTCCACTTAATTGTTCGAACAAATCGTCAATCCTCGGCAATGGATATCGATTATTTATCGTCCTCTCATTCAACTTACGATAATCGATACATAGCCTCAATGATCCATCCGGCTTCTTAGCAAACACAGCGACTGCTCCCCATAGTGAACTACCCGATGTGATAAAATTCTTTCCTTCCAAATCCACCAACTGCACCTTTAACTCCTTCATCTCTGTAGGGGTCATCCTGCTCGGTGGCCTACTCACTGGTTCTGCTCCCGGAACCAAATCTATTCGAAACTCAATGGCTCATTTCGGTGGAAATCCAACTACAGGCTCAAAAACATCCATGAATTATCTAACCACGAAAACTCAACTCATCCTCCACTTCTATAACACCCAACAGATCATACCTCTCACCACTAGAACCTTCTACGGTATAAACGATCCGATACTACAATCAGTCTAAGAGATATTTTCCTATCCTGGAAAAATATCCTAGCATCATACTCACCTAACAAATCCATCCCAAGAATAATCCCAAACCCCACAATACCAAACACATGCAAACCGCAAACAAAGGTATGACCTAACAAGTCAAACTCTAACTGGTCACATCTCAATCCTAGAGTTGCATACCCTCCTATTGGATTCACAACCCATAAGGGAGTAACTAAATATATGGGTTCTAGGTTAAGCTTATCTATCAAACATCTAAATATAAAGGAATGTGATGCAGCAGTATCAAATAGAATGCTAATAGACATAACATGAATCTGAAGCGTACCTCCTAAAACTGCCTTTTGGGCTCCTTGCACCGGCTCTTATAATGGCCAATCTGGTCATAATTAAAGCACCTGACATTCTTCTTTCTAACCACTTCCTTAGCCTTTCCAACACGACACTTACTAGCAAAGTGCCCCTTCTTGTTGCACTTAAAGCAAACAATCTCAGACTTCCCCTTCTTTGCTGCTCCACCCTTCTAAGCACCCTTCTTAGGAAAGAACTTCCTCTTCTGATTCTGCCCAACCTGGACTTCTTTAGCTTTACCTTTCTTTAGAGAATCAAGAATCTCCTCATGCCTTAAGGTCATCTTCACTACAAAGTCGAAAGGACCTCTAATATGAGGTAATGTAGCCTTGGCTAACTCGGGCTCCAACCCCTTGATAAACTTCTCATTCCTCTTCATTACTGCATCCACTGAAGCATACCCATATCTGACCAACTCCTCAAACTTTCTGGCATACTTCAAAACATACATCTCACCCTGTTTTAACTCAGCAAACTTTCTGATTGGAGCAGACTATGTCATCGCAGACATGAACCACTCCTAGAACATTCCCTTGAAATCTACCTATGAAAAGGTTTCCTCGTCCACACCATCTGTCACACTGTTCCACCAAAAAAAAGTCGCTCCCTGAACCTGTTTCGAAGCAAGTCTTCTCTTATGCTCATCATTGAGCCCCAAATCTGCAAAGATTCTCTCAAAGTGCAACAACCAGTTCTCCACCTCTATAGCATCCTCTGTACCCAGAAAAGGCTTCCCTCCATGCTTAGCGTAATCTTCGCTCGGTTTGCATAATGGTTAACCACCGGAACTTCTACCCTGCAGCATCTCCTACTAACACCTCCATCTGCAACTCCTGCTTACATCATATTCATGAGAAACTAATATATAACTTCCATTCCAACTTGCGGGACTTCAGTACCTACATTTTCTGCTTGTGCTTGACCTTGGGTTCTTCTTGTATTGGGTCTGACATTTCCATCAGTGCCCTCCCCTCCTGGGTTAACTCTTCCTCTTCTACCTTCCATATACGTATTCAAACCTTATAAGATATAGAAAATTACCTAACAAGGAGAGGAGACTAGAGATAAAGCGTGTACTTATATATAGCAAATACAAGTACATTACTATAGTGTTATCTTATACCCCAATCTTACTCTAATTCCTTAGGATTATGTTTTAGAAACCATTTTTAGTTTGAAGTTTTTCATAAACCATGCTCTGATACCAAATTGTAACATCTTATATCTAAAGGCCAAAAGCTAGGTGCTACAGATGTTGTAGTCATCCATAGTATTATCTTCTAATGACAAAATACGGTAATTGTAATGGTATCCATAATATCAAAAGCACTTGAATATGAACAAAATCACAGATTTCCAAAAATAACATTTTACTGATTATATTTCAAAACAAATTCATATCCAAGTTACATAATCCCATATCATTTCCCAAGTAAAGATTAATTATAATCATTACAAAAATACATCAAGAGCGACATAGGACGATATCCCCTTTGTTGATCAAAAAAATAGAGTCATATTTGACTTAAAACTCAGCGGAAATAAACAAAACAATCAGTAACTCCTATTTAGATATCCGCCAGACACCCGCTCGTCTTTGGAAGCTTTATTCTCCAAAAGACTAAAACCTAAAAACCTTAAACCTCGGCCTACTTAAATCAATTTTAAGCATCCGAGAGTTTAAGAGGAAACAAAAACTTTGAGTCGGACATAAAGCCCGTTGTGAATATTTCTATTACATCTCTGTTTACTGATATTAAGTGAGACCACGCCGCTTAGTGGGTTTCCCCTCACTAATATCCTCTTTAAAACATATATTTTGCAAATCCTTTCCTACAACCAAACTAGTTAATCAAACTGATTATATCAAAATAGAAATTTCCTTAATGCTAATAAATGGACTATAAGATAAAAACAGGTAATAAGTGGACTATCTGTCCATAATATAATAGCAAGGTCCGTTATGCTAAGAAATGGACTATTTGTCCATAAAACTGGGCTGACTGCCCGTAAACTGAACTAATTGTCCAGATCAAAATGGACTAACTATCCGAATCATTTTCTTAGAGTTAATTATCCTTCATCTTTTTCCTTGAAAACCGTTTCAAAATGATTTAACCTTTTAACACATACGTATACAAGGAAAATGAGAGAAGACACAAAAAACCGCAGACCTAGCATCCCTATTTGATTTGATTTCTTCTCTATAAGGTTTCCTGTTTTTTGTGTCTTCTCACTCTAAGCTATTTTGCCATGATATATATACTTTACTCAAAATAGTGTTGATGAATTTTAATAAGTATTAGCTACCTTTTCAAAAATAAGTTAAAGTCCTTTTTAACTTGAAAACACCTAGGCTATTCTGCCTATTTAATATATTCGAAGCCTTTGTTTAAAACCTTTGAACAACCCATTCAAAACCCTTGAAGGTAACTTCTTCGAAACCAAGTAAAACCCTCTACTTAACCTAGGCCGAAAGGCCAAATCTTTCCTTTCGAAAACATAAAAACCTTTCCTTCGAAGGCCTTTAAAATCCTAGACATTCTTCTTTTAAATCCTTTAAATATTGCCTTTCAAAAACATAGGAAAAACCTTCCTTTTCACCCCTATCGAAACCTTGGGGAACCACCCCTTTCGAAACCATTCATTAAAACCATTCGGAACAGTCAAAACTCAATCCTTTCAAAAGAACTTTGGGTTCAATTTAAAACATGTGGAAACCTTTGAAACCATTCAAAAATTCATCCCTTCGAAACCTTTGAAAACTTTTTTGGTCGAAACCATTTGGATTTTGCCTTCAAGTAGAGCAATGGATCAGAAACCCATTAAATTCGAAAGCATCGGTTTGGAAACTATTTAAAACTGCCTCTTTCGAAACCATTTGGGTTTTACTTCAATCATAGAAAAAGGTCTTTAAAACATTTAAGTCGAAAGCAACTATTTCGAAACCATTTTCTAAGTAAAGAAGTGATGGTGCCAAAACCATCCCTTCGAATGCATTGGAGAAGTGGCCAAATTTTAGAAAACAAAGTAAACAACCCTTTCGAAACCATTTGGGTTAAAAGGTAGGAAGCGGGAGTACAAAGATTTCGAATTAGTCGAAAGCAATCATTTAAAACATGAGTGCAACCTAATCGAAACCATTTCTTTAAATCCATTAAACCCAGTCGAAAGCTAATTGAGTCGAAAGCTAATCGGTCGAAACCAATTTAGTCGAAAGCAAGCAAGAGCATTTTTAATTTAAAAACAAAGTAAAGCCTCAACCCCTTCCGAACCCCTAGTTTCGACTACATACCTTTCGCCTTCTATTCTATTCGTTAGGTACCAATATATGATACCATGCGCATTGGTTTCGATGGTGTTGAAGGCGGAGGGACTTAGTCGAAAGCAAATCCAGGCGGAAGCAGGTGCCAAAAGCAAAAAAATAGTAAAAAGCATGTAGCAAATAGGTCTTTTTACCTAACCTGCTTTACGTGTCTAATTTTGATTGGTTTCCTCTTTCTTTATTAATTAAAAATACTACAATTTTCAGTACTAGTCTTTTTGAATTATTTGCAAAAGGCTTATTCTCCTTCATTTATTATATAAAACATTTAAGTCTCATACCTTAAATAATTTTATATAATCGTTAAAACACTTAGACAAATTCTACAAAAATTCCATAAAAATCTTTTAATATATTTTCCAACATATAAATATTTTAGACCTAAATCTTTTATTATGTGACCATAAATAATTATTAACCCAAATTAACATTTACTTTACCAGAAAATCCATACAAATTCAACAAATATTCAGAAAATTCAGAAAATTGAAATTCATATCTAAAATATCAATTATGATCTTCATAAAAATTTGCAAGGCATTTGGATGTGATTTTATAGGACTTTCACCTTAAAAAATGTCATAAATTCAATGTGAACAACCATAATTCATCAAGTATATAAAATCACTCCATCATTCAAAAACATGACAAGTCGGTGCTATATATTCGGAATTCATCTTAAAACCGAAAATAACAAAAATTTGAGATGTAAACATTATTCACCTTATCTTTAGAGATTAAAGAGATTGAGATGTGAATGGATTTGATTTGCTTAAGCTTCTTCCTAGTTTTTCCCTATCTTCTTCCCCTTTCTCTTGTTAATGATGGTCGGCCTCTTGTTTTTAAAAATTTTGATATAATGAAATGGACGTGTAGGGGCACACAGCCAAGGGTTTAGCAATATAGGAATGGCCTCTTTCCTATTTTATCCCTCCTCTATTTCAATTAACTCTTATTTTAATTTATAGGTTAAATGGCGCTACTACCTCTTAATTGAATCAAATCTCAGTCCTCTAATCAACACATAATTTTATTTAATTTAACTAATTAAATATCCTAAATAATGTTACCAAAAATCCAGGGTGTTATATAAGTCGTCAATATTCGGAACACATAATTGTCCCTTCTTTCTCAGCCATCTGGTCAAGACTAAAATTTCTTAGCTCAACGATCTCAATTCCCATCTCAAGCCTTCTAATCTTCTCGGCTGATTCTGGATCCTCCCGCTATTTAGAAGCAATCCTTTCGATCAATACCGGTCGAATTTCTAAACGGGACAATATGGTTGTGCTCTGACTAGAACTAGCGGTCGATCTTAACTATGCACTACAGGTAGTCAAAGCTTCTAAATCCTTCCACTCTACCAACATAACTAACACCACATTCTAATGTCTTTTATTAAGAGCATTCTCTACTTTATTTACTTTCCCAGGTGTATAAATATACCAAAATCAATAGGAGCCAAAAACTCCACCACCTATGATGTCTCATATTCAACTCCTTCTAAGAGAATAAGTGCCTTAAAACTTATGATCTGTGTATAGCTCAAATCTCTCCCCTGAGAGATAATGTCTCCAAATCTTCAATGTGAAAATCACTGCAACCAACTCCAAATCATAAGTAGGATATCTCACTTCATGCAGTATAAATTATATGGATGCATAGGCAATAATTTTACCTTTCTACATCAACACAGCTCTTAATCCAGTTCCACATGCATCTGTATACACCACCAATCCTTGATTTCCTTTTGGAACTACTAATACTGGTGCATTGGTCAACAAATGCTTTAACTTAAGGAATGCTTCCTTACATTTGTCGGACCAGACAAACTTCACCTCCGTTCTGATCAACTTGGTCAAAGGTGCTGCAACACTCAAGAAATCCTTGATGAATCTTCGATAATAGCCGGCAAGTCCAATAAATTTTTTAACCTCGGACAACGTCTTTAGTCTCTTCCAATTATTAACAACTTCGATCTTGTCTGGATCGACCGACAAGCTTTCTCCGAAACCTCGTGACCAAGAAACTTAAACTATTTCTTTCGAAAATGACACTTGATAAACATTGCCTTCAACTGATGCTGCCTCAGCATCTCGAGTACTACTATAAGATGATTCTCATTCTCTCTCCCATCCTTAGAGTATAATAAAATGTCATCTATAAACACCAGAACAAACCTATCCAAGTACTCTTGGAAAACTCGATTCATCAAATCCACGAAGAAAACAGGTGCATTTGTTAACCCAAATGGCATTACTAACTGTTCGTATGAACCATACCTAGTTTAAAAAGCTGTCAAAGGAATATCGTCCTTTGCCACTCTTAACTGAAGAAAACCTATCGCCAAATCCAACTGGGAAAATACTCTGGCCCACACAACTGATCGAACAGATCATCTAATCTTGGTAAAGGATACTTAATTTTTATCGTCCTCTCGTTCAACTTATGATAGTTGATGCACATTCTCAATGACCCATCTGGCTTCTTCACGAACATCGGGGCCGCTCTCCAAGGAGAACTGCTTGGTCTGATAAAATTCCTTCCTTCTAGGTCCATTAGCTACATCTTCAATTCTTCATCTTGGTAGGTGTCATTCTGCTAGGTGGTCTACTCATAAGTTTAGCTCCTGGCACAAGATCTATTCGAAACTCAACAGCTCGTTTTGGTGGTAGTCCTGTAACTGGCTTAAAGACATCTGCAAACTCCCTTGCTACACATACCTGACTTAACTCTTCTTCTACTTCCATAGCACTTGACAAAGCACAACTTCTCCATTCAGAATTCTCCACCGGGAAGATAATTCGGTTATGACTATCAGGGTGTCTAAGTGATATTTCTCCATCCTGGAAAAATATCCTAGCCGTATACGTACCCAACCAATCCATACCTAAGATGATCCCTAAATCTACGAAATCAAAAACAGAAAAACTGCATGCAAACTTATGATCTAACAATTCTAGTTCTAACTGGTTACATTTCAACCCTAGAGTTGCATACCCTTGTATTGGATTCACAACCCTTAAGGAAGTAACAAGGTATGTTGGTTCTGAGTATAACCTATCAATCAAACACTGAGATATAAATGAATGTGATGCACTAGTATCAAATAGTACTCTAACTGAACTCTGAATGAAACGCGTACCTTCCATAGTCTTCCCTTTATCAACTGCAGTTGGCCTAGTTGATGATGGTCCAATAGCAAAAACCTTTCCTCTATCCACCTTAACTGGTTCTGGACACTGATTCTTATAATGCCCAACCTGGTCACAGTTGAAGCACTTCACATTCTTCTTATCAACAGCCTTCTTCCCCTTGCCCGGCTGACGCTCATGCGCATAATGACACTTTTCGTCACACTTGAAGCAAGCTAACTCCGCCTTTGCCTTCTTGGCAGCATCTTCCTTCTAAGCTCCTTCTTCTTAAAGAACTTTCTCTTCTTCCCCTGAGAACCCTGTATTTCAGCTGGCTTCTCTCTAGCACAAATAGCAAGCATCTTCTCATGCGGATTTCCATCTCCAACATTACATTACAAGGATCATGGAGATGTGGCAGGGGTTGCCCTAGCAATCTCGGGCTCAGACCTCTAATGAACTTCTCATTTCTTCTGATGACGGTATCTATGATAGCATATCCATAATGGAACAACTCATCAAACTTAGTGGCATACTCAATCACCGAGATATCTCCCTACACCAGATCCATAAACTTCCTCAGCAATGCCAGCTTGGCAACCTCAGACAAAAACCTCTTTCAAATATCCTCTTAAAATCTACCCAAGTCATTTCCTCCTCCAGAGCTCCAGCAGTAACACTATGCCACCAATGAAGTGCCGAGCCTTGTAACTACCTAGAGGCTAATCTCCTCTTCTTCTCATCATCTAAAACCAAATCAGCAAACATTCTCTCACAATGCAACAACCAATTTTCCACTTTTATAGCATCCTTCATTCCCATAAATGGCTTCCTACCAAGGCTGGTGTAGTCTCTGCTCGGCTTAGCATAATTATTCTCAAATGGAGCTATAGGATTAGCTCCTCCTACATTCCTAGCAACACCAGCAGCAACTCCTGCTTGCATCATATTGATGAAGAACTGATACATCGCCCCCATATCCACTGATGGATTTCTAGCACCCATATTGTCATCTGCATTTTGGTTAGCATTAGCCTGTCAACTCGAGTTCCTCCTGGTGGGTCGAGCATTTTCGTTGGTTGTGGTTCTTCCTCCACTGAGATTTCCTCTTCTGTTTCTTGCCTCCATTCTTCTTTCTCGTAAATCTGCATAGAGCCTTAGTAAGATACAGAAAAATGGTCTAAGAGAGAGGGGAATACGTACTTATATATATATATATATATATATATATATATATATCAAATATAAGTACACTACTATAGCGTTATCTCAAACCCTGATCTTATTTTTCGATTCATTGGATGATTTGAAAAATCTTTTAGGTATAAATTTCTTTTAAATTTCATAAACCTATGCTCTGATACCAACTTGTTACATCCCCCACTTGGAGGCCCAAAACTAATGGCTATGAATGCTACAGTCATCCATAGTTATTAATCCTCGATGACCAAATACAATAATGTTAGATACATTGATACATAGAAACATATGGATATGTAATAATTTTAAAATCAATAATTAACTTTCACATTCCATTTCAAAACATTTCAAGTTCATTACATAATCCCAACATGCATACCATGTTCGGATAAAGTATAAGTATTACAACATACGCCAAGAGCGACATATGAAGATGCCCCCTTGGATGATCAGAGTATATTAGGCAATTAAACAACTTTTCCTTTACAGTACAAACAATACAGCAGAACCAAAATAGAAAGAACTCTAAATAGCTATCATGCCTCCTGCACATCTCCGGAAGCTTATTCGTCTAAAAGGATACTTGAAAACCTCAACTCTCAAACTACTCAAAATCTATTAAGTGCCCAAGAGTTTAAGGGAAAAACACAAACTTCGAGTCAAACATAAAGCCTGTTATGAATAATAATCTATCATCTCAAACCATTTAGATATCTAGTGAGACTACACCACTTAGCGGAGCAGATTTTCCCCTCACTAGTATCCTAAAAACTTTATAGAACCATATATTGTGCTCCTGCATGCACAATGGTTAAAACAGTTCAAAATAATATAATAATATGCAAGCAAGTAAATCAATTATGGAATTCCCATCCCTGTTCATTTTGACTAACTGTCTCATTTATAGTTCTCGGATCACTATTAACCTAACAGTTTACAAGGGCTGACTAATAATCGGTTTAATGTTTATGGACTCCCTGTCTGATTTCATAGTTTTCATGGATCACTAAGCACCGATTGGCACATGCCAATAACTTTACCGTTTTATGGGTTCTCCCGAAACCTATTGGTAACCCCAGTAACTCTCCTCTTGTCCCGGTTATCATGGGTTTACTAGGAACCTATTGAATTCTGTCAATAACTTAATCAAGATATAGTTTTCATGGGTTCACTATAGACCTATCGGCCCCTGCTAATAACTCAATCTAATCATAGTTTTCATGGGTTTAATATGAACCTATGGGCTACTGCCAATAACTTTTCCTAAATATATTTTTCATGGGTTTACTATGAACCTGTCTCCCTGACAACTTCTTTTATACATAGTTTTCATGGGCTTACTACGAACCTGTCTCCCTGATAACTTCTTTAATCCATATCTTAGTATTCCATATTCTGGTCTTCCTGACCACCTGGATGCATTTCTACTTATTGAGGAGTTAACTAATTTATATTCACTACTGGGTCAACCTAGCTGGTTATTCCATCCTTACTCCCCAAAATTCAGTTATATGTCCATTACTTAGTGAATACATTTATAGAAGAAGCATATATAAAAACACAATACCAACATCTTTGGTTTAATTTCTTTGAAATCATTTTCCTTTGGAAATTTGGTTAATCCCTTTTACCCATTATTTATATCAAAGTTAGCTTCTTCAAAAACTCTAATTTAAAAGCATCTAAAAGCTCATTGATAATGTCATGGTTTTCCTTTAAAAATTGCGATTGGATCTTTATTTTGAAAACTAATGCTTTCGAAACCTTAAAACATCACTTTCGAAACCCCTGAATAACCTCCTCCAAAAGCATTGAAAATTTCTTTACATAACAATTAACATATACCTTTCAAAGCTCTCTAAATCATCTCTTTCAAAACCAAAATGTTCCTTTCGAAAGTACCAATGCATTACTTAAAAATAATAAAAAAACATAGCTTTAAAACCAATGAAAGTAACTCTTTCGAAACCATTGGGTTTTTCTTTAAAAACAACTTCTGCGTCAAAGTGAATATATACGAAAGTATCTATTTCGAAACCTTTAATCTTTATAGAAAATTGTTTAGGGAAAATTTGATGGCGTCGGCACCATCCTTTCGAAAGCTTTAAAACATTTAAGTAAAACATTGAAGATTAGCGTCGAAACCCCCTTTCGAAACCATTACCTTCGAAACCCTCGAACCCTTTCGAAAGCATTTAGGAAGTGGCCTAGTATAAGTTTAAAAAAAGCTACCCTTCGAAAGCATTGATGACTTTAATACACTCGAAAGGTAGAAGAAAAGAAATCGGGTTTCGTCGCGTTGGAACCACTACTTTCAAAAGCATTATTTTATAAATAAAAAAACTCATTTGAAAGCTTATACTTTAAAACATAATACGGAACCCTCTTCGACGGCTTTTTAGGAAAACCCTTTCAAAAGATTATGTTTTTCGACTCCTTCGAAAGCTCTCAGTAAAGAAAGGCAGGAGCTTAACATTTGAAAACAAAGTAAAGGTTTCGACCCCATCGGAATCAACACTTTCGACTCCATGCCTTCCGTCTATCTCCAATCCACTTCGTACCAATCTCATTGATACCATATGTATTGGTTTCTGCTTTAGTGGGTTTCGACTAGGTTGGATTCGACTAAGTCGAAGGCAGAAACTATGAGTCGAAAGGCGCTTTTGAAAGAGGCGGAACCCACTTTTCTACGTAAAACTGATTTAACGTCAATTGAAGCAAACACTTTCTAACTAACCTATCTAATTGCAAACATTTGATTGGTTGCCTTAACTTTTTAATTATTTTCAAAATAAAATTGCCGCATACTTTCAGATCTAAACCAAGATTAATTTAACAAATAAGCCCTTCCATTAAGTAAAACAATTAAATCATTTAGGTCCTCTTGTCAAAATAATTTAATTCTCATAGTAAATAACTTAGGAAAAATCCCCAAAAATCATATAAATTCACTTTTAGTATGTTGTATAACAAATCAAAATTGTAGATCCAAATTCTCAGTATAATTTTGGAAATAAATTTCAAACCCAATCAACCATATTTTCCTTTAAAACTTCATAATGAATTCCCCATAACTTGAAAAATAATGAAAATTAAAATCCAACTCCAAAATCATGTTTTACATAACATATAAATTCCTCATAGCATACAAAAATAATTATAATCAGTTTTACCCTTAAAATCGTATAAAATCATATTTAAACAATTTTTGTTTAAATCAAACATGTTATAATCCAAGCATATCGTCATCCAAATCATCATAAAAATGAGTCTAATCTTAAACCCAAAAAACATATGATCATGGAATAAAATAGAGATGGTATAAATTATTATTCATTTTGATTAGGACAAGGAGACTGAATTGAGATTAATTTCCCCTAGATTGAATCCTAAGCTTTACTTGAATTTTTCTTCTTCTTCTTTTCTCATAGTAATGGACGACTCCCCTCTTTTTATTTTTATTTTTTATTTTGTCAAAATGAACGTGAATGGTTAAGGAACAAGAATATAAAGGTGATGGAAATATGGTGTGATAATTACCCTAATGCCCTTATGTTAATTAATTAACAAGTATAACCTTTTATAGCCCATTTATTTAATTGAGCTCAGCCTCTAGGTTTATTTTCAAATATCAATCCCCTTATCACTTAAATTATTTACATTATTCTATTTAATTTTTCTATTATAATCTCATGAAAAATGTTATCAAAAATTATGGGTATTACAGTGGCCTTTTGGCCCGACTATATCTGGACCAATCAAACGAGACAAACTCAATGGTCATCAAGATCGATGTATCAGATTAACAATCACGAAGACTAAAGATCGGGCCTAAATTATAATATGAAGTAGTAGCATAGTAGAAGCTGGAGGCGAACTCAACAAAACACTTAAAGTATGGAAGTTCACAACTCAGGCACGATCCATATTCATTACTATGGATCGTATCATATCGATTACATAGCTCAATTCAACGATGATTCATCGATATCTCAAAATCTACAAGTCCAACACACTTGAAATATTTAGAGAATTAATATATTGGAGGGAGGAGTCCCCACAAACAATCACATGTCAAAATGAGAAAGTTTGAACGATCGGTATACATCGTTTACGAACGATCATACTATTTCAGCGTGAAAGATCCAATTCAATAAAAATTGGTCGATATCTCACCAACCATAACTCAGAATGACACCAAACTTTAGGTGCATGGACTAGAGGCACAGGGTAGTTCGCAGAAACAATTGCACATGCATTGGAGCACAACTGAATGATCTGTGCTGATCGTTCCCACGATCGAGTTAGAACTTGCGATCGTCCTGGTGGACCCTTACGGATTGGAAAGTCTTCTGCCGAATATCTAGCAAGATATTTCGTCGTCTTCACATATAAATACGGACTTCTTTCTTTATTTAAAGGATCTTTACACTGCTGGCTACTGGGGATTACGTTGTACAAATGTTATTACTTCATTGTAATCAGATTTACAAGTGATCGATAAAGAAAATTCTTCAAAGTGGACGTTGGCACACAACGCTGAACCACTATAAATCCTTGTATCTTTGTTACTGCTTAATTCCAATTTCTTATTTACTTATCCTCTCTATTTAATTTTGTTTATTCTTTATTTATTTCTCTAAAATTCTATTCTTGAGTGTTTATGCCCACTTTTTGATTCAAACATAATATTCATCACGTTTTGTGAGAGTTTGTTCTTTCTTTTCATTTTTCACCCCTAAGACTGTCTTTCGAACACTTAAATAATCGACATACGAATATAGAGGATGTGTTTAGTGTCCTTTTTAGGTGTAAGAAAGGTAGGTCGTTACATCTATGATAAGTCATCGGTGAATTTAACAAAGTAAATAGATATATTTTGGTATTACTTGATCTTGGACCATACATATATATACGCATATATCAATTCAAAGAGTACATTGACTCTTTAACCACTCCCGCAGAATGAGTGCTTTTTCCTTAACTGGTCGAGAAAAAAATTCACTAGTACCTTACGATTCATAGTCATATGATTATTCAATTATTTCTCAAAAATATGCCTTAGTCTATAATTCTAAAATAATTGTAGAAATCTAAGATACTTTTATATTTTCTATAGCTAATGCATCATTATGTTATAAAATAAATATTGTTAGTATAAGAGAATTGTTTTATAATGAATGTTCATAATATTCATAACAAAATAAATCTATACTTACTTTAAATTAATAATTATTATTCCATATATAATATTTGGTATATTTAAAAAAAAGATCGTATCTTGGTGCATCTACAATAACTTTTATATTGCATTCTCTCACTATTTCTGCCATTATTATAACAACATATGAAATACAAAACTCCATTCAACCACTTATTTTTTTTACCATAACTAATTTACAGTCGAGAGTTTTAGATCAAATAACTTAAATTCAAAGTAATACATCTTAAGGAAAATAATTACTATATGAAAATAAACATTGGAGCAGAAATCACATTTCTCATTCCATGTTAAGCATCTAGTAGGATTTTATACAATTCCCATTTTTGGCGTCTCTTCATGAAGCAGGTGACCATTCGCTCTCTTCTTCCCAACCGTGTCTATCTTATATCTAATCAGGGGCATTCGCTTTCCTCTTCAAATGTTCGAACCATTCAAATTGAATCCTTGACTACAAAACCACACCAAATTCTATACAAAGTTGTGTTCGAACATCGTTAACATTTAAGGATACCAAATAAGTTGCACTTTACATAAACCGATCAAACTAACATTTCAGTAATCAGATTCATAGGTCCTTCTTGTAGTTCTTGTTTTGTATTACTTTTAACACAACAAATCCTCCTGGTATTCTACCATATTGAACGTACAATCCTTCATTATGATTTACTTGCTTATTTCAAATGAATCAGTTTCATAGACATGTCGTTTATTATGAGCATGACAATTCATCATACGAATTTTCAACGTGCTCAAATATGGATCTAATATCTATATTTGTATTGCTTTAAAGTTCAAAACTCAGAGAAAAAATACAAAATCTCTGGGAAATAAACACTTAAATGACTAAGGTACTGTATATAGTAGTTGTATAATTTAGCCCTTACATTGAAGTGACAACATGACAAAGAATTTATTGGAAAGTATATATATTTTATATTTCTATGTCAATCCTAATTTAGTTCGCTTGTATATTTTAATTATAAACATTTTATCAATTTCATTAGTTGCACAAATTTATTTAAGTAGATTGTTATGTAACATATGTTCTTGCAATATTAAAAAGGTTAGATGTATTCATTTCAATCCTCTAATAAGGCTCCCTTTAAAACACTATATTCCTCAAATCCCTAAGAGAAATATAGAAATCTTTTTATTCCTCCAGTAACTGTTAGGACTCACTTGCCTTGGGATTCTGACCATGAGTTTGCTCAACGAATCATAGGCCAACAAGCGATGGATAACTTTTTATCAGTTGTATTACATACAACTCTTAACCACTGTCTTTGCCCTGGTCTTAACCTCGACCTTGAGTTTTCTCAATATATCAAGAAAGATTATTCAGTCTTAAATACCATTTCACGATGGCTACGTATAATTCATGTATCTTGAGCTTGCTTAACAAATTCATGTACCTTATCTCATCTGGATAATATATTAACAGTACTACACATAATAGTCGTAGCTTGAATTTTCTCAACAGCTAGTGCATATGCATTTAATCTATTAATATGTTGATGACAGAGGGAAACTCTATATATTAAGGATTCATATTCTTTAATATATTTACATTAAGTGACATCAATTTGAGGAATAATACGTTTCTTATGAAACACACACGTCATTCAAGTGTTGAATACATCTAAAATCACGTTATACATACCTTACATATGTACTTATTCTAATAATCTACATTGGGTTTATTTCAGTGCTGCTTACTTTATTTTGTACATATATATTTATATATTTTTAACTTGTTTATAACTGTTTTAACTTAATTAACTTATATAAGTGTGTATGTATTTATATCTTATTAATTGAATCATATTTGGTTAATTTTAATTCTTATTTATTAAATCATATTTAATTTGATTAAGCAATTTAATTAAATTTATTTCATTATATAAAATTTTATATTATTCATCTTAAACTATTTAAGATAAATAACCAACTATAAGATTAATAGTCCGGTTTATAATATATATATATATATATATTATATATGTTATGTGTGTGGGTGGGTGTATGTGTGTGTGTTATTTAGCCTTTGAACCATGATACATCTCAATGAATCTGGACTTCAAGATGATGAGAAAATGAATCAAGAAGCTCCAAAGATGTCAAGAATGAAGAAAATATGAAGTATAAGAAGTTTTATGAAGATTTGCACAACAAAGTCATGTCAGTACATACATGATCAATCATGTCGATGCCGAATTGTTTTGAGAAGTGGGACCTACATTAGAGTATAGATGAAGTCGCCTTGTATTTAAAATAAAAGACAAAGATTCATATATGACAAATTATATTGGTATCGATATGGTTTGGAGGAGCAATTTTTTCAGCAAGAATTCGAAGCTCGAAGACTTAAACAAGTGTAAAGAGAAGTTGAAGAAGCCAGACGACAAAACATGTCGGTACCAACACGATCATGTCGGTACTGAGTTGTTTTGATTTATGAGTTTTACTTGCTCCTCGTGCCTAAAAGTGTGGATCAAACTTCCTACATGTTCTTCCATGAGCTAGCGACTTTGAGGGGTGGATTCAACTGTAAATATCCATTATTAAGCAATGAACAAAAGACTTTTCACCATCTCTTTGATCCTTACAATAAAGCTTTGCCTTTTTTTTGTTATCAAATAGTGTTAGGAATATGCATATTTTTTAAAAGTGGTTGTAATTATTAGGATACTTAGAAATAAATTAATAGTATGTAAGAAATCAATTTGAGGTCAAACCACTCGAAAAATTTCATGTGTTCCGTATTTTTATTTCGATTTTTATTGATTTCATCTCATTTCTGTTTGATCTTGGGCGTTGTATCAAATTTTTACTGTAATATTTTTGGTGATTTCATTGAGAGAGAAGACTCTCATGCGAGCTTTTTTTGAAGATCGAATAAGAAATGCTTCAAAGAAGGTTCCATCTAAATCTGGATTTGTTGTTAAAGGAGATTATGAAGGCTTACAGCATGAAGAAGAAACAACTCAACCCTTGAATGCTTTATCAGTATCTTCATCTCAACAGGGGATGTGAATAAGGCTAAATTGGATAGAATGATGTTTGAGATAAACAAAACGATGCTTGAGGGGGTCAGAATACCATCGTGGAAAGGATGGAGAAAAGTTTGCTCTAATGTTTCAGCTTCTAAAAAGGCATAGAAAAAACTGCAGGGATCCATCTTCGAATTCGAAGGAAGAAAGCTCATCTTCATTGGGTAGGAACCAAAGAGATGCAAGCAAAAATGAAGAGGAAGGATGGTGGAGCATTAGGGAAGCAGACTACAACAGATGGAGCAAACTGAGAAAATGTAAATCATGTCGATACCAAGAGAAATCAAGTCGGTACCGAGAGAAATAATAATTTTGGCATCAAGAGGTCGAAGAAGGCATCGAAAATGTCTGATAGACATAGGGATTTGCAAGATGTTGGCAACGATGAAGGATGAGTTACCAGTATTCAAACTGGTTGTATTAAGACAAGCACTATAGAACGTATAAGCCGTCGAAAGAGAGGGTTTGGATGAATGGCTTCCCAAGAGACAGGCGAGCATATACATCATGGAATGAATGAAGAGTGTTTGAAGAGTCAAACACTCGGGGTTGTTCCTGACAATCGCCATCCAACCACCTAAAGCAATGAAGAGTTGGTTAGGTGATTACAAAACCAAAATCGACATAGAAACAATAATTAGTGGGGTTCATCATCTATTTAGACTCCATTTATTGAAAATAGTCTTGAATTAAAGTATCCAAAGAAGTATGTAATGCCGACTATAACATCCTTTAGCAGGAAGATTGACCTGAGACATCATCTACTAAAGTATGGGTGGAAAATGGACAAGCCTAGTTCAACGAACGCTGTTAGATGTAGATATTTTTCAATAATCCTGGATGGAGTTACGACAACATAGTTCCCTCGGCAAACGTCGAGGTCAGTATCATCATTTAGCCAACTGCAGAAGAAGTTTATGGAGCAATTCTAGGTCCACACTATATGACTGAAGTATGCAATGTCATTATCGAATGTTTAACGGAGTTTCGGAGAGATCTTAAAGGACTTTTAAAGAGGTTCAATGCTAGAGTTACTGAAGTGAGGAACCCAAACAGGAGAACATATTGTTGGCGTTTGTCAATGAGGTTCACTAGAGGATGGATTTTGGTAGGTGGCTCAAGCGAAAACAACCATCTACCATGGAAATCTTTCATTGAAAGGCATCCCAATTTCTATGCATGGATTTGGCTGTCGGTTTAGCTATTGATGGTCAAAAGGACTGAGTAATGTGATATAGTGTAACTTTGCTATCAAATAGACTACTGACAGTGCTAAAAACGTAGCAATAAATTCGAAAATAATAATAGTAATGCTAGGAGAATGAATCGAGGCAGTAGTGGTAAGAAGAAAAACTCCAAGAAGTGCACGAGGTACACCAGACCGGGAGATTACTCCCTTAAACCATACAATTGAAAATACTTACCTTTCTACGCAAGTTACTAAGTAATAATAAGCCGCACCTGAGCGAGGAAACCAAGGAAGAATAGACATTCAGGGAAATATTGCCTCTTCCATGAGACCTATGGTTACAATACGAACAAGTGTAGGCATCTGAGAGAGGTCAATGAAGATTTAATTCATAAGAAGCAACTACAGAAATATGTGAGGAACATGTAGCCCGGGGGATAAAGCAACAATCATTCCCAAGAACAGCATAACTTATGGGAATCGGTTCGGGTCCAATGGATAGGGGCCACGGTTGCAAACAAGAGGAATTATGATTAATACCATTTCTGCAAGCCTACACCCAACAAAGAAAAGATGGAATGAAATGGAGCATTATGGAAGCTAATTGATTCATGGACCTTAAGAAATATGTTTTTTTTATAAAGGATGGGGATCCAACAAAGTAGTAAAAAACTATGACTGATGATATTGTGTTTTGGAACAGATGCAGTTGGAGTTGAAGTGCCAATGCTTGACCCAATGGTGATAATGGCTGTGATTAGGCCATCTACAATGCATCGAGTCCTTATTGAACGTGGGATCTTGGTGAGCATCTTGATCAAATAAACCTTTGACAAAATGCGCCTTGATGAAAAGTACCCGAAGCCTTGTCAATCCCACATCCAAGAATTTACTGGAGAAACTAACACTATAAAAACAAGGCTCTTTACCAACACCAAGAAGGCGTTGGTAGGGCATTTGTAAATGTCTTATCGATGTCGTGTCGACTCCATAACATGTGCCAGTAGAAAGTATGTCAGAAAATGTATTCCAACACCTTGAAGATGTCTTGCATGGGGTACTTACCGACATCACAAAGATTCCACTTTTCAATAACTTTCCAATGTCAACTTTCCAACGCCATTGCGACGCCCTCCCGACTACTATTAAAATTGGGACTAACCTCACATCATCGTAGTTGCTTATCATTGTTAATGTCTCACATCAGCCTTAGGTAGCCAGATTAGCTGGATAGACTTCATTGTGCCTTTTGACTGACCTTGCACCACTTATGACTTAGTCATATTTAACAGCACTCTATATATTATCATACTTCTCACCGTGTCCATTAATTAAGCTATATAAGAATTCCTTCTGATTTTCCCTTAACAAATCAATTATTTTCCTAAGGTAGATTTAATGACACATATTACCTAATTAACTATGCTATTAATACGTTACAATTTTACTCCATTTACGATAATTATTATATAAATAAATATGCGCTTATAATTTTCTATGCGTGCAGAGATTGCCGCCTAACCAACGTTAAATATCAATTCCTTTCTAGCCATGATAATACATGTCCTTTTTCCATATTATTAACGGTGTCATGTTTGCAATATCCATAACAAGGGATTCCAATATCATTGACAAAGAATTCAACATGCGTATCCAAAAATTTCAATAAATAGACTTGTATATAATAAAAATTAAAACTCTATCTATTACATCAAATCAGTGGAATAATCCAAAAAATAGAAATTGCAGCTCCAGTTTCAGCTTCTATTCAACCCCCCTTTTACAATGAGTTTTCTTTTCTATTTTCATATAGAATAAATGGTCTGAACTACAAATAAATTCATACTTTACACCCTATTCCTTAATTAAAGCTTCACAATCAAATTAGAATTAAAGATGAGTGGAATAAAAATTAAATCAACAAAACGGTAAAAACTGCATATTCCAACGATTTATTGTAAACAACTGAGAATTCCAACAAGAATTGACATTTGAAATTATAGGAGTTTTGAAGGGTTTCATTTTTTTTTTCGTTAACCCAAAACCCCTAAAGCATATTTAAATCCATAATATACTAATCAATTACTAAAATAAAAGTGCTAAGATTTCCACTCATGGTTGGTCCTTAGCTTTTCTTCTCTTTGGTTTTGAAATGCCAATAGTAATCTCCTTCAAATCTCTTCTCATTGATACACACACACAATGAAGGATTCATATATATATATATATATATATATATATATATATATATATATATTAGATTCAGAAAGGTTGGAGAAGAAAAGGATTTGAAATTAAATAATAAACAAGGATAGTTATGTAGGATTTCTTACTTGAAACCTTATTGGAGAATTCTGAATCTAAGAAGAGATGAACTGACAGAGTTTCATTGATGTTCCCAAAATATTTGTGAATAAAAGCGAGAGGTCTGGGGTTATATTTGTAGAGATGAAACATAACAGAACCATAGGATGAAAATAGGTTAAAAACGGATAAATCTGAAACGTTCGTTGATAGGAAAACCCTTGCCGCCACCAACAGGAGCGAGGACCGCCCTCGATCTACCGGTCGGGATCGATGGTCGACTCCTCCGCCTATTTTGGGAACGTGATTATTTTTGTACCATTGGTTTTATTTCATTCCTATATTATACTTTTAACATTAGTTTTGAAAGTTAACGACTTCTTAACCCCTAAGTCCAATCTCCATTAATTTTAAAATTTCAAATTTGATTATTTATGTGAATTTGAATTCGAATTAAACTATTTTAAACCTAAAAACTTCAAATGCCCATAACTTCTTCGTTTGAGCTCTATTTTTAGCATATTATATATGGAAACAGATCATAATTTTGCCAAAAATACAACGGTAAAACTTTCATGGCCAAATTCATACTTTTACAAAATTTCCATTTTGCCCCTACTTAATTCTTTTTGATTTTACCAGGTGTGGTATTTTCTCCCCTAAAAAGGAATTCGTTCCTGAAATCGTTTCAAGGGGCGAACAACAAAATGCTCAATAACATTCATGTTATACAATCAAGTTATCTATCCGACCATCTACTCAACCAAAGTGCAATGTGATTATGTATTGTAGACATGCTATAAATAAGCTCAACCATAGCACGTGTTTGTGATCGTTTCAATCAAGTATGTATGAAAATACCCTAGATATGCATAAAACTTCTACATGAGTGTAAAGTGATTGTGAAAAAGTGTTGCAACCATCTCTTACCATCCAATCTAGCAACCACAATGCAACCAAAAATCCTACTTCTGGAGAGAAAAGTTTACCAGAGAAAAGCTTAGGACGAGAAATCCTCATGCCTTTTACATAATTTCTCCCCATTGTACTAAGACCAACCTAATTCTTTATTGCGGAGCTTCCTAGTTCTGTGCTCCACAATGCATGTAGTGGCACATGGCACTATTGACTCTATCTTAATATCCCTCGAATGATTAGGTTCTACCGTAATTTCTATGCTATGAAGGTATTTTCTCAAATGCAAAATGTGAAAAAACGTTATGGACTCATGTTAACTTACGGTCTTCTTATTTCTCCAATACTAGGAAAGGCTTAATAGATCTTGGTGCCAACTTTTCCAACTTTCCAAACCTTGCAACCTTCGCATGTTGCCTAACCAACTTTAAAATTTCATAGTCTCCTAATTCAAATCTGGTCCGAGTAGAATTTTGTCGGTGGCTTCGCACCCATAATTTGGCGATTTGTACGGCTTCCTATAAAGTGCTTCAAGGGTGCCCTACCAATCGTCTGCTGGTGACTACTATTATACGCAAATTCTACTAAGGGTAAGTGCCGCTCTGGATATCTCCATGATGTAAGCCCTTAATAAATCTTCCAAATCCTCATTCACTCCTCCAAAATTTGGTTGGTAAGGATACTAAGATTTAACGAATTTTCTAAAGCTGCCAGCAAACTCCTCCAAAATTTGCTAGCAATTAAGAGGTCCCTATTATTAATGATGCTAACCGAAATTCTAAGTAGTTAAACCTTCTCTTTGATGTGAATCTACACTAGAGGTGCTACAGCCCTATTGCCCAAATTGGAATAAAAGGGTCTCTCTCTCCTAACAACGTTTTTTTCTACCTTGTTTTCCATCATTCTCCAATATAAAATTCTCTTCACATGTCTACATATTTTATCTCTTTGTTGAATAGTGACATTCGGTGAGCTAAATTTTATTTATCCCAAAATTCCATAGTTTTTGGATTGAAACATTTATTTACTTTAGGTTGCTAACCTAATTCCTCATTAGCTTCCAGTCTTACTTATGGTTTATCACTAGTTAAATGTCCCTGTAAAATTTCTTTACTTACATTGTTTCTTAATATGTATATATTTATCAAGTGGTTTAATTCTATTCATAAAATCAACACAGGAATAAAATAAGGATATATCTTACACCATATCATTCATTTTTCCAATAACTAAGGGAGACCACCAGCAATTACAACCCAAAAACTCTAAAAGAAAATTTCGCTGGAACCTGCCATTTATTATCAAGTGGTATAAATTATGTTGAGGTATTAACACTCCTTATTGAATTAAGATGGTTATTTCTTAATATGCCATTCCATTATTACCCATTTTCCTTAATTTTCCTTTTTGATTTAAAATAAATGTGGTTTATCCATAGCGGTTGATAATTACTATCAAAATTAGACCATCCCTAATAAATCCTTATTTAATCCCATTAACCTTCTTCAGGTTCCAAAATCTATCCATTACTTAGATCCGATTCTTCCATAAATGTCATACTAAGTTTCCATGATAAGTCCCCATTTAATTCCTCCTTCCTATCATTAATTAAAAATTTACTGCCCATTAAATTTGTGATTAATCTCCATAAATCTTAGTTCGTTAATTACAAAGTAACACACATACATTCATAATTTATGCTATTTATATATATTCTTATTTTTAGTCGTTAAGCGTGGTTATACATGTATACTAATTAATTAAAACACCTATTTCCACATTTTAATTTATTGGAGCTATTCTTAAAAAGACAATCGTTATATCTCCCATAAATTAACCACAAATGAAATCTTTGTTTTGTTAGAATTCACAAGGAATTGTTTCTTTTCTTTCATTGAAAAAGACAGTGTAAATAAATGGAAAGGATATCCATATCTTACACATCTCTTTTCCTTTTTGGTGCATCCTTTGTTAATTCAAACAACGCGCTTTTATACATATTTTGGAATACGGTAATTTACGGAAATTTCACGATAACCGCTCCAAATAAATCAAACATGGAAAGTTGCATTCTAAGCTCTTTGGGGCAACCTAATTTACAACCCAATTATAGATCTGGAATATCTTTAAACTTTACAATCTTCTACCAATAGAGGTTTGAGACTAATTTCAAATTTTCAGATCAGATTGTACATTCTATTCCTATTTTTTCATATCCTAACAACTTTAATCTGTCCTACCTAGGTAGTGATCCTATCTACTCCCTAAAAATTTGGATTTTACTAAATTCCATTTTAGAAAAGGAGAAGGTTATGTGGAAGCAGAGATCCATAATCTAATGGATCAACGAAGGAGATAATAATACTAAAAATTTTCATAATATAGTTAATGGTAGAAAATGTAGTAATACAATTAACTCTACTGTTAATAATGGAGAGTTAGTTGATCAAATAGATCTTAACAAGGCTTTTACAGACTATTATAAGGATATTTTTGGCATTAGTATCAAACATAGAATCAATGTTAGATGGAAAGATCTGTATCCGTCCGATTCTATTGTTGATTTATTAGAGCTAGATAATCCTTTTACTGTAGAGAAAATTAGAAAAGCTATTAATGACTTGCTAGGTGATAAATCCCTGGGCCCTAATGGGTTTTCAAATTTATTTTATAAACTTTTTGGGACGTTTTAATACTTGATTTAGTTAATATGTTTAATGATTTTTATAATTGTAATTTGCAATTAGGAAGATTTAATTATGCAAATGTTATTTTGTTATACAAAAAAGTAGGAGCTAAAAACTTAAAAGATTTTAGTTTTATATCTTTGATTAACTGTTTGGTAAAAATCATTTATAAAGTTCTAGCTAATAGACTTAGTACAAGAATGAATGATTTAATTGGTTGTTCACAATTGGCTTTTATTAGAGGGAGAAATATCACCGATGGAGTGGTAGTTGTTCAAGAATATATTAATCACTGTTGTAAGAATAACATAACTTGTGCGATTTTAAAACAGGATTTTGCAAAAGCTTTTGATTCGGTTGATTGGGATTTTCTTGTAGATATCTTTCATGATAGAGGTTTTGGTCATAGATGGATCAATTGGATTATGAATTCGCTTAGAACTGTTAACTCTAGTATTATGGTTAACTGTATATTAGATAATAAAATTCAATCTAAGAGAGGTTTAAGGCAAGGGGATCCTTTATCACCTTTATTATTTAACTTAGCTGCTGATGTTTTTGCTAAGATTATTAAAGAGCAGTGGGTAATGGGTCTCTAGGATATGTTGGTAATGACATTTCGCGTAATGGTATATCGGTTCTCCAATTTGTCGATGCTGCCTTGCTTTTCTCTTCCCTTTTACCTAGACACATTATTACCGTTAAGTTTATCTTATATAGTTTTGAACTTTTATCAGGTTTAAAAATAAATTTTGACAAAAGTTCTGTTTAAGTTTTAAATGATTTTGAAAAAATTGAAAACTTAGTTGCTAATATTCTAAATTGCAAAACTATGAACTTTCATTTTGACTATCTAGGTTTCATGGTTAGACCCACCAAACTTAAACATGATGATTGTCTTATAATCATTGATAGAATCAAAAATAAGATCTCTAACTGGAATGGGAGATTTTGTCTAGAGCAAGTAGACTAGTCTTAATAAATTCGGTTTTATCAACCCTTTCGATTTGTTGGATGTCCATGCATCTATTTCCAGATTGGGTTATTGATAAAATTGATAAAATTAGAAGAGATTTCTTATGGAGTGAAGAAAATCCTAATAATGGTGTAAAATGTTTTGTAAATTGGGAAACAATTTGTAAAGCCAAAAAGGAAGGTAGCTTAGGAGTTATTAATTTGTGTAATATGAATTTGTCCTTACTGGGTAAATGGTTATGGAAGTTTAAGGATATAAATGGTAACGCTATTTGGAAAGAGATCATTTTTAAATATTACTATAATTGTAATAGTAATTTATATCAAATTGCTTCTCCGGTCACTCAAAATCTATCTAATTTTTGGAAAAACACTTTAAAATGTCATGGGATTTTTAACTTAGGTATTAGTACGATAGTTCATTCTGGTAATGATACTTCTTTCTGGCAAGATAATTTGATTTCGGTTTTACCTCTTAAGTTGGAATTTAAAGAGCTTTATGAAATATGTAATTTTAAGTATGCTTTAATTAATGAAGTTTATTCTCCTGAAAATGATCCTCCTTTGAATTTTAGTTTTAACAGAATTTTTGTAGGTTCAACCCTTAGTCAACTTTCTTTGCTTTATGCTAGATTAAACTTTTATAATATTGATAATGATAATGATATTATTATTTGGGAACGGGATAAGAGTAAGAAATTTACTTCTAATTCTTTTTACAGATTTATTAATTTTTCGGGTACAATAAACAACTCTTTTAAATTTATTTGGAAATCTAATGCACCTTCTAAATCTAAAATTCACATGTGGTTAACACTACATGGAAAACTTAATGCAATAGAATTTTTAAAGAGAAAAAACATTCAGAATGATAATAAATGTTATTTTTTTAATCTGCATCTTGAAGATATTAAACATATATACTATGATTTCATGGATTCATATTACATTCTAAATAATACTCTGAATTTTTTTAACATTAATATAATAACTAAAATTGCAGATTGTGACTTCTACTGGAATAATTTTAGATTTAGGTTCAAAAAGAATATTAGATTCTTACTTGACACTTTATTCATTTTTATTTGTTCGTATATTTGGTTTGAAAGAAATCAAAGAATTTTTAATGATAATAATAGTCATTTTAACAAATTTATTTTTACAATTTCTTCATTTTGTTTTAATTGGATTTCTAATCCCAAATATAAATTAGCTAAAAATAACCTATTTAAAGGGTATCTCAATATAAGGTTGGTTATAATATTAACTTTTTTAAACACAATAATAATATATTTAACATTCACAATAGTAGAATTAGTATTTTTTTCTAATTTATATGATGATTTCACTGTTAATCATAACTTACTTATGATTAAAGGTTCATAGGAATTTTTTAAGATTTGTTTCAATTATTGTACTAGTCATTGTTGGTATTAGTTTACAAGTAATTTAATTCTTTAGTAGTTGTCCAGTTAGTCTTATTTAGGTTTTTATTTCCTACCTTTTTAATACATATATATGTATATAAATTATATAAATATACATATACATATATATATATATGTGTGTATCATTCTAATTTTTTTTCTTAGTCATCCTTCAGACACAGGTATGGGTGATAGGTTGTCAGGTTCACTTTGCAGGTACTCATGTCTTCAGATTGCTGGATTTTGGATTGTAGAGAGTCATCAGAGCAGAGTTTTCCTCTCAGGATCACTAGCAGTTCCATCACAGATACTGGACAATTTCATCTCCATTGTGGCGTACTATTTTCCGGAGGATCTACTCTTCTGCTTGTCACTTCTTCCTTTTGTACAGAGTCTTCGGAGTGGATTTTCCATTCAGCATCATATCAGTTCCACTTCAGAGTAGTTGCTTTTCCACTCCTTCCGAACCAGATGCATGGAGCTTCCTTCTTAGTTTGCGATGACATCCAGTATTGTTGGTTTTTCTTTTGTTTTTTAGTTACATCAAACAACTTAATATTGGGTGGTGGCTGTGCTGGAGCACGATATCGATGTGTGATGGGTGGTGGCCTTGCCAGAACTCATCTTAGGGGTAACTGAGCTCTTTTGATACTTGTATCTAGTTTTGTTATCTGCCAAGCATGTTGGCAGCGCCTTATTTTTGTGATATATATAGTTGCATGTATGCTCTCCTCTATTTATAGAGGATCACACATTTTTCTCAAAATTTAAAAGAGACTATTTTCATACAAATAAACTTATTATAATAAATTCTAGATCAGCATTTATTACCCCATTTTTTATAAGACTTAAAATTTCACAAACATGAAGTACCAAATTCAAAATCTCCCTCTTTGAAAATATAAACTTAGAAATCTTCATCGAGAAACCAGAATTTCTTAGTTCCAAGAAGTAGCAAAATAATTTCTCTTTTTAATATTTTCTTCATCAAAGGCTTATTGCTTTAAAAGTTAGATTTTAATTCGTAGTATTCAAAAATTGCTTTGTTTTTAAAATGGAACTATGAAAAACTTCTCTTTTCAATGACTTACTATAATAAAGACTTACTCTTTTTGAAAATAGGATCTTTAACACAAAGCATTAAAAACTCAATTATCATTCTAGAATAATAGAATAGACATTTATTATTCCAAAGATTTTTCTGGTAACAAGACGGCTATTTTATTTTAAAATATAGATCAACATCTATTGCTTGATTACTCAAAATATATTCTCATTTAACTAAATACTTTTATAACTTTGTTCAAAACTCTTAAAATCTTTCGCCCTCATTTACTTATTTGTTCCAGTAATATTCTTCTTTAAAAGTTATAAATCCGAATAGAAAAACGTATATAAAAGATTCTCAACTTTACATGGATGCTTTTCCTTATCAACAAAAATATCCAACTCGTTTATTAATTACTATCCAAATCCATTCAATTGTCAAAGATACCTTTTTAAAACTTTCATGGATGGAAAAATGGAGTAGATAAAGATAACTTCTATCTTAATCCTAGTACTCCTCCCCTATATTATTTTATCATTGGATTAAAATTTCTAATTCTATTACTACCTAAATTTTAGCTATTATTCTCTAAATTCCCTTATATGGAAATGTCTCTTCGTCCATCTTGTTGGAAATTCTGATCCTTTTTATTTTATATTTTCCTATTCCAATCAGGTGTCTTTTCCATTTATACATGATTTTGAAAAAGAATTTAAGGAAAAGAACATCCAAATTTATAAAGTGGAAGAAATCATATAAAAATAGAAGAATCAACAAACAAAGAATCCAAAAGTTGAAAAAAATTTAATAAAAAAATTTTAAATTGAGAAGTTAACAAATGAAAACCTTTTCTTATCTTTTTTTTAACTTTTCAAGTCATTAAATTTACAATTAAAAATCATCCACCATTTTGTTTTTAAAATGATTCACCACTTTTAAAATTACATCCTCTTTTCAAACTTTTTGCAAAACAAATGGTAGTGTATTTCCATAGCTATTTAAAACCACTTTCAAAAAAGAATTCAACTTATAATACATATGATTTTCATTTAATAATATTCTGAAAAGCTTTTCACAATATTCAAGGAATTTTTAAAAACCTTTTTATCAATATACTTCCTTTGAACTTTCCTACTCAATACTTTCAAAATTCTGGTTATTTTTTTAGGTGATTAATGTACACCTTCTTATGGAAGCTTATTCCATTTCTCCTTTACATCTAACTTCCGGATGTTTATAAATATTTTGCCTTATAATATTTAATTAATACCTAACATTTTATTCATTACCTTCATAAATGTCACTTTGTTTGTATTATCTTAACGAACGTTTCCTAAAGACATTTATTTACTCACTCAAACTTTAGATTTATAGTCTCACTAATCTATTTAATTTCTTGTAACTGCTCAACTATTGTGCATTCATTATCTACTTTTTAGTTACAGCGTTTCCATCTACTTTTTCTTCCCCTGTTATTTAATATGCTTATAAGGTCCATAATTATAAGGAAGTCTTGGTCCAACAAAGTAGTCAAGTACTGTTCAGATTTTGGGGTGCTTCCATATGTTGTGGTCATGCTCTTCTCAACCCACTTCTTCTGATACGATCTGCACTCCATAAAATAATCAAAGTAGGTGTATAAATTTAAATCTATTTGTTTTTCCAACCGATGGTCACTTCGCTCACCTTTTCGGAATATGGTCACAACTACTTCTACAGTCGAAATTTATAGAGTTAGGCGCGTATTCAAATAAGTATATATATATATATATAGTAAAAACTTATCAAAAATAAAAAGTATGCCACTTATACGTATATTTTCCCCGTTGATCGGGTAACCTAAGATCTGATATCAAAAGTAACAATCAATCCTGAAACAGGTCTAAATTCCGACCAGAAAAGGCCCATCGAAACTTAGACCCATTCCAAAGATAGTTGTTGGTTGGTGAAAAGAAAAACAGTAGAGCTACCTATCCATTCTTTCAGAACTCGCAGTGGAAGAAACAAAATATAATAACAAATAAGTACCCATTTTATTTCAAAACAATTGTCATAACATAATGTCAACATAAACTGTTACATAATTTATTCAAAAGTACATTTCATGGGTACAATAGAAAATAAAATGAAAAGGTAGATAATAACTGCCACAAGCTTCAGTCTCGCCATCTTCGAGCATCAACAACATCTTCTCTAACATGTGTTATAATGAGGGAGGCAGAACAACAAGTATTCGGTGAATATATACCTCAAACATTATTATTTCAGTACTTGGGCAGTATATGTCAGAATAGGAATATGCCTTACGTGTTTTAAAACCATTTAATACTTCATATAAAAAAATGAGGTGGACCCTCAATCAACTACTTAATATGTTCCATTCCTAAAGCAGACTTCCTAATCCCATAACCAAGGATGTAAGTGTCTAACAATGTAAGAGATAGAACCCAAGCCACATAATACCTCTTGATGGAA
Organism: Allium cepa; assembly: GCA_030765085.1. Taxonomy (NCBI): domain Eukaryota; kingdom Viridiplantae; phylum Streptophyta; class Magnoliopsida; order Asparagales; family Amaryllidaceae; genus Allium; species Allium cepa. Next base: position 438,211,924 of record CM060943.1, read on the forward strand.
AATAGGCAGACTCTGACCATTTAAGACCTCAATTGAGGTAGGCCTCCAATATTTAATACATATTCCCAAGGCAGACTCCATATAGGCATCTGTCTAACTGACATTCCACAAAAATCTCTTTAGCACTTAATACTTCCTATTGAAGTGGTCCTTTCCGTGATATCCTTAACCGTGCCTAAACCTAACCCCAACAATTTGATACTTTATTTGAGGATGAAGGAGGGCCCTCAAACAACCACTTAGTACCTCTAAATCCCCGAAGCAGGTCCTTTGTCTTAACTTGTACCCACGGTGATGTCTCACATCAGCCTGACTGTACGTAGGTACTAGCAGCTAGATTAACTGGGTAGATTTACCTAATGGAAATGGGACTAACTTCAAGTTATTCTAGTAACTTATCATAGGTGATGTCTCACGTCGGCTCTAAAGTCACACTACTGGTAGCCATATTAGCTGGACAGACTTCCATGTGTCTTTTATCTCCGTCTCACCACTTATGACTTAGTCATATTTCACAACACTCTATATATTATCACACATCTTACCGTGTCCATTAATTCGACTATATAAGATTTTCTTCTTATTTTTCCTTAACAAATCAATTACTTTCTCAAGGGGATTTAATGACACTAATTACTTAATTAACTATGCAATTAATACGTTATAATTATACGTTGTTTATGGTATTTGTAACACCCCATATTTTTGTTAACATTATTTAGGAGATTTAGTTATATAAACTAAGTAAAATAATGTGCTAATTAGGAGATTGAGATTTGATTTAATTAAGGCGGCCATGCCATTTTAAATAATAAATTAAATGAAGGGTTTAAATGAATTAGAGAAGGGGTATTATAGGAAAGAGGTCATTCCTGTATTATCTCCCTTAGGCCATGTATCTCTTCACATATTCATTCTCATTTTAAAATTTTAAAAGGAAGGCCAGCTACCATTAACAAGAAAAAAAGAAGGGAAACAACAGAAAAGCTTAACGAAATCAAATTCAAATCAAACTCATTCAAATCTTAAGCTCATTAATCTCTAAAGCAAAGATGAATAATGTATACATCATTAAACCTTTATGGTTTCGGTTTTAGGATTAAATCCAAATGATTTTACAAAGGTTTGCCATATTTTTGAATGATAAAATGATTATATATACATGTTGATGATTTATGTATGTTCAAATAGATTTTATGACATGTTTTAAAATGAAAACCCAATTAATTGACATTCGTTAGCCTTGCGAATTTTTATGATGATCTAAAAAGTTATTTTAGAGATGGATTCAATTTTCAGAATTTTTTGAATTTTTGTGGAATTGTTATAAACTTTCTAAGGAAGAAAATGGTATTTTTGATTATTAAATTATTGACGAGAAAAATAATTATGGTTCAGATCCAAAAAATTGACATATTGAAGAGAACATACTAATTGATTTTTTGGGATTTTTCCAGAATTTTCCAATGTGTTTTAATAGTTATATAAAATTATTTAAGGAATGAGACTTAAATGTTTTATATAATTATAAAGGAGAAAGAGGTTTTTTCGAAATTATTTAAATTTCCAAATAAGGAAAGTCGACAGCAATTTTGAATATAAAATCCTGGCAACCAATCAGATGTTGACAAACAAGGCAGGTTGGGTACAAAAAAACTATTTTAAAGTATAAATAAATATTTTTTCTAATATTTCAACTCTTTCGGCAAGAGATTCCGCCTCCATTCCAAACCTTCCAACAAGGTCAAAAGGTATCAAACCTTTCGACTAGGTCAAATGGCAATTCACATGGTATCAGCCAACTGGTACATTGTGAATTGGATGAAGTCAAATGGTTTAGGGACGAAAGGTTAGAACTTTCGAAGGAGATGAAGTTCTGCTTTGGGTTTAAAGAAAATACGCCCGCTAGCTTTTGACAAAGAGCTTTCGACATTGTCAACTGGTTTAAAAGGAAAAAAGTTTCGATTGGTTTGCTTTCTTGTTTTAATTAAAACCTTTCAACAAGGTAGAAAGGTATAGCTTTCGACAAGATTGAATGCTTAGTTGCCCTTCCAAACCTTTCGACACAAATGGAGTTAAAGGTTATCTCTTTTATAAAATTTGTTGCCTCTCTCCATTGATTTCAAAGGGTTGGCTCCAACATCAATACTTCATTGTTTTAGAAAGGTTTTATGAAGGTTTCGAAGCAGTTGATTTTGACTCCAATGTTTTTCTGATCCTTTTGCTCTACTAGAAGGCATAATCCAAATGTTTTAAGTCAAAATGTTTAAAAGGTTTCAAAGTAGTTAACTTTGAATGGTCTCGAAAGATTTCCACTTGTTTTAAATTGAACCCAGTGTCTTCAAAAGGTTTTGAAATTCATTGCTTTCGAAAGGTTTATAAATGATTTTATTGGGGAGGTACCCCAAGCTTTCGACAAAGTCGAAAGTGAAACCTTTCAAATAGGTTGAAGAGAAACCTTCTGATAAGGCCGAAAGGTGGGACCTTTCGACAAGCTCGAAAGGTATTGTTTTAATATTTTCAAAAGGCTAAGGTTTAAAGGATTTAGAAGGCGGATGTCATATGTTTCAAAGCTTGTAAAAGGAAGGCTTTTTAAAAGGTTTTGAAGGAGTTACCTTTAATGATTTCGAAAAGTTTATTAAAGGATATAAAGGAGTTACCTTCAATGCTTTCGAAGGGTTTTATTAAGGGTTTTGAAGGAGTTACCTTCGATGTTTCAGAAAGGTTGTTTAAAGGTTTTAAATAAAGGTTTCAAAAGGAATGACTAGACGATACCCTAAATATTTTAAGTTATAAAGGGCTTTAACTTATTTTAAAAGGATAGATAATCCTTACTAAACATCATCAACATTATTTTGAGTAAATTATATATAACATGGCAAAAATAGCTTAGATTAAAGCTAAAGATATATTTTCCTTATATATATGATTTGATGGACTAAATCATTTTGAAAAGGTTTTCAATGAAAATTTGAGGGCAGTTAGCACAGATATTTTGAAGGTTAGTTAACCCAAAAGAAAATTAGGGCAGTTTGTTCATTTAAATTCGGACAGTCAGTCCATTTAGAGGACAGTTAGTCCAAAAAGCGGCAGTTGGCCCAGATATGAACAATTAGTTCATTTATTAGCATAACGGACCTTACTACTTCTTAAGGACATTTAGTCCACCCTTTTTACCTGTTTTGGGCAGATAGCCCATTATCTAGCATAAAAGTCATTGTTATTTTGGTATAATCAGAATTTAGGACAGATAGTCCAGTAAAGAGCAGATAACTCAGATTTTAGAATGTTAGTCTATTTATTTCCTATTTTATCATAACGAATATTTCCATATTATTATTATAATCAGTTGATTAACCAGTTTGGTTGTAGGAAAGGATTTGCAAAATATATGTTTTGAAAAGAGATATTAGTGAGGGGAAACCCGCTCCGCTAAGCAGTGTGGTCCCACTATATATCAGTAAATAGAGATGTAACAGAAATTATTCATACCAGGCTTTATGTCCGACTCGAAGTTTTTGTTTCCCATTAAATTCTCGGGTGCTCAAAATTGATTTGAGTAGGCTGAGGGTTTAGGTTTTCAAGTTTTAGCAGATTTTCGCGAATAAAGCATCCGAAGACAAGCAGGTGGCTTACGGATAGCTAAATTAGGAATCTTGTTTTAAAATTATTTCCACTATGTATTAAGGCAGATACGTTTATATTTCTTTGATCATCCAAGGGGGCATCTTCGTATGTCACTCTTGTCGTATTATTGTAAATTATATTTGATTAATGCTTGGGATACGTTTAGGGATTTTTATAACTTGTATATGATATTATTTAAAATTTAATCGTTGAAAATTATTATTTTAGGAAATCTGTGATTTTGTTCATATTCAAGTGCTTCTAATATTATGGATACCATTAACATTATCAAATTTTATCACCAGAAGTTAATAATGTGGATGACTACATCATTCATAACGCTTAGCTTTTGGCCTTCAGATATGGGATGTTATAACTTGGTACTAGAGCCTAGATTTATGAAAAATTTAACTAAAAATTGGTTTTGAAAACAAAAATCCAAAGAAATTAGAGTAAGATTTGGGTTGAGTTAACGCTGTAGTAACGTACTTGTATTTGCTATATATTAGTACGTGCTTTATCTCCATTCATCTATCTTTGATTAGGTTATCTTTCTGTATCTCATGAGGTTTGAATACAGATATGTATGGTAGAAGAAGTAGAGTTAACTAAGGAGGGGGGAGCACCGAAAGGAATGACAGACTAATGCTGGGAGAAAACAAGGTCAGTCACAGGCAGAGAATGTAGGTACTATAGTCTCGCAGGTTGGAATGGAAGCCATGTACCAGTTTTTAGGAATATGATGCAGGCAGGAGTTGCAGCTGGAGTGTTAGGAGAAAATGCTGCAAAAATAGGGTTTCTAGTAGTTTCGATAGTTAATCATTTTGCTAAGATGAGCAGTGATTATGTGAAGCTAGGAAGGAAGCCGTTTGTGGGAATGAAGGATGCCATTGAGGTTGAGAACTGGTAGTTGCACTGCAAAAGGATTTTTTGCAGATCTAAGGCTCAATGATGAGTAGAAGATGAGGTTGGCATCCAGGCATCTTCAGGGAGCTGCACTATTTTGGTGGAACAGTGTGATAGCGCAGTTGATGAGGAAACAATTACCTGGGAGGATTTCAAAAGGAGATTCCAGGAGAGGTTTTGTCTATGATGGCACAAACAGCTTTGATTAGACAGTTTGCTGAGCTGGTGTAGGGTAAGATGTCTATTGTTGAGTATGCTAAGAAGTTTGAAGAGTTGGCCCGGTATGGGTATGCTTTAGTGGATATTGTGTTGAAGCAGAATGATAAGTTTATCAGAGGATTGAAGTCGGATTTATCTAGTGTTACTTTGTCTTATCTTAGAGATCCTTCTGATTTTGTTGTAGAGATGGCTTTGAGGCAGAGGAAGTCCTTGAGTCTCCGAAGAAGAGCAAGGCAAAAGGGGTCCAGGTTGGGCAGGGTCAGAAGAGGAAGTTCTTTCCTAAGAAAGGTGCTCAGAAGGGTGGAGCAGTGAAGAAAGCGAAGTCTAAGGTTGTCTACTATAAATGCGACAAGAAAGGGCACTTTGCTAATGAGTGTCGCTCAGGGAAAGTAAAGGATGTGGCTAAGGGGAAGAATGTCAGGTGCTACAACTATGATCAGATAGGCCATTATAAGAACTAGTGCAAGAAGCCCATTAGAGATGGTAAGGGAAAGGTGTATGCATTGGAGCCTGCTGCTTCTAAGCCAATAGCCCACGAGAAGGGGAAGGAAGTTTTTAGGGGAACGCTTCAGATTTATGGTATGTTTATTAGTGTTTTATTTGATACTGTCGCATTCTTTTATATCTAGATGTTTGATAGATAAGCTTAACATTGAACCCACTTATTTAGTTACTTCCTTATGGATTGCGAATCTAATATGAGGGTATGCAACTATAGGGTTGAGATGTTACTAGTTTGAGTTTGACCTGTTAGGTCATACTTTTGTGTGTAGTTTGCATGTGTTTGATTTTGTGGGTTTCAGGATTATCCATAGGATGGATTAGTTAAGTGTGTACGATGTTAAGATATTTTTCCACGGTAGGAAGATATCTCTTAGACACCTGGATTGCAGCGACCGGATTGTTTTCACCGTAGGAGGTTCTAGTGGTGCAATGTTTTCCTTGTTGGGTGCTTTAGATTCAAATGATGAGTTGAGCTGAGTTTTCATGGTTAAAGAATTAGTAGATGTGTTTGAGCCTGTAGTTGGGTTACCACAGAGGCGAGCCATTGAGTTTCGGATAGGTTTGGTTCCGAGAGACGAACCAGTGAGTAGGCCGCCAAGCAGGAAGACCACTTCAGAGATGAGGGAGTTGAAGGTGCAGTTGGTGGATTTAGAAGGCAAGAGTTTTATCAGACCAAGCAGTTTGCCGAGGGGAGCAACGACAGTATTTGCTAAGAAGCAGGATGGATCGTATAGGTTGTGTATCGACTATCATAAGTTGAATGAGAGGACGATAAAGAAACGGTATCCATTGCCCAAGATGGACGATTTGTTCGACTAGTTAAGTGGAGGAAAGGTATTTTCTCAGCTGGATTTAGCAACAGGTTTCCATCAGCTTAGGGTAGCAGAGGATAGTGTAACTTTATCAGCATTCAGGGCCAGATATGGGTCGTACGAATAGCTAGTTATGTCGTTCGAATTGATGAATTCCCCTACTTTATTTGTGGATTTGATGAACCAGATTTTCGAGAGCACTTAGACAGGTTCGTGCTGGTTTCCATAGATGATATCTTGATTTACTCGAAGGATGAAAGAGAGCATGAAGTTCATCTTAGAGTGGTGCTTGAGACGCTGAGGCAGCATCAGCTGAAAGCGAAGTTTTTTAAGTGTCACTTCTGAAAGAAGGAGGTGAAGTTTCGTGGTCATGTGGTCTCTGAGGAAGGGTTATCAGTGGATCCGACTAGGATCGGGGTATTAAATAGTTGGAAGAGACCTGAGATAGTTACCGAGATTAAGAGTATCCTTGGGTTGGCTAGATATTATCGAAGATTCATTAAAGATTTCTCATGGATAGCAGCACCGATGACCAAGATGATGAGGAAGGATGTGAAATTTGTATGGACCGATAAGTGTGAGGAGGCAATCCAGAGTTTGAAACACTTATTGACCATGCACCTGTTTTGGTTATTCCAGAAGGGAATCAGGATTTGGCAGTTTATACCGATGTATGTGGAACAGGATTAGAAGTTGTGCTAATACAGAGAGGTAAATTGATTGTCTATACTTCTAGAAAGCTTAGACCACCTGAGGTCAGATATCCAACGTGTGATTTGGAATTAGCTTCAGTGATTTTTGCTTTGAAGATGTGGAGACATTACCTTTTGGGAGAAAGATTTGAGATGTAAATAGATTATAAGTCGTTGAAGTATTTGTTCTCTCAGAAGGAGCTGAACATGAGACAGCAGAGGTGGTTAGAGTTCATAGTCGCTTATGATTTTGGGATTTAGTACACACCAGGGAAATGCAACAAGGTTGCAGATGCACTTAGCAGAAAGCATCAGAATGTAGTGTTGGCTATGATGGTTGAGTGGAAAGATTTAGAACCATTAGCAGATTGTAGAGTGCATTGGAGATCCAAGGCTGGGTCTAGTGGGAATAAAGTTGTATTGTCTTGTTTGGAGGTTCGGCCAATGTTGATCGAACGGATTGCTTCTAAGTAGATGGAAGATCCAGTTTTAGCTGAACAGATTGGAACGCTAAAGGAACAAAGAGTGATGACTTGAAAGATTTCAGTCTTGACCAGAATTAATGGTTCAGAAAGAAAGGAAGATTATGTGTTCTGAGAGTAGGAAACATAAGGGAGGAAGTTTTAGATAAATTTCATCGTTCGTAGTTCACTATACATCCTGGAGGTACCAAGATGTATCGGGATATGAAGAGGAGTTTCTTTTAGGAAGAAAAAAAATGGGATATTGGTTTGCGTGTAAGGCAGTGCTTGAATTGCAAGCAGGCAAAGGCTGAACACCAGAAACAAAGTGGTTTGCTTCAACCGTTAGATATTCCAGTATGGAAGTGGGATTCTATTTCTATGGACTTCATTAACGGGTTGCCAAGGTCGAACAGGGGTAATGAAAGTATATGGGTCATAGTGGATAGGTTGACCAAGAGTGCCCATTTCATTATAGTTAGGTCAACCAAGACGGCACCTATTTTAGTGAAATTGTTCCTGAAGAATGTGGTTAGATTGCATGGAGTTCCGAGCAGTATAGTTAGTGATAGAGATTCCTTGTTCACTAACGAGTTTTGAATGAGTCTGCAGGAAGTTTTGCGAACCAACCTTAAGATGAGTACCACTTACTATCTGCAGACAAATGGGAAAACGGAAAGAGTTAACAAGATCTTGGAAGATTGGTTAAGAGCTTGTGTTCTTGATTTCGGGGGATCATGGGAAGACCATCTACATCTAGTCGAGTTTTCGTATAATAATAGTTATCAGACTAGTATTAGGATGGCACTGTTTGAAGCTTTTGTATGGAAGGCAATGAAAATTTCCCGTTTGTTGGTTGGCGACCGAGGATAGGTTGATTCTTGGTCCAGATCTGGTTAGAGAAGCTACAGAGAAGATTGAGGTCATTTGAGCTAGAATAAATGATGCTCGGTCTAGGCAGAAAAGTTATATAGATAAGAGACGGAAAGATTTGGAGTTCTCGGTTGGGGACCAGGTTTTCATCAAAGTATCACTGATGAAGGGTGTGCTTAGATTTAGGAAGTCGAGGAAATCATCTCCTAGGTTCATTAGACCTTTTCCTATTCTTGAGAAGATCGAAAAACTGGCGTATATACTTGAGTTACCGAGAAGTGTCGTAGGTGTCCACGATGTTTTTCATATTCCTCATCTCAGAAAGTGTGTTTAAGACCCGAAGAATGCTATTGCACCGACAGTGCTAGATGATTTAATGGTAGAACCATACTTGACCGTAGTGAGGAAGCCAGTTTGCATTCTTGCGAAAGATGAGAAGAGGCTTGAAACCAAGATGGTCAGATTATTCAAAGTCTAGCGGGGTGACAATGGATGAGACATTACTTGGAAGGTTGATAGCGGGATTAGAGATACTTATCCAAGCTTGTTTTGATTGTATGTTTTGCCTTCTTGTTTTTTTGAGCCTTATTGTAATTCGAGGACGAAATTCTTTAAGGAGGGGAGTTTGTAACACCCCAGATTTTTGATAACATTATTTAGGAGATTTAGTTAGATAAACTAAATAAAATAATATGTTGATTAGGAGATTGAGATTTGATTTTATTAAGGTGTTGTTCCCTTTTAAGTAATAAATTAAATGAAGGGTTTAAAATGAATTAGAGGAGGGGTATTACGGGAAAGAGCTTTCGAAGGAGATGAAGTTTTGTATTGGGCTTAGAGAAAATACGCCTACTAGCTTCCGACAAAGAGCTTTTGACACTGTAAAAAGGTTTAAAAGAAAAAGGTATCGATTGGTTTTCTTTCTTGTTTTAATTGAAACCTTTCGACAAGGTCGTAAGGTATAACTTTCGACAAGGTTGAAAGCTTAGTTGCCACTTCCAAACCTTTCGACACGGATGGAGTCAATTTATCTTTTGTTTTATAAAATTTGCCGCCACTCTCCATATATTTTGATGGGTTGATTCCAACATCGACACTTTATTGTTTTCGAAAGATTTTATAAAGGTTTCGAAGCAGTTTATTTTGACTCCAATTCATTTCCGATCCTTTTGCTCTACTTGAAGGCATATCCAAATGTTTTAAGTCAAAACATTTTAAAGGTTTCAAAGTAGTTAACTTTGAATGGTTTCAAAAGGTTTCCACTTGTTTTAAATGGAACCCAATGTCTTCGAAAGGTTTTGAGTTTCATTTCTTTCGAAAGGTTTATAACTGATTTTACAAGGGAGGTACCCCAAGCTTTCGTCAAAGTCGAAAGGTGAAACCTTTCGACTAGTTCAAAGAAAACCTTTCGACAAGTTCGAAAGGTGGGGCCTTTCGACAAGGTCGAAAGGTATTGTTTTAATGTTTTTGAAAGGCTAAGGTTTAAAGGATTTAAAAGGCAGAGGTCATATGTTTCAAAGCTTGTAAAAGGAAGACTTTTTAAAAGGTTTTGAAGGAGTTACCTTCAATGATTTCGAAAGGTTTATTAAAGGATACGAAGGAGTTACCTTCAATGCTTTCAAAGGGTTTTATTAAGGGTTTCGAAGGATTTACCTTCAATGTTTTAGAAAGGTTGTTTAAAGGTTTTAAACAAAGGTTTCGAATGGAATGACTAGGCAGATAGCCTAAGTGTTTTAAGTTATAAAGGAATTTAACTTATTTTAAAAGGACAGATAATCCATATTGAACATCATCAACATTGTTTTGAGTAAAGTATATATAACATGGAAAAAATAGCTTAGAGTAAAGCTAAAATATATTTTCCTTGTATATATGTGATTTGACAAACTAAATCATTTTGAAAAGGTTTTCTAGGAAAATTTGAAAGGCAGTTAGCCCAGAGATTTTGATGAGTAGTTAACCCAAAAGAAAATTCGGGTAGTTAGCTCATTTAAATTCAGACAGTCGGTCCATTTAGAGGATAGTTAGTCCAAAAAGCGGAAGTTCGCCCAGATATGAACAGTTAGTTCATTTATTAGCATAACGGACCTTGCTACTTCTTAAGGACAGTTAGTCCATCATTTTTACCTATTTTGGGAAGATATCGCATTATCTAGCATAAAAGATATTGCTGTTTTGGTATAATCAGAATTTAGGACAGATATTCCAGTAAAGAGAAAATAGCTTAGATTTTGGACAAATAGTCTATTTATTTCTTTTTTAGCTTAATAAATATTGATATATTATTACTATAATCAATGGATTAACCAGTTTGGTTGCAGGAAGGATTTGCAAAATATATGCTTTGAAAAGATATATTAGTGAGGGGAAACCCGTTCAGCTAAGCGGCGTGGTCTCACTGTATATCAGTAAACAGTGATATAAATTTTTTTATTCATACCAGGCGTTATGTTCGACTCGAAGTTTTTGTTTACCCTTAAACTCTTGGGTGCTCAAAATTGATTTGAGTAGGTTAAGGGTTTAGGATTTTAGGTTTTAGCAGATTTTGGAAAATAAAGCATCCGAAGACGAGCAGGTGGCTGACGGATAGCTAAAGTAGAAATTCTATTTTAAAATTTTTTCCTAGGTGTATTAAGGAAGATATGTTTGTATTGCTGTGATCGTCCAAGGAGCATCTTCATATGTCGCTCTTGACATATTGTTGTGAATTATATTTGATCAATGTCTGGGACACGTTTGGGGATTTTTGTAACTTGGATATGATATTACTTAAAACGTAATCACTGAAAAAAAAAATTTGGAAATATGTGGTCTTATTCATATTCAAGTGCTTCTCATATTATGGATATCATTAACATTACCATATTTCGTCGCCAGAAGTTAATACTGTGGATGACTGCAGTATCCATAGCGCTTAGCTTTTTGGCCCCAGATACAGGATGTTACAGTAATTAATATATAAATAAATATATGCTTAGTATTTTCTTTGCATATGGAGATTATACTCTAACTAATGTTAAATGTAAATTCCTTTCTGACAACTATAATACAAGTCCTTTTTCCATATCAATGGTGCCATATTTCGAAAATCCATAAGAAGGGATTCAATATCCTTAACAAAGGATTCAATATTCATATCCAAAAATTGCAGTAAACAGACTTATACATAATAAAAATTTCAGCTCAGTCTATCACATCAAATCAATGAAATAATCTTAAAAATAGAAATTGCAATTCCAATTTTAGCTTTTATTCAACCTCTCTCTTACAATGAATTTCCTCATTTGTTTTCATATGGAATAAATGGTGTAATTAAAAATAAATTCTACTTTACACCCTGCTTCTTAATTGAAACTTCATAATCAAAGTACAATTAAAGTGGAGTGGAAAAGAAATTGAAATCACCAAAAACTGCATATTCCAACAATTTAATGTAAACAACTGAGAATTCCAAAAAAATGGCATTTTGAATTATAGGATTTTTGGGGGGTTTTATTTCGTTTTATTTTCGTAAACCCAAAACCCCTAAGGCTTATTCAAATCCATAATATACTAATCAATTACCGAAATAAAAATGCTAAGATTTTGACTCATAGTTGTTCCTTAGCTTTGCTTCTCTTTGAATTTGAAAAGCCCATAATAATCTTATTCAGATCTCTTCTTATTGATATATATATATATAACAAGAGATTTGTACATATATTAGATTCACAAAGGTTGGAGGAGAAGAGGATTATAAATTAAATAATATAAAAAAAAGATAGATATATAAGATTTCTTACATGAAATCCTAATGAGATTTTCTGAATCTAAGTAGAAATGAACTGACAGAGCTTCGTTAATGTTCCTAAAATATTTTTGAATAGAAGCGAGGGGTTTAGGGTCTTATTTATAGAGGTCGTAATGTACCAGAATCGTAGGATGAAAATAGGTTAAAAACAAATAAATCTGGAACGTTTGTTGATAAGAATCCATAGCTACTACCAACAAGAGCGGTTGACCGCCCTATGTGCACCGGTCAACTGCCAGAGGTCAACCATCAACTAGAGATCGACCGGTTGGGGTCGACTGTTGACCCCTCTTCCTATTTTTGGAGTGTGATTATTTTTGTACCGTTGGTTATATTTAATTCCTTTATTATACTTTTAATGTTAATTTCTACCTTAAAGATTTCTAAACCCCTAAGTCTAATCTCAGTTAATTTTCAAATTTCAAATTTAATTATTTACTTGAGTTTGACTTCAAATTAAATTATTTTAAACCTGAAAGCTTCAAATACCCATAACTTCTTCATTTAAGCTCCGTTTTTTCATCCTATCTTATATGAAAATAGATTAAATTTTTACCACGAACGCAACGAAACAACTTTCGAAGCCAAATTTTATCTTTTACAAACTTTCCATTTTTACCCCTGCTTGATTTAATATATTTATTTAATTCTTACTAATGTTATGGGGTGTTACACCAAATATCGAAGTAGTATCAACACAATATTTCTAAACAAACATCCAAACAATAACAACACAAATACTTCCTACTCCTCCAAACCTTGCCCACAATCACCAATACCATCACCGTGTCGTAAAGATGCATCCGTAAGCAATCCAAGTTTCTTCCCTAGCTTACCGACGTACGACTTCATCAGTCGATTTTCTTCTTCTGCGGCATTACTTTACGTTAACCATATATTGGTTGAAAAGACAATTGTACTTATCGAAGCAAAAAATTTAAATTGCATTAACAAAATATTTGTTTTATTAATAGATGATTTAATTTATATTTTTTTTAATTTTTGGGTGATTTAGAAAAAATATAATTTAGCTCAAATAAACTCTTGTTTGATTTATTGAAACAAAATTTATAATTTAACTCGCATATATACATTTGATTAATTTATTGAGCGGTTTAACTTACGTATTTGTTTGATTTATTGTGTGATCTAAAATAAAAATATTTAACTTGAATAAAATATATTTTAATTTGTTGAAATAAAATTTATAATTAACCTAATATATATAATTTATTGAGCGGTTTAACTTATATAGGCAAGCTCTTGTTTAATTTATTGAAATAAAGTTCATTATATAACTTAATTATGTATACATTTGTTTAACTTATTGAGTAATTTAACATATATATATGTATGTATGTATGTATTTTTTTAATTTGTTAGGTGATTAAAAAATCAATAATTTAACTTGAATAAACTCATGTATAATTTATTGAAATAAAATTTATGATTTAACTAAATTATGTGTGTGTGTGTGTGTGTAAATTATTTGTTATTTAACTTCTATAGACATACTCTTGCCTAATTTATTAAAATAAAATTTATAACATAACTCACTTATGTATATTAATTTATTGAGTGATTTAACTTGTTTATTTGATTAATTTATTGTGTGATGTGAAAAAAATCTATAATTTAACTCAAATAAACTCTTGTATAATTTATTGACACAAAATTTATTATTTAACGTAAATATATATAGTTTATTAAGTGATTTAACTTATACGGACATGCTCTTGTTTGATTTATTGAAACAAAATTTATAATTGAATTCAATTATATATACATTTGTTTAATTTATTGAGTGATTTAACTTCTATGTTTGTTTAAATTTTTCGGTGATTTAGAAAAACGATAATTTAACTCGAATAAACACTTATTTAATTTGTTGGAACAAAATTTATAATTTAGCTCAATTATATATACATTCGTCAAATTTATTGAGTGATTTAACTTATATTGTTATTTAATTTATTGTGTGATTTAAAGAAATCTATAACTTAACTTGAATAATCTCTTGTATAATTTATTAAACAAAATTTATAATTTAACCTAATTATATATATATATATAATTTATTGAGTGATTTAACTTATACAGACCTACTCTTGTTTAATTTATTGAAATAAAACTTATAATTTAACTCAATTATATATAATTTGTTTTATTTATTGAGTGATTTAACATATATATTTGTTTAATTCATTATGTGATCTGACTAAATCTATAATTTAAATTGAATAAACTTTTATATAATTTATTGAAAGAAAATTTATAATTTAACCTAATTATATATATATATAATTTATTGAGTGATTTAGCTATACATATATAATTTATTAAGTGATTTAACTTATATATTTGTTTAATTCATTACTAGCATGGGCTCGTGCTTCGCATACGGGTTGTTTGTATAAGGGCTGTTTGTGTTATCGTATACGTTGATATTTTGTTTGAGCGTAAATATGTAAACAGAAAATAAGGGCATTTTTGTAATTTCAAAAAGACACCGAGTAAATTAGTCCAACGAATTTTCATTATTACTAGTAGAGATGTGATTTAAAAAAAATCTATATCTGTTGTTTAGTTTATTGAGACAAAATTTATAATTGAAGCTAATGATATTTTTATTTATTTATTGAGTGGCTTAACTTATATATTTCAACTCAAACTCAATTTATTTTTAAAATGATAATTCTTGAGATACATATAGCATACATGTTGTTCCTAGAATTTAAAATAACTCAAACTAAATTATACTAAGCATTCATATAAAGTACATACATACATACATGCATGTGTGTGTGTGTGGTTCTTGGGATTGAAAATTAATGTATACATACATATAGTATATTATACATATATATTGCATGTGTGTGTGTATATATATTCCTATTTTTCATTTTACGTATTTAGTATAATTTTATACATGTATATATATGTAAATACATGTATAAATACTGCAAACTCTGTGGAAGTATCATTTACCCAGCTATTCATAGTACACCTATCCTCAAGCTCACTCGTCAAGCTCTCATTCCTTAAGAAATCAAACAACCACATTGGTTGCACGATATGACAGTGCAGTAATATTGATAGAATGAGGCACTGGAAGGCCTGTATGGTAGTGGTGGTTAGGGTGGTGCTGGTGGCGGTACTGTCACCACTATTGGTGATAACCACCATCATTGATAGTTAACAACTCTAGTGTTAACAGCATCCCCTCCAGCATTATCACAACCAACCACGACCGATTATAATAGCACTACTACACCAGCCCTGGAGCCTCCTCTATTAATATTACTATGTTGTCATGCGCTACAGCCGAAGCGATGACCGGAGACATGCGTGGTTGTGATGTTATAATTGATTATGGTGCATGGGGAAGTGTTAGTGGCGATGCTGCTACCACTGATGGAAACAACCACCATCACTGATGTTCAACGACTTTCGTATTTACAACATTCTTTAACACTTCCTCAATCCACCATCACAAGTTATAGCAGCACTATTATGCATACCCAACCACTAATGTCATGGCTTTAAACTGTCATTGTTTTTACCATATAATACAACAATAGTTTCTTCCGATATGGGCGTTGCTCCTTTTTCTGTTGGTTGATCAATCTTTCGATCATACCAATATTATCGTCGGATGGATATGATCAAAACATTGGTATAATTTGCAAAAAAGGAGCGACGTCCATGATTAGAAAAAACTGTCATTGTATTACATGGTGAAGAACCTTCTAAACCTTCATAACACCTTCAAGTGCAATTAAATACCTTCAAGAAAATTTTTACATTATCTTTCATATGATAGTATTATTAATTCAAATTAATTACTTTTAGTATGAAAATAAAGTACATGCATCACTTGTGCTACAATCATTTAGAACATATCATGTACATCCATTCATCTAAAAAGGTAAGAAATTGAAACCCGAGATATGTGTTAATAAATGTATTAATTATTTTAGAAATAAGCACCAAAACTAAAAACTTAATCAACTTCTTACTACTGCAAATAACCTACCATTCATATATTAACTAATTTTGTTCACAAATTCAAGTACAGTAATAATGAATTATTGAATAATTTAAAAACAACAACAATGATATCTAAATCATATACGAATTATAATGCCAACAAACCAATGTCAATGATCATATACCAACAAATATAAACAAATGATTGTATATCATAGCATTGAAGGAGCAATAAATTAGATGGATGGAGGGACGTGCTTGTGGCGGCTTAAAGGCTTAGGCTTGCGATGGTGGCTGGTTGGCTAGCGGTGGCTTGGAATCTTATGTGGTGACTTGAAGGAGGCGTTGAACTTGCGGCGTTTGGGCTTGGGAAGTGGCGGATTGGCCTGCGACAATGAGGTAGCAACCGGTCTTAGGAGGTGGCAGTATAGGCATAAGAGGGGACGGTTAGGATTGGGAGGTGGTGGCGCTAGGCTTGTGAAGGGGTTTGGCTTGTGGTGGTGGGAGGAAGGAGGCGGCGATAGGAGGAGAGACGATGTGGGTTCATTTTTTTTAAATTCAAAAAGTGATGAAGGAGGGGACGTCGATTAGGATAAGTACGGATAAAG
Source organism: Allium cepa (assembly GCA_030765085.1). Classification (NCBI taxonomy): domain Eukaryota; kingdom Viridiplantae; phylum Streptophyta; class Magnoliopsida; order Asparagales; family Amaryllidaceae; genus Allium; species Allium cepa. Next base: position 438,228,406 of record CM060943.1, read on the forward strand.
ATGATGTTATGCCGACGCCACACCGATGCAACATGTTAGCATCGGTATGGCGTCGGTAATTTTGTGTAGGTAATGAGTTATTAATGACTTATCAGCGCCAAGCCGACACTATGAACAGAGGCGCCGACGGTGCGTCGGTAATGTCAAGTAGGTAAATAGCATATTTTCTAGTGGTGCAATGAGCCACTAAGGTGCATAGATTTGCTAGTTGAGTTAGACATGATAGCCACAAGGTTGTGCAGGTGTAGACATTTGTTTCGGTGGATTTTTTTCAGCTTACAACATTTTTCTTGGTCGACCGTCCGTTGTTAGTTTTCGAATAGAGCTTGCTCCGTGGTTTTTGTGATGAAGTTTATAACTACGAATGGAGTGGATTGATTCAAGGAGACTAGAGCATAGGTCGAGAGTGCTGTGTTGCTGGGCTTAGATAGACAAAACGACGTAAGAAAGGTAAGGATGCAAAGAAGCCTCTTTGCATTAAGTCTTACGACAGCTAACAACTACCACCTAAGCGCTGGCTCGGTTCCAACATCGAGTTTCATAAATTTATGAAACTATGAAAAGTGTTAGAGGATGTAAGGGCATCACTGGCAGAGTTAATGATCAACATTCTGATTAATGATAACGATCCTACGAAGGTTCTTAAGATCGAGTCTCAAATCAGCCTAAAGATGATAAATGAGATGGTAGGGTTTCTCCGAGAAAACACGGATGTGTTTACTTGGATGCATTCTGAAATGTATAGAATTTCACTGAAGATAGTGTGTCATACACTGAATGTGAACCAAGATATGAAGCAAACGAGGTGTAGTATAGAACTGAAGCGATCCGGTGCATTGAAAGAAGAAGTGGATATGCTGAAAGTAAATGTCATCATCCACGATATGTTATACCTAGAGTGGCTATCTAATCCTATATTGGTCAAGAAGGCAAATGGCAATCGATGGACATGTATTTACTACTAGACTTTACTAAGCCATGCCCGTAGGATTGCTTCCCCTTGCCTTAGTTTGGCCAACTTGTAAATGGAATGGCCAGAAATGAACTGTTATCCTTTATGGATGCATGCTCCAACTACAATTATATAGCAATAAACATTCCAATCAAGAGCGTAAGAACTACATCACCGATTTGGGGTTGTATTATTATCGAGTCATGTCATTCGGTCTGATGAATGTTGGACTTACTAACCAATGATTGGTGAATAACACCATGTCCTGTGTCATCATAACCATCATTAAGGTCTTGCATCACCACTAAGATGCTTTTGGATACCTGATAACTCGTATGACGACCTCATAGGTCGGCGACATCCCATGTCATGCCACAGTCGAATTTGGTGTCTGATCATATACATATCCTATATGTACTACCCTCTTATGGCAAGCTAGACCATCCCATGGTCTAGGGTACATAGGTGACAATCCTTACATAACCTTGCCCTACGAAACACGCATCACATCCAAAGTTATCAACGATCCCTTCAGCATACGACTCAATTCTAAACAGCACATCCTATCACATTGCTTCACCTTGTCGAGTGTGCCTCTTTGGACATCACTAATTCCATATGCACTTTTTTCTCCTCTAACACCATCAAGTCCATTTACAGTTTTGACCTGAAGTACTCGATCTAAAATGATTCACACCATCGACACGCCGAAGCTCTGAACACCTCACTTAGTTCTTAGGACTTCCTTGCACTTGATCCGAAGCAACCCACCATTTTCCCTAGACAAGACCCGAAATCAACTAGAGAAAACCCTATGTTATCCAATATGACCGATCCAAATATGTCCCATACTGAATCACTAGTATCTCCATGGCACATCCCCGGGAAACTCAAAATTGGGTAACTACCTCATCATAAGATTATTAACAGTAATTTAATCTAGCATATGGTATAAGCAATTATAATATTCCAAACAAACAAGTAATAAACAACACAATACATGCAAAAGAAATTAATTCAAACAAGTATGACATAAATGAATAAACAAACATAGGCAAACAAGCAGCACATTGTTTTTCTTAATTGGAAATAACTTAGCAAACAACAAATCAATACGAATAATTCTGCCACAACAAGCCAATATAAGTAAAAGGTCGCCATCCCTTATTGAATTAGGCAGTCGCTGCATATCCCAGCTCTCTCCATGGAAAGGAATAACAAGACATCTCTTCAACTCTTTAGGGAAAGTTACAAATAATAGTCATACAGGTAACACGTCATATTGGGTATTGGGAAAACTCAAACTCATCTCATCCCATTGTCTCACCCCCTATTCACACATTCAAGTCTCACGGTTTTCAAGATAGGATTTCTAAATAAAATATCATTTTTGTAAATACATTTCAATAGACACCTCTAAAATTTGTTATCCTAATCAAATATTTTACTTTTTTAAATATTTACTAATAAATCAAATCATTCTCATCTTTGAAAATATTTTCTCAAAGTATTTCAAAATCTTAATATATTATAATACATCCTTTTTTATAATATATTTCCAAATGTATCCTCAATAAAACATTTCTAAATTAGGTATTTCTCAACCAAAAACCTTTACCAAAAATGATTTTCCTTCTTAAATTATCATTTATTAAAGACTACCCTTTAAGTGAAAATCCTTTCAACCAAAATTCATTTTCAAACAAAAGGTTTTATGAAACCAACGATACTCTATGGATAAAACAATCTTGTCAAATAGATATTTTCTCGCATTCTTTACTCATTAAGATACTTTCCAATAAAAATACTTTCATTAAACTATTTTCATATATTTACAACACTAAAATAATTTCCCTAATAATTATATTTCCACTACATTACTTTCGAATACTTATAACAAGAAATATACTTTCTTCAAATAAATGCCTTTTTGTGGAAATAACCTTTTTATAAAGTATTCTTAAGATAAATCTTTTCCAAATTACGATATATTTATTATAAAGAATGCCCCATAAAAATATCCTTTTAAATAAATACCCCATGAACCTTATATACTTACTTTAAAACATTCTTTAACAGAAGTATCTCTCAACAAAAAATTATTACAACTTATGCTATATCATAATTCCAAAATACCACTTAACATATATCTTTCTCAAAGGATGTTCCCAAACTAAAATAATTTTAAAAAAATACTCCTACTAAATTATTTCTTCAAAAATAAAATATTTTAAACCAACCTTTCATAAAAATACATTTAAATAAAATATTTTTACAACAATCGCTATTACTTATGAAAATATATTCATAAAAATATTTCAATCCTAAACCAAATACTTTGTTTTTGCCTATGTAGCAATTTTCAACAAATTACTTTGTTCTCAAAAATATACATTTTTCCTTCGTATAAAATCAAAAATGTATATTCAATAGATTTCCAAAGAAATATTATCGACTTAAAAATAAAAAGTGATTACATCTTATTAAGGTTAGCTTTAACTTATAATTTAATACCATGCGTGTTAATTGTGTTATAACCAAAACTTAGAGTTACTTATAAGTGTTCATCCTACTCCTCTCCTACTTTATTTGACTCTCACCAAAGGTCAACCTGGATAAAAGTCATTTTAAGATGAGGCAATGGTGGTTATACAAACATCTCATACATAGATAACATACAAATCATCAACCAAAATGCGCTCTAATTGTACATTCTGACCCAACCATAGGTGGAAATGGTCATACCCTAAATGGTCAAACCTACCCAAGTTTCATAGAATAGCTAAACCTAAGCTCTGATATTAAGTATGATGTCCCATAAGTTTTAACATTTGAAAAACAACATAAAATGCGCTTGCAAAAAATTTTCTATATTAAAAAATAGTGGATCATTTAATTTATAATTTAAAATCCAAAACTACGAAAGAAAAAGGGAAACCTCATATTGGAATCAAACACCAATATAAATGTACATTAACTTAGTAATACAATTAAGAATGTCACAGCAGCCTACATATCAATACATTAATTATCACTAACTCAAAACAACATAATTTTCACAAAACCATAATGTTATCTATGAAATATCACTTTATTTTATAAATAATAATGAACTTCCCAAATTCAATTAAAAATGGATATTTTCATTATTATTTATGAATTTGCCCAGAAATTCATAAATAATATCATTATTTCATTTCTTACCTTAATTCCAGTTTAAATCGTCGGATCACTATTATTTTACAAATATCAGTCAACGTATGTAATAACCTTATTTTTTATTTATTTATCTAATTTTCCCATTATTACACAATTTTATCCATTTTATTTTAATTTATTACACTCAAATTCTAAATCCATAATTAATTACTATTAAACATCCAATAGTACAACAATAAATAATAAACAATCAAATTAAGACACAACATATCCAAGATATTCACAATAACCAAACATATATTAATATAACATAACATATATCAATAATAATAAAAAATTCGTCGATGGATATACATTTAATAATTTTAAACTTTAACTAATTAAATAAATAACCATACCGATGCGCTTGAGCAAACAACCTCAATACTCAACAAACCAAGTGCTATATCATTTGAAATTTCACTATGAGTTCAATGGAAGAAACCACACATGAATTAGAGTTCGCATGTGAAAGATATAAAGGTTGGAAGTTAAAGGGTTCATTTCACCAATAAATTAAATGTATGGTTTAATTAAAAATTACCTTGAAGTCATCAAGCCCATTAACATGCTGATCACTAAAATTTGACTGTCAATTATCTCCTAACCACACTGCATTAACTACTATGACAACCACAATTTGGCGATGCGCATCGCCTTCCACCCATTCGACCCGTCATCATGAACCCTGATTGCACCAATCAACCACCCTCGTCAACATTTAATTAGATTTAGAAGCTCTAATTTGAAAATTGTTACCACCTTTGGCTATATTGGCTAGCGTGCCGCCACCAATCACCTCATCATCGCGAGTGCTGTCGATTCCAACTATCAATTTGTCGCCGAAATAACAAACACCCAATTGGTCTACTACTAATTCACTGCCAACAACTTTGACCATGATTTTTGATTAACTCGAACACATTTATGACAAACAACCACTTGCCATAGATTCATCTCTTTGAGGGCTTTGAAACGATATATAAATGGATGGGTATCAAACACTTTGAATTTTGAAACAATTTGTAATTAACGAAAATCATCTGCCATAAAATTGAGATTAGAAGAAACTTCATGATTAGGATAGAGAGACTAATGTGACTTCTTCTTTAGAGGATTTTTAAGCATCATGTATATAAGAAATGACGCGAGTTTAGTTATATGTAACCACTTGGCCCAAAAGTGGTTGCGTATTTAAACACTATAACGCCACTATTTCACAAGCCGTAACTCCAATTCATCAAAATTATATACTAAACCAATCATCTTGGAAAGATCTATGCAACAGTTATAAATATGACAAACCTAATTCCCACGTTTATTAAAAATTAATTTTTTATTAATTTAATATTACTAGTGTTGAATTTGTGTATTATTACCTGTGCAATTAATGCGCTCGGCAGATTCAAAGCGGTGGAGGTGCAAAAAGTCAAAGTGGGGATACAGTGAGGATATAGCGGGATATAGCGGATGGCTCAAAAATAGCATGTAAAATCTGTACTTAGTGTTTTTACAAATATATAAATGGTAATTAAATGAAAAATTATCATTTAATTGAATTATAATTAATACATAAATAGTGTTAAATAAAAACATGCGCGAATATACTTTAAATAAACGTAAAAATGTTATATGTAACATAATTGAATTTAGTAGAATATTAGAGTATTTTCATTTCTGAAAATATATTAAAAATTAAATCAAATAAATTAGTTTCATAATTTTATAATGTATAAATATAATTTTTCAATTTATTTTATTAAAAACGATATAGCGGAAATAGTGGAATATAGCGGAAATAACGGAATATAGCGGAAATAGCGGGGCTTAAAGCGTAAAGGCTATATTATACGGCTACATGGAAAAATCGTAGTGGTAGAAATCCGCTATGAGATATAGCGGGGTTATAGCGGGGCATTAACTACACAGATTATTACATTATACATATATATATATATATAATGATAAATGTTAAAATGTAGTAAAAATTAATTTGTAGGGATATATTAATCAATAATTTAATTAGGGTTTGCTACATTTTATGGCAAATCAATTTTGAAAGGATTTTGATTTGTTTGAGAATAAGGGTGATACATTATTCAAGTAGAGCGCTTATTTTAATTCCTTGAAAGATTGAACCCAAGACATCTAGAACACCAGTCTAGATCGCCTTTCACTTGCCACTTGAGCTGGTAGTCTTGTTAATTTTGAAAGTATTTTAAAATATAAGAGGGAGAAAAATAATGTTTTCCATTGATTACATGAATCGGTGTTTATCCAATTAAATGAGATTAGCATGAAAAAGACTATTTTAGCGTATAATGTCCGTATAAAAAATCAACACATTATTAATTATAATTTATATATATGGCTCGACCTAGTATGTAGGGTGCCTTTTGGCTTGTGGGAAAAAGTAAACTTTATTTTCAAGTAAAGTAATTGTGGTTTTTGATATTATGTATATGACTATAAGCTCTTGTTATCTTTAAGACTAATTTTAGTCATCTCCAAATTAAACTAGGTCATTGTATGTGGTATTATGACTCATACGTAAAGCTTAAGAATAGATTCTTAGGTAGGAAATATTGAAAATTCATGGTGATGATCTCAGTGAGCTCATCTAAAGGGTATCATGGCATAATTTTTTATCATTTGCTTTCATTATTTACACGAATTTATTTATGATTTGACCTTAATAACAAAAGGTATTAAACTGGTTTCATAGTGAAGTATATTTATTTCGAATTTAGTATTATATATGGTTAGACTTCAATATGTATATGTGTTTGTTTGGTTAAAAATGATTATATAAATTCTAAATTTTTTAACATATTTATAATATGAATCTTATATCTTATAGTTTTAAATTTTACAATAGAGTTAATTCATAAAACGAAATTCGAATGTACTTAAAATATTTTTTATTTTAATTAATTTTATATTAATATACTAGTTTGATAACGATAATATAAAATTTTGTTATTGAAGATATAATCAAATTTATTTTGGAAGGATTGTCCTTTAAATAAGATCTATATTAACATATTCAAAATAAAATATGGTGAGTGAAACGTATTTGGGAACATTCCTATTAGATAAGGTGTACACTTTAACTACATAACCTACAATAAAATAAAATTATTCCATAATGATCTATCTTCAAATTTTATCGTTGGAATTAAAGAAAGTAACTTTGATAAAAAATGTTTTGTTTCAATGAAGGCCGAAACCCTTAATCGACACACATGGATATACATACATACATACATACATACATACATACATACATACATACATATATATATATATATATATATATTCAGTATGCACTTATATGAAACTTCATATTTACGTGCATAAATTATTTGTTACTAACATATGTGTGTATGTATATTGTTGGATTAGATGCGTTTAGCGGAAGCATGAAAGAGGCAAATTTCAAAAAAAAAATCCTTTATTTTAGCTATGCACAAGAACTTTAATATGTGTTGTCATGAATAACATTTGACGCATAAAATCATATTAATATAAGAGAGTTAATGATTTTCCCCATGGGTAATTATGTAATTGGTTACATATATCTAAATCTGTAACCGACCTTGTTCATAATATAAGTATTTGAATTTCATTATACACTTTATTATGCAACGATATAGTTAAGCAAGTAATTAAGGTAAAGTATATTAAATAGAAAATACTTAAATGGCATGTTATGTGATAATAATTGCACGGAGTTGTAATCATGAGAAAATTATCACAACATAAAATAAAATATTATTTTTAACACTTCTAGTCAAGATGTTTCAAGAAAGAGCATCGATACATCCGTTGAGACTAGAGTTCGTAACGCTCTTCAGATGTTGGGAAATTTATTACTCATGGCTATTGGAGGCACCAAGGGGTTATGTTCTACTAGTTTTTACAAAACCATGGAATGAGTTATTCAAGAGTATCATGTTGGTTAATAAAAATTAAGGTCAAAAAGGAAACCTCGAAGTAACAATGTTACACGGTTCTCTTGACTTAAGAACGCTATTAAGCTTCAAGTGGATACACCACTTTGGTTATAATTAAATCTTGGCATGGTGACCACCGAGCGACTATAGTTGGTATGAATTGAGGCGTTAGAAATGGAAAATTATTAAATAGTGAATTCGTCTCCTTAGTTGTATGAGGTTAATATCACGGTCTATTGTAGTCAATTCAAATTCAAAATTTCTAGCAAGAGAAGCACAATCAATAGTAAATGTTGATATTAAACCAAAGACTTTGTTTATGGACTAACTGAGTTGAATATGGATGGTATTAGAATTTTAATCAAATCAAACCATAAGTCCGAATGTGATATAGTGTTGATAAAGAGAATTGGTATAAACAACCGTTACTAAAAGGTACGGTTAAATGGTAAAACTAGATTTTACCAACAAAGATGTATAAGTAATAAATTCGAGAAAATTGTCATCTTATTATCTAAAATAATGAGTGAACGTTAATATTTGAATGGTTCGATATTAATCGCTACCTAGTTTCGCACCTATCAGTCACACAACCTTATTGGTAAACTCTACGAAATACCATAAGACTAATCAATTTAAAATTGCTATAAATTAATTAATATTTATGAAATATTAATTAATATTTATTTAATGTATTGGGTGTTATTAATAATTAATTGGGTTGTAACATCCCTCTACTTGGAGGCCCAAAACTAAGGGCTAGGGCGGTGACCAAATACGGCGAAGTTAGATTCGTTGATACACAGAAACACATGAATAGGGAAAAAATTTAAAATTCAATCAAAATCACATATCATTTCAAAATATTTCAATTCATTACATAATCCCAAATTCGCAAACCACGTTCAGAGAAAAAATATTTATTACAACATAGGCCTAAGGGCGACATGTGAAGATGCCCCATTGGCTAATCAGAGCATATACAGGAAATATAACAACATTGCCATTACAAACAACATATTGGAAAACAAAAAAGAAAAGAGAACTCAAAATAGCTATTGTGCCTCCTGCACGTCTCTGAAAGATTATTCGTCTTAAGAGGTACTTGAAAACCTCAACTCCAAATTACTCAAAATCAATTGAGCACCCGAGAGTTTAAGCGAAAACATAAACTTCGAGTCAGACATAAAAAATGGGATGAATAATAATCTACCATATCAAATCAGTTAAATATCTAGTAAGACCACGACGCTTAACGGAACGGGTTTCCACTAACTAGTATCTCAAAACCTTTATAAAACCATATATTGTGCTCCTGCATCCACAATGGTTAAAAAATTCAAAACAGTATAATATGATGATATGCAAAAATAGATGAATCAATTATGTATTACTAATCCCCATTCATTTTAGACTATTTGTCTCAATTATAGTTTCTAGAGTTACTATTAACCTATTAGTTTTCTTTGGCTAACTAATAACCGGTTAAACAATTATGGACTACCTGTCCAACTACATGTTTTTCATGGGATCAATGTGAACCTATTGGTAACTCTAATATCTTACTCTGATCCTTGTTTTCATGGGTTGACTAGGAACTTATTGGTGGCTCCAATATCCTTTCTCTTATCCTAGTTTCCATGGGTTGACTAGGAACCTATTGACATCTGTCAATGTTTCATCCGGATATAGTTTTCAAGGGCTAACTACAAACCTACTAGCCCCTGCCAGTATCAAATCATAGTTTTCATGAGCTTACTATGAACCTGTCTTTCTAACATCTTCCTTTATACATAGTTTTCATGCGCTAACTACGAACCCATTGGCCCCTACAAATATCTTTTCCTATACACAGTTTTCATAGGCTTACAGAGAACCTACTGGCCCTTGCTATTATCTTTCTTTTATATTTTAGCATCCGACATTCTGGTCTTCCCTACCTTTTGGATACGATTCTACTCATTTAGGAATTTATTCAATTTATATTCACTACTGGGTTAACCTAACTGGTTCTTCTATCCTTTAGCCTAAAATGCATTTACGACACCATTATAAAGTGAATAATCTCATATTAGACGAAGCAAGCATAACAACATAGTAATACCACTCATGTGGGTTTAAACATGGTTAATTCCATTAACCTATTACTTTATCAAAGATAGCTTCTTCTTAAAATGATTATATAAACTCCTTTAATTTAGCCACTGATTTTTCTTTTAGAAGTAGAGTTTGGGTTATAAAACCTTTTGATATCTTCGAAACCCGACTTTTGACTTCATAGGATGACCTCCTTCAAAAGCACTCAAAAATATTAGGCTCCTGCCTTTTAATACTTTAAAATCAACCTTTCAAAACCATTCCATTATATTAAAGTATTAGCTTTTAACTTTAGAAGCTTAGCTTCGAAACCAGTTGAAAGTACCCCTTTCGACACCGATGGAAGTAGCCCTTCCGAAATCATTGAAAATACCCCTTTCGAATGCATTAGAAGTACCCCTTTCGAAATCATTTACCCCCTTCTAAATCATTGGGTTTATACTTAAAATATTATTTGGCTCAAAGTGAATATAGGTGAAAGCATCTATTTCGAAACCATCCTTTATCATTTATAAAACATAAGGGAAACATGATGGCATCGGCACCATCTCTTTTGAAAGCACAAATCATCTGGATAAAATAGTGGAAGGTTGGCTTCGAAACCCCTTTCGAAATGATCACAGTCAAAACCCCTAACCCCATTCGAAAGCTATAGGAAGTGGATTGAACTTATAAAAAATGGTATCCTTTCGACAACATTGATGTCTTCAACTCCATCGAAAGGTTAAAGAATGGCGGCAGGGTATCATCTTGGTCGAAACCCTTTCTTTTAAAATATTCTTTCATAAGTAAAGGAACCTAGTCGACCCTTTCGAAACCTTTATAAAACCTCTTTCGAAACCATCTTCTTCAACTCCGACAAAGGCTAAAACAAAACAAAGGCAGACGCTTTTCATTTTAAAAACAAACCAAGGTTTCAACTCCTTCGGAAGCTATACTTTCGACACCTTACCTTTCGCATCCCTCCAATCCACTGTGTACGATCATGGTGATACCTTTTGTATTGATTTCGGAAAGTAGGTTTCGACTAAGATAAAGGCAGTGGCATCTTTGTCAAAAGGTGCTTTCCAAAGCAAGAGGAGCCTATTCTCTGAGTAAACCCAGTTTAGTTCTTTATAACGTAAACTTTTCACTAACTAACCTGCCATGTGTCAACATTAGATTGGTTGCCTCAATTTTTTAAAATTCTTTTTCAAAAATAACTATCGCTAATCTAGATCTAAACCACGGTTAAGTTAATTAATTAAGCCCTTCCAATTTTCGCAATGAAGTCTCACTTCTAAATCAATTTATTTTGCATAGAAAATCACCTTGGAAAAATCCCTAAAAATTCCAAAAATTAACTTTAATCTTGGTATCTAACATATCAAAATTTCAGATCCAAATTCTCAATATATTTATGAAAATAAGTTTATAAACCCAAATAACCATAATTTTCTTTGAAAATTCATAATAATCTTTCCATAGCTTGGAAAATTCTCAAAATTTAAATCCAACTCCAAAATCATGTTTTTCACAACACAAAATTTTTCGATGGCATTTAAACATCGTTAAATCCTAGTTTTGACCTAAAACCGTATAAATCCTCTTTTAAACATTCATGTTTTGACCATATAAATTGTAATTCATGCATATCATCATCCAATATATCATAAAAACGAATTTAGCCTTAAATCCAAGAACATATGATTCAAAACAAAATAGACATGAGATTCTTATTCACTTTGATCTAGATAAGGAGATTGGATTGAGATTGAGTTCTCCCAAGCTTGATTCTCTAGCTTTTACTTTGAGTTCTTCTTGTTAATGGCCTGCCTCTCCCTTGCATTTTAATTTTCAAAATGACGTGAATAAGAAGAAAAAAGTAGGAACGAATATATATAAGGGTGGAAGCTATGAACAGCAATTCCTAATATGCCCTTATGTGACTTAATTAACCAAAAACACATTCTTAAGCCCATTAATTCTATATTATGCTTGGACTTAATTAATTAATTCATGTCTTAATCCCCTTATCACTTAAAATTTATATTATTCTATTTAATTAATCTAATTAAATCTCCTGAATAATGTTATCAAAAATTAGGGTATTACAGGCTCCCCTCTTTAAAGATTTTCTTCCTTGAAATTCAGTATGGACTAACTACTAAATACAGCAATCATCTGTAACGACTCCTAACAAACATACTAGTCTACATGACTAGGAAATATATGTATAAATCTAATATTGACATACCCTCAAAGTCGATCAGGATAAGTATCTCGGATCCTGTCCTCTGTCTCCCAAGTACAGTCTTCTCGTTGTTGCTCCACTGAACTTTCACCAACTTAACTGTCTTGTTCCTCAATCTTTTCTCATCTCTCGTAACAAACCGAACTGGTTGTCTTACAAAAGTAAAATCAGGCTCTACTACCAAATCCACCAACTCAGTCTGAGGAATAGTAGCCTCAAGATCATGCACATACTTGCAAACATGAGACACATGAATACATTATGGACACATGCCATATTGCTCGGCAACTATACTCTGTATGCGAGCTTTCCAATTCTCTCTATAATCTAGAATGGACTAACATATCTCGGTGCCAGTTTTCCTGACTTCCCAAACCATACCACACCCTTCATCGGTGATACTTTAATAACAACCTTGTCTCCAACTGAGAACTCTAGGTACTTACGCCTTTTATCTATGTAACTCTTCTGTCTGAATTGAGCTTCCTTAATCCATTCTCGGATCAACTCAATCTTCTCTGACGCCTACAAAGCTTCAAAAGGCACCATTCCTATACTAGTCTGGTAACTATTATTGTAGGAAAACTCAATCAAATGTAGGTAATCCTCCCAAGATCCACCGAAGTCCAGCATACAAGCTCGCAACAAATCCTTGAGTACCATATTGACTCTCTGTCTGCCAATTCGTTTGTTGGTGATATGCGGTACTCATCTTGAACTTAGTTCCTAACACATCCTATAGACTCTTCCAAAATTCACTAGTAAATAAATCATCTCAGTCGTTGACTATGCTACTAGGAACTCCATGAAGTCTAACTATGTTCTTCATAAACAACTTTGCCAGAACAGGTGTCGTCCTGGTCGACTTTACTGGAATGAAATGGGCACCCTTGGTCATCCTGTCCACAATAACCTATATACATTCATTTCCTTTCCTCGATCCTGGCAACCCATCTATAAAATCCATGGATGTCGAATCTCATTTCCATACTGAAATCTCTAAAGGCTAAAGCAACCTACTCGGCTTCTGATGTTTGGCTTTCACTTGTTGACAGATTACACACTGCCTAACCCACAAGCCAACATCCCTCTTCATGCCTTCCAAATAGAAGCTCCTCTTCATATCTTGACACATCTTAGTCCCTTCAAGATGAATCGTAAACTTGGATCGATGACATTCCTCAAGGACTTCTCTTCTCAATTTCTCCACATCTAGAACACATAACCGTCCTTTCTTTCTCAACCATCCTCTCTGGTCAAGACAAAAATCTTTCAAATCATCGACCTCAAGCCTTCTGATGCACTCGGCTAATAATAGATCCTCCTTTTGTTTAGAATCAATTCCCTTGATCAATAAGGTCGAAATTCTAAAACATATCATGGCAGTACTCTGACTAGAACTAGCAGTCGATCTTAACTGCACACCACAACTGGCCAAATCTTCTAGATCCTTCCATTCTGCCAGCATAACCAACAACATATTCTGATGTCTTCTGCTAAGAGCATCTGCTACTTTATTACCTTTCCCTGGGGTATACTCTATACCAGAATCACAAGTAACTAAAAACTCCAGCCACCTCTGTTGTCTCATATTCAATTCTTTCTAAGCGAATAAGTATCTTAAAGACTTATGATCGGTATACAATTCAAATCTCTCCCCTAAAATATAATATCTATAAATCTTCAAGGAAAAAAAATCACCGCAGCCAACTCCAAATCACGAGTAGGATATCTTACTTTGTGCGGTCTAAGCTGCTTAGATGCGTAAGCAATGACTTTGCCCCTCTGCATCAACATTAGTCCCAATCCAGTCCCACACGCATCAGTGTATACTACCAACCCTTGGTTTCCATTATGAACTACTAATACTGGGGCATTGGTCAACAAATGCTTTAATTTAAGGAATTCTTCCTCACATTTGTTGGACCAAACAAACTGCACTTCCTTCCTAGTAAGTTTAGCCAAAGGTGCTGCTATCCACGAGAAATCCTTGATGAATCTCTGGTGATAACCAGCGAGTCCAAGAAAACTTCTGATCTCGGCCACCGTCTCTGGTCTCTTCTAATTGTTCATAGCTTCGATCTTATCTGGATCGACTGGCGACCCCTTTTCTAAAACCACATGACCAAGAAACTTAACCTCTTTCTTTCAAAAAATGACACTTGGAAAACTTCGCTTTTAGCATATTTTACCTCGGCGTCTCTAGCACAACTCATACCTCGGCGTCTCTAGCACAACTCTAAGATGATCTTCATGCTCTCTCTCATCCTTAGAGTATACCAAAATGTCATCTACAAACACCATCATGAATCTATCCATATACTCTTGGAAGACTCGGTTCATCAAATCAACAAAGAAAGTAGGTGCATTCGTCAATCCAAATGGCATCACTAACCATTCATACGACCCATATCTAGTCCAAAATAAAGTCAAAGGAATGCTTCCCTCTACCACTCTCAACTGAAAGAACCATGTCACCAAATCCAAATGGAAAAACACTTTGGGCCCACTCAACTGATCAAACATACCACTAATTCTTGGCAAAGGGTACTCATTTTTTGTCGTCCTTTCGTTTAGCTTACGATAGTCGATACACATCCTTAACAACACATCTAGTTTCTTCACAAACACGGAGGCCGCTCCCCAATGCGAACTGCTTGGTCTAATAAAATTCCTTCCTTCTAGATCCACTAGCTACACTTTTAGTTCCTTCATCTCTGTCGGTCTCATCCTGCTAGGTGGCCTACTCATAGGTTCAGCTCCTGGCACAAGATCTATCTGAAACTCAACAGCTCGTTTCGGTGGTAGTCTTGTGACTAGATCAAACAGAACTGCAAATTCTTTTGCAATTCGAACCTAACTTAGCTCTTCTTCCACTTCCATTGCACTTTAAAAAGCATAACAACTCCGATTAGAATTCCCTACTACGGTTATGACTATAAGGATGTCACAAAGATATCTCATCATCCTGGCATAATATCCTGGCCTCATACCTCCTCAACCAATCCATACCCAAAATGATTCTGAAATATAGAAAATCGAAAACATACATACTGCATGCAAACATATGACAAACAAATCAAGTTCTAACTGGTCACATCTCATCCCTAGAGTTTCATACCCTTCTATTGGATTTGCAACCCTTAAGGATGTAACAAGGTATAAGGTATCTAAGCATAACCTATCAACCAAACACTGAGATATAAATGAATGTGATGCACATGTATCAAAAAGTATCCTAATTGGAATGCCCTGAATCAAAAATGTGCCTTCCATACAGCCTTTCCTTTATCAGCTGCAGTAGGCTTAGTTGATGATCCAACAGCAAAAGCTTTCCTCTTGTCCGACTTGAATGGCTTTGGAACTGGTTCTTGTAATGCCCAACTTGATCATAGTTAAAGCATTTCACATTCTTCTTGTCCGCAGCCTTCTTTCCCTTGCCTGACCAACACTCATTTGCATAATGACCCTTCTTGTCACATTTGTAGAAAACCAAAGCAACCCCTTTTTGGGCTCCCTTCTTCTTAAAGAACTTCCTCTTCTTTCCTTAAGGACCCTAAGATTCAACTGGCTTTTCCCTAGCAGAAACAGCAAGCATCTCTTCATGGCGAATGGCCATCTCCACCACCAAATTGACAAGGTTCTCGAATATGGGTCACAGACATTCTATCAAGCTCAGGTCACAGTCCTCGAATGAGTCTTTCATTCCTTCTAACATCAGCGTCAACCATAGCATATCCATATCGAGATAGCTCATCGAACTTAGCAGCATACTCGATCGTTGACATCTCTCCTTGACCTAGATCCATGAACTACCTCATCAATGCCGACTTAGCGACCTCAGACAGAAACCTCTACTCAAACCTTCTCTTAAATTCAGCCCATGTCAGCTCTTTCTTCGGAACTCCAACGGTCACACTATTCCACCAAAGAAGCGCTGCCCCTTGCAACTACCTAGAGATTAGCCTTCTCTTTTTCCCATCATCCAAGTCTAGATCGGTACAGATCCTTTCACAACTTAATATCCAATTCTCAACTTCAATAGCATCCTCCATATCAACAAATGGTTTTCCACCCAGACTGGTATAATCTCTACTTAGCTTAACATACTTATTCCCAATAGGAGCTACAGGATTAGCTCCTCTAACATTACCAACAACTCCAGCTTGCAAAAGATTGGCCAACAACTGATACACTATCCCCGCATCTACTGGCGAATTTCCATCATCTACGTTGGCCTCAATATTTGGATTAGCATTAGGATGTTGACCTTGACTCCTCCTGGTTTTAGGTCGAGCATTTTCATTGACTGTGGTACTTCTTCCACCTAGATTTCCTCTTCCGTTACCTGCTTCTATATCTTCTTCTCGTAAATCTACATACGAGCCTTAGTAAGATATAGAAGAACGGTCTAAGGGAGAGGGGAACACGTACTTATATATATATATATATATATATATATATATATATATATATATCAAATACAAGTATGTTACTATAGCATTAACCCAAACCCTGGTCTTATTTTCAAATTCATTGGATTCTGTTTGAAAATTTTTTAGGTTTAACTTTTTTTTAAATCTATGCTCAGATGCCAACTTGTAACATCCCCCTACTTGGAGGCCCAAAACTAACGGTTATGGATGTTGCAGTCATCCATAGTTATTAATCCTTGGCGATCAAATATGGCGAAGTTAGATTCATTGATACATAGAAACACATGAATATGGAAAAAATTTAAACTTCAAACAAAATCACATATCATTTCAAAATAATTCCAATTCATTACATAATCCCAAACTCACAAACCACGTTCAAAGATATATTTATTACAACATACGCCCAAGAGCGACATTTGAATATGCCCCTTTGGCTGATTAGAGCATATATATGCAATATAGCAACTTTTCCATTACAAACAACACAGCAGAAACAAAAAAGAAAAGAGAACTTTGAATGGCTATCATGCCTCCTATACGTCTCCGAAAACTTATTCGTCTTAAAAGGTATCTGAAGACCTCAACTCTCAAACTACCCAAATCCATTGAGTACCCCAGAGTTTAAGGGGAAACATAAACTTCGAGTCAAACATACAGCCTAGTATGAATAATAATCTACCATCTCAAATAATTTAAATATCTAGTGAGACCATGTCATTTAGTGGAAGGAGTTTCCCCTCACTAGTACCTTAAAAGCTTTATAAAATCATATATTGTGCTCCTGCATACACAATGGTTAAAACAATTCAAAACGGTATAATACGATGATATGCAAAAGCAAATGAATCAATTCTGAATTAATCATCGCAATTCATTTTAGAATATCCATCTCAATTATAGTTTCAAGGGTTACTATTAACCTATTAGTTTTCATAGACTGACTAATAACCGGTTAAACAGTTAAGGACTCCCTGTCCAATTACATAGTTTTTATGGGATCACTATGAACCTATTGGTGACTAGGAACCTATTGGTGACTAGGAACCTATTGGTGACTTCAATATCCTTTCTCTTATCCTAGTTTTCATGGGTTGACTAGGAACCTATTGACATCTATCAATATTTCATCCGAATATAGTTTTGATATGCTAACTACAAACCTACTGGCCCCTGCTAGTATCAAATCGTAGTTTTCATGGGCTTGCTATGAACCTGTCTTTCTGACATCTTCCTTTATGCATAGTTTTCATTGGCTAACTATGAACCTATTGGCTCCTACCAATATCTTTTCCTATACACAATTTTCATGGGCTTACAAAGAACCTATTAGCCTCTGCCAGTATCTTTCTATTATATTTTAGCATCCTACATGCTGGTCTTTCTGATCTCCTGGATGCAACTCTACTCATTAAGGAGTTTATTCAATTTATATTCACTACTGGGTTAATCTAACTGCTTCTTATACCCTTTATCCCCAAAATGCAGTTATGGGTCCAATATAAAGTGAATATATTCATGTTAGAAGAAGCAAACAAAACAACATAGCAATACCACTCCTGTGGTTTAAACATGGTTAATTTCTTAACCTATTACTTTGTCAATGATAGCTTCTTTTTAAAATCATTATATAAACTCCTTTAATTTAGCCATGGGTTTTTCCTTTTAAAAATAGATTTTGGCTTATAAATCTTTCGATACCTTCAAAACCTAGCTTTCGACTTCATATGATGACCTCCTTCGAAAGCACTCAAAAAACATTAGGCTCCTGCCTTTTAATACTTTAAATTCAACCTTTTGAAACCTTTCGATTATATTAAAGTATTAGCTTTTAAATTTGGAAGTTTAGCTTTGAAACTAGTTGAAGTACCCCTTTCGACACCAATGGAAATAGCCCTTTCGAAATCATTGAAAGTACCCCTTTCAAAAGCATTAGAAATAAGCCCTTCCGAAATCATTGAAAGTACCCCTTTCGAAAGCATTTGGTTTATACCTAAAATGTTATAAGGGTCAAAGTGAATATAGGGGAAAACATCTATTTCGAAACCATTCTTTATCATTTATAAAAAATTGGAAAACATGATGGCGTCGGCATCATCTCTTTCGAAAGCACAAAACATCTGGTTAAATAGCGGAAGGTTGGCTTCGAAACCCCTGACCCTTTAGAAAGTTATAGGAAGTGGCTTGAACTTATAAAACGAAGTATCCTTTCAATAGCATTAATGTCTTCAACACTATCGAAAGCATAAATAACGACAGCAGGGTATCGATTAGGTCGGAACCCCTTCTTTTAAAACATTCTTTCATAAGTAAAGAAACCCAGTCGAAAGCAATCTTAAGTTAATGGCAACCCTTTCAAAACCATTATAAAACCTCTTTCGAAACCATCTGCTTCAACTCCGTCGAAGGCTAAAACAAAACAAAGGCAAGCGCTTTTTATTTTAAAAACAATCCAATGTTTCGACTCCTCTGGAAGCTATGTTTTCGACACATTACCTTCCACCTTCCTCCAATCCACTGCATACTATCATGTGATACCTTGTGTATTGGTTTCGGTAAGTAGGTTTTGACTAAGATAAAGGCGAAGACATTTGTGTCGAAAGATGCTTTCTAAAGCAGGCGGAACCTATTTTCTGAGTAAACCTAGTTTAGTTCTTTATAAAGTAAACTTTTCTCTAAATAACCTGCCACGTGTCAACACCAGATTGGTTGCCTCAACTTTTTCAAATTCTTTTTCAAAAATAATTGCAGTTAATCCAGATCTAAACCATGGTTATGTTAATCAATTAAGAACTTTCAATTTTTGCAAAGAAGTCCCTCTTTGAAAACAATTATTTGCATAGCAAATCACTTTGGAAAAATCCCCAAAAATTTCAGAAATTCACATTAATCATATTGTCTAACGTACCAAAATTTCGGATCCAAATTCTCAATATATTTACCAAAATAAATTTATAAACCTAAATGACCATAATTTCCTTTGAAAATTCATAATAATCTTTCCATAGCTTGGAAAATTGAAACCGGACTCCAAAATCATGTTTCTCATAATATAAAATTTCCACATAGCATTTAACGTCATTAAATCTCAGTTTTGACCTAAAACCATATAAATCCTCTTTTAAACATTCATGTTTAAACCATATAAATTATAATTTATGCATATCATCATCCATTGTATCATAAAACAAATTTAACCTTAAATCCGGGAATATATGATTCAAAACAAAATAGAGATGGGAATATTATTCACCTTCATCTCGATAAGAAGATTGGATTGAGATTGATTTCCCCAAAGATTGATTCTCTAGCTTTTATTTGAGTTCTTCTTGTTAATGGCCGACCTCTCTCTTGCATTTTAATTTTCAAAATGATGTGAATGAGAAGAAAAGGTAGGAACGAATATATATATAAGGGTGGAAGCTATGAACGACAATTCCTAATATGCCCTTATATGACTTAATAAACCAAAAACCCATTCTTAAGCCCATTATTTTATATTAGGCTCGGCCTTAATTAATTAACTCAAGTCTCAATCCCTTTATCACTTAACATTTGCGTTATTCTATTTAATTTATCTACTTAAATCTTTTAATAATGTTATCAGAAATTAGGGGTGTTACATGGGTGTACGTTTAAAAGTTATGTATGTACGTATCGATATATGATATCGATACACATTTAAAAACAATTTAAATGGTATTATTTAATTAATAGGTTTATAGTGTTCTTATGGACCATTTGGCCCATTTTATGGCCAGCCATAACTTGGTAAAGGGGTATTTTGTTTTTAAATTCTAGATATACGTCTAGAATTAATAAATAGGGGAATTAGTAAAGGAGGAGAATTTGTCTCCTCCTTTCCCCCATTAAACAACTATACCCCTTCATTTTCTCTTCTTGAATAGCTTTCCACCTTCATAGCCAGAACTCAAATCAATAACACATCAAAACAAATACAAATCAGGATACTCCCGGCTATTACAACATCCTAAGATCTTTTCAAGATGAATCTAGGAGATCCCATCGATCGACGAGTGTTTAAAGGAAGCATCCTTAAGGTATAACATCTTGTTGACTTTTTATGTAATACTTATTATGCATTAGATAGTATATACATCGATTCTATATGCACATTAGTTGTCTCCTATTTTATATATAGTTAAATTACGTCGATCTATATATGCTAATTAATTTGATGTTTAGAACATTGTATGTGCGTGTGTATTATGTATTATTTTAAATATTAATATTACTTTTTACTTATTTAAAATTATTATTTATTATTTTCAATTCATTTATATATATAACATGCTTTAAACTGGTTTAAAAATTAATTATATACATGGTAACTTTTGGATTTAGAAAAAAAAACAAAGTTTTTTATGCCATACATATTTTTTTTTATTTACACATATATAACTATATATTATACTAACGCTATATTAATTTACAAAGATACATATAGTGTTTTTAGATTAAAAAATAAATTTTATTGTCAGAAAGAATTAAATAATATAATATATGATTTAATAATTTTTATTGTTATAAAAATATATTTTTATTTCATTTTTAAATTTTAAATTATTTATGAAAAAAATTATTTCAAAATTTTTTTTTAGTATGTATATAATTTAATTTAAATTATTAAAACATATTTTATTTTGTATTTTATATTGAAATCAAATTGTTTTATTAAGTTAACATTAGATATTTAGATATCAAAATTGAATCCAAATTCTGTTGACTTAGTCAAATTTAATTAAAAATTATTTTTTATAACTCAAAATTTACTTATAAATTTATATATATTTATTATAAATAATACTCCAAGACAATCAATGCGGATATGAATGACAAAGTACGTTATAGATGCAAATCCCAACATCTATATACATATACATTAACTATGTACACATTATATGTAGCACATGCACATTGTACACATATGAGTATATAATGACATACTCATCAATATTATGTTATGTGGATTAATTTTAATAATATGCACTGATCAATCAAATCAAAAAAATTAAATAAAACTAGATTTTATTTAAATAATCCAAAATGGATCTAGTATAACCTATTAGACTTCATAGGCTACAATGATCCAAAATAGGTTTTTTGGAAATATACCTATTTCACTCACTGTAGACCGGCCTGATTCTAATAATTATATCAAAGCCCAAATGATTTATACGGTCTAAATTAGCATCTTTAGAGCTAGCTAATAATGCATACGTATCTATGGATGTCTTGAATAGTAGTGTCTAGGCTTAAGGTTGAATAATCAAGCATTCTTTTCCTTGGTGACTGGTCTGACCCAATGGGTAGAGTAAGTCGGGAAGGTTAGTTTAATTGTAATGACCCAAATTGATTTAGGCCTTGAACTAATTTTCAAATTTTAGTTCGAAATGTTTTCAAAAAGTGAAATTTGAATGTTAAATTTTACAAAGGTTATAAATTAAGTTTAAATTTTTCAAAAATGTTTTGAAAATAAAATAACTAATTTGGCTTTTAATATATATTTTATTTATTTGATTAATTAAATAAAATAATTAACTAAAAGGTTAATTAATTGAACATATATATATATATACACATATGTAACTATAATTGTTATAATTATATATTTATCTTAGGTTTTTTTAAGATGAACTATATTAAATTTTCAAACTAATTTAATAAATAAACGAATTTATTAGATAAAATTAATTGAAGTTAATTATTTAAAATGCATACATATATTGATATGTGTCTATATAAATAAACTACAAATGTTATATTTAATTATTTATCTTAAATAGTATTAAATAAATAATGTAAAATTTCAAACAAATTGAATTAATTAAATAGGATTTGGATAACAAAATTAAAATCAAAACTAATTAAACATGACTTAATTATGAATTAAATTCATTTAAATATGATCTAATTAATAAAATAAATATTTACATTATATAAGTTTACTAAATTATAACAGTTATAAATAATTAAACTTATATATCTTTATATGTATAAAATAACGTAACTAGAATTATAAGAAGTCCAACTTAGGTTTAAGGAATAAATATATATGAATTGTACGTATACCATGATTTCTAATGTGTCTGATACTTGAATCGTGAGTTTGTTCAATATTAAATAAAATATTCCTTAAACCGATATTACTGAATATAAATATAATAAAGATTATGAATCTCTAATATATAAATTTGTCCTCTACTATTTATATATTAATAAATTACTTACATTCTCTCTAGCAAACTCAAGTTAGAGATATTATGTGTAGTACTATCAATGTATTGTCCAGACGATGTAAGATACATGTAAGTATTTATTGAGAAAATTCATGGTACATGCATTATACATAGGTCATCGTGAATGTTAGGAGTGAGCGAATAATCTATTTCGTTTGGTTAAGCAAACTCAAGGTCAAAGTTGAGATTATGACAAAGACCACATGTTAGGAGTTATGTGTGTTACATCTGTTAAAATGTTATTTGTCGCTTGTCGGCCTGTGATTTGTCAAGAAAACTCGAGGTCAGAATCCTAAGGTGAAACGAAATGAACAAATTTAACCTTCTTGTAGGAATATATGTTATACAAGTTAAAATAATCTACTTTGATAAATTTGTACAACTAATATACTTGATAAAATGTTTATCTGTTGAAATATACAAATAATCTGAAATAAGATTGACAAAGAGATATAAAATATACTTACCAATAAATCCTTTACTCATGTTATCAATTCAAAGACCCATGCAACGACCAAATTATACGATCATCAAATATTCATATCTTGGTCATTTAAGTATTTATTTCTTCGAGACATGGTAACACCTCATATACTGTAATTAATTAATAAATAGTAAACAAGGGAAAATGGAATTTTTGCAAATCTCATAATTTGGCTATGAAACTTAAACCATTGTGTAAGTGACGTTTTTTTGATCAATTTAATATATATATGTTTTTCAATCGGAGTTCAAATGGAAAAGTTATTAACGTTTGATGTTTTAGCATCGAAAATAACTATATATGTAAATATGATAATAAGATCAACTAAAACTAATTAGATGTTAATAATTTTCCACATTCAAATTAAGATCTCAAAGGATTTACAAAATGAGTAAGAATTGAGGGGATCAATTAATAGAGAGGAAATAAAGAAATATAATGGAACAAAAGAGGAAATATAGTAATGAAACCATTTAGCATTCAAATTTACTCATGTTGAAAGGGCATAGGTCAACCCAGAATGAGCTCAGGTCGACCATAAGCGGTCGACCATAGGGGTGGGGCGATCGACCTATATATTTGGGGTGGCGGTTTTAAATTGCTTTTCAACATTTCAGATTTATTTTAGTTTCATCCAATGGTTAGCGCGGATTTGAACTCTATAAATAAGGACCTGGGGCTTCACTTGCAACTCATTATTTTCTAATGAGTGTGGAAGCTCTGTCATTTTCTTTACTCCTTCGAAATTTGTAAATACACAAAATTAGAATAGATTGCATATATATACTTTGGAGAGGAATAGAAAAGAACAGAGAATATGACATAGGTTCAAATCAGATTACTACATCAAAGGTAAACTTTGAGATCTGGTTTTAATTAATAATTCTAAATCTAAATCCCTTCTCCCTAATCCAGTTTCTAATGAGATCTGTATAAATATTATTAGTGGATCCACGTAAGGGGTCAAAAATGGAGAATACAGATAACATGTTTAGATCTAGATTAGATCTAGAGATTTGGAAACACTATTAAAGGTTAGTGAGAATATTATATATTTTTACATAATATCAGATTATGTTGTTGTGGTTTTAGTCCTATATGTTTGAGAATTGAATTTAAATTGCAATAAATTCACATACATGAAATGTTGAAGACTATAAACTTGCCTACAAATTTGTGTTGATATTACAGAAGTGTAATGATTATATTTAACTCTATAATTACGTAATGATTTTTAATTATACGTTGGATTAATTAACTGAATCATAATGAATTGAAAATCCATTTATTTGGTATTGATGAATGAGACTGAAAATAAAGTTAATTAGACTTTTTGTAGTGATGTTTTAATTTATTGGAATGTATATTATTATAAGTGGATTTCCACATATTGTCAAGATTAAATTTAGTAAAAATGGGATGTTTGAAATAATAAGGAACAAATATATGCCTTTAAAAGAAAGAGATGTAAAAAAAAAAGATAGTTGATGTATTTTTTATTGTATATTTCAATAAATAAAAAGAGAATTTCTTGTAATTATAAACATCGCACAAACCATATTTTTTGGACAAGATATGGAAATTTGCTAAATAATAGTTAACTGTAAAATTTAAAATTCTAATTTATTAAAAGTAGTAAATTCTAAAAGTGGAATATTGAGACAAGACTGAAACCAAAAGGTAGATAAAATGGAAGCTAATGAAAAAGGAAGTTCGAGTGATAAGCAAAAGAAGAAGCTGGGAAATGAAATTGATGTCTGTATTAAGTCTGATATTCAAATGAAATGGATTAATTTGCTTAAAACAAGTAAATTGAAAGATGTCTGGGTCAAGTCTGATAATTAAATGAATTGTAATAGAAATCAAAGGTTGAACTAGTGAATGTTGTTGCAACAATATTGAAGACTGAAAATGAGTTGCGGTGAATAAATTTAATAAAGTAGAAGATAAACGCATAATAAGAATAAAGACTTAAAGCCAGGAGTAAAAGATGCAAGGAAATTAAGAAAATGAAAGAATAATGAATATGCATTAGTCTGAAATATGTATATACATAGCCTTAGATATGTTTTATGACGGGTGTGAGTAATTTTAAATTGTCTGTTATAATTATAAAGATTAAATAACTGAAGGTCGTTAGACTAGATTGGGATGCTAAAAACATATCCAACCAATAGGACTCGTGCAGAGTGTACATTTGTATATAGCTAAAGGGATACCATCAGGTTAGGTGTGCTTGGATTAGGACCTTTATAATTGTAGGCACCGGGCGGACCTTTTACGAATAGCGAGACTGTATAAGGACTAGTGGTCTGTTTTAAATTTTTCTACGGAGGGTATTGCCGTGATTGCACTAGGCAATCTAAATGTGATGGATGACATCGTACTTTATGCAACAGAGTGCACAAAAGGTTGGCGTGCGTAGGTATTAAACGAGTTGCAACAAGGTGCGCAAAAGGCTGGCATACGTGGGTACCAAAACTAGGGGTAGGAATTGCATATTTAGCGAGCTCATCATCGGTTCCTTGTGGTCAACGGGAAGGACTGGGTTACACCTAATTGGTCTTTGCCGCTTACTAGGATTGATTAAGTTGGGTTATGCACCACCACAGTTGTTTGTTAGTTTGTTTAATAGGACAAGGCTAGTTAACCCATACAAACATTTCTTCAAGACATGGATAGGGTGGATGTTCGTGGGGTCAGAAATCCAAAACAAGAAGTAGACAAAGGTGCGTGGAAAGATGGTGTACATTGTGACAAGTCCCCGAAGAACACATGGCCTCATGGACAAGAGGCCGTTGGTGCACATGGTAGGATTGCCTCAGGTGATACAACGATCATGATGTAGCAAGGCGATGGATCCTTCCAAGATGCTTAGTGGTAGATACTAGTGAGGATAGTTTCTAGGTCTATTAGTGGACGGTAGGATATATATATATATATCTGTGTGTGTGTGTGTGTGTGTGTGTATTTCTACATGATGTAGATGGGTATGATTCGTGCATAGTGATGGAGTTGTAGGGATTAATGATAAGTCCAATATAATTAGAAATAGCGAGCAATCGACATAAGCTAGTGTTATATATAAGATGTATAATTTATCGATCACCAGAACGTTGTTCTCACCCTCTCTTCATTACAACCCATAGGGTTTAGAAGGGCAGGTACTGGTATTGATTAGGAGCAGTTGTCTGGCTGAGGCTCTTGACATTTGCGATGTCGATTTTTGATCGGTAATTATATTGATCTATTATATTTACTTATTTCGATTGTGAGTTATTATCATTAGTGCTCTGATATGATTTCTCTTTGCAGGAAACCAAACCAACAATCCATATTTTGGTAAATTTGGGTTTTGGGTTAGCGAAAAATCCAGGCCCACTGGAGTGCGAGTTGTTGCATTTGGTATTAGAGCTTAGGTTAGTCGATTCCTGAAAAGTTAGGAAACGTTAGGTAAACGTATTTATATTTTTCCTATAAATATAGTGTTTGCTAAAATCCCAAGGATTCCAACTATAGAGTGGTTACATATGGAAAATTCCCTAAAACTGGATGGTACATGGCTCTCTAGTCGGGCTTTTATAGCCCAATGATTGTTGATCCCCGTTTTGACTGTCGATTGTTGATGTATAGTAGATCCTGATAAAGGAAAAACAAGGGTCCATATGTTATAGATAGTGGAAGGTGGAGAAATTTCTGAAGAAATGTGTGAAATGGTCACTCTTAATTAATGATTGTATTTTTTGGATTTGGAAAGAAGGATGTTCTTAAGAATAGTTAAAAGTCCACTTTGTGTCCAAACCAATAATAAGTAATATTTGAAAATTGAGAAAAGGTATAAGTTTCATACTTTAAGAAGGACTTTTTATGAAAAAGTAAGTATTGAATTTTGGAGAAACACACACATAGTAAAGATATTGTAAGTACACACACACACACACATATATATACACACACACACATATATATATGTGTATATATATATATATTGCTAATTCGATTTTAGTAAAGGAAATTTTATAAGAGAATGTTTTCTTTTGAAAAGAAATGATAAAGCAATATAGCTCGTGGATCTATGTAATGAAAGTTTTTAAGATATTAAATATTTTTACGGATGGACAATATGAGTGGTATATTAATCGAAATAGGGTGAATGTTATAGAAAAGAAGACTTAGGGTCTTAAAAATTAACATATAAGTTGATGCACTACAATAGTTTAAGAAAAAGGATGGTAAATTAAGAGAAAAATAGTTGGAATTAGTGCAGTTGGGGCCGAAGAATTGGATAATAGGAAGTTAGGAAGTATAAATGAAAGGGAGGTTTGATTTATTATAACTAGGTTGGGATTTGACATATTTTAATTCATTGGAATGAAAAGAGATAACAAAATAAGTTTCTATGAATCAATCAAGTTACAAATAAAGGTATTTTGTTTAAAATAGCAAGGAACGTAAATGCAAAGGAAGAGATGCACAAAATATAAAAAATTTCGTATTTTATACTATCTATTTCAATAAAGAAAATGAAATATAATTCCTTGTAATTTCACACAAAACACAAATTATCTTTAAAGTGATTCATAGAAAATTATAGCACTAACGATATCTCTTGGAGGGAAAAGTAGTTCCAACATATTAAAATGTAGGATCCTGAAGTATAATAAAAGGTATTAGTAATTATATTAAAACAATGCCGGTAACCTAATTAGAGAAGCGGAACAAAGGAAAATGAACATTTTCCATTATTATGCGCATTTATTTCTAGTGTCTGTAGAAGTCCCCCTTTCATGATGTTAGAAACTCTTCCAAATATTGGATGTACAGAGAGCGTGAGATGTAAGAAAAGCAATAGGATGATAGTTGTCCTTATCTACCCCAATTTTTATAATTGAAAAGTTATGAAAGATGTTTTGGAAATATGTAAAATGTATCTTTGAAAGATATGATTTGGTGAAATAAATAAGTTTTTTCAATAAAAACTTAATAAATGGCTGAACTAAAAATCTCAACTTTTTGATAAGAGTTAGAATGGTCTTTAAAAGAATAAGCTGATTTTATTTTAAACTTAGAATTGTTAGCATTCCCCTTTATAGTTTAGTGAATAAGTTAATTCAAAAATCTTAAAATGTAAGTTTTGAAAAAGGTTATGACACCAAGTATTTTTTTATTTTAATAAAAGTTTCTAAGTAGCGCTTTTAAAGAAAGGAGTTTTGACATTAAATATTTCAAAAAACTTGAAGTTTTAATTTTTGGAAAAAATGATAAAGACCAAACTAGAATTTTAAATATGGAGTAGATAAGAATTAGTGCCTTGGTGAGATGAAAGGCTATGAAGGAGATAGCAACGACTACTTTTGGAATAGTAACAAGGGATCCCGTAGAGTGTGCAGAATACTAGAAAGATCCTAGGAATGTTGTGTTGATATGTGTGTAATCCATAAAGAGGGTATTGTGGTACATTTCTACATGTTTTTAAATATGCTTGTATGAGGATTATGAATAAATGGAATATCAAGGATTGAGGATACTATCAAAGGAATGTCATTAAGAGAAGATAGTAACATACGGTAATGAGATGGTAAACGCACACGAAGGATATTGGTAGACCTAAGTTGGGGAAGAAGTGAGGAAATTGGAAAGGTTGTTTTCCCAAGCTTAGTTGTCATTTAATACGAAGATTTCAAAGACTGTATTTCTTATCCACTGCAGTGAGAAGAGGCATGGTTATTTTATAATTGGTATGGAGTGGAAAATATGTATAGACCCCATTCATCGGAAGTGTTAAAGGGAGGATAAGGTATGAAGGTTGTTGTAGAAGGATGGCATGTTAGAAAGGTATGTTCTTGTAGTAGTAGTTGTTAGTGGTGTTGTGTTTCTTTTCAGTGTTAGTTTCACTTTTGTGGATTGTAAGCATTAGTTTTGCTATGAACTGCGTAAGTTTAGGGAAATATTCTTTTTATGTGTTTTCTAAGTGGACAACAATGATTTGAGAAAACAATAAAATAAAGAAATTTCATGGAGCCACTTAACTAATGTGGGGAAAAAAATAGTTGAAGCTGGAAATTAAGAAATTTTATTTAACTAACTACTAAATAGACAAAAAATGAAAAATATAGGTTTTGGAAAGATTGGGAATTTTTCAGAAGGTCGATTTCCATAGACAGAGGACAGGGGCCTGGAGAGGTGAGCCACGAGTCTGTGTTCCTGTTCCTCAATGACAGGACTGAAATTTCGAATTAAACATGTGTACTGGTTGATATTAATATGAAAGAAAAGTTTTTGGAAACTTAAAAATTTACCGCGCAATTGAGTGGAGTCCATTATGGATGATAAACTATTGGCAAAACCTTGATGTCAGAAACGAGGAAAATTATTTGTAAAATATAATTATATATTTTGAAAAAGAAAATTTTTATGAAAAACTTGTTTATGAAAAGTTTTCATTGTAAAAATTTACATATCTTTGAAAAGATTTTAAAAGTTAAGGTTTTTAAGCTTTAGAAATTTTAAAATACCACATCCTGACATTGGAAAATAGCCGGTAAATTGATTATTGCAGATTTTACAGTGTAGCAGTAGTTGCAATAAAATGGATACAATGAGCGATGAGGAAGCTAGTTATTAATGGAGCATTTTCTCTGTATACCTTCTCGATGAGTGAAAAGTTAAAAAGATGATTTTTGAAACAGCAATGTTTTTTAACTTTAAAAATAAAAGTTACTTACGTGAGCTGTACTTGGAAAAGTGGGAAAATGATTGGAGGCAAAAGAGTAGGTCCAAGGTATAGGGACGAAAGGGCACATAAGAAAAAGGTGGAAATATGGAATTTTCCATCTAGACCCTTTCCAAGCATAAGAAAATATGTTTAGAAAAATGAATTTCTATAAATGTGGATGTTAGCGATGGAATGCTAGGAAATTGGATAGTAAGTTTTGAATGAAAAATTGGTTGAACTATGCTTCTATTTATAGGAGTGTGAAAAAATTTAAGTGAAAAACCATTTTGATTTTTCAAAAAGTTGCATTCATGTAGAACTGCCAATATATTTAGGATGCTAGCATCATATTTTCACAATTGATTAAAAAGAAATCATTCATATAGAAAGCGCTGATACGAAATTATTGTTCATACATATCATATGTATTGTGATGCATTGTGCATATGTATATGGATTGTTGCAAAATTGGTTGTATATGAATTGATTGCCGGTGCAGAATGGATGTGCGATGGTTTATAACATTGACCCCTTGCGGAATTTTGGGGTCGAAATTCTTTTAGAGGGGAGAATGTAACACCCCGCGTTTTTACGTTAATTAATTAATAAATATTTTACAGTGGAAAATGGAATTTTTGCAAACATAGGAATTTAGCTACGAAACTTGCATCATTATTTTCGGGGCGATTTTCTAATCAATTTTCATATATAATATTTTTTGATCGAAGTTCAAACGGAAAAGTTATTGATGTTTAAATTTTTAGTGTTGAAAATAGTTATATATATGAATATGATAATAAGGTCAATTAAGGCTAATTGGATGCTAATAATTGTCAACATTCAAATTAAGATCTCAAAGGATTTATAAAATGGGTAAGATTTGAAGAGATCAATTAACAAAGAGGAAACAAAGTAACGTAGTGGAATAAAAGAGGAAACATAGCAATGAAATCATTTAGCGTTCAAATTTACTCGCTTTGGAAGGGCATAGGTTGACCATGAATGAATCCAGGCCAACCAAGAGCGGTCGACCATAGGGGTAGGGCGGTCGACTCGTATATTTTTAGTAGATACTATAAATTCTTTTTAAACGTTTCAGATTTAATCTAGTTTTATCCAATGGTTAGCGCTGGTTTTCACTTCTATAAATTAGGACCTAGTGCTTCACTTCCAACTTATTATTTTTTAATGAGTGTGGAAGCTCTACCATTTTTTTCTCCTCCAAATTTATAAATACACAAAAATATAATAAAATTGCACGTATACACTTTAGAGAAGAATAGAAAAGAATAAAGGATAGGAAATTGGTTCAAATAAGATTACTATGTCAAAAGTAAACTTTTAGATTTGGTTTTAATTTATAAATCTAAATCTCTTCTTCATAATTCAATTTCTAATTAGATATGTATAAATACTGTCTATGGATTCGAATAGAGAGTCAAAATTGGATAATAAAAATAATGGAGTTAGATCTGGATTTGATCTAGAGATTTGGAAACGCAAGTTAAAGGTGGGTGTGAATATTATATAAAAATATTTTTATATAATACTAGATTATATCATTGCAGATTTATTCATATACGTCTGAGAATCGAATTTAAATTGCAATAAATTCACATGTATGAAACGTTAAAGACTATCAAATTCCCTACAAATTTGTATTGATAATTACAGAAGCGTGATTAGATTTAATTCTGTAATTGCAAAATGATTTTTAATTATCGATTCTACGCCGGATTAATTAACTAAAAAATAATGAATTAAAATTTCATTTTATTTGATATTAATGAATGAGACTGAAAATAAAATTAGTTAGACTTTTGAATTTTTGTGATATTTAGTTTATTGGAATGTAAATTATTGTAAGTGGATCTCCATTTATTGTCGAATTTAAATTTAGTAAAAATGGGATGTTTGAAATAATAAGGAGCAAATATATGCCCTTTAAAGAATGTGATGTACAAAATAAAGATAGTTGTTGCATTTTGTATCGTCTACTTCAATAAATAAAAAGAGAATTTCATGTGATTACAAACATCGCACAAACCACCTCTTTTGGACAAGATATGGAAATTTACTGTGTAACAGTTAACTATTAAAGTTTAAATTCCAATTTATTAAAATGTGGTAAATTCTAAAAGACGAATATTAAGACAAGACTGAAACCAAAAGGTGGATAAAATGGAAACTAATGAAAAAAGAAGTTTGCGTTACAGGCGAGTAAAAGAAGCTGGAAAATGAAATTGATGTCTGGATTAAGTCTGATAATTGAATGAAATGGATTAATTTGCTTAAAACATGTAAATTGAAAGATGTCTAGGTTAAGTTTGATAATTAAATAAACTGGAACAGAAATCAAACGCTGAACTAATGTATGTAGTAGCAACAATATTGATGATAGAAAATATGTGAGGCAATAAAGAAAATGAAAGAAGAATATATATATATATATATACATGATTCTGAAATATGTATATATGTAGCCTTAGATATGCGTTTATGATAGGTGTTTATAATTATAAATTATTTGTTATACTTATAAATAATAAATCACTGAAGGTCGTTACGCTGGGACGGGATGCTAAAAACATATCCAACTAATAGGACCCGTGGAGAGCATACGCCTACGTATAACTGAAGGGATACCCTCAGGTTAAGTGTGCTTGGATTGGGACCTCCGTAATTGCAGGCACCGGGCATACCTTTTACAGATGGTGAGACTGTAAAAGCACTAGTGGTCTATTTCAAATTAAGTATTGCCTTGATTGCACTAGGTAATCTAAATGGATGATGGGTGAGATCAGATTTATGCACTAGCGCACGCAAAAGGCTGGTGTACGTTGGTACCAAACAAGTTGCAACAGGGTACACAAAATGCTGGTGTACGTGGGTACCAAACTGCGGGTAGGAGTTGCATGTTTAGCGAGCTCATCATCGGTCCCTTACGGTCAACATAAGGGACAATATTACACCTAATTAGTCTCTACCACTGATCAAGGTTGATTCGGTTGAGTTATGCACCGCCACAATTATTTGTTAATTTTTTTGACAGGGCAAGCTAGTTAACCCATACAGAGGTTCCTTCAAAACATGGATGGAGTAAAGGTGCATGGGGCTGGAAATCCACCATAAGAAACAGATAAAGTTGCAAGGAAGGTTGGCGTACGTGGTGAAAAGTCCTCGAAGAATACATGACCTCATGGACTGGAGGTCATCGGTGTGCATGGTAGGATTTCCTCAGGTGATACGACGACCAAGAAGTGGCGAGGCGATGGATTCTTACAAGGTATTGAACGGTAGATACTAGTAGGTTAGTATCTAGGTCCATTAGTGAACGATGGGATATATATATACACATACATACATGGCGTGGATGGGTACGATTCATACGCAGCGATGGAGTCGTAGCGACTAATGATAAATCTAACATAACAGGAAATGGTAAAAAATGGCATAAGCTAGTGTTATGTATGAGATATATAATTTACTAGTCACTGGAACATTGTTCTAACTCCCTCCTAATCACAACCCACGGGAT
Organism: Allium cepa; assembly: GCA_030765085.1. Taxonomy (NCBI): domain Eukaryota; kingdom Viridiplantae; phylum Streptophyta; class Magnoliopsida; order Asparagales; family Amaryllidaceae; genus Allium; species Allium cepa. The sequence continues at coordinate 438,262,275 of CM060943.1, forward strand.
TTAGAAGGGCAGGTACCGGTATTGATATTCGAAAACCACATCGAATCTTTGTGATGGATCTTTTATTTAAAAGATCAAAGTGGAAATTTTTTGTGATTTGCTTGAAATCTGAATGTAACACTTATTTTTAAAAATAAGTGCTCGTTATTCGGATTAGCCAGGAGAGGACTTTGTGTTATAAACCCATTCCGAATAATGATACGATGAAATGGGATTGCATTTGAAGACGGTGGAGAAGACCGAGTGTTTTTGAGAATGATACGATAACATGTCGAATGACTCTACACCGAGTTGCTTCGGAATAGAGATATCCATATGTGATGGGGAGTCCAATCAGGATTGTGGATTCCCGGATTCCAAGGGCTTCTTTGGAAGTGCCTTTATTCCGTTCGAACTCGGAACTGACTTGTATGGTTGTATGTCTAACATAACACTTTGAGATATAAAGCTGATTTCTATCAAATACATTTCTGTTGGTGGCAGAGAATTTATTCTCTTAGCTTAACACCCTTCTCTGAGACGTACGAGCTCAGAGGTTATGTAGTTGATGATTATTAGTGATATACTCCCAATTTGGTAGTGTTGCATGTTGAGTGCTGCTGATCATTTGTTGATCGAAGCATGCCTTTTGTGAAAAGCGTAGCTTTGAGGACGAGACTTCGTCGAACCTCACAACCCAATAATGGTCGAAACAGGAATGTTGTGGCAAGGTTATTAGGCGTCGCGCCCCTAGGGTATGTCCATTTTCTTTTGGATAAGAGGTGGTATCATGGTATGGAGCCCAGATATTAACTGTGTGGCTGTTTCTATTTTTTGGTGAATCCTGGGATAAAGGTCGGTAACGACTGGGGATGGCATACTTGTAGGTGTTACTTCCGGGCAGGGGTAACCCGGCCTTGTGTTGGCAGAGAGCCAGTTATGTTCTTGGGGGCGTCCCTCTAGAGGCGTCCTATTTGGTAAGGAATTTCCTTAGCCTGACCATTTGTTGGAAATCCAAAGAAACAATACGCGCCATATACGGTTTTAGTTGTATAACCTGCCATGAAATGTGGCGGTAACATGCTATTGAACATGGTAGTTGTATTAGGCATAAATGCGAAATGTCTATGCTGGCTAAGATTAATATTATACTTTCGTTCCCACTATGCATAATGAAACGACCCTGACTCGACCTTCGAAAATCGGCACCGAATACGACACTCGTATTCAAATGCTGCAGATCCAAACGTTGAATCTGGTTCGCCGGAGCTTATAACACATTAAGTACAACACAGCGGAAGAAATGAATATATCAACACACAACATTGATACAAAATCTGATACAATATGATACAACAGATGATACAATAGATATCAATATACATCAAAGATATGATACAAGACAATAGCAGCGGAAAGAAAAGATAACACCAGCAGGGGAATAATGTCTCCAATATGGTCTTCAAGAGAGAAGAGAGATAGAATCCAAAACTATAACTCCATCTCCAAAGCACCAATCCAAAAATAGCTCAAACTCCCAATAACGATGCATTAAGATAAGCAAGTGCAGTCGTGATCCAAAGACTGGACTAGCTCCAGATAATCTACTAAACCTGTCTATCTGAAAAACCCAACTCTAGACTGCCCGTGTGGGAAAATTATGGGCACCCAGAGTTGAGGAAAGGAACAATAAACTCTAGGTCAGTTGTGTGACTGGTATGAGCAAACAAAAACAGTTTATCTTTAAAAACAAACAACCAAAATTTTAAAATAAAACCGTAATGCTTTTTGGAAAATGAAGCTACCATAAGGCCTCCCGCCACACACACAATGCAAATGCAGAATTGGAGGAGATTTCTCCTTATGATAGTCAAATATGCTTGATACGAGAAAATTTCTTTGATATTATTACCAGTGCAGAGTGTTGAAAAACCATTTTGAAAGTATAATATTAATCTTAGCCAGCATAGACATTCCGAACTATGCCTACTATAGCTACCATCTAAACAGTGGTGACCACCATAAGTAAATGGCAGATTCAATAACTAAGACCGTACAAGGCGCGTATTTGAAGATTGGATTTCCAACAAATGGTCAGGCTAAGAAATTTCCTACTGTCCATGGGTACGCCTCTGGCAGGACGTCCCGAGAATCTAACCGGATCTCTGCCAACACAAGGCCGGGTTACCTCTGTAACTAGGTAATTACTACACAAGCATGCCATCCCCCGGTCCTTTGGGACCTTTATCCGAGGCGCCTCTCAACCACAAATCAATCACAAAATAATAGATTTGCAGTGACCACATGAGTAAAGTATCTGGGCTCCATACCATGATACCACCCTTTTACAGAAGGGAATGATACACCCTATAGGGAGCGACCATCATAACCTTGCTGCATCTTTCCTGTTTCGACCATTTCCGGGGTGTGAGGTCCTGATGCAATCTCGTCCACCAAGCTACGCTTTATACAAAAGTCATGCTTTGATCAACAAATGATACACAGCAGCACTCAACATGCCACACTACCAAATTGGGAGTATATCGTTGATAACTATCAACTACATAACCTCTGAGCTCGTACGTCTCAGAGAAGGGTGTTAAGCTAAGAGAATAAATTCTCCACCACCAAGCAGAAATGTATTTGATAGAGATCGGTTTTATATCTCAAATTGTAATGTCAAACATAAAATCATACAAGTCTTTTCCGGGTTCGAACAGAACCGAAGGCACTTCCGAAGAAGCCCTTGCAATCCGGGTACCCACAATCCCGATCGGACTTCCCAACACATATGGAGCACTCTATACCGGAGCAACTCAGTGCAGAGTCAATCGATAGGTTATCCTATCATTCTTGCAAATACCTGGTCTTCAACACCAGTCTTCAAATGCAGTCCATAACGTCGTATCACTATTCGGAATGGGTTAAATGACACAAGGTCCTCTTCCGGCTAAATCGAATAGTGAGCGCAATATTTAAAAACATATGGATATGGGATTTTAGTTAAGTCACAACTTTAAAATCCAAAACTCCCCTTTCAAATGGTTTAAATCAATTACATTTCAAACTTTAAACAAAAAGATTTATTTCACAAATTTCACCCAGTTTCACAAAGATCCATTCATAGATTTCAAAACGACTTCCATTTCAATTGGATTAACTCATTAAATCTTTAAATCAAAGATTTAAATCATAGCTTCCAACCGTTTCCTAATATTTATTCATAACTTGGAAAACCATTTTCATTTTAGACTTGAAATCCTTTTAACACCAATTGGAAGTTCATTTCTTATGTAAAAGCTTATATTATTTGAAAACAAATAGTTTTCGTTTCAGAAAAATCCAATTATATTTACACGAGTTAAAGCCCTTGAATTAAATTCAAATTCCCAAATTAATATCTTTAAATTGGTTTAACACATGTATAACTTGTACAACATCTTTAATCCCTAGTTTCCAAACATAGAATTCAATTTTCAAATTTTGAATTTAAATCAAATTTCAAAAATAAATCAAGTTATTCAAAAATAAATTTATCTATGAAATTCTTTTTCAAAAACTTTTTATATTAAACCCAATCCATTTCCAAAACCATTGGATTCAAAAAATTCAAAATTTAAAACTATTTCAAAAATCTGTGACTTAACCAATTTCCACATGAAATCCATATTTGTGTGTGTATAGGGTGGTCCAGGGTTTACCACAAAAGAAGTGCAACATCATCAATCAGCACAGATTCAAATACAGCAATGTATTTGATAAGTGGTATAAACTATAACGCTTATATTTGATAAGCGGTATAAACTATAACGCTTATCTTTTATTCACAGATCACAGATATATATCACAGATAATAATTTACGTCAAACACAGCTCAAATCAAAACAGAGCATCACAATTAGGGATATCAAATAATTCAATCATCCAATGGAATCCAAACATCCATAGGTAAGGTCAATTAATCATCTGATTAACTTAAATAAGATTAATCACTAATCCTGGTTAATTAACGTTAATTAATTACAAATTACTCCAATTAATTAACCTTTAATAATAAGTTAATTAGCCTCAATAAATTAATTAATCCTTTAATTGTTAATTAATTAACCTTAATTAATAAAACAATTAGCCTTTAATCATTAAATAATTAACCTTTAATTAGTTAATCATTCTTTAATTAATTATCCTTAATTAATAAATGAACTCTTAATTAATAATCACCCCTTAATTACTTTCATCGATTAATTAACCTTTAATTAATTAATCATTCTCAAAATATTTACTTCAATTAATTAATCACATTAATTAATTATTCTTAAAATTAATTAATCTTTAAACACTTGATTAATCAATCTTTAATCATTAAATAATTAACCTTTAATTATTTAATTCACCATTTAATTAGTTATCTTTAATTAATTAATTAACCCTTAATTAATTAATCATCATTAAATTAATTATCCTTAATTAATTATGATAAGTGATTATCCCTAATCAATTTCATTAATTAATTAACCTTTAATCCTTTAATAGTTACCCTTAATTAATTATCTTTCAAATCATAAGTTAATTAACCTTTAATTATCAACTAGTTATTCTTTGCTTACTTAATTATTCCTTAAATTAAGTAATTATTCTTTAAATCGTTAAGTAATAAATCTTTTAATTATCCACATTCATTTAAACATAATTTCATAAATTAAAACATTAAACTTCATTTGAAGGAACGTTTTGGAATTAATTTCATAAATGAACATAACATCATTATTACTTTAATAAAACAACTTTAAAAATTAAATTTAAAATTTTAAAACTTTGAAATACTTGTTTTAAAACTTGTCTCAAATGAATTTACTTTGAAAACTAATTTCACATTCATAATGCTTTTAAAACTTGGTTTATTATTTCTTTTGAAAAACTATTCGTTTTTAATATACTTTAAACCTTCGTTTCAAACTTGCTTTTTTTACACTTGAACATTTCCTTTTGCTTAAAACTTATTAGCTTCAAAAGAAAACCCGAGTCAACAACTAAATCCCCCCCCCCCCCCCGTCACTTTCGAGCAAAGCCCACATTCCCCACGCTTCGAGTCAAATCTCCATTCACACGAGACAAACCCCGAGCCTTCTTTAAAACCCATCTTCCCAGTCTCGACGTGCACACGGTGCACTTGCACCAACGGCCCCATCCTCTGGCGATCGTCGCGACTATGCTCGACAATCACACAATCCCACGCGACCACACCTTCGAACCCAGATTGCACGTAACCCAATCAAATCGAAATCGAGGTATTCTCGACCACTCCTGAAAAAAGCCATAGCCGGAAATTCACTTCCTTTCGTCGCCTCCGACCATAAGATCACCGGCGCACCTCACCCAAGCCTCGTCATACCTTCCAACAACCATCCCCGCCGTTGCAATCGCGCCCGATGCTCCACCGTCGCCCCAGTCTCCCCGTCAACAACGTCAAACCCAAACCATCCATAAACCCTACTTTGGCTTCGCTAGGCTGCCCCGGCCATAGAAAAATCCAAAACCATTTTTCCTAGGTCCATCCACCTACTAGCCTTCTTCGACCACAAGTTCGACATCGATCATCTCACCGATCGTCGTGAACTGGCGATAAACCCAAAACTCTTCATCCTTGATTTCCTCAGAAATTACTTCACTAAAAATTACCATTCCAATTCCTAAAATCATGAATTGATACTACTATTCATATTATATAATCATAAATCGAAATTAGCTTGATTGGTTACTGACGAATATTAAGCTCATCACTGACATTGTTTATTTTTGAGATAACTGCTAAATATAAATACAAGTTATTATGTTTAAAATTCATAACACATTGTAATTGCCAATTTTCATTTATATACTTTAGCCTAAAACTGAATACATCGGAAGATACAATTATTTTTCCTATTTGAAAGTGGAGCCTGTAAGATACAGAACATGTTCAACACAGATATTCACAAACCAATCATCTCACATCCATACATTCACATATGAATCCATGCATATAAACGTCATTTATGTTACTACTTCAACAATTATTATGAGTATCATCATAATATCAGATCATTAAACTGTTTTTAAATAGAAGTTTACTCACTTGAAGTTTTGTTGACAGAGAGCTCCTTACAGTTTTCAAAATGAGGATGGCCGTAAAAAAAATTCTTTAATTTATGAAGCTTAGATCTACAACTGATTGATACATTGCTTAAAAACCTTTTCTTTGTTACTGATTAACAACATTAAATTCAAATCCTTAAAAGAATCTCACTTGCCTTAAATCATTTCAGAAATCTTGCACTATCTCCTGGCTAAACTGCAACTGTGTTTTCATTTATAAATCTGCAGTTTTGAATTTGTTTTTATGCTAAACTTGATTTTGAAATCATAGATTCATTAAGCTATAAAGCAAAAAATTTACCTGAGTGATGGAATGTAAATCTACAGCTTGATTGTTCAAGAAGATTTCCAGATTTTTACTTTTTACTTTGAATTGAAGAAAAATGCTTTCGGCTGTTTTCTGTTTTTTTCTATTCTTTTTCTTTGGTGTTGGAGTTTGAAATGCCCAAATCTTTGTAACTGTATTTTCAGATTTGCTGAGACCAAATAATTTGAATATGGGAAGATGAAAAGTTTTCTATAATTTTTTAATTCTATTATTTTATTCAAGCAATCATAGTGAATGCCATGTGTAAAAAAATGATTGTGAGATCTAAACACTTGTACAATTTTATACTTACATATGTATATTTTCCCATTATACTTATTATGGTTTAGAGGTTACACACTTTAAAAAATCTTATTTTATAAATTTACAAACCAATGTTACATATATATACTTTCTTATTGATTTATCAATTCTTGTTTTGATTTCATGTATTTTAAACTTTACACTTTCAAAATATGCATTCATCTCAAAGCTTTGTATAAACAAAATTTTAATATGTATATTAGTTTGCTTTTAGTACTACATATATATTTATATTCTCTATTTATATTTGTATAACTTAAAGAAAAAGAATATTAAACTTATTTCAAACTACTATTCTTTTTAAACAAATAATTATCTATATATATTATTTTAAACTTTTATTTCTTGTTTAACATATACATTTTGTTTATTATTTCTACTTATACCAATCTAAAGAAAGAAATGATTTTTAAACTAATTATGCTTTTAATAAATAAACACATATATAATAGTATTTAGTTTTAAACAATTGTTTTGAAAATCATTTATATCTAATTCAAAATATAACTTTCAAAATAAATATCACATACGTCTCTTAAAATTAGAAAACAAATTTCTACTAGTATAAAATTATATAGTTTTCAAATCCAAATTTTATTTTCAATATATTTATTATTAAATTCCCAAATCAAAATTTCTATTTAAAAATACATATCTTTCTTTATTCTGGAATTTTCATATTAATCCACAATTAATTTCACAAAAAAAACTAAAATCTTATATTAATTATTAATTATTTCAAAGTTTAATTCCAAAGATTAAATTAATTCTCAAATTATTCTTAGCTAAAATCCAGGAATATTACAGATTCCCCCTTAAGAAAATTTCGTCCCCGAAACTTGCAAGGGAGACAACAAGGAAAAGATGAAAGATAGAGGAACAGTTTCCAAATCAACTGAGATATCTATTCTGCATTTGGCTTACCAAATCAGAATATCACCAATAATTATGAGAATGAACTCATTCAATATTACACAAGATATTTGGGTCCTTCGGTCTATGAATATGCAAGGGCATTGATTAGTTCGAAAGGATAACTAATCGTTCGTAGAATATGTCGGATCCCAGAGAATAGATAGATAGATTTAATCTTCCACAATTTCTCAAACTCTAGATATGGATTCCAACTTAGGTCGGAACACCCTAAAGTATATACCAACTTGTCCCTCTTCGGACTTCGTTCTATACAAGAATTTACAATAGAATTCCAAATTTGGTTTTAACCAATATCGTTTTATTGATACAATTCAAATTTAGCCTTATATTTGTTAACCAATTTATTTAGAATTTTCAATTTCAAATTTCAAATTCATTAAAGTTTAGATCGAAAAGCTGATAAGAAACCGATGAAGATACAAAGTAAGGATTTTCTACAATGATTCGTAGGGACACCATCACACTGAAACTTCACCTCGCAGTTGCCACGAAGCAAATCAAAGAAATTGGAAAAACGAATCAAAGGAGATTGAGAAGAAAGTTGTTTCCACTGTCGTAGGGTATTGACCATTTGTAGTGGTACTCCCATGTCTCCTATCTCATTCTCTTCTTGCGCTCGTACTTACATCAGTGGATAGTAAGAGAATTTACCGAGGCACACGAACGGATATCTTAGGGATATACTCATTCTAGGGTATACTTCACCCTATCTCTAATGAGTTACTTAATGTGTTATACTCCTGAGCTAAAGTTTCAACCTTCAGCTCTGATACCAAATGAAACGACCCTGACTCGACCTTCGAAAATCGGCACCGAATACGACACTCGTATTCAAATGCCGCAGATCCAAACGTCGAATCTGGTTCGCCATAGCTTATAACACGTTAAGTACAACACAGCGGAAGAAATGAATATATCAATATACAACATTGATACAATATCTGATACAATATGATACAACAGATGATACGATAGATATCAATATACATCAGAGATATGATACAAGACAATAGCAGCGGAAAGAAAAGATAACACCAGCAGCGGAATAATATCTCCAATACGGTCTTCAAGAGAGGAAGAGAGATAGAATCCAGAACTATAACTCCATATCCAAAGCACCAATCTAGAAATAGCTTGAACTCCTAATAACGATGCATAAAGATAAGCAAGTGCAGTCCTGATCCAAAGACTGGACTAGCTCCAGATAATCTACTAAACCTGACTATTTGAAAAACTCAACTCTAGACTGCCCGTGTGGGAAAATTGTGGGCATCCAGAGTTTAGGAAAGGAACAATAAACTCCAGGTCAGTCATGGGACTGGTATGAGCAAACAAAAACAGTTTATCTTTAAAAAGAAACAACCAAGTATTTTAAAATAAAACTGTAATGCTTTTTGGAAAATGAAACTACCATAAGCTCTCCCGCCACACACACAATGCAAACGCAGAATTGGAAGAGATTTCTCCTTATGATAGTCAAATATGCTTGATACGAGAATTTTTTTTGATATTATTACTAGTTCATAGTGTAGAAAAACCATTTCGAAAGTATAATATTAATCTTAGCAAGCATAGACATTCCGATCTATGCCTACTATAGCTACAATCCAAACAATGGTGACCACCATAAGTAAATGGCAGGTTCAACAACTAAAACCATACAAGGCACGTATTTGAAGATTGGATTTCCAACAAATGGTCAGGCTAGGGAAATTCCTACTGTCCATGGGTACGCCTCTGGCGGGACGTCCTGGGAACCTAACCGGATCTCTGCCAACACAAGGCCAGGTTACCTCTGTAACTAGGTAACTACTACACGAGCATGCCATCCCTCAGTCCTTTGGGACCTTTATCTGAGGAGCCTCTCAACCACAAAGAAATCACAAAGTGATAAATTTGCAGTGACCACATGAGTAAAGTATCTGGGCTCCATACCATGATACCACCCTTTTTCCAGAAGGAAATGACACACCCTATAGGGAGCGACCCTCATAACCTTGCCGCATCTTTCCTGTTTCAACCATTTCCGGGGTGTGAGGTCCTGATGCAGTCTCGTCCACAAAGCTACGCTTTATAAAAAAGTCATGCTTTGATCAAAAAATGATACACAGTAGCACTCGGCATGCCACACTACCAAATTAGGAGTATATCACTGATAACTATCAACTACATAACCTCTGAGCTCGTACGTCTCATAGAAGGGTGTTAAGATAAGAGAATATATTCTTCGCCACCGAGCAGAAATGTATTTGATAGAGATCGGTTTTATATCTCAAAGTGTAATATCAGACATACAACCATACAAGTCTGTTCCGGGTTCGAACAGAACCGAAGGCACTTCCGAAGAAGCCCTTGCAATTCGGGTATCCAGAATCCCGATCGGACTTACCATCACATATGGAGGACTCTATACCGGAGCAACTCAGTGCAGAGTCAATCGATAGGTTATCATATCGTTCTTGCAAATACCCGGTCTTCAACACCGGTCTTCAAATGCAGTCCATAACGTCGTATCACTATTCGGAATGGGTTATATGACACAAGGTCCTCTTCCGGCTAAACCGAATAGTGAGCGCAATATTTAAAAACATATGGATATGGGATTTTAGTTAAGTCACAACTTTTAAAATCCAAAACTCCCCTTTCAAATGGTTTAAACCAATTACATTTCAAATCTTTAAACAAAAAGATTTACTTCACAAAGTTCACCCAGTTTCACAAAGATCCATTCATAGATTTCAAAACGACTTCCATTTCAATTGGATTAACTCATTAAATCTTTAAATCAAAGATTTAACTCATAGCTTCTAAACTGTTTCCAAAGATTTATTCATAACTTGGAAAACCATTTTCATTTTAGACTTGAAATCCTTTAAACACCAATTGGAAGTTCATTTCTTATGTAAAAGCTTATATTATTTGAAAACAAATAGTTTTCGTTTCAGAAAAATCCAATTATATTTACACGAGTTAAACCCCTTGAATTAAATTCAAATTCCCAAATTAATATCTTTAAATTGGTTTAACCCATATATAACTTATACAACATCTTTAATCCCTAGTTTCTAAACATAGAATTCAATTTTCAAATTTTGAATTTAAATTTAAATCAAATTTCAAAAATAAATCAAGTTATTCAAAAATAACTTTTATCTTTGAAATTCTTTTTCAAAAACTTTTTATATTAAACCCAATCCATTTCCAAAACCATTGGATTCAAAAAATTCAAATTTTAAAACTATTTCAAAAATCTATGACTTAACCAATTTCCACATGCAATCCATATTTGTGTGTGTATAGTGTGGTCCAGCGGTTTCCACAATACAAGTGCAACATCATCAATCAGCACGGATTCAAATACAGCAATGTATTTGATAAGCGGTATAAACTATAATGCTTATATTTGATAAGCGGTATAAACTATAACGTTTATCTTTTATTCACAGATCACAGATATATATCACAGATAATAAATTACGTCAAACACAGCTCAAATCAAAATAGAGCATCACAATCAGGGATATCAAACAATTCAATCATCCAATAGAATCCAAGCATCCATAAGTAAGGTCAATTAATCATCTGATTAACTTAAATTAGATTAATCACTAATCCTGGTTAATTAACATTAATTAATTACAAGTTACTTCAATTAATTAACCTTTAATAATAAGTTAATTAGCCTCAATAAATTAATTAATCCTTTAATTGTTTTAATTAATAAATCAATTAGCCTTTAATCATTAAATAATTAACCTTCAATTAGTTAATCATTCTTTAATTAACTATCCTTAATTAATAAATTAACTCTTAATTAATAATCACTCCTTAATTACTTTCATTAATTAATTAACCTTTAATTAATTAATCATTCTCAAAATATTTACCTCGATTAATTAATCACATTAATTAATTATTCTTAAAATTAGTTAACCTTTAAACACTTGATTAATCAATCTTTAATCATTAAATAATTAACCTTTAATTATTTAATTCACCATTTAATTAGTTATCTTTCATAAATTAATTAACCCTTAATTAATGAATCATCATTAAATTAATTATCCTTAATTAATTACGATAAGCGATTATCCCTAATCAATTTCATTAATTAATTAACCTTTAATCCTTTAATTAATTACCCTTAATTAATTATCTTTCAAATCATAAGTTAATTAACCTTTAGTTATCAACTAATTATTCTTTGCTTACTTAATTAATCCTTAAATTAAGTAATTATTCTTTAAATCATTAAGTAATAAATCTATTAATTATCCACTTTCATTTAAAGATAAATTCCCCCTTTTTTCTTCATTTTACTTAATTAAAACATTTAACTTCATTTGAAGGAACGTTTTGGAATTGATTTCATAAATGAACATAACATCATTATTACTTTAATAAAACAACTTTAAAAATTAATTTAAAATTTTAAAACTTTGAAATACTTGTTTTAAAACTGGTCTCAAATGAATTAACTTTGAAAACTAATTTCACATTCATAATGCTTTTAAAACTTGGTTTATTATTTCTTTCGAAAAACTATTCATTTTTAATATACTTTAAACCTTCGTTTAAAACTTGCATTTTTTATACTTGAACATTTCCTTTTGCTTAAAACTTATTAGCTTCAAAAGAAAACCCGAGCCAACAACTAAATCCCCCCGCGTCACTTTCGAGCAAAGCCCACATTCCCCACGCTTCGAGTCAAATCTCCATTCACACGAGACAAACCCCGAGCCTTCTTTAAAACCCATCTTCCCAGTCTCGACGTGCACACGGTGCACTTGCACCAACGGCCCCGTCCTCTGGCGATCGTCGCGACTATGCTCGACAATCACACAATCCCACGCGACCACACCTTCGAACCCAGATCGCACGTAACCCAATCAAATCGAAATCGAGGTATTCTCGACCACTCCTGAAAAAAGCCATTGCCGAAAATTCACTTCCTTTCGTCGCCTCCGACCATAAGATCACCGGCGCACCTCACCCAAGCCTCGTCATACCTTCTAGCAACCATCCCCGCCATTGCGATCGCGCCCGATGCTCCATCGTCGCCCCAGTCTCCCCGTCAACAACGTCAAACCCAAACCATCCATAAACCCTACTTTGGCTTCGCTAGGCCGCCCCGGCCATAGAAAAATCCATAACCATTTTTCCTAGGTCCATCCACCTACTAGCCTTCTTCGACCACAAGTTCGACATCGATCATCTCACCGATCGCCGTGAATTGGCGATAAACCCAAAACTCTTCATCCTTGATTTCCTCATAAATTACTTCACTAAAAATTACCATTCCAATTACTAAAATCATGAATTGATACTACTATTCATATTATATAATCATAAATCGAAATTAGCTTGATTGGTTACTGACGAATATTAAGCTCATCACTGACATTGTTTATTTTTGAGATAACTGCTAAATATAAATACAAGTTATTATTTTTAAAATTCATAACACATTGTAATTGCCCATTTTCATTTACATACTTTAGCCTAAAACTGAATACATGGGAAGATACAATTATTTTTCCTATTTGAAAGTGGAGCCTGTAAGATACAGAACATGTTCAACACAGATATTCACAAACCAATCATCTTACATCCATACATTCACATATGAATCCATGCATATAAACGTCATTTATGTTACTACTTCAATAATTATTATGAGTATCATAATAATATCAGATCATAAAACTGTTTTTAAATAGAAGTTTACTCACTTGAAGTTTTGTTGACAGAGAGCTCCTGACAGTTTTCAAAATGAGGATGGCATGTAAGAAAAATTCTTTAATTTTCGAAGCTTAGATCTGCAACTGATTGATACCATTGCTTAAAAACCTTTGCTTTATTACTGATTAATAACATTAAATTCAAATCCTTAAAAGAATCTCACTTGCCTTAAATCATTTCAGAAATCTTGCACTGTTTCCTGGCAAAACTGTAGCTGTGTTTTCATTTATATATCTGCAGTTTTGAATTTGTTTTTATGTTAAACTTGATTTTGAAATCATAGATTCATTAAGCTATAAAGTAAAAAAAATTACTTGATAGATGGAATGTAAATCTACAGCTTGATTGTTCAAGAAGATTTCCAGATTTTTACTTTTTACTTTGAATTGAAGAAAAATGCTTTCGGCTGTTTTCTGTTTTTTTCTATTTTTTTCTTTGGTGTTGGAGTTTGAAATGCCCAAATCTTTGTTACTGTATTTTCAGATTTGCTGAGACTAAATAATTTGAATATGGGAAGATGAAAAGTTTTCTATAATTTTTTTAATTCTATTATTTTATTCAAGCAATCACAGTGAATGCCATGTAAAAAAAATGATTATGAGATCTAAACACTTGTACAATTTTATACTTACATATGTATATTTTCCCATTATACTTATTATGGTTTAATGGTTACACACTTTAAAAAATCTTATTTTATAAATTTACAAAACAATGTTACATATATATGCTTTCTTATTGATTTATAAATTCTTGTTTTGATTTCATGTATTTTAAAATTTACACTTTCAAAATATGCATTCATCTCAAAGCTTTGTATAAACAAAATTTTTATATGTATATTAGTTTACTTTTAGTAATATATATATATTCATATTCTCTATTTATATTTGTATAACTTAAAGAAAAAGAATTTTAAACTCATTTCAAACTATTATTCTTTTTAAACAAATAATTATCTATATATATATTATTTTAAACTTTATTTATTGTTTAATATATACATTTTGTTTATTATTTCTACTTATACCAATCTAAAGAAAGAAATGATTTTTAAACTAATTATGCTTTTAATAAATAAACACATATATAATAGTATTTAGTTTTAAACAACTGTTTCGAAAATCATTTATATCTAACTCAAAATATAACTTTCAAAATAAATATTACATACGTCTCTTAAAATTAGAAAACAAAATTCTACTAGTATAAAATTATATAGTTTTCAAATCCAAATTTTATTTTCAATATATTTATTATCAAATTCCCAAATCAAAATTTCTATTTAAAAATTCATATCTTTCTTTACTCTGGAATTTTCAAATTAATCCACAATTAATTTCACAAAAAAATCTAAAATCTTATATTAATTATTAATTATTTCAAAGTTTAGTTCCAAAGATTAAATTGATTCTCAAATTATTCTTAGCTAAAATCCAGGAATGTTACACATAAATAATAATATCAAAAGTATTTTGCATATCAAGCATGTTTGACTATCATAAGAAGAAATCTCCTCCAATTTTGTGTTTGCATTATGTATGTGGCGGGTGGCCTTATGGTAATTACATTTTCCAAAAGCATAGTGGATTTCTTTTTCTTTCTTTGTGAAAATAACTGTTTTTAATATCTCACACTAGTCCCATGACTGACCAGGAGTTTATTCTTCCCTTTTTAAACTCTGGGTGCCCATAATTTTCCACATGAGCAGACAAGAGTTAGGTTATCATTATTCTGGATCGAGATCGAAAAAGTTGTTGTGGAGATCTGGTGTTCAAGCTGAATGGCAAGGTGTATTACTTATATTATACAGTGTCTATTGCGTTTGGGTTGGCGGAAGTCAAAATTTTCATGTAAGCAAGTTATAATAACTGAAAGTGATGTATTGTGTTGTTGTAAACTCTGATAATGTAATGTAAAACTGATATAGTGCTTTTGTTTTAAAGATTATTCATTTATCTATTATATTTGTTCCGCTGCAAAATGTGAGATTCTGTTATTGTTTTGTTTCTTCTTCTATCTTCTTCTTCAACCCTAACAGTTTGGTTTTTCGGCATTCGATGGTTGGGCATTTGATACAGTGGGCGTATTGATGTCGACTTTCGAAAGTCGAAAAAATTGGGTCGTTACAATTTGAGTAGTTATCTGGCTAAGGTTTTTGACATTTGAGATGTCGATTTTTGTTCAGTAATTATATTGATCTATTATATTTACTTATTTCCATTGTAAGTTATTACCATTAATGCTCTGATATGATTTCTCTTTATAGGATATTATACCAACGATCCATATTTTGGTGGACTTGGGTTTTCGGGTTAGCGAAAAATCTGGGCCCACTGGAGTGTGTGTTGTTACAAACAATGTATTGTCTTCTATGAGTTTTTAACTCTAAAAGAGATACAAGAATATGGATATATAATTCATATTTGATCACATACAAAATAATTATGGTGAACAATCGTGTTCGTAATGTATCAAATAGCGGTGAAATTGGTTTAGTTGAAATGAGCTAGTAAACATCGATACAAAATCATGTGTTCAATATGATTAAATACGATGCAAATTTTGTTGTGTAGAAATCAACAAAAGATCAAGAACTAAAGACCGACCTAGGAATTTGATCATTTAAATGTCAGTGTAGACTAATCTACCAAGTGCAGCCCATATGATGTCCTAAAAATATTAAGGATATTCGAATTCACTTTTGTAAAGAATTTGCTACTATATTGTAGTAAAGGTTTCCCTTTAAATGGTTCAACCATTTGAATTGAATGAAAATGCTCGAGAGCAAGTATAAAATAGGCATAGTTGGGGTGAAGAGAGTGATTAGTCACATATCCTTCATTATGAACATCAAATATGAGAATATATAAAATTTAATATGATACTTATCATGGAATAAGAATGTGATTTTTATTTCAAATGTAATTCGTTATAGAAAATTATTTTATGTAATAGTCATTTCCATGAATTTAAGATATTTGATCTAAAGATGTCAATTGCATACTGGTTAAGTGAATCATTATAAGTGGTTGAATAAAACTTCATATTTCATGCGCTATTGTAGTAATAGCGAAAATAGTGGAAGCATAACATATGACAATTATTAGCGAACGCATCAAGTTACAAAAGATATTTCGTATATATTACAAGTATTATTTACAAAATAATATATGCTTTTAGTATTGATTATAAATATATGTATAGTTTTATTTTGCTATGAATATCATGAATATTCATTATAAAATATATATCTATAATAACGGTATTTGTTTCATTAGCTACATATTAAAGAAGTATATAAAATTTTAACGATTATTTTGGGATTATGTACTAAGTCATATCTTGGAGGATTGATTCTTTAAGTCATATGATCATGGTGATGGTGAACTGTACCACAAGGATAGTTGCTAAGAACCAATTTAGTGGGAGCAACAAAAAAGTTATTAGACTCTTCGAATGTATACATGTAGATGTATGCAATTGAAGGTCTAATGATACTAAAACAAATCCACTTACTTTGTCAAATTCACCGATGAATTGCCATAGAAATAAATATTAGTATTTGATACGCAAGTAGCATATCTATGATAAGTTCATAGAATATCAAATAGAAATAGAAGATAAAGGGAATTCAATTTGATCAAGTAGGTAAGTGTGTTGTAAAAAAGTTTCAAAAGTACCTAAAAACAAATAAGATTCAATCTCAAAAGTCACTCCTTCCTATGATACATAATTATGTATCGATAAGGAGTAATCGAACTTCGTTGGACAAAGTACAATTAATGATGAGTGAAATCGAGTTAACTTCTTTTTATAAGGATGTGTAATTAAGAGTTAGTACAATAGTCAAAATTGATTTCATCTAAAGCATGGTTTACAAGATCATACAAGATAAGAGTTGAAAAGAAATCCCTATGTATGTAGGTTAAGGAGTTGATAGGTTATGTGAGTCGAAATGCTACACGTAATATTTGCATATGAGGGATCTAGATGGACCACCCTAAAGGAGTTTAGCACTGACCAACATTGGTTGACTAATTTATGTTATCAATATAAGTTTCGTAAACTTAAAACTAAATCAATTTTATAAACATACAAAGGTAGTTCATAAAACGTTTTTGAATGCCTATTCCATCATACTAAGAACAATTGTTATTTCAAGAAACATCAATTTCATAACAAAAGGAATTTATTTTAGAAACAATTGGTTGCAAAATGTATTTGGATACGATCGAAAGATAAAACTAATCATGAAGATGGAAATAAAATTATCTATGCCTAAACAAGCACTATACATTAGAATTTCAAACATGAACACTTGCACATTAAAGAGAAACTAAGAGTTTCATAAAAATGTCGAGAAAAGGCTTTCCTTTGTTGCTAATAAGCCACTAAGAGTATTGACTCTTTCATATGGCATGATGAGCAAATCCGGAACGAATTCCAAGTATATTATTAAAATATGATTTTGATAATTGTACCGGAAGGAATACAATCCATTGGCCGCAAATGTGTCTTCGAGGATAAGCCCAATGCAATTGGAATGTAGTAAGCATCGTCGATATGAAAACATCACAAGTTTCAATTGTTGAACTTAACGTAATGGATTCGTCATTCAACATATTTGAGTTAATTCGGATTTTACTCACAAATTATCGCTTGGCATGACTTTGAATTTGGGTACTATATGCTGAAACAATAATTCTAAGTAATGATTTAGAATAGACCGTTTTCACATAAGAACCAAAGTGTCTCGAAATCAGTGGAAGTAATACCGAGTTTTTGGGTTTCGGATAGGTCCAAGAACTGATACAAAATTATCATTAAACAAGCATTAGAATTGATCATATATTTTGACGGAAATCAAACAGTTTGATTTTTTATTCATAGTACAGAGGAACTGTGTGTCTATACAAAAGGACAATAAAAGATGCTAATGTATTTCTAAACTATAAGTTAACAACGTATTGTTGATTGTTAACGATGTACTTATCTTAAAATCAGTTCTAGTTTGGTTATTTAATTCTTGATATAGGATTTGGAAATAACATCTTTTATTATTAGTATAAAAGGATATTGGGATTGTCCTAAACTATATACATAGGCACCATACTAAAATGTTTAATATAGAGAATGTAAGACGATACCTTATGCATGTGCATTAGAAATTATCATACATATGGCATTGTCTACAGTATCGTGCTTATGTATTCGATACATCGAGCGAGTATCAAATCCAAATTAAGATCATCAAATGGTAGTTAAGAGTATTCTCGGGTATTTATGAAATGAAACAGAATTGTTTATAGGAACAACAGATTGCTTATGAAGGAGTGTATGGACTAAAACTTCATAAGTGATTTTGAGCGTAGTATGTCAATCCAAAATTCATATTCCACATTAATTAAGAAGTTTTAAGCTGGAAAAGTCCCAAACAATATGTTGTGGCTAGTTCTAATAGGTTATGTACGTCACCTTGAATAAACGCAACACTAAAAGCTCTGTGTGTGTATCCATATATTTATGACTGAGCTATAAGTAATCCTAAATGTTAATAATTCCAGAACGTTGTTATATGATAATAATATTGTGATATAGATCACCAAGAAATCTAGAGCTCAATAGCAGTTGACAGACATACTATGAAAAGTTCTATATAATAAGGGCAGTTTATCAGTGTCGGAGTGAATTGATTGATATAGTAGATAATTAAAAAAATATAGCATACATGTTCATGGAGGGACTAACTTGATTAATTCTTAGAAAATTGATCGAAATGATAGGACTAGGATTCAATAAATGACCCTAAATGAAAGTAAGAGATTGAGAGAGTTAGGGGTATACCCAAAGGCAATTATGTAATTGGTTGCATATATCTAATTTTATAACCAATCTTGGTCGTAATATAGGTATTTGATTTATATTAAATACTTTGTTATATAATGATATAGCTAATTCGGTATTTAATTTAAAGTATAATATATAGAAAATCCTTAAATGATATGTTATGTGATAATAATTACAAGGATTCGTAATCATGCAAAAATTATCACAATATAAAATAATATATTGTTTTAAATATTTCTAGTTAAGATATTTCAATAAGGGATACCGATACATGTGTTGAGACCAGAATACGTAACGCTCTCCAAGTGTTGGATAGTATATAACTCAAGGATGAAAGGCACCAAGGTTTACGTACCAATAGTTGTTGGATAGTTATGAAACATCTCACTCGAGAGTTTCCTATTGGTTAATAACTACAAAGGTGAAATAAGAAATCTCAAAATGACGATGTTACACAGTTCTCTTGACTTGCGAATACTGTTAAGCTTCAATGTGGATACTCCACTTTGATTATAGTTAAATCATGGCACGACGACCATTGAGCAACTATAATTGGGTTTGATTCAAAGCACTGGAAGTGAACACTATTCAATAGAGTATTTTACTTCTCGGTTGTATGAGGTTAGTATCACGGTCAGTTATAGAACTTATGTCAAAACTTTAGCAAGAATAGTGCGGTTAATTGCAAATGTTATTATTAAACCAAGGACATTGTTTATTGTAACATCCCTTATTTTGATGATGTTGTTACTTGATTAATTGTAATAATATTTATTTTATACTTTTAATTAGATTTTAATAAATAAATGAGTTTTTGAAATTTTGATTTAAATTTTAATAGGATTTTGAATCCTAAAAATTATTTTATTAGGTATAGAGTTAAATTAAATAATAAATGAAATTATAAAATAATTCTGGGAATTTTTATCAAATTTAATTCAATAAAAGTTATTTTCAAAATTTATTTGAAAATAATAATACAATATTTGAAATTTGAATTATATTTTCGAAGCCCAAAAGTTGTTTGGAAAATTAATTTGACAAAATAAATAATATTTGGGGAATTTTGAAATTTATTTTAAAATAAAAAAATTATTTTATAACTGTTAAAATTGAAAAATAATATATTAATTAAAGAAAATTAATTATAAATATAGAATAAAATTTGGATTAAAACGCGTCGAGTAGAATTTTAATTGGATACGAATAGCGGTTGAGTGTACAAAATTATTTAAAAAAAGGAAAATAAATTGGAATTTTTTTACTTAACCGCACTTTTTATACTTATTAGTAAAAATCATTATCTTTTAAACCTATTATAACCTTAACCCCAAAGTAATCCCCTACCTAAATCTATATAAACTCTCTCCCTGGATGTACATTTCCTCATTCTAAAGTTTCATTCCTCAATGACGCTCAAGTTCTTCTCTATCTTCATCTTTATCACTTCTCTAAGCTTCATCAAGGTCATCGTTAATAGTAAGGAAGTGAGTATGTGTTACTTTTAATTTATTCTCTAATTTTTCTTTACTGCAACTTATCAGTACCTTGAACCCATGATTCTCTACACATATCAATGCTAATCAAGTAGAAGAACTTAGTATATAGCTTGGTCATACCCATACCTGAATTTCACCATTTTCCACCATCAAAGCAGCAACCGGGATGAGGTTCTGGGCATGATTACACAGAACAGCGACATAATCGGTCGACTGCCTAAACCAGTAGTAGTCAACCGGTAGTGTCATAAAATGTTCATAGTCAAAAAAGATATGTTTGATCAATGGTAAACAATGCTTAGTAACCAGAACATTGATGAGCAGTTGCTAATTTTGTTAATATGTATAAGTTACAAGTAAATAACGGCGTTGCACAGATCGCATGTAGGTATAGTATATAAGTAAGTTTATTACATATGATTATCACTGTATACATGCTGGTGAGTACATAGGAAAAGAAAGTAAAAGTGCAATAAAGAAAACGAGACAGAGTTGAATGAAAAACAACTTTCATTACTTGAACTTTTTGTACACAAAAGGGTGGGGATCATACCTGCAATACAACGACCTATGTACACAAGTGCCAAAAAGGTTAAGACACAAAATGACTAAAAGTGCATGACTTTCAGAAGTAGCAACAATTGACTATTTCTTCCTCACCTATTTTCCTTCTTGGTCACCTTCTTGGCACGACGTTTTTTCTCCATCGTTCTCGCCTTCTTCAAGGCGCTCTTATCTAAATGAGAAGTCTCCTCTTCGGGAGTCCAATAAAGACGATCTATGTAATACCCCAAAAAATTTGGTAAATTTTATAATTAATTATTAACTTTATAATAATATGAAACTAATCAAATTTAATGTGTTAATAAAATAAATTAAAAATAAAGGGGGGGAATGGTCATTTTCCAACTTTGGAATTTGACGATGAAACTGATGCCACTGTGACCGTCTTGTTTTCTTTATTCGAGTAGTATTTTAGTTTGCCTCGTTTAGAATCCGTATGAATGCTAGTGATGCTACAATCATCATCGAAATTATTTTCAAGTGATCAAGAGTGAGTTTCGTATCATTCAAAACAGTCTAAGTAAACAGAACGACAACTATTTTCATTTCATCAAGTTTGTTTTAATATTCGCTACATACATGTTCAAAGTTAACCCCAAGTCATACCTACGGAGGGGTCAAAATATAATATAAGAAATACATAACAGAGTGTAGGGTCAACATATGACGATGCCATCCACATGCTTATAACAGTGGAATGAAACATACAGTAACAAATAACTTGGTCTGCTGTTCCATCTTCAATTTTCCGCCTAGGCTCAAAATAACCTGCCTATCTCATAATCTCATCCTACTCAAATGAGTACTCGTGAGTTTATGAGGAAAATAATAGTAAAAACATGGGTTAGATATAAAGTCTGGTATGAATAATACTTGCCTAAAAGTATAACATAAATATATAGTCGAACCACGCCGCATAACATAGAATAGGTTTTTCCCTCACTCTTACAAACAACATACTCTACACCGACCCTTGTGTGCAATATACTCTTTACTTATTAAGCATGTTCTCTTCCAAATTGCGAAGCAGTAAGGCAATGCAATTTGTTTATTGGATAGTAGATCATGGAATCATTCCATTACAGTGTTGTTTTATTTTGCTCTGGGCTACCATGCTACCCCACCTACAGCTACCATTCTTATAAACTTATTAAATTCAAATCAGCTATGAAACAGCCACCCATAGAATCTTCCCACTTTCATCTTTTATATTATTCAATTAGACCTGGGACTACTATGAATCAGCCACCCACAGTCCCCTATCTAATATTTATTCATTATTTCCTACCTGCTATAAATCAGCCATCCATAAGTCTCATTCAATTATTATTTAATTCTGGATCACAAAGAATCGGCCACATGCAATCCCTTACCACATAGAATCAGCCCCCGCAATGTTATTTTAATTTTAATTTGAGGTTGCACAGAATCAGCCCTCTGCAAACCTTTGGAAGTTGAATGCCTCTCCTCACTTGAAGTTTCTTCAAGTGTACAATCGACTTGGCATTAATATCCCTTCAATTCCTTACTTCCGCTCATAATACTTCGACATGGTATATCCTACCCGGATCCTTGTGTGCAATACAGTCTTTCCTCATTTAGCATGTTCTCTTCCAAATTATGACGCGGTAAGATGGCGCAGTTTGTCTTATTCGCTTCACCTAATTGCGTAGCTATTTGTCTTTTGCAAATTTGCAACGCGGAACCACTTTCCCATAGAAAGTCTTTAGATTCCTTTGGCAAATCACTACCCCACTACCCAGCGCAGTTTTAATGGGCACAATTCTCCTTTGAGACGTTTGGCTACCGCCTGCTTAGCTCAGTACCTAACAATATCTGACACTTATGACAAAGCACATTACCGTCATTATATGTGTCGTCGCCCAATACGTTACCATACTATTTTTTGACATTTACAGAGTATTTTATTTATCTTTCCGGCTATTTTTATGGATCTTGTCAACTTACATTATTCTTTTAATACATATATCAGTTCCATCAACACTCCGCGCAGACCCCCTTCCACCAATGCAGAACTTCACAATTTCTAGCTTATTTTACATATAGAAAGCTTTATAAAATTCCACAAAATTCATGAATAACTTCTCTATTCCTACCTTGTCTTTTATTCAAATTACAAGTTAATTTCTTTGTGTATTTTCTATTCTGAAGTCATAAGCTTTTCAAATTAATAACACATTTCTAAATCAATGGTTAGAACATCTTATCGGGTTTTGTTTTGACTTAAATCTATATGAACATTAATAAAATAACACAATCCGAATCAACCAAAATGAACTAAATAGAAGGTTAAGTATTGCTCACATAAATCTTTAAGAAATCTTGCTTAGATCTTCTTTTCTTTCCCTAGCTTGTAAATGTTTTATCTCCTTTTAATTATCATTTCTCTAAGCCACCACCATTAACGCATATTTTGAGCTTTTATGTTACTTTAGTAGAATAGGATGAAGGAATGGAAAAACATCATATTTATTGTCCCACAATTATTTAGGCTTTGCCCACACACTCATTTTCATTAATTGGAAAATAGTATAAAGGACGATATTCACCAATTTATTTAGCTTCGGGCATGTTTTCATTTTTTTTGGTCAAAATGACAAAGTTTTCAATATAATATAGTTGAAGGACAATTTTTTAGCTTTAGGGACAGTGCTACTATGTAGTATCAGTTTTGTGAACTGCAGTAGCAGTTTTGAATTATTTAATAATAGGAAAATAGTACAAAGGACGATATTCACCAATTTATTTAGCTTCGGGGCATGTTTTCATATATTTTTTTAGTTAGAATGACAAACTTTTCAATATAATATAGTTGAAGGACAATTTTTTAGCTTTAGGGACAGTGCTACTATGTAGTATCAGTTTTATGAACTGCAGTAGCAGTTTTGAAGTATTTAATATAATTTTATTTGTAGTTGTTACAATATATGTAAATCATGAATGGAATATCCTTTTATGTTGTTTTGTTTAGTCTCATATCATGTAATAAGTTAAATCATTACCTCTGAAGTCTTTATATAAAGGAGGCTATGTAAAAAAATATGTCTATTTTCAAAAATGAATAACATATCTTCCGCCTCTTTCTCTAATGGCTTTTACTTTCTTCATTTTATAACACGTTATCAGCACGTAGCTCTTACGAATCTTCAAAACGGTAAGCTATCTTTCTGATCTGATTGATCAAATCTTTCAAATCTCATTCTATTAATTTTATTTCTTTTAGATCTCATTATATCGTTGATCTAATTATTCAGATCTGGTTCTATTTGTGCATTTTATTTTTTTGTCCATATGTTTCAGATCTTGTTTTGCTGTAGATCTTTTTTAAATTCTAATTTTTCAGATCTCTTGTATATTTTATTATCATGTTCAAATGATATATTTTTGAAATCTATAGATTTTAAACATCGGATCTCTTATTTAATTTTTATTCATGTATATCCATTTTTTATGATAATTTTGAATTTGATCTGAAAATAAAATAGTTTCATAGACTAAAATGTAATTTCAGACCTTATTTTGTTAGTTTTCTTTTTAGATCTTATCTATTACAGATCTAGTTTTCTATATTTCATTATATATATATGTATATATTTTATAGATCTTGCTCTATTAATCTTATCATTTTAGATCTCATTTTTATCGTAGATCTAAACTTTTAGATCTCATTCCATTGTTTGATGAACAAAAAGTTTTCATTTCGAAAAAAAAATTGTTCGGGTTTCGGTTTAAATGAGAACTGTAGAAATGATTTTGCCACATGGTTTATGTTTCCAGAAGAAATATTTCATTATTTCTTAGAGAAACAAATATGTGACGCCCCACCTCTATACCCACGCTAGCCAAGAACACTACGGTGTAGTGCTGTCAACTAGCGCGGAGAATAAGGCTGTTGAGGAGCGACCATCCATGTAATTTCTTATCACACGGTGGCTATAAAATAATCTTCGGAAACAAATATAGAAGTAAGCATAACATGCGAATCAATCACAGATATCCATATCACAAAGGCGGAAAGAGATATGAATATATATCACACAAAAGTGTACATCAGAGTAGTGGTCTAAAAAGATCCACGATAATACAAAAGAATAGCAACGCGTGCTATACAAAAGAATACAACTATGAGTCTATATCTCAAGTGTAAACAACAAAAGCTGCTAATCCAAACAAGTAGCCAAAAGTCATAGTAGTGAATCACTGGGGGAGGAGTCAAGCAGTAGCACCTGTAACATCTCGGTCTGACCCGAGTATTATTTATAAGAAAATAATAAACGGATCAGTCTAGCTATAAATATCAGATGACATGATATAAAATAAAAGATATGGCATAAACATAAAATATCCATACTGACATACTACTATAAGTATGCAAATAATGATCAACAGGAGATCAACCGATAAGAGATAAATCAATATCACAAGAATCTTCTCAAAGATCCAAAGAGGGCATCATACCCTAAACTTGTACTCATGACAAGTCAAAGAGATAAATTCCAGAAATCAACACAAGAAATCCAGAAATCATAAAAAGGGAAAGAGGCCTATCACATGACGGTCCGAAGACCATGGGGAGCTACCCCGCATGTGTGAATGGAATCACACAGATTGAGGTCAAGACTAACCAAAAAGCAGAAAGGTATGTGTGAATGGAATCACACAAGTGGTGTCTAGTCTAACCTTGCAATGAAAGAGACATCGCGCAATTGCTAGTCTAATTCATAAAGCGATCATCAAGATCAACGAGAAGTGTCAATTACACTAAGCTAGTAAATATAGAAGTTTAGCTTCATGTCCCATAACCACTTGCTTAACTTAAATATTTACGAACAAACTGTAAATCTTCACTAATAAAATTGTCACAAGAGGTTCAATCGAACAAGTCCAAGAATTAACCGACGAAGTGAACGCAAGCATTTCATACCACTTGTTTTACTAAATCGTTTAATTAGATTTCTCATCCGAGTGAGGTAAAGGCTTGTATATACTAATAGATTGGAAAACGGTTTAAGAAAAGAGCTTTGTTATTAAAAATAGAGTTGAAATCATTTTGTTGAAAGAGTTTTGATATTTACTACTAGTTTTGAAACCTTTATATTTTAAAGTGACAAATCACAGAAGCGATTGTAGAAACAATCAATCACAAAGGTCACATTCGAAGATGTGATAAAAATCCAAGGAAATCAGCTCAGCAAGTTCTGTTGGATATTTTTCAGATAGAATCCCCTACGGAGGGAGGGTCCAGGGGGGGTGGCAACCCCCCAAGGTGGGGGTGGGGGTGCGGGGGCAACGCCACCGCTTACGGGGTTCGACCTGCCCGGTCAGGTCGTGGGGGTCCAGGGGGCAGCGCCCCCGGCGGGGTGCGGGGCAGCGCCCCGTCCAAAACGGTACGACCTAGTGAAGACAAAATAAGGTCTAACGACCTAAAAGTTAAGGGTCCAACGACCTATAGGTTCACGCGACCTAGGTGGAATGCGACCTACGAGATAGGCAAGTGGAACGACCTCAAGATGAATGGGTCGAACGACCTAACGTGAGCACAGGTGAAGCGACCTATCGGTCCAACGACCTAAGGGGAAAAGACAACCTAGGTCTAACGACCTAACTGCTCACGACCTAAGGGTCTAAAGGGTCAAACGACCTAGTGGTGTTCGCGAGTTAGCCGAAGCGAGCGTCCTAAGAGAGACGAGCGACTTAAGGAACTCGTGACCTAACATTTGAATAGGTCAAGCGACCTAAGTGGTCAGGCGACCTAAGGTCTTACGACCTAACGACCTACGGTCTAAAGGCCACGCGACCAAGAGGATCTGCGAGCTAACGAGGCCGACCTAAGGTGCAAGCGACCTAAGGGACAACGGGCTAAAGTATGGTACGCGACCTAAAAGATGGCGCGACCTAAGGTGAGAGCAGGTCGAGCGACTTAAGGCGATGCACGACCTAAGACCTAGCGACCTAAAGGGATGCGCGACCTAAGAGAGGCATCGGGTCGAACGACTTAAGGGTGATGCGACCTACGACCTAAGCGCCATACGACCTAAGCTCAAATACGAGCTACGAGCTAGCGACCTACGACCTAAGCTCAAATGCGAGCTAAGGCCTACGACCTAAGGCCCTAACGTACTTACATTTGTCGCGACCTAAGTGGTGACGACCTAATAAGGAAAGGCTGAGCGACCTAACGCTGCAGAGGGGATTTAAGGCCAGAAACGACCTACGACCTAAACCCCATACGACTAACGTGAAACGACCTAACTCCGAAGTGAAAATTCAAGGCAGTGCGACCTAGCGCGCTAACACGCGAACGACCTAATGGTTAGGTCGCGAGCGACCTAACTCCGAACACACGAAAATGGCCAGAACGACCTAAGTGCAGAAAATTCACCAAAACGCTAAAAATTGGAGTTTTTCGCCAATCCAATCCAAACCAAATGCAAATGTGCATGCAAAAGTGATAGGGAATCATTCCCAACAGTCCAATATAGTTATAGACTAGATTTGTGAGATAAAAATCTCACCTTTGCACTAAAGTTTATGAAGATGAAGCTTGAAAGCAAGGAGAAGCAATCCAAAGCTTGAATCCAATATCTTCTACTTGAATTTGGAGTTGAATGTTGGATTTGCAATTGAATTTGTGCTTGGAGTTTTAATTTCCCATTTTTTTCACCATTAATGCCCAAGCTTGAGTTAGTTAGGAATTTTATGAAGAGTGAGGAGAAGGGGGTTGGAACTTGGGCTTAATAGGCTAAACTAACCCAAAGTCCAAAGCGGGAAAAGTTAGTGAAATTTCGCTAACTCCAAACCTATCGATGTTTATACTTAAAAAACTTGTAAACGGCATTTCGAACTCAATGGAAGTGGTCTCGAGTCCGAATTTGACCGTTTGCAAAAAGTAGCTTTTCGGACCAATATCCGATTAACGACAAAATATTTAAATGTAAAATCGATCAATATGCGGGTTGTTACAAAATATAAGGATAATACGTATCTAGAAGATCGTATTAAGTGTATACGAAAGAATAGGAACTTGAAGTTCGTATATGCGAAGGTGAAAGATTAAAGTTTTCATAAGCTGAAATAAAGCCTTGAAGAAAATAAGCGGGCAATTCCAGAAGAAGATGTCGATATGGCCCAAAAACATAACATAAAAACAATATGCTGGAATAACATTACAAATGTGGTAAAACATATAATAGATCAATTTTCCTTCTTTTGGCTCATCAAGTAAGTATTTTGGATTCTTCATAAAATGAATGTTAATATGTATACACCCATCAATTCTGTTATATTATATATGAAACTCGTTCATCTTTCCTCTTTCAGCAAAGCTCCAATGTTTACTATTTTATATGCTTAATATTTTACCTATTATTGTCATGTCATAAGAATATACTTATTGATTGTTATCAATAGGTGTAACTCACACAACATATTTTTTAGTTGCCAAGTCAAACTATTTTGTTTTTCATGATATTATTTGTACACTATGTGATGTACAAATTTCCTCTCTCTGTTTAGCTTACAATATGTAAATAGCCGCATATATTAATCATTAGCAATTAATAGATCATTAAATAAAATTAATTGATTAATGAGAATGGTCCAACAAAGATGCGTATGAATGCTTCATACATTTATTCTTCTTTTATATCTCTTATTATTGACAAGGATCATAACGTATATACATGGTATATATTTATGTTTCACACTATTATAGTTGTTATGAATTATTAAATGGTATTTAATACTACCTATTCATATTCTTAAATCTGCCTATATTATGAAAGTAAACATAATAAAATCAGCACAATTTTTTATTATAATTTATGCTTTCTCCACCAATCAATCCATATAAAGGCCTTTCTATATTTTCAAGGGTAGTTTTGCATTTCAAGGAAATTAATGAATGCAATTAATGAGATTGGATCTAGAGCTATCAAAAGGATGTAAATAATAAATTATAGTTGCTTTTATAGATTATATTTTGTTGTCTTTTACTATTTTGCAGTAACTTTTTTTTCTTTCACTGTAAATACTATCAGATATGGATTTTCATTTTATGAAATGCATTGATTATATATGTAACGACCCAGAATTTCTGTCATTTGAAATTAAGATATTTTAATTGATTTTTAAATATTAACAAGTAAAATTTGTAAGTCGGATGATTTATTTTTCGAATATTTGGATTTAATTGGATGATTAAATCGATAATTTAATATTTGAAATTACAGAAATAATTGAAAATTGGGTTTAATGTGATTAAAAATGATTTATAAAGTTATATTAAATCATATTGGAGTTATAATGATATTATAGAACTTTTAAAACTGAATTAAAAGTTAATTTGTGAAAATTGAATATTTTAATATTTAATCGACTAGTGAAAATAGTCATTTTTCAAACAGTCTTGGATTTCAACGAATACAGTTTTATCGGATCCGTAATGTCAAATTATTGTATGGTTTCAAATTTCGTGTCAATCGGATTTACGGTTTGTCCAGGGCAAGCCAAAACGCATAGAAATTTGGTTTAATCGATTTAATTTAAAATCGATTGTTTATTGCCGTAACTCGGACAGATGATCGAATTGGCCTCCGAACTATATTCCATTGTGTCCAGAACGTGGGGTAAACCTTAAATACGCCAGCCGGCACGCTTCGTTTGGAGTTCGAAAATTTTTGGGTGAATAGTGTTTTGTGATTTTCTATATAAGGACTTGCTTTCTTTGTTTTGCACAACAACCCAAGGGTTTTCTTTCCAGCCGCCTCTATATCTACCAATGGCCGAAAATTTTCAAACTTCTTCCTTTAATCTCTCTCAATCGATGAACATTTATCAGAAGTGTCCAACTACAAAGTTGTAGCACTCGTCGAGTACTTTAGATCCATACGGTGGGTCGATGAATCATCGACCATAGGTGGAGTTTTTGGCTCCCGTTCGTGCGTCGTTTGTGGGTAAATCGTACGGCATAGGGAAGGCCGAGCTCTTCTAAACTCTAGGCGTTGGTGGAGGCGAGGTCAAGCATTCGCGTGGCGCTATTTGATCGATCTGGAAACGATCGTGGAGGGAGGATAATTCGTAGATGATACGGCGGCCGTGGGTTCACTGTTGCGTTCGAGACCTAGATATCACGTTGGGGAAGAAAGTGGAAAGTGCGGCCTGAATTTCGGGCTAAGAAAATTAACGGCTGAGATGAAGTTAGGGTTTGAAAATTTAAATTTAATTGTAAATTAATTATATAATAATTTGTATAATCTTTAAAAGTGTATAACTTTGTCATACGAGGTCGGAATCTATAGTTGCTTTTATAGATTAAATTATGATTTTTGTTAAATATAACCGAAATGTGATTTTTTTGAAATAAGTAGTTGATTAATTTATAAAATGGTTTAAATTGGGATTTTTGAATCATTATAAATGATTTATATAAAAGATTTATAAAATTGATATTTATAAACTAAAATATTAGAATTATAAAACGAGTTTTTATAAGTGTTAAAATGAAGTATAAATGGATTTCATAAGTGGATGAAATCTATAGATTTATAAATTGTGAAGTTATAAAATGAATAGATTTTGTAAAATAAAAGATTTATAAGTAATTAACTTATAAATTGGATTTTGGCGTGTAAATGGAATATGGATAGAATTTGTTAATAAAGTGATTTTTATAAGTTGAAAATATTATAAAGTATAAATGGGATTTATAAACGTTGTTTTTATAAATCCGAAATTGACTTAATTTTGATAAGTTTAATTATTATAGCTTATTAAAGGAGACATATACACGATTTTGGGACGGTGGATAATCCTTTAAATAAAATATGTAGAAATTGATTTTGGTTAATGAAGTATATTCACGATTTTGGACGGTGAATAATATATTAAAGAAATATTTTGGGAAAGTGATATTTTAAATAGAATTAAAATGATTAAAGATGTTTTAAATTGTATTAAGTGTCGAAACCCTAGATTTCAACATTCATTGTTGAAATAGACGTTTTCGAGAAATAAGGAAATGATGGACTATAACACTGTTGTTATAGTAAATGATTTTCGAAAGAAAATGTTTTATATAGTATTGGGATTTATATATCTATCTTAATTTCGAATCCCTATACTAGTGATTTTGGTTGTCGTAACGATGTTTTACGCAACATTCGTTTTGACCCAAATAAATGTGTTTAAGTGAATGTTTTTCTTATAGAATAAAATATATACTTAATTTGGATTTAAGTATATTGAATATTTTTCAAATGTTGAAAATAAATGGATTTGTGAATTACTTATTCTTGAATAAGTATGGATGTCTTCCAATATGAAGTGAATGTTTCGAGATTTTATCTTTTAAAGATAAATTGAAAATGAATATTAGAAATCGATTTGAAAATCGTATATTCATAGATATTTTGAAAATGTAAATTCACTATGGAATTTATAAAAGAAAGGGAAATTTGTTGAAAAATAAACATTGATTTATTTTTGAAGTGTGGAAATAAATTTACGGATTTGGAACGTAAGTTTAAAATAAATCGGTAAGGATTTATTTAATTGGTTTAAATGAACCATTTTGAAATGAAAGTTGTAAGGATGTAAATTTGATTTGAAATTTGTTTTCAAATGGTTGAAGTGTGGAATATGTATCTTCTAAAGATATTTTTGAAAATAAATAATTTGGAAAATTATTTGAATTCGAGTTATGTTGTGAATATTGATTGATAGTTAAATAACCGACTATCAATATTGACCCTTAAGTGGTTATTTGTTGTGAATTGGTTGAAAATTGAATGCTACACTTATTTTTAAATTATTGCGCTCGTTATTCGGATTACCCATTGCAAATAGTGATACGACGTAATGGATAGCATTGAAGACCGGTGTTGAAGACCGGGTATTTGTGAAAATGATAGGATGACCTATCGATTGTCTCTGCACCGTTAGCTACGGTATGGAGATTTCCTTTGTGATGGGAAATTCAATCGGGATTGTGAATACCCAGATTGCAAGGGCTTCTTTTGAAGTGCCTTCGGTTCTGTTCGAACCCGGAACAGACTTGTATGGTTACGTGTCTGACATTACATTTTGAGATATAAAGCAGATTTCTTTCAAATACATCTCTGTTGTTGGCGGAGAATTTATTCTCTTAGCTTAACACCCTTCTCTGAGACGTACGAGCTCAGAGGTTTTGTAGTTGAAGGTTATCAGCGATATATTCCCAATTTGGTAATGTGACATGCTGAGTGTTGCTGTGTGATGATTATTTATTGATCATTTGTTGATCAAAGCGTGGCTTTGTGAAAAAATGTAGCTTTGTGGACGAGACTTCGTCAGACCTTACACCCCGGAAATGGTCGAAACAGGAATATGCGATAAGGTTATGAGGGTCGCGCCCTTTAGGGTATGTCATTCCCTTCTGGAAAAGGGTGGTGTCAGGTATGGAGCCCTGATGCTTAACCTATGTGGTTGCTCCAATCTCATTTTTCTGTGTGGTTGTTTCATTGTGATCGATGGCCCTCGGACAAAGGTAACCCGGCCTTGTATTGGCAGAGAGCTGGTTAAGTTCTCGGAACGTCCCGCCAAAGGCGATCCCATGTGGCAGTAGGAAGTTCCTTAGCCTGACCATTTGTTGGAAAATTCAAAGAAACAATACGAGCCTTGTACGGTTTTAGTTGTAGAACCTGCCATTTAATATGGTAGCTATAGCGGCATAATATAATGGTACCTATGCTGGCTAAGATTTATATTCTATTTTCGAAATGCTTTCATCACTATGCACTAATAATAATATCAAAAATGATTTGTTTTGCGTAGTAAGCATCTTTGACTATCATAAGGAGAAATCTCCTCCAATTCTGCGTTTGCATTGTGTGTGTGCGGGGAGGCCTTATGGTAGTTTCATTTTCCAAAAGCATTGCGGATATTTTCCACGTCTATTGTTGTTGTTTTAAAACATAAATAACTGTTTTAAGTTCTCACACCAGTCTCATGACTGACCTGGAGTTTATTGTTCTATTCCTAAACTCTGGGTGCCCATAACTTTTCACACGGGCAGTCTAGAGTCAGGTTATCAGGTCATACTGGATTTAGAAGTGCTATGGAGCTCAAGTGGCGAGCTGGATGGCGAGACGTATTACTTGTATATGATATTATCTTTCCGCTGTGTAATTCACTTGTAGGGACATGTTTGTATAACTGTCCATTGTTTTGTTGTGTTGTATATTGTTGTTCTACACTCTGATGATGTAATGTAATAACTGAGATAGTTCTTCGTTTTAAAGATTATTCATTTATTTATTATATATTGTTCCGCTGCGATATGTGAGATTCTGATATTGTTTCTGTTCTGTTTCCTGACTTCTTCTATCTTTTTCTTCTACCTCTTCTTTTTAACCATAACAATTCGGTTTTCCGGCATTCGATTATGCGGCATTTGATACAGTGGACGTAAGAATGCCGACCTTCGGATCCCGACGAAAAACTGCCATATGTTACATTTGGTGTTAGAGCATATGGTTAAGTGACAACCTTGGCTCTGTTGGGAATTACTCATTAGAGATAGAGTCGGTAGTACTCTAGAATGGGTTTGAGTGTATTAATAGATATGAGCGCGTATTTGTTAGTGAATATGAAATTGTGTTGACTTATCGGTTGATTGTTTATAGATTCTGGTCGGTGCAGTCTGGCCAACTGTTTCGATAGGGATTTCTAAACTCTTAAACAAGATAAACTGACACAGTATTGTTTTGAAATGGGGTAAATGAAATAATTTTTACCCCAAAGCTATTTTTGTATGTAAAGGAAATGATTTTCTGTAAATGTTTATAATATATGATTGCTTGGTTGTTTGGAAGTGATGATATTAAGGTATTATCATTATTATATAGGAATTGAAATAATAACCAAAGGAATGAATTTATATACAAATGGAATTTGAGCATGTAAACTAAAAAAATGTGATTTATAATTTGGAATAAAAATCATTAATGGAATGAAATTGGAAATGAGAATATATAAATGAGTTTTATAAATTGAAATGAGATTTGATTGGGATTAAGTTGAATAAAAATCCAAACTTGGGAAAAATAAAAATAGAATGGATTGAATCCAAGTAAATTAATTTGATAACTAACTAATTCATGATGTAGAAAAAGTTGAATTAGTTAAATTAAAACTTGAATTGTGAGTTAAATAAAAATGATTTAAATTTGCAGGAAAATTCAAGTAGGTAGAAATAAATTGAAAATTGAACTTTGTTGTGATAAATAAATTTGAAATTAGAAATCCAAGTTGAAATTGATGAATATAAGTTATCAAGTTTTGAATTTATAATATGAGATAATAAAATTTTAACTTTGTTAAAGTTGAAATAAATTTGAATTAGTATGATAAAATATATGATGTGAAATTTAACTAAAGAAAGTTAAATAAATTAAATCAGAATTGGAAGTCGAATAATAAGTTGTATAACTTATAAAATGTGAAAATGTAAGTAAAACCAATTATTAAAATGGTTGAGCAACTTTGTTAAGCAAAACGAAGGATGAATCTGAATAAGTGATAAAATTGACTTTGGTAAAAGTTAAATAGAATTTACTTTGGAGTTGGAATCTGAATTGGATATGTTGTTGAAATGGAAATTTAAGTTAAGTTAAACAAATGATGTTTAAATGGAATATAACTTAAGTAATGTTGAATGGAAGTCAATTTAATATTAAACCAAATTGAATACAAACGTAGTGAATTAAATTAATTTGGTTGTATTGGATATACATTGGTTGTTAGATTTTTGTTAATTGATTGAATAGTAATTCATATGCAATTGAATGAATAAAATTGAAAGCTAAAGCAAGTAAATTTAAATTGGATGGAAATTGATTTGAATTGGAAGTGAACCAATGTGAATGTAAATTAGTGAATGTAAACTAATTGAAAATGAATAATTGAATGTCGTTGTATATGAATTGGTTGTAAACAATTACAAGTAATGTTGAAATCATATAAGTTGCTTATAAACCTTGTTTAGTATGCATTTCTTTTAATATGCATATGTTGTAGTTGTTTAAAAGAGTAAAATGTTAATAACTTCTTATATATGTCACTTACATATTTATATTGAGTAAGTACAGGTACCGGGGCTATCGTTAGCGGGATTTGGTTGCGCAAAACGCTAAATAAATAGCTGCTTTGCTTAAAAATGCTAAAAAAAAGTACGCCTACGCAATAAAAATAGGAGATATGAACTGTTTTTCTGCTTTTCCGACCGGGTGGGTCAATGTATATATATTTATATCTATTGTGATATTGTAAAAGCTCCTCCATACAAAGGAGGTTATGGCGAAATTTTTTGAAAATTTAAGGCGTTGGAAAATTTTCGGGAAATTTTGGGAAAAATTTTGAAAACTAAAAGTTTGATTTTTGAGTTATAAAAGTTAAACGATATAGTTAGTTTTGAAAAGATAACTATATATGGATTTGAAGATATTAGTGAAGTTTTGTAAGAAGTTTAACCTATGGATTTTGGAAAAGTTAAACATTTGAGAGATTTGTGAATCAAATTTGAACGGTTTGTTTTGAAAAGTTAATGGATTTCCAAACTTTTTCTTACTTGGCAATTTCGAGGACGAAGTTATTTTAGGGGGGAAGTTTGTAATGACCCAGAATTTCTGTCATTTGAAATTCAAATATTTTAATTGATTTTTAAATATTAACAAGTAAAATTTGTAAGTCGGATAATTTATTTTTCGAATATTTGGATCTAATTGGATAACGACCCAGAATTTCTATCATTTGAAATTCAGATATTTTAATTGATTTTTAAATATTAACAAGTAAAATTTGTAAGTCGGATAATTTATTTTTCGAATATTTGAATTTAATTGGATGATTAAATCAACAATTTAATATTTGAAATTACATAAATAATTGAAAATTGGGTTTAATGTGATTAAAAATGATTTGTAAAGTTATATTAAATCATATTGGAGTTATAATGATTTTATAGAACTTTTAAAACTGAATTAAAAGTTAATTTGTGAAAATTGAATATTTTAATATTTAATCGACTAGTGAAAATAGTCATTTTTCAAACAGTCTCGGATTTCGACGATACTAGTTTCATCGGATCCGTAATGTCAAATTATTGTATGCTTTCAAATTTCGTGTCAATCGAATTTACGGTTTGTCCGGGGCAAGCCAAAACGCATAGAAATTTGGTTTAATCGATTTAATTTAAAATCGATCGTTTATTGCCGTAACTCGCACAGATGATCGAATTGTCCTCCGAAACATATTCCGTTATGTCCGGAACGCGGGGTAAACCTTAGAAACGCCAGCCGGCACGCTTCGTTTGGAGTTCAAAAAAATTCGGGTGAATAGTGTTTTGTGAATTTTCTATATAAGGACTTGCTTTCTTTGTTTTGCACAACAACCCTAGGGTTTTATTTCCAGCCGCCTCCATATCTACCAATGGCCGAAAATTTTCAAACTTCTTTCTTTAATCTCTCTCAATCGGTGAACATTTATCAGAAGTGTCCAACTACAAAGTTGTAGCACTCGTCGAGTACTTTAGATCCATACGGTGGGTCGACGAATCATCGACCATAGGCGGAGTTTTTGGCTTCCGTTCATGCATCGTTTGTGGGTAAATCGTATGGCATAGGGGAGGATGAGCTCTTCTAAACTCTAGGCGTTGGTGGAGGCGAGGTCAAGCATTCGCGTGGCGCTAGTTGATCGATCTGGAAACGATCGTGGAGGGAGGATAATTCGTAGGTGATACGGCGGCTATGGGTTCATTGTTGCGTTCGAAACCTGGATATCACGTTGGGGAAGAAAGTGGAAAGTGCGGCCTGGATTTTGAGCTAAGAAAATTAACGGCTGAGATGAAGTTAGGGTTTGAAAATTTAAATTTAATTGTAAATTAATTATATAATAATATGTATAATCTTTAAAAGTGTATAACTTTATCATACGAGGTCGGAATTGCACGAAACGACTTGTGTTGGCTTCGTTTTGTCGAGCACTACGTAATGGAGCTGGTTTGGAGTCGTTTGGAGCTAGTGAGAATTTTAGGTAAAATTAAACGCACGTTTAATTTTATTCGAAATAAAACGCTATAACTGTTATCGGAAACTCAAGGTGAGAACTTCTCACTCGATCGAATTGTTTCGATTTAAATTTTAAATAGTTAGATTTAAAATTTCTTGATTGTGTGATTGGATGATAATTTGTTATCTGTTGTATTGAAATAGACCCTATACGCCGTATATTAAGCGGACGTTATTTATTAAAAACATATACCGCGATAATTCCAACTTGTATGGAATTGGTATTATATATGTACTTGGAGTTGATTTCCCACATTATATAGCGGATGAGACCCTATTGCGCCGCATAATAGCGGATAGTATTTAATAAATCCCATATACCGCGATATTCCGTCTTGAAGCGGAATTGGTATTGTGCTAACATCTTTGGATGCAGGGAAACAGGTTGGAGGGATCCAACTGAATTCCTCAAATGATCGAATTGGTTTCAATGTTGTGTGTTGATCTATTTATAATCTGCGTGATTATCTTTGTGATTGAAATCATTAAAGGCTAAATTTTAGCAGAATATATTTTGGTATCGTTGGATGCCGAACATAAATAAAATTTGATTTTTGAAAAATTAAGTTGAGAATTCATAATAAAATTTAATTTTGGAATTAATTCATTTTAAATGAATAAACATTGAAATTTTTATGTCATAAAAATTATGATTTTTGTTAAATATAACCGAAATGTGATTTTTTTGAAATAAGTAGTTGATTAATTTATAAAATGGTTTAAATTTGGATTTTTGAATCATTATAAATGATTTATATAAAAGATTTATAAAATTGATATTTATAAACTAAAATATTGGAATTATAAAATGAGTTTTTATAAGTGTTAAAATGAAGTATAAATGGATTTCATAAGTGGATGAAATCTATAGATTTATAAATTGTGAAGTTATAAAATGAATAGATTTTGTAAAATAAAAGATTTATAAGTAATTAACTTATAAATTGGATTTTGGCGTGTAAATGGAATATGGATAGAATTTGTTAATAAAGTGATTTTTATAAGTTGAAAATATTATAAAGTATAAATGGGATTTATAAACGTTGTTTTTATAAATCCGAAATTGACTTAATTTTGATAAGTTTAATTATTATAGCTTATTAAAGGAGATATATTCATGATTTTGGGACAGTGGATAATCCTTTAAATAAAATATGTAGAAATTGATTTTGGTTAATGAAGTATATTCACGATTTTGGACGGTGAATAATATATTAAAGAAATATTTTGGGAAAGTGATATTTTAAATAGAATTAAAACGATTAAAGATGTTTTAAATTGTATTAAGTGTCGAAACCCTAGATTTCAACATTCATTGTTGAAATAGACGTTTTCGAGAAATAAGGAAATGATGGACTATAACACTGTTGTTATAGTAAATGATTTTCGAAAGAAAATGTTTTATATAGTATTGGGATTTATATATCTATCTTAATTTTGAATCCCTATACTAGTGGCTTTAGGTTGTCGTAATGATGTTTTACGCAACATTCGTTTTGACCCAAATAAATGTATTTAAGTGAATGTTTTCCTTATAGAATAAAATATATACTTAATTTGGATTTAAGTATATTGAATATTTTTCAAATGTTGAAAATAAATGGATTTGTGAATTACTTATTCTTGAATAAGTAAGGAAATGTCTTCCAATATGAAGTGAATGTTTTGAGATTTTATCTTTTAAAGATAAATTGAAAATGAATATTAGAAATCGATTTGAAAATCGTATATTCATAGATATTTTGGAAATGTAAATTCACTATGGAATTTATAAAAGAAAGGGAAATTTGTTGAAAAATAAACATTGATTTATTTTTGAAGTGTGGAAATAAATTTACGGATTTGGAACGTAAGTTTAAAATAAATCGGTAAGGATTTATTAGATTGGTTTAAATGAACCATTTTGAAATGAAAGTTGTAAGGGTGTAAATTTGATTTGAAATTTGCTTTCAAATGGTTGAACTGTGGAATATGTATCTTCTAAAGATATTTTTGAAAATAAATAATATGGAAAATTATTTGAATTCGGGTTATGTTGTGAATATTGATTGATATTTAAATAACCGACTATCAATATTGACCCTTAAGTGGCTATTTGTTGTGAATTGGTTGAAAATTGAATGCTACACTTATTTTTAAATTATTGCGCTCGTTATTTGGATTACCCATTGCGAATAGTGATACGACGTAATGGATAGCATTGAAGACCGGTGTTGAAGACCGGGTATTTGTGAAAATGATAGGATGACCTATCGATTGTCTCTGCACCGTTAGCTACGATATGGAGATTTCCTTTGTGATGGGAAATTCAATCGGGATTGTGAATACCCGGATTGCAAGGGCTTCTTTTGAAGTGCCTTCGGTTCTGTTCGAATCCGGAGCAGACTTGTATGGTTACGTGTCTGACATTACATTTTGAGATATAAAGCAGATTTCTTTCAAATACATCTCTGTTGGTGGCGGAGAATTTATTCTCTTAGCTTAACACCCTTCTCTGAGACGTACGAGCTCAGAGGTTTTGTAGTTGAAGGTTATCAGCGATATATTCTCAATTTGGTAATGTGGCATGCTGAGTGTTGCTGTGTGATGATTATTTGTTGATCATTGTTGATCAAAGCGTGGCTTTGTGAAAAAGCGTAGCTTTGTGTACGAGACTTCGTCAGACCTCACACCCCGAAAATGGTCGAAACAGGAATATGCGGCAAGGTTATGATGGTCGCACCCTTTAGGGTATGTCATTCCCTTCTGAAAAAGGGTGGTGTCAGGTATGGAGCTCTGATGCTTAACCGATGTGGTTGCTCCAATCTCATTTTTCTGTGTGGTTGTTGCTTTGTGATCGAGGGCCCTCGGATAAAGGTCCCAAAGGACCGGGGGGTGGCATATACGTGTAGTAGTTACCTAGTTACAAAGGTAACCCGGCCTTGTGTTGGCAGAGAGCTGGTTAAGTTCTCGGGACGTCCCGCCAGAGGCGATCCCATATGGCAGTAGGAAGTTTCTTAGCCTGACCATTTGTTGGAAAATCCAAAGAAACAATACGAGCCTTGTACGGTTTTAGTTGTAGAACCTGCCATTTAATATGGTAGCTATAGCAGGCATAATATAATGGTACCTATGTTGGCTAAGATTTATATTCTATTTTCGAAATGCTTTCATCACTATGCACTAATAATAATATCAAAAATGATTTGTTTTGCGTAGTAAGCATCTTTGACTATCATAAGGAGAAATCTCCTCCAATTCTGCCTTTTCATTGTGTGTGTGCGGGGAGGCCTTATGGTAGTTTCATTTTCAAAAAGCATTGCGGATATTTTCCACGTCTATTGTTGTTGTTGTTTTAAAAGATAAATAACTGTTTTAAGTTCTCACACCAGTCCCATGACTGACCTGGAGTTTATTGTTCTCTTCCTAAACTCTGGGTGCCCATAATTTTCCACACGGGCAGTCTAGAGTCAGGTTATCAGGTCATACTGGATTCAGAAGTGCTATGGAGCTCAAGTGACGAGCTGGATGGCGAGACGTATTACTTGTATATGATATTATCTTTCCGCTGTGTAATTCACTTGCAGGGACATGTTTGTATAACTATCCATTGTTTTGTTGTGTTGTATATTGTTGTTGTACACTCTGATGGTGTAATGTAATAACTGAGATAGTTCTTCGTTTTAAAGATTATTCATTTATTTATTATATGTTGTTCCGCTGCGATATGTGAGATTCTGATATTGTTTCTGTTCTGTTTTCTTACTTCTTCTATCTTTTTCTTCTACCTCTTTTTTTAACCATAACAATTCGGTTTTCCGGCATTCGATTATGCGGCATTTGATACAATGGACGTAAGAATGCCAACCTTCGGATCCCGACGAAAAACTGCCATATGTTACAATATACCCATGAACAATATTTTGATACTTATGCATTTTTATTTCCACGTATAGTTGGTAATATGATAAATATAGCCAAGCTTGAATTTAAAACTTTGGATAGGAGATAAATTTTTGTCATCGATATTGGATGTTGATATTCAATTACAATCTCAATACTTAGAAAATGCCACTAAAAATGATAATAATATATCCCAGTAGGATAAAACAAAGGCTCTTATATTTTTAGGGTGTCATATCCACGGCAATACTAAAATAAGACATTTAACTGAAAATGATCATCTTTACTTATGAAACTCCTTGAAGGAGCGTTACGACTACTAGAAGATAGTCACAATTTCAAACACTAGACAAGAGTGGTTGAACCTGAAGTTTCAACCAGTTGGAAATTGGCGCTTGTATGTTTTTCCTTCCAGAACTAATTGAAATAACATACGTATGAATGTTGTATTTTAATCAGTAGTCCATTTTAAAAAAATTATTGAAAAGTATTAGCATATATTTAATGCTTACAAATTTTAATAGTTGACTAACTATATTGTCTTTAATTCTTAAAATATGAACCATCAATATTTGAGTGATAATATATGCCTACTAGATAGTGCAACTACTCATATGATTTTGAAATGCTATAAGTTTTTCTCTGAACTATCTGGAAAAAATTTAGCTAAAAATTTCAACCATAGCAAATCTGCTAATATAATTGAAGAGTCCAGAAGAGCCCATATAGTATTATCAGATGGTACATATATCTTAATTCAAAATACATTATACTCGAGAGAATTTAAAAGAAATTTGTTGAGTTTTGAGGATATATAAATGATGGCTACCATATTAGAACTATAATGAAATCGCCAAAGAATATCTTTGTGTTATTTCTAAAACTAAAAGCCAGAAGCTTATTTCAAAAAAAATTGGTACAATTTCAACTGCGTTATATTTCATGAAATTTGGCATAATTGAATCCCATATTTAAACATGAGCCAGAAGCTTCCAAATATCACTTGAATGCATCTTATTAATTGATAAAAGAATTATCCTCCTATTATTAATATGTTTGGTGTATTCGCTAGTAGCAATATGATAATGGATCAAAATGAGAATCCAAAGATGTTTATTATTTAATGTGACAATGTTGTCAACATTGAGGGGAGGATAAAAGGATACAAGTTCATTTTGATCATCAATGTCAAATATTTATTAACATGTATAATTATGCAAAATATTAAGTAACTTGAATAAATTATTAATAATATCTCTAGTAGACTTTCTCCAATATAGATTTGAATCCCTGAATGATCAAAATGTGTAAATCACATCTCAAATATGGTACAAAAGTCAGTTTGAAATACTTTTGGAGTAAGTAATAAAGATGCCAAATAAAAAAGATAAGTATTCTTGAAGAAACACTTAAGTATACTCTTAAAGAGACTAATGACATGATTATCATACCCTAAAAGTGGTTTAGGTACCTAAAACATGGTAATTAAAGAGATCTCAATAAATCATGTCTAGAATAAATTGTACATAAAGCGCTTATATTTGTAAATAGATTAAGGATTTTGATTTAGGGGAAAACATCACTGGCCATCATGAATTTTTTACTAATAGAGAAATATGGACATGTGGTCCTCAAAGCAGCGAAAGTACTTGAAATACCCCAAATGTATAAATATGGTTTAAATCATATTAAATGATGAAAGTATACAAATTCTTGAAGAATATAAATAACTTTCGTGGTTATAAAGAATGCAAAGAACGAGGAGCGTAGATTACAACCTACTTTTAAGTATTGTGCAATGGAAATCTTGATATAATTCATGATGAGTAGATTACTTCCTATTTTTAAATATTGTTGTAATGAAGCTTTTAATATCCATTGAAATGTTAGTTGTGATATGCAAAACTTATTAAAATATATAAGTTCCTGAAGAATATAAATAACTTTGATAATTATAAAGAATGCAAAGAACATGGAATGTAGAATACAACCTCCTTCTAAGTATTGTTGTAATAAAAATCTTGTTGCACTTCAAGATGAATAGATTGCTTCCTACTTTTAAGTATTGTTGTAATGGAACTTTTAATATTCATCAAAGATGTAGTTGCAAAATGCAAAATTGATTTGAAGCATAAAAATGAAAGCACATAACGTGTTTTTCATAAAGGTAGCAAACAAAATACATAAAATGCAAATC
Organism: Allium cepa; assembly: GCA_030765085.1. Taxonomy (NCBI): domain Eukaryota; kingdom Viridiplantae; phylum Streptophyta; class Magnoliopsida; order Asparagales; family Amaryllidaceae; genus Allium; species Allium cepa. The sequence goes on from CM060943.1 coordinate 438,305,814, forward strand.
ATATTAGGAAGAAACAATCATGGAAATTTTGATTGTATCGAAGGAAACTACTACTAAATTGTATTATTAATGAGATAGATGTATATGGATTCAGAAGTATATATAACCAATTTAAGTTATCGAAATACGAATACGAATTCAGAGGAAACTTTTAAATCAGTGGGAGTATCCATAAGTATTTTATAATGCACTCTTTTTCCTTAACTAAGATTTTTCTCATTGGGTTTTTATTATTAAGGTTTCAATGAGGCGTTATCTTGATCCAGATGTATCAACTCCCCAGTAGCATTAGAAAATAAATTACAATGTACTATTTTCCCTTATTTAAGATTTTTTTTCATTGAGTTTATCTTGCTAAGATTTTAACGAGGCATTATCTTGATCTAAAAGAATCAAACGTCTTTTCAAGAAATAATATCTCAAATATGTTATTTAAGTTAAATTGTATTTTTATCCTTGACTAAAAAATTTCCTATCGGATTTTATTTTGTAAGGTTTTTAATGAAGTATTATATTGATCCAGAAGTATCAAACTCTATTTGATTATGTAAAGTATTGAAATATGACATATTATATTGTACTCCTTTTCTTTTACTAAGATTTTTCCCATAGGGTTTTTCTTAGTATGGTTTTAACGAGGCATTAGTTTGATCCATAAGTATCAAACTTTATTTAAAGAAATGAGAAAATAAGATATGTCATTGTACTCCTTTTTTCTTCCTTCACTAAGAGTTTTCCCATTGGGTTTTTCTTAGTAAGAGTTTAATGAGGCATTATTTTGATCCTAAAGTATCAAACTCTTAGAAGGAATATCATTTTTAGTATGATATCCATGATTTCACAAGCTGCACTATTTCCCTCTTTTAAGGTTTTTTCCATTGGGTTTTTCTTACAGAGGTTTTTAATGAGGCAACAGACAATATCTATGTCGATTGAATGGATAAATGCAAACAAGATAATAATGAGGGGGAGCAATCATCATACACGTTTCAAAATGGAAAATTTCAAGTTGTCAGAGCATTCAAGATTTTGAAGACGCATATTCAAGAGGAAGTGTTACAGTATATGTAAATTATGAAATGAATATGTTTTTATGTTGTTTTGTTTAGTCCCACATCGTGAAATAAGTTAAATCCTTACCTTTGAAGTCTTTATATAAAAAAGACTATGTAATGTAAATATATATCTATTTTCAGAAATGAATAATATATCTTTTGTCTCTCTCTAATGGCTTCTACTTTCTTTATTTTATAACGGTAGTAGTATTTTTATGATTTGTGGTACCATGTTGTAGGCGGAGTGCGTAATCTTAGACTACAATGCTATTTTGTAGCAGCAATTTACGAGTTATAATAATATTTTTAATTGAACTAAATGAGAATAAAATAATACTATATAATATCAGTTTTGTTCAACGTTTTTTGGTGTGTTTTACTTGTAATAAAAATTACAATTGTAGTATCATTTTATTTTCTTTTTTAATACTTATTATGTTTGTAGTAGCAGTTTCATAATTATAGTTTTTTTTAATTATAGTAGCAGTTTATACACATTTAATATTATATATGAATTATAGTAGCAGTTGCATGAATTATAGTATCAATTTATGAATTTTAGTAACAGTTTTTGAACAAATGTATCATTTTATAGATAAAATGTGCATTTATTATATTTGTAGTAGCAATTTATAAAAAAAATTAATTGTAGTAGCAGTTTATACACATTTAACAGTATTCATAAATTATAATAGCAGTTTATACACATTTAACAGTATTTGAATTATAGTAGAAGTTTTATACATATTTTATATTTTTTTATAGTAGCAATAAATGATACTGTATACACATTTTAATGGTAGCAATTTTACACATTTTGATGCCAGCAGTTTATACACATTTGATAGTAGCCGTTTTTTTATAGTGGCAGTTTTTTGATAGTAAATATACATTTCATAGTAGCAATTTTATACACATTTGATAGTAACAGTTTTTTTGATAGTAAATATACATTTGATAGTAGCAGTTTTATAAACATTTGAAAGTAAGTATCAGTTTTTTGATAGTAGATACAAGTGCTAATGTGCAGTATCAGTTTTTCTATCTTTTTCATAAAAAAATTAATGATACACTTTTTCTTTATGTATAATAGGATAAGATATGCACTGATAGTGATTATGAACGAGTAAATTTAAATTGGAAAAGTAGAATATGTATATTTTAGATTATAATGACATTAATGATACTACCTGGTATTATTTCATTCAATAAAAGGAAACCGGTGCCACATAATAGCAGTGTCGAACATGCTACTAAAATTTCAGATTTTGCCGATTGTGGTGGTGTTGGGAGCGACGGCGAGGATGATAGTGCAGGTGGTCGGGTGATGGTGCGAGGAATGGTGGCCGGTAATTTTGGTGGTTTATTCATATGACTAATTTCAAAAGAATGTTTGTCCTTGTGACTAAAATATGCAGGTTGTGCCGTTGAGTCAAAAAAAAACAATTTTCTTTCCCTAGCTTGTAATTTTTTTATCTCCTTTTAATTCTCGTTTCTTTGAACTATCGCCTTTAACGCATCTTTTGAGCTTTTATTTACTTTTAGTAGAATATGATGAAGGAATAGAAAAACTTCATGTTTATTATCCCACAATTATTTAGACTTCCATCCAAATACTCATTTTCATTAATTCATTACACACTTTATTTTGTTATTTAACCCTTCTTAGCCCTTTAATTAATTAATTAAAAGTAACCGTAAGTTGTTACATTTACATACAAGGTTACATTTCTTTACAACTTTAAAAAATTTATAACTTCAACTTTGATTATACAAATTTTGAAATATTGAAGATGAATAATTAGAAAGTTACTACAAACTATACATTTCTTACATTGTTACTTTACAAAGCTTTTATGATTTATTAATAATTATAGTATATTCGGTGTTTCATACTTTTAATATGAACGTGAATTTTAAAAAATGACTTAAATTCAAAATCGGAAGGCCAAATAAAACTTATAAATTCAAAAAAGAGTATAAACAGGAAAACAAAAATGAGAGTAAATGATATTCAAAACACAAATGTTAAATAAGTCAAGATGGAAAGGGAAAAAATACACAAGATAGGAGTGGCGTAACAATCAATTCAAATTTCTAGAATATGAAAAATAAACGTGTAAAAAATAACATGTATCCAAAATACATAGAATAATAAAGGATGATAATTTTCTGATTTTATTGGAAATACTAGCACTAACACGTAAATCTACTAAAATATTAGCAATATATTAAATAAATAAATAATGGATACAAAATTTTATGTCCGTTTGTTTACATGCATGTGTGTGCGCAATGCACATGCCAATATACTCGTGCTTAAATCATTATTATCGTAAACAACTGAAATGTGCAAAATAGAAAAAATGATTACACTTGCTAATCTCACTCACCTTGCAATTCAGGGCTTGATTTCCACAGAGGTTGACATTTTTACAGAGCAATCGAATTCATAACAATCATATTTTTACAGAACTTAACCCTTTTTCCCTCTTTTTTTCAGTATAACTCTTCCCACATTACAAAGTTTTGATATTTGACCTTGCACCATCCTTCACTGAGGTCTGTTCGGCTTCAGGAGGCATAAGATTATTACAAGAGACATGGGTATCATTTACAGACTGAAACTTGTGCATAACTTGATGGTACAACTCTTGTATACTATTTCTTATCTCCTTTTGATCAGAGGTAGATTCAGCCACCTTCGTATTTGTTACAGGCTCCTTATGAGCAGGTGGTTCCATCATTGTTGATATTGATGTGTACTTTGTTTCTACAACACCACAAAAAGGAAGATAAATAAAATCAAAATGATATCAATATTAATACTAATACTAAGATTAATTATTGTGATGTACGGTTTGGCTAAGTGACTATTCTAACAGTCAATGACCATGGGTAACAGTGATAAAACATTTTGTTACACAATCAAATATTTTTAGTTAGATTCTTAGCCAAATTCCAAAAGAAAAGACCATTCTAATATATTTCTCTGATTTTAGGAAAAGAATTAGAACATGAAAAAACTACAAAAATTGAACTGCTTCAGTAGAGTAGCAAAGAGCTTAATCCAAAATTGCTAATTCCCGCTTCAAATATACTATTTGGAGTAGGTTCTTTGAGCTAAATCCCTGTTCCTGTAGTAACGGGTTAATCAATCTTCAAAACTAAAAAGAATTCGCTCATCTTCTCTCCATATCTTATTTTGATGCACAAAAATCAATACAGTAAAGGCTGCCAAAACATTTTTCTATGTGTCCCTACAAGCATGTGGTAGTGGTACATCTATAATGAAAAAAAAAATACAAAAAAAGGTTACCATTTATTTTAGCACGGTTGATGATATTCATAAGAAAATCGCGAAAAGCAGACAGAACACAATTCTCCTGATCTGCATATAGCTGTGACACACTTTCTGTTTCTGGAGATCCAGGAGATGAACTAGGGTTTCTGGAAGACATGAACATAGTATCTTGTTCATCACACATCAATGCAAGTGTTCCAGGTGACACAGGTCTACTAGTGTTCTGAGCATCATCGGGGCTGCCTAATCTGGATTCTTTTGTAATTGGTTTGTCTTTGTGGTTCCCATTTAACCTATTATCCGGCCACTTCTGTACTACTGGATCTCTTCGGGTTTCATTTAACCTATAATTCGGAGGCTTCTGTGTTTCTGACTCTCTTTGGGTTTCATTTTCTAATTGGTATGCTGGGACTACAGAACTTTGTGTTCTCTCCTCTCTTGCTGACTTCTCTTTAGCTTTTTTAACTGCAAATATTTAATCAATCAAGTAATCATCATATACATAACAACATTACTATTTCGCTATCCACCATCTACTAAGCAAGCCTGATTTTGATACAAAGGAACCAAAACATATTAAAATTTGTGTCCCAAAAGGTTGGGGCATCAAATATTTATGTATAGTAGCATTGAATGCAAGTTTATCGTGATCTATGGTAGAGTGCAGACATGAGTAGGTAGTGTATGAGGTTATGTATTCAAATATCACACTGCATTCTATTTTGCCAATTTTTACTTGTTCTATTTTTCTTGGAGCACCATATCCGGGGCCCATTTTATGCACCAAAATGGCTTAGATTCAGCAGTTTATTCTATGCATCAAAATGGCTAAGATTATACATGCTTCTGTTTTGACATTCTATTCAGGGGAAGACCAACAGAAATCAATGGCCTTGAGAACGCTTAACAGTTGTCAAGACTATTTTGACATGCTTCTGTGGATTTAAAAGTCCATACCCAAGTTGTAGAACTCCGTCAATTTTTACAATTAAACATATTCTTGTTTTAAAGTTTAAACCAATCCTGTACTGAAGGGAAAGGTCAAAGCTGTGGATGGTTTACATGAATTTATAAGGTAAAACATTTTCAAGAAAAAAAACAAGCATCCAAATTAAAACCTGAATTATTCTTTTGCAAACTTAAAACTCTTTAAAGCCAAAGCAAATAAGCGCTTGATTAAGTTTAGCCGGTCCAGCATTCCACTGAGACTTATTTCTTTAAGAATTTTCAACCAATCCAAAAGGTATTCTGTTACTTAAAGGAACATGCCTACTGATTCATACTCTTTGAGTAAGTTTAATGAGGCATTTGGCTCATGACACTGATTTATTTTACTAAAAACGAAAAAATAAAATAAAATAAAATACTTAACCATACATTTCTCCTGTAAAAATCATGTTACTCAAATTCTCCTTTTATATTTATAGAATAATTGTTTTAAATGACAGCAAATTTGTTTTTGTGAATTTCTCCTCAGTCACTATTGAATTGAATATATTTTTTAATGTATTTTTAATGTCACAACTGAATCAAATGTACACAAAATCATTACACATAAATATCTACAAAATACTGCTTTTGTAATGTAATTAACCGTCGTGCATTAAATGCAAACGTACTACAATTATTTTGCATATATTGAATCGTACTACAATTATTTACATATTAATAGTTTTTGTTGTGCAACATACAATAGCTGGGAATATCATGTACAACACTTACACTACAAAATGTACGAGTATTCTTGCTATAATCATTGAAATATCTTCACAAAAAATGTTGCAACCTAAATAATTGCACCATCAGCACAGCTCGCTACAGTGATAGACACCACCTCCAACTACCAGCAATTGACAATGCACTAAATTCACATTTGTCGGTGCTAGCCTCGCTTCCTCCAATCGCCTCTACAAACAATCTAATCTTGGTTTTGATGCTCAAACCATAATTCTGATTGCTAGAAAAGGAGATTTTGGCCAAGATCTAACATTACTTAACTCCTCTAACAAGCAACACCCACATATATCAAAATTGGCACCTCCAGTCACCATTCGTTGATGCTTCAGTTTTTTTATAATTTTAGGAATGGGGACGTGAAATGGAATAAGAAAATAGATTATTATTATTTTTCTCCTTAAATAAGAATGTGTGCCCAATAACCAATCATGTTTAAGGGTGTGGCTAAAGCAGTCACCAAGGTAAATTCGCAAAGGCAAGTTCACGAAGGCAAGGATGTTTGAGAACATAAACTTGAGAATAAGAATTGGAAATGAGATTAGCATAAAATATTAAAATTATCATAATCGTTATTTACTCATTTACTTTAGTTTATTTATGACATTAAAATGTATGATGGTTATTTATTTACTTATTATTAAGTAAATTGAAATTGAAATATATAATAGATAATGATAATAATAAATAAAACCATTTTCATAAATAGGACTTTTTAACATTAAGTACAAAATGAAAATAAACAATGCAATATGAAATGATAATGCATAACAACCACTAATATCATCTAAATTCTAAACGACGACCTCCATACATCTAAATCATACAATGGATCATCCCCTAGAAGTCATCATAAGAACACATAAACATCGCACAATCCAAATCATGCGGTGATCCAAACACGCAAAAACGCAACACGACATCGATGTTTGAAAACAAAGCAGTAGGTTCGTGGCTGTTCATAGCTTAAGAATGTGGATGACTGAACTTAAACTCAATAAGAGCATGAGCATACACATGAACATAAGCAAAAGGATGGTATAAATAGTAGATCAAGATTGTCCAAGATGCAATGGTGATAGTGGACCATGACATTGATTTTGATTAGTCCCAAGCAGACTTGGAATGAAATCGATATCCGTGAAAGTACTAATATTGAAATCATTAGGCTTTTGCATATCATATTCAGTGTTGCTCCACGGTGATGCATCAACGCCTTAGCTAGGTCATATTATGATATCCATGTAAGATGAATCGATATTTTTATCATACACGATGCAATGAATAGTAGATGTGGCTACCATTCCAGAAGTGGGTGTGTGTATTAAACGTGCTAAGTCATGCACAAATCATACAATATATATGAAATTGATGTATCTCACATTAAAGGAGTAGATAAATTAGATGTGATCAAGTCTCACATCACAATTGGGAACCAATCATAATATACATGTATGTGTGTATGTATGTATATGTATGTGTGTGTGTGTGTAGAACACACACACATATATATAGAACACACACACATGAAGAGGCGCATATAATTATGAAACTATTAGAAGTATTGGAAGGATGTTATAAATTTTCAAACAATGTTTGCTACCACGGAGGGAGGTCCGGGAATGGAAACCCCTAAGTGGGGATGCAAGGACAACGCCCTAGCAAACGAGGTTCGAAGAAACTGCATCGTCTAATTCTTTCCTCACGTGCATAGTCTAATCTTTGCAAGTGATCACAACTGGCACAGATAACTTCACTGTCTCCTAAGAGAAAAATTCAAGTAAATGATCGGAGGGTAATGTTAAAATTTTCGACATCTCCTCGCATCTCCGCTATGCACGCACTTCATTTAGCGTCGAAGAGGTAAGATCAATAAACGAAGCTCTTTTGATGCCAATGTCATTACTGGATATCCTTACAAAAGGAATCCCTTATTGTTGCATACTACCAATCTCATATATATGCTCCTCCTTCAGGATATCTTGCGATGTAGACTTATCTAAATTCAATCTACACACTCATTCTAATACAATGCTAGACACACCTAATAAATCTCCACTTGGCAAGCATTTCTCAATTCAATTTAAAGTTATACAAAGTCCTCAAACACTTAGATAATGTTAATAGACATTAGATAATAGTTAATAAACATTAGACATATTTATTAAAGTCCTTGAATAACAACTTATTTTTCTCTGAATACCCTCACCAAAATATTTATTTTATCTTCAAAATATATTACTGCAAATATTTTATAAAAGTTTTATGTATCAAAGTATTTTAAAACAATTTTTAAATGATTTTAATTTTGAAACACCTTAAAAGTGTTGCTGTTTTTCCAAACACACGTACCGTTGAAAAGTTTTTTTAAATTTTGAAGAGCTGTGATTATTGGTTCTATCTTTGTGAATAAACATGCCATTTCAAACAATACATAAATGAGACTGGAAAACGAATTTTAATAACTGTTTTCTTTTCATTTTTCTTACTCCAAATTTTCATCATGTATTTCTCAAAGTCCACTTTCTACTCATCAAATCCACTCAAATTTAATCTCTACTTCACTACATACATTCTCGATAATCTACTTTCTGTTTTGCAACTATTCTCTCATTAATTCAAAGATTGAAGTTCTATAGAAGAGCTATAGGATATCTTGTATCCAACATACAACTACTTGTATTTGTAATCAACTCTACTGCTATTAGCGTGAGTATGCTTGTTGCTCGTTTAAATCAAGTGGGTGATCTTGTTTTTCAATAAATCAAGAGTGTATCTAAGCTCGAAAAGTCAGAAAGGTGTGACTTGTTGCCTTGAAATTAAGATTGTATTCTGATTTGCTTGCTACCTAATTAAAGTAGACGTTTGAAAGGCCATTTGTACAGATACTGCACAGGACTGGGTGTAGAATTGATCAATCCGAACCAGTATAAAACTCCTGATACTGTCTCTCTTTTACTTTATTTTTACAACATTTATATATATTTATAACTACCTGTTAACATATATATATATATATATATATATATATATGTTGATTATTTGTCTTGATATAAATCTTGAAACTATTTTAAAAAGTTCTATATAAATTATAAAAAACTATTCACCTTCCTCTAGTGTTAAAGTAGCCTTAAAGTTCATTCATATTAGTACAATTTATACTGCACAGTTTCCTACATTTGATATCAGAGCCTTAAGTCTTCAAAAATTTGTTATTTGATTTTTGAAAATTATAAATGATTAGTAACACTGGTAGTATGTTTTTTAATACTTTTATAGAAGGACAGTCAACTGCCAGACCTCTACTATTTAACGATGGTAATTATGCTTGCTGATCATCTAGGATGAAAAATTATTTACAATCCAACGATTTAGATATTTGAAACATTAAACAAGATGAATACACTGAACCCCAAACTGAATATTCACAATGGACCGCAGACCAAAAAACACAAAACACTTAATTACTCAAAGACCATGAATATTTTATTTTGCTTTCTAGATAAAAATGAATTTAATCAAGCTTCCATTTGTAAGACTGCTTATGAAATATGGAGAACATTGCAAGTCATACATGAGGGCACTAGTAAAGTAAAACAAACTAAGATTTTCATGCTAACCAACCAGTTTCAATTTTTTAAAATGAAACCAAATGAGTCTATGTTTGATATGTATTGTAGATTTCAAGATATAGTTCATGCATTAGTACATTAAGAAAACATTTCTCAAAAGAGGATCAATTTAGAAAAATCCTTAATTCACTCTCTTCAAAATGGGATCAAAAGATATTAGCAGTAAGATAAAGCATTAATTCGCTCTCTTCAAAATGATACTAGTATATTAAAAATTAAAGAATTAATTGATAATCTAATGTCCTATAAAGCACGGTTGCAAGGTAGAAGAGAAAATAAGGTGACCGAAAAGAAATCAATTGCATTTACCACAACAACTGACAGTCAGGATTCAAATAACAATGATAATGATGAATAGATTGTCATTATGACTCAAAATTTCTGAAAATGTCTGAAGTACAGAAAGATGAATAATTTTCAAAAAACTGAGAACAAAAATTCTGAAAATGAAAATGTTTTTAACGGTTACGACTGTGGTAAATCTGGTCACCTACGAATAGACTGTCTACATCAGAAGAAAGCGGAGAATTCACCGAATACTGATTCGTTTAAAAGGAGAAAAAGGGTTTTCAACACGACCTTGGATGATTGATACAACATTCAGTGACAATGAACCAAACACTAAAGATATCAACACGCATTTCATGGTGATGGAAGATTAATCAAGTCAAACGAAGAAAACAGCGAAATTGGTATTTTTTACATTTCATATTTTTCTTCTTTTCAGAAATTATTTATTATATGGATAAATATATAATAATAATAAATGTGTATAAATAAATATATATAATTATATGAATCTATTTTTTTAACTTTGAAATTATGGCATATACGTCGACATATGCCACCTGGATATGTCGACATATCTGACAGAATTTGAAGAATCTTTTTAAAATTTGAACTTTTGAAATTCCCTCTTTTTTGCATTTAATTCAAAATATAAAAAGATATATTTTTTGTTGTCGCATGTTCATCCAAACTCTATATGTTCATTCTTTCTTACCTCATCTTCAACCCACTTTATTTCAAAAATCAAACAAACTCTTCACTCCCCTTCCAATACAAACTCATAATGTCTTCCTCAAATCAACCATCTTCATCAAAAACCATTAGATTTACCAAAAGAACCAAAATTCAATTTTTTAATGATCAAAAATCCATTGAACATACATTGATGAAATGGAAATAAAAGAGGAGGAAGAGAAGAGAAGGGTATGTTGTATGGAGATAATGAACATACATTTGATTACAGTACATTACAAATCAAGGACAAATGTATACTAAACAACGGATGCTCAAGACACATAACTGGAAATCCGATTAAAAGGCATCGTTTACAAAGATGGAGGTATAATTAACTTTAAAGATAGCTCAAAATGATAAGGCATCGACAACGCCAATAACTCTAATACTCCTATTATTTCTAATGTTTTGCTGGTTAAGAATTTAACACATAATCTGCTTAGTATTGATCAATTATATGATAAGAGTCAAAATTTAGTTTGTTGTAAATGAAATAGTTTGCTATGGTTGATATGTCTTCTCTTGAATATATGATTTAAACAGACATAATTATAAAGTTATTTCTCAAAAATATTGTTTTGCAATTAGTATTGATTTTGATTCGGTATACAACATTATCACATTTCATATTATTTAATATATCACATTTATGGAAAGTTTATTCTTCTTTACCCATTTTTTATTGATTAAAAAGAGAAAGAAAAATATAAAATATAATATATGCATATACTAAGAAAAGTTATTCAAAATATGAAGAATTAACCAATTTTGGAGAAGTTACATTATATTTTATAATAAATATATTTACATGATTGTCATTATAAAAAAGAAGAAGATTGTTAATACTGCAGATACTAGTTTTGATGACAACAACCATATAATTAGAGGTGCTAATGTTTTTCCAAGTTGTATAGACTATTTTGCAGAATATTACACAGGACAGCATAATCGAGTATGAAGACCGATTAGTAAAAAGACTGGAGATCAAGATTCAGATATGATCAAGACAATTAAAGACTCATGAGTTTAAAGACAAAGAAATGAAGAGTTCAAGACTATATATAATAGTTAATAAACATTAGATAAATTTGTTAAAGTCTTTAAATAGAAACTTTCTTATCTTTAAATACTCTCTCATCAAAATATTTATTTTACTTTTAAAATATAGTTTTCTACAAATGTTTTATAAAAGTTTTTTGTACTAAATTATTTAAACACTATGTTTAAATGATTTTACAAAATTTCATATTTTTGAAACACCTTGAAAGTGTTGCTGTTTTTCCAAACACACAAGCATATGTCGCCATAGCCTTTCCATGTATGTCAACATATATACCGTTTAAAAGGTTTGAAGAGTTGTGATTTTTGACTCCATCTCTTTATGAATAGACATGTCCCTTCAAACACTATATAAAGAGGATTGTGAAATGAATTTTAACAACCTTACTCTTTATTCTTCTTATTTAGATTCTCATCATATATTTCTCAAAGTCCACTTTCTATACTTTTCAGATTCAATCTCTAGTTTACTACATTCATTATCTATAATCTACTCTATGTTTTGCAAGTATTTTCTCACCAATTCAAAAATCAAAATGCTATAAACGGACTATAGAATATCTTGTATCCAAGATACAACTATTTGTATTTGGAATCAACAACTCTCTACTATTATTTGTGCTGGTGTGCTTATAGCCCGTTCAAATCATGGGTGTGTTTGTTGTTCATTTAAATCAAGTAGATGTGTTTGTTGTTCGTTTAAATCAAATGAGTGATCTTGTTGCCCGATTAAATTAAGAAAGTCTACCCTAAGCTCGGAAAGTCAGTAGCATGTATCTTGTTGCCTTGAAATTAAGATTATATTCTAACTTGTTTGCTACCTGATTAAAGTAGGCGTTTGAAAGAAAATCTTTACAGATACTATACACGACTGAATGTAGAATTGGTCAACCCAAAACAGTATAAAACTCCCGATGTCATCTCTCTTGCTTTTACTTTATTTTTACTGCATTTACATATATTTGTGATTGTCTATTAATACATATTTGTTTTGATTATTTGTATTTTGATTTAAATCTTAAAACTATTTAAAAAAGTTCTATATAAGTCATAAAACTTTATTCACACCCCCCCCCTCCCCCGGTGTTAAAGTAACCTTTAAGATTCGTCCACACTAGTACAGTTTATACTACACTGTTTCCCACAGTAGTGATGGTGGAAGTCAAAGGCTTCGTTGAGTGGATTTATGATTCTAACATTTGACCGTACATGAACACAGAGGCAGATGTATGCAAGGGTGCACAAAGATTGGGCCTAAAATGTTGAAACTTCATTGGCAACAAAACTTCATGGTTTGAGAAATCACCATGATGCATGCACCAACTGAAACTTGGCTTCAAGGATGAACTGAATATGTCCCACACAGCAAGCTCAAATACAGTTATAACATACAATCATACATACATATGTACGTGCTTGATAGGCAATCGTTGTACGTTCATATTGAATGACTTCATGCATAGTTCGAAGCATGGTAATTATGTGAATTTGTTAAGTGGCTCTATGATTCTCACGCCCGATGAGACAGTCACAAGTGCATGCAAGATACGCATTGCTTGTGCATGGAATGCTGAAGCTGCACAATGTACACTTGATACATTGTACACATCCATCCTCCAATTCATCAAGTAAGTGTCGTTGTTTCAGTGTATTTTTCTTGAACTTGTCAAACTTGTGATCCTCTAGCAGATCATAGTCCAAAATTCATCTCATGTGGAAGTTTTCTTCATAGGATCCCAAGATGCATTGTCAATCATAAGAAACTTACCCCATAATCTTAATTTGTGCATCATATTTTCTCGCTTGTTTTGTGCATGTTTAGCTTTGAGTATGATTTAGGGCCTATGAGTAAATAAAGCGACGCGAGTGCAGTGAAAGTTCATCGTTGAGTTGCATGATTTGATTTCCTCCAATTCTCCAATGATAGAGAGACACACATTCTTCAGATCATCGATTAAATAAAAACACCATGAGTCAAGGAAGATGAGGAGGATGAAGCAAATAATTTTGTTAAACGACGGGAATGAAAACAAATGAATTAAGAAACATGAATTTATAGAATTTGAATCACTTTTAAAGGTTTTTATGCCACATAATACTTTCCTTCAAACGTGAACTATGAAATTTAAAATGTTAGGAAACTGCAACGGTAACCACAGACTTAAGATTGCTTCAGAGTAACTCACTTCTGACGTAAAAACACTACGGCCAAAACATCCACAAACATACTCGTGGAGTCAAATGATATTGATTGGAAGACAAGGTAGAAAGACATGCTATTGATTACCACAATTATGCAGAAACAAATGATATTGACTGGAAGACAAGGTAGAAAGACATGCTATTGGTTAACACAATTATGCAGAAACATTCATCGTCGCAAGTCTGACCTTATAACTAGGCCTGTCAATGGGCGGATTTTGGTCCGAGTATCTCAAAACCCGAGCCCAGTTACAATAATTAAAACCCGAGCCCGACCCGAGCCTGCTGGGTATTTCAAAAACTAATGCCCGAGCTCGACCCAACGGGCTTTTCAAGCCCGCCGGATAATACCTAACCCAAAATATTTATGTTAAAACCATAACATAACATTGGAATTTTAGAAAACTTATAGACAAATAATTGTTAACATACAAATTAGATGATGACGTATCCAGGTTCACAATTATATTATTCAAAAACATCTATATGCAGACAAACAAAATGATAAAAAAAAATAACATATATACTCATGTTTAGAAACTAAGGAAAACAAATAATTGGATCAGGCCCAAACCGAGTCGGGTTTTGACTAAACCGTACCCGACCCTAATAGTAATCGGTCGGGCCTGAGTAGTTGGAGTCAAAACTCATACCCGCATTTATAGGACCGGGTTCGGGTCAAAACCTGTACCATTGACCGGCCTACTTATAACACTATCACATAGTTATAGGACGCACTGTTAGCTGCGACTAAGTTTTAACTGACTGCATATGGTAGTGCATGTTTGCTTGCATTTCAAAGAAAATTTATGCAGGCAAAACCAAATCGATATTGTATCCACACAAAGATAATAGATGAAACATCACAACAGATATATATGACATGAGGAATATGGTTTGAGAGTTTCACCAGAGAATGCTTAAGTTTATGCAATTTTGTGCACATAACTTAGCAAAGTGTTTGAGTAAGATAAATATTAAAAATTATTCTTAAGAATAGCATGTTTATCATACCATAGTGTGCTTTTTCAGCTTCTCTTGAGACCAACACCAAAACCCTACATAGATCCTTGGCATCATCTTGTTGTACAACATCAGCTAGAATAGATCTGGTTGCACAAAAGACTGACTTAAAAAGTGCAATGAACATATATCACTTCATAAGCCTTAATTGAAGGAATAAGAACCTGTATGTAACTTTAGATGGTCCTGGAGGAACAGAATTCATAGCATGCGGTATAGGTAAGGAAGATAAAGAGGATGACATTCCTGAGGCATTCATATGACCATTCTGATAACAATTTAATGAACAAAAATCATGTTGGAAGATGAGAAAACAGTAGGTTTCAAAGTTCAAAAAAAATGAACCTTTACTGCACAGTAAATGTTCTGCTTGTAAAGTCAATAGGGAAGGAAGCAAAATTTCAGATCATTTTAAGCTTCAAATTCTTTAACTGGAAGAAATATTTAAATGATATTTTATGTGAAGTTTTTTATAACGACTTACCTGAGAGTAAGCCGCAAGCCTGTGAGTAGATTGATCTTTAGCTGATGTCGCATAAAATTGCTCATGTTTCTTTCTCTTTTTAGCTGCAGGGGGATCACAAAAAAACGGAGCCACCGTGCCATTAATTACAGCAGTTGCAGTTTGTTGAACAGGGGAAATTCCACTTTTCTCTTTGCTGCCCCCAAAATTTTTGCAATCCACACATTTGCAGTTCTCAGAGCAGAGAATATTAGCCTGGAAGCACTCACAATACTTTTTGAGGCAGCCAGTTTTTTTGCAGTGGCACCCTTTGTTGTGCTTTCCTGTTGTAGCTGAATCTCTTGGTTTATCCTGGTATAAAAACTTATTTTATTAATGAAAAAACAAAGATAGAATATAATGAAAATGGCATATGCATAGCAGAAAAACGCATAATATATAGTAGGAAAGAACTATATAAAGAACACAGGAAATTGGGGGTCAAAAATTTACCAGGTTATCTCATACAAAAATGAACATGCTTATATATCAAGCCAAATGGTTTAGTCATAATTTTTTGAGGTATCTCACAACCATAATTAGCATCATAATTTGAACAAACTGACAGGGTTATTTTCAACCATACAAAATCTAAATGTGTTAAGTATAACTTTAAAAGTTAACGAACGTTATTTTTTTGCATTGTTGACGATGAAAGTTAAGACACCCCCAATTGGTTGAGGAAGAAAAAATGAAAATCACTGCTTACTAGAGCATTTTTTAATATAAAACAAACAGACTTAGGAAAGCACACTTGTTTCATTATTCCACTATTGCAAGCGTTTGCTATATAAGAATGTACATGTAATTTTCAAACAGGGTTTTAAATTAAGAACCATAATGCTCCTACTTGGTTGTAAAATTTAGTATATAGAGAGTTGGGACCTGCAAATGTATCTGCTCCAATTAATTTTACAGGGTATATGCAACTCTACTGGTTAATGAGAATCCAAAAGAAATATTTATTTTAAGACTTACTGAGAGTATGTATTTGGCTATATGAATATGTGCAGAATCAAGCTTTAGGCAAATTTCACCAATCTGTGTCAAAACTTATCATCTTTTCACAGAAATGAGTTTTAAATTCCTGAATATGCTATTATGCACTTATTTCCTTAATAAAAAATTGCCGTCAATCAAACTGACTTATCAACCAATCACGCACGCACGCACATTGAACTGGATTAAGTTAAATTCTATTAACAAATGCCTGAATATTTGCATGGAAATCATAGCAAAAGGGATTGTCGTAGGATTCTCCAAAATTTCTTTGAGCTTAGCAAACATATGCATATAAGTAATTGCATAAGACACATGCAGTTGATTTTAAGTGTTACAACTAACCTGGAACAGCATGTAATAAACATCAAGAAAAAATAAATAAATAAAGTTCCTAAGAACTGTAAAGAGTGATGAAAAATATGATATCAAAGCAATCACGCATGAAAGATTGGTAGAATTATCAGCATGTGCATTAAATTTACCTTATTGTCCCTATTGGCATGTGGACTACTGCAAATCTTTGGTCTGAAGGCATTTGGATTGCGCTCTAATGTATTTCCAACTGCCTCATGCCTAGCAGTTTCATTTTCAATATTGTTGCAACAGTTTACACAATTGCATCCATCACAATAAACCCCTGACGCAAAACACTCGCAATACCTACATTTTTGTAAAAACAATTGAAGGTGTAAGGATTCAAGATTACAGAACCTATATAACTGCATAGTATGAGAAAACAGGATTGCACAATGCATATTTTGTTTCGTCATTTTTTTGGGCCTATAGTTCAATCTTGAATTCACGGGAGTTGATGAATTCAGTATGCAAAAAACTCTCGAATACAAAAAATAAATAAATAAATAGGGGATTGAGGTTCACCTTGTCTTAGAAAGAAAAACAAGTAATATCCATAGACAGGACAGAATACTTTAGTTGCAACCTAGAAATGTGTTTTATAATAACATATTTTTCAGTTCAAATGGCAAATCTGTAGTTATTAAGGTGTTTGAATCAATATTAAAATATGGAATGTTATAGTATGCAAGTACAAAAGTTAACAATCAATGGATTGATGAGAATCATAGGTCAAAGAAAAGTAGTCATACGATACATGACCCAAAACAATAATGTGGCATGGGTTCAACGAACCCTTAACTTACTTGTGCAAATTGCGTCACCGGTTATGAATAAGATAATTGTTGTTATTTTACCCTTATTCTTTATTTTCCAAAATGGAAGGTGATAGTTTCAGAAAGCATTTACAAACAGACATTGACAAACTTTGAAATCTCATTTTTATGCAAGACAAAGTTCAAAGTTGTACCATTTATTACATTTACACCTAAAGTTAATACAATCAAAACACAAAGAACTTCACTGTAGTTGTTGCATTTACAAAGTTCCAAGCTACTACTACTTTTTTATGGGTGAGGGGTGTTTAATTACCAGAGACCATCTGCACATTTACAAGCTAACCACTAGGGTTAAGCATATCTTATTAGAAGGATGATTTAAAACGAATTAATGTCAATAGTTAATAGTTATACAGCAAAATCTTGACTTGCATGTGTAAAAATTATGGAAAACTCATTTGCACAGTAAAAACGGAAGAAAAAAGATTTTTTTACATTGTAGAGTCTAAGACGACACTCCAAAGAAAATAAATCAATAAAGAGCATTTATGTTGTGTGTTATCTACCAGCTAGACCGATGTTTTATTCTGAAAATTTAGTGGTTTGCAGAAAAATAATCAAATGAATGAGTGGATATCAGTCTAACCAAAAAAAAAAACCACATACACAGTAATCCTTTAATAGTACTTTATATACAGCTCGATGCCCTATGCATGTCATATCACGTAAGAAGTCAGGACCATTGCATCAACTATTATTGTCGATAGTACAATTTACTTAAGTTCAGTTAGAACAGTTCGATTAAGGCCATCTTACCCTCCCTATGCAAGGGAAACTTCAATAAATGCATTATTCCAAAGAGCTAGCTCAATACACGTGCACGTGCAGATAAACTGATTGTGTGCAAGTGTTTCCTGAAATCAACTGTTGGTTGATGAATGTACAATGCATGATGCTACGTCTTTCAAAAAAATAAAAATAGCAACCTCATGTATTACCAAATCAGAACGATAAACAAAGCGGCAAATATACGGATTAAAAGATATGCAAAAAAAAGAACCACATGACATACAGTTTCAAACATTTTGAATGTTTGCAGTTACAGTTCCTTTTTTTTGGAATGCCTTTTTTCGCTTCAAATTCAGGCCTTCTGCATGAGTTTGGAGATCCTGACCTCCTACCCAAAAAAAAAAAAAAAAAAATTGGTTATCAAAGAAATATACATAAATTTTGTCAAATACAATTCAAAATATCAATTTACATTTACTTATAATTAAAGCAGTGTAAGCATAGGCAAGTCACAACCTATATATGTTTAACCAACACTCAATGTAAAATAATAGCACATTAGAGTCATCTTTTCTTGATCAATCATTCTTCGCATATTCAATAGAACAACAAAAATCATCAGCTTTACTCAGCTTATAGCGCCGTGGAGATAAGAAAAAACTAGTATTTATAGTCTAATGACAAGTTGTTCACATGATATAAATAGCAATTGTCAAGACAAGTATTTGTGAATGAGAAGTGATGTTAAAATTGGTGATACAAACTATAGTTGTTGGATCACCGAAATGGGTCACGTACTTCGGCGCTTTCTTAAGACGTTTTGCCGCTCTGCCTAAGTTGTGCAAGGCAGTCAGTGTGCAGCGCCGCCTCTAGGATAAAACGGCCTCAATATGAAAATATCTAAGGTTCGTTGCACCGAAGAGCATCGACCCACTAGCACTCTCGTTTTAAATTTAGAATGTTTGCTCGAGTACAAAAATGGCAATGGTAGAGAAAGAAAGATGAAAGAAGGTTATGTTGTGTTCTCTCTCAATCCGTCTATCTATTAATTAAATGGATGGGATATTTTTTAACGGAAATATAAAATAATCAAACACGTTTTTGCTGTTATGGATGGAGCGTTGTTCGAATCTGCTTTTTACCAAGTCGAATAAAAAATCGTTTACCGTTTTTAAACAAAAAATAAAGAGTGTTATACCTCATAAATCCAGCCTGGTCTAGGTCGGGTCGGCCGACGCATGTGTGGTTGCCATGCATAGTCTTTCTCCTCAATACAAAAGAAAACATTGAACGTCCAAAGAGCCTAATATTCGTTTTGAGAATCCTATAGTTCCCTGCAACTGTTCAAATAGGAACTTACGCACTCTTCTCATATATTTTAATAATTCGTTTCAAATCAAAAGAAATTTTCAACAATCCCCCACTTCAATTTAAAAATATATATTCAGATATTTTCAGAACTTATAAGATCGTGCATAAACAAAGGTATCTTTCAATTTGAATATTTTACATGGTGAGTGAGATTCAAATTATACTAAAGTGACACGTGGTCTTAAGCTCTACCTCTGATATCAAACCATACAACCTTTCTGGGGTGCAGTCAATAGCCCATGCGTTACAGGTCATGTGCGTCTATCCCAGTCCAGCGAAAGTTTTATGAATTTTGCTTAAAATTTCATAAAAACAACAACTTTTCCACATATACATAGACGAATCTTCAAGAGTACTCATGTAGCTGAGTACTCCACTCCACATAGAATACAAATTTCATTAAAGGTTGCTATCAATTCATCGTCTTATCGCTTCAGAACTACATGCTTCTATCTAATCAAAATTAGCATGTTCAAACTTCATAACTTGTTATTACCCACTAAACATAGTTCTTGGAATCTCCCGGCATTAAGTTGGATTGCCATTATAAGGGACTTCTTATTCTAAGGACGATAGTCTTATTCTTTTAGATGTTGTAAGGTCTTTCTCTCTGGTCAATTTTTTCGTCAAAAGATCCACAAAGTTCTTACCAATGCGTACATGATTCACTCTAATAGATCCTGAAGATATATGATCCCTTATTGTACTGTGTTTATGACGAATTCGTCGTCTCTTATCATATGATAACAATTTTCATCTTTTGCAATAGTCGCGGTATAGTCGCAATAGATCAACATAGGCGGTATAGGTTTTTCTCATAAAAGAATCTCAACTAGTAGATTTCTCAAGTAATCTACTTCTTCACTATCTGTAGCTAGCGCTATCATCTCAGACTCCATAATAGATTGAGTTAAAATAGTCTATTTTTTATATTTTCAAGAAACAACTTCACCTGTTATACTAAAATATATCCACTGGTTGTTTTGGAGTCATCTGATAGTGTTCCAGTCTGCATCGCTATATCCTTCAAGGACAGTTGAAAACTTTTGACAATATTATCCAAGGTTAATAGTTCTTTTAAGGTATCTCATGACTCTTTCAATAGCATGTCAATGCTTTATAGTAGGTCCACTAGTAAACCCGCACAATTATCTCATGACGTAGGCAATGTCGGATCTAGTACCATCAATGGTATACCGAAGGCTTCCAATGATGCTTACATAGTCACTGTCTTACACCTTCATCAATGTTCTAAATTAGTTTTACACTATGATCATACGATGTATTAGCGGGTTTACAGTCAAAATAATTGTCTTTCTTTAACACATTCTCAATATAGTGACTGATCCAAGGAACTCCTTTTTTCATACTTAGTAAACTTAAAACCAAGGATTACACTCGCTTCTCCAAGATCTTACATATCAAAATTAGCACATAATATGAATATAACAGAATTCACAGCATGAATATTTGAATAGAATATAAGTAAATCAACCACATATAAACATATGATAGTGCAAATGTTATTATCGAACTTATAATAAATACATTTGTCGCTTGCATTTAGTTTAAAACCATGTGATATAACTAAATTATCAAATTTTTCATGTCACTGTCTAGATGTCTGTTTAAGACCATATAGTGATTTATCTAATTTGTAAACTTTATGTTCCTGATCAGGAATAACAAAACCTTCAAGTTGGTCCATGTAAATTTCTTCTTCTAATTCACCATTCAGAAAAGTAGTTTTAAAATATATTTGGCGAATTAGTAAATCATAAATTGAAGCAGGAGAAATTAATACTCGAATAAATGTTATTCTGGTAACAGGTGAAAAAGTATCAGAAGGTCAACATTTTCTTTTTGCTTAAATCTCTTAGCTACAAAACGGACTTTATATTTATCAATAGTATCATCATGTTTTAATTTCTTTTTAAGTACGCAATTACAGTCTATGGTTTTACAACCTAGATGTAAATCAACTAAATACCATGTTTTATTATACTCAAGAAATTCGATTTCATCATTGATAGCCTTTTGCCAGAGGTCTGAATCTGCAGAAAATAAAGCTTCTTAAAGATTAGCATGATCCTCTTCTAATGTATAAGCATAATATATTGTACCAAAATCTTTTGTTCTAGCTTTTTTATTTCTCCTGGGTTCAGTTTCTATTTCCTCGATATGTTCATTATTCTTAATCATGGACTAATAGCATTAGATGTGCCACGTTATTTTTCAACTTGAATTAAAATTTATGTTCAAGAATTCGGCATCATTTGACTCAATAATAACACAAGCAATCAAATCAAAAAATCATGCATTGCTATCGATTGCATATTTGCGTATCCAATAAAAACATATTTATATGTTTGACTTGTTAATTTAATTCTTTAGGATCTAGAACACGAACATATGCTAAACAATCTCAAGTTCTAAAATAAGATAAGTTGGGTTTATGATTTTTAAAATTTTCAAAAGATGGAGTTCTGCTTTTAGATTTACGAATTCTATTTAACACACAACAAACAGTCAATTAAATTTTCCTCCACCAATGTGATGCTGCACCATTTTGCTACAGCTAATCTAGCAAACGTCCTATTATTTTCTTTCAGCTTTACCGTTCATTTTAGGTGAATATGGTGTGGCTCTCTAATGAATTATACCATGTAAGATAGAAAATTCAATGAATAAGCTATATTCATATTTTATTCCTCTATCGCTATGAAATCGCTTAATTTTCTTCTTCAATTGTTTTTCGATTTTAGTGACAAATAACTTGAACAAATCTAATGCATTATTTTTATTTTTCATGAGATAAACATGAGTGAAATTAGAACGGTCATCAATGTAATAAAGTAGCATCTACCATCCCTAGTTATCGTACCATCAAGTTCACATATACCAAAATGTATTAAATCAAAATGCTCCGGCACTCTAAATACATATTTATGTAGGGTCTTAGTAATTTTAATTTGGCCACAAAATTCACATTTTTCCAAATCATTTATTGATACTTTAGGGATTAATCCTAAACTACTCATGAATAAGTCGTTTATTACATGACAAAGTCTAGCATGTCAAATATTAAAATCACACAACATATACGCAGACGTACCAACCTTATTATATTCCACGTTCAACTTAAATATTCCATCTACAGCATAATCTTTACCAACAAAACCACCATTCCTAATAATGATGCACAAATTGGACCCTGCAGTTTGAGTAAAGTTGGCTTTATTTAACAAGAAACCAAACACTAAATTATTTCTCATCTTTGCAGTATGCATTTCATGTTTCAGCAATAAGATATTTCGAGAGTTAAACTTCAACTCCACATTCCCAGTTTTAGCAATAGTAGTGGTGTAAGAGTCTCCCAACAAAGGTTTGAAATTTTGTTTTTCGTTTCGATCGTCACAAAATTTAGAAATTTCTGTTCCGTTCGGTAATTTCGAAAATTCTGCTATAATTCCAGTTTATGAATTCCGATATCGTTTTATATTTAACAACTATTTAAGTGTATGATAAATATACATAACGTTCGGAACAACTTAAAAAATTAAATTATTAACCCAACTTCATTTATAATCGTTAGATAAGTTTACTTATATAATTATTTTCTGTAAGTTATTTTAAATAAACTATTTTGTAACAATTCTAATCTAAATGGCTCAACCCAGCCCAAATAAAAGCCCCTCAAATAAAAAAAGAACAGAACGTCTCTTCCTTCTCTTGCTTCAGCAGTTTCTTCCAGTCTCGTTCCCCAGTATGACTAAATTCGGCATTCTTTCAATTTTTGAAGAAAAAAAAATCAAAATAGCGATGGGTGTGAAATGGATGAAGAGAAGAATAGAATCTAAGTTCAATTTCGACCTATTGCTCAAAATCGTTAATCCAAACTAAGGTAATTTTAAATTTCAATGTTGTTTTTTTTACTAATTTCACACCGTAAACTCTTTTTCTTAGTTTTTTTTCTTTTAAATCTCACAACAGGATTTTGATGAAATTCCGGTCCGGTTCATGCCGAAACGGGGACGGAATCGTTGGTATTCCGGCATACCGACCGAAATTTAAAACCTTGCTCCCAACAACACTTCTATATCATTAATATCACTACATGTTTTGAACATATCACGATCATAGCAGACATGACGCGAAACACCAGTGTCTACCTGCCATCTTTCTGGTCTATCGACTAAGTTGATCTTAAAAATCATAGCCACTAGGTCCTATTCAGTCAGGTTAACATGCAGTGCACGATTTGACCTATTTCGACAATTGTGTGTCATATGGCATAGTTTGTCACGGTTGTAACATAAGAACAATTGTCCAGTGTCGTTTTTTAAATGGTAGTTTATTGTTTGGTCCGAGGCTAATTGTTGCGGTACTGATTTTGTTTGCAGTTTTGATTTTTGAAAATTTTGTAGTGGGTCTCAAAACTGCATTTGTTAGTTTCTTAGTATTGTTGTTAGAAACAACAAGCACCTCATCTTTCTAATCCTATTTTCGAGTCTCCTCCTCAATACGAAGGTGAGTAATCAAACTTTTCTTTCTGAGAAGAATTCCTTAGTCTTATGTCTGAGAATGTTTATAAAGTTTTTCCAACTAAACAGTAATTTATTTATCAAAACAGCTATTTGAAATTGTTTATCTAAAGTCATACCTTTGGAGTTAAATTCATGTGTTATCTTTTGAAGCTCGTGAGAATGCACCTCCATGGATTTGTCGTCTGTCATCTAAAACTTCAAATAGCGACCGAGTGCATATTTTTTGCTCCCGCTTCCTCATTGTCGTATTTCTTTGCAGTGCATCCTAGATTTTCTTTGTCAATTTGTCAGAGTTGTAGTAGTAAAGGTCATCATTCAGGCCATTGTGAACAAAATTTTTGCAGAGGTAGTTATTTTCATTCCAGTCTTGCGCTGCCTTCTTTTGGTCATATATTGGTTGTTCGAGCAAAGCTGGCTTTTAAGTTCTCAGCACGTATACCACCCTCTTGAAGTCAAATAAAATTGCATCTTTTGCTTCAATCTTTTGAAACCCCTTAAATCTGAATGGTTTGTTTTCATCATAGCCAGCAGAGTCGTCAGTAATCGAAGCCATGGTATCAAGAGTATTAAAATTGTTGTTGATCAACGAAATGAAATGTCTGCATGGTTGAGTCACGTACTTTGGCGCTTTCTTTAAAACATTTTACTGCTATGCCAAAGTTGTGCAAGGTGGTCAGTGTGCAACGTCGCCTTCAGAATTAAACGGCCTCAATATGAAATATCGATAGTTCGCTGAACCGAAGACCATCGACCCACTAGCACCCACGTTTTAAATTTAGAATTTTTGCTTTAGTACGAAAACAACAATGGTAGAGAAAGAAAGATAAAAGATGATTGTATTGTGTTCTGTCTCAAGCCGTCTATCTATTAATTAAATGGACGATATATTTCCTAACGAAAATATAAAATAACAAAACACGTTTCTATTGTGGGTGGAGCGTTTTTCGGATCTACTTTTTACTAAATCAAATAAAAAACCGTTTGAAACGTTACCATTTTTAAACAAAAAAATAATGAGTGTTACGCCACATAAGCCCAACCCCAGTGGAGTAGGTCGTTCGGCGCGCGTATGTGGTGGTCACGCATGATCTCCCTCCTCAACACAAGAGAAGATATTGGATATCCAAAGAACCTACTACCCTGTTGAAAATTCTATATATTTAAATAGGATTTTTTTATAGGAAAAAAATAGGATTTTTCTATAGTTTCCTATAACGTGAGACTATTCAAAAAGGAGCTTATGCACTCTTCTCATACTTTTTAGTAATTCATTTCAAATCAAAAGAATTTTCCGACACAAACTATGATTTGAGATATTTGATTAATGAAGTACCAAACCGGCAAACCCATTTATCTTTAGCAAGTTGTTATCATTGCCATTTATTGCCAACTGCAGTTTCTATATAAAAGGAGAGATTTCTATGAAGTAAAAACTCCAGTCCACAGGAAAAGAAGGCAAGATTGTAAGGGAGCAAATATATCGACATTTAGTAAATGTAATTTTATTATGCCCAACAATTTATTTCGGAAAAAAATGACTGTTATACTTATGAAAGCAAAACAAGCATCTTCACTGGCAAAATAAAAAATAAAAAAACCCTACAATAAAGTTGACTAATGGCTCAAGCTAATAACTAGATGACATTGATCGGATATAGATATAGTTATCATTTTGTGTGTTTCTTTCATAATTGTCTCTCTATATTTTCTTGGTTTTATAGCAACAAATTATACATTGATTTTCTTTTTCTTTCTTTTTTCAGTGTGCTGTTTTATAAGTAGCCTTATTCTGTTTATCATATTTGGCACGGATATTATCATTATTTGGAGGTGTGGTAGTAATTTCCACTACATGTACAAAGCCCATTCAGTTTCAAGAGCACTTATTAGCGTTACACTATGGACTTACGCGGGTTTAAAAAGGAAATATAATGGTGATTCAGGCAGCGCAAAATACCAAACTTTAGAAAATTCAGATTAAATCAAGTTACATCATTAAATTGTTTATCGTAGGTGAAAATATATGCTCGTGAAGAATAAATTCGGTTTTGAATTCCAAAATTTCAAAATTTCGGAATTTTCAAAATTTCGAAATTTTAAAACAGAATTTTCAAATTTTCAAAGCTGCAGAAAGCGAGAACAATACAAAAGGACCTTAATATTTCAAGCTAGAAATATTCAGTTTTTGCTAAAGAATACCAAGTACTTTCTAAATAATAAGAAAATTTTGGACTTTTTAAAAGATCATCTAAGAAAACAGACAAATTTAATAGGAACTCACACTGGGGCCGGGGTAGCAATCGGAGCCCGCGAAACCGAAACTGCCGACGGCACAAGCGGATGTTGAGACAGATGACACCTCGTAGTGGGGAAAGTGCCTATCACGTCGGAGAGAGGCGTACACTTAGAAGACGTAGCTCCGGCAGAGTTATACATAGTCTTGAAATCGAGCTGACGAACTAGCTTTTTTGGCGGGAAATCCGACACTCTGGATGAACCCGCCTGTTCCACCGGAGCCATCCAAAAAATCACTCCAAACTAAAACCCTAAACGTTCAGAAAACAAATCCCTAAAAGTTTGCCAGATTTCGGTCACCCAATGCCGCCTGAATACAAAGATCTAATCTGAATAGAACGAAAGCTGCGAATTCGGGAAACCAAAGATGAATTTAGAGCCTGATTTTCATATATTTTTGAAAGAGAATAGATTTTTTTCTTCTTTTTCTCTCCCTCTGGTTTTGAATCAAATTTATTTATCAATGATATTGAACGGACTGGTTTACAGGGTTACTGATCGGACGGATGCGATAGATAGTTCGAATCTAATGGTGGATTTCATTGAGTTCAAGATTGAGGTACCAGTGGCCGTTGGATTCTGTTCATAGACTACCCTTGTTTGAATAAGAAATTACATGTATTTTGGCAATTAGATAAGTCGAGTTTCCCGCTATAAATTAGATCTGGCAAGACAGTGAAATAAGGTCTGCGCATGTTTTCAAATGTTTGCTTAAAATGGAAAACGATTTGTTCCTCGGATAATGATATCACGTATTATGAAGGATAAAACATGGTGTTTTTAACACCCTCATCGTCTATGGGGCTGAGCACATCACAGAGAATACTTTCTAAAAATACGGCATGTACTACTGCAACCGCATAACAGCGAAAAACCAACTGTTTAGTTGAATAGTTTTAAAATTTCTTTTCATCAGAATTTTCATTAATTTTAATTAATCACTAGTGAAATGTTAGTTGCATTAATAGAAACAAAATTTTATAACATTTAACGACCATGTTTTCAAAAAAAGAAGGAGAAAAAAAGTCTATTAATTATGCATGCTCAATATGATGCTGTGAGTATAAATTTATCCAAACAAGAGCACCGGTTGAAAGATAAAAATTGATGGAGCGATTATTGAATGAGGTCGGTTAACTATTAACTAATAATTTTTAATAGACTAATTATAAAACATTTGCAATCTACTATCCGGAACTGCAAATTGAACTTACGGTATCAAAAGAAACATATTAATCTTAGGTTAACCACAAAGCACCACAAATTAAACTAATGGTATCAAAAGAAAAATATTAACCTTAGTTTGACCGCAAAGCACCGTGCATTGACATAAGAAGGAAAAACATTTTGCTTTCAGACGTATAGACAAAATATATCCAACGTTGAAGTATAAGATTTAATAATCGAATAATATTTATCAATACAAGCTAGTATAGTACTGCCATCAGCAAAGCAAAACCACTGTATGTATATTCAAAAAAAACCATATCTAAATTTCACATCCTCCTTTGCTTCTTGATCAAAGCAGATGTTGACGTCAAAAATAGAAATCAACACCCAATAGAATCTCGTAAAGATTAAATGATGAATGAAATCAAAACATAGCGGAAAAAGTAAATGAACACACAGACTTTATGGTGATTTGGCAACATTGGCCTACGTCCACTTTATATTTTTATTGATCTTACACTTGATTACGATTACAAGAATGATTTGGATCGGTTGGGATCCATTAGTACAAGAGTGAATGTAACGATTCATTTTTCCGTACCGTTTAAGCTGACAATAAACCGCACGTGTCCAACTCAAATTGTACAAAAAGGCGGATTGCTATGGGAAAGAAAGAAGATAGAAAACAAGAAGAAACTAAACAACACAAAATATCACAGCGGAATGAATAATATATAATATAACAACAGATATTACACAAAGGAAAATTGTATGTATACACACACACAAACATCTCAATCAGAGTACACTAACCACTAATCATCAGTTTGGACAGTTATAATAACCCGTCATCACAAATGCTGATAATTTTAAACAAGCACTACAGCGGAAATAAACAAGCACGAGAATACGTCATGGGCATCCAGCTCGTCTCTTGAGCTTCAAAGCATCCAAATCTAAATCTGTAATATGTTCGATCTGACCCGAGCATTATTATAAAATAATAACATACGGATTAGTCTAGTAAATCAGCGTAAGGAAAAACGCATCCAATTTGATTTTAAAGTTACCAAAACCCTTCCCAAAATAAAGATATTTGTAAGACCGCGTCGCACATAAACACGGACGGCTTTTTACCTTATGATAACTAAACCATTTATATATAAAATCCAATGATATTATAATAATGCTTAAGGTAGAAATAATAATAATCAAGTAGTTGTGATGCTCGTGGGTGTACATCACAACAATACTAGATATAAAATCAAAACTCGATAAGGCTCGTTCGCTGATTGTGTATGATTTCCACAGAGGGGCCCTCGTTACTTCAAGAACAGTCCTACTGCACAAGGATCAGAGTTACCTTTCCAAAGCATCGTACCCGTCTAGCCGAGGTACTATAGAAAAAACATAACTGGTCTTGTTAAGACCAAATGCATAGCTCTTGGCATGCCCAAATTATAGAAATATCGCTAGAAAAGGGAGCCGACTACACCCTATGGGTTTGCCAACCCTACTGGCCATGTCTCGCATTTCTAGTCTTAGTTATTTCCGCCGATGAGGCTACTCCGGTGTTTCAGATTATGCACCGCACCAAAATAGAATATGGAATCCCACCTGGATTCCCACATAACGATTTTCAAAATCACACATGGATTTCCGCATCACAAATAATCTTGGAATCACACATCGATTCTCACACCTTTACGGGTCTCGGAACCACCTATGGATTCCAACATCTCAATATAACACGAAAATCCTCCATAAAACCGTATATGGTTTCATAGTGGTCACAGATTCGAGTCATCTCTTACGAGTACACTCTTCCGCTTTCCAAGCGCTCAAAAACTAATGGTCGATTTTCCGCAATGCTCAATACCAGTTCTTTAGGAAATAACCAGACAATACATAAGATCGGGGATCACCACCTACCGTTTAAGTGGACGGATCTCCTAATCGCTTATCCTAGAAGAACAAACGAGTTTATACGTACAGTATAGCACCACCGATAGTAACTGTGCCATATAGTTCCTGTGTTTCTCCTAGATATTTCCAGAGTTAAAATCCTTTGGTGCTAAGTAGGGAATCGTTTTCCTACCACCAAAATTAAGAAGGATTACATGTTAGGGCCAAGATTTTGATGGTCGATTATTTAACTATCAAATAAACAAACATTCAAACAGAGATCACATTTACTTGTGAAATTACTAAGCCTCGTTTAATTTAATTTCCACTAATTTAAATCTCTTTATCAAAAACAGTCATGTACTTATCTCACCGGAATAAGTATATTTACAAACCATTCCTTTTAGAGAAATACTTGAAATCTTTTTAAAATAGATACGGAAAGTACCATTATGTATCGACCATGGATCGCAGCTCGATGGTTACGTCTCTATCCCAGAGAAATCCAAACTTAACTACATGTAATCTCTGTCTCTCGAATTACGCCATGAATTTCATAGATCGCAGTTTATACAATGGTTACATCGCTATCCTAACAAATCCATAACAAACTATAAGTAATCTCTGCCCCTCCAATTATACTATGAAAATCAATCATTTCTTTTCAAAATCTATTTATTTTATAAATATCTCCAAATTATTTATAAAGCTACTTTATAAATTTTAAAGTTTAGTTTTGAGAAATATTCTTCTCTAAATCCCAAACCACGCATAAAACCTCCTTTTTCAAATTTCAGACCTCTTTCAAATTTGTAGACTCTTTTAACACATTCTTTTACAAAAAGGGTTTCTTTATAAATAATTTATTGCATAATTATAATAAATAAGATTCCAAATATCACAAAAATATCTTAACGACTTTTAATAATATAAAAATACTTTTAAAACATTTATTAATAATATAATAATTTAACCTTTAACATTTTAAAAGTCTAATATAACAAATTAAATTAAATCAACTTTACATAAATTAATTAACTCTTAAGTAGTATTATTCATGAAATAA
This sequence comes from Allium cepa, assembly GCA_030765085.1. Classification (NCBI taxonomy): domain Eukaryota; kingdom Viridiplantae; phylum Streptophyta; class Magnoliopsida; order Asparagales; family Amaryllidaceae; genus Allium; species Allium cepa. The sequence continues at coordinate 438,336,626 of CM060943.1, forward strand.
TTATCTAGCTTTAAATAGCTAATAATAAAATAATTCATTATCTTTAAACAAATTAATTTATTCTAAAACATAATTAGCTTTATTAAAGAAATAATTTTACAAAAACATTTGTAAATTAATGATTAAACAAAACAATTTCTATATATAATGATTAAATAATTTTTTTTACTTCAAATTACAAAATTTGAAGTTAAACAATATTCGTAACTTTTCAAATTCTGAATGAAGCTTAACAATCACAATGGTACTTAACAAGCTACCATTTAATTTCAATTTAACTTTTCAAGTTAACTTACATGCATTTACATAACAAGCATATATGTAAATCAAATCCACAATTAACAATCAATTGTTAACACGTTAATTATCCAGTATAAATCAACTGACACTTCCAAATTAATCTAATAGCAGAATGGAAATTTATTTTGCTAACCAAATGTCATTCACAATAAAAAAAACTCTTTAATTTATTATTTAACGGTGCTTATTTGGCCAAATAGTTAACACCAAGCATATTTAAATCCAATTACGTTATAATTAAACAACATAATTAACTCAATTTTATTTATCAATTCCATATATGATTCAATACTTGGATAAGTTTTAAAAAATAAACTTAAACATCATTTAATAGCATTTCAAGATGTTATATCATCATCCTAGATCATATTCAATCAAACAGCAAATTCAGTCAATTCAACCAGATATAAATAATTTAATCTCCACTATAATATACTAGTAAATCAGAAATGTGAGTTTAACTCACCAGAGTTCTAGTTGTCGCTTACGCGTTCTGGTTCTGTCTTCGATTTTAGCATGAAATTCCATTAGCTTGAATCTCAACAAACTTCGATTCCATTGTGTAGTTAACGAAGCTGCGAGCATAACGCGACTGACCGCGTTCGATTTGGATCTAATATGAGAAAGTTACTTGACTTATAAATGACTGATTTTAAATATAATTAAATACACTCTAATTACAATATTAAACTAATTACCCCATAATAACACTTCTTCTCCATCAGTTAAATACTCAAACCACATCCCTGTACATGAAACAACTACTCATCCACCATACATACCGTACAACCCAGATCTTCGATCACCCAACAACACTCGAATTCGGATTCGTCGAACACTTCCTCTCCATGAATAACACCCATCCATCACCATGACATTCTACGCGACTCCTCCTTGTAAATCGCTACGTGAGCGATTTCCACTCGAACCTAAAAATGTCGGACATCTTTAAACACCACCATACGCCACCCAAACACACAACCTGAGGTGTACACTATCACCATGAATGTAAATCCATTACCCAATCTACCTCCTATGTAGGGGTGTAAACGGGTCAGACCAGACTGGTCGGAGGTGTGTCCTAGTCATGTCCTATAAGAGATTCGAACGGACATGGACCAGACAAACTTTAAATTCGAACATTGTTCGTACGAGTCGGACAATGGATGGACAATGTTTTGACAATAGAAAAACATCGAACATTTTCGGACGAACATTTTTTCGTACTTTTTTTCTTGTCCTATTTCGTGTCCTAAATGAGAATCGTATGGACACGGACCGGACGTCTTACAGTCTCGGACCGAGTCGGACAACGGACTGTCCTATCCTATACAAAGCCCTACCCCTATGGCTTAGATCATCAATAAAGGCCAACCCTAGCTTATTATGCTTTACTAATAAACCGTCGAACACCTCACCAAGATGGCACACCCAAATCTACGCAAACCCAGCACCGTACGCAACTATAGATCACCATAAAATCGATGTCGCTCCCTCCAATGGTACTAATCCCTCCTCGATTTCAAGTATTGACAAGCCATATCACGCCTATAAGTCACGCATTCACCGACGAGTACGTTAAAACTCAATCGCAACCTTCCAAATACTGCAGCAAGAAGATCTTCACTCTAGAATCATAAAGATTAAAGATTTTGAATTTTTTTCATTTCCTGGTTCGTGGCTAAACAGTTAAGAAGATAGAAGAATGAGAAAGTGGGAGGAGTCGGAATGATTTTTCAGCCATATAAAGGAATCGAATAAACAAAAATGGAGACGGAGGGGTACGAATTGTCTTCGATTATGAAGTTACTGGTATAAATGAATTTGAATGGTATGGGGGAGAGACAATTTTGTGTGCTAGATGTACAATGTGCTTTTAGTTAGGTTATAATCTGATATTTCGGCATCTCGCTGCACTGCTATCCGTTCGCGTACAAACATCGAATTGATAAAACAAACGGTAGCGTTTAAACGACAACATGGCCTTAAAGCAATAATAATATACATCGGTTGTTGAGTTCTGTTTAATCACTAAAACACATATGTTTGTCAATGAAACGTCAAATGAAAATTTCAATATTCTCCAAATTAAAAATTATGGAAAAATCAAATAAATTAAATTAAAAATACGTATCTAGTCATAAAAATAATAATTAATTTTCTGTTTATTTATTCGAACTGTTATTACTGCAATTGAATTTTCAAATTAAATTAACCATTATTGTTTATTTATGAAAACGAGTTAAATAGACCATTTAATCCATTAAATTAATAATCAATTAAAATTCTTGTTACTTGAAACACAATTCAAATATTAATTTGCAATTCGAATATTTAAATCAAACCCTACATTTTAATTTTGTATATTAACTTAAATTTACCAAAATAAGGTCAATGCTACTATATCATCCAATAAATCAAATCACACAACAATCCATAGCAGATTATTCAATCACATCATATGTTGCTATATATGGAAAACAATCAATATACTTGAGGAATCCAATTGGAACCCTCCAACCGTTTTCTTGCAACCATAGATGTTATATAATATAAAATAATAATCTCGCTTCGAGGCAGGATATCATAATAAATAGGGTCATCCGCTATTATACGAGACGCATAGTGTCTCATCCACTCCAATCGGCGGGAATAAATACAACTACTATATATAATAGAACATCAAACTGATAATAATTCATAAATTCATTCAATCAACTAATAAGTAATTTTTAACACTTTAAATTGAAACCAGCAATCCAAGATGAGTGAGATTTACTCACCTTGACTCCAGTTAGATCTTAAGCTTTCCACTTGAATTAAAATTAAACGAGTATTTAATTTTAATCCAAATTCATGCTAACTCCAATCGACTCTAATCCAATTTCTATTCGTAGATTCGCTGAGACGAACCCAATGCAACTTGTTTCGTTTGATTTGGACCTCGTATGAAAATGTTGCACAAAAAATTACATAAATTAAAATATAATTAACTTATATTAATTATAAATTTTATAAACTTAATTGACCTAAATATAATTCCAGCCCGGTCCACTATCTCCATCTTCTTCCCCAAATACCGATACCCTTCCCTATACACGCATGAAAAAGGATACGTCATGCACCTCATCCCCACATTCATCAAATTCCAGCATTCGACTTCGTCGAAAGCCTCACCATCAAAATCTACACCTTCTCCAACCCTCGCCATCACCTCTCGTCCCTTAAAGCAAATCATGACATCCCCGTGCCCGAATACAAGAAATGAAATGTCGGGTTCTCCTCCCCTTAGCCACACGCCATGAAACTCTACTCGAAGATGCTTTTCCACATACTCGTCTCGAATCTACACTCCAATAATCTAATCAAAGCCTACATTTTGCCTAATAGCTAACCCTAGTTTGACCATAAAAAAAACTCCCTCCGTCGATCATAAAATTGGACAGTCGCAGCTTCTTTGAGTCCGTATCCATGTCGATAGCGTTCAAACAAGATTTTTGGGCCTTGTTTTATGAATTTACGTTTAGCATATTAAGAGATTTCGATTTTCAAACTTTGTTTTTTTCTTTTTTTTCTGCGTTTATAAAGGAGGAGGACAATGGGAGATAGCACAAGAGTACGGTGGGCTTGTTTTCAGGGTAGGGTGGGCGGATGTGAAAGAATATAGGCTGTAGTCACAATCAAAAAAAAAAATCTTATTTAAATTCAATAATATATAGATATTTCGTTTCGAACCCGATCGAGGCATGCCACTTGGCGTTCCTATTGTTATATCTCGATGCTGAACGCAACGAAACAAGTTTCGAGACCTAATTCGATCATATGTAGAAGATAGCTTTTTGAACCCAATTATTAATTAAATTTTTGATATTAATTTCAATGCGTTTCTATGCCGTACGACAAACGATATGTTCGATCACTATGAAATTTTATGGTGTAAGATAATTCAATATTACGGACCCATTGACACTTGTTTCATCAAAATCCGAGACTGTGCCCTTAGAAGGTTATTTTCACTTGTTAATTAAAACGAGATATTTTCAAAATCGAGTAAATCACCTTTGATTCAATTTTAAAAGTTTCATTATCTTCATTCTTATTAATAGAAATTAAACAAGCCTTTAAATCATTTTTATCCAAATAAAATCCAAGATTCAAATTATTTAACCAAATTCTATTGATAAATTTAATAATTAAATTATCCAATAAATCACTATTTTTTAAATTCGAGTTATAAAGTCTATAAAAATTACTTTTCAATATTTAAAATTTATTAAACATTCCAATTTCAAATTACTAAATTATGGGTCATTACAGAGAATAATTCTTTAAATGAATGTTTTGAAAGGTGATATTATAAAATGGTGCTTAAATGGTTTGAAATAAAATGATTTGTAAATTTTTCTTATTATTAAAATAAGTATATGTAAATATTTTCCAAATATCCAATAAGTGAAATGGTTTTGAATATTGTCTTTTTAAAGATATTTTGAAGTGAATAATTGGAAAGTGATTTGATTTATAAACGATTAATAAAATCAGACCTAGTGACTACTTGTGTACTAGATTATGTTTGTTGCTTTGGTAGTTAAACAACCGACTATCAAATTTGGCCATTTTAGTTTCTTAACTTGATGTAGAAACTAATTAGTCATACACTTAGTACGCAATTGACTGTGTAGGCTTGATTATCGTTTCTGTTGAGATTGTTGATTCGTGTAGTGCGGAGTGATTACTCCAAACTATCGATCTTCCTTCTTGCCCGAAGGATAGCAAATTGAAAGCTGAAAACGTGATAAGTCTACTAGACTTGGTTTCTGTATGAGATTGAGAAACGCTTTTGAATTGTTGGTGCGAAAAGATCGGGATTAGATTTATTTGAAAACTGCTTCGAACCAACATATATGTGACGATTGTGCAGGTTGATCAATGATATTGAGATTTAGGATTTTCATGGTGAAGGACTGATTATTGATCATTTGGGGTTAAAATCCAAATATATACATATAGTAGCAGCGGTTTCTTCGTTATGAAATATCCATTGCAAGGGTCATCGCTACTAATCCTATAGGGTGTGGTATGAGAGTACCTTCGGTTTGTCCTGATCCTGGACAACTTATATGGACGAGTGTCTGACATTGCATTTCTAAAATTATGTACATTTGTTTTTACAAACGTACATCATGTGGTGGCGGAGATGGCAACTTCTCTTAGCTTAACACCCTCCTTGAGACATACGAGCTCAATGGTTGTATTTTTGTGAAAGGCAATTAGTAGTTAATAGGAATGGCAATGTGGTATTCAATGATGATGATGATGATGTGATATGTGAAAGGTAATCGATACCTCGTTTGGCATCACTCCCCGGAAATGACTGAAACGGGGATAGAAGCAACAAGGCTAAGGGTCTCTCCCATTAGGAGATGTCATCACTCTTCTAGATATATCTTCACACGATATGACGTTACGTATGTGATTATTTTTTATGCATGCTTGTGGCCATGGATTTTAGGTCAGTAATGACCAAAGTGATGACATATTCGGTACTATCTAGTGTGGGGGTGTACCAAGTTTCGGAAAGGTAGTCCCTTCACCTGGTCATCTGTATGGAAATCCAAATCCAATATGCGCCTATCATTTTCTATTGTAGAAAGTCTTGTATTACAAAGTGTATGTTGTAAGTTAATAATGTAACCATTTCAGCTATTTTAATATTATTTGTATAATAGACACTATTATAATATAAGAGAATTTGATATGAAATGTTTTGGTTATCGAAAGGTAAAATTCTTGTCGGTATTTATTTTTGATGTGGTCTTAAAATATACCCTTTTGTTTTGATAAAGAAAAGTTTTGATAATCTTAAAACTTTAAAATTCAGTTGAGGTGCGTTTTTCTCACGCTAGTTTACCAGACTGATCCGGGCGTTCTTCCCATTCAATGTTTGGGTCAGGCCGCGTATATTTACGGGTTCAAATTTGGTGCTTTTGAAGCTTCGATAGGTGAGCTAAAGATCTTCATGTTGTATACACGTATATTTTTATTTTTCCGCTGCATTGCATTGTTGTTGTTGTAAATTATCAGCATTTGTGAGGACAGGTTATTATTATTGTCCAAGTTGATGATTACTTATTGTGTACTCTTATATTAATTTATTTATATCATAGTTTATCTTTGTAAAGATTATTGATCTATATTATATGTTATTCCGCTGCGATATGAGAGTTTGTATTGTTTTGGTTCTGCTTCTCTCTCTTCTTCTTCTATTCTCTTCTTCTTTCTTCTCCCTTTTCTTCTTATGGTTATCTGCAATCGACTCGCTCTGGGTCGGACATACGTGGTTTTTTGCAGGTTTCATAATGTGTCGGGTGCGGGTTATCACAGGTGCTATCAGAGCTTAGGTTTAGTGCATTCCTAGGCTTTGATGTGTACTCAACATAGATAGGGTCGGTAGCACCCTAGATTGAGTTTGAAAGTATCATATATATGATCGCGTATTTATTAGTAATATAAAATGTTTTATATTGTGTTGATGTATCTATTGAGTGGCTTATGAATTCTGGTTGGTATATGGCATGTCATGTTGTCGATAGGGGTTTCTAAACACTTGAACAAGACATATTGACATAGTATTGTTTTTAAATTGGGCAAACGAAATAATTTTACCTCGATTATATTTTATATATAAAGGGATAATTTTTTAGAAATTATTATAGTGTATATAAATTGATTGTTTTGTTGTTTGAACACACACACACACACACACACACACACACACACATATATATATATATATATTAATAAAAGTGGTTTGAATAATCTAATTAAAAACAACAATTGTAAAAGAATAAATTATATAAGCAAGTGAATTATAAAGTATAGAATTATAATTAAAATGATTTACAATTGTGGAATAATCTCATATATAAGAAATGAAACAACATAAGTATATTTATAATTGAGTTATAAATAAAAATGGATTTAGACTAAGAATTTGAAAATTTGAATCCTTTTGATTTTGATAGTTGTTTTTCAAAGTTTGAAGATGTTATATTATTAAAATCTAAACAATAATAAACAAAATTGGAATGATCTCATATAAGTAAAGTAAAATAGTGAAATTATATAAGTAAAAATTTATAAATGTGATTTATAAATATAAAAAGGGATTTTTAAAAGAATATAAAGCGCTGAATTCGCTACCATTGCTGAAAAAATAATAAGGGTGATGATTGCATCATCATCAGTGTCATTTTTGAGTTTCTATGTGATTGATTTGCTACCAATAGTGAATTAAAATTTTAAGTTTTGTGTGGTAAACAAATTTGAATTGAAAATCCAATTTTGAAATTGATAGATATAAGTGAAATGAGTTTTGGACTTATAATATGAAATTAAAATTTAACTTGAGTAAATTTAGATAAATTTGAGTTAGTATAATAAAATATATGATTTGGAATTTGACTAAAGGAAAGTTAAATAAAATTGATTGGATTTAAAACTGAATTAGATAAGTTACTGAAAAGAATATACACTTAAGATTGTAAAGTGATTATACAGCCATGAATTTAATTTGTAGAAGGTGAATAAACTTAAGTATATATTCATGAAAACTTAAGTAAATAATTTGATAACATATAATTTGAGAGATGGCAAGCAAAGCGAATTTCTATTTGTTAAATATGAAGGTTAAAAATGAAACATGTATTGGATTTGTAAGTTGAAATTTAAGTTATGTAGTATCAATGAAGTTGAAATGAAATTTAACTTAGGTGATATTGAATGAAGTTGAAATTGATATTAACAACGAATTAATAAAGTAAGTTAATGTTGAAGTTATGAATATGAACAAAAGATTGGATTGTTAAGTGAAATTCGATTTGGTTGTAAAATAAATTAGTTAATTAAATATGGTTTGGGATGATTATTTGTTAGATTAAGTATAACTTAAATTGGGAATGTTGGAATAAAACTTAAGTTAAGAAGTTGTGAATTTATAATAGCATTGGAAGTGTTGTATAAAATTTTGAATTAAACTTAAGTGGAATTATAATGAAATGAAATGAATTGAATTAAATGAGCTAAGTGAAGAAATTGGAATAAATATGAACTTGAGTTAATAAATGAAATTCAACTTAAGTACATAAATGAATTGGATATAAGTTGAAATGTTGTTAAACATGAATTTCAAGTAAAGTTATTAAAAGTAAAGTGAAAATAAGTGAATGTTTATAAATTGAGTAAATGCATGTTAACAAATGAATGTTAATAAATGAATTGGAATGAATGTAAATTAGCAGAATGTAAACTAATTGGATTTTAGTAAACAAATTGAAGTGATGAATGTAATTGAATGCAAATCAATTAAATGTAATAAGAAATGGAAGTGAAATAAACTAATTTGATGAGAATCAAATGAAAGAAAAATGACAATGAATGTAATAAAATGATTTTTAGTTAATTTAAATGTAAATTAGTTGGATGAAAACTTAATAGTAAACAAATGAATTGATTTGTTGGATGTTAGTTGTTGGAGGGTTGCTTATGATTGCATGTGTTTCATTTGCATATAGTTGTTGTATTAGTATATGTTGTATATTGATATTATTTGTTATATACATGTTTCTCATTGGTTATCGAGTGTTTAGTAGGTGCGGAAGGCGTATGCTTCGCATTTAGAGCCCTCTTTCGTGCTAAATTAGCCGTATATGCTCGCTAATAAATATAAGGTACATATCTCGATTACATATCGTACTTTTACACTTTTTCCCTACGGGATGCCTCATCATTTAGATGGGATGTATATTTGTGATATATATATATTGTTATATATTTTTTCAGATTGAACCGCGTAAAGGAGACTCTAGCAAATTTAAGTCGTTCGGATTTTTTTGAGAATTTTGAAAAAAATTGATAGCTAAATTTTTTTATTTTTAAGTTATAATTTGACATGATGATAGTTGATTTGTTGGAATGATATTAGTTAATGACTATAAATGAATTTGGAAACTTAGAAAAGTTTTTATAAAAAGTTGCAACTAGATGATTTTGGAAAAGTTAAACATTTATAAGAATTTGATAATCTATTTCAACTAATTGTTTTTGAAAAATTAATAGATTATGTGGCATTTACTTACTCAGTAATTTTGGGGACGGAATTCTTTTAAGAAGGAAAGAATGCAACGACCCATTTTTCAGTCATCTGAATTTAGAATATTTAATTGAATTTAAATATTGAAAAAATGAATATTATAAGTTAAATCAGGTAATTAAACGAATATTGAATCTAATGTGAATAAAAATGATTTCTAACGTTGTTTTAAATCCTATTTGAGTTAGAACAGAATTAGTAAACTGTTAAAAAATTGAATTAAAAGTTAATTTACAAAAATTGAAAATTTAATATTTAACTAACGTGTAAAAATAGTCATTTTTGAGACTGTTTCGGATTTCGATGAAACCAGTTTCATTGGATCCGTAATAATATACTATTATAGGCTTCTAAATTTCATGTCATTGGACTTACGGTTTGATCGTGCGAATTAGAAATGCCTAGAAATTAATTAAAGGAATTTTAATTAAAATAAATCGATTCGAAAAACTATCTTCCAAATACGATGGAATTAGCTCCCGATATATATTCTATTGTGTTTGGAATAGGGGTAAAACATTATGAACGCTAGGCAGCGCGCTTCGTTTGAAATTCGAAAAATATTCGGGTGAATAGTGATTTACATTCCTATAAATATAGGACCATACCCTTTATTTTTGAGACAAACCCTAACCCTGATTGCACAGCCGCGACCATTAAAATTCGATGTCCAGAAACATTCAAAACTTCTCCCTCTAATATCTCAAAATCCATCAACAATTTTCAAAACTTTCAACTACAAAGTTGAAGAGCAAGGTGAGATCTTCACGTCCATACGTCGGGATCGTCAATTCATCGCGTAGGGGGCCTGATTTGGCCGCACTCGCCGCACGTTCATCCGCAAAATACGGGGCAACGATAGCACGATGGGGGACCGATCTCAGCTAGGTGTTCAAGCAAGCTTCGGCGGGGCGTTTGGAGTTGTCTGATCGACCTCCGACTACACGTAGGAGGAGAGGCGATGGCGGAGGCATGCGTGTTGATGGGTTGAGTTGCGTGCGCATATAGCCTGGAACGAACAAGGAAGAAAAGAGCATGCGGCCAAATTTCGATCCAAGGAAAATCAACAGCTACGATTTAATTTAGGTTTATTATAAATTAATTTTGTAATTAATTATTTATATGAATTCGATTATTTAAAAATGCGATACTTCTTCATACGAGGTCGAAATCAGATGAAATGAATTACATTGGGTTTGTATCAGTGAATACTACATTTTGGAGCTGGTTCGGATGGATTTAGAGCACGTAAAAATTTTGGTTAAATTCGAACGCCTGTTCGATTTTAATCGAAATAAACGTTGCAACGACAACTGCAACCTAAGTGAGAAAAACTCACTCTTTCCGACCCGCTTATATTTTACATAAGTGGGAATATTTTATTATGCTATTTTGATGGTTGTTGGGTGTTATATGTGTGTGTGCACGCGCGCATGCATGTGTGTGTGTATCTGTGTATATATTGGATGTTTGGATGTTATGCTATAGCAGTTAGTAGTTGGATATATTCCTACTTATTGGAGCGGATGAGACCATATGCATTCTCATGTATGAGCGGATGACCCTTTGTACGCGTGTCTGCGTCGAAGCAGACATTGCACATATTTTTCTCATATGTATATTTATTACATGTTACAGGTTGGAGGGATCCAATTGGATTCCTTACCATTGTTGATTTTTTATTTACAGATATTGCTATATATGCTGTTATCATGAGATATATGATGTTTGGATGCTATGATTGATATGATTGATGCGAGTCCTTTATTTAGTGCTGTAGTAACATCGGGCCCTATTTTTAAATACTATAAAATGAATTTAGAGCAAATTGATTTTTCAATGGTTTTTGAAGTTATATAAGTTTTAATAATGAGTTGTAAATTATTAAAAGAAGAAGTTTATTTAGATGGAAACAAAATATGGTTTTTTGAAATATGAAGTCAACTATTTTGAAAAATAAGTTAAATTGCGAATTTTGAACTTATTATAAATAGTATATATATAAGATTTGTAAAATTGATATTTTATAAATAAAAGTAATGGAATTGTAAACGTGCTTTATAGATGTTAAAAAGAAAATTTATAAAGGAATGCTATTAATAAATAGATTTAATGAAATATATTTATAAATGGTGTTTTATCGATAAAAGAAATTGTAATCAAATTTCTAAATGGATTTGTAATTAAAAGTTAGAAATGAATTTATAATGGACTTTATACATAATAAGATTTCAAAAGAATGAATTTGGAAATAAAGTGATGAATAAATAAATAAGCTTATGATGGGATTTTGACATATAAATGAGATAAATAGGAAACTGGTCAATAATGGAATTTTATAAGTGGAAATTTTTATATAATAGAAATGTGAATTATAAACATTATTTCATAAATGTGAAACCATTTTAATTTGATAATATAAATATGGATTTTTATAAAAGGAAATATATTCACGTTTTTAAAGAAAATAACTCTTTAAATGACTGTTTTGGAAGGTGATACTATAAAATGGAGTTTAAACGGTTTGAAAATAAAATGATTTGTAAATTTACTTATTATTAAAATAAGTATATGTTGTTTTCCAAATATCCAATAAGTGAAATGGTTTTGAATATTACTTTTTAAAGATATTTTAAATGAATAATTGGAAAGTGATTTGATTTATAAACGATTAATAAAATCAGGCCCAATGACTACTTATGTACTAGATTTTTTTTGTTGCTTTGATAGCTAACTAATCGACTATCAAATTTGGTCATTTTAGTTTCTCAACTTGATGTAGAAACTAATTAGTCATGCACTTAATGCTTATTGACTGTGTACGATTGATTATCGTTTGTGTTGAGACTATTGATTCGTGTAGTACAGAGTAATTACTCTAATCTATCGCGCTTCCTTTTTAGCCGAAGGATAACAAGTTGAAAGATGGAAACATAATAAGTCTGCAAGACTTGGTTTCTATATGTGGTGAGAAACGTTTTTGCGTTGTTGGTGATAAGAGACCGGGATTAGATTTATTTAAAAACCACTTCGAACCAACATATATGCGACGATTGTGCAGGTTGGTCGATGATATTGAGATTTAGGATTTTCATAGTGAAGGACTGCTTGTTGATCATTTGGGGTTAAAATCCCAATATACATATAGTAGCGGTAGTCTCTTTATTATGAAATATCTATTGCAAGGGCTGTCGCTACTAATCCTATATGGTAGGGTAGGAGGGTACCTTCGGTTTGTCCTGTTTCTAGACAACTTGTATGGACGAGTGTCTGACATTGCGATTCTAAGATTACGTACAATGGTTTTTACAAATGTACATCATGTGGTGGCAGAGAAGGCAACTTCTCTTAGCTTAACATCCTCCTTGAGACATATGCGCTCAAGCGTTGTATTTTGTGGAAGGCAATTAGTAGTCAATGGGAATGACAATGTGGCATTCAAAGATGATGATGATGATGATGTGATATGTGAAAGGTAATCGATTCCTCTTTTGGCCTCACTCCCGGAAAATGACTGAAATAGGGATAGAAGCAACAAGGCTAAAATGGGTCACTTCCATTTAGAGATGTCATCGCTCTTCTAGATATATATTTACATGCTACGATGTCGTGTATCTGATTATTGTTGATATATGCTTGTGGCCACTTATTTTAGGTCGGTAACGACCAGAGTGACGTCATATACGGTACTATCCATTGAGGGGTATGCCGATCTTGTGTTGGTTTAGACGCCCAATATCTAGACCCTAGGTAAATCCCTCTAGAGGTGTACCGATTTTTGGAAAGGTAGTCCCTTCACCTAGTCATTTGTATGGAAATCCAAAACTAATACGTATTTTGACATTTTCTTTTGCTGAAAGCCTTATCTTACAAGGTGTATTCTGAAATTTAATAACGTAACAATTTCAGCTATTTTGATATTATTTGTGTAATAGACACTATTATAATATAAGAGAATTTGATATGAATGTTTGGTTATCATAAGTCAAAAAACCTTGTCGGTATTTATTTGCGACATAGCCTTACCAGATACCCTTTTGTTTTAATAATGAAAAGTTTTGGTAATCTTGAAACTTTAAAATTCAGTTGAGGGGCGCTTTTCTCATCTGGTTTACCAGACTGATCCAAGCGTTCTTTCCTTTCAATGCTTCATTCAGACCGAGTATATTTACAGGGTTCAAATTTGGTGCTTTTGGAGCTTCAGCAGGCGAGATGGAGATCTTCATGTCGTATACACGTATCTGTTTATTTTTCCACTGCATTGCATTGTTGTTGTTGTAAATTATCAGCATTTGTGAGGACATGTTATTATTATTGCTGATGATTACTTATTGTGTACTCTAGTATTGATTTATGTATATTACAGTTTCTCTTTGTATAGATTGCTGATCTGTATTATGTGTTATGCCGCTACGATGTGAGATTCTATATTGTTTTGATTCTTCTTCTTCTCTCTCTCTCTTCTTCTTCTTCTTCTTCCTCCTTTTCTCTTCTCTTCTTCTTTCTTCTCTCTTTCTTCTCGCCCTCTCTTTTCTTTCTCATGATTATCTACAATCAGCTCGCTCTAAGTCGGACAAACGTGGTTTTTTGTCGATTTCAGAGTGTACCGGGTACAATTCGTCACAAGCCATATAAAGGAAAGAGGAGGAGATCAATTAATTAGATTGATTGAAATTTAAAAAGATAATAAAAGAAGGAAATTTCGATAATAGAATGGGAAAGGTTCCTTTAATTCGAATGCAACTTATATTTTCCTCTTTTTTTCCTCTTGTCTATCATTTTATCCATGGCTAAAACTTCATCCAAAAAAACATCAAAACAAATTCAAATCGACATCAAATCAAATTAAAGAAAGATGGTTCATCCTTATCTTATAAAGTGGGATGTTGATTTATTTGAAATCTAAAAAAGAGGCCAAAAATCAAGATATAATGAAGGACAAGGTTTATCAGATCTAAAGAGTGATCAATCGGATCTTGGAATTATTCTATCATTCAAGGTGTTTCTATAGGCTTCATCCTAAGGTAATATTATGTGTATATAATTCTATATTTACATATCTTATAATTTTTCCATATCTCCTTGAATCTGTATTTGTCCCCTTTGTTCATACTTGTGAATTCGAATCTTGGTTTGAACATCTCTATTCACTTGCTTGAATCAATTGTATTATCCTATCATGTTAAAACATAGAATCTTTTCATTTGTTCACTGCTATTTTGTTATGAATTATAACATCTCATTTTCTCTTTCATGTGTGATTGTTTGTTAATTAATTTAACCTAGATCTAAACCTTCTTAATTTGATTTTCTATATTCTATGTGATTGTTTATCTAGTTTGTTTAATCTAACTATAAATCTTCATATCACAAATCTGTATATGCTTACGTCGTTTGATTTTGTTCTTAAAAAAAAGAACCAAAACATAACATAATTGAACTATGGATTTTCCTTATTGATAATTCAACTTTTCATATCAAAATGTTTACACTTGAAAATTTAGACATGGGTTGCTATGTAAATAAAGCTTAGTAATAATCGTATTAATTAATCTTCGTATATATTTAATATGATGTATTAATTCTCATGTTTTAAATCATTCCAAAATAAAGACTTCTTATTAAAGGAAAACGAGAAACATTAAATCAATGATAAATTTCATGATTTGCAATTGCATCCAATTTGAAATTAAATCTTTGCTTAACAAGGAAGGATACTTTTCACAAACCCCTTCTATATTATTCATCTTGTTCAAAATTTATTTATAATTAACCTAAGTTTTCAAAAGGATTTTGGTATAAGGTATAATGGTAGAGTTTCAGATCATTTTCATTAATCTAAAAAAAAAATGATTTACTGCTTGTAATTGAAATGAAATCTATTTTATTCGAACTGCCATGCTAAACAAAATTGTGTATGTATACATACACACATAGAAAGATTATATACAAGTGTATTTATATATAAATAAAAACTTTTCATGTTTAGGATGATAAAGGCATATATAGAGGGGAAACGTATCTGTTGCGGTGTAAATCCCAACACCTAAGCAATGTTTTCACTTTGTACACTTTAATATATTGCACTTACACTATACACATGTGCGCATGTGATGTGCTCGTAATTATTTGCAATTAACTAAAATTAAATTGAATTAATGCATTCCTAGAGAAAACTTTTAGTTGAAATGTTAACACATTTATCTAACATATTTTCAATCTAACCAGAGAGAGAAATAAAAGGTTTCTCTCTCTCTCCAATTAATGCAGTTTATTCCTTTAATTGGTTGCACAATTATTAAAGAAGGACATAAGAGGATTCCTTCTCAAATTTATTTTAATAAGTAACTACTATACATATGGGTGTACTTGATATGCTCATTCATTTAAATTTATATAATATTCAAACCATTCTGAAACTTTATTTACAAATTAAATAAAGATTTATTTGAAAAAGAATTTAGGTAAAATATAAATAAATTTTGACTTTATTGGCCCAACATAGATCCAAAATGATAAAAAAAATTGAAATTCACTAATTTCTTCCACTGTGGGCTGACTCAGTTCCAACAATGGTATTAGAGCCCGATAGCCTATGCGATCTACATTATCGTAATAGGGACAACCAATTGAGTTTGCCCACTTTGTACGTTGTCTAGGAAGGTAATATCTAGGATTGAAATTGGATAATCAAGTACCATGTCCTATTTGGTTACCAGCATAACCTAAAAGACTAAGTAAGCCCAAAGGTTGCCTCTACTAGAAAAGGTCCCATTTGAATTGGGCCTTGGGCTTATTTTCAAAATTGTTTTGAAGATAAAAAAGATTTAAATTTAAAAATTAAATCTAAAATAAAAACATGTTTACTATAAAAGTTATAATATAACATAAGTTTTCAAAATGTTTGAAAAGATAATGATATTTTCAAAATGTTTGAGAATATTTAAGTACTAATTTCAAAATTGAAATTTATTAATAAGATTAATAAAATGGATTAATTAAATAATGTAATTAATTAATATTTATATACATGTATTATATATATTGATATATGTTATGTTATTTTAACAGTGTTTAAGATAACATAAGTATACATGTATGTATATATAAAATAAAGTTTGAAATTAATATAATTTAATTAAAATTGTTTAATTAATAAACTAATTAAAGGTTAATTAATTAAATAAATCAATTAAAGGTTGATTGATTAAAAAAATTAATTAAAGGTCAATTAGTGAAATAAAAATGCACAAATTATCAGATCTATGTGTTATACTATAAAGTTTATAGTGCATATATATAAATATTCAATATAAATGTTATATAGGATTGATATGAAGTTAATTAAAGAGTTATTTAATTAAAATTAATTAAATAAGATCTAACTGATATAATAACACATGAGATTATTGTACAAGTTAGTTAAAACAAGGAATGGCTGTCTAGTCCCTTAAACTGAAAGATGATGCAAGAAAAGTCCGTCCCAAAAAAGTTATGAAAATAGGTCTCTATTTTTAGTTTTTAGCTGATTTATGCTGCTTTTGCTCCTGATTTCGATGTTGGGCTGATTTTCTGGGAGGGGACATTTTGGTTAAAAATAACATAATAGGGACCTAATTTACATTGGTTTATGAGTAGGGACTTTTTATGCATGAGCTTTGAGAATAGGGACCTTTGGTCCAAAACCCCTAATTAAAATATAAAACTTATATAATAGTGAAACTTATATAATATGAGTGTATAAATTAAAGTTGAAACGTTAAAAAACCCTAAATAGACTTAAGAAATAAATATATACGTAAATGTACGCATGTTGTGATTTCACATGTGTTTAATACTTGAATCATGAGGGTATTTCATAAGAAATACATTATTCCATAAGTCGATGTCACTCAATATAATATATTAAAGATTCTAAATCTTGAATACAACATTGTCCTCTGCCATATGTATATTAGTGAATTAATTGCATACTCCTTAGTTGTTGATCAAACTCGAGATAGGGATGTTATATGTAGTATTATCAATATATTGAATGAACTAGGTAAGATAACTATATTTGTCGAACAAACTATATTTGTCGAACAAACTCAAGGTATATAAACTATATTTAAGTCGTCGCGATATGGTAGGTGCGAGTGAATAATCTCTTTCGATTTGTTATGCATACTCAACGTCAAAATGAGATTAGGACAAGGAACCATAGGTTAAGAGTTGTATGTGATACAGCCGATAAGGAGTTATCCATCATTTGTGGGGTTATGATTTATTGACAAACTCAAGGTTAGAATCCCAAATAGGCAAATCCTAATACCCACTAGTGAAGTCGAAAGACATATATGTTTTGTTTAAGGGTTTGGATAAACATAAAGAACAGTGGGAGCCTTATTAGAAAAATGAAATGGTAACATTTAATCGTTCTAATATTACAAGAACATATGCTAAATAATGTTATAACAATCTACATTGATAAATTTATGCATTTAAAATTATTGATAAAATGTTTATCAATTAAGATATATAAACGAACCGAACTGAAAATTGACAAATAGAAATATGAAATATACTAACTAATAAATGCTTATTGCATGTGAAAGTTTCGACATCCATGCAAGCACCTGATTTTACAGCTACTTAATACGTCCATAATTTGACCATGTATTGCATTCTTGAAGTTTCGTACTCTAAAAGCAATACAAGACTATGGATATTTGATCCATATACTATCGCATATAAGTGTTATATAGGGAACGGTCATAGTCCGTAATGTACGATACATAGATGAAATTAGTTCATTTGAAATAAGCCAATATACAGTACTATGAGAATAAGTATTCAATTTGATCCATTGTATAAAAAATCATATTGTTTTAAATATATAGTACTATGAGAAAGAGGAGGATATCAATCAATTGGATTGATTAGAATTTAAAATGGGAATAAAAAAGGAAGTTTTGATAAGAGAAGGAGAAAGGTTCCTTTAATTCTATTAAAACAAAATCTCCTCATTTTTTATTTCTGAAATAGAACATGAATTTCATTTTCCTCTCTTTTTCTTCCTCTTCTCTATCATTCATTCATGACCAAAGTTTCACCTAGAAAAAAAGATCAAAAAAATTCAAATCAAATTAAACAAAGGTGGTTCATCCTTCTCTTACAAAGTGTGATTCTAATTTATTTGAAATCTAATGAGAGACAAAAAACAAGGTGTGATGCAGGGTAAGTTCTATCGAATCTATAGAGTGGTCGGTCGGATTTAGGTATTGTTCTATCATTTATGGTGTTTCTATAGGCTTCATTCTAAGGTAATTTTATGTGTATATAATTCTACATTTACATATCTTATAATCTGTTCATATCCCTTAAATGTCTATCCCTCCTATCTATTCATACTTATGAATTTGAATCTTGGTTTGAATATCTCTATTCACTTGCTTGAATCAACTGTATTGTCCTCTTGTGTTCAAACATAGAATCTTTTCTTTATTTCACTTCTATTTTGTTTTGAATTTATAACATCTGATTTTCTCTTTCATGTATGATTGTTTAATTAATTAATTTAACCTAGATCTAGATCTTCTTAATTTAATTTTCTCTATTGTACGGGAATGTTTGTCTAGTTTATTCAATCTAGATCTCCTTATCACAAATCTATATATGCCTATGTCGTTCAATTTTGTTGTTAATAAAAAGAACTAAAACATAACATAATTGAACTTTGGATTTTTCTTATTGATAATTCAGTTTTTCATATAAAATGGTTTACACTCGAATATTTAGACATAGGTTATTATGCAAATAAATCCTAGTAATAATCGTTTAAATTAATTTTTGTCATCCATTTATTATGATGTATTAATTATCATGTTTCAAGTCATTCTAAAATAAACACTTCTTAATAAAAGAAAAAGGGAAACATTAATTTAATGATATATTTCATGATTTGCAATTGCATCTAAATTGGAATTAAATCTTTGCTTAAAAAGGAAGAATTCTTATCACAAACCCCTTCTATATTATTCATCTTATTCCAAATTTAATTTGTTGATATGTGTACTTGAGTTTACATAATTATTTATATATATATATATATTATCCGTTACATGTTTGTATATTTTAATTAACCTAAGTTTTCAAAAGGATTTTAGTATAATAGTATTAGAGTTTCAAACCATTTTCAATAGTCCTAATATCCTATGATTTACTGCTTGTAATTGAAATGAAATCAATGTTATTTGAACTTTTATGCTAAACATCAGTTATGCATGCGTGTATACACAAACATATTATATATGCGTGCATTTATATATAAATAAATAAATAAATCACATTTAGGACGACAAAGACATATATAGAGGGAAACGTGTTTGTTACGGTGTAAATCCCAACACCGTAGCAATATTTTCATTAACTTCGTACGCTTTTACATGTTGCACTTATATATACACATGAGCACATGTGAGATGCTCATAATCATTTGAAGTTAATTAAAACTAAATTAAACTAATGCATTCCTAATAAAACTTTTAATTGAAATGTTAACATGTTTATTTAACATATTATCAATCTAATCAGACAGAGAAATGAAAGGTCTCTCTCTCCAATTAATGTAGTATACTCCCTTAATTGATTGCACATCTATTAGAGAAGGAAACAAAAGGTTTCCTTCTCAAATTTATCTTAATAAGCAACTACTACACATATGAATGTATTTTGTACACTCATTCATTTAAATTTATATAATATTCAAACCCTTTTGAAACTTTATTTACAAATTAAATAAAATAAAGATTTTATTTAAAAGAGAATTTAGATAAGATCTAAATGAATTTAGATTTCATAGACCCAACATAGATACAAAATGGTAATTTTTTAAAATTCACTCATTTCTTCCAATATGGGCTGGCCCAGCTCCAACAGTTTATACCAATTCGCTTCATCACAACTGTGACGACCTAGAATTTTTGTATATTTTAAATTGGAATATTTAATCAATTTTAAATATTTAAAAGTTAATTTTTAACTTGAATTTCAAATATCAATAATTATTGGATAATTAGTTGTTGAATTTAATTATCAGAATTGGGTAAATTATTGAATCTGGAATTTTAAGCCGGTTAAAAATAGTTTGAAGGTTTGGAAAATTTACTTTGATAATATGGACGGTGATAACACTTTTAAATTCGAATTTAAATATGTTTTGGTTCAGTTTTGAAAATATAACGATATAACGCCAAGAACGCTGGTCGTTGCATTAAATTAGGGTTAGGGGTTAGAATTATGGACCATGGGATATTTTGGATATAAAAACATAAATTTCAAATCCTTTAGCCACCCTATAAGCAGACCTAGCCTGTCTCTATCGTCACCCTTCTCTATGAAGCCACCTTCCATCTACATCGCGTCTTTTCCTTTATTCTTCAGCCGAACATTTCAGTTAAAAAAAACTCACGAAAGAAAAACGAGGAAACCCAAATTAATGGCAAACCTAAGAACCCAAGATACGATCTTCCTTTTTCTTCTCCTTTTAAACGCCGAGCTCCTCAAATCGAATACAAACCAAACCCTTAGCTTCATCTCGTTTTCCAATCTCGAACCAATTCGAGAATATCGAATGCGACTTCAATAAAAAAAAAGGGAAAAAAAATCGTTCTTCTTCGAATCGGGCAAATGG
This sequence comes from Allium cepa, assembly GCA_030765085.1. Taxonomy (NCBI): domain Eukaryota; kingdom Viridiplantae; phylum Streptophyta; class Magnoliopsida; order Asparagales; family Amaryllidaceae; genus Allium; species Allium cepa. The sequence goes on from CM060943.1 coordinate 438,357,751, forward strand.
GATGCTCGCGTTTTCTCGTTATAATCTGCAGATGGTCGCTTGGACTAGGGTAGCAAGGTTGGCGGGAGAAGACGCGCATGAGCGGGATGAGGGCGACGCGAGGTGTGATGGTTCGATCTGAATAGGGATTTAGGGTCGGTGATGTAGGGGCTGTTGTTGTGAGTTGTGTTCGGCGCTGCTCGTGGAGGTGAGGACGAGCGACAGTTAGGATGAGTGCCACGAAGCGATAGAGGGTGGAGTTTGGTCCTTCGAATGGATGTGAGGCAGTGGTGTTGCGTACTCGTGGGTCGCGAATGGAAGAAGGAAGGTGGCTGAGGTCGTGAGTTCGGTGGGTGACAGCGTGGAGGTGGATTTGGCAATAAGGTATAGCTTCAGATTTATCTTTTTCCAATTTAACCTACAGATGAAAATATACTGACGAGATTTTGAAAAAAATAATATAAAGATCTGGAAACATGAATTTTTCTGGTTGAAAAGAAATAAAATAAAATAAGTTTAGATACTGTTTATGTAATCAGGGCTAGACCGGAATATAACATAGATAAAATTTGTTAAACAAGGATTTTAAGGGGTTTAAATCGAAAGGTTACATAAAAATTAGACTTTTGAAATCGTATAGATCAATTTGTATATCGAATGTGATTTTCAAGGAAACTTTTAATTGGTTATAACAATTTAAAATTTGCGAGTCAGCTTTAATTTAAAACAAAAATTTAATTACCTTAGTGATTAATAAAGATATGTAATTTGGTTATGCAAGGTTAAAAATCGAAAAGGAGGTAGGCTGGATTTGGAATGGATGCTAATAAAATGAAAAGGTGAGTTAATCTCACTCAGTTAAATTTAAAATTTAAATTGATAAATTTAAATAATTGTTTGAATGGTTGAAATTGATTGATGTGCTATAGTATGGTATATTCTGGAATTGGCATATTATTGTGCTAACGTCTGTGGATGCAGGGAAAACAGGTTGTAGGAATCCAACTGGATCCCTCAACATTTATTGTTTAATATTCGCTGTTATGAATATTTGGCATTCTGTGATGAATATTATTGATATTTGGAATATTTCATGTTATGGATTGGTTGAATTTATTTGGGTATAACGAGTCACCAAAAATACATAAATTTGGAATTTGGAAAGATAAATAAAGAATGGAGTTTGAAGTAAAATAATTATAGCAAATAAATTATAAATGAATTAAAAAGGAATGGAAGTGACATTAAAATACTAATAAATAATTACGAGTATGGAAAAAAAAAAGAATTTTGAATAAAATTGAAATAAATGAATTGTAAACTCAAATGATATCAATTAAAGGAATTAAGAATTATTTAAAATTTAAAGTTTAAATCTATTTAAAGGAATACAGAAGTGAATTAGGAAATCTAAATTGGTATTTCAATATTTTAAATCATAATTAAGGAATAAAATATGAAATTAAAGGATTTTTGAATAAATGAAGTAAATCGAAAATCAATTGGGAAATTGATTTAAGTGTTTGAAATTGGATATTTGGAAGAATAAATTCAAGTTGGGAATTTATTAAAGGAATGAGAAAAATTGTTTTAAATAAATAGTGATTTATTTTTAAAGGTTGTGAAGAGAAGTATATTTCTCTGGATAGCCAAGTACGTTTTCAAAGTAAGTTTTTTTAAAAAAAGAAAAGAAAATAAAGGTTTAATGTTGTTTTACAAAGCATGTTCTTGGAAATTTATTATTTCTAAATGTTTAAATTTCTAAAGTAAATATTTATTCAAATCTATTACCGTAGTAATAATTTATAAAGAGTGACTTAGTAATTCTGTTTAAAAGGTGAAAACCTAGTTTATATTTATAAAGTAACCTTATTTTCAAATATTCATATAGTATATATTTTTAATCAATTATTGAAGTATTTTTAATTTAAATATTTTAAAGTAAATTCTAAAGTAAGTAATTTGTTAATCTATTATTGTAATAATTATTTAAAGAATGATTTGGTATTTTGTTTAAAGAAGAAGCTCTAATGTCTAGTTATAAAGTAACCTTATTTTAGTTATTTTTAGAGTATTATTTTAAATTAAGTACTAAAGTAATTTTTCTATATTAAATGTTAAATATATTTTACAATAAAGTGTTTTTAATTTATTTTAAAAAAAACTAAAGTTTTGTGCTTAGTAATTCCAGTGGAAATAGAAATACTTGGAATTTATTCTGAGAAAGGCAGATAGTTTTGAAAACTGTTTTCAAGGAGTTTGAAAAGTGAGAATATATCTTGTGAAAATATTTTTGAGATAAATAAATAATTTGGGAAATTATTTATTGGTTGATGAATGTCTGTGAATATAAATTGATAGTTCAATCACCGACTATCAATATTGGACAAATACGTTGATCGTTTCGAGGAGACCGGGATCGAGATTTATTTCTCGAAAACCACTTCGATCCGGTTTGTACGTTTCGTGGAAACGAGTTTGGATTCGAAGATGGAGCAGTGAAGTGCAAGGGCTAGTCGCTACTAATCCTGAGGATATTTCCAAAATGGATGTAGTAGGAATAGTGTCTTCGATTCCGTTCGAACCTGGAACGGACTTGTATGGATGAATGCTTGCGAAACATCGTTAGGTGGACGATGGGCATTCTAAGGGATATGTTCTAAAAAGGTAACACTTAGCCTCAAGCCTCATCAAATGGGAATGACTGAAAATCAGGGGTTATGCAGCAAGGCTAGGTGGGTAGCACCCAAGCAGGGTGAGGTAATTCCTGTCTAGATGTCCCTTTTTATTTCGGCTTAGTGGGCGGTTGCTGATCCCAACCGCGGGGTGGTCTCACTCGGGATTATCCAGTAAGGGGTAGTCCCGGTCTTTTGTTGCAGGGGAGCGGGCGTACTCCTCGGTACGGTAATTTAGGCCCCGTACTGTGACAGGTGGTACCCCAGTGCATAGTCATTAGTTGGAAATCCATTCTCCCTACGAGCCTTGTACGAGTTTTGTTTGTATTACCCACTCTGTGGCTAGTAGCTGGAATTTAATAATGCAAAAATTTCGGCTATTTTATAAGTATTTGTATATAGACCCTATTATAATATCAGAGGATTTCAATAAAAATTGTTTTAGTTATCGTAAGGTAAAAACCCGACATGTTTGTTTGTGGCGTGGTCTTACGAGATGCTTTTGTTTTCAAAGGATTTTTGAAACTTTAATAATCAATTGAGTGTGATTTTCTCACGCTGGTATTCCAGACCGACTCGGGTGTTATTTAACTGTAATGCTCGGGTCAGACCGAGTATTATAGGGTACAGGATATGATGCTGTGGAGCTCAGGACACGAGCAGGATGACGATATGTACTTCCGTATTTGTTTATATATATATTCCGCCGTGTTGAGTTGTTGTGTATCCATTTGTATGATATTGATGTTGAGCTGTGATTGATGTACTCTGATGATGTGATATATAAACAGATATATTTGATTTTGAGTAAAGATCATTTATTATCTATTATATTTTATTCCGCTGCGATGGTTAGATTCTGATGTTATTTTCTATTTTCTTCTTCTACCTCCTCTTCTTTAACCCATAATGGTTCGTATTTCTGTGCAACTTGAGTTGATTGTTGTAGAATAGTGTTGACTCAAGGGGTACGGATTTGCGAGTCGTTACACTTGGTATCAAAGCTTAGGTTGGTGATAACCTTGGCTCTGGTGGGAATTACTCATAGAATAGAGTCAACGGTGCTCTAGAATGAGTTTGAGCATATTAATAGATATGAGCGCGTATTTGTTAGTGAATATAAAATGATTTTATATTGTGTTGATTAGTTTATTGAGTAGTATATGGATTCTGGTCAATACAAGTAATTAACGTCATTGATAGGGATCTCTAAACACTTGAATAGAATAATTCGACACAGTATTGTTTTAAAGTAGGGTAAATGAAATAATTTTACCCAAATTATTTTTGTATATAAAAAGATATAATTTTGTAAAGTATTATAGTATTTGGATGCTTGATTGTTAAGTAATGATAATATTAAATTATTAACACTATTGTGTAGAAGTAGAAGAATAAATTTATATAACAAAATAAATTTGAAATATAGATTATAAATGTAATTTATAAATTGAAATAAACTTCATATACAGATGAGTTTTGTTAATGTAAACTGTAAAGGTGATTATAATTTTGGAATAGAATTCCAGAGAAATATTTGAAAATAAATTGAAATGGATTTCGAATTTGGAACTTTGAGAGGTTTAAATTCCTGGGATTTGGAAATGGTTTTCAAAGGGTTTTGGAGAAATAATAGTGATATTATTTCGGAAATATTTTTGAATTGGAATCGAATATGGAGAGATTTGAAAAGTTAAAAATATTTGAAATGTTGATAAAGAGACAAAAGCACTAAACTCTTTCGGTCGCTGGAAAATAATTTCAATGATGATCGTGACATCATCGGTGTTCATTTTCGAGTTTCCAAGAGAGGAATTGCTACCTGAATATTTTAAATTGGAATTGTTTGCGAACTGGGTTTGGTTTTGAAATTCAAAGGGATAATTGAATTTGCCAAAGAATTTTGGATATAGTTGGATTCTAAGGTGATATTGAAATTTTGGAAAATTGTTTAACTCTGGAATTTTGTTTAAAATATTTATGGAATGATAAAAATATATTGGCTAAATAAAAGGTATAATTCCGAGTTGAAAAGTAAAATGTGAATGAGAATGATTGTAAATAGATGAAATATGAATATAAATAAGTTGAGACTTATAAAGTTTGGAAGTAAAATAAATAGGCCACAAAAAATTGTTTGTAATGATAATGAATATAATCCAAAATTTAAAATATAAAATAGATTGAACTCAAGTAAAACGGTTAGAGTGATTTTAAAAATAAAAATCAAATATTGGGTACAATTTTAAATAGACTACTTGATTAATTAATGGAATATGGAAATGGAACTCAAATTGGTTAATAAAAATTTAAGTTGTGAATAAATGATAGAATTTGAAAGTGAAGTTTGAGTTATTAATAGAAATTCAACTTGAAATTGTAAGTGAATTAAATTTGAGTTGAAGTTGAATGGAATTGAATTAACATAAAAATGATTTATATTGCAAATAAAAATCTAAGTAGAGATAAATTGGAAATGGCCTCGTTATAAAATGAGAGGAATTCATAAATAAATTATTGAATGTGAATTAGAATTCATATTGATTCAATGGAATATACTAAATTTAATTTAAACAAATGGAGCTGGCAATGAACTCAAGTTAAACAAAATAGAGTTGAAATAGTGATGGTTTGAGTGGTAAATAAAATTCAAGTGAATAAAATTGAAATTGAAATGATTGCAAATGAATTAGAATGGGAGAAATTGACTATTAATTGAGTTGAAATCAAATTAAAGTGGTTACAAGCTTACGTAGTTATTTATTCACTTGCATATGGTCAAATTTCGTAGAAGTAATTGTCGTTTGACGTAAACAAGATTATATAAATTCAATGGATTAACAGAAGCCAATAAAATTGGTTCTTGAATCAATTGTAATAAATATGGGCTTGTTTGGATGAGAAATAAATTGAATGTAAGCAATGAAGTGTAAATGAATTCAGCTTGGGTTGTCGGTAAATTGAACATAATTGGAAAGTGTTTATAAAATATATATAACTTGAGTTTAAAGGTTGAAATAACTTCACGAAAATAAAATAACTGAAGTAATAGTTGAATAAAAGCTTGACTTAAGCAAAATTGTGAAATGATTGTGTCGAGTCCTATGAAATAATTTTTAATAAAACTTGTTTGGTAAATGAAATTAGTAATTGAGTTAATTAACTTAAGTTATATTAATGAGAACTTGACTTCGAATAAAAATGGGAGTTAGATTGCTTTTGGTAATCAATTCAATTTAAATGAGTTTGCTTGGACTTAAAATGAATTTAAGTTAAGTAAGAGAGTTGTGAAATCATTTAAATTGAACAGGATGGTTTGAATATTGTTTGGAAGCATTCAAAATAAGTGTCGAAATATTTCATATGTGCTTATGGAAATATATAATATGCACTGTTTATAGAATCCATGTTTTAATTATTTATAATAAAGTGAAATGTTAATAAACTTTGTATATTTGACACTGACATGTTTAAATTGAGTATGTACAGTTTTTTGGAAGCCGTTTGACTGGTTTTGACTGTGCTAATTGCTTAAATAAATAGCCGCTTGCTTAAAAATGCTAAATAAGGTACGCCTACGCACTACAAATAGGAAATATGAACTGTTTTTCTGTTTTCCGACCGTGTGGGTCGATGTATATATATATTTATATCTCTTGTCAAATTGCAAAAGCTCCTCCGTACAAAGGAGACTCTGCCAAAAAATTTCGAAAATTTTGCGAGTTAGAAATTTTTTGAAATTTTTGAAAATTTTCATTAACGACAAATGATTTAAATTTGCTAAGCAAATAGAATTTGACACTGAATATTGAAATCTATTTTAACTGTGAATGTAAAGTAAGTGGAATCGAAGGGAAAAAAGAAAGTAAAGTTTGCAAATAAACATGTAGTGTGAGATTTAAATTAATTAGTAAGTGAAACTAATTCGATATTCAAAGTGGAAGTCAAATTGAATTTAAATGGAATTGTAAGGGCAAAGTGAATGGTAATGAATATAAACTTCAATGGTAAAGTGAAAATAAATGTAAGAAGTATGTAAAATATTTATATTGAACTTAAGAAGAGAATAATGAATTCTTAAGTAAATTTGGTATTGAAAGTATGCTAAGTGAATAACTGAATTAAGGTTGAAACGGATATTTGTGACTGTGGGAATTGTGAATAAGGGAATAACAATCAAAATGAAAGTGAATAAAAAATGAAATTGATATAATTGATAATCAATTGGAATTTATACGTAGGATGTACGTATATTATTTTATTCGCATAGCTATTTGATCCAGATTCGAGCACAGAATTTGGAGATGGTAACATCGATCCGAGTTAGGATTTTCACTCGATTTTCGACGGCGAACCTGGATATGGAGTTTTGATTGATTCTATAAATTCTCTATCATAGTTTACAGCTATGTAAGGAGAATGACGGTTTCTGATTAAGAAACCAGATCCAAGTCCGCACTAGGAAGTCGGGTGGACGATACTAGTTCGGAGGTGAAATTGTGTGATCGAGTGAGCGATCGGATTTGGTATTGCGTACGGATGATATATGTGCGTCGTACGGGCTTAAGTAAAACAAATATTGGAAATGTGTAAAAGAAGTCAATAAGTGTTTTTGAATGTTGTGATTGGATATTATTGCTAAACAGGATATGCAGGTATGAAAAAGGGAAGGGAAAATTGGTTTTTATTTCCGATAATAAATTAGAATTGCTCGACAAAAAGGTATGTGTTTAAATTTTCGTTTGGAATTTGATTGGGTTTTTGGATCTAGCCACTTGGCCTTCTTTTTGGATGGCCGTAGATCCATTTTGTAGTTGTACCGAGCTAGCCGCGCAAAGGAGACGCTGGCGAAATTTTTCGGAAATTTAGAGAGTTGGAAAAATTTTGAGAAAATTTTGATAATTAAAAATTTGGTTTTAAATTGAAATTTGAATGATTGAGTAAGTAATATTGTTTGAAACTATGGGAAGTTGGAGAAGTTAGTAAGAATGGTAGTGGGTGTTTTATAAAAAGATAGTGGATAGAATGTTGAACAATTTGGTTTTGGAAAATAGTAATGGGTATTGGATCATTCTTCCTAATTAGTAATTTCGGGAACGAAATTCTTTTAAGGGGGAAGGAATGTGACGACCCAGAACTTTTGTATATTTGAAATTGGAATATTTAATCAATTTTAAATATTTAAAAGTTAATTTTTAACTTGAATTTCAAATATCAATAATTATTGGATAATTAATTGTTGAATTTAATTATCAGAATTGGGTAAATTATTGAATCTAGAATTTTAAGCCGGTTAAAAATAGTTTGAAGGTTTAGAAAATTTACTTTGATAATATGGACGGTGATAACACTTTTAAATTCGAATTTAAAGATGTTTTGGTTCAGTTTTAAAAATATAACGATATAACGCTAGGAACGCTGGCCATTGCATTAAATTGGGGTTAGGGGTTAGAATTATGGACCACGGGATATTTTGGATATAAAAATATAAATTTCAAATCCTTTAGCCACCCTATAAGCAGACCTAGCCTGTCTCTATCGTCACCCTTCTCTATGAAGCCACCTTCCATACATAGCGTCTTTTCCTTTATTCTTCAGCCGAACATTTCAGTTAAAAAAAAAAACTAACGAAAGAAAAACGAGGAAACCCAAATTAATGGCAAACCTAAGAACCCAAGATACGATATTCCTTTTTCTTCTCCTTTTAAACGCCGAGCTCCTCAAATTGAATACAAACCTAAACCCTTAGCTTCATCTCGTTTTCCAATCTCGAACCAATTCGAGAATATCGAATGCGACTTCAATAAAAAAAAGGGAAAAAAAATTCGTTCTTCTTCGAATCGGGCAAATGGGACGCTCGCGTTTTCTCGTTATAATCTGCAGATGGTCGCTTGGACAAGGGTAGCAAGGTTGGCAGGAGAAGACGCGCATGAGCGGGATGAGGGCGACGCGAGGTGTAATGGTTCGATCTGAATAGGAATTTAGGGTCGGTGATGTAGGGGCTGTTGTTGTGGGTTGTGTTCGGCGCTGCTCGTGGAGGCGAGGACGAGCGACAGTTAGGATGAGTGCCGCGAAGCAATAGAAGGTGGAGTTTGGTCCTTCGAATGGATGTGAGGCAGTGGTGTTGCGTACTCGTGGGTCGCGAATGGAAGAGGGAAGGTGGATGAGGTTGTGAGTTCGGTGGGTGACAGCGAGGAGGTAGATTTGGCAATAAGGTATAGCTTTAGATTTATCTTTTTCCAATTTGATCTATAGATGAAAATATACTGACGAGATTTTGGAAAAAAAATATAAAGATCTGGAAACATGAATTTTTCTGGTTGAAAAGAAAAGAAAATAAAATAAAATAAGGTTAGATACTGTTTATGTAATCAGGGCTAGACCGGAATATAACATAGATAAAACTTGTGAAACAAGGATTTTAAGGGGTTTAAGTCGAAAGGTTACATAAAAATTAGACTTTTGAAATCGTATAGATCAATTTATATATCGAATGTGATTTTCAAGGAAACTTTTAACTGGTTATAACAATTTAAAATTTGCGAGTCAGCTTTAATTTAAAACAAAAATTTAACTACCTTACTGATTAATAAAGATATGTAATTTGGTTATACAAGGTTAAAAATCGAAAAGGAGGCAGGCTGGATTTGGAATGGATGCTAATAAAATGAAAATGTGAGTTAATCTCACTCAGTTAAATTTAAAATTTAAATTGATAAATTTAAATAATTGTTTGAATGGTTGAAATTGATTGATGTGCTATAGTATGGTATATTCTGGAATTGGCATATTATTGTGCTAACGTCTGTGGATGCAGGGAAAATAGGTTGGAGGGATCCAACTGGACCCCTCAACATTTATTGTTTAATATTGCATGTTATGAATATTTGGCATTCTGTGATGAATATTATTGATATTTGGAATATTGCATGTTATGGATTGATTGAATTTATTTGGGTATAACGAGTCACCAAAAATATATAAATTTGGAATTTGGAAAGACAAATAAAGAATGGAGTTTGAAGTAAAATAATTATAGCAAATAAATTATAAATGAATTAAAAAGGAATGGAAGTGACATTAAAATACTAATAAATAATTCCGAGTATGGAAAAAAAAAGAATTTTGAATAAAATTGAAATAAATGAATTGTAAACTCAAATGATATCAATTAAAGGAATTAAGAATTATCTAAAATTTAAAGTTTAAATCTATTTAAAGGAATACATAAGTGAATTGGGAAATCTAAATTGGTATTTCAATTAAAGGTATTTTAAATCATAATTAAGGAATAAAATCTGAAATTAAAGGATTTTTGAATAAATGAAGTAAATCGGAAATCAATTGGGAAATTGATTTAAGTGTTTGAAATTGGATATTTGGAAGAATAAATTTAAGTTGGGAATTTATTAAAGGAATGAAAAAAATTGTTTCAAATAAATAGTGATTTATTTTTAAAGGTTGTGAAGAGAAGTATATTTCTCTGGATAGCCAAGTACGTTTTCAGAGTAAGTTTTTTTTTTAAATAAAAAAGAAAATAAAAGTTTAATGTTGTTTTACAAAGTATGTTCTTGGAAATTTATTATTTCTAAATGTTTAAAATTCTAAAGTAAATATTTATTCAAATCTATTACCGTAGTAATAATTTATAAAGAGTGACTTAGTAATTCTGTTTAAAAGGTGAAAACCTAGTTTATATTTATAAAGTAACCTTATTTTCAAATATTCATATAGTATATATTTTTAATCAATTATTGAAGTAGTTTTAATTTAAATATTTTAAAGTAAATTCTAAAGTAAGTAATTTGTTAATCTATTATCGTAATAATTATTTAAAGAATGATTTGGTATTTTGTTTAAAGAAGAAGCTCTAATGTCTAGTTATAAAGTAACCTTATTTTAGTTATTTCTAGAGTATTATTTTAAATTAAGTACTAAAGCAATTTTTCTATATTAAATGTTAAATATATTTTAAAATAAAGTGTTTTTAATTTATTTAAAAAAAACTAAAGTTTTGTGCTTGGTAATTCCAGTGGAAATAGAAATACTTGGAATTTATTCTGAGAAAGGCAGATAGTTTTGAAAACTGTTTTCAAGGAGTTTGAAAAGTGAGAATATATCTTGTGAAAATATTTTTGAGATAAATAAATAATTTGGGAAATTATTTATTTGTTGATGAATGTTTGTGAATATAAATTGATAGTTTAATCACCGACTATCAATATCGGACAAATACGTTGATCGTTTCGAAGAGACCGGGATCGAGATTTATTTCTCGAAAACCACTTCGATCCGGTTTATACGTTTCGTGGAAACGAGTTTGGATTCGAAGATGGAGCAGTGAAGTGCAAGGGCTAGTCGCTACTAATCCTGAGGATATTTCCAAAATGGATGTAGTAGGAATAGTGCCTTCGGTTCCGTTCGAACCCGGAACGGACTTGTATTGATGAATGCTTGCGAAACATCGTCAGGTGGACGATGGGCATTCTAAGGGATATATTCTAAAAAGGTAACGCTTAGCCTCAAGCCTCATCAAATGGGAATGACTGAAAATTAGGGGTTATGCAGCAAGGCTAGGTGGGTAGCACCCAAGCAGGGTGAGGTCATTCCTGTCTAGATGTCCCTTTTTATTTCGGCTTAGTGGGCGGTTGTTGATCCCAACCGCGGGGTGGTCTCACTCGGGATTATCCAGTAAGGGGTAGTCCCGGTCTTGTGTTGCAGAGCGGGCATACTCCTCGGTACGGTGATTTAGGCCCCGTACTGTGACAGGTGGTACCCCAGTGCCTAGTCATTAGTTGGAAATCCATTCTCCCTACGAGCCTTGTACGAGTTTTGTTTGTATTACCCACTCTGTGGCTAGTAGCTGGAATTTAATAATGTAACAATTTCGGCTATTTTATAAGTATTTGTATATAGACCCTATTATAATATCAGAGGATTTCAATAAAAATTGTTTTAGCTATCGTAAGGTAAAAACCCGACATGCTTATTTGTGGCGTGGTCTTACGAGATGCTTTTGTTTTCAAAAGATTTTTGAAACTTTAATAATCAAGTGAGTGTGATTTTCTCACGCTGATATTTCAGACTGACTCGGGTGTTATTTAACTGTAATGCTCGGGTCAGACCAAGTATTATAGGGTATAGGATATGATGCTGTGGAGCTAAGGAGACGAGCAGGATGACAATACGTACTTCCGTATATATATATATATATATATATATATATATATATATATATATATATTCCGCCGTGTTGAGTTGTTGTGTATCCATTTGTATGATATAGATGTTGAGCTGTGATTGATGTACTCTGATGATGTGATATATAAACAGATATATTTGATTTTGAGTAAAGATCATTTATTATCTATTATATTTTATTCCGCTGCAATGGTTAGATTCTGATGTTATTTTCTATTTTCTTCTTCTACCTCCTCTTCTTTAACCCATAATGGTTTGTATTTCTATGCAACTTGAGTTGATTGTTGTAGAATAGTGTTGACTCAAGGGGTACGGATTTGCGAGTCGTTACAACAACTATATCACATTAGGACAAAAGGAATTTGGTTTTGGTCAAAATTCCAATATCATCCATAATCAACCTTTGTAATCCATACACAATTCCTTGGTTCAATAATAATAATTATTATTAATCGAGCCGTTCTGACCAAAAACTTTGACTTTGAGTTGATTACGGTTGTCCGTGAACCTAACATCATATAACTGAAAAGATGAGTTCTCTATTGAATATTGTTTCACTTCCAATATTTCGAGTCAGACCCAACAATAATCGTTCAATAGACATCATGTGACGATTTAAATATAATTAAAGTGGAGTGTCCATGTTAAAGTTCAATGGTATTCTCTAGTCTACGGAAGTATACAATATCATCACTTCGAGATCCTTTGTTTCACCTTATTTTTACAAACGTAAAACTCTCAAGTGAGTCATTTCATTGTTATCCAATAACCATCAGTAAGTAACCCTTTGGTGCCCAAGTAGTCATGAGTAATAAACTGCCTAATATTTGGAGAGTATTTTGTACTCTAGTGTCAACGGATGTATCAATATCATGTCTTGAAACACCTTGATCAGGAATATTTAAAATAATATGTCATTTTAATGTGATAAATTTCTTATTATTACAACACATTGTAATTACTGACACATAACTTGTCATCTAAGAATTTTTCTATTTAGCATACTTTAAATTAATTACTTAATTAATTATATTACAATATAAAATGTATATAATAGAAAGAAAACACTTTTTATTTTGAATAAGATTGGTTATCTAGTTATATATATGTAATAAATTACATTATTGCCTCTAGGGCGTACCCTAACTTTATCAAGCTCCCACTTGCACTTGATGTCGGTTATGGTATCTTATTCCAAATCCCTTGACCAGTTTACTTAGAAACTAGCCTGGTTAGTCCCTTAGTGAATATGTATGTTATTTTGTTTTATTTATCAACACTGTCAATCAACTTTCCTCAACGTTAATGAACTGCCTTTATCATGTGAAACCTTTTGGAGTATGTTTTTCGACTTGTAGCGAGGTATAAGTTCTTTCATGATCTGCATCATAACATTCTTATCATATAATAGTGACATGAGATGCTCAATATTTGAAATCACTATTGCTCGGTTATAAATTTATGCATGTGTATATATATACATACACACACATGCACATATTGCTTTTGTTACGGACCTATTCAAGGCGATGTACGTAGTCTTTTCGATTGAATCAGCGACAACCTTTCTGTTTGGGACATTTTTAACTTGAAGCTCTTTAAATAAGATTTGAATATGAATTTAATATTAACATGTTATTACTCGATATCACTTATAGTTCGAGTCTGAATACTTTTTCCTAAGAAGCTCATTGTTTTTACAAAAAACTATCAACTATTTTGCAAATACTTGACAATACTCATAGCTACCATTTAGCAATCTTAATTTGGATTTGATATTCTCTTTATGTATCAAATACATAAGCAAAATGTGATATTGTTTATAAAAGATATCATTTATGAACCAAACTATAATGATTATAAAAGATGTCATTTACAAAAGGTATCATTTATGAATCCAACATTGAGTATTAAACAACCAAACTATAATGATTTTAACTTGGGTACATCATTAATAAAAATAAGTTTGTTGTTTACCTTTTAGAAATATTTAACTACCCATGTCGTACTTTCTTACATACATACTTTTCCTATGTATTTTGATTGAAAATCAAACTATTTGATGTTTCTATCAAAATAATTCTTTAACTCCACTACTCATCGAATAATACTTTCGTATCATTTATTGGATCGTATCTAAAAACCCACAACACGATATTGCTCCTACCGACTTTATACACTTTGATTGTTTTGTACTGATAGTCTATTTTAGATCATTATTTAAAAAAATTCTATTTCAACACGTATGTACCAAAACTCAAAGTCATATCAGGCGGTAATTTTGCAAGTAAAATCTAAACTATCTTAATCATATTGATTGACGAATCTATTATGTTAATTTCGACAATTGAAATTTACATGTTATTATTATCAACGGTGCTCACTATATTCCAACCGTAACAGTTTTCTTTTTAAAAAGCACTTGTGGTTGATGGATCATATCTCTTTGGGTACAACTATCAAAATTACATTTTGATACTATACTTGGAATCTACTCGGGATTTGCGCACCATATGGCAGAGTCAATACTTGTAATGGTTTGACAACTTAGGAAGTTCTTTTCGACATTGATATGGAACTCATAATTTCTCCTCAATATGTGTACTTATTAGACATGCTAATATATTGTGTCCGATTAGGTTTGATTAATTTATTTCATCCCTCGTAATCAGTTTTGTCTTTGGATTATATCGAAACCTATTTTACTGCTAATAATTTCTAAAATGAATTCTCTTATTACACAGTTAGCATTTCTTAAAACAACGGTTGTTTCTCGATGGAATAGAATAGGCATTCATAAACATTTTATGAATCGCCTTATATACGTAAAACTAATATGGTTTTATTTTATGAAACTTATGCTCAAAACATAAATTGGTCAATCAATATTGATTGGTCCGAAACTCTTTGGAGTGGTCCACATAAGATCTCCTATGAACATTTATTACATGTAGTTTTTCGACTTGCACAACCCGCCAAGTCCTTAACTAAGATAGGTAGGAGTTTCTTATAAATTCTTATCTTATATGATAGCTAGATCTAGGCTAGCATGTAATGGGTTAAATGAGTGAATTTCAGTTTTTTACCATTTGGATCTTGTTGGGCCTATGAAGTCTAAATTGATTAAGATCCGATCTAAAGTTTTTTTTTAAATAAAATTGTTATTTATTTTATGTGATTTGATTTAATATCATATACACTTTATATATTGTGTGCATGTATATCATATACATATGTACATGTACACACATGTGCGATATATAAAATGTCCATGGTTTAACATGCCCATATCTAAGTGTTGGGATTTACAATGCAACGGACATGTTAGCTCCTCAATATACAAATGCGTTACCTAATACATATTATATAAGAAAAAGTACTATAAAATTATATTTATATTAGTGTGAATATTTATATATATGCATATGATATTGTAAAATTAATATTATTTCTATATGTACATATATTAATACATAAAACAATATTTATAAAATTAATATAGATAATTTTAAGTTCCTATTTCAAATTTCAAATCCAGATCTAGGTATAAGAATTCTTGAATTCAAATTTCAAATATTAATTTTGTAACAAATTATAATTTATTGATATATTTATATATGTATGTATGTATGTATGTGCGTACGAAATTTAAAAAAATTATTTTTAAGAGAAAACATATTTGTGTGTGTATGTATATATTAATATTTTAAAATAATTACAATATCAAATGATAATATATAAAATATATTACATAAGTATATTACTTCGGCTACTAATATGTTTTGAAAAAATTAATTTTTTATACAAATCCATACGAATTTGAATTTTGATTTTGATTTTATTAACATTTCTGTACATATAAAAAAAATATTCGAATTTTAAAATAAATACATGTACACATAAAAACATTTTTTATTTTGAAACGTTAATATGCATATGATTCAATAAGAAATTTACATATATTATCTAGAAATTTTTAACATATTTAAAAATTAATCTTCATTTCAAAAAAATTTAAATCATTTTAAATTTGAAAAAAATCCTTTTTATTTTTAATTTTTGTTGCCCAAAAGCACATAATTACATATATGATATTTTTATAACAATACATACATACATACACACACACACACACACACACACACACACACACACACACACACACATATATATATATATATATATATATATACGTATCCTAGTTTGATAGCATATATATATAAATAAAGTTTTGTGATATCATTGTCTAATCTTAACATTTTTGAATGAAGATATATATCAAATAATTATATAAATCTATATTGAGATACTACCTTGACTATGGCCTAATAATTATACCTTGGATATTGAATCTATCAAACTCTTTTGGATCGAAATCCAAACTGTTCTACAAAGCACTACCTAACTGAATAATCTATGCACATTTGCACTTTTTTTATTTAAAGTTGTATTTTGAAGCTTAAGACGATGGAGGTAGGCTAGGGAGCTTGCGGTTGGAAGTGATGAGAGAGGGACAAAAAGGAGTGGCAAAGGTGAGGAGTTAAAGGAGTTTAAACAAGAGAGAAAGAAAGAAACTAATTATGGATTCGGATCCATAATTTTATCTACCAATTCAAACTCCACTGGAATCCAATTCAACCTCTCCTCCCTACATGCGTAGTTAGCATACCATACCCCTACCTGGGACTCCATTCATCTTCAAGCTCAATTAAATAATATACATTTAAATATAATCTAAACATTCATCGATATCGTGTATCAATATGTGTATATACAACTTTTATATAGCATTTTTTTCAATACCGATCACCGCAAATCAAAAAAAATTCATAATTAATATTTAATAAATACTAATAAATTCGATTAATTTATAACAATTATAACTTAATTATATCAGGTGGTAGTCGATGTATTCAACATTTCGGTTGTGTGACTCCTAGGTGTATATCTAGTCAACGATTAATTTCGAACAATTTGAATATTAACATTCTCACGTCACCTTAGCCAGTATGTGACACTATAGCCAAATGTATTGCTTACATAAGTAAAATCCAATTTTACTTATTTTAAACAATACCTGTTAGTGATTGTGACGACCCGTCCTTTTCAAACAACTTAAGCTTAAAACCGTTCAAATTAGACAGAGTATCAATTTTGGAGTTTTAACATAGAATCAAATACAGAATCACACAGAACAATACAGAATCTTGCAGTGGAAATAAATAATATACATAGTAGTTCATGAGGCTACTAGACAAAATACATTAGTGTTTTCAGATTTTAATTATATAATACTAGAGATACATAAATCCCTATTGATACAAGCCAAAATGAAAGTAGATAACTAATACTGGATAGAGTGGAGTCTTCAACTAAGTCTTCAGCTCCCAAAATAAGCACTGCTTATACACTGCAATACTCAACCTGAATGTAATGAAAAAAAACACTCAAAGTCAGGACTAGATTTCTCATGTAAGTAGTCCTACTCATGAAAAAAGTACAGGTAACTCAAGAGATGTTACGAGATTTTTCATCTCTTAAGGGTCTATCAAACTATTTATATATACAATAGAATACGCTATATATGTAGCGTCTATCAATAATATAAAATATCAAAATAGCATTAAAGCTTTACATTGACCCCCTTAACACGCTTTGCATTGTCGTACAGTTTTCATATAAAACACCAGTAAACCGTCAGTGGATAAGGATGTGCCGTGATACGACAACACTAAACCAAAATCATAGCAGTCTCGTATAGGCATAAAAGTATGACAAGGCACGTGAGGCAGTGCTCAAGGTGGGATACTACCTGTTCACCCTCCCTGGCTAGTGGTAATGCATCATAGCCAAGATCACCCACCGCGTCCAACACTCTCATAATCGAAGGGTGATCACCAATAACAACCGAAATAGTATATTCGAACAAAGAAGTGCGTCCACTCGAGGTAGCTAGCCCACTTGGCCGGTACGACTCATGTTTTAGTCATTTCAAATTGGCACAAGTGTCAAGCTTAACCATCGTCATTCTCTTTCTTCACATCCAATAAACGTTCGCCAAATCCAACAAATTCGTTCTGGATCATCATTTTACGCACACGGCTATTAAAGTGGTTTCAGCATCGACGGGGAGTATGCCCATATCCGGCCTCGGTCTCTTTAATGACCAACACCGATTTGATCTTTTATTAAATCAAAATATCTTTTATTTTCAAACAACATCTCATCATTTGATTTCGACAAATTTGGATTTAAAATCAAAGATTCATCTTTAAACAAATATTTCATTTTTACTAAATTATCCAAATTTAATAACTTTTCAAATTAACCGAGCTAACTAAGTCTTTAGTACAAAAGTTAAATATTCAACTTAATTACACTTCGAAATCAATTTACTTAGTTACTTAACACTTTTATTTAAACTTTAATTCAAACAATTCATTTTAACCTTTATATTAATTCAATAGAGTCAATTAAAATTCTCTTTATAAATCAAATATTTATTTAAAATGTAATTATGTATACAATATTAACAAATTTCATTAAATTTGAAATAATCAACTTAACAAGTTCAAATCTCATTAGTATTTAACAAAACCATTTTAATCCAATTTCATAATTTAAAATGGTTCAATTGATATTTCATTTTAAAATCTAAATTAACCTAATAGATTTCAAAATTTAAATATTAACTTCCAACATAAATTTAAATTATAAATTCACGTTAAATTTCCAAATTATTTCTTAATTTCAAACTTGAATATTAAATATCCCAAAATAAAATTCAATTGACCAATCGGTGTTTATTACTTAATTTTCTATCCTAAGCTAAGTGATTTAATTTGGGTATTTATCATTTCAACACATATCCCGGTTCAAATTTCAATGTCCAAATCAATGCATACAACAACAATATAAAAGTGACAGGGTGTCAATAAATCAATCAACCTTCAGCATTCAAATTTCTCCATAGTTAATAGGTTTTTCATGCAATTGGGATCTCAATCAACCATTTAAACTTATTTCAGCAAAATCATATATAACAGGGTCCAATATTCATGATTTCCAATCCTAATATTTATCATTTTTATCAACCAATTATTTATGAAATCTCAGGATACTTACAATATGAAAATCTAATTGTGAGCTTAAAATCGCTCACCTTCACGTATTTGACCAACGGGTACACACACAACGATACGGCGATACGGACACGTGCATGCACTAAAGCTGGAAGATGATGGATGTTTCTTTCCTTCTTTTATTCCTCACGACAACAGTTTGTTTTGGTTTTTCTTCTTTTCATTTTCTCTTCACGAGTGACCTTTTACTCCTTTTACTACAACATTCTTTTCTTCTCTCTCATGCAAGCTCGTCTTTTTTGCCTTCACACATTGCTTTTTTTATATAACTCAAGCAACACAGTAGGTGGAGGGAGTGGAGGTGGTTTGGATGCAGGCAGGATGCAGGCTCGGCTGAGTGGTTTTGGGTAGGAAGCGGAGGGGACGTGGCCAACGAGGTAGTTGTAGGTTTGGCAGGAGGTGGCCGAGTTCGGCTGAGTAAATGAATGCGATGGCGGAGGTAGGTGAGGTGCTTCGATGGTCGGAACAAGGAGCATGGGACTTCGGGTTTGGTGCTAGGAGGGTGGAGCTGCGTTGGCTTCCATATAGGAAGGCAGAGGAAGGCTTTGGCAGGCGTAGAGGGGTGTGGTGGGTGAATTAGCGGGGAGTTGGGTGGTTCGTGGGTGTCTGAGCGAAGTGGCAGCTGGGAAGGGGTAGATGCGGGTGGAGGTTTCGGGTGGTAGGTGAAGGAGGAAGGTGCGGTAACGGTTGTGGGTGAGGTGGCTATGTAAAGTGGAGGGGAGTTAGAAGGATACGATAGAGAAAAAAAAGGAGGAAGAGAAAGTATGTGGAAGGTTTAATTATGTATACAACGTTTTATATAATTTTCTCCAAACAATTTGCAGAACGAAGAGAAGCATATGTATATATACCAAGGGAAGAGAGCATTAAATGCAGCATTTATTAAGGTTGGCTGTGCACGCAAGGGATAACGGCTGAAATAATGCAGGTGAAAAGAAATAATGTTGGCTGCAAAAGAATGTGTGCAGTTATGACCTCAGGGCATGGTCACAGATCGCTATCATAGCCATTTAGTGTTTTGCAACGAAACCCAAAACATGTGAATAAACATACCGTGGTGATCAGTGCGTCGAGACGAATCCAACAATATAATCAAATCTGTGCTACGATATTTGTAGCAAAATTTCATTTTTTGCCGCTGTTACCGCTTTGAAAGTAAACGACAATGGCAATTCTAAATAAACGAAGATACGAAGATCAGAATTGGGCGGAATGAATTTTGACATTTTAATCAGAAAATTTTCTATATCATTTCCATGTAAAAATATTCGTACTTTAAAATTCGATAATTTGCACTAAAAATCTGTGCTAACCAAGTTTCGGATGAATTTTGATGTGAAATAAATTTTATTGGTCTTATTTCAATGGACGCGTTTCAAATATTCAGTATTCGTTGTCAAATTTTTATTTTTAAAAATAATTTTATTTTAAAATCTTCTAACTTAAAACGTCGAAAAATCCAGGTCATTATAACCTCCCCACTCAAAGCTTTTCATTTTCGAAAAGAGCAGAATAAGAGAACGAAAAGATAAACAAAAGGATAGAATAAATTTATGCATATGGACTACATACCCGGCATTAGCAATTTAGGATTTGAAGCATGGATATTCTCTTCCATTTCCCATGTACAATCTCAATCATCTTCGCTTCATTGAACCTTGATGAGATTTACGACCTTCCTTCTAAGCTGCTTCATGCTTCTACCTACTATACGGAGTGGCTTTCTCTCAACAGTTAGATTAGGCTCAACATCCATTTCTTCGAACAAAGCAGGATGGACAATCACTGATGAAACGTGCACATATTTACGGAGATGTGAAACATGAAACACATTATGCACCCTCGATAGCTTCTCTGGCAAGTCAACTCTATATGCCAAAGTACCAATTCTCTCTTAGATGCAGAAAGGATCAACAAATCTAGAAGCAAGCTTTCCTTTCCTCCCAAATCGGATAACATTCTTCAAAGGTGAAATTTTGAGAAATACTTGATCTCCAACAGCAAATTCCAAGTCTCTCCTTCTTTTATCTGCATATTTCTTCTTCGATCCCGGGCAATTCTCATTTTCCTTCTAATTTCTTCGACTTTCTCAAAAGCTTCCAAAATTATTTCAGGACCAAGAACAAGTCGATTTACCGATTCAACCCAACAAGATGGAGATTTACATGGCCGTCCGTAAAGAGCCTCGAGCGGTGCCATTTCAATACTTGCTTGATAGCTATTATCGTAAGTGAATTCTACGAGATGAAGATATTCTTCCCACGATTATCTAAAGTTTAAAACACAAGCTCGAAGAAGATCTTCCAAAATCTGATTTACTCTTTCGGTCTGGCCATCCGTTTGAGGATGATAAGCTGTGTTCAGATTTAATTAAGTACCAAGAGTCTATTGAAAATATTTCCAAAAATTGCTAGTGAAGATAGGGTCCCGATCACATACAATGCTGGATGGAACACCATGGAAGCGAACAATTTCTTTCATATAAAGCTCGGCTAAACTCGAAGCAGTTCAAATAGCCTTCACAGGTAGCAGACTTTGTCAATCTATCGACAATAACCCAGATACCCTCATTACCTTTTCGGGTCCTTGCTATTCCATCAAAAATTCCATTGAAACGATCTCGCTTCCAATTATGGATTTCCAGAGGCTACAATAATCCTGGCTTCCGGTGATCGGCTTTAACTTGCTGGCAAGTGGCATACCTACTAACGTGAATTGAAATATCTTGCTTCATTCCACTCCACCAATACAACTTCCTTATGTTTTGATACATCTTTGTGACTCTGGAATGAATAGAAAGTCTGAAGTGGTGATTTTCTCTAAGTACTTCTTTCCTCAAGCCATCCACATTTGGAACACAAATCCAATTATTAATTCTTAGAATACTATTTCTATCGATTCGTGCAACCCATTCACATTGAGTATTACCCTTCCTGCCATGAACATTTTCATTTATTTGCCTAAGCATCGGGTGCTCATCCTGCTTAGCGGCTCTACGATTCATAAGAGCTGGAGAAGCGATAGTTTGACGTAATATGACTTTGCTCCTACTCAGAGCATCAGCCATAACATTAGCCTTTCTGAGAGTATAGTTGATGTCGAGGTCAAATGATGATAAGAATTTAAGCCGTCTAACTTGTCTCTGGTTCAGATCCTTTTGGGTAAAGATGTACTTCAGTGATTGGTGGTCCGTAAAGAGTTCAAATTTTGATCCAAGAAGGTGGTATCTCCATAACTTCAAAGCAATGACAATAGCGAGCAATTCCAGGTCATGAACTACATAATTTACTTCATAGGCCTTCAACTGACGACCAGCATAGGCAATAATTTTTCCATGCTACATCAAAACAGCACTCGGTCCTTCACTACAAGCATCTGTATAAACAGTGAACCCTTCACTACCATCCGGGACAGTGAGAATAGGGGAAGAGGTTAGCCTGCGCTTAAGTTCTTCGAATGCTGCCTTACACTTCTTACTCCAAACCAACTTAACATTCTTTTTAGTCAAAGCTATGAGTGGTGAAGAAATTCGAGTGAAGTTCTCGATAAATCTCTTAAAATAACTAGCTAAGCCTAGAAGCTGCGAACATCAATAGGTGTTTTAGGAGTTTCCCAATCATTGATTACGGCGATCTTTGCTGGATCAACCGAAATTCCATTCTTCGAAACCACGTGCCTAAGAAATCTAACTTCTTCTTGCCATAAGTGGCATTTAGAGAATTTTGCTTTCAATTGATGGCTTCTTAGAGTTTCAAGGACAAATTTAAGGTGTTCCTCATGCTCCTTCTCGGTCTTAGAAAAACTAGAATATCATCAACAAAAACTAGAACGAATTTATTTAGAATTCTCGGAATACTCAGTTCATGAGGTCAACAAAGTAAGCTAGTGCATTAGTTAAACCGAAAGGCATAACTAACCATTCATAGAAACCGTCTTCGGTTTGGAAAGCAGTTTTAGGAATGCTATCTTCTGCAATCCTGAGCCGATGGAAATCAAAAGCAGGATCTAGCTGAGAAAATATCTTTATTCCATGTAACTGATCAAACATGTCGTTAATACGAGGCACCGGGTATCTATTCTTGTGGGTAAGCTTGTTCATCTCTCTATAATCGATGCACATCCTTAGGGAACCATCAGACTTTGTAGCAAATACCACAGTTGCGTCCCATTCCGAATGGCTATGACGAATGGACCTTTGGAGAAATGATCTTCGATTTGGATCCTTAATTCAACTTTCTCTTTAGGAAACATTCTCCTTGGAGCAAGTAGGATAGATATAGCTCTTGAAATAAGATCAATGCGAAATTTACTTTCATGCGGAGGTGGTAGAGAAGTTACTTCTCCATAAAAATCGGAGTAATGTTGGACAACATGAGTAATGCTGAGACCATTAAGATGGGAATCAAGAGAAAAGATAAAACTTCCAGCAAAATCTTGAGGCAATTGACATTTATTTCTAGGGGTTTACCTTTATCGTTCAATAGAGAAACTGTTCGAGCTCTGCAAGAAATAAATGCATCAAACTTTCTTAACCAATCTCCTCATAACAACATATCAAAAGCTTGGAAACCTAGGATATAAAAATCTCTGGTGAAATGGTGTCTTCCATCCTTAAAAAGTTTCACTCCTTTACAAATCATTCTAAGGTTTGCGTGTTATGCACGTTCGAGTTTTAAAATATGTTCAAGTTTGCCGCATAAATCAATCGAAATAAAACTATGAGACGCATCGGTGTCAAATAAAACACGAACAGGTAAATCATGCAATGAAAAAGTACCCTGAAGCGTACTTTTGTCATCTTCTACCATAGGAGTAGAAGCTGTCACCGTAAAGATTCCCGATGGGGTTCCTTTCTTTTGGGTGGGAAATCCCTCTTGAAGTGGCCTGGCTGCAAGCAAATGTGGCAAAGATCTTGCTTGCTCATTTGAACTGGTAGGACAGATGCTCCTGCAGAAGTTGGGCAGTATTAGCATAGTGGCCCTTCTGATCGCATTTGAAGCAAGTAACAGAAGAGATATCAATGAGATTCCTCTGAGAATGTCCTATCCCACTCATATTCTGCCAATTCTTCTTCTACTGTTCAAAGTTAGGCTTTCTCTTCTTAGAATTGTTAGCAGCTGCTGAAGGAGTTGCGGAGTGAACAACCGATGTTCCCTTTAAACTCGAGTTTTCACATCTGAGGGCTATATCCACTAGTGAAGGTGCCATGAACATGGGTAGTCAGACGGTCATAATATTCAAGACGAGCGCCGAATATGAACTTCTCATTCTTCTTAAGCAGAGTATCGATCAGATCTAGTCCAAACTTGGATAGCTCATTGAATTTCGTTTCATACTCTGAAAATGATATGTTTTTCTGCTTAAGATCCATAAAGCTTCGATATAGCTAAGATTTTCCATCTTTAGGCATCGACTGGGTCATAAATACTTCTCTGAAACCCAAGTGATGTTTGCCTCTTCAGTGCGGGTGGTAACAGATTCCTACCAATCTTGGACAGCATTCTGTGACTACCAAGCGACCAATTGATGTTTATGGGCATCAGAAATCTCAAGTCCTGTAAAGATCCTTTACAAGCTCTTAAGCCATTGCTGGGATTTAATAATGCCTCCGGACCCTGAGAATTTAGTACCACAAAGTTGTGCGAACTCTTTGCAAAGCGTAGCGAATTTCACTGGTGGAACTAGTGCAACTCGAGCTTTTCGTCTGTTGCTTATCCTGAAAAGTCAAGGGTGGGTTTGGAATATGAAAAGCAAGAAACTTAAGAAAATCCTAATCAAAGCGAATTTTAACAAGCAAGATGAATTAGAATCGATAGAGATTTTGAAAATAGATTGGATTTTAAAACGTTTTATATTTTCAAAATACTCTCTCTCTAGAATGATTCTACTCATTATAGGGCATTACTAACCCTATTCCTAATGAGTTTTACCCCTTAGACTAAGGTATTTGCTAAACCAAATCTCTGATACCAACTGCGATTACCCGCCCTTTTTGAACAACTTAAGTTAACAATAAACCATCCTTGTCCAACTTAAAACCGTTTAATTTTCTATCCTAAGCCAAGTGACTTAATTTGGGTATTTATCATTTCAACCCATATCCCGGTTCAAATTTCAATGTCCAAATCAATCATACAACTACAATATAAAAGTGATAGGGTATCTATAAATCACTCAACATCCTACATTCAAATTTCTCCATAGTTAACAGGTTTTTCATGCATTTGGGATCTCAGTCTACCATTTAAACTTATTTCAGCAAAATCATATATCACAGCGTCGAATATTCATGATTTTCAATCCCAATATCAATCATATTTATCAACCAATTATTTATGGAATTGTGGGACACTTACAATATGAAAATTTAATCTGAGCTTAAAATTGCTCACCTTCGCGTATTTGATAGACGGGTATGGACACGACGATACAGACACGTGCACACACTAAAGCTGGAAGATGATGGCTGCTTCTCTCCTTCTTTCTTCTTCTTTTCTTTCTTTTTTCCTCATGGCAACAGTTTTTATTTTTATTTTTTTCCTTTTCTCCTCACGCATGGACTTCTACTCCTTTCATCGCAACATGCTTTTCTTCTTTCTCATGCACGCTTGTCTTTTTTTTCCACACGTTGCCTTTTTTATACAACTCAAGCAACATAGAAGGTTGAGGAGAGGAGGTGGTTCGGACATGGGTGGAATGCAGGCTCGGTAGGGTGGTTTCGGGTAGGAGGTGGAGGGGCTGCGGCCAAAGAGGTGGCTGCAGGTTCGACGGGAGGTGGTCGAGTTTGGCTGACTAACGGAATGTGGCGGCAAAGGTGGGTGAGGTGCTTCTGCGACCGGAACATGGAGCATAGGACTTTAGGTTTGGTGTTATGAGGGTGGAGCTGCGCTGGTTCAGTATAGGAAGGTGTAGGAGGGCTTTGGCAGGCGTAGAGGAATGTGGTGGTTGAATCGGCGAGGAGTAGAATGGTTCGTGGGTGCCTGAGCAAAGTGGAGGCTGGGAAGGGGTGGATGTGGGTGGAGGTTTTAGGTGGTAGGTAAAGGAGGAAGGTGCGGTAACGGTTGTGGATGAGGTGGCTATGCAAAGTGGAGGGGAGTTGGAAGGATACGGCAGAGAGAAAAAAAGAAAGGGAGGAAGAGAAAGCAAGTGGAAGGCTTAATTATGTATACAATGTTTTATATAATTTTCTCCAAACAATTTGTAGAACGTAGAGAAGCACATGTATATATACCGAGGGATTGGAGCATTAAATGCAACATTTATTAAAATTGGCTGTGCGCGTAAGGTATATTGGTTGAAATAACGCAGATTATAACAAATAATAGTTATGACCTCCGGGCGTGGTCATTGGACCACTATCTCAGCCATTTAGCGTTTTGCAATGGAAGCCAAAACACGAAAACAAATATACCGCAGCGATCAGGACGACGAGGTGAATCCAACCATGTAATCAAATCTATGCTGCGACGTTTGTAGAAAAATTTCATCTTTCGCCATTATTACCCTTCGAAATTGAACGACAATGACAATTTTAAATAAATGGCGATACAAAGGTCGAAATTGGGCGGAACGAACTTTGACGTTTTAATCAGAAAATTTTCTAGATCATTTCCATGTAAAAATATTCTTCTAGATCATTTCCATGTAAAAATATTCATACTTTAAGATTTGATAATTTACACTAAAAATCTGGGCTGATCAAGTATCGGACGAGTTTTGAAGCGAAACAAATTTTATTGGTCTTATTTCAATGGATGCATTTCAAATATTCAGTTTCGTTGTCAAATTTTTATTTTTAAAAATAATTTTATTTCAATCGTTAGATTCTAATTTAAAACGTCGAAAAATCCAGGTCGTTATAGTGATAATTAATTTCACCATTTCTCTTCATCGGAACTATATCACATTAGGACTCATGGAATTCGTAACGATCAAAATTCCGTTAGCGTCCACATTCAACTTGTATAGTCCAAGCACAAAGTCCTTGGTTCAATAATATAAATTATTATTAACTGGACTACTCTGGCATGAGACTTTGACTTTGGGCTGACTTCACTTTACCGTGATACAACTTCATATAACTGAGAACATAATTCTCTATTAAATAGTGTTTTACTTCCAATGCTTCCACTTGACCCAACTATAGCCGTTCAATGGACATCGTGCCATGATTAACTATAACCAAAGTAGAATTTTCATATTGAAGCTTGATAGCATTATCAAGTCGAGGGATTTGTGTAATATTGTCACATCGACATTTTCTTCTTGACTTTAGTTATATTAACCAATATAAAACTATCGAATGAATCATTCCATAGTTATCAAATAGCTATCAGTACGTATTTACGTAACCCCTTAGATCCTTTCAACGACCATGAGTAATAAGCTGTCTAACATTTAGAAGATTGTTATGTACTCTAGTCTCAATGGATGTATGAGTATCCAATCTCGATACTTATTGACTAAGAATATTTAAAATGGTATGTTTTTTTATTATGATGAATTGCTCCTGATTAAAACACATTGTAACCATCATACAAAACATATCATTTATGGATTTTCTATTATGTGTATTTAACTAAATTAAGTAATCAATATAACATATTATATGAAGTACGTAATAGAATGAAAACATCTTTTATTTTGAACGAGATTTTATTATAGAGTTAATAATTTACAGTAGATCATAAAATTTCCCTTAGGGCATAACCCTAACTCTATCAATTTCCCATTTGCACTTGAAGCTAATTATGGAATCTCTATCCCATCCCTTTAATCAGTTTAATGAGAATTAATCGTACCAGTCCCTTCATGAATAGATCTGCTATGTTGTTTTAATTATCTACTAAGTCAATCAACTCTGTCGGATACTGATAAACTACTTTTATCATGTGGAACTATTCGGAATATGTTTCTTGAATTCGAATGAGCTCCTATCACTATATCGTTATCATATAAAAATGATGTTGTATTCTCCATACTTGAAATCGCCCTTAGCTCGTGTTGGAACTAGGCCGGCGTGTAGCATAGTAAATGGGTAAATTTCAAAAAATTATTTCATTTTTGATCTTATTAGGCCAATGATGTCTAAATTTATTTAGATCTTATCTAAATTTATTTCAAATAAAATCAATATTTTACTTTATTTATGAATAAAGTTCTATTTATTTTAAATTTATATTATTTAATATAATACATGTGTCATATACATATAGCTATTTAAGTGCATATGCAATATGAATGGTGTATAATGTTTGACATGCCCATGTATAGATGTTGGGATTTACACTGCAATACATATGTTAGAACCTCTTCATACGGTGTGTTGTCATCATATATATATATATATATTATATGAATTTTATGTATTATAAAACATTTCATGTGAAATGTAAAAGTTTAAATAAAGTTAGTATAAAATATTTATAATTTTGAAATCGAACTTAATGTTTAAATTTTGTATTTTAGATTTATATCTTCATAATTATAAATTTAATTCAATAAATTAATTTAGAATATATATACATATATACATATCTACGTATGTGTGTGTGTATTTATACGTGTACATTAAGTTATTCCAAATAAATAAATAAATCCCTTTCTTCATGCATAATATATATATGTGCGCGTGCGCGCATGTATATGTGTATGTATGTGTAATGGAATGATTTTGAATTATTTATATAAATACACATAGAATATTTAGTAATATATATATACATATAAAATTATTTATAAAATAATGATTAAATATAAATATCCTTTTGGCCATATAATTTTTTTCGGTTTTATACTGTTAAAAAATTCATTTTTTTATTAATTTCCATATGAAAATTTGCATTTAATTTTTTTTTTTAAAACCAATTTAAATGTATACATCTTATGTTAGAATATCCGCAAACATATTTAATATATTTATATATATGTATTTATAGATATATAATTAAATTCAATATTAAATTAAGAGTCGCATTTACATAAATTATATGTTCAGATTTAAATATAAATTTTTTGAAACTTTAAATACATATATATAATAAAATAAAATACATGCTTTATAATGTTATATATAATATTAACTTAAGCTTTACATCAAAATTAATTTAATAATAATATTAAATTCTAACAAAAAGTTTTATTTTAATTCTGGCCGAGAGCACAATATACATTATACAAAAAAAATTATATTAACACACATACATAGATACATACGTACGTACATACATATGTGCGTATATGTATGTATGTATGTATGTATATATATATATATATATATATATATATATATATATATATATATATATATATACCACTCCATGAAGACAATGCAATGCTATATAGATTTGTGATATATTCGACTACTATCTATAGCATACATGATTCCATATACATTATATATATATATATATATTAACATATTATTGCAAATAAGGAATATCTCCCTATTGCCCGGATAGTTTACCTTGCAACGTAGAATCAAAACTCCTTGAAATGATTTCAGAATCCAAAAAGTGCTACCTACTTGAATGCAGCTACCACCAATGTTTGTATTATATTTGATAAAATGTATTAGAGCTTGAAAATTTGATGAAACATGAGGGGAAATGGTAAGCCTATGCTGGTTGGAGAGAGCCAAAAACCAAGCGTAAATGTGACCATTAGAGGTATTTAAATAAGGAGATTCCAAGGGGTGAAATAAGGATCTAGATCCACTTTCTTCTCTCACTCATTCTCTCCTTTTTAATTCAGAATCCAACCCTTTTCAAACCACCATATGGCCAGCCTCACTTGCTCACCTATAGCTGACTACAATAGTCCCCTCTTTAGGCCTCAAAGTTGCTTCAAGCCTGATTAATAATTAACATGTTTAAATCCAATTAAACACATAACGATATCGTACACTGATTGATGTATGTATAACTATCATACACACGCTATTTAATATTGACCAATACATATCAAATAAAATTTTATAATAAATATTTCATAAATATTAATTAATTTATTATAATTATAATTAATTAAATCTTGCGGTAGCAAGAGTATTCAACATTTTGGTTAAGTGAATCTTGGGTGTAAATTCGGTCTACGATTAATATCAAACAATTGGAATATTAACATTCACACTTCATTTAGTAGGTGGTATGACATTATGATCAACTTTATCGCTTACCTAGCTTTGATAAAATTCAGTTTTACTTTATTTAAGCGTTATCCAGTAGTGACAATCATACACCAATTGTTTTTATCAAAACTTTATCACATTAGGACTTACGAAATTCGGTAATGGTCAAAATCCCAATATTGTTCATACTCAACTTTATATTCCAAACATAAAGTCCATAGTTTAATAGTAACAATTATTATTTACCAAACTCCTCTATTTTAAGACTTTGATTTTGAGTTGACTTCAGTTGATTGTGATACTAACCTCAAATAACCGAGGAGAAAATTTCTCTCTCGAATAATATCTTACTTACAATGCTTTCACTCGACCCAACTATAGTCATTTGATGGATCTCATACAGTGATTTTACTATAATCAAAGTGGAGTTTCCATATTGAAGCTTAATACTATTCTTAAGTCGAGGGAATTGTGTAATATATTCACATCAATATTTTTTGTTTAACCTTAGTTATATTAACCAACAAATCGGACGAGTCATTCCATAATTATCCAATCACTATCTGTATGTAACCCATTGGCGCCCCCAACTGCCATGAGTAATACGCTTCCCAATATTTGAAGAGCGTTATATACTCTAGTCTCAATGATTTTATCGATATCCAGTCTCGGTACGTCTTGACTAGGAATATTTAAAATGTATGTTTATTTTATTATGGTAAGTCGCTCATGATTACAACACATTATTACTACCATCACAAAACATACCATTTGTGAATTTTCTATTAAATATAGTTTTAATTAAATTAATTTATTAATATAACACATTATGTCAAGTATATAATAGAAAGAATAACCATTTATTTCGAACAAGATTTGTTATTGAGTTAGGTATATGTAACAAATTACATAATTGTCCTTAGGTCATTCCCTCAATTCTATCAGCTCAACTATAAATTTGTGTACTTATATTCTTACATTGCTTTTATTGTAATGCTAATCAAGACGATGTACTAAGCATTTTCATTGAATCAACCTCAACCTTTTGCTTGGAACGTTTCTAATTTAAGTTCTTTAACTAAGATTTGAACATGAATTTAATATTAACATATTATACTCGATATTCCTTATGAAGTTCGTGAATACTGCTTTATAAGTAGTTCATTTTTTCTATATGTATTTCTCTTGTATTTATTCGAGAACACTGTAAATTACTGTTTACCGTTCTTAGTTTGAATTTGATATTTTCTTATGTATCAAATATATTTTCTAAAATTGATAGCGTATATAATACATCATGTATGATAATTCCTATTGCTAATGCATAAGGAATCCATCTTACTTGATCCATATCAAAAGTTTTAATATGGCACATGTGTATGTCATTTTTGGGACATTCCTAGCATCCTTTATACTTATAATAAAATTTACAATTTACAAATACAATATCGAATATTAAACTACCAAATAAAACTGATTTTAACATAAACACATTGTTTATAATCAATAGTTTGTTGTTTACTTACAATTTAGAAATATCTATGTATCTTTTAATATTCTTTCCTGTAGACACGTTTCCTTTGCATTTTGACTAAAAATCAAACTATTTTATATTTTTATAAAACATTTGTTCAACTTTGATGCTTGTCGAACAATACTTTCGTATCTATTCTTGAACCATATCCCAAAAACCAACAAACTCGATATCACTCCAACTGACTTTGAGACATTTGGTTGTTACTTGCAAACAGTTTATTGTCATTTCTATTATAATATGTGCAGTTAAGGCGCTCGGTTGATTCAATACGGTGGAGGTGCAAAAAGTCATAGCGGGGATACAACGACGATATAACGGGATATAGTGGATGACTCTAAAATAGCATATAAAACTCGCAATTGATGTTTTTACATACATATATATATGGTAATTAAATGAAAATTTAATATTCAATTGAATTTTTACTAATACATAAATAATTTAAAATGAAACTTGTGCGAATATACTGTAAATAAACATAAAACCGTTATATAACATAATTGAATTTAGTAGAATAATAGAATACTTTCATTTTTGAAAATATATTAAAAATTCAGTTAAATAAATTAATTTCATAATTTTTATAATGTGTAAATTTTATTTTTCAATTTATTTCTTTTAAAGAAGATATAGCAGTAATAGCGGAATATAGCGGGAATAACAGGATATAGTGGAAATAGCGGGGCTTAAAGTGGAAAGGCTATATTCGGAGCTATATGGAAAAATCGTAGCGGTAGAAATCCGCTATGAGATATAACAAAGATATATCGGGGAATTAACTGCACAGGTTCAAAGTGCAACTCAGAATAGGTGATAATTTTTTGAATAAAATCAGAATTAACCTAAACACATTGAGTGATGAATACGTCACGCTAATTCCAATGATCAAAATCAACAATGTTATTTTTGTCAATGTTGATCATTATATTCCAACCGCATTAACACATTTGCGGCCGATTGATCATATTCTTTTAGGTACTACCATCAAAATCATGTTTTGATAACGTACTTGGTATCCTTTCAGATTAGTGCATCATACCATAAGGTAGAGTCGGTATTCTTAATAGTTTAATTGACAACTGAGGATTGTCTATTCTCGAAATTGTTTAGAAAAACATAGTCTCTCTTTAATGTATAAGAATACTTATTAGACAATTATTACTAATCATCCAGTTACTAATTAAAATATACCCCTTCCCTCTCCTCAAATATATAAGCAATTAAATAAAAATTAAATCAAATAATTGTTGATGGAAAGACAATTCAGGAGCTAGAAACTTCGTGTTTGGAATTAGATTTAAGGAGTTTGCTTCTTCATTTCAACGAGCAAGCTTTAGGCTTTGGTGAAAGGTACTCTTCTAATTTAGTATTATATATAACCATATATATCATCATTGCCCCATATATTATATTATTAAAAATATCTCGAATTGATATATTGATGGATTATCACATGTTGATGGTTGTATATATAAATGTATATATATTAAAAGAATTATGTGTATTTACTTGCATATGGCTTCAGCCTGAAAATAATAAAAAAATTCAAAATGTAAGTAATAATATATTATATGAATTTTAAATATGAAATCCAATTTAAAAGATTGACACAACTTAATATATGTTTTAAAACATTACAAAATTTAATTTTATTACAAAAGCTTTTGGAAATAATAAAAAGAAAAAAAATTAATCTCTCATATATTCATTATAGATACACACACACACACTATTATTTAATTCAATAATTGTTTATATAAATAAAATGTATGTATGTATATATATATATGTTTATATGTATGTATATATGTTTGTATGTATATATATATATGTATGTATATATGTATATATGTTTATTAATAGTATAAAATTTTGAATTTTTTATGTAATATAAAATACACATTATAGTTTCAAAATGATTTATTTATTTATTTATTCATTCCATATGGTTTTAATTAATTATAAGTCTTAGCTATTAAATTATTTAAAAAAAAATTGGAAACTAAATTTTTTCTTTAGCCAAAAGTAGCAGAAATATATGTTTAATTATATATATAATGTCTATATAATTATACCTAGTTTTATGTTTATATGCAATATACATCTAAATTAATTTAAAACGTAAAATATATTTCAATTTTGATTTCACGTTAGAAATATTCAAAATTATTTCCAACATAATATTTAATATAATATTATAATTTAGTTATATTTTTTATATATTTATATGTATCTATGTATTTGTATTTTAATAAATGCTTTATATGAATAATATACAACCAACAATGCATAATATTATATAATTATTATTTTACATATTTATTTATATTATATTTTGTTATACGTATAACTTTGCCTATGTAGTATTCTATGCAGCCTGTCCCAAGACAAGATAAAGGAGGAGGGTTGCGATAGGCTTGGCGAGCCAACATAAAAAACCATAGTCTCTCTTATGGAAATGGAACCTATTTATATTTCATTGGGGCGTTACCCTCTTAGAGACGCGCCATATCGAGGCTCGGGTATGGTGAAAAGTGAGCGAGGGCTGGGTCATCACTCCCTTAGTGGCGTGCCATATCGAGGCTCGAGTATGGTGACAAATATGCAAGGGCTGGGTCGTCACACCCTTAGTGGCACGCTGCGTCGACGCCCCGATGTAGTGATAAGTGAGCAAGGATCTTCGCACTTTACTCGACGAGTGCGGGCGGCAAGGAAGCTAGTTGATGATAGTAGGATTCGGTTAAGTAGTTGGAATGTAGGATCTTTAGCAGGAAAGCTAAGAGAGATAGTTGATACTATGACTAGGAGACGTGTAAGTATCTTATGCGTTTAGGAGACCAAATGGACGGGGCAGAAAGCAAAGGAAGCGGAGAATACAGGCTTCAAGTTATGGTACGCGGGAAAAAAACATAACAAGAACGGGAAAGGCATCTTAATTGACAAGAACCTTAGAAACGGAGTTGTCGACGTTAAGAGACAAGGGGATAGGATCATCCTAGTCAAGCTGGTAGTGTGCGATATGATTCTGAACGTCATTAGTGCCTATGCCCCACAAGTAGGTCTAAGTGAAGCCGTCAAGAGGAACTTCTGGGAAGAGTTAGATATTACGGTTAGAGATGTGCCTAGTAGCGAAAAACTTTTCGTAGGAGGAGATTTCAACGGGCATGTTAGTTTGGCTAGTGGTGAGTTTGAGAGGGTGCATGGTGGTTTTGGATATGGCAATAGGAACCAAGAGGGAGAAGAAATTATGAGTTTCGCTATTGCTTATGACTTCATGATAGCGAATACCTTCTTTAGAAAGGGACGGTCACACTTAGTTACTTTTAGCAATGGCCAACACTGTAGCCAGATTGATTTTGTCCTTACTAGAAGAGATGACAAACGAGCTTGTGTAGATTGCAAAGTCATACCTGGAGAATGTGTCGTCTCACAACATCAGCTTTTGATATCCGAGTTTCATCTTCGGATACTTGTCCGACATGATAAAGGAGCCAAGATTAGTCGGACGAAATAGTGGAAGCTCAAAGGTGACGCTTCACGGGTGTTTAAGGATAGAGTGGTGGGAGAAGCCCTATGGAATTTGGAAGGAGAAGCAAATCACATGTGGGACGAGATGGCGACGTGCATTCAGAAAGTGGCTACTGAGGTGTTTGGGGTAACGAAAGGAAATAAACGCGAACCTAAAGATTCATGGTGGTGGAACAGTGATGTACAAAAGCATATCAAAGAGAAAAAGGAATGCTACAAGTGCTTGCATCACCATAGAAGCAAGGACAATATGCAAACGTACAAAATGGCAAAGAAGAACGCAAAGAGAGCGGTGAGTGAAGCAAGAGGTCGGGCGTATGAAGACTTGTATCATAAGCTAAATATGATGGAGGGTGGAAAAGACGTCTATAGGATAGCTAAGCTCCGTGAAAGGAAGACAAGAGACTTCAATCAAGTTAAATGCATCTTATGCTAATAATAGACTTTTGGTGAAGGACGATGAGATAAAAAATAGATGAAGAGATTATTTCAACAAGCTATTTAATGAAGAAGGTGATAGCACTACGATCGAGATAGACGACTCTTTGGATGACACCAGAAGGCATTTTGTCCGTATAGTTCAAGAATCTGAGGTAAAGGAGGCACTAAAACGTATGAAAGTAGGAAAGGCATTGGGGCCTGAAGGCATCCCCATTGAGGTGTGGAGATGTCTTGGGGATGTGGGGATAGCCTGGCTGACTAAGTTGTTCAATAATATTTTCAAATCAAACAAGGTGCCAGATGAGTGGAGGAGAAGCATTTTAGTTTCAATTTTTAAGAATAAAGGAGATATCCAAAGTTGCACAAATTACAGAGGAATTAAACTTAAGAGTCATACGATGAAGCTCTGGGAGAGAGTCATCGAACATCGATTAAGAAAAATGACAAGTGTTTCAAAAAATGAATTTGGTTTCATGCCTGGAAGGTCGACCACGGAGGCTATTTTGTTGATAAGTCAACTTATGGAAAGGTTTAAGGAGCAAAAGAAGGATTTACGCATGGTTTTCATTGATTTGGAGAAAGCATATGACAAAATACCGCGAAAGGTGATGTGGTGGGCTCTGGAAAAGAAGAGAGTCCCAATAAAGTATATTACCCTTATCAAGGATATGTACGATGATGTTGTGACTAGTGTCAGAGCATGCGATGGTGTAACCAGTGACTTTCCCATTAACATAGGATTACATCAAGGGTCATCTTTGAACCCCTACATTTTTACCTTAGTGATGGATGAAGTTACAAAGGGTATACAAGGAGAGATTCCTTGGTGTATGCTATTTGCTGATGATGTTGTGCTAATTGATGATAGTAGGATTGGGGTTGATAGACAAATTGAGCTGTGGAGATAGACTTTAGAATCTAAGGGTTTTAGGCTTAGTAGAACTAAAACAGAGTATATGAAGTGCGAGTTCAGCGGTGTCAGGTCAGAGAATGGAGATGTCATTCTGGTCGGACAAATTGTTCCTGAAAAGGAATCCTTTCGATATTTGGGATCTATGTTGTAGTGTAATGGTGAGATTGATGAAGATGTTAGTTTTAGAATTCGAGCGGGATGGATGAAGCGGCGACAGGCATTTGGCATTCTCTGTGATAAGAAAGTCCCACAGAAACTTAAAGGAAAGTTCTATAGAACGACAATTAGGCCTGCGATGTTGTATGGTGCAGAATGTTGGCCTACTAAAAACCAACACGTCCAGAAGATAAACGTAGCAGAGATGCGTATGCTGCGATGGAGTTGCGGTCATACAAGGAGAGACCGAATTAGAAATGATGATATACGTGGTAAACTTGAAGTAGCACCAATTGAGGAGAAAATAATTCAACATCGTTTAAGATGGTTTGGACATCTCCAACGAAGACCGCCCGAGGCACCTATGCGTGTTGGAATTATAGGCCGCATCATTTGCTCAAAGAGAGGTAGAGGCCGACATGGGAGGAAGTAGTTAAAAGGGACATGAAGGGTTGGAATATATCCGAAGAGTTGGTAATGGATAGGAGCGCGTGGAAGTTAGCGATCCGCATACCAGAATCATGAGTTATGAGTTGAATAAGTTTTAGATTATAGGATTAAGGAAAAAGAGCCTAAGATGTAGCATTTGGTCTTTGATCAATATTAGTATGAACACCATTATTACTGTTTGTGCTGTTATCATCATTTATTTATTATTATTGTTGTTGTTGTTGTTGTTTTACCATTTTATTTCTACCTTTATTTTTATTTTTTACCAAGTCACGGTTATTACTAATTTATTTATTTGACTTTATTTTATTATTGCTATTGTTATTGTTATTATTATAATCTTTTCATTACTTTTATCACTTAGTTTCGGGTTCCATCTCTAGCCGACCTCAACTTGTTTGGTAAAATGACTTGGTTGTTGATGTATATTTTGATATACGTATAAATATACACGTTTACATAATCCATTTACATACACGAGGAGCAAATATGTCTGTTTCGGTGTAAATCTCAACATCCACACAATGGCATGTCAAACCATATACACATTATCCTATTGCACATGTACGCACACAAATAAGTGCATACAATACTCACATGAAAAATATATAAAATAAAACATTACATATAAATTTAAATAAAATATTGATTTTATTTAAAAGAAATTTAGAAAAATTCTAAATAAATTTAGACTATATAGGCCCATTAACTATCCAATAATGATTTTTTATTGAAATTTACCAAATTACTCTACTATGAGCTGGTCTAGTTGCAACAATAGTATTAGAGCAAATAGCCTATGTGGTTTAAATTAGAATTATTATGGTTAACTTATTAAAGCCAACCAATATAGTAAGGTGTCCAGAAAATTAGTGTCTAAAGTTGGATTTGAGCAATCAAGTCCTCTGCCCTACCTGATTGTCAGCCAGGCTTGAAATGATGAGGTAAACCTAAGCGTTATCCCCGATATAAAGGCCTAGATTAATTTAGGCCTTAGACTAATTTTAAAATTGTTCAGAAATAAAAATAAAATTATGAATTTAAAAGTTAAGTTTAAAATAAGAAAAATATTATAAATGTTATAATATTGATTTGAAAATTAAAATAAAATTTTAAATTAAAAAGTTAAATTTGAAATAAAAAATATATTATAAAAGTTATAATATATTTTTTTCAAAATGTTATAAAATTAATTTCCAAAATATTATTAATTAATATGATTAATAAAATAAAGAATAAACTAAATATATAAACATGTATAATAATATATATATATATATATATAATGATAATCTATACTATTATATAATTAGTGGGTTATTTTTCATGAGCACAGAAGCCCCCTACATAATTTGTGAAATCAAACGTCGCAATTTTTATTCCTTTGCATGCCATCTCTCTGCTTCATTCATTATCCTCCCCTTTCCCATAGGCATTGTCCGTTCCTTCCATTACCATTCTCTCTTCCTTTCCACTTTACCAATGACCTAAATCATTTTTTCCTCTAGCCTAAAACTGTAGTTTTGAGAACTATATCCGACCATGTTCCAATCGCGGATAACTGCAGGCAGTGGACTACGACGACACGGAGTAGATTTCACCCTCTCCATCCATGAATCGCTGGTTGAACCATCATACCTGAGATTCGACCGTGTTATTGAACCTTTCAAACTTTAGGTTTCCCCAAATCTTTAAAACCCTAATTATTAATCTGATACCAACATCTTCTCTGAAGCCACTTTTTCAAGCGTTACCATCAGGCGGTCCCATGTACCACATCTATACAACTTTGTATGCAGTTAATGGTACGGATTTTGCTTTTGGTTTTCTTTTTAAATTTTTGTTCTGTAGTTGGTGTTTGGTAGCATTTTAAAGGTTTTGCCGATTCAAGGAAAAAATTCTAACTAATAACAAAGTTTATTACTCTCAATACATGGGAAACGAGATGATATTGCTATCCATATTTGTACTTTTTTCCCGTTTAGACAAATCTTCAGGTCATCATTCTTCGCATAGTTATCTTCTTTAGTGAAGTCGATAATGTCTTTTGTTTTTTATTTACACTTTGAAGTCATGTTCTGTACAGAAGGGTTGAGGTGGTTAAGTGAAGGTCTGAGGTACAACATTGCTAATATTGAGTGTCTTATTGGGGAGCCTAATTATGTCTTTGAAGTAATAATAACTTCAAAGATACTATGTTTCTATATTCTTTCCATTCTATGCTTCAATAGTTTTTGTAGCTTCTGATGGATCAAGTAGATTTAGTTGGATATCTTTTATATATTTTAATGTTCCATTATCTATTTCATATACAAAATAGTTTTAGGCTCTGATGTAATCTATGACCTGCAGCATGCTTATATGTACAAATATATCGACAAGTTTACGAAAACGTGGAAGATAAATTATATATTCTTTAAGTAGAATTGTGCATGCAAGGAAATTGTTTGGCAACACCTTATTAGTGCAATCACTAGTTTTTCTATATTAAATTGTTATCTTAATCATCTTTGAGGAATTTTGCATCCTTTCCTCATTTTATAGTTGTGAATTAAATGTTTGCGGATGCCAAAAAAAGATGCTATTGTTTTTTTGTGTTACAAACCATAATCAAACTTTAAGTTAAATATAATAACTTACCGCAACCATCCATGTTCGATCTTTTTTTTGACTTTGGTTAGTGTTTAAACTCAACACCATTTTTATGACAATCCAAATGTATTATCAAATAAATTTCTATCTTATGAATTTTTGTTTATTGTTACTTCTTGGTTCATTTCGAAATGAGATGATAACATTTATTTAATTGATATTGGATTTCTTACTATCGATGTTGTTCCTTTTTCGGTTCGTAGGTAAATTACTCACTTCATGGGTTCATCTCTTTCAAACATAGCAATAATAGTGGACCTGATGCTAGGTGAGTTGAAGTCAGTTTTATCAGAAATGTTGTTTTACTTTTTATTCCAATTTGCGTTTGAACTGATATGATTATTTTAGCTCGAATATTTAGGGAGGTAACCTGATTATGTTTCCTAAAAAGGGGAATCTAAAGGTAATCACTAAAATTTGGTTTATGTAACTTGGATGCTAGTTCTTATTTCATGTTATGTCCATCCTTTAAGGGTTCTAGGAAGAATGAGAAAGGAGAAGCATTCACACTTATTAGGGTAAACCTTGGAAATTAGAAACGATGCATGCATGGTTGGATTTTGATTCCTCATGTACTTTGGTTTTGTTTAACGACCCACCATTGAAGAAAATATAGAAACACAATTTTTCCTTAGCTTATTTTGTTTTGATTCTTTATTTGTTTTGGTTTTGTTGGTCCACTTACAACTGATCAAAATATAAAAACTCCTTTTTCCTACGCTTTTTATTTTTATTATTTTTACAATTATTTCCTTCAACCTATGTAGCTAGCAACAACTCTAATTTTTAAAAACAATGTACAAATAATTGGTATTCGCTACAAGCACATACACAACAGTATTAGTGTCAAATAATTGCATATTTGTGTGCACATACTTAAGTTTTTTCAGCTTTGTATGCAATTATTTAAAATAATAATACAAAGTCGATTGAAAATTAAATCAAGCTTGCAAGATGATGAAGCCACAGTGAATCGAAAAAGAATGAATAGTGCATCAAATTAAATCTGATTTCCCTACGAAGATTTCAAATCTTGATCGCCAATACAATCACAAGAGAATAGTCGACATAAAATAAATGAGGGTATTTAAGGAAATAAAATATTGTAAAAAAAAAGGGACCGGATTTACAAGTTTAAAACGGAAGGAGTATTGGGATATTAAGTTCGATTTTAGGAACGTGGGACTAATTTTCACTTTAATTTAATTTTGAGTATGTGTATGTATTCAAAGGGGTCATGATAGTGTTTTTGTATTTCCTTAGGATATTAAACCAAAAAATGTACGCTTTTTCTTTATCTTCATATAGATCACAATTTTTTTAAGCGCTTTTGTTAGACTATGTTTTGAACCAATTTTTGCAAGTACTTCTTTGCCAACTATTCTTTTTTCCCCGCTAATCTTTTTTTTTCAATTGCAACTTATACAATGTAAGTTTTGTGAATGAGTTATGGTCTTGAGGATAGTAAAATCATGAGTGAAAAATGAATATCAAAAGAAGAAAAATTGTATACTTTCAGATTATTTATGTATAAATGGTGAAATCAATACATGGCATGAAATTTGCTGACCATTTTTCCAATCTCAAATTTGATCCGTTCAAATTTCATGCTAATCCAACCTATAGGTTAATTCTTCTACCTAATCAAAATTAGCATCATCAATGATTCTAGCTAATCTAACCTATAAGAAAGACATGCACATTCTTTAGTGGATATGACATTTTGGGTCATGGACACTTCAAATGTGAATTCACATCTTAGTAAAAAAGCATTACCATAAACACATATCCATATGCGTGCATGTGTGTTCATGTGTAAACAAGCATTAACATAAGCATGATGGGAAAACTATATAAATGTCTTGAATGGAAATAAAAAATAATTTATATTAACAAATCATCAATAAAAATATGAAGTGTGATTAAATAAAATGGATGTATCATAAATTAAAGTGTAAAATATATGTACCTGCAAATGGCAACAATTAATTTCCTGCTTAAATTATGATGAGATGATGTACGTTAGAGAAGAATAAATAATCAATAGCTATTAGTTAATTCAAACTCCATAAAATTTATTAAACAAGTAAAAAATAAAAAAAAGTTAGTTTAGTGCTTTTATCTTTTATAGCATAGTTAGTCATTGCTTTTAGTTCAATGCAAATTCTTCATTATGACAAAAATCTACCGTGGGCACACTTATTTTTCTACAGGTCAATGCCTATGTGCATTCACTTGCAATTGTTTTTTTTTTGACATTCACTTAAATTTAGACATGGAGCATAACAACAAACAATTCGAAAATGGTGGACAATAGTATAGTTCTAAATTTCTTCAAGAGGTGATCGACTTCTTTTTGGCTCTACGCAGTACAAAATGTTTTTGTTGTTGAGATCAAAAATTTGTCAGCTTCATCGTATATTGGCCCTCTACTCGAGATAAGTATGTCCCATTACTTATTTGGTTTATACTGTTTTTGTGTGGTGTCTATACATTTTATTCCGTTGTATACAACATTAAAAATGAATTTCAGCAACATCTTTTAACATGTAAATACCAAACCTAGGAAAAGGTTCATTTACACACTCAATGCTGAACAA
Source organism: Allium cepa (assembly GCA_030765085.1). Classification (NCBI taxonomy): domain Eukaryota; kingdom Viridiplantae; phylum Streptophyta; class Magnoliopsida; order Asparagales; family Amaryllidaceae; genus Allium; species Allium cepa. Next base: position 438,400,153 of record CM060943.1, read on the forward strand.
TGTTTCCCCAATTAAGTAAACTAATATGTATACTTCCATAAGTGACTGAATACCACTGCACACTTTAGAAAGAGAATTTTTGTGCTAAAAGTATTATGACTATTGTCATAAATAATAACAATGTGGGTCCAGTAGTATACCATTCTTTTACATCAAAATTTATGCCTCTAACCATGTATTTATGATAGTGATAAATTTATATTAGTGAGTAGCTTGCATTCTTTTTTTGGTTTGTAAAATTTAAAATACAGTAAACATTCAGGTTGAAATTTATTTTTTAAAATAGAAAATTTTAGCATGTTAATCTTTCAAATCCAAATTTGGCATTCCAATCTTATTTTTATGTTTCTTTTCCAGTATTAATCAACCAATATTTCTTCTTTGACTGGAGATTATGGTTTATAGTACTCAACTGTAGTTGACAATACAGAGATAAATGGTTCTTCAGAGTGCATATGATATGCGACATCCACAACTTACCATGTGCATATGAGTGTAATTTACCATTTTGAAGTGGATCATTGTCGTATACATTTTGAATCATATTTTGCTTCCCAATTATGTTATTTATCAGTTTTTGATTTACAATATGCATATTGTATGGTGGTTGATTTCCAAATCCCATTGTAAAACATAATATGTTTAGGATCTACCATTCACCATTATATCATGTTGGTAAACAAAAATGTATTTCTAGAAAAACTATATGGGATATTCATTGTTATAAGAAATTATCGTTCAAATTCGAAAAATAGTCAGTATATAATAGCTCAAATGAGTTAAATGGGAAAATTTGAAACCATTGTTTTCTAACTTTGCTTTCATTAGTATCTTTCTTATTTATTTTGTCATTTCAGTGTTTGCTTTGTGCCCACATTCAGTTTCTAAATTTTTCTTTACATTGTTCTACTTAGAGAATTTTTTTCATTTCATTTCAGGCATCATAGTTAATTTATTCAATCCTTTGCTTATATACATTTGTTAATTATCAAGGCCACTCTTAATGTTTTGGCTAAGCTTTACAGATATATTATTTGGAAAATTTGTTAACAATGTTATTGTACATTACCTTAAAAGGAGAAATAAGTTAACAACTCAATTTCTTTAATTGAGAGCATATGGAGATTGAATTGAAAAAGCATCAGTCATTGCAGTTCACATATTAGTTGGCTAGCTTTTGTGGGAAATGGATTTTTGTTCTATTATAATGCCATTGCCCTTCTGTAGTATTATTCCATCATTAAAAGGAAACTGTAACCAAGATTTCTCATGCTATAATGCTGTTATCCCACTATTGTGTTATATCTCATTCCCACGAGTTTTCCATACATTTATATAATCTCTGTAGAAAGCAATCGCGTCTTTGTAGAAAGTAGTATCAAACACTATTTGTTTTATCAATGTTTTGAAAGCATTCAGATAAGACAGTCGAATATATGTTATGTTTTTTCGCTGCATTAAAACAGGATGAACAAATGGAAACATTATTTTATTAAATGCCTTTGTTCTATTTTTTACATGACCCTTATTTTTTATCCTTAGTGCATATGGTTTTTTTCGTCCACCACTGACAAGTACACTTTGCCCTTTTAAACCGACCGTTTATAAATATGTTTGAGATCATTCAGTCATATTACAAGATTGACTGAATAAGGATTATGGAATTACATTATTATTTATATTTGAGATTGCAATAATGTTTCACATTACTTCATGTAAATAGAATATTCTTATTATTTTAAAAATAATTTGATTCTCTATCTGTAACTAAAATACTTTTATAGTACCCGTGTACGGAGCATGGGTTCACACTAGTACGTTATATTGTCTTGAATTATTTAAGAGAATATGAGTATGCATGTATGTATAAAATAATTGTCGAAATTACTAGAATTTAATTAAAATTGTTTGAACAAATAAATTAATTAAAAGTTAATTAATAAATCAAAATACATACATACATATAAAAGATATATGTGTATTTCTATAAACATTATAGTATACAATTCAATATAATATGTTATAACTGAATAATACAATAATTAATTATAGTGTTGATGAATTAAATTATTTAAATAAGATTTAATTAATATAACGTTATACATAAAATATTATATAAGTTAAATAACGTATAAAAGTTATGTAATAATAAAACTTATATAATATAAATGTATAAACTAAAGGTGGAATATTAAAGAAACCATAAATAGACTTAAGGAACAAATACATATGTAAGAGTGCGTATATCATGATTTTTGATGTGTTTGACATTTGAATCACAAGGATATTTCATAAGAAATACATTATTCTATAAGTCTAAATCACTCGATATAATATATTGAATATTATGAATCTTTGATATAAATTTGTTTTTTTACCATTTACATATTAATAAATTACTTGCATACTCTTTTTTTGTTGAGCTTTCCTCAAACTAGAGATGTTATATGTAGTGTTATTAATGTATAGACTAGACAAGATAAGATATTTACACATATTTGTTGAGCTTTCCTCAAGGTATGTATAGTATACTTAGGGCATCGTGAAATGATGGGTACAAGTGAATAACCTCTTTTTACTAGAGCTTTCCTCGTGGTAAAAATAATGTTAGGACAAAGAATCATGGGTTAGGAGTTTTATATGATACAACTGATTAGGAGTTATCCACCGCATACGGGTGTATGATTTATTGAGCTTTCCTCAAGGTCAAAATCTTAAGATATACAAATCCTAACACCCACCAATGAAGTCGAAAGACTTCTATGTTCCATCTTAGGGTTTAGAGAAACATGAAAGACATGTGTGAGCCTTATTAAGAAATTGAAATAGTGACATTTAACCTTTCAATATCATAAAATCATCTGCTATATAAAGCTACAATGATTTACATCAATAAATTTGTGTAATAAATATAATCAATAAAATGTTTATCAATTAAAATACACAAATAAACTTAATTAATATTGGTAAATAGAAATATAAAATATACCTACCAATAAATTTTTGCATGTTGACTCACTCAAGAGCCAAATTATATAACCACTAAATACGTTCGTAACTTGGTCACTTTTGATTTTGCTTGCTCAAGACTATGTATTATCATTAATGAGTTTCAAACTTTAAAAGTGATATAAGAATATGGATATTTGATCCCTTATGATCACATATAAGTGTTGCTAGTAAAAGGTCACAATTCGTGATGTAGAAAACCTCAATGAAATTAGCTATTGAAATAAATAAGTAAATTGTAGTGTGAGACGGTGTATTCAATATGATAGATTATAATAATGATCATGTTGGGTATGTGTAACACTGGACCAAAGACTGCAAGATAAAACTAAGAGTTTCATCACTGAAATGTCAATTTGATTAGTTCACATAAAGTGCAATTTATTTGATATCCTTAAAACTTAAGGACGACCAAATGCACTTATGTAAGTGTCCGTTATGATATTGCAGGAAGGATTACTTTGGAATGGTTCTACCATTTAAAAAGGAAAACAAATGTAAAAGGTTGGATGTAACCTAACGTACATTTAGGATAAAAAGAGTGAATAACACTTCTTCTTCATAAACATCTGAAATGAGAATTGTAGAATAATAGTTGATACTTAAGATTGGAATGAAAAATATTATTTTTATTCCAAAATTTATTTAAAATGGAAAATTATTTTCTATGAAATTTATTTCTTTAAGTTCGTATGTTTAATCTAGAAACTCTCAACTGTAAATTGGTTATAGTAAATGTAATAAATAGTATGTATTAAGTGGTTGAATGGAGCTTCGTACTTCATATGCTATTATAGTAATGACGAAAATATTGGAAGCATGCCATATATCACTTATTGGTCGCACCAAATTACAAAAATTATTTTCGTAAAACATACCAAATATTATTTATGAAATAATAATTGTTTTTCAATATTGAGTGAAAAATTGACATAGTTTTATTTTAATATGTGAATATTATGAATATCGTTACGAAATAAAAATATAATAGTGGCATTTGTGGTGCATTATAAAATAATTTCATTTGCAAATATTTTTTATTTATAGACTAAGCCAAAGTTTGGAGAAATAGTTCTTTGATTATATAATTATGAATCATATGGTATTATTGAATCATATTCCAAATAATAAAAAGGGTAATGCGTCCATTCGATGGAGCGATCATTAGGGTTGATGAAATCTTTGGATTGATATATTTAGACGTGTCTAATCACAAGTCTAGAAATCCCAAAATGGTTCCATATTCTTCGTTATATTCACTGATCAATTATCCCCAACATGGACATGTGTATTTGATACTAATACAATATGTCTATAATAAGCTCTAAGAGTATAAAATGGAAGTAAATAAATAACATGTAATAATACATAAAATTGATTTGATTATCCAATAAGTGAGTATATCGAAAAGAGTTTCAAATGTACCTAAAAATGAATAAAGATTCAATCTCAAAAGTTACTCCTCCCTATGGCACATAATGATGTATTAATAAGAAGTAATCGAAAATTGTTGAACAAAGTATGATTAATTGTGAGTGAAGTTGATTAACTTCTTTCTTTAAGGCCATGTACTTAAAAGTATCGCACAAGGTTAAAACTAATGTCATCTAAAGAATGGTTTGTTAGTACCTTACGTATTGATTTTGATGATACCGACTACATGACATTATATAAAACATAGATACTAATGGTTTAACTAACTATATATATATATATATTATATAGTGCAGGTATATTGATTAAGAAGATTGTATAGTATCAAAATGCTGATAAATTAAGATTTTGATATCAAGAGTATATTCAAGATGATGATAATTGAAGACTCATGAGTATTGAAGAGTTCAAGATATTCGAAATGAATTATAAAGTTGTAGAATTTGTGTTAAAACCTTGATAGCACTTTCCTGATCTATCTTGCCTTCCTTAATTTTGTTTTAATTTTTTTCTCAAATATTCTAGTTTTAAAATAATCTTTCCAAAATATTTCCCGAAATGATTTTCGATCTCTTATACTTACACAAATTTATTTTAGTGTTTTTAAGTTCATATATATTTAATTTTTTATACTTTAATAAATCATAACTATATAGATTTTTATACATATTATTGTATACACTTATTAATCTTTCAAAATTATTTTCTAAAGTTTTATTAAGTTATATTTTTATTAAAATACGTATAACCTATGTTTAAATGTTTCTACAAAGTATAAAATTATTTTGCAAAGCAATGGATTTTCAAAATAATATTTTTAAAGTGTTTTTCAAATTTGTGAAGAGTATGTCGACATACTTCATAGGCATATGTCAACATTGTTGCCAAAAAATTGAAAATTGAAATGGATGTGTCTTTTCATCGTATCTCTTCATGAATGGACATGAACGTCGTTTTCCTATATATACCGGACTTTCGAACGAATTTCTATTAACTACTTTCTTATCTTCTCTCCTCTTTTCACTCTCTTGATTTCTAAATCAATTTTCACTCAAACTCTTTCGAAATTCAACCAAAATCTAATTCAATCATTACTAATTTGATTCTCTTTCATATACCCTCTGATTTCTTTCAAGATTAAAGTGCTATTCAAGAGTTATAAGATCAATTGTAATCAACATCGACGATCTAAGTCTATAAACTCTATCAAATCATACTCTTACATTTTATGGTGTGCTTGATGTCCTTGAAATCTAAGCAGATGTGATTATAGCCTGTAAAATCAATTGGGTGTGCTTACTAGCCTATAAATCTAGTGGTTGTGCTTATAGCCTGAAAATCAAGTGACACTTCGCAGAGATTGAGATTCTGGAAGGTCTATCTCATAGCCATAAAATCGAGATTGTATTTGCATCTACTAGTTGAAAAGAAATCCATGCAAGGAATTGTGCAGGACTGGATGTAGGGTAACTCCGAGCCAATATAAAATCCGATTGTGTTCTTTCCTTTTTTACTTTTACTGCATTTACTTTTATCTGCTCTTTGATTCTGTGATTGTTAATTGTATCATTCCAAGTACAGTCTTAAAGAATTTGAAAATATTCATGTAATCCTTTAAACACTATTCAAACCCCCTCTAGTGTTAATATACCCTCATGAACCATATTCCACCTACTTACATTTGATATCAGAGCATTGATTTTCAAAGTATTCATCATCTGATTTTTGAAAAAGTTTAAATGGCTACCAACTGTGGTAATAGTACTATTAGTAACACTGTTAATATACTTTTTAGTAACTCATTTTTCGTAGGACAAGCCACTGCTAGATCTCCACTTTTTAATAGCAGTAATTACACATATTGGTCATGTAGAATGAAATTTTATTTACAGTCAATTGGCTTAGACACTAGGAATATCACACAAATTGAGTACACTGAACCCAAGACTAATTTTTCACGGTGGACTGCTAAACAAAAGTAGTTGTACAAGTAACTCTAAGGTTATGAATATATTATTTTATTCACTGTATAGAAATGAATTTACTAGAGTATCTATATGTAAGTCTGCATTTGAAATTTGGAAAATTTTACAAGTTACACATGAAGGGACAAGTAAGGTTAAACAGACCAAAATTTTCATATTAACAAACCAGTTTCAATTTTTCAAGTGAGTCCAAATGAGTCCATATCTGATATTTATAGTAGATTCCAAGATATGTACACTCACTTATTTACCTAGAATAATCTGCTATTTAAGACAAGACTGTCCACATCATGATAAACTAAAAACTACACCAAACACCGGTTCATTCAGAAAATGAAGAAGAGCCTATACTGCGACATTAGACGATTCAGACACATCCTTAAGCGATAATGAATCAGATACAAGAATTGCTAACATATGCTTCACAGCAATACATAATTTAGAATGAAATGGTAAAATGGATCGAAAAAGTACTCTTTTAATATATCGAAAGTTTTCAATTTATTGAATGAATTTTTCTTTTCTTTTGGTTGCTTTATTGATTGTTAGGAATATCATATTGATTGAATATTATGTGATTTTATTTTAAAAATAAATATTTTATATATTTTAATAATAAAATAATAACATAAAATATATTTAAAATTATTTTACAAAAATAGAATAACTACAAATAGATCTACAAAATAAAATAGAATATAGTTAAACAAAAATCGTTTTTGAAAAGTTCGACCTACATGTCGACATACCCCACGAGCATTTGTCGACATATGTTGACCGATCTTGAATTTCAATTTCATATTCAAAAAGATTCCTCCACCTTTTCACCAACTCCTATGTTCTAAAAAGTTTCTTTTTGATCGGTGAACATGTCCTTTGATTCTCTATTTACTCTATCTCCATCCATTCATTTTTCACTTTCATTTTTAATCTCAAATATCATAAAAACTCTTATCTCTTCAAACTACTCCTCAGTGGAATCTTCATGCAATACTAAGGCAACTATGAGGATTTATAAGAAAATAAAAGAAAATCTTTTTAATGATCAAGAAGCCATGTAAGCCTATGTTGAGTATTTATCTTTCGGAAAAGTCGTTCCTAGAAGATTTTCTATTTTGAAGATTTTCTTACTTATGATCTTTTCAATCTTTGTTTGCAAAATGAAATTCCTGGTTTATTCGATGCTTTCAAAAAAAAAATTTGTTTGTTATCCAAAATTGGTGAAGATGTTTTATGCAAATTTAAAAGTAAAGGTTTATGATAGTAGAGAAGGAGAAGTTTGAAGTGGTGTCAATGGGACATAAATTGTTTTAAATTGTGAAGTTTTGGGTCACATTCTTGGATGCAAATATAGTGGAATAGACCTTTCAACTTTTCGAATTGAATTTCAAAATTGTGAAGTGATTCATGATATTTTTGAAAGTGATGATGATTTTGAATTTAATAACAAAAACTTGCATCTAAAGAAAGAATTTTAAGCCTTCTTTTTCCAAAAAAGTATCACTCATAGAATGGGTAATTATAATAACCTAACATAAATAGTTTTCAAAGCTCTTTTCGCCATTATGGTCAATACGATATAAATTGGTCTCAGTTCATTTTGGATGAACTTTTTCCTAAGAAACTTTCTAAACATGAAAACACACTATTGCACGGTGTGTGTCTTACCTGTGTTTTCAATTATTTTGGTGTTGACCTTAAAGGAGAGGGAATAATTCCTTGAAAAATATTTGACAAGACCAACATTTCACTTGTGCATATTTCACCCTTTTTCGAGCCTTATGAAACGCCTGTTGAAAAGGAATAAAGGTTGGCTTGGAAAGAGGAACAAAAATAAGAGAAGAGGAAGAGAAAGAAGAGGAAATGAAAGTCGAGGAGGAAGAACCGGAAGAGGAGGAGTTACTTCTTTGAAAAGTGTCAATATGCCACCTAGTCCATCCAATAAAGATCTTCTCAAAAGTTAAGAGAAGATCATACATAACCAAAGGAAGCGTAAGAAATAATTTTCAAAGAGATTTGCCTCAATTTCTAGAAAATTGGATAAAATATTTGAAAAGATCGTCCATAGACTTGGTGGTTCTTCTTCATCTTCATTCATGTCTTCCTAGTTGTTTGTTTAAAACTATCTTTGTATTTGGATTTTCTAGTTTTTAGTTTATTTTGAATCTCATGTATCTTTCTTTTATTTCTTGTACTCATTCTTATTATCAATAAAATTCTATTTCTTGCTGTTATACATTGTTAACTATCTGTGGAAAGTAATATAAATAAAATAGTATAAGCCAAATACAATAGAAAAGTAAAATAAAGTGGTTTTAAATATTACAGTACATATGTCGACATATGCCAAGCATGTATGTCGACATATAACGACCATATTTTTCAATTTTTTTAAAGATTAAAAAATAATAATCACTAAACACTAATTTATTTCAAACGACTTCTTACCCCTATATATGTCTATTCACTCCAGAAAATCAATTTCTATCTTCACCTCTTTTCATTAATAAATTCTAATAAAAATCAATGGCTTCTCCTATCCGAAAACTAAGTGAAAATCTCGAACAAACTCTTGGATCATTCAAGGACATTCTTTCTTTCATCGTAAGAAACCAGGGGCACTTAGAATTGAGTCAAATGTAGATGATCAAGGAGCAAGAAAGGCATTTCGATGTAATTCGGTAGATGATTTTTGCCTTGAACAAAGAAGAACCAACCACCAATCTAGAGTGTACCATCAACAAAGATTATGAAGATTGGAATGCTATCACAGCAGATCCAATCTTTGGCACTGATGGATGAGTTGAAGTTCCTCGGTATATCTAGTTTAAATAGGTTTGATTATATATATAAATAATAATACTTTATCTGGTTTGAATTTGATTGGTTTGATTTGGATGGATTTATTTGAACGGTGCATGACATAAACTTTGTTTGGTTGGATGAATAATTGGATTTATTATGATTATTTCATGATTATCTAATTTTACAAATCACTTATTGTTTTTATACAATCTGTCTCATCATCATTATATATAATTCTAATACATATCGATTAGTATTTAATTTAGGGGGAGTTAGAATTAGAGCAAACGTTAGTGTTAGAGTCGTGGTTTTAGTTGGTTATTTTTGTTGATGGCAAAGAGGGATAAATATATAAAATCTAGGCATAGATTAAAGGGGAGTTTTGTAACTCAAGGGGAGTTATATTATATTTTATATACAGAGTTGTCATCATCAAAATGGAGGGATTGTTAGTACCTTAGTATTGGTTTTGATGATAACAACCATAGGACATTATATAAAATATAGATACCAATGTTTTATCAATATATATATATATATATATATATATTATATATAGTGCAGGATATTAGATAGGCAATGATTAAGAAGATTGTACAATATCAAGATGCTGATATTAAGAGTAGATTCAAGATGATGATAATTGAAGGCTCATAAATGTCGAAGAGTTCAAGTTTTTAAGATATTCCAGATAAGTTATAAAGTCATATAATTTATGTTAAAACATTGATAGGACTTTCTTGATCTCTCTTGCCTTCCCTAATTTTGTTTTAAATTGTTTTTCAAATATTCTGGTTTTAAAATAATATTTTCAATATATTTCCCAAAATTATTTTCAATCTCTTATACTTGTAAAAAATATTATTTTAGCGTTCTTAAGTTTATATATATTTAATTTTTTATATTTAATAAATCATAACTATATTGATTTTTGTATATATTGTTGAGTACTCTTATTAAATCTTTTAATATTATTTTATAAAGTTTTATTAAGTTATATTTTGATTAAAGTATGTATAAACTATATTTAAATGATTCTACATAGTATCAAATTATTTTACAAAGCAATAGATTTTCAAAATAATATTTTAAAGTGTTTTTGAAGAGTATGTTGACATACTCTATAGGCATATGTCCACATAGTGGCTGAAAAATTCAAAATTCAAATTTAAATGGAAGTGTCTTTTCATTGTATCTCTTTGCGAATGGACGTGGCTGTTGTTTTTCTATATATATCAGTCTTCCAAACGCATTTTTATTAACTACTTTCTTATTCTTCTCTCCTATTTTCATTCTCTTCACTTCTAAATTAATTTTTATTAAAGCTTACCCAAAATTCAACCAAAATCAAACTCAATCATTACAAATTTGATTTTTCATATATCCATTGATTTCTCTCATCTCTCTTAATATTAAAGTGCTATGCAAGAGTTATAGGATCAATTGTAATCAAGGTCGAATATCTGAGTTTGTAAACTCTATCAAATCATACTCGTATACTCTATGGTGTGCTTGGTATCTCTAAAATCCAATTGGGTGTGACTGTAGCATGTAAAATCAATTGGGTGTGCTAGTAGCCCGTAAATCTAGTGGGTGTGATTGTAGCCTAGAAATCAAGTGACTCTACCCAAAAGTCGGGATTCTTGTGGGTGTGTCTTGTAGCCATGAAATCGAGATTGTATTTGCATTTACAGTTGAAGAGAAATCCATACAAGGAATTATGCGGGACTGGATGTAGGGTAACTCCGAAGTAGTATAAAATCCTGGTGCATTCTTTCCTTTTTACTTTTACTACATTTACTTTTATCTACTCTTTGATTTTGTGATCGTTGATTGTTCAATTCTAAGTATAATCTTAAAGAATTTGAAAAATACTCATATAATCCATTAAACACTATTTACCCCCCTCTAGTGTTGATCTAACCTTTAGATCCATATTCTTATGGCTCACACGGTTTATAAAATCATGCAAGATATGAGTTTATAAGAAACCTCAACTTATCATAGGCCAAGGAATTGACAAGTTGTGTGAATCGGAAGGTCACACGTATTCGTGTGGGATCTTGTATGAATCACCATAAAGGGGTTTGGGAATGACTGTCATTGGATGACTAATTTATGTTTTGAACATAAGTATTGTAAACTAAAACCAAATTAGTTTTGTACATAATGAAATTTATAAAATGTTTATGAATACCTATTCCATTGAACCAAGAAACATCCAAGAAACACCAACTTTATAGCAAAGGTTCTTTCAAAAATTATTGGTAGTAAAATCGTTTGGATACGATCTAAGGACAAAAATGATTGCGGAGGATGAAACGAAACTAACCTAATCTAAGATGAATACAATGCATTAGAATGTCTAATAAGTATTCATACACATTGAAAGAAACTGCGAGTTTCTTATCAATGTGAAGAATATATAATACTCAATTGTCAATTAATCCATTAAGTGTATTGACTTCAATATGATATAAATCTAAAAAGGATTCCAAGTACATTATCAAAATATGATTTTGGTAGTCATATCTAAAGGGATATAATCCATGGACTGCGAACGAGTCTTCAAGAGTAAGGTTAGTATATATTGAGCAATGTTAATAAGAGTAACATCGTAAATTTCAATTGTTGAAAGTTGCACAATAAATTCTTGTTCAATAGGCTTAAGTTCATATGGATTCACCCACAAAATTTTCGCTATGAATTTTTATGGGTACATATGTGTTAAAACGGTAAATTCTAACAATGATTTATAATGGACTATTTTCACATAACAACCAAAGTGTCTCGAAGTCGGTGGAAGCGATATTGAGTTTGTGGGTTTTAGGACATGATCCGAGAAATGATTTGAATTATCATTTTATAAGCATCGAAATTGAATAAGAATTTTGATTGAAATATCGAATGATTTGATTTTCAGTCAAAATGAAGAGGAAGCATGTGTACGTAAGAAAAAGCAACTAAAAGGTACAAAGATGTTTCTAGACTAAAAGTAAACAACATATTATTAATTATTACCGATGTAATTGTGTTAAAATCAGTAATTGTTTGGTTGTTTCATGCTTGATATTGGATTTATAAATTATACCTTTTATTTAAATATAGTGTGTTGAAAATGTCCCAAACGATATGCAAATACACCTTATTAAAATGTTTAATAAGGAACATGTAAGATAAGATTCCTTATGTTTTGGCAATAGGAATTATCATACATGTTGTGTTTCCTACAATATCATAATTTTCTTATGTATTTGATACATGAATAAAATATCAAATTCAAATTAATATCACTAAATGGTAGTTTAAAGTATTCTCGATTATTTACGAAATGCTAGAGAAATGTTTACAGAAACAACAAACTCCTTATGATGGACTACTCGAACTTAAACTTCACAAGTGATATTGTGTATAATATGTCAAAATTAAATCCATGTTAAAACCTTTGTTAAGAAGCCTTAAGTTAAAAATGTTCCAAATAGGAAGTTGTGGCCAATTCAACCAAAATGCTAAGTACACCGCTTTGACTGGCGCCATATAAAAGCAATATATAAATATAAATGCCTAAATTTAAAACCGAGCTAGGGGTGATTCCTAGAATTAAGAATACTACATTATTGTTATACGATAACAATGTGAAAGCTCCGTAGAAGTCATAAAACATACTTTAATTGTTCCCCATGATAAAAATAGTTTATCAGCATCGGAGAGAGTTAATTGACATAATAGACATAGCAGGTCCATTCACAAAAGGTCTAACTCGATCGATTCCAAGCAAATTAATCAAAGAGATGGGATAAAGATTCTATAATTGGTACCTAATGCAAGTGGGAGATTAATAGAGTTAGGGGTATGCCTTAGTGGAAATTACATAATTGTTACATATATCTAACTCGATAACCAATCTTGTTCGAAATAAAAGATGTTTTCCTTTTATTATATACTTGATATAATGTGTTATATTAATTAATTAAACTAATTAAAAGTATACTTAATAGAAAATCCATAAATTGTATCTATTATGATACTAGTTACAAAATGTTGTAACCATGAGTAATTTATCGTAATGAAATTAGACATATTATTTTAAATATTCCTAATAAAGAGGTATCGAGATCGGATATCAATACATTCATTGAGAATAGAGTATGTAATGTCCTCCAAATGTTGGGCATTTGTTACTCATGACTCCTGCGACACCAAAGGGTAAAGTACCAATAATTATTGGATAACTATGGAATAACCCGCTTGATAGTTTTCTGTTGGTTAATACAACCAAGGTCAAATAGAAAATATTGATGTCACAAAATTACACGGTTCTCTTGACTTGAAAATACCATCGATCTTCAATGTGGAAGCTCCATTTTGATTGTAAAGATAAATCGTGGCACGACGTCCATTGAACAACCATAGTTGGGTCGAGTGGAAGCATTAGAAGTGAAATACTATTTAATAGAGGATTTGTCTCCTCTATTACATGAGGTTAGTACCACAATCGATCAGAGTTAACTCAAAGTAAAACTTTTTGTCCAGAGCTTCGGTTGATAATAATTGTTATCATTGAATCAATGACTTTGTATTTGAACTATAAGTTGAATACGTTGGAACTGGGCCAATCCACAATGGGAGATATGGGTAATTTTCAATTTTTTTAAAACCTTTTTAGATGTTTATTCGGCCTATGAAGTCTAATTCATTTAGAACTTTTCAAAATTTCTTTTTAAAATAAAAACATTGTTTTATTTTATTTCACAAATAAAGTTTTACTTTACTTTATTTTGTATTATGTCCAAATATGTGTATCATGTACACATATGTGTATACATGCACATGCAACATAATAAAGCGTGCATGGTTTGACATGTCCATGTATAAATGTAAGTATTTGTACTGCAAAAGACACATTATCCCCTTTACTATCCTATGTGATGTCTAAATGAATATATGTACATGCATCAAATGTTATGTATATATTATATTAAATTATACATGTGTAAAACATAATCATATATAAATATATGGAAATAACAAGTGTAATAATTTATATAAAATATTTATGATCTATTTATTCAAACAAGTTCATTTATATTAATTGACCAAAAACATTCAGTGATCAATAGAAAATAATTTTAAACAATTTTTTTAATTTCTTTTGCAAAGCCGAGATCAAAATTAATTTTTTAAGTATAAATATTAATAAATATATAAACACAGGTGCACATACATAAATATACATATACATATGAATATATTATAAAATTGATGCAAACTAGCTTTAAGCCCACAATAAAAATATATTAAGGATTTAAAACCAATTTTTAAATTAGAAATTATTAAATAATTTAAAATTGGTAAAAATTAATTATTAAAGATATTAAAAAGTCATTCTTGAATTTTGAAAATTTTGTGACGTTATTATATAAAATTTTATACTTAATTTCAAATTATATTAATATATATAATCAATTTCTAGTTAAATAAATAGTAAAATTAATATCTAAATATATGATAACTATTTCTTTACTATTGAATTATTATTGTATGATAACAAAATTTTACAAGTTTATTATATGATTTTAATCTTTAGGATATAATTTGGGAGAAAATTAATAGCGTCGGTGCCGTTATCTTCTTTTTCATTTTACGTCTCAAGCTCTTCCTCCGCTTCTCATTTCAATTCAGTTTCTTCCTCTAAGTTCTCTACTCCTAATTCTTGTTACTCCCAGTATCGTTCCTACGTTCAAGTAGTGAAAGATTCGATATGTTCGTTTCCTCAAAATCTCAATCGCAAGAAAATATCCAAGAAATGGGTCGATTCTAGGAAGGGAAAGAGAAATTGTTTTCTCTATGGGGGATTTATGCTAAATTGTCAAGATCCCGTTCGCTGTTTTTTCTGTGGCTTATTTTGTGATAAAAAAGATATGTTTTCGAGGAAATTCACTACGGTTTCAGGTGTTAAGAAAAGTTTATTGATTACAGACCGTGGATTCTTCTTCGTGTTAAAATGTTTGAAATTAAACGGTATCTTACTTGATCATCTATGGTTGCAAAGGAAAGAAGGTATCGATCTCCTGGTGGATATATTCAAGCATTTTGATGCGATAAATGCTGTCAATAATAGTCGTAATTTTAAAAATAAATTCTATGATCCTAATGTGGTCTCTGTTAATGGTTGTTTGTATCAAAATTGTGCACAGCACTTTTCAAAAGTATTTGAAGAGATAAAATGAAGAAATAAATGTAAAAAGAGGATTATCTAACAAACACTTCAAAAATAGATCATAAAAACACGTACATCAATTTAGAGTGGTTCGGCGTATGGTCTACATCCACTATGAAATTGATGACTTTATTGATGTTTTCTTGCTGATTACAACTTGTTACAGCAAACTACAACAGTAATTTTTGAGTACAACGGTGATCTTGGAGATCAAAAATGGATTCAGTAGAGTCTGGACTTAGGAGAGCTAAAAGATTCATTTTCTGTAGGTTCTGGGCTGCTATTTATAGGCGTAGGTTGCAAATATCTCGCTCAGATCTCGAAAGACCTCTTCTGGCAAGTGGGTGGGCCCATGCGATTGAGCCCACGCGATTTGCACTCGGTCCGTGATCGATACGAGCGAATTTCATATCGATCAAAATTTGACCCAATCGAGTCGAAATTGGGCATAAGCATTCTTTAGGTTGTATGCAAGCTCCTGTGAAAATTTGATGGCATTTAGACTTGTAGATTGTGCGTTATGGTCGATGCAAGCTTGCGTTTTCTTTAGGCCATCTAGCTCGTATCGATACACTTCGTATCGATCTGTTCAAATCGTTCTTGAGCACGTGCTTGCAAGTTGACATGGTGCGAAATTCTTGGATCTGTCCACTTTTTGTGCCAAACGATCGAGTCTTCCCTATGTGTGCGCCTTATTCGTATCGATCTTCTTTGCTCTATTCATATCGATAGCCTTTGCTCTATTCGTATCGATCGTCTTTATTTTGTTCGTATCGATTGCATTGCTCTTATTCGTATTGATAGATTGCTTTGTTATATTTGTACAAAATCGAGTGATTGGTTCTGTTCGTATCGATAGGAAATGGCTATATCGTATCGATCTATGGTTGATCGATATGGAATGTACATGATGTTTAATCGATATGAACTAAGCTCTCGTATCACAATCGATGGACACGAAATAGGCAATAGCCGGTTGATTGGGAGTGAGCCTATCTCCGAATGGATACGAAGATGACCCTTTTCGATGGATACGAACAAGACACTTGCTGATCGGTACGAAGTGGAGTTGATTATCGATGGAGTTGAATAGATTGATACAAATAAAGCCTATTCCTATGATGGATACAAAGTGGTGTGTCCTGATGGATACAAATAGATGGATGCACGGTGACGGACGTGGTTGTGTTGATTTTCTTGACTTGTATCGATCATATCTTGAGCATACAAACTTGGATTGACCTGAAATTTGAGACACCAGCTTTCATAGCTTTACTTGTCATGTCTTGTCAATTTTAGCTTGATTCGGACTCGGACAAAATTCGTTGATATCCATAGTGAGCCTACGCATAACCGATCTTTGGGACGGACTGCCCTCGGTTTCCAGTTAAGTTCCTGATATCACGACCTTGCCAAAAGGCGGGATAACATTTTCCCCCTAAAGTATGTCTTGTGAGAACATGACGTGCTTTGAAAAGCTGCAATCTTCATTCTGAAAAGTTCCATCCGACTCATCAAACGGTTGTTGTTTCCCCGTCGTAATCTTTGACTAATTTTTCAATAATATGAACTGTTGACTGCCAACTGTTGTACCATGCACTATTATAACTGATTGTTGTATGATAGTGATTTGTTGTTGTAACCATCGGACAAGTATTCAATTCCGATAGAGTTATATAGCCTGGATATTATTTTATGCTGATCTTCGCATCGATGGCTATAAATCCCTGCAACTTTCAAAATGATGGATATAGACAGTACAGTTCGTATCGATGAGTCTTGGATGGAGTCGAGAACAGTGGATACGAACAAGTGTTTCGTATCGATGGAATCCGATGGTTTAGAAAAATCTTTGCTGCAAACTTCGTATTAATAAAGTTTGAGTAGATGGATACGAATAACTAATTCGTATCGATCCGATGAGAGACCGGTTGAAACAGGTTGCTTTTACTGGAGCCGAAACGTTTTTCTTCACTTCTTGGGTACTTATATAAAAGTTTTATACTTAGAAAATTCTCCATCTGCTTTCATTTTACCTTTTTGCCTTCGTATCGATAGGATTCCTAAAGCAAGAAAACAGCGTTCATTTTCAGGTCGACCTAAACTCTAATCCATCAAACTAAACACTCAAATAGGTAATCAACTGATGAATTCATGTAAATATTGTTGAGACTCGAGATTCGACGCCTGTTTTTGTTCGAGAACGCGGCCTTTTCCGGACTCGTTGATGCCGGAGTTGGGTCGTCGTGGAGTTGAGGAGAGATTACCCGCGTCTTCGTTTATTGGAAAAGAAGGAACGAGGAGGGATGGCTTGACTTCATATCGATCTGATGAGTTAGGTTCGTATCGATGCGGAGTTGATTGATGAATGACGAAGTTCGTGTTGATCTGCAGTGGAGGCAATTCGTATCGATTTGAGGTTATTAACACCAATCCGAAAGGTGAAAGATCGATACGAAATGCAGAGTAGGTGACCAATACGAACCTTACCATATTCAATCAATACGAAATATTCCCTATCCTAATCGTTAAGAAGCTTTCGATTTGCAATCAACATGAACTTAACAGATACCGATCGATACGAAAAACTGAAATTTTGGATCGATGCAAACTTGACGGATTTTGATTGATACGAAATTACGGCTTTTGACCCGAATGATTCGAGCGTTGACTTTGATGAATACGAACCTCGTATTCGAACATTTGACTCCGACGAGCTTCGGCCTTGCATAACCGGACTTAACTGTTAAACTGCATACTTAACTGCCTTTCGAAGCTCGTCGATGGAACTATAATTTAACAAACTTTATCTCAAATTGGCCTCTGCAATTTGGATGGCAAGGTCGTGACGGTCACTTCCAGTTGAATTTCGAACTCTTGTCGTTTGGACATTTTCTCTAACTCTGTATACTTTCTTAAGCAACATGTAGCACTGCACAACACATTCATACACTTCACATTGGGGGACACATGGGCTTGTTATCATCTAATGATGGGTTTTAATAATTTGACTAGCTATGGAATCCAGAAGTTCGCAACATCAGGAGCCTCGGGGTGCGTCTCCCTTAGTAATAGAGATATCATCTATCACGGCCGAAGTCATAGATCCCGCTTCGGTCGAGCCACCAGATGCTAGGTTTATCGGTAATCCAAAAGATTCTGTACCGTCCAACTTCTTTGAAGACATGCCGGGATGGATATGCCTATGGCATGGTTTGTCATTGGACGATGTATTACTGTCGGGACCAAATGGTAGACTGCATGCTCCACTAGAGGGGTTTACTGCCTTTAATTGCCATGCATGTATAGCAGGAACAATTCCTCCGTTTAACTAATACATTAGAGATGTGCTGTCTTTCTTCGAAATTGCTCCATCACTTCTACATCCGAACGAATATGCTTTGCTGAATAGCCTATTTATTGTATTTATAGAGCATCATTTTTGGCCACCAACCCTGATCGAGTTCAGATACTTATTTAATGCCAAGAGTCGGGGAGATAGTCCCTCATTCACATTCCTAGAGTCAGCCAGGAATTGTCAAGTTGTGATCGGCTCCTAGACCAGGCTGAGTTATTTTAAAACAGAGTGGTTCTATGTCTGATGCCCTTTAGGATTCGCTAGCTGATGGTTAGTCAGACGTAAGTGGTGCAATCTTTTCAAGTAGTTAACGAGATAATCATAGCTGATATCAAAACAATATCTTCTATCCTTTACCGCTATAAATCCACGATTTAAGGGCGCACATTTAAGATAGTTCGTGTCCTTCAAGAAGTGTCGAATGAGACGAGGGAAATAGAGTCGGTGTTAACAGACCGAAACTTGAAGACGTCAGGCTAATCGAGCGAAATCAGAGTATAAGTCTCAAAGGAACATTGAGGGTAGTCTCGACAAGACGAGTGAAGTGCAAAGTGCTCGAGGCTGTATGTTCCGAAGAGGGCGGCGAAGAAAGTATGCCCATGAACAATGAACCTGTAGCCGGGCCTTCCGGTAGCTTTCAGGATCTTGAGGGAAGAAGAAAAGGCAAGGCTGCAGCCCATAAGCGTTCTAAATCCATGAGATGGAAATCTGTGATCGTTTCTTTTCCTGTTCCCGGTATCAGAATTTTGGAGGCTTCTCCCTCGTAAGTGGAGAACCTTTTCAAAGGGCTTGCCGATATCCCAATTTTAGATTATGTGTCACTTTAACATGACGCCGGATCGGAGGAGCTTCAAAGTGCTTTAGACCTAAGCGAGTCTCTTCCCACTAGTGTGGCCGACATTTCCGGTTGGTCGAGGGGTTTCATATACATACACACTTCACGGCACCACACGATTTCCAATCGCAATCTATTTATTTTAGGATATTATTAACTTTGTTTTTCTTACTTTGCAGATACATTTTCCGAACATGGGTCGATGCTAGGGAGCCTTCGCTCAGATCGCCGATCTTCTTCATACTATGAGTAACATAGGAGAGAAGCAGAGAGAGAGATTATGATCATGGGTACTGTAGCCAGGAATGATATGACAGAGGTAAGGACAGGGACTGTAAACATCGATCCCGATTCCATTCTGCACCTCCTAGAATTCCTACACACCCTTCAAGCTATGGAAAACAACCGGTGGAGCCTCCCCACCAGATGTCATCTTCTCAAGCCTCTAGGCTTGAATCACACCATCATAGACATAAGGCCGAAATCCCCATTGTCACTGAACAAGCTATTACTGAGCCCACTGGGGAAGGGGCTATTAGAATCGCACAACTAACGAAGGATTTTCTAAATATTTGCTTTAATGGTTATATCTTCCCCCCACACTTAAAATAGAATTCCAACGGAAGCAGAGAACACAATGCATGATTACATTCTTGATATCTACACTCAGTACAAGGAATGGGCGAAAGCTATAGAGAAAATATCGAAGCTAGCCTTTGAGCGGGCGACTATCATAGAGAAATTAGAAGCCGATCTCGCTCAAAAGGACTGAATCATTCAGGTGCTTATCGTTGAATCCAAATCCTCTTGAAAAACAAAAATAGAGGCCACTCAAAAGGCCGATGAGGGAATTTAGCGATGGAGAGGAAGCGGCAGACACACTTTGCCTTGGTGGAGGAGATGGACCACCGAAACACGACTGTTACAGCTGAGCGGGATGCAACCCTTAAAGAACTTAATGATCTTAAAGCCAAATTTTTTGAAATCATCAAAGAAAGGGATGATGCAAATATCACAGCCTAGGAAGCACGTGAATAGGCCATAGTGCTTCGGGGCGAACGGGATGCGGCAACGGCTAAGGTCCGTGTGGTGGAGACTGAGGTCGAGGAAAAGGTTCCAATGGCGGAGTCCGAGCTAGAGGCTGACATTGAATATCTCCTCATCACCTATAATGCCAACGTAGTGAAGAATATGTACCTAGCCTGGCTCCATAACTATCCAACGCACCTACACAACGCCTGGGGCCGATTAGTAGAGGATGAGAAAGCTGCCCATTAGGGCGAATCGATCGACGAATTCGAGCTTGAAAGTCGAGTGTTGAACGAAGACGAATGCAAAATCCTCCATGATGCTATGATCTCATATGAGAAGAAGAAGCTTGTCGCTCAACACTCAAAGATCGGAGAAGGTTCTGGTGTCAGGCACCGTGACACAAGTCTTGAAACTCTTGTGCCGACTCAGCTTGAACCGACTTCTGCGGTTGATTCTCAATCTGTTCCTGCGTACAACCCTGATCGGCCGCAGATATCTCAAGTTAGCGAGCAAATTTCTAAGGCCATTCAGCCACCAACAAGTCAAACTAAGGAAGGTACTCTGGACAATTCGTATGCTTGTTTATGATCGACAGCTTTACTCGAAATACTGAATAACAGTTTCCTTTTTTCTTTCCAGTGATTGGAGCTGCATTAGCTACACCTCCTGCCACCACTCAAGAATTGAATCATGTGCCGTAGGCTATCGTAACTAAAGCGGTTGTATGACAACTACTGTGCCTATTGATGGATTGTAGGGGTGCACACTTTGCTTTGATGAACAGATGATGGAGGAACTTCTCGGTCATCAGAGTGACCCCTTTGCCGATCTCCCATTTGTCATGAGCAAAAGCGTACCGGTGACTAGTTCCTCAAATTCAACTGTAGGCACTTCTGGCAATGCGACAACACTTCACGAGGAGGAGATTATAGCCGAGATCAATGCTGAAATGGAAGCAGCAGCCTAGACCAATAGCTTTGGAGGTAGAATGGCGGGACCGAGCCCGACTCCGTTAAGGATGATATCTCCCGGTGGTACAGTTTTTGACACCAGCATGCCTGTCCCAGCTCCTATAGTTAATCCGATCCCTCCAACTCCACCTTCTGGTAGCATACCCATACATGTGAGTTCGGAGGAGGAAATGGACATAATTCCCTCCACTGGAGTTCGGCCATCGAAAGGTAAGGGGTCGAAGAGAAAAACAAGTGAAAGCTCCGACGGGTCTACACCGAAGGGAAAACTGAAGAAGAAAAAAGAATGGATGCTTTTTCTCAGATCATTTTTGAGTAGATAAGAATTTCTTTTAGCTTTTGTACGCCGTGTATAGATGTGGGTTCGGCCCCTGCTAGTAGGATTTGTGGGAATAACTTGTACATAAATTCCTTCCACAAATAGTTGAAATGAAATTTCATTCTGTCTTCAGCCCAATGATTGTGTATTTGCTTAAGTGTTCCAGCATTTAATTCTTGTTCAGTAAACATGTGAAGTTTCAACCTTTGGATCGGGCTGCATCGCTTCAGTCAGTAATCTACACTTAATTTCTAGCCCCAGTTTCAAAGACGAGTTGTAACGATCGGCTAGCGATTGCATTTCATCTCTAATTTATCGAGCTTATCGTCGTTGAATTGCTGCTGAAACAAGTGAGGTTCGAGTGGTCGAATCACACTTGCTCGCTTTTTAATGATCACATCCACACTCCGAGGATTTGCATTTCTACGTTGGTGATCGATCACGCATGTTTAAGTTTAAAGTATATGTCCACGCTACGGGGACTTAAGTTAGTCCACTAGTGGTCATTCACACCCGAGTTATGTTTATACTCTGACCACACCCTGGGGACTTAGAGCTGTGTTACGGATGATCAATTCGTATCCGGTTTGTGTTTAAACTCTAATCCACTCTTTGGAGATTTAAAATTAGTCGATGCCTATTCTCCAATCTGCGCTTTAGAGAATTAGGGTTAATTGCAGTCGATACTCTGGTTCGCACTCTGGGAATCCGAAATTAGTCGACATTTGTACTAATTTTGCACTCCGGGAACCTGAAGGTGGTTGATACTAATACTCCGGTTCACACTCTGGGAATCTAGGGTTAGTTAACGTTTATACTATAGTTCACACTCTGGGAATTTGGAGTTGATGTTTATACTCTGATTCGCACTCTGGAAATTCGGAGTTAGCCGACAAACGGTCAGTCACGTCTGTTTAGGCGTTTGAATTTCGTTCGCACTTTGGGAACGAGGAATTTATGAGGATCTTGGATGGTCGACTCACATCCACCTTGAGTTAATAAATGAGGTCATTAGATGGACGGGTCCATCCTTCTAAAACTTGGTCAAGATACGGGCGTAGTCGTTAGGCGGACGGATCCACCCTCTTCGAAACCACATTTATAAGTTTATACTCCTTCTCACACACTGGGAGACTGGAGTTAGTTAAAGGATTGTCGTGTATCAATCCTTTTTTTGGCTTCAGTGTGGTGTCTTTCTCTCGAGCCTGGGTTTCACTTAGTGAGTGGTCAGTCGTATCACAGTCACTCCCTATCTGAATAAATCCCACCATATGATGGAACTTAGCTCTTCGTGCATCGTGATGGTTGCATGACACATTCAATAAATCATAGCTCTGGCTCGAAGAGATGGCATTTTATTGTTGAAATAAAAAAACATGGCAAAGTCAGTTGCCTTATTACAAATTCAAATTTTGAAATGCAGAAACAAATTGCTGATGAAAAATATAATAAATAAAGCCTGTCATGTGTAGTAGTGACGGAGACTCTTGCCATTCCAGGCTCTTGGCAAAGTAAGACCGTCAATGGTCGATAACTTAAATGTGCCATCTCCGAGCTTTTGTTCAATCACATATGGCCCTTCCAACATTGGTTTCATGTGTGAAGGAACCAGGTAGATTCTTTTGAGGATGAGATCGCCGAGTTCAAAGGTTCGGGGTCAGACCTTGGCATTGTATAATCGAACGACTCGACTTCGGTATGCGGCTTTCCTCAAATCAGCCTCTTCGCGCTTCTCATCCAACAAATCCAAAGATTCAACAAGTAGTATGGCATTTTTCTTTGGATCATAATAAGTCACATGATGAGAAGGTACTTCCATCTCGACTTGAATAATGGCTTCTGAACCATAGGAAAAAGAGAATGGAGTGCTTCGGTTGCAGAATTATGGGTTGTTCGGTAAGCCCATAAAGCCATAGGAAGTTCATCAACCCACTTGCCCTCCGTCTTTTCCAGTCCTTTCTTTAGAATAGACTTGATAACCTTATTAACAGCTTCAACCTAGACATTCGCTTGAGGGTGTGCAATTGTAGAGAATTTCTTTGAATGTGTAATCGTTAGCAAAAATCCTTGAATTCGACACTGTCAAATTGGGTTCCGTTATCAGTGATGATGGTATGTGGGGACCAAATCGACATATAATGTTGCGGACTACAAAGTTGATCGCCTTCTTCGTCTAGATTGTAGCAAGAGGTTCAACTTCGACCCACTTGGTAAAGTAATCACATGCGACAATTGCGTACTTCGCACCACCTTTGGCCAGAGGTAGAGAGCCACTGATATCGATGCCCCATACTACAAACGTCCATAGACTGATTATTTAGGTTATCTTAGTAGGTGGGGCTCTAGGAATCCGAGCATGCTTTTGACAATTATCGCATTTCCTAGCGTAATCTGCTGCATCACGGTTTACAATCGGCCAATAATATCCATACCAAAGTATTTTCTTAGCAAGAGCTTGCCCCCCGGTGTGATCGCCACATTCTCCTTCATGCACATCGCGTAACGCTCATTTAATATCATCATAAGCGATGCGCCGGAGTACCCTCTACTATACATGACTCCATTCTGTATAGTGAACCATGAAGCTTTTGGAAGAATCTATCTCTTTTCACACCTACGCTCTGGTAGTGTTCCATGCTCGTGAAATTTCTAAATGGAGTCATCCACGACTCCTTATCGGGAACAACTTCAAATATCCCATCTATCTCCATTTGTTCGATGCTCGGGGAGGATAATGTCTTCCCGGGAACAAGTTCCATTTGTTGTGCCTCGCCTGAACTGGCTAACTTTGCTAATGAATCGGCTTTATGATTGCGCTCTTGGGGGATGTAGTAGATATTATAATAATCGAACTGATTTAGTATCATCTAGACTCGAGATAGGTAAGCAGCCAATCTTCAATATACTCCCTGCGAACTTGACACACAACTAATTGCAAATCAAAATAAATTTCCGCTGCAATGATTCTCAAACCTCGGGCGACTCTCAATCCGGCAAGCAGGGCTTCATATTCAGCTTCATTGTTGGTCGCACGAAAATCAAACTTTAGAGCATAACATATAGGTCGACCTTTGGGGGTTTCAAGTACAACTCCAGCACCCGAGCATCGGTTGTCTGACGCACTATTAGTATGCAGCTTCTAGACATACTCAGGAGATTCACTGGTCTCAAGAAAGTCCTCTAGGATAGTAAATTCAGCTATAAAGTGAGGTAGGACTTGTCCTTGAATGGCTCGCCTTGGAGTATAAGTAATATCAAATTGACTTAGTTCGATATTCCATTAGGACAACCTACCAGATGTCTCAGGCCGCGTAAGGACCTGTCATAACGGCTGTTCGGTGTAAATAATGATAGGGTGAGCCTGGAAATATGGATGGAGCTTCCGTGAGGCAACAATGGGACATTATGCCAATTTCTCTAACTTCGGATAATTTCTCTCAGCTCCGGTTAGTCGTTTGCTAATATAGTAGACCAGTTTTTGCACTCGGTCTTCCTCACGAACTAGGGCAACACTGATTGAGTTTTCTGATACCGCCAAGTAAAGGTACAATTTCTCGTGGTCGACAGGCTTTGATAAAATAGGCGGTGTGGAGAGGTGCTGAATTAGTGCTCGGAATGCGCCCTCACATTACGTGGTCCATTAGAAATTTCGTTTCCCTTTTCGAATCGAATCAAAGAAAGGAATGCATTTGTCGGTGGACTTTGAAATGAACCTGCTTAGTGCTGCTACATTCCCGTTGAGGCTCTGGACTTGCTTTATGGTTCTTGAAGTATCAAGATTTCTGATCGCCCAGATCATTTCGAGATTGGCATCAATTCCTCGAGCGTTGACAATGAACCTAAGGAATTTTCTGGATGCAACCCCAAAGTGACATTTCAATGAATTGAGCTTCATTCTGTATTCTCAGAGGATATTAAACATTGAATCGAGGTCTTTGATGTGATCAGGGAGAATCGTGACTTCACCAGCATATCGTCTACATATACCTACATAGTTTTCCCAATCTGGTGGGCGAACATCCAGTTAACCAATCGTTGGCAAGTTGCCCCGACATTCTTGAGTCCAAAAAGCATGACTTTGTAGCAATAGAGCCCCGGATCGGTTACGAAGCTGGTATGTTCCTGGTTGGGTAAGTTTATGGGTATCTGGTTGTAATTGGAATATGCATCCATGAAGGATAATAATTTTTGTCTTGCCGTTGAATCTACGAGCTGATCAATCCTAGGAAGCGAAAAACTATCTTTTGGACAAGCTTTGTTCAAGTCTGAGTAGTTAACACACGTTCCCCATTTCCCATTTGGCTTTGGGAAAAGTATAGGATTGGATACCCACTCCGGGTATAAGGCATCTCGAATAAACCCATTCAATTTTAACTTATCGACCTCTTCTTTAAGGGCGGCAGATATCTCTCGAATCCATACCATGCCTTTTTTGCTTGACCGGGATGTACCGCAGGTCAATATTCAACGTGTGGCTCACTGTGTCCGGTGAGATCCCACACATGTCGGAATGCATCCAGGCAAACACGTCGTGGTTTTCTCGGAGAAATTCAACCAATACCTCTTGCATTTATTGGCTTAACTGAGACCCAATCTTTATCATTCTAGAATCATCGCTACCATCAATCGGGACATCATTCGTCAGTTCGACCGGAGAAGCTTGACTGTCTTTACTTTCGTCTTCATTTTGTTATCTCTTGGGTCAATATCTCTTTGGAATTGGTTGGGGTGCCCAGGCCTGGGCACCAATTGTCAATTTTCAACAAAATGGGCGTAAAGAGATTCCTCTACGCCCTTTCCTTTCTCCTTTTTGTTGGCCCCATGCAGCTCAGCAGCTGGGCACCAATAGTCAATTTTCAACAAAATGGGCGTAAAGAGATTCCTCTACGCCCTTTCCTTTCTCCTTTTCGTTGGCCCCATGCAGCTCAGCAGCATAACAGGCTCATTCAGCAGCCTGATCTCCTTGAACGACTCCAACTCCAAGATCGGTGTGGAATTTTAGATTCAAACACCATGGGACAATGGCTGCCCTGAATTCAGCTAGGACCGATCGGCTCATGAAAGTATTATATGGCGAATCTATGTCCAGAACAAAACAAAATGCAATATCCGGACTCTCCGACATTCTCCAATTCCTAACTCCACTGGTAGTTAGTCCAGTAGGTATAGCAGCGGTTGTTAGGAAATCAAATCTCAACAACTATACGATGGAAATCAAATATGCATATATATATTTCTATATACAGGTACTTGCTAGATCAAGATCACTAGAAAGACAAGAACACGACTCAAAGAACGTTACAAGAGACTATAAGTCGATAGGATCAAAGAAGCAACAGAAAAGATGCACAAAACAGACATGCACAGATTTCGGACGTCTGGATGCACAAGCCAGACATCTGGAAGAATCCTCTGGAACAACAAACAGACGAAACCAGACGTTTGGTAATTGCACTCAAACATCTGAAAATTTACTATATACAAAAAATACATAGTATCAGACGTCTGATACAAATATCAGACGTCTGATTTCGAACTCGAAATTTAAATTCAAACTTCAACTGCCACATTCGAATAGACATCTATGCTTTTCTTCGCTACAACTCTTCATCATTAATAGTAGCAACTATAGAGCACTTGTTAATGGATGCAACAACTACTCAAGGAACCTCTCTACAACTTTATATATCATCAAGAATCAAGAAGGAAACTCACTTTACTTGCTTATGCTCTCTACTTACATACTCTTTTATATATTCTTGATCTCTATCAATCTATACTTGCATTTATCTCTTTTATATATTCAGTTCCTCATAGACAGTGCCTCAATATATATAGTGGAAGCATTTGTACTTATTAGTCTATACCCGTGTTATAGAACACATATTTGACAAGAACAATTTATTTTAACCAAGCCTATTCCTCCGCGCGAAGCGAGGGTGTTTGATAGTCGAATTCCGTAGGGGAGCTTTGTGACTGGACATAGGATGGGAGGTCCGAGTAGGTATAAAGTCCCGGTGTGCTTATTCTGTATTTACCTAGATTAGTATTGTTTTAGTTGCATCATATATTTTTGTTACATATACTTGCATATACACGACACGATCCATCCTATAGAATTACAATTGGTATCAAAGCAAGGTTAGATCAAAATACAGTAACATGTTTTTGAATCACTATAATATGGCAAGTATTTTTCAAGAAGGTTAATCCACAGCTCGACCACCACTTTTTAATGGTTCTAACTATGCATATTGGTCACCACTTATGAGAATTTTTATGGAAGCTAATGGATTAGAAATTTGATCAGCCACTCAAAACAAACATGAAGCACCTGACACTGCTATGAACACATGGAATGATGCATAATAAACCACATCTTCTAATAATGCCAAAGCTATTAATGTTCTATTTTGTTCACTAGATAAGAATGAATTTTCACGTGTCATGTTATATATCACTTGATATGATATTTGGCGTACCTTACAAGTTACACATGAAGACACAAACAAAGTTAAACAAACCAAGATTCCAATTTTACAAAATCAATTTTCATCGTTTAAAATGAAACAAAATGAATCGATAGTAGACATGTACTCTAGATTTCAAACCATTCAACATGATTTAATGGCACTTGGAGTCAAATTCACAAATTTTGATTTTGTATCTAGAATACTCAATTCTTTAACTCCATAGTGGGAAAGAAAAGTATTAGCTATCGAAGAAGCTAACGATCTCTCAACACTCTTAGTTGAAGAATTGATAGAAAATTTAATATCCTATGAAGCTATTTGCAGGCACGAAAATAACAAAATTCGCAAAAGAAAAACATAGCATTCCCAGCAATGAATGAAGACTCCGACTTAGACAAAGAAGAAATTGTATTTATTGCTAAAAACTACAACAAATTCAAGAAGTTTAGGAAAATGAATAGATTTCGGAAAGGAGGAAAATCAAGTTTAACAAATCAAACATCAATCAATTGCTATGAATGTGACCAATTTGGACATATGAAGAAAGACTGTCCTAAGCTCAACAATGATAAAAAGTAGAAGAAATTTAAAAAATTCAAAAAGAAGAAAGCTTTTAAAGTAACGTGGGATGATTCGGATTCTTCGTCATCAGACGGTGACAGCGATAATGATGGAGAACAAGCTAATATGTGCTTTAAGGCACAAACTGATGAGGTATGTCCCGAACTTAGTTATGATGAATTATTAGAACTTAGCATGGAATCAGATAATAAATTTGGACAAATTAAAATTTGAACAAAGAACATATAGCCAAAATAAGTAGATTGGAACTTGAAGTAGGAATGTTAAAAGGTGAAAAAATTATTTTAGAGGAGGAACTAGAATTATCTGAAGAAAAAATTAAAAATAGTTTGATTAAAAATGAAACTATGGTTATTGATTTTGATAAAACTAGACATGAAAAGGATGACTTGTTAAAAGAAAATATCAACTTGAAAAGTAATATTAAAACATTGAAAATTGAAAATTTAGAGTTAGAAGAAAAATTAGATAAAATTACAAATAATGTTTCAAAATTTAATAAAGGAAAACAAGATTTGAAAAATCTTATCAAAACTTCAAAACCATCAGATAATAGAAATGGAATAGGATTTAAAAATATTCCTAAACAAAAAGGGAATAATATTAATAAATATAGTTGTATTTATCAAAAGATTAAAAGATCACTTAAGTTTAAAACGAATACCAGAACTATAAAAATTTGGATTCCTAAGACAAATAATAATTTGATTAGACAAAAACATATATATATAATTTTTTAGAAAATGTAGTCTATGATAAAAATTATGTTCATAAAGCTACCGAACCTTCTTGGGTATGGCTACCCACTCCTCCTAACATCTAAGACCCTAACAAAGTATATGGGTACCAACTAAATCATCTTTTATTTTGCAGGTACCCGAAATAAAAAATAGAGAGAAATGGATACTTGATAGTGGATGCTCCAAGCTTACGACCAGAAATTCAAAAATATTATCAAATATAACATACATCGATGGTGGAACGGTAACTTTTGGAGATAACTCAAAAGGATACGTCGTGGGCATCGGAGAAGTCATCAACTCTGGTATTTCTAACTCTCCTATTATACAAATGTTTTGTTAATAGAAAATCTAAAACACAACATACTTAGTATTAGTCAATTATGTGATAAAGGTTTTCAAATAAACGTGGAAAAAGATAGATGTAACATTTTTGACAATAACAAACAACTTATGTTTGAGGGTTTTAGAAACAAAAATATTTATGTCTTAAACATGAATACAAATCAAAATTCAAATTTATATTTAACCGCAAAACATGATGATCCATGATTGTGGCATAAACAATTTTGTCATATTAATTTTAAATATATTAATAAATTAGAAAAATATGAGCTAGTTAGAGGTTTACCCGAAATAAATTACAAAGTAGAAAATTTGTGTGACGATTGTCAAATTGGATAACTAAAGAAAAGCTCTTTTAAATATAAAAATAACGTTTCTACAAAACAACCATTAGAACTATTACATTTAGATTTATTTGATCCAACTCAAGTACGATCTATAAATCACAACAAATATTTTTTCGTAATAGTTGATGATTTTTCAAGATTTACATGGACTTTATTTTTAAAATATAAAAGTGAAACCTTCGGTATGTTTAAAATTTTTGCTAAAAGAATTAAAAAGCAAATGGATTTGAAAATTAAAAATATTCGAAGTGATCACGGTGGGGAATTCGAAAATGATCTTTTTTACTAATTTTTGTAATAAAAAAGATATAATTCATAATTTTTCTTTTCTCCGCGCACCTCAACAGAATGGTGTAGTAGAAAGAAAAAATCGTACGTTGAAAGAATGTGCACGAACATTATTAAATAGTAGTGGTCTACCAAAATATTTTTGGACAAAAGCTATTGCTACTGCTTGTTATGTTTTGAATCGAGTAACCATACGACCTATGACTAAACAAACTTGTTTTGAAATATTTCTTGGAAGAAAACCTAAAGTATCATACTTCAAAACTTTCGGATCAATTTTTTTTACATTAAATACAAAAGACAATTTAGGAAAATTTGATCCAAAGGCCGATGAAGGAATCTTTGTTGGATATTCGAATCGTAGCAAGGCATATAGAATTTTTAATAAACAAAATAACATAATTGAAGAAATTTATATGTTTCGTTTAATGAAAATCTTCTCAACCATCATACTAAGGGCGATGAAGAAATAATTCCAATAACAAATACAACAAACTCTTCTAATAATGAGACAAATGCACAAAATAATACTTTAGTATCATCTCCAAGAATGCTTAAAGATTATCCAAAATATAATATCATTGGAGATCTCAATTCTAGAGTAACTAGAAATCAACTTAACCAAATAAGTTATATAGCATTTTTGTCAAATTTTGAACCGAAAAATTATAAAGAAGCTTCAAATGATAACTTTTGGATAATATCTATGCAAGAAGAATTAAATCAACTTGAACGCAATAATGTTTGAGAATTAGTACCAAGACCAGAAAATCAATCGGTTATAGGAATAAAATGGATATTTAAAAACAAAGCAGATGAAAACGGAAATATAGTTAGAAATAAAGCACGTCTGGTTGCTAAAGGTTATAATGAAGAAGAAGTTATCGACTACGACGAAACTGTAACGACACGTAAATTTTGTTAATTAAATTAGTCATATTTATAAGATTTTAGAATTAAATTATAAAGAAATATCATTGTTATAATTGGTAACGAAGTAAATGTTAATAAATAACCTATGAAATATTACAATTGTTGTAATAGACTTAATTACAAAAAAATTTGAATTTAATAAACCCTATTCATTTGGAACCTTGTTTGTTGATATGCTAAAGTATAATAAATGAGTTATTACAGGAGATTGAAATTTCAATAGAATTCTAATGAATGAATAGTGGAAAGGATTATACAGGTGTATAATTTAATACGAGAAAGGAAAGTATTTAATTGATTATGTAATAAAAACATTGTAACGGTAATTGGAATTAATTAAGGAATATGTTAGTATAAGTTAAATATTAATAACTTGAAAGGAAATCCAACCAATTCGAGTTAAAAGTTACACTTGGTTATAAATATAATATAAGAGAACTAATAAATTTTGGAATAGTTTATAATAAATGTTAATTGAGTAAAACCAGTGTTATGTAAGTAATTACAATATTGGGGTGTAATTAATGAACCTCTAAAAGTGTAATTAAGAGTTAATGGCAATATCTATTGTGCGTTACTTATTTGGTTAGGGTGTTAAGTTAATTTGTAATCAATTTCAATTAATTCACTAATATGTCGTTATTAATTATGAGCGTTACTTTAATGATTTGGATTAATTGAGAAATTAATACGAGAAGTATGTAAAGTAATAACTAAAAGGAAAAAAACGAATCAATTTAGATATGTATTTATTTCTCTAGTATGTTGCATAAAATTTGTAATCAGTTTGCAATCAGAGGAGATTAAGTAGCACGTTAAATGAGAAATAAATTAATTAATACATTAGTGATGTGTAATATAATTCATTGTTAATCGCATCCATAAAATGTCAATTTATTAATAGCAAGATTTTTAAAAAATCAATAAACAAATTTATTTGGATTTCAATTTATAATTTATAACGTTTAAGGTGAAATCAATTACCATTAATTGTCCTAACTTGTGCAGTTAGGGTAGGTTTGATTTGTCATTAAAGAGGGTTAATTATATAAGATGTAAATGTTAATTTTATTTATAATATGAAGATAGGTTGATTTAAGGAGTGAAACCAAGATTTATTAATTTATTTATAATTTGAAACTTAATAAGTGGATTAATTGCAAATAAGTGGAGTATAATATTAAAACATTACACAAATGAAAATTTAGATGAAAATTGAGAATGTTAATATAATGGATTTTGATTCCAATATTTATTTCATCTGTTTGTAATAATGAATTTGAATAATATGAATAAAAATTTAATTCAAAGGAATTATTGAAATTTAATTTATAATTTCTAAATTTAACAAAACCGTAATTTAACGCTGAAAGTGTTAAATGTATTAACATTTAATTTGACATCTAAATTTGTTAAAAATCATTGTAAATGATTAAGAATTTTAAATAATAAGAATTGTCAAATTTTAGAATTTAAATTAAAAATTTGATCTTTTTTTTATTTATTAATTTATTTAATTAATGGAAAAATCGCCATTTTGTGCCACTGGCTCGGATTTCGACGAAACCAGTTTCATCGGATCCGTAACGGTGAATTATAATAGTGTTTCAAGTTTCGTAGCGACCGGACTTGTCGTTTGATCGAACGGACTCGAAACGCCTTGAAATTTATGCATTGAAATCAATTAAAATCAATTTGGAAAATATTGTTTTTAGCATAACTTCTTCATACGACGGAATTTGAACCTGAAACCTTTTCCATTGAGTTTAAAATATTTGAAAACACCTATTTTGATATATGGGTTACCCAATTTCGTTCCGGAGTCAGAACGGGCTTTTTGGGCCAATTATCGTTGAGCACGTTTATAATTCGGATCCATCTGTCTATTCCAACTTTATCTATAAATACCCCGCTAAACCATAGACTCCGTATATTCTCATTTGTCTGCACGTAAAATTTCTTCAGCTCCTTCTCCTCCTCAATTGTAGACAAAATTTCAGATCCAGATCCATTTCAAAATCAGAGTAAAAAATTCAAAGTCCTCAGAAAAATCTCAAATTAATATATGTTGAAGCTCTCGACGAGCGTAATTCGATGGTGTAATTCGTTTTTCAATTCGTCGCATCGTTTGACTAGAAATCGCGGTCAAAATTAAATTGGGCGTTTTTGACTGATGCGTCTGATCGGAAAATCCCTTCTGGGTTTTGTAAAGGGGCTAGCACGTTGTTCATCGGTGAAGTTTGGAGGCGAATTGACGGTTGGATTGGCGGAAAATCGTGAATTAGGGTTGGTATAAAAGGTGGCGGCGTGGGTTCAGTAGCATGTTTCGTGCGTTTGCCTGGAGATGATAGTGTGGTGACACGTGGCTTAGGTAGAAATGTGTTCTTTTTTTTAATTGTTTCAAGCGCATTTATCGCTATAACTTCTACATAAGAACTCCATTTCACACGCGGTTTTTTGTTAGGATCGTATTGAAATTCCGGACCTGGTGACGCTGGTTTGGATGAATTCTGAGACGGTCAAATTTTTGGGTTTAAATTCAATTTAAATTCAAAAGGTGAGTGTTTTAACCCACTCACAACTTCTAAAATTTCCTATGTCTGTTAAATTGACCTAAGATATGAGTAGAAATTTATTTATGACTGTTTGGCATGTTTTATTTATCATCTCTGTTAAATCGCATTTATTTAATTTAACTGTTAATTAATTTTATTATTGCATATAAATTGACTGTTAAAATTTATTTATTTGCATATAAACTGCTAGTTAAACAGTTATTAAATTTATTTTTGAATATAAACTGTTAGTTAATACCCGTTATTTATTACTTGTTATATTTTATATGCTCTATATTGATGTTTGTTTAAATTGGATGATGATTTGTAATAAATGGTTGATGACTGATATTTGGATGAATGGATATCTATATTAACTGCAAGTTGTTTTGCATTTCATTTCATTCGGGATTGCGGTTTGAAATGATATACAACCGCATTTTTTTATTAAATTGCGGATTGAAATGATAAATATTCGTATCACTTGACCATATGATAGAAAATTTTATACAGGCACTGCGGTACATATATAAAATTATTTTTGAAAGGATTTTATGGTTTTGGATAGGATACGGTTAATAAATATTAATTTTTGACCTTATATAAAATCTTATTTTATATACATCTATAGTAAAGTATTGAATTTAAGCAATGTATGAATTTGTTAAAAAAAATAAAGAAGTTGAATAATGGAGTTTGATTATTTTATATTGTATGGTTAAGTACATGTTAAGATATTGAAAATATATAGAATTTTAAATGATTTAAATCAATTAAGATTGGGAGTTAAATTGAAAAATTCGTTTGGAATTGAGCTTAATTAAGAATTTAACTTCATAAGTTGATGTAAAATTTATTAACATGAAATTTTAAAAAGGGTATGATATTTATAACTGAAATTGTATTCAAGGTGAATTAAATGAATATTTCTAGTATAAATAAATTGAAGGAAATTTTCTTTTATAAGTAATTTGAGTTTTACTTAAATGATTACGGGTTTATTATGCAATCATTTCAAACTAAATAATAGGACTTTAAATTGTTGAATAGAAATTTCAACCTTAGTTCCAATTGTTTAATATTCAAAGTTTGAAATATATTGAAACTGAAGTGGTTATTGAAACTGAAAGCGATTCTGAAATCTATGGATTTTGACTTAATTTTAAATAAAATAAATTGTAAGTCGTGGAAATTATTTTATTTTATAAAGTAGTTTTAAATGCAAACTATTTTATTTTATACACCGTTTGAATATCCAAACCATCCAAGTTTCAGAAATTATGGTTTAAAGCTATGAATCTTCGAAGTATTATGGTTTGAAAGTTATAATTCGATGTTTGGTTTCCAATTATTATAAATTTTAAAGCAATATGATTTTGGAAAAGAAATATATTTGAAATAGAATGATATTATATTTATTTGGGTTTTTATAAAAATAATATCAAACG
Source organism: Allium cepa (assembly GCA_030765085.1). Taxonomy (NCBI): domain Eukaryota; kingdom Viridiplantae; phylum Streptophyta; class Magnoliopsida; order Asparagales; family Amaryllidaceae; genus Allium; species Allium cepa. The sequence continues at coordinate 438,435,832 of CM060943.1, forward strand.
AGTTTGTTTGAAATGGAAAGGATATCGTATTTATATGGTTTTGAAATAGATATTTTATTCTGGTTTTGAAAGTATAATTATTTCTAAATGATCGCGGTGTTATAATAACGTTTGGTTGTTGAAGAGACCGGGATCGGAAGTTGTCATACTCTCTGCCAACTCTGAAAACCACTTTAACAACCATGTACGCGGTGAAGATTCCAGAATTAAGTAGGTTGGTGGCAGCGTTTCCTGTAAGGTAAATACGTGGATCCAACTCCCGTGAGTTGGCATAAGGTGGCTAAAACAGGAGCGATCGACGGGTTAATAAGGTAGCATCTTTGGTCGGACACATCCCTTCGATATTATATTTTGACTTTTGGATTGATTCGATGGCCACTTTTGATTTTATTTGGGGGTGTGGCTCGAGGTGGGCGGTAGCTGCGCGCTACGCGTTACCACCGATCCGGAAGCGTAATTGGTATATCTACCCTGGCATTGCCTAGTTGTGCCGTGTCACCTACCCTATCGCGCCTTGTACGAGTTTGGATTTCTCCCGTAGCCCGTGTGGTATCCTCTGGTGGCTTCCCGATCAGGAGGGACTATGATATTGGATGGACTACTGGGACTATTATTGTGTTAAGGGGGAGATTGGATAACTCCTTAACGCTATTTAAAAGTAAGTTTATTTTATAAATAGACATTATTATAATAGCGCGATATACAACATAGTAAATAGTTTAACGGATCCTTAGGAGATGTAAATCCCGAGCATATCTTGAGTTACTGCACTCATGTTTATTTCTGTTAATTTAACTTACATAAGATCTTTTAGTTCTGACTCGAGTGTTTTGTCTTTTCAATTCACTCGGGTCAGTCCGAGCGTTTCAGGACCGAAGACTTTAGCTCTGAAGGACGAAGACGGAGATGGTTATTATTATTATTATTATTATTATTTTATATTCCACTACACATCGTATTCCGCTGCATTGTTATTATTGGTATGTGTACTCTGATAAATGTTGTAAAGAAGAATCAAATGTTTTGTGGACAGTTTATGAACTGTATATTATTATTATATTTTATCCTTCCGTTGTGAGATTCTATTTTGTTTTTTTCTTTCCCTGTTTTTTTCTTATTTACCCCATAACAATCTGCCCTTCCGTATGGTTTGAATTGGCACGTGTGCCGATTTAAAGCGTGCGAAAAGACGGGACGTTACAGAAACCTTTGCTCCGGTAGCAAGACTCGAGGCCACGCGTACATTACTCGCTTTTGCAAATCATCACAATTTTAAACTATTTTAAATGGATGTCAAAAGTGCTTTTTTAAATGGTTTTATTAAAGAAAACGTATATGTTGAACAACCTCCATTGTTTGTTCATGAACAATATCCCGACTATGTTTTCAAATTACAAAAAGCCTTATATGGTTTAAAACAAGCCCCCATGCCTAGTACGAACGTCTTAAAAATCATTTAATTACGTATGGTTTTCAAATAGGTAAAATCGATGCAACTTTATTTATTAAACGAGAAAATAATGATATTTTAGTTGTACAAATTTACGTAGATGATATTATTTTTGGTTCAACTAATGAATTTTTTTTTAATCAACTTTCAAATATTATGAAAAATAAATTTGAAATGTCTCACATGGGAGAGTTAAATTTCTTTTTAGGTTTACAAATAAAACAACTTGAAAATGGAATCTTTATTCATCAAGGAAAAATGATGTAACGATCTATTACGACGTTTTGAAATGGATAAAACTTCAAGCAAACTAACACCGATGAGTATTAGTGTTCATCTGGTAAAAGGTAATAGCGGAAAAGATTCCGATGAAAAATTATAACGTAGTATGATTGGCTCCTTAGTTTATTTGATGGCTAATCGACCCGACATTATGATGAGTGTATGTCTTTGTGCCGATTTCAAGCAAAACCAAAAGAATCTCACCAAAGAGTTGTTAAACCTATCTTACGATATCTATCTAGCACTAAAGATTATGGTTTGTTTTACCTTAAGGGATCATCGTTTGAACTAGTTTCATATAGTGATGCGGATTTCGGTGGATGTAAAACAGATCATAAGAGTACTAGCGGAACTTGTCACTTTATTGGACAATCATTAGTTTCATGGTTTAGCAAAAAACAAAATTGTGTTTCCTTATCTACTTGTGAAGCCGAATATATTTCAGCAGCTTTAGCATGTGCACAAGTGATATACATGCAACAAACGCTTATGGATTTCAGCAAAGATATCAATAAATCACCAATATATTATGATAATACAAATGCAACAAATCTATCAAAAAACCCTATTAATCATTTGCGTACTAAACATATAGATATTCGCCATCATTTTTTACGTGACAATATAGAAAAAAGACTTATTACATTAGAATATGTAAATACCGAGAATCAAATAGCGGATATTTTTACAAAACCACTAAATGAACAAACATTTGTTAAATTGCAACGTGATTTAGGAATATGCTCTCTTAATGATATTCTAAACTAATACTATAATTTTTTATTCTATTTTTGACTAGAATTTTTTTATCCACAAATTCAAGTTGTTAACTCATTCACCTTAAAAATTTTAGGTGGCTGTTTTCTGAATACCTATAAATAATTTGTAAAATCATATATAAATACTTTGTACAAAACAAAAAGTAACAATATATATATATATATCGCCTTTTTACAACAGAAAATATAAGAATGCCTTCCGATAACTCTCATCTCTCCTTCTCGACACCAACAATGGATAGCTCATCGGATACACCCCATCGCCTTCCAACTCCTGCACCAAATCAGGAACCGACGTATAGGTGGTCCTCCTATCACACGGTATTCACTCCTGATAACAAGAAGTCCAAACGATCTCTATTTGTTTCTCCTAACACCAAGGAGATAATTGATGAGATATATCACTATCAAAAGCAACAAATAGATCTACAACGAGAATTATATTTTGAACAAAAAGTCAAGGCGCAACGATTAAGTTTTTAGGAGCAAGTAGAGATAAAATTTTGTAATTCACGGAAGAAGGATGTACATGAACCACTTCCAATTCCTTACAGATCCCTCTACCTCGTATCATACACCTTTGGATCCTTTACCAAGGCGATTCTCGGTTCCTCGAGAACCCATGAACGTGGAAATATATGGTCTCCACTCAAGCCATGGAGGGATGACAAGTCTGAAGATCGCAATGCTCCATTGCCATCTAAATAAATTTAATTATTCTCCTTGTATTTTTATCTATGTATATTTGTAATTTTGTTTTAAAAATAATAGTACTATGTTATATTAAAAATAAAAGGTCGAAAAATAAGCAACACCCTTCAAAATTAGGCTATTTTTAGGCAAATTGGTCATTTTAGACGTCTGAACATTGCCATCAGACGTCTAACACTCTGGTATCACACAAATTTTAAACCATCGTGCATATATAAGATGTATGACATAACCTTCCAAACGTATGAAAATTACCACTACTTAATAAAAAAGGAAACCGGTCTATTTCAAACGTTTGAACTATGAACCAAACGTCTGAACAAAGTCTCTACTTCCATATTAGAAAAACTCAGCCCATTTTCAGACATCTGATATTATAGCTAAACGTCTGAGAAAACTATCTGTCTGATACAAATAAAATTTCAATCTATTTCAAACATCTGATAATACAAACAGACGTCTGCTAATTCTCTCTGACTATCACAATATACAAATCGATCAAATCCAGACGTCTAACTCAACCTACCAGACGTCTGATTCTAATCACTGTCTTTAAACTAGGTTAAATCACACGTCTGATTTACCTTCCAGACATCTGAAATTCAATCAACATACTTATACGCCTAGATAACGTCTATTTTTTTACTTCTCTCACTTCATTTCAATTTATTTATTCTTTAAACTAGGTTAAATCACACGTCTGATTTACCTTTCAGACATCTGAAATTCAATCAACATACTTATACGCCTAGATAACGTCTATTTTTTTTACTTCTCTCACTTCATTTCAATTTATTTATACTGAAAAATAGATTTCTTACTTCTCAAAAAAAAATCTCTTCCAAAGTTGGTCAAATTCGATGGCTCCTAAAATGAAAAATCCTAGGATCTCTAAGCAAAAAAAGACCAAGCAACTTCCTCCAATCCCCAAGTTTTCTCGGATGATCAAATAGAATGATGGATGAATAATCTACCGCATGCTCTCAAGAGATATGAGGACATTCAAAAGAAGAAACTCCATATAGGTCCATTTTATAATTTACTCAAGTTCCCAATGTACAATTTAGACGAAATGTGTGAAAGCGTGGGTATAGAAACTTTGATATCCTTTAATCCCAATAACATTCAAATTGATCAGTTAGCCATATTTCTCTTCTATGCTAATTTGGATAGCACAGTAGGTTGGAACACTGAAAATGACGATAATTGGCTATGGTCTAGCGTTTATGGCAACACAATTAAGCTAACTCCAGGAATCATAGGCAGAACTCTTGGATGTTTTGACACCGGCGAAGATTTATATAATATTCCCGATATGCTTTTCAAACCAAGAGACAATATCACACATCAAATGTGGGAAGATGAAATGCCTAAGTTTGCATATAAATACCTAAGACCTAAGGCAAGACTACTAACTCGAATGATTATCAACTCTATCATTCCTCGACTTGGTTGTCATGAGCAGATAACGGAGTAAGAGCACAAGGCCATGTATGCTATATTCAGCGGAACAAGGGTAAATTGGGCTAAATTTTATTTGACGAGCTCAAGCATTCTTAGACTCGATCACGCCCATCGATTATCTACCCCACATACGACATGAGACTTCTACGTGCTCACAACATCCCTTTCTATTTATCCACTTTTGAAGAAATTTCTCTGAAATATGCTTCCACAAATTTTTTCTCACTAATGCACCTCCCGAAAAATCCTCCGGAGTTTATATCGTTTGAAAAGTGGATGCAACATCACCAAGCCAAACAAGTTGGACCTCCACCTCAAACACAACCTGAACCATCACAAGAGGTGGAACAACATCGCGAGACTACTCCTCCTCCTACACCATTTGATTACACGTACCAAGATGATATTTTGAAGACTCGCACAAAGACTAATCCAAATGAGAGTATTCGAGACCTAACTCTTCAAAATAAGCTTATTTTGTCTTGAAATCAAAAAATTGTTGGCTAAGCGCATTGATAGTTTTGAAACGTCTTTTACTTCTCTCATAGCCACAGTTGAAATGCCACTTTCAGCTGTATTATCGGTTCTAAAAGAGGTTATACAAAGGGTTTGTGGTCCTGCACCACCTTCAGAAGATTGGCCAACCCCAGTGCCTTCTCCTCCTTTGATTTGAAACATTTCAAACTTTTTGAGGAGAACGAACCCCTACACCAAGCTCTGAAATCTCCTACATAGCAACCTAGCACTTCCTAAATTGAAGATAAAGGAGATGATCAAGAAAAAGCTTCCCCAAAAGATTCTTAAATTTTAAGGACTTCATTTTATGTATAAAAATGATAAAAATCTATGAATGTAATCAATTAATGTAATTAATGAAATTTCTCTTTTCGGTATGTTATTCCTGTGTATATTTTTATCTTACGACAATGGGTAAATGTTTAATGGAATGGTTAAAAATTCCTTTTTGATAATGCCAAAGGGGAGAAATAATAAAGATCATAATAAATTATGAAACATACATATTCATGGGGAGATTTATAAAATAATGTATAAGTACATTGTATAGTTGTCATCATCAAAAAGAAGGAGATTGTTAGGAAATCAAATCTACGGTTTCGATGACAACCAACAATACAATGGAAATCAAATATGCATATATATATATATATATATATATTTCTATACATAGGTACTTGCTAGAGCAACATCACTAGAAAGACAAGAACAAGGCTCAAAGAACGTTACAAGTGACTACAAGTCGATAGGATCAAAGAAGCAATAGAAAAGATGCACAAAACAGACATGCACAGATTTCAGATGTCTGGGTGCACAAGTCAAACATCTGGAAGAATCCTCTGGAACAACAAACAGACAAAACCAGACGTCTGGTAGTTGCACTCAGACGTCTGAAAATTTACTATATACAAAAAATATATAGTATCAGACGTCTGATACAAATACCGGATGTCTGATTTCGAACTCGGAATTTAAATTCAAACTTCAACTGCCACATTCGAATAGACATCTCTGCTTCTCTTCGCTGCAACTCTACATCATCAATAGAAGCAACTATAGAGCACTTTTTAATGAATGCAACTACTCAAGGAACCTCTTTACAACTATATATATCATCAAGAATCAAGAAGAAAACTCACTTCACTTACTTACGCTCCCTACTTACATACTCTATTATATATTCTTGATCTTTATCAATCTATACTTGTATTTTACTCTTCAATATATTCAGTTCCTTACAGGCAATACTCTCAAGATATATAGTGGAAGCATTTGTACATATTAGTCAATATCTGTGTTATAGAACACATATTTGACAAGAACAATTTATTGTAACCAAGCCTATTCCTCCGGGCGGAGCGAAGGTGTTTGATAGCCTAATTCCGAAGGGGAGCTTCAGGACTGGGCATATGACGGGAGGTCCAAACTAGTATAAAATCATGGTGTGCTTATTCTATATTTACCTAGATTAGTATTGTTTTAGTTGCATCATATATTTTATACAAATACTTGCATATACATGACAGAATCCACCCTGTAGACTCGAAGCCATGAATTCGAGATTGGCAAGGCTTCAAACCTTTAGCCTCCATCTTCATTTGGTCATAGGCTCACTTGAACAAGATATTAACAGAACTTCCACTGTTAACTAGGATCCTCTTCATCCAAGCAAGACCTACTTGGGCTGATATGACAAGTGGATTAACAGTGGGGGCTTCGACCTTGTCAGCATCTCTATTTCGGAACATGATGTCGTCATTCATCATCTTCTGTTGTTTGGCCGGAGCCCCATCATCAAAACTACTACAACACTCAAAGTCCGCATGCCTCGCAGAAATGGCATATGAATCCATTTCCTTTCAACTTTGGTCTGCTGGATGAGGACCGCCACTTATAGTATTTATCACCAACCTTCTGCCGGTACGAGCGGATTCCTCCTGTCTCGCCTGATTAGGTACATGATTTTGATTTGATGGGCCCACACCTCCAGACTGCGGCTCCCGCACAAACTGTTCTACCTTCCTCTCTCTTATCAACTTCTCAATGAGATCTTACAAATGATGACACTCATTTGTATTATGCCATAACTTTCGTGGAATCTACAAAATTTCCCTGTTTGGATCTATCTCTCCGACGATTGCTTCAGAGCAGGCTTCTTGTACTGGATAGTATTGCAGGTTTGTAGATATACATTCTCCAGTGACATATTTAGAGGAGTATAATTATCAAACATTGAAGCCCTATGTCGTGGACCACGGTTCTGATCCCGTTTCCTATTCTGATTTCCCTTGCCTTTTTGCTGAGTTTGTTTATTCTGAATATTCAATTGCACTTTCCCGAAGCTCTCCTCGGACTGTTTAACTATAGCATTGCTTTGAATTCCTTCCATGCTAGGCCCTATGTCATCCTGTTTCCTAGACTGTTTCGCATCCTCCCTTCTCAAGAATTGGGCTGCATTGGAATAGAAACGGTCCAATGACATAGGGATTTTTCCGACCAACCAGTTGCTGAATTCAAAATCGGGGTCAATCCACTTAATCAATGCCATAAGAATGAAATTATCATTAGGGTTGCTGATTTTAGTACACGTAGCATGGAATCTTTCTAAATAACGTCGGTGTGTCTCTCCAGGAGTTTGAGCGACACTAGACAAAGTGTTATTATCCTTCGACTTCGCAACATGCATCCGAAACTGTTCAACAAACTTGGTCGCCAGCTGATCGAAATAGGAGATAGACCGAGATGACAAAGGAGTAAACCACAAAGTAGCTATGCCCCTTAGAGAGATCGGGAAGCTTCAGCATTAACTGCATCGTCCTCCCATGCAACATTCATCAAACATTCATATTTCAGAATATGTTGGTTGGGTTCAGAACTCCCTTCTAAACTGGCAGAGTCGGCATCCTGAATCGTCGAGGTAGTTCTGCATAAAATATTTCATCGGTAAAAGGAGTATGACTCCGGGAGATTCCCCAGTCGTCACTAGTAAGGCCTTGACTCTCTCGAATCATCTGACGAATCATCGTCGGTATATCCGGCATCTGGACATTTTGAGCATGTTGGTCCAAGGTATGGTCGGGTTACACAATATGAGGCTAGGCCGAACGCAGTCGACGGTCCAAGTCTCGCCTCCTTGGTTCTAAGTCTTCAGGGATGCAAGGCTCGGGATTACGTTGGTGCTGGTTTGGATCTGGCCGATTCTGGGCATCAATTACTGGTTCAATGGTACTGGCAGTAGTGCGGTTGTCTGTGACGTAATGAGGAACGGTACCTCCCCGGGAGGAGGGTCTAGTCTGGTAGCTGGTCGACGGGCCAACTCTCGTTTGCCCAATGTCCAGCGTATGTTGATGTCCAGTAGTTTGAGTGTAACTCTCATCTAGCAGTGGGCACGTAGATCTATGATGGTAATCTAAAGAGGCTGAACTCTCGGTGGAAGAATATGAGGCCTAATGCCTCCTTGATCTCCTATGCCTTTGGCGATTCAACTGGTTGGTCAATTCTGCGTTGGCGCGCAGTTGTTCAGTAAGTTGCTGACTCTTTGACAAATCTTGAAGTAGCATCTGAAACTCTTCCCTGGTGACGGGGCCTGACGGATCTGATGGTCCAACGGCATTCTGATTAGTTCGAGGGAGTTGTGTAGGATTTTGTCGGTCCCGTCCTTCTGCATCTGCAGCTATAGAAGCAGTCCTTGTGCTAACAATGGCGGATGGTGAAGTTCTTTCCTAGATCTGATGCAAATCTGAATAGGATGGAGGAACTCTGAACTTGAAATCTGGATCTTCCTCTTAGATTTGTGCAATCCGATATCGATAGTAGATCCAATAAGCAGGAGAAAAACCGTGTTTTCTCAGTGAAAGCACCAAAGTGTTTGTACCTAAATTGGGCATAACATTCTTCGGAAGTATTTGAAAATTGAAGAAAATTAGTGTAAAAAGAAGATTATCTAACAAACACCTCAAAAACAGATCAGAAAAACAAGCAGAAACATAGTGATTTAGAGTGGTTCGGCATACAGCCTACGTCCACTATGAAATTGATGAATTTATTAATGTTTTCTTGCTGATTACAACTGGTTACAGCGAAGTATAGCGGTAATTTTCGAGTACAACAGTGATCTTGGAGTGCAAAAATGGATTCGGCAGAGTCTGAATGTAGGAGAGCTAAAAGACCCCTTTTGTGTAAGTTCTGGGCTGCTATTTATAGGCGTAGATTGCAAATATCTCTCTCAGATCTCGGAAGACCTCTTCTGGCACGTGGGTGGGCACGAGCATGCTTTAGATTGTACGCAAGCTCTTGTGAAAATTTGGTGGCATTTGGACTTGTAGATTGTGAGTTATGATCGATGCAACCTTGCGTTTTCTTTAGGCCGTCTAGCTTGTATCAATACACTTCATATCGATCTGCTCGAATCGTTCTTGAGCATGTGCCTGCAAGTTGACGTGGTGCGAAATTCTTGGATTGGTCCACTTTTTACGCCGAACGATCGAGTCTTCCCTATGTGTGCACCTTATTCATATCAATCTTCTTTGCTTTGTTCATATCGATATCCTTTGCTCTGTTCGTATCAATCGTCTTTATTTTGTTCGTATCGATCGATTGCTTTGTTATATTCATACAAAATCGAGTGATTGGTTTTGTTCATATCGATGGGAAATGGCTATTTCGTATCGATCTGTGGTTGATCGATATGGAATGCACATGATGTTTAATCGATACGAACTAAGCACTCGTATCGCAGTCGATGGATACGAAATAGGCAATAGCCGATTGATTGGTAGTGAGCCTGTCTCCGGATGGATACGAAGAAGACCCTCTTCGATGGATACGAACAAGACACTTGCTGATCGATATGAAGTGGAGTTGTTTGTCGATGGAGTTGAATAGATCGATACGAATAAAGCCTATTCCTCTGATGGATACGAAGTGGTGCGTCCTGATGGATATGAATAGATGGATGCGTAGTGATGGACGTGGTTTTGTTGATTTCTTTGACTTGTATCTATCATATCTTGAGCATACGAACTTGGATCGACCTGAAATTTAGGACGCTGTCTTTCATAGCTTTGCTTGTCATGTCTTGTCAATTTTAACTTGATCCAGACTTGGAAAAAATTCATCATATCCATAGTGACCCTGTGTATAACCGATCTTTAGGACCGACCGCCCTCAGTTTCCAATTAAGTTCCTGATATCACGGCATTGCCAAAAGGCGGGATAACATCCTATAACATCTTCCTAAGTACTATCGTTTGAACTAAAAAACATAACATCAGGATCAAAAAGCAATGGATCGGAGTATGAATCATTCAAAGAATTTTCACCCAGCACCTCTAAATTAGCATCAACATGATCATTTGAAACTGTAGATGCATTAGAAATTCCACTTGAAACAATGCCAAACCCATCAGAATTTGACATCCTACCATAAATAGAACCACCATTGTTCGATGGATTTGATATACATGAATTCATCAATTGATTACCTTATTTGAGTGCTTAGCTCGATGGATTAGAGTTTAGGTTGACCTGAAAATGAATGCTGTTTTCTTGCTTTAGGAATCCTATCGATATGAAGGCAGAAAGGTAAAATGAAAACAGATGAAGAATTTTCTAAGTACGAAACATTTATATATGGATCCAAGAAGTTAAAAAACCGTTTCGCCTCCCAGTCAAAGCATCCGGTTTCAATGGGTCTCTCATCGGATCGGTACGAATTAGTTATTCATGTCGATCGACTCAAACTTTATTAATACGAAGTTTGTAGCAAAGATTTTTCTGAACCATCGGATTCCATCGATACCAAACACTTGTTCATATCCATTGTTTTCGACTCCATCCAAGACTCATCGATACGAACTGTACTGTCCGTATCCATCATTTTGAAAGTTGCAGGGATTCATAGCCATCGATGCGAAGATCAGCATAAAATTATATCTAGGCTATACAACTCTGTTGGAATTGAATACTTGTTCGATCGTTACAACAACAAATCACTATCATACAGCAATCAGTTACAACAGTGCACGATACAACAGTTGGCAGTCAACAGTTCATATTATTGAAAAATCAGTCAAAGATTACAACTTTCGACAAGAAAACAACAACCATTTCATGAGTCGGATGGAACTTTCAAAATGAAGATTGCATCTTTTCAAAGCACATCATGTTCTCGCAAGACATACTTTAGGGGGCATATGTTATCCCGCCTTTTAGCAAGGCCGTGATATCAGAAACTTAACTGGAAACCAAGGACGGTCCGTCCCAAAGATTGGTTATACGCAGGCTCGCTATGGATATCGACGAATTTTGTTTAGGACCGGATCAATAAAATTGACAAGACATGACAAGCAAAGCTATGAAAGCCAACGTCTCAAATTTCAGGCCAGTCTGAGTTCGTATGCTCAAGATATGACCGAACAAGTCAAGGACATCAATATAACCACGTCCATCACCGTGTATCCATCTATTTGTATCCATTAGGACACACGACTTTGTATTCATCAGAGGAATAGGCTTTATTCATATCGATCTATTTGACTCCATCGACAAACAACTCCACTTCGTATCGATTAGCAAGTGTCTTGTTCGTATCCATCGAAGAGGGTCTTCTTCGTATCCATCCGGAGACAGGCTCACTCCCAATCAATCGGCTATTGCCTATTTTGTATCCATCGACTGCGATACGAGAGCTTAGTTCATATCAATTAAACATCATGTACATTCCATATCGATCAACCACAAATTGATAAGAAATAGCCATTTCTCATCGATATGAACAGGACCAATCACTCGATTTTGTACGAATATAACAAAGCATTCAATCGGTATGAATAAGAGCAATGCGATCGACACGAACAAAATAAAGGCGATAGATACGAACAGAGCAAAGGCTATCAATACGAACAAAGCAAAGAAGACTTATACGAATAAGGCGCACACATACGAAAGACTAGATCGTTCGGTATGAAAAGTGGACCGGTCTAAGAATTTCGCACCACATCAACTTGCAGGTACGTGCTCAGAATGATTCGAACAGATCGATACGAAGTGTATCGATACGAGCTAGACGGCCTAAAGAAAATGCAAGTTTGCATCGAACATAACTCACAATCTACAAGTCCAAATGCCACCAAATTTTCATAGGAGCTTGCGTACAATCTAGAGAATGCTCATGCCCAATTTCGACTCGATTGGGTTAAATCTTGATCGATACGAAATTCGTTCGTATCGATCATGGACCGAGTGCAAAATCACATGGGCTCGATTGCGTGGGCCCACCCACTTGCTAAAAGAGGTCTCTCGAGATCTGAGCGAGATATTTGCAACCTACGCCAATAAATAGCAGCCTAAAACCCACAGAAAAGGGATCTTTTAGCACTCCACGTCCAAACTCTGCCGAATCCATTTTTGTACTCCAAGATCACTGTTGTACTCGAAAATTACCGCTGTATTTCACCGTAACCAGTTGTAATCAGCAAGAAAACATCAATAAAGCCATCAATTTCATAGTGGACGTAGGCCATACGCCGAACCACCCTAAATCACTGTGTTTCAACGTGTTTTTCTGATCTGTTTTTGAAGTGTTTGTTAGATAATTCTGTTTTTACATTTATTTTCTTCATTTTATCTCTTCAAATACTTTCAAAGAGTGTTGTACCCAATTTTGATACAAATATTGGATATGATCTGGGCTGTGCGAATCTATTGCGAGAGAATGTTCAAGTTTCGAATAGTGGCATAGATCTTAGTTTAGATATCATAAAAAATAGAAATCATCATGCGAGATCTTGAAAAATGGTAAATTTTGAAATTTCCACTTCTAACAGTTTTGCTTGCTTGAGTTCCTTAGATGATTCTGATGATATGATGCTCGAATATGGTGAGACAGATAATTGTTCGGGTGTTAATCTGGTGGTTGAGGGTAGTCTTAAGAAAGTTTTTTTTTCCTGATGATGAAATTAGGATGTAGCTATGTGATTCTACAAAAATGCAAAATGATTTTTATATTAACATGGTTGGTACTGCCGATAAGTTTAGGGATTCTGAATGTTGCTCAAATGATATAGTTGTATTTGATGATGATGGTAATGCTGTTTTTGTGACGGTTTGGTTGAAGATATTCATTTTAGTTCTGATAAAATGAATGGTAGTCCATATGATATTCTAACATGCATAATAATGATTCAGTGCATAAATACAAGAATGAGATAGCGTTTTTGTTATCATCAGGGTTGGATTTTTTGTTACATATTATTGGATCAGTTGAGGGTAGATTTCTTGTTCGGTCTGGAGTTTGTTGAATATTCAAGATTTTGATGATATTGTGGTTACTGCTATGGCAGGAAAGAGGGAGTCGCCTAACAGTAAGCCTTTAATTGTATATTCTCATTTAATGACTTGGATGGAACGTGTGTTTCAAGTTGCTGGGAGGGTGAAGGATTCCTCCAGTATTGATCTTTCGAAACAGGCTTTGCTTAGAAAACTTTCAAAAGGGAAGGATAAATATAGTTCTGGGTGTGGTCAAGGAGTTTTTCAAGTGACTTTTGTGATGGGGCCGTTCACGGCCCATATTCATTTCTCAATGTAAATGTGATGTCACAAGAGCCATGTTATAGGGAGAAGGATAGTATTGTTTCATCAGGCTAGGCTTTTCAATGTTCTAAGAAGAAGGATAATTTATATGGGCTGGTTCAGGCCGTTGTTCAAGGAATTGTTCGGATGATCATTTCATGCATAGTGGTGTAATCTATATCTTGCGAATGACATAAACCCTAAGATCTAGAATTACACGATTATCACATATGTAAAGAATTAATAAAACATACCTCCAGACATATTGTATACGAATCAGCAATGGATGTTGTCGAATGCTGTTTCAATTGAGAAAGAAAATGGTTTCTCTCTCTTTTCCTATATGTTTCTTTATGTGTTTTCTGTATATCCTTTGTGATGGGCAAAGGTTAATATTTATAGGTAGAGAGAGGACCAAATTTTCAGATTTGTAGACTTAATCTTGATCGTCCATCGAGATCAAGATAAGAGAAATTAACGCTCTAGATTATAACCGTTTTATTTATTTAGCATATTAATAGGAAAAACCTTTTAGATTCTATTGACCACATAATGAGGAAGGAAACGTTTGAGAAAAGAAACGGTCCATTAATGTACCACATAATGAGGAAGGAAACGGTCCATTAATGTACCACATAAATTTCCTTACAAAACGATCAAATTTCCTTACAGTCTCCCACTTGGTCAATAGTAAAATCTATTAATATTTTCGTATTAAGGTCATAAGGCGCGCATGATATGCTAAATTTTGCTTTAGTCGGTTATCATAAGTGTCTTGGCTAATCTAGTGGTCAATGGAAGTCATGACGTGTACACGTTATTTTGCAACATACTTACTTCCATGTACTATGACATTGACAACTTTCATAGCTAGACCGTAGATGAGCATAACTTAATGGTCACATAATGTCTTGAAGCAAAAGACTATTTCTGTTATCATTTATCTAAATATAAATGTGTACACATTATAAAACAGAAATAAAAGATGTCCAAATTATTAAGAGCTCAATAATTTTTATGTCTAGATAAGTACAAAATAAATGGCATAATAAGAAGATAATTATGAACTATCTGCAAGACCCATGCTATCAGTATGTCTCTGAAAGGTCTTTGGAGGTAGTCCTTTCGTGAATATGTCTGCCACTTGTAAGTCTGTACTTATTGATTCAACAATAATTTTCTTTAGTTTAACATCTTGCTTCAGTAGTAGGTACTTAAGGTCCATGTGTTTGGAACCTTTGGTTATCCTATCATGCTTGGAGAAAAAGGTTGCAGCTTCATTGTCGCAGTAAACAGTTAGTGGCTTAGAGATAAAACTTAAAGTGCCAAATTGTGAGACAAAATTACGCAGCCATGATCCCTGAATTGAAGGCTCATAACATGCTACGTATTCAGCCATCATGGTGGATCCGAAAAGCATCTCAGATTTCTGGCTTCTCCATGATATTACACCTCCACATAAGAGATACACATAGCCAAGAGTGCAGATCCTAGTGTCAGGACATCCAGCAAGGTCTGAATCAGAATAACCAGTTACCTGTAGGTAACTTGATTTTCTATAGGTGAGCATGTAATTCCTTGTTCCTTTAGGTATCTTAGTACCTTCTTTGCAGCTTTCCAATGAGTGATTCCTGGGTTACTTTGAAATCTACCCAGCATACCAACTGCATGATTGATATCAAGTCTTGTACAGACCTGTGAATACATCAAACTCCCTACAAGAGATGCATAAGGATATTTGGTCATTTCTTCTCGTTCCATAGGAGTCTTTGGGCACTGCTCAAGAACAGGTTTGTCTCCTTTCTGCAGTGGGACAGGAGTAGAGGAACAATTCGTCATGCCAAATCTCTCAAGAATTTTGTCAATATATGCTTTTTGAGACAATCCCAGAATTCCTTGTGATCTATCACGGAATATTTCTATTCCTATCACATAGGATGCCTCATCCATATCTTTCATTTCAAAGTTCGTTGAGAGATAATCCTTAGTTTCACGTAGTAACCCAAGGTCGCTGCTAGCTAATAATATGTCATCAACATACAGAATCAAAAATATGAACTTGCTCCCACTGAACTTGAGTTATATACAAGGGTCAACTATGTTTTCTGTGAAATCGAAAGCAGTATTGATTTCATGAAACTTTAGATACCATTGTCTAGAAGCTTGTTTCAGTCCATATATTGATTTCTTAAGTTTGCAGACCATGTCTTCCTGTCCTTCAATTATGAAGCCTTCAGGTTGACGCATGTAGACTTCTTCTTCCAAGTCTCCATTTAGAAAGACTGTTTTCACATCCATTTGATGTTACTCGAGATCATAATGAGCTACTAATGCCATGATAATTCTAAGAGAATCTTTCCTGGAAACAGGAGCAAAAGTTTCATTATAGTCAATGCCTTCTTTCTGATTAAAACCTTTGAAAACAAGTCTAGCTTTATATCGTTCAATTTTACCATTGCAGTTACGTTTGGTCTTGAAAACCCACTTACAACCGACTGCTTTATGTCCTTGCGGTAATTGAACGATTTCTCAAACTTGATTATTATCCATAGATTTCAGTTCATCTTTCATGGCATCAATCCATTTAATAGAATTAACATCCTTAATGGCTTGTGAATAAGAAATTGGGTCCGTAGTTCCTTCAGATTCTATTAGATAAAGCATGTAATCATCAGGAATAGCTGATCTTCTTTGTCTTTGAGATCTTCTTAATGTTAGTTCCTGTGGTACTTCATCAACATTATGATTGGTGATAATTTCATTATGGAGTTGTTGATCATTTATTGGGTTTTCCTCATTGTGAACATGTTCAACAATGGGACGATTCCCAATATCTTTCGAAATAGAGGGTAAGATAATGGGTACCCTTATTTCATTAATGACCACTTCTTGTTGTTTTGTACTCCCACTGATTTCACCATTCTCATAGAATTTGGCATTTTCGGTTTCAACAATTCTTGTACTATGGTTAGGACAATAAAATCTATATCCTTTAGATTTTTCTGGGTAACCTATAAAGTAACCACTGACTGTCTTAAAATCCAATTTCTTTTCATTTGGATTGTACAGCCTAGCTTCAGCTGGGCAACCCCAAATTTGGAGATGTCTTAAACTAGGTTTCCATCCTTTTCAAAGTTCAAAAGGAATCTTTGGAACGGCCTTACTTGGAACTCTATTTAAAATGTAGACAGCTGTTCGTAATGCATCCATCCATAATGATATAGGTAAATTTGCATGACTCATCATGGATCTAACCATTTCCATGTATGTACGATTTCGCCTTTCAGCTACACCATTCTGCCATGGAGATCCAGGCGTTGTGTATTGTGCAACAATTCCAAGTTTTTGAAGAAGTCTAGCAAAAGGTCTAGGATGTTATCCCGTTTCATCATACCTTCCATAGAATTCACCACCCCTATCTGACCTAATGATTTTCACTTTTCTTTCTAATTGCCTTTCGACTTCAGTAATGAACACTTGTACATCGTCCACTGATTGAGATTTTTCATGCAACAGATAAAGAAAGCAATAACGTGAAAAATCATCGATAAAAGTGATGAAAAAAAACATTAATGTTTATCTCTTGTTTTATTTTACGCTTCCGTGCTTAAATTCCTTGTTTCCTCTGGTCTGTTGCATGCAGTCCCGTCCACAGGCGGCTGCTGCTTGCACAATAACGCATGAAACATTAATGTTTATCATTCTTTCAATAGCATGGTTCTACTGCCTACCCACAGGAGGCGCTAAACCTAACCTCTTATTATGACATGTGTTTTATTCTAATAAAGAAGCCTACATTTCTTTTATACCTGCAGTTGCAATTCCCTCAAACCTTAATTCGTACGCTATGTCTATCGTCAAACTCAATGGAACCAACTACTCAGAATGGAAAGAGCAAGTTGAGTTTACTTTAGGCGTACTTGAACTGGACATGGCTCTTCTTAAGGAAAAGCCAGCCCCACTTACTGACACAAGCACGCCCGAGGAAAACAAACTCCATAATGATTGGGAACGATCTAATAGGCTCAGCATGATGTTTATGCGAATGGTGATTGATACCAACATCAAAACCTCCCTACCCCAAACTGAAAGCGCAAAAGAATATTTGCAATCCATTGAAAATCGGTTCAAGACTGCAGACAAATCCCTTGCTGGGAAACTTATGGCAGATCTTGTAACCATGAAGTTTGATGGTTCTCGCTCAATGAGCGCTCATCTCATTGAAATGATTAACCTTGCTGCCAACCTTAAGAACTTGGGATTGGTTATGGACGATGCTTTTCTCGTCCGATTCATTCTCACTAGCTTACCTCCTCAGTATGATCCATTCAAAATTCATTACAACACTATTACGGAAAAGTGGAGTCTGAATGAATTGACTAACAAACTGGTTCAAGAGGAGTCTAGGCAAGGCTTGCAAGGCATTAAAGTTGCTTATTTCACTCAAGGGGTTGGAAAACAAGCTGACAAAAAGAACAAATCACAGCATAAAAGAGCACCACCCAAATCTGATGACGCCACTCAACCATCCAAGAAGAAAAAGAAGGATGATATCTGCAAATTCTGTAAGAAACCTAGACACTTCCAGGCAGATTGCATTAAGCGCAAAGCATGGTTCGAAAAGAAAGGTATCCCAATGGGTTTCGTAAGTCATTTCGAATCAAATCTTACTAATGTACCTTCTTCTACTTGGTGGATTGATACTGCTGCTAACGTTCATGTTTCGAATTCAATGCAGGGATTCATTACGATCCAAACCACAAACCCAAGTGAGAATTTCATTTTAATGGGGAATAAAGATAAAGCTCCAGTTGAAGCTATTGGAACTTTTCGTCTTATTTTAGATAGCGGTTATCAGTTAGATTTATGTCAAACTCTTTATGTTCCGTCTATTTCCCGTAATTTGATTTCTGTAAGTGTACTTGATAAATTTGGATATTTTTTTGAAGTTGGAAATGGAAATTTTAGTTTATTTAAAAATTCTAGTCTTATTGGTTCTGGAATATTAATTGATGGACTTTATAAACTTCATCTTAAACAAAATGCTGAAATCCAACTCACCCTGCATGGAAAAGAAAATAAAAGAAAGTCATCCAATAATGATTCTTACTTCTTGTGGCATAAAAAAAAAACTGGGTCATATATCCAGTGAAAGAATCAAAAGGTTAGTGAAAGATGGTGTCCTACCGGATCTAGACTTCGCTAACATTACAGCATGTGTGATTGTATTAAAGGAAAAACAACAAAAAACACAAAGAAAGGAGCCACAAGAAGTACACAACTTCTTGAAATAATACATACAGATATTTGTGGACCTTTTGATGTTCCAACTTTTGGTGGAGAGAAATATTTCATCACTTTTATCGATGATTTTTCACGTTATTGCTTTCTTTATCTGTTGCATGAAAAATCTCAGTCAGTGGACGCTGTACAAGTGTTCATTACTGAAGTCGAAAGGCAATTAGAAAGAAAAGTGAAAATCATTAGGTCAGATAGGGGTGGTGAATTCTATGGAAGGTATGATGAAACGGGACAACATCCTGGACCTTTTGCTAGACTTCTTCAAAAACTTGGAATTGTTGCACAATACACAATGCCTGGATCTCCATGGAAGAATGGTATAGCTGAAAGGCGAAATCGTACATACATGGAAATGGTTAGATCCATAATGAGTCATGCAAATTTACCTATATCATTATGGATGGATGCATTACGAACAGCTGTCTACATCATAAATAGAGTTCCAAGTAAGACCGTTCCAAAGACTCCTTTTGAACTTTGGAAAGGATGAAAACCTAGTTTAAGACATCTCCAAATTTGGGGTTGCCCAGCTGAAGCTAGACTGTATAATCCAAATGAAAAGAAATTGGATTTTAAGACAGTCAGTGGTTACTTTATAGGTTACCCAGAAAAATCTAAAGGATATATATTTTATTGTCCTAACCATAGTACAAGAATTGTTGAAACCGGAAATGCCAAATTCTATGAGAATGGTGAAATCAGTGGGAGTACAAAACAACAAGAAGTGGTCATTAATGAAATAAGGGTACCCATTATCTTACCCTCTATTTCGAAAGATATTGGGAATCGTCCCATTGTTGAACATGTTCACAATGAGGAAAACCCAATAAATGATCAACAACTCCATAATGAAATTATCACCAATCTTAATGTTGATGAAGTACCACATGAACTAACATTAAGAAGATCTCAAAGACAAAGAAGATCAGCTATTCCTGATGATTACATGCTTTATCTAATAGAATCTGAAGGAACTACGGACCCAATTTCTTATTCACAAGCCATTAAGGATGTTAATTCTATTAAATGGATTGATGCCATGAAAGATGAACTGAAATCTATGGATAATAATCAAGTTTGGGAAACCACTTCTTGTTGTTTTGTACTCCCACTGATTTCACCATTCTCATAGAATTTGGCATTTTCGGTTTCAACAATTCTTGTACTTTGGTTAGGACAATAAAACCTATATCCTTTAGATTTTTCTGGGTAACCTATAAAGTAACCACTGACTGTCTTAAAATCCAATTTCTTTCCATTTGGATTGTACAGTCTAGCTTCAGCTGGGCAACCCCAAATTTGGAGATGTCTTAAACTAGGTTTCCATCCTTTTCCAAAGTTCAAATGGAGTCTTTGGAACGGCCTTACTTGGAACTCTATTTAAGATGTAGACAGCTGTTCGTAATGCATCCATCCATAATGATATAGGTAAATTTGCATGACTCATCATGGATCTAACCATTTCCATGTATGTACGAATTCGCCTTTCAGCTACACCATTCTGCCATGGAGATCCAGGCGTTGTGTATTGTGCAACAATTCCAAGTTTTTGAAGAAGTCTAGCAAAAGGTCCAGGATGTTGTCCCGTTTCATCATACCTTCCATAGAATTCACCACCCCTATCTGACCTAATGATTTTCACTTTTCTTTCTAATTGCCTTTCGACTTCAGTAATGAACACTTGTACAGCGTCCACTGACTGATATTTTTCATGCAACCGATAAAGAAAGCAATAACGTGAAAAA
This sequence comes from Allium cepa, assembly GCA_030765085.1. Taxonomy (NCBI): domain Eukaryota; kingdom Viridiplantae; phylum Streptophyta; class Magnoliopsida; order Asparagales; family Amaryllidaceae; genus Allium; species Allium cepa. The sequence goes on from CM060943.1 coordinate 438,456,651, forward strand.
TCATCGATAAAAGTGATGAAATATTTCTCTCCACCAAAAGTTGGAACATCAAAAGGTCCACAAATATCTGTATGTATTATTTCAAGAAGTTGTGTACTTCTTGTGGCTCCTTTCTTTGTGTTTTTTGTTGTTTTTCCTTTAATACAATCAACACATGCTGTAATGTTAGCGAAGTCTAGATCCGGTAGGACACCATCTTTCACTAACCTTTTGATTCTTTCACTGGATATATGACCCAGTTTTTTGTTTTATGCCACAAGAAGTAAGAATCATTATTGGATGACTTTCTTTTATTTTCTTTTCCATGCAGGGTGAGTTGGATTTCAGCATTTTGTTTAAGATGAAGTTTATAAAGTCCATCAATTAATATTCCAGAACCAATAAGACTAGATTTTTAAATAAACTAAAGTTTCCATTTCCAACTTCAAAAGAATATTCAAATTTATCAAGTACACTTACAGAAATCAAATTACGGGAAATAGACGGAACATAAAGAGTTTGACATAAATCTAACTGATAACCGCTATCTAAAATAAGACGAAAAGTTCCAATAGCTTCAACTGGAGCTTTATCTTTATTCCACACTAAAATGAAATTCTCACTTGGGTTTGTGGTTTGGATCGTAATGAATCCCTGCATAGAATTCGAAACATGAACGTTAGCAGCAGTATCAATCCACCAAGTAGAAGAAGGTACATTAGTAAGATTTGATTCAAAATGACTTACGAAACCCATTGGGTTACCTTTCTTTTCGAACCATGCTTTGCGCTTAATGCAATCTGCCTGGAAGTGTCCAGGTTTCTTGCAGAATTTGCAGATATCATCCTTCTTTTTCTTCTTGGATGGTTGAGTGGCGTCATCAGATTTGGATGGTGCTCTTTTATGCTGTGAGTTGTTCTTTTTGCCAGCTTGTTTTCCAACCCCTTGAGTGAAATAAGCAACTTTAATGCCTTGCGAGCCTTGCCTAGACTCCTCTTGAACCAGTTTGTTAGTCAATTCATTCAGACTCCACTTTTTCGTAATAGTGTTGTAATGAATTTTGAATGGTTCATACTGAGGAGGTAAGCTAGTGAGAATGAATTGGACGAGAAAAGCATCGTCCATAACCAATCCCAAGTTCTTAAGTTTCGCAGCAAGGTTAATCAATTCAATGACATGAGCGCTCATTGAGCGAGAACCATCAAACTTCATGGTTACAAGATTTGCCATAAGTTTCCTAGCAAGAGATTTGTCTGCAGTCTTGAACCGATTTTCAATGGATTGCAAATATTCTTTTGCGCTTTCAGTTTGGGGTAGGGAGGTTTTGATGTTGGTATCAATCACCATTCGCATAAACATCATGCTGAGCCTATTAGATCGTTCCCAATCATTATGGAGTTTGTTTTCCTCAGGCGTACTTGTGTCAGTAAGTGGGGCTGGCTTTTCCTTAAGGAGAGCCATGTCCAGTTCAAGTACGACTAAAGAAAACTCAACTTGCTCTTTCCATTCTGAGTAGTTGGTTCCATTGAGTTTGACAATAGTCATAGCATACGAATTAAGGTTTGAGGGCATTGCAACTGCAGGTATAAAAGAAATGTAGGCTTCTTTATTAGAATAAAACACATGTCATAATAAGAGGTTAGGTTTAGCGCCTCCTGTGGGTAGGCAGTAGAACCATGCTATTGAAAGAATGATAAACATTAATGTTTCATGCGTTATTGTCCAAGCAGCAGCCGCCTGTGGACGGGACTGCATGCAACAGACCAGAGGAAACAAGGAATAGCACGGAAGCGTAAAATAAAATAAGAGATAAACATTAATGTTTTTTTTTTTTGCATAAACATTTGTCATTCTTTCAAGTAATCCACAACAAGGATAATTAATGTCTAGTAACTCCAAGTAAATTCCATACATGAATTTAACATATAGATAATTATTTTGAAAATCATATATAGACAATTATCTTGCAAGTTCCAGGTCATAAATTTAATGTCAAACTAGAAAACAATTGTTTTCAATATGTATACTTTCTGAAAAGTATTCGCATACAATAAGTTGTTCCATATTATACAGTAGGTCAAATATTAAAGTAGAAAAAAATCAACTTTTGCGGAAATATAAACTTTCCAGATCCAGATTTAAGAATACAATAAATAGAACAATATTGATAATCATGATTACTGTAGCAAGTTAAATAATACGAATATTAAACTTGAATCATTTAACATTAATAATCATTATCATTATCATAGTAAAATTACAAACATCATATCAAAGATCTATGGTAGTTTCGTTTTATATATTGATGGATAATCTTGAATTCTAAAACCATGCTCTGATACCACATGTAATCTATATCTTGCGAATGACATAAACCCTAAGATCTAGAATTACATGATTATCACATATGTAAAGAATTAATAAAACATACCTCCAGACATATTGTATACGAATCAGCAATGGATGTTGTCGAATGTTTGTTTCAATTGAGAAAGAAAATGGTTTCTCTCTCTTTTCCTATATGTTTCTTTATGTGTTTTCTGTATATCCTTTGTGATGGGAAAAGGTTAATATTTATAGGTAGAGAGAGGACCAAATTTTTAGATTTGTAGACTTAATCTTGATCGTCCATCAAGATCAAGATAAGAGAAATTAACGCTCTAGATTATAACCGTTTTATTTATTTAGCATATTAATAGGAAAATCCTTTTAGATTCTAGTGACCACATAATGAGGAAGGAAACGTTTGAGAAAAGAAACGGTCCATTAATGTACCACATAATGAGGAAGGAAACGGTCCATTAATGTACCACATAAATTTCGTTACAAAACGATCAAATTTCCTTACAAGTGGGACTTATCATGGCTCAGATTCATGTACCTTTTCTAATCAGAGTACTCATTCTACCTATAGTGTAAAGAGAGGAAGGAGGCTGTAAAGGCTAATTCTAGGAATACTGTAGATGTTGCTCTTCGATTGAGCATAGATCAGTTAGAAGTAGTGCACGTCTTATTTGATTTGATTCTAGAGCTTCTAATAGCTCTAGCTTATGTATGGAACCTCTTATGGGTAGTACTTATATTTCATGTGCTTTGAATAATTTTCTACGGGTGATGTATTTCTTAGCTAAGAATTTAGGTCTCAATTTTGTTGATAGCCGGTTAGATGTTGATTATATTAAAAAGAAGGAATTAAAATGTGTTAGAACGTTTGGATTTTGATATTTATTGGTTGGAATATTAGGGGTGTGGATGAATTAGGAAAATGAAGAAACAAACAAATCTAATTTTAAGATAATAATACTGATATGGTTTTATTACAAGAAACTAAAATAGAGCATCATGATTATCTTATTTTTAGATGCCTAGGGGGGTCATTACTTTGATCGTTGGGATTATCTTCCTGTCGAGGGTAGTGAAGTAGGTCTTTTGTTAGGTTAGAAAGATAATTGTGTTAGATGTTTATAATATGTCATTAAAGATCTCTCGATGCATTTGATATTTTTTGATATTAATGATGATTCTATTCTTAATATTATAAATACGTATGGGCCAAATTCAGAAATAGATCATAGGGTTCTATGGAATGAGAGTTTAGATTTTAGAACACTAGCTCTTAGACCATGCATTATGGAGGGTGATTTTAATGTTACTAGATTTTGAAAGAAAGATCCATTAGGATAGGGGATTTCGGGACGATGGAAGAATCTGACCAATTTATTGTTAATTGTAATTTAATAGAGATAAGACTAAGTAATAGGTGGTTTACTTGGTCAAATACTAGAGAGTTTCCATCGGTGACTTTGTTAGATATGTTTTTTTATTAGTGATGAAATAGAAGAAAATTTTCCCAATCATAAGGTTGTAGGGCTTCCGAATATTTAGTCGGACCATTGCCAATAATATTTACTTGTACTAACACTAATTTTGAAAATAAAATTTTAGAATTGAATTTTTTTTAAGAGTCTAGGTGAAAATAAATGGCTTTCCATGAATAACTGCAATTATTGATTTTCAAGTAACATAGCAAAAGTTTTGGTTAGTATACTTAGAGATTTAAGATTATTTCTCAAAAAATGGAGTAAAGTTGTTTATGATAACATTAGAATTAAAAAGGAAAAGCCGATGAATGAAATCTTAAAGTTAAATAAAAGAGAAAAAATAAGAAGTTTATATTTTTTAGAAAAGAATGTGCTTTATAACTTAATAAAACAGATGGATGATGGTGATATGAATACTATTTTTTTCCATAAAGTAGCTAATAGTAGAAAACATAGTAATTCCATTTTAATTAACGATATTGAGATTTTTGATCAAGTAGAGCTTAATAATGAATTTACTAATTATTATAGAGATATTTTTGGAACTACAAATAAACATCGAATTAAAGCTAATTGGGACAAGCTTTACAATGAGGATACTAAGGTTGATTTAGTATGGCTAGGAGATCCATTCATGGCGGAAGAAATTGTGAAGGCTATAAAAGAAATGCCCAATGATGAAGCTCTAGGTTCGAATGGATTTCCTATTTTATTCTATGAAACTTTTTAGAATGTGCTAAAAGAAGATATGATAAAAATGTTCAATGAATTTCAAGACGGTTCATTATAGTTAGGTAGATTTAATTTTGCAAATGCAATCTTATTGCATAAGAAATTGGGTGATAATCAATTAAAAGATTTTAGACCAATTTTATTATTAAATTGTTCTTTTCAAATTATTTCTAAGGTTATAGCGAATAGATTAAATACTAAAATGAACGTGTTAATAGATAACACTCAGACAGCTTTCATTAAGGATAGGAATATCACAGATGGTGTAGCAGTAATCCTAACTATTGTTGCAAAAATAATATCACGTGTGCACTTTTAAAATTTAATTTTGCTAAAGCTTTTGATTCAATTGATTGGGTTTTTATCAAAGATGTACTATTGGCTAGGGGATTTAGTGTTAGGTGGGTATGATAGATTATGCCATTACTTAAAACAAAAAAACTCTAGTGTCATGGTTAATGGTATATTAGAAATAAAATTCAATCAAAACGTTGACTTAGACAAGAAGATCCTTTGTCACCTTTATTATTCAATTTAGCTGTTGATGTTTTTTCTAAAAGTATCAAATTAGCTACTAGTAATAGGATTCTAGATAGCATAGGTAATGAGATCACTAGTAATGGCCTTTCAATTTTACAATTTGCAGATGATACTATGATTTTTACATCTTATTGGCATAAACATATTATTACACTTAAATTTGTTTTATATAGTTTTGAACTTCTTTCTGGCTTAAAGATTAACTTGACAAAAGCTCAGTTTTAGTATTAAATGAGACAAAAAAATATTGAAAACCAAATTTCACACACTTTGGATCGTAAGACCATGAAATTTCTTATAGAATATTTAGGTTTTTCAATTAGGCCACAAAAACTTAAACATGATGATTGGAATACCATTATAGATAAAATTAATAAAAGATTGTCTAAATGGAATGGTAAATTCTTATCGAGAGCACGTAGAAATATTTTTATTAATTTAGTTTCATCCGCATTACCTATTTATAAGATGTCATTTTATCGTTTTCCTAAATGGGTAATAGATAAAATTAGAAGAGACTTTTTATGGAGTGGTAAAAACTCATATGGTAGCTCTAAATGTCTTGTAAATTGAGAAATGGTTTCTATGTCTAAAAAAAGGAAGGTTTAGGAATTATAAATCTACATAATTTAAATATATCCCTTTTAAAAAAATGGATGTGAAATTTAATAATAATAACGAAAATATATTATGGAAAGAATTAATTTCAAACCAATGGTGCGAGGTACTTTTAACTTGTATCATTCATTTTCAAATAAAACAAATAATATATCTCATTTTTGGAAATCAATAATTTTGAATTTAGATATATAATTTTTAAGAATTAATAATGTTGTATATTTTGTCTCGTTTGGCATGATTGTTGGTTATTAGTTATCCCACTTAAAGTGGAATTTAAAGATTTATATGAAATTTGCAATTTTAAAACTATACCAATTATTGAAATTTATAGCCCTAATTTAAACTTTCATTGGGAATTTAGTTTTAATCGTATGTTAATAAGAAATACGTTGTGCATAATTTGGTTTATTGTATGCTAAATTAGAATTATATGGTATTGATAATGAAAATGATATTAAAATATAGTGTTGGGACATTTGTAAGAAATACACATCTCGATACTTTTAGAAGTTCATCAATTTTTCGGGAACTAAATCGAATATATTAAATACATTTGGAAAATAAGCGCTTCATCTAAAGCTAAAGTGAACACATGATTAATTACATAAGAAATTGAATACTATAGAATTTTTAAAAAAGAAAAACATATTCAATGATTAAAAATGTTATTTTTGTTATAATAAAATGAAAGGTATTACGCACTTGTATTTTAAATGTAATATCACTAGATTTATCCTTATTAAAACTCTTAATTTATTTGATTATAATAAAAATTATACACGTATCAATTATGAGTTATATTGAAATTATATTAGATTTTATTACGAGGGTCATAATAAATTTTTACTAGACACTATTTGAACGTTTATATGTTGGTATATTTTGTTTGAAAGGAACAAGTATTTAATATTATTCTAGGTTTGGGTAACTTAATTTAATTTATGTTATCTCTCTATTTAGTTTTTAATTGGATTTCAAACCATAGTTATAAATTAAATGAAAAATTGAATTTTAAAGAATTGCTTAAAGCAACAAAATCTTGTATTGATTTTTTTTTTTAAAATAAAAACATTCCAAATAATAGTAATAGTAATATAAGATTAAGTTTAGCATCCTTGGATAATCTATCTAGGAATACATTTAGCGATTTGTCTTTATTAGGATATTAATCATGTGGTTAGTTTCTTCGCTAATTTACTCATAACATGTTAGATGTAATCCCTTAAGTATGATATTTGCCTTACTAGTCTTGTATATTTTATGTTTGCGTAATATTATATGTTATTTTCATTGTTATATTAATCTAACTAAACATTATTAAAAGAAAATAATTTGTTGTTAACTGAACATGGTCTTTTATATTCACTGTTAAGCAACATGTTTTCCAGATCTTAGTTTGAGCCATGTGTGCGAATTTTTATTTTCTTTGAAGTTGTAAGGTTTGTAGAATTTCACTCCCTCTTTGCATATGTATTGGTTACCTTGTTATTAACACGCGATGGCTATATTCCTATTAGTTTCTTTCAAGGTTTAAAAGCCTTCGAATATGGGGTAAGATAGGGGTTCCGTGAAACTGGACCCATGGGCCATGGCACCCGATTTTTATGAATCTCGTGTTATTCAGATACAAATTGGGAATAAAGTGGCTCATGACTAGTATATCGCATGTTTCAGTTATTGGTTACTATTATTCTAGTTTTTCAACTCATTCCCTTGCAACAAAGTGGAAACCATCTTGTAGGTTCTGACTATGTAATATCTGATTCTAAGAAGTGTCCTATAAACTATTTTTTTTTTTTTTTTTTTTTTTAAAAAAAAAATCTAGCTATTACCACATACAAACTTGTTTTTTTCAATGGCTTCAAATGTTTACAACTTGGAGCGATACATCAAAATATAATAACTCTCAGCAGAAAATGGAGAATGATATTTTCATCAAATAGGTGCAAAAAAGTCACAAATCCCTGCTTATATTTCCTCATCTTCCAATGGATCCCTCTCAGGAAAGTCACCAACCTTTACTTTATCTGGACGTACTAATGTTCCATGCTGTGTTGGGCATGTGAAGTACCGTTTTCCTTTAACCATGCCATCATTCTTCCCTAAAGGCTCATCTAAGTGGACTCCAACCCAAAATCCAGGAGCTACAGTATCAGCTTTACCAACAAACTTGACAACCCCTCTTTTCGCTCCAGGTTCAACTTCACATCTATCACCCAATTTGATATTTTTGCACAAGTCTTCCATATATTTGTCAGACGATTTATTTTCTGGCACGGATGCACTTTGTGATACTATTTTCTCCTTAAATTTTCTGAAATTACAATCAAGTTTGTCATAAGCTTCCTCTGAGATTGTATACTTCTCAACTAGAGAAGTGTCTTCCAGCCAACCCCCGGAGGATACTGATGAGGGGTCCAGATCAATAATGTGTAGCCGGAACCCGGTTTGAGGAGAGTAAAACCCAAGAGGCCTAAAATTGTCGTTCAACTCGCAAACTTTAACCCCAACATCATCATACAGCTCAATTCGCATAGAATCAACCGAAGTTCCACATTTTTTCCATAATTTTTCCTTCACTGACTCAACTGTCATCTCAGGGGAGAATCTGACGTCAGCAGAAAAAGATTTTAAGTTTGAATGTGTCACTCGAAGGAGCACAGAGTCCTCGATTGGAACTTGAAGGCGAGAACCCATTATTTTGGAAATAGGGTTTGCAATCCAACGATTTCCGGTTGTAAAGGCTTTGTGCAAGTTCTTTGCCTCGAAGCGGTCGCGAGAGAAGAGGAGGAATCAATCGAATTGAAGCCGCGAGCGAATCGAGCTGAAACCCTAATTTTGAAAAGGGGGACGAACGATCGTGGCCGCCATTAATTTTTTTCTTTCGTTTGAATGGTTAGGGTTTCGAATGAATGGGGGGAGCTTCGTGTTTTTTGAGTGTACTATAAACTAGTTGGATGCTTGTCTGAACTTTTGTTTGTTCCATGTTTGCTTTGCATTCTGGATCCAAGAACTGGTTATTTTCATCATATAATTTATTTTCCACTAAGCCAACAATATTTGGCTTAAATTGTGAGGAGCTTTGACACATCATTCATTTTTTATGGTTTGTTCCTGTGCAGTTAATGCGCTTTGCAGATTCAAAGCGGTGGAGATGCAAAAAGTCAAAACGGGGATACAACGAGGATATAGCGGGATATAGCGGATGACTCTAAAATAGCATGTAAAACAGGAAATTATTGTCAAGAACAAAATTTTACAGCTTTTTAACCTCAAGGACAGACCTTCAATATTTTATCCTGAAGGACAACTTTCTGTAGGTATCAGTTTTTAGTTATTGATAGCAGTTTTTAGGTATCAGTTTGTAGTTATCGGTAGCAGTTTTTAGGTATCAGTTTTTAGCTCGGTATCAGTTTTGTTGTCCTTATGAATAATTTTGAAAATGTTTGTCCTTGTGAATAATTTTTAGAAGAATGTTTGTCCTTGTGGTAAAAATATTGAGGTCGTGTCCTTGAGGCAAAAAATATAGAAATTTTTGTCCTTTAAATTAATTCCCCCCATGTAAAACCCGTACTTAATGTTTTTACAAATATATAAATGGTAATTAAATGAAAAATTATCATCCAGTTGAATTATAATTAATACATAAATAGTTTTAAATAAAAACATGTGTGAATATACTTTAAATAAATACATAACAAATTGAATTTAGTAGAATATTAGAGTATTTTCATTTCTGAAAATATATTAAAAATTAAATCAAATAAATTTGTTTCATAATTTTTATAATGTATAAATACAATTTTTCAATTCATTTTATTAAAGAAGATACAGCGGAAATAGCGGAATATAGTGTAAATAACGGAATATAGCGGAAATAGCGGGGCTTAAAGCGGAAATACTATATTTTGAGGCTAAATGAAAAAATCGGCAGAAATATATAGCAGGGTTATAGCGGGGTAATAGCGGGGCATTAACTACCCAGGTTTGTTCATGCCCTAACATTCGAAGTAATCAAATGCATTTAATTTTTGAACTGCACGTCAATTTCCTTTCCGGGGGAGCAAATTCGTGTGCACTTGTTTTAGCCTTCATAGTGGATTGATAATCATCATACATATATACTGTCCTCGGCAATGCTTTCTTGTTTTCAAACTAAGTCTCCTGCATTCTGTTATATGTTTGTTTCAATATAGTGTGGTATATCAATTTCAAGAAACGCTCAGATGTTCGTTATGCATTGGTTCTTTACCGGTATAGGAGTTTGTAGGCATTGTATTAGATGCAGTTTCCTTTACTATGTCCTTAGTTGCTGCAGTCTGAACTTGGCTTACTTTAGTTGTTTCTTACGGAATATGCACTTGGTTAACTTCAGTTACTTCTAGCTGGACATGCACTTGATTTACCTCAGTTGCTTCAGGCTGAATATGCACTTGATTCACTTTATTCACTTCTGTCTAAAAATGCATGCTAGTAATTAATATACCCTCAACGTTTTCATAAACATTGGATTCATTATGTGTTGTATCTGTTTTAGGTACTTTGCTGAATATGCATTTGTGGGTATTCCAAGTAAACAATATTACGTATAATAACAGTTTAGTCAATTTTATTTTGCTTGTATTATTGTCAAATGACATATATATAACCGGTTTCTTGTTGGAGTAGTTGCTACTAATAAATAATTCTCTTTTATTCTAGATTATGTTATTGAATTTTTTGCAATTTTCGTGTGAAATGCTCAATATTTTATAAAATAGTTGATAGGATTGTGTTTTTTGTGATGACAAACTATAAGTATATGAAGTAGATTGGTATGCTATTACGTAAGCTGCAGATGATTACTTGAATAGCCTGTTTCACCAACAGACGATACTTGAACTATCCGAATTTGAATTTAATAATTACGGAATTGTATTGGTAGGCAACTATTGCTATGTAGAATCGGCTGTTTGTGAACAAATGCAGATAACAAATGTTAGTAACTGATTTCTATTGGCATGCAACTATTTCTATTTGAACAATATGTTTGGTTTAAGTACATTTTAATGCATGCGATAATAATTTCGTGCAGATGATTATTTGAATAGCTTGTTTCACAAATAGGAAATCGAACAGTTTGATAACAAATGTTAGTAAATGACTTGAACTAATTGTATCGGCATGTAATGGTAGTATTTACTAGTTGTTTGATTTTAGTTTGTATTGCCATGTATCGGCTTTATTTAGTTTTGTTTGCCTATATCATGTAATATATGTGATTTATATTCTTTATTGTAAATCATGATGGTTACTTTGTCGGAATAATTCAACATAACGGCACCACATTTTAATGTTTAAATGTGTGGGCTATCTTGTAATTAAGTCTAACTACGTAATCTATTTTTGGAATAAATATATTAAAACTTAAGTGGTATATTCGTTATGTAAAATTATAATATGTGGATACCGGAGTTACAATTTTAGTTTGTTGAAGGACCGAACTGAAAAAAGTCACACACTATATATGTGGGTTATAGTTTTCAAATTACTTAAGTCTTATCATATTCTCTCTACTATCTTCTAAAAAGAATTTACAGATCTAAGCTTGAGTTAATTTAGAAGATCTAATCCAAATTAATCTTCACATCAATTAAGAATCGATGAATTCAGTTACGCCTTCCGCTGTTAATTTCATGTACGTGTTTCTCAATTGAATTAATATGGGTTATATGTATTCAAATCTAACGTAGATTAATCACCAACAAGTGATATCAAAGCCACCCATCATTCATTTTATCGAGAAATTTTCTTATTTTATGTATATAAATTATGGTTCTGAGATTTACAATTTTTTTTATTCATCCGATGCCTTTATTTTGGATCTGTGAGATTTGCTCATTTCGTATTGATTCATCCGATGCATTTGTTTCAGATCTATATAAATAATTCATGAATTAATTTCGCTTGTTCGGATCTGATGCTTTTAGTTGTTGCTACTCATATTATTCATATTTTATTGTCAGTGGTATTGCGACTGTATAATTTTTTATTGCTATAGATGGTTACCATGTTAAGTTTTGTTTCGCTCACACGTATGGAAGCATCTTCAAGCCTTTTAACGTTCCTGTAATATTTAACGGACCACATAACAGTCAATTGCATTAAATATAGTTGTTATAGTAATAAATGGATTAATTTATTATAATAAATGTAGTAAATGCATCAGTTGTAGTAAATTTAACGATGCAGCGTGTTTGTATTTGGAATAAGAAAAGACATATTGTTTATTATTTAATGCATTTATATTTTATAGATATATATGTATGTATGTATGTATGTATGTATGTATGGCACGCTCATTAAAAAAATAAGTTTCACTTTCTGTAATATTATAACACATGTATTCATATTTGCTTATTCAACTAAGCTTTCACTGAAAGCTAATCACCAGCCATACAGATATAATAAGCTGTTTTGACATGGACTATTTATTTTCATTGTTTCCCACTATGTTTGGAATCAACCACTGCCACATTTTTCAGCTATTCATTTTCTTGCAATATCACATGTATGGACCATGCTATGTTAAAATTTGTTTTATCTTCTATCTTGAATATTGACAGTTAAATAAAGTATGCAATATTTTATCATTAATTGTTATTGCAAATACCATTTGTTATGTATTGTTATAGTTTTAGTTAATGTCAATTTTTTTTATTACGACTATGAAACCATATTTTCAAAAAATTTAAAAAAAATTAAAATTTAGGGAATACGCATAAAAGAATGAGTTAAAATAAAGCAGTTCAAATATTATTTGGTATCTCTTTGCAAACTAACCGTAAATATCCAACATTACAAGTGAACTAATTAAAATAACATTTCACCAAAGTGACCTCTCTTATTTTAGTTATTCATGAAAAATGTTTAATGTTTGTGTGTATTTATTCTGCGGATATTAGCCGGCCCAAAGGAAGACTAATATTTGGCCGAATCATTTACGCGTGTATGATGATAAATATGTGATAATCATATAGTTTTGCAAGTGAATATATCATCGGCCCAAAGGAAGATTGATATTTGACTTGAACTTACTGTCAATGTTTGATCATTACAATAAGAGTACCACTCACAATTAATGTTATTGTCCAAGACTTGATATTGATGTTGTGCTAGGTATCTTGAGTAGAGATTTACCAATTATTTGAATTTACTATGGTTTTGTTTTATAATGTGAGCACATTTGATTTATTCTTATGTTAAAACTACAGCTAATTTAACTAGATATTTGTCAATCTTAACAACATTTCTATTCTGACTGGAACAAACTTTAAGAATTGGAAAGAGAACATGTTGCTTGTTCTTGGACGCATGGATCTTGACCTTGCACTTAGGATGGATGCACCCACCCCTCTTACGGATGAAAGTTCTTCCGACGTTATAAAGAACTTTGAGAGGTGCAATCATTCAAATCGCATGAGTCTAAGGATCATAAAGTGTGGCATTCTAGAGGCATTTAGGGGTGCGGTATCTAAAAAGATAATCAATGCTAAAGATTTCCTTACTGAGATTGGAAAAACGTTTTCTAAAAACGATAAGGCGAAAACAAGCACGCTTTTGCAGTGCTTGATTTCCATGAAGTATCAAAGCAAATGGAACATAAGGGAGTACATTATGGATATGTCTAATATTGCTTCAAAACTTAAGGCACTTAGCTTGAGCTTTCGGATGATTTGCTCGTGCATTTGGTAGTATCTCTTCCTTCACAATACAACCAGTTTAAGATCAGATATAATTGTCAAAATGAGAAATGGACTCCTAATGAGCTCATTTCGTATTGTTTACAAGAGGAAGAGAGATTGAAGCATGATAATACTGAAAGTGCTCATTTGGCATACACCCCGAAGGGAAAAGACAAAAAGAGAAAAAAGGATAAGAAAATTGGTAAGAGTCCAATGGAAAAGAAACAACATAAGAAAGGTGATGGTTGTTACTTTTATAAGAAGGTTGGACATTTAAAGAAAGATTGTATCAAATATCACGCATGGCGTGTTAAGAAAGATACATCCTTTGTTTTGGTCTGTTCTGAAGTAAATTTAGCTACAGTGCCTAGAAACACTTGGTGGTTAAATTCTGGTGCTTCTACTCACATAAGTGTTTTTATGTAGGGTTTTCTGAGCTACCGAAATCCAGCTGATGCTGAAAGATACATCTATGTGGATGATGGAAAATCAGTTAAAGTGGAGACTATGGTGCATTTTAAGTTGTTATTGAGAACTCAGTTTTATTTGGATTTATTTGATACTTTTATTATACCATCATTTATTTTTAAGTTGGACAAATATGGTTATTCTTGTTCATTTGGGAATGATATTTTTAGATACCAATAAATTCAAATCTTGTTAGAACTGGTTCTCTCAATGTTTATGATAACTTATATATGCTTGATGTTAATACCACTTCTTATGAAGCCTTGCAAGTGGAATCGCGTGGTACTAAAAGAAAAGCTAATAAGAAAAATTCAACCACATTATGGCACAAGCGCTTATGTCATATATCTAAAACAATAATTTAAAGGCCAGTGTCACATGGCATTTTGGAATTTGTTGATTTTTTAAACTTCGATGTCTGTGTAGAGTGCATTAAGGGAAAACGGACCAAATATAATAACATAGGGGCCAACAGAGCAACCGACGTTTTAGAATTGATACATACGGACATTTGTGGACCATTCCCTATGGCATCATGGAATAGTCAACATTATTTTATCACACTCATAAATGACTACTCAAGATATGGCTACCTATATCTTATACATGATAAATCAGAATCCTTAGACATGCTCAAGAAATTTAAGGTAGAAGTTGAGAACCAACTCAATAAAAGAATTAAAGCTGTCAGATCTGACCATGGTGGTGAATGCTATGGTAAATCTGATGGATCGGGTGAACAATGTCTAGGACCATTTGCTCATTCTTAGGGGAATGTGGAATAGTCCCACAGTACACCATGTCAGGTTCACCTAGCATAAATGGTGTTGCTGAGAGACGAAACAGAACTCTTAAAGACATAGTGAGGAGTACGATTAGTCATTCCGCCTTACCAAAATTACTCTAGAAGGAGGCATTAAAGATAGTAGTTTATACCCTTAATAGGGTATTCACTAAAGCAGCTACCAAGACACCTTATGAGCTTTGGATAGGCAAACAACCCACTCTAAAGTATTTTCATATTTGGGGATGTCCAACTGTGGCAAGGCCTTATAGGCCAAATGAAAGAAAATTGGACTCTAAAACAGTGAGCAGCTACTTTATTGGTTATTTCTAGTGATCTAGGGGCTATTAATTTTATGCTCCCACACTAAAGAAATTTTTTGAGATGGGAACTGCAACATTTTTTTAGGATGTTGAGTTAGGGGGGAGAAATGAAGTAAGGAACGTTGTTTTTAGGAGAAATCATCATATGTGATTTCTGCTACAGTTACTTCTTCTGACAATTTACAGATTATCATTCCTGTCATTAATGAAGAAGTTGATCTGGAACCACAATAAAACAATGTTGAAGAAAACCATCTTTAAGATGAGGAAAAATGTCCCACAAGAACAAATTCAATAACCTCAAAATGAATTGCCATTAAGGTGATCCAGTAGAGAGAGAAAATATGCCATTCCGAATGAATATGTGGTATTTCTTCAAGAAATAGAGCATAATAATAGATTAGTGGAAAACGATCCAATCAACTTTCACCAAGCTATGCAAGATGCTAATTCTCTAAAATGGATTGAAGCTACGAACGAAGAGTATAACTCCATGAAAGATAATAAAGTTTGGGATCTTGTCTCTTTACCTAAAGTTAAGAAACCCATTGGTTGTAAATGAATATTTAAAATCAGAGGGATGCAAAAGGTAATGTGAAAAGATATAAGACCCGTCTTGTAGTAAAAGGTTTTACTCTGAAAGAAGGAATCAATTTTAAAGAGACTTTCTCCCCAGTTTCATCGAAAGGCACTTTTAGAATAACTTTGGTACTTGTCACACATTTTAACATTGAGTTACATCAAATGGATGTTAAAACTACGTTTCCCAATAGGGACATTGAGGAAACAATTTATGTGATGCAACCAGAAAATTTTGTGTTCGGAGATCCAAAGAATATGGTTTGCAAACTAAAGAAATCCATTTATGGGCTCAAACAAGTTCCTCGCCAATGGTACCACAAGTTTCATATAGTAGTTACCTCATATAGTTTCGAGGAAAACATAATTGGTAACTGTGTGTATCACAAGTTCAGTGGGAGAAAATTCATATTTTTGATTTATATGTTGATGATATATTACTTTCCTGTAATAATTTACATATTTTGCACGCAACCAAGAGATTTTTTTCAGATAATTTTGAAATAAAAGATCTTGGGGATGATTCTTTTTTATTAGGAATGCAAATATATCATGATCGCTCATGGGGGATTCTTGGATTGTCACAAAATAACTATATAGATACGGTGCATAAAAGGTTTGGCATGCAAGATTGTAAAGTAGGCGATACCCTTATCTCTAATGGAGATAAATTTTGTCTCAAACAATGCCCTAATAACATCCTTGAAGCTAAGAAATGCAGAAGATCCCTTTTGCATCTGCTATAAGGAATCTAATGTACTCAAGTGTGTATGCATCTAGATATTGCGTAAATTGTAGGTGTGTTGGATAGGCATCTTAGTAACCGTGAAATGAATCATTGGAAAATAGCAAAAAGGGTTATGAGGTATCTTCAGAGAACAAAGGACTATATGCTTACATATAGAATATCAAATCAGTTGGAGATCATTGGGTATTCTGATTTTCATTTTACTAGATGCCCGAATAACAGAAAATCCACTTCAGCACACATATTTCTATTAAGTGGAGGTGTTATATCATGGAAAACCGTCAAACAAAAGCTCATAGCTTCTTCCACCATGGAAGTAGAGTTTGTGGCTTGTTATGTGGCATTTAACCATGCGAAATGGCTGCGGAATTTTGTCACTGGCTGCACATTATTGATAATATTGAAAGACCATTAAAATTATATTGTGACAATAGATCTGCAGTATTATATTCTAATAACAATAGAATCCCAAGCAAGTCAAATTACATTGACATCAAGTTTCTAGTTGTAAAGGAGAGAGTGCAGAATGAGTTAATATCCTAGAGCATATTGGGACAAATTCCACGCCAGCGGACCCGCTTACAATAAAAGTACCTCCCAAGGTCTTTCATGAGCATGTTGCTAAAATATGGTATCTTTTATATAAGGATATTTTGGTTTAGGGAGAGTTTGTACTTAGTCACTTATTTCGCGACAGTGCTCTATATTTTGATTATGGGAATGCTTTGGTTTTTCTGATCAGAAATAAAGCTTTCTTTTGCACTTCAATTGTTTATATATATTATTTGGAATTTTGATCTCATTAAAGTAAAGTAGGACCAGTTGGAAATAGACATGTAAAGGTCACATTTCATGTAATTTCCATGCTACACATGTATGAT
Organism: Allium cepa; assembly: GCA_030765085.1. NCBI lineage: Eukaryota > Viridiplantae > Streptophyta > Magnoliopsida > Asparagales > Amaryllidaceae > Allium > Allium cepa. The sequence goes on from CM060943.1 coordinate 438,473,851, forward strand.
TGATCTTTGCCGTTTGATTGTATTAATATCTGTAACCATTGATGGGTTTAGCTACAAAAACAGTAATGAAAGCCACTTTGGTTCTATGTTAACACAATCAATGGACAAGATTGTTTTGAATATACTATATTATCAAGATAGCTATTTAAGAGCTCATAAAGTTGAATACATTATATAAAGTTACATAGGTGGCCCATAGAAAGATTGTTGGAATAATTCAACATAATGAGGCCGCATATTTTAGTGTTTGAATGTGTGGACTATCTTGTAATTAAGTCTAATTACGTGATCTATTTTTGGAATAAACATATTAAGACTTAAAGCGTATATTCATCATGTAAAATTATAACGTGTGGATACCGGAGTGGCAATTTTTGTATATTGAAGCGCCGAACTAAAAAAAGTCTCACACTATATATATGAAGTTGTGGTCTCCAAATTACATAAGTCTTATCATATTCTCTCTACCATCTTCTAAAGAGAATTTATAGATCTAAGCTTGTGTCAATTTGAAAGATCTAATCCAAATTAGACTTCACATCATAGAAATCAATGAAAATATACTATCACTGAAATGATACTAACATCGCAATTATTGGGAGAAGTAAGAATACCTACAACGGAAGAAGAATGAGGATGGTCAAAGTCAACATGTGGATGTTGCGTTGCAGGCAACCGTCTCCGATGGCTGGAGAAGAGGAAGACCCTATGATGATGTGAGGAGGAACTGCGTTACACACAACGTATCGAAGATTACCACCACCGGATTAGCCAAAAAACTAGATTCGAAGGAAGGCAACGTCAATGATGGACAAAAGATGAAAAGTGGGGGTAACGTGGATACCTAGGGTTTGGATGTGAAGTTGGGCGAGCGTGCGCGAAAATGAGAAACAAAGGGAAGTAAATAAAACCCCATCAAGGGTTGAATGGGAGGGCAACATCGCAATATGGGAAAAGGTACAAATCAGGGGACGATATTAATATTTAGGGTTTGGAGGAGAAGGAAGGAAGGAAGCGGAGACCTGGGTACAAATAGAAAGAAATAGAAAACGCAACTGTAGATTTTACAAAACAACAATGAGGCTTTTGCGCTCCTGAGATCCAACTTAGTAATCATAGTACAGTATAGACAACCAAAAATGTATACTTATTCTATCATGTTTCTTAAAAGTAAATCAATAGCTAAAAAAAAATTGTTTTGGGTTTTTTTGTTAATTTTTTTTGGAAAGAAAATTCAAAAAATAAACCATGAAAATCAAAATAAACATGAGACCCATCCCCCACACACTTGATTTGACCGTGTCCCCATAGTCAATGCATGATATAATGAGTGTAACGGAGAAAACTATGTACATATTTACAAGAGAGGATTAAATTTTCTTACTATACATAGTATGGCTTTTGAAGAATCATAAGTTGCTCCTCTCGATCACTCGCCAACTCCAAGTAAGGTTTTAAATGATGACCGTTGACTTTAAAAATCGATCCATCCCTAGGATTTTCTATTTCTATGGCACTATGTGAGAAAACAGTAAGTACCACATATGGTCCTATCCAGTTTGATTTTAATTTTCCAAGGAACCAATGTAGTCTAGAGTAATATAAAAGAACTTTTTGATTTGGCGAGAATGTTTTCCTTAGGATTGGCTTATCATGAAAAATCTTTGTTCTTTCTTTGTAAATTTTCTCATTTTTATACGAGTTGTTCTAAATCTCTACTAATTCATCGGGTTGCAATTTTCTGCTTTTTCGCCAGCTTTTTCAAGATCAAAGTTTATGTTATTAATTGCCTACAACGCTTTATGTTAAAGTTCGATAGGTAAATGATACGCTTTACCATATACTAACCTAAAAGGAGACATTCCTAGATTAGTTTTATACGCAGTTTTATAAGTCCAAAGCGCATCTATCAATTTTTTGACCAATCTTTATTATTGTATTCACAGTTTTATCCAAAATTTGCTCGATTTTGCGATTTGAAACTTCAACTTGGCACAAGTTTGAGAATGATAAGGAGTGGATAACTTGTGGGTTATCGAGCATTCCTTCATTAGAGTTTCAAATGATCGATTACAGAAATGGGTTCTATTATTGCTTATTATTATGCAAGGTGTTCCAAACCTTGAAAAAATGTTTGCTTTTATGAATTTTACAACAACTTTGTGGTCATTTGTTTTACATGAAATAGCTGCAACCCATTTAGAGACGTAATCAACAGTAAGAAGAATGTACAGATTTCCAAAAGAGTTGGGAAACAGTCCCATAATGTCAATACCCCAAACGTTAAAGATTTTGGTCGCAAGAATGGGGTTCAAAGGCATTATGTTTCGTTGAGAATTTTTTCCTAACATTTGGCAGCGATCACAAGTTTTACAGAACTCGAATGCATCTTTGAAAAGTGTAGGCCAATAAAAACTACATTGAAGCACATTTTCTGCTGTATTTTTCAGACCGAAATGACCGCCACAAGGTTGGTCATGAAAAAACAAAAGAACACTATTAATTTTTCAATCCGGGACGCAATGTCGATTGATTTGGTCAGAACAAGACTTAACCATGCATGAACCATCCCAACAAAAGTACTTAACTTGGCAAATAAATTCATATTTATCTTGTTTCGACTAAAATGAAGGTGTTTTTTTAGTGACTAAATAGTTCACTATATCGGCATACCATGGATCGACGAAAACAGAAATGAGTTGTTCATTAGGAAACTTATCATTGATTGGTAAAGAAGGTGGTGAGTTTGGAACACATGACAGATGATCAACAATGATGTTGTTAGATCCTTTTTTGTCTTTGATCGTAAATTGAAATTCTTAAAATAAAAGGTTCCAATGGATCAAACGAGACTTAGCATCCTTTTTGGTGAAAATGTATCTAAGAGCGAAGTAGTCAGTAATGTGTGAGCCAATCAAACTAGGTTGGAACTTTTCGTGCGCAAAGACTATCGCTAGAAGCTCTTTTTCTGTGATTGTGTAATTGAGTTGAGCATCGTTTAAAGTCATACTAACATAGTATATGACATGAATAATTTTGTAGGTGTATTGTCCTAAGACAGCACCAACCACAAAGTTAAAAGCGTCACACATAATTTTGAAAGGAAGATCCAATTGGGAACAAATGATGGGAGCAGAAACGAATTCATTTTAAAGACGTTTGAAAGCAGAAATACGGTTAGAATTAAAGTCAAATGGAACGTATTTTTCAAGAAGCATCGTTAGAGGTCGAGCAATTTTGCTAAAATCTTTCATAAGCATTGATAAAAACCAGCGTGTCCAAGAAATGAACGAACGTCCTTAACAGAGTGGGAATGGGTAGATTCGCAATTACATTAACTTCCACATATCTACTTCAAAGCCTTTGTTTGAAATGACATGTCCAAGAACAATGATACGTTTGACCATAAAATGGCATTTTTCCAATTTAACATTAAGTATTTATCCTTGCGTCAATTTAGAATCATCTCGAGATGGTGTAAGCACTGAGGAAAAGAGTTTCCAAAGATGAAAAAAAAATCATCCATAAACACTTCTAGAAAGTATTCGATCATGTCGGAAAAGATGGTGACCATGCATCTTTGGAAAATAGCAGGAGCGTTGTAAAGGCCAAGTGGCATATGTCGATACGCAAAGGTGCCAAAGGGACACGTGAAAGTCATTTTCTCTTGATCTTCGGGAGCGATCATAATTTAGTTATAACCGAAATAACCATCAAGAAAGCAATAGAATTCATGGTCAGCTAAACGTTTGAGCATTTGATCAGTGAAAGGAAGAGGAAAGTGATCTTTACATGTTGCTGCATTTAATTTTTGATAATAATGCAAACATGCCAAACTATTTGAGTACGAGTTGGAATGAGTTCGTTAGCATCTTCGGTGATAAAGGTAAATTAGGGCTTTTTAGGAACGACATGAATTGGGCTAACTCATGAACTATCAGAAATGGGGTATATGGTTCCGTTATCAAGGAGTTTAATAATTTCGTCTCGAACTGCATCTTTCATTTTGGGGTTAAGCCTTCATTACGAGTCACGAACAGGCTTGGCTCCGTCAACTAAATGGATATGATGTTCCACAAATGAGGGACAAATTCCATTTATATCGGTAATCCACCATCAAATTGCCTCTTTGTTTTTCGACAGAATTGAAAGAAGGGAGGCTTCTTGTTCAAGAGAAAGATTTGAAGAAATTATGACAGGAAATGTTTTGTTGTTACCTAAATATGCGTACTTAACGTGATCGGGAATAAATTTGAGTTTCAACTTAGGGGTTTGCTCAATCAAGGAATTCGGTTGAAGTTTCGACTCAATTGTGAGTGGTTCAAACTGAAGCACATTTCCATCTCATTAGGCTTTTCTTAAAACAATTGTTTGCATTCAATCTCGTGTTCATTGTTAAGGTAAAATATTTTATTGTTAAAACTTTCTTGAATGAAGCTAATTTCCAACGTTTGGTCATGTGGTTCGTTTGATTTATTTTCAAAATTAAAGATGTTAAGGTCCAAAGTCATGTTTTCAAATGAAATTTTCATCGAACTATTTTGACAATTTATTAGGGCATTTGAAGTGGCTAAGAAAGGTCGTCATAAAATCAATGAAATTTGACTCATGGATTGTTCACAGGTTGTGTCTATAGGACGATGAAATCGAAGGGGAATAAGAATTGATCGATTTTGATGAGTACGTCCTCAATTTCTCATATGGGTTTCTTTATCAAAAAATCAACAAATTAAAGAGTTACTTTTATCAATTTTAGTTCACCCAAGCAAAGTTTCTGGTAAACTGAATAAGGAATCAAATTGACCCTCGCACCTAAGTCTAATAAGCACTTATTAATCATCTTGTCTCATATCGTGCACGAGATCGTTGAACATCCAGGATCTTTCTATTTACGGGAATTGGTTGAAACAAGACCTCGCTAAGACCGGTAGCTAAGAAAACTTTCTTGGATACATGAGTATGTCATTTTTGAGTACGCAAGTCCTTTAGAAACTTAGCATAAGTTGGGACTTGTTGAACGATATCAAGGAGAGGGATGGTCACTTTGACTTGTTTGAAAATTTCCAACACCTAATTCACTTGATCGGAATGTTTCTTAGGTCGAAGTAGATGTGGAAATGGAATTCAATACTCAGTAGGTTTCTACTAGAGTATAAGAAGTGTTTGGACTGGAATTGATTCGACATTTGACACGATCATTTGTCCAGAATCGCTTATCATTGTCAAGCGAAGTTTTCGGTAAATCGTTTGGTAAATAGGTTAATTTTTTTTTGCAAACTGTTATTTGATTGAAGGTTTTGAGTGGTCGTTTTAGCCAAAGTTTCAAGACTTTTCCCCAGTGAAGTCAATCGATTATCGTCTTGAGGAGTGAAATATTGTTGCGATTGGCTTTGACAAAAAAGTCCCAAAATTTTGTTAAAAGTGGTTAGGCTGAAAAGAAGGATTCAGAGCATTGTTCGGAAATTCTTGAAATTTGGGACGAACCAAATTCGTGTTAGAATTATTTCGGTCCCATGCAAAATTAGGATGATTTCTCCATCCGGGATTATAGTTGGGAGTCATTCTTAACCTTGTCAAAAGCATTGAGTAGTTCTACTGAATGAGGGAACTGATCGGTGATATGATTCAAATCTTTGCATTTATAAAACAATGGTTGGGAAGCTTGGTTCATTTGATTGTATGAGAAAATATTATTGAATTATTGAACATTGTATCGATTTTTGCTTTCAAAGACAGCGATGATACTATCGAGTATGCACTTGATCATGAATAAATGGATCTTTCGCTAGAACGTTCACATTGGGATGATTTGTCAGCCAAAATTGCCAAGCATCATCGTGACGTTGAGCAAGAAAAATTGCCTTGGTTCATCGATTCAAGCATGGGTCGTGAACTATTTTCAAGTCTTCGTATAAGATTTGGCAGAGAGTCCATTTTTCAAAATTATGGTGTCGGTATTTCAAAAGCTCTTTAAATCTTTCAAAGTATTTTTCGAAAAGTTCACCCTTGAATTGATGAAAATTCACAACTTCATTTCGTATTTTGGTTGTATTTTTCAAGGGGTAGATTTTTTTTAAGAAAACCTTAATAAATTCATCCCAAGTTTTGATTGAGTTTGAAGGTAAGATGTACAACCATTTTCAGCGTAGCCGGTAAGGGGAATGGAATTAACTAAGTTTGATTCCATCACCACATAATTGTTGGAGTTTAATGGTTGCACATACTTATCTGAATTTCTTTAAGAAGATGTATGGTTCGTCGTGTTCAAAATTGCCAAATTAAGGGAGTATGGCAATATGATTTGAATGAAAACGTGATTACCTGCTGAGGCAGTTAATGTTATACAAGAAGGAATAGAAACTCTAACTAAAAAGATTCTATTCATGAGAGTTCGAGGGAGTTTTCATTAGCCATCGTTGGTGGATTGTTCGTTCAAATTAAATGATTTGTCATTGTGTCATAGTCTAATTACTCATGCATAAGTGAAAAGATCAAGGAAAGAAAGACGTGAATATCAAGGTTAAGAGAATGAAACAAGCTTTAGAAAAATAAAAGATCAAGGTTAATTTCTGTTCTTAGTAGCTCCTAACTCAAAATTATATAATCGCACTTCGACTTGATTTAACAAAATAGTTCTTAGCAAGGTAACGGGCATGGGTTATCGGCGCACCATGAATCACCATAGCAATGCAATCGAAGGTTTAAGTTCTTTCAAAGAAACAATCATTATAATATTTACGAATCACCATAGTATTTATAAATGGTTATTACTCTGTCGTAGCTTAGACACCAAGAAAATAGATTGTTAAAAGAAGACAAGTTGTCAAGATACGATTAAGCTCTAGATCAGTCCATGACTCCCTTAAGTCCAAAGTCTAACAGTTATTATTAGTCAAAGTCTAAGATGATATGCAATTTGTGGTCCAAGGAAAGGGTGATGAAATCCCTCACCTTATGTGAAATTGCATATTGCCCGTAAAAAAGAAAATAAGATAAAATGAATGTAAAATAGAAATTAAATGTGATTTAACAATGCAACTACAAATGAGATTTGATTTTGTTTTTGTTTTTCGATTTTTAGAATGCAAGCAACCATAATGCAAAGAAAATAAAAACAAGAGTCAAGAACACGATACCAGAGCATCTAAAATGATTCGTAATTTATTATTATTACTTTTTTAAGCAGAGATCTTTTTAGCAAGCAAAGCAAAGCTAGAAATTCCTACTTTTTTATTTTCTACAACCTGGAATTTGCACCCTGAAAAAGAGTTGACAATGAGGATGGGTTGCCATGGTTCTGGTTGCATGTTGAAATGGTGAGCTGGTGGTTGCTTTGTGTAGTGGAATAAAGTGATGCGGAGCGATGGGTTGTTGTATTAGTCGTTTTGGTTGAGTGGGCATTGGGAGGGTGCGATATGTTGTTTTGGTGACTGCTGCCGTGGTGGTATTGCTGCGTTTGGATGGTTGAAGTGTTGTAGGGAATTAAGTTGAAGGCAGGAATGCAACATAGAAAACAATGCATAAAACAGAATAAACATAAAATGACAGAGGACCCGAAGAGAGAAACAAAACGTGAATAGATAGAGTGTAACAAAGAAATGGTAGAAAACAAAATGAACTGAAAACAGAGAGTATGAATTCTACTAAGCCAAGTTGTAACAAAATAGAAATAAAATGCAATGTATTATAATGAAGTGCAGCAGAGAAATGTACAATTGCACGGTGAAATGTAAATGCAAATGAAATGTAGTTTTTTTTTCTTTTCTTTTTTATGAAAACAACAAATGCAATGTATAGGAATGAAAACAGGAACGAGGAACACAATAAAATGCAATACCAAGATGAAAATAAATGCAATGATTTTTGTTTTTTTTGAAGACTAACACAAAATAAATAAAACGACAATAAATATAAAAATAAGTCAAATAGTATAATTAAATAGAATTGTTTTCCCCGTCAACGGCGCCAAAAACTTGTTTAACGACGCAAATTTCTATTGATTAGAAGTCCGTCAAAAATATATCATAATAAAACCGTAAGCGCACGACATACAATCATAGTATATATGTGAGTACGGGTCGATCTACAGAAAAAGAATTAAATTCTAATATTACTCAATTAAGTTAGCCTAAAATTTTGAAATTGTTTAAAACTAGAAATATTGTAGAAAACAAACTAGAGAAAATGTGAATAAAACTATGAGATTAAAGAGCAATTTAGAGGCAAATCCACTTTCAATCTTTCGTATAAATCAACACAAAATTCATCTATAATCTTCCATTTAAATTTTAAGTAGAAATGATTAATGTGTTTATTATAAGTATGGTTTATTTATGCTATTAATTAGCATAATTTAAACCATCAAACTTTAGCACACCATTCAAACCATCTTATCAACTCTCATGAAAATGACATGAAATTAAAAATAAAATCTATTTTTAAGCATGATATATTTACTATGAATTAGTAACATAGATCATCAAATTTTGGTTCTAGTTTGATTTTCATCATTAAAGTCACTTAGGCAAATGATAAAATAGTTTATGTTTATGTTGGATTAAACATAGCCTATTTGAGATGCCAACATAGACTATTAAATTCACTAAAAATGAAACATAAACCGTCATCATTCATAATTTCCATTAAGCACAAAAGAAAGATCATAAATGCAACAATGTTATGTTGATTTATTATGATTCATGAGAGCTTTATTACCCCTAGATTTAAGGAGTTTAGTTTCTCATATTTGAATCCATATCAACACAAAATGATTTAAGCATAAAAAGCAAGGAAAATAAGTGTTAATTAAAAAAGAGAAGTAACTACTTGCATAAAATAAATCTAAATTAATTGCATAATTAAATCTATACTATTAACATGAAATAAAATAGACATAAACTAAATAAGAGAGCATAAAATAAAGGAGCATAAGAGAAAAGAGCATGTAAACAAAAACAAATAAGAAGAAGGCTAAGAGGTCGTTAAAGAGAAATTTTATTTATCATTGATTTTGTGGTTACAATACGCATAAAAGAGAAGAATCATTACATGAAACATAAGGGGTATTTATACATGCTTAAACTCTAATTCCATTTTAGGGGACTGCCAAAAATGCCCTTGAGATTGTGCAACCTTCAAGTAATCATTAGAGAATTAGTTAATCAACACTAATATACCTTTAAGTCTCTATCAACATGTGCATGTGCTTTTAGTTATGATTCATCAGTTAGTAGGCATGTGTGCGTCTCTATGTTGCATGGATTCTTTTATTTCCTTTCTTCATTTTCTTTCAACATTTGTGCATACATACATCCATGAAGCTCCATCCAATTTGCACTAAATTACCTACAAATAAAAATAAAAATATTCAGATAAATTTTCTCAAAATTAATTCAGACACAAAATTACCATTTTGGCCCAAATGAAGATGAATGAACGATGATTTGGAAACAATTTAGATTTTGGTTCAAACATGTAAAATACCCTAGTATGCTCATTCATTTTAATAAAATAAGATTAAATATGGAAGTAAAAAATATACACTTTTATGTGCACATCATCAATCCTCCTGGCCTCTTCTTCTCCACTTTTACCTGGCAAGTCGTACATCTGGCTATATACCTTTCCGCACGCCTCTTCATACCAGGCCAATTAAAAGCTCTCTTCATATCATGGTACATTTTATCTCCATCGGGATGAATGGTCATTGTAAAATAATGAGACTCGGCTAGTACCATATCAATTACATCCATAATGATATGAACACATAATCTATCATCTCCCCGTAACTACCCCTTCGAGTCAATGGTATAACACCTCAAATGACTCAACTGCTCTCCTCCACCAAGCTTCTTGTAAATATCCAATAAATCCTCATCATGCTTCTAGCTTGACCCAATTCGTTCCGTAAGTGTAGGCTGCACATACAAGCTATTAACAATCTTAAAGTGACGTTCGACGATGGTCGAAAATCAAATGTAGAGATAAAATCCAAGCGCTTTAACTCTAAGAACACAGGACTTAACATCTCATGCTTTCTACTCAAGGCATCAGCTACAACATTGCCCTTACCTGGAGTATAAGAGATATCGAAATCCTACGATGCCAAAAACTTCATCCACCTCCACTGCCTTAAATTTAAATCCTTCTAGGAGAATGAATACTTTAGAGCCTTATGATCCATGTGCATCTCAATCTGCTCCCCTAATAGATAATGTCTTTATGGCTTGAGTGCAAAGACAATGGTTACCAACTCAGAATCATGGGCAAAATAATTTCTCTCTTGAACTTATAACTGTCGACTAGCATAGCTTACAACTCTCTCTTCCTGCATCAAGACCGTGCCTAACCTCATATTGCAAGTGTCGGTATACACTGTGAACTTTCGTGTGACGACCGCCCATGACTCCTGCACCAAACAAGTAAATAGTGCGCTAAAAGGTGTGCGAGGCCGCCATGGACGATCATCAAGGTAAAGGTAAAACAGTATAGTCTATCGTATTACTCACAGCGCATGGATGAAATACAATAGAAAGTATACATAGTGAAGCTCCATAGAACAGAATCTCATCATATAAACTCATAATAGTTTGGTACAACAATCTGAAAAGTCAATACAGCAAGCCTCACTACATAACACTCAGAGAATCATACAAACAACGGAACATCCAGTACATATAGTAAGAAAACAATATGCAAAAGCCTCCAGCTCGTCTTCGTCATCAACAGCGTTAGTCACTAAGAACAACACCTGTCACCTGCTACCTAGTCTGCCCATCCCAACATGGATGAACAGCCCAAGGTAATAAGAGTTAAACATAAAACCTTGAGTCAGACAAAAGTCTTAGTGAGCAGTAAATCAACTATCAAACATACCAAAAGAGCATAAAGGGTAAAAAGGAATAGGAACCCATCCATCCCACTCCACCTCTTTCTACAGTGATAGCCTCCAGACCCACTAAGCAGAAACAACATAGCAAAGCAGACAAATAAAGTAAAGCAATTATCACTCGGGTCAAGGTCGATGTTTTCCAAGCACAAACCCCCAAGGCCTAAACCAAGATCAGATAAGCACCCAGAAAACATCGCTCTTGAGACCGAATGATGGTTCAACCAACATCCAAACATCCATGACTCTGGCTATCACTGTTATCATTGCCTTGATTTCACCGTTTATTGAATGACCGTCCCATTATTTCATCCGTCCGCCAAGGGCTAATGGTAACCCCGGTTCTAGACATAACTCCGCACGTCGTCGTGACCTGTGCCTAGGACTATCGAATCTGCCCAGAGTACTAACACGTCATCGTGACTCATGCCTGAGACGTCGTCGTGACCCGTCCCAACGCACTCTTGCTTTGAGCATGCTAAAACCTTCAATAACGATGAGATATCAGCCTTCTAGTCATCCTCCCCGACGACTATTCACATAATAGCTCAAGCGCCTCTCAAGCCAACCATTATCAACAAACTCGGACCACATCACCGAGTTATCAACATGCTTGGAATGATCCCGTCTGGATTAAACCAATGCTATCTCATATCATGCTTTGCTTCATCGCATCATAGCAAAGTCTCATCTCAACATCATGCTTTGCCTCGTCACATCATAGCAAAGTCCCATCTCAACATCATGCTTTGCCTCATCACATCATAGCAAAGTCCCATCTCAACGTCATGATCAAATCTATCCATATGAGCTTTATCATCCGCTTCATATGCCACAACAGCTTTCCTTATTCAAGAGCCTTTCCACTTAGCTTTTGAATCATCTTCGACCAACTTGTCCAAATTCAATCACTAATCAATCAAATCAATCATTTATCCAAGTAATCAATCATTCAAATAAGATCTAAATAAACAGTTATAACAATAATGGCAATTTCGTAAATAAAAGGGTCCAAATCTATCAAGCATGAATTCTAAGTAATATCTTGATGAATGAACTAGCATAGGTTATCATATAGTAAAATGGATATCAAAGCTTTATGAACAATGGATCTACATGCAGACTTAAGGAAAATGTATGAAATCACTATCTTTAACACACAAACAAACCACCGATCCAATATACCCCTTTGGGTCCGTGTGAGAGATAACTACCACTCACCGAATCACCTAAACACTTCAAAAGCTACTAACTCCAGATCTGGACAGCAAAGGATCTAGCTTGATCCGACAAGATTTCCCTTCAAATGATGAAATCTCTCTTCGATGGATGGAGATCTTCAACTTTGACTTTTGGGTCTTCGATTTGATCTTGAATCTTGGATGGAAGGAAGCACTAGATTAGAGTGGATAAAAGAAGTGAAGAAGTGTTGTAGTCGAGCTCTCAAAATAGCAGCACTTCGTCGCTTCAAAATCCGGATCCCAAAAAGTGAACCAGACCCTTCTATTTATAGGCTGGAAATCCTTAAGTCGTCCGCCCCTTAAGTCGGTCACGACTCAACAAAACCCCTACGACTTACGACTCAACCTCAAGGCCTCAACGACTCAACACACACGCGGCCTATCGTCCTAACGACTCAACAGGGACACGACTCAACATCCTAACACCAAGCCTAAGCCCCAACGACTCAGCATCCTACCGACTCATCAACTCCAACCTCTACGCGACTTATCACAGGAGACGACTCACGACTCACCGACCCACGACTCAGCACTAAGTCCTAAGTCGTTTGGACGACTCAACGACTTATTATTCTACCGACTCACCAATGCACGCGGCTAAGCCTTAAGTCGGTCACTACTATGAGTCGGTTTCATCCTATATGCCTTCTAATCTCTTAAGTCGGCCAACTCCCTTAAGTCGGCGACCACTATAGGTCGCTCACTCCACTAAGTCGGTGACCTTCCTAGGTCGGTCCATCTCCATACCTTTAACTCTGCTAAGCCGCTTACTCCCCTAAACCGTTAGCTCTTAGGTCGGCCAATACCTTAACCCGCTAACCATCTTAAGTCGTTAGTTCCCTTAGGTCGGTCAATACCTTAAGTCGGCAACTACCACTAACTCGCTTATCCCGTTAGGCCGATAACTACCTTAAGTCGGTCACTCTCTTAACTCGCTCCACCGACCCAAACCACAACATGACCAAAGCTCCCACACGAGCTAACTCTGGTTGACTTAAACAATGCAAATGACCTAATGGCAACTATTTTACGATTTGTCGATACGTAAAATACGGGTCGTTACATTCTCTCCCCCTTAGGAATTTCGCCCCCGAAATTCCAAACAAACAAGAGCAATCAAAAACTATTCTGCATGCCTACCATCCATAGCAATCGACAAACCATGCATCCAATTACTAACCTAGCATGCATAATTCTAAGACTAGAACAAGTTACAAATTCATGAGATGTCACGACACCTTAGGGTCATACCTCGAAGAGTTCAGGATGAGCTGTCTTCATCCTCTCTTCCTCCTCCCATGTACAGTCGTTAACATCATCACTCCATTGTACCTTGAGCAACTTGACTACTCTCCTCCTAAGCTGTTTCGTGTCAGTTTCCACAACACGAAGCGACTTACAAGGTCTTCTAACAACTGGATCAACTTCCAAATCTTCACAGCTATTAGCAGAAACCACTGTTCTTGGGTTGTGCACATACTTCCGTAGATACGATACATGAAAAACATTGTGCACACCCGACATCTTTTCTGGTAATTCCAACTTATAAGCGAGCTTTCCAATTCGCTCGACGATCGGGAATGGTCCAACAAATCTCGGAGTCAATTTTCCTTTCTTCCCGAATCGAATAACATTCTTTAGTGGAGAAATCTTCACAAAAACCATATCTCCTACGTCGAATTCCAAATCCTTACGACGCTTATCGGCATAACTTTTCTGACGGTCTTGGGCTGCCTTCATTCGTCGCCGAATGATCTCCATACAATCCGAAGTCTGTCGAACCATTTCTGGCCCAAGTATCAACTTTTCTCCAGTTTCCAACCAACATGTCGGGGAGTTACATGGTCATCCATACAATGCCTCATACGGTGCCATACCAATACTTGACTGGTAACTGTTATTGTATGAAAATTCCACCAAATGAAGATGATCTTCCCATGATCCTCCAAAGTCCAGAACACATGCTCTGAGGAGATCTTCCAAAACTCTGTTGACTCTTTCTGTCTGACCATCTGTTTGAGGGTGATAAGCTGTACTCAAACACAGCTCGGTTCCCAAAACTTCCTGGAAACTCTTTCAAAATCCACTAGTGAACAATGGGTCTCGATCGCTCACTATACTCTTTGGAATACCATGGAATCGAACTATCCACTTAACATACAACTCAGCCAATTTCGATGTAGTCCTAGTTGATCGAACAGGAATGAATCTTGCACTCTTAGTCAATCGATCTACGATGACCCAAATCCCTTCATTTCCTTCCCTGGTTCTAGGTAGACCATCGATGAAATCCATCGATATTTGTTCCCACTTCCATGCAGGAACTTCTAATGGTTGAAGCAATCCACTTGACTTCTTATGTTCGGCTTTAACCAACTGGCAGTTCATACATTTAGAAATAAAATTTCCAACATCCTTCTTCATACCTTCCCAGTAATAGGTTCTCTTCATATCCCGATACATCTTATTTCCACCTGGATGAATTGTCAATTTCGAGTGATGACTTTCCATAAGAACTTCATCTCTCAATCCATCTATATCGGGAACAACTACTTGTTTCCGAAGCCAACCCTCTCGATCGACTTCGAATCCTTTATCCTTCTCTGGGTCTGATCTAGATTCCAAATCTCGGATAATCTTGACAAGCTTATCGTCTCGCTTTTGGATCTTGCCAATTCTTTCCACTAGAGTCGATCTTATCGATAAGTTTGCTAACATCTCAAGTTCCAATTCACATCTAGGCCTGAAGTCAAATCCAGCCAAATACTCAAGAATCTTCCATTCTGAAAACATGGCTCCCAATTCTGCATGTCTTCGACTTAACGCATCTGCTACTGTGTTACCTTTTCTCGGAGTATAGGCTATACCAAAATCATATGATGCTAAAAACTCTAGCCATCGTTGCTGTCGAAGATTCAAATCCTTTTGGGAGAACAGATATTTCAACGACTTATGATCTGTAAACAACTCGAATCGAACTCCCAATAGGTAATGTCTCCACATCTTTATAGCAAATACAATTGCCGCTAACTCCAAATCATGAGTCGGATAATTCCTTTCATGCGGCTTCAGTTGTCGACTTGCATAGGCAACAACTTTATCTTTTTGCATCAGCACTGCTCCAAGTCCAGTACCACATGCATCGGTGTAAACCACCATCTCATCATTTCCACTTGGAATAGCCAAAATAGGAGCACTTGTCAATCGCTCTTTTAGGATTCCGAAAGCTTGCTCACACTTAGCATCCCATCTGAACACTTGGTTCTTTTTCATCAATCCTATTAATGGTGCAGCTATCTTGGAAAAGTCTTTGATAAACCGACGATAATATCCTGCTAATCCAAGAAAACTTCTCACATCAGATGCATTCTTAGGTCTAACCCAATCCTGTATTGCTGCCACCTTGGCGGGATCAACCGCTATTCCATTTCCAGAGATAATATGGCCTAAGAACCTCACTTCGCTCTTCCGGAAGTGACACTTCAAAAACTTAGCCCTCAGCTGTTGTTTTCGCAAGATTTCCAAAACAATCCGCAAGTGCGTCTTGTGCTCTTCTTCAGTTCTGGAATAAATTAGAATATCATCCACGAACACAAGTAAGAACTTGTTCAACTGATCTCTGAACACTCTATTCATAAGATCCACAAAATATGCTGGTGCATTGGTTAATCCAAACGGCATTACCAGCCACTCATAGAAACCAGATGGTGTCCTAAAAGCAGTCTTCGGAACACTATCTTAGCTACTCTTAACTGGTGAAATCCCGTTGCCAAATCCATCTGAGAAAACACCTTAGCTTCGTGAAGCTGATCAAACAAGTCATCTATTCTCGGCAATGGATACTTGTTCTTCTTAGTCACTTTATTCAGCTCACGATAATCCACACACAACCTCAACGATCCATTCGCTTTGGTTGCAAACACAACTGGTGCACCCCATTCGGACACACTACGCCGAATGAATCCTTTCTTAAAAAGGTCATCAACTTGCACCTTCAACTCTTACTGTTCGCTAGGTGCCATCCGCCTAAGAGGCATCACAACAGGTCTGGCTCCTTCAACTAGATCGATACGAAACTCGATCTCCCTATGCGGCGGTAACCCTTTGACCTTGTCAAAGACATCCTCAAATCCATTCACAATAGGCACCGATGACAGTCCATCTCGTGGAACATCCAGCGAATACATGAAGCTCATGAAGACGCCTTCTTCATGCTTACATCGTATCACAACCTTTCGCCTCTCCACATTCTCGACTGTCACCTCCAGCCTCTTACAATCAACCCTTGCCTCATACTTCCTAAGCCAGTCCATACTCAAAATAATTCCGAACCCCGCAAAGTTCAGAACAAAACAATAACAAACAAAAGAGCAAACATGACTCGATACAACTAGACCACGGCATACCATACACAAACAAGACGAACCCCCTACTGGATTAGTCACAACCAATGGCCTATCAACGATACCCGGTTCCAAACCCAACCGGCCTACAAGTTCACTACAAACAAAGGAATGCGACGCTCCAGTATCAAACAACACTCTAGCTGGAACACCACAAATGGAAAGAGTACCTTGAACTACCACACTCTTTCCCTCCTCTTCAGCAGTAGGAGCCTTCAAAGATGATGGTACAGCCCCCAAAGCATAAGCTTGCACAATCTGCCTGTCCTTCCTCGGTTCTGGACAATTCCTCTTGATATGACCCGGTTTGTCACAGTTGTGGCACTTCACCGGCACTCTCGGATTCTTGCAATCTCTAGAGAGATGACCCTTCTGCCGACAGTTGTAGCAGGTCACTTCACCCTTCGGCTTCTTCTGGCCATCCTTACTCTTCTACTGTTGCTGCTTTCTCTTCTTGTTTCCACTTTGCTCCTTGGTTATAGCAACAACAGATTCTTCTTTAGGAAACAAATTCTCATGCCTGAGAGCTTTCTCCACAAGCTTCTCAAATGGGTCATCCAAATGATCCACCAACTGCCTCCCAAGATAACTGTCCAAGCCTGTCACAAACTTCTCATTCTTCTGATAGGGAGATTCAATATATGATCGAGCATACTTAGACAAAGCTTCAAACTCAGAAACATACTCAAGAACTGGTCTTCCACCTTGCTTGAGCTCCACAAACTTCTTAAACAGAACGGATTTCTGAGCTGTAGAAATGAACTTAGCTTCAAATCTGACTTGGAATTGCTCCCAAGTAATCTCTTCTTCCGGAGTATCAATGGTGATAGAGTTCCACCAATCAGAAGCTCTTCCCTGAAGCTGTCTTGATGCAAGCTTCCTCTTAGTTGCATCCTCAATTCCCAAATCACCAAAAATCCTTCTACAAGCATCTATCCATCTCTGGACTTCTATGGTTGACTCTGTCCCTAAAAAAACCTTTCCTCCAAGAGCAGTATAGTCTTTGCACAACTTAGCAAATTCCACTGGTTTTGGAGCTTGAACTTGAACCCCAACATCTACTGATGGCCCTGGAGTTGGCATCCTTCTCATGATCAAAGCCATCATAGCCTCGAACATAGAAGCATAATCTGCAGCTCCCTCAACAGCACGGCCTCCCCTAGCAGCTGGTCTCCCTCTTCGACTCATTCCTAATATCTCAAAGAAATGATTAATATACCCTGAGAAACAACTGCATAAGGAGTTCAAATCCTTCTAAGCTACTATATTATATATAGTAATTATCCATCAAAATACAATTACGTCTCTCATACGTAGTTACGTCAGCGAGCGTTGGCTAAAATCGATTAACCAAGGCTCTGATACCAAATGTGACGACCGCCCATGACTCCTGCACCAAACAAGTAAATAGTGCGCTAAAAGGTGTGCCAGGCCGCCATGGACGATCATCAAGGTAAAGGTAAAACAGTATAGTCTATCGTATTACTCACAGCGCATGGATGAAATACAATAGAAAGTGTACATAGTGAAGCTCTATAGAACAGAATCTCATCATATAAACTCATAATAGTTTGGTACAACAATCTGAAAAGTCAATACAGCAAGCCTCACTACATAATACTCAGAGAATCATACAAACAGCGGAACATCCAGTACATATAGTAAGAAAACAATATGCAAAAGCCTCCAGCTCGTCTTCGTCATCAACAGCGTTAGTCACTAAGAACAACAACTGTCACCTGCTACCTAGTCTGCCCATCCCAACATGGATGAACAGCCTAAGGTAATAAGAGTTAAACATAAAACCTTGAGTCAGAAAAAAGTCTTAGTGAGTAGTAAATCAACTATCAAACATACCAAAAGAGCATAAAGGGTAAAAAGGAATAGGAACCCATCCATCCCACTCCACCTCTTTCTACAGTGATAGCCCCCAGACCCACTAAGCAGAAATAACATAGCAAAGCAGACAAATAAAGTAAAGCAATTATCACTCGGGTCAAGGTCGATGTTTTCCAAGCACAAATCCCCAAGACCTAAACGAAGATCAGATAAGCACCCAGAAAACATCGCTCTTGAGACCGAATGATGGTTCAACCAACATCCAAACATCCATGACTCTGGCTATCACTGTTATCATTGCCTTGATTTCACCGTTAATTGAATGACCGGCCCATTATTTCATCCGTCCGCCAAGGGCTAATGGTAACCCCAGTTCAAGACATAACTCCGCACGTCGTCATGAGCCGTGCCTAGGACTATCGAATCTGCCCAGATTACTAACACGTCATCGTGACCCATGCCTGAGACGTCGTCGTGACCCGCCCCAACGTACTCTTGCTTTGAGCATGATAGAACCTTCAATAACGATGAGATCTCAGCCTTCTAGTCATCCTCCCCGACGACTATTCACATAATAGCTCAAGCGCCTCTCAAGCCAACCATTATCAACAAACTCGGACCACATCACCGAGTTATCAACATGCTTGGAATGATCCCGTCTGGATTAAACCAAGGCTATCTCATATCATGCTTTGCTTCATCGCATCATAGCAAAGTCCCATCTCAACATCATGCTTTGCCTCGTCACATCATAGCAAAGTCCCATCTCAACATCATGCTTTGCCTCATCACATCATAGCAAAGTCCCATCTCAACGTCATGATCAAATCTATCCATATGAGCTTTATCATCCGCTTCATATGCCACAGCAGCTTTCCTTATTCAAGAGCCTTTCCACTTAGCTTTTGAATCATCTTCGACCAACTTGTCCAAATTCAATCACTAATCAATTAATCAATCAAATCAATCATTCGTCCAAGTAATCAATCATTCAATAAGATCTAAATAAACAGTTATAACAATAATGGCAATTTCGTAAATAAAAGGGTCCAAATCTAACAAGCATGAATTCTAAGTAATATCTTGATGAATGAACTAGCATAGGTTATCATATAGTAAAATGGATATCAAAGCTTTATGAACAATGGATCTACATGCAGACTTAAGGAAAATGTATGAAATCACTATCTTTAACACACAAACAAACCACCGATCCAATATACTCCTTTGGGTCCGTGTGAGAGATAACTACCACTCACCGAATCACCTAAACACTTCAAAAGCTACTAACTCCAGATCTGGACAGCAAAGGATCTAGCTTGATCCGACAAGATTTCCCTTCAAATGATGAAATCTCTCTTCGATGGATGGAGATCTTCAACTTTAGCTTTTGGGTCTTCGATTTGATCTTCAATCTTGGATGGAAGGAAGCACTAGATTAGAGTGGAGAAAAGAAGTGAAGAAGTGTTGTAGTCGAGCTCTCAAAATAGCAGCACTTCGTCGCTTCAAAATCCGGATCCCAAAAAGTGAACCAAACCCTTCTATTTATAGGCTGGAAATCCTTAAGTCGTCTGCCCCTTAAGTCGGTCACGACTCAACAAAACCCCTACGACTTACGACTCAACCTCAAGGCCTCAACGACTCAACACACACGCGGCTTATCGTCCTAACGACTCAACAGGGACACGACTCAACGTCCTAACACCAAGCCTAAGCCCCAACGACTCAACATCCTACCGACTCATCAACTCCAACCTCTACGCGACTTATCACAGGGGACGACTCACGACTCACCGACCCACGACTCAGCACTAAGTCCTAAGTCGTTTGGACGACTCAACGACTTATTATTCTACCGACTCACCAACGCACATGGCTAAGCCTTAAGTCGGTCACTACTATGAGTCGGTTTCATCCTATATGCCTTCTAATCTCTTAAGTCGGCCAACTCCCTTAAGTCGGCGACCACTATAGGTCGCTCACTCCACTAAGTCGGTGACCTTCCTAGGTCGGTCCATCTCCATACCTTTAACTCTGCTAAGCCGCTTACTCCCCTAAACCGTTAGCTCTTAGGTCGGCCAATACCTTAACCCGCTAACCATCTTAAGTGTTAGTTCCCTTAGGTCGGTCAATACCTTAAGTCGGCAACTACCACTAACTCGCTTATCCCGTTAGGCCGATAACTACCTTAAGTCGGTCACTCTCTTAACTCGCTCCACCGACCCAAACCACAACACGACCTAAGATCCCACACGAGCTAACTCTGGTTGACTTAAACAATGCAAACGACCTAATGGCAACTATTTTACGATTTGTCGATACGTAAAATACGGGTCGTTACATTTCGGGTGTTACTAAAAAAGGTGCACTAATCAACAACTCCTTCAGCTTGATAAAAGCATCCTCACACTTTGAGTCCCATGAGAAAACCAAATTCTTATTGGTAAGGCAGGTTAGAAGGGCACAAATTTTAGCAAAGTCCTTAACAAACTTCCTATAGTAGCCACCAAAACCAAGAAAACTCCTCACTTCAGTGATATTCTTTGGAACGTACCAATCTTGTACTACATCAACTTTACTAGAATCGACTACCAGCCCACGCTCAAAGACGTGTCCCAAAAAGCATATCTCCTTATGCCAAAAGTGACATTTGGAAAACTTCGTCTTCAACTTATTCCCATGGAATGTATTGAGCACTTCTTCTAGATGCAAAATGTGCTCCTCCTCGCTCCTCAATCAGGCTAAAATGTCATCGACGAATACCATCATGAAGTTATTAAGCATTCCTCTAAAAATTTGGCTTATCAGATCAACAAAGTAGGTGGGTGGATTGGTCAGTCCAAAGGGCATGACTAACCACTTATAAAGTCCGTTGAGTGTATGAAAAGTAGTCTTCTGAATATTGTCCTCGGCTACATGCAGCTAATGTAATCCGATAGCCAATTCAAGCTGGAAGAACACCTTTACTCCAATTCGCTAATCAAAGAGATAATATATGCAAGGCAAAGAGTAATGATTCTTTATTGTTAGCTTATCCAGCTCACGATAATCGATGCAATGCCTCAAAGAACCATTTGTCTTGGTGGCGCAGACAACCAGTGTTCCTTACTCTGAAATACTCCTCCTAGTGAATCCCTTCTCCAATAACTCATTCACTTGCTTATTCAGCTCACATCTTTCTTTAGCAGCAATGTACCTCAAAGTTAAAGCAACAGGTTTGGAGTTCCTCATAACATAAATCCAAAACTTGATCTCTCTTTGAGGTGGGAGATAGGTGACTTCGGAAAGACATCTGGATAGTCTCTAACCACTGGCACTGAAGCTAGCTCATTATGTGATAGGTCTAAAGAATATAGGTAACTCAACATTATTGAACCTGGAGGATCATAATAAAAATCTTGACCCCATCCACTACAAGTTCCCAAACGAACAATCTTCTGATCATAATCTAAGATCGCCCTATACATAGTCATCCAGTCCACACCCAAAATCAACTCAAACCCAGAATATTCTAAGATTAAAGCATCGCAATAGAACATAACCTTCAAACCCTTGCATATCGTAGATAAATAAACCGATCCTCCAACAGAGTTTAATGCAACAACTGGGTTTGTAACTATGCTAGTGTCTAATTCTAACTCATCTACATCTACTCAAAATAAAAGAGTGTGATGCCCTAATGTCTAATAACGTACAAACGAATAGACCATATAGAGTTAATGCACCTTCAATTACGACCTTCTTCCCTTTGCCTGGGGATGGCAATGAGGGCGGGTCTAGGGTCCAAACCTGGTTGACCCATTCCTGTTTTGGCCCGTCTAGACCCGTCCCATTAGGTCATCGGGGTGGGTAAACTCGTGACCCGTTCTTGAGAGCTTTGGGTCTAGGGTGAGGTCGGGTTTTGACTGACCCGCCCCAACCCGACCCGCATTACCGAGATCTCATGAAATCGCTTTGATATTATGATGATGATTTGTTAATATATACATATATGTGTGCGTGTGTGTGAGATTATGACGTGGATATTATAATATTCCAATCAATAAGCTATAAATCTTTTATAGTATTTAGTTGCATAATTGATAATTATACAATAACATATGCATTTTTTTTGAACTATTTGGTACAACACATTTTATTATCTTCTCGTATCATTGCAAACACATTATTATTTGTATTTAATGTATCATTTAGTAACAACAAATATAAATATATGTACACCAGTACATAATTTTGAATCAATACAAAAAACCTCATCGAGTCTTGGGGCGGGTCTACCCTGACCCGTACAGTTTCGGGTTTGGGGAAAAATTCAGGACCCGCACCGGGCCTACAGGTTGGGGTCTAGAAAACTCGTGGCAAGTTTGGGGCATAAGAAATCCATCCCATTGCCATTCCTACCCATGTTTGATAGAGGAGGCACACTCGAGATAGGAACAACATCCAGTGGGTAAGATGAAACCACTTGGGTAGAGGTCTTCGATGGTGTTGGACACCCCCTCCTCATGTGCCCGACTTGATTACGGTTGAAGCATTTGATCTTTGAGTTGCCCGTCTTGCACTCCTTCGCAAAATGCCCCCTCTTAACACATCTTATGCACTTGAACTCCTATTTCTTAATCTTCCATTGGGACCTCATTCTGCCTTGCATTGATTCTGTTGAGGTGTCTTTCCTCCTAGCTTCTTGGGCTAACTCTTCACATCTTCCTTGGAAGCAGTATTCAGCAAGGTCATCTCCACCAGACCCTCATAAGTCCCACCCGTGGGAATATGACCAAGTGCCAAACCTTGAAGAAGTTGATTCGGCCCTTTTGTAAATTTCAAAGTTTTCATGTATGGGGTATTGTTCAGATCCAAACCAAACCTAGCCAACTTATCGAACTAGTTCATGTATTCGTTCACCGACATCTCTCCTTGCTGCGAATGTATGAACTTCTTCAATTGTATTCCCTGCTCTGCCATGGAAAGAAACTTCATCTCAAAAGACCCTCTAAACTCTCCCTAAGTAATCTCTTCCTCATCGATCTCCATCATTATCATGTCCCATAAATTAAGAGACTCTCCCTTTAAATTTCAGGTGCCAAGTTGTCTCCTAATCTCATCTCTAAGACCCATCAATTCAAAAATCCTTTTAAAGTGCGAATCCATGCCTTTGAGTCCACATAAGACTCGGTCCCCACATATGGCTTCCCTCATAGACTTATAAAGTCCTTACATATCTTAACGATATCGACGGTAGGTGGGTGGGAAGGAACCACATCTTGCCCACTCTGTATGTTCCCTATTAAGATTAAACTCGACTTGCCCTCTCGCTTGCAGATACCGACGGAACCATGTTTGAACATTCATGGCCAGAATCTCAATTGCATCACTTGAGCCTTTTATAGATAGTATTGGCAAGTATAAGTGATAGCATCTTTTGTGTTATACTTATAAATATGTATATAACCTTTGAATTATATATATATACTTTTTAGAAACCATTTTGGAAAAAAATTCAAAAAAATTCAATTACGTCCTCTCAATACATTCCTAGCTCCTAAGGAATTTTAAACATATTCTCTGATACCAAATATGACAACCCGCACCTCCCGAAACACAGATCAAAAGCCTATGGTGACTTTTGAACTTGCATTGTTCCAAGAAGTGCGAGCTGTCGAGTTTTTAACCATTACAGTGACTAATAATATAAGGAAAAAAGTCTAAGACATTCTACACTTTCATATCTTACAATGAAAAGTAGTAAAATATAAATACAGAAAATAATCATCTCAAAAAAGTTATGTGGAGAGTGACGGAAAGTAACAAGCAATGCCAACACCAAGCTCACCTCTCCACGTACTAGATTTGGGCAAATCACATACTACCTTGTCCTCGTGTAGCAAGAGAAAAAGGACAGAAGTGAGTCAGATAAAATTCTGGTGAATGAGTCACATCATTAATATACGGTGATCATATGCAATTGACATCATTAATACACTATGTGACCTACGGTATCCTACTTGTTTTTGTGAACTACTCGTTAAGGTAGGTTTCTATAACACCCTAAAAATTTAATGAGAAATGTAATAAGAAAATTAAGTTAAAATAAAATAAGGACTAAAAAGAAAATTTTCACAGACGTTCGAAGTTGGCTACCATTGCGGTCGTATTAATTTTCTGTTGATTCATAAGTTTTGATTCATGACACAAGCTTCAAAGAATGTACGACAACTAAGGCGACAAAAAGAGAATACCACACTACAAAGGAGACAAGACTACAATTAAGAGTTTAGTATGTATATTTCCTATATTGAGTCTTAGAATATTGTTAAAATCATTCCTCAAGTAGTCACACACACATACAAATGTTGTACTTTTAAAATTATACACATAAAAGAATTCACTGTGCAAATAACATCAGGTCGGTCGACCGACCTGTACCCTCGGTTGACCGACCCTGTGTTATATGCACAGATACACTCTGTTTTATATATTTCAAACTCAGCTGACCGGCCCAGGTTTTACGGTCGACCGACCTGACAATAACGGCTACTTTTTGAAGAGATGCGATCATTTCATGAAGAGTAATGTCCTCTATTTCAAGAGATACAGACACAACTTTTGATTGAAACTCTTCATGAAAGATTGTAACTCTTCTACAACTATATAAACATCTTCAAATCACTTCTACAACCACCGATTCTTGTTTATAATTCTGAAATCTATTCTCTAACTATTCTCTGCAATTCAAAGCATTCATACTCATTTAATGTTACTAGAATCCTTGTGTTTAATTCA
Organism: Allium cepa; assembly: GCA_030765085.1. NCBI lineage: Eukaryota > Viridiplantae > Streptophyta > Magnoliopsida > Asparagales > Amaryllidaceae > Allium > Allium cepa. The sequence continues at coordinate 438,499,002 of CM060943.1, forward strand.
TATACTCCGATTCTACGTGATTATCTTCCTTCTAAATCTTCACACACATACATACTCTTGAGGATTTGATTATAGGAAGTTGTACTATCAAAAGACAATCCGTGTTACTCAGAACACATTCGTCAAACTATTTGTATTAGAGTTGAAGTCCTCTTCGGCTGTTGAGGCGGAAAATTCCTGTTCGGCTGCTCAGGTGTCGTATACCTATTCCTCCGGGTTAAGTGAGGGGTTTTTAGTTTAAATCCAGAGGATAGTCTGGGACTGGACGTAGAACGGGAAGTTCGAACCAGTATAAAAATTCCTGGTGTGCTTACTTTAATTTTTATTTTACTGCTATTATCAGTTTCCGCATTTATATATCATATTACACGATCCTTAGTACTACACGTACACTTTCATTTGGTATCAGAGCAAGGTCATCCTATAACCGTCACAAAGTTATTTGATATTTATTTCTAGTAATATGGCAACGACACAAACTAACGATTTTGGCACTAACACTAATACTAATTTCACAGAGGGTCAATCAACTTCACGACCTCCATTTTTTATGGTATAAATTATAATTATTGGTCAACTAGAATTAGAATCTATATACAATCTAGTGGATTTGATATCTGGAATATTATACAAAGAGAGTACATAACTCCTACTGGAGAATACTCAACTTGGAGTAACACACAAAAACTAGATGCTACATCAAATGCAAAGGCTATGAATATTTTATTTTGTGCATTAGATAGAAATGAATTCAATAGAGTTAGCATGTGCACTTCAGGTTATGAAATTTGGAGAACACTTAAGATAACACATGAAGGTACAAACAAAGTTAAATTAAGCAAAATCTCTATGTTGAAAAATCAATTTGAAAATTTCAAAATGAGGCCAAATGAATCTATAAATGACATGTACTCTAGATTTCAGGATATTTATCATGCTTTACTATCACTAGAACAAAAGTTTACTGATTTTGATGTTGTTACAAAAATCTTAAATTCTTTAACGGACGAATGGGAAAGAAAAGTCTTAGCCATTGAAGAAGCAAGTGATTTGTCAACATTAAAACCAGAAGAATTAATAGGTAATTTAATGTCCTACGAAGTAAATTTGCAGGCAAAAAGAAATGGAGCACAAGAAAAGAAAAATATGGCTTTTCAAGTAGAAAAAGATGATTCCGACTCAGATAATGAAGATATGGCAATGATCGCTAAAATTTCAGAAAGTTTTTGAAATTCAACAGAAACAAATCAAAGGGAAACAAAAATAATTCCAACAACATTTCTAATAGCAGCAAACCATCATCTTCAGCAGTGGAATGTTATGAATGTCACAAGAAAGGTCACATGAAGAAGGATTGTCCAGAACGCAAAAAGAGCAATTTTAAGAAGGACAAAACCAAACGAAGAGCTTTTTCTGTCACTTGGGACGACACTGACTCATCATCCTCTTCAGAGAGTGAAAGTGATAATGAACAAGCAAATGTGTGCTTCATGGCTTCATCAGACGATGTAAGTGATTTTACTTTTGAAGATTTAATTGAAATAAATTCTGAATTAGTAAAAGTAACAAAGCAACTTAAAAAGAAAAATAAGGAGTTGCAAAGAAAGTTAGATAGAACAGTCTTAGAAGTAGATATGCTGAAAGATGAAAAAAAAATATTAGAAGAAGAACTTGAAAATTCTCAACAGTCAAAGTCTAATTTATCATCTCAAATTTCATCAATATTTGAAGAATTAGAAATTCAGAAAAATAAAAATGATGATTTACTTTTCAAAAATAATAGTTTAAACTCTAAAATTAAAGATTTAGAATTAGAAAAATCTAGTCTTAAAATAAAATTTGATGATATTTCTAAAAATGTATCTAACTTCAATAAAGGAAGAGAGAATCTTTCTAATATACTAAAAAATTCTCAATCCTCCAACAATAAATCTGGACTAGGATTTAAGAAACAAAATAACTTTGTTAAAAGTAGAATTAATGATAATATTAAGAAGGATATTAAGAAAACAGTTTACCCAAATACTAAAACCATCAAGATATGGAGTCCAAAAACAAATAATGTTTTGATAAGGAATAAACATATCAAAATGTTCATGGAAACTGTTCATAATAACAAGAACTATATTTATAAAGGGAATTCTGAATCCGTATGGGTTTGGTTTCCTAAGATCTAACTCTTAGGACCCTAAAAAGAAACGGGTACCAACTTTTTATAAATGTTTTTACAGGTACCACATAAAAAGAGAGGAAAATGGATTTTAGACAGCGGTTGCTCAAAACACATGACTGGAAACAAAGAAATGTTGTCAAACATTATATACTCAAATGGAGGAGCAGTCACCTTCGGAGATAACTCAAAAGGATATATCATCGGCAAAGGCGATGTCAGTAGCAACGGTACCTCTAATTTACCTCTCATTACTGATGTTTTATTAGTTAAAAATTTAAAACACAATTTATTAAGTATTAGTCAACTATGTGATAAAGGTTTTAATATAAATTTCTCTGAAAATAAATGTAACATTCTCGATAAAAATCATACCACTATCTTTGAAGGAATAAGAGATAAAAATATTTATATTTTAAATATGAATGTTAACAATGATTCAAATTTATGTCTAATAGCTAAGGAAAATGATTCATGTCTTTGGCACAAAAGATTTTGTCACATCAATTTTAAAACCATTAATAAGATAGCTAAAAATAAATTAGTTAAAGGACTACCTGACATAAAATTTAAAACTAATATATTTTGTGATGCATGTAAATTAGGAAAATTAACAAAATCTTCTTTTAAGTCAAAGAAAATAATATCTACAGAACAACCACTTGAACTTTTACATATGGATCTTTTTGGTCCAACTCAAGTGCAATCTATTAATCATAATAGATATGTATTTGTTATTGTAGATGATTTCTCTAGATATACTTGGATTTTCTTTTTAAGAAATAAAAGTGATACTTTTGATAATTTTAAAGTTTTTGTTAAAAGAATACAAAATATTAAAAGTTTACAAATTAAAAATATAAGAAGTGATCATGGAGGAGAATTTGAAAATGAAGCTTTTGAACAATTTTGTAACAAGAAAGGCATTAATCATAATTTTTCGTTTCCTAGAACACCACAACAAAATGGAGTTGTAGAAAGGAAAAATAGAACGTTACAAGAATGTGCAAGAACTTTATTAAATGGAACCACTTTATCAAAACACTTTTGGGCAGAAACTGTAGCTACTGCTTGTTATGTGTTAAATCGTGTTTCTATTCGACCATTAACTAAGAATACTCCATATGAACTACTAAATGGAAGAAAACCAAATATTTCATATCTTAAAGTTTTTGGCTCTAAATGTTTTATTTTAAATACTAAAGATCAACTAGGTAAATTCGATTCAAAATCCGATGAAGGAATATTCGTCGGATTTCGGAACGAAGCAAAACTTATCGTATTTACAATAAAAAAACTAAAATTATTGAAGAAAGTTTACATGTTTCTTTTGACGAAAATTTTAAAAATATAATTCCAAATGTTACTATTGACTCTGATGATGAAACTACCCAGAATGAAAATAATAATATTGAACAAACCTTCGATAATAATCATGATATTACTGAAAATGAGAATATTACTACCAATATAACAAAATCTCCACCAAAAATTCTACGACATCATCCTGTGCAAAATATAATTGGAGAAGTAAACACGAACGTTAAAACTAGACATCAATTAAATCAAGTCGGTCATGTTGCTTTTCTTTCTAATATAGAACCTAAGAACATAAAAGAAGCATCAACTGATGATTACTGGATTCTTGCCATGCAAGAAGAACTAAACCAATTCGAACGAAATGATGTTTGGGAACTCGTTCCTAGACCTAGTGATCAATCAGTTATTGGTACTAAATAAATCTTTAAAAATAAAGCAGATGAACTAGGAAATATAACTACGAATACAGCCAGATTAGTTGCACAAGGATACAATCAAGAAGAAGGAATAGATTGCGAAGAAACATTTGCTCCAGTCGCCCGACTAGAAGCAATACGTATTCTATTAGCTTTCGCATGTTTTCATAATTTTAAACTATTTCAAATGGATGTTAAAAGTGCTTTTTTAAATGGTTTTATAAAAGAAAATGTTTTTATTGAACAACCACCTCTTTTTAGTCATGAAAAATTTCCAGATCATGTTTATAAACTTAAAAAGGCATTATATGGTCTAAAACAGGCACCACGTGCTTGGTATGATCGTCTTAAAAGTTATTTGTTAGAATCCGGTTTTGAAATTGGTAAAGTAGATCAAACACTTTTTATAAAGAAAACTAATAAAGATATTTTAATAATACAAATATATGTTGATGATATCATTTTTGGCTCAACAAACGAAAAACTTTGTCAGGATTTTTCAAATATAATGACAAATGAATTTGAAATGTCTCATATGGGAGAATTGTCATATTTTCCTGGATTACAAATTAAACAAATTGAAAATGGAATTTTTATTAATCAAGAAAAATATTGTTATAATTTAATTAAACGATTTGGTCTGGAAAACATTTCTGCCAAACCAACACCAATGAGCACAACGATTCATCTTGATAGAGATGAAGAAGGCATAAGTATTGATCAAAAACTATATCGTAGTATGATTGGATCGTTATTATATTTAACAGCGAGTCGACCTGATATTATGATGAGTGTTTGTCTATGTGCTCGATTTCAAGCAAATCCCAAAGAATCTCATATGCAAGCGGTTAAACGAATTATTCGCTATTTAACTAAAACAAAAGATTTTGGACTATTTTATCCAAAAGAATGTCCTTTTGAATTAGTCTCTTATAGCGATGTTGATTTTGGAGGAAGTCGGACGGATAGAAAAAGTACGAGCGGAACGTGTCATTTCATTGGACGTTCCTTAGTCTCTTGGTTTAGTAAGAAACAAAACTGTGTCTCTTTATCAACATGTGAAGCAGAATATATATCTGCTGCTTTGGCATGTGCACAAGTTGTATACATGCAACAAACTTTACATGATTTTAACTGTTTTCTTAAAAAATCTATAATTTATTGTGATAATTCTAGTGCAATAAATCTATCAAAAAATCCGGTAAATCACTCTCGAACAAAACATATTGATATTCGTCATCACTTTCTTCGTGATTGTTTGGAAAAAGATATAATAAATTTAGAATTTATTAATACTGAAAATCAAATTGCAGAGATTTTTACTAAACCACTAAATGAAAATATTTTTATAAAACTTAGACGAGATTTAGGAATAATGTCTATAAAAGATCTCTAAAATGAAATATGCAAAAAATATTTAAAATAAAAATAAAAATTGTTTATTTCTGACCAAAGTGGAGCTCGAACTCATGACCTATGACTTGCTTGTATATTGATATGTTATAGCCACTTGAGCTATGAGTATCTCCTGGCATAGTTTATAATAAAACATACATTATTTAGCTCGTTTTCGAATAAACCTTATTTTAGCTAAAAAATTTCAAACCTCATATTATTAAACCATATTTTGTTTGAATTTTGATAATCATTCATAGGTAAATCCTGTCCTCTGGTTTTTTAGCTAAAATTTGATTATTTATACCAATGTCTTGTTTCTCGTACAATCACATTCAAAGAAAAACTGTAAAATCAATAAATTCATTAACAAAATGTCTTCCAACAACAATTCCGAGAATTCTCGACTTTCGTATTCCTCTCCGGATGACGATTTTTCCGATCGTATCCAAGAAAATGGTCCTTATCCAACTTTTCCTATGCCAAAACGAGTACTGGATTTCTCGTCTCCTCATAACAATCCTCAACATGGATGGAAGCCATGGGGAGGGTCTCATACAGGTTTTACTCCTAATAAAAAGAAGGGAAAGAAAACCATTGAACTATCTCCTTCTACCAAACAAAAGATCGATGAAATTCATCATTATCAGCAACAACAAATTAGTATGCAACGTGAACTTTACTACGAACAGAAAGTCATGGCGAGACGCTTGAGCTTTATAGAAAAGATCGCCATGAAATTCTGTTCATCAAGAAGGGATGATGTAGCTGAGTCATTGTTTCGACCTTCATCTTCTACCCCCTATGCTCAAACTCCATCAACCCCAAAATGGTCACCGATTAAATACAATCCCTCACCAAACTCATGGGAACGTAAATTTTAAACATCCCATCGGTGACTTATATATATTATTATGTCATATTATTTATTTACAAAAGTTGTATACATTTTATGTATTAATAATAAAATTAAATCTGTCCTTAGTGCATATATACATGGGTCGGCCGACCGAAATCCCTGAGTCGGTCAGCCGAACCCAGGCCGAAAGACTGGGTAGAAAATTTTTCAAAGAGTCGGTCGACCGAAGACCCTGCTCCAGTCGACCGAGGCACTTCCCGAAACTTTTCAGGCATATTTTTTAAAAGGGTTCGGTCAACCGAATACCCTGAGTCAGTCAGCCGACCGCTTCCCGAAAGTTTCAGCACTATCTGAAACCCAGGTCGGTCGACCGACCCAGGCTATTCGGCCGACCGAGCGTGTTTTTCTGAGGCAAAAATACTTCATAAATTAACTCACCCACTCACCTTCTCATCCACTCCCCCAAATCAGATTTTTGCCCTAGCCTCAATTTCAAACTACACAAATTTCATCAATTCTTCAAATGGCTCCTAGAAAGAAAACTAAAACTGCTGCTGGATCATCATCTTCCACTCCAGTAGACTCTATCATAGCTTCTTGGCTTGTTAATGATGTTGCTCTCCAAAGATGGATTCAACTTCAAAATGCCAAAATATTTGAAGAATCCTTTGTAAGTTACCCTGATTTTGCTTCAAATCGAATTGAAAATGTCGCCCTTGATAGTGGTCTCGACACTTTCTTAGACCATCGGAAAAACAATTTGAAAATTAACCATATTATGGTTAAACTATTCCTAGCTAATCTAAACCTCGTCAACCCTCCAAGAAACACTGAAAATTGTGTTTGGACGTCGGTTTGTGGTACTCAAATTTTCTTTTCCATAGACCGCATTAATCACATCTTAGGAGCAAGGTCCGGTGGTATTTCCTTACACGATATAGATTGCAATATTTCATCTAGAGATCATATAAGTCATCTATTTTTTGAAGATGATGCTACGGATTTTCGACAAACTTCGTCATTAAGGCCAAAAGCTAGACTCTATCATCGTTTCATGATGAAATCTATTATTCCAAGGGGAGGATCCTATCACTTAGTATATCCAGAGAATTTCAAAGCGTTGTATGCTATTTGTTCAAATATTCAAGTTTCTTGGTCTCAATTAATCATGATGAGCTTCTATCTTTTAACCAAGGCAAAATGCTCCATATTTATTATGGAGAATACATCATGAGATTAATAAATAGCTTTGTCCCAAACGTTCCTGAATCCGAAACTTCCAAAGTTCGTGTCTTTGATTCAAGGACCATCAAATTAATGAAATTGCCTGATGCTCCTCCTAGGATAATACCTTTTACTCACTGGCGTGACACTCCTCGAGAACAACTTCGTCGTAGTTCTTCAACACCTCAACCATCAACTCGAACTACGGAACGGATTGCGCGCCAACATTCTGTGCAAAGACCACCTCCCGGCTCAGGTACTCAAGTGGCAATTGATATTCTAGCTCAAAATCAACTTGCCTTGGATAGACGTCTACGAATAATTGACGAACGTTTAAAGAAGATTAAAGGGTTTTTCGTCAATCTATAGGATGCTTTATCATGTACTTCTGAAGCAGGTTCCTCTTTTGTTGCTCCCGGAAAACGACCGGCTCCAAATTTTTCTTGGTCCACTTCCGACAATACGAGTTCTAGTACTTCGACAACTCACACGTCCACCGCTCAAAGGCGTGGTAAGGAACTTACTCCTACGGAAGAGAACACACGTCCAGAATTTAGGGATACAGATGACGATGAAGAATAATCTTTTTTTTCAGCTTATTATTTCCGTATTAGTTACATAGTATCTTTAAAAACAATTTGCTTTTCCTTTTCGACTATTCTATTGTAATGTCATTAAATTTGCTTATTTATGTTTTGGATATTCATATGTTATGTTCAAAAAGTTTCGTGTTATTATAAGTATTCCTTTTTGACGATGACAAAAGGGAAGAAATAGTTGCACACTAACAAATGTTTTGCAGACAAGTCGCTATATATTCAGGGGGAAATTTACATTATTCTTCGCCATATCAATATTGTCATCAATCAAAAAGGGAGAGAATGTTGATTCATAAGTTTTGATTCATGACACAAGCTTCAAAGAATGTACGACAACTAAGGCGACAAAAAGAGAATACAACACTACAAAGGAGACAAGACTACAATTAAGAGTTTAATATGTATATTTCCTATATTGAGTCTTAGAATATTGTTAAAATCATTCCTCAAGTAGTCACACACACACAAATGTTGTACTTTTAAAATTATACACATAAAAGAATTCACTGTGCAAATTACATCAGGTCGGCCGACCGACATGTACCCTCGGTTGACCGACCCTGTGTTATATGCACAGATACACTCTGTTTTATATACGTTTTCAAACTCAGCTGACCGGCCCAGGTTTTACGGTCGACCGACCTGACAATAACGGCTACTTTTTTAAGAGATGCGATCATTTCATGAAGAGTAATGTCCTCTATTTCAAGAGATACGGACACAACTTTTGATTGAAACTCTTCATGAAAGATTGTAACTCTTCTACAACTATATAAACATCTTCAAATCACTTCTACAACCACCGATTCTTGTTTATAATTTGAAATCTATTCTCTAACTATTCTCTGCAATTCAAAGCATTCATACTCATTTAATGTTACTAGAATCCTTGTGTTTAATTCATATACTCCGATTCTACGTGATTATCTTCCTTCTAAATCTTCACATACATACATACTCTTGAGGATTTGATTATAGGAAGTTGTACTATCAAAAGACAATCCGTGTTACTCAGAACACATTCGTCAAACTATTTGTATTAGAGTTGAAGTCCTCTTCGGCTGTTGAAGCGGAAAATTCCTGTTCGGCTGCTCAGGTGTCGTATACCTATTCCTTCGGGTTAAGTGAGGGGTTTTTAGTTTAAATCCAGAGGATAGTCTGGGACTGGACGTAGAATGGGAAGTTCGAACCAGTATAAAAATTCCTGGTGTGCTTACTTTAATTTTTATTTTACTGCTATTATCAGTTTCCGCATTTATATATCATATTACACGATCCTTAGCACTACACGTACACTTTCATTTTCTAGACAACTTTCATATATAACGCTTTGTAATATGAGTCAATACATAAATGTTATGGTCGTTGGAAAATCAAAGATCGAATAAAAACTTAAAATTTATAATTCACAAATTTATGCTAGAGCCGGTCAACCCGTTAGAGTCAAAGGTCGACCGATAGCCGTCGATCCGGGAAAGGCAGCGGTCGACCATGAGCCTTGTAAAATCGAATGTAAGCCGCTGCTTCGTGGCGTACTCAAATGGTGGAGATTAATCACTTGGTTGCCAAACTTTTGATGACCATGCCTAATGACCCTAAATATTCTTTAGACTAAATTTAGTGGCCTAAAAATATTGTTAAACCCTATAAGTTCTAGTCTAACTTAACCCTAATTCTCATATAACAATTTAAAGTAATGAAATTCTATCAAATCTATCCTCTTCCTTCACTCTAAAAATTCTGAGAAGCCAAATAAAATCAACCTAGAAGAAGACAAGAATCCGAATCAAGGCAAAGCAAGTGGAGATAACACTCGGAGGGGCGACTCTCAGGCAAAAGCAAATAATAAGAGCTTAGGCTTGAGGTAAGTGTGAACAATTTTCATAAGATGACTGTTACAGTTAGTTTAATATCTTTTAATTACTATAGGGTGTTAGAAATCTAATTTGAACCATATAAAACCCTAAATTGGAATATGCAAACTAGACTAGAATTCAACCACAGTAAACCCTTAAATTGATATTGATGTATGCACCTCTTTCATAACTAAATTTGTAAATCCTAAATCATAAACTCCAAATTAAATTGCAAGCTGAAATATCGACTGCTCATCTAATAATTAGGGTCCACCAATAACTGATAATGACATTGATTAAACAGTAATTAACAATTGACAATGAAATTAATGCAATTCTAATTTTACTACGCTACAAGTCGACCCTAAAACCCTACCGGCCGATCGTTCTTAAGGAAAATTACTGATTCGAACCTTGGCCTAAGGCCCTGGTTGATAATAAAAATTATATAATTTCAATTAAAAATTATATAAATAAATTTGTATTAATCATTTGATTATGTTTATTTTAAGTTTTTATATGTTTTATTATACTTGATACTAAGTTTAATTAAACCGTGTAATTGTTATTTACATTTAATAAAAAAGTTTGAATTGTATTTAAAATGCTAATCGTTATCAATTTTGAAGTTAGCTTGTCGCTGAAAAATCGAGATGGTAAAATAACTATTAAACTGTATAAGATGAATAGAATAATGATTATATGAACTAACTATAACAACAACTGATATTGGAAATGAAAGACAAAACTGTCATGTGAACTAGCTATCACAGCAACCGATATATTTTAATAGTTAATTGTATAGTCATTTATTGTATCAAAATAATATTAAATGTTAATCCTTTTTTGATATAACTTGCTGTTATATTATCAGTTGATGAAATACAGAATAATGATTTTAACATGCAGTTGTTGTTTATACTTTTTTGTTGATATAATTGATGTAATAGCAACATATCAGAATAATTGATGTTGCTTACAAATGAAATTGATTATAACTGATATTGATGATAAGCAATTGCGTAATTGATAATACTAGGTTAACTTGCTGTTAACATTTGATAATCGAGTTGTGAACTAACTATTAAACTGTTATGTTTTATCATAATAATGTTAAATGTTAATAAGTACCACTGTCCCAGTGGTTAAGTGATTTGATTTTGGTGTGAGAATTCGAAATTTGCATTGTGTGATTGAAACATATATTGAAATGTGAGTTGTGATATGTTGTCCCAGTGACATGTTGTATCTAAGTATCATTTCAAAAAAAATGTTAAATGTTAATCCTTTTTTGATATAACTTGCAGTTATATCATCAATGGATGATATACATAATAATGAATTTATTTCATGATATAGTAAGGTTTGCAATCCTTGAGTTTATTTTAAGTTTTCTAATCTCGAAATCATTTTATGAAATCCTTAATTTAAAACAAAATTTTCATTTCAAAGAAAAGCCTTTCTCTAAACTCTATGATAGAAATAATGTCAGGAAGTAACCAAAGTAATTGCAATAATGAGTAAAATGATTTGAATTAATTTTGAATGCATATTTCCTATTATACAATTTAGCTAAAAAGATAGATGTAAATTCATATATTGTGTCAGTATTACAATTGTGTATTAGCGATCTTGACAAATGAAACACGGCTATTACATAACTGTATACTAAATGATCACCTGAATGAAACTTTAATTAATTATTCATGTTTCATAATTTCTCTATATCAAAACCTTTTTTCATGTATTTCTTTAAAAGCACTTATCATATTGGCTTATGGAAAAGATAGAGCTCTTATTGATCATATTATAATGCTTTCGTTAGGTAGAAATATTTTGATAATTGGTTAGGAATGTCTTCTTCCCTCAACTATTAGTTTTGCAACTTCTAGCCTATTTAGATTCAAAGTAAATTTCAACCAATTTTGCAATTCGGTTACATTTTTTCTTGATTTTTTATTTATTTCTCATTTCATTTTATTCTTTGTTCAAGTTTAGAAAAGCTAATTTCAAAATTTTGGATTAATCCAATTTTTCATTACAAGCTAAGTTCGAATATTAAATATATAAAATACAGTAATTCAAGCATTAAATAACCAAAAATATTTAATAGATATGAATGAACTGAAGTAAATTGACAACAATTAATAGCATTAAATATTGGATCCTAATTATTGAGGTTAATGCATTAGCTTGGCTACTTTGAAGATGAATTTATTCTGGACGCTGTTAATTTTATACGAGTGTTACTACACGTGCTTTGCATGTGAATTATTTTCTACAAACTATATATAACACATTCAAGATGGTGAATGATTTATTTAAATACTTAACTTATTTTTGCGATAAAATCATGTGTAGTTAGTTTGATTTTTTCAATCCTATAACATCTAATTTTTTGTTAGTTTGAATTTTTATTTTTATTATTTGCTAATAAGGGTTGAATTTGTAAAAGAAATTTATTTGTTAGATCCTATTTTTTAGGTAATATTTATAAAGAAGCATTTTTTTTAATTGGTAAAGAAAGTGTATTTGTTAGATCCTATTTTAAAGTGATATTAAGATTCGATTATATATTAAAAGGGGCATTTTTGGTAGTTTATGTTTACATCAAAAAGTCTGACATCAAAGATATTACAACTATTATTAAAGATGAAGTTTTGTTTTCTGGCATAAATCACACTCTGTATTGTTTTATAACCTCTCTTCTATCACTTTTTGCACCAAATTCTGAATTATTTGGAAAAATTATCAATGATAAAATTATTTAAAAGCTATAGATTATAATATGTTATGTAAGAAATGAATAAAAGAAAGTTATTATCGATAAATTGTGAATTCAAATCTTATGTGTAATTGGATATCATTTACTATTACCACCAATGGTTGATATTATAATCACATGTGAAGTATTTATCAAAATCATGAAAAATGGTATATATGGCTTGGAAATAGATTGTTTTATCTATTTATACAAAATTATAAAAACATTATACAAATTAAGTACACTTCAAACTCACATATTATCTCTAATTAAATGTAATGATTTTCAATTTTGATTTATTTTTAATCTATACAAATAACAAAAAAAAATCAAATACACAACCAATAATATTAACATCGTTTTTTCATATATATATATATATATATATATATACAATAATGATAATTTTCATCATGGAGTACATCATAGTTATTCAATTAAACTATAAGAACATTTGTGAGATTTGATTTTAGAATGTCTAAGCTGTACCACTATGATGAAGGTCATTAAAATAATTTGTAGTTTTTGTTGCTGAATAACGAATATACTCCATATAAAATTAAGAAATATCTTCTTATGAAAATAATAAGTAGGTAAACTCAAATATATTTCTGTATATAATATTTTGCATTAATATTATACATATATTTTTGTTGTTTTATCCATCTAAAACAACTTAATGTATCTGAATGATCCTCTAACTGAACTCAACAGGACCAAAGCTAAAAAGCTTGATGTTTGTTGGATAATAACCATATATGTTAACCCAAAATGTAATTTTTTAAAGATTCTGTTGTAGATAATTAATGTTTTTTTGGATTGCCGTAACTGCACAATTAATTGATACAGGGGGATTTTTGTCGATCTTCATGATATTGTGATACTGCTAGCTGGAACTAGAAGCATACAGGTCTTCTAGGGTAAATTTTTAGACAACATTTATCTATTCAAATATTGATCCCTTGAATATTATATCCAAGTATTTTGGGTAGTTCTTACTTTTTAATAATGGACAAGGATCTGAACAAGAGTAGCAATTATTGATTAGTTAAATCGGTATAGGCACATTTAAAGCATTACTGCTAAACTTCATATAAGTTTGATCACGTGCCATTTTACCTTTCCATTCTTTCCAGAAGTTATGCACTACTCCCCTTTGCATTAAAATTCACTTACGTTTATTCGTTGGGTGTGTTATATAAAGAGCTTTATTTTTTAATGTCCAACAAGTTTTATTCGTTCGTCCTTTTCCAAAAGAGCTATTTTTTAATAAAAAAGGAAACTTGAGAAAAATGATGCAAATAATGAAAAAAGGCCAGTGGCGACACAATGCTTCCTCATTTTTAATTTTCAAAGGTGATGAACCTTCATGACGTATATCATTAGATCATTTGTGTGGATGGTATCATGTAATTAATCGTTTTTCTTATCAATGACAATGCGAGTAATAAATGAGATTGGAACGGTTATGAGATTCATTTCTTTCCCACTTGGAATTTCATGGTTACTGATTAATTAATTTATTTATCTAAGGTAAGAAACTTTTAGAATGCGCACTAAAGGCGCAATATTTAAATCAGACACACGCCTAATTTCATAACAAAAGTAACGCTTTTAAATTTATACGTTTTCTTATGTAGTAAACATACGTTAAAATATTCCATCAAATAACGCTCCATTTAAACACAAAATTAAACAGCTTATTAATACACTATTTATTACTTAATTTGAATTTTAAATTTGTTTACAATGGTTTGGTTTACTTAACATATAACAAATAGACTGATGTATATACGTAAAATTTATTCCTTTCACAATATTTATTACTTACTTTAAAAAGTATACAACCAATATCAGTAAAACAACCGCAAAATAAGTATTGTACATGTATATATTTTATATAAAAATTTGATTTTATTAGCTAAGGTATGAAATTTATGAGCGCGTACTAGATGCAAAATTTTAATTGAACGTACGCTCAAATAATCGACAAAAGTAACGTGATTAAAACTATTAGTTTCTCATTTATCTCTTTTACCCAATATTAATTTCTTAATTAAAAAGGTATAAAACCAAATTCAAAAAAATCAAAGTGGAATAAAATGTTGTATGAAATATATTCAGTTAAATTAAAAGATTTGGAAGTTAGAATTTAAAGTTTTAAAATTTCAATTTATGTTAAACTTTTAACCAAAATAAAATTATAGAAATTGCTTATTTTAATAATATTTTGGGCGATGATTTATAATAATTTTAAAAGTTCAACATTTTGAAATATTTGTTAAAAAATTTAGGCTGCTACACTCTCCCCCACTCAGAACTTTTCATCCTCGAAAAGAAACGAAAAAGGGAAAAACAAAGAAAGATAAGATAATAGAGCAAAGTACCTGAAATAAATAATTCCGGATTCGAAGCACGTATGCTCTCCTCCATCTCACAGGTGCAATCCCGTTCATCAGTGCTCCACTGCACTTTGACCAGGCGGACAGATTTTCTTCTTAGCTGTTTTGTACCTTGATCAACAATACGAAGCGGCTTCCTTTCAATAGTTAGGTCAGGCTCGATGTCTAAACTATCAAGAGAAGAAGGCTGGATAATAAGAGATGGATCATGCAAACAACGTTGAAGGTGGAATACACGGAATACATTATGTATTCCAGCAAATTTCTTGGGCAAATCCAGTCGACAAGCAAGAGATCCAATCCTTTCCAAGATGCGGAATGGACCGATGAACCTAGGAGCAAGCTTCCCTCTACGCCCAAACCGAACCACATTTCTTAAAGGAGAAACCTTAAGAAAAACTAAATCACCGACAGCGAACTCCAAGCTCCTTCTACGACGATCAGCGTACTTCTACTGCCTATCCTGAGAAATCCTTAACCTTCTCTTAATCTCCTCAACCTTCTATGAAGCTTATAAAATCATATCAGGACCAAGAACTAAGCGATTTACGGATTCAATCCAGCAGGATGGAGATCTACAGGGTCGTCCGTAAAGAGCAGCAAAAGGGGACATCTTAAGACTAGCCTGAAAAAGATAGAATGAGACAGATAGGGGATTAAGATAAGATAAGAATGAGGATAGGAATTTATACCTGATAACTAATGTTATAGGTAAATTCCACAAGATGGAGATGATCTTCCCACGATCCTTCATAATCCAAAATACAAGCACGAAGATGATCCTCTGGAATCTGATTCACCCTTTCTGTTTGACCGTCGGTCTGTGGGTGGAAAGCAGTGCTCAGATTTAGATGAGTATCCAAGGATTTTTGGAAAGCTTTCCAAAATTGACTGGTAAAGATAGGGCCTCGATCAAAAACGATGCTAAGGGGAACACCATGGAGGCGAACGATCTCCCTCATATAAATCTAAGATAAGCTCGAAGACGTACGAGTAGCCTTGACCGGAATAAAATGAGTGGATTTGGTCAGTCTATCCACAATAACCCAGATGCTCTCATTTCCCCTCGTAGATCTCGGTAAACCATCAATGAAATCCATAGAAACTTGCTCCCACTTCCAATCGGGAATCTCAAGAGGCTGCAACAAACCCGGGGTCTTCTGATGATCAGCTTTGACTTGCTGACAAGTCGCACACCTACTAACAAAGATAGAGACTCGCGCTTCATGCCTCTCCACCAATAAAGCTTCTTTAAATCCTAATACATCTTCGCCATACCCGGATGAATGGAAAGTCTGGATTGATGGTGTTCCCGAAGTAACTCTTGCCTCAAACCGTCCACATTCGGGACACAAATCCGATTATTAATCCTTAAAATCCCTCCATCATCAATCTGAGTTCCATTACCCTTCGAACTACTACCACCAACCTTGCTACGAACAGTCTCCTTCATGCGTCTAAGCATCTCATCTTCATCCTGCTTAGGCCATGATTCGATCAAAAAGAGGAGAAGAAACAACAGCTGACATAACAAGGACTTCTTCCTACTCAACACATCCGCCATAACATTTGCTTTCCCAGGGGTATAGTTTATGTCAAGATCATAAGAAGTAAGAAACTCGAGCCACCAAACTTGTCTCTGATTTAAAATCTTCTGGGTGAAGATATATTTTAAAGACTGATGATCAGTGAAGAGGTCAAACTTAGCCCCCAAGAGATATGTCTCCAAAGCATCAATGCAAAGACAACGGCCAGCAATTCTAAATCATGAGCAGCATAATTTGCCTCATGGGTCTTCAACTGACGACTAACATATGCAATTACCTTCCCATCTTGCATTAATACTGCTCCCAAACCCTCGCGACAAGCATCAGTGAATACCGTTAATATCTCATTTCCATTCGAGACGGTAAGCACTGGTGTGGAAGTAAGCTTATTCTTTAACTCTTGGAATGCCGCTTTACACTTATCGCTCCAAATAAACTTAGCATTCTTTCGAGTTAGGGCAGTGAGCGGTGCAGAAATCCGAGCAAAGTTCTCAATGAACCTTCGATAGTAACCGGCAAGGCCCAGAAAACTACGAATATCAGTTGGAGTCGTAGGTTCTTCCCAATCCTGTACAGAATAGGGAGAGATAAGGACTCCAGAAATGGCAAAGTGATTAAATTTAAAAGAGAAGAAGGGAAAGACTTACATTGATCGCAGCGATCTTTGACTAGATCAACCGAAACTTTATCACTAGAAACAATATGTCCGAGAAACCGGACTCCCGCTTCCCAGAAATGGCATTTCGAAAATTTAGCCTTCAATTGATGTTTTCAAAGAGTCTCTAGAACATATTTCAAATGTGACTCGTGCTCTTCCTTTGTCTTTGAGAATATAAGGATATCGTCAATAAAGACTAGAACAAATTTATTGAGCACATCTCGAAAGACACGATTCATTAAGTTGACAAAGAAGGCAGGAGCGTTAGTCAACCCAAAAGGCATGACTATCTATTCAAAGAACCCATTTTCCGTACGGAAAGAAACAACGGCTCCATAGAGCTGATCGAACATATCATTTATGCAAGGCATGGGATATCTGTTCTTCATAGTGAGTTTATTCAGCTCTTGTAATCAACACACATCCTGAGAGCGCCATCAAACTTGGTGACGAAAACCACGGCTTCTCCCCATTCGAAAAAACTAGGTCTGATTAGACCCTTGGCGAACAAATCCTAAATTTGCTTCCTTAACTCAACATTCTCGCAGGGTGCCATTCTTCTCGGTGGAAGAACTACAGGTCGAGCTCCCGGAATAAGGTCGATACGGAAGTCAATTTCCTGCTTAGGAGGTAAAGAAGTGACTTCACCAAATACATCGGGATAAAGTCTGACCACATGAGTCGAGTCAAGGTTACTAGGGGATGAATCCAGAGAATAAATGAAACTACCAACGAAATCCTGGGGCAAACTACACTGAATCACTAAAGAATCACCCTTATCAACAACAAGTGAGACAGTTCGGGAACTACAAGAGATACGGGCATCATGCCTATCCAACCAATCACCTCCAAGCAGTAGATCGAAAGCGTCAAAACCCAGAACATAGAAGTCACCAATGAATCGATAATT
This sequence comes from Allium cepa, assembly GCA_030765085.1. Taxonomy (NCBI): domain Eukaryota; kingdom Viridiplantae; phylum Streptophyta; class Magnoliopsida; order Asparagales; family Amaryllidaceae; genus Allium; species Allium cepa. The sequence continues at coordinate 438,517,122 of CM060943.1, forward strand.
ATCGAGGAAGAGTTTCACATTCCTACAAACCTTACTAAGGTTCGCAGGGCCACCAATAGGATTTGAAACGCATAAAGGCACAGAAGCGTACTCTGGAGAAAGAAGACTCTCAAATTTATTACACAGGTCAACTGAGATAAAGCTATGGGACGCCCCAGTATCGAATAAAACACGAACAAGAGATTCAAACAAAGTAAAAGAACCCTAAAGTGTACGTTGAGAATCGCTAGGAGCAGGAGCGGGTGTAGGAGCGGGTGCAGGCTGTGGAGCGGGGGAGGATGCAGAAGTAACAGCGAAAATCCCTGATGCCTTGCCCTTTTTTTGAGTAGGGCGGTCTCTCTTGAAATGTCTCGGCTGAAGGCAGATGTGGCAGAGGTCTCGTCTAGCCAACTAAGAAGGAGGTGGAATAGCAGCACCCAAAGTAGGACAGCTATTTGCGTAATGCCCCTTCTGGTGGCATCTATGGCAAGAAATGGCGGATAGGTCCACAGGCTGCCTCTGGGATGACGAAGATGATGATCCAAGCCCTGGAGTCCTATTCTTCTTATGACGGCAGAAGTTGGACTTCCTTTTCTTAGTATTCCCAGAAGACTGAGGTGGTGCATACTTGACCGTAGAAGGAGCTCTAGAGGTAGAATTCTCATACCTGATAGCCATGTCCATCAGAGCGGTAAACGTACCATGCATGTGGGTAATAAGGCGATCGTAGTACTCGGGACGTGCACGGGCAATAAACTTCTCGTTTTTCTTCAGCGGAGTGTCTATCAGATTAAGGCCATACTGCGATATCTCATTGAATTTCCTTTCATGCTCGGGAAAGGACATATCGTCGTGCTTCAAATCCATGAAATCCCGATACAGCTGAGACTTCCTAGCATCGGGCATCCATTTCGCGAGGAAAGCATCACTAAAGCATGATAAGAGATATAAGATAGATTTCAAAAGGGAGGAAACTGAACCATACTTGGTCAACCGAAGAAGATACCTAAATTGTTCCCAAGTGATGTCAGCCTCAGCAATGTGAGTTGTAATGGACAACCACCAATCCAAAGCTGCTCTCTTTAATTGCCAAGCTGCTAGTTGACGCTGTTGGGCATTCGTTATCTCAAGACCGGAGAAAATTCTCTCCAAATCTCTCAACCACTGCCGAGCTTCAATTACGCTCTTAGAACCTGTGAACTTGATGCCACCAAGCTTGGTATATTCCTTACAAAGCTTAGAGAACCTAACTGGTGCAGTGGGTGCAGGAGCTGGGGCAGCAGCTCGTCCCCTACCTCTGTTATTTTCTCGATTCATCCTGAGAAATCAAGAATGAATTAAAGGACAGAGGAAAAATAGAGGCAAATATATATTAGATAGGATAAAGTTTAACTAGAACAATCATTTAACAAAGGACCTAATTATATAAGATGGAGAAAGGGAAAGAAGTAGTTGGAAAGATTGATTTCAAAAACAAGAAATTTTTTACAAAAATTACTTCTTTGAAAAACCCTTTAAAAATCATTTTATACTTTAAAATACATTCACTTACAAGGAAAGGATTCTAGAAGTTGACTTCACTCATTCTAGGGTATTTCTACCCTATCTCTAATGATTTTTTTCTCCTCAGGCTATGGTTTGCCTAAAAACCTCGCTACGATACCAACTGTAACGACCCACTATTTTGCACCATTCAAATTCGAAAATAAATTAAAACATGTCAAACTTGAATAGTTCAAAACAAAAGATTGTAATAAAATTGGAGCAAATGAAATCAAATCACAGAATCACAGACACAGAAATCAGAATACTCGCAGCGGAATTAAAAACAACTTAGTGGTTCATGAAGCCACTATCAATAGTCTCAAAATAAGTATTAAGTACATAGTCTTAAGCCAAACATAGTTTGAAATCACCACAAAAATCTCAATATTCAATTGTCTCGATTACAAAAGCTAAATTAAGAACTGAACATAAACTTGACAGCGGCTGGAAAGAGAAAATCTTCAGAATTCCTAGCTCCGTAAAAAGAGGTCCGAACTGATACTCAGGCTGACCCGAGCGTAAAAAAAAACATAAACACTTGAGTCAGGACATAAATACTTATACAGTGTAAGCTAATTCAAGTGAACTGTAATATAGAGCAAGTAACTTAAACGATGCTTGGGACCGCCCATCCTCTAAGGATCCGTTAAACTATTTACTATGTAGTAATACTTCGCTATTATAATAGTGTCTATATCAAAATAAACTTACTTTTAAATAGCATTAAGGAGTTACCCAATCTCCCCCCTTAACACAATAATAGTCCCAGTAGTGCATCCTGTATCAGCGCATCTCCAGATCGAGAGACTACCCTAAATACTCCACGGGCTACGGGAGAAAACCAAACTCGTACAAGGCTCGCTATGGTAGGTGACACGGCACAACTAGGCAATGCCAGGGTAGATATACCAATTACGCTTCCGGACCGGTGGTAACGCGTAGCTGCTACTACCGCCCACCTCGAACAACACTCCCAAATCAAAGGTGTGCATCAAACAATCACAAAGTAATAGAATGACATACGAAGAAGTGCGTCCGATCAAAGGTGCTACCTCATCAATCCGTCGATCACTCATGTTTTAGCTACCTTATGCCAACTCACGGGAGTCGGGTCCACGTATTTACCTCAAAAGAAACGTCACCACCATCCTACTTCATTCTGCAATCTCCACCGCGTACACGGTTGTCAAAGTGGTTTTCGGTATCGATAGAGAGTATGCCTATATCCGATTCCGGTCTCTTTAACAGCCAACGTTATTATTACCCGTGGTTATAAATTCCAAGTATAGTTTATTTTTCAATCAAAATACTTTATTTTAAACTATTTAAGTGTGTAGTTATTATTCTTACAAAAACCAATATAAATTCCAAAGGTTTATCCTTAGTTTATTTGCATCAACATACAACACTTGCAAAGTGCGGTAATACCCCTTTCCACAAATTTAAGTAAATTAAATTTCAGACTTCAATATAATTTCAAAAATAATTAAACCTTAATTTAAACAATTTATCTTAAAGAAATCATAATTTTAATTTAAAAATAGTCATTTAAATTACCCAAAAATTTATGATTTTCATAAAGTAAATTTCACGAACAAATATCAAATTTCTCAAGGCTTTGCTTATTTAAGTCAAATGCCCAAATCTCTCTTCTTGGTATCCAAAAATTACTTTAAACATCAGGTTTAATTATCATTTCCAAATGTAACTTATTTCCAATTTATTTCTTAACTTATTCTTTTTCTCTTAACCCAAACTTCATTTTTCTAAGTGTAGTTATACTCAAAATTATATTTTTATGTATTTATTTTATTAACCATTTACTTTATAGAAAATTTAAATAACACCTTATTTATCCATTTAAATTCAATTTACATCAAATTTATTATACTTTATTTACTTAACTTAAATTTCATCCCTTTACAAAATCAATTTCGAAAATAACTTTTATATTCCACATTCCAACTTACCCCTTTATTTATTTATATATATTTAACTTGTATATAAAATCACAAAAAATCATTTTAATCAATTCAAATCAAAATAAAAATATACAAATTTAAAATACTTAATTTTTCCAAAAAATATATATAGATATAACCACGGGCCTGTATAATATTTTCTACCCTAGGTCAAGTGGTACGGATAATATATCATTTCAATCCGTAAATTTCAAAGAACACCAGGTTCTATCATTTCAAACCCGCAATTCCAAGTTAAATAAATAACTAAATAAATAAATATCGTTCAGGCCTATCATTTCAGCCCGTAATGATCCTATTCTACAGGGAACTTGTAGTGTGATGAACAGTAAATAAATAAATAGTATAACAACATAAATATAACAGTAGATAATAAAACTGATGATGTGTAAATGTAATAATATGGATTTTAACATCATAAATTTATATCGCAGGCAAGTAAAAATAAAATATAACCATTTTACAATTACACTTGTTATTAATTTACAGATCTATAAGTATGTTTGTCAGGTGAGAGTACTCACCTTTTCGATGCTGGAGTTTTGATACAAAATAACGAGTATCTTCACCGGAAAGCGTACAGAAGGCGCGATCAATTTTCAACGGATGTGACACCCCGATTCCGATCTTGAACAAAATAAAACGAATAACTAATTACGCGAATTTAAAACAATCAAAGCAAATTTTAAATAATCAAAAATTGGAGCGAGATCAAATAAGAGGGAAATTGGCACAATACGCTCGACCACTTCACCACCCGACTTGAGCCATATATCCAAGTCTCGGCCTATCTATATGCACACATTCATGCAAACCAGGGAAAATTGAAGATATAGGTTGCGTTCAAAATACAAAGGTGGCGAATAAATCTTGGTTCACGGTTTTGGTCAAATGCATCATCGGTGCACGGCCTGTACATGCACCCGTCTGTGCATCCTTATCTGAGGGCTCGGCAAAGCATGGGCTATAACTCTAAGTGGCACAAGTAATAAACTTTTTTTTTAAGAAAAGTGGTGCCTGTATTATTTTCTCATTCCTTTAGAGCACAGGTGACTAACAAAACACGCACGGTCCCAGCTTCACCTGATGGAGAAAGAATGCATGGCTCGACCATGCACATGAGGTGATGAACTACTCAGTCTCGATAGCTAGCTCAAGGCGCAACAAAAGGGATGGGAGGAGGTTTTGACGGAGAGGGGTGCAGGCCGGTCGGTGGGTTGTGGTGAAATGGCAGAGCACAAAGAGGACAGATAACAAGGAAAAAAAAGAAAAAAAATAAAGAAGAAGAAAATAAAGCTTTGAAGCCATTACCTGATGAAGCTTCACGCACGAAAACAAGAAGATGAAGGTCACAAATGTTCAGTAATAATATGCGTGGGTCAGAATATATACATAGGGCAGCTCGCGTAAATCAAGGAGGTTAAAGTGTTAAGAAATCTTATTTTGAACGGTAGGGGAAAAAGTGTGTGATACTTTGAATTTAAAGGAGGTAATTGCATTGAAGACTTAATCAAAGGAACACAAGAAATAAGGGTGTTTGATCATTATATCATTCAAAGATTTTATACCAATTTTAAAATAATTGAAGCAAAAGAAAAGTGTAAAATTTATACGCGAACGACAATGCGAGTAATAAATGAGATTGGAACAGTTATGGGATTCATTTCTTTCCCACTTGGAATTGCATGGTTACTGATTAATTTATTTATTTATCTAAGGTAAAAAAAATTAGAATGCGCACTAAAGACGCAATACTTAAATCAAACACACGTCCAATTTCGTAAAAAAGTAACGCTTTTAAATTTATACGTTTTCTTATGTAGTAAATGTACGTTAAAATATTCCATGATCAAATAACGCTCCATTTAAACGCGAAATTAAACAGCATATTAATGCACTATTTATTACTTAATTTGAATTTAAAATTGTTTGCATTGGTTTGATTTACTTAACATATAACAAATAGACTGATGTATATACGTAAAATTTATTTTCATTCACAATATTTATTATTTACTTTAAAAAGTATACAACCAATATCAGTAAAACAACCGCAAAATAAGTATTGTACATATATATATTTTATATAAAAGATTTGATTTTATTAGCTAAGGTATGAAATTTATGAGCGCGTACTAGATGCAAAATTTTAAATGAACGTACGCTCAAATAATTGAAAAAAGTAACGTGATTAAAACTATTCGTTTCTTATTTATCTCTTTTACCCAATATTAATTTCTTCATTATAAAGGTATATAACCAAATTCAAAAGAATCAAAGTGGAATACAATGTTGTTACGAAATATATTCAGTTAAATTAAAAGATTTGGAAGTTAGAATTTAAAGTTTTAAAATTTCAATTTATGTTAAACTTTTAACCAAAATAAAATTATACAAATCGCTTATTTTAATAACATTTCGGGCAATGGTTTATAATAATTTTAAAACTTCAACATTTCGAAATATTTGTTAAAATTTTTGAGCTGTTACATTTCCTGTATTATTTTAGAAAACTAGCGCAACTATTTTGAAGATGTAAAATTGGAGGTCGAAAAGAATATTTATTGGCTGTGAGCTTAAACTTTTAAATAATTGAGGAAATAGAGATAGAAAAGTAAGAATAGTGCTAGTTTGCTAGTTTAAAACAAACGTCTCATATTAGAAAACAACAAATGAAATCATTTTAAGTTCAATAGAGTACTGCTTATTACATAAAAAATGTTAAGCAACTTTATCTCTACGAAGGCAATGATGAATGACACAAAATCGTAGAAATTACTGTTGAATTCGATTGTAGCGTTACAACTCACTAAAGCATTATTAATGCAACACTCAAGCAAGTTTTTTCTTTATGTGAATGACATTTTATTTATATTTTACAAGGACATTGGTCGATGGAATTTATCCATATCTACTTCTTTGTGTAATCTATTAAGTTGGGAGAATTAAAATTTTAAGTTTTAATAACAATAAAAAACATGTTATCGTGTCATTTCATCAAAAAATTGGTTATTTGATAAGAATTTACACAAATATATCCAACCTTAAAATTGAATATGCAAGGTAAGATATTTTTGAAATGCAGTTGAAACCATAGTTAATACATGCAATCATTTGTTATCTTGTTAATGAAGGTATCTTATTTCTGCAATGACATTACGTTTTTTAATGTATTAGAATTGAGTGCCTTTGGAAAATGAAATGTTGTTAAGTATTGGTGAATATTTATCTCTACTTAAATATGCGATGTACTGATTCATGAATTTTGAAGTGAGAAAATTTTAACCGATTTTGATAAAAAACAATTTTTAGCTCGATAATGATTCACGAATTGCTTTTTTCCTTGATTTTCGGTTTCTTTCATCAAAGAGTTTTAATTTGCACGTGTTGGATCCTTCAAGAACATGAAGTCCCAAATCTGAATGAATTATTTCAAAATGTGAACAATTAAACATGGAGAGAAAATTGACGAATACCTTATCTTATGATGGTTTCCTACATATATTTTTATATGGCATACATGTACGTTGAAATTTAATACATCTTTCCAAATTTTAACCTCATAAGTCCGTATAATTTCATTGAAAGCTTGAACATAAACGTAGCATAGGTTTCAGTGCATTAGAATGTCACGTCTATATAGTATCACAAAAGTTTCTGGTATCACTATGCATCACTAAATTAGCATCACAATGGAATCACTAATTTTTTAGTGACGATTTTTCACTATGAGCTTTTGATGTCGTTAATTAAATTAGCAATGACATAATGATGCCAAAAGCCTATTAGAAAACTATAGCTTTGTTGTAGTGTACAAACTAAAATCGCATTACACTTTCAATTATGACATACAAAATTAAAGAAATGAAAAACCCCAACAATTAAAAGTCTTATTAATATGAAGCAATTCGATATATCCATCAAAAAATATGGTGATCATAAACAAACGTACATTGATAATTAAATGAAATCTTCAACTTAGTAAATTACTAATCTTCGACCTGTTTAAGAGAAAAAAGGCATTTTATACATATACTACACTAAATCATTTAGCATATGTTAATTTTGGTTCAGGTGTGTCGATAAAGTAAGAAAAAAGACATGCTTTAAATTTAAAACAACAAATATGGACCTGAAGTTAATATTCTGCTGTTTATTAACTTTATGCATGGATGAAAAATATAAACAAAATAATTTAGTTATAAAAATTATTTTTATAAAGAAGTTGATTAAAATATTTAAATCAAACTAATCGATGGTGCTAATTCAACAAAAAAGGACCAATCGTATAATACTTCAAGCATTCTCATCAAAATAGTTAGGTTGTGAAAACAATAAAGCTTGTTCAAAGTAAAAAAAAAGCAAAAACATTATTATAAAGAGATTGAATATATTGCATTTAGGAGAAGTGGAAAAGAAACGAATCAAATGTATTGGTGTTTGATCATTCTTAGCCATAAAGCATATAGTAAAATTATTTGTTCATCGACTCATACGCGATTAATTGTTCTTGACTTTACATATATATTGTTCAGTTAGTTGTAGAAAGCAGTCTGCTGTTGCCAATTGCTCCTATTTCTTTTCAGGCCATTTACCATAGGCTTTGCTCAGATTTTTTTTTGTCCTTGAGCTGCAGATATAGTGCAGGCATGTCCCAAGAATTAGGTTGCTAAGCCCAATAATGACCCAAGAAGAAAATAACTGATTGCCTGTGTTCAGATCTGAACCCTGCTCCCTTAAGAGCTCACCCGCATAATTATCCACTTTACAGACTACATTTTTCTTAAAAAAGAGAGTTTCAAATTTTTTTTATATAGTTTTTTCTATGTAGTTGATAAACATAATTATTGTTTTCAATAATTATACCCTAATCCAAAGAGCTACCCAAGCCCAAGAACATCATGGGCTCCCCTGACCGTCACCGCTTATGTATTAGGGTGATGTTACGTGGTTTTCATGCTTTGCCGTAATTATTTCATGCAGTTCGGTTTCCCTTCTTTTTTTATTTTTTTATTTTTCCAAATAAGCTACAGGCTTTTTTTTTGGGCGCCGTTTGAACGAAAATAAATTCATTTAATGTTATCGTTCTATACCGATGATATATAGAGCTTTATTTTTACAATATTTTTTGACACGTACGGTTCGCGCACATGCACATAAAAGCCGTTTATAAAATTTAAAACTTTCATGTAGTTTGATAAAAGTAATTTGAAAAATATAAAGGATAAAAGTAAAATTTTCTTGTTGGTATTGGGTTTGAATTTGTAGCATTGTTATGTTTTAAAATTTTTGTGAAGGTAAATGTTAATTTTTGTTCACGGTTGAATTCGAACTTCTCACCAACTGTTCGTATATAAGGGTATTTTTGAAATTTTAAGATCGGATCAAAAAATTATATTTTTATTCCAACTACTAATAAAGTATTGTAATATATATTAGCAATATGGATGAGTATGCTAAATAACAAAGGACATTATTGCAATCTCAGTTGTATTTGAACTCTATAAATGGAGAGCTCTTTTGTATTGTAATTAGATCTGAATATATAATAAAAATGTCTCTCTCTAATGTCTTCTCTTATGAATTTTTGTTGGTTTAGCTACTTCCATACATAAATCATGTGATGTGTACGCATGAAGTTATTTTGTTTAAATCTTCTTTATACTTTGGTTACATTTTGTACGTTGAGATATTTATCCTCTTATTCAGGAACAGTTTGAATAAGCATTTCTAAGCATCATATTTTCATCTACTTTTACTCGTTCTTTCGAAATATCTACTGCGTAATTTTACCCTATAAATATTCTTTTATAGGCTAGTTCTAGTACACATGTTATTAGGTTTTACTTGTAGTACAAATTTTATTATCTTTCCTATCAACTAAGATGCTTCAATGCTTCGTCTCTAATATGTTTAGTTGATATGATGATGTAACATCAAGCATGATGTAGTAACTTTATTTTATTAAACGTCAATTCATTAATACTTTCTTTGACTTATTTCTTTGTAATTGATTTACTATTTTTTTTAATCTCTCTTTTTTTGTATAAACAGGGTAAAAGAATACATAACATCTCTCTACTTATATTATTATTTTATTTTTTTTAGCTTCCGTTTCTGTAATGCTACAGTATCATTTTAAAAAGTCTTCGTCCTTCTTCTCACATCTTATGATTTTTACATTTAAAAATAGTTAAATGTTTAGTATACCTCTATCTTGTAAGTTAATCCATTCTTTTTATTAATAGTTTTTCATCCTTATGATAGCGTTGGCTATGTTATTTTACTGGGCTCATCGTTCCTAACTGACAATATGTAATACTTACATGCAAACATTTTTTCAATTTGGAATTCTGACATTAAGATGTCTCACAATCAAATTAACACAGACGTGAACTGCTTTTGTCTTGCACTCAGTTTTATTTACATACCGTTTATGTTCACATTTCCGTACTCTGTCTTGGTTTATATTTATAAGACTACACATAAATTTCTTTTTTTCCTTTTCTCGTCTTCTTTACAGCAAACAGAATTCATGGCAAACATAGCTAAGCTTGAATTCAAATATTTGGATATATCTGGAGATAACTATTTGTCATGGGTATTGCATGCTGAGATACACTGCTCATGGGTATGAGCATTACGACTACTAGAAGACGGTCATACTTCCAAATACTAGGGAAGGATGGTTGAGCCTGATGTTTCAAGACTTTAAATCTGAAAGAGAATATAATTATGCTTTGTTTAGAATTATTTCTAAACTAAAATTATGTGGAGAAAAGGTAGAAGATGCATAAATGCTTGAAAATATATTTTAATATTTAATGCCTCCAACATACTTCTGCAACAGCAATATCGAGAGCATCATTTTACAACATATTCTGAACTCATCGAATATTTACTGATTGCTGAGCAAAATAATGAATTCCTTCTTAAAAATCACTGCTCAAGACCAACTAGTTCGGCTGCATTACCAGAAGTTAATGCTAATTTTGCCCACTCCGGAAGAGGAGGTTGAGATAGAAGACGTGGTCGTGACCATGGACGTGCATATTACTCCAGTAGAGACGGTGGTTTTAGAGGAAACAAAACAACTAACTTTAAAAAGAAACAAAAAAAATGAGCCTGAAAAGACTAATGATTCTACTACAAAAAATAGAAAGCACTATGAGGAAGTTTGTTATAGATGTGGACGCTCTGGTCATTGACCACGTACATGTAGATCATCAAAGAAAACAATTGAAGAATACCAATGTTCGAAAAGTATTAAAACAAATAACACTGAAGTATTGTTTGATTACACTAACTTGATGTTAGATGATTTCTTTGAAGATGATGATGGAAATTTCATAAATGATAAAAATCTTAATGCGATGATTGATGATATGACCGATGTGATCAACTAGAAGTAGCCTGAAGCTTGTTGTGTGGTTTTTTCATTTTATTTTAGTTAGTTTGAAGTTGATGTTTGTTTGTTTGTTTTATTAGAACCAGTTGAAATAATGTACACTGATGGATATTGATTTGAATTAGTAGTTTGCTTTGTAATCCCTTTTAGAAAAAAATTAGCGTTTATTTATGTTTAGGATTATTTTCAATAATTGACTAACTATATTGTTTTTTATTCTTAAGATATGGACCATTAATATTTGAATGATGATATATGCCTGTTAGACAGTGCAACTGCTCATATGATTTTGAAACTCCAAAAGTTTTTCTCTTAATTATTTGAAAATATTTCAGCTAAAATTTCCACCATAGTTGGGTCTGCTGATATAATTAAAGGGTTTGGAAGAGCCCATATTGTATTACCAAATGGTACACATGTCTTCAATCAAAATGCATTATACTCAAGCAATTCTAAAAGAAATCTGCTAAAGTTTAAGCATATAAGAATAAATGGTTATCATATTGAAACTGTAAATGAGAACAATAAAGAATATCTTTGTATTATTTCTAGAATTGAAAGTCATAAATTTATTTTAGAAAAAATTGAAACAATTTCTACTGGATTATATTTCACGAAAATTGGCATAGTTGAATCTCATTCTATAAACATAAGGTAGAAGCTCACAAGTACAAAGACACTGATTCTTCGGCATTATCGCTTGGGTCAACCATGATGCGTAAAATCGTTAAAAATTCAAGAGTGCATGATTTACCAAACCAGTTGAATTTACCAAGTGATTATTTATGTGCTCCATATGCACAAGAAAAATTAATCACTAGAACTTCATATAGTAAAATCACTTCTAAATCTCCAATATTTCTACAAAGAATTCAAGATGATATATGTAGCTCAATCCACCCAGAATGTGGACCATTTAAATATTTTATGGTATTAATTGATGTATCAACTCTTTGGTCACATATATGTTTGATTTCTACAAGAAACATGGCATTTTCCAAATCACTTGCTCAAATAATTATATTAAGAGCGCACTTGCCTAACCATCAGATTAAATCAATTCGACTAGATAATGCAGAAGAGTTTACTTCTAAGTATTTGATGATTATTATCTATCATTGGGAATTGAAGTTGAACATCAAGTAGCTCATGTTCACACTTAAAATGATCTGGCATAATTATTAATTAAGCATTTACAACTTATTGCAAGAACGTTGCTTATGCAATCAAAACTACCTGTTTCAGTCCGGGGACATGCAATTTTGCATGCATTAAAATTGATTAAAATTAGACCAACGACTTATCATCAATTTTCACCATCATAGGTTTTAATCGGATCCCAATCAAATATTTTACATTTAAGAAAATTTGGTTGCACTGTGCATGTTCCAATTAGTCCCCCACTTCGTACTAAAATGAATCCTCAACGTAGATTGGGAATTTATCTGGGATTCGATTCACCGTCGATCATTCGTTATCTTGAACCTCTCATGGGTGATGTCTTCACTGCAAGATTTTTAGACTGTAAATTTGTTGAGATAATTTTTCCACCGTTAGAGGTAGGAAAGACTATTTCAGTAGAACGACGGAAATATCATGAAATGATCCATCTATGTATCATTTGGATCCGCGTACCAAACAATGCCAATATGAGGTATAAAGAATTTTCCACCTTCATATATCGCAAACTCAAATGCCTGATGCATTTAGTGATGGTGCAAAAATAACTAAATCTCACATTCCAGTAGCCAATGCACTAGCTAGAATTGACATCCCAAAAGGACCAAAAGCAGAAAATGAATCTACAACAAGACAAAACCGTGGAATACCAATTGGTTCAAAAGACTTGACGTCACCCACCGAAGAGGTTATAAATGATCTAAAAGATAACTTAAATGAAAATGTCAATTCTCCGAAAAATACCAAAGAAGCTATTATCCCAAAAGAAATAATAGAAGCTTCCAAACATAAAATGGTACCTAATAATAATGAGATCTCAATATTTTATACAAACTATGGTGAAATATGGGATCGAAGTAAAATAATAATTGATGATGTATTCTCATTCGCAGTTGCTACTGAAATAAATGAAAGTCATGACTATAATAAGAATAATTATAATGAACCAACTAGCATAAATGAACGTCGAAAAAGACATGATTGGCCAAAATGGAAAGACGCTATCCAAGTTGAGCTAGATTCACTTCAAAAACACAGTGTATTTGGACCAATAGAGAAAACACCAGAAATGTTAAACCAGTAGGTTATAAATGGGTATTCGTTAGAAAATAAAATGATAAAAATGAAGTCGTAAGATACAAGGCACGACTTGTCGCACAAGGTTTTCTACAGGGACCATGTTTTGATTTTAAAGAAACATATTCTCCTATTATAGATGTCATGACATTTCGATATCTAATAAGCCTTGTAGTTTCTGAAAACTAGATAGAAGATTAACTGATGTTGTGACAGCTTATCTTTACGGTGAATTAGATACAAATATTTACATGAAGATCCTAAATGGATATAAGTTGCCTGAAGAAAAATCAAAGTCGATATACTCATTAAAATTGAGATGATCACTATACGGTTTGAAACAATTTAGAAGAACGTGGTATAACCGTCTTAGCTAGTGAATATTTGGTAAAACCTAGATATAAAAACAACCACATTGTCCATGTATCTTTATAAAGAAATCGGTAAAAGTTGCTATCTTAGCAGTTTAAGTTGATGATACAAATTTGATTGGGACTTCAAAAGTGATTGATGAAACAATAAATTGCTTAAAGGAAGAATTTGAGATGAAAGATCTTGGCAAACTAAATATTCTTTCGGTCTACAAATCCAGCAAAGTACTAATGGCATACTGATCTATCAGGAAAACTACATTGAGAAAATCTTGAAGCATTTTCAAATGGATAAAGCATATCCACTTAGTACGCCTATGGTTGTCAAATCTTTGGATATTAAAAATGACCCTTACCGTCAAAAAGTAGATGATGAAAATGTGCTTAGTTCAGAAGTACCACATCTTTATGCCATTGGTGCATTATTATATTTAGCCCAATGCACGAGACCACATATTACATTTTCAGTGAATCTTCTAGCAAGATACATTTCAGCACCAATGAAAAGATACTGGAATGATATAAAACATATCATGAGATACCTTCATGGAATGACAAATTTAGGCTTGTTTTAATCTAACATAGGTAATAAACCAAATCTAGTTGGCTATGCTGATGCAGGTTTTCTTTCTGATCTACATGAAGCAAGACCACGTATGTGTTTAGTAACTGTAATGTAGCTATTTCATGGCGATCTAATAAGAAAACGTTGGTAGCAACATCATCCAATCATTCTTAAATACTAGCGCTACATGAAGCAAGTCAAGAATGTATTTGGTTAAGATCGTTAATTGAGCATATTTAAAATACGTGTCAGCTCCCCTCAGCTACAGAGGGATCAACTATTATTTATGAAGACAATGCAGCTTGCGTAGCTCAGATTCAGGTAGATTACATCAAGGATAATAGGACGAAACACATTTCTCGTAACTTTTTCTTTACACACAAACTACAAAAGGACAACAAAATAAGGGTGAAACAAATCCAGTTCCAAGAAAATCCGACAGATCTATTCACAAAGGCACTTCCAAATTCATAAGATGATGTGTTAAATTGATCTACGTCGGCTGCTTCAACAGACTAACTGAATAATGCGTTATAAATTAGGGGGAGCATTCAAAAATATGCTATAATGTACACTATTTCCATCACTAACATTTTTTCCTACTGGGTTTTTGTTAGTAAGGTTTTGATAAGGCATTATGTAATACCTCTAATTTTTGATAACACTATTCATGATATTTAATTAGATAAATTAAATATAATAATGTAAATAATTAGTGTGATAAGGAGATTGAGATATGAAAATAAACTAAGACCATGCTTAATAAATTAAATGAACTTAAGAATGACTTATAGGCTAATAAATTTACACAAGGGCATATTAGAAATTAGCCGCACCTTATTACCATAACCCTTATGTATTTTCATTCCTTATACCATTCACGTTCATTCTTCTCATTTTCACAAAATTAATTAAACGCAAATTAATAGAGGACCCGACCATTAATAAAGAAAGAAAAGGAGGAATTCAACATAAATCCAGGAATTCAAGCTTAGGGAAAATTAATCTCAATCCAATCTCCTTATCATAATCAAGATGAATAATAATTTACACTATCACTATTTTGTTTATAATCATTTTTTTTGAGATTAAGATTGAATCACTTTTTATAATGATTTGGATGATGATATGATGGGATCATAACATGTTGGGTTTAAACAAAATTATTTAAATATGATTTTTCACCGTTTTAAGGGTAAAACCAATTATAATTGATTTCGAATGCCATGAGGAATTTATATGTTATGTAAAACATGATTTTGAAGTTGGGTTTTAGTTTGATAATTTTTCAAGCAATGGAAAGATTATTATGAATTTTCAAAGGAAAATATGGTTATTAATTGAGTTTAGAAATTTATTTTAGAAATTATATCGAGAATTGGGTCTAAAATTTAGATATGTTAGATAACTTTTTAAAAGTGAATTTTTGTTATTTTTGAGGATTTCCCTAAGTGATTTGCTATGGAAATTAAATTATCTTAGAAGAGGGACTTATTTGCATTCTTGGTTTTGCTTAATGGAAGGGCTTATTTGTTAAATTAATCTTGGTTTAGATCTGAAATTATGCGGTAGTTATTTTGGTAAAGAATTTGAAAAGTTGAGGCAACCAATCACATGTTTACACATGGGCAGGTTAGTTAGAAAGTATTTGCTTTAATCGGCATTAATCAGCTTTTACCCAGAAAAGTGGGTTCCGGCTCTACTAGAAGCACCTTTCGACTCATAACTTCTGCCTTCAATCAAGTCGAAACCCCACAAAGCTGAAACTAATACACAAGGTATTAATGTTGGTACATAGCGGATTGGAGGAAGGCAGAAATCATAGTGCCGTAAGCATAGCTTCAGATGAGGTCGAAACCTTAGTTTTACTTTCAATTGAAAAAGCGCCTGCCTTGTTTCATTAAAAGCTTTTGAAGGAGTCGAAATATATGCTTTCAAAAGGGGTTTTCTAAATAGCTTTTGAAGGGGTTGCTATTTTATCTTTTAAAAGTATAGGCTTTCGAATGGGTTCCTTTGTTTATGAAATGATGCTTTCGAAAGTAGTTGTACCGACTTAGTGGAAACCCAGCCATTGTGCTTTTGCCATTCGAGTGTATTGAAGTCATCAATGCTTTCGAAAGGGGTAGCTTTTGTTTTAAAAATATACTAAGCCATTTTCTAAATGCTTCCGAAAGAGTTCAAGGGTTTCGAAGGCAATGACTTCGAAAGAGGGTTTGATGTTGTTCTTTAGAGTTTTTCTTAAATGTTTTGAAGCTTTCGAAAGGATGGTGCCGACGCCATCAAATTTTCTCCAAACAATTTTAATGAAGATAAAAGATTTCGAAAGAGATAGTTTCGTATGTATTCACTTTGACCCAAAAGATGTTTTTGAGTAAACCCAATGGTTTCGAAAGGGGTACTTTTATTGGTTTCGAAGCTATGTTTCTATGGATTGTTAAAGATTTTGGTTTCAAAAGAGATGATTTAAAGAGCTTCAAAAGGTTTATATGTGATATTTTGAAAAGAAGTTTTCTATACTTTTGAAGGAGGTTATCCGAGGGTTTCGAAAGTAATGTTTTAAAGTATCGAAAGCCTTGGTTTCAAAACAAATAACCCAATCTCATTTTAAAGGAAAATCATAGCATAAATAAGGAGATTTGAAATGATTTTCAGTATGGAGTTTTCGAAGGAATTTTCTTGATTAATAGGTTAAAGGGATTAACCAAGTTATTAAGTTTGCGTCTTCATATATGTACATATTCACATTATAATGGACCTATAAATATATTTTAGGGAAGGGAAGAATAACCTGTTAGGTTGATCCAACAGTGAATATAATTCGAATTTACTCCTAAAAGAGTAGAATTGCATCCAGGAGGTCAGATAGACTAGAATGTATGATGCTTAAATATTGAAGTTGTCAGATAGACAGGTTCATAGTAAACTCATGAAAACTATGTTTGGGAAAAGTTATTGGCAGAGGCCAACAGAGTCGTAGTAAACCCATGAAAACTATGTATAGAAGAAGTTGTCAGATAGACTGGTTCATAGTAAACCCATGAAAACTATGATTGGAAAGATTTATTGGCCAGGACCAATAGGTTTGTAGTAAACCCATAAAAACTATATCTATATTAAGTTATCGACATATGTCAATAGGTTCCTAGTCAACCCATGAAACTAGAATAAGAGAGAAGTTATTGGAGTTGCCAATAGGTTCAGGGAGAACCCATGAAATAATGATGTTATAGGAAGGGGCCAATAAATTCATGGTAAACTTATGAAAACCATGAATAGAAGAAGCTATCAAACAGATAGGTTCATAGTAAACCCATGAGAACTATGAAACTGGACAGGGAGTACATAAACTTAAACAGGTTATTAGTCAGCCCATGAAAACAAATAGATTAATAGTGGCCCTAGAAACTATAAATGAGATAATTAGTCAGAATGAATTGGGATGGGTAATCCAGAATTGATTTACTTTTTTTGCATATCATCATATTATTTTGAGATGTTTTAACCATTGTGGATGTAGGATTATATGGTTTTGTAAAGGTTTTAAGATACTAGTAAGCGGAAAACTCGTTCCGCTAAGCGGCATGGTTTCACTGGATATCCAAATGGTTTGAGATGGTAGATTATTATTGATACCGAACTTTATGTCCGACTCATAGTTTATGGTTTTTTCCCTTAAGCTCTATGGTACTCAATTGATTTTGAGTAGTTTGAGTGTTGAGGTTTTCAAGTACTTCTTAGACGAATAAGCTTCCGGAGACGTGTAGGAGGCATGATAGCTATCTAGAGTTCTCTTTTATTTTGATTCCGTTGTGTTGTTGTTGTAAAGGCAAATTTTTTTATTGTCTATATATACTCTGATCATCCAAGGGGCATCTTCATATGTTGCTTTTGGCATACTTTGTCATAAATATATTTTCTCTGAACGTGGTTCTCATATTAGGATTGTGTAGTGAATTTGAAATGTTTTGGAATGGAATGTGGAACTTGTTTGATGTTTTAATTTTTTTTCATATTCATGTATTACTGCTATATCAATGTATCTAACATTACCGTATTTGATTATCGAGAATTAATAATTATGGACGACTGTAGCATCCATAGCCTTTAGTTTTGGGCCTCCATGTAGGGGATGTTACATGTTGGTATCAGAGCATAGGTTTACAAAACTTAAAAGAAATTTAAACCTAAAAGATTTTTAAACGTAATCCAACGAATCTGTAAATAAGATCGGGGTTTGGGTTAATGTTTTAGTAACGTAATTGTATTTGATATATGTATATAAATACGTATCATACAAAGGTTCGTATGCAGATTTACGAGAAAGATGATATAAAAGCAGGAAACGGAAGAGGAAATCTCAGAGGAGGAAGCACCATAACCAGTGGAAATGTTCGACCAAATACTAGGAGGAACCAAGATCGACATGCTAATGCTAACAAAAATGCTGATGCCAATGTGAGTGCTGGAAATCCACCAGTAGATATGTGGGCGGTGTTTCAGTTATTCATCAATATGATGCAAGTAGGAGTTCCCGCTGGTGTTTCTAGAAATGTTGGAGGAGCTAATCATGTGGATGCAGTTGGGAATAATTATGCTAAGATGAGAAGAGATTACACCAGCCTTGTTGGAAAGCCATTTATTGGGACGGAGAATGTCATAGAGGTAGAAAATTGGCTATTGCATTATGAGCATATCGTTTCTGATTTGAGTTTAGATGATGAGCAGAAGAGAAGTGTGACGCCCCACCTCTATACTCATACTAGCCAAGGACACTATGGGGTAATGTCGTCAACTAGCATGAAGAATATGGCTGTTGAGGAGCGACCATCTGTGTAATTGCTTTGTACGAGTACCGATATGTCAGAAATTATTACATGCATTTCGTTTCAAGAGGAAATCTGACACATCAATTACAGACTCAAAACTACTACACAGTGGCTACGTGATCTTCGAAAACAAATATAAAATAAGCATAACACAAAATCAGTCATAGATATTCATATCACTAAGGCAGAAACAGATATGAATACAACACATAAGAGTGTACATCAAAGTAGTGGTCATATAAATTCCACTACATCACAAAGAATATGTACAAGTGCTAGATAAATGGATACGTATACATCAAGGAGTCTTTATCTCGAATAAAACAAAAATTACTAAGCTAAGTAATTAGCCAAAAGTCAGATGATGGACCCTGATAAGAAGTCAAGTAGAAGCACCTGAAATACCTCAGTCCGACCCAAGTATTATTTAAAAAGAAAATAATAAACGGGTCAGTCTAGCTATAAATATCATATAAAACGAGATAGGATAAGAGATATGACAAAAAGTATGATAACAATAATGTCATACTATGATAAGTATACATTAAATAGCAACAAAAATCATACAATATCTCAAATTTTCTCAAACACCAAAAAGAATGTCTTATTCTTTAACATATTCACCAAACCACAAATATTGATAAAACTTATCAATGTAAATCGTAAAAAGTGGTGAAGCACAAATCCTAAAAATCATCAATTAGAAATCCAAAAAACACAAAGGGGGAGGCCTATCACAAACGGGAGCATGAAAATTCACCAACATGTGTATCACAAACGAGACGCTATCTCATAAATCGAACATCGACACACCTAAAAAGATACGCCCCATGCACTGTCGAACATCGATGCACCTAAAAAGATACGCCCCATGCATAGTCGAACATCGACGCACCTAAAAAGATACTCCCCATGCCTAGTGGAACATCGTCACATAAAAAGATACGTTTAATGCAAAGTCGAATATCAACGCACCTAAAAAGATACGCTCCATGCCCCGACTTCTCAAGTTGATTGCTCCACGAAAGGTCCAAAGACCATGGGTCGCTAGCCCATAAAAATGAGACGAAACTCCATAAAATCTAGGCACAGTCCCCCACGGGGACAAAGAAACATCGC
Source organism: Allium cepa (assembly GCA_030765085.1). Lineage (NCBI taxonomy): Eukaryota > Viridiplantae > Streptophyta > Magnoliopsida > Asparagales > Amaryllidaceae > Allium > Allium cepa. The sequence goes on from CM060943.1 coordinate 438,537,173, forward strand.
GTATCGCTAGTCTAGACCATAAAATGATCATCACTGATCGATAAGTGTAAATTATACTGAACTAGTAAATAAATGAGTTTAGCTTCATGTCCCATAACCACTGGCTTAACTTAAATATTTACGAACAAATTGTAGATTTACACTCGAAAATTATCATAGGATTTCAATCGAACAAGTCCAAAAATTAACCGACGAAGTAAACGCAAGCGTTTCATACCACTTGTTTTGCTAAGTCGTTTAATTAGATTTCTCATACGAACGAGGTAAAGGATTATATATACTAATAGATTGGAAAACGATTTTAAAACGAGTTTTGTATTAAAATAACGTTAAAATCATTTTTTGAAAGAGTCTGAATATTTACTACTAGTATAGAAACCTTTGCATTTTAAAAGTGGCAAATCATAGAAAACGATTGTAAAAACAATCGATCATCAAAAAATTCACATACGACGATGTGAATCAAAACCATGAAAATCGATGTCAAATCCATCGAATGGATATTGCCAAAAATCCAGGAAAGAAGTCACCAAAGTCGATAATAAATAACAACAACAAATCGGATCAACAAAAATCGATAAAAATTGGAAATCCACTCAAAAACAACCAAAATAAGCAAAATTGACAGTTCCAGACATCTGGTAGGTCTAGCCAGACATCTGGCCCTAGGTTCTGCAAATATATGTGTTTTTGTCCTTTCTCTTTTTAATTCCAGAACGCATTCAGACGTTTGGATTTTTCAACCAGACGTTTGGATTTTGTTCCAAACGTCTGAATTTTAGCTCTGCGCTTTTTTCTTTTCCAGGGACACCTTTCCAAATGTATGGATATTTCAACCAGACGTTTGAATTTTGTTTCAGATGTCTAGATTTTTTTCGGATGTCTGGATTTTCCTGCTAGGCAAAAATCGGCCTAACCCAAAGAGGGCAAAAAATTTAAACCGAAAGCGATCGAACGAGCGGAGGATGCTAAGGATTTATACCAATCAACAACTCAGCCCTATAAGCTCTTTGATACACCACCAAAGGCATATCCAAACATCCAAGATAGGATCTTTAAAGATTTTGATTTTGAAACACCAAAATTGAAAAATTCACTAAATCAGTTCAAATCAAAAGCAATTTACCAAGAAATAGATGTTAGAAATTCATACCTAACAGCAATGAAATCTATAGACATAGATGTGAGTTCAAGAACTCGCCTTTTCAAAAACAACAAATGAGAAGCTCAAAACAAAGGAAAGATCAACCACTCTTCAAGTTCAACTCAAGAAGCTCCAATCTAAATTCATAAGCAAATATTTCCTAAGTTAGGGTTTAAGAATTTTTGAAAATTGAAGAGAGATTGAGATGGAGAAGATGAAGAGGATGCTTACCTAAGCTTCTCTTTGATTTTGGAGCTAGAATCTTGAATTTCCTAGTAATCTAGGGTTTAGGAATTTTAATTTCCCTTTCTTTCCCCATTTTCCTTTAGCTTGAGAGTGTTAGGAAAATGTTATGAATGAATGACGAGGAGTGAAGGGGGAGTTAGGGTATTAAATGAGTTGGGTTCTCTTGTTTGGTTAATGGGCCGAAATCCAAACCCAAAGCCCAATAGAAAAATAGCAAAATTTGACTCAACTTCAAACATGTCGATCTTTATACTCAAAAAGGTCGCATACGCCGTTTTGGACTCAATGGAAGTAGTCTTGAGTCATAATTCGACTGTTTACAGAAAGTAGAATTTCAGACTTTATTCCGACTAACGATGCTATATTTAAATAAATCATTTAAATATACAAATCATAAAATATGCAAGAAGGTTGGCATCTAGGAAGTTGCAAGGGTCGGCGCTTCATTGGTGGAACAATGTTACTGCCGGAGTTCTGAAGGAGGAATTGACTGGGCTGATTTTCGAAGGAGATTTAAACAGAGATTTGTGTATGAGGTTGCTAAATCAATGCTGCCGAGGAAGTTTTTGGATCTAGAGTGGGGAAAGATGTCGATTGTTGAGTATGCTGCTAAGTTTGATGAGTTGTCCAGTTATGGATATAATACTATAGACACCGTCGTTTGGGGGAATGAGAGGTTCATTACGGGATTGAGGCCCGAGATTGCTAGGGCGACCTTGGCACATATCCGTGATCCTATTAATGTATTGGTGGAGATGGAAATTCTCCATGAAGAGATGCTTGCTGTTTGTGCTAGAGAGAAGCCAGTTGAAACCTAGGGTTCTCAGGGAAAGAAGAGAAAGTTATTTAAGAAGAAGGAAACCCAAAAGGGGAGGCTGACAGGAAGGTTAAGGCTGATTTATATTGCTTCAAGTGCGACAAGGAAGGTTATTATGCTCATGAGCGCCGGTCAGGCAAGGGAAAGATGGCTACAAATAAGAAGAATGTGAAGTGCTTCAACAGTGACCAAGTTGGGCATTATAAGAACTAGTGTCCAGAGCCAGTCAAGACAGACAAAGGAAAGGATTTTGCTATTGGACCATCATCTGCTAATCCAACTGTAACTAAAAAAGGGAAGACTGTGATGGAAGGTATGTTTTTGATTCAGAGTATACCAGCTAGGATACTATTTGATACTAACCCACATACCTAATTACTTTCTTAAGGGTTGTGAAGCCAATAGGTGGGTATGAAACTCTGGGATGAAATGTGACCAGTTAGAACTTGATTTGTTAGGTCATATGTTTGCATGCAGTCTATACGTTTTCGATTTCATAGATTTTAGAACATTTTGGGTATGGATTGTTTGAGCAAGTATGAGGCCAGGATGGGGAGATATCACCGAGACATCCAAATATTCATAACCGAATCATATTCTCAGTGGAGAATTTTGAACGGAGTAGTTGTGCTTTGTTAAGTGCAATGGAAGTTAGAGAAGAGTTAAGTCATGTTCAAGTAGCAAGAGAGTCTGCAGATGTCTTTGAGCCGGTCATAGGACTATCACCGAAACGAGCTGTTGAGTTTCAAATAGATCTTGTGCTAGGAGCCGAACCTGTGAGTAGAGCACCTAGAAGGATGGCACCTAGTGGATCTAGAAGGAAGAAATTTTATTAAACAAAGCAGTTTGTCTTGGGGAGCAGCCGTGGTATTCGTAAAGAAACCAGCTGGGTCATTGAGGATGTGCATCGACTATAAGTCGAACGAGAGGACGATCAAGAATAAGTATACTTTATCAATAATTGATGATCAATTTGATCATTTGAGCAGAGCCAGAGTGTTTCCCAGTTGGATTTTGCGATAGGTTTCCATCAGTTAAGAGTGGGAGAGGACATTATCCCATTAACAGCAATTCATATCAGGTCTGGTTTGTATGAGTGGTTAGTAATGTCATTCAGGTTAACGAACGCACCTACTTTCTTCGTGGATTTGATGAACCAAGTTTTCCAAGTGTAGTAGGATAGTTTCATGTTGATGTCTATAGATGAAATTTTGGTATACTCTAAGGATGAAAGGGAGCAGAAGATCATCTTAGAGTAGTACTTGAGACGCTGAGGCAGATCAGCTAAGGCGAAGTTTTCCAAATGTTATTTTTGAAAGAAAGAGGTTAAGTTTCTTGATCACATGGTTTTAGAGAAGGGCTTGTCAGTCGATCCAAATAAGATCGAATCTGTTAATAATTGAAAGAGACCAAAGACAATGACTGAGATTAGAAGTTTTCTTGGACTTTCTGGCTATTACCGGAGATTCATTAAGAATTTCTCGCAGATAGCAGCACCTTGACTAAGCTAACCAGAAAAGAGATAAAATTTGCCTAGTCCGATAAATGTGAGGAAGCATTCCTTCAGTTAAAGAATTTGTTGACCAATGCACCTGTGTTAGTAGCTCCAAACGGAAACCAAGGGTTGGTGGTATATACCGATGCATGTGGAATTGGACTGGGAGTTGTGTTGATGCAGAAGTGTAAAATGATTGCCTATGCTTCATGATAATTTAGACCATATGAAGTGAGATATCCTACTCATGATTTGAAATTGGATGCGGTGATCTTCACATTGAAGATTTGGAGGCATTATCTCTTAGGGGAGAGATTTGAGCTATAACGGTCATAAGTCCTTAAGGTACTTATTCTCTCAGAAGCAGTTGAATATGAGACAGCAGAAGTTGCTGGAGTTTGTGAGAAATGCGGATAACGGATCTTAAGGCTAGGATTAACACTAGAGGGGGGGATGAATAGTGTTAATAAAGAATTACTAAATTTTTTTGAGTTTATGCTAATTTAGACACCAATGTATGCAATATACAGACACAGGTATGATTACAGAAACAAGCACAGATGCAGCAATAAAATAAAAGCAGTAAATGAAAGAACACACCGGATTTTATACCGGTTCGGAGTTACCCTACATCCAGTCCCGCAACACAAGTACGGATTTCCTTTCAAAAGAAATTGTACAATTACACCCTCGGTTTCAAGGCTACGAGATAAACCCTCCAGAATTTCTTTCCTTTGGGTAGAGATAATTGATTTTCGGGCCACAAGTTTACCCAATTGATTTACTAAGGCTACAATCACACCTTTTCTCTCTTGATTGATTTTCAAGGCTACAATCACACCTTTTCTCGCTTAATATATTACAAAGAAGTCTATAACTCTGAATAGCACTGAGAACCTTGTAGAGATAGTGATAGAGAATCAAACTAGAAGTAATCGAGTTTGATTCAATGTTGATTTCGGCAGAGTAATGGTAAGAATATGTATTAAGAAATGTGGAAGAAGAAGAGGAGTGAAAAACCAGAAAATCTGATATAAAATTCGTTGAAACTAACCCCTATTTATAGAAGAACAACAGCCATGTCCATTCATGAAGAGTTATGGTGAATAGACACTTCTTTTAAAATTTAAATTTTGAATTCAACTGACACCATATCGACATGGTTACCCTAGGCATGTCGACATCCCAAAGCAATTTTTGGTGATTTGATTTTCTTTGAAAATAACCTTTATCTTATATTAAAACTATTTTAAACTTTACAAATATACTTGACTATAGTTAAAATTCATAAGTAAATATAGAGAATGATATATATAAATTTTAACTATAATTTTATATTTAAATCTAAGTATAAAAGTTAAATATATAATTTAAAAAGATAGTTTAAAATCAGGAGTAATTTGACTTTGAAATTAAGATAATTTCGAGGCTAAAATTATTTAAAATCAGGATAGAGAGTTTTGAATCTTTTTAAAAGGAAAGTTTTGAAATCATTTTGAAAACAAGATAATTTTGTAAAATCATTTGAATTAAAATTAGTGGATACAAAACAATGTTCCACTAGATTTTCGTAGGTTCCATCCTACATAGGGTTCCATCCCTTTAACAGGCTCGAAGCGGATTCCATTCCACTAATAAATTGGATTTTAAGATGCCAGTGCTTTTCTACGAGTTTTAACAAAAATTCCTAATAAAAATACTTATGCTTGAAATCTTGAACTCTTGATAATCTTGATACTCATGATCTTCTATCTCGATATCTTGAATCTCTATACTGTACAGTCTTCATTCTTGGTACCTGCATGGTTAAATCCTGCATATACATATATATCTAAACTTATAATGTCAGTATTTATATTTTATAATCTATTCTAAGGTTGTTGTCATCAAAACTATCATCTCACGGACTAACAATCTCCCCCTTTTTGATGATGACAACCTTTGTTTATAAAATATTACTTCTATCCTAATAACTCCCCCTAAAACTAATAACTCCCCCTTCATTTATGCCTAACTACCCTATTTTATATTTCTCCCCCTTTGTCATCAACAAAAACTCACTCCCCCTCATTCTTGGACTTCAGTACCTGCATTGATAAACTATACAACGGAATATATAATATATAGATTAAGAAATCATTATACTTATGATCATGATAACTAATTAAAGACTATATACATTTCAATGTGTGTGTGTGTATATATATGTTTTATACAACAAACTTCAAACCAATATCAAGAAATTAATTCACACAGAGTATCTATTCAAACCAAATCAATTCAAACAAATCAAACAAAGTAATGAATCAAACGTTACGAGGAACTTCCACCCATCCTTCTTCTCCAAATATAGGGTCTGCTTTAATTGCATCCCAATTTTCATTGTCATTGGTGAGAGAGACAGGAGGATGTTCTTCGTTATCATCCTTGTGCATAGAGGAGATCATCCATCATATCGCATCGAAGTGCCCTTCTTGTTCCTTGATCATCTGCATTTGACTCAATTTTAAGTGACGCTGGTTACGTAGAATAAACGAGCGAATATTCTTGAACAAATTAAGGGTTTCTTCAAGATTTTCGGATAGATTGTGAATAGGATTAGCCATAGTTGAATTTGTGAAAGAAATAAAGGATATAGATGATAAGAAATAAATTTCAGAGAAGAATTCTGGAAGAAATAGGGATTTATAGGTGTAGAAATTCGTTTGAAATGAATAAACATTTGATAGTTATTCAAATTTCAAATTCAAAATCAATTGTCATTTCTGACCAGTACATGTCGACATGGTCATATAGGGGATGTCGACATGGGTTAGTGAAAACTTATGACTAATTTGATTTTGTGAATAATTGTGTATATATATATTTAAATAATATACTAACATTTATTCTGGAGATAAGATAAGGTAGATAACAGAAAGGAAATTTCATTTCATTGTATACTATGGTAATACAACGATTAAGCACACAACAAACTACATGAATATTTGAAATAAAGCAAACTAAAACAAATACAACACGATACGAGAAGATAAAACTAGTTAGAGGATGAAGATGATGAAGATAGTCCAAGTTTCTTGTTGACTTTTGAAATGAACTTGTTCATCTTCGAATAAATATTATCCAACTTTTTACTAACGGATCGTTTAAGAATCCAGTGATTCTCAACAATAGTCTTTTGGTTTTTGAGAAGGGTTTTGGTGGACGGATTTGGAGGATAGTCAATACTTTCCAAAGAGGTTTCACCTTCTTCTTCTTCAATTTCCATTTCATCCCCTTCTTCTTCTTCTTCTTCTTCTTCCTCTTCTTCCATTTCCTCATGAGCCAAATGCTCTTCCTTTTCGGTAAGGGTCTCACAAGGTTGAAAAACAAATGGAATTTTCATAAGCGAAATGTTGGAATGATTGAAAACCTTTTTAGAAACAAATTCTTCGCCTTTGAAATCCACTCCAAAATAGTTAAAAATCCGAGTGAGATAACTTCCATGACATAAAGTATTCTCGCTCATTTCAAGATTTTTGGGACGAAGTTCATCCAAAATGACTTGCGCCCAATTTATGTCATAATTTCCAAAAAATAGCAAACTGTGCTTTGCAAACTTTTGAAGTAGGATTGTTAAAACTCCCCGATCTTGCGGTCAAAGTATGTTGCAAAAGAAGATTGACAATTCTTGCTTTTGGTCGAAAATTTCTATTTTTAAATTCAAAATCATCATCTCTTTCGAAAATGTAATGAAATGTCTCACGATCATGTTCATCGATTTTAAAGTTAGAAAGATCCATTCTCGAATTCTTACAATTGAGAATAATGCCCAAAAGATCACAATTCAAAACAATTCTAGTGCGTTTAACACTACTCCAAATTTCCTTCTCATTACCATCATAAAATCCGCGATTTAAATTCGCATAGAAAATTTTGACAAGATTAGGATAGCAAACAAAATCATTTTGAGAAACATCAATAAGACTAAGAACTCCATTGTTTGCAAAAAGAGAATCAATTTCATAAGAAGAAAAATCTTGAAAAATAGCAAATTTTTTGGGATGGACTTTGGTATAGTTAGCATAATTGATGTATGCTTTTATTGCCTCCGGATCATTGAATAATTGCTCTTTGATTTTTCTGGAAATTCTCATGGTGGATGGGTTGTTTGAAGAAGCTATTAAAGTAGAGAGTAGAGAGCTTGAAGTTATGAAGAGAGAGTTTGAATTTGAAAATGAGAGTGAAAAGATATGATAAAAGCTAGTGAATAAATAGATTCTCAAAGGACATAGTCTCTGGTCAAAAGGTAGCTTTTCAGAGAATTGAATGAAGTGAAAAGGTGGAGAGAAATTCAAACATTTGAATTCAAATTTTGAAATTCAAATTCAGGTACTCATGTCGACATCATGGTAAGGACTATGTCGACATGTGCCTTTGAATTTTCATGAATTGATTTTTCCTAAGTTCTCTAATATATATATAAATATTATTATTATTTTTAATGCCTGTATATATCTGAAATATTATTAAACTTCAAGTATATTTCAGAAAATATTATTATACTATTAAAAAGTAATAAAAATAATAAAAAAATAATGAAATAATAAAAAAAATAGAAAATAAATTTTAAAATTCAAACAACACACCAATTCAAAATCAATCAATCAAATAATCAAGCAACTAATTCTAAGCAAGCAATTTCAACCAATTGTATTGTAAACGTGTACCTTTTTCTGAGTCCGTTTCTTTGAATTCGTCGGAGTCATGAACAGCCGTGAAACACAAATTCGAATTATCTATCTTCTGATCATCATCACTTGAGGACGAGTCTGAGTCATCTAGAGTGGCAGTAAATGCACGCTTCCATTTCTTTGCTGGATCATTGTTCATAGGAGAATTTTGCCTATCTGAATACGGACGGTCTCTTTTGAAATGGCCTGGTTTATCACAGTTGTAACATTTCTCATTATTTGGCACTATATTCTGATTTCCAGAATTCTTATAGTTGTTTCTCTTGAGATTATTTGAATTTCAGTATTTCAGGAATTTCCTAAAATTTCTGGTCATAAAGCCTATCTCTTCATCACTATCGCGGTTTGAGTCTGATCCATCGGTCAGTCATTGAATGCCATTGATTTCTTTTCATATGCTTTACTTTCTCTTCTGCCGATCATTTGAACTTCATACGACATTAAATTTCCAATGAATTCTTTTATCTTTAAAGTACTGATGTCATTTGCCTCTTCGATCGCAAGTGTCTTTTGATCCCATTCTGGAGTTAGAGAATTTAAAATCTTTCTGACTTGATCTTCTTCAGAAAATTCCTTTTCCAAAGATACTAGAGAATGCACAATATCCTATAAATAATTGAAACTGATTTGTGAGCATGGAAATTTTGGCCCGTTTAACTTTGCTTGTTCCGTCGTGAGTAACTTGCAAAGTTTTCCAGATTCCATATGCAGACTTACAAACTGACACTCTATTGAATTCATTTCTATCTAGTGAACAAAACAGAATATTCATAGCCTTAGAATTATTTTGTGCAACAGTCTTTTGCTCAGCACTCCACTGTGCAAAATTAGTTGTGGGTTCGGAATATTCAATTTGTGTGATATTCCAAGTGTCTAATCCTATAGATTGTAAACATATTTTCATCCTACATGCCTAATATGCATAGTTACTACCATTAAAAAGTGGTGGTCTGACAGTAGACTGACCCTCTACAAATGAACTAGTGACAGGAATACTAGTGTTACTAACAGTACCAGTGTTGGTAGCCATTTTGAAAACTTTTCAAAAATCAGATTATGAAACTTTGAAAACCTTGCTCTGGTACCAATTGTGAGAAATGCGGATAACGGATCTTAAGGCTAGGATTAACACTAGAGGGAGGGTGAATAGTGTTAATAAAGAATTAATAAATCATTTTGAGTTTATATTAATTTAGACACCGATGTATGCAATATACAGACACATATATGAACACAGAAACAAGCACGGATGCAGAAATAAAATAAAAGCAGTAAAGGAAAGAACACACCGGATTTTATACTGGTTCAGAGTTACCCTACATCCAGTCCCGCAACACAAGTACGTATTTCCTTTCAAAAGCAGTTGTACAATTACACCCTCGGTTTCAAGGCTACGAGGTACACCCTCCAGAATTTCTATCCTCTAGGTAGAGATACTTGATTTTCGGGCCACAAGTTTACCTAATTGATTTACCAAGGCTACAATCATACCTTTTCTCTCTTGATTGATTTCCAAAGCTACAATCACACCTTTTCTCGCTTAATAGATTACAAAGAAGTCTATAACTCTGAATAGCACTGAGAACCTTGTAGAGATAGTGATAGAGAATCAAACTAGAAGTAATCGAGTTTGATTCAATGTTGATTTCGGCAGAGTAATGGTAAGAATATGTATTGAGAAATGTGGAAGAAGAAGAGGAGTGAAAAACCAAAAAATCTGATATAAAATTCGTTGAAACTAACCCCTATTTGTAGAAGAACAACGGCCATGTCCATTCAGAAGAGTTATGGCGAATAGACACTTCTTTTGAAATTTAAAATTTGAATTCAGCTGACACCATGTCGACATGGTTACCCTAGGCATGTCGACATCCCAAAGCAATTTTTGGTGATTTGATTTTCTTTGAAAATAACCTTTATCTTATATTAAAACTATTTTAAACTTTACAAATATACTTGACTATAGTTAAAATTCATAAGTAAATATAGAGAATGATATATATATATATTTTAACTATAATTTTATATTTAAATCTAAGTATAAAAGTCAAATATATAATTTAAAAAGATAGTTTAAAATCAGGAGTAATTTGACTTTGAAATTAAGGTAATTTTGAGGCTAAAATTATTTAAAATCAGGATAGAGAGTTTTAAATCTTTTTAAAAGGAAAGCTTTGAAATCATTTTGAAAACAAGATAATTTTGTAAAATCATTTGAATTAAAATTAGTGGATACAAAACAATGTTCCACTAGATTTTCGTAGGTTCTATCCTACTTAGGGTTCCATCCCTTTAACAGGCTCGAAGTGGATTCCATTCCACGAATAAATTGGATTTTAAGATGTCAGTGCTTTTCTACGAGTTTTAACAAAATTCCTAATAAAAATACTTATGCTTGAAATCTTGAACTCTTGATAATCTTGATACTCATGAGTCTTCTATCTCGATATCTTGAATCTCTATAATGTACAGTCTTCATTCTTGGTACCTGCATGGTTAAATCCTGCATATACATATATATCTAAACTTATAATGTCAGTATTTATATTTTATAATCTATTCTAAGGTTGTTGTCATCAAAACCATCATCTCACAGACTAACAGAGTTTTTATTGCTTATGATTTTGGTATACAGTATACTCCTGGGAAAGGAAATAAGGTAGGGATGCTCTTAGCAGAAGACATCAGAATGTGGTTTAAGCTATGTTGGCAGAATGGAAAGATTTAGTAGCTTTGACAACTTATAGTGCGCATTTAAGATCGACTGCTAGTTCTAATCAAAGTACCGCTATGTTGTCCTGTTAAAGAGTTCGACCAATGTTGATCGAAAGGATAGCTTCTAAGAAGAAATCCAGTATTAGCCGAGAGATCAGAAGGCTTGAAGTTGAAACTAAGATCGATGATCTAAAGGATTTTAGTCTTGACCGGAGAGGATGGTTGAGAAAGAAGGGACGGTTGTGTGTTCCAAATATTATGAACTTGAGGAAAGAAGTTCTTGGAGAATGTCATTTATCCAAGTTTATGATTCATCCTGGAGGGACCAAGATGTATCAAGATATGAAGATGAGCTTCAATCGGGAAGGTATAAAGAGGGATGTTGGCTTGTGGGTTAGGGAAAGTGCAAACTGTCAACAAGCGAATGCCGAACATCAGAAGCCGAGTGGGTTGCTTCAACGTTTAGAGATTCCAGTTTGGAAATGAGATTCGATATCCATGGTTTTATTGACAGGTTGCCAAGGTCCAATAGGGAAAATGAAAGTATATGGATCATAGTGGACAGGTTGACCAAGAGTGTCCATTTCATTTCAGTTAAGACAACCAAGATGGCACCTATTTTAGCTAAATTGTTCATGAAGAACATAGTTAGACTTCATGGAGTTCCTAGTAGTATACTCAACGATAGAGATGCTTTGTTTACTAACGAATTCTGGAAGAGTCTACAGGATGTGTTAGACACTAAGTTCAAGATGAGTACTGCATATCACCCTCAGACGGATGGGCAGACAGAGAGAGAGAGAGTCAATAAGGTGCTTGAGGATTTATTGATAGCTTGTATATTGGACTTTGGTGGATCTTGAGAAGATCATCTACATTTGGTTGAGTTTTCTATAATAATAGTTATCAGACTAGTATAGGAATGACGTCTTTTGAACTTTGAATGGAAGGCCATGCAAATCGCCAGCATGTTGGTTGGAGACCGGAGTCAGATTAGTCTTAGGTCCAGATTTGGTTAGGGAGGCATCAGAGAAGATTGATTTTATTTGAGAAAGAATGAAGGAAGCTCGGTCTAGACGGAAGAGTTACGCCGATAAAAGGCTTAAAGACCTATAGTTCTCAGTTGGAGATAAGGATTTCATTAAATTGTTACGGTTGAAGGGTGTGGTACGGTTCGCGAAATCAGGAAAGCTGGCACCGATATATGTTGGTCCATTCCAGATTATAGAGAGAATTGGAAAGCTCGCATACATAGTAGAGTTGCCGAGCAGGATGGCAGGTGTCCATAATGTATTTCGTACGTCTCATCTCTACAAGTATGTGCATGATCTAGAGACTATTATTCGTGCAATAGGGTTGGAAAATTTGATAGCAGAGCCTAATTTATCTTTTGTTAGACAACCGGTTCGGATTGTAGCGAGAGATGAGAAAAGATCGAGGAACAAGATAGTCAAGTTGGTGAAAGTTCAATAGAATGGCAACAAAGAGGACCGTACTTGAGAGACAAAGGACAGGATTCAAGATATTTATCATGATTTGCTTTGAGGTTATGTCCATATTAGCTTTATATAGATAATTGCTAATTAGGTAGACTATTATGGTTATTAGGAGTCGTTACATATGAATGCTATGTTTAGTGTTTATTCCTTACTGAATTTCAAGGATGAAATTCTTTAAGGAGGGGAGCCTATAACACGTCTATTTTTTGATAATATTATTTAAAATATTTAATTAGATAAATTAAATAGAATAATGTAAATAATTAGTATGATAAGGGGATTGAGATATGAAAATAATTCAAGGTTGTGCTTAATACATTAAATGAGCTTAAGAATAACTTATTGGTTAATTAATTTACACAAGGGCATATTGGGATTATCCGAACCTTATTGCCATAACCCTTATATATTTTTGTCCCTTATACCATTAACGTTCAATTTTCTCATTTTCACAAAAACAATCAAACACAAATTAGTAAAGGAGTCGGCCATTAACAAAGAAATAAAAAGAGGAATTCAATCTAAAGCTAGGGATTCAAGCTTACGGAAAATTAATCTCAATCCAATCTCCTTATCATAATCAAGGTGAATAATAGTTTACCCCACCTCTATTTTGTTTCTAATCATTTGTTTTTAGGTGTAAGATTAAAACCCTTTTTATGATGATTTGGATGGTGATACGCTTGGTTCATAACAAGTTAGATTTAAACAAAATTGTTTAAATATGATTTTTCACGGTTTTAAGGGTAAAATCGATTATAATCAATTTCGAATGTCATGAGGAATTTATATGTTACGTGAAACATGATTTTTGAGTTGGGTTTTAATTTTGATGATTTTCCAAACTATAGAAAGATTATTATGGATTTTCAAAGGAAAATATGGTTAATTGGGTTTAGAAATTTATTTCAGAAATTATATTGAGAATTTGGGTTTGAAATTTAAATATGTTAAATAACATGTTAAAAATGATTTTTTATGATTTTTGGGGATTTTTTCTAAGTAATTTGCTATGGAAATTAAATTATTTTAGAAGAAGGACTTATTTGCATTATTGGTTTTGCTTGATGAACGGGCTTATTTATTAAATTAATTCTGGTTTAGATCCAAAATTATCTGGCAGTTATTTTGGTAAAGAATTTGAAAAGTTGAGGCAACCATTCACATGTTTACACATGGGCAGGTTAGTTAGAAAGTATTTTATTTAATTGGCATTAATCAGCTTTCCCCCAACAAATGGGTTCCACCTCTATTAGAAGCACCTTTGGACTCATACCTTCCATCTTCAATCAAGTCGAAACCCCACAAAATGAAACCTAATACACATGGTATTAACGTTGGCACGTAGTGGATTGGAGGAAGGCGGCAGGCATATTGTTGAAAGCATAGCTTTCGATGGGGTTGAAACCTCGGTTTTACTTTCAAACGAAAATGCGCCTGCCTTGTTTTTTTAAAAAACATTTGAAGGAGTCGAAACGTAAGCTTTCGAGAGGGTTTTACAAATAATTTTGGAAGAGGTTGTTATTTTATGTTTTAAAAGTATAGACTTTCGAATGGGTTCCTTTATTTATGAAATGATGCTTTCAAAAGTAGTGATACCGACTTAGTCGAAACCCAACCACCGTTCTTTCGCCATTCGAGTGTATTGAAGCCATCAATGCTTTCGAATGGTAGCTTTTGTTTTAAAAATATACTAAGCCACTTCCTAAATGCTTTCAAAAGGGTTCAAGGGTTTCGAAGGCTATGACTTCGAAAGAAGGTTTTGATACCATCCTTCAGAGATTTTCTTAAATGTTTCGAAGCTTTCGAAAGGATAGCGCCGACGCCATTGATTTTTTTCCAAATAATTTTATATGAAGATAAAAGGTTTCAAAAGATATACTTTCATATGTATTCACTTTGACCCAAAAGATGTTTTTGAGTAAACCCAATGGTTTCAAAAAGGGTACTTTTGTTGGTTTCGAAGCTATGTTTCTAAGGATTGTTAAAGATTTTGGTTTCACAAGAGATGATATAAAGAGCTTCGAAAGGTTTATATGTGATGTTTTGAAAAGAAGTTTTTCATGCTTTCGAAGGAGGTTATCCTGGGGTTTCGAAAGTAATGTTTTGAGGTATTGACAGCCTTAGTTTTCAAAACAAATAACCCAATATCATTTTAAAGGAAAATCATGGCATAAATAAGGAGTTTTGAAATGATTTTGAGTATGGAGTTTTCGAAGGAGTTTTCCTTGATTAATAGGTTAAAGGGATTAACCAAGTTATTACATTTTCTTATTCATATATGTACATATTCACATTGTAATGGATCCATAACTGTATTTTGGGTAAGGGCGGAATAACCAGTTGGGTTGACCCAGTAGTGAATATAATTTGAATTAACTCTTGAATGAGTAGAATTGCATCTAGGAGGTCAGATAGACCAGAATGTAGAATGCCTAAATATTGAAGCTGTCAGATAGACGGACTTATAGTAAACCCTTGAAAACTATGTTTGGGAAAAGTTATTGGCAAGAGCCAATAGGTACATAGTAAACCTATGAAAACTATGTATAGAAGAAGTTGTCAGATAAGCAGTTCATAGTAAACCAATGAAAACTATGATTGGGAATAGCAATTGGAATGGGCCAATAGGTTTGTAGTGAATTCGTAAAAACTATATTCAGATTAAGTTATTGACAGATGTCAATAGGTTCTTAGTCAATTCATGAAAACTAGGTTAAGAGAGAAGTTATTGGAGTTACCAATAGATTCAGGGAGAATCCGTGAAATAATGATGCTATTGGTAGGGTCCAATATATTTATAGTAAACCCATGAAAAATATGTATAGAAGAAGTTGTCGGATAGACGGGTTCACGGTAAACCCAAGAAAACTATGAAACTGGATAGAGAGTCCATAAACATTAAAAAGGTTATTAGTCGGTTCATGAAAACTAATAGGTTAATAGTGACCCTAGAAACTATAAATGAGATAGTTAGTTAGAATGAATGAGGATGGGTAATCCAGAATTGATTTACTTGTTTTGCCTGTCATCATATTATTTTGAGATGTTTTAACTGTTGTGGTTGCATGAGCACAGTATATGGTTTTATAAAGATTTTAAGATACTAGTGAGGGGAAAACATGTTTCGCTAAGCGGCGTGGTCTCACTAGTCATCTAAATGGTTTGAGATGGTAGATCATTATTCATACCAGGCTTTATATATGACTCAAAGTTTATGTTTCCCCTTAAACTCTCGGGTATTCAATTGATTTTGAGTAATTTGAGAGTTGAGATTTTCAGATACCTCATTAGACGAATAAGCTTCCTGAGACATGTATGAGGCATGATAATTATCTAGAATTCTATTTTATTTTGATTCCGCTGTGTTGTTGTTGTAAAAGCAAAGTTGTTTAATTGCCTATATATACTCTGATCATCTAATGGGGAATCTTTATATGTCGCTCATGGCGTATGTTGTAATAAATATATTTTCTCTGAACGTGGTTCTCGTATTGAGATTGTGTAATAAATTTGAAATGTTTTGGAGTGGAATGCGGAACTTGTTTGATGTTTTAATTTTTTTCCATATTCATGTGTTTCTGCTATATCGGTGTATCTAACATTACCATACTTGATCGTTGAGAATTAATAAGTATGGATGACTACAGCTAGCCGTTAGTAGTGGACTTCCAAGTATGGGATGTTACACAATATCTTGATTCAAAGGCATCAACCCTCATGATAACATCGTAAAACATATTGCCTAAAGATGAAATAAAATTGCACTCTTTTCTTATGATTTTCCCACTGGTTTTTCATAACATAGGCTTTCAATGAGGCAATTATTCTTATCAAACGCATATTCAAGAGAGAATGTTGTAATATATGTTAGTAATATGGGTGAATATGCTAAATGAAAAAGGACATTATTGTAATCTCAGTTGCATTTGAAGTCTATAAATAGAAAGCTCATTTGCATTGTAATTAGATCTTAATATATAATAAAAATGTCTTCTCTCTAATGTCTTTTGTTCTTTTTATTTTATAACATAAAGTTTTTTTTTTTAAACTCAATAGCATGATTTGTTGAAATATTATCATAGCTACTAAAAAAATTGGAAACTCCAAAATAAAGACATTATATATTTTTTACAGGAAAAATAACAAATATTATTATTTTACACATGCAAACCGAATTTATATTGGTAGTGCAACTTTCACAATAAGTTATTACAAATGTGAGGCAAGACGCCTCAGCAACTATGAGCTACAACTACTCTGTCACATATGCCAAAAGTGTGTTGGGTTGCGCCGTGTAACCGTTAAGACATGGAGTGGTTATCTCTTCAAAAAGCAAGAATACTTTAAGGATTGATGTTCTGTGTTAGACTGGTCAAATAGAGGATCAGTTGTAGCGGGTCATCTGAGTTCTCTAGCTATATTGTAGGAGTTGGTTTTAAATAATAATTATAACTTCTACCAAAAGTGTGATCAACAACTGCGATAGCACCTTGCATTCACGTTTACAAGTAACTTCGGTCATAACCCCACTTTACAGACACAGATGCTAACTTTAAGATATACAGTAAAACACATTTCACATACGATCACGTTGACGACCAAGGTAGAAGCCTTCAGTTTCCAATGTTTCAAAAGCAACATATCACCAAAAAGGAAGTCGTTCCAGAAGAACAAACAAATATCCAAAACTATGTTATAGCAGAAAGTAACCAAAGCAAAATAACATGAACAGCTATACCCATTTGCCACCTTCCATAACCCTGTTCTTGGAAGAAACTCAAGAGCAAGTAATAACACATCTTGTTGCACATTGCAATCTCAGAAGTGCGGAACTGCTGGGAGCAAAATGATACAGGGTAGAGGTAGGCCCGGCCCAAGGGCAAGGCCCATGAGGCCTTTGAATTGGGCAACCCCCCTTGATGGGGCAACATAAGGAGAAGGAAGGACTTTATTCAAACTGTAAATAAACTATTACAATATACTTACTTAATAAAACTGTTTGGTTGAGTGGATAACTTGTTTAAAGTGAAGCAACATGTGCCAAGTTCAATTCCTGTAGGCATCAGAATTTTCAGTAGTTGTACTTTCTTTTTTGCATTTTTTCCTTGGCCTATCACTTTGCATTTTTTCCTTGGCCTATCACTTTGCCTAGGGCAACCCAGCCCATCGGGCCGGCCCTGGGTAGAGGACATGGGAACACTGATACATAGTCATACAGAGGAAACAAGTTTAGCTAGCAGCAAGCCAGCAATCCGAACCAAAAATCACACAAAAACCGACAGCACATGGCTGTGAGATACATGCACAAACCCAAAAGGCAATTCCAAAAAACTATTCCAATCAGCACCACTGGGTACCCCTAGGAGCACCGCACGAAGAACCCCATAGCCAAAACCATACCAATAAACAATAGCGAAAGCCCAACTATACTCGTCAAACGGATTGGGTTGAGTCAAAATGAGTTGGATCGATTTTGACCCAACTCATTTGTCCTCCATTATTTTTGATCAATTTAATAAACAGGTTATCCATTTAACTCATTTATATATTTAAATTTGATCTGAATATTAAAGATCAAACAGACATAAAATAATTCTAATTCTAATTTTCTACATTTTGAATTTCGATAAAAATCCAAATTTAAAAATTTAAAATTTATATTCTAATTTTCATCAAAATTTAAATATGGAGATGTAGTCTGTTATTTACCAAATACATTTGTTAGTATTCATGGAAAACTACAGTGTGCGTTCATAAGATAAATATCTGAATGTTACATAGTGTCGGTAATTTAGGTGAGGGTTTATCTGCCTAAGTCTCGCCTGATTCTGAGGTACTATGAAGGAGTTATTGTAGTTTGAACAAAAAAAATAGCATTTCTTCCAAGTCGCATTCAAATACACATTACATGTATATTTTAAAAATAATAATATCATTAGTTTCGAAGTATATACATATTTTTATATATACAATATTTATTAAAAATTAATTTGAATTTGAAGTCATGAGATATTTTATAAATCTGGATCTAAATCTGAAATTTGAATTTTAAATTTTGATTTTGACTTTCGTTGTTATTTATAATGTATTTATAATTACGTTATATTAAAAATTAGTTTATGTGTGTGTGTATTTATGCAAATGTTTATATTTACAAACACTATTTTACAATAATATAAAACTATATATCAAACAAAGAAGTCATTTTGAGGTCGGTAAGCTTGCGAAAGGAGACATGCAGCTAGTACAAGGAGAATTAAAAATTGTTCATTTACCAAGCTTGAACGAGACGTAATTCGAACTGCAAGAGTGGATCTGTGCTCTCCATTGGCAGAAAACCCAAGTACGAGCTCATTGTTTTAGCCGCCATGATTTCGTGAGCTCGAACAAGGAAGAAAAAGAAGTCGTGTTATTTCTGAAAAGAGTTTACTTTCTTGTCAGTGGAATGTTGGTTTTGTAAGTATCTTGTAATAGGACAGTTTGGGCTAACGTTCTGGGCTGAAATGCCTAAATAAAATTCTTACCCATTATATATATATATATATATATATATATATATATATATATGCACATATATATTTGATAATACATGTGTATATAGAGGGGCTGATATGTCTATTGCGATGTAAATCCAATATGTATATGCGAGCATGTTAAACTATGCGCACTATTTATCTAACATGTGACGTACCATGTGCATATGAAACACATATTATATTACAAATTATAAATATAACATCAATATAAAATTTTGTAGTATAAATAAAATAAAATGTCGATTTTATTAAAATAAATTTAGACTTCATAAGCCCAATTAGATCCAAATGAAAGAAATTTTTGAAATTTACCCATTTATCCCACTGCGTGTTAGCCATGTTCCGACATATCTTTCTCTCGCTGACTTCTCTTATCAAGTCGATTCAACTAGAACAATAATCAAGTGCGCTTCATGCCTGTTTTGCAACACGAACTTAGTTGTCAAAACATCAGTCCTACTACTATAAGATCTCATGCATCGCCAGTTCAAAAGAGTTTGGTCCATGAAGGTTGAGACCAGGAAGATCGGGCCCAAGAAGTTTGGGACCCACAGGTTGGGGCCAAGATGGTTGGGACCCGGAAAGTTTGAACATGTAATCCGCCACTTAAATCTCCTCATACAATAGCAGCTTCATTTGTCTCAGACGCATCATCTTTTTTTATTATTCTCTTGTAATTCCTTATAATTATAAGAGAGTCATATAGCAAGAGAACTTCACAGTGAACGTAGGCAGTTTCGCCGAACCACCTCACTTCTTGTGTCATTTACCTTTAATTAATTACTCTTTTTCCTCTTATGTTTTCTTCATTAAGCATAATGATTAGCAAATAACTTTTTCTATTCGCAACGCATGATCATAACTTCAAGATTGATGAAAAATATCGTAAATAACATCACCACCACAACCACCATCATCATCGAAACTCAATTTGAACATTTGTTGGTGATACAATTGGATCATTATTTTTATAAGCATCTCCAATTCGTATTCAACATAATTCCTTTGAAATCTAGATGGCAAACATTGTAAAATGTATTTGGTTATAAATTACATTGACGTAGTGTTCTTCTCTAATGCAAAAGTGTAACAATAACAAATATGCTTTAGTGTGATTTTAAAATTACATGAAAAAAATATCTTAGTTAAAATCTACCGACGAAGAGAGATAAACATGACGTGTAAGGTGAAGTTCAATATATAAAATTAGACATTGCAAATGTCAATATCTAATATTTTTTCAATCACGTTGTCAAGAATTTTAGCGTTGAATAGAATTTTACAAAATGCAACGTGAAATAACGACGTGTCATCTAAATTAGATTCAATTACATTTGCATTGAAGACGTTTTAAGGGAGATTTAAACCTCAAATTTGAACATTGTGAATCCAATAGTCAAGATCTTTTGTGTCATATGTTGCGTTTTATTTTTCTGCAAATGGACATTACTTTATTTATTTATTTTACAATATGATTGCTACCTTATTTGACTAGAGAACTCATTTTGATGTCTCAGAGGCTTAAACTTATTATGTATATTGAATGTTTTTTTTTATAAAATCATCTAAATTTATTGGTATGGAGGGTCCAATGGAGATGAGAATCCTTTAATTTGAGCTTTAATTTGAGGTCCCCTGCTGACGACGGTCGATCTGGCTGCTTAGGTCGCAAAGGTTCAAGGAGTAGTGTTTCATCCGAAAAATGATACACCTCATTTGTATTTGAATTCAAATTCAAATACAAAATTGAAAGCGGATATGACCATTTGCAGCAGAAATTGGTTGTTTGTTACAATAGTCACCACCAACAGAAGCATTTTTCTATATATACACGATAATGCTTCGTCATCGGCAGATAACTTTTTTCTTGTTTTTTGAATCAACATATTATACGTGCGTTATTTGATAATTTCAGATGTTCTTTTGATTTGTACAAGTGGTCACAACTTACACAATTTTACTCCAGTGTATCATGAAGAGACGTTTGTTGATAACCCTATGTGATTTGAAATGGCTGAGAAAACCCTATGTGATTTGAAATGGCTGAGAACTTTTTTAAAAGAGAACGATTCAACCACTTCTTGTAGTGATGTATGTACGCAATTTTAAACCTTCTTCTACAGCATGACGCTGCTCGCTATTTAATTATTGTTGTTATTATTATTTACTGTTATTTTTATTATTAAGTATAAAAGTCAACTTTAGCAGCAGTATGGCTTGTACTAACATTTGAAGTCTGTATAAATATGGAACTGCGAATAATGCATCATTTTGGATCTTTCAAATCTACAGTAACTATAATTGTAATTTTCAAAATTCTGTGTGCAAAACAGCTCTGATTTTTCAATAATTTAACAGGGAAACGAGTGTTTGTATGTGTCATGAAAAATTAGAAAATGATGTTATTTATTTAACTCACTGCAGAAAAAGAAAAAGAAAAAAAGAAAGAAAAAGAAAAAGAAAAAAAGAAAGAAAAAAAAAAAGGAAAAAAAATGTTTCTAGAGTCCTGGAGTTGAAGGCCGGCACAGATCAATCACCGAAACTAGAATACGACACCGTCAACGTTCGCCATAATTCGCTGACCGGTTTACGTATGTTCGGCCGGTTAAAATGAACTCGGCACCGGTTAAGACAGGTCCATTTCCGTCTCTTCGCACACCTGGATTGACTCATGAATTGGTCAACATGTGCAATAGAATTCGTAAAATACGGATCTTCAACGTTGCCGATTAATTGCTCTGAAAAGTCCAACATTCAACTACCGCGTCCACCTACCGCTCTAACTTTGTCCACCACATCTCTATACCTTCACATGATCTCATCTGTTCAAGCGCATATGACTTGCACAATAATGAACATCCTATTTCTTCGGTTATTCAGTCGCTCTTTTATTTATTTTATTTACCTACAGCATCTCCAAGTGAAGCAGATTCAACCATTGCAGTGAGAATGAACACTTTTTATAAAGAAAATCCATTTTTAGTAAATAATATAATGAAAATGCATATTTATCATATTTTAACCAAAAAATTTGTTTAGAATTTCCAATGAGACCATAGAAAAACAAATAACTCAGTATGCAATTACTGATTATAGCTTTAACGAGAATTTAGCATCTGATCCACATAAACATTAAGTCCAAACGTTGAATCTTGGATCTTAATGTAAATAAAATTACGAATATACGAATAAGAAAAAACAACAATGGAAAAAAGACAACATCTTAGATCATTTCTAATAACTATTCTGTTCATTTCACTATTTTCGCACCGTAAAACTAAAAAAAAAACCTCCACGCCCAGAGCATCTAAAGTAGCCACATAACCAATTCTTTAATATAATTAGGGGTTAAACAGAACGATGTCGTTGCATTTCGTCTCCTCACTTACCCGAAATCTTGCACAAACCTCCTTTCAGTGTATTTTGGTTTTGTATTTGTGCACCAAACCGTATCATTTATGATTTTGTACCTACATTGGGTTCTTTTATATTAAAGTCATATGCAAAGTAATTTTTACCGTATATTTATGTCTTTGTCAGATGCATAGGACTTTATCATTAATCATTCAGTACATACGTTGGATTCTTTTATATTAAAGTCATATGCATACTCTTTTTTATAGTCCATTCATGTCTTGTACAGAGCTGCTCAGTGCGTTGCATAAAAGAGCGATGACTTTGTACACTTGTGTCTGTTTTGAAATAACATGTCAACTTATCAATCCGCACAACTCAGTTAAGGATCATTTAATCTGATAGGTGTCATTCATCGGGGTGAGTATGATAAAGTTAGAGGTATTCCCTAGGGCAATTATGTACACACACATATTACATATATAAAACTCGATTTTCAAACTTGTCCAATATAAAAGGTATTTTCTTTGTAATATATACTTGTTATATTATGATATAATTAATTAAGTAATTAATTTAAAATATATTAAATAAAAAATCCTTAAATGATATGTTACGTGGCAGTAATTACAATTTGTTGTAATCATGAGAAATTTATTACAGTAAAATGACATATTATTTTAAATATTCCTAGTCAAAATGTTTCGAAATAGGACATCGATACATTCTTTGAAACTAGAGTATTTAACGCACTTCAAATGTTGGACAATATGTAACTCATGGCTGGTGGAGGCACCAGGGCTTACGCATTGATAATTATTGGGTAACTATGAAATTGAAAGTTTTCTATTGGTTAATAAACCAATAGGTCAAAAGGAGAATCTCGAAATGACGATATTAATATTGTTGATGAAGTTTTTCAGTTTCACAACACTCAACTAGATCAAGAAGTAATCCAGATGTCGATTACTTCTATGAATTTGAATCAACAGAATTAGCGTGTATTAAATTTTCCTTTAGGAAGTGACTATATTGTTGAGCGCTTACATAGCCCTATAATCGCACTCTAACCGTTTGTTGGAATGTCGAAATGGTTTTGCAATGGAGTTCATCATTCATGATTCAATTTAATATAAACAAAGAAAGATAAATGAAAGTAAAGGACTTAGAATTTTTTTACGTGGTTCGAATTATCATCAATCCTAGATACATGGGATAATCCGCTATATATTGATGTTTGATACAGATGATTACAATTTTTATAAGAATACAATATTTCTTGATTTTATTATAGTGAAATTTTGACTCCTTTCTACTTCTTATAGTGCCTCTTTTTATAGTATGGAGAAGTGCATCGTTGATTGCCACAATCACCCTTTATTCTTCGCTTCAATCTGTCAATTATTAATATGTCTGTTTGTTATGCTTTGGTTGGTGACGCGTATTTGGCGGGAAGTCATGGTTTTGGCGGGAGTCCAAGAAATTGAAGCGAGATGCATGAAAAATTAGGTGGAAAGCTCAAGCCTATGCATGTTGGACTTCTCCTAACTTAAGGAGGCTGATGTCTTGAGAAGATTTATGGGGGCCACCCTGAGGCTTTGGGATACGTATGCAAAGAAGTGCGGTGATGATTATCGCTTGATGCTCGAGGCATACTGTTACGTTGACATCTTTTCTGTTCTTACTTTGACCTGCTATCATATTTGGCAAAAATAAAGTTGCACTACCATGTTTCACTCTGATAGTTGATTTGACATGTTCTTGGAATGTGTTTGGGGCTAGCCATGATCTGAGCTGATTATGATCTGAGTTACCCTCATTGCCAATATGCTCGGGTTATTGATGAGAGAAAGAGGAGCTCTATATCTTTATCGTTTACCTGTAAGTATGGCTCCACGTTGAAGCATATCATGAGTAGTCTTATATGCAACTCTTTGGAGTGTTTATGACCCCTTGCGGTACTGCCTAGGTATCCCCCAATATGTACTAGTGCAGAACTGTTCTTGTAGGTGTTAACAACGTATGAGCTTCAGAGAAGCGGTCAGCTTTGTTTAGCATGTATTGCCTTTTAGACTTCGGTGCAGTATTCTTGTTCTGCTTTGATCTTATATATTGCCATTATAACCTGCCTTCGTTTCCTTATGGATGCAGTATTTGTCTTCTATCGCGATTCCCTTGATTGTATGGTTCAGGTTGGGCTAAGTATTGTAGCCTCGCGATGGCTTATTGTGAAATATAAGTTTGATTGCTTCATTCCTTGTTCCTTTACATTTAATTCCTATTGATACAAGGGTAATATTTCTGGTGTCACGCCCTACTCCATCTTCCTTCAATTCAGTGTAGGGTAAGAACAGGTGTAACACATAGTTCTCTCAATATGAGAACACCGTTGAACTTTAACGTGGACACATCATTCTGATTATAGTTAAATCATACAATAGTGTCCATCAAACGACTACAATTGGGTCTGAGTTGAAGCGTTGAAAATGGAACACGTTTAAATAGAGAAATCGTCTTTTCGGTTATATGAGGTTAGTATCACGATCAACTGTAGTCAACTCAAAGGAAAAGTCTTTGGTAAGAACAATTTGGTTAATAATAATTGGTGTTATTGAACGAAAGACTTTGTGTATGGATTATACAATGAATATGAAAAATATTAGAACTTTGATCTAAACCAAATTCCATAGGTCCTAATGTGATATAGTTGTGATGAAGAGAATTTGTGTATATAATCGTTACTATTAAGTACCGCTTAAAATAATAAAATCGGATTTTACTAAAAAATGTGTGAGCGATAAATTCGATCAAAGCATAACACCACTAGCTAAGGTGATATATGAACATTAATATTCAAATTATACATTAATCACTCACTGAATATACATCTACGAGTCGCACAACCACATTAGTAGATTCTCTAATGTGTCACATGATTTAACTGATTTATAAATGTTATCAATTAATTAAATTAATTATTATTTATGAAATATTAATTATTATTTTATTTGATGTATTGGGTGCCATCGGTATTATCTGGGTGCCAATAGTAATTAATTATTTGCATATATAAAAGTCATAAATGTATACGAATCGATTTTCAATACCGAAATACATTTAAATTTGATTTAAATGTTATTAACTACTAATGGGTTTGGAATGGTTTAAAGCCTATGTAGCCTAACCTAGGGCCGACTATACGGAAGCAAAAGAGGGGCAAAGATTCAGGAGTTAAATCTAGAACTGGAAGTAGAGATGGAGTAAACTAAGGAGAGAATATCTCATTTACTCGCTCTATAAGAGACCGGGCTACCCCTCATTGTTGGGGTTACACTTTTGCTCACCCTCTCTTCTATGATTATCGCCATTTCTAGCCCTTCTTAGATAAAAATATCATATCCAAACATTAAATAAAAATCAAAAGTGGTTCTCCCAGTAGTTGCAAAGTTATTTGCTTAGATCAAGATTGAATATAGGAAAGTCTACCAATTAAGGTGCAAATCTAAGGCGACATATTTGAGGTAATATCATATAATCTATGCTAGGTATGTCAACATGTTAATATAGTTAATTAATATATATTTGAACGAAATTATATGCATAATTGTTGTCCTATCTAATTGCAATGTTAAACATATGTATATATAAGTATAAATCTGCTAATTTCACTATATGTCAATTTTATTTGTTTGAATTAATAGAAAACATTATTATATATATTTTATAGTAATAATTTTTTTATATATAACTATTAATAATTGTTAAAACATTAAAAACTATTTTAAATCGACATTAACACTGTTTTAACTACAAAAATAATTAAACAAATCGATATATGTATTTACGTGTCCAAACTTATTTTATCAATATCATAAAATAACATTACAACAAAAAAATTAAATCATAATTTTACTTCAAATATGAGTTTACACACACACAGATACATACATACATACATAAATACACACACACACACACATACATACATACATATATAATTTTAGTTTTAATTTTAGTCGTAAAGCATTTTATTTAAATATATATATATATATATTAATTTTTTAATGTATTAATATATATGCATATAAAAATTAATTTTGGAAATTATATGATATAAATATATTTATTATATTTTATTTAATTCACATTATATATATATATATATATATGTGTGTTAATTTAAATCTATATATCCAGATTTGTTTTTAAATTATTTTACTAACTAAATAAACTAGATATTTTAAAAATGAATTTTTAATTTCAAAATTATTGATTTATTCAAAATAACTTATTTTATTTATTTTTACAATATTTTTATTTAAATTTATTTATAATATATATTTTTTATTTTAAATATATAGTTCCATATCTTTTTTTGAATTTATTTACTAATTAAACAAATTAGATATCTTGAAAATGATTTTTGAATTCAAAATTATTGTCTTATTCAATATAACTTATTTTATTATAAAAATATATTCGAAATTTAATTATTACCAATATACATTTATAACTAAAATTATTTCAAATAGCAATATGCATATAAATGGCCAATGTGTCCGTTGCGGTATAAATCTCAATACCTACACATGTATACATTAACCATATACACAATATCTATATATTGTACACTTTATACGTTTGTGTGTATTTGATACATATATACCATGAATATATATATATATATATATAATTAAATCTTAAATTAATTAATTAAATAAAATATTGATTTTATTTAAAATTATTTATATTGGATCTAAATCAATTTGGACATCGTATGCCCATTAAAATATAAATTTTTTTTTTGAAATTAACACATTTAACCGCTGCATGCTACCCTGGTACCCTTAACCATAATATCAGAACACAATAGCCTATGCTGTCTATATGGTATTTCGGCTAACTTATAAAAGCCAACCTAGTTAGTAGGGTGTCTCGAAAAGTAGTGTCTGTAAAGACACGTATTTTAATAATTAAAAATATAGAATTTAATAAGGTTTTGGAATTTAATATTGTCAGAAATTAAAATTTATTATTTATTAATTTGAATCTTATTAGATTATAAATTTTGACTTTAAGATAAATCTTAAAACAACTAATTTTAATGAGATAAAAGATGGTAACGCGTGTTAACATATAATTTACTAATATTGATTGAATGTAATTAACTACTATGTTAACATAATTTCAATCAAATGAAATAATAAAGGTTAACAAGAAATAGAATAAATATTGTATAAATTGATGTAATTATATGTTATTAATTGCAATAGGTTTTAATATGGAGTATGAAATCAATTATTTAGTACTAAAATTTATTAACCTTTGTTTGTAATCAAAAAGTTAATAGATATAAATTATTAATGTATAACCATTATTTTATTTATCATCTTATTATTAAATCCATTATAAATTTATTTGGTAGTTAATGTAGAATTGATATAATTGAAATATTACAATTGATATAAGAAGAAACGTTAACTATTGAGTGATGAGTGTAACAAAATGAAAACTTACTTTAATCAATTTCGTATGGGAATTGTTAGTTTGATGATAAGAATGTAAATCAAAATAAAAGGATTTTTTTGAAAAATAAATATATAATGAATGAGTTTTATTATAGTTGTAATTAAATGTTGAATTAATTTAGTATATAGATATTGGGTTTAACATGGAAAATTGGATTCCAAAGGACAATAGTTAGATTAATTATCTTCCTTGTATTAGGGTATGTTTTGAGATTTAATTATTTTAATTAATAGTAATTAAAATCTTACCATTAATAAGAAAAAGAAGTAAATGTAATTAAGTAGTGATATGTGCAACTTACATTTTGTGTTCAAAAAAATAGTGAGAATTCGTTGAAATCTAATATTGAATATAAACTACAATAAGAGATGTTGAAATCCTTTAACTGAAAAGAAAAGACCAGTGCATTGTAATTAATAAGTTAGCGTAAGAACATACATTTTTAAATTAAATTAAAATGAACATTTGAATGAACTTTAAGCCTTGACTTGAAAAGAATAAAATGAATGTTTATCTCTAATTGGAATAACAAATGTTGAATTTAAATAAAGAATTGATCGAATGTTTTTAATGAAAGAATAACATAAGTTGTTATTTGAAACGTATCTTGGAGAAGTTGATTCTTAATAAGATAAAACATTTACTTTGTGAAAAGCGTATAAATTTTGTTGTATATGAAATTTTATAAAACATATTTAAATTGGTATAAATGAAAAGAAAACAATGTTGTATAATTAGAATTCGTATGAAATTAGTAATGAAATGAATTGGAATTAGATTTATTGAAATGTTTCAGTTAGAAGGGAACATGAATGTAATTGTAATGAATGAGTTAATATAGGAACTTGCATTTTTGTGTCAAAATGGAATGAATATTTTAATTAAAACAAATGCATGTATTAAGACAAATAATGTAAAATTTTCATTTTGAATAAGTATAATTTTATAAAAGGAAAAAAATTGAATTTTAGAGTAATATATACAAACGGACTTATTAGTATTCAAATTTTAAAAAATATCATAGGGTTCATGGTTGTGTAAATGTTGTGAAATCAATAATAAATTATCTTGTATTAACAATTATACATTAATTACACATGTGCATATACATTTATATTTCCATTTTATATATGGTTAAAACTTGTAAATTATTTGCATTAATGTGGCTGTTACAGTATTTAAAAAAGTAAAGTAAACAATTTTTATAATGCATAGATAGATATGTTTTCATGAATTAATAACTTTGTTTTGAATAACATGAATAAATATATAGAATGATTGGTCGATCAACTAATTTGTTGATTGTTAATTGACTGATTGCGTTAATGGAGGATGCACATATTAACATAAAATGAATGTTTTAATAAAGAATTAAATGATATAAATATGTGTATATTTGGGTTTATTAAATGAATTAATTGGAGTAAGTTTTGGAATTTTGACCCTAAAAGTTTGTTTATATGTGGCCCTTCATTTGCTTTATATTAATTATCACATCTACGTTCTCTTTC
The DNA here is from genome assembly GCA_030765085.1 of Allium cepa. Classification (NCBI taxonomy): domain Eukaryota; kingdom Viridiplantae; phylum Streptophyta; class Magnoliopsida; order Asparagales; family Amaryllidaceae; genus Allium; species Allium cepa. The sequence continues at coordinate 438,566,755 of CM060943.1, forward strand.
TTTTCGTTTCAAGTCCTCCATGTAGGTTCCACTTGATCATCCATTTCTTTGTTAGACTACCCATTCATTTCTTATTAATTAATAGTAACCTCTTATGTTTTATTTCTAATTAATAATTGCCCCGTTCTTTTTATTTGTTTCTCATTTTTTCCTTTGCTCCTTTACAAGTACTTTACCTGATTTTTTTTTTCATTTCAATGTGAACATCCAAATTAATATTCATGCCACCTCATTAGCATTTACTATTCTTCATTTCTAAAGTTCATTTTGTTTACGCATTATAAGTTCTTATAGCTTCCTTTTATTGGCAATTCATTCTCCTGAAGCTTCATATTTAACAACGGAAGATTTATTTTTATCTTCATTCATATATTTATTCCTTTACTTCACCTCTTTTAATACTACCATTTTTAAGACTTTCCATATTTTTACGTTATTTCAATTCCTAATTTGTTTATATACGCTTTATTAGCTTTTCATTTGTTTCCATCTTCATTCCTGTAGTCTCGTTTCATTTTTCAAATTTCGTCTTCTGTAGCTTCATGTTTCCAAACAAACTTCCATCTTGTTTTTTCTCTATCTTCACCTTCCTTGTTCCTTTTTCATTTTTTCTTCTTCAAATCTCTTTCTTCTCCTTATTTTCCTCCAGGCTTCCTTTTTTATTCTTATTCTTCAAATCTTCTCCTTCTTTTTCAAAGCTTCCTTTTCTTTTTCATTTCTTTTTCTTCTTTAAATTTTCTTCTTCTTTTCCAAAAATTCTTCTACTTTCCAAATTTTTTCTTCAAACTAGATCTATACAAATTTCTCTGTCTCTTCCAAAACTTTCTAAAAATAAGATTAAGATAGCAAGGAAACAAATCAAAAGGAGAAAATGGTAGCAGATCCAAATCTGATTAGAAAAGGAAAAGCCAAAAGGTGAGTGATTAAACCCACTCATGCAATACTAAAATTTCCATTGCAAGTTAAATAAAATTTATGGCGTGATATATAAATTTTTGATTGCTATTTATTGATTTAAGCTGACATTTGAATTGATATTGGATCACGAATTGACATTAAATTGAATTGGCATTTAAATTTATATTGGAATTCAATTGCTAGTTAAAACCCCGATATTTATTACTTGAATCGTTGTGATATATTAGTTGATTTGGATGTTGTTTGAAATGGATGCTTATTGATTGATATGTTGGATGTATGGTTGTTATTTATTTAATATGTCCATGTTATCATCTTGTATATTATTGACATCATTTACAAGCTGATTTATAGGATAGACTTTGATAAATCTATTTAAAATTTCTACTGTAAAGATCATATATATTAAAATAATAAATGTTATTCCATTCGTGTAAGATTCCGTTCTGTTTTTATTTTATTTTTACACTTTACTGTCCATCCTTACGGCACGTAAATACTGAAGATGCATTAGTGTCGATTTCCGAGGGTCGAAAGGGCGGGTCGTCATAGTAATCAATTCTCATTCACAACAAAGATGTTTTTCTTTTGTTATATATTTGTTATTATATGTTATAAATAATTAAAGTCTAACTAAAATATGTTTAATAGAAAATCGATAAATGTTGTGCTTGTGATAGTAATTACAAATAGTTGTAATAATGTATTGTATCATAATTTACAATAATCAAATCATTTTAAATATTTTTAGTCAACATGCATCAAAACTGGATATCAATGCATCCATTGAGAGTAGAGTATGTAATGCTCCCCAAATGCTTGGTAATGTATTACTCATGACTACTGCTGGCGCCAAGGGCTATGCATTGATAGTTATTGGATAACTATAGGGTGACTCACTCAATAATTTTCTATCGGTTAATATAACTAAGGTTAAAGAGAAAATATCGATGTGACTAATTTACACCGTTCTCTTGACTTGAGAATACTGCCGATCTTCAATACGAAAGCTCTGCTTTGATTATGGTCAATTCATGGCATGACGCCCATCGAGTGACTATAGTTGGATCAAGTGGAAATATTGAAAGTGAAACACTAATTAAGAGAGGATTCGTCTCCTTGGTTATATAAGGTTAGTATCATGGTAAACTAAAGTCAAATCAAAATCAAAATCTCTAACCAGATTAATCCGGTTAATAATAATTGTTATTATTAAACCAAAGACTTTGTATTTGGACTATAGAGTTGAATATGAATGATATTAGGATTTTGACTATTATAAAATTCTGTAAGTTCAAAATGATATTGTTTTGATGAAGAGAATTGGTGTAAATAATCATCACTACTGGGTAATACTTAACAAAGTAAACTAGATTTTACCAAAACCAAATAAGCGATAAATTTGGTCAAAATGTCAAACTACCTGTTAAGTGACGTGTGAACATTAATATTCGAATTGTTCAATATTGATCGCTTACCGAATTTATATCTAAGAGTCACACAATCGAAATGTCGAATACTCCTTTGATAACATGATTTAATTAGTTTATAAGTTTTATCAATTAACTTATTTAATTAATATTTATGAATTTAATTATAAAGTTTTTTATTTGATATGTGAATAATATTCAAAATTATGTTTGTAATAGTTATAAATATATTAATAGATATACGATATCGATATGTGTTTAAATTAGATTTAAATGCAATAAATATTGTTTAAGCTTGAAGTGGGTTTGAAGCCAATATTGGGCATAACATTTTTGTCCATGATTTGATCATGGTATAGTTGGCCACATGATGGCAATAGGGTATGGATTTGATTTGTTAAAAAGGTGGAGAATGAGTCGGAGAAAAATAAGGATAAAGATCCAACATTTTCTCTCTGGTCATTCCTTTATATAAGTACCGTAAAACTCATTATAAAATTAGTTGAAAAGCCTCCATTCTTACCTTTTCCTAGCCGAAACCATACCCACCCCTCCTTTAACATTTCAGGCACTAAATCAAAAATCAAAGCTATCGATAGTCGTATAGCCAGCAATTCAAAAGTGGCACCTATAACGACCCGTAATTTGATCACTTTAATTAAAGATATTTAAATTATTTTAAATTTTCAAATATAGATTATTTTTCATAAATAATCAAGTTTTAAGTGATTAATAATGATAATGAACTTATTTTGAAAAAATGTTCACAAAAATATTTCCTTTGGAAATATATCGATAAAATGATCGAAACTGTTTTATCGATAAACCGCTCTATAATCATCAAACCTTGTGCGTGAAGCTGGACACATACACTTATTTTTATAATTGAATAGGAATATGAAATAAAGTCAATTATTTTATTTTTGAAAATAAAATGTGTTTATGGCATCATCAGTAATGCCATTATATTTAATAATTGATAAAATTAAATTGAAAGTTAATGATTTAATAATTATTTTAATTATTTAAATATTGGTTTTAAAATGATTTTAATTCATTTTAATTAGTTTTAATGCAATGATGAATGATTTATAATAGTCTTATAAAGTTATAAAAGTAAGTTGAAATTATAAGGAAAATTGATATCGGTTTATCGGTATATGACACTTTTTGTAAACAGTTGTTTAATATTTATTTACATAGTTTTATAAATAAAATGTGATCATTTTAATTAGTTGAAAATGTTAAGAAATTCATTTACAAATTTTGTTTACATTTATATGTAAGTTAAAATATACGTGAAAATGTTACCGAAAATTGGTTTCTCGATTTTCAACGATTTAACGAACGAAAGTTGTTTTAAATCATTACAATCTTATTTTTTTGTCATGCACACATATAAAACATATACATACATGTCCTAACCTGCACATGAACATATGTATACATATAAATATACATTACACTTATATATACGTATGTGTTAAAAATATCCAAGATATTTTAGTTTTCTTACTACTTAAGTATGCAAAAGTCAACATATGCATGCCTTAAATTGATGGATGTGATGTGCACATGAGGGAGGGTATTCCTGTCCATCCTAGGGTGATGTAGAGCGGAGGTGGATGTAATGATGATTGGCGATGGTGGATGAGGTAAGATGGAGATACTTTTAACCTCTCCACTTGCTTATAAATACCCACCCATTTTGCTTCTTCTTCTCCATAACTTTCGCAAACCAGAATCAAATTGGGATATTCTTATTCCAAACCATGTAAAATTCCAACGGCTACAACTTTATTGTTTATCACTTCTTTCCATTTTGATCTTTTCTATGTTAAAAACCCACTTCTTTGTAGTGCATTTTCAGGCCCAAAATACCAGGTCCGAGAATACCTCATGTTCTTTTGATCATATCTTCCTTAAAAAAAACTAGAATCATGTGTTTATTTTTATAAAACTATATAAAAAATAATTTGAAAGAACTATTCTTTGGATAACTTATCAAATTCCTCGAATAACATGTCCAAAATTCAGTTAGAAGTCGACTCATTTTCGGGTTTGATTTTAGTGAATCCGAGAACATCTCTTCTTCTCTTGACCATAACTTCTTAAAAACAGATCCAAATCAAGAAATTATTGAATTAAAACCATAGAGAAAATAATTGCAAACAACTTTCATGTCGGCCACTTTTCCAAATTCAAAGAGTAAAATGGTCAAAACATGAAGGAAGATGACCTATCTTTCGGGTCTAGTTTTGAGAATTCAAGGTCGAAGTTCCACCACTTCTCTTCCATACTTTCGACCACCCTCTATCTCAAGCTCAAGGCCAAACCTCCACCTATTTCAATCCTTGGCCATAACTTCCCAAGGGTCTAAGGATCAATTCCATTATCTTTGTTCCGTCGTAACAAAGCTATAATCGTTTTAAAGTTAGTTCGTTTGAATCTAAGGTGAAAAACTCTATTTACAATATGATATATTGGACGATATATATATGTGTGTGTGTGTGTGTGTGTGTGTGTTTTATGCTTGGTTGTGATGATTGCTTATCAAGTTTAGATGTTGATTATATGTTGTTTGATTGTATTAACAAGTCACCTTTAATATACGTCGAAAATCACAACGGAACACTTTCCTTTAATAAATAAACTAGTGTACATGAGAATGTTAAACCTCTTTAAAATAGTTTAAAATGATTTAGAAATGTTTTATATACATTTAAAAGTGTTTAGAAGAGGTTTGAAAAGAATTTGAAAATTGAGATAAAATAGGCGCGTCGCGTAACGACAGTTCGCGATTTCGCGCCGTAGAAAGTTAAATCCATTTATACGATGGATATGGAGTTGGAATTCTTTGTAATAAGAATTTTTCAAACCCTTATAATCATAGTTTGCAAACGAAAGAAAAGGATTGAAATTTCATTCAATAGATTTGAAACATGAGCAAAACAAGTTTTCAAAATAATTGTGGTTTTGCAATTGGGAATCCATAAAGGGATTCTTTTAAAACAATATTTAAAATTTTAAAAAATATGGATTAAATTCTATAAATGTTTTAAAATGTTTTAAAGTATTTTTTAATCATGTAAATGAATTTTCAAAATATAGTAAAGTCGTTTTGGTCATTAAGTTTTAAAAACACTATTTGCAGCACTTTTAATAACTTTTGCGAACAATGGTTTTTACTTGATTATTCTTTCCCAAATATTTTGTAAACCTTTTTAAATAAATAATTAGGTAATTTGAAGATGATTAAAAGGTTTAAACCGAATACGAAAAAATGACCAGTACATTTGTTCCACTTATGTGTCATAGAAAATCCGACCGAGGAATGGAACAGATTGAAGGAAAAGCCGAGATGATCTAAAATAATTAAAAGTAAATTATATTTTAAAAGATTTAGAGTCGATCAAATAACTTGACCATCTTACAGGTGGTAGAGATGTGGTCTCTAGACTTGGGTTTGGGAAACCAGTTGTCTGCTCTTCCTAGTTATCAAGACTGGCCCGATGGAGGGGATAGTACATTTGATATGCTCGAGTCAAATTTCCCAAAGTATAAAAGATATATTTAAACAACTTGGATTGCATAGAAATTATCTTCTTATACTTGCATTAAATTCTGAGGATAAATCCATACTATTCATGTGAATTTAAAGGCGATTTCACCGTTATTCGACGGATAGTAAGGTTGAATGCGGAAATTGACGTTGAGTAGAATTAGTATAATTTCTATCGACCCTTTTTAACTCAATTATGTTTTCCAATATGACTTATGTAAATGATTTGGAATTGATTTAACTCCTATACTTAGAGTTAATTGGTTTGGGTTTATAGTAAATAGGTGTCTTAAATAACATTTTTTTTAAAGATTATGATTTGAGAATCTTTGTTTAGATTTAAATAAATGATTTGAAAATAGTTACCTAAGTAAAGAATGAAATGATTTGGAATGTAAAATGGTTTCAAGTAATTAAAGGATTTGATAAGAGTGGTTTAATGATTCTGTATATATATCAAATAGAAATGTTTTAAAGATATATATCTCCAAAAGATATTTTGATAAAAAAAATTAATTAATCAAAGAATAATTCCCTATTACCAAATGTCTTTTTATCGATGATTGGTTTGAAGAAATGAAGGTAGGATCTAAGTGATTCTTATCCAAAAACCACTTCAAACCAATATACATTCGAAAGTGAAGATATTGAATGATGGTAAATGAAGGGCCATTTGTTGCTGACCTTTTGGGGAAATTTCCCATACCATATATATATATATATGTGTGTGTGTGTGTGTGTGTGGCAATAGTATCTTCATTTGATCTTTAATGTAAAGGTTGTTTGCTACTAATCCTAGGGTCGATCCCCGATAGGATATGGTAGGAGAGTTCCTTCGGTTTGTCCTGTTTATGGATAACTTGCATGAACGGATGTCTAATGTTGCATTTCTAATTACACCGATTGATCTCTATAAACGTATCGTCTGTTTGGTGGCGGAGAAGGAAAGTTCTCTTAGTTTAACATCCTTTCCTAAGACGTACGAGATCGGGAGTTATACATTTGTAGAAATCAGTTGTATGATCATGGAATGACAGCGGGGAATTCAAAGAGGAATGTGCTATGTGAAAGGTAATCGTTACCTCAGGCCTTTTCACCCTGTAATGGCTTAAATAGGGTACACCGTAAGGCTATGCGGTTCGCAACCATTAGGGTATAACCATCACCTTTCTAGATAACCCTCTATATTTCGGGTATGTGGTGTATGCTATGAGATGTCTCAGGTAGGTCGGTTATGAACAGGGTGATGACATATTCGGTTTCTATCCAGGCCATGTCTGAGTGCCAAATAGAGATAGACCATTCTTGCCAGATGTGGAGGATTGATTGCGTATTCTCGGTACATCCCTATAAAGATGTACTATAAGGAAGGTAGTACTTACCTGCCATTGTATGGAAATCCATTCTCCAATATGTGCCTTTGGACTTAGTTGTAACCTATTATGCCATCAGATTTAACCAATGCAACAATTTTGGTTATTTTAATATGTTTATTTGAAAAAAAAATTCAAAGAATGTCATCAAAAATAATACTAAATGATTTTTACAAAGAAAATGTTTTAGTTATCATAAGGTAAAACATGTTCTGTATTTATGTGTGGCGTGGTCTTATGAGATACCTTTTCTTTTCAAAAAATCCATATTTTAAGTTTCTCACACCAGTCCCATGACCGACCCGGAGTTTATTTTCCTTTTCCCTTAAACTCTAGGTGCCCTAATTTTCTCGGGCAATCTAGTAATCAGGTTTAGTTTGATGAAATCTAGAAGAGCTCGGAGCATGGAGTTAGAAGATTCTTCTGAAGATCGTTATCTATTTCCACCACGCTCATGTATTATTATATTCCACATTTATAAGGACAGATATTTATAACTGTCCATATCTAACTCTCATAAATGTAATTAAAATATTCCGTTGCAAAGATTATAATATATGTTATTCCATTCATGTGAGAATCTGTTAACTCTTTATTTTCTTTCTTACATTTAAAGAACCGCCTCTCTGGCACTTGGATTTGCGGCACGTGAATACCGAGGATGTATTTGTCGATTTTTGAGGGTTGAAAAAATGGGCCTTCACAATTGGTATCGGAGCTCAAGGTTAAGCGAGAACCATGTCTTTGTGGAGTAAAGTCTGAACAGAGGTAGAGTTATAAATACCCTAGGATGATTTCTTATTAGAGATAGGGTTACTAACACCCTAGAATGAGTTTAGATTATTATATATGAGCGCGTTTTTGTAATGTTATATATAAATGATTTTTTTTTGAAAAAAAATTGGTAAATGAAATAATTTTACCTAGGATTATAATATGAATATAAAGGAATATTTTTCAACTGATATAGTTATTTGATTAGGGAAATGAAAATACTCAGTTATTATCATTGATTGATTGGCTGTTGAATTTAAAGTTTAAATGCGAACACCTTGTGGATTTAGTTTCACAATTTGACTATGGGTATTTGATAAATAATAATGTTGGTTTAAGATTAGGGGAATTTATTTAAGATAAATTAATCTTATGAATATGTTTTATATAAATGATTTTATAAACTGGATTTATAAATGTGCTTTATAAAGGAATTTTTGAGAATTTAAATTCTGGTATTTTTAAAGGAATTTCAAATGATTTTTTGGAAAATAAATAAAAATGTTATTATTTATAAAATGGATTTATAAAATGAAAAACAATCTTATGATTAATTAATCTGAGAGACTCGAAAGTGACTAAAAATGGGCAAGAGTTGTGTTCGGATGGTAAACGCTTCTCTTAAGTATTCCTTTTCTGTTAAGGAAATACATGATACTATTGGTAATACCGAGTTCCTTAGTATCTTTTTGAGTTACTCGATCTATATCATTTTTTAAAGTTAAAAAGGATAATGCAAATGATTAATTGATAAAATAATTGATGGTTATCAATTTTTATTAGAGTGCATTATCTTAATTGATAAGCGTGGGTATGCTTTGATCTTTAAAAGAAATGGTAAAAATTATAAATGAATGGTTTTGGGTTTGTAGTAAACGATGTTTTAGCAACACTTGTTTTTAAGCCCTTGAATGGTACTTTGGAAGAAATCTTATGGGCATATTTAGATCTTTAATAATGAGATTTTAAAGATAATAACAAGTATTGTAATCTTTTATAAAAGGATAGATAGAAAATGCTATATGTTTAATTTATAAAGGAGTTTATTATAACAATGTTTTGGTAATAAATGTTTCAATCTCATTTATTATATTCTAAAGTTAGTAAAACTTAAGCAAATTGTGAATATACATAAAACATTTGAATAAGTATGTAAATACTTTTAAGTATTCAAACTAGTATAGGTGGATAATTAATAAAAGGAGATTCAATTAATAAAATAAATCTTGATTAATAAAATAAGTTTTATCAAATACAAAGGTGTTTGCATTTAATATTGGTTAAAAGGAGAAAATTATAATATAAGAGGTATGTTGTAATAAAAGTTATGTTATCTTTAACTTGAATAATTTCTTAGAAATATTAGCAAATTGTTGAATATAAAGAAGAATCTTTATAAAAATGTTTGAATGAAGAATGAAATTTTTTCATATGTTTTCATTTTTTATGAAAGATTATAAATTTATATGAAGTACGTGGAATGTTTCATTGCATAATTTGGTCTAAGATTCGAGTACAGAGATTTGAGGTGTTTATATTAGCCCAAAAAATAATTTATCACTCGATTCTTGAAAAAGAACACCGGTAAGGGTTTGTGGTTGGATACTTGAGTTTTCTATCATAGTTGAGTGCTATGCAAAAAAAACTAACGTTCTAATCAGAAAGCCTCGTCGGAGTCCGCACTAAAGAATAAGAGGATCATACTATTTCGGAAGTAAAGTTGTGAATTTGAATAGAAGATCGTATCAGATATTGTGTACGGATGATTAATGTACAATATATGGTTGTAAGTATAAAAAAATATTTTGGGCAAACACTTTGGGATTTTGTTTTAAGGGGGGAAGCATGTAACGACCCTCTATTTGATCACTTTAATTAAAGATATTTAAATTATTTTAAATATTCAAATATAGATTAGCTTTCATAAACAATCAAGTTTTAAGTGATGAATAATGATAATGAACTTATTTTGGAAAAATGTTCACAATAATATTTCCTTCGAAAATATATAGATAAATTGGTCGAAAACCGTTTTATCAATAAACAGCTCTATAATCATCAAACCTTGCGCATGGAGCTGGACACATACACTTATTTTTATAATTGAACAGGAGTATGAAATAAAATGTGTTTATGGCATCATCATTAATGCCATTATATTTAAAAATTTATTTATTTAATTAAATTGAGTGTTAATGATTTAATAATTATTTTAATTCTTTAAATAATGGTATTAAAATAATTATAATTCATTTTAATTAGTTATAAAGTAATAATGAATGATTTATAATGGCTTTATAATGTTATAAAAGTAATTTGAAATTATAAGGAAAATCGTTATCGGTTTATCGGTATATAACACTTTTTGAAAGAATTGTTTAATATTTATTTACATGGTTTTACAAATAAAAATCATCATGTTAATTAGTTAAAAATGATAAGAAATTTATTTTCAAATTTTGTTTACATTTATATGTAATTTAAAATATAAGTGAAAATGTGACCGGAAATCGGTTTTCAATTTCCAACGGTTTAACCAACGAAAGTTGTTTTAAATCGTTGCAACCTTATTTTTGTGTCATGTGCACATATACAACACACAAATACATATCCTAACATGAACATGAACATATTTATACATACAAATACACATATACACTTATATATACATATATGTTAAAAATATCCAAGATATTTTAGTTTTCTTACAACACAAGTTTGCAAAAATCAACATATGCATGCCTTAAATTGGTGGAAGTGATATGCACATGGAGGAGGGGGATTTTTTCCTAAATCTTTTGTGAATCTTATAAAATAAATAATTAGGTAATTTAAAGATGATTAAGAGGTTTAAAAATGAGTATGCGGAAACAACTACTACATTTGTTCCATTTGTGAGTGTCATTAGAAAATCCCACCGAGGAATGGAACAAGTCGAAGGAAATGCCCGGATGCTAAAGTAACTAAAAGCAAATTAAGCATGTTGAAAGATTTGGAGTCGAGCAAATAACTTGACTATTTTATGGTTGAGAGCGAGGTAGTCTCTAGACTTGGGTTTGAAAAACCAGTTGCCTTCCCTCCTTAGCTACCTGGACTGGCCTGACTGAGGGGATAATATATGTGATTTACTTGGATCAAATTTCCCAAACTATAAAGAATATAATTCAAACAACTTGGATTGCCTGTAACTGATCTTCTTATACTCGATATTGAATTTCGTGGAGGGAACCCGTACTATCCATGTGAATTTAAAAGGTGATTTTACCATTATTCGACGGATAGTAAAGGTTGAATATGAATATTATCACATCCCATATCTTGAGGCCTAAAGATAAGCATTACAGATGCTGCAGTCATCCATAGTATTAATTTCCGATGAGAAAATATGACAATGTTAGTGGTATCCATAATATTAGAAGCACATGAATAGGAAATAAAATCAAAACCGATTTCAAAATAGCTTTTTTGATTACATTTCAAATCAATATTTCATATTCAGATACATAATCCCAAACGATTCACAGGTTTTGATCAAATATCATTGTTACAAATTTTTCCAAGGGCATCAAATGAAGATTCCCCCTTAGATGATCAGAGTACTTGATAGACATATTTTTCATAAATACGTCATAGTAGAAATAAAACTAAATAGCTCCTACATAGCTAATTTTGCCTCCTACACATCTTTGAAAGTTTATTCATCCAACCTACTAAACCTGAAAAACCTTAACTCTCAACCTACTCAAATTAAATTTTCAGCACCCGAGAGTTTAAGGGGAAAATATAAACTTCGAGTCAGACATAAAGCCTGGTGTGAATAATATTATTACATTTCTATTTACTGATATTAATTGAGACCACAACGCTTAGTCGAACGGGTTTTCCCTCACTAACATCCCTTTCAAAAAGCATATCTTTTGCAAACCAGAATCCTGCAATCAAACTAATTATAACAACAATAGCAAATACACGTATGCATAAAAATTAGGAAATCAATGGACTATCTGTCCACACAATGGTTTTACTAGGCTAACTATTAACCATTGGTTGACTTAGGAGTTAGGACTACTAGGCATAATCAAAAATCAAACTTCATTCAGAACAATGCTGGGCTAACTGTCCTTAACTTTCTTTTTCTAGGTCAACTGAATGTAATGGTTTTACGGGCTCATAAATAACCCATATTTACTCTGTATATTCCCTTCTTTGTATAATTTTAATTTAATCTCACCGTGACAATCCCTACATACTGGAATTTTGGACGTATTTTAGTTAGGAGCTAATAACTAAAGTATAAGGCGCGGCCTTACACAGTCTCATATGGTCTTCTAATATCCGAGTCATAAACTTAGGTTTAACTACCATATTCATGTGTCATTTCCTGTCTTGGGGTTAACTACTATATTAAAACTTCATTTCATTATAAATAATCTTTACAGATGATTTACCCCTGAAATCATACCTTCTCAAAACAAGGAAACCATATACTTTGCTTTACTCAAAACGCTTATGTCATGATATATACTTTACATAAAACAGTGTTTATGAAACTTCATCAATGGGATTATCTATGCCTTCCAAGTAAGTTAAAAACCTTTCTTAACTTAAAATATTTTAGGACATGAAGCCAAACAATAACTTCAAAACCTCGGTTTAAACCTTAAATGGCGCCTCTTGAAATCATTGAAAATAACCCTTTCAAAAGCTTTATCAAAACCTTAGACATCCTCTTTTTAAAAACATTTAAACTTGCCTTTCGAAAACATTGAAACCCTTCATTCAAATATTCAAAATAAACCTTTCGAAAACATTGGGGATCTACCCTTTGAAACACATATTATAAACCTTTCTAAAGCACTGAAATCCCTCACTTGAAACGTACATTTCGAAAGCATTGGGTTCAAGTAAAAGCTTGTGGAAACATGACTTCGAAACCATTTAAAATCATTTCTTTTGAAACCTTCTGAGTTTAACTTTTAATATAACTAAGGGTCATAAAATAACAAAGGCGAAAGCATTACATTTGAAAGCATTTATCTCAAGTAAAAGAAAGAGGATAGTTTCGAAATCAACCCTTTTGAAACCCCTTCCTCCAAAACCATTTTGCAAGCAGTTAAACTACCCTTTCAAAAGCATTGAGAAGGCGGCTTTAGAGTATAAAGGAGAAAGCACCCTTTCAAAAAGCATTGATACGAAAGATTTGAATGCCGCGGTGTAGGTATTATCCTTTCGAAAGCTTCTTTTTCAACATAAAGATAGCAACTCATTCGAAAGCTCTTCTGTATAAACAAAGGCAAGTTGATTAAGTCGAAAGCTAACTCCAACCATTCAAAAGCATAAACGAAAATAGTTCAAGGGTGGATTCTACCTCTTCGAAAGCATGGTTCGACAATATGTCTTCCGATTTTTTCCAATGCACTACGTATCAATTGCTTGGTACCATGTCCTTTGGTTTCGAATAGGTTCATAGGCGAACATATGGTGTCGAAAGCTACCGATGGAAGTGGCGAAGTAGTGATTCCAAGCAAAAATGATTTTTAGCCTTTAAATGAAATTGCTTTTCACCTAAGTTTCCATATTTGTAAAAATGTTACTAGTTGCCCATTTCTTTACCAAAATTCTTTTTAAAAAATGCCATCGAATAAAATATTTTAATACATAATTCATTCTCCTTAAATAAACACATAAAACATTTAAGTCTCACACCTTAAATAATTTTATAATTATAGCAAAATACTTAGGAAAATTCCCCAAAAATCATCAAAATTCCCTTTTAATATGTTTTCTAGCATATTTAAATTTCATACCCAAAATCAAGATATAATTGCCGAAAGTAATTTTCAACCCAATTTTAACTATTTTCTTTCATAGAAATTCATAATAAATCCACAATAATTTATAAAATTATGAAATTTAAACCCCACTTCATAAATAATGTTTTCGATCATATATCAAAAACACACGTAATTTGGATGTCATTTAATAGGTTTTTCAAATATAAACTTATCATAAAATCTATGTGAAGCAACATAAATCATCAACAAGCATATATATCCATTTAAACAATCATATCATGGCATTTCATTTGCAAAACTAACTCGAATCTATCTAGAAACCAAAATCAACAAAAATGAGATGTAAGATCATTATTCCCTTTGGTTTGTTGTTAAGAAGGTTGAGATTTGTCCTTTGATTGATTTGATTAAACTTCCTACTTGAATCTTAACCTTTCTTCTTTTTGAATCTCTTAATGGTGGCCGACCGATCTTACAAGGATTTTTGTTTTTTGCAAATTTTGGAATGAGTAAGGAATGAAGGTAAGAAGGGTTTAGGGTATAAGAATAAAGACTATTCTCATTTTTCCCTTATTATATTCCTTCTACTTTCTTTTTTTTCTCTTTTGTTTATATATTAATTAAGGCACGACCCTCCTTGTTAATTAACAAATCCCAATCCCTTAACCATCTACATTATTTCATTTAATTCATCTAAATAAATGCCCTAAATAATGTTAGTCAAAATTAGGGTCATTACTGACTCCCCTCCTTAAAGAATTTCGTCTTCGGAATTACGATAAGGTACATGTAACAATCAAACCTAAAGGTAAACATACCATGAAACAAGTCAGGATAAGTGTCTCTAATCATGCTCTCAGTTTCTCAAGCATAGTCTCTCTCGTCATCGCTTCACTGGAATTTGAGTAATCTAACTGTCTTGTTCCTTAGTCTCTTCTCATACCTCGTGACTATACGAAATGGTTTTTTAACTAGCTAAATCCGGTTCCACTACTAAATCACCCAACACAGTCGGTGCAATAGCAGTTTCTAGATCTCGAATACACTTCCTTATATGAGTAACATAAAAACATTGTAGACTCCTGCCAAACTGTTTGGTAAATATACTCTATACGCGTGTTTCCCAATCCTTTCTATAATACGAAATGGCCCAACGAATCTCTATGCCAGTTTTTCTGATTTTCCAAATCGGATTACACCTTTCATCGGTGATATCTTAACGAAAACACGAGCTCTGATTGAAAAATCTAAGTCTTACCTCTCTCATCAACATAACTCTTCTTCCTAGACTGAGCTTACTTTATCCAAGCTCAAATTAACTCAATCTTTTCTGTCGCTTCTCTAACCAAATCTAGACCAAGAACTAACCCATCCCCCGTCTCTAACCAACAAATGGGAGATTCCCATGTAAAGCTTCAAAAGATGCCATCCCTATACGTCTGATAACCGTTGTTAAATGAAAATTCGACTAAGTGTAGGTGGTCTTTCCATGATCCTCCAAAATCTAGCACGGAAGCTCTTAACAAATCCTCTAAAATTTTGTTAACTCTTTCCTTTGATCATCCGTCTGTAGATGTTAAGTGGTACCCATCTTGAGCTTGATACCCAAGGTCTCTTGTAAACTTTGGAAATCACTGGTGAATAAGAAATCTCTGCCACATATTATACTACTAGGAATTCCATTCAATCTAACTACATTCTTCATGAATAATTTAGCTGAAACAGGTGCCATCTCGGTTTTACTCAACTAGAATAAAATAGGCAGTCTTGGTCAACCTGTCAACTATGACCCATATACTTTCATTTCCTCGATTTGACCTTGGCAATCCATCTATAAAATCCATGGAGATTGAATCCCATTTCCAAACTAGAACATCTAAAGACTGAAGTAACCCACTTTGTTTTTGATTTTGGGCTTTTACCTATTAACAGTTCAAACACTGCTTCACCCATAAGCTTATATCTCTCTTCATATCTTCTCATAAGAAACTTCTTTTCATGTCCTGATACATCTTAGTTCCTCCTGATGAATGGTGAACTTTGAATGATGGCACACTCCAAGAACATCCTTCCTGATGTTTCCCACAATCGGAACGCACAGTCTTCCTTCGTTCCTTAACCACCTATTCTAATCAAGACTGAAATCTTTTAAGTCATTGCTATCCTTTCCATTCCTTAATTTTCTGATCCACTCTGCTAATAATGGATCCTCTCCTTGCTTAGAAGAAATCCTTTCGATCATCACCGGTCAAACTTCTAAACATGAAAACATGGCAGTTTCGTTACTAAAACTAGCTTCAGATCTCCATTGTATTTTTCATGTAGTCGATAGTTTTAAATCTTTTCACTCAACTATCATTGCCTATGCTACATTATAATGTTTCCGGCTAAATGCATCTGCAATCTTATTCCCTTTTCCCAGTGTGTACTCAATACCAAAGTCATAAGCGGCTAAAAACTCTAACCACCAATGCTGTCTCATATTCAACTCCTTTTAAGAGAATAAATATCTCAATGACTTATGATCCGTATACAACTCGAATCTTTCTCCCAAAAGGTAATATCTTCACACCTTCAATGCGAAAATTACTGCAGCTAATTCCAAATCGTGAGTTGGATATCTAAGCTCATGCGGTCTGAGCTGTTGATAAGCGTAGGCAATCACTTTACCTCTTTGTATTAATATAGCTCCAAATCATGTTCCACATTGTGTACACTACCAAGTTTTGATTCCCCTCTGGAACAACTAATATAGGTAAATTAGTCAATAAATGTTTCAGTTTCTTGAATGCCCCATCACTCCTATCAGTCCAGACAAACCTCACATCTTTTCGAGTTAGCTTAGTTATCAGTGCTGTTATCCGCGAAAAATCCTTGATGAAGCTCTGATAATAACCAGCTAGTCCAAGAAAACTCTTTATCTTAGTCACTATCTCGAGTCTCTTCTAATTATTTACCGCCTCAGTCTTAGCCAGATCTATGGACAACCCTTTCTTTAAGACTACATGACCAATAAATTTTACTTCCTTCTTCGAAAAATGACTCTTCGAAAATTTCACTTTCAATTGATGTTGCCCCAACGTCTCAAGCACCATTCTTAGATGGAATTCATGCTCTCTTTCATATTTTTAGATTATATCAAAATGTCATCTATGAACACTAACACGAATCTATCCAGATGCTCTTGAAAGATTCTGTTTATCAAATCCATGAAAAATGCTGGCGCGTAAGTTAGTCCGAACGGCATCACTAACCATTTATACGATCCATATCTTATTCTAAACGCCTTCAAAGTAACACTATCTTCTGCTACTCTAAGCTGATGGAATCCTGCTGCCAAATCCAACTGAGAAAATACTTTAGCTCTGCTTAACTGGTTGAATAAATCGCCAGTTCTAGGTAATAGATATCGATTCTTTATCGTCTTCTTATTCAACTTACGATAATCGATAACAACCTCAACAATCCATCTGGTTTCTTTACAACCACTGTGCCTACTCCCCAAGATGAATTACTTGGTTTGATAAAGTTCTTACTTTCTAAATCAACCAACTGCACTTATAGCTCTTTCATCTCGTTAGGTGTCATTCAACTTAGCGGTCTACTCACCGGTTCTTCCCCTGACACTAAATCTATCCAGAACTCAATAGCTCGTTTCGGCGGTAGTCCTACTACAGGCTCAAAGATGTCTGCAAAGTCTCTAACAATGAAAACTCAGTCCATCTCATTTTCTTCCTCCGTAACACCTAACAAAGCATTTATCCCAAAATTAAGGTTTTCTACGGAGTATATAGTCTGATCACTACAACTAGGGTGTCTAAGTGATATTTTCTTGTCATGATAAAATAACCTAGCATAATATTTGCTTAACCAATTCATTTCCAAAATAATTCCGAACCCCATAAGATCAAATACATGCAAACTACAAGCAAATATATGACCTAACAATTCAAACTCCAAGTGGTTACATCTCATCCCAAGAGTCGCAAACCCTCATGTCGGATTCGCCGCCCTTAAGGAAGTAACTAGGTACGAGGGTTCTAGGTTATGCTTATCTACCAAACAATGAGATATAAAAGAATGTGATGCACCAGTATCAAATAGAACTCTAACCGATACACCATGGACCAAAAGCGTACCTCCCTATATAGCTTTTCCTTTCACCTCAACTGTTGCTCTTGAGGTAGCTGGTTCCAATGCTAACACCTTGCCATTGCCAGCCATGGCTAGCTCCTTGCACTGGTTCTTATAGTATCCTATCAAATCATAGTTAAAGCACCTCACCTCTTTCTTATCAACAGCTTTCTTCCCTTTACCTATCCGACACTTATGAGCATAGTCTCCCTTCTTATAACACTTAAAGCAAACTAGATTAACCTTCACCTTCTTGGCAACATCTCCCTTTTTAAGTGCCCTTCTTATGGAAAAACTTCTCTTCTGGTTTTTCCCACTTTGAGCTTCCCCTGCTTTTTTTCACCACAATGGAAAGCAATCATCTCCTCCTGTCACAACGCCATCTCAAAACTACAACACACGGATCCCCAAGATGTGGCAGATTTTCTTTAGCTAGTTTAGGTTTCAGTCCACGTATGAATTTCTCGTTCCTTTTGATAACTGTATCAACCGTGACATATCCGTATCTTGATAACTCCTCAAATCTGGTTGCATACTCAATCACTGTCATGTCTCCTTGCTCCAACTCCATAAACTTCTTGAGTAGAGTTAACTTAGCAATCTCCAATATGAATCAATCTTCAAACCTCCTTTTAAATTCAGCCCAAGTCATGGTCACCTCATTAACTCCCACAGCAACACTACAATAGCAGTGTTGCTCTTTGCAACTGTCTAGAAGTAAGCCTCTTCTTCTGCCCATCATTAAGCCCTAAATCAGCAAAGATCCTTTAGCAATGAAGTAATCAATTCTCCACTTCAATTGAATCCTCAGTCCCAATAAATGACTTTCCTCCATCCTGTTATAATCTCGGCTTAGTAGTGCATAGTGATTGACCATCAAAGCTCCTTGATTTCCTCCTTCAACATTTCCTCCGACTAAGCCCGTAGCTGCTCTTGCTTGCATTAGATTGACGAAGAACTGATACATCATCTCGATATTTACTGGTGGGATTTTCACACCAACATTGGCATTTGCATTTGGATTAGCATTTGCCTGTCGACCCGGATTTCTCCTATTGGGTCAAGCATTTCCATTGGTTGTGGTGCTTCCTCGACCAATGTTAAATCTTCCACTCCTAGCATCCATATCTTACATTCTTAAAACCTGTATTCGAGTCTTTGTAAGATACAAAAGAATAGCCTCAGAAAGATAGGAGAATAGAGATAAGGCGTATTCTTATGTATATAAAATACAAATACATTGCTATAGTGTTATCCCATACTCCAGTCTTTTCTCTAATTCCTCAAAATCATTTTAAGTTTCTATAAACCTATGCTCTGATACCAAGTTTCCACATCCCCTATCTTGAGCTCAAAGCTAAGCACTACAGAGCTGTAGTCATCCATAGTACGAACTTTCGGTGACAAAATATGGTAATGTTAATGGTATCCATAATATCAGAAGCACATGAATATGAAATAAAATCAACATAGATTTTAAAACAATTTTTCGGATTACATTTAAATCAATATTTCGTATTCAGATACATAATCCAAAAACGATTCCCAGTTTTTTTATCAAATATAATTATTAAAAATTATGCCAAAAGCGACATAATCCCCCCTTGGATGATCAGAGTACAAGATAGGCATGTCTGTCATAAATACATCACAACGAAAATAAAACTAAATAGCTCCAACATAGCTAGCTTTTCCTCCTGCACATCTTGGGAAGCTTATTCGTCCAACCTACTAAACCTGAAAAATCTTAACTCTCAACTTACTCATATTAAATTTTAAGCATCCGAGAGTTTAAGGGAAAAACATAAACTTTGAGTTAGATTAAAGCCTAGTGTGAATAATATTATTACATCTTGATTTACGGATATTAAGTGAGACCAAGTCCCTTAGTAGAACGCGTTTCCCCTCACCAATACCCCTTTTAAAAAGCATAACTTTTGCAAACCAGAATCCTGCAATCAAGCTGATTATAATAATAATAGCAAATACACATATGCATAAAAACCAGGAAATCAAAGGACTATATGTCCACATTACAGTTTTGCATGGCTAACTATTAACCATTGAATGACTCGAGCCTACGAGACATAATCAAAATCCAATTTCTGTTGGATACAATACTGGGCTAACTTCCCATAACTTTCTTTTTCTAGGGTCAACTGAACCTAATGGTTTTACAGGCTCACCAATAAGTTATCTTTACTCTGTATATTTCCTTCTGCGTGTAATTTCAATTTAGTCCCACTTGTGATAAGCCCTACACACTGGAATTTTAAAATTATTTTAGCTAGGGGCTAATAGCTAAAGTATAAGGCGCGACCCCACACCGGTTTCATCTGGTTTGTTAATATCTGAGTCATAAACTTAGGTTTAATTACCTTATTCATGTTTCATTTCCCGTCTTAGGGTTAGCTACCCTACTAAAACGTAGTTTCCTTTTAAATAATCTTTCAAATGATTTACCCTTTCGAATGATTTACCCTTGAAATCATACCTTTTTAAAACAAGGAAACTATATACTTTTCTTTTTTCAAAAAACTTATGCCAAAATATATATACTTTACATAAAATAGTGTTAATGAAACTTCGTCAATGGGATTATCTATCCCTTCCAAGTAAGTTAAAAACCCTTCTTAACTTAAATGATTTTAGGACGTGAAGCCAAACAATACCTACGAAACCTTGGTTTAAACCTTAAATAGTGCCTCTCAAAATCATTGTGAATAACCCTTTCGAAAGCTTTATTAAAACTTAAGACATCCTCTTTTAAAAATATAAACTTGCCTTTCAAAAGCATTGAAAACCCTCCATTCAAATATTCAAAACAAAATTTTCGAAAACATTGATGATATCCCCTTCAAAACACATATTATAAACCTTTCGAAAGCACTGAAAATTTTCATTTAAAACGTACATTTTGAAAGTATTGTAAAAGCTTGGGGAAACATGGCTTCGAAACCATTTAAAATCATTCCTTTCGAAACCTTTTGAGTTTACTTTTAATATTACTAAGAATCATAAAAGTCCAAAGGCGAAAGCATTACTTTCGAAAACATTTATCCTAAGTAGAAGAAAGAGGATAGTTTTGAAATCAACCCTTTCGAAACCCTTTCCTCCAAAACCATTTTGAAAGCTGTTAACTACCCTTTCGAAAGCATTGAGAAGGCGGCTTCAGAGTATAAAGGCGAAAACACCTTTTCAAAAGCATTGATTCGAAAGGTTTGAATGTGGCATGGCAGCGTAGCTTTTATCCTTTCGAAAGCTTCTTTTTCAACATAAAGGTGGAAACTCATTCGAAAGCTCTTCTATATAAACAAAGACAAGTTGATTAAGTCGAAAGCTAACTCCAACACTTTCGAAAGCGTCGTTTATAAATGAAAATAGTTAAAAGTTAATAAAAGTGGCTTCTGCCATTTTGAAAGCATGATTTTGACACTATACCTTCCGCTTTTCTCCAATGCACTACATATCAATTGCTTGGTACCATGTGCTATGGTTTTGAATAGTATGGTGTCGAAAGCTACTGATGGAAGTGGCGAAGTAGAATTCCAAGCAAAACTAATTTTTAGCATTTAAAAAAAAGAGTGCTTCACCAAACTTTCCTTAATTGTAAAAATGTATTTGGTTGCCCATTTCTTTATCAAAATCCTTTTCAAAAAATGCTGCTGAATAAAACATTTTAACACATAATCCCTTCTCCTTAAATTAATACATAAAACATTTAAGTCTAATTCCTGAAATAATTTTATAACTGTATCAAAATACTTAGGAAAATTCCCCAAAAATCATCAAAATTCTCCTTTTAATATGTTTTCTAACATATTTAAATTTCAGACCTAGAATCACATATAATTATCTAAAGTAATTTCAACCCAATTTTAACTATTTCTTTCATAGAAATTCATAATAAATCTACAATAACTTAGAAAATTATGAAACTTAAACATCACTTCATAAATAATGTTTTCGATTATATATCAAAAACGCACTCATGTGGATGTCATTTAATAGGTTTTTCAAATCTAAACTTATCATAAAATCTATGTGAAGCAACATAAATCATCAAAAAGCAAAAAATATCCACTTCAACAATTAAATCATGGAATTTTGTTGCAAAACTAATTCGGATCTATCTAGAAACCAAAATAAATGAAAATGCGATGTAAGATCATTATTCACCTTGGTTTGTTGTTAAGGAGCTGAGATTTGTCCTTTGATTGATTTTCTTAAGCTTCCTACTTGAACCTTAACTTTTCTTCTTCTTGAAACTCTTAATGGTGGCTGGCCGAGCTTACATGGGTTTCAGTTTTGTTTGCAAATGTTGGAATGAGTAAGAAACGAAGGTAAGAAGGGTTTATGGTATATGAATGAAGACTATTTCCATTTTTCCCTTATCATATTTCTCCTACTTTCTTCTTTTTTTATACATTAATTAAGGCATAACCCTCCTTATTCATTAACAAATCTCAATCCTTTAACCATCTACATTGTTTCATTTAATTCATCTAATTAAATGCCCAAAATAATGTTAGTCAAAATTAGGGTCATTACAGACTCCCCTCCTTAAAGAATTTTGTCCTGAAATCATGATATGGTACTCATAACAATCAAATATAAAGGTAAAACATACCATGAAACAAGTCAGGATAAGTGTCTCTAATCTTGCTCTCAAGTTTTCTAGTACAGTCTCTCTCGTCGTCGCTCCAGTAGACTTTGACTAATCTGACTATCTTGTTCCTTAGTCTCTTCTCACCCTCGTGACTATACGAACTGGTTTTCTAACTATAGTCATATCTGGTTCCATTACTAAATCATCTAGCATAGTAGTGCAATATTAGTTTCTGGATCTCGATTACACTTCCTTAGATAAGAAAATTGAAAAACATTGTGGACTCCTACCAAACTGTTTGGTAACTTTATTCTATACGCGAGTTTCCCAATCCTTTCTGTAATATAAAATGGCCCAACAAACCTCGGTGCCAGTTTTCCTGATTTTTCAAATCAAATTACACCTTTCATCGGTGATATCTTAACGAAAACATGATCTTCGACTGAAAATTCTAAGTCTTTCTGTCTCTTATCAGCATAACTCTTGTGCCAAGACCGAGCTTCCTTTATCCTAACTCGAATTAACTCAATCTTTTTTGTAGCTTCTCTAACCAAATCTGGTCCAAGAACTAACTTATCCTTGGTCTATAACCGACAAACGGAAGATTTGCATGGCCTTTCATATAAAGGTTCAAAAGGTGACATCTTGTTACCCTGGTTTTCAACCCAGCATGATCCACGAGAAGACGGAACAACTTGATGGAGTCAGAATGGCTCAAAACTCAACTAAAAGGAATAAAGCAAAGGGCCAAAGAGAGCCAAGAAAAAAGAATGAGGAAATCCATTAAGGTCATGGATCACTAGCGATCTATAGGTATGGCGTAGGGTTCAACTGGTTTTCCTTCATCATGATCCAATCCATATTGTAAAAGTAGCAACTGAGTTTGATGAGATTTCGAGTTAGTTACACCAAGAGGCAAGCATCCATCCAGCCCAATCAGCAACTAAATATAACCAGCAACAAAATCTTCATCAAATAAAAACGAAGTGCAACGAAACTACATGAACAACATCGACACAAGACAATAAAGAAAGCTTAAAGGCCAAAGTCCAAAAACGAGCTAAGTGTATGGATCTCTAGCGATCCATACGTTATCATAGTGCAAGTGTGACCCATATAGATTGAGCAAAAAAAGGAGCTAAGTAATTAGCTCGCATTTGAGCTAATTCTATGGATCGCTAGCGAACCATAGACCATGGATCACTAGCGATTCATTTTTTGGGTCGGGACGCGAGATAAACTCTACCGCATCTTCCTAAGTCCATCTATGAACAACTGGTGAACAAGCTTGGCCCAATAGCTCTCCAATGTCTATAAATACCATTCTATCTGCAATATAAATAGGATCTTCGTCGGACTGGTTGCTGAAACTCTATTGGAAGTTTGCTTCACTCTTTTCCTCCCTCGCAACAATCTCCAAAGGGGTTCACTGTGATCCTCCAGTGGATTCCGACCTTGGAGATTCAATCTAGCTGAGAACAATTAAGAGCTTTGTAATCAAACCCTTCTTGTAATAACAGTCAGTCTATAATAAAAATTATAAAGTGGACGTAGGCTTCATTAACAGCCGAATGACTATAAAAATCTTCTTGTCTTCTTTCTCTTGCTGCCTTTTCTTAATATCTACTATCTATATTATTGCTTTGTGATAATAGGGTCGGTGCTTTCACACTCAAACCAGGGTGTTGATCCATTTTTTGGATTAATATTTTGGTGCTGAGAAACCGAACTTAGGACCCAGATATAGCTGTCTACTTTGAATAGAAAGGTTCTAAAGTTAGATCCTTATTCTTTGCTTGGAAAACCTACCACTTGGAATCAATGGCTCCTAAAAGAAGGAGAATTGTCTCTGGAAGGTCCATAGGGGTAGTGATAGCCGGAGAAGATGTTAATCCTTAACAAACTGAAGTAAATGGTGCTAACTTAGAAAATTAGGTGCCAACATCCTCCACTCAGCCTGTATTCGTTACTAGAAATGTAACGACCTGATTTTTCGACGTTCGAAAATCGACATCAATACGTCAACTGTATCAAATGCCGAACAGTCGAATACCGAAAAAACCAAACCATTAGGGTTAAAGAATAAGGAGGTAGAAGAAGAAATAGAAATAATATCATAATCTTACCAACGCAGAGGAATAAAATATAATAGATAATAACTGATCTTTACACAAAAGAAACTATATCTGCTTTATACGTACATCATCAGAATACAACATTGGAGTTCAATAACATCTGTAAGACACAACTGGACTGTTATATTAACTTGTCATCACCAAACTAATAATACAACTTACAACACAACATAATTATACATCAAGTACGTATGCTAGGTCTCGCCATCCAACTCGTCTCCTGAGCTTCATAGCATCCTTTCCTGTATCTATAATACTCGGTCTGACCCGAGCACTATAGTTAAATAACACCCGATTCAGTCTGGAAAACTAGCTAAGAAAACACACTTCATTAGACAATTAAAGTTTTCAAAATCGTTTGAAATCAGAGGTATCTCGTAAGACCACGCCATAAATAAACATGCCGGGTTTTTACCTTAACGATAACCAAAACATTTCTTATAAAATCCTCCGATATTATATAGTGTCATATACAAATACTTATTCAAATAGCCGAAATTGTTACATTATTAAATTCCAGCTACTAGCCACAAAGTGGGTTCTACAAACAAAAACCGTAAAGGCACGTAGGGAGAATGGATTTCCATCAATGGCAGGGCTACTGGGGTACCGCTCGTCAAAGTACGTGGTCTAGATCACCGTACCGAGGATCCACCCCGATCTCCTACATCACAAGACCGGAGCTACTCCTTACTGGATAGTCCGAATAAGTTCACCTCGCGGTTGGGATTAGCAACCGCCCACACAACCGAATATAAAGGGACATCTAGATAGGGGTGACCATACCCTAATTGGTTGCTAGCCACTTTGCCTTGTGTGCACCTTCCATGTTTTAGCCATTCTCGGTTGATGAGGCTCAAGGCTATGCATTACCTTTTTAGCACACAAACACTTGGAATGCTCATCATCCTCTTGACGATGTTCTGAAAGCATTCATCCAAATAAGACCATTCCGGGTTCGAACAAAACCGAAGGCACTACTCCTACTACATCCATTTTGGAATCACCCTCAGGATTACTAGCGATTAGCCCTTGCACTTCACTGCTCCATCTTCGACTCCCAGATCTTGTCTTCCATACGAAAATGTTCAACCGTATCGAAGTGGTTTTCGGGAAATTAATCTCGATCCCAATCTCTTCGAAATGATCAGTGCATTGGCCAATATTGATAGTCGATTATTTAACTATCAAATAACATTCACAAACCATCATTAAGCCATAATAATTTCCCAAATTATTTATTATTTTCACAATATCTTCGCAAGATATATTTTGCTACACTTTAACTTTTGAAAATAGTTTCAAATCTCTTTCTCTTTCGAAATAAATTCCCAATTATTGTTTGTTTCCATTGAAAACAACCAAGTCCAAATACTTTAGATTTAAAATAGTTTAAACCACTTTATTCTAAAATATACTTTTAAAAACATTTTAAATTAAAACTACTTAAACACTTATTCAAATATATATACTTTAAAATATTTTAAAAATAAAACTACTTTATAAAATATAAAACTAATTTTTAAAAAAGAGTTAAGCCAAACTAAATTTTAAAATAAGAGTTACGAAATTCTATACGAGTTTTGAAATAAAACTTTAACCAAACTATCATTAAAATAAAACAATTTTAAAATATAAATATTAATAATTATCTTTAAATCATAATACCAATTAACCTAAGATACCACTATAAATAATTTAATATATCTTTACCTTTACAAAAATTTAACAACTTAATAATTATTTCTTAAAAACATTCCTTTAAACAACTTTGAAACTTTTAACTTATACCTAGAAATTTGCATTGAAAACGTACTTGGCTTTTCAGGGAAACATACTTCCCTTTCACACCTTTTAAAAATAAACCACTATTTATTTTTAAAACAAATTTACTCATCCCTTTATCAATTCCCACCGTGAATTTATCCTTCCAAATATCCACTGATATCTTATTTCACTTTATAATCCCAGTTTATAAATTCCATAGTTTCACTCCTTTTAAACACAGTTTCAAACTCTAAATCAATTTTCAAAATGATTTTCAGATTTTACTCCATTTTAAAATAAATTCCTTTACTTACTCCATTTTATTCCAAAACCCATTAACTTCAGATTTTACTTCTTAATTATGATTTAAGATCTTATTTAACTGAAAATACCAATTTCATACTTTTCCAAATTCCTCCTTTATCCTTTCCAATAAATTTAAACCTTGAATTTTAAAATAAATTCTTTATTCCTTAAAATAATATCACTTAAATTTAAAGGATTCATTTATTCTATTAATTTAAAAATCTCCTTTCTCATGTTCGGAGTTTATTTATTAAAATTAAAAATCAACTTTTACCCTTTTCCCATTCATTCATTGATTTATCCAAATTCTCTGTAAATATTTTACTTAAAAATTCTCTCTTTTATTTTCTTTTTAAAAATCCAATCTATACATTTTGACAACCCAGTATACCCAAATATATTCAGTTTAAACATAGCATACATTATTTCCAATTACCAATATAATCTATCACAGATTATCTAATAATTCATAACACAGAATATTTAAATAATCTAAATATTTTGAGGAATCTAGTTGGATCCCTCCAATCGGTTTCCCTGCGTCCACAGATTTTAGCACAATATAAAATACCAATTCCTCTTTGAGGTAGAATATCATGGTATATGGGGTTATATCATCTCATCCGCTATTATGCGGCACATATGGTCTCATCCGCTATATTATGCGGGAAATCAATCACTCCAATATATAGACACACACACACACACACACATATATATATATAATACTACTATATAATATACCACATCCAATCAATTCAATCATTCAACCAAATATTTAAATTTAACTATTTAAATTTAACGGATATTCCAAATGAGTGAGGTTAACTCACCTTTTATTTGGTGTTTGCAATCCATTCCAAACGGGCTTGTTTTCTTGATTTTAAACCTTGTATAAACACTATGCAATTAATTAATATTTTAAACAATTGGACAAACCAATCTCCATTTAATAATTTAATTTCAAACAAATTTTCCTTTAAAATATTTTTCCCAATATCTTTTCTGTATAAGATAAATTTTTATCTTCCGTTTTTCTATATACATTTTTAATTTTTATAAAAAAATTCCTATATTTACCCAAAATCATATATATATATATATATATATATATATATTTTAAATTAGAACATGCAAAAGGATATATATATTTACAAGATCAAAAACAAATTTATTTTATACTTACTGAAATAAAAATTCTTCTAACATATATATTAAATCAAGACAGTGCTGTTTTAAAATTAACAATTTAAATTTACTGTAAAAAGATAAAAATATCCTTTAACATATAAACATATATTTATAATTGAATTAAAAGGAAATGATACCTCACCATGAACACGACTCAGGTCATGATCACCGTGACCAACCCGCATACACGCGACTTCGGTGTCCCCACAACCAGGCCACATCGATCGACTACGCGATGCCTCCTTTACTCGCGACCAGATCTGGATGCTGCCGCCACCTTGACGCCGAGTCGCGCTCCACTTCTTCGTAGCTACCGGATTGCCAATAAAACTTCACCTCGCTCCCTTCATGCCGCCACCCCACGAGAGCGCTCATTGCCACACACATCGTGGCAACATAAGCCACATGCTCGAGCGATTTGGACTCCTCGATTTCGCTCACGAATTGATATCAAATTTTTTTATTACCCGATTCGATTCGAAAGGGAAAGAGTCTTGGCTCAATTTACTTTGAACTAAATGAAGAATGGGAAGGGATAAAAGCATTGGAGGTAGTTCTCGAATCGGCCACTATATGTTATTATTTTGATTTTGGCCATTAAAATTTGGGTTTGATTTTCTTTTGTTTGAAAAGAAGCACCTCTGATCGATTAGTTACCTTCATATTTTATTTTCAAAAGAGACGTATGTCTATGAAGGACACGTGTTCTTACGTCTGTTTTTCTACAGTGCTTAGATGTGTTTATATTCAAAATTAAATTCAAACACAAATCGTCCCGATTTTCGCAACTCTCAAACTCGATCTCCAATAGAGGTGTGCTACTAGGCGTTTATAATGATAAACCCCTATTCCGTACGAAATGGAAAAAGTTTTGAGTTCTAACTCGATCGTATGGAGAAGATAGTTTTTTGGACCGGTTATTGTATTGAATTTTCGATAAAGATTTCAGCGTGTTTACCTATCGTACGATCACATGACAAATCCAAACACTATGAAATTTGAAATCCGATAATAATACATTATTACGGATCCCATGGAACTAGTTTCATCGAATTTCGAGACTGTACCTCGGAAGGCTATTTTTAAATTCAATTTAAACAGTATATTTTTAAAACCGAGCAAAACACTTCTAAATTTTCAAATTTAAAGTTTTCCTTATCTTTGGTATCATTAATATGAAATTTCCAAACCGTTGAAATATTTTAACAAGCATAAAACTAAAGATTCGATATTTTACCTAATTTTTCAATAATTATATTCAGTAATTTAATTGCCAAATACAAAGGATATTTGAAATTCAAGTTAACGAACTTTCAAATTTGAAATCAATTAAAATTTTCAATTTCAAATATCCAGAAATTTTGGGTCGTCACACTCCTTCCCCCTTAAAAGAATTTTATCCCCGAAATTTCTAGCTAAGAAGAACGGAACATAACCCATTAACTATATTCCCAATCCATATAGTTTTTTAACCTCCCAAAACCAAACAGATTCAACAACTTCTCTAAACAATCTTTTATTAAAGACACACTATCCTTTTATTAACTTCCCAAACTTATCCATAACTTCCAAACAATATTGTTTGCTCAACAATTCAAATTTTAAATTTGAATCCAATTTTAAATTGTCAAAATTTTCTAATTCCCTAAATTCCCAAAAAAAATTACCAGCATCTCTTTTGCACGGCTAGCTCAGTACAACTACAAAATGCCCATGCGGGTCCCCATATTTCAAAAGAAAACAAAAGGCCAAGTGGCTAGAAAAGAAAATCATCAAATTTCATATAAAAATTTAAATACATACCTTTGCCGAGCAAATGTCAATTTATCTTCAAAAATCAAAAATCATAATTCCCTTTTTCTTTTTAACACTTGAATATCCTACTCAGCAGTAACATCCAATCATAGCTTTCGAAAATCATTTTGTACATTTCTTTACAAAAGTTTTGATATCTAGTTCATTCACATCCGTACGATGCACATATATCATCTATGCGCAATACCAAATTCGATCGCTCACTCGATCACACAATTTCACTTCCAATCTAGTATCGTCCTACCGACTTCCTAGTGCGGACTCAGATCTGGTTTCTTGGTCAGAAACCGTCATTCTCCTTGCATAGCCATAACTATGATAGAGAATTTCCAGAATCAATCAAAAATCCATATCCAAAGTTCACCGTCGAAAATCGAGTGAAAAATTCCAACTCGGATCGGTATAACTACCTCGAGATTCTGTGCTCAAATTCTGGATCGAATCGCTATGCGAATAAAATAATATACGTACATCTTACGTATTTATATTCATTGATTATTAACTATATCAATTCTCTTTTATTCACATTGTTTTGATTTCTATTCACTTATCTACAATTATCCCATATCACAACTTTACTTGATATCCATTCCAAAGTAACTTAGTATATTTCCAACACCAAACTTACTTAAGAATTTCATCATTCATTTCTTAAGTTCAATATAAATGTTTTACATACCTCTTATAACCATTTTTACTTCACCACTTTTGTTTATCTATACTTTTACTCAAATTTTCAATTTCAAATTCATTTGAATTCAATTTTCCTTTCATTTTAAATATTGAAATCTATTTACATTGTCTCAATCCCTACTTAATTAACCATTTCTCTAATTAGTTCCACTTACTAGTTTATTCCTATCTCAAGCCATTTTTACTTCCAAACTTTTATTATTTTAGTTCACTTAGAACTAGTTCTTCAACTTCACTCTACTCAATTAAATTTTAATATTCAGTTCTCAATTTTATTCAGTTACCACCAAAAAAATTTCCAAATCTCAGTACTTTTATTCAAATTTCCATTTTCGATTCCACTTAGATTAAATTTTCCTTCCTTCCACCCATTTATTCCCAAACAAATTTAATTCTTCATTTTATGCAAAAAGATTCAAATCAAATCTCATTCCAAATCATTTTCTTACCTACTTAAATTAATTAGTTTTCTCAATAAATATTATTTCACTCCTTTATTTTATTTAGCCAAAGCTTGACTAACTTCCATTACACAATTCAAATTAATTCCCAATATTCAGTTTCCAATTCTATTTACTTACAAATGCAAATTCATTTGTCTATCCAAAATTTTATTTAAGTAATTATTTCTCTTAGTTTCCTTAGACTTTCTTTAAATTCACTTTACTTAACTATATTTAATTACTCTCCAATTCAATTTAAATTTTAAATTTCTAAAAGTTTTTCAATTTATTACCGTTCCATTTATTAACCTTCTTTAGTTTTATTTAGTCCAACTCAACTATATTTTCCATTTTACTTTATTTAACACCATTCAAATTTAATTTCAATTTCCAGTTTCAATAACTTATAAGTTTCCAAACCTGTTTATAAATCCATAAACAATTTTAGTCAAGCTTCCAGAGCTCAAACCACTACTTAAACGCTCAAAACATTTTATTTCAATTCCAGAGTCTTCAATAATCATTTAAGTATTTCAAAATCATTTTGAAATTAATTATATCCAAAATCCTTTGGTATCAATTATCCTTTGCATTGAAAAACAAAACATAATTTTGCAAACACTCCATTTAAAAAACAATTTAGCAGCAATTTCTCTTTTGAAAACTCGAAAATGAACATCGATGATGTTGCAGTCATCATTGAAATTATTTCCGAATGACCGAAAAGAGTTCAATGCTTTTATCTCTTTAAAAACCCTTTAAACATTTTTAAAATCCAAATCTCACCAGAATTCAAATCCAATTCCAAAAATATTTCCGAAATAATATCACTGTTATTTCTCCAGAACCTTTGAAAAACCATTTTCAAACCCAAAGGAATTTAAACTTTTCCCAAAATTTCAAATTCCAAATTCTTCCAATTTATTTTCAAATATTTCTCTGGAATTCTATTTCAATTTATAAATCACATTCACCCTTTCATTCACAAATTCCATTTGTATATGAATTTATTCTTAACTTTTTTTAACTTTCATTTCTTATTTTAATTTCTACATAACAATGATAATAGTTTAATTTATCATTCCTAACAACCAAGCAACCATATATAACTATAATAATTTACGATGAATTATTTCTTTTATATACAAAAATAATTTGGGTAAAATTATTTCATTTACGCTATTTTAAAACAATACTGTGTTGGTTTATCTTGTTTAAGAGTTTAGAAACCCCTATCGATGACATGGTGTCCAACATGTCGACCAGAATTCATAAACACTCAACCGATAAATCAACACAATATAAAAACAGTTTTTATATTCACTAACAAATACGTGCTCATATTATTAATACTCTCAAACTCATTCTAGAGACTCTGGACTCTATTTTTAATGAGTAATCCCTACCAGAGCCAAGGTTCTCACTTAACCTTCAGCTCTGATACCAAGTGTAACGACTGATTTTTCAACGCCCGAAAATTGACATCAATAAGTCCACCGTATCAAATGCCGAATAGTCGAATTCCGAAAAAATCGAACCATTAGGATTAAAGAAGACGGAGGTAGAAGAAAAAATAGAAGCAATATCAGAATCTTACCAACGCAGAGGAATAAAATATAATAGATAATAACTGAACTTTACACAAAAGAAACTATATCTGTTTTATACTCACATCATCAGAATGCAACATCAGAGTTCAACAACATCTATAACACACAACTGGATGGTTATATTAACTTGTCCTCATCAAACTGACAATACAACTTACAACATAGAGGAATTATACATCAAGTGCGTATGCTACGTCTCACCATCCAGCTCGTCTCCCGAGCTTCACAGCATCCTTTCATGTATCTATAATACTTGGTCTGACCCGAGCATTATAGTTAAATAACACCCGAGTCAATCTGAAAAACCAGCGTGAGATAACACACTCAATTGGATTATTAAAGTTTTCAAAGTCATTTGAAATCAAAGGTATCTCGTAAGACCACGCCAAAAATAAACATGCTGGGTTTTTACCTTACAATAACCAAAACATTTCTTATAAAATACTCTGATATTATAATAGTATCTATATACAAATACTTATTCAAATAGCCGAAATTGTTACATTATTAAATTCCAGCTACTAGCCACAAAGTGGGTTCTACAAACAAAAACCAAAAGGCACGTAGGGAGAATGAATTTCCATTAATGGCAGGGCTACTGGGATACCGCCTGTCACAGTACGTGGTCTTGATCACCATACCGAGGATCCACCCTGATCCCTTACATCACAAGACCAGAGCTACCCCTTACTGGATAGTCCGAATAAGCTCACCCCGCGGTTGGGATTAACAACTGCCTACACAGCCGAATATAAAGGGACATATACACGGAGGTGACCTTACCCTAATTGGTTGCTAGCCACTTAACCTTGTGTGCACCTCCCCTATTTTGGCCATTCCTGGTTGATGAGGCTCGAGGCGATGTGTTACCTTTTAGCACACAAACACTTAGAATTCTCATCGTCCTCCTAACGATGTTCTGAAAGCAATCATCCATACAAGTCCGTTCCGGGTTCGAATGGAACCGAAGACACTACTCCTACTACATCCATTTTGGAATCATCCTCAGGATTAATAGCGACTAGCCCTTGCACTTCACTGCTCCAACTTCGACTCCCAGCTCTTGTCTTCCTCACGAAAACGTTCAACCGGATCGAAGTGGTTTTCGAGAAATTAATCCCGATCTCGGTCTCTTCGAAACGATCGGCGCATTGGCCAATATTGATAGTCGGTTATTTAACTATCAAATAGCATTCACAAACCATCATCAAGCCATAATAATTTCCCAAATTATCTATAATTTCACAATATCTTCATAAGATATATTTTTCTACACTTTAACTTTTGAAAATAGTTTCAAATCTCTT
This sequence comes from Allium cepa, assembly GCA_030765085.1. Taxonomy (NCBI): domain Eukaryota; kingdom Viridiplantae; phylum Streptophyta; class Magnoliopsida; order Asparagales; family Amaryllidaceae; genus Allium; species Allium cepa. The sequence continues at coordinate 438,600,617 of CM060943.1, forward strand.
TCTCTTTCGAAATTAATTCCCAATTATTGTTTATTTCCACAGAAAATAACCAAGTCCAAATACTTTAGATTTTAAAATAATTTAAATCACTTTATTCTAAAATATACTTTTAAAAACATTTTAAATTAAAACTACTTAAACACTTATTCAAATATATATACTTTAAAGTATTTTAAAAATAAAACTACTTTATAAAATATAAAACGAATTTTTTAAAAACAAAAGTTAAGCCAAACTAAATTTTAAAATAAGAGTTACAAAATTCTATACAAGTTTCCAAATAAAACTTTAACCAAGCTATCTTTAAATTAAAACAACATTAAAATATAAATAATTATTATTATCTTTAAATCATAATACCAATTAACCTAAAAAAATAATTACCACTATAACTAATTTAATAAATCTTTGTATTTAAAAAAATTTAATAACTTAATAATTATTTCTAAAATACATTCATCTATACAACTTTAAAACTTTTAACTTATACCTAAAAATTTGCTTTGAAAACATACTTGGCTTTCTAGGGAAATATACTTCTCTTTCACACCTATTAAAAATAAACCACTATTTATTTTTAAAACAAATTTACCCGTTCCTTTATAAAATCCGACCGTGAATTTATCCTTCTAAATATCCACCGATATCTTGTTTCACTTTATAAACCCAGTTTATAAATTCCATAGTCTCACTCTTTTTAAATTACAGTTTCAAACTCTAAATCAATTTCCAAATCGATTTTCAGATTTTACTCGATTTTAAAATAAATTCCTTTACTTACTCCATTTTTATTCCAAAACCCATTAACTTCATATTTTACTTCTTAATTATGATTTAAAATCTTATTTAACTGAAAATACCAATTTCATACTTTTCCAAATTCCTTCTTTATCCTTTCCAATAAATTTAAGCCTTGAATTTTAAAATAAATTCTTTATTCCTTAAAATAATATCACTTAAATTTCAAAGATTCATTTATTCTATTAATTTAAAAATCTCCTTTCTCATGTTCAAAGTTTATTTATTAAAATTAAAAATCAACGTTTATCCTTTTCCCATTCATTCATTAATTAATTTATCCAAATTCTCTTTAAATATTTTACTTAAAAATTCTCTGTTTTATTTTGTTTTTAAAAATCCAATCAATACATTTTGATAACCCAGTATACCCAAATATATTCAATTTAAACATAGCATCCATTATTTCCAATTACCAATGTAATCTATCGCAGATTATCCAATAATTCACAACACGGAATATTTAAACAATCTAAATATTTTGAGGAATCCAGTTAGATCCCTCCAACCTATTTCTCTGCATCCATAGAGGTTAGCATAATATAAAATACCAATTCCACTTCGAGGTGGAATATCGCGGTATATGGGGTTGTATCATTTCATCTACTATTATGCGGCGCATAGGGTCTCATCCGCTATATGATATGGAAAATCAATCACTCCAACATATATATATATATATATATATATAATACCATATAATATGCCACATCCAATCAATTCAATCATTCAACCAAATATTTTAATTTAACTATTTAAATTTAACGGGTATTCCAAATGAGTGAGGTTAACTCACCTTTTATTTGCTGTTTGCAATCCATTCCAAACTGGCTTGTTTCCTTGATTTTAAACCTTGTATAAACATTATACAATTAATTAATATTTGAAACAACTAGACAAATCAATCTTCATTTAATAATTTAATTTCAAACAAATTTTCCTTTAATAAAATATTTTTCCCAAAATCTTTTCTGTATAAAATAAATTTTTATCTTCCGTTTATCTGTATAAAAACAAAATTAATTTATACTTACTGAAATAAAAATTCTTCTAACATATACATTAAATCAAGATAGCACTGTTTTGAAATTAACATTTTTAATTTACTGTAAAAAAAATAAAAATTTCCTATAGCATATAAACATATATTTATAATTGAATTAAATGGAAATGATACCTCACCGCGAACACGACTCAGGTCATCGTCACTGCAACCAACCCGCAAACACGTGACTCCGTTGTCCCCACAACCAGGCCACATCGATCGACTGCGCGACGCCTCCTTTACTCGCGACCAGATCTAGATGCTGGCGCCACCTTGACGCTGAGTTGCACTCCACTTCTTCGCAGCTACCAGATCGCTAACAAAACTTCACCTCGCTCCCTTCATGCCGCCACCCCACGAGAGCGCTCATTGCCACACACATCGTGGCAACATAAGCCACATGCTCGAGCGATTTGGACTCCTCGGTTTCGCTCGCGAATTGATTTCAATATTTTTTTATTACCGATTCGATTCGAAAGGGAAAGAATCTCGGCTCAATTTACTTCGAACTGAATAAAGAATGGGAAGGGATAAAAGCACTAGAGGCAATTCTCGATTCGGCCATTATATGTTATTATTTTATTTTTATTTTGATTTCGGCCATTAAAATTTGGGTTTGATTTTATTTTGTTTGAAAAGAAGCTCCTCTGATCGATTATTTACCTTCATATTTTGTTTTCAAAAGAGATGCGTGTCTATGAAGAATGATACGTGTTTGAAATGTCCTTACGTCTGTTTTGCTACAGTGCTTAGATGTATTTATATTCAAAATTAAATTCAAACAAAAACCATCCCGATTTCTGTAACTCTTAATCTTTATCTCCAATCGTGGTATGCCGCTAGGTGTTTATAATGTTAAACCCCTATTTCGAATGCAATGAAAATGTTTCAAGTCCTAACTCAATCGTATGGAGAAGATAACTTTTTAGACCGGTTATTGTATTGAATTTTCGTTAAAGATTTCAGCACGTTTACCTATCGTATGTTCACATGACAACTCCAAACACTAAAAAATTTGAAATCCGTTAATAATACAATATTATGGATCCCATGGAACTAATTTCGTCGAATTCCGAGACTGTACCTGGAAGGCTATTTTTAAATTCAATTTAAACAATATATTTTTAAAACCGAGCAAAACACTTATATTTTTTCAAATTTAAAGTTTTCCTTATCTTCGGTATCATTAATATAAGTTTTTCAAACCTTTGAAATATTTTTAACAGGTATAAAACTGAAAATTCGATATTTTACCCAATTTTCAATAATTATATTCAATAATTTAATTGCCAAATACAAAGGGATATTTGAAATTCAAGTTAACTAACTTTTAAATATTTAAAATCAATTAAATATTTCAATTTCAAATATCCAAAAATTTTGGGTCTTCACAAAAGATGAGTTGAATAAGATGGTTGACGAGATCAACCAAAAAATGGAGAGTAGCTAAAAGGCTATAATGGAGAAGCTTAATGCTCTCTTAACCTTATAGCCAAACCTTGTTCTAAGAACTATGCTTGAACCTGTGGCTGTTGTAGAACAAGAAAATTCTTCTTTTTCTTGCCAAAATAGAAGAAGCGGAAAACATGCGCAAAAAATGGTGACAACAGGAACCATAGGGCTCAATGTGGAAGGAAATATGAGTACCTTGCTCGCCGCAAGGCAACCTAGTCTGAACTGTAATCAAGGGGGAAAGACCCCGCAAGAAGAAATAGCTATAGACCTCTCCGACTCATAAGATGGAGAGCAAGACAACCAGTTGGAAGAGAATGTCAATGCATTCGATGATGCTAGGAACGTCCAAACTGCCATAATCAGACCAACTGCAAGCTAACTGGATCCTACGGGAGTGGCTTTCCTAAAGATAGGAGAACCTAGGATTCAACCCGCTCTCCAAGATCGGCATGAAAAGCGTGTCTGCATGTTAAATAAAGATCCATGGGTTCAATGATGAACCCAAGCAATCTTTGGGAACAATCAACCTCCCAGTTGAACTTAGAGAGGGCGATCAAAGAGTCATCCTCATTCAGACTCATAATCATGGATAAAATGTTCGCATTAACGCCTTCTTGGGATGGCCTACACTAGTAGATTTCAGAATAGCTCTGGCCCTATGGTGCCTAACCATGAAGTTCCCTACTACAAATGGAATCAGAGTGGTGAAAGGGGATCAATGCACCACTAGGGAAAGCTACATTACAGTATTACGTGAATCCAAAAAAGGAAAAGGTGAAGGATGTGGGGAGAACTCTCCACATTCAGTTGTTAGAAATCAAATCTACGGTTTCGATGACAACAACTATACAATGGAAATCGAATATGCATATATATTTCTATTTGCAGATACTTGCTAGAGTAACATTAGTAGAAAGACAAGAACAAGGCTCAAAGAATGTTAGAAGAGACTATAAGTCGATAGGATCAATGGAGCAACAAGACAGATGCACAAAGTAAACAGGCACAGGTTTCAGACGTCTGGGTGCACTAGCCAGACGTTTGAAGAAATCCTCTGTAATACAAAACAGACAGGATTAGACGTCTGGCTAATGCACTCAAACGTCTGAAAGGCTACTGTATAAAAAAAAAATATAGCCAGATGTTTGAAAAAATACCAGACATCTGATGCTGAACTCGGAATTTAAAATTCAATTACAACTGCCGCATTTGAAAAGACATCTTCGCTTCTCTTCGTTGAAACTCTTCATCACCATCAGAAGCAATTATAGAGCACTTGTTAATGGATGCAACTACTCAAGAAGTCTCTCTATCTCTATATATAACATCAAGAATCAAAGAGAAGAACTCGCTTTACTCACTTGCGATTTTACTTACATACTCTGTTATATTTTTGATCTCTAGCAATCTATACTTGTATTTCACTCTTCCATATATTCAGATCCCCTCAATCAATACTATATATATATATGTGTGTGTGTGTGTGTGTGTGTGTGTATTGGAAGCATTTGTACTTAATAGCCAATATCCTGTTATGGAACACATACTTGACAAGAACAAGCTATTGTAACCAAGCCTATTCCTCCAAGCGAAGTGAGGGTGTTTGATAGTCGAATTCCGAAGGGGAGTTTTGCGATTGGACGTAGGACGGGACGTAGGACTTGGAGTTAAATTCACAAATTTTGATTTAGTTTCTAGAATACTCAATTGTTTAACTCCAGAGTGGGAAAGAAAAGTATTAGCTATCGAAGAAGCTAATGATCTCTTAGCACTCTTAGTTGAAGAGTTGATAGGAAATTTAATGTCATATGAAGCTAATTTGCAGGCACGAAAAGAACTAAATTCAAAAAAGATGAACACCGCATTCCCAGCAACAAATGAAGACTCCGACTAAGACGAAACATAAATTGTATTTATTGCCAAAAAGTACAACGAATTAAGGAAGTTTAGGAAAATGACTAAATTTCAGAAAGGAGGAAAATCAAGCTCAACAAGTCAAACATCAATTAAATGCTATGAATGTGATCAATTCAGAAATATGAAGAAAGACTGTACCAAGCTCAATAATGATAAAAAGAAGAACAAATTTGAAAATTTCAAAAAGAAGAAGGCTTTCAAAGTAACATGGGATGACTCGGATTCTTTATCATCTGATAGTGATAGCGATAGTGACGGGGAACAAGCTAATGTGCGTTTTATGGTACAAACTTACGAGGTATGTTCCGAACTTAGCTATGATGAATTATAAGAACTTAGCATGGAATTAGACGATAAATTTTAGACAAATTAAAAAATTGAACAAAGAACATATAGCCAAAATAAATAGATTAGAACTTGAAATAGGAATGTTAAAAGATGAAAAAATTATCTTAGAAGAGAAATTAGAATTATCTCAAGAAAAAATCAAAAATAATTTGGTCGAAAATGAGGCTATTGTTATTGATTTTGATAAAACTAAAATAGTCAAGGATAATTTGTCAAAAGAAAATGTCAACTTGAAGAGTAATATTGAAATATTGAAAATTGAAAATTTATTATTAAAAGAAAAATTAGATAAAATTGCAAATAATGTTTCAAAATTTAACAAAGGAAAAGAAGATTTGAAAAACCTTATCAAAACTTCAAAACCATCAGGCAATAGAAAATGAATATGATTTAAAAATACTACTAAACAAAGAGGAAACGATCTTAAGAATTATTGTTATAAATAGACTAAAACTTCACCTAAGTCTAATATATATACCAAAAATATGAAAATTTGGATTCCTAAGACAAATAATAATTTGATTAGACAAAAATATATTAATAATTTCTTAGAGAATATAGTCTGTAATAAAAATTATATTTATAAAGGTACCAAACCTTCTTGGGCATGGCTATCAAGTACTCCTAACATCTAGGACCCTAGCAAAGTATATGGGTACCAATTAAAACATCTTTCATTTTGCAGGTACCCAAAATAAAAAATAAGTAGAAATGGACACTAGATAGCGGATGCTCCAAGCATATGACCAGAAATTCAAAATTGTTATCAAATATAACATACATCGATGGTGGAACGGTAACCTTTGGAGATAACTCAAAAGGATATGTCGTGCACATTCGAGAAGTTATCAACTCTGATATTTCTCTCTCTCCAATTATTACAAATGTTTTGTTAGCAGAGAATCTAAAACACAACCTACTAAGTATTAGTCAATTATGCAGCGAGCCATGCTACCTTCATATAACCAAGCTATCCAATAAAGGATGAGTTTCTATGTTCTTATTTTCCTTGTTAGTGGCCACCAACCCATGCCACCAAGTGCGTAGCGAGCCATGTTCCCTAATTACTGGCTGCCATGAAGGTGAATTACCTTGCATTCATTTCCTTGTTGGGTTTCAAATCAATTTCGAAAAAGATAGATGTAATATTTTCGATAATAACAAACAACTTATATTTGAAGGTTTTAGAAACAAAAATATTTATGTCTTAAATATTAATATAAATAAAAATTCAAATTTGTGCTTAACTGCCAAACATGACGATAAATGGTTATGGCATAAACGATTTTGTCATATCAATTTTAAATATATCTACTACTAATAAAGAAAAATCGATGAACTAATTTACTCGGCGTCCTTTTGAAATTCCATAAACGCCCTTGCTTTCCGGCGCTCAAACAAAATATCAATGTGTAAAATAACATAAACAGCCCGTGTGCGAAGCACAGGCACGTACTAGTAATAATAAATTAGAAAAATATGAGCTAGTTAGAGGTTTACCTAAAATAAATTACAATGTAGAAAATTTATATGACGATTGTCAAATTGGACAACTAAAGAAAAGTTCTTTTAAATCTTAAAGTATACCAACTGTCACGACCCGTCTTCCACTAACCAGAAAGACGTATCATGAATTAAGAAAGAAAGAGATAAAAAGAGAAAGAAAGAGAAGAAAGAAGAAACAACAGCAGAATCTCAACAGCGGAACGAATAAATTATATTAATAACAAAAGTATTACATAGATATACAACAACTATCAGAGTTACACAGATTATACGTCTCATACTAGACAGTTATAAACACTTGTCTAGTTATTACAATACATTACAAAACAACTCAAACAAACGACTCAGAGATACCAACACAGCGGAAAACTAGATAACTACAACGCAGAAGCCTCCTGCTCCATTGCTCCTCCACAATTCGTCAAAACTAACCTGAATCCCTTGGCTACTCATAAAAATTCCTAAGAGTTTAAGAAAACAGAAATAAACTACGGGTCAGACATGGGTCTGGTGTGAGCAACAGATTAAAGTTGCTTAACTTTTGAAAAACCTTTAAAAAGAAAGGTATCGCGTAAGACTTCCCACACATAAACATGGAAAAAAATTTACCTTACGCTAACCAAAACATTTGATAGAAAATCCGATGATATTATAATAGTGTCTAGGGTTTTCAAGTAAAATACAGAAATAGATGGAATGCTTACATCTCACATTCCAACATAGTTGGGAAAACTAATATGTACGACACTTATTGGATTTTGGATTCCATACAATGGCAGGGCTACCGGGGTACCGCCCGTCACAGTACGGGGCCTAGATCGCCGTACCGAGGATCACTCCCAATCCCCTACAACACAAGGCTCGGGTATTTTAGATGTTACAGGTTTCTCTGAAACCTGTATATTTCCAATTCAAAGTTTGATTTAAAATCTGAAGCATGTTTTAAACAAGAATTTAAACCTAAATTTAAAGTATGGATTTAAACTAGGTTTGAATTCCAGTTTTAAAATTTAATTTAAACTTTATACATTAAAATGTTTAAACAACTTTAAAAGAGTTTAAATAAATTGAATCTAAAGGTAAGTTTTAAAATTAAAGTAGAAGATTTAAACATAAGTTTAAATCTGGAAACAAGGTCCAATTTGAATCCATGTTTTGAAAATAAAGGAAGTTTTAAAAATTTTAAATGTTTAAACAACTTGGATGTCGAAACATATTTAAATAGGATTTGTATTTTAAAATGAATGTGAGATTAAATTTCCTTTAAAACTTCTTTATAAAATAAGAAATTATTTAGTATAAGTTTTAAAAAGGTTTTAAAATGTTTATAAAACTTTGTTAAAGTTAAGTTTGATTTCATTTTAAATTTTAAATTTAATTTGGAAACAAATTTTTAAAGAAAAGTTGTTTTAAGTTTCATTGTTAATGATAATGTAATCATTAATAAGGAATGTTTATATTTTAAAATAAATCAAAGATTTAATGATTTTGATGTATAAAATTAGTAAGGTAATTAGATGGATAATTAATTAATTAAGTAAGTAAGGACTTTGAATTAATTAATTAAGGTTGAGGTTAATTAATTAAGATTTATTAATTTGGAAATAAGATCATTAATTAAATAAGTTAAGATTTTAATTAATGATTAGAAATTAATTTATCAAGAGATTAAGATTAATTAAGTTAAAAACTTAATTAATTAAACAATTAGTGATTAATTAAATGATTATTAAAGATTAATAAATTTGTGATTAATAATGATTAATTTAAGTTAATTACTTAAGAAAGGTAATTAAGGAAATTGTTGATAAGTTAATGAAGGTCATTAAGTTGGGATTATTTATTAATTAATTTAAGTGATTAATTTTGATAATTAATTAGATTAATTAAATTAGATAATCATTTATGGAATTTGGTTAAGTATGATTACTTTATGAAAGTAATTAAAGTTATTAATTACTCATTATAGTTAATTAATTAATTTGATTAGTTTAAATTAATTAAGTTTAATTTATTTAGAATAATCATTTGATGGGTTGATAAGTGATTAATGAAGGATAATTACTTAGAGAAGTAATTAAGATGAGTAATTACTGAATATAACTTACTGAAGTATGGAAGAGATTGGGGTTAATTGCTTGTGTAATTATTATTGAGGATAATTACTTTGTGGAAGTAATTAATAATTAGTTACTTGGTGTAATTAATTTAAGCATTGATTGATTAAGTCATTTGGAAAATAATTAAGTAATGTAATTAATTAAGGGTAATTAATTACTAATAAAATTTATCAAGGATGATTAATAAATATAATTAATTATTGAATATAATTAATTTAGGGGAAATCAATTTACTCAATGAAGTAATTAAGAATAGTTAATTAATGAAGTTAATTAATCAAAAGTGATTAATAATTAAGGTTAATTACTTAATGAAGTTAATTAATCTAAATGTAATTAGGAATCATTAATTAATATAATTAATGATGTGATTAAGAATTAATTAATTGAGATTAATTAATCAATGATAGGTGATTAAAGTAATTAATGTAATTAACTAAAGGATTAATGTAGTTAATTTTAATTAATTAATTAATGAAGTAATTAAAGGTTAATTACTGTATTTGGTTCTTCTACAAAACAACCATTAGAATTATTACGTTTAGATTTATTTGGTCCAACGCAAGTATGATCTATAAACGCAACAAATATGTTTTCATAATAGTTGATGATTTTTTGAGATATACATGGACTTTATTTTTAAAACATAAAAGTGATACTTTTGGTATGTTTAAAATATTTGCTAAAAGAATTAAAACACAAATGGATTTGAAAATTAAAAATATTAGAAGTGATCACGGTGGAGAATTCGAAAATGATCTTTTTACTAATTTTTGCAATAAAAAAGTATAAGTCATAATTTTTCTTTTCCTCGCACACATCAACATAATGGTGTAGTAGAAAGAAAAAATCGTACGTTACAAGAATGTGCATGAACAATACTAAATAGTAGTGGTCTATCAAAAGATTTCTGGGCTAAAGCTATTGCCACAGCTTGTTACATTTTGAATCGAGTAACCATACGTCCTATGACTAAAAAAACTTGTTTTGAAATATTTTTTGGAAGAAAATATAAAGTATCATACTTTAAAGCTATGGACACTTCACCAAGGTGATTCTCTGGCTTCCCAAGAACCCACGAACGTGGAAATATATGGTCTCCACTCAAACCATGGAGGGATAACAAGTCAGATGATCGCAAAACTTCACCGCCATCTAAATAGATTACATTTATTTTTTCTGTATTTGTATCTACGTATATTTGTAATTTTGTTTCATAAAAATAATACTATATTTATTTTTAAACAATAGAGGGTCGAGAAATAAGCAACATCTTTAAAATTTAGGCTGTTTTTAGATAGATTGCTTGTTTCAGACGTCTGGATATGGACCTCTATCCCATAAAGTTTTCATCACTGTGCATATGTCAGATGTCTGTTATAACCCTCCAAACATCTGAAAATTTGATCTGCGTCCTTGAAATAGATACCAGACTATTTCAGACGTCTGGACTTTGAACCAAACGTTTGAGTTATATCTCTGCCACTAAATTATAAAAAAATTGACTTATTTCAGACGTCTGACATTGTAACCAGATGTCTGAAAATTCTCTCTGACTATCAAATTTTTAAAACTCGACTAAACCAGACGTCTACCAATTAGACCAGACGTCTTAAATTATTTACCGTGTTCGAATTAGGGTAAATCAGACGTCTGAATTTGCTTCCAGGCATCTGAAATTCAATCGACTCTTTAAAACACCCATATAATGTCAATTTTTTTTTTCTAATCTTCTTTCTATTTTCAACTGGTTATACTTCATCGACTATTTTTTCTCAAAAACATCTTTCTTTTACACTTGCTCGATTACAATGCCTCCTAGAACTAAAAATCCCAAGATATCCAAAAGAAAACAAGACCAACCAACATCCTCAAATCCTCAAGTTTGCTTAGATGATCAAATCGAAAGATGGATGAATCGAGCACCATACTCAATCAAGAGATATGAGGATATACAGAAGAAGAAACTTCACACAGGTCCATTTTATAACCTAATTAAATTACCAATGTACGATTTGGATGAAATGTGTGGGAATTTCGGTCTAGAAACATTGATATCATTCACTTCCAATGACATCCAAGTTGATCAATTGGCTATATTTCTTTTTTACGCAAATTTGGATAGCACGGCAGTATGGAACGCTGAAATGAAGACAATTGGTTATGGTATAGCGTGTATGGCAACATGACTAGACTCACTCCAGGAATAATAGGTAGAACTCTCAGATATTCCTATACGGGAGAAGATCTATATAATATTCCCGATATGCACTTCAAACTAGGGAACAGTATAACACATCAAATATAGGAGGATGCAATTCCTAAATTTGCATCCAAATATCTACGACCAAAAGCAAGACTTCTTACTCGAATGATCGTCAATACCGTCGTTCCGCATCTTGGAAGTCATGAGCAGATAACTAAGTTAGAATACAAAGCATTATATGCTATATTTAGCGAAACAAGGGTAAATTGGGCCAAATTTATTTTTGAAGAGCTCAAACATTTTTGGACTCGGTCACGGGCATCAATTATCTACCCCATATACATCATGAGACTTCTACATGCTCACAACATCCTCTCCTACTTATCAACTTTTGAAGATATCTCTCCAAAATATGCTTCCACAAAGTTTTTCTCACTAATGCACCTATTGGAAATTCCTTCGAAATTTATCTCTTTTGAAGATTGGACGCACAATCGTCAAGCCAGACAAGTTGGGCCTCCACCTCAACCACAAAATGAACCATCACAAGAGGAGGAACAACATCATGAGATAACTCCTCCTCCTTCTGCACTGTTTGATTCTACAAGCCAGGATGAGATTTTGGAAACTCGAACAGAAACAAATCCAAATGAAAGTGTTTGAGATCTCACTCTTAAAAATCAACATATATTGTCTCGAAATCAAAAATTTTTGGCTAAGCGTATTGACAGCTTTGAAACATCTTTTTCCACACGCCTAGCAACAGTTGAAACATCACTTTAAACTATATTATCGGTTCTCAAAGAGGTTCTTTAAAGGGTTCGCGGTCTGACACCTCCTTCTTAAGATTGGCCAACCCCAGTGCCTTCTCCTCCTTTAAAACATTCCAAACTTTTTGAGGACGAACCTCTAAAATAAGCTTCGACATCTCTTACAAAGCAACCTAGCTCTTCCCAAAAAGAAGATAAAGGAGAGGATTTAGAAAAAGCTTCTCCGAAAGACTCATAGATTTTAGGATTTTAACTTTTATACACTTGACAAAATCTATGAATGTATTCAATTTCACATTATTAATGAAATTCTCTTTTTTTGTTATCTTTGATGATTGGCAAAAATTTTAGAATTTTTTTGATAATGCCAAAGGGGGAGAAATATAAGTATATATATAAAAAAAAAACTATAAGTAAGCACATATTCAGGGGGAGATTTATAAATTATATATAAGTACATTGTATAGTTGTTTTCATCAAAAAGGGGGAGATTTTTAGGAAATCAAATCTACGGTTTCGATGATAATAACTATACAATGGAAATCGAATAAGAATATATATTTCTATTTGCAGATACTTGCTAGAGTAACATCATTAGACAGACAAGAACAAGGCTAAAAAAACATTACAAGAGACTACAAGTCAATAGGATCAATGGAGCAATAAGACAGGTGCGCAAACTAAACATGCACAGGTTTCAAACGTCTGGGTGCACTAGCCAGACGTCTGAAGAAATCCTCTGGAATACAAAACAGACAGGGTCAGACGTCAGGTTAATGCACTCAGACATTAAAAGGCTACTGTATACAAAAAATATATATAGCCAGACGTTTGAAACAAATACCAGATGTTTGATGCTGAACTCGGATTTTAAAATTCAAATTACAACTACCGCATTTGAAAAGACATCTTCGCTTCTCTTCGCTGCAACTCTTCATCACCGTCAGAAGCAACTATAGAGCACTTGTTAGTGGATGCAACTACTTAAGGGATATCTCTATCACCATATATAACATCAAGAATCAAAGAGAAGAACTCACTTTACTCACTTGCAATCTTTGCGTACATACTCTGTTATATTCTTGATCTCTAGCAATCTATACTTGTATCACTCTTTCATATATTCAGATCTCCTCAATCAATACTCTCTAGATATATATATATATATATTCGAAGCATTTGTAATTAATAGTTAATATCTGCGTTATAGAACACATACTTGATAAGAACAAGCTATTGTAACCAAGCCTATTCCTCTGGGGGAAGTGAGGGTGTTTGATAGTCGAATTCCGAAGAGGAGCTTCGGGACTGGACGTAGGACGGAAGGTCCAAACCAGTATAAAATCCTGGTGTGCTTATTCTATATTTACCTAGATTAATTTTATCTTAGTTGTATCGTATAATTTGTCACATATACTTGCATATACACTATACGATCCATCCTATAGACTTTCATCGTTAACCTTTTGAATAAAAACTACAGAGCCGCTCCTGGCTTGTTGACCATAGCCGATTTGACAAGGCTTTGGACCCTAGAAAGAAGAGTTCAAGGAAGGAACAGGCAGCATTGGCAAAATTTACAGTGTTTGTCCCGGTCGATATGGACGACCCAACTAAAGTCTTGAAATTGAATCGCACCTTGGAAACAAGATGCGGTTAGAACCTACTAATTTCCTCCACGCCAACTTGGATGTGTTCGCTTAGACACACTCTGACATGTGTGAGGTATCGCTAAAAATCGCTTTCCATGCGCTCAATATTGACCCCAAAGTCACACCGGCAAAGCAAAAGAGGTGTAACCTGGGTCCTGAACGGTCCAGGCATTAAGAGAATATGTCGATAAGTTAATGGCCAACAGTTTCATCCGTGATGCAACTTATCCTGAATGGGTATCTAACCCATTCTTAGTCAAAAAGTCCAGTGGAAAGTGGCGAACTCGTATCGATTACTCGGACTTAAACAAAACTTGCTCGAAAGACAGCTTCCTTCTCCCCAGAATAGACCAGCTTGTGGACGGAACGACATGACATGAGCTGCTATCATTCATGGATGCATACTTTGGATACAACCAAATCCTAATGCATGAATTTAATCGAGAAAAGACCAGCTTCATCACCGTCTGGGCCAATACCGCTATAGGGTAGTACCATTCGGTTTAAAGAATGTTGAGGCAATTTATCAAAGGTTGGTAATTACCATTGGGAAAACTATGGAGGTTTATGTGGATGACATGTTGGTCAAATCACAAGCAGCCACCAACCACCTGGATAATTTCGCTGATATGTTCGAAATACTTCGGAAGTACGGAATGAAAAATTCAATCCACTTAATTGTCACTTTGGAGTAGCTTTTGGAAAATTCTTAGGATTCATCGTAAGTGCCTGGGGCATTGAATCAAATCCAGAACAAATAATGGAACCACGAGAAGTCCAAGCTCCAAAGAATAAGAAGGAACCGCAAAGCCAAATGAAAAGGTCACAACGCTAATTCGATTTATCTCGAAAGCTACCGACAAATGTATTACGTTCTTCGATGCATTGAAGAAAGGAAAGAAAATCTTCAAATGTAGTGAAGCTTGTCAAACAGCACTCAAAGAACTGCATGCGGCACATGGAAGCTACGCCGATCCTGTCAAAGTGTGTGGATGGAGAAGACCTATTCATTTACTTAGCAATCTCGCCTCATGCACTGAGTGCCACCCTTGTGCGTAAGGAAGCGAAGATCCAACGACCTATGTATTACAATAGGAAGTGGTTTACCGGAGCGGAGAAAAATTACTCGAAGCTGGAAAAACTAGCATATTGCCTCTTGATCGCATCTAGGATGTTACGACTATACTTTCAGGCTCATCCAATTAAAGTATTGACTGATAAGCCCCTGAAGGAAGTGTTGTATCGGTCAGAAACTTCCGGATGACTTCTCAAGTGGAATATAGAACCGAGTCATTATGATATCACATACCACCCAAGAAAGGCCATCAATGGGCAATCATTAGCAGATTTCATCTCCGAATTTACTATGCGAGATGACGAGGAAGAAACACAACTGGAAGTGGACACGCAATGGAGACTTTTTGTTGATGGCACATCTAACAACCTCTGTTCCGGGACAGGAGTAATGCTTAAAACCCCCAAGGACTAGCCATTTGCTATGCTTTGCGCTTGGAATTTCCTGCTACAAATAACAAGGTGGAATATGAAGCGTTGATAATAGGACTAAAAGTTGCGAAAGAGCTCAAGGTAAAACCTGTTCACATCTATAGCGACTCCCAGCTAGTCGTCTGCCAAGTAAAAGGGGAATACGAGGCTCGAGGGGAGAATCTTGCCCCATGCCTGTCTAAAGTGCAAGAGATGTTGAGCGACATCAAATATTGCACCATGACTCACATTCCACGGGAACAAAACACCAGGATGAAATATTTGGCTAAATCGGCAAGTTCCAAATTAGCTCGATCATTAGGTCTAATCCTAGTTAAACTTTAACCATCCTAAGCATAGACGAAATGAACGTCGATTGGATCCTCGAGATAACTGTTGAACAGAGACGTGTATGACATCGATAAAGGACTATTTACTTGTAGGCGCCCTTCCGACTGACTGGAAGTAACGAAAAAAGCTTCTTTCAAAGGCATCACGATTCATGATACAAAACGGAATACTCTATCGAAGTGGATTCTTAACCCTCCTACTTAGATGTTTGTCCGATGATGAACCTGACGAATCTTAAAGGAAGTGCACGAAGGCGAATGCGAAGACCACGCTAGAGGCAGACCCTTGCGAAGAAAGTCCTCGGGTATGGATACTTCTGGCCGATGATAAACCACAATATGGCACAATATGCTTGAAGATGTGATCATTGCCAAAGATTCAGATAAATTAAAAGAACTCCTTCAATAGAGCTAACGCAGATGGTCAGCCCATAGCCATTTGCAATATGGGGAATCGACTTAATTGGCGTCCTGCCAATAGCAAAAGGAAAGGCCGAATATGTTATAGTTTCCATTGATTATTTCACGAAACGGGCTGAAGCGGAACCGCTATCTACCATAACCACAAAGAAAGTCATTAATTTTGTTACTAAAAACATTATTTATAGGTTTGGTGTGCCACAGAAAATCATCACTGATAACGGAACTCAATTCGAAAGCACCAAGTTTAAAGAATTCTGCAAACACTACCGAATTGAGAAGAGCTTCTCCGTGGTAGCTCATACGCAAGCTAATGGGAAAGTGGAAGCAATAAACAAGATCATCAAATCCACTATCAAAAATTGACTAACTAAAGCAAAAGGAAACTGGGTTGATGAACTTCCACTCGCACTATGAGCTCACAGAACTACCCATAAAGCAATAATTGGCCACACTCCGTTCGCTCTGGCATATGGCTTAGAAGCAATAATTTCTGTTGAATTAGAAGCCCCCTCGCACCGACGGTAAAATTTTAATCAAAAACAAAATGAGAAGCTCCTACTTGAACCACTGGACATGATTAACGAAAGAAGGGAAGATGCCGAGTTGAGAACCGCTGCCTACCAAAAAAGGATCGCTTAAAAATTCAACATCGGAGTTCACAACCAAACCTTCGAAGTGGGAGATCTTGTGCTCAAGCGAGTCTACCCCATTCTCAGGGCCTTCAGACCAAAATGGGAAGGACTATACATCATCCATCAAAAGCTAAGGGATGGAACTTTCATCCTAGCAACCGTCGATGGAATCCAAATTCGCAGGGCATGGAATAGCGAATCACTCCGTTGTTACTTCGTTTGAAACCTACCTTATGTACTTTCTATTTTTCAGCAAATAAGCCGTCCTGAAATGCTAATGGCATTATAAATAGGCCAAATCTGCCCTACTTTCCTCAATAAAATTGATCCGCTTTTTGAACCAACAAAACAATGTTCTTAATAACTATCTGCTGGGTCGACGGAAGCAAATCGACTCAAGCCATTGGATGGACGGAACCCGATCTCTGCCTTCTAAGAACTAGTTTTGCCTCGGCATCATCGGGAAGGCCCAAACATAACTCCTCACATTGCCAGAAGACATTCAACACCAAGGAATATGAAAAGCCTCGCATCCCATAAGCCACGCACTAACTCTTAAAACTTAAACTCCTCATATTACCCGAAATAGGCAACACCGGAGAGTATGAAAAGTTATGCATCCCATAAGCCATGCACTAACTCTTAAAACATAAACTCCCCATGTTTCTCGAAGATAGGCAACACCGAGGAGTACGAAAACCGTGCATCCTATAAGCCGCGCACCAACTTTTAGAACATACACTCATTGCATTGCCCGAAGATAGGCAATACCGAGAAGTATCAAAACCGATCCGGATCGGTGCGCCATATCGATCCTAAAAGCCACGCATCCTATAAGCCGTGCATACTTTCGAAAACCATACGCAATTTTAAGTACCGAAACTGCCCCGGTAGTACCATGAAACTTATCCGCTATAGGAATAACAAGAATTAACCCACTCCCATCATTGGATGCAATGAGCATCACTCCAACAAAATCAGAGCGTTACAAACTGGTTGGAAATTTCAACAGCCGACCTCAATGACTAACTATAACATTTAATGTCGATAACGTATAACTGACTACAGTTAACTTATGTAGTGTGCACATTTCAAATGTGCGCATGTTGCACACTCACTAGAATATGGAAAAAACTTGGACTATATGCTACAGTTACAAAACTTCAGAAAGGAGAAAAATCAGGATGTTACTTTATCAAATCTCAAGTTCTAATATGCAAACAATTTAAACCATAAATTACCGTTCATTTGTCAATTGCTTGAAGTAACAGCTCTGTGAAATGAGAGGCATACACTAAAACTTTAAAAAAAATACCAAAAAAAATAATTTCACAAGTTTTGTTACTCCAAACAAAGAATTTTGGCAGTATTCGTAGGACTAAATAAGAAAGTATATAAAGTAAACGTAAGTGCATAGAACACACAAGCGAATAAGTGTAAACAAACGATTATAGGTGCACATAACGCATAAGTATAGATAAGTAAGAGTCCAGTCAAAATTTCAACAATTTATTACTTATAACTTTCTTTTATATAAGGTCAAAAAGTGGGGGTCGTACCCTCACAATGCTGGCCAACAAAAGAAAAATACAGCCACCACAACAAAAAACACTAAATGCAGATTCTGCATTTTTACAAAACAACACAAAACGGATCAAAATCAGATCAATCACCACCCTAGCTTTTCAGCTCTTCTTTCCCCTACTCCTCTTCCCACCTCTTGCTTGAAGTTTTTGCTTCACCTCGGGAATGGTGTCGCTGCCAGTAATGTCAAAAATATCCTCAGCACTACTGTCCTCCTTTGGCTCTACGACCTTCTCGTAAGATTCGCTCTTCGTTTTACCTTCCATGACTCACGTGAGCTCTTGGAGGCCTTGATTGCTTCAACCTTCTCCTTTGAGGGCAACCGGTTGTCCATAAGGTCAGCGTGGCTGCTCAGTTTGAACTTTTTGCTTTCGAACTTTGGCTATCGTTATGTCACATTCCAAAGATAGGGAAGGGTCATCCAAGCCATAAAGTGTGGCGATTTTCTCTAATTTCAGCTCCGCTGCGAGCTAGACACAGACACGGTGACCAAAGCATGTATGGAAACAAGCATAGAGCAGTGGAGATAGCAGTGGGTCTAGGCACCGAAGAAATAGGTAGATCGACAGACATTGAGGATGGACCTATAATGTTAAAAATGAAAGTGTTAAATTCTTCATACTCTTGCGGCGTAAGCTGTAAACTCTTGAACTCAGGGGAAATAAGAAGATTACCTATGTCGAAGGAATGACCAAGAATGTCAACTTTGTACTCATCGCCTTCACCATCCTTCGAAGGCTCTATAATCCAAGGGGAAGCCTTAAGCCCACAACTTATTAGCGGATCGTAGTGCTGCCATGATGGTTCACCGGCGCCAGAAAAAGAAGGCTCCATAAGCAATTCGACAGCCGCAGTCATGGAAGCATCGACGGCTTCTTTCTTTCTCTTGATCCACAAAATCTCTTAGCCCTCCAGCAACATCTTCTTTGATTCTTCATTGAGGTAGGAATTCTCCAACTCTCGCTCGGTATAATTGTCACCACTTTCGCGAAAGCGGGTAAAGATTTCCTCTCTAACCACTGCGAGAGCGCACATGAATTTAGGGCCTAAGTAGCTGACGCTCCCTTGATGCAGCAAAGAATCGACATTAAAATTCAAGATGGTCTCATCCATCTTTAGAATGCTTTATGGTCGTGTTCTGAAGCTCTAGACAGTCCACGGTAGTGGGGGCATTTTCAACTTCAACTTCAACTTGAGACTTACCAGCGCTAAGCTGCGCAACTTGATCTTATAGCTTGGCAATAGTCTTATCCCAGTCAGAGATGGTCTTATTATGTCCATCTACAATGGGATCGTTATCAGAGATATTTTTCTTTTGGGGCTCAGCTATCGCACTGCAAGCTGCCACCTCCTTTTTTAATTTGGCCTCCTTGGCATGAGCCTTCTTAACTTCGTCCCTATAGACGATCTCAATTCTCTTGTGGGCCAAGTCCTTTAGAAAGTCAACGTTCCTTTTTCTTTCTCGTAGCGCCGCTTCTTTCTCCTCCTCCGGCTATTTGGTCCTGCCATCGTGTTCTGTCAACGTCCTTTAAAAATCATCCTTCCCTGATTCAAAAGAGAGGATTTCCAGATAGTTATTGCGGTTCGGATCTGCCAGTGGCTTACATCATTAATCCCACACTTCGACTTGGTCAAAATCATTCTGAAGAGCCTCAAGATGTGGTATGTATGAATCCCTACGAACTGGACGGAGATCACCATCAAACTTAACTCTTCGAAGTAACCACCCAGAGAGCGCTGCCACAAGCCTAGGAGGACCGAACGAAAGAAAATAGGCGAATCTCCGATGGGGACGAGATGCAACGTGGGTAAGAGCAATAGAAGATGACGGATTGTAAGTTGAAGGCAAAACGGGGACAAAAGTGATGGGGATTTGCTGACCCACTAAAGAGAACATTGGAACAAAAGCTTGTTGTTCTAAAGGATGGGAACCGCGATCAAATTTAGAACTCTTCGACGTCTCCTCTCTCTTGTGGAAAGTCTTCCTCTTTTCATACCCACCTTTGTATATTTGGCTCCGCTATCTCTCGTCTCGGCGATGAGTTTTGGCCTCTAGATCTTTTCTTCTTTTATACTGTTCCTTCATCTCACAGGGCTGGTGGCTGCCGAAAGAGTGCTTAGACCAGCGATGGATGTTCGTAAATTCTTTAAAATCATCATAAAGGTCGCGTCCTCTCATCATACCTGACACAAAGCATAAATAAAAGGCTTTAGAAACGGGAAAAAAACATGAAAAGTGTGTGCACAAGTGAGTGTAACACTAGTGAAGCGTGTGATGTATTTAGGAGGAGAGCCTAAAATGACGTCACAAACTCGATTGGGTAGGCATTACAGAAGGAATTGGGCTAACTTCAGCTCCAACATGGCCCGAATGAGGAAGCATCTTCGCAAATTTGAAATCCTTTTTCATGAGCGCGTCAAAACCTACGTAAGCATCACTCATATCGCCAAGTGCATGCCAGCATCTTTACTCGAAGAACCCCGACATCGTCCGGTTTTTAGGGCGTAGTCTTTACCACTCATGTTTGGAGGAGGTGGGCTCGGAATAACGGGGCGCATTCCTGGAGTCTCATCACATGATTTAGAATTCCTATCATTAAATTCTACGTAGAAATCGCTACTAGGAGTGGACTCATCGCTATTGCTCCCAATCTCCCCCTCCTCCTTTTCTAAGTCCATCGCGGCTTTGCCTTCCCTCTGTTTGAACACCTCTTCTCCTTCTTTTGAAATCGAAGGCATTCTGACCAGGCGACTAAATCTGGCCATGGCAGCATTTCTTCCATCGCGAGGCTCTTCGGCTGATTCTCCAGACAAGTCCTCTCTCCCTTGGGCAGCGCCTTCTTCGAAACCATGAGAAGAGGAAGTGGATCGCGTGCGAACCATAGATCGAGAAGGAGAAGGGACCTCAACTGGAATGGACGATCTCCTTGGATGCAATAATCCATACCGAAGTAAGTTTTTGTCAATCAAAAAGATCTTAACGAATCTTTCCTCTGCATCAATAGCCTTCAAGGTTCAAAAAACTTCATCAAGAGACAAGTCCCTATTCGACCTTGGGATAACTTCAAGAAGTATTTGACTTGTTAGAAACTACATAGTGACACGTCAGAACACAGTAAGTAAGGAAAAGAACTTAACCCTATTGTCCGAAGATGGTTAAACCTCTTAGGGAATCTGAAGAAGAAATATTGGGTCTTGAACTGGGATAGGTTGCTCTGTAGTCTTAATATGATTTTTTGATTCCTTTGAGCTTCGATTACGAACAAGGATAGACAGTCATCTCTCCTCTTGAATGGAAGAAAGTATCGAAACTCGTCAAAGCTCGAAGCCTGAATGAATATTCGCATGAAAAGGACATGCAAACAAGTCAGGGTGGTGTAACCATTGGGATGAATCTGGAACAGAGCGATGCCTAAATTTGAGAGAGTCTCATGCAAAATTCGTTAAAGGAGGGCATGACTCAATTTAGACACATTTACCGATGGCAAGCAATATATCATGGAGGAGGCATGTGAGCGAACTCGTTCTTCTCTGGAAGGCATATGTCTTCCTCTAATATGCCATGTTGCAAGGAGATATTGTGCATAACCTTAGCGGAAACCATAGAAGTAGCTCTCGCTGGTGAGTTGAGAAGAACTATATAATTATGGGGAGTTCGATCCAAGACTGGACCTACTGGGACCAGCTGGCCATATTCAGCTTGTGACGTGGAAGGAGTTAGGGAGACGGATGACGACTGGGTTTCTGAAAGTGTCGGGCCTCCTCTATTTGACTTACGTCGTGAACATGGATACTTCATTCTAAAAAGCATAACTCGGATCCAAAACGGTCAGGAAATTCTATTATAAGCTAATAGTTTCCCTACAACACTTGAATTTCGAAGAGACATTGATTCATGCCGACACATCAGATTTCAAGTATGTACTGGGGCATGTGCAGTGTGCTGACTATAAGAGGTGAGCTCGGTGTCCAAAATACTACAAACGCTTTATCCTATGTAGATAGTTCGCTCATAGTGGAAAAAGAAAAGAACTTCCTGTATCGTTTCCTTTTGGTTTTACTTCCTGTACACTTACCCATTATTGATCAACGATCGATAATGGATTCGTTGTCCGAAGCGAGATGAAAAATTCTTGTCAGTACAGGGACACCGAGTGTACAAAAGCTAGTGAGGTAAGTCCAGAATAGCCAGGACCAATTCGCGATGTGTCATGCAATATCAGCTATGGAACTTAGCACAAAACAATTTCCGCTCAATAGACGAAGACAACAAAAAATGTCAAGCACCGGGGAAAGGCCCGAATATCTTTATGGGAGGAACTCAAGACTCGATTTACCATGTGCCTCCATTAAGTCGTAATCAACTCAGCTCCTCATGACAAACATCACAAATGCAACCTCGCCCCTAAATCATTATACAGACATTTTAATCAGTGAAGCCGCCTTGGATTAATGACCTAAAATGAAAATTTGGTTGAAGCTTTAGGATCAGCAAACTACAATAGGGCCGATTGCGATATAGGGATGAATTGGCGGTGACCCAAGGCACTGGCAAACTAGGGTTTTTGTCGGAGGCAACCTGAGAAGGCAGTGGCGATACTTCGGTGTTAGTGACGAAGAAGGAAGCATGGTGGAGGATTCAGACAAGGTCGAATCTATAGAAATGATGGATCGAATAGATGAAGGGCTAGATCGGATTGCCGACGAACATTTGAGTCAAATCATGGTTAAGACCTAGATCGCAGGAAGAAGAAATAGGTCAGGTCGAATGATTGGATGAATCGGCTTGACTGCTTAAATAAGAAGCAAAACGCATAATCAAAAATCCTAAGTGTTTGGATCGCTAGCGTTCCATCAACTACGGATCGCTAGCGATCCAAAGGATTGCACATCTACGTCCTCAAACTTGTGCCGCGGCATCTACCTACTATTTCAAGATATACCGAGAAGCTATGGAGAAAATTTTGATCCGTAATGCCATGTAGTAGCAGTCGAGACCAAAACTAAGTAAGCAGCAACATAACCAGCTTCATATTCGCGAAACTCTAACATGATTACTTGGAATTCAACAAGAAGAGACTAAAAGCGATAACTTCCAGAGCACGCCTTGTCTTCAATAAAGACGTACTTTGTGGGCAAATGGTATCCGGGTTTTTAACCCAGTTGGATCCAAGAGAAGACAAAACAACTTGATGGAGTTAGAATGTCTCAGAGCTCAACCAAAAGGACTAAAGCAATGAGCCAAAGAGAGCAAAAAAAAGAGGAAATCCACTAAGGGCATGGATCGCTCGTGATCGATAGGTGTGGATGAGCGTTCAACTGTTTTTCCTACATCATGATCCAATCCATAATGTAAAAGTAGTAACTAATTTTGATGAGATTCCGAGTTAGTTGTTAGTCCTTGAGATGATGGTTTTGATGACAACAACCATAGAATAGGATTATAAAATATAAATACTAACATTATAGTTTAGATATATATGTATGTGCAGGATTTAACCATGTAGGCACCAAGAATGAAGACTGTACAGTATAGAGATTCAAGATATCAAGATTGAAGACACATGAATATCAAGAATATCAAGATTGTCAAGAGTTTAAGATTTCACGAATAAGTAATTTAATTAGGAATTTTTGTTAAAACTCCTAGAAAAGCACCGGCATCTTAAAATCCAATTTATTCATGGAACGGAATCCACTTCAAGCCTGTTAAAGGGATGGAACCCTAAGTAGGATGGAACCTACAAAAAATCTAGTGGAACGTTGTTTTGTATCCGCTAACCTTTTAATCAAAATGATTTTACAAAATTATATCCTGTTTTCAAAATATTTTCAAAACCTTCCTTTTAAAAGAATCAAAAACATCTATCCTGATTTTAAATATTTTGGCCTCAAAATAACCTTTAATTTCAAAATCAAACTATCCTTAGTTTTATATTATCTTTAATAATAATATATTTAACTTTTTAATATATATATACTTAGCTTTAAATATAAAATTATAGTAAAATTTTATATATACAAAAATATTATTCTCTATATTTATTTATATATTTTAACTATATTTAAGTATATTTATAAAAGTTTAAAATAGTTTTAATATAAGATAAAAGTTATTTTCAAAGAAAACAAAACACCAAAATTTCTTTTGGGATGTCGAATACCAAAGTTACTCAAGCCGACATTGTGTCAGTTGATTTCAAAAATTTTAATTTCAAAATAAGTGTCTATTCGTCATATCTCTTCACGAACGGACATGGCTGTTGTTCTTCTATAAATAGGGGCTGTTTTCAACGAATTTCAAATCATATTTTTCTGGTTTTCACTCATTTTCTTCTTCCACATTTCTTTATACATATTCTTACCATTACTCTGTCGAAATCAACATTGAATCTGACTAGATCATTTCTAGTTTGATTCTCTATCACTATCTCAACAAGATCTTCAGTGCTATTCGGAGTTATAGACTTCTTTGTAATCAATCAAGTGTAAAAGGTGTGATTGTAGCCTTGGAAATCAATCAAGTGTAAAAGGTGTGATTGTAGCCTAGGAAATCAATTGGGTGAACTTGTTACCCATGAAATCAAGTATCTAAACCCAGAGGATTGTGAATCTGGAGGGTGTACCTCGTAGTCTTGAAATCGGGGGTGTAATTGTGAAGATTACTTTTGAAAGGAAATCCGTACTTGTGTGCAGGACTGGATGTAGGGTAACTCCGAACCAGTATAAAATCCGGCGTGTTCTTTCCTTTACTGCTTTTACTTTATTTCTGCATCTGTGTTTGTTTCTGTGATCATATCTGTGTCTGAATATTGCATACATTTGTGTTTAAATTAACAAAAACTCTAAAAGATTTAGTCATTTCTTAAAACACTATTCACCCCCTCTAGTGTTTATCCTAGCCTTAAGATCCGTAATCCGCATTTCTAACATCTGGTATCAGAGCGAGGTTTTCAAAGTTTTCATAATTTGAATTTTGAATTTTTTTTAAAATGGCTACCAATACTGGTACTGGTAACACTACCAATACTGGTACTATCATCCCTATCACTAGTTCATTTGTAGAAGGTTAGTCTACTATCAGACCACCACTTTTTAATGGCAGCAATTATGCATGTTGGGCATGTAGGATGAAAATACATTTAAATCTGTAGGATTAGACACTTGGAATATCACATAGACTGAATATTCTGAACCCACAACTGATTTTGCACAGTGGACTGCTGAGCAAAAGACTGTTGCACAAAATAATTCTAAAGCAATGAATATTCCATTTTGTTCACTTGATAGGAATGAATTTAATAGAGTTCAGTTTGTAAGTCTGCATATGAAATCTGGAAAACTTTGCAAGTTACTCATGAAGGAACAGGCAAAGTTAAACAGGCCAAAATTTCCATGCTCACAAATCAGTTTCAATTATTTAAAATGAATTCTAATGAGTCTATTTCAGATATGTATAGTAAATTTCAGGATATTGTGCATTCTCTAATATCCTTGGGAAAGGAATTTTCGACAGAATATCAAGTCGGGAAAATCTTAAATTCTCTTACTCAAGAATGGGATCAAAAGACACTTGCGATCGAAGAGGCAAATGACATCAGTACCTTAAAGATAGAAGAATTAAATAGAAATCTAATGTCGTTTGAAGTCCATATGATTAGGAGAAGAGAAAGCAAAGCATCTGAAAAGAAATCAATGGCATTCAATGCATTAACCAATGGATTAGACTCAAACAGCGATAATGATGAAGAGCTAGCCACTATGACCAAGAATTTTCGAAAATTCCTGAAATACAGAAAGATGAACAATCTCAAGAGAAACAACTATAAGAACTCTAGAAATCAGAATGTAGTGCCAAACAATATCAAATGTTTCAACTGTGACGAAGCAGGCCATATCAAAAGAGACCGTCCGTATCCAGATAGGAAAAATCCTCCTATAAACAATGATTCTGTAAAGAAACGAAAACGTGCATTTATTGCTACTCTAGATGATTCAGACTCGTCCTCAAGCGATGATGATCAGAAGACAGATAATTCAAATATGTGTTTCACAGTAGTTCACGACTTCGATGAATTTAGAGAAACGGACTCAGAAAAAGGTACACATTTACAATAAAATTGGTTGAAATTGCGTGCTTAGATTTGGATGCTTGATTGATTGATTTTGAATTGGTGTGTTGTTTGAATTTTAAATTTTTTATTTTCTACTATTATTTTATTATTACTTTTATTATTATTTTTATCTTTAATTTTAATTTTAATAGTATTAAAATATTTTATAGAATATACTATAATTTCAGAATTATTCCAGATATATATATATACATTAAAAATAATAAGTGTGTGTATATATATATATATATATATATATATATTAGAATACTTAGGAAAGATAAATCATAGAAATTCAAGGACACATGTCGACATGGTCCCCACCATGATGTCGACATGGTACAGAATTTGAAATTCAAATTTTGAATTCAAATGGTTGAATTTTCCTCCACCTTTTCACTTCATTCAATTCTCTGAAAAGGCATCTTTTGACCAGAGAATATGTCCTTTGAGAATCTATTTATTCACTATCTTTTATCACATCTTTTCACTCTCATTTTCAAATTCAAACTCTCTCTTCAAAACTTCAAGCTCTTTACTCTCTACTCTAATGGCTTCTTCAAGCAACCCCTCCACCATGAGAATTTCCAGAAAGATAAAAGAGCAACTTTCCAATGATCCGGAGGCAATAAAAGCATACATCAATTATGCTAACTATGCATAAGTCCACCCCGGAAAGTTTGCTATATTTCAAGATTTCTCTTCTTAAGAAATTGATTCTCTTTTTGCAAACAATCAAATTCTTAGTCTTGTTGATGCTTCTCAAAATGATTTTGCGTGTTATCCAAATCTTGTTAAAATTTTCTATGAAAATTTAAACCGTGGATTTTATATTGGAAATGATGATGAAATTTGGAGCAGTGTTAAAGGCATTAGAATTGTTTTGAATTATGATCTTTTGGGTACCATTCTCAATTGCAAGAGTACGGGAATGGATCTTTCTAGTTTTAAAATCAATGAAAATGATTGTGAGACATTTCATCACATTTATGAAGGAAATGATAATTTTGAATTCAAAAATCAAAATTTTCGACCAAAATCTATAATTGTTAATCTTCTTTTACAACATACTTTGACCCCAAGATCGGGAAATTTTAACAATCCTACTTCAAAAGTTTGCAAAGCACTTTTTTCTATTTTTGGAAATTATGATATTAATTAGGCGCAAGTTATTTTGGATGAACTTCGTCCCAAAATTTTTGAAATGGGTGAGAATACTTTGTATCACGGAATCTATCTCACTCGAATTTTTAACTATTTTGGAGTGGATTTCAAAGGAGAAGAATTTGTATCAAGAAAGGTTTTTAATCACTCAAACATTTCTCTTATGAAAATTTCATTTGTTTTTCAACCTTATGAGAATATTGCCGAAAAGGAAGAGCGATTGGCTTATGAGGAGATGGAAGAGGAGGAAGAGGAAGAAGAAGAAGGGGATAAAATGGAAATTGAAGAAGAAGAAGAAGGTGAAACATCTTTGGAAAGCATTGATTATCCTCCTAATCCAACCAACAAAACCCTTCTTAAAAACCAAAAGACCATTGTTGGGAATCAACGGATTCTTAAACGATCCGTTAGTAAGAAGTTGAACAAAATTTCATCCAAGATGAACAAGTTTATTTCCAAAGTCAGTAAGAAGCTTGGATTATCTTCATCTTCGTCATCCTCAAACTAGTTCTACTTTTCCATATCTCGTTATATTTGTTATAGTTTATTTTGATTTAAAAGTTCATGTATTTCTTTGTGTTTAATCGTTGTATCATGTTATCATGAAATGAAATTGAATTCCTTTTCTGTCGTCTAGCTTATCTTATCTCCAGAATAAATGTTAATATATTATATTATATATATATATATATATATATATATATACGCACACAATTATTCACAAAATCAAAATAAGCCATCAAAATTCACTACACCATGTCGACATCCCCCCTATGACCATGTCGACATGTATTGGTCATAAATGACATTTCATTTTAAATTTGAAATTTAAATAACTATCTTATGTCTATTCATTTCAAACGAATTTCTACACCTATAAATACCTATTTCTTCCAGAATTCATCACTCAATATTATTTCTTATTCACTTTGTCTCTCATTCTTCTCACAAACTCGAATATGGCCAATCCAATTCATAATTTATCCGAAAATCCTGAAGAGACTCTTAATTCATTCAAGAATATTCTTTCGTTCATTCTTCGAAACCAACGACACTTAGAGTTGAGTCAAATGCAGATGCTCAAGGAGCAAGAAAGGCATTTCGATGCGATACGATGGATGATTTTCTCCCTGCACAAGGATGATAACGAAGCACATCCACCAGTCTCTCTCACTAATGATAATGAAAATTGGGATGCCATTAAAGCAGACCCTATATTTGGAAAAGAAGGATGGGTGGAAGTTCCTCGTAATGTTTGATTTGATTGCTTTGCTTGATTTTAATTGTTTGCTTTGATTGACTTGATTTGATTTAGTTTGATTTGATTTGGCTTGGATTGATATTTGGTGGGAAAAACATGTATAAATATGCATTGATATTTATATGATCTTTAATTAATTATCATGTCTACCAATATAATTATCTCTTAATCTACTCCATTATATAGTTTATTAATGCAGGTACTTCAGTCCAATAATGAGGGAGAGTTATATAGTTTAGAGATTATATAGTTTGGAGTTAGTTTTTGTTGATGACAAAGGGGGAGAAATAGAAATAGGATAGTTAGGCATAGATTAGGGAGGATTTACTAGTTTTAGGGGGAGTTATTAGGATAGAAGTAATATTTTATAAACAAAGGTTGTCATCATCAAAAAGGGGGAGATTTTTAGTCCTTGCATGATGGTTTCGATGACAACAACGTTAGAATAGGATTATAAAATATAAATACTAACATTATAGTTTAGATATATATGTATATGCAGGATTTAACCATGAAGGTACCAAGAATGAAGATTGTACGGTATAGAGATTCAAGAAATCCAGATTGAAGACTCATGAGTATCAAGAATATCAAGATTATCAAGAGTTCAAGATTTTAAGAATAAGTAATTTAATTAGGAAGTTTTGTTAAAACTCCTAGAAAAGCACTGGCATCTTAAAATCCAATTTATTCGTGGAATGGAATCCACTTCGAGCCTGTTAAAGGGATGGAACCCTAAGTAGGATGGAACCTACGAAAAATCTAGTGGAACATTGTTTTGTATTCGCTAACCTTTTATTCAAAATGATTTTACAAAATTATATCTTGTTTTCAAAATATTTTCAAAACCTTCCTTTTAAAAGAATCAAAAACATCTATCCTAATTTTAAATATTTTAGCCTCAAAATAATCTTTAATTTCAAAATCAAATTATCCTTATTTTTAAATTATCTTTAACATAATATGTTTAACTTTTAATATATATATATATATATATAATTAGATTTAAATATAAAATTATAGTAAAATTTTATAAATACCAAAATATTATTCTCTATATTTGTTTATATATTTTAACTATATTTAAGTATATTTATAAAAGTTTAAAATAGTTTTAATATAAGATAAAGGTTATTTTCAAAGAAAACCAAAACACCAAAATTTCCTTTGGGATGTCGACATACCCAAGTTACCCATGTCGACATAGTGTCAGTTGATTTCAAAAATTTGAATTTCAAAAGAAGTATCTATTCGTCATATCTCTTCACGGATGGACATGGCTGTTGTTCTTCTATAAATAGGAGTTGTTTCCAACGAATTTCAAATCATATTTTTCTGGTTTTCACTCCTCTTCTTCTTCCACATTTCTTTATACATATTCTTACCATTATTCGGCCGAAATCAACATTGAATCTAACTTGATCATTTCTAGTTTGATTCTCTATCACTATCTCAACAAGATCATCAGTACTATTCAGAGTTGTAGATTTCTTTGTAATCAATTTAGTGAGAAAAGGTGTGATTGTAGCCTTGTAAATCAATCAAGTGTAAAAGGTGTGATTGTAGCCTATGAAATCAAGTATCTCTACCTAGAGGACTGTGAATCTGGAGGGTGTACATCGTAGTCTTGAAATCGAGAGTGTAAATGTAAAGATTGCTTTTGAAAGGAAATCCGTACTTGTGTGTGGGATTGGATGTAGGGTAACTCCGAACCAGTATAAAATCCGGTGTGTTCTTTCCTTTACTGCTTTTACTTTATTTCTGCATCTGTGTTTGTTTCTGTGATCATACCTGTGTCTGAATATTGCATACATTTATGTTTAAATTAACAAAAACTCTAAAAGATTTAGTAATTTCTTAAAATACTATTCACCCCCTCTAGTGTTTATCCTAGCCTTAAGATCCGTAATCTGCATTTCTAACATTAGTTACACCAAGAGACAAGCATCCGTCCAGCCCAATCAACAACTAAATACAACTATCAAGCATATCGTCATCAAAGAAAAATGACGTGCAGTGAAACTACATGAACAACGTCAACGCAAGATAATGAAGAAAGCTCAAAGGCCAAAGTCCAAAAACACGCTAAGTGTATGGACCATGGAACGCCAATGATCCATACGTTATCATAGTGCAAGTGCAAACTACATAAATTGATGTAGAGAAAAGAGCTAAGTAATTAGTTCGCATTCGAGATAATTCCATAGACTGCTAGAGATCCGTCTTTATGGCTCAAGTCGTAGGCTAAACTCCATTGCATCTTCCTTCGTCCATCTGCGAACAGCTGACGAACAGGCTTGGCCCAATAGCTCTCTGATGTCTATAAATACCATCCCATCTGCAAAAAAAGGGATATTCGCCGAACTGGTTGCTGAAACTCTGTTGGAAGTTTTCTTCACTCTTTACCTCCCTCATAACAATCTCTAAAGGGTTCACTATGATTATACAATGGATTCCAACCTTGGAGATTCAATCTAGCTAAGGACAATTAAGAGCTTTGTAATCAAACACTTCTTGTAACAGCAATCGATATATAATAAAAACTATAAAGTGGACGTAGACTTCGTTAACAGCCAAACCACTATAAAAATCATCTTGTCTTCTTTCTCTTACTGCTTTTTCTTTATATCTACTATTTATATTATTGCTTTGTGACAACAGGGCTGGTGCTTTCACACTCAAAGCAGGATGTTGATCCATTTTTTGGGTTAACAATCTCTATATGTCTGATAACTGTTGTTATATGAAAATTCGAGTAAGTGTATGTGGTCTTCCCATGATCCTCTAAAATCTAGCATACAAGATCTTAACAAATCCTCTAAGATTTTGTTAACTCTTTTTGTTTGTCCATCAGTCTGTGGATAGTTAGTGGTACTCATCTTAAGCTTGGTATAAATTGATGAACTTATAAAATGATTGAGATGTGTATTTCTTACAAATGTTCCACCACCATATTTTAATATCACTTTCATTATCAATAATATATAATTTCAATTTAGCACACAATAAAGCAAATTGTGCAAACATATTTCTCACTAATGTAAGATTAAAACTAAATTCCCAAGGAAAGTTTAAATTAGGCCTATAGATAACAAAAATTAGTACAGTTTTAAAATTGTAAATTTCATATAAATCTTTAAATTCCACTTTAAGTTGGATATCTAATAACCAACAATCATGCCAAACGAGATTTTATTACCAGAATATACAACATTATTAATTCCCAAATAATATATCTAAATTTAAAATTATTGATTTCTAGAAATGAGATATGTTATTTGTATTATTTGAAAATGAATGATGCAAATTAAAAGTACCTCCGTACCATTGGTTTGAAATTAATTCTTTCCATAATAGATTTTCATTGTTATTATTAAGTTTCCACATCCATTTCCTAAAAGGGTTATATTTAAATCATGTAAATTTATAATTCCTAAACCTCCCTTTTTTAGACATAATTATGTAAATTTATAATTCCTAAACCTCCCTTTTTTTGACATACAAACCATTTCCCAATTTACAAGACATTTAGAGCTACTATTCGAATTTTTATCACTCCATAAAAAGTCTCTTCTAATTTTATCTATTACCCATTTAGGAAAACGATAAAATGACATCTAATAAATGGGTAAAGCGGATAAAACTGAATTAATAAGAATAATTCTACCTGCCCTCGATAAGAATTTACTATTCCATGTAGACAATCTTTTATTAATTTTATCTATAATGGTATTCCAATCATCATGTTTAAGTTTTCATGGCCTAATTAAAAAAACCTAAATTTTCTATAAGAATTTTCATTGTCTTACAATTCAATGTGTGTACAATTTGGTTTTGAATATTGTCTATCTCATTTAATACTAAAACTGAGCTTTTGTCAAAGTTAATCTTTAAGCCAGAAAGAAGTTCAAAACTATATAAAATAAATTTAAGTGTAATTACATGTTTATGCAAATGATATGTAAAAATCATAGTATCACTTGCAAATTGTAAAATTGAAAGGCCATTATTAGTGATCTCATTACCTATGCTATCTAGAATCCTATTACTAGTAGCTAATGTCATAATTTTAGAAAAAACGTCAATAGCTAAACTGAATAATAAAGGTGAAAAAGGATCCCCTAGTCTAAGTCCACTTTTGATTGAATTTTATTTCCTAATATACCATAAACCATAATACTAGAATTTCTCATTTTAAGCAATGACATAATCTATCCTACCCACCTAACACTAAACCCCCTAGCCAATAATACATCTTTGAGAAAAATCCAATCAATTGAATCAAAAACTTTAGAAAAATCAAGTTTAAATGTGAACAAGTGATATTATTTTTTGCAACAATAGTTAATATAGTTTGAACTACTCCTACAACATCTGTGATATTCCTATCTTTGATGAAAGTTGTTTGAGTGCTATCTATTAACACATTAATTTTAGTATTTAATCTATTAACTAAAACCTTAGAAACAATTTTAAAAGAACAATTCAACAATGAAATAGGTCTAAAATCTTTTTAACTGATTATCACCCAATTTCTTATGTAATAGGATTACATTTGCGAAATTAAATCTACTTAACTATAATGAACCATCATGAAATTCATTGAACATTTTTATTATATCTTCTTTTACACATTCTAAAAAGTTTCATAGCATAAAATAGGAAATCCATCCGGACTTGGAGCTTTATCATTAGGCATTTCTTCTATAGCCTTCACAATTTCTTCCTCGGTGAATGGATCTTCTGACCCTACTAAATCAACCTTAGTGTCCTCATTATAAAGCTTATCCCAATCTGCTTTAATTCTATGTTTATTTGTAGTTCCAAAAATATCTCTATAATTATTAGTAAATTCATTACTAAGTTATGCTTGATCAAAAATCTCAATATCATTAATTTAAATGGAATTACTACATTTTCTATTATTAGCTACTTTATGAAAAAAATTAGTATTCATATCACCCTCATCCATCTATTAAACTCTAGATCTTTGTTTCCATATTATTTCTTCTTGAACGATATCTAATTTAATTCTTTTTTTAAGTTATAAAGCACATTTTTATGCAAAATTTAAAATTTTCTAATTTTTTTCAATTTTATTTAACTTTAAGATTTCATTCATCTGCTTTCCCTTTTTGATTTTAATCTTATCAATAACAACTTTACTCCATTTTTGAGAAATAATCTTAAATCTCTAAGTATACTAACTAAAACTTTTGCTATGTTACTTGAAATTATATAATTGTAGTTATTCATGGAAAGCCATTTATTTTCAACTGGACTCTTAAAATTATTTTTTAACAATCGCATTTTTTGAAATCTAAAATTTTTATTTCCAAAATTAGTGTTAGTAAAAGAAAGAATCATTGGACAATGGTCTGCATAAATATTTGAAAGCCCTATAACCCTACAATTGGGAAATTTGTCTTCTATTTCATCACTAAAAAAATCATATCTAAAAATGTCAACGATGGACATTCTCTAGTATTTGACCAAGTAAACCGCCTATTACTAGTTTGATCTCTATTAAATTACAATTAATAATAAACTGGTCGGATTCTTCCATCATCTTAAAAACCCCTATCCTAAGGGATATTTCTGCCAAAATCTAATAACATTAAAATCATCCTCCATAATGCATGGTCTAGTAGCTAGTCTTCTAAAATCTAAACACTCATTCTATAGAACCCTACGATCTATTTTTGAATTTGGCCCATATAAATTTGTAATGTTAAGAATAGAATCATCATTAATATCGAAAAATATCAAATGCATTAGGTGATCTTTAATGGTAGCCTTTAAAAGTCTAACACAATTATATTTCCAACCTAACAAAAACCTCCTTCACTACCCTCGACCAGAAGATAAGCCCAATGATCAAAGTAGTGACCCCCTAGCAATCTAAAAATACGATAATCATAATGCCCTATTTTAGTTTCTTGTCATAAAACTATATCAATATTATTATCTTTAAAATTAGATTTATTTTTTTCTACATTTCCCTAATTCATGCAAACTCCTAATATTCCAACTAATAAATATCATAATCCAAGCATTCTACCTCATTCTAATTTCTTATTTTTAATATAATCAATATCTAATGGACTATCAACAAAATTGAGACATGAATTCTTAGCTAAGAAAAACATCATTTGCAGAAAAATTATTCAAAGCACGTGAAATATAAGTACTACCCATAAGTGGTTCCATTCATTTTTACACTAAACGCGAAATAAGAGGTTGCATATATCTAACTCAATAACAAATCTAGTGCATAAGAGGTTACATATATCTAACTCAATAACAAATATTGTGCGAAATAAATGATTTTTTCTTTCTATTATATACTTGATATAATGTGTTATATTAATTAATTAAGTTAATTAAAACTATACGTAATAGAAAATTCATAAATAATATGTCTTGTGATAGTAGTTATTGTGTTGTAATCATGAGTGATTTATCATAATAAAATAAACATACATTTTAAATCACGAGTGATTTACCATAATAAAATAAACATTTTAAATATTACTTGTCAAGACGTACCGAGACTAGAAATCGATACAATCATTGAGACTAGAGTATATAATGCTCTTCAAATATTGGAAAATGTTTTTTGTCGAAGTAGGGGGCACCAAGGGGTTACATACTAATAGTTATTGGGTAACCATGGAATGACTCATTCGATTTGTTGGTTAATATAACTAAGGTTAGACAAAAAATATCGATGTGAATATATTACCCAATTCCCTCGACTTAAGAATACTATCAAGCTTCAATATGGAAACTTCGCTTGACTATATATTAAATCATTATATGAGATCCATCGAATGACTATAGTTAGGTTGAGTGAAAGCATTATAAATGAGACACTATTCGAGAGAGAATTCATCTCCTCAGTTATCTAAGGTTAGTATCACAATCAACTGAAGTCATCTCAAAGTCAAAGTCTTCAAATAGTGGAGTTTGGTAAATAATAATTATTTTTATTAAACCATTGACTTTATGTTTGGAATATAAAGTTGAATATGAACAATATTGAGATTTTAACCATTACTGAA
Source organism: Allium cepa (assembly GCA_030765085.1). NCBI lineage: Eukaryota > Viridiplantae > Streptophyta > Magnoliopsida > Asparagales > Amaryllidaceae > Allium > Allium cepa. The sequence continues at coordinate 438,636,511 of CM060943.1, forward strand.
TTCCCCAAGTCCTACAATGATAAAGTTTTGAAGAAAAGAATGGGTGTATGATTGTCACTCTTTAAAGGATCCGTAATTTTAACACTTTGAAAATGGGATATTTGATTATTTTAAATATTCAAATGTATAATTTTCAAACTTAAACAATCATGTTTTATATGATAAATAAGAATGGTAAACTTATTTTTGATATTGAATAAAGGTTTTGGATTACCATTGTAAAATTTAAAAAAGTTGAATTTCAATAAAGTAGGATAAATATTCATGAAATTTGTTTAAAGTATAAATAGTTCCTTTTAAACATATATATATATATATAATTAATATCAAACTCATTTGATAATAATAGTAATTTAATTTATAATGGTTCGGTAAATATATAAAACTTGTTTTATAAAGTTGACAAATTTCGTCGCATACCGATAAATCGATGTCGTATTTTTACAAATAGATCTGGATATTATTTTATAAGTCAAATATACTTTTTATAATTATTTAAATATAATAAAAAATCAATTTTGAAGTTTAGTTTACATATATAAATAGTTTAACAAAAACGTCAAAATGTGATCGTAAAACGTTTTGTCGAAAATCAATGTTTTGTTCATAATAAATTACCGCAACGCTATTGCACTTTTGTTAACACGTTTTAACATATATATTACAAATTTTAATAACTAAACATGTTTACTTTTACTAAATAAGATTAGAAAACTTCTATAGGTCATTAGTAAAAAATAGTAAGAATCAACAAAAGTAAGAAAAAGTAAACATCAAATCAAATCAAATCAAAGCCAACATATTATGATATTCTTTACTTAATTTTTAAGTGACTAAGACATAAAGTAAGGATGTAAAAGATGACATTAAGTATTGAAAAATTGGAGTTTTCTTTAGGTTGAAGTAAGGTTATTTTGATAATTTGATAAGAGGTTATTTTGGTAAATTACTACTTCTTTCTTTTTCTATAAATACCTACCTCCTTCTTCACTTTCATTCACATTTTTTCTTCTTCTTTTCCCAAGATTCATCAGCTTCTTCCTCTTCTTTTTAATGGTTTCAAGGCATAGAAAAAATATTAGAAAGAGATCATGTCAAATATTTGCAAAATATTCAAAATAAAATCAATGTTCATCCTCTTCAAATCAAAGTCTTCTTTTTTCCATATTTTACCTGATTTTCTCTCAGCTATAACTTTTTGAAAACAAAGTAAAAATACAAAATTATTTTACCGAAATCATGAATTTTTCCAATGGCTACAACTTTCATGTTGACCACTTTGTCTCATTCTAAATCTAACCATGTCAAAAATACACTTCTTTCCAATGCATTTTCTGACACAGTTTTTAAGCCAGAGAATAGGCCATTTTGTTTTGATCATAAATTGATCATATAAGATTCAGATTAAGAATTTTTTTTTTTTAGAGCATATTGAATTCTAGTAGCTACAACCTTTATGTCATTCACTTTTTCCAGTTTTGAGGTTTACTATACCTAAGACTCATTTCTTTGAAGTGCATTTTTGGGCCCCATTTTTATCAATCCGACAATACCACTTCTTCATTCTATCAAACCTTACTCAAAACTAATCAAAATCAAGTGATTATTTTTTTCAAATTCAAGAGAAAGTAATTTTCAACAACTTTTCAGTTAACAAGTTTTTCAAAATTTGATAGTAAGAGAGTCAAAAACAAGAGAGAAGATGACCTATTTTTGGGGTCAAAATTTGAGAATTCAAGGTCAAAACTTACCACTTCTTCTCTGTACTTGCAGCCCACCTCCATCTCAAGCCTTGGCCGAGCACTTCTAAGGAAGGAAAACTTGTTTTCTAGTGTTTAAATGGAGTATGGATTAACTAATGAAGTGTTGGTTGATTAGAATGTTGGTAGGAAGTTAATCACTTTGGTTTATGGTGAGAAATTCTATGTAGCATCTCTATTTATATGAAATTCTATGTAGCATCTCTATATATATACATACATGTTTGATATTGTATTATGATTGCTATGGATGCTTATATCTGTTTTGATCATCAAGTATTGATTGCTTGGTATGATTTTCAAATTGTTTTACCAAGTCACATTAATGCACGTCGATAAGCATAAAGGAAATCACTTTCCTTTTGAAAATGAAATGGTGTATATGGAATGCTTAAATCTTTTGGAAATAGTTTTAAAATGAGTTAGAAATATTTTATAGACATTTAATATGTTTAAAGGAAAAAAGAAAGAAAATCAAGATTTCATCTTGTATATTTTAAAGTATGTCCAAATCAATTTTTCAGAAAAATCGCTCTTTTTGTAGTAAAGTGACCAAAGTTTAAAATTGATATTTTAAACGTTTTAAAAATATGAAATAAGTTATAAAAATATTTTAAAAGTAATTTAAGTTGAAAATAAAGATATCTAAATAATATAAAAGTCGTTTTGAAGAATATAGCTTTTAAAATATATTTGCACCACTTTTTGCAACATTTTTTCCGCAGCAGTTTTTAACAACTTTTGAACGTAATTTTAAAATTAACAATTCTTTCCTATATATTTTGTGAATGATTTTAAAAGAATTTTTTATTCATTTTAATATGATTTGGAAGTTTTAATGAGAGTTTGAGTAAATGGGTAAGAGGGATTGTTTATACCACTTAAATAAAAAGTGAATAAGATTGAATATAATAACAAACTGAGGAATGCGGAAACGACTAGTACATTTGTCCTGCTTGGGAGATCTGGAAAGATAAAATAAGGTTTTTAAATAAGGTTAAGGATGGAGCAACCAGTGCCCTAAACTTACCTGGCCTATGTTTTCTCTTCTTAGGCGAGGGGTGGAACAGATCGAAAGGAAAGCCCGGATGCTCTAAAAGAAAGATTGTATTAAGTTTTTCAAAATAAAAGAAGATTGGTATTATCAATTTTTTTAAAGGAATCTCCAAACTGAATAAATTACGACTTGGATTGCATGGAGATAATCTTCTTGTACTTGGTAATAAAATCCGAAGAGGGAACTCGTCCTATTCGTGGAATTTAAAAGGTGATACAACGTTATTTTGCCTGTAGCACTTGTTAAATATGAAAATTGATGTTGAGTAAAATTAGAATGATGTCTATGATCCTACTTACTTAAAAATGTTTTGTAAAAAAATTTATTTAGGGTTTACAGTAAACGGTGTCTTAAATAACATTGTTTTTGACCCACCTAAAGTTAAGGAATTTGGATCGAGAGTTAAGTAAGGGAAATTGAAATATTATCCAAAGAAAAAAAATGAATTGCTTAGAATAACTCTAAGACAAAATAAAGAGACTTTGAAATCATCCGAAAACCCATTCAAACTAATTTTTGAAATAAAACATGTTTAAGACAAAGATATTCATGATGTAGGATTACTTGCCATTAGTCCCTGGAGGTGAAATTTACCATATTTTAAGTGGCAGTGGTACTCTGTTATGAAAATCTTCTATTTATAAGAATATGATTTGAAGTTAGAAAGAAATCTTTTTCTAAGACTTAATAAATGATTTGGGAATATTTTCCCTAAGTTGAAAATTATAGCTTGAATATAAGAAATCTTTGAGTAAGATTTAACGAATGATTTGGAAAAGTTTTCCTATGTAAAAGAGAAAATGATTCGAAACTATTACAGGATTTAAGAAAGGTTTAAATAAACCTAATGATTGATAAATGGGGCTTAACGATTCCATATACTCTTGAAAAGAAAATGAAATAAATTGAAAAGAATATATATCTAAGAAAGATATTTTATAAAAGATGAAGTAATTGATTGATGATTGATATCCACATATGAACTTAACATCTTTTAAATTGATAATTGGATTTCGAAGGAACCGCGGTCGGATTTGGGTGATTCCTATATGAAAACCACTTCAAACCAATGTATACATTCTAAAGTGAAGACATGCTGAAGATGATGATTATTGAAGATCGTGGATCTTCATGGCGTGAGGACTACTTGTTGACATGCTCTGGGTAGCTCCCATTATAGAGTTATTTATAGCAGTGGTCTTCTCGTTATGGATATTTTTTCGGATTTCAAGGATTACTCACTACTAGTGGTAGTTGGAGAGTGCCGTCGGTTTGTCCTATTCCTGGAAAACTTGTATGGACGTTTATCAGACATTGCATTTCTAAAGATTACGTACATTGGCTTTTACAAACATACATCAATGGTGGCGGAGAAGGCAACTTCTCTTAGCTCAACACCCTCCTTGAGACATGCGAGATCAAGGGTTGTATTTTTGTGGAAGGCAATTAGTATTCAACAGAAATGGCTATGTTGCATTCAGAGATGTGATATGTGCTATGTGAAAAGGTAATCGTTGCCTCAACCCTAATCAATCGGAAATGACCGAAACAGGATTAGAAGCGGCAAGGCTAAGTGGGTCATTTCCAATTAGGGTATGATCATCCTCTTTTAGATATATTTCTTCCCGTTATGACATTCGGGACGTAAATTAATATGGTTTGTGTACTCGGGCGACCAGTTAAAGGTCGGTAACGACCGGGGGATAATATATTCGGTACTATCTACTTACAAAGATAGGCCGGTCTTGTGTTGATAGAGGATCTTTTGTGATGGTCCTCGGGGCATCCATCTAGAGGTATACCCATCGGAAGGTAGTCTATTCACCTGGTTATTTGTATGGAAATCCATTATCCAATAAGAACCTACGGACTTGATTGTAAACCTATTATGCTGGAATTTAATCAATGTAACAAATTCGGCTAAGATTAATAAGTTTATTTGTAAATGTTTTCCAAGAGTTGTCATTAATAATAATATCAAAGGTTTTGATATAAAAGTGTTTTAGTTATCATAATGTAAAAACCTATCCATGTTTATGTGTGGGCATGATCTTATGAGATACTCCTTCTTTTCAAAGGATTTTGTTCAAAGGCTGATACATGACACTGTCATTTATTATTGAGTTTTTCTCACGCTGGTTTATCGAGCCTGATCTGGGTATTTTCAATACTCGGGTCAGATCCGAGTAGTTTCAGGTTTAGTTGAAGAAGGTTGGAGTTTCTAGAGGAGAGCTGGAGATATTCATCTACGTATGGACATATTCTATTATCCGTTGTGGTTGGTTAGTTTTAGTTTGATATTTGTTAGCAATTATAAGGACAAATGTTTATATCTGTCCAAGCTGAATTTAGGTTAGACTCTGATATATGTATTTAAAAGTTTTTCACTATAAAGATATTTGTTAAATATTATATATTATTCCATTCGTGTGATATTATGTTCTGTCTTATTTTCTTTATTACCCTTGACCATCCATACTTCCGTGCAACTTGGTTCGGACATAAGTGGGTTATTGTCGACTCAAAAGGGTACGGAATTGTGGGTCCTCATACTATTGGATAACGCTTAAATAAAGTAAAATTGAATTTTACCGAAGCTAGGTAAGAGATAAAGTTGATCATAAGGTCACACCATCTGCTAAGGGAAGTGTGAACATTAATATTCTAATTGCTTGATATTAACCGCAGACCGAATTTACACCTAAGATTCGCTCAATCAAAATGTTGAATACTCATGCTACCATAAGATTTAATTAAATTATAATTAAAATAAATTAATTAAATTAATTAATATTTATGAAATATTAATTTAAGAATTTCATTTGATATGTATTGATTAATGCTAAATAGTGTATATATAATAGTTATACATACATTGATCGGTGTATGATATCGTTATGTGTTTAATTAGATTTAAACATGTTAATTATTAATCGGGCTTGAAGCGACTTTGAGGCCTAAAGGGGGGACTACTGCAGTCGGCTATAGGTGTTCCTGTGAGTCTAGCCATATGATGGCTTGAAAGGGGTTGGATTTCGAATTAAAATGGGGAGAATGAGTGAGAGAGAAAAGTGGATCTAGATCCTTATTTCACTCCTTGGAATCTCCTTAATTTAAATACTTCTAACGTCATATTTGCAATTGGTTTTTGGCTCTCTCCAACCAGCATAGGCTGGCAATTTACCCTCATGTTTCCTCAAATTTTCAAGCCCTAGTACATTTTATCAAATATAATACAAACATCGGTGGTAGCTACATTCAAGTAGGTAGCACTTTTTGGATTCCGAAATCAGGTGTTCTGATTCTATGCGGCAAGGTATACTGTCTGGGTATTAAGGTGATATTCCTTATTTACAATAATATATATATATATATATATATTGTATATGAAATCATGTATGCTATAGATAATAGTCTAATATATCACAAATCTGTATAGATTGTGCTGTCTTCATTAAATGGAATATATGTACATACATATATATATGTGTGTGTGTGTGTATGTATGTATGTATATGTTAATATAAAATTTTTGTATTATGTATATTGTGCTCTCGGTCGGAATTAAAATAAAATATTGCTTTGAATTTAATATTATTATTTAATTAATTTTAATGCAAAGCATAAGTTAATATAATATATAACATTATAAAGCATGTATTTTATTTTATTAAAAATTATATATATGTATTTAAAGTTTTAGAACCTAAAAAAATATTCAAATCCGAATATGTAATTTATATATATGTGACTCTTATTGAATTTAATTATATATATATATAATATACATATAAATATCATAAAATATGTTTGTAGATATTTTAACATAAAATGTATACATTTAAATTGGTTTTGAAAAAATATATTTTTAAATGCAAATTTTCGTCTGGAAATTAATAAAAAAAATGAATTTTTTAACAGTTTAGAACCAAAACAAATATGGTCGAAAGGATATTTATATTTTATTATTATTTTACTAAATATTTTATATGAATATATATTACTAAATATTTTATTTGTATTTGTATATATATTTCAAAATTATTCCATTACATATACATACAAACACACACACACACACACACACACACACACACACACACACATATATATATATTATGCACTAAGAAAGGGATTTATTTATTTGGAATAACTTAATATACATGTATAAACACGCACACACACACACATATATATTTTAAATTAATTTGTTAAATTAAATTTAGAATTATGAAGATATAAATCTAAAATACAAAATTTAAACATCAAATTTGATTTCAAAATTATAAATCTTTTATACTAATATTATTTGAACTTTTACATTTCACAAGTAATGTTTTATAATACATAAAATTCATATATATATATATATATATATCAACAACACACTATATAAAGAGTTTCTAACATATCTGTTGTAGTGTAATTCCCAACTTCTATACATGGGCATGTCAAACCATATACACCATTCAAATTACATATGCACTTACACAGGTATGTGTATATGACATACATATTATATTAAATAATATAAATTTAAAATAAATAAATATTTATTCATAAATAAAATAAAATATGGATTTTAGTTAAAATAAATTTAGATAAGATTTAAATAAATTTAGACATTATTGGCCTAATAAGATCCATAATGAAATAATTTTTTTTGAAATTTACCCATTTACTATGCAATATGCTAGCCTAGTTCCAACATGAGCTAAGGGAAATTTCAAGTATTGAGAATACTACATCATTTTTATATGATAAAAATATACTGATAAGAGATCATTAGAAGTCGAGAAATATACTCTGAATAGTTCCACATGATAAAGGCAGTTTATCAGTATCCGAGAGTGTTGATTAACTAAGTAGATAATTAAAACAACGTAGCAGATCTATTCACGAAGGGACTGGCTTGATCAATTCTAATTAAATTGATTGAAGGGACAGGGTAAAAATTCCATAAGTAGCTCCAAGTGCAAATGGGAGATTGATAAAGCTAGGGTTATGCTCTAAGGGCAATTTTATGATTTACTTGTAAATTATTAACTCTGTAATAAAATCTCGTTCAGAATAAAATATGTTTTCTTTCTATTACATACTTCATTTAATATGTTGTATTGATTACTTAATTTATTTAAGTATATTTAATAGAAAATCCATAAATGGTGTGTTTTGTAATGATGGTTACAATGTGTTGTAATCGTGAGCAATTTATCACAATAAAAATAATCATGTCATTTTAAATATTCCTAGGCAATAAGTATCGAGACTGGATACTCATACATCCTAAAAGACTAGAGTACATAACACTCTTCGAAATGTTGGATAACTTATTACTTATGGCTATTGAATGGCACCAAGGGGTTACCTAAATACGCATCGATAGTTATTTGATAACAATGGAATGATTCATTCGGTAGTTTTCTGTTGATTAATATAACTAAGGTCAAGTAGAAAATATCGATTATGATAATATTACATAATTCCATTGACTTGATAATGCTACCAAGCTTCAATGTGGAAATTCTACTTTGATTATAGTTTATCATGACACAACGGCCATCGAACGACTATAGTTGGGGTCGAGTGGAAGCATTGAACGTGAAACACTATTTAGTAGAGAATTATGTTCTCGGTTATATGAGGTTGTATCACGAAAAATTGAAGTCAGCCCAAAATCAAATTCTCAGGTCAAAGTAGTCCAGTTAATAATAATTTATATTATTGAATCAAGGACTTTGTGCTTTGACTATACAAGTTGAATGCGAACGATAACTAAATTTTGACCCTTACGAACTCCATAATTCTATTGTGATATTGTTCTGATGAAGAGAATTGGTGTAAATAATTGTCACTGCCGTATATTATTTAAAATACGTAAAATTGAATTTTACTAAAGTTATGTAAGCAATAAGGCAATAAAGCCACATTACTCTTTATGGTGATGTGGGAAAGTTAATATTCGAATTGTTCGAGATTAATCACTGACCGAATTTACACCTAAGAGCCACACAACCGAAATGTTGTATACATCAACTACCACCTAATATAATTAAGTTATAATTATTATAAGTTAATCAAATTAATTACTATTTGTTAAATATTAATTATGAAATTTTATTTTATTTTATTTGCAGTGATCAGTATTAAAAATAATGCTTATATAAAAGTTGTATACAACCATATCGATACACGATATCGATGTAGGTTTAAATTAGATTTAAATGTATATTATTTAATTGAGCTTGAATATGAATGGTGTAACAACCTGCATATTTTACGATTGTATATTTAAATATTTTATTTAAATATAACATCGTTAGTCGGACTAATGTTCAAAATGCTACTTTTTGCAAACAGTCGAATTAGGACTCCAGACCACTTTCATTGAGTCCAGAATGGCGTTTGCGACCTTTTGGAGCACAAATATCAATATGTTTGGAGTAGACTAGAATTTTGTTATTTTTCTGTTGGGCTTTAGGTTTGGGTTTCAGCTCATTAACCCAACATAATACCCTAACTCCACCCCCTCTTCTATTCATTAATTTTCGTTTCTTAACACTTTCAAGCTAAAGTAAAAAGGGGGAAAGAAAGGGAAATCAAAATTCCTAAGCCCTAGTTCCCTTAGGAAATTCAAGTTCTTGCTTTAAAATCAAAAAGAAGCTTAGGTAAGCATCCTCTTCATCTTCTCCATCTCATTCTCTCTTCAATTTTCAGAAATTCCTAAATCTAACTTAGGAAATAATTTCTTATGAGCTCAGATTCGAGCTTCTTGGGTTGAAGTGAAGAGTAGTTGATCTTTCCTTTGTTTTTAAAGCTTCTTATTCGTTGTTTTTGAGTTTAAAGGTGATTTTTTTTTACTCACATCTAGGTCTATAACTTTCGTTGTTGTTAGGTATGAATTCCTAACATTATTCATGTTCATTTGCTTTTGATTTGAATTGTTTTGGTAAATTTTCCAATTTTGGTGTTATGAGGTCAAAATCTTTAAAGATCTTATCTTGGATGTTTAAACATGTTATTTGGGGTGTATTGAAGAGCCTATAGGACTGGGTTGTCGATTGGCATAAATCCCTAGCATCCATCGTCCGATCGCATTTCGGTTTGGATTTGCTCTTTTTGAGCTAGGCTGTTTTTTTGCCTAGAAGAAAAATTCAGACGTCTGGAACAAAATCCATACGTCTGAAACGAAATCCAAACGTCTAATTGACAAATCCAAACGTCTGAAAAGGGTCCTTGGAAAGGGTAAAGCTAAAATCCAGACGTTTGGAACAAAATCTAGACGTCTGGAAAACAATCCAGACGTCTGGTTGAAAAATCCAAACGTCTGAAATAGTTCTAGAATTAAAAAGAGAAAGGAGAAAAGGCATATATTTTTCTAGAACCTAGGTTCAGACGTTTGGTTGGTAATTTCAGACATCTGGAACTGTTTAATTTGCCTATTTTGGCTATTGTTGAGTGGATTTTCAATTTTAATCGATTTTTGTTGATTCAATTAGTTGTTATCATTTATTATTGACTTTTATGACTTCTTTTCTAGATTTTTGAAAATGTCCATTTGATATCGATTTCTATGGTTTTGATTCACATCATCCTTTGTGAATTTTTGGTGATTGATTGTTTCTACAATCATTTTTGTGATTTGTCACTTTAAAATACAAAGACTTTTATGCAGTAGTAAATATCCAAACTCTTTCACAAAAACGATTTCAACACTATTTTTAATACAAAACTTATTTTTAAATCCGTTTTCCAATCTGTTAGTATACACCTTTACGTCATTCGTATGAGAAATCTAATTAAACGACTTAGCAAAACAAATGGTATGAAACGCTTGCGTTTACTTTTTCGGTTAATTCCTGGACTTGTTCGATTGAAATCTTGTGACAATTTTCGAGTGGAAATATATAATTTATTCATAAATATTTAAGTTAAGCCAGTTTTTATGGGACATGAAGCCTAACTCATATATTTACTAGCTTAGTGTACTTTACACTTATTTTCGAGTGGAAGTCTAAAATTTTTTCGTAAATAATTAAGTTAAGCCAGCATTATAGGATATGAAGCCTAACTCATTTATTTACTAACTTAGTGTAATTTACACTTGTTGACCTATGATGATCATTTGGTGGAGTTTCGGCTCAATTTTGTGGGGGTAGCAACCCATAATATTTTGACCGTTCGTGGAGCAATCGGCTCATTCGTCCGCGACTGTACCACGATAGAGTCTGTGCATGAGGCGTATCTTTTAGGGTGCGTTGATGTTCGGCTTATTCGTCCGCCTGGGGGATTGTACCACGACAGGGTCTATGCATGAGGCGTATCTTTTAGGTGCGTCGGTGTTTGGCTTATTCGTCCGCGTGGGGGACTGTACCACGACAAATTCTGTCCATGAGGCGTATCTTTTAGGGTGCGTCGATGTTTGGCTCATTCGTCCGCGTGGGGGAATGTACCATGACAGAGCCTGTGCATGAGGCGTATCTTTTAGCGTGCGTCGATGTTAGGTTTATTCGTCCGCGTGGGGGTCTGTGCCATGACAGAGTCTGTCCATGAGGCGTATCTTTTAGGGCGTGTCGATGTTCGGCTTATTCGTCTGCGTTGGCGACTGTACCACGACAGAGTCTGTCCATGAGGCATATCTTTTAGGGTACGTCGATGTTCGGCTCATTCGTCCATGTGAGGGACTATACCACGACAGAGTTGTCCATGAGGCGTATCTTTTAGGGTGGGTCGATTTTCTGCTCATTAGTCCAAGTGGTGGACTGTACCTTGTATTTTTATGGTTAGTGACTCATGGAATAGCTTTCCATTTGTGATACATGTGTTGTTGAGATTTCATGCTCCTATTTGTGATAGGCTTTCCCCTTTTTGTGATTTCTGAATTTCTAGTTGATGATTTTTAGAATTTGTGTTTCACTAATTTTTGTGATTTCCATTGATAAATTTTATCAATATTTGTGGTTTAGTGAATAAAATAAAGAATGTGACATTCTTTTTGGTGTATGAGATTCTTGAGATATTGTATGATTTTTATTTATTGTTAAATGTATACTTGACACGGTATGATATTATTGTTATCATACGTTTTTGTCATATCTCTTATCCTATCTCATTTTATACGATATTTATTGCAAGACTAATCCGTATATTATTTTCTTCTTAAATAACACTTGGGTTAGACCGAGGTATTTCAGCTGCTTCTTCTTGACTTCTTATCATGATCCTACGTCTAACTTTTGGGCTAACTACTTAGCTTAGTAGTTTTGGTTGTATACATTCGAGATAGAGACTGATTGATGTATACATATTCTTTTGTGGTGTAGGGGATCTTATATGACCACTGCTTTGATGTACACTTTTATGTGTTATATTCATGTCTGTTTTCACCTTAGTGATATGAATATCGGTGACTGATTTATGTTATGCTTATTTTATATTTGTTTTCAAAAATCACATAGCCGATGTGTAGTAGCTTTGAGTTTGTAATTGATGTGTCGGATTTCCTCTTAAAACAAAATGCATGTAATACTATCTGGCATATCGATACTCGCACAAAGTAATTACACAGATAGTCGCTCCTCAACAGCCTTATTCTTCATGTTAGTCGACGACATTACCTCGTAGTGTCCTTGGCTAGCGTGGGTATAGAGGTGGGGCGTCACAGTTTGGTATCAGAGCAAAACTTCGGAACAATATAGAATATTATAGCAAGGACCATTGTCCTAAGTCTCTCTTAGGAATCGTGCCTTAGGATTTAATTCGAGTCATTGGACCTGTTCTATGCTATTTTATTTTATGATGCCTTATTTTATCAATCAAGTTTGTTTGATATTCATTCTGAGAATAACATTTTTCCACTTCTTTCTTTCTTTCTTAAAGAAGAGAAATGGTTAGATCTCGCCGTCCCAGCATCGATCAATCCAGTGCTACTCCTCAGGATAGAGTATTTATGTCTGCCCAGTGACTATTAGATCTTATAAAGAATGCTCAAGCTGTCGGACCCATTCCAGAGTCTACTCATCCTAGATCTGGGTTTGCATGCTTGTGTAGAGATTATGCCGATTTGGGTTGAAGGTCATTCAAGGGATCCGCAACATTCAGTTTACTTTGTAAAAATGTCAAGATCATTTTATGTGATTATGCGTTCTGAGCCGATTTGCATGTTATGTGTTACTTAGGCTTCTGAATTGATTTTTAGGAAAGGATTGGATTAATCATTATGAAGCCATATCCAATGTCCTGAGAGGACTATCCCTCTTCCACATTCTCAATATGTTAAGCAGGTTTTTAATTTTTCTTAATGATTTCGATTCCAATTCGGTGGCCTTATTTTATTCTTTAAACCCACATAATAGGGAAATATTATTTCTCTCATTCAAGTAGTTTGTGAATTTTTCAGTATTTTTGAGCTTGTCTTAGGATTATCACCTAAGCAATCTATTGTGTGGTGCTAAGGTCTTTTCAGTTCAACTTTGCCACCAGTTTTCATTAGCTATGAGTTACGGACGATAGCATTCCATTAAACGCATTCTGCACTGATTATGATTCTTATGAATGGCTTATTATGCTATTTGGTTTGACGAACCATCTAACTTATTTCATCCATCTTACGAATCGAGTATTCTACGGATATCTCGATGACTCCATCCTCGTATTCATTGATTATGGATGAACTTCTCACTTCAAAATTTTCTTTTGTGTTGATATGCTTTTATGGTTGTTGCTCTTTGTTTTCTTCTTAAAAATTGCGAGGACGCAATTCCTTAAAGGAGGAGGGTCTGTAACAACCCGCATATTTTACGATTACATATTTAAATATTTTATTTAAATATAGCATCATTAGTCAGATTAAAATTAGAAATGCTACTTTTTGCAAATAGTCGAACTAGGACTCGAGACCACTTCCATTGAGTTCAAAATGGCATTCGCAACCTTTTTGAGTATAAACATCGATTGTTTGGAGTTGACTAGAATTTTGTTATTTTTCTATTGGGCTCTGAGTTTGGGTTTTAGCCCATTAACCCAACATAATACCCAAACTCTACCCCCGCTTCTCTTCATTCATTTTCATTTCCTAACACTTTCAAACTAAAGTAATAATGGGGGAAAGAAAGAGAAATCAAAATTCCTAAGCCCTAGTTCTCTTAGGAAATTCAAGTTCTTGCTTTAAAATCAAAGAGAAGCTTAGGTATGCATCCTCTTCATCTTCTCCATCTCATTCTCTCTTCAATTTCAGAAATTCTTAAACCCTAACTTAGGAAATAATTGCTTATGAGCTTAGATTCGAGCTTTTTGGGTTGAAGTGAAGAGTTGTTGATCTTTCCTTTGTTTTAAAGTTTCTCATTCGTTGTTTTTGAGTTTAAAGGTGAGTTTTTTACATACACCTACGTCAATAACTTTCATTGTTGTTACTTATGAATTCCTGACATATATTCATGTTCATTTGCTTTTGATTTTGAATCGTTTTGGTGATTTTTTTAATTTTGGGGTTTTGAAGTTAAAATCTTTAAAGATCCTATCTTGGATGTTTGAACATGTTATTTGGGGTGTATCGAAGAGCCTATAGGACCGGGTTGTCGATTGGCATAAATCCTTAGCATCCATCGCTCGTTCGATCGCATCTCGGTTTGGATTTGCTCTTTTTGAGCTAGGCTGTTTTTTTGCTTAGCAGAAAAATCCAAATGTCTGGAAAAAAATCCAGACGTTTGAAATGAAATCCAGACATCTGGTTGAAAAATCCAGACGTTTGGAAAAGGTCCCTAGAAAGGGCAAAGCTAAAATCCACACGTCTGGAACAAAATCCAGATGTCTGGAAAACAATCCAGACGTCTGGTTGAAAAATCCAAACATCTGAAATAGTTTTGGAATTAAAAAAAAGAACATATAATTTTCCAGAACCCAGGTTCAGACATCTTGTTGGTAATTTCAGACGTCTAGAACTGGTTAATTTGCCTATTTTGGCTGTTTTTGAGTGGGTTTCCAATTTTAATCGATTTTCTTGATTCGGTTAATTGTTATCATTTATTATTGACTTTGATTTCTTCTTTTCTGGATTTTTAGAAATATCCATTTGATGGATTTGATATCGATTTCTATGGTTTTGATTCACATCATCGTATGTGAATTTTTTATGATTGATAGTTTTTACAATCATTTCTGTGATTTGTCACTTTAAAATACAATGTTTTTACTAGTAGTAAATATCCAAACTCTTTCACGAAAATGATTTCAACACAAATTTTAATACAAAGCTTTTTTTAAATCTGTTATCCAATCTATTTGTATATACAAACCTTTACTTCATTGGTATGAGAAATCTAATTAAACGAGTTAGCAAAACAAGTGGTATAAAACGCTTGTGTTTACTTTGTTGGTTAATTCTTGGACTTGTTCGATTGAAATTTTGTGATAATTTTTGAGTGGAAATCTAAAATTTGTTCGTAAATGTTTAAGTGAAGTCAGTGGTTATGGGACATGAAGCCTAACTCATATATTTACTAACTCGGTGTAATTTATACTTATTTTAGAGTGGAAGTCTACAATTTGTTCGTAAATAATTAAGTTAAGCCAGTGGTTACGGGACATGAAGCCTAACTCATTTATTTACTAGCTAGTGTAATTTACACTTGTTGATCTATGATGATTATTCGATGGAGTTTCGTCTCAATTTGGTGGGGTAGCGACCCATAGTCTTTTGAACGTTCGTGGAGCTATCGGCTCTTTCGCTCGCATGGGGGACTGTACCACGATAGAGCATGTGCATGAGGCATATCTTTTAGGGTGCGTCGATGTTCGGCTTATTCATCCGCGTGGGGGACTGTGCCACGACAGAGTCTGTGCATGACGTGTATCTTTTAGGGTGCGTCGATGTTCGGCTTATTCGTCCGCGTGTGGGACTGTACCACGACGAAGTCTGTCCATAAGGCGTATCTTTTAGGGTGAGTCAATGTTCAGCTCATTCACCCGTGTGGGGGACTGTACCACGATAGAGTCTGTGCATGAGGCGTATCTTTAAGGGTGCGTCGATGTTCAGCTTATTCATCCGTGTGGGGATTGTACCACGACAGAGTCTGTCCATGAGTCATATCTTTTAGGGTGCGTCGATGTTCAGCTTATTTGTCTGCCTGGGGGACTGTACCATGACAAAATCTGTCCATGAGGCGTATCTTTTAGGGTGCGTCGATGTTCGGCTCATTCGTCCACGTGAGGGACCGTACCACGACAGAGTTGTCCATGAGGCGTATCTTTTACGATGCGTCGATGTTCCGCTCATTAATCCGCATGGGGGACTGTACCCAGTATTTCAATGGTTTAACGACCCATAGAATATCTTTCCATTTGTGATACACATGTTGGTGAGATTTCATGCTCCCGTTTGTGATAGGCCTTCCCCTTTTTGTGATTTCTGGATTTCTAGTTAATGATTTTTAGAATTTGTGTTTCACCAATTTTTTCGATTTCCATTGATAATTTTATCAATATTTGTGGTTTGGTGAATAAAATAAAGAATATGACATTCTTTTTGGTGTATGAGATTCTTGAGATATAGTATGATGTTTCTTTGCTGTTAAATGTATACTTGATATAGTATGGCATTATTATTATCATACATTTTTATCATATCTCTTATCCTATCTCATTTTATATGATATTTATAGCTAGACAGACCGTTTATTATTTTATTCTTAAATAATACTCGGGTCAAACCATGATATTCAGGTGCTTCTACTTGACTTCTTATCATGATTCTACATCTGACTTTTGGGCTAACTACTTATAACAACCCTAGATTTTTGAATATAGTTTAAATTTGACATTATTTTCGTTTGAAATTATTTTAATTTTTTTTATTTGTACTATTTCATTTATAAATATTTTAAAGTGATAATAAAAATTTTCCAAAATTTATTGCATTATTTTCTATTTTTAAAGGCTAGTTTCCATTTTTCTGCTATTTTCTTCATTTAATTATATTTAATTAAAATTTATTTATTTATTTTTATGCATGCATTTTTTTTGTGTTCTTATCTTTATTTATAAATATTTTTCAAGTACATAAAAATTTTCCAAAACTTGTTGCATTTATTTCCAAAATTTTAAGACTAGTTTGCAATTTTTGCTATTTTTAATTATATATATTTAATATTTATTTATTTATTTTTGTTTATTTACTATATTTTCGTATTTTTATATAAATTTACATATATTTTTCATTTATTTAAAATTTCATAAGAAATGTAGAAATTTGAAGAGTTTTTGTGACCTTTTATTTGCTTAAGGCTTTTTGTCTTCTTGTCTTTACATTTTTCAACCAACACCTTAATTCAATTTGCTGCCATAACTCCCTCTTCAGCCGACCACACCATCTCATTTTCACGTGAATCCTTTTCTTCTCATCTTATAAAAAAAATCGACCATCTTCATTTCAAAAACTTAGGTAAAATTCTATCATCTTTTTCATTGTTTTATACTTGAATTTTGTGATTTGCGCTTGCTTTCTTCATCTATTTGGTTCGGGCTCACCACTCCAGCCATGTTGCCACCTCCACCACCATCTAAACAAGTCATGGCCACCTCCTCTCCCACCACCTAGTCAAGCCGAGCCACCCTAGGTTGAAGATCCACCACCATCTTGCACCAAGCTTCAACTATATATACATTGCCGAGCACATCTAGGTTCCGCCACCTCTAACACCCCTTTGGCCGCCACCTACACCACCACCACCACCTCAAACCTGACCTGCACACTCTGCCACATCATCCCCTGACCCCACATGGACCTGGTCGTGCCCATGGTTGCTTTGGCCGAGCCCATATGTCGCATGAATCCATTGTGTGTTGCCTTGTAGTTGTAGTTTCAAGGGCATATATCTCTACTCCATTCAATACATGATTGGCCGACCACATTTGAACCCAAACCAGATCCAACCCCATGCTTTGGCCATGCAAATCTGACCTAGGGCTGTAGCATATGTTGTTGAAAGCAAGTGCAATAGCTTTGGTTTTGTTTTATGCAATCATTTATAGCATTGTTTAATTGAATTTGGGTTGAAAACTTATGTTAGTTATATTGTTTTGTTTGAATGTGTTCAAGGCAATTAATCTTTGGCTCTCTCCCTATCTCGAATCTTTGTCATGCTATCGTGTTTTTTTGGATCTTAGTTTGTCCATTCGTTTGTCATCTCCAGCTTATACCAGTGAGTTATTCTCACCAGACAGTTTTATACTTATATGACTAGTAAATCGATCACATTTGATTCTGTAAAATGCATCACCATATTATATCTGCTATGTTATGATCATATGATGTTCACCCATGCTTATTTACCTATTGTATCATATGTTACTGTTATATTATGCTGTTCTGTTATTTATATAAGTTTATCACACTACAAGTTCCCTTTAGATTAGAATCACTATGGGTTGAAATGATACATACCCGAACGGACTTTAGAATAGAGGAAAATCATTATGGGCTGAAACGATAGGCCTGAACGACCTTTTACGTGGGACTGCGGGTTTGAAATGATAAAACCCGGGTTTTCTTTGTAAATTACGGATTGAAATGATATATTATCCGTATCACTTTACCTAGGCTAGAAAATTTTATACAGACCCGTGGTTAAATTATATTTTTCTAAAATTTTTAAGATATTTTTAGAAATGTAAATATTATAATATTTTGATTTAAATTTAATTAAAAATTATTTTTGTAAAGTATTATGGATTTTCTAAGAATTTATAAGTGAAATAAATTAATGGTAAAGTTAGAAAATTTGCAATGTAAGTTATTTTGGAAATTATAATTTGGTGATAAATGGAATTTAAATTTAACATGAAAATATGAATAAATTTAGGATATTTTTAATTTAAATGAATTTAAAATGATTTTATAATATATTAATGATTTTTGAATAAGGTTAAAATGTTAAATGAATTAACACTGAGTTGAATTTGAAATATAACTTAAATTGAAAATTTGTGAATTTGGTTTAAAAGTGAATTTTTTAGTTAAGTAGATAAAATGAAATTAAGTTATATTTGAAAATTTAAACTTAAGTGTTAAGTTAAAAATTTAATTATATGAACTGAAATTGAATGTTGGAATTTAATAAGTGAATTATTATTAAATATTGATTTTTGAATGGAAATTTAACTTTATAAAATCACGAATTTAAGGAAAATTAAATGATGGTTATAAAAGTGAAAAATATATGATTTTATAAGTTTGAAATGGTTTAAATGAAAATTTAATGGTTTATGAAATTATATTGGATATTTGAAAGTTAATTAATAGCAATTTTTGTAATGCTATTATTTCTAATGTAAATGAACTAAAAGGCTAAATTGAATTAAAGGCTATTATAGCACTTTGTAAGTGCTGTAATTGTGGAGTTTAACTAAGTTTTATTGGAAATTAATATAACCCTATTACAGCATTTTAAATGCTGTCTTTTGTTAAATTGAACTGTTTTGAAAGTAACTTTCTGTAGCATTTTTCAAATGCTGTGAAAGACGAATTTTCACTATTTTGATAAATTTAAGTGAATGAATGAACTTTGAAAAGTTTAAAATTTTGAAAATTTAATAATTTAATTATTAAATGTAATAACTTCATTTTTTATGATTTAAATAAAGTAAGTCGATTTGAAATATGAACTATTTTGAAAGGGGAATTGAAATGGTATTTTAAATTTGAATAAAATGAATGTGGTTTTGAAAATATATGATATTTTGATGATTTTGAAATGGATTTGAAACGATGTTGAATTTTTGAAATGATATTTGATTTTGAAGTATAAATACCATTTTTAAATTATAACTACGGGTTATAATAACGATTGGTTGTTAAAGAGACCGGGATCGGATATGGACATACTCTTTGTCGATACCGAAAACCACTTTAACAACTGTGTACGCGGTGGAGATTCCAGAATGAAGTAGGATGGTGAAGACGTTCTTGAGGTACATTACGTGGACCTGACTCCCATGAGTTAGCTTAAGGTGGCTAAAACATGAGCGATCTCGGGCCAAATGAAGTAGCACCTCTGGCTGGACACACTTCTTCGATACCATTCTATTACTGTTGTGATCGATTGGGTGCATCCCTTGATTTTGGAGTGTTGTTCGGGGTGGGCGTAGTGGCTGCTACGTTACCACCAGTCCGTGTGCGTAATTGGTATATCTACCATGGCATTGCCTTGTGTGCTGTGTCACCTAATACCGAGCCTTTACTATGAGTTTGTTTTTCTCCTATAGCCCATGGAGTATTTAGAGTAGTCTCCCGATCTGGAGATATGCTGACAATGGATGGACTACTGGGACTATTATGCGTGAAGGGTGATATGGGTAGCCCGGAACGCTATTTTAAAGTATGTTTATTTTGCTGTAGACATTATTATAATAGCGCAATATTACTATATAATAAATAGTTTGACGGATCCTTAGAGGATGGGCGGTCTCAGGCATCCTTTAAGTTACTTGTATCTTTATTACAGTTCACTTGAGTTGGTTTACGTTATATAAGTATATATTGTCCTGACTCGAATGTTTTGTGTTTTGCTTTACGCTCGGGTCAGCCTAAGTATTCATAGCTTTGAATTCTCTTTATGGAGCTGGTCTTTACTGGAGATCCTGCCTATCTATCTATATATCTATTTCTGTTTATGCTGTTCTAGTTTATCTCATGTATTAGTGAACTTCTATATATTTGGGATTTCTATTATGTTGTTTTAGACTGTTATTATGTATTTGGGTTGAGACTCTGTTATAGTAGCTTCATGAACTACTATGTTATTTTATATTCCGCCGCGAGTTATTCTGATTGTTCTATGTCTGTGATACTGTGTATTTTATTTCATTTGCTCCAAATTTATTTACAATATGTTATTTTGCATCATTCAATTCTGACATGTATGGATTATTGTCGATTTGAATGGTACGAAATGGCGGGTCGTGATAATTGGTATTAGAGCATTGGTTTTTGGCAAAACATTGCCTCTGTGGAGCGAAAACTTATTGAGATAGGGTATTTCTACCCTAGAATGAGTGAAATCAATCTCAGAATCATATCTTTGTGAGAGTCGTATTTTCAAAGTATAAAATGATTTTTCAAAATGTTTTCAAAAGATTTTCAAAGATTATTTTGATATATAAAAAATTTCTCGTTTTAAAGGATTTTCAAATGTTTCTAACTTCCTTTCTTTCGTATCTACCTTGTTAGATTTTTCTTTCTTTAGGATATGCATCCAAATGAATTCTCTTGTCTTATCTTAATTTATCTTTGGGTTGTCTTTATCTTGTCCTAAATTCATTCTTGAGATTTTTCAGGATGAATCGAGGAAATGCCAGAGGTTGGGGTCGTGGTATTGCCCCAACTCCTTAACATGTTGCTCCTGTTCGGTTCACTGTTCTCTGTAAGGAATTCTCTCAACTAGGTGGAACCCAATTCACCGGTTCAGAGAGCATCGTTGAGGCTTAGCAGTGGTTGCAGAGTCTTGAGAGGATATTTACTGGTCTGGATATTACTGATGCCCAGAACCGTCAGTTAGAAGCTTGGCAGTTGCGTGATTCTGCTTTAGATTGTGGGAGTCCGTTACGGCTAACACCGTCGAAGCTCATATCACTTGGCACCCCCGCGAGAAGGTTGAGATGGGAAAGCAAATTGAGGGCTTGTCTTCCAAAGGTCTGATTAGGCCTAGTTTTTCTGAATGGAGAGCTGCGGTGGTTTTTGTCACCAAGTCTGATGGTTCTCTTCGGATGTGTGTTGATTATAGGGAGTTGAACAAGCTCACTATGAGAAACAGATACCCAATGCCTCGTATCAATGACATGTTTGATCAGCTTTATGGTGCCACTGTTTTCTCTCAGCTTGATCTTGCCACTGGTTTTCATCGACTCAGGGTTGCTGAGGATAGCATTTCTTAGACTACTTTCCACACTGAGAATGGTTTTTATGAATGGTTAGTCATGCCTTTCAGTTTGACTAATGCTCCTGCTTTCTTTGTTGATTTGAAGAATCGTGTTTTTCGTGATGTGCTCAATAAATTTGTTCTATTCTTTGTTGATGATATCCTTGTCTTCTCTAAGACCGAGGAAGAGCATGAGTCGCATTTGAAATCTGTTCTAGAGACTCTCAAAATCATCAACTTAAGGCTAAATTTTCCAAATTCCATTTCTGGGAGGATGAAGTCCGATATCTCGACATATTGTTTCGAGTAATGGAGTTTCAGTTGATCCAGTCAAGATCGTCGCGATCAATGTAAGCCTTTCTTTCTTTCTTCTCTTATCTCTATCTTTGTTAATCAGTGTGCGACTTGTTAGCAAGTCAAAGTCGATCACCAGAAGACCCCTGGTTTGTTGCAGCCCCTTGAGATTCCCAATTGGAAGTGGGAACAGGTTTCCATGGATTTCATCGATGGTTTACCGAGGACTCGGAGGGGTAATGAGAGTATCTGTGTTATTGTTGATAGATTGACCAAGTCCGCTCATTTTATTCCGGTCAAGTCTACTCGATCTGCTTCTAGCTTATCTGATATCTACATGAGAGAGATCGTTCGTCTCCATGGTGTTCCTCTCAGTATTGTTTGTGATCGTGACCCTATCTTCACCAGTCAGTTCTGGAAAGCATTTCAGGAATCTCTAGGTATTTGTCTGAATCTAGCACTGCTTACCATCCACAGACCGGCGGTCAAACGGAAAGAGTGAATCGGATTCTCGAGGATCTCCTTCGTGCTTGGGTGTTTGATTATCGAGGATGTTGGGAAGATGTAACAACCCACTATTTTGTACCATTCAAATTCGACAATAAATTTAAAACACGTCAAGCTTGAATAGTTCAAAATAATAGATTGTAAATAAATTAGGAGCAAATGAAATCAAACCACAGAATCACAGACACAGATATCAGAAAACTCGCAATGGAATTTAAAATACTTAGTGGTTCATGAAGCCACTAAAAATAGTCTCACACAAATAAACATTACATAGTCTTTAATCTCAAATATAGTTTAAAACATAAATAGAAAATCCAGATATCCCATAGTCTTGATTACATAAATAAGATAACGGACTGAAAGTTTGCCGGCAGCTTGAAAGATCTACAGAAGTCCTAGCTCCGGGATGAAAGCTGAACTGCAACTCAGGCTGACCCGAGCGTAAAATAAAACATAAACACTCGAGTCAGGACATACATACTTATATAGTGTAAGCTAATTCAAGTGTACTATAATATAGAGCAAGTAACTTAAAGGATGCTTGGGACCGCCCATCCTTTAAGGATCCGTTAAACTATTTACTATGTAGTAATATTTGCTATTATAATAATGTCTATTAGTAAAATAAACTTACTTTAAAATAGCGTTAAGGGGTTACCCATATAGCCCTTAACACACATAATGCCAATAGTCTATATAGTACCTGCATATCTCCTGATCGGGAGACTACGAGAAGATACTCCATAGGTACGACACAAGTCAAACTCGTACATGGCTCGCTATGGTAGGTGACACAGCACAACTAGGCAATGCCAGGGTAGATATACCAATTACGCTTCAGGACCGGTGGAAACGCGCAGCGCGCAGCTACCGCCTATCTCGACCAACACTCCCAAATCAAAGGTGCGTACCAAACAATCACAAAAGCAATAGAATGGCATACGAAGAAGTGCGTCCGATCAAAGGTGCTACCTCATTAATCCGTCAATCGCTCCTGTTTTAGCCACCTTATGCCAACTCACGGGAGTCGGGTCCACGTATTTACCTCAAAGAAAACGTCGCCACCATCCTACTTCATTCTGGAATCTCCACCGCGTACACGGTTGTTAAAGTGGTTTTCGGTATCGACAGAGAGTATGCCCATATCCGATCCCGGTCTCTTTAACAACCAAACGTTATTATAACCCGTGGTTACAACTTTTAAAAATGGTATTGATACTAAAAAAATCAAAATAAATTTCAAATACCTTTCAATATCATAGTATCATTTCAAACATCTTATTTAAACATTAGTCATTTTATAAAATACCATTTAAAGCTATTTAATTTATTTAAGGATTTATTTGCCTTTCAACTTACATTTAAAAGTTAAATTCTTCCATTCAAAACCATTTAAAGTCAATTCCTTAATTTTATTAATTACATATTAAATTCCAAAATTTAAGCCTTTTCCCAAAGATTATTTCTATTAAATTTTATTAAAACAATCAAAATTCAGTTTCCGTAGCACTTATAAAAATGCTACCTAAAGTCATAGGTTAAAACAGTTCATTTACAAAAGACAGCATTTTAGTGTTGTAATAAATTATTAACTTAACAATTAAATTTTTAAATCCCCAAATATAACTTATTATCAATTATTTTACTTAACTAAAATCTCACTTTTAACAAAAATTCAGAATTTCCCAAAATAAGTTACATTCCAAAATTTTACTTAGACTTTCATTTATTTAACATTTTGACTCATTCAAAAATCATTATAAATTTTATAAAACCTTTAAATACATTTTAAACCAGAATATTATAAACTTTCCATTTAAAAATATTTTTAAAACATTTCAGAAAAATATTATATAAACCACGGGTCTGTATATAGTTTTCTAGCCTAGGTCAAGTGATACAGATATATATCATTTCAATCCACAATTTACAAGGAAAACCCGGGTTCTATCATTTCAAACCGCAATCCCAAGTTAAATAATAAATAATTAAATAAATAAATGGATAAATAATTATCGTTCAGGCCTATCATTTCAGCCTATAACGATCTCAAATTTATAGGGAACTTGCTGTGTGATTAACAGTAAATAAGCATTAAATAATATAACTGCAATAATATCACGATAAATAAACAATTGATGATGTGTCAATTAATAATGGGGTTTAACATCATACGTTTACATCACAGGCAGATAAAATTTAATAAAATAAATTTACAATTACACTTGTGATAAATTCACAGATATATAGGTATGTTTGTCTGGTGAGAAATACTCACCTGAATGCTGCAGAAAATTTGATTCCCAAACGATGGTAATACTTGAAAAAAAAAAGAAACAGAAGCACGATCAAACTGATGCGGAGGCTGTGACCAGATTTTATTTTTGAAAAGGAAACGAATTAATTTAAACGTCAAGCCAAGTAAAATTTTAATATGAAACAAAAAGGGACGAACAGACAATTTGACCCGTAAGCTCGACCACTCCACCACCCGGCTCAATCCAAAACAAACTCAGCCCGCCCATTATTTTAAATTTATAAATATATAAAATATTTTTTTTTCTTTTTTTTCTTTTTAAGGCACGTCACGTAACATCTAGTCTTGGTCAACTATCTGAAACATGCACGCATATTCCACTCAGTGGCTAAAACATTTCAAAGGTGGTGAACATACTATCTAACTTAAGTACATGAGGCACGACTTATTGAAAAGGAAACTATTCAAGGCAGTAAGGATTTTATGAAGTGACTGCTAAAAGCTATCCAAATTAAATG
The DNA here is from genome assembly GCA_030765085.1 of Allium cepa. Classification (NCBI taxonomy): domain Eukaryota; kingdom Viridiplantae; phylum Streptophyta; class Magnoliopsida; order Asparagales; family Amaryllidaceae; genus Allium; species Allium cepa. The sequence continues at coordinate 438,661,818 of CM060943.1, forward strand.
CATGCATGTTACTTTCTTTCCCTTTTTTTTCAAATATTACTTGGAATAATTTTTGCCTTCCTATACACTTGTACTTAACAAGATTCACTTGCTATTTCTGCTACAAGAGGGCACGGCCCTGCCTATCAAAAAAGCATGCACGCATGCATTTTGTATCATGAATTGATATTATATTATTAGCATCAGAAATTAAGATGTTTTTTTTGTTTTTTTCCTCTACTTCTCTCCTTTGCTAGTCTATTTTCTCTCTTGTTTTCTATCACTCAGCCAAAGCAACAAAATAAATATATATGACAACCTAATTCATGCATGCTACACTTGTTTTCAAACATGAAGTGCACGTATGCAGTGATAACCTAGTACAGGTGGGCTCGAACGGAAAAATATGGGATAGGCTCGGCAGTAGTGACGGCTAGATCGTAGAGGAGGGGAAGCTTGTGGGGTTGCAATCCAAGGTGGTGGCAGCCGAGTGAAACAAAAAGAAGACAAAGGAAAGAAAAATAAAAGGAAGAAGGAAAAAGATGTAACTGTCATTACCTGAAGCTCCACAAACGTTAGCTAGGAGATGAAGTCCAAGGATGAGGTAAAGAAATATGTTTGTGACAGGTATTTATAAATGAGCTAAGCGTGTTTTATTTTATGGCAAGAAATCTCATTTGCCTATAAACGGCAAATCTAGGGACGTGTATAGTTTTTATAGGAGCTATATTCTCGTTGCTTTGTACGCAAGGAAATAATAAGATGCGCAATCAATGCATGCAAGTTTTATGGTCAAGGAATTTCGTTTGTTTGCAAATCAATATGTAGAGAAAACGGCAAGTCACATTTTGAAATAAATGATTTCAATGCAATAAAAGGGTGCGTGGGTTTTTATTACTTGGATTATGGAGAAAAAAACGGTAGAAAATAATTGAACATTCCGAACGTGTTATAAAATAGGAAGCTGCATGATTTTTTCTTTTGAGATTTAGTAATTTCGTTCACACAGGTAAGCGATAAGTTGATTCCATTTAATGTTTATTAACAGAGCTAAAAATGAGGTGAAGTAATAATGCAATGTTTCTAGTATTTAGGTGAAGCTTGCGAAAATTTTGAGTAACCAAAACAGGCATGCAAGCACTTGATTTGTTGATTGGATTTTAAAGGCGGCAAGCAATTATTTTATCCTTGAACGGAATAGAATTTTTGAAAAATTTATTGCAACGTGTTTAAATGAGAGAATCGGCCTTTGATAGCTGAGGAAACGGAATGATATTTGATTTTGAACGTTACCTTATCTTATAATAACTTGCGTGAATTTAGAGTAGCGAAGTGGCAATAAATTTCGTATGTGAGTGCGTTGGTTCAGGGAAAGAAAAAGGCAAGCACTAAATATTTAGATGGCGTTGATTTAAGTGGAAGAAAACGTCACTAATTTATGGTTTGAACGTTTTTAAACAAATGCGTTTTATTTCTATTAGATAAAAGGAGGTGACGGAAAGGAAAAATTTATTTCTTTCCCTCTTAAAAGAATGCACGCCTACTAGTATATTTATTTATGTAGTTATGGTAAAATTTTATTTCCTTTCGTAATATTTATCTTTTTCTTTAAAAAGTATACAACAAATATCAGTAGAACAACCGCAAAATAAGTATTGTTCATATATATATATATTGCGGTGTGAATTTTAAAAATGCGTAGAACCTACGCAAAATATACACCCATAATTAATGCAAAAGTAACGCTTTTTAATTAATACGATTTTCTGTTTTATACGTTATTTAATAAATATCGTACCCTTTAAATGCGTAATTTAACAGTTTCCTTGTACACTATAAATCTTCTTCAAATTTATTACTTGAATAAAAGATAGAATTATGGTTACCATGTTCTCTGATTACTATTACCATTTACAAAGCGATTTATTATTCAAATGCACAAAATATTACCAATTTTTTTAAAGCAAGTAGATAATCCTATCTTTTTATTAAAATTCCAATTAGAGTTATCCTTTAAACAAAGTTAAAAAAATTTCAGAACTTCCATTTTATACTTAAAATTTTGGGAAAAGATTTGATCAAATTAAAAATATATATTAAAACAAATTTCAAGGTTTTATAAATAAAAGAATAAAGTGCTAGAAAAACTAGGGCTGTTACACTCTCCCCCACTCAGAACTTTTCGTCCTCGAAAAGGAACGAAAGAAGGAAAACAAAGGAAGATAAGATAGTAAAGCAAAGTACCTTAAACGAATAATTCCGGATTCGAAGCACGAATGCTCTCCTCCGTCTCCCAGGTGCAATCTCGTTCATCAGTGCTCCATTGCACCTTAACCAGTCGGACAGATTTTCTTCTTAGCTATTTCGTACCTTGATCAACGATACAAAGCGGCTTCCTTTCAATAGTTAAGTCAGGCTCGATGTCCAAACCATCAAGAGCAGTAGGCTGGATGATAAGAGATGGATCGTGAAGACAGCGACGAAGGTGGGATACATGGAACACATTGTGTATTCCAGCAAATTTCTCGGGCAAATCTAGTCGATAAGCAAGAGATCCAATCCTTTCCAAGATGCGGAAAGGACCGATGAACCTAGGAGCCAGCTTCCCTCTGCGCCCAAATCGAACCACATTTCTTAAAGGGGAAACCTTAAGAAAAACCAAATCACCAACAGCAAACTCCAAACTTCTTCTACGATGATCCGCGTACTTCTTCTGTCTATCCTGAGCAATCTTTAACCTTCTCTTAATCTCATCCACTTTCTCCGAAGCTTCCAAAATCATTTCGGGCCCAAGAACTAAGCGATTACCAGATTCAATCCAGCAAGAAGGAGATCTACAAGGTCGCCCGTAGAGAGCAGCAAATGGGGACATCTTAAGACTAGCCTGATAAAAGATAAAATGAGATAGATAGGGAATTTAGATACGATAAGAACAGAGGATTGGAATTTATACATGATAACTATTGTTATAGGTGAATTCCACAAGATGGAGATGATCTTCCCAAGATCCTCCATAATCCAAAATGCATGCACGAAGGAGATCCTCTAGAATCTGATTTACCCTTTCAGTTTGACCGTCGGTTTGGGGTGGTAAGCAGTGCTCGGATTCAAACGAGTACCCAAGGATTCTTGGAATGCTTTCCAGAACTGACTAGTGAAAATAGGGTCTCGATCACAAACTATGCTAAGGGGAACGCCATGGAGGCGAACGATCTCCCTCATGTAAATCTCAGATAAGCCTGAAGCCGTCCGAGTAGCCTTGACTGGAATAAAATGAGCGGACTTGGTCAGTCTATCCACGATAACCCATATGCTCTCATTTCCCCTACTATATCTCGGTAAACCATCGATGAAATCCATAGAAATTTGCTCCCACTTCCAATTGGGAATCTCCAGAGGCTGTAACAAACCCGGTGTCTTCTGATGATCAGCCATGACTTGCTGACAAGTCGCACACCTACTCACAAAGATAGAGACGTCGCGCTTCATACCCTTCCACCAGTAAAGTTTATTTAAATCCTGATACATCTTCGCTACACCAGGATGTATGGAAAGTCTGGATTGATGATGTTCCCGAAGTAACTCCTGCCTTAAACCATCAACATTCCGGACACAAATCCGATTATTAATCCTTAAAATCCCTTTATCATCAATCTGGGCTCCACTACCATCAATACTACTATTTCCACCATCTCTGCTACGGACACATCCCTTCATACGCCTAAGCATCTCTTCCTCATCCTGCTTAGCCTTAATACGATCCATAAGAGGAGAAGAAACAAAAAGCTGGCACAACAAAGACTTCTTCCTACTCAACGTATCCGCCACTACATTTGCTTTCCTCGGGGTATAGTTGATGTCAAGATCGTAAGAAGCTAGAAACTCGAGCCACCGAACTTGTCTCTAATTCAAATCCTTCTGGGTGAAGATATATTTCAAAGACTAATGATCGGTGAAGAGGTCAAACTTAGCCCCCAAGAGATGATGTCTCCACAGCTTCAGAGCAAAGACAACTGCTAGCAATTCTAAATCATGAGCAGTATAATTAGCCTCATGGGTCTTCAACTGGCGACTAGCATATGCAATTACCTTCCCATCTTGCATTAATACTTCTCCCAAACCCTCTCGACAAGCATCGGTAAATACCTTTAATCTCTCGCTTCCATTCGGTACAGTAAGCACTGGTGCGGAGGTGATCTTATCTTTTAACTCTTGGAATGCAGCTTCACACTTATTTCTCCATACAAACTTAGCATTCTTTCGAGTCAGAGCAGTCAGAGGGGCAGAAATCCGAGCAAAGTTCTCAATGAACCTCCGATAGTAACCGGCAAGGCCTAGGAAACTGCGAATATCAGTTAGAGTCTTTGGTTCTTCCTAATCTTTGATCGCAGCGATCTTGATTGGATCAACAGAAACTCCTTCACAAGAGACAATATGACCAAGGAATCGGACTTCTTCTTCCCAGAAATGGCATTTAGAAAACTTAGCTTTTAATTGGTGATTTCGGAGAGTCTCTAAAACATAATTCAAATGTTACTCGTGCTCTTTCTTCGTCTTGGAGAAAACAAGGATATCATCAACAAAGACAAGAACGAATTTATTTAGCACGTCACGAAAAACCCGATTCATCAAGTCGACCAAAAAAGCGGGAGCATTAGTCAAACCAAAAGGCATAACTAGCCATTCAAAGAAACCATTCTCCGTACGAAAAGCAGTTTTAGAAATGCTCTCCTCAGCAACTTTGAGGTTGTGGAAACCCGTGGCTAGATCGAGCTGGGAGAAAACATTCGCTCCATAGAGTTGATCGAACATATCATTGATGCGGGGCATAAGATATCTGTTTTTCATAGTGAGCTTGTTCAGCTCCCTATAATCAACACACATCCGTAGAGAACCATCCGATTTGGTGACGAATACTACGGCTGCTCCCCATTCTGAAAAACTAGGCCTAATCAGACCTTTAGAGGACAAATCCTGAATTTACTTCCTTAATTCGATCTTCTCCTGTGGAGCCATTCTTCTGGGTGGAAGGACTCTAGGTCGTGCTCCAGGAATGAGATCGATACGGAAATCAATTTCCCTTTTTGGAGGTAGAGAAATGACTTCAACAAATACATCAGGAAATAGTTTGACTACTCGAGTCGAATGGATATCATCAGCAAAAGTATCGAGGGAATAAATGAAACTACCAGCGAACTCCTGAGGCAATTTACACTGGATCTCTAATGGATTTCCATAATCATCTTTGAGGGCCACAGTTCGAGAACTGCATGAGATATGGGCATCGTGACTATCTAACCAATCACCTCCAAGCAGTATGTCGAAAGCGTCGAACCCCAACACATAGAAGTCACCAGTGAATCGATAACTACCATGAAAGAGTTTCACATTTCTACAAACCTTATCAAGGTTCGCCGGACCACCGATAGGGTTTGAAACACATAAAGGTACAGAGGAAAATTCGGGAGACAGAAGATTTTCAAATTTATTACAGAGATCCAATGAGATGAAACTATGGGAAGCTCCGGTATCGAATAGAACTCTTACAGGAAAATAATGCAAGGTAAAAGAACTCTGGAGTGTACCTTGAGAATCGCTAGGAGCTGGAGCAGGTGCAGGCTGTAGGGATGGGGAGGATGCAGAAGTAACAGCGAAAATTCCTGATGTCATACCCTTCTTCTGGGTAGGGCAGTCTCTCTTGAAGTGTCCCGGCTGAAGACAGATGTGGCAGAGGTCTCGTCCAGCCAAATGAAAAGGAGGAGGAATCGCGACACCCAAGGTAGGACAGCTATTCGCGTACTGTCCCTTTTGGTCGCATCAGTAACAAGTAATGGTAGATAGATCCACAGGCTGCCTCAGGGATGACGAAGACGATGATCCAAGCCCTGGAGTCCTATTCCTCTTATGCCGGTAGAAGTTGGACTTCCTTTTCTTAGAATTTCCAGAAGACTGAGACGGTGCAGACTGGGCAGCTGGAGTGGCCCTAGAAGTAGGATTCTCATACCGGAGAGCCATGTCCATCAAAGTGGTGAACGTCCCATGCACGTGGGTAATAAGTCGATCGTAAAACTCGGGTCGTGCTCCAGCAATAAATTTCTCGTTCTTCTTCAGCGGGGTGTCTATCAAATTCAGTCCGTATTGCGAGAGTTCATTAAATTTTCTCTTGTATTCCGTAAAGGACATAACGCCCTGCTTCAGATCCATAAAATCTCGATAGAGCTGAGACTTGCCCGCCTCGGGCATCCATTTGACCAAAAAGGCCTCCCAAAAGCACGATAAGAGGGATAAGACAAATTTCAAAAAAAATGGAGGAATTGAATCCTAAGTTGGACAACCGAAGAAGATACCTAAATTGCTCCCAGGTGATGTCAGCCTCATTAGTGTGAGCAGTAACTGATAGCCACCAATTTAAAGCGGCTCCCTTCATCTGCCAGGCTGCCAATTGTCTTTGTTGCGCATTTGTGATTTCGATATAGGAGAAGATTCTCTCCAAGTCTCTCAACCATTGTTTAGCTTCTATTATGGATTCATAACCCGTGAACTTAGTGCCACCGAGCTCAGTATAATCTTTGCATAGCTTAGTAAATCTAACAGGGGCAGCGGGTGGAGGAGCTGGGGCAGCAGCTCGTCCCCTACCTCTGATATTTCCTCGATTCATTATGGAAAAAATCAAGAATGAATTTAAGGACAGAGGAAAAATTTTGATGCCAAGATATTCTAGATAAGATAAAGTTTAACTAGAACAATCATTTAACAAAGTTCTAGTTATATAGGATGGAGAAAAGGAAAGGAGTAGTTGGAAAATCTTATTTAAAACAACGAAGTTTTATATCAAAATACTTCTTTGAAAAACCCTTTGAAATCATTTTATACTTTAAAATACGCTCTCTCACAAGGAAGGGATTCTAGGATTTGACTTCACTCATTCTAGGGTATTGCTACCCTATCTCTAATGAGTTTTTTTGCTCCTTAGGCTATGTTAAACCAAAGCTCTGGTACCAACTGCAACAACCCACTATTTTGTACCATTCAAATTCGATAATAAATTTAAAACATGTCAAGCTTGAATAGTTCAAAACAATAGATTGTAAATAAATTAGGAGTAAATGAAATCAAACCACAGAATCACAGACACAGCTATCAGAAAACTCGCAGCGGAATTTAAAATACTTAGTGGTTCATGAAGCCACTAAAAATAGTCCCACACAAATAAACATTACATAGTCCTTAATCTCAAATATAGTTTAAAACATAAATAGAAAATCCAGATATCCCATAGTCTTGATTACATAAATAAGATAACGGACTGAAAGTTTGCCAGCAGCTTGAAAGATCTACAGAAGTCCTAGCTCCGGGATGAAAGCTGAACTGCAACTCAAGCTGACCCGAGCATAAAATAAAACATAAACACTCGAGTTAGGACATACATACTTATATAATGTAAGCTAATTCAAGTGTACTGTAATATAGAGCAAGTAACTTAAAGGATGCTTGGGACCGCCCATCCTCTAAGGATCCGTTAAACTATTTACTATGTAGTAATATTCGCTATTATAATAATGTCTATTAGTAAAATAAACTTACTTTAAAATAGCGTTAAGGGGTTACCCATATAGCCCTTAACACACATAATGCCAATAGTCTATACAGTACCTGCATATCTCCTGATCGGGAGACTAAGAGAAGATAGTCCATAGGTACGACACAAATCAAACTCGTACAGGGCTCGCTATGGTAGGTGACACGGCACAACTAGGCAATGCCAGGGTAGATATACCAATTACGCTTCCGGACCGGTGGAAACGCGCAGCGCGCAGCTACCGTCCACCTCGAACAACACTCCCAAATCAAAGGTGCGCACCAAATAATCACAAAAGCAATAGAATGGCAGACGAAGAAGTGTGTCCGATCAGAGGTGCTACCTCATTAATCCGTCAATCGCTCCTGTTTTAGCCACCTTATGCCAACTCACGGGAGTCGGGTCTACGTATTTACCTCAAAGAAAACGTCACCACTATCCTACTTCATTCTGGAATCTCCACCGCGTACACGGTTGTCAAAGTAGTTTTCGGTATCGACAGAGCGTATGCCTATATCCGATCCCAGTCTCTTTAACAACCAAACGTTATTATAACCCGTGGTTACAACTTTTAAAAATGGTATTGATACTAAAAAAATCAAAATAAATTTCAAATACCTTTCAATATCATAGTATCATTTCAAACATCATTTATTTAAACATCAGTCATTTTATAAAATACCATTTAAATCTATTTAATTTATTTAAGGATTTATTTGCCTTTCAACTTACATTTAAAAGTTAAATTCTTCCATTCAAAACCATTTAAAGTCAATTCCTTATTTTTATTAATTACATATTAAATTCCCAAATTTAAGCCTTTTCCCAAAGATTATTTCTATTAAATTTTATTAAAACAATCAAAATTCAGTTTCCGTAGCACTTATAAAAATGCTACCTAAATTCATAGGTTAAAACAGTTCATTTACAAAAGACAGCATTTTAGTGTTGTAATAAATTATTAACTTAACAATTAAATTTTTAAATCCCCAAATATAACTTATTATCAATTATTTTACTTAACTAAAATCTCACTTTTAACAAAAATTCAGAATTTCCCAAAATAAGTTATATTCCAAAATTTTACTTAGACTTTCATTTATTTAACATTTTGACTCATTCAAAAATCATTATAAATTTTAAAAAATCCTTTAAATACATTTTAAACCAGAATATTATAAACTTTCCATTTAAAAATATTTTTAAAACATTTCAGAAAAATATTATATAAACCACGGGTCTGTATATAGTTTTCTAGCCTAGGTCAAGTGATACGGATATATATCATTTCAATCCACAATTTACAAGTAAAACTCGAGTTCTATCATTTCAAACCGCAATCCCAAGTTAAATAATAAATAATTAAATAAATAAATAAATGGAATAATTAATTATCGTTCAGGCCTATCATTTCAGCCTATAACGATCTCAAATTTACAAGGAACTTGCAGTGTGATTAACAATAAATAAGCATTAAATAGTATAACTGCAATAATATCACAATAAATAAACAACTGATGATGTGTCAATTAATAATGGGGTTTAACATCATACGTTTATATCACAGGCAGATAAAATTTAATAAAATAAATTTACAATTACACTTGTGATAAATTTACAGATATATAGGTATGTTTGTCTGGTGAGAAATACTCACCTAAATGCTGCAGAAAATTTGATTCCCAAACGATGGTAATACTTGAAAAAAAAAAAGAAAACGTACAGAAGCACGATCAAACTGATGCGGTGGCTGCGACCAGATTTTATTTTTGAAAAGGAAACGAATTAATTTAAACGTCAAGCCAAGTAAAATTTTAATATGAAACAAAAAGGGACGAACAGACAATTTGACCCATAAGCTCGACCACTCCACCACCCGGCTCAATCCAAAACAAACTCAGCCCGCCCATTATTTTATATTTATAAATATATAAAAAAAAAAAAAATTTTAAGGCACGTCACGTAACATCTAGTCTTCGTCAACTATCTGAAACATGCACGCATATTCCACTCAGTGGCTAAAACATTTCAAAGGTGGTGAACATACTATCTAACTTAAGTACAGGAGGCACGACTTATTGAAAAGGAAACTGTTCAAGGCAGTAAGGATTTTATGAAGTCACTACTAAAACCTATCCAAATTAAATGCATGCACGTTACTTTCTTTCCCTTTTTTTTCAAATATTACTTGGAATAATTTTTGCCTTCCTATACACTTGTACTTAACAAGATTCACTTGCTATTTCTGCTACAAGAGGGCACGACCCTGCCTACAAAAAAGCATGCACGCATGCATTTTGTATCATGAATTGATATTTTATTATTAGCATCAGAAATTAAGATGTTTTTATTTGTTTTTTTTTCCTCTACTTCTCTCCTTTGCTAGTCTATTTTCTCTCTTGTTTTCTATCACTCAGCCAAAGCAACAAAATAAATATATATGACAACCTAATTCATGAATGCTACACTTGTTTTCAAACATGAAGTGCACGTATGCAGTGATAACCTAGTATAGGTGGGCTCGAATGGAAAAATATGGGATAGGCTCGGCAGTAGTGACGGCTAGATCGTAGAGGAGGGGAAGGTTGTGGGGTTGCAGTCCAAGGTGGTGGCAGCCGAGTGAAACAAAAAGAAGACAAAGGAAAGAAAAATAAAAGGAAGAAGGAAAAAGATGTAACTGTCATTACCTGAAGCTCCACAAACGCTAGCTAGGAGATGAAGTCCAAGGATGAGGTAAAGAAATATGTTTGTGACAGGTATTTATAAATGAGCTAAGCGTGTTTTATTTTATGGCAAGAAATCTCATTTGCCTATAAACGGCAAATCTAGGGACGTGTATAGTTTTTATAGGAGCTATATTCTCGTTGCTTTGTACGCAAGGAAATAATAAGATGCGCAATCAATGCATGCAAGTTTTATGGTCAAGGAATTTCGTTTGTTTGCAAATCAATATGTAGAGAAAACGACAAGTCACATTTTGAAATAAATGATTTCAATGCAATAAAAGGGTGCGTGGGTTTTTATTACTTGGATTATGGGGGAAAAAAGGTAGAAAATAATTGAACATTCCGAACGTGTTATAAAATAGGAAGCTGCATGATTTTTTCTTTTGAGATTTAGTAATTTCGTTCACACGGGTAAGGATAAGTTGTTTCCATTTAATGTTTATTAACAGAGCTAAAAATGAGGTGAAGTAATAATGCAACGTTTCCAGTATTTAGGTGAAGCTTGCGAAAATTTTGAGTAACCAAAACAGGCATGCAAGCACTTGATTTGTTGATTGGATTTTAAAGGCGGCAAGCAATTATTTTATCCTTGAGCGGAATAGAATTTTGGACAAATTTATTGCAACGTGTTTAAATGAGAGAATTGGCCTTTGGTAGCTGAGGAAACGGAATGATATTTGATTTCGAACGTTACCTTATCTTATAATAACTTGCGTGAATTTAGAGTAGCGAAGTGGCAATAAATTTCGTATGTGAGAGCGTTGGTTCAGGGAAAAAAAAGGCAAGCACTATATATTTATATGGCGTTGATTTAAGTGGAAGAAAACGTCACTAATTTATGGTTTGAACGTTTTTAAACAAATGCGTTTTATTCCTATTAGATAAAAGGAGGTAACGGAAGGGGAAAATTTATTTCTTTCCCTCTTAAAAGATTGCAAGCCTACTAGTATATTTATTTATGTAGTTAAGGTAAAATTTTATCTCCTTTCGTAATATTTATCTTTTTCTTTAAAAAGTATACAACAATTATCAGTAGAACAACCGCAAAATAAGTATTGTTCATATATATATATATATATATTACAGTGTGAAATTTAAAATGCGTAGAACCTACGCAAAATATACACCCAAAATTAATGTAAAAGTAACGCTTTTTAATTAATAGGATTTTCTATTTTATACGTTATTTAATAAATATCGTACCCTTTTAATGCGTAATTTAACAGTTTCCTTGTACACTATAAATCTTCTTCAAATTTATTACTTGAATAAAAGATAGAATTATTGTTACCTTCTTCTCTGATTAATATTACCATTTACAAAGCGGTTTATTATTCAAATGGACAAAATATTACCAATTTTTTTAAAGCAAGTAGATAATCCAATCCTTTTATTAAAATTCCAATTAGAGTTATCCTTTAAACAAACTTAAAAAATTTCAGAACTTCCATTTTATACTTAAAATTTTGGGAAAAGATTTAATCAAATTAAAAATATATATTAAAACAAATTTCAAGGTTTTATAAATAAAAGAATAAAGTGCTAGAAAAACTAGGGCTGTTACAGAAGATCATCACCATCTTGCCGAATTCACCTACAATAATAGCTATCAGGTATAATCTTATCTTCTGGTTTTCAGTCTATTCTTAATCTTGTTATCTTTCTCATTCCATATTTACATTCAGGCCAGTCTCAAAATGTCTCCGTTTTTTTCTCTATACGGACGACCTTGTAGATTCCCATCTTGCTGGATTGAATTCGGTAATCGTTTGGTTATTGGTCCTGAGGTGATTTTGGAGGCTTCTGAGAGAGTTGAGGATATTAAGAAGAGGTTGAGCGTCGCTCAGGATAGGCAGAAGAAATATGCAGATAGGTGTAGGTGGAATTTGGAATTTGATGTTGGTGATCAGGTGTTCCTTAAGGTTTCTCCCTTGAGGAATGTCATTCGCTTTGGTCGTATAGGGAAGCTTTCTCCTTGGTTCATTGGTCCTTTCCGCATTGTGGAAAGAGTTGGTTCTTTGGCTTATCGTCTGAATTTTCCCGAGAAGCTTTCTAGAGTGCATGATGTATTCCATGTCTTGCATCTTCACCGACATTTTCATGATCCATCTCTTATTGTCTAGCCTTCTGCTCTTGATAGTTTGGATATTGAGCCTAATCTGACTGTTGAGAGGAAGCCACTTCGTATTGTCGACAGAGGTACGAAGCAGCTCAGAAGGAAATCTGTTAATCTGGTCAAAGTACAGTGGAGTACTGACGATCATGATTGTACCTGGAAGACGGAGGAGAGAGTTCGTGCTTCGAGTCCTGAATTATTTGTTTCAGGTACTATTTTGTTTTTCTATCTTGTTTCTCTTTATTTTCCTTGCCCGTTCTTTTCGAGGACGAAAAGATTTGAATGGGGGAGAGTGTAACAAACCTAGATTTTTGAATATAATTTAAATTTGACTTTATTTTTGTTTGAAATTATTTTATATTTGTTGTATTTGTAAGATTTCATTTATAAATATTTTTAAAGTGATAATAAAAAAATTTCAAAATTTATTGCATTTATTTTCTATTTTTAAAGGCTAGTTTCCATTTTTCTGCTATTTTCTTCATTTAATTATATCTAGTTAAAATTTATTTATTTATTTTTATGCATGCATTTTTTTGTGTTCTTATCTTTATTTCAAAAACTTAGGTAAAATTATATCTTCTTTTTCATTGTTTTATACTTGAATTTTGTGATTTGCACTTACTTTCTTCAACTACGTGGTTCAGCCTCACCATTCCAACCACGTTGCCACCTCCACCATCACCTGAACCAATCATCACCACCTCCTCTCTAACCCCCAGCCATGCCGAGCCACCCTAGGTTGAAGATCCACCACCATCTTGCACCAAACTTCAACTATATGTACATAGCCGAGCACATCTAGGTTCCACCACCTCTAACACCCCTTTGGCCGCCACCTACACCACCACCACCACCTCAAACCTGACCTGCACCCTCTGACACATCATCCCATGACCTCACCTGAACCTGGCCATGCACATGGTTGCTTTGGCTGAGCCCATATTTTGCATGAATCCATTGTGTGTTGCCTTGTAGTTGTAGTTTCATGGGCATATATCTCTACTACATTTAATACATGATAGGCCGACCCCATTTGAACCCAAACCAGATCCAAACACATGCTTTGGCCATGCAAATATGATCTAGGGCTGTAGCATATGTTGTTGAAAGCAAGTGCAATAGCTTTGGTTTTGTTTTATGCAATCATTTATAGCATTGTTTAATTGAATTTGGGTTGAAAACTTATGTTAGTTATATTGTTTTGTTTGAATGTGTTCAAGGCAATTAATCTTTGGCTCTCTCTATCTCGAATCTTTATCGTGCTATCGTGCTTTTGTGGATCTCAATTTGTGCATTCGTTTGTTGTTTCCAGCTTATACCAGTGAGTTATTCTCACCAGACAGTTTTATACTTATATGACTAGTAAATCGATCACATTTGAATCTGTAAAATGCATCACCATATTATATCTGCTATGTTATGACCATATGATGTTCACCCATGCTTATTTACCTGTTATATCATATGTTACAGTTATATTATGTTGTTCTGTTATTTATATCAGTTTATCACACTGCAAGTTCCCTTTAGATTAGAATCACTATGGGTTGAAATGATACATACCCGAACGGACTTTAGAATAGGGGAAAATCGTTATGGGCTGAAATGATAGGCCTGAACGATTTTTAATTATTTCATTTTACTTGGGACTGCGGGTTTGAAATGATAAAATCCGGGTTTTCTTTATAAATTACGGATTGAAATGATATATTATCCGTATCACTTTACCTAGGCTAGAAAATTTTATACAGACCCGTGGTTAAATTATATTTTTCTAAACTTTTTAAGATATTTTTAGAAATGTAAATATTATAATATTTTGATTTAAATTTAATTAAAAATTATTTTTGTAAAGTATTATTGATTTTCTAAGAATTTATAAGTGAAATAAATTAATGGTAAAGTTAAAAAATTTGCAATGTAAGTTATTTTGGAAATTATAATTTGGTGATAAATGGAATTTAAATTTAATATGAAAATATGAATAAATTTAGGATATTTTGAATTTAAATGAATTTAAAATGATTTTATAATATATTAATGATTTTTGAATAAGGTTAAAATGTTAAATGAATGAACACTGAGTTAAATTTGAAATATGACTTAAATTGGAAATTTGTGAATTTGGTTTAAAAGTGAATTTCTTAGTTAAGTAAATAAAATGAAATTAAGTTATATTTGAAAAGTGTTAAGTTAAAAATTTAATTATATGAATTGAAATTGAATGTTGGAATTTAATAAGTGAATTATTATTAAATATTGATTTTTGAATGGAAATTTAACTTTATAAAATCATGAATTTAAGGAAAATTAAATGATGGTTATAAAAGTGAAAAATATATGATTTTATAAGTTTGAAATGGTTTAAATGAAAATTTAATGGTTTATGAAATTATATTAGATATTTGAAAGTTAATTAACAGCAATTTTTATAATGCTATTATTTCTAATGTAAATGATATTACAGCATTTGCAAATGTTGTAGTTGATATAAATGAACCAAAAGGCTAAATTGAATTAAAGGTTATTATAGCACTTTGTAAGTGCTGTAATTGTGGAGTTTAACTAAGTTTTATTTGAAAATAATATAACCCTATTACAACATTTTAAATGTTGTCTTTTGTTAAATTGAACTGTTTTGAAAGTAACTTTCCGTAGCATTTTTCAAATGCTGCGAAAGATGAATTTTCACTGTTTTGATAAATTTAAGTGAATGAATGTTTGAAAAGTTTAAAATTTTGAAAATTTAATTATTAAATGTAATAACTTCATTTTTTATGATTTAAATGAAGTAAGTCGATTTGAAATATGAACTATTTTGAAAGGGGAATTGAAATGGTATTTTAAATTTGAATAAAATGAAAGTGGTTTTGAAAATATATGATATTTTGATTATTTTGAAATGGATTTGAAATGATATTGAATTTTTGAAATGATATTTGATTTTGAAGTATAAATACCATTTTTAAATTATAACTACGGGTTATAATAACGATTGGTTGTTAAAGAGACCGAGATCGGATATGGACATACTCTCTGTCGATACCGAAAACCACTTTAACAACTGTGTACGCGGTGGATATTCTAGAATGAAGTAGGATGGTGACGACGTTCCTGAGGTACATTACGTGGACCTGACTCCCGTAAGTTAGCTTAAGGTAGCTAAAACAGGAGCGATCTCGGGCCAAAGGAGGTAGCACCTCTGGTTAGACACACTTCTTCGATACATTCTATTACTGTTGTGATCGATTGGGTGCACCCCTTGATTTTGGAGTGTTGTTCGGGGTGGGCGTAGTGGCTGCTACATTACCACCAGCTCATATGCGTAATTGGTGTATCTACCCTGGCATTGCCTTGTGTGCCGTGTCACCTAATACCGAGCCTTTACTACGAGTTTGTTTTTCTTCCGTAGCCCATGGAGTATTTAGGGTAGTCTCCCGATCTGGAGATATGCCGATACTGGATGGACTACTGGGACTATTATGTGTGAAGAGTGATATGGGTAGCCCGAAACGCTATTTTAAAGTATGTTTATTTTACTCTAGACATTATTATAATAGCGTAATATTACTATATAGTAAATAGTTTGACGGATCCTTAGAGGATGGGCGGTCTCAGGCATCCTTTAAGTTACTTGTATCTTTATTACAGTTCACTTGAGTTGGTTTACGTTATATAAGTATATATTGTCCTGAGTCGAGTGTTTTGTGTTTTGCTTTACGCTCGGGTCAGCCTAAGTATTCACAACTTTGATTCTCTTTCTGGAGCTGGTCTTTACTGGAGATCCTGCCTATCTATCTATATATCTATTTCTATTTCAGCCGTTCAAGTTTATCTCATGTATTAGTGGACTTCTATGTATTTGGGATTTCTATTATGTTATTTCAGACTGTTATTATGTATTTGGATGGAGACTCTGTTATAGTAGCTTCATGAACTACTATGTTATTTTATATTCCGCCGCGAGTTATTCTGATTGTTCTGTGCCTGTGATTCCGTGTATTTGATTTCATTTTCTCCAAATTTATTTACAATCTGTTATTTTGCATCATTCAAGTCCGACATGTGTGGATTATTGTCGATTTGAATGGTATGAAATGGCGGGTCGTGGCACAACTTAGCTAAGTAGTTTTTTGTATACATTCGAGATAGAGACTCCTTGATGTATACATATTCTTTTGTCTAGCACTTATACCTTTTCTTTTGTGGTGTAGTGGATCTTATATGACCACTACTTTGATGTACACTTTTATGTGTTATATTCATATCTGTTTCCGCCTTAGTGATGTGAATATCGATGACTGATTTATGTTGTGCTTATTTTATATTTGTTTTTGAAGATCACATAACCACTGTGTAGTAGCTTTTAGTTTGTAATTGACGTGTCAGATTTCCTCTTGAAACAAAATGCATGTAATACTATCTGGCATATCGGTACTCGCACAAAGCAATTACAAATATGGTCGCTCCTCAAGAGCCTTATTCTTCGCGCTAGTGGACGACATTACCTCGTACTATCCTTGGCTAGCGTGAGTATAGAGGTGGGTCATCACAAATGGAGTCCCAATTAGGGGCATGGTATGCTAACTATACATATAGGAAAGAGGAGTTGAATTTGATTCTAGTGGAGTTTGAATTGGTAGAGAAAATTATGGATCCGAATCCACAATAAGCTTCTTTCATTCTCTTCTATCAAACACCTTTAACTCCTCTCCTTTGCTCTCTCCTTTTTGCCTCTCTCTCATTATTTCTAGCCACAAGCTCCCTGGCCTACCTCCATCATCTTAAGATTTAAATTACAACTATAAATTAAACAGTGCAAATGCGCATAGATCATTCAGTTAGGCAGTGCTTTGCAGAAGAGTTCGGATTTCGATCCAAAGGAGTTTGATAGATTCAATATCCAAAGTATAATTATTAGGCCATTGTCACCGTATTATCTCAATCAAATTTATATATATTTATTTGATATTTATCTTCATTCAAAAATTGTAAGATTAGACAATGATACCATAAATCTTTATATGTGTGTGTGTGTATATGTGTTGTCAACCTAGGATATGTATATATACATATACGAATATATATATATATATATATATATATATATATATTGTTATAAAAAAATTATATATGTAATTACGTGCTTTCTAACACCAAAAGTAAAAAATAAAAAGGATTTTTTACAAGTAAGAAATGATCTAATAAAGGTTTGAAATGTAGATTAATTTTTAAATATGTTAAAAATATCTATATAATACATGTAAATTTCTTATTGAATCATATGCATACTAATATTTCAAAATAATTTTTTCTCATTTATGTATATATATATATATTAAAATTAGAATATTTCTTTAAATATACAGAAATCTTAATAAAAATCAGAATCAAAATTCAAATTTGTATGGATTTATATCTAAAAAATTAAAATTTTCAAGATATATTAGTAGCGAAAGTAATATACTTATGTATATATTTTAGATATTATCATTTGATACTATAATTGTTTCAAAATATCAACATATAAATATAAATACACAAGCACATGCATACATGTTTTCTCTTAAACATAATTTTTAAAATTTTGTACATACTTAAATAAATGTATTAATAAATTATAATTTGTTACAAAATTAATATTTGAAATCTGAATTTAAGAATTCTTATATCTTGATCTAGATTTGAAATTTGAAATATGAACTTAAAATTATCTTTATTAATTATATAAATATTATTTTATGTATTAATATATATACATATACAAATAATATTAATTTTACAATATCATATGCATATATATAAATATTACACTAATATAAATATAATTTATACCACTTTTTCTTATATAATATATATTAGGTAACACATATGTATATGGAGGGGCTAACATGGCCGTTGTAGTGTAAATCGCAGCACTTAGATATAAGCTATTAAACCATGCACACTGTATATGTTGCACACGTGTGCACACGTACATATGTGTATGATGCGCATGCACACAATATATAAAGTATATATGGTATTAAATCAAATCATTTTATTAACAAATAAAATAAAATAATAATGTTATTTAAAAATATAGATCAAATCTTAATCAGTTTAGATTTCATAGGCCCAGCAAGATCCAAATGGTAAAAAAATGAAATTCATTCATTTAACCCATTACATGCTGGCCCAGATCCAATAATCATACAAAATAAATGTTTGTAAGAAACTCCTACCTATCTTAGCTATGGAGTTGGCAGGTTGTGCAAGTCGAAAAACTACAAGCAATTAATGTTCATAGGAGATCTTGTGTGGACCACTCCAAAGAGTTTGGGACCAATCAATATTGATTGGCCTATTTATGTTTTGAGCATAAGTTTCAGAAACTAAAACCAAATTAGTTTTACGTATATAAGGCGATTCATAAAATGTTTAGGAATGCCTATTCTGCTGCACCGAGAAACAACTATTGTTTTAAGAATTGCGAATTGTGTAACAAGGGATTTTCTTTTAGAAATTATTGGTAGTAAAATAGGTTTCGATACAATCAAAAGACAAAACTGATTACGAGGGATGAAATAATATTAACCAAATCTAATCGAACACAACATATTAGCATGTCTAATAAGTATTCTGTAACGACCGAATTTTCGACCCTTAAAAATCGACACTAATATGTCCACTATATTATATGTCAAACATTCAAGTGCCGGAAATACTAATTTGTTAGGGCGAAAGAAGAAGGTAGAAGATAGAAGAAAACTAAACAACACAGAATCTCACAACGCATCGAATAATATATAATACAACAATGATCTTTATAAAAAAAGGGAACATCTTTATTTATATATACAACATTAGAGTACACTAGACTTATCTAAATATGGACAGTTATAGAAACATGTCCTTACATTGACAAACATACAGGCTCTATAATACAGCGGAAGAAAAAATATACATGAATACGCTTTGACCATCCAGCTCCTTTCCAACTCTAAATTATCCAGCTAACCTAGGAAAAACATGCTCGGTCTGACTTGAGTATTACATGGAATAACGCCGAGTCAGTTTGATAAACCAGCATGTGTAAAATTCGATAATAAGAAACAACCAAACTGATTTTTACATTTGAAAACCTTTCAAACAAAGGGCATCTCGTAAGATCATACAGCACATAAAAACAGATGAGTTTTTACCTTACGATAACCAAAATATTTTATATCAAAATTCAGTGATATTATTATAGTGTCTTGGTTTAAAGTAAATAGATAAATTAGTTGAAATGATTGCATCTCACATTCCAACATACTAGGCTCTACAGTAAAAAAACATAAGACACGTATTGGAGATTGGATTCCAACAATGGCAACGAAAGGGACTACCTTCTGATGATACACTTTTGGAAAACACACTAATGCTAACACAAAGCTGACTGCCTCTTTAACATGGCAGATCGGATTACCTCACCCCCTTGACACCGAGGCCTTATACTACCATGGTGTTTGCGCACAAACCAACTCTAAAAGTGACATCTAAAATGGGGGGACCGCTCCTAATGGTAACTAACCACATAGCTCTGCTGCATGCCCTGCTTTTGCCACTCCTCCCAGTTATGAGGCTTGAGGATACACTTTACCTTTCTGAATATCAATCCATATTTGAATGCTAACATTTCCCTCTAGGCATTAATGCAATGCCAGCATTCATCCTTACAAGTTATCAATACAAGATGTCTTCATTTCAAAATGCTTGAGTTGGATCGTAGTGGTTTTTGAATAACATATCCTATTCTGGTCTCTTCGAAACAACTTTCGACAGTTTTCGATAAACTCAACCCTAATTCTTTAGGAAATAAACAAACAAATGACAAGATCAGAGTTCACCTCCTAACCATTTGTGGACAGATTTCCTTACCATTTGTACTAAAAGAACAAAACTAGTTTGTTAACAAGATTTATAGTTAACATCCGCAATGCTTTGCATAAGATTGTTTCACATGGGCCCAACTTTGAGGTCAAGTGAATTCACATCTTTCGAATAAAATGACTAAGTCGGAAGGGTTTAAAGCCATAGTTTTAACCTTAGCCTGAGATGGGCAATATCAAAAGTTCTTGAGGAATTGTTTACCCCTTCTATGAAATTGAGTAGGAAATTAACCAACTCATTAACCATGTCGAAAGGTTAAGGTTCTGTTTAAACTTTGTGCTTTGGTTGGAATAATACAATTATTAAACCTTCTGCCCTGGTTGGAAGATTTAAAGATTATTTGAACCTTTCGACTAGGTTGCTATGATTATATAGCTTCTGGCCTTGTCAATTCATTATATTCCATCTCCCCTAGAAACAGAGAGCAGTCGATCAATGATTTTCATCTCCTTTGGATCTTGTCGGAAGGTAGTAGACCTTTTGATATTGTTGAAAGGAGATGTTACTCTATTTTACATTTTTCTGATGCTTTCAGCCTCCTAGGTTGATATTCTTCTCGTGAATACCGTTCGAAAAGAACGTATCATCCAAGCATGCTTAGTTAAAAATAAGAACTGATTTTATATGCCAAGGAACGAAATTAGGGATTAATTTATAAGTAGTATCTCCCTTTTTATGGTCAGATCCAAGAAATGGGGACAAGACTCATGAAAATGTCTAATCACAGTTGCATGGCATATTGAATTAACGCCTAATCATGATCATCCCCAAATTCCAAGTTAATCACAAGCCGCAATTATCTTTATTTCTTCATGATGAAGTTTAATACAAAATTTAAGAAACCAATCCCCAATTTGATTTCTAAATTAGGGCTACATAGTAGTGAGCAAAAGCAATAGTAGTTGAGTGAAAGCAGAATAAGAAGAAAATCGGATCCCAAAACTGGACCACTTGGGTCCTATTTATAGATGCAAACGGCCCTCCCCTCGGCTTCATGCCTTTGATTGGGATGAAAGGTTGCCACTTATATGTAGTTGTAAACCTTTCGACCTTGTCGAAAGGTTGGTCTACTGTACATCATCACGGAACTTTGAATATTGTCAAAGGGTCTGCATTTCCTAATGTATTTACGAACCTTTCATCTTTTCTGAAGGGCCTTTCTTTTATATGGTATTGTGAAACCTTTGACCTTATCGGAAGGTTGCTTCCTTTCTTGACTGTTGTGAGCCCTTCGACCTTGTCGGGAGGTTCCTCCTCTACTTGATTACTGCCGAAAGCCGTGTTTTTCTTGAATGTTGTCGGAAGGTTGCCTTTTCATTCTTTGTTGACCTATGAATGTTGGCCTTACCATAAACCTTTCGACACTATTGAAAGGTGCTAAGTATGTATTCCAACCGCTTCGAAAGGCTTATTATGCTTTCAAAAAGGTCATTATAGCCTTGCTTTGACTTCTCCATCTTTTTCAGAGGCTAAGAACTATTTTGATGCCGAGAGATGAAACCCTTTGTTTCCTTCGAAAGGTTTGGGATTGCTACAAGCTGTTAATCTGCATTCTTCCGACTCCTTCGTAGGTTTTAGCGTGAACTTCTTTTCTTTAGTCTTGGTTTTATGGCAAATGGTTACAGAGCCATTTTACTTTTTCATTTAGGAGGTGCTTAATGGTTTTGTATCTAGCTGCTTCTTTGTACTTTAGTAGTTCTTTCTTTCGTTCTTGTGAAAGCTTCATTCTTAAGTTCCCATGTGCTCTTCTTTGCTAGCATTGTAAAATCCTTTCGATATTATCATAAGGGGATTTCTCCCGATATTCTTTGTCTATGCAGAAGGTTTTTGAAAGGCCTTTTTTTATCTTCATTCATATTTATGGTTAACATTTAGTCCCCAATGTATAAAGAAAGCTTTTGTTCTTTAGGACAAAAATTCCAAGATTACCAAATTGTCCCTGCATTCCTAGAATACATCTAATAATATTCATATAGTTAGTTCATACTACAAGTATCTTTTCAGTTTGGTCGACGTTTAACTCTTATTTTATTTTGGCAAGAGATTCATCCTTTGAACATTTATAACCAGATAGTGATTATTTTCCATTTTGTCATGAATAATAAAAGTTTCTTAGCAATAGAATGTTAGAAAACCATGAATGGATAATTTAGAAGCTCGTATCTTACAACAATAAAGACTGAAAACTCCATATCAAATAATAATAGGGAGTCCAGAATCACCTGATCATCATAATAGAAGGCTACAATTCCAAATTAATCCGATAATAATGAGAGAGGACCAAAATACCAATCTGATCATCCATTCTGATGTAAAGGACTAGGAGGTTATTTTTGGTTGTAAATGTTAATGGTTCAGATGACTTGTTTTGCCATCCAATAATAGAAAATCATAAGGCTATTTCTTATGATAAGCAGTGGAAGAACAGAAATGCACATCTGACAATGAGTAACAGAAGACTAGAAATCCAATTTGGCATCGATAATGGAAATCCATAAAACTGTTTTTGGTAATGAGTAATAGATGGCCAGATTATCCCTTCTTGATATTTAAAAGTAGAAGTCCAAAGCATCATTTTAGAAAACTAATGATAGACTTCGAGGATGCCACTTTCAGAATATCATTTTTGATAATTAATAATAGAAGTCCTAGAATACCATTTCTGTAGTTACTAATAGAAGACCAAAATACCATTTCTGTTAATTAATAGTATAAGACCAGAATATCATTTCTGGCAACTAATAATAGAAGACTAGAATATCATTTCTGGCAATTAATAATAGAAGATCAGAATATCATTTCTGGCAATGAATAATTGAAGACCAGAATATTATATTTGGCAATGAATAATAGAAGAAAGAATACCCATCTACCAGACGTTTATGAAGAGAAGTTAGAGAATACTTTCTAATTCTGTTTGTCGAATATGCCATCTTTAGGCTTTGAGGATGTCTTGCATGCTTTTATTTTCTCGGACCCGAGTTTTCTTTGTCTATTTGTTTTGGCCTATTTCAAGCAAGGACTCTTTTGTCTAATTATCATGCTTATTTCAAGCAGGGCCCATTTCAGGTTGTTGTCATTTTAGACGTTGCCAATTTCTGGCGATTTCCATTTTAGGCGGTGCCTATTTCTGGCAGTGCCCATTTCAGGCAAGGACTTTTCTTAGTCCGTCGGACATTTCATCAAGGTTTTCGGTGAGCTCGGCTAGCTTATTATAAGCAGGGCCTGAAGACTTACCCGACCTCCCTCCAGGATGGGTCTTAACCTGGCCATAGCGTGACGCGGAGGGCTTGTTTGGTACCTTGGCCAAGCCACAGCGTGGTGGGACCAAGGGATTACACATCCTCCCTTCAGGAGGTGCCTTATCCTGGACATAGTGTGACGTGGGTATGGGCTTATGCTGCTTTAACATGGTCATTTCTGACTTTGGCATGGCTAAAGGCTTACGCCCTTCCTTCATGAGGTGCCTTGACCTAGTCATCTTGGAATGACCAAGGGCACTCTACCATTATTGGTAGCCTACCATCTTAGGTAGTCCAAGTTTGAGCAGAATTTTACTCCCGACCATGTAGAGTTTTCTTAATGAATCATAGCAAAGACATTCCTAAAAATGCTTTATTCATTCAAAGTCGGAAAATACCCTTTCAAATGTTCTGTGTTCTAGGTTCTTGGTACCACATTACCATTAGGATGGCATGGCATGTAGGCCCCTGGGGGGATTTCTTTGAAAATTATTAGTGGACCTTCCCAATTTGGTCCCAATGACCCATTTGATGGGTTTCTCATATTGGCAATTACTCCTCTAAGTACCTAATCTCCTTGTCTGAATGACTTTGTTTTTACCTTTGAGTTGTAGTACTTCGATATTCTCCTTTGGTGTTCAGCCGTTCTTTGGGTTGTTTCATCTCTTAAGTCATGAATGAAGTCAAGTGATTCCTTTCTCAGCTCTTGGTTTGGATTAAAGGCATAGGCAATCCTTTGATAAGAAGGTACTTCAATTTCTACCAGTAGCATTGCTTCACATCCGTATAGTAAATACAGGGTATGACCCATTGCATTTCTAATTAATGTTCTATAAGCCCAAAAAACTAGGGTTAATTCCTCTACCCAACCCTTTTTCCTTATTCGGTCTCTTTTTCAAGATTGTCTTCATTGTTTTCTTAGCAGCTTCAACGGTTCCATTGGCCTTTGGGTGAGCGACGGAAGGGAAACTTTTTATGATTCCATTCTTATGGAAAAATCGCAAAAAATTCTTCACTTTCAAATTAGGTTCCATTTTCGGATATTATTTTGTAAGGTATCCCAAACCTTGTGACAATATTTTTAATGACAAATCTTAGCACTTTCCGAGAGGTGATTTTTAGAAGTGATTCTGCTTCGACCTATTTTGTGAAGTAATCATTTACCACTACAACATATTTAGCTCCTCCTTTGGGTATTGAAGTGGTCCGATTAAATTAGTTCCCTAAACATCAAATGGTCATGGACTGGTAATTGGGGTTAGTTGACTCGGATGAATACGTGGTATCTTTGAATAACGTTGACACTTTTCACACCTTTTAACATACTTAATTGCTTGTTGGTCAAATGTGGCCAATAAAACCCTTTCCTCTTTATCTTTTTGGCCAGTTTGATCCCATTAGAGTGATCTCCACAAAATCCTTCGTGTGCTTCCTTTAATATCTTCTATCCACTCTCGGGTTTTACACATTGCAAATAAGGAAGGGTATATCCTTTCTTGTATAGAATTCCATCCATAATGGTAAAGTTTTAGGCTTGTCTTTTTAGCTTTAGTGCTTCTACTTTATCTGCAGGTAGTGTCCCATTGACAATATAACTCATAATCGGAGTCATCCAAGTATTTTCATGATATTCTTCCGCTATTGGGGCTATCGGTTCTTCATTCAGTATTTCCTGATCAATTTCTTCTGATCCTTGTGTCATGGCTTGTGATCGGGTTAATGGTAATAACTCCTTGGTTTCCTCTCGTTTATTTTCCTCAATGCTAGGATTGGCCTGAAATCCCACAGGCATAATTCGAGTCTCTGGGGCTCCTCTCGAACTTGTCAACTTAGCCAGCGAACCTGCTTGAGAATTGTCTCCTCTTGGTATTTGGTGTACAGAGAAATCTTCAAATAGTGCAAGCAATTTTAAAGCTTTCTTCACATACTGACTAAGTTTGGGATCTTCGGTTTGATATACTTGTTTGATTTGGTTAACCGTCAATTGAGAATCACTTAATACTTGAATCCTTAGGATCTTGAGTTGTAGAGCAAGGGTTAATCCTCCAACCATGGATTCATATTCTACTACATTGTTAGTTGCCGAGAACCCTAACTTCATAGCATAATGAAGTTTGTGTCCATCTAGGTTATTACATATCTTGCGTTGGCCCCTTGTTCGTTTGAGGCGGCATCCACAAATAACTGCCATTTGGATTTTACATCCTTTTCCTTTTCGGATTGTTCTAAAATGAATCCCATGAACTCGTTAATGAAATCAGCTAAAGCTTTCCATTTTATAGCTGTCCTAGGCTGATATCCTATATCATATTGACTTAGTTCAATGTCCCACTTAATCAATATTCCAGAAGTATCGGGATTACCAAAGACTCGTTTTAATGGAAAGTTGGTCAACACCTTCACCGGGTGCGCTTGGAAGTAAGGCTTTAATTTCTAAGCTATCAAAATTAAATAGTATGCCACTTTCTCAATGACTGGATAACGGATTTCGGCATCCTTTAACCTTCTGCTAACATAATAGACAGGTAGTTGCAATCCCTTGTCATATCTGATCAATACTGAGCTTACCGCGTATGCAAAAATTGCCATATACAAGAATAGACCCTCTCCCTCTTCGGGGCTGGATAAGATCGGAGGTTTTTCCAAATGTAGCTTCAACTCTTGAAATTCCGTTTTGCATTCCTCGTTCCATTCAAAAAAATTCTGTCTTTATTACCTCAAAGAATAGTATGCACTTAACAGTGGCCCTTGATATAAACCTACTTAGCACTGCTACTTTCCCGTTCAAACTCATGACGTCTTTACTTGTCTTAGGCTCTGCCATATCCTTAATGGCCTTGATCTGCTCAGGCTTAGCCTCAATCCCTTGTGTACTTACAATATAGCCCAGAAATTTTCCAGAATGGACTCCAAAGTTGCATTTTTGGGGGTTGAGTTTCATTTGATACTTGTGGAGCACTTTGAACATTTCATCCAAATCTTCAAGATAATCCTTCACCTCTTAGGATTTACCAACATGTTGTCTACATAAACTTCCATATTTTTCTCGATTTGTTCTTTGAACATTTAGTTAACCAACCTTTCGTAAGTTGCCCCAGCATTTTTCAATCCGAACGGCATTACTTTATAACAATAGGTGCCCTCATATGTAATGAAGCTGGTATGTTCCTCATTAGATATAAACATAGGGATTTGATTGTATCCCTAATACGCATCCATTAGGGAGAGCAGCTTATGTCCACTGGTGGAGTCGACCAATTGATCTATCCTTGGCAACGGGTAACAGTCCTTTGGATAGGCTTTGTTTAAATCTGTATGGTCCACGCAAGTCCGCCACTTCCCGTTAGATTTCCTTACTAGAACCGGATGTTCCAACCATTTGGGGTAAAAGACTTCTCGGATAAACCCATTTTACTACAATTTCTTGACATCTTCCTTTAAGGCATCTGCCCTCACCTTATCAAATTGTCTTTTCTTTTGCCTGACCGGAGGGATGTTTGGATTGATATTCATGGTGTGAATCATGACCGTAGGGCTAATTCCAACCATGTCAAAGTGGGTCCCAGCAAAAACATCCTTATTGGCCTTTAATAATTCTATCAATCCTGAATTTAAGTGCTCCTCAAGATCCTTTCCTATTCTGATTATTTTGGAAGAATCGGTAGAATCTATTTGAATTTCTTCGATTTCTTCAACTGGCTTAACGCTTTCAACCTCCCCCCGACAATCTAGCTCTGTAACAATTTCACTTTCCTCTACTGAGTTGGAATCCATTCTCTTCCTCTTCCCATAAACTGCAAAACATCTTGCGGCAATACGTTTGTTAGTTTTATCAGATTTTTTCTATGCTTCGAATGATGGGTGTAGAAATCCATCGTCCGAAGGCTGTAAACTAATGGAAGAATCAAAGTAACAAATGAAATCCCTATTATATTGCTCCAAGGTTGCAAAATACATTTCTCTTGATGCAGATTGTTCGCCTCGAATAGTTCCCCAATCACTCTTAGTAAGGAATTCGAGCATCATATATTTGGCGATACAAATGCATCCACTTCGTCTAATGATGGACGTCCAAAGAAAGCGTTGTAGAATGATGGATGATCTATGATCACAAAGGTTGTTTCAAAAACACGGGAGCACAGAGGGAGTCCCAGCTGAACTAAAAGCTTCACTTGCCTAAGTGGAGTTCTTCCTTTATTGTTGAACCCGAAGATAGGTTTGGGGATAGGCTCAAGTTTGTTCTTGGAGATTCCCATCTGATCAAATGCATGTCGAAATATCACATTAACAGCACTTCTAGTGTCAACCAAGATTTTTGTGACCACCGAGGATCCTATCTAAGCTGTGATCATTAATGGATCGTTGTGGGGATGATGGATTCCCTTTCTCAATTCTTGGGGACTGATCATCAAAGTGTGCGTGCTGATGATGTATTTTGGGTTCTCAAGTGATGGTTCTTCTTGCATAGAAAATACACCCTTCCTAGCTTCAAGAATGTATTTATTCTAGGAATTTTTACTTCTGCCCATGGGATGCGGTCCACCGTATATGACATCAATTCTGTTTTGGGGTGGACTCAGGCTTAGTGGTTCTTCATCTTCGATCATATTCACAAAATTACCAACAGGTTTTCTTGCTTCATCCTTTGGCAGGAAACTCTGTTGTGGTTCTTCACAAACTCCTTCAACTGTCCTTCTCGAATTAATTTCTGATTATTCCAGCTAATACCTTGTACTCATTGGTTCTGTAACCATTTGCCTTCGGGCAAGCACAATATTTATCTCCTTTCTCCTGTTTTGGGTAATTTTGGGCTTCGAACGAGGTCGGGAAATTGACCTTGTCTTGAGTCATTGCATAGATGTAAAATATTGGTCGGTTTAACGCCACTACGTTAGTATTAGCATCCTCCCATCTAGCTCTTTTAGGAATCCTTTCTAGGCCGAATTTACCATTGTCCTTCTTTAGATTAAATTTTTTCTTTGAATAGTACAATTCATCCATCCAAATGAATTTGTCAGCTTGAAAATGGAAGTCTTATAAATCTCAACATCCATGGATAAACAACTCCTTCCAGAAGGAAGAATTGACTATGTGACCTGAGTGGACCGCAATGAGCTTGTCACTATCATTCATTCCTTTGGCTTTCAAAGAATCAGTGTTGAACTTCTTCAAGTAATCTCCTAATGACTCACCATGGTTCTGTCCAATATTAACGAGTACTGTATAGTCGATAGTGGGGTCCTTGTAGATGCAAAACTGAGAAGAAATTTCATAGAAGAATTGCTTCCGAGAATAAATCATGTTCTCATGATACTGTCCGTACCATTTAGCAACAGCTCCTTGTAGTGTGACTTGAAAAAACCGACATCTAACGGCACCATAAGCATTGTACACATCCATTTGACTGTCGAATGCCATCAAATGGTTGTCTGGATAAGATGTTCCAAGATATTTCATTGTAGGGACCTTTACGTGAGGTGGGATAGGTGCCGACATGATATCATCAATGAAAGGGGCTACCCTCTTGTTGTCATTTACTCTCTCATCCTCTATTCTCTTATACTTGTCATTCAATAGATCCTTCACAGCCTTCTGTGCTACATCTTTGAGATAAGCTTCAATGTTCAAGTAGTTCATTTTACCTAGTTTGTAGCCATCTGAAGTTGAGCTTGTGGAACAATCCTTATCTTCCTCTTGGACCCTTCCTTGATAGTTTGCCTTTAGTGGAAGCCAATCCTTCCTTTTGGACAAAGAAATATTAGCTTTACTCTTCGTGGCATCTATGTTGATTTTCAAATTTCTTCTAGGAGGCACAACTTCCTCTCCTACCGTAGCAGCTTTCATTGATGACCGGTGAGATAGTACTTCATTTAGGAGATCCTCATCTTTTCCATTTTCCGTTCCAAATATGTAATTTAGCAATGTGGTCCTCTGGCTAAATTTTTTGAGTTGGAGCCAGTTGTGGAGACAGTCAAATTTGAGCTGGTTGAGCTGGGGTGGAAGACTGCCCCTGTTCTCTATTCCCAAGGTTAAAATATGGTGAGACATCTTCCTCCAATAAAGTTACATGTTTGTTCCTTTCGCTGACAGTAGAAAGCCTTTTTGATTTCATTTTTCTACAACAAACCAAATTTCTGCAATTAGTTGTACTAATATAGTAAGGTCGGAGGTTCGTGCCCACCTTCTAGAGTCAAAAATGTTCACTAGATTTCTTGTTAACATCCCCAATGCTTTGCTAAGATTGTTTCACATGGGCTCAACTTTATGGTTGAGTGAATTCACATCTTTCGAATAAAAAGACTAAGTTGAAAGGATTTAAAGCCTTAGTTTTAACCTTAGCCTGAGATGGCCAATATCGAAAGGTTTTGAGAAATTGTTTGCCCCTTCTATGAAATTGAATATAAAATTAACTAACTCATTAACAATGTCGAAAGGTTGAGGTTCTGTTTAAACCTTTTGCTTTGGTTGGAATAATAGAATTATTAAACCTTCTGCTCTTGCCGGAAGGTTTAAAGATTATCTAAACCATTCTACTAGATTTCTATGATTATATAGCTTTCGAACTTGTCATTTCATTGTATTCCATCTCCCTTAGAAACCAAGAGCAGTCAATCAATGATTTTCATCTCCTTTCGATCTTGTCGGAAGGTAGTAGACCTTTCGACATTGTCGAAAGGAGATGTTACTTTGTTTTACATTTTTCTGATGCTTTCAGCCTCCTAGGTTGATATTCTTCTCGTAAGAACTCATCAAAAAGAATGCATCATCCAAACATGCTCAGATAAAAATAAGAACTGATTTAATATGCCAAGGAACCATATTAGGGGTTAATTTACAAGTAGTATCTCCATTTTTATGGTCAGAGCCAAGCAAAGGGGACAAGACTTGTGAAAATTTCTAATGACGGTTCCATGGCATATACTCGAAATAAAAAAAGAAGATAAGAAATAAATCATATATGATCGGTCACTAATATTGAATTAACGCCTAATCATGATCATCTCCAAATTCCAAGTTGATCACAAACCGCAATTCTCTTTATTTCTTCATGATGAAGTTTTTGATACAAAAGTTAAGAAACCAATCCCCAATTTGATTTCTAAATTAGGGTTACAAAGTAGTGAGCGGAAGTAATAGTAGTTGAGTGAAGCAGAATGAGAAAAAAATCGGATTCCAAAAAGGGACCTCTTGGGTCCTATTTATAGATGCAGCGGCCCTGCCCTAGGCTCCATGCCTTCAACTGGTACGAAAGGTCGCCTCTTATATGCAGTTGAAATTTTTTTGACCTTGTCAAGAGATTTTTCTACTGTACATCATCACGGACCTTTGAATATTTTCGAAGGGTCTGCATTTCCTAGTGTATTCATGAACCTTTTGTCTTTTCTGAAGGGTCTGTCTTTTATATGGTTTTGTGAACTCTTCGACCTTTTCGGAAGGTTGCTCCCTTTCTTGACTGTTATGAACCCTTCGACCTTGCCGGAAGATTCCTTCTCTACTTGATTGCTGCCGAAAGCCTTGTTTTTCTTGAATGTTGTTGAAAGGTTGCCTTTTCATTCTTTGTTGACCTATGAATGTCACCCTTATCATAAGCCTTTCGACACTATCGAAAGGTACTAAGTATGTATTCCAACTGGTCCAAAAGGCTAATTATGCTTTCGAAAAGGTCATTATAGAATTGCATACCCTTGCTTTGACTTCTCCATCTTTTTCGGAACGTAAGAACTATTTAAATGTCGAGATACAAAACCCTTTGTTTCCTTCGAAAGTTTTGGGATTGCTACAAGCTGTTAATCCACATTCTTATGACTCCTTCGAAGGGTTTAGCATGAACTTCTTTTCTTTAGTCTTTGTTTTGTGGCAAATGATTATGGAGCCACTTTCCTTTTTCATTCGGGAGGTGCTTAATGTTTTTGTATCTAGCTACTTCGTTGTACTTTAGTAGTTCTTTCCTTCATGCTAGCGAAAGCTTCATTCTTAAGTTCCCATATGCTCTTCTTTGCTAGCATTGTACAATCCTTTCGATATTGTCGTAAGGGGTTTCTCTTGATGTTCTTTATCTATGCGGAAGGCTTCCGGAAGGGGAGTTTATACGTATAGTATAGCACCATCTACAATGATTGTACCATATAATTCTCATGTTTCTCCTAGATATTTCCAAAGTTGCGTTTTATCTTGATTTGATAGTTGGTTATTTAACTATCAAATAAACAAACATCCAATCATGATTTAATTTCTGTATGGGATCCACTAAGCCTTTGTTAAATGTCTTTAATTAATAAAACCACTTTACAAAACCTGATCACATGATCTTTCCAAAACACTATTCACAAGTCCCTTACATTTCCTTTTATACTTGGGAAACATTTATATATTTATCTCAGTGTTATAAGTATATTACCAAAACATTTTACTTTTAATGCCTTGAAACAAAATCATATACTCATCTTATCGGTATAAGTATATTTACAAACTTTTCAAAGTTTTCTTCTTTCGAAATCCCATATTAAATAACCAAACATTTCTTCCAAATTAAACATTCCGCTTATCCTTTATAAAAAATTCCCTTTTTAAAAGCTCATCTCATATTTTATTTAACGTATTACTTTCAAAATAAAGTTATAACCCACTTATTAAACCTTTAAGTTAATTTATAAACCTCTTTCCAAATCTCTGAAATGATTTATAAATCTTTTCCCATTTTTAAAACTCTTTATATAAACCTTTATGTACTCCATATAAATATCTTTTTTAAAACACTTAAAGTAACCCTTCAGTAAAAACCCCTTTTATAAAAAAGTTATTACGTATCAGTAATTTTACAACATAATAGCATAACTTGGAAATCAGTTATAAACTTTGAACTCTAAATTGATTAAAGAATTTAAGCTAATTCAAAACACACTTTACAAATTCAAAAAGCGGCTTAGCAATCCCAATGGTACAAGTTTAACTTACCATTCAATTTAAATTCAATTCCCAAGTCACTTAACAATTATTTACATAAGCTACCATATATGTAAGTACAGTTCATATCCAATCAGGGAATGACACGTCAACATAACCAGTTGGCATATACAAGTCCAAATAACATAACAATAGGATGGCGATTTATCCTGCTAAATAGATGTCGAAATAATTCAATCAATTTATAGCAGAACATGAATTTATTCTGCTTAACACATGTCCACACGATCAGATCGCTTACACTAAAGCAGAATGGTGTTTTGTTCTATTAACAGATGTCATTTAATTTTCCTAATCATATGGGCTGCTAGACAAGAGATCATTTGATATGGAATCAAGTTACTTCGAAAAACAAAATTGATTAAAACACATTTTGTTTAGTTTAAAATCACCGTTGAAAAGTTAAAAGTATATTTAATAAGCTTAAACCCTAATTAAATCTTAATTAATGCAATTTAAATCAATATTGAATCATAATTAAACACTAATTAGGCTTAATGAACTTGATTAAGTACTAATTAACTTCCTAAGGCAACTTGGTTAAGGTTAAACCAATTATTTTAGAGTTAAACCTTGATTAATTAAATAACCCATTAATTAATGAAATAAATAAATAAATAACCATATTAAATAATTATAAATCACTTAATTACTTCTTAACCCCATTAATCACTAATTAAAACTTTATAAATCACATCACATTCTTTATATATATAAAGAATGGTTAATGATTACAATCTAAGATGTGACAAGAGAGGAATATATATTTATATATATATAAGATTATTATTTTTAAATTTATGAAACAGCACATCACTTGCTAAAAAAAAATAGCATACGATAATCTACCCTTATGTATATTATTATTTAGCTAATTAACTCTTATATATGTGTGCGTGTATGGTGCACGAGGATGAATAATGTTTCCAACAATTTTCCGGTGTCGAAAGGTCGAAATTTCGAAAAAAATTCTCCGGTCACGTTTTCTGATTTTCTACGAACTATTTAATTTGGTAAACAAAATTTTCAACCGATTTTGTCATCATTATTAATTTATTAAAATGATTTTATTTTCATTATAAAACCCACGTATTGAATTTTTAAATTAAACAGATATTCACTAATCAAAGAAGTGAAATTCTGGGTCGTTACATTCTTCCCTCCTTAAATGAATTTCATCCTCGAAATTACACCTCAACCTATCTCAAAAAACACTTAGCACTATACATCAGCTCGTATGATGTACATAGATCATTCTTATGCAAAATCTGATTCGATCTCAACTCGAATACATAGCTTTCCTTCCAAACTAATATCACTCACTCGATTCTCTAGTGCGGACTCCGATCATGCTCCTTGATTTGGAACCTCTATTATCCTTACATAGCTATAACTATGATAGAAAACCTTGGTCCCACACTAAGAACCCTCATCAAGTGCTCGTCGTCAAAAGTTGATTAATAGATCCTTATTCGGAATGATGCAACGCCTCAAACTCATGTACCCGAATCTTGGATCGCTCTATATGGAAAGAGAAATGATCTACGTCCAACTTACGCACTTACTTGATTGGTTTTCCCTAATACCAATTCGATTTCCACTAAATTATTTACGAAAACATTTCATAAACTACACTAATTCAACTTGGATGCTACTCCACTACATCCTAAGAGTATATTCCCAATTTTGATTCCACTATTTCATTTTTCTTTTATTTCCTAAGAAAACACAAGATCCAAACACCCGGCTTTTATTCAAAACTTTTCCAAATAAAACTCAATATTTCAATCATAGAAAATATATATCTATAGCCTGAGGAACTCCAAAATGATAATAAGGAACTGGATACTACCAAATAGTATGCTACATTCCCTTACCAAGAAAGGTAATACTCAAGACAAGTGTTTACTATTTGAACACATCCCTTCCCCAATTTTAAGTCATTTTTGAGCCACTCAAACTAGTTAACTTAAAAATATTCCTTTCATTTCAAAATCTCATTTTTGGAACAATACTTTACATTTTCCATTAACATATATCACAACCTCACATTGGGTTTGTTCGGGTTGAACTTGTTTTGATCGTACAATGATAAAGAGAATAATTAACTAAGTACCCCGCAAAGTTCACCTAGATAAACATCTGATCATCACTTAGATGATTATTCTAATCATCAAAAAACAATCAAGACTTGTTCCCTATACCAATCCAAAGATAACACTTCTTACTTATACTTTTATTCCTAAAAAATTATACTTAAACCAAATTGGTTTCAAATATTATTATTATTATTATTCCAAAACTTTGAAAATCATTTTTAAAAGCACCGAGATTTAAGTTCTCAATTTTTGAACGTAAATTCTTCCAACTTAATCGATACATTCTTATAAACCAATTTTTTAAATCACTTCTATTAAACCATTTTTAAATATTTGTCTCAAAATATTCTAACTTTTAAATCAAATTCTATCTCAATATTAACCTCGAACGCCTTTTAGTCAAACGGGAAACTTAATTCACAAGGTGTTCATTTCCATATTTTTCCCAATCCTTATCTACCCAACCCAAATATTAAAAAGGGAACACACTAACAATAGTCAATGCTCAGCTAGACGAGCATGATTACACAAACACTAAATGATAGTAATAATAACATATTATTATCTCCTAACACCTCAACCAACTATATTATACTATTTGTGAAAATTATTCTCTTATATGTAAAATATACCCTAGGTAAAATTATTACATTTACCCAATTTCAAAATAATATCGTGTCGGTTTGCCTAGTTTAAGTGTTTAGAAAGCTCTATCGGTACAATTGTACACCCTGTATCGACCAGAGTTCATAAGCCACTAAATTGATAAATTAAAACAATATAAAACATTTGATAATCACTAACAAATACACGCTCATATATATACACTCAAACTCATTCTAGGGTGTCATTCATCATATCTCTAATGAGTTAACCCCACCATAGCCAAGGTTCTCGCTTAACCCTCCGCTCTGACACCAAATGTAATGACTGGATTTTCGACCCTCAAAAATCGACACTAATACATCCACTAAATTATATGCCGAACATTCAAGTGCCGAAAATACCGATTTGTTAGGGTGAAAGAAGAAGGTAGAAGTTAGAAGAAAACTAAACAATACAGATTCTCCCAATGCAGCGAATAATATATAATACAGCAACGATCTTTACAAAAAAGGAAACATCTATATTCATATATACAACATCAGAGTACAATAGACTTATCTAAATTTGGACGCTTATAGAAACATGTCCTTACATTGACAAACATACAGACTCTATAATACAACGGAAGAAAAAATATACATGAATACGCTTTGACCATCCAGCTCCTCTCCAACTCTAAAGTATCTAGCTAACCTGGGAAAAACATGCTCGGTCGGACCCGAGCATTACATGGAATAACGCCCGGGTCAGTTTGGTAAACCAATATGAGTAAAATTCGATAACAAGAAGTAGTCAAACTGATTTCTACATTTGAAAACCTTTCAAACAAAGGGCATCTCGTAAGACCACGCCGCATATAAAAACGGATAGGATCTTACCTTACGATTACTAAAACATTTATATCAAAATCCAGTGATATTATCATAGTGTCTAGGTTTAAAGTAAATAGATAAAATAGCTGAAATGCTTGCATGTCACATTCCGACATGCTAGTCTCTACAGTCAAAAACGTAAGGCATATATTGGAGATTGGATTCCAATAATAGTAAGGTAAGGGGCTACCTTCCGACGATACACCTCTAGAAAATGCACTGATGTTAACACAGAGCCAGCTGCCCCTTTAACATGGTAGACCAGATTACCTCATCCCCTTGATACTGAGGCCTTGTACTACCATGGTGTTTGCGCACAAACCATCTCTGAAAGTGACATCTAGAATGGAGTGGCCTCTCTTAATGGTAGCTAACCACATAGCTTTATTGCATGCCCTACTTTTGTCATTCCTCCCAGTTATGAGGCTTGAGGCTACGCTTTACCATTTTGAATAGCAATCCATCTTGGAATGCTAATACTGCCCTCTAGGCGTCATTCATCCGTACAAGTTGTCCAGGATAAGGAAAAACCGAAGGCACTACTTCTACTACATTCATTTTGGAACCACCATCAGGATTAGTAGTAAGTAGCCCTTGCACTTCAATGGCTCCGTCTTCGATCCCATGCTTCAAGATGTCTTCATTCTAAAACTCTTGAGTTGAATCGAAGTGGTCTTCGGATAACATATCTGATCTCGGTCTCTTTGAAACAACTTTCGACAGTTTCTGGTAAACTCAACCCCGGTTCATTAGGAAATAAACAGAGAAATGACAAGAGGAGAGTTCACCTCCTAACCGTTTGTGGACGGATTTCCATATCACTTGTTCTAGAAAAATGAAACAAGTTTATACGTACAGTATAGCACCTTCGACGGTAACTGTACAATATAATTCTCGTGTTTCTCCTAGATATTTCCAAAGTTGTGTTTTGTCCAGATTTGATAGTTGATTATTTAGCTATCAAATAAACAAACATCCAATCATATTTTAATTTCCATATGGGATCCACTAAGCCTTTGTTAATTCTCTTTAATTAATAAAACCACTTTATAAAACCTGATCACAAGATCTCTTCAAAACGCTATTCCCAAACCCCTTACGTTTCCTTTTATACTCAGGAAACATTTATATACTTATCTCAACGTTATAAGCATATTACCAAAAAAAATAATTTTCATGCCTTGAAACAAAATCATATACTTATCTTATCAATATAAGTATATTTAAAAACTTTTCGAAGTTTTCTTCTTTCCGAATCCCACATGAAATAACCAAACATTTCTTCCAAGTAAAACATTCCGCTTATCCTTTATCAAAAATTCCATTTTTAAAAGCTAATCTCATATTTCATTTAACTTATAACTTTCAAAATAAAGTTACAACCCACATCATTTTAACCTTTAAGTTAATTTATAAACCTCTTTCCAAATCTCTGAAATGAATTATAAACCTTTTTCCTATTTTTAAAACTCTTTATACAAACCTTTCAATACTCATTTATAAAAATCATTCGTAAAACACTTAAAGTAACCCTTCAGTAAAAATACCTTTTATAAACAAGTTATTACTTATAAGTAATTTTAAAACATAATAGCATAATTTGGAAATCATTTATAAAATTTAAACTCTAAATTGATTAAAGAATTTAAGTTAATTCAATACACACTTTACAAATTCAAAATGAGACTTAGCAGTCCCAATGGTAGTAGTTTAAGTTACCATTCAATTTCAATTCGATTTCTATGTCACTTAATAGTTATTTACATAAGCTACCATATATGTAAATACATTTCGTATCCAATCAGGGTATAACACGTCAATATAACCAGTTGGCACATACAAGTTCAAATAACATAACAATAGGATGGTGATTTATCCTGCTAAATAGATGTCCAAACAATTCAATCAATTTATAGTAGAGTGGGAATTTATTCTGCTTGACATATGTCCATATAATCAAATCACTTACACTATAGCAGAATGGTGTTGTGTTCAGCTAATAGACGTACTTTAATTCTCCTAATCATATGGGTTACTTAAGGGTCTGGACGAGATCATTTGATATGGAATTGAGTTACTTTGAAAAAGAAAATTGATTCAAACACATTCTGTTTAGTTTAAAATCACCTTTGAAAAGTTAAAAGTATATTTAGTTAGCTTAAACCATGATTAAATCTTATTTAATCCAATTTAAATCAAGATTAAATCATAATTAAGCTCTAATTAGGCTTCATGAGCTTGATTAAGTACTAATTCACTTCCCAATGCAACTTGGTTAAAGTTAAACCAAATAGTTTAAGAGTTAAACCCTAATTAATTAAATATTAGTTAATAACCCATTAAATAAATAAATAAATAAATAAAAAACCATTAATCTTAATTAAATAATTATAAATCACTAATTACTTCATAACCCCATTAATCACTAATTAAAACTTTATAAATCAATTAATAGTCATTAACATAACTTTAGGATGATTAACCTCCAATCACCTTCTTAATTACCAATTAGGTGTTAATTACCTTTTAATTATATAATTAATTAATTATATTAAAACTTAATTATTTTTTAATATTACCAATTAAGTTTAAAAAACATAGTAAACTAATTTAAAAAAACAAATTTTAAATAGAAATTCAAACCATTGTCGAACTCATCCATAGCGACTATCGCTATGGGCGCAGTTCGCTCTAACATATTCTTAGCGAACCACTTCACAAAGCCTAACTTTTTCATGATTTGAAACATACTTTAGAAAGTATTTTAATAAAAAAACTTTAAAACTAAAGTTACAAATTTTAATCCATTTCAAAACTTTAAACTTCGAAAACAAACTTCGATTCCAACCGGATCTCATAACCATCGCAATTACACAAAATAGTTAAAAAATTTTACCAACCTAATGGCGTAGATCATGTTTTACAATCAAAATATTACTAACACCAACCATCTCCATCATAGATTGCAATATACATCCGTATATACATGCTTACTAACTTTATAATACAACATCGATTTCCATAACCAAATCAAACTAAATCAACCATCCAAATCATAATCAAACCACATGATCATCATTCAACTTCTACACTATATAATCACTAAAAAAAATAGTGACGTAAATAAAGTTACCATTTTCAAATAAAAAATGAGTAGTTTACTTACCAAACTTCCGCAAAAGCTACCCAAACTTAAGCTAAACTTACCAACGACTCTCTAGCTTTAAAGGATGAAGGCTTTAGGTGCTAGCAACCCTCAAAATGGGCTTAGCTAGATGTATGTTGGCTCGACCAGAGGTGTCGAGGTGGATGTGGGGTAGTAGCTTGAAGGTAGAGGAGCTTCGGGTTATCATTGATTTGTCGAAAATGAACCCAAATTAGGTCATTGTCCTACTGGTTTTTGGGCCACCCACTCACGAAACTTGGAAAAGTAGTCAAAAGGAAAGTTGTAGGAGTTTCTTTCCTTTATTAATGCGAATAAAGAATCACTCATTTTTGATTTGTTTTGAAGAAGTTTTGATCAAAATAAGAAGGGTAATTTCGTACTTGAAATTCTAGGTAAAAAAATTGCTTTATTAAGAATTGGTGTTTTGACATAGCTATGATAGAAATTTGAAAAGGTGGTCAACTAGAATGTTGTAGCCATTAAAATTTCACATGGCATCAAAAAAATAAATCCTCTAGTTGAGTTCGAAATAAGAAAGAAAAAGTTAGTGGAAAGAGGAAGAAAAATGGAGAAACATATGGACTATTTATAAGCAAGATTTCACACCTCATCATTTTGTCAAGTCACATCATTCTCTTATATATATATATATATAATTATTATGTTTAATCACTTCACTCTTATATATATATGATTATATTTTTAAGTCACATCACTTTCTTTTGTACATATAATTATTATGTTTAGTCACATCAGTTTCTATATATATATATATATATATATATATATATATTAATTAAAGCTAAGACATGACAAGAGATAATGATGGTTAATGATTACAATCTAAGATATGACAAGAGATGAATATACATTTTTTTTTTGAATTACCTAGAGAACCAAGCTTCGCTTGTAAACTCTAGGGAAGTATGTGCCTGCCAAACACATACTTCGGGTACTTGTTACAGGGTTGTCAGTTTCGGGGTTCGAACTCGTGACCTTCGATCACGCAGTCCGGACCATCAACCAACTGCGCCAACCCTGTAATTATAAGATTATACATATTTATATATATAAGATTATTATTTTTAAATTTATAAATCGTCACATCACTTGCTAAACAAAATTAACATAAGATAATCTATCTTTAAGTTTATTATTATTTAGATAATTAACTTTTATGTATGTGTATATATGGTGCACAAAGATGAACAACGTTCCCCGACAACTTTCCGGTGTTGAATGATCGAAATTTCGAGAAACGTTCTTCGGTTCAATTTTCTATTTTTCTACGAACTATTTACCTTGGTAAACAAATTTTGAAACCGATTTTATCATCATTATTAATTTATTAAAATGAATTTATTTCCATTATAAAACCTACATGTTGAATTTTTAAAATTGAACAAATATTCGCTAATCAAAGCAGTGAAATTTCGAATCGTTACATATTCTTACATATTGAAGATAAATTATGAGTTTCATATCAATGTCGAAAAGAACTTCCTAAGTTGTCAAACCATTACAAGTATTGACTCTGCCATATGTTGCACAAACCCTGAATAGATTACAACTATAGTATCAAAATGTGATTTTAATAGTTGTAACCAAAAGGATATGTTCCATCAACCACAAATGCATTTTTAAAAAGAATACCAATATAGTTGGAATATAGCGAGCATTGTTGATAAGAATAACATGTAAATTTCAATTATCGAAACTAACATAATAGATTCATCACTTACTACGATTAAGATAGTTTAGATTTTACTTGCAAAATTATCGCCTGATATGACTTTGAGTTTTAGTACATATGTGTTGAAATAGAATTTTTTTTAAATGATGATCAATGATGATCTAAAATAGACTGTTAGTACATAACAATCAAAGTGTTCAAAGTCAGTGGGAGAAATACAGTGTTGTGGTTTTCAGATATGATCCAATAAATGATAGAAAGT
Source organism: Allium cepa (assembly GCA_030765085.1). Lineage (NCBI taxonomy): Eukaryota > Viridiplantae > Streptophyta > Magnoliopsida > Asparagales > Amaryllidaceae > Allium > Allium cepa. The sequence goes on from CM060943.1 coordinate 438,703,039, forward strand.
ATTGTTCAATGAGCAAAAGAGTTAAATAATTATTTTGATAGAAATATCAAATAGTTTGATTTTTGATCAAAATACATAGGAAAAGTGTGTACATAAGAAAAAACTACATAGGTAGTTAAACATGCCTAAAGGTAAACAAAAAAATTATTTTTATTAATGATGTACCCATGTTAAAATCATTATAGTTTGGTTGTTTAATACTCAATGTTGGATTCATAAATGATATCTTTTATAATCGATACAAAAGGATGTTAGGGTTTCCTAAACGGTTTACATAGACCACATTAAAATATTTAATATGGAGTATCTAAGATGACTTCCTTAGGCAGTAGTAATAGAAATTGTCATACACACCATATTGTCTACGATATCACATTTCGCTTATGTATTTGATACATAATGAAAATATCAAATCCAAATTAAGATCTCTATATGGTAGTTATCAGTATTATCAAGTATTTGCAAAATAGTAGATAATTATTTGTAAATACAATGAGCCTCTTAGGAAAAAGTTCTCAGACTCGAACTATAAGTGATATCGACTAATAATATGTTAATATTAAATTCATGTTCAAACCTTAGTTGAAGAGCTTTAAGTTAGAAATGTTCCAAATAAAATGGTTATCGCTGCTTGAATAGCTTTATAATAAAAGCAATATATGCATGTGTGTCCACACACGCACACATAAATTTATAACCGAGCTAGAGTGATTTCAAATATTGAGAATCTCATGTCACTTTTATATGATAACAATGTTGTGATACAGATCACGAAAGAACCTATACTTTACTAGAAGTCAAAAAAACATACTCCAACAGGTTTTACATGATAAAGGCAGTTCATCAACATCGGGGAAGGTTGATTGACAATGTTGATAAATAAAACGAAATAGCATACATATTCACTTAGGGACTAATCTGATTTGTTTTTAAGTAAACTAGTTAAGGGATTTGGAACAAGATTCCATAATCAACACCAAGTGTAAGTGGGAAGCTGATTAAGTAATTAATTTAAGAAATTTATCCCATTAAAATGACATATTATTTTGAATATTCCTAGTCAAGATGTTTCGAGACATGATATCGATACGTTCGTTGGCACTAGAGTAGGTAATACTCTCTCAATATTAGGCAGTGCATTACTCATGACCACTGGAGGCACCAAAGGGCTACTTACTGATGGTTATTGGATAACTATAAAATGACTCACTCAAGAGTTTTACATTGGTAAAAATAAGGTCAAATAAAGGATCTCGAAGTGATGATATTTCAAAGTTCTCTCGATTAGAGAACACCATTGAACTTCAATGTGGACACTCCACTATAATTATAGTTAAATCATCGCACGACATCCATTGAACGATTATAGTTGGGTTTGAGTTGAAGGGTTGAAAGTGTAACACTATTCAATAGGGAATTCATCTCCTCAGTTATTTGGTGTTAGTTTTATAGTCACTGTAATCAACTCAAAGTCAAAGTTTCCGGTCAGAACAATTTGATTAATAATAATTATTATTATTGAACCAAGGACTTTATGTTTGGATTATACAGGTTGAATGTGGATGACATTGGTATTTTGACCAAAAACATATTCCTTTTGTCCTAATGTGATATAGTTGTGATGAAGCGAATTGGTATAAATTGTTTGAACTGGGCCAGCCCACAGTGGAAAGAATGAGTGAATTTTAAAAAATTACCATTTTAGATCTATATTGGGTCTATGAAATCTAAATTCATTTAGATCTTATCTAAATTCTCTTTTAAATAAAATCTTTATTTCATTTAATTTGTAAATAAAGTTTCAAAAGCATTTGAATATTGTATAAATTCAAATGAATGTGTGTATCAAATACACCCATGTGTGTAGTAGTTGCTTATTAAAATAATTTTGAGAAGGAAACCTATTGTTTCCTTCTTTAATAGATGTGCAATCAATTGAGGGAGTATACTGCATTAATTGAAGAAAGAGAGAAACCCTTCATTTCTCTCTCTTATTAGATTGATAATATGTTAAATAAACATGTTAACATTTCAATTAAAAGTTTTATTAGGAATGCATTAGTTTAACTTAATTTTAATTAACTGCAAATGATTGTGAGCACCTCACACGCACTCGTGTGTATAGTGTAACTGCAACATACAAAAGTGTACAAAATTAATGAAAATATTGCTTAAGTGTTCGGATTTACACCGTAATAGAAACGTTTTTCCTCTATATATGTCTTTCCCGTCCTAAACATTAATTATATATATATGCACACATATATATTGTGTGTATATGTACATACATATATAACTAATGTTTAGCATAGCGGTTCAAATAAAATAGATTTCATTTTTATTACAAGCAGTAACAAGAATATTAAGATTATAAAAAAATTGTTTGAAACTCTACTATTATAACTTATACCAAAGTAATTTTGAAAACTTTGGTTAATTATAAATATACAAACATGTAATAGATAATATGTACATATATAATCATGTAAACTCAAGTACACATATAAACAAATTAAAGTTGGAATAAGATAAATAAATAGAAGGGGTTTGTGAAAAGAATCCTTGTTTTTTAAGCAAAGATTTAATTCCAAATTAGATGCAATTGCAAATCATGAAATATATCATTAATTTAATGTTTCTCCTTTTCTTTTAGTAAGAAGAGTTTATTTTAAAATGATTTGAAACATGATAATTGATTAGATTATCACTAAGCTTTATTTTTATGGCAACCTATGTCTAAATATTCGAGTGTAAACCTTTTTATATGAAAAACTGAATTCGCAATAAGAAAAATCCAAAGTTCAATTATGTTATGTTTTGGTTCTTTTTCTTAACAACAAAATCGAACGACATATGCATATATGGATTTGTAATAAGAAAATCTAGATTAAATAAACTAGACAAACAATCACATAGAACATAGAAAATTAAATTAAGAAGATCTAGATCTAGGTTAAATTAACTAATCAAAAAATCATAAATGAAAGAGAAAATGAGATATTATAATTCAAAAAAAAGATGTGAACTAAACAAAAGATTCTATGTTTTAACATGATAGACAATATAGTTGATTCAACAAAGTGAATAAAGGTATTCAAACCAAGGTTAAAATTCGTAAGTATGAACAGAGGGGAGTGATAGAGATTTAAGGAGATATGAGCAAATTACAAGATTTGTAAATATAGAATTATATACACATAAAATTACCTTAGCAAGAAGCCAATGATAGAACAATACCTAGATCTGACTGATCATTCTCTAGATTTGATAGACATTGCCCTTCATCACACCTTATTTTTGGCATCTCCTTAGATTTCAAATAAATCAGCATCCCACTTTGCAAGAGAAGTATGAACCAGCTTTCTTTAATTTGATTTGAATTTGTTTTGATGTTTTTTCTAGATGAAGTTTCGGTCATGAATGAATGATAGAGAAGAGGAAGAAAAAGAGAGGAAAATGAAAGTCATGTTCTATTTCAAAAATAAAAAATGAGGAGATTTTGTTTTAATAGAATTAAAGCAACCTTTCTCTTTCTCTTATCAAAACTTTCTTTGTTATTCCCTTTTTAAATTTTAATCAATCCAATTAATTGATATCCTTTTTTCACTATTATATGACTGGTCCAAGCATATTCATGATGTGCAAAATTTTAGAATAGAAGAAAAAACAACTTTTATGTAATTATTTAATTATTTAAACCATGTTTAGAATTACAATAATATCTCATATCCCTGTATGCAAATATAACTTTTAAATATGAATTTAAATAATCACCAACAACATTCAAAACATCAAATAAATTAACAATAATTAATATTTCATGAATATTAATAAATTTAATAAATTTACAACATTTTACAAATTAATTAAATTAGGCGGTTTTCGAAGAAATCCAAATTTGATTGTGCGACTCGAAGGTGTAAGTTCAACCAGTGATTGATATTAAATATTTCAAATATCAATGTTCACACGTCACCTTAGCCAGTGGTCTGACGGTTTGGATGAATTCATCGCTTATAGGTCTTTCCAATAAAATCAAATTTCGCAAACACTTAAGTGATACCTTTTAGTGACTGTTCGTCAAAACTATATCACATTGAACTTACAGAATTTGGTAATGGTTAAAATTCCAATATCGTCCATATTCAACTTTACAGTCCAAATACAAAGTTCTTGGTTCAATTATAACAATTTTTATTAACCAAAATGCTCTTCCCAAAGAGTTTGACTTAGAGTTGACTTCAGTTGACCATGATACTAACTTCATATAACCGAGAAGAGGTATTCTCTTTTAAATAGTATTTCATTTGCAATACTTCCACTCGACCTAACAATAGTCGTTCAATGGATATCATACCATGATTTAACTATAATCAAAGTGGAGCTTCCATATTGAAAATCGATAGTATTCTCAAGTTGATGGAACTGTGTAAATTAGTCACACTGATATTTTCTATTTGATTTTCGTTATATTAACTAGTAGAAAACTATTAAGTGAGTCATTCCATAATTATCCAATAACTATCAGTACATAATCCCTTAGTTCTCCCATAATATTCATGAGTAATATACTTCCCAACATTTGGAGAGCATTAGGTACTCTATTCTCAATAGATACATCAATATCCGGTTTCGATGCATCTTGACTAGAAACATTTAAAATGGTATATTTATTATCATTATGATAAATTACTCATTGTTACAACACTTTATAACTAATATCACAAAACACACTATTTATGGATTTTATATTAAATATACTTTTAATTAAATTAATTAATAGAACACGTTATATCAAGTATATAATAGAAAGAAAACATCTTTTATTTTGAACAAGATTGGTTATCGAGTTAGATATATGTAATAAATTACATAATTGCCCTAGGGAATACCCATAACTCTATCAATTTTCCACTTGCATTTGGGGTCAATTATGGAATCTTATTCCAACTTCTCCAATTGGTTTTCTCAAAACCAATTGGGTCGATCCCTTAATAAATGGGTATGCTATTATGTTTTATTTTTCCACTCGGTCAATCAACTCTCCGATGCTGATAAACTACCTTTATCATATGGAACAATTCGAAGTATGTCTCTCAACTTCCACTAAGTTTTAAGTTATGTTATGAACTATATTGTAATATTGTTATCATATAAAAACGTTATGGGATTTTCAACATTTGAAATCACCTTTGGCTTAGTTATAAATTTGTGCATTTATATTTTATACATCGTTTTATTGTGGCGTTACTCAAGACGATGTACTTAGCCTTTTTCACTAAAATGCCATAATCTTCTATTTGGAACATTTTCAAACAAAAAATATTAACTTGAATTTATTACTAACATATTATACTCAATATCATTTATGAAAGTTTGAGTCCAACTACTCCTTTATAAGGAGTTCTTTGTTTCTGTAAACAATTCTCTAGTATTCCATAAATACACGAGTATATCTCAAACAACCATGTAGTGACTTCAATTTGAATTTTTTCTTCATGTATCAAGTACATAAACAAATCACGATATCATAGACAATATAACATGTATGATAACTCTTATTTCCATTGCATAAGGAATTCATCTTATATGTTTCATATTAATGATTTTAATAAGGTGTCTTTGCATATTGATTTGTGACATTCCTTATATCTTTTATACTCACTATAGAAGACACCATTTACAAATCCAAGGCCGAGCATAAAAATATTAAGGCTGATTTTAATACAATTACATTGTTAAAATTAGTAATGTGTTGTTTACTTACAGTTTAGAAATATTAATGTACCTTTCAATGTTCTTTCTTATGAACACGTGCTTCCTCTGCATTTTGGTTAATAATCAAACTATTTGATATTTCTATCAAAATACTTATTCAATTTTTTACGCTCATAAAATGATACTTTAGTATCATTCGTGGATCATATCCAAAAAACCCACAAACTTAATATCACACTTACCGACTTCAAGACACTTTGATTGTTATTTGCAAACAAAGTAGTCTAAATCCATATTTAGAACTTTACGTTTCAACATATATATACCAAAACATATAGTCATACGAGGCGATAATTTTTTGAGTAAAATCCAAACTAACTTGAGCACATTGAATAATAAACATATTACGTTAATTTCAATAATTGAAATCCATGGTAATATTCTTATGAATGTGGCTCATTATATTCCAACAACATTTGCCTTTCTCACAAATATAGATTTATGGCCAATGGATCATATCCCTTCCGGTATAATTATCAAAATCACATTTTGATAATATACTTGGAATTTATTTCAGATCTGCACATCGTACCATATTATAGAGTCAACACTTTTAATTGTTTAATTAAACAATCGAAGATTATATTTTTTCCGACATTGATAAGAAACTAATAGTTTCTCTTCAATGTGCGAGAATACTTATTAGACATTCTAATGCGACGTGTTTGTTTAGATTGGTTAATTTCATTTCATCTCATAGAAATCTGTTTTATCGCTGCATAGTATTCAATTCCATATTACTACCAATAATTTCTCAAAGAAATTCCTTCATCACGAAGTTGGTATTTCCTGAAAAAACAATTGTTTCTCCATGCAATGAAATAGATATTCATAAACTCTTTTGAATTTTCTTTTATATAAAACTGATTTGGTTTTAGTTTACAAAAATTATGTTTAAAACATAACTCGGTCATCTAATGACTTCGTTCACAAACTTCTTTTAGGTCGATTCATATAAGATTCCTTATGAACCATTCTTACGTGTAGTTTTTCGACTCACACAACCTACAAAATCTTTAGCCTAGGACATGTTGGGTTTCTTATAAACTCTTACCTTATATGATTTAGTAAACTATTGTTTAGATGAAATAATGTTAATTTATGTGCTAATCTTAAGTACATGACCCTATATAAAGAAATTAACTCAACTTCACTCATAATTGATTGTTCTTTGTCCAACAAAGTTCGATCACTCCTTATTGATATATCATTATGTATCACAGGGAGGAGTGACGTTTGAGATTGAATCTTTATTCATTTTTGGGTACGTTCGGAACTCTTTCCAATATACTCAACTATTCGATCAAAACGAATCATTTTATTTTATTAAACATTATTTTATTCACTTTTGTTTAATAATCTATGATCTAATCATGGATATACCACATGTGTATCAAATACACATGTCCATGTCAGCGATACATAGGTGAATATAACCAAGTATGTGGAACCGATTTGGTATTAATAGACTTGTGATTGCATACATCAATATGCAATAATTTGAAGAGTTCATCAATTCTTATAATGCTCCGACTAAATAGGTGCATAGCTCTTAATTGTTTGAGATACAATTAGCCAGTATCATATGATTCATAATCACGTAATAAAAATTATTTCTCAAAGCTATGGATTAGTCTATAATTTCAGAATAATTATAAATAATTTTAAATACTATATTATTTTCCAATGCATCATTTTGTTATGAAAATAAGTACCACATTGTAGTTCTATTTCATAACGAATATTCATAATATTCATATTGAAATATAACTGTTTATTTTTAGTGAACACCAAAAAATAGTCTTTATCTCAGAAATAACGTTCACTGTGTTTTATGAAAACAATTTTAGTAACATGATGCAATCAATAAGTGTTATATGGCATGCTCCCACTACCTTCGCCATTGTTATAATAGCATATCAAATACGGAGGTCCATCATCCATTTAATATAGACTATTTATTTCATATATTGCAACAAGTTTACAATGGAGAGTTCTTTGATCAAATACCTTGAATACGTAGAAATAAATCTCAAAGAAAACAATTTTCTATACAAAATCACATTTTGAAATAGAAATCATATTTCTTATTCCAGTATTAGTTATCATATCACTATTATTACAATTCCCATTTTTAGTGTTTCTTTATGAAGCAGAAGTAGTCATTCACTTTCTTTGTCCCAACTGTATCTTACATTAAATTTACTCTTATACATTCGTTTTCCTTTCTAAATGGACCAACTATTCAAAAGAAAACCCTTATTACAATATCATTAACGAACTCTTTACAAATGTGCATTCGATTATCCTTAACATTTAAGGACATTAAATGTGTTGCGCTTTATGTGAACAGATCAAACTGAATTTCAATGATCGAGTTCTTAGATTTATACTATAGTTTTAGCCTTGTGTTATATTTAAAACAATATGATCTTTTATATAATCATTCAAATTGAATACTCGTTGTCATAGTACTGTTTATTGGCTTACTTCAAATGAACTAATTTCATCTAAGTATTTTACATTACGAATTGTGACCGTTCCCTAAATAACACTTATATGTGATAGTATATGGATCAAATATCCATAGTCTTATATAACTTTTAGAGTACAAAACTCTTAGAATGCAATACAGGGTCTTGGACAAATAAACAAATAAGCGACCAAATTACGGACGTATTAACTAGCTGTAAAATCAGGTGCTTGCATGGATGTCGAAACTTTCACATGTAACAAGCATTTATTAGTTTGTATATTTCATATTTCTATTTGTTAATTTTCAGTTCAGCTCATTTGTATATCTTAATCGATAAACATTTAGCAATAATTTTACATGCATAAAGTTATCAATGTAGATTATTGTAACATTATTTAGCATATGTTCTTACTATATTAGAAAGGCTAAATGCTAGCATTTCATTTTTCTAATAAGGCCCCCACTGTTCTTTCATGCTTATCCAAATCCTTATATGAAACATAGATATCTTTCGACTTCACTAGTAGGTGTTAGGATTTTTCTATCTTGAGATTCTGACCTTGATTTTGCTCAATAAATCATAACCCCACAAATGATGAATAACTTCCTATCAATTGTATCACATACAACTCTTAACCTATAATTCCTTATCCTAATCTCATTTTGACCTTGAGAATGCACAACAAATCGAAAGAGATTATTCACTCATACGTACCATATTGTAATGGCCTAAGTATAGTATATGTACCTTGAGTTTGTTCGACGGATATAGTTATCTTATCTTGTCCATTCAATATATTAATAATGCTACAAATAACATCCTTAGCTTGAGTTTGATCAACAACTAAGGAGTATGCAAGCATTCATTAATATACATATGGTAGAGGACAACATTATATTGAAGATTTAGAATCTTTATTATATTATATTGAGTGGTATCGACTTGTGGAATAACGTATTTCTTATGAAATACTCTCATGATTCAAGTGTTAAACACATATGAAATCATAGTATATACACATTTATGTATGTATTTATTTCTTAAGTCTATTTAATGTTTCTCAATGTTCCAACTTTAATTTACACAGTCATATTATATAAGTTTCACTATTATATAACTTTTATATTTTAATTAACTGATACAATAATCTCATGTGTTATAATATCAATTGAATCTTATTTAATTAATTCTAATTAAGTAACTCTTTAATTAACTTTATATTATTCCAATATAACATTTATGTTGAATATTTATATATATGGTATAACCTTTATAGTATAACAACTATATCTTATATATTTATGTATTTTTATTTCATTAATTAACCTTTAATTAATTTATTCAATTAATCAACCTTTAATAAATTAACCTTTAATTAGTTTATGTAATCAAACAATTTTAATTAAATTATATTAGTTTCAAATTTCATTTTATATATACATACATGTATACTTATGTTATCTTAAACACCTTTAAAATAACATAACATATATCAATATATAATACATGTATATAAGTATTAATTAATTAACTTATTTAATTAATCCATTTTATTAATCTAATTAATAAATTTTAAATTTTGAAATTAGTATTTAGATATTCTTAAACATTTTGAAAATATCATTATCATTTCAAACATTTTAAAAACTTATGTTACATTATAACTTTTATAGTAAACATATTTTTATTTTAAATTTAAATTTTAAATTTAAATCTTTTATTTTATTTTCAAAACAATTTGGAAAATTAGCCCAAGACCCAGCTCAAATGGGTCTTCTCTATTAGAGGCAACCTTTGGCCTCACATAGCCTTTTAGGTTATGCTGGTAACCACGTAGGGCATGGTACTTGATTATCCAATTTCAATCCAAGATATTACCTTTCTAGACAATGTACTAAGTGGGAAAGCTTAATTAGTTAGCCCTATTATGGTAATGTAGACCGCGTAGACTATTGGGCTCTGATACTATTGTTGGAATGAGGCCTGTAGCAACCCACCGCCCCGTACCCTTTGGGTTGACAATAAACCATACCTGTCCAAATCAAATTGTACGAAAGGGCGAATAACTAAGAGAAAGAATATCACATCGTTGACCTTTTAATTGACGAAAATTTAGATAAGGCTATTTAAGACTTGTGAAATATATATGTACCATATTCCTGTAGATAATTTTATAAATTATTTAAATTGTGAAAATTTTGTAAATATCACCTGGTCAATAGTCCTTCCTTATAATATTATTTCTGAATCAACCTTTTGATAATTTGTACTATGATTTTTGTATTTGCTGGATCTTTCAATCCTCTTTACTGATCCTCTTTCCCTTAAAAACATGAAGTAAACAATATTCCCGATCATCGGCATGAAATCCATATAGAAGTTTAACAAAACATTTTGTTATCCATATTACACGCGAAGATTAACAAAACATTTTGTTAACATATGATAATAAGTGAAAAGTAATTCTATAATTAAATACAGTTGAATGTCTTGAAACCCATCTTTGGTAATAATGAGAGATAGCTTGGAATTCAACTTCAATTATATTGGTGGATTATTAGAAATCCGATGGTAGAGAACCATAAATTCAATCAAGGATTTAATTATGAATGTTTAGAAATTCATCTTCTGGAGATAACTAATAGAAAGTCGATAATGATCGTGTAATAGAAGTCTAGAAATCATTGTCTGAAAATTCGTAATATAAATACAGTAACCTAGATTAGGGCATTAATGAATGAAATTTAAAAGTTAGAAAATCCCAAAACCAGATTCGAGTATTTGTGGATGATAAGCAGAAGTCAATAATATTAATAATCTTCTTAATAGAGATATTTAGCTCAGATTCGGGCATTAATGATTGAAGTCCAGTAATTAATAGTAATAATCTCGAAACCCAGATTCAGGTATTAATAAGTGAAGTCCCTCACTCAATAATGAAAGATCCAAAACCCAGATTCGAGTATTAGTAAGTGAACTTCCAAAATTCTTCTTTGATGATTAGTTGGAGGCTGTAGATTATTATTTAAACCTTCAGTTCTGTTCCTGGGGTTTTATCTCCGTCAACATGTGTCAACCCTTTAGGCCTTGTATGTAGTTGCTGTTTGATTTGCTGCTTCTCGAGCTTGGACGTCTTAGTCCATCATCTGATATGCCGCTTTTTGGGTTCGGATGTCTTACTCCATTGTTTGATATTCTACTTCTTGGGCTTGGGCGTCGTAGTCCATTGTTTGATATGCCGCTTCTTGGGCTTGGACGTTTTAGTCCATTATTGTCTGGTGTGCTTGGTTAGCTTATCCACAAGCAGGACCCAAGGACTTACCCAACCTCCCTCCAGGAGGCGTATTGACCTAGCCATAGTGTGGCACGGCCAAGGGCTTGTTGATGCTTTAACCTGGCCATAGTGTGGCGTGGATAAAGGCTTACTCTAACCTCCCTCCAGGAGGCGTCTTGACCTGGCTATAGCATGACACAGCCAAAGGCTTGTCGATGCTTTATCCTGGCCATAGCGTGGCACGGATAAAGGCTTACTCTAACCTCCCTCCAAGAGGCATCTTGACCTGGCCATAGCATGACACTGCTAAGGGCTTGTTGATGCTTTATCATGGCCATAGCATAGCGCAGATACAGGCTTACTCTAACCTCCCTCCATGAGGCGCTTTGACCTGGCTAAGTCGAAGTAGACAAAAACTTTGACCGTTTAAGGTAATGTCCAATTGCAAGGAGAATTTCACTCCTGGCCATGCAGATTTTTCCTTAGTAAAGTAGCTATTTATTGACTTCATCTAGGATCTTTTTACAAACCTATATATTTTTCCTTGTTTGAAAAAGTTGATTAGAATTCCTTCGAGTGTTCTGCATTGATTTGTTTCAAGACCATTCATCATATGGTAGTGGTAATAGGATCCTCCCTGATTCCTTTCATATTTAGGTTTATTCTTTTGTGATGACCAATAGTTGAATTCTTCCTTGGTTATCATATAAACGTTCTCAATTGATGCTATCAAATTGCATTCCTTAGGATGTCTTGACTTAAAGCTTGTCTTTTGAGGGTGGTTTCTGAATCTTTTATTACTTGGTTCTAGAGTTTCACCCTCAACGACTGGTTTTCTTTTTAAAACCCTTTGGAGTTCCTGTGTTGGTAGCATCCCACTTGTTTCTTGATGTCATTTGTGTGCAAAGGCATTGTAATCAGCCATCATTCCTTCTTCCAAGACTAAGCACTTTGTGTAATATTGAATTATTTTCCTTATTTAATCAAACAAGTTGTCGCTTTCATTTTTCTTTTCTCCTAAATCAAAGATAGGGGTGAAGCCAATAAGAAAAGGGTTTAAATTTCATTTATTTGGATCATAGGGTTCAACTTTCTTTTTCTTCGTGATCCTTAAAGCCTTCATTCTTGACATTTGTTCTTCACGTAGATTTGAACCATTAATTGTTCAACAGGAGAATCCAATTAGATGCGGTTTCCGAGGATCCTTGCTTGGATCTTTTGGCTTTTCCAATCATGATAAACTAAAGTCTTGAGTGGATAAGCTCGAAATAGAATTGGGTTAGAAGAAAATGGTGTTGAAAGTTCAACAAGATCGAAGGTTCAAGCCCTCCTTTTAGCGGCAAAATGTTAACAAGAAAACTTGTTAACACCCTAAAGTTGAATTTAAAGTGTAGGTAGTTCTCTTGTGACCTTCTTTCAAAAAGATGGATGTGGTCGATACTTCTCAATTAGGTTATGGTAGTTATAATCCATTCTATTTTCCTCAATTTTCCTCTTATGTATATTATGGTGGTAAAATCTCTTTCTTATTAGACCTTTCGACTTGGACGAAACACTGAAAATCCCTCTTATATTACCTTTCGAAACAGTTAATCTGCCAACCCCCCTTTCGAATCAGTTAAAGAGGCCTTAAGGATGGATTCAAAGAGTTAAGGATGTGGATTAGATTGATTGGTTTTGATTCTTTGGAAACTAACCTTTCGTCAACTTAAGAATAGAGATTAAGGCTCTAAGTGTATTGGGTAAACTAAGGGTTCCGACTCATTCTTAAAGGTGACTTTTTGACTCAGTCTATTCAAGAAAATTATAAATTGAATTTAGCAGAATTATCAAATCCATAAAATATCCAGAAAAATCCATAATCATGCTTCTATTAAAATCAAGTAATACAAGCTAAAAAAATTCCTAATCTAATTTTAGAATTATGGTTTACAATCTTAAGAAAATACAAGAGTATTGAAAGAATTCGGATCTCCAAAACCAGACTCCTAGGGTCTTATTTATAGGTGCGAGTTGACATCTTTCGACTCAGTGCTTTCGACCTGTTCAAAAAGTGGCTTCGTAGACCTCTCATCACCTTCGACACTTGCTCACTCTACATTGCATTTGAATGGATTTGAATGCATCCGTCTTCATCGAAAGGGGTAGATGCCTCGTTTCCCCTTGTGTTGCTTTATTGTTGCAAGTGAGAAGGAGCACAAGCTTTTGACTTTGTCAGCATGTACATCCTTAGGGTTTCGAAGGTATTGAAATATTCTGGATTTCGACGCTGAAGGTAGCCTCCGAAGACATATTTGCGGATAAATACGGAACCCCTCTTAGTTGTCAAAGGTTTCGATCGGTTCGAAAGGATTAGTTATGCTTTCGAAGGAGTTATTCCGATAAAATATTTTTCTGAGTAATTTGAATGAAGGTGAAACCTTCGGTTTCGAAAGGTTTGACATGCATGTGAGTGGATGTTACTAGCTGCCTTTGAAAGGTATTCCTCAACCCATTCGAAACGTCTTAATGCAGGTGAAAGCACCTCTTTCGGAAGGAAGAAATTGAAGTGCAAGGGTGATTTCAACCCTTTCGACCCCTTCGAAAGCTTGTAATGCATCCGACCCTGGCTGTAGCATCTCTTCGACTCCTCCGAAAGGCTTTGTTGGTGCTATATCTCTAGTTTTTCCTTCTCTTTTGTTCATCTTGCTTTCGACAAAGTTGAAGTGGGAAGTGGTGGTAACAATACCGGTAGAAAAAATAAAGTTTATTTCAGACACTACTGTGAAAGATCTAGTGCGTAACACGTTAAAAAAGATTCCTTATTCTAATTTCCTACTTTTACGCCGTTGTCGACACACCAGATCCAATAAGCGCCACATTACAAAGTTATAAGCAAAATAGATAAACATAAAGAGGACTATTTTTTTTTACACTGGATGAGCACAGAATAATGGTTCATTTTGCATCTCTGGGTACGTGACTGCAGGTGCATTGGTCAAACTAGAATAAAGTGCATTCCATTAGCTAAACAATTTTGAGACGTATTTGTTTCTTTCTTCGGCTGTATTATTGTTATCCCCATTGTTGTTTGCTTAAAAGATATTTTAACTGATTTTGCCTCTTCCTATAAATTTATTGTTACATTGTTTTTCTCTTTCCTTTCGGTTTTTTAGCAAAATCTAAATGATTTATATCGATTTTAAATTCAATGATCTCAATAAGATTTTGAAGGAACATGAGATGCCATTAGGTGATATTTTATGTTATTAAAAAAAGGTACATTTAACTTAGTGCAGTGTTCAATGCACGTCCATACGAACTCTACTTTATCCTTCAAAAAAGAAAAAAAAAATGCAACATGTTGACTAACTTTATCCAATCATTGACGGTATACTATCGATCGATGACGTTTTGTCGATGGAACATCGAATATAATGTCAAAGTCTAATGTATTTGATCAATTAGATCATGTCAACACAAGACAAGTGAGCTAATTGTGTAAAATTAAAACCGAGTAACATAAGCGCAAAATGGTGCGGACTTAACTCATTCATAAAGAATACTGAGCAATTTTACCCTGTTCTCTCTTTTGCATGTTTGTTGTGAGGTTTGTTCAAAAGACTTGCGTCCGAATAGAAGATATGGAAACGAATGCAGGGAGGATAGTGGTCGTGAGATTTAAATTAGTTAAACAATCCGATAGCTCAAATTCGTTCGTAGTCAAATTTCCATTCAATTTTGGACGCCCAAGCAATATTTTTGCTCCAATTTTTTTTTGAAGGTACAATTCAGAAATAAATAAAAACACAGCGACGACTTTCACTAGCAAATACCAGCTCCATTTTATATTCATACCAAACCCAATAATACTGAAGATTCCACTACCAGAACCTTAATTTTATCTATAAATTCAATCGTCCATCAGTCAATCTTCCGTCATTCAATCTTCCATTTTTCAACCCTAAATTAAGCGAATAAATTCGATGGCTCCAATTGCAGTTGGCGATTCAATCCCAGATGGAACCCTAGCTTGGTTCGATGAGAACGATCAGATGCAGCAGGTTTCGATCCATTCCCTTGCCGCCGGCAAAAAGGTTATTCTCTTTGGCGTTCCTGGTGCTTTTACACCCACTTGCAGGTATTTCCACAGATTATTATTTGGGGGTTTTGTATTAATTTTGCTGGCAAAAATTTTCTGTAGAATTTTTTTTTAAGAAAAGCTGTACATTTTCTTGTTTTTGTCGCCTATTAATGAGTATTATCTGATTGCAGTATGCAGCACGTTCCCGGGTTTATTAGCAGCGCTGAAGTGCTAAAGGCGAAGGGTGTTGATGAGATCCTGCTTGTCAGCGGTAAATTTTAAACTAAAATTTTGTTATTTTCTTTGATCTATTAATAGGGAAATATTAGAGCGCCCGATTATATTCGGGAATTTTAGGCGGAACCGGAGTTGGAACTAAATTTTATGAATAAAAAGTCAAACCATAGCATAGGGGAGAGGAACATGGAGCCAGTAGAAGGCCACATTCATTTTGCATGATATTAGCGGAAGTTAGCCTGGATATCTATCATTTTCCCTATTAGTGATTGCTGTTTGTAATATGTTTGATGATGCTATGTAGTTGTTGGATGGTATTAGATCCATTTTGAGGACTAACTTTTTTGAATTATTTTAAATAACCTTTTGATTAAGAGCATCTCCAACCCTTACTTCTTGTAATGTTCTAAAACAATTACATGGCATCGGTTGTATCACATTGTCCTATACAAAAAAAGAAAAAGAAAAATAATAATAATGTTAAATGACAAAAAATATAATTACACATTCCTATGCAAATACATTGTAAACAACTAAGTTTATTTTTACTTTGATTATGTGGCATGATAATAATTGTGGTTATTATTCAACATTGTGAAGTAGAATGTCTACTGCTAGACATTGTATTTCAAATGTCTAATATATAAAACTCACTACATCATGTTTCACAATCAATTTAAATTGCCATTGTAGATGCAGTTTTAACAAATTATGTCAATTAGCTATGTGGCACTAACTTCGCACTACAAATCCATTTGGGTCGGAGATGATCTAAGGAATAAATTCTTTTAGAAAGTTACCGGGGAAGTAGTTTGTAAGCTAAAAATAGAAATTGGTTACCATATATTTGGCAATCATCTTTATTGCGTTTTTCAGGGAAAAGCCAGGTCATAAGTCATTAAGTACTAAATCGTGTACCTTACTCTGTAAAGCTGACCAAAAACATAGAACAAGCGAAGTTTTAGACGATTACTTTGAAAATTGTTTGTAAAAAATAGAGTTGTGAAATGAGAATTTGCTAAACCACTTCTGGTATGGCTTTAACGTGTCAAAGCGTTATTCTAAGGTGCAACCCAGTGCACGAGGCTCCCACACGATAGCGGACTGTGAGAAGGTCGATAATATACGCAGCCTTCCCTCGCATTGCGAAGAGGCTGTTTTCAGACTCGAATCGGAGCGTCCAGATCACCATGCGGGTGATCTAACCGTTGCGCCAAGGCTCCACCTCTGTGTCAAGGCGTTATTCTCTTGTTAGAAAATATGTCGATTGACGAATGTTAAATGTGAAACCTTTATTGACAATTTTTCACCCCTTGCAAGTCATGTTGTCTTTTTGTGAGTCATGGATTTTATATGATAAAAAGAAAGACCACCCATACTTGTATGAGTGCCAACTATTTTGACAACTTGAGCTGATTTCATATGTCAAAAGCATGTTTGTAGAATTTCACATTAGTTGGCAAGTCTAGAATGCCTACTTAATCTTTTTTGTTTCTTCTTATTTTCTGCATTATGCTGTAAACTTGTAAGATCAATTCAGACATTCAGAATTGCAAATTAATTGAGCTTCATTACAGTGACGCAAGCTGTTAAATTTTCCTACAAAATGTAATACATCATCTGCTTGAATACATCACCATTGTTTTATTGTTGCGCCTTTATTGTATTGTCAGTTGCTAGCTAAAGGGACCATCAGAAAATCATCTATTTTATTATTGTTTAATTTTGTAACAAACTTTCGGAATTGAGTCACAGGCACATCAATGCCTACTTAATCTTTTTGATTTTTCCTTATTTTCTGCATTATGCGTTGAATTTGTAAGATCTTGTAAGATCAATTCAGACATTCAGAATTGCAAATTAATTAAGCATCATTACAGTGACACAAGCTGTTAAATTTTCCTACAAAATCTAATACATCATCTGCTTGAATACATCACCATTGCTTTATTGTTGCACCTTTATTGTATTCTCAGTTGCTAGCTAAAGAGACCATCAGAAAATCATCTATTTTATTATTGTTTAATTTTTTAACAAACTTTCGGAATTGCATCACAGGCACATCTATTTTTTGCTGGGTTATTTAGAAGTATGTTATGTTTGTCTAGGTTGCTGTATTTCTGGTGACCATACATGTTCAATTCATTTAAGATAAAAAATTTAGTCCAAGAAAATATGATATTGGTAAATCTGATTACAACTGGATTAATGCTTATATGCTAAAAAAAACAACAGCTAAGGACACACAGGTAATTTTGCATTAATAATGTTTGTACATTTCAACTTCCTGGCAAAACATGTTCAAATGTTTATGGAGTGTCTTTGCTGTATTTGCTACCCTCGCATGTGAAGTTGATTCATGTGTATTTTTCTCATTAGATGTAAGATGTTATAAACTGATTATTGTTTTCAAGCATACAGTCCTTTATGAAAGAGTTATCTGTCATAGCTTATTTGTTATTTTAAATCTAAATAACCACCCTTAAAGGATAATACCATAACCCCGAGGATTTGTTTGCAATAATGACAGTTAACGACCCATTCGTGATGAAGGCTTGGGCAAAAACCTACCCTGACAACAAGTACGTGAAGTTCCTTGCTGATGGATCAGGGAAATACACCCAAGAACTCGGCCTGGAGCTCGACCTAACTGAGAAAGGACTCGGTGTCCGTGCCAGAAGGTTTGCCCTTCTTGCAGATGATTTGAAGGTCAAGGTTGCCAACATTGAACAAGGAGGTGAATTCACCATCTCAGGTGCCGAGGAGATCCTCAAAGCTCTTTAAAACATCTACTTCTCTTGTCGTCCTTTTATGTGCAACAGTTGTATGTTATGCTATCTCTGTGTCCAATGTGTTTTATGTTCTGTGTTGTGAGTTTACAGTTCTAAACAAGGCTTTATTTGAAGAAAATTCATGTTGAAATTGGATTATCTTTGTTTTTGTTCTTGTCATATGGTGTCAAATTGCAGTATTCATGCTTGATACTCTCTGTATTTTGTCATCTGCGATAATTGAGAGTGTCGGTGTTTCTTATTCCAAATTAAATCTAATCATACTCGTCACCCTTTTAGACTTTCTCAGGCTGGAGAAGATCTTATTGCTGTTTGGTATCATTCGCTATTTAATTTGTATCGTATGATGGCTACAATTTAGGGGCCATTTGCCTTTGGTTAGATTTCATGCTATACATAGACATGCGTATGAGTGTGTCTACGTATGCATCTTTGTGTATACAAGCATATGTAAATATATAAGAAGGGTTCACAGCATCATTCTCCACGTCATTTACACCATCACAATTTTGAGTTACACAATTTGAAATCAAACAGGTAAATGTATTCTTTTTACATAACTCAATCATCTTCGAACAAAATTTATCAATATGGATAATGTTAAAGGAAATTCAATAAAATACACTTTCAAAGTTTTACAAATACACAGCCGTGCCTTCTAAAAACAATTTTTAAAAATCACCGTATTTTTGATTTTCAACATGTTTGCAGAAACAACTGCATATGTTTAAAAAAGAAAGAAAAAATATTTAAAGTTCTTGATTATAAATATTTACAGAAAAACCATGAATGTTTTCGTTTTTTCAAAAGATTTTTTTTTAAAGAAGTAACATTTTTTTTTTAATGTTGATCATGAAAACATGTAATTAATTTTGAATTTGATTTTCGTAAAAATAATATTTTTTTACAGGAAATAAAAATATGAATGTAATTTAATATATGTTTTTAAGAAGGGTAAATCATGTTCGAAACTTGAAAATAAGGGGATCCTAATTTCCACTAATATTAATGTTTGAGTTAAAGTTCAACCCATGTGGAGATAGTAATACAAGCAATCCGAAATGTAACATGGATTGTTTGGTGGAGTTTAACTGCTAACTATACATAATACGAAGTTAAGAATAAATGCGACGATTTGCGATCTATGACATCCAAAATCGATAAAATATCAAATGCAACTCTCGAATACCGCATACCTTCGATTATCGATTACATTAAAATAAAACCATCAACACAATCCATGCGATAAAAAATGGTCTCACCGCGGTAGGATAACATCTAATATATTGAGATGTACATGCACATAAACATGTTCAACATAATATTATACAAAATAGTGTATAAGAAATCAATAAATAAAGCCATATTATTAATAATCGGTGTACACAAATCCCTATAAATACAAACTTTCAAATAATACAACTATAACCCAATAGCCTCACATATAAATAGAAGTGTCTGCCTTGTACAAAAATTGAGCTATATATATATATATATATGTATGTGTGTGTGTATGTGTGTGTATAAGCAATGGTCTCCATGCTTCAAAATGACCAAGAAGTCCTACAAGCATAAAAAACATCTAACTCGTCTGAGCACTCGAGTATTGTTAAAGTGAGAAATAAATTGAGACAAAATGATGGTCTGATTTAAGTTTTTGTAAGGGAAAACTATCTCAAAATGTTGTACTTACAAACTTGTGCATGTGTGTACACGCACATCCAACATGAACATGATACTTGGAGGAATCATACCTCACCCATATCCTCTCATACGACAAGAAGTTAGCACGATATACCATATAGTGTAACACTACAACAAAGTATACTGATCTATTAATAATATCAGTAAACATGGATGATAGCACTAGTAGCGGCAGGAGTTACCAAACTTACTATGCCACGGGTTATCCAACTTAGATTAAAACTAACATTACAAAACACAATATGATCAAGAGGCATCTACACACCACTACTAGCAACGCATATTGCATTTAGACCTATCAAAATTAAAAGAGTACTATGGATCGTGTAATATGGATATATGATAATACAAAGTATAGTGATGATAGAAATACAGTAAATAGTGTGGAATATAAAAACAGTATAATAAAAATAACACCAGAGATTTTTATCCTGGTTCGGAGCTCCGTCCTACATCCAGTCCTAAACTCCTTCTGGAATTTCACTAAAACAACAACCCTCACTTAACCCGGAGAAACAGGTCTATACAATCCCTGAGCAACCGAACAGGGACCTGAGCAGTAGATCATGATTTCATCTCAGCGGCCGAAGAGGACTACACACGCTTGAGCAGCAGAACATGATTTCAACAAATACAAAAGATTGTTTTGACCTTGTGTGTTCTAATAACACAGATTTGTCACTCGTAGTACACCCATCCTATAATCGTTTCCTCAAGTATGATGTGTGTAGTTGAAGATTAGGAAGTTTCAAATTGCTTGAAGAATATGGAAATGAATACGTATGCAATGAATGTATGAATTCAAGAGAGTAGTTAATTCAGAAAATACGATTCAAGTATAAGAAAGTACGTGAAGTGATTTGATCTTGAAATTCATGCATGTATATAGTAATTAAGGAGTTGCAACTGTTGGTGAAGAGAATTCTGCGAATAGCAATGGTTGCAACCCTTGGGGAGGAAGACAACAATTCAGAAAAGTGGTGTCTTTTCATATAAAACGACAGTTGCAGGATTCAGTCGACTGAATACAGTCAGTTAGTCGACTGAATTTAAAAACATGCACAATGAATGTTAAAATGCATAGGTTCAGTCGACTGACTGTATTCAGTCGACTGAATTCTACTGTTAAGAAAAACTACAGTAGCTCATTTGGTTAGAGTACTAACCTTCGAAACTAGTGACCTTGGTTCGAGCCACACTCCATGCGTTTTTTGAAAACTTGATTTTGATTAAAATATGCATGCAAGTTTATTTGAATGTGAATGATGATTCTGGGAAAAGATTTTAACGAAGCACTAAACTAGACTTTATATACACATATGATGGCTCTTGTTAAAATATATAACTATACAAACCATATATTGAGCCGATGAGTCTGGATGTTATCGTTGTCGTAGATTCGTGAATTGTTGTGTCTTGTCAGCTATCAAAATCCATGATCCAACATTCTCCCCCTTTTTGATGATGACAACTTCATTCGCTACGAACGAATCTTTGACAAGCTTTATTGATCTTATCTC
Organism: Allium cepa; assembly: GCA_030765085.1. Classification (NCBI taxonomy): domain Eukaryota; kingdom Viridiplantae; phylum Streptophyta; class Magnoliopsida; order Asparagales; family Amaryllidaceae; genus Allium; species Allium cepa. The sequence goes on from CM060943.1 coordinate 438,724,884, forward strand.
TCTCACTGGATATATTCCTGTAATTGTGCTATAGATTTGTCCCCCTGAACCAATGCTATATATTCCTATAAATAATTAATCTTTTCTCCCCCTTAATTTGTACTTGCATGGTTTATTTCTGCAAATAGTGTTAGAGCAATATCTTTCTCCCTCTTTGTCATCGACAAAAAGGATAGCTTATATGAAGGTATAAATTATATTTCACATAAGTGTTAACAAAGAACAATATAAAACAAAATAACTACTACTTATAATGTAAGATATAAGAAAAAATTAATATTTAAAGCATGCGATACCCAAGGTTCTTATAATTTTCTAATTTTTAAGAAAGCATACCCATTTGGGTGTGGTCGAACCTTTATAAATATAATTTTCATTATCACTACCATATCAAGATAATCATCAATGTATTTTTCTCTATTTTTCCAATTAACAGAAACCCAAATATTTAGATAATTTTTATTCATATTTCTCATCAATGATTTTGTACTTATAAAGAAATTATAAACATTATTGGTCATAACAGTATTTGAATTTCTATGAAAATTGGATTTAAACTTTTCTTGTAATCTAGTACAAGCACTAACATACTTTCTATATATGAAAGCTTGTCTAGTGCTACTTCTACGATCTGTTTTAGTATATCCTAAACCACTTTTATCATGTAAAGGTCTAAAACTAGACAAAATCATGTTTAAATTGTTTTGACTTTTATTAAATTTTGTGACTTTAGTGTTAAGTTTATCAAATTTAGCTTTAAAGTCACAATTATTATTTTCAAAAGAAATATCACTGTTTTTCAAAATATCAATTTGCTTATTTAATTCAGAATTCTTCTTTTTTAACTTACAGTTCTCATTTTCGAGAAGAAAAATTCGAGATTCTGAATTATCTAAAGATGATTATAATAAATCATTTTGTCTTTTCAAATCCGTAATTTCTTCTGAAAAATTTTCTTTTTCTTTTTCAAACACAGTATTTTGTTCGTCTAGAAAATCTTTGAGAGCCTCGAAATTATTTTTCAAAACACCCTGTTGATTTTTAAATCTAATTTCTCATTTTTCAATTTCTCATTTTCAAGTTTGATTGATTTCATCTTTTCTAAAATAAGAAAATTAAGCTTTGAGATCTTATCGCTTATACTAACTAATTCATTATTCTCATTTACTGAAATTTGTAAATCAGAAAGTACCTTTTACAGTCCTCATTGGCCGTTGCTCTGATAGTTTCAGGCTTTTTGCTTGCTGTAATTCGACCGGATCTTTTTCTGACCATTATTCTATGACGTTATGACGATCGATAGAATTTCAGGCTCTGATACCAATTGAAAGCGTGTAGGACCATGTAATATGGAATAGTGCGAAATAATAAACCTGATAACAGATAAAAGTAGTTAAGTAAATGAAATAATAAATGAGCACATCAGAGATTTTTATGCTGGTTCGGTGCTCCGTCCTACATCCAGTCGCAGACTCCTTCTGGAATTTCACTAAAACAACAACCTTCACTTAACCCGGAGGAACAGTTCTATACACCCCCTGAGCAGCCGAACAAGGACCTGAGCAGCAGAATAGGATTTCGCCTCAGCAGCCGAAGAAGACTTCACACGCCCGAGCAACAGAACATGACTTCAATAAATACAAAAGATTGTTTTGACCTTGAGTGTTCCAATAACACGGATTTGTCACTCGTAGTACACTCTTCCTATAATCTTTTCCTCAAGTATGATGTATGTAGTTGTGTGTATATGAAGATTATGAAGTTTCAAATTGCTTGAAGAATATGGAAATGAATACGTAAGCAATGAATGTATGAATTCAAGAGAGTAGTTAATTCAAAAAATATGATTCAAGTATAAGAAAGTAAATGAAGTGATTCGATCTTGAAATCCATGCATATATATTGTAGTTAAGGAGTTGCAATTGTTGGTTAAGAGATCTCTGTGAATAGCAATGGTTGCAAACCTTGGGGAGGAAGACAATTATTCAGAAAAGTGACCTCTTTTCATGAAAAACGACAGTTGCAGGATTCAGTCGACTGAATTTTAAAACATGCACAATGAATGTTAAAATGCACAGGTTCAGTCGACTGACTGATTCTATCCAGTTGACTGAATTTTTTTGTTAAGCAAAAACTGCAGTAGCTCATTTGGTTAGAGTACTTGCTTTTCAAACTAGTGACCTGGGTTCGAGCCCCGTTCCATGCGTTTTTTTAAAACTTGATTTTGATTAAAACATGCATGCAAATTTATTTGAATGTGAATGATGATTCTTGAAGAAAGATTTTAACAAAGCACTAAACTAGACTTTATATACATATTTGATGACTCTTGTTAAAATATATAACTATACAAACCATATATTGAGCCGATGAGTCTGGATATTATCGCATTCGTAGATTCATGAATTATTGTGTCTTGTCAGCAATCAAAACCTATAATCCGACAAAAATATGACCCAACCCATTTACCCTACTTTTAAATGGGTTGGGTTAACCCATTTATTAATTTTATTAAATGGATTATGAGTTGGGTTGACCCATTTTAAAAGGGTCATAAGTGGATAATCCATTTACCTATTTATTAAAAACATTAAATTTTAATATAAATTTGAAAATAAGAATTTTGAACGTACAATATAGTCTTTCATGAAGACTGACAGTTGTACTTAGAAAATAATAGGCCACAACATCCTCATATTTGAACTTCACCTAATGCAGCAGCCGCTATTTTTTTTGTTCAGACTTCAATAACTTCTTCATACTGAATCGGAATCAGGCGAGACTTCGACCGATTAACTCTCACCTAAATTACGGATAGTATGAAACACTTGGATACTTGATCTTATGAGTGCATACTGTAGTTCTCCAATGAGACTGACAGTTATACTTCGAAAATAATAGGCTACTACATCCCCCTATATAAACTCCGCCTAGCGCAGAAGCCGCTATTTTTTTGCTCAGACTGCAATGACTTCTTCATATTGACTCAGAATCAGGCAGGACTTCAACCGATTAACTCCGACCTAAATTACGGACAGTATGTAACACTCGGATACTTCGTCTCCAAGAGGACTAACAGTTGTACTTAAAAAATAGCAGGCTATACCACATCCCCATATTTAAATTTTGACAAAAATTAGAATTAAAATTTTAATTTTTTATCGGAATTCAAAACATAAAATTAGAATTAGAATTATTTTTTATTTATTTGTTTTTTATTAGTCAAATCAAATTTAAATGGATTAAATGGGTAACCCGCTTAATAATCGGGTTGGGTCATAAATGGTTTGGGTCATAAATGGGTAAAAAAGAATGAGTTATAAATGGATTGGGTCAAACTCGACCCAATCCATTTTGTCCCAACCCAACCCGTTTGACATGCCTATATTGCATGGAGCAACCCACATGTGCGACCCTCATATTTATATCTACTCCAGCCTCCTAAGAGTCCATAAACAGAGAGGAACATCCCCATTTGGTCTTACTGTTACACAAGGGCCCCTACACCACTAGATCCCCACTCTTCTCCGCTAAAAAAATCGATAGTCGATGACGATTTCATTAAGGGGTTGCATAGAAAATCAAACAGAATGGTAAAACTAGCTCAACTAGGCTTTTTCAAGGGTCCTAGTACCGACCTATTCTGAGAAATTTCACATCGACAACCTCAACTAACCCTAATCCAAATTTATCACATCAGAATCTCCCACTTTGTCCTACTCAGATCCCTACGACAATACATAACAAGCAATCGCCCACTTCAAAGACCCTAAACCCTTGTATAAGACCGTGGAAGGCGTTTATTGTTGTGGGGCAAATCCCTATTTCTGCCCCATTTACAATTCTATAAACCGATGCATTTTAGCTAAAGGGGATGTGCTAAGGTGTCAAATTCAATGGTAGATGCAATAAAAAAAGGGGATAGCTCCATTGTAGTGTATGGGCATTTCACTAGAAGGACAAACTTTGCAGTCCAATTAGTTTCTAGGACACACATCCACAGGAATTAATTTTAAGGCCAAAGTCAGCAGAATAATTACTTTTAAGGACAAAGTCAACAGTCCAATTACTTTCAAGGACATAATTTCATAGGTTTTTATGCCTTAGAAGCTAATTATTTTGCATTTTGTCCTTAAAAGTATCATAGAAACTAATTGCACATGCTAAAGAGGCCCTTATGACTAATTTCCACTTAGATCCCTATGGCAATACATAACAAGCAATCACCCACTTCAAAGACCCTAAACCCTTGTATAAGACCGTGGAAGGCGGTTATTGTTGTGGAGAAAATCCCTATTTCTACCCCCTTTACAATTCTATAAACCGATGCATTTTAGCTAAAGGGGATGTGCTAAGGTGTCAAATTCAGTGGTAGATGCAATAAAAAAAGGGGATAGCTCCATTGTAGTGTATGTGGTGGGTTCACGTCTATATTATCGTTATTTCAAATTATGCGTGTGTATACACATACACATTGATATATTAAAGATATCACTCGAAGTATATTAAAGATTATGGATCTTTAATGTAGTTGCTCTCTATCATTTATATATTGATAGATTACTTACATATACACTAGTTATTGAGCAAACTCAAGTTAGCCTGTTATTTATAGTATTATTGATATATCGCCTAGGTGAGGTAAGTTACATGCATGTATGTTTTGAGTAAACTCAAGGTATGTGCATGAGGCTTAGGCCATCAAGAAATAATTGGTAAAAGAGAATAATCTTTCTTGATTTATTGAACAAACTCAAGGTCAAGGCCAAAATATGGGCAAAGATCACGGTTAGTAGTTGTATATGGTACAATCGATAAAGAGTTATCCATTTCTTATCGGCCTATGATTTGTTGGGAAATTTCAAGGTCAGAATCCTAATCAATGTCCTTTTCTCGAAACATTTTGGTCGAATCAAAGGAAAAAAATGGCAGCTAAGGTTTCCTTCCCAACATCGATCAAGACAAACCTCGCCTCTCGATGACGATTCCAAATCTAGAAAGTTGCCCGTAGGCTTGTCGACGGATGCTTTTGGATGCGGATAGTGCCATATTCGCATCCGTATTCGAAATCATTTTCAGATATCAGATATCCACATCTATGGGTGCGGATGGATATCAGATAATTATCCTATCCGCTAGCAACCAATAAATCAAGAATTATAAAAGAATTTTTTTAGTTTAACATAAATATTTTTCAATCCTATTGATTATAAAAGTGTTAAAATTAACAAATATGATGAAAATTAATAGTTTCAAGCAGTTAATAAGCATTAAGCGCATATAATACAAAATACCAACTTAACAAATAATAAATGAATATCATTCAGTGCACCAAAATGCGCATAATTTGAATTATAATTTTAACAAAAACCGGATGGTTAATTTTTGGAACCGGATGTCATAGTATCCACATTCGTTTTTTCGGATGTTGGATATTTATCTGCTTTTTAAACGCGGATGCGGATGAATTTCAGATTTTTTGGGTATTCATTGATAGCCCTGTCTGCCCGATCTTCTCCAAATGACGGGTTCACATAAGTATGCTCCAAGAGAGAAAGGCGACAATAGCTAAGGACTGATCAGAGCAATAAAAAGGACCAATTTTATGGTCAATGTAGCAGTCCCAACCTGTAAGACCCAATGTGAGTAATTTTACAGAGCTTCCTTCCCTTAATTCAAAAATTTGGTCCAAACTGGTAAGGGAAGGCTCTAAGACAGGGTTCAAATGTAGAAGTTTTGAAGGCTCCAAAAGCTTAGAACCAAATAGTTCCTAAACTAGAAGTGCCAAATTTTTCTCCAATCTCTTACTTTTCTCCTTTGGAATTCAACAACTTGAGATGCACCAAAATGAATTCTTAAATAATGGACAACGCTAGGAAGAAATGGGAAAACATAATTGCTTTGTATAAATATGGTTCCAAAACCATACTATGATCAATTCAAAACTCATGTAGCAAGGGTGTGGAAACCTAGCGGTGAGTATCATATCTTTTCTGAGGACAACGGTTTTTACTGAGTTAAATTTGATAAATAATAAGATTGTGACAAAGTTTGAGCAAACGAGCTTTATTTTTATATTGAACGCATGATTATCACAAAAAATGGAAATTGGTAATGAAACTCACAAGGGAATTCTTCAATCGATCCCAAGTTTGGGTTCGATTACCAAGTCAAGATTGAGATTTATAACATGTAGAATATAATAGTTTATGATTTTTGTTTGATGATAATACACGCACATGCACATATATTTTGTAAATATGTTTGTTATAGTACTATTGCAATATCACATAATGAAACAAATCATAAATTCATTTAAATAATATTTAATTCAAAATTTGATTTAAATAAATATTTTATTCAAAATTTCATTTAACAAATATTTTATTTGAACAAGTATTTTATTATAGTTTCAAAAGTACACATTGGCAGCACAGCTTCCACTATACATTTTCAAATACAACACTATTTCATACTCTCATATACAACTCACTCACTCACACACATTCAAATTTGATTTGCTATCTTCTTGCTTTAGCTTATGTTCAGTCATCTGCTTTTCCTGTCAAATAATAAATAATATAGTAAAAAGAAAAAAAAAGACTGAAATTGAAAAAATAAGAATGTAATTACATATAACGTTGCTTCAGTTAATTGGGTTGTTTATTTTCATATTTTAAATCTGGAATCAAAAATAAATGTAAACGAGCAGTATATGACATGCATAGTATATCACTGTACATGCCATAAGACCATGCTCACACAAAAAACACTTTTGCATCAATAAATTTCAAGGACAAATTCAAAGGTCAAGCCCGTAGGCTAAAAACAATGCAAGTGTGCATGAGGTCAACCCCAAGCAACCTCGAGCTCAAATTAAGTGCATCAAGCAGTGTACATAGGTGTAGCCAGGGTTCAGAAACACATACATATAAAGTCATGTGCACCAAAATCAAGTGCACAGCAAATACAGTAAGAAATGTGCATCACTAAACAAAATAAAAGCAATGCAACGAGACAACAAAACATGAAATGTTGTAAAACATACATGCTAATTAAACATGCACATAGCAGTAATGAGCAAGAAGATAGATACAAGCAAAAGAAATACCACCAGTGACACACACACAGAGAACTAGGCAAGTGCACACAGAAGGATGCACACGTTCAACACAATCAGAATTAAGACATGGTAGGGAAAGCTATGGCAAGCGAAGTTCAGCATGCATACACATAGTAGTTCATCATCAATCAATGACATCTCAAGCACTATAACAATCATATCATTCTAGACTGACCCAATACATCATCGATGCAATTCTAGCTTTGGTGATGCAGCATCAAACTACAGTAGAGCAGTGAACTTCGAGCACTGAGTAGCATCCCTATAATCAATTTAAGCAAGCACCACGTTTAACAATAGCAATGCCAAGGTTGCATTCCATTTTCTGGAAAACCAAACATACTGCACCATGGCAGCAAATCAAAACAAGTGGCCTCAACGCAATGGTTTTGGCATCGAAATGAAAGGGATAAAGCATTTTATACTAATAGCACAACCCAAAATTTTACAAGTCGCAACTCATCACAAACTCCAGAAAAGCAAACTTCCGACAACATCATCAAACCCGTCCATCTCAATCAAACAAGTGTTTAGATTCCATCAATGAAAAAATCAAGCAATCAAGAATTATTTTGAAAATATGTTATGACTGTAAGAAGTGAAGATGCACAAAAGGTCATGAAAATAGAAAGAAAAATATATGCAAGTTGAATATATCAAGCGGGAGTAAATAAATTTTATATATCAACATTAAACAAGTCTAAGATCAGATGACCATCAACTAGAAATTCGAATAGCTAATGAAAGAAAATTGAAGAATAAACTAAAATTCTTAAACATAAATATAGATATTCAATCCCTGTGAAGTGAACCTAAATCATCACTAGTAATTGCAGTCGAGTTTAAAGAAATATAATAAACCTAAAACAAAAAATCCAAAATCATACCAAAGAAACAATCAAAAAATTGTTCGACTCATTAAAGCAGTCGAACTTATAAATCATTACTATTTGAAGAACGCATGCACTAGAGAAGAAGGAAGTGATTCAAATCAAAAATTCAAGCGGTGGCTTCAATTCAAAATTCTTAAACCCTAATTCAAAGATGAAGCAAAAGAGGATCGACGTGGAAAACAGAGCATGAATGGGCTGCAAAATTATCACTCTAATATTATTATTTTGGGCCATATTCCTTTTAAATTGTGCTGTGTTAGAAAATAAATTTATCTAGGGTTTCTTCTTTTTATTTAATTGTATTTTGTTTCTTAAAACTTTGTAAAACTCTAGTTTTTAACTAGGTATGAACTAAAGGGCATAGTTTGAGAATTCGCAACTCGGGGATGAGTTGTGGTAAGATTTTGAGCATAGGGTTTGAACAATTAGGTTAGTCAGGGTCGTGAGTTTATTGGGTCTGTAAGCGTCGATTGTTTAATTCTTAATAGAAACCTAGCAGTAGAAGGTAGATTTTTCCGAAGCTGGGTAAAATTCTATGTCGCTTTTATTTTTGCATTTACTCTATACTGTAGTTTTTTATATTATTTTTGTGAATTTATTATAAACACTATTAACCCCACCGTAGGGTTAATTCAATCCTACAAGTGGTATCAGAGCTAGGTAGAAAAAAATTCACTTTTTTAACCATGGCTAGCTTTATCAATGCTTTTTCTAAAGAACAATTTATTGCTAGGATACCCGTGTTTAACTACACTGATTATTCATATTGGAAAATTAGGATGAAAGTTTTTCTAGATACTATAAATGCATGGGAAATAGTTGAAACTACTTATAATCTACCTACGTTAAATATAGGTGATAATGAATTTTCTAAGCCAAAAGATAAGTGGGAACCTAATGAGCTTAGTTCATATTAGGCTAATGCAAAAGTTGGGAATTCTATATTTTGTGCTTTAGATAAGATTGAATACAATCGTTTTTCTCACTGTCTTACTGTGCAGGAAATTTGGCATATGCTTGAAGTAACTGTAGAAGGTACATCGTAAGTCAAGGAAACTCATTTAGCCATGCTCAACAAAAAATACAAGAATTCCGTGATGAAAAACGATGAAAATATGAAGAGATATATGGAAGATTTTCAAATATTGCATTGAAATCCAAAATGTAGGGAAAGCTTACATAGAATTAGAGATGGTTCGAAAAATTCTGAGAATCCTCCCAAGAAGTTTTAAAGCGAAAGGGACTGCAATTCAGGAATCCGAAGACTTAAAAAAGCTTAAATTGGAGGAACTAATAGGAAATCTCACTACACCATAAATGATATTTTGATACGGCTAAAAGCTGTATCAAAATATGCCGAGCTTAATATTTTGATACGGCTAATAGCCGTATCTAATTGATACATTAGATACGGCTATTAGCCGTATCTAATGAGCCGTATCTATCAGATACGGCTATTAGCCGTATCTAATGCGCCAATTAGATACGACCATTAGCTGTATCTAATTGACATATTAGATACAGCCGGAAGCCGTATCTAATTGACAAATAGGCAGCGTCTACCGAACCAATTAGATACGGCTAAAAGCCTATCTAATTAGTCAATTAGATATAGATATATAATCAATATCCAATATATAATATTATAGACCTATTCGTATCAAATATATAATATTATAGACCTATTCATATCCAATATATAATCAATAATCATTCCGAGACATCAAAACAAATAATATTATAGACAGTGCACATTCAAATGATTCAATAATCCGCATTGCAGTGCGTAAAAATTTAACAATATCATTACATAATACGAAAAATACTACACGCTAGCGTTTAGCACATTAATATATCGCAGTAGCGGATACTAGAAAACACTATCGCTCCAGTACCAAGATCCAAATACACAACAATAATACAAATGTATCACATTACTACATAATACAAATACACAACAAGCCTCTGTTATACTGTGTTGTTACGGCAACCACTGCACAATGCAAAGCCAAAGAGCTAACTCCTCCAGCCCAAAACATCTACACAAGCATTACAAAATATTAGTACATCTTTAGTTTTAGGAGTTAACTATATATATATATATTGTATTTCATAAACATGCAGAATTATTTTATCATATTTTTGAACTAAAGTTGCAATGTGTTGTGTATATAATAATTTGTATGATTGCTTATGCTTCATTTTCAAGCAGAATTTATTTTGTCTATTATCTTATGACATCTCCACTACAATTGATATTAAATTAGGAAGTAAATCTTTGTTGATCAATATAATAAAGGAAAATTAAGCAAGTATACCGCTTTTAGAGACTTATTATGGAAACAAGTCTATTTTGAAAGTATAGCTAACCTTAGCTATGTTGCGCTGGATCGTGGGAGCATGATATATAGTAATGAAGTGTTGGAGAATGACTAACCATATGCAAATTATCACTTTTATCAATAAATTCAAGAGTTTCTCATTACTTCAATTATCAGTTATGAAAGTATAGCTAACCTCAGCTAATTATCTTTTTGTTTAATGTGTCGTACTAATACAGGCATATGAATGGTTTGGTGTACAAAAGTAATATAGTATGTGAATGGAAGAATTTATATGTCTTACTTTTATGGTCGCAATGATGCTTCAAGACGAGGAGGTCTAGCCTCTGTTGATCTATTTATTCAGATTCCGCCACATCAAAAATTAAATAATTAACTCTTTCGATTTTTGCCAAGAAACTTGTACTTTGAACATTTTAGAAGTGCACAAGAAAAATCGCTTATTTGGTGAAAATCAGACATGTTTCTACAATAACATTGCATTAATTTGCAGACAACATAAGAGTTAGAGTTGTGTTGTGTATTCCCTTTTGTTAAGGAGTGACTGTCTTTAAGAGTGTTGTCTTTGTTTTCAGCCATGTTGTTGTATCCTATTTTGTTCCAGTAAAAATTTAAATTTTCTGTTGTAGTTCATTTTTTAATTCATCCATCTGTCTCTGCTTATGATTTGATCTATTATTTACTCTAGACCGACAAAACATGAAATGAACAAGCTGAGGAGGGAGACTGATGGTAGGAAGGAAAGGGGCTATGTATTGAATGAGAAATGCTTTACCTTTTGAAATACTTTAAAAGCAGTTTTTGAAAACTGGAGTGGACGGACGGTTCAACCAAATACATCGTAAAGCTTGAGCCAATCCGGCCCGTACTTCATTTAAACCTTAATTTACATTAAACCGTGAGAACCCCATACAACAACGGTTTTATTCTGAAACAAATTAACCAGCTTCATTCCATATTTTGCTTTCAGCGAAGGTTTAGTTTTCAAAGAGTCTTCATAAAGCAACCTGCATTATAATGCAGACTTGTTGCATATTCAGAAATGCAGGGTCCCGTATTTAATTTTAAACGTGGGAAACGAGGAACTTCTCCTGTTCTAGTAAGTGTGGGATAATTGAAATAAGCCTTTTCATATTTTTTATATACCATTATTTATCAAAACTACAACGCTTGTCAATTATCCAAATTGGTAGGTTTTGAAGGCTGTATACTTCAAGCTTAGGTTTGACTCCTATACAGATCAACTTCTTTGAACTAAATTTTATTAAACATAATGCTTGATGTGTTAAACTAATGTCACTTACAACTAAAGTTTATATCTTCTGTAGGTTCAAGTATCTTAAGTTAGGCTATTGTTTATCCTTTTTTTACTTCAAACCTGGTAAGATTTTGGCATTTATTCAGAATAAAATCATGAATACTAATCAGTATGGTTTTCATGATTCGATGTATGGTTTGTTCTTCAAAATTAGGTGTAAAATTATCATCAACTTTATTTGGCTTTTGGTTGTGCATCTTAGTTATTCATCTCTTGTTCTTTAGTACTCAAACACTTTGGAAGATTGTGATGGTTTTTAATTTCAGAAAAAGAAAATAATATTTAACGAATGCGGTTAATTTTCATTTTTTGTTATATGCTACTGTGGATCTAAAATACAGAGAAAATTCTATTGATCGGATTTTCATTAATAAGATAAATAGATTAATAAGATAAATAGATAGATGAATTGCTAAGAGTTAAATTTTCTAAGGTTTTACAAGTGCTCATCACTCTTAGTGTGTGTAGTAGCGAAAAACATTGGTTAGTTACCACTGTTGCAATTATATATTAGTTGAAGTCAGTCTATGTAAACATGTTTCTATATTTGTAGTTTGACCAGGGAGCACTGTTAATTTGGTTATTTTGACAGAAATTTGACAAGGGAAACTTTAATGTTACGGTTGGGCTTGAACTTCATATGACTTACCACAGTCAAAAAGTAACACAAATAAACAAGTTGTAAGTTGGCTTACGCAGTGTCAAATATACATTTTGCTTTTACAAACCAGTACAAAAGAATTACAAAAATCTCATAGATAGAAGACGAACTATAAATACGAGCAACAAAAATGCAAGGGGAAAACCATATCCAACTGCAATGCACTTGAAAAAATGGATATACCACAGTAACTGACATATACCTCATTTTACTAATTAACTCGAAAAATTCCAACAGCCTGTTGGTGTGATTTACCAATTTCTTAGCATAAACACAGATGCTAAGTTAAACAAAACTAAAAAAAATTGCAACAGTTATATGATACACCCCAAAATGATAAATACTTTTATCCGTATATATTTCGTAGTAAATGAAAATTTGTTGATATCCTTAGCTATAGCTATATATTTCATTGGATCTCTTCATCCTTTATTTATTATGTCGGGCATCACGTTAAAGGATAAAAATTAAATGAAAATTTCCTTCTTGCTATTGTTTGAAACTATTTACGCATCTTGCAGGGGAAAAAGATACATATGGAGAGGAGAAAAATGATACTGCTCCTGTACAACTTTTGACTGAGCTATAGTTAGTTGCTACTACTAATTTCAAGAATCATCCATTTTTTCTCCGTCTGATTCTACTCTTCATTCTCGCTTTACCTTTGGCTCTACGATGTTTTTAATTTTATAATTCATTTATCTAAAAAGATGTTTTATGGTATATTAACAACTTAAAATATATTAATCTGAATTGGAATTAAATTCAAATCAATTTGATGGGACTTGAAATATCGACCACATAAACAGAAAATATACCTACTCCATCATCTAGAGATATCGAATAAGACACTTCAGATGGCACACATATCCACCCACTCCAACATCAGCAAAGGTCTCTGCAAATTGATGATTCATTTTGCTGGTTCTCTCATCTGGTAGCAGTATACTATCCAACACTACTTTTTCATGTGTGGATGGTACAGATTTCCCATGGATGTTGGACAATGTAGAATCTCGGCATATAGTACCTATTGCAATAAAAGGGAATATTTATTATTATTTAAGTTTTCTACTTATTATGTCATAAATGTTTAAATGTTAAAAATACCTTTTCCTATCACTTCTAAATCAGAGTTGAGGATTTCACATTTTTGATCGTTCGTAACATTGATCGAATCCTGGAACTGCGAAGCAATGAATTCAGGAGCATTAAATTGTGTGGCGCGTCCTCCATCAGAAGAATTGACAGGTGCATGAATTCCCTGTTCAATATTTCCCACCACGTTGATCAAAACCTCCATTTGCCCAGACAAATTTCCCACTGTACCCTCCAAACTTCCCACCCTCATTTTCAACTCATCCTGCTCGCCATGAACATGTCGGAGTCGTTTCTGTGCGATGGCACAAGCCTTAACTTTAGTCTTTGGTATAACGGTCCCAACCCCACGGCTCTTACCCCTTGCATCCTTACCAAGCACTTGTGATAAGATGTCTTCATCCACTGTCAATTTTTCTTCATCACTATCAGTGATCTTTTCCTTCGCTTTCGCAATTTGATCCTGTAATATGATAATACTTACATGAATAAGGAATTTTAAAGAATATGCAAGTTAATATTTGTTTAACTTACAAAGTATGAAGAAGTGGCATCTGATATGCTACCATCTTTTTTCCTGTGTGTCTTCTCCCATACTTGACGACGACTGATATTTATTGATGGACTAGCAACGATCTACAATACAAGTTGATGCAACGACATGAATATCCAATCACAATGTGTAAATCATTTGAATGAAAATGAATATAAATTACCATTTCTTGTTCTATTTTAGCGTGACTTTTACGTCCTGCATGATGAGCATAACTGAGCAATGCTCTGTTCTTTTTGCCTACCTCCCTTCTTCCGCTCACTTCAGGCGTTGCTTCATTTTTTACGAACTCTGCCCAATCTTCTTGAGCAACTGTAGGTGGGCAATTTTTCAACCGTTCTTCGTCATTGTTGAAAGGGTCATAGTAAACTACTCTCAAGTTTTTCTTGTATCTCCTAAAAGCCTCGGCCATTCTCTTTAAAAACATTTCCTTTGAAAGCGGATCGAGCTCATAAATTTTCTGCAAAAAGTATATTAAATTATGTGTTGTGCAAAGAGTTGAAACCATAAGGCTATTGAATGAAATAGTTGTTGTCAAAAAGATAAGGATACTTACCACCAATTTGTTCCAAACGTTGTCCTTGTATATTCCAGGTACTTTATTCCAACTTATATATGATATCGGCACATGAGCTCTTACTAGTTTACCGAGCATAGTAGCGATTTTTCCAGCGTTATCTGAGACCGGAATACCAAGTAAGTTTTGATCAATTTTCTTCGCCTCTGAACATGACGAATGTGAAGATGGTGGATTTTATGACATAGTTTCCTGCAAAATATAATATTGCTAATTATTTTAATAAATCACGATAATAATTATACATGTATCAATGTATCAATGTCAACACTCCATAATATAACACACTTGCACATACAAAATTATTAAGTGACAACACCTGGAATTGCATTGGAATGTATAAAATATTCAAAACCATAAATACACAATCGTGCAATTAAAAATATACAGACACACAATCATGTGATGTACGAATACTAATAAGTTAACATATGGATTTGGTAAGGTCTTCTAATTTTTCATTGTCTTCAAAAGCTGATTGATAGACGGTAGGGAACTCAATGTCATCCACATTTGTTGTCAACCGTTTTGGTGTATGCAAGACCACAGACCATCCGTTATTTTTTAAATCTTTTGAGTAGAAAACTTGACTCGCTTCTGATGCAAGAATAAATGGCTCGTCATTCACGTTATTTTTGTTCTTCAATTTCCCTAAATTTACCATGATGAGGTTTGAAATGGGATCTATTTTGCAACCATTGACCTTATCCTCGACTTTTACCCAATCACAATAAAAAACTGTTTGTTTGAAGTCAGTGTAATCCAACTCAAGTATCTGTTGAATGACTCCGTAATACATTTTTCTGCTTCCTTATAATTTTTATCCTTGCCACTTGCTCTGAATTTTGTAATTGCTCTCATGCATACACCGCTATTTTGTTTTACCATACGATCTTCGTACTTTTTCATGGAAAATGAAAATCCATTCACTTGGTACTTCATATAGCTACGCGTTATGAACTTCGGCCCGTGCACTAACCGCCATAGAGTTGGATCAACATCGATGGTCTTTAACAGCTACATAAATTTTAATAAGTAAAAAACCATGGTTATAAAGGTGTATTGCACACTTATAAACACATGAAATACTTAAGACGAAGTTAAACCTCATTACGTAACCATAGATTAAAACTTTGAACTACTTCCACGGTGGTAGCCCTGCCTCTAGGTTGAAATCTAGTACTTTTCACATAGGAGTTATACCTCCTACGAAAACACATATCAAAATGTATATAGAAATTGAATTAAAAAAATTAAAATTCAAACAAGTTCCTGAACTTACTTCTTCAATTCATCCAATCCATCGTACTTATTAAGGACCCATCTACGCACCTGTTCAAACTGCACTTGGGTTAACGTTATGTCTTTACCATTATCCAAAGGTATCTCACCAGCAAACTCATCGTCCTCGTCTAAAAACGCTTCGCGGGTATGTTTACGATTGCCATCACCTCCGTTTGGCATATATTCCATGCAGTAAAGACTAGCTTCTTGTACGATATATCCTTCTGCAATACACCCTTCAATGTACCTTTTGTTGCGCACATATCCTTTATATGTTTTCATCAACCTATAAATGTGATCAATTATATACTGTAGACGGTAGCTATTTATATGAAATAATGATGTGCACAACTGAAATTAGAAATTTACCGTTCAAATGGATACATCCATCTATATCTGACAGAGCCACAAATCAACGCTTCATCGGCTAAATGAACCATAAGGTGGACACTGATATCAAAAAATGCAGGTGGAAAATGTTTTTTCAAAAACACACATTGCTTCTACTAAGCCGGCCTTTGCTTTTAAAAGATCTTCCCTATTGATCACCTTTGAACACAAAATGTTAAAGAATAAACTAATACGATGAACTGCATTTCGTAGATCCTTATGTTGTGGATAAGAACGTTGAAGAAATACTGGAAGCAAATGCTGCATTATGACATGGTAATCACGTGACTTCATATTTCTTAGTTCAGGAGGATTGATGCTCACATTGTTGTGAAAGTTGGAAGAAAATTTGTTAGGAACTTTCAGATTTTTCAAAACAGTGCAAAACCGTATCTTTTCTTCTTTGCTCAAAGCGAAAGTTGTCTTTGGTATGATTGTTTTATTTGTTTCAGGATCTTCCATCACCCGCAACTTTTGTTTTATACCCATGATTTTCAAATCCTTGCGTGCATTGATGCCATCTTTTGACTTATCTTTATGGTCCATAATGGTGCTGATGAGATGCTCCATGACATTCTTCTCCGTATGCATAACATCAATATTATGTCGGACCAAATTTGCTTTCCAATATGGTAAATCAAAAAAGATAGACCTCCTATACCATCCAGAAATATTGTCAACATCTTCATTGGTTGACTTTTTCCGTTTTCGACCAATTTCTTCTTTTTGTTTACCAACTTTCATTTTGATATTCGCTACTTTCTTTTCAACTTGAAAACCAGTCAATGGCCATTTAGGACGACGAAGTTCTTGTTCGTTGTTGAAATTTGTCTTATCGTATCGAAACTTGTGTTCGTTAGGAAGAAACATTCGATGTCCCATGTAACACATCTTCTTACTTTCAGGAAGATAATAAGAACAAGTGTTTTCACCACAAACAGGACATGCAAAGTAACCGTGAGTTGTACATCCCGATAAAGTCCCAAAAGAAGGGTGATCATGGATTGCCCACAGCACCCTAGCTCTCATTGTGAACTCAGATTTATTTAACGTGTCAAATGTAACTACTCCTTCCTATAATTGCTTTAACTCGTCTATCAACGACTGTAAATAAACATCAATATCCTTTCCTGGTTGTTTTGGCCCAGAAATCAACAATGTTAACATTGAGAACTCCCTTTTCATGCACATAGACGGAGGAAGATTATATGGTACTACAATTACTGGCCAACAACTGTAAGGGTTAGAGAGAGAAGTATGTGGACAGAAACCATCTGTTCCTATTCCAAGTGTGACATTTCGTGGCTCGGCAACAAAAGTTTGATCAAATGAATCTGCGACTTTCCATTGAGAAGTGTCACATGGATGATGCATTACGGTTGGATCAGACTTGGCACGACCATGCCAGGTCACCGCATCTGCCATCCATGGTATAGTATACAGTCTCTTCAATCTAGAAATTAAAGGAAAATGTCTTAATGTCTTTCGAGGTACTTTGGTGCATTTTCTCTCTTCGTTTAATGATGCCATATATCTTGGTTCATTGCAATTTGTACAAGAAACTTTGTTTGCATCATCTTTCCAGTACAATATGCAATCATTGATGCATGCATCATAAGTTTTGTAATTCATCCCAACTTGCTTAATGATCTTCTTCACGTAGGAGTACTTTGCCGGCAGCGTGTTACCTTCGGGGAGTAACTCCTTTATTAGTTTGAGAAGTGCAGTCATACCATTATCTGAAAAGCTGTATTGGGTCTTCAAGCTATTCAGTTTCACAATGGCATACAGCTTCGTAATCCCTTTTGAACATGAAGGATACAGTGGGTCTTTTACGCTACCAAAAAGCAATTTATACTTCTTACTTTCATTGGCCTGCCAATCTGGATAATCAATAGACTGCTCTCCAACATTAGCATGATCAGGCAACGAATTTGTAGGTTGAAAATGATGAAATCTATCTTCATCATTGACCAGATCTTCCATCCTAATATGTTCAGACTCATCAGTAGTTCTGCCATGACTAACTGGTTTCTCTTTTTCCATCTCCGCCCTTTTTTCCCCATGAAAATACCACGCTGTATACGATTGGATAATACCCCATCTAAGCAAATGAAAATGAATGTCATCTAATTTGATCGTCTTCATATTTTTTCACCGGGTACAAGGGCATAAATACAATCCTTTCTTACCATCGTTTTCTTCAACAAAACTAATGAACTTCTGCACCCCGTCTATATAGTATGTAGATCTTAGATCTGATTCATTTATCCATTGTTTGTCTATGCTGAAAGACATACTGCCCTCCTATATCATATTTAACAGAACATGAGACTTGCCCTTCAATGGGTCCTCGTTCCAATTGCTCGAAAAGAATATTTTTAAAATTATATTGAGAAATTTGTTGTAAGATTAATTCTACATATTTAACTTTACTAAATTATATTGTTCTTGTTAAATATAATAGTTATTTTTTTTTCTATTGCCGTTTTGCTAGTTCAGCATAGTCAGTTTATTAAGAAGTCCAAACTATACAGTTCAACATAGTTCGGCCTTTGAAATTTTGTTGGCCTGAGTTCTTTATCCTCAACTAAAATGAAACCAATTGCTTATTGAATCTAAATTCTTACCTTTTTCTTCAAGAATTTGGATCCTCTTATGAGAACAAGATAATCCGATTGCAGGAAAAATGTTGAATTTTAAGTCAGTTTCCTTTTGTGGGGTAAATTTTGAGGACGTAGATATCCATATTTGTAGGAAAAAGTACAGAAGGAAATATTCTGACGACTTTGTGTAACAGTTGACAACATGACAAAAGTAGAAATTCCTAAAACTGTTGAAATCAAGTGAAAAAAATACTGAATTTCCCATACTGCTTAACTATTTATGTTATAAGATCTAAAATTATCAATGGCATTGAATTCTGATGATATCTTCTTAACTAACAACAAGCTATTCTCTACAGGTTCTGTTCGAAGAAAAATCAAACAATCCAAAGGGATAGGTATTAAGTATTAATAAAATCAAACTGCATTTATTCAAATTATGGTGGAGTTCCTTCTTGAATTAGAAATGCTACATATTAGTTGCAACTGATTCATGGAAGCATACAAAATGAAGTTATATAATTTCAAATTCTTAGTCAATTGTTTGTGAGCTACTACAGTTTACATGGAAATATATAAAATAAATTTATTTTAGACATCAAAACAGTCATATTCTTACAAATCAGGACATAATTTAGCGATATTAAGGCAACACACTTATGTATACTGGTCATTTCTTCCTAACATAAACAGTGGCACTAAAATGAAATACATTATTATCAGGTTGAGTTCAACTAAATATTTGTTGGTACCTGAAAATATCTGGGCAACAATGTCATCAGAGGCACAGTGGAAGCGAGGATCGACAACACACTTATCTAAATTTAAACTACGCATGCTCGCAGGTAGACTGCAGCACACTGAAAGAAGGGGTCCTTGCTTCAAACCAAACAATCTCATAGCTCATGCTTCTATTTCTATGAATCTCTACTACCAGTCTAATGGCAGAAACCCTTGGAATTGTGATTTCAAGAATTCTGGTCTTATTGTCACTACTGACCCCAGTAACTTTCATTTCCTAGCATTCTTCTTATTTTCTGTTTCTTTTTCTATTCACTAAAATTATTATGGTACTCATTCATGTAGGTTCTGGTAGCTGCATCTATTATTACAAGGAGAAAAGGATTGGCTAAATTTTATCAGTGTGCATGATGTAGTACAAATATCTGTATTGTTATTAATGGATGGATTTTAGCGAACATGATGGTTATTGTGTCAGTTTCTCCTATGTTAATTTGATGCTTCACGAGTTTACCCTTCCACATAGAATCTATTTAATTGCATAACCGTTTCACTATACTTTATTGACTAAGTATTTCCCTATGACATATCATTAAATTGTGAACCTTTAAAAGCATTTCTCATGTGACTGGAAAACTAAAAGAGCTAGGACTCGGTGAAACATTAATATCACATATCAGGTTGAGAGTACGAGCCTAATAAAGTTACATAAAACAAGCTTTTGAAAAACAATATACAGAGCCATTCCTAGCGAGCATTCAAAATTTTATGGTTTATTTACAGTGTGTGTAGGGTGTAAAAACTGGATTCCTGGAAGACAAACAAACACATCAACCTTTAACTAGTATAAAAAAACACTTTCCTCTCCAAATTAGAACATGATTTAATCCACATGATAATTCACCATCATCAAATTGTGAGGACATATCTAAACTTGATATCATCATTGTTTTTAAAAAAGCTTTATTGGGAAACAGATTTAACTTCATTTTCTAAGTTAGTAATTTTACATGATTCAAGCTACTTGATCGTTCATAATATAAATTGTTTAGTAGAGAACAATATAATTTAGTAAACAATTAACTTCCTTGTAAGATTTATACGCATGCCTTTTTCATGATCGTTTTTTGTTTTCCTGTACGACCTAGAATTTTGTAGTATGATATTAAACATTTAATTAATTTTAAATAGTTAAAATATATGGACTATTTAAATTTCAATAAATGGAACTCAAAATATAGGGTTTCTTTTAAACATTAGCACCAAACTGTTTCCAAAAAATTTGCCATTACAACGACGCCATTTTGTAGCACCGGTGTAATGTCTATGCATTACCCCTCTCCTGATACTTGGCTTGCGCCATTAACAACAATTTTATCCACTTATACAACAATGTTAGAACAATATACAACATTAGCACCAAACTATTTCCAAAAAATTTGCCATTACAACGGCGCTATTTTGTAGCACCAGAGTAATGTCTATGCATTACCCCTCTCCTCATACTTGGCTTGCGCCATTAACAATAATTTTATCCACTTATACAACAATGTCAAAACCATATACAATGTCAGAACCATATACAACATTAGCACCAAGCTGTAAATTATGCAAGGAGATCAAAATAATACAAAAAACTTGGACAAAACGGAAGCCCAAGCCATCAAATAAATTTGAATTTGACGTGATAGCAAAGCTAACGAGTTACAAATAATGGGCACATACGCGTTAATGGTCCAACATTATGCTTCGTGCTTTATGAATGCATGGTGTGTTTCATTAAAAGTTAAAACATTTCAATCATCTGATGCTGAAGAATAAATCCACCAGAATCTTTAAATGTATGAATTATCTTAAGCAACGTACATGTTGTGATTTAACACTGATTGAGAGTGATACATCTCTAGATTGCGCTTTTAAACCAACAAATTTGATGAAAATGATAAATTATATTAGAAAACTGAAGACAAGGGAAGGGTCAATCCACATGTCATGTAGGTATGCATAGTCGGTACTTTATATTTCTAATTTGAAAATTTATCACGCTAGAGGATATGGATTGAAAATTTCCATTCAGTACTTTTTCTAAACCCACTCAGTCAAAATGTTGAAAACTTTCTCTAAACCCACTATTCCTACAGTACTTTTTATTTTCATTCAAAAAATGCTCATCTCTGATGGAAGAAGACAGATTCTACATGTTCTAAATGTAAATGAAATATCAAAACAGATTCTACTGTGATTTCAATCTCTACCATCAATTGAAATTCTACACGAATATGTGAAGTATGAATTCCTAAACTTAAATAAAACACTTATTTAATGTAGGTTCGTACAACCAGCGGCGTAGACAAAAGAGAAAAAGTAAGAAAATAATTCAACTTAAATAGAGAAAGCTACAAGGATGAAGCAAATTACAGAGCTACTGTTATCTTGGTTTTACAGAGAATAAAGCTATGATCGAATCCTAATAGTACCCTAAACCTATATACATCGATTCACTGCCAAAGACCGTACCTGGCAAGAATATAACTTAACTGCTGAATATTTGTAAAAATAAAAATATCTAAGATATACCGAAAGGACAAAGCTAGCTCAGATGTATGATACGTACCTCGTTAGGAGATCGACAACGAGGATAAACACTCTGATATCAGCAGCAAATCGGAAACAAGGACCAAAATCCGATATCAACAAAGAAATATCAGTGAGATTGGAGGATTATTTGCGTCATAGAGGTTGACGCGCCCCTGATTGCAACGTTCGATCGATCGAGGTGTCTGGCGATTTAACCCTAAATTCGATCGAGGTGTCTAGCGATTTAATCTGATATCAACAAAGAAATCGAAAGCTGGAAATAAAAAAAAGGAGGGAGGGTGTGCGTTTTGGGGAAAATTTTCCCACGAAAAGAGACACAGATTTTGATACGGCTATAAGCCGTATCAAATGTTAATACGGCTTACAGCCGTATTAAATTATATAGATACGACTCTAAGCCGTATTAAAATTTGATACGGCTTATAGCCATATCAACTGTCCCGCCTAAGGTTGCGCCAAAATCCTATCTGTGGTGTAGTGTCTCTTCACTTATGAGATGGAACTGAAGGTCAGAGAAGAATGTGAAAGCGGAGTTGAAAAAGAAATCAATTTCTCTAAAGGAAACAATCAATAGTGATGATGATGATGCCACGACTGAGCTAGCACTACTGATGAAGCAATTCAAAAGGTTGACACAAAAGCTTGAAAATCTAGTAATAAACCAACGAAAAAAACCAAAATTGTCAAAATTCTGGATGATTTTGAAGTGGGGGAAATCATATGCCGTAAATGTAAGAAGCCCACACACATCAAGCCAAACTTTTCACAGAATCGACTCGACAAAGTGAATAAGCAAAAAAGAAGGAGTTTTGCAGCCAATTGGGATTAAAGTGAAGAAGAAGAGGATAACAACAATGAAGAGAAAGAAGAAGTTGGTATGTGCCTGACGGTAGAATCAAGCAACAATGATGACGAACCAAATGAAGTAGCTCACTTATCCCATGATGATTTACTTTTGGTATATCACGAGTAAACACAAATTCGATAGCTTTCAACAATGATATAATAAAATATAACTTAAGAAAAATAGTTTACTCGGTATAAATAATGAGTTAGAATCAATTGTTGAAAACATTAAAAAGTTTAAATCAGAGTGTGGAAAGTGTTGGTCTCAAGAGGAAGAAATTAATAGGTCTAAGAATAAAATTAAAAGTTCCTAAAAAGGAAATTTTGATCTTAAAAAATAAAGACGACACAAAAAGAGAAAATTCCATCAACAGATGCCCTCACTTTTGAATGAAAATAACACTCATAGATCTAAGGTTCAACAACTTGAATCAATAATACGAATATTTTCAAAGGGAGAAAATTCACTGAATATGTTGTTAGGAAGTCAGACTTTTGTTGAAAATAGAAAAGGACTTGGATTCGATAAAGTTGAACCAATCAAGAAAATAAATTGTGATGATTTCAAATTTTGCAAAGATTTTTCAAATTTTTTAATTTGTGGAAAAAGAGGGCATAAACAAAACAAATGTTGGAATAGAAATAAAAAAAACCCTTAATCAAATTTGGGGTTAAAAAGTTATAGATGTAAAACTTTTGAAATTTAAACAAGTTTGGATTCTTAAAGGTATAATTGTAAATTCTAAAGGTTTGTTGTATAAATGAATTTGGGTATCAAAAGCTACAAATGTAAATAAGAGTGGTTATACATCCTTTGCTAGAACACCCAACTCTTCTAACATTTAGATATAAAAGCCGGCTAAGGAGTAATTTCGATAGAGACAAATTTCGAGTTGTTCTATATGGTTGAAAAGCTATAATTCAAATGTTCCTTAGCCTAGAAAAATGAGGTAGAGGTCTAGATATTTTGATATCACGGCATCGAAGGTAAGTAAAAGCATGATCTCTAAACTGTGTTTTGTTTTCCTATTATTGATTCTGTTTTTGATGACAATGCTATAGTATAATTACCATATCTTGAGCTCCTTCAATTTTCAAAATTCAAGATGTGATGGAAAATAGTTTGAAAATTCTATAAGTTTTATGTTTTTCCAGTATTTGAGCTTAAACCGTTGAAAAACTACAAATCATTCGGAATATAGTTTGAAAATTGTTTCAAAATTTCTTAACACAGTTGTAGTCATTCGATCATAATTTGAACATCTTTACTCCAAATTCTAAAATTATTAAAGTTCTGAAAAGCTAAATGACAACACTATAACTTTACTTTTTAGAGTTTTCTATGGTTCATTTTGTAAAATCTTGAAAAACAACAATCATTTTAGTACATCACTTGAACGGTTTCTCCGATTCATACAAACAAGTTGCAGTATTTCAGATATAACTTTTGAGCATTTCGTGGTTTTGGCTTGAAACCAATTTTAATAAGTAGAAAATTTGAATATCTTGAACTTTCATGTTTTGTGATAAATCTAATTACAGATTTAAAGCTTCCAAATAGTGGGTTCAAATGAACTGAATTTAAAAAACATTGATTTTCAATTGCTTTGGTAGAACGATTAACTTTCACTGTATTTTTCATGACAAATAAATTAATGCTCGGAGAAATTTATGCGTATTTAATATTTTTTTTTCTTTTAATATAAATGGCGTTGTTGAAAATTTTGAAATCAGTTCGAGTGATGTCGAGGAGTACACAGTCTGCTTAGTTAATAATATATCATTTTCAGCAACTAGAGTACACAAGTGGTATTAAACATTATGAAATCATATGTGCATTTTCAACCGACTTTAAAATTAGCAGACATTTTTTTGACAAAACCCCTTGCAGAAAATAGATTTTCATTTTGAGATAACTCAGAATTTTACTTCGACAGAAACTCTCTTGTGTATTTTGGTAAGGGATTTACTCTGGAAAAGATGGTTGTTTACTGCTTGAAACTTTTGAAACTTATAAAATATTAGTAGTGTTTGAAAAAGTGATGTATGTGGAAAATTTCATAAAAATTAAACAAATTTTGTAATATTTGTCAATTAGTACATATTCCACGAACATTTCTGTCACTATCATCATTCTTCCAATCAGTACACCAAATATTTAATATAGTTTGTAGAAGTTGGTATTTCAAAACAGCGAAATAATTCTTTTTTTGTAAAATATACTTCTATCCCAAGGTATTCACTCTCATTTAACAGTCCTCGTGGTTATGCATGAGTGAATTACTTTAGTCTCTAGCTTCTATTCTTATTTAAAAGTCCTCAAGGTTATGCATGGATGAGACTCGTATGCAAGAGAGGGATAAATGTTCAAGTAGTTGCTAACTCCATTTAAAAGTCCTCATGGTTATGCATGGTTAGAAAATGCTTGAGATTCTTTTTTAAGTAACCACTAATCTCATTTAAAAGTTCTAACAGTTATATATGCTTAGAAAGTGCTTAACATTTCTTTTGTATAATATTTAAAAGGATAATTTACAAAAATTCCTTTACTAAAAATACCACACTTCCATCATTATATAAATTTCTCCTAAATCATAATCCTATCATCACTTTAAATGGGATTTGTCTCATTAAATAAAACATTATGATTTTGTTTGATTGTTTGAAATTCACAATATATATTTCTCTCTCGATATGATTTTATGATTATAATCAAAATTCATCACTATTTCGATTATTATTATTGTTTTGATGATAACAAAAAAGGACGAGAAGTTATGATTTTGGTGGTTGAGTAATAACCTTACTAATAGTTGAGAGTTTTGATTATTCAAGAGTTGTACTTACAGTTGTTATGCACTTACTTTGACAAATCATTATTCATTTTTTAATGGCATGCATCTGTATAGGGGGAGTCTAGTTGTAGGGGGAGTATACAAATACGGGGAGCTTGAGTAAAATATATCAAACACATTTGCTAGGCACAAAATCTTAATATGTTTGTTATCATCAAAAGGGAGAGATTTTAGAATATAATAGTTTATGATTTTTGTTTGATGATAATATATATGTATATATATTTATATATATTAAATGCATCCGTTATAGTGCTATTCTAATATCATAGAATGAAACAAATCAGAGTTTCATTTAAACAAATATTTTATTTAGAATTTCATTAAAACAAATATTTTATTTCAATAAACATTTTATTACATTTTTAATAGCACGCATTTACAACATAGCTTCCACTATATTTTACATTTTCAAATACAACACAATTTCACACTCTCATATAAAATTCACTCGCTCACTCACTCGCACACATTCGAATTTGATTTGCTATCTTCTTGCTCTAGCTTATATCCAATCATCTGTTTTGCCCGTCAAATAATTAACAACGCGATAAAAAGAGAAAAGAAATAAACTGAAATTCAAAATATAAGAATGTGATTAAATATAATGTTGCCTCAGTTAATTGGGTTATTTGTTTTCGTATTTTAAAACTAGAATAAAACATAAATGTACACGAGCAACAAAAGACATGCATTGTGTATCACTGTACATGTCATAAGGCCGTGCACCCACAAAACGAATTTGCATCAATAAATTTCAGGGACAAATGCAAAGATCAAGCCCAAAGGCTCAACATAGCAAGTATGCATGAGGTCAATCCCAAGAAAGCTTGGGCTCAACCAAAATGCATCAAGCAGTGTACACCGGTGCAACCAGGGTTCAGAAACACACATATAAAGTCACACGACCCATAAATCCATACCCTTTGAATTGACAATAAACCACACATGTCCGACCCAAAAAGCACAGACAGACGGAAAGTCAGGAGAAAGAAAAGAAGGGAGACGAAGAGAAGAGAAGAGAAGAAAGAGAGAAGATTGAACCAAACAGAACAATACAAAATCTCACATCGCAGCGGAAAACATATAATATCATATCAACGATCTTTACAAAACAAAAACTGTATATACATACATCAATCAGAGTTCAACAATCAATCACATGTTATCAGTCTGGACAGTTATGATAACCTATCCTCACAACTTTCGATAAAAAAACTAAACAATGAATAATCAAAACCGATACGTGTATACGAAAACGAAGATCTCTAGCTCTTCTACTGAAGCTCCAAAGCACTAAAACTGAACCTGTAAATATACTCGGTCTAACCCGAGCATTGAAAGGGAAAAATGCCTGGATCAGTTTGGTAAACCAACGTAAGAAACACACTCAATTGAATTTATTAAATTTCCAAACTTTTCCTTTATCAAAACAAAAGTATCTTGTAAGACAAGTCCACACATAAGCACGGACATGTTTTTACCTTACGATAACTAAAACATTTCATATCAAACCCTCTTATATTATACTAGTGTCAAGTATACAAATAATAATCAAAATAGCCGAAATTGTTACCATTATTAAATTCCAACATACTAGGCTCTACAAATATAATGGCAGGCACGTAGTGGAGTTTGGATTTCCATACAAATGACCAGGTGAAGGAACTACGTTTCGATGGGTACATCTCTAGATGGATGTCCCGAGGCACAGAATATCTACCCTCTACCAACACAAGACCGACCCACCTTTATAACTAGATGGTACCAAATATGTCATCCTCTGGTCCTTACGACCTTCATCGAGGGCCCTTTAGCATACAAACCACATTAATCAAATACACGACATTATAGCGTGTAAAGATATATCTAGAAGAGGATGATCATACCCTACTTGGGAGCGATCCACTTAGCCCTGTTGCATCTGACCCTGTTTCGGTCATTTCCGGTTGATGAGGCCTGAGGTAATGATTACCTTTCACATATCACAAATCACATCACACTGAATGCCACATGGCCATTTCCGTTGACTACTAATTGCCTTCCATAAAAATACAATCCTGAAACTCATACGTCTCAAGGAGGGTGTTAAGCTAAGAGAAGTTGCCTTCTCCGCCACCACTGTTGTACGTTTGTAAAACCCAATGTACGTAATCTTTTGAAATGCAATGTCATACAAACATCCACACAAGTTGTCCAGGAACAGAACAAACGAATGTACTTTCCTACCACATCTTGTCGGCAAATCCCTATGATTAGTAGCGAATAATCCTTGCAACCACTGCTACCATATGTATAAGGGAATCCCCCACTATGAAAATCCGAAATAACAATATCATCAATAACTTGCACAATCGAACGCATATACGTTGGTCCGAAGTAGTTTTCAGATAAATCGATCCCGGCCTCTTTGCACA
This sequence comes from Allium cepa, assembly GCA_030765085.1. Classification (NCBI taxonomy): domain Eukaryota; kingdom Viridiplantae; phylum Streptophyta; class Magnoliopsida; order Asparagales; family Amaryllidaceae; genus Allium; species Allium cepa. Next base: position 438,753,186 of record CM060943.1, read on the forward strand.
AACAACGCAAAAGCGTTTCACAACCTCACATAGAAACGAAGTCTGGACTTATCACGTCTCCAACTTTCAACTTGCTATCCTTCGTGCCAAGAAAGAAGCTCGATAGATTGGAGTAACACTCCGCACCATACGAATCGACATCCTCAACACAAACAATAGTCAAGCCTACACAGAAGGCTACATATAATTCCCACATCAATTCGAGGAACTAAAATAGCCAATTTTGATAATCGGTTATTTAACTATCAAAGAAAACAACAAATATTTAGCACCATATGCAATCACTAGGCCCTTAAATTAATATTTTATAAATTAAATAACTTGCTAAATATTCACTTCAAATTATCTTTAAAAGATATAATCTCAAAACCCATTTCAACTTTGTATATTGAAAAACATTTCCATGTACTTATTTAATAATAAGTAATTCACAAATCAATTTATTTTCAACATTTAGAAAATATTACATATACTGAAATCACGATTAAATATATATTTTATTCTTTAAGGAAAACATTCTCTTTATACACATTTAATTGGGCGTAAAACATCGTTACGACAACCAAAAATCACTAGTATAGGGATTCGAAAGTAAGATAAATATATAAATCCCATATACTATACAAAATATTTCCTTTCAAAAATCATTTACTATAACAACAATGTTAAGGTCCATCATTTCCTTACTTCTCGAAAACGTCTATTCCAACAATGAATGTTGAAATCAATGCATTCGATACTTTACACATTTTAAAATATCTTCAAATCATTTAAATCCATTTACAATATCACTTCCCAAATCATTCCATTTTATTTAATATATTGTTTACTGTCCAAAGTCGTGAATATAATTCTCTTATCCAAATTCAAAACTTCTACCCATTTAATTAAAGGATTATCCACTGTCCAAAATCGTGAATATATCTCATTTACCAAATTCATTACTTATATACATTTTATTAAAAGATTATCCACTGTCCAAAATCGTGGATGAAATTTCTTTAATAAGCTTCCATAATAAACTTATCAAAATAAGTTGATTTCAGACTTATAAAACCATGTTATAAATTCACATTTCTATTTTATAAAAACTTCAATATACATAATTCCTTTATTAAAAATTCCATTAATAACTCAATTACATACCAAAATTCAGTTTATAAGTTAATTACTTATAAATTCATTTATTTACAAAATCATTCTTTTTATAACTTCACAAATTCACAAATCTTATTTACTTATAAAATCCGTTTATAACCTCATTTTAACACTTCCAAAACTCCTTTATAATCTCATTATTTTTTTATTTATAATTATAAATCTTGTATATAAACCATTTATAATAGTTTAAAAACTCTCGATTTAAACAGACTTATTCTTTTAATAATTTACAAATATTTGTTAAAACTATATAACTCAAAAAAACATACTTAAGTATATTTCACAAAAATCATAATTTTTATAACATAAAAAATATAACATTTATTTATTTAAAATAAATCCATTTCTTTAACAATTTCGAAAATCAATAAAGCATCTATTTTGAAAATCACTAGAAAATCCTTTTTAATTTGAAATCATCACTTTAATAATTATAGATTATCAAAAATAGGCCTAATGATGCAACAACACCAAATACATCAATCACAGCATCCAAAATCATCATATATCACAAGATAACAGCATATATATCAATATCTGTAAATAAATCAATAGTGGTGAGGAATCCAGTTGGATCCCTCCAACCTATCACCTGCAACAAATATACATATTAAAATATGTGTACAATGTCCACGTCGAGGCAGACACAAGTACAAAGGTTCTTCTGCTCATACAAGTGAACGTATAGGGTCTCATATTCTCCAATAGGCAGGAATATACCCAAATATCAATCAATATACATATACATATACATACATACATACATATATATATATAATATCATATATCATCCAAACAATCATCAATCATCATAAATAGAATTTATTCTCATTTATATAAAAATATCAGTTAGTCAGAAAAAGTGAGTTGTACTCACATTGGATTCCACTCCGTCAAACTTTAAGGCAAGGAACTTGATATCTAACTCATACTGCCTACCATACTTTGGAAATAAAATGAAAATAAGCTCGAATTCCTCCTTCCTAATGCTTGGCCAACGCTTGAAATGGAGATTGGCCGAAAGTATAGAGAAAAGTGGTAGAGCTTTGAACTTGAATTCTCAAAATTAGACCCGGAAAATAAGTTATCTTCTCTCTTGTTTTTTACTCTGTTACTCTCAAAATTTGAAAAACTTGTTAAATAAAAGGTTGTTGCAAATTATTTTATCTTGAATTTAAAAAAAGGATCACTTGATTCCAAGTTTTGAGGGAGATATCATAGAATGAAGAAGAGGTACTGTTGGATTGACAAAAATGAAGCCCAAAAATTCACTTCAAAGAATTGAGTTTCAGTTATAACAATCCTCAAAAATGGAAAAAGTGATCAACATAAAAGTTGTAGCCACTGGAATTTAATATGGTTTATTAAATTTTTTTTCTTAATTTAGATCTGTTTTGATCAAGTTATAATCAAAACAAAATGGTCTATTCTTTGGCTTAAAAACTGGGCCAGAGAATGCACTGGAAAAATGTGGATTTTGATATATTTATGTAAAGAATTGGACAAAGTAATCAACATTAAAGTTATAGCTACAGGAAAAATACATGATTTGGAAAAAAGAATTTTACATTTTGTTACAGTTTTAAGGAATTTATGTCCGTGATAAAAAGAGGTAAAATATGGAGAAAAGAGGAGTTTGATTTGAAGAGAATAAACATTGATTTCTTTTGAATATTTTTAAATATTTTGACATTATTTCTTATAATTTTTCTCTATGGCCTGGAAGCCATTAAAGAGAAGAGGAAGAAGATGAAAAAGCTTGAGAAAAGAATAAGAATAAATGTGAATGAAAGTGAAGAAGGAGGTGAGTATTTATAGAAAAAGAAAGAAGTGGTAAATTTACCAAAATAACCTCTTACCAAATTACCAAACTAACCTTACTTCAACCTAAAACAATCTCTACCATTTCAATACTTAACATCGTCTTATACATCCTTAATTTAAGTCCTAGTCACCTAAAGATTAATGAAATAAAAGTAATATTTTGTACGATTTTGATCTGATTTGGATTTGATGCTTACTTTTGACTTTTCTTAAACTTACTTACTTTTCTTAATGGTGTTCTAGAAGTTTTCTAACTATATTTAGTAAAATAAACATGTTTAGTTATTTGAATATGTAATATATATGTTAAGACATATTAACAATGGTGCGATAATGTTGCGGCAACTTATTTTGAATAAAACATTGATTTTCGACAAAACGTTTTCCGGTCACATTTTAACGTTTTGGTTAAACTATTTATTCATGTAAACCAAACTTCAAAATAAATTTCTTATTATCTTTAAACAATTAAAACAAGCATATTTGACTTATAAAATAATATAAAACAATATCAAAATCTTCTTATAAAAATACAACATCGATTTATGATATGCGATAAAATTTGTCAATTTAAAACAAGTTTTATATATTTATCGAACCATTATAAATTAAATTACCATTATTACCAAATGAGTTTGATATCAATTATATATATTTAAAAGGAATTATTTATCCTTTAAACAAATTTCTCGAATATTTATCCTACTTTATCGGAATTCGACTTTTGTCAATTTTACAATGGGAAACCAAAATCTTTATTCAATATCAAAAATAAGTTTACCATTCTTATTTATCATATAAAACATGATTTTTTAAGTTTGAAAATTCTACATTTGAATATTTAAAATAATTAAATATCTCATTTTCAAGGTGTTAAAATTGCGGGTCGTTGCATTCTCCCCTACTTAAAATATTTTCGTCCTCGAAATTACCAAGTAAGAAAAAGTCACAGAATCCATTAACTTTCCAAAACAACTCGTTCAGACTGGATTACCAAAATCACTTAAATGTTTAACTTTCCCAAAATCATTTAGCTAAACTTCTTATAACAACTTCTCTAAGTTTTCAAATCCATTCATTAATTCGATTGCTAATTCATTTTACAACTAAAATTGAATTTCATTATATAAATTTCATATTCATCACCCCACTTTGTTAACTTCTTATTATTCAACTATACTTTTTATATTCATTTTATTTATCAAAATCAACTTGATTCAAGATTACTTAAGTTAAATTTTATTTCACTCTCACTTGCATTTACTTCAACTATACAACTTAAGTTCACTACTAATTTAATTCAAATTCTATTTTAATTAACTTTACTTATATCAAATTTCTTATCACTTATTCAAATTCAGATTTTGTTTTGTTAACAAAATTGTTTAACCATTTTAACATTTGGTTTTACTTGCATTTTCCCATTTTCTAAATCATACAACTTAATTATCTAAACTTCCAAATTCATATCATACAACCACTTACCTTTTACGTTTAATTTTCATTCCAATAGTTTATCTAATCCAGTTCAAATCCGATTCAATTCATTTAACTTTCCTTTAGTTAAATTTCAAACCATATATTTTATTATGCTAACTCAAATTTATTTCAACTTTACCAAGGCTAATTTTTTTACCTCATACTATAAGTTCAAAACTCGTTCTACTTATATTTATCAATTTCAACATGGATTTCAAATTCAATTTTGTTTATCACAACAAAATTTTAATTTTTTACTATTAGTAGCAAATCAATCACATAGAAACTCGAAAATGGTACTGATGATACTGCAGTCATCACCCTTATTATTTTCCTACAACAGTAGTGAATTCAATGCTTTATATTCTTTTAAAAATTCTTTTTTTTATAATCACATTTATAAATCTTTCACTTATATAATTTCACTATTCACTTTACTTATATAAGATCATTTCAAATTTATTTATCTTATTTAGGTTTATAATAATATAATCTCTTTAACTTTTGAAAAATAACTTCCAAAATAAACAGGATTCGAAATTTCAAATTCTTAGTTTATATTCATTTTTATTTATAACTCATATTTATAATATATTCATGTTGTTTCATTTCTTATATATAAGATATTTTGTTAATTGCAAATCATTTTAATTATAATTTCATACTTATAATTCATTTGCTTATATAATTTATCCTTTTACAATTGTTGTTTTTATTTAGATTATTCAAACAACTTTATTAACTTCCTTTATACATAAAGTATAATCGTGGTAAAATTATTTCATTTACCCAATTTAAAATGATACTATGTCGACTTGCCTCATTTAAGTGTTTAGAATTCCCTATCGATAATATGGCGTCCCGCATACCGACCAGAATTTACAAACAGCTCAATAGATAAGCAAATACAATATAAAACATTTTGTATCACTGACAAATACTCACTCATATATATAATACACTTAAACTCAATCTAGGGTGCTACTGTCCCTATCTATACAAAGTACACATCAAAGCTTAGGAATATACAAAATCTAAGCTCTGATACCACGTGTGACAACTCGCAAATCCGTACCCTTTGAATCGACATAAACCACACATGTCCGACCCAAAAAGTACAAGCTGACGAAAAGTCAGGAGAAAGAAAAGAAGAGAGAAGAAGAGAAGAGAAGAAAGAGAGAAGATAGAACCAAACAGAGTAATATAGAATCTCACATCATTGCGGAAAACATATAATATCATATCAACGATCTTAGCAAAACAGAAACTTTATATACATACATCAATCAGAGTTCAATAATCAATCACAAATTATCAGCGTGGACAGTTATGATAACCTATCCTCACAACTGCCGATAATATACAACTACTAAACAACGGATAATCGAAACCAATACGTGTATATGAAAATGAAGATCCCTAGCTCTCCTACTGAAGCTCCAAAGCACCAAAACTGAACCTGTAAATATACTCGGTCTGACCTGAGCATTGAAAGAGAAAAACGCTCGGATCGGTATGGTAAACCAGTGTGAGAAACACACTCAACTGGATTTATTAAATTACTAAACTTTTCCTTTATCAAAACAAAAGTACTCGTAATACAAGTCCACACATAAACACGGACATGTTTTTACCTTAGGATAACTAAAACATTTCATATCAAATCCTCTTATATTATACTAGTGTCTAGTATACAAATAATAATCAAAATAGCCGAAATTGTTTCCATTATTAAATTCCAGCATACTAGGCTCTACAAATAAAATGGCAGACGCGTAGTGGAGTTTGAAGTTCCATACAAACGACCAGGTGAAGGGACTATCTTCCAATGTGTACACCTCTAGTTGGATGTCCCGAGGCATAGAACATCTGCCCTCTACCAACACAAGACCGACCCACCTATATAACTAGACGGTACCGAATATGTCATCCTTCGGTCGTTACCGACCATTACTGAGGGCCCTCTAGCATACAAACCACATGAATCAGATACACGATGTCATAACGTGTAAAGATATATCTAGAAGAGGATGATCATACCCTACTTGGGAGCGACCCACTTAGCCCTATTGCATCTAACCCTATCTCGGTCATTTCCGGTTGATTAGGCCTGAGGAAATGATAACCTTTCACATATCATAAATCACATCACTTTGAATACCACATGGTCATTTCCGTTGACTACTAATTGCCTTCCATAAAAATACAACCCTTAAGCTTAGACGTCTCAAGGAGGGTGTTTTGCTAAGAGAAGTTGCCTTCTCTGCCACCACTGATGTACATTTTTAAAAACCAATGTACGTAATCTTTAAAAATGCAATGTCAGACAAGCATCCATAGAACTTGTTCAAGAGCTGGACAAACCGAAGGTACTTTCCTACCACATCCCGTTGGGAAATCCCTAGGATTAGTAGTGAATAGTCCTTGCATTGGATATTTCATAATGAAGAGACCACTGCTACTATATGTATATTGGGATTTTAACCCCAACCGATCAACAAGCAGTCCCCCACTATGAAAATCCAGAATAAAAATACCATCAATAACCTACATAATCGAACACATATATGTTGGTCCGAAGTGGTTTTCGAATAAACCAATCCCGGCCTCTTCGCACAAATAACGCAAAAGCGTTTCTCAACCTCACACAGAAACTAAGTCTCATAGACTTATCACGTCTCCAACTTTCAACTTGCTATCCTTCGGGCCAAGAAGGAAGCTCGATAGATTGGAGTAATACTCTGCACTACATGAATCAACATCCTCAACACAAACGATAATCACGCCTACACATGTATTAAGTGTACGACTAAATAGTTTCCTCATCAAGTCGAGGAACTAAAATGGCCAAATTTGATAGTCAGTTATTTAACTAACAAATCAAACAACAAATATTTAGCACCATATGCAATCACTAGGCCCTTTTAATTAAACTTTCATCAATTAAATCACTTTCTAAATATTCATTTCAAATTATCTTTAAAAAAATATAATCTCAAAACCCATTTCAACTTTCTATATTGGAAAACATTTCCATAGACTTATTTAACAATAAGTAATTCACAAATAAATTTATTTTCAACATTTAGAAAATATTACACACACTTAAATCACGATTAAGTATATATTTTATTCTTTAAGGAAAACATTCTCTTTAAACACATTTATTGGGTCAAAATGAATGTTGCGTAAAACATCGTTACCACAATCCAAAATCACTAGTATAGGGATTCGAAAATAAGATAGATATATAAATCTCATATACTATACAAAATATTTCCTTTCGAAAATCATTTACTATAACAACAGTGGTATAGTCCATCGTTTTCTTACTTCCTGAAAACGTCTATTCCAACAATGAATGTTGAAATCTATGTATTCGATACTTAAAACATTTTAAAATATATTCAAATCATTTAAATCCATTTACAAAATCCCTCCCAAATCATTCCATTTTATTTAATATATTATTCACTGTCCAAAATCGTGAATATAATTCTCTTATCCAAATTCAAAACTTCTACCCATTTAATAAAGGATTATCTGCTGTCCAAAATCGTGAATATATCTCCTTTACCAAATTCATTACTTATACACATTTTATTAAAGGATTATCCACTGTCCAAAATCGTGGATGAAATTCCTTTAATAAGCTTCCATAATAAACTTATCAAAATAAGTTGATTTCAGATTTATAAAACCATGTTATAAATTCACATTTCTATTTTATAAAAACTTCAATATACAAAATTCCTTTATTAACAGATTCCAATAATAACTCAATTACATGCCCAAATCCAATTTATAAGTTAATTACTTATAAATTCATTTATTTACAAAATCATTCTTTTTATAACTTCCCAAATTCACAAATCTTATTTACTTATAAAATCCGTTTATAACCTCATTTTAACACTTCCAAAACTCCTTTATAATCCTATTATTATTTTTATTTATAAAATAATGATTTTATGAATCTTGTATATAAACCATTTACAATAATTCAAAAAATCTCGATTTAAATAAACTTATTCTTTTAATAATTTACAAATCGTTATTAAAACTTGTATAACTCAAAAAATAATACTTAAGTATAATTCACAAAATCATAATTTTTATAATGTTAAAATTATAACATTTATTAATTTAAAATAAATTCATTTCTTTAACAAATTCGAAAATAAATAAAACATCTATCTTCAGAATCAATTGAAAATCCTTTTCAATTTGAAATCATCACTCTAATATTTTTAAATTATCAAAAATAGGCCTAATGCTGCAACAACACTAAATACATCAATCATGGCATTCAAAATCATCATATATCACATGATAACAACATATGTAGCAATATCTGTAAAAAAATCAATAATGGTGAGGAATCCAGTTGGATCTCTCCAACCTGTCACCTGCAAAAAATATACATATTAGAATATGTGTACAATGTTCGCTTCGAGGCGGACACACGTACAAAGGGTCATCCGCTCATAAAAGTTTCAGGTATAACAATCCTCAAAATTGGAAAAAGTGATCAACATAAACATTGTAGCCACTAGAATTTAATATGTTTTAAAAAAATAATTTCTTAATTTGCATCTGTTTTGATCAAGTTATGATCAAAACAAAATGGTCTATTCTCTGGCTTAAAATTTGGACCAGAGAATGCACTAGAAAGAAGTGGACTTTTGACATACCTATGTAAAGAATTGGAAAAAGTAGTCAACATAAAAGTTATAGTCAATGAAAAAATACATGATTTAAAAAAAATAATTTTACATTTTGCTTCATTTTTAAAGAAGTTATGTCCGAGATAAAAAGAGGTAAAATATGGAGAAAAGAGGAGTTTGATTTGAAGAGAATAAACATTAATTTCTTTTGAATATTTTTAAATATTTTGACATTTTTTCTTATAATTTTTTTCTATGGCTTGGAAGCCATTAAAGAGAAGAGGAAGAAGATGAAGAAGCTTGGGAAAAGAAGAAGAACAACTATAAATGAAAGTGAAGAAGGAGATGGGTATTTATAGAAAAAGAAAGAAGTGGTAAATTCACCAAAATAACCTCCTACCAAATTACCAAACTAACCTTACTTCAACCTAAAGTAATCTCCACTTTTTAAATACTTAACATCATCTTGTATATCCTTACTTTATGTCTTATTCACTTAAAGATTAAGTAAAGAAAAATAATTATTTTGTTTGATTTTGATGTGATTTGGATTTGATGTTTACTTTTGACTTTTCTTAAACTTACTTACTTTTCTTAATGATGTTCTAGAACTTTTTAATTATATTTAGTAAAAGTAAACATGTTTAGTTATTTTAATATGTAATGTATATGCTAAAACATATTAACAAACGTGTGATAATGTTGCGGCAACTTATTTTGAATAAAACGTTGATTTTCGACAAAACGTTTTCCGATCATATTTTGATGTTTTTGTTAAACTATTTATTCATGTAAACCAAACTTCAAAATAAATTTATTATTAATTAGAACAAGCATATTTGAATTATAAAATAATATAAAACAATATCCAAATCTTCTATAAAAATACGACATCGATTTATCGACATGCGACGAAATTTGTCAATTTTATAAAACAAGTTTTATATATTTATCGAACCATTATAAATTAAATTACCATTATTATCAAATGAGTTTCATATCGATCATATATATTTAAAAGGAATTATTTATCCTTTAAACAAAATTTTCAAATATTTATTCTACCTTATCGGAATCCGACCTTTTTCAATTTTACATTGCAAAACCAAAATCTTTATTCAATATCAACAATAAGTTTACCATTCTTATTTATCATACAAAATATGATTGTTTAAGTTTGAAAATTCTACATTTGAATATTTAAAATAATTAAATATCTCATTGAATTACAGGCCATTACAGTCATGTGCATGAAAATGTACCAAGAAATGTGCATCAGTAAACTAAATAAAAGCAGTGCAATGAGGAAACAAAACATGAAATGGTGCAACACATACATGCAATTCGGACATGCATATAGCAGTAACAAGCAATAAGATAGGTACAAGCAAAAGAAATACTACCAGGGACGCACAAAGACAACCAGGCAAGTGCACACGAATGGATGCACATGTTCAACAAAACAAGAATTAAGACATGGTAGGGCAAGCGATGGAAAGAGAAGTTCAGTGTATGCACACAGTGGTTCATCATCAATCAATGACATCTCAAGCATTGCAAAAATCATATCACTCTAGACTAGCCCAATACATCATCGATGCAATTCCAAATTTGATGATGCAATATCAAACTGTAGTAGAGTAGTGAACTTTAAGCAGCAAGTAGTATCTATGTAATCAAAATGAGCAAGCACCACGTTTAACAAAAAACAGTGCCTTATCTGTTGCATTTCTATAACAATCCAGAATATCAGTCATCCAAAATTGGAATATTCAATTGATTTTAAATATTGAAAGTTAATTTTATAAGTTAAATAAATTATATTTCAAATGTAGAGATAATTTGATAATTAAATTGTTAGATTTAATATTTGAAATTGTTTAAATAATCGAAGCTTGAATTTAATATGAATGAAAAATGATTTCTAAAGCTAATTTAAAATCTATTTAAATAAGAATGAGGATGGTAAACTTTTTAATTTGATTAAAAGTGATTTAAACTGATATTTTGTAATTTATATTTTAACTAACATGTAAAAATAGTCTTTTAGGGCACTGCCTTGAATTTTGACGAAACCGGTTTCATCAGATCCGTAAAAGCGAATTATTGTACGATGTCGAATTTCGTGTCATTTGGATGTACCGTATGGTCATGCGAATTTGAAACACATGGTAATTAATTAAAGGAAATTTAAATTAAAATAATTTGATTCTGAAAAGCTATCTTTTGTATATGATGGAATTGGCTTTCGATACATATTCCATTGTGTTCGAAATAGGGGCACAATATATAAAATGCCAAGCGACACGCTTTGTTTGGAGTTTGAAATTTCCAGGATAAATAGTGCCGAGTTTATTTTCTATAAATAGCCCTTAACTTCCTTCCATTTGAAAACCTTAACCCTAAATAAAATTTCAACCGCCATTAAAACTCCACCATCCAACGATCGATAACGATCGGAGGCTCTAGAGGCCGAAGAAGCATTTGATTTCAACTAGAGAAATATAGAGCATGACCATACGAGCTTAACCAACGGTTGTATCAAGCTATCGCCGACCTAGGCGACCGAAAATCGCTCGCGTTCGAGCTGAAGGCATGGGTTTTGTCATGCATATGCACATGTGGAAGAGGGTGCGATGGCGTTGGGGGGCGAGGCGCGGTAGGTGGCGCTGGCGATGGGGTGACAACATTCTTGTTTTGGTGGCGCATTCGTCTAAAAAAAGAGGGAGCGCGCTCTTGAGCTGGGGCGTGAACAGAGGGAGAAAACGTGGTGATGGAAGAAAGGTTTAAATTTTCAAGTTAATTAAAAATTAATTATATCGAATGTTCATTGTTCCGTATTCTCATACGAGATTCTTTTCAAGCGCGACAAGTTGCATTGCATTCGTATCAGCGAGTACTACGCTATTGAGTTGCGTTGGATGAACTCGGAGCTAGTAGGAAATTTGCGTTAAGTTGAACGACTGTTCAATTTTAATTCAAACCAAAGCGCTTAGTAGCTTTCAGAAATTTTTGTGAATAAACACCTCTCTGGCCTGCTTATATTTTTATATAAGTGGGAATGAAAATTTATGTATGATGTTTGTTGTTAGTTTGGATGATATATTATATATATTAGTTGCTTTGGATATATTCCCAACTAGTGGAGCGGATGAGACCTTATTATGTTCCCGTGTAAGAGTGGATGACCCTTTGTAAACGAATCCCGCCTTAATGCGATTGATTTATATTTATATGATTTTATGTTGTCTTTGATGCCGGGGGACAGGTTAGAGGGATCCAATAGGCATGACTATTGATTTGCTTTTCATATATATGCTGATATACGACGTGTTGGATGTCATGTTAATGTCTTTAGTATGATTTGACTTATTTATTGCTTTAGTAGCACTGGATCTTACTTTTTGCATTTTGAAATGCTACAACAACAAAAGAGCCATTATTCCCAAACAAGTTGGATTCGGCTAGAGATGGAACCCAAAACTAAATGACAAAAGTAATTTAAAGGTTATAACATTAATAATAACAATAGCAATAACAATAATAATATTAAGTCAAATAGGTAAATCATTAATAATAATAACTAAGTAAAATAAAGATAGAAATACATATGTATGTAAATAAATAAATAAATAAATAAATATATAATATATAAAATACAATAAAATAAAAAAATAAAAAATGATGATATAGTACAAATAGTAATAACGGTGCTGATAGCAACATTGATCAAAGACCAAACGCTATGTCTTTGGCTCTTTTTTCCTAACCTATAATCTAAAACTAATAAGACTCATAGCTCATGGTTCAGGTACGTGGATCGCTAACTTCCACACGCTCCTATCCATTACCAGATCTTCGGCTATCTTTCATCCCTTCAAATCCCTTTTAACAACTTCCTTTCATATCAACTTTGGTCGACCTCTACCTTTCTTTGAGCAAACGACACGATCTATAATTCCAACGCACATAGGTGCCTCAGGCAGCCTTCGTTGGAGATATTAAAACCATCTTAAGTGATGTTGAATTAGTTTCTCTTCAATTGGTGCTACTCCAAGTTTTTCACGTATATCATCATTTCTAATTCAATCTCTTCTTGTATGACCATAGCTCCATCGCAGCATACGCATCTCTGCTACGCTTACCTTCTGAACGTGTTGGTTTTTAGTAGGCCAACATTCTGCACCGTACAACATCGCATGCCTAATTGCCGTTCTATAGAACTTTCCTTTAAGCTTCTGTGGGACTTCCTTGTCATAGAGAATGCCGGATGCTTGTCGCCACTTCACCCATCCCGCTCGAGTTCGAAAAATAACATCTTTTTCAATCTCACCATTACATTTCATCGAAAACTAAAACGATAATTTTGATTTGAAAAGGATTTCGAAGAAATTTTAGAAGTATATATATGTTTAAATGATTTTTAATTTTTTAAAAGGAAAGGAATTTGTCTTAAAGAAATAAAAAGTTACGGTTTTTAATGTTATAAAAGTATAGTTTTATATAATACTTTGAATAAAGATTTTTGAGTAAGTTTATATAAAAGATTTAAAGATGCAATATTTTATAAACAAAGGAACAAATTTATAATTGGAATTTATGAATTTTAGTAAATGGGTTTGAAGTTTATTTCAGAAATGGATTTATAAATGGATTTTATATATGAACTTGGTTTATAAGAAATGGATTTATAAATGGATTTTGATAGTAGAATTGATTTTACAAAAGAACGATTTATAAATAAAGTTATGTAAATAAAGAGAATTTTAATAAATAGAAGTTTTATAAAATCAAAAGGAGATTTATAAGCATAGTTTTGTAAATATGGAATTGATTTATGTTGTGATTTAAATATGGATTTTTATTTAAAGGAATGTTTGAAAGAAATATTATGATGAAGTAATAGTTTCAAAGGTAAATTATCTTTTAGAAGTAAAGGTTCTAGAAATATTAATTCCAAAAAAAATTAAATGGTTTGAAAAATGTTTTAAAATGTGATAAGTATCGGAAACATAGATTTCAACAATTATTGTTGTAAGAGATGTTTTCGAGAAATATGGAAGGTGTGGACTATAACACTGTTGTTATAGTAAATGATTTCTTAAAGAAAATGTTTTATATAGTATACATGATTTTTATAAAAATATTAATTAGTCGAATCCCTATGCTAATGTTTTTGGGTTTTCGTAACGATGTTTTACACAACATTCATTTTGACCTAATAAATTATGTTTAAACTTCCATTGTGAAATACACGAATCGATTCATATGATCGTACTAAAGGCTTGGTAGTGTACTAAAGGCTTGTACCCGTCCAGAGGCGTACAAACTCTGGAGTTGTATAGTTATAGAAATCTATTTAGCGTATCTCAAAATGGTAGTGTTACAAAATATACTTACACTGTTGATATGAGTATATGGAAATATTTTCTAAATGTTAAAATGAAGTGTTGTTGGATATACTTACACAGTTGATATAAGTATATGGAAATATTTTCCAATATCGATATTTTTAAATGATTTTGAGAGTATATCTTTTAAAGATAATTGGAAGCAAATATTCAAGGATTTATTTAATTAATAAAAGATTAATTAAATGGGCCTAATGATTGCTTATGGTGCTAGATATTGTTTGTTTGCTTTGATAGTTAAATAATCGACTATCAAATATTGGCCTTTTTTTCGTTGTTGATCCGGAGGGATCGGGATCGGATTTATCCGACAACCACTTCGGACCAACATATGCATTCGAATGTGCAGGTGTGGGAAGACATTGATATTTGGGATTTTCGTAATGAAGGACCACTTGTCGATCATTTGGGGATAAACTCGCAATATACATATATTAGCAGTGATCTATTCATTATGAAATATCCAATGCAAGGACTTATCGCTACTGATCCTTGGATTGATCCGGATTGGATGTGATAGGAGAGCACCTTCGGCTTGTCCTATTCCTGGACAACTTGCATGGATGGATGTCTGATATTGCATTTTTGATGTTACATCGTTGACTTTTACAAACGTACATCTGCTTGGTGGTGGAAAAGGCAATTTCTCTTAGCTTAACATCCTTCTCTGAGACGTATGAGCTCAGAGGTTGCATGTTTGTGAAAGTCAACAGTGATCGAAGGAATGTCAATGTGGCATTCGAAGTGGGAAGATGATGCGCTATATGAAAGGTAAAAGTGACCTCAAGCCTCACACCTGGAAATGACCGAAACTTGGTAGATGCAGCAAGGCTATGTGGTTCGCAACCATTAGGATATGATTATCCTCTTCTAGATATATTTATTCCCACTATGACGTTTTGATTTTAAATTATTGTGGATGTATGCTATGAGGGCCCTCAATACGTTGGTAACGACCAGGGTGATGACATATTCGTTACTATCTAGTTAGAGGTAGGTCAGTCTTGTGTTGGTAGAGGACCACCAGTTGAGTCTCGGTACATTCCTCTAGATATGTACTGCTGGAAGGTAGTCTCTTCACCTGGTCATTTGTATGGAAGTCCATTCTTCACTACGTGCCTGCCATTTTGTTTGTAGAACCCAAAATTATGGCTAGTATGATGGAATTTAAACAATGTAACAATTTCAACTATGATTAATATTATTTTTATACTAGACATTAGTATAATATAATAGGATTCGATATGAAATGTCTTGGTTATCGTAAGGTAAAAACTCATCCGTTTATGTGTAGGTGTGGTCTTACAAGATACTTTTGTTTTGACGAAGAAAAGTTTTACAATTTTAGAATAAATTCAATTGAGATGTGTTTTCTCATGCTAGTTTACCAAACTGATCTGGGCGTTATTCCTTTTCAATGCTCAGGTCAGACCGGACATATTTACAAATTTAGATTTGGATACTTTGGAGCTTCAGCAGGCGAACTGGAGGTCTTCTGGTCGTATTCATGTATAAATTTTTTTCCACTGCATTATTGTTTAAATTATCTCCATTTGTGAGGACATGTTATTATAACTGTCCAGGCTGATGATTGGTGATTGATTATTGTACTCTGATGGATGTACGCATATTACAGTTTTTATTTTGTGAAGATCATTGATATTATATTATATGTTGTTCCGCTGCAATTGTGAGATTTTGTAATTGTTTTAGTTTCTTTCTCTCGTTTTCTTCTCTTCTCTTCTTTCTATTCTTTCTTTCTCATAATTATTCGTCTTTCCGTTCTGTTTAGGTTGGACATGTGTGGTTTATTGTCAGCTCTAAATAGGATGGATTTTCAGGCTGTCACAATTTCTTTCTCTGGCAAATGAAACATACTACACTATTGTAGTAAACCAAAACAAGAGACCTCATTGCAATAGTTTTGGCATCAAGACAAAAGGGATGCAGCATCGTATACTAACAGTAGAACCTAGAAATTCACAAGTCGCAACTCATCACAAACTCTAGAAAAGCAAACTTCAGACAACGTCATCAAATCCGTGCATCTCAATCAAACAAGTGTTCATATTTCATCAACGAATAAATCAAGCAGTCAAGAATTATTATGTTATGGCTGTTACTGTGAAGATGCACAAAAGGTCATGACAACAGCAAAGAACAAACATATATGCAAGTTGAATATGTTAAATGGAAGTAAAATCAATTTTCTAGCTGAATTTGGAAGTAAACACTAAATCAATATGTTGAATATGTTAAATTGAAGAAGTCCAAGATCAGATGACCATCAACTAGAAAATCAAATGGCCAAGGAAAGGAAATTGAAAAATTCAAACTGAAATTCTTAAATAGAAATATAGGGATTCAACCCCTATAAATAGCACCCAAATCAACATTAGCAATTGCTGTCGAGTTCAAAGCAATATAATAAATCTAAAACACGAAATTCGAAATCATACCAAAGCAACAATCGAAAAACTATTCGACTCATTGAAGCAGTCAAACTCATAAATCCGCACTATTTGAAGAAAAAAGGCATCGGAGAAGAAGGAGGCGATTCGAATCACAAATTCAAGCAGTGGCTTCAATTCAAAATTCTGTAACCCTAATTCAATGACGAAGACAAAAGAGGACCGACATGGAAAACAAAGCATGAAAAGACTGCAAAATTATCGCCCCGATTTTATTATCTTGGTCAGTATTCCTTTTATATTGTGCTGTGTTAGAAAATAATTTTTTCTAGGATTTCTTCTTTTTATTTAATTGTATTTTGTTTTTTAAAATTTGTAAAACTCTAGTTTTTAACTAGGTACGAACTACGAGGCGTAGTTCGAAAATTCACAACTTGGGGTTGAGTTATGGTAGGGTTTTGAGTGTAGGGTTAGAACAATCAGGTTAGCAGAGGTCGCGGTTTACAGGATCTGGAAGCGTCAATTATTTAATTTCTAGAAAACTCGAGGGCATCATTAGGTAGGTTTTTCCGAAGATGGGTAAAATTATGCGTCACTTTTATTTCTGCATTTACTCCATGCTGCAATTTTTTTTATTCTTGTGAATTTATTACAAATCCTATTCATCCCCTTTAGGGATAATATGATCCTACATAGCTAGTATAGGCCATAGGTAGAATTGCCCCCATCTTTGGGAAGCCCATCAAGCTTGACAAAGTAACTAAAGGAATGGTATTTCATTTGCTCGAGTACCAATAGAAATCGATGCAAACTTCTCATTCCCAAAAAAAGACAAATTCCTATCCTAAATGTTAATTGTTATATTATTTAGCAAAATATTGAATATAAAGGGTATCCTTTTAGAAGTGTTGATTTTACTTTCTATGGCCATTTGAAAAGAAGATATTATGCTGTAGAAAACTTAGATACCATAACATAATTTAAACAGTGGAAAAGAGGGTATTTTGATGCAAGTCGATGATAATTATCTATGGGTTAACAAAAGCAACCAACCATAAATTTTACAAGAGTAATCATAAAAATCACCAAATTCAAACAATAAAGTTCAATCCTATATGTGAAGTGCCGATATACAAGTGTGAGAAACAATAATAACAAGAAATGGCATTTTACTTTTGGTACTGAAAACGCATTGAACAAATTATAGAATAGCTTGTAGAACCAAAAACCCAAACCTTTTTTTCATGTAGACAATAAGCAAAATAAGACCAATGGAAGTAACTTGCCAAACACCAAGCAATAATAATCAGTGACAACACTGAATCCTTCACAAACATGGGAAAATCTATGGATACAGAGAAAAATGACATTAATATGGAAGGAAAATGCTCATTTCCATATAATACTTCATGTACAAATGAGAGTAGAACAACAAGTGCAACATAAAATAAACAAGGTTAACATATCGAAGTTTAGAACTACAAAAGAACAAGAAAGTAGGATACCTTATTTCAATTCACAACTACCATTGATCAAAATGTAATAGAAAATCCAAACGGGAATAATTTAGTCCAATGGATTAAGACAAAAGTGAAAAAATCAAAGAAATCGTAAAATAATGGTGGGACCACTCTTTCCCTTGATAAAAGGAGCGAATTACCTCCTCCAATTAATTTCTATGCTATTTTGGAATATTGGGGGAAGGGGGATAAATGCATCCTAAAAGCACTTAGACAGTAAAAATATTTAGGAATTAGGATGTTTTTGTTTATAGGATTGGTAGAAAATAAATTGCCAATCCATTATTTTTCAAAAGTAGCTAGTTGGCTAAAACAAGGTTAGGCTTTCGAACATGATAATGCATAACAACAAAGAGGAAGATTTTTAATCCTATGGAAACAAAGCAGCCGTAATGACCCGCCTTTTCGACCATCGAAAGTTGACAACAAATACATCTACGACTAAAATGCCGAGCATCCAATCACTGAAAAAGCAAATTGTTAAGGTAGAATAAAAAGAAAGAATAGATAAAAGGGTAATTAAAATCTCAAAGCAAAATCGACAACATATAATATAACAAAGACGGTAAAAACTATCACCCCAAAATATAGAGTACATAAGTGTTAAAAACAAGACTTATCAGCTGCACAACTATTAAATCTTGAGCTTATAATTGCTGATAGGTGTACAATATAGTACAACAGAAAATAGAACACTACGATATGTAAACATCTAGCTCTTCTTCGATAACTCTATATCATCAAAGCCAACCTAGGAAAAACTCGGTCGGACCTGAACATTATAATAAAATAACACCCAGGTTTGTTTGGAAAACCAGTGTGAGTAAACTCAAGTAATATGATAAACATAAAAAATTCTATTGGACTATGCCGCTAACACGCAACGGGTTTTTACCTCATAAGAATAACATCTATAGATGAAGAATTGGGAAACAAATAAGAACAACAACAATGAAATCATAAAAGAATGAAAATAAACAACAGAAACAATCCAAATAAAAAGGGTGGGTACTAGTAAGAACAAATTCCATACCGAATGAATGGCATAAATAATATCAAATTCTATACTTGAAAGAATGGTCACAAATACTTGAACATAGATAAGAGCGCAAGGCAGTTCTCCATGCAATTAAGAAAACAATTCAAAGATTTGAATTAACAACAAGAGAAAGAGAGTTTTTCCAACAATGACTAGGAGGGTGTGCCCCCCTTATTGAATGTATACCTCTAGAATATACTTGAGAATTCCGATGGTTTTCGGACACTTCCAAGCCAGACCACACCAATGGTTACCGAGTATCCGAGTATTTCACACCTCTATGCGTCAAATGAATCCAATCTATAGTGGATGTGAAAACACTAATGGGAGCAACCCCACATAGCTTAGCTTCCACTCGCTCTTTGGTTTTAGTCATTTTCGACAAAGAATAACAAGGCTAAAATAATCAATACATCATCTTGGGTGATGATATATAAAGAAGAAAGCAGAATCAAATTCGATATTCGAAATCAATTATCGGGAATGATAAGATGGTTGTTTTCACTTGTGCTTGATTTTTACATCACAACAATTTTAAAGACACTTTAAAATTACTCTTTAAATATACCTTTAAAGGGGCAAATTAAATATTCTAAGTATATTAATATCAAGGTCAACACAGATGTCAAGCATTGTTTATTATAATCCCAAAACAATTTACACAGCTTTATTTGAAACAATTCTTTTAAAAAGATTTTCTTGTTTATAAAAAATTATTTATAAATTTTAAACAATATCTATTATCCCCAAAAGATGATAAATCAATCAAATTAATTTTATAAATTTTAAATCAAAGGTTAAACATTCCCAAGGATAATTTGTATAACCGTTTTATAACTTTAAAACCACATTAGTTCTTCCAAAAGACAATAATCATATTTATAATCTTTCATAATTTGAAAAACAATATTAATTATTCCAAAAGATAATAAATCAAATCTACAATCTCTTTTAATAAATCGATCAATTATTTTTATTTAAACAACTAATTATTTCTAAAACACTTATACTTAATCAGTAAATTAACTTTAAAAGACAAAATCAGTTAATTCACCTTTGAACACTTTCATTAAATTTACTTTAATCACTTTATTAAATTAATTAATTAACTTTAAATATCATCAGTCAAAATGATTAATTACATTCAAATATCATTAATTAGAATGACTACTTAAATTTCAAATGTCATTACTTAAAATGATTAACTAAATTCAAATATCATTGATTAAAATGATAAATTAGACTTAAACATTGTTAATTAAATTGATTTACTACATTTAAAACATCACTAATTAAAATGATTAATTAAACTCAAACATCATTAATTAAAATGATTTGTTAATTTCAAATATCATTAACTAAAACAATTTATTAAATTAAAATAATAGTTAATCAAACTGATTAATTAAATTAAAATATCATTAATTAAAATGGTTAATGAATTTTAAACATCTAATTTTGTGAAAATATAAGCTCAACATTAACATACGTGAAGGGTTTAGGAGATGATATTTAATAGTTGACGGTATAGCAAAAACCGATATAACGATCCTTAGACAACTTAAATAGAATATCATGATTAATTACAACTAAACATTAATATAAGCAGCTTAAGGAAATAAATAACAACTATTGGCAAGAAACCCCTTAGGGACTCTCTACAAATATTCCCTGCAAAACAATGGTCACGGAATATGTATGTGTGTGTGTGTAATCATATGCATTTACAACAGTTAAGTTAATATGTCATCCATTTTTCAAAATAGGATTTTCAACGAAACAATCAATCAAACAACAATACAAATATCTAAGCCATTAACCAAATATTCAATAGCAAATTTTTAGCATAACGGATATTATATAGCTAATTCAAGGGTGAGTAAACTAACATAAATTCCAGTTATCGCCAAAGGGTTAGGGTTTCAACTAAAATCGAATGGTAACACAAAATTCTACAAGCTTCAAAACCGTCCAATCAAATTCCATTACTTAGACATTGTCATTACGAATCCAATGCGACTGACTTCGTTTCATTTGGACCTTGTACGAGCAAGATACAATTTTTGTAAGATTTCGAATTAATCAAATAATTAATAACTTAATTAATCTCTTAATTACCCTTAATTAACTAAATCCACCATCTTCCCCGATAACTTAAGCTATGACGCCGCACCCTGAGACCACATTAGCAAACATTATTACTGGGTAGTACTGTCTGCTAATGCGGAGAATAGGGCTAGTTAGGAGCGATCATATATAACGTTGTCTTAAACATCTATTAAATACATCGATTAATGGTCCAATTTTTTCTCAAAAACATTCATTTTTAAATAATTAACCAATTTACCCAAATATTCACATAAATCATCATTTTAACTTCAAGAATTACATTAAAAAAATCTTCTTGTGTAATAAAATATAACAAACCATTTTCCATCAATTTTATTATCAAAACTTATTTTCAAATTTCACCATTTTATTTAAAAACCTCCTTCACCTGCACAAAAAACACACAACAACTAAATGTGCACGCATGCCTCCATTCACCTGATACTCAATGAAATCCAAAACCCATTTCACCTACGAGTCTCCACCAAAATTCGACCACACTCATCACAAAAAAGGCAATCAAAACCTTTCCTCATCCAAATGTCGCATGGCACCACCGTAACCCAAAATGCCTCTAACGACCACCATCTAACTCCTCTTCGTGCTCAGGGTCCATCCCCACCTTCGATTCCACCTCCAACTATAACCGGAGAATCGCAAACGAACCACCTTCTCCTACTCCTTCACTGCCGCATTTTCCAATACACAACTGCACACCATAAGATTACAAAAATTCTAAGCCCAAGATTTGGCCTACATCACGACGACCACCCGAATCGACGATGCTAATCAAGGAACATATGTAAAATATCAATCCACCATAAGTTCAATAAATCCAGTTTGGTGATTTTTAAATGAAACAATGATTTTACAGTGATTTTTGAATGAGGTTCTATTATTTTTGTTTATAGTGATGATAAAAGATGGAGGAAAAGAAAAATGTGAATAGGAAGACTCTAAATGAAATCGTCTAATTTATAATCAAATAATAAATAAAGATAAAAACAAAATGATTATGTTTTTCCAAAACAAAGAATCCATATTTCCTAACAAGAGACAGGCAAGAAAACATGTTTTATAATCAAATACGACGAACTTATGTGTTTATTGTCTTTTAATAATTTTTTTTAGGGGTATGATGCTAAATAATATCACGTTTATATATGGACCACGAATGATCAGAATAAAAATACGATCGCGCCGAACAATGTGACGCGATCATAAAATAAAAATAAAATAGACTGATATCTTATTCCGAGACTTTTAGAGATATGAATATATCTCGTAAAATGCATCAAACGAAAATTATTTATTCTTCAAATTCAAACTTATGGAAAATCCTATAAATTTAATTAAAAACACATCATCAAAAATCAAGTTTGTTTTATTACAATTTGACTTTCTTATTACTTTTCATATTCAAACCATTTATTATTGTAAATAAATTTACAAAATGAATTCACCTTTATCATTTATTAATTAAAAGGAGTTAAATAAGGTGAATTAATATTTAATTCACAATTCAAAATTGAAATAATCACTATATTTGAATTCAAGGTATTAAATTCCGAATTCCAATTATTTAAATATTTAAAATTAATTAAATATTTAAAATTCAATGAACAAAATTCTGGGTTGTTCCATTCTTCCCACTTAATAGAATTTCATTCGTGAAATTCCCATGGAAGAAAATGACCCTAAACACTTAAGTTTAAAACTATTAATTTAAATGAGCTATTAGACCTATTAGTTAAATTTCAAAACTTTACAAAAATTTTTGGCAATACCTCCTTTGCGCAGCTCGATCGGAAAAACTTCAAATTGTCACTATGGGCCCCAAACCAATCAAAAGAAAAAAAAAGCTAAGTGGCCTCCTATATCTAATGCAAAAAGTTATCAACCAATTTATATTTCAAATTCTACTACGTACCTTTTTGCGCTTGATTTATATTTCTTTTCAAGTGGTTTATTATCTCGATATAGATGCTGGTGCACAAGAATCAAATAACATTCTCTTGCTTATCTAAACTTACACAATCTAGAAGAGAGTCAGGCTAACAAAAAAGCAATACAACAACTATCTCTATCATAAGTTCAAATAGCATAAACAATATAACAATCATATGCAACAAGGTAATAAGATGCAACTGATCCTAATGAGGCAATATATGAAAAAAACAAGCATGATATAAATCCACATACAGCTTTAGTATGAAATAAAGCAACATATCAACCATATTCAACGAAATACAGAAAATATTCTATAACAAATGCTATATAACCAATATTTTCAAACCATAAATATAGAATTAAATACCTGGGTCTTATTTTCAAAAATATATTTTAAAACTCCCTCAAGAAAAAATATATCAAAATTAGATCCAACATGACTAGGAGGATGTGCCCTCCTCCAAAGAGTGGTATAACTCTAACAAAAACAATGAAGCCTCCAATGGTATTCTGGTGCCTCCTAAAAATAATAGGGTAAATATACCTGGCGAGTCCCAAAATGGGGAAACTCCCAATCGTGCTTTGATTTTAGTCGTTCACTGCAATAAATAAAAATATTTGTAAAACACTTTGCAAATATCTATTGGAACAAATTCCAATTTTTTATTGAAAAAATAATATTTCTCAAATATTTCAAATCATACTATTATTATTTATTTTCACAATAATTTCAAATATTCTTTTAAAATGATTTCAATACTACCGGGATTTAAGTCCAAATAAACAACAATTCAAAAACATTTGTTTGTAAATTCCAACTTTATAAACTATGGTATATAAATCACACAACCAATCTAATCTAATCAAATTTTGTATAAGAACAAAATAACATTTTCAATCAATCAAATTTCACAGGGGAAAAAATCTAACACTTAACATTATTTAAAATGCCAAACGACTAACAATCAGATTTATATTTTTTCTTAAGTTCACAAATTATCTTAAGTCACATACTAAGTATAGAATTATACTTTAGTCCGTATGATATATATAAATCAATCGTACACTATATTTGATCTGATCACTTCTTTGGCTACATACACTTCTACTTTGAACTAGTATCCCTCACTCGACCTCTCTATGGTGGACTTCGATCATTTCTTTGGCTACATACATTTCTACTTTGAACTAGTATCCCTCACTCGACCTCTCTATGTTGGACTTCGATCAGATTTCTCGATTAGAAACTTTCATTCTCCTTCCATAGCCATAAACTATGAGTGAAAACTTCGGTATCATATTGGGAATTTGAATCAAGTGTTTGCTGACAAGAATCAAGTGAGAAATCCTTTTTTGGACTAGTGTGAATCACCCAAAGTTATATATTCGAACCCTAAATAAAGAACCTTGCAAATAAAATGATCTACATATAACTTACGTACTTAATTCGATTAGTTTCATAATTATACCAATCTCTTTATAAATCACTCATATTTTCCATTTACTATTTTATTCAACATTAAAATTATTTTGTGAATTACTTCATAAATTTTGACTTAAATTTATAAATATTTTACAAAGACAATTCTTTATAAAAACAACAAATAAAGGCTTACTCTATCTTATTTACTTGTATAGTACTCTTCTAGGTCCTAAGAGTATGCAAAAAACACCAATTTTATTTTATTTATTTGTTATTTACTTTTATTTTTCTCAAAATTTAATTAGAAGTCCAAACACAAAATGGGTCTTTAAAACCGAGTCAACCCTTCGACCTCCTTACCTTTGAGTGCTATAAGGAAAAATGTTCATGGGTTGGCTTAATATCAGTAAATAATTTACATAACTTATCTGATTAACAAAACGATGGTTTTAATTAAATAAATTTACCAAAATATTTCTACTAATTCAACCCATTTAAAACTTGAGTTAAATTATCGCTTTTCTATGCAAGAGTTTTGAAATTTTCATTTACCAAATTGTTATTCAAAATGACTTTTATTTTAAACTGATTTTTTAAGGAATCTTAAGACTAATTACCCAGATTTTTTTTACTTAAAAACCCTTTTTGAAATCATACGACTTATATTTCTTTATGAAATAACTTCAAACAATTTATTTACCAAAACTCATTTTAGGTTCGCCCAGATTTGAACTCATTTCGATCGTACAATAATAAAGAGAATAATTTACTAAGTGTCCCACATAGTTCACTTAAGCAAACATCTGATCATCAATTAGAAGATTATTCAGATTATCACAATACCAATCGAGATATTTTTCCCGAATTACCCTAAAGAAAAGGTATCCCATTTAAATTTAATCTTCCAAAATATTTATATTTAAGAAATACTTCCAAGTAATAATACTATTATATATTTTTCAAAAACCATTCGAAATTATTTCAAACAACTTCAGGATTTAAATTCAAAAATCAATTTTTTGAAATACATTTTATAAATTAGATTTATATAAAATTACGTTTATATAAAATCATTTCATATTATAATAATTTTGCTTTAGTAGTAAAATTTTCTCAAATATTCATTTTTAAATATCTTATTCTACCATTCAGATTATTCTAAACAACCTTTATTAAAAGATTGCTTTAACTTAACATTTACTCCGAACACCTTATAGTCAAATCATGAAACTTAATTTACATGGGGTTCGTCTTGATGTACTTACAATTATCTAACAATATATGCTCATAAACTAGTTGACATGGATTAATATATCAGCAAACAATAGTCAATGCTTTTGAACTATCTAAGCACGACAAATCAAACAATAACGATAATAAAGAAGTATTATCATTTACAGACAAACACTACAAATAATTATATATGTATGAAAATTATTCCTTTATATATAAAAATAGAAGTAAAATATTTCATTTACCAAATTTTCAAAAATAATTATTATGACCGTTGGGCGTGTTCAAGTGTTTAAAATCCCTATCAATACTGTGGCGTTCCACGTCTCGGCTAGAATCCATAAATAACTCATCAGACCAATTAACACAATACATTTTTATAACAATAACAAATGCACTCTCGTATATATATAATACTCTCAAACTCATTCTGGGGTGTACCCTATCTCTAATGAGTTACTCACTCTAGGGTATTACAAACCTTATCTCTAATGAGTCATACCCTACCAAAGCCAAGGTTTTGCTTAACCTTTAGCTCTGATACCAAATTATAAGGACCCATCTTTTCGATCATCGAAAGTCGACACCAATACATCCACGACATTTAAATGCCGAACATCCAATCACTGAAAAGGTAGATTTTTAGGGTAAAATAAAAAGAAGAACAGAGAATAGGGAAATCAGAATCTCACAGCGAAATTGATAACATATAATATAACAAAGAGGCAAAAAATGTCAATCCAAAATATAGAGTACATCAGAGTTAAAAACAAACCTTATCCGCTGGACAGTTATAAAATTCCATCTTTACAATTGCTGATAGGTATACAATATAATACAACGGAAAATAGAACACTACGAGAGGTGAACATCCAGCTCTTCTTCAATAGCTCCATATCATCAAAGCCAACATGGGAAAAACTCGATCGAACCCGAGCGTTAATAAAATAACACCCGGGTCAGTCTGGAAAACTAGCATGGGAAAACTCAAGTAATATGTTGAACATATAAAAACTGTGAGACCACGGCACTGACATGGAACAGGCTTTTACCTCACAAGATTTACATCCACTGATAAAGAAATGGGAAACAGATTAGAACAACAATCTAACCATGAAAGAATGGAAATAAGCAACATAAACAATCCAAATAAAAAGGGTGGGTACTAGTAAGAAAAAATCTCATGCCGAACGAATGACATAAATAATATCAAATTCCAGCTATGAAAGAATGGTCACAGATAATTGAACATAGAGAAGAGCGCAAGGCAGTTCTCCATGCAATTAAGGAAACAATTTAAACATCTGAATTAATAATAAGGGAAAGAGAATTTTTTCCAATAATGGCTAGGAGGGTGCGCCCAAAAGTATACCTCTAAAAATGTACTTGAAAACCCCGATGGCTCTTGGACACATCCAAGCCGGACCCTGCCAACAGTTACCGAGTATCCGAGTATTTCACATCTATATGAGCAAAATGAATCCAACCAAACGGGTGCGAAAATACCCTAATAGGAACAACCCACATAGTTTGGCTTCCCCTCGCATCAGAGTCGAAAGTTGGTAAATCAACTATTGGGAATGATAAGATTGGTGTTTTCACTAGCGCTTGATATTCATATCAAAATTTTTTAAGACACTTTAAAATTACTCTTTGAAATATTCTTTTAAATGGGAAAATCAAATTTTCTAAGTGTATTAAAACCAAGGTTAAAATAAGTGTCAAACATTGTTTATTATAAACCCAAAATAATTTACACTTAGCTTTATTTAAAACAATTCTTTTAAAAAGATCTTCGTGTTTATAAACTATTATTTATAAATTCTAAACAATATTTATTATCCCTAAATGATAATAAATCAATTAAATTACTTTTATAAATTTTAAGTCAATGATTAAACATCCCCAAGGATAATTTATATAACCTTTTTATAACTATAAAAACCACAATAGTTCTTCCAAAAGACAATTAATCATATTTATAATATTTCATAATTTTAAAAACAATATTAATTATCCCGAAAAATAATGAATCAAATTTATAATTTCTTTTAAAAAATCGATCAATTATCTTTATTTAACATTCAATTATTTCTAAAACACTTTTACTTAATCAGTAAATTAACTTTAAAACAGTAAATCGGTTAATTCGCTTTAAAACATTTTCATTAAATTTACTTTAATCACTTTTATTAAATCAATTAATTAACTTCAATACCTTTGTTAAATTAATTAATTAACTTTAAATATCATTAGTCAAAATGATTAATTACATTCAAATATCATTAATTAGAATGACTACTAAAATTTCAAATATCATTACTTAAAATGATCAAGTAAATTCAAATATCATTAATTAAAATGATAAATTAGACATAGACATTGTTAATTAAATTGATTTACTACATTTAAAACATCATTAATTAAAGTGATTAATTAAACTCAAACATCATTAATTAAAATGATTATTTAAACTCAAAAATCATTAACAAAAATGATTTATTAATTTGAAATATCATAAATTAAAACAATTTACCAAATTCAGATAATAATTAACCAAAATGATTAATTAAATTTAAAAATCATTAAGTAAAATGATTAATGAATTTAAAATATCTAATTTTGTGAAAATACAAGCTCAACTTCAACATACGCAAAGGGTTTAGGAGATGATATTCAATAATTGATGGTATAGCGAAAATTGCTATGATGACACTTAAACAATGTAAATAGAATATCACGATTAATACTAAACATCAACATAAGTAGCATAAGGAAATAAATAACAATTATTGGCAAGAAACCCCTAAGGGTCTCTCTATAAATATTCCCTGCAAAACAATGATTAAGGCTATATGTATATATATGTGAAAAATACTTGCTATATCAAAGTGATTCAAAATTTGCCCAGGGGGTAATGGCGACATCAGAAAATCCCAAAACCCTAGGCGAATTGGAGGGAGATGATAGAGGTGGTTGGAAGCGGTTAAACGCAAGGGGAAAACGACTTTTGCTGAGATCCTAAAACAGACAAGTCAAGAATTCCAAAGGCAGAGTAAAAACCCTAAATCATGGGTGGAGGCAGTTGATAATAATTTCAAAATACAAGGTAAAATTAACTATTTGAGCCGATTGAAGACGGGACTGAACCTTATCAATTGATTGACAAACAGGATTATGAGGAATCTAACCAGATGTGGAAGAATTCATTATACACATACATGGCAGGTCAACGACCTTACCTCGTTCACTTTAATGCTTATATTAGAAGGGTATGGAAACCTACAAGCTCCTAGGATGTCTTTATTAGAGAAAATGGGTTTTAACTCATTAAATTTGAAAAAGAAGAGGATTATGAGAAAATCCCGAAGGGAGGCCCAAGGTTCATGGATAACAAACTGATCATCATTTAAAAATGGGAAGCAAATTTTAATTTCGAAAATGCAATGCTAGCTGCTATCCAATTTGGATTAAATTCAACAACCTTAATCTAGCATTGTGGAATATGAGATGCATTGGAAAGCTAGCAAGTATTATTTACAAATTGCTTGACATAGGTGAATATACTAGGAAGGTTAAAAGAATAAAATTTGCAAGAGTGTTGGTGGAAATTAAAGCAGATTCTATACTATCGCAGAATGTTAAAGAAATTGATAAGAGAGGAAATGTTTGTTTGCCAGGAGTTAAGTATGAGTTCATACCTTTGAGATGTGCTGAATGCAAATGCCTTTGCCATGCAGTTACTCAAGAGTGTAGTGAGCGTAACAAACCCAAACAAGTTTGGGTGCAAAAAACCAAAAGTACTACATATACTATCCACATAGATAATACAGATGTTGTATCCACTGAGCTAACTACAATTAGCAATCACTAACACCACAAAAATATATTACAGCACTAATAAGTTATACACAAAATGCTGTAACAAAGGATCTAGTCCCAAATCCTGAAGAAAGTGCTATCAAGGACTATGTAGAAGTGATAGAAGAAAATCATCAACTCCGAAGTTATAGGTGGATCATTCAGGTTTGGAGGATCATAGGCAGCAACCATAGAAGCAGAGTATGGAGGAATCAAGTGATGATGAGGATCTTCTTGAAACAATAAATGAAATACAGAAATTAGATATCCAAATGGAAACATCAGCGGAAGAAGAGATAGAAGAAAACTTGCTAAAATATACTAAAATTAATGATAACTACGAGGAAATTTTTTCTGCTAAAGGAAAAAAATAGCTGGAAAAAAAGCTAAGGTAGTATCAGCTCCGGTTACTAGGAGCAGAGCTACTATATCACAATGACTATTCTATGTTGGAATGTAAGAGGTCTAAGTGGTGATGTTAGAAAATTAGACCTCTATAATATTTGTAGTAGATATAAACCCACCATTATAGCTATATTAGAAAATAAACTCACAGAAGATAGCATGGAAGATCTTAAAAATCAAATAGGAATGAATTGGAATATCATACATAATAGCTCGAATAATATCAAAGGCAGAATCATGGTATTATGGGATTCCAATGTTTGGACATGCAATTTGATGAATATAGATGAACAACAAACTACCATTAATATTAAAATCTAGGAGGAATGGAGATTACTACAACAATTTTTTATGCAAGTAATTTGGCTTCAGAAAGGACAAGATTATGGAGAAAGCTAATCGACAATTCAAAAGTCATAGCAAAACCTTGGCAGTGTTTGGAGATTTTAATGCAGTACTGAAAACTCATGAAAAACAAGGAGGTCTTACCCTTAAGTTCTGCCAGGTAACTGAATTCAATAACTGTGTTTTAGCAGCAGGACTTAGAGAATTGCTCCACATGGGCCTGAAATACACATGGAAAAGTGGTGAGTCAAAAAAACCCAATCATGACTTGATAGAGCGTTAGGCAATGCAGAATTATTAAACATGATTCCAAATATAAAGGTTACAGTTCCACCAAGCTCTACTAGCGATCATTGCCCTCTTTACATACAATTTAATAATGAAAAACAGTCATAGAAAGGCAAACCATTCAGATATGCTAATCAATGGCGATACAAAGAAATAGTTGATTTTAATAAACTCCAAATTCCAGAGGGGAATCATATGTATCAGTATATAATGATAGTGAAACAAATAAAAAATAGTCTGAAGGAATGGAATAGAATAAGGCCCAAATCACATGATGTTATAAAAGACCTACATGAAAAGTTAGAGAAACTTCAATATCAATTAGAAGAAGAATCTCAAAACGAAGAGCTGAATGCAGAATATTTCACTAATCAATAGCGATTAAAGCATCTAATGGGAGTTCAAGCCATGGAGATAAAGCAAAAAGCAAAGGAAAAATGGCTGACTAAAGGGGATGAGTGCAATAAATTTTTTGTACCAAAATGTCCTAGAGGAAAAATAAAAATAATTTACTTAACTGTTTAAATGAACATGGTGAGATTGCTGAAAATTTGCAAGACTTGGAAACTAAATCCATAGAGTATTTTACGGACACATATAATGGAGATTATATACAACAAATACCTCAAATTAACTGTAGAAAAAAAATCTCCAGAGAAGGTGCCCAAATGCTGATAGCTGATATTACAGAAAGGGAGTTGAAAAGTGCCACTTTCTCTATCCATGACGAGTCCAGTCCTGGCCCCGATGGTATGAGTGCACTCTTCTTCAAAATGCACTGGGAAAACCTAAAATAAAGTATGCTCAAAGGCTATTAGGAGGCTTTAAACATAGGTGAATTTATTCAGGAAATAAATCATACATTCATTACATTGATCCCCAAAGTTAGAACGCCAGAAAGAATTGAAGAATATAGACCTATAGCTTGCTGTAATGTTACCTATAAAATACTTAGCAAGATCATTTGTATGAGACTCAACAAAGTCTTACCACAACTCATATCACAATGTCAGAGTGCTTTTATTAAGGGAAGATTCATATCTGAAAATTCACTAATGGCACGTGAACTAATAAGGGAATTCAACAAAAAAGGGGCACACAGAGTGTGTTTGAAAATTGATCTTCACAAGGCATATGATGAAGTGAGTAGACAATTTCTTCTACACATGTTGCATGAAATGGGAGTTTCGGCTAAGCTATCAAACGCATAACACATTGCATATGCACTCCTACATTTTCAGTGATCATAAATGGGGTCCCTAAAGGATATATAAAAACTAATAGAGGGATTAGACGAGGAGATCCTCTATCCCCCTATCTTTTTGCTGTAGCCATGGAATGGTTTTCTCTACAAATGGAATTAGCCAACAACCAATCATTAATTAAACCCATATATAAGATTAACCCAGAAGTCAACCACCTCATTTATGCAGATGACATATTGGTTTTGTTCAAATTTAATACCACGGGGATAAACACAATAAAGGAAATATTTAAACAATTCGAATCTTTAGCAGGTCTCAAAGTCAACGAATTTAAAACCAAGTTCTATATGAATAAGTATTGTAAAAATAAAACAGATATTTTAGCACAACTTGGTGTTGGAGAAGGTGAACTGCCAGTAAAATATTTAGGAGTACCATTTTCAAATAATAAGGTTACAGATGCTGAATGTGGTAAGCTATTTGATAATATCAGAGAAAAGTTGCAAGGTTGGAGGTCAAAATTATTGTCTTTTGCAGGGAGAGTGGAATTGGTACATACAGTAATAACTTCAAAGGTTACGTTCTGGTTGCAAACCTTCCAAATACTAGACTGTTCACTTGCTAAAATAAATACCGTTTGTGCAAATTTCATATGGAAAGGAGGTATCCACAAAGTGAACTATAATGTGCTACGTAGACCTAAAAGTAAAGGAGGGAACTCAAACTAGCTTGGAAAATTCTTAAGTCTGAGAATCTTTGGGCCAAATTGATGAGGGCTAAATACTTAAAGGAAAATTTCTGGACTATAAAAGTAGATAATAATGCTTCAGTCATCTGGAAAAATATTCTCAAACAAAGGGAGAAATTAAAAGAGTCAGTTGAAAGACAAATAGCAAATGGTCAAGACACTGAGCTTTGGAAGGATCCTTGGATTAATAACAAAACCCTCCTAGCTAGAATGGGATGGGAAATCTGTTCAGCTAATAACACACCAAAAATTCAAGTTGCTAGCATAATTCACAACAAAAGATAGGAACCAGAAAAACAACTGATAATCAGAAGTTTGAAGCAAGAAATTGAGGGAATCCCAATTTTCACAAATAGAGAAAAGGAAATATGTGCCTGGACAAACAATAACAAAGGGCAATTCAAAATGAGGCAAGTCTGGGAAAACAATCGACAACTTATGAAACTGTCCATTGGCATAAGGTTATTTGGAGTAGATCAAACTGCCCCAAAATGGCTCACACTACGTATAAGGCAATCGAGGGCAGATTAAGCACTAAAGACAGACTTAAAAGTTGGGGAGTAATTGATAAAGACACATGCAATTTATGCAGAAGGGAAATTGAAACACACTGATATCAATTCTTCGAATGCAAATACAATAAACGTTTATGGGCAATGAAGAAACTAAAAAACATGCAAACAGAAGCAGTTTTGAGTCTAGAAGAAGAGATTAAAAACCCGAGTGACTGGACAGATCTCACAAACCTTATAAAGGAGGTCATGAAAATTGATTTGACGACAACTATCTGGCATATTTGGAGAGAACGAAACATTTGAGCTTTCACCAAAAACAAATAAAAAACCGAGTTAGAGCTATCGAAACCATTGCTAGAGACGTTAAGATCAATATTGGAAGAATTAGGAGACTTACCAACTCAGAGGCAAGAGAAAAACAACAACTGGAGAACTGGACGTGGAAGGTTGCGAAGTCAGAAAAACAAGCAAACACCGAGGAGCCGCCATAGAGATTGAAGCTGAAGAACCCTAAATCAAATTAGGAAACTATGTGTTAAAGCCTTGTTAGTGTCGAATTGTCGGCTGAGGTGTCATGGAAATTTTGCTGTATACTGCAGTTGTAATTGATTTTGGGCCGCATAGCCCAACATAATTCCATTAACCTATTTTCATTATATATATATATATATATACACACACACACACATATAAACACACAAAATCATATGAATTCACAGTTGTTAAGTTAATATGTCATCCATTTTCCAAAATGGGATTCTTAACTAATCAATCAATCAAATAATAACAACAACATCTAAACTATCGACCATGCATTCAGTAGTAAATTTATAGCATCACAGATACTATATAGCTAACTTAAGGTTGAGAAACTCATATAAATTCAAGTTATCGCCAAAGCGTTTGGGTTTGAACTAAAATCGAATGGGCAGTCGATTTTATCACAAAATCCTTCAAGCTCCAAATCCATCCAGCTAATTCCATAATATATATGTCATTATTACGAATCCAATGCGACTGACCGTGTTTGATTTGGACCTTGTATAAGCAAGATACAATTTTTATAAGATTTCGAATTAATCAAATTAACCAATAACTTAATTAATTTCTTAATTACGCTTAATAACTAAATCCACCATCTTCCCCAATAGCTTAAACACCCCTTCACCTACAGAAGAAACGCACGGCAACCAAGCATGCATGCATGCCTTCATTCACCCCGTACTCGACGTAATCCAAAATCCATTTCTCCCATGACCTACTTCTCCTCTTCTCCGCATTGACACCACTGAAAACCGGTCGCACCTCCCCATCAAAAATATTGATAGTCAACACCTCTCCTTGTCCAAAATGACGTACGACACCATCATCACCTAGAATGCTTCTAACAATCACCATTTAACTCCTCTTTGCACTCGGGTCCCAGCCCCACCTTTGAATCCACCTCTAACTACCACCAGAGAATCAAGAACGAACCACCTGCTCCCACTCCTTCACTGTCGCATCTTCTAATACACAACCGCACACCATAGGATTTTGCAAATCAAAGCTCCTCTCCTTAGCAAACTTATTGCAACAGATGCTGCACCCTATTATTGACTAAAATTCCCAAAATCCTAAGCCCCAGATTCGACCTACACCAGGATGACCACCTAAATCGATGACACAACTTAAGGAACTAATATATAATCGAAGTTCAATCCACCGTAAGTTCAATAAATCCAATTTGGAGATTTTTAGATGCAGCAGTGATTTTTGAATGGGGGTTTTATTTTTTCATTTACTAGTAATGATAAAAGGAGAAGGAAAAGAAAAATGTGAACATGAAGACTCTAAGTGAAATTGTCTAGTTTTATAACCAAATAATAAATAAAGAAAATGACAAAATGATTATGTTTTTCCCAAAACAAAGGTCCACATTTCCTGACAAGAGATAAGGTAAGAAAACATGTTTGTGTGCATGGGGGTAATTATGTGTTTGTTTTCTTTTTAATAAATTTATTTTGGGTATGACGCTATCACGTTCGTGTATGGACCGCGAACGACCGATATAAAAATACATGTAGAACAATGTGACACGATCACAAAACAAAAATGAAATAGACTGGTTATCTTATTCCGGGAGGTTTCAAAAATACTAATGTATGCCGCAAAATGCGTCAAACAGAAAGTTAATTATTTTTCAAATTGAAAATTATGTAAAAATCCTATAAATTTAATTAAAAAAGTTATCAAAAGTCAATTTCGTTTTATTACAGTTTGATTTTCTTATTATTTAATACCTTCAAATCATTTATTATTATAAATAAATCAACAAAATGAATTTATCGTTACCATTTATTAATTAAAAGGTGTTAAATAAGGTTATTAAATACATTTAATTAATATTTAATTCACATTTAAAATATTTAAATGATCGCTATATTTGAATTCGAGTTATTAAATTTCGAAATCCAATTATTTAATTACTTAAAATTAATTAAATATTTTAAATTCAATGAATGAAATTCTGGGTTGTTACAGTAGTGGAGTAACACCTTGATTCTTAAAACCGAATAATTCAGAACATGTAAACTAAAACAAGCTGGAGGATAAGACATTATGTGTATAGTTATCTATGCACATAATGTAGTAGAAAAAAGGAAACGTATGGGTGCCTACATCAAATTTTAAGCAATTCAAAGCAGCAAGTCTTGGATTCTAGCTGGAGATTTCAATGCTACTTTATTCAACAATGAAAGAATTAATAATGATTTTTTCCAGTGTATCCTTTGACTATGATTTTTGTAGATTGTGTTACCACATCAAATATCTTAGAACCACCTTTTACAATTTACTTTTATACTTAGAGTGCAACGACCCGGAATTTTCGATCCCGAAAATTCCAGATAGTTATGAAAAGAAGAAAAGAGATAGAAGAAGAAACAGAAATGAAACATAGAATCTCACATTCGCAACGGATCAAATATAATATCAAATAAAATAACAGTTATACCAGAAAAAACTGTATCAGACAATTTACATTTAATACATTAGAGTTACAACATTTCACAATCACTGGACAGTTAAAATAACTTGTCCTAGATAAATAACAATATATCACAGCGGAATACACTCCATACATTCCTGCCATCTAGCTCGCCTCCTGAGCCCCAGAACGTGCTTACCTGAAAATTTGTAACACTCGGTCTGACCCGAGCATTACATCAAAGTGACACCTGGG
The DNA here is from genome assembly GCA_030765085.1 of Allium cepa. Classification (NCBI taxonomy): domain Eukaryota; kingdom Viridiplantae; phylum Streptophyta; class Magnoliopsida; order Asparagales; family Amaryllidaceae; genus Allium; species Allium cepa. The sequence continues at coordinate 438,790,003 of CM060943.1, forward strand.
TCAGGCTGGAAACTAGCATGGGTAAACCCATATAATTTGAAATATCAAGCTATATAACTTAAAAATTACCAGGTAACTCGTATCTTTTACGAGTTCTTACTTATTATAGTCAATCATTTTTCACACACAACAGTTCTCAGGTTAGATTTCCAGGTTACTTAACTTTTTCCATTCCAGCCTAATTAATCCCATATATCCAAATTTATAAAGGATTTAGTTTACTGATCGAAGTGGTTTCGGGTATTACTGATACCCGACCTCGATCTCTTCGACTTCAATGTTGTTCTTTAAGTTTAAAAAATACAATCTATATTCAGGATATCATACTACACAATAATTTATCCCAAATAGGTGACCCACATGTCATAGTTCAACCCATTCATGTCACAGCACATCTCAATCTCCCATCATGGACAACGACAATTCAAGTCATCCCACATTATTCAACCATCCATAAGCAAGATTTATTAGATATATAATTCCTAATTGATTTAATTAATCTCCAATTAAATTAATAACCAACTTTAATCACTTGGATTTCCATAATCCTTCTTACTTAACATTAATTAATTACAACCTAATTAATTAATCAACTTTTAACTATCCATCTTAATTCATCATCCTTGATTAATTATTCCTTCATCGATGTTCCCAAGTTGCCGCTGATCAACTTCATCGACGTTCCCAAGCCACCGCTGATCTCCCCGATCCACCAAGTCGCCGCTGAAAACTCGAAAACCCAACAATTCAAAAATGACCAATTCGAAAGAACCCAGGAACAAAATCGATCGCCTAAAAATCACCCGCACCACAGATCACCGGTGGTCACGAAACCCTGGCCAAAACTTCATCACGACCTACTCCATCGTTCCCCTCCGTGCACAGGACTCCGATCATCCATCGACATCCCAATCGAACTAGAACCCGCTCAGCCAAAATGCCACCTAAAACCCTACATCCTCTCCTACCCGCCGCCATGGCATTCGATAAATCGCACCACTAATTTTCCCGAGGCCGCCATCCTCTCTATTTCTTCTAACCATAAACTCGACCTCCATCTTCGACCATCCGGCGAAATTTGGCCAAAGAACATTCCCCGATCAACATGCAATTCCTCTAGAATTAAATGCCTAAAAATTCTGATTTTATTTTTAAAAATCATAGTTTTCGATAACATATCAGTCTATATACTTGAAACGACAAATTATTTAGGTTGAAAGTTCGATGTGTTTTAAATTTCACTTTAAATTCATTTTTTTGCAGATAACAACTTGATAATTTCATTGAGACTATTTTTTAAAATAAGATTTCATCCATACCAACATATTTCCTTTTGACATTATAACTTATAACTTCTTGAGTGAAGAGAATAAATTTTTGTGATTATTTGGGTCTGTATATCAAACAGAGGTTAAAATATCCGGACATAGACATGCATATAAATACACACACACACACATCAACTATAAATTGAAACATATACAATCATATTCACACATTCATGCCAACATTCTTCATATCCTATTCGCATGCATCAGGTTAAAGATTAGATTTAAGGTTGTTTTACTCACCCTATATCTTGGAATAGGGAGCAGTTTTTTTATGATGATCTGGAAATGCTTTTGTTTCCTGAAACTTGATTTGGTATCTGACTGAGTCTTGCTTTGATTTGTTGACTTGCAACTGAAACTGATCTCCAGGTTTAAAAATGTTGTTGATGTTTTGAAATGCTTCAATTTTGGAAATTTGGAAGAGATTATTGTTAACTTTCTCTCTGATTTTGTTTACTGGTTTTCAGATTTGAAAATAAAGATTGAGAGAAAGAAAAATATGAGATTGGTTTCTTCTTTTTAAAACATGTTGTTTAACTTTTATTAATCTTAAATTAAATCAATTGACACTTGTTATTTTGTTAGCCTACACATATTAATCTAAGCAAACACTTGTAATGGCATGAATTAATTTGACTACACTTGTTAAAATATGTAAAAATGTCTTGATAATTTATTTAATATTATATTTTCTACTTATTTTTATACTTATGTGTTTTCATATTTTATTTATATTTTTATGTTTTAATACTTTTATACAAATGCAACTTGTAAATAATATTTAAAGAAGGTATAAACCCTTATTAAATTCTATTTTTAACTTGAGCTTTAATACTTCAACCAATAAATATATACATATACTATCTTTGTTGTATTAAAAATATAGAATTTATCCTTAATAAATTTTTTGAAAATTAATATTGAATGTAAACCATAGCTAACCATTTAAAATATACATATATATACATTGTAATAGAAAACATATTTATTTGTAAAAGATAAATTTTTCCAAATTGAATAATTATAAAAGAAGATCATTAAACATATATTATCCAATTTCAATAATTATAATAGGAGATTATCAAATAAATATCTATTCATCATTTATTATAGTTTAGATTCTTATATATATATATATATATATCAAAATTGCATTTATTTATCCAAATAAAATTAGAAAATTATCCAATTACCGGATGTCCCAAAAATCCGGGTTATCACATTCCTCCCCCCTTTGAATCTTTTTGTCCTCGAAAAGGAACGAAGCCGGAATTTATTAAAATGATTATTATCAAAAAGTTGCTCTTTGATAAATTTTAAAACACTTTAAAATATTATAAAATAGTTTTATATAAGTATGCTTTTATAACTCGATGTCTCAACCAGTCCATCCATGTTCTCATAGAAATTCGGTCATACATTAATCAGGCGTAAGATTGAAAATCTATAAGTACTCGGTAAACCCATTTTTAAAACCCAGTGAAAATACTTGGAAAAATATATTTTGTTGAAAATATAGAAAACATTTTGAAAATATAGGGAACATCTTTCAGTGAGAATGCTCTGGAAATCATCACCCCTATCCATGGTCGTAGTTAACCCGATGGTTACGTTGCTATCCCGGCAAAATCCATAGATAATTGTAGGCACTCCACGCCCCTCGATTAAGCCATGAAACCTGCTACAGATCATAGCTACACCCGGGGTAACGTTGCTATTACAACAAAAACCCATGTAACTGTAGGCATCAACACCCTCGAATTTCGCTGCCAAAAAAATGAAACTTCTCCACTCCACTCAACCATAGATCGCAGTCTACCGATGTTGCGTTGCCATCCCGGCAAAATAAAGCGTAGACCATTGACACTCACCTCCATACGATTTCCGCTATGGTCCACAGTAGATCGCAGCAACATCACGTTACACTGTCATCACAGCATAACCCAAATGCCTCTGTAGGCATCAGCGCCCTCGACTTTCGCTACACAATAATCCTCAAGAACTTCAGTTTGTCCAGACTTCCTCACAGGATCAACTTTAGAACCCCCCCATTAGGTCTCAAGGCAGTACCAACCTATGGTACTCCTAAGAAGTTCATTTCAAGGAGGGCCTTTTTCTCCAGAGTCATTTCAAAACATTTTATACTATAGATATATAATATCCTCCAAATCATACACCTAGTATGAATCCCATATAAATCTCCTTTTCTCAAAATTGATTATCCCAAAATCGATAATTCTCAACTAGGCTTTCCAAATTTCCAAAATTGATTTTTCCCAAAAATCAAAAGCCTTTCCATATCCAAAGGTTCCAAAAACCTTTTCCCAAAATCATTCTCATAAAATCCTTTATATATATATATAAATATATATAACCTTGAAAAATCTTTGAATCACTTCATACTTGTATAAATTCCCTCTTTATACTTCAAATACTTTTCAAAAACCCTTTTTCTTCTGGCAATAGATTCAACAAGGGGAGTTTTATCATATATACAACAAAGATATACAACTTTGTTTTTTCCAGATCAATATTCAAACTTGATTACACTTTAAATCACTTACCATATTACTTACTTCCATAAAGTAAATTTCTATCATAGAAATGTCCAATTTCCACTTTACTTCATCATATATTTCACATAATATACTTTTCATTTCAAAAACCATTTTATAGTTCTTATCCACAAATTTTCAATATCAATTTCATTCAAACCCGTACAATGTACACATATCATCCATACGCTATATTAATCTGATCGGTCACTCGATCACATAATTTCTCTTCCTAACTAGTATCGTTCACCCGACTTCTTAGCGCAGACTCAAATCTGGTTTCTATCAAAAACGTCATTCTCCTTGCGTAGCCTAACTATGACAGAGAATTCCAAAACCAATCAAAAATCCATATCCAGGTTCGCCGTCGAAAATCGAGTGAAAAATCCCAACTCGAATCGATATATTATCTCAAAATTCTGTGCTCGAATCTGGATCAAATCACTATGCGAATAGAATAATATACGTCACCCTACGTATTTATCTCTATTGATTATTAGCCAAATCAATTTTTCCTTTCTATTCACATTCCCTTAGATTCTTATTCATTTATTCATAATTGCCTCAAACCCCATTTGGATTATCACCTCAATTCTTATCGCAAATGGATATTTAATCATAAACAGTTTGCACTCCGACCAGCTTAAATTTAGAAAATAGCTTGAAAAGTTAAAAAAATAAGTAGTTGAAAAATAATTATTAGTTTGTAAAATAGCTGTAAAATAGTTAAGTAATTGTAAAATAGTGGGAAAATAGTCAAATAGTTATAGAAATTTTAAATAACTGCAAAATAATTGTAAAATAGTAATTAGTTATAAAGTAGTTGAAAATTAGTAATTAGTTTATAAACAATTGAAAAATTATTAAATAGTTCCAAAAATAATTGTAAAATAAGTATAAAATAGTTTGACTTTAAAAAGCAAGATTGTATATAGTAAATAGCTTGAAAAAATAGATTTAAGAAAGCTTATATTAGAATAATTTGTTTGAAAATAGTTCAGAGTCAAACTGTTCCACAACCCAATCTTTATTCCTATCAATTCAATTTTAAATTTCCAGTTCCTCTTAACATTGATTCGATCTCAAATCAATTTAAACAACTTCAATTCCCACTCCAAATTTAACTTTATTCTACTTCAATTTCAATCTCAATTTATTCAAATAATTTTCAAATTGAACCAATTTTCAATTTCAATTCATTTCAACTCCAATTTGAATTATTCCCAATTCAAGTTGAATTAACCTCGATTCTTTCCAAATTCAAATCAAATTCCATTTGAATTTAAAACTATTCAACTTTAATGACAATTCCAAATTATTCAAACCAAATTTCAATTTGGACTAATTTCAAATTCAATTTCACTTTAAATCATCTCGAATTGTATAAATTCGAGTTAAATTTTCAAATGTTTTTTTTGCAAGGCAAATTTCAAATGTTGTTTTAACCTCTTAAACCAAATTAACCTTTATTTAAAGTCTTTAAGCAATTTAATTCCGGGTCCAACTTTCAAAATTCTATTTTAAATTGCCTTTACTTCTCCATAAAACTATTTCTAGGTTCAAATAATAATTTGAATCCTTTTTAAACAATTTAATCTTTGAAATTCGATTTATTACCCAAATCTAATTTTTGAAACCAATCCTTAACAATTTAAATTTCCAATTTTCTTTTGAACATTCAAATCTTAATTTCAGAGTAATTTCTTCTCCACAAGTTCAATTTCCTGATTAAAGTTCTATTTCCATTTAATTTCTACAATGGACATATATATTACTCCAATCCATTTCTTAATTCATTTTAAACTTCACAATTCACAGTTTCAAAATTATTGATAATAAAAGGATGATGTTAGGATAAATAAACATCCAATTTATTTAAAAACATCCATCAATAGCATTCATTACCTCTTCCCAGATCTCAAACCTGTTTGAGATCACACATAACTCCCTTCCAAACAACCCATTTTACTTCCCTAACTTAAATCTCAATTTAATCCTATTAACCTTACTCAAATTTGAATTCCCACTTCAAATTTCAAATTTTTATCACTTAGAAGTTCAAAAATTTATTTTACTTTGGGTTTTTACATCACACTTCAAGGGAAATAAAAACTCATCACTTTAGAGTTTATTTCAAATCACCTTTGATATTATGTATATCCATACATATATACATATTTACTTCTTGGCCCACCAAGCCAAATTTTAAAATTTAAACTACCTTTGGTTTTAATTCAAAACAAATTTTCTTTAAAATTTTCAAACATCGCTTATTTTAAAATAAGATCACATTCAAAATAGTCTGAATAATATCATTTCTTTTAACATTTTGAAAACAAATTTGAAATGTTCCTAGACTTAGGATTCAAAACTTCACAATTTAAAACCCACTTCAATTTATAGGTTATACTCATCTAAATGTTTTCTTCCCTAAAAATTTTTCATTTTGCTTTATCAATGTTTACTAGAAAATAACATCCCATTATTAAACACAATAACCATTCCATATTTTGTTTTGAAACCAATTTTAATCCATCTTATCTGCATAGTTCATTTTATTCAATTTCCATTTTGATATATATATATATATATATATATATATATATATATGACTTAATTCTTATTCAATTTCAATATCCAATAACCAATTATTGCTTTACATATAAAATATAAGCTTTTATAAAAATCATTCATTAAAACCATTTTTAAAACCTTTATATAAGAAAATAACAAGTACGCTCTCATAAATATATATACACACTCAACTCATTCTAGGGTACCACTGACCCTATCTGTGACGCCCCACCTCTATACCCACGCTAGCCAAGAACACTACAGTGCAATACTGTCAACTAGCGCGGAGAATAAGGTTGTTGAGGAGCGACCATCTGTGCAATTGCTTTGTGCGAGCGCCGCTATGTCGGATAGTATAACATGCATTTGATTTCGAGAGGAAATCCGACATACCGACAAAAACTCAAAGCTACTACACAGTGGCTATATGTAATCTTCGAAAACAAATATAGAAATAAACATAACACAAATCAGTCACAGATAATTCATATCACAAAGGCGGAAATAGATATGAATATAACACATGAAAGTGTACATCAGAGTAGTGGTCAAACAAGATCCACAATATCAAAAAGAATATATACAAGTGCTAGACAAAAGAATATGTATACATCAAGGAGTTTATATCTCAATAGTATACAACAAAAAACTACTAAACTAGAGTAGTTAGCCAAAAGATCAGATGATGGTCCGATAAGGAGTCAAGTAGAAGCACCTGTAAAATCTCAGTCTGACCCGAGTATTATTTAAGAAGAAAATAATAAATGGATCAGTCTAGCTATAATTATCAGTTAAAATGAGATATAATAAGAGAAATAATAAGAGATATAATAAAAGGACGTATGATAACCAAAAATGTCATACTACGACAAGTATACATTAGAAAATCCACAAAAGTCATACAATATCTCAAGAATCTCATAACATAAAAAAGAATGTCATATTCTTTATTTAATTCACCAAGCCATAAAAAATGACATACATATCAATGCCAATCGTAAAAGTTGGTGAAACATAAATTCCAGAAATCATCAATTAGAAATCCAGAAATCACAAGAAAAGGATGGCCAATCCCAAACGGAACGTTATTCCATAAACCGGACATCGACGCACCTAAATAGATGCGCCCCATGCACAGTCAAACATTGTCGCACCTAGAAAGGTACGACCCATGCAAAGGCAAACATCGACGCACCTAAATAGATACGCCCCATGTAATGTCTAGCATCGATGCACCTAGAAAGATACACCCCATGCATAAATAAGCATCGACGTACCTAGAAAGATACGCCCCATGCATAAATCAACATCGACGTATCTAGAAAAATACGCCCCATGTAATGTCTAACATCGATACACCTAGAAAGATACACCCCATGCAAAGTCGAAAATCGACGCACCTAGAAAGATACGTCCCATGCATAGGCGAACATCGATGCACCTAGAAAGATACACCCCATGCCCCGACTTATTGAGCCAATTGCTCCATGAAGTAAACAAACATCGATGCACCTAAATAGATATGACCCATGTGTAAATAAACATCGATGCATCTAAATAGGTACGACCGATGCGAGAAATGAGACGAAGCTCAATAAAATGAAGTACAGTCCTCCACATAGACAAAGAGACATCGCACATTGCTAGTCTAAACCATAAAATGATCTTCATCGATCATCAAGAAGTGTCAATTACAGTAAGATAGTAAATATATGAGTTTATCTTCATGTCTCATAACCACTAGCTTAACTTAAATATTTGCGAAAAAATTGTAGAACTCCATTAGGAAATTGTCACAAGAGTTTCAATCGAACAAGTCCAAGAATTAACCGACGAAGTAAATGCTAGCGTTTCATACCATTCGTTTTACTAAGCCGTTTAATTAGATTTCTCATACGAGCAAGGTAAAGGTTTGTATATACTAATAGATTGGAAAACGGTTTAAGAAAGGAGCTTTGTAATAGAATGGTGTTGAAATCGTTTTAATGAAAGGGTTTTGATATTTACTACTAGTATAGAAAACCTTTATATTTTAAAGTGACAAATCATAAAAGTGATTGTAGAAACAATCAATCATAAAAATTCACATACGAAGACGTGAATAAAATCCAAAGAAATCGATATCAAATCCATTAAAATGGATATTTTCAAAAATTTCTGAAGAAAATGTCATCAAAATCGATAATAAATGATAACAATAAAAGGGAAACAACACGAATCGATTAAAGTTGGAAATTCAAGAAAATAGGCAATATAGGCAAAATTGGCAAATAGGAGCAGGTCGGTCAACCAGACTCCCTGGGTCGGTTGACCGAACCAAAGATGGAAGTGCTCGGGTAGCAGGTCGGTCGACCGGACCCTGAGCTCGGTCGACCGGAGCCTGTAACCTGCACTTCCAAAACAGAGGCAGGAAGTGCTCGGGTAGCAGGTCGGTCGACCGGAACCTGAGCTCGGTCGACCGGAGCCTGTTGCCAACACTCCCATGCCTATCTAATAAATGCCATTCCCTTCCCAATTGCTATCGGTCGAGCAATGGCACTAATGGTTTACGCCAATCGACTACCCGGCCATAGAAGATCTTCGGTTCATCACCAAAAACATGATCAAGACATCAAAGCTATGATTTTTAAAGAATTGAACCCAAAACACCAAAAATTGGAATATTCACCAAATCAATCCAAACCAAAAGCAATTGTACAAGAATAAGCGTTAGGAATTCATACATAACAATCGAAGATAGTTATAGACAAAGATGTGAGATAAAAATCTCTCCTTTGAACCCAAAAACAATGAATGAGAAGCTTGAAGACAGGGGAGGATCAACCACACTTCAATCTCAACACAAGAAGCTTGAATCTATGCTTAAAAGAGAAACAATTCCCTAATTAGGTTTAGAAATTTCTGAAATTAAAGAGAGAAGGAGTTGGAGAAGATGAAGAGAAAGCTTACCAATAGCTTCTCTTTGATTTTGGAGCAAGAATTTGAGCTAGCAAGAGGACTAGGGCTTGGAGTTTCTAATTCTCCTTTCCTTTCCACCATTTTCTATTGGAGCTTGAGTTTGAGGAGTGGGAATGAGTGAATGGAGAGGAGAGGGCCGAGCTAGAGTATAAGTGGGGTTAATGGGCTGAAACCCAACCCAAATCCCTAAGTGAAAAGTAGAAAAATTCGAGTTACTCCAAACATATCGAAGCTTATACTCAAAAAGGTTGCAAACGACATTTTGAACTCAATGGAAGGGGTCTCGAGTCCCAATTCGACTGTTTGCAAAAAGTAGGTTTTCAGACTAAAATCCGACGAACGATGAAATATTTAAATATACAATCATAAATATGCGGGTTGTTACAGACTCCCCTCCTTAAAGAAATTACATCCTCGCAATACTTAAGCAGAAAATAAAGAGTAACAACCATAAAAGCACATCAACACAAAAGAAATTTGAAATAGGAAGTTCACTATAAAGAGCATGAAAGAGTAAGTCTGAATAGGATCGCTCGATGAATTCCCAGGATTCCTAAGAGAAATCCTTAGGATCTGAGAACCATTGAACTTTCACAAGAAGAACATCTTTATTCTGAAGGCGCTCAACCTCCGAAGCAATGATACGAATGGAATGTTACTCATAGGTCAAATCTGGTGAAACTTCAATTTCCTCCATAACACCAGGCTCAAGAATAAAAATCAAAATCCCTAAGGCATTTCCATAATAGAAAGACGTGAGAAAACGTCATGAATAACAGAAAATTGAGCCGGTGCAACGACGTAGTATAAAACGGTACGCCCGAGGAACCAAAGCTCGAATAATTTCGGAACACCGACGTAGTACAAAAATGGTACGTCCAATGAACCGAACACCATAAAAGAACATCGGACGCAAGCCCATAAAAGAAATGAGACGAAGCTCAATAAAACAAGGTACATCGAAACGTCCGATGAATTTGGTAAAAGATCATTCCATTCGGACATCATCAAAAAGACAACCACTTGTTGCTTACGATTAAGGGCATTGGCAACATGATTTCCCTTCCGGGAGTATACAAAGAATATTAAGATCATAAGATGCAAGGAACTCCAGGTAACATTAAGTTCCTTATGAGAAAATAAATATTCCAAAGATTTATGATCGGGGTAGAGAACCAATTTCTCATCCAAAAATGATGATGCCAAATTCTAAAAGTAAAAATAATAGCCGCGAGCACTAGATCATGAGTGGCATATCTAGTCTCGATAAGCTATAATGATTTAGAAGCATAAGTGATAGCACGTTCTCTTTTGCAAGAGAACGGCATCCAAACCAATACGACCAGTATTGGTACAAATAGCAAAGTCTTGGTTCCCCTTCAGGAATCACAAGAGTAAGAGTATCGAAAGGAAGAGTTCTTTTAAATAATCTTCTTTCCCAAAAAGCTAAAACTTTCAGAATTACATTTATCTTTATGTAATGATCTTTCTAGAAAAATTTACATTTTCACAAGTCAATATATCGTGTCTGTCTATCTCATCAAAGCGTTTAGGAGAATCCTATCGATAACGTTGATCAAGCGCATCGACCAAAATTCTTAAAGCACTCAACGGGCAATACAATCACAAAATCATCTTATATACGATGAAAATGTCTCTTAAAAGTTTTGAGAACATTCTTTACTCGTTTAAGATCAAAAATCCAATTGTACTTATAAATAAATCTTATGAAAAAGATTTGCAAAATTTTAAATTTCATTTTCATCCAGAATCAAAATGGATGAAACAAGATGGGCAAACTGAATGACGTAATAAGTCATTCATAAGAATCATAACGAGTGCGGAATGTGGTAAATGGAATGCTAACTCCCGCGACTCGTAGCAAATGAAAATCGGTGGCAAGGTCGAACTAAAAAGACCTTAACACCACACAAAAGATTTCTTAGGTGATAATCCTAAGACAAACTCAGAAATACCAAAAAAATTCTCAAACTACATGAATGAGAGAAATAACACTTTCCTTATTAGTGGACTTAAGGAATAAAAATGATGCAACCAAAAAAATTCGAAATCGGTATCACAAAGAAAAATAGAAATTCGCCTAACAGATAGAAAATGTCGAAGACGTATAGTCCACTCGGAAAATAGGATATGGGCTTCACAATGATTAAGCCAATCCTTTCAGAAAAAATCAATTCCGAAGCCTAAGTAAAAAAATATCGGCTCGGAAAGAAAAATCACATAAAATAATTTCGACATCAATAAAAAGCAAATTGAGTGTTGCGGATCCATCCGGATTCAAAATCCTCAAAGAAGTCTTCAAGCCCAAAATGTTTTAAAAAAAGAATCGACAAGTTCTTTTGATATAAATTAGTGAGATTGAACCCATATCAAAAAGAATTCGAATAGGAAGATCACGAAATAAAACAATAGCATCAAGGATTGAATGTAAAATACCTTGACCAAGAGAAGAGTTGCTAGGAGCTTGCATTACATTGAGCTTTCCCTCCTTCCTACTTTGAAGTATGGGACATGCAGTTAAATGGTGACCCGAATTTTTTGCAATAGCGACAATAAAGAGGTTTCAGACACTCCCTTGCATAATGGTCAGTGGAACCACAATTGTAGAACTGTCCTCGACTAGAGGTAGGAGTCTTTGCTACCGGAGTTTGTTGCTTCCCTTTCTTATTGGGAGTGGGGCCTTTGAATTTGATAGGCCTTTTCATGTTGTATTTGAATTTCTGTTTGGCACCCACAACTTCAACATCACACTCTTTATCGGCCTCTTCAAGACGAAGAGCGATATCAATATGCTGATCAAAAGAAACTTCGAGTTTCAGAAGTAATGGCTTCTTAAGATTCTTATTCAAGCCATAGACAAATCTCTGATTTTTCTTCAATGGGGTATTAATATACTCAACCCCATACTTAGAAAGAGATTCGAAAGATGCGACGTAATCCATCATAGAAGATTCACCTTGAACAAGGTCAATAAAACGCTGGGCTAAAGTTACTTTTTCAGCCTCCGGCACAAATTTCAATTCAAATCTTTCCCGGAATTGCTTCCAAGTAAGATCAGCTTCAATGATTTCAGAAACCAAAAGCTCATATCAATCTAATTTTCTTTCTTGGAGCATGCTAGAAGCCACTTGGACTCGATGTAGATCAATATGGTTCATGCGACAAAAGATGCGATCGCATGATTTGAGCTAAACTTGAATTTCTATAACACCCTCGGATCCCATGAATGGCCTTCCACCCAAATCGGTATAATCTCTGCACAAGCATGCAAAACCGGATCTAGGATGAGTAGGCATGGGAATGGGTCCGGCTGCTTGAGCGTTCTTTACTAGATCAAGAAGCTGCTGGGCAGACATAAATACTCCATCCTGGGGAGTAGCACTAGATTGACCGGCACTGGGACGGCCAGGTCTAACCATTTCTCTTCTTTAAGAAAGAAAGAAGAAGAAAAGTTATTCTCAAAATAAATATCAAGAAATCTTGATAGATAAAACAAGGAATCAAAAAGAAAATAGGATGAATCGGTACGAAGACTCGAATTAAATCCTAAAGTACGACTCCTAAGATGGACTTAGGACGATGATCCTTGTTAAATTATTCTACATTGTTCCTTAGTTTGGGTCTGATACCAAGCTGTGAAGCCCCACCTCTATACCTACGCTAGCCAAGAACACTACGGTGCAATGCTGTCAACTAGCACGGAGAATAAGGCTGTTGAGGAGTGACCATCTGTGCAATTGCTTTGTGCGAGCGCCGCTATGTCGGATAGTATAACATGCATTCTATTTCGAGAGCTCAATGCTACTACACAGTTGCTATATGTAATCTTCGGAAACAAATATAGAAATAAAAATAACACAAATCAGTCAAAGATAATTCATATCACAAAGGCGGAAATAGATATGAATATAACACATGAAAGTGTACATCAGAGTAGTGGTCAAACAAGATCCACAATATCAAAAAGAATAGATACAAGTGCTAGACAAAAGAATACGTATACATCAAGGAGTTTATATCTCAATAGTATACAACAAAAAACTACTAAACTAGAGTAGTTAGCCAAAAGATTAGATGATGGTCCGATAAGGAGTCAAGTAGAAGCACCTGTGAAATCTCAGTCTGACCCGAGTATTATTTAAGAAGAAAATAATAAACGGATCAGTCTAGCTATAATTATTAGTTAAAGTGAGATATAATAAGAGATATAATAAAGGGACGTATGATAACCAAAAATGTCATACTACGACAAGTATACATTAGAAAATCCACAAAAGTCATACAATATCTCAAGAATCTCATAACATCAAAAAGAATGTCATATTCTTTATTTAATTCACCAAGCCACAAAAAATGACATACATATCAATGCCAATCGTAAAAGTTGGTGAAACATAAATTCCAGAAATCATCAATTAGAAATCCAGAAATCACAAGAAAAGGATGGACAATCCCAAACGGAACGCTATTCCATAAACCGGACATCGACGCACCTAAATAGATGCGTCCCATGCACAGTCAAACATTGTCGCACCTAGAAAGGTACGACCCATGCAAAGGCAAACATCGACGCACCTAAATAGATACGCCCCATGTAATGTCTAGCATTGATGCACCTAGAAAGATACACCCCATGCATAAATAAGCATCGACGTACCTAGAAAGATACGCCCCATGCATAAATCAACATCGACGTATCTAGAAAAATACGCCCCATGTAATGTCTAACATCGATACACCTAGAAAGATACACCCCATGCAAAGTCGAACATCGACGCACCTAGAAAGATACGTCCTATGCATAGACGAACATCAATGCACCTAGAAAGATACACCCCATGCCCCGACTTATTGAGCCGATTGCTCCACGAAGTAAACAAACATCGACGCACCTAAATAGATACGACCCATGTGTAAATAAACATCGACGCACCTAAATAGGTACGACCCATGCGAGAAATGAGACGAAGCTCAATAAAATGAAGTATAGTCCTCCACATAGAAAAAGAGACGTCGCACATTGCTAGTCTAAACCATAAAGTGATCATCATCGATCATCAAGAAGTGTCAATTACATTAAGCTAGTAAATATATGAGTTTAGCTTCATGTCCCATAACCACTAGCTTAACTTAAATATTTGCGAACAAATTGTAGATCTCCACTAGAAAATTGTCACAAGAGTTTTAATCGAACAAGTCCAAGAATTAACCGACGAAGTAAACGCAAGCGTTTCATACCACTCGTTTTACCAAGCCGTTTAATTAGATTTCTCATACGAGTGAGGTAAATGTTTGTATATACTAATAGATTGGAAAACGGTTTAAGAAAGGATCTTTGTAATAAAATTGTGTTGAAATCGTTTTAATGAAAGGGTTTTGATATTTATTACTAGTATAGAAAACCTTTATATTTTAAAGTGACAAATCATAGAAGTGATTGTAGAAACAATCAATCATAAAAATTCACATACGAAGACGTGAATAAAATCCAAAGAAATCGATATCAAATCCATTAAAATGGATATTTTCGAAAATTCCCGAAGAAAATGTCATCAAAGTCGATAATAAATGATAACAACAAAAGGGAAACAACACGAATTGATTAAAGTTGGAAATTCAAGAAAATAGGCAATATAGGCAAAATTGGCAAATAGGAGCAGGTCGGTCAACCAGACTCCCTGGGTCGGTTGACCGAACCAAAGATGGAAGTGCTCGGGTAGCAGGTCGGTCGACCGGACCCTGAGCTCGGTCGACCGGAGCCCGTAACCTGCACTTCCAAAACAGAGGCAGGAAGTGCTCGGGTAGCAGGTCGGTCGACCGGACCTGAGCTCGGTCGACCGGAGCCTGTTGCCAGCACTCCCATGCCTATCTAATAAATGCCATTCCCTTCCCAATTGCTATCGGTCGAGCAACGACACTAAGGGTTTACGCCAATCGACTACCCGGCCATAGAAGCTCTTCGGTTCATCACAAAAAACATGATCAAGACATCAAAGCTATGATTTTTAAAGAATTGAACCCAAAACACCAAAAATTGGAATATTCACCAAATAAATCCAAACCAAAAGCAATTGTACAAGAATAAGCGCTAGGAATTCATACCTAACAATCGAAGATAGTTATAGACTAAGATGTGAGATAAAAATCTCACCTTTGAACCCAAAAACAATGAATGAGAAGCTTGAAGACAAGGGAAGATCAACCATACTTCAATCTCAACACAAGAAGCTTGAATCTAAGCTTAAAAGAGAAACATTTCCCAAATTAGGTTTAGGAATTTCTGAAATTCAAGAGAGAAGGAGTTGGAGAAGATGAAGAGAAGGCTTACCAATAGCTTCTCTTTGATTTTGGAGCAAGAATTTGAGCTAGCAAGAGGAACTAGGGCTTGGAGTTTCTAATTCCCTTTCCTTTCCACCATTTTCAGTTGGAGCTTGAGTTTGAGGAGTGGGAATGAGTGAATGGGGAGGAGAGGGCTGAACTAGAGTATAAGTGGGGTTAATGGGCTGAAACCCAACCCAAAGCCCTAAGTGAAAAGAAGCAAAATTCGAGTTACTCCAAACATATCGAAGCTTATACTCAAAAAGGTTGTAAATGGTATTTTGAACTCAATGGAAGGGGTCTCGAGTCCCAATTCGACTGTTTGCAAAAAGTAGTCTTTCGGACTAAAATCCGACGAATGATGAAATATTTAAATAAAATATTTAAATATAAAATCGATAAATATGCGGGTTGTTACACTATCCTTAATGAGTAAACCCACCAGAGCCAAGGTTCTCGCTTAACCTTTAGCTCGGATACCAAATGTAACGATCCGAAATTTTCGATCCCGAAAATTCCAGATAGTTAGGAAAAGAAGAAAAGAGATAGAAGAAGAAACAGAAATGAAACACATAATCTCACATTTGCAGCGGATCAAATATAGTATCAAATAAAATAAAAGTTATATAAGGAAAAACTGTATTAGACAATTTACATTTAATACATCAGAGTTACAACATTTCACAATCACTGGACAGTTAAAATAACTTGCCCCAGATAAATAACAATATATCACAGCGGAATACACTCCATACGTTCCTGCTATCCAGCTCGCCTCATGAGCTCCGGAACGTCCTTACCTAAAAATCTGTAATACTCGGTCTGACCCAAGCATTACATCAAACTAACACCCGGGTCAGGCTGGAAACCAGCGTGAGTAAACCCATATAATATGAAATATCAAGCTATATAACTTAAAAATTACCAGGGTAACTCGTACCTTTTACGAATTCTTACTTATTATAGTCAATCATTTTTCACACACAACAACAGTTCTCAGTTTAGATGTCCAGGTTACTTAACTTATTCCATTCTAGCCCGATCAATCTCACATATCCAAATTTATAAAGAATTTAGTTTACTAATCGAAGTGGTTTCGGCTATTACTGATGCCCGACCTCGGTCTCTTCGATTCAATGTTGTTCTTTAATCTTAAACAATACAATCTATATTCAGGATATCATACTACACAACAATTCATCCTAGATAGTGACCCACATGTCATAGTTCAACCCAATTATGTCACAGCACATCTCAATCGCCCATCATGGAGAACAACAATTCAAGTCATCCCATATTATTCAACCATCCATAAGCAAGATTTATTAGATATATAATTCCTAATTGATTTAATTAATCTCCAATTAAATTAATCACCAACTTTAATCACTTCGATTTCCTTAATCTTTCTTACTTAACATTAATTAATTACAACCCAATTAATTAACCATCTTAATTCATCATCCTTGATTAATTATTCTTTAATTACATTAAGTAATTAACCTTTAATTACCACATAGATTAACTAGCCATAACCATTCTCATTAATTAACTTTTAATTAATCTCCCTAATTAATTAATTAATGATCCTCTAACCACTCTCCTTAATTAATTATTCTTTCAAATTAATTACATTTATTAATTTACCTTAATTAATCATATTAACCATTCCTTAATTACTTATTCAAATCAACTTTTAGTTAATTCATTTGGTAATTGACTATCCTTTAATCATCCCTTAAAGATCCTTTAATTTCATAGAGCAATTATTCTTCTAATTACTTTTACCAATTTCATTCAATAATTATCCATTTAATTACTCTCGTTAAGTAATTATCCTTTTAAGATAAAGGTTATATATATATATTAAAATATTATAAACTTAATTAAAATAATTTGAAATAATTTATTTTAAACCCTTAAATTAACCTAAACTTAATTAAGAATTAATTAAGAAATTATTACACCTTTTAAAAACTTGTTAAATTTAAAAAAAAACTAAAACTGTTTAAAATCATAACCGAAAATAACTCAAGTTCCCTTCCGTGCAAATCAGCAAAATTCCCAAACCAAAACCTAAGTCGCTTCTTTATTCGATAACACGGAAACTACTTCGAGCCTTTCCCCAATTTTCCCCATCCTTCCCTTTCTTCTTCCTTCTTCTCTAATATAACAGCATCAACCATCATCTTCATCGATACACCTCGTGCACCGTGCACGTGTACACGGCATCGGAGACCCACCGATCAACTTCATCGACGTTCCCAAGTCGCCGCTGATCTCCCCGATCCACCAAACTACCCAGAAAACTCAAAAACCCAACAATTCAAAAATGAGCAATTCGAAAGAACCTAGGAACAAAATCGATCCCT
Organism: Allium cepa; assembly: GCA_030765085.1. Lineage (NCBI taxonomy): Eukaryota > Viridiplantae > Streptophyta > Magnoliopsida > Asparagales > Amaryllidaceae > Allium > Allium cepa. The sequence continues at coordinate 438,808,132 of CM060943.1, forward strand.
TAAAAATCACCCGCATCACCACCGTAGATCACCGGTGGTCACGAAACCCTGGCAAAAACTTCGTCACGACCTACTCCACCGTTCCCCTCCGTGCACACGACTCTGATCATCAATCGACATCCCAATCGAACTAGAACCCAGCTCTGCCAAAATGCTACCTAAAAGCCTACATCCTCTCCTACCCGCCGCCACGACATTCGATAAATCGCACCACTAATTTTCCAGAGACCGCCGTCCTATCATCCTCCTCTGACCATAAATTCGACCTCCAGCTTCGACCCATCCACCGAAATTTGGCTAAAGAACATTCCCCGATCAACATGCAATTCCTCTAGAATTAAATGCCTAAAAATTCTGATTTTATTTTTAAAAATCATAGTTTTCGATAACACATCAGTCTATACAATTGAAACGACAAATTATTTAGGTTGAAATTTCGATATGTTTAAATTTCACTGTAAATTCATTTTTTTTAAAATAACAACTTAATAATTTCATTGAGACTATTTTTAGAAATAAGATTTCGTCCATACCAACATATTTCCTTTGACATTATAACTTATAACTGCTTGAGTGAAGAGAATAAATTCTTTTGTGATTATTTGGGTCTGTAAATCAAACAGAGGTTAAAATATCCGACATAGACATGCATATAAACACACACACACACACACACACACATATATATGTATATGTATATAGACACACACACACGCACGCACATACAAAACAACTATGAACTGAAACATATACAATCATATTCACACATTCATACCAACATTCTTCATATCCTATTCATATGCATCAGGTTAAAGATTAGATTTAGGGTTGTTTTACTCACCTTATATCCTGGAACAGGGAACAATTTTTTGATGATGATCTTGAAATGCTTTTGTTTCCTGAAATTTAATTTTCTATCTGATTGAATCTTGCTTTGATTTACAACTGAAACTGATCTCCAGATTTAAAAATGTTGATGATGTTTTGAAATGCTTCAGTTTTGGAATTTTGGAAGAGATTGTTGTTTGCTTTCTCTCTGATTTTGTTTACTGGTTTTAAGATTTGAAAATGAAGGTTGAGAGAAAGAAAAATATGAATCTGGTTTCTTCTTTTTAAAACATGTTGTTTAATTTTTATTAATCTTAAATTAAATCAATTGTCACTTGTTATTTTGTTAGCCTACTCATATTAATCTAAGCAAACACTTGTAATGGCATGAATTAATTTAACTACACTTGTGAAAATATGTACAAATGTCTTGATAATTTTATTTAATTACATTTTCTACTTATTTTTATACTTATATTTGTTTTTATATTATATTTATATTTTTATGTTTAATACTTTTATACAAATGCAACTTGTACATAATATTTAAAGAATGTATAAACCCTTATTAAATTCTATTTTAAACTTGAGCTTTAATACTTTAACAAATAAATATATACATATACCATCTTTGTTGTTGTAATAATATAGAATTTATCCTTAATAATTTTTTTGGAAATTAATATTGAATTTAAACCATAGTTAACCATTTAAAATATACATATATACACATTATAATAGAAAGCATATTTTTTTGTAAAAGATAAATTTTGCCAAATTGAATAATTATAAAAGAAGATCATTAAACAAACATTATCCAATTTCAATAATAATAATAGAAGATTATCAAATAAATATCCATTCATCATTTATTATAGTTCAGATTCTTTTATATACATATCCAGATATATATATATATATATATATCAGAATTCCATTTATTTATCCAACTAAAATTAGTAAATTATCCAATTACCAGATGTTCCAAAAATTCGAGTTATCACATAGAGGGGGAAGAGATTATAATATTCAAAGCAAAATTGACTGTCACTTTGTCAACTGTGAATGCTATAATAACTTCCTTAACTTCATAGTGCATTTTAACAATCACTCTATGTAATAACCCGGAATTTTTAACAATATCAATTTAATAATCTGTATTAAAAATTAAATTGATATTGATATTCTGTTAATAATAATTCAATATAGATTTAATAATCTTCTTCAATAAATATTAAATTGGTTATTTTATTTTATCTTTTAGAAATAATAAATTGATTTCTATTTACAATATAAATATATGGTTTATATTTTAAATAGATTAGCATTATTTTAATTTTAATAAATAAAGCATACTTTTTCTAGTTTTAATATTTGTAGTAATTTTGAAAATTTGTTTTTATTTAATATTATCTTTTCAAAATTTTTGAATAAATGATTAGTGATTAAAAGTAATAAGTGAATCATGTTTTAAAAATTCTAATATATACATTTTAATTTGGAAATTTTAGTACAAATTAGTATTTAGTTTTTTGAACTATTTCATAAATAAATATATGATTTTAAAATTGATAAGAAAAATATTAAAATGTTTAAAATGATTTGGCTTGAGTTCTAAATTTAGAATGAATTAACAAAAAAGTTTTATGGCTTAATAAAATAAATAATTTATTGGTAAAAATATAATTTCTTTTAGAATGATCTTATTTTAATAATAAGATATTTATAAAAACAATATTAATAGTGTATTGTCTTTATAAATAGAGTTTGAATAAAATTTGCAATTTGTTATTCCAAATTGAATTTATATATATAACTTGATTTGACATAATTTGATTTGAATTTAATTTAAATTAAATTCCAAAGTATAAATATTAATTGTTTTAAATTTCTATACGTATAAGCTTATTTATAAACATGGTTTGTTTTTATTTCATTTGTAAATTTATATACATATTTAAATATAAACTAACAAAATTAAAATTAAGCTAATACACACATTAATTTGTAAATTTAATACTGGTTACCTTTAAAAGAAACAAGTGTTGCATTCCTAAGCATTGATTAAACAAGTGTTCAAAAATTAACATAACAATTTGACAAGTATTAAATAATTGTACAAGTGTAAAATTTTGTTTTAATTTTTCTTTTATTTTATTAAATCTAAAAATTCATTTATATAAACCTGCATTTTCTTTCATTCATGTTTTTTTCTCTATTTCCTTAATCAAAAGAAAAGAAACTGCAAAATCCTAAAATTAGAAACACTTCCTCAAAAATCAAACCCATCTTCATCTCAAAAATCAAAACCCCTTTATCATAAAGGTCTGCACTTCCTCAAATTCAAACATCAATCTACATATTCCACTTCCTCAAAATCAAAAGTAGACCTGCATTTTTTATAAAACCTGGAAATGATAGGAACTGCATTCTTGTTTCTGGAATCACAACTGCATATCAATTCAACATGTAGTAAAAAGATGTTTCATTCTATTTTCTGCAATCTGAAAATGGATTTGCAAGTCACTTTAAAAAAAAAAGAAGGGCCTGCATTCTGTTTTTAAAACCTGGAATTGATCAAGCTTGCATTTTCTCCCTGCACAACCTCAAAATTGAAGTTGATTCAAAGGCATCTGCATGCATGTAATTAGAGTCATGGATCATGAGCATTCAGATTTCAACATAATTGCAACTCAGATTTTAAAAACAAAGATCATGCCTGCATTTTCTTTTCTACAAAATTCAAAAGCAAGTCAAACAGAGCTCTGCATTTAAATAAGGTGAGTAACTTTTTAACTTTAAAATCTTAAAATAGGTTGCATGCTAGCTTATTGAAATGGAATAGCTATTTTCTTATGTTATAGATAACTGTTGAGATGAATATAAATGATGTGCATGCTGGTTTTTTTCAATTGCCCGTTCTATTTCTTTTTGATTTTCCAAGCACCCACAATTTTATTAAATACTTATCACTAAATTTGTTTCCTGATATAATGAAAGTTATAAAGCAAAGTTGTTTGTTTTCTTAAGTTAATATTTAAAAGTTTTAAGCAAGTTAATGTACAGGATATTGCCTCTGTAAAATTAGAAACATCCATGCATGTTAATTCAAACCAAAATTAAACGAGTTAATTTTGTATTTCAGTATCAGTAAACAATAGTATTATTTGAAACCTGATTTTTAAATCAGGTTTTAGGATTTTTAGAGTTTGGCTTAAATTGCAGTTTTGAGATTCAGTGTGAAACCCTAGTTTTGATGGGTTTTATGGAATGGGTCAATTTGACCTGGGTAGTTGATCGAGTGTTGTGATGTTTGGGGGATGGGTAGATGGTGTGTGAAGGAGTTCGAGGCCGGAGGGGTTGAACGTCAGGTGGTCGGAGTGGCGAACATTCGCCGTTGACAGGTTTTGAGAAGAAACCTGTAACATTTTCCAGGTTCGGGAATGGGGAGCTAAATTTTGATTCTTTGCATAATTGTTCGACCTGATGTTCGCATATGGGTGTAGGAGCGTTGCTGGGAGTATTACGATCATCTCTGATGATCAGAGTAGGCGGTGATCACCGTGCATATGCACGGTGATGGTTTGCACTGATGAGTGTTTTGGGGTTTTGATTGAAGCAGGGGAAGGTTTGAGTTTGCTCGAAGCGAGTAGGATGATGACTGGAAGTAGTTAGGCTTGAAACTTGAAGTGATATTTGGGTTTCTCGGGTTGCTCTGCAATTTTCAGATTTTCCAGAAACTTGCAGTTTCTGTTTTAAAATTTCAAAATCTCTAAAGTTTATTGATTAGGAAAGTTTAAATTCAAGTTTAAATTCGAAGTTTGAATTTTTGAATTTAAGTCAAATTTAAAATTTTAGATTTTAAATAAAAATAAAATTTTAAATTTGAACTCAAGTATTACTTTATTATGGTAAAGTAGTTTTGACTTTTAAAAATGAAGTTTTTAAAATATGAGTAAGATTTGAAGTTTTATTTAAATTTGAAAATTTTAAATTTGAAATTGAACTTCCGTTTTTAAATTTTAAAGAAGGTTTAAATTTGAAGTTTTAAACTAAATGTAAATTGAAGTTATTAAAATTTTGAAATGAATTTAACTTTAAATTTTTTATAGCACTTGTTTGTTTGTTTTGCAATTTAAAATGTTTTAAATTGTCTAAAACTTTGATAATCTTAAATTGTTCTTATTTTAAAACTTGTATTTAAAATGAAATTTAAAAGTAATTTCAAAAGTACTTTGTTCAAACAAGTTTGTTTTTAAAACATAATTTAGAAATGGTTTTATCTTAAATTTGAGTTAAAGAGTAATGTTTTAGAATTGGTTTAATTGATAAGGTAATTAAGATTAATTAATTAATTTAATTAATTGAATTTGGAATTAATAATTGATTAATGATTAATCAATTCATAATTAAGATCATTAATTAGATTTTTAAAATTAATGATTAATGAATTATTAATTATGTAATTAAGTTTTAAATCAAGGTTAATTAGTTAAATAATTAACTTTAATTAATGAATAATTAAAGATAATTTAATTTGTAATTAATCTAAGTTAATTTCTTAATGAATAATTAAAGAATGGTTAATGAAGGTCATTAACCATGATTTTTTAATAATTAATTAATTTGGTTAATTTTTATAATTAATTAGATTAATTAATTTAATAATAATCATTTATGAATGGTTTGAGTATAATTACTTAATAAAGTAATTAAGGAATTAATTACTTAATGTAATTAATTTAGTTAAATGAGATTGTTTGTTTTAATTAGTTTAGTTTAATTAATTTTAAACACTTGTATTTTTAAGAAAATTACTGTGTGTAATTAATGGATTGAAAATTACTTATTTAAGTAATTGATTAATAATTACAGGTTGTAATTAAGTAGAGATGTTTAAGAATAAGGTAATTTGGATTAATTATTTAATAATTAATCAAGGGATTAATTAAGAAATTAATTAAAGGATAATTAATTTGTTTTAATAAAGTAATTCAGTTAGTCAATTACTAAATGTAATTAATCGGGAGATTAATAATTATGAGTTAATTACTCAGGGTAATTAATTTAGGAAGATAATTTATTTAAATATAATTAAGGATCATTAATTATTATAATTTAATGATGCAATTAAAGACGATTAATTATGATAAATTAACCAATAATAAGTAATTAAAGGTAATTGATTAAAGTAATTAATTAAGGATTAAGGTAATTAATTATAGTTAATCAATTAATTAAAGTAATTAAATGTTAATTACTATTTGGTTGAGAATAATTAATTTGTGAAATTAATTAAGAATAATTACATGAGTTTAATTAAGGATAATTAATCAAGAGTGATTAATTAAGGTAATTAATAATGAATGATTAATTGATTGTAATTAATTAAATGGTTGAGTAAGCAAGATATATTTTGATGAAGTAATTAATTTAATTTATTTAAATTAATTAAATATGGAGTAATTAATTAATTCATTAATTAGAAATGGAAATAGTTAATTTAATTCAGTTTAAATTAATTATATTGTGATTAGTTAATCATTGCATATATATGTGTGTGTGTGTATATATATATATATATATATATATATATGGATGACATTGATTGTCTTGGATGCTTTGTGATCTCAGAAATGAGATAAGTATTGTTGTATGGTATGAATGTTTGGTTGCATTGTGATGATAACATAGATTATCAATTGGGATGGTGATATATGGATTATCTATTTTGATATTGATAATGTGGATTTCCTGTTATTTGATGATGTTGATTATCAATTGTGATTTGTGAGTTATCTATCTGTGTGTATATAGGTAATTGAATTGTTTTAAACTTTAAAACAACTTGGACCAAAAAGACACGCTTTGGATTTCAATGAGACCGGGATCGGGTTTCCATATTTGGATATCCGAAAACCACATCGATTCCAATTTAACGTTAGGTCGTGAATCAAAGTGGAGCTTTGTGAAGACCCGAGGTGTAAGGACTATACATCAGTATAACTCTGTGGGTGATTCCGTAATGAGTTGACGGAATAGTACTTATAGGTTCGAGATGGTGGATCAGAGTGCAAGGGTTATTGTCATTAACTCTGAGGCTGATTCCAAAACGAGTGTAACGAGATAATGCCTTCGGTTTCGTTCGAACCCGGAACGAACTTGTGTGGATTGAATGCTTTCAGAACATCGTCAGGTGGATGATGAGCATTCTAAGTGATGTGTTCACGAAAGGTAATCGTAGCCTCAAGCTTCATCAACCGGGAATGGCTAAAACATGGGAGGTGCAGCAAGGCTTCGTGGGTAGCCCCTACTTGAGAGTAAGATTTACCCCTGTCTAGAGGTCCCTTTATATTCGGTTGTGTGGGTGGTTGCTAGCTACAACCACGGGGTTGTCTTCTTTGGAACTGTTCAGTAAGGAATGGGTCCGGCCTTGTGTTGCAGGGGAGTGGGCGTACTCCTCGATACGTTGATCTAGGCCACATACTGTGACGGGCGGTACCCCAGTAGCCCTGCGGTTGTATGGAATCCAAAATCCAATAAGTGCCAACGGTTTTGATTGTATTACCTACTTTTGTGGCTAGTAGCTGGAATTTAATGAATGTAACAATTTCGGCTATTTCATATTTATTTGAAAATCCTAGACCTATTATAATATCATTGGATTTCCTATCAAATGTTTTGGTTAGCGTAAGGTAAAAACTTTTCCATGTTTATGTATGGGAAGTCCTACGTGATACCTTTCTTTTCAAAAGGTTTTGGAAAGTTAAGCAACCTTAACCTGTTATTCACACTAGACCCATGTCTGACCTGGAGTTTATCTTCTGTTTTCTTAAACTCTTGGGTAATCAAATTTTTACGAGTAGCCAAGGGATTCAGGTTAGCTTTGACGAATTGTGGAGGAGCAAGGTCGCAGGAGGCTTCTGCGTGTAGATATATATAGCTTTCCGCTGTGTAGATTTCTCTGAGTTGTTTCTTTTACTATATTGAGTTGTATAACTAGACAGGTGTTTATAACTGTCTAGTATGTGATGTATATCTGTGTAACTCTGATAATGTTTGTAAACTATGTAATGTTTATGTTATTAATATAATTTATACGTTCCGTTGTTTAGATTCTGATGTTGTCTTTTCTCTTTCTATCCCTTTCTTTCTTAAAAAAATGATGCGATTTTCTATGGTAAGAAAGTCGGGTCGTTTCATTTGGTATCAGAGCATTAGGTTGAGTGAATACCTAGGCCCTGTAGAGATGTCTTTCTTGAGAGAGCGTACTTGTAATTTTATATATAACTATATATATATTTCTACCTATCTGTTGGGTTACCTGTTCAGGTTTTTCCAATATAAGTTATAAGGGTAGATAGGGTAGTGGTGTGTGTAACACGACTACCATTGGTTGGAGTTTGAATGTTTGAGGTTGGAAGTGTTTTGTCGAGACTGTAGACCTAATACCGTCTCGAGTGAGTTTTGTAGTGATGAAGAACTTCATCGATCTCTGAAGGAAACCTGTTAAGGTTCGGAGTCTATTTCTGAAGTTGAATGAGGAGTGTTTGGATCTGTTGGCTTGGCAGAAGTGAGTAATGTATTTTGGATACCTCAGGAAGTAGTAGCTGCGTGATGAGATGCAGTGACTATGGATGTTCCCGAAGATGTTTTCTTTGGAACAAGTTAAGGAGGTGAGTCTACTTCAGTGTTGTGGTTGTGTTCAGCCGGTGTTTCTATTGCTTTGAGGTTTGAGTTTCTCCAAGAGCTTTGATTTGGAATTCTTTGGCTTCTGTGGCAGCAAGTGCAGCTTGGAGTGTTCTTGGTGTTGGCAAGAGATCTTCTGGCTTAGCAGTTTTTCTGGAGTGGAGTTCAGAAGTAGTTAAGTGGACCCGTTTCTTCGATGGGTTGGCTAGTTAAGTGTAAGCTGTTCTGTTTGGTAAAGGGAGAACAGTTTTCCTTGGATTTGGTTTGGTGGATCGCAAAAGTGACATGCGATTGTTTGAGTTTCTCTTGGGTTATCTGAGTTTTTCTGGATGTCTTCGGGAAGTCAGAGTTTTGTTCTTATCTGGAAATTGAGCTTTCTTATCGTCTAGGATTCCAGGAGTAGTACCAGTGGTTCAGCTTAATAGAAGAATGGTTCCAAGAGATTGAGTTGGTGTAGCAGCTTAGGGATTTGGGGAAACTTCTGAATTTTTCTTATGGATCTGTTGAACCATATCTCTGGGGTGTGTTGTTGAGTTGTGCTCATGTTCTTCTTTAGCATTTTCTACTACTTCAGATCAGAGTTGAGCAGCGGAAGCAGTTTGGAAGTGTATCTGTTTTCTTTTCTGGACAGAAGAAGTCGTTGCCTTCTGATGTTGAGGAGTAGAGTTTGAGATTTTGATTCTGGTTGATCTTGAGGAGGTCATTTTGTTGTGTTGATCGGTCAAGTTTGTTTCTAGAAGCATCGGCGAGGGATGAGCTGATCAGTAAAGTTGTAGACAGCCCAGGATCGTCTAAAGATTTTTGTGGATTTGGGACGAAGGAATTTGGATTCTGAAGTCGGAGATTTGATTTTGGATAAGTTGTCTCCGATCATAAGTGAGCTATAAGATTGGGTAAGTCTGAGAAGTTAGCTCTGAAGTGTTTTCGATCTTTTCTGTGATCTTGGAGAATAAGTGATTGATCTACAGGATTGGATTGCTAGTTTGGATAAATGAGATTCGATGAGTATCACGTATCTCTAAGGGAGTACGTGTATGATCTATCTCTGGTTGTGGAACCAGCAGTTCTGGAGCTTTGGTTGTTGAGTCAGACTCGTCTGTAGTCTGATATCTTGTCTAGTGTTGTAGATATAGATGAATAGAAGCTTTTATAGCTTCATAGTATTGATTGTTTGGATTTTCTAGAGCAAGTATCCCGGTATATGTATATATATACTTGGGGAAACTTGAGAAGATTCTATCCAGAATTTAGTCTGGATAATTAAATTGTTTGATTGGTTGAATTGATTACTATGGTTGTCAGCATATGTTTGATATATGGTTGTGTTTTAAAAATAAATCTTTGATAAGATTATTAAATTACCTTTGTTTTAAATTTCGGGGACGAAATTCTTTTAAGGGGGAAGGATTGTAATATCCCGGAATTTTTAACAATATCAATTTAATAATCTGTATTAAAAATTAAATTGATATTGATATTCTGTTAATAATAATTCAAAATAGATTTAATAATCTTCTTCAATAAATATTAAATTAATTATTTTATCCTTTAAAAATAATAAATTGATTTCTATATACAATATAAATATAAGGTTTATATTTTAAATAGGTTTGCATTATTTTAATTTTAATAAATAAAGCATAATTTTTCTAGTTTTAATATTTGTAGTAATTTTGAAAATTTGTTTTTATTTAATATTAGCTTTTCAAAATTTTTGAATAAATGATTAATGATTAAAAGTAATAAGTGAATCATGTTTTAAAAATTCTAATATATACATTTTAATTTGAAAATTTTAATACAAATTAGTATTGAGTTTTTAGAACTATTTCATAAATAAATATATGATTTTAAAATTGATAAGAAAAATATTAAAATGTTTAAAATGATTTGGCTTGAGTTCTAAATTTAGAATGAATAAACAAAAAAGTTTTATGGCTTAACAAAATAAATAATTTATTGATAAAAATATAATTTCTTTTAGAATGATCTTATTTTAATAATAAGATATTTATAAAAACAATATTAATAGTGTATTGTCTTTATAAATAGAGTTTGAATAAAATTTGCAATTTCTTATTTCAAATTGAATTTATATATATAACTTGATTTGACATAATTTGTAACGCCCGCCTTTTCGCATGCTTTAAATCGACACACGTGCCAATTCAAACCATACGGAAGGGCGGATTGTTATAGGGTAAATAAAAAAACTAGAAAGAAATAAAACAAAATAAAATCTCACAGCGGAAGGATTAAATATAATAATCAATATACAGTTCTTGAAGCTGTTTACAAAATATTTAATTTTACTTATACAATATATATCAGAGTTCACATACCAATAAATATCAATGCAGCGGAATACAGTGTAGTGGAACCATATAATATATGATAATAATAATAATGAAATCTTCGTCTTCGTCATCCAGAAATAAAGTCTTCGATCCTGAAATGCTCGGACTAACCCGAGCGAATTGAAAGGACAAAACACTCGAGTCAGAACTAAAAGATCTTATGTAAGTTAAATCAACAGAAATAAATATTAGTGCAGTAACTCAAGAGATGCTCGGGATTCACATCTCCTAAGGATCTGCTAAACTATTTACTATGTAGTATATTTCGCTATTATAATAGTGTCTAATTGTAAAATAAACTTACTTTTAAATAGCGTTAAGGCTTTACATTTTCCACCTTAACACATTTATATATTTCCATAGTCTATACAGTACCGTAATCTTCTCTGCACTGGGCGTCGTCAGAGGGCACTCCATAGGTATGGTACAAAACCAAAATCGTATAAGGTGCGCTAGGGTAGGTGACACGGCACAACTAGGCAATGCCAGGTAGATATACCAATTACGCTTCCGGGTCGGTGGTAACGCATAGCTGCAGCTACCGCCCACCTCGAGCCACACCCCCAAATCAAAGAAATGAAAAGTGGCCACCAAAAAATCCAAAAGTCAAAGTATAATATCGAAGAGATGTGTCCGATCAAAGGTGCTACCTCAATTAACCTGTCAATCGCTCTTGTTTTAGCCACCTTATGCCAACTCACGGGAGTTGGGCCCACGTATTTACCTCAAAGGAAAACGCGACCACCATCCTATATCATTCTGGAATCTCCACCGCGTACACGGTTGTTAAAGTGGTTTACGGAGTTGGCAGAAAGTATGAAAACTTCCGATCCCAGTCTCTTCAACAACCAATCATTATAATAACACCGCGGTTATTTCAAAATAATTTATACTTTAAAACCAGAATAAAATATTTATTCCAAAACCATATAATACGATATCATTTCTATTTTAAAACCCAAATCAATATGATATCATTTTTATTTCAAATATATCTTTTTTCAAAATCATAATACTTTCAAATATATATACACTTTAAACCCATAGCTTCGAACATAATTTTAAATACTTAAATGGTTTAATAATAAATTACCTTATAAAGTAAATTAGCTTTTTCTTTCTCTTAAATCAATTCCAAATACAGATTTAAATTCCCAATTAAACCATTTAAATTTCCATATATTTCAAAGTTTCAAATATTCCACCATTTCAAAACTAATTTTTAATTCATATATATATATATATATATATATATATATATATATGCCAAATTCCCTTTACTATTATTCAGTTTTGAAATACTTGCTTAATAAATCCAGTATCCTTTAAATAAAACTTCGAATCTCAATAATTGAATATTTCTCAATTTATTTAGACTAGATATATTCACTTAAATCATTTTGGACCTGAATTTAGTTATAACACCGTATTCTTTTTAAATCTAAATTTCAAAACTATATTCTCAACTTTGATTTATAAAAATCAATATAAACTCTATATTGGAATATAATTTTAGTAATTACTTATCCATAATATATTTCACTTTATCATTAGACTTACTTCATACTTTAAACAATTTTGTACATAGTTTTAAACCAAGAATTTAACTATATATAAAATAACCTTTATCAAATACCGTTATCAATATTTCATGAAACCATATATATATTTCTTTACAAAACCATAGGGAAAATTATTTCAAAAACAATTATATATATATATGTATATACCGCGGCGCCTGTATAAAATTTTCTATCCTATGGTCAAGTAATATGGATATTTATCATTTCAATCCGCAATTTAAAAATAAAATGCGGTTGTATATCATTTCAAACCGCAATCCCGAATGAGATGAAATGCATAATAACTTGCAGTTTATAACAATATACAATACATCATCCATTCATCCAATATCATCCATCAACCATTTATCAAAATCATCATCAAATTCAAACAATACATCAATGTATAACAAGTAATAAATAAAAGGCATTTACTGGCAGTTTATTATGCAAAATAAATTAACTGATAATTTAACTAGCAGTTTATATGCAAAACAAATTTACTAATGATTTAACTATCAGTTTATATGCAATAATGAATTTAACTGGCAGTTTATATGCAATAATGAATTTAAATAACAATTTAATTAAATAAATGCGATTTAACTGAGATGATGAATAAAAATATACCAAACAGTCATAAATAAATTTCTACCCATATCATAAATCAATTTAACAAACATAAGAAATTTTAGAAGTTGTGAGTGGGTTAAAACACTCACCTTTTGAATTTAAATTGAATTTAAATTCAATTTAAATCCAAAAATTTAAACGTCTCAGAATTCATCCAAACAAGCGTCATCAAGTCCGAAATTTCAATATGATCCTAACAAAAGAAACCGCGCGTAAAACGGGCATCCTATGAGAAAGTTATGACTATTCGTGCGATTGAATTTAAATTTTAAAATAAAAAAAAGACACACTTTACCTACATTCCACCTCATCACCCTATATCACGCAAGCACAATACGCACGCTACTATAGCACGAACAGAACCCATTAGAGCCTCACGTTGACCACGAGCGCAAGCCACATCCAACCCCAAATCCCATCGCCGCCGTCAGCACTAACCACCGCGCCTCCTCCCTACAGCCACGAGAGTCGCCTCCTCACCAAATACAATCGTCTCTGGTCGAAAATCATGGCCTAAAACAGCAGCCGCCGCCCTTTTATTGAAACCCTAGGTGAATTATTGCGCAATATCCAACCGTCAACTCGCGAAACGAAGCACGCCGATGAACTCCCCATCGTCCCCTTTACCAAACCCAGAAATGGTTCGTCGATCCGTCGAGTTTGATTTCGACGTGATGAACGGCCGAGACTTCTTTGATTTTTACCGGTAAAACGACAATCCAAAACGAAAAACGAATTTCCCCAGAAGATTACGCACTTCGAGAGCTTCAACATATATTTTTTCTGAATTTTTCTGAAGAGTTTGGATTTTTGACTTTGATTTTGAATTGGAAATTGGACCTGGAATTTTTGTTGTCTACCATTGAGGAGGAGTTGAGAAGAAGATGTACGTACGGACAAATGAGAATGGAGAAAATTAGGGTTTATAACAACGTATTTATAGAGATATTTGAAATAGAATGGATCAGATAAAATATATGTACGCGCTAACGCCAAAGTGGCCCAAAAAGCCCGTTACGACTCCGGAATGAAATTGGGTCAACCCACATATCAAAATAGATGTTTAAAAATATTTTAAACGCAATGGAAAAGGTTTCAAGTCCAAATTCCATCGTATAAAGAAGTTATGCTAAAAACAATATTTTCCAAATTGATTTCAATTGATTTCAATTGCATAAATTTCAAGGCGTTTCGAGTCCGTACAATCAAACGACAAGTCCGATCGGTACGAAACTTGAAACCCTATTATAATTCACCGTTACGAATCCGATGAAACTGGTTTCGTCGAAATCCGAGCCAGTGGCCAAAATGGATGTTTTCCATTAAATAAATAAATAAGTAAATTAATTAATTAAATCCAATCTTTGAATTTCAATCTTATAATTGAAAATTTTATCACTTTTATATTTCTTAATCATTTACAAAAATTTAAACAAGTTTAGATGTAAATTAAAAGGTTATAACTCTATCAACTGCAGTGTTAATTTCTCCAATTTTAGTTTTTTATTTCGTTTACTCAAAATAATCTCTTTATTATAAATTGAATCCAAATTAATTTTAATAAATTCCAATTAAACTGATTAGATTCAATTCCTATCCCTTTTTTGAGTCTATTATTACTCTATGCCATAGTTAACACGTGTCTCACATTTCATTCCACTAATATATTCAAATTTCATTTTCATTTCAATTAGCGTGATAAATTAATTTCATTTAAAATAAATTCATTTACACATTAATTAGTTTCTAAATAAATTGATTGTTTCAGTTCAACTCTTTTATTAAGTCTATTATTAGTCCATAACTTAGTTACCTTTTTGTCTTATATTCCAATACAATATATACCCCTATTTATCTTACTTTGTATTAAAGGCTATGTTTCCAAAATGTGAAATATTGTTAATTACCCACATAAATTAAGGTTTTAAACCAATATATAAATTTACCTTAATTCCCTTCCTTTCCCTATTTATTACTTATGAAAAATTTCACGTTTTCTTTTTATTTATTACATACACTACTCATAAATTTACAATTCCAATTATTCCATTATTACATTTACGCCTACCGTTATTATATTAATAATCACCAAGTAACGTTTATTATCAACTATAAATATTATAACCACTTACGGACATTGATTTTATAAATTTACTATTTATTACGTATTCTTCATTAGTTAACATAATTTTGAATTCATTGCCCAATTTACTAATTTCCATCAATCCTAACTTTACCATCTATTTCAATGAATAGGGTGTGCACTAATTTAATTATTGCGTTAATTCTTATTAATATACATTAATGTTCCTTTTACTCTAATTGATTTCCAGTTTTATAATAAATGGAACAAACAGGTAACCTTAAAATACACTAAGGTTTATTATTTCCAACAAATTTTCATAGTTGCCTACATAATATTTACTCCAATATTAACACCCAACCGTTACTGTTTTTCACATGCCAAATCCTTATACAATGGTCATTTTATGTTTTATTTATTATAACATTTATGACTTAAATGTTTGCCTTGGTTTTCTTACCTTAATAGGGCTTTTATTTCTTACAATATCAATGTTACCATTTATCCGATTAATTCAACCATTATTCATAATTAAAGTCTCAATTAAATTTATTTGTCTAGATTTCACTCTTTTATTACATCATTTATTACTTTACAAAATAAACAAACATTTAAACACATAAATGTAATACCAAATTTCATTTTAAATCCAATTGATTTCCAAATCAAAGTTTATACGTATTTCAAACAACTATTATAATTACTCCCAGAACATTGGTTTTTATTAAATGACCATTTGTTAATATTTAATTTCCTTAATTTAATTCAATAAATGTAACAATGTGTTCCTTCATTAACTGATTCAATACCTATTATATATATATATATATATTATATTCAATTTACATCCAGGTATAACGCTTACACTATTTCATTTATTGTAGTTTCATTCAATCTATAACAATTTTAGCTTCAATAATCATTGTTACACTTCATCATAGTTATTATTTCATTATTCATTTACAAATTTAATTTTTTTCAATATTATTCCATTTATACATTATAAGATTTTTATTTCTATCTAATTTAATTTCAAAAACCTCATTAATTTAACCAATTTATTTACCAAAATTTACGGATCATTACATAATTTGATTTGAATTTAATTTAAATTAAATTCCAAAGTATAAATATTAATTGTTTTAAATTTCTATATGTATAAGTTTATTTATAAACATGGTTTGTTTTTATTTCTTTTGTAAATTTATATACATATTTAAATATAAACTAACAAAATTAAAATTAAGCTAATACACACATTAATTTGTAAATTTAATACTAATTACCTTTAAAAGAAACAAGTGTTGCATTCTTAAGCATTGATTAAACAAGTGTTCAAAAATTAACATAACTATTTTACAAGTGTTGAATAATTGTACAAGTGTAAAATTTTGTTTTAATTTTTCTTTTATTTTATTAAATCTGAAAATTCATTTATATAAACCTGCATTTTCTTTCATTCATGTTTTTTTCTCTATTTCCTTAATCAAAAGAAAAGAAACTGCAAAATCCTAAAATCAGAAACACTTCCTCAAAAATCAAACCCATCTTCATCTCAAAAATCAAAACCCCTTTATCACGAAGGTCTGCAGTTCCTCAAATTCAAACATCAATCTACATATTCCACTTCCTCAAAATCAAAAATAGACCTGCATTTTTTGTAAAACCTGGAAATGAGAGGAACTGCATTCTTGTTTCTGGAATCACAACTGCATATCAATTCAACATGAAGTAAAAAAGAGGTCCGCAATCTATTTTCTGCAATCTGATAATGGATTTGCATGTCACTTAAAAAAAAAAAGAGAAGAAGGGCTTGCATTCTGTTTTTAAAACCTGGAATTGATCAAGCTTGCATTTTCTCCCTGCACAACCTCAAAATTGAAGCTGATTCAAAGGCATCTGCATGCAAGTAATTAGAGTCATGGATCATGAGCATTCAGATTTCAACATAATTGCAACTCAGATTTTAAAAACAAAGATCATGCCTGCATTTTCTTTTCTGCAAAATTCAAAAGCAAGTCAAACAGAGCTCTGCATTTAAATAAGGTGAGTAACTTTTTAACTTTAAAATCTTAAAATAGGTTGCATGCTAGTTTATTGAAATGGAATAGCTATTTTCTTATGTTATAGATAACTGTTGAGATGAATATAAATGGTGTGCATGCTGTTTTTTTTCAATTGCCTGTTCTGTTTCTTTTTGATTTTCCAAGCACCCATAATTTTATTAAATACTTATCACTAAATTTGTTTCCTGATATAATAAAAGTTATAAAGCAAAGTTGTTTATCTTCTTAAGTTAATATTTAAAAGTTTTAAGCAAGTTAATGTACAGGATATTACCGCTGTAAAACCAGAAACATCCATGCATGTTAATTCAAACCAAAATTAAACGAGTTAATTTTGTATTTCAGTATCGGTAAACAATAGTATTATTTGAAACTTGATTTTTAAATCAGGTTTTAGGATTTTTAGAGTTTGGCTTAAATTGCAGTTTTGAGATTCAGTGTTAAACCCTAGTTTTGATGGGTTTTATGGAATGGGTCAATTTGATCTGGGTAGTTGATCGAGTGTTGTGATGTTTGGGGGATGGGTAGATGGTGTGTGAAGGAGTTCGAGGCCAGAGGGGTTGAACGTCAGGTGGTCGGAGTGGAGAACATTTGCCGTTGGCAGGTTTTGAGCAGAAACCTGTAACATTTTCCAGGTTTGGGAATGGGGAGCTAAATTTTGATTCTTTGCATAATTGTTCGACCTGATGTTCGCATATGGGTGTAGGAGCGTTGCGGGGAGTATTACGATCATCTCTGATGATCAGAGTAGGCGGTGATCACCGTGCATATGCACGGTGATGGTTTGCATTGATGAGTGTTTTGGGGTTTTTGATTGAAGCAAGGGAAGGTTTGAGTTTGCTCGAAGCGAGTAGGATGATGACTCGAAGTAGTCAGGCTTGAAACTCGAAGTGATATTTGGGTTTCTCGGGTTGCCTCGCAATTTCTAGTTTTTCCAGAAACTTGTAGTTTCTGTTTTAAAATTTCAAAATCTCTGAAGTTTATGTTAGGAAAGTTTAAATTCAAGTTTAAATTCAAAGTTTGAATTTTTGAATTTAAGTCAAATTTAAAATCTTAGATTTTAAATAAAAATAAAATTTTAAATTTGAATTTGAGTACTACTTTGTTATGGTAAAGTAGTTTGGACTTTTAAAAATGAAGTTATTAAAATATGAGTAAGATTTGAAGTTTTATTTAAATTTGAAATTTGAAATTGAACTTCAGTTTTTAAATTTTAAAGAAGGTTTAAATTTGAAGTTTTAAACTAAATGTAAATTGAAGTTATTAAAATTTTGAAATGAATTTAACTTTAAATTTTTTATAGCACTTGTTTGTTTGTTTTGCAATTTAAAAAGTTTTAAATTGTCTAAAACTTTGATAAGTTTAAATTGTTCTTATTTTAAAACTTGTATTTAAAATGAAATTTAAAAGTAATTTCAAAAGTACTTTGTTTCAAAAAAGTTTGTTTTTAAAACATAATTTAGAAATGGTTTTATCTTAAATTTAAGTTAAAGAGTAATGTTTTAGAATTGATTTAATTGATAAGGTAATTAAGATTAATTAATTTAATTTAATTAATTAATTGAATTTGGAATTAATAATTGATTAATGATTAATCAATTCATAATTAAGATCATTAATTAGATTTTTAAAATTAATGATTAATGAATTACTAATTATGTAATTAAGTTTTAAATCAAGGGTAATTAATTAAATAATTAACTTTAATTAATGAATAATTAAAGATAATTTAATTTGTAATTAATCTAAATTAATTTATTAATTAATAATTAATGAATGGTTAATGAAGGTCATTAACCATGATTATTTAATAATTAATTAATTTGGTTAATTTTTATAGTTAATTAGATTAATTAATTTAATAATAATCATTTATGAATGGTTTGAGTATAATTACTTAATGAAGTAATTAAGGAATTAATTACTTAATGTAATTAATTTAGTTAAATGAGATTGTTTATTTTAATTAATTTAGTTTAATTAATTTTAAAAACTTGTATTTTTAAGAAAATTACTGTGTGTATTTAATGGATTGAAAATTACTTAGTTAAGTAATTGATTAATAATTACAGGTTGTAATTAAGTGGAGATGTTTAAGAATAAGGTAATTTGGATTAATTATTTAATAATTAATCAAGGGATTAATTAAGAAATTAATTAAAGGATAATTAATTTGTTTTAATAAAGTAATTCAGTTAGTTAATCACTGAATGTAATTAATCGGGAGATTAATAATTATGGGTTAATTACTCAGGGTAATTGATGTAGGAAGTTAATTTATGTAAATATAATTAAGGATCATTAATTATTATAATTTAATGATGTAATTAAAGATGATTAATTATGATAAATTAACCAATAATAAGTAATTAAAGATAATTAATTAAAGTAATTAATTAAGGATTAAGGTAATTAATTATAGTTGATTAATTAATTAAAGTAATTAAATGTTAATTACTATTTGGTTGAGAATAATTAATTTGTGAAATTAATTAAGAATAATTACATGAGTGTAATTAAGGATAATTAATCAGAGTGATTAATTAAGGTGATTAATAATGAATGATTAATTGATTGTAATTTATTAAATGGTTGAGTAAGCAAGATATATTTTGATGAAGTAATTAATTTAATTTATTTTAAATTAATTAAAGATGGAGTAATTAATTAATTCATTAATTAGAAATGGAAATAGTCAATTTAATTCAATTTAAATTAATTATATTGTGATGAGTTAATCATTGCTTATATATATGGATGACATTGATTGTCTTGGATGCTTTGTGATCTCAGAAATGAGACAAGTATTGTTGTATGGTATGAATGTTTGGTTGCATTGTGATGATAACATAGATTATCAATTGGGATGGTGATATATGGATTATCTATTTTGATATTGATAATGTGGATTACCTGTTATTTGATGATGTTGATTATCAATTGTGATTTGTGAGTTATCTATCTCTGTGTATATAGATAATTGAATTGTTTTAAACTTTAAAACAACTTGGACCTAAAAGACACGCTTTGGATTTCGATGAGACCGGGATCGGGTTTTCATATTTGGATATCCGAAAACCACATCGATTCCAATTTAACGTTAGGTTGTGAATCAAAGTGGAGCTTTGTGAAGACTCGAGGTGTAAGGACTATACGTCAGTATAACTCTGTGGGTGATTCCGTAATGAGTTGACGGAATAGTACTTATAGGTTCGAGATGGTGGATCAGAGTGCAAGGGTTATCGTCGTTAACTCTGAGGGTGATTCCAAAACGAATGTAACGAGATAGTGCCTTCGGTTTCGTTCGAACCCGTAACGAACTTGTATGGATTGAATGCTTTCAGAACATCGTCAAGTGGACGATGAGCATTCTAAGTGATGTGTTCACTAAAGGTAATCGTAGCCTCAAGCTTCATCAACCGGGAATGGCTAAAACAGGGGAGGTGCAGCAAGGCTTCGTGGGTATCCCCCACTTGAGAGTAAGATTTACCCCTGTCTAGAGGTCCCTTTATATTCGGCTGTGTGGGTGGTTGCTAGCTACAACCACGAGGTTGTCTTGTTCGGAACTGTTCAGTAAGGAATTGGTCCGGCCTTATGTTGCTAGGGAGCAGGCGTACTCCTCGGTACGTTGATCTAGGCCACGTACCGGGGGAGATTTAAGGATTCAACCTTTAGAAATTGACTGAAGTGGAATTTTCTCTTGAAACGATCTAGTTTAAAATTAAATCAGAAGAAAACCTATAGAATTCACATGACTAAATCTATGAACACTAACAGTGTACGTCATCAGACTTGTATTATTGAAGATCGATAAAGGAATAGAGGTCAACTAGAAAGTTGGATAGACTTATTCCCTAGTACCTGGGTTCTTTTCAATTCAAAGCACGCCATGTTATTCATAAGACGTACTTTGGGGGGCAAGTCTTAGCTGAAGCCATGACCTAGCTATATTGGACCTAACACATAGGCCATACTTTATTATTGATAAGAAGGATGATAATGAAACAATAGCTACATGACCAATTTATAATGTTCGAACAGTTGTATTTGGCCTAGATGGAATAGAGTTGATAGATGGACAATGTGGGATGTCATAAAGATAGGGTTTAGTCTATATAAGAGAAAGATCAGCATAGTGGATAATGAATGTGAATGAAGTGATGTAGGGTTCGACATAGCATGAGGTAGCTATAGAGATGGACATGATGTGTTTGGAGGGAATGGTTCGGGATAGCATGAGAAAGCTATAGGGATCAGCATGGTATGTTTGGAGGTAATGATTCAACATAGCATAAGGAAGCTATAGGGATCGGCATGGTGTGTTTGGAGAATGGTTCGGCAAAGTGTGAGGAAGACATAAGGATCGACATGGTATCTTCCAAGGGATGGATCAACATGATGCATTCATGGGAGAGGGTTAGATATGGTATGGTGTATGCATTATGGTTCGGTATGGAATGGTCTATGTGATATGAATCGGCATAGCATGGCGGTTGGAATATGGATCGGCATTACCTTGACCAAGTTAAGGTTCAAACTAAAATATGACAAGAACTAAAGTTCCACGAGTCCAAATGCTACGATATTCGAAGATTCATCTTCATAGACCATAAGAGAGCTACCATAGGGATCATTAGCCCAAATTCGACTCATGGAGGGATTGGTATCAATCCCTATCCATCAAGTTGGGCCTAGCCCTTCCTATGGTGGGCCTATATGGTGGAGGAGGTCATGTTGTTGAAGTTTGAGCCAGATTGGAGACCGGCTTCATCTATAGATACATGCATATGGGGATATTCTAGGGACTCAGACGTTGTTAGTTAAACTCCATCATTATTGCTACTAACTTCCTCCATTCTTTTCAATCTCTTGCTATTTCATTATGTTTGTAGTTGTAATCAAGTGAATTGAGAAGCAATAAAGAGAATATTCAAAGTGGACATAGGCAATCAACGCCGAACCACTATAAATCTTGTTGTTTTTTACTTTCTGCTACATTTTCTTGATATTTCGTGATCCTCCTCTGTTTTCATTTAATTTATTCGTTTATTCCACTATAAAAATCTATTCTTCGGTGTTTGTAGCCACTTTGGTTGCAACCATTATAAAATTACCCAAATTATATCAAGAATAAACTTCCAAATCATTATGGATATTTCAATCTTAAGATTGTCTTTGTACTTTTTGGACAAGTAATAAATACTGTAAGAATAAGAATGTTTTGATACTTCAAATTGATAACAACTCTTCAATAACCTGAAATATTATCTTAAAAGGAAGACAAAATAGTAATGGTTACTTTTCTAAACTAATAGTTAATGGCAGTAATACAAATTTATATTTAGACCAATGGATAAATGGATGCTCTCTAGTGGAAAAATTAGGATGGAATTCAATATCGTTAATAGGAGGCCCAAACAGAAGGCTTTCTTCTCTACACATTCAAGGGGAGTGGAGAACAAAATCTTCATGTTTTCCTTCCAATATCCTCATTAAAATCCAAAAAAATAACATCAAAATAGATGGGACTAAAGATTAATTAAAATGGCTTCCTGATCCATCAGGAAAAATCTCCCAAAAGTTGGCATGGGATACCAATAGAGAAAGATACAATGAACTAGAATGGAGCAATGCTATATGGTATAAAGATAATGCTCCAAAAATGTGATTTTTTTTGCTTTAGTAACCAAAATAACTAAACTTAACATCAAGGACAAAATAACATGGTGGAACAACGAAATTGATCCAACATGCTTGCTTTGTGAACAACAATCGATTAACAGAGATCCCCTTTTCATTAATTGTAGTTGCTTGTAATTTTATAGGTTGATATCAGTACCAAATTCAACCAGCAAACTACAACATGCATGATATTTTTATACAACCTATTATTGCAAGTAAAGGTAATAAAGAAATCACAGATCTGATTAGCGTAGCAATCTCAACATGCATCTGACACATATGGAAGGAATGAAATAACTGAGTGCTCAAAGGGGTTAAAATGCCATCTATTTTAGAAAGCTACTTTTGAATTAGGACATTATAGATATACTAAAACAAATGAGAATCAATCTAGATATCTATAAAGTCATCTTTGCAAAATTTTGCTACAACTTTCGAGCTAGCTAGAATCATCCCGTTAGGGATTTAGCAGCAACAATCTAGTGTCAGTAGAACCATTAAGGGTTTCGCAAGAATTTTCAATTTCCACAAAGAATATATAGAGAAAGAATAGTTCTTTGAAAAATTTGTCCGCATGTAAATGAATTATCAACTGAAGTATTTTAAGGTGGGAAACTTCCAGTGATGACATTTGTTTTGTCATTTTATGCACTATGTAGTAATTTTACTACATTTTTGTGTGCAGGCCATATGGTTGTTTTTGAGTATTAAACAATGTTACTATAACAACCTCTTTGAAATGAATCTTATTTTTGACCCATTAAAAGCCCATCGGATCTTAAATCCATTTTAAAGCCGGCCGTGGTTGATAAAACTGGTACAATGAACAATATAAACTATCAATGCTTTAAGAGTCTCATAGTCGAAGGGATATAATATAATAACAGAAATAAGCATCCATTTCGTAAAAAATCATATCCCAAAAATACAACGTCCCAAAATATCAATTATACAACATCTCAAAATAAAACATCAACATGTCTCAAATATGAGTACATCTAAATACATCAAAGACATGGATAAACAAATAAACAACCACAAATTTTCACCACCCTCGCCGTCTTATCCATTAGCATCGTTTCCTCCTAACTTATAGGTTGTAATGGGGAGGAAGTTAGAATAACAATGTCCAATGAATGAAAATATAAAGTCTTACCATAATATTATTTGGGCAGTATCACTTAGATATGTTATAGGTCTTATGCATCCTATACTGCATCATACTAAGTATACCTCCACTGTAAGCCAAAGGCTTGTCCAATCCAACTTCATAGCATACATTTAACTATAGGACAAGGGCCCTTTCCAGTCCATCTTTGCAACTGCCATAAATCATGCCCTAATGATGTGAGAGAAGGTACCTAAGCCAGTTAATACATCTTTAATGGGAATTAGGTAGACAACAACCATTTAGTACCTATAACCTAGGAAGATCTCCATCATTTAATACCTAAATCGAAGACATACCCTTATTTGGTACTACCTAAATGACGTCGTTAGAAATCCCATCAGACCATTTAATACTTCTTTTATGGGAATATGCGAACCCTACAATAGCCATATATTACCTCAACCCCGAAGCGGACCCTTTCTATGTATTTTCCACTACCACACCTAAATGGTAATCCCGCCCATTTAATACTTGTTGAGTGGGAAAGAGGTGGACCCTACAACAACCACTTAACACCCCTAACCCAGAAGCAGGCTCACACTAGGATACCTGTCTTATGACCCGTAACCCAAACGGTGACGTCTCACATTAGACCGAGTATTCGTAGGTGCTATGATGTGCACGTAAATGTGCATATTTTTACCACCATATTTATTCTATTTAAATTAAATAAATGATCATATTGGGTATTTTAACTTGTTTTAACCAAAATCCATATTGATTCCAAATTTTCACATATTCATCTTCATATAAGGGCAAAATGGTCATTTGTGTGCATATATTAATTTGAGAGAATTTAATTGGAAATTTCTATAATATTTTGTAGGAATTTAGCTTCTCATATTGGTGGGTTCATGAAGACATATGCATGCACAAAATAATTACAAAGGAATGAAGATGGAAATAATTCAAAGTGAAGATCATGGAGGACCCCACCTACCCACCTACCTTAATGTACAAATTAAAAGCTAAAGCACATGCTTATGGATTTAATGGCTTCATGTACATTTAAGTGGGGATTAAAACATGCTAATGATAACTTGGCCTCCACACTTTCTCATGGGCATTTTGGGCATTCCCCAAAAATAGGAATTAGGGTTTTAAACATGTATAAATACCCATATGTTTCATGTAGCCTCCATCTCTTAATCTTCTCTCTTAGTCTCTCTTAGGCCTCCTTCTCTTTAGTTTAGTTTAGATCAAATAAAAGGAAGCTCTCTTTCTCTTTTAATGGCTACTTAGCCAATTTTTATTTCTTATAATCTTTTTTTATTTTATGCAATTTAATACATGCCCTTTCCTTTTCATGTTCATTTACTTTCATGTTGTAGTGTAGGTTTCTCTTATTTCATGCAAGTAGATTAGTTTTGTTTCTTTGCTTTGCTCTCTTTTTCTTTCTTTTTTGCTTTCATGTTGCTTTCTACATTTGTTGATTTGATAACAAATATGAGAGCTTAATCCCTACAATTTAGGGGTAATGAAGCTCTCTAGTATGTAGATGCAACATTTTGATGTTTATACTCTCTTTTTGTGCTTTAATGGAAACATTTGAAGTGGTTTAATGATGTTGTTTAGCTTTGAATTTGATAGTCCATGTTGTTCATAACAAATAGGCTATGATTAAACAAACATAACACAAATTGCCTCTTCATCTAAATATGACTATGGCAAAGAAGTGAATGTTGAAATTGAAATTTGATAGCCTATATTTCTAAACAATAGTTAATAGGCTATGCTTAAAATAGATTTCTATTTCAACTTGTTGTCATATTTCATGAGAGTTAAATGTGTATTAGTGGTTGTGTTATAGTTTGATGGTTTATATTGAGCTAATTAATAGCACAAATATACCATACTTATAATAAGCACATCAACTAATTCACTAATGACAAGAAAAGAGAGATCATAACTTCAATTTGTTGATTTATGTGATCTAGAGAGTGGAAATTGCCTCTAAATTGTCTTAACACTCTCATATTTTTATCTATTTTCTTTTCTCATTTTTCTACATTTTTTTAGTTAATCACTCTTTCAACTTCGGTTAATTTGATTGAATAGAATTTTTAAAATCATCAATTCCCTGTGGATCGACCCGTATTCGCCGCGTGCTACATTCGTACACCGTGCGCTTGCGGTTATTTTTAATTCAAATTCGTTCGACGGTTTTCTAAACCGATAGAATTTCCGTCGACGAACATGCTAGTAGACAGATAAGTTGGGTAGTCATACTACACAACATTAAGACTAACCTCGCATCCACCATATGTACTTATTATAGGCGAAGTCTTACATCGGTCCCAAAGTCATACTGCTAGTTGCCAGATTAGCAAGGCAGACTTCCATGTGCTTTTTACCGACCTTGAATCTCTATTTTCACTCTTCTAACATACTACTATATTTATATTTATATATAATATCTCACCGCTTTTATGACTTAAGGCCATATAAGGAAAAATCCTTATTTCGCCTTAATTATGGATTAATTTCCATAATTATCCTTAACTTCCTTCCTAAAGGGTTTAATGTTATTTATTAACTTATTAATTCTATACGATATTATTTATACGTTAATATATATACGCTATTAATATATTTATACTCCTGTAACTTAGGCTAACTAAAATGCCTAATCATGCATAGAAATATTCTTATTCTAAGATTTTTGCTTCGTATATTAGTTTTTTAACATGTCAGAACTTCCATATCCATACAAGCCTAAGTTCCATTCAATAATTTACGAACTAGCTAATATCCTTCTCTAGAAAAAATAGACTTTTTTGTGCGTATATATGTGTGTATTCAAAAATAGAATAATAAAAAAATTGTTGTACATTAATGTAATAGAATCAATGCCTCTATTTCAAGGAAATGAAAACTTTGCAATTTAAACCCTGATATTCTATTTACCTTTTATATATACAAACCTGAATTGGGAAAAGGGATTTATATTTGTCTAAATTAAGAAAGTAGGCATTGTAAACTACAAATAAGAAAACCCATATTTGCACGCCATTTCATAAAATTTTCCTTCTCGAACCCTTCTATGGCAGCAACAAATATTAGGAGTGAAGTTGAATAGAATATAAATTATTCAAATTGTAAACAACCAACTGCTATATTAACATAAAACAATCGAACTTCCAATTAATCCAAGAATTGGCATTTTATTTAGGGGAATTTTAGGTTTTTAGGGTTTAAGGTTTTCATGTACAAAATTCTCCAAGGCATAAAAAAATTCAAACTTTTACTGCACAAATTACTAAAATATGAAAATCTAAGATTTCCAATGATAGATAGTTTTTCTACTTTCCTTTGGAGTTGGTTCACGCCTTTGTCTAACTACTCCTTTAGGTTTATTCTTTTTGAAATATTAAACAATTCAATTGTATCTAGAGTAGATTCAGAATCTATAGGAAGAATCGAAATAAAAAAGGTATAGATATATATATTTAAAACCTATTGCCTTAAATTTGATTATTTTTTAATCCAAGAATTAAAGAAGAAGACTGACGGAGTTTTGCTAGCGTTCTAATTTTAGTATGAATAAAAGTGAAGGGGATACCCTTTTGTTTATAGTGGTTCAGATGCACTTGGACCATAGGATTTAAGACAGTTTAAAATAAAAAAATCCAGGTCATTCATGACCTAACCTAACCTTAGCTTCCACACAAGCACCAGTCGATTGCTCCTTCATAGTTGGTCGACCGCTAGCGGTCGCCTGGCCTAATGGTGGCGGTCAACTGGCCTTCTTAGTGTGGTCGAGATTTTTTCTTGCCGTATTTAATTTATAACATGAATATTCTAGCCGTTTAATTCTTAGTGTTAACGTTTTCTTTAATGTTAAAATATTTATTGCCTTCTTAACGTTTAGTGTTAACGTTGTTTAATTTTCAAATTAAAATAAGTTTGAATTATTTTAAATTCGAAAACCTCAAACGTCAATAACTTTTTCATTTGAGCTTCAATTACAAAACTTTATATATGAAAGTTGATCGGAAAATGGCCACGAACACAACGGTGTATCTTTCATGATCAAATTCTAAAGTTTGCAAAATTCTCGTTTTTAGCCGTGTTAATTAATTAATTATTCATTCTTTTATATGGTTTTACAGTTACTCATATGTAACGACCTGCCTTTTCGGCCATCAAAAGCTGGGTACCAAATACATCAACGATATTCCAATGCTGAACATCCAATCGTCAGAAAAGCAGATTTTTAGGGTGAAATAAAAAGAACAAATATGGGAAACATAATCTCATAGTGGAACGAGAATATATAATATAATAAAGATAGTAAAAGCCATCACTCTAAAATACATTGTGTATCGGAGTTAAAAACAAACCTCATCAGCCTGAATAGCTATAACTTCCTAACCTTACAGTTGTTGATAGGTATACCTAATTATTTGACGAAAAATAAAAATATCATTGAAGGTGAACATCCAGCTCTATACACGGGCTTCCTGTCCCACCAACGAAAATCTAGAAAATCCTTCTGACCCGAGCATTATAATAAAATAACATCTAAAACAGTCTAGAAAACCAGCGTGAGAATACTCAACAAACATGGTAATAATAATTCTATAAGACTACAACGCTAAACACATAATGGTTTTTTACCTTACAAGAACAACATCTATAGATGAAAGAATGGAAACAAGTCAGAACAAAATCAGACTTGAAAGAATGGAAACAAATAATAAAACATCGAAAAGAGCTCTAGGCACTTCTCAGCGCAACTATGAAAATGATTCAAAGACTTAAATCAAATAAGAAAAGGGAATTTTACTAAAATGACTAAGAGGGTGTGCTCCCCTTACAGAAAGTATACCTCTAGACAATATACTTGAGAGGGTAATTTGTGCTATGACTCTCTTAGAAATGTACAAACTGGACCTGCCAACCTTCCCGAGAATCCGAGTATTTCATATTTCCATGCGCATACCACCGAATCGATTCTAGAGTACATGCAAAAATACCATAACGGGAGCAACCCTACATAGCTTAACTATTAATACCTCAGTTTTTGATTTTGACGATAACAACCTTAATAACAGCAATATACATTCATATAAAATATGGTACTAATGTTTTCCTAGGTTTTATAGTACATACTGTAGGATATTACATAGGTATTGAATCAAAAACTGTATAGTATAAAGACTCAAGAAATGAATACGGCGCATGAGTATATAGACAAAGATATGAAAATCTCAAAACTATAGTATAGTGTATAGAGTCAAAGAATATTGTTAAAGTCCATTATAGCAATCTTTGATCTCTATCTTTTAGTTTTCCATCTTTTATATTTTTTTAACAAACTAAATTTTCAAAATAAATTTTATTTTTTAAATGTTTTTCAACTTTCAAAATAATTATAAACTATGTTTAAAATGTTTTAGAAAGTACGAAATTATTATATAAAGTATAGATTTTTCAAATATTTTTTATTGTTAATATTATAGTTATTGATTTTGATGATAATAACCTTAATAACAATAATATATATTCATATATAATATGGATACCAACTTTTTTGCCAAGTTTTATCGTATATAGTGTAAGATATTACACAGTATTGAATCGAAGGCTGTACAGTATAAAGCCTCAGGAAATGGACATGAAGACTCATGAGTATAAGACCAAGTTATGAAGATCTCAAGACTATCGTATAACATATTGAGTCATAGAATATTGTTAAAGTCCTTGGTAAGTCTTTGACCTCTATCTCGTAGTTTTCTATCAATCATATTTTTGAACAAAATAATTTTTTAATTTATATTTAAAAATATTTTATAAAAGTTTTTCAATATTCAAAATATTTATAAACTATGTTTAAAATGTTTTACAAAGTATAAAATTATTTTACAAAGTATGGAGTTTTCAACATATTTTCTAATAACTAGTTTTCAAAAATTTCATGTATATGTTGACATACAGTTGTAGATATGTCGACATACATGCTAAAATCAGTTTTTCAATTTTTGAAGTGTCTATTCGTCGCAACTCTTTGCGAATGCACACGACTAATTATACACTACATATATGAGGTTTCAAATAAATTTTTGGTCAGTTATTATCTTGTTTTCTTCCCTCTTCTTACTCTCTTAAAATCTCTGTTGGAAATATGCAAAATTTTCCTCAAAATCAAATAGAATCAATTCGTACTTTTGTGTATTGATTTAGTATTACTTTCTTACTTTTTTGCAAACATCTCTCTCTTAAATCAAAGATCAAAGTGCTATCCTAGAGGCTAAAGGAATCATTATATCCAAAGTTCAACAAATTGTCATTGAGAAAACCATCAAACACTATATGCATTTGCTTAGATGTGATTGTAGGCCATTCAAATCAATTAGATGTGCTTGGTAGCTTGAAAATTCGAGCGGGCGTGCTTAGTAGCCTGGAAACTGAGTGGGTGTGCTTGCAGCCTGCCCAAATCAAGTAGGCGTAGCCTGAGCCTGGAAAATCAGGAGGATGTGTCTAGTAGCCTCAAAACCAAGATTGTAATTGGGTTTGTTTTCCGTCTGTTTAAAGATTGCCATTTGAAATAAAATTTGTATAAGCAATTATACGAGACTGGATGTAAGAGAAATCCAAACCTGTATAAAATTCTTGGTGTCATCTCTTTAACTCTCTACTCTACTTCACTTTACTATTTTCATTTTATCTATGAGTGCATCTCCGATTAATTATTGATATAATTCTGTGTTATAAACTGCAATTCAATATTAAACTTGAAAGAAATTTAAAAAGATTTACAAAAGTTAGAAAACACTATTCACCCTCCCTCTACTATTTGATTAGCCTTAAGATCCATAATTCTGCAACCCACACCTGGTATCGGAGCACTAGGTTTTCAAAAACTCATAATTTGATTTTTGAAAAGTTTTAATGGCTCGCAACACTGTTGGTACATTTGCTGACACCTTTGTCAAAGTATAATCTACTGCTAGACCCCCACTTTTTAATGGCAGTAACTACATTTATTGGTCATGTAAAATGAAAATTTACTTACAGTCTAATAGCTTAGATATTTGAAATGCTACACAAAATGGGTACATTGTAACCGAGACTAGTTGTGAACAATGGGCTGCTGACCAAAAGGCACGAGCACAAAATAATTCTAAAGCCTTGAATATTTTGTTTTATTTAGTAGATAAAAATGAATTTAAAGTCTCTATTTATAACTCTGCATATGAAATTTGGAGAACATTGCAAGGTACACATGAAGGCAAGTGTAGGGTGAAACAGTCTAAAATTTTCATGCTAACTAATTAGTTTCAATTCTTTAAAATGAATCCAAATGAATCTATTTCTGATATGTACTATAGATTTCAAGATGCAACGACGCAGAAATTTAGCCTATTGAATTTGGAATGTTAGTTGGTTTCAAATATTAAAAAATTTTAATTTTATAGGTTAAATAACTTGAATTTCAAATATAGCAATTTATTTGATAATTAAATCATTTGATTTAATATTTTGAATTGTTTAAATAATTGAAT
This sequence comes from Allium cepa, assembly GCA_030765085.1. Taxonomy (NCBI): domain Eukaryota; kingdom Viridiplantae; phylum Streptophyta; class Magnoliopsida; order Asparagales; family Amaryllidaceae; genus Allium; species Allium cepa. The sequence goes on from CM060943.1 coordinate 438,839,711, forward strand.
CTTGAATTTAGTATGAATGAAAATGATTTGAAATTTGATTTAAATTCTATTTGAATAATAGTAGAGATGGTAAACTTTTAAATTTGATTTCAAAATGATTTAACTAAATTTTGAAATTATTATTTTTAATTAACATGTAGAAACGGCCTTTCGGGGACCTCGGATTTCAACGAAACTAGTTTCATTGGAACCGTGTTAGTGAATTATTATATGCCTTCGAATTTCGTGGCAATTGGATGCAGCGTTTGGTCTTGTGGGATTGAAACTAATGCGTGGGAATTAGTTTTAGAAATTTAGTATAATAATTGGGTTTGAAAATCTATCTTCTGCATATGATCGAATCAGGCCTCGAGACTAGTTCCATTGTGTTCGAAATAGTGGTATAACATATAGAACGCTAGGTGGCATGTCTCATTTGGAGTTTGAGATTTTTAGACATTTATAGCTTGATAATTTAATTTTTTTTTTAAAAATATCCACCATGTCTTGGCTGTACCCTACCCATACCATTTCCCATACCATCCACGTTTAAACCCATACCCATCTCTAATTTACACTTTTCAACTTCCCCTCTTAAATTTTTATTCAAAACAGAGAACCAAAGACAAAGAAAAAAGAAAAAAAATCAAAACAAATGGGAAGCCTTCGTCTTGTAGCTTATATCGCTTAGATCTAAGTATTGGTACGCAAGTATTAGGGTACGACTTCATTTTCTTTGAGCGACAGGAGTAAACAGTGAACAAAAAGGTAAAGCTTTGTGACTAGGGTTAGATTTATTGGAAAACCGGTTCATCGATTCATGAATTGGAAGTTGGATATGAGTTAGTAGGGTTGTTAAGCACCTATGGCCGTAGCCTAGAGGTGTACGGCGGCATGGAAGATGGACCGACAATGGGCGTATCGTCGAGGGGGCTGGGTGGTCGCGATATCCTAGGGGCGTTTTGAGGAGAAGCTATGGAGCCCAAAGCGTAGCTAGCACGAAGGGGAAGCCAATGGCGAAGTCAGCTCGAAGTTTCATCGATCGGAGAGGGAGAGAGGAGTGGAAAAACGGTCAGCAATGGTGGGTTCAAAATTTTGGATATAGGCGGCAAATAAATATTTGGGAAAGAAAGGTATAGCGGAATGATTGTGATTATTTTGTAATTAGGTATATTACATTATTTAATTAAATCTCTTGACTAAAAATTGCATATCTCTCTCATATGAGGTCCATTCCAGACGCGGATTTTTGCATTGCATTCGTAACGACATGAGATTCGCAATGGAAGTCGTTTAAACGAGTTTAGAGACTATTGGAATTTGGGCTAAAGTTGAACATCGTTAGATTTTAGTTCCAAACCGCAACGCCTCGGCGACAACAGAAATTTCGGTGAATTTATCCCTCTTTTTTTGTTAATCGAAAAATTTATATAGTCAATAAAAATTATTTGCTGGATGCATAGATATTTTATTATTGATTGTTATTGGCTGTTTGGATGGATTACTAGTTTATATTTTTGGTTTGGATATATTCTTGCCTATTGGTGCGAATGAGATACTATTACGTTCCTGTGCAAGAGTGGATGACCCTTTGTATACAAATCCCGCCTCGAAGCGGTTGATTTATATTTTTATGATTATATACTGTATGTGATACAGGGCGACTGACTAGAGGGTTCCAACAAGATTCCTCACACTGATGATTTTATTTTTGTATATATTGTGATATACTATATATTGGATGTTATATTGGATGACATGAATATGATTTTACGTATTTAGTGCTTTAGTAGCACTGGGCCTTATTTTTGATATTTTGAAATACGAAAAATAATGATTTTGATATAAAAAGGATTTCGTAGTATTTTTGGAAGACATATGTTTTAATAATTTTTAAACCTTTAAAAGGAAATGTATTTGTTCTTAAAACAAATAAAAATATGATTTTTGGTATCATGAAAGTGTTGTTTTTGAGATCTATTCTCAAATAGAGATTTTGAATAAATTTATAAAAAGGATTTAAAGAAGTAATATATTATAAATAAAGTGACTGGCTTGAGATTAGAATTTATAAATGCTTAGTAAATGGATTTAAGTTGTTTGGTAAATGGATTTGTGCCCACAATTTTCCACACGGGCAGTTTAGAGTTGGGTGTTTCAGATAACCAAATAGTAGGTGTAGATCTGATAGCGTCCAGCCTTTGGATTTGGTGGTAGCAATTGTTCACTTGGACCGGACTGCTTAAGTCCAACTTGATTGGGAGTTCGAGCTATCTTTGGATTAGAGATTTGTGATGGAGTTGCAGATATTGGAGTTGCATTTGGAGTTCAAGTTATTTCCGCTGTTGGTGCCTTTGTGTTTCCACTGTGTTGTTGTAGATCTCTAATATGTATTTGTGATCATTGTTGTATAACATTGGATATTGTATCATTGGAGTTATATGATATATTCATTCTTTCTTCCGCTATGTATGTTGTTATACTTAATGTGTTATAAGCTCAAGCGAACCAGATTCGACGTTTGGATCTGCGGCATTCGAATACGGGTAATGTATTCAGTGCCGATTTTCGAAGGTCGAGTCAAGGTCGTTATAATTGGTATTTGATTAAAAAGAAATGGATCTATAAGTGTGATAATATTTAAAAGTGATATTTTACAAATGAAGTGAAAATTTATAAAATTGTATTTTGTTAATAAAAGTATGGATTTATAAACCGAGTTTATAAACTAAAGGAAACTATTATCGCTTAATAAATGGGAGAAATAAATCAAACGATGGATTTATTATAAGATGTGAAATGATATTTTAGAAATAGTTGATTCTGTTTTTGGAAATTGAAGGTGAGGGTGAATTTGGGATTGTTAAGCGATATTTTATAAACTGAAAGGGGTTTAAAAAAGAAATTCATACCTATGGGGCCAAGGTTAAAACTGTTAAAATTATATTTTGAATGGGACTTTATGAATACGTGAGATTTATGAAGGAATGGAGTTATAAATAGGGTTCATAAACAAAAGAATTTTATGAAAGGAAGTTTCATAAAATAGAAGAGATTTATAAATGTAGCTTTATAGAAGGAGCAAACTCAAACTAAATTCATAACATAAACTTAAAAAGGCTGTCATACCATGGTGAATGATTGGAGGAATTCTCGCGCTCAAGAAAATGGCAATCGATCAATCTCATTTCTGTTTGGTTCTCATTCAAATTTCAGATTCCCTTTCTCCGCAAATCATTTTGAGAATCCAACATTCAAATCTCGTTCGATTAATGGAGTAGACAGATCTTCCTATGCTAAAAATCTATTTCAAAAGTCTCATAATTGGAAAAGGGGTTCTTGTTGTTTTCGCTATGGTGGCAAAAATCATAAAGTTAAAGACTGTTCGAATCCTATTCGATGTTTTGAATGTGGAGTGGTTGGCCATAAGAGATTGTTGTGCGCGTGGTTATTCAACCCTTTCCTTGAGTCAGATCCTATTTTCCCTTTATCTGATCCTATTTTTTTTAAAGTCCTTGAGTCTTAAAGATCATCACTACTATTTTGTTCTTGAATTCCTAAGATTAAGAGGACTGTTTTTGGATTGTTGCGTATGGAATAAAGAAGAATGCAGTTATCTCTTTAACAAAGTATTTTGGCACTTCGACTGCTTAACTGCCGATAATATTGGTGAGTATTCGAATCTTTCTAACTGGAGTAGTTTTCATTTTAAAGATTTATCGAATAGTAATAAAGTTGATCATGATCTTAAGGATTTGTTACGGATGGATATGGAACAAACATTTGTGAATGACACGAATACGAATTTTCAATCTGACATTTTTCTCGTGGATCCTGTGGTTAGTGATTTATGTCTTCATAATACAGAATCGGTGGATAGATTTTCAGATGTATTTTCTAAATCCGTTGTTTCGGTTTCTTCTGTTTATGATATCAATGGGTTTTCAACAAATACTGTTTCAGTTGAAAGATTTCGTTGAAAGGATTGTGATCTGTTTGAAGTTAGTGTTCCAATGGTTATTTCTTGTGCCGAGGCTGGTGTGGATCTTCCTAAGTCTTCTGATGATCAGGCTAATGAAGTTGATGTTCGATTACCACAATGTAATCTTGTAACTGATGACGAATTTCGTTTCCCTGATAGTGTTGAGGGTGATTCTAAAGTCAATTGTTTAGGTTTAGATGATTTCTTCTGTGTTGATTCTTGTTCAAATGGTTTATGTTCGTCTGAGATGTTTTATGATTCTGGGTATATAGTGGATAGTGGATCCATCGTTGATGAAGTCAATTCGAAAGAAAGGATTTATGCTGTGAATAAAGATAGCGATTCTCTTAGAATGTCATCTAGTGTTAATGAGGATATGAAGCTGGTCAGTTCGTTTGAAATGAAAGCTGATATCAGTTTTATATATGTACATAAGTTTTCTATGGCTAATAGTTCACATCGTTCACAAAAGATGCTGTCACCCATAGATAATAAGTTGAATGAAGGTTCGCTAGATGTTGGGTCATTGACAGATTTTAGAGGGGTTTTTGTTTTTATTGCCGATGGTTTTTCTTTAACGGAGACAAAAATTAGTGATTATGTTTTGAACAGGGTTGGTCTCTTGATGATTGAAGAGGTGGGGAGTTTTTGTCTTGATTTATCTGGTATTTTGTGGCCTCAAATTGATACTCCTTTGGATGTTATTAGATTAAAGATTGGCATTCCAAATTGTGTCAGTGGTCTGGAATCTTCGTTGGAGAAGTATCTTCAATTGAATATCATTGGTGTTGATCTATTTAAGTCCGTTATCGTTAAACAAGTGAATGGACCAAAAGGTTTTTTGTTGGTAGATCATGAAGCAAGTGGTTTGGACAGCAATGATATTGGTGTGAGCTGAGATTTGGAGAGTCCCATATTACAGCAAACTGATCAAGCTGTCTATTATTGAACCCGAGGGTTAAGATTTGTAATGTATTGTTTTCTTGCGGCTTTAGGTAAATTTCCTCATTCTCCTTCTCATGCTAATGAATTAATTCGAGAAGCTAAATTAATGCGTGAAGCCAAATTAAGGAGAAGAAAATGTAAGAGCTTTTCAGTTAGTAATATTAGGAGAATTCCTCGTTTAAATCGTAAAGCTTTTGAGTCTTTTGATTGAGGATTGTAGATGAACTGGGAGTGTTATTGCGTTTTTTTTGTTGATTTGGAGTTTTTCGTGGTTTGTTTAGAAGTTGTACATTGTGATGTTTTAGCTTGGTTGTTGAGGTTGCGGTTGTGGAAGTTTTTCAGTTGGCTGCTGCTCTTTCAATGTCGCTCTTGACTGGTTTCTCGAGTTGGTGTAGTCTCTATAGGATTGGTTTGTAGTTTTTTAGGAGCTTGGGTGGGTTTGTTTTTTCTTTTGTGCGAGGGGTTCTTTTGCTACCTTCTAGGCTTGTTGGCAGCTCCTATACTTTTGTTGACATATATATATATATATATATATATATATCTGTGTGCATGTGTGCTCTCCTCTTCTTTAGAGGACCATACATTTTTCTCAAAAAAATAAATGCAGCATTATAATATGGAGACGATTATGTGGAAAGTTAAGTATGAATTTTTATAAAGGAAATATAATTATGTTTTTAAAAAGTTGTTTATATTAATATTGTTTTAAAGTGGCTTATCAATATTTTTATATTTTGAAAAGTTTATTATTTAAAATTATTAATATGGTTTAAATTAATTTTATTCATTTATCAGCAAGGTCTTGGAAATTAATTTTTATTACTTATAGTAATGTTGAAGAGAAATTATTATTGTTTATTTGAGAATGTTTTGAAAATTATTAATTATTATTTTAAGATGTTTTAAATTTAGTATTTATTTATTTACAATGTTATTAATATATAATAGTGTTTTAAGCAAAAGATTAGAATTTTATTTGAAATGTTTTCGAGTTTTAAAAAGGGATGTGGATTATAGGAGGAATCTTATTATATGTTTGGAAAATGTAAGGGAAGATTAGTTGAAAGATAAAAAGTTTTTATAAATGGATTTTAGATATTACAAAGGAATTTTAGAAGCAGATTTATGTATTTATAAAAGAATTTCTATAAACAGTTTTGCGGATTTATACTGGAGTCACGAATAATTTTTGAATTGAATAAAAAGGAGATCTTCCCAAATGTTGATGAATATACTTGTACCGTCGAGATAAGTTTATGGATATTTTTTTCAAGTGTGAGTATATAAGTGTTTGTGAATGAATCTTTGCAAAAGTATTTTGGTACAAATATTTACAAAGTGATTTGATAAAAATTAAGAATTTGTTAAAAGAGGCCTAGTGTTACTTGATGCTTAACCAATGTTTTTTCTTCTTCATGGAATGAAATTCCTAATTGAATGTTTGATGTTTAGTAGTTAAATAACAGACTATTGAAATTGAACCCAAATGTAACTTTGCAATTATCTAGGAGAACGCGTGAGTTATATGGAATGGTCATCTCCGATGATGTTATACCGTGTATATAAATCTCGTTTCGTTCTTCTAGGACAACGATAAGGAAATCTGTCCACTATGATCTTCGCTATTATATTTGACTGTTTATTTCCTAAAGAACACGAGTTGAGTTTACTGAAAATTATCTAACGTCGTGTCGAAGAGAACAGGATAAGTTATGTTATCTTAAAACCATTTCGATCCAAAAAATGCGCTTCGAAGTGAAGACATCTTGAAGATAGTAGAATTAGAGATGAAGCTCTCAAGTGTTTCGTTCAGTCCCAGAACGAACTTGTATAGGTGAATGATGGTACTGCATTATTTCTTGGAGGGCACTACTAGCATTGCATGTAGGAAGTGATATATAAAAGGTCAAACGTAGCCTTAAGCCTCACCAATCAAGAATGACTAAAATAAGGGAGATGCAACAGAGCTGAGTGGGTCGCTCCCATAGGGTATGATCATCCCTATCTAGAGTCGCTATTATCTCTCATTTGCATGCTTCGGGACCCATTAACGGAGGGGGTAATCATATTCGGTACTATCTAGTAAGGGGTTGGCTGGTCCTATGTTGGCAGCGGATCCAAGTGAGATCCTCAATGTTATTTTATCTAGAGATGCACCATGACGGGCAGTACCCCAGTAGCCCAGTCATTGTATGTAATCCATTTTCCAATACTTGCTTTTACAGTTTTAATTGTATACCTATTATGTTGAAATTTAATTAATGTAATAATTTCGGCTAAGATTAATAAGTATTTGTATTCTAGACATTATTATAATATCAAAGGATTTTCTATAAAAATATTTTGGTTATCTAAGGTAAAAACCCGTTTGTGTTTATGTGTGGCGTGGTCTTACGAGATACTTTTGATTTTCGATTTTTTTTTTATAACTTTAGAAATCCAGTTGGGTGTGGCTCACGTTGGTGTTCCAGACTGACTCGGATGTTATTTTATTATAATGTTCGGGTTAGACCAAGCATATTATAGATTTAGTTGGAATGATTTGGAGCTTCAGGGGACAAGCTGGAGGAATAGACATGTTTTCACGTATATGTTTATTTTCCAATATTTGTTATTGAAATCATCAGCAATTGTGAGGAAAGGTTGTTAATACTGTCCAGGCCGATGATTGTGATTTGGCTGTACTCTGACGGATGTATGTACATATAATAATTTCTCTAGTTAAAGAACATTGATTTATATTATATGTTGTTCCGTTGCGATCGTGATATTTTGTTTTGTTTTAGTTCCTTCTTCTTCTCTTCTTCTTTTCTCCTTCCTTTTCCATAACCATTTGTCTTTCCGTTCGATTTGGGTTGGACAAGTGTCGTTTATTGTCAACTTGAATAGTATGGATTGGCGGGTCGCTACACAAAATATATTGCATTCACTAATTGCATTAAGTAAAAACTTTTCTAAAGAGGGCCAAGTTAGAAAAATATTCAATTCACTATCTTCACAGTGGGATCAATAAAATCCAACGATGGAAGATGCTAATGATATTAGTACTTCAAAAATTGAAGAGTTAATTGGATATTTAGTGTCCTATGAAGCACAATTGCATGGTATAAGGGAAAGCAACGCAACAAAAAAACTCATTGCTTTCATTGCAATAAATGATGATCATGATTCTGACGATGGCAATGATGAAGAAATTGCTTTCATGACCATAAATTTCAGAAAATTCTTAAAGTATAGGAAATGAACAATTTTCAAAAACCGGCAAATAAGACCTTTGGAATTAGAACTACGAATAGATGCGTTAACTGTGATGAACTGGGTCATTTTTAGAGAGACTACTGTAATCCAAACAAATCAAAGATCTCACCGGTTAATGATTCATCTAGCAAAAGAAAAAGGTTATACACAACAACTTTGGAGGACTTAGACACTTCCTTCAGTGACAATGAACCAGATACTAAAAATGTGATATGTGTTTCACGGCAATAATTGACTAGTCGGAACTGATCAACAAAAAAGAAAAAAAGGTTACCTTTTATCTAATAATTTTTATTTCATTTTTTTAGTTGATTGTGGTTTTCAGGAGTAACATTGCCTTTTGGAAACATTAGAACCTCCCATTTAAAACCTTTCGAAACCTTTGGGAAATCATCCCTTCAAAACCTTTATCTTAAACCCTTCGAAAGTATTAAAGTGTACAACTTAAAACAAACCTTTCAAAAGCATTGGGTTCAAGTAAAATGTAACGACCCGATATTTTGAACCGTTCAAATCAACAATCATCCGCTCATGTCAGACTTGAATTGCTCAAAACAACAGATTGTCAATTTTATATTTGGCAAAACTCAACATGTACAATAAATCAATCAATCATAGAATCACAGACATAGAGTAATACAATAATAAGCAGCGGAAAAAATAAATAGTAGTTCATGAAGCTACTATAGAACATCAGAGTTTAAAACAAAATACCAAAGAAATCTCAAATACAAGGTAGTATCGAATGCAAAAGTAAATAACAAGGCTGAACATAACATCTGGAAATAACTGAAGGCTGAACAGATAGAGTGTAATGCCCCACCCCGAGACCCACCTTAGTAAAGAGAATTAACGAGTAATTCTGTCTGTTAACGCAGAGAATAGGGCTGGTTAAGGGCGACCATCTATAACTTTGTCTTAAACATCTACTGAATATGTCGATAAATGCAATATGATTTTTTTTTTCTATCTCAATGGATCGACACACACAGTAAATGCATAATCCAAAACTATAGGTGGCTAATGGATCTATCAGAACAAAATACAATAACTAAATGTAAAGCACATCTCAAAACAGTAATCAACATCATATATATACATATACAATGATACATGTTTAGTACAATACAATATGAATACAATAAAGGTGGTGCTCGACTACACCATATACATTGAATCATATACATCAGAGTATGCGAAAGAATAGAAATTGCTCAAGAGAAAGGAGAGCTGATATCCAACGTCAACTTCAAGCTAAGTCCAATAGATGATACCTGAAACAACTCGGCCTGACCCGAGTATAAATACATAGGTCAGTCTAGCTACACAAATCAATCAATATCGGTAACATGAAGAAGAATAGACATGAAGATACTTCTTCTCGAAAGAGAAGAATGAATCGATAAACTCATAAGCTCAACACTAAAGTAACAAACGCTACTTAAGTGAACAAATACCTCGAAGGATGTAACTCAAACTCAATACTCGAATCAAACACAAGTTCCCCATATCATCAGCGACATTCCAAAATGTCTACATGGTTTCCATGAACCATATTTCCTCAAATGGAGAAACATCAATACAAATTCTCGCCAAAATGGCAACACACAGAATATCCTATAAAATCCTGAAATTATCAAAACTCATAACTCAAGGAACTCGATAAGAGTTCAAAACATCATAATTGAAACCACCATATATATAACATCTCATATAGCACTAGGCTGTTGATGTAATAAAACATCTTAAAAGGGTGAAATCACAATAAAACAGAAAACTCAGAAAATCCGGATTGGCCAAATCCCCGATTATAATGTCGAAGAAATGCTGCACGTGCTAAACTTAGATGGCCGAAGCCTTAGACAAGGTCGCTAACACCTCCCAAAGCAGTTCATCCTCATGACAAGGTCGCTGACACCTCTTCAAGCCGTTTTGTCAGCCCTAACAAGGTCGGTAACATCTCCCAAAGCAGTTCGTCCTCATGACAAGGTCGCTGACACCTCTTCAAGCCGTTTTGTCAGCCCTAACAAGGTTGCAAACACCTCCCAAAGCAGTTCGTCCTCATGACAAGGTCGCTGATACCTTTTCAAGCAGTTCTATTAGGTAAACATCGTGAATGTGTCACAAACTCACGGATAGGAACCCGAAAAGTGTTAACATATGTCCCATATCACACATTCGCACTTAGCGGTTTACTAGCCGTAAACCGATGCCACACTAGAAACATCATAAAACTCAGAAATTTATATCTCGCCTAGTCTCATTGACGAGTGACAAAGAGCCACCATACTTGTCTTATCTCATCGACAAGCATTAAATGACATCGTAACTTGTCTCATCTCATCGACAAGTGAAAACGTCATGATTGTTTCTCATAAACCATAAATCTCAAAATATGAAATCATAAACTGAAGACTTTCCGTATATCATTGGCAAGCAAATAAAACATCGTGATGGATCTCATCGACCATACTCCTATATAGGAGATCTCAAACCATAGTGTTTGCCATATATTGGCCATCTTAAATAATTCCAATAAATAGGAATTATAAAAATAAAAATATGCAATAAAATGGCAAAACATCTCAGAATCATTAATCTCAAATAGCTTCGATCGTACAAGTCCGGAATTAACCAAAATAGTAAACGCACATGTCTCATACCACGCGTTTTACTAAATCTTTAACTCTCTTTCTCATACGTTCGAATAGTGCAAAAGTGCGTGTTTTATATTTAAAATAGTTTACTAGAGAAAACAAGCTTTTAAAACTATTTCTCGAAAAAATTAATAAAACCAATATTTGAAATTCCTTTATTATAGGAAATAAATAGATTTTATATTAGAAAAATAATTTTAAAACTATATAATAATAATTTGAAATGTCCATTTATTTCAAAAATCACTTCAAAATAGTTTAGTGGAAACCGCGCTCGAAAACAATGAAAAACAAGAAAGATAACTCAGGACCGATAACTTGAATTCAATACGAATTCAATTCAAATTTAACCCAATATCAATTCAAAATCTATTTAAATTTGAATTTCAAATTCTTCAAATATAGCTAGCTTATTGATAGGAATCATAGCACTCAAAACATTTCAAAACAACATCAAAATCGAACAAGAATGAGAGCAAAAATAAGCTAGTACAATTCTCAAGTCAATGATTTATTGCAGTCGTTTTACTCTCGGGACAACAATAAACAACTCTAGTTTTGACCAAGCTAACTTCAAAATTTCAGAAAACTCAAAACAAGAAAGGCTTATAAAATAATCCAAATTTTCTAAAACATCAAGAATTATCTAAATCCGACAAGAAATGAGAAAGATACGTCTAAGTTACTAACTATATTTAGTTTAGGTACTGTAATAATCAAAGTGACAAAGCTGAGAATTTCCAACAGCATTTTGATCAACTTATGCTCAAAATATGCAAATGTGTTCAACAGTAAATTTGTCACATATAAAATAAGTTTTCCGAAACTTTAAAAATCATCCAAATCCGACAAGAAACACGGAAGATATGCTCAATTTACTAACTGTGTTCAGTTTGGATAACGTAATTACTAAAGTGACAGAGATGAGAGTTTGCAACAGGATTTTGATCAACTTATTCTCAAAATATGCAAATGTGTTCAACAGCTTAGTTGTCACATATAAAATAAGATTTATGGAACTTCAAAAATCATCCAAATCCGATAAGAAACAAGGAAGATATGCTCAATTTACTAACTGTGTTCAGTTTGGATAACGTAATTACTAAAGTGACAGAGATGAGAGTTTGCAACAGGATTTTGATCAACTTATGCTCAAAATATTCAAATATGTTCGACAGGAAAGTTGTCACATATAAAATAAGCTTTCCGGAACTTCATAAATCATCCAAATCTGATAAGAAACGAGAAAGATATGCCTAAAAGAATTTCTATGTTTCAAAGCCGAGATTAAAACACAGGACAGAAAGGTTACATCCTCTTCAAACTCAAATTACTCTTAGTAAACTGCTTAATCACAAAAAGTAATGAACATAAAAGTTGTTTGTTATAAAAACATCTTCCAACTGAAATAAACCTATCTCAACTTCGATCTACCATTTCAAAGTTATGGTGATTTCAATATTAGGTTTCAACAAAAATATTGCATAGAGTAGAGCTGTGTACATCAGTTTCAAACCCAATTTCGACCCCCTAAATCACGGAATTTCTTAAAGTGATTAAAATAAAACTTGTAGCTAATAGAATGTTCTTTAAATTGCAAAATGATTGAGCTAATTTGGATAAATTAGCACTAAGATATCACTGTTTTACTGCAGTGATATTTTTACAACCAATTTTCAGCAAACTACAACCAAGCAATCATTCAAATTCAAGCAACCAATTCACAACTAATGTGAAAGCAATTCAATCATCAAACCATCCAATTCAATTCAATTATCAACTGAAAGTTGTTCTCATAGATTAAAGGTAGTAGTGTGAGTGATAAACTCACTTTTTACTCCAATTTGTCAAAGATGCAATGCTTAGAACAACATATGTGCACTCCTCTTCTTCTACAACTCCTATGCTATACATGCTACAAGAATCACCCAAAAGCCCTCTCATCCAAAAATTTCAGAAATTATAAATCAAATAAAACTGAAATTAAATGCTAGTCTCGGATAGAGAAGAGGATTTGGAGACTTACCCATATCTTCTTTTACTTTCTAGATTTTTTTATGATTTCTAGTGATTTTCCAAGGAGCTAGTTTCTTAGTTTTGAAAACCTAGTTGTTTACTTTCTTCATAGTTCAAATGAACGTACCAATCTTTTTTTCAATACAAAGGAGGTAAGAATTCTCCTTTATTTTCATAAGTGGGCCAAATTTTATTAATCCCAAACTCAAGTTTCAATACAAAGAATTAAAACTCTATGTCACCTCTTTACTTAGTCTTATAAAATGATTAGATCATTTTTTTTCAATTAGTTTATCCTCTTTTCCTAATTAACCACTAATTTAACTAAAATCACATTTTAATTTATTAATAGGTAATCACAAAACTGCGGGTTGTTACAGAGATGGATCTTCAAGCAAAGCTCCATGCTCCAAAGGTGGGTCGCAAATGCTGTGGCACTTAGTCTGACCCGAGCATAAAGCAAAACACAAAACACTCGAGTCATGATTAACATTTTTATATCAGTAAATTTAACTCGAAATGTCAACTGAAATAAGAGTAACTTAAAGGTTGTTTGGGATACCCATCCTCTAAGGATCCATGGAACTATCTACTATGTAATAATATACGCTATTATAATAGGTCTAACAGTAAAGTAAGGCATTAAAATAGCGTTAAGCTGTTGCCCATATCCTCCTTAGCACATTTTCTATATTCCCATAGTCTATACAGCTTCGTAATTTCTTCGTAAACTGGAGGGCTATCAGAGAGCACTCCATAGGTATGGTACAAACCAAACTCGTAGAAGGCGGGACAGGGCATGTGAACACGGCACGTGAAGCAATGCCAGGGTAGGATTCTACCGTTTGCACTCCCGGACTGGTGGTAATGCATAGTAGCTACTACCGCCCATCTCGAGACACACTCCCAAATCAAAGGTGCACCCAATCAAGTCACAAAGTAATATAATGGTATCAAAGAAATATGCCCGATCGGAGGTGCGACCTCACTTGGCCCAGTATAGCTCTTGTTTTAGCCACATCAAGCTGATTCACGGGAGTTAGGGCTTCGTTAATACCTCATATAAAATTGTCACCAAACCATCGTACTTCATTTGGGAATCTCCACCACGTACACATTTGTTAAAGTGGTTTTTGGTATTGGCAGAGAGTATGAAAATATCCGATCCTGGTCTCTTTAACAACCAAACGCTTAATTCACACCGTGGTCATTTCATTTCGAATAATTCGTACTTCATATCAAAATATCATATTCATTTCAAAACCATATCAATTCGATATCATTATTCACTTTAAATAATATTCATTCTAGAATCGCAACACTTTTGAAATCATAACACTTTTGAAATCATAACACTTTTGTAATCATAATAGTTCCAAATTAAATAGTTTAGATATTGAAAATAGTAAATATATTAAAATAGTAATAAATTAAAATAGTTTGTATATTAAAATAATTTATATATTAAAACAGTTATAAATTAAAATGGTTTATATATTTATTTAAAGAGATTATACTGAATAGTTTCCTAATTAGAATTGTTTCATCCAATTTCACAAATCGATTCAAATCAAATTAAATTCTGAAATCCAATTTAAATAAATCACTATTCAATACTTTCAATTTAAAAGGTTAAAGATTCAATTCAAATTCTCAATAAACCATTTTAATTTTTTCGATTTCATATCCAGGTCTGAACTATCATTTCAATTCCAATAAGATTCAAAGTTAAATATTCAAACATTTTCAATATAAGTTTGTTTACATTTCAACATTTAACTTTAATTTTATTCAAATTGGAAAATATTCACTTAATCATTTTAGTAACAATTAAATAAAATCCCCAATTACACCTCTAATTCAAACTACATATTCAATTTTTTTAAATTATTTAAATTGTGAAATTATTCTTTTTGTCACCTTTCATCAAAATCAATTTATAAAATCCTATCTTTGAAAATCTCAAATTAATAGGTTTCAAATTAATTTTTATTTAAATACGATTCTTGAACAAATTAGGTTGCAAATCAATTTCAATTTATTATTCCAACTTTAATTTATTTAAGTTATTACAAAATCTATTTTTAAAAATATTAAATATAAATTTAATTTAAATATTTTAAATATGCCATATATATTAAGTAAATTAAATTAAATTTTATTAAATTAAATCTATTTTAAATCTTATTTTGTACATATTCAAAAATAATAAAATTAAAGTGAAAATTAATTATTTATAATTTCGAAACTAACTTATAAATTTAAAATTTCTAAACATATAATCAAAAAAATCTAAATTTTTTAAAATAAAATAACTTTACCTTATATTAAATAAATATTATTTAAAATCCAAATATTTCCTTCCAAACTCTAAAAATCATTTTCCAAAATAGACCAACGGTGTCCATATATAATTTTCTATCATATGGTCAAGTGATACAGATATTTATCATTTCGATTCGCAATTCAAATTTAATATTTAAGGGTATATATCATTTTAACCTGCAATTCCAAAATTCAAAATCAATGAAAATCGCTTGGGTTTATCATTTCAACTCATAAAGATTTTATCCTAATCTAGTAGATCATTCGGGTATGTATCATTTCAACCCATAGGGATTTCTAAACTAACAGTAAACTTGCAGAGTGAGAACAAATATGGTAATAATATAACATATCATCAACAGACATATATCATCACTAAAAAATTTAAATATAATATATATCCAACAGGTTGTGGTGTCATATGTCATAGTTAAACAATTGCAGATAACGACATATCATATTTAACAAGTAAATGACTTAACAATTCAAATTTAATAGCATATTTCCATCGTCATTTCATGTGAATTAAATTTACGAAATATAAGAATGTTAATCATGAGTGATTGCTCACCTTCCGAGGCTAGAGAAATTAGACAACACGACAATCTACAAATTGAATCACGAACTCGACAATCGGCCAAACTGATATGGAGAAGCACGGATTCGACAATGAGACGATAATAAAGAAAATATCTGCAAGAATTCGATGAAAACAAATCAGAGCAAGCTAGAGATTGATGAAACAATATATATATATATATATATATATATATATATATATAATCAATATTCAATTAAAACACATATCAAATAAAATCTATATATATGTGTATTAAAATAATTTTAAGTTTAGAATAAAAAATATATAAAGTATATATATATATTTTATATTTTATAAGTCATTATTACTTAAAATACGTATATTTAAAATTAATCTCTTATATTTCAAAATCAATACTTACATATATACTAATTTAAAATAAACCTACTTATATATATTATATTAAAATCTACACTGACAATATATATCTATACTGCCATATATATTTTTTATATGTATAAGTTATCACAACAAATTTAAATGAAAGAACCAATATTTAAAAATTTGTATAACCTATATTTTACGCTACCAGATCATACAACTTTTATATAAACTTATTCGTATATAACTCTATATAAACATACAAAAAGAAACTAGTTGCAAGGTCGCTCGACCAGGGATGAAGACTTAGATTCACGCGATAGATGAAGGTGGCTTCAGTGGTCAGTCAGCGGGATGGTGATTGCATGCGAGGAGCAGTCTGGGCGGTTGACGGATCTGGGTGGGTCTGGTGTCATTCTAAAAGGAGAAGGCTATTAGGCTTTATGGGTTGCGTGCAAAAGGGTGTGTAAGGTTTTAGCACTTGAAAGGCAGAGTGGGTTATTGGATGTATGGCGGCGGTTCGGGTGGATCTGGTCGGGCGCTAGCTGCAAGGCGAACTGGGTTGACGTGCTTGGAGGAGAAAGGGCGAAAATGTGGTGATGAGGTCAGGGATTTATGGGCAGATGGATGCGGTCATAGGATGGGCGGAAGTACCATGGGCTATCATGTGCTTGCATGATGTGGTTCGGGTTCTTGCGTGGGGGTTATGAAGTGGCTGTCAGTTGCAGCCATGGTCACGAGTGTGACGACCCGTCTTTCAATCCCTGGAAAGACGTATCATCAATAAGAAAGAAAGAGATAGAAATAGAAAAGATAGAAAGAAAAGAATAACAACATCAGAATCTCACAGCGAAAACGGAACAAAATATAATGTTACACATATCCATTACTTAGTTTTACATATTAGAGTACACAAATTAATACGACTTCATTACACTAGACATTTATAAGTGTATGCCAAACCATACAACCCAAAATACAACATCAAAATGCCACTACAGCGGATAGAGATCGATAAGTACGTCTGGACTCCAGCTTCAGCTTCCAAAACATTTGACAATTCCAACCTGATCACTTGGCTACTCATAAAACTTTGAGTACCCAAGAGTTTATGAAAAAACAAAATAAACTCCGGGTCAGACATGGGTCTGGTGTGAGTAAACAGGTAAAAATTGTTTAACCTTAAATCATTTGAAAATAAAAGGTATCACGTAAGACTTCCCACACATAAACACGGGTAAGTTTTTACCTTACGCTAACCAAAACATTTGAAAGGAAATCCAGTGATATTATAATAGAGTCTAGGGTTTTCAAAATAAAATATAGAAAAAGCTGGAATGCTTACATCTCACGTTCCAACATAGTTGGGCACAATCAAAACCGTACAGGCACTTATTGGAGATTGGATTCCATATAATGGCAGGACTACTGGGGTACCGCCCATCATAGTACGGGGCCTAGATCACCGTACCGAGGACCACTCCCGATCCCCTGCATCACAAAGCCGGAACCATCCCTTACTAGACAGTCCCGAACAAGACAACCCTGTAGTTGTGGCCAACAACTGCCCACACAGCCGAAATAATAAGGGACTTCTAGACAGGGGTAAATCTCGTCCTACTTGGGCATGACCCACTTAAACTTGCTGCATCTCCCATGTTTTAGCCATTCTCGGTTGATGAGGCTTGATGCTACGATTACCTTATAGAACATTCTCTTAGAATGCTCATCGTCCACCCGACGATGTGCTGAAAGCATTCAATCCATACAAGTTCGTTCCGGGTTCGAACGAAACTGAAGGCATTATTTCGTTACACTTATTTTGGAATCACCCTCAGAGTTAACAACAATAACCCTTGCACTCTGAAACTCCATCTCGATCTTCACTTTGAGATGTCACAGCCTAACGTTTAACTTGGATCGATGTGGTTTTTGAAAATCAAACTTGATTCCCGATCCCGGTCTCATCGAAATCCAAGCGCCATATTAAAGGTCAAGTTGTTTAAAGATTTAAATAATTCAATTCAATTTTTAATATTGTATTCACACAACATTATTTAAAGATAATAACAATCATCTATCACAGATAAAATATCTCATCACAGAATATCTCAGATTATCATTCAACAGATATCAACCAAATCCAGACATTCAATCCAAAACAATCATCCATAAGAAAGCATATCTCTAATTCATATTATAATTAATATAGTTAATTCAAATTAAATTAATTACTTAAGAATTAATCACTTACCTTGCCCAACCAACCATTAATTAATTAACCACAATCATTTAATTAATTAATCACTTCTTAATTACCCTCATTATCATTAATTAATCTTTAATTAATTAATTAATTATCCTTTAATTATTTATTAATAACTCTAATTATTCATTATTAAAACTTGATTAAAATTAATCATTCCTTAATTGATTACTAGTTAATCCTTATTTAACAATTAATTAATCTTAATTAGTTGCTTAATTAATTACAAATTATAAACTAATTTACTTAATTAATTAACCTTAATCATTTAATTAATTAATCCCTAATCATTAATTAATTAACTTCTAATTATACATTAATCAATGTTTAATTACTTAATTAATTAACCCTAATTATTTGATTAATTAATTAATCACTAATCACTTAATTAATTAATTACTAATCACTTATTAATTAATCATCCATTATTGAATTAATTATCCATTAAAATTAAATTAATCCTTAATTACTTAATTAAATTAATTCTTAATTATGAACAAATTAATAATTTAATCTTTATAAATTAATTAATTCAAAATTATTAATTAATTTCACTTTAATTACTTTATTAATTAAAATAATCTTTAACCATAAAAACTTAATTAACTTTCAAAACAAATCAATTACATTAATTACTTAAAATTATTACTTATTTAAAACATTTCCATTTTGTTTAAACTTAATTACTTTAAAAAGTTAAATTTAAATGAATATAAAATCATCTCAAAATTTAACTATCAAAGTATAAAATACTTTAAATTAAATAGTTTAACGTTTTCACAAAGTAGTTTAAATAAATTTTAAATTTTATTTAAACTACTTTAAATTAATAGATCACTGTACCGAGGACCACTCCCGATCCCCTGCATCACAAAGCCGGAACCATCCCTTACTGGACAGTCCCGAACAAGACAACCCTGCAGTTGTGGCCAACAACTGCCCACACAGCCGAAATAATAAGGGACTTCTAGACAGGGGTAAATCTCGTCCTACTTGGGCATGACCCACTTAACCTTGCTGCACCTTCCCTGTTTGAGCCATTCCCGGTTGATGAGGCTTGATGCTACGATTACCTTATAGAACATTCTCTTAGAATGCTCATCGTCCACCAGGCGATGTGCTGAAAGCATTCAATCCATACAAGTTCGTTCTGGGTTCGAACGAAACTGAAGGCATTATTTCGTTACACTTATTTTGGAATCACCCTTAGAGTTAACAACAATAACCCTTGCACTCTGAAACTCCATCTCGATCTTCACTTTGAGATGTCACGGCCTAACGTTTAACTTGGATCGATGTGGTTTTCGAAAATCAAACTTGATTCCCGATCCCGGTCTCATCGAAATCCAAGCGCCATCTTAAAAGTCAAGTTGTTTAAAGATTTAAATAATTCAATTCAATTTTTAATATTGTATTCACACAACATTATTTACAGATAATAACAATCATCTATCACAGATAAAATATCTCATCACAGAATATCTCAGATTATCATTCAACAGATATCAACCAAATCCAGACATTCAATTCAAAACAATCATCCATAAGCAAGCATATCTCTAATTCATATTATAATTAATATAGTTAATTCAAATTAAATTAATTACTTAAGAATTAATCACTTACCTTGCCCAACCAACCATTAATTAATTAACCACAATCATTTAATTAATTAATCACTTCTTAATTACCCTCATTATCATTAATTAATCTTTAATTAATTAATTAATTATCCTTTAATTAGTTATTAATAACTTTAATTATTCATTATTAAATCTTGACTAAAATTAATCATTCCTTAATTGATTACCAGTTAATCCTTATTTAACAATTAATTAATCATAATTAGTTGCTTAATTAATTACAAATTACAAACTAATTTACTTAATTAATTAACCTTAATCATTTAATTAATTAATCCTTAATCATTAATTAATTAACTTTTAATTATACATTAATTAATGTTTAATTACTTAATTAATTAACCCTAATTATTTAATTAATTAATTAATCACTAATAACTTAATTAATTAATTACTAATCACTTATTAATTAATCTTCCATTATTGAATTAATTATCTATTAAAATTAAATTAATCCTTAATTACTTAATTAAATTAATTCTTAATTATGAACTAATTAATAATTTAATCTTTATAAATTAATTAATTCAAAATTATTACTTAATTTCACTTTTAATTACTTTATTAATTAAAATAATCTTTAACCATAAAAACTTAATTAACTTTCAAAACAAATCAATTACATTAATTACTTAAAATTATTAAATATTAAAACATTTCCATTTTGTTTAAACTTAATTACTTTAAAAAATTAAATTTAAATGAATATAAATCATCTAAAAATTTAACTATCAAAGTATAAAATACTTTAAATTAAATAGTTTAACGTTTTCACAAAGTAGTTTAAATAAATTTTAAATTTTATTTTAACTACTTTAAATTAATAGATCACCGTACCGAGGACCACTCCCGATCCCCTGCATCACAAAGCCGGAACCATCCCTTACTGGACAGTCCCGAACAAGACAACCCTGCAGTTGTGGCCAACAACTGCCCACACAGCCGAAATAATAAGGGACTTCTAGACAGGGTAAATCTCAACCTACTTGGGCATGACCCACTTAACCTTGCTGCACCTTCCCTGTTTGAGCCATTCCCGGTTGATGAGGCTTGATGCTACGATTACCTTATAGAACATTCTCTTAGAATGCTCATCGTCCACCAGGCGATGTGCTGAAAGCATTCAATCCATACAAGTTCGTTCTGGGTTCGAACGAAACTGAAGGCATTATTTCGTTACACTTATTTTGGAATCACCCTTAGAGTTAACAACAATAACCCTTGCACTCTGAAACTCCATCTCGATCTTCACTTTGAGATGTCACGGCCTAACGTTTAACTTGGATCGATGTGGTTTTCGAAAATCAAACTTGATTCCCGATCCCGGTCTCATCGAAATCCAAGCGCCATCTTAAAGGTCAAGTTGTTTAAAGATTTAAATAATTCAATTCAATTTTTAATATTGTATTCACACAACATTATTTACAGATAATAACAATCATCTATCATAGATAAAATATCTCATCACAGAATATCTCAGATTATCATTCAACAGATATCAACCAAATCCAGACATTCAATTCAAAACAATCATCCATAAGCAAGCATATCTCTAATTCATATTATAATTAATATAGTTAATTCAAATTAAATTAATTACTTAAGAATTAATCACTTACCTTGCCCAACCAACCATTAATTAATTAACAACAATCATTTAATTAATTAATCACTTCTTAATTACCCTCATTATCATTAATTAATCTTTAATTAATTAATTAATTATCCATTAATTAGTTATTAATAACTCTAATTATTCATTATTAAAACTTGATTAAAATTAATCATTCCTTAATTGATTACTAGTTAATCCTTATTTAACAATTAATTAATCTTAATTAGTTGCTTAATTAATTACAAATTATAAACTAATTTACTTAATTAATTAACCTTAATCATTTAATTAATTAATCCTAATCATTAATTAATTAACTTCTAATTATACATTAATTAATGTTTAATTACTTAATTAATTAACCCTAATTATTTAATTAATTAATTAATCACTAGTCACTTAATTAATTAATTACTAATCACTTATTAATTAATCTTCCATTATTGAATTAATTATCCATTAAAATTAAATTAATCCTTAATTACTTAATTAAATTAATTCTTAATTATGAACTAATTAATAATTTAATCTTTATAAATTAATTAATTCAAAATTATTAATTAATTTCACTTTAATTACTTTATTAATTAAAATAATCTTTAACCATAAAAACTTAATTAACTTTCAAAATAAATCAATTACATTAATTACTTAAAATTATTACATATTTAAAACATTTCCATTTTGTTTAAACTTAATTACTTTAAAAAGTTAAATTTAAATGAATTTAAAATCATCTCAAAATTTAACTATCAAAGTATAAAATACTTTAAATTAAATAGTTTAACGTTTTCACAAAGTAGTTTAAATAAATTTTAAATTTTAAAACTTAAAAATAAGTTTTGAAAAACCTTTTAAACATTACTTCTTTTGGGTTTGACCGACCCATACTCGAAACAACTCGAGTTCAATCCTCTTCTTCCTTTCTTTTAGCTTAGTAAAACTTAAATTATGAAAACTGGAAAGAAGCAACACTCTCGAACCCAGGCACGAGCAAACTACAGTATTACCCCGAGCCATAACACGAGCCAAAACCTTTCCTACTCGATCATTACTTCGAGTCAACAACAACTCGTCTTCCTCTAACACTTCCTTTGACACCGTGCGCGTGCACGACGCACCTACGCCGCCGCCGCCGCCTACGACACCGTGCGCAAACCCCTCATCGGCCACTGACACGACTTCGACCTTCGACCAGCCATTGCGCGACCCAAAACAAAATCGAAGCAAGCTCGCACCCACCTGGAACATCACTTCATCAGAAAATCCACCAAACACGATGACCTCGATCACCGTTCGCCACGAAACTACGGCCACAACACCGCAACCCTATCACGCAGCTATCCCTTAAATCATTCGCAACTCGATCCATCCAATAATTCCCAGTCACCCCATTTCGAACGCGACAAAAACACTGAGTTAAACCCTATTTTCACGTCGTCCGGCCACCTCAACATTGGAGATCAACTCCGATCATTTTTGCCGTGACCACCCATCATCACTCCTCCTCCAGACGAACCCCTGACCACCATAGCTCCTCCGTCCACAAGAATTTGCCCAAAACTCAACTTCTGGTCATCACCAAATTACTGCCCCAAAACCATACAAAAAATCATGATTTTTATTTTAAAAATATGTTTCACTGAGTTGATTCAAGATATAGAACTGAATCAACAAATTATCATACTTGATTTTATCATATTTTTAAAATTTCTGCTGTATCATCTTGTTTCCAGAAGCCTTTTAAACAAATTTTATTTAAATAAAATTTTAAACTTTAATTTATGTTTAAATAAACATATAGTGTTTGGAACTCAAGCCCAACAGTGATTTGTTAAAGAAATTTTGAATTTTTGTTTTAGTTTTTACTCTGTAATTTGGAAACAAAGAGGAAATCAGGCAGATTCAACATGCACAGTTCAATACAACTTGTATACAAAGATTTTACAAAAATATGTACATGCAAGACATCAAACATATCAGAAATTCATATGCACAAATTTTTATTTACTTAAACTTTTCTGATTAAAAGTTTACTCACCTGTATTTTTCTTCAAGCAAGGACCCCAAAAATTTGAATTCTGGAAAAAATGGACTGCAGATTTTTAAAACTTGGAAATGCCTGATGAAGTTGCTTTTGTTTTCTTTCAACTTGAATTCAGTCAGAACTTAAGATTTGAAAATGAGGAGAGCTTTGGATTTGCTTATACTGGAATTTGATTTTTACAGGAACTTGATTTTACAGGACCTTGGTATTTTGTTTGCAGATTAGAAACTTTGAAACAAGACTTGAATTCTAGTTTTAAAATTTTGGTTGAAGAGTGGCGATTGATGAAAATTTCATATTTGTAGATGAGGTAGTGATTTACTCTTTGTTTTTTTAGAAAATGAGATGGGAAAATTTAGATGAAGAAGATAAAATAGCCTTTTATAGATTAAATTTTGTTTTATTGAAAATTAAAGAAAATAATTTAAAAATGTGACACTTGTCACTAAACATAATTATTCTATTAACACGTGTTATAAGAGGGCTGCACAAATTAACATATGTAATCTTCATGCAAAATAGATTTTAAAATGTTTTTTATAATTAATTTTTCTAATTTTTAAATACATTTTTAATTTATATAAATCAATTCTTCTTAAAGAAATAAATATAAATCAAATTTTATATTCTAAGTAAAATCATGGAAATACACTTTCAAAATGAAAGTATGATTTAAAATATAAATAACCCTATTTTGAATTTCAATTTAACAATTCAAATTCAAATAAAATTTCGAATTCAATTTAGAAATCAAATTTGATATGTACATATAATTTTAACAAACCCATTTCCATTTGTATATTAATTCCAAATAAAATCAATATATATTTACAACCCATTTATTATTATTGTTTAAAATAACAATTTTATTAATTTTAATTAATTTATTAAAATATTATCACATTTAAATTGGGTTTGAAATTCCGGAATATCACAACTGGAGAGAGGATTAGGGAGGCGTTTGGTGGCTGTTGCAAATGATGGAGGGGCAGAGCTGATGGTTTTTGGGAGGAGTGTTGCCAAAGTGAGGGCGGTATGAGGGGGTTTGGGAGGCGTATGGTGGCTATTATGGCTATAATGGGGAGGCGGATGCATGGCTGCTTCGGTGATGCCAGGTCGGAGATGTGGTGTGGGATAGTGACAGTTGTGGTAGATGAAAGGATGACAGGCGAATGTAGGCCATGCGATGTGACGGTGGAAGGTGTCGGGTGAAGGTGGTGGGGTCAGGTGGAAGGCCGAGCAATTTCGTGCAAAGGAACGAGCTCAATTCCAAAGTAAGGAAGATGCACAGACTTCGATATATATATATATATATATATATATATAAACTTCTCTCTTATATATATATATATATGTTTATGTATATGACAGAATGAAGGAGAGGAAATGGAGAGATTGAGATAGTTCGAAAATGGAGGAGATGTGCAAGCTCTCAGCCTTGTATATAAGTTTTTATTTATATTATTATATATATATATATATATATATATCCCAAAAGAAAGAACAAACAAAAGAAGAGAGAGAGGCAGAAAATGAACTAGTGAAAAATAAATTGGAATAGAGAATAACAAAAGGAAAAATGTTGAATTCTGGAATATATTTATCGCAATTGGCTGCTTGTTTATATGGTGGAAAATGAAAGGAAAAAGGAAACCAAAAGATATAAAATGGGTACCGATACGACTAATTGTTCCGTCGATTTCGCCATGTACCGAATACCAAAATGCATAAACGGATATATTGCGGAGATTAGCACGACGGGACGAACAGAACGATACACGTATATGAGTGATACGGTCATCCTATCAAAAGTCAATACTCGCTGCCAAAATGCTGCTAAAATGCTGAAAATAAGATAAATGGAGTTAGAGCATTCCAAATTTGGCAAAAAAATATGACGTCTCGCTCAAAAAATGTTCTGCATTTTTACCACATGAAAATATTCAAATTTCAAAAATATTTTATTTCATCCAATTAACTGTTTTAATTGAAATAGAAAACTACACAACAAAATTAACTTTCATATATTTCGATGAAAATCCGCCCTTTGCTATGTTTAAATAGACGCATACCAAATATCAAATTTTCATTACCACATTTATTGTTGAATCTCAAGCAAAATTTCAGTTAAGTACGTTATAAAAACCATTAAAATTTATGGGTGATTACATAAAACATATGGAATAACCTTTCGAAACTAGTTAGATACCCCTTCGAAACCTTTGGGTTTTATTTTCAATAGGACAAAAGGGTCATAAAGCAACTAGGTCAAATGCACACTTCCATAAGGTATTTCCTAAGTAAAGAAGTGACGGTGTCAAAACCTGTCCCTTCGAAAGCATTGGAGAAGTGGCTTGGGTTTTAACACAAAGAAACCCTTTTGAAGGCTTGGCCCCTTCGAAAGCATTTACTAAAAAGAAAAGGCGTAGCCTCTTTCGAAACCATTCTTTTAAAACAAATTGACCCAGTCGGAAGCTAACCAAGTCGAAAGCAAACACAAAGCAGGCGCATTTTCATTTAAAATCAAAGTAAAGCTTTGACCTCTTCGAAACTCCATGTTTCGACTACATACCTTTTGCCCATGTCTAATTCACTGCGTACCAAGTCTTTATTACCATTCGCATTGGTTTCGATGGTGATGGAGGCGGAGGGACTTAGTCGAAAGCTAGGTACCGAAAGTGGTAAAACATATAAAAACATGTTTAAATCGAATTAAACCTTTTTAAGCAATTCTTTTCAACAAACCTGTCTTGTTTTGTCAAAATAAAACTGGTTGCTAATTTCTTTCCTACAAGCACTGCCGAAATTTCAGAAATAACAATTTAAATTATTAGTAAAATGCCATTTTTCTTTTATAAATATATAAACATTTAAGTCCCATACCTTAAATAATTTTGTATATCCATTAAAACACTTAGGAAAAATCTAAAAAATTCTCAAAAATCATTTTTAATATGTTTTCTTACATATATTAATTTCTAATCCAAAATCATCATAAAATGGCCATGATTAATTTAAATCCCAAATAACTATTTTCTTAACTAGAAATTTTATTATAAATCCACATTAATTCAGGAAATTATGAAAATTTAAACCCATCTCTAAAACATCATTTCTGATCTTATTTTTAAATATCAAGGCATTTGGATGCCATTTAATAGGGTTTTCACATTGAAACATATCATAAAATCTATATGAATTAGCATAAATCATCAATAAGCATATACATCCATTTTAACAATAAAAAACATGGCAAAATATTTGCACGTTAACTCAGATTTAATTTATAACCAATAACCGTTAAAACTTGAGATGTAGTAATTATTTACCTTAGCTTAGGATTAAGGAGTTGATATTTGATCTTGGATATAGTTGATTAACTTATTCCTCTTGAAATCTTCTCTTGTTTTCCCTTAATGGTGGCCAGCCTCTAGCTTTAGTTTTTTTTTTGTGAACTTGTAAAATGAGCATGAGAATTGTTATGGTTTAAAGGTTTAGAGTATAAGAATATACATATTCCTATATTACCCTTGTGTACTACCCTGCTTGATTCATTTTAGTTTTCTTATTTCATTAGTTTAAATGGGCACGACTACCCTTCTATTGACCACAAATCTCAATCCACTAATCGTTACATTATTTTATTTAATTGAACTAATTAAATATCGTAAATAATGTTACTTAAAATTAGGGTCGTTACAGACTCCCCTTCTTAAAAAATTTCATCCTCGAAATTATGATAAGGTACCTAACAAATCAATCAAAAAGGTAAAACATACCATCAAACAAATCAGGATAAGCGTCTCTATTCCTGCTCTCCATCTTCCAAGCATGGTCTCTCTTATCATCACCCCACTAGACTTTAACTAATCTGACTATCTTGTTCCTTAGCCTCTTCTCATCTCTCGCGACTATACAAACTGGCTTTCTAACTATAGTCAAATTCGGCTCCACTACCAAGTCCTCTAACACAATCGATGCTACAATAGTCCCCTGGTCTCTAATATATTTTCTTAGATGAGAAATATGAAAAACATCGTAGACTCTTGCTAAACCGTTCGGTAACTGTACCTTATTTGCGAGTTTTTCGATTCTTTCTATAGGAGGAAATGGTCCAACGAACCTCGGTGCTAACTTTCCTGATCTGCCAAATCTGATAACACCTTTCATTGGTGACTCCTTGATGAAAACATGATCTCCTATTGAGAACTCCAAGTCTTTCGGTCTTCTACCAGCATAACTCTTCTGTCTAGACTGAGTTTCTTTCATCCTAACTCGAATAAACACAATCTTCCCTACAGTTTCTTTAACTAAATCCCGAACAAGAACCAACCTATCCTCGGTCTCTAACCAACAAACCAGGATTTGCATGGCCATGCATACAATGCTTCAAATAGTGCCATCCCTATACTAGCCTGATAACTGTTATTATACGAAAATTAGACAAATTATAGATAGTCTTCCCAAGATCCTCCAAAATCTAGCGCACAGGCTCGCAACAAATATTCCAAGGCTTTGTTAATTCTTTCTGTTTTTCCATCAGTCTGTGGATGGTAAGTGGTACTCATTTTGAGCTTGGTACCTAAGGTATCCTATAGACTCTTTCATAACTTGCTAGTGAATAAGGAATCTCTGTCACTTACTATACTACTTGGAATTCCATGAAATCTAACTATATTCTTCATGAATAACTTAGCCAAAACAGGTGCCATTCTGATTGACTTAAGTGGAATGAAATGGGCACTCTTGGTTAATCTATCCATTATAACCTATATGCTTTCATTTCCTCGATTAGATCTCAGCAACTCGTCTATAAAATCCATAGAAATAGAGTCCCGCTTCCATACAGTATTATCAAATGGCTGAAGTTACCCACTTGGCTTCTGATGTTTGGCTTTCACCTTTTGATAGTTCAGATACTGCTTCACCCGTAAGCCTACATCCCTCTTTATACCTTTCCAGAAGAAATTTCTCTTTATATTCTGATATATCTTAGTTCCTCTCATATGATAGTGAACTTCGAATGTTGGCATTCCTCCAAAACTTCCTTCCTAATGTTTCCCGCATTCGGAACACACAATCTTCCTTTCTTTCTAAACCATCCATTCTGGTCAAGACTAAAATCTTTCAGGTCATCGCTCTCCATCCCATCCCTTAAATTCTTGATCCGCCCAACTAATACTGGATCCTTCCTTTACTTAGAAGCAATCCTTTCAATTATAACCAGTCGAACTTCAAAACATGACAATATAGCAGTCTTCTTACTAGATCTAGCTTCAGATCTCCACTGCACTCTGCATGTCTTCAACTCTTCTAAATCTTTTCACTCAGCTATCATCGCTAACACTGCATTCTAATGTTTCCTACTAAATGCATCTGTGGCCTTATTACCTTTCTCTGGTGTGTACTCAATTCCAAAGTCATAAGCAGCAATAAACTCCAACCACCTCTATTGTCTCGTATTAAGATCCTTTTGAGAGAATAAATATTTTAATGACTTATGATCCATGTATAACTCAAATCTTTCCCCCAAATGATAATATCTTCACACCTTCAACGCAAAAATACCATGGCTAATTCCAAATCGTGAGTCGGGTACCTAACCTCATGTTGTCTAAGCTGTCGAGACGCGTAGGCAATCACTTTACCTCTCTCATTAACACAGCTTCTAACCCTGTGCCACATGCATTTATATATACCACTAAATCCTAATTCCCTTCTGCAACAACAAACACATGTGCATTCGTCAATAAGTGTTTCAAACTCTGGAATGCTTCCTGACACTTATCGGTCCAAACAAACTTCACATTCTTTTGCGTTAGCTTGGTCATCGGTGCTGCTATCCGTAAAAAATCCTTAATGAATATTCGATATTATCTAGCTAATCCAAGAAAACTCTTTATCGCAGTCACTGTCTTGCGTCTCTTCCAATTATTCACGGCTATGATCTTGGTCGGATCTACCAATAACCCTTTCTTTGAAACTACATGACCAAGAAACTTCACTTCTCTCTTTCGAAAATGACACTTCAAAAGTTTTTCCTTCAACTAATGCTGCCTTAGCGTCTCAAGCACCACTCTAAGATGTAATTCATGCTCTCTTTCATCTTTAGAGTATATCAAAATATCATGTATAAATACCAACATGAACCTATCCAAGTGCTCTAAGAAAATTTGGTTCATCAAGTCTACAAAGAATGTTGGCTATTAGTTAGTCCGAATGGCATTGCTAACCATTCGTACGATCTATATCTGGTTCTAAACGCCGTCAAAGAATACCATCCTTTGCTACCCTAAGCTGATGGAAATTATTTCTAAATCCAATTTTTAAAGTACCTTTGATCCACTCAATTGATCGAACAAATCGTCAATTCTAGGTAACGTATATCGATTCTTTATTGTCTTCTCATTCAACTTATAATAATCGATATATAACCTTAACGATCCGTCCGACTTCTTAGCAAACATTACAGCTGTCTCCCAAGGCGAACTACTTGGTTTGATAAAATTCTTACCTTCCAAATCAACCAACTGCACCACTAACTCCCTCACCTCGGTAGGTGTCATCCGGCTTGGCGGTCTACTTACTGGTTATTCTCCTAACACCAAATCTATCCGAAAATCAATGGTTCGTTTCAATGGCAATCCTACTACAGGTTCAAAACCATCTATGAATTCTCTAGCCATGAAAACTCGATTCAACTCGTCTTC
Source organism: Allium cepa (assembly GCA_030765085.1). Lineage (NCBI taxonomy): Eukaryota > Viridiplantae > Streptophyta > Magnoliopsida > Asparagales > Amaryllidaceae > Allium > Allium cepa. The sequence goes on from CM060943.1 coordinate 438,870,076, forward strand.
TATCTCCACAACACCCAACAGAGCATTAACCTCACAACTAGGATTTTCTATGGTATATACAATCCGATCACTACAGTCATGGTGTCTAAGTGATAATTTCCTATCATGGAAAAATACCATAGCGTCGTACTTGCTTAACCAAAACCATACCTAAAATAATTCCAAACCCTATGAAATCAAATACATGCAAATTGCAAACAAAGGTATGACCTAACAAATCAATCTCTAGGTGGTCACACATCATCCCAAGTGTCGTATACCCACCTATCGGATTTGCAATCCTTAAGGAAGTAACTAAGTATGAGGGTTCTAAGTTAAGCTTATTTACCAAACAATGAGTTATAAAAGAATTTGATGCACCGATATCAAACAAAACGCTAACTGACATACCATGAATCAAAAGCGTACCTCCCAACACAGCTTTTCCTTTTTCCTTTACTGTTGGCCTCGTGGTAGTTGGCTCTAATGCAAACACTTTGCCTTTTCTATCCTTAGCAGGCTCCTTGCACTGATTCTTATAATGTCCAATTTGATCGCAGTTGAAGCACATGATATTCTTCTTCCCGATCACCTTCTTTCCCTCTCTAAAACGACATTCATTATCAAAATGACCTTTCTTATCACATTTGTAGCAGACAACCTCCGACTTCCCGGCTTTCTTTGCAGTTCCACCCTTCTGAGCCTCTTTCTTATGGAAAAACTTTCTTTTCTTACTCTGATCCACCTGGAATTCCATTGTCTTATTTCTCTCTAGAAAAGCAAGCATATCCTCGTGTCTCAATGCCATCTCAACAACAACATCACATGGATCCTTAATGTGCGATAACATAGCCTGAGTAAGCTCAGGCTTCAACCCCCTGATGATCTTCTCATTTCTCTTAGTATCAACCGTAGCATAGCCATATCTTGCTAGCTCCTCAAACCTCCTCGCATACTCAAGTACAGTCATACCCCCTACTCCACCTCAGCCAACTTCCTAAGCAGAGTGGACTTTGTAATTTCGGACATAACCCTTTCTTCAAAACTCCTTTTAAACCCAGCCTATGTCATGGTCTCCTTATTAACTCCAACTGTAACACTGTTCCACCAGTACAGCGCTGCTCCTTGAAGTTGTTAGAAGCAAGTCTTTCCTTCTGCTCATCATTGAGTCCTAGATCGGCAAAAATCCTTTCGTAATGATGCAGCCATTTCTCTACTTCGATTGTGTCCTCAGTACCAATAAATGGCTTTCCTCCTAACCGGACATAATCCCTACTCAGAATAACATAGTTGTTGATCATTGAAGCTTCTTGATTTCCTCCTCCAACTAGACCTGCAGCAACACCCGCTTGCATCATGTTGACAGAAAACTAATATATTGCTCCCATGTCAACTTGCGGGACTCCATCACCCACATTTCCAGCTTGTGCCTGTTCTTGGTTCCTTCTCATATTTGGTTCGGCATTTCCATTTATTGTGGTGCTACCTCCTCCAAGGTTAACTCTCCCACTTTTGGCATCCCTATCTGTATTCAAGCCTCGTAAGATATAGAAGAATAGCCTAAGAGAGATAGGAGAATAGAGATATAGCGTATACTTATATATAGCAAACAACGTTGCTATAGCGTTATCCCATACCCTGATCTTATCTCTAATTCCTTAGGATTATGTTTTCAAAAGTTATTTTAGTTTAAAGTTTTTCATAAAACTATGCTCTGGCACCAAATTGTAACATCCCCTATTTGGAGGCCCGAAGCTAAGCGCTATAGATGCTGCAGTCATCCACAGTATTTACTTCCGATGACCAAATACGATAATGTTAATGGTATCCATAATATTAGAATCACACGAATATAAAATAAAATTAGAGATTTCAAAAACACAACTAGTCTGATTACATTTAAAAATACATGTTTCATATTCCATTACATAATCCCAATCGTTTCCTAGGTTCAGATCAAATATAATTATTACAAAATATGACAAGAGCGTCATATGAAGATGCCCCCTTGGATGACTAGAGTACTAATTAGTCATATCAGACTTAATACAACACAATGGAAATGAAACTAAACAACTCGTAAATATAGCTAGTATCAGTCTCCTGCTCGTCTCCGGAATTTTTATTCATCCGTCTACTTAACCTGTAAATCTAAACTCTCAATCTACTCAAATTAATTTTGAGCACCCGAGAGTTTAAGGGAAAATATAAACTTCAGGTCAGACATAAAGCCTGGTGTGAATAATACTATACATCTTTGTTATTTTATATTAAGTGAGACCACGCTACTTAGCGGAATGAGATTCCCCTCATTAATACCCTTTTAAACCATTTCTTTTGCAATTCATAATCCTACAACCAAAACTTGTTAAAATATTAAATTAATATCATGTAAGCATATAAATTTAGTAACAAATGGGCTATCTGTCTAAAGACTACAGTTTTGTTCGGCTAACTATTAACTTTGGCTGACTCGGACCTATAAGAAAAAATAAAAAAAAATCTAACTTCTGTTAGATACTCCTCTTCTGTATGGCCTGTCCCTACCTTACTTCTCCCAGGGTCAACTGATCCTAATGGTTTTGTAGGCTCACCAATAAACTATCCTCACTCCGTATATTCCTTTCTGTGTGTAACATCATTTTTGTCTTACCTGTGACAAAGCCCTACACACTAGAATTTTGGACTAAATTGGATAGGGGATAATAGCTAATGTATAGGTCATGATGCTATACCAATCTCATCTGGTATTCTAATATATGAGTCATTTACTTAGGGTCTTCTGCCCATAAAAATTTCCTTGAAAATTTTCTCTCAAATTGATTTAAACCTCTAAATCATACTTTAAATGGGGAAAATATACTCTACGCTTTACCCAAATCACCTTGCCATGTTATATATACTTTCCATAAAACTTTATTGATGAAAACATTTAAACCCTTTGAAAGTACCCCTTTCGAAACTATCAAAAGTACCCCTTTCGAAACCACTGAAAGTACCCCTTTCGATATAAGTAAACCTTAGGCTGAAAGGCCAAAACATACCTTTCGAAACCATTCTTAACATATTTTTCGTAAACCTTAAAAACCTTTCTTTCGAAAGCTTTAAAACCTTAGATATCCACTTGTCAAAACACTATAAACATTGCCTTACGAAAACATTGGAACCATCCATTAAAAACCTTTCAAAACCTTTGGGGAACCACCCCTTCGAAACCTTTATCTTAAATCTTTCAAAAGCATTAAAGCATAATACTCAAAAAAAACCTTTCAAAAGCATTGGGTTCAAGTAAAATATGTGGAATAATTTTTCGAACCAATTAGAAACCTTTCCCTTCGAAACCTTTGTGGTTTACTTTCAATAGAACAAAAGGGTCATGAAACAACTTAGTCGAAAGCACTCTTCCGAAAGCTATTTCCTAAGTAAAGAAGTGACGGGATGGAAACCAATCCCTTCGAAAGCATTGGAGAAGTGGCTTGGGTTTTATAACAAAGATACCCTTTCGAAGGCATTGCTTCGAAAGGTAAGGTGAGGCAGCAAGGGATTTCAGCCCCTTTGAAAGCATTTATTTAAAACAAATGGTGCAACCTCTTTCGAAACCATTCCTTTAAAACAACTTGACCTAGCCGGAAGCTAACCAAGTCGAAAGTAAAAGCAAAGCAGACGCATTTTCGTTTAAAAACAAAGTAAAGCTTTGACCTCTTCGGAACCCCTTGTTTCGACTACATACCTTTGCCTATGTCCAATTTGCTACATACCAATCTTTCGTGCCATGCGCATTGGTTTTGATGCGATGGAGGCAGAGGGACTTAGTCAAAAGCTAGGTGTCGAAAGTGGTAAAACATGTAAAAATCATGTTTAAACTGATTTTTAACCTATTTATGCAATTATTTTCAACTAACCTGCCTTGTTTTGTCAAAATATGATTGGTTGCTAATTTTTTTCTAAAAGCACTGCCGAAATGTCAGAAACAACAATTAAATTATCCGCAAAGTGCCCCTTCTCCTTTTATAAATATATAAAACATTTAAGTCTCATAACTTAAATTATTTTATATATTTATTAAAAAACTTAGGAAAAATCTATAAAAATTCTCATAAATCATTTTTAGTATGTTTTCCAACATATATTAATTTCTGAACCAAAATTAGCATAAAGTGGCCGTACTTAATTTAGACCCAAAATAACTATTTTCTTAACTATAAATTTTATAATAAATCCACAATAATTCATAAAATTATGAAAATTGAAACCCATCTCTGAAATATGATTCTGATCTTATTCTTAAATCACAATGCATTTGGATGTCATTTAATAGGGTTTCACATTAAAACATATCATAAAACCTATATGAATTAGCATAAATCATCAACAAGCATCCATTTTAACAATAAAAAACATGACAAAACATTTGCAAATTAACTCAGATTTAGTCTAAAATAAAAAACAATTAAATACATGACATGTAGTTATTATTCACCTTAGCTTGAGATTAAGGAGTTAAGATTTGATCTTGGATATAGTTGATGTACTAATTCCTCTTGAAATCTTCTCTTGTTTTACCTTGATGGTGGTCAGCCTCTAGTTTTTGTTTTTGTTTATGAACTTGTAAAATGAACATGAGAATGGTTTTGGTTTAAGGGATTAAGGTATAAGAATATACTATTCCTATATTGCCCTTGTCTACTACCCTAACTTAATTCATTTTAGTTTTCTAGGTTCAAATGGGTATGGCTACACTTCTTTTAGTCACAAATCTCAATCCCCTAATCGTTACACTATTTTATTTAATTTAAATAATTGAATATCCTAAATAATATTACTTAAAATTAGGGTCGTTACAGAAGATTTGCTAAATTCGAATTTCTTCCCTCTTTTGGTTTACAGGAACTTTGTTTTAAAAATGAAATGTTTGCTTTAATCGACTCTTCTCAAAATGATTTTGTTTGTTATTCAGATTTGTTCAAAATGTTTTATGCAAATTAACTGAAAAAATTTGAAGGAGAAAAGAGAAAAATTTGAAGTAGTGTTAATGGTACTAAAATTGTTTTAAATTGTGAACTTTTGGGTAGTACTCTTGGTTGTAAATCTAGTGGAATTGACCTCTCTATACAAATTAATGAACAAGAACATGAAGTTTTTCATGATATTTTCGAAAATGATGAAGAATTCGATTTTAAACATAAGAATATTCGACCAAAATCGAGACTTATAAGAATTATTTTGCAATAAAGTATCACTTGGAGGACGAGTAATTACAACAATCATACTCACAAAGTTTTTAAAAATCTTTTCGCCATTTATGGACATTACAACATCAATTGGGCCAAGTCATCTTAGATGACTTTGTTCAAAAGAATATTTCTAGACATAAGAACACACTCTACTATGGTGTGTATCTTGCTAGAGGGTTCATATATTTTGGTGGTGATTTAAGAGGACAAAAACCCATTCCTTGAAAAGTTTTCGTTAAGGCCAACATCTCTCCTATGCGCATTCCATCATTTTTCAAACCATATAAGACACTTCTTGAAAAAGAACAAAGGTTGCCATATGGAGAAGAACAAGAAATACGATAGAATGTAGAAGAAGAAGAAGGCAATGAGATGGAAATGGAAGAAAAGGAGAAGGAAGAACTTGATACTTTCTTAGAATGTTTTGACAAACCATCCCACTCCTCTAACAAATAGATCCTAAGGAATTAATAGAACTTCTTAAAGCCAAAAGAAACTTAAGCGACCATTTAGTAAAAATTCGCCTCTCTTTCCAACAAAGCAGACAAATACTTTGGAAAATTATCGCAAACTTGACGGCTCTTCATCATCATCAACATATTTCTAAGCCTACCTAGTTGCTTCCTTATGATATCTAGCTTTATATTGTCTGATTTGTTTTTATGTATTTTCTTTTATTAATCTTTGAAATTCATGTACCTTTCAATTTTAAGTAGTGAAATATATCTCTTACTTTCCTATATTGTTCATTAGTCTCTGAAAGTCGTAAAAATACAATGGTATAAGTTTAAGATAATAATTATAACAAAAACATAAAATTTGCAATTTATGACATGTATGTCGACATATACATGTGTCTTATATGTCGACGTATAATAGCCAGTTGGAAAAAAAAACTAAATTTCAAAATTGAATAACTGCCACCTATTCAACTTGTTCTAAACGACTTTCCACTCATATATAAGCATATTTTTTCTTGGAAATTCACACAATATTTTATTCTATACTCTCTTTTCATTCTCAAATTTCTTTTTACAAATATGCCTTCTCCACATCATAAATTCTGTGAAAATATAAAACAAACTCTTCAATCTTTAAGGATATTCTCCCTTTTATCTTAAGAAATCAAAGGCATTTATAGTTAAGTCAAATGCAGATGATCAAGGAATAGGAAAAGCACGTCGATGACAATCGATGGATGATTTCTTACTTAATTAAAGATGAACAACCCAGCAACCCATAGTGCACAATTAACAAGGATAATGAAGAGTAGGATGCAATAAAAGCAGATCCAATCATTGGGTCTGATGGTTGGGTTGAAGTTCCATGAAACGTCTAAATATTAGGTTTGGATTTAATTTGTAAATATTATTAAATACTCTTAAGATGGGTTGATTGATTTTGTGTGTATATTTGAATTGAATTTGATTGGTTTGAATTGAATTTGATCAGTTTGAATTGTTTGACATTTATATATGCATGTTTTGAGTGATTGAATAATATATAAAATAGATTTTAATAAAAATAAGTTGTGTTTTCTTATTTATAATCATCATGCTTAGTATAAAATAATGCATTGTTTCTAAGTATATCATATAATCATTTATGTATCATCATATATCGATAATAATCATACATAATTTTTAACTTGGTTATTAATAATGAATCTTAGGTTTTGGGGTATTTATTTTAGAGGGAGTTTTTTTTCCTTTTTCACCCATTTTTGATAGTGAAAAAGGGAGAGAAAAGTATAAAACATATGAATATATTCAAAGAGAGTCATCTTACTCAATAGGAGTTATATTGTAATTTATATACAGGATATTAATGGTTGTCATCATCAAAAAAGGGGAGATTGTTAATGCCTCAGTTATTAATTTTGATGATAACAACCTTAACAAGAAAAATACACATTCATATAAATATGGTTACTAATGTTTTGCCAAGTTTTATATATAGTGTAGGATATTACACAGGTATTGAATTGAATACCGTATAATATGAAGACTCAAGAAATGTACGTGAATATTCATAAGTATAAAGACCAAGATATAAAGATCTCAAGACAATAGTATAGTGTATAGAGTCATAAATATTGTTAAAAGTCCATGGTAGCAATCTTTGATATCTATCTCTTAGTTTTCTATGTTTTATATTTTTTTACAAAATAAATTTTCAAAATATATTAAAAAATATTTTATAAATGTTTTTCAACTTTCAAAATATTTGTAAACTACATTTGAAATGTTTTACAAAGTATCAAATTATCGTACAAAGTATGGAGTTTTCAAAATATTTTTTAAAAACTAGCTTTCAAAAGTTTCATGTATATATCAACATACATGACGCAAATCAAATTTTCAAATTTTGAATTGAAGAATTTGTTCATCGAAACCATTCACAAATGGACATATCTATTTATACACTATATATAGGAGGTTTCAAACGTATTTTTGGTTAGTTATTATCTTGTTTTCTTCTCTTTTCTTACTCTCTCAAAATCTCCATTGAAAATATATAAAATTCTTTTCAAAATCAAATAGAATCAATTCATACTTTGTGTATTGATTCAATATTACTTTCTTACTATTTGGAATCATCTTTATCAAATCAAAGATCAAAAGGTTATACAAGAGGCTATAGGATACATTGTATCCAAAGTTCAGGAAATTGTCTTTGAAAAAACCAGTAAACTCTATTTTTGTTTGCTTTGGTGTGATTGTAGCCCATTAAAATTAAATGGTGTGCTTGGTAGCCCGGAAATCTGAGTAGGTATATGGTAGACCATCCAAATTAAGTTAATGTACCTTGAGCCCAAAAAATCAAAAGGGTGTGCCTCGTAGCCTCGAAATCAAGATTATAATTGGGTTTCCCCTTTTACCTTTTAAAGATAGCATTTGAATAGAAATCTGTGTTGGCAATTGTATATGACTAGATGTAGGAGAAATCCAAATCAGTATAAAATCTCTGATGTCATCTGTTTAACTCTCTACTTTACTTTATTACTTTTATTTTATCTATGATTGCATCAATGATTGATTGTTGATATAATTCTGCATTGAAAATCAACGGTTCAATATTCAACATGAAAGAAATTTAAAATTTACAAAATTAAGAAAGCACTATTCACCCTCCTCTAGTGTTTAATTAGCCTTAAGATCCATAATTCTGTAACCCACATTGACTTCCAATCGCTTTTTGGTTTTAGTTATTTCTGGCAAAGAATGTCGATGCTCAAATGAGCAACAAATCATTTAAAATTGGCGAAACTAAAAGAAGATTATAGAATTGCTAGTTGATAAATCTGCTATTGGAAATAAAAAAATGGTCGTACACAAAAAGTAAATCTCTTAAAACATTTGACTTACACTTGTGCTTGATTTTTACATCATAAATATTTATAAAACAGTTTAAAAACAACACTTTTAAAATAATCTTTTTAAAGAGCAAATTATATTCGTTAATGTATCAAAAAGAAGGGTGGAAAGAAATGTCATCAAAACATCCTTTACTTTAAACCCAAAACAATTCACATTTAGTGTTTGCGCCAAAATTGGTCACGAACATCCAATTGTCGATGAAAGCACCCGTTTAAAATCACAGATCACTGATAATAAGTATATAGAGAACTAAAAATGAAGATCACTCAGAAAATTAAGAAAAAAGAAGTAAAGAACACAGAGTTTACGGTGGTTCGGCAATCCGGCCTGCGTCCACTTTGAATTTGATGATTTTATTGATGTATCCTTGCTGATTACAATGAGTTACAACTGATTACAATAGTAAAATTCGAGTACAATGATGTATCGACGTAGAAGAACCAAAAGTCCCTTTTCTGTAGGCTATAGTATGCTATTTATAGGCATAGTATGCAAATATCTCACTCAGATCTCGGAAGATCTCTTCTGGCAAGTGTGCAGGCCCACATGATCGAGACTCAATCCGTGACCGATACGAACGAATTTCATATCGATTAAGATTTTGCCCAATCGAGTCGAATTCGAGCAAGAACATTCTTTAGGTTGTACGTAAGCTCCAGTGAAAATTTCGTAGCATTTGGACTTGTAGATTGTGAGATATGATCGACGCAAGTTCGTGTTTTTCAAAGGCTATCTCCTTCGTATCGATCGTTTTTACACTGTTCAAGCTCTATTACTTATTCAAAGCCATAAATTAATTTAGTTGACAACAAGACGTTACCGCCTAGATCCAGTGCCATCTTCATTCGAGGTAGGCGATGGCCACTCTTGTTCCACTGCCACAGCTCGACTCCTTACATATTGTTGTAGATGACCATTCCTTACGTGCTCCTCAATGATGTCTTTCAAATGCCTGCAATCGTTTGTGTTGTGACCATCCAGCTCATGGTATAGGCAGTGTCTTCCCAAAGCCCGTTCATAATTATAAGTTTCCCTTCTTGCTGGCCATCGATACTGGAGGTGCCCTCGAGTATCCAAGTAAATCCTTTTCAAAATCTCGGTTAGATTTGTGTTAGAAGAAAACTTTGACTCCTCCCGCGGCCTCTTTGAAGTGCCACCGTTGTCATTCATTTTCCTTTTGCCTTTATATTCTTTGTTTGGGTCTTCTTTGGGTGGACCTCCATCCCTTACTGCATAAGCTTCAGCTTTTCTTCCCTTTTCTTTCAGCCTACGCATCTTCCTGCTTAGAAATCTTTCCGCCTCATGATAGAACTCCCCAAGATCTCTCGGTGGGTCCCATTCCAATGATATCTTGAAATCTGAATTGTCTGCAATTCCTGAAACTGCTGCCATCAAAACCATCGACGTGTTAGGTCGATCCACATTGTTTCATTGATGTTAAAGTCATCACATTTTTGGGTCTGGCTATATGGACCTGAAATTGTCTCATAAACCTTTCAATCAACTCCGTCCTTGAACCGATAGAGCCATTTTCCAGTTGTCTGAACCATAACGCTACTATATCTGTCAGATACAAATGGAAACATCGCGTCATGACCTCCTCCGATGCCCCCAATACTTCCATATGCTGCATGTACCTCGTCAAATGAATAGCAGGATCTGTCCTTCCATCGTACATCTCTAATGTTGGTAGCTTGAATTCTGGTGGATTCCAGCTTGCCTGATCGTAGGAGCGAAGGGACTCCTATTAATATCTTTCAGATCTCTATTCATTAGTCCGCCTCTTATGGCTCGTCTGACCATTTCTTCCAATCTGTCACTGTCGTTAAGCTGTAGCCCTTGTCTATTGCCTCCGATCTACCCCTCGAGTTCACGAGGGAATGCTGGAATCTACTCTCTTGGACGAGCGTCCATTCCTATACCAATGCCATGTTGAATAGCTCCGCCTGGTATTTTGCCTAAGGTTGGATCAAATCTTCCGGGTGAGTACTCCCAAGTTCTGGTGTTGCTCCTGATGGTCCTGCTCTATGCTGAACTCTGGTTGTTCCATGCTCCTGATCTCTACCTCCAGCATCTCTTGTAGTAACGTTAACTTGATTCTGCACTCCAGCTCGTCCATCCTGTTGGAGTAGGTTCTACATCATCTCTTCTTGTCTTTTCATCATTCCCTCCTGCATAGCTTCCATCATCATCTCCATCTCGTCCTGGGTGATGAAGACCAAGGTCTGATTTGCTCCAGAGGAAGCCTCCTGACTCCCTTCATATTGACTCCTTTTAGCTCTTTGTCTTCTTGTTGATTGCCTTACCATAGCTTTCTAGATCCATGTCTTTAAACTTTCAAATCTAAAGTCCAAGTTGTAGAATTCCTGAGTGCTAGCCTTCTCAGTGAAAGCACCAAAATGTTTGCGCCAAAATTGGTCACAAACACTCAATTGTTGATGAAAGCACCTGTTTAAAATCACAGATCACAGATAATAAGAATTTAGAGAATTAAAAATGAAGAATACTCAAAAAATCAAGAAGAAAGTAGTAAAGAACACAGAGTTTATAGTGGTTCGGCAATCTGGCCTACGTCCACTTTGAATTTGATGATTTTATTGATGTGATTACAACGAGTCACAACTGATTACAATAACAAAATTCGAGTACAATGATGAATCCGGTGGAGTATGGACGTAGAAGAACCAAAAGTCCCTTTTCTGTAGGCTCTAGGATACTATTTATAGGGGTAGGCTGCAAATATCTCGCTCAGCTCTCGGGAGACCTCTTCTGGCACGTGTGCGGGCCCACGCGATCGACCCCATGTGATTTTTACTCCATCCGTGATCGATACGAACCAATTTCGTATCGATCAAGATTTTGCCCAATCGGGTCGAAGTAGAACTTGAACATTCTTTAGGTTGTACGTAAGCTCCAGCGAAAATTTTGTAGCATTTGGACTAGTAGATTGTGAGATATGATCGATGCAAGTTCATGTTTTCCGAAGGCTTCCTTCGTATCGATCACTATTGCACTGTTCGTACTCGATTGCAGTTACACTGTTCGTACTATATCGATGTTGCACTATTCGTACTAGATCAATGTTGCATTGTTCGTACTCGATCGATGTTCCACTGTTCGTATCGATTGCTGTTGCACTGTTCGTTTTCGATCGAAGTTCCACTGTTCGTACTCAATCGACGTTGCACTGTTCATACTATGTTGCACTGTTCGTGCTCGATCGATGTTGCACTGTTCGTATTAATCACTGTTGCACTGTTGGTATCTATTGCTATTGCACTGTTCGTATCGATCACTATTGCGTTGATGGATACGAACAGTGGAGGCTTGATGGATACGAACAGTGGAGGCTTGGTGGATATGAATAGTGAGGGATTAATTGATACGAACAATAATGGATTAACGGATACGAATAGTAGGAGATTGATGGATACAAATAGTTGGTTGCTCGAATTGCATCGATCATATCTTAAGCATACAATTGACCTGGAATTTGAAATGTAGCCTCTCCTAGCCTTGATCATCATTTCCAGTCGATCCCGTCTTGATTGGAGCCCGACTAAATTTTGACAACATCGATCATAGCCATGTTTTCAATCGATCTCTGATCCTGACATCCATCCTTTCCGGCTAATTTGTTGATATCCTGACCTTGACCAAAAGACGGGATAACATTTGGCATTATTTTTAAACATTCGTTTTTTTGAAGATTTTCTTATTTATAAACTATCATTTATAAAATTCAAACAACATTTATTAACCCGAAAAATAATAAATCTATTAAAATTCTTTAATAAATTTAAAACACTTTTACTTATTCTAAAAGATAATTAATATAGTTCTTTTATAAATTCAGAACCACATTAATTATCCCAAAAGGTAATTAATCTAATTTGTAACTCCTTTAATAAATCAATTAATTAGCTTGAAATACCTTTATTAAATTAGTTAATTAACTTTAATCTCTTTTATTAAATTAGTTAATTAATTTCAAAACACTTTTACTAAGTTAGTTAATCAAATTTAAACATCATTAAAAAAATTGTTAATTAAATTTATTATAGTTGAATAACACTGAAGAATATATTTAAACCTTCAATTACTTTCAAATACTTATACAATCCTTACAAACCCATTTGAAAAGAATTTATAAAATATTTAAGGTAGATAACCTTTATAAATTTAAACAATATTAATTATCTCGAAAGATAATTTAATCCACTTTATAATCTTTTATAACTTTGAAATGATATTAATTATCTCGGAAGATATTTAATCAAATTTATAATCTCTTTATACATTTACAACAACATTAATCATCCCAAAAGATAATTAATTAAATTATAACTTCTTTTATAAATTTTAATTAACACTTATACTTTATCTTCAAAATTCTCAAAATACTTAAAAACATGGTTTAAATAACTTTCAAAGTTCACAAATGCGATCGATCATTTGTTTGTAAAAATAGAAGCTCAAGTTTAACAAACAACAATGGTATATGAAGATGATATTTCATAAGTGATAGTATAGCGATAACCGTTATAATGACGCTTACACAGATTAAACAATGTGCCACAATTATTTCAACCAAACATTAATACGAGTAAGATGCATATAACAGTAAATTAATAATGGCGTGAAACCCCTTAGGGTCTCTATATAAGAGGCCCCTGCAAAACAATGGTTTTTTGTGCAATCTGCTTTCCCAGCAAGAATGCGACGACCCGGAATTTTCGAGCATTTAAAATGAAATATTTAGTTGATTTTAAATATTTAAAAGTTAATTATTAACTTGAATTTCAAATATCACTATTTATTTGATAATTAAATTATTGAATTAAATAAGTTAAAGTTGGGTGAAATGTTGAACCTTTAGTTTTAAGCCTATTAAAAACAATTTGAAGGCTTGTAAAATTTATATTGATAGTACTGAGAATAATAGGTGTTTTAAAATTGAATTTAACACTGATTTGTTCGGTTTTGAAAATATATTGTTTAAATTGAATTTAAAAAAATAGTCTTCCGAGGCACAGTCTCGGAATTCGACGAAACTAGTTCCATTGGATCCGTAATATTATACTATTATCGGATTTCAAATTTCGTATTGATCGGAGTTGTTGTGTGAGCGTACGACATATAAACGCGCTTAAATCTATATCGAAAATTTGAGACGATTTAAAATTTAAAAATATTAGATATCTTGACTGGTCAAATAAATTAAACGTTAGAATTTATTTGCTTTCTACTCAAACACTGTAGCAAAGCATCTCCAAACCGTTTCCCTCTTTAATATTAACATCCGAATATAAAAAAAAAGATGCTTCAAGAGGAAGTTTTCAGCCGCGTTTAAAAATAGACAATAAGGGTCGATCTAAACCTTACTCATCTCTTCTTTCTCGTTCTTTTTTTCTGACCGAAGCAGTTTCTTAAAAAAAATGACAAAGATAAAAGGGGCCGAACCCCCCTTTTCGTTCGAATCGATTTTGCATCGAATTATCTAGGAGGTAGCGCTCGCGATTTTGCTCTGGGGTTTGGAGGCGAGGGTTTCGGGGAGCGTCAACATGGGGGACCCGCGTCGTTCATGTGGAAATCGCGATTTCGATCGCGTGGGTCGCGACAGTGGGGTAGCGGCGATGCTTGGCAAATGGTAACGGTAGAGAAACACTTTTGCGTGCAAATGGATCTGAGGGTTTGGAAGCGACGAGGTCGATGACGTGGTGCAACTGTGTGGTTGGTCGAGCGCACGACATGGAGGAATTGGGTTGCCGTGAGGTCATGCTTGACCCAAAGTGGTGAGTCGCGTTGAGGTTCGATTTCTTTTTGATTACTTTTAAACTTGAATAACATATATATTTACATGCTTGAATTTGAAAATATATAAAGTCAGAGAAAAAAATAAGTATAGGGGATTACCGAAAAAAAGGAAATTTATCAGTGAACGGTTTCTTAAATATTAAGCTAATCTTAATTTAAATTAAGTTATTAATAAGTTAAATTTGTTAAATAATAATTAATTCAAATATTAATAAGTTGTAAATGGTCATACAAGGTTGAGAAATCATGGACTTAAATCGAGAAGGGAGTGGAAGTGCAAATTTAAGAGCAAAGGTGAGTTAATCTCACTCATTTAAATTTAAATTTAAATGATTAAATTTAATTAATTGTTTGAATGGTTGAATTGATTGATATGCTATAGTGTGGTATATTTTAGAATTGGAATATTATATTGTGCTAATGTCTGTGGATGCAGGGAAAACAGGTTGCAAGGATCCAACTGGACCCCTCAACATTTATTTAAATTATTTAATATTCTCTGTTGTGAATATCGATAGTCTATGATGAGTTATATTAAAATATTGAATGTTATGGTTTGATTGGATATGTTCGAGTATAATGAATTACCAAAATATATAAATTGGATTTGTTGGAAAGAAATTAAAAGGAGGTAAATTTGTAAGTGAAATGATTATAGCAAATTTGAATAAATTAAGAATGAATTGGAAGGAAATAGAAGTAATATGAAAATAATAATACATAGCTTCGAGTATGAAAGGAAAAAGAATTTTGAATAAAACAAAGTTAATGAATTGTAAACTTAAGCTATATCAATTAAAGAAATAAAGAATTATTTAAAAATTCAAAGTTTAAATTTATATAAAGGATAAAGAAGTAAATGAGAAATCTAAAAATTGGAATTTTCGGCTAAAGTATTTTAAATCTTAATTAAGAAATAAAATCTGAAATAAATAGATTTTGAATTAAAAGGGAGTAAATTGGAAATCAATTTGAAAATTGATTCAAGTGTTTGAATTTGAAAATTTAAAGAAGAATGTAAAGAGAAGTATATTTCTCTGGATAGCCAAGTACGTTCAAAGTAAATTTTTAAATATAAGTTAAAAGCTTTAATATTGTTCTAAAAAAAAGCATGTTTTAGAAAATTTATTATTTCTAATCTTTTAAATTCTAAAGTAAATATTTTTCAAATCTATTATCGTAGTAGTTATTTAAAAGGTGACTTGGTAATTCTGTTTTAAAAAGTGAAAACCTAGTTTTATATTTTATAAAGTAACCTTATTTTCAAATATTCATATAGTATGTATTTTCCACCAATTATTGAATTAGTTTTAGCTTAAAATGTTTTAAAGTAAATTCCAAAGTAAGTATTTTCTTTAAATCTATTATTAAAATAATTATTTAAAGAATGATTTGGTATTTTGTTTAAAGAAGGAAATCTAGTTAAATTTATAGGTGAACTTATTTTAATTATTTCTAAAGTATTATTTTAAATTTATTACTAAAGTAAATTTTCTAAATTAAATGTTAAACATATTTTAGAATAAAGTGTTTTGAAATTATTTTAAAAATCTACAATTTTGTGCTTGGTGATTTCCAGTGGAAATAGAAATACTTGGAATTTATTCCTAGAAAGGAAGATAGTTTTGAAAACTGTTTTCCCGAAGGGGTTTGAAAAGTGAAAGTATATATTGTGAAGATATTTTTGAGATTAATAAATAATTTGGGAAATTATTTACTGGTTGATGGTTGTTTGTGAATATTAATTGATAGTTAAATCGCCGACTATCAATAATGGACAAAAATGCGCTGATTGTTTCGAAGAGACCGGGATCGAGATTTATTCTCGAAAACCGCTTCGATCCAGTTTGTACGTTGCATGGGAAACGAGTTTGGATTCGAAGATGGAGTAGTGAATTGCAAGAGCTAGTCGCTACTAATCCTGAGGATATTTCCAAAATGGATGTGGTAGGAATAGTGCCTTCGGTTCCGTTCGAACCCGGGACGGACTTGTATGGATGAATGCTTGCGAAACATCGTCAGGCGGACGATGGGCATTCTAAGGGATATATTCTAAAATGGTAACACTTAGCCTCAAGCCTCATCAAATGGGAATGACTGAAAATTAGGGGTTATGCAGCAAGGCTAGGTGAGTAGCACCCAAACAGGGTGAGGTCATTGCTGTCTAGATGTCCCTTTTATTTCGGCTAAGTGGGCGGTTGCTGATCCCAACCGTGGGGTGATCTCACTTGGGATTATCCAGTAAGGGGTAGTCCCGGTCTTATGTTGCAGGGGAGCGAGCGTAGTCCTCGGTACGGTGATTTAGGCCCCGTACTGTGACAGGTGGTTCCCCAGTGCCTAGTCATTAGTTGGAAATCCATTTTCCCTACGAGCCTTGTACGAGTTTTGTTTGTATTACCCACTCTGTGGCTAGTAGCTGGAATTTAATGAATGTAACAATTTCGGCTATTTTATAAGTATTTGTATATAGACCCTATTATAATATCCGAAGATTTCTATAAAAATTGCTTTAGCTATCGTAAGGTAAAAAGCCGACATGTTTACTTGTGGCGTGGTCTTACGAGATGCTTTTGTTTTCAAAGGATTTTTGAAACTTTAACAATCAATTGAGTGTGATTTTCTCACGCTGGTATTCCAGACTGACTCTGGTGTTATTTAACTGTAATGCTCGGGTCAGACCGAGTATTATAGGATATATATGATATGATGCTGTGGAGCTCAGGAGACGAGCAAGATGACGATACGTACTCCCGTACTTGTTTTATATATATATATATATATATATATATTCCACTGTGTTGAGTTGTTGTGTATCCATTGGTATGATATTGATGTTGAGCTATGATTGATGTACTCTGATGATGTAATATATAAACAGAGATATTTGTTTTTTTATTGAGTAAAGATCATTTATTATCTATTATATTTTATTCCGCTGCGATGGTTAGATTCTGCTGTTGTTTTCTATTTTCTCCTTCTACCTCTTCTTATTTAACCCAAATGGTTCGTTTTTGTGTACAACTTGAGTTGATTGTTGTAGAATAGTGTTAACTCAAGGGGTGCGGATTTGCGGGTCGTTTCACTTGGTATCAGAGCGAGGTTGGAGATAACCTTGGCTCTGGTGGGAATTACTCATGAAATAGAGTCTATAGTACTCTAGAATGAGTTTGAGCGTATTAATAGATATGAGTGCGTATTTGTTAGTGAATATAAATTGTTTTAATATTGCGTTGATTGATTTATTGATTGGCATATAAACCTTCGTCGACACAGACTGCGCAACTGTATTGAAGGGGTTTCTAAACACTTGAATAGAACAATCGACACGATATTGTTTTAAATGTGGGTAAATGAAATAATTTTACGCAAAAACATATTTTGATATAAAGAATAGTTTTTGTCAACTATTTTAGCTAATATATGGTTGTGTGGATGTTAGGAAGAATGATAATAAAGTATTATCATTGTTAAGTAAAAATTTAACTAGGAATTGAAAATGTGACCAAAGTTAAGGGAATAAATACATTATAAAAATGAAATTTATAAATATGAATTATGAATGTAATTTATAAACTGAAATACAATCAAATGAGAATTTGTATAGGCATAAACTGTACAAATGAATTATAGTTAAAATTGATTTAAGCATGATTTGGAAATTTAAAATCCTGGAGACTTTGGAAGTGTTTGTCGAAGTGTTTTAAAGATAAATAATAGCATTATTGTTTTGGAGATATTTCTGAATGGAAATCTGTTTTAAATGGATTTTGAAAGTGATATAGCAATGAAATCACTTGGATTATTGGAAAATAATTCTGATGATGACGGCCGCATCATCAGTATTCATTTTTGAATTACTAAGTGAAGGATTGCTGCCAAAAATTGATTTGTTTAGAAAAGTTAGTTGTTTTTGAAATTTTCAAAGGAAATTTGTTGGGAATAAAACCAGGATTGGTTTAAATTTTGAGAAGTATGATTTGAGATGTTGGAGATTTCGAAATAATTTGAAACCAAAGCCGGGTATTTAAAAATCCTGATGAGATAGGTTGTAAGCTTATAAATTGAGATGATTTTTAAATCAAGAAGGAAATATAAGCCTAGAATGTCGGATTTAAATATAAAGAGAAAAATTAAAAATGAAATTAACTTGGATGGGAAATAAAATTTAACTGGATTGAAATTAATTTAAATAGGCTGAAATAATATCCAGTTGTATTCGAATTAAGTTGAAATCGAATCGAATCAAATAAATCTGAGTTAAAGTAAAATTGAATTGGAATGAGAATTCAATTGAATTAATGAATGGAATTAAACTCTTACCTGAATAAATGGAAAATAAATTGGTTAAGAATTAGATCGAAATAAATAAATCAGAATAACATATAAAAGGATTAAAAATGCATGGAACAAAATATGCTGGGGTTATAAATAAGCATAAGGCTTAAGTTAAACATAAAAGAAGAATATATTCAAGCCTATAATGAATGGAATTGTGAAAATAATAAGTGGTGACCTATAAAATTTAAAAGTGAGATAGAAAACTCAAAATAAATATTGTTTGATGAATTGAAGAATAAAATGAAAATCAAAACTGGGATTATAAAAAGAAAATAAAAATATAGGTTGAACTTAAGAAAATTTGATGAAGAGATTTGGGGATTGAGATTAAAATCAAGTTCTATTTATAAATTGGGAAGAACTAATTTGATAATAAATTAGTTAAATAAATGTGTAAATGGGAACTTAATGTAGTTAAATAGAAGCTGAATTGGTGAGATAATATTGAAGTTTGGAAATAAAACTCAAGTTATAAATTAAATTTGACTTAAATTGTTGGTGAAGTAAATGTAATTGAACTGTGTGTTCATGAAATTGGGTGGTAAATTGAAAATGGATTGTGGATTCAGAACTTGAGTTATTAATTAAAATTTGACTTGAAGTGTTAACAAATTAAATATAATTGAAAATGTATCGAATAAAAATGAAATTGGATTAAGATAATGATGGTTTGAATTGCAAATAAAACCCAAATATGTGGAAATAAGTGGAAATAGCCTTGTAATAAATTGAATGAGTTGAATCTGGAAAGTTAAATTTTATAATAACTAATTAAAGGAAATTGTAGATTTAAAACGAGATTTAATTGAGATAGAAGCAAGTTGAATAAAAGAGAATAAATATTTATTTGTAAAATGAAAATGTGCTAAAGTATAAAATTTGAATAAATCAAAATAAATTGTCTTAAGCTGAATTTAAGGGGGAGAGTTGAATTGAATTCAACTTAAAGCCAAGTTTAATGATATTGAACAGAATTTGAATCAAGTAAAAAAATAAATTCGGATCGAAATAGAATTGGGTGGGTTGTAAGTAATATTTAAGGAAATGAAAATTCATAATGGATTGAGTGGATAAACTAATTATATTGAATAAATAAATGGAAGGGAATTCTTAATTAAATAATTTTAAACCATTTAAAATGTTAAAGAATTGAAATAACTTAGAGACAATATGAACAATAGAATGTTTTCAAGATACTAGAATGGTTTTAAATGAATGCGGACAAGAAATGAATCGCAAACGAATAGATTGTGAATAAATTGAAACGAAATGTGTCGAGCTAAATAAATGGTTGTGAATGAATTAAAATAAAAAGGAAATTTAATTGGTAATGAAGATGAACCTAAATTGTTAATGGTTTTGAATGAAACTAGTTTGGTTAGTAAATGAGATGCAAGTGAATGGATTCAAATTTAAAATGCAATGAAAATGAGAATATAGGGATTGTGAATAAATTTAAAAATGGAATAAAATTGAGTATAAATGGAGTTGAAATCAATTTAAATTGGTTATAAAACATAAGTACTTATTTATTCACATGGATCTCGTCAAATTGCATAGAATAAATTGTCATTTGATGTAAATGGAAGTAATTAAATTCTATGTATTGATAGGAGTAAAATAAATTGATTTTGAGAGCAACTGAATTAAATATGAGTTCGGTTTGCTTAAAAATAAATTAAATGTAAGTGATCGAGTTTTAAACCATTCAAATTGAATGAAAATGGTTTGTAAATTAATTGAAACAGTTGAATTAGTATGAAAACTATATAAATTGCTTACGGAAAAATGTTGGTGTGAATTTCTGTTAGAATTCATATGTTTAACTATTACAAATAAGTGAAATGTTGTTAAACTTCATTTATGTAGCACTTACATGTTTAAATTGAGTAAGTGCAGGCATTTGGAAGCCGTGTGGCTGGATATTGTTGTGCTAATTGCTAAAAATAATAAGCCGCTTGCTTAAAATGCTAAATAAGGTACGCCTACGCAATAAAAATAGGAAATATGAACTGTTTTTAGTTTTTCCGGCCGGGTGGGTCGATGTATATATATTTATCTCTTTTGTCAAATTGCAAAAGCTCCTCCGTACAAAGGGGACTCTGCCCAAAAATTTCAGAAATTTTGGGAGTTAGAAATTTTTTGAAAATTTTGGAAAATTTTGTTAACGACAAATGTTTTCACAACTGGAAATAGAAATAAATTAATAAATGAAACTAATTTAAAATAATGACATGAATCAGTATAAATGAAAAATAGAATTTAAATATTCAGAGTTAAAGATAAATTGAATTCATATGGAAATGGAAGAATCAATTTGAATAGAAATAGATATAAACTAAAGTGGTAAGATGAAAATAAATATAAGAAACATATAAAATGCTTATACTAACTTAAGAAGGGAATGATAAATTCTTAATTGAAATTGATATTACAAATATAATCTAAGTCAATATTTGAATGAATAGATATTGGCATTTTGTGAGAAAGTGGATAAAATGTTTCGGAATATTGTGATTGGATATTAGTACTAAGCAGGATATGCAGGTATTATAAAAGGGAAAGGAGAATTGGTTTTGATTTCAAAAGATAATTTTGAATTGCCCGACAAAAAAGTATGTATTTAAATTTTGGTATGAAATTTGATTGGGATTTTGGATTGAGCCACTTGGCCTTTTGTTTTCTTTTTGGATTTGGGAAGCCGTAGAGCCGTTTTGTAGTTGTACCGAGCTAGCCGCGAAGGAGACGCTGACAAAAAATTTCGAAAATTTAGGGAGTTAGAAAAATTTTGATAAAATTTTGATAATTCAAAATTTAGTTTTGAATTATAATTTGAATAGTTGAACAAGTAAGTTATTTGAAAACTATAGAAGATTTTGGAAAAGTTTGGAAAGTTAATAAGAATAATAATGGGTCTTTTATAAAAAGATAGTTGGTAAGATGTTGTATTGTTAGAAACTGTTTGGTTTTGGGAAAAGTAAATGGGTATTGGACCATTCTTCCTAACAAGTAATTTCGGGGACGAAATTCTTTTAAGGGGGTAGGAATGTGACGACCCGGAATTTTCGAGCATTTAAGACGAAATATTTAATTGATTTTAAATATTTAAAAGTTAATTATTAACTTGAATTTCAAATATCACTATTTATTTGATAATTAAATTATTGAATTAAATAAGTTAAAGTTGGGTGAAATGTTGAATCTTCAGTTTTAAGCCTATTAAAAATAATTTGAAGGCTTGTAAAATTTATATTGATAGTACTGAGAATAATAGAAGTTTTAAAATTGAATTTAACACTGATTTGTTCAGTTTTAAAAATATATCGTTTAAATTGAATTTAAAAAAATAGTCTTCCGAGGCACAGTTTCTGAATTCGACGAAACCAGTTCCATTGGATCCGTAATATTATACTATTATCGGATTTCGAATTTCTTATTGATCGGAGTTGTTGTGTGAGCATACGACATATAAACGCGCATAAATTTATATCGAAAATTTGAGACGATTTAAAATTTAAAAATATTAGATATCTTGACTGGTCAAATAAATTAAACGTTAGAATTTATTTTCTTTCTACTCAAACTAGCAAAGCATCTCCAAACCGTTTCCCTCTTTAATATTAACATCCGAATATAAAAAAAAAGAAGCTTCAAGAGGAAGTTTTCAGCCGCGTTTAAAAATAGACAATAAGGGCCGATCTAAAACTTACTCATCTCTTCTTTCTCGTTCTTTTTTTCCGACCGAAGTAGTTTCTTAAATAATAATAATAATAATGACAAAGATAAAAGGGGCCGAACCCCCCTTTTTGTTCAAATCGATTTTGCATCGAATTATCAAGGAGGTAGCGCTCGCGAATTTGCTCTGGGGTTTGGAGGCGAGGGTTTCGGCGAGCGTTAACATGGGGGACCCGTGTCGTTCAGGTGGAAATCGCGATTTCGATCGCATGGGTCACGACAGTGGGGTAGCGGCGATGCTTGGCAAATGGTAACGACGGAGAAACCCTTTTGCGTGCAAATGGATCTGAGGGTTTGGGAAGCGACGAGGTCGACGACGTGGTGGAACTGTGTGGTTGCTCAAGCGAACGGCATGGAGAAGTTGGGTTGCCGCGAGGTCATGCTTGACCCAAAGTGGTGAGTCGCGTTGAGGTACGATTTCTTTTTGATTACTTTTAAACTTGAATAACATATATATTTACATGCTTGAATTTGAAAATATATAAAGTCAGAGAAAAAAAAAGTATAGGGGATTACAGAAAAAAGGAAATTTATCTGTAAACGGTTTCTTAAATATTAAGCTAATCTTAATTTAAATTAAGTTATTAATAAGTTAAATTTGTTAAATAATAATTAATTCAAATATTAATAAGTTGTAAATGGTCATACAAGGTTGAGAAATCATGGACTTAAATCGAGAAGGGAGTGGAAGTGCAAATTTAAGAGCAAAGGTGAGTTAATCTCACTCAGTTAAATTTAAATTTAAATGATTAAATTTAAATTTAAATGATTAAATTTAAATTTAAATGATTAAATTTAAATAATTGTTTGAATGGTTGAATTGATTGATGTGCTATAGTGTGGTATATTTTGGAATTGGAATATTATATTGTGCTAATGTCTGTGGATGCAGAGAAAACAGGTTGGAGGGATCCAACTAGACCCCTCAACATTTGTTTAAATTATTTAATATTCTCTGTTTTGAATATCGATAGTCTATGATGAGTTATATTAAAATATTGAATGTTATGGTTTGATTGGATATGTTCGAGTATAATGAATTACCAAAATATATAAATTGGATTTGTTGGAAAGAAATTAAAAGGAGGTAAATTTGTAAGTGAAATGATTATAGCAAATTTGAATAAATTAAGAATGAATTGGAAGGAAATAGAAGTAATATGAAAATAATAATAAATAGCTTCGAGTATGAAAGGAAAAAGAATTTTGAATAAAACAAAGTTAATGAATTGTAAACTTAAGCTATATCAATTAAAGAAATAAAGAATTATTTAAAAATTCAAAGTTTAAATTTATATAAAGGATAAAGAAGTAATTGAGAAATCTAAAAATTGGAATTTTCGGTTAAAGTATTTTAAATCTTAATTAAGAAATAAAATCTGAAATAAATAGATTTTGAATTAAAAGGGAGTAAATTGGAAATCAATTTGAAAATTGATTCAAGTGTTTGAATTTGAAAATTTAAAGAAGAATGTGAAGAGAAGTATATTTCTCTAGATAGCCAAGTACGTTCAAAGTAAATTTTTAAATATAAGTTAAAAGCTTTAATATTGTTATAAAAAAATCATGTTTTAGAAAATTTATTATTTCTAATCTTTTAAATTCTAAAGTAAATATTTTTCAAATCTATTATCGTAGTAGTTATTTAAAAGGTGACTTAGTAATTCTGTTTTAAAAAGTGAAAACCTAGTTTTTATTTTATAAAGTAACCTTATTTTCAAATATTCATATAGTATGTATTTTCCACCAATTATTGAAGTAGTTTTAGCTTAAAATGTTTTAAAGTAAATTTCAAAGTAAGTATTTTCTTTAAATCTATTATTAAAATAATTATTTAAAGAATGATTTGGTATTTTGTTTAAAGAAGGAAATCTAGTAAAATTTATAGGTGAACTTATTTTAATTATTTCTAAAGTATTATTTTAAATTTAGTACTAAAGTAAATTTTCTAAATTAAATGTTAAACATATTTTACAATAAAGTGTTTTGAAATTATTTTAAAAATCTACAATTTTGTGCTTGGTGATTTCCAGTGGAAATAGAAATACTTGAAATTTATTCTGAGAAAGAAAGATAGTTTTGAAAACTGTTTTCCTGAAGGGGTTTGAAAAGTGAAAGTATATCTTGTGAAGATATTTTTGAGATTAATAAATAATTTGGGAAATTATTTACTGGTTGATGGTTGTTTGTGAATATTAATTGATAGTTAAATCACCGACTATCAATAGTGGACAAAAATGCGCTGATCGTTTCGAAGAGACCGGGATCGAGATTTATTCTCGAAAACCACTTCGATCCAGTTTGTACGTTGCGTGGAAAACGAGTTTGGATTCGAAGATGGAGTAGTGAATTGCAAGGGCTAGTCGCTACTTGTCCTGAGGATATTTCCAAAATGGATGTGGTAGGAATAGTGCCTTCGGTTCCGTTCGAACCCGGGACGGACTTGTATGGATGAATGCTTGCGAAACATCGTCAGGTGGACGATGGGCATTCTAAGGGATATATTCTAAAAAGGTAACGCTTAGCCTCAAGCCTCATCAAATGGGAATGACTGAAAATCAGAGGTTATGCAGCAAGGCTAGGTGGGTAGCACCCAAGCAGGGTGTGGTCATTCCTGTCTAGATGTCCCTTTTATTTCGGCTTAGTGGGCGGTTGCTGATCCCAACCGCGGGGTGATCTCACTCGGGAATATCCAGTAAGGGGTAGTCCAGGTCTTGTGTTGCAGGGGTGCGGGCGTAGTCCTCGGTACGGTGATCTAGGCTCCGTACCGTGACAGGTGGTACCCCAGTGCCTAGTCATTAGTTGGAAATCCATTTTCCCTACGAGCCTT
Source organism: Allium cepa (assembly GCA_030765085.1). Taxonomy (NCBI): domain Eukaryota; kingdom Viridiplantae; phylum Streptophyta; class Magnoliopsida; order Asparagales; family Amaryllidaceae; genus Allium; species Allium cepa. Next base: position 438,895,389 of record CM060943.1, read on the forward strand.
ATACGAGTTTTGTTTGTATTACCCACTCTGTGGCTAGTAGCTGGAATTTAATGAATGTAACAATTTCGGCTATTTTATAAGTATTTGTATATAGACCCTATTATAATATCAGAAGATTTCTATGAAAATTTCTTTAGCTATCGTAAGGTAAAAACCCGACATGTTTATTTGTGGCGTGGTCTTACGAGATGCTTTTGTTTTCAAAGGATTTTTGAAACTTTAACAATCAATTGAGTGTGATTTTCTCACGTTGGTATTCCAGACTGACTCGGGTGTTATTTAACTGTAATGCTCGGGTCAGACCGAGTATTATAGGATATACAGGATATGACGCTGTGGAGTTCAGGAGACGAGGAAGATGACGATACATACTCCCATACTTGTTCACATATATATATATATATATATATATATATATATATATATATTCCGCTGTGTTGAGTTGTAGTGTATCCATTGGTATGATATTGATGTTGAGCTATGATTGATGTTCTCTGATGACGTAATATATAAACAGAGATATTTGTTTTTTTTGAGTAAAGATCATTTATTATCTATTATATTTTATTCCGCTGCGATGGTTAGATTGCTGTTTTTTGTTTTCTCCTTCTACCTCTTCTTCTTTAACCCAAATGGTTCGTATTTCTGTACAACTTGAGTTGATTGTTGTAGAATAGTGTTAACTCAAGGGGTACGGATTTGCGGGTCGTTTCAAAGAATTCAGAACCAAAGAAAGCATCAAACAAAAATAACAAGAATATTATTAATAATATATCGTTAGCCAATTAACCTATATATTAATTAACTTAAAAAATAATCATTTTACTTTCCATGCACAAAATAATGATTAAATCTACTCAATAGATGTCCAAAATGATCTATTCAATTTAATTTTAGAAGAATGGTATTTTATTCTGCTAAAAAATATATCAAAACAAAGTATAACTAACTTAACTACATTAAATGTAATTAAATTAAATCGCTATAATTTTATCAGTAATTTACACTTTATTAAAACTATAAACTATCATCCAAGAATTCAATAATTATCTGTAGCAACACTATCTTATATAATTTATTTAGAGGTGAGTAAACCCATTTAAATTCCAGTTGACACTTTCACATTTCGGTTCAATCTAAAATCAGATGATGTTCGATTTTAGCTTGAAATTCTACTAGCTCCAAACTCGATGAATCCAACTCCAATACGTAGATAACAATGATATAGGTCTAACTCAACTGACCGCATTCGAATTTGACCTTGTATGAGCAAGATATGAGTTTGATAAAATATTGAATTACATAGTATAATTAGTTCACTAATTACATCATAATTACCCTATTAAACCCTAATGCATCTCGTAAACATACCCAAGAAAAATTTATATTTCCTATTTATCTTTGTTTGGCCGCCACCATACACTGCCGCACCACCTTCACCGACTCCCCGAACCAAGATGACCCCAACCGCACCAGCCTCGCCCTCCAACTTGCCACTACTACCTCTAAGTCGAATCTAAAAACGTCTCCATTCAACTCGACTTTGCTGCCACCGCCGTCGATGACAGACCCCGAAATCCACCAGAACATAGCCTTAATCTCTCCCCATATTTTTAATTTAGGGCCGCCCCAAGGTGATCAATGTCGACATCGAAAAACACAACTCTAGCTACGCCATTCAAACCCAGATCCACGCCGCCGTGTTCCGCTCCTCAATGATCTAACCGATCAACACACTCATCTCATCTCGTGCACATTTTTCATGTAGGACACTTTGCCTAAATCGGCCTCTAGCGGCACCGATCAACGATGGCTGGTGGATTTGGCTATCCTAGGTTCTGAGCTTAGAAAGTGATGAGAGAGCATGTGTCCTTTTATAAATCTTCAAATACTATTATCCCAAAAAATCACGAACTCCAATCAGTGCTTGCTCATAGGTGTTCCTAGCTAAATACCTCTATTCTGAACTCAATAGAATTAGTTTCGAGATCTAATTCCATTGTATGTAAAAGTTATTCTTTATAATCAAATTGTTTTATTATTAATTTAATTCTCTAAAACTAACCGTTACGCGTTTCAAGTTCGCATGCTTACATGGTATGTCCGATCGCCATGAAACTTGTTAGTGCACATCATTTTTTTATGTCAGGCCCACTGCCTCAGAATGATAATTTCAGGCGTTTTGATACCGTTTTATATTTTTCGATCAGATTATCGATATTTAACCGTATTATTTATTATTGCAAATAGATTTACAAAATGAGTCCATCATTATTATTTATTAATTAAAACGAGTTAAATAATATTATTGAATCCATTTAATTAAGTTTAGCTCACAATAAAAATATTTAAACAGTCCCAATAGTTGAACTAAAGTTATTAAACTTATTAAAAAACAATTATTTAAATATTTAAAATTAACTAAATATTCAAAATCAAAACAATAAAATTCCAGGATGTTTCATCGTGCACCTATTTGGAGCACAAACAAATGTTTATGACTTTTTTGTTTGAAGTAATTAAAGTACCCTTATTTCAAAAAAGTTGGTTTAAATCCAAAGGCAACCGAGTCTTAATGCTCGCTAGGAAGTCGAAAGATTTCAATATTTTTCTTAGCGTTTTAAGGGATACAAGAATCTGGTGGGAGGCTTATAAGAAAAATGAAATGATTACAATTAACAATTTTAGTATTATAAGAATACATGCTTTATAAAACTAAAATTATCTACTTTAATAAATTGGAAATCAATCTAGTTGATTAAATTGTTTATCAATTGAAATACAATGACGAACTGAATTAGGATTGAAGAAGAAATATAACATACACTTATCAATAAATCCTTTGGAGTATTGTCACTTGAAGGCCTATGCAATAGGCAAGTTATATAATTATGAAATAATTTGTACCTTTGGTCATTTAATTCTTTTATTTTCTCAAGATTTTAGTTTTCTTTTATGTGTCTTATCTCTAAAGCAATAAAAGAATATGGATATTTGATCAATATTCGATCATATACAAAAAATTTATGGTGGACAGAATATACGAAATCTTGATAAAATCGGTTCATTCAAAATAAGCAAGTAAAACATAGTGCAAGGTCATGTGTTCAATACGATTGAATATAAAAAGGGTCTTATTGTGTTGAAAAAACAGTAAACCAAGGGCTAAAAGATAGGCCTAAAAATTTGGTCATCAAAATGTAAGCTTCGATCGGTTTACATAAGTGCTACCAACACGAAGTTTAAAAATGTTAAGGTTGTTCCATTGAGCTTTTGTAAATAATTTCGTGCAGTCATAAAGTAAGGATTTCCTTTGAATGGTTTGACCATTTAGAAATGAAGACGAATGTTTAAAAGTGGATGTAACATAGGCACAGTTGGGATGAAGGGAGTGATTGGTCACCTCTATTTCATGAAGAGACGTTATAAATAAGAACTATATATAAAAATATTAAGTGGATACTTAATATGGAATGATAAATGTGATTTTTTTTCCAAATACAATTTTATTATATAATTGTTTCTTGAAAGAATTATATCTTTGAGTTTAAGATATTTGACCTCAAACTATCGACCATAAAGCAGTTATAGTGGGTGAGCTAAATTGCCCATAATAAATGGTTGTGGAACTTTTCATTTCATGCACTTTATAGTAATTGCGGAAATAGTGGGAGCATATTATATGATACTTGTTAATGGATGCATCAAGCTATGGAAGACTGTTCCGTTTGTATGTAAAATATTATTTGTGAAATAATAACACTTTTTAATATTAAATGAGAATAGATATAGTTTATATTAATATGTATGTATGAATATTCATTATAAAATCAATTTATTATAATGGCATCATTATTTTTATAACAGTAGTAGTGCACCAGTTATAGATAATATAGAAATATCTAAGGTTTCCTATAATTATGTTAGAATTATGGTCTAATTCATACCCTAAAGGAGTAATTCTCTAATCATATGATTATGAATCATTTGGTACTCGTGAGTTGTATTTTAAAAGATTAAGGGCAAATAACTCATTTAGTAGGAGTGAAAAAAGTCTCTTCGGATTGATTCACACAGATGTATGCAGTTCAAGGTCTAAGACCATATCCACTTACTTCTTTGAATTCACCAATAAATTATCACAAACTTGAATACATGTATTTAATACACAAGTAGTACATCTATGTTAAGTTCAAAGAGTATAAAACAAAAGTAGAAAACATAACATTTAGAGGAAATAAGGCATTTCGATTTGATTAAACAAATTTGTGTACATATAAAAAAGAGTTCCAAAAGTACCTAAAATGAAAGATATTTAATCTCATAGTCACCCCTTCATATTGTACACAATGCTGGATCAATAAAGAGCAATCAACAATTGTTGGACAAAGAACGATTGATGATGAGTGTGGTTGAGTTGACATCTTTTTATTAGGATATGTACTCAGGGGTAATTACATATGTTTAATCTAAGTTCATCTAAATCTTAGTTTACGAGATCATATAAGATATGAATTGATATGAAATCAATATCTTAAATTGGAACGACCCAGAATTTTAATTATTTAAAATTTGAATATTTAATTAATTTTAAATATTAATAAGTGAATTTATAAGTCGAATAACTTTTATTTCGAATAATTGGATTTAATTGGATAATTAAATCGATAATTTAATATGTTAAATTATGGAAATAATTGAAAATTGAGTTAAATATGATTGTAAATGAGTTGTAAAATTTTATTTTATCATGTTGGAGTTAGAATGATATCTTAGAACTTTTAAAATCAAATTAAAAGTTAATTTGTGAAAAATTGAATATTTTAATATTTAATCGACTAGTGAAAATAGCCAATTTTTGAACAGTCTCAGAATTGGACAAAACCAGTTTCATTGGATCCGTAATAGTTAGTTATTACCGGATTTCAATTTTCGTGTCAATCGGAGTTATCGTTTGATCGTGGCAGCTCAAAACGCATCGAATTATTCTTAATTTTAATTTGGCGTGTTAAAATATCCATTTTTCAAAAAGTCTCGGATTTCGACGAAACCAGTTTCATCGGATCTGTAATGTGATATTATTGTAAGGTTTCAAATTTCGTGTCAATTGGATTTATCGTTTGTCCGGTACAAATTAAAACGCCTAGAAAATCGTTTAAATCGGTTTAATTTAAATTGAACGTTTATAGCCATAACTCGCACAGATGTCCGAATTAGCTTTCGAAACCTGTTCCATTGTGTCCGGAACGTGGGGTAAACCCTAGAAACGCTGCTTACGGCGCGTGAATCGGAGTTCGGAATTTCCGGAATGAATAGTGTCGTTCGTTCTTCTATAAATAGCCCCTCCATTCACAAATAAATAAATAAAATAAAATCTAAAACCCTAGCCGCCTCAGCCTAAACCAATGGCCGAAAACTTCCATACTTCCCCCTCTCTTTTCTTCAAATCCGTGAAGCAATCCCACAAACTTTCAACTAGAGAAACATAGACCTCCTCGAGATCTTTAAAACCAACGGCTACGATCTAAAATAAGTTAGCGGATCATCGGCAAATTGCTTTCAAAGGAGCCGGCTTTAGGCACATTTTTCTGTGCCATGGTGCAACCGAGCTCCACCATACTCGGGCTGTGGGTGGAGTGGGGGCGTGCGCACGAAATGGAGGTGGTTGATCGAGGTGGAGGGGTTCGTAGTTGATCGCGTGTTTAGGGTTTTATGTACGTGGTGGGTTCGGCTAATTCCTGGGTGCACGAGTGAGTTTGAGAAGGAGAAGGAGGGAGGGGACGCACGGTTCAGATTGCAGTGGCTAGAGATCTACGGTGATGATTAACTTAGGTTTGAAATTAAATAGAAATTGTTGTGATTTAGTTATAAAAATTCGTTTAAACTTCAAAAATCCATAACTTTTTCATACGAGGTCGAAAACGCGCGAAACCAGTTGCGTTGGAATCGTATGGACGAGCACTACGCGATGGAGTTGGATTGGAGTCATTTGGAGTTAGCGAGAATTTTGGGTAAAATTAAACGTCCGTTTAATTTTATTCGAAATAAATCGCTAAAACGGAATTGAAATCAAGGTGAGAACTTCTCACTCAATCGAATCAGTTTCGATTTTATTTTAAATAGTTAGATTTAAAATATTTGAATGCATGTTTGAATGATGATTGTTATCTATTGATTGTTAAAATAGACATTATGCGCCGTTAGTAAGCGGATGTTATTTATTAAAAACATATACCGCGAATATTTCATAAACAGTGAAATTGGTATTATATATAATAGCAATATATATATATATTGACATATGTATATATCGCAGTTATTGATTTCCCGCATTTGTATAGCGGATGAGACCCTATTGCGCCGTTATTAAGCGGATAATATTTTAAATCCCATATACCGCGATAATTTCGTACTGGAGCGGAATTGGTATTGTGTTAATGTTTGTGGATGCAGGAAAACAGGTTGGAAGGATCCAACTGGATTCCTCAACAGTATTTATTTGATTATGGATATTTTGATATTCGTTGATTATCATATCGATATATGATGTCGTTGTTGTCGTGATTGACTATTTGGTATGTAGCATCATTGGACCAAATTTAGGAATTTTAAAAAGGATTTCAAAGTGATTTTTGAAAGTATACGTTTATAAAATATTTTTGGAATTGATTCATTTTAAATAAATAAACGATATAATTTTCATGTTATAAAAATTATGATTTTTTAGAAATACAGTTAAAGTTCGATTTTTGAGAAAATATGGGTTGATGATTTTATAAAATAGTTAAATTGGGATTTCTGAATTTATTATAAAAGTTGAAATATAGGATTTATAAAATTGATTATTTTATAAATCAAAATGGTGAAATTATAAAGGGGATTAAAGATGTTTTAAAAGAATAATAGTATAAATTGATTTATATAAAAGATTTATAAAATTGATAATTTATAAATGAAAATATTTGAATTATAAAACGAGTTTTTATAAGTGTTAGAATGAATTATGAATGGATTTCATAAATGAATGAAATTTATAGAATTATAAACGGTGAAGTTATAAATGGAATTTTATGAGCAGTAGGTTTATAAAATTTATAAAGTTATTGAAAGAATAGATTTGGATAAATAATTGAATCTTATAAGTTATAAGATTTATAATTATGAAGTTCAAAGGAATGATTTTGCAAACAAATAAATTATAAGTATTTCACTTATGATATGAACTTTTGTTTTATAATTGAGTTATAAATTGAATAGGTTAATAAAGGAATTTATAAAAGGAGTTGTTATAAAATAAATAGAAAAGGAATTTATAAACGTTGTTTTATAAATTCGCAAACAACTTATTTTAAGAAGTAAATTGTTGAAACCTATTAATGGAGTTATATTCACATTTTTGACTGTGAATGATCCTTTGAAACAAAATGAATAGAAATGATGAATTTGTTAACGTAGTATATTCACGTTTTTGAATAGTGAATAATATGTTAAAGAACTTGTTTTGAATGTGATGTTTTAAATAGAATTAAAACGATCTAACGATGTTTTAAAATGTGTTAAGATTCGAAACCATAGATTTCAACATTTATTGTTGAAATAGACGTTTTCGAGAAATAGAAGGAAATGGTGGACTATAACATTGTTGTTATAGTAAATGCTTTCCGAAAGGAAATGTTTTGTATAATATTGGGATTTATATATCTATTTTAATTTCGAATCCTTATACTAGTGATTTTGGGTTGTCGTAACGATGTTTTACGCAACATTCGTTTTGGCCCAAATAAATATGTTTAAGAGAATGTTTTCCTTAAAGAATGAAATATATACTTAATCTCGATTTAAGTACATTGGATATTTTCCAAGTGTAGAAAATAAATGGATTGAGAATTACTTAATAAGTAAGTATGGAAATGTTTTCCAATATAAAGTGAAACGTTTTGAGAATTTATCTTTTTGAAGATAAATTGAAATGAATAATTGAAGTCATATATTCATGAATATTTTAGAATGAAAATTCACTATGGAATTTATAAAAGAAAGTGGAAGTTGTTTAAAAATAAATATTGATTTATTTTTGAAGTGTGAAAACTATATATCTAGTAAAGATATCTTTGGGAAATAAATAATTTGGAAATTTTTTTGGAAACTGGTGATGTGTGCATATCCATTGATAGTTCAATAACCGACTATCAATATTTCCCTTTGAATGGGTAATTGATGTGATTTGTTTGAATTTGAATGCCACACTTATTTTTGAATAAGCGCTCACTATTCGGGTTAACCGGGAAAGGACCATGGGGTCGTATAACCCATTCTGAATATGTGATACGTCGTTATGAATTGCATTTGAAGATCGGTGTTGAAGACCGGGTATTTGCGAGAGCGATAGGATGACCTGTCGATTGACTCTGCACCGAGTTGCTCCGGTATTGAGTTCTCCATATGTGATGGGAAATCCGATCAGGATTGTGGATATCCGGATTGCAAGGACTTCTTTGTAAGTGCCTTCGGTTTTGTTCGATCCCGGAACAGACTTGTATGGATTGTATGTCTGACGTTACAAATTGAGATATAAAGCAGATTTCTTTCAAATATATTTCTGTTGGTGGCGGAGAATTTATTCTTTTAGCTTAACACCCTTCTCTGAGACGTACGAGCTCAGAGGTTATGTAGTTGAATGTTATCAGCGATATATTCCCAATTTGGTAATGTGACATGCTGAGTGTTGCTGTGAAATGATCATTTTGTTGATTATTTGTGATAGGATCATTTGTTTGATCGTCTATCCTGGTGATCATTTCTATGATCATTTGTTGACCCAAAGCATGGCTTTTGTATAAAGTATGTTTTTGTGGACGTGACTTCGTCGAGCCTCACACCCCGGGAATGGTCAAAACAGGAAAGATGCAGCAAGGTTATGAGGGGTAGAGCCCTTTAGGATATGTGCATTTCCTTCTGGAAAAGGGTGGTATCATGGTATGGAGCCCAGATGCTTACTCATGTTGAAAACACTTTATGATTGTGTGAATTGATTTCGAGCGCTCGGTTGAAAGGTCCCAAAGGACCGGGGATGGCATATTCGGTCAGTTGTTACTCAGTTAGGGGTAACCCGGCCTTGTGTTGGTAGAGATCCGGTTTGGTTCTCGGGGATGTCCATCCAGAGGCATTCTCATGTGGCAATGGGAAGTCCCTTGGCCTGATCATTCGTTGGAAATCCAATTCCCAATACGAAACCTCGTACGGTATTAGTTGTAGAACCTGCCATTTACTTATGGTGGTCACCACTGTTTAGATGGTAGCTATAGTAGGCATAGTTCGAAATGTCTATGCTGGCTAAGATTTATATTCTACTTTCGAAATGAATTTTTCTCTACACTATGCACTAGTAATAATATCAAATGTTCTTTTAATGCGTATCAAGCATCTTTGACTATCATAAGGAGAAATCTCCTCCGATTCTGCGTTTGCATTGTGTGTGTGTGCGGGAGGCCTTATGGTAGTGTCATTTTTAAAAGCATTGCGAATTGACTTTAAAAATATTCCCCTATTTTGATTTTAAAGATAAATAAACTGTTTTGAGTTCTCACACCAGTCATGCTTATGCTAGGTGATATGTGATGGGGGGTTCTCGCTTCGCGGTTTGGTGGCGAACGGGAGACTCTTACCCCCACACGTCCTCTTTACAGGGTTGGTTAGGCGAAGCCGTGACATTCGAAGGGTGGCCGTAAAAGCAAGTTTGGGGTATCACTGTGAGCCACGGTGGAGCTGGGATGGTTGAAAAGCCTACCGGTCGCTGCTGGCGGAAATGAGGTCCTTCACAGGTGGTATCGGAGCTTATGGTTAAGCGACAACCATGGTTCTGTTGGGTATTACTCATTAGAGATAGAGTCAGTAGTACTCTAGAATGAGTTTGAGTGTAATAATAGATATGAGAGCGTATTTTTAAGTGAATATAAAATTGTTTTATATTGTGATGATTGGTTTATTGAGTGGCATATGAACCTTCGTCAGCACGGTCTGTACAACTATGCCGAAGGGGTTTTATAAACACTTGAATAGAACAATTCGACACAATATTGTTTTTAAATTTGGTAAATGAAATAATTTTACCTTGATTATATTTTATATATAAAGGGATAATTTTTCAAAATTAATAAAGTGTATATAAGTTGATTGTTTAGTTGTTTGAATAATCTAAACAAGAGAATAATTGTATAAGCAAAAGAATTATAAGAATTGAATTATAATTAATGTGATTTACAATTGTGAAATAAACTTATATATATGAGAAGTGAAACTATATGAATATGAGTTGTAAATAAAAATGAATTTAAAGTAAAATGAAATATAACTTAAGAGATGTTGAATGAAGTTGATATTGGTATCAAAGTAAATTAATAAAGTTAAGTGATAGATGTGAACTTAGATTATGTAAATGAAATTCAACTTTTGTAATTGAATTGAATGAATGGATAAAATGTTAATCAATTAAATGTGAATAATTGATATGGAATAATGAATATAGGTGTTAATTCATTAAAATCTAATGTTATTGGAAGTTGAATAGTTGAATGAAAATCAATTAATTAATATACATTGATTGTTATATGGTTGTTAGTTGATTGATTGTATATAATTCATTAAGTGTTAATGAAATTGAGTTAATGAAATTGAAAGCTAAAGTAATTGGAATTCAATTGGAAGTTAAGTGAATCTTAAGTAAAATTGAATTTGATTTGGAAGTGTACCAACTTGAATATGAATTAGTGAATATAAACTAATTGAAAATAAATGCTAGTAAATCCAATGTTAATGAATCAAATGTGATTTAAATTGAAAACCATTTCATTGAATATCAATGAGAATATGAATGAATATTTATTGGTTATGAATGTTAGTTGGATGATAGTTGGTTGATGTTTGCATTTATTGCTTTTACTACATTTGCTATGTTGACATATATAGTTATTATGTTGCTATATGTTGTATATTGATACTATTGTCTATATGCATGATTCTCATGTTGTTTGTTGAGTGATTAGTAGGTGCGGATCGCGTTTGCTTCGCATTTGGAGCTCGCTTTCGCGCTATATTAGCCGTATATGCTTGCTAATAAAATATAAGGTACATATCTCGGATTACATATCATACTTTTATACTTTTTCCCTTCGGGATGCCTCATTACTTGATGAGATGTATATTTGTGATATATATACTGTCATTTTTTTTTCGGATCGAGCCGCGCAAAGGAGACTATGGCGAATTTTTTCGAAAATTTAAGGCGTTAGAAAAAATTTGAGAAAATTTGGAAATTTTTTGAAAACTTTAACTTTGATTTGGAATTGAAAGTTAAACAATAGTAATTGTTTTGAAAAGATAACTAAGTATGATTTGAAACTTAGTAAAGTTTTTATAAGAAGTTTAAACTATGGATTTATGGAAAATTAATAGATTCTATAACTTTTCTTACTTGTTAATTTCGAGGACGAAATTCTTTTAAGGGGGGAAGATTGTAACGACCAAGAATTTTAATTATTTAAAATTTGAATATTTAATTAATTTTAAATATTAATAAGTGAATTTATAAGTCGAATAACTTTTATTTCGAATAATTGGATTTAATTGGATAATTAAATCGATAATTTAATATGTTAAATTATGGAAATAATTGAAAATTGAGTTAAATATGATTGTAAATGAGTTGGAAAATTTTATTTTATCATGTTGGAGTTAGAATGATATCTTAGAACTTTTAAAATCAAATTAAAAGTTAATTTGTGAAAAATTGAATATTTTAATATTTAATCGACTAGTGAAAATAGCCAATTTTTGAACAGTCTCAGAATTAGACGAAACTAGTTTCATTGGATCCGTAATAGTTAGTTATTACCGGATTTCAATTTTCGTGTCAATCGGAGTTATCATTTGATCGTGGCAGCTCGAAACGCATCGAATTATTTTTTATTTTAATTTGGCGTGTTAAAATATCCATTTTTCAAAAAGTCTCGGATTTCGACGAAACCAGTTTCATCAGATCCGTAATGTGATATTATTGTAAGGTTTCAAATTTCTTGTCAATTGGATTTACCGTTTGTCCGGTATAAATTAAAACGCCTAGAAAATCGTTTAAATCGGTTTAATTTAAATTGAACGTTTATAGCCATAACTCGCACAGATGTCCGAATTAGCTTTCGAAACCTGTTCCATTGTGTCCGAAACGTGGGGTAAACCCTAGAAACGCTGCTTACGGCGCGTGAATCGGAGTTCGGAATTTCCGGAATGAATAGTGTCGTTCGTTCTTCTATAAATAGCCCCTCCATTCACAAATAAATAAAAAAAATAAAATCTAAAACCCTAGCCGCCTCAGCCTAAACCAATGGCCGAAAACTTCCATACTTCCCCCTCTCTTTTCTTCAAATCCGTGAAGCAATCCCACAAACTTTCAACTAGAGAAACATAGACCTCCTCGAGATCTTTAAAACCAACGGCTACGATCTAAAATAAGTTAGCGGATCATCGGCAAATTGCTTTCAAAGGAGCCGGCTTTAGGCACGTTTTTCTATGCCATGGTGCAACCGAGCTCCACCATACTCGGGCTGTGGGTGGAGTGGGGGCGTGCGCCCGAAATGGAGGTGGTTGATCGAGGTGGAGGGGCTCGTAGTTGATCGCGTGTTTAGGGTTTTATGTACGTGGTGGGTTCGGCTAATTCCTGGGTGCACGAGTGAGTTTGAGAAGGAGAAGGAGGGAGGGGACGCACGGTTCAGATTGCAGTGGCTAGAGATCTACGGTGATGATTAACTTAGGTTTGAAATTAAATAGAAATTGTTGTAATTTAGTTATAAAAATTCGTTTAAACTTCAAAAATCCATAACGTTTTCATACGAGGTCGAAAACGCGCGAAACCAGTTGCGTTGGAATCGTATGGACGAGCACTACGCGATGGAGTTGGATTGGAGTCGTTTGGAGTTAGCGAGAATTTTGGGTAAAATTAAACGTCCGTTTAATTTTATTCGAAATAAATCGCTAAAACGGAATTGAAATCAAGGTGAGAACTTCTCACTCAATCGAATCAGTTTCGATATTATTTTAAATAGTTAGATTTAAAATATTTGAATGCAAGTTTGAATGATGATTGTTATCTATTGATTGTTAAAATAGACATTATGCGCCGTTAGTAAGCGGATGTTATTTATTAAAAACATATACTGCGAATATTTCATAAACAGTGAAATTGGTATTATATATAATAGCAATATATATATATATATATAGTCATATGTATATATCGCAGTTATTGATTTCCCGCATTTGTATAGCGGATGAGACCCTATTGCGCCGTTATTAAGCGGATAATATTTTAAATCCCATATACCGCGATAATTTCGTACTGGAGCGGAATTGGTATTGTGCTAATGTTTGTGGATGCAGGAAAACAGGTTGGAGGGATCCAACTGGATTCCTCAACAGTATTTATTTGATTATGGATATTTTGATATTCGTTGATTATCATATCGATATATGATATCGTTGTTGTCGTGATTGACTATTTGGTATGTAGCATCATTGGACCAAATTTAGGAATTTTAAAAAGGATTTCAAAGTGATTTTTGAAAGTATACGTTTATAAAATATTTTTGGAATTGATTCATTTTAAATAAATAAACGATATAATTTTCATGTTATAAAAATTATGACTTTTTAGAAATACAGTTAAAGTTCGATTTTTGAGAAAATATGGATTGATGATTTTATAAAATAGTTAAATTGGGATTTCTGAATTTATTATAAAAGTTGAAATATAGGATTTATAAAATTGATTATTTTATAAATCAAAATGGTGAAATTATAAAGGGGATTAAAGATGTTTTAAAAGAATAATAATATAAATTGATTTATATAAAAGATTTATAAAATTGATAATTTATAAATGAAAATATTTGAATTATAAAACGAGTTTTTATAAGTGTTAGAATTAATTATGAATGGATTTCATAAATGAATGAAATTTATAGAATTATAAACGGTGAAGTTATAAATGGAATTTTATGAGCAGTAGGTTTATAAAATTTATAAAGCTATTGAAAGAATAGATTTGGATAAATAATTGAATCTTATAAGTTATAAGATTTATAATTATGAAGTTCAAAGGAATGATTTTGCAAACAAATAAATTATAAGTATTTCACTTATGATATGAACTTTTGTTTTATAATTGAGTTATAAATTGAATAGGTTAATAAAGGAATTTATAAAAGGAGTTGTTATAAAATAAATAGAAAAGGAATTTATAAACATTGTTTTATAAATTCGCAAACGACTTATTTTAAGAAGTAAATTGTTGAAACCTATTAATGGAGTTATATTCACATTTTTGACTGTGAATAATCCTTTGAAACAAAATGAATAGAAATGATGAATTTGTTAACGTAGTATATTCACGTTTTTGAATAGTGAATAATATGTTAAAGAACTTGTTTTGAATGTGATGTTTTAAATAGAATTAAAACGATCTAACGATGTTTTAAAATGTGTTAAGATTCGAAACCATAGATTTCAACATTTATTGTTGAAATAGATGTTTTCGAGAAATAGAAGGAAATGGTGGACTATAACATTGTTGTTATAGTAAATGCTTTCCGAAAGGAAATGTTTTGTATAGTATTGGGATTTATATATCTATTTTAATTTCGAATCCTTATACTAGTGATTTTGGGTTGTCGTAACGATGTTTTACGCAACATTCGTTTTGGCCCAAATAAATATGTTTAAGAGAATGTTTTCCTTAAAGAATGAAATATATACTTAATCTCGATTTAAGTACATTGGATATTTTCCAAGTGTAGAAAATAAATGGATTGAGAATTACTTAATAAGTAAGTATGGAAATGTTTTCCAATATAAAGTGAAACGTTTTGAGAATTTATCTTTTTGAAGATAAATTGAAATGAATAATTGAAGTCATATATTCATGAATATTTTAGAATGAAAATTCACTATGGAATTTATAAAAGAAAGTGGAAGTTGTTTAAAAATAAATATTGATTTATTTTTGAAGTGTGAAAACTATATATCTAGTAAAGATATCTTTGGGAAATAAATAATTTGGAAATTTTTTTGGAAACTGGTGATGTGTGCATATCCATTGATAGTTCAATAACCGACTATCAATATTTCCCTTTGAATGGGTAATTGATGTGATTTGTTTGAATTTGAATGCCACACTTATTTTTGAATAAGCGCTCACTATTCGGGTTAACCGGGAAAGGACCATGGGGTCGTATAACCCATTCCGAATATGTGATACGTCGTTATGAATTGCATTTGAAGATCGGTGTTGAAGACCGGGTATTTGCGAGAGCGATAGGATGACCTGTCGATTGACTCTGCACCGAGTTGCTCCGGTATTGAGTCCTCCATATGTGATGGGAAATCCGATCAGGATTGTGGATATCCGGATTGCAAGGACTTCTTTGTAAGTGCCTTCGGTTTTGTTCGATCCCGGAACAGACTTGTATGGATTGTATGTCTGACGTTACAAATTGAGATATAAAGCAGATTTCTTTCAAATATATTTCTGTTGGTGGCGGAGAATTTATTCTTTTAGCTTAACACCCTTTTCTGAGACGTACGAGCTCAGAGGTTATGTAGTTGAATGTTATCAGCGATATATTCCCAATTTGGTAATGTGACATGCTGAGTGTTGCTGTGAAATGATCATTTTGTTGATTATTTGTGATAGGATCATTTGTTTGATCGTCTATCCTGGTGATCATTTCTATGATCATTTGTTGACCCAAAGCATGGCTTTTGTATAAAGTATGTTTTTGTGGACGTGACTTCGTCGAGCCTCACACCCCAGGAATGGTCAAAACAGGAAAGATGCAGCAAGGTTATGAGGGGTAGAGCCCTTTAGGATATGTGCATTTCCTTCTGGAAAAGTGTGGTATCATGGTATGGAGCCCAGATGCTTACTCATGTTGAAAACACTTTATGATTGTGTGAATTGATTTCGAGCGCTCGGTTGAAAGGTCCCAAAGGACCGGGGATGGCATATTCGGTCAGTTGTTACTCAGTTAGGGGTAACCCGGCCTTGTGTTGGTAGAGATCCGGTTTGGTTCTCGGGGATGTCCATCCAGAGGCATTCTCATGTGGCAATAGGAAGTTCCTTGGCCTGATCATTCGTTGGAAATCCAATTCCCAATACGAAACCTCGTACGGTATTAGTTGTAGAACCTGCCATTTACTTATGGTGGTCACCACTGTTTAGATGGTAGCTATAGTAGGCATAGTTCGAAATGTCTATGCTGGCTAAGATTTATATTCTACTTTCGAAATGAATTTTTATCTACACTATGCACTAGTAATAATATCAAATGTTCTTTTAATGCGTATCAAGCATCTTTGACTATCATAAGGAGAAATCTCCTCCGATTCTGTGTTTGCATTGTGTGTGTGTGCGGGAGGCCTTATGGTAGTGTCATTTTTAAAAGAATTGCGAATTGACTTTAAAAATATTCCCCTATTTTGATTTTAAAGATAAATAAACTGTTCTGAGTTCTTACACCAGTCACATGACTGACTCGGAGTTTATTGTTTTCCTTCCTAAACTCTGGGTGCCCACCCATTTCCACACGGGCAGTCAAGAGTTAAGGTTTATCAGGATATTCTGGAGTTGCTGGAGGCAAGCTGGATGGCATGGCGTATTACTAGTTTATATAGTATTTCTTTTTCCGCTGTTTGATGTTGTTTGTTGTTGTTGTACACTCTGATGTAATGATGATATGATGTGATGTAATGTAATAACTGATATAGTTCTTTGTTTAAAGATTATTCATTTATCTATTATATGTTTTCCGCTGCGATTGTGAGATTCTGATATTGTTCTGCTATTTTCTGTTCCGTTCTATTTTCTATTTTCTTTCCTCCCCATTTTCTATCTTCTTATCTCTTCTTCTATACTGTTTTCTTTTTCTTAAACATTGAGAATTCGTATTTCTGTTCATCTTGAATTAATCTACTGGAGATTAGTGTATATTCAAGGAGTACGGATTTACGGGTCTTCACAGGAATAGTTTAAGATGCGTGGTTGTCTAATTTATGTTATGATCATAAGTTTCATAAAGTCAAAAATGAAATAGTTTTATGTAAGCATAAAGACAGTTCATGAAATGTTTTTAAATGCCTATTCTGTTGCACTAAGAAGCAATTATTATTTCAAGAAATAAAATTTTGTGTGAGTTAAGAGTATATAGGTAAGATATGCCCATGAGATATCTTGTATACACTACCCAAATGAGTTTAGGACTGATCAACAGTAGGGTTCAGAGGCAATAAAAATGGACGTGGATATGATTTGAAACTCTAACATTAAAACTAATTACATAAGACAAAATAAAATTAACCAAGTCTTAAACAAACATTATTGATTAAAATGTCTAGAAAGAATTCTCGTACACTAAAAGAGAAACTATGAGTTTCTTATCAATGTATAGAAAAAGGATTGTCAGTAGTAATAATTTTCCCATTAGTCAATAAGCCATGAAGAGTATAGACTCTACCATATGGCTTAATGCTTTAAGTCCAAAACGGATTCATGAACAGTATTGAAATACGATTTTGTTAGTTATACTCTGTAATGACCCACAAATTCAACACTGCAAAATATTAAATTGATTAAAAGTAAATCTTTAATAAAAGGGTGAATTGAGTATCATACTTATAACTATTGCAAAGGTCATTCCAAAACGATCAATTTGATACAAAATTTGATAGTTTTGGAGTTACAGTTTAAAAGGTGCCGACTTAATTAGCCTAAAAGGTTTGCGCCTACGACACATAATTTTCAATGTCATAATTCTAAAAATAAATATTTAGTGTAGTTAGTTAAGAGAATAGACTTTACTTCAAGAGGCTGTGGGTTTGGATCCTTATTAGCGACAAATTTTTGAATAAATAAAAAAAAGTATTGTAAGTTGTATAGTTAAAATATGTACATATATACATGTACATATATAGGAAAAAAATGTATATATGTATGCTCCTATATGTGTTTATATATAGTTAATATGATGTAGATATATACAAATTTGGTAAATATGGGTAAATTTAAATTGTATGAATTATGGGTATCTTAAATATGTATATGTCTATGAATATACATATAATCAGTTTGATGGATTTATTACATATATCTTAATTATTGAACACACATACACTTATGCATATACATATATATATAATTGGTTGTATAGTAATTTCAAATATATTGGGAAATTAGTTGCGCAGGCTAGCAATTGATTGTATATTAACTTCACATATTGAGGTAAATTAAAAGCTTAGATTAGCAATTGATTATGCATTAATTGACATATATCCCTTTTTGAATCTATATATATAACTTGTTTGTGCATTGTTTTCATGTGTTGTGGGAAACTAGAAAATATGATTGTAATTCTATGTTTAGAGTTTCCAGTTATGGGGATAATATGCACGTATGTATTTGGTGTAAAAAAGCATATACATATATGTTTTATTCTTTATATCTCGATTATGGAATTTTATTCAAAATTTGAATGTATATTTGTTTACTAAGCAAGCATTATGGGAAACTAATTGCTTCGATACTAATTAATTTTACATTGATTGGAATTGTAAAAGTTACTCTATTTATTCCTAAGTTATTAGAAATAAAAGGAGAAATAATCAAAATAAACATATTCCTTCCTCCTTCCTCTCATCTTCCTCCTTACATAACTATCATTATATATATATATATATATATATATTTAAAAGGAAGTAACCATTGTTCTACAGTTCTTATTCCCTTCTTAATTCAAAAAGTATAGAATCTATTTCATAAGAGAATAGTAAATGAAAAAAATGGAGGGCTAGGATTCACTCAACAATGCGTACGCGTGGATTTTGAAAGCGATTTGGATTATAATGGAATAAGAAAATGCTATACATCATTGACTTGAAACAAATATAAGTCAATCATCATATGAGGTGAGTTCTTTCTCATTTTAGCCCTTATGTATTATTTACAATTTAAACCCTGGATCTTCTAATCTTTGTTTCATTAATATAAGAACTCTGATTCATGTGCAGTTTCTTTTGTCTGACTCATGGTGGAATTTTGGACGATTTGGAACTATCTTTATTTATTTTGGAGACTACTGAAAAAATGCATTGGTATGGTTAATTTAATTTAATTAATTGAATTCTTAACTATAAATAGATATTTATCGATGGAAAATTATAATTACTGATACATGTTGTGATAATTATCAATATTGTGACTATTTTGGATATGTTATGCCATGTCAATTATTTGTTGTTGAATACTGTGTTATTGTACATTTGATTGTAATCAATTGTTTATTTAAGTTTTGGATGTAATTGATTAATATAAAATGGATGAAATTGGTTAGATTGGATAAATGATAAATAATGTGATTTATGGATTTTGTATATTGTTTGGAAATATTAGTATTTAAATGAAATAAAACGAAATTAATTGGAGAATTTAATAAGGTTATTATTATGAATTTCTAAGGAAATCGATATATAATAACAAAGAATATACTTTAAAATTATTTGGGATGTTTATTATTACTATTATTATAATTCAGTAAAGTGAGATCTTATAAATAATAATATTGTTATTATGAAAAATACACTGTTTTAAGATAAATAGTAATGAATTGATTTTTCAATATATTAAAAAGATTCAATATGAATATTATTACTTTGATGAGAAATAATAATCTTATAGATTGAAAGGTAATTTGACAAAAATATTATTTTTGATATAAAATGCAATATTTGAGAAGATTTGAAGTAATGAGATTACAACAAAATATTTTGAAGTATATTATCAATTTAAGAGAATTACTGCTGTTTTTTAAGTAAATGAAAAGGAAACATTATAATAAATGATAATAAAACAATTTTATACTTAAAAGATTAATTAATGCAAATATATTACTTGGATGGTTGTTCATTCCTATTTAAATTATTACATAATATGTTGTTCAACGATGATGGGATCGCACTAAAGACGTTTATGCGAGATTTTACCATTATTACTATTAGACGATGAAAAATTAACTATGGTTGCATGGCGATTGAGGTTGTGTTACTAATGTTATCTGGATTAGTACACATTTAATAACTGATTTTTTGATACCGTTGACACCAAAAATGATTTAACGCCCAAGAACCTAAAGAAATATTGAGATCTAGCAAAAATTAATAGAAAAGTAGAGAGTACGTCAGAATTTAATAGTGATTCAGCAATCTTTGGCTTACATCCATGATAGTTTATTAATTATTTGATTGAGAGTTGGTAGTACAAGGGATTGGCAAGTTCTTAAAGCCTGGAACTACCAACAATGTCCGCTATTGTAACTATGTAGAGGAGAGATAGGAGATGAAGAAGACAAAGTGTCAAAAAGTCCTATTTCTACAGCCATGGGTTTTGTATTTATGGGGAATTGGCAATGGAAATGGAGGCCCACTAAACATCATGTCCAGATCCATATCCAAGTGCACAAGAGAGGAAAGGAGGACCCAGTCACCAATTAAATCCACTCAGTACCGAGTGGTTCCACCCAGTACCGCCAAGTTCTAATGGCGGGATACTTCCCTTCTTCTTTCGCTTGGCCTTCTACCTCTACTTCAGTATATTTCGAGTACTTCTCCTTGAAGATTGTGTTATTTCCAAACATATCACTTGTCCTTATCTTTTTTCTTCATTTTCTTCCATAAAATCCTTAGAGTCGTGCTTTATTCTTTGAGAAAAGCTCCCCTTGATGATCACCTGAGTTAAAACGTCACATGTTAGAGGTTTTGGGGGTCCCACGGGCAATAAAAAGAGGTTGGTATCGAGCGGTAGGGATCGCTATCAAATGGTCCTTTGTGGTCCAATGCCTTTGTAATTTCTCGACTGTGTCCTTCTTGCACTTCTATGTAAGTTTCCAAGTTCCTTAATCTTTCCATCTTCATCTTAATGTTCCAGCTTCCGTTGAAAGTATGCTTGGACAAAATGTCCGATAATATTTGCTTTCCAGAGTATGCTTCATTAAGAACAAAGAGTGCTTTGGAATAAGACGAGCATTAACCACTATCCTTCCATTTCAATTTGTCGTTCGAGAGTTGCTTCAAAGCATTGCCTTTATTTCGTAGATATCGATCCAATTTCTTCATGTGGTAGAAATCCCATTCTCCGTGCTGAGGACATGATCCATGTTTTGGAGATTGTTCCTTAAATCAACCAAGCATGCCTTTCTTTTTTCAATAATTTCTCCTAATTTTTGGTCAAAACATTCATGTCGGTATCGAGTGGTTCCTCTCGGTGCCGAGCCCTTTTGCTCATCACTAAGCATTAAATATTCAACACTCAGAAAATTCTATCCGCTCCCTCATTTCGTAATCAACTTCCATGTTTCCTTAGTTTGCACCCGACCACCTTTCCAAAGTAGCTTCCTCGACTTGGACCTATCTCTGTCGAATCCTCAATGCTGCAAACGACTTCCTAAAATCGTTGCCAATTCCAGAAGGTCGTCGTTGTTACTAGAAGACCGTTCATCAACCTCAAAGCCTTGCCACCGACCGATTTTCAGATCATCTTGACCCTGATCGCTTCTTCTTTTACAAATTCGAAGGTGGGTTATGGTAAACTCGATTAGGTGGAACCGAGAGGCTTGCCATTAGTTGCGCCGAGGTTGCCGCCGTTGATGGCGATTGCTCATTTGACATTTTGGTAAGGGATTGGTTGGGAAAACCCTGTCTCTTTCAAGGTTGTTCCCGTGTCCAACCTAAAGTGCACTTGGGTTCGACATGAGACGAGCTCGGGAAAGACGATCGATCAGCGCAACTTTAGTTCCTACATTTTCCATATGCTTTGGTTTGCTTGACCGATCTTCTATTTTAGTTTCAATAGGACGGTCCACTTTCCATGGAACAACCATAATGAGTAAGTTCCAGCACATGAATTCCCAGTTCCATAGTTAAGCAAGTACATTCGCTGCACTCTCTGCGTTCCTATATAAGAATTTTTTTTACAGCGCTTTGGAAAATGTTTCTGTTATCGATTATCCGACGGTAACGAGCAAGGTCTATTGCACTGTTCCGTTGTGCCGCATGAGCGAGCTATCTACATAGGATGGTCTGTTTGGTGAGATATGGGACTTACACTGCATAGAATAACACTTCCACTTGCCCTGGTCGACTCTTAGTATTTGATTGGTCAACGCATGTTGATATCCGTTGGGTTCTAGGCTTCGGTCATATGGGTTTAATATTTTAAATAAACATACCTGACCGTGTTGAATACCAAGTTTTCTATCCAGACTGACATATCAATCTCCTTGCTTCCGAACCGATGCTGGGACATCAACTTCTCCTAAAGCCAGGTCAACCATGGCTCAAACATCTACTTTTAGTCTTTTACACCTCCTGCCACCAAACGAACGATCACTACAGAGCTATGTAGGATTGTCGCCCCACACCACGAGCTACCTCCTCCAGTACACGAATATATTAGCCTTCGAGTTCACGATGACTGTGATGAACACCCTATATCATCAGCACCTAATATAACTATATAGTGTGCTACTGGCATGCTTGGCTGATGTAGGACGATCATAAAGAGTTGTAAAAGAAATAAATACATCATAGAATCAGTCGTATATCTCACAATGGATGGAATAAAATATAATATACATTACAGATATAAAACAAGAGAGACTGTAATAACTATATGAACCAGATATCAGAGCAGAGATACGAAAATTATACAACATAACAATAAAATTTATGCAAAATGAAAATAAACTCAGATAAACTACCTTATAATAGCAGCAAACACTGCCAAGGCTCCACAGTGTTGCACAGCCAAAGAAGCATAATATCCATATATAATACAAGAAGCTCCATCCCACTCTCCTCTACACTGCACTACATACAGTAAGACCATTCTATCTAGTCTACTCATTTAAGAGTACCAGTGATAATAAGAAGCAAAATATAAAAACTCAAGTTAGATAATAGTCTGGTGTGGGCGATAAATAAATCTCAAAATACCATACAAGTCGATATAGTAAGGAACAAGGGTAAATGAACCATAATGGACCTATCCCTACAACCAAAGAGTTAGCACATAACTAACATATTATGCTACTCTGTGAATATTAAAGGTATACTGCAAACTAAGTATGATGACAGATTCTCGTGTTTACCTATCTCAAATACTTACCTCTAAATACATCCCTAGAGTGATAGACTACTGAAGAAAACAATCATAGCAACTATAGCATCTATCAAATAATTCTCACTATCACTCAATATGCTGTAGACATATGATAACTTGTATGGCCTTTCACTTACCCGAGATTAATGGAAGTCCTCATTTTATATGTTCTTGCCTTTAGCCCGAAGCTGATACTAGACCCATTCTGTCGGTCCACGGTATACGAATCCAAACAATAGATTTAGGATATCCAAATAAAGTACCCTTGAGCGTCCTTATAATAACCCTACTTTTGAGTACATCAGAAAACGCTCCAAGTACCAACGATCCATTAGCACACGTATCGAAGCCCTTTCCTTACTCCATTTTATTTCCATTATTCTCAAGGAACCATTCCACATTCCTTTACTCCATGATAGAGTCGTTCAAAATTTTATCCACAGGTCACCGTTCCTAGATCCTGCCTTTTGTAGATAACCATCCTCACGACACCTTTCAATACCGAGCCTCCACCATTGGAACCTAATCCATTCATCATTAAGTTTCCATCACCGATGTCCTGAAGCTATCATCACGCCACTATATTTCCATCAAACCCCAAGAAAACAAACAACTTCAGCATGATCTGTAGAGCCCTTACTTCCCTTCCCGAAGGTTTCACCCCGACTACGTCAAAATAAACCTATCGATACCGACCAAAAGCCGTCGGTACCAAATATGGTCCTTCACCAAAATTCTTATCCTTCTTCTACCTGAATTCCTTCCCTTCTAATGCTCCATCTTCTAAGTGCTTAGACCCTGACCAGTCTTGGTACCGACTCCTCCAAATCCCTCAGTACCATGTCCAACACCTAGCCAAATTTGGGCATTTGGCTTCTATGCATTACTCCTATCCCAACCCAAAGCACCAGCTCCCATTGAGAGGTTTTCCATTAACCAGTAGCTCTCAGTACCAACTCCTTCATTTAGCTCCAATCTTGATGCGACTAGAATAATGGGCTCCTGCCATGCTCCAAAGCTCCTCCTCCAATTTTCATCCATGCCAACAACCTTTTCCTTTGATTCATCAATTTGACCACCTCTTTCCTAACTACCTAAAAGTACTAGAAAACCACATCAAAGTACAAAAACAAATATGAAATATCATCTATATGTATCCATACACGTATGCAATTCAAAAAAACATGGTTATCAAACAAATCCTATTCTAGGTCTAACCTTGACACCAGCATAATAATATGAACAAAAGAGGTTGCAAACCCATTTAAAGACCATTTTAAAACCATTAAATTTCTACCATAAACATATATGAAAATGTGATTAAAGATAGAGAACAGTTTAGGTTCAAAATCATGTTAAAAACTTCATTTTAACTACAAAAACATGCATCATACAGTGAGGGATCAAGAACCATTTACCAATTACCTAAAATACTGATTTCTTCCCTTATAACTGAAGTGGACAGGAAAGGAGATAAATGCAAACCAGCTAAAAATAAAAATCTTCAATTCATCTATGCTAATTACCTTATTAATAATGACTTGACTAAGATTAGTAAGTAAAATAGATGATATTTGAAGAGATTAGGGTAATCGGAGCTTTGAGCTATTTTGAAAAAGATGGAAATGACTTAGATCTATCTCAATGGCCTTCCCATAGCATAATTTTCGAGATGGATTAGTGGTCTAAGTATGGGCTTAGTTAATACCCACTAATGTAGGCCAGTAGTAACCAAAACTTAAAAAACTATAAATTTCAAATGGTAAGTTCATTTTTCTTTTATGACCGCTCTATGGAATGGAAAACCAACATCCTGAAGCAATGGAAGTAGTTTGAGACCCTAACTAGGCTCCAACCAAAAGATATAGTCCAAACAAGATTTTCAGGGTTAAAATAATCACATAAGAATTCGACAAAAATCATCGATATGGAAAATGTCCCTACGAGTCATTTTGCAAAATTATAGAGTCATATGACCTCATATAAATAGAATAAATTATTTGACGATCCTCTAAGAAGTAAAATATGCGATGCCACACTCCCCCGATTCAGGAATTTCGGCTCCAAAATCCCTAAATAAGTCAAAAATAGTCAAACACGGTTACCGTGCATGGGTAACAATTATGTGCAACAATCGTACATATCAACCAAGTAGCCATGCAATTAATAATATAGATAAACTTATCCTAGCATGCGACATACTAATCTATTCTATATGATACCAAAGGTGAAAGTAAAAATGATAAACTCTGGATACGTGGCCCTCATACTCTTCTCAGTTTCCCATGTGTAATTGCCTTCACTTTTGCCCCATTGAACCTTCACTAACTCCATGGTCTTCCTCCTAAGCGTTTTCATATCATGTCCGATAATACAAATTGGCCTACGATCTCAAAGAATCTAGGTCAATCTCGATATAATCATGTTGATTAGGTGCAGTTTTTGTGTCTGAGTCATGCACAAACTTCCGTAGATGAGAAACAAGGAAGACGTTGTGCATGCCCTTAATCTTCTAAGGTAAGCGATCCTATATGCTAGGTTCCCAATCCTCATGGCTATTGAAAAAGGACCTACGAACCTCGATGCCAACTTTCCTTTACTACCGAATCGAATAACATTCTTTAAAGGAGAAATCTTCACGAACAACGTAGCGCTGATAGAAAATTCCTAATCTCTATATCTTCTATCACCATAGCTCTTTTGTCTATTCTGAGTGGCTCTTATTTGTTCTCGAATGATTTTTATCTTCTTCAAGATTTCTTTAATCATATTTAGCCTAAGTACCAGTTTTTCACTCGCTTTCCACCAAAATGAGGAAGCGTTACATGGTCGGTCATATAGTGCTCCGTAAAATGCCATACAGATACTGCACTGATAATTATCATTGTATGCGAATTCTACCTAATACATGTGATCATCCCACGAGCCTTCGAAATTGAGAATGCAAGCTCAGAAGAGAACTTCCAATATATGATTTACTCTCTCAATCTACCCATCTATTTTCATGTGGTAAGCTGTACTGAGATGCAGCTTGCTCCTTAATGGGTCTTGTATGTTCTTCCGAAACCCACTAGTGAATAACGGGTCTCGGTCACTCCTAATCTCTTTGACACATCACGAAACCATAATATCCACTACATATACCATTCAGCCAATTTGGATGCCGTTCTAGTAGACTTGATGGGTATGAATTAAGCACTTTCATTTATCTATCGATTATGACTCAAATGCTATCGTACCTTCAACTAGTCCTATGCAATTCATTGATGAAGTCCACTGACATTTGCTCCCATTTCCAGTCGGGAACTTCAAGCGATTGTAATAATATGCTTGGCTTTCTCTGCTCCCCCTTCACCAACTGGCAGTTCATACACTACGAGATAAATGTCCCAACATTATTCTTCATTCCCTTCCAATAATGGGTCTACTTCATATCACGGGACATCTTATTACCGTTGGCATATATACTCAACATAGAATGGTGGCATTCTCATAGCACCCATCTCACAATCCATCAACATCAGTGACAAACAATCTCCCATCCTTACAGGGCCAACCTTTTCAATCGAGTCCTTATTGCTTCATATCTTCAGACTCCACTCCTCTTTCTATTTTTTCCATGATCTCTGCTAGTCTGGCATCTTGCCTCTGACTAGTACCGATTTTCTCAATCAAAGTAGGTCTGATCATCAAACTTGCCAACATCTTTGGATCTAACTCCCAATGAGGCCTAAAATCATTGCCAAAAATGTATTCCAACCGCTTCCACTCTAGGAGCTTCGCTCCCAAACCGGAATTTATTATACTCAATGTATTGGTGATCGAATTTCCCTTACTAGGCTTATAGGAGATGTCAGAGTCATAGGAGGCAAAGAATTCCAACCATCAATGCTGGCGAAGGTTTAGATCCTTCTAAAAGAAAAGGCACTTCAAGGATTTGTGGTTCGTGAACAGTTTGAACCTTTCTCCTAATAAGTAGTGCATGCAAATCTTTAACGCAAACACTATTGCTACCAACTCCAAAACATGAGTAGGATACTTCCACTTATATGGCTTCAGATATTGACTAGCATACATGACAACCTTTCCCTTATGCACCAATGCCGCACATAATCCACTAGCATAGGCGTATGCGTATACCGTTATCTTCTCATTCCTACTCGGAATGGTCAATACTGGTGCACTCATCAACCTCTCATCCAGAATCACAAATGCATGCTCGCACTTCGCATTCAAAATAAAAGTTTGATTCTTCTTCGATAAATTGGTCAATAGCACGACTACCTTTGAGAAGTCTTTGGTAAAGCGCCTATAATATCCCACCAATCCTTGGAAACTCCTCAAATTAGTAGCATTCTTGGACCGGTTCCAGTCCTGAACCACTGCCACCTTTGCGGGATCAGTTATAATACCTTGCCCCGAGACGACATGATCCAAGAATCTCATTTCTCTATCCACAAGCAACACTTTGAAAACTTCGCTCTCAATTTGTTCTTCCTCTACACTTTAAGCATAATCCTTAAGTGTGTCTTGTGTTCCTTCTCTAACCTAGAATAGATTATAATATCATCCATAAACACAAATACGAACTTATTTAGCCTCCCTAATGACACGGTTCATGAAATCAATAAAGTATGCAAGAGCATCGGTTAGCACTAATGACATAACCAACCACTCATAGCAACCAGATGGCATATGAAACATGGTGATCAACACATTTACCGTCTCTATTCTCAACTGGTGAAATCCAATTGCCAAATCTAATTGGGAGAACACCTTCGCACCATGGAGCTGATCGAATAAGTCATCTTTACATAGGAGTGGATACTTTTTCTTTTTTGTCACCTTATTTAGCTCATGGTAATCTACACACAACCTCAGAGAGCCGTTTATAGGTGCGCTTCACTTAGATGTGCTCCTACGAATGAACCCTCTCTTCAATAGGTCATTTACTCACACCTCCAAATCCTTTTGCTCTCTGGGTGCTATATGCCTCAAAGACATCACAATCGATCTAGCATCCTTGACTAAGTCTATACAAAACTCAATTTATCGGTGCGATAGTAATTTGTTCATCTCCTTAAACATATCAGGATGCTCTCTAAATATAGGCATTGACGACAACCCATCTTGTGGAACCACGAGCGAATATATAAAGCTAAACATAACCCATCCTCCAAAAGTAGCCAATCACTGTCCTCCGCCCCTCCACAGCCCCGATCTTAATCAATAACTTTGTGCAATCCACTACCACCGCATACTTCATTAACCAGTCCATCCCTAAGATAATCCTGAACCCAACAAAATTTAAAACAAAGAAATCACAAACAAAAGAGCATCCACAACTTGATAAGACCAAACCACAAAAAACCATATACATGCTACTGGAGCCTCCAATAGGGTTCGTCACAATCAAAGGTTGGTTAAATATTTTAGGTTTAAATCCCAATCTATCTACAAGGTCACTAGATATGATGGAATATAACGCCCCATTGTGGAATAAAACATATATGAGACCATAATAAATGGCAAGCATACCTTGAATAACAATGCTCTTCCCCTTCCCCTTCATCGATGGAGCACTCAACCAAGTCGGAACAACATCCAAAAGCATGTCCGTTCATAACCAGCTTATGCTTTGCTGGTTTTGGACTACTTTCCACATATGTCCAAACTTGTCGCAGTTGTAACACTTCTTCTTCTTATTAGCTTTGCAATCTCTGATTGGGTGGCCCTTGTCTCCACAACCAAAATGAATGTGTTCCCATTTAGCCTTTTTGTAAACGTTCTTTCGCTAAAATCGCTTTCTCCTTTTGTTCCACTTCTTCTTGCCTCCACCGCCTTGTTGTAGTTTTGGTTCTTCCTTAATGATAATAGCTTATTTGGACTTGTGGTATAAACTCTCCTAAAGAAGAGCTTTCTCGAAAAGTCTCTCAAACGGCGCGTCGATATGACCCACCAACTTCTCCCTTAGACGGTCACCTAAACCCATAAGAAAATTCTTGTTCTTCCTCAATGGAGTATCAACAAAAAAAATTCTGTACTTTGTAAAAGCTTCAAACTCAGCAAGATACATAGGACAAGTATATCTCTTAACTCTAAGTCCGCAAATCTCCTAAATAGCACCAACTCCTACGCTGTCGAAATGAACTTCTCCTCAAACCTAGCCTTGAACTGTCCAAAGTGAACCAATCCTCAAGGGTAGCAATAAAAATGGCATTCCACCAGTTTATGACATGCCATTAAAGCTATCTAGAGGCTAACTTCCTTTTTATGGCATCATCTACTTCTAGGTCACCAAAGATACACATGTAGGTATCCAACCAATCCTCCTCTTCGATGGCCAACTTCATTCCTAGGAATGGTTGCCTTCCAAGGTAGAGTAATATTTGCATAGCTTGACAAAATCATCCGTCGGTGCCTACACCTAAGCACCACCACCAATACAAACATTTGGAGCAGTCGCTTGGGTATTTTGCAGCATTTGTCCAACATCGCATTGAGCATAGCTTGCAAGTCAGGGTTAGCAGCCCCCGAACCTGCTCGTTCCTCAACTCCGTGGAGTTCCTCACAGTGTTTCTTGTTTCCTGCCTCATTCTCAATTTGGAACAAGAATGACCAGACTCTCAAAAAGAAATTTTTTCGAGGGTTATCGTGTTTGCATGCGACTTATATACTATATATACTACTATATATTTTTGAAAACCAAAATATACAAGTAGCATGCACTCTCTCGTGTACATATATACTCTTCATCCAGTCTAAGGTGATAACTCGTTCCCTACCACTATTGAACCATGGTATCAACTCAGCTTAATCGTGTAACCTAAGCTCTGATACCAAATGTGGTGTTTCCCCTACACCATCGATACCTAATATAACTATATAGTGTGCTGTTGATGCGCCCGATTGACGTAGGACCATCATCAAGCGATGAAAATGAAATAAAACGTCATTGAACCTATCATATATCTCACTGCATATGGAATAAAATATAATATACATCACATGTATAAAAAGGAGAGACAGTAATAACTAAAGTGATCCAAATATCAGAGTATAGATCCATAGAGTTATAAACAAGTAATAGAGTTTACAAAACGGAAATAAACTTGAATATCTATCTCACAACAATAGTCATAAGCAATAACTATCAAGGATTCATAGTGTTGCATAGAGAATAATTATAAAATCCATATACAATAAGAGATAGCTTCATCTAGCTTGTCCTCTACACAGCTACTGCGTCGCACCTACACCTTCTATCTAGTCTGCTCATTTAAGAGTACCCAGGATAATAAGAAGCAAAGCATAAAACCTTGGGTCAGATAATAATCTGGTGTGAGCGATAAATGAATCTCGAAATACTGTACAAGTCGATATAGTAAGGAACTGGGGTATACAAACTATAACTGACATGTCCCTACAACCAAAGAATTAGTGTATAATGAACATAATATGCTACTCTACAAATATCATAAATATATCCTACAAAATAAGTATGATGAAGGGTGTCCAGGTATACCATCCCTAAACCTATCTCTAGTGACATCCCTGGAGCGATAAACTATGGAAGAAAACAACCAAAGAAACCCTAGCATCCATCAAAAAATTCTCAATATCACTCAATGGCTCTAGATATATAATAACTCGCATGATCTTTTCCATATCAGGGATTAATTGGAATCCTAATTTTCAGTTTACACATGTTTAGCCTGAAGCTGATACCAGACCCTTTCTCGCAGTCCTGAGTAAATTGATTCTTTCAATTGATCTGAGCTACCCTTTCCTAGTTCCCATGAGTGCACTAATAACACTTCTTCTTTCGAGTAGACTAGAAAACACTCTAAGTATCAACGATCCCTTAGCATGAGTGTCTGATCCCTTTCCTTGTTCTATATAGCTTCCATTATTCTAGACGAACCATTGAACATTACTCTATTTCACAATAGAATCATTCTCACGTTTTATCCACAGGTTACCCTTCTTAGAGCCCGCCCTTTATGGACAACCATTCTCATGACTAACTTCAACATCGAGCCACCGTCATCAAAACCTAACTCCATTATCATCGAGTTGCCATTACTGAAGTGTCGAAGCTATCATCATGCTACCACATCGCCATCAAACCCCATGTGAATAAACAAACACCATCAACATGACTTGCAGAGCCTTTGCTTCCTCTCCTGGAAGCACCACCCTATTTCCAGCAAGACCCAACCTCTTGGTACCAAATTAAAGGTCTCGGTACTGATAGGTATAGTTAGCCAATTTTGGCTAAGTTTTTTCCCTTTTTCTTAGAGCTTCATCTTCTAAGTACTGGACCCAACCACTCCTCTTAAAAGCTCTCGGTATTAACTCTAAAAACTCTTGTTGCTCACTTTAAAAGCTCTCATTTGCATGCCCTCCAAATCTCTCGATACTAAGTCTAGTACTTAGCCAGATTCCTCCACTTATCTTCTACTCATTACCCTAAGCCCCAACATGAAGTACCAACCTTTGACCAAGCTATTTCCATAACCAAAAAGATCTCGGTACCGAGTCTTTCGCTTTGCCCTAAACTTGGTGCGAATTGAGTCCTCGGCTCCTTTCGTCCTCTAGAGCCTCCCTTCCAAGTTTCATCCAATTTCGGCCATCTTTGCCTTTAATTTTCCAATTCGATCACTCCATTCCTAACTACCTAAAAGCACTAGCAAACCATATCAAAGCACAACATACAAATAAGGAATATCATACATATATGTCCATTTATATAGGCAATACACAAGAACATGATAATCAAGAAAATTCAAATCTAAATCTAACTTTTACAGTAGCATATGAATATGAATAAAAGGAGTTGAATAACCATTTAAAAACTACTTTAAAACCTTTCAAAATCGGCCATAAATATCTATAAAAAGGTGGTTAAAGTTTGAAAAACAATCTAGGACATGAAATCATGTTAAAAACATCAATTTTAACTATATAAACATGCATAATGAAGCGAGAGGTCAAGAACCACTCATCAAATACCAATTCCTCTCCTTCGGTTTGAAGGGGATAGCAAGGAAGAGGAATGCAAATCATTCAAAATGATAAATCTCAAGCTCTTGTATGCTAATCACATATCCAATGTATGATTTAGTTAAAATTAGTAAGAAAAAGGCTTTATGAAGAAAATAGCGTTAATGGAGGTTTAGATCTATTTTGGGGAAGATGGAAAAGACTTAGATCAGTACCTACGGCCTCCCCTTAGCACAATTTTCGAGGCAGGTTAGTGGGCCTTAGGACAGGCTTAGTTAATTATTTGTAAATGTAGGACAACAGTAACTTATTAATGGTAAGTCTATTTTCATATTAAGACCACTCTACAGAATGTAAAGCCATCATCCTGAAGCAATGAAAGCAGTTGGAGACCCTAATTTGGCCTCTATCAAAAGTTATTTTGCAAACAAGATTTTTGAGGTCAACATTGTCACATAGAAATTCGAAAAAAATTGTAAATGTGAATAATATTCCTACGAGTAATTTCTCAAAGTTTTAGAGTCATATGTCTTGATAGCAATAAAATAAAAGTATTTTGCGAACCTTCGACGCGTAAAATATGAGTTGTTACATTTACTGCCCAATCGGCATTTTCTAACTATATCGACATGCATTCATTGTTAGCTTACATATATCAGTACAATTGTCCCCTACAACCTTTATTCCATGGTTCCATTCCATATTCCTCAAATATGCCTCATTTAAAGCCTTAATGTTGTTATTTAAACAACCCAAGATAGTATCAACTATACTTATTGTCCTAAATGGGTCTAGATTCAGATTGTGTAGGCTGTATATATTTAATTGTGTGATTGTAGATTTAAATATTTGAACTTAACTTATACGTCTAATTTCCTGATGGTATTTTCCTTTAGTTATTAAATGTCCAACTATTAGATTAGGACAATTGAATCTATATTTCAATTATCTGAACCTTATTTAAAAAACCTTCGAAATATACTATTTTTGAATGTCTTTTTTCTATTTTTCTTTATTTGATCTTAAAAGCTTGAATCTTCAACTCAGATGCCTGAATTGCTATTTAGTCTGGGATTTCATCCATTTCTTGTATTTTGCCATTTATAAATTTGTCTATCTTCATTGTAACAATAATTATGTATCTGAACAAGTTACAGAAGGTCATACGACGTGCATGTAATCATTTTTTATATATTATTCCCTTAATACTCTTACTCTTTCCTTTTGTATTTAGCAATCCCTTTATTTGTATAGTTCATCTTTTATTATATTGTCTTCCTTAGTTAGCAATTTATTTAATTAAATTAAAACCATTGTATGATCATTTTGTCATTAGATATATCATTAACCTATGTGTTATTCATTTATTTAGATTACTTATCACCATTATATGGTTTTTCTATGTTTGTATAGTCATATACTCCTTCCTTTGCCATTTAAGTTCACAATTCAATTCTAATGGCCAATTATTATCTCTAATCTAGTGTACTAGTATCCATATTTTAATCCATCATAAATGATATATTCAATTGTCTGTGACCATTTATTTTACATAGACTACCACTAATGTATTAAAAGCGTAATTAGGATCATATAAAAAATGTCACTTACATAGTTATCTAATTTAGCCTTTAATTAATTTGAAATTCCTCTTCCTTTCACCATTCGGATTCACCCTAGCATCAAACTCCATGAATCATTAAGATTTTGGTATATATGAAAAGCCATTCTCATTCTAATATTTTTAGCCTTTTATTTTCCAGAATTCGATGAATATTTAGGTTAGAAATTTTGAATCTTGGGAATAGGACTATGGTTTTTTTATTTTGAGGAGAGGGGGAAGATGAAAAAAGAAATGTTTATATGTTTTGCACTATACCAAGAAGGAATACCAGAACCCTATAGGTACTAGTGGGCTATTAAACCTAACTAGCCCATTTAAAGTCTAATTATACTTTTATTCATAATTTTCAGTCTATACTTCTGATTTCAACACTCTTATATTGAAACCTGACCTTAAAAATATAGTCTATGCAATGGTGCAAGTTTCGTTGCCTAATTCATTCATTAATAAATATTCTTATTTTATCATGTTTAGTAGCATTTTAAGTTTACCTTTTAAGAATAAAATATTTCATTATTAAAATTTAAGGCATGTTACATTCTTCTCTCTTAAAAGAATTTCATCCATGAAATTCCAAAGGACAGAATGAAACACACTAGCTAGCATATAAATGAATACTAAGATGGTATACCTCCAATATACGTCCATATAAGCATACATACTAGCATAATCCATTAATGATTTAACAAAATACATAAGTGTGCAACCAAGAAATAAGAATAAATATGAAAGATGGATATGCTATGATATCAATATGGAAAACTTCAACTTGTGGCATTTATGTAAACTAATATGGAATATAGGAATGAACGTAAAGCATCCTAATATATAAAGCATATTGGCCTATATGAATGCCTACATACATCACTCCACATCAAAGGATCATCATATCATTAAAAAAATTAGGCAACAAGTCCTAGTTTCTGATACTATATAGTTTCTAGCAAATATGGATGCATGATCAAGCAATCGATCCATACAGTTTAAAAAAATCACATAAAGCCATCAATTATCTGAAAACAATTTATCTACTTTAAGTAACCACATAGCAATAAAAAGTTAGGGGTGAGAAGTACGAATCTTCTCCTCTGGTTTCTAAGTGTTCTTCATTGGATCGTTTCCTCACTGTACTTAAACTAACTTTATCCCTTTATTTCGAAGCTTTTTCACACCATTCTCTATTGTACATATAGGTCCATTGGGTGCATAGGACTTCAGTTCGACTTCTATATCCTCTGGTTGATCGGGCTCGATTATAGCACCTGAGTCATGAATAAATTTCTACCTAAACAGAACATGAAGAACTTTGTGAATGCCTCCCCACTTCTTAGGAATCTCCACTCTATAATCTAACTTCCCTGCTCTCTAATATCAAAAAAGGTCCAGCAAAATGAGGCGTTAGATTTCCCTAACTACCTAATCTCATAACATACTTCACTGAGAATAATTTCATAAATATCATATCACCTATTGTGAATTCTAGCTTTGTATGCCTCCTATCAACATATGATTTCTTCCTATCCTATGTCGTCTTTATCTTCTTTCATATAAGCTCCATATTTTCATAACTGCTTATAATTATATCTATATCAAGTATAACCCTATTAGCTGCCACCACCAACAAGATAGGGATTTGCATGGACATCGATACAAAGCCTCGAACAGTGTCATGCATCTACTCACCTAATAGCTATTATTATAGTAAACACTACCAATGCAAAATGATCTTAGCATGCTCCATCAAATTCAAGAATGCAATCCCTTAATAAATCCTCTAATACCACATTCACCTTCTTGGTTCATCTATGTAGTTAATGCATTATTAATTCCTGGTAAAGTGCTTAGTGCATTTCCACTTCTGCTCTTTCCAATTTAGTGCTATTAAATAGTTGATATGCTTAAAACCCCACAATTTTCCACTATGCCCACTGAATTAGGGGTTTTTAGCATTCGCTTTAGCAACTTTAAAATAAAAGGTGAATTTGACCAGTTCTCTTATAAAATAAATCAAAAATTTAGGGTATTGTCTTAGTTCAAGCCTTAAGCACTTAACGTAATTTAGAATTTCATTCTATTCACCAAGTCTGAACCACATGGATCATGATATTCTTCAATTTTGTTATATAAAAGTGAACAATATTTCTTTTTTTCTATGCAAATAATATGGGAATGAGAATAAAACAATTTTGAAGATTTCCAATAAAGATTTTTACAGCTCTGCTATTTTTCGATATATCCACGTTATAACTTTTTTCACCTCAATCGCTATTAAATAGCTCAAAGCTTTAGCTACACAGCATTCTATCCATCTATCCGTGGATGAAGAATCAACTCAGTCCCAAAATGCAAGAACCCCCTCCATAATGGGCCCGAACGTTTTCAATAACCAAGTCCATTAGGGTATAAATCATTGGTTTTGGTAACCTGCAATAAACACAAGTATATCAGAGTACGATAAATATATAACTCACAGCGGAATTTAGAAGTTTAATAGAACATACACATTGACTAAAGCTTCTTACTCGTGATGTCATCCTTTGGATATTTAATTATCTTGTTGGCGTTGAGCATGAAAGAAAATATTTCATTATTTATTGTTCCGGTCTTTCACCAATAGCTTGACCTTCTAAAACTAACATATGGGTTGTTATGAGGAAGGGATCGGAACAATGTTTTGGTGACTCGAAAATTGCATACTTTATCTATCCCATTAATTTATACCGATTGATTTTCATTGAATGTTATGTCTATTATTTATGGCTGATCTGTTAAATTATATGTGTGCGTATGATATGCCTAACCTTTCCCAAGGTATCAATATATGCACATATATATGCCTATATCCGTATATAAAACTGTTTACCCAAAAATACGACCACTAAATACTTCTTAAATAGGAAGAGGCAAACCCATTGGTCATTCACTACCACAAGCCCTTGAAGAGGGCCCTACGCACCATAACCCTAGTTAATAATCACCCTAACAATGTAAAAGATAGTATCCAAGTCACTTAATACCTTTTTAATGGTAAATAGGGAGACTCTGACCATTTTAGACCTCAACTGAGGTAAGCTCCCATCATTAATACCTACTCCCAAGGCGGACTCCTCACTGGTACCTATCTAGTTGACGTTGCAAGGAATCTCTTCAAGCCACTTTATACTTCTGGGGAAGAGGCGGGCCCTCAATGAACCGCTTAATGCCTTCAACACTCGAAGCAGATTATTTCTTGAGATAAGTTTACTATGCTTAACCACTAACTCTGATCATCTAATACTTCCTTTATGGAGAAGAGGCGGGCTCTCAAACAACCGCTTGATATCTTCATTCGTCGAAGCAGGTCCTATATCCTACACTTGTTTCTTCTCCATGGATCCTATATTGGAGATGTCTCACATCTGCAGTAAGTGTACACAACTTCTGGTAAACTCTAGGTGAAGGGTAGACTTCTATAATGTAACTCTACCGACCTCACCTCCCAACCCACTAAATCAAACCTATCACCCAAAGCTTAAGCGTTAGGCTAAGCCCACTAATTTATGCCGGTATTAAATATATAGTTGTACCTATATAATTTTATACTATTATAATTATATTTCTTTCGAAGTATAATTAATAATATTAATATCTAGATTCACTATGTTGTTATTCCTAGTTCATATGCTTAGGCTTTGGTTTCCTTGTAAAGTCTAACAAATATTTATTACCCTTATTAATCAGTCATTAATGTAAAAATTAGACCATCTCTAATCAATCCTCGTAAATGTTGTATTGATCTCATTAATCAATCCTCATAATTGCCATATTTATCTCCATAATTAATCCTCATTAATCCAAATAAAGCCTATTTTAATTCTTGTAACTCCTAGTTTATTGCACCTTTATTGCTTAATATAGAGTGATAACTTTCCGTCTTTTATTTCCCGATCATATCATTTATCAATGAAAATCAATATAATCCATATAATTTCACACCAAATTCTTATGGATATTTTAGCAACGACTATTGTTTAAACGATTCAAATTTTGAACCACAAAATTTTCAAAATGATGACCAATCTTCAAATCTTGAAAATAACGTTTCGTCTTTGCTTGAAATCTCTACACAACAAAATCAAATGATAAATGAATTGTGTAATTTTTATTTGTGTGATAACTCAAGTCAATTTTTTTAGGGTAATCAAGAATTGAATTCACTTCAAAATGCAAATGATTTCGAGTGTGACCCATGCCAATTCAATTTTGAACTCCAAAATGAATTTCAAAATCAAAACTAAAATGTGATCCACTTTTCAAATAATTTTGGCAATGGTAACAATCTTGACTATGATACGAGTGGAAAACTTTTCTCAACAAATCCAAATCGAAAATTGTCAAGTTAATAACTGTAAATTGGATTTTGTTGAATAAGTGGATGAAATCTATAATGATCACATGGATTTGTTGTTTGAAACATACATGAAACAACATGAACAACAAAACCAAATCCTAATATGTGATGAGTCAAACGATTATCCACCTTTTTCCCAATTTGACGATTTTCAAACAACAACTTTTGAAATTAAAACTGATACTCTTAATGAAGTTGTTGAAAACATGGTAATTGAGTTGGATTTCAATTCTTTTGAGGGTAAGAAACTCGATTTAAATTTCAATCTTCCGTTTTCTAATTTCAAAATTTTGAGTACGACAACTTTGGATTTTGAACTTGATTTATACGATGAATTTGTTGATAATCCAAATAAGGAAGACGAATTTAACGAACACCAATTTTTTGGACTTTGCAACGACGAGTTGTTGACTTCTGACGGGGAAGATGAAAATCACCATTTTGATTTTGAAATCAATAACTCTGAAATTATTTTCAATGATAAGCTTGAATTTCAAATTGGTGAAAATAAACCTGAACTTCAATTAATTGCTTTATCGACCCCAAAAATCGTCGAAAACAAAAAACTCGTATAATTTTCAATAAAATGACATTCGTTTTTCCAAATCAACATTCAGTTTTGAAATCTTTTACAATTTGGTTTGTCGAGCTTAAGCTGTGTCTTGCATACTTGACGAGACAAATGAATCGGTCTTTGGAAGACCGTTTCATTTACTTTTTGACGATATACTTTCTGACCTCGTATAAATACCGTTCATTTTCATGTAAATATAGGACATATTTTATTTTTCTCCTTCCACTAAGTGTGTGTGTGGGGGGGGGGGGTTTAGTCTCATCTTCTTTTTTATTTTTCATGATTAATTTTTCATTTTTCTCCCAAAACTTAAAAAATATAAAACTTGTTCAACGATGGAATTTCTATTGAGTTGGAAAACCGTCAATAAGTTTCAAATTAAAATTTACCGCAAGCGTATGGTGTACGATTGTAGCACGTATGCGAGTATGGGTCGCTCCAAAGGGAATTATTTAGATTTTGAAATTCTATTCAATCAAATTGAACCAGAGTTGAGGGACTGTTAACTAATTAAAAAAAGTAAAAACAAACTAAAACTAAGGAGAATAAAAATATGAGATTAAAGAGAAATTTAGAGGCAAATCCCTTCTCATGATTACATAAATCAACATAATGAAATTATGATATCTTTTTGGTCATTTGTGAGTTTAGTTGATGCATTTGTCATAAGCATGGCCTAATTGTGTTATTAATTAACACCCTTAAACCATCAAACTTTAATGCACCCTCTAACCCACTTACTAATTTTAATGAAAATGACATGAAATTATCAGTAGAATCTATTTTAAGCATGACTTATTAACTATTGAATTAGAAAAAGAAACCATCAAATTTTGATTCTAAATCCACTTCCATTACCATAATCATATGTAGATGGAGGGGTAATTAGTGATTCACATGACTAAGCATAGTCTATTTGTTTTGAACAACATAAGCTATCAAACTCAATATTAAACACAAAATCATACAAATATCTACCTCTCCATTAAGCATAAAAGAGACATAATTGAAAAATTATGTTGCATCTACATGATTCAATAGAGCTTCATTACCCCTAAATTGAAGTGGTTTAGCCTGTCATATTTGTTATAATAGCAACAAATTAGAAAGTAACATGAAACAAGAAGAAAAGAAAAATGAAAGCTAATGGAAAAAAGAACTAATCTAATTGCATAAAATAAAATCTACACAACTAGCATGAAAGAAAGAGAGCATTAAGTAAAATAAAACACTAAGTAATATTACATAAAAAAATTACATGAAATAAAAATGGCCAAGTAGCCATGAAAAGAGAAAGAGTGCTTTCATTTTATTTATGATCTAAACTAATAGAAGAGAGCATAAGAGAAACTAAAGAAGAGAGCTAATTACATGAAGATAAGGGTATTTATACATGTATGAAACCCTAATTCATTATTTTGGGTAATGCCCAAAATACCCTTGAGGTACTATGGCCACCAAGTAATCATTAACTTCAGGTAATCATCCATTAAGTGTGCATGAAGATTTAATGGCCTTTTATCATATGCATTAGCTCCTAAGTGTATATTAAGGTAGGTGTGTAAGTGGGGTCCTCCATGATCATCACTTTGAATTATTTCCATCTCTATTCCTTTGTATTCCCTTGTGTATGCACATATCTTTACGAAACCACTTGTATATGAAGCGAAACTCCTAAAAAATAATATAGAAATTTTCAACTAAATTTTCTCGAAATAAAATATGCACAAAAATGACCATTTTGCCCCTATATGAAGATGAATATGTGACAATTTGAAAATAATTTGAATTTTGGTTTAAACATGTTGAAACACCCAATACGACCATTTATTTAATTTAATTAGATTAAATATGGTAGTAAAAATATGCATATTTATGTGCACATCAAATACCACCACACTTATCTTTTTATTCGTCCTCGAATAAAAAAATAAGATAAATCCGTTTTCATAGGGAGCATGAATGCATTGAGCGTATGCAGCAAGCCATTAAACCTCTGGGTGTCCCTAGTAGGAAGAGTGTTGTCTCGTGAGGGTTTTCAGCGGATACTACCCACAAAATCCAATTGCGAAGTGAAATTATTTACAAAATGTAAGATTATTTATAAAGAGATGATGGAAGTTTTTTGAAAATATTTACGAATGAAGGATTTACTTTTAAATCGATGCAAATAAGTTAAATATAGGTTTTGGTTATTATTCTGAAATTTAGTCATGTACTCATCAAAATTTCCAATAAAAATGAACTTATCATAACAAATGAACTATAGTTTAACTCGTTTCGGTTGATAACACAATGTAACTAGTTGTTTCTTCCAATTTCCCAAATCAATTCAAATCAACTTTAGTTTCAAAATTCAATTTAAATCAATCCCAGTTCAATAATTTCAATTAAAAGGTTAAACGTTCAATTCAAATTCTCATTAAAACGATTTTAATTTATATCGATTCCAAATCCATTTTTGAACTACAAATTTAAACCACTTCCAATTCATTAGGTTTCAAAGTTTAAATATTCAAATATTTATAATAACTCAATTTCATAAATTCATTTATATTTTAAAATTCAATTTTAATTGCATTTGAATTTGAAAACATTCGCTTAATCATTTTAATAACATTTAAATAAAATCTCAAATTAAAATTTTTAAATAAGCATTAAATATTCAATTTCAATTTAAATTTCAAAATATTCATTTAGTCACCTTTAATCATAATCAAATTATCAAGTTATAAAACTAATATCTTTAAAATCTCAAAATTTATAAGTTTCAAATCAATTTTTATTTAAATTCAATAAAATTTCAAGTCCACTTTAACTTATCTTTCTAATCTTTATTTACTTAAGTTACTACCAAATCTATTTCAAAAATATTAATATACTTTGTAAATAAATATTTAAAACATATTATATATATTAGTTAAATTAAATTCTTATTATATTAATTATTATTAAATTAAACATTATTTTACTAAATATATTTTATGAAATCTTATTTTAAATATTTAAAGACAATAAAATTTAAAGTAAAATCTAATTTTTTTTTCAAAACTTAGCTTATTAGTTTAAAAAAATATATAAATTGCACATATATTAAAATAAAAACTTGATATTATATTTAAAATCAATATTTATAAAAACTCATCTATTTTCTTTCAAAACTTTGGAAATCATTTCTCAAAAATAGACCAACGGTGTCTGTATATAATTTTCTATCCTATAGTCAAGTGATACAGATATTTATTATTTCAATCCGCAATTATTTAATTTATGGGTATATATCATTTCAACCCGCAATCATAAAATTTCAAATCAATAAAAATCGCTTGGGTTTATCATTTCAACCCATAACGATTTTTCCCTAATCCATCATATCATTCGAGTACGTATCATTTCAACCTATAGAGAATTCCTAAACTATCAGGGAACTTGCAAAGCGAGAATAATAAAATAATAATATAAAATGACAGCATGTGCAAATATTATCGTAATTAACGGTTTAATTATAATATATATGTATATATGCAAACAGGTTATTGGCGTCAAGATTGTCAATTTACATAGGTGAAGAAATGCAAATAATAACATATAAATTTGAAAATTAAATTATTAACTAATTTAAATTTAATAACATACTTCAATCGTCATTTCTAGTGCAATCAATTTACCAAACATAAGAATGTTAATCGTGAGTGATCGCTCACCTTTCGAGGCTAGAGAAATGATAAGAACAAGATTCAATGAATCCAAGCACAAATTCCAAAGCACGACACCATGAACAAGATTCAGCGAGTAAAGTTCATAGCTTGGGATCGATGAAAACAAATCAAAACCAGCTTGATATAAACTGAAACAAATATATATTATAGTATTATTATTTTTCTAAAATCAATATTCAATTAAAAAACATATTAAAATCAAAATATCATCATATTATTTATATATATTCTAAAAATCATATATTAAAATAATATATATATATATATTTCAAAATCGTTATAGCTTGATATAAACTGAGGCTAGAGAATTTGGGCCTCACACTTGGGCTGAAATTGCCTTAATAAAGCACTTACCTATTTTCAAAAAAAAATCATTATAGCTTAAAATACATCTATTTCCTTTAAAAATTCCTTATAGCTAAAATAGATTTAAACACATATTTAATTTAAACATTTATCAAACACTCACACACACACACACACACACAGATATATATATATATATATATATATATATATATATAATGTAATGACCCGTTATTTCGAACCATTTACATCTGCATGTGTTAGACTTGAATTGCTCAAAACAACGGATTGTTAATTTATATTCGGCAAAACTTAGCATATACAGTAAATAAATCAATCACAGACACAGATTATTATAACAATAAGTAGTGGAATAGATAAATAGTAGTTCATGAGGCTACTATAAAACATCAGAGTCTGAAAACAAAATACAATAGAATCTCAATTACAAATGACTCTCTAATACATAAGCAACTGAAGAGTCTGAACATAAATG
Organism: Allium cepa; assembly: GCA_030765085.1. Lineage (NCBI taxonomy): Eukaryota > Viridiplantae > Streptophyta > Magnoliopsida > Asparagales > Amaryllidaceae > Allium > Allium cepa. The sequence continues at coordinate 438,938,755 of CM060943.1, forward strand.
ACTGGAATAAACTGAAATAACTGAAAGCTAGACATATAGATCTTCAAAGAAAGCTTCAATCCCTAAAGGTGAGTCTCAAATGTTGTGATACATAGTCTGACCTAAGCATAAAGAAAAATACAAAACACTCAAGTCAGGATTAACATTCTTATATCAGTAAATTTAAATCAAGTGAAATTTCAACTAAAATACAAGTAACTTAAAGGATGTTTGGGATTTCCATCCTCCAAGGATCCGTGGAACTATCTACTATGTAGTAATATATGCTATTATAATATGTCTATAGTAAAGTAAATTATTAAAATAGTATTAAGGCGTTACCCATATCCCCCTTAACACATTTTATATATTCCCATAGTCTATACAATGTCGTAAGCTCCACCAAACCGGTGGTTTACCCAGAGGACACCATATACAAAACAAACTCGTAGAAGGCGCGATAGGACATGTGACAAGGCGTGCGACGCAATGCCAGGGAAGATATACCATTTGCACTCCCAGACTGGTAGTAACGCATAGCAGCTGCTACCGCCCTCCTCGTGACAGACTCCCAAATCAAAGGTGCACCCAATCAAATCACTAAAGCAATAGAATGGTACCGAAGAAATGTGCCCGATCGGAGGTGCAATCATACTTGGCCCGGTATAGCTCCTGTTTTGGCCACATCAAGCTGACTCGCGGGAGTTAGGGTTGTGTTAATACCTTTTCCAGAATCGTCGCCAAACTATCCTACTTCGTTTTGGATTCTCCACCACTTACACAATTGTTAAAGTGGTTTTCGGTATTAGCAGAGAGTATGACAATATCCGATCCCTGTCACTTTAGCAACCAAACGCCTATTTCACAACGTGGTCATTTCATTTCAAATAGTTTATACTTCATATCAAAATATCATACTCATTTCAAAACTATATCAATTCGATATCATTATTCACTTTAAATAATATTCATTTCTAGAATCGTAACACTTTCAAATCATAACACTTTTGAAATCATAACACTTTTTAACTTATACAGTTTAGATATTGAAAATAGTATATATATATTAAAATAGTTATTAAACAAAGTAGTTTATATATTATAATAATTTATATATTAAAATAGTTTATATATATTAAAAATATTTTATATAATAAAAATAATTTCCTCCAATTTCATAAATCAATTCGAACCAGCTTAAATCCCAAAATTCAATTTAAATCAAACCTTGTTCAATACTTTCAGTTTAAACGGTTAAAGATTCAATTCAAATTCTTAATAAACCATTTCAATTTTTATCGATTTCAACCCTGGTTTGAACTATCATTTCAATTTCTATAAGATTCAATGTTTAAATATTCAAACAAGTTTATATTTCAATATTTAACTTTAATTTTATTCAAATTTGAAAATATTCACTTAATCATTTTAATAACAATTAAGTGAAATCTCAATTTATAAATTTAAATCAATATTAAATATTCAGTCTAAATTTTGTTTAAAGTTGTGAATATCCATTTAGTCACTTTTTATCCAATCAAGTTATCAATCATATCTTTCAAAATCTCAAAATCAGTTAGTTTAAATCCATTCTTATTTAAATTCAATTATTAACCAATTTAAATTCCATATCAACATTAATTTATCTTCCCGACCTTTATTACATTAAGTTATTAAAATTTATTTTTAAAATATTAATATAAATTTAAATACATACTTAAACATATTATAAACCAATCAAATTAAATATTATTAAATTAAATCTTATTATTAAATTTATATTATATTAAATCTTATTTTATATATTTTTTAAAATAACAAAATTATAAGTAAAATCTTAAAATTTATATTTTTCAAAACTAACTTATAAATTGAAATTTCCAAAACATATTATTTAAAATATGAATTTTATACATATAAAAATAGCATTTGTATATTATATTTTAAAAATCAATATTTATAAAAACCATATATTTCTTTCCAAACTTGGAAATTTCAAAAGATAGACCAACGGTGTCCGTATATAATTTTCTATCCTATGGTCAAGTGATACAGATATTTATTATTTCAATCCGCAAATTAAATATTTACAGGTATATATCATTTCAACCCGTAATCTCAAAATTTCAAAATCAATGAAAATCGCTTGGGTTTAACATTTCAGCCCATAACGATTTTCCATTATTCTATAATATCGTACGGGAATGTATCATTTCAATGTATAGGGATTTCTAAATTCACAGGGAACTTGAAGAGTGAGAACAAATGTGATAAAAATATAACATATCAACAACATGCATATATCATCAATAACAAATTTAATTATAATACAAATAACAGGTTATGGTGTCATATATCATAGGTGAATAGTGGCAGATAATAGCTTATCATATTTAACAATTTAAATAGCTTAACCATTCAAATTTTAACAGCATATTTCATATGTCATTTCACTATGAAATCAAATTTAATAAATATATGAATGTTAATCGTGAGTGGTTGCTTACCTTTTGAGGCTAGAGAACAAGAATATGATACAGACACGTAAACAGATACGGACACAAACGACATCAACAAGGTAGGAATTACTAAGACAAACTCGATATTGACAAACTAACCTAAGATGGACTAGAGATCGATGAAACGAAATATATGTTATATATATATATATATATATTCTAAAATTAATTTAAAAATATAATTTCAAATTATTTAATTCAAACACACATAAAATAAAATCTCCATATATATTTGAAAACCCAAACTCCTATATACTTGTATATATATTAATATATAAACATATATATATATATATATATATATATTAACTTACATACTTATTATATTTTAAAATCAATATTTATCAAAAAATCAATATAAGCTTACGTGGTTATAATATATCTCTAAACTCAACCAGATTTTATATATAAATTATGTATCCTATATATTCTAACAGACAGCTTATATATAACTTATAAAGAAATTCAAACAGATTGTATATAGCATATACATCACCATGCACATATAATATATATAAATCTGTACAAAATGTACAGATCAAAATACCCATTTATATTACATATACTAAAACCTATATATATATATATAAATCTGATATACATATTGTTAAAACCATAATCAAAATAGAATCATTTACATATTATATTTTGAAGTCATAAATTTATATGCAAACTGTAATACAAACTTTACATATATTAATTGTTACAAAATCTAATTTAAAATAATCATATAAATTTGTAAATATTTAAAACATACTATACTGCATAAAGTAACAATGCAGGCTTCAGGCAAAACAATATGTGGGGACTATATGTATAACTTAATATTATTATTATTATTATAAACACAAAAAAACAAAAATGAATGGCATAAGATATATAATATATAATACAATCAGAATATATATATATATACACATATGTTAAAAGAATCCCAACATAACATACATACAACAAGTATAACTTCCACAACATAAACCACTTTATAATTTATATGTATATGGTAAAAAATCAATATTACTAATAATTATTTTACCTTCAATTTTCATATATATATATATATATATATATATATATATATATATATATATATGTATGTATGTATGTATGCACGAACGTATATGAGGACTGCTCTCATCTGGTCATGGTGCCATCAGGTCGGAGGTTGCAGGGAGGTAAGGAGATAGGTGGCTGTGACGTGGAGATGGCGGACTGCCATGGCGGGTCCGGTGAAGCTTCGGCTATCACATATGAAGCTGGATTGAGCTGTGGATCAAAGGAAAAGTGGGAGAGAGGTAGTGTACAGAGGTGAGAGAGAAGGACTTCGGCATGGTCTAGGTGGTGAGATCTACAGTGAAGGTAGGTTGAATGGTTAAGGGCTATGCTCTGGGCGCTTGGAGGTTAAAGATGGGGTCGGCTATGGCGTTGCAGGCATGGGGTTTTCAGATGAACGACGATCAAGCTTCCGTATATAATGAAATTTTAATTTTTTTTTATAAACGAAGGAAAAGCCTCGGGCAAACAAGGGGAAAGCACAAGTTTTTGCTCGGGCAAAATACAGGCAACCTGAAGGAGCAAGCAGGTTCAGAAACAAAGAACATAACATGCGCTTATATGTTTCCATAACAAATGAAAAAGAAGACAAAACCAAGAAGGAGAGAGGAAATGGAGATTGAAAAGATGTATCATAAATATATAATGAACAAATAGGAATTGTGAAAGTCGAAAGCTGAAATATTAATGGGTAATGGCTGTTTGATTACCCGGTGGTATCGAATGTACACAAGGAATTCAAAAGGCTCAAACGGTACCGATATTGTCGACCATTTCACATATTTCACCATCCATCGAATGCCGAAACACACAAATGAATATACTGCAGAGATCAGCATAATGATATAAACAGAATGGTACATAGATATCAATAATATGACTATCCTATCAAAATTCGATTTTTCGCTGCCGAAAATGCTGTTAAAAAGCCAAAAATAAGATAAACGGAGCAAAAGCAGTCCAAATTCGATGAAATGAAGTATGACAACTCACACAGAAAATGATTTACATTTTTATTATATAAAAATATTCAGATTTCAATAATATTTTATTTACATTAAATTGTCTGATTTTAAATTGAAAACTACCCAGCCGAATTTACTTACATATTTTCCAATGCAAATTTACTATTTTCTATGTTTTAAATAGAGCATACCAAATATCAATTTTTCATTGCAAAATTTTATAGTTTTAAATTTCACTAAAATTCAGTTAATTATGTTATTAAATCATTAAAATTTATGGGTCGTTTCACTCTCCCTCACTCAAAACTTTTCGTCAAAAAGAAACGAGATAGGAGAATAGAAGCAATAGAAAGGAAAATAGATTCAAAATACAAAAGTCGACAACTGATTCAAAACCATAAAATTTTTATTAGTTTAAATTGAATTATATTCAACAATTTGGTTTAAACCTATTTGTTTACTCAATAATATCCATATATATTCTTATTTTGTTGATTTTCAATTCAAGCTATTTCATTCAATTTGGTTTGTTTCAACTTATTAACATTTATTACAATATTTTCACAAAAAAATTTGTTTTATTATTTATTAAATCTATTTGATTAAACTATAGTTAATTTCACCTCAACGTTCAACTTCTATTATTCTTAAGTTCATATTTATATAGCATTTCCCTTTTTATTATTCCATTTATTTCATGGACATATCTTGCAATATTGATTAAGTGTATAACCACTCAATTTTATTTAAAATTTCCTTATCACATTTCGTCTTTGAACATCTTATTACTTATATTTATTATTGTATATTATTTAATTACATTCAAACCCTTTCCAAGTAAATTTTATAAATAGTTTCGAATGTAATTAAACACTATACAAATTTTCTTGTTATTTGTAATATTTTTACTAAGAAAAATTTAATTTGAACAATTTATTGCCTAAGTTTTCTCTTATATAACCTTCAATTGCAAATTCATCTTAACATTTCAACTTTTTTAAATAATTCAGTTAAGCTATTCATGTTCATAAAAATGCAACTGAATATTATACAAATTAAATTTTATCCTAGTTCAACAATTTTAAGTTGTCTCAATTCCAATTTTAATTTTTAAGCACTTCAAATATTTCAATTTTTTTTATTCATTTCAATGATTGAAAACACTAACTTAACACAGAATTTAAGAATTAAATTTTTGGTTTCTCTTCACACTAATCTTAAATAATTATATATATATATATATATATATATATGTAAATAAAATCATATTTAAGAAATTCAAATCAAATCCATTTTGATCAAACAAAAAATGTAGCAAAGCTACAAACTGGCCTCTACAATTTGAAACTCGAAAATGAATGTCGACGATACCGCGGTCATCACTAATATTATTTTCGAGCGACAAACATAGAGAGTGCCGTCTTACTTCATTTAAAATTCTTTGGGAACAATTTCCATTCGAAAATACTTTCAAATGATATATTTTCAAACTTTGAAAACCATATTTTTGAAAACACCAAAAATTTAGTTCTCAGATCCTTCATTTTAATTTATTTCAATTGCAAGTCTAATTAATAAACCATGTTTCTAAATTTTCATCTTCTTATAATATACAACAATAGTTAATGATTTATAGGTGTTGACAAATTAATATATGATAATATAGTATTATCACTCCTAATAATCAATTCGTGTAACTATCAACTTTTTAGAAATTTATACTCTTATGGATAGAATATAATTATACCAAAAATTATTTCATTTACTAATTTCGAAAACAATATTATGTCAGTGTGCTCTATTCAAGTGTTTCGAATTCCTAGTGATATCGTTCGCCAGACGAATCGATCGAAATGCCAAATCAAACTTAACAACTCAAAACACACCATATTAAACATTTTTATATTAACTACAAATACACTCCCTCATACGATGATTTCAAGAATTGATCGTGTAACAAGGATAGAGATTCAAATTTAGAGGGACCCTAATCAAAGATAATTCTAAGTAAGAAGATAGGTCTGATAGGAGGATTAGATAATGGAACTACAAAGAGGAAAGATTGAACAGACTTATGTTAATTGCGACGATCCCAGCAGGATCAACCGAGATTTCGAGAGATTCAATTTCATGCTTGGGAGGAAGAGAAGTGACTTCACCAAAACATCAGGGTAATCCTCGACTATCAGGGTGGAGTCAAGATCACTAGGCTGAGAATCAAAGAAGAAGATAAAACTGCCTGCAAAATTTAAGGCAGTCACATTGGATCACAAGAGAATTACCTGGGGAGTCTACTAAAGAACAGTTCGAGCTTAAGAAGAGATAGCAGCATCAGAACCAAGGACGTAGAAATCCCTGGTGAATCAATGCATGTTGTAAAGGAGTTCACCCCTTTACAAATAATACTGAGGTTGTCAGAACAGAAATGGAGTTATGAGATGCTCCAATATCAAGAAGAACACGAATAGGGAGAGACAAGAATGGGTTTCAAAACAAAAGGAAAAGTTTCAAAATTCAAAAGAAATCCTAATCAAAGAGGAGAAATGTCAAGCACAAATGAAGGTGATTCAGCAATTAATTTTTTCTCCATATGCTAAGTTTTGCCTAAACCAGAGCTCTGATACCAACTGTAACGACCCACTATTTCGAACCATTCGCGTCTGCACATGTCAGACTTGAATTTCTCAAAACATCAGAGTGTTAATTTATATTTGGCGAAATTTAGCATGTACAGTAAATAAATCAATCACACAATCATAGACACAAAGTATTATAACAATAAGTAGTGGATTAGATAAATAGTACATCATGAAGCTACTATAAAACATCAGAGTCTGAAAACAAAATACAACATAATATCAAATACAAATGACCCTCTAATACATAAGCAATTGACGAGTCTAAACATAAATTATTGGAATAAACTAAAATAACTGAAAGATGGATATATAAATCTTCAAACAAAGCTCCAATCTCCAAAGGTGAGTTTCAAATATTGTGACACTCGGTCTGACCCGAGCATAAAGCAAAATACAAAACACTCGAGTTAGGATTAACATTCATATATTAGTAAATTTAACTCAGGTGAAATGTCAACTGAAATACAAGTAACTTAAAGGATGTTTGAGATTTTCATCCTCTAAGGATCCGTAGAACTATCTACTATGTACTAATATACGCTATTATAATATGTCTATAGTAAAGTAAACTATTAAAATAGCATTAAGCGTTACCCATACCCCCCCTTAACACATTTTATATATTCTCGTAGTCTATACAATGCCTTACGCTCCACCAAACCAGTGGTTTACCCAGAGGACACCACATAAGTATGGTAGAAAACAATCTCATAGAAGACGCGATAGGGCATGTGGCAAGGCACGCATGGCAATGCTAGGTTAGATATACCATTTGCACTCTCGGACTGGTGGTAATGCATAGCAGCTACTACCGCCCACCACGTGGCACTCCCAAATCGAAGGTGCACCCAATCAAATCACAAAAGCAATAGAATGGTATCAAAGAAATGTGCTTGATGGGAAGTGCAACCTCACTTGGCCCGGTATAGCTCCTGTTTTAGCCCGATCAAGCTGACTTACAGAAGTCAGGGTTGCATTAATACCTCATACAGAATCGTTGCCAAACCATCCTACTTGTTCTGGATTCTCCACCACGTACACAGTTGTTAATGTGATTTTCGGTACTGGTAAAAAGTATGGCAATATCCGATCCCGGTCTCTTTAACAACCACACGCTTATCTCACACCGTGGTCATTTCATTTCAAATAGTTCATACTTCATATCAAAATATCATATTCATTTCAAAACGATATCAATTCGATATCATTATTCACTTTAAATAATATTCATTTCTAAAATCGTAACACTTTCAAATTTATAAAACTTTTGAAATCATAACACTTTTGAAATCATAACACTTTTTAACTTAAATAGTTTAGATAATGAAAATAGTATATATATTAAAATAGTTATAAATTGAAATATTTTATATATTGAAATAATTTATATATTAAAATAGTTTATGTATATTAAAAATGCTTTATATAATAAAAATAGTTTCCTCCAATCTCACAAATCGATTTGAATCAGCTTAAATCCCAAAATTCAATTTAAATCAAACCCCGTTCAATACTTTCAATTTAAGAGATTAAAGATTCAATTCAAATTCTCGATAAACCATTTCAATTTTTATAGATTTCAAATCCAGGTTTGAACTATCATTTCAATTCAAACAAGATTCAAGGTTTAAATTTGCAAACAAGTTTATATTTCAACATTTAATTATTCAAATTTGAAAATATTCACTTAATCATTTTAATAATAATTAAATAAAATATTAATTTATAAATTTAAATCAGTACTAAATATTGGGTCTAAATTTTGTTTAAAGTTGAGAATATTCGTTTAATCACTTTTTATCTAATCTAGTTATCAATCATATCTTTCAAAATCTCAAAATCAGTAAGTTTAAATCCATTCTTATTTAAATTCAATTATTAACCAATTTAAATTCCAAGTCAACATTAATTTATCTTTCCGACCTTTATTACATTAAGTTATTAAAATTTATTTTTAAAATATTAATATAAATTTAAATAAATACTTGTACGTATTATAAACCTATGAAATTAAATTTATTAAATTAAATCTTATTATTAAAATTATTTTATATTAAATCTCATTTTATATATTTTTAAAATAACAAAATTATAAGCAAAATCTTAAAATTTATATTTTTAACAATTTAAATAGCAACCTTCAGGCAAAACAATATGTGGGAACTATATATATAACTTAATATTATTATTACTATAAACATGAAAAAATAGAAATCAATGGCATAAGATATATAATATATAAACAATCTTAATATATATGTTAAAAAAATCCAAACAGAACTTAAATACAACAAGTATAACTTCCATAAAATAAACCACTTTTTAATTTATATATATACAGTAAAAAATCAATATTACTGATAATTATTTTACCTTCGACTTTCATATACACACACACACACACACACACATACACACACATGTACGAACGTATATGAGGGCTGCTCACGTCTGGTCATGATGTCATTAGGTCGGAGGTTGCAGGGAGGTGAGGAGATAGGTGGTTGTGACGTGGAGATGGTGGACTGCTATGGCGGGTCTGGTGAGGCTTCGGCTATCACATGGGAAGCTGGATTGAGCTGCGGATCAAAGGAAAAGTGGAGAGAGGTGGTGTACAGAGGTGAGAGAGAAGGAGTTCGGCAAGGTCTAGGTGGTACGATCTACGGTGAAGGTGGGTTGATTGGTTAAGGGCGGTGCTCTTGGCACGTGGAGGTTAAAGATGGGGCAGGCTATGGCATTGCAGGCATGGGGTTTTGAGATGAATGATGAGAAAGCTTCCGTATATATATGAATTTAAATTTTTTTATAAATGAAGGAAGAGCCTTGGGCAAACAAGGGGAAAGCACGAGTTTTTGCTCGGGCAAAACACAGGTAACCTGAAGGAGCAAGCTGGTTCAGAAACAAAGAATATAACATATGCTTATATTCTTCCTTAATAAATGAAAAAGAAGACAAAACCAAGAAGAAGAGAAGAAATGGAGATTGAAAAGACGAATCAAAAATATATAATGAACCAATAGGAATTGTAAAAGTCAAAAGCTGAAATATGTACAGATGATGGCTGTTTGATTATCTGGTGGTAACGAATGTACACAAGGAATTCAAAAGGCTCAAACGGTACCGATATTGTCGACTGTTTCGCATATTCCACCATCCATTGTACGACAAAACACACAAATGATTATACTACGGAGATAAGCCCTACGAGACGAACTGATTGGTATATAGATATCAACGATATGATTATCCTATCAAAACTGGATTTTTCGCTACCGAAAATGCTTCTAAAACGCCTAAAATGAGATAAATGGAGTAAAGCGGTTCAAATTCAGTGAAATGAAGCATGATGTCCCACTCAGAAAATGATTTACGTTTTTATTATATAAAAATTCAGATTTCAATATTATTTCATTTGCATTAAATTAACCGATTTAAATTGAAAAGTAGCCAATAGAATTACTTACATATTTTCCAATGAAAATTTACTATTTGCAATGTTTTAAATAGATTCATACTAAATATCAAATTTTCATTGCAAAATTTTATAGTTTTATATTTCACAAAAATTCAGTTAATTACATTATTAAATTGTTAAAATTTACGGATCGATACATATTATCAGAGTACGTATATTTTTCGTGTTTGGGTTTGTAAACAGGAGGAAACTGTTGCACATGGCCAGGGGGATCAGTTTGGCACTGTTGGGTCAAAGAGGATGATCTGTTGTTGCGGGGTTTTGGAAATGGACGAGCAAGATCCACATCGAATATATAACAGACAGTTATATATATTTTTCTTTTTATATAAAGAGCGTGCTCGGCTATTGCATGAGCTTGAAATGGCTGACAAAAAAGCAAGGTTGGCTACTTGTGGAAAAGGGGAAGCTGCGACAATGGAGAGAATGGGTTCAGGTGGCTTTCAGGTGAGGTAGGCTGACAGGGGACGGTGGTCCAATGCTGTTTTGCGGCCATGAACGATCCGGGTGCAAGGATCATAAAACAATTATAAATGCTTCACTAATTTTTTTTAAAACAAGGAGCCTGGATTTCGGTTGTGGGGAATAGGATGAGGCATGGCATCTAGGTGGTGAATCGGAAGGTGTGATCGGCTGTGCTAGGGATGGCTTTGGCTGATGGTTGTTGGAGGGAGGCTCGATTATTGGGTGGGGATGAGCATTGCTACGATGGGACAGGTTGAGGCAGCCGACGGCGGAGGCGTTTGGATGGGTGAACAAAGTGGCGGTTGATGAGGAGCAATGGCCGAAGGATGCAAGTGTTGGCTATGGGTAGGTAGTGGTGAGAAGAAACAAGGCAGACGAGAGCAGGGATAAGAGGGAAGGCGAGCATAGTTAGATGATGAAGAAATTCTTCAAGTAATATAAATTTTATAATATTATAATATATTTTTCTCAAGCTATAAAATAGAAATGGAGAAGCAAATATGATGTGAATCAAATAATATATTGGGACCATAGAAATGAAAGCAACCGGTGGAAGTGAAAAAGTCAAATTATTAAATTCAGAGAATATCAAAAGATGATGGCTATTGGATTTACACGTTGGATAATGAAAGGACAAGGAAACCAAAAAGGCCCAAATACGGGTACCGACAAAGTGAATCATTTCGCAAAATTCGACGTGCGCCGGGCGTCAAAATGCACAAATGAATATACTGTGGAGATCAGCATGAAGAGATGAACGGAATGGTACGTAGATATGAGTGACACGACCCATCTAAATTTTCATTTCAAAAATTTATTATTTATTTTTCATGAAATTTTTGTTAATTACGTTATAAAAATCGTCTAAATTTCCAGGTAGTTACACTCTACCCCACTTAAAACATTTCATCCCCGAAAAGGAACGAGATAGGAGAATGGAACAACTGAAAGGAAAGATGGATTTGAAATATATAATACTGGATACAATAATTAATTCAAAACCATATAAATTTCATCTTCGGACATTTTATTATTTGCATTTATATTTTATATTATTCAATTACATGTCCTGATTAAATTCAAACATTACCAGGTAAGTTTTATTAATTTTTTTAGAATGTAAACGAGCACTAAACAATTCACATTTTATTTACAACATTTCTATTAAGCAAATTTAGTTTGAATATTTTTATTACTTAAGTTTCTCTTGCATAACCTTCGATTGCATATTCACATTACATTTTAACTTTTGAATAATTCAAGTAAGTTATATATGTTTTAGAATGCAATTGAGTATTATACAAATGAATTTTATTCTAGTTCAACTGTTACAAGTTGTTTCAATTTCATTTCTCACTATAGACACTCCAATTATTCAAAATTTTGATTTATTTCGATAATTGAAAACCATTACTTAACCTAGAACTCGAGAGTTAATTTCCAATTTCACTTCAAACCATTTTCAAATAAATATATACATATATATTCATTTTATACATTAAATCATACTCAAGAAATTCAAATCATCTATTTTCCAAAGCAAAAGCGCAGCAAAGTTAGTAAGTGTCTTCCTACTTTGAGACTCGAAAATGAATGTCGATGATGCTGCAGTCATCACCGAAATTTTTTTCCAACGAAAAACAGAAGAGTACCAACTTACTTCTTTTAAAATATTTGGAAACAATTTCCATTCGAAAATATTTTCAAATAATATATTTTCCAAAACATTGAAAAACCAAAATTTGAAAATACCAAAAATATAATTATCAAACCTTTAATTTAAATTCGTTTCATTTGCAAATCAGATTTATAAACCATGTTTTTTGAAAATTCATCTCCTTATCACATACAACAATAGTTAATGGTTTAGGAATGTTGTCAAAACAATAAATGATAATATAGTATTATCATTTATAACAACCAAACCATTTAACTATCTAATTCCAGAAAATATACCTTTATATATAAAGTATAATCATACTAAAATTTATTTCATTTAATAATTTTGATAAAAATATTCAGTTTTCTCTACTCAATTGTTTTGAAATTCCCATCAATAGTGTTGGCCAGGCGGATCGATTGAAACCTAAAGTTCAAACAACACAATATTAACATTTTTATATTGATTTCAAATATTTCACTCATAGGATAATTCAAGAATGGTTTCTAGAACAAGGATAGATATTCAAATTTAGAGGGACCATAATCAAAGAGAATCCTAATTAAGAAGACAGGATCGAAAGGAAGATAAGATAATGAAATTACAAAAGAGGAAAGATGGATAGACTTATATTAATAGCGGGTGACCTTAATCGAGTCAACCGAGACTTATAAAGATGAGAATATTATCAAAGAAAATGGAGACAAATAGGTTGAGAACATCCCAAAAAAAGTAATTCATGAGATCAACGAAGAAGGATGGAGCATTGTTTATCTAAGGGCCTGACTAGCCTTTCATAGAAACCATTCATCCGAGAGGAAGGACAATAGGTTGAGCTCCAGGAATAAGATCGATATGGAATTCAATTTCCTACTTGGGAGGAAGAGAATGACTTTACAAAAACATCAAGATATTCCCTGTCTATCGGGGAGGAGTCAAGATCACTAGGCTGAGAATCAAGCAAAAAGATGAAACTTCCTACATAATCCTGAGGCATTCGACATTCGACATAATCCTGAAACTGCTGCACACGGCAAGGCAGGATCAGTTTGGCGCTGTTAGGTCAGAGAGGATGAACTGTTGTTGTGGGGGTTTAGCAATAGACGAGCAAAATCCACCAGCAAATATATAACGGACTGTTATATATATATATATATATATATATATATATATATATATATTGTGACAGTCCGCAAATCCGTACCCTTTGAATCGACAATAAACCATACATGTTTGATCGAAAAATCACAGACTGACGGAAAGTTAGTGTAACGATCCTAACAACCGAACGTCGGAAATCCAAACCGTTAGGATTTAAGAAGAAGATAGAAGAAGAAACATAAACAATAACAGAATCTCACATATCGCAGCGGAACAAATATAATAGATAAATGAATATCTTTAAAACAAAGAACTATATCAGTTATTACATTACATCACATTACATTATCGGAGTGTTACAACAACAAACAGTGGAAAAGAATATAACATATACTAGTGATATGTTTCACCATCCATCTTCAACTCCTGATCTCCGTAGCATCTCTTTTTTTTGACTTCGCTCCAGAGTAATGATAATCTGACTCTAGGCTGCCCGTGTGGAAAATTATGGGCACCCAGAGTTTAGAAAAGGAACAATAAACTCCAGGTCAGTCGTGGGACTGGTGTGAGATCTTAAAAACAGTTATTTCCACAAAGAAAGAAAAAGAAATCCGCTATGCTTTTTGGAAAATGAACTACCATAAGGCCTCCCGCCACACACACAATGCAAACACATAATTGGAGGAAATTTCTCCTTATGATAGTCAAACATGTTTGATACGCAAAATCCTTTAATATTATTATTATTAGTGTATAGTGTGGAAAACATTTCGAAAGTATAATATTAATCTTAGCCAGCATAGGCATTTCACACTTATGTCTACTATAGCTACCATGTTCAATAGCAGGTTACCGCCACATTACATGGCAGGTTATACATCTAAAACCGTATAGGGCGCGTAGTGTTTCTTTGGATTTCCAACAAATGGTCAGGCTAAGGAACTTCCTACTGCCACATGGGTATGCCTCTGGAGGGACGTCCCGAGAACTTAACCAGTTCTCTGCCAACACAAGGCCGGGTTACCTCTATAACTAGGTAACTACTACATGAGTATGCCATCCCCCGGTCGTTTGCGACCTTTATCCGAGGATCCTCAACCACAAAGCAACAACCATAAAGTATAATAAAATTGCAGCAACAACATAGGTTAAGTATCTGGGCTCCATACCATGATACCACCCTTTTCCAGAAGGAAATGACATACCCTAAAGGGCGTGACCCTCATGACCTTGCCGTATCTTTCCTGTTTCGACCATTTCCGAGGTGTGAGGTCCGATGAGGTCTCGTCCATAAAACTACACTTTTCACAAAGTCATGCTTTGATCAACAAATGATCAGCAGCACTTCGAATGCCACGTTACCAATTTGGGAATGTATCACTAGTAACCATTAACTACATAACTTTTGAGCTCGTACGTCTCAAAGAAGGGTGTTAAGCTAAGAGAATAAATTCTCCGCCACCAATAGAAATGTATTTGATAGAAACCTGCTTTACATCTCAAAGTGTAATGTCAGACACACATCTATACAAGTCCGTTCCGGGATCGTACGGGACCGAAGGCACTTAAAAAGAAGCCCTTGCAAATCCGAATATTCACTAATCACGTCTGGAATCCCCATCACAAAGGGTGATGAAATCTTTATACCGGAGCAACCCGGTGCAGAGACATTCGACAGGTAATCCTTTCGTTTTCGAAAATACCCGGTCTTCAACACCATTTTCAAATGCAATCCCACTTCGTCGTATCATTATTCGGAATGGGTTTTATGACACAAGGTCCTCTCCCGGCTAATCCGAATAACGAGCGCTTATTTTTAAAAATAAGTGTTACATTCAGTTTTCAAACAAATCACAATAATTTCTGCTTTGATCTTTTAAATAAAAGAGCCATCACAGTCACAAAGGTTCGATGTGATTTTCGGATATCCACTTAGAATCCGACCCTCGGTCGCATCGAAATTCAAATGTCATTAAAAGGCCAATATTGATAGTCGGTTATTTAACTATCAATCAACATTCACAACAATCACTGGATTTCAAATAATTTCCCCAAATCATTTATTTCCAAAATATCTTCGCAAGATATACTTTTATCACTTTAATATTTTTGAAAACAAATTTCAAATCACTATTCACATTTCAATCCTTCGGAAACAAATTTTCAAAGCATTTTCCTTACGCAGTATATATTTACAAATATTTATTCATTTCCACTGAAAATCTGCCGAGTTTAAATATTTTAAAATAATATAAAATACTTATCCAAAATATACTTGGAAACATTTAAAATAAAACTATTTTAAATACTTACTTAAAATATTGGTTATGAAAACATTATATTAATTATCACATATAAGATTTTAAGTCCCAACTAATTTTAAAATAAAATTAGTAGATAAAGTATAAATATTTAAATAATCGTTTCCTAAAACAAATATCAATTTTAATATTTAAAATAATCCCTTCTATAAGTAATTAAATAAATCCATACTTTAAAGATTTGAAACCAGTTAAGAAAATAATTTATCCAAAGTATCCTTTCTAAAACCATCCTTAAACATTTTCAGTTTATATTTATAGGCTATTTGGAAATCATACTCAGCTTTCCAGGAAAAATACATTTTCCATTTCAAAATGGTTTATTCAAATCAATTAATAAATCTTCCTTGATTTATTTTAAATTTACGTTCCGAATCCGTAAATTCATTTCTACACCTTTAGAAATAAACCAACATTTATTTTTAAAACAAGATTCCCTTTCCTTTATAAAATTCCCATTCTGAATTTGAAAATTTCCAAATATCTACTGATATTCGATTTCCAAATTGATTTGAAAAATCATTTCCAAACACCCAATCAAGTTTAAAATTGATTTCAAATTTTATCTTAAACACCAAATCAATTTTAATATTGATTTCCCAAAGATTTATTCTTTTAACACCAAATCAATTTTCAAATTTATGTTTAAAATAAATTCCTTTATCCTTTCCAAATTATTTAAAAACCATATCTTTAAAATAAATTTTTCACCTTTTGGATATTATTACTTGAAATTCATTTATTAAACTTTTTCCTATATTTTGGAATTTTAATCAATAGGATTTCACTATAGATTTTCTACTTGAATTTAAAAATCCAATTTTATTTATTTTTGTTATCGTATGATACCAAAAATATATTCGGCTATATTATAGCCCTCAACGATTTAAATCACAATATAATCACACTCAAATTATAAATAAATAAACACACAACATATGAAATAAAATCAAACGTTTGAGGAATCCAGTTAGATCCCTCCAACCTATTTCCCTGCATCCACAGACGTTAGCACAACAATTAAATACCAATTCAACTTCGAGATTGAATATCACGGTATATGGGATTTATATAAAATATCATCCGTTATTATGCGGCGCATAGGGTCTCATCCGCTATATAATGCGGGAAATCAATCACTCCAATATACTATATACTACTATATATATAATATCATCTAGTGAATAAATTATTATAAATCAATCATCTAAGCACACAGTCAATCAATTTTAAATCTAACTATTCAAGATTTAAATCAGAACAATATTTGATTGAGTGAGAAGATCTCACCTTTGTTTTTATTCTGCAACCCACTTTCCATCATGACTTGTTTCTTCACAGTTTTAAACCTTGTATAAATATTTATACAATTTATTAATATTCAATTTAATCAAACAATTAACCACTGTCTAATAGTTTAAATTTTAACTAATGATTAAATTTAACCAAATAAATCTAAATTTTTAAACTAATTTTCTTTTTCTTTATAAAATTCGCATTTGTAAATTTAATTACCAATGATTTTATTTTAAGCTAGAATTCAAATTTTAAACTGATTTCCCTAAAAAAAATTTAGCAACTAAAATAGTTAAATAAGTCAATTAACGGGTTAATTACATATTTCATTATTTTTAAAATATAAACTGGTAAGTTTAAAATGTATATTTATTTCCTTTCAAAACTACATATACTAAAGCAAAAATATTTTACTATAAAATATCCTTTTCTGTTTCATACTAGTTCATCACAGAAAATTCATTTCTTTTTTAAATCTGAAATATAAATTCAGTTTAAATTAATAAAACTTAGGAAGGGACCCATACTTACTCCTCAAACCCGACCCAAAAAACCCTAACAATAGCTTCTCCCTCGATAGAACACAAGCTTCCCTTATCCTTTGACTCCCAGATCTCGCCACCGATCGCAGCCAGAGTCGCGGTCATCAAAACCGATCGTACTCCTGACTCGATCGAATTCGACTGCGATGAATACGTCGATGGCTTCAATTCGCGAATCCACTCTATCGGCTTCCCACCAACGTCGACCGTGAGCCTTCAAGCATTCAAACTCAACCACCTCTAGCTACCAGTTTGCTGTTGTCGTCATGCCAAACCTCGAGCTCCTCTCGCGAGCACGCGCGACCCACTTTTTTTAATAAAGGAAGGGTTTTCGTTCGTTCGATTTGGGGAAAGAAGGGAGGGAAAGACTCACGACATTGATTTGAAGCATCGGCCATTCGAACAGAGGGAAAAATGAGGGATTATGATTTTTTCGATCTGAAGAAAAGGGGTCTCGGCTTGATTTCGGTCTTGATCTTTTCATTTTGAAACGAACTAAAAGGAAACAAAGAAGATGAATGCGATTTTTGATTTGGCCTTTGCGTGAGAAAAAGGGCGGCTTGCTTCTGACTAAATTTGACTTTGATTAGATTTTACTAAATTTAAATTTAAATTTAATTTTCAACGCGTTTGCTCATCGTACGACCAAAAGTCACTCCAAACACTGCAAAAATTAAAACCCGATAATAATATAATATTACGAATTCAACGGAACTGGTTTCGTCGAATTCTAAGACTGTGCCTCGGAAGGCTATTTTTAAATATCGATTTAAACGATATAAATTCAAAACTGAGCAAATCATTTTCAAATCTCATTTTGAAGCTTCCATTATCTTCAGTATTGTCAATATAAATTTTCTAAGCCTTCAAAATATTTTTAATCAGCTTTAAATTGAAGATTCAAATTTTTATCCAACGTCAATAAATTAATTTCAATAATTTAATTGCCAAATCCATAGTTAAATCTGAAATTCAAGTTTAAATTAACTTCCAAACATTTAAAATCAATTAAATATTTCCAATTTCAAATGTTCAAAATTCTGGATCGTCACACACACAAACACACACACACACACACACACACACACACACACACACACACACACACATATATATATATATTTCTTTTTATATGAAGAGAATGCTCGGCTATTGCGTGAGCTCAAAATGGCTGACAAGAAAGCAAGGTTGACTGCTTATGGAAAAGGAGAAGTTGCGGCAAAGGAGGGAATGGGTTGAAGTGGCTTTAAGGTTAGGCAGGCTGATAGACTATAGTGGTCCAAGGTTGTTATGCGGCCATGAACGATTATGGTGAAAGCATCATAAAACAATTATAAATGCTTCACTAATTTTTTTAAAAAACAAGGAGCCTGGGTTTCGCTTGTGGGGAAGAGGATGAGGCATGGCGTCCGGGTGGTGAATCGGAGGGTGTGCTCAACTGTGTTAGGGGTGGCTTCGGCTGAAGGTTATTGGAGGGAGGCTCGGTTATTGGGTGGGGATCAGTATTGCTACGATGGGATAGGTTAAGGCAGCCGATGGCAGAGGCATTTGTATGGGCGAAACAAAGTGGCGACTGATGTGGAGCAATGGTCGAAGGATGTAGGTGTTGGTTTTGGGTAGGCGACGATGATAAATAACAAGGCGAACGAGACCAGGGAGAAGAGAGAGGGCGAGCACAGTTAGGTGAAGAAGATATGCTTCCGGTAATATAAAGTTTATATTATTATAATTTTTTTTCTTTTCTCAAGCTATAAAACAGAAGCGGAGAAGTAAATAAGATGTGAATCAAGAAATATATTGGGACTAGATAAATGAAAGCAACCGATGGAAGTAAGAAAGTCAAATTATTAAATTCAGAGAATATCAAAAGATGATGGCTATTAGATTTACACTGTGATAATGAAAGGACAAGTAAACCAAAAAGGCCTAAATACGGTACCAATACGGCTAACCGTTTCGCAGATTTTGGTGAGAACCGGACGTCGAAATGCACAAATGAATACACCGCGGAGATCAACACAGTGAGACGAACAAAATGGTACACGGATATGAGTGACACGACCCATCTATCAAAACTCGATATTCGTTGCCAAACTGCTGCTAATTCTCCCAAATAAGATAAATGGGGCTAGAGCGGTCCGAATTTGGTGAAACGAAATATGATACCTCACCTAGAAAAGGATTTACATTTTATTTATAAAAATATTCAGATTTCGAAAACATTTTATTTTCATCAAATTAACTGATTTTAAATTGAAATTGAAAATTACATACAGAACCAAATATTTTGTTTTCAGATGAAATATGACACTTGCTACGTTTAAATTGAGGTAATCCAAAAATCAAATTTTCATTTCAAAAATTTATTATTTATTTTTCATGAAAATCTTGTTAATTACTTTATAAAAATCGTTAAAAGTTCCTGGTCATTACACTCTCCCCCACTCAAAACTTTTCGTCCTCGAAAAATAAAGAGATAGGAGAATAGAACAATAGAAAGGAAAGATAGATTTGAAATATATAATACTAGATACGATAATTAATTCAAAACCATATAAATTTCATCTTCGGACATTTTATTATTTACATTTATATGGTATATCATTTAATTAAATGTCCTCATTAAATTCAAAACTTTCCAGGTAAGTTTTAATAATGTTTTCAAAATGTATTTGAGCACTATACAATTCACCTTTTATTTACAACATTTCTATCAAGAAAATTTAGTTTGAACATTTTTATTACTTAAATTTCTCTTGTATAACCTTCAATTACATATTCACACTACATTTTTACTTTTTGAATAATTTAGGTAAGTTATATATCTTTTAGGATGCAAATGAGTATTATACATACGGATTTTATTCTAGTTCAACTGTTTCAAGTTGTTTCAATTTGATTTCTCACTATAGACACTTCAATTATCCAAAATTTTGCTTTATTTCAATAATTGAAAACCATTACTTAACCTAGAACTTGAGAGTTAAATTTCCAATGCCACTTCAAATTATTTTGAAACAAATATATACATATATATTCATTCTATACATCAAATCATACTCAAGAAATTCAAATCAAATCTATTTTCCAAAACAAAAGTGTAGAGAAGCTACTAAAAGTCTCAACACTTTGAGATTTGAAAATGAATGTCGATGATGCTGCAGTCATCATCGAAATTATTTTCCAGCGATGAAAGAGGGGTGTACTGACTTACTTCTTTTAAAATCTTTGGAAACAATTTTCATTCGAAAAGTATATTTTTCAAAACTTTGAAAAACCAAAAATTTAATTCTCAAAACTTCAATTTAAATTCATTTCATTTGCAAATCAGATTTATAAACCATGTTTTTTGAAATTCGTCCCTTATAGCATACAACAATATTTAATGGTTTAGGAATGTTATCATAACAATAAATGATAATCTATTATTATCATTTCTAACAACTAATCCATTTAACTATCTAATTCCTAAAAATATACCTTTATATATAAAACATAATCGTACTAAAATTTATTTCATTTGCCTATTTCAAAAATAATATTGTGTTAGTTTGCTCTATTCAAGTGTTTTAGAATTCCCATCAATAGTGTTGGCCAGATGAATCGATCGAAACCCAAAATTCAAACAACATAATATAAAACACTTTTATATTAATTACAAATACATTCTCTAATAGGATGACTCAAGAATGGTTTCTAGAACAAGGATAGATATTCAAATTTATATGGACTCTAATCAAAGAGAATTCTAACTAAGAAGACAGGCTCGAAAGGAAGATATAATATAATTAAATTACAAAAGAAGAAAGATGGATAGAATTATATTAATCACGGGTGACCTTAACTGGGTGACCGATATTTACAAAGACGAGAATATCATCAAAGAAAATGGAGACGAACTTGTTGAGAACATCGTGAAAAATGCGATTCATAAGATCGACGAAGAAGGCAAGAGCATTAGTTAATCCAAGGGCATGATTAGCCATTCTTAGAAACCATTCGTCTGAGAGAAAGGACAACATGTCATGCTCTAGGGATATTATCGATGTGGAATTCAATTTCCCTCTTTAGAGGAAGAGAAATGACTTCACCAAAACATTAGGATATTCCCTGACTATCGGGGCAGGGTCAAGATCACTAGGATGAGAATCAAGCGAAAAGATGAAACTGCCGGCATAATCCCGAGGCATTCGACATCCTATCATAAGAGAATTACCATGGTTGTTTACTGGAGAAACGGTTCGGGCTTTGCAAGAAATAACAACATCAAATTCGTGGATACAGAAATCTAAGGTGAATCGACACCTGTTGTAAAGGAGTTCCACCCCTTTACAAACCATACTAAGGTTGGTGGGATCATCGACGGGATTATTCACATACAAAAATGAAGTTGCAAATTGAGATTACAATATGTGCTCAAATTTATTACAGAGATCAACGGAAATGAAGCTATGGGATGCTCCAGTATCAAAAAGAACATGAATAGGAAAAGACAAGAATGGATTTCAGAACAAAAGGAAGTTCTGAAATCAAAAGAAATACCAAATCAAGGTGGATCCTAATGAAGAATTTCAAGTTCGAACGAAGATGATTCTGTAGTGAATTTTACTCATTCTCGGGTATTACAACCCTATGCCTAATGAGTTTTTACCCCATATGCTAAGTTTTCCTAAATCAGAGCTCTGATACCAACTGTAACGACCCACTATTTCAAACCATTTAAGTCGATATCATCCAATCATGTCAGACTTGAATTGCTCAAAACAACAGGTTGTTAATTTATATTTGGCAAAACATAGCATAAAAAGTAAATAAATCAATCATAGAATCACAGATACAGAGTAATATAACAATAAGCAGCGGAATGGATAAATATAGTTCATGAAGCTACTAAAGACCATCAGAGTCTATAACAAGATAGAACATAAATCTCAAATACAAAGTGGTCTCAAATACAAAAGTAACTGAAAAGATTGAACATAAGCAACTGGAAACAACAGAAGGCTGAACATATATAAGGCATATCTTTAGGCAAAGCTTCAAGCTCCAAAGGTATGTCTCAAATGTTGTGACACTCAGTCCGACCCGAGAATAAAGCAAAACACAAAACACTCTAGTCAGGATTAACATTCTTATACTAGTATATTCAACTCAAGCGAAATGTCCAAGTGAAATGTAAATAACTTCAAAGATGTTTGAGATTCCATCCCTTAAGGATTCGTTAAACTATCTACATACATAGTACAATACGCTACATATATAATGTCCATAGTAAAGTAAAAATTTTAAATATGGTTAAGACATTGCCCATATCCCCCTTAACACATTTTTATATATTCCCGCAGTCTATACAGTACCATAATTCCTCCGTAAATTGGACGGCTATCAAAGGGCACTCTATAGGTACGGTGCAAGCCAAACTCGTAGAGGTCGCGATAAGGCATGTGACAAGGCACGCGAGGCTATGCCCAGGGTAGAATACTGCCGTTTTGCAGATCCAGACTAGTGGAAACGCATAGCAGCTACTACCGTCTACCTTGAAACACACTTCCAAATCAAAGGTGCACCCAATCAAATCACAAAGTAACAGAAAGTATCGAAGAAATGTGCTCGATCGAAGGAGCGGCCACAATTGGCCCGGCATGGCTCTTGTTTTAGCAACATCAAGCTGACTCGCGGGAGTTAGGGCTACGTTAATACCTCATATGGAATCGTCGCCAAACCATCCTACTTCGTTTTGAATTCTCCATCATGTACATAGTTATTAAAGTCATTTTTGATATTTGCAGAAAGTATGACAATATCCGATCTTGGTCCCTTTAACAATTAAATGCTTATTTCACGCCGTAGTCATTTTATATTTCAAACAGTTAATACTTCATATCAAAATATCATATTCATTTAAAAATCATATCACTTTTGAAATCGTATTCACTTTCGAAATCACATCACTTTAAATCATAATCATTTTCCAAATCATATCACTTTAAATCATTACATCAAAATATTTGCATTAAATCCATTAAATATAAATCATAATAGTTCCGACTTGAATAGTTTGAAAGTAGTTTATATATTGGAAAATTTATATAATAAAAATAGTTTATATTTAAAATAGGTTGTAGATTAAAATAGTTTATATTAAAAATAGTTAAAATAGTTTATATATTAAAATATTTGTATCGAAGATAGTTTCAACTTAGAATTTTTTCTTCCAATTAACCAAATCAATTCAAATCAAGTTTAGTTCCAAAATTCAATTTAAATCAATCCTATTTCAGTTATTTCAATTAAAAGGTTAAATTTTCAATTCAAATTCTCATTAAAACCATTTTTAATTTTTATCGATTTCAAATCCAGTTTTGAACTACAAATTTAAACCACTTCCAATTCAGTAGGTTTCAATTTTAAATATTCAAATATTTATAATAACTCAACTTGATAAATTCATTTATTTTTCAAAATTCAACTTTAATTTCATTTGAATTTGAAAATATTCACATAATCATTTTAATAACGTTTAAATAAAATCTCAAGATACGAATTTTAAATAAGTATTAAATATTCAATTTCAATTTAAATTTCAAAATATTCATTTAATCACCTTTAATCATAATCAAAATAACAAGTTATAAAAATCATATCTTTAAAATCTCAAAATTTATAAGTTTCAAATCAATTTTTATTTAAAGTCAATAAAATTTCAAGTCCACTTTATCTTATCTTTCCAATCTTTAATTACTTAAGTTATTTCCAAATCTATTAAAAATATAAATATAAATTGTAAATAAATATTTGAAACATATTATATATATTAATTAAATTAAATTCTTATTAAATTTATTCTATTAATTCTTAGTAAATTAAATGTTATTTTACTAAATATATTGTATAGAATCTAATTTTATATACTTGAAAATAGCAAAATTATAAGTAAAATCTAAAAATTAATAGTTCAAAACTTAACTTATAAATTTAAAATTTCCAAACATATAATTTTTTTAAAAATATAAATTTACACATATATTAAAATAAAATCTTTATATTATATTTAAAATCAATATTTATAAAAACTCGTCTATTTCCTTTCAAAAATTTGGAAATCATTTCTTAAAAATAGACCAAATGTGTCCGTATATAATTTTCTATCCTTTGGTCAAGTGATACAAATATTTATCATTTCAATCCACAATTATTTAAATTTATGGGTATAAGCCATTTCAACCCGCAATCCTAAAATTTCAAATCAACAAAAATCGCTTGAGTTTATCATTTCAACCCATAACGATTTTCCCTTTAATCTATCATATCATTCGGGTATGTATCATTTCAGCCCATAGGGAATTCCTAAACTATCAGGAAACTTGCAGAGTGAGAATAATAAAATAATAATATAAAATGAATAGCATGTCAATGGCAAATATGATCACAATTAACAGTTTAATTATAGTGTGTGTGTGTTAATATATATATATATATATATATATATATATATATATATATATATGCAAACAGGTTATTGGTGTCAATATTGTCAATTTACATAGGTGTACATATGCAAATAATGACATATCATATTTAAAAATTAAATTACTAACTAATTTAAATTTAACAATATATTTCAATTGTCATTTCAAATACAATCAATTTACTAAACAAAAGAATGTTAATCGTGAGTGATCGCTTACCTTTCGAGGCTAAAGAAATAACAAGAACAAGATACGATGAATCCAAGCACAAATTCCAAAGCATGGCACGGTGAACAAGAATTCAATGAGCAAAATTGATAGCTTGGGATCAATGAAAACAAATCAAAACCAGCTGGATATAAACTGAAACAAAATATATATTATATTATTATTATCCTAAAATCAATATTCAATTAAAACACATATTAAAATCAATATATCATCATATTATATATATATATATATATTCCGGAAAATCACATATTAAAATAATATATATATTTCAAAATATATTTCAAAATATTAAAATAATATATATATATATATATATTTCAAAACCATTATAGCTTATAATACATGTGACGCCCTACCTCTATACCCACGCTAGCCAAGAACACTACAGTGTAATGCTGTCAACTAGCACGGAGAATAAGGCTGTTGAGGAGCGACCATCCATGTAATTTCTTTGTGCGAGCACCGATATGTCAGATAGTAAAACATGCATTTTATTTCAAGAGGAAATCCAACATACCGATACAAACTCAAAGCTACTACACAGTGGCTATGTAATTCCTTCGGAAACAGATATAGAAATAAGCATAACATAAATCAGTCACAGATAATTCATATCACAAAGGCGGAAGAAGATATGAATATATAACTAACACATGAAAGTGTATATCAGAGGAGTGGTCAAAAAGATCCACAATATCACAAAAGAATAGTTACACGAACTACACAAAAGAATAAGTATACATCATGGAGTCTATATCTCAATTGTATACAATCCAAAAACTACTAATCTAAGTAGTTAACCAAAAATCAGAGAAATCAATCCCCAGTGAGAAGTCAAGCTGAAGCACCTGTAACATCTCGGTCTGACCCGAGTATTATTTAATAAGAAAATAATAAACGGATCAGTCTAACTATAAATATCAGATGAAACGATATAGAATAAGAGATATGACTAAACACATTATAATCACAGTGCCAAGCTGTGATATATATAAGTAATTGAAAATCAACAAGAGATTAATCAATATCACCAAATCTACTCAAGAATCAAAGAAATGTCATACTCCTAATTTCGTTCACCAAACCATAAATATTGACGATTATATCAATGTCAATCACAAAAGTCGATGGCACACAAATTCACCAATGCACAAATATTGATAAAACTTATCAACGGAAATCATGAAAATTGGTGAAACAAAAATTCTAGAAATCATCTCAAGAAATCCCGAAATCACAAAAAGGGGGAAGGCCTATCACAAACGGGAGCATAAAGCTCACCAACACGTGTATCACAAACGGA
Organism: Allium cepa; assembly: GCA_030765085.1. Classification (NCBI taxonomy): domain Eukaryota; kingdom Viridiplantae; phylum Streptophyta; class Magnoliopsida; order Asparagales; family Amaryllidaceae; genus Allium; species Allium cepa. Next base: position 438,965,776 of record CM060943.1, read on the forward strand.
ATGCTAATTCCATGGTTGCTAACCATCACAAATTGAGCTGAAGCTCCACAAACGGACCGAAGACCATGGGTTGCTACCCCACCAATTTGAGTCGAAACTCCACAAAACGGGGTTTAGTCTCGCTCGCAGACAAAGAGACATCGCACATTGCTAGTCTAAATCAAAAAAATGATCGTCATGATCATCAAGAAGTGTCAATTACAGTAAGCTAGTAAATATATGAGCTTAGCTTCATGTCCCATAACCACTAGCTTAACTTAAATATTTACGAACAAATTGTAGATCTCCACTAGAAAATTGTCACAAGAGTTTCAATCGAACAAGTCCAAGAATTAACCGACGAAGTAAACGCAAGCGTTTCATACAACTTGTTTTACTAAGTCGTTTAATTAGATTTCTCATACCAGTGAGGTAAAGGTTTGTATATATACTAATAGATTGGAAAACGGTTTAAGAGAACGAGTTTTTGTAATAAAATAGTGTTGAAATCGTTTTGATGAAAGAGTTTGATATTTACTACTAGTATTCAAAACCTTTATATTTTGAAGTGACAAAACACAAAAATTGATTGTAGGAACAATCAATCACTAAATTCAAATTTGAAGAAGTGAATAAAATCCAAGAAATCGATACCGAATCCATCAAAGTGGATACGTCCTAAATTCCCAAAGAAAATGTCATCAAAGTCGATAGTAAATGATAACAACAAATAGGAAACAACACGAATCGATTAAAGTTGGAAATTCAAGCAACTAGGCGAAATAGGCAAATTATCATCAGGTCGGTCGGCCGGCTACAGAGCTCGGTCGACCTGACCCTGTTTCAGAAATTTTCTCGGGAAACAGGTCGGTCGACCGAGCCCTGTAGTTGGCCGACCGAACCTGAGACAGAGGAGTGCTTATGCACTCTGGAAGCAGGTCGGTCGACCGGCTACAGGGCTCGGTCGGCCGAACCTGTTCCCAGTCCCTTCCTAGCCCATTGAATACAATGGCCAATCACGACCAATTTGCAACTACTCGAGCATCGGCACTAAGGATTTATGCCAATCGTCTACCCGGCCCTATGAGCTCCTCGTTGCATCACCAAAAACACATTTGAACATCAAAGCTATGATTTTTAAAGAATTGAACCCAAAACACCAAAAATTAGAATATTCACCAAATCAATCCAAACCAAAAGCTAATGCACACGAATAAGTGTTAGGAATTCATACCTAACATTCGAAGATAATTATAAGCATAGATGTGAGATAAAAATCTCACCTTTGAACCCAAACGATTGAAGAAGAAGCTTGAAAGCAAAAGAGAATCAACCACTCTTCAAATCCAACTCAAGAAGCTTGATTCTAAGCTAAAAAGAGAAACATTTCCTAAATTAGGTTTAGGAATTTCTGAAATTGTTAAGAGAATGAGTTGGAGAAGAAGAAGAGAAGCTTACCAATAGGTTCTTCTATTAGTTTGGAGCTAGAGTTTGATTTGCAAAAGAAAACTAGGGTTTGGAGTTTTAATTTCCCATCTCTCCCACCATTGATGCTTTAGAACTGAAAAGAGGAGAAAGTGAGGGTGAATGGGGAGGAGTGGCTCGGATTTGAGTATAAGTTAAACATAGGGCTGAACCCAAACCCAAACCCAAATTGAAAAAGTAGCAAAAATCAACTTTCTCCAAACATATCGAAGCTTATACTCAAAAAGGTCGCAAACAGCATTTTAAACTCAATGGGAGTGGTCTCGAGTCCTAATTCGACCGTATGCAAAAAGTAGCTTTTCGGACTAAATTCCGAGTATCGATAAAATATTTAAATATAAAAATCGAAAAAAATGCTGGTTGTTACAGACTCCCCTCCTTAAAGAAATTGCGTCCTCGCAATATTTAAGAAGAAGATATATAGTAACAACCATAAAAGCATATTCAACACAAAAGAAATTTGAAATAAAAGGTTCACCTTAATGAGCACGAGAAAGCAAGTCCGGATGTGATCGCTCGATGAACTCTCTAGATTCCCAAGAACAATCCTTAGGATTTGAAGACCATTGAACTTTCACAAGCGGGACATCTTTATTTCGAATGCGTTTGACCTCCGAAGCAACAATTCGAATAGGATGTTGCTCATAAGTTAAATTAGGCGAAACTTCAATTTCTTCCACAACACCGGGCTCAAGGATAGAATCGGAATCTCGAAGGCACTTCCGTAATTGAGAAACGTGAAACACGTCATGCATGGCAGAAAATTGAGCCGGTAATGATAGGCGATAGGCCATGGAACCAATACGTTCAGTGATAGGAAATGGCCCAATATATCGAGGTGCTAATTTTCCCGATCGACTGAAACGTACATCTTTCATAGGTGACACACGAATGAACACAAAATCTCCCACAGAAAATTCTAACTTCCTTCTCCGGTTATCGGCATAGGATTTTTGTCTACTCTGGGCTTCTTTCAGCCTATGTCGAATAAGTTCAATCTTTTCTGTGGAACCACGAATAAAATCTGGACCTAAAACCAGCTTCTCATCGGCCTCAAGCCAACAAGAAGGAGATCGGTATGGCCTTCCATAGAGTGCCTCGAAAGGTGCCATACCAATACTAGATTGGAAGCTATTATTATAGGAAAATTCGACAAGTGAAATATGATCTTCCCAACTTCCACCGAAATCAAGCACATAAGCACGAAGAAGATCTTCAAGAGTTTGATTCACACGCTCGGTTTGTCCATCGGACTGAGAATGATAAGCGGTGCTAAAATTAAGCTTCGTTCCTAAAGCTTTTTGAAGACTCTTCCAAAATCCACTAGTAAACAATGGATCACGATCACTAACAATAGAAGTAGGAACTCCATGTAATTTAACAATCTCTTTAACAAAGAGTTTGGCCAAAAGTGGAACGGTTCGATTGGACCGAACGGGAAAAAATGGGCGGATTTAGTGAGTCTATCAATAATCACCCATAAGCTATCATGACCCAAACGAGAACGGGGAAGGCCACCTAAAAAATCCATGGAAATTAGGTCCCACTTCCAAATTGGAATTTCTAAAGGTTGCAATAACCCACCGGGCCTTTGATGTTCGGCCTTAACGAGTTGGCAAGTCATGCAACGCTTAACGGAGTTAGCGATGTCAAGTTTCATTCCCTCCCAATAATAAAGTCGCTTCATATCCGCGTACATTTTACTACTACCAGGATGAATGGTAAATTTAGAATGATGAGAATCTTCTAAAATATCTTTACGAAGATCACTAATATTTGGCACGATAAGTCTACCAAATTTCCGAATGCCGCCATGAGAATCGATATTAAAGTCTTTCAAACCTTCAATATCAATTTTATCCTTAATATTTTGGCCAAGAAGGGCCAATTCGGGATCTAGCCTTTGAGCTTCAAGAATGCGGTCTAAAAGAGAAGGATGAGCCTCAAGGCTACATAAAACAAATGATGAGCATAAATCGGATACGCGGTCTCGAATCTCACAAGTGGACAAGATCTCGAGATCGTTCCATTCGGATATCATCATAGAGACAACAGCTTGTTGTTTACGGCTAAGAGCATCGGCGACACGATTACCCTTACCGGGAGTATAAAGAATATCAAGATCATATGGTGCAAGAAATTCGAGCCAACGCTGTTGACGCAAATTAAGTTCCTTTTGAGAGAATAAATACTTCAAGGATTTATGATCGGTATAAAGAACAAATTTCTCTCCTAAAAGATAATGACGCCAAATACGAAGGGCGAAAACAATAGCCGCGAGCTCTAAATCATGAGTGGCATATCTAGTCTCAGCAGGCTTTAATTGCCTAGAAGCATAAGCAATAACACATTCTTTTTGCATAAGAACGACACCCAAACCAACACGACTAGCATCGGTATAAACAACGAAATCCTGATTCCCCTCGGGAATAACAAGAATAGGAGCATCAGAAAGAAGTTCTTTTAATTTCTGAAAAGAAGTTTCACATTTGTCCGACCAAATGTATTTAACACCTTTCTTCGTTAAGCTAGTGAGAGGCACGACAATTTTAGAAAAGTCTTTGATAAAACGGCGGTAATAACCCGCCAATCCAAGAAAACTACGAATCTCCGTCACACTCTCCGGTCTCTTCCAATCTTGAATCGCTTCAATCTCTGAAGGATCCACGGAAATTCCGGATTCGGAAATAATATGACCGAGAAACTTCACACGAGATTTCCAAAAATGGCATTTAGAAAATTTTGCTTTTAATTGATTACTCCTAAGAGTTTCCAACACAATCCGAAGATGCTTTTCATGCTCCTCCTCAGTTTTTGAATACACAAGAATATCATCGAAAAGATGAGGACAAACCGGTCGAGGAAGTCTTTGAAAACTCTATTCATAAGGTCAACGAAATAAGTCGGAGCATTCGTTATACCAAATGGCATAACATGCCATGCATAAGATCCATAACGAGTACGGAACGATGTCAAAGGAATGCTATCCTCTGCAATACGAAGCTGATGAAATCCAGTAGCTAAGTCTAATAGTGAAAAGACTCTAGCACCACTAAGTTGATCGAATCGATCATCAATCCGAGGTAAAGGATATTTATTTTTGATAGTAAGATCATTAAGCTTGCGGTAGTCAATGCAAAGCCTAAGTGTTCCATCGGATTTCTTCACAAAAATAGCTGAAGCTTCCCAAGGCGAGGAACTAGAGCGAATAAATTGCTTCGTCTCCAATTCGGATAATTGTTTATGCATCTCCTCATTTTCTTTATTGGACATACGATAAGGAGGACGAGTGATAGGTTGAGCTCCGGAAATGAGATTAATTTTGAACTCAATTGCTCGCTTAGGTGGTAATCCAAAAACGGGCTTAAATATGTCGGAAAATTCACGAACGACGTGAATAAGAGAAATAATATCACCCTCATCATCATTATCGTCATCACGAGGGTTTAAAGAATATAAAGATGCAACCAAAGCAGAATCCGAATCTTTAAGAATAACAGAAACCTGATTAACAGATTGAGGATGTCGAAGATGAATAGTCCGCTCAGGACATAGGATATGAGCTTCATAACGGTTAAGCCAATCCATTCCCAAAATCATTCCAAAGCCTAAATAATGCATGACATGCAAATCGGCTAGGAAAGGAAAATCACACAAAATAATCTCGACATCTTTACACAAATAAACTGATTGTTGCGGATCCACCAACAGGATTCGCAATTCTCAAAGAAGTCATTAAACACAAAGCATCCAAAGAAAACGTATCAACAAGTTCTTTTGATATAAAAGAATGGGATGCACCCGTATCAAAAAGAACTCGAATGGGTTGATCACGAAACATAATAATGCCATCAAGGATAGAATGAAGCATACCTTGACCACGAGATGTGTTGCCAGGGGCTTGAGCAACATTTAACTTTCCCTCCTTCTTGCCCTGAAGCTTGGGGCATGAAGATATAACATGACCGGGATCTTTGCAGTAGCGACAAGAGAGAGACTTTGGACACTTGTTCGCGTAATGGTCCTTCGAACCACAATTATAGCATTCCCCACGAACAAAGGAAGAAGTCTTTGCCACTGGGGTTGCTTGCTTCCCTTTCTTATTGGGATAAGGGCCTTTGAATTTACTGGGCCTTTTCTTGTTGTTGTTGAAGCTTGGTTTGGAACCCACCACTTCAATATCATTTTCCCTATCCGCCTCTTCAAGACGAAGAGCGATACCAATGAGTTGGTCGAAAGAAACTTCTAATTTTAGAAGTAATGGCTTATTGAGATTTTTATTCAAGCCATAGACGAATCTCTGATTTTTCTTCAAAGGGGTGTTGATGTATTCAACCCCATATTTGGAGAGAGATTCAAAAGACACGACATAATCTGCCACGGAAGATTCACCTTGAACAAGGTCTATAAAACGGCGAGCCAAAGTCACCTTCTCAGCTTCTGGTACGAATTTTAACTCGAAGCGCTCTCGGAATTTCTCCCAGGTGAGATCCGCTTCATTAATCTCAGAAATAAGAAGTTCGTACCAGTCCAATGCTCTTTCTTGGAGCATACTAGAGGCCACCTGAACTCGGTGAAGGTCAATAAGATTCATGCGAGAAAAGATTCGATCGCATGACCTTAGCCAAGCCTGTACTTCAATAACAGTTTCAGAACCTTTGAATGGCTTCCCATCCAAATTAGTGTAATCGCTGCACAAGCGTGCAAATCCCGACTTTGGGTGAGTAGGCTCCGGGTTAGCTCCAGCTGCTTGAGCATTTCTCACTAAATCAAGAAGCTGTTGAGCAGTCATAAAAACTCCATCCTGGGGTGGAGTGCTAGAAGGTACGGCTCTGGCGCAGCCTGGTCTAGACATTTCTCTTCCTTTAGAAAGAAAGAAGAAGAAGAAAAGGGTTATTCACAAAATGAATATCAAGCAGTATTGATAGATAAAACAAGGAATCAGAAGGAAAATAGGATGAATCGGTACGAAGAGTCGAATTAAATCCTAAAGCACGACTCCTAAGAAAGACTTAGGACGATGATCCTTGTTATGATTTCCCATATTGTTCCGAAGTTTGGCTCTAATACCAAGCTGTGATGCCCCACCTCTATACCCACGCTAGCCAAGAACACTACAGTGTAATGCTGTCAACTAGCACGGAGAATAAGGCTGTTGAGGAGCGACCATCCATGTAATTGCTTTGTGCGAGCACCGATATGTCAGATAGTAAAACATGCATTTTATTTCAAGAGGAAATCCGACATACCGATACAAACTAAAAGCTACTACACAGTGGCTATGTAATTCCTTCGGAAACAAATATAGAAATAAGCATAACATAAATCAGTCACAGATAATTCATATCACAAAGGCGGAAGAAGATACGAATATATAACTAACACATGAAAGTGTATATCAGAGGAGTGGTCAAAAAGATCCACAATATCACAAAAGAATAGTTACACGAACAACATAAAAGAATGAGTATACATCATGGAGTCTATATCTCAATTGTATACAATCCAAAAACTACTAATCTAAGTAGTTAACCAAAAATCAGAGAAATCAATCCCCAGTGAGAAGTCAAGCTGAAGCACCTGTAACATCTCGGTCTGACCCGAGTATTATTTAATAAGAAAATAATAAACGGATCAGTCTAACTATAAATATTAGATGAAACGATATAGATTAAGAGATATGACTAAACACATTATAATCACAGTGCCAAGCTGTGATATATATAAGTAATTGAAAATTAACAAGAGATTAATCAATATCACCAAATCTACACAAGAATCAAAGAAATGTCATACTCCTTATTTCGTTCACCAAACCATAAATATTGACGATTATATCAATGTTAATCACAAAAGTCGATGGCACACAAATTCACCAATGCACAAATATTGATAAAACTTATCAATGGAAATCACGAAAATTGGTGAAACACAAATTCAAGAAATCATCTCAAGAAATCCAGAAATCACAAAAAGGGGGAAGGCCTATCACAAATGGGAGCATAAAGCTCACCAACACGTGTATCACAAACGGAACGCTAATTCCATGGTTGTTAACCATAACAAATTGAGCCGAAGCTCCACAAACGGCCCGAAGACCATGGGTTGCTATCCCACCAATTTGAGTCGAAACTCCACAAAATGGGGTTTAGTCTCACTCGCAGACAAAGAGACATCGCACATTGCTAGTCTAAATCAAAAAAATGATCGTCATGATCATCAAGAAGTGTCAATTACAGTAAGCTAGTAAATATATGATCTTAGCGTCATGTCCCATAACCACTAGCTTAACTTAAATATTTACGAAAAAATTGTAGATCTCCACTAGAAAATTGTCACAAGAGTTTCAATCGAACAAGTCCAAGAATTAACCGACGAAGTAAACGCAAGCGTTTCATACAACTTGTTTTACTAAGTCGTTTAATTAGATTTCTCATACCAGTGAGGTAAAGGTTTGTATATATACTAATAGATTGGAAAACGGTTTAAGAGAACGAGTTTTTGTAATAAAATAGTGTTGAAATCATTTTGATGAAAGAGTTTTGATATTTACTACTAGTATTCAAAACCTTTATATTTTGAAGTGACAAAACACAAAAATTGATTGTAGGAACAATCAATCACTAAATTCACATTCGAAGAAGTGAATAAAATCCAAGAAATCGATACCGAATCCATCAAAGTGGATATGTCCTAAATTCCCAAAGAAAATTTCATCAAAGTCGATAGTAAATGATAACAACAAATAGGAAACAACACGAATCGATTAAAGTTGGAAATTCAAGCAACTAGGCAAAATAGGCAAATTATCATCAGGTCGGTCGGCCGGCTACAGAGCTCGGTCGACCGGACCCTGTTTCAGAAATTTTCTCGGGAAGTAGGTCGGTCGACCGAGCCCTGTAGTTGGCCGACCGAACCTGAGACAGAGGAGTGCTTATGCACTCTGGAAGCAGGTCGGTCGACCGGCTACAGGGCTCGGTCGGCCGACCCTGTTCCCAGTCCCTTCCTAGCCCATCGAATACAATGGCCAATCACGACCAATTTGCAACTACTCGAGCATCGGCACTAAGGATTTATGCCAATCGTCTACCCGGCCCTATGAGCTCCTCGTTGCATCACCAAAAACACATTTGAACATCAAAGCTATGATTTTTAAAGAATTGAACCCAAAACACCAAAAATTAGAATATTCATCAAATCAATCCAAACCTAAAGCTAATGCACACGAATAAGTGTTAGGAATTCATACCTAACATTCGAAGATAATTATAAGCATAGATGTGAGATAAAAATCTCACCTTTGAACCCAAACGATTGAAGAAGAAGCTTGAAAGCAAAAGAGAATCAACCACTCTTCAAATCCAACTCAAGAAGCTTGATTCTAAGCTAAAAAGAGAAACCTTTCCTAAATTAGGTTTAGGAATTTCTGAAATTGATAAGAGAATGAGTTGGAGAAGAAGAAGAGAAGCTTACCAATGGGTTCTTCTATTAGTTTGGAGCTAGAGTTTGATTTGCAAAAGAAAACTAGGGTTTGGAGTTTTAATTTCCCATCTCTCCCACCATTGATGCTTTAGAACTAAAAAGAGGAGAAAGTGAGGGTGAATGGGGAGGCGTGGCTCGGATTTGAGTATAAGTTAAACATTGGGCTGAACCCAAACCCAAACCCAAATTGAAAAAGTAGCAAAAATCAACTTTCTCCAAACATATCGAAGCTTATACTCAAAAAGGTAGTAAACGGCATTTTAAACTCGATGGGAGTGGTCCCGAGTCCTAATTCGACCGTATGCAAAAAGTAGTTTTTCGGACTAAATTCCGAGTATCGATAAAATATTTAAATATAAAAATCGACAAACATGCGGGTTGTTACAGACTCCCCTCCTTAAAGAAATTGCGTCCTCGCAATATTTAAGAACAAGATAGATAGTAACAACCATAAAAGCATATTCAACACAAAAGAAATTTGAAATAAAAGGTTCACCTTAAAGAGCACGAGAAAGCAAGTCCGGATGTGATCGCTCGATGAACTCTCTAGATTCCCAAGAAAAATCCTTAGGATTTGAAGACCATTGAACTTTCACAAGCGGGACATCTTTATTTCGAAGGCGTTTGACCTCCGAAGCAACAATTCGAATAGGATGTTGCTCATAAGTTAAATTAGGTGAAACTTTAATTTCTTCCACAACACCGGGTTCAAGAATAGAATCGGAATCTCGAAGGCACTTCTGTAATTGAGAAACGTGAAACACGTCATGCATGGCAGAAAACTGAGCCGGTAATGATAGGCGATAGGCCATGGAACCAATACGTTCAGTGATAGGAAATGGCCCAATATATCGAGGCGCTAATTTTCCCGATCGACTGAAACGTACAACACCTTTCATAGGTGACACACGAATGAACACAAAATCTCCCACAGAAAATTCTAACTTCCTTCTCCGGTTATCGGCATAGGATTTTTGTCTACTCTGGGCTTCTTTCAGCCTATGTCGAATAAGTTCAATCTTTTCTGTGGAATCACGAATAAAATCTGGACCTAAAACCAGCTTCTCACCGGCCTCAAGCCAACAAGAAGGAGATCGGCATGGCCTTCCATAGAGTGCCTCGAAAGGTACCATACCAATACTAGATTGGAAGCTATTATTATAGGAAAATTCGACAAGTGAAATATGATCTTCCCAACTTCCACCGAAATCAAGCACACAAGCACGAAGAAGATCTTCAAGAGTTTGATTCACACGCTCGGTTTGTCCATCTGACCTAGGATGATAAGCGGTGCTAAAATTAAGCTTCGTTCCTAAAGCTTTTTGAAGACTCTTCCAAAATCCACTAGTAAATAATGGATCACGATCACTAACAATAGAAGTAGGAACTCCATGTAATTTAACAATCTCTTTAACAAAGAGTTTGGCCAAAAGAGGAACGGTTCGATTGGACCGAACGGGAATAAAATGGGCTTTTCGGACTAAATTCCGAGTATCGATAAAATATTTAAATAAAATATTTAAATAAAAATCGACAAACATGCGGGTTGTTACAATACATCTATTTCCTTTTAAAAATTTCTTATAGCTAAAAATAGATTTAAACGCATATTCAATTAAAAACATTTATCAAAAAAACATATACATACATACATACATACATATATATATATATTATCAAACACATATATTGTATATATATATTTATATACAAACAGGAGGAAACTGGTGCACACGACGAGGCAGGATCAGTTTGGCGCTGTTGGGTCAGAGAGGATGAACTGTTGTTGCGGGGTTTTTGCAATGGATAAGCAAGATCCACCAGGGAATATATAGTAGACTTGTATATATATTTTTATTTTTATATGAAGAGAATGCTCGGCAATTTCATGAGCTTGGAATGGCTGACACGAAAGCAAGATTGGCTGCTTATGGAAAAGGGGAAGTTGCAGAAAGGAGGGAATGGGTTCGAGTAGCTTACAGATAAGGCAGGCTGATAGGGGACGGTGGTCCAAGCCTGTTATGCAACCATGAACGATCAGGGTGCAAGCATCATAAAACAATTATAAATGCTTCACTATTTTTTTAAAAACAAGGGTCTTGGGTTTCGGTTATGGGGAAGAGGATTAGGCATGGCGTCCGGGTAGTGAATCAGACGGTGTGCTCGGCTGTGCTAGGGATGGCTTCGGTTGAAGGTTGTTGGAGGGTGGCTCGGTTATTGAGTGGGGATGAGCATTTCTACGATGCGACAGGTCGAGGTTGCCGATGGCGGATGAGTCTAGATCGACGGAACAATGTGGTGGCTGATTAGGAGCAATGGCCAAAGGATGCAGGTGTTGGCTATGGGTAAGCGGCGGTGAGAAAAAACAAGGCAAACGAGAGCGGGGAGAAGAGGGCGGGCGAGCACAGTTAGATGAAGAAAATATGCTTCATGTAATATAAAGTTTATATTATTATAATTTTTTTTCAAGCTATAAAACAGAAACGGTGAAGCAAATAAAGTGTGAATCAAGCAATGTGTTGGTACAAGAGAAATGAAAGCAACCGGTGGAAGTGAGAAAGCCAAATTATTAAATTCAGAGAGTATCAAAAGATGATGGCTATTAAAATTACACGGTGGATAATGAAAGGTCAAGGAAATCAAAAAGGCCCAAATACATGTACCGACACGGCTAACCATTTTCGTAGATTTCGATGGACAACGGACGTCGAAATGCACAAATGAATGCACTGCGGAGATCAACACGACGAGACGAACATAATGGTATACAAATATGAGTGACACGACCCATCTATCAAAACTCGATATTCGCTGCAAACTGCTGCTAATTCACCGAAAATAAGATAAATGGGGCATGAACAGTCCAAATTTGGTGAAACGAAATATGACGTCTCACTCAGAAAATGATTTACATTTTTATTATATGAAAATATTCAAATATCGAAAACGCTTTATTTTCATCAAATTAACTGATTTTAAATTGAAATTGAAAACTATGCAGAACCAACTTTTATATTTTCAAATGAAAATATGACATTTTCTACTTTAAATAGACATATTCCACGTATCAAATTTTCATTTCAACATTTATTTATTTATTTTTCATGAAGATTTAGTTAGTTGCATTATAAAAGTCATTAAAATTTCTGGGTCGTTACATTTAATAAAGATTTTAAAGTTAATTTACCAATGTATAAAAGTGTTTGGAAATAATTATTTATTTTTATAGATAATGAATTGTTTATTTATAGGGATTTTAAATCTAACTAATTATCTTTCGGGATAATTAATATTTTTTTAAAGTTAAAATGGAATTGGAACTTGATTATGGGGATGTTAAGTTAGACAATCTTTTGGGTGTTCGATTTGATGTTGGTTTAGGCCTTCAGGGTCGCGCACTTGGGAATTATTCTCTTAACGTTTTAACAATCTAAAGCTAATTCTAAAAGTGTTTTAGCAATACGAAAATTAAGGCAAAAAGTTTAGTTCGTTTTAAAAAAGTTTGATTCATTGATGGAAATGAATTATTTCTGTAAAGCGAATCACATATATGGAAACGATTTATCTGTATAATTAGCATTAGACATTGAAGAAGTAGACTTGTCGCTATTTCGAAAGCTAAGTATAATCGTGTGACATGACTTTAAGGTAACACTACTTTGACTTGTTCGGTATTTTTGTTAACCCAGATATAGTATAAGTTTGAATTCAATAAGTGGTGATAAGTCTTAGACTTATATATACGATCGTTTTATGTCCTCGATGGTTGGTGTCACAACTATCGGTTACTTCAGCCACTTTATTTCGTCACTCTAAGACATAGTGTTGCTCATTTGAGCATTTTTATCCTTTGTCGAAAATGAATAAACCCAAAGAGCGAGTGGGGGCCAAGAAATGTGGGGTTGCTCCCATTAGGGTATTTTTACATCCACTCTAGATTGGATTCGGTGTTACGCATTGAGATGTGAAGTACTCGAATACTCGGTAACTATCGGCGAGGTCTGGCTTAGAGGTTTCCTAGAGCCATCAGAGTTCTTAAGTATATTTTTATAGGTATACTTTCAATGAGAGGTGAGCACCCTTTTTGTCATTTGTTGGAAAATTTCCTTTCCATATTTGATTCGTATCCCTGAATCGGTTTTAGCTTTATAATTGCCACGAGTAGAGCCAACTCCTCATCATGGCATTTAAATGTTTATTTAGTCCATTCTATTGAGTTTGGACTGTTATTTTATTTAGCTCATTCAATTGATTTTGGACTGTTACTTTATTTAGCTCATTCTATCGAGTTTGGACTGTTATTTTACTTAGCCTATTCTATCGAGTTTGACTGTTTTCCTTGTTTAGTCCATTTTATCAAGTTGGACGTTTTTCCTTATTCTATCTTATATGTTCAATTTGGATTTTACTTGGCTTATGTCCATTCTTTCAAGTCTGGTTTAATATTATTTATGCTCAATCATGTTTGGATTTGTTTCCTGATATTTATTTCTACTCTTACTTGTATGGATGTTATTCTTGTCTGGTAAAAACTATTCCGCGTTAGGGGCGTGGTCTCATAGAATATTTATATATGTTTCTCATTAATCTAGTTATCTCACTATGGTATTTCCATACTGATTCGGGTGTTATTTATTTATAATGCTCGGGTCAGACCGAGTATTTTCCCAGGTTGTCCTTAAAGTTTCGGAGATCGTGGAGAGGTGCTAAAGTTTCACCTATCATAGTATTTTATTTTCTGTTGTATTATATAGTATACCTATCAAAATTTGTAAGGGTGGGATTTTATAACTGTCTAGTAGATAATGCTTGTTTTTAACTCTGATATACTCTGTATGTTTGGAGTGATAATTTCTACTGTCCTTATTATACTGTATGTTATCAATTCCGTTGAGAGATTCTGATTTTCTCTGCTCTCTTTTCTTTTCTTTTTCATTTACCCTAACAATCTTCCCATTTGTCGACTGGATGCGCGACATTGGAACACAATAGCAGTGTTCAATGTTGACTTTCTATGGTCAAAAAGGCAGGTCTTTACATTTGGTATCAGAGCACATGGTTAAGCGAGAACCTTGGCTTTGGTAGGGTTTGGCTCATTAGAGATAGGGTAAGCGACACCTTAGAATGAGTTTGAGAGTATTATATATACGAAAGCATATTTGTTAATGTTATAAAAACTTACTATGTTAATTGGTCTATTGAGTTTCTATGAATTCTGGTCGAGATGTGGAATGTCACGGTATCAGTAGGGGTTTCTAAACACTTGACCAAGCCCAACGGATATGGTATTGAAATTTTTGAACATTTTGAACAAATTAAATATTTTGCCTAGAACTATATTTTATATATATATAAAGGGATAATTTTCAAAACTCTAAATAGTTACGTACTGTGTTGGTTTAAATGTGATAATATTTATTTATTATCACTATTGTTTGTTCAGTTATGGTAAACTTAAATGAAAAGCATAGACTGTTGTGTTTTGATTGCTAAATTATGGTCGATTTATTTAGGAGCATTAAATCAATTTATAATGAACCCTCCGTGAATTAATTTTTACAATTTGACGATAAAGAGTTCGAAGAAAATGTTAGCTTGAAATTTCATCTTTTAAATAATAGTTGACAGCATTCACCGTAATGTTCTTGGCTAGCGTGGGTATCGAGGTGGGCGTCACAGTTTAACTTTAAACAACTTGTGTGGTATGAATGCTTGGTTGCATTGTGATGGTAATATAGATTATCTATTGTGATAATGATGTGGATTACCTATTTTTGTTATGGATCATCTGTTGATTTGATAATGTTGTTATCAATTGTGACTTGTGAATTATCTATCTATGTGTATATAGATAGTTGAATTGAATTGTTTATGTAACAACCCGCATATTTATCGATTTTATATTTAAATATTTTATCTTTAGTCGGAATTTAGTTCGAAAAGCTACTTTTTGCATATGGTTGAATTAGGACTCGGGACCACTCCCATTGAGTTTAAAATGCCGTTTGCGACCTTTTTGAGTATAAGCTTCGATATGTTTGGAGAAAGTTGAATTTTGCTACTTTTTACTTAGGGCTTTGGTTTGGGCTGAGCCACTTATGTATTCAGTCCCAACCCCTTCTCCTCTTCATCTCTTCATTCCTCATATACTCAAGCTTTTATATTAATGGAGAGTGGAAGAGGAAATTAAAACTCCAAGCCCTAGTTTTCTTTTGCAAATCAAGTTCTAGCTCCAAACTAATAGAAGAACCCATTGGTAAGCTTCTCTTCTTCTTCTCCAACTTATTCTTTTACCAATTCAGAAATTCCTAAACCTAATTTTGGAAATGTTCTTGTTTTGAGCATAGATTCAAGCTCATTTGGGTTGTGTTGAAAAGAGGTTGATTCTCCTTTGCTTCTAAGCTTCTTTTTCGATCGTTTGGGTTCAAAGGTGAGATTTTTATCTCACATCTTTGTCTATAATTATCTTCGATTGTTAGGTATGAATTCCTAACATTTATTCGTGTGCAATTGATTTTGGTTTGGATCGATTTCGTGTATATTCCAATTTTTGGTGTTTTGGTCTAATTATGAAAATCCTATTATGGATATTTGGACATTGATATTTGAGGCGTATCGAAGAGGCGTTTAGGCTGGGTTGTCGTTCGACGTAATTCCTTAGTCATCGCCATTTACTCGTTCGATCGTTTTCGATATTCGTTTGGCCATTTTTGGCCTAGGTTCAGGGAATTCCCTGAACCCCAGATTCAGACGTCTGAAACAGAATATTCAGACGTCTGAATATTGTCTGGGAAGATTTCTATTCCCAAATTCAGACGTCTGAATATAGGGTCAGACGTCTGAATTGGTTCTATTTCAAACAGAAAGAAAATAGGCCAAAATATGACTATTTCAGACGTCTAAAACACTTGGTTCAGACGTCTGAATTGTGTTCTGGAAATCTTTATATTTCCAGATTCAGACATCTGAACCACTTGTTTCAGACGTCTGAAACTGTTGTGTTTTTCCTATTTGCCTATTCGCTTGAGAATTCCAATTTAAATCGATTCGTGATGATCCTATTTGTTGTTATCATTTATTATGACTTTGATGACTCCTTTTTAGGGATTTTTGAATATCCATTTCGATGGATTCTTTATCGATTTGTTTGGATTTTTATTCACGTCTTCGAATGTGAATTTTAGTGATTGATTGTTCCAACAATCTTCTTTGTGATTTGTCACTTTAAAAATATAAAGGTTTTCTATACTAGTAGTAAATATCAAAACTCTTTCTTCAAATGATTTCAACACTATTTTAATTACAAAGATCGTTTTCTCAAACCGATTTCTAATCTATTAGTATATACAAACCTTTACCTCACTCGTATGAGAAATCTAATTAAAAGACTTAGTAAAACAAGTGGTATGAAACGCTTGCGTTTACTTCGTTGGTTAATTCTTGGACTTGTTCGATTGAATCTTTTGTGACAATTTTCTAGTGGAGACCTACAATTTGTTCGTAAATATTTAAGTTAAGCTAGTGGTTATGGGACATGAAGCTAAACTCATATATTTACTAGCTTAGTGTAATTGACACTTCTCGTTGATCATGACGATCATCTTTGTGATTTAGACTAGCAATGTGAGATGTCTCTTTGTCTGCAAGTGAGACTAAACCCCGTTTTGTGGAGTTTCGACTCAATTTGGTGGGGTAGCAACCCATGGTCTTCGGGCCGTTTGTGGAGCTTCGGCTCAATTTGTGATGGTTAGCAACCATGGAATTAGCGTTCCGTTTGTGATGCACGTGTTGGCGAGCTTTATGCTCCCGTTTGTGATAGGCCTCCCCTCCTTTGTGATTTCTGGATTCCTTGAGATGATTTCTAGAATTTGTGCTTCACCAATTTTCGTGATTTCCATCGATAAGCTTTATCGATATTTGTGCATTGGTGGATTTGTGCGTCATTGACTTTTGTGATTTCGGGATTTCGTGTGTTGAATTCTGGAATTTGTGCGTCATTGACTTTTGTGATTGACATTGATATTATCGTCAATATTTATGGTTTGGTGAACTAAATTAGGAGTATGACGTTTCTGTGATTCTTGTGTAGATTTTGTGACATTGAATAATCCCTTGATGATTTTCAACTGCTTATCTATCACAGCTTGGCTTTGTGATTATTATGTGTTTAGTCATATCTCTTATTCTATATCCTGTCATCTGATATTTATAGTTAGAAATATCCGTTTATTATTTTCTTATCAAATAATACTTGGGTCAGATCGAGATGTTACAAGTGCTTCTGCTTGACTTCTTCCCAGGGATTCATTACTCTGACTTTTGGCAAACTACTTAGATTAGTAGTTTGTTTTGTTGTATACACTTGAGATATAGACTCTTTGATGTATTCTTTTGTATAGCACAGGTTGCTATTATTTTGTGATAGTGTGGATCTTGTTAGACCACTACCCTGATATACACTTTCTTGTGTAATATTCATATCTATTTCCGCCTTTGTGATATGAATTGCCTGTGATTGATTTATGTTATGTTTATTTCTATATTTGTTTCTGAAGATATTATAGCCACTGTGTAGTAGCTTTGAGTTTGTGTCGGTATGTCGGATTTCCCTCTTGATAAAGAAATACATGTTATACAATCTGGCATATCGGTGCTCGCGCAAAGAAATTACATGGATGGTCGCTCCTCAACAGCCTTATTCTCCGTGCTAGTTGACAGCATTCACCGTAATATTCTTGGCTAGCGTGGGTATCGAGGTGGGGCGTCACAGCTTGGTATCAGAGCCAAACTTCGGAACAATATGGAATATTATAACAAGTATCATCGTCCTAAGTCCACCTTAGGAGTCGTTCTTTAGGATTTTATTCGGGTCTACGTACCGTCCTATCCTATTTTCTTTTATGATTCCTTGTTTCGTCTATCAAGATTTCTTGATATTCAATTTGGTGAATAACCTTTTTCTTCTTCTTCTTTCTTTCTAAAGGGAGAGAAATGTCTAGACCAGGCCGCCCCAGAGCCGTACCGTCTAGCACTCCACCCCAGGATGGAGTTTTTATGACTGCTCAACAGCTTCTTGATTTAGTGACAAATGCTCAAGCAGCTGGAGCTAACCCGGAACCTACTCACCCGAAGTCGGGATTTGCATGCTTGTGCAGCGATTACACTAATTTGGGTGGGGAGCCATTCAAAGGTTCCGAAACTGTTATTGAAGTACAGGCTTGGCTAAGGTCATGCGATCGAATCTTTTCTCGCATGAATCTTATTGACCTTCACCGAGTTCAGGTGGCCTCTAGTATGCTCCGAGAAAGAGCATTGGACTGGTACGAGCTTCTTATTTCTGAGATTAATGAAGCGGATCTCACCTGGGAGCAATTCCGAGAACGCTTCGAATTAAAATTCGTTTCAGAAGCTGAGAAAGTGACATTGGCTCAACGATTTATAGACCTTATTCAAGGTGAGTCCTCCGTGACTGATTACGTAGCCTCCTTCGAGTCGCTTTCCAAATATGGGGTTGAATACATCAACACCCCTTTAAAGAAGAACCAGAGGTTCGTCTATGGCTTAAACAAAAATCTCAAGAAGCCATTACTTCTAAAATTAGAAGTTTCTTTCGACAAACTCGTTGATATCGCTCTTCGTCTTGAAGAGGCGGATAGGGAGAATGATGTTGAAGTGGCGGGTTCCAAACCAAGCTTCAACAACAACAAGAAGAGGCTAAACAAATTCAAAGGCCCCTATCCTAATAAGAAAGGGAAGCAAGCAACCTCCGTGGCAAAGACTTCTTCCTTTGGTCGTGGGGAGTGCTATAATTGTGGTTCGAAGGACCATTATGCGAACAAGTGTCCCAAGTCTATCTCTTGTCGCTACTGCAAAGGTCCCGGTCATGTTATATCCTCATGCCCCAAGCTTCAGGGCAGGAAAGAGGGAAAGCTTAATGTTGCTCAAGCCCCTGGCAACACATCTCGTGGCCAAGGTATTTCTCATTCTATTTTGGATGGAATTATTTTATTTCGTGATCATCCTATTCGAGTTCTTTTTGATACGGGTGCGTCCCATTCTTTTATATCAAAAGAACTTGTTGGTACCTTTTCTTTGGATGTTTTGTGTTTAATGACTTCTTTGAGAATTGCGAATCCGGTTGGTGGATCCGCAACAATCAGTTTATTGTGTAAAGATGTCGAGATTATTTTGTGTGATTTTTCTTTCCGAGCCGATTTGCATGTCATGCGTTATTTAGGCTTTGGAATGATTTTGGGAATGGATTGGCTTAACCGTTATGAAGCTCATATCCTATGTCCTGAGTGGACTATTCATCTTCAACATCCTCAATCTGTTAATCAGGTTTATGTTATTCTTAAAGATTCGGATTCTGCTTTGGTTGCATCTTTATATTCTTTAAATCCTCATGATGACGATGATGATGACGAGGGTGATATTATTTCTCTTATTCACGTCGTTCGTGAATTTTCCGACATATTCGAGCCCGTTTTAGGGTTACCACCTAAGCGAGCAATTGAGTTCAGAATTAATCTTATTCCTGGAGCTCAACCTATCATTCGTCCTCCCTATCGTATGTCCAATAAAGAAAACGAGGAGATGCGTAAACAATTATCTGAATTGGAGACGAAGCAATTTATTCGCTCTAATTCCTCGCCTTGGGGAGCTTCAGCTATTTTTGTGAAGAAATCCGATGGAACGCTTAGGCTTTGCGTTGACTACCGCAAGCTTAATGATCTTACTATCAAAAATAAATATCCTTTACCTCGGATTGATGATTTATTTGACCAACTTAGTGGTGCTAGAGTCTTTTCACAATTGGACTTGGCTACCGGTTTTCATCAGCTTCGTATTGCAGAGGATAACATTCCTTTGACATCGTTCCATACTCGGTATGGATCTTATGAATGGCTTGTTATGCCATTTGGGTTAACGAATGCCCCGGCTTATTTCGTTGACTTAATGAATCGAGTTTTTAAAGACTTCCTCGATCGATTTGTTCTCATCTTTATTGATGATATTCTTGTGTATTCTAAAACCGAGGAGGAGCATGAAAAACATCTTCGGATTGTGTTGGAAACTCTTAGGAGTAACCAATTAAAGGCAAAATTTTCTAAATGCCACTTTTGGCAATCTCGTGTGAAGTTTCTCGGTCATATTATTTTCGAATCCGGAATTTCCGTGGATCCTTCAAAGATTGAAGCGATTCAAGATTGGAAGAGACCGGAGAGTGTGACAGAGATTCGTAGTTTTCTCGGATTGGCGGGCTATTACCGTCGTTTTATCAAAGACTTTTCTAAGATTGCCGTGCCTCTCACTAGCTTGACGAAGAAAGGTGTTAAATACATTTGGTCGGACAAATGTGAAGCTTCTTTTCAAAAATTAAAAGAACTTCTTTCTGATGCTCCTATTCTCGTTATTCCCTAGGGGAATCAAGAGTTCGTCGTTTATACCGATGCTAGTCGCGTTGGTTTGGGTGCCGTCCTTATGCAAAGAGAACGTGTTATTGCTTAAGCTTCTAGGCAATTGAAGCCTGCTAAGACTAGATATGCCACTCATGATTTAGAGCTCGCGGCTATTGTTTTCGCCCTTCGTACTTGGCGTCATTATCTTTTAGGAGAGAAATTTGTTCTTTATACCGATCATAAGTCCTTGAAGTGTTTATTCTCCCAAAAGGAACTTAATTTGCGTCAACAGCGTTGGCTCGAATTTCTCGCACCATATGATCTTGATATCCTTTATACTCCCGGAAAGGGAAATCGCGTTGCGGATGCACTTAGTCGAAAGCAACAAGCGGTTGTTTCTATGATGATATCCGAATGGAACGATCTCGAGATTTTATCCACTTGTGAAATTCGAGACCGTGTTGCCGATTTATGTTCATCTCTTGTTTTATGTAGCCTTGAGGCTCATCCTTCTCTTTTAGACCGCATTCTTGAAGCTCAAGGGTTGGATCCTGAATTGGCTCTTCTTGGCCAAAATATTAAAGATAAAATTGATATTGAAGGTTTGAAAGACTTTGATATCGATTCTCGTGGCGGCATTCGAAAATTTGGTAGACTTATCGTACCAAATATTATTGATCTTCGTAAGGATATTTTAGAAGATTCTCATCGTTCTAATTCACCATTCATCCCGGTAGTAGTAAAATGTACGCAGATATGAAGCGACTTTATTATTGGGAGGGAACGAAACTTGACATCGCTAACTTCGTTAAGCGTTGCATGACTTGCCAACTCGTTAAGGCCGAACATCAAAGGCCCGGTGGGTTATTGCAACATTTAGAAATTCCAATTTGGAAGTGGGACCAAATTTCCATGGATTTTATAGATGGCCTTCCCCGTTCTCGTTCGGGTCATGATAGCTTATGGGTGATCGTTGATAGACTTACTAAATCCGCCCATTTTATTCTCGTTCGGTCTAACCGAATCGTTCCTCTTTTGGCCAAACTCTTTGTTAAAGAGATTGTTAAATTACATGGTGTTCCTACTTCTATTGTTAGTGATCGCGATCCATTGTTTACTAGTGGATTTTGGAAGAGTCTTCAAAAAGCTTTGGGAACGAAGCTTAATTTTAGCACCGCTTATCATCCTCAGTCCGATGGACAAACCGAGCGTGTGAATCAAACTCTTGAAGATCTTCTTCGTGCATGAGTTCTTGATTTTGGTGGAAGTTGGGAAGATCATATTTCACTTGTTGAATTTTCCTATAATAATAGCTTCCAATCTAGTATTGGTATGGCACCTTTTGAGGCACTCTACGGAAGGCCATGCCGATCTCCTTCTTGTTGGTTTGAGACCGGTGAGAAGCTGGTTTTAGGTCCTGATTTTATTCGTGATTCCACAGAAAAGATTGATCTTATTCGTCATAGGATGAAAGAAGCTCAGAGTAGACAAAAATCCTATGTCGATAATCGAAGAAGGAAATTAGAATTTTCTGTTGGAGATTCTGTTTTTATTCGTGTTTCACCAATGAAGGGTGTTGTACGTTTCAGTCGATCGGGAAAATTGGCGCCTCGATATATTGGGCCATTTCCTATCACTGAACGTATTGGTTCCATTGCTTATCGCCTATCATTACCGGCTCAGTTTTCTGCTATGCATGACGTGTTTCACGTTTCTCAACTTCGGAAATGTCTTCGAGATTCCGATTCTATTCTTGAGCCCGGTGTTGTGGAAGAGATTGAAATTTCGCCTAATTTAACTTATGAGCAACATCCTATTCGTATCATTGCTTCGGAGGTCAAACGACTTCGAAATAAAGATGTTCCGCTTGTTAAAGTCCAATGGTCTTTAAATCATAGGGATTGTTCTTGGGAATCTAGAGAGTACATCGAGCGAATACATCCGGACTTACTTTCTCATGCTCTTTGAGGTGAACCTTTTATTTCAAATTTCTTTTGTGTTGAATATGCTTTTATGGTTGTTACTATATATCTTCTTCTTAAATATTGCGAGGACGCAATTTATTTAAGGAGAGGAGTCTGTAACAACCCACATATTTATCGATTTTATATTTAAATATTTTATTTAAATATTTTATCGTTAGTCGGAATTTAGTCCGAAAAGCTACTTTTTGCATACGGTTGAATTAGGACTCGGGACCACTCCTATTGAGTTTAAAATGCCGTTTGCGACCATTTTGAGTATAAGCTTCGATATGTTTGGAGAAAGTTGAATTTTGCTACTTTTTACTTAGGGCTTTGGTTTGGGCTGAGCCACTTATGTATTCAGTCCCAACCCCTTCTCCTCTTCTTCTCTTCATTCCTCATATACTCAAGCTTTTATATTAATGGAGAGTGGAAGAGGAAATTAAAACTCCAAGCCCTAGTTTTCTTTTGCAAATCAAGTTCTAGCTCCAAACTAATAGAAGAACCCATTGGTAAGCTTCTCTTCTTCTTCTCCAACTTATTCTTTTACCAATTTTAGAAATTCCTAAACCTAATTTTGGGAATGTTCTTGTTTTGAGCATAGATTCAAGCTCATTTGGGTTGTGTTGAAGAGAGGTTGATTCTCCTTTGCTTCTAAGCTTCTTTTTCGATCGTTTGGGTTCAAAGGTGAGATTTTTATCTCACATCTTTGTCTATAATTATCTTCGATTGTTAGGTATGAATTCCTAACATTTATTCGTGTGCAATTGATTTTGGTTTGGATCGATTTCGTGTATATTCCAATTTTTGGTGTTTTGGTCTAATTATGAAAATCCTATTATGGATATTTGGACATTGATATTTGAGGCGTATCGAAGAGGCGTTTAGGCTGGGTTGTCGTTCGACGTAATTCCTTAGTCATCGCCATTTACTCGTTCGATCGTTTTCGATATTCGTTTGGCCATTTTTGGCCTAGGTTCAGGGAATTCCCTGAACCCCAGATTCAGACGTCTGAAACAGAATATTCAGACGTCTGAATATTGTCTGGGAAGATTTCTATTCCCAAATTCAGACGTCTGAATATAGGGTCAGACGTCTGAATTGGTTCTATTTCAAACAGAAAGAAAATAGGCCAAAATATGCCTATTTCAGACGTCTAAAACACTTGGTTCAGACATCTGAATTGTGTTCTGGAAATCTTTATATTTCCAGATTCAGACATCTGAACCACTTGTTTCAGACGTCTGAAACTGTTGTGTTTTTCCTATTTGCCTATTCGCTTGAGAATTCCAATTTAAATCGATTCGTGATGATCCTATTTGTTGTTATCATTTATTATGACTTTGATGACTCCTTTTTAGGGATTTTTGAATATCCATTTCGATGGATTCTTTATCGATTTGTTTGGATTTTTATTCACGTCTTCGAATGTGAATTTTAGTGATTGATTGTTCCAACAATCTTCTTTGTGATTTGTCACTTTAAAAATATAAAGGTTTTCTATACTAGTAGTAAATATCAAAACTCTTTCTTCAAATGATTTCAACACTATTTTAATTACAAAGATCGTTTTCTCAAACCGATTTCTAATCTATTAGTATATACAAACCTTTACCTCACTCGTATGAGAAATCTAATTAAAAGACTTAGTAAAACAAGTGGTATGAAACGCTTGCGTTTACTTCGTTGGTTAATTCTTGGACTTGTTCGATTGAATCTTTTGTGACAATTTTCTAGTGGAGACCTACAATTTGTTCGTAAATATTTAAGTTAATCTAGTGGTTATGGGACATGAAGCTAAACTCATATATTTACTAGCTTAGTGTAATTGACACTTCTCGTTGATCATGACGATCATCTTTGTGATTTAGACAAGCAATGTGCGATGTCTCTTTGTCTGCGAGGGAGACTAAACCCCGTTTTGTGGAGTTTCGACTCAATTTGGTAGGGTAGCAACCCATGGTCTTCGGGCCGTTTGTGGAGCTTCGGCTCAATTTGTGATGGTTAGCAACTATGGAATTAGCGTTTCGTTTGTGATACACGTGTTAGCGAGCTTTATGCTCCTGTTTGTGATAGGCCTCCCCCCTTTGTGATTTCTGGATTTCTTGAGATGATTTCTAGAATTTGTGCTTCACCAATTTTCGTGATTTCCATCGATAAGCTTTATCGATATTTGTGCACTGGTGGATTTGTGCGTCATTGACTTTTGTGATTTCTGGATTTCGTGTGTTGAATTCTGGAATTTGTGTGTCATTGACTTTTGTGATTGACATTGATATTATCGTCAATATTTATGGTTTGGTGAACTAAATTAGGAGTATGACGTTTCTGTGATTCTTGTGTAGATTTTGTGACATTGAATAATCCCTTGATGATTTTCAACGGCTTATATATCACAGCTTGGCATTGTGATTATTATGTGTTTAGTCATATCTCTTATTCTATATCGTGTCATCTGATATTTATAGTTAGACTGATCCGTTTATTATTTTCTTATCAAATAATACTCGGGTCAGACCGAGATGTTACAGGTGCTTCTGCTTGACTTCTTCCCAGGGATTCATTACTCTGACTTTTGGCAAACTACTTAGATTAGTAGTTTATTTTGTTGTATACACTTGAGATATAGACTCATTGATGTATTCTTTTGTATAGCACATGTTGCTATTATTTTGTGATAGTGTGGATCTTGTTAGACCACTACCCTGATATACACTTTCTTGTGTAATATTCATATCTATTTCCGCATTTGTGATATGAATTGCCTGTGACTGATTTATGTTATGTTTATTTCTATATTTGTTCCTGAAGATATTATAGCCACTGTGTAGTAGCTTTGAGTTTGTGTCGGTATGTCGGATTTCCCTCTTGATAAAGAAATACATGTTATACAATCTGGCATATCGGTGCTCGTGCAAAGAAATTACACGGATGGTCGCTCCTCAACAGCCTTATTCTCCGTGCTAGTTGACAGCATTCACCGTAATGTTCTTGGCTAGCGTGGGTATCGAGGTGGGCGTCACAGTTTAACTTTAAACAACTTGGACCTAAAAGACACGCTTTGGATTTCAATGAGACCGGGATCGGGTTTCCATATTTGGATATTCGAAAACTACATCGATTCCAATTAAACGTTAGGTCGTGAATCAAAGTGGAGCTTTAAGAAGACTCGAGGTGTAAGGACTATACGTCAGTATAACTCTGTGGGTGATTCTGTAATGAGTTTGACGTAACTAGTTCTTATAGGTTCGAGATGGTGGTTCAGAGTGCAAGGGTTATCGTCGTTAACTCTGAGGGTGATTCCAAAATGAGTGTAACGAGATAATGCCTTCGGTTTCGTTCGAACGCGGAACGAGCTTGTATGGATTGAATGCTTTCAGAACATCGTCAGGTGGACGATGAGCATTCTAAGTGATGTGTTCACTAAAGGTAATCGTAGCCTCAAGCCTCATCAACCAGGAATGGCTAAAATAGGGGAGGTGCAGCAAGGCTTCATGGGTAGCCCCCACTTGAGCGTAAGATTTACCCCTGTCTAGAGGTCCCTTTATTTCGGCTGTGTGGGCGGTTGAATAGCCACATCCGCTGGGGTTGTCTTATTCGAAACTGTTCAGTAAGGAATGAGTCCGGCTTTGTGTTGCAGGGGAGCGGGCGTACTCCTCAATATGGTGATCTAGGCCACGTACTGTGACGGGCGGTACCCCAGTAGCCCTGCCATTGTATGGAATCCAAAATCCAATAAGTGCCATCGGTTTTGATTGTATTACCCACTTTTGTGGCTAGTAGCTGGAATTTAATGAATGTAACAATTTCGGCTATTTCTTATTTATTTGAAAACCCTTGACCTATTATATTATCACCGAATTTCCTATCAAATGTTTTGGTTAGAGTAAGGTAAAAACTTTTCCATGTTTATGTGTGGGAAGTCTTACGTGATACTTTTTCTTTCAAAAGGTTTTTAAAAGTTAAGCAACTTTAACCGTTTACTCACACCAGACCCATGTCTGACCCGGAGTTTATTCTGTTTTTCTTAAACTCTTGGGTACTCAAATTTTTACGAGTAGCCAGGGGAATTCGGGTCAGGTTGACGAATTCTGGAGGAGCAATGGAGCAGGAGGCTTCTGCATATAGCTATAGAGTATTCCGCTGTGTGTTCTCTGAGTCGTTTGTCTTTGTGTTGTATTGAGTTGTATAACTAGACAGGTGTTTATAACTGTCTAGTATGTGTTGTTTTAGCTGTGTAACTCTGATAATGATTGTAAACTATGTAATATTTATGTTATTAATATAATTTATTCGTTCCGCTGTTTAGATTCTGATGTTGTTTCTTCTTCTCTTCTTTCTTTTCTCTTTTCTATACCTTTCTTTCTTAAAAATGATATGATTTTATATGGTAAGAAAGTCGGGTCGTGACATTTGGTATCAGAGCATTAGGTTGAGTGAATACCTAGGCTCTGTAGTGGTGTCTTTCTTGAGAGAGCGTACTTGTAATTTTTATATATAACTATATATATATATATATATATATATATATATATATATATATATATATATATCGGTTGGGTTACCTGTTCGGGTTTTCCAATATAAGTTATAAAGGTAGATGGGGTAGTGGTGTGTGTAACACAACTACCAATGGTTGGAGTTTGAATGTTTGAGGATGGAATTGTATTTATCGAGACTGTAGACCTAATACCGTCTCGAGTAATCTTTGCAGATTGGTGTAAGAATTTCATTTGATCTCTGAAGGAAACCTGTTAAGGTTTGGAGTTCATCTTTGAAGTGTAAGTTTGATTGCGCTTGTGTGAGCGGATTTTTGAGAATTTGGATCTGTCGGTTAGACAGAAGTAAGTGAAGGTATCTTGGCAACCTCAGGAAGTAGTAGCTACGTGATGAGATGCAGTGACTATGGATGTCTCCAAAGATGTTTTCTTTCGGAGCAAGTTTAAGGAAGTGTGTCTGCTTCGGGGTTGTAGCTGAGTTCAGCAGGATGTTTGTGTTTAGTTGGAGGTCCGAATTTCTCAAGGAACTTTGGATAAGAAGTCTTTGGCATCTGTGTTAGCGGTGCAGATCGGGAGTGTTCCGTGCTTCAGTAAGAAGATCTTTTTGGCTTAACATTTCCTAGAGGTGGAATTCAGAAGCAGCGGTGAGGATCTGTTTCTTCAATGGATTAGTTGGTCAAAGATAAATTGTTCTGATTAGTGGAGAGGGAACAGTATTTTGGATATTGGATTGGGTGATCGCAAAAGTGACTTGCGATAGTTTGGTGACTATCTTAGATAGTCTTTTGCTTGGATTTGTGGCATCTCTAGAGAATGTAGAAGTTATGGAGTTGCTGAAGATTTTCTGGATATATCTTCAGGGAAGTTAGAGATTTGCCCGCATTGGAGTTTAAGTTCTGAATCGACTTGATAGGAGTGATACCGGTAATTCAGCTGGGTAGAAGGCTGTCTCATAGGTTGATGGTTTGTTGAAGCAGCTCTGTATTTCTTGGAATTTCTGTTGAACCTTATTTCCAAGATGTGATGTTTAGTCTGTGCATGTGTTCTTTCGACGGCATTTTCATCTGCTCCAGATCAGAGTTGTGCAGCGAAAGCAAGGCGGCTATTGTTGTTGAGTAGAAGCAACTGGGAATTGCAGTGTTTTGGATTAGAGAGTTTCTACTGGAATTTTTCAGAATCTGAGGCAAGTTGGGCGACTGATTCTGTTCTGTCTTTTTCGGATGGGAGAAGTTATTTTCTACTGTTGTTAGTAAAGTTTTGTTTTGATTTTGGGAAGATCTTGTGAGGATCAGTTTGTTGAGTTGATCCAATTTGTTTGTAGAAGCATCAGCGAAGGTTGAGTTGATCAGGAAGAATCTATAGGCAGCCCGGATCAAATGGGAAGTTTTTGAGGTTAAATAATGGAAGAATTTGGAATTCGAAGTTGGTGGCTTCGATATAGTTGAGATTTTCTTTGGTAAAGGGAGCAATAAGATTTGGAGAGCTCCGAGGTATATTGGATTCTTCTGAGTTTTTTGTTGTTGTTGAGATCAATGCTTTGGTTTGAAGAGTTGAATTTCCAGTTTGGAAGATTGGAATTCAAAATACTTCACGTGTCTCTGAGGGAGTACGTGTTGGTCCATCACTGGTTTTGAGACCAGTAGTTTTGTGAAGGTTTTAGTAGTTGATCAGTCTTGTCTATGGTCCGGTATCTTGTGCAGATTATAGATCTAGCTGAGTAAGACTCGGTAGCTTAGCAGTATAGCTAGTTTGGATTTAGTAGCGCGAGTATCCCTGTGTCTATACCTGGGAAACTCGAGATAATTTTAGGAAGTTTATCCGGATCTGTGTCCGGATAGCTAGTGTTATTTACTGATTGAATTGGTTGTTTGGATGAAATTGTTTGTTTGATTGATAGTGTATGGCTGTTATGAATGTTTGAATTGGTTGAAATAAAATAAAATTTTGGATTATCTTTGTTTTAAATTTCGAGGGCGAAATTCTTTTACCGGGGGAGGATTGTAATATCTCGGAATTTCAAGGAGTTTAAAATATTGATAATCTCTTAATTTAAATTATTTGAAAGTGATAAAATTGTTATTTTCAAAGATAAATAACCAAGTAATAATAATATAATGTTTTAGTTATGGTTATAGATTGATTTTATAATAAGATTAATTATTTTATTTGTGGTAATAAAATTCTAAATATATTTATTGTTTTCAAAATTGATAAGTGTCTTTAAATACATTTATATCTGTGTATTTTAAATTGATTTTTAAATAGGATAAATTATTTGTAAATAATAATGAGCTTATTTAAAAATAGATAATATTTATTTAAATTGATTTTAGATTTGGATTTTTAAATTTGACTTTGAATTGAATATAAATTTGAATTCAAGGAATATACATACATCTTATAATAATAATATAGTTTGATTTTAAAATACATAGATAATGTTTTTAATTAAAAATAAGGTTTGTTTTGTTTTATATTTTTGTAGAAATTTATCTATAGAAATTTGATTTGTATTTATTTAATAAGAATAAATGCAAGGCTTTTGGAATAGCATCTTTAAAATGAGTATTACACAATTTGTATATAATTTTATTTAAATTATATTTGGTTTCATTTTTTTTAAAGATTGTATTTTATATAAATTTAGCAAACATTTATAAATGTATAAATGTATTTGTTTATTAGATATTTAATTAGAAAGTATTTTTAAATTAAGAAAACATATTAGAAATTAGGAAACTAATTTAGAAGGGTTTTAAATTTCTTTTAGAATAAAATTAAATAAACTAGGACATGTGTTAAGTTCTAAAACACTTTGTCAACAATTGTTAAACATTTGAGTAATTTAAAGACAAGTGTCCATTGTTTTTAATTTTCTTTTTAATTTATTAAATAGGAACATTACTTATTCAAAAACCATATCTTCTCATTTTTCTTTAAAATTTTGTATTCATGCCTAAAAGAAAACTAGAACTATCATGCAACTTTCACTCAAACCAAATCCTGAAATCTTCAATACAATCCTCAAAATGAAAATCTGAAACTTCCTCAAACAACTGCTCAACATCCAAAACCTGTAAACCAGAAATCTTCAAAAATCAATTCCTCAATTCAAAACAAATGCTCAAATCAAAAACCTGAAACCTTTTTAAATGCAAAGCCTGCATCTACTCCTCAAATTCAATCATCACTCTCTGTTTTCAAAAGTTGATGCAAGTTATCAACCCAGTTCTGCACTTTCAATGTCTGCCTCAATTTTTCATATGCATGCAAGTTTTTAAGAGGGAATTTGAAGCAAGAAGTTAAGCTAGTAAGTATTCAAAACAAACCTGAAGCAATGTAACAAGAAAAAGGGGTTCATCTTCAAATTCAAGCATTTGGACAATTTCCTGTTTATCATCAAACCCCTGCACTGCCTTTCTTTTAAATTGAGGTGAGTAAACATTTAAGTTTAAAACTTAAGTACATGATAGTAGTTGCATGTAAGCTGCTGTGTAGACATAAGAATGCAATAGGTTTTGTTCAGTTGAAAATGAGCATGTTGGTTTTTATTTTTTCCTCTCTGTATTTTCTGTAGAATCTAAAAAAAATCATATCTTCAAACTATTCTATTCAAACGATTGTTAAGACATAGATTTAAAACAAATAAGTTAGTTTAAGATTAAACTAAGAACCAAAAAAGAACAAGTCTCTAATTTTTTTTAAATTTACCTGGAAACTAAACTTTGCTGTGCAATTTATTACCAATGCTTAAAAACAAATGTTAAAATTAGATGAACAATTATACAATTTGGATTGTCATTGAGAAGTATGAATTTTAGAAGGAAAATCACGTTTTTAAAAATTATATTGAGTATGTAATTGGGTATTTACTCGAAGTTGGCTTTTTGCTAAATTCTGATGATCCTTACATCTAGGTTTCTCGGGGTTCTTGGTGGAGGTTGAGTAGGATTAGGAAGTGAGGGAAAAATGGTTAAAGAATTTATAAATCACTGTGAAGTTTGAATTTGCTCGAAATTGATTTTTAACCCTAGTTCTGTTGAACTTGGGAATTTTGGCTGCTGCATCTTCTTCTTTGCATCGAGTTGGATAAAATCTTGGATGAAGGAGGCGTGGTGGGTCGGTGATCCATGGCCGGAGTTGTGGCGTTTAACATTGATCGGAGGCGTAGGATTTTGGGATTTGCTGATGATGGTTTTTTGGTTCAGTTCAACCAGGGGTGCTCGATTTTGAATCGAGGTAGGAGATGGTGATCTGTTGGTCGTGGATGCTTGTAGGATGGAAGCATGATGTGTCGGTGGGTTCGACGTTGGCCAGAGATGGTTCCGGTGCCGGTGCACTTGCACGAGTTGCTGGTGTCAGTGAGTTGTATTTTTGTTTGGGGCTTGCTGTTTTCTCGAGTAAGGACTCGGGGCATATGGTAGATGACTCGGGGAATAACTCGTGTGGTTCTGGGGTCATTTGTGTTGCAGGGTGTAAACCGTTATGTTTTAAAAGTTTTTAGTTTTAAACTGAAACAGTATTTAAATTTTAAAGTCAAACTATTTTTAAAGAAAAAAATAGTATACTTGTTTCTTGGTTCAAGTATTAATGGGTTAAACCCAAATGGAACATTTAACTAGATTTAAAATTTAAATTAAAGTAAGTTTAAACTTTAAATAGTTTAAGTTAAAATAAAATTCTTGTTTCTAAATTGATTTGTTTTTACAATTGGATTTGTATGAATAGTTTAAATGTTTTAAGTTAATGTTATTTTCAAACTTACTTTGGAAATATAAAAAGGAAATTTATAAATGTTTTTATTAATTAACAATTAAGGGTTTAAGTAATTTTTGAACTTGAAACTAATGTTTGTTAATTAAAATTAAAGATAGGTAATTAATGTTTTCTTTATATTTTAATTTAATTAATGAATTAAGTCAAGTAAAGATTTTAAGGTTAATTTAAGATAATGTTTTATCTTAAATAATAATTAAGTATTAATAATTTGTAATTAATTAATTAATTAAGAAATTTTAAGTTTAATTAATTAATTTAATTATTATTTTAAAAGAGGTTAATTGAGTAATCAATTAAGTATAATTATTTAATTAATTAACTAATAATTATGATGATTTAAATTAATGGCTAATGATTAACTAAATTGTAATTACTTATTAATTAAGTAATTAAGAGTTAATTAAAATGGTAATTAATTAATACTTAATAAAGGTTTTATTGAGTAATTAAGTTTTAATTTGGTTTTCTTAATCAATAATTAAAAGGATTATTAATCTATAATGCAAGTTAATTAAGAATTAATTAACTATTAGTTAAGGATTAATTAATTGTAATTAAGGATTAATTAATTATATTTATGGAATAATTAATTTGTAATTAAGGTTGTTAATTAATAATTAAGTTTATTAATTAATGATTAAGAGATAATTAATTGGTTAATTAAGGTTAATTAATTAATTATAAAAGTAATTAGTGATTAATTACTTTGTATTAAAGAATTGATTAATAATTAAGGTTTATTAATTAATAATTGATGATAATTTATCTGTTATTTAAAGATTAATTTGATTAACGAGTAATTAAGGAATGAATTACTCGATTTTTTTTATGAGATAAGTGTGATCAAGTAAGTAAATTAATTAAATATAGTCACTTGATAAAAGATTTAAGTATGTTTACTTAATAGGTTTTGATAAAAGTGATTACTTAAGATAAGTAATTGATAAATTACAGGGGTAATTGAGATAAAGTAAACTACTGATTGGGAAGTAATTTAAAATGGATAATTACTTGGTAAAGTAATTAAGGGTTTATTACTTGGTGTAATAAATCAAAGAATTTATAAAGTAATTGAGAAGTAATTAAGAATAATTAATTACTGTTTATATTCATTTAAGTTGATTAATTAAAAGCAATTAATTTAAGCATGATTAATTTTAAATTAATTAAGAAATAATATAATTAATTATAGTTAATTAATCAATGGAAGTAATTAATTAAGGTCCATTAATTAATATGAATTAATGAGAATAATTAAGGATTAATTACTTGATTAAGAGTTAATTAATCAAGGTTGATTAATTAAGATGATGATTAATTAATTTGTTTAATTAATGAATAAGTAAGTAAGATTTATTGTGATGAAGGTAATTAATTAATTAATTTTAAATTAATTAAGAGATGAAGTAATTAATTTAATTCACTTTAAATTAATTAGAGATTAGAGATAGCTAATTTAATTCATTTTAAATTAATTACGTTGTGATTAAGTAAATCATTGCTTATGTATGAAAGAATGACATTGATTGTCTTGAATGGATGTAATCTCATAAATGAATAAGTAATGTTGTGTGGTATGAATGCTTGGTTGCATTGTGATGGTAATATAGATTATCTATTGTGATAATGATGTGGATTACCTATTTTTGTTATGGATCATCTGTTGATTTGATAATGTAGTTGTCAATTGTGACTTATG
The DNA here is from genome assembly GCA_030765085.1 of Allium cepa. Taxonomy (NCBI): domain Eukaryota; kingdom Viridiplantae; phylum Streptophyta; class Magnoliopsida; order Asparagales; family Amaryllidaceae; genus Allium; species Allium cepa. The sequence goes on from CM060943.1 coordinate 438,999,065, forward strand.
AATTATCTATCTGTGTGTATATAGATAGTTGAATTGAATTGTTTAACTTTAAACTACTTGACCTAAAAGGAACGCTTTAGATTTCGATGAGATCGGGATCGGGTTTCCATATTTGGGTATCCGAAAACCACATCGATTCCAATTAAATGTTAGGTCGTGAATCAAAGTGGAGCTTTGAGAAGACTCCAGGTGTAAGGACTATACGTCAGTATAACTCTGTGGGTGATTCCGTAATGAGTTTGACGGAACTAGTTCTTATAGGTTCGAGATGGTGGTTCAGAATGCAAGGGTTATCGTCATTAACTCTGAGGGTGTTTCCAAAATGAGTGTACGAGATAATGCCTTCGGTTTCGGTCGAACCCGGAACGAACTTGTATGGATTGAATGCTTTCAGAACATCGTCAGGTGGACGATGAACATTCTAAGTGATGTGTTCACTAAAGGTAATCGTAGCCTCAAGCCTCATCAACCGGGAATGGCTAAAACAGGAGAGGTGCAGCAAGGCTACGTAGGTAGCCCCCACTTGAGAGTAAGATTTACCCCTGTCTAGAGGTCCCTTTATTTCAACTGTGTGGGCGGTTGAATAGCTACATCCGCCGGGGTTGTCTTATTCGAAACTGTTCAGTAAGAAATGGGTCCGGCTTTGTGTTGCAGGGGAGCGGGCGTACTCCTCGGTACAGTAATCTAGGCCACATACTGTGACGGGCGGTACCCTAGTAGCCCTGCCATTGTATGGAATCCAAATCCAATAAGCGCCATCGGTTTTGATTGTATTACCCACTTTTGTGGCTAGTAGCTGGAATTTAATGAATGCAACAATTTCGGCTATTTCTTATTTATTTGAAAACCCTAGACCTATTATAATATCACCGGATTTCCTATCAAATGTTTTGGCTACGTAAGGTAAAAACTTTTCCATGTTTATGTGTGGGAAGTCTTACGTGATACTTTTTCTTTCAAAAGTTTTTTAAAAGTTAAGCAACTTTAACCGTTTACTCACACCAGACCCATGTCTGACCCGGAGTTTATTCTGTTTTTCTTAAACTCTTGGGTACTCAAATTTTAACGAGTAGCCAGGGGAATTTAGGTCAGCTTGACGAATTCTGGAGGAGCAATGGAGCAGGAGGCTTCTGCGTATTGCTATAGAGTATTCCGCTATGTGTTCTCTGAGTCGTTTGTCTTTGTGTTGTATTGAGTTGTATAACTAGACAGGTGTTTATAATTGTCTAGTATGTGTTGTTTTAGCTGTGTAACTATGATAGTGATTGTAAATTATGTAATATTTATGTTATTAATATAATTTATTCGTTCCGCTGTTTAGATTCTGATGTTGTTTCTTCTTCTCTTTTTTCTTTTTTCTTTTCTATCCTTTCTTTCTTAAAAATGATACGATTTTCTGTGGTAAGAAAGTCGGGTCGTCACAAGCCAACTCCTCATTACGGCATTTAAGTGTTTATTTTGTCCATTCTATCAAGTTTGGACTGTTATTTTATATAGCTTATCTATCGAGTTTGGACTGTTACTTTATTTATCCCATTTATCGAGTTTGGACTGTTATCTTATTTAATCCATCCTACCAAGTTAGACCGTTTTCCTTGTTCTATCCATTCTGTCCAGTTTAGATTTTAGTCGGTTTATTTCCATTCTTTCAAGTCTGGTTTAATATTATTTATTCTCAATCATATTTGGATTTGTTTCCTGATATTTATTTGTGCTTTTGCTTGTGTGGATGTTATTCTTGTGAGGTAAAAAGCAGTTCCGCGTTAGCTGCGTGGTCTCATAGAATTTTTATATATGCTTCCCATTATTAGAGTTATCTCACACAGGTATTTCCAGACTGATCCGGGTGTTATTTATTTATAATACTGGGGTCAAACCGAGTATTTTTCCATGTTTTCCTTGAAGCTTCAGAGATCGTGAAGGGGGGATGAAGTTTCACCTATCATTGTATTTTATTTTCCGTTGTATTATATAGTACACCTATTGGCATTTGTAAGGGCAGGATTTTATAATTGTCCAGCAAATAAAGTTTGTTTTTTACTCTGATATCCTCTGTATGTTTGGAGTGACAGTTTCTACTTTTCTTATTATATTATACGTTGTCAATTCCGTTGAGAGATTCTGATTTTCTCTATTCTCTGTTCTTTTTTTATTTACCCTAACAATCTACCCTTTTATCGATTGAATGCGCGATATTGGAACACCGTGGTAGTGTTCGGTGTTAACTTTTGATGGTCAAAAAGGTGGGTCGTTACATTTTTCCTAAATTAGATAGATACTTTGGAGAGGATCTGGATGGTCAAGTCATATTTACATATATTTTTCTTCCGCTGTATTATAGAGTCCATATGTTTGTCAATGTAAGGAAAGGTTTCTATAACTGTCCTAATTTAGGATAAGTCTAGTATACTCTGACGTTGTGTATGTGAATGAAGATGTTTTCGTTTTATAAATATTATTGTAGTATTATGTATTATTCGCTGCATTGTTAGATATTGTATTGTTTAGTTTCCTTCTATCTTCTACCTTCCTCTTTCACCCTAAGAAAACAGTATTTTCGGCACTATAATGTTTCACATATATACGGTGGACGTAATAATGTCAATTTTTTAGGGTCGAAAATCCGATTCGTTACAATAATAATGGTAAACTTATTTTGAATAAGTATTTACAGAAATAAATACTTTGGAAGAATATCGATAAAATGACTAAAAACTGTTTTATCGGTATACAGCTCCATAATTATTAGAAGTCGTGCACATGCTGGATACATACACAACTTATCCAATTAAATAAGAATATGAAATTAAATTATTTATTTTTGTGATATCCCGGAAATTTTAGCAATATCAATTTAATAATTTGTATCTAAAATTAAATTGATTTGATAAAATTTTAATAAAATTTACTTGATTTAATAATCCAATTAAATAAAGTGTAATTTATGAATTTTATCTTTTAAAAGCTAATAATTGTATTCCTATTTATAATGTATGTATATATATTTATATATATATTATAGATAGATAAGTTTTGAATTGAAATTAAATAAACAAATAAAATATTGTTTTTAATATTCATTTTGATAATTTGAAGATTATTATTTTATTTAACAAAAAAATAATTGGTTAAAATACTTAAAGTCATTGTTTAAAATTGTATGATTGTATTTTAAATATAGTTTAAATTTTAATAAGATAAATAAAAGTTTATTTTATTTTTTTTGAAATATAGCTTAATAATTATAATTTGGGATTATATGAAAATTTAAGATACTCTTTATATATTAATTCTTTTAATTAAGATAAATAAGACATGTAATTTATGATTTCTTTTATAAATGATTTAAAGCTAATAAATATGTTATTTTCTAGTAATAATAAATGTATAAATGTAGATATGTTTTAAAAGACAAAAGTATTATTGTCAAATTAAATATGTTAATATAAATTAGTTTTAAAATTGGATTTTAAATGTATAAATAGAATTTTATTTTAAATTCATTTTTAAATTCAAATGAATAACCACATTTGAATTTTGTAAGTGAGCTTTCATATTTTTATGAATTGTTTTATTTCATTTTCTTTAAAAAAGAAATACATATACATTTATTAATGAAACTACTATGTATGTATTCAATAAAGAAAAGAGGATTTTTATTTATCTTTAAATTAAAGTATAAAGAAATGTTAACATTTTAATCAATTAATAAGACAAGTGTAAACAATTAAACTACTTAATTTGACAAGTGTTATCTCTTTATACAAGTGTCCTTTTTATTTTGATTTTCTTTTAATTTTTAAATAAATCATTTATACACTTATATAAAACATGTTTTCCTTCATTCTCATTTTTCTAATGTTCATTTTTTTCTAAGAAAAGAAAAAAATCTCAGCTGAAACAAATTTGTTTCAGAAAACCCTTAAACCTGAGAATCAAATCCATAATCAAATCTGTTCAAACATACAAATCTATAATTCACTTCCAAAACAAATCTGCAACTCTACTTCCTCTCAAACCTTAAATTCATTTTCCTTGAATCTGAGAATCAAATGTAAAGCCTGCATTTCCAATTGAAACAAGATCAAGCCTCTGCATTCTTTAAAAACTAGAATCTGTAATCAGTAAGCAAGGAAACTCTGCATGCAAGTTTTAACAGCAACATTCAAATTTCTTCAACCTGCATGCAAATTTATGTGCAAAGCAACAGCAAGTTGTTTCAAAAAGCATGCATGCAAATTTAAAAGCAAAGCAATTCAAGTTTTATCAAAGATTCAAAGAAGTAAAAGTTTTCTCTGGAAAATCTGTGCTCTGTTTCATCTCTACTGTCAAGTGAGTAACACTTTTTTTAAAATTTAAATATGAGTTGGTTGCTTAAATAAGTATGTTGTGTATGTTATATGGATTGCATGTTTTTAAATGCATTGCTGTTTATATACTTATGAATGTTGAATGTATGTACCGTGAATCTGCTTGCCTAGTTTCAGAAGCAAGGATTTTGTTAAAATCCATTTTTCTCTTAAAAAGTTTATGTTAGTATTTAGGAATCAAACAATATCTGATTGATTGATTATAAAGAAAGCTTTAAAATTTTATTTATGCCAAGACAAATTGTAATTTGCTCTGAAAAATAAGAACAACAGGAAAGTATGAGTTTCTAGTAAAAATTCAAACTTATGAAATCATGAATTCAGGATTGAATTATAAATACTTATACTAAATACTGATTTTTAAAAATCAAATCATAAATTTTAAGGGTAGAATTGAGGAGCAGTTCTGTTTTTATTGGAAAATGTAATTGGGGAAAATTCTGATGATCACGGGTGAGAGGAGTGTCGGGCTTCCTTCTGGCGATGGATGAGTTATCAGTAATGATGGGAAAAATGGTGTAAGTGGTGGTAGATCAATGTGCTGGCGGCGGTGTTGGGTTTTGTTCTGTAAACCTAGTTTGGTGTGTTTATGAATTTTTGATCGGCATTGAGCCTCTGGTTGTTCGAGTGCTCTGGTACGACGGGTAAAGGAAGCTAGGGGATGGACGAAGTCTTGGCCGAAGTTTTAGCATCTCCGATGGTCGGAGGGGAGAGGTTGAGGGTTTTTTTTTTCTTCAGGTTTTGGGTATTGAAGCTTATACTGTTGCCAGGTTTGAATGGGAAAGGGGAAAACTCGATTTGCGATTTTGAATGGGAGGTGAGCTTGTGATGGTTGCGATGTGATTCAGTGATGATCGTCGACCTGCTTGTTATCTGAGTGATGGCCGGAGGTGGCCAAAACCACCGTACATGTGCACGGTGAGGAGATGGTGTCAGGTGGAAATATGTTGGGTTTGCTATGTTTAAGACTCGAATTTACTCGGGTAAGTCGAAGTTTTACTCGAAGTTGAATAGGGATTTACCCAAAGTAAAATCAAGGGAAGCTCGGGGCATTTTTTGATGTCAACAGGTTTCTTTGAAAACCTGTATAAGTTCCAAATTCAATTTAGTTTAATCTGAAGCAAGTTGTTAACATAAATGAAACTTAAATTTAAAGTCAGGATTTCAAACTGAGTTTGAATTCCAGGTTTGACAATTTAATTTAATCCTTTTAAATTAAAATGTTTAAACATCTATCAAAAGGGTTTAAAAATCTGAAATTTAAAATAAAGCATTGAATTAAAATAGAAGATTTAAAAACAAGTTTAAATCTGGAAATATGATTCAGATTGGAATCATGTTTTTGAAAATAAAAGTAGTTTTTAAATTTTTTTTAAAAATGTTTTAATTGTTGAAACATATTCTAATTATGATTTGAAATCTTAAAATTTAATATGGGTGTAAATTTCTTTTATAAATAAGGAATTACTTAGTATAAGTTTAAAGGTTTTTAGAATGTTTTTAAAAACTTTGATAAAGTTAAGTTTGGTTCTCAATTTAAATTTAAAACTTAAAATGTAATTTGAAAACAATTTAAAGTTAAATTGTTTTAAGTTACTTTGTTAATGATAAAGTAATCATTAATAAGCAATGTTTTATTTTAAAGTAAATTAAAAATTTAATGATTTTTGTTTCATTAAATTAGTAAGGTAATTTAAGTAATTTAATTAATTAATTTGTTTAATTAATTAAAGATTTGAAACTAATTAAAGTTAATTAAATTTGTAATTAAAATATTAATTAATTTAAGTTAATTACTTAAGAAAGGTAATTAAGAATTGGTTAATAAGTTAATGAAGGTCATTAACTTGTGATTATTTATTTATTAATTAATATAATTAATTTTGATAATTAATTGGATTAGTTAATTTAAATAATCAATTATGAAACTTAATTAGGTATGGTTACTTTATGGAAATAATTAAAGTTATTAATTACTCATTGTAATTAATTAATTTGTTAATTGGGTTAGTTTAAATTAATTAATTAACTTTAATTAATTTAGGATAATCCTTGAATGGGTTGATAAGTGATCATTGAGAAATAATTACTTGGAGAAGTAATTAAGATAAGTAAATTACTGGAGATAATTAATTAAAGTATGGAAGACTTTTGAATTAAATACTTTGTGTAATTAATGTGACGATAATTTCTTTATGAAGTGATTAATAATTAATTACTAAATGTAATTAATTTTAGCATTTATTAATTAAGTTATTTGAAATAATTAAGAGATTTAATTAATTAAGAGTAATTAATTACTAATGAGATTAATCAAGGATGATTAATAAATATAATTAATTACCAAATGTAATTAATCAAAAGTGATTAATAATTATGGTTTAATTAAGGTTAATTACTTAATGTAATTAGTTTAAATAAATAATTAATTTAAATTTAATTAAGGATCATTAATTAATATAATTAATGATGTAATTAAGGATTAATTAATTAGGATTAATTAATCAATGATAAGTGATTAAGGAAGTAATTAATTAATGTAATTAAGACAAATGTAATTAATTATAATTAATTAATTAATGAAGTAATTAAAGTTTAATTACTGATATTGGTTAAGGATAATTAATTTGTAAAATTGGTTAGGATAATTACTTGAATGTAATTAAAGGATAATTAATCAAGCGTGATTAATTAAGGTGATTAATTTGAGGATAATTATTTAATTGATTGATAATCAATTAAAGGTTAAGTAAGCAAGTTTTAAATGGTGAAGTAATTAATTTAATTCATTTTAAATTAATTATAGATGGTGTGCTTTTGGATCTTTGCTTATGAATGAATGATTTGGTTTGACTTGAATGGTTTGAATCTCAGATATGAGAATAGTATTGTGTGTTATGGATGCATTGGTTGCATTGTGAAGATAATATAAGTTATCTATTGGTGATGATAATATAGATTATCAATTTGTGATGATTACCTGTTTATGATAATATTGTTGATTATCTATTATGATGATATGAATTATCTATCTGTGTGTATATAGATAGTTTAAATTGAATTGTTTTAAACTTAAAACAACTTGGACCTAAAAGACACGCTTTGGATTTCGATGAGACCGGGATCGGGTTTCCATATTTGGATATCCGAAAACCACATCGATTCCAATTAAACGTTAGGTCGTTAATCCAAGTGGAGCAAGTGAAGACTCAAGATGTAAGGGCTATACGTCAGTATAACTCTGTGGGTGATTCCGTAATGAGTTTGACGGAATAGTGCTTATAGATTCGAGATGGTGAATCAGAGTGCAAGGGCTATGGTCGTTGACTCTGAGGGTGATTCCAATAATGAGTGCAACGAGATAGTGCCTACGGTTTCGTTCGAACCCGGAACGAACTTGTATGGATTGAATGCTTTCAGCACATCATCAGGCAGACGATGAGCATTCTAAGTGATGTGTCCTATAAAGGTAATCGTAGCATCATGCCTCATCAACCGGGAATGGCTAAAACAGGGGAGGTGCAGCAAGGCTTCGTGGGTAGCTCCCACTGGAGAGCAAGATTGATCCCTGTCTAGAGGTCCCTTTATATTCGGCTGTGTAGGCGGTTGGTTCGCGACAACTGCCGGGGTTGTCTTGTTCGGAACTATTCAGTAAGGAATGGGTCCGGCCTTGTGTTGCAGGGGAGTGGGAGTACTCCTCGGTACGGTGATCTAGGTCACGTACTATGACGGGCGGTACCCCAGTAGCCCTGCCATTGTATGGAATCCAAAATCCAATAAGTGCCAACGGTTTTGATTGTATACCTATGTAGCTGGAATTTAATAAATGTAACAATTTCGGCTATTTCATATTTATTTGAAAACCCTAGACACTATTATAATATCATCGGATTTCCTATCAAATGTTTTGGTTAGCGAAAGGTAAAAACTTTTCCATGTTTATGTGTGGGAAGTCTTACGTGATACCTTTCTTTTCAAAAGGTTTTTGAAAGTTAAGCAACTTTAACCTGTTACTCACACCAGACCCATGTCTGACCCGGAGTTTATTTTTGTTTTTCATAAACTATTGGGTACTCAAATTTTTACGAGTAGCCAAGGGATTCAGGTTAGGATTCGGGTTAGCTTTGACGAATATTGGAGGAGCAAATGGAGCAGGAAGCTTCTGCGTTAGATATTAGTATTCCGCTGTGTGTTCTGTGTTGTCTCTGAGATTGTATTATGTTGTAAATACTAGACAGGTGTTTATAACTGTCTAGTATGTGTTGTATTATCTGTGTACTCTGATAGTGGTTGTAAACTATGTAAATATTTTATGTTATTAATATAATTTATTCGTTCCGCTGTTTAGATTCTGATGTGTTGTTTTCTTCTTCTTCTCTTTCTTTCTATTCTCTATCCCTTTCTTTCTTATTAGCGATGCGATTTCCTGGAGATAGGAAGTTGGGTCGTTACAGTGGTATCAGAGCATTAGGTTGAGTGAATACCTAGGCTCTGGAGTGGTGTCTATCTTGAGAGAGCGTATTTGTAGTTTTGATATATATATATATATATATTATTTCTACCTATCTGTTGGGATACCTGTTCGGGTTTTTCCAACATAAGTTATAAAGGTAGATAAGGTTGTGGTGTGTGTAACACGATTACTACCATTGGTTGGAGTTTGAATGTTTGAGGTTGGAAGTGTATTTATCGAGACTGTAGACCTAATACCGTCTCGAGTGAGTTGTGCAGAGTGTAGAGATTTCATCGATCTCTGAAGGTAACATGTTAAGGTTCAGAGTTCATTTTTGAAGATGGATAAGATGAGTTTGGATCTGTCGTTTTGGCAGAAGTGTGTGATGGTATTTTGGATACCTCAGGAAATAGTAGCTGCGTGATGAGATGCAGTGACTATGGATATTTCCGAAGATGTTTTCTTTGGAACGAGTTAGGAAGTGTGTCGGCTTCGGTGATGTGGTTGAGTTTAGCTGGTTGTTTGTGATTGGCTGTGAGGGCCGAGTTTCTCGAAGAGCTTTGGATAAGGAAGTTTTGGCATTGGTGTCAGCAGTGCAACTTGGAGTGTCTTTGTTGGCAGAAGTTGACTGGCCGAGTAGTTTCTGAAGAAGGAGTTCAGAAGCAGCAGAGTGGACCCAATACTTTATTGGATTGGCTAATTAAGAGTAAGCTGTTCTGTTTGGTAAAGAGAGAACAGTTTTGTTAGGGAATTGGTCTCTATTAATCGCAAAAGTGACTTGCGATAGTTTGAGTATTCTTTTGAGGTATTGAAGAATTTTTGGTTGTCTTTTGTGAAGTCGGAGTTTTTTCCGCTTCTGAAGATTGATATTTCTTATCGTCTGGATTCCAGGAGTGCTACCGATGAATCAGCTAGTAGAAGGATGATTTATTGAGATAGGTTTGGTAAAGCAGCTCAGGATTGGTAAAACTTCTGAGTTTTCTTTGGATATGTTGAGCCATATTTCTGGAAAGTGATGTCCAGTTTGTGCTCATATTCTTCATCAGCAGTGTCTTCTGTTCCAGATCAGAGTTGTGCAGCGGAAGCAGTTTGGAAATGTTTCTGTTTTGTCTTTCCTGATAGAAGAAGTGAGTTTGATCTTCTAATGTTTGAAGAGTAGAGTTGGTGATCTTAGTCTTGGTTGACCTTAAGGAGATCGTTGTGTTGGGTTGTTTTTTTGAGGAATCAGCAAGGGTTGAGCTGATCAGTTTGGATGTAGGCAGCCCAGGATCATCCGAAGACTTTTATGGATAAGAGACGAAGGAAATTGGATTCCGGAGTCGGAGTTCTGTTTGGATATCTTCTGTGTTTTGGTTAGATTGGTGTTTGATTTCAAGAGTTGAATTGCCAGTTTGGATAATTGGAGTTATGAGTTTCACGTATCTCTGAGGAAGTACGTGTATGAGTTATCTCTGGTTGTGGAACCAGCTGTTCAGGAAGGTTTAGTGGTTGAGTCAAACTCGTTTGTAGTCTGATATCTTGTCTGGTTCTACAAATCTAGATGAGTAGAAGCTCTGTAGCTTCGTAATTTAGATTGTTTGTATTTAGTAGGGCGAGTATCCCGGTGTGTGTGTGTATATATATATATATACTTGGGGAAACTCGAGAAATTTTTATCCAGAATTTTGTCTGGATAATTAAATTTGTTTGATTAGATAGATTGGTTGCTATGGTTGTTAGCATATGATTGATGTATGTTTGTGATTTAAAATTTTAAATTTTAAATGGGTTATTAAATTACTTTTGCTTTTAAATTTCGGGGACGAAATTCTTTTAAGGGGGGAGGAATGTGATATCCCGGAAATTTTAGCAATATCAATTTAATAATTTGTATCTAAAATTAAATTGATTTGATAAAATTTAATAAAATTTACTTGATTTAATAATCCAATTAAATAAACGTGTAATTTATGAATTTTATCTTTTAAAAGCTAATAATTGTATTCCTATTTATAATGTATGTGTGTATATATATATATATATATATTATAGATAGATAAGAACAAATAAAATTTTGTTTTTAATATTCATTTTGATAATTTGAAGATTATTATTTTATTTAATAAATAACTAATTGGTTAAAATACTTAAAGTAATTGTTTAAAATTGTATAATTGTATTTTAAATATAGTTTAAATTTTAATAAGATAAATAAAAGTTTATTTTATTTGTTTTGAAATATAGCTTAATAGTTATAATTTGGGATTATATGAAAATTTAAGATACTCTTTATATATTAATTCTTTTAATTAAGATAAATAAGACATGTAATTTATGATTTCTTTTATAAATGATTTAAAGTTAATAAATATGTTATTTTCTAGTAATAATAAATGTATAAATGTAGATATGGTTTAAAAAACAAAAGTATTATTGTCAAATTAAATATGTTAATATAAATTAGTTTTAAAATTGGATTTTAAATGTATAAATAGAATTTGATTTTGAATTCATTTTGAAATTCAAATGAATAACCATATTTAAATTTTGTAAGTGAGCTTTCATATTTTTATGATTTGTTTTATTTCATTTTCTTTAAAAAAGAAATACATATACATTTATTAATGAAACTACTATATATGTATTTAATAAAGAAAAGAGGATTTTTATTTATCTTTAAATTAAAGTATATAAAAAATGTTAACATTTTAGTCAATTAATAAGACAAGTGTAAACAATTAAACTACTTAATTTGACAAGTGTTATCTCTTTATACAAGTGTCCTTTTTATTTTGATTTTCTTTTAATTTTTAAATAAATCATTTATACACTTATATAAAACATGTTTTCCTTCATTCTCATTTTTCTAATGTTCATTTTTTTCTAAGAAAAGAAAAAAAAATCTCAGCTGAAACAAATTTGTTTCAGAAAACCCTTAAACCTGAGAATCAAATCCATAATCAAATCTGTTCAAACATACAAATCTATAATTCACTTCCAAAACAAATCTGCAACTCTACTTCCTCTCAAACCTTAAATTCATTTTCCTTGAATCTGAGAATCAAATGTAAAGCCTGCATTTCCAATTGAAACAAGATCAAGCCTCTGCATTCTTTAAAAACTAGAATCTGTAATCAGTAAGCAAGGAAACTCTGCATGCAAGTTTTAACAGCAACATTCAAATTTCTTCAACCTGCATGCAAATTTATGTGCAAAGCAACAGCAAGTTGTTTCAAAAAGCATGCATGCAAATTTAAAAGCAAAGCAATTCAAGTTTTATCAAAGATTCAAAGAAGTAAAAGTTTTCTCTGGAAAATCTGTGCTCTGTTTCATCTCTACTGTCAAGTGAGTAACACTTTTTTTAAAATTTAAATATGAGTTGGTTGCTTAAATAAGTATGTTGTGTATGTTATCTGGATTGCATGTTTTTAAATGCATTGCTGTTTATATACTTATGAATGTTGAATGTATGTACCGTGAATCTGCTTGCCTAGTTTCAGAAGCAAGGATTTTGTTAAAATCCATTTTTCTCTTAAAAAGTTTATGTTAGTATTTAGGAATCAAACAATATCTGATTGATTGATTATAAAGAAAGCTTTAAAATTTTATTTATGCCAAGACAAATTGTAATTTGCTCTGAAAAATAAGAACAACAGGAAAGTATGAGTTTTTAGTAAAAATTCAAACTTATGAAATCATGAATTCAGGATTGAATTATAAATACTTATACTAAATACTGACTTTTAAAAATCAAACATAAATTTTAAGGGTAGAATTGAGGAGCAGTTCTGTTTTTATTGGAAAATGTAATTGGGGAAAATTCTGATGATCACGGGTGAGAGGAGTGTCGGGCTTCCTTCTGGCGATGGATGAGTTATCAGTAATGATGGGAAAAATGGTGTAAGTGGTGGTAGATCAATGTGGTGGCGGCGGTGTTGGGTTTTGTTCTGTAAACCTAGTTTGGTGTGTTTATGAAATTTTGATCGGCATTGAGCCTCTGGTTGTTCGAGTCCTCTGGTACGATGGGTAAAGGAAGCTAGGGGATGGACGAAGTCTTGGCCGAAGTTTTAGCATCTCCGATGGTCGGAGGGGATAGGTTGAGGGTTTTTTTTTTCAGGTTTTGGGTTTTGAAGCTTATACTGTTGCCAGGTTTGAATGGGAAAGGGGAAAACTCGATTTGCGATTTTGAATGGGAGGTGAGCTTGTGTGACGCCCCACCTCTATACCCACGCTAGACAAGAACATTACGGTGAATGCTGTCAACTAGCACGGAGAATAAGGCTGTTGAGGAGCGACCATCCGTGTAATTTCTTTACGCGAGCACCGATATGTCAGATAGTATAACAGCAATGCTTTATCCAGAGGAAATCCGACATACCGACACAAACTCAAAGCTACTACACAGTGGCTATAAATATCTTCGGAAAAACAAATATAGGAATAAACATAACATAAATCAGTCACAGAAAATTTATATCACAAAGGCGGAATAAGATATGAATACTACACATAAAAGTGTACATCAGAGTAATGGCCAGAAAGATCCACAATATCACAAAAGAATAGTTACACGAACTAAACAAAAGAATAAGTATACATTATGGAGTCTATATCTCTAATGTATACAACAAAAACTACTAATCTAAGTAGTTAACCAAAAGTCAGAGAAATCAATCCCAAGATAGAAGTCAAGCTGAAGCACCTGTAACATCTCGGTCTGACCCGAGTATTATTTAATAAGAAAATAATAAACGGATCAGTCTAACTATAAATATCAGATGAAACGATATAGAATCAGAGTTATGACTAAACACATAATAATCACAAGGCCAAGCTGTGATATATAAGTAGTTGATAATCAACAAGAGATTAATCAATATCACAAAATCTACACAAGAATCAAAGAAGTGTCATACTCTTTATTTCGTTCATCAAACCACAAATATTGACGATAATATCAATGTCAATCACAAAAGTCAATGACGCACAAATTCCAGAAGACTACACAAGAAATCCAGAAATCACTAAAGTCAATGACACACAAATTCACCAATGCACAAATATCGATAAGGCTTATCAATGGAAATCACGAAAAATTAGTGAAACACAAATTCTAGAAATCATCTCAAGAAATCCAGAAATCACAAAGGGGAGGGAGGCCTATCACAAACGGGAGCATAAAGCTCACCAACACGTGTATCACAAATGGAACGCTAATTCCATGGTCGCTAACCATCACAAATTGAGCCGAAGCTCCACAAACGGCCCGAAGACCATGGGTTGCTACCCCATCACAAATTGAGTCGAAACTCCACAAAACGAGGTTTAGTCTCCCTCGCAGACAAAGAGACATCGCACATTGCTAGTCTAAATCACAAAGATGATCGTCATGATCAACGAGAAGTGTCAATTACACTAAGCTAGTAAACATATGAGTTTAGCTTCATGTCCCATAACCACTTGCTTAACTTAAATATTTACGAACAAACTGTAGATTTCCACTAGAAAATTGTCACAAGGGTTTCAATCGAACAAGTCCAAGAATTAACCAACAAAGTGAACGCAAGCGTTTCATACCACTTGTTTTACTAAGTCGTTTAATTAGATTTCTCATACGAGTGAGGTAAAGGTTTATATATACTAATAGATTGGAAAACGGTTTTATAAACGAATTTGGTATTAAAATAGTATTGAAATCGTTTGAGGAAAGAGTTGATATTTACTACTAGTATAGAAAACCTTTATATTTTTAAAGTGACAAATCACAAAGAATATTGTAGGAACAATCAATCACTAAGATTCACATTCGAAAACGTGAATAAAATCCAAAGAAATCGATATAAAATCCATCAAAGTGGATATATCTAAAATTCCCAAAGAAAAGGTCATCTAAGTCGATAATAAATGACAACAACAAAAGGGAGACAACACGAATCGATTAAAGTTGGATATTCAAACGGATTAGCAAAATAGGCTAATCTGGCAATTAACAGCAGGTCGGTCGACCGGACTCCCTGAGTCGGTCGACCGAGCCTTAAACAGAGGAGTGCTTATGCACTCGGCAGCAGGTCGGTCGGTCGGCCGACTCAGGGAGCTCGGTCGACCGGACCTGTTGCCAGCCTCTTCCCAGCCCATAGTAATGAGCTCCAACCTCGTCCAAATTTCATTCTCTCGAGCAACGGCGCTAAGGGTTTATGCCAATCGACTACCCGGCCCTATATGCTCCTCGATGCATCACCAAAAACATGTTCAAACATAGAAGTTAGGATTTTTAACGAATTGAACTTAAAACACCAAAAATTGGAATATACACCAATTCAATCCAAACCAAAAGCAAATGCACACGAATAAGTGTTAGGAATTCATACCTAACATTCGAAGATAATTCATAGACTTAGATGTGAGATTAAAAATCTCACCTTTTCACAAAATCGAACAAGAAGAAGCTTGAAAGCAAATGGAGAATCAACCTCTCTTCAACACAATCCAATTGAGCTTGAATCTAAGCTCAAAAACAAGAACATTCCCGAAATTAGGTTTAGGAATTTCTGAAATTGGTAAGAGAATAAGTTGGAGAAGAAGGAGAGAAGCTTACCAATGGGTTCTTCTTGAGTTTGGAGCTAGCAATTTGATTTGCAAGAGAAACTAGGGTTTTGGAGTTTTAATTTCCAATCTCTCCCACCATTAATACTTTAAAACTGAAAAGAGAAGAGAATGAGGGTGAATGGGGAAGAGTGGCTCAGATTTGAGCATAAGTAAAACATAGGGCTGAGCCCAAAAACCAAACCCAAAGTGAAAAGTAGCAAAAATCAATTTTCTCCAAACATATCGAAGCTTATAAACAAAAAGGTCGCAAACGGCATTTTAAACTCAATGGGAGTGGTCCCGAGTCCTAATTCGACCGTATGCAAAAAGTAGCTTTTCGGACTAAAATCCGACTAAGATAAAATATTTAAATAAAATATTTAAATATAAAATCGATAAATATGCGGGTAGTTACAGCTTGTGATGGTTGCGATGTGATTCAGTGATGATCTCGACCTGCTTGTTATCTGAGTGATGGCCGGAGGTGGCCAAAACCACCGTACATGTGCATGGTGAGGAGATGGTGTCAGGTGGAAATCCGTTGGGTTTGTAGTGTTTAAGACTCGAATTTATTCGGGTAAGTCGAAGTTTTACTCGAAGTTGAATAGGGATTTACCCGAAGTAAAATCAAGGGAAGCTTGGGGCATTTTCTGATGTTAACAGGTTTCTTTGAAAACCTGTATAAGCTCCTGTTTGCACCAAAATTGGTCACAACACTCTTCGGGAGTCGTTGAAGAGATAACAATCAATAGTATGAACTGAATATGAATATTATCTAACAAAAACTCCAATCAACAGTAGAGAAAATGCGTAGACGAGCGATTTATAGTGGTTCGGCGTGTCGCCTACGTCCACTGTGAAGTTTTTTGATGTTTTATTGATTCTCTTTCAATGATTACAAGTTGTTACAGCGGTCCACAGCAAGTTACAACTGGAAATTCGAAATCAACAATAGAATTATGATGTAGGATGCAGGATGATGGAGATCTTGATCCGGCAGAGTCTCGGCGTCTCAGAGTCAGAAGATCCTTTTTCTGTTGGCCCTGGGGCTCTATTTATAGGTGTAGGCTGCTGGTATCTCGCTGAAAACTCGGGAGACCACTTCTGGCACGTGAGGGGGCCCACGCGTACGGCCTCGGGAAGTTTGGGCCAACTTTGGCATCGGTTCGAACTCCATTCGAACCGATCAAGAATTCATCCAATCGAGGTGAAATTTGGCGTGGACATTCTTCAACATGTATGCAAACATCTGTGAAAGTTTCATTGCATTTGGATCAGTAGGCTAGGAGATATGTTGGGTTCGAAATAGACATCACGGCAGGGCTGTTTGATTCGAACCCATGGTCTCGAAACGATGGTTTCGAACCCAGTGTGGCACGCGACTTCGTGGTGACGTGGAGCGCAAGTTTCGAATCGATCCGGACTTCTCTCCGTGTTGACCGCTTCGACTCCATGTATCTCGGCTATTTCGAACCGATGGAAGACACGTGGGTTGACCCAGTGGGTTCGAACAAGGCAACGCAGGATGGGTTCGAACATGGCTCCGTGATGGTTTCGAACGTGGCTTCTGCGATGGATTCGAAGATGGCACTGTGATGGGTTCGAACGTAACATGTCGATGGGTTCGAAGCATGCTTGTCTGGTGGTTTCGAAGTTAGGTCGTGGAACATGGATTCGAAACAGCTACTCTCTGATAGATTCGAAGTCCATTGTTATGGACTTGGTAGGTATGGACCTGATGGTTTCGAAGCCGAGGCATCGCGGGGGTTTCGAAGATGATGGTTTCGAACAGGAGCGCTCCGATGGATTCGAAGTTGAGGGATTCGAAGGTGATGGTTTCGAAACGTTGACAAATGATGGGTTCGAAACCCGGGCTTTCCCCTTCAAATTGAATTGATCATAACTCGAGCGTATGAACTCGGATTGCCTTGAAATTTGAAATGCTGACTCCTGTAGTCTTTCTTGCCGTGTCCTATCAATTGTGGCTCATTCTGGACTCGGATAAAATTCAGTGATATCCATGGCTAAAGGAAGTACGATCAACCTCTGCGGCGAACTGTCCTTCGTTTTCGATCAATCTTTTGGTATCGCGGCTTTGCCAAAAAGCGGGATAACATTTTGCCCCCCAAAGTACGTCTTGTGGGAACATGACGTGCTTTGAATAGCTGCCATTTCTCTCTGAACAATCATTGTTCTCTTTTTTGTTGAAACTCGTATGCTGTACTGCTGTAACCCAGCGTTGATATGATTGACTGCTGTATAATAGTGCTTAGCCGTTGGCTGTCGCATTTGTAACAGGATGAGTGTTTGATCCCTGTGAATACTCAAAATCGAATGTTAGTCCGACATGTATGCACATATGTTAATTTGGACCTTGTTAACGTCGTGCGTCCACGAGTCGTTATCAGTTAGGTTTGCTGCGGAATTTCGTATCGATTCTCTCCTGAACCGATTTTGAAATTTGACTTTGAAACAACGCTTGATGGTTGTTTTGAAAAGTTTCTTCGTATCGATCCTCTCCTGAACCGATATTGAAGGTTGAAGAAAATGAATTTGTATTGCGCAAGCGTAATGTTTCGAACCGATGTACTTGAGCATCAATGGTTTCGAAATTCAAACTTGTATGGATGCAATATGTCCGTGTAAGGATGGGTCGTGTGAAAATGAGATTTCGAGTCGATGCGTTGGAGCATGGATGGATTCGAAATTGATATTCGACCCAACGGAGTACACTCGTGTCATGATGGGTTCGAAGTTGACTTTCGAACCGATGTTAAGAGATGGAGTATGCTTTGTACTACGATGGGTTCGAAATTCTCATTCGAACTGATGTTAAAGGATGGTTTCGAACTAGCAGTTCGTTTCGATGGGTTCGAAAATGATCTTCGAACCGATGATTTGGATGGGTACGAAACTTCGGTTCTTGGCAGTTGTTCGCGTGCTTCACACGATGGAGTCTCAGGCATTTGGGTTCGAAAGTTGGTTTCGAAACGATTTTGCCTTTTGACCTAATGTACTCGGTCAATTCTCACCGGAACTCGAATCGTCCCGGTCACTTTCTACCCACCATATAAATAGCAGTGGTCCAGCCTCATTTTCACTTTTTACTTTTACTTGCTCTCTGCATCGTCTCGAAGCTTCAAAAGAGAAAAACACTGCGTCGTGTTTTCGAATCCATCAAGATCTAAGACCTAAATCTTCTTGAACCAACTGATCGAACTAGGTAACTAGCCTTGGATTCAAGTGACGATGCTATTTCGAATCCACTTCTCTCTTCATCGATTGCATAACCTAGAGTTTGGCAAAACCAGATCTGGTTTAGGAAGGATTCGAACCGATGTGTGGATTCGAGTTCGAACCGATGACGGTGGTGTGTTTTCATTGGATTTCGAATCGATCCTTGGAATGTCCTTGTTGAGATGCGCAGTTCGCACCGATTGGGGGATTCGAGGGATCCATTCGAATCGATGGATTCGAACCCATAGGTTATCGGTTCGAAGTCGACAGCTTCGTATCGATACGAAGTGGATCGGTTCGAACGCGACCGATGCCAAGTTTAAGGAATTCGGTATCGGTTCGAACTTGTCATTTGGCTATCGGTTCGAAGCGCGTCTAACTGTATGGTTTCGAAGTGATGTCAGGATGGTTTCGAACGCGTGGGTTCGAAAGGAGTTTGGACGGGTTCGAACGAAGAGGTGTTTGATTGGGTTCGAACGAAGCCTCCGTGATGGTTTCGAACCCTGTGTGATGGACTCCAAAATTTGAAATTTTTCAAGCATAACTCCGACGAGCTTCATCCCTGCATATCTGGACTTGAATATTGAACTGCATATTTGATTGCCTTTTGAAGCTCGTCGATGGAACTATAACAACTTCTATTTGAATTGACTTCCATCATATAAACGATTTAGTGATGACGGTCAGCGATGACGGTCATTATAGCTGAACTTTGTAGCTTTGTCGTTTGAATGTTCACTTTAATTCTGCAACATTCTTTCAAGTAATGCATGGCACGGTACCACACACATTCATACACTTTACACTGGGGAACACACGGGTTCTTTGTCGTCTAACGATGGTTTCTCATGAGTTAGTTAGTTATGGAATCTTCAAGTTCACAGCAGCAAGAGATTCAAGGTACAGCCCCTCCGAGGCTAGAAGTTCCGGATATAGATCCTGAGATCATCGGTCCGGCTCCGGACGAACTTCCTGATGCGTCGTTCATTGCCAATCCATCGGATTCCGTTCCATCGAATATCTCTGAAGACATGTTGGGAAGAATTTGTTTGAGGCACGGCTTGTCATTGGACGATGTGTTACTGCCGGGGCCGAATGATAGACCACATAATCCGCCAGAAGGGTATACAGCATTTAATCGCCACGCGTGTGCGGCCGGGACACTTCCCCCGTTCAACGAGTATATAAGAGAAGTATTGTCATTTTCGAGGATCGCCCCATCTCAGTTGCATCCGAACGGATATGCGTCGATCAATAGCTTGTTCATTGCATTTATGGAATGTCTCCATCGACCGCCGCTTCCAATCGAAATTAGATACTTGTTCAACTTCAAAACTCGTGGTGATTATCCTTCTTTCACATTTCTGGAGGCGGTGAGAAATTGTCAAGTGGTCACCGGATCCTGGACAAGGCTGAGTTACTATAGGACAGAATGGTTCTATGTCAGATGTCCTCCAGGATTTGCTCGACGATGGTTATTCAGACGTGAGTATAACCGAGTTTTCAAATATTTACTACGACAATTGCAGCCGAAGTGAGACTTATATTAATTTTTTCTTTTTACAGCAACGATCCCGAGACCCGAAGGTGAAGAGTTTAAGGAGATGGTGCGAATACTTCGAGAAGTCCCGAGCGAAGATAGGGACATCGAGTTGCTTTTGACCGATAGGAATCTCCGGACCTTTGGGCTGATTGAACGAGGACAGAGTATAAGGTTTGAGGTGGCACAAAGGATCGTTCCTAAGAAACGAGTCAAACATAAGAAGCCCGAAGTTGTCATAGCCGAGGAGGCTGATTCTGAAAGAACTAATACTGACGACGAGCCGCTGATCGAGCCTACAGATGTAGCTTCGGATGTCGCGGAGCGGAGAAAAGGCAAGGCTGCCATGGTTAAGTCAACTAAGCGGGGGAGACGGAAATCGGTTGTCATTGCCCGGCCCTCCTCCGGAGTTAGAATCTCTGAGATGTCTCCTCCGCGTACCGAAAGTCTCTACGAAGGGCTTGCCGACCTTCCAATCCCGGAAGATGTGTCTTTTCAACATGATGCCGGGTTGGAGGAGTTCCATCGTAACCTAGAATTGAGCGAGCCTCTTATTACTAGCGAGGTCGACATTTCTGGTTGGTCGGGGGGAAATGCATATTCATACACATTTCACGACACTGCATAAACTTTGACTGTAAATTATCTGTTTCGGAGGGTGATTGATTCGATTTTATTTTGCTTTGCAGATACTATGTCTAAACGAGGCTCAATGCTTGGTAGTCTTCGACATGCTCGCAAGTCTTCTTATTATGATTCGCGCAGGCGAGAGGGAGATAGAGATTATGATCAGGGACGCCCTGGATACTATGACCAAGGACGTTCCGGATATTCTAGTCATGATAGATACGATTCGGACAAGGGCCACAGGCGTCGATCGCGATCGCGTACCCCTCCTCCTTCCAGAGGTCCCGTACAACATCCCGTTCATGTTCCTCGTGACTCTTCTCGACATGCGCCAGTTTCTCAAGCTTCTAGATCTGAGGTGACGGCACCGATGGCTGCGGAGGAACCTCCTACTGAAATCATGGGGGAAGGAGCAATCAGGCTCGCGCAGTTGAAAAGGGAGTTCCCGAATATATGCTTCGACAACTACGTATTCCCACCGAACTTGAAAAGAATCCCACAGGAGGCCGAGCAGTGGGCGCTTGATTATGTACACGATTTTTACGCACAGTACAAAGTGTGGTATAGAGCGGCCGAAAAAGCATCGGCCTTGGCCTTCGAAAGAGCAGCCACCATTGAAAGATTGCAAGCCGAGTTAGCACAAAAAGATCGCATCATTCAAGTGCTGAATACTGAGGCTGAATCATCCCGTAAATCTGAAATAGAGGCCACTAAAAAAGCCGATGAAGCCCAGGCAATCATGGATAGGATGAAACGCGAACACTACGCCACGGTTGAGGACATGGGTCATCGAAACACATTGGTTACTGCAGAGAGGGACGCTGCCCTGAAGGAGTTGAATGAGCTTAAGTCAAAATTTGCTGAAATTGCCAAGGAAAGGGATGATGCGAATAGCGCAGCTCAGGAGGCGTGCGAACAAGCTGTGATTCTTCGCACCGAAAGGGATGCTGCGGTGGCGAAAGGTCAAGCGGTCGAGACAGAGGTGGAGGAGAAAGTTCAACGAGCAGAGGCCAGGCTAGAGGCCGATATCGAAGATCTGCTTATAACTTATAACGCCAACGTGTTAAAACACCGAAATTTAGCCTGGCTTCAAGATTATCCCGTTCACCTTCGCAGCGCTTGGGAGCGATTGGTCGAGGAAGAGGGGGAAACGCACCCGGGCGAATCGGTTGACCGATTCGAGCTTGAGAACCGGTTATTAACTGAGGATGAAAAGAAGGTCCTTCACGATGCTATCATTGCTCATGAGAAGGAGATGGTGGGTGGTCGTTCCCTGGAAGTTGGAGAGGGATCGGGCGTTGAGCACCATGCGGATGTCACTGAAGTCACCACATCGCCTTCGTCCGTGTCTGCGTCTGCGGTCAGCTTGCCACCTGTTCCTGCTTACGACCCGGAGCGGCCGCATTTATCTCCGATCCATGAGCACACTTCCGAGGTCGTTCAACCGTCTGCGAGTCAAACTGGAGAAGGTATTTCGAAATTATCTCAAGTGTTCTCTAAATAAAGAGTTTGTTTTGAAGAAGTTACTAATAACTTATTGTTTTTCCTAGTGACGGAGGTTGCGCCGACAGTCACGGCTCAAGAATCAAGCCAAAAGGTTAAGGCCATCGCCACCGAGACCACTGCTGTAACTGCGGTATCGATCGAGGCGGCACAGGGGAGCGGGTTATCTCTCGAGGAACAGATGGTGAGCGAGCTGCTCGGTGAGCAGGGCGGTTTCTCTACGGACTTACAGTTTATCATCGTTAGTGATCCCCTGCCGACCTCAAGTTCTTCGACGCAAGCTGCGGATGCCCCCAGCCAAGCCCAAGCGACTCGAGAAGAGGAAATTTTGGCTGAAATCAGCGCTGAAATAGAAGCTGCGGGGCACAGTGGTAGCGCCGGTGGCAGCGCGACGGCGCATAGCTCAACACCTGCTAGGATAGTACCATCGGGTGGCACTATCTCAATTTCCGTCACAGACCCAGTCCCCCCTACTCCTCCGGCGGGAAGCCTCCCTGTAGATTCGAGCTCTGAGGAGGACATCGATATCATGCCCCCAGCCGAAGAGTCACCGCCGAAGAGGAGGCACTCAAAAAGAATTTCTGTCGCTAGTGATTCTGATAATGATGAACCACTAATAAGGAAGACGAAAAAGAGGAAGAAGTAGATCGGCTTTACAAGTAGATGTTTTGGTGAATAAGTACTTGTTTTTGTTTTTTTTATTAGTAAGCCGTGTATAGATGCAGGTTCGGCTCCTGCTAGTAGGGATTGTTTTTGGGAAAACTTTTTCATATGTAAGCCCTCATTTTTGGTTAGTTGAAACAAACTTTAGTTTCTTTGTTTCAACTCTTGCTTTATTTGTGCTTAAGTACTTGCAATGCCTTGTTTTCGGTCCGGTGTACTTGTGGTGTTTTTACCGTTTAAGTAGAGCTCGTTTCATTTGCCACGCTTGAGAACCTTGGTCACAAGTTGCGATTGATGAATGAGTTGAACTTCGGACGTTGTATCACTTTGGTGAGTGATTGACACTTAACTTTCGTGCCCCCTAGTCTTGGGGAACAACACTTATATTTTTGGCAGTCGATTGCACTTGTTGCGAATCTTAAGTACACGTCCGCCTTCCGAGGACTTAGAGTAATTTAAGATCGATAACCTGGTTTGCATTCCAGGAGTTCAAGTGTTATTGATACTTGTAACATGGTTCACGCTCCGGGAACTTGGGGATGGTGTTCACATTCCAACTTGCACTCTACTAACTCGGAGTTAGTATTAACGCTTTAGTTCGCACTATGGGAACTTTGACTTGGTGTTGGTGCTCCAACTCACGCGCCGGGAGCTTGGATAAAACATGTAAGTTTGGGTTCGTACTTCAGGAACCCGGAATTGACATTTATACCCCAACTCGCACTTCGGGAATATGGAGTTTGCACGGATGCTTCGGTTCGCGCTCCGGGAACCCGTAGCTTATGTTCATACCCCGATTCATGTTTTGGGGATTCGGAGTCCGCGTTGATGGGTTGGTTCACGCAGTGGGAACGAATTATTAAATGTTTATACTCCAATTCACGCTGCGGGAAGTTGGAGTCCGTTCGCACTCCAGGAACGAGTTGTTAAATGTTTATACTCCAATTCACGCTGCGGGAAGTTGGAGTCCGTTCGCACTCCGGGAACGAATTGTTAAATGTTTATACTCTAATTCACGCAGTGGGAAGTTGGAGTCCGTTCGCACTCCGGGAACGAATTGTTAAATGTTTATACTCCAATTCACGCAGTGGGAAGTTGGAGTCCGTTCGCACTCCGGGAACGAATTGTTAAATGTTTATACTCCAATTCACGCAGTGGGAAGTTGGAGTCCGTTCGCACTCCGGGAACGAATTGTTAAATGTTTATACTCCAATTCACGCAGTGGGAAGTTGGAGTCCGTTCGCACTCCGGGAACGAATTGTTAAATGTTTATACTCCAATTCACGCAGTGGGAAGTTGGAGTCCGTTCGCACTCCGGGAACGAATTGTTAAATGTTTATACTCCAATTCACGCAGTGGGAAGTTGGAGTCCGTTCGCACTCCGGGAACGAATTATTAATTGTTTATACTCCAATTCACGCAGTGGGAAGTTGGAGTCCGTTCGCACTCCGGGAACGAATTGTTAAATGTTTATACTCCAATTCACGCAGTGGGAAGTTGGAGTCCGTTCGCACTCCGGGAACGAATTGTTAAATGTTTATACTCCAATTCACGCAGTGGGAAGTTGGAGTCCGTTCGCACTCCGGGAACGAATTGTTAAATGTTTATACTCCAATTCACGCAGTGGGAAGTTGGAGTCCGTTCGCACTCCGGGAACGAATTATTAATTGTTTATACTCCAATTCACGCAGTGGGAAGTTGGAGTCCGTTCGCACTCCGGGAACGAATTGTTAAATGTTTATACTCCAATTCACGCAGTGGGAAGTTGGAGTCCGTTCGCACTCCGGGAACGAATTGTTAAATGTTTATACTCCAATTCACGCAGTGGGAAGTTGGAGTCCGTTCGCACTCCGGGAACGAATTGTTAAATGTTTATACTCCAATTCACGCAGTGGGAAGTTGGAGTCCGTTCGCACTCCGGGAACGAATTATTAATTGTTTATACTCCAATTCACGCAGTGGGAAGTTGGAGTCCGTTCGCACTCCGGGAACGAATAATTGAATGGACTGTCGTGTGTTGGTCCGGTTCAGCCTTCGATGTGTTGACTTGCCCCCGAGCTGGGGTTTCACTTAGTGAGTGGCCGGTTGTAACTCAGTCACTCGCTATTTGGATAAATTCCATTGTTCGATGGAACTTAGCTCTTCGTGTGTCGTGATCGTTGAATGTTGTATTCGATGAATCACAGCTTTAACTTGAAGAGATAATGTTTTATTGCTGAAATGAGAAAATATGGCAAAGTCAGTGCCTTATTACAAAATCAAATTTCAGAATGTAAATGAAATTGCAAATTATTCATAGACAGAATGAGCCTGTCATGCGTGGCAATGGCGAAGGTCCTTGTTTTTCCAGATTCTTGGCAAAATAGGACCGCCCAACGTTGACAACAAGAATAAGTCGTCCCCAAATTTCTGCTCAATTACATAGGGCCCTTTCCACGTTGGTTTCGCGTGCGGTGGCGTTGAGTGTACTCTTCCGTGGACTAAATCACCAATTTCGAAGGTTTGGGTTTGACCATTGACATCGTGTGACCGGAAAACTCGCTTTCGGAATATGATGGTCCTTAAGTCAGCCTGGTCTCCCATGACAACACCGACTCCTTTTTCGGTGGGGAATTTTAAGGTTAGGCACCATGGGGCGATAATAGCCCTGAATTCAGCAAGGGCTGGTCGGCCTAAGAAAGCATTGTACGGTGAATCTATGTCCATCACCGCGAATCGCAACGTCCGGATTCTGCGGCGCTGTCCTGCTCCCAACTCTGTTGGTATTTCTAGTTCTCCGATGGGCATGACTGCATTCCCGTTGATGCCACAGATTCTGGACCGATATGGTTTCAAGTATTTGGCCTTTAGATTCATTTGGTCGTAGGCTCGCTTAGATATTATATTCACGGAGCTTCCGCTGTCGATCAGAATCCTTTTCATCCATACGTGTCCTATCTGAGCTGATATGACTAGTGGTTCGGTAGTCGGGACTACGATCCTGTCATCATTGCCACACTGGAATACAATGTCATCAGTCATTCCTGTCCGTCGTTTAACCGGAACTCCATCTTTCAAATCTCTATAGCATGCAAAATCTGCATGCCTAGTGGGACTGACATACGACTTCATCTCATCCCAGCATCGCGTTGCTGGATGAGGGGTAGCACCTCCTCGGGAGGAGGGTCTGGTTTGGAAACTGGCTGATGGACCAACTCTCAGTTGTCCAACTGTCAGTGTTGGTTGATCTCCAGCAGTTGGCATACGATTCCCATCTTGTCGGGGTCGCGGAGATCGATTGAGATAATCAGAAGACGAAGGACTCTCGTTGGAGGAACGAGACATGTGGTCTCTCTTGGATCTCTTTCGTTTGTGGCGATCCAATTTGTCGATTAGTTCAGCGTTATCGCGTAGCCGAGCTTCCAGTTGCTGGCGACTCTGGGTCGGCTTTTGGATTAGCGACTGCAACTCTTGTCGGGTAACCGGAGCTGAGGGTTCTGAGTGTGCAGTGGTATCTAGATTAGGCGGAGGCAGAGTTACAGGATTCTGTCGATCCTGTTCTTCTCGATTGACGGTGTTCGAGGTGGTTCTTGTGCTAACCATCTCGAACGTTGGATTCCTTTCCTTAGACTTTTGCAAATCTGAATAGAATGGAAGGAATTTGAAGTCAAAGATCTGGATCTCTCTCTTAGATTTATTCAATCCGGTATCGATGACAGATCCAACAAGCAGGAGAAAAGCTGGGTCCTCTCAGTGAAAGCAGCTCCAAATTCAATTTAGTTTAATCCGAAGCAAGTTGTTAACAGAAATGAAACTTAAATTTAAAGTCAGGATTTCAAACTGAGTTTGAATTCCAGGTTTGAAAATTTAATTTAATCCTTTTAAATTAAAATGTTTAAACATCTATCAAAAGGGTTTAAAAATCTGAAATTTAAAATAAAGCATTGAATTAAAATAGAAGATTTAAAAACAAGTTTAAATCTGGAAATATGATTCAGATTGGAATCATGTTTTTGAAAATAAAAGTAGTTTTTAAATTTTTTTTTAAAATGTTTTAATTGTTGAAACATATTCTAATTATGATTTGAAATCTTAAAATTTAATATGGGTGTAAATTTCTTTTATAAATAAGGAATTACTTAGTATAAGTTTAAAGGTTTTTCGAATGTTTTTAAAAACTTTGATAAAGTTAAGTTTGGTTCTCAATTCAAATTTAAAACTTAAAATGTAATTTGAAAACAATTTTAAGTTAAATTGTTTTAAGTTACTCTATTAATGACAAAGTAATCATTAATAAGTAATGTTTTATTTTAAAGTAAATTAAAAATTTAATGATTTTTGTTTCATTAAATTAGTAAGGTAATTTAAGTAATTTAATTAATTAATTTGTTTAATTAATTAAAGATTTGAAATTAATTAAGGTTAATTAAATTTGTAATTAAAATATTAATTAATTTAAGTTCATTACTTAAGAAAGGTAATTAAGAATTGGTTAATATGTTAAAGAAGGTCATTAACTTGTGATTATTTATTTATTAATTAATATAATTAATTTTGATAATTACTTGGATTAGTTAATTTAAATAATCAATTATGAAACTTAATTAGGTATGGTTACTTTATGGAAATAATACTCATTGTAATTAATTAATTTGTTAATTGGGTTAGTTTAAATTAATTAATTAACTTTAATTAATTTAGGATAATCCTTGAATGGGTTGATAAGTGATCATTGAGAAATAATTACTTGGAGAAGTAATTAAGATAAGTAAATTACTGGAGATAATTAATTAAAGTATGGAAGAGTTTTGAATTAATTACTTTGTGTAATTAATGTGAAGATAATTTCTTTATGAAGTGAATAATAATTAATTACTAAATGTAATTAATTTTAGCATTTATTAATTAAGTTATTTGAAATAATTAAGAGATGTAATTAATTAAGAGTAATTAATTACTAATGAGATTAATCAAGGATGATTAATAAATATAATTAATTACCAAATGTAATTAATCAAAAGTGATTAATAATTGTGGTTTAATTAAGGTTAATTGCTTAATGTAATTAGTTTAAATAAGTAATTAATTTAAATTTAATTAAGGATCATTAATTAATATAATTAATGATGTAATTAAGGATTAATTAATTAGGATTAATTAATCAATGATAAGTGATTAAGGAAGTAATTAATTAATGTAATTAAGACAAATGTAATTAATTATAATTAATTAATTAATGAAGTAATTAAAGGTTAATTACTGATATTGGTTAAGGATAATTAATTTGTAAAATTAATTAGGATAATTACTTGAATGTAATTAAAGGATAATTAATCAAGCGTGATTAATTAAGGTGATTAATTTGAGGATAATGATTTAATTGATTGATAATCAATTAAAGGTTAAGTAAGCAAGTTTTAAATGGTGAAGTAATTAATTTAATTCATTTTAAATTAATTATAGATGGTGTGCTTTTGGATCTTTGCTTATGAATGAATGATTTGGTTTGACTTGAATGGTTTGAATCTCAGATATGAGAATAGTATTGTGTGTTATGGATGCATTGGTTGCATTGTGAAGATAATATAAGTTATCTATTGGTGATGATAATATAGATTATCAATTTGTGATGATTACCTGTCTATGATAATATTGTTGATTATCTATTATGATGATATGAATTATCTATCTGTGTGTATATAGATAGTTTAAATTGAATTGTTTTAAACTTAAAACAACTTGGACCTAAAAGACACGCTTTGGATTTCGATGAGACCGGGATCGGGTTTCCATATTTGGATATCCGAAAACCCCATCGATTCCAATTAAACGTTAGGTCGTTAATCCAAGTGGAGCAAGTGAAGACTCGAGGTGTAAGGGCTATACGTCAGTATAACTCTGTGGGTGATTCCGTAATGAGTTTGACGGAACAGTGCTTATAGATTCGAGATGGTGAATCAGAGTGCAAGAGCTATGGTCGTTGACTCTGAGGGTGATTCCAATAATGAGTGCAACGAGATAGTGCCTTCGGTTTCGTTCGAACCCGGAACGAACTTGTTTAGATTGAATGCTTTCAGCACATCATCAGGCGGACGATGAGCATTCTAAGTGATGTGTCCTATAAAGGTAATCGTAGCCTCAAGCCTCATCAACCGGGAATGGTTAAAACAGGGGAGGTGCAGCAAGGCTTCGTGGGTAGCTCCCACTGGAGAGCAAGATTGATCCCTGTCTAGAGGTCCCTTTATATTCGGCTGTGTGGGCGGTTGGTACAAGACAACTGCCGGGGTTGTCTTGTTCGGAACTATTCAGTAAGGAATGGGTCCGGCCTTGTGTTGCTGGGGAGTGGGAGTACTCCTCAGTACGGTGATTTAGGCCACGTACTGTGACGGGCGGTACCCCAGTAGCCCTGCCATTGTGTGGAATCCAAAATCCAATAAGTGCCAACGGTTTTGATTGTATACCTATGTAGCTGGAATTTAGTAAATGTAACAATTTCGGCTATTTCATATTTATTTGAAAACCCTAGGCACTATTATAATATCATCGGATTTCCTATCAAATGTTTTGGTTAGCGAAAGGTAAAAACTTTTCCATGTTTATGTGTGGGAAGTCTTACGTGATACCTTTCTTTTCAAAAGGTTTTTGAAAGTTAAGCAACTTTAACCTGTTACTCACATCAGACCCATGTCTGACCCGGAGTTTATTTTTGTTTTTCATAAACTCTTGGGTACTCAAATTTTTATGAGTAGCCATGTGATTCAGGTTAGGATTCGGGTTAGCTTTGACGAATATTGGAGGAGCAAATGGAGCAGGAGGCTTCTGCGTTAGATATTAGTATTCCGCTGTGTGTTCTGTGTTGTCTCTGAGATTGTATTATGTTGTAAATACTAGACAGGTGTTTATAACTGTCTAGTATGTGTTGTATTATCTGTGTACTCTGATAGTGGTTGTAAACTATGTAAATATTTTATGTTATTAATATAATTTATTCGTTCCGCTGTTTAGATTCTGATGTGTTGTTTTCTTCTTCTTCTCTTTCTTTCTATTCTCTATCCCTTTCTTTCTTATTAGTGATGCGATTTCCTAGAGATAGGAAGTCGGGTCGTTACAATTTTATTTTCGGGGAATAAATTATATTTATGACATCATCAATAATGACATCATAGTTACTAATTGATTTATAAATTTAACTTAAGACTTAATGATCTAATAATTATTATAATTATTTAAATAATTTTTTTAAATGATAATAATTCATTCTAACTAGTTATATTATGATAATAAGTCATTTATAATAGTTTTATAAATATATATACTTGATTCGAAAATATATTAAATTGATATCGCTTTATCGATATAACATCACATTTTGTAAACAATTATTTAATATTAATTTATATGGTTCTGTAAATAAATTGTGATTATTTTAGTTAGTTAAAAAATATAAGAAATTAGTTTTCAATTTTTTAGCGACCCACCGTTCTATACCCTTTGAGTTGATAATAATTCACTCTTGTTCAGCCTAAATTGCACGAAAGAGTGAATAACTAGGGTAAAGAAGAAGAAAAAGTAGAAGACACAAAATTTCACAAACGTGGCGGAACAAAATATAATATATAATAACATATTTTTATACAAAAGAACCTGTAACAGTTTTATACTTACAATCATCAGAGTACAACAATCAATACATCAATCTGGACAGTTTTAATAACTTGTCCTGACATTCATAACTCACACATTGGAAATAACCAAGTACTTGATATACGTTAAACTCCTCCAGCTCGTCTCCTGAGTGCCATAGCATTCTAACCTGAATATATAACACTCGGTCTGTCCTAAGCATTAAAATAAAATAACACCCGAGTCAATCGGGAAAACCAGCATGAGAAAACGCACTCAATTTGAATTACTTAAAGTTATCAAATCCCTTTGAAAAACAAAGGTATCTAGTAAGATAGCGCCACACATAAACACGACGGGTTTTTCTCTTACAATAACCAAAACATTTTATATAAAATTCGGTGATATTATAATAGTGTCTAAATACAAATACTTAATCAAATAGCCGAAATTGTTACATTAATTTAATTCTAGCATACTAGGCTCTACAAACAAAACCGTAAAGGCTCTTTTAGGAGAATGGATCTGTTACAATGACTGGGCTACTGGGGTATCGCCCATCACAGCACACCTCTATAAAATGTACCGAGGGCCTCGCTGAGATCCCCTGCTACACAAGACCCGCCTACCCCTAAGCTGGTTAGAATCGCATATGTTATCACCCCGGGTGTTTGCACCCTTAAAAATCGAGCGCTCCCTTTTTCATGCACAACCATATCCATAATTTATATATATTTTTGAGGGTATCTAGAAAAGCGATAACATACCCTAATTGCGTGCGACCCAATTAGCCTTGCTGCATCTCCCTTGTTTTAGTCATTCCCGATTAATGACGCTTGAGGCTAAACGTTACTTTTCAAGAACATTTCACTTAGAATGCTCATCGTCCTTCAATGACGATGTTTTGGTAGCATTTGTCCATATAAGTTGTCCAGGGTCTGGACAAACCGAATCACCGTCCTCACTATCTTCATGGTATCCATTCGTAATGCTCAGATCGGATCGATTGTTTTTCGAATAATTAAACTCGATCTCGGTCTCTTCAAAACAATTAACGAAATTGGCCAATTTTAATAGTCGGTAATTTTACTATTAATTAAACAACCATAAGCAGACATCAGGCCTTATTATAAATTTTATTTCCAAAATATCTTTATAAGATATACATAGTCAAATTACTTCCGTTATTCCAATATTAGAATCAATTTCAAATCCTTATATTTACAACAGAATATTTCTAACCATTCCAATACACAGAATATTTTCCTCCCAACTCCATTTTTATGTTCAACACTTAGGAAGTATTCCATTTATTTCCTATTCTCTATTCTATCATATTCATTTACAATTTATTTGTAAATTCTTTAACTCGTTTAGAACGAATTCTATAAGCCTAGAATTCCTTAAATAATTTTCATTTAATATTTCCAAAGTCAAAACATTTGTCTAAAATCCAAAATAACCATTCATAATTTCTTTTATGTATCCTAATTCATTCTTCGGTATTCTCTTTTATATAAATACTTAGGAATTTTCCTTTCACTTTCCCAATTTCTATCTTTTGAGAAATTCTCTTATAACTCCGTTTACTAGATAAACTTTATTTCTAATCTCGAGAAGAATTATAAATAAACATCAATTATTACAAAACTATATATATATATATATATGTAAATAAAATAGGTATAATAATTTATTTTTAAAACTTGTCTAAGTAATTATTTAAATTATCGAAACACTTTTTTTTATAAATATCAGTAACTCATTTTTAGATAAACAATACAAATCTTCAAAGCCGATTTAAAAAGATAGAATTTATTAAAATAAATTTTAAATATTTATAAAATCCGCTTACTTAAGTATTTCAATATTTACTAGTTTAAATTTTATAATTTAATAAAATTTTACTTTTAGAAAAACAAAACTTAACTTCTAAAAATAATAAAATATATTTTAAAATCTCAATAACCAATTCAATTTATAAATTCCTCTTGATTCACAACCCATTGATTTCCTTCCGATTCTCCTAACCATTTCTACTTTCCAAAATAACATTCCCTTTTTTCTCAATCCTTCACCGTATGAATTCATATTCCCAAATTATCACCTAATATCATTTCCTTTATTATAAATATCGTTTAGAAATCTATAACTCCTCTTAGTTTAACTTGTTTATAAAAACAATCTTGCTTATAAAATTTCATTTTATAAATCCATTCCTTATAAATTTCATTTATCTTGCCAAAATAATTTTTAATATCGATTTCAACTTCTTTTTATATTTTTCAGATATAATTTACAAATCCTTTATATAGATTATTTTTTTAAATTATATTTAAACAATTTACGGAATTGTTAAGTTTAACTAAAATCAAAATTTATTGTTTATCCAATCAATTTCTTTTTAAATAATCCCATTTTCGATACAATTATTTTCATATTTGAAAACTACTTCTTATTTCTTAAAAATTCAAAAACAATATTTATGGTATTTAAAATACCAAATTTTAGGCCTGTACTACTATAGCATTTGATAATTTAAATCACACAACAATCTAACAGAATATTCAATCACATCATATATTTTTATATATGAAAACAATAAATATATTTAAGGAATCTAGTTGGATTCCTCCAACCTGTTTTTCCTACATTCACAGACGTTAGACAACAATAAAAATACTAGTCCCACTTCGAGACAGGATATCGCGGTATATAGGGTCATCCGCTATGATGCAGGGCACATGGGGTCTCTTCCGCTCCAACCGACGGGAAAATATACAACTACGAATATATACTAATATATATATATAACATATCATTCAACAAATATTATTTATTAAATTCAACCAAGCATTCAGAATAAATTTTAACTATTTAAAATTTAAGTCTGGCAATCCAAATGAGTGAGAATTTCTCATCTTGATTTTATTTGCAATCCATTCCAATTTTAAGTTAAATCGAACCACGTCCGATTGAATTTGAAATTTTTGTCGACTTCAAAAAATCCCAAATCAATTCTATTACGTAGATTTTTCCCAATACAGAACAACTTGCGTTGTTCAAATGATTTTTGGACCTCGATAAATAGATGATAAAATTCCATAAGCATTCAAATTTGTTAAACAAATTATTTAAACTAATTATAATCATGAATAGAAGCTTATCAACTTAATCTGCCTTCTCTGATTACCCACCCTCACACGACCAAACCCAACGGCCTCTCCCCAACACGTGTTATTTAGACTTTAACGCTGCGCCTTCCCTCTGAAACATCCCAGGCGACCCGAGCCCACCAGAACGCTTCGATAGCCTCGCTTCCATCCCTTAGTCCATTCGCTACCGAAACCCTAGCCTCTATCGAACGCCTCTACTTCGTGTCGTAGCCACCATCACCTCGTACCCTCCTCCTCACTCGATATCACATATCCCTTCAACCTTACAATTGCAGCGACCATCATACGCAAGCCATCTTTCCCGCAAACTCTCAACATCGGAAGCGACTGCACCACCCTCCAGAGCTCGCGTGAGAAACCCTCATTCGAACGCCCCAGTTTCCCTACCTAATGTAGCCTTCACTCACGCGTGCCCGAGAATCAGAGAACGAAGGAGAATCGTGACCTCATTTATTTGATTTTCTCGCTTTTTTTATTGTTCAATTTCATGAATTTGGACTGAACCGTATTTTTTTTGAAAAGGAAGAGATGTATTTAAATTAAATGGGGGTACGATCTGATCGAAATGAAAGAGTGGAGAGCTTGCGTATAAACTGGGCTTGCTTCAGAAGAAAGGAACGACATTGACTTGATTTATAAACTTATTTAATTATAAAATATCCCGTTTGCATATCTTGAAATTCCGAACCCCTACTGAGCCATACCACTAGGTGTTTATAGTATTATACTCGTACTCCGAATGCAATTGAACAAGTTTTGAGTCCTAATTCGATCGTACGAAGAAGATAGCATTTTGAACCCAATTTATTAAATTTTCAATACAAAATTCAACGCGTTTCTATCCCATACGACTAAATGGTAATTCAAATGCTACGAAATTTGAAATCCAATAATAAAACACTATTACAAATCCAATGGAACTAGTTTTATCGAATTTCGAGACTGTGCTCTAGATCGCTATTTTAACGCGTTGATAAAATCGACGCTTTCAAAAATTAACGAAATCACTTGAATTTTCAGTTTGAAAAAAAGGTTTCTAACTCAATTATAATTCCAAATCCAATATTCGAACCATTTAAATATTCAAAATTAACCGTTGAAAAATTTCGGTCGTTACAT
Organism: Allium cepa; assembly: GCA_030765085.1. NCBI lineage: Eukaryota > Viridiplantae > Streptophyta > Magnoliopsida > Asparagales > Amaryllidaceae > Allium > Allium cepa. The sequence goes on from CM060943.1 coordinate 439,033,919, forward strand.
TCCTCCCTCCTTAAAAGAATTTCTTCCCCGAAATTTCCAAGGTAGGACGAATGATCCAAACCTATTAACTTTTCAACACTCACTTAGTTTAAACTCTGCTTTTTCGCTTTTCTACATTTCTAAACCTACATTCACTAAGTAATCCAAAAATTTATCCAAATCTTAGTTGAATTCAAAAATCAAATTCTAGTTAACAAAAAATTTCAAAAATTTTCCAACACGGTAAATTTTTAAAAATTTTTGGTAGAGTCTCCCTTGTACGGAGAGCCTTTTGCAATATGACAAGAGAGATAAAAATACGTGCGTTGACCCACACGGTCGGAAAAAAAATATGTAATAATATTTATATCTTTGCGGTATTTAATCTGAAAATGTACCTTTATTTAGCGTTTTTGAGCGAGCGGCTTATTTTATATGCAATTATGCAAACCAACTCTAGCCCAATAGCCTCCAGGTACTTGTACTTACTCAATTTAAACCACATAAGTCCCAAAATATTAAATTCACTAACATTATATTCATTTAAATGGTTAGAACACATAAGCTTCATAACCCAATCATGGAAAACATGTATGATAATCAATTATAAGGTTTTGAAACGAATTTTATTACTTTCAATCGATTCATATTCAATTCGAATGATTTATAACCCAATTTACTTGCATTCACTTCATATTTATACAGAAAAAACTCGTATACATTTCAAATTGATTTAAAAATCAATTTATTCACTTTCTATTAATTCATAGAAGTTTATTCACACATTCATTCGCATAATTCTCTTCTTCTTCTGTTTCTTCTTAAAGTTCTAATAGCTCTTCTTCAATGGCTTCCATGCATTGAAAAAATGGCAAAGCTATGGCAGAATATTCCAAAATAAAGTAAAATACGTACACATGTATATACCATGTAAATCCACTTCAAAACCAAGTGCAATCACCGCCTCTCCACCTTCCATACTCACAGCCATAACCTTCATCGCCACTGGACGAGACCTCCACCTCTTCCAAGCTAGGCTATGGCTTTCCAAAGGTCCAAGGCTCGATTCCATAAGCTCTGATATGATTGTAGCAAAGCTTAGTCCTTTTTTCTAAGTTTAATATCCAATGAAGGTGAGAAACTATATATATATATATATATATATATATATATATATATATATATATATATATATGATGTGATATGTCTATCATGGATGTTTAATAGGCCTTGATCATTGAGTTTGGTTACTTTAATATAGTTGTTTAAATTGTATAAACAAGTCACATTAAATGACGTCAAATATCACAAAAGGAAATCACTTTCCTTTAGTAAGTGAAATTATGTATATGAGCTTGTTAAACCTCTTTAAAATGGTTTAAAATGATTTAGAAATATTTTATAAACATTTAAAGTTGTGTTGATAAAGTTTTGACAAGTTATGAAAATTGAGTCAAAAACAGGTATGTCGCGTAACGGTAGTTCGCAATTTCGTGTCGTAGAAAGTTAAATCCATTTATACGATGGATTTGGAGTCGGAATTTTGTGGAATAAGGACTTTTTGAACTCTTATGATCCTAGTTTTCAATACAAAAAAGATCGAGATTTCGTTTAGTATGCTTTGAAACATGAGCAAATCAAGTTTTCACAATAGTCGTGGCTTGGCAATTAGGAAACAAAAGTTATAAAATCTCTAAAAGCGATATTTTTAATTTTTTTTTGAAAATATGAAATAAATTATATAAATGTATAAAAACGTTTTAAAAGATATTTGAGTTATAAAAATAGATTTCTAAATGATATATTTTTTTTGATCAAATAAGCTTAAAAGCGCTATTCGTAGCACTTTTTGCAGCTATTTTATAACTTTTGAAATATGGCTTTAAATTTAAGAATTCTTTCCCAATCTTTTATAAATATTTTCAAATAAATAATTAAGTATTTTAAATAAAATGTAGAGGTTTTATAATTTAATTTAAAGAGTTTAAATAGATGATTCAAAGAAATGCTATTATAAATAAATGATTTAATCTTGGCTACAAAAGCCGATGAGTGGACTGGATTTTTCTATTCATGAGATCGAGATATGAGGTGCTTAAACGAAGAAGCAACCGGTGCTCTGACACACCTGGCCTCTTTCCTGGACGAGGAATAGTTAAGGTTGAAATGTCAGAAACGAGACAACACTACAAGAAAAGTTGCTTTTTATAAACCCAATAGATAACGCCTTGTTCCATAGTGTTATTATTTGTAACAGTTTGTTTTATTTAGAGCAGGAATGACCCAAATAATGCTTTGAAAATTAGGGTTCCCCCAAATATTTCCAGGGCCGTCGTTTTCTTATATTATTTCATATTCCCTCTTCATTTTCATTCCTTTATTCCCGTCTCTCAAACCAGAAAAGATGTTAATTTTCTCTCCCTACAAATCCCCAAATCACTGCTTCATTGCTTCAGATCCATTTCCTCTTTTATAAACCCTAATTGTCGGATCCAAAATGCAAGCTACCTACGAGCGAAATTACACAGAGTCCCCTTCTTGGATATAAGGCATGTGTGGGCTCACGAATCGTACTGATCCTCTGTCATCACCATTGTCACCGCTCAAAACACCACGGGGGTTCTGTTACTCAATTTTTTTTAATGGAAATCATGGCGTTTTATGTCGTGATTTTGTTAGATTGTTTTCAATGCTCTTTATTTTTTTGTAGTAATTAGTTGACTATTTGTAGAAAACGATGTGGGTATGATGGTCACAAATTATGCCGCCCACTATAGTTCAAAGTTCAAACTTGCACTTTCATACTTGTAATTTGTTGTTTAACATGCCATAACATCAAAATATGTGTAAGATGATCAACAATCAAACATCTCGTACTCTGATAGATGAGCTATTCTTTCAAGAAACATTAAAATGGATCAAATGGTGTTCGGTTTCTACTCTCTAGATCTTGGTCTTATTATTTAGGCTGAATAAAATACTTAAGTTACATTGGTCTACTTTCACCTTAACACACCACATAAATATTTGATAAGATAGCATGTTGTCTCACTATCTATTATGAAATTTTAGAAATTTCATAATTTTATGCTTTGATATATAACCAAAAACAAGAAAATCTTAAAAGACAGTTGAGAAGACTTATTACCGGCATTATAACAAGTTTATGTGTTTGATACCTTGACTTAATAGCATGTGCAACCTTTTATATATTCGATGCAAATTATTCTCTAGATCTTAGTTTTATCATTCAAGCAAGTATAATACTTAAGCTACACTATTCTGCTTTAACCTTAGCACACTACATATAAATTTGATGAGAGAGCATTTTCTCGCACTATTTATTTTGAAATTTCATAAATTTCACAATTTTGTTCTATAATATATCACCTAAAACAAGAAAATCATAAAAAGAAAGTTGAGAAGACTTGTTACTAGCATAATAACAGGTTCATATGTTTGATACAAGAAAGTTGAGAAGATTTGTGTAATCTTAAAAAGTAAATTTTACAAATCTTCAGTTTGGGAAAAACCTTAACCCTTCAACAATAACTTGTGTAACCTTTCATTGCTTTATTCATAAATAACCATTTTTCAGATCACCTGAAAGGTGGTGGCACTTATATTGCTATTGCAGTCTTATTTTACCTTTAAAGAATGTACCTACATATAGAAAACAACTATTTGTTGGATTCAACATGGTTATGTTTCTGTTCTATTCTATTGTTCCAATAACACTCAAGATTTTATCCTCTATGAATGAATAATTCATTATACTAACTTTATTCCATCATCTTTTCAAACTTTTTTTTACTACCGTTACTACATGTATTTTTTGCAGATTTGTGGATCAACCATGTTAAACCTTTTGCTGCTAACTTGAGAGATGTGGGCTATTCAAATTTGCAACTTTTCTTATCATTTAAAGGTAACATACAAGAGTCTCTAAGATACCTAATTTTCTTGTAACAAAGCTAATGTTAATTTAATATTGTATTTATTTATTTATTTATTTTAAGATTGTAGGTTGATTGAATGTACTTTAATTCTTTTAGAGCTATTGCAGTGAGATTTGTTTTATATTCAGTGTAGTTTTAACTATCATTTGTCTTTGATAAGGGGAGACATTTGATTATATATTTTACTTGTATGAATCAATGTAGAAGGGATAATGAACAAGGTCAAAATGCAGATGTTGCCGAACTGCATGAGGTTAACATAGAAGGTGATAAAGAATAAGCATTTGATAAATGCAGGTTTAGATTTTATAGTTTAATTCCTATTAACGTAAATTTCAAAAAATGCAATGCCAAATAATTGCGTATACACTGTAACGTCATGAATATCAATATTTGATAAACTAGGCGGTGTAATAAATATGATCATAGTATTTGCACTGATATGTCCATTGTTAACATTAGTTTTTTTTCCTTCTAAATTATGTTCAATATCTTTATTAAACAGAAGAAATGTAAAGAAAATAAACAAAAAATATTAACAGTTAATTTGCACTATATATTTTAGTTAAGGATCATACCAATTACCACATAATTGAAATATACAAATTTAACATGATATATCAAATTTAACAGTAAATCATTCATATCTTCATGTATCATTTTTCGTTAAGTAATTAAATAACCTTATTATGAAACATTGGTGTATTTGCCTTTTACATAGCCTAATACCAGATTTTTTTTTATCATATCTTCCTATGTTCATCAGACCAATTGATATATGAAAGAATCTATTAATTTCAACTTCAAATTATATATTTAATACCACATATGCTGATATTATTCTATTACACTAAAGCATAAATTGAGTACGAATGAGCAAACCAAATTATTTAACCGATCTTATTACATATACATTGATATTTGTTTACACATATACTGATATTAAATTGTTATTTTTACTATATCTAATCAATTCTCATAAAAGCATATGAATGAGAAAACCAAATTATTTATGTTTATCAAGAAACTAACCCAATTTGCTAATACTTTCATCAAATTATGCATGCTAGGTTATGGTAAGTAAAAATTCCAAACTTAATTATAATGGAGTTATTTTAAATTTGCATAAAATTTTGCAGTTGTTTAAATTTTTTTTATGTGGTACTGATATATTTCTTTAAAATAATGTTCTCTATTGGAATTGTTTTTCTATTTTGGTTATGTAAAATTATGTTAAATAAATAACATTCTAGAACTTGATTCAAAGTAACCTTTGGCTATAATTTTACTTACAATATTTGACATATATTATTAATGAAATAAGATTGTTGGTAAATATAAATTGCAATATTTCCCATATTTCAAAAAATTCCAAATGCATGAGAATTAATGATTTTGAAAGTTAGTGGGGTCCATTTCCATAATCACAACACTATTTTTTTCTAAAACGCTAATTTTTACATATATATGTTGAAACCTATTGGGAGTAACTTGGAGAAAATTTAACTATTCTATGCATATTTACAAGTATGATGTAATAAATCAACTTTTTTCTACATAATTTTGTGTCATTATATTTCAATTGAATACAATCAGTAAGTGGTTTGTTCTCCCATTTAATAAAATTGATATATTCGATATATAAAATGAATAGTATTTTTCTAATTTATCAGTAAAATTAAACATGTTACTCTCAAGTTAATTATATATAAACGACCTTATATATATAGAAATTAATGTATTCCGTAATTGTTATTAATAAATTAGAAAATTGACTTAAATGGTTATTATTACCATTAAAATATTGGTAAATAAGAAATTACTATTTTCAATTTTTTTTAGGTTTTTTGTTGTTTAAAAATGAGAAAAATGTCCAATTCCAATAGCAGTTGCTATTATTGCATTGTACAGCGGAGTTGCATGATGATGAAACACTAAGTAGGAGTTGAATTGGTGCAAGATGCTAAAATGAAGATGTAGCATGATCTATTGCATTGAGTGCAACGAATTTATTGAAGATGCTATCTAAAGAGGAAATGCTTCATGGTTACTCTAAAGATAGGGTAATTTCTATGGCTGAAGCACTGTGGATGTGAGCAGCATTGAAGGAGTTAGTGGGTCAAACTTGGTCCAAATCCATATGATAACTGAAGCTCTACTCTAGATGTGATGATGAAGCACTGTTGTATTACGAAAGGAGAGGCTGAAACTCTATCCATATTTGAAAGAAACTCTAGTAAAAATACTAACTCTTATAATTGCAGGTATAGAGATAAATAAACCAAGACATTTAATATCCTTACAAGTATATAGTTGATAAACTAATGCATGTAGCTGGCACGGTAGAAAGTAGAAACATAATTTGCGTGAATAATAAAATGGTAAATCGATGACTATAGCTCTGACTATTGATGTAGGTCAGATTACAACATCATGTGCGATCGCATGGATGATCAAGTACTTAGATGAAAATCAAAAAGTTCAAAATCAGCTTAGGGTAAGTCAAGGTGGTATATTGCAGATATATCATGCAATAATCAGTAGTTATAAAAGCTTACATATAAATAGACACTGCAGACGAGGTAAGTGCAAAGTTCTAAGAATTCATCTCTTGGTATCGAAGCACTAAATGAGAGGTCATATGCCGCTAATTATCATTGCAATTTTCAGATGAAGCAATCATAATTTTTATCTTTGTTTGATTAATGTGTCTACCTCTTTCACAAAGATAGTAAGAGAATCACTAAGAATGGCAACAATTATATCTTGGTTTCTAAGAGTTGCTTTAAAAGATTTCCAAATTGAAGGTTGGATGTTATATTGAGTCAAATATAGGATTTATTGTTGTTATATCTGAAACATTTATATATTTCAGTAATAAATGGGTTTTATATAAAGAAAGAGTAGGTAGTGAATAAAGATGCAAGGGCTATACACTTCAACCTGGACCTGTATGATGAACCATTGAAGTTTAGACCATCAGGATTCGATGTACAAACCTATGTTTGCATATATGGCAGTTTTTAACTAATTATTTGAAATAAGTGGTGGAGATTTTTCGTTCTTTTTTTATTAACTAGAAAGATCTGAAATCATATGACTACTTTGCTTTTGGTGTAGGGGGAGGACTTGCTTAGGAATGAACTTGGCATGATGTTGATATTCCTGCATCGACTAGCTAAAACTTACAGGTATGTTTACCTAGTTTTCCAATCTGGTCAAAGCTATGAACCATTCCTCTTATATTTTTTCTCCTTTTTTTTTTCTTAATGGAAACGGTATATAGTATATACAATGCTTTATACATGTTTTTTTTGAAATGGTACTTTATATACAACAAATCATTGTGACAACATATCACATGTCAATAAACATTCGAATCATGCTACGCAAGTTTCAAACTTGTGACCTCTCGCACCAAAGCCAAATCACTTAACCACTAGTACAATGGTGCTTGTCACTATATACAATGCTATATACATGTTGTGGGTGGAACATTCTCCTTTTGCTTACATTTTATACATTGCAACTGATGTGTGGTAATTTTGTTTGCTTGAGTTTGTTTTGGTGTATCGGTGAACATTTATGCTCCTTTTGCTTGCGTTATGAATGGATTAGCGAGTTGTTGTGTGTCCTTTCTGAGTGAGTTCGAGAGTGTGTACACATGTGTATCTCAGCTTGGGTGTGTATGTGTGCGCATGTGTGTGTTTATGTTAAAATGTGTATTGTATGTGCAAACTTGGGTGTGTGCAAGTGTAGTCAATGTGGTTACAAGAATAAATTTGATTGTATTTTCCTGAGCGTTCATATTTTATATTTCTGTTGGTTGTTGGAGAAGGTGACCTCATTAATTTCCCGTATTTGATCCAAATAGCTTAACTTGCTACTTGTTCATGTTATTTCTCACTTAGTGCTGCATCTTTATAAAAATATATATAAATAAAAATAAAATATGTATTATATAAAATAGAGATCGAATAACATGTAAGTATGTATGTATGTGTGTATTATGACAAGCTGCTATTTAGTGATTTTTGGGTGGAGTATGAGTGCACCAGTGTGTGTATTAGCTCCTAAGTGCATGTGTGATCAATGTGTGTGCATTCTTGTTTGATTTGCATGTGTTTAATGTCAGGTTTGTAGGTATATTTTAGATGCATTAGATGTACCTTAAACTTTCTTTTTTTCTTCCTTTAATCTTTGAAATGTACAACCAAGAGATTTTCCTCTATAATGTCCTGGCCATTTTCCTTAATGCTCACGATAATGAAATTTGACCAATTCCCATTTCTTGTTTATATCTCAAAAAATACAATTTTCCTTGATATTAAGTGTAGATATTTACAATCATAACTTGTTTCGGTTCAGCCCTTTGCTCTTTAGTCATATTCAACTTTGATAATGCTTTGCAAATATATATTTATCATTTTCTAAACTTAGTAATAATAATCAAATTTCTAGGTTTATATAAATAATGATGATAAATATATTTAGCTAAGTTTTTTGAAAAAGTAACTAAATTTATATAATAATAATATAATAATAATAAATTAACTAAGATTATAAAAATTAACTTTGTGTATTAAGTTATACAAAATATAAATAAGCTTATAAAATAACTAAGTTTATATTAACAATAATAATTTAACTAATGTTTATAAAAATTAACCAAGTTTACAATACTAATAGTAATAATAATAATAATGTAATAATTAACTAAGTTTATAAAATAACTAAATTTATTTATATAATAATACAATAATAATCACTAATTTTTATGAAAATTAACTAATTTTGCCATGCCAAAAAAATAAAATTAACTAATTTTATACTAATAATACTAATAACAACAATAATAAATAATAATAATAAATTAACTATAAGTTTTATAGAAACTAACTTAGCTTATAATATTAATGATACTAATAATAATAATAAACTACAAAATGTTAACTAAGTTAATTAAGTGAAACGTCGCACCTTTTTGTACGTTTTAAATCGACGATGAACCACACACGTCAGACTTAAACCATACAGAAGGGCGAATTGTTGTGGGGTAAATAAGAAAACAGCAGAGAAATAAAAAAACAAAATAGAATTTGCAGAGGAACGATAAAATATAATAATCAAATAAGCAGTTCATGAAGCTGTTTTACAAAATATTCGATTATACTTATACTATACATATCAGAGTTACACATACCAGAGTATAATAAATAATGCAGCGGAACAATGATGCAGTGGAATAATATAATAAATAATAATAATAATACAATTTTCGTCTTCGTCCTCCAGAAGGAAAGTCTTCAAATCCTGAAATGCTCAGGCTGACCCGAGCGAATTGAAAAAACAAAACACTCGAGTCAGAACTAAAAGATCTTATATAAGTTAAATCAACGGTAAAATATGAGTGGAATGGCGTCAGAGATGTTTACGGGATTTAACATCTCCTATCCAGTGTCCAACGTGAGTGTAGTAACTTACGAGATGCTCGGGATTCACATCTCCTAAGGATTCGTTAAACTATTTACTATGTAGTAAAATTTCGCTATTATAATAATGTCTATAGTAAAATAAACTTACTTTTAAATAGCGTTAAGGAGTGACCCAATATTCTCCTTAACACGTAATAGTACCAGTAGTCCATCCAATATCATAGTCTCTCCTGATTGGGAAGCCACCAAAGGATACCACACGGGCTACGGGAGAAAACCAAACTCGTACAAGGCTCGCTAGGGTAGGTGACACGGCACAACTAAGCAATGCCAGGGTAGATATACCAATTACTATCCGGACTGGTGGTGACGCATAGTGCGCAGCTACCGCCCACCTCGAGCCACACATCCGAAATCGAAAATCAAAAGTGGCCACCAAATAAATCTCAAAGTCAGAATATAATATCGAAGGAGTGTGTCCGGTAAGAGGGGCTACCTTACTGGCCCGGAATCGCTCCTGTTTTAGCCACCTTATGCCAACTCACGGGAGTCGGGTCCACGTATATACCTCAAAGGAACGCCGCCACCAACCTACTTCATTCTGGAATCTTCACCACGTACACGGTTGTTAAAGTGGTTTTTGGAGTTGGCAGAGAGTATGACAACTTCCGATCCCGGTCTCTTTAACAACCAAACGTTATTATAACACCGCGGTCATTTTAAAATAATTATACCTAAAAAACCATTATATAATATCTATTTCAAAACCATATAAATGCAATATCATTTCCGTTTTAAAAACTAAATCATTATGATATCATTTTAAAGAAATCCCAAATCAATATAATATCATTTTTATTTCAAATTTACCCTTTTTCCAAAATCGTAGCACCTTCAACTTTGTATACTTCGAAATCAAACATTTGAAATATAACCTTTCAAAACATAATACTTCGAATTTCATAGCTTCTAAACCATAACCTCCAAAACTTAAATGGTTTGGATATTCAAATAATATTTATAAAATAAAATAGTTTGAATTTAAAATTTCTTTATAAAGTAAATAATTTCCTCGACTCCGCACTTTTATTCACCTTAAATTAAATCTCGATTCATAACTTTCAACTCACTTTCAGTTTCAATAAACTATTTCAATTGCAATATATTTCAAACTTTGAGTATTAAACAATTTCAAAGCTAAGGTTGGTAATTATGATTCAACAATTCAATGTTCTATTTTTAGTTTTGAAATAATTGCATAATAAATCCATTTTCATTTAAATAAAACTCAAATTACAAATAACCAAATATCTCCTTCAATTTATTTATAATTGAAATATTCGTTTAATTCATCTTAAACAAAAATCCAGTTATAAAAATCATACATTTAAAATCTCAATTTTATAAGATTTCAAAACAATTTCATATTTATCTTCCCACCTTATTCTCATTTAAGTCATTATAACTCTAGAAATATAATTTAATTAAATATTTAACCGTATTATATCTTAATAAAATCAAACTTTACTATTTAACTTATTTTATACTTTAAACCAATTTTGTACATAGCTTAAAACCAAGAATTTAACTATATATATAAAATAACATTTATAAAATATCCAAATCCATATCTCATAAAACCATATATTTCTTTACAAAACAATAGAAATAATTTCAAAATATTTTTTTATATATATATATATATATATATTTTTTTTGGAAAGAAATATATATAAACAAAAACCAAGAGCTGTCAACAAGCCTGACAGGTAACTCAAAAGAAAAGCAGAACAGCCCAGCCTAACAAAAACAAACAAACGCCAGAAAGAAAACAACAAGCCAAACAAAACATAAGCGGCAAGAAGACACAAGCACCTGCCGCCAAAAAAAAGCAACGAGAGAAAAAGCAAGCAGGGAAGAAAACAGATGAGCACCGGGAAAACCACCTCCCATCTAACATCATCATCGAACTCCGTCAAAGCCACCGCCCGATGCCGATGTCAAAATCCAACCAAGCAGAGAAGCAATAGGAAGCAGAACAAGCTCTAAAGAAAACCATGGCTAAACGCCGACAGTCAAAGAACAGCAGACCTGGATGCCTCGTGAATGAACCGAAATCCCAACTGCCAAGCATCAACTAACAGCGCGAGAAAGAGCTCCAGCCCATCCAACAAACAATAATCAGACAACAAAGAACTCGAGAAACGACAAGTCCATCGCCCTCAGGGCAAGATAGAAAGACATCCAATAAGCCAAAACCAACCCGCAGAAAGGAACCGAGAAAAGATCCATCCACAAGACGAAAACCTACAAGCAGAAAACACAAAGAAGAGATAAAAAGAAGGGGGGGGGGGGAGGGGAGGTCAGGGAGCAAAGGGGAAGCGAACCGAAGGGACCACTAATACTTAAACAGGAGTCCCTGAGCTGGCAATCACCCAATTCCTGCTCTGTAAGAAGAAGGAGAGCATTGAATAGAAAAAAGAGACACAAAGCGACGAGACCGAGCACCGACCGAACCCCGGAAGGGTCTACCACGAAAAGCCAATAAAATATCATCTCTAACCCGCCGAATAACGGATAGGGGTTCCATAGGAACCTCGTCAAAAATAGCCTTATTCCTCGCACACCAAATATGCCAGCAAATCAGACAAGGAATCAAACGAAAGATGATAGGCCGAAGCGATTTCCCAGTACAATCAGACCACCAAGAAGACAGCAAATCAGAAGGTGATAAGATGATACCAACGACTCCCAATAAATGACTGAAATAATTCCAGATGGATCTAGCACACCATCCACCGAAAAACAAATGAGAGGATGATTCTGTTTCCCCATTGCCACAGCACCTGCAACGGGAAACAAACGGAATGCCAATACGCTGGAGGTTATCATCAACCGGGAGCCCAGAGTGAAAAATACGCCACATCAAGAGAGAGGCTTTCGGCGGGAGACGAGCATCCCAGATGTAGGCAAAAAGAGGAAGAACAGGATAAGGAGATCGAATAGAGCTCCAGGCTTTCAGAACAGAGAAAGAGCCACCATCCCAGCCTGATAGACCGCCATGAGAATCGACGAGCACTTTAACCGATTGCATATGCTTCCAGGTTTCACTGGCATAACAAGGGGAACCAGAAAAGCCTGAGGACGCCAGTCTCCGGTACTTAGCATGAAGGAAATTGGCCCACAAGGAATCGTTAGATCCAAACCTGGACCACAATTTGCAAGCGAACGCCAAACACATGTCCCTAGGATGACGCAGACCTAATCCACCCTCACTCTTAGGACGACAGATGACAGACCAAGACACCCATTGATGTCTACGATCATCACCCTTTGAACCCCAAAAGAACGAAGAAGCTAGAGATTGGAATGAGCGAAAGAAAGAGACAGAGGGAGACATAGCTGCGAAGATGTGAGTACCCAGAGAACAGAGAACCGAACGAATAAGCACTAATCTACCAGCCTGAGAAAGAAGAGACGCATTCCAACGGATGATCTTACCCCTAACCTTATCCGTAAGAGGATCGAAGATGGCGTTAAGTTTCCTACCTCGGTATAGGACTATACCCAAATAAGGAAAGGGAAGGGAAGAAGCCTTGAAGCCAGAAAAAGTCTCGACCCACGAAACACGAACAAGGTCCATATCTTTCGCGGGAACGAAACAACTCTTAGCGGAGTTGACCAATTGACCCGAGCACCTCTCGTACAGATGAATAAAACGAAAAAGGCGACGCACAGATGACCGACCACCGTTGGAGAAAATGACAATGTCATCCGCAAAAGACAAAGAGGAGACGAGCGGACACCCGCTCGGAATACCAAAACGCTGAATCTGACCATAAATCGTCAGCGAGTGAATGCCCCGAATGAAGGCTTCGGCCGCAATAACAAAAAGGGAAGGGGAGAGAGGATCGCCTTGGCGGATCCCTCTTCCGGCCTTAAAAAAGCCATTGGCCGAACCATTAATGAGCACAGAGAACCAACAGTTGGAGATGAGCCTCCAAACCAAATCAATAAGGGTCTCAGGGAAACCGAAAGCACGAAGGACCCTAATGATGAAAAACCAAGACATACGGTCATATGCCTTTTCCATATCTAGTTTGAAGACGATGTTAGAACCCCTGACCTTTCGATCTAACTGAGAGATCAGTTCTTGGGCTAGAAGGACATTATCAGTAATCAAGCGGCCTTTAACAAAACCAGCTTGGGAAGGAGATATAATGCGGTCAAGGTAAGGAGCCAACCGAGTGGCTAAAATCTTGGAAATAACTTTGTTAGTAAAGTTACACAGACTGATAGGACGAATCTCCGAGCACGCCCTAGGATTGTCACACTTCGGAATAAGGACCAAATTAGTTGAAGACCAACTAACCGGGAGAGTAGCCCCAGAAAAGAAATGCCGAATCGCCAAACAAAAATCAGTTTGGATAATATTCCAAGTAGAACGAAAAAAGGAACCATTAAAGCCATCCGGCCCACTGGCACTGTCCTTGCTGAGAGCAAAAACACAGGCACGAATCTCATCGGACGATGGCAGGGCAGCCAAATCAACACTGTCCAAATCAGGGACAATCCTAGGAATGAAAGCCAATATGTCCACAACTGGAACAGAAACCGAAGGGGCTCCCAAATAAGACTGAAAGTGGGAGATCAACACCTCCTTGACTTCGGAAGGAGACGAAGCCACAGATTGGTCCGACCTCACAATCTCGCGAATCGAAAGCAAATTTGCTTTCTTACGAATAGAAGAGTGGAAGAATCTAGAGTTCGAATCACCCTCTATCACCCACTTGACCCTCGCTTTCTGGCGAAGATAAGAGTTTTCAATACGAAGTTCAGAAGAGAATGACATTTGAGCGCAAGCCCAAATCTCCTTGTTTTCGGCGGAGGGATTCTCGTCGAATAAAGCTTCGGCAAGAATCAGAGACTCTTCAGCCGCTCTAACTCGATCGAAAATGTTACGGAAAACAACAGAATTCCACGATTTTAGGCAAGCCTTAAGGCGCTTCAATTTCCCAGCAAAAGCCCCCATGGGGGAAGCCAGAAGGGGGACAGACCACGATTCCTCAACCGTCTGAAGAAAAGAATGGTGGGAACTCCACATGCTAAGGTAGCGAAATGAGGAAGGACCCGAATAGGAACGCGGTGAACAACGCAAGACAAGAGGAGCGTGATTAGAGCAAGCCCGGTGGAGATGAGAGATAGAGAAAGAATAAGGCAGGTTGAACCAATCAGCAGATCCAAAGATCCTATCTAGTCTAGAAAGGATCCGATTAGGACCTGCCTAATTGTTAGACCAAGTAAAAGAAGAACCAAAGAAAGGAATCTCCGATAACCCAGACCTCGCAATGAAAGAATTGAAATCTGAGACCGAGAGACGATTGACGGCAACCCCGCCGATTTTTTCAGCCTGACTGGCTACAACATTGAAATCGCCACCAACTACAGACAACGGGTAACCGAAATCAGAGAGACAAAATGTCATTCCAAAGAGATAATCTATCTACCCGGTCGCACTTGGCGTACACCGCCGAGAAAACGAACGGAAGCGGGGAGAAGGAGGAGCTACACAGGATAGATAAAAGTTGGGTAGAATCAAAGACAGGGCTAATATTCCAGTCTTTGGACCAAAGAATCCAAATTTTACCCGAAACATTAGAAACAGCACCGCCAAAACCTAACGACAAAACCGCCTTTGTGAGCTCCCCGGGACCCACAAAAGGCTCAAGAATCGCCACTAAACCGATGGAATGCTTACGGACAATCCGTCTAAGCCTGGCAGAAGAAGCATCGTTGCCAATGCCACGAATATTCCAAAATAGAAAGTTCGACATGAAGCCAACAGAAAAGGAAACGAGCAGAGAACCTAGAGCAACAACACAGATGGAACTCAGATAAGATACAAGGATGATAGAGCAGATCGACCAATCTGCTCTCTCGCCGCTATAGAGCGAGTACGGATAGTGCGGGGAATGATCGAGGCGCCACGAGATCTGCGACTGGGCGGCCTGCGAGAAGGACGACGAACAGGAGCGGAGTCAAAAGAATCACCCAATCTTGCCGACGTAGCAGACGAAGCAGACGAAGAAGAAGATGAATCGGAAAAGAAAGAGTTCTCGGTAAGACGAGAGAGGCGTTCATTAATCAACGCAATTTCTTCGACAGAAAGCATCGGGATGACGATCGATAAAGAGCAAGAGGACGAAGGAAGGGAGCATCCACCAGAACATAAAGCAGTCGAAGAGACAGGCAGAGGCGGAGGAGGAAGAATGTAATGATGATATGTAGGGTAGCGGCAAATACGCATCCCATAATGCTGTAGGAACCATACACAAGCAGGAGTGCCATCGGTAAGGCAACCCTGCAAGATAGGCGTGGTTCGCAAATCGGCCCTAGCAGAGAGATCAACCGACCCGGACGGAACTGGCTGGTAATATTCCAATCTGACCGCATAGTGGACCACAACAGGGTACACTAAGCAATCAAAAGTGGAACGCCGCCTGAGCCATTCCGCCCAAACAAGGTAATATCTCCATAGAGACATGTAGAGTTCGAACATCGAAGAGAAGCAATAAGCCATATACGACACTGACCAGGCCTCGCTATGGCTAAAGACAACAATCCAAAACCGTACACTCCGAACGGGGTGCACAGAGTCTAAGTGACCTGATACGCTACCACAAAACAGAACTGTGGCAGTAACAGGGAGCACGTGCCAAAACACGTCATGGCTCAAGAACAAATATACCAAACCACCAAACTCCATACGATCAGGCAGAGGAAACTCATGCTCAAACAACAGTAAAACAAAAACAACCGATAGACATACCTGACCAACCTCCAAAATACCAACCTGAGGAAGAGCGAAATCACCGTCTACTAGCACCAGACAAAGCAAAATCCCAACATCAAGCAAAACCACTGCTGAAGGAATCAACAAGCGATCCCCCATAGCAAGCCTAGTAGGGCAATCAAGGAGAAACTCTGCCACTATCAAAAACAACTGCCTCACAGAGACAAACACTGCATCAATCCCAAACCGCCACAACTGATCAGAAAGCCAATCAGCCATAGCATAGGGGCAGCGACGAGGACAGCAAAACTGCACAGAGAGACAAAAGGAGGCGATCAAATCCCCCTCTGTCATAACTGCTACTGAAAAAACAACACAGCAACACATCTGGGCCAAACAAGACCGCACGACCCCCCTTCCTGCTGCCTGAGGCAAAGGCCAAAAGCAACCAACATCGACCACACGCAAAGAGGGGTGGAACAGCACTGCCTGCGAAGGAGGCAACACAGATAACACAGCATCCAACGAGACAGAAACATCACCCCTCCCAACCACAAAACCATGGGATTCCACAACCTCTTCCAAGGAAGAGGAAGAACAAGCAGAAACACTCTCAATCAAACCCCCAACAACACCGCCCAAACCACAAACCGAATCAATGATAACGGGCTGTGGGGGAGCCACCAAAGCCATGGTAGTTGGGGTGATGAAATCCCCTTCCACCAGTGGAACTGCACAAGAAACAAAGCCACCGGCCACCGTACCAAACAAAAACTCTTCAGCACAACAAGGCAGAGCCGCGCAACCATCAGAGAAGGAGACAGAAGGTTCGAAGAGGGAAGCTGAATCCCCTTCCTCGATGGACACGGCCAAAGAACGAGAGCAGCATTCAACCGAACCCACCAATAAATCCACCTCACCAGAAACCAGCGGCTCACAGAGGAAAAGCAAACTAGGCTCGAAACTAGGGATTACCTGACTCAATCCACCAGATCTAGCACCAGCAGAAAAAACCTCAAGCCCTCGATATCGACACCAAGAGGGAGAATAGCACAAAATACCATCATCAGAAACCGGAACCAACTCCATAAAGCAAGAATCAACCCACAAAAAGCGAGATCTCGCTAAAACCCCAAAACTGGAAAGGGAATAAACCCTAATTCCAACAGTACGAACACCAGTCACCACCACAGAAATCGGTCCATCGACCACCGCGCGGATGGCCAGGCCAATAGCAGAAAACTCTGGGCAGCAGCGAACGAAAGAGCCGAACAAGTCGAACTCCCCGTCGCTAACCAACCAAGGAACCATAACCGACAGAAACAAGAATAGAGAACAACGGTAAACCAAAGTCACGAAGAAAAATGAGAAGGAAGAAGAAGCGAGCAGAAAATTCGCGAATCGCTAAAGAGAAGATGCCATGAAAAGAGCCGTTAGTTAATTTGTCAACCTTTTGTTATACGTTTGATTAAAATATTTTTATATATAGACCATGGTGTCTGTATGTAATTTTCTACCCTACGGTCAAGTGATACGGATATTTATCATTTCAATCCGTAATTTAAAATAAAAATATGGTTATATATCATTTCAAACCGCAATCCTGAATGAAATAAAATGCATAACAACTTGCAGTTTATAACAATATAAATACAACGTCCATTCATCCAATATCAACCATCAACAATTTATCACAATAATCATCCAATTCAAACAATAACATCAGTATAGAACAGATAATAAATAACAGGTATTTACTTGCAGTTTATATTCAATAATAAATTTAATAACACTTTAACTGGCAGTTTATATTCAATAATAAATTAAGTAACAATTTAGTTCAATAAATTAAATTTAACTGGAATGATGATAAAAATATATGAAACAGCTATAAATAAATTTGCAATCACATCAGAAATTAATTTAACACACATAAGAAATTTTAGAAGTTGTGAGTGGGTTAAAACACTCACTTTTTGAATTTAAATTGAATTTAAATCCAATTTAAAAACAAAATTTGAACAGTCTCGGAATCCATCCAAACTAGCGCCAGAATATCCGAAATTCAGATACGAATCCTAACAAAAGAAACCGCGCGTAAAACAGATAATGTATGCAAAAGTTATGTGTGTTAGAACAATATACGATTTGAATTTAAATAAATAAAATAAAATAATTTACACAACGTCACCTGCCCTGTCACGCGCAGTAACACGCGCTAGAAACCCAAGCCGATCAATCTCTCGGCTTCAAACAAAAGACACTGCCACCCCTTTCCCACAAACGCCGACCACTACGCCAACCTTCACCTAGATCAAGCTCCGCCCCAATTCCGCCTCGCCACGCCGCACAACAGGACCCACCGCGAACGACTCCGGTCGAGGTATGACGCACCGCCACCGCTACCTACCTCGCCCAAACACCGCGAATCTAAGCACCTTTGGACCAAATCAACCATGTCAATCCTAATGTCTCGACGCCCTCTGCCCATTGCCACCACCTGATCGTCGTAAGGACAACGATCCGCTGTTAAATGGAACGGTGATCAATGGACAGCCGACACTTCTCCATCAATTGCGGTCCAACGATAATTCAAATTGAAAGACGAACCATAGAATTGAGATGCGCTCTTCGAGTTCTTCAAATCCATATAAAATTCGATATTATTTGAGGAGTTTGAATTTTTGAAGTCGAATTTTGATTTGAAATTGAATTGGAAATTAGGTTTTTGTCTACCATTGAAATGAGAAAGAGGAACAATTGGAATTATACGTACAAAATAATGAACATAGGAAATATGCTAGGGTTTATAACAAGGTATATATAGGCAAAGCTGAAAAATAGAGGAACCGATACGATTGGTTTGGACCGTTGAACTATAAATGGCCCGAAAAGCCCGTTTCGACTCCGTAACGAAATTGGACCAACCTGTATATCAAAATAGATATTTTAAAATATTTTAACATCAATGGAACAGGTTTCAGGTCCAAATTCCATCGTATGAAGAAGTCATGCTAAAATCAAATTATTTCAAATCGATTTCAATTGATTTCAAGGCGTTTCAAGGCTGTACGATCATACGACAAGTCTGATCGCTACGAAACTTGAAATCCTACAATAATTCACCGTTACGAATCCAATGAAACTTGTGTCGTCGAAATCTGAGTCAGTATCCAAATCGGGTATTTTTACATTAATTAAATAAATTAATAATTTTAATAAAATCACTTTTTCAATTTCAATTCCAAAATTAACAAATCTTATCATTTTTGTTTTCTTAAACAATTACGGAAATTTAAATAAATTTAGATGTCAATCAAAGTTGATTAATTCATCACTTTTCGTGTTTAATTTAAATTCCATTAAATTCAGAAATTGTAAATTAAATTACCAATAATTTCATTTAATTGACTTTTCATTCTGTTATTCAATTCATTGCTATCAAATGGATGAAATTAACATTGGATTCATGATCTATTACCCTAATATTCTCAAATTCCCTCTCAATCTCTATTAACGTAATATTTAAACATTAGATTTTAATTAATTGCAATTAAATCCGATTATAATAGTTCAAGTCCCATTAAATTGATAAGTCTTATTATCCATTCTTTTAAATTCAACAAATTGTCCTACTATGGATAATATTAACATTATTTTCAATTATTCCCTTAATTTACACTAACATAACATTTAACTAGATTTATTGCACTGATTACCAGTTTTGAATTTAATATACTAAATAAAAGGTTAACTTATACTGATTGTTTCCATTAATGTTTAATTTCACTTAAAAGCTATTATTAACAACAAATGTTGCAATTGATTTAGATCTAATTCAATAAATTAAATGAATGGGTAAACAATTAACAATTATCACTATTGCCAAATTTACTCACATTCATACTTAATTATCAACTAACAATTATTATAATTACTCACCTATCATTGATTCTATCAAATTGCAATTTATTACATATTATTTCATAAATTAATATAAATTTTGAATTTACTCCCCAATTTACTAATTTCAATCAATTGTAACTTTACAATTTTAATAAATTCATTAATTGTCAATTGCCATTCCAATAAATCCATTCATTTGATTTTTTTTCTTATTATGAATCAATTACGAACTTACCATCTTAAAGGTGATGTCAACACTTGTACTTATATATATATTAAATAGATATATTAAATTAAGATAAATAATGTAAATTCGAAATATGCTAAATATAAAAATAACAGCAATATAAATGTATATCATTTTAATACCACCGGGAATGAAAAAAAAAATTCTAAGGAATCAAAAATTTTGAAAAATTGGATTTATGTCCAACGAATCACACCCATTAAAAAAAAGCTATTACACTAATATACGCCTATTTACATCTTACATTTGTATAAATGTTACATTAATATATTCAAATTTCTAACTCCTTTGTTATTAACTATCCTATTTTCATTTATTATATCTTTGCCAAATATATACATTAATTACGATTAAATATTCTCAATAAATTTATTTACTTGGTTTCATGCTTTTTATTACATCAATTACTGTCTTATAAATAAATTTACATTTCTATTCAATTTACATTCACCCTTCCCATTATTATATTAATTATCATTAAAGTAACATTTAATTACTTTTATTTTTAAATTGGTAAATTACTGGTAACGACAACCATTTGTCACCATTATACCCTTTATAATACTTGTATGTTTATTCTTTTACATATAACTACTATCAATTAGTATATTTCATATACTAATTCAATAATTACACTTGTTTTTCTCATATTCCTATTACAACCAAGTCATAACATTTAAATTATTTAATTTAATTGGAATTTCATTCAAATTCATTAATTATTAACTTTAATTAACCCTGTTATGTTTCCTCTTAGTTATTTTCATTATTACATCACACTTTTTATTAATAATTCACAAATTTTTATTTTCTTCAATATTAAATTTCAAAAATCTTCTTAAATTAGCAATTTTAATTATTGAAAATTTACGGGTCATTACACTCTCCCCACTCAAAACTTTTCATCCCCGAAAAGGTAAAAGAAGGGAAAAGAAAGAATTAAATAAACAATACATTTTATCCGAAAATATTACCTTTATAAACAATAAATTTGCAAAATTAATTAATTTAAATAAAATATACAAATTTATAATCACAAAATCCTTTTTATACTCAAATAATTTGTAACGACCCAGAATTTCTGTCATTTGAAATTCGGATATTTAATTGATTTTAAATATCAACAAGTAAAAATTTGTAAGTCGAATAATTTAATTTTTGAATATTTAGATTTAACTGGATAATTAAATCGATAATTTAATATTTGAAATTCCAGAAATAATTTGGAATTTGGGTTTAATGTGATTAAAAATGATTTATAAAGTTATATTTAATCATATTGGAGTTAGAACAATGTTTGTGAACTTTTAAAATTGAATTAAAAGTTAATTTGTGAAAATTGAATATTTTAATATTTAATTGACGAGTTAAAATAGCCATTTTTCAAACAGTCTCGGATTTCGACGAAATCAATTTCATCGGATCCGTAATGTTATATTATTGTAAATTTTCAAATTTCGTGTCAATCGGATTTATGGTTTGTCCGGGGCAAGCCAAAACGCAGAGAAATTGGTTTAATCGATTTAATTTAAATTTGATCGTTTATTGCTGTAACTCGCACAGATGATCGAATTAGCCTCCGAAATCTATTCCATTGTGTACGGAACGCGGGGTAAACCCTAGAAACGCCGGTCACCGCGTGAGATTTGAAGCTCGAAAAATTCGGGATGTATAGTGTTTTTGGAAATTTTCTATATAAGCACCTCATATTCACAATTTGCAAAAAGAAAGCCCTAACCCTAATTGCAAACGTTCAGCCACCACTTACATCCTTTAATGGCCGAAATTCAATTTCGTGTTTCCCTCATTTTCTTCAAATCCAACGACATTTATGAAAAACTTTCAACATGAAACTTGTAGAGCTAGGGGAGATCTTGAGATCCATACGGTGATGATGATCATCGGAGCGACGAGGTGGTGGGATTTTTGCCGTGAAGTCCGGCCGTTCGTACACGTTTTCCCATGGCATTACGTGACCGAGTTTGGCCAAATTTCGGCCGATGGTGGCTTGCCTGGAAGGCTTTGCAATGGCATTGCTTGATCAGAGGCCGGTCGTCGTTTGGGGGGTGCGTTTCGAAACCCTAAAGGAAGGTGATGGGTTCGGCTTCGGCTTCGTTCGAAAATACTGGGAGCAAGATTGCGTGAGAGAAGAGAAGGGCAGGGGCGGCCCAGTTTCTTCAAAACCAAAACGTGCGGCTGTGATATGTTGGTGGGTTTTAAAATTTGAAATATAAGTGTAAATTGATTTATATTGATTCGTAGAATATTTAAAACTGCATAACTTTTTCATACGAGGTAAAAACGCACGAAACGACTTGCGTCGGGTTTGTTTTGTCGAGCACTACGCAATAGAGCAGGTTTGGAGTCGTTTGGAGATAGTGGAAATTTCGGGTAAAATTATACGCACATTTAATTTTATTCGAAACAAAACGCTAAAACTGCTATCGGAAACTCAAGGTGAGAACTTCTCACTCAATCGAATTGTTTCGATTTAAATTTTAAATAGTTAGATTTAAAATTGCTTGATTGTGTGATTGGATGATAGTTATTATCTGTTGTATTGAAATAGACCCTATACGCCGTATATTAAGCGGGTGTTATTTATTAAAAACATATACCGCGATAATTCCATCTTGTATGGAATTGGTATTATATATGTACTTGGAGTTGATTTCCCGCATTATATAGCGGAACAGACCCTATTGCGCCGCATAATAGCGGATAATATTTTATAAATCCCATATACCGTGATATTCGATCTCGAAGCGGAATTGGTATTGTGCTAACATCTTTGGATGTAGGGAAACAGGTTGGAGGGATCCAACTGGATTCCTCAAACATTTGAATTGGTTTCAATTTTTTGTTCTGATCTATTTATAATCTGCGTGATTATCTTTGTGATTGAAATGGTTAAAGGCTAAATTTTAGCCGAATATATTTTTGGTATCGTTAGATGCCGAAATAAAATAAAATTGGATTTTTGAAAAAATTAAGTTGAGAATTCATAATAAAATTTAATTTCGAAATTGATTCATTTTAAATAAATAAACGTTGAAATTTTTATGTTATAAAAATTATGATTTTTGTGAATTATAACCGAAATGCGATTTTTGAAATAAGTAGTTGATTAATTTATAAAATGGTTTAAATTGGGATTTTTGAATTATTATAAATGATTTATATAAATGATTTATAAAATTGATATTTTATTGTTGGAATTATGAAACGAGTTTTTATAAGTGTAAAAATGAAGTAAAAAATGGATTTCATAAGTGGATGAAATCTATAGATTTATAAATTGCGAAGTTATAAAATGAATAGATTTTTTAAAATAAAATATTTATAAGTAATTAACTTATAAACTGGATTTTGGCGTGTAAATGAAATATGAATAGAATTGGTTAATAAAGTGATTTTTATAAGTTGAAGTTGTTATAAAATATAAATGGAATTTATAAACGTTGTTTTATAAATCTGAAATCGACTTATTTTAATAAGTTTAATTATTATAGCTTATTAAAGGAGATATATACACGATTTTGGGACAGTGGATGATCCTTTAAGTAAAATATGTAGAAATTGAATTTGGTTAATGAAGTATATTGACGATTTTGGACGGTGAATAATATATTAAAGAAATATTTTAGGAAAGTGATAATTTAAATAGAATTAAAACGATTTAAAAATGTTTTAAAATGTATTAAGTATCGAAACCAAAGATTTCAACATTCATTGTTGAAATAGACGTTTTCGAGAAATAGAAGGAAATAGTGGACTATAACACTGTTGTTATAGTAAATGATTTCCGGAAGGAATAGTTTTGCATAGTATTGGGGTTTATATATCTATCTTAATTTGGAATCCCTATACTAGTGATTTTGGGTTGTCATAACGATGTTTTACGCAACACTCGTTTTGACTCAAATAAACGTGTTTAAGAGGAGATTTCCTTAAAGAATAAAATATATACTTAATTTGGATTTAAGTATATTGAATATTTTCAAAATGTTGAAAATAAATAGATTTGTGAATTACTTATTATTAAATAAGTATGGAAATGTTTTCCAATATGAAGTGAATGTTTTGAGATTATATCTTTCAAAGATAAATTGAAAGTGAATAATTGAAATCGATTTGAAAAGTCATATAAAAGGTGAATATTTGGAAATGTAAATTCACAATGGAAAATTTATAAGGGAAATTTGTTTTAAAAATAAACATTGATCTATTTTTAAAAGTGTGGAATAAATTTACGGATTTGGAACGTAAGTTTAAAATAAATCGGTAAGGATTTATTTGATTGGTTTAAATGAACCATTTTGAAATGAAAGTTGTAAAGGTGAAATTTTATTTGAAATTTGTTTTCAAATGGTTGAAGTGTGGAAATTATATCTTGTAAAGATATTTTTGAAAGTAAATAATTTGGAAAATTATTTGAAATCGGGTTATGTTGTGAATATTGATTGATAGTTAAATAACCGACTATCAATATTGACCCTTGAGTGGCTATTTGTTGTGAATTGGTTGAAATTGAATGCTAAACTTATTTTTAAATTATTGCGCTCGTTATTCGGATTACCCATTCCGAATTGTGATACGACGTAATGGATAGCATTGAAGACCGATGTTGAAGACTGGGTATTTGTGAAAACGATAGGATGACCTATTGATTATCTCTGCACCGTTAGCTACGGTATGGAGATTTCCTTTGTGATGGGAAATTCGATCGGGATTGTGAATACCCGGATTGCAAGGGCTTCTTCTGAAGTGCCTTCGGTTCTGTTCGAACCCGGAACAGACTTATATGGTTACATGTCTGACGTTACATTTTGAGATATAAAGCAGATTTCTTTTAAATACATTTCTGTTGGTGGCGGAGAATTTATTCTCTTAGCTTAACACCCTTCTCTGAGACGTAGGAGCTCAGAGGTTTGTAGTTGAAGGTTATCGGCGATATATTCCCAATTTGGTAATGTGGCATGCTGAGTGTTGCTGTGTGATGATTATTTATTGATCATTTGTTGATCAAAGCGTGGCTTTGTTAAAAAGCGTAGCTTTGTGGACGAGACTTCGTCAGACCTCACACCTCGGAAATGGTCGAAAAAGGCATATGCGGCAATGTTATGAGGGTCGCACCCTTTAGGGTATGTCATTCCCTTCTGGAAAGGGTAGTGTCAGGTATGGAGCCCTGATGCTTAACCTATGTGGTTGCTCCAATCTCATTTTTCTGTGTGGTTGTTGCTTGATGATCGAGGGCCCTCGGATAAAGGTCCCAAAGGATGGGGGGTGGCGTATTCGTGTAGTAGTTACCTAGTTACAAAGGTAACCCGGCCTTGTGTTGGCAGAGAGCTGGTTAAGTTCTCGGGACGTCCCGCCAGAGGCGATCTCATGTGGTAGTAGGCAGTTCCTTAGCCTGATCATTTGTTGGAAATCCAAAGAAACAATACGAGCCTTGTATGGTTTTAGTTGTAGAACCTGCCATTTAATATGGTAGCTATAGCAGGCATGATATAATGGTACCTATGCTGGCTAAGATTTATATTCTATTTTCGAAATGCTTTCATCACTATGCACTAATAATAATATCAAAAATGATTTGTTTTGCGTAGTAAGCATCTTTGACTATCATAAGGAGAAATCTCCTCCAATTCTGCGTTTGCATTGTGTGTGTGCGGGGTGGCCTTATGGTAGTTTCATTTTCCAAAAGCATTGCGGATATTTTTCCACTTTCCTTGTTTGTTGTTGCTGTTTTAAAAGATAAATAACTGTTTTGAGTTCTCACACCAGTCTTGCTTATCTTAGTGAAATGTGATGGGGGGTTCTCGCTTCGCGGTTAGGTGGCGAATGGGAGACTCTTACCCCTACATGTCCTCTCTTCGTGAATAGGGGTTGGTTAGGCGTAAGCTGTGACAGTTGAAAGGCTGGCCGTAAAAGCAAGTTTTGGATACCAGTGTAAGCCACGGCGGGGCTGGGATGGTATCGATATGTTACATGTGGTATCGATATGTTACCAGTGTAAGCCACGTCGGGTATTAGCCGCTGACGATGGTTGAAAAGCCTACCAGTCGAGATTGGCCGCTGACGATGGTTGCAAAGCCTAGTATGTTACATGTGGTATCAGAGCATTTGGTTAAGCGACAACCTTAGCTCTGTTGGGTGTTACTCACTAGAGATAGAGTCAGTAGTATTCTAGAATGAGTGTGAGTGTAATAATAGATATGAGCGCGTATTTGTTAGTGAAAATAAAATTGTTTTATGTTATGATGATTAGTTTGTGGAGTGGCATATGTATTCTGGTCGGTATAGTCTGTACAACTCTATCGATAGAGATCTCTAAACACTGGTACAAAACAATTCGACACGATATTGTTTTAAAATAGGTTAAATGAAAACTTTTTACCCAAAACTATTTTCGGAGATAAAGGAAAAAATCTTCATAAATTATTATAGTATATGGTTGCTTAATTGTTAGGAAATGATAATATTATTATCATTTGAGTAGGAAATTTAAATCGTAACTCCAAAGTTAAGAAATAAATTCACACACAAATGGAATTTATGAATATGAATTGTAAATGTGATTTGTAATTTGAAGTAAAAAAAAATTCCAGAGAAGTGTATGGAAATGTTTTGAAAAGAATTTGAAAATTTTGGAGATTTGGAAGGTTTGTATCCTTTTTGGTTTGAAAATTATTTTCAAAGATTTTGGAGAAATATTTTTGAAGGGATAAAAGCTCCAAACTCTTTTCGGTCGCTGGAAAATAATTCTGATGATGATCGCGACGTCATCGGTGTTCATTTTTGGGTTTCCAAAAGAGGAATTGCTGCCAGATTGTTTTAAATTAAAGTTGTTAGGAAAATTTTAGTTTGGTTTTGGAAATTAAAAAGATAATTTGAATTGATTTCAAACTTGGTTTTGAAAGGTTGAAAAGACTCTGGAATCCTATTTTAAATATTTATCGAATTGGTAAATGAGTTGATGACTTATACAATTCGAATTTTGATAGAATAAATTTAACTTAAAGGATGTAGTTAAATTAAAGTAAGTATAAGTGAATCAATTAAATAAAGTAAATTTAAAGAAAGGTCTAAGGAGGCCAAGTGAAATGATTACTTAAAGGAAATTTATTAAGTAGAAAAAATAAATTTGGAGTCGTAACAAATGGATTGGAAGTGAGTTTGAATTATGAAAATAAAATTGTGAATGGATAAATAAATTTACAATTGCAAGTAAATGAAGTTGAAATTGAATGTTAAAATGGAATATAACTTAAGTAATGTTGAATAAAGTTGGTTTTGGTACCAAAATAAAATGAGTAAAGTGATGAGTATGAACTTGAGTTATATAAATGAAATTCAACTTGAAATGTTAAATGAATTAGCAATTGGATTAATGAATGGATTGAATGTTAATCAATCAAATGTAATGAATTGATATGAAATAATGGACATAAGTGTAAATTCATTTAAGGCTAATCGAACGTTAAACCAAATTAAAGGTAAACAAAGTATATATGAATGTTGAATGTAAAGAGAATAAATTCGGTTGTGTTGAATATACATTGGTTATTATTTGATTGCTAACTGATTGTATGTAAATTCATTAAGTGTTGATGAAATTGAATTAGTGAAATTGAAAGCTAAAGTAATTGAATTAAAATTGGAAGTAAATGAATATGAACTGGATTGGTTTGAATTGAAAGTGAACCAATGTGAATGTAAAATTAGTGAATGTAAACTAATTGAAAATGAATAATTGAATGTCGTTTTCTAAATAATTACAAGTAATTTTGAAATCATATAAGTTGCTTATAAACCTTGTTTAGTATGATTTCTTTTAATATGCATGTGCTGTAGTTGTTTAAAAGAGTAAAATGTTAATAACTTCCTATATATGTCACTTACGTGTTTATATTGAGTAAGTACAGGTACCGGGGCTACCATTAGCGGGATTTGGTTGCGCAAAATGCTAAATAAATAACTGCGTTGCTTAAAAATGCTAAAAATGTACGCCTACGCAATAAAAATAGGAAATATGAACCGTTTTTTCCGTTTTCCGACCGTGTGGGTCGATATATATATTTATATCTATTGTGATATTGTAAAAGCTCCTCCGTACAAAGGAGATTATGGCGAAATTTTCTGAAAATTTAAGACGTTAGAAAATTTTCTGGAAATTTTGGAAAATTTGTGAAAACAAAGTTTTGATTTGGAGTTAAAGGTTAAACGATATAGTTGATTTTGAAAAGATAACTATATATGGATTTGAAGTTATTAGTGAAGTTTTGTAAGAAGTTTAACTATTGAATTTTTGGAAAAGTTAAACACTTAAGAGATTTGTAAATCAAACTTGAACGGTTTGTTTTGAAAAGTTAATGGATTTCAAAACTCTTTCTTACTTAGTAATTTCGAGGACGAAATTCTTTTAAGGGGGGAAGTTTGTAACGAGCCAGAATTTCTGTCATTTGAAATTCAGATATTTAATTGATTTTAAATATCAACAAGTAAAAATTTGTAAGTCGAATAATTTATTTTTTGAATATTTAGATTTAATTGGATAATTAAATCGATAATTTAATATTTGAAATTCCAGAAATAATTTGGAATTTGGGTTTATTGTGATTAAAAATGATTTATAAAGTTATATTAAATCATATTGGAGTTAGAAAAATGTTTATGAACTTTTAGAATTGAATTAAAAGTTAATTTGTGAAAATTGAATATTTTAATATTTAATTGACGAGTTAAAATAGCCATTTTTCAAACAGTATCGGATTTCGACGAAACTAGTTTCATCGGATCCGTAATGTTATATTATTGTAAGGTTTCAAATTTCATGTCAATCGGATTTACGGTTTGTCCGGGGCAAGCCAAAACGCATAGAAATTGGTTTAATCGATTTAATTTAAATTTGATCGTTTATTGCTGTAACTTGCACAAATGAACGAATTAGCCTCCGAAAACTATTCCATTGTGTCCGGAACGTGGGGTAAACCCTAGAAACGCCGGTCACCGCGCGAGATTTGGAGTTCGGAAAATTCGGGATGAATAGTGTTTTTGGAAATTTTCTATATAAGCACCTCATATTCACAATTTGCAAAAAGAAAACCCTAACCCTAATTGCAAACGTTCAGCCGCCACTTACATCCTTTAATGGCCGAAATTCAATTTCGTTTTTCCCTCATTTTCTTCAAATCCAACGACATTTATGAAAAACTTTCAACATGAAACTTGTAGAGCTAGGGGAGATCTTGAGATCCATACGGTGATGATGATCATCGAAGCGACGAGGTGGTGGGATTTTTGCCATGAAGTCCGGCCGTTCGTACACGTTTTCCCATGGCAATACGCGACCGAGCTTGGCCAAATTTCGGCCGATGGTGGCTTGCGTGGAAGGCTTTGCAATGGCGTTGCTTGATCGGAGGCCGGTCGTCGTTTGGGGGGTGCGTTTCGAAACCCTAAAGGAAGGTGATGGGTTGGGCTTCGTTCGAAAATACTGGGAGCAAGAACGCGTGAGAGAAGAGAAGGGTAGGGCGGCCCAGATTCTTCAAAACCAAAGTGCGGCTGTGATATGTTGGTGGGTTTTAAAATTTAAAATATAAGTGTAAATGGATTTATATTGATTCGTAGAATATTTAAAACTGCATAACTTTTTCATACGAGGTCGAAAACGCGCGAAACGACTTGCGTCGGGTTCGGTTTTTCGAGCACTACGCAATGGAGTTGGTTTGGAGTCATTTGGAGCTAGTGAAAATTTTGGGTAATATTAAACGCACGTTTAGTTTTATTCGAAACAAAACGCTACAACTGTTATCGGAAACTCAAGGTGAGAACTTCTCACTCAATCGAATTGTTTCGATTTAAATTTTAAATAGTTAGATTTAAAATTGCTTGATTGTGTGATTGGATAATAGTTATTATCTGTTATATTGAAATAGACCCTATACGCCGTATATTAAGCGGATGTTATTTATTAAAAACATATACTGCGATAATTCCAACTTGTATGGAATTGGTATTATATATGTACTTGGAGTTGATTTCCCGCATTATATAGCGGATGAGACCCTATTGCGTCGCATAATAGCGGATAATATTTTATAAATCCCATATATCGCGATATTCCGTCTTGAAGCGGAATTGGTATTGTGCTAACATCTTTGGATGCAGGGAAACAGGTTGGACGGATCCAACTGGATTCCTCAAACATTTGAATTGGTTTCAATGTTGTGTGTTGATCTATTTATAATCTGCGTGATTATCTTTGTGATTGAAATGGTTAAAGGCTAAATTTTAGCCGAATATATTTTTGGTATCGTTAGATGCCGAAATTAAATAAAATTGGATTTTTGAAAAAATTAAGTTGAGAATGCATAATAAAATTTAATTTCAAAATTGATTCATTTTAAATAAATAAACATTGAAATTTTTATGTTATAGAAATTATGATTTTTGTGAAATATAACCGAAATGTGATTTT
This sequence comes from Allium cepa, assembly GCA_030765085.1. Taxonomy (NCBI): domain Eukaryota; kingdom Viridiplantae; phylum Streptophyta; class Magnoliopsida; order Asparagales; family Amaryllidaceae; genus Allium; species Allium cepa. The sequence continues at coordinate 439,064,718 of CM060943.1, forward strand.
TGAAATAAGCAGTTGATTAATTTATAAAATGGTTTAAATTGGGATTTTTGAATTATTATAAATGATTTATATAAAATATTTATAAAATTGATATTTATAAATTAAAATGTTGGAATTATAAAACGAGTTTTTATAAGTGTAAAAATGAACTAAAAATGGATTTCATAAGTGGATGAAATCTATAGATTTATAAATTGTGAAGTTATAAAATGAATAGATTTTGTAAAATAAAATATTTATAAGTAATTAACATATAAACTGGATTTTGGCGTGTAAATGAAATATGGATAGAATTTGTTAATAAAGTGATTTTTATAAGTTGAAGTTATTATAAAATATAAATGGAATTTATAAACGTTGTTTTATAAATCCGAAATCGACTTATTTTAATAAGTTTAATTATTATAGCTTATTAAAGGAGATATATCCACGATTTTGGGACAGTGGATAATCCTTTAAATAAAATATGTAGAAATTGAATTTGGTTAATGAAGTATATTCACGATTTTGGACGGTGAATAATATGTTAAAGAAATATTTTGGGAAAGTGATAATTTAAATAGAATTAAAACGATTTAAAGATGTTTTAAAATGTATTAAGTATGGAAACCATAGATTTCAACATTCATTGTTGAAATAGACGTTTTCGAGAAATAGAATGAAATGGTGGACTATAACACTGTTGTTATAGTAAATAATTTCTGAAAGGAAAAGTTTTGCATAGTATTGGGGTTTATATATCTATCTTAATTTGGAATTCCTATACTAGTGATTATGGGTTGTCGTAACGATGTTTTACGCAACATTCGTTTCGACTCAAATAAATGTGTTTAAGAGGAGTTTTCCTTAAAGAATAAAATATATACTTAATTTGGATTTAAGTATATTGAATATTTTCAAAATGTTGAAAATAAGTAGATTTGTGAATTACTTATTACTAAATAAGTATGGAAATGTTTTCCAATATGAAGTGAATGTTTTGAGATTATATCTTTCAAAGATAAATTGAAAGTGAATAATTGAAATTGATTTGAAAAATCGTATAAAAGGTGGATATTTGGAAATGTAAATTCACAATGGAAAATTTATAGGGGAAATTTGTTTTAAAAATAAACATTGATCTATTTTCAAAAGTGTGGAATAAATTTACGAATTTGGAACGTAAGTTTAAAATAAATCGGTAAGGATTTATTTGATTGGTTTAAATGAACCATTTTGAAATGAAAGTTGTAAAGGTGAAATTTGATTTGAAATTTGTTTTCAAATGGTTGAAGTGTGGAAATTATATCTTGTAAAGAAATTTTTGAAAATAAATAATTTGGGAAATTATTTGAAATCGGGTTATGTTGTGAATATTGATTGATAGTTAAATAACCGATTATCAATATTGACCCTTGAGTGGATATTTGTTGTGAATTGGTTGAAATTGAATGTTACACTTATTTTTAAATTATTGCGCTCGATGTTCGGATTACCCATTCCGAATAGTGATAGACGTAATGGATAGCATTGAAGACCGGTGTTGAAGACCGGGTATTTGTGAAAATGATAGGATGACCTATCGATTGTCTCTGCACCGTTAGCTACGGTTTGGAGATTTCCTTTGTGACGGGAAATTCGATCGGGATTGTGAATACCCGAATTGCAAGGGCTTCTTTTGAAGTGCCTTCGGTTTTGTTCGAAGCCGGAACAGACTTGTATGGTTATGTGTCTACATTTTGAGATATAAAGCAGATTTCTTTCAAACACATTTCTGTTGGTGGTGGATAATTTATTCTCTTAGCTTAACACCCTTCTCTGAGACGTACGAGCTCGGAGATTTTGTAGTTGAAGGTTATCAACGATATATTCCCAATTTGGTAATGTGGCATGCTGAGTGTTGTTGTGTGATGATTATTTATTGATCATTTGATGATCAAAGCATGACTTTGTAAAAAAGCGTAGCTTTGTGGACGAGACTTCGTCAGACCTCACACCCTGGAAATGGTCGAAACAGGAATATGTGGAAGGTTATGAGGGTCGCGCCTTTTAGTTTATGTCATTCCCTTCTGGAAAAGGGTGGTGTCAGGTATGGAGCCCTGATCCTTAACCTATGTGGTTGCTCCAATCTCATTTTTCTGTGTGGTTATTGCTTGGTAATCGAGGGCCCTCGGATAAAGGTCCCAAAGGACCGGTGGGTGGCATATTCGCGTAGTAGTTACCTAGTTACAAAAGTAACCCGACCTTGTGTTGGCAGAGAGCTCGTTAAGTTCTCAAGACGTCCTGCCAGAGGCGATCCCATGTGGCAGTAGGAAGTTCCTTAGCCTGACCATTTGTTGGAAATCCAAAGAAACAATACGAGCCTTGTACGGTTTTAGTTGTAGAATCTGCCATTTAATATGGTAGCTATAGCAGGCATAATATAATGGCACCTATGCTGGCTAAGATTTATATTCTATTTTCGAAATTCTTTCATCACTATACACTAATAATTAATATCAAAAATGATTTGTTTTGCGTAGTAAGCATCTTTGACTATCATAAGGAGAAATCTCCCCTAATTCTGCATTTGCGTTGTGTGTGTGCGGGGAGGCCTTATGGCAGTTTCATTTTCCAAAAGCATTGCGGATATTTTTCCACTTCTCTTGTTTATTGTTGTTGTTTTAAAAGATAAATAACTGTTTTGAGTTCTCACACCAGTCCCATGACTGGCCTGGAGTTTATTGTTCTCTTCCTAACCTCTGGGTGCCCATAATTTTTCACACGGACAGTCTAGAGTCAGGTTATTAGGTCATTCTGGTTTCAGAAGTGCTTTCGAGCTCAGGAGGTGAGCTGGATGGCGAGACGTATTACTTGTATATGATATTATCTTTCCGCTGTAGAAATTCACTTGTAAGGGGCACGTTTGTATAACTGTCCATTGTTTTGTTGTATTGTATATTGTTGTTGTACACTCTGATGTAATGTAATGTAATAACTGATATAGCTCTTTGATTTAAAGATTATTCATTTATCTATTATATGTTGTTCCGCTGTGATATGTGAGATTCTGATATTGTTTCTGTTCCGTTTTCTTACTTCTTCTATCTTTTTCTTCTACCTCTTCTTTTTAACCCTAACAATTCGGTTTTTCGGCATTCGATTATGCGGCATTTGATACAGTGGACGTAAGAATGCCGACCTTCGGATCCCAACAAAACCGCGATTTTTTACACAAATAAAGTTGGGAAACATTTTAAAAAAAATTCTAAGTCCGAAATTTACGGAAATTTTCGGCAGAGTCTCCTTTGTACGGAGAGGCTCGGGAGAAAATATAATATCAAATATAACAATATACATCATATATTTTCCAAAATAATATATATCCCAACCCGAGAAAAATAATATAATAACGCTATAAAACATAATCCGAGAACGTACCTATTAGTCGGGCAATTTATGCTTAATTATTAAACCAAAAGTAGTAGTCATTGCTTCCATAACCTGTATTTCACTTATATAATCTAAAAAGAGTTAATAATTATATAAAATGAAATATTTAAAGTTGTTTCAACTACTAACAAACAATCAATGTCAAACGAAAACAATCACCTGCAACCACAACGTACACATCAAATACAAATCAACCATCCAAGCAAGCCAAACAACTGATTTGTTTGGGTTAAGACACTTTAAATCGTATAGAATGACAAATAACTATGAAGTATTCCACTTACTCAATAGTCTTAGATAAACTCCATAGAGTATTCATACATCTAAGCAACCAAAAGTATCTTTTACCCAAACAACTCATAAACCAAAACAAACAACAATTTCAAACAATAAATCAAGTTTATCCTTATTAATTCCATTTCATATCATTTATTGTTTAAGCTCCTTTTCATTCATATAATGATTCATCCTTTAATTTTACATTTATTTCTTACAAACTTTTAATTTCATTCACTCATTCAGTGTTTGTTTCATTTATTTTCATTTATTACTAACAATTATTCATTTTCATTTATTCATTTATTTATAATACTTACCTTCAATTTACTTAGTTTGTAGCCTTTCAATCATACTTAATTTATAACAACTACAACATCCAATTCTTAATTATTAAATAATTTCATTAAATACTTTCATTATTTCGAATTTTACTTGTAAAATTTCCCATTACATTTTCTTTTAACATTTAACTTTTTATAGTTGGTAAGTTATATATTTGTTTTTTAAGAATGCAATTGAAAACTACACAAGTTTATTCTATTTCTTTTAATTAACTAAAGTGTTCAATAATAATATCCTTTGTTTTATATGTTCCAAATTTAATTTTTCTTTTAATTTCATTTATAACTTAGCATTAAATCTCTTATTTCCTTTAGAGGTTCCAATTATTAATTAGTTACCTTCCATTTCACTACAATAATTGAAACTATTAATTAACGGAAAATTAAGAACCAAATACCGGGTTAAATCTCAAATCGTTGAAAAATAATAGATAGATATATACACTTATTGTAACAACCCTGATTTTGGAGGTTACCTATTAATACTAAATTATAACGGTAGTTATAATTTAATATTGTAAATTAAAATAAAATTGAAGATTTTAAATTGTTTATTTGGAATAAATAATGAATTTTGGAAATTAAAATGAGAAAATAAAGTTTGGAACTTTATTTTATTTGTTTGGGTTTATAATAAATGGAAAATAGTTTTTATTTAGAGAAAATGCAATAATTGTATTAATTATTGGCAATTACTTCTTTTAATAATTTTTAAAGGAAGTATTTGATTTTTAAAGGCTGTTTATTTAAATAAAAAGGTGGAAATTGTTGTAAAAATGAGCTTTAATTATAAATTTGAGTTTATAATGGTTAGTTATATTTTTCTAAGCAAGAAAAATATTTTTATGGAATTTTGGAAGTTAAAAATAAGGTTTTGTGCATTTATTTGTGGAAATTATGTATTTTTGTAAAATAAAGGTTTTTATTAATAAAAATGTTTTAAAAACTAAAATTATCTTCTTCTTTTTTATGATGTAAACATTTTATTTAATATGTATGTAAGTTCACATATTTTGTTTGGTTTAAAAACTTGAGGGAAATGTAATTTGTTTTATAAAATAGTGTAACTTAAGCATAGTTGTTTATGTACATGAATCAAAACTTAGGCCATTTGATTTTTCTTTTAAATGTTGGATCCAAGCCCACTTAGCCCAAATCTGAAAGAAGGAAATGAGAAAACAAATTGTCTGTACGTTCAGTTTCCTACTTCACCTTCTTCTTCCTCAAAGGCAGAAAATCAAAAGAGAAACCATCCCTCTTTTAAGAATCCAAGCTTCAATTTCCAAATTAAATCAATCTTTTGCTGAAAATTATTAAATTAAAGCACTTTCAATAGGTAATCAATATCTAAACCTTATAATTTCATTAAATTCCTGATTTGAGAAGTAGGTTTCTAATTTACTCTATATCTTGTGTTGCATGTTTGTAAAGCTTCATTTTTAGGTTATTGAAGCCATTTTCTACATCAAAGCTCTTTTCTTTGCAAGCAAAATTATTTAATTTGCTGCCAACAAATCCTAAGGTGAGTATTATCTCACAATTCTAACTTAAATAAGCTTGAATGTCAATTACATGTTGTCTTCTTTGTTGTTTGCTGGAAAATTTTTTTTTCCAGAGTTGAACCTGAAACTAATTTAACCATATCTCTCTCGTTTTTTATCCAAATTTGATGATTTTGGATGTTCTGGAAAGATTAGGCATTTAGCTAAAAGTTTCATGTTTTGAGCTTTATGAATTTTTGAGTTTAATTCGGTCGAAAATGCACTTCTTTGTCGCTGTCCCGAGAGCAAAAGACAGTGACAATGAATCCAGATCTGAAAATTGTTTTGAGCATATCTTTTGACTCGTAATTCCAAATAAGGCGATTCTCTTTTTGACTTCTAGCTACGACAATTCTCTACGACTTTCATGTTTTATGATTTATCAAATTCTATGACATACAAGGTCGAATTGGCTCTTTAAGCCGCAGCCCTGTTGATATGTTAATTGTTCACAGTTTTGCAATTTTAGACCTGAGAATTAAAATCATCATATCTTTTGGCTCGGTTGTCCAAACTGGGTGATGCTTTTTCTGTAATTTAAATTTTTCAATTCTCTTCAACTTTCATGTTTTAAGATTTAACAAATTCTAGCTTCTACAGGGTCAAAATGGCTCTTTAAGCCGCAGCCCTGTTGTTATGCATATTGTTCTCAGTTTTATAATTTTATACCTGAGAATTAGAATTGCCATAACTTTTGACTCGAATGTCCGAATTAGTTGATTCTTTTTCTGACTTTAAGCTATGCCAATTATCTTCAACTTATATTTTTTATGTTTTCTCAAATTTTGAGTTTAAAAGGTGCAAACTGGCAATACAAGCCGCAGGCCTGAGTTCTTTTGCAATGTTTGACCATTTTCCGTTGAATTGTTTTTAAATTCGATGATTCGAGCATTTTTTTTAGAGATGGTTCTAAAAGGCTAACTCCTACTAATAGAAAAGCCGACATTAACATTGATTCGCACTATGAATTGACGGTTTCATTTGGGTTTTATCGTATGTTAATTTTACTGAATTTTCATCGATTTTTGCTGTTTTTGTGCACGTGTTTTCTAAACCGTTTTCGAAACGATTTTCAAAATGGAAAAGCATTCAAATTAAATGTTTTACAAAAATTTATAATTATTTTATATATATATATATAATACACACTTTTATACTATTCGAACATATGAGAAAGAGAATTAAACGATTTAGTAAAACACGTGGTATGGGACATGTGCGTTTACTATTTCGGTTAATTTCGAACTTGTACGATCGAAGCTATTTGAGTTTAATAATTCTGAGATGTTTTGCCATTTTATGGTGTATTTTCAGTTTTTTTAATTCCTATTTATTGGAATTATTTAAGATGGTCAATATTTGGCAAGTATTATGGTTTGAGATCTCCTATGTAGGAGTTTGATCGATGAGAACCATTACGATGTTTTATTTACTTGCCAATGACATAAGGCAAGTCTTGAGTTTATGATTTCATATTTTGAGATTTATGGTTTATGGGAAACCATCATGATATTTTTCACTTGTCGATGAGATGAGACAAGTTATGATGTCATTTAATACTTGTCGATGAGATGGGACAAGTATGGTATCTCTTTATCACTCGCCAATGAGACTAGGCGAGATATACTTTTTCGAGTTTTATGATGTTTTTAGTGTGGCATCAACTAACGGCTAGTAAACCGCATAGTGCGAATGTGTGGTATGGGGCACACGTTAACACTTTTCGGGTTCCTATCCGTGAGTTTGTGACACATTCACGATGTTTACCTAACAGAACTGCTTTGAGAGGTGTCAGCGACCTTTTCATGAGGACGAACTGCTTTGGAGGTGTTAGCAACCTTGTTAGGGATGACAAAATGGCTTAGAAAGGTGTCAGCGACCTTGTCATGAGGACGAACTGCTTTGGAAAGGTGTCAGCGACCTTGTCATGAGGACGAACTGCTTTGGAAAGGTGTCAGCGACCTTGTCATGAGGACGAACTGCTTTGGAAAGGTGTCGGCGACCTTGTCATGAGGACGAACTGCTTTGGAAGGTGTCAGCGACCTTGTCTAGGGCTTCGGCCGTCTGAGTTTAGCACGTGCAGCATTGCTTCGGCATTGTATTCAGGGATATGGCCAATCCTGATTTTCTGAGTTTTCTGTTTTATTGTGATTTCACCTTTTTAAAATGTTTTATTACATCGATAGCCTAATGCTATATGAGATGCTATATATAGTGGTTTCAATTGTGATGTTTTGAACTCTTGTCGAGTTCCTTGAGTTTTGAGTTTTGATAATTTCAGGATTTTATAAGATATTCTGGGTTTTGCCATTTTGGCGAGTTGAGATTGAGATTTATATACATTTATACCGATGAGATGAGGTATAATTAAATTTGGAGATTATTCTGTAGTTGAGTTTTGGGATCATCCTATTTGAGAATGTTTTGTGTTTGCCATTTTGGCGAGAGTTTGTATTGATGTTTCTTCTTCTAAGGAGATATGGTTCATGGAAACCATGTAAACATTTTGAGATGTCGCCAATGATATGAAGCACTTTTGTTTGATTTGAGTATTGAGTTTGAGTTACCTCCTTCGAGGTATTTGTTCACTTAAGTAGCGTTTGTTACTTAAGTGTTGAGCTTATGATTTTATCGATTCATTCTTCTCTTTCGAGAAGAAGTATCTTCATGTCTATTCTTCTTTACATTACCGATATTGACTGATTCGTGTAGCTAGACTGACCCGTGTATTTATACTCGGGTCAGACCGAGTTGTTTCAGGTATCATCCATTGGACTTAACTTGAAGTTGATGTTGGATATCAGCTCTCCTGTCTCTTGAGCAATTTCTGTTCTTCCGCATACTCTGATGTATTTATATTTGATTCAATGTATATGGTATGGTCGTGTACCACCTTTGTTGTACTCATATTGTATTGTACTAAACATGTATCAGTGTAGATGTATATACATGATGTTGATTACTGTTCTGTGATGTGCTTTACATTTAGTTATTGTATTTTGTTCTGATAGATCCGTTAACTACCTATAGTTTTGGATTAAGCATTTACTAGGTACGTCGATCCACTTGAGTAGAAAAAAAATTTATATTGCATTTATCGACGTATTCAGTAGATGTTTAAGACAAAATTATAGATAGTCGCCCTTAACCAGCCCTATTCTCCGCTTTAGTAGACGGAATTACTTATTAATTCTCTTTACTAAGGTGGGTCTCGGGGTGGGGCGTTACACTTATAATTTATATATCTAATTATGTATAAAACAATTTAAAATTTATATTTGTTTATCAAAATAAATCTGCAGTAAAACTACTACAGTAGCCTTCCCACTTCGAAACTCGAAAATGAATATCGATGATGCATGCACTCATCACCGAAATTATTTTCCAGCAATAGAGATTGGAGACAGAATTTATTCCTTTCAAAATTTCTTTAAAACAATTATTTTCAAATTATATTGAAATATTTATATCAAAAAATACTTCTAAATAATATCATTATTATTATTATATTCCAAAATCATTCAAAAGAAATTTTCAAAAACCCCGGGACTTGGTTTCTAAATTTCCTAATTTCATTTATTTTATTTTCAATCTTGTTTCCAACCAATAATTATAAATTTCACTACCTAACAACCAATATTTTACAACCAAATATATCATTTGTAAAAAATTTATTTTATATATAGAAAATATAATAGGGAAAATTATTTCATTCACCTATATTCAAAACAAATATTGTGTTGGTTTGTCCTATTAAATGTTTAGAAATCCCTATTGATGTCATAGCGTCCTTATAACGACCCAGAATTTTGGTCATTAGATTTTGAACATTTAATTCTTTTTAAATTTTGAATGTGAATTATAGTTTGATTTTGAAATAAAAAGATTTTGTTTAAATTTATAAAATTAGTTAAAATTTCAAATATGGCAATTCAATTGGATTTGAATAATAATAATTAAATATTTGGAATTGGGATAATTAGTGAATCTGGATGTAAATGGTTATGAAAATAGTTTCTAAAATTTATTTTAAGTCTATTTGGATTTAAATAATGATGTTGGACTTTTGGACGGAATCAAAGTCCATAAGTTTAAAATTTGGAATTTTATATTATTTTAATAATGAAATTTAATATTTAGATAATGTAAATAATCAGATTTTGATTCAAAATGAATCACAATGATTTCTAGTGTGAATATAAATTCTATATAATGTATACTTAAGTTAGTAAAATTTTAAAAGTGAAATTTTAAGTGATTTCGATGATTTTGAAAATCGCTCGAATTTATCAACGAGTTAAAATAGCCTTCTGAGGCATAGTTTCAGAATTAGGCAAAACCAATTCCATTGGATCCGTAATAGTTAATTATTATCGGATTTTAATTTTCGTAGCGTTTGGATTTAACGTTTGCTCGTACGGGTGAGAAACGCGTTGAAATGAAAATCGATAATTAATATATTAAATCGATTCAAAACGCTATCTTCCACATATGATTGAATTAGCCTCCGAAACATGTTCCATTGTGTTCAGAATATGGGTAAAACCTTATAATCGACTGACGGCATGTCTGATTCGGAGTTCATTTGAAAATATTGTGTAAAGGTGGATTTAATATTAAAATAATATTAACAAATGTTTATATATTCACGTTTTTCACAGTAACCCTAGTCTATATTTCGGCCACCGCTAGAGGCATTTTCAATGGCCGAAACACATCAAAGTTCATATCTAATTTGCGATCAATCCATCACGTAATAGCAATATCTTCTAACATGAAAAGGGAAGAGCTCAGTAAGCTCGTGAGATCCAACTGTTAGGATCTAGTATGGCGGTGAGGATCGACGGCAAATCAGAAGGGAAAGTCATGTGTTCGTGCCCAAATCTTGGAGCCATGGGTGAACCGAGCTTCGCCTCGCTCTGGCCGTAGGTGGAGTTTTCGAGGGGCTTCAGCGTCGAGATATTGGATCGTCGCGAAGTGGAGTAGAGGAGGAGCGACACTCAAGCCCTAGGTGGGTGGCGATGGGTTGTGCGCGATTCTGGAACGAGCGTGGGAAGACGATGCGGCCATGATTTGTATGGTAAAATATGTAAAAAAAAAAGAAATTTTGTTTTAATTAGTAATTGAAACTTATAAAGTTCATATCTATTGCATACGTTGTCAGATTTCGACGAAACTGGCGATGCCGGAATCGCAGCGACGCGATCTACGCGCTGCAGCAATTCCGAAGATGATTGGAGCAAGTGGAAATTTTAGATTAAATCGAATGGTTCGATTTAATTTAAAATTTAAGACGCTTGTCGAAACTCAAGGTGAGTTTATCTCACTCACATCTGGAATGCTAGTTAGTTTAAATAGTTAATATTTAAATGATTGCTTGATTTGGTTGAATGTGATAATTATTGTCAGATTGGATCGAATTTATTGGTTGTGCTAACATTTATGGATGTAGGGAAAAATGTTGGAGGGATCCAACTGGATTCCTCATAATATAGAAATTATTTTCGCAATTGATAATGTATTTTATTTATATATTGTGATAGAATAATTTTGAAAATTAAATTGTACCGTGTTATGACTGGATAAATAAAATCTGGGATTTTAAAGTACAAATAAAGTAAATCTGAATTAATAAGAAACGAAGAGGATTTTTGAGTAATGAATTTAAGGAAATTAAATTCAGGAAATTGGTTTGGAATTTGAAGTGTTTTTGAAATTGTGATTTAAAATGAAATACGGAATGGAAATTTATAAACTGGGTTTATAAATGAAATGGAATATTTATCGGGGATAAATATTGAAGATATAGATTTCCAGAGGGAATTTCTATAAGAAGTGCGAATTGTTTTAAAAATAATAGCGAGATTATTTTTAAAGGATGAGAAGTGTATTTTTCATGGAAACTAAGCATGTTTCAAAGAACAGCTTTCGAAGTATAAACTAGAAAGTTTTGAAAGGTGTTTTTAGAATATTTTATAAAATTATTATTTTTTAATTATTTTTAAGTGAAAGTAAATATTTATTCAAGTAATTATGGTATTTAATTATTTAAAAGGTAATCTAGTAATATGTTTTCTAAACGGAATTTAATATAAATATGGATATAATAACCTCATATAAAAAAGGAATCTTTGGTTTAAGTTACTTAAGAAACTTTTATAGATTTCAAAAGTACAATTTGAATAAGGAATTTAGTAATCATATTTTAAATATATTTCGAAAGTGATTTCCAGGAAATTGGAGATGTGTTTAAAAATAAAAAAAGGTTTATTTTTAAAGTGTTGGAAAAAATTTACGGGATTTAAACGTAAATTCGAATTGAGATAAATCGAGCAGGATTTATAAAAGGATTCTTTGGTTTATTCTGAAATGAAAGTGTATTTCCCTGAAAAGCCAAGTACGTTTTAAAGCAGATTTTTAAGTAAAAGTTAAAATTTTTAAATTTGATTTTAAAAGAATGTTTTTAAGAAAATTCTTATTTAAATTGTAAAAATTTAAAGATAAATATGTACTAAATTAGTTATAGTAATAATTATTTTAAAAGGGGTAATTGGTATTACGTTTAAAAGAATATTATTAATATTTATATTTTATAACATGCTTTTATTTTAAAGATAATTAGTTAAAGTTTTATTTGAAAATTGTATAGGATTTTGTAACCCTTCTTGTAGAATTTAGTTTAACTGAACTTTTATTTTAAAATTAGCTTATATTTTATAAAGTAGTTTTGCTTTAAATATTTTTAAATATATTTTAAGGTATATTTAGAATAAAGTGATCTAATGTTTAAAAATCTAAAGTATTTGGACTTGGTTATTTTCAGTGGAAATAGAAAATGTTGGGAATTTTATTCCGTAAAAAGGAAGATGGTTTGAAAACTGTTTTGGAAAGGGTTGAAATTGGGAATATATCTTGTGAAGATATTTTGAGGAAAATAAATAATTTGGGAAACCAGTTATTGTTTGATGGATATTTGTGAATGTTAATTGATAGTTAAATAACTGACTATCAATGTTGGCCAATGCGTTGATCGTTTCGAAGAGACGGAGATCGGGATTTATTTCTCGAAAACCACTTCGAACTGGTTTGTACGTTTTTGTGTGGAAAACAAGAGTTTGGATTCGAAGATGGAGCAGTGAAGTGCAAGGGCTAGTCGCTACTAATCCTGAGGATGATTCCAAAATGGATGTCGTAGGAGTAGTGCCTTCGGTTCCGTTCAAACCTGGGACGGACTTGTACGGATGAATGCTTTCGAAACATCGTCAGGTGGATGATGGGAATTCAAAGTAAAACGTTCTAAAAAGGTAACGCTTAGCCTCAAACCTCATCAACCGGGAATGACTGACAATCAGGGGTTATGCAGCAAGGCTAAGTCGGTGGCACCCATTAGGGCGACGTCATCCCTGTCTAGATGTCCCTTTTTATTCGGCTTAGTAGTGCGGTTGCTGATCCCAACTGTGGGGTGATCTTACTCAGGATTATCCAGTAAAGGGTAGTCTCGGCCTTGTGTTGCAGGGGATTGGGAGTAATCATCGGCACGGTGATCTAAGCCACGTACTGTGACAGGTGGCACCCCGGTGCGTTGTTATTAGTTGAAAATCCATTCTCCCTACGTGCCTTTACGATTTTGTTTGTATACCTATTAGCTGGAATTTAATAGATGTAACAATTTCAGCTATTTGAATAAGTATTTGTGTATAGACACTATTATAATATCAGAGGATTTTGATAAAAATGTTTTGGCTATCGTAAGGTAAAAACCCGACATGTTTATTTGTGGCGTGGTCTTACGAGATGTTTTTGATTTCAAAGGATTTGAAACTTTAATAATCAATTTGGGTGTATTTTTCTTACGCTGGTATTCCAGACTGACTCAGGTGTTATTTTATTATAATGCTCGGGTCAGACCGAGTATTATAGATTACAGAAAGGATGCTGTGGAGCTCAGGAAAGGAGCTGGAGTCCAAGACGTTTTACCGTATTTGTTTATATCCGCTGCTGTGATTGTTTGTAATTGTCAGGCTGGTAATTGTTGTTTGTTTGTGATACTCCAATGGTATATTGTATAAAACAGATATAGTTTTCATTTTGTTTAAAGATCTGATATTATGTATTATATTTTGTTCCGCTGCGATTGTGAGATTCTGTTATTGTTTAGTTCCTTCTTTCTTCTTTCTTCTTTCTTTTCCCTCAACTATCTAGCTTTTCCGGCACTCGAGCGTCGGCATATTATTCTGTGGTGTATTTTGTGTCGATTTTCAAGGGTCCAGAAGGGCGGGTCGTGACAATGGTATCGGAGCTTAGGCTGGCGACAACCTAGGCTTGGTGGGGAAATGACTCATTATAAATAGAATCCATAGTACTCTAGAATGAGTTGTGTGTAATAATAGATATGAGCGCGTACTTGTTAGTGAATATAAAAACTATTTTATATTGTGTTGACTTATCGGTTGAGCGTTTATGAATTCTTGTCGGTACGGAAAGTACAACCGTATCGATAGGGGTTTCTAAACTCTTAAACAAGATAAACTGACATAGTATTGTTTTTAAAGTGGGTAGATGAAATAATTTTACCCAAAATTATATTTTGATATAAAAAATAATTTTCTAAAATTATTATATATATTTGGATGATTGGGTGTTAATACTATAATCAAATAAGAACCTAAAATTTGATCTAAAATTTAAATTGGTTTATAACCAAATAGAATTCTATAACTATGATTTATCCAAAAGAAGAATAACTAAAATTTGATTTAGACCAGAATTTAAATCCTGGAAATTTTGAAAAGTGTTTAAAGTGTATTTAAACAAAGGTTTGGCAATCTTTGGAAATGGTGGACATGTTTTCCAAAAATTTGAAGTAAATAATGGAGTATTATTTTGGGAAATATTTTTGAATGGAAATTGTTTAAAAGGAATTTGTGGAAGTAAAGAAGTACTGAACTCACTTCAGTCGCTGGAAAATAATCCTGATGATGATGGCCACATCATCAGAATTCATTTTCGAGTTTCTAAAGTGATGGATTGTTACAGTGGAGATTGGTTATGATATTTGTTTGGACTTATTAGGATACAAGTTGTTTTATGATTTCAAAAGGGAAATTTGTTTTGGTAAAAACAAGTTGTTTTAGAATCCGAAGATTTGATTTGATATACAATTATTATTTAAAAATGGTTTTGAATAAAACAGGGCAATCGAATTCTAGGAATTCTATTTAAAAATGTAAAAGATAAAAATGAATCAACTATTGAACCTATTAAGTGAAGTTGATTTAAATAAGAAGGGAAAATGAAATTTTAATCCTGGAATTAAAATTTAACTTGAGTAAATGGAAGTGAATAAAATATATTTGCATTTGACTCAAGATAAGTTAAATATAAAATAAAATTTAAATTGAAATTGAATTAGATTGAATATAAAGTTGAAATGTAAAATGACTATAATTGTGTAATGAAATTTATACCCTTAAGCTATTAAGTGATATATATATATATATATATATATATATATTTGTAATTGTGATTATAAGATGAAAATGACTCAAATGAGCAATATATGCTTAAAAGTAAATAAGTTAGGGAACATATGGATAAAGAAATAAATTGTAAACCAAAATAAAATGGTTGGCATTTTATGTGAAATTCAAAACTTGATCCTAAATGAAATATAAATTGGAATAAGGTGAAGAGAAATATAAAATGTGATGGACTTAGTATAGTAAATAAGTTTTGAACTTGTATATTGAGAAATAAAATTTAACTGAAATTTGATTGAAGTAAAAAAAGCAAAATAAAACCCAGTTCTGGTTTAGAATAATTGGAATGGTTATGTTATTAATAAATTCAGAAATGAATTGAGAAGGTGGATAAATTTAAAATGGATCGAGTAAGTAAACAAATTAAATTAAAATTTGTAATGGATTGGAATTTGATTGAATAAGAATCAAATTAAAATGGAAATAAGATTAAGGTGAGAAGAAATGGAGTTATTTTGTTATTGAAATAACTTAAGCAAATTGGAAAATGATTGTGGTCGGGCTTTATAAGGGGTTTTGAATGAAATTTGTTTAGATAACAAAATTTTAATGCAAGTGAAAGGATTTTAATTTCTTATCGTGATGAAATAAGAATGTATGTGTTGTAAATAACCCAGAATTGAATGATATTAATATAAACTTAAGTTGGATGATTAACTTGAAATGAGATAGGGATTTGATTTAATAATTGTGATGAAGTAAAATTTTGTTTAGGTTATGAATAATTCCGAATAATACCCCCAAATCAAAGTGGCGCCACCGTATCAAATCACAAAAGTAATAGAATGGTTTCCGATGGAGCATGCTCGATGAAAGGGTGCGACCCTTTGCGTAGCCCGGTATAGCTCCTGTTTTAGTCATATATGCCAACTCACGGGAGTTGGGTCCACGTAATATACCTCGAGAACGTCGCCACCATCCTACTTCATTTTGGAATCTCCACCGCGTACACAGTTGTTAAAGTGGTTTTCGGTATTGGCCGGCTATAAGACAATATCCTATCCCGGTCTCTTTAACAACCATTCGTTATTATAACCCGTAGTTATAACTTTAAAACAATATTTTATACTTCAAAATAAAATATCATTTCAACCCAAATCTTTATCAAAACAAAGAATAAATCATTTCCAAACCATTTGAATATATCATCATACCATATCTTTCAATTCAAATATTTATCAAAATAAATATCAAGTCATTTCTAACCATTACAATATATTAAATTATCATATCCTTTCAAAACTTCCTTTCAAATCATTTTAATATATCAAAATATCATAACCTTTCAAAGCTTCATTTCCAAAATATCATATCCTTCAAAACTTCCTTTTAAATCATTCAATATCAAAATGTCATATCTTTCAAAACTCCATTTTTCAAATCATTTAATATCAAAATATCATATCTTTCAAAACTTCGTTTCAAATCATTTTAATATATCAAAATATCATATCTTTTCAAAACCACATTTCAAATCATTTTAATATACCAAAATATCATATCTTTTCAAAACCACATTTGAAATCATTTTAACATATCAATATAGTTATATTTTTTTCAAAACCACATTTCAAATCATTTTAATATACCAAAATATCATATCTTTTCAAAACCACATTTCAAATCATTTTAATATATCAAAATAGTTATATTTTTTTCAAAACCACATTTCAATCATTTTAATATATCAGAATATCATATCTTTTCGAAACCATATTTCAATCATTTTAATATATCAAATAGTTATATTTCAAAACAAATTACTTCATTTTAAATCATAAAATGACGTTATTACATTTAATAATTAAATTATTAAATTCCAAAATTTAAGCTTTTCAATGTTCATTTATGCACTTAAATTTATTAAAACAATGAAAATTCAAGTTCCGCAGCATTTGAAAAATGCTACAGAAAATTACATTCAAAACAATTCAATTTAACAAAAGACAGCATTTAAAATGCTGTTAATTAACTTCAAATATTCAATCGAATTTCACAAACACTTATATTTTTATTTAGATCATTTTTAACTTATAAAATCATACATTTTCATATTTATAAGCATCATTTAATTTTTCTTAAACTCGTGATTTTATAAAGTTAAGTTTCCTTTCAAAAATCAATATTTATTAATAATTCACTTATTAAATTTCAACATTCAAATTTAAATTCATTACATTAAATTTCAACTTAACACTTAAGTTTAAAATTTCAAATATAACTTAATTCCATTTTATTTAACTTAACTTAAAATTTCACTTTTAAACCAAATTCATAAATTCTAATTTAAGTTATATTTCCAAATTCAACTCAATATTCACTCATTAACATTTTAACTTTATTCAAAAATCATTAATATGTTATACAAATCATTTTAAATTAACTTAAAATTCAAAATATCATAAATTTATCGTATTTTCAAAGTTAAATTAAATTCCATTAAAAATTAAATCAAAATTTCCAAAATAACTTACATTCAGATTTTCTAACTTTTCCATAATTTATTTAACTTATAGATTTCCAGAAAATCAATAATACTTTACAAAAATTATATTTTTATTTGATTTTAAATCAAAATATTATAATAGTTAAATTTCTTAAATATTTTAAAAATTTAGAAAACATATTTTAACTACGGGCCTGTATATAATTTTCTACGCTAGGTAAAGTGGTACGGGTAATATATCATTTCAACCTGTAATTTACAAAGAAAAATCCGGGTTTTATCATTTCAAACCCGCAGTCCCAAGTAAATAAAATAAGTTGAAAATCGTTCAGGCCTATCATTTCAGCCCATAACGATTTTCCCCTATTCTAAAGTCCGTTCGGGTATGTATCATTTCAACCCATAGTGATTCTAATCTAAAGGGAACTTGCAGTGTGATAAACTGATAAAAATAGCAGAACAACATAATATAGCAGTAACATATGTTATAACAGGTGATTAAGCATGAGTGAATATCATAAAATCATAATATAGCAGGTGTAACATGATAATGCATTTTACAGATTCAAAAGGGGTCAATTTACTAGTTATATATGTACATATTGTCTGGTGAGAATAACTTACATGTTCAAAGCTGGAGATTGCTGCCAAAGCACACATACCGACACTACGAAGGCACGAAAACACGGATACGACAAGAGAGTGGAGAGCCAAAGCTAATAGCCTTGTTCAAACATTTACACAAAATAATACAAATATATGTAAGTTTCAACACGATTTAAACATCAAATAACATTAGAATTCAAAGCCCAAAACAACATCGAATGAATTGCACTTGTTCTCAACTTCACATACTTCAGTTATGAACTGAAATAGCATAGCCAAGGCATGGATTTAGGTCTAGTTCGGGTCCCTATAGGGTTGTCCTACACATAGGTTTGAATTGTGAGTGGGAGTTACAAGTAGAGAAGGCAATGGAATACAAAGGGTTCTAAGGCAAATGGTGTGCTTTTGTTGCACCATAGGGTTCGGCCCTCAAGCTTTAGGGGCATGGCCAGGTGTCCAGATGGTGATGAGTGATGTGGCAGAGGGTGGTGGTCAGATCTGGGCTGGTGGTGGTGGAAGTGGCGGCTAAAGGAAGGTGAAGGTGGTGCTAGCAAACTAGGCTTGGTTTGTGTGAATAGGTGATGTATTTGTGGATTTTGGCGATGATCTTCACCTTGGGTTGGCTCGGCCTGAAATGGAGAGGTAGTAGGATGGGTGATGGTCAGAGGAAGGGGATGGTGGAGGTCAGGTCAGAGCTGGAGGAGGAGGATCCAATCAAATCTAGATGAGAACAAGTGCAAAAATCAATGTAAACAAGGAAGAAGAATAAGAAAAGTTGAAAAATCATTACCCAAACTCTTCTCAATAGCCATGGCCGAATTTTTTTTGTTTCAGAAATGAAAATGAATGTACGTGAATAGGAAATAGCGTATGTAGCTGAAATATGTGGCTAATAAATAAAAAAACTGTCAAAGAGTAAATGAAGAAACGGTAAAAGAAACGACTTAGGAGGTGAAACGACTTTACGTTTTAAAAGCTTTTAAAACCTTTCAAATTTCCTTAATTTATTCATATAAGTTTACATTACTGAAAGCAATAATAATTCCAGTCAAAATTTCAAAAATATAACCAAAATATAAATATATATAAGTATTTATTAATTATATAGGGTTAAAATGAGAAAATAGCACAAATTTGCAAACTAGTCTAGAAAAATGGAAAATAAACAGAATGAGCTTTGGAAAATTTATATGGACTTGTAAAAATATTTATAACAAAGATAATAAAATAAAATAAAATGCATTCACAAATAAATATATAAATTTTAAATTTAAATATAATTTAAATGAAGAAAATAGCAGAAAAATGGAAATCACGCTTTAAAATTTGGAAATAAATTCAACAAGCTTTGGAAAAATTCAAACATCACTTTAAAATATTTAAAAGAAAAAATATACTTAAAATAAAATATTAACACATAAAAATAATTATTTTTAAAGAAAATAAAAAAATATTTAAACAAATTGCTTAAAAATCCAAACAGTGTCCAGAAATTACAAATAAATCACCTTTGACTTTGAAAAATTGTGTACTTCATTTTAAAATTATTATAATTCAAAAATATATATACAATAACATAAATATACAAACTAGGATAAGATATATCAAGTAAAATATCATTTATATAAATTAAAACAAAGAATATTGTTAAATAACTTAATATACACAATATTGAAAACAATATAACTTTCACAATTTACATCTGTTTTCAACGAAACGAAAAGCAGTGTTTATGTTATTTCATCTATTTTCATAATAAAAGATAAAATTTAAGATTTAAAAATGATTTTAAATTTTAATTTTAAAAGTCAAAGTTTAAACAATTTGAGTAGAAATTCACCTTTTTAGTAAAATGTCCAATTTAAACTATTTTGAACTATAGATCACTTAATAGTCAGCATTTATATTTAAAATGAAATATTTAAAATAAAAATAAATTTAAAATAATTAAAATAAAAATAGAGTCAAATTTAAAATATATAAGCAAAAATCTAGGGTTGTTACACCCTCCCCCACTCAAAACTTTTCATCCTCGAAAAGGGATGAGGTACGGAAAAGCACAGAAAAAGATAGAGTCAAATAGGATTAAGATAAGATGACAAGAAGGTTGAAATTATACCTGATAAATGTTGTTATAGGTAAGTTTAATAAGGTGGAGATGATCTTTCCAAGATTCTCCAAAATTAAGAACACAAGCACGAAAAAGGTGGATTCAAAATGATTACCAAAGATTATCAAAGATTATAGAAAGATTTCTAAACGGAAAGATTATAGAAAGATGCCTATACCAGTCTGTAGGAAAATAAGGGTAATAAGGACAACAAAAAGATAGTTTGAAAAAAAAAATAAGGAAATAAATTTGAAAGCATGGAAATTTCAACTTAAATAGAGAATAAATCTTTACATAAGTTAAATAAATCTTAACTATCCCAAATTTCATTATCTTATTATCCAATCATCTTAAATTGACAATTTTTAAAACCATGGGTTTGAAAAATAATCATTTATTACACTCACAATGTACTTAATAAATTTAATTCTTCTTTATTCCTAATTTAAATTTAAATTTATTCCTCTCAATATATTTATCACTTATGTTAAACATACTTACACTTATTATAACTGCTTTGATTTATTCTTAGTTCTTTTAACATTATTTCATTGTAAGTTATTCAATTACCCTTGATTATATTTACCTATGTTAATCATTTTATAATTGAAATTTAAGTGTATAACATTTATTATAACCACTCAAATTTTATTTATAAAATCTTTTTATATTGTATATTATCCAATTACATTGTTAACTTCTGAAATTAAGGTGTGTTATATTTGAATGCAATTATATTATACAAATAAAACTTTCCAATTAAATCATTTCATACTTGAATATTCATCCAAGATTTTGATTTTCTTTTTATAATTGAATTGAAGAATTAAATTTCCGATTTCTTCAAACCATTTAGAGATAAATAAATGTATGTACATAATTTATCAAATCAAATTTTAATCATATATCTATATATTATAAATCAAGTCATATTTTAGAAATTCAAATCAAATAAAATCCCCCAAAACAAAGCTGTAGCAAGACTACAGAACAGTCTCTTAACTTCGAAACTCGAAAATGAACGTCGATGATGTCGCGATCATCACCGAAGTTATTTTCCAGCGACAAAGAGAAGAGCACTTTAAAATTCTTTGGAAACAAATTTATATTTGAAAGTACCTTAAATAATATATCCCCTTTTAAAACTTTAAACCAAAGTTCGAAATAATCGAAATTTAAATTCTCAAATTCCTTGTTTTAAATTCATTTCAGTTCCCAAATAAATTTATAAACAACTATCTATAAATTCATTTATAGAACAATAAATGATAAATTAAGTATTATCATTTCAAACAATCAATTTAAATCAGTTTATTAAGTTCCATAAATTTACTTATATATCAAAATTTTATTTCACTAACCAAATTTTAAAATAATATTGTGTCAGTTTGTTCGGTCAATGTGTTTTAGAAATCCTATCGAAAGCGTTGATCAGACGAATCGATCGGAAAGCCAAATCAACATCAACAACTTAAACAACACAATATATAAAACAAAACATAGATATACAAGTACAAATCAAAATGTTTGGAAGAATAGATTGGAAATAAAAGACAAGATGATTAAATAACAAAATAGGAAGGTGGATTAGCTTAAATAAATCGCGGGCAACCTTAACCGGGTCAACCGTGACTTAAATAATAAGATCAATGTGGATTTTCTAGGGCAAATCTACATTCGATATCAAGAGTTAGAGTTTGGAATAACAAAAGATATTAGCATCTAAACCAAGGATAGATATAAATCTCTAGTGAATCGATGCTAATTGTAAAGGAGTTTCACCCTTTTACAATTCAATTTTTGGGATTGGCGGGACTGCCAACTCATTATAAAGATCATTTTGAAGTGGAGTTATGGGATACTCCAGAATCAAAAGAAGATGAATAGTGAAGGACACGAATGGATTTTGGAACCGCAGGGAACGTTCCAAAGTTCAAAGGGATCGAGTCAAAAAGGAAGAGATTCAAACTCGAATGAAAGTGATTCTATAAATACGTTCACTCCATATGCATAGTTTTGCCTAGAGCTACCAAAGCTCTGATACCAACTGTGACGATCTCATATTTCAACCATTCTCATCAATTATAAGTGTATAGGTAGACACACATGTCAGAATTGAATTGTTCAAAATACCGCGTTGTAAATAAAAATTTGGCAAATCTCAGAATATACAGTAAATAAAAATCACAGATCACAAACACAGAGTAATAATAATGCAACGGAAGTAAAAGAAATAGTAGTTCATGAAGCTACTGTATAAAAATATCAGAGTCACATAAAATACAACATAAGAAATAAAGTACAAAGGAAGTCTCACTACATAGAAGTCTACTAATACAAGAGCTGAAAGGAACAACAGACTGCAAAAGATAAAACTTGACAAGTAGATAATCTCCAGCGATTTCAATCTCCAGAAAGTGGAAATCCAAATCTGTGAATAACTCAGGCTGACCTGAGCGTAAATAAAATACAAACACTCGAGTCAGGACATAAATACTTATACAACGTAAATCAACTCAAGTGAACTGTAGTAAAGGTACAAGTAACTTAGAAGATGCTTGGGACGGCCCATCCTCTAAGGATCCCTTAAACTATTTACTATGTAGTATATTGTGCTATATACAGTAGTGTCTAATCAATAAAGTATAATCATATAGAAAATAGCATTAAGGGGATGGTGAACCTTAACGCGGTCGGATCTTTAAAACCAAAATCGTAGTGGGCTCGATATAAGGATATGACAAGGCACGCGAGGCAATGCCAGGGTGGATACACCGTTTGCACTCCCGGACCGGTGGTGACGGCAAGCCAGCAGCTTCCGCCCACCTCGAACAATACCCCCAAATCAAAGTGGCGCCACCGTATCGAATCACAAAAGTAATAGAATGGTTTCCGATAGAGCATGCTCAATGAAAGGGTGCGACTCTTTGTGTAGACCGGTATAGCTCATGTTTGTCATGTATGCCAACTCACGGGAGTTGGGTCCACGTAATATACCTCGAGAACGTCGCCACTATCCTACTTCATTCTGGAATCTCCAACGCGTACACAGTTGTTAAAGTGGTTTTCGGTATTGGCCGGCTATAAGACAATATCCTATCCGGGTCTCTTTAACAACCAATCGTTATTATAACCCGTAGTTATAACTTTAAAACAATATTTTATACTTCAAAATAAAATATCATTTCAACCCAAATCTTTATCAAAATAAAGATTAAATCATTTCCAAACCATTTCAACATATCATCATACCATATCTTTCAATTCAAATATTTATCAAAATAAATATCAAGTCATTTCTAAACATTATAATATATTAAATTATCATATCCTTTCAAAACTTCCTTTCAAATCATTTTAATATATCAAAATATCATAACCTTTCAAAGCTTCATTTCCAAAATATCATATCCTTCAGAACTTCCTTTCAAATCATTTAATATCAAAATGTCATATCTTTCAAAACTCCATTTTTCAAATCATTTAATATCAAAATATCATATCTTTCAAAACTTCATTTCAAATCATTTTAATATATCAAAATATCATATCTTTTCAAAACCACATTTCAAATCATTTTAATATACCAAAATATCATATCTTTTCAAAACCACATTTGAAATCATTTTAACATATCAATATAGTTATATTTTTTTCAAAACCACATTTCAAATCATTTTAATATACCAAAATATCATATCTTTTCAAAACCACATTTCAAATCATTTTAATATATCAAAATAGTTATATTTTTTTCAAAACCACATTTCAATCATTTTAATATATCAAAATATCATATCTTTTCGAAACCATATTTCAATCATTTTAATATATCAAATAGTTATATTTCAAAACAAATTACTTCATTTTAAATCATAAAATGACGTTATTACATTTAATAATTAAATTATTAAATTCCAAAAATTTAAACTTTTCAATGTTCATTTACGCACTTAAATTTATTAAAACAATGAAAATTCAAGTTCTGCAGCATTTGGAAAATGCTACAGAAAGTTACATTCAAAACAATTCAATTTAACAAAAGACAACATTTAAAATGCTGTTAATTAACTTCAAATATTCAATAGAATTTCACAAACACTTATATTTTTATTTAAATCATTTTTAACTTATAAAATCATACATTTTCACATTTATAAGCATCATTTAATTTTTCTAAAATTCATGATTTTATAAAGTTAAGTTTCCTTTCAAAAATCAATATTTATTAATAATTCACTTATTAAATTTCAACATTCAAATTTAAATTCATTACATTAAATTTCAACTTAACACTTATGTTTAAAATTTCAAATATAATTTAATTCCATTTTATTTAACTTAACTTAAAATTTCACTTTTAAACCAAATTTATAAATTCCAATTTAAGTTATATTTCCAAGTTCAACTCAATATTCACTCATTAACATTTTAACTTTATTCAAAAATCATTAATATGTTATGCAAATTATTTAAAATTAATTTAAAATTCAAAATATCATAAATTTATCGTATTTTCAAAGTTAATTTAAATTCCATTAAAAATTAAATCAAAATTTCCAAAATAACTTACATTCAGATTTTCTAACTTTTTCATAATTTATTTAACTTATAGATTTCCAGAAAATCAATAATACTTTACAAAAATAGTATTTTATTTAATTTTAAATCAAAATATTATAATAATTAAATTTCTAAAATATTTTAAAATTTTTAGAAAACATATTTTAACTACGGGCCTGTATATAATTTTCTACGCTAGGTAAAGTGGTACGGTAATATATCATTTCAACCCGTAATTTACAAAGAAAAATCCGGGTTTTATCTTTTCAAACCCGCAGTCCCAAGTAAATAAAATAAGTTGAAAATCGTTCAGGCCTATCATTTCAGCCCATAACGATTTTCCCTTATTCTAAAGTCCGTTTGGGTATGTATCATTTCAACCCATAGTGATTCTAATCTAAAGGGAACTTGTAGTGTGATAAACTGATAAAAATACCAGAACAACATAATATAACAGTAACAGATGTTATAACAGGTGATTAAGCATGAGTGAATATCATAAAATCATAATATAGCAGGTGTAACATGATAATGCATTTTACAGATTCAAAAGGGGTCAATTTACTAGTTATATATGTACATATTGTCTGGTGAGAATAACTCACATGTTCAAAGCTGTAGATTGCTGCCAAAGCACACATACCGACACTACGAAGGCACGACAACACGGATACGATAAGAGAGTGGAGATCCAAAGCTAATAGCCTTGTTCAAACATTTACACAAAATAATACAAATATATGTAAGTTTCAACACGATTTAAACATCAAATAACATTAGAATTCAAAGCCCAAAACAACATCGAATGAATTACACTTGTTCTCAACTTCACATACTTCAGTTATGAACTGAAATAGCACAGCCAAGGCATGGATTTAGGTCTAGTTTGGGCCCTATAGGGTCGGCCTACACATGGGTTTGAATGGTGAGTGGGAGTTACAAGTAGAGAAGGCAATGGAATACAAAGGGTTCTAAGGCAAATAGTGTGCTTTTTTTGCACCATAGGGTTCGGCCCTCAAGCTATAGGGGCACGGACAGGTGTCCAGATGGTGATGAGTGATGTGGCAGAGGGTGATGGTCATATCTGGGCTGGTGGTGGTTAAACTAGGCTCGGTTTGTGTGAATAGGTGATGTATTTGTGGATTTTGGTGATGATCTTCACCTTGGATTGGCTCGGCCTGAAATGGAGAGGCAGTAGGAAGGGGGTGGTGGAGGTCAGGTCAGAGCTGGAGGAGGAGGATCCAATCAAATCTAGATGAGAACAAGTGCAAAAATCAATGTAAACAAGGAAGAAGAATAAGAAAAGTTGAAAAATCATTACCCAAACTCTTCTCAATAGCCATGGCCGAATTTTTTTTGTTTCATAAATGAAAATGAATGTACGTGAATAGGAAATAGAGTATGTAGCTGAAAGATATGACTAATAAATCAAAAAAACTGCCAAAGAGTAAATGAAAAAACGGTAAAAGAAACGACTTAGGAGGTGAAACGACTTTACGTTTCAAAAGCTTTTAAAACCTTTCAAATTTGCTTAATTTATTCATATAAGTTTACATTACTGAAAGTAATAATAATTCCAGTCAAAATTTCGAAAATATAACCAAATATAAAATATATATAAATATTTATCAATTATATAAGGTTAAACTAAGAAAATAGCACAAATTTGCAAACTAGTCTAGAAAAATGGGAAATAAACAGAATGAGCTTTGGAAAATTTATATGGACTTGTAAAAATATTTATAACAAAGATAAGAACATAAAATAAAATGCATTCACAAATAAATAAATAAATTTTAAATATAAATATAATTTAAATAAATAAAATAGCAGAAAAATGGAAACTAGACTTTAAAATTTGGAAATAAATTCAATAAGCTTTGGAAAAATTCAAACATCACTTTAAAACATTTAAAAGACAAAATATAATTAAAATAACATATTAACGCATAAAAAAAATTATTTTTAAAGAAAATAGAAAAAGATTTAGAGAAATTGCTTAAAAATCCAAACAGTGTCCAGAAATTACAAATAAATCACCTTTGACTTTAGAAAATTGTTTACTTCATTTTAAAATTATTATAATACAAAAATATACATACAATAACATAAGTATACAAATTAGGATAAGATATATCAAGTAAAATATCATTTATATAAATCAAAACAAAGAATATTGTAAAATAACTTAATATACACACAATATTGAAAACAGTATAACTTTTACAATTTACATCCGTTTTCAACGAAACGAAAAGCATTGTTCAAGTTATTTCATCTGTTTTCATAATAATAGATAAAATTTAAGATTTAAAAATGATTTTAAATTTTAATTTTAAAAGTCAAAGTTTAAACAATTTGAGTAGAAATTCACTTTTTTAGTAAAATGTCCAATTTATACTATTTTGAACTATATATCACTTAATAGTCAGCATTTATATTTAAAATGAAATATTTAAAATAAAAATAAATTTAAAATAATTAAAATAAAAATAAAGTCAAATTTAAAATATATAGGCAAAAATCTAGGGTTGTTACACATTAGATCCGCAATAGTTAATTATTATCGGATTTCAATTTTCGTAGCGTTTGGATTTACCGTTTCCTCGTACGAGTGAGAAACACGTTGAAATGAAAATCGATAATTTAATATTTTAAATCGATTCAAAAAGCTATCTTCCACATATGATTGAGTTAGCCTCCGAAACATGTTCTATTGTGTTCGGAATACAGGTAAAACCTTATAGTCGACTGGCGGCATGTCTGATTCGGAGTTCATTTGAAAATATTTTTTAAAGGTGGATTTAATATTAAAATAATATTAGCAAATGTTTATATATTCATGTTTTTCACAGTAACCCTAGTCTATATTTCGGCCGCCGCTAGAGGCATTTTCAATGGCCGAAACGCATCAAAGTTCATCTCTAATTTGCGATCAATCCATCATGTAATAGCAATATCTTCCAACATGAAAAAGAAAGAGCTCAGTGAGCTCGTGAGATCCAACGGTTTGGATATAGTATGGCGACGAGGATCGGCGGCAAATCAGAAGGGAAAGTCGCGCGTTCATGCTCAAATCTTGGAGCCATGGCTGAACCGAGCTTCACCTCGCTCTGGCCGTATGTGGAGTTTTCGAGGGGATTCAATGTCAAGGTATTGGATCGTCACGAAGTGGAACGAGTGTGGGAAGATGATGCGGCCGTGATTTGTATAGTATAATATTAAAAAAAAAAGAAATTTTGTTTTAAATTAGTAATTGAAACTTATAAATTTCATATCTATTGCATACGTTGACAGATTTCGACGAAACTGGCGGTACCGAAATCGCAGTGACACGATCTACGCGCTGCAGCAAGTCCAGAGATGATTGGAGCAAGTGGAAATTTTAGATTAAATCCAATGGTTCGATTTAATTTAAAATTTAAAACGCTCGTCGAAACTCAAGGTGAGTTTATCTCACTCACATCTGGAATGCTAGTTAGTTAAAATTGTTAATATTTAAATGATTGCTTGATTTGGTTGAATGTGATAGTTATTATCAGATTGGATTGATATTTATTGGTTGTGCTAACATCTATGGATGCAGGGAAACAGGTTAGAGGGTTCCAACTGGATTCCTCACAATATAGAAATTATTTTCGCAATTGATGTTGTATTTTATTTATATATTGTGATAGATTAATTTTGAAAATTAAATTGTGCTGTGTTATGATTGGATAAATAAAATCTGGGATTTTAAAGTATAAGTAAAGTAAATCGGAATTAAAAGGAAATGAAGAGGGATTTTTGAGTAATGAATTTAAGGAAATTAAATTCAGGAAACTGGTTTGGAATTTAAAGTGTTTTTGAAATGTGATTTACAAGGAAACGAGGAATGGAAATTTATAAACTAGGTTTATAAATGAAATTGAATACTTTTCGGGGATAAATATTGAGGATATAGATTTCCAAAGGGAATTTCTATAAGAAGTGCGAATTTTTTTAAAAATAATAGCGAGATTATTTTTAAAGGATGGGAAGTGTATTTTTCCTGGAAACTAAGCATGTTTCAAAGAACAACTTTCGAAGTATAAACTAGAAAGTTTTAAAAGGTGTTTTTAGAATATTTTAGAAAATTATTATTTTTTAATTATTTTTAAGTGAAAATAAATATTTATTCAAGTAATTATGATATTTAATTATTTAAAAGGTAATTTAATATTATGTTTTCTAAAGGGAATTTAATATAAATATGGACCTAATAACCTCATATAAAAGGGAATTTTTGATTTAATTTACTTAAGAAACTTTTATAGATTTTCTAAAGTACAATTTGAATAAAGAATTTAGTAATCATATTTTTAATATATTTCAGAAGTGATTTCCAGGAAATGGGAGATGTGTTTAAAAATAAAAAAGGGTTTATTTTTAAAGTGTTGGAAGAAATTTACGGGATTTAAACGTAAATTCGAATTGAGATAAATCAAGCAGGATTTATAAAAGGATTCTTTGGTTTATTTCGAAATGACAGTGTATTTCCCTGAAAAGCCAAGTACGTTTTAAAGCAGATTTTTAAGTAGAAGTTAAAAGTTTTAAATTTGATTTTAAAAGAATGTTTTCAAGAACATTCTTATTTAAATTATAAAAATTTTAAAGATAAATATGTACTAAATTAGTTATAGTAATAACTATTCTAAAAAGGGTAATTGGTATTACATTTAAAAGAATATTATTAATATTTATATTTTATAAAATGGTTTTATTTTAAAGATAATTAGTCAAAGTTTTATTTGAAAATTGTGTAGGATTTTGTAACCCTTCTTGTAAAATTTAGTTTAATTGAACTTTTAATTTTAAATTAGCTTATATTTTATACAGTAGTTTTGCTTTAAATATTTTTAAATTTATTTTAAGGTATATTTAGAATAAAGTGATCTAATGTTTTAAAATCTAAATTATTTGGACTTGGTTATTTTCATTGGAAATAGAAAATGTTGGGAAATTTATTCCGTAAAAAGGAAGATGGTTTGAAAACTGTTTTAAAAAAGGGTTGAAATTGGGAATATATCTTGTGAAGATATTTTGAGATAAATAAATAATTTGAGAAATTATTTATTGTTTGATGGATGTCTGTGAATGTTAATTGATAGTTAAATAACCGACAATCAATATTGGCCAATGCGTTGATCGTTCCGAAGAGACCGGGATCGGGATTTATTTCTCGAAAACCACCTCGATTCGGTTTGTACGTTTACGTGTGGAAAACAAGAGTTCGGATTCGAAGATGGAGCGGTGAAGTGCAAGGGCTAGTCGCTACTAATCCTAAGGATGATTTCAAAATGGATGTAGTAGGAGTAGTGCCTTCGGTTCCGTTCAAACCCGGGACGGACTTGTATGGATGAATGCTTTCGGAACGTCGTTAGGTGGACGATGGGAATTCTAAGTGAAACTTTCTAGAAAGGTAACGCTTAGTGTAATGACCCGGGATTCTAGCAATAATATTTTAATAAATATTTAATCCAATTAAATAAAATGTAAACTTATCATTTTAGAATGAATAAGACTTTTGGAATATTTGCCATTTATTTATATAGATTTGTATTTTGAAAAGGAAATTTGATTTGAAAATTTACAATAAATCTCTCAATAGTATTTACAATAAAGTCTCTCGTATATAATTGAATTAAAATGCTTTGCCTTATTTACATTTGGTAAATATATATGTATGGATAATAATGTTTGAAATAGAATCAAATCCTATCAATATTAAATATAAGTATAAAATATAAGTAAAACATATGAATATAATTTAAATGTTGATAGTTAAAATAGAAAAAAGCAAGAATTAAGTGATTTGGTGTGCATACAACATAAGTTTAAAATTTGTAAGAACAAAGCAGAAAATGAAATCAGACAAAGTGTAGTATGTACATACAAAATATCTATATAGAGCAAAATATAACAATAGTATGTAAACAACTTAGGAAACCATGGCACTAAATGCCATCATCTCAGCCAAAAATAGGTCAATTCAAAATATTTAGAAAATCCGATCAAAACAAAACAAAACGAAGAAAACACTTGACCAGTTAAACCTTCCCTTATACATCCTGTTTTCTTCTATATATATGTATGCATCTTTCTATTTAGTTCGTTCAGTAAGGACTAAGAAAACCAGGGAAAAATATAGTCACCATCTTCATTTTTTCAAAACTGAGAACATCATTTAATTCAAACAAAAACAGTCAGGAATTCAAAGGCAGTTTCCAACTACAGGTTTTCAAAAAAAGAGAGAGGAAGTGTTCTCTGTTCATAGAATTTCCAGGTGAGTAAATATCAATTTTAAAGCTTTAAGTTTAATTAAAAACAATAAAGATGATTCACTGATTATATGGTGTTGTATGTGTTTCATTTTGAATATGGATCCGTGTTTATATACAGGTTGTTCTATGAATATATTGATCTCCTCTGTTATTAGTTACAGGATAGAATACTATTCAAACTCAAATTTATTTTCTTCTAATCATTGTTAAGATTTAATTTTTCAACAAAACAAGATGCTTAAACTTCAATCAGGATTTATAGAAAGCAGTTTAAAAATATTAGAGGGATATACTTCTGGGATCATGTTTTACAGGCAACAAGAACTATTTTGATAAATTTGATTGTTATAAAATATTAATTCAAGTTCATAACTTGAATCTTCAATGCAAAATAGGATTTTTAAAGCTAAAATGGTAATTTTTAGTTTTACATTTTACGAGCAGAGCAGTTCAATTTTGAACAAAATTTGCTTTTTCCCCATTTTTTGACAATCGAATCAATTTTAAATGTTGAAATTTGGTTTGAAGCTAGTATGAACATCTGTGATCTTGAGAAAATTGTGGAATAATTTTTCTATTGCATGAATTAAAGGAACGAGGTCGATTTAGGGCTTTGTTTTGAGTTTCTAGACATGTCTGTAACGAGGCGTGTACGTCTCCTATACGTGATCGAGTTTCACAAGACTCTGGAGAATGGTAGCATAGGGTGTTTTCATGGTGTGGATGGATTCTGAGCGTCTCCGGTGGCCTGAGCGACGGTTGCGAGGTGGTTATGTTGTTTGGGTTGAGCTACAGGTTTCGAGCAAAATGCTATTTTTCGATTTGAAATGCTTGGTGTCAATTTGAGTTTCGATTTCGTACGTAGGGTCAATTTGTGATTTTCCTGAGGTGATGGAGTTCGCTGGAGCTAGGGCGCATCATTATGCACGTATACGACGTAGTGGGTTGGTGTCAGTGTCGTTGTGGGGTGAGCGTCTCGAGTCGTTACTCGAGAAAGAGGATCATTTGCTTCGAGTTTAGCCCGAGTATCCGTGAGAGTTTCTAAAGCTATAATTTATACTTAAACTAAAACTTAACTACTGGAAATAAAAAAAGAAGAAGAAGAAGATGGAGTACGGGAGGAAGAAAGTGTCTCGGGGAAAGCTGGTGAGAAACTCGAAGTGTTACTCGAGTAAATCAGGGGGAGTTCTCGGGTTTTCAGAACTTCAGTATTATAAAAAAAAAGTAAAGTGTGTTTCAACAAGTTAAACATTGTCGACTTAATAAATGTTTAACAATTTAAGTTAAGACTTTAACACAAGTTTTAATTATTTTAGTTAATACTTTACAATGTTTAAACTCTTAATTAATTATTTTAATTAAGTAATTAATTTAAGTATAAAATTAATTAACATTAAAGTTTTATAGTTAATAATAAATTGATTTTCAAAGTTTAAAGAAGATTTTTAAAATGTTAATTAAGATGAATAATTAATATTAATTAAATATTTTAGAAGGTAATTAAGAATAATTACTTTATTATAGTAATTAGAGATAGGCTAATTAATGATTTAGTGATAAATAAATTTGTAATTAACTACTTAAAGTTAATTAATGAATGATTAGTAGTTAACTAATTAAGTAATTTAATTAAGAATTAATAATTGATTAATTAAGTAATTAGTGGTTAATAAATGGATAATTAAGTTTTATTAATTAATAATTAGGTTATAAATTAATAATTAAGGGTAATTAATTAAGTAATTAAGATTTAATAAATTGATTCAAAAGTGATTAAGTAATTAAATGACTTGAAATGGAATCGTTAATTAATTGATGATTAAACAGGGTTAAGTGATTAATTCTCAAGTAATCGATTTTAAATTAATTACAATAAGAATTAAAGATGTTTGCTTATGGATATTTGTATAAGTAGAATATCTGATTTTTGTGATATCTATTTGGTATATTCTGTGATGTCCTATGTTATGCTTTTGATATATCTATGAGATTGTGTACGATTTATCTGTATGTGAATTCAAAGTGTTGAATTAAGCTGTTTAAACTAATAAATAAATTTACTTTTAAAATGGCGTTTGGATTTCGATGAGACCGGGATCGGGTGACAATTATGATTATCCGAAAACCACATCGATCCAAATTAATGTTAGGTCGTAAATTCCCAAGTGAAGATCGGGATGGTGTTTCAGAATGCAAGGGTAATTGTCGTTAACTCTGAGGGTGATTCCAAAATGAGTGTAACGAGACAAATGCCCTCCGTTTCGTTCGAACCCGAAACGAACTTGTATGGATTGAATGCTTTCAGAACATCGTCAGGCGGACGATGAGCATTCTAAGAGATATGTTCTATTAAGATAATCGCAGCCTCAAGCCTCATCAACCGGGAATGGCTAAAATAGGAGATGTGCAGCAAGGTTAGGTGGGTAGCACCCAAGTAGGATGAGATATACCCCTGTCTAGATGTCCCTTTTTATTTCGGCTGTGTGGGCGGTTGCTAGCTACAACCACGGGGTTATCTTATTAGGGACTGTTCAGTGAGGAATGGTTCCGGCCTTGTGTTGTAGGGGGTCAGGAGTGATCCTCGATATGGTGATCTAGGCTCCGTACTGTGATGGGCGGTACCCCAGCAGCCCTGCCATTGTATGGAATCCAATTTCCAATAAGCGCCGTATGTTTTGATTGTGCCCAACTATGTTGGAATGTGAGATGTAAGCGTTTCATCTATTTTTGTATTTTACTTGAAAACCCTAGACACTATTATAATATCACTGGATTTACTATAAAATGTTTTGGTTAGCGTAAGGTAAAAACTTACCCGTATTTATGTGTGGGGAGTCTTACGTGATACCTCTATTTTCAAATGTTTTCAAAGTTAAATAACTTTAAAGTGTTTACTCATACCAGACCATGTCTGACCCAGAGTTTATTTCTGTTTTTCATAAACTCTTGGGTACTCAAAGTTTTATGAGTAGCCAAGTGATAGATTTTGGATAGTTGAGTTTCGGAGGAGCTGGAGTAGGAATCCAGACGTGTCTATATATCTATCTAGTTCCGCTATGTTAGTTGATGTATGTTGTATTTTGAGATGTATGTAGTGGAAGATGTACATATGAGTGTCATGTGTATGATATTGTGTAACTCTGGTATATGTAAACTATGTAATAGCTATGTGATGTATCATATTTTGTTCCGTTTCCGCTGTGAGAATCTGATGTTGTTATTCTATCTTTCTATCTTTTCTATTTCTATCCCTTTCTTTTCTTATTGATGACACGTCTTTCTATGAGTAGAAAGGCGGGTTGTCACAGTTGGTATCAGAGCATAAGTTGAGATAATACCTAGGCTCTGGATAATATCTATCTTGAGAGTGTGTATTTGTATTTTATATAATTATATACCTATCTAAATTTGTTGAGTTTCCTGGTTAGGTGACCAACATGAGTTCTAGAAGAAGAGGCGGAGGTAGAGGCAGTACCTCGACTGATAATGGACGAAGTCAAACTGCTAGTGAGGCCGTAGATCCAGTACCGCCTCAGGTTAGTTTTGCTGCTTTATGCAAGGACTTCATCAACCTTGGAGGTAAACCATTTAAAGGGTCAGAATCGATAATTGAGGTCCAAGCTTGGCTACGCTCTTGTTAGCGCATCTTTAAGAGTATGAAGTTGTCTGATGAGCGAAAAAGGGAAATGGCTTCATGGCAATTGCAGGGAGGCACATCAGCCTGGTGGGATGCAGCAGTAGCAAACATCTCTGAAGACGGCATTTCTTGGGAAAGATTTAAAGAGTTGTTTGAGGAGAAATTTATGCCAACGGCAGGGAAAACTCGTCTGTATCAAGATTTTCTGAATTTGAGCTAGGGAAGCATGACCATAGCAGAGTATGAGACCAAATTTAATGAACTTTCTTGCTACTGACCATGACTCATTGATACTCCACTCAGAAAGAACGAAATGTTTGTGCAAGGTTTAAGGCCGGAATTTCATGAAAAGATGACGGTGCATTTGAAAGGATCTTTTATCGATTTAATTGATATGGCTCTGAGATATGAGGATTTGATGAATAAGAGATCAGTGGCACGGGTAGCAGCATCGGGAGGGAATTCTGCTAATTCGAATAAGAGGAAGTTCGATCCCATTTGGAGGAAGCCGAACAAGAAAAATGGAAACAACAACGGACCTCGCAAATGCTATATATGTCAACAAGAAGGTCACTTGGCGAATAAGTGTCCCAGGAAAGTATTTCAGCAACAGCGGCAGCAGTCGCGTCAGAGTGGACCGGGTTTGTCTTTGGTTAAGAGATCTCTATGATTCAATTGTCATCAACCAGGTCATATGATCAAGGATTGCCCGCTTCTTTATAAAGCTCAGTAGAATAAGGTATTTGCTTTGGAAGGTGCACCGTCTACTTCATCTAAGTAAGGGAGTATTGGAAGGTACATTACTTTTAGATAGCAAGTATATTAAAGTTTTGTTTGATTCTGGTGCTTCTTTGAGTTTTTTTTCTTTAGAATCTGTAGAGAAGTCCTTTCTTACCCCTAGTACTGTTGACTGTCCCATCTTTGTATCTAATCCTATAGGAGGGGTGACCAAATTAGATATGATCTGTAAGGACTTGAGGATTTCCTATCTGTCCTATAGTTTTTCTTGTGACCCTTATGTGTTGAATTTTAAGGGGTTCGACCTTATATTGTGGATGGATTGGCTCGATAAGTATAAGGCTGTTCTAAATTGTGATGAGAGAACAGTTTCGTTGGAAACCGATTTGGGTAGAATTGCTAGAGTGATGTGTGATAATTCTAAAATTCACTTGAGTAGTCTTTTACATGGAACCGAGACTTCTCAAGAGAAGGTTAAAGATATCGATGTGGTCCAAGATTTCCCTAATGTATTCGAGGAAGTCAAGTGTTTGCCTCCACATCAAGAGATAGAGTTTCGCATTGATTTGATTCCAGGAGCAGTGCCGGTGATTCAGCCTAGTAGGAGGATAGCTCCTAGAGAGAGAGAAGAGTTAGCTAAGCAGACTCAGGATCTTTTGGAGAAGGGGTTGATTAGGCCCATTTTTTCTTGTTGGGGTTCTGCTGCGGTGTTTGTCACTAAATCAGTTGGATCGCTAATGTTCTGTGCAGACTATAGAGAATTGAACAAAGTAACTATCCATAATAAATATCCTCTTTCTCGTATTGATGATCTCTTTGACCAGTTGCTTGGAGCTTCTGTCTTTTCTCAGCTGGATTTAGCTTCAGATTTCCATTAGTTAAGGGTAGCTAAGGACAGTATTCCTTTAACTGCATTTAGGGGACCAAATTGTTTCTATGAATGGTTGGTTATTCTTTTCGGGTTAACCAACGCTCCTGCCTACTTCGTTGATCTGATGAATCGAATCTTTTGGGATGTGTTGAATAAGTTCGTTCTGGTATTCATCGATGATATTTTGGTCTATTCTAAGTCTGAAGAAGAGTACAAGCAGCATTTGAGAATAGTGTTGGAAACACTGAGGAGGCACGTTTTGAAGGTGAAGTTCTCTAAATGCCATTTTTGGAAATCGGAAGTCAAATTTTTAGGGCACATTGTTTCTGGTGAAGGTATCTCTGTAGATCCAGCGAAGGTCGAGACTATTCTGGAATGGAAGCAACCGAAGTCACCGACTAAAGTTCGTAGTTTTCTGGGATTAGCTGGCTACTACAGGAAGTTTATCAAGGACTATTCCAAAATTTCTTCGCATCTGACTAAGCTAACAAGGAAAGGAGCTAAGTTCAAAAGGACACCCCAGTGTAAAGAAGCTTTCCAAGAATTGAAGACGAGGCTAACCAGTGCACCAGTGCTAGCTATTCTGGATGGGAAAAGAAATTTGAAGTTTATACAGATGCCTGTATAGTTGTACTGGGAGCAGTTTTGATGCAGAATGGAAGAGTAATTGCGTATGCGGGTCGGCAATTAAAGCCACGTGAAAGGAACTACGCTATGCACGATCTTGAGTTGTTAGCCATTGTTTTTGCTTTGAAGATCTGGAGACATTATCTTTTAGGAGAGAAGTTTGAGTTATTCGCGGATCACAAACTGTTGAAATATCTTTTCTCTCAAAAGGATCTTAATTTGAGGCAGCAGCGATGGGTCGAGTTTCTGGCATCATATGATTTGGATATTATGTATACCCCAGGAAAGGCGAATGATGTGGCTGATGCTCTTAGCAGGAATGCAGTTTTGTTTCTTTTGGAAGTTTTTCCATCTCTCCAGGAAAGAATCATTAAGAAAATGGAGGATAGATCTTTTGAGGAACCGATTCTTGGAACCAAGGATGGTCGATATTCAGATTTCAAGGTGGATGATCAAGGTGTTTTGAGGATTAATGGTCGTTTGTGTGTACCTAATATCGATGGATTGAGGCAATAAGTCTTAGCTGAATGTCATCGCTCCAGACTGAATATTCACCCAGGAATCTCTAAGATGTATAAAGATATGAGAAGGGTTTTCTGGTGTCCGAGCATGAAGAGGGATGTAGCAGCTTTCGTTAATGGTTGTGCTATCTGTCAGCAAGTTAAAGGAGATTAGCAGAAATTAGCCGGTTTGTTGCAGCCTTTGGAAATCCCAGAATGGAAGTGGGAGATGATTTCGATGGATTTCATTGACGGTTTGCCTAGAAAAACGATGGAATATGGGTTATTGTGGATTGTTTAACTAAGAGCGCCCATTTAATACTGGTTAAGGCAACCCAAACTGCAGCTTCTCTGGCAGAGATTTTCTTGAGAGAGATAGTTAGATTGCATGGTGTTCCTGTCAGTATAATAAGTGATCGTGATCCTACCTTCGCCGGCAAATTCTGAGAGGCTCTACAATCAGCTATGGAAATGAGTTTGAGATTAAGTACAGCCTATCATCCTTAAACAGATGGACAGATGGAGAGGCTTAACCGAATTCTAGAGGATATACTGCGAGCTTGTGTTTTGGATTTTGGCGGATCGTGGGAAGACCATCTTTATCTAGTGGAATTCTCTTATAATAATAGTTACCAAGCAAGTATTAAGATGGCTCCTTATGAAGCTGTATATGGAAGACCGTGTAGATCCCCATCCTGTTGGATAGAGTCGAAAGATCGTCTTGTGCTTGGACCAGATTTGATTCGTGAAGCTTCTGCTAAAGTTGAGATTATCAAGAAAAGGATGAGAGCTGCTCAGGACCGTCAGAAGAAGTACGCAGATAAGAGAAGGAGACAATTGGAATTTGAGATTGGTGATTCAGTTTTTGTCAAAGTTTCTCCGATTAAAGGAGCAATTAGATTCGGAAAGTCGAGAAAACTTGCCCCGAGATATATACGACCATTTGAGGTATTGGAAAGGATTGGTGCTGTAGCTTATAGAGTTGAATTTCCAGAATGGATGTCTAGAATTCATAATGTATTCCATGTATCCCATCTAAAGAAATTTATGCATGATCCATCATTAGTTGTAGAACTAGTAGTCCAGGAAGTTTTGGAAGTCGAGCCGAATTTGACTGTGGTCAGGAATCCAGTTCGGATTGTTGATTAAGACGAGAGGCAACTCAGAAGCAAAGTAGTGAAGCTCGTCAAAGTGCAGTGGAGCGAGGATCCCAGAGATTGCACCTGGGAAACTCTGGATAGTTTTAAGAAAGCTTATCCAGATTTAGGTCCAGATAGCTAGTGATGTTTGTTAGCATTGATTGTTTGGTTGTTTGCTAATGTATGAATGATATGTATGTTTGAATGGTTGATATAAAAGCTTTTGAATTATATTTTGTTTTAAATTTCGAGGACCAAATTCTTTTAAGTGGGGAGGAATGTAACGACACGGGATTTTAGCAATAATATTTTAATAAACATTTAATCCAATTAAATAAAATGTAAACTTATCATTTTAAAATGAATAAGACTTTTGGAATATTTGCCATTTATTTATATAGGTTTGTATTTTGAAAAGGAAATTTGATTTGAAAATTTACAATAAATCTCTCAATAGTATTTACAATAAAATCTCTCTTATATAATTGAATTAAAATGCTTTACCTTATTTATATTTGGTAAATATATATGCATGGATAATAATGTTTGAAATAGAATCAAATCCTATCAATATTAAATATAAGTAAAATATATGAATATAATTTAAATGTTGATAGTTAAAATAGAAATAAAAAAAAGCAAGAATTAAGTGATTTGGTGTACATACAACATAAGTTTAAAATTTGTAAGAACAAAGTAGAAAATGAAATCAGACAAAGTGTATATGTACAAACAAAATATCTAGATACAACAAAATATAATATAGTATGTAAACAACTTAGGTAACCATGGCATTATATGCTTTTCCTCAGCCAAAAATAGGTCAATTCAAAATATTTAGAAAATCCGATCAAAATAAAACAAAAAGAAGAAAACACCTGACCAGTTAAACCTTCCCTTATACATCCTGTTTTCTTCTATATATATGTATGCATCTTTCTATTTTAGTTCGTTCAGTAACACCTAAGAAAACCAGGGAAAAATATAACCACCATCTTCATTTTTTCAAAACTAAAAACATCATTTAATTCAAACAAAAACAGTCAGGAACTCAAAGGCAGTTTCCAACTACAGGTTTTCAAAAAAAAAGAGGAAGTGTTCTGCGTTCATAGAATTTTCAGGTGAGTAAACATCAATTGTAAAGCTTTAAGTTTAATTAAAAACAGTAAAGATGATTCACTGATTATATGGTGTTGTATGTGTTTCATTTTGAATATGGATCTGTGTTTATATACAGGTTGTTCTATGAATATGTTGATCTCCTCTGTTATTAGTTACAGGATAGAATACTATTCAAACTCAAATTTATTTTCTTCTAATCATTGTTAAGATTTAATTTTTCAACAAAACAAGATGCTTAAACTTCAATCAGGATTTATAGAAAGCGGTTTAAAAATATTAGAGGGATATAATTCCGGGATCA
This sequence comes from Allium cepa, assembly GCA_030765085.1. Lineage (NCBI taxonomy): Eukaryota > Viridiplantae > Streptophyta > Magnoliopsida > Asparagales > Amaryllidaceae > Allium > Allium cepa. Next base: position 439,104,791 of record CM060943.1, read on the forward strand.
TATTTTACAGGCAACAAGAACTATTTTGATAAATTTGATTGTTATAAAATATTAATTCAAGTTCATAACTTGAATCTTCAATGCAAAATAGGATTTTTAAAGCTAAAATGGTAATTTTTAGTTTTACATTTTACGAGCATAGCAGTTCAATTTTGAACAAAATTTGCTTTTTCCCCATTTTTTGACAATCGAATCAATTTTAAATGTTGAAATTTGGTTTGAAGCTAGTATGAACATCTGTGATCTCGAGAAAATTGTGGAATAATTTTTCTATTGCGTGAATTAAAGGAACGAGGTCGATTTAGGGCTTTGTTTCGAGTTTCTGGACATGTCTGTAACGAGGCGTGTACGTCTCCTATACGTGATCGAGTTTCACGAGACTCTGGAGAATGGTAGCATAGGGTGTTGTCGTGGTGTTGGTTGGATTCTGAGCGTCTCCGGTGGCCTGAGCGACAGTGGCGAGGTGGTTATGTTGTTTGGGTTGAGCTACAGGTTTCGAGCAAAATGCTATTTTTCGATTTGAAATGCTTAGTGTCGATTTAAGTTTCGATTTCGTACGTAGGGTCGATTTGTGATTTTCCTGAGGTGATGGAGTTCGCCGGAGCTACGGCGCATTGCCGTGCACGTGTACGGCATAGTGGTTTGGTGTCAGTGTCGTTGTGGGGTGGGCATCTCGAGTCATTACTTGAGAAAGAGGATCGTTTGCTTCGAGTTTGGCCCGAGTACGCGTGAGAGTTTCTGAAGTTATAATTTATACTTAAACTAAAACTTAACTACTGGAAATAAAAAAAGAAGAAGATGAAGATGGAGTACGAGAGGAAGAAAGTGTCTCGGGGAAAGCTGGTGAGAAACTCGAAGTGTTACTCGAGTAAATCAGGGGGAGTTCTCGGGTTTTCAAAACTGCAGTATTATAAAAAAAAGTAAAGTGTGTTTCAACAAGTTAAACATTGTCGACTTAATAAATGTTTAACAATTTAAGTTAGTCTTAACACAGGTTTTAATTATTTTAGTTAATACTTTACAATGTTTAAACTCTTAATTAATTATTTTAATTAAGTAATTAATTTAAGTTAAGTATAAAATTAATTAACATTAAAGTTTTGTTGTTAATAATAAATTGATTTTCAAAGTTTAAAGAAGAATTTTAAAATGTTAATTAAGATGCATAATTAATATTAATTAATTATTTTAGAAGGTAATTAAGAATAATTACTCTATAATAGTAATTAGAGATAGGTTAATTAATGATTTAGTGATAAATAAATTTGTAATTAACTACTTAAAGTTAATTAATGCGTAATTAGTAGTTAACTAATTAAGTAATTTAATTAAGAATTAATAATTGATTAATTAAGTAATTAGTGGTTAATAAATGGATAACTAAGTTTTATTAATTAATGATTAGGTTATAAATTAATAATTAAGGGTAATTAATTAAGTAATTAAGATTTAATAAATTGATTCAAAAGTGATTAAGTAATTAAATGAATTGAAATGGAATAGTTAATTAATTGATGATTGAACAGGGTTAAGTGATTAATTCTCAAGTAATTGATTTTAAATTAATTACAATAAGAGTTAAAGATGTTTGCTTATGGATATTTGTATAAGTAGAATATCTGATTTTGTGATATCTATTTGGTAATTCTGTGATGTCCTATGTTATGCTTTTGATATATCTATGAGATTGTGTATGATTTATCTGTATGTGAATTCAAAGTGTTGAATTAAATTGTTTAAACTAATAAACAACTTGACCTTTAAAATGGTGTTTGGATTTCGATGAGACCGGGATCGGGTGACAATTATGATTATTCGAAAACCACATCGATCCAAATTAACGTTAGGTCATAAATTCCCAAGTGAAGATCGAGATGGTGTTTCAGAAAGCAAGGGTTATGGTCGTTAACTCTGAGGGTGATTCCAAAAAGAGTGTAACGAGATAATGCCTTCGGTTTCGTTCGAACCGGAACGAACTTGTATGGATTGAATGCTTTCGAAACATCGTCAGGTGGACGATGAGCATTCTAAGAGATATGTTCTATTAAGGTAATCGCAGCTTCGAGCCTCATCAACCGGGAATGGCTAAAACAGGGGATGTGCAGCACGGTTAGGTGGGTAGCACCCAAGCAGAATGAGATATACCCCTGGCTAGATGTCCCTTTCTATTTCGACTGTGTGGGCGGTTGCTAGCTACAACCGCGGGGTTATCTTGTTCGGGACTGTTCAGTAAGGAATGGTTCCACCCTTGTGTTGCAGGGGATCGGGAGTGATCCTCGGTACGGTGATCTAGGCCCCATACTATGTCGGGTGGTACCCCAGTAGCCCTGCCATTGTATGGAATCCAATTTCCAATAAGCGTCGTATGTTTTGATTGTGCCCAACTATATTGGAATGTGAGATATAAGCATTTCAGCTATTTCTGTATTTTACTTGAAAACCCTAGACACTATTATAATATCACTGGATTTCCTGTAAAATGTTTTGGTTAGCGTAAGGTAAAAACTTACCCGTATTTATGTGTAGGGAGTCTTACGTGATACCTTTTTTTCAAATGTTTTCAAAGTTAAACACCTTTAAACTGTTTACTCATACCAAACCCATGTCTGACCCGGAGTTTATTTCTGTTTTTTATAAACTCTTGGGCACTCAAATTTTTATGAGTAGCCAAGTGATAGGTTTTGGATAGTTGGGTTCGGGAGGAGCTGGAGCAGGAGTCCAAACGTATCTATATATCTATCTAGTTCCGCTGTGTTAGTTGATGTATGTTGTAGTTTGGTATGTATGTAGTGGCAGATGTATATATGATTGTCATGTGTATGATATTGTGTAACTCTGGTATATGTAAACTATGTAATAGCTATGTGATGTATTATATTTTGTTCCGTTTCCGCTGTGAGATTCTGATGTTGTTATTCGTTCTTTCTATCTTTTCTATTTCTATCCCTTTCTTTTCTTATTGATGATACGTCTTTCTATGAGTTGTAAGGCGGGTCGTCACACTTAGCCTCAAACCTCATCAACGGGAAATGACTGAAAATCAGAGGTTATGCAGCAAGGCTAAGTAGGTAGCACCCATTAGGGTAAGGTCATCCCTATCTAGATGTCCTTTTTTATTCGGCTTAGTGGTGCAGTTGCTGATCCGAATCATGGTGTGATCTTACTCGGGATTATCCAGTAAGGGGTAGTCCCGGCCTTGTGCTGTAGGGGATTGGGAGTAATCCTCGGTACGGTGATCTAGGCCACGTACTATGACAGGTGGTACCCCAATGCCTAGTCATTAGTTGGAAATCCATTCTCCCTACGTGCCTTTACGATTTTTTTTGTATACCTATTAGCTGGAATTTAATAAATGTAACAATTTCGGCTATTTGAATAAGTATTTGTATATAGACACTATTATAATATCAGAGGATTTTGATAAAAATGTTTTGGCTATCGTAACGTAAAACCCAACATGTTTATTTATGGCATGGTCTTACGAGATGCTTTTGATTTCAAAGGATTTTGAAACTTTAATAATCAATTTGGGTGTATTTTTCTCACGCTGGTATTCCGTACTGACTCGGGTGTTATTTTATTATAATGCTCGGGTCAGACCGAGTATTATATATTACAGGAAAGGATGCTGTGGAGCTCAAGAGAGGAGCTGGAGTCCATGACGTATTAGCGTATTTGTTTATATCTGCTGCTGTGATTGTTTGTAATTGTCGGGCTGGTAATTGTTGTTTGTTTTTGATACTCTGATGGTATATTGTATAAAACAGATATAGTTTTCATTTTGTGTAAAGATCTGATATTATGTATTATATTTTGTTAAGCTGCGATTGTGAGATTCTGTTATTGTTAGTTCCTTCTTTCTTCTGTCTTCTTTCTTTTCCCTCAACAATCTGTCTTTTCCAGCACTCGAGCGTCAGCATATTATTCTGTGGTGTATTTTGTGTCGATTTTCGAGGGTCGAGAAGGGCGGGTCGTGACAGTCCTATGCACCAACCAGAATTTAAAAATACAAAACGGAACAAATTAAAAAAAATATCAAAAGCTTTTATAGTACTAAAAAATATGCTCTCTCTCATATATATATATATATATGTATATATGCTCAGCGACTCATCATAGGGTATTACTCCCATATTAATAAAGAGTCAAACCCTACAAAGCTAAGGTTTATCGCTAAACCAAAGCTCTGATACCAGATGTAACGTCCCGCCTTTTTGTATGTTTTAAATCGACAATAAACCACACACGTCAGTCTTAAACCATACATAAGGGCGGATTATTATGGGGTAAATAAGAAAAAAGCAGAGAAAGAGAAAAAACAAAATAGAACCTTGCAACAGAACGATAAAATATAATAATCAAATAAATAGTTCATGAAGCTGTTTTACAAAATATTCGATTATACTTATACAATACATATCAGAGTTACACATACCAGAGTATAACAAATAATGCAGCGGAACAATGATGAAGTGGAATAATATAATAAATAATAATACAATCTTCGTCTTCGTCCTCCAAAAGGAAAGTCTTCAAATCCTAAAATACTCAGGCTGACCCGAGCGAATTGAAAAGACAAAACACTCGAGTCAGAACTAAAAGATCTTTATAACTTAAATCAACGGTAAAATATGAGTGGAACGACGTCAGAGATGTTTACGGGATTTGACATCTCCTATCCAGTGTCTAACATGAGTGCAGTAACTTACGAGATGCTCAGGATTCACATCTCCTAAGGATCCATTAAACTATTTACTATGTAGTAATATTTCTCTATTATAATAATTTCTATAGTAAAATAAACTTACTTTTAAATAGCGTTAAGGAGTGACCCAATATTCCCCTTAACAAGTAATAGTCCCAGTAGTCCATCCAATATCATAGTCCCTCCTGATCGGGAAGCTACCAGAGGATACTACATGGGCTATGGGAGAAAACCAAACTTGTACAAGGCTCGCTAGGGTAGGTGACACGACACAACTAGGCAACGCCAGGGTAGGTATACCAACTACTATCCAGACTGGTGGTAACGCATAGTGTGCAGCTACCGCCCACCTCGAGCCACACCTCCAAAATCAAAAACCAAAAGTGGCCACCAAATAAATCTCAAAATCAGAATATAATATTGAAGGAGTGTGACCGATAAGAGGGGCTACCTCACTGGCCCGGAATCGCTCCTATTTTAGCCACCTTATGCCAACTCACGGGAGTCGGGTCCACGTATATACCTCAAAGGAACGCCGTCACCAACCTACGTCTTTCTGGAATCTCCATCGCGTACACAGTTGTTAAAGTGGTTTTCGGAGTTGGCAGAAAGTATGACAATTTCCGATCCCGGTCTCTTTAACAACCAAACGTTATTATAACACCGCGGTCATTTTAAAATAATTATACCTCAAAAGCCAGAATATAATATCCATTTCAAAACCATATAAATACGATATCATTTCCGTTTTAAAAACTAAATCATTATGATATCATTTTAAAGAAATCCTAAATCAATATAATATCATTTTTATTTCAAATTTATCCTTTTTCCAAAATCGTAGCACCTTCAACTTTATATACTTCGAAACCAAACATTTGAAATATAACCTTTCAAAACATAATACTTCGAATTTCATAGCTTCTAAACCATAATTCCCAAAACTTAAATGGTTTGGATATTTAAACAGTATATATAAAATAAAATAGTTTGAATTTAAAATTTCTTTATAAAGTAAATAATTTCCTCGACTCTGCACTTTTATTCACCTTAAATTAAATCTTGATTCATAACTTTCAACTCACTTTCAGTTTCAATAAACTATTTCAATTGCAATATATTTCAAACTTGAGTATTAAACAATTTCAAAACTAAGGTTGGCAATTACGATTCAACAATTCAATGTTCTATTTTTAGTTTTGAAATAATTGCATAATAAATCCGTTTTCATTTAAATAAAACTCAAATTAAAAATAACCAAATATTTCCATCAATTTATTTATAATTGAAATATTCGTTTAATTCATCTTAAACAAAAATCCAGTTATAAAAATCACACCTTTAAAATCTCAATTTTATAAGATTTTAAAACAATATCATATTTATCTTCCCACCTTATTCTCATTTAAGTCATTATAACTCCAGAAATATAATTTAATTAAATACTTAACCATATTATATCTTAATAAAATCAAACTTTACTATTTAACTTATTACACTTTAAACCAATTTTATACATAGCTTAAAACCAAGAATTTAGCTATATATATATAAAATAACATTTATAAAATATCCAAATCCATATCTCATAAAACCATATATTACTTTAAAAAATCATAGAAATCATTTCAAAATATTTTTATATATAGACCACGGTGTCTGTATATAACTTTCTACCCTACGGTCAAGTGATACGGACATTTATCATTTCAATCCGTAATTTAAAATAAAAATATGGTTATATATCATTTCAAACCGCAATCCCGAATGAAATAAAATGCACAACGCAGTTTGTAACAATATAAATACAACATCCATTCATCCAATATCAACCATCAACCATTTATCACAGTCATCATCCAATTCAAACAATAACATCAATATTGAACAGATAATAAATAACAGGTATTTACTGGCAGTTTACATTCAATAATAAATTTAATAACACTTTAACTGGCAGTTTATATGCAATAATAAATTAAATAATAATTTAATTCAATAAATTAAATTTAACTGACATGATGATAAAAATATATCAAATAGCCATAAATAAATTTCCAATCACATTAGAAATTAATTTAACACACATAAAAAAATTTAGAAGTTGTGAGTGGGTTAAACACTCACTTTTTGAATTTAAATTGAATTTAAATCCAATTTAAACTGTAACAACCCTGTATTTTCTGATTATTGTAATTGTATATTTTAATTATTTTAATTTAAATTCCTAATTTAAAAAATTTATTTTATTTATTAAAATTAATATATTTGTTAATTTAAATATAAATGTTGATTTTGATGTGGATTAGAATTTCAAACATGCATAAATTGAATATTTCCAGAAAATGTTGATTTTGGTCAAAATAGTCAAACTTTGACTTTTAACTTAAAAATTTAAAAGTTTTAAATTTTAAATTTTATCTTTTATTATGAAAATAGATTTAATAACTTGAACATTGCTTTTTGTTTCGTGGAAAACGGAGTTAAACTGCAAAAGATATGTACATTTCAATTTTGAGTATAAATTGTTTATTTTGCAATTTTGTTATTTTAAATTGTATAAATTTTATTTTATTTGTCATATTTTATTTTAATATGTTTTAATATGTTATATTATGTATATTTTGACTTTTAAATATTTTTGAAATGATAATAGAATTTTTCTAAAATTTACTATGATGATTTCCTATTTTTAAAAGGCTGTTTTCCTTTTTCTGCTATTTTCTTCATCTAAACTATATTTAAATTAAAATTTATTTATTTATTTTTGTGATTTCCTTTTTATTTTGTGTTCTTATCTTTATTTATAAATATTTTTAAGTACATAAAAATTTTCCCAAGTTCATTGCACTTATTTTTCATATTTTCAAGACTAGTTGCAAATTTTGCTGTTTTATTTAATTAAACTATATATAATTAATAATTAATTAATTTATTTTTGTTTATTTACTATATTTTCGTATTTTAACTGAATTTATATATTTTTTCAGTTATATAAAAATTTAAAAAGGAATAATGAATATATGAAGAGTTTGAGATCTTTTGTATGCTTAGTCCTTTTGCATTCCGACCTTTCACTTTCCAAACTCCATTCATCAATGCTTTGGCCGTACCCTACTCCATCTTTCAGCCACATTCCTCACTCTTTCTCACAAAAATTTTATCATCTTTCTTGAGAAAAAAACTCATGGCCATTTGTTTTACAAAAATTTGGTAAATTCTATCATCTTTCTTCTTGTTTTTATGATTTTCCTATTGATTTTTGCATTGATCCTTCTTGTGTTTTGCTAGGCCTAGCCTCTACCACCACCACTACCATCCTCTCCACCATCATCTCCAACAGCTCATAAGCCTCTCCTCTAACCAAGACAGTATCCATGACCATCCGTTGATGTTGCACCACAAAATTTGCACAAAAGTTCCACCAAACTAGCCTAGCCAAACCCTTAAGGCCATAGCCTTCATTTTTAACCAAAACCACCTCCATGGCCGCCACCACCAGTCCCTCCACCACCTCTGGCTGCCACTCCATCCAACACCTGACCATCCCCTTGCATGACTAAGCCCAAGCCATGGTAGGCCGAACCTATAGTTGCACCAAAAATCCACTTAATTGCCTTGACTTTTGTATTTCTCATGTCACAACTTCCACTCCTTCATATCCAAGTTAGGCCGAGCCATATGAACCCATATTGACCCAAACCTGAGCCATGTTGGCATCTAGGCTGAGCCTAGTATGATGAGAGCAAGCCCATTTGATCATGTGACAAGCTTATGTTGTCGTGTGCAAGTCTTTTGCTTCTAAGGTTTGGTCATCTCTCTTGTTTTGCAACTGTTCTGCAAACTAAAGTTGTTGATTATATTTGTATGTCGATATCTATGTTTGTGCTTATGTATGTTATATTTTGTGTTGTTTACAAGGGTCTCCATCAATTCAAATCAAATCGTGCTTGTCGTGCCTTTGGAATCGCTCTTGTGTGTGTTGTTTGTCTCTAGCTTCGTAAAAGGTGAGTCTTTCTCACTCTGACATTTGTACTTATGAAATAGTGAATTGATGACAAGTGTTTAGTAATATAAAATGTTATGCAAGTTGATGATGATCATATGATATGCTATGCCATGTTATTACCATATTAAAACTGTTAATTATCACCTGACATGTGATATATGACATTATATTGTGACACTGACATTGTTTATATTGTTTATGCATATATTCACACTGCAAGTTCCCTGTTAGAATAGAATCACTATGGGTTGAAATGATACATACCCAAACGAACTTTAGATTAGGGAAAAATCGTTATGGGCTGAAATGATAGGCCTGAGCGATTTTTATTGTATTTTATTTGACTTGGGTTTGCGGGTTTGAAATGATAGAACCCGGGTTTTCTTTGTAAACTGCGGATTGAAATGATATATATCTGTATCACTTGACCTAGGTTAGAAAATTATATACAGACCCCGTGGTATATTTTTAAATGATATTTATTAAAATATGTATTTTTAAAAGTATGAAATTTTGATTTGAAAATATATATTTTATGGTTTTAAGAAAATTAAATATTAAGTCTTGAAATTGTGAATTTGAGTACGTAAATGTGAAATAATTGAGATTTTAGACTTTAAATTTTATTTTAAAATGTAAATAAATAATGGAAATTAAATTTAAAATTTTAAAATTATATATGAATTAAAATTTTAAGTTTTATTTAATTTATATGTTAATAAACAGTGAATTTTGACTTAATAAATGAATGGAGTTTTTAAATTGAATATTTGATCTAAAAATTTTGTTGTGTTAAATCATATGTTAAAATGATTTTAAATGTGAAATTTTGAAGTCTAGAAATATGATTTTTGAGTTATAATAAAATTTGGAGTTTTATTATTTTTTTGAAAAGCAAAAATGAAATCTGGAATTCATAGCATTTTCAAAGTGTTGTAGTCTTTTGACAGCATTTTTAAATGCTATTGTTTTGAATCTAACAATGTTTGAAATAACTAAATATCTATTACGACATTTTATAAATGCCGTTATTCTTGAACTAAACCATTTTTGGAAGCTATAAGCTACGATAGCACTTTATAAATGCTGTCGTTGCTATAATTTGACATTGTTTGAAATGTTATAGTTTTAACACTGTTTGAGTTATATTTTAAAGTGTTAAATGATTTAAATTTTGGAAATTTATTAATTGTGAAATTTAAGAAGTTTTGAATATATTTTAATATTTAAATTTGAATTTTTAAGGAATTTAAATTTGAATTTGAATTTAAGTAAGGTTTACTTGGTTATGTGTTAAATGGAATGAAATGTAATGAGATAAATGAATTTTTGAATGGAATTTTTAATGTATTTTGTAATGATACTTGAAATAACAAATGAATGACTTATTTGATTTAAAAATGATATCTAAATTTGAGTATTTGAATTTGAATTCAAATAATGATTTGATAATAAGGTTTGGAAATGATTTGATCTTTATTTTGATAAAGAATATGAATTAGAATGATATGTACTTTTGATAAATGAATATTTGAAGTTTATATTGGTATGAAAGGATATTTAATTTAATTGTAAATTGAGTTTATTTAAATAGTATTGGATTTATGAAATGAATATTTCAAAACTAAGTAATAATGAAACGAGATTTGAGATATATGAAATTATAAAATTTAGTTTTGAAATGCAGGATATTAAAGCTTTGAAATTTATTAAAAATTGAATAGTTTAATTTGTGGATCAAATCTATATTTGAAAATGATATGATTTGAAATGGTTATTGGGAAATTTAATTGAAACTGATGGTTTGAATTGAATTAAGTTGGAAATTGAAAATTTGGGATTAATTGAATGAATTGTAAAAATGTAAAGAATTAAATGAATATCCGATGATTTCAAATGTATGATTTTGAAAATATTATGATTTTGAAATGAATATATGTTTGAAATGCTTTTTGTTTTGAAGTATAAACTATTTTGATTGAATAAATAGTTTTGAAATAAAAATGGTTTATGGTTTCGAAGTATAAACTATTTTGAAAGAAATATAGTTTGAAATGAAATGATTTGATCCTTTTGAAATATAAACTATTTTGAAATGACCACGGCGTTATAATAACGTTTGGTTGTTAAAGAGACCGGGATCGGAAGTTGTCATACTCTCTTCCAACTCCGAAAACCACTTTAACAACCGTGTACGCGGTGGAGATTCCAGAATGAAGTAGGATGGTGGCGACGTTCTTGAGGTATATTACGTGGACCCAACTCCCGTGTGTTGGCATAAGGTGGCTAAAACAGGAGCGATCTCGGGCCAAGTGAGGTCATTCCTCCTATCGGACACATTCCTTCGATACTATACTCTTACTGGTGATTGATTAGATGGCCATCCTCCGATTTTGATATGGGAGTGTGTTCCGAAGTGGGTGTATGTGGCTGTTGCGTTACCACCAGCCCGTGTGCATAATTGGTATATCTACCCTGGCATTGCCTTGTGTGCCGTGTCACCTACCATACCGAGCCTTTACTACGAGTTTGTTTTTCTCCCGTAGCCCGTGTGGTATCCTCTAACAGTCACCCGGAGTGGAGATGGCATGATATTGGATGGACTACTGGGACTATTATGTGTGAAGGGTGATATGGGTAGCCCGGAACGCTATTTAAAAGTATGTTTATTTTACTGTAGACACTATTATAATAGCGCAATATTACTACATAGTAAATAGTTTAACGGATCCTTAAAGGATGGGCGATCCCAAGCATCCTTTAAGTTACTGATGCATTTTTGTTACTGTTCACTTGAGTTGATTTACAGTTCATAAGTATTTATGTCCTGACTCGAGTGTTTTGTGTTTTGCTTTACGCTCGAGTCAGATTGAGTGAGTTAGCATTCAAGATTCACCTTTGGAGCTGGAGCTTTCCTTGAAGATCTAGCCATCTATTTTGCTTTTTGTATCCAGTGATTTCAGTGATGTATTCTGATTTATACCTGATGTATCTTGTTACTCTTCTGTTGTATCTTGTTTAACTCTGATGTATGTTATTTTTATATAGTAGCTTCATGAACTACTATCTCTTTTATTTCCGCTGCATTATTATTTACTCTGGGTCTGTGATCTGTGACTATGTATTTACTGTATATTATGAGATTTGCCAAATTTTATTTACAACGCGGTATTTTGAGCAATTCAAGTCCGACGTGTGCGGATGCGAATGGTTGAAAATATCGAGTCGTTACAGTTTGTATCAGAGCTTTGGTAGCTCTAGGCAAAACTCAGTATATAGGGTAAATGTATTTACATAATCACTTTCATTCGAGTTTAAACCTCTTCCTTTTTGACTCGATTCCTTTGAATTTTGGAACATTCCCTGTGGTTTCAAAATCCATTCGTGTCCCTCACTATTTATCTTCTTTTGTTTCTGGAGTATCCCATAACTCAACTTCAAAAGATCTTCATAATGAGTTGGCGGTCTCGCCAACCTCAAATTTATTTGTAAAGGGGAAAACTCCTTTACAACAACATCGATTCTACAGAGATTCTATATCCTCAGTTTAGATGCTAGTATCTCTTATAATTTCGAACTCTACATCTTGAGATCGAATGTCGATTTACCCAAGAAATCCACATCGATCTTATTCTTTAAGTCACGGTTGACCGGGTTAAGCTTGCCCGCGATTTATATAAGCTTATCCATCTTTCTATTCTGTTATTTAATTATCTCATCTTTGTTTCCAACTTACCTTCAAATTATTCTTGAAGTGTATTTGTAAACTAATATTTAAAATGTTTTATATATTGTGTTGTTTGAGTTGTTGATGTTGATTTGGGTTTCTAATCGATTCGTCTGATCAACGCTATCGATAAGATTTCCAAAACACTTGAACAGAGCAAACCGACACAATATGTTTTTAAAATTTAGTAAGGAAATAAATTTTGTGAAATAAATTTTGTAACTATATTATAAATCTTTATCTGGATTTTATTTGAATTGGTTGTTAAGAAATAATATTTGTTTTATATATCTTTTTCTATTGTTTCATATATCTAATTGAACTATAAAACATGGTTATAAATTTATTTGGAAATTTAAAATGAATGTAAAACAAGAATTTGAGAATTTAATTTTTGATGGATTTCAAACTTTGTGTTCAAAGTTTTAAGGGATATATTATTTAAAGTATTTTCGAATAGAAATTTGTTCCCAAAGAATTTTAAATTTAAATTTAGTGCTATTCTCTTTGTCACTGGAAAATAATTTCGGTGATGACTACAGCATCATTGACATTCATTTTCGAGTTTCGAAATGAAGAGACCATTCTGTAGTCTTGCTACAGTTTTGTTTTGGAAAAATTTAATTGATTTTAATTTCTAAAATAAGAATGGATTATAACATATGCTGATATATGATTTAAATTTGAATGGATATATATATAGTATATGAGCATTTATTTATCTCTAAATAGTTTGGAATTTATCGGAAATTTAATTCCTAAATTTTTTCTTCAAAGATAATTTCTTAGTATAATTTCAAGATTCGGATTAATATTCAAGCTTGAAATAATTTAATTAGAAAGTTTTATTTGTATAATACACAATTTCATTCTAATATAACTTACCTTAATTTTCAAAAGTTGAATATGTAATTGGATAATATACAATATAAAAAAAAAGATTTTATAAATAAAATTTGAGTGGTTATTATAAATGTTATATACTTAAATTTTAGTTATAAAAGGATTAACAGAGGTAAATAAAGAAAAAGGGTAATGGAATAATTTACAATATAAAATGATGATAAAGGAACTAAGAATAAATTTAAGGCAGTTGCAATGAGTGTGAGTATATTTAACATAGGTGATAAAATATATTGAGAGAAATAAATTTAATTTTAATTAGTAGTGAAGAAGAATTAAATTTTATTTTGTACATTCTGAGTATAATAAAAGATTTTTCAAATACATGATTTTAGGGATTTGTTAATTTAAGATAATTGGATGATAAGATAATGAAATTAGAGATGCTTAAGATTTATTTGACTTATGTAAAATTAATTTTCAGTTTAAGTTGAAATTTTATGGTTTTAAATTTATTATTTTATTTTGTTTTTCAAACTATCTTTTGGTTGTCCTAATTTCCCTTATCTTGCTACAGAATGGGAGGCTATTGCATATACCAGTCTGTTTAGAAATCTTTCTAAAATCTTTAATAATCTTTGGCACTCATCTTTGAATCTAAGCACCGCTTGCCATCCACAGACCGTCGGTCAAACGGGAAGGGTGAATCAGATTCTAAAAGATTCTTTTCATGCTTGTGTTCTTGATTCTGGAGGATGTTGAAAAGATCATCTCCACCTTGTTAAACTTACCTATAGCAACAGTTATCAGGTATAATTTTAATCTTCTTGTCATCTTGTCTTAATACTATTTCATTCAATCTTTTTCTGCGCTTTCCCGTACCTCATTCCTTTTCGGGGACGAAAAGTTTTGAGTGGGGGAGAGTGTAACAACCCTGTATTTTCTGATTATTGTAATTGTATATTTTAATTATTTTAATTTAAATTCCGAATTTAAAAACTTTATTTTATTTATTAAAATTAATATATTTTGTTAATTTAAATATAAATGTTGATTTTGATGTGGATTAGAATTTCAAACATGCATAAATTGAATATTTCCAGAAAATGTTGATTTTGGTCAAAATAGTCAAACTTTGACTTTTAACTTAAAATTTTAAAAGTTTGAAATTTTAAATTTTATCTTTTATTATGAAAATAGATTTAATAACTTGAAAATTGCTTTTTGTTTCGTGGAAAACGGAGTTAAACTGCAAAAGATATGTACATTTCAATTTTGAGTATAAATTGTTTATTTTGCAATTTTGTTATTTTAAATTGTATAAATTTTATTTTTCTTTGTCATATTTTATTTTAATATGTTTTAATATGTTATATTATGTATATTTTGACTTTTAAATATTTTTGAAATGATAATAGAATTTTTCTAAAATTTACTATGATGATTTCCTATTTTTAAAAGGCTGTTTTCCTTTTTCTGCTATTTTCTTCATCTAAACTATATTTAAATTAAAATTTATTTATTTATTTTTGTGATTTCCTTTTTATTTTGTGTTCTTATCTTTATTTATAAATATTTTTAAGTACATAAAAATTTTCCCAAGTTCATTGCACTTATTTTTCATATTTTCAAGACTAGTTGCAAATTTTGCTGTTTTATTTAATTAAACTATATATAATTAATAATTAATTTATTTATTTTTGTTTATTTACTATATTTTCGTATTTTAACTGAATTTATATATGTTTTTCAGTTATATAAAAATTTAAAAAGGAATAATGAATATATGAAGAGTTTGAGATCTTTTGTATGCTTAGTCCTTTTGCATTCCGACCTTTCACTTTCCAAACTCCATTCATCAATGCTTTGGCCGTACCCTACTCCATCTTTCAGCCACATTCCTCACTCTTTCTCGAAAATTTTTTATCATCTTTCTTGAGAAAAAAACTCATGGCCATTTGTTTTACAAAAATTTGGTAAATTCTATCATCTTTCTTCTTGTTTTTATGATTTTCCTATTGATTTTTGCATTGATCCTTCTTGTGTTTTGCTAGGCCTAGCCTCTACCACCACCACTACCATCCTCTCCACCATCATCTCCAACAGCTCGTAAGCCTCTCCTCTAACCAAGACAGTAGCCATGACCATCCGTTGATGTTGCACCACTAAATTTGCACAAAAGTTCCACCAAACTAGCCTAGCCAAACCCTTAAGGCCATAACCTTCATTTTTAACCTAAACCACCTCCATGGCCGCCACCACCAGTCCCTCCACCACCTATGGCTGCCACTCCATCCAACACCTGACCATCCCCTTGCATGACCAAGCCCAAGCCATGGTAGGCCGAACCTATAGTTGCACCAAAAATCCACTTAATTGCCTTGACTTTTGTATTTCTCATGTCACAACTTCCACTCCTTCATATCCAAGTTAGGCCGAGCCATATGAACCCATATTGACCCAAACCTGAGCCATGTTGGCATCTAGGCTGAGCCTAGTATGATGAGAGCAAGCCCATTTGATCATGTGACAAGCTTATGTTGTCGTGTGCAAGTCTTTTGCTTCTAAGGTTTGATCATCTCTCTTGTTTTGCAACTGTTCTGCAAACTAAAGTTGTTGATTATATTTGTATGTCGATATCTATGTTTGTGCTTATGTATGTTATATTTTGTGTTGTTTACAAGGGTCTCCATAAATTCAAATCAAATCGTGATTGTCGTTCCTTTGGAATCGCTCTTGTGTGTGTTGTTTGTCTCTAGCTTCGTAAAAGGTGAGTCTTTCTCACTCTGACATTTATGCTTATGAAATAGTGAATTGATGACAAGTGTTTAGTAATATAAAATGTTATGCAAGTTGATGATGATCATATGATATGCTATGCCATGTTATTACCATATTAAAACTGTTAATTATCACCTGACATGTGATATATGACATTATATTGTGACACTGACATTGTTTATATTGTTTATGCATATATTCACACTGCAAGTTCCCTTTTAGAATAGAATCACTATGGGTTGAAATGATACATACCCAAACGGACTTTAGATTAGGGAAAAATCGTTATGGGCTGAAATGATAGGCCTGAGCGATTTTTATTGCATTTTATTTGACTTGGGTTTGCGGGTTTGAAATGATAGAACCCGGGTTTTCTTTGTAAACTGCGGATTGAAATGATATATATCCGTATCACTTGACCTAGGTTAGAAAATTATATACAGACCCCATGGTATATTTTTAAATGATACTTATTAAAATATGTATTTTTAAAAGTATGAAATTTTGATTTAAAAATATATATTTTATGGTTTTAAGAAAATTAAATATTAAGTCTTGAAATTGTGAATTTGAGTACATAAATGTGAAATAATTGAGATTTTAGACTTTAAATTTTTATTTTAAAATGTAAATAAATAATGGAAATTAAATTTAAAATTTTAAAATTACATATGAATTAAAATTTTAAGTTTTATTTAATTTATATGTTAATAAACAGTGAATTTTGACTTAATAAATGAATGGAGTTTTTAAATTGAATATTTGATCTAAAAATTTTGTTGTGTTAAATCATATGTTAAAATGATTTTAAATGTGAAATTTTGAAGTCTAGAAATATGATTTTTGAGTTATAATAAAATTTGGAGTTTTATTATTTTTCTGAAAAGCAAAAATGAAATCTGGAATTCATAGCATTTTCAAAGTGTTGTAGTCTTTTGACAGCATTTTTAAATGCTATTGTTTTGAATCGAACAATGTTTGAAATAACTAAATATCTATTACGACATTTTATAAATGCCGTTATTCTTGAACTAAACCATTTTTGGAAGCTATAAGCTACGATAGCACTTTATAAATGCTGTCGTTGCTATAATTTGACATTGTTTGAAATGTTATAGTTTTAATACTGTTTGAGTTATATTTTAAAGTGTTAAATGATTTAAATTTTGGAAATTGATTAATTGTGAAATTTAAGAAGTTTTGAATATATTTTAATATTTAAATTTTAATTTTTAAGGAATTTAAATTTGAATTTGAATTTAAGTAAGGTTTACTTGGTTATGTGTTAAATGGAATGAAATGTAATGAGATAAATGAATTTTTGAATGGAATTTTTAATGTATTTTGTAATGATACTTGAAATAACAAATGAATGACTTATTTGATTTAAAAATGATATCTAAATTTGAGTATTTGAATTTGAATTCAAATAATGATTTGATAATAAGCTTTGGAAATGATTTGATCTTTATTTTGATAAAGAATATGAATTAGAATGATATGTACTTTTGATAAATGAATATTTGAAGTTTATATTGGTATGAAAGGATATTTAGTTTAATTGTAAATTGAGTTTATTTAAATAGTATTGGATTTATGAAATGAATATTTCAAAACTAAGTAATAATGAAACTAGATTTTAGATATATATTTAATTATAAAATTTAGTTTTGAAATGCGGGATATTAAAGCTTTGAAATTTATTAAAAATTGAATAGTTTAATTTGTGGATCAAATCTATATTTGAAAATGATATGATTTGAAATGGTTATTGGGAAATTTAATTGAAACTGATGGTTTGAATTGAATTAAGTTGGAAATTGAAAATTTGGGATTAATTGAATGAATTGTAAAAATGTAAAGAATTAAATGAATATCCGATGATTTCAAATGTATGATTTTGAAAATATTATGATTTTGAAATGAATATATGTTTGAAATGCTTTTGGTTTCGAAGTATAAACTATTTTGATTGAATAAATAGTTTTGAAATAAAAATGGTTTATGGTTTCGAAGTATAAACTATTTTGAAAGAAATATAGTTTGAAATGAAATGATTTGATCCTTTTGAAATATAAACTATTTTGAAATGACCACGGCGTTATAATAACTTTTGGTTGTTAAAGAGACCGGGATCGGAAGTTGTCATACTCTCTGCCAACTCCGAAAACCACTTTAACAACCGTGTACGCGGTGGAGATTCCAGAATGAAGTAGGATGGTGGCGACGTTCTTGAGGTATATTACGTGGACCCAACTCCCGTGAGTTGGCATAAGGTGGCTAAAACAGGAGCGATCTCGGGCCAAGTGAGGTCATTCCTCCTATCGGACACATTCCTTCGATACTATACTCTTACTGGTGATTGATTAGATGGCCATCCTCCGATTTTGATATGGGAGTGTGTTCCGAGGTGGGCGTATGTGGCTGCTGCGTTACCACCAGCCCGTGTGCGTAATTGGTATATCTACCCTGGCATTGCCTTGTGTGCCGTGTCACCTACCATACCGAGCCTTTACTACGAGTTTGTTTTTCTCCCGTAGCCCGTGTGGTATCCTCTGACAGTCACCCGGAGTGGAGATGGCATGATATTGGATGGACTACTGGGACTATTATGTGTGAAGGGTGATATGGGTAGCCCGGAACGCTATTTAAAAGTATGTTTATTTTACTGTAGACACTATTATAATAGCGCAATATTACTACATAGTAAATAGTTTAACGGATCCTTAAATGATGGGCGATCCCAAGCATCCTTTAAGTTACTGATGCATTTTTGTTACTGTTTACTTGAGTTGATTTACAGTTCATAAGTATTTATGTCCTGACTCGAGTGTTTTGTGTTTTGCTTTACGCTCGAGTCAGATTGAGTGAGTTAGCATTCAAGATTCACCTTTGGAGCTGGAGCTTTCCTTGAAGATCTAGCCATCTATTTTGCTTTTTGTATCCAGTGATTTCAGTGATGTATTCTGATTTATACCTGATGTATCTTGTTACTCTTCTGTTGTATCTTGTTTAACTCTGATGTATGTTATTTTTATATAGTAGCTTCATGAACTACTATCTCTTTTATTTCCGCTGCATTATTATTTACTCTGTGTCTGTGATCTGTGACTATGTATTTACTGTATATTCTGAGATTTGCCAAATTTTATTTACAACGCGGTATTTTGAGCAATTGAAGTCCGACATGTGCGGATGCGAATGGTTGAAAATATCGGGTCGTTACATAAACCTAAAATTTAAACAGTCTTAGAATCCATCCAAACTAGCGACAAAATATCCGGAATTTAGATACTATCCTAAGAAAAGAAACCGCCGTAAAACGGATATTGTATATAAAAGTTATGCGTGTTAGAACAATATACGATTTGAATTTAAATAAATAAAACAAACAATTTACGCAACGTCACATGCCCCGTCACGCGCTGTAACACGCGCTAGAAACCCTAGCAGATCAATCCTTTCGGCTTTGAACGAAAGACGCCGCCACCCTTTTCCCACAAACATCGACCACTACGCCAACCTTCACCTAGATTAGGCTCCGGCCCCAATTCCGCTCGCCATGCCGCACAACTGGACCCACCGCGAACGACTCCGGTCGAGCTATGACGCACCGCCGCCACTACCTTCCTCGCCCAAACACCACGAATCTGAGCACCTTTAGAACAAAGCAACGATGCCGATCCTAATGTCTCGACGCACTTTACCCATTGCCACCACCCGATCGTCGTAAGGACGACGATCCGCCGTTAAATGGAACGGTGATCAATGGACGACCGCCACTTCTCCATCAATTTGCGGTCGAACGATAATTCAAATCGAAAGACGAACCACAAAATTGAGATGCGCTCTTTGAGAGCCTCAAATCCATATAAAATTCGATATTAGTTGAGGAGTTCAAATTTTTGAAGTCGAATTTTGATTTGAAATTGAATTGGAAATTAGGTTTTTGTCTACCATTGAAACGAGAAAGAGGAGCAATTAGAATTATACGTACAGAATAATGAACATAAGAAATGGGCTAGGGTTTATAACAAGGTATATATAGGCAAAGCTGAAAAATGGAGGAACAGATACGATTGGTTTGGACCGTTGAAATATAAATGTCCCAAAAAGCCCGTTTCGACTCCGGAACGAAATTGGATCAACCCATATATCAAAATAGATGTTTTAAAATACTTTAAAATCAATGGAACAGGTTTCAGGTCCAAATTCCATCGTATGAAGAAGTTATGCTAAATCAAATTATTTCAAATTGATTTCAATTGATTTCAATTGATTTCAATTAAATTGATTTCAAGGCGTTTCAAGCCCGTACGATCATACGACAAGTCCAATCGCTACGAAACTTGAAATCGTACAATAATTTACCGTTACGGATTCAATGAAACTGGTTTCGTCGAAATCCAAGTCCGTGGCCAAAATGGCTATTTTTACATTAATTAAATAATTAAATAATTAATTAATTAAATCAATTTTTAATTTCAATTCCAAAATTAACAAATCTTATCATTTTGATTTCTTAAACAATTACAGAAATTTAAACAAATTTAGATGTCAATCAAAGTTGATTAATTCATCACTCTCCGTGTTTAATTTAAATTCCATTAAGTTCAGAAATTATAAATTAAATTACCAATAATTCCATTTAATTGACTTTTCATTCTGTTATTCAATTCATTGCTATCAAATGGATGAAATTAACATTGGATTCATGATCTATTACCCTAATATTCTCAAATTCCCTCTCAATCTCTATTAACGTAGTACTTAAATATTAGATTTCAATTAATTGCAATTAAATCCAATTATTATAGTACAAGTCCCATTAAATTGATAAGTCTTATTATCCATTCTTTTAAATTCAACAAATTGTCCTATTATGGGTAATATTAACATTATTTCCAATTACTCCTCAGTTTTCACTAACATAACATTTAACTAGATTTATTGCACTGATTACCAGTTTTGAATTTAATACACTAAATAAATGGTTAACTTATACTAATTGTTACCATTAACGTTTAATTTCATTTATAAGCTATTATTAACAACAAATGTTGCAATTGATTTAGATTTAATTCAATAAATTAAATGAATGGGTAAGCAATTAATAATTATCACTATTGCCAAATTTACTCACATTCATACTTAATTGTCAACTAACAATTATTATAATTACTCATCTAGCATTGATTCTATCACATTGGAATTTATTACATATTATTTCATCAATTAATATAACTTTTGAATTTACTCCCTAATTTACTAATTTCAATCAATTATAACTTTACAATTTCAATAAATTCTTTAATTGTCAGTTGCCATTCCGATAAATCCATTCATTTGGTTTTTTTTCTTATTATGAATCAATTATAAACTTACCATCTTTAAGGTGATGTCAACATGGGTACTTATCTATTACACTAATATACGCCTATTTACACCTTACATTTGTATAAATGTTACATTAATATATTCAAATTTCTAACTCCTTTGTTATTAACTATCCTATTTCCATTGATTATATCTTTGCCAAATATATACATTAATTATGATTAAATATTCTCAATAAATTTATTTACTTGGTTTCATGCTTTTTATTACATCAATTACTGCCTTATAAATAAATTTACATTTCTATTGAATTTACATTCACCCTTTCCGTCATTATATTAATTATCATTAAAGTAACATTTAATTACTTTTATTTTTAAATTGGTAAATTACTGGTAACGCCAACCATTTGTCACTATTACACCCTTTATAATACTTGTATATTTATTCTTCATAAACAACTACTATCTATTATAATATTTCACATATTAATTCAATAATTACACTTGTTTTTCTCATATTCCCATTATAACCAAGTCATAACATTTAAATTATTTTATTTAATTGGAATTTCTTTCAAATTCATTAATTATTAACTTTAATTAACCCTGTTACATTTCCTCTTAGTTATTTTCATTATAACATCACACTTTTAATTAATAATTCACAATTATTTTCTTCAATATTAAATTTAAAAAATCTTATTGAATTAGGAATTTTAATTATTGAAAATTTACGGGTCGTTACATTAAGTTTTACAAAAATTAACTAAATTTATTTAATAAAACAATAATAATTATAATGTTTATGAAAATTAACTAATTTTGTAAAAGTAATACTAACAACAACCATCAATAACAATAAATTAACTATAAGTTTTTAAAAAAGACTAACTAAGTTTATAGTAATAGTGACACTAACAACAATAATAATAAATTATAAAATATTAACTAAGCTAACTAAGTTTTATATAAATTAACGTAATTTATATAATAATAATAATTAACTAAGTTTATAAAAATTAACTAAATTTATATAGTAACAACAATTAACTAAGTTTGTAATGATTAACTAAATTTATGCAATAATACAATAATAATAACTAATGTTTATGAAGATTAACTAATTTTACTACTACAACAACGACGATGATGAAACAGTAATAAATTAACTATAAGTTTTATAAAAACTAACTAAGTTTATAATATTAATAATAATAAATTATAAAACATGAAACAAGTTGACTATGTTTTATAAAAATTAACTAAATTATATAATTATAGTAATAACAATAAAACTAAAATTACAAAAATTAACTTCATTTATTACGTTATATAAAAATTAAATAAGCTTATAAAAATTAACTAAGTTGTTATATTAATAATAATAATTTAACCAATGTGTACGAAAATTAACTAGGTTTATGATAATAAACTTTATTTTGTATTTATAAACTGTATCCTATCTTTGTATATATGATTCATAGTGTTTCTTTAGCACATGTTGGATGACTAACTTAGTTAGTGATTGTTCTTTGACAACTTTTGTACAAATTTTGAACTAGATGGCGTTTCTTTTTATTAGGTTTTTATTTCAGTGTTCTCTTTGAAACAAATAGGATAGCATATTAATCATATTAATTGTCATATCTTGTTTAGTCTGTGGCACTGTATAAACTTAACATTTTTGTTATATGGTCTTGAGTACAACTGTATTTCAATGGGTCAGTTAAAATTAAGCAATCTTTCTCCTTTAGTTCAAATGATGTAAGATTTATAAAATTAGATTATGGTGATCTAGTTTTACAAGGAATGATTATATAACACACATTATGTGTATTTTGCAGGTGATAAAACCATCTTACTATGGTTTGGAGGATCCTGAAGGTGAGACTGTAAATTCATACCTATCAAGGTATTATAATAATAGTAAATTATAAATTGATGTAATTTTTTCACCCTCTTTTAATGCGCTCATAAGGAATATCCAAAACGTTTTTATACATTATTTATTATTTAGGCTGGTGCAAAATCGCATTAGAAGATCTGAAGGATAGCAGATACATCAAAGTGACTGAAAATTCTGTGGAGTCCACGATGTTAAGGTAGTTTATTAGTGACATCTCTATGTTTTGGTTTTTGTGGTTTAAATTATGAGATTATATGTATGAATATTTTGTATGTTTAGTATTAAGTGTTACATCTCTATGTTTATTATCTTCTATGATTCTTACATTATTTAAATGATTTTATTTTAAAAAAGATTATCATTGCACATTTTGATATGGTATTGAATATTAATTTATAATTAAGATGCAGGAAACATTAGAACCGTGGAAAGAAACCATAACGCTTAAAAATGTTATAGTTACTTAATAACATTGAATAACCGCTATTAAATCTATCAATATTACATGCATTTGACATAAAAACGCTATGGTATCATAATAAGCACTATAAAATATAAAGTATAACATGTCCATAATGCAATAACAAAACTTATCATAACATATTATAAGCGCTACCGTTGCTAGTGTTTTATAGCGGTTTATTTGCACTATGAAAAGTCTGGCATCTATGTTAACATGTTATGTACAACGTTTAGAATATGCCATTAACTTGTTTTACAGGATGTTATATTAGAAAGAAAGACAGCAGATGATTAGCGCTATAATATGCAAACTTTTTATAGCGGTTATTTTAGCGCTATGAATTGTGCACTATTTTTATAACATGTCGTTATACAGCGTTTATCAAACCGTTATCATAGGCTTTAATAGCATTTTTCCTACGCTATCATAGGGTCTTTTTATTGTAGTGCAAGTATTTGTCCAAATTTAATACTTGGATTGTGTAGCAATAATCTTCTTTACTTGGTATTAAATTCCGAGAAGGGAACCCGCACTATCCATGTGAATTTAAAAGGCGATTTCACCACTATTCGATGGATAGTAAAGGTTGAATACGAAAATTGATGTTGAATAAAATCAGTATAATTTTTGTGGATCCATTTTACTTAAATACTAACTAATTTGGATTTATCATCTTTGATAACATGGTTTCAACCAATTAAAAAGTTATGATTTGAAAATAAGAAATCTTTTACCCAAACTTAAATAAATGATTTGGAATTGTTTTAAATTCCTATGGATCCTTTTACTTAAAATTAGTTGTTTTGGTTTATAGTAAACAATGTCTTAAATAACATTGTTTTTGACCCCTTTAAAAGTTATTATTTGAAAATAAGAAATGTTTTGTTAAGATTTAAATAAACCATTTAGAGATATTTTCCTAAGTAAAAGATGAAATGATTTGGAATTAGTCCAAGATTTAAAAAGGTTTTAATTAAATAAAGATTTGATAAATAAGGTTTAATGATTTCGTATATACTGATAAAGAATGGTTTTAAAAGATATATATATATATATATATATATATATATATATAAAGAAGATATTTTGCATAAAAGGATACAAATTAATGGATTATTAATTATGTGCTTAACATCTTCTTTATCGAAAATTGGTTCAGAGAAACCGAGGTCGGATTTGGGTGATTCCTATCCGAAAATGACTTCGAACCAATTTACAAGTTCGAAAGTGAAGATATGTTGAAGACAATGAAGTTGAAGGCGAGGATCGTCATAATAGAAGGACCGCTTGTTGATAATTTTAGAGTAGCTTATGAGATAAATAAATAGAAGTGGTGCCTTCATTCTGGGATCTTTGTACACAAGGATTACTCACTACTAATCCTAGAAGTAATTCTCAAAAAGATATAAGAAGAGAGTACCTTCGGTTTGTCCTAGTCCTTGACAACTTATATGAATGGATATTTGACATTGTATTTTTAAGATTACAGCGCTCTACAAACGTACATCTATTTGGTGTAGGGGGTAACACCTCTTATGCTTAACAGCCTTCTCTGAGATGTATGAGCTTAGAGTTATATACTTTTGTTAAAATTAGTAGTGTGTTTTTGAAAAATGGCAATGTGGCATTTTAAGTGAAAATGTTCTAAGAAAGGTAAACGTTACCTCAGCCTCACATTGGGGGAATTTTGAAACAGGAGTTGCTTTAAGGCTAAGTGGATTGTAACCATTAGGGTATGGTATCACATTTCTGGATTTATTTATATCTACTCGCTATAACGTCGGGTTTAAATTACGTGGTGTATGCTATGAGACGTCTCAGATAGGCTGGGAACAGCCTGGGTGATATCATATTCGGTTCTACTTGCCACAAGATGGGTTTGCGGGTAGGCCGTCTTAATTCACAAAGGTTTCAAATATGTCGATCATTCGTACATTCCTCTAGAAATGTATTGTACGGAAGGTAGTCCTTTACCTTGCTATTCATTGGAAATCCATTCTCTAATAAGTGCCTTAAGACTTAGTTGTAAACCTATTATGCTGTCAAATTTAACCAATGTAATAAGTTCGGCTATTTGAATATGTTAATTTGAAAGGTTTTTCAAAGAGTCATTAAAAATAATATTACTGGATTTTACATAAAATGATTTGGTTATCATAAGGTAATAACCCGTTCTGTGTTTACATGCGGTGTGGTCTTATGAGATACCCTTTGCTTTCACGTACTCGCATTTTGAGTTTCTCACACCAGTCTCATAATTGATCGGAGTTTATTTTCTTCCCCTTAAACCCAGTGCATTAATTTCCTAGGCATTCTAACAGTTAGGTTTAGTTTGGAGCATTTGGAAAGATCTTGGAGCATGGAGTTAGAGGATTCTTCTGAAGATTGTTATACACTTCCACCACACTTCTGTACTATTGTATTCCGCATTTGTAGGGACATAGATTTATAACTGTCCATGTTAATATTAAGTTAAACTCTGAAAAATGTATTCAAAATTTCCATTGTAAAGATTATATGATAAAATAATATATATTATTCTATTTACTCTATTTTCTACTCTGTTCCTATTATTGTTTTTTCTCCTAACTATCCGCTTTTTCGTTCAAATTAAGTTGGACATGTGTGGTTTATTGTTAACTTAAAATGTAAAAATTATGGGTCGTTACATTTGGTGTCAAAGCTTAGGTTGAGCGAATACCTAAGCCAGGTAGGGGTAAGACTCATCATAGATAGGTTTAGTAATACCCTAGGACGATTAACTCATTAGAGATAGGGTAAGTGACACCTTAGAATGAGTTGAGAGTATTTTATGCAAGTGTGTATTTGTTAATGCTAAAATGATTTTGTTTTGAAAGTTGTGGGTAAATGAAATAATTTTACCTAAGATTATATTTTATATATAAAGAAATAATTTATGAAAATATATAGTTATTTATAGTGTGATAGTTTGCAATTAAGGGGATAATAATATTCAGTTATTATCATTGATTTATTGATTGTTTGATTTAAAAAACACAAACACCTAGTGAATTAAGTTTTATGATTTGACCATATGGTGTTTGGTAATAATATTGGTTTAAAGTTAAGAAATTTATTTCAGATAAACAAATTTATGAGCCTAAAAATCTAAAAATAAGATGATCCTAATAAATGAACGTATAATCAAGTTTTGTAAATAAAGAAATTGAAAAGAAGGATCTTATGATGACTAGTTCGAGTGGCTTGGAAGTAACTAAAATGGGCCGGAGATATATTCTAATGGCAAACACTTCTATTAAGTATTACCCTTCCTGTTAAGGGGATATATAGTACTATTAGTAACTCCCAGTTCTTTGGTATCAATTAGGAGTTACTTGATCTACAAGATTTTTAATTTAAAAGATAATGTGAATCGTTAATTGATAAATTGATTAGTAATTATGAACATCTTTATGAAAGTGTTAATGTAAGGATAATTTGGATCACTAATTGAAAATGTAAAACAGAGTTTTTGGCTAAATTGGATAGCCAGAAATGTCAAAATCACACATAATTCAGAACTGAGAAATTTTGAAAATATAAAGGATAAACAATTGTGAAATGTTTTGAGAAAAAAAATATAAATGTAATCTACAAATGTAATTTATAAATAAAAAGGAATTAAAAGCTGAGATTTTGAGAACTTAAATCCTAGTGGTTTTAAAAATTGTTCTTCAAAACTGAGAAAACAATAATGGTATTATGCGAAAGTATTTTTGAATAAAAATATAAAAGATAAGTTATAACTTATGAATTTGAGATGATAGTCCATTACCACAAGTTTTAAATTTGTTAAACACCCTTATATAAGGAAAACCAATCTGAAATTTAGGATTTCTATATATACTCTTAGGATGTAATGGAGAATTATACAAATATAGACTTAAGTCACAAATAATTTAAACACTTAAGTCATGAGGCAATTCAATAATTAATTTAGTACAAAGTGAATCGTTATGAAACTTAAAAGAGTTGATTAAACCACAGTTGTGTTTTATAAGTATTTATAAACTTAAGACATAATTTTATGAAATGGTTCATAAATTGATAGTGATATAAAATTGATTGTGAGTTGGTATAGTTAAGAAAACCAATTAGAATAAAATACGTAAGTTATATATAGATCATTTTCTTCGTATAACTGTTTGACATAAGATTCGATTATAGAAATTTGAGGTATTTACACTAGTCCGAAAAAGGATTTTTCACTCGATTCTTGACGACGAACATCGATGAGGGTTTGTGGTGGGATACTTGAGTTTTCTACCATATTTGAAAGCTATGAAAGGAAAACTAAAATTCTAATCGGAAAGCCTGATCGGAGTCTGCACTACATGATCAGAGGATCAATACTAGTTTGGAAGTAAAGTTGTGGATTCGACTAGTAGATTGAATCAAAAATCTTGTATGGATGATTTATATACATCGTATGAGTCTAATTTAAAAATTAATATTTTGGGCAAACACCTTTGGGTTTTAAATTGTAATTTCGAGGACGAAATTCATTTAGGAGGAAGTTTGTAAGGACCAGCAAATTTATCATTTGGATAACTTTTATCTATTTTTAAAATATCAAAATATAAGATTTTTAACATAGATTATGTTATCTTAAACAATAAATAATATTGGTAATCTTATTTTGAATAAGTATTTGCAAAAGTATACACTTTGGAAAAATATTGATAAAATGACCATAAACTGTTTTATCAACAAACAGCTCTATAATTATCAAAAGTCGTGCACGGAGGTGGATATACACTTATTTATCCATTTAAATAAGAATATGAAATAAAATTATTAATTTTATTCATGGAAATCAAATTATATTTATGACGTCATCAATATTGGCATTATACTTAATAATTGTTTTATGAATTTAAATTAAGATTTAGTGATTTAGTAATTTTTATAATTATTCAAATAATTGTTTTTAAATGATAATATTTTTTTAATTAGCTATATAGTGACAGTAAGTCATTTATAACAGTTTTATAAAGATATATATTTGATTTGAAAAAATAGGAAAATTGATATCGCTTTATCGATATAACATCACTTTTTGTAAACAATTGTTTAATATTAATTTATATAGTTTTATAAGTAAAATGAGATCATTTTAATTAGTTAAAAATGATAATAAATTAGTTTTCAAATTTTGTTTACAAATATATGTATGTTAATGAAAATGTAAAAATGTGACCGGGAATCGGCTTTTCGATTTTTAACAGTTAAACGACGAAAGTTGTTCAAAGTTGTTGCAGCCTTGTTTATGTGTCTTGCATACATATATTAACATACACATGCACAACCAAACATATACATGAACACATATTTACATACAAATATACATATACACTTATATATATATATATATATATATATATATATATATATTATAGAAGATCTATGATATTTTACATAAACTTCATCCTTAAGCAAACCAAAATCAAAAGCAATCATCAACTCACTTTCACACCATCATCACCACACACATGGAGGATGACATTGGAGAGGTAGGGGAAGACCGGCGCCTTAACGGTGATGATGGGGGTGTGGGTAAGGGCATTTTGGTCCATACGCATTTGGATTTTTTTTTTGAAGTTTTTCCTATAAATACCCACCTACATTCACACATTTTCACACAATTCTTTTCTTCTTCCTCTTCTTCTTAAAGCTCTAAGAGCACTTCTTTAATGGCTTCCATGCCTTGAAAAAATATTAGCAAAGCGATGGGAAAATATTCCAAAAGTAAAATATATACACATGCATATACCATGTCAATCCATTTCAAAACAAAGTGCAATCACCTCCTCTCCACCTTCCAAACTCACGGTCACCATCTCCATCGCCATTGGTCGAGAACTCTACCTCTTTTAAGCTAGGATGTGGCTATCCAAATGCCCAAGGCTCGATTCCGTATGCTTTGATTCGATCGTAGCAAAGTTATTGTCCGTTTTCCTAAGTTTAATATCCAATAAAGGTGAGAAACTATATATATATATATATATATATATATATATATATGATGTGAGGTGATATGTTTGCCATGGATTTTTACTATGCTTTGATCATCAAGTTTGGTTGTTTAAATATAGTTGTTTAATTTGTGCAAGCAAGTCACGTTAATACACGTCGGATATCGCGAAGGAAATCACTTTTCTTTATTAAATGAAGTTGTGAACATAAGCTTGTTAAACCTCTTTAAAATGATTTATAAATTTTATAAACATTAAAAGTGTTTCGACAAATTTTCGACAAGTTATGAAAATTCAGTCAAAAATGGGAGCGTCGCGTAAAGGTAGTTCGCGATTTCTTGCCGTAGAAAGTTTAATCCATTTATACCATGGATTCGGAGTCAAAATTCTTTGGAATAAGGATTTTCTGAGCTCTTATAATCATACTTTTCAAACAAAAGTAGAAGATTGATATTTCATCTATTAGATTTTAGAATATGAGAAAATCAAGTTTTCAAAATAGTCGTGGGTTGGTTGTTTGAAAACCAAAGCGATAAATTTTTTAAAAGTGATATTTTTAATTTTTATAAAATACGGAATAAAATCTATAAATATGTTAAAATATTCTAAAAGAGATTTGAGTTATAAAAATGGATTTCTAGATGACAGCAAAATAAGTTTGATCAAATAAGCTTAAAAATACTATTCGTAGCACTATTCACAGCACTTTTTACAGTGCTTTTAATAACTTTTGAAATATGGATTTAAAATTAAGTATTCTTCCTCAAATTTATTTTAAATATTTTCAAATAAATAATTAAGTATTTTAAAGATAACGTGGAGGTATTATAATTTATTTTAAATAGTTTAAATAAATGATTTAAAGAAATGCTACTTTAAATAAATGATTTAATTCTAGCTTTAGAAGCCGATGAGTAGATTGGATTTTTCTATTCGTCGGATCTGGATGTGAGGTGCTTAAACTAAGGAGATGTTCAGGATTGACTAGTGTCCTGGCTCACCTGGCCTCTTTCCCGGGCGTGGAATAGAGAAGGTCGAAATGAGGCAAGTATAAAAGATTTAATTTTACCAAATTTAATACAACTTATATTGTCTAGAAATAATATTCTTATACTTGGTATTAAATTACAAGGAGGGAACCTGTGCTATCTATATGAATTTAAAAGGTGATTTCACAGCTATTCGACGAATAGTAAAGATTGAATACGAAAATTGATGTCGAGTGAAATTAGTATAATTTCTATGGATCCACTTTATTTGAATGCTAACTAATTTGGATTTACCATCTTTGATAACATGGTTTCAACCTATTAAAATGTTATGAAGATAAGAAATCTTTTGTCCATATTTAAATAAATAATTTGGAATTATTTTAAAATCCTATGGATCCTTTTACTTAAAATTAGTTATTTTGGGTTTACAGTAAACGATGTCTTAAATAACATTGTTTTTGACGACCCATTTGAAATTTATGATTGTGAAATGAGAAATCTTTTGTTATGATTTAAATAAATGTTTTGGAGATATTTTCCTAACTAAAGTATGAATTGATTTGGAATTAGTCCAAGATTTAAAAAGGTTTTAATCAAACAAAGATTTGATAAATGAGGTTTAATGATTCTGTATGTACTAAAAAGAAAAGGATTTTAAAGATATATACCTCTAAAAATGATAATTTGGATAAAAGGATACAAACTAATGGAATATTAATTACCTACTTAACATCTCTTTTATCGACAATTGGTTCGGAGAAACCGATGTCAAATTTGGGCGATTCCTATCCGAAAACCACTTCGAACCAATTTCAAGTTTGAAAGTGAAAAAATGTTGAAGACAAGGAAGTTGAAGGAGGGGATCTTAAGAACAAAAGGACCACTAGTTGATAATTTTGGAGTAGCTCCCAAGATAAATGAATAGCAGCGGTCCCTTTAATCTGGGATATTCTTGTGCAAGGCCTACTCGCTACTAATCCCAGGGGTAGTTCCCAACAGGATGTAACAGGAGAGTACCTTCGGTTTATCCTACTCCTGGACAACTTGTATGGATAGATGTCTGATATTGCATTTTTACGATTACAGTGCATTGATCTTTACAAACGTACATCTGTTTGGTGGTGTAGGATCCCTCTTATGCTTAATAACCTTCTCTGAGACGTTCAGGCTTAAAGATTATATTTTTTTTGAAATTAGTAATGTGTTTTTGGAAATGGAAGTGTGTCATTTTAAGTAAAAATGTTCTAAGAAAGGTAAATGTTACCTCAAGTCTCACACCCAAGGAATTGTGAAATAGGATTTGCTTTAAGGCTAAGTGGATGGCAACAATTAGGGTATGATATCACCTTTCTAGATTTATTTATTTCTACCCGCTATAACGTCGGGTTTAAATTATGTGGTGCATGTTATGAGATGTCTCGAATAGGTTGGAAATCGCTGGGGTGATATCATATTTGATCCTATTCGCCACCTGATTGGTCTGCAGGTATGCCAATCTTAATTCATAGAGGTTTTGAAGATGTCGATCATTGGTACATTGCTCTAGAAATGTATTGTACTGGAGGAAGTCCCTTACCTCGCTATTAATAGAAAATTCATTCTCTACTAAGTGCCTACAGACTTAGCTATAAACCTACTACGGTATCAAATTTAATCAATATAACAATTCTGGCTATTCGAATATGTTTACTTGAAAGGTTTTTCAACGAATGTAATTAAAAATAATATGACTGGATTTTACATAGAAATGATTTTGTTATCATAAGGTAAAAACTCATTCCGTGTTTATGTGCAATGTGGTCTTATGAGATACCCTTTGTAATCAAATACTCGTATTTGAGTTCCTTACACCAATCCCATGACTGGCCCAGAGTTTATTTTTTTCCCCTTAAACTCAACGTGTCCTATTTTTCCAGATAGTCTAACATTCAGGTTTAACAGCTCAGAGCAAGGCGTTAGAGGTTTCTTCTGAAGATTGTTATCCATTTGCACCATGTACTATTATATTCTGCATTTGTAGGGATAGAGATTTATAACTGTCCATGTTGATGTTAAATTAAACTCTGAAAAATGTATTTAAAATTTCCACTATAAAGACTGTATGTCGAAATAATATATGTTATTCCATTCTTGTGAGATTCTTTTTTCTACTCTGTCCTTATCTTTATTTTGTTTTCCCCTTAACTATCCACTTTTGCATTTAAATTCTGTTGGACGTATGTGCTTTATTGTTAACTTAAAATGTTCGGAATTATGGATCATTACAGTGTATGATATGTCAAAGTACAAATGGTTAAGCAGGTATCCACATTAAAGATATCTATGTCATCAAATCTCTAATAGACAAAGCCAACATAACATTCGTCATCCATCTTTAGATTCATTCATTCGGTTTGCTATGTGTGTGTGTGTGTGTGTGTGTATAAAACACATGTGACATGTAATATTCAATGGACTAGACCACCTACTTGAAGGTCAATGTCCTAATTCATAGTTACTCGAATCCATGCCACTCAGTTGGCTAGGAACTAGGCCGCCCGTCAGGGCAGGTCCATCGTAATAGATCTCCAGTCACGGATATAAGATCCCATCACTTTCCAGGTTGGTACTGTAACGACCTCCCTACACCTACAGTGCAAAACAGTAGTTAAAGGAAAGAAAATGAAATAAGATAAAGAAATATAAGAGAAAAGAATGGAAAATAAGGAAAAGGAAGCATCAAATAACCAAATTACCTGTTGCATATCTCACATCACATCAGCTATATATAATAATCACCACAGGTATAAAACAAAAGAGACATTAATAATTATGTGAAATAATCATCTGAATACAGGTCCACAAAGTTATACAACACCATAACTAAGTTTATACAACAGGAAAGTAAACTCAACTGGTACACCATCTCATAATAATAAATCAACACTGTCAAGGCTCCATAGTGTCACACACCGAAAATATAATAATAAATGCATAACTAAGTATAGATAACTGTCACCTCCAGTTGGTCAATTTGTAGAACTCTATAATCATCCACTTGCTCTCAATCTACTCATTTAAGAGTACCCGAGATACTAGGAAGCAAAGCATAAAACCTCGGGTCAGACAACAGTCTTGTGTGAGCAATACCAAATCTCGAAATACTGAAAAAGTCGATAATATACATAACAAATGGTATATAAACCATACCCGACCTGTCCCTGCAACAATAGACTCGACACATAAACATTAATAGTATGCTACTCTATAACACCGTAAAAGGAGTACACCATACTCATTATCTATCAGGATGCCTAGGTATCTCCACCTAAAATCCCTACTTCATATTAAGTAAACTTCATATATCTTGTATCTCCATCCATACCTAGTCCACACTTAGTCCAGTCAGGGTATCCAGGAATTCCTACCACAATACCTACCTAGTGTGACATCCCTAGGGTGAAAGGTGACTAGTGAGAAACTATAACAAACATAGCATTCATTAAACAATACTAACTATCAACCAATGTGCCTGATATATGATGACCCGTATGACTAGCTTCACGGACTAGTGAAAATCCCGGTTCTCGATTGTGTTCCACCGTACTTTCATTTCAGAAACCCCGCACGGTTGTTTCTTGTGATACCTTTGTACCACGTAATCTAGACCCCCTCGGGTAGTCCACGGTACACAACCATCGCTACCAGTCCTCGAGTATCACCTACATATAGTACCCCTACTCTGAACACAATAGAAAACACTCTGAATCATCGACGGTCCTTAGGCACAAACACATCCATCGAGCACTACTCGCTCGATACGGATTTAAACCCTACCGATTCACTATAGTTTCTAGGCACAAGCTCTAACACTCAACATAGTGCACTATTCGCAGCCTCACTCCAATCCGAGCTGCCACCCACGATCTTACTCTCTACTTGTGCTCTAGATCGAAGAACCCTACTATCATGCCATCTAAAGCCCGAGACCTAACATGATCAATATAGTCTTGATACTATCATCCCGAAGCCTACTCCATACATCATCGAGTCACTATCTGCACCATCAGACTACCTGGTCGGAGCACCACATCCCTGCCTCACCATCAGTATCACTAGTCGTAGAGTAATAACATCATCTCTCTAAACTACTCAAATGAACAGACCATCACATTGAGCACCATGGTATCTCATAAACGCCAAAGCCACTATCGGCTAAATCACCAATCGACAACATCGATGAACATTGACCACTCTATTATGATCGATACCATCCACCTTGGTCTTGTACTTAACTGAACGGTTAATTACAGACCAAACAAAAACGTCCAGCATCCATGCTGAAATCAAGGTATGTCGGCATGTATCCCAACCCTCTTCTACAGCTCATATTTTTCATTAGATTCCCGCATGTGCGGAACTCCAATGTATAAGATGCTACCTAAAATCAAATCAGCGCTAATTGGCTTTTTCAACCAAAAACAACAAAATAGCAGACAATCCAAACAATTAAACATACATCCAAACATCCATACATCCATCCAAAATGTCATACATATGACATAAATAATCCATCCATAACAACCAATGTAGGAAATAACATCAATAGTAGATCTAATCAAATAATTCCCTAACTATGGCACAATGATGGAAAATAAATGATATTCTTTACAAATTGTTTAGAAATAATATATATTCTGTTATAAAAATATAGCAGCTATATATACACAAAATATCATGTTTTAAAACTAAAAATCATTCATGAGCATTAATATAACAATAAACAACCAATCATAATAAAGTGAGAAACAACATCACTCCTTCAGCCAAATTTTTCCAAACTAGTGCCAAAAGATAGATCTCACCAATATGATCTAAATGCAAGAAACAGCGTCCAAAACGGATTTTGTATGCAAAAGATATGGCTAAAACTAGAATCACAATTAACAGGATAATTAATTATCAAATTAAATCAACTAATTACCTTATTAATCGCTATCCTTCTTCTTTCAAATCAGCTTGTACACGTACTGAGACATTGCCGTGCACAACATCCTCTCATTTCCCTTCGATTTCACATTTAATAATCCATGAAAATGTAGTCCGTCTTTGCCAAACGATTTATCTTCGAGATCTCCATGGTCCGCACTCGAACTTCGTTCGACTACTTGCCCCAAACAAATCGTGTTTCCCCATCCCATGCTTGTCAGCTGCTTGTCCAAGCTACGAATGAAAATTGCTAGGCTTGACCGTGATCATCAAGTCTTGTTGGAAAAATGCTATTGCACGAGAGAATTCCATCTGTAACCTCTGATTCGTATTTCATCAACTTAAGATCCATCAAGGTCGTACCCTAATCTCGGCCATAAATGTCGATCTCGATCAAATATCATAAAACTCCAGATCGAGCATATAGGGTCGAAGCACTCTTCGATACGAACTCAACGAATCCAACAACATGATTTTTCGTGAAGTAGATGAAGAGAATTTGATTTTTAAAGATAAAGTATGGGTTCGACCATGATTTCTGGATGAATAGGAAAGTGAGATAAATGAATTTTGGAGGGACATGTATTTGGGACTTAAATAATAATATTATATTCCATTTATTTAAATTCTCAAATTAATGGCCACGCATTTCGAGTCCGTAGTTCACATGATTCGTCCGGTCAGCATAAAACTCGTCTGCATACATCACCTCATTTTTTTGGATTCAACGGCACTAACCGCATCTCCATCTGAAACTATGCCCCGGAAGACTAATTTTGCGTATTTTGAGGCCGTTTTGGGCATTGGATCATCCGATCTTGAAATACAGCGATTCTTATATTCATTTTAATTCGCAATGTCAACCCGAGCTCAATGGAAGTGGTCTTGAGTCTTGATTCGGTCGTAATCGAAAAATAACATTTTTGGGCCTTCATTTAATTAACGATAACTATTTAAATATCCAATCGTTAAAAATACAGGTCATTACGTTCTTCCCTCCTTAAAGAATTTTGTCCCCTAAATCACAAAGCAAAGAGAACGTCTCTTAACCCATTGGTCCTCAAAAATCCGCCAGATTCCGAAAAATTCGGCAGAACCTCCTTTGGATGACTAAATCCAAAGAATTCCAACACAACAAAGATATGTACATAACTCATATCTTTAACTATAATAGATTAACTATAACAATCATGAAATGAGAATTCTATATCAAACAATAACTATCCCGCATGCATAACAACGAAATAAACATAGATTATCATTTCAAATGCTAACAATCCAACCAAACATGTATACATAAGATCTAACATCCAAAAACAATATCCATGTCTATCCTAGCATGTAGAATGCTAAACCATCTAGTATAAACATCCAATATGATATCTATAATGAAAGCAAATGGTAAAAAAAAATATCATCATCTAAAGAGCTCCGTACTAACAGTCCTCATGCCCCTCATAGTCTACTATATCCTATCTTCTTTGCTTTCATTCCACTGAACCCCTACTACTCCTTCAACCTCCTCCTACCCTGATTCATATCACACCTACCGACACGAATAGGATTATGAGGTCTCCAAGTCTATGGTTCTTTCTCAATGTCATCTAATCCATTTAGTGCCAAATATCCAAATGCCTCTTGCAAGTTCTCCTAAAGCCCATTATCAAACAATGGGCCTTGCTACGTACAATGTTCTTGGTACACAATGGAATCACATCAACAATCCCATATACAACACAACAAAAATAGATGTCATACTACTGGATTTAAGGAATACAAATCTAGCATCATCTAATAATCGACTGTGGCTCAAATGCTATCTCTCGATCCTCGGTATTAGGCGATCCTTTGATCCAGTCCTAAAATATTTCATCCTACTACTCAAGAACAAACATCTCTCATCTCTACGGAGCCAACAATCTTGGTGAGGTATGCACTGTATCACCTTTACAAACACTACTTACCCTTCTAATTTAGCTACGATTTCCACTAGTCTAGTTTAACACTTCTGACTAGTTCCAATCTGCTAAATCAAAGTAGGTTTGACGGGAAAACTAGCCATCACACTTGAGCAAAGCTCATCGAATTCTGGAGTCGTAATCAGTGATAAGCTCAAGCAATACCCACTCTTGGAATATCACTCCCAAACTGGTACCTCTCCCAATCAAATACCAACAAACACATTTCCCTTCAAACGTCAAGTCCATAGGAGGCTGAGAACCCCAACCATCACTACTAGCAAAGGAACAGATCTTTATCGAAGAAGAGATACTAAAATGACAAGAGACCACTGAAGAACTCAAACTCCTCTCCTAGTAGACAGTGCCTCCAAAATCCCCAAAGCGAACTCTATCGCTTCTAACTTCGAATCAAGAGTCGGATACTACCTCTCGGTATCACCATCGCATGCATTTATGTACATAGAAAAGCGTGTACTATCATCTCCTCATTCTCTCTAGGAATTAGTACAATCAATACACACATCGACCTCTCGGCTAAACTCATCAACGCACATCTACACCTCACGTCTCAAATGAAAGTCTGATCCTCTATCAAATAATAGGTCAACAATACTGCTACCTTGGGTTCATTCAGATTTTCGGACTGCCATAACTAAAGGATCTATAGTGACATCCTACTCTGAAAGAACATGACCTAAGCATCTCACTCCCTTCCTTAGGAGTGATACCATCAGAATCTCACCACCAATTGGTGTCTTGTGCTGCTCTTCCGTCCATGGGTAGACAAAAGTATCATCACCAAAGATAAGCATAGCCCACTCAAGTACCCACTCTAATCATGGTCCATGAGATCCATAATACATGCTAACACATTGGTTATCCCGAATGGCATAACCAACCTAAAATAAAAGTAGTGTACGAAACACTATAATCGACACACTTAACCAAATTACTCTCAATTGGTGCAACCCCACCGTAGGATCCAATTA
This sequence comes from Allium cepa, assembly GCA_030765085.1. Classification (NCBI taxonomy): domain Eukaryota; kingdom Viridiplantae; phylum Streptophyta; class Magnoliopsida; order Asparagales; family Amaryllidaceae; genus Allium; species Allium cepa. The sequence continues at coordinate 439,143,470 of CM060943.1, forward strand.
AGAGAACATCCTCATGCTATAGAGATAATCGAACAAGTCACTAAAAAATAGGAGTACAACTTGTTATTCTTCTCATCTAGCCCACAACAACTAACAAAAAACTCCAAAGAGCCATCCGTCCTACTGATGAACACAACAGGTGCACCCTACTAAAAATATACACCCATGGATGAACTATCACCTAAATTGGTCATCCACTCACACCTCTAATCTTCTAAGCTCTTTGGACGCCCTATGCCTTAAAGGCATATCTACTGGTCTGTTCCCTTAAACCAGTTTAATATGGAACTCTATCCCTATATGGTGGTGTTAGCGCCAAAATTGGACACTAACACCCAAATCCAATGAAAGCACCAAGTACCAATCACAGCTCACGGATAGAATATATGTAAAGAGTAATAATGTGAAGAACAGTCAAAATTAAAATGAAAGCAGTAAAGAACAACATATTTATAATGGTACGACTAACTCCGACCTACGTCCACTCCAGAAGTTTTCCTTTTTATTGCTGTAATAATCGATTACATTTACAAGATGGCAGAGTAACCTCAGCCTTAGAAAATAGAAAACTAGAGAGCAGAAAAGAAGCTCCCCTATCTGGAGACCCACATGCTGTATTTATAGGCAAAACCATGTTGTTGGGCTTCTTGAGTAGTTTGGGCCCACCAAGGCCATAGCCGAACCCTACTTCATTACGCCGACCGACCCTGAGCAGTTGGTATGCCGAACGGAAGTTACCCGGGTATTGATCCGAAGCGAGCCAATATGGATATCGAAGTAGACTAGTTCAGAACTCGGAGCAAAGCTAGTGCCGGACCATGTATTGATGCCGACCCATGTCACCATATAGCCGATGCCGAGCCATCACCACCTCATCACAATACCGAGTGACGTTCAATGCCGAGCGACGTTCAATGCTGAGTGACGGTCAATGCCGAGCGAGGTACGATGTCGAGCGAGGTACGATGCCAAGCGAGGTGCGATGGAGAGCGGGGCTTTATGCCGACCGAGGGGAGGTGTGCCGAGCGAGGCTTCATGCCGATCGAGGGGAGGTGTGCCGAGCGAGGCTTCATGCCGACCGAGGGGAGGTGTGTTGAGCGAGGCTTATCTTCAAGACCGAGGGGAGGTGTGCCGAACGAGGCTTATCTTCCAGCTCGAGCCATGCAACCCCCTCATTTCTTGACCAAATGACATATCCAAGTGAACTTCATCCTTCGAAACTAAATCCATCAGATTCAAGCCTCGATAACCGTGAAGCTAGTTAGGTTGAATCCGCCTGCTTATGGCTTTGACAAAAGGCGGGTTAACACTTTGCCCCTTAAAACATGCCTTGCTATTGGAAGGTGTGTTTTGTAGCTCAATAAGCCGGATGTTCGTATCCTATTAATGACCTGCAAAGAAATTGATTGTCTTGTCTGACCGCGAATGATGATCGTTCATAATCGTATGTTATTTGGGGTAGTATGTGACCGTTCATGGTCGGATGCCATTCGTGGCGAATCATGACCGTTCGCGATCGGGTACCGTTCAAGGAGAATTGTGATCGTTCGCGATATGGTGCCGTACGAGGCGAGTTGTGACCGTTCGCGGTCAGGTGCCGTTCAACGCGAGTTGTGACCGTTCGCGGTCAGATGCGCTTCGAGGCGAGTTGTGACCGTTCGCATTCTGGTGTCGTTTGAGGCGAGTTGTGACTGTTCACGGTCGGGTGCTGTTCGAGGCGAGTTGTGACCGTTCGCGATCTGATGCTGTTCGAGGCGAGTTGTGAGTACCCGGGGAGGACTTGGTATCATTAATGTTAGATTTCACGTTTGAGTGAGTTTCTAAACTTTTTATTGCGGCGGTTTATCACCATCTCAGAGCATGCCTAAGGACCATTCGCGACCCCATACATGTGTAAATGGCTTAGCCGTAATGGAATCACAAATAGCAGATTTTCATTCAAGATGAGTCTTTCAACGGAAATGTCAACTAAATCAAGTCCAAACTCGAGAAATGGAAAACAAAAGCAAAATAGGGACGTCCAGATGCAAACACCTACATTGATACGTTTTATAGTCGTATCAGAGCATGCCTGAGGATCGTTCGTGGCCCTGTACATGTGTAAATGACTTCATCGTGTTGGTGTGGAGATTTCCACTTATTCGTCATAATTTCAATCAATTGATAACAAGCTGACGTCCCGATCCCGAGTCGTTCTCGGTTGGTGCAGGTGGTGGCCGCTCTCATTCCACCGTTGTTATTCCCCTTCTCACATATTATGATAGCAAACCATTCCGGATATGTCCCTAAACCTCATCCTTCAAGTGCCTGCAGTCATTCGTGCTATGACCGTTAAGTTCGTGGAATAAACAACACTTGTCTGACCTTCTTTCATTGCTGGTCGGATCCCTCCTCATTAGTTTTCGATAAGGAATCTGCCACCTGGTATCTTGGTAGATTCGCTCCAAAGTCTCGTTCAGCTCCGTAAAAGAGGCGAATCTCCATTCCTTTCGTGGTCGCGCTGGTCCATCGTCGTTATCCTTAGCCCGCCGTTTCCCTTTATTAGCTTCTGAATCTTTTTTAGGAAGATTTTCACCCTTGACTGCATAAACATTATCTCCTTCTCCTTCCTCTCTTTCAGCATTTTTGTCCTTTAATCGTAGAAATCCTTCAGCCTCATGATAAAACTCCCTTAGATCCATAGGTGGATCCCTTGTCAATGAATTTTTAAACTCTGTTCCATTAGCTATGCAAGATACAGCTGCCATTAAGACCATGGATTGATCTGGTCGATCCACCGATGTTGTCGCTGCATTGAATCGCGTTAGAAAGCTCCTCAAAGATTCCCCGGTCCTCTACTTTAGCGCTGCCAAATTCATCACATTCTTATGTCTCGAAATGTGAACTCTGAACTGCCTCATAAACTTTCTAGTCAACTCGGTCCATGTTCTAATGGAACCACTCTCCAATTGCCTAAACAATAGTGCTGCGACGTCTGTCAGATACAATAGGAAGCATCGGGCCATGACTTCCTCTAATGCCCCCAACACTTCCATATGGCTCATATACTTTGTCAGATGAACTGTAGGATCCGTTCTCCCATTATACATCTCCAATGATGGTAGCTTAATATCCGTTGGGTTCCTAGCTCACCTGATAGTAGGAGTAAAGGGATCCTATTCACATCCTCCAATTCTTTGTTTACTAATCCACCTCTCATACCTCATCTAACCATCTCCGCCAGTCTGTCATTGTTGCCAAGCTATAATCCTTGACTGTTGCCTCCGGTCTGCCTCCCGAGTTTATGAGAAAATTCAGGCACATACTCCTCATCTCGTACTCCTGCACTCCTGTTGGTATTGGGTTGCATAGTGTCATATGGTATCCCTCCATGGATTGGTCCAACATTTCCTGGTGGTGTGCCCCCGAGTCTAAATCCATCTAGATTGTTAGCCATCTTCTGATTGGGGGCTACCCCCTACAGAGCCATTCCCTCTGCTTGCTGGCTGAGCGCTTCTGATCCAGTTCCACGATTCTGAGCTCCTGCATTTCTTACTTGTGCAAATTGTTTGAGAAGAGCCTTCATCATCTCCTCTTGTCTATTCAACGTCGCTTCCATCTCATCTCTAGTGATGTAGATTGATGCTTGACCAGCTCCAGTTCCAGAGGAAGCCTCTTGACTTCCCTCCTACTTACTCCTTTCTGTCACTTGCTTCCTCGCTGCTAGTCTAGCCATTGTTTCCTAGAATCCAAGTTCCTAGTTCCAAAATTTCTAGTGCTCGCGTTCTCAGTTAAAGCACCAAAATGTTAGCGCCAAAATTGGTCACTAACACCCAAATCCATATGAAAGCAACAAATGCCAATCACAGCTCATAGATAGAATATATGTAGAGAGTAATAATGTGAAGAACAGTCAAAATTAAAATGAAAGCAGTAAAGAACAAAAGATTTATAGTGGTTCGGCTAACTCCGGCTTACATCCACTTTAGAAGTTTTCCTTTTTATTGCTGTAATAATCGATTACAGTTACAAGATAGCAGAGTAACGTCAGCCTTAGAAAAATAGAAAACTAGAGAGCAGAAAAGAAGCTCCCTCATCTGGAGACCCACATGCTATATTTATAGGCAAAACCAGGTTGTTGGGCTCTTGAGTAGTTTCGGCCCACCAAGGCCATACCCGAACCCTACTTCATTATGCCGACCGAGCCTGAGCAGTTGGTATGCCAAACGGAAGTTACCCGGGTATTGATCTGAAGCGAGCCTATCTGGATATCGAAGTAGACTAGTCCAGAACTCGGAGCAAAGATAGTGCTGGCCCATGTATTGATGCCGACCCATGTCACCATATAGCCGATGCCGAGCCACTATGCCGAGCTATAATGCCGAGCCATCCCCACCTCATCACGATGCCGAACGACGTTCAATGCCGATCGACGTTCAATGCCAAGCGAAATGCCAAGCGAGGTACGACGCCGAGCGAGGTGCGATGTCGAGCGGTGCTTCACGCCGACCGAGGGGAGGTGTGCCGAGCGAGGCTTCATGCCGATCGAGGCGAGGTGTACCGAGCGAGGCTTCATGCCGACCGAGAGGAGGTGTGCCGAGCAAGGATTTATGCCGACCGAGGGGAGGCGTGCCGAGCGAGGCTTATCTTCCAAACCGTGGGGAGGTGTGCCGAACGAGGCTTATCGTCCAAACCGAGCCATGCAACCCCCCCATTTTTTGACCAAATGACATACCCAAGTGAACTTCATCCTTCGAAGCCGAATCCATCAGATTTCAGCCTCAATAACCGTGAAGCTAGTTAGGTTGAATCCGCCTGCTTATGGCTTTGACAAAAGGCGGGTTAACAAATGGTAATCTGGTCACCTCCTCGAGTATGTCCGCATACTCTCCAACCACAGGCACAGATGACATCCTATCATATGAAATATCAAGCGACTATATGAGGCTCCCCTACTGGCAACCAATCACTACCATCCCCTCCTCCATAATTTTGATCATCATTGAGACCTCTCACAGTACACCATTATTACGTTTCCCCTTCAGCCAATCTATTCTTAAAGTGTAATGCCAATCTAACTAAAACTCATATAATCAATGCCTAGAAACAAACAACCCCGATTCAAAAGTGCAAGGTCTTGACAAACCACATATAGCCTGGTTGAGCCCCTAACTAGGTCTGTCGCAATCAAAGATCGGTAGTTATCTTGAGCCTCTATCCTAATATCTAACTATCGGATCTATACATGAAGAAATACAAAACCTCGAAATTAAATAAAACACGTGTGGAACCATCATATGCGAAAAGCATATCCTAAACGGCGATGCCCTTTCCCTTCTATTTCATCAATGGAGCAATCGATGAAATTAGAAAGGCAATCAATACATATGCTTCTAGATCTATCCCTACTCAACTAGTCCGGGATAACACTTCAATATGGGTACTTATCGATCATCCACTTGAAGCCCTCGTCAATGTGACGAACCAGTCGATCCCCAAGACGATCTCTTTAACCAATGATAAATTTCAATATATTCTGTATGGATAATCAATGGGAATGGATCATACCTTGATATCATATCGAATCCAACCATACACTTTAACATAGACATATCGCCATATTTCAAATCGAAGAACTCTCTACCCATTCCCAATTTTAGAAAAGTCAAGACAAATCTTCTCCAAAGCGAACTATGAACTAGTCCCAAGGAAATCAGTCCTTGGAAATCAGAGCTACAAAAACACTCCATTAATTCATCATCCGTCCTTTGAGTCATTCAGAGGCTAACTTCTGCCTCATGCATCATCTAACTCCAAACCATCTAAGATCCTTCTCCAAGCAACCAACCTTGCTTCCCAATAGCCGACTCCGTTCCAAGGAGCAACTGCCTCCTAGACTCTCATGGTCTATGTATATCTCGGCAAATTCGACTCTAGCCAATTACACTTGAGCAACATAACCATCCATAAAAAGCTTCACATCCAGGAATAATCCGCACCAACTCTACGAACATATCCTATCCATCAAGGATAGTGGCCCTAAACCTGCCCAATATTCAACTCTAAAGGTAGAGTCATTAACAGTTTTTCTTCCATGCCAGATCATTCATATTTTATAATGGATGATCCGTCTCTCGCAAATAAAACTGCATCAATAGTGCTCATGTGTGCACCAAACTCATATACTGTATATACTACTATATAGTTTTGAAAACCAAAACATGTAACAAATAAGAACTCTCTCATATATATACACTCTTTAGATCCAGTCCAAGGCAATAACTCCTACCCTATCTCTATTGGATCACGATATCAACTAAGGTTAATCGGATAACCTTCGCCCTGATACCAAATGTTGCGACCGCCCTACATCTATGGTGCAAAATGGTAGTTAAAGGAAAGAAAATGAAATAAGATGAAGAAATCGAAAAGAAATGAATGGACAAGAAGAAAAAGGAAACAAGAAATAACCAAATTACCTATCGCATATCTCGTATCGCATTAGAATGAATATAATATTCAACACAAGTATAAAACAAGAGAGATAGTAATAACAATGTGAAATAATCATCTGAATAAAGGTCCACAAAGTTATACAGAACTATAACTGAGTATATACAACGGGTAAACTCTACCGGTACACTATCTCATAATAGTTAATCAACACTGTCAAAGCTCCACGGTGTCACACAGCGGAAGTATAATAACAAATGCACAAATAAATATAGATAACCATCACCTCTAGTCAGTCCACCTATATAACTCCATAATCATCCACATGCTCCTAATCTACTCATTTAAGAGTACCCGAGATGAAAGGAAGTAAAGCATAAAAGCTCGGGTTAGACAATAGCCAGGTTGTGAGCTATATCAAATCTCAAAATACTATAAAGTCGATAATATACGGAACATAGGGTATATATAATACCTGATCTGGCCCTACAACCACAGAGTTAGCATATAAACATAAGTATATGCTACTCTATAACACCGTAAAAAGGTTATACCATACTCAATATCTATCAGGGTGCCTAGATATCTCCATCTACAATCTTTACTCCATACTAAGTAAACCTTCAGTATTTAGGTATCTCCATTCATACTTACTCCACACTAGGTCAAGTAAGGATATCCAGATATCCCTACCACAATACCTAACTAGTGTACATCCCTAGTGTGATAGGTGACTAGTGTATAACCATTACAAACATAACATCCATCAAACAATACTAGCTATTACCCAATGTGCCAGATATATAATGACCCGTATGACTAACGGTCAAGGACTGGTGGAAATGCCAATTCTCGATTGTGTTCAACCATACTTTCAAGCCTTTAATCCCTCATGGTTGTCTCTTATGATACCTCTGTACCACCTGACCTAGACCCCCTCAGAGAGGTCCAAGGTGCACGACCATCACTACTAGCCCTCGAGTATCACCCGCATATAGTACCCCCTTTGAACACAATAGAAAACACTCTGAGACATCAACAATCCCTAGGCACAAACACATCCATCCAAGCCTACTCACTCGATGCGAATTCGAACTCTATTGGTTCATTACAGTTTCTGGGAACGAGCCCTAACACTCAACCCAGTCCACTATCCACAGCCTCACTCCAACTCGAGCTTCCATCCATGGTCCTGCTCTTTGCCTGAGCTTCCGATCGAGGAAACCTACTATCATGCCATCTAAAGCCGAGATCTAGCATGATCTATATAGCCCTGATATAGTCATCTCAGAGCCTACTCCATACATCATCGAGTCACTATCCACAATATCAGACTACCAGCTCAAAGCACCACATCCCTACCTTACTATCAATATCACTAATTCTAGAGTAATAACATCATATCTCTAAACTAGTCACATGAAGAGACCGTCATGTTGTGCACCACGGTATCTCATCAACGCCAAAGCCACTATCGGCCAAATCACCAATCGAAAATAGTGATGGACATTGACCACTCTGAAATCCAGATACATCGGCACATATCACAAACTCTTTTCTATAGCCATCTTATTCATTAGATTCCCGCGTGTGCGGAACTTCAATGTACAAGATGCTACGTAAAATCAAATCACTGTTAATCGGCATTTTCAACCAAAAACAGTAAAATAGAAGACAATCCATATAATCAAACATACATCCAAACATCCATATATCCAAACAACTATACATCCATCCAAACGTCATACATATAACATAAATAATCCATCGATAACAATCAATGTAGGAAATAATATTAATAATAGATCTAATCTAACAATTCCCTAACTATGGCACGACGATGGAAAATAAGTGATATTCTTTATAAATCAGTTAAACGTAGTATTTACTCTTTTATAAAAATATAGATGCTATATATATACATAATATCACGTTGTAAAACCAAAAATCATTCCCGAGTGTCAATGTAATAATAAACAAGAAACCATAGTAAAGTGAATGACAATATCACTCACCTTAGCCAAATCTGTCCAAACCAGTGCCAAAAGATAGATATTGCCAATACGATCCAAAAGAAAGAAACAACGTCCAATACAAACCTCGTATGCAAAAGATATGGCCAAAATAAAAATCATAATTAACAAGATAATTATTTATCTAATTAAGTCAACTAATTATATTATTAACCACTAATCATTCTTCTTCCAAATAGCTATACATGTACAGAGACATTTCCATGCACAAAATCCTCTCTTCTCTTCGATTTCGCATCCGATAATCCATGAAAGTGCAATTCATCTTCGCCAAGCGATTTATCTTTGTGCCCTCCAAGATCCACACCCGAACTTCGCCCGACTACTTGTACTAAACAAATCGCATTTCCCCAACTCGTGCTTGCCTACTACTTGTCTAAGCTACGAACAAAAATTGCAAGGCTTGACCGCGATTATCGAGTCTTGGTGGAAAACTGCTATTCCATGAGAGAATTCCATCCATACCCTTCGATTCGTATTTCGTTAACCTAAGATCCTTTAAGGTTGAACCCTAATCTCATCCATAAACATTGATCTTAACCAAACATCATAAACTCCAGATCGAGCATATAGGATCGAAGCCCTCTTCAATACGAACTCAACGAATCCAACAGGATGATTTTCCATAAAGTACATGAAGAATATTTTATTTTTGAAAATCAAGATATGGGATCGGCCATAATGCTGAATGAACAAGAAAGTGAGAAAAATGAATTTTGAGGGTGATGGATTTGGGATTTAGATAGTAATATTATATTCCATTTATGTAAATTCTCAAATAAATTGTCATGCGTTTCGAGTTCGTATGATCACACGACGCGTTCGATCGCCACTAAACTTGTCTGGGTACATCACCTCATTTTTTGGGATGCAACTGCACAAATTGTGTCTCCATTTGAGACTACGCCTCGAAAGGATAATTTCGCGTATTTCGAGAAAGTTTTGGCCTTCGAATCGTTCGGTATGGAAATATAGTGATCCTCATACTCATTTTAATTCGCAACTTCAATGTAAAGTCAACAGAAGTGGTCTCAAGTCCTGATTCAGTCATATTCAAAAAATCACATTTTTGGGCCTTCATTTAATTAATGATTGAATACTTAAATATCTGATCATTAAAGGTACGGGTCGCTACAGGTCCCCCCACATTACCCATGCTTTAGGAGTAACCTATGAACCTTTAAGTACCAATGACACCTTTTCATGTGTTATCCACAGCATATGCATCTTAGAACTTGTTTTTAGGTCGTCATACAACTCCCATCTGAATTCGCCAAAGTCAAGTTGATTCTCGATAATCATTACTAGTCATAGAATATCATTATTTATCCCATAGGCATCAACTAATAGTTCCTTAAGATCACACCAATTCCTTATGCTTTGTATCCTAGAAGCCATCACCTCAAGTCATCATTCTCCATAGGTCACAACTTGGTACCAGTCTGAGACTTCAACATTTAGCTAATTTTTCTAGCTAAGTGTTTGAGTCAGTGTTGGGTCTTCACATTGCACCAAGTCCAACCCAAGTTTCCTACATCCTTCCATGTTCATGCTCCAAGTCCAAAACCAAAATGGCAGAAGTCTTTACGGTTCGATATTCATATGTCGGTATTTACAGCTCGGTACTGACTTGTGATATCAATCCTTGTACTTTGCAAAATTTTAGCTAAGTTCTTCAACCCATATCCAAGTTGCCATCTTCAAAGTTGACGCAAAGTGAATCCATCCAAAGCCTGATATTTCTACCTATGAAATCCAAAGTAGTATCCCAATCGGTTCAACACTACACTCCAAAGGCTGATCTAAGATTCCTACCCCATCAATTAAGGGAACGAACTCCAGATTACTTCAAATTTGAAATGTAGCTTCATGCGGCCTTCCTTATTGCCACATACAACTCACATCAAACTTGGGAAAGATTTTACAAGTCGTTGCTGACTTGTAACCCCGTCTTCACCTATTTCTAAGTTGTCATTCTTTCAGTATTTTTAACCAAACAAACAATGTGCATAAAAGCATTCAACATATATAGTGCATTCAAGTAGAGCAAGCATAAATACATAGAAAATCATAGCCTAAATAAAAGTCTAAATGGGATGGGGTATCCATAAGAACACATGTACAAGTTGGGTAGCAACGTTACATAAAATATAATAAAGTCCTTTATAATTAACAAAGGTGTTTAGATAAGATACAAAATATATTTTAAGTTTCAAAAATCATTTTAAATATAATTTAGAGCATATGATGACTAATTAGAAAGTGAGAGGTTGCAACTCTTAACTAAATCCAAAACAATCTAAAAATGATCTAATTCTCAAGATAAACAGTAGTGGCTTGGAATCCAAGGTGGCTCAAGTAGTAAATCTCCAAAATCAAGTGCTAATCACACTTATCCCCTTCGAAATGGCAAGTATTGGCTAATTAGAGTAAGATTTAGAGTGGTTTACGACTTGGAGAAGGTTAATGATGACTTCTCCAACTATTTTAGGAAGTGTGAAATGATTGGAGAAAGTCCTCAACCCCTACTTAGCCCTAATCCAAAAAAGGCCTTTAGGCCACTAATATGTTAATTACCCATTTAGTTATCCAATATTAATCAAAATTTCAAACTGTCATATCTCCTAAATGGTAAGTTAGTTTTATTATTACGACCACTCCATAAAAAAGCAAACCATCATCCTGACCTGATGGAAGTGGTTTCGGACCCTAATTTGGTCATGTCGAAAGTTATAGGCCTTATAAGATTTTTAGGGTCAAAATTATTTGAAAAAATTCCAAGGATAAGAAATGTCGCTAGTTGACATCTTAGAAATTTATAGAATCACAAGACTTAATTCAAAAATAATATAAATATTTTGTAATCCTCCAATAAGTAAAATATGGGTCGTTGCATTCTTTCTCCCTTTTAGAAATTTTTCCCTGAAAATTCACTAAAAGAAATCATTTAAGGATACGTGACATGCTTAATAATCATATACAAGCATTGGCAATCATCATAAATCAAACATGCATACATAATATCAGTTATAAAAAAGATAACATCCAAGCCTATCCTAGCATTTAATACACTATACTAAACTATGTTTTACGACATCATAAGTGAATGTAAACGTGATAAACATGAAGTCTTACCAAGTAAAGAGCTTCGGATAAGTTGTCCTCACGCTCTCCTTGACCTCCCATGTACAATCGTTTTTGCTTTCACCCCATTAAAACTTCTCTAACTTCACTGTCTTCTTTCTAAGTTATTTCTTATCACTCCCAACGATATAGATAGGCATACGAGGTCTCGAAGCTTTTGGTTCAACCTCAATATCTTTTAGTTCATCTGGTGTGATTGCTACTGCTGAGTCATGCACAAATTTCTACACGTGAGAAACATGAAACACATTGTGCATGCCCACTATCATTTGAGGAAAGTCAACTCTATAAACTAGATTCATGATCCTCTTTGGCATCGCAAAAGGATCTATGGACCTTAGTGCCAACTTCCCCTTATTACCGAATCGAATTACGTTCTTTAATGGAGTGATCTTGAAATACATCATACTGCTGACAAAGAAATCTAAATCTCTATATCTCTTATTCGCATAGCTTTTTTATTAATCTTGAGCAGCTTTCATTCGTTGCCGTTGATCTTTTTCGAAGGCTCTTTAATCATATATGTCCCAAGTATTAATTTTTTACAACTTTCACCAATATGAAGGATTGTTGCATGGTCGGCCATACAATGCTTCGAATGATGCCATACCGATGCTAGACTGATAATTGTCGAACTCAAAAAGATGTAAGTGATCTTCCCACAAGCTTCGAAGTCGAGTACGCAAGACTACAAATGATCCTCTAGGATATGATTCACTATTTTAGTTTGACCGTCAGTTTAAGGGTGATAAGTTATACTTAGATGCATCATTGTCTGCAACGCCTCTAGTAAGATTTTCCCAAAACTACTAGTGAACAATGGGCCTTGGTCATTCATAATGCTCTTTGGCATACCATGGAATTGAACTATCCACTTCACATAAAACTCGATCAATTCGGATGTCGTCCTATTAGACTTCACGGGTATAAATCTAACACTCTTGGTCAACCAATAAACTACGACCCAAATGCTATTGTAACATCTCTAGTCTGTGGTAGCCCATCAATGATGTCCATCAACACTTTTTTCCACTTCCACTCGGAAACTTCTAGCAGTCAAACCACTAGGTTTCTTATATTCTACCTTCACCAATAGATAGTTCATGCACTTCGAGATGAATGTCCTAATGTCCTTCTTCATCCCTTCCTAATAATAAGCCCGTTTCGTATCATGGTACATCTTATTACCATTGTGAAGTCTAATTAATCCCAAATGACGCACTCTCGTAGAATGTCATCCCTCAACCCATCAACGTCAGGTATGAACAATCACCCATCTTTATAGAGCATGCCATCTCAATGAGTATATACTTCCTCATTTCTTCAGTTTCTGCTCCAACCCTAATCTTAGCAATAATCTAAGCTAGTCTAAGATCATGTCTTTTACTAGTATCGATCCGCTCAATCAGAATAGGTCTAATAGTCAAGCTCATTAACATCTCTTGCTCCAACTCACATTTTGGTAAGAAATCATAAAGAGAAATATACTCAAACTACTTCCACTCCAAAAACATGGTCCCCAGTATAGCATGACTCCTACTCAATGCATCAGCGACTGCATTCCCTTTTCCTGTGGAATATCCAATATCAAAGTCATAGGAGGCTAGAAACTCTAACCATCACTATTGGAAAAGATTATGATCCTTATGCGAAAAGAGGCACTTCAATGATTTGTGATCGGTGAACAGCTCAAACCTCTCTCCTAAAAGATAATGCCCCAAATCTATAGCACAAACACGATCAATATTAACTCTGTATCATAAATTGGGTAATTCCTTTCATGTAGTTTTAGTTATCGACTAGCACATGCAATAACTTTACCCTTCTGCATCAATATCATGCCCGATTCAGTACCACAAGCATTGATGTATGCCGCCTTCTCCTCGATCCTGCCCAAAATGGTTAATACTGTGCACTTATCAACCTCGCTTTCGGACTCATGAATACTTGTTCGCACCTTGCATCCCAAGCAAAATTCAAGTTCATTCTCATCAAGTGAGTCAACGGCACTACTACCTTAGAGAAGTCTTAGTTGAATCGTGTGTAGTATCCTATTAATCCCAAGAAACTTCTCACGTTTGTAGCATTTTTGAGTCTATTAAAAACTCGGACTGTTGCAACTTTTGCAGAATCTTCAATAAGCCTTGCTTAGAAACAACATAGCCAAAAATATCATTTCGTTGTGACAACCCACACCTCCCAACACACCAATCCAAAGTTTAGGGTGACTTTCAGATTCGCATCGGTGTCAAGAAGTATGAACTATCAAGGTTTTTAAATGTTTCAAATACTAAATATAGAAGGATAAAATCTAAGATATACCACACTTTCAAATCCTATAGAGGAATGCAGAAAAATAAAAACACCAAAAATAGTTATCTCAAAATATCCGAAAACAAAGTCTCAAATAGTATGTAGCCATATCCATGGTACATGGAAATACCTCAAATAGCCATTAAAATACTAAATACGAGTACATGGAGAGTAATAGGAAATAAAAAGCGACTCTAATGTCAAGCTTGCCTCTCCAAGTATAATCACTGAGGCTATCATTCGCTACTTTATCCTCTTGTGGTGCGAAAAAAGAAATGAAAATGGATAGGTCGGACAAAAGTTTAGTGAATGAATACATCATACTATATGGTGATCACATGCAATTGACTTTAGTAACACTCTATGTGACCTATAATGTTCTATAAGTGTCTGTGGCTTACTTATTTATCTATTTAAGGGTTTACTTCAGTCCACACCTACACTAACGATTTGTATAGCCTAATACTTAGGGTTGAACAATTAATTGAATCTCATGATAGTGAATGATCGGTTAATAGATTCCACATAGGTTTCCCTACAATTTCCACCATAGGACCATATTTCCCACAACTACGACTACACGTAACTAATTCAACATAGGTTTCCCTACAATTTCCATAATGGGACAATATTTCCCATAACCATGACTACATGTATCCAATTTATATATTGAAGCAGAGCCCGCAATGCCAATTCGCCGAAGTGTCTAACCGTCGTTGCATCTATGTCCATCTCTCAGTGGTAACCTAACGCCTCTTATTGCACCAAGTAGGGATCCATCAACCACCCGTTCATGTCGCGTTACCATGAATATCAAAGGAGCTCTCATTTATGACGTGCCATACACTCCATCAGGTATCATCATCAGCATTGTGCATCCATTGTAGAAACTTATATGAGTGCAATTTGTGCTAGAATCTCCCCGGTCGAATATCATCCCCTATTGGACAAATAGCATTTACCCGATCCCGCAAAATCCAATTATCACCACATAGGGAGCTTGCTTTCCTACTTATACTAACTTCCACACTCACACACAAAAACATATGCACCACTATATTATTTCTAACTTGAACCTTATGCCAAGGTTCATACTACACTCAGAAAACGTTAACCAGCCGATCGCTTACTCATAGAGTGGTGGACCGATTGTTACAGACCGGCTCCAGTGAACAGTCGATCGGTCGTCGTCGTTTACTGTTTTTATTAAATTAACGATTATTGTTCCTTTTATTTATTAACTTCCTAATTACAATAAACTTGCAACTTTAATTACAATCAACAAATGTGTAAATATATGATTTGTAATTGTCAAAATTTCATATTCAAATTCAATTTGTAGCAAATCAGTTTAACGTCAACAAGTTAAATCAATTTTTATCAATTTGACAAAAAGAGTATACTAGGATTTTTATAGTTTCTTAATTTACAGGTAACATTTGTCAAATCTAGATTAGTAAAGAGGAATCATATCTTATAATAATTTATAACAACCCGCACCCGAGTGGGCCAGAATTTCCACTAAATCGAAAACCCATGTTCACCAAAGTAAAAATAGTTGGTGTTTGGTATACTGCAAATAAGAAAAGTATATCAGAGCACCATCGATATAAATTCACATCGGTATGGTAAAGTATAATAAAATATATGATTACCGATTATGGCTGACACCTTCAACTTTAGTGTCTTTGTCAGTGCCGAGCATGCGTAAGGAAATATGTCCTTCCATCATTCCCATCTTGTACCATTACCTATCCCTCCAAAGCTATCATGTGGGTTGTAATAAGGAGAGGGTCAGAACATCCTTGTAGTGATTGGTAAATTACAAACTTTATACATAATATTAGTTTATGCCGATTGTCTTCCATTATATGTTATGTTTATTGGTTTACTTAGCTGCCTTGATACCACGTATGCATATGATACGCCCCATCTACTCGAAATAGACAATATATATATATATATATATATATATATATATATATATATATATATATATATAGACACACATACAACCCACAATCTCGACCTGTGTCCACAGTCCCCCTTTGGACTAAGATACTTTCCTTACTAGTATATACAAACTAGCACCTCATCAGTATCCATCGTCAACATAGTATCATACCATCATCAACGTGCATGCCAAGGAACTCTCGTGTTGCCTAATAACAGCGTTACGATTGCTTAGCCATATTATATTCACTTTGCAAAGATCTCCACAAAAGGGTTGTCTTGCTTGTCTCATAACAAAAAACAAATTAGCGGATAACTAAAGGTAGTGCATATCCTAAATGGGATCAGTGTAGTTCGTTTTGGCATAACCCTTGTCTTTCCACTAACCAATTAGGACCGATGATGGTCCTGACCTATGTAAACATCTCCTAGTCCTAATATTTGGTACCAATCTCACTATCAAATTGTCAAGCCTAGCTCACCAACCCTTTTAGATAGCCTAATGCAATCTCGGAAATGCTCATTTGGTAACATAATACGTACCTCCTAAAAGTTTGAACCAAACTCTACTTGTCCTTTGACACTTCGCCTAGGGCGAACCACCTAACTTGGGAATTTCCATCTCATATACACGAACGTATAACACCATGGACCCTACAGTTGGATATATCCCACATCAGTATAATGTATACACAATTCCTTGTGGTGGGTAGACTTCTGTTGTGTAACACCATCGACCTCACATTCCAACCCAATTTAATGACAATATCAGACTCATATAATCTAAGCTATTGGCTAAATTCCATAATTTACACCCATCATATATATATTCATAATTATTTATTTACCACGCCCCCAATGTTCAACCGTTAATATTTAGTTATTTTTACATAATTGTTCCTTGTTGCATTATTGTCAATTTAATGTCATTTACCGCTTACTTTTAAATAAAAGATTTAAATATCTTTTACTGCTTACTTTCCTCTATTTCATTAAGTCTGTGTTACCGTCCTTTTCAGTTCTTATTATCTTCCTTTGATTACTAAACTTTCTTACTTACTCATTTAACTATTTTACCTACATTTCATCGTTTATGATTTAATTTCTAACTTATCTTTATTGCAGATATTCATTTTATAATTAGACAGTTATTATTACTACCACTTACAATTCTTAGGTTTATACTCTTTGTCTACGGAAAGATCTCTTTCGCTGCGCACTTTTAAGGGATTTTTGCATTTTATTGCCTTGAAATTACACCTTCCACAAAAAGGAAATGTATACATTGTAAATTTCTGTAATTTATCTAAAATAGGAATTCTGTTAAGCTTTGAATTATAAGAAATTATCCTTTTTTTTATTGAAATAGACAGAAGAAAATAACGGGAAATCCCTTTTTTTATATATCCTTTTCTTTTAAGCATATTCCTTATTACTTCAAATGGTACACACTTTTATTCACAATTATAAAACTGAATAGTTATAGAAATTTATATTGCAACACACTTCATTCCAATGAATTAAAATACTACTTAAATCCAATAAATTTTGTAATAACTCCTAACTGAGATTACCAACATATGATAGTTGACCGATAAATCTGGAATTTCTATACAATCTTATTAATTAAGGGACTACTACTAATACCCTAACTTTCCAAATTCAAGTATATGCAACATTTGATTCAAGTTAATTGTTCACGGAATATGTGGGCATGGTTTTCAATTTCATTACTCATATAATTAAGTCAACAACTCCAAAATAATTATATTCAGGCATACAAAGAATAGATTTAATACAAAATAAATACAATATTATATAAAAATATATAATTTCCTACTCATATTTAAGGTTTTGAAATCTGCAGATCCAAACCCTGTTTATTCCTTTTTGACTCCTTTTTTCTCCTTATCGAAATATGTACTTCAAGCATACACATATTTATATGAAATTTAGCTTCAAGAAGAGATTTGAATTTAATTTAGACTATGATTTAGATTGGCCTTTTCCTTGTAGAACTGATTCATCCCTTATTCTTCTTCTCTTTTATTTTCCTCTATTCTCCACACACACATAGATATATATAATATATTAATTTATAATTTCTATATTTTCTTTAATTTGTAGAGAAAAGATAATGGCAGTGCTACATTCTTTGATTCAAAAAATATGAGAAGAAAAGTGCAAGGTTTGGCTATTGTTTATAGGGGCACGATTCAATTCCATTAGTTAGATTTTAATTTATTCAATCTAGGTTGTTGATCCTATGCTCATTCTCGTCCAGACCTAGCTAACCGATTAATTGCCCAACCTTTACTTGTCGATCGCCAGGTGTCGATCGGTAGGCTCTAGGGTGTTGACCGGTTTACTTCATAATTTCTTGCTTGATTTTATTCATTTATTACTGTTTTAATATGTAAACATTAATGTTAGTTAGGGTTTCTCTCATTTATTGTAATATTAACATTAATTTTAATAGAACTTAGGGATAATGTGTTATTTTACCATTAGTTGCAATATTTATTTGCATTTGCATTTAATTTACTTAATTTCTTCCATGTTTGCTAAATTAGACTTATTTAATTGAACGCTATTAATTACATTTGTAATAACTGTAACAACTCGCATCTTAATGGGCCTGAATCATGACAAAATTGAAATCCATGTCCATTAGAGTATAAATCGTTTGTTTGGTACCTACAATAAGCATGAGCATATCAGAGATTGGTAAATCTAATCTCGCAATGGAATGGAAAATATAATCAGAATCAATAGCATTCCTTGGATGTTAATTCTCCTTGTTAGCACCATGCCCGAGAGATAAGAAAACTTCTCCATTAACCAATCAAATTTTGCTCCAATGACCCGTTCCTCTAAATCTGTCTTGTGGGTTGTAATGAAGTGGAGGTCGGAACAATGTTTTGGTGACTGGAAAATCTATACTTTGTCCATAACATAAATTTACACTGATTGGATTCCATTTAATTGTTATTTCTATTTTCTTCGATTAATCCATTTATCCTATTATTTCACGTACGATATGACCATCTAAAACAATTTATTTACCTAACCTTCTCCAAAGTACAAATTATCGACGTTTGTCTATTAGCCATTAATACTTCCAAATATGAAGCAGGTTCCTATCATCATCATCGTTGGTCTATTAGACCTAGCTACAGAGACCATTGACTATTATTTATGGCTTTATAATACATAATAGCCATAATATATAATGTATCTATCATCCTTAATGTCTTAGCCATGTGAGAGATAATACCCAAGCCACTTAATACCTCATTAATAAGGACTAGGCAGAGTCTATCCATTTAATATCAATATTTTAGGTAGGTCTTAATAAGTTAATACCTAACCCCAAGGCGAACTCCTCATTGGTACTCTTTTGTTGACATCACTTTGAATCTCACCAAGCCACTTAATACTTCTTTATAGGAGAGAGGCGGACTCTATAGCAGTTACTAAATACCTCAAACCCGAAACAATCCCTCCTCAAGATATCCACTATCGCTCCTAACCGCTAACTCGGATTGTTTATATATTAATTAATTAGGGAGAAGGCGGGCCCTCCCACAACCACTTAATACCTCAAGCCTAGAAGTAGGTCCTATAGTCGCATAATCATTTTCCACGTGTCATATGGTTGGAGATGTCTTACATTAGTAGGAAGCGACACAAATCCTGGTATCCTCAAATTGAAGGGTAGACTTCTGTTGCATAACTCTACCGACCTAGCATCCCAACCTACTAAGTCCAATTAATTATTCTAAGATTTTATTATTCTAAGTTGAATATTCTATAAAAAATATTAGACTTAGCCAACTAGTCTCATCTAATTTATTTAAGGCCACGATGCCCACCTAAAATGTCCAATTATAAATCATTCACGTTTATTCATTTTTTCCATAAATGTCAATTTGCCTAAAATAAATGATTATTATTCCAACGGACATTCCTAAGACATTATTTATTTACTGAATTTCACTTAGTAATTCTCCTCTGGCTATCCTATACTTATTACCCTATCAACTTTATTTATCAGTCCTATAAATCTACTTGCTCTATTAATTTTGTATAATTCCCTACTTCGTTTCACACTTATTACCTATTAATTGGAGACACATCCTTTTCTAGCTTTCTTTCCCAATTCCTTTATCCATTACCCAATCTATTCTTATGTTTAATTGATCATTTAAGCACATATTACGCGTAAATCATTGTACAAGTTAAGTTTTATTTTTATTGATTGGCATGGTTAAATACATATAATATTTATTTCCATTGACGACAATCTTAGTTATAAACTTCTAACTAGAATATCCTTTTCCATGTTTAATTGTTGGAATTATATTTTTAAAAGTTCTCCGTCATAATTTCCATAGATTAACATGACTCAAAAGGTTAACTTTTCAAAAATAAAAGACGACCCTCGTTTGAAATTATAAGGAATCATCCTTTTTCTTTTTTTTTGAAATAGAGTGTAAATAATGACAAGTAACTGCGCACTTTACACATCTCTTTCTTCTATTTGCATGTATTCCTTGTCAAAACAAACTCTATATTTTTCTATGGAAATAAGAGAAATCAAACCAATTTATAAAAATTAATGGATCTCAATTTCAACAATTCAAACATAGAAAATTTACATTCCAACAAGATTAGGGTAGGAATTAAAATTATACTAATATTTTTACAACTCAATTGTAGATCTGGAATAAATTATACATCTAATCGATATTCATTTTTATAAATTTTGTACTGATTTCCAGATATAGGTGTAAACAACAATTCTATTCAAATTCCTTAGAGTTTTACATAAGAATATGTAGGCAATAGTATTATATGTTTTATTTGAGCCTACAATTCACATATATTTATTGATTTAGGCATAAAAATCAAATAAATGTCAATGGGATAGATTTTAATATCAGAAACAATTTATAAATTTCCCACTCACCTTTTGAAAGCGTTCCAAATCTCCAGATCTGAATTAAATCCTTTGATGCAACTCCATCTTCTTTTTAATCCAAGAAATATGTATAAAAAGATTATATAAATATATTCAAATTTTAGATCTGAGAAGAGATTTGGGGATAGAAGGGAATATAAATTCATTATATCGAAATTACCTTGTTAACGTGTAGCATTGATTCGTTTCTTCTCTTCCTCTATTTATTTTTTTATTCTTCTTCAATTTGTATAAATATAATTTATTTTATAATTTGGAAGATTAGTAGAGAAGAGAAAATTGCAGAGCTGCGCCTTTCTCTCAGAAAACATGAGAAGATAAGGGAGGATTGGGCCTAAATTATAGACATTCGAATCAATCATAACCGTTAGATATAAATGTATTAAATCCGACCCATTGGGCCAAGGCGAACCCTAGTCGTCGCCTTTTGGATTAGTCGACCGCTTCTTTTTTAGGGTTGACCTCTCCATGTCGACCTGCCCAATAAAGGGGGTCGACCGATAGGTCTCAATGATTGATTATAAATGTTAACTTTATTATTTTATTATTTTTGTTCTGAAATCATTTATCATCCATAACTTCTTCGTTTGAACTCCAATCGCGAACTCCAAATATGAAAGCTGCTAGGAATTTTTCCACGAACGCCGTGTCATAAGTTTCTTGGCCAAATTCCATCGTTTGCACAAACTCCATTTTTAGTGCCTAAATAATTATGAATTAACTAACATAAAATTTACGACGTGTTACATTCTTTCCAATTAAAAGAATTTTATCCCCGAAATTACGCCAATGATTAAATCTTGGTTATTGCTTGAAATTTTCCTAAACTACTCAACCAAATAGTGTACAACCAATTTTGCAACCATATGTGCATTAGTGCATAGTATATCATAATCATAGAAAACATGTATGCAGATTGATTCTAAATTAGGCCCTCATATGTAAATGCATTTCTTTTAAAAACATTTGTGAAAATATGATGCAAACAACATATATACTAGCAGTTCTATATGCATGCAGATTTTTTCACTAAGAATCCACATACTCTACGAATAGAAGCATGGTGCAACCAATTTTGCATCCATTTCCTATTAACCAAAAATATAACGCATTGAAATATCACTTCCTAACGTTACTCCTATGCTAGGAAAAGGGATTTAAATGGAGAGTTCAACATTCTTACCACTCTATAAACTACCATTTCCCATAGTACAGTACAAATTTTATTGTTGCCTTGGATTTTCTCCAATATTTTCTAGTAAAAGGCATAAGGAGGCTTACTTTCAAGCTCTAAAATGGAATTGATTCCAAAAAATTGACCCTCGCAAGTTGTCGACACGATATGGAAGTACAAATCCATGGCTAAAATGGCTTTTCCCTTATTATCGTTTGGGTTTTATCGTATCATCGTCCCTAATGCATCGCTAGGTTCTCGTTTATTAATTTATTTACCTTCCTTGCACTTAGCATGTGGCCTTCAAAATCAAAAAGACTATAGAAATATATTTCACTTTTCAAATTAGCACATCGCTTGAGGAATCAATTTCGTAAAATATTTGGACACAAATCTTCCTTGAAACCAATTTGGGTAAAATTTCCAATAATTGTTTGAGCTCTAAAAATACTTCAACAACTAAAACTTTTTTCAAGAAATTTCTTTTCAAACTGCTTGCCTTTTAAAAATTTAAATGATTCAAGCCAGGATAAGTGGTGATTTTCTATTCATTGCGACCTAGCCAAGTGGACTTTTGAGGGGTGAGACCAAGGTGGGGCAAGGAAGAATTGATAGTGTAGGGTGGTGCCATGGATTGAAAAGTGGTCAGAGAAAGAAGATAGCTTTTAGATCTAGAGTGGTGGTGGGGAAAGATCTAACATGGAAAATTTTGCACGAGAAAGAGGCGAGGCTACTGCGCCTTAGAGAGAGGGAAAAACAACATCGCCCGGTGGTGGAATGGAGGGGGCAGTTGTTGAATTGGATGAGGAGGAGAGGAGGAGTTCAGGTTTGACTGCTTGAGGAAGGATAGGAACGATAATGAGGGGGCTGGGGTTTTAGACGCGACCTTTATAGTCGCGCTTTAGGTTTGGGTTGTGCCAAAACCTATTTATCGATCGACTGCTCTAGGTGTATTGGTCGACCGCTACTTGTGGACCGGTAGAGGGTTGACAGCTAAACGGATTTCTGATGCAGATTGAACCTAGATCCAATCCGAGCCAGATTAATTAATAACGATAATAACAGTAATAATTATTTTGTGCCGCCTTCTTTAACTTGGCAAGCTCCGAAAAATTCCTATCCTCTTCATGGCCATGTCCTAGCTTACCGTCCAGCCTTCGAACCATTCCTCAATTATACTGCAGTATTCCCAACTTATACTCCATTAACCAATAACTCTTTAAAATTTAAAAATATTCCAGCTGTTATTTTCCACGTTATATTTATATAGAAACATCCTGCCATTTAGCTGGTGGGTACTACTACACTTTCAACTTTATACCGAAATAAAATCAAATGTCATTCCTATTTTGTCTGCCCCTTAAAAGACTAAAAAGAATTTAAAAACTATGACTTTTATAAACATGAAAATCATCAAGCTAAATGTGTACTCTTTTAAACTCATTTCCAAATTGAAAAAGTTTTCCCTTTAAAACTTCCTTAATAAAAATCAAACTTATATACATGTATTTAAGGATTTCAAACTTACTTCCTTTTAAACTAAAATTTCTTAAAGAAATTCATTGATATACATCTTTCTTGTAAAATAAGATGTCAAAATTTCCCAAAACCAAAAATATTCCCAAATAAGTCTTTGGAAAGAAATCCTTTGGAAACCCTTTATTTTTCATAATTTTAGAAACTTCCAAAATACATTATCAAATTTCTCTCATGTGGTTGGACTAAGGAATTGACTTTATATCCTACAATAAAAGTCTGATTTGTCATCTAAAGGTGATCGATGAACGCATCCTTGCAAGAACTTGCTCCAGATGTCTTTGACATATAATTTCTCAACTCCTGCTTGCTAGGATAAAATGTGTATCTTTACTCGACCATCTATCAAAATCCAAAATCACAAGGTAGCTAGTCACAACAACCAGGTTAAACACATCCAACCACTAGGGTTCTTCCATATGTCATGTTCATGCTCTTTAAAGTTAGTGCCTTATGCACAATCAATGTTCTTTGGGGTAATCGGGGTATGCACATAAATCTTTAACTTTATAAAATATTTTCAACTTGTAGCTGCCTCGCCCATCCTTTCAGAATATGGTCGTAACTACTTTCATAATCGAAATCTATAGAGCTAGGCATAAGATGTATTAATAGATGGAAGAATACAAGTACGTTCTCCTAAATTTCCTAAATCTTTTGATCATCTAACTTAAGCTCTGATACCAAACACAACAACTCGCACCTTAATAGGCCTAAATTTTGACAAAATTGAAACCTAAGTCCATTTGAAAATAAAATATTTGTTTGGTACCTGCAATAGGCTGAGCATATCAGAGACTGATTAATATACACTCACCGCTAAATGGAAATTATAATAGGATATAAATACTGACTGAGGCTACTACCTTGTAATCAGTAGCATTTCTTGGACATCAATTCATCTTTTCAGCACAGAGCATGCGGGATAAGAAAACTACTCCATTAACCGATCACGTCCTGCTCCAATGACTTGTTCCTCTAAATCTACAATGTGGGTTGTAATGAGGAAGTGGCCAGAACAACGTTTTGGCGATGGGAAAATCTATACTTTGTCCATAACATTAATTTATACCGATTAGGTTCCATTTAATTATTACGTTTATTTTTTTTCCGTTAACCCGTTTAATCAAATATTGCACTCATGATATTTCTACCTAATACGATTCATCTACCAACCTTATCCAAAGTACAAAATACTGACATATGTCTATCGGTCAATTAATACTTTCAAATATGAAGCGGGCTCTTAGCATCGTTATTGTTGGTCTATTATTCCTAGCTACAAAGACCTTTGACCACTATTTATGGCTTTACAATACATAATAGCCATATTACTAAAGTATTTATCATCCTTAATGTCTTAGCCATGTGTGAATGGTACCTAAGCCACTTATTGCCTTATTAGTAAGGACTAGGCAGACTTCTAACCATTTAGCACTTATATTTTAAGCAAGTCTCCAGTAGTTAATACCATCCCATGGGCGGACACCTCACTAGCACTATCTAGTTGACATCGTTTGGAATTTCACTAGGCCATTTAATACTTCTTTATAGGAGAGAGGCGGACTCTATAGCAGTCACCTAATACCTCAAACCTGAAGCATACTCTCCCTGAGATATCCACTACAGCCCCCAACCGCTAAATCAAACCATTTATCTACTATTAATTAGGGAGAAGATAGGCCCTCAAACCACCACTTAACACCACCAGCCTAGAAATAGGTCCTACGGTCGCATATTCATTTTAATTTCGTGGGTCTATGGTTAGAGATGTACCACATAAGTAAGAAGTGTACACAACTGCTGGTAGCCTCAAAGCGAAGGGTAGGCTTCTGTTGTGTAACTCTACTGACCTCATATCCCAACTCACTAGTCCAATTAATTATTATAAGCTTTGTTCTAAGCTTTTATTATTTTAAGTTGAAGACTGGACTTAGCCTACTAATCTTATCTAATTTATTTAAGGCCATATGTCTACCTTAAATGTCAAATTATTAGTTATTACCTTTTATTCACTTTATCCATAAATGTTAATTTTCCAAAAATAAATAGTTATTATGATTCGTCCGTACATTTTCTAAGACATTTATTTATTTACTAGACTCCGTTCGGTAGCTCTCCTCTAACTATTCTTATTAGCCTATCATCTTTATTTATCAATCCCATTAATCCACTTAACCTATTAATTTTCTATAACTCTCAACTTCATTTCACATTTATTACCTATTAATTGGAGTCACAACCTTTTTTGACTTTCTTTCCTAGTTCCTTTATTCATTACTCAATCGATTCCCATGTTTAATTTATCGTTTAAGCGAATATTATGTGTAAATCTTCGCATAACTTAATTTTTATTTATATTGATTTGCACAGTAAAAGACATATAATATTTATTTCCCTTGACGACGGTCTGAGCTATAAACCTCTAACTAGAACATCCTTTTACATATTTAATTGTTGGAATTATGTCTCTAAAAAATTCTCCGTCATAATTTCCATAAATAAGCATTATTCAAAAAGGTTAACTTCTAAAAAATAAAACAGCCACCTCGTTTGAAATTGCAAGGAATGGTCCATTTTCTTTTTCTTTGAAATAGACAATGTAAACTATGACAAGTAACTATGTACTTTACACTCCTCTTTCTTTTATTTCATATATTCCTTGTCAAAACAAACACTGTATTTTTCTATGGAAATAAGAGAAATCAAACCAATTATAAAAGTTAACGGATCTCAATTTCAAAAACTTAAATATAGAAAACATACATTCCAACAAGATTAGGGTATGAATCAAAAATATACTTATATTTTTACAATCCAATCGCAAATCGGGAACAAATTATACATCTAATCAATATTCATTTTCATAACTTTTAGGACTAATTTCCAGATATAGGTGTAAACAACAAATCCAATAAAATACGCTAGATTTTTAAATAAGAATATGTAGGCAATAGCATTGTACATTTAATTTGTGCCTATAATTCACATATATTTATCGATTTAGGCGTAAAAATCAAATAAATACCAATGGGATGGATTTCAATATCATAGACAATTTATAAATTTCCCACTCACCTTTTGAAAGCATTCCAAGTCTCCAGATTTGAATTAAATCCTTTGATTCAACTCCATCTCCATTTTAATCTAAGTAATATGTATAAAAAGTGTATATGCATGTATCAGGACTTCAGATCAGAGAAGAGATTTAGGATTAGAAGGGAATATAAATTCATTACATTAAAATCTACCATGTTATCGCATAGCATTGATTCACTTCTTTTCTTCTTCTCTTTATTTTCTGTTCTTTTCCAATTGGTATAAATAGAATTTTTATAATTTGAAAGAATACTGGAGAAGAGAAATGGTGGGGCTTTGCTGTTCTGTTAGAAAATACGAGAAGAGAAGGGAGAGTTGGGCCTGATTTCATATGCACTCGAATCAACCGTAGCTGTTAGATTAAAATATATTAAATTTAGGTCGTTGGCCAAGGGAAACCCTAGCCTTCACCCCTAAGACCGGTCGATCGCTCCATGTCAACTTGCTCAATAAAGGGGGCGACTTATGGGTTACGTCGATTAATTATAAATGTTAACTTTAATTATTTTATTATTTTCGTTCCATGATCATTTATCGTCCATAAATTCTTCGTTTGAACTCCGATCGTGAAACTCAAAATAAGAAAGTTGCTCAGAATTCTTCCACAAATGCAATGGCACAAGTTTCATGGACAAATTCCATCTTTTGCACAAAGTTCATTTTTTGAGCCTAACTAATTATTAATTAACTAACATAAAATTTACGGGTTATTACATTAACAATTGCATAAACACTAAGCTAATAGTAATTATTGCCATCATTACCTTCACCATTACAATTTCTTATTTAATTCTTTTTTAAATGCCGATTTAAATAGATTTACCATATTCATTCCCATTAACGTTGACAGTATATTAATACAAATTTACTGTTAATTTATTAACATATACTTCCTTAATTGGTTTTGAATTATTTCCGATCCAAAAATTTCAAGCGTTAAAAACGTTTTCCTTTTAATTCTGATCGTAAAACTTTATATATAAAAATTGATATGAAAATCACCACAAACACAACAGTGCAAGTTTCGCGGCCAAATTCTAATGTTTCTAAAAGTTCCATTTTTGGGCTTTAATAATTATTTATTAATTATCTTTTATTTTCTAGGATGTTACAATCTCGCCTTTAAAAGAATTTCATGCTTGAAATTCCTTAAGGACTGAATCATGTAACATAATGTGCAACCATTCTAAGTATCCAACTAATTAGCGTGCAGCCAATTTTTACAGCAAATAGTGTACAAGTTCATGGTATACCATAACATATATCATATGCATGCTAAATAATAGTACATCGATGCCTCCTCCATATATGCATTCTTAAAAAAAATTGAAAAAATATGGCGCAAACAACCTATATATAATTGCAGTTCTATATATTTGTAAATTTTGAAAATCAAAATCTTTGTTTTTGCATTTAAATTTTCTTACACTTTTATGAATCGAAGTATATTTCAACCAAATTGGCATCCAATTCTTACCATCCAATAACTAGCACACAATTTTCTAATATCCAAAATTTTGAAAATATAGTTTTCCAAACCTCTACTCTTACATCAGAAAAGGTTTTAGATGGAGAATTACACATTTTCATCCTTCTCTTCTATATCCCTTCCCTTGTATCTTGGAACTTTCTTTTTTCCCCAATCCTTTTTCAACTTTTCCATTGTCTACATAAGGAAATTTACTTTAAAAATTTTAAAATTTTAAAACCGGATTACTTTAAAGCAAGTTTTGTTTACTTATAGAAAAAGAAATTCTAAGGCTAAAGAAACTTTTTCCCTTATCATTATAAACCTTTTACTATTACTTCTGCCACATAATAAAATTAATATTGCTAACCCGTCAACTTCTTCCCTATACTAAACATGTGACATTTCCGTAATCAAGATTTTCGTCTTTTTCATTTAATATCCTTTTCAAATAAATTTAGAAATTGTTAGAAAATTTAAAAATAAATTTTACTATTTTTCAGAACTTCCAAAATAACATTTCCTATTAAAAACAAAATATTTTTGAACAATTTATAATTCAAAAATATATATTTTTATCTTTTCAAAACAAACTAAGCCACATCCTACGAATTTAGTCAATGAGTTAACGTTTAGGATTGTCTCTTTTCTACTATAAGGTAAAGTCTCAAATTTTTAACCTTTTCTTTCAAATTTGAACAACAATCAGCACACATGCTCATTTATAAATTTCAGCATTTAAGGCATGTGGATAGTGACCTGTGGTTTTGCAATAACTATTTCCTATCCTTCACTTGCTAAAATTTATCTTCCCAAAATTTTAAGATTTTTGGGACTTAACATTATTTTTCTTTTAATAGCTAATTTATAAATTTTTATAGTTTAACTTATAGACTTTCAGTCTTTTATTTATTTAATTCACATTATTTAAGTGCCTTTTATTAGATTTCCTTATTTTACTATTTTCCAATAAATACCACACTCCACAAAAAACAAATTAAATGAACATTTCTCATTAACATCATACACGATTTTATACAATAGAAACAACTAATCATTACAACCCAATTATAAAGAAACAACTGCTGGAAGCTACCCTTCAACATTAATTGATGTTAATGATGTTATGGCTCTATCACCGCACTTAAATTAAATAGACCTTTCTAACATGCCATTCTACTACAACTTATATATCTTAACTTTCCTCTTTAGCTTAAAAGAAATAAGGTCCTTCCATTACATCCACTATCATAACCAACTATGTTACTATCTTCTTTTAATTCAAATCTCTCGATGGTATTCTCAAATCTCACTATATGCTTTCTTTATTTTAGGGATGTACTAGAACTCGTAGAAATGTACTTTGGTGCCATTTCCTATTCCTTATGAGTTCTTCTTTATGGTCTTCACACATGTTTAATGAAATATTGCTAGGCTAAAACTAATACTCTTTATATTAAACAAGGATTCACCATTACTATTTTACGAGCATTCGTCACTATTTACTCATAGCTTTAATTTCTACCTCGTCCCACCTAAGCAGTCATCCCTATTTACTCCAAATTAATATTTTGATTTATTTCTCACCACTTTTTCTAAAATTAAAACTTCACCGTGATCAAGTGCTTAATTTCTAAACTTTTATCTTCAAAAATATAAAATTAGAAACTTATTATTAACTCTTCAGTAGCTTGGTTCCAAAAAGAACTATGAAAATCTCTTTATGTTAACCAATGTTAATTGTAGGCTCTTAACTTTTAAAACTATAATTCGGGATTTAAAATTATGTTTATTTATTAAGTTTAAAAGGAAATGATTGAAAATTAATTTTAAAAAGAATCTTTTCATTCTTTTCAAATAAGAATCAAGCTATATTGCATAAATGGTTATTTAAGTCAACTTTTCCTTTAAAGTCGTTTATCAATAAAGATTATACTTCTTGAAGTGGGGTTTTTTAACTCAAAGCATTTATTACGTTTTGCCTTTAAAAAATTTAATTGTTATACCAAAGTATTTTCTTCAAAAACGCACTTTATAATGTGTCTAGAACATCTTTTATAATTTTAACAATAAGAATTGAATAGACAAGGACACTTCCAACCTATTCCTTTCTTAATACTCTTACGACATCCACTTTCAACCTTTAGCGGAGATTCTAATAATATATATAGGGACTTTTAAAAGGTATGTGCAATACTGTACATATTTATGGAAACTATCCATTTTCTTTCTTTTAATTTCCTATATTGTTTCTAATTACTAACTCCATTTTATATAAATTCTAACATTGTTTCTATTTATATTTCATAATGTTACTACTATTTAGCTTTTTCTACCTAAACGGCTCTTATTAACTTGCTTCTCTTTATATTACTTTTCTCCTAATTGACTATCTTTGTTATCGAACCATCGCACCACGTTCACCTTTGTTTTTAGTTTTAATCTTATTCTTTTTACCCCATCTAAAATTAGTACCATTTCCTATTATCCACCCCTAAAAAGAATTGTACAACTTAATTTTTTTTCATTTCATAAAATCAATGAGCTATATATGCTATACTTTTTTTCCAAATGAAACAACTTTTTGTAAAAACCAATATACTAAAATTTTTGATTTAACAAGTTTTAATTTCTACAATAAACTTTTTATTTTAATAAAATATAGATATTTTTTTCAAAATTTTTATATTTACTTACTTTTCAAAATTAGGGTTTCTCTACTTCCAAATAATTCCTTTGATGATCATTTCAAATATGTTATCTATATTTTTTTTATCAAATTTTTTATATTAAATTCTTTCATAGGGGTCGGACTCAGATTGGATTTTAATTGTCTCTTATTTGGACTTTTCTTCTTTTATACTGACTTTCTGACTTGTCTTATCCTAGAATATTAAGAATCTGTTTATCTACTTTGAGTGATTTCTATACACCTTCCTTCGGGAACTTATTTTATTTCTCACTTGTAGATATCTACAATTTATATTATTTTCCCCTTATCTAGATTTAGTGTACATAATTAATCAAAAATCCTATGAGGATCTAAATGATTGGACAATCCAAGCCCATCAAGGGAGTCACATACCATTTAGCTTCAAGGACCCTTCTACGTATCACATTCATGCGATTCTTAAGTGAATGCCTTCCAATACGACCTACTTACTTTTAGGTAACCAGGACAGTTGTACATCTTCAACTTTATCTATTGTTCCAACTCATAGTCGCATTGCCCATCTTTTCAGAATATGATTGCAATTACATCCATAGCCAGAATTTGTAGAGTTTGGCGTCTAATGTATATAATCATGGTAAAAATACAAACGCGTTCACTCATCATGTCCTAATTCTTAAGATCAAATAAAATAATCCACATCCCAATGGGTCAGAATATTTGCTAAATCAAAAATTCAAGTCCACCAAAATACATATCGTTGGTGTTGGTATCCTACAAATAACAAAAGTATATCGAGCACCATCGATATAAACTCACAACAAAATAGTAAAGTACAATAAAACATATGATTACTGACCAAGGCTGACACCTTCAACTTCAGTGTCTTTGTCGGTGTCGAACATGCATAAGGAAATCGGTCATTCCCTATTCCCGCCTTATACCAGTACCTGTCCCTTTAAAGCAATTATGTTGGTTTTAATGAGATGGAGGTCAGAACAACGTTCTAGTGAATGGAAAATTGCGCACTTTACACATAACACTACTTTATGCCAATTGTCTTCCATTACATGTTATGTCTATTATTTTACTTAGTCATCTTGACTCAAAGTATGCATACGATATGCCCCATCTACTCAAAATAGACAACGACTACATACGTATGTGTGCGTACATATGCTTGTGTAGTCAATTCTCCAATATTTCCCCAATATATCCCATAGCGGACTTTTGTGGCAATGATATTCCTATAAAGCAGGCCAATATAGCGGTTCCGCTATTATCCTCGATATTGTGGCAATAATCCGCTATATCCCCGATTTTGTTGCACTGCTATATCCCCCTTCCTTATAAATAAGCATTTTGCTTGAAGTCTTGCTTTTAAATTTTATGGTAACTTGAAAGTTGATGTAATAAAGATATACATTGTTGGTTACTATAACTAATTCTTACTTTTTAAGTGTCAACTTTGTTTATCTTTACTTTATTATAACTTGATGTGCTTGGTGGGAAATAATAAGTAATGCTTATTCCTCTTTTTAATATAGAATGTTCATCATTCCTCTTTTTAAAGTCGTCCTCTTTATCCTGCTATATCCTCGATGTATCTCCGCTACAACTTTTCGCACCTCAAACATTATGGAGCGGCATGGCGCTTTAACTACACAGGTCTATGCATACATACATACGTACATACGTACATACATATGTAAGTAACATTGTCCCTATTTGGATCTGTATACTTTCCCTAGTAGTATACGAAACCTCGCACCTCTTTAGGATCCGTCGTCAATGCAATATCACATCCTCGTCGTTGTGCATACCAAGGAACTCTCATAGTGTCTAATAGCGTTGTTATAATTGTTTATCCGTATTCTATTCACTTTTTAAAGACATCCACACAATGGTTATCTGTACTCACCTCCTAGCAGCAAATAAACTGGCAAACAACAGTGAGGCAGTGGATGTCCTAAACAGGATCAACACTAGTAGGAGTGTAGTCCGTTTAGGCGTAACCCTTATTTCCACTGACCGCTCAGGATCGTTGACGTTCTCGACCTATGTGAATAACTCCTACTCCTCATATTTAATACTAATCTCATTGTCATAACATCGAGTCTATCTTACCATCCCATTTAGACTTCCTAGTGCAATCTAGGAAATTCCCATTCGGTTACTTAAAGCACACCCCTTAAAAGGTTGAAGAAGACTCCATTTGTCCATTAACACTTCGATCATGGTGAACCATCCTAACATGGGTATTCTCTTCACCTATACGTGAACATATTACTCCATGGGTCCTACAGGTGGATATATCCCACACCAGTATAACGTATACATAACTGCTTGTAGCCCCTTATGATGGGCAGACTTCTGTTGAGTAACACTACCGACCTTGCATTCCAACCTATTTTAATGACTATGTCACTCATATTTAGTCTAAGCTATTGGCTAAATTCAATAATTCACACCGGTCACAAAAGCATGCTTGCGGATAAATATATATAGAGAGAGAGATAGAAAGAGAACTTTTCCTTCAATATATATATATAGAACTTTTCCTTTAATATATATATATATATATATATATATATATATTCATATCTATTTATTTACTATGCTCCAATATTCAACTGTTAATATTTAGTTATTTTTACATAACTAACACTTTGTTTCATTAATGCCAATTTAATGTCATTTACCGTTTACTTTTAACATAAAAGATTTAAAATTGCTTATTTCCCCTTTATTCCATTAGATCTGTCTTGTTGTTCGTTTTTCAATTCTCACTATCTTCTTTTGATTAACTAAACTTTCTTACTAACTCATTTCACTACCCTATCTACATTTCGTCGTTTATTAATTAATTTCTAGCTTGTCTTTATTGCATATATATGTTAATAATTAGACTGTTGTTATTGCTAGCACTTACGATTCTTAGGTATATACTTTGGGATTTCTGCATTTTAATGCATTGGAATTACACTTTTCCTTATAATGACATGTTAACACTGTAAATTTCTATAACTTATCTAAAAAGGGATTTGTGTTGCGTTTGAAATTAATTGAAATAGTCAGCACAAAAAATGGTAAAATCCATATTTTATACATCACATTCTTTTATGCATATTCCTTGTTACTTCATTGATACACTTTTATTCACAATTATAAAACTGGATAGTTTAGAGAAATTTACATCGCAACACACTTCATTCCAATGAAGTAAAATACTACTTAAATCTCAATAAATTTTACATAACTCCAAACTCATATTTATCAACATATGCCATTTGACTCTCAAATCTAGAATTTCTATACAATCTTGTTAATTATGGGACTACTATTCACACCCTATCTTTCTAGATTTGAGTATATGCAACATTTGATTCATGTTAATAGTTCGTAGAACATGTAGGCATTGTTTTCAATTTCATTACATATATAATTAAGCCGGCAACTCTAAAATAATTATGTTTAGGCATACAAGAAATAGATTTATGTAACACCATAATTTTTAGTAACATTATTTAGGATATTAATTAGTAAAATTAAATGAAATAATGTAAAATGATTAAGGGATTGAGGTTTTGAATTTAGAGGATAGTCATTCCCATTAAACAAATAAACAAAGGGAATTAAAATGAATTAAGTTAGGGTAAGTGGACATGAGAAATATAGGAATAAGTATTCTTATACACTAAACCCTTAAACCACATTCATTTTACATTTCCATTCTCATAAACAAAAACATAAGAGGTAAGCCACCATTAGGAAAGCAAGAAGAAGATAAAGCTAAAATCAAGGGAAAGGAGCTTAAGCAACTTAATCAAAGATCAAATCTCAACTCCTTAATCTTAATTTAAAGGCGAATAATAGGTCAAATCTTATATTTTTAATTATTTTCGGTTTTAGATTGAATCTGAACTATTTTGCAAAGCTTTTGCCATGTTTTGATTGTTGAAAATCGATACATATGCTTGTAGATGATTTATGTTAATTCATATAGATTTTATGATATGTTTTAATGTGAAAACCCTAATAAATGACATCCAAATGCCTTGCAATTTTAGTGTATGATCAGTAATAATATTGGAATGAGTTTCAAATTTCATAATTTTCTGAATTAATGTAGATTTATTATGAATTTTCTAGTGAAGAAAATTGTTATTTTGGGTTTAAATTAATTACGACAATTTTATGATGATTTTGGACCAGAAATTAATATGAGTTAGAAAACATATTAATAGTGATTTATAGAAATTTTATAGATTTTTCCTCAGTTTTTTAGTGTGTATGTATGTGTGCGAGTGTGTGTGTATATATATAATTATTTAAGGTATGAGGCTTAAATGTTTTATATATTTATAAAAGGAGAAGGGGAATTTTTGTAAATAATTTAATTTGTTCATTTTTGAAATTTTGGTAGTGCTTTTAGAAAAGAAATTAGCAACCACTTATATTTTGACAAAGAAGGCTGATTAATTAAAAAGAATTGCTTTAAAAGTTTAAAAATCAGTTTAAGCATGCTTTTTACATGTTCACCACTTTTAGCACCCAGTTTTTGACTAAGTTCGTTTACCTCCTTCACATTCGAAACCAATACGCATGGTATCAAAGACTTATTACGTAGCGAATTGGATATAGGCGAAAGGCGTGTAGTCGAAATAAGGGGTTTCGAAGAGGTCGAAGCTTTACTTTGTTTTTAAATGAAAATGCATATGCTTTGCTTTAGCTTTCGACTTGGTTAGCTACCGACTGGGTCAAATTGTTTTAAAAGAATGGTTTTGAAAGAGGTTGCGCCTTTTGCTTTAAGTAAATGTTTTGAAGGGGTCGAAACCCCTTATTGTCACATTTTACCTTTCAAAGTGTTGCCTTCGAAAGGGTTTCTTTGTTTTAAAATCCATGTCGCTTCTCCAATGCTTTCAAAGGATTGGTTTCGATGCCATCACTTCTTTAATAGGAAATAGCTTTTGGAAGGGTGCTTTCAACATAGTTGTTTTATGGCCCTTCTGTTCTATAGAAGGTAAAACCCAAAGATTTCGAAAGGAAAGGTGTTTAACTGGTTTCGAAAGGTTATTCCACACATTTTACTTGAACCCATTGCTTTCAAGAAAGTTTGTTTTAAGTAGTACACATTAATGATTTCAAAAGGTTTAAGATAAAGGTTTCGAAGGGATGGTCCCCTAATTTTTTCAAAAGGTTTTGAAAGGTATCTTTATAGTGTTTTGATAAGAGGATGTCTAAGGTTTTAAAGCTTTCGAAAGAAAGGTTTTTCAATTTTTTCAAGAGGTTTATTAAGAATGATTTTAAAATGCATGGTTTTGTCTTTTAGCCTAAGGTTTTGCTTGCTTTCGAAAGGGGTACTTTCATAGGTTTAAATGTTTTCATCAACAAAGTTTTGTGTAAAGAATATATAACATGGCAAGTGATTTGATTAAAGCATAGAGTATATTTTTCTTGTTTAAAGTATTATTTAAAGGTTTAAATCAATTTGAGAGAAATCTTTTTGAGTTGACGACCCTAATTAAATTGACTCAGATATTAGAATACCAGATGGAAATGGCATACAGTTACACCCTATACATTAGCTATTATCGGCTAGCTAATTTAGTCTAAAATTCCAGTATGTAGGGCTTTGTCATAGGTAAGCCTAAAATGATGTTACATACTAAAAGGAATATACAAAGTGAGGATAAGTTATTGGTGAGCCCGCAAAACCATTAGGATCAGTTGACCCTTGGGTAAGTAAGCTAGGGATAGACCGTCTAGAAGAGGAGTATCTAAGAAAAGTTAGATAATTTAGTTATTTTATTTAGTAGGCCTGAGACAGCCAAATGTTAGTAGTTAGCCAAACTAAACTATAGTGGTCAGACTAATAGTCCATTTGTTACCTGATTTATATGATTACATGATATTGCTTTATTGTTTTAACCAGTTTTGGTTGTACGATTATAATTTGCAAAAGATATGTTTTAAAAGAATGTTAGTTGGGGGGAACCCGTTCCGCTAAGCGACATGATATGTCTGACTCGAAGTTTATGTTTTTTCCCTTAAACTCTCGAGTGCTTAAAATTGATTTGAGTAGGATGAGGGTCAAGGATTTTCGGGTTTTAGTAACGAATAAACCTTCCGTAGATGAGCAGGAGGCTAAAGTTAGTTATGTGGGAGTTGTTATGTTTTTACTTCCACTGTGTTGTATTAGGTCCATATGATTATTTAGTACTCTGGTCATCCAAGGGGGCACTTCATATGTCTCTCTTAGTGTATTTTGTAATAATTATATTTGATCTGAAGCTAGGAAACGTTTAGGATTATGTAACTTGTATATGAAATGTTGTTTTGAAATGTAATAAGAAACTTTTTTTTAATCCATGATGATTTTTTTTCATATTCAAGTGCTTCTGATATTATGGATACTATCAACATTACCGTATTTGGTCTTCGGAAGTTAATACTATGGATGACTGCATCATTTGTAGCGCTTAGCTTCGGGCCTCAAAATAGAGGATGTTACATGTAACAACCCGCATATTTATCGATTTTATATTTGAATATTTTATTTAAATATTTTATCGTTCTTCGAATTTTGGTCCGAAAAGCTACTTTGTGCAAACAGTCGAATTGGGACTCGAGACCACCCCCATTGAGTTCAAAATGACGTCTGCGACCTTTTTGAGTATAAGCTTCGATATGTTTGGAGAAAGTTGATTTTTGCCACTTTTTCACTTAGGGTTTTGGTTTGGGCTGAACCCACTTACTAACTCAGTCCCAACCCCCCTCTCCTCTCCACTTCATTCTTATTTTCCTAACACTCAAGCTTTAGCAAAAATGGTGGAAGAGAATGGGAAATAGAAATCCAAAACCCTAGTTCCTCTTGCTAGCTCAAGTCTTGCTCCAAACTAATAGAAGAACCTATTGGTAAGCATCTCTTCATCTTCCCCAACTCATTCTCTCTTTGATCTCAGAAATTTCCTAAACCTAACTTGGGGAATGTTCTTCTTTTAAGCTTAGATTCAAGCTTCTAGAGTTGGATTTGAAGAGTGGTTGATTCCCCTTTGCTTTCAAGCTTCATCTTCATAAATTTTAGTGCAAAGGCGAGATTTTTAATCTCACATCTATGCTTATAATTCTCTTCTATTGTTAGATATGAATTCCTAACACTTATTCATGTGCATTTGATTTTGATTTGGATTGCTTTTGTGAATATTCCAATTTTTAGTGTTTTGAGTTCAATTCGTTAAAAATCCTAACTTTGATGTTTGAACATGTTTTTGGTAATGCATCGAGGAGCATATAGGGCCGGGTAGTCGATTGGCATAAACCCTTAGCGCCGTTGCTCGTGCGATTGCAATTTGATCAAGAGTTGCACCTCTTTTGAAATAGGGTAGGAAGTGCAAGCTTACAGGTTCGGCCGACCGAGCCCCCTGGGCCGGTCGACCGACCTATAGTCCAGGCACTTCCTGCCTCTGTTTGGAAGTGCTGGTTACAGGCTTCGGCCGACCGAGCCCCCTGGGCCGGTCGACCGACCTGGTGCCCCGAGCACTTCCAACCTCTGGTTCGGTCGACCGACTCAGGGAGTCCGGTCGACCGACCTGCTACTATTTGCCAGATTAGCCTATATTGCTAATTCGTTTGAATATCCAACTTTAATCGATTCGTGTTGTCTCCCTTTTGTTGTTGTCATTTATTATCGACTTTGATGACCTTTTCTTTGGGAATTTTAGATATATCCACTTTGATGGATTTTATATCGATTTCTTTGGATTTTATTCACGTCTTCGAATGTGAATTTTTATGCCCGATTGTTTCTACAATCACTTCTATGATTTGTCACTTTAAAATATAAAGGTTTTCTATACTAGTAGTAAATATCAAAATTCTTTCTTCAAATGATTTCAACACTATTTTATTACAAAGCTCGTTTTCTCAAACCAATTTCCAATCTATTAGTATATACAAACCTTTACCTCACTCGTATGAGAAATCTAATTAAACAACTTAGTAAAACGAGTGGTATGAAACGCTTGCGTTTACTTTGTCGGTTAATTCTTGGACTTGTTCGATTGAAACTCTTGTGACAATTTTCTAGTGGAGATCTACAATTTGTTCGTAAATATTTAAGTTAAGCTAGTGGTTATGGGACATGAAGCTAAGCTCATATATTTACTAGCTTATTGTAATTGACACTTCTCGTTGATCATGACGATCATCTTTATGGTTTAGACTAGCAATGTGCGAGGTCTCTTTGTTTGCGAGGTTAGGCTAGACACCACTTGTGCGATTCCATTCACACATACCTTTTCGGTTAGCCTAGACACCATTTGTGTGATTCCGTTCACACATACCTTTTTGCTTTTTGGTTAGGCTAGACACCACTTGTGCGATTCCATTCACACATACCTTTTCGGTTAGCCTAGACACCATTTGTGTGATTCCGTTCACACATACCGTTTTGCTTTTTGGTTAGGCTAGACACCACTTGTGCGATTTCATTCACACATACCTTTTCGGTTAGCCTAGACACCATTTGTGTGATTCCGTTCACACATACCTTTTTGCTTTTTGGTTAGGCTAGACACCACTTGTGCGATTCCATTCGCACATACCTTTTCGGTTAGCCTAGACACCATTTGTGTGATTCCGTTCACACATACCTTTTTGCTTTTTGGTTAGGCTAGACACCACTTGTGCGATTCCATTCGCACATACCTTTTCGGTTAGCCTAGACACCATTTGTGTGATTCCGTTCACACATACCTTTTTGCTTTTTGGTTAGGCTAGACACCACTTGTGCGATTCCATTCACACATACCTTTTCGGTTAGCCTAGACACCATTTGTGTGATTCCGTTCACACATACCTTTTTGCTTTTTGGTTAGGCTAGACACCACTTGTGCGATTCCATTCACACATACCTTTTCGGTTAGCCTAGACACCATTTGTGTGATTCCGTTCACACATACCTTTTTGCTTTTTGGTTAGGCTAGACACCACTTGTGCGATTCCATTCACACATACCTTTTCGGTTAGCCTAGACACCACTTGTGTGATTCCACTCACACATACCTTTTTGTGATTTCTGGATTTCGTGTGTTGATTTCTGTAATTTATATCATTGACTTGTTATGAGTACAGGTTTAGGGTATGATGCCCTCTTTGGATCTTTGAGAAGATTCTTGTGATATTGATTAATCTTTTGTTGATTATCATTTACATGCTTATAGTAGTATGCCATTATGGATATTATGTTTATGCCATATCCTTTATGTTATATCATGTCATCTGATATTTATAGCTAGACTGATCCGTTTATTATTTTCTTATTAAATAATACTCGGGTCAGACCGAGATGTTACAAGTGCTTCTGCTTGACTTCTCCTCTGGGATTCATTACTTTGACTTTTGGGCAAACTACTTAGATTAGTAGTTTATTTTGTTGTATACACTTGAGATATAGACTCATAGTTGTATTCTTTTGTATAGCACGTGTTGCTATTCTTTTGTATTATCGAGGATCTTTTGACCACTACTCTGATATACACTTTTATATGTAATATTCATACCTATTTCCGCCTTTGTGATATGAATTGTCTGTGACTGATTTGTGTTATGTTTATTTCTATATTTGTTTCCGAAGATTTTATATAGCCACTGTGTGATAGCTTTGAGTTTGTGTCGGCATGTCGGATTTCCACTTGAAAAGAATTGCATGTTATACTATCTGACATATCGATGCTCGCACAAAGAAATTACACGGATGGTCGCTCCTCAACAGCCTTATTCTCCATGCTAGTTGACAGCATTTACTCCGTAATGTTCTTGGCTAGCGTGGGTATAGAGGTGGGGCGTCACAGCTTGGTATCAGAGCCAAACTTCGGAACAATATGGAATATTATAACAAGGATCATCGTCCTAAGTCTTTCTTAGGAGTCGTGCTTTAGGATTTAATTTGAGTCTTCGTACCGATTCATCCTATTTTCTTTATGATTCCTTGTTTTATCTATCAAGAATTGCTTGATATTTATCTTGAGAATAACTTTTTCCTCTTCTTTCTTTCTTTCTTAAAGAAGAGAAATGGTTAGACCTGGCCGTCCCAGCGCCGGTCAATCTAGTGCTACTCCCCAAGATGGAGTTTTTATGTCTGCCCAGCAGCTTTTAGATCTTGTTAAGAACGCCCAAGCTGCCGGACCCAATCCAGAGCCTACTCATCATAGATCCGGTTTTGCACGCTTGTGCAGAGACTACACCGATTTGGGTGGAGGGCCATTCAGGGGATCCGAGAGTGTTATTGAAATTCAAGCTTGGCTCAAATCATGCGATCGCATCTTTTCTCGCAGGAACCTTATTGACCTTCATCGAGTCCAAGTGGCTTCTAGCATGCTCCAAGAAAGAGCATTAGATTGGTATGAGCTTTTAATTTCTGAAATCATTGAAGCGGATCTCACTTGGGAGCAATTCCGAGAAAGGTTCGAATTGAAATTTGTGCCGGAGGCCGAAAAAGTAACTTTGGCCCGGCGTTTTATTGACCTTGTTCAAGGTGAATCTTCTGTGACAGACTATGTCGCATCTTTCGAATCTCTTTCCAAATACAGGGTTGAATACATTAACAACCCAATGAAGAAAAATCAGAGATTCGTCTATGGCTTGAATAAGAATCTTAAGAAGCCATTACTTCTGAAACCTGAAGTTTCATTTGATCAGCTTATTGATATCGCTCTTCGTCTTGAAGAGGCCGATAATGAAGGTGATTTTGAAGTTGTGCGTGCGCAACAGAACTTCGACAATAACTTGAAGAGGCCTATCAAATTCAAAGGCTCCAATTCTAATAAGAAAGGGAAGCAACAAATTCCGGTAGCAAAGACTCCTACCTCTAGTCGTGGTCAATGCTACAATTGTGGTTCCACGAACCACTATGCAAGGGAGTGTCCGAGACCCCTCTTTTGTCGCTATTGCAAAAATTCGGGTCACCATATTACTGCATGTCCCGTACTTCAAAATAAGAAGGAGGGGGAGCTTAATGTGTGCAAGCTCCTGGTAACAGTTCTCGTGGTCAAGGTATTTCTCATTTAATCCTTGATTACATTTATTTTGTGATCTTCTTATTTGAGTTCTTTTTGATATAGGTTTCATCTCATTATTTTTATATCAAAAGAACTTGTCTATTCTTTTTCTTTGAATATTTTGGGCTTGATGACTTCTTTGAGGATTGTGAATCCGGATGGTAGATCCGCAACACTCAATTTGCTTTTTATTGATGTCGAAATTCTTTTATGAGACTTTTCTTCCCAAGCCGATATTTTTACTTAGGCTTCGGAATTGATTTTTTGAAAGGATCGGCTTAATCATTGTGAAGCCCATATCCTATTTTTCGAGTGGACTATTCATCTTCGACATTTTCAATCTGTTAAGCAGATTTCTATTTTCCTTTATGATTTTGATTCCAACTTGATGGCATCATTTTCTTCCTTAAGCCCACTTATAAGGAAAGTGTTATTTCTCTCATTCATGTAGTTTGAGAAATTTTCCGGTATTTTTGAGTTTGTCTTAGGATTATCACCTAAGAAATCTTTTGTGTGGTGTTAAGGTCTTTTCAGTTTGACTTTACCACCGGTTTTCATTTGGCTACGAGTTGCGGGAGTTAGCATTCCACTTACCGCATTCCGCACTCGTTATGATTCTTATGAATGACTTATTATGTCATTCAAATTGTCCAGCTTATTTCATCCATTTTATAAATCGAATATTCTATGAATATTTCGATGAGACTATTCTTGTATTTACTGATTTTGGATGAAAATAGTAATTTAAAATTTTGCAAATCTTTTCATAAGATTTATTTATAAGTAAAACTGGATTTTGTTCTTGAAACGAACAAAGAATATTCTTAAAACTTTTTAAGAGATTTATTTATCCTATAAAAGATGATTTTGTGATTGTATTGCCCGTTGAGTGCTTTAAGCATTTTGGTCGATGCGCTTGATCAACGTTATCGATAGGAATTT
This sequence comes from Allium cepa, assembly GCA_030765085.1. Taxonomy (NCBI): domain Eukaryota; kingdom Viridiplantae; phylum Streptophyta; class Magnoliopsida; order Asparagales; family Amaryllidaceae; genus Allium; species Allium cepa. The sequence goes on from CM060943.1 coordinate 439,186,279, forward strand.
CCTAAACGCTTTGATGTGACAATCAGACACGATGTATTGACTTGTAAAACGTAAAAATTTTCTAAAAAGATAATTACATAAAGATAAGTGTAATTTTGAAAGTTTTAACTTTATGGGAAAGAAGATTATTTAAAAGAAATTCTTTCTTTTCGAAACTCTTATTCTTGTGATTCCTGAAGGGGAACCAAGACTTTGCTATTTGTACCGATACTAGTCGTATTGGTTTGGGTGTCGTTCTCTTGCAAAAGAGAACGTGCTATCACTTGTGCTTCTAAATCATTTTGGCTTATCGAGACTAGATACGCCACTCATGATCTACTGCTCTCGGCTATTGTTTTACTTTTGGAATTTGGCATCGTCATATTTGGATGAGAAATTTGTTCTCTACCTCGATCATAAATCTTTGGAATATTTATTTTCTCATAAGGAACTTCATGTCGACTCGAGTTCCTGGCATCTTATGATCTTGATGTTCTTTTATTCCCGAAAGGGAAATCGTGTTGCCAACGCGCTTTGTCGTAGGCAACAAGTTGTTGATTCTTTGATGTTGTCGGAATGGAATTTTCTTTTTATCAAGTTCATCGGGCGTTTTGATGTACTTCGTTTTATTGAGTTTCATCTCATCTCTTTTATGGACTAGCGTCCGATGTTCTTTTATGGTGTACGGTTCATCGGATGTATTGTCATTATACTACATCGATGTTCCGTCTTATCTGGATCAATGGATGTACCATTATTATACTGCATCGTTGTTCCGGTTTATTGGTTCATTGGACGTACCGTTTTTGTACTACGTCGGTGTTTCGAAATTATTCGGGCTTTGGTTCATTGGGCGTACCGTTTTTGTACTACGCTGATGTCCTAAATTATTTGAGTTTCTAGTTTCTCGGGCGTACCATTTCTGTACTACGCCGTTGCACTGGCTCAATTTTCTGCCATTCTTGACGTTTTCTCACGTCTTTTATCTATGGAAATGCCTTAGGGATTCCAGTTTTTATTCTTGAGCCCGGTGATATTGTGAAAATTGAAGTCTCACTAGTTTTGATTTATGAGCAACATTCCATTCGCATCATTGCTTCGGAGGTTGAGCGCCTTCGGAATAAAGATGTTCTTCTGGTGAGAGTTCAATGGTTTTCAAATCCTAGGGATTACTCTTGGGAATCTTGAGAATTCATCAAACGAAAACTTTCGGATTTACTCCTTCGTGCTCTTTATGGTGGACTTCTTGATTCAAATTTTCTTTTGTGTTGATATGCTTCCATGGTTGTTACTTCTTATTTTCTTCTTAAGTATTGCGAGGACGCAATTTCTTTAAGAAGGGGAGTCTGTAACAACCCGCATATTTATCGATTTTATATTTGAATATTTTATTTAAATATTTTATCGTTCGTCGGATTTTGGTCCGAAAAGCTACTTTGCGCAAACAGTCGAATTGGGACTCGAGACCACCCCCATTGAGTTCAAAATGACGTCTGCGACCTTTTTGAGTATAAGCTTCGATATGTTTGGAGAAAGTTGATTTTTGCCACTTTTTCACTTAGGGTTTTGGTTTGGGCTGAACCCACTTACTAACTCAGTCCCAACCCCCCTCTCCTCTCCACTTCATTCTTATTTTTCTAACACTCAAGCTTTAGCAAAAATGGTGGAAGAGAATGGAAAATAGAAATCCAAAACCCTAGTTCCTCTTGCTAGCTCAAGTTCTTTCTCCAAACTAATAGAAGAACCCATTGGTAAGCTTCTCTTCATCTTCCCCAACTCATTCTCTCTTTGATCTCAGAAATTTCCTAAACCTAACTTGGAGAATGTTCTTCTTTTAAGCTTAGATTCAAGCTTCTAGAGTTGGATTTGAAGAGTGGTTGATTCCCCTTTGCTTTCAAGCTTCATCTTCATAAATTTTAGGCAAAGGTGAGATTTTTAATCTCACATCTATGCTTATAATTCTCTTCTATTGTTAGGTATGAATTCCTAACACTTATTCATGTGCGTTTGATTTTGATTTGGATTGCTTTTGTGAATATTCCAATTTTTAGTGTTTTGAGTTCAATTCGTTAAAAATCCTAACTTTGATGTTTGAACATGTTTTTGATGATGCATCGAGGAGCATATTGAAAGTGTGGTGTGTATACAATTATATGTGCTAATATAGTACACACGGATCGTGTAATATGGACTACAATATAAATGCGGAAATAGATGATAATAGCATAGTAAATAAAAAATAGAAAAATCACACCAGAGATTTTTATACTGGTTCGGAGCACCGTCCTACGTCCAGTCCCAGACTTCTATCTGGATTTTCACTATTAACTACCTCGCTTCACCTGGAGGAACAGGTTTACAACACCCGAACAACCGAATGGGATTTCACGCCTCTAATACACTGAGGACGTCAACACTTGCCTCTTACAACACAGAGGACTTCAACACAAGAACAAATACAATTGTTGTTGACAATTGTGTTCTTGAAAACACGGATTTGTCACTAGTAGTACACCCTTCCTATAATCTTATCCTCAAAGTATGCGAATGATGTTTTGAAAAGATTAAGGAAAGTATATTACTTATTGAATCAAAAGATATGAAATAGTTTCAATGATTCAATAAATAATCGAGAGCTTTTAGAATGCAGGAGTATGTAGTAAGTTCAGAGATTAGATTAAAAAGCATATATATAATCATGTTGTGTTAATCAACGAATTAGATGAGTTTATATAGATAAGAATGATTGTAACTCTTTGTGAGCAGTTGCCATTAAGAGATATGATCTTTGGTGAAAGGTAAGAGATGCAACCTTTGGAGAAGAGAAGTGTCTTTTGGAAAAATTGCTTTCTGTTTAAAAACGATCGACAGGTTAAAAAGTGACCAGTAGACAGGAATTTAAATATATATACGTTATGTGCATGTGTGCACGTTCAGTGTGCAAATTTTGCAGGAACGGTTGACCGCCTATATTGTGACCGGTCGACCGGTCCCTGTAAAGTTGCACACTGAATGTGCAACTACATTCTAATCGTATATATATTAGTTTTCTTGAAAATGCATGATTATTTGAGGATAGATTTTAACAAGTTTATCACTAATATAATATCAAATAATCAATCTACAATCTAGAGTACCATATGTAGCTCTTTATAGCCATAATGACCTTGTTTTGTCGATCGCCTTTAGTTATTTGTCAGAAATCAAAAGCTTCATAAAACTTGTGACTCAACATTCTCCCCCTTTTTGATTGATGACAATATATATCTGCAAATCTGAATCTCCCCCTGAGTATGTGATCTCTCTCTCTCTTTGAATTCTTATATATGTATGTTCCTGCAAACAATTGTTAGCCCTTTCTCCCCCTTTGTCATCGACAAAAAGGAGTAACAGATACTAGAATAGTAGAATGAATATGATATGCATAGCAAAATAAATCATTAACACATCCAAAACATAACAGAGTATACTGCAGATCATAATGTCAAATGAAAAAACAAGAATAACGACACTATTTAGTACAAGTGTCGATGAATGTTTTTTTTTTAAAGAGCTAAACCATCACAGAATCTAGGATGAAGCAGATCGTATCTCCTCTTCATCATCATCGTCGTCGTCGTCATCATCATCTTCTTCTTCTTCCTCATCATTGTTCCCTCTAGATGATTCTCCATGTCCATGACCACTCATACCTGTAGACTCGTCAGATGATGTCCAGGTGAAAACAGGAGCAGCAGGACGTTTTCCTGGGTCGTGTGCTTGAACAGAGGTGGATGTGGAACATGATATAGCATCCCATAGCATACCAAAGAAAGACTTGACCTTATTGAAGCGCTTATCAATTTTAGAGTCCATTCGCTTGAGACGTGATTCAAGCAAAAATTGGTTACGCGCAATTGTTTCAAGTGATTCTTTTGTTGATGATTTTGATTTTAATAGTTTCACTTCATCGGAACGAGGACGAGAGGAAGTTTCTCTTTGTTTTCTTGGTCCTCTTTGTTGCCATTCTTCAAAAGACATAATCTCAAGATAAGGTGGAGGAAGCTTCATTCGTTTGATGGTTATTGAATCAATGCATTTTGGTTTTGAGGTTGCAGAATCAGGAGGATTTACTCCGCAAGCTAACAAAAGTCGCATGATATATTCATTGTAGAAGAAATGAGGCCGTGTAGAGTTATTTACCTTGAGAATTTCATCAAAAAGCATGTGTACCCAATTGATTTGGATTTCACCATAAATAGCATAGAGTGCTTTGAAGTTTTCTTTATATACTGCATCATAATTTCCAAGTCTAGGAAAAAGAGAATGCATCAAAACACGATGTAGTAGTCTAGCTGTCGGTCGAAGTCCAATAGACTTTGTGCCATCACTATTGTCTTCTATGAATTGATGACTAGTACTATTTCGAGTGAAGACTTCGCAGAAGGTAGATGAAAACTCATCGCCTCGATTTGGTATACCAAGTATAGAGGCAATTCTAGCATGAGTAAGAAAAATTTGCTTACCACAGGCCGCAGACCAGATTACTCCGTTTGGATTATCAGGTTGATATTCATCGAGATTCATGTTGGCGTAAAACAATTTAATCATCAAATGATTTATCTCCACATTATTTTCTGAAAAATCTATCAATGGAGTAATGTTGGCATTATTGGCTAACCTCCGAACGCCATAAGCCGTGAAATCATCAAATTTGATAAAAGAGCCTGGATGAAACTTGTAATTTGTCATCTGATTCCATCTTGTTATAGCAATTGGACTTTGAAGCCACTTTTTGGCGGAGATGCTTAGAGATGAAGTTTCAGAGGTTGTTCCTTTCTTAGATTTCTTTTGAGGAGGAGCCATTGTTGGAAGATTTGAGATTTGGGAATTGAAAATAGGAAACTAGGGTTTGTGATTTTGGGAAAAAGAACAGCTTGAGTCAAAAGAGAAAGAGGGTAGAAGGAACAATGACGTATAGGTATATATAAAAACTGAAAATACGTCAACCGGTCGACCTATGAAATATGGCCGGTCGACCGTTTTCAACCAGGGAGCAAACGGTCGACCGACTATATATGGGGCGGTCGACCGGTTCTGGTCTGCTGAGAATAATATGTTATTTTGCAAGTTTTTATTATATATCAACCTATATATATTATATTTCATTCTTAATTCAAAATATAACCGTTATTACACAAGTGATAGATTAAGATATAATAACTATATATAAATCTAATGAGAAGGTTCGTCATTAGAATTATCGTTGTTTCCTTCAATATGTTTTGACCATGGACTCCATTGTTTCTGAGCTCCTTCATTCTTCTCATAGTTCCGATCCCACGAGTTAGGACTTTTAGATGTTGATGGCCTAGACGGCATTGGTTCATGCACGTCATGCTTGTTGGAACCACAGAAAAATGTTGCCAACTTTTCTAAAACGGATAATCGTGCCGATGTCCGTTTTGCTCGTGATAAAGTTGACTTTGCCCATAATGGAGCTGTCTCTGAAGGTCTATCTGATGTTTCTGGTAGTGGTGTATTTCATCGATTTGTGCTTTGGTACGAGGAGAATAGAACAGTGTCCTCTTCACTCATTTTGAATTTGGAGTTTTATCAGACATACAAGAGCATTGATGATGACAACTTGGTTTTTGTTTTGGTGTAGTAGGAGAATAATATTCCTCCGACTCAGAACTCGTAATAGAAATGTATGATTCTTGAGCACATTTATCACAAATGTGAGCCATAGTGTATGTTGTATAGAATATTATGGTTAGATAAAAAAAATGAACAAAATAAAAATTTTTGCAAGCTTATATACAAGTTTCTTATGTATGAACCTATGGATGTGAGTTAATGGAAAATTTTAACGAAGAAAACATAAGCAGAAATTTTATTTTAACTCTAAAAATAGCTCTCCTTTTAAAACTGAAATTATAAAATAAAAAAGGAAAGGACGATCACTAAAAGAATAGTAAAACAAATGAGTAAAGAGAATTTAACCATTAAATAAAGCAGTGGCTTATATTTAATGTAAAAAAAAGTTTATGCAAAAGTTATGGTTAAAGGATAACTAAAAAGAAGACGTTCTTTAGAAATTACTTAGTCAAGATTTTTTCTTGAAATTAAACCAAGCTCTCTTCATAATCTAATAAAATTAGATTCGAGCAGAGGCTTAGTAAAAATGTCTGCTAATTGATTGTCAGTATGAACATATTCAAGACATATATTTCCTTTGTCAATATTATCTCGAAGGAAATGATGACGGATATCAATGTGTTTGGTTCTAGAGTGATTTACTGGATTTTTAGAGAGATTTATAGCACTAGTGTTATCACAGTATATAATAGAATTTGATAAATGAATATCAAAATCTTGAAGTGTTTGTTGCATATACAGTACTTGAGTACAAGCGAGAGCTGCTGATATATATTCAGCTTCACATGTTGATAGTGAAACACAATTCTGTTTCTTACTGAACCAAGAGACAAGTGATTTTCCAATAAAATGGCACGTACCACCTGTACTTTTTCTATCCATTCGTGAGCCACCGAAATCAGCATCACTATATGATACTAATTCAAATGGACATTCTTTTGGATAAAAAAGACCGAAATCTTTGGTATTATTAAGATAACGAATTATACGTTTCACTGCTCGTAGATGTGATTCCTTTGGATCGGCTTGAAAACGAGCACATAAACAAACACTCATTATTATATATGGACGACTAGCTGTAAGATAAAGAAGAGAACCAATCATGGATCGATACAATTTCTGGTCAACATTCTTACCACTTTCATCTTTTTCAAGATGTGTAGTTGTACTCATAGGAGTTGGTTTACCAGATGTATTTTCTAATCCGAAGCGTTTGATAAGGTTTTCACAGTATTTTTCTTGATCGATAAAAATGCCGTTTGAAAGTTGCTTTATTTGAAGTCCAAGAAAATAAGATAGTTCTCCCATATGAGACATTTCGAATTCTTTGATCATAATACTTGCAAATTCTTTGCAGAGTTTATCGTTTGTTGAACCGAAGATGATATCGTCTACATATATCTGGATAACTAGAATATCTTTTTGAGAATGTTTAATAAACAAAGTTTGATCGACTTTGCCTATTTGAAATCCTAAGTTAATAAGATAGCTACGTAGTCGTTCATACCAAGCACGAGGTGCTTGTTTTAAACCATACAAAGCTTTCTTAAGTTTGAACACATGGTCAGGATATTTTTCATGTACGAACAAAGGAGGTTGTTCGACATAGACATTCTCTTTGATAAATCCATTGAGAAAAGCACTTTTGACATCCATCTGATAGAGTTTGAAATTATGGTGACAAGCAAAAGATAATAGGATTCTAATAGCTTCTAGTCGAGCAACTGGTGCAAAAGTTTCTTCATAATCGATACCTTCTTCCTGATTATATCCTTGTGCTACTAATCTTGCTTTATTTTTGGTGATATTTCCTTGTTCGTCAGCCTTATTTTTATAGACCCATTTAGTACCGATTACTGACTGATCAGTTGGTCTTGGAACAAGTTCCCAAACGTCATTGCGCTCAAACTGATTTAGTTCTTCCTGCATGGCAATGATCCAGTAATCATCTGTAGCAGCTTCTTTTGGATTCTTAGGTTCGATATTTGAGAGAAAAGCGACATGACCCATTTGATTGAGTTGACTCCTTGTTCTGACATGTGATGTTATTTCACCGATTATTTTTTGAGCCGGATGGTCTCTTAATATTCTTGGTGGTGATTGTAACTCACATATTTGAGGAATATTCTCAATAATTATTTCCGAGTCAGAATCAATATTTGTGATGATTTGATTGTCAGTGACGATTGATTCGTCATCATCTGATATAGCGTGAGGGTGCTGATAGATTTCATCAAAAGAGACATGAAGTGATTCTTCAATAGTTTTGGTTCGTTTATTAAATATCCGATAGGCCTTACTTCGTTCCGAATAACCGACAAATATTCCTTCATCGACCTTTGGATCGAATTTGCCAAGCTGGTCTTTCATATTTAAAATAAAGCACTTGGAACCAAAAACTTTGAAGTATGAGATTTTAGGCTTTCTTTTGTTAAATAATTCATAAGGAGTATTCTTGGTAAGAGGTCTTATGGATACACGATTTAAAACATAACAGGCAGTTGCCACAGCTTCCGCCCAAAAATGTTTTGGTAAGGTGGTTCCATTCAATAATGTTCTTGCACATTCTTGTAAAGTTCGGTTCTTCCGTTCTACAACTCCGTTCTGTTGTGGAGTTCTGGGAAACGAAAAATTATGATATATACCTTTCTTTGTACAAAAATGTTCAAATTCATTATTTTCAAACTCTCCGCCATGATAACTTCTTATATTTTTAACTTTAATCCCTTTCGATTTTTGAATTCTTTTGACGAAAGATTTGAAATGATCGAAAGTGTCACTTTTATTTTTTAAGAAAATTGTCCATGTATAACGAGAGAAATCATCAACAATTACAAGCACATATTGACTGTGATTTATTGATTGAACCCTAGTAGGTCCAAATAAATCCATGTGTAGTAACTCAAGTGGTTGTAATGTTGATATGACTTTCTTGGATTTAAAAGATGATTTGGTCAATTTTCCTAATTGACATGCATCACAAATGTTGTTAACTTTAAAACTCATTTTGGGTAGTCCTCTAACTAGATTGTTTTTGGCTAGCTTGTCAATAGTTCTGAAGTTTATATGACAGAAGCGTTTGTGCCATAGCCATGGATCATTGTCATTAGCCATAAGACACATATCTGAATTATGATTAATATTCATATTCAGAATATATATATTTCTGTCTCTATAACCTTCGAAAACCAAATTATGGTCTTTATCTAAAATACTACACTTATTATTTGAAAATGAAATTATAAATCCCTTGTCACATAACTGACTAATACTAAGCAAATTGTGTTTTAAATTTCTAACTAGCACGACATTAGTAATAAGAGGTAAGTTAGATGTACCGCAATTGCTCACATCGCCTTTGCCGATGATATAGCCTTTTGAATTGTCTCCAAAAGTGACGGAGCCACCATCTGAATATGTAATATTTGTTAATAGACTCTTGTCTCCTGTCATGTGCTTTGAGCAACCAATGTCCAATATCCACTTTCCTCTTTTCTTAAGTGGGACCTGCAAAAAATAGAATTAAGTCCATGGTACCCACTTTTTATAGGGTCCTAAGAGTTAGGTCTTAGGAGTCCAAACCCATATGGATCTGGTATCCCCTTTATATATATAATTTTTATTAAAATGCACAGTATTCATGAATTGCTGAATGTATTTGTTCCTAATCAAATTGTTATTTGTTTTAGGAACCCATATTTTGATAGTCTTGACATTTTTCTTTTGAAATTTCACAACTGGTTTTGGTTTGGAATATAATAAACTAAGATTTTTCTTAGCTTCGGTTTTTTGTACTTTCTTCTTCCGTTTATTTCCAAGATGTTTCTTGGTTTCTTGTTTGTTATATCCCAATCCTTGTTTGTCTGAAATAGATTGTGAACTTTCAATTATTTTTGTCAAATTTTCTCGACCTTTGTTAAAGTTAGAAACATTTTGAGTAATGTCATCAAACTTTGTTTGTAAGCTAGCTTTTTCTAGGTATAGAATTTTGACTTTTGCTTTAAGCTCATGATTTTCAGTAGTGAGAGCATTATTTTTCTCTTTTTGAGCTTCTATTTCTTGACTCAAAAGAGATATTTGAGAGCCAACATTAGATGATGATTCTTGAATATTTTCAAGTTCCTCTTCTAATATTTTCTTCTCATCTTTTAACATATCTCGTTCAAACTCTGCTCTACTTAAATCTGCTTTGACTACTTTTAATTGACGTTTTATGTCTTTATATTTGACTATTAATTCAGCATTAATATCAAGTAATTCATCAAATGTAGGAATTTGTACCTCATCTTCTGTTGCCATAAAACAAACATTAGCTTGTTCATTCTCTGAATCACTTTCACTTTCTGATGAAGATGACTCTGAATCATCCCATGTTACTGAGAAAGCTCGTTTCTTAGATTTGTCCTTCTTATATTTGAATTTGTCATTTTCTGACTTCTTCTTTTGTTCTGGACAATCTTTCTGCATGTGTCCCTTTTTGTGGCAGTTGAAACATTCTATAGCAGATGAAGATGGTTTGTTTGATCCACGTTTCCTTTTATTGTAACGACTGGCTTTTCGATATTTTAAGAATTTTTTAAATCCTTTCGCAATGAATGCCAAATCTTCGTCTTCAGAATCTGATTCATTTTCATCTTTCTCAACATGAAATGCTACATTTTTCTTTTCTTCTTTCTGTTCCTTTCTAGCCTGCAAATTTGCTTCATAGGACATTAAATTTCCTATCAATTCATCTGGCTTCATGACGGAAAGGTCATTAGCTTCTTCAATTGCTAATACTTTTCCTTCCCATTCACTAGTCAGAGAATGTAGGACTGTTGAAACAACATCGAAATCAGAATACTTTTGTCCTAAGCCAATAAGTGCATGGTGAATAGTTTGAAACCGTGAATACATGTCATTTATTGTCTCATTTGGTTTCATTTTGAAATTTTGAAATTGACTTTTCAGCATGGCTATTTTGGCTTGTTTAACCTTGTTAGTACCTTCATGAGTGATTTTTAGTGTTTGCCAAATTTGATATGCAGTAGTGCAGATACTAACACGGTTATATTCATTTTGGTCTAATGCACAGAACAGCATATTTATTGCTCTTACATTTACGGCTGCTGCCGTTTTCTCAGCTGCAGTCCATTCTGAATAATCAGTTGTTGGATTCACTATTTCTCTTTGAGTGGCATTCCAAGCATCATAGCTATTTGATTGCATAAAGAATGACATACGTGTTGCCCAATAACTATAGTTAAGACCATTGAAAAATGGAGGTCTTTGTGTCGATTGACCCTCCGTGTAAGTAGTGTTTTGAGTGCTAGTACTTACGTTATTTGCCATATTACTATAATATATCAAATAACTGTGTTACGGTTATATGATGATCTTGCTCTGATACCAAATGAAAGTGTGGTGTGTATACAATTATATGTGCTAATATAGTACACACGGATCGTGTAATATGGACTACAATATAAATGCAGAAATAGATGATAATAGCATAGTAAATAAAAAATAGAAAAATCACACCAGAGATTTTTATACTGGTTCGGAGCACCGTCCTACGTCCAGTCCCAGACTTCTATCTGGATTTTCACTATTAACTACCTCGCTTCACCCGGAGGAACAGGTTTACAACACCCGAACAACCGAACGGGATTTCACGCCTCTAATACACTGAGGACTTCAACACTTGCCTCTTACAACACAGAGGACTTCAACACAAGAACAAATACAATTGTTGTTGACAACTTGTGTTCTTGAAAACACGGATTTGTCACTAGTAGTACACCCTTCCTATAATCTTATCCTCAAAATATGCGAATGATGTTTTGAAAAGATTAAGGAATGTATATTACTTATTGAATCAAAAGATATGAAATAGTTTCAATGATTCAATAAATAATCGAGAGCTTTTAGAATGTAGGAGTATGTACTAAGTTCAGAGATTAGATTAAAAAGCATATATATAATCATGTTGTGTTAATCAACGAATTAGATGAGTTTATATAGATAAGAATGATTGTAACTCTTTGTGAGCAGTTGCCATTAAGAGATATGATCTTTGGTGAAAGGTAAGAGATGCAACCTTTGGAGAAGAGAAGTGTCTTTTGGAAAAATTGCTTTCTGTTTAAAAACGGTCGACAGGTTAAAAAGTGACCAGTAGACAGGAATTTAAATATATATACGTTATGTGCATGTGTGCACGTTCAGTGTGCAAATTTTGCAGGAACGGTCGACCGCCTATATTGTGACCGGTCGACCGGTCCCTGTAAAGTTGCACACTGAATGTGCAACTACATTCTAATCGTATATATATTAATTTTCTTGAAAATGCATGATTATTTGAGGATAGATTTTAACAAGTTTATCACTAATATAATATCAAATAATCAATCTACAATCTAGAGTACCATATGTAGCTCTTTATAGCCATAATGACCTTGTTTGTCGATCGCCTTTAGTTATTTTTCAGAAATCAAAAGCTTCATAAAACTTGTGACTCAACACATATAGGGCCGGGTAGTCGATTGGCATAAAACCTTAGCGCCATTGCTCGTGCGATTGCAATTTGATCGAGAGTTGCACCTCTTTCGAAATAGGGTAGGAAGTGCAAGCTTACAGGTTCGGCCGACCGACCTGTAGTCCGGGCACTTCCTGCCTCTGTTTGGAAGTGCTGGTTACAGGCTTCGGCCGACCGAGCCCCCTGGGCCGGTCGACCGACCTGGTGCCCCAAGCACTTCCAACCTCTGGTTCGGTCGACCGACTCAGGGAGTCCGGTCGACCGACCTGCTACTATTTGCCAGATTAGCCTATATTGCTAATTCGTTCGAATATCCAACTTTAATCGATTCGTGTTGTCTCCCTTTTGTTGTTGTCATTTATTGTCGACTTTGATGACCTTTTCTTTGGGAATTTTAGATATATCCACTTTGATGGATTTTATATCGATTTCTTTGGATTTTATTCACGTCTTCGAATGTGAATTTTTATGCCCGATTGTTTCTACAATCACTTCTATGATTTGTCACTTTATAATATAAAGGTTTTCTATACTAGTAGTAAATATCAAAACTCTTTCTTCAAATGATTTCAACACTATTTTATTACAAAGCTCGTTTTCTCAAACCTATTTCCAATCTATTAGTGTATACAAACCTTTACCTCACTCGTATGAGAAATCTAATTAAACGACTTAGTAAAACGAGTGGTATGAAACGCTTGCGTTTACTTTGTTGGTTAATTCTTGGACTTGTTCGATTGAAACTCTTGTGACAATTTTCTAGTGGAGATCTACAATTTGTTCGTAAATATTTAAGTTAAGCTAGTGGTTATGGGACATGAAGCTAAGCTCATATATTTACTAGCTTATTGTAATTGACACTTCTCGTTGATCATGACGATCATCTTTATGGTTTAGACTAGCAATGTGTGAGGTCTCTTTGTTTGCGATTTTAGGCTAGACACCACTTATGCGATTCCATTCACACATACCTTTTCGGTTAGCCTAGACACCATTTGTGTGATTCCGTTCACACATACCTTTTTGCTTTTTGGTTAGGCTAGACACCACTTGTGCGATTCCATTCACACATACCTTTTCGGTTAGCATAGACACCATTTATGTGATTCCGTTCGCACATACCTTTTTGTGATTTCTGGATTTCGTGTGTTGATTTCTGTAATTTATATCATTGACTTGTTATGGGTACAGGTTTAGGGTATGATGCCCTCTTTGGATCTTTGAGAAGATTCTTGTGATATTGATTAATCTTTTGTTGATTATCATTTACATTCTTATAGTACTATGTCATTATGGATATTATGTTTATGCCATATCCTTTATGTTATATCATGTCATCTGATATTTATAGCTAGACTGATCCGTTTATTATTTTCTTATTAAATAATACTCGGGTCAGACCTAGATGTTATAGGTGCTTCTGCTTGACTTCTCCCGTGGGATTCATTACTCTGACTTTTGGGCAAACAACTTAGATTAGTAGTTTATTTTGTTGTATACACTTGAGATATAGACTCATAGTTGTATTCTTTTGTATAGCACGTGTTGCTATTCTTTTGTATTATCGAGGATCTTTTGACCACTACTCTGATATACACTTTTATGTGTAATATTCATATCTATTTCCGCCTTTGTGATATGAATTGTCTGTGACTGATTTGTGTTATGTTTATTTCTATATTTGTTTTCGAAGATTTTATATAGCCACTGTGTGATAGCTTTGAGTTTGTGTCGGCATGTCGGATTTCCACTTGAAAAGAATTGCATGTTATACTATCTAACATATCGATGCTCGCACAAAGCAATTACACGGATGGTCGCTCCTCAACAGCCTTATCCTCCGTGCTAGTTGACAGCATTTACTCCGTAATGTTCTTGGCTAGCGTGGGTATAGAGGTGGGGCGTCACATTACAATTTACAAGAAAATAAATCCACTATTATATAAAAATATATAATTTTCCACTCATCTTTAAGCTTTTCAAATCTCTAGATCTAAATCCTATTATTCCCGTTTAAATCCCTTTTTCTCCTTATCAAAATATGTACCGCAAGCATAAACATATTTGTTAGAAATTTAGATCTGAGAAGAGATTTGTATTTAATTTAGATTTGGATTTAGATTTGCCTTTTCTTTGCAGAATTGGTCCATTCCTTATTCTTCTTCTCTTTTATTTTCCACTATTCTCTGTGTGTGTGTGTGTGTATAATATTTTAATTTATAATTTTTGTATTGAATTTGTAGAGAAAAGAAAATGGAAGAGCTTTACTTTTTAATTCAGAAAATATGAGAAGAAAAGTGTAAGGTTAGGCCTGTATTTATAGGCCAATTAGTTAATTCCATCCGTTATATTTTAATTTATTAAATCCAAAACATTGGATCTAGGTTCATTCTTGCCCAAACCTAGCTGATCGGCCAACTGCCCAATCTCCATTGGTTGACCGCTAGCGTCGACGAGTAAGCTTTAGGGTGTCGATCAGTTTGCTTTATAATTTGTTACCTAATTTTTTCATTTATTTCTGCTTTAATATATAAACATTAGTATTAGTTTTAGCGTTATTTAGTGTTGCTTCCATTTATTATAACATTAACGTTAATTTTAACATTCCTTAGGGATGAAGTATTGGTTTACCGTTAATTACAATATTTATTTCCTTTGGCATTCAATTTTATTATTTTCTTCCAGGCTTGCTTAATTAGATTTATTTGATTTAATGCTATTAATTTACATTTGTAACTAACGATTGCTTAAATGCTAAATTGATATTATTTATTACCTACTTTATTTTTAAATGCTAACATTCATTACCTTCACTCCCATAAATTAGTAGTTAATTCCTTTTCAATGCTGATTTAATTAGATTTACCATATTCATTCCCTTTAATGTTGAAATTTATATTAATTCCCATTTTAATGTGGACATTTATATGAATGCCAATTTTAATGTTAAAATATTAACATTTACTTCCTTAATTGGTTTTCAATTACTTCCGATCTAAAAACTATAAAATTAACAACTTTTTTGTTTGCACTTCGATCACAAAATTACACAATGGTGTAAATTTCATAGCCAAATTCTGGTATTTGTACAAGTTAGATTTTTGGGCTTTAATAAATATTATTAATTTTGTTTTATTTTATTGCGTGTTACATAACTATTAAATTTCCAATTCAATTATGTAATGTTTTTCATTTGATTTCTAACAACCTACATCAAATAGGGTATACTAATATTAATTGTATGTAAATCATCTAAATGACAATGAGTCCACTCACCTTCAAAAGCTATTCCTATTCTTTGAGCACTTGGAATTACCTTCATTTGGTATAAATCTTCCCTTTATTTGATTTAATTTCTCTTTGTTTCCTTTGGATTTTTAATTTAATTTTTGTTTTGAAGAAATTTGGTTTAAAGAGAAAAGAATTTTGCAGAGTCTGGGTACAGTTTATTTTTGATGAATTAGGATTAGATTTAACAATCTATTTATAGACAAAGCTCCCAATCCATGACCGTTTACAAAAGATACACGTTAATCTCAAAACTTCGAAAACGATACGGCTTAATTTGTACATTTAATGAGACATACGATTAGTCTAGGACGTTCGATGTAGGAATGCCCTAGCTGCATAATGTTGACCGATCAACAGCGATAAATGAGGGGGTCGAGTATTTCCAATCTATCTATCGACTGGTGGATTTCCTTATTTATTCATTTGTATTTCCAAACTCTACTTATCTAATCATTTTCAATTCTAAATTTTAAAACGTCCATAACTTCCTCATATTAACTCCAATTTTGAAATAATATATCTTAAAGTTGTCCAGAAAATTTTTATGAACACAATGATGCAAGTTTCATAGTCAAATTTAGACGTTTATGAAAACTCTATTTTTCCCTTATTATAATTAAATTCAATTCTTCTATTAATTTTCCACTCAAATTTTCGGAGTGTTACATTCTCTCTCCCTTAAAAGGATTTCATCCTCGAAATCTCCAAGGATGGAGATATGTAACTTATGCATACAGAAATAATAACTACAACCATATACTCATCCATTAACCACTGGTAATCATTGTCCTTAGTTAAATTTCTAATGCAATGTTCATGTAGGCATGGAATGCATATGAACCTATACTAATGAAAAAATTATGCGATATCCTGATCTAGTCGACCTTCTGAAATGCAAGTGCTTATGCTATGTATCCAAAAGTATGCAACATCCTATGTAAATATACTTACAACTCTACATGTATACGCAACCATTCAATCCATATGCAAAACCATATGCATATAACTCAATGAAATAAAACAAATGATTTTGTGTGTGTGTGTGTGTGTATGCTAACTCAAGAATATATTTGCCTACATGTGAAAAGAACAAATAAATACATCCATTAGCATCCATCATCCAAAACATGTCATATTGACACATCCACAGCCATTCCTAACATCTAATGGTCCCTACCTATAGGGTATTCTAAGCTTGAACCTAACACATAAGTAGTCTATACCTATTCGACTAAAATGGCAACGTAACAAGAAAGAGTGGTGGGTGGCTAGATCAGATCCTCTGTTCGGGCTTCCATGTACTCTCCGTAGGTTCGTCTCCCCACTGGACAATAACAAGCTTGATAATCTTATTGTGGGGTCACTTCGTACCATGCTTAAGACTACAAGTGGATGCATGGAAAACAATTGACTCCCTCTCCACCTCCACCACCATCTCCTCTGGCTGACTCGGCTTCACTACAATGGTTGTAATGTGTAGGCACTTTCACAAGTGCGACGTATGGGAAAACATTGTGCACTCCCTCTAACTTGTTAGGAAGCTTCACCCTATAAGCTAACTTCCCATCACTACCAGTAATTAAAAAGGCCCTATAAATCTTAGTGCTTATAACAACTCGAATTCCAATGGGTTTGGATTTTCGCAAAAATGCTAAAATCGAAGCCCACTAAAGCGCGAGTTGGGTATCTGGTATCTTACAAATAGGAAAAGATAAATATATCAGAGCTTAAATAAATATCTCACAACGGAACTGACTAAAAATATAATAGTAAATAAATACTCGCCAAGATAATAACACTTCCTATGCAAGTGTCACCAAGCTTGAAAATCTCTACCATCTATCTAACTTGTGGGATGTTATGAGGAGGAGGTCAGAACTAAAGTTCTTGTGAATGGACAAATTATACACTTCTAAGCATAATGCTACATATACCATTCTATTTCCATTTTCTATTATATTAGGTTTATTGGATTTATAATACTACTGCCTCTGCGCGTGAATCGTACCCATCTGCTCCATAGTACATTAAAACCTATTAACTAATATACGTGTAGCAACATGCCCAAAGACCGCATCGGTCCTAGGTACTACCCATTGTACCGTCCATATCCTCCTCAAAAAGGACTCCATCGTCTCGCTGCTAGTGCATAATGAAACTATATATGTAAAGGACAGCTTCGTGGGGCCTATAATACAGATGTTCCGTCGTATGCTAGGAAAATATGAAACCGCATTCGCACTAGCTTATACTAGTGCTCGGACATCCATAATGTACCACCGAGTGTGTATCTTGAGGACTACACATAGACGTTTTGTCTACTTCCTGAATTCCACCAACAAGTTCTACCTTGTACGGAACTCAATTGGGGATTTTCAATTTCTGTAAAGGTTCGCTTGGTTAGGCCCACAATACAGATATTCTACCTGGTCTGTCGCTTTTCTCATCGTGGCTATGGCCCCAAGCAGCCACCCCTCAACTATTCGAAAGACCTTTCAAGAGCTAAGTGGTTGTGCCCTACTGCAAACAATCTAAACATCCAATTGGTTGTGCCCCTCATCCGATGTCTCGATAGTGAAAGAATCATTGGCATGTTGGTTTAACTTTAGTCTTTCCCGAACTCGCTCTGATTGATGACAGCTTGATCTCCGTATGTTACTATCCTTTTGGGTCCTGTCCACTATAACCTACTCGCAATCCAGAGTACGGTGTCATACGAATATCTTACTCCATAATCAACCTTTTGACCGCCTACAAAGGTCCGATTCGTTAGGCCTGCAATGCAAAAGTAGTCAAGGCATACTCTCTTGATGTAACACCTACTGATCTGCATTCGGGGGGGTGCAGCTTCGTTAGGCCTACCATAAAGGGCCATCCTAGATTATCATCACGTCTCGTTGAAGTCTCGCACTTCCTTCTAGCCCAAACTAACTAAGTTAGACGTGCTATTTTGTACTAAAATCTATGACGAACTGCTTCGTTAGGCTCTTTGACCAGATTCTCTTTTGGACTGCTCCAAACGCACCTTACCATTTTATGAGGTCCTACATCTAATATTTTATTATGCTTTTAGTTTACTTTTCTTATTCTGTTGGCTACTTATTTACCCTAATTAGCATGCCCAGCCTCACCTATGTATGAGACCATCTGTCCTAGACCGAAAAGGGAATGCTGCAGGTACGGGGCACCTCTATTATTTTGATTGTTAAAGTAATCCAAGATCTAAGCTTGATAGAGTAAGCCTCTTCTATTTCTTTCTTTTTAATTATATCCTAGGTGTTACAATTATACCTGCAATTGTTACTTTTATATTATTTTCTTTCTTTTATAACCAACATGTTATAAATGTAATTGCAAGTGTCTCTTTTCTATTTTAGTCTGTCTTCTTTTATTTGGATATGAAATTTTCTTTAGTTCTCTTATATTATATGGCATTCTTGGCTTGGGACTACGTCCAACTGTTACAAATTTACTTATCATAATAACTGCATTACTTTTTACTCTATTATCTGCGTAATAAATGCAGATCTAGTTACATGTTCTATTTATTGTTTCTAGTCTTGTCTAATAATTAACTTGATTATTTCATATTCTTTTATTTCTTTAATGCTTCACGTTTCTCTTTTATTATAGGAATTTGTTCTATTCTATTTGGTTGGTTAAAAAATTGTGCTAAAAATCCATTTCCATATTATAATATTAAATAATGCTATAAACAATAACTCGTAACTGCAAGATACTTCTTTTATTATTTCTTTAATTATTGGGTAATGTAAATGCAGTAATGTCTATATCTTGCACTAATTCCATTTTTCTTGCTTTTAGTTTTGCAATTACGTTGACCGTTATTCTTACAATATTAAACTATGGAAATTTATTACCATTTCTAAACCAACCAACTTATCTGTCACTAACTTCCAAATTAATTTTTTATATTTTCTCCTTTTTAATACATTTCTTCCATTTTAACATAATTTACTATAAATTTCTTAATTTTAGGCTTATGCCTTTCTATAAATTTTAAGCCTAATATTACTTATATTTAATTGGATTCCTTTCTTTTTCCATATAAATAACATTTAAATATAATTACACTTCGCTTATAAAATTTACAGTTTCAACATAAGTAATTAGTAGACTAATTACTTAAATAAATGTTGAATTAAATACTCAACGGGAATCTAGTGACAATATATATCATAAATATAAAGAGATATAATTTATATCCACTCAACTGTCGTCCTTAGCTTTAATTCATGGCTTACCTAGATCCCCTTCTAGGCATCTAATATTTTTATTAAAAAGACCTTCTCCCTAGAAATATTTTCAATTTAGGGTTCAGCCTCAAGCAATGAACCCAATTGGAAGAAAATATGATTGTGGGAAAATAGCAAGGCCTAGGCTAAGATTAATATTATACTTTCAAAATGTTTTCCACTATGCACTAATAATAATATAAAAGAAGAATTTTGCGTAGTAAGCATATTTGACTATCATAAGGAGAAATCTTTCCCATGTGTGCGATTGCATTGTGTGTGTGCCGGGAGGCCTTATGGTAGTTTCATTTTCTAAAAATCGTTGCGGATTTCAAATTTAAATCCTTTTGATTATTTTTAAAGACAAACCGTTTTTGTTTGCTCTCACCAGTCCAATGACTGACTCGGAGTTTATTGTTCCGTTCCTAAACTTTGGGTGCCCATAATTTTCCACACGGGCAGTCTAGAGTTTGGTTTTTTCAGATAGTCAGACAGCAGATATCATTTGGTAGCTTCAGCTTCTGTTTGATACCTTTGTGAATCTCTGGAGTCCACGATTGACCTTGCTTAGCTTGGTGCAACTTGATGGTTGTTCAAGCTATTGTTAGTTTAGAGATGGTGTTTCAGTTGCATTTTGGAGTTGGCATTGAAGACATTATCTTTCCGCTGCTATTCCTTGTATCTCTGGTAGTGTTGATATTCAGTTGTTTCATTCTATTGTATCATCATTGTATCTGGATATTGTATCAAATGTTGTATATGATATTATTCATCTTCTTCCGTTGTGTTGTACTTGATGTGTTATAAGCTTCGGCGAACCAAATTCGACGTTTGGATCTGCGGCATGGGAATATGAGTGTCGCATTTGGTGCCGATTTTCGAAGGTCGAGTCAAGATCATTATAATTGGTATCAGAGATGAAGGTTAAAACTTCAACTCAGGAGTATAACACATTAAGTATCTCATTAGAGATAGGGTGAAGTATACCCTAGAATGAGTATATCCCTAAGATATCTGTTAGAATGCCTCAGTAAATCCACTTGCTATTCACTGATAGTAAGTATGAGTGCAAAAAGAGGACGAGATAGGGGACAGGGAAGTACCATTGCGAATGGTCAATACCCTACGACAGTGGAAACAATCTTTCTCTATCAATCTCCTTTGATTCGATTTCAATTCTTTAATTGGCATTGTGGTAGTTCGAGGGAGAAGCTTTGGTGTGATGGCGGCTCTTACGAATCGTGTAGATAAGTTTCTATTTCGTATTCTCTTCGCCATATTTCTATCAGCTTTTCGTTTTAACTTTAGTGAAATTGAAATTTGATTTGAAATAAATTGGTAAATTAAATATAAAGTTGAATATGAAGATTTGTATCGATAAAACGATTTATATTAAAACCAAATTTGAAATTCTATTGTAATTTCTTGTGAATATCAAGTCCGAAGAGGGACAAGTTATATATATACTTTGTGGTATTCCGACTTGAGTTTGGAATCCATATCTAGTGTTTGAAAGTTATGGGAGATTAAATCCATTTATCTATTGTTTGGGACTCGATATACTCTACGAACGGTTAGTTATTCTTTCAAACTAGCCAGTGCCTTGCATATTTCGTAGACTGATGACCCGGGTATCCTGTGTAGTATTGAAATAGTTTGTTCTCATATTGGTGATATTCAGATTTGGTGAGCCAAATACAAAATAGATATCCAGTTTGGCCTAGAAAACGGTTTCTCTATCTTTGTGTATCTATCTTTATTGTTTCCCTACCTGCAAATTTCGGGGACGAAATTTTTTTTAAGGGGGGAATCCGTAACGATCCTAATTTTGAATTGAATTTAAATTAATAGTTAATGTAAATTTTGGAAATTAATTTGATTCTGAAATATATATATATATATGTGTGTGTGTGTGTGTGTGTGTGTGTGTGTGTGTGTGTGTTCATATGAGTAAATTTGAATTTGACTTGAGAATTTGAATTTGAAGATTGAGTTTGTATTTGAATTTAAATTTTAAATAAATGACTTAGAATAGCAATTTGGGTTTGAAAATATTATTTATGCAAATTAATTAATGGTAATTAGTTTAAATAGCATTTTCTTTTAAATAATGTGTATATAATAATGATTAAGAAGATGTATGTATAAATTAAGAAAAATGTGATATAAAATTTATTTAAAAGCTTTTAATTCATGAGAAAAACAAGTGTTAATCAGTTTTTAGAAAGAACTAAATAAAAATAAAATGAGGATTTAAAAACAAAGTTGTAAATTAATTTGTAAACAAGTTTTAAACTATAAATTTTAAATTTATTCACATAAAGGTCTTTAACATAAAAATGCTAATTATAACCAATCTAAGAATATATGAAGTATGATAGAAACAAATTAAACAAGACAAATATGTTGCTCTAAATTCGTATGCAATGCAAGAACAAAACAAATTAAAATATCTTTAAACAAATATCTTTACACAAATAAACAAAGTAAGGTATGTAAGCTTGCAAAGGAAGACAATAAAACAAATAAAAATTTAAGAACATACAAATATGATATTAACAAATGTTTGCTGTAAATTTAGTTATGCAAAGGCTAAATAAATATCTATTCTCAACGCAAACAAACCATTTCAGCTGAAAAGAAAAAAAGGTGGTAAGCAAAAGCTTATAAAACAAGACAACAACAATTAATACAAGATATTTTAGCACACAGTGTATATCATCTCAGCCACCATATTGAGAAATAAAATCAGCTAGTAAATGAACAAAAGAGAAAAAAATCTCTAACCCTTGTACAAACAAATTATATCACCTATAAGTTGTGTTATATATATCAAGCTTCTTCATTTTAGTGCGTCCATCCAAATTGTGAAAAATCTAGAGTAAGTGTTATCTCAAACTTAAACAAAATTTAACTTTAAACAACAATACAAAATCGACTCAAACCAGAAATCAAAATATTTCAGTTTGCAATTTCAAGTCTGTTTCAAAGTGGAAGGCTCTATTCATTCTAGAAAACAAGGTGAGTAAACATACTGTTTTAAGCCTTTAAACTTGGGTATTTGATTCATAAACGACTTGTGTTCTATTGTATATTTCTAATTAAGAAATCCTGTGCATATATGATTGTGATGTTAATTCTTGTATGGTTCTGTTCTTCCTGTTTCTGGCTACTGGCTAAAGTAAAAGAAAGAAAAATTAACATATCTTCACACAAACAATATTAAGCCAGGGAATTCAAACATAATAGGTTTGTTAAACTTAAATTAAGGCTTGGAAATTTGTGTTAGGCTTGATATTAAAATATTGACTCTGAAAATTTGATTTTACAGTAAAAAGTTAATTTTGGGATAAATTCGAATATTGTTAAATATGGATTCAATTATATAGTTTGAATCAACATATAAAAACAAGATTTTTAAAACAGAAATAGTGATATTTAGTAAAGTGTGTAGAGTGCAGCTCGCAGTTGAACCCAAATCATATTTTGATCAATTTCTGTTAACTGGATAATTCTTAGGTGTTAAAATTTTGTGTGAAGTAAGTTTGAACATTGAGGACTTCAGAAAAATTGTTGAATAATTTTTCTAATGAATGAATTGGTTGAACGAATCAAATTTAGGGTTTTAACTGCTAGTTTGGGTTGAGTTGAGAAATCGTATTGTCGCGTCGCCGTCGAAGCATTTCAGGCGATCGGTCATGGAGGGCTAGGTGCGTAGCGTTGCGGCGGAGCTCCGGGCGAAGTCACGAGAGTTCTGGCGAAGTAAGGTGGAGTCGCGAGGTGAATTTGTTGATTCGAGTTAGGCTTCAGGAAAGAAAATTGGACTCGAATTTGCTCGATTTTGATTTTGGAAAAATTATGTATTCTGGGATGTTCGAATCGATTTGGGTGATCACCGATGGTGTTTGGGTGGCTGCGGCGTTGACTGGAGTTGGTCGTGAAGTTCGTGCACGTGTATGTGCTTATTTATGTGTCTGGGTTGAAGGGTTGGGGAAGAAGATGGTACAGGAACTCGAGAAAATGCATGGGCTATTTCGGGATGGAACTCGAGTTATTGAGTGGTTACCTGATCTCGATGATTTAACCGTGACTTAAAAACTATAACTAAAAAAAAGAGAAGAAAAAGAAGATGCATACAGGGGAGTGTCTCGGAGAAAACGGGTGAAGAGATCGAAGGGTTACTCGAGTTTTATAGGGGGAAATCTCGGGTTTGTTTTCCAGAATTACATTGTTATAAAAATATAAAGTTAAGTAAATTGTTTTCTATAAGTTTAAATACCGTAGACTTAATAAAAGTTTAATAATTTAAATTATGACTTTGATACAAGTTTTAATTATTTTAGTTAACAACAATGTTTAAACCCTTATTCAATATTTTGATTAAGTAATTAATTTATGTTAAGTATTAAATTAATTTACATATAAAGTTTGTAGATAGTAATAAATTGCTTTTTCAAAGTTAAAAAAGATTTCTTTTAAATGTTATTTAAGATGAATAATTAATATTAATTAATTTTTTTTGGAAAGTAATTAACAATGATTAATTTATAATGGTGGGTAAAGATTGGTCAATTTACTTATAATTGTAATTAATCAGGGGTTTATCAATTTTTAATTAATTAATTGGTAAATTAACAATTAAGTGTCTAAATATTTGTAATTAATAATTGTTAATGATGATTAACTACGAAGATTGGTTAATTAAAGATTTTTACTGATAAGTTAGTGATTAATGAAGGGATAATCACTTATTAGTCAAGAATAATTAATTAAATGGTAAATAATTAAGGTTGATTAATTTATTTAATTAAAGGAAATCAATTAAAGGATAATTGAATAATTAAAGGTCAATTATTCAATAATTAAAAGTCGATCAATTTAATTAATAAATGATTAAAGGACAATAAATCAAATGATTTGAAAAAAATTAATGTTAATTAATCATGATTGATTACTTATCTGATTTAAATTAATCAGATAATTAATTGAGTTTACTTATGGACGTTTTGAATCCTATTGATTGTTGAACTGTCTGATATTTCTGATATGCTATGCTTTGTGCTATGAATTGTTTTGGTGTGATCTGTGATGAATGTAATCTATTTATCTGTGATCAATTTATATTATTCATCTGTGTATTTATGGATGAACGATAAGCATTATAGATTATACCGCTTATCAATATCGATGTGCTTAAATATGTGATGTGATGATTTATGATGTTGCACTATTGTGTAAAACCCCTGGACTACACCATACACACACAAATATGGATTTCACGAGGAAATCGGCTAAGTCACAGATTTTTAACAGTTTTAAAAGAGTGATTTCTTGAATCCAAAATATTTTTGTAATTTGAATTGAAAACTTTCAAAAATGAGTTTTCAAAGATAAAAGATTATTTTATATAACTTAATAAAACTTCAAATTTAAATAATTTGATTAAAATGTGAATTCAACAATTGAAATTGAATTCAAGGATTTGGAAGTTATGGTCTAAAAGATTATATAAGTTATAAAGGTGTTTATACAGGTTATTAACCATAAAAAAGTATGGTTTTGGAAATTTAAATTCAAATCCAAATTTTATACTTGAATGGCTTTAACTTATGTAATTGTAATCAGTTTTTCCCAAAACGAAAACTATTTGTTTTAAATAACAATAGCTTTCATAAAAGAGAGGATTTCCAATTTGTATCGAAAGATTTCATGTTTGAAATGAAATTGTAAATAGTTTGGAAAAAAACTATGAATTAAACTGTGCGAAAGATTATTAAATCTTTTTTTGAAATCAAAGAGGATTTTAAACGGTGTATCCTTTAAATACAAGATTTGAATTGGAATTCAACAGTTACGAATTAAATCTTAAACTGAAAGATTGGATAGTTAATCCAATTTGGAATGGAAATTGTTTTGAAATCCATGAATGGATCTTTGTGAAACTGGGTGAACTTTGTGAGATGAATCTTTTTGTTAAAAAGATTTGAAATGGTAATTTGTTTAAACCATTTGAAAGAAAAGTTCTGGATTTTAAGTTGTGACTTAACGGAAATCCCATTATCCATATGTTTTAAATAAGACGCTCATTATTCGGTTTAGCCGTGAGAGGACTTTGTGTCATATAACCCATTTCGAATAATGATACGTTGATGTGGATAGCATTTGAAGACCGGTGGTGAAGACCGGGTATTTTCAAGAACGAAAGGATAACCCGTCGATTGTCTCTGCACTGAGTCGCGCGGTATAGAAATTCCCTAAGTGATGGGAAGTCCAATCGGGATTGTGAATACCAGGATTTGCAAGGGCTTCTTCGGAAGTGCCTTCCGTTCAGTTCAAACCCAGAACAGACTTGTATGGTTGTATGTCTGACATTACACTTTGAGATATAAAGCAGATTTCTTTCAAATACATATCTGTTGGTGGCGGAGAATTTATTCTCTTAGCTTAACACCCTTCTCTGAGACGTACGAGCTCAGAGGTTATGTACTTGAAGGTTATCAGCGATATACTCCCAATTTGGTAGTGTGGCATGCTAAGTGCTGCTGTGTGTTGATGATCATTGGTTGATCATTTATGATCAAAGCATGGATTTCGTGTAAATCATAGCTTTGTGGACGAAACCTCATCGAGCCTCACAAACCGGTAATGGTCGAAACAGGAAAGATGCGACAAGGTTTCAAGGGTAGCTTCCTTAGGGTGTGACCATTCCTTCTGGAAAAGGGTAGTGTCATGGTATGTATCCCAGATACTAACTCATGTGGGCACTGTAATATATATTTATTACTGTGTGATGTTGTTGGTGTAGAGGATCCTCGTGTAAATGTCCCAAAGAACCGGGGGTGGCATATCTGTAGGTATTACTCCCGGGCAGGGAGGAAACCAGCCTTGTGTTGGCAGAGAGCTGGGTAAGTTCTTGGCGCGTCCTTCTAGAGGCATTCCCATGTGGCAATCAGAAGTTCCTTAGCCTGATCATTTGTTGGAAAATCCAAAGAAACAATACGAGCCTTGTACGGTTTTAGTTGTAGGACCTACCATTTAAAATGGTAGCTACGACTGGCACAATATAATGGTACCTATGCTGGCTAAGATTAATAGTATACTTTCGAAATGTTTTCCACTATGCACTAATAATAATATAAAAGAAGAATTTTGCGTAGTAAGCATATTTGACTATCATAAGGAGAAATCTCCCCCATGTGTGCGATTGCATTGTGTGTGTGCCGGGGGGCCTTATGGTAGTTTCATTTTCTAAAAAGCATTGCGGATTTCAAATTTAAATCCTTTTGATTGTTTTTAAAGACAAACCATTTTTGTTTGCTCACACCAGTCCAATGACTTACTCGGAGTTTATTGTTCCATTCCTAAACTTTGGGTGCCCATAATTTTCCACACGGGCAGTCTAGAGTTTGGTTTTTTCAGATAGTCAGACAGCAGATATCATTTGGTAGCTTCAGCTTCTGTTTGATACCTTTGTGAATCTCTGGAGTCCACGATTGACCTTGCTTAGCTTGGTGCAACTTGATGGTTGTTTGAGCTATCGTTAGTTTAGAGATGGTGTTTCAGTTGCATTTTGGAGTTGGCATTGAAGACATTATCTTTCCGCTGCTATTCCTTGTATCTCTGATAGTGTTGATATTCAGTTGTTTCATTCTATTGTATCATCATTGTATCTGGATATTGTATCAAATGTTGTATATGATATTATTCATTTTCTTCCATTTTGTTGTACTTGATGTGTTATAAGCTCCGGCGAACTAGATTCGACGTTTGGATCTGCGGCATGGGAATACGAGTGTCGTATTTGGTGCCGATTTTCGAAGGTCGAGTCAAGATCATTATAATTGGTATCAGAGATGAAGGTTAAAACTTCAACTCAGGAGTATAACACATTAAGTAGCTCATTAGAGATAGGGTGAAGTATACCCTAGAATGAGTATATCCCTAAGATATCCGTTAGAATGGCTCAGAAAATTCTCTTGCTATTCACTGATAGTAAGTATGAATGCAAGAAGAGGACGAGATAGGGGACAGGGAAGTACCACTGCGAATGGTCAATACCCTACGACCGTGAAAACAATCTTTCTCTATCAATCTCCTTTGATTCTATTTCAATTCTTTAATTGGCATTGTGGTAGTTCGAGGGAGAAGCTTTGGTGTGATGGCGGCTCTTACGAATTGTGTAGATAAGTTTCTATTTCGTATTCTCTTCGCCATATTTCTATCAGCTTTTCGTTTTAACTTTAGCGAAATTGAAATTTGATTTGAAATAAATTGGTAAATTAAATATAAAGTTGAATATGAATATTTGTATCGATAAAACGATTTCGATTAAAACCAAATTTGAAATTCTATTGTAATTTCTTGTGAATATCAAGTCCGAAGAGGGACAAGTTATACAAATACTTTGAGGTATTTCGACTTGAGTTTGGAATCCATATCTAGTGTTTGAAAGGTATGGGAGATTAAATCCATTAATCTATTGTTTGGGTCTCGATATACTCTACGAACGGTTAGTTATTCTTTCAAACTAGCTAGTGCCTTGCATATTTCGTAGACTGATGACCCGGGTATCCTATGTAGTATTGAATGAGTTTGTTCTCATATTGGTGATATTCAGATTTGGTGAGCCAAATACAAAATAGATATCTAGTTTGGCCTAGAAAACGGTTTCTCTATCTTTTTGTATCTATCTTTATTGTTTCCCTGCCTGCAATTTTCGGGGACGAAATTTTTTTTTAGGGGGAAATCCGTAACGATCCTAATTTTGAATTGAATTTAAATTAATAGTTAATGTAAATTTTGGAAATTAATTTGATTTTGAAATATATATATATATATATATATATATGTATGTATGTATGTGTACATATGAGTAAATTTGAATTTGACTTGAGAATTTGAATTTGAAGATTGAGTTTGTATTTGAATTTAAATTTTAAATAAATGACTTAGAACAGCAATTCGGGTTTGAAAATATTATTTATGCAAATTAATAAATGGTAATTAGTTTAAATAGCATTTTTTTTAAATAATGTGTATATAATAATGATTAAGAAGATGTATTTATAAATTAAGAAAAAAGGTGATATAAAATTTATTTAAAAGCTTTTATTTCATGAGAAAAACAAGTGTTATTCAGTTTTTAGAAAGAAATAAATAAAAATAAAAATGAGGATTTAAAAACAAAGTTGTAAATTAATTTGTAAACAAGTTTTAAACTATAAATTTTAAATCTATTCACATAAAGGTCTTTAACATAAAAATGCTAATTATAACCAATCTAAGAATATATGAAGTATGACAGAAACAAATTAAACAAGACAAATATGTTGCTCTAAATTCGTATGCAATGCAAGAACAAAACAAATTAAAATATCTTTACACAAATGTCTTTACACAAATAAACAAAGTAAGGTATGCAAGCTTGCAAAGGAAGACAATAAAACAAATAAAAATTTAAGAACATACAAATATGATATTAACAAATGTTTCCTGTAAATTTAGTTATGCAAAGGCTAAATAAATATCTATTCTCAACACAAACAAACCATTTCAGCTGAAAAGAAAAAAAAGGTGATAAGCAAAGCATATAAAACCAGACAACTACAATTAATGCAAGATATTTTAGCATACAATGTATATCATCTCAGCCACCATATTGAGAAATAAAATCGGCTAGTAAATGAACAAAAGAAAAAAAAAAATCTGACCCTTGTACAAACAAATTATATCACCTGTAACTTGTGTTATATATATCGGGCTTCTTCATTTCAGTTCGTCCATCCAAACTGTGAAAAATTTGGAGTAAGTGTTATCTTAAACTTAAACAAAATTTAACTTTAAACAACAATACAAAATCGACTCAAACCAGAAATCAAATGATTTTAGTTTGCCATTCCAAGTCTGTTTCAATTTGGAAGGCTCTGGTCATTCTGGAAAACAAGGTGAGTAAACATACCGTTTTAAGCCTTTAAACTTGGGTATTTGATTCATGAATGACTTGTGCTCTATTGTATATTTTTAAGTAAGAAATCCTGTGCGTATATGATTGTGATGTTAATTCTTGTATGGTTCTGTTCTTCCTGTTTCTGGCTACTGGGTGAAGTAAAGAAAGAAAAATTAACATATCTTCATACAAACAACATTAAGCCTGGGAATTCAAACATAATAGGTTTGTTAAACTTAAATTAAGGCCTGGAAATTTGTGTTAGGCTTGATATTAAAATATTGACTCTGAAAATTTGATTTTACAGTAAAAAGTTAATTTTGGGATAAATTCGAATATTGTTAAATACCGACTCAATTATATAGTATGAATCAACATACAAAAACAAGATTTTTAAAACAAAAATAGTGATTTTTAGTAAAGTGTGTAAAGTGCAGCTCGCAGTTGAACCCAAATCATATTTTGATCAATTTATGTTAACTGCATAATTTTTAGGTGTTAAAATTTTGTGTGAAGTAAGTTTGAACATTGAGGATTTCAGAAAAATTGTTGAATAATTTTTATAATGAATGAATTGGTTGAACGAATCAAATTTTGGGTTTTAACTGCTAGTTTGGGTCGAGTTGAGAAATCGTATTGTCGCGACGCCATCGAAGCGTTTCAGGCGATCGGTCATGGGGGGCTAGGTGCGTGGGGTTGCGGCGGAGCTCCGGGCAAATTCACGAGAGTTCTGGCAAAGTAAGGTGGAGTCGCGAGGTGAATTTGTTGATTCGAGTTGGGCTTCAGGAAAGAAAATTGGACTCGAATTCGCTCGATTTTGATTTAGGAAAAAATATGTATTCTGGGTTGTTCGAATCGATTTGGGTGATCACCGATGGTGTTTGGGTGGCTGCGGCGTTGACCGGAGTTGGTCGTGAAGTTCGTGCACATGTACGTGCTTATGTATGTGTCTGGGATGAAGGGTTGGGGAAGAAGAAGGTACAGGAGCTCGAGAAAATGCATGGGCTACTTCGGGATGGAACTCGAATGTGTGAGTGGGTTACCTGATCTCGATGATTTAACTGTGACTTAAAAATTTTAACTGAAAAAAAATGAGAAGAAGAAGAAGATGCGTAGAGGGGAGTGTCTCGGAGAAAATGGGTGAAGAGCTCGAAGGGTTACTCGAGTTTTGTAGGGGGAAATCTCGGGTTTGTTTTCCAGAATTGCATTGTTATAAAAATATAAAGTTAAGTATATTGTTTTCTATAAGTTTAAATACCATAAACTTAATAAATGTTTAATAATTTAAATTAAGACTTTAATACAAGTTTTAATTATTTTAGTTAACAACAATGTTTAAACCCTTAATCAATATTTTAATTAAGTAATTAATTAAGTATTAAATTAATTTACTTTTAAAGTTTGTAGTTAGTAATAAATTGATTTTCCAAAGTTAAAAAAGATTTCTTCTAAATGTTACTTAAGATGACTAATTAATATTAATTAATTTTTTTTGGAAAGTAATTAACAATGATTAATTTATAATGGTGGGTAAAGATTGGTCAATTTATTTATAATTGTAATTAGTCAGGGGTTTATCAATTTGTAATTAATTAATTGGTAAATTAACAATTAAATGTCTAAATTATTTGTAATTAATAATTGTTAATGATGATTAACTTCAAAGATTGGTTAATTAAAGATTTTTACTGATAAGTTAGTGATTAATGAAGGGATAATCACTTATTAGTCAAGAATAATTAATTATATGGTAAATAATTAAGGTTGATTAATTTATTTAATTAAAGGAAATCAATTAAAGGATAATTGAATAATTAAAGGTCAATTATTCAATAATTAAAAGTCGATCAATTTAATTAATAAATGAATAAAGGATAACAAATCAAATGATTTGAAAAAAATTAATGTTAATTAACCATGATTGTTTACTTATCTAATTTAAATTAATCAGGTAATTAATTGAGTTTACTTATGGATGTTTTGAATCCTATTGATTGTTGAACTGTTTGATATTTCTGATATGCTATGCTTTGTGCTATGAATTGTTTTGGTGTGATCTGTGATGAATGTAATCTATTTATCTGTGCTAAATTTATATTATTCATCTGTGTATCTGTGGATGAACGATAAGCGTTATAGATTATACCGCTTATCAATATCGATGTGCTTAAATATGTGATGTGATGATTTATGATGTTACACTATTGTGTAAAACCCCTGGACTACACCATACACACACAAATATGGATTGCACGAGGAAATCGGCTAAGTTACAGATTTTTAACAATTTTAAAAGAGTGAATTCTTGAATCCAAAATAATTCTAGAATTTGAATTGAAAACTTTGAAAAATGAGTTTTCGAAGATAAAAAGTTATTTTATATAACTTAATAAAACTTCAAATTTAAATAATCAAATTTAAATATGAATTCAACAATTGAAATTGAATTCAAGGATTTGGAAGTTATGGTCTAAAAGATTATATAAGTTATAAAGGTGTTTATACAGGTTTTTAACCATAAAAAAGTATGGTTTTGGAAATTTAAATCCAAGTTTTATACTTGGATGGCTTTAACTTATGTAATTGTAATCAGTTTTTCCCAAAATGAAAACTATTTGTTTTAAATAACAATAGCTTTCATAAAAGAGAGGATTTCCAATTTGTATCGAAAGATTTCAGATTTGAAATGAAACTGTAAATAGTTTGGAAAAAAACTATGAATTAAACTGTGTGAAAGATTATTAAATCTTGTTTTGAAATCCAAGAGGATTTTAAATGGTGTATCCTTTAAATACAAGATTTGAATTGGAATTCGACATTTATGAATTAAATCTTAAACTGAAAGATTGGATAGTTAATCCAATTTGAAATGGAAATTGTTTTGAAATTTGTGAATGGATCTTTGTGAAACTGGGTGAACTTTGTGAGATGAATCTTTTTGTTAAAAAGATTTGAAATGGTAATTTGTTTAAACCATTTGAAAGAAAAGTTCTGGATTTTAAGTTGTGACTTAACAGAAAATCCCATTATCCATATGTTTTAAATGTTACGCTCATTATTCGGTTTAGCCGGGAGAGGACTTTGTGTCATATAACCATTCCGAATAATGATTCGTCGATATGGATAGCATTTGAAGACCGGTGGTGAAGACCGGCTATTTTCGAGAACGAAAGGATAACCCATCGATTGTCCCTGCACTGAGTCGCACCGGTATAGAGATTCCCTAAGTGATGGGAAGTCCAATCGGGATTGTGAATACCCGGATTTGCAAGGGCTTCTTCGGAAGTGCCTTCGGTTCGGTTCGAACTTGGAACATACTTGTATAGTTGTATGTCTGACATTACACTTTGAGATATAAAGCAGATTTCTTTCAAATACATATCTGTTGGTGGCGGAGAATTTATTCTCTTAGCTTAACACCCTTCTCTGAGACGTACGAGCTCAGAGGCTATGTATTGAAGGTTATCAGCGATATACTCCCAATTTGGTTGTGTGGCATGCTAAGTGCGGCTGTGTGTTAATGATCATTGGTTGATCATTTGTGATCAAAGCATGGCTTTCGTGTAAAGCGTAGCTTTGTGTACGAAACCTCATCGAGCCTCGCAAATCGGTAATGGTCGAAACAGGAAAGATGCGGCAAGGTTTCAGCGGTAGCTCCCCTAGGGTGTGACCATTCCTTCTGGAAAAGGGTAGTATCATGGTATGGAGCCCAGATACCTACTCATGTGGACACTGTAGTATATATTTATTACTGTGTGATGTTGTTGGTGTAGAGGATCCTTGTATAAAGGTCCCAAAGGACCAGGGGTGCCATATCTGTAGGTATTTCTCCCGGGCAGGGAGGAAACCGGCCTTGTGTTGGCAGAGAGCTGGGTAAGTTCTCGGGGCGTCCCTCTAGAGGCGTTCGCATGTGGCAATACGAAGTTCCTTAGCCTGACCATTTGTTGGAAAATCCAAAGAAACAATACGAGCCTTGTACGGTTTTAGTTGTAGAACCTGCTATTTAAATGGTAGCTATAGCTGGCATAATATAATGGTACCTATGATGGCTAAGATTAATATTATACTTTCAAAATGTTTTCCACTATGCACTAATAATAATATAAAAGAAGAATTTTGCGTAGTAAGCATATTTGACTATCATAAGGAGAAATCTCCCCAATGTGTGCGATTGCATTGTGTGTGTGCCGGGAGGTCTTATGGTAGTTTCATTTTCTAAAAAGCATTGCGGATTTCAAACTTAAATCCTTTTGATTGTTTTTAAAGACAAACCTTTTTTGTTTGCTCACACCAGTCCCATGACTGACTCAGAGTTTATTGTTCCATTCCTAAACTGGGTGCCCATAAATTTCCACACGGGCAGTCTCGAGTTTGGTTTTTTCAAATAGTCAGACAGCAGTTATCATTTGGTTGCTTCAGCTTCTGTTTGATACCTTTTGGAATCTCTAGAGTCCACGATTGACCTTGCTTAGCTTGGTGCAACTTGATGGTTGTTCGAGCTATCGTAAGTTTGGAGATGGTGTTTCAGTTGCATTTTGGAGTTGGCATTGAAGACATTATCTTTCCGCTGCTATTCCTTGTATCTCTGATAATGTTGATATTCAGTTGTTTCATTCTATTGTAACATCATTGTATCCAGATATTGTATCGAATATTGTATATGATATTATTCATTTTCTTCCGCTGTGTTGTACTTGATGGGTTATAAGCTCCAGCGAACCAGATTCGACGTTTGGACCTGCGGCATGGAAATACGAGTGTCGTATTCAGTGTCGATTTTCGAAAATCGAGTCAGGATCGTTATAATGTCCCTGGATGATTTTACATCTAGGGAAAATGCGGGTCGACCTATGTTCTTTGGGGGTCGACCTTAGGGTCGACCCTTGTGCTTTGCGGGTCGACCAATGGGTTAACCTGTAGGGTCTTATTATCACCATTATTTTTTTTCATTTTTCTAATTAATTGTGCTTTTCGTAACTTCTTCGTATTAACTCAGATTTCGATAAGCTATATATGGAAATTGATCAAAAAATCCCCATGAACACAATGTGTGGGTTTCGAGGCCATATTCTAACAATTTCAAAAATGCTTGTTTTCGCTGTTTATCGTTATTTGATTATTTAATTATCTAAAAATGCGAGGTTTTACATTCTCCCACCCGTTAGGAAATTTTTTCCTTGAAATTCGACAAGGGTAAAACTATGTAATTTCTTGCATCAATCACAGCCCTTTTGTATACATCAAATTTTGCGACTATTTGTGTCCTTGTGTAAAGTGTCATTCAACATAAAGTATATGCATGTACATGAATTTCTAAGCAGTACCTCCTATATGAATTTTCTTCTTCTTTAAAGTCTCCATTTTAAAATATGTTGCACACATCTAAATATACTTGCAATTTCAATATGAATGCAATCTTTTGAAAACTCAAAATGTTTTTCATTCAGTTTTTTCAACTCGTAATGAATTGGGGCGTAGTTCAACGAATTTGACATCCAAATCCTACCACACAAATTTTAATATTTGAATTTCAAAAATAAAATCTAATTTTCCAAAATTGATTTCTTATGTCAGAAAGAAGGTAGAAAACGGAAAACATCACATTTTTTGTTTTACTTTTTGTGCACCTCTTTCTCCGTACTTGGAACTTATGCCACTATTCTATAAAAATCTCTATTTTCTTTCCCAAGCACAGTTCGTATAAGATTTTTTTTCAGTTTTTTTCTGTTGACGTTTCTATCGCTTTCTTTAAATTTATTTGTTTCCTTTTAGTTATTTTTTTTGGCTTTTACTTTTCTTTTATTACTTACATCCTATGTTTTTATTCTCTTCTTGTGTCATGGAAAAAGAGCATCATACAAATCATCACAGGTTTACTACAATAGGAACTAAATGCTTATATAGGAGTTCAATCTCATAACTAAAGGAGAAAACAAGTCCTACTACAAAGTGATACTAGATAGGTAAATATAGCAACTACATTAGGGCTAGGAGGCCTAGGACCTTGTCCATCCTGACACAGAAAGGTCCTACTCTAGGAATCCAAGTAATTCATATGCTCCTCCTGCCACCTATTGCTCGTTACTAACCTACGCTATATTACTCGCGATGAATAAGATCTATTCATCTCTTCCATTCCATACTCAAAATGGAATAATCAAGTCTCATTTACTGCAATGAATAAGGATTTCAATCTATGTAGTCTATATCTAAAAAGGAAACTAAGCTTGGAGAAAATTTTCCCTTTACCTTCACTTTTCATTTTCCCCCAACTAAGGTAAGGTATACCTATCGCAACCACGTGTGTCTTACTATCTTACTAATATCACTTCACTGTTCTTTTATAGTCTACAAACATGAAGCAACATTCCTAAGTTCTCATTAGTGTCCTATACACCTTACAGGAACTTTTATTATTACTACTAAAAGAAATCATTGTTATCTCCTACATAACCTTACACATTTTCCGTCACACCCAGGAAATGATTCCTATCTACTCCATATTTAAAATTTTGATTTGGTATTTATTATTTCATTTCAAAAATTAAAGTTTCTAAATTTTTGAAACATCAAATCCCAAAATTCTTTCCTTTAAAAGTGTTACTTTGAAGTTTCTATTAAATTTAAAGGTACTTGGTTGCTTAACATTTTATTTTTCTAAACTTGCATCTTTACAGCTCTTTGAATTTAAATTATCCCCAAACCTAGAGGGGTAAACTTGAAAATTCTAAGTTCAAAACTTATTCCTCTTTTCATTTTAAAGACGCTTACAGCTTTGCATAAAAAATTAGATTTCTAAATTTAACTATTTACTAAGTTTTTCTCTTTCAAAAACTTATTTACTTTTCACCAAACCATTTTTCTTTAAAACATGCCTTGCTTGTCCTTAAAAATTTTTTTTACTTCCAAAACTGTCCTCACATGTTTTCAAAACATCATTTTTTCATAGATTTTCAAATTTACAAAAACTGGAGTAGATAAGAACAATTATTTTATCAAAAATCACCTAACTTTCCTACTCTTCCAATTCCCTAACCTTATAGGGGTTTCTAACTTACTACAAATAGGGACTTTCTACAAAGGCAGGCAACCACTGCTCATAATCAATGGAAAAACATGAAATTTCCGTTGCTTATCTTTCCTACTAAGGTTCTCTATAACATCCCTCTTAAATAACACTGTCTCTAATTATTATATTCCTCATTACACCTAATGGTTTTATACCTTAATGTATTGGAACTATTTTCTCTTATTAGAAACCATTAATGTTAAAACCTTCTATGAATCTTTTAAAAGAGGATTTCATATTTATGTGAAATTACAAGGAACTTTTTTATGATTATTCAAAATAGGCTATACAAAATATGATGTTTTCCATACCAGGTACATCTCTTTCACGTGTTCCTTATAACTTGCACAAAACATCTTTATTTGTGATTTGGGTTTCATAGATAATTATATCATTATTCATTTCATCCCAATAGTTTAAAGTATGTTTAATCTGCATTCACTTACAAAGATATTTCCTACAAAATTTATTAATTTTCTAATATTTAACTTACATCCTTTTTTCAAAAGAACTCATTTTCAAAACTTTTTTAATATTTTCACAATTAAAAAACATTTCCATATACTTATTTAAATAATAAGTGTATTTACAAACCACTTTATTTCTTTACTTAGAAATTATCTTCAAAATGCATTTTTATTTGGGTCAAAACAGATGTTGCATAAAACACCATTACTACAACCCAAAAATACTAGTATAAAGATTCAATTAAAATAAATATTGATAAATCTCATATGCTATGTAAAAACATTTCCTTTTGGAATCACCTACTATAATAATAGTGTCATAGTCCATGATTCCTTTATTTTTCATGAAAACATCTATTACAATAATAAATGTTGTAACCTACGTTTTCGATACTTAACATACTCTAGGTTTTTATATTTAAAAACTTTGTTTACCTACAAAGAAACTAGAGAGCTATAAATGCTCCATAATTCTTCAAAAAGAATTTCATTTTTAACAAAATTTACATCATATAAAAACCAATTTAAATTTCATACCACTTTTTTTCTTTTTCTTTTCAAAAACCCAATATTACTTCCTCAAACATATTAACAATTATATTTTTCAACTTTTCAATTCCAAAAGTTTCATTTTATTGGGCTAGACATAAAGTGGATTTTCTTCTTACTACCATAGGAACAACCTTCCTAAACCTTGGAAACCTCATTTCCTTACTAAAATCTGTTAGTCCTTCCAAAATAAAAATACTTTCCCTACTATCCCTAGGGAACTTTCCCCACTTCCTATAGCATATGGATACCAATTTTTTCTCAAAACATGGCTTATTGCACACTACAAATTGGCAATAACATACGGCTTAGCATCCTTAGGTCATCCCAAACCCAACTAGCAAACTATGCATGTATATACTTCTAAAAACTTTTCATATGTTAAAATCTGTAATTGGAGACTATTTGGATTTTAGTATATAATATATTTATATTTCATTTCGAAAATACAAATATGTTCACTCATATTTCCTAATTTACTTAGGATCTACTAACATAAGCTCTGATACCAAATGTAACAACCCAAATTCCAATGGGTCTGGATTTTCCGCAAAAATGTCAAAATCCAAGCTCACTGAAGCTCGAGTTGGGTATCTGGTATCCTGCAAATAGGAAAAGATAAACATATCAAAGCTAAACAAATATCTCATAGCGGAACTGACTAAAAACATAATAGTAAGTAAATACTCACCGTAGTAATAACACTTTCTATACAGATGTCACCAAGCTGGAAAATCTCAGCCATCTATCTAATCTGTGGGATGTTATAGGGAGGGGGTCTGAACTAAAGTTCTAGTGAATGGACAAATTATACACTTTAAGCATAATTCTACATATACTGTTCTATTTCCATTTTCTATAATATTAGGTTTATTGGGTTAATAATACTCTCGCCTCAGTGTGTGAATCATACCCATCTACTCCTATTAGATTAAAACCTAATAACTAATATATATCTAGCTACATGCCCAAAGATTGCATCGGTACTAGGTACTACGCATAGTACCTTCCGTATCCTCCTCGAAAAAGACTCCATCGTCTGACTGCTAGAGCGTACTGAAACTACATCTGTAAAGGACAACTTCGTGAGTCCTACAATGTAGATGTTCCATCGTCTACTAGGAAAACATGAAATTGAATCCGCACTAGCTTGTATTAGTGCTCGAACATCCACAATGTACCACCCAATGTGTACCTTGAGGATTACACTAATCGTTCTGCCTACTCCCTGAATTCAGCCAACAAGGTCTACCTTGTACGGAACTCAGTCAGGGATTTTTTATATCTGTGAAGGTCTGCTTCGTTAGGCATGCATTCAGATATTCTACTTGGTCTGTCTCTTTTCTCATCGTGGCTATGGCCCCATGCAGCCACCCATCAACTAACGAAAAGACCTTTCGAGAGCTAACTGGCTTTGCCCTACTGCAAATAATCTAAACATCCAATTGGCTGTGCCCCTCATCCAATGTCTCAATAGTGAAAGAACCATTGGCCTATTGGTTTAACTCTAGTCTTTCTTAAACTTGCTCTGATAGATGATGGCTGATCTCCGCATGCGACTATCCTTTTAGGTCCTGCCAACTATTACCTACTCGCAATCCAGAGTACCATGTCATACGAATATCCTACTCCATCATCAGCCTTTTGACAGCTTATAAAGGTTTGCTTCGTTAGGCCTGCAATGAAAAAGCTTTCAAAGCATACTCCCTTGATGGAACACATACAGATCTGCCTTCGGGGATGCAACTTCGTTTAGCCTACCCCAAAGGGCCAACCTAGAGTATCCTCACATCCCGTTGAAGTCTTGTACTTCCTTCTAGACTGAACTAACTAGGTTGAATGTGCTCTTTCTTTACTAAAATTTGTGACGAACTGCTTCGTTAGGCTCTTTGACCAGATTTTTTTCGGGCTGCTCCAAACGCACCTTAACATTTTATAAGATCCTACGTCTAATCTTTTATTATGCATTTAGTTTACTTTTTCTATCCTGTTGGCTACTTATTTAACCTAAGCAGCATGCCCAGCCCCACCTATGTGTGAGACCATTAGTCCTAGACCTAAATGGGAATGCTGCCGGTACGGGCCACTTCTATTATTTTGCTTATTTACTTAATCCAAGATCTAAGTTTGATAGAATAAGCCTCTTCTATTTCTTTCTTTTCAATTATAACCTACGTGTTACAATTATACTTGCAATTATTACTTTTATATTCTTTTCTTTCTTTTATAACCTACATGTTATAAATGTAATTGCAAGTGTCTTTTCTATTCTAGTCCGTCTTCTTTTATTATGATATTAAATTCTCTTTAGTTCTCTTATATTATATGATAGTCTTGGCTTGGGACTATGTCCAACTGTCACAAATTTACTTATCATAATAACTGCTTTACTTTTTACTCTATTATGTGCGTAATAAATGTAGATCTAGTCACATTTTCTGTTTATTGTTTCTAGTGTTGTCATATAATTAACTGATCATTTCATGTTCTTTTATTTCTTTGACGCTTCACATTATTCACTTTTATTCTAGGAAGTAGTTATATTCTATTTGGTTGGTTACAAAAACTGTGCGAAATATCCATTTCTATATTTTAATACTAAATAATGCTATAGACAATAACTCGTAACTGCAAGATACTTCTTTTATTGTATTTTTAATTATTGGGTAATGCAAAATACAGTAATGTCTCTATTTTGCAGTAATTCCTTTTATTCTTGCAATTACGTTTATCGTTATTCTTATAATACTAAATTATGGAAATGTATTCCCTTTTCTAAACCAACCAACTAATCTATCACTAACTTTTAAATTAAATCATTAGATTTTCTCCTTTCTAATTAATTTCTCCAGTTTTAACATAATTTACTGTGAATTTCTCACTTTAAGGCTTATGCCTTCTCTACAACTTTTAAGCCTAATATTACTTATATTTAATTGGATTCCATTTTTCCATCTAAATAACATTTAAATATAACTACACTTCTCTTATAAAATTTACAGTTTCAACATAACTAATTAGTAAACTAATTACCGAAATAAATGTCGAATTAAATATTCAATGGGAATCTAAAGATTATATATATCATAAACATAAAAGAGATATAATTTAAATCCACTCACCTTTCGTCCTTAGCTTTACTCCATGGCCTTCCTAGATCCCCTCTAAGGCATCTAATATTTTTATTAAAAAGATCTTCTCCTCAAAAAATTTATTCTGTTTAGGGTTCAGCCCTAGGCAGTGAACCAACTGGGAGAAAATCTGATTATGAGAAAATAGCTATGTCTAGGGTTCTACTTATAATAGAGTCCGGGGATCTTAGACCGTAGGATTTTTGGATTGAATCTGGTGCAACCATGTCACAGGCTCACTGCGGATCGTTAGATCCAAAAACAACGCTTCAGATCATTCAAAAAATCAAATTATGAACTTCGGCACGTCCCCGGACGATTTTACATCCAGTGAAAAATGTGGGTCGACCTATAGGTTGACCTTATTGTCGACCCTTATGCTTTGTGGATCGACCTGTAGGGTCTTATTATTATTATTATTCGTTTTTTCAATTTCCTTTTCTTCTCTTAACTTCTTCGCATTAATTCGAATTATGACAAGTTATATATGAAAATTAATCAGAAAATCACCATGAACACAATGGTATAGGTTTCGAGGCCATATTCTTACAATTCCAAAAATGCTTATTTTCACTGTTCATCGTTATTTGATTATTTAATTATCTAAAAAAGGGGGTGTTATAGTGCTAACTTTTCCAAACTACCAAATCTCATAACGTGCTTAATCAATGAGACCATCACAAAAAATATATCACCCACTACGAAGTCTAACTTTACACGTCTTGGCCAGCATAATACTTCTGCCTATCCTATGCGGTTTCCTTCCTTCCATAGATCAAGTCTACCTTCTATGATGTCTCTTTCACCATATCTGATCCAAGGATAATCCTATTTGTGATGTTCCACAAAAACGACGGCGAACTTTAGGGTCTTTCATACAACGCCTTGAATGGTGACATCCTGATACATGATAGTTATTATTGTAGGTGAACTCCGCTTATGGCAAGT
This sequence comes from Allium cepa, assembly GCA_030765085.1. NCBI lineage: Eukaryota > Viridiplantae > Streptophyta > Magnoliopsida > Asparagales > Amaryllidaceae > Allium > Allium cepa. The sequence continues at coordinate 439,228,069 of CM060943.1, forward strand.
GATCCTCCCAAGAACCTACAAAATATAATATGTACATCCGAAGAAAGTCCTCCAATACCTAGTAAACCCTCTCCGTCTGTCCGTCCGTCTGCGGGTGATAAGCAGTTCTTAAGCTTAATTCAGTACCTAAAACCTCCTGTAGACTCCTTTAAAACTCACCGGTGAAAAGCAGACTTCTATCGCTACCCATTATAAAAGGAACTCCGTGTAACCTAACGATCTCTCTTATGTACAGTGTAGCCAAAGATACAACAGTCCTCGTACTCCTAACGGAAATGAAATGAGCACATTTGGTTAGTCGGTCAACTAGGACCAAAATACTCTCATTCCCTCTCCTACTTCTAGACAGTCCATCAATGAAGTACATAAAAACACTGTCCCACTTCCATCGAGGAATATCTAACGGTTGCGACAATCCTCCTAACTTCTTCTATTGTGCCTTTACCCACTAGCAAGTCACACATTAGGGTATATACTCTGCCACATGCTTCTTCATACCAAGCTAATAAAAGACTCTTCATGTCATGACAAATTTTATCTCCATCGGGATTATTGATCATCCTAGAACGATGAGACTCGGCTAGTACTATGTCTATCAAATCTATAATAAGAGGGACACATAATCTACCATCTCTTTGTAACCATCCCTTCGAGCGAATGGCATAACGCTTCAAATGACTCAACCGATGTCCGCTACTAAGCTTCTCAAAAATATCTGATAGCTCTTTGTCTTATTTCCGACTTGTCCTAGTGAGGTCCATAAGTGTATGATGCACATCCAAAGCTGCTAATAATCCTCGAGTGATGTCTAACGATGGTCGAAACCAAATGTAGAAATGAACTCCACATGCTTCAACTCTAAAAATAATGGACTCAATAACGCATGTTGCCTACTCAAGGCATTGGCCATAATATTGCCCTTGCTCGGAGTATATGAGATATCAAAGTCATAAGATCTTAAAAACTCTATCCACTTCTGCTGCCTTAAGTTCAAACCCTTATGGGAGAACGAATATTTCAAAGATTTATGATCCGTATACATCTCAAACCACTCTCCTAATAGGTAGTGTCTCCATGACTTTAGTGTAAAGACAGTGCCACCAAGTCAAGATCAGGATTAGGATAGTTCCTCTCATATCAATTTTCTTACTTGCATAGTTAACCACTTTCTTTTCCTACATCAACACCATGCTCAACCTCATACCACAAGCATCAGTATATACTGTGAATACCTTCATGCCATCGGGTAACACTAGAACATGTGCTCTATTCAATGCCTCCTTCAGCTTAACAAAAGCATCCTCACACTTTGAGTCCCATGAGAAAACAAAATTCTTCTTGGTAAGGTGGGTTAATGAGGCAGAGCTTTTAGCGAAGTCCTTAATGAACTTCCTATAGTAGCTTACAAAAACAGGGAAACTCCTTACTTACGTAGAATTTTCCAGCACATGCATATCCTGTACTGCAGGTACGTTACTATGATCAATCGCCAGCGCACTTTCCCGCATGACGTTTGCCAAAAAGCATACCTCATTGTGCTTGCAGTGACGCTTAGAAAACTTTGCCTTCAACTTATGCTCACGGAGTGTACTGAGCACTTCTTCTAAATGCAACATATTCTCCTTCTTGCTTTTCAAATGGACTAGTATGTCATCCAAAAATACCATCATGATCTTACTAAGCAACCCTCTAAAATTTTGGCTCATTAAATCAACAAAGTAGGCGGATGCATTGGTCAGTCCAATTAACCACTTGTATACTCCGTTAGATGTACAAAAAGCAGTCTTATGAATATTGTCCTCGACTACATGCAACGGATGGAATTGGATAGCTAAGTAAAGCTATAAGAACACCTCCACTCCAACCAACTGATCATATTGTTTATGCAGGGAAACAGGTAACGATTCTTCTTCACCGGCTTATTCAGCTCCAGATAATCGACTCAAAGCCTCGAAGAACTATCTTTCTTAATAGTGAAGATAATTGGTGCACCCTCCTCTAAAATACTCCTACTAATGAAGCCTTACTCCAATAACTCATTCACTTGCTTATTCATCTTGCATCCATCTTTCGGAGCTATATGCCTCAAAGGTAAGGCAAAAGGTTTAGCTTTTTCTATACGATAAACCCAAAACTCGATCTCTCTTTGGGGTAGGAGACCGGTAACCTAAATACATCTAGATAGTATCAGACTACATGAACTAAATCTAATTCATCATGTGATAGGTCTTAAGAATATAGGCAACTCAACATACTTGAACCTATGGGATCGCAATACACCTCTAGACTCATCCACTACAAGTGCCCAACCTAAAAATCATCCTATCATAATCTAGGATCGCCTCATATATCGTCATTCAATCCATGCCTAAAATTAAACCAAACCCAAAAAATCCTAAGACAAAAGCATTCTATCTAATTGATCCTAAAAATAAACAATTTCAAATCGCTATATATCATAGACAAATAAGCCGATCCTCCCATAAGGTTTGATACAACTATAGGGTCGGTAACTATGCTAGTGTATAAACGTAACTCATACATAGGTCTACTTGAGATAAAAGAGTGTGGTGCTCATTGATAAATAAGGTACAAATTGGTAAATTAGATAAAGTTAATATACCTTCGATTATAACTTCTTCCCTTGTTCGCAACTAGAGATGCACTTGAGTTAGGAGCAACGTCCAATGCATAAGTTGAAACCACCTTGCTAGAGGTCTTCTGAGGTGCTGGACTTTCCCGCCTACGTGCCCGTATTGATTGCAGTTGTAACACTTAATCTTTAAATTATCCGTTTTGCACTCCCATGTAAGTGCTCCATCTTACCGCATTTTCTGCACAATAGCTTTTGCTTCTTGATCTTTCACATGGTTCCTATCATGCCCTTACACTGTTTCTGCTGAGGTGCCTCTCCTCTTGTCTTCTTAGGCTCACTCTTTACTTTCTCATTAGAAATAACATTCAGCAAAGTCATCTCCACCAATCTTCCGAAATTCGCACTCTTGGGAATATGGGTAGGAGCCAAATCTTGAAGATGTTGGTTCAGCCCCTTTGGAAACTTAAGAGCATTCTTGTAAGGGGTATTGATCAACTCTATTCCATTCTTAACCAACTGATTAAACTGATTAACATACTCTTTTACCAACATCTTCCCTTGCTGTAAATGGATAAGCTTCTCCAACTATAATTCCTCTTCAAATCTGGACAAAAACTTCATCTCAACATATTCAAACTCCCCCTAAATAGTATCTCCCTCAGCGGTCTCTACAACTACCGCCACCCACCTATTCAAAGCCTCTCTCTATAAATGCAAAGTGGCAAACTATCTCCTAACATCATCTCTAAGACCCATTCATCTAAAAATCCTCTCACAAGTATGAATCCATGTCCTCGAATCTACATACAACTCAGTCCTCATATACGGCTTCCCTCCTAGGCTCACAAATTCCTTACATAGCTTGGAAAAATCAACAACAAGTAGTTAGGCAGGAATTTCACCCGACGCTCACTCTATGGGCCCTCTATTAGGGCTAAGCTCGGTTTATCCTCTCACTTGTAGGTATTGGCAGAACCAAATCGAGACGTTCACACCTAGAATCTCAACTGCATCATATGAGTCAACAAGGTCACTAATCCTTTATATTCGTAATTTTAGTAATTTATTAGCACCTTTTACACAGATAGTATTGGAAGAATAAAGGAAAGAGTTATTCGCGTTACATTTATATATAAAAAACTTTAGGAAAGCTTCTACTTATACATGCATGTATACATATACATATACATACATATATATATACATGTATATATACACACACTCTTTGGAAATCCATTTTGAAAACCTTTTGGAAAACATTTGAAAAAAAAATCAAGAACGTTCTCTCAATACGCCCTAATCCTTAACGAAATTCTAATCTAGGCTCTTATACCAATTTTGACATCTCGCACCTCTCTACACACCAATTCAAAGTCTAGAGTGACTTTCGAACCCGCATCTGCGCTTAGAAGTATGAGATATCAAGGTTTTTAATCATTTTAGAGACTAAAGTTACAAGGACAAAATCTAAGATATATTATATTTTTAGATTTCATAGCTGAAGGTCGAAAAATATAGATACCACAAATAGTCGTCTTAGAAAATATCCAAAATAGAATCTCAAAACAATATGTAGTCAAATCCATAGTATATAGAAATACATCAAATAGTATGATAAAATACTAAATACGATAAATGGTACATGGAGAGTAATAGGAAATAAAATGCAACTTTGATGCCAAGTCCACTTCCCTAAGCATCATCGTTGGGCCTATCACTTGTTGCCTTGTCTTCCTATGGTAAGGAAAAAAGAAAGGGAAATGGATGGGTCAAACAAAAGTCTAGTGAATGAGTACATTCTTAATATATGGTGATCACATGCAATTAACTTTAGTAATACTCTGTGACATAGGATGTTCTACAAGTGCCCATGGATTACTTGTTTTCTCTATTTAAGGGGTTTATTTCAATACACACCTACACTAACGATTTGTGAAGGCTCATACTTAGGGTCGAACAACTAACCGAACCTTAAGACAATGGATTATCAGCTAATTGCCATTAGAACTATTCCACATAGGTTTCCATTCAATTTCCACTATGTGACCATATTTCCCACAACCACGACTACACGTAACTAATCCAATATAAGTTTCCCTAAAATTTCTATCGTAGGACTACATTTCCCACAACAACGACTACATGTATCCTAGTTACACATTGAAAGGGACCCCATAATGTCGACTTGTCAAAATGACTCGTTGTTGATGCATCCATTTCCACCTCTCAATGGTAACATAATGCCCCTTATTGCACCACATTAGGATTCATCAACAACACAATATCACGTTATGTGTAACATCCTCTTACTTGGAATCCCAAAACTAAGGACTACAGATGCTGCAGTCATCCATAGTTATTAATCCTCGATGACCAAATACGGTGGTGTTAGATTCATTGATACACAGAAACTCATGAGTATGGAAAATTTTCAAAAACATCGAACATAATTACATTCCATTTCAAAAAAAATATAATTCATTCATAATCCCACAATCGCAAACCACGTTCATTGAAAATATATTTATTACGACATACGCCAAGAGCGACGTATGATGATGCCCCTTGGATGATCAAAGTATGTACAGGCAATATAACAACTTCGCCATTGCAAACAACACAGCGGAATCAAATAAAAGAGAACTCTAAATGACTATCATGCCTCTTGTACGTCTTCAAATATCTAAAGAGGTACTTGAAAACCTCAACTCTCAAACTACTCAAAATTAATTGAGTACTCGACAGTTTAAGGGGAAAACATAAAATTCGAGTCAGACATAAAGCTTGGTATGAATAATAATCTACTATATCAAACCATTTAGATATGTAGTGAGACCATGCTGCTTAGTGGAACAGGTTTTCTCATCACTAATATCCTAAAACCTTCATAAAACCACATACCATGCTCCTGCATTCATAATGGTTAATAACATAGTCTATCAAAATATTACGATGATATGCAAACATGTTAAAACATACTGGATTTTCCATCCTTTTTTTAATTGACCCATGTCATATTTATAGTTTCTAGGGTCACTATTAACCAATTAGCTTTCATGGGCTTACTAATAACCTTTATATAATATAATATATAAACTCCCTGTCCTATTTCATAGTTTCATCGGTGCACTATGAACCTATTAGCCTCTGCCAATTAACTTAACACTACCACTCCTACGGTTTTAGTTTTTTCATGGGTTCCCCTGAACCAATTGGTTACTCTAATAACTTCTCCCTTATCCTAGTTTTCATGAGTTAATTAGGAACCTATTGACAACTGTCAATAACTTAATCCCGATATAGTTTTCATGGGATCACTATGAACAAATTGGCCCCTACCAACCATTCTTTATAACATAGTTTTCATGGGATCACTATGAACCTATTGGTAACTCCAATAACATCCAAATCATAGTTTTCACGGTATCACTATTAACCTGTTTCCCTAACAACTTCCATATTTAGGCATCCTATGTTTTGGTCTCCCTGACCTCTTGGATGCGAAGCTACTCATCCAGGAGTTTAACCAATTTATATTCACTATTGAGTCAACCTTGCTAGTTCTTCTGCTCTTTTTCCTAAAAATATAGTTACGGGTCCATTATAAAGTGAATATATTTATATTTGAAGAAGAAGACATAATTACAAAACAATACCACTCCCGTGGGTTTAATGTCCTTGAAATACTTTTCATATAAAGCTTGGTAGTCCCTTTAACCTATAATTTTATCAAGGAAAGCTTCTTCTTAAAGTCATTTCAAAATTCTTTTAATTTAGCCGTAGGTTTTTCCCTTAAAAATTGAGTTTGGGTTACAAAACCTTTTGAAACCTTCGAAACATTGCTTTCGACTTCACAGGATGACCACCTTCGAAAGCATTAAAGTCTATCTTCAAAAAATTAGGCTCCTGCCTTTCTAATACTTTAAAACCTTCATTTCGAAACCTTTTGATTGTATTAAAGTATTAAAAGCATGGCTTCAAAACCAATTGAAAGTACCCCTTTTGAAACCATTGGAAGTAACCCTTCTGAAATCATTGAAAGTCCCCATTTCGAATGCATTGGGTTTATACTTAAGAGTATTATTTGGGTCAAAGTGAATATAGGCGAAAGCATCTCTTTAAAAACCCTCTTTTATCATATAAAAATATTAGGGAAAACATGATGGCGTCGGCACCATCTCTTTCGAAAGCATAAAACATTTGGGTAAAATATTAGAAGGTTGGCTTTCGAAACCATTGCCTTCAAAGACCCTAACTCCTTTCGAAAGCCATTGGAAGTGGCTTATATTTGTAAAAACATAAAGCACCTTTCAATAGCATTGATATCTTCGATACCCTCGAAAGGCTTATGGTTACAGAAGGGTTTCGACTTAGTCGAAACTACCCCTTTCGAAAGCTTTAATTTCAAAAACTAAGTAACTCATTCAGAAGCTACTTCTTTAAAAAGGCGATAGCTCTTCTATGAAAATTTGTTTAAAATACCCTTTTTCAAGCATTGTTTCAAGTCCTTTGAAACCGCTTTGTAACAGGAAGGCGCTTTCCTATAGAAGATAAACCAAAGATCTCGACCCCTTCGGAAGCTATGTTTCGACACCCTACCTCCACCTTTCTCCAATCCACTGCGTACCATCTTTGTGATACCTTGTGTATTGATGTGAGAAATGGGGATTACGGATCTTAAGGCTAGGATAAACACTAGAGGGGGGTGAATAGTGTTTTATGGAATTAATAAATCTTTTTGAGTTTATGTTAATTTGAACACAAATGTATGCAATATTCAGACACAGATGTGATCACAGAAACAAACACAGATGCAGAAATAAAGTAAAAGCAGTAAAGGAAAGAACACACCGGATTTTATACTGGTTCGGAGTTACCCTACATCTAGTCCCGCATACAAGTACGGATTTCCTTTGAAAAGCAATTTTTACAATTACACCCTCTATTTCAAGGCCATGAAGTACACCTCTCCAGATTCACAATCCTCTGGGTAGAGATACTTGATTTCACGGGCAACAACTTCACCCAATTGATTTCCAGGGCTACAATCACACCTTTTCTCACTTGATTGATTTCCAAGGCTACAATCACACATTTTCTCGCTAAATTGATTACAAAGAAGTCTATAACTCTGAATAGCACTGAGGATCTAGTTGAGATAGTGATAGAGAATCAAACCAGAAATGATCTAGTGAGATTCATCGGTGATTTCGGCAGAGTAATGGTAAGAATGTGTATAAAGAAATGTGGAAGAAGAAGAGGAGTGAAAGCCAGAAAAATATGATATAAATTCGTTGAAAACGGACCCTATTTATAGAAGAACAACAACCATGTCCATTCGCGAAAGGATATGACGAGTAGACACTTTTTTTGAAATTTAAATTTTGAAACCAACTGCCACTATGTCGACATGGGTATCTTGGGTATATCGACATGCCAAAGGAAATTTTGGTGTTTTGTTTTTCTTTGATAATAAATTTTAGCTTATATTAAAACTATTCTAAACTTTTATAAATATACTTTACTATAGATAAAATACATAAATAAATATAGAGAACAATATTTTGGTATATATAAAATTTTACTATAATTTTATATTTAAATCTAAGTATAAATATTAAAAGTTAAGTATATTATTATTAAAAGATAGTTTAAAACTAAGGATAATTTTGATTTTGAAATTAAAGATTATTTTGAGGCTAAAAGTATTTAAATTCCAGATAGATGTTTTTGATTCTTTTAAAAGGAAGGTTTTGAAAACATTTTGAAAACAAGATATAATTTTGTAAAAACATTTTGAATAAAAGTTAGTGGATACAAAATAATGTTCCACTAGATTTTTCATAGGTTCCATTCTACTTAGGGTTCCATCCCTTTAACGGGCTCGAAGTGGATTCCATTCCACGAATAAATTGGATTTTAAAATGCCAGTGCTTTTCTAGGAGTGTTAACAAAATTCCTAATTAAATTACTTGAAATCTTGAACTCTTCATATTCTTGATACTCATGAGTCTTCAATCTTGATATCTTGAACCTCTACACTGTACAGTCTTCATTCTTGGTACCTGCATGGTTAAATCCTGCATATACATATATATCTAAACTATAATGTTAGTATTTATATTTTATAATCTTATTCTAAGGTTGTTGTCATCAAAACCATAATCTCAAGGACTAACAATCTCCCACTTTTGATGATGACAACCTTTGTTTGTAAAATATTACTTCTATCCTAATAACTCCACCTAAAACTAATAAATTCCCCTTAATCTATGCATATCTACCCTATTTTATATCCCCCCCTTTGTCATCAACAAAAAAACTAACTCCAAACTATATAACTCCAAACTATATAACACCCCCTTTATCTAATACTCTATGACATGTGATTATAATGATAGTGTTATCATAAATAATCAACACTTAACTCTAAAACTTAAAACTTAGTCCTAAACTACTAACTATCCTAACTAAGTATCCATATAATAATACTTCTAATAGAACACATATAAGAACACAAATTATTTATTAATTATATAATTATATTTACATTTTCGTAGAGAACGTAAGAAAGAACATACAACAATAGGGAAAAGAGAAAAGAAACTAATGAGTGTCTTTGAAAATGGGAGATCTATGAACCGAACAATTTGGATAATGGAAACATAAATTTTCATGTTGTTCAACAATATTTCCATCTTTGTCAAAGCACATTTCGCTAACACAAACGACTTTGTCGTTTTCTTTAGCGTGCTCTTCTTCCATGAAGGCTTCTTCTTCCTCGCTGTCCTCTTGCACTTGATCTCCTGAAGAATCTTCGTCAATCAAGATCGGATTAGCATGATTGTCCGTTAGAAATTTTTGCAAATTTCTAAGGATTTTTCCTTGCCTTTCTTGTTCTTTGGCCATTCTAAGTTGCGCCACTTGAATTTCAGTCATTAATTGTAGTGCATCCTTCAGAGAATCCACCATTTTCGTCACTCATGCGAGCGTTATTCGTTGAAACGGTCCAGAAGTAGGAGAAGGGGAACGAAAAGGTTGAATTTTTGTTTGATTTGAAAGAGGAGGACATGGTTTAATTTATTCAGAAGTTAGAACAGAGAGAGAACAAAGGGAAGATCAAAATTTCGAAAATAAGAAGAATATATAACAAATTATTTGAATTTTGGTGGGAAAAAAATTTCAAAAATAAAAAATCGTTGTATGTCGACATGGGTAGGGAGGGGTTGTCGACATGGTCCTTGAAATTTTTATTATTTGATTTATTTTGATTTAATTTTTAATTATACTTTGTTATTTATATTTTTACATTTCAGTTATTGAACAAATACCTAATTCTCTTCTTAATTTAGTAAATATAGATTCATTTAAGGGTTTTGTTAATATATCATCAATTTGATTCTCGGAATTAATATAATCGAGAGTAGTTACTTTCTTATTTATATTATCTCTGAGAAAATGATGCCTTATATCAATATGTTTAATTCGAGCATGTTGAGTAGTATTTTTGGATAAATTTATCGCACTAGTATTATCAAAATAAATTGGTGATTTTGAGATATTTAAACCATAATCTTATAAAGTTTGTTGCATATATATTACTTGAGAACAAGCCAAAGCAGCAGAAATATATTCTGCTTCAGTTGTTGATAAAGAAACTATGTTTTTCTTTTTACTAAACTAGGAAATCAGAGAATGCCCCAAAAAGTGACAAGTTCCACTTGTACTATTTTGGTTTGATTTACAACCAGCATAATCAGCATCACAGTAAGATATTAAGTCAAAAGAATCATTTTTAGGGTAAAATAAGCCATAATCAGAGGTGTGTTTAACATATCTTATGATACATTTTACGGCTTTTAAGTGGGTCTCTTTAGGTTGGGATTGATATCTTACATAGATACAAACACTATGCATGATATCAGGTCTACTAGCATAGTGATCCAATCATTCCTCTATATAATTTTTGATCTACATGTTTCGAGAGATCTTCTTTACTAAGGTACTCATCTATTGCCATGGGAGTGGGTTTTACACTTGCAATAGTCATACCAAATTTACTAATTAGCTCTTTAGCATATTTTTCTTGACTAACAGAGATACCATTATATAATTGTTTTATTTGTAATCCTAAAAAGAAATTTAATTAACCCATATGACTTATTTCAAACTCTTTTGTCATTATATCAGAAAATTCTTTATTCGTTTCAAAATTAGTTGATCCGAAAATGATATCATCTACATAAACTTGTACTAGTTTAATATTATTTTTATTTCTTTTAATAAAAAGAGTATTATCTACTTTACCAATTTCAAAATTTGATTGTAATAAGTAAGATCTTAATCTATCATACCAGGCTCCAGGAGCTTGTTTTAGACCATATAGAGCTTTCTTAAGTTTGTAAACATGATTTGGTAATTTTTCATTTTCAAAAAGTGGTGGTTGTTCGACATATACTTCCTCTTTTACAAATCTATTTAAAAAGGCACTTTTAACATCCATTTGAAATTATTATGATTTGCGAAAGCAAGTAGAATCCGAATGCCTCCTAATCTTGCTACGGGAGCAAAGGTTTCATCAAAATCTATTCCTTCTTCTTGACAATAATCTTGAGCAACTAACCGGGCTTTATTTCTAACAACCACTCCTTGTTCATTCATTTTATTTTTATAAACCCATTTAGTTCCAATTATAGTTTTATTTTTAGGTCTAGCAACAAGTTCCCAAACATCATTTCTAGTGAATTGATTTAATTCTTCTTGTATAGCCAAAATCCATGAATCATCAGTTAATGCTTCTTTTGGATTTTTGGGTTCAATAGTGGATATAAAAGCTACATTGCTCATTTGACTTAGTTGATTTCTAGTTTTAACAACAGATTGCATATCTGCAAGTACATTTTCAATAGGTGATCTTTTAAAAGATTAATCCTTTTATTAGGATGATTAATTTCATTATTAGTTTCAGTTGACTCTTGATTTTGAGTTATTAAATCCTCTTCATCATTTGAATCTTCATAATTTTTGAGATTTTCATCGAATGAAACATGCATTGTTTCTTCGATGGTGTTAGTTTTTAAACTAAACACTTTGTATGCTTTACTTCCATTAGAATATCCGATAAAGATACCTTTGTCGAATTTTGGATCAAATTTATCTAAGTTATCTTTTGTATTTAAAATAAAACATTTACTTCCAAAAATTCTAAAATAAGATACCTTAGGTTTCTATGAGTGAAGAAGTTCATAAGATGTCTTATCAGTTAAAGGTCTAATTAAAATTCTATTTAAAATATAACAGGCGGTAGCAACTGCTTCTGCCCAAAAATACTTTGGTAATTTACTATTTGAAAGCATAGTTCTCGCATACTCTTGAATCATCCTATTTTTACGTTCTACTACTCTGTTTTGTTGTAGAGTTCTTGGAAATGAAAAATTATGAGTTATTCCCTTTTTATTGCAGAATTCCTTAAACTTTTCATTTTCAAATTCACCACCATGATCACTACGGATGGTTATAATTTTTAGAGAAAGTTGATTTTGAATCCTTTTTGTAAAGTTCTTAAAACATTCAAAAGTATCGCTTTTATGTTTCAAAAATATTGTCCATGTAAATCTAGAATAATCATCTACAATTACAAAAACATATTTACTATGATTTATTGACAGAATTTGAGATGGACCAAATAAATCCAGGTGAAGTAATTCAGGAGGTTTTGAGGTTGAAATCATATCTTTTAATTTAAAGGAACTTTTTCTAAGTTTTCCTAATTGACCCGCATCACATAGACTATCTACTATAAAATTCATTTTAGGGAGACCTCTTACTAGATCATGTTTTGTCAGTCTAGATAAGAGTTTGAAATTCAAATTCCCAAATCTCTTATGCCAAATCCAAGGGTCACTTGTATTTTCCAAAAGACACCGGTTATCATTTAAAATTTTCATACTAAGAATATAAATAATCTTTTACCCTGTGTAGTTAATGCCCCGCTATTACCCCGCTACAACCCCGCTATATCTCATAACGGATTTCTACCGCTACGATTTTTTCATATATCCTCAGAATATCGCCTTTCCGCTTTAATCCCTGCTATTTTCACTATATCCCATTATTTTCGCTATATTCCGCTATTCCCGCTATATCTTTTTAATAAAATGAATTGTAAAATTGCGTTAATACATTATAAATTTATGAAACTAATTTATTTGATTTAATTTTTAATATATTTTCAGAAATGAAAATATTTTAATATTCTACCAAATTCAATTATGTTATATAACAGTTTTTCGTTTATTTAAAGTATATTCGCACATGTTTTATTTAAAATTATTTATGTATTATTTATAATTCAATTGAATGATAATTTTTCATTTAATTACCATTTATATATTTGTAAAACCATTAAGTAAGAGTTTTATATGCTATTTTAGTGCCATCCACTATATCCCGCTATATCCTCGATGTATCCCCGCTATGACTTTTTGCACCTCCACCGCTTCGAATCTACCGAGCGCAATAACTGCACAGCTTTTACCTAATTCCCTCAAATATTACGGTTGAATTATTATCTTCAATGTGACACTTATCTTTTTCAAATTTAATTTTATATCCTTTATCGCAGAGTTGACTTATACTTAGCAGATTATGTTTTAGATTCTTAACTAGCAAAACATTAGTAATAATAAGAGTTTCAGAGTTACCAACTATGCCGATGCCAATCACATATCCTTTTGAATTATCTCCAAAGTTAACCAGTCCTCCGTCTTTGTATATTATATCATTCAGCATATCTGGATTGCCAGTCATGTGTCTAGAACATCCACTATCAAGTATCCATTTATTCTTTTTGATCTGCACAATTTGTCCGTTGTGGATTGATTCCTCAACCCCCACAAAGCATGTTTCCTGCACATCAAACAATCTTAGTAGACAACTTGTATTTGAATATTGTTTATATGCAGACTCATAAGACATTGATTAAGGGGGAGTTATTAGTTTTAGGGGGAGTTATAGTAAAGGAGAAGTATATTTTATAAACAAAGGTTGTCACCATAAAAAAAGGAAGATTGTTAGTCCTCGAGATGATGGTTTTGATGACAACAACCTTAGGAATTGTTATAAATTATAAATACTAACATTATAGTTTAGATATATATGTATATGCAGGATTTAACCACGCAGGTACCAAAAATGATGACTGCACAGTATAGAGATTCAAGATATCAAGATTGAAGACTCATGAGTATAAAGATTATCAAGAGTTCAAGATTTCAATAATAAGTAATTTGATTAGGAATTTTGTTAAAACTCCTAGAAAAGCACCGGCATCTTAAAATCCAATTTATTCGTGGAATGGAATCCACTTCGAGCCCGTTAAAGGGATGGAGCCCTAAGTAGGATGTAACCTACGAAAAATCTAGCGGAACATTGTTTTGTATCCGCTAACTTTTATTCAAAATGTTTTACAAAATTATATCTTGTTTTCAAAATGTTTTCAAAATATTCCTTTTAAAAGAATAAAAAACATCTATCTTGGTTTTAATACTTTTAGCCTCAAAATAATCTTTATTTTCAAAATTAAATTATCCTTGGTTTTAAACTATCTTTTAATAATAATATATTTAATTTTTTATAGTTATACTTAGGTTTAAATATAAAATTACAGTAAAATTATATATATACACACTAAAATATTATTCTCTATATTTACTTACGTATTTTAACTATAGTTAAGTATATTTATAAAGTTTAAAATAGTTTTAATATAAGATAGAAGTTATTTTCAAAGAAAAACAAATCACCAAAATTTCCTTTGGCATGTCGACATCCTCAAGTACCCCATGTCGACATGGTAGCAGTTTATTTCAAAAATTTGAATATCAAAGGAAGTGTCTATTCGTCATATCCTTTCACGAATGGACGTGGCTGTTGTTCTACTATAAATAGGGGTAGTTTTGAACGAATTTGCATTCATATTTTTTCTGGTTTTCACTCCTCTTCTTCTTCCACATTTCTTTATACACATTCTTACCATTACTCTGCCGAAATCAACATTGAATCTAACTAGATCATTTCTGGTTTGATTCTCTATCACCATATCAACAAGGTCTCGGTGCTATTCGGAGTTATAGACTTCTTTGTAATCAAGTTAGCGAGAAATAGTGTGATTATAGCCTTCGAAATCAATCAAGCGAGAAAAGGTGTGATTGTAGCCTTGAAAATCAATCAAGCGAGAAAAGGAATGATTGTAAGCCTAGGAAATCAATTGGGTGAACTTGTTGCCCCTAAAATCAAGTAACTCTACCCAGAGGATTGTGAATCTAGAGTGGTGTACCTTGTGGCCTTGAAATCGAGGGTGTAATTGTAAAATTTCTTTTGAAAGGAAATCTGTACTTGTGTGCGGGACTGGATGTAGGGTAACTCCGGACCAGTATAAAATCCGATGTGTTCTTTCCTTTATTGCTTTTGCTTTATTTCTGCATCTATGTTTGATTCTGTGATCATATCTGTGTCTGAATATTGCATACATTTGTGTTGAAATTAACAAAAACTCAAAAAGGTTTAGTAATTTCTTTAAACACTATTCGCCCCTCCTTTAGTGTCAATCCTAGCCTTAAGATCCTTATTCCGCATTTCTCACAGTTTCGGCTTAGTAGGTTTTGACTGGGTTGAAGGCGGAAGCTCTGTGCGGAAAGGTACTTCCAAAGTGGGCGAAACCATCTTTTTTGAGTAAACCTGATTTAATACTATTTAAAGCAAACCTTTTTCTATCAACTTACCACATGTCGACACCAGATTGGTTGTCTTAACGTTTTCAAATTCTTTACTAAATAACTGCCGCTATTTTCAGTTCTAAACCATGGTTAATTTAATCAAATAAGCCCTTCCATTAAGCAAAATCAATATTCTAAAGAAGTCCATCTTCTAAAATAATTTAATTTGCATAGCAAATCACTTTGGAAAAATTCTAAAAATTCATAAAAATCACGTTATCTAACATATCAAAATTCCAAACCCAAATTCTTAGTATATTTTTAGAAATAAATTTATAAACTCAAATAACCATATTTTCCTTTGAAAATTTATAACAATCTTTCCATAAACCCAACTCCAAAATCTTTTTTTACATAACATCTATTTTTCCCATGGCATTTAAACATCAACATAGATCGGTTTTACCCTAAAACCGTGTATAATTCTATTTAAGCAATCTTGTTTAAATTCAGCAAATTAATATTCAAGCATATCATCAACTAATTCACAATGAAAACAAATTTACCCTTACATCCGAAAACATATGATTCAAAACAAAATAGTGATGGAATTATTATTCACCTTGATTTAGATAAGGAGATTGGATTAAGATTGGTATCCCCTAAGCTTGATCTCTAGCTTTTAATTGAATTCCTTTTCTCTTAATGGTTGACCTTTCCTTAATCTTTTGTTTTTTTTTTAAAATGACGTGAATGGAATGAAATGGTAGGAACAAAAATATATTTCAGGGTAAGGGTTATGGTGACAAATCCCTAATATGCCCTTATGTAATTTGATTAACCTAAAAACCATTATTAAGACTATTTAATTATTTTATTAGGAATAGCCTTAATTTCATTTATTCAAATCTCAACCCCCTTATCACTTAACATTTACATTATTCTATTTAATTTATTTAATTAAATTTCCTAGATAATGTTATAAAAAATTTGGGGTGTTACATCACGTGAATACGAAGAAACTCCTATTGGTGCTGCGCCACACACTCTATCATGCACCATCATTAGTTACACATCTACTATACAACCTTATGTGAGTGCAATTTGTGATAGAATCGCCTCAATCGAATATCGTCCCTACTGGATAAATATCCACAACGTCCTATTGTCCCTACATAGTGAACTAGCTTCCCTACTTATGTTAACTTCCATATATACATACATACCAACACACACTACTATTTTTATTTTTAACTTATGCCTTAGGCATAGGTTCATAATACACTCAAAAAATGCTAACCGATCAATTGGCTCTATTGAGCGGTTGACCGATCGTCATCATGTGCTACTTTTATTAAATTATCGATTATTGTTCCTTTAGTTTATTAACTTTTTGATTACATCAAACCTGCAACTTTATTACAGTCAACCACGTGTGAATCTACAAATGTAACTGTTAAAATTTCGTATTTAATTTCAATTTGCAGTAAATCAGTTAACCCAAGATTAACATCAACATCAACAAGTTATATCAATTTTTATCAATTTGACAGAAAGGGTATACTCATATTGATCAGTTTCTAAATTTACAGGTTAACATTAGTCAAATCTAGATTTGAAAAGTGGAATCATATTCATTAAATTACTACTAAATTTCCAATTCAATTAAACAATGTTTCTAATTCAATTTCTAACAACCTAGATCAAATTAGGTATACTAAAATTAATTGTATGTAAATCATCTAATTGACAATGGACATACTCACCTGTAAAAGAAATCCCTATTCTTTTAGTGCCTAGAATCACCTCCATTTGGTATATATCCCCTTGATTTGATTTAATTTCTCGTCTTCTTCTTTGGATTTTTAGTTTACTTTTTGTTTTGAAGAAATTCAGTTTGAAGTGAAAAGAATCTGGCATAGTTGGTGCATAATTTATTATTTATGTTTAACAGTCTATTTATAGACATTGCTCTTAATCTGGATCGTCTACAAAAGATACACTTTAATCTCAATGCTCAAAAAACGATATGGCCAAATCTATATGTTCAATAAAAGAAACAATCAATTCGGGCAGTTTGGCCCAGGGAAAACTTAGCCACATAACGTTGACCTATCGACCGCTATGGATGGGGGTAGTCGACTAGTCCTAATCCATCTATTGAACGACGTGTTTTCTTATTTGTTCATTTTTATTTCCAAATTTTACTTATTTAGTTAATTTCGATTCTAAATTTTAAAACGTTGCTAACTTCCTCATATTAACTCCAATTTAAAAAAATTATATACGAAAGCTATCCGGAAAATTGCTATAAACACAATGATGCAAGTTTCATAGCCAAACTTGGACAATTGTGAAAATTCCATTTTTCCATTATTAAAATTAAATTAAATTATTTTATTAAATTTCCACTCAAATTTTCGAGGTGTTACGTCCCTCCTCCAGAAGTGGCGCATTGAAAACGTTGCCTTCAATCGGTGCTTCCTAAACACCTCGAGTAAAATCCTTAAGTGTGTCTTATATTACTCTTTCGTCCATTAGTAGCGAGAAAATCATTAAGAAACACAAGCCCAAATTTATGTAGCCAATCCTCGAAGACACAATTCATGAGATCAACAAAGTATGTCGGCATATTAGTCAGCCCAAATGGCTTAACCAGTAGCTTATAAATCTAGACTGCGTATGAAATGCTATTATCGGCACACACTCCTTCTCTACGCTCACATAATGAAATCCCCTAGCAAGGTCCATCCAGGAGAACTCCTTAGCGCCGTGGAGGTAGTCAAATAAGTCACTAATACGTTGAAGTGGATAATTGTTCTTCCTTTTCACTTTATTCAGCTTATGGTAATCAACACACGAACTCAAAGGGTCATCTGACCTAGTGGCAAACAATAAAGGTACACCCCACTCAAATATGCTCCTATGAATGACCCTCTCCTCAATAGCTCACCCACTAGCACCTCTATTGCCCATCACTCTTTGGGCGCAATATGCCTTTAAGGCATAACTATTGGTCTAACATCTCTTACCTGATCGATATGGAACTCTTTCTCCTTATGTGGCGACGTTTAGTCAGCTTATCAAATGTTTCCATATACTCTCTAGCTTTAAGGACATATGATAAGTCATCATGTGGGATGTTGAGCGAATATAGAAGGTTAACCATCACCTCATCATTAGGTAGGCAGTCTATCTCCATCTCCACCCATCATCAATTCTATCATCACAAATGGCCACCCACCGTCCACCAATGCTACATACCCCTTCAGCCACTCCATACAAAGGATAATGTCAAACCTAACAAAACCTCAAAATAAAGCAATCAGAAACAAAATAATATCCATGACTTGACAGCACTAGGTTTGCACAAACTAAGCGTAGGCTCTCTAAGTCCTTATAAGGTTTGTTGCAATTTAAGATCGATCAACTATCTCGGGCTTCAATCCTAATCCATCTACCAAATCACTAGATATGAAGGGATGTGAATCTCCATATCGTGTAAAATATGTATGGAACAACATAAATGGAAATCAAAACCCAGACAATAATGCACTCCCCCTTCTTTCTCATCGTGGAGAACTTGACGAAGTCGGATTGTCATCCAATGCATATGCCTTCATAGTCTTCCCCTGCTTAGTTGGTTTGGGATAGTCCTTCTAGACTGGATATTAGGTCTTATGTTGTAAAGTATTTTCAGTTAACTATCATAGCTCCCATCAATATGACAAACCTGTTGCAATATGACCAATCAGTCGCTTTCGAAGATGATCGTTCAACCCAATGATAAACTTTTCATTATCTTTCTAAGTGGCAGGATAGACCATAGTTCGAAAGCACATCGAATTCAGCTACATACTCCAATATAGATATATCACCTTACTTCAAGTAGGCAGATTTCCTAGACAACACTAACTTCTAAGAAATTAGAATAAATTTCACTTTGAAGCAAACAACGAATTTGTCCTAAGTAAATGATCCTTGGGATCGCAGCTCTAAGGATATTCCACTAGCTCTAGGAGGGATAGTTGTAATTGTAAAGAAGATAAACCATCATAGTGCCCATCATATACCTTATAGCACACTGATTAAAGTATAATAGTCATCAAAGAATGAAATAGGCCAGATAGTAATAACTGAATGAGCTGCAAAAATCAGTGTGCATAAATCCTACAGTTATATAAAACATCGATAGTGTTTATACAACTGAAAATAAACTTAAGGGATAAACTGTCTCTAAATAAAATAAAGAGACGCTTTTAGGTTCCATAGTGTCATGAGCGGAATAAGCAATATGTAACACCTCAGATTTTTGATAGCATTATTTAGGAGATTTAGTTAGATAAACTAAATAAAATAATGTGTTGATAAGGGGATTGAGATTTGATTTAATTAGGATAGCCGTGCCATTTAACTAATGAATTAAATGAAGGGTTTAGAAATGAATTAGAGGAAGGGTATTATGGGAAAGAGGCCATTCCTATATCATCTTCCTTAGGCCGTGTGTTTCAAAACACGTTCATTCTCATTTTCAAAATTAAAAGTGTAACGAACCAGAAATTTTAACAATTTTTATAACATAATTAACTAATTTTTTTTTTAAAATAAAACAATTTAATTGGATAATTAAAATTTGATATTTAGCACGTGGTAATTTAAACGTAGCAAGTATCAAATTTTCATTGGAAAATATGAAAGTTTGTTATGTTGTGTAATTTTCAATTTCAATTTAAATCACTTAATGTGATGAAAATAAAGTAATTTCAAAATTGAATATTTTTATATAATAAAAATGTTTGCTATGTTCTGAGTGAGACGTCATACTTCCTTTCGCCAAATTTGGACAGCTCTAGCTCCGTTAATAATATTTTTGGCGTTTTAGCAATAGTTTGGCAGCAAATATCGACTTTTGATAGGATGACCATTCCACTGCTATCTGTGTACCATTTTGTTCATCTCGTCATGCTAATCTCTGTAGTATATTCATTTGTGTGTCTAGGCGTCCGATACGCGGCGAAATCTGCGGAACGGTTAGACGTATTGGTACCTGTTTTGAACCTTCTGATTTTTCTCTTTACCTTTCATTTGTCTACCCGTTGAAATTAATAATCCACTTGCCTTTTTATTTTTAGAAATCAATATTGACCTTTGTCATTCCCATTGTATTTGTCGATTCATATTTTTATCTGATTTATTGCTTACTCTCTGGTTTCATTTGAAAATAAAATAATACAAGTTTATATACTATATGGAATATGTTGCTGAAGCCTTTTTGGATGTGCACGTTTCTTCTTCTTAATCTATTATCTCTCCTATTTTCTCCGTCGCCATCATCTTATTCCTTGCAGTTGGGTGCTCTTCTTTAGCCTCTTTTCATTTTGGTCATGTCCTATGCCCACTATATTCCTTACAGTCGCCTTGTTCCATCTCCACCCTATGCCTACGCTCACGCACGAACAGCCTCTTCACGTGCACAGCCCACAATTTTGCCGATGCCTACATCCTGTCACCATACGCATATCCTCCCACCACCTAACAGCATAGATCCGCCCTGTCAAACCCGACTCCGGCATCAACCTGACCACCATATCCTACCACACAGCCCACATTCCATCCGACATCACCAGCCAGCCGCTCTCTACTCGCACACATCCCTTGAACCTCTGACCCAATGTCTCCGTGTCATCCGCTCGCCATCCTTCGAATCCCAAGTGCAGCCGACCCTGTGATGACCTAGATCCGGCCATCTTTCTACCCGAGTTTTCCATGCGACCCCCTGACCTGCCACCTAATCACTGTCAGCCTTCGCCTATGCCGACCATCGCCTACCCATATGCTACTGCTCCTTCCACCGAACTCAACCGAAACCTGACCCAAGCACCCGGCCTTGTTCCACCATCCATCTCCACTCGCCAAGAACTCCACAGCCTACTATCAACCTCGCCACACAGTACATCACCAAGTCCCGGCCATGTCGAAAGCCTGGAGCATCGCAATCTTGCCCGGCAGCCACCACTACCCTTCGTTGAGCAGGGAGGAGCTGCATTTGTGAGGTTGTGACTTTTGGGTATTCTGCAATCTGACGATAATAATTGTTAGCCCTCCTTCATATGTCAGAGATTTTGCTTGTCTTCCTTCAGCCTTCTCTTTTTAAATAAATCAAAGGTGGATGTATATATTTTAAATTTTTAAATTTATGTTTACGATTTTAAAATAGATTTGTAATTATATATATGTCATATATTATGTTTTAATACTTATTTGAGAATTTGAAAGGAAATATGTGTTTAAGAAATAATGATTTTGAAATATATATATATATATGTATATACAGATTTTATTTTATATGTGTTTAAAGTAAATATTGATTTGAAAATATATTTTGTTAAATATTTATTATATACATGTTACAATTTTATTTTGAATGTGCGTTTTCAAATCGAATATTGATTTTTAGAAAGAAATTAATATAATATATACTTTGTTTCAGTTTATATTAAGCTAGCTTTGATTTGTTTTCATCAATTCCAAGCTATCAACTTTGCTCGCCCAATTCATGTACATCGTGTCGTGCTTTGGAATTTGTGCTCAGATTGTCCCGTCTAGTTCTTGTTATTCTAGCCTCAAAAGGTGAGCAATCACTCGCGATTAACATTCTTATATTTAGTAAATTTAATGAAATGACGATTGAAATATGTTGTTAATATTGAATTGTTATTTATTCCACTGTTAAATATGATTAAAGATGTTAAATATGATTATGACGATTTGAGATTTTAAAGATATGAATTTATACCTTAATAACATGATTATGATTAAAGGTGATTAAACAGATATTTCAAATTTAAAAAAAATTGGAATTGAATATTAAATTTTGATTTAAATTTGAATTAGAGATAGTATTTAAATGTTTATAAAAGGTGATTAAGTGAACACTTTAGAATTAAATAAATTTAAGTTATATATTTAGTATTTTATGTTTGATTAAAATTTGTAATCTGGGATTTTATTTAAAGGGTTGTTAAAGATGACTAAGTGGATATCTTCAAATTTAAAATAAAAATTTATGTTGAATCTTGAAATATAAATGAAATTTATCAAATAGAATTGTTGTAAATGTTTAAATTGGAAGTGGTTTTAAATTTGTAGTTTAAACCTGGATTTGAAATCAATATAAGTAAAAATGGTTTTAATGAGAATATAAGTGAACCTTTAACCTCTTGAATTGATATTGTTGACCCGAGATTGATTTAATTTGATGTTTGGTCTAAAGTTGATTTGAATTGATTTGCGAAATCGGAAGAAACTATTTTTAATATATAAACTATTTTAATCTATTACCTATTTTTAAATATATAAAATATTTTTAATCTATAACTATTTCAAAATATATAAATCCTTTCAATATTTAAACTATTTATGTTGGAACTGTTATGATTTAGATTGAATGGATTTAAATGCAAACATTTTGATATGATGGTTTAAACTATTTTGTGGTTATGATTTTGGAAGTGATATGATTTCGAAAATGAATATGATTTTGAAAGTGATATTACTTTTTAAATGAATATTATATTTTGATATGAAGTATAAACTATTTGACATGATTATAAAAGTGATTTTTAAAATGACCAAGGTATGATATAAGCGTTCAGTTGTTAAAGAGACCGGGATTGGATATTGTCATACTCTCTGCCAATACCTAAAACCACTTTAACAACTGTGTACGTGGTGGAGATTTTGAGAACGAAGTAAGATGGTTTGACGACGATTCTACATGAGGTATTAATGCAGCTCTGACTCCCACGAGTCAGCTTGATGTGGCTAAAACAGGAGCCATGTCGGGCCAAGTGAGGTCGCATCTTCGATCGGGAAAATTTATTTGATACCATTCTATTACTTTGTGATTGATTGGATGCACCTTTGTTTTGGGAATGTGTCTCGAGGTGGGCGGTAGTAGCTACCATGCGATATCACCAGTCCGAATCCGCAAAATGGTAGAATCCTACCTTAGGCATTGCATTACGTGCCTTGTCACATGCGTTATCGCACCCTCTACAACTTTTTTTGTACTGTACTTAGGGAGTGCCCTCTGGGTAAACCATCGGTTTGGTGAAGCTTACAGTACTTTATAGACTACGGGAATATATAAAATGTGTTAAGGGGGATATGCGTAACTCCTTAACTCTATTTTAATACTTTACTTTATTGTAGACATATTATAATATCGTATATTACTACATAGTAGATAATTCCACGGATCCTTGGAGGATGGAAATCCCAAACATTCTTTAAGTTATATTGTATTTCTCTTAGAAATTTCACTTGAATTGATTTACTAGTATAAGAATGTTAATCCTGACTCGACTATTTTGTGTTTTGCTTTATGCCTGGGTCAGACCAAGCGTCACAGCATTTGAGACTCACCTTTGAAGTCGGGAGCTTTGTTGGAAGATCTATCTTTATCTATCCTGCCTTCAGTTTGGTGAAGCTATCAACTTTGCTCGTCCAATTCATGTACATAGTGTCGTGCTTTGGAATTTGTGGTCAGATTGTCCCGTCTAGTTCTTGTTATTCTAGCCTCAAAAGGGTATACTCATATTGATCAGTTTCTAAATTTACAGGTTAACATTAGTCAAATCTAGATTTGAAAAGTGGAATCATATTCATTAAATTACTAATTAAATTTCCAATTCAATTAAACAATGTTTCTAATTCAATTTATAACAACCTAGATCAAATTTGGTGAAGTTTCGAATCCCAAGCTATCAACTTTGCTCATCCAATGCATGTACATCGTGTCGTGCTTTGGAATTTGTGCTCAGATTGTCCCGTCTAGTTGTTGTTATTCTAGCCTCAAAAGGGTATACTCATATTGATCAGTTTCCAAATTTACAGGTTAACATTAGTCAAATCTAGATTTGCAAAGTGGTATCATATTCATTAAATTACTATTAAATTTCCAATTCAATTAAACAATGTTTCTAATTCAATTTCTAACAACCTAGATCAAATTAGGTTACTAAAATTAATTGTATGTAAATCATCTAATTGACAATGAACATACTTACCTCTAAAAGCCATCCATTTTCATTTAGTGCCTAGAATCACCTCCATTTGGTATATATCTTCCCTTGATTTGATTTAGTTTCTCTTCTTCTTCTTTGGATTTTTGGTTTAATTTTTGGTTTAAAGAAATTCGGTTTGAAGTGAAGGCATAGTTGGTGCATAATTTATTATCTATGTTTAACAGTCTATTTATAAATGTAGCTCTTAATCTGGATTGTCTACAAAAGATACACTGTAATCTCAATGCTCAAAAAAAGATATGGCCAAATCTATATATTCAATAAAAGAAACGATCAAATCGAGCATTTTGGCCCGGGGAATCCCTAGCCACATAACATTGACCTATCGACCGCTATGGATGGGGGTAGTCGACTAGTCCTAATCCATCTATTGAACGAATAAAACGTTAATAACTTCCTCATATTAACTCCAATTTAAAAAAATTATATATGAAAGCTATTTGGAAAATTGCTATAAACACAATGATGCAAGTTTCATAGCCAAATTTGGACAATTGTGAAAATTCCATTTTTCCCTTATTAAAATTAAATTTAATTATTTTATTAAATTTCCACTCAAATTTTCGAGGTGTTACGTCCCACCTCCAGAAGTGGCACTTTGAAAACGTTGCCTTCAATCGGTGCTTCCTAAACACCTCGAGTACAATCCTTAAGTATGTCTTCTATTCCTCTTTCGTCCGTTAGTAGCAAAAAAATCATTAAGGAACACAAGCCCAAATTTATATAGCTAATCCTCGTACACACAATTCATGAGATCAACACAGTATGTCGGTATAATAGTCAGCCCAAATGGCATAACCAGTAGCTTATAAATCTAGACTGCGTATGAAATGCTGTTATCGACACACACTCCTTATCTACCCTCACATAATGAAATCCCCTGGCAAGGTCCATCCAGGAGAACTCCCTAGCACCGTAGAGGTAGTCAAATAAGTCACTAATACGTTGAAGTAGATAATTTTTCTTCCTTTTCACTTTATTCAGCATATGGTAATCGAAATACAAACTCAAAGGGTCATCCCTCCTAGTGGCAAACAATACAGGTACAACCCACTCAAATATGCTCCTATGAATGAACCCTCTCCTCAATAGCTCATCCACTAGCGCCTCTAGTGCCCATCACTCTTTGGGCGCAATATGCCTTTAAGGCATAACTATTGGTCTAACATCTCTTACCTTGATCGATATGGAACTCTTTCTCCTTATGTGGCGACGTTTAGTCAGCTTATCAAATGTTTTCATACTCTCTAGATATAAGCACATATGATAAGTCATCAAGTGGGATGTTACGCGAATATAGAAGGTTAACCATCACTCATCATCAGGTAGGCAGCCTATCTCCGCCCATCACCAATTCTATCATCAAAAATGGCCTCCCACCGTCCACCACTGCTCTGTACCCCTTCAGCCACTCCATTCAAAGGATAATATCAAACCTAACAAAACCTCAAAATAAAGCAATCACAAATAAAAGAATATCCATGACTTGGCAGCACTAGGTTTGAACCAAGCGTGGGCTCGCTAAGTCCTTATAAGGTTTG
Source organism: Allium cepa (assembly GCA_030765085.1). Classification (NCBI taxonomy): domain Eukaryota; kingdom Viridiplantae; phylum Streptophyta; class Magnoliopsida; order Asparagales; family Amaryllidaceae; genus Allium; species Allium cepa. Next base: position 439,254,011 of record CM060943.1, read on the forward strand.
TCGCAATTTGAGGTTGATCAACTATCTTGGGTTTCAATCCTAATCCATCTACCAAATCATTAGATATGAAGGGACGTGAAGCCCCAACATCATGCGAAATGCATATGGAACAACATAAACGGAAATCAAACCCCAGACAATAATGCACTTGCCCTTCTTTTTCATCATGGAGAACTCGACGAAGTCGGAATGACATCCTATGAATAGCCTTCATAGTCGTCCCCTACTTAGCTGGTTTGGGATAGTCCTCCACACTGGATATAAGGTCTTATGTTGTCAAGTATTTTTAGTTAACTATCATAGATCCCATCAATGTGACCAATCAGTCGAATATGACCAATCAGTCGCTTTCGAAGATGATCGTTCAACCCAATGATAAACTTTTCATTATCTTTCTAAGTGGCAGGATAGACCATAGTTCGAAAGCACATCGAAATCTGCCACATACTCCAATATAGATATATCACCTTACTTAAAGTAGGCAGATTTCCTAGACAACACTAACTTTTAAGAAATTGGGATAAATTTCTCTTTGAAGCGAACAACGAATTTGTCCTAAGTAAATGATCCTTGGGATCGCAGCTCTAAGGATATTCCACTAGCTCTAGGAGGGATAGTTGTAATTGTAAAGAAGATAAACCATCATAGTGCCCATCATATACCTTATAGCACACTGATTAAAGTATAATAGTCATCAAAGAATGAAATAGGCCAGATAGTAATAACTGAATGAGCTGCAAAAATCAGTGTGCATAAATCCTACAGTTATGCAAAACATCGATAGTGTTTATACAACTGAAAATAAACTTAAGGGATAAACTCTCTCTAAATAAAATAAAGAGACGCTTTTAGGTTCCATAGTGTCATTAGCGAAATAAGCACTATGTAACACCTCAGATTTTTGATAGCATTACTTAGGAGATTTAGTTAGATAAACTAAATAAAATAATGTGTTGATAAGGGCATTGAGATTTGATTTAATTAGGATAGCCGTGCCTTTTAACTAATGAATTAAATGAAGGGTTTAGAAATGAATTAGAGGAAGGGTATTATGGGAAAGAGGCCATTCCTATATCATCTTCCTTAGGCCGTGTGTTTCAAAACACGTTCATTCTCATTTTCAAAAATTAAAAGTGTGACGACCCAGAAATTTTAACAATTTTTATAACATAATTAACTGAATTTTTTTTCGAAAATAAAACAATTTAGTTCGGTAATGAAAATTTGATATTTAGTATGTGGCAATTTAAACGTTGCAAGTATCAGATTTTCGTTGGAAAATATGAAAGTTGGTTATGTTTTGCAATTTTCAGTTTCAATTTAAATCAGTTAATGTGATGAAAATAAAATATTTTCAAAATCTGAATATTTTTATATAATAAAAATGTTTGCTATGTTCTGAGTGAGACGTCATATTTCCTTTCGCCAAAATTGGACCGTTCTAGCTCCGTTAATATTATTTTCGGCGTTTTAGCATTAGTTTTGGCAGCGAATATCGACTTTTGATAGGATGATCATTCCGCTGATATTTGTGTACCATTTTGCTCATCTCGTCATGCTGATCCCCGCAGTATATTCATTTGTGTGTTTCGGCGTACGATACGCGGCAAAATCTGCAGAACGGTTAGATGTATTGGTACCCGTTTTGAACCTTTGATTTTTCTTTGTACCTTTCATTTGTCTACCCGTTGAAATTAAAAATCCAATTGCCTTTATTATTTTTAGAAATCAATATTGACCTTTGTCGTTCCTATTGTATTTGCCGATTTATATTTTTATCTGGTTCATTGCTTACTCTCTGGTTTCATTTGAAAATAAAATAATATAAGTTTATATGCTATATGGCATATGTTGCTGAAGCCTTTTTGGATGTGCATGTTTCTTCTTCTTAATCCATTATCTCTCCTATTTTCTTCGCCGCCATCATCTTATTCCTTGCAGCCGGGTGCTCTTCTTTACCCTCTTTTCATTTTGGTCATGCCTTATGCCCACTATATTTCTTACAGTCACCTTGTTCCATCTCCGCGCTATGCCCATGCTCATGCATGAACAGCCTCTTCACGTGCACATCCCACAATTTTGCCGATGCCAACATCCCGTCACCATACACATATCCTCCCACCACCTAACAGCATAGATCTGCCATGTCAAACCCGACTCCAACATCAACCCTACCACCATATCTTACCACACAGCCCACATTCCATCCACTATCACTAGCCAGCTGCTCTCTACTCGCATATATCCCTTAAACCTCTGACCCAATGTCTCCGCGTCATCCGCTTGCCATCCTCCGAATCCCAAGAGCAACCGTCCATGTGATGACCTAGATCCGGACATCTTTCTTCCCGAGTTTGTCATGCAACCCCCTGACCTTCCACCTGATCACTATCAGCCTTCACCTGTGCCAATCATCTCCTACCCATATGCTACTGCTCCTTCCACCGAACTCAACCGAAACCTGACCCAAGCACCCGGCCTTGTTCTACCATCCGTCTCTACTCGCTAAAAACTCCATAGCCTACTGTCAACCTCGCCACACAGTACATCACCAAGTCTCGGTCATGTCGAATGCCTGGAGCATCGCAATCTTGCCCGGCAGCCACCACTACCTTTGGCTGAGCAGTGAGGAGCTACATTTGTGAGGTTGTGCCTTTAGGGTATCTGCAATCTGATGAAAAGAATTCTTAGCCTTCCTTCATATGTCAGAGATTTTGCTTGTCTTCCTTCAGCCTTCTCTTTTTAAATAAATCAAAGGTGTATGTATATATTTTAATGTACTTTATTTAAGTTATGTTTGTGTTTTTAAAATAGATTTTGTAATTATATATATATGTACATATTATATTTAAATACTTATTTGAGAATTTGAAAGGGAATATGTGTTTAAGAAATAATGATTTTGAAATATATATATATATAGATTTTATTTTATATGTGATTAAATTAAATATTGATTTGAAAATATGTTTTTTTAAATATTTATTATATACATGTTACAATTTTATTTTAAATGTGTGTTTTCAAATCGAATATTGATTTTTAGAAAGAAATTAATATAATATATATTTTGTTTCAATTTATATTAAGCTAGCTTTGATTTGTTTTCATCAATTCCAAGCTATCAACTTTGCTCGTCCAATTCATGTACATCGTGTCGTGCTTTGGAATTTTCGCTCAGATTGTCCCATCTAGTTCTTGTTATTCTATCCTCAAAAGGTTAGAAATCACTCACAATTAACATTCTTATATTTAGTAAATTTAATAAACATGAAATGTCGATTGAAATATGTTGTTAATATTGAACTGTTAGTTATTCCATTGTTAAATAAGATATGTCATTAACTGCAATTGTTTACTTGTGACATATGACACCATAACCTGTTGTGTATATATTTTATTTAAATTGTTAATGATGATATATGCCTGCTAATTTTATATATGTCATTTTATATTATTATTTTATTGCTCTCACATTGCAAGTTCCCTGTTAGTAAGGAATTACCTACGGGTTGAAATGATACATACCCGAACGATCTTATAGACTAGGAGAAAATATTTATGGGTTGAAATGATAAACTCAAGCGATATTCATTAATTTTTAAATTTTGGAATTGCAGGTTGAAATAATATATACTCGTAAAGTATTAAATTTAAATTACAGATTGAAATGATAAATGTCCATGTCACATGACTATAGGATAGAAAATTATATACGGACACCATTGATCTATATTTTGAAAATACTTTCCAAATTTTTGAAAGGAAATGTATAGGTTTTAATAAAGTTGATTTTATAACATAATATAAAAATTTTATTTTAAATTTTAATATGTATGTGAATTTAGATCTTAAATTATATGTTTTGGAACTGTTAAAAATTACAAGTTAAAGTTTTAAAATGTAAATTATAAAATTTTACTCATAATTTTATTATTTTCAAATATATATAAAATAAGATTTAAAATAGATTTAATAATAATAAAATTTAATTTAATAATAATTAATATAATAATATTTATTGAGAATTTAATTTAACTTAATATATATATATATATATATATATTATGTTGAAAGAATTTATTTAAATTTTATATTAATATTGCGAAAACAGATTTTGTAATAACTTTAATAGATTAAGGTTGGAAAGATGAATTGAAATTGATTTGAAGTTTTATCTGTTAAGAATTGTATTTACATAAAATTGATTTGGAACTTATTGATTTGAGATTTTAAAGATATGAATTTATACCTTAATAACATGATTTTGATTAAAGGTGATTAAACAGATATTTCAAATTTAAATAAAATTGGAATTGAATATTAAATTTTGATTTAAATTTGAATTAGAGATAGTATTTAAATGTTTATAAAAGGTGATTAAGTGAACACTTTAGAATTAAATAAATTTAAGTTATATATTTAGTATTTTATGTTTGATTAAAATTTGTAATCTGGGATTTTATTTAAAGGGTTGTTAAAGATGACTAAGTGGATATCTTCAAATTTAAAATAAAAATTTATGTTGAATCTTGAAATATAAATGAAATTTATCAAATAGAATTGTTGTAAATGTTTAAATTGGAAGTGGTTTTAAATTTGTAGTTTAAACCTGGATTTGAAATCAATATAAGTAAAAATGGTTTTAATGAGAATATAAGTGAACCTTTAACCTCTTGAATTGATATTGTTGACCCGAGATTGATTTAATTTGATGTTTGGTCTAAAGTTGATTTGAATTGATTTGCGAAATTGGAAGAAACTATTTTTAATATATAAGCTATCTTAATCTATTACCTATTTTTAAATATATAAAATATTTTTAATTTATTACTATTTCAAAATATATAAATCCTTTCAATATTTAAACTATTTATGTTGGAACTATTATGATTTAGATTTAATGGATATAAATACGAATATTGTGATATGATGGTTTAAACTATTTTGTGGTTATGATTTTGGAAGTGATGTGATTTCAAAAGTGAATATGATTTTGAACGTGATATTACTTTTGAAATGAATATTATATTTTGATATGAAGTATAAACTATTTGACATGATTATAAAAGTGATTTTTAAAATGAACAAGGTTCGAAGTAAGCGTTCAGTTGTTAAAGAGATCGAGATTGGATATTGTCATACTCTCTGCCAATACCGAAAACCACTTTAACAATTGTGTACGAGGTGGAGATTTCGAGAACGAAGTAAGATGGTTTGATGACGATTTTACATGAGGTATTAACGCAGCTTTGACTCCCACGAGTTAGCTTGATGTGGCTAAAACAGGAGCCATGCCGGGCCAAGTGATGTCGCACCTTCGATCGGGCAAATTTCTTTGATACCATTCTATTACTTTGTGATTTGATTGGGTGCACCTTTGATTTGGAAATGTGTCTCGAGGTGGGCGGTAGTAGGTACCATGCGTTACCACCAGTCCGAATCCGCAAAATGGTAGAATCCTACCTTAGGCATTGCCTCACGTGCCTTGTCACATGCGTTATTGCACCCTCTACAACTTTTTTTTGTACTGTACTTAGGGAGTGCCCTTTGGGTAAACCACGGGTTTGGTGAAGCTTACGGTACATTATAGACTACGGGAATATATAAAATGTGTTAAGGGGGATATGGGTAATGTCTTAACTCTATTTTAATACTTTACTTTTAGACATATTATAATATCGTATAATAGTACATAGTAGATAATTCCACGGATCCTTAGAGGATGGAAATCCCAAACATCCTTTAAGTTATATTGTATTTCTCTTAGAAATTTCACTTGAGTTGATTTACTAGTATAAGAATGTTAATCCGACTCAACTGTTTTGTGTTTTGCTTTATGCCTGGGTCAGACTAAGCGTCCAGTATTTGAGACTCACCTTTGAAGCCGTGAGCTTTGTTGGAAGATCTATCTTTATCTATCCTGCCTTCAGTTTAGTGAAGCTATCAACTTTGCTCGTCCAATTCATGTGCATAGTGTCGTGCTTTGGAATTTGTGCTCAGATTGTCCCATCTAGTTCTTGTTATTCTAGCCTCAAAAGGGTATACTCATATTGATCAGTTTCTAAATTTACTGGTTAACATTAGTCAAATCTAGATTTGAAAAGTGGAATCATATTCATTAAATTACTATTAAATTTCCAATTCAATTAAACAACGTTTCTAATTCAATTTCTAACAACCTAGATCAAATTTGGTGAAGTTCTGAATCCCAAGCTATCAACTTTGCTTGTCCAATTCATGTACGTCGTGTCATTCTTTGGAATTTGTGCTCAGATTGTCCCGTCTAGTTCTTGTTATTCTAGCCTCAAAAGGGTATACTCATATTGATCAGTTTCTAAATTTACAGGTTAACATTAGTCAAATCTAGATTTGAAAAGTGGAATCATGTTCATTAAATTACTATTAAATTTCCAATTCAATTAAACAATGTTTCTGATTCAATTTCTAACAACCTAGATCAAATTAGGTATGCTAAAATTAATTGTATGTAAATCATCTAATTGACAATGAACATACTCACCTCTAAAAGCAATCCCTTTTCTTTTAGTGCCTGGAATCATCTCCATTTGGTATATCTTCCCTTCATTTGATTTGATTTAATTTCTCTTCTTCTTCATTGGATTTTTAGTTTAATTGTTGTTTTGAAGAAATTCAGTTTGAAGTGAAAAGAATCTGGCATAATTGGTGCATAATTTATTATCTATGTTTAACAGTCTATTTACAGACGTAGCTCTTAATCTGGATCGTCTCCAAAAGATACACTTTAATCTCAATGCTCAAAAAAAGGTATGGCCAAATCTATATGTTCAATAAAAGAAACGATCAATTCGGGCAGTATGGCCCAGGTACACCCTAGCCACATAACGTTGACCTATCGACCGCTATGGATGGGGGTAGTCGACTAGTCCTAATCCATCTATTGAACGATGGGTTTTCTAATTTATTCATTTTTTTCAAAATTTTACTTATTTAGTTATTTTCGATTCTAAATTTTAAAACGTTAATAACTTCCTCATATTAACTCCAATTTGAAAAAATTATATATGAAAGCTATCCAGAAAATTGCTATAAACACAATGATGCAGGTTTCGTAGCCAAATTTGGACAATTGCGAAAATTCCATTTTTCCCTTATTAAAATTTAATTTAATTGTTTTATTAAATTTCTACTCAAATTTTCGAGATGTTACGTCCCTCTTGCAGAAGTGGCACTTTGAAAACGTTGCCTTCTATCGGTGCTTCTTAAACACCTCGAGTACAATCCTTAAGTGAGTCTTCTGTTCCTCTTTCGTCCATTAGTAGCGAGAAAATCATTAAGGAAAACAAGCCCAAATTTATATAGCCAATCCTCGAAGACACAATTCATGAGATCAACAAAGTATGTCGGCATATTAGTCGGCCCAAATTGCATAACCAGTAGCTTATAAATCTAGACTGCGTATGAAATGTTGTTATCGGCACATACTCCTTCTCTACCCTTACATAATGAAATCCCCTGGCAAGGTCCATCCAGGAGAACTCCCTAGCACCGTAGAGGTAGTCAAATAAGTCACCAATACGTTGAAGTAGATAATTGTTCTTCCTTTTCACTTTATTTGGCTTATGGTAATCAATACACAAACTCAAAGGGTCATCCGTCCTAGTGGCAAACAATACAGGTACACCCTACTCAAATATGCTCCTATGAATGAACCCTCTCCTCAATAGGTCATCCACTAGCGCCTCTAGTGCCCATCGCTCTTTGGGCGCAATATGCCTTTAAGGCATAACTATTGGTCTAACATCTCTTACCTGATCGATATGGAACTCTTTCTCCTTATGTGGCGACGTTTAGTCAGCTTATCAAATGTTTCCATATACTCTCTAGCTATAAGAACATATGCTAAGTCATCATGTGGGATGTTGAGCGAATATAGAAGGTTATCCATCACCTTATCATCAGGTAGGCAGCCTATCTCCATCTCCACCCATCATCAATTCTATCATCACAAATGGCCTCCCACCATCCACCACTACTCCGTACCCCTTCATCCACTCCATTCAAAGGATAATATCAAACCTAACAAAACTTCAAAATAAAGCGATCACAAACAAAAGAATATCCATGACTTGACAGCACTAGGTTTGAACCAAGCGTTGGCTCGCTAAGTCCTTATAAGGTTTGTTGCGATTTAAGGTCGATCAACTATCTTGGGTTTCAATCCTAATCCATATACCAAATCACTATATATGAAGGGATGTGAAGCCCCAACATTGTGTAAAACACATATGGAACAACATAAATGGAAATCAAACCCCAGACAACAATGCACTCGCCCTTCTTTTTCACGGAGAACTCGACGAAGTCGGAATGACATCCAATGCATAGCCTTCATAATCTTTCCCTGCTTAGCTGGTTTGGGATAGTCCTTCTACACTGGATATAGGGTCTTATGTTATAAAGTATTTTTAGTTAACTATCATAGCTCCCATCAGTTTGACCAATCAGTCGCAATATGACCAATCAGTCGCTTTCGAAGATGATCGTTCAACCCAATGATAAACTTTTCATTATCTTTCTAAGTGGCAGGATAGACCATAGTTCGAAAACACATCGAATTCAGCCACATACTCCAATATGGATATATCACCTTACTTCAAGTAGGCAGATTTCCTAGACAACACTAACTTCTAAGAAATTAGAATAAATTTCACTTTGAAGCAAACAACGAATTTGTCCTAAGTAAATGATCCTTGGGATCGCAGCTCTAAGGATATTCCACTAGCTCTAGGAGGGATAGTTGTAGTTATAAAGAAGATAAACCATCATAGGGCCCATCATATGCCTTATAGCACACTGATTAAAATATACTAGTCATCAAAGAATGAAATAGGCCAGACAGTAATAACTGAATGAACTACAAAAAACAGAGTGCATAAATCCTACAATTATACAAAACATTGATAGTGTTTATACAACTGAAAATAAACTGAAGGGATAAACTGTCTCTAGATCAAATAAAAAGATGCTTTTAGGTTCCATAGTGTCATGAGCGAAATAAGAAATATGTAACACCTCAGATTTTTAATAGCATTACTTAGGAGGTTTAGTTAGATAAACTAAATAAAATAATGTGTTGATAAGGGGATTGAGATTTGATTTAATTAGGATAGCTGTGCCATTTAACTAATGAATTAAATGAAGGGTGTAGAAATGAATTAGAGGAAGGGTATTATGGGAAAGAGGCCATTCCTATATCATCTTCCTTAGGCCGTGTGTTTCAAAATACGTTCATTCTCATTTTCAAAAATTAAAAGTGTAACGACCCAGAAATTTTAACAATTTTTATAATATAATTAACTGATTTTTTTTTGAAAATAAAACAATTTAATTTGATAATGAAAATTTGATATTTAGTATGTGGCAATTTAAACGTAGGAAGTATCAGATTTTCATTGGAAAATATGAAAGTTGGTTCTGTTGTGCAATTTTCAGTTTCAATTTAAATCAGTTAATGTGATGAAAATAAAATATTTTCAAATTCTGAATATTTTTATATAATAAAAATGTTTGCTATGTTCTGAGTGAGACGTCATATTTCCTTTCGCCAAATTTGGACTACTCTAGCTCCTTTAATATTATTTTTGGTGTTTTAGCAGTAGTTTTGGCAGCAAATATCGACTTTTGAGATGATGATCATTCCGATGATATCTGTGTACCATTTTTTGTGTCTCGTCGTGCTGATCTCTGCAGTATATTCATTTGTGTGTTTCGGCGTCCGGTACGCGGCGAAATCTACGAAACAGTTAGACGTATTGGTACCCGTTTTGAACCTTTTGATTTTTCTCTGTACCTTTCATTTGTTTACCCGTTGAAATTAAAAATCCACTTGCCTTTATTATTTTTAGAAATCAATATTGACCTTTGTCATTCCCATTGTATTTGCCGATTCATATTTTTATCTGGTTTATTGCTTACTCCACTACAAGAAAAACCATTTATAGTTGCAAAAATCGATGGCGTTTTATTGTAAATGCAACAAAAAATAGATTACCAAATAATATAAACGTGGCAAAAAATAATTCACGTTTCCCGCTTCTAAAAAAAAGAGTTCGCGCGAACTAAATAAACGTAACCTATCATTTTACTCTCGTACTTAACAAAATTCTCGTCCCTAATTTGCTTTCTTCTTCAGAAAAAAATTTCCCCTTTTAATCGTGTTAAATTTTCATCGCACTCAAGTATCATCATCAACTCCGTCGTTTCCCCCTTACTCAACATCGAGTCGCGGCAGCCAGCAGATCTAGGTATATTTAGGTATGAATCTTTTAAATTGATTAGGATATTTATGTATGAATCTTTTAAATCGACTTTGTGATTCTATTTGGATTTTATATGAATTTGAATTCATCTTATTTTCGTATTTTTTTCCTAAACTATTACTGAAATGGTTGATTTAACCCTAATTGCAATGATCTGTTGGGATATCTGCTTTGATTTCTTTGAGTATATGAATGTTCTGCTAAAGTGGTTCAGTGAATCAATGGTTGCTTGCTGAGAGGAGGTTGAGGTTGCGTGTTTCGGGAATTTGGTGGGTTCAAGTTGCATTGATGGAGGTCGCGGGTTTGTTTGCGATTGGGTATTGGCTGGCTCGATGGTTGAGAGTAGTAAATGTTGGAGCATAAATTGTCTTTTGTGGAGTGGCAGGCACTGGAAATACGTCAGTTGTGTGGATGTGAGGCGGTGAAGAGGAGGCGGTGAAGTTGACTGTTGGTTTGGTAAGAGGAAACTGTTGGTTTGTACATTCTGAGGCTTTGAATTTATATGCAGTAATTCTATAAGTTGCTAGACTTAGGCTTTGAATTCATGCATGGATTAATTATAAATACATGTAAATCTGAGGTTAAATGCAAAATATAAGTGTAAAATTTATATTTTTGGAAAAGTATTCTTTGCCTTTGTCTACTAAACCACCATGGTTATATGCAGTAGTGCTACAAGTATTTGTACTTCAACGTCTAGTTATTTTTTTGATTACAACAGATAACCAATTTATACGTCAAAGATTGGAAACTTATTTGCCTTCATATGTCGATAATGGAAAAAGGCTGGGTTTTTTTAAACAGGTGATAAAACCATGATTAACTTAATATGTATTTTGAGAATTAGAACGTATAATCTAATACTAAAGCTCACTTTTTTTTTACTTTTTTCATAGAACTAGTATAGAATACCGACAAGGAGTAATGAATTTCGTGCATGCTGCAAAGAGGAATGTAAGAAGTGTAGAAAAAATTTATGCCCATGCAAGGATTGTCGGAATCTTAGTCGTCATGATGACCAAATCATCGTTGAACATTTAATTATAAAAGGAATGGATCCTAAATACATTGACGGTGTATGGTTTAACCATGGTGAAGAGATAAATGTAGAGAATAAAACAAATACGTTTGACGTATATGAACTATTCAAGATGATTCACTATGAAGATGAAGATTTTTTGAATCAAGATTTTTTTGATGATGATAAAGACGATGTTGATTCTCGAAGAAAAGAGGATGAGTTAGTCAAGAACTTGGAAGATGCAGAAACTCCATTATATCCTGGTTGCACAGATCACACAAAATTATCTGCCATCACCGTCTTGTATAATCTTAAATGTGAGACTGGCTTGTCCGATAGTGGTTTTGATAAGCTTTTAGCTGTGCAACATCTATTTCTGTCGAAGGATAACGTGCTTCCCAAAACCTTATATGAAGTCAAGAAATTTCTTAAAGCATTCAACATGGGTTTTGAAAAGATACATGCTTGTGAGAATGATTGTTGCCTTTTCAGAAAAGAATACAAAAATTTAGAAAGTTGTCCAAAATGTGGTTCCTCGAGATGGAAGAAAAATCAAGATATTGAAGAGGTTATACAAGGTGTTCCAGTTAAAGTATTGAGATATTTCCCAATCATTCTGAGGTTTAGACGAATGTATAGATCTCAAAAGATGGCTGAAGAATTAAGATGGCATTTTAATAATAAAAGTAACGATGGAAAAATGCGTCATCCCGTGGATTCTATGACATGGAAAATGGTGGATGAAAAGTATAAATCTTTTTCATCTAATCCACGCAATCTTAGGCTTGGTCTTGCTACAGATGGATTCAATCCATTTTCCATGTTGAGTTCGAAATATAGTTGCTGGCCGGTAATGCTTGTGACATACAATCTCTCGCCTATGTTGTGTATGAAGAAAAAAAATATTATGTTAACTTTACTTATTCCAGGCCCGAAGCAACCCGGGAATGATATTGATGTATATTTGGCGCCTTTGGTGGAAGACTTGCATCACTTGTGGTCTAATGGAGTTACTGCTTATGATGCATTTAGTAAAACTTTATTTAAACTGAATGAAATTTTGTTATTGACGATTAATGATTTTTCGGCTTATGGAAATCTTGCTGGATGTCGTGTGAAAGGGCAAAAAGCTTGCCCATTATGTGGTGTCAATACCCATTCTTGTTGGTTGAAACATAGTCGAAAGTTCGCCTACATGGGTCATAGAAGATTTCTACCTCCTTCAAATTCACGGAGGAAACAAAAGGCATTGTTTGATAATACCATAGAGACAGATGGTGCTCCTAGAATGCTTTCTGGGAGAAATATCTATGCATTATTGAAGGATTATCCAAATGATTTTGGAAAAGGAATAGAGGAGAAAAGTAAGAAGAGAAAGCATGTCTATGATAAAGAAGATGAATATGATGATACTAACAATTCTACAGAAGTAGAGCTATCAAGGTGGAAAAAACGATCAATTTTCTTTGATTTGCCTTATTGGGAGGTTAGTGGTTAATTTATTTATTTTTCATTGTTTTAATGCAAGAAAAACCCAATGATGCATTATTGTTTTGGTTTTTATAGGAACTTCCATTACGTCACAATTTAGATGTGATGCATGTGGAGAAGAACATTGGTGAAAGCCTATTGGGCACAACGTTGCATGGAAATATATCCAAAGATGGAACCAACTGTAGAAAGGATTTAGAGGATTGGGGAATTCGAAGTGAGCTTCATACACAACCTCGTGGGAATAAAACATATCTTCCACCGGCTCCATATATGTTGTCAAAATCTGAGAGAAAAATATTTTGCAAAAGACTGTATGATTTCAAAGGACCGGATGGCTACTGTTCAAATTTAAAAAATCGGATTTCGTTGTCGGATTGCAAAATTAGTGGATTGAAGTCACATGATTACCATGTATTAATGCAACATTTATTGCCAGTAGCATCGAGAGGGTTCATGGCAAAGAAGGCAAGAAAAGTGATAATTCGCTTATGTTCTTTTTTCAACAAATTATGTCAACGTGTTCTTGATAGAGAGAAGGTAGAACAAATCAATGTTGAAATTATTGACGTTTTATGTGAGCTTGAAATTTTTTTTCCACCATCTTTCTTTGATATAATGATACATTTATCCATTCATCTTGGAAAAGAAGCACAAATGTGTGGACCTATTCATTTTCGATGGATGTACCCATTCGAAAGATATATGAAGACACTCAAAGATTATGTCAGAAACTATGCACGACCAGAGGGCTGTATTGCAGAATCGTATCTTGCAACAGAATGCATGTTGTTTTTCAATGAATTTTTGAAGAAATCAGGACATATAGAGGAGAAAGGAGCTCAAAATGAAGATTATGAAAGTAGTAGAATATTAGAGGGACGTCCAATTTCAGTATCGAAGACAATTAAATTGCTAGTTAATGAGAAAGAAAGTGCTCATTTAGCTGTGTTAATGAATATGGCCGTGGTGGAACCGTTTATAGAGTAAGTTTATGTTATATTGTTTTAAATATTTTGATGTGTTCGCAATGATATATATAACTTATAATCAATTGTTCAATATTAGTTTGCATTTGGAGGAATTAGAAAATTCAGACCAACGCATGACAAAAAATGCGACCTTACTTTGGGAAACACATACAAAAAGTTTTGTCGATTGGATTAAAAGGAAGGTTAGTTAGATTTCAAATATGTTCTCATTCAACTATCAATATTACTATATAAATTTACATGCTAAATGAAATTTGTTGTAGATACCTATTACCTCCAAGGATCATAATGACATGCTAAAATGGATTGCTTATGGTCCGAAGGATGATGCCATGTCTTTCAAAGGATATATCATCAAGGAGCAACGTTTTCATGTAAAAGATTTAGGGAGAGAAACTCAGAATTGTAGGGTGACTTTTGATGCAACTACTATGTGTAGAGCAAGTGCTAAAGATATGTCCCAAGTGGTTGATGTGGTCACTTATCATGGAATATTGACAGATATAATTTTATTAGATTTTCATTTGTTTTATATTCCAGTTTTCAAGTGTCGTTGGACGTATAAAGGAAATGGAGTAAAAGTTGATGATGATGGGTTCACTCTTGTTAATTTACATCAAGCATCATTTTCACGAGACCCATACATACTTGCATCTTAAGCAAAGCAAGTATTTTATTCAAGAGAGAACGATGTTTCTAATTGGTACGTTGTAATGAAAGCACCATCAAGAAGTTTTAATGATATAGAGGAGCACGATTGCATCGAGGAAGATATTCAAGTGGTGGAAGATGAAATAACTGAAGCGGATGATGAAGATGTTTGCTATGTTAGAGAGGATTGCGAGGGCATAATTGAGTAGATTATATGTTCTACTTGAGCATAGTTGTTCATTTGCTTTAGTGATGGTTGAACTTATATATTAAATCCGGGCTATTTGGAAATTTCATTGAACTTGTATTGATTTTCTTTAGTGATTGTTGTTCATTTGCTGCACTAATGCTTTGTTTTTTTAATGTTGCGAATGGCTTTTAGTTTGCACCATTTAATTTTCTAATCCATTGCAAATGCATGTACCATTCAATTTTTGTTCTTTGTGTTTTGATCTTTGTATACTTCCATAGACAAAGCATTATATGTTCTTATCAATTCTGTTTGCATATATTGCTTGATAATGAGTAGTGTTCTTATCAATTCTGTTTGCATTACATGTACATTTTCTCATAAAATTACAAATCTGTTCATCATCTCAAGGCTTTTAGGCCTGCTTGTTTGGTTTGGAGACTGCCACATCTCTTTTCAGCTACATGTTGATGATATTTAAGTGTTGTTTGTTAATATTTATCGTTGCTTATTGTTTACATGTGCTTATTGGTTTATACTGTGTTTTCTGTCACTTGCAGAAAAATATGTCTACAACATCTGTACGTACCCGCTTGCAGAGAAAGGCTGAAGAACAAACAGTCAAAGCTAAGAACAAACAGTCAAAGCGAAAACATAAAGTTCCAGCTAGTATAAATGAAATAGAAGAACAACCAGACAATGCTAAGAAGAAAGCCACTGTTCACAATGAAGAAGACGAACAACCACTAGATGATATCCCCTCTGACCCAAATGAAGGACTCCGCTCAGAAAATGAAACCCGTCCTGAACAAACTGTTGATGCCGAGCAGGAAATTGGGAAACAAAGTGAAGCTGAAATCGGAAGTACATCTCAGAAAAGAGGCGGTAGAGGTCCAGCAAAAGCAAAAAGACTCCCGTCATGCAGTCAGGATCGAATTGAAGTTGAGTTCAATGATCTAGGTATACCAGTAGGGCAAGGGTCGGTATATTTATCCTCTTTTCTTGGACCGCTTGTGCGGGAGCAGGTTCCATACACCATTGATGATTGGAGGAATATTAGTGATGACTTAAAAGAAGTTTTGAGGCAGTCGGTTTTGGTATGAAGCAAGCATCTATTATTTAACATTCTGACTCTAATATGTTTTGAAAATGACTTCTAATATTGCATGGTCTTGCCAATTTTAAATTGAAATTGCCATCTAATAACTTCTGGATAAATTGAAAAATAGTTCTTGCCAATTATAAATTGAAATTGCCCTCTAATAACTTCAGAAAACCTTTCAGATTTAATTAAATCTATCGTATTTAAATTAAATAAATTTTACTAATATCATGTTTTGATGTATTGTTGCAGATTAGATTTAAATTGGAAGAGGAATGACAAAGAAAAGCTATATTTCAACAAATGGGTGTACTTTGGAGATCGTCAAAAAGCAAATTGGTTCGAAATTCGCAAAAAGCGGAGAACAATGAGGAAAGACTTAAACTGAAACCTATGAACATAAAAAGCATAACCGATTGGAGGAAGTTTGTGAAGGCGAAAACAAGTCCGGAGTTTAAGGTAAATCATTCCTACTGAACTCGTCTGGCATGTTTATGCAAATCCATCTACATAGTTAGCAACCGATAAATTTCTTTAGAAGTGAAGTCCAAGTGTTGGTGGATGCTGAGGGTTCCTTTTTAGGTATTAGCTGCAGGAACCTATGACAGTACAAAATACAAATGCGTTATGACAAGCACAGGAACATTTTAAATGAAGTAAAAAAAAACACTTTGCAAGTTAGTTCAATCTATAAATATTATTAGTAGATATGGAATGTTGTATATGTCACTGAGTTATCCAGCATTAATAATACCAAATAAGTATATGACCATGATGAATTGATTTTCAATAAATTGCAATCCTCACCATACATATTTACCCTGCATTATAAATATTAGATAGTTTTTCTTTTTATGATTTTGGTTGTTAAATTCTAGCATCTTTCAATATTTTCAGCAAAAAAGTGAGAAATATTCAGCCCTTAGGTACACACAAATTCCGCATACAACCGGTCATAGGGGAATGGCTAGAAAGACCGAAGACATGGTAAGTTAATTAACTATAGCATTATTTAACATTATTTTATACCTGTAAGTTTATTAATTTAATGTTATTCTATTTTTAGAAAAAAGAAAGTGTAGATCCATCGTCCATAAGTAGAGCTGATGTGTGGATTAGATCTCACATTAAAAAAAATGGTGAACCAGTGAACATGGAAGCTACGAATACTATTGTAAAATTGTTTTTAATTTTATTGGTATATTTTTTTGAAACTATGATATTTTTACCATTGTACATTATCTATGTGTATTTATTTATATAGGAGGAGATCAAAAAATATGGTAGCCTATCCCAATCCGGCTCGACACAGACTGATATTGGAAAAGATGCTCTTGTACATGTACTTGGACAAGATAAACCGGGACGGTTAAGGGCATTGGGTAGGGGTTGCACTTTAACCAAGCTAGCTTTGGCTCAGTCCAAAGATAAACAAGTGTCTCGGTATCGAGAGGAAGTAGAAGAATTGAAGGGAATGATACAGACTCTGATGGACGATAAGGTAAATTTTTGGAAATTAATTTATATTCGTAAAATATTAATTTATATTCGTGCTTCGTTGCAGGGTAAAGAAAGTTCGAGAAGGAACTCACCTGATTCGGTAAAAATAATATTTATATTACTCAATAAATGAAATTTATATTTTAATTTTTTAATCCACTTGATTTAATTTTCGGTTGATTAATTGTAGAGCGATGACGAAGTATGTTTGCTGTTGAATTGGGATGGAACCTCTGGAGTTGTTGCCCATGGGAGGCTGTTGTCCATGGACCCAGATGACGTTGTCAATGGCATTCGTCTTGGACCAAATGCTGGGAGCGTTGTTATAGATTCAGTGGATAAAGCAGATACTTATTTATGGAGGCCTACACCTGTAATGGCAGTCTTAGCAGACGCTAAGAATAAGGTAGTTGCTTGGCCATTAGTTTGCATCAAGGTCCCGCTGCGAACACGGTTGAATTGTAGTGCAGCCAGTACGGTAATTTTTTTCACGTTAAGTATATTAGTGTAATATGCTGCGAGCTTATTGATGTCTAAAATGCAGCGAGCACACCCCCCATCTGAATAAAAATTTAACACATATTCGTTGTTTTTGTATAGCATACTAAAGTCTTGAATTTCATTTCTCATTTTTAGAGTACCAGCATCATCGAAGACACTTGCAAGATTTACGGTTGGGCTGAGGGTGAAGGTGTAGTTTCCAAAGGAAGAATCCACGCCACTGATCCAAAATATACTGTTAATGGTATTCCACTCAGTCCGTCTGCTGTTGTGATTTGGGTGGACAAAGTAGTAAATAAAGATGCTTATTTGTGGCGACCCACATCTGATATGTCGTGCATTGGAGATGCAGTTGGTAGGAAAGTAGCAGGGCCAAGATCAAAAGTAGAAGCTGATCAAGAAAAACTAGATGAGAGTCGTGATGATACTGAAAATGTTGTGAATTCTCCCATGAAATCCGCACATATGGTCATGAATGAATCGCAAAATGTAAGTGTTAATTTTCAAATTTGAAGAAGTTAACTGTGTATGAAAGTTTATTTAATGTGCATGTATACTTTGTGCATAATAATCTCTTTTCTTTCAGCCGATTGCAACCATGCAAAAGGATGCCAAATGCCAGTTGATCGATTTGGGTGGAGCAGACGTAGTGGCTGAAGGAAGTATCGCATCAACCGATCCGATAAAGATGGTCCACTGTCGTCCATTGGGACGTAATGCTGTAAAAGTTTGGATTGAACTGGTGATAGTTCCAGATGCAGAGATATGGAGACCAACATCGGGTCTGACGTGCATGGATGATTGCTTTGGCGTTCCCATAGCTTGGCCAATGGAAAAAATCATTATTAAGTCAAAATGAAAGGTATATAATTTTTTTTATATATACATTAGGAATGCTAGCAGCTAAAGTGCAGATAGATTTTTGGTAAAATGATAAAAGTACATAAGTAGGGGTGTTATATTCGAATTGTGATTGTGATTGGTGGTTCAGGGGAGGGAAAATAATTGATGGTGAGGAGTTATATATGGATTGTGGTGGAATGTTAGTGATGCAATTTTAAGTCCAGGTTTTGTTTTCTCGCTCTTTTGTTCTGTTCTTTGTTGACAGGTAGTTCAGGTTTTGAAGACATCAGCAATGACAGGTAGTTCAGGTTTTTATGGTGGTTCAGGTTTTGCTCGGTACTTTGGTTATTTTAGATGTATATGTACGGTTATGAAACTTATGGTAGTTTGGTTATAACACTTGTGGTAGTTTGGTTGTGTATGTGTACGGGTAGCTTTTTGTCGACACCTATGTATGTGGATGTATGAATGTCTATGTATCTTGTGGATCTTCAATGCGTATACGTATTTTGTAGTTGTTTAATATATTGTGTTCAAAAGTGTATGTGCTTGCGTATTCTGTTATTATATGATTGGATGCTAGATCACGGGTAAATCTGGAGTAGCAGATGGAGGGAAACAAACGCTACTGGATATTATTTATTTTGGTAGCGTTAAAATGTCGCTATAGAAGAGTGATTAAAAACTCAAGTACAATTATGCTGGCGTTTATTAAGCGCTACAAAAAATGTATATAACGTCATGAAAAGGTAACGTGGAGGAGAAAACCCTTACGGTGGCGTTAAACAGGCGCTACAAAAAATTTAGATAACGCCATAAAAAAGTATCATGGAGGAGAAAACCTTTTCGGTGGCGGTAAATAGGCGCTACAAAAAAGGAATTCTGTAATATCCCGGAATTTTGACAATATAAATTTAATAATCTGTGTTTAAATTTATATTGAATTGATGATTTTTGTTGATAAATTTGATTTGATTTAATAATCTTCTTTATTTAAATATTTAATTTGTGAAATTATTTTTATTGAGTTAATAAATTGTTTTCTATTTATAAAATGTATATGTATATTTTAAATAGATAAGTTATTAAATTAGTATAGCATAATTTTAATAATTTGAAATTAGGAATTGTGATTTATTTTTGGATTTAAGCATTTTCAAAAATATTTAATAAAATACTAAATGATTTTAAATATGTGTGATAAATATTTTATTGGTTTAAAAATTCATTTTAACTTATGTTTGAATATTAAAATAAGTTACAAAAATGTTTGTGTTATTCTTTTTAAAATATTGATTTATAAAATGTGATTTGTTAATTTAATTTTAAATTTAAAATACAATTTAAAATATGAACATGCATTCATTAAGTTTAATTTATCTTTAACACTAAATCTAAATTATTAATTACTTGAAAGAGACATATGTAAGCATAATTAACATGTGTATGTAAGTTAGAACATGTGTTAACATGTGTTAGATGTTTGAATAAGGAATTTAACAAATGTTTACACTTAAGACAAGTGTCATGTTTCAATTTTTATTTTTCTTTAATTTTAATTAAGTCATAAACTAGTCATATAAACTTGCATATACTCATTCCTTTCCTTTTTCTCATTTTTCATTTTGAACAAACAAATCTGAACACATACAAATCATTTCAGATTCAAAATCAAACTCCTCTTTTTCAAAATACAAATCTGCATCCTCCAAAATACAAACCTGCAAAGTAAATGCATAGCAAATAAACATTCCATTTTCAAGCAAGCTCTGCATTTACAAATTAAAGCAAATCTGAACAATCACCCTCTAGTTCATCTTCAAATGCATAGCATAAATCATGAAATGGTTCCTGCATTCAATTTTTTGAACCTGAAGCAGTTTGCAAAACAAACCTGCAAGCAACAGAACTAAGGCATGCATTCATTTTTCAAAACTCTGGAAATAAAGCAACCTGCATTTTGTTTTCTTCAATCAACAACCTGGGTTGAAACTGCAGAACAAAAACTGCATGCAAGGATTTTTCAAAGATCAGGAAGCAATTTTTTTTAAAAACAAGATTTAAAAGCATTCAAGCATGTTGCAAGGGATTATGCATGCTAAAGAAAATCTGTGCTCTGCATTTTAATCACAGGTGAGTAACTTTTCATTTAAGAATTTTAAAGGGTAAAGAAATTGTTGCATGATTAGAATACTAAAATATATAGATGCTGCATATAACATGTCTTCTGTATAAATGTATTTGGTGTATGCTATTAAGTTTTCTGGTTCTGTTTTTCTCTTGACACAAGTATTTATTTAAATTCTTGTATCCTTAATTTGTTTTTGTTAAATTATAGGATTTAAATAAGATTTGAATGATGGTTTCAGAGTTTAGACTGTGAGATATTATTAAAAGTAAAAAAAATAAATGAAATTTATTGTAAAATAAGTAGCAGAGCAGTTGAATCTTTATAAGTGAAGATATAAAACATTTCAAATCAATGTTTCAGAAATTCAATTCAAAACAACTTATAAAATTAAGATTTTTAAAAATAATATTACTAGTTTTAGTGATTAAATCAAAGTACAGTTTTCAAATTTACTGTATTTTACATTTTGATTAAGTTCACTTGATTCTTGCATTTGATTGGATTGAATTGGCTTCTGGAGATAGAGTAGCTATCAAATATTATAGGAAAAAATACTAAATTGGATTACAATTAAATATTGATGTTGAATTTGGGATTTTTAGTTAAGAACCCTAGTTTTACTGGGTATAAGAGATTTGAGTGCTGCGGCTTCTACAATGGTTCGAGTTCAAGAGTCTTTTGGGTATGGATAGATGAAGGGTTGATGAAGTCTTCACCGGAGTTTCAAGATTTATGGTGGCCGGAGTGGTGAGATATTGCCGTTGACAGGTCAGGCAGTGGGAAGAGGTTGATGTTCCAGGTTTGGTTTGACAGAGGGGATGTCGTCTCGAGATTTTCTCGAGTAGATTGGATTTTTGCTCGAAGAAATTGTTCCTGTGTCTCGAAGTGAACTAAGGAGGAGCTAGGGTTTGTGTAGTATAGCAGGTTTTAGGAATTTAAGCAGGAGCCTGTTTCCTGGTTTTAAAATTTTAAAAGTAAGTTTTTAAAATGTAAATTTAAGACCTAAACTAAGTATAAAATTTAAACTGAATTTAAATATAAATTCAACCAGTTAAATTTTGGGTTTTTGAAATAATTTAAATTTTGAAAATTTTATTTGGTCTTAAGCAAAAGCAGAAACCTGTTTTCCAGGTTTATTGAAATTGAAGTAAAAGAAAATTGCAAACAAATCTGAAAATAAGTTTGAATCTAGAATTGGATTTGAAATTCAATAAGTTTTAATTTTAGATCTTTTGAAACAATTTGAAATGCTTTTAAATTTAAGATTGGTTTTAAACTAAAAACAGAAACTGTCTTTCTGTTTTAAAAATTTAAAAGTACAGTTTAAAAATTGAAAGATGAAGTTCAATCTGAAAGTATTTAAACCTGAAACTTAATTATGAATTCAATAATTTAAATCCTGGATTTTGAAACGTTTTTGAATCCAAAATGTAAGATGTTATACTAAACAGAAAACTGTTTTTCTGTTTCAATTTAAAAGTAAAATTTCAAAATGCAACTGAAAATTTAAAACAAGTTTAAAATCTGGAAAACAGAAATATGGAACCTGAGTTTGAATTTAAATCTGGAATTTAAATTTAGATTTTAAACTTTTACAGTATAAAGGACATTGATTTGAATTTAAAACTATAAGTTTTAAATTTATGAAATAAAGTTTAAAAATAAGTTTAAATTCAGTTTTAAAACCTGAAATTGGATTTTATGTCAGTTTTTAAAATAAGTTTTTAAATTTTAAATTTGTTTTAACCATTTTTAGAAAAGGTTAAATAATTTGAATTTAAAAATGAAGGTGGAAAAGTAAGTAATGTTTTAAGTTTCAAAGTTTAAATCTGAAACGAAAATTTAAAGTGTAATTCAGTTTGAAATTTAAAAAGAAATTTTTAAACGAATTTTATTTGAAACAAATTGTTTAAAAATACTTTGTATAAAGAAGTATGTTTCTTAATTTTGAACTTAAGAAATTGATTTCATTTAAATAATTAAATTAATTTAAATGGAATATTAATTATTTAATTAATTAATAATGTGGATGATTAATTAGGTAATTAATAATTTTTAAGTTAGTAAATTAGATTTGAGATTAATTAATTAAGGTTAATTAATCTATAATTAAGGATGGTTAATTAAATTTTAATTAATGATTAAGATTTATTTAATCAAGTGATTAATGATTAATTAAGATTTTAATTAACACTTAATTAATAAATAATTAGAGATTAATTGAATTGTAATTAAATATTAATTAATTGATAATTAATAATGATTTATATAAGTTAATTCTTAATTTGGTAATTAAGAAATGTTAATTAAGGTCATTAACTTAAGGTTATTTAACAATTAATTAATGTGATTAATTTTAGATAATTAATTGGATTAATTAATTAATAATAATCAATTGTTTATGTTAATTACTTAATGAAAGTAATTAATGAATTAATTACTTGGTGTAATTAATTTGATTAATGTGATTAGTTTAGATTAATTAAGTTAAATTAATTTAAACATTTGTGGATTGTTGATAATTACTTTATGGATTTGTAATTACTTAAGGAAGTAATTAATTAATAATTACTGGATGTAATTAAAGATATTTATTATAGAAGTAATTTGGATTTAAATTACTTTGAAAATTAATCAAGTGATTAATGAAGATAATTAATTAAGAGTAATTAATCTATGGGATGAGTAATTAAAGTAGTTAATTACTGAATGGTATTTAATCATGGGTGATTAATATATATTTGGTATAAATTAAAGAATAATTATTGATGTAATTATTTATTTAGAGATTAATTAAATGTAATCATTAATTAATTAATTAATGATGAATTTGGAATTGATTAATTAAGGAATAATTAATAATGAATAAATGATTAATGTAATTAATTTTAGTTAATTAATTAATTAAAGTAATTACAAGTTAATTATTTGCAAAGGGTTTAATATAATTAACTTGTGTAATTAATATTAAATGCTAATTACTTATTGTAATTAGAGATGGTTAATCAGTAATGATTAAGTGAAATAAATATTGAGATGATGATTTATAAATTGATTTGTAATCAATTAATGGTTAAGTTAAGCAGAATTTTAATGATGAAGTGATTAATTTAGTTCATTTTAAATTAATTAGAGTGTAGGTAATTAATTTAATTCATTTTAAATTAATTATAAATGGAATGATCATTAGATCATTGCTTATGTTTGATGAATGGTATTGGTTGCCTGGTATGGTTTGTAATCTCAGTTATGAGATGAGTAGTGTATGTGATATGGATGCATTGGTTGCTTTTGGATGATAATATGGATTATCTGATTATGATATGAATTATCTGTTGGAAATGATAATGTTAATTATCCATTGTGTTGTGAATTATCTATCTGTGTATATATAGATAATGAATTGAATTGTTTTAAACTTTAAAACAACTTGGACCTTAAAAGACACGCTTTGGATTTCGATGAGACCGGGATCGGGTTTCCATATTTGGGATCCGAAAACCACATCGATTCCAATTAAATGTTAGGTCGTTAATCCAAGTGGGGCGAGTGAAGACTCGAGGTGTAAGGGCTATACGTCAGTATAACTCTATGAGTGATTCCGTAATGAGTTTGACGGAATAGTACTTATAGATTCGAGATGGTGATTCAGAGTGTAAGGGTTATTGTCGTTAACTCTGAGGGTGATTCCAATATGAGTGTAACGAGATAATGCCTTCGGTTTCGTTCGAACCCGGAACGAACTTGTATGGATTGAATGCTTTCAGAACATCGTCAGGTGGACGATGAGCATTCTAAGTGATATGTCCTATAAAGGTAATCGTAGCCTCAAGCCTCATCAATCGAGAATGGCTAAAACAGGGGAGGTGCAACAAAGCTTCGTGGGTAGCCCCCACTTGAGAGCAAGATTTATCCCTGTCTATAGGTCCCTTTATTTTCGGCTTAGTGGTGCGGTTGCTGATCACAACTGCGGGGCTGTCTTGTTTGGAACTATTCATAAGGAACGGGTCCGGCTTTGTGTTGCAGGGGATTGGGAGTAATCCTCGGTACGGTGATCTAGGCCACGTACTGTGACGGGCGGTACCCCAGTAGCCCAGCCATTGTATGGAATCCAAAATCCAATAAGTGCCAACGGTTTTGATTGTATTACCCACTTTTGTGGCTAGTAGCTGGAATTTAATCATGTAACAATTTCGGCTATTTCTTATTTACTTGAAAACCTTAGACACTATTATAATATCATCGGATTTCCTATCAAATGTTTTGGTTAGCGTAAGGTAAAACTTTTCCATGTTTATGTGTGGGAAGTCTTACGTGACACCTTTTCTTTTCAAGAGTTTTTCAAAGTTAAGCAACTTTAACCTGTTACTCACACCAAACCCATGTCTGACCCGGAGTTATTTCTGTTTTTCTTTAACTCTTGGGTACTCAAATTTTTACGAGTAGCCAAGAGAATTCAGGTTAGGATTTAGGTTAGCTTTGACGAATTGTGAAGGAGCAAATGGAGCAGGAGGCTTCTGCGTATAGTTATATAGTTTTCCGCTATGTTGGTATCTCTGAGTGTTTCTGTATTGTGATTGAGTTGTAATAACTAGACAGGTGTTTATAACTGTCTAGTATGTGTTGTAATGTCTGTGTAACTCTGATATTTGATGTATACTATGTAATACTTATGTTATTAATATAATTTATTCGTTCCGCTGTTGAGATTCTAGTGTTGTTTCTTCTTTCTCTTCTATTTTTCTCTTTTCTATCCCTTTCTTTCTTAAGGATGATACGACTTTTTGTGGAGAAAAAGTCGGGTCATCTCATTTGGTATCAGAGCATTAGGTTGAGTGAATACCTAGTCTCTGTAGTGGTGTCTATATTGAGAAAGCATATTTGTGTATATATATATATATATAATTGTTTCTACCTATTTGTTGGATTACCAGTTCAGGTTTTCCAATGTAAGTTATAAAGGTAGATGAGGTAAAAGTGTGTGTAACACGACTACCATTGGTTGGAGTTTGAATGGTTGAGGTTGGAAGTGTATTTGTCGAGACTGTAGACCTAATACCGTCTCGAGTAAGTTTTTGCTTGGTGGAAGGACTTCATCGATCTCTGAAGGAAACCTTCTAAATGTTCGGAGTTCATCTTTGAAGTGCAGAATTGAGTTGTATCCGTCGGTTGGACAGAAGCAGGCCAGTGAGTATCTTGATATCTCAGGAAGTTGTAGCTGCGTGATGAGATGCAGTGACTATGGATATTTCCGAAGATGTTTCTTTGGAATAAGATTAAGAAGTGAGTTTGCTCAGTGATGTGGCTGAGTTTAGCAGAGTGGCTGAGTTGGTAGGGAGCCTTCTGGCTGAGTAGTTTTTCTGAAGTGGAGTTCAGAAGCAGCAGAGTGGATCTTTTTCTCTGGTGTTTTGGCTACGCCAGCATAAGCTGTTCTGTTTGGTAGAGAGAGCAGTTTCTTTGGATTTAGGCTGAGTTGATCGCAAAAGTGACTTACGATAGTGTGTTCTCTTGAGTTGTTGGAGATTGTCCGAATTTCTTCCAGGAAGTCAGAGTTTGTCTGCATCTGGAGATCGAAATTTCTTTCCAGGAATGGGACAGGTGGTTCAATTAGTAGATAGATTGTTCCTTGAGAAGAAGTTGGTGAAGCAGCTCAGGTTACAGAGAAACATCTGAGTTTTCTTTATGGATAAATGGAACCATATTTCTGTGCTGGGTTGTCTAGTCAGTGCTCATGTTCTTCTGCATTTTCTTCTATTTCGGATCAGAGTTGTGCAGCGGAAGCAGTTTGGGGGGTGTTTCTGTTTTGTCTTTTCCGGATAAGAAGAAGTTTGTTCTGTCTTCTGTTGTTGAGAAGCAGGGTTTGTATTCTTGGTTTTTGAGTGATCTTGAGGAGATCATTGGATTGTTTTGATCCAGTCTATTTCTAATGGAATCAGCAAGAGTTGAGCTGATCAGGATGGATGTTGGTTGCCCAGGATCGTCCGAAGAGTTTTTATGGATAAGAGACGGAGAAATTTGGATTATGGAATCGGAGATTTGATTTGGGATAAGTTTTTTCTCTGATTCAAGGAGCTATAAGTTTGGAAAGCTAGCTCCGTAGTGTTTTGGGTTTCTTCTGTGATGGGTTAGATAAGTGTTTGGTTATCTAGAGTTGAATTGCCAGTTTGAATAACTGGGATTCAGGGTGTTTCACGTATCTCCGAGGGAGTACATGTTTGATATTTCTGGTTGTAAAGCCAGCAGTTTAGGATGGATTGATTGTTGAATCAGACTCGTTTGTAGTCTGATATTCTGTATACAATTGTTGTTAGGAGTTCTATAGCTTAGTAGTATTGATTGATTGTATTCTATAGAGCGAGTATCCCGATATATATATATATATATATATATATATATATATATATACCAGGAAAACTCGTGAAAGCTTTATCCAAAATTCTTTTGGATAATTAGATTTGTTCTGATTGTGTGAATTGGTTGCTTAGGTTGTTGGCATATGATTAACATATGCTGTATTTTAAAATGAAATCTGTAAATAGATTATTAAATTACCTTTGTTTTAAATTTCGGGGACGAAATTCTTTTAAGGGGGAAGGATTGTAATATCCCGGAATTTTGGACAATATAAATTTAATAATCTGTGTTTAAATTTATATTGAATTGATGATTTTTGTTGATAAATTTGATTTGATTTAATAATCTTCTTTATTTAAATATTTAATTTGTGAAATTATTTTTAATGAGTTAATAAATTGTTTTCTATTTATAAAATGTATATGTATATTTTAAATAGATAAGTTATTAAATTAGTATAGCATAATTTTAATAATTTGAAATTAGGAATTGTGATTTATTTTTGGATTTAATCTTTTTCAAAAATATTTAATAAAATACTAAATGATTTTAAATATGTGAGATAAATATTTTATTGGTTTAAAAATTCATTTTAACTTAAGTTTGAATATTAAAATAAGTTACAAAAATGTTTGTGTTATTCTTTTTAAAATATTGATTTATAAAATGTGATTTGTTAATTTAATTTGAAAGTTAAAATACAATTTAAAATATGAACATGCATTCATTAAGTTTAATTTATCTTTAACACTTAATCTAAATTACTAATTACTTGAAAGAGACATATGTAAGCATAATTAACATGTGTATGTAAGTTAGAACATGTGTTAGATGTTTGAATAAGGAATTTAACAAATGTTAACACTCAAGACAAGTGTCATGTTTTAATTTTTATTTTTCTTTAATTTTAATTATGTCATAAACTAGTTATATAAACTTGCATATACTCATTCCTTTCCTTTTTCTCATTTTTCATTTTGAACAAACAAATCTGAACACATACAAATCATTTCAGATTCAAAATCAAACTCCTCTTTTTCAAAATACAAATCTGCATCCTCCAAAATACAAACCTGCAAAGTAAATGCATAGCAAATAAACATCCCATTTTCAAGCAAGCTCTGCATTTACAAATTAAAGCAAATCTGAACAATCACCCTCTAATTCATCTTCAAATGCATAGCATAAATCATGAAATGGTTCCTGCATTCAATTTTTTTGAACCTGAAGCAGTTTGCAAAACAAACCTGCAAGCAACAGAACTAAGGCATGCATTCATTTTTCAAAACTCTGGAAATAAAGCAACCTGCATTTTGTTTTCTTCAATCAACAACCTGGGTTGAAACTGCAAAACAAAAACTGCATGCAAGGATTTTTCAAAGATCAGGAAGCAATTTTTTTTAAAAACAAGATTTAAAAGCATTCAAGCATGTTGCAAGGGATTATGCATGCTAAAGAAAATCTGTGCTCTGCATTTTAATCACACGTGAGTAACTTTTCATTTAAGAATTTTAAAGGGTAAAGAAATTGTTGCATGATTAGAATACTAAAATATATAGATGTTGCATATAACATGTCTGCTGTATAAATGTATTTGGTGTATGCTATTAAGTTTTCTGGTTCTGTTTTGCTCTTGACACAAGTATGTATTTAAATTCTTGTATCCTTAATTTGTTTTTGTTAACTTATAGGATTTAAATAAGATCTGAATGATGGTTTCAGAGTTTAGACCATGAGATATTATTAAAAGTAAAAAAAAAAATGAAATTTACTATAAAATAAGTAGCAGAGCAGTTGAATCTTTATAAGTGAAGATATAAAACATTTCAAATCAATGTTTCAGAAATTCAATTCAAAACAACTTCTAAAATTAAGATTTTTAAAAATAATATTACAAGTTTTAGTGATTAAATCAAAGTACAGTTTTCAAATTTACTGTATTTTACATTTTGATTAAGTTCACTTGATTCTTGCATTTGATTGGATTGAATTGGCTTCTGGAGATAGAGTAGCTATCAAATATTATAGGAAAAATACTAAATTGGATTACAATTAAATATTGATGTTGAATTTGGGATTTTTAGTTAAGAACCCTAGTTTTACTGGGTATAAGAGATTTAAGTGCTGCGGCTTCTACAATGGTTCGAGTTCAAGAATCTTTTGGGTATGGATAGATGAAGGGTTGATGAAGTCTTCACCGGAGTTTCAAGATTTATGGTGGCCGGAGTGGTGAGATATTGCCATTGACAGGTCAGGCAGTCGGAAGAGGTTGATGTTCCAGGTTTGGTTTGACAGAGGGGATGTTGTCTCGAGATTTTCTCGAGTAGATTGGATTTTTGCTCGAAGAAATTGTTCCTGTGTCTCGAAGTGAACTAAGGAGGAGCTCGGGTTTGTGTAGTATAGCAGGTTTTAGGAATTTAAGCAGGAGCCTGTTTCCAGGTTTTAAAATTTTAAAAGTAAGTTTTTAAAATGTAAATTTAAAACCTAAACTAAGTATAAAATTTAAACTGAATTTAAATATAAATTCAACCAGTTAAATTTTGGGTTTTTGAAATAATTTAAATTTTGAAAATTTTATTTGGTCTTAAGCAAAAGCAGAAACCTGTTTTCCAGGTTTACTGAAATTGAAGTAAAAGAAAATTGCAAACAAATCTGAAAATAAGTTTGAATCTAGAATTGAATTTGAAATTCAATAAGTTTAAATTTTAGATCTTTTGAAACAATTTGAAATGCTTTTAAATTCAAGATTGGTTTTAAACTAAAAACAGAAACTGTCTTTCTGTTTTAAAAATTTAAAAGTAAAGTTTAAAAATTGAAAGATGAAGTTCAATCTGAAAATATTTAAACCTGAAACTTAATTATGAATTCAATAATTTAAATCCTGGATTTTGAAACATTTTTGAATTCAAAATGTTAGATGTTATACTAAACAGAAAACTGTTTTTCTGTTTTAATTTAAAAGTAAAATTTTAAAATGCAACTGAAAATTTAAAACAAGTTTAAAATCTGGAAAACAGAAATATGGAACCCGAGTTTGAATTTAAATCTGGAATTTAAATTTAGATTTTAAACTTTTACAGTATAAAGGACATTGATTTGAATTTAAAACTATAAGTTTTAAATTTATGAAATAAAGTTTAAAAATAAGTTTAAATTCAGTTTTAAAACCTGAAATTGGATTTTATGTCAGTTTTTAAAATAAGTTTTTAAATTTTAAATTTGTTTTAACCATTTTTAGAAAAGGTTAAATAATTTGAATTTAAAAATGAAGGTGGAAGAGTAAGTAATGTTTTAAGTTTCAAAGATTAAATCTGAAATGAAAATTTAAATTGTAATTTAGTTTGAAATTTAAAAAGAAATTTTTAAATTGAATTTTATTTGAAACAAATTGTTTAAAAATACTTTGTATAAAGAAGTATGTTTCTTAATTTTGAACTTAAGAAATTGATTTCATTTAAATAATTAAATTAATTTAAGTGGAATATTAATTATTTAATTAATTAATAATGTGGATGATTAATTAGGTAATTAATAATTTTTAAGTTAGTTAATTAGATTTGAGATTAATTAATTATGGTTAATTAATCTATAATTAAGGATGGTTAATTAAATTTTAATTAATGATTAAGATTTATTTAATCAAGTGATTAATGATTAATTAAGATTTTAATTAACACTTAATTAATTTATAATTAGAGATTAATTGAATTGTAATTAAATATTAATTAATTGATAATTAATAATGATTTATATAAGTTAATTCTTAATTTGGTAATTAAGAAATGTTAATGAAGGTCATTAACTTAAGGTTATTTAACAATTAATTAATGTGATTAATTTTAGATAATTAATTGGACTAATTAATTAATAATAATCAATTGTTTATGTTAATTACTTAATGAAAGTAATTAGTGAATTAATTACTTGATGTAATTAATTTGATTAATGTGATTAGTTTAGATTAATTAAGTTAAATTAATTTAAACATTTGTGGATTGTTGATAATTGCTTATGGATTTGTAACTACTTAAGGAAGTAATTAATTAATAATTACTGGATGTAATTAAAGATATTTATTATAGAAGTAATTTGGATTTAAATTACTTTGAAAATTAATCAAGTGATTAATGAAGATAATTAATTAAGAGTAATTAATTTATGGGATGAGTAATTAAAGTAGTTAATTACTGAATGGTATTTAATCATGGGTGATTAATATATATTTGGTTTAAATTGAAGAATATTTACTGATGTAATTATTTATTTAGAGATTGATTAAATGTAATCATTAATTAATTAATTAATTAATGATGAATTTGGAATTGATTAATTAAGGAATAATTAATAATGAATAAATGATTAATGTAATTAATTTTAGTTAATTAATTAATTAAAGTAATTACAAGTTAATTATTTGCAAAGGGTTTAATATAATTAACTTGTGTAATTAATATTAAATGCTAATTACTTATTGTAATTAGAGGTGGTTAATCAGTAATGATTAAGTGAAATAAATATTGAGATCATGATTTATAAATTGATTTGTAATCAATTAATGGTTAAGTTAAGCAGAATTTTAATGATGAAGTAATTAATTTAATTAATTTTAAATTAATTAGAGTTTAGGTAATTAATTTAATTCATTTTTAATTAATTATAAATGGAATGATCATTAGATCATTGCTTATGTTTGATGAATGGTATTGGTTGCCTGGTATGGTTTGTAATCTCAGTTATGAGATGAGTAGTGTATGTGATATGGATGCATTGGTTGCTTTTGGATGATAATATGGATTATCTGATTATGATATGAATTATCTGTTGGAAATGATAATGTTAATTATCTATTGTGTTGTGAATTATCTATCTGTGTATATATAGATAATGAATTGAATTGTTTTAAACTTTAAAACAACTTGGACCTTAAAAGACACGCTTTGGATTTCGATGAGACCGGGATCGGGTTTCCATATTTGCGATCCGAAAACCACATCGATTCCAATTAAACGTTAGGTCGTTAATCCAAGAGGAGCAAGTGAAGGCTCGAGGTGTAAGGGCTATACGTCAGTATAACTCTGTGGGTGATTCCGTAATGAGTTTGACGGAATAGTACTTATAGATTCGAGATGGTGATTCACAGTGAAAGGGTTATTGTCGTTAACTCTGTGGGTGATTCCAATATGAGTGTAACGAGATAATGCCTTCGGTTTCGTTCGAACCCGGAACGAACTTGTATGGATTGAATGCTTTCAGAACATCGTCAGGTGGACGACGAGCATTCTAAGTGATATGTCCTATAAAGGTAATCGTAGCCTCAAGCCTCATCAATCGGGAATGGCTAAAACAGGGGAGGTGCAGCAAAGCTTCGTGGGTAGCCCCCACTTGAGAGCAAGATTTATCCGTATCTATAGGTCCCTTTATTTTCGGCTTAGTGGTGCGGTTGCTGATCACAACTGCGGGGTTGTCTTGTTTGGAACTGTTCAGTAAGGAACGGGTCCGGCTTTGTGTTGCAGGGGATTGGGAGTAATCCTCGGTACGGTGATCTAGGCCACGTACTGTGACGGGCGGTACCCCAGTAGCCCAGCCATTATATGGAATCCAAAATCCAATAAGTGCCAACGGTTTTGATTGTATTACCCACTTTTGTTGCTAGTAGCTGGAATTTAATCATGTAACAATTTCGGCTATTTCTTATTTACTTGAAAACCCTAGACACTATTATAATATCATCGGATTTCCTATCAAATGTTTTGGTTAGCGTAGGGTAAAAACTTTTCCATGTTTATGTGTGGGAAGTCTTACGTGACACCTTTTCTTTTCAATGGTTTTTCAAAGTTAAGCAACTTTAACCTATTACTCACACCAGACCCATGTCTGACCCGGAGTTATTTCTGTTTTTCTTTAACTCTTGGGTACTCAAATTTTTACGAGTAGCCAAGAGAATTCAGGTTAGCTTTGACGAATTGTGGAGGAGCAAATAGAGCAGGAGGCTTCTGCGTATAGTTATACAGTTTTCCGTTGTGTTGGTATCTCTGAGTGTTTCTGTATTGTGATTGAGTTGTAATAACTAGACAGGTGTTTATAACTGTCTAGTATGTGTTGTAATGTCTGTGTAACTCTGATATTTGATGTATACTATGTAATACTTATGTTATTAATATAATTTATTCGTTCCGCTGTTGAGATTCTAGTGTTGTTTCTTCTTTCTCTTCTATCTTTTCTCTTTTCTATCCCTTTCTTTCTTAAGGATGATACGACTTTTTGTGGAGAAAAAGTCGGGTCGTCTCAAATTCTATGGCGTTATAAAAACGCTATCAAAAAAACATATTTGGTGGCTTTAAAAAAGCGCAACTAATACTCGAGGATTTTTAGTGGCATGTTTTATCGTAACGATTATCGGAACGCCACTAAAAATACGTAGTGGCAGTTTTTGAGCGCTACAAAAAATCAGTTTTCTTGTAGTGCTCTCTGGTTTCATTTGAAAATAAAATAATATAAGTTTATATATTATATGGCATATGTTGCTGAAGCCTTTTTGGATGTGCACGTTTCTTCTTCTTAATCCATTGTCTCTCCTATTTTCCCCGCCGCCATCATCTTATTCCTTGCAGCCGGGTGCTCTTCTTTACCCTCTTTTCATTTTGGTCATGCCCTATGCCCACTATATTCCTTACAGTTGCCTTGTTCCATCTCCGCCCTATGCCCACGCTCACGCGCGAACAGCCTCTTCACGTGCACAGCCCACAATTTTTCCGATGCCAGCATCCCATCACCATACACATATCCTACCACCACCTAACAGCATAGATCCGCCCTGTCAAACCCGACTCCGGCATCAACCTGACCACCATATCCTACCACGCAGCCCACATTCCATCCGCCATCACTAGCCAGATGCTCTCTACTCGCATACATCCCTTAAACCTCCGACCCAATGTCTCCGCGTCATCCGATTGCATCCTCCGAATCCCAAGTGCAACCGTCCATGTGATGACCTAGATCCGGCCATCTTTCTACCCGAGTTTGCCATGCGACCCCCTGACCTGCCACCTGATCACTGTCAGCCTTCGCATGTGCCAACCATCGCCTACCCATATGCTACTGCTCCTTCCATCGAACTCAACCGAGACCTGACCCAAGCACCCGGCCTTGTTCCACCATCCATCTCCACTCGCCAAAAAGTCCACAACCTACTGTCAACCTCGCCACACAGTACATCACCAAGTCCTGGCCATGTCGAAAGCCTGGAGCATCACAATCTTACCCGACAGCCACCACTACCCTTTGTTGAGCAGTGAGGAGCTACATTTCTGAGGTTGTGACTTTCGGATGTTCTGCAATCTGATGATAAGAATTCTTAGCCTTCCTTCATATGTCAGAGATTTTGCTTGTCTTCCTTCAGCCTTCTCTTTTTAAATAAATCAAAGGTGTATGTATATATATTTTAAATACTTTATTTAAATTTATGTTTGTGTTTTTTAAATATATTTGGTAATTATATATATATATACATGTGTGTACATATTATGTTTGAATACTTATTTGAGAATTTGAAAGGAAATATGTGTTTAAGAAATAATAATTTTGAAATATATATTTATGTATGTATGTATTTTATTTTATTTGTGTTTAACTTAAATATTGATTTGAAAATATGTTTTTTAAATATTTAATATATACATGTTACAATTTTATTTTAAATGTGTGTTTTCAAATCGAATATTGATTTTTAAAAAGAAATAAATATAATATATACTTTGTTTCAGTTTATATTAAGCGAGCTTTGATTTATTTTCATCGATTTCAAGCTACCAACTTTGCTCGTCCAATTCATGTACATCGTGTCGTGTTTTGGAATTTGTGCTCAGATTGTCCCGTCTAGTTCTTGTTATTCTAGCCTCAAAAGGTGAGCAATCACTCGCAATTAACATTCTTATATTTAGTAAATTTAATGAAATGATGATTGAAATATGTTGTTAATATTGAATTGTTATTTATTCCATTGTTAAATATGATATGTCATTAACTGCAATTGTTTACTTATGACATATGACAACATAACCTGCTGTATATATATTTTATTTAAATTGTTAATGATGATAAATGCCTGCTATTGTTATATATGTCATTTTATATTATTATTTTATTTTTCTTACACTGCAAGTTCCCTGTTAGTTAGGAATTACCTACGGGTTGAAATGATACATACCCGAATGATCTTATAGACTAGGAGAAAATATTTATGGGTTGAAATGATAAACCCAAGCGATTTTCATTAATTTTTAAAATTTGGGATTGCAGGTTGAAATAATATATAATAAAGTATTAAATTTAAATTGTAGATTGAAATGATAAATGTCTATGTCACACGACCATAGGATAGAAAATTATATACGGACGCCGTTGATCTATATTTTGAAAATGCTTTCCAAATTTTTGAAAGGAAATATATGGGTTATAATAAAGTTGATTTTATAATATAATATAAATGTTTTATTTTAAATTTTAATATGTATGCGAATTTAGATCTTAATTATATGTTTTGTAAATGTTAAAAATTACAAGTTAAAGTTTTGAA
Source organism: Allium cepa (assembly GCA_030765085.1). Lineage (NCBI taxonomy): Eukaryota > Viridiplantae > Streptophyta > Magnoliopsida > Asparagales > Amaryllidaceae > Allium > Allium cepa. Next base: position 439,289,669 of record CM060943.1, read on the forward strand.
ATGTAAATTATAAAATTTTACTTATAATTTTATTATTTTCAAATATATATAAAATAAGATTTAAAATAGATTTAATAATAGTAATATTTAATTTAATAATAATTAATGTAATAGTATTTATTGAGAATTTAATTTAACTTAATATATATATATATATATATATATTATGTTTAAAGAATTTATTTAAATTTTATATTAATATTGCGAAAATAGATTTTGTATTAACTTTAATAAATTAAAGTTGGAAAGATGAATTGAAATTGATTTGAAGTTTTATCTGTTAAGAATTGTATTTACATAAAACCGATATGGAACTTATTGATTTGAGATTTTAAAGATATGAATTTATACCTTAATAACATGATTTTGATTAAAGGTGATTAAACAGATATTTCAAATTCAAATAAAATTGGAATTGAGTATTAAATTTTGATTTAAATTTGGATTAGAGATAGTATTTAAATGTTTATAAAAGGTGATTAAGTGAACATTTCAGAATTAAATAAATTTAAGTTATATATTTAGTATTTTAAGTTTAATTAAAATTTGTAATCTGGGATTTTATTTAAAGGGTTATTAAAGATGATTAAGTGGATATCTTAAAATTTAAATAAAAATTTAAGTTGAATCTTGAAATATAAATGAAATTTATTAAATAGAATTATTTTAAATGTTTAAATTGGAAGTGGTTTTAAATTTGTAGTTTAAACCTGGATTTGAAATCAATGTAAGTAAAAATGGTTTTAATGAGAATTTAAGTGAACCTTTAACATCTTGAACTGAAATTGTTGACCCGAGATTGATTTAATTTGATGTTTGGACTAAAGTTGATTTGAATTGATTTGCGAAATTGGAAGAAACTATTTTTAATATATAAACTATTTTAATCTATTACCTATTTTTAAATATATAAACTATTTTTAATTTATAACTATTTCAAAATATATAAATCCTTTCAATATTTAAACTATTTATGTTGGAACTGTTATGATTTAGATTTAATTGATTTAAGTGCGAATATTTTGAAATGATGGTTTAAACTATTTTGTGGTTATGATTTTGGAAGTGATATGATTTCGAAAGTGAATATGATTTTGAAAGTGATATTACTTTCGAAATGATTATTATATTTTGATATAAAGTATAAACTATTTGACATGATTATAAAAGTGATTTTTAAAATGACCAAGGTATGAAATAAGCGTTCAGTTGTTAAACAGATCGGGATTGGATATTGTCATACTCTTTGCCAATACCGAAAACCACTTTAACAACTGCGTACGTGGTGGAGATTTCAAGAACGAAGTAAGATGGTTTGACGATGGTTTTACATAAGGTATTAACGCAGCTCTGACTCCCACGAGTTAGCTTGATGTGGCTAAAACAAGAGCCATGCCAGGCCAAGTGAGGTCGCACCTTAGATCGGGCAAATTTCTTTGATACCATTCTATTACTTTGTGATTTGATTGGGTGCACCTTTGATTTGGGAATGTGTCCCGAGGTGAACGGTACTAGCTACCATGCGTTACCACCAGTCCGAATCCATAAAATGTAGAATCCTACCTTAGGCATTGCCTCGCGTGCCTTGTCACATGCGTTATCGCACCCTCTACAACTTTTTTTTGTACTGTACTTGGGGAGTGCCCTCTGGATAAACCACCGGTTTGGTGAAGCTTATGGTACTGTATAGACTACGGGAATATATAAAATGTGTTAAGGGAAATATGGTTAATGCCTTAACTCTATTTTAATACTTTACTTTACTGTAGACATATTATAATATCGTATATTACTACATAGTAGATAATTCCACATATCCTTATAGAATGGAATTCCCAAACATCCTTTAAGTTATATTGTATTTCTCTTAGAAATTTCACTTGAGTTGATTTACTAGTATAAGAATGTTAATCCTGACTTGACTATTTTGTGTTTTTCTTTGTGCCTGGGTCAGACTAAGCGTCACAACATTTGAGACTCACCTTTGAAGCCCGGAGCTTTGTTGGGAGATCTATCTTTGTCTATCCTGCCTTCGGCTTATTCCAGTTGTTGATGTTTAGACTTGTCATTTGTTTTGTACTAGAGACTACTTTGTATTTGAGATTTGTGTTGTATTTTATTTCAAACTCTGTTGTTTTTATGGTAGCTTCATGAACTACTATTTATTTATTCCGTTACTTATTGTTGTATTACTTTGTGTATATGATTCTGTGATTGATTTATTTACTGTATATGCTAAGTTTTGCCAAATATAAATTAACAATATATTATTTTGAGCAATTCAAGTCTGACATGAGTGGATGATTGTCAATTTGAATGGTTTGAAATGCCAAGTCGTTATAAGTGGTATCAGAGCTCTGCTTTAGGAAAAACTTAGCATTCAGAGTGAAAAATCATTACAGATAGCATAGTAATACCCTAGAATGAGTAGAATCGATTATATAATCATCTTTCGTTCGAGCTTGAATTCTTCTTTATGATCCTTTTGGATTAGGATTCCTTTTGAATTCTGGAACTATTCCTTTGTTCTAGAATCCATTCTCATATTTTACCCGTTCATTTTCTTTTGACACTGGAGCATCCCGTAGCTTTCATTTTTGTTGATCTCTGTAATAATCTGAGCACATCTTGCTACCTCAATTGGCAACTTCATCCTTATGTGTGACTAATCACATCGACGGTCCCACCAATCTATATGGTTTGTCAATGGGTAAAACTCTTTTACAACAGCTGTCGATTCACTAGAGATTTCAATGTCCTCCATTTCGATGCTGTTATTTCTTGTAAGCCCAAACCGTTTCTCTGGTAAACGACCAGAGTGATTCTCTTATGATTGAATATCGACTGCCTCCGGATTATGCAGGAAATTTAATCTTTTTGCATGATTCTCAGCCTAGTGATCTTGACTTCCTCGATGATAAGGGATTGTCCTAACGTTTTGGTGAACTCATTCCTCCCTCTTAAGCAGGAAATTGAATTTCGCGTTAATCTTATTTCTGGAGCTTGATCTGTTGTCCTTTCTCTCGGACAAATGGTTTCTTTTAAGGTAAGTCATACCCCTGGATTAACCAATGTTCTCGACTCGATCTCATGAGTCACGTTTTCGCGATGTTCTCGACAAGTTTATCCCTAATTTGTTGATGATATTCTCATACTTTCTAAGTCTCGATTGACCAGGTTAAGATCGTCGTGATTAATATCCATTTATCCATCTCTCCTCTTATGTAATTTAATTATCTTGTCTTCCTTTCGAGCTTATTCCCTTAGTTAAATTCTCTCTGATTTGGTTCCTCTAAATTTGAATCTCTATCCTTGTTCAAATCTATTCTTGAATCATCCTGTGAGGGAATGTATTTGTAACCGATATAAAAATGTTTTATTGTGTGTTGCTTGAGTTGTTAAGTTTGATTTTTGGTTTCGACCAATTCGTCTGGCTAACGCTATTGATAGGAATTCCAAAACACTTTAACAGAGCAAACTAACACAATATTGTTTTCGAAATTGGTAAATGAAATAATTTTATGTGTATATTTTATATACATAAAGTATAATTTTCTGAAATTTCATTGGTTGTTGGAAATGATAATACTAGACCATCATTTATTGTTTTGTCAACATTTCAAACCATTAACTATTATTCTATGTTATAAGATGTTGAATTTTAAACATTGTTTATAAATCTGATTTACAAATGAAATGAATTTAAATTTGAGAATTTAATTTTCGGTGATTTTCTAAACTTGATTTCTTAAAGTTTTGAAAATTATAATATTTGGAAGTATTTTCGAATGGAAATTGTTTTCAAAGAATTTTAAAATAAAGTAAGTCAGTACTATCCTCTTTTATCGCCGGAAAATAATTCGGTGATGACTGTAGAAACATCGACATTCATTTTCGAGCTTCAAAGTGGAGAGGCCAGCTAGTAGCTTCGCTACACTTTTGGTATGGAAATAGATTTGATTTAAAACTTCTTGAGTATGATTTGATATACAAGATATATATATATATACACAAATATATTTATTTCTAAATGATTTGACAACATTATTTAGGAGATTTAGTTGGATAAACTAAATAAAATAATGTGTTGATAAGGAGATTGAGATTTGATTTAATTAAGGTGATCGTACCTTTTAACTAATGAACTAAATGAAGGGTTTTAAAATGAATCAGAGGAGAGGTATTACTGGAAAGAGGCCATTCCTATATCATCTTCCCTAGGCTGTGTATTTCTAAACACGTTCATTCTCATTTTCAAAAATTAAAAGTATAACGACCCAGATATTTTAACGATTTTTATAACGTAATTAACTGAATTTTTATTGAAAATAAATCAATTGAATTTGATAATGAAAATCTAATATTTGGTATGCGGTTATTTAAACATAGTAAGTATCAGATTTTTTTGGAAAATTTGAAAGTTGGTTCTGTTGTGTAATTTTCAATTTCAATTTCAATCAGTTAATTTGATGAAAATAAAATATTTTTGAAATATGAATATTTTCATATAATAATTTTTTTTACTATGTTCTGAATGAGACGTCATATTTCGTTTCGCCAAATTTGAACTGCTCTAGCTCAATTTATCTTATTTTCGGCGTTTTAGCAGCAGTTTGGCAGCGAATATCAACTATTGATAGGATAATAATTCTGCTGATATTTGTATACCATTATGTTCATCTCGACATGCTGATCTTTGCAGTATATTTAATTGTGTGTTTCGGCATCCGATACATGGCGAAATCTACAGAACGGTTAGACGTATCGGTACCTGTTTCGAACCTTTTGATTTTTCACTGTGACCTTTCATTTGTCTACTTGTTGAAGCCTTTATTATTTTAAATAATAAATATTGATCTTTGTCATTCCTATTGTGTTTGCCGGTTCATAATTTTATCTGGTTCGTTGCTTACTCTCTGGTTCATTTGAAAAGAAAGTAATATAATTTTGTATATTATATAGCATATATTCCTTAAGCCTTTTTAGATCTGCACGTTTCCTCTTCTCAACCCATTATCTCTCACATTTTCTCCACTGCCATCATCTTATTCCTTACAGCTGGGTGCTCTTCTTCGCCCTCTTTTCTTTTTGGTCGTGCCCTATGCCTACTGTATTCCTTGCACTCGCCTTGTTCCATCTCCACTGTATGCCCATGCCCATGCACGAATGATGCAGCGGAAATATACGATTGACGATGAAATGAAGATTTTGTGTCAAACTAATCGATGAACGATTAGATGAAGCAAAATAAATCGATGGATTGAAAAATACCCAAATGCCCAAATTCGTTGATCTCGAAAGATACCGAATTCTAGCTATTTTCGACACGTTGATCGCGCACGATACCGTGAGAGAAGATCTACAATTCTTCGAACGTTGATCAAGCGCACTTGATACCGTGAATTGGCTTCAACAATCGTTGATTCAAGCGCACTCGAATACCGAAAGTGGAGATAGGAGATCACACTCAACTACCAATTTCAAAAGAGGCACAAAGCACTCAAACAAGGTTTCATTCCAAAAATCAACACCAACAAATGACCACACCACCCCTATTTATAGAGTACAACTCCACTCAACAGCACACTAGGTCGTTCACGACCTTACAACACACACGACCTAAAACAGGAAGCGACCTACGACCTAACTAAGGTCGTTAACGACTTAACACTTCACGAGTTACAACAGAAACAACAAATCACATATTTACAATCAGTGAGCGACTCAACAAATAACGACCTAAACGACATACCCATATATACATAACAATACAACCACACGATCTACGACCCAAAACAAATAACGCTGCTTCAGGCTTCAGCGACCTAAGGATCTTCATGCGACCTAGCCATGGAGTGACCTATCTTCAACAGCAATTTTAGAGAGTGAGCAACCTAAGAAAGCGGCTTAAGGAATAGCACATAAGTACATCTGCGACCTAACCATAGGTCGTAACTCGTTGACGCGACCTAAACATAGGTCGTAACTCGTCTTGGTTGACACTTAAAAGGTCGGAGCGACCTAAAGACACGTACATTAGATTGCTTAGTTCGCAAGGCCGCTTAAACTTCTGATTGCTCAACCCATTAACTCGTATGCGACCTTCACTTGGTCGTATGCAACCTAAGGCTCCTCCTCTTGAACAACTCGAACTCATTGACTTTGTGGATTGCACTGTTTTGTCTTTAGGCTGGGCTGCATCATCCTCCCCGGGTTGGGGAAAATCCGTCCTCGAATTTAAAAGTTCTTCCCCATTGGATTGTTCACTTCCATAATAAGGTATAAGATGTTTAACATTAAACACGTCAGAAGTGTACACATCCTCCGGCAGCTTCAACCTCTAAGAATTTTCATTGATCCGTTTCACAATCTTTACAGGACCAATCTTTGGAGCTTTAAGTTTATTGTATGTTCCCACAGGAAAACGATCCCTCGTTAGTACGGCATATACTAAATTTCCTTCATTAAATTCAACACTTCTTCGCTTCAGATCCGCAGAACATTTGTACTTCTCATTCATCTTCTCCAATCGTTCCCGAACGATTCTATGGCATTCTGTCAACCCATCAACGAAATCAGCAGCCCGCTTAACTATGCCATTCGGTTGTGGCACTATCGTTAAATCCAACGGCCCCTTTGGCAAGCTTGAATATACAATCTGAAATGGACTGAACCCCATACTACGGTTGGTAGCATGATTATGAGCAAACTCTGCTTGACATAACTTCACATCCCAGCTCTTCAGATTATCCTTCATGAGACACCGTAATAAATTTCCCAGCGATCTATTCACAACTTCAGTTTGTCCATCAGTTTGCGGATGATAAGCACTACTGAAATTCAGCTTCGTTCTCACCATCTTCCACAAACTTAGCCAGAAATGATTCAGAAATCTGGTATCCCTGTCGGAAACTATAGATTCTGGTAAACCATGCAAGCGATAGATTTCTCTAAAGAACAACTGTGCCACATGGACTGCGTCTGCCGTCTTCTTACAAGCAACAAAATGTACTATCTTCGAGAAACGGTCCACCACAACATATATAGAGTCATTTCCCTGTTGAGTCCTCGGCAAACCCAACACAAAATCCATGCTTATATCTACCCACGGTTTTGTAGGAACAGGTAAAGGCATATGCAATCCCACATTTGTAGCTGTCCCTTTCGAAATTTGACAAACATGACTTCTACACACAAACTTTTCAACTTCCCGCCTCATCAAGGGCCAATAGTAGATTGAGAAATCAACTGCAATGTGCGATCCCGTCCAACATGTCCTTCTTCATGCAACTCTTTTACAATTTTCATTCTCAAGATGCAATTTGGTACGCATAATCGATTCCCCTTGAATAAGAATCCATCTACCAACAAGAACTCATTAGTACTCCCATCCTTGACTTTCTCAACAATCTTCATAAAGTAAGGATCTTCTTTAAACAATTCTGGCAATAGTTCAAATCCTGTAACTTCAACCTTCATCGTTGTCAACAAATGATTCCTCCTGCTCAAAGCATCAGCTACACGATTCGTCACCCCTGACTTATGTTTCACAACAAAAGTAAACTACTGTAGATACACGACCCATGAAGCGTGCCTAGCTGAAATTTTGTCCTGCCCCTGCAAATGCTTCAATGCTTCGTGATCCGTATAAAGAACAAACTCTTTCTGAAACAGATAATGTCTCCAGTGCTTCACAGCTTGAACAGTTGCGTAAAATTCCATGTCATAAGTACTATATCTCAACTTGGCTCCAGACAATTTCTCACTGAAATAAGCAACTGGTCTTCCCTTCTGACTCAATACTCCACCAGTCCCAACCTTTGAAGCATCAGTGTGCAACTCAAACAACAACTGAAAATCCGGCAAAACTAGAATTGGTGTTGACGTCAAAAGTGTCTTAACCTTCTCAAAAGCTAACTCTGCTTCCTCTGTCCACACGAACTTCTTTCCCTTCATGCAACCGGTTACAGGTGCCATTACACTGCTAAAATGTAGAATGAATCTTCAATAAAAAGATATCAACCCATGAAAACTCCTCACTTCAGTAATTGTCTTGGGTTGTGGCCAACTTATGACAGCTTCCACTTTACTTTCATCCACTTTAATACCCTCCTTTAATAGGACATACCCTAGAAACAAAACACTGTGCGTCATGAACACACACTTCTTTGCTGCTGCATAGAATTGCTCCCGTCGTAGAATAAACAGCACTTCTCGCAAATGTTGGATATGCTCTTCCATACTCCCACTATAGATCAAAATATCGTCAAAGTAAACTACTACGAACTTCCCAATGATTGGTCTGAAAATCTGGTTCATCACCCTCATGAAAGTACTTGGAGCGTTTGACAATCCAAATGGCATAACCAGCCATTCGTATAGACCTTCTCTAGTTTTAAAAGCAGTCTTCCACTCATCACCCGGTCTAATACGAATCTGATGGTATCCACTCTTCAAGTCGATCTTTGAGAATACAACAGCCCCACTCAACTGATCAATCAAATCATCAAACCTCAGCATAGGAAACCTGTATCTCACTGTGATCTTGTTTAGAGCCCGACTGTCCATACACATCCTCCACGAACCATCCTTCTTCGGCACCAATAAAGCTGGCACTGCACAAGGACTCAAGCTCTCCTGAACACGCCCTTGTTCTAACAACTCCTCCACCTGCCTTCTCAGTTCCTCATGCTTCTTAGGACTCATCCTGTAATGTGGCCTGTGAGGTAATACTGCTCCTGGAACAAGATCGATCTGATGTTGAATGTCCCTCAACGGTGGTAGCTCCTTTGGCAACTCTTTAGGAAACACGTCTTTAAATTCCTCCAATACTGGCTTTACTTCATCTGGAACTTCAACAGATTCAGTAGCTTCATGTCCAATCAACAAGAACACCTCTGGACTCTCCTCTACTTCTTCAATAAACTCCTTCAAAGTCAATAAAGTCTTCAGCTCCTCAATCTCTTCTGATTTGCTCTCTCCTTGCTGTCTCTTCTTCGGAACTAAAATGATCTTAGTATTCTCAAACATAAAGCTATAGCTATTGGTTCGACCATCATGCTGCATTGCTCGGTCATACTGCCATGGTCTTCCCAAAAGCAAGTGACAAATATCCATCTCCACTACATCACACCAGATCTCATCTTTGTACTTCTTCCCAATAGAAAATGGAACATGAACTCGCCTGTCCACCTTCACCTCTCCTCCTTTTCTTAACCATGCTAACTCGTAAGGATTTGGATGCTTCTCCATCTTCAACTTCAATTTTGTCACAGCTTCGGTAGAAATGATATTGTCACAACTTCCCGCGTCAATCACAAATTTACATACCTTCCCCAGTATAGTGCATGTCGACTTAAAAATATTACTTCTCAACCAACTAGCCTCTTCCTCTTGCTTTGGTGTTAAACAAGATCTCCTCATCATAAGATTACATCCTTCGTCTCCCGACGCGATATCCTGTTCATCCTCCTCAACTGGACTAGAATAACCTTCACCAACATCCTCACCTACTACTTCAGCAATCATTGTTCGCTTCTTCGGCTTCGGACATTCATTACTTTTGTGACCCACTTCTTGGCAATTAAAGCATTTGATATTGTTGTTGACCTTTGCCTTTGCAACGTCATTCACAACTGGTTTACTGACAGCTTTAGAAACATTGGAACTCCCACTAGCACCCTTGTTCCGAGTATTGGAACTTGGAAACACACCACCTCCTCGTCTTCCCTGCTTCTCCCAAGCCAACGCTTTCTGGTGCGCTTTAGCTACAGATCTAGGATCAAACATATTCACCATATCTTGAATCTGCATTCTCAATCCTCCAACAAACCTAGCAGTCAATTGTTCCTCTGTCTCCATGATATCATTCCTGGCAATCAGTTGATAAAATTCATCAGCATAATCATTAACAGTCTTCGTCCCTTGCCTCAGATTCTGCAACCTCTAATGCATGAGTGATTGATAATTGTAAGGCAAGAATGTAGCCTTCATCAGTTTCTTCATCTTCTCCCATGATTCAATCTTTGACTTCCCCATTCTCTCCCGCGTAAGTTTAGTTTGCTGCCACCATGCTAAAGCTCTCCCTCTCAACCTTGTAGCTACTAACTTAACTCTTCCATGCTCAGGAACTTCTTTGAAGTCAAAAATCTCTTCAACATTAGACAACCAATCCAGAAATTCTTCTGCTACCATTCCCCCTTTGAATTCCGGAATTTCCATTTTCATTCCCGATTCCCATCTACGGTCATTTTCATATTCTCTAGCTCGACTCTACACTTGACCTCGATCTCGGTAATGAACACTTCCTCTATCACCATCCAACTCCTCATCAAAATCTGATGTATATCGATGTCGATCACGACCACCAACATCTCTACTACCACCACTTCTTCGATCTACATTCCTATCACAATCGTCAACATTTCTACGATCATGACCTTCTCTTCTCGCCCGATTTGAATGTGGTGAAACTCTACTTCCACCATGGTTCTATTCAGGTGAAACTCTTCTTTTACTTTGATTCATTTCAAGCATCATTCTCTCTAATCGACCAATTCCTTCAACAAACTTCACATTGAACTTTTCACTCATTCGTTGCTCCAATTGTTCAGCATCTTCTCTTCTATACATATCAGCAACGTTTTGAGGACGGTTAGCTCTTCTCGGAAGCATGATTGAATCAATCACAAATACTTCAACAATTCAAACACAAACTTCAAAAACTTCAACTCAAATCTCTCAGCCTGACTTTACAAAAATAAACTTCAACAAATGATATCAAATGATGCTTCAATTCTCGGCTTGAACAACAAAGTGATGCTCGGCCTACACTTCAAACTCTTCTTCAAAAATTCAAACACTTTCCGAACTTTGATCCAAAATGATATGGATCGAAAACTCCCAACTTGTTACAACTTCACGATGAACACGATGAACACCAAACTTCAAATACTTCTACTTGGCTCCAAGACTCGGCTTAGCTATGATTGGCTAAGTCTAGCTCTGATACCAAACTGATGCAGCGGAAATATACGATTGACGACGAAATGAAGATTTCGTGTCAAACTAATCGATGAACGATTAGATGAAGCAAAATAAATTGATGGATTGAAAAATACCCAAATGCCCAAATTCGTTGATCTCGAAAGATATCGAATTCTAGCTATCTTCGACAGGTTGATCGCGCACGATACCGTGAGAGAAGATCTACAATTCTTCGAACGTTGATCAAGCGCACTTGATACCGTGAATTGGCTTCAACAATCGTTGATTCGAGCGCACTCAAATACCGAAAGTGGAGATTGGAGATCACACTCAACTACCAATTTCAAAAGAGGCACAAAGTGCTCAAACAATGTTTCATTCCAAAAATCAACACCAACAAATGACCACACCACCCCTATTTATAGAGTACAACTCCACTCAACAGCACACTAGGTCGTACACGACCTTACAACACACACGACCTAAAATAGGAAGCGACCTACGACCTAACTAAGGTCGTTAACGACTTAACACTTCACGAGTTACAACAAAAACAACACATCACATATTTACAATCAGTGAGCGACTCAACAAATAACGACCTAAACGACATACCCATATATACTTAACAATACAACCACACGATCTACGACCCAAAACAAATAACGCTACTTCAGGCTCAGCGACCTAAGGATCTTCATGCGACCTAGCCATGGAGTGACCTATCTTCAACAGCAATTTTAGAGAGTGAGCGACCTAAGAAAGCGGCTTAAGGAATAGAACATAAGTACATCTGCGACCTAACCATAGGTCGTAACTCATTGACGCGACCTAAACATATGTCGTAACTCGTCCTGGTTAACACTTGAAAGGTCGGAGCGACCTAAAGATATGTACATTAGATTGCTTAGTTCACAAGGCCGCTTAAATGTTTGATTGCTCAACCCATTAACTCGTGTGCAACCTTCACTAATGCGACCTAAGGCTCCTCCTCTTGAACAACTCGAACTCATTGACTTTGTGGATTGCACTGTTTCGTCTTTAGGCTGGGCTGCATCAACGAACAGCCTCTTCACGTGTATAGTCCATAATTTTTCCAAATCCAGCATCCCATCGCCATACACACATCCTCCCACCACCTATCAGCATAGGTCATCCCTGTCAAACCCGACTTCGGCATCAACCCGACCACCATTTCCCACCTCGCAGCCCTCATTCCATCCGCCATCACCAACCGGCTGCCCTCCACCCACATACATCCCTTCAACCTCTAACCCTATGTCTCCGCGTCATCCGCTCGCCTTCCTTCGAATCCCGAGCACGGCCCTCCACACGATGACTTATGGGCCATCATTCCACCTGAGTTCGCAATGCGATACCGTTGACTTACCACTTGATCACTGTCAGCCTGAGCCTATGCCAACCATCACCTGCCCACACGCCAGTGATCCTTCCACCGTACTCATCCAAAATATGAGCCTAGCGCATGGCCTTGTTCCACCATCAATCTCCACTTGCCAAAAATGTCCCAGCCCACTATCAGCCTCGCCACAGAGTACATCACCAAACCCCAGCCATGTCGACAGCCTGGAGCATCACAGTCTTGCCCGGCAACCACCACTCCCCTTTGCCAAGCAGTGAGGAGTTGCATTTGTGAGGTTGTTCCTTTAGGGTATTCTGCAGTCTGATGATAAGAATTCTTAGCCAGAGATTTTGCTTGTCTTCCTTTAGCCTTCTCTTTTTAAATAAATCAAAGGTGTATGTATATATTTTAAAGTATTTTATTTTAATTTATGTTTGTATTTTCAAAATAGATTTTGTAATAATATATATATATATATTTATATATGTATATGTATATGTATACGTACATATTATATTTAAAAACGTATTTGAGAATTGAAAGGAAATATATGTTTAAGAAATGATGATTTTGAAATGTATATATATATATATATGTATATATATATTTAATATATGTTTAAATTAAATATTGATTTGAAAATATTTGTTTTTAAATATTTATTTTATACATGTAACAATTTTATTTTAAATATGTGTTTTCAAATTGAATATTGATTTTTAGAAAGAAGTTAAAGTAATATTTACTTTTTCGGTTTATATCAAGCTATCTTTGATTTGTTTTCATCAATTCCAAGCTATCAACTTTGCTCATAGAATTCGTGTTCATCATGACGTGCTTTCGAATTTGTGCTTAGGTTGTCGCATCTAGCTCTTGTTATTCTAGCCTTGAAATATGAGCAATCACTCACGACTAACATTCTTATATTTAGGAAATTTATTTAACATGAAATGGCGATTGAAATATGTTGTTAAAATTGAATTGTCAATTATTCAACTGCCAAATATGATATGCCATTATCTATAATTGTTTACCTATGACATATTACACCGTAACATGTTGTATATATATTATATTTATTGTTAATGATGATATATGCCTACTATTCATATGTATGTCATTTTATATTATTATTATTATATTGTTCTCATACTGCAAGTTCCCTATTAGTTAGGAATTCCTTATGGGTTGAAATGATACATACCCGAACGATCTTATAGATTAGGAGAAAATCGTTACAAGTTGAAATGATAAACCTAAGAGATTTTCATTGATGTTGAAATTTTGGGATTGCAGGTTTAAATGGTATATGCCCGTTAAATACTAAAGTTAAATTGCAGATTGAAATGATAAATATCCGTATCACATGACCATATGATTGAAAATTATATACGAACACCGTTGGTCTATATTTTGAAAATGATCTCCAAATTTTTGAAAGGAAATATATGGGTTTTAATAAAGTTGATTTCAAAATATAATATAAAGGTTTTATTTTAAATTTTAATATGTCTGTAATTTAAATTTTAAATTATATGTTTTGGAAATTTTAATGATTATAAATTAAAGTTTTAAAATGTAAATTATAAATTTTTACTTATAGTTTTATTATTTTCAAATATGTATAAAATAAGATTTAAGATAGATTTAATAATAATAAGATTTAATTTAGTAATAATTAATATAATAAAAAATTTTGAGAATTTAATTTAACTTAATATGTATATATATAATATGTTTAACATATTTATTTAAATTTTATATTAATATTGTGAAAATAGATTTTGTAATAACTTTAATAAATTAAGGTTGGAAAGATGAATTGAAATTGATTTGAAGTTATAACTGTTAAGGATTGTATTTAAATAAAATTGATGTGGAACTTATTGATTTGAGATTTTAAAGATATGATTTTATACCTTAATAACATGATTTTGATTAAAGGTGATTAAACAAATATTTCAAATTTAAATAAAATTGGATTGAATATTAAATTTTTATTTAAATTTGAACTAGAAATAGTATTTAATTATTTATAAAAGGCGATTAAGTGAATATTTCAGAATTAAATAAATTTAAGCTAGATATTTAGTATTTTAAGTTTGATTTAAATTTGTAATTTGAGATTTTATTTAAATGGTTATTAAAGATGATTAAGTGGGTATCATCAAATTTAAACAAAAATTTAAGTTGAATTTTGAAATATAAATGAAACTTATCAAATAGAGTTATTGTAAATGTTTAAATTGGAAATGGTTTTAAAATTGTAGTTTAAACTTGGATTTAAAATCAATATAAGTATAAATGGTTTTAATGAAATTATAAGCGAACCTTTGACCACTTTAATTGAAATTGTTGAACTAAGATTGATTTAAATTGAAGTTTGGACTAAAGTCGATTTGAATTGATTTGCGAAATTTGAAGAAACTATTCTTATTATCACTATTTTCATCTATATCCTATTTTTAAATATAAAAACTATTTTTAATTTATAACTATTTCAAACCATAAGAACCCTTTCAATATTTAAACGGTTAAGTTGGAACTGTTATGGTTCAGATTTAATGGATTTAAATGCGAATATTTTGATATAATAGTTTAAACTATTTTGTCATTATGATTTTAGAAGTGATGTGATTTCAAAAGTGAATATGATTTCGAAAGTGATATTATTTTTGAAATAAATATGATATTTTGATATAAAATGATTATAAAAGTGATTTTTAAAGTGACCAAGGTGTCAAATAAGCGTTCAATTGTTAAAGAGACCGATATCGAATATTGTCATACTCTATACTAATACCGAAAACCACTTTAACAACTTTGTATGTGGTGGAGATTCTAAAACAAAGTAGGATAGTTTGACAATGATTCTACATGAGGTATTAACGCAGTCCTGACTCCTGCGAGTCAGCTTGATGTGGCTAAAACAGGAGCCACGCCGGGCTAAGTGAGATCACACCTCCGATTGGGCACATTTCTTCGATACCATTCCATTACTTCGTGATTTGATTGAACGCACCTTTGATTTTGGAGTGTGTTTCGAGGTGGGTGGTAGTAGCCGCTATGCGTTACCACCAGTTCGGATCCGTAAAAGGTAGAATCCTACCCTAACATTGCCTTGCATGCCTTATCACGTCCTCTACGACTTTGTTTTGTACTGCCCTCTGGGTAAACCACCGATTTGGTGGAGCTTACAGTAATGCATAGACTATGGGAATATATAAAATGCGTTAGAAGGGTATGGGTAATGCCTTAAGCTATTTTAATACTTTACTTTACTGATAAACATATTATAATCACGCATATTACTACATAGTAGATAGTTCAACGGATCCTTAGAAGATAGAAATCCAAAACATCTTTTAAGTTATATTATATTTCTCTTGGATTTCATTTGAGTTGATTTACTAGTATAAGAATGTTAATCCTAACTCGAGTGTTTTGTGTTTTGCTTTACGCTCGGGTCAGATTGAGTGTCACAGCATTTGAGACTCGCCTTTGGAGCTAGGCGCTTTATTGGAAGATCTGTCTTCATCTATCCGACCTTAAGTTTATTCCAGTTATTGATGTTCAGACTTGTCGTTTGTTTGTACTAGAGACTACTCTGCATTTGAGATTTCTGTTGTATTTTATTTCAAACTCTATTGTTTGTATATTAGCTTCATGAACTACTATTTATCTATTCTGCTACTTATTCTGTATTACTCTATTTCTGTGATTCTGTGGTTGATTTATTTACTGTGTATGCTAAGTTTTGCCAAATATAAATTAACAATTTGTTGTTTTGAGCAATTCAAGTCTAAAATGAGTGGATAACTGTCAATTTGAATGATTCGAAATGCTAAGTTTTTTCAGAAAAGCTTGGCCGGCCACCATTAACGAAGGAAGAAGAAGAGGAAACAAAAGAGAAGCTTAAGTAAAGCAAATTCAAATCAAACTCATTCAAATCTCAATCTCCTTAATCATTAAAGTAAAAGGTGAATAATGTTTACATCTTTAAAACTTTTATGGTTTCGGCTTTAAGATTAACCTGAATTATCTTGCAAAGATTTGCCATGTGATTGAATGATAACAAGATTATATATACATATTGATGATTTATATATGGTCATATAGATTTTATGATATGTTTGAGACAAAACCCTGTTAAATGACATCCATTAGCCTTGCGAATTTTTATGACGATCTAAAATATTATTTTAGAGATGGGTCTTGATTTTCAGAATTTTCAGAATTTTTGTAGAATTGTTGTGAATTTTCTAAGGAAGTAAAGGTTAATTTGGATTTAAAATGATTTATGGGGATAATAATTATAGTTCGGATTCAAAAAAATTATATGTTAAAGAGAACATATTATTTGATTTTTTGGATTTCTTCTAGAATTTTTCAAGGTGTTTTAATAGTTATATAAAATTATTTAAGGTATGAGACTTAAATGTTTTATGTAATTATAAAGGAGAAAAAGGCTTTTTTAAAATTATTCAAATTTCTATATAAGGAAAGTCAGCAGCACTTTTGAATATAAAATTCTGGCAACCAATCAAATTTGGACAAACAAGGCTGGTGGGGTACAAAAGAACTGTTTTAAAGTATAAGTAAATAGTTTTTCTTCTATTTCAACCCTTTCGGCAGAGCTTCCGCCTTAATAATAGACCTTCTGACAAGGTCAAAAGGTATCAAACCTTTCGCTTAGGTCAAATATCCAGGCACAAGGTATCAATCAATTGGTATGTAGTGAATTGAAAGAGGTCGAAAGGTTTAGGGACTAAAGGTTATAGCTTTTGAAAGAGATGGAGTTTTGTTTTGGTTTAAAGAAAATACGCCTACTAGCTTTCGAAATTGTCAAAAAGGTTTAAAAGAAAACGGTTTCGATTGGTTTGGTTTCTTGTTTTAAATGAAACCTTCCGACAAGGTCGAAAGGTATAGCTTTCGACAGGGCCGAAAGCATAGTTGCCGCTTCCTAACATTTCGACATAGATGGAGTCAAAGGTTATCTTTTATTTTCTAAAACTTATCGCCTCTCTCCGTTGATATAGAAGGGTTGCTTCCAACACCAACACTTCATTATTTTCGAATGATTTTGAAAGGTTTACAAAGGTTTCGAAGCTGTTGCTTTCGACTCCAATGTTTTTCTGATCCTTTTGCATAATCCAAATGATTTAAGTCGAAACGTTTTAAAGGTTTTAAAGTAGTTAATTATGATTGGTTTCGAAAGATTTTCCACCAGTTTTGAATTGAACCCAATGTCTTCGAAAGGTTCTGAGTTATAATACTTTCGAAAGGTCTATTATATAGGGGAAGTACCCCAGGCTTTCGACAAAGTCGAAAGGTGCCGACAAGGTCGAAAGGTGAAACTTTCCGACAAGGTCGAAAGGTATGGTTTTGCAATGTTTTCAAATGACTATGGTTTAAAGGATTTAATAGGGTGGATGTCATTTTTTTAAAGCTTGTAAAAGGAAGGCTTTTAAGAGGTTTAGAAGGAGTCACCTTCAATTATTTAGAAAGGTTTATTAAAGGATATGAAGGAGTTACCTTCAATACTTTCGAAGGGTTTTGTAAATAGTTTTGAAGGGGTTGCCCTCTATGTTTTCTAAAGATTATTTAAAAGGTTTTAAACAAAGGTTTCGAATATAAAAACTAGCACTACAAGAAAAACCATTTACTGGCGTTTTATCATAAATACAACCAAAAATATTTTTCCCAAAATATGTTTCGTGAGTAAAAAAGAAATTCCCGCTCCTTAGAAAACTTTTTCCGCCTAGCCAAGAATAAATGTGACCAGTCATTGTTTTCCATCTCACGTATACTTAGAAAACTCTCTCCCCATTTCGATCTACTTCTGCAGAAATTTTTCCCCTATTCAATCCTCGCGGTAGCCAGCAATCGCTCAAATATCATCAACTGAAGATCAAATTCCCCTTTTCATCGTCCACTCCATCCTTGCTCAATGTCCTCGCGGCATTACTCAACATCCTCATGGTAGCCAACAATCGCTTAGGTATATTTAGGTACGAATCGTCTAAATCGATTTTGCGATTCTATTTTGATTTAACCCTAATTTGCATGCATCGTATATTCGAATTTCTGCTTAGTTTGTAACTGAAATTGTTGATTCAACTCTAATAACGAAGATCTTTTATTCAACCATAGTTTACACCTTTATATATTTATGTTTTTTTATTAAATGAATAAAAGCTTGGCTATGTCCAGGGTTAAACTGTGTAATTGTTTTACCATTTTAACCGAAGTACAAATTTTGTACACCAAGTACGAATAATCACAAAATTGAATTATGTAAGATATTGAATATCAACATATCCGGACATGAAAAGTCTGGCTACACTCATGATTTTGTCAAAATTATTTGTAATACTAGACTCCAATTTGGAAAATTAGAACAGTTGTGAATTGTAAAGTAATACATAATCTTTTGCCTTCATATGTTAAGACTTTGAGAGAGACATGATAGTTGAGTAAGTCTAATTAAAGGAGTTGCATGATCCATACGTTTACCAATATGTTAATATGCAATTAATATAACTTACATCATGGAGAAAGTCATCAATAAGTGTCTTCATCATGTCTTTTTTCCTATAATTAAAAAAAAAGCAGGTAAACGGCAAATGGCAAGTGGCTTTGCATGAAACCTGGAAGTAGTCGGCAAATATAAATCAAAAAAAGGGATGCATGTTGCATCTATTTATATGATGTAAGGTTTTACATAGATTCCATATGGGTCACTTTAGGTGTTACGGCCTGCATAACTTCAAGCAATGCCTTCTAAACAAAAAATCAGTTTCTTTCTTTTATCTATAGTTGCAATTATTTAATGCATATGTAATCAAGTTTGTTATCCGGAAAGTAACCATCTGATCACACTCCTCATCTTTGTCACTTTCAACTAGTTTCCATTTAGCTGACTTTTATAATTTTGCATCAAGGACATAGTAGTTTTACATAAGTCAGATTTAGTAGTTTCAGAGCTTGAAAAATTGTTTGTTTTATTAGTCATATTGTTTGTCTTCGACTATAAATTTAATTGATTTAGACTCTTTATATATTTTATGGCCTGCGTATTTAAGTCTCATTTTTCTAGCCATGGTGTAGATCAATTTTATTGCCTGTGTAATAAAATTCTATGCTATAGCACTGCGTTGTTTTGACCATAACCTTCAAACCATTTATAGCCTGTGTAATAGGAATTAAAAAAATGCTTATTTGATAGCACCAGCAATATACGTAACCAGCTTTACAACTGTTCCTAAAGCAGCAAAAAAACCTATTACCTTGTTTTCAAATATCGAATTTGTTAGAAGTTACACTTCGAAATACCATATTCATTCACTGGATGAACTAATTTTTCAGTAAAACCTACATGTATGAAATCACTTACACTTGTTCATAAATAACAAAAATTCATTGAAACGTCATTGAACAAAGTTTTATTTGGCTAATCTTTAGAATAATTGGGTGGCCCGATATTAAGAAGTACTATTAACGTAGTAACTTATTTTTTAAAAAAATTAGCATCAGACATAGGAAGAGGAGGTGTCACCAATTTCCCTATCAAAGATTGGGAATCTTGGTCTAGTTCATTGTCTGTTATGTATTTGTAATGGAATAGCCCATAATTATTGGTTTTTTGAACTAAAATAACTAGAATTATAGCATGAAAATTTTCATCTGATAGTTTTGAACTAATGCTTTTCTATTCCTGTTTTCAATTGTTCAGTTGGTACTTGAAGAATTAAAGTCAGCAAATTTGGCTCTATAACTATCTCACATCATCGCTTATCTTCGAGGATTTCCAGGCCCTCATTCTGTTCATCATGAAATCATGTATTTTTTAATATATTAAAACTTTGCATGGTAATTGTATATATACTTTACCGTGTTGAAAATAATAAAATGTGCCTGATAAAAAAAAAGTTGCATGCATACAGATGATCAACACTGCATAAAATTAAGTGTATGTCTTGTTCGATTAACTATTTAATAACCTACTTGAATAAATTTACACCATATTTATTGTTATATTTCTTGTTTCTTTTTTAATTTGTTTACTTCACCCTTTTTGCATCTGATCTGGTCTATATTTGTTTTAAAATAACTCAAGATTTCGTTTGTAATGAGGTGTGGATGTAACAAAGAAATCGGTTGCCTTGGATATGTTTTACTGATTAAGTTATTTTCAATCAGGATGCTTCTATTAACAAAACAACTTGGATGCATATCCTATTCATAAAGTCTATGTTTATGAGTACTCAATGTTCATAAAATAATGCATATCCTGTTCTACTAGTTTGTTGCCAATGAAGCACGAATCTTCTGTGAATAACATGATAAACAAGAAAAAAATATTTTACCATATTTTAAGTTGTGTGAGAGAATCTGTACTGTTTGCTTCATATTTCTACTTATCTTCTTCTTGCTTCCTCGGTTGTTTCTAATTACCTATTTCAGTCTTACTTTGCCACCTGATTACTGATTGATAAGATTTATTTTAAAAGTAACCAAATGACAAGATTATGATCAGATTGAATTTTGTTTTGGATGAATGGCTATTGATAAATCTATTTAATTATTTGAGTACACACTTCAAAACAAGTAAGTTGGCCAAATAATATAAACTCGTAGCATTATTACGTATAAGCTCATGCAACTCATGTTAGTTTAAAACGTTTCTTTTTATATATAGACAAAAAATTGATGACTGCATTCTTGGAAATTACAGTTATTGAGAGCCATTCTTGTTTAACCATTTTGGTTTTACTAGTGAAATTAGTTAAACCGTTTACTATTCTATTTTTAATATGTATTTATGGGTCCAATTTTATTCATTAGCCTACTACAGTTTGTCCTGGATGGTATATATTTTTCTCATCCGCATAGTCAAAGAACTGATTTTCAAATCATGACCTAGAGCTAGAAAAGGATTGAACTTGCTTAACATGACTACTCTATAACATTTTTTTGTTTATACATATATACTACGTTAATTTTTGCATGTTAACATACAAGGTCTAGTAAGTTCTACATTAATGTATTAAAAAAGAATATTGATCTGATTACAAAAAATTAATTTTGTTAATTAATTTGTTCGTTATATTGTTTAAGATATAAAATTAACTTCAAGAATACTTTGAAATATAACGTTAAAAAGATTCAAAGATCATGTATCTGCAAACTAATTATTGGGTCCAGATTCCTCCAGCGAGTAGATGGTAAATAAGGAAATTTTTAATTATCTCATGTTTTGTTTCATTTGCAGAAAATAGATGTGTCCAAGCTCTGTACGTACTCACAACCAGAAAAAGACCGATGAGGAATCCCGGTTCGTTATATTGTTTAAGATATAAAATTAACTTCAAGAATACTTCGAAATATAACGTTAAAAAGATTCAAAGATCAGGGTCCAGATTCCTCTAGCGAGTAGATGGTAAATAAGGAAATTTTTAATTATCTCATATTTTGTTTCATTTGCAGAAAATAGATGTTTCCAAGCTCTGTACGTACTCGCAACCAGAAAAAGACCGATGAGGAATCCCGGAAGTATAATTCAAAGCGGAAGTATAATTCAAAGCGGAAGTATAAGATTCCAGCCGGTGCTTGTAGTGAAGGCCAAAAACGAGCAGTCAATGCTAAGAAGCAAGCCAGTGTTTGCAATGAAGACAAAGAATAAGCACTACACGATAACCCTTCTGACCCAAATAGTGAAAGGGCTTTGTTAGATAAAGAAGTCACAAATGATGAAAGGGCTTTGTTAGATGAAGAAGAACCCCGCTTAGACAATGAAATTCTTCTTGACCAGACAGATGCTGCTGAGGTGGAAATTGAGAGAGCAAGTGATGATGAAACCGCAAGTTCGTCTTGGAAAATAGGCAGTAGAGGTCAAACAAATGCAAAAAAACTTCCGCTAAATAGTCATGATCGAATTGAAGATGAGTTCAATGATATAGGCGTACCAATAGGGTCAGGGTCGGTATATTTATCCTCTTTTCTTGGACCGATTGTGCGGGAGCAGGTTCCATCCACACCTGATGATTGGAGGAATCTAAATGAAGAGTTAAAAGTTGTTTTGTGGCGATAGCTTAAGGTATGGAGCATGTTCCCTACTGTATATGCTAGAGAATCTATTTATTAACATTTGTCCATGCTTCTGTCTATATTTATTTTGTAGATTTATCAAGCAACCCATCTTTCTTCTTCTCCTACCACTTACCTTTTAAAGTATAAATCTGGTTATAGTTTTGCCAATTTGCGGTTTTTAAATTGACTATAATAAACAGGAATTTATGTTAAGAAATCCACAGGTTCTAGTAGTTGAATCATGTTGTTTAAACATTTTATCCTGACTTCTATTTAAGAACCTTAATTTGTTAATTTGAATCATCATTAGTACAGGTTCGTATTGTGGGTTATCCTCCGAAATTCAATTGTTCATATTTCTGGTTTTTTAACATTTAATAGATAAATAAATTAGAAATGAATATTCATATTTCACGGAAGGTTCAGAATGACAGAGATATGTGGGTCCGGATGATTATTTCTGAGGCAAAAATGTAAACATGATTTGAATTATGTGTTACAAATCATAATTTGAGTAATCTACTAAAGTACATCATTACGAATTTCCTTGCTTATAAAATTAGTGAATCGTTTTTTGGTAAAATTTCATTGTTTTCTAATTATTATTTTTGATAAAATCAGCTGACTGATGATTTCAAAACAATTATTCTAGACTGCAAATGTTATTCTTTAAAAATTAAACAATGTTGTCATAGATTATTGGATAGAATTAAAAAAATTAAACACCAATATCCCCGCTCACTTGAGATTGAAATCATACCAATTTTGATTTTTAGCGACGTTGCTATCATCTTCAAGAGTACAAATCCTATAGATATATTTTAGGTGTCTAATGTCAGAACCAGGTGATAATTTCATAATTTTCATTCAGATTTCTTAAAAATTTAGAGACCATAAAGTCATATATTCACCAATTCTATACTAGCTTGACAGCATTCTGCTTCACCATAGCATGTTTCTTTATATTCACCTACTGTTAATATCATGTTTTCTACTGTTAATATCATGTTTTCATGTATTGTTGCAGGTTAGATTTAAATTGGAAGAAGAAAGGCAAAGAAAAGCCATATTTCAACAGGTGGGAGTAATTTGGAGATCCTCAAAAAGCAAATTGGTTCGAAAATTAAATAAAGCGGAGAACGAAGAGGAAAAACTTAAACTGAAACCTACCAACATCAAAAACATGAATGAATGGAGAAAGTTTGTGAAGGCCAAAACAAGTCCAGAGTTTAAGGTAACATTAAGATATCTGTAATATGCTTTTGGTTACTAAATTCTAACATATTTCAATATTTCCAGAAACGAAGTGATAAATATTCGACCCTTAGGGTTAAACAAGTTCCACACAAATCTGGTCATAGGGGAATGGGTAGATTGACCGAGGACATGGTTAGTTAGTTAAGTATAGCATTATTTAATATTATTTTATATCTGTCAGTTTATTTGTTTAATGTCTTTCTAAATTTAGGAAAAAGGAAGTCCAAATCCATCGTCCATAACTAGAGCTGATGTTTGGATTAAATCTCACATTAAAAAAATGGTGAACCAGTGGCCGTGGAAGCTGCAAATACTATTGTAAGAATTTTTTATTTTATCGGTATATAAAAAATAATCCGAAACTATGATGATTTTACCATCGTACATTATCTGTATGTATTTATTTATTTATGTAGGCGGAGATTAAAAAATTTGTTAGCCTATCACAGTCCAGCTCGTCACAGAATATCAATGGAGATGCTCTTGCAAATGTATTAGGACAAGATAAACCAGGACGGTTAAGGGCACTGGGAAGGGGCTGCCCCTTAACCAAGCTAGCTGTGGCCCATTCCAGAGATAAACAACTATCTCAATGTCGAGAGGAAATAGCAGAATTGAGGGGTATGGTACATATGCTGGTGGACCAAAACGTAAACTTTTAAAAGTAATTTATTAAGTAGACATTGGGAAAACACTGGGAATAACATTGGGAAAACATTGGGAAAACACTGGGTATAATGGCTTGAGGCAGCAAGTGAACCGAACAACAAGCAACACTTTGTTTTATTGTGAAAATACCAAGCTTGGTCAGACTCTGTTAATTAAGGCCCCATTGTAGCTGCATTGCTCATTGGGAATAACATGTTATAATAATTGGAGACCCTTAAAAAGTTGGAGGCGTGTTAGGTAGTTGTCTAGTGGCCTAGTCCAGGGCCTACCTTTTCAAATGGTTTGTAAGAGAAAAATGTTGAGTCTCATATTCGAGAATTCTTTTCGTTATTTATCGATTATAGCAACTTTGGAATGGGTTACTAAACTCTTTATTAAATGAGTCTATTTATCCGTTGGGATATTCTCTTGTATCATGTCTAAATTTATCTTTAGGCAATAAGAATATTTAAGTTTGTTTATCATAGAATGATATTTGTTTTGGTGTCAACTATATAATAATTTGATGCTTTCTTCCTATTTAAATTAATTATTGATTTCCAGTACTATTTATTTTGGCACATAATTACAATTTACAAAGTTATTTATTCTTATATAGTAGATCAATAAATTCACACTTGCAAATGCAGCTTATTCTCCATCTGCTTTTATTAATAAAATTACAATCATATTATACCCGAGAACATTGTAGCAGAATTAGTTGATGGGCCTTTCATCTTTAGTTTATACCTTCTTTGACTTATTTTGCTGAAGATCATTTTATTGATGGATAAATGTTTTTCTAATATCGTCTGTTCACATAAATCTTTGGCATCCATTTTGAGTATCCAAACAGTATATGTAGTATAGGTGTTCCTGCTTACTTTTCATTTTTTCTCAAATAAAACTCTCAACAAGTTTTGGGTGCACATGTCGTCTTATCACTTGATCACTGTACATAAAAGGTAAGTCTATGATGAACAAGGTTTACTGATGCACCTATAATTTATTGCAAATATGCATAGCATCAAAGTATATATAAAAATACTGTAGTAACTGGAATAACAAAACAGTGCATAACAACTGGTTTTTTGTTATATAATAATTTTGAAAATAATGAACACAGACACACATGTTTGTAAATGATGCTACAACAACTGGTTTTTTGTTATATAATAATTTTGAAAATAATGAACACAGACACACATGTTTGTAAATGATGCTACAACAACTGGTTTTTTGTGTGTACTCTGCCATTCAAACTTGTTGGACTGATTCTAGTGACATTTTAAGTATTGTGCGTATCCACTTCAGTGCTCCTAAGATTAAAATATCATAATATTAGTGCTTTGCTGCAGGGTAAAGAAAGTTTGAAAGAAGGGAGCACACCTGAATTGGTAAAAATAATAATTATATTACTCAAGAAATAACATTTGGATTCTAGTTTTTGATCCAGTAATTGCTATAATTTTCTGTTGAATAATTGTAGAGCAATGACAACGTATGTTCGGTGTTGAATTGGGATGGAACCTCTACAGTTGTTGCCGATGGGAGAGTGTTGTCCATGGACCCAAATGAGGTTGACAATGGCATTCGTCTTGGACCAAATAATGTGAGCGTTATTATAGATTTCATGGAAGAACCAGATGCTTACTTATGGAGGCCTACACCTGAAATGACAGTATTAGCAAACGCTGAGAAAAAGGTAGTAGCATGGCCATTAAATTGCATTAAGAGGGCGCTGCGAGGATAGCTGAATGAAGTCAGTATGGTAAATTTTATAATTCACAATATTTACGTCGGTCTTCTATAAATTTAATTTAGAAATATGTCTTGTACAATATTTTCACTTAATCAATAAACTCTTGATTTACACTTCTCCTTTTTAGAGTATCTGCAGCGCCCAAGACGACAAATGCAAGATTTATGATTGGAATGATGGTGAAGGGGTAGTTGCCGAAGGAAGAATCTATGCCAGAGATCCACAACATCTTGTTAATGGTATTCCACTCGGTCCGGCTGCCTTTGCGATTTGGGTGGCCAATGTAATAAATGAAGATACATATTTGTGGCGACCCACAGTTGATATGTCATGCGTTAGAGACGCAGTTGGTAGGAAAGTAGCATGGCTAAAATCAAAAGTTGAAGTTAATACAGATGCAATTGGTAGGAATGTAAATTGTGTGACTTCTCCCGCGATATCCACACTTGTAATCGCGAAGAAACCACAACAACATGTAAGTAAATATGCTGGAAATATTTTGTAGTTTGCATTTTGTTTCTTCTGTTTGAAATATGCACCACTGTGTTGTTGCATTTTGTATGCTTTGGTTTCTAAAATAAGTAAACAATTTTCAATATGCACTGTTTGAAATATGCACCATTTTTTTCCAGCCAATTGCAAAGCTGACAAAAGATAGTAAATGCAAGTTGATTGACATGGGTGAAACGAACGAAGTAGTGGCTGAAGGAACTATCGCTTAAACTGATCCAATATCAGTGGTCCATTGTCGTCCATTGGGACGTGATGTTGTAAACATTTGGATTGAAATTGTGAGAGTTCCGGATACAGTGCTATGGAGACCTACATTAGAGTTGATGTGCATGGAAGATGCCTTGGGCGTTCCCATAGCTTGGCTGATAGCAAAAGTCATCATGGAACCAAAATGAAAGGCATGCAATTCTTTATGTAATAGAAAACTTCTTGCAAAGTTACCATCATGGATAACCGGTAGCAACAAAATATTTAAACCATCAACTCAAATAATTATAATGCTTAAGTGATTTGAAAAGGGGCTGCCTTCAAAGTTATTTGAAATTTTCCTCTAAATTGCCTCATTATAACCTGCTTGTAGATGTGCAATGAGTTGTTGTACTTGAATGATTTATGTGAATATGCAACAATGTGAATAAGTTAGAATTTATGTTGGAATTTACTATGATCAGGCTTATCAAAATATGGTATTTATGTTGTATATATTAACTGTAATTAGTCAGCGGTTTAATCCAACAGTTTCCATAAGTTATATCGACTAATTGTACGTACTTAAAAGATAATTTATGATCCTAAGTTTCTTGTCATTTTACAGACTAGGACCATATCATATTATTATCCCATATTTTTATCAACAAATGCATCTATCGTTACGAATTTTGGAATCTGTGTTTGGCTATATCCATATGGGTCTGGCAGACTTCTTACACCTACCTAATTTCACTATCTAAAATAATTCATGTATACTTATATTTTCATCTGTGTTCGAGTATATGAAAATCTGTGTTTGAGTATATGAAAATGTACAGGCAGAGATAAAATGTACAAAACATTGATGACAAATCTTCATTTTCATTTTATTCTTGGCCAAAACTAACATGCACATTATTTTAGTTTTCATATTCAGTTGTGCATATTCAGTTGAACACAAGATTGCACATATTCAATTGCGCATAACTTTAGTCTCATTGTTTTCTCAGTATTGATGGTCATGTCATTATTATCTCAGTATTGATTATAACTTGAGTCTCACTGTTGATTATACTTTGTCTACAGGTAGGCGTTTCTGAAGAATGAGCAGTAGCAGCACTAGTTTATCGTACTTGTTAGGTAGTTTGGTTGTTTATTGTACTTGCTTAGTTCAGATGTTTACAGTACTTTACTGCAGCAGTAGCATATTGTTTGTGGTACGTAGTTCGGTTGTGTAAACTTCTATGTACGGTTAACCTTTTGTCTTGAAACTACTGTTCGGTTGTGTAAACTTCTATGTACGGTTAACATATTGTTTATGTTAGTGCTTTTGTTTATGTATTTTGTGGTTTTTAAATGTGTTTATGTTTGAATGTGTATATGTATATGTATTTTGCAGTTGTTTAGTGTGTATGTGTTTATGTATTATGTTCTAAGCTATGAACAAGATTGAACTGGAGGTAATTTATAGGCAGAGCTGGAATATTTTTAGTAGCGTTTCGAAAACGCTCCTAAAAAACGCAACAAAAAATGAAGGGTCGAAGGAGAGCATATATAGTAGCGTTTAATAAATGCGTCTACAGGCTTTGTCAATAAACTGCGTCCTCTATTACAGCGTTTAACAAACGCTACCAAAATATTTTTGAGCAGACTAAGTACATTTTGGTAGCATTTTATACATGCAGCAAAAAAGGAATTTAGTGGCGTTTCATAAACGCTGCAGTAAAACGATTTATAGTAGCGTTGAATAAGTGCAACTAAAAATCAGGTACTTTTAGTCGCGGGCTTTATAACAGCGTTTATCAAAACGCTGCTAAAACTTTTAGTAGCTTTTTTTGAGCGCTACTAAAAATCAAAATTCTTGAAGTGTAGGCAGATAGCCAAAGTGTTTTAAGTTATAAAGGCCGTGAACTTATTATAAAGGATAGACAATCCTTATTGAAAATCATCAATATTATTTTGATTAAAGTATATATAACATAGCAAAAATAGCTTAGAGTAAAGCTAAAGATATATTTTCCTTATATATATATATATATATATATGATTTGAAGGATTAAATCGTTACGAAAAGGTTTTAAGGAAAATTTAAAGAGCAGTTAGCTTAGACATTTTGTAAAGCAGTTAGCTCAGATATTTGAAGGGTAGTTAACCCAAAAGAAAATTTGAGTAATCAGCTCATTTTAAATTTGGACAGTCGGTCCATTTTGAGGGTAGTTAGCCAAGAGAACAGTCAGCCCAGAGGACAGTTAGTCCAAAAAGAGCAGTCAGCTCTGATATGAACATATACTTCATTTGTTAGCATAACGGATCTTGCTAAAATTTTAAGGACGGTTAGTCCACCCTTTTTACCTGTTTTGGGAAGATAGCCCGTTATCTAGCATAAATGATATTCCTATAATCAATTTTAAGACATGTAGTTCAGATTAGAGAAAATAACTCAGAATTTAGAACAGATAGTTCAGATTTTAGACAAATAGTCTATTTCATTTCCTGTTTTGGCATAATGGATATTACTATATTATTATAAAATTAGTTGATTAACCAGTTTTGTTGCATAAAAGGATTTGTAAAATATACGCTTTGAAAAGAGATATTAGTGAGGGTAAACCTGTTCCGCTAAGCAGCGTAGTCTCACTATTTATCGGTAAACTGAGATTTAAAAGATATTATTCATACCAGGATTTAAGTTCGACTCAAACTTTTTATTCCCCCTTAAACTCTCGGGTGCTCAAAATTTGATTTGAGTAGGCTAAGGGTTTAGGTTTTCAAGTTTTAGCAGATTTTGGCGAATAAAGCATCCGAAGACGAGTAGGTGACTGACAGATAGCTAATTTAGGAATTATGTTTAACTTGTTTCCGCTGTGTATTAAGACAGTTATGTCTATATTGCTTTGATCGTCCAAGGAGGCATCTTCGTATGTCGTTCTTGGCATATTGTTGTAAATTATATTTGATCAATACCTGGAATTTCACTTGGGATTTTTTATAACTTATATATGATTTATTTGAAATATAATCACTGAAATTATTGTTTTTGGAAATATGTGATTTTGTTCATATTCAAGTGCTTTTAATATAATGGATACCATTAATACTGCCATATCTCATCACCAGAAGTTAATATTATGGATGACTGCAACATCCACTACGCTTAGCTTTTGGCCTCCAGTTATAGGATGTTACACAATCGTAAGCCAAAATATAAGTACAAGAAAGCATCGCCTCCTGTTCGTCCATCTGTACAGCCACACATGGTCACCTAACTTGATATCCCTAATCTACTCATTTAAGAGTGCCCTAAATAATAGGAAGCAAGGCATAAAATCCCAAGTCAGACAATAGTCTGGTGTGAGTGATAAAAGGTCTCAAAATACTATAGAATTAATATAGTAGGACATAGGGTATGGAAAGCCATACGTGAAATGTCCCTACATCCAAAGAACTAGCATATAACATAAGATATATGCTACTCTATATCATAGCCATCATAGATGTATGATACATCAAAGTACAAAAGGGTGTGCAGATATCCATGTAAAAGATATCTACATCATGACAAATCTAACAGATAAAGCAAACATAGAGTCCATCCTCACATTCACTCACTTAGTGCTTTGGATAAATGATAACTCGCACGATCCATCACGATTAATGGATTAGGCCACCCGTTTGATAATCAATGGCTAAGTACATAGGTACTCAAATCTATGCCACTTAGTAGGCACAGAACTAGACCGTCTATCATGGAAGGTCCAAAGTGAAAGGTTTCCCGTCATGGAGACAAGTACTTTCGTTAGTCAAAGTGGGTGGCCCCACATTACCCTTGCTTTACTGTTACATTACGTACCTTTGAGTATCAATGAT
Source organism: Allium cepa (assembly GCA_030765085.1). Taxonomy (NCBI): domain Eukaryota; kingdom Viridiplantae; phylum Streptophyta; class Magnoliopsida; order Asparagales; family Amaryllidaceae; genus Allium; species Allium cepa. The sequence continues at coordinate 439,320,346 of CM060943.1, forward strand.
TACTTTAGACAAGTCATCCACATCAGAGCGCATTGTCGAACTGATATAGGTCATCATACAATTCCCAACTAAAGCCGCCAAAGTTGGGACAATTCTCGACAATCATCACTAGTCATAGAATATCAACATTTTTCCCATAAGCATCCTCTACTAGTTTCTTAAGTCTAGTCTGAAGCCCTATGCTCTATATCCCAAAGTGTAGCTATCCATCATTGAAGCCATCACCTTAAGTCATCATCCTCCGTAGACCATAAATCGACATCGGTCAGAGACTTCAACACTTAACCGAATTTTTATCTAAGAGTTTGGTTTGGTATTGGGTCTACACATTGCCTCATGTCTAACCCAAGTTTCCTCCATCCTTCTACATGCATGCTCTAAATCTAACCCCAAATATGTCAGAAGTTTTCATGGTTAAGTATTCACAAGTTGGTGTTCACAACTCGATACCTTCTTGTTATGACAATCCTTAAACTTAGCTAAGTTTTGGCTAAGTCCTTCTGCCTTGATTCAAATTGTCGTCTTCGGATTTGATACAAAGTGAATCCATCCAAAATCTTAACTTTCTATTTTTAAACATAAAGTAGTAGCCCCACCAATGCAACCCTTCACTCCAAAGGTCAATCCATGTTTCCTTCACCCATAACTTGAGCAAACTAACTCCAAATTACTTGAAATTTGAAATGTAGCTTCATAAGGCCTTCTTGTCACCTCACACAACTCTCATCAAATTTACACAAGACTTTACAAGTACATGCTGACTTGTGACTCCATCTTTAACTATTTATAAGCCATCATTCGTTTAACGTTTTCAACCTAACAAATAATGTACACACAAGAATTCAATATGTACACGCATTCAAATAATGCAAGTATACATAAATAGTAACTCATAGCCTAAATCTAAATGTAAAGGGGATGGGGTATCCACAAGAACGTATGAAAAAATTTGGATTCAACTTCACATAAAATCTTATAAAATCATTTGTAATTAAGATAGGTGTTTAGATATGATTTAAAACATATTCTAAAGTTCAAAAATCATTTCCAAACATTATTTAAAGCGTATAATGACTAACTAGTAAGTGAGAGATTCCAACCACTTACCTAAATCTAAAGCAACCCAAAAATGATCCAAATCCCTAGATGAATAATAGTGGCTTGGAATTCAGGGTGCCTTGAACAACAAATCTCCCAACTCAACTGCTAATCTCGCTAATCCCCTTCTTAATGGCAAGTTTTAGCTAAATAAAGTATGGGTTAAAGTGATTTTTGGCTTGGAGGAGGGAAATGTTACTTCTCTAACTATTTTGGGAAGTGTGAACTAATTAGAGAAAGCTTCATCGGCCCCCACTTGTCTCTAATCCTGAAATGAGCCTCTGGGCTTAGCCATAAACTGATTAGTTATCCATTTAGTTATCCAATATAAATCAATAATTTAAACAGTTGTATCTTCTAAAGGATAAGTCTGTTTTCCTATTATGACCAATCTACAGAAATGGAAACCACCACCTAAATCAAATGGAAGTGATTTCAGACCATAATTCAGCTCCTACCAAAAGTTATAGATCTTACAATATTTTCAAGGTCAAAATCATTCAATAAAAATTCCAAGGATAAGAAATGTTGCTAGTTGATATTTCCAAAATTTATAGAGTTATATGATCTAATATACAAATGATAATAATATTTTGCGATTCTTCGATACGTAAAGTACAGGTCGTTACATTGACTCTATGTCATGTCAAGCATCTCACAACATACTTTTCCACTTTCTTCTTCATCCTCGGACAATAAAATACTCTCTTATTTTTCTTGTATGTCTTTTCTATATAGGGATGAAAAGTGTCCTAGAATGGTGTGTGTTTTTTCGCCTTTTGACCAGGCAGTATATAGAAGAACTTGACGAGTCAAACTTCAAAGTTATCACGGCAAGACATCTGGAGAGAAGATACCAAATTCCGAAACTCAAGTACAACCAAGGTCACAAAGTGAAGATCCACCGCAAAAGGAAAGAGAAGACTTTCCACCAAAGTGGTGGATCGGAACCGATCCATGGTACTTTTCCCAATCTTGCCCAACTGTTTCCTATCTAATCAACTTGATGCTAGATGCCTGTTCCAAGTACTATTTCATCAATCCCTTGCATTTATCTATTGACGACCATGAGATATTGAAACTAGCAACTTGATTCATCCATAAAAATCTACCATTTGGACTCAGAAACAATCAAATAATAATGCAAATAAGCATGGATAATCAAGAGTTGAGATTAGACAAAGAGTCCACAACAACCAATTTTACTATCTCATCGATTGATGCCGATCCAAGCCCATTGATTGGTACCGATCCATGGTTTTTGCTGAGGTGGCACCTATGTTTTCGGTAGAACTAGTCTTGGCGTGGAGAACGAGGTAGAGATCTTCAAGCAAGGTTTAAGACTTCCCACCTCTATAAATAAGAGAGCAGGGCTCATTTCTAAGGATCTTTTTGGCTCTTGCTTTCTCTTACTCTTGTTTCTTATAATCAGTCATGGATTTATACCGATCCATAGTGAATTTACACCAATCCATAAGAACCGTACTTGAAAAATGATAGTATAATAAAAGAAAACTTGAAGTGGACTTAGGCCAGAGTACGCCGAACTACTATAAATCTTGTGTGTTCTATTTCTTAATTTTTTTTATTTTCTTTATGTTTTACTCTTTACACAATCTATTTGGTCTTTGTGCCATTTTTGGTTCAAACATTTTGGTGCTTTCACTGAGAAACACTTTAATTCATTAGTTTAAGGGAAAAATTCAAAATGACAAGACAATCAACTAGAAAGGCCGTTACTGGAGGATATAGACAAGGGGGCAGCCAAGAGGTGTCCTTAGGAGCTAAACCCCTGTCCTTTTTCATAACCATGGATGAGATAGAGGCTATGATGCATGGACTGCAAGAAAAGATGATTGCTCGCCCGAAGAGATGATATAGAGTTTCTTCCGGAGAATGGGACAACCTAGAGCACCTGGAATCACTAAAAGCTAGAACCAGAGACCTAAAGTAGGAGAAAACATGTCAGAATGAAGAATGGAGCTAATGCCAAGCCAATGATATGGATTGGTACAAATCCACAACTGGTTAATGTCGATCCCCAAAGGCTTAGAGGCATGGTTCATGTTGGCTCCAAAGAAATATTGCGCTTTCAAGGAACACTGTTGGGTGTGCAGACGTGAATCAAAATGCATTGTTGGAGGAGAACATTCCAGAATTCCCTTGTGGAATTAGAGGGCAGGCTGAGAATGCGAACATTAGAATTCCCTTAAATAATGACGAGTGACTTATGGAGATGGCGAGATGAGCCATGAGGGTGGATTAACTAACCAGAGCCTAGCGGATATGAATAGGAGTCCATTCACTCTGGATATTCAGTATGTTAAGAATCCTCATGATCTCAAGTTACCTACGCTGGAGACATATGATGCAAAGACTAATCCAACAATTCATTTGATGATGTACATCCGACGAATGAAGGTGTTGGGTGTGTCTAATGAGGTCATAGGACAGTGTTTATCTTTTATTTTACAGATTTGGTGGCATTTTGGTTTACACAACTAAAGAACGGTTCCATTATCACATGGGCCTATTTAGTAAATAGATTTGTGAAACAGTTACGGGTCTATATCCCACGACCCAAAAACATAGCGACATTGTTGAGTTGAAGTAGAGGGCTAGAGAGTCCCTTAATAGTTTTTTGACGAGATTTAATGCAATGGCTGTCGTGGTAGATAGGCTGGATCCATCGGTGGTTTTGATGGCGGCTGTATCTGAAATTGCTTGTAAGATAGATTTTAAGGTTGCTTTGGAGCGAGATCCACTGATGCACCTTATAGAATTTTATCATGAAGCTGAAAGGCATCCGCGTTGGAGAACATTGAAGTTGAAGAGGAAGAGATTAATGTTATGAATGGCGAAAGACCGCCCAGAGAAGGATCCAGCAGAGACTAAGGAAAACAAAAGATGAATGACGACTTGAAGGATCAAAGCAGAAAAGAAGGGAACTGAAATTCTCTTCTTATATAGATTTGAATGAGACCTCGGAATGGATTTACATAGTAACTGGAGGATAGTTCCCGTATTGGAAACCAGCAAAGAGAGAGCCTATAGAACATGAAAGGACATGTGGGAAATATTTCCTATTCCATGAGTTGGATGAGCATAACACAAATGACTGTAGACACCTATGCCATCTGATCGAGGTATAGGTTTGAAACAACCAATTGTAGTAGTATATGAGAAACCAAGCTATAGTGGTGGAACAAGAGCAGCCATCATCCACCAAAAATGGAAACAGCCTTGGATCAAGGTCGAGGATAATCATTGCTTGATCGAGAAGGACGAGAGTCGAATTCGATTCTGGCACTTTGTTTTTTATTTTATTTTCTTGCATTTTGCTATTCGTACTAAGAAATAAAGATAATAATAACCTTAAGCCGCTTACACGTGCACAGGATCTTGAACGGTCTCTCGGCATGCTTTAAGTCGGATATCTAAGATGATTACTTAGGATGGTAATAACCTCGGACCGCTTATATGTGTACGAGACCTAGATTGGCCTTTAAGAACGCTCCGAGTTAGATGTCTGGGATGAACTCTTGAGATTTCTACTTGTTTTCTTTGATTTGATATGAATATTTGGATTTTTGAATATCCACACTAAATTTGATGACTATAATTGATTGCTTTAAAGTTCTATCTAGAGAAACGGGACTGGAGTGCATGGAACAAGTCATCTCGTCAGAGAGTGCGCAGATAGATTTGTATGATATTGATCGTTTTAAAGTCTCTTGTAGAGAGATGAGACCAGAGTGCAGGTCACAAGTCCTCTCGCAAGAGAGCGAGCGAATGGATTTGTATGATACTGATCGTTTTAAGTTCCAGCCAGAGAGTAGGAACTAAAGTGCAAGAAGTAAGTTACCTCGCCGGAGCATAAGCAGATGGGCTTGTTTGTCACTGAGTCCCCTCATTGGAGAGCGAGTGGATTGGGATCAGCAAGGGTCCAAGAGACCATGGATTTGATTATCGACCCCTAACGACCGTAGACTAGATTAACGGTTTAGAGAGGTTACGGATTTGATTATCAGTCTTGAACGGTCATAAATTTGATTAATGGCCCGAAGACAACGAATTTAACTACTAGCCCTAAGCGACAATGAATTAATTAACAGTCCGAAGGGATAGTCCCCTTGAACTAAACATTGAATGATCTGGAGAGATCGTGTGTTAAACTAAATATAAAATGACCCGGGGAGATCAAACCTTAAAACAGATACAGATTTGATAAAAGAATTTGAACACCTTGTAATTAGTATAGAATTCATAAATCTTGGGTAAATGTGGGATGATTTTAATATATGATGTAATAACCCCAAATAAAATCGGAATGACGACGATGTATGGACTACACTTAGGCAAAGTCTAGAGTCTTAGGCTATAACAGGTTTGGAATGACCCTTGAGTAACAAGAGAATCCAAAGGAACAAGATGATTCGCGATAGCTTGATTAGCCGATGATCGGGAAATTCAACTACTAATGTCCCACCAACTTCAACATTTGTTCTTGAACAAAGCACATCTTCCATTCACAAGGCATGCTTTGTGGTGCAAGTGTTATCCCGCTTTTCGACCAGACAGTATATAGACGAACATGATGAGTTAGCTTCAAAGTTATAAACAAAAGATGTCCAAAGAGATGACTGCAAAACTTAAGTACAAGAAAGATAAAAAGTGAGGATAAAACCACCACAAAAGGAAAGAGACAATGATCCACCAAAGTGGTGGATCGGTACCGATCCATGGTACTTTGTCCAATCTTTCCCAACTTCTGCCTATCTAATCTACTTGATGATAGATGCCTATTTCAAGTGTTTTCTCGTTAATCCCATGCAATTCTCTATTGATCACCATGAGCTCTTGACATCAACAACTTTATTCATCCATAGATCCATCGTTTGGACTAAGAAACAAGCAAACAATGGTGCAAATAAGTATGTAATCATGAATCTAACCAAGAGTTGAGCTTAAACAAAGAGTGCACATTAAACAATTTTATTATCTTGTAATTCGGTCCCGATTCGAGCCCATGGATCGTATCGATCCATGGTTTTTGCTAAGGTGGTACCTATATTTTCTGTAGAACTGTTCTTGGGTGTGGAGAATGAGATGGAGATCTTCAAGCGAGGTTTTAGTCTTTCTACCTCTATAAATAAGAGGTTAGGGCTCATTTCTAAAGATCATTTTGACTCTTGCTTTCTCTTACTCTTATTTCTTATAATCATTCGTGGATTTCTACCGATCTATAACAAATTTATACCAATCTGTAAGATATGTACTTGAAAAATGATAGTATAATAAAAGAAAACTTGAAGTGGTCCTAGGACAGAGTACGTCGAACCATTATAAATCTTGTATGTTTATTTCTTGCTCTTTTTTCATTTATTTTCTTCACCTTTTATTCTCTACTCAATCTATTGGGTGTATTTGCCATTTTTTGTTCAAACAGTGTGATTTTGATACAAGCTAATCAATAAGCCCTCTAATTTTTGGTACACACCATCTTTCATCCCTTCGTAGATATCCCATTAAGATAATAGAGTATTTGTCTAAATGTGAAGGCTTCTCTCCTTTCTCTAACCACTTTAAAATATCTTCTAATGCCTTATCGGTCCTTTAACTAGAAGCAATATGATCCATTAGTGGCGATCAAACCTTTAAAGCCACCAACATACCTGAAACTGACTCCAAGATGGTCTTAAATCAAATCTAGAAATAAATTCTAGCTGTATCCACCACAAAAATTTGAAGCTCAATGTCAAATTACCTTTACTTAGAGTGTATGAAATACTTAAATCATACGTAGCTAGAATCCACCTCTATTACCTCAAATGAGAGTCGCTTAATGTGATTTACCCTAACACGCTTATGCAGAATGAATCTTAAGGCTACTAATATAATGGAGGGAGAGTGGGTGAATAGTGTTTATAACTATTTAAAAATTAGTTTATGAAATTAATGTTATCCACTAAGACCAATACTCAAATCACAAAAAAGAAGATAATCAAAGAATAAATATAAAATAAAATAAAAGTAGTAAAGTAAAACATCGTGAATTTTTATATGGGTTCAGATTCCAATCCTACATTTAATGTATGCCCTTTACAGAATTTCCACAAAAGTAACTTGTTTTACATGGATGGCAAGTACATCTCACGATTTTACAGTTCCACGAGTGGCAAGAAACACTTTTCCTTTTGACTTTCCTCGGTTGGCAGGAACACCTTTCTCTTTACAATCAACTATGGACAATGAAAAGTAGTTGTATCTTTAATACAGATCCTTGCAAATTCAATACAAAGAACCTATAAACCTCCGATAGCAATATAACTTTGCAATCAATGAGGAATAGGATGAGACTAAAGAGAGAATAATTGAGAATTCAAGTACAAACTCTCTTATCTTGTGTGATTTTGAAATCCTTAAAGGATAGAAGTTAAAGTGTATGGATTTGCAAAGAGAGTGGAAGAATATCAATGGATCTTTCTCACAAAAGTATAGAAATGTAAAAGTAAGAGAAAGGAAGATAATTAGTTGTTAAAATTTGTTTTCCAAAGCCTTTATAGAGAATTAAGAGTTATGAATTTTGTAGAAAGGATGAAGTTTAGTGTCCATTCATTTAAATTTGAAAAGATGTCCAAATGTCAGTTGACATTTGGTCCATGTGTATGTTGACATATCCATCACTATGTATGGTCCATGAGTATGTCAGCATGTCCAGATCGATTTTGAAAAAGACTATTAAAATAGTTTTGATCTTTATAACTTTAAAAACTAAATTGTATTTTTTTAAATATATCAGAGATGGAAAGAGAGTTTAGTAAAAGTTAAATATTAAAGATATTTTATGCGGGATACTCAATAAAAATTATAAGATTCAGACAGACTTATAAAACACTTCAAATATCTCCAGTGTTGACTTGTGTTCCATTCGTCTTGATTCAGTTTTGCTTTTCCACTTGCTCCGGTTAATCTTCATAAATATAATCCATTTGTTTTCATTAGGTTCTTGTTCATCTATGTGAAATGTCATCATAATGTACCTGAAAATACCGCATAACTTAGAGAAATGTTAATAGCAATATTTATATAGTTGTTTTCATAAAAATATATACTCAGGGTATTACAATCAAGTTTAGATCTTTATGATAAAATAGATATTTGGGAGATTCATGGTCTGTATACAACTCAAATTTCTTTCCAACCGATAATGTCTTCAAGACTTAAGTATAAGACATTCGCTTCAAACTCCGGACCACAAGTTGAATAGTTTTTTGAACAACCGAATTTTTATATATTATTTAGTTAAAGACGGTTGAATAGAGAAATTGAATATGTGGCGACGATGTAAATTAACAGAATTTCATACAGACTTTTAGGAGAACTATAAATCTGCATCGAAGGCTTTGATTATAAATTGAATGGAAAAACTAAATTTTTGGGAAGAGAATTTAATTAAAATATTATTTTGGAGATAACTGAGATTTTGTGAATGGTTAAATATTTTATTGATCTAAAACAGTAAATGTACTATGAGAATATTTATAAACAATTTTTATTCAAAAATAAAATTCATTGTGTAAAGAGGAATTTAAGTTTAGAGGAGAAACGATATATTTTGTTGAATTTGTTAAAGCGAATATTTTAATAAAGAAAAATAGAAATTTCTTATTTTATGATTTTTTAAATAAACAATATTGTATTTTGAGTTAAAAATGACATGTTTAGGTGAAAAATAAATATGATTACCGAAAACAGGTAAATAGGCACAAGGAAGAAGTTACAAAAAAATTAGTCTCAAGGACAATAAGTTTACTTTTTAGTCTGAAAGACACTTTTTAGTGTAAACTGAAAATGAAAGTTACAACCATTAATCTGTGATTTACACTAAAAAGTGTCTTTCAGCCTAAAAAACAAACTTCTTATCTCTGAAACTAAATTTTTCTCTAACTTTTTCCTTGAGCCTAAAAACCCTAGTGAAAATATTTTTATTTGATTGTTTGTAATGTTAACTAATTTACAAACATAAAACGCGGTTTTTTCCTACTAATAGAATTATTAAAAATAGAAAATAAATTTATTTTTATGGAAAAGTATTTTAAAAAGAAGATAATTTGTAAGGAATTCAAAAGCACATTTTTTACTAAATTTTATGGTGTAAAAAGGTGAGTTTTAAGGGACTTTTGGTCAGAAATGAGTATATTTTATGTTTGAAAATTTAGGGGATTTGGATAATTTTACACCCCAACGCATATCACACGTGGTAATATTTTCCTTCATCTTTCTCTAAATGCAGGAAAATTCTTCCATCGTTCACACACCACCACAACCCGTACACCTTATCTTCTTCTTCTTCATCATAATTTTCTACTTCCAAAACTCATATAAAATAAGATAAAAATTACAAAAATTACGAAACCAATCAATTTGGGATCGATAAAATAATCCCTACAACATAGTTCAGTTTCAGCTTATTTCATGGAGTTTCAAAAATCACCAAACCAGAGAATCAATGCAATTTTTGGGTTGAATTGGTATAATTAGGTTTCTCATTGCCTGTAGAAAGCGAAGGAAAAGGAATTTCGTCAATTTTGCAAGTGAATTCTACTAGTATAACCGCACAACGGTGAAGAAACCGGCCGTTAAGTTTTCAATTTTGTACATATAGTTATTTGTTCATAAAACTTAGTTAATTAGTTAAATTTTGCAAAATTTGGTTAATTTATACATGTGTGTTAAATTTGTTTATAAAACTTAGTTAAATCTTAATTAAAAGCAATTATTTTGTAAACACGTAGTTATTTGTTTATAAACTTAGTTAATTAGTTAAAATTTTGCAAAACTTAGTTAGTTTACATGTGTATGTGTGTTTAATTTTTAAAAATGTGCTTAATTTTTATAAATATGTTTTAAACTTGCTTAATTTTTGCGAACTTGGCTAATATTTATTAAAAAAATCAACTTGATTAAATTTCTATAAAACTTAGCTAATTTTTATAATCTTATCGATTTTTATAAAACTCCAACACCTCCTTTGCATGGTTAGTGCTTTTCCACACACCCCGGTTCAATGTATATTTATGAAATCAAAACAAGAACGGATTCATATTATATATAACAAAATATAATACATAACAACATACACATTTAAATGGATAAAAACACGCATTTTATTAGCAGTTTTGGATAGCAATCTTTCATATAGCGAAACAATGTTATGTGAACCATGCAAATTTATAAAAGAGTTATATAATCATGTAAAAGAATGAGATATGGCAAAATAATGTTTTGTGCAAGTACAAATCAACGCATACAGCTGTGGCAACTAAAATGGTACATACTGACCAAAAGTAAAGACATTAACATTAATGATGAATAAAATACAACTTTCCATAGGGACGCCTCGACCTGTGCAGAATAATTGCAGCAATTAGCAAAAGTAGTAAAAATACATAATGCCTGACTTGTGGAATCTAGGCAATGATAACTTACCATAAAGTCACTGTTGCCTTTTCATTTCATCCAAAAATGATTAAAGACGTTCTTCCAGTCAATATTGCTTATTGTCAACAAGAGGCTCGAAGACAATAGAAGTAATAGTTGAACACTATAACAAAAAGACAACATGAAATAAACCAACAAACTAATAGTTAAAAACGTGTAATCTAAATGGCCTATTTCAAGTCATTTTCTGTAAACACCAAAACAGTGTAATCAAAAAGGATCATTAGGGTTTAATAAAATACAAGCTAATCAAAATTATTTTAGTCCAAATAAATGAAAGAGCTTCCAAGCAAAAGATAGTGCATGCTATGTCCTTTCTGTGTATAGGACCACACGCTTCTTTACAATATTAACACGGCTTCTTTGAGTTATTACCTTTGCCAGCTTATAGTATGAATTTAAAATTTGTATTTTGGCCTATGTTACAAGATTTTATGCTTGCTACTAGACGTACCAAAGGGAATAAATGAATTTGTCAACAAGATTGTACAACAAAGATCATATGTTTGCAGCAAATGACAATAATTGGATATGTTCCTGCCTTTCTGGTATATAGGTATTATAGAAATTCCTTATGGATATGTGTATAAACTAATGGATGAAATAAAGATGTATTGATGCATAAACATGCTGCCTGAACATATACAACCTACTTACATATCACGATGTATACAAACAATCACCAAAGACTGATTCGCCATCCTCAAATCAGTCTTTCCCGGGGTAAGGTTCCAACAAATACATGATTGTCATAAAAAAATTTACCTTCAGTATCGAAGTTTTTGTTTGTTCTTAACCCCAACTATAATCCTCGTAGTCATAGTTGGTCAATCAATCTTAAATAAGACAATCTATTTATAAAATCAGTACATATCAATTTATACATAAAGCTTCAACGTTAACTGATCTTAGTTGAAAAAGAAAATGATTTAGATCACATATTTTTAAACAAAAACTGATTAAACATCCTTTAATTATGAGAACTTAAGCTCAATTTTCACGCTCAACCAGTCAATCCCAGTTTATATTATACAAAATTTTAACCCAAAAAGGAATTGGCAAATACCAACAGAGAATACCATAAAATACGGTCATATTACTTTGCAAAACATACATCATTTAGAAAAACAATGTCGTGGTTAAAGAATGAAGAACAAAAGGTAAATAAATACCGTACAAAGATAAATCCCAACTCCTAAGACTGAAACCAGGCAAGCTCTACATGTAATAGAACCTAGAAATGGGACTAAAAGTTGCAGTTGTAACAGATCCAATGTTGGTGATACCGAAATGCATCATGCACACCATTTTTTTAGACATGCATACTAAATAATTGTTTTCTGATATAGTGGTCAACAGTCTGTGGAATTCTGGAAAGGATTTACAGATCTAACATTAATTATTTGAGTCTAATATACCTTTATAGACTGAATCAAGACTTTGCACTATGAACTAACTTGAGTCAAATTAGTTATCTAGGATTAGACATAAAATAAGCTCAATCCAGAAAAAAACAATCAACGAAAAAATAATAACCAGTTGACCTGTAGATTGGAGTTCGCAATTTTTGGATAATAAGCTTCAACACCGGATTAAAGTGATAGTTGGTCGATTTAAGAAAGCTATATAATAATTTAAGAAATATTTACAAAATCAAATCTTTTTTTTCATTCGTTTTGCTCTACTACTGTTTCGGATGTAACAAAACTCTGTTTGCCGCAGATAATAATTTAATAGTAAACAAAGTACAAATCAGTTCAGAAATTGAAATCTCAACATAATAAATAAAATATAAATAATAGATTGAAGGCAATACCTTTTCGTTAGGAGACAGCAAAACGATTATAAACAAAGAGCGAGCCGGAGAACTTCAGGTTTAAGAAAGATTGCAATTTTGTTGATGAATGTAGATGGCGGTGGAGGAACTTAGAGAGATGAAAGATGGAACTGGGATAATTGAGATAGACTGGATATGGTTTTCCGATTTGAGATGATGTCAAATTAACTATTTCTCCGTTGCGGCTGCATTTGAAATGATGCAAAACTGATTTAGTCTAGATCCATAAAATTTTGAGAAGTTTTCTTCGGAAGTAGCAAAAAGAGAGCACACGCAGAGAAACAATAGAGTGCGGGTTCCAGATTTTTTTGGCTTCAGAGTATTTTATTTTAGCCAAGTAGAAGTAAACAAACCTCCATACGGTTGGTTTGGTGAACCCTATATTTATCTTTTCAATATATGTGTGTGTTCGTTTTTGTGACTTTGACAATTGATGAAGTGAAACATGCTTCAGTTAATGTTTTAATGGGGCTATACTTGAATATTGGTTGAATTTGTGAAATTTAAATGCACGGGTTCAATGGATTTCTAACGTTATTTTTTTTCGAAATGGTACTTTATATACAACAAATCACATATCACATGTCAATATATGTTCGAATCATGCTACGCGAGTTTCGAACTTGCGACCTCTCGCACCAAAGTCGAAGCACTTAACCACTTGGACAATGGTGATTGTCTCTAACGTTAAAATTGAAGATGGATATGTGGATTTCAATATGGTTTGATTTCTATTTGAATATAGAACCCATGACAACGTTTTTAGTAAAAACGATGAGTTTAGGTAGTCGGAAATGGGCCACCTAATAATGGAATGGTGAGTACCTTAAGGTACCCATCGAAGCTTCCCACGTGCATGCACAATGGAAGATACGAATTTTCTCACGGATCATAATCTTAGCTCAAAACCCACAATTGAATGTAGCGTCAGCTGTTGCTTTGCAGCAATGGCTGACTAGGGCCATTGACTACTACCCAATGCCTAATAGCGAGCTGCTGTTGCATAGCAACAACAACGAGCAGAGCTTGGCCTAGTGGTCAAGACCCAAAAAAAATTTGTTATAATTTTTTGAAAACCTACAGGTGTTTTAAAAAATAGCTAATTTTAAATTTTTAAATGATTTGAAATTCCAATTTAGTTTTGAAATAAAGATAGTGGCTTTGATAATGGAAGAAAAGAATTTGTTTAAATGAAAATTTATTTTTTTGAAAATGAGTTTAGGTTTTCATGTCAATTTTTAAAACAATATTTGAATATTCAAAGTTGGAAAAAATATTTAAGTCTTTGAGATATATTTAAAAGTTATAATGGTTTCAGAAAGAAGTTTGGATAATCAAACCGACCGTAGGGAGGTTTGTATACTGTCAGATGAAATCAATTTTCTACGAAGCCCATAAAATATGGAACCAGCTTTCTACCGTTTCTCTCCGTGCTCTGCTCAATGTTATACTCCTTGGTTTCAGCTGTTAATATCGCAGCAAATCCTCCAACATTAATGGATCTAGACTAAATCAAAATTGCATCGTTCCAAACTGACGGTTCCTCAAACTTTAATGGGTCTAGCCTAAATCAAAATTGCATCATTCTAAATTGAGTCACCATTTCACCGGCTACTCAAATCACAATCCTCTCATTCTCTAATTCATTTTCGTCTTCTGGTCCAATTTGATTAAAAATCCCTCATATATTCTCAAATCTCAATACATGAGGGGAGAAGAAGAGCATAACGCAAAGCCTGAAGTCACGAAATTAGGTAAATTTGTACTTATAAGATCGTCTTAAAAGGAACTAACTTATACATTTATTTGGTAATCAATTAATGAATCGATCTGGAAATTGATTCATTTCAGAGTCATTTTGTATCGGTTCCACAAATCAATTCAACTAAAAATCACTATTATATTACATTATCTAACTCAAAACTGGCATGCTTTTGTTTTCTAAGGGTTTTTTTAATAAAACCGTTGATTGGATATTTGAGAAATGCTACAGCCGCAGGGATGTTTTATGTATATAGTACATTATATACACTACTCTATTCTAATTGAAGCTGCAATTTTTTTAATATAATTATATTCTTGAATCTTAAAATTTGTTTTGTTGCCTAGTGGGTGGAGATGGTTCCTAAATCATTCATTACTGAAACTGGGTGTGATGAAAACTGTATTATATAGTTATCTGCTTTATTTTTCATCTATATTTTAATCTATGTTACTCATGCACTTATGTTTTGTATGCTTTATTATAAAATTCTTCATTGTGTACTAAGCATAAATCTATTTTTTTATGCAAGCAAAGAGTGAGTGAGAGGTTGCATATGAACTAGGTGCATGAAACATAATAGCTACAAATTTTGCAATAATTGTGTCAGCTGAAATATCATTACCCATAGGGATTTTATCGTGGCTTATAATTTTGGTATTCTCAAGATAACTTGCATTGATATATTATCTAGTCTTATATAACCATACGAATAAAATTGTAATGATGGACATGTGCTAATAAAGTAAGATTTCATATGATGATGGTAGAGTACATGCAAGAAAGATGATTAAAAACTTCAATATAGGACACTTCTAGGAGGTTGGATGTTGTAAAAAAAAATCAAAATTGGTGGATTATACATGATAAACCCGAAGTCGAAATTAGTTCAACCAACTGAATTTTCTTCATTCTCCATATATGTTTTTTTATAAATTCATTCTTCATATAAGTTGGGTCATGGAATGGATACAATCAACTTGATACAGATGAAATAAATTTATGTTAATAAATTGCATTTTATTAATATTAAACTCAATCTTATTTATTTTCGAGATTCATTTATGGTTATTGTATTAATTCATCGCTATTCATATTGAATATGCATTTTATTCATAAATTGGTTTCTTTAGTTGTTAACCAAATTAACGCAACTGATGTATCTGTATCAAATTCAATGAAGAGGGTATTTTTTGGAACAAGCTCTATATTATGCTTTTGTGTGGCAATTGGATGGTTCAACATGAAAGATCAAGTGCAAGTAAAATATTATTTATTGTCGATCACTATGAAGTTTTTTTTGATGCATATCAAAACTTGAAAGAAATAGAACATGAACTTTTTGGTTGTTTCGTATATCTTTGCATTAATGAATAGATTTTTTTCATAATGATCGCATTACAAGGTCTTACCAACTCAGTTGCTAATCTTTTTTAATGCATATTTGTATTCAAGGCATTATGTTTAGGCAAGTTTATGTACTTAGGATTAGGAGTTTACCTAGAGGCTATACTCATCTATTATGTATGGAGGAATTGACATTTCTAAATACACTGGTACATCATATAATTTGATAATGGATGAAAATTAGGCACATTCCATGCTTTGAAAATTTGGATATAAATTTTCCACTCAACACATGTTTCAATTCGTATTTATCATTTTGCATAGTTGAAAGGCAGATGAGCTTTTACAATTAAAGTATGCCAGGTCCAATAAAAAGCACACATACAACATCTAACAATGGTACATCAGGACTTCTTTTGGCGTCTTAGGATATAGTTATTGCATGTAAGTACACACACGATAGTACGCATAGTGCTATAGGAATTTATCTGTGTTAAAATTAGCAAATTAATTTTTGATTCGGGGGATTTTGGTATAGAGTCAAAGTAATACTAAATATTTGTAAATACTTATACACGATATAGTCGACAACTATTTGTAAATGTTAGTCAATACAAACTGTTGGTACTTGTACCATTTGATACACTTTCTTGATTCTGTAAATTTTGAGACTGAGAAGTGGTACCTTTAAATTCCAATAGGTGCGAAGATTTTTTAACTCTCCACCAATACATGAATCTTACCTAAAACTTCTAAAATATTGACATGGAGTATAACTTATGTAGTTCAATGATAGAATTTCTAGATTTAACTATACAACTCTATCAATATATAAACTTTAAGCAATGTTCCAAATAGAAAATTTTATTTTGAAACTTTTGGCAAAAATCTTGAAGCACTTATCTGAATTACAATTCATGATTTATTTATCAGGGACATAATACACATAAAATTATTGCAGGTGTCTTTTCTACTTGGATTCATTTCCTTGTTTGCAGCATGGTTATATGTGGAGGTGCTTGAATATAGGAGAAAAGTTGCTACTTTTAAAAAATAAGATATTAATTTATTGGGGTTCTATGCTAGTTTTAGTGTAATCTCATGCTGAATCGTAGTACCATTTATTATAAACTGTTTATTTTGTAACTTATTGGTTGAGTGCACAAGATTATATTATGTGCAATTCATATGAATATCTATATAAAAAAAATGTTTTGGGTAGTTATTGGAGAGATAACTTGGTTTGCTTTGTATTTCCTAAACTTGGTAGGTGCCAAATATGAGTTTCTATTGTTGAACCAGTTGATTGTATTTCTTAATGAATGTCATAAATAATTGAAAATAAATAATCAATATACGAATTAAGTTCTGATTATTTAGCAAGGTAATTAACATCTTAATGCTTGTATTTGATGTCTGTAAGAAAATAATAAAAAACTTTCCTTCTTTAACTGTTATTTTAGTTACAATATATGTTGCACTATTTGTTTCCGATTTCATATGACTGTCTAACTCTTTAAATTGATGGTTGTGTATACAAGTTACCCTGGGCTGCATGTCCACTGTAGTTTTCATAACCTGGGTATACATTTTATTCGATTTGACTTTATTTTGTTGTTTTACGAAGAATTAATGCTAATTTGACATCTAGTTCACGTAATAGTAATGACCATATTTTATGGCGCCTTCCATATCATTAATATGCATAAATTTTGACAATTTTCGCAGTTGAATGTTTTTTACATATTTGTTAAGAGTGCATAAAATATGCAGAGCATTCATGTAAAGATTGTCACTAATGTGTATACGTATTAACATTGAGCACAAAATACATTTTTACAGTGGTCGAAGTTCAGATATCAATTTGGTTGATTTTGCAATTAATCAAAATAGTTTTTTGATGTCCTTAAAGTGACTATGAACATTGTTTTCTTATAAATTAGGTATTAATGAAGTGGTTAATAGTTGTTTCTTTATAAAACGCTTATTTTCTACTCCACGATCATCCTTTGCTATGTTTCAATTAAAAAAAAGTAGGATCATGTAACCTTTTACTTTCGCCTATGATTGATTGCGCTGTTGTATGATCCTAATGAAATTTATGCGAATCTTGACTAAGTAACTTTATTTTTATAATTTTGATTTATTAATTTATTTCCACGAAATGTAATAACTTCAATATAAAAATTGCATGTTATAAACTAGAAATGACTAAAAGATACTAATTTGATCTGCTAATCGAGTAAAATAGACATCGTTAGTGTTTACCATGTTTATTTAGTTTAGTAATAACAAGAATTCAGAGCATTATAATTTTGATGTTAATTTTGAATAAATTGATTTATCTTAGGTTTTTTGTTTACATGCTCAGCGTTTAATTGTTAATTTTTCATAGTCGTACAATTTAGTTATTATTCATTTTTATGTATTAGTATAAATAATTTTTTGGTCAACGTACAACTATAGTGTGTTATTGAAATTACTGAGCAAATGTTAATAAAATTGTCTTCTCAAATTATAAAATTTAACGGTCGCACGGTTGTACTAGTGTAATTTTAAATAATTTGTTAAAACTGATTTCCAATGAATGTGCGAAGCTTAACTACTTTTGTGGAAATTAAATTTTTATGTGAATAGAGGCTTTTTTTTTTAAAAAGGCGAGCAGGGTTAAAATGGTCGCTTAACATGTTTATTAAAAACAAAACAAACAAATAGACAGCAGCAAAATAAAAAAATAAAAAAAAAAAGCAACAAAACATCAACAAAAAAGAGAGTGCAAAACCCTAAACTAAAGCACATAGCATAATGAAAACCAAACCAGGAGTTAAATATTACCGTAAACTCCTTATCTAGACGAGGAATTGAGGACTTTATTCGTTCTTAAATTAGTAAAAACCCACTCAGTAATTTGTATGACCTTCAAGTAAAGTTGCATGTCAGTCTTGGCAGTATTGGTGAAAAGCCCCTCATTCTTTTCTTGCCATATATGTATAGAAATAATAAAGATTTTGAGAAAAACAATCAACATAACTAAGTCGTCATTTCTGTTTCGTGTGTTTGAAAATCCAGGTCCAGATACTGTGAGCATCTGAGTAGCTGATGAAGTATCCTCCAAGGCAAGTATTTTATGCCAAATTCTAAAAAGGATGGTACATTTAAAGAACAAATGATTTCCGATTTCAAGGTGGTCATTGCACATACACTAGTTAGTATTAATTTTGAGTCTTCTTTCTAGCAGCTTGTCCTGAGTTAGGCACGCATTATGAACGGTCATCCACAACATGAAATTCATCTTTGCAGAAGTGTTGTAGTTCCATATTCTCATATACCATTGATCTTTTAAGGGGAGCATAGAGTTGAACATGGACTTGTAAACCAAACCAATGGAGTGAATTGAATTAGAATGTGCCCAAACAATATTGCTGCCAAGGTCAAGGCAAAGGTTCACTGATAAGGAAGTCGATAAAGCTCTGATAAAAACAGTACTAGAGTATGAAAAGAGATATATGCCCTTCGTAGACATAGTTCCCGACCAGAGCATTGAAGAGAATGTCAGTAATCATCCTCTGGTTGTATGTAAAAGAGTCATATAAAATAAGTCCAGTGGAGGCCCAAGGGGTATGCCAACAAGGGTGAGTGGGAAAATCAGAGATATTATATCTTATGTGAGGAAGCGGTTTCGATCTAAGCTTAAGAAGGCACCTAAATATCCAAATGGCATTGGTAGGAAAGTCCATGGTCCAAAAGTGCTTGTTGTTAAGGTAATTAGAATGCATCCATGCGGTCCAAATTGCATGTTTACTCGAGAGTAGTGTCTCAACGTGTTTAGACGCAGCAACGTACCATATCCCAATATTTAGAATGCGAAGTCCGCCCTTTTCCATGGGGATATTAATCTTCTTAAAGCCAATAGGAATGGGTTTCCTAGAGAAGCAGTTGCCTGACTGTAAAAAGTGATTAAAAGCATTATTCAACATAGTAATTAGCTTCTTAGTTAGAATGAAGGTTTTGGAATAGTAGGTCGTCTTTGTAGTAGCAATGGATTTTATTATAGTGAAGCGTCTTGCTTGAGAAAGTGAGTGAGACGGCCATCTACAAAGTTTCCTAGTAATGGAATCGAACATGGTAAGACATTGATTGGCTGTTATTCTAGATGCGGTTAAAGGAATGGTCAAGTAGATAGAGTTTGGAGGCATATATGCAAGAGTAGAAAGGGAAGAAAAATTGCAGTTTCATCAATGACAATTCTAGAAGTAAGAATATGAGACTTTCCACGATTGATGGTTTGACCTGTAATGGAAGATTGCCTATTCATTGTAGCTATTAGCATTCACAATCGTGATAGAAGCCTGCCCACCAGTGGGACTGCCAGCAGTTGTATATTTTAGTTGAAATTTCCTAGAAAAATAATTAAATGTGGAATTTTAAATGGAGATGATTCGATTTGATGAATTCAAGAATAAATTAAATATTAGATTTTAAATCCAATTTGGTTATTCAATTAATAATGAAATATTGGAAAATGATTTAATAAAGGAATTTTAAATCAAGAATGATTATTTTCAAATTAATAATGGAAACAAGAACATATTTTTATTTATTGATTTTTGAATCCAAATTGATTTTCCAGTAATAAAGATTTTAAAATTTTATAAGTATTGAATTTTTAAATATAAATTGAATTTCTAACTAACATTAGATTTATGAAAAGAAATATTTTAATTTTGTATAAATTTTATATTACATTCATATAAAATTGGAAATGTTATTTAATGCAGTAGATTGTTTATTTCCTAAGCAATAAATTTATAAGAAAAACACGAGAAGAGTGGAATAAGGATAAATCTTAAATTTCTTATAAGTGAGGCAACGACCCAATGATGGAAAAAGTGAATGAGTCAAATTGGATTCTTCGATTTGTGGTTATTAATGTTGTGCTGATTGTTGATGTCTTATTATTCATGTTATATATGTGCTCGCTTTATATCTTGAAATTTACACTTGAATGGCATTGGGGATTGAGTTGAATAATAATAAAGGGATTGCTATTATATTGAGTAAGTATGTCAAGATTAACTTTGAGACAACTAAAATCACGTTGAAAGAGATTGTGTGAGATGCCACAGGGATAGGTAATTTATGATGAAAAATAATCAGATGAAGTGTAGCATATTTAACACTAGAAGGGCTAACATTCATCTTAGTTGAGTAACTGTACGATGGCGTCTCAAGTCCATGACATGTTAGCCCTGTTATTACTGGTCAATGGTTTGTTCCTCAGACTGAAAATTTATTATTGGGTAAATCTAATAGATAAATACGAAATAATGGTAATACGAGATTGTGTTGAATTAAGTGTTATTTGGGTAACAAACCGATCATGTGAGGATGTGTATAATATATTATAACGAGTATTACTTTATGTATCCATCTTTTGGTATTGTCGTTGTTTACAACTTAATTGGTCACAAACACCCAAAAATAGATTTATTTAGAGAAATAAATGAAGAAAAATAAAAATCAAACTGAGAAAATGATTAAGCTAATAACAAATAAAAGAGCAATAATCAGAGACACAAGGATTTATAGTGGTTCGACATTGTATGCCTACGTCCACTTTGAAGATTATCTTTTATTGATCACTTATAAATCCAATTACAGTAGTAAGGAATAACAAACACTTGATTATAATAAAATCTAAATAAAATTTAGAGTATCAAGTAGCGTAAAGATCTTTAGAATGACCCATTAGGCTAGTTTTTATAGGTGAAGACGACCACCAATATCTCTGAAATTTCGACTGAAGGACCTTTTAATCCACATAGGCCTACTAAAGGGATCGCTAGGCCAATTCCTAACGTGGAGGGATCAGTACTGATCCCTTCGTTGGTCGATTTTTGAACAGCGATCCTTATGGTGGCTTCTTCATGCTAAAATATATTTGGCCTTCAATTTTCATGTCGTTTGGACCACAGGAACATGAATTATTGCTTGATCTTTGAATGGATACCACTTGTGCATTACTTACAGCTGAACCTTCTACAGGGGTGTGTGCCAATCCCTCTCATTCTATCCTATTGACATGTGATCCTTAGAGTAGGTTTCATATGCTTTGGACTTGTAAATCTTGAGATATTGATTGTTGTATGCATGAATGCACTTGAACTTTGATGGATGATGACCCCTTTTTAGTGAAGCCCGCTGACCCTTCTTGATTGAGTGCATCGATCCATACTAATGAGCCAGCCTATGCTGAACCCTTCCATTCTTGAGCCATATTCCATGCTTTGTGCATCCTATATATACATCCATCAAATCCATTCAATTCTAACTTCATATAATCATCTATACTTGACTTTCAGGCTCCACAATCATCATTCTAGAAACAACGGTCTTAATGGCAGTCAGATCTAACTTATGCAATTAGGTCAATATAGCCGGACTAGAATGTCAGGTAACACTTTCCCCCCAAAGTACGTCTTATGATTAACATGACATGCTTTGAATCGTTGAGAATAAGAACCATCTGGCTTTCTAAACAGTTGTTATTCCTTCGTCGAATCATTTTTCCAAGGTATTGAATTCCATATTGATTGTCATGACGCTTGGTCGATTTCCAATAATATAAATCCAATGTTATATTCTATCAATTGACATGTGTGTGTGTGTGTGTGTGTGTGTGTGTGTGTGTGTGTGTGTGTGTGTGTGTGTGTGTGTATATATATATATATGTCCGGTTCTGCGGGACTAATATGCTTTTGTTATCTGGTTTAGCTTCGAACTCGAAAGTTTCAGGTTTGACTTCAATCTCTATTGATTTCAAAATTTAACTTTTAGGTCATATATGGGCATGCTCATATACATGTTTTTGTTTTTGGCTCCAGGACGTGTCCAAAAACTTACGGGTCGTTGCCAATTTTCATAGCATTTTTTTATGTACATGTTCACAGATGAACCCTTATAACCACATTCTTTTTTTCATTTCATTTTTTATGTAGGGATCGACATATGTTTAACCAATCCCTCTTTCTCATTTTCTCTCTCTTTTTTTAGAAACAATTATAAGGGTCGGCATGCATTATGCCGATAGCTCCTTTCCACTTTTCAATTCTTTAGGGATCGGCATACCTCTTGCCGATTTCTGTTGTTTTTTTCTTACCAACATATGGGCCGACCCCTTCTTTCCTTACACCATACGGACCCTCCTTCCCTAGCGTGCAGACACACACACACACACACACACACACATATATGTATGTATGTATATTCGCAGTTCCTTTACCTTCCTCATTTCATTTATTCAACCTTTTTAACTTCAAACTCTACACCGAACTCTCCTTCTTCACTTGCAAAACCAAACACTCCAAACTTCGGCTTGAAATTCATCTGCAATCTCACATTTCCCACGAACTTATCTCGTTCTCCTTGCATTTCGTACATCCTTAAACACTCTCCCACATTCAAACTAATATTCACATTTAGGTAAGCCTCCTTTTCTCCATAACTTTTGGTTATATGAGGAGATAGGGGATTCGAAAGTTTGGCGCAATTATAGAATAGCGGTTGAATCTGTTTGGGAGAGGCGAAATGTTGGATTTGGAGGAGCTTGGCAGGGCGAAGGATGAGGAAGGAAGAAGAAGATATAGCAGAGGAAGGATCGGTTTTAGAGATGTAGACCTATGTCAATCGGTATATGTATAGGGATTGACATGCCGTTGGGTAGAAGGGATGTACTGGAAGTTTTTGTGGAAGATAGTGAAGTAGAGGGTGAAGTGAACGGGTCGGTTGGATTAGGGTGAAGAGAGGGTGAATTGTATCCTGGGGATCACTTGCGAGCTTGCATTTTCGATTTCGATTGCTTGTGGGATGATCATTTACACTTAACGGAGTTCACATACAATAACAGTTATCAGTCCAGCATTGGTATGACACCATTTGAGCCATTATATGGCCGACCATGCAACACCTATTCATGGTTGTGGAAAGAGGCGAGAACTGATAATTGGGGCCATATATGATTAGAGAGACTTTGAAGAAGATCGAGATCATTCAGCAATGATTAAAAGCTACTCTAAATAGACAGAAGAGCTATGCTAAGAGAAGAAGATATGATTTATAGTTCACCTTCGACGATATTTTATTTGTTAAGATCTCTCATCTAAAGAATGTTGTTCGATTCGGTGCTAAGGGGAAGTTGGCATCGAGATTCATTAGTCCTTTTCGAATACTTGATCAGAGGATTAGGAACTTGGATTATAGAGTTGACTTACCTCAGAATATGGCGGGCGTGCACAATATGTTCCATGTCTCTCAGTTGCTGAAGTTTATGCATGGTATAGGCGTGATATTGAACCAGATCATCTTGATGATATCGAGATTAAGCCAGAAGCTTCGAGACCTCCTATGCCTATTTGTATAATCAAACAAGATACGAAACAACTTAGACAGAACATTGTATAGCTAGTGGCAGTTCAGTGGAGTGAGAGCAAAGCCGATTATACTTGGAAGACCATGGAGAGCACGAGGACCGCTTATTCGGATACCTTTACTTGGTGAGACTTCTGTTTATCGCATTTACTTTTACTTTCGATATCGTATAGGGTAGTTTAGTATCAGGCATGCTAGGGTAGGTGTAGTTATTATTTCTTACTTCAGTGTGCATGTTTGATGTTTGATGTTTTTTCATGGACGCTGGGGGCGAAATTTCTAAAGAGGAGAGAGTGTAACAACCTATGACGATCGCCCTACATCTCTGATACTGTTGTAACCGAATAGTGCGTTGTTCGAGCATCTGATCGATGTAGGACGATTGTTAAGGTAAAGAAATAGAAGTAAAGAAGAAGAATAGAAAAGTAGAGAATAGAAGAAAGAAAAGGAAAACTTCGCATAATCACAGTACATGTTGTATATCTCACAGCATGTCGAATAAAATACAATAGTCATAGTAGATATAAAACAGGCTAAACAATAATAACTACATGAACCATAGAATTAGAGTACATAGTCTCATATAGTTATACAAAACAATAATAGAGTTTATACAACTGATAAATAAACTCAGCTGATAAACTTTCTCTAATAATAGTAAAACAAACGCTATCAATGCTCCATAGTGTCACACAGTGGAATAAACAAAAATATGCCCAATATATAAGTATGAGAAAGCATCACGTCTTGCCAGTCCATCTATAGAAATCTATGTACCATTTGCACCTACTTTTTAGTCTACTCATTTAAGAGTACCCATGATAATAAGAAGCAAAGCATAAAACCTCGAGTTAGACAATAATCTAGTGTAAGTGATAAATAAACTTAAAACACTATAAAAGTCCGTATAGTATATGAAACAGAGGGTATGGAGAATCGTATCTGGCCTGTCTCTACATCCAAAGAGTTAGCATATAACATAGGATATTTGCTACTCTATCATAGTCATCATCGTTGTACTATACATCAAAGTACTAATGGATGTCCAGATGTCTATGTCAAAGATAACTACATTATGTGACATCCCTAGAGTGATAAATAAACAAAGAAAACATAGCATCCATCATCCATCCGCCTATCACTTACTCAGTGCATTGGATATATAACACTCTTATGACCTTATCATATAGTCAAGGAGTACTTAAAGCCCTAGTTTCTCGGTACTTGAATTCATTCCACTCAGAAGGCCAGGAACTAGACTGCATATGAAATAGTAGTCCGGGGTAAATGGATCGAGTCATCATTTGATCCAGGGCAAACGATATAGCCCAAGTGAGCGTCCTTACGTACCACCGCTTTACGAGTACATTTCGAAACCTATGAATATCAACGATCCTTTTGCATAAGTTATCCATAGCAGAGCTTGTAATGACCACCCTACACCTTCGATGCTCATATAACTAAGTCGCACACTGTTGGAGCATCTGGTCGATGTAGGATGATTGTCATGGGAAAGAAGAAGAAGTAAAGAAGAAGAATATAAAATAAGGGAAGAGAATAGAAGAGAAGAGAAAGAAACAAAACATCACACAATCACATAACCTATCGTATATTTCATAGCGCATCAGATAAAATATAATAGTGATCATGGATATAAAACAGATAAGACAGTAATAACTACAAGAACTACATAATCAGAGTACACATGCTCATACGTTATATAAAATAGTAATAGAGTTTATACAACTGATAAATAAACTCAACCGATAAATTGTCTCTAATAAATAATATGTCAACACTTTCACGGCTCCACAGTGTCACATAACGGAATACGCATTAGCAAACTTAATTATAAATTGGTGAAAATGTCACCTCTTTCTAGCCTATCTACACATCTCTACGTGCTGTTTACACTTGCTATCTAGTCTACTTATTTAAGAGCAACGGAGATAATAAGAAGAAAATCATAAAACCACGATTCAGACAACAGTCTAGAGTGAGCGATACATAATCTCAAAACACTATGTAAGTCGGTATAGTATATGGAACAGAGGGCAAGGAAAATCATACCTAACATGTCCCTGCATCCATAAACTTAGCACATATAAGAGATATATGCTACTCTATGATTTTTATCTTAGGTAAACTATACATCATAGTACTAACGGTGTCTTGATATCGGCATCGGTAATATCTACATCACACGACATCCCTAAGGTGATATAAACTGTCAAACAAACATGGCATCCACCATCCATCCTCACATTCACTCACTCAATGTGTTTGATATAAGGACTCATATGACTTCATCAGAGGCTACTCAACATCTTGGTTTCTCAGTACTTGAATCAATGACATTCAATAAGCCAGGAAAAAGACTACATGCTCCATAACAATCCAGTGTAAATGGATCTCATCACACATAACCTTACTTTATGAATACACATTGAAACCTATAAATATCAATGAACCCTTGAATATGTTATACATAGAAGAGCTCATCCAAGAGCTGTCCCTACAACTTTTTTCTGAGATCTTCGCGGTTGGGAATTACTCTAGACAACTATCATAAGTCATAGACTGTAACATCCTGCCTTTCCGTAAGGTTTAAATCGACGACAAACCACAAACGTCAGACTAAAACCATACAGAAGGGCGGATTGTTATGGGGTAAATAAGAAAAACAAAGAAAGAAAGAAAAAAATAGTATCTTATAGCGTAACGATAAAATATAATAATCAAATATACTGTTCATGAAGTTGTTTACAAAATATTCGATTATACTTATACAATACATATAAGAGTACACATACCAGAGAATAATAATTAATGCAACGGAATTAAATGGTGTAGGGGAAAAATATAATAGATAATAATAAATCTTCGTCTTCGTCCTCCAGAAATAAAGTCTTCGATTTCAGAAATGCTCGGACTGACCCGAGCGAATTGAAAAGACAAAACACTCGAGTAAGAACTAAAAGATCTTATGTGAGTTAAATCAACAGAAATAAATATGAGTGCAGTAACTTACGAGATGCTCGGGATTCACATCTCCTAAGGATCCGTTAAACTATTTACTATGTAGTAATATTTCGCTATTATAATAGTGTCTAATAGTAAAATAAACTTACTTTTAAATAGCGTTGAGTGACCCAATATTCCCCTTAACATAAATAATGCCAATAGTCTATAAAGTACCGTAATACCTCCTGATCAGGAGGCTACCAGAGGACACTCCATAGGCACGACATAAATAGAAACTCGTACAATGCTTGCTAGGGTAGGTGACACGGCACAACTAGGCAATGCCAGGGTAGATATACCAATTGCTATCCGGGCTGGTGGTAACGCTTTGCAGCTACTACCGCCCACCTTGAACAACACCCCTAAAATTAAAAATCAAAAGTGGCCACCGAATAAATCCAAAATTCAGAGTATAATATCGAAGAAGTGCGTCCGATAAGAGGGGCTACCTCCTTGGCTCGAGAATCGCTCCTGTTTTAGCCACCTTATGCCAACTCACGGGAGTCGGGTCCACGTATTTACCTAAAAGGAAACGCCCCCACCGTCCTACTTCATTCTGGAATCTCCACCCCGTACACGATTGGTAAAGTGGTTTACAGAGTTGGCAGAGAGTATGAAAACTTCCGATCCCGGTCTCTTTAACAACCAAACGTTATTATAACACCGCGGTCTTTTTTGAAATAGTTTATACTTTTAAAACCAGAATATAATATCCATTTCAAATCCATATAAACACGATATCATTTCCTCTTTTTAAAAACCAAATCAAATTTGATATCATTTTCAAATATCCTTTTCTAAAATCATAACATTTCAAAGTTATAATATTTCGAAACCAAAACTTGAAATAAAGCCTTTCAAAACATAAAACTTTGAATTTCATAACTTTGAAACATACTACACCACTTAAATGGTTTAAATGTTTTTTTTTTGGAGAAAGACGGGTGTGTAGCGTGTCACTACACAGCCAATTACATATAAATTATAAATATGTCGACCAACATGCCTGATCGGTGGCAGTACTAGCTTATGCAGAGTTCACAAAAACCATACAACCAAGATAGAAAGGAAAGCATCCAGCAACAAGCAGTACAAACATATATACAAGAAAGACAAAGCAACTAGTTAAAAGTGAAGAAGATATAAAAGAAGCATCCAGCTGTAGACGTCAATCATAGTTGTGGCCGAGGTGGGAAACTGCTGCCCACTGACTCGGTAGAGGAAGAACTACCATGCGGAAGGCGGAGCCTGAAGGGGGCCGACTGGATGCAACCTGAAAGAGTGTTGAATAAATAAGTAATACGTCTACAAATGCCTTCGAAACGATATCTCGGTTTGTTAAACACAAGTTCATTGCGTTCTATCCATAGGTACCAACAGAATAGAGCAATGAGGACATCTAGGGGGCGATTCTTAGGGTTGTACTGCCAGTGGTCAAAAATAACGGGCGGGTCTGGGATGTGACCGAGGAGGTGAGCACAGGTTTGAACAAATAAGTAAATGGTTTAAATATTTAATTACTTTATATAGTAAAATAGCTTCTTCACCTTCACAAATCAATTCCAATATGGATTTTAAATTCCCAAATAAACCAATATAATTTCTATATATTTCAAAGCTTTAATTATTCCACCATTTCAAACTTATTCTTTGATAATTTCATATATATCAATTTCAACTACTATTATTTAGATTTGAAATGTTTACTTAATCAATCAAATATCATTTTGTAAAACTTTTAGGCTTCAAATAACTGGATATTCTTTCAATTTCATTAACTTGATAATATTCATTTAAATCAATTTGATATTCATTTAAATCCTCTAAACAAAAATCAAGTTATAAAATCATACCTTTTAAATCTCAATTTATTTATATTTCAAATCAAATTTTTCGAGGATAATTCTTAAATCTTAAATTCAAATCAAATTCAAATTTATCTTCAAACCTCAAATTTTATTTGAGTCATTATAAACTCTATATACAATAGAATTTAAATAGATACTTAACCATATTATATAAAAGAAATCAAACTTATTATTTAGCTTATTTTATAATTCCAAATAAATTTATACATAGCTAAATCAATAATAAAATAGCATTTATATAACATCTAAAATCAATATCTGTACCCATATATTTCTTTACAAAACCCTAAAAATCATTTCAATATATATATATGTATATATATATATATACACACACACACACCACGGTGTCTGTATATAATTTTCTATCCTATGGTCAAGTGATACGGATATTAATCATTTCAATCCGCAATTTAAAAATAAAAATGTGGTTGTATATCATTCCAAACCGCAATCCTGAACCAAAATAAATGCATAACAACTTGCAGATTATGATAATATAAATAAAACATCCATTCATCCATCATAAAATCATACATCCATCACAATCATCATACAAACAATCGACAAAAATCAATATATAACTGATAATATATAACAGGTAATTAACTGGCAGTTATATTCAATAATAAATTAAATAACGATTTAATTTCAATAAATGCAATTAACTGAGATGATGATTAAAAATATACGAAACAGTCATAAATAAATGCATAATCACAACATAAATTAATTTACCAAACATAAGAAATTTTAAAAGTTGTGAGTGGGTTAAAACACTCACCTTTTGAATTTAAATTGAATTTAAATCCAATTTAAACCCAAAAATTTGACCGTCTCAAAATTCGTCCAAACAAGCGCCAAAATGATCGAAATTCCAATACGAACCTAGCGGAGAAAACCACGCGTGAATCTGATTCCGTATGCAGCAGTTACTAAAGTTAGAATGATCTAAATTTAAATTAAAATAAATAAAAGTGACACACCTACAGCTACGTCATCACGCACACGTCATCACTGCCCTAGGTTCTCATGCGCGAAAGCTTTTTCTAAAACCCTAGCACGATTCGTGAACGCGCCGTGCCTCGCTCCTCCAGACACACATCCATGCTTGCCGACCTCCCCCACACGCTCTCCCATCAAAACCACACCACCCTCGACCAACGCCAAAGTCAATCGACGCCAACAATTGCACAGCCGTCACCTCCACCTTGAAAACCTAGTCAAATTTAGCCGCCGATCTAACCATCGAATTGCAGAACAAACACCACTGATGCACTGCCCATCGTCCACTATACAATACCCAGAAATGGTTTGACGATCCGACAACGTTCATCGACGCGCGATGAACGACCGTGAATGATTCTTCGATTTCTGGACAAACAATGCGTCGAATCGAAAAATGAGTTGCAGATCTGAGTTACGCTCTTCGAGAGCTTTGAATTGATATGAAATTTGGCATATATTGTGGAGTTTGAAATTTTAGCTTTGAATTTGATTTGGGTTGCAATTGGAATTAGGGTCTGTTTGCCATTGAAGTGAAGAGGTGAATAGAACGTATAGAAATGAGGAATAGAGGTTGCTATGGTTTATAGCAGGATATATATAGATAAAGTTGAAAATGGAATAGATGGATAAAATAGATATACGCGCTAACGACAAAATGGCCCCAAAAGCCCGTTTCGACTCTGGAACGAAACCGGGCCAATCCATATATCAAAATAGATGTTATAAAATATTTTAAACGCGATAGAAAATGTTTCAAGTCCAAATTCTATCGTATGAAGAAGTTATACTAAAATCAATTTTTTTCAAATTGATTTCAATTGATTTCAATTTCATTTATTTCATGGGATTTCGAGTCCGTACGATCAAACGACAAGCCCGATCGCTACGAAACTTGAAATCCTACAATAGTTCACCGATACGGATCCGATGAAACTAGTTCCGTCAAAATTCGAGTCCGTGGCCAAAATGGCTATTTTTTTACAGTTAATTAAATAAATTAATAAATTAACTAATTAAATCCAATTTCCAGTTTCAATCCTTTAATTGACCATTTCATCATTTTTGATTTCTCAATCATTTACAATGTTTTAAACAAATTTAAATGTCAATTTAGAGTTGATTAATTTATCAATTTCAGTATTAACTTCCATTTCATTAAATTCAGAAATTAAAATTTTAATTTCCAAAATTTCTATTAAGTTTACTTTTCATCCTACTATTCAATTCATTGTTATCTCCGGATGAAATATACATTGGAATCAAAATCCATTACATTAACATTCTCACATTTCATATAGATTCCCATTTAGGAAAGATTTAAATAGTTAATTTCATTTGATTGCCATTAATCCTAATAACCTACATTAAATTCCAATATATAGGCAAAATTTATTTTGCATTCCTTTTTATTCAACCAACTGTCATTTTATAAATAAAATTAACATCGGATTCATACTTTATTACATAAATATCTTCAATTTCATCTAAATTAATATTTACGTAATATTAAAATATTATATTTCAATTGATTGCAATTACTCCGATCCTTGAATGTTTATTCAAATAAATTGTTATTATTTGATTACAATCTCTATACCCCATCCAAAAATTTCAAATAAATAAGTTAATGCTGGTTTTTACATTATATTACAAAATATACTCAACTTACTTTCTTTATTGTGTATTAACTATAATTTCCACTAGTATTGAAATCTTGCCAAATATAACGTTCGCATTACCTCCTTTATTGGGATTTCATTCAACTTGTTTATAGACAACTTATATTAGCAACGCTACCTTTAATTTTAATTATCAATTCATTCATAAACCACAACAATACATTATACCACATATTACCTTAAATCCACACTATTTAATTTCATTTATTGCAATAGGTTTCAATTAATAGTGACCGCGCTAAATTATTAACGTTATTACATTAATCCACATCCAATCACAATTAATATTCCCAATAATTTTATTTAGCTTTCGATTACACCAATTACTATCTTAAAAATAAATTTTCCATTTCCTTTTTAATTTATACCCACACTTTCCGTTATTATATTAATTATCATTAAAGTACATTTAGTTATTTTCATTCTTCCCAACGAATTACCATCTATTCATTATAACTTTACAATTTTAATAAATTCATTAATTGACATTTCATTCAACCTATTAATTATTAACCTAAATTAGCACTGTTACGTTTTAATTCACTTATTAGCTTACAACAAGTGCTACTATTAGTTCGTACACTAATTCATTCCATTTCCAATTCATTATACCTTATTTTATTTGTAAGTCAACATTTTAAATTATTAATTTATCCTTTATATCCCATTATAAATAAATACACACATGAATTAAGATTTTAAATCAAATTAATCATTTCATCTTGGTAACATTCTTTTATTACAATAAGAAAATTAACATTTACATTGTTTCACTTATTGGAATTACATCCAAGTTATTAACAATTAACTTACCAATCTTATCCAAGTTATTATTTCCATCAATAATTCACTAAATTTTTATTTCCTTCAATATTAAATTTCAAAATCCCATTAAATTTACAATTTTAATTATTGAAAATTTGCGGGTCGTTACACTCTCCCCCACTCAAAACTTTTCATCCCCGAAAAGGAAAAGAAGGTAAAAGAGTAACTTATAAATCAAAATATTTTATTCAAAACATTATATTCATAACTATAAGTTATAGAATAGGATAATTTAAATAAAATATATAGATTTATAAACAACTAAATCTTTTTATATTCAAATTAATAAGGTTTGGAAAACATTTTCAAAATATTTTCTAAGTCCAAAATTTACGGAAAATTTCGGCAGAGTCTCCTTTGTACGGAGATGCTCGAAAGAAAATATAATATCAATATAACAATATACGACATATATTTTTCAAAATAATATATATCCCAATACGGGAAAACAAAATAATAACGCTATGAACCATAATCGAAAAACGCACCTATCGGTCGGGCAATTAACACTTATTTAATGAAACCAAAAGCAATAGCAATTGCTTCCATAACCTGTATTTCACTTATATAATCCAAAAAGGTTAACAATTATATAAATGAAATATTAAAGTTGTTTCATTGATAAACAAACAAATCAATACAACCAACAACCACTTGCAACAAGGCATACAACCATCACATAAAAATCAACACAAATCAAACATTCACTCATATCAAACAAACAAATAGTTGTTCGGGTTCAAAACTTTAAATTGCACGGAATGAAAAATAAACTACTAAGTGTACCCTTCACTCAACAGTCTTAGGTGAAACTAAATAGATTATTCATTCATCCAAACAATTTTAAAGTATCCTTACCCAAACAACCATAAACCAAAACAAACAACAATCCCAAACAACAAATCAAATTTACTTATTATTAATTTCATTTCATACATTAGTTGATTGATTTCTTTTCTTTTATATAATGATTTATCTTTTTATTTTACATTTATTTCTTACCATTTTGTTTAGAAATAACTTCAACTTATTTACTTAAGTTAAAATTTCTTTTCATTCATATAATGGGTTATCCTTTTTTTTACATTCATTTATTCACTGCTTAATTCCTTTTTATTTACAGTATTCATATTTTCTACTTATTTTATTTATAAATAACTTCAACCATTTACTTAAGTCTATAATTACTTTACTTAAAACATTCACCTTCTATCATATTTTGTTATCGTAAGATTTCCATTATAACTTAAGTTTATAACAATTACAACATCAATTCTTATAAATAAAAGCAATTTATTGAACACTTCATTACATACTTTTGCGTCTACAATTTCCATTACATTTTCTTATTAAACATTTCAACTTTTAATATTTGGTAAGTTATATATATGTTTTTAAAGAATGTTATTGAAATCATACAAGTTTATTTTATTAATCTTAATTAACTTAATGCTTTAAAAATAATATCCTTGGTCTTATAGGTTCCAAATTTCAAATTTCTTTTAATCCCATTTATAACCTAGCATTAAATCACTTATTTTAATTGAAGGTTCCAATCTATAAATTAGTTATATTCCATTTTACTACACTTAATTGAAACTATTTATTACGGAAACTTAAGAATAAAATACCGGGTTTTATTCAAAATCATTTTAAAATAACAGATAAACATATGCTTGAAATTTATACATCCAATTATAATTAAAATAATTTAAAATTTTATATTCTTTTATCAAAATAAGTCTGCAGTAAAACTACTACAGTGGCCTTCCCACTTCGAAACTCGAAAATGAATGTCGATGATGCGGTTGTCATCACCGAAATTATTTTCCAACGACAGAGAGGGAAGTACAAAATTTATTTCTTTTCAAAGTTCTTGAAAAAATACTTTCAAATTATATTGAAATATTTATATCAGAAAATACTTCTAAATAATATTATTATATTTCAAAATTCTTTGAAAGTAATTTTTCAAAATCCTGGACTTAAGTTCTAAAATTTCCAAATTTCATTGGTTTTATTTTCTATCTCATTTTACCTTTTATTTTAAAATTTTATTACCTAACAACCAATATATTTCAACCAAATATATATATATATATCATTTATAAAATTTATTTTATATATATAGAAAATATTATAGGCAGAAAAATTTCATTCACCTATATTAAAAACAAATATTATGTCGGTCAGTCCTATTAAGTGTTTAGAAATCCCTATTGATGTCAAAGCGTCCCATGCACCAACTAGGATTTATAAATACAAAACGGAACAGATTAACACAATATTAAAACCTTTTTATAACACTAACAAGTATGCTCTCTCATATATATAAACTCAGCGACTCACCATAGGGTATTACTACCCTATAGTAAGGAGTCAAACCCCACAAAGCTAAGGTTTTCACTAAACCAAAGCTCTGATACCAGATGTAACATCCTGCCTTTCTGCAAGGTTTAAATCGACGATAAACCACACAAGTCAGACTTAAACCATATAGAAGGGCGGACTGTTATGGAGTAAATAAGAAAAACAAAATAGAATCTTGCGGCGGAACGATAAAATATAATAATCAAATATACTGTCCATGAAGCTGTTTACAAAATATTCGATTATACTTATACAATACATATCAGAGTACACATACCAGAGAATAATAATTAATGCCGCAGAATTAAATAGTGCAGGGGAAAAATATAATAGATAATAATAAATCTTCTTCTTCGTCTTCGTCCTCCAGAAATAAAGTCTTCGATTCCTAAAATGCTCGGACTGACCTGAGCGAATTGAAAAGACAAAACACTCGAGTCAGAACTAAAAGATCTTATGTGAGTTAAATCAACAGAAATAAATATGAGTGCAGTAACTTACGAGATGCTCGGGATTCACATCTCCTAAGGATCCGTTAAACTATTTACTATGTAGTAATATTTCGCTATTATAATAGTGTATAATAGTAAAATAAACTTACTTTTAAATAGCGTTAAGGAGTGACCCAATATTCCCCTTAACACAAATAATGCCAACAGTCTATACAGCACCTTAATGCCTCCTGATCGGGAGGCTACCAAAGGATACTCCATAAGTACGACTTAAATAGAAACTCGTACAAGGCTCGCTAGGGTAGGTGACATGGCACAACTAGGCAATGCCAGGGTAAATATACCAATTGCTACCTGGGCTGGTGGTAACGTGTAGCAGCTACTACCGTCCATCTCGAACAACACCCCCAAAATCAAAAATCAAAAGTGGCCACCGAATAAATCCAAAAGTCAGAGCACAATATCGAAGGAGTGCGTCCGATAAGAGGGGCTACCTCCTTGGCCCGAGAATCGCTCCTGTTTTAGCCACCTTATGCCAACTCACGGGAGTCGGGTCTACGTATTTACCTAAAAGGAAACGCCGCCACCATCCTACTTCAATCTGGAATCTCCACCGCATACACGGTTGTTAAAGTGGTTTTCGGAGTTGGCAAAGGTATGACAACTTTCGATCTCGGTCTCTTTAAAAACAAACGTTATTATAACATCGCGGTCTTT
This sequence comes from Allium cepa, assembly GCA_030765085.1. Lineage (NCBI taxonomy): Eukaryota > Viridiplantae > Streptophyta > Magnoliopsida > Asparagales > Amaryllidaceae > Allium > Allium cepa. The sequence goes on from CM060943.1 coordinate 439,356,264, forward strand.
TTGAAATAGTTTATACTTTTAAAACCAGAATATAATATCCATTTCAAATCCATATAAATATGATATCATTTCCTCTTTTTAAAAACCTAATCAAATTTGATATCATTTTCAAATATCCTTTTCTAAAACCATAACATTTCAAAGTTATAATATTTCGAAACCAAAACTTGAAATATAGCCTTTCAAAACATAAAACTTTTAATTTCATAACTTTGAAACATACTACACCACTTAAATGGTTTAAATATTTAATTACTTTATATAGTAAAATTACTTCTTCAGCTTCATAAATCAATTCCAATATGGATTTTAAATTCCCAAATAAACCAATATAATTTCCATATATTTCAAAGCCTTAATTATTCCACCATTTCAAACTTATTCTTTGATAATTTCATATATATCAATTTCAACTACTATTATTTAGATTTGAAATGTTTACTTAATCAATCAAATATCATTTTAGTAAAACCTTTAGGCTTCAAATAACTGAATATTCTTTCAATTTCATTAACTTGATAATATTCATTTAAATCAATTTGATATTCATTTAAATCCTTTAAACAAAAATCAAGTTATAAAATCATACCTTTTAAATCTCAATTTATTTATATTTCAAATCAAATTTTTCGAGGATAATTCTTAAATCTTAAATTCAGATCAAATTCACATTTATCTTCAAACCTTAAATTTTATTTGAGTCATTATAAACTCTATATACAATAGAATTTAAATAGATACTTAACCATATTATATAAAATAAATCAAACTTATTATTTAGCTTATATTATAATTCCAAATAAATTTATACATAGCTAAATCAATAATAAGATAGCATTTATAAAACATCTAAAATCAATATTCTTTACAAAACCCTAAAAATCATTTCAAAAAAAAGTATATATATACCGGTGTGCCTGTATATAATTTTCTATCCTATGGTCAAGTGATACGGATATTTATCATTTCAATTCGCAATTTAAAAATAAAAATGCAGTTGTATATCATTTCAAACCGCAATCCCGAACCAAAATAAATGCATAACAACTTGCAGATTATGATGATATAAATAAAACATCCATTCATCCATCATAAAATCATACATCCATCACAATCATCATACAAACAATCAATCAATATCAATATATAACTGATAATATATAACAGGTAATTGACTGGTAGTTATATTCAATAATGAATTAAATAACGATTTAATTTCAATAATTCCAATTAACTGAATGATGATTAAAAATGTACAAAACAGTCATAAATAAATGCATAATTACAACATAAATTAATTTACCAAACATAAGAAATTTTAGAAGTTGTCAGTGGGTTAAAACACTCACCTTTTGAATTTAAATTGAATTTAAATCCAATTTAAACTCCAAAATTTGACATTCTCAGAATTTGTCCAAACCAGCGTTATAATGTCCGGAATTCCAATACGAACCTAGCGAAGAAAACCGCGCGTGAATCTAAATTCGTATGCAGCAGTTATTAAAGTTAGAACGATCTAAATTCAAATTAAAATAAATAAAAGTGACACACCTACAGCTACGTCGTCACGCACACGTCATCATTGCCCCAGGTTCCCACGCGCGAAAGCTTTTTCTGAAGCCCTAGCACGAATTGCGAACGCGCCGCCACCTCGCGTCGTGCCTCGCTCCTCCAGACACACATACATGCTTGCCGACCTCCCCCACACGCTCTCCCATCAAAACTGCATCACCCTCGACCAACGTCGATGCCAATCGACGCCAACAATTGCACAATCGCCACCTCCATCTTGAAACCCTAGTCGAATTTACCCGCCGATCTAACCATCGAATCGCAGGATAAGCACCACTGATGCACTCTCCATCGTCCGCTCTACAATACCCAGAAATGGTTTGACGATCCGACAACGTTCATCGACGCGCGATGAACGACCGTGAATGGTTCTTCGATTTCTGGACAAATAATGCGTCGAATCAAAAAACGAGTTGCAGATCTGAGTTATGCTCTTCGAAAGCTTCGAATTGATATAAAATTTGGCATATATTGTGGAGTTTGAAACTTTAGCTTTTGATTTAATTTGGGATTGCAATTGGAATTAGGGTCGGTCTGTCATTGAAGTGAGGAGGTGAATAGAACATATAGAAATGAGAAACAGAGGCTGCTAGGGTTTATAGCAGGATATATATAGACGAAGTTGAAAATAGATAGATGGATAAGATAGATATACACGCTAACGACAAAATGGCCCAAAAAGCCCGTTTCGACTCCGGAACGAAATTGGGTCAATTCATATATCAAAACAGATGTTTTAAAATATTTTAAACGCGATGGAAAAGGTTTCAAGTTCAAACTCCATCGTATGAAGAAGTTATGCTAAAATCATTTTTTTTCAAATTGATTTCAATTTCATTTATTTCATGGCGTTTCGAGTCCGTACGATCAAACGACAAGTCCGATCGCTACGAAACTTGAAATCCTACAATAATTCAACGATATGGATCCGATGAAACTAGTTCCGTCGAAATCCGAGTCCGTGGCCAAAATGGCTATTTTTTACAGTTAATTAAATAAATTAATAAATTAACTAATTAAATCCAATTTCCAGTTTCAATCCTTTAATTGACCCATTTCATCATTTTTGATTTCTCAATCATTTACAATGTTTTAAAAAAAATTAAACGTCAATTTAGAGTTGATTAATTTATCAATTTCAGTATTAACTTCCATTTCATTAAATTCAAAAATTATAAATTTAATTTCCAAAATTTCTATTAAGTTTACTTTTCATCCTATTATTCAATTCATTGTTAACAACGGATGAAATATACATTGGAATCAAAATCCATTACATTAACATTGCCACGTTTCATCTAAATTCCCATTTAGAAAATATTTAAATAGTTAATTTCATTTGATTGCCATTAATCCTAATATCCTACATTAAATTCCAATATATAAGCAAAACTTTATTTTGCATTCCTTTTTATTCAACAAACTATCATTTTATAAATAAAATAAACATCGGATTCATACTTTATTACATAAATATCTTCAATTTCATCTAAATTAATATTTACATAATATTAAAATATTATATTTAAATTGATTGCAATTACTCGGATCCTTGAATGTTTATTCAAATAAATTGTTTTTATTTGATTACAATCTCTATACCCTATCCAAAAATTTCAAATAACATAATTAATGCTGGTTTCTACATTATATTACATAATTATACTCAACTTACTTTCTTTATTGCGTATTAACTATAATTTCCACTAGTATTGAAATCTTGCCAAATATAACGTTTGCATTACCTCCTTTATTGGGATTTCATTCAACTTGTTTATAGTGAACTTATATTAACAACACTGCCTTTAATTTTAATCATCAATTCATTCATAAACCACGAAAATACATTATTACCACATACTACCTCAAATCCATACTATTTAATTCCATTTATTGCAATAGGTTTCAATTAATAGTGACTGCGCTAAATTATTAACAACGAAAATACATTATTACCACATACTACCTCAAATCCATACTATTTAATTCCATTTATTGCAATAGGTTTCAATTAATAGTGACTGCGCTAAATTATTAACGTTATTACATTAATCTACATCCAGTCACAATTAATATTCCCAATAATTTTATTTAGCTTTCTATTACACCAATTACTATCTTAAAATTAAATTTTCCATTTCCTTTTTAATTTATACCCACACTTTCCATTATTATATTAATTATCATTAAGGTACATTTAGTTATTTTCATTCTTCCCAACCAATTACCATCTATTTGTTATAACTTTACAATTTTAATAAATTCATTAATTGACATTTCATTCAACCTATTAATTATTAACCTAAATTAGCACTGTTACGTTTTAATTTACTTATTAGCTTACAACAAGTGCTGCCATTAGTTCATACACTAATTCATTCCATTTCCAATTCATTATACCCTATTTTATTTGTAAGTCAACATTTTAAATTATTAATTTATCCTTTATATCCCATTATAAATAAATGAACACATGAATTAAGATTTTAAATCAAATTAATCATTTCATCTTGGTAACATTCTTTTATTACAATAAGAATAAAATTAACATTTACATTGTTTCACTTATTGGAATTACATCCAAGTTATTAACAATTAACTTACCAATCTTATCCAAGTTATTATTTCCATTAATAATTCACTAAATTTTTATTTCCTTCAATATTAAATTTCAAAATCCCATTAAATTTACAATTTTAATTATTGAAATTTACGGGTCGTTACACTCTCCCCCACTGAAAACTTTTCGTCCCCGAAAAGGAAAAGAAGGTAAAAGAGTAACTTATAAATCAAAATATTTTATTCAAAACATTATATTCATAACAATAAGTTATAGAATAGGATAATTTAAATAAAATATATAGATTTATAAACAACTAAATCTTTGTATATTCAAATTAATAAGGTTTGGAAAACATTTTCAAAATATTTTCTAAGTCCAAAATTTACGGAAAATTTCGGCAGAGTCTCCTTTGTACGGAGATGCTAGAAAGAAAATATAATATAAATATAACAATATACGACATATATTTTTCAAAATAATATATATCCCAATACGGGAAAAAAAAAATAATGCTATAAACCGTAATCCAAAAACGTACCTATCGGTCGGGCAATTAACACTTATTTAATGAAACCAAAAGCAGTAGCAATTGCTTCCATAACCTGTATTTCACTTATATAATCCAAAAAGGTTAACAATTATATAAATGAAATATTAAAGTTGTTTCAACGATAAACAAACAAATCAATACAACCAACAGCCACTTGCAACAAGGCATACAACCATCACATAAAAATCAACACAAATCAAACATTCACTCATATCAAACAAACAAATAGTTGTTCAGGTTCAAAACTTTAAATTACACGGAATGAAAAATAAACTACTAAGTGTACCCTTCACTCAACAGTCTTAGGTGAAACTAAATAGATTATTCATTCATCCAAACAATTTTAAAGTATCCTTACCCAAACAACCATAAACCAAAACAAACAACAATTCCAAACAACAAATCAAATTTACTTATTATTAATTTCATTTCATACATTAGTTGTTTGATTTCTTTTCTTTCATATAATGATTTATCTTTTTATTTACATTTATTTCTTACCATTTTGTTTAGAAATAACTTTAACTTATTTACTTAAGTTAAAATTTCTTTTCACTCATATAATGGGTTATCCTTTTTTTTTACATTCATTTCTTAAACAGGTAGGAGACTTTGGTGTATTCCAGTTTGATTATGTGCTCTAGTTTCCAATCGAGATGAACTTGCATCTGATGATCTAAGCCTTCTTCCTTGTCGATGATTATGGATCGCTCTTGCCCTCTATCTCGCGATCCAAAATAAAATGGATAAAAATATTAGACATATTCTATTTCTACTACTAACTCTTTTTTTCTTCTCCAATCTGAGTTTTACTCAAGTCTCGAATAAATTCAAGAACATATTCAAAGAAATTCTGCCCGTCGGGGAGCCCCCTCTTTATCTCATTGGTTCTCATCACTGCTTAATTCCTTTTTATTTACAGTATTCATCTTTTCTACTTATTTTATTTATAAATAACTTCAACGATTTACTTAAGTTTATAGTTACTTTACTTAAAACATTTACCTTCTATCATATTTTGTTATAGTAAGATTTCCACTATAACTTAAGTTTATAACAATTACAACATCAATTCTTATAAATAAAAGCAATTTATTGAACACTTCATTACATACTTTTGCTTGTACAATTTTCATTACATTTTCTTATTAAACATTTCAACTTTTAATATTTGGTAAGTTATATATATGTGTGTGTGTGTTTATAAAGAATGTAATTGAAATCATACAAGTTTATTTTATTAATCTTAATTAACTTAATGCTTTAAAAATAATATCCATTGTCTTATAGGTTCCAAATTTCAAATTTATTTTAATCCCATTTATAACCTAGCATTAAATCACTTATTTTAATTGAAGGTTCCAATTTATAAATTAGTTATATTCCATTTTTCTACACATAATTGAAACTATTTATTACGAAAACTTAAGAATAAAATACCGGGTTTTATTCAAAATCATTTTAAAATAACAGATAAACATATGCTTGAAATTTATATATCCAATTATAATTAAAATAATTTAAACATTTATATTTGTTTATCAAAATAAGTCTGTAGTGAAACTACTACAGTGGCCTTCCCACTTCGAAACTCGAAATGAAACTCGAAATTAACATCGGATTCATACTTTATTACATAAATATCTTTAATTTCATCTAAATTAATATTTACATAATAATAAAATATTATATTTCAATTGATTTCAATTACTTGGTCCTTGAATGTTTATTCAAATAAATTGTTTTTATTTGATTACAATCTCTATACCCCATCCAAAAATTTCAAATAACATAATTAATGCTGGTTTTTACATTATATTACATAATTATACTCAACTTACTTTCTTTATTGTGTATTAACTATAATTTCCACTAGTATTGAAATCTTGCCAAATATAACGTTCGCATTACCTCCTTTATTGGGATTTCATTTAACTTGTTTATAGACAACTTATATTAACAACGCTACCTTTAGTTTTAATTATCAATTCATTCATAAACCACAAAAATACATTATTACCACATATTACCTTAAATCCACACTATTTAATTCCATTTATTGGAATATGTTTCAATTAATAGTGACTGCGCTAAATTATTAACGTTATTACATTAATCTACATCCAATCACAATTAATATTCCCAATAATTTTATTTAGCTTTCTATTACACCAATTACTATCTTAAAAATAAATTTTCCGCTTCCTTTTTAATTTATACCCACACTTTCCGTTATTATATTAATTATCATTAAAGTACATTTAGTTATTTTCATTCTTCCCAACTAATTACCATCTATTCATTATAACTTTACAATTTTAATAAATTCATTAATTGACATTTCATTTAACCTATTAATTATTAACCTAAATTAGCACTGTTACGTTTTAATTTACTTATTAGCTTACAACAAGTGCTACCATTAGTTCATACACTAATTCATTCCATTTCCAATTCATTATACCTTATTTTATTTGTAAGTCAACATTTTAAATTATTAATTTATCCTTTATATCCCATTATAAATAAATGAACACATGAATTAAGATTTTAAATCAAATTAATCATTTCATCTTGGTAACATTCTTTTATTACAATAAGAATAAAATTAACATTTACATTGTTTCACTTATTGGAATTACATCCAAGTTATTAACAATTAACTTACCAATCTTATCCAAGTTATTATTTCCATTAATAATTCACTAAATTTTTATTTCCTTCAATATTAAATTTCAAAATCCCATTAAATTAACAATTTTCATTATTGAAAATTTGCGGGTCGTTACATAGACCATCATCATGCGTCCCATAACCTTCTTCTAATAGTCTCTTCCATCCGACTACTCTGCATCCCGAAGTGTAGCTATCCATCATCGAGGCCATCACTTCCTATCACAGAATAATAATCATCATCGAACCATGATGTCATCGCATTGAAGCATCACATCTTAGCTTCACCACCAAAACCACTCGTCGAAGAGCAGTAACACCAAATCGAACGTTGAACGAACGAACTATCACATCGTGCTCCACAAAGCTTTTCCATCGCCTACGTCAAAGTTGGTCATGTCAGCCATCATCGTTTGTGGTAAATATCGACCACTCAAGAGTAGTCGATAACAAACACTTTGGTTGTGTACTTAACCAATAATAATCAAATACAAACCTAAAGAAAATGTCTGGCATCCATCCTAAAATCCAAAGCACATCTCCAAATCCACCTTCCATCTTCATATCAATTGGTGTGCACGATATTCTATGCATGAAATCCTATCCTATGAGATATTTTCTAATCCTAGATCGCCTTTGAATAACGTTTCCAACTAACTAACAAACAAGAAGAAATACAACAAACAAAACTAGAAATGTCTATAACATCCTACATACATCTATAACAACACAATACAATCCATCCAAACAGCCAATGAGAGATTAATATCAAAAAATCCTAAGTCTATGAGTATCGTCAAAATTGTGCGTTAATGAGAAAAAATGTGATATTGTTGTAATATACATTAATAATAGGGATGAATATGCTAAATATGAAAGGGCATTATTGTAATCTGCACTGCATAAGTAGTCTATAAATATGGAGCTTTATTGTATTGTAAATAGATATCTCTCTCATTCAATAGAATTGTTCTCTCCCTAATTGCCTCCATTCTCTTTATTCTGTAACACGTTATCAGCACGAAGGAATGCGAATTAATTATTGACCTCAACCTATTCACCTTCAAACTTTCCAACTTCTCAGCAAGTAATTAAATATTAATTACTCTGACCGTTTCTCTTCTGACCATTCCAATTCTAAGGCTATTTATATTCAAAATCCTATTATATATATTAGTGCAGACGAGTCTTTTAGAATATATCCACATACATTCTATTTCTTATTTCCTTTACAACAGCAGGTAAAGGAATTGTTCTTGATTTCTTTATAAACTCGTTACTTTTCCTCTCTCCAAAAAGGTAATTGTCAATATCATATATTTTTTGATAAAGCTATCAAGTCAGCACATGCTAGTTTGGGGTTCGCTTCTATATTTTTCATGTCTTTTCTTGTATCACTCTTATTTTTATTCTTTGGCTTCTAAATTCAATATTATTATTTTATTTTATTTTCCCTTTGCGGATCTATTGCCAAATAAAATTCAAAAGTTTGAAATGGAATATACGCAAAAGCTGACTTTCCTTTCTTATTTGATAAATACATGAAAGTTGCAAAATCCAAATGTTTGGTTTTGTTGATACAATTTTTTTTGGTATAGTTGTTTGATACCATGAATGAAGACTTTCCATTTTTTTTCTTCTTTTTAGCTGGAAACAAACAAATAGTGAATGCTGTTGTGGCGAATATTTTCACCTTATGCAATTTATTTTATGAACAGTTCACAAAATGACAAACATCGCCAAACTTGAATTTAAAGCTTTGCATATATCTGGAGACAACTACTTATCATGGATACTGGATGCTGAGATTCATTTGCAATCTCAATGCTTAGAAAATGCCATTAAAAATGGCAATACTATGTCCCAGCAGGACAAAGCAAAGGCTCTAATATTTTTAAGACGTCATATCCATGACGATCTAAAAACAGAATATTTGACTGAAAAAGACCCTCTCCACTTATGGAACTCCTTGAAGGAGCGTTATGACCACCAGAAGACGGTCATACTTCCAAACACTAGGCAAGAGTGGTTGAACCTGAGGTTTCAGGACTTTAAGTCCGTAAGAGAATATAATTCTGCAATGTTTAGAATCAATTCTATATTGAAATTATGTGGAGAAAAGGTGGATGACGCACAAATGCTTGAAAAGACTTTCTCAACATTTCATGCCTCGAATATACTCCTGCAGCAGCAATATCGAGAGCGTCATTTTACAAAATATTCTGAACTCATAGAATGCTTACTAATTGCTGAACAAAATAATGAATTGCTTATAAAAAACCATTCCTCAAGACCAACTGGTTCAACTGCATTACCTGAAGTTAATGCTAATTTTGCCCACTCTGGAAGAGGTAGGGGTCGAGGTCGAGGTAGAGGACATGGTCGTGGACGTAGATATAACTCTAGCAGAGGTGGTTATGGTGGTTTTAAAGGTAACAAAACCACCAACTTTAAAAAGCAACAAAAGAAAATTGAGCCTATAAAGAACAATGATTCAGCTTCAGAAAATAAAAGGCATTATGAGGAAGTTTGTTATAGATGTGGACGATCTGGTCACTGGTCACGTACATGTAGATCATCAAAGAAAACAGTTGAAGAATATCATCGCTCGAAGAATATTGAGGCAAATAATGCCGAAAAGTTACCTGAAAACACTAACCTGAAGTTAGATGATTTCTTCGAAGATGACAATGGAAATTTCATTAATGATGAAAATCTAAGTGCAATGATCAATGATATGACCGAGTTGATCAATTAGAAATGTCTTGAAGTTTGTGAATTTCGTTTTATTTCATTAGCTTGCATCAATAAATCAGTTTGAAGTTTGTGTTCATTTAATTGTATTTCCCTTTGCAGTACTAGTAATGTGTAATGTGGATGTTGTTTTTAATCAATAGCCTATTTTAATCATATTACTTTGTTTGTTTACATTACATTTATTTATGCATACAAATTTTTAATGATTGACTAATCATTGTCTTTAATTCTTAAGGTATGGAACGCCATTTGGGTGATGATATATGCTTACTAGATAGTGCAACTACTCATACAATTTTGAAAAACCAGAAGTTTTTCTCTGAACTATCTAAAAATTTCTCAGCTAAAGTCTCCACTATAGCTGGATCTGCTAATATAATTGACGGGTCCAGAAGAGCCCATATAATATTACCAAATGGTACGCATATCTTTATTCAGAATGCATTATACTCAAGCAACTCTAAAAGAAATTTGCTGAGTTTCAAAGATATAAGAATGAATGGATACCATATTGAAACTATAAATGAAAACAACAAAGAATATCTTTGTGTTATTTCTAGAATTGAAAGCCAGAAGCTTATCCTAGAAAAATTTGGTACAATTTCAACTGGTTTATATTTTACAAAAATTGGCATAGTTGAATCTCACTCTATAAATATGAGCCAGAAGCTCACAAATACAAAGACATTGATTCTTTGGCATGATCGCTTGGGTCATCCTGGATCAACTATGATGCGTAAAATTGCCAAAAACTCAAACGGACATGATTTATCAAACCAATTGAATTTACCAAGTGATTACTTATGTGCCCCATGTGCACAAGGAAAATTAATCACTCGACCTTCATATAGTAAAATCACCTCTGAATCTCCAACATTTTTACAAAGAATTCAAGGTGATATATGTGGCCCAATCCACCCTGAATGTGGACCATTCAAATATTTTATGGTATTGATTGATGCATCAACTCGTTGGTCACATGTTTGTTTACTTTCTACAAGAAATTTGGCATTTGCCAAGCTACTTGCTCAAATAATAAAATTGAGAGCACACTTCCCTGATCATCAAATTAAATCGATTCGACTAGATAATGCTGGAGAATTTACTTCTCAAGTATTTGATGATTATTGTCTATCATTGGGGATTGAAATTGAACATCCAGTAGCTCATGTTCATACTCAAAATGGTCTAGCAGAATCATTAATTAAGCGCTTGCAACATATTGCAAGACCATTGCTTATGCAATCAAAACTACCTGTTTCAGCTTGGGGGCATGCAATTTTGCATGCATCGAAATTGGTTAAAATTAGACCAACAGCTTATCATCAGCTTTCACCATCACAGCTCTTAACTGGATTTCAACCAAATATTTCACATTTACGAAAATTTGGTTGTGCTGTGCATATACCTATTAATCCACCACTTCGTACTAAAATGGGTCCTCAACGACGGTTGGGAATTTATGTGGGATTTGATTCCCCATCGATAATTCGTTACCTTGAACCTCTTACAGGTGATGTCTTCACTGCAACATTTTCATACTGTAAATTTGATGAGACAATCTTCCCGCCGTTAGGGGGAGAAAAGACCGTTCCAGTAGAACGACGTGAAATATCATGGAATAATCCATCTATGTCTTATTTGGATCCACGTACTAAACAATGCCAATATGAGGTACAAAGAATTTTGCATATTCAAAATATTGCAAATCAACTGCCGGATGCATTTAGTGACACCGCAAAAATAACTAAACCTCACATTCCAACAGCAAATGCACCAGCAAAAATTGATGTCCCTGAAGGATCAAAAATAAATATAGCAGCAAATGAATCTAAAGCAAGACAAAAACGTGGAAGGCCAATTGGTTCAAAAGACTTGGCGCCTAGAAAAGGAAAGTCTAATGAAAAATCATCAATTAAGGAACCTCCTGAAGAGGTTATAAATGATCACTCAAATGAAAATCCAAATTCTCCTAGAAGCGCGGAAGGAAATATTATCCCAGAAGAGATAAAAGAAGATTCCAACGATAAAATGGTACCTAATAATAATGAGATCTCAATATTTTATACGAACTACGGAGAAATATGGGATCGAAGTAAAATAATAATTGATGATGTATTCTCATTCGCAGTAGCTACTGAAATAATTGAAGGTCATGACCATAATGAGAATAATGAGAATGATGATAATGAACCAAATAGCATAAATGAATGTCGAAAAAGACACGATTGGCCAAAATGGAAAGATGCTATCCAAGTGGAACTAGATTCACTTCAAAAACATGGTGTATTTGGACCAATAGAGAAAACACCAGAAAATGTTAAACCAGTAGGTTATAAATGGTTATTCGTTAGAAAATGAAATGATAAAAATGAAGTCGTGAGGTACAAGGCACGACTTGTCGCACAAGGTTTCCTGCAGAGACCAAGTTTTGACTTTAAGGAAACTTACTCCCCTGTCATGGATGTCATAACATTCCGATATTTGATAAGCCTTGTAGTTTCTGAAAAACTCGATATAAGATTAACGGATGTTGTGACAGCTTATCTTTATGGTGAATTAGATATCAACATTTACATGAAAATTCCAGATGGATATAAATTGCCTGAAGCAAAATCAAAGTCCATGTACTCATTAAGACTAAGACGATCACTATATGGATTGAAACAATCTGGAAGAATGTGGTATAACCGTCTTAGTAAATATTTGGTAAAAGAAGGATACGAAAACAATCTCATTTGTCCATGTGACTTTATAAAGAAATCGGTAAAGAGATTTGCTATCTTAGCAGTTTATGTTGATGACATAAATTTGATTGGAACTCCAGAAGAGATTGATGAAACAATAAATTACTTAAAGAAGGAATTTGAAATTAAAGATCTTGGCAAAACTAAGCACTGTCTCGGTCTACAGATTGAGCATAGTACTAATGGCATATTAATCCATCAATCAAACTACATTGAGAAAATTCTAAAGCGTTTTCAAATGGATAAAGCATATCCACTTAGTACGCCAATGGTTGTTAGATCTTTAGATATTAAAAAGGACCCTTACCGCCCAAAAGAAGAAGATGAGAATGTGCTTGGCCCGGAAGTGCCATATCTTAGTGCCATTGGTGCATTATTATATTTGGCCCAATGCACAAGACCAGATATTGCATTTTCAGTAAATCTTCTAGCAAGATACAGTTCAGAACCAACAAAAAGACACTGGAATGGTATAAAACATATCATGAGATATTTTCGTGGAACGACAAATTTTGGTTTATTTTACTCTAACACAGGCATTAATCCAAATCTAGTTGGCTATGCTGATGTAGGTTATCTTTCTGACCCACATAAAGCAAGATCACAAACTGGATATGTATTTAATAACAGCAATGCAGCAATTTCATGGCGATCTACAAAACAAACATTGGTAGCAACATCATCCAATCACTCTGAAATACTAGCACTACATGAAGCAAGTAAAGAATGTATTTGGCTAAGATCACTGATTGAGCATATTCGAAAAAGCTACCAACTTCCATCAGTAACGGAAAGGTCAACCATTATTTATGAAGACAATGCAGCTTGTGTAGCTCAAATTCAAGCGGGTTACATTAAGGGTGATAGGACGAAACACATTTCTCCTAAATTTTTCTTCACACATGAGCTACAAAAGGATAATAAGATAGAAGTGAAACAAATCCGATCCCAAGAAAATCCAGCGGACTTATTCACAAAGGCGCTTTCAAATTCAACATTTCAGAAGATGGTGTACAAAATTGGTATGCGTCGGCTGCATCAACAAACTAATTGAATAATGCGTTATAATCCAGGAGGAGCATATGAAATACGCTATAATGTACTCTTTTTCCTTCACTAATATTTTTTCCCATTGGGTTTTTATTAGTAAGGTTTTAATGAGGCATTATCTTGATCCAGAAGAATCAACCCTCATAGTAACATTATAAAATATATGTTACTTAAAGATGAAATCATGTTGTACTCTTTTCCTTGTTTATGATTTTTTCCCATTGGGTTTTTCATAACAAGGTTTTTAATGAGGCAATTACTCTTATCATCTTTACATACGCATATTCAAGGGGGAGTGTTGAAATATACATTAATAATAGGGATGAATATGCTAAATATGAAAGGGCATTATTGTAATCTGCACTGCATAAGTAGTCTATAAATATGGAGCTTGATTGTATTGTAAATAGATATCTCTCTCATTCAATAGAATTGTTCTCTCCCTAAATGCCTCCATTCTCTTTATTCTGTAACAGATATTTAATTTAAAACCATTTTAAAACACTGGTAAATTCTTTTATAAAATAAGATATAAGTTTAAGTATTTTAGAAATCACATTTTAGAGTTAGATTCAAAACGTCGTTTTAATACTATACTAACAATCATAGTATAATAAGAGATAGTATCACTTATCTCAACCAAATCTATCCAAACTAATGTCAAATCGTAGAGTTCTCTACCACGAGTGCAACACAAGAAACCGCGTCCAAAATGGACTTTATATGCAAAAGATACGCATGGTATAAGATTTCAATATGTATATAAATAAATAAACTAATTAACTAACGTAACTATTAAGTAGTCCTTTTCATGATTAGTAATTAATTAATACTTTCATAATTACCTTAGCTTACACGTCAGCCTCTCTCTCACATTTCTCTTTTTTGTTCCACGTATCCTTCTCCCTCCTCTTATGCTAATGCAATTCATGCACACACATTACTATTATTTTTAATATTATTCGCCAAGACATTTATCCACTCACACTCTTTCCTCCCCACCTGCACCTTTTGGCTCATGTAAATAACATGCCTGCTCTTCCACGTACACAAGCATGCCCACCAACATCTTAGACCACCACCTACACCTCCACACGGACCACTTACCGCCGTCGCACGCCTTACACTACTGCCAAACACATCCGTCAAAAGCCATAATCCCTGGCCGTGGCCAGCTGCTGCCTTATATTCCATTTTTTCGTCATTCTTTTTGCATATTTGTATGCACGCACACACACCATCATGTCAACCACCTGCCACCGTTGCTCTACCAAGTTCCTGCACAACCATTACACGCCTGCCTCAGCCACTAGTGACCATCCACGATTCCCCCGCAAGCATAAAATGGGGCAACTAATCAAAAAACTTCCCTAACGAACCGCCATCACTACGCTCATCTCCAACACTCTCCGTTTACATTTCCGTGATCCTTTCGCCAATACGAACAAACCCATATCCTCAAAATCCATTTCGGGTCTCCTTTAAAAATCACTTTCTTGTCGGATTCGTAGTTTCCGACCACCACGGTCGAAATTGGTAGATTCGTGGCTATGGCTGCATAGCACCTGAAAGAAATATAGTGACCCGACTCTTGCTTTTCCTAAAATGTTGCTCGGTTGTTTGAGAAAGAGGACGGTACAGAAACATGGGAGGTGGATTCATGGAAAAGTGGAGCCATTCGTGAATGGGAAGAAAGATATGTGTGGCCAAAGAAATTAATAGTAATATTTATAGGGTAGTAGTAGGGTTAAGGTTTGTGTGTACCCTTTCTTCAATTTTCGAAATTCCAACGCATGCTTAATGCATGTACTACTTTTAGGAATATCTGATTGCGACGATTCTTTGAGTGCTTGAATCATTGCATATTTCTCATTTCAACGGCATAAGTTTCGTCAAAATCCAAGTCTATGCACAACACATTATTTTTGGATGCTTTTAAGTCGTATGGGTTGCCGTAACATCCGATCTTGAAAATTTTCAACTGTGAAAGTGTGTAGGATGGTGTAATATGAAATATACTTAAATTTAAATGTGGAAACAGATGATAATAGCAAAGTAAATGGAAATAAGTAAAATAAAACAAGCACACTAGGAATTTTTATACTGGTTCGAGCTTCTTGTTCTATGCACTTTTTGAAAACTTGATTTTGATTAAAATATGCGTGCAAGTTTATTTGAATGTGAATGATGATTCTTGAGGAAAGATTTTAACAAAGTACTAAACTGGACTCTATATACATATTTGATGACTCCTGTAAAAATATATAACTGTATGAACCATACTTTAAGTCGTTGAGTCTGAATGTTGTCGTGGTCGTAGGTTCGTGAATTATTGTGTCTTGTCAGCAATCAAAACCTATGATTCAACATTCTCCCCTTTTTTGACGATGACAACTTCATTTGCTACGAACGAATTTTTGACAAGCTTTGTTGATCTTATCTCTCTCACTGAATATATTCCTATAATTGTGCTATAGATTTTTCCCCCTGAATCTATGCTATATATTCCTGAAAATAATTAATCTTTTCTCCCCCTTAATCGGTGCTTGCAAGGTTTATTCCTGCAAATAGTGTTAGAGCAATGTCTTTCTCCCCCTTTGTCATCGACAAAAAGAAGAGTTTATATGATGATATAAATTATATTTCACTTAAGTGTTAGCATAAAACAAAATAATTCTACATATAATGTAAGGTATCAGAAAAAAATTAACATTTAAAGCATACGATACCTAAGGTTCTTATAATTTCCTAATTTTTAGGAAACCATACCCATTTAGGTGTGGTTGAACCTTTATAAATATAATTTTCATTATTAACTACCATATCAAAATAATCATCAATGTATTTTTCTCTATTTTTCCACTTAACAGGAACCCAAATATTTAGATAATTTTTATTCATATTTTCCGTCAATGATTTTGTACTACTAAAAAAATTGTAAACATTATTGGTCATAGCAGTATTTGAATTTCTATAAAAATTGGGTTTAGACTTTTCTCGTAATCTGGTACTAGCACTAACATATTTACTATAAATGAAAGCGTCTCTAGTGCTATTTCAACGATCTGTTTTATTATATTCTAAACCACTTTTATCGTTTAAAGGTCTAGAACTAGATAAAATCATGTTTATAACGTTTTGACCTTTATTAAATTTTGTGACTTCAGTGTTAAGTTTATCAAATTTAGCCTTAAAGTCAAAATTATTATTTTCAAAATAAATATTACTATTATTCAAAATATTAATTTTCTTATTTAATTCAGAATTCTCGTTTTTTAACGTACGGTTCTCATTTTCGAGAAGAAAAATTCGAGATTCTGAATTATCTAAAGATGATTTTAATAAATCATTTTGTCTTTTCAAATCAAAAATATTTTTTGAAAATTTTTCTCTCTTTTTTTCAAATATAGTGTTTTGTTCGTCTAGAAAATCTTTAAGAGCCTCAATTTTTTTTCCAAAACACCATGTTGTTTTCTAAATCTAATTTCTCAGTTTTTCAATTTTTCATTTTCAAATTCAACAGATTTCATCTTTTCTAAAATAATAAAATTAAGCTTTGAAATCTTATTGCTAATACTAACTAATTCATTATTATCTTTTACTGAAATTTGTAAATCAGAAAGTACCTTTTTGTAGTCCTCAATTGTGGTTTTGACAAAAATTATGCCTGTTGTATTTCGACTGTATCGTTTTCTGGCCATTATTCTATGATGTTGTGACGACCGATAGAATTCCAGGCTTTTAGATTATCAGATAACTGTGTTACGGTTATATGATGACCTTGCTCTGATACCAATTGAAAGTGTGTAGGATCGTGTAATATGGAATATACTTAAATCTAAATGTGGAAACAGATGATAATAGCAAAGTAAATGGAAATAAGTAAAATAAAACAAGCACACCAGGAATTTTTATACTGGTTCGAACTTCCTGTTCTATGCATTTTTTGATAACTTGATTTTGATTAAAATATACATGCAAGTTTATTTGAATGTGAATGATGATTCTTGAGGAAAGATTTTAACAAAGTACTAAAGTAAACTCTATATACATATTTGACGACTCCTGTAAAAATATATAACTGTATGAACCATACTTTAAGTCGTTGAGTCCGGATGTTGTCGTAGTCGTAGGTTCGTGAATTATTGTGCCTTGTCAGCAATCAAAACCTATGATTCAACATATTCTTGAATTTCAAATTCCATATTTAATTTAAAAATCCATTTATATACATATATATAAATTTTAAAGCTTTTATTAATTCCTATTTTCACAATCTATTTATAAAACCTACATTTTAATTGTTTTTGGAGAACCTCAAATAAATTTACCAATTAATCTCACAATTTAATTCAAAATTATATATTAACTACCAAATATTTCAAAATTTAATCCCAAAGATTAAATCAATTATCAAACTATTCTTAGCTGAAATCCAGGAACGTTACAGATTCCCCCCTTACGAAAATTTCGTCCCTGAAATTTGCTAGGGAGACGATAAAGAACAGACTATAGATAGAGAAATGATTATCCGATCAAATCGAAATATTTATTCTGCATTTGGCCTGCCAAATCAAAATATCAACAAATATGAGAATCAACTCATTCCACTACGAAACAATTGGATTATCAGATCCACGAAATATGCAGGGCATTGGTTAGTTCGAAGGATAACTAACCATTCGTAAAATATATCTGGACCCAACAGAACAAACAATGGATACAATTTAATTCAGGTTGGAATATCCCAAAGTATACACAAACTTGTCCCTCATCGGACTTTGATCCGCACAAGAAATTACAATAGAATTTCAAATTTGGTTATAATCGAAATCGTTTTATTGATACATTTTAATTCATTTTATTAATCAATTCATCTCAAATAATATTTCAAATTCATTAAAGATTAAAAACGGGAAGATTGATAAGAAACCAATGAAGAGAACACGAAATAGGTACTTATCTACAACGATTCGCAGTGTCATCACCACACCGAAGCTTCTCCTTGCAGCTACCACGAAGACATTAAAGAATTTGAAATTGAATCAAAGGAGATTGAGAAGAAAGTTGTTTCCACTGTTGTATGGTATTGACCATTTGTAGTGGTACTTCCCTGTCTCCTATCTCGTCCCCTTCTTGCACTCATATTTACTATCAATGGATAGCAAGAGAATTTACTGAAGGCATTCAGACGGTTATCTTAGGGATATACTCATTCTAAGGTATACTTCACCCTATCTCTAATGAGCTACCAAATGTATTATACTTCTGAGCTAAAGTTTCAACCTTCAGCTCTGATACCAAATATAACGACCTTGACTCGACCTTTGAAAATTGGCACCGAATACGTCACTCGTATTTAAATGCCGCAGATCCAAACATCGAATCTGGTTCGCCTAAGCTTATAACACATTAAGTATAACAACAGAGCGGAAGAAAATGAATAATACATTTGATATACAATATCTGATACAACAATGAATACAATAGAATGATACAATAGATATCAATACTATCAGAGATACAAGACACAACGGAAAGAATATCTTCAATAAAATACATCTCTAAAAGAATCCAACTCCATAATGCAACTGCAACTCCATCTCCAAACTAAGGATAGCTCGAACCATCATCACGATGCAATAAGCAAACTAGATAACTCCAGAATGAAGCAAATGTGATCGCCAAGATCCAAAAGCTTCAAAGATATCGAATTTACTCCTATTACTCGACTATTTGAAAAACCAAACTCTAGACCGTCCGTGTGGAAAATTATGGGCACCCAGAGTTTAGAAAGGGAACAATAAATTCTAAGTCAGTCATGGGACTGGTGTGAGCAAACAAAAACATTTTATCTTTTAAAAACAAACAATAAAATTGAAATCCGCAATGCTTTTTGGAAAATGAAACTACCATAAGGCCTCCCGGCACACACACAATGCAATCGCACACTTGGGGGAGATTTCTCCTTATGATAGTCAAATATGATTAATACGAAAAATTCATTTTTCATTTCATTTTTTATTATTATTAGTGCATAGTGGAAAACCTTTCGAAAGTATAATATTGATCTTAGCCAGCATAGGTACCATGATATTATGCCAGCTATAGCTACCACCTGAGGTGGCAGGTTATACAATTGCAATCGTAAAGGGCTCATATTGTTTGATTGGATTTCCAACAAATGGTCAGGCTAAGGAACTTCCTATTTCCATATGAGTACGCCTCTGGAGGGACGTCCCGAGAACCTATCCAGCTCTCTGCCAACGCAAGACCGGGTTACCTCTGTAACTAGGTAACTACTACTCGAGTATGCCACCCCCCGGTCGTTTGCGACCTTTATCCGAAGGCCCTCAATCACAAAGCAACAACCACACAGTAATGAGATTGTAGCAACCACATAGGTTAAGTATCTGGGCTCCATACCATGATACCACCTTTTTCCAGAAGGGAATGACATACCCTAAAGGGTGCGACCCTCATAACTTTGCCGCATCTTTCCTGTTTCGACCATTTCCGATTTGTGAGGTCCTGATGCGGTCTCGTCCACAAAGCTACGCTTTTTCATGAAGCTATGCTTTGATCAACAAATGATCAGCAGCATTTCGTATGCCACATTACCAATTTGGGAATGTATCACTAGTAACCATCAACTACATAACCTTTGAGCTCGTACGTCTCAGAGAAGGGTGTTAAGCTAAGAGAATAAATATTCGCCACCAAACAGAAATGTATTTGACAGAAACCGGTTTTACATCTCAAAGTGTAATGTCAAACACACATCCATACAAGTCTGTTCCGGGTTCGAACAGAACCGAAGGCACTTTCAAAGAAACCCTTGCAATCCGATTTATTCACAATCCCGATCGGACTTCCCATCACTTAGGGAATCTCTATACCGGCGCGACTCGGTGCAGAGACAATCGACGGGTTATCCTTTCGTTCTTGAAAATACCCGGTCTTCACCACCGGTCTTCAAATGTTATCTATATACGACGTATCATTATTCGAAATGGGTTATATGACCCAAGGTCCTCTCCCGGCTAAACCGAATAATGAGCACAATATTTAAAACATATGGATAATGGGATTTTGGTTAAGTCACAACTTAAAACCCAAAACTTTCTTTTCAAATGGTTTAAACAAATTACCATTTTCAAATCTTTAAACAAAAAGATTTATTCCACAAAGTTCACCAATCTTCCACAAAGGTTAATTCATAGTTTTTCAAAACTATTTACAATTTCATTTCAAACTTGAAATCTTTCGATATAAATTGGATATCCTTTCTTTTTATGAAAGCTATTATTATTTGAAACAAATAGTTTTCGTTTTGGGAAAAACTGATTACATTTACATAAGTTAAAGCCATTCAGCCATTCAAGTATAAAACTTTGTTTAATTTTAAATTGCCAAAACAGTACTTTTTAAATGGTTAAAAACCCATATAAACACCTTTATAACTTGTATAATCCTTTTAAACCATAATTCCCAAATCATTGAATTCAATTTCAAATATTGAATTCAAATTTAAATCAAATTATTTAAATTTCAAAATTCAATCAAGTTATTCAAAATAACTTTTGTTTTTGAAACTCGTTTTCAAAAGCTTTCACTTTAAACCCAATCCATTTCCAAAACCATTTGGATTCAAGATTCAATTTTTAAAACCATTTCAAAAATCTGTGACTTAACCAATTTCCTTGTGCAATCCATATTTGTGTGTGTATAAGTGCGGTCCAGGGGTTTTACACACAATAGTGCAACTCATCAATCAGCACAAATTCAAATACAGCAAGCGGTATAAACTATAACGCTTATCCTCCATTCACAGATCATAGATATATATCATAGATAACAAATTACATCACAGATAATTAATTTCATTAATCACAGATTAAATCAAAATAGAGCACCACATATCAGGGATATCAAGCAATTCAAAGCACTTAATTCAATCCAAATATTCATAAGTAAAATTAATAAATTATCTGATTAATTTAAATCAGATTAATTACTTATGAGCAAGCTACTAATCCCGGTTAATTAATAATTAATTAATTACAAACCTTTATTATTAATTATTCTTTAATCATTAATTAACCTTTAATTAATAATTAATCCTTTGTTTAATTATCCTTAATTAATTACAATAATTAATTAATTAATCCTTAATTAAAAATCATTCCTTAATCACCTTCATTAATTAATTAACCTTTAAATTAATTAATTATTCTTAACTTAATTACCTCAGTTAATTAATCACATTAATTAATTACGCTTTAAATTAATTAACCTTAAACACTTGATTAATCAAGTTTAAATCATTAATTAATTATCATTAATTACTTTCATTAAGTAATTTATCTTTAAAACTTCTTTTCAAAAGTTTTCCATTTGTTAATCCATCTTTGACAAAAAAACAATTACCATTTAAACCTATTAATGACCTGGAAGAAATCATTATTTAAGTCTTGTTTTTTTAGCTAACCTTTAAAACAAATCAACATAATCATATAATTCAACTTAAATCCTCAAAGCTAATTGGTAATAAAAATCATTATTTGAGATAACCCGTTTATCTTTAAAATCTTGTTTAAATAACCTCGAAATTTAATTTTCTTTTATCATACTTTAAAAACTTGTTCTCGCTTTATTTTAAAATCCTGTTAACTAATTTACTTTTTATACAAATGCTGGTTACCATAGTTGTTTAAATAAACTTGTTTACTTTACAATTTTTTTCTAAAAAATTTTTGATATCCTTTCAAAGTACTCGAGTAAACCCAGCAAAATTCCCGAGGAAACCAAGGAGAACTCGAGCAAACATACGAGGCTATTCCACCTCAACGACTTCGAGTCGAGCAGGAGAATTTCTCGAGAAAACCCCGAACTAACCCATCTTCCCCAAACCACAAACTTTAGATGCACAGATGAACATCGTGCACGATGCACACAAAGCTGGCCATTGCCGATCGATCTCGCCACCACCTACAAGTCGACCATGACCAACTCAAACTAACCGACCACATGAACCCATGATAACGCCGATGAACTCTAAATCGAACACAAATGAACCCACTGGAACAAACTGTTCCCTAAGAATCGCCTTGCATCCTCCATCTCTGACCACCGGAGGCCGTGACCTCTCGCCTGAACCCTCGTCTGAGCACCACGCTCCCATTCCCCTAGCCGCGATCACCTATAATCCACCATGGACGACATAGCACTTAGATTTCCGACCATGACCAAAAAACACATAAAAGCCCTAAATCGATCCAGATTGTCGTCCACGTTGATCTAGAATTAAATCAGGCATTTTTCCTTGACTACCCTACTCGCGTG
This sequence comes from Allium cepa, assembly GCA_030765085.1. Lineage (NCBI taxonomy): Eukaryota > Viridiplantae > Streptophyta > Magnoliopsida > Asparagales > Amaryllidaceae > Allium > Allium cepa. The sequence continues at coordinate 439,379,521 of CM060943.1, forward strand.
TTATCTTCGTTGAAAGGCTCGATCAATGAATTAGTGCCGATGATCGAGATTAGAAAAAACTGAATTTTCTGTTCGACTTGAAAATCCCCACAATCTATCAAACCAAAAATCCTGATTCAATTGCTAAAATTCATCATATTCTAATGTGATTCCAATTATCAATTCAAAACATGCATTTAAGAATATCGAATTTTTAGTTTTAAAAGAAATTCCTCTGTAACTTCCTTTTCCAGTAAATTTTCTTACTTAATTTTACTTATAATATTTATTAAAATAGCATTAGGTTAACACGAAGAAATTTTCTTTAAAAATCATGGCATAACATCAATTATATGAAGAGATATATTTTCCTTTTCCAGATTTGAAAGCTTGTAACAAGGACAGAACTCTATCTTCCTATAGCCAGACATATACACTCAGATATTTGCATGTATGCAGTCATGCAATGATAATTCACATTCACACAATATATTTCATATCATGGTTTCAATAACATGAATCAGAGATGAACAGAACAAGGGCTAGAGGTTTACTCACATGATTAAGCTTTGAACAGAGAAGCTTTTAATTATTTTTTTTGAATATTTTGTCTGAACTTGCTTGATGTTGAGTTGCCCCTGCTTAAGATTGTTTGCCTGATCTTGTTTTTAATCTTTCAGGTTTTAAATCTTTGTTTTTGCTCTGATTTTAGATTTGCAGGCTGATGATAAATTTCCAGATTTTTGAATTCCTAGTTTTTCTTTGTTTTCCAGATTTTAGACTTTACTTTGGTTTTGATCTGCATTTCCAACATAAAGCTTTTTATTTATTTTCCAGGTTGAGAACTTGAAGCTGAAAGTTTCCCAGGTTTTGAAAATTTTGCAAAACTGTTGCTTTGATTGCTTTTGATATGAGTTTTTTAGATTTCTTTATTTGGTTTCGGGTTTGAATGATTTGCATCTTTTTTTGGTTTTGATTTCTTGTTTCGGTTTTAGATTGAGGATTTTTGAATCTAGATTTTTGAACCAGGTTTGATTTCTTTGTTTTCTCAGGCTTGAGAGAAAAGAAAATAGCATGGCTACAAATTTTCTTCTTCTTTTCCTTATGCATGTTTTCAAATTTAATACAAAAGAGAATACTTCCAATGCCACTTATCCCATTTCATTACACTTGTGCTTACATTTGATAATCTTCTAACAAATGTCTTAGGTAAGTTAAATTATGTTTTTATCCCTAATTCAATTTATTTTGCAAATTTTGTTTTTAAACCCTTTAGTTAACAAATTTACACCTTTTGTATTCTATATTTTAAAACTTATCATATGCTTATGTCTTCTTTCTTTTGATATTTACTTAGATTATAAAATAAAATAAAAACATCTTTGCTACTTGTAAACTCTATATATAAAAATAGTTACACTTGTTTAATTTCTTATCACATGGTTTACACTTGTTCAAAACAAGTAATATTATGTTTTAGACCTTTATGTAAATAAATTTAAAATTTATGGTTTAAACCTTGTTTTATTTTTAGATCTCATATTTTCATTTTGAAAAGAAAAGGTATTGAACCATTTTATAGATTTAAACAAATTGTACTTAGTTCATATATAATTTGAAAAGAAAGAACAATATTCCTTTATTAATATTTTATTCAAATCTTATTAATTCTCGAAATATATGTATATCTTAACCTTTATTTCTTATTTTATATTTGCATTCACACATTATATTTATACAACTTTTAAAATCCATTTCATAAAAATTAAATTCAAATATCTTTATATTATTTTCTATTTATATTTCCTTTTATAACTATTTATACAACCTTAAAAAAATGATTCTTATATTGATCTTAAATCCTATCTTTCAAACCACAATGTATATATTCATATACATATATATAATAAAAAACAAATCTCTACTAGTTTATAAAGTTATAAAATCCATTTTATTTCTTAGACTATTTATTCTTGAATTTCAAATTCCAGATTCAATTTAAAAATCCATTTATATATATATATAAATTTTAAAGATTTTATTAATTCCTATTTTCACAATCTATTTATAAAACCCACATTTTAATTGTTTTTGGAGAAACTCAAATAAATTTACCAATTAATCTCACAATTTAATTCAAAATTATATATTAATTACCAAATATTTCAAAATTTAATCCCAAAGATTAATTCAATTATCAAATTATTCTTAGCTAAAATCCAAGAATGTTACAGAAACGATTTGGGATAAACTATACTGGTATAGTCGATATGTTTGTTTTCGATTTCTGATGAAATCGATGGTGATGGTGGCCGTGCTGGTCAATGGGTGTGTCGGCGACATGATGAAGATCGAGGTAGTGATCGGAGGCGGTTAGAGTTCCTGTGCACGTGTATGTGCATTTGTATGTATCTAGGTTGATGGAATGGCTGGGGAAGACTAAGAGTATCTCGGATTCAAACTCGAAGGTTTCGTGAATTTACTCCGAGAAAGAAAAATATGGGACAGCTCGAAGTAGGGTTCGGGTAAAATAAGAAAAGGCTCGGGTCTGTAATTTTTATATAAAAACAGTTTTTAACTATAAAAACAAATCAAGTTTTATTGAAAACAATTCGGCTAAAACCAGTTCTTTTGTAAATAGTAAAGGTTTATCCAAGTTTGAAATTGGTTAAAAGGTTTTTAAATAAAATTATTTCAAACTAACTAAGTTTAAAAGTGTTTAAGATACATATAACCTTTGTTTTAAAATTTATTTTAAATAAACTTAATAATGTAATCAAGTGGTTAATTATGAAGGATAAAAAGTTTTAAAGGTTAATTACTTAAAGTATAATTACTTAATCAAGGATCAACTTAAGATTAATTAATTATTAATTTTAGTAATTAAAATTGAAATATCTTAAGGTTAATTAAGGATTGATTAATTTATTAATCAATGGTCAATTTAATTAATGTAATTGATCAAGGATAATTGATTAAAGTATAATTAAATAATTAAGAATAATTATTTAATAATTAAGGGTTGATCGATTTATTAATTGAGTTTGGTTAATTTATAATTAAAGGTTAATTAATTAAGGTAATTAATTAAAAGATAGTTAATTAAGAGTTAATTGACTTATGTGATTGATTTAAGGATAATTAATCAAGGTGATTAATTTAATTAATTAATAATTAAGATTAATTAATTAATGATTAAGGAATGAATTGAGGTTAACTAATTTCATAATTAAGGTTAATTAAAAGTTAATTAATAAATGATAATTAATTAAATGGTTGTAATTAATTAATATTAATTAACCAAAATTAGTAATTTATTCATAATTAATTTATCTGATTTAAATTAATTAGATAATTGATTGACCTTACCTGTAACGACCCGGAATTTTGGGCAATATCTATTTAATAATCTATGTAAATAATTTAACTAGTTTGATAATTTTTCTTTATAGTTTTAGTTTAAACTGATAAATTTATTCTTTTTAAAGGATAACAAATATTTAATCTGATAATTGTGATCAATATCTTTTAATAATGTAAAATGGATAAGATTTATTTTTCAAAGCTAATCAGATTTTATTCTGTTTATAATATATACATTTGATATATATTATGAATAGGAGATCTTTTGTTTTAAATAAAGTTGAATTTTCAATTTGTAATATATATGTTTGTATATGTTATAATTTGAGTTATTCTGAAATTTAATTTTAATCTATTGATAATTTATATATGTATGAATGGTAATTTTAAGCTTTTTTTTAATTTATATTTTCAAAAGTTAATTCAAAGATTAATTCATTTGTTTTCAAAATGTAAGATAATTGTTTATTTTTATTATAAATATGATAGTTTATAAAGGAATTAATCAATGTTTTATTTTTGTTTTCTTTAAAATGTTCAAATTAAAATGGTTATAAATGTATATGTGTAAATGTTTTAGATTTTAAATACATATATAAGAATTATTTGCATTTTTATTAGTATTAGAATATTTCTTTAAAAGGTAAGCTATTTATAAAATAAAGGGTTACAAAGATTTTACACTTGTATTTATTAAAATCCAAAAGCTTATAATCATAAAAACATTTCACTAATGCATATAAACATTTCATAAATACATATAAATACTTTATGAATACATTTATAATTTAAATAATTTAATACATTAGAGTTTAACACTTGTAAATTGAGAAGTGCATGCAAATGACATTTGTTTGAATTAAAGAACATGTGGCAACATTTACTCTCATTTAGAATTTAAATTTATATAAAAGTTTTTGTTTGAAGAAAAAATTTGTTTTCCACTTTTATTTTTCTGCTCAAATTCTTTTCTTTCTTCATTCTTTCTAATTTTAATGGCAACCCTAAAAACTATTTTATCAAACCTGAAAATGATAACCAAAAGAAAATCTGATGTTCTTTTCAACAAAGTAAAAATCTGCAATTATAAAGTCTGCAAAATCAACCTACAAACAACAAATTTGAAGTTCTTCTCAAAAAAATCAATCTGGAACTTCAAGTTCAACATCATGCTTGAGAATAAGATTGGAAATGAAAATTTCAATTCATCAAACCTACAATTGAAGTGAATGTTCAACCCGCACTTGCAAATTTTCTGAAATCCAACTCAACAGTTTCAACTTCTAAAATCAATTAAAGCATGCATGCATCCATTTTCATCAGCAAAACATAAATTAGCAAGCATGCAGGGAGTTTCAACAGCAAAGCCTGGGAAATATAGGACATGTTCTCTGCTCTGCAACTTTTTGAAAAAGGTGAGTAAACATTTAAAAAAAAACAGTTTTTAAAATCTGTGATTCAACTTTGATGCATATGATGGTTTGAGCTGTGATGATATATATGTTTATATGAATACTGTTGATGATTGCATGTTGAAATTGTGAAGTATCTGTACATATATAAGTACCTGTAAATTCATCTGCTCTGTTCTTCTTACAGGGTTTTAATTTCTTAAGGAAATTTTTATATCTTTTATTTCAAGCAAATTTAAGCTTGGTCCTTTATATGAAAATTGGTTGTTAATATATGATGATAATTTTAAAAATAATCTCAGGGTTTAAAATTCAACAAATTATTTTTAATTTTGAAACAACAGTGAAATTCATATTTATGATAAAATCAACAACCTTAATTTCTAATTTGAATTACATGAATGTATTCGTGATGGAAAATCACGAATTTTGAGATACATTACATGATCTATAGGTTGTTAATTTATGGGAATTTTCGAGTTGTTCGAAATTGAGGTTTTGGGCTATTGCCGATGAACGGCGTGGCGAAGTTGGCCAATTTTTGGGTTGATGGTGGTTGAAGTGTTGACGACCACAGGAAAAATGTTCGTGGATTTTTCTTATGGCCGAATCGAGCAGAATCAATCGAAGTAGGGTTTAATACCCTGTTAGTATAGCTGTCGTTCCAGTGAATTTCTCGACGTCAATACGAGGCCGGAAGCGATCGCGACAATAGGATGTGGAGCTGGATGTCGTAACGTATTGATGTGGGCATCGGCGAAGTTCTTCGGCGAGGAAGTCGACGGCGTTGGGAAGTTTTTCTGCCGAGTTTGGGTTTAATTTTCGATCGATGATCGAAATTTTGATTTGCATGTTATTTGTTGGATCTGGGTGCTCGGTCTAGTTCGTGAGCATGCGTGTGAACGTCGACGATAGTTGCTATCGCCAACGGTGGCCGGAGGCGTTGGTGTAGGTGCACGAGGGTACATTGTGTGCACTGGCATTGTATGTTTTGGTGAAGACGAGTGGAACTCGGGGTGGCACTCGCGTATTCATGGTTTCAACTCGAAGCGTATGGTGCTGGAGGTTTCTTGGAGTAGTTCTCGTGTTTTTGCCTTGACAGTCTCAGGTTTTTGGGATGCTGTGTTTGTTAATACTATACAATTAAAGACAAGGTACGAAATTAATTTGTAGTTTGAATAAATAAAACCAAGCTTGAGTTTTATCAAAGAAAACAAGTTAAAACTTGTTGTTTCGAATTAAAATGTAAATTAAACTTTAAAAAGTATTGATTGAAATTTTAAATTTGTTTAAAATGATTTCTTTTTGAAGTAATTAACTTCATTTAATTTTGAATGTTAGTTTAAAAAGGAAATATTTGAATTTAGATATTAAATCAAAGTTTTTTTAGTAAATTGTAAGTAATGTTTTAAAGACTAAAGTTTTCAAATTATTTTGAAAATAAATAAGTTATAAATTGGATAATTAAAGTATTTTTAAATTTCAAAAATTTGATTTCTGAATGCTTTAATTTCAAATAAAATTTAAGTTGTGATTTTGAAATCCAAATAGTAAAATTTGTTTTAAGTTATTAAAATTTGATTAATTCAAATAATTTATTTATGAAAATGAATAAGGATTAAATTATTTGGATAATTAACTTGAGAATACTTAATTAACTATGATTTATTAATAAGTAAAGATTAATTAAGATAAATATTTTTCTTAATTTACTAAGGATTTTCTTTAAATATAAGAAGTTAATTAATTAATTGTTTAATTAATTTTAAATAATTAGTTAATTATTTATTTAAATTTAAATAATCACTTAATTATGGAATAATTAAGAGTAATTACTTAATGAAGTAATTAATGGTTAATAATTGAATGTAATTAAGAAGGTAATTACTTATGGAAGTAATTATAGTGGAAGTGATTAATGGATAATCACATGATGTTATTAATTAAGGATTAATTAATATAGTTGTTTTGAAGTTAATTTATTATGGAGTAATCAATTAAGAATTATTTAATAATGGAATTAATTATTTGTGGAGTGATTAATTAAGAAATTAATTAAGGTTTATTAATGGCAGTAATTAGGAGATAATTACTTATGTAAGTAATTAAGAGTTAATTACTTAGTTAATTTTAATTTATTAATTAATGCGATTAATTAATTAATTAATGTGATTAAGTTAAGATTAATTACTTAGTGTAGTTAATTTTAAAATGTAATTAATTAATAAAGTAATTAATTAAGGATTATTTATTAATTTAATTATTTAATAATTACTTAATGAAGTAATTAAAGATTAATTAATTGAATTAATTAATCAAGGATTAATATAATTAAATTAGAAAATAATTAATTAAGAAGTTAATTAATTAAGATAAGTAATTACAAATTGTTAATTACTAATTATGATTTATGAGTTAATTAATTATGAGTTAATTAGTTAATTAATTAAAGTATTATTAATTAATAAGGATCATTAATTAATGTGATTAATGATATTAATCAAGGTTGATTAATATAAATAATTAATTTAAGGGTGATTAATTATTGTAATTAGTTGAGGTATAATGCAATTACTTATAGTTAATTAATAGAGGTAAATGAATGATCATTAATTATGGTAATTAATGATAGTAATTAAAGATTTAATTAATGTATATGGTTAAGGACAATTACTTGAATGTAATTAATATAATTAATCAAGGAAGATTAATTAGTGAAGATCATTAGAGATGATTAATTTTTTTGGAATAATAATCAATGAAGAAGGATTATGGTAATTCAATTGATTAAAGATAATCAATTCTGTTTTGGATGTTTGATTAATATGGATTGATTGATTAATATTGGTTAATTGATTGATATTGGATGATCAATATTTGGATATTGATATTGTATGGTTGGTTGATATTGGATGTTTGATATTGGTTGATACTGGATATCTCTGTTATGTGATATGATGTTTTATGAAGATGAATGTTGATATGAATTGTCTCTTGTGATAATATGATTCATCTATCTGTTTATATCATCTCGAATATAAGTTTAAATTGTTTAAACCCTTAAGTACAACTTGGACATTAAAATGGCGTTTGGTTTCGGTGAGACCGGGATCGGATTTCCATATTTGGAATCCGAAAACCACATCGATTCCAATTAAATGTTATGACGTGAATCCAAGTGGAGCAAGTGAAGACTCGAGGTGTAAGGGCTATACGTCAGTATAACTCTGTGGGTGATTCCGTAATGAGTTGACGGAATAGTGCTTATAGATTCGAGATGGTGATTTAGAGTGCAAGGGCTATGGTCGTTGACTCTGAGGGTGATTCCAATAATGAGTGCAACGAGATAGTGCCTTCGGTTTCGTTCGAACCCGGAACGAACTTGTATGGATTGAACGCTTTCAACACATCGTCAGGTGGACGATGATCATTCTAAGATAGATGTGTTCTATAAAGGTAATCGTAGCCTCAAGCCTCATCAACCGGGAATGGGTAAAACAAGGGAGATGCAGTAAGGCTTTGTGGGTAGCTCCCACTTGAAAGTGAGATTTACCCCTGTCTAGAGGTCCCTTTCTATTTCGGCTTAGTGTGGGTTGGTCGCGCCAACTACGGGGTGGTCTTGTTCGGGACTATTCAGTAAGGAATGGTTCCGGCCTTGTGTTGCAGGGGAGTTGGCGTACTCCTCGGTACGGTGATCTAGGCCACGTACTGTGACGGGCGGTACCCCAGTAGCCCTGCCATTGATGGAATCCAAAAACCAATAAGTGCCTGTACGGTTTTGATTGTGCCCAACTATGCTGGAACGTGAGATGTAAGCATTCCAGCTATTTCTGTATTTTATTTGAAAACCCTAGACACTATTATAATATCACTAGATTTCCTATTAAATGTTTTGGTTAGCGTAAGGTAAAAACTTTTCCATGTTTATGTGTGGGAAGTCTTACGTGACACCTTTTCTTTTCAAAGGTTTTCTAAAGTTAAGCAATTTTAACCCGTTTACTCACACCAGACCCCTGTCTGACCCGAGTGTTTATTTTCTATTTTATTAAACTCTTGGGTACTCATATTGTATGAGTAGTCAAGTAGATCGGGTTAGCTTGACGAATTCTGGAGGAGATATGGAGCAGGAGGCTTCGACGTGTAGATATATATCGATTCCGCTGTGTTTGTTATATCTGTTTCTGTTGTACTTGAGTTGTATAGTTAGACAGAAGTTTATAATTGTCTATTATCTGTTGTTTAAGTTGTGTACTCTGATATAATGAGATACTATGTAATATTTAATGTGATATATTTATTTTATTCGTTCCGCTGTGAGTTCTCTGATGTTGTTTGTGTTCTTCTTTCTTTTTCTTTTTCTTCTTCTATCCCTTTCTTTCTTCTAGATGATGCGATTTCCTGGAGATAGGAAGTCGGGTCGTCTCATTTGGTATCAGAGCATTAGGCTGAGTGAATACCTAGGCTCTGGAGTGGTGTCTTTCTTGACCGAGCGTACTTGTAAATTTTTTTATATAACTATATATACATATATTTATATATATATACCTAATTTGTTGGGTAATCTGTTCGGGTTTTCTAGCATAAAATTTAGAGGTAGATGGAGCAGTTGTGTGTGTGTAACACGACTACCACTGATGGATGAGGTCCGTAAGTTTGAGGTTGGAAGTATTGGTCGAGACTGTAGACCTAGTACCGTCTCGAGTGAGATTTGTAGTTTGGAGTAAGGATTTCTCTGATATCCGAAGGAAATCTTTTGAAGATTTAGAGTTCATCTTTGAAGTGTAAGTTTGGAATTCGCTCGGGTGAGCGAATTTTTCTTGAGTTTGGATTTATTGGAAGTGCGGAGATAATTGATGGTATCATGATAACTGCGTGATGAGATGCAGTATCCTTGGATATTTTCCGAAGGTGTTTTCTTTTGAAGCAGTTTTAGTAGTAACTGGGGAGCAGTTTTTACCTGCTGCAGGGAAGATTCATCTGTGTATAAGTTGTTTGGATCTTCAGCAAGGAGATTGGCTGCTTTGGAATTTAAGACTAAGGTCTATAAGTTGTTTCGCTTTGGCATGGTCTCATTTGTCATTCCCTAAGGAGAGCGAGATGTTGATGCTTGGCTTGGAGTCCGATTTTCTTGAGAGGTTGTCTGCCATCTCAAAGGTCTTTTGTGTGGTTTGTTGATAGTTTTGGGTTTTGGAGAAGCCTTTGGATTAGAGTTTTTGGTTAGCTGTGGTAGCTGTTTTAGCTCAAAGTGTTCGATGTGCTGTCAAGGAGATCTTTTAGCCTTGTTGTATCTTCAAGGTAGAGTTAGGAAGCAGCTGTGTGGCTTGTCTCTCCGATGGTTCGGGGATCTTAATGGTTCTTCTATCAGCAGCCCGGGCAGTTGAAGAAGTTTTCTTGGAAGGTTAACCTAGTTTGGAAAGCTTAAAGCTGTTCTAATTGGTAATGGGGGACAGTTTCTTTGGAATCCAAATTGGGTTGGATCGCAAAAGTGACTTGCGATTAGTTTGGAAATTTTTCTTGAGCAATCATTTGTTTGAGACTGAGAGTTCTCATATGGAAGTAGAAGCTACTGAGGTGATCAGAAGTTTGTCTGTATCTGGAGTTGAGTTCCATATTGTTTTGGTTCCAGAAGAAAATTTTGGTAGTTAGCCTGATAGTTGGATGGTTCTTGGAGAAAGAAGAGTTGGTGTAGCAGCTCAGAAATATTTTTGGAATTGGATTTGGTCAGATCTTGTTTTGAGTTTGGATTTCTGCTATAAGGTTGTGTGATCGAGTTAGATGGGTCACTAAGATTTTATGAATTTGATGAACAAAGCTTTTCGGATATTGGGTAAATTTGTATTCATGTTCATCAGCAGTACTCTCATCTATTTCAGAATCAGAGTTGTGCAGCGGAAGCGAGGTAGCAGCTGAGCAAGGAAGAGAGCAAGTTCAGTTTGCTATTGCTTGGCAGTAGAGCATGTGTTCTGGATTTCGATGAATCTTGGAAGACTTTTCTATTGGATATGATCCAGAATCTGGTTTGTTTTGGTCTAGTTGTTTCTGGAAGTATCAGCATAGGTTGAGCTGATCAGGAAGAAGATTGGCAGCCTTGGATTGTCTGTTGGGTTATACAGATATGAGATAAGAAGTTTTGGAATTCGAAGTTGGAGACTTCAGAGTGGTTAAAATTCTCTGGTTAAGAGAACAGATATTGGATAAGATTGGATGGCTAGTCTAAGACATTTGAGATTTTCTTATCTGTGTTTTGATAGGATGAGAATGAATTACCAGTTTGGATAGCTGGAATTCATTTTGTAACACGTGTCTCTGAGAGAGTACGTGTATGATTCATTATTGGTTGTTGAATCTGCAGTTCAGTTGGAGTTGGATATTGAGCTGGATTTGAGAGTAATCTTATGTTCTGTTCAGATTGATGGATCTAGAGATGAGAGGAGCTCTGAATTTTGGTAGAATAGTTAGTTTGTTGGCTTTTGTAGAGTGAGTCTCCCGGTGATTTATACTTGGGGGAAACTCGAGATAGCATTAGAGATTTATTCTGACTTGTGTCAGAATAATTAGTTGGGTTTGTTTGTTTGATTGATTGCTTTGGCTGTTAGTTACTGGGTGATAGGAATGCTTTGCTAATTGAAATTAAAATCTTTGCTGGGTTATTAAATTACCTTTGCTTTTAAATTTCGGGGACGAAATTCTTTTAAAGGGGGAGGATTGTAACGACCCGGAATTTTGGGTAATATCAATTTAATAATCTGTGTAAATAATTTAACTAGTTTGATAATTTTTCTTTATAGTTTTAATTTAAACTGATAAATTTATTCTTTTTAAAGGATAACAAATATTTAATCTGATAATTGTGATCAATATCTTTTTAATAATTTAAAATGGATAAGATTTATTTTTCAAAGCTAATCAGATTTTATTCTGTTTATAATATATACATTTGATATATATTATGAATAGGAGATCTTTTGTTTTAAATAAAGTTGAATTTTCAATTTGTAATATATATGTTTGTATATGTTATAATTTGAGTTATTTTTAAATTTAATTTTAATCTATTGATAATTTATATATGTATGAATGGTAATTTAAAGCTTTGTTTTAATTTATATTTCCAAAAGTTAATTCAAAGATTAATTCATTTGTTTTCAAAATGTAAGATAATTGTTTATTTTTATTATAAATATGATAGTTTATAAAGGAATTAATCAATGTTTTATTTTTGTTTTCTTTAAAATGTTCAAATTAAAATGGTTATAAATGCATATGTGTAAATGTTTTAGATTTTAAATACATATATAAGAATTATTTGCATTTTTATTAGTATTAGAATATTTCTTTAAAAGGTAAGCTATTTATAAAATAAAGGGTTACAAAGATTTCACACTTGTATTTATTAAAATCCAAAAGCTTATAATCATAAAAACATTTCACTAATGCATATAAACATTTCATAAATACATATAAATACTTTATGAATACATTTATAATTTAAATAATTTAATACATTAGAGTTTAACACTTGTAAATTGAGAAGTGCATGCAAATGACATTTGTTCGAATTAAAGAACATGTGGCAACATTTACTCTCATTTAGAATTTAAATTTATATAAAAGTTTTTGTTTGAAGAAAAAAAATTTGTTTTCCACTTTTATTTTTCTGCTCAAATTCTTTTCTTTTCTTTCTTCATTCTTTCTAATTTTAATGGCAACCCTGAAAACTATTTTATCAAACCTGAAAATGATAACCAAAAGAAAATCTGATGTTCTTTTCAACAAAGTAAAAATCTGCAATTATCAAGTCTGCAAAATCAACCTGCAAACAACAAATTTGAAGTTCTTCTCAAAAAACCTGGAACTTCAAGTTCAACATCATGCTTGAGAATAAGATTGGAAATGAAAATTTCAATTCATCAAACCTGCAATTGAAGTGAATGTTCAACCTGCACTTGCAAATCTTCTGACATCCAACTCAACAGTTTCAACTTCTAAAATCAATTGAAGCATGCATGCATCCACTTTCATCAGCAAAACATAAATTAGCAAGCATGCAGGGAGTTTCAACAACAAAGCCTGGGAAATATAGGACCTGTTCTCTGCTCTGCAACTTTTTGAAAAAGGTGAGTAAACATTAAAAAAAACAGTTTTTAAAATCTGTGATTCAGCTTTGATGCATATGATGGTTTGAGCTGTGATGATATATATATGTTTATATGAATACTGTTGATGAATGCATGTTGAAATTGTGAAGTATCTGTACATATATAAGTACCTATAAATTCATCTGCTCTGTTCTTCTTACAGGGTTTAAATTTCTTAAGGAAATTTTTATATCTTTTATTTCAAGCAAATTTAAGCTTGGTCCTTTATATGAAAATTGGTTGTTAAGATATGATGATAATTTTAAAAATAATCTCAGGGTTTAAAATTCAACAAATTATTTTTAATTTTGAAACAACAGTGACATTTATATTTATGATAAAATCAAAAACCTTAATTTCTAATTTGAATTACATGAATGTATTCGTGATGGAAAATCACGAATTTTGAGATACATTACATGATTTTTAGGTTGTTAATTTATGGGAAATTTCGAGTTGTTCGAAATTGAGGTTTTGGGCTATTGCCGATGAACGGCGTGGCGAAGTTGGCCAATTTTTGGGTTGATGGTGGTTGAAGTGTTGACGGCCACAGGAAAAATGTTTGTGGATTTTTCTTATGGCCGAATCGAGCAGAATCAATCGAAGTAGGGTTTAATACCCTGTTAGTATATCCGTCGTTACAGTGAATTTCTCGACGTCAATACGAGGCCAGAAGCGATCGCGACAATGGGATGTGGAGCTGGATGTCGTAACGTATTGATGTGGGCGTCGGCGAAGTTCTTCGGTAAGGAAGTCGACGGCGTTGGGAAGTTTTTCTGCCGAGTTTGGGTTTAATTTTCGATCGATGATCGAAATTTTGATTTGCATGTTATTTGTTCGATCTGGGTGCTCGGTCTAGTTCGTGAGCATGCGTATGAACGTCGACGATAGTTGTTATCGCCAACGGTGGCCGGAGGCGTTGGTGTAGGTGCACGAGGGTACGTTGTGTGCACTGGTAATGTATGTTTTGGTGAAGACGAGTGGAATTCGGGGTGGCACTCGCGTATTCATGGTTTCAACTCGAAGCGTATGGTGCTGGAGGTTTCTCGGGGTAGTTCTCGTGTTTTTGCCATGATAGTCTCGGGTTTTTGGGATGTTGTGTTATTTAATACTATACAATTAAAGACAAGTTACGAAATTAACTTGTAGTTTGAATAAACAAAACCAAGCTTGAGTTTTATCAAAGAAAACAAGTTAAAACTTGTTGTTATGAATTAAAATGTAAATTAAACTTTGAAAAGTACTGATTGAAATTTTAAATTTGTTTAAAATGATTTCTTTTTGAAGTAATTAACTTCATTTAATTTTGAATGTTAGTTTAAAAAGGAAATTTTTGAATTTAGATATTAAATCAAAGTTTTTTTAGTAAATTGTAAGTAATGTTTTAAAGACTAAAGTTTTCAAATTATTTTGAAAATAAATAAGTTATAAATTGGATAATTAAAGTATTTTTCAATTTCAAAAATTTTATTTCTAAATGCTTTAATTTCAAATAAAATTTAAGTTGTGATCTTGAAATCCAAATAGTAAAATTTGTTTTAAGTTATTAAAATTTGATTAATTCAAATAATTTATTTATGAAAATAAATAAGGATTAAATTATTTGGATAATTAACTTGAGAATACTTAATTAACTATGATTTATTAATAAGTAAAGATTAATTAAGATAAATATTTTTCTTAATTAATTAAGGATTTTCTTTAAATATAAGAAGTTAATTAATTAATTGTTTAATTAATTTTAAATAATTAGTTAATTATTTATTTAAATTTAAATAATCACTTAATTATGGAATAATTAAGTGTAATTACTTAATGAAGTAATTAATGGTTAATAATTAAATGTAATTAAGAAGGTAATTACTTATGGAAGTAATTATAGTGGAAGTGATTAATGGATAATCACATGATGTTATTAATTAAGGATTAATTAATATAGTTGTTTTGAAGTTAATTTATTATGGAGTAATCAATTAAGAATTATTTAATGATGGAATTAATTATTTGTGGAGTGATTAATTATAATTACTTATGTAAGTAATTAAGAGTTAATTACATAGTTAATTTTAATTTATTAATTAATGTGATTAATTAATTAATGAATGTGATTAAGTTAAGATTAATTACTAAGTGTAATTAATTTTAAAATGTAATTAATTAAGGATTATTTATTAATTTAATTGTTTAATAATTACTTAATGAAGTAATTAAAGATTAATTAATTGAATTAATTAATCAAGGAATAATATAATTAAATGAGAAAATAATTAATTAAGAAGTTAATTAATTAAGACAAGTAATTACAAATTGTTAATTACTAATTATGATTTATGAGTTAATTAATTATGATTAATTAGTTAATTAATTAAAGTATTATTAATTAATAAGGATCATTAATTAATGTGATTAATGATATTAATCAAGGTTGATTAATATAATCTATTACTTAAAAAGGAAAGCAGGAACCAGATAACTTGAACGATGCCATGTGTTCTTTTTTTTGGTCCACCTGTTTTCTTAGAGTACGACAGTTTTAATTATTCCTCAACTCCTTTTCAAATCTTGCCTGTTTTTCCCTCTCGCCCCCAATTGCTTCTTCTTCACTACTGCTGTTACTGTCCCTCCGACTCTTCCTCACCACTTCTCTTTGCAACTATTATCCGTCCGTGCCTCTCTTCGATCTGGAAATTTGCCGACCCGTTTTTATTTTACAGAGCACGGCTCCTACTCCATATCTTCTAATTCTACTATCCGCTGGACTCTTTCTACCCAGTAATGTTCATGGCGGGTTTACGTTCAGGTTGAAAAGTTTATGTCTTTGACTTGAGAATTTATCGACAGCAAGGTCAGTAATTGTTTACTATTCATTTCTTCAATTTAGGGTTTTCGTACACAGTCAGAGGCGGTTCACATGATAGTGGATACAGCCGTAGTGGCGTATTAATATCCCACACTATGTGTTCCTGTTCCTCTGACCTTACGTACTTACGCTGTATTGCATTAGTGGCTATATGCGACTTGGGTATTTATATGCTGTACCCACCACTGAACTAACACATTGGCTGTCGTTTGCTCACTTCTGAATCTGATTCGTTGGTCGTAATGATAAGTGCAAACGAACTGCACGGTATTACTTACAACCATTCACCGTATCTTAGTGCAACTCATTTGTATACCGCTATATGTTCGACTAAAAGTTAATGCCCATTTCATATAGACTACTGACGATGATCTATGTTGGTTGCTGCGTTATGTACTGGCCTTGACCTTTTACCTATCGGCTTTTTGGAAAACTGTAATAAGCTTTTGAAGTCTGGTTAGTGCATCTTCGTCGACCATGTCCCCTACCACGTAGATAAGAACAGTGGTAAGTTGCCTTTTTCTATTTCTGTTTATTTTTACACGGCTTCAGGCAGATGTATCCTGTATAGTATTTGACATAATGGTAACACACAGTTAGGTGTTATGTACGTGAGTTCGATCCGTCTGGAACCCAAAATAATAATTCACCAACTCATATTGTGTACGAGAGACAGTAGGAAATATGAAAAGAAAACCAGTAGCTGAGGCAGCCGTACAGGAACAGTAAGTTCCAACACCTTTCAATATGATAAGGGCGATCGGCCAGTACCGACTCATTCTTAGCTATATCTTTTCGTACTTTATTACTGCCTTTTTTTCCCGGTATGACGGTTCTGCTATCTCTTCCCACTTTTGTTTCTGTTCAAATAACGCAATTATGTTTCACTCTGTCCACATGTCTGTCTGGTTATGGTAATATCGTTATGTTTAACAATTTTTAGGTCTTACCATGTTCTCTTTTGTCCCATATGACATTATGTTTCCATGGATGGTCCTTCTCATCCTGGTACAAAACCAATTCCACTATCTGCCTATATGTCGATGATAGTTTCTGGATCCAAAGCAGAGTAGGTAACTGCCTACATATAAGTGGAGGTATAACTTAACTTCCATGTTATGCTCGAGCAACTATCCTAATATAATCATAACATACCAATTTTGAACCGATGTGTAGTACATAACAAGGCTATGATGTTGTGGATTACACCCTTTTTTTAACAACTGTGTTTTTAAACGAACAGAAGGTGGATCATATATATTTTACTTTATGGGAGAGTAGGGGAAAATGGTGGATTACATATGTTTTGATTTTCTGTCACTTTTTTAGTTCACATTTGCAATGTCCTCCTATCTCTGTATGATGCTCCTGTTATAAGTTTATTACGTAAATGATGGATGGAAACTCATAGATCGAACCATTGAACTATTGATACAGTAAAGACTTAATACTGTCTTTATGGGTTAATAATGTAGTGGGTCAATTACATCCGGTACTCGCGTACGTACTGTCGACTGCACACGCTTCTGCTGTTCACAGTTCCTTTTTTTTTTGCTGCATCCTTAATTGACATTAAATAAGCGAATATGGCAATACTATAAATTAATTCACAAACTTCAGCTCTGTAGGTGTCTACTACTCCACTATTTGTTAGTTCTACTGATGCTAATGATAGGAACTGCAATCATATGCTTATTCGTAGCCATTGTACACATATATTCTTTGGTTTAACATGTCCATTTCAGAGGTTACATGACTAATTGTGACAACCTTTATGTAAGGACGACCAGTTCTTCTACTGGTTCCTGTTCAACAGTTCTCTTTTTATGTACTGGGTGTATGGGTACTTTCCTCCTCTTGTACAAATTGGACAACAAGACTGCTGTTGTTGGTGACATAAAATATTTGTTCCCATAGCCTGATAACCTATAACCACCTATTATTCACCTCTATCCAAAGCAATAATAGTGAAAAGTAAAGCAATAATGACAATTTGGGCCTACTGTCCACCTTGGTGGCCTAGGCAGTAGAGCAGCGGTGTTTTAACATCACAGCAACAGTTGACCTTAGCATGCTATCTTTTTTCCTATGTGTGCACATTTGAGATAATTTTCTGTGTGGGTTTAGTTAATCAACCATAATTTAACATTGAGCATTCAGATTGATTTTGCATCACTTCATCATCCTTCAGCTTAAACAGTAAATTAATGTAATTACATTAATATGTAATTAGGTGGGTACTCGTGCTCCGTTTTTGCGTTGTCCAACTCATAGCTAGATACAACAAATATTTAGTTTGAAAATTTTGTACAGACAGTGGAGTACTTGCATGGTCAGACACCTATTTGTATTGTATAGACTTGAAAACTTATGGATGGCCAACTGCTACGTCCTTACTTTGAGTACTCTGAACCACTTTTCCTAAATTGCAAATATCATAACTAACTGAACTTTTAAAGCTGCAATAACCAACAAATTCTAAAACTGTTAGGAAGCATCCATCTTCATTGAATAGGTAAGCAGATTTTAATCCTTGAGTTAACTGTATAGGTTATTTTGTGTTTTTTTTTGCAAATTTACTGTTTATTACAAAAGAGTAATCTATTTGCTTAGTTCATATTATTTATGGAGAATAATGACTCTCTTAATCCTTCACTTTGTCCAATATTAACTTCCTTTCCGATTTCTCTCTATGAAGTTCTGTCTGCTTTTCGTCTTACTTCAGTTGCCTCAGTGCTGTTTTGGTAGTGTACTTGACGTAATATTTGCTGCTCTTTTTAGTTGCAATTACAAAACTTTTGTTCCCATAATATATTACCAAAGATTAATAGTAATATAACCAGTCCATTTTTAGGATGTAAGATTTCATACTGTTATTACCAGTTAGAACATGGGATTTCATCACCAACAGATGATAGTCTTTTCTGCATAGTTGGGTTACAAAGTTACAATCTGACTGTTTATGCCTTTTCATCAAAAAATATCACACACAAAATGACACATAATAAATATATAACTTATAAGACAGAATCATATGCATCCATGAATTTATCCATTTTCATAACTAATTTGTTAGTTTCGGCTATGAATAACAGTACTGATGTAAGTCTTATTTACAATGTGTCATTGTTTTTAGCTTCATTCTCCTTCAAGAGTAAAGATGCACTTTTTCCTTCGGTTACGATACCTGTATCATTATGGGGATGTAGTCAAAATCAGTTCATTTTTATGGTATTTATTACCTTTGCCAATTCATTAACAAACGTTTTGTGCGAAATTAAACTTTTACTGCCACAGGTATTTATTGTTGCATCAAAAATTATTTTGTTCATTGAGCTATAAAATTAGTGCTCCCAGTTAGACCATACTATAACAGTAAGAGAACGCAACGTTTTCAATAAGAGATTTAAACTGTAAACTATACGGTTCGAACTTTAAATCAAAATGACACATCAATACGAGTTCAGTCCATGGATAACTTTAAACTTTGGAGAACTGTCTTCTTTTGATATATGTATTTGATAACTGAAGGTTTAAATATACTTATGGGTGGGTCTGCATGCAATGGCTTATGATGCGTTTAATTTCATGATCTTCCTTGCTAAAGAGATTGATAAAGTAAACCTTTCTCTATCCTCTTCTTCCTAATATTACTCTTTATTGCAACGTCTTGAGATGAAGATTAGCTCAAACTTTGGTCAACTCAATTGTGCATCTGTTATAAGATTTATCGGACTTTTTAGGCAATATAGGAACAGATCTAGGTCAGAGTCATTTCCCTGACAAAGGTGGTAAGTTTTTCCTCACTTTTTTCACTTTTTTTACATGCATTTCAGCTTACCCTTGCAGCTCATTGATATAACTTGGTGCTTCCTACCGCAACTCACTAATTTATTACTTTAAATTTGTAAAACATTTTGTTTTCGATTTTATTTTTTTATACTGTTCAGTAACCATGGATTAGATAAGTATGGTAGGGATGTTTTTTATGTATTAGTAGGTGTTAACGAAGTTATTTTCAAATAACAGTTCGATGTTTAAATTGGTTGTAAACTATGATTGTAGTCACAATAGTTTTTCATTAATCTGTTTCTTGACTCCACTATTCTAACTACACTATGGTATATCATTTATTTAAAGGCAGTTTCTCATACTCTTACTATTTGTAAACTTCTGAGTAGGCACCGAAACACTTCAGGATAGTCAGCTATAGGCCTTCACTACAATTTACATATGTACTCCCAACTTTTGCAGTGGCTTCTGTAATCCATCTACGGTGCACAGAAATTTGTAGAGCAGTCCTTCTGTTTATTCAAATTGATGATTGTACTGCTCTTATTCACGATGGCAGTTTGAGTAATAATAATTCATCGAACTCTTATCTAATGACTACTTTTTCAAGTGTGCAATACAAAAACACGGTCTGCACTCCACACAACTTTTTTATCTTTAAATATTTTTTTTCCTTTACAACCTTAAAGTTTAAGGAGTTACTTTACATTCGAATTTGTAACTGATTTCAGTTCATACACACATATACTTCACCACATACACACATAATTCGGTATGCTGACAGACTGCAGTTCCTCACACCCATCATCATCATATTCCAGTAACATACTTTCCACTACTACATGTAATCATATTACAATAACACATCATAGCCTAAAACAGCTTTAACTAACTACTTAACTACCAACACTGCCCGTGTGCGTAGCACGGGCCACGCACTAGTTAATTAATTTAAGGGTGATTAATTATTGTAATTAATTGAGGTATAATGCAATTAATTATAGTTAATTAATAGAGGTAAATGAATGATCATTAATTATTGTGATTAATGATAGTAATTAAAGATTTAATTACTGTATATGGTTAAGGACAATTACTTGAATGTAATTAATATAATTAATCAAGGAAGATTAATTAGTGAAGATCATTAGAGATGATTAATTTATTTGGAATAATAATTAATGAAGAAGGATTATGGTAATTCAATTGATTAAAGATAATCAATTCTGTTTTGGATGTTTGATTAATATGGATTGATTGATTAATATTGGTTAATTGATTGATATTGGATAATCAATATTTAGAGATTGATATTGTATGGTTGGTTGATATTGGATGTTTGATATTGGTTGGTACTGGATATCTCTGTTATGTGATATGCTGTTTTATGAAGATGAATGTTGATATGAATTATCTCTTGTGATAATATGATTCATCTATTTGTTTATATCATCCGGAATATAAGTTTAAATTGTTTAAACCCTTAGGTACAACTTAGACATTAAAATGGCATTTGGTTTCGGTGAAACCGAGATCAGATTTATATATTTGGAATCCGAAAACAACATCGATTCCAATTAAAAGTTAGGACGTGAATCCAAGTGGAGCAAGTGAAGACTCGAGGTGTAAGGGCTATACGTCAGTATAACTCTGTGGGTGATTCCGTAATGAGTTGACGGAATAGTGCTTATAGATTCGAGATGGTGATTTAGAGTGCAAGGGCTATGGTCGTTGACTCTGAAGGTGATTCCAATAATGAGTGCAACGAGATAGTGCCTTCGGTTTCGTTCGAACCTGGAACGAACTTGTATGGATTGAATGCTTTCAACACATCGTCAGGTGGACGATGAGCATACTAAGATAGATGTGTTCTATAAAGGTAATCGTAGCCTCAAGCCTCATCAACCGGGAATGGCTAAAACAGGGGAGGTGCAGCAAGGCTTCGTGGGTAGCTCCCACTTGAGAGTGAGATTTACCCCTGTCTAGAGGTCCCTTTCTATTTCGGCTTAGTGTGTGGTTGGTCGCGCCAACTACAGGGTGGTCTTGTTCGGGACTGTTCAGTAAGGAATGGTTCCAGCCTTGTGTTGCAGGGGAGTGGGCGTACTCCTCGGTACGGTGATCTAGGACACGTACTGTGATGGGCGGTACCCCAGTAGCCCTGCCATTGATGGAATCCAAAATCCAATAAGTGCCTGTACGGTTTTGATTGTGCCCAACTATGTTGGAACATGAGATGTAAGCATTCCAGCTATTTCTGTATTTTATTTGAAAATCCTAGACACTATTATAATATCACTGGATTTCGTATTAAATGTTTTGGTTAGCGTAAGGTAAAAACTTTTCCATGTTTATGTGTGGGAAGTCTTACGTGATACCTTTTCTTTTCAAAGGTTTTCTAAAGTTAAGCAATTTTAACCCGTTTACTCACACCAAACCCCTGTCTGACCTGAGTGTTTATTTTCTGTTTTATTAAACTCTTGGTTACTCATATTATGTATGAGCAGTCAAATGGATCAGGTTAGTTTGACGAATTCTGGAGGAGATATGGAGCAGGAGGCTTCGACGTGTAGATATATATTGATTCCGCTGTGTTTGTTATATCTGTTTCTGTTGTACTTGAGTTGTATAGTTAGACAGAAGTTTATAATTGTCTATTATCTGTTGTTTAAGTTGTGTACTACGATATAATGAGATACTATGTAATATTTAATGTGATATATTATATTTTATTCGTTCCGCTGTGAGTTCTCTGATGTTGTTTGTGTTCTTCTTTCTCTTTCTTTTTCTTCTTTTATCCCTTTCTTTCTTCTAGATGATGCGATTTCCTGGAGATAGGAAGTCGGGTCGTCTCATTACCTGTAGATGTTTGGATTCTATTGGATGTTGTATTGTTTGATATCCCTAATGTGTGATGCTTTGTGATATGAATTATTTTGATTCGAGCTGTAATGAATGTAATTTATTTATTTGTGATAAATGTATTATTTATCCGTGAATCTGTGAATGGAGATAAGTGTTATAGGATTATACCGCTTATCGATATTGATGTACTTGAACCTGTAATGATTGATGATGTTGCACTATTGTGTAAAACCCCTAGATTACACTATACACACACAAATATGGATTTCTCGAGGAAATCGGTTAAGTCTCAGATAATTTGAAACCTAAATATTATTTTGTTTTGAAAATTGAAGTTTGAATCCAAATGATTTTGGAAATGGAATTGAATTGAATGTGAAAAGCATTTGAAAGGGAAGTTTTGAAAATGAAATTTAGTTTTGAATATACTATATGTTGTTAAAAAATATTTTGGAAATTATGGTTTGAAAGCAGTATACAAGTTATATAATTATATATCGATTTAAAACTATTTTAAATAAATTGTTTGGGAATTTGGATTTAATTCAAATTAGAACTTGCCAATGATACGACGGTTCGTTGATTTTCTGATTTATTCTTTTAAAGGCTATAACTTGTGTGTATTTGATCAGATTTTTCTGAAACAAAATGTATTTGTTTTCAAGTGATAATAGCTTTCAAATAACGGAAGGATTTCCATTTTTTATTGATAGGGGTTTCAAATTTGAAATAGAATTGTCTTGAAAGCTATAATTGAATCTTTGTGAAAGGTTTGTGAACTTTGTTTTCAAGTTGAATAGGATCTTAAAAGTGTATCTTTTGTATAAAAGATTTGGAATTGAAATGGTATTGTTTTGAAAGCAATGGATTAATCTTTGTGAAAGATTGATGAACTTTATGAAGTAAATCTTTTTGTTTAAAAGATTTGAAAATGGCAATTTGTTTAAACCATTTAAAAGAAAGGTTTTGGGTAATAAGTTGTGACTTAACAAAGATCCCATATATCCATATGGTTTAAAATATTGCACTCATTATTCGATTTAGCCGGGAGAGGACTTTGTGTCATATAACCCATTCTGAATAATGATACGACGTAATGTATAGCATTTGAAGACTGGTGGTGAAGACCGGGTATTTTCGAGAACGAAAGGATAACCCGTCGAATGTCTCTGCACTGAGTCGCGTCGGTATAGAGATCTTCAAATGTGATGGGGAGTCAGATTGGGATTGTGAAGATCCAGATTACAAGGGCTTCTTTGTGAAGTGCCTTCGGTTCTGTTCGAATCCGAAACAGACTTGTATGGATGTATATATGACGTTACACTTTGAGACGTAAAGCTGGTTTCTATCAAATACATTTCTATTTGGTGGCGGAGAATTTATTCTCATAACTTAACACCCTTCTTTGAGACGTACGAGCTCAGAGGTTATGTAGTTGATGGTTACTAGCGATACATTCTCAATTTGGTAATGTGGCATACGAAGTGCTGCTGATCATTTGTTAATCGAAGCATGACTTTTGTGTAAAGCGTAGCTTTGTGGACGAGACTGCATCAAAACGTCACAACCCAGAAATGGTCGAAATAGGAAAGATGCGGCAAGGTTATGAGGATCGCGCCCTTTAGGGCATGTCCATTTCCTTCTGGAAAAGGGTGGTATCATGGTATGGAGCCCAGATATTTAACCTATGTGGTTGCTGTGAATTTATTACTTTGTGGTTGTTGCTTTGTGGTTGAGGTTCCTTGGATAAAGGTCGCTAATGATCGGGAGATGGCATACTCGTGTAGTAGTTACCTAGTTACAGAGGTAACCCAGCCTTGTGTTGGCAGAGAGTTGGTTAAGTTCTCAGGACGTCCCTCCAGAGGCGTACCCATGTGGCCCAGGAAGTTCCTTTGCCTGACCATTTGTTGGATATCCAATCACCAATACACGCCCTGTACTATTTTAGTTGTAGAACCTGCCATCTAACATGGTGGCTATAGTAGGTAAACCATAATGGTACGTATGCTGGCTAAGATTAATATTATGCTTGTAAATGTTTTCTGCACCATGCATTAATAATAATATCAAAAGGATTCTACGTATCAAGCATGTTTGACTATCATAAGGAGAAATTTCCTCCAGTTGTGCATTTGCATTATGTGTGTGGCGGGAGGCCTTGTGGTAGTTTCATTTTCCAAAAAGCATTGCGGATTTCTTTTTCAATTCTTTTGTTTGTTTTGTTTTAAAGAAAACTGTTTTCATTTGCTCACACCATGACTGACCTGGAGTTTATTGTTCTCTTTCTAAACTCTGGGTGCCCACAATTTCCCACACGGGCAGCGTTGGGATTTTCAGATAATCAAATAGTAGATGTAGATTCGATTTCTTAGAAGTTTTTGGATTTTGGCTATTGCTTTGTGCTTCTCTTTGACATTCGGGATCGTACTTGCTTAAGTCCAACTTGATGGTGGTTCGAGCTTGTGGTTTGGATCAAAATGCTTTTGGCTTAGAGATCTTTGGAGCTTTGGATATGGAGTTGCAGTTCTGGATTCTATCTTTCTTTCTATTCTTTGGAAGATCATATTGATGATATAGTGTTCCGTTGTTGTTGTTTTCTTATTCTTTCCGCTGTGATCTTGTATCTCTTATACTAATATCAATTGTATCAATGTGTTGCATTGAATGTTGTATATCAATAAAATAATTCATTTTCTTCCGCTGTGTTGTTTACTTAATGTGTTATAAGCTCCAATGAATCAGATTCAACGTTTAAATCTGCGGCATTCGAATACGGATGAAGTATGGATGTCGATTTTCGAACGTGAAAATCCAGGTCGTTACACTAACCAAACTATTAATTGATCCATTTCATAATTAATAATTAAATTAATTAATACTTTGATAATTACCTTAACTAACACATCAACCTCCCTCTCACATTTCTTCTTTTTTGTCCTCTTATAGCCTTCTCCCTCCCACGCTCATGCAATTGATGCACACTCATTATTATTATTTTAATACTATTTGCCACGTTATTTCTCCACTCACACTCTTTCCTCCCCACCTGTATCTTTTGGCTCACGTAAATAACATGCCTACCCATCCACATACACAACGCACGCCCACTAGCACCTTGGACCACCACCCGCGCCTCCACCTGGACCACCTACCGCTACCATATGCCTGCACCACACCCAGTACATCCGCCAGAATCCAGCATCCCTGGCCACGACCCACTGGTGTCCTATATTATTATTTTTCTTCATTTCCTATGCATATTTTTATGCACACACACATTTGCGTCAACCACCTGCCACCACCGCTCCACCATGTTCCTGCACCACCATTACACGCCTGCATCAACCGCCAACGGCCATTCACGGATCCTACGCATGCACGAAATGGGGTAGGAAATCCAAAACTTCCCAAACGAACCGCCACCATTATGCTCATTTCCAGCACCCTCCGTTCACATTTTCGTGATCTTCTTTCTAATACGAACAAACCTAAATCCTCAAAATCCATTTCGAATCTCCTTCAATAATCACCTTCTTGGAGGATCCGTAGTTTTCTACCACCACAGTTGAAATCAAGTGGATCCGAGGTCGTGGCTGTGTAGCACTCGAAAAATATAGTGACATGACCCTTGCTTTGCCCTAAACGGTGCTCGATTATTTGAGAAAGAAGATAGGAAAGTGACATAGGAGGTTTATTCATGGAGGAGGAGCTATTCGTGAGAAGTTTAAAGTAATATCTATAGAGTACTGGTAGGGTTAGGGTTTGTGTGTAACCCTTTGCTTCAATTTTCAAATTCCAACGCACTTTTTATGCACGTACGACTTCTAGGAGTGTTTGATTGCAACGATTCTTCGAGCACTTGAATCGTTGCATTTTTCTCATTTCAGCAGCATAAGTTTCATCGAAACCCGAGACTATGCCTAAGTATGCTATTTTTGGAAATTTTTAAGTCGCATGGATTGTCGTAACGTCCGATCTTGAAAATTTTCGATTGCGTACCTCATACACTTTCTCTTTGACCCCAAGACGTTTTCCTTTTGTCTAAATTCTCTTGTGCATCGGTACACATATATTGGCGTAATACGTGTAACTACAGATAATGCTGGAAAATGAAGCAGTGTCAAAATCGTCCGATAAAATTAATATGGGTCAGGAATGTCAATATTTGATAGTGTTTATAGTCATAGAGTCATTCGGTCCAATATGAATTTAAAATAATATTTTATAATCTTTCGATATGTAAAATACGGGTCGTTACAGAGTTCATCCTAGAATTGTTCTTACTACTCCCGTTTGAAGTCGTCGAATTTGGGAACTATCTTGGACAACCATCATTGGTCATAGACTATCATCATGTGTATCATAACCTTCATCTAATAGTTTTTTCCATCCGACTACTCTACATCTCGTAAAACAGTTGTCCATCATGGAACCCATCACTTCCCTTCATGGAATCTCATCGTTGAACAGTGAAGTCATTGCGTCGAAGCATCGCCTTCCCTTAGTGCCAAAACAGCTCATCGAAGAGCCATAGCTTCTAATCAAATGACGAAAGAACGAATTATCACTTCATTTTCTTCAAAGCCTCTCCATCGTCTATGTAAAAATTAGACAAATATGCCATCATGAATAGTGGTAGATATCGATCACTTCAAAGTAGTCGATAGCGACCACATCGGTAGTGACGACTGTCCTACATCTCCGACACCCAATATACATAAGATGGTGCGCTGTTGATATGCTTATCGATGTAGGACGACCATCAAAGTTTAAAATTAAGATAAAACATCATAGAATCTATCGTATTTCTCAGAACATAGGAAATAAAACATAATATCGTAGGTATAAAACAAAAAATACAGTAATAACTGAGTTATAAGGTCCATATCCAGAATTAAACTCAAATAACTATCTCATACTAATAATAATAAGAAAGCACTGCCCAGGCTCCATAGTGTTGCACAGCAGAATAAGTATATAAATCCATATGTAATACAAGATCGCTCCCTCCAGTTCTTCCTCTGTGTAGCTACTGCATCGCACCAAGACCTACAATATAGTCTACTCATTCAGGGGTGCTCGAGATAATAAGAAGCATACCATAAAACCTTGAGTCAGACAATAGTTTGGTGCAAGCGATAAATGAATCTCAAATTACAATACAAGCAGTAAGGAACAAAGGTGTATGAGTCATACCAAAGGTATGTGAGTCACACTAGACCTTACCCTGGAACCAAAGAGTTAGCACATAACATCGCTTGCTACTCTACGTGCCATAAATGCATAATGCACTAGGTATGATAACATGTGTCCAAGTATCCCTATCTCCAATAACCATCTTCAATGACTCCCCTAAAATGATAAACTATAGGGAAAGAAATCAAAGAAACCATAGCATCCATCAAATTATCTTGACTATCACTTGATGTACTTTAGATGTATGATAACTCGTATGAGCTTTCTACTACCAGGCACTAATGAAAATCTTGGTTTTCAGTATACTCACATTAGCCTAAAGCTAATATTGGACCCATTCAATAGGTCCAGGGCACATGGATCCATCCAAACGATCCGGGTTAACCTTTCTATATACCTATGAGTGTCCTCATAATAACCCTACTTTGAGTACAATAGAAAACACTCCGAGTATCAACGATTCCTTAGTGCGTGTATCTGAGTCCTTTCCTTCCTCCATACAGTTTCCAATGTCTTTCGAGGAACCATTCTACATTCCCCTCTCTAAGACTCCTTTCTACGTCAAGCCATTACCTCCGAGGCACCATTCAACATTCCCCACTCCATGACTCCTTTCAACGTCGAGCCGTTATCTTCAAAATCCAAGTCCATTCATCATTGAGTTACAATCCAAAGACCCTACTTTCACTATGCTATTACATAGTCATCTATCATCATGTGAATAAGCCAACACCTCCAGCATGACCTACAGAGCATCCTCTTCCTGCACTGAAAGGTCCACCTTCATTAGGTAAAATTCAATAACTTGGTGCCAAGTTATATACTTAGCCGATTCTAGCTAAGTTCTCCTCCTTTCTCCTAGTACTCCTTTTCCCAAGAACTTTAGATACCAACCTATCTCTTCTTGATAACTTAGCCCCCAAATATAGCCTATATCTTTTAACTTGTAGGATAAATTGGTATACCATCCAACACTTAACCAAATCTCTTGCCTCAAGCCATGAACCACCTCTACAAGCCAATCCCTTCCAGTCCATGCCAATGACCGAGTCATAGGTCTTCCTACTATAACTCGGTATCGAGTTATGGGCATAACTTGGTGTCGAGTTATGTACTTAGATCATTTTAAGGTGTGAATTTTCTGACAAGCTCCACCCATGTTACAGAGCCTCTCATCCAAGTTTCGTCCAATTTCGACCAACTTTGCCTTTGATTTGCTCAATCCTCTAACTTATCTATCAAACATTCAAAACACTAGCAAACAATATCAAAACACAACACACAAACGTGGAATAACATACATCATGTCACACAATCATTACATAAGAATGTGATTGTAGAGCCAATCTTAATCTAAATCTAACTTTTGCACTAGCATATGTATATAAATGATAGGAATTACACTAGCACATGGATATGTGTAAAAACGGATTACAAAGCTAATTTTAAACCATTTTGAAACCTCCACATTCTAGTCATAAACATATTTTAAGAAGTGGTTTAAGTTAGAAAACCATTTAAACTCAAAGTCATGTTGAAAACAAGCTTTTAACTATATAAACAAGTATAAAAGAGCAAGAGGTCAAGAACCACTCATCAAATCCTAAAATATCAAATTTCTTCCTTGGACTTGGAGTGGACATCAAGAAAGAAGATTTGGCTAAGTTCAGTAACGAAAAGATGCAATTTTTGATAAAATTATGGCTAATGGAGGTTTAGACTAAATTTAGGAAAGAAGGAAACGACTTAGGTTAGTCCTACCGCCTCCTCTTAGCATAAATTTTGAAGGGGTTAGTGGGCTGAAGCATGACCTTAGTTTATTACACACTAAAACTGGCCATTAGCAGCCAAAACTTAAAGCTGCAATAACTCTCAAAAGGCAAGTTCATTTTTCTATTATGGCCACTCTACGGAATGGAAAACCATCATCCTGAAGCAATGGAAGTGGTTTGAGACCTAATCAGCTTCTATTAAAATTTATAGTCCAAACAAGATTTTTAAAGTGAAAATGGTTACACAGAAATTCATCAGAAATCATAGATGTGGAAAATGTCCCTAAGAGTCATTTTCCAAAATCTTAGAGCCTTATGACCTGATATGAATAAAATAAAAATATTTCATGATCCTTTGATACGTAAAGTGTGGGCTGTTACACTATACCCCTTTAAGAATTTCACCTTCGAAATTCACAGACGGATACAAACAATCAATCATAGTTACCTCGCATGCCTAATAATCTTGTGTATCATCAAACATATTAAGCACACAACCACATAATCAATAATATAGGTAGAACTATCCTAGCATGCAGGATACTAAACTATCCTATATGATATCGAAAGTGAAAGTAAATATGATAAACAATAGCCTTACCATGTTAAGAGGACTGGATGTGGCCCTCGTGCTCTCCTCGGTTTTCCATGTGTAATCTCCTTCACTTTTGCCCCCATTGAACCTTCGCTAACTCCACCGACTTCATCCTAAGTTGTTTCATATCGTGTTCGACAATACATAGCAACTTAGGAGGCCTTAAAGCTTTGGTTCAGTCTTAATATCATCAAGTTGATCTGATGCAATTATTATACCTAAGTCGTACAAAAACTTCCGCAGATGAGAAACATGGAAGACATTGTGCACACTCGCCATTTTCTAAGGCAAGTTGACTCTATATGCTAGGTTTCAAATCCTCTCTGCTATCATAAAATGACCTACGAACCTCACCACCAACTTCTCCTTACTATTGGATGAGATAACATTCTTCAAAGTAGAAATTTTTCATGAATACCATATTGCCAATATAAAGTTCAAAATCTCTACATCTTCTATCAACGTAACTCTTCCACCTATCCTGTGCAGTTTTTATTCATTTTCGAATGATCTCTATCTTCTTCGAGATTTCTCTAATCATATCTAGCCTAAGTACCAGTTTCTCGCCTGCTTCCCACCAGCATGAATGGGCATTACATGACCGGTCATGTAATGCTTCGTATGGTGCCATACGATACTAGACTGATAACTATTATTATATGCAAACTCTACCTAATGCGTGTGATCATCCCACGAGCCTTTGAAGTCGAGAATGCAAGCTCGCAAGAGATCCTACAATATACGATTCACTCTCTCGGTCTACCCCATCCTTTTATGGGCGATAAGCTGTACTAAAATGCAGCTCAATACCCAACGTCTCCTATAGGCTCTTCCAAAACTCACTAGTGAACAACGAGTCTCGATTGCTCATAAAGCTCTTTAGTGTACCATGAAATCGTACAATCCATTTCACATACAACTTGGACAGTTTGGCTGCTGTTCTGCTTGACTTGATGGGTATACATCTGCACTCTTAGTCAATCGATCAACTATGACCCAGATGCTATCATACCCTGCTCGAGTTGTCAATAGTCCATCAGTGAAATCCATCAATATCTGCTCCCATTTCCGCTCGGGACCTTAAGCGGTTGCAATAGGCAACTTGGTTTCTTTTGCTCTGCCTTCACCAACTGGCAATTCATACACTTTTAGATGAATGTCTCAACGTCTTTCTTCATCCCCTTCCAATACAAGGTCAGTCTTATATCGTAGTAAATCTTAGTACCACCGAGATGTATGGTCAACCTTGAATGTTGGCCCTCTCGTAGCACATCATCTCGCAACTCGTCGACATTGTTAAATAACAACCTCCCACTCTCATGGAGCCACCTTCTTGGTCAAGCCCGTATTGCTTCACATCCTCAGACTCTATCCTCCATCTATTTTTGCCATCATCTCTGCCAATTTAGCACCTTGCTTCTGAATGGTACTGATCCACTTAATCATAGTAGGCTAGATTGTCAAACTTGCCAATACCTCAGGGTCTAACTCGCAATGAGGTCTGAGGTCATGACTAGCAATGTACTATAACTGTTTCCACCTTAGAAACATCACTCTAAAACTGGCATGTCTCCTGCTCAATGCATCAACGGTTGCATTCCCCTTACTGGGCACAAAGGAACTGCGAAAGTCACAGGAGGCTAAGAATTCCAATCATCATCGCTATCGGAGGTTAAGATCTTTCTGGGAGAAAAGACACTTCAAGGATTCGAGGTCCATGAACAACTCAAACCTTTCCTCGAATAAATAATGCATCCAAATTTTCAAAGGAACATTATTGCTATCAACTCCAGATCATGGTCTGATAATTCCTCTCATGCGGTTTCAGATTTCGACTAGCGTAGGCAACAACTTTTTCCTTCTACATCAATACCGAAGCTAATCCAATACTATAGGCGTCTGTGTAAACTGTTAGTTCCTCACTCCCGCTTGGAATGGTTAATGTAGGTGCATTCGTCATCTCTCTTTTAGACTCATGAAAGCATGCTCAGACTTCATGTTCCAAATAAAGGTCTAGTTCTTCTTTTTTAAATTGGTTAACGGTGCAGCTACCTTAAAGAATTCCTTGATAAAGCGTCTATAATATCCTACCAGTCCTAAGAAACACCTTACGTCAGTAGCATTCTTGGGTTAGCTCCAATCTTGAACCACTGCCATCTTGGCAGTGTCAACTGTGATACCCTTCTCAGAGATGACCTGACCTAAGAATCTCAATTCCCTTCTCCAGAAGTGACATTTCTTGAACTTTACTTTCAACTTATGCCTTTGCAACACTTCAAGCACAATCCTCAAGTGAGCCTTGTGTTCCTCCTCTGTCCTAGAGTAGATTACAATATCATCCACAAACATAAGTATGAACTTGCTTAACTGATCCTCGAAGAGACGGTTCATAAGACCAACCAAGTATGCCGACGCGTTGGTTAGCTCGAATGGCATAACCAACCAATCATAAAAATGAGATGGCATACGAAACGCAGTGATCGACCCTCTCTCCTTTGCTACCCTCAACCGGTGAAATCCCGTCGCCAAATCTGGTTGGGAGAACACCTTCACAACGTGGAGCTGAACGAACGAGCCATCAGTATGTGGGAGTGGATACTTGTTCTCCTTCATCACCTTATTGAGCTCATGGTAATCCGCACACAACCTTAGAAAGCCATCTGCCTTGGTGGCGAATATTACAGGTGCACTCCACTTAGAGATACTGCTAAGGGTGAACCCTTTTTTCAACTGGTCATTTATTACCTCTCTAACACCTTTTGCTCTTTAGGTGCCATATGCCTCACAGGTATAACTACAGGTTCGACATCCCTTATTAAGTCTATTCAAAAATCGGTCTCTTAATTCAGTGGTAATCCAATTACCTTCTCAAACATGTCCAGATACTCTCTAATGATGGGTAAAGATGACAACTCATCCTATGGAATCTTGAGCAAATACAAAAGGATAGCCATAATCCCATCCTGTAGCACCCAACCAATCACTACAGCCCGCCCCTCTACAGCCCTAATTGTCACCAACAGCTTCTCGTAATCCACTATTGTCGTATATTTCCTTAGCCAATCCATTCCCAAGATAATTCCGAACCCAACGAAATTCAAAACAAAACAATCACAGACAAAAGAGCATTCAAGACTCGATAAGACCAAACCATAACAAAGCATACATAGTCTAGTGGAACCCCCAACAAGGTTCCTTAAAATAATGGTCGATCAACTTTTATGGGTTTTGATCCCAGCCTATTTAATAGGTAGCTAAATATAAAGGATGTAAAGCCTTGGTATCGAATAAAACACGTATGAGAATATGAGGAAGGGAAAGCTTACCTTAATTGATAATGCCCTTCCCTTTCTCTTTCGTCGAGTGAGCACTCGACGAAGTTGGAACGACGTCTGAAGCATATGCCTTTACAACCTGTTTCTATTGCACTATTTCCGAACAGTTCATCAGTATATTCCTCGGCTTACCGTAGTTAAACAATTCTTCGTCCCATCGATTTTGCAGTCTGTGATCAGATGCCCTTACCTCCATTACCATAGTAAATAGGATCTCATTTAACCTTCTTCTTAGCATTCTTCCCCTCATTCTTTCCCAGAGACTGCTTCCTCTTTCCAAACCACTTCTTGCCTCCACTGCTTTGATGTGGTTTCGTCTCTTCCTTAACAGTAACAGCTGATTTGGACTTGGGGTATAAACTTTCCCGGCGAAGAGCTTTCTTGACGAGTCTTTTAAATGGCATCGATATGACTTGTTAACTTCTCCCCTAAATAGTCGTCAAAACCCATAGTAAATTTCTCATTCTTCCTCAATGGAGTGTCGATAAAAGACATATCATACTTCGATAGAGCATTAAACTCAACAATATATTCAAAAAAGACGTATCTCACCGCTTTAAATGAGCGCATCTCCCGAATAGTACCGACTTATTAGCAGCCAGAACGAACTTCTCGTCATACCTGGCCTTGAACAAATCCTTCGGTGTAGCAATAGTGATGGCATTTCACCAGTTCATAGTCTGCCCTTGAAACTATCTAAAGGCAAGCTTCCTTTTCATGGCATCATTAACCTCCATATCACCAAAGGTACATTCGTAGGTGTCCAATATATATTGCACTTCGATGGCAGACTCCTACCTTATCTCTACTGGATCAAAGTATCTCTTAGATTAAACAACGTAACCTAAGCTCTGATAGCAAATGTTACGATCGCCCTAACCCCCGGTAATCAACATACATAATGTAGTGCGCTGCTGACATGTTGATTGGTGTAGGATGACCATCAAGGTGCAAAAATGAAACAAAAACATCACAAAATCTATCGTATATCCTACAACGCATGGAATTAAATATAATATCATAGATATAAAAATGAAGAGACGGTAATAATCAAGTGATCAAATATCAGAGTAAAGATACACAAAGTTATACATCATGAAATAGAGTTTATACACAGAAGTAAACTCAAATAACTGTCTCATAACAACAACAATAATAATAAGAAAGCACTACCAAAGCTCCAGAGTGTTACACATCGGAGTAAGCATAGAAACACATATATCATATGAGATAGCTCCATCCAGCTCGTCCTCTATATAGCTACTACATCACACATAGACCTGCTATCTATTCTACTCATTTAAGAGCACCTAAGATAATATGAAGAAAATCATAAAATTTCGAGTTAGACAACAGTCTAGTGTAAGTGGTAAATAAATATCAAATTACTATACAAGTCGATATAGTAAGGAACAAAGGTATATGAGTCATACCTGACATGTCCCTGTAACCAAAGAGTTAGCACATAACATCATATGCAACCAATTAATAACATCATACACTAAGTATGATAACAGATGTCCAATTCTCCTTATCTTTAATACCTATCTCAAATGGAAACCCTAGAGTGATAGACTACAAGGGAAAAAAAATCAAAGCAACCATGACATCCTTTAAACAATTCTCACTACCACTTGATGTACTCTAGATATATGATGACTCATGTTACCTTTCTGCTACCAAGGACTAATGGAAATTTCGGTTTCCAGTACTCACTTTAGCTAGAAGCTGATACTAGGCCCATTCAATCGGTCCAAGAGTACACGATCCATTCAATTGATCTGGGGTAACCTTCAACGTACCCACGAGCGTCCTCGCAATACCCTTGTTTTGAGTACAACATAAAGCACTTCGAGTATCAACGATCCCTTAGTATGCATATCCGAGTCCTTTCCTTGCTCCATCTAGTTTCCACTACTTTTTGAGGAACAATTCTACATTCCCCTCTCCACAACTTCTTTCAACATTAAGCCATTACCTTCGAGGAAGCATTCTACATTTCCCACTCCATGACACCTTAAAACATCGAGCAGTTGTCTTTGAAATCTAACTCCATTCATCGTCGAGTTACCATCCGAAGACGCTAACATTTATCATGCCATTACATCGTCATCAATCATCATGGGAACGAGCCAACACCTCCAACACAACCTACAGAGCATCCTCTTCCTACCTTGAAAGTTCCACCTTCATCGGGTACAATTCGATAACTCGATGACGAGTTATATACTTAGACAATTTTGGTTAAGTTCTCTTCCTTGCTTCTAGTACTCCTTTTCCCAAGATATTCAGATACTGACCTATCCCTTCTTAATAACTCAACCGTCACCTATAGCCTATATCTTCTAACTTCTAGGATAACTCGATATATCATCAAACACTTAGCCAAATCTCTTGCCTTAAGCCATGAACTACAACTACTAGCCAAGCCCTTCCAGCCTATTTCAACGACCAAGTCTGTGCCGAGTTATGGGAATAACTAGGTCTCGAATGATGGGCATAACTCCTTTTTAAGGTGTGAAAATTTTAACAAGATCCATCTATGTTTCAGAGCCTCTCTTTTAAATTTCGTCTAATTTCGACTAACTTTGCCTTAAATTTGGTCAATTCCCCAACCTATCTACCTAACATCCAAAATACTAACAAATAACACCTAAACACAACATACAAAAGTGAAATCACATACATATACATACATTCATCCAACTAATACATAAGAATGTGATAATCAAGCAAATATTAATCTAAATACAAGTATTAAAAAGTGAGAGTTTAAGAATCACTCACCAAATACCTAAAATGCCAAATTTCTTCCTTAGATCTGATAGTATCTAGCTTTTATATGCTAACCATCTCTCAAATAAATTATTTGGCTAAGATCAGTAAGAAAAAAAGTGTTTTTTGATGAAATTAGATATATGGATATTTAGACCAAATTTGGGAAAGACGAAAATTACTTAGGTTAGTTTCTATGGCCTCCTCTTAGCATAAATTTCGAAATGGGTTAAAAAAGCACGGACTTAGTTAATTACCCACTAAAACTGACCAGCAATAGCTAAAACATAAAACTACAATAACTCTCAAACAGCAAGTCCGTTTTTCAATTATGACCATTCTATTGAATTGGAAACCATCATCCCGAAGCAATGGAAGTGATTTGAGACCCTAATTTGGCTCCTATCAAAATTTATAGTCCAAATATAAGTTTCAGGGTGAAAATGATCGCAATGAAATTTGAAAAAAATTAAAGATGTGGAAGTGTCGTTGAGAATCACTTCCTAGAATCTTAGAGCCCTACGACCTTATATAAATGAAATAAAAATATTTTACGATCCTTCGATACGTAAAATATGGGTCGTTAAATTGGTTATGTACTTAGGCAAAATTGTATCATCAAACTCTAAGTCATCAATGATCTTTCACAAATATCCATCCCGTCTTGCGCCTTAATAACCGGCTCCATTCCAAGGAACTTTCTGCACCCTAGACTCACATAGTCTTTATACAGCTCAGTAAAGTCGACTCTAGGAGTTTGCACGTAAGCACCATAATTGTTTGTAGAAACTTAGGCGTCCTAGATAATGATTTGCACCATCTCAGCGAACATATTCTGTAATTCAAGGTTAGTTGTCCTCGATCCTACCCACTCCTAAACTCCAGAAATGAAGTCAATATCAACATTTCTCGTATGCTAGATCGCTATTAATACATAATAAGAATGATCGACCTCTTATAAGGAAAACTGCATCAATGATACTCATGTGTGCAGTATAACTTATACATTATGTATACTACTGTATTTTTTTGAAAATCAAAATATATAACAAGTACGTGCCCTCGTGTATGTACACACTCTCGATCCAGCCTAAGGTGAGAACTCCTATCCTATCTCGTTTCCCTTAGGTTAAACAACGAAACCTAAGCTTTGATACCAAATGTGACGACCACCCTACACCTTTGATGCTCATACAACTAAATAGTGCACTGTTGGAGCACTTGGTTGATGTAGGACGATTATCAAGGAAATGAAATAGAAGTAAAAAAAAAGGAATAGAAAAAAGAGAAAACAAGAGAAGAAAAATACAACATTACATAATCACGGTACCGGTTGTATATTTCACAGTGCTTTGAATAAAATATAATACTCATCATAGATATAAAATGGGAAAGATAGTAGTAACTACATGAACCACAAAATCAAAGTACACAGGCTCATATAGTTATACAAAACAGTAATAGAGTTTATACAATAAATAAATAAAGTCAACCGATAAACTGTCTCTAATAATAATAAGTCAAACACTATCAAGGTTCCATAATGTTACATAGCAGATAAACAATAATAAGCCCAAAATATAAGTATGAGAAAGCATCACCTCTGTTACTATCTGCAGAACTCCATGTACCATTTAAACCTGCTTTCTAGTCTATTCATTTAAGAGTAGTCAAGGTGTAACGGCTCGGAAACTTTAATAATAAACTAAAATGTTAATAAGGGTAAAAACATAATTTTACATAAAAGGAAGAAATGGTAAATTTTTACAAATGGAGAAATTTAGGCAATCCGACTTTTCCATCATGTCAAGTAGATTTTTCTAACCCAAATTCATATACAAGTTGTTAAGAATGGATATCGTATGAAGAAGATATAGAACATTTACTGTAGCACACATTTTGTGTTTTGTGCCTATTCTGAAAGTAAAGGGTTAATAAAAAGAATAAGGAAACAATTTATTTATTAAGAAATAAACTAAATGAGTATTAATTACACTAATAAAAAGAAAAGAGGAAGAGTGTAAAGATATACGTGCATTTAAAAGAAGAGAAGAAAAGGGGTGTTTATGCGCATTAATATAAAAATGCTTCAAGAGGGAAGTATTAATTATTGATGCACGTAAAAAGTTGAATATGTTAAAAAGAATAGAAAGAAGATAATTAATGCAAAGTGAGAGGGAGCATTAATTATCCTTTTTGGAATTATTTAAAATTAGAATAAATGTGTATACATTTAAGTAAAGGATAATTTGAAAGGAAATAGGCTGGTAAGAGATGCTAGTTATTAATGTGTGTATACATACATGTGCTTAATAGTTAATAATACGTATATGCATTAATAAATTTGAACTAAGATATGAATTAATTGATTGACTAATTAATTTAGGGAAAGCATTTCTTAAAGAAAAGAGAAGATACGATATTAGTTAAAAAGGGTAACACTGAATTGAATTAGAAAGATTAATTATACCAATCAATTGCAAATTGATTACGCGGTTAGATAGTGAAGAATAAGGTTAATTATATATGTATATTGGATACCAATTAATGAAACTAGTATGGACTTTAATTCTTTTAAAATATAGTAATGACATTAATCGGAGTAATCTAACCGTTACATTAATAAGGAAAAAAAGGAAAAGGGTTATAATGCATACAAGTATACAATTGAAAAAAAATTGCATGATTCTCCGCCATACTCAACAGTAATAAAAGTGATAGAAATAAATGAATGGCATTGGATGATGTAAATAAATGGTTAGTAATTATGTATGAGAAAGATAAAAAGGTTACTTTGTATAAATAAAAGAGAAAGTAAAATAAATTATACATTTAGGGCTATGTTTTGATGAGTGGACAGGATGTTATGAAAAGATTTTCTAACCTAAATACGAGGGTTTAAACTATTTTGCAGACCGTATAAATTAATCTTAATTTAACCTAATTTTCTACTTTCTCTCTAAACCTAAACGTCGTCATTCTCTTGTCTCTCTTCCATTATTTCTTAAGAAAAATATATGCATAAAAAAACAAATTAATGTAAAAGCAAAACAAATTCTAGAGATTTGGATTTATACACAAATTAGACAACGCCGAAGATTGGAAAGCTTATCAGACGAGTGGGCACATATTTGATTAAAGTATTTAAATCAATAAGTTTTAAATTTACTTTCAAGTCGATTAGATTGTTCAATACTTTATTTTGAAAAGTTAATTTACAAGTATGAAATCTATTAAATTGTAGATATGTGATTTTATCAAATCTAATGCTAAATTTGATTATTTTGATTAATCCATTTGAAATCCTTTTCTTTTGAAAATGTTGAATAATTTATTTACTCGGTTATTTATTTATGTGCATGGATTGTAAATATAGGCACGTCAAATAGTCTAATTTGATGTAATTTATTTATTTGTTATTTGTTATGCGCATGGATTAGAAAGATAGGCATGCGAGATAATTTAATTTGATGTGAATTAAAAGTATTTCAAATGTTAACATATGCCATCACCAAGTTGTAAACCTTAATATAAACCCAAATTTGAACTGTAAATAATATGTTAAAAATGGATTTGTTAAAGTTGAAAATTTGGACAAACATTATTATTTGTTATTAGTGGTAGAAAAAAATAATAGTTTAAATTTGGGCTTCACGCTCGATTTTATTAATGAACTTGGACTATTGGTTGTACATAGGGAAGTAGGTTCCCTATCTGAATATTGAGAAAATTTATTTCGTTAAGTAGTCAGAATTTAGTTGATTCGTAACGTATTCAATTGCAGTCCGTGGGCGGTTAGAGGAAAAATGGGTTGGGTATGATCTGTTCCTGGACGGTCCGGTCCTGGGGATGTTTGCATAAGGGAAACATCGGAGTAGGCAATAAGAGACCATAAAGTTGTAAGATTCAATGAGGCGAAGGGTGGTCCGGTCCAGGCGATGTTTTACATGAGATAAACATTGTAATAGGCAATAAGAGGCCACAAAGCAAAATAATGGAATATTTAGGACAAGATGAGATGCAAGAGGGAACGGTTCTGTCCATGCTTGCATGGGGGTCATATCTGATTAGACAATAAGAGGCTCGCGAATCTTGTAACAATAGCAATGTTAGATGGGTGCCTAGTTCTGGTGGTGGTTCGCATGAGACAAATACCAGAGTAGGCAATAAGAGGTCGTTTGCCATCATAAGTGTGAATGCGTTTCATACGATGAGTAAATGCGTTGCATACGATGAGTCGCTATGCAAGTTTGTAGTTCGTATTCTTCCTTTTGGGCATGGTGGAGTAAATTTGGGATAGTAGATCCCAGTTTGGCCGATTGATAGCATAGGATTTTGGATGGTAGTTCTGACCTTGTGAATTAGATGATTTTTCCATACTAACATGACCTTAGGAATGCACAGACACTTTGTACACTCTATGACCCTTAGAGTAGATTTGTGGCTTATTTCATCTAATCATTTTAATAATCTTGTTCTCATTCACCAGACATATGTCTGGCCCACTTCCTTCTTTCCTTTTTCCCCACCACAACAGGATGACAGGTTAACAATGATTAGACATAGTACAGCAAAGAAAGGAGTTCAATGATGGTATTCCAGTAATTTTCTGTTGTTCTCTTACAATTTCTTATTGTATTAAAATGTAAATTATATATTAATTTGGAATTTGGAGAATGTTTTTATGAAATGTCCAACTTTCTGTATTTGTACTTTAACTCATTCCACTGTAAGATTTGAAAGTATAGAATGTATTAGAACTCTATCTCTATAATTATGCTCTATAAAGTTTTAAAAGCCCCACTGCTCGTATTTTCTCGACATAATCCGAGTCAGAAAATTTGGGTTATTAAACAAGGTGATAAGAAGAAAAGCATAAACCTAAGGTCAGAAAACATTTTGATGTAAGTGATAAATAATCTCAAAACACAATAAAAGTTAGTGTAGTGTGAAACAGATGGTATGGAGAATCATACCTGACATGTCCCTGCATCCAAAGAGTTAGCAGATGACATAGGATATATGCTACTCTATCATGGTCATCATGGGTGTACTATACATCAAAGTACTAATGAGTGTCTGGGTGTCTACGTCAAAGATAACTACATCATGTGAAATCCCGAGATGATAAATAACCAAAGAAAGCATAGCATCCATCCTCACATCACGCACTCAATGCATTGGATATGTGACAATCCTATGACCTTATCATATAGTTAAGGATTACTCAACATCCCAGTTCCTCGGTACTCGAGTCTATGCCACTCAAAAGGCCAAGAACTAGACTGCACATAACATAACAGTCTAGAGTAAATGGATCAGGTCATCATTTGATCCTGAGCACATGACATAGCCCAAATGACTGTCCTCATACACCCCTGCTTTACGAGTACACTTCAAAAATACAAATATCAATGATCCCTTTGCACACATCATCCACAACAGAACTCATCCCGGAACTATCCTCATAACTCCGATTTGAAGCCGTCGTGGTTGGGAACTGTCCTGGACAGCCATCATTAGTCATAGAACGACATTATGTATCGCATAATCTTCCACTAACAGGTCCTTCAATCCAACTACTCTACACTTCGAAGTACCACTGTCCTTCATCAAAGCCATCACTTCCTATCATGGAATCACCATCGTTGAACCATGAAGTCATCGCGTCAAAGCATCATTCTTGCTTCAGTGCCAAAACTGCTCGTTAAAGAGAAATAGTCGCAAAACAACTGTCGAACAAATGAAAAAACTATCACATCATGCTCTGTGAAGCCTCTTCATCGTCCATGTCAAAATTGACCAAATCGATCATCATCAATAGTGGTAGGTATCGACCACTCCAGA
Organism: Allium cepa; assembly: GCA_030765085.1. Lineage (NCBI taxonomy): Eukaryota > Viridiplantae > Streptophyta > Magnoliopsida > Asparagales > Amaryllidaceae > Allium > Allium cepa. Next base: position 439,421,447 of record CM060943.1, read on the forward strand.
GAAGTCAATAACAACCACTTTGGTCAAGTATTTAGCCAAAATGGCTAAGTACAAACCAAATGAAATGTCCGGCATCTATCCCGAGATCCAAAGCACATCTCTAAGTCGATCTTTTGTCTTTAGATCAATCAGCATGCATAAAACTCTGTGCACGAATCCTATCTTATAGGATATTTTCTAATATTATATCGCCTACGAATGATGTTTTCTACCAAACTAAGCAAACAAGCATACATGCAACCAACAAGCATATAAACATCTATAATAACCAAACTATATCTATAATAACACACATATAGTACATCCAAGCAACCAATGTGGGAGTTATACCAAAATAGCCTAAATTTATCAATATCGTCAAAATAGTGCATCAACGGAAAAAGTATGATATTTAATTTAAAACCGTTTTAAAACATTTTTAATTCTTTTATAAAATAAGAAGTAGGGCTAAATAATTTAGAAATCATGATTTAAAGTTAGAAATCATTTCAAATTGTCATTTTTATACTGTACTAATAATCATAGCATAGTGAGAGACAATATCACTTACCTCAACAAAAGCCGACCAAACCATCATTAAGTCATAGAGCTCTCTATCAAGAATGCAAGAAACCGCGTCCAAAATAGACCTCGTTTGCAAAAGTTACACATAGTATAAAATTTGAGTTTAAATAAACTATCAAATAATTAATCAACTCAATAGAATCACGTTCATTGGGATTAATCCTTCTTCTTCACAAACAAGAAACCCATCACCGTATGTGCTTTTTCACAGTGATACGGAGGTTCACTCCATGAAATCGGACGTTGCCTGCACCGGTACACTCCTCGTCGAACGCCTGAACCATCGACATCAAAATCTCCAAGTTCAGTTCCCTCAATCAAAATGCAACATCTCCCTATCAACCACGGCCGTGAACTTCGCAACCCCTACATGCAACCACACCTTCCCAAACCACCATCCTCTATGCACCTCTCCTTCCTCAAGTCAACTCTGACCTCCATTCCCTTATCCCCAATCACACCATGGGAAAACCTGAACCCTAGTTTGGAGCAGCCCATCACGGCCATCTCCGAACATCTCCAATTTCATACTAGTGGTGCTCCTCCTCTCTAGGAATCCGATGCACCTTACGACAGCTCTTCTCTCACCCCTAAGCTCTCGATTTTATCATTTGAAGTTAATTAGGGAAGGCGGCTATTTTTGGGGACGGAACAGTAATCGTGAGAGTGAAAGAAGGGCACTGTTCATTTAAATAATATAATATTGTTATTTATTTGATTTTCTCAAATAAACTATCGTACGTTTTAAGCTCGTACGATCACATGATGTATTCCGCCACGATGAAACTCGTTTGCATACATCATCTCAATTTTCCGATCCCAATGGTATAAATTTCATTGCATTTCAAAATAACGCTCTAAGATGATAATTTCACGCTTTTGAGATCGTTTCAACCATTGGATCGTCAGATCTCCAAATATAACGATGCTTATACTCATTTTAATTCGCAATGTCGATATGAACACAATGGAAGTGGTCTCCAGTCCTAATTCGACGTTATGCGAAAAATCATATTTTTGGAACTGTTAATTAATTAATGATTCAATTTTTGAATCAATCCCTTAAATAACTTATGATTAAAAATACGGATCATTACATTCTCCCCTCCTTAAAAGGATTTAATCCTTGAAATCCCAAGGAAAAAGCAACACAATCCAACACCCTCAAGTAAGCAACGACACAAGAATAATCATCATTTATCAACTCACGACAACAATCACCGAAAGCGATCGTAAAAAAAAGAATAGGCTTAAAATTAGCTTAGAACCATCATCGTCATTTCTAAGTACAATCACCATAAAATTCGAAATCAAATGGCTAAACCAAACACCTAAGTTTGGCATTTATTTCCAAAGAAACAAAAAATGGAAAAAAGTGCCAACTCACTAATCAAAAGGCAAGTCAACTAGATATCATATATTACCAACTCTCTAAACTACCAGCAACGTCTAATATCCATTACATTGACTTTTCTCTCAATTTTGGCTTATGTCATGGAAAATTTTGACAGCACCTCCTTTGCATGGCTAGGTCTAAGAGAAGTCCTAATACAACATAAATAGATATACATCTCATATCTGATGCATCCCGTTACCAATGATAACCGACATCTGTACTTAGATCTTAACTACATACGTTACGTACCTCTTTTATAAAAAGAGCAAACCATTTAAATGCGAATAAAAATGGGTAAGCATCCAAATTGTCAACACTTTCTTCCATGTACTTGATTAACTACTCAACAAAGAGGATTAAACAAAAACATAACATCGTCATGTAAATAAGCATACTAGATCGCATATATAGCAATCATCTCAAATAAATATGCAATATCAAACCATAAATATCCCGCATGCCTAACAACCATATAAGCAAAGTAATCGTATTCAAATTCCAAAAATCAAACATCAAATAGGCACATATAAGATCAAACATCAAAAAGCAACATCCATGCCTATCCTAGCATGCAGGATACTAAACTATCTAGTATAAGACATCAAAATGATGTCTAATATCAAAGTTGACAAAAAACGAACTATCACCAAATGAAGAGCTCCGAATAAGTGGTCATCATGCTCTTCTCGTTCTCTCATGTATAATCGTCCTCACTTTCACTCAACTAAACCTTTACTACTCCACTACCTTCCTCCTAACCCATTTTATATCACGTCAATCGGCACAAATAAGCCTACAGGTCTCAAAGTTTCTAGTTCAGTCTCGATATCATCAAGTTAATTTGATGCCAGATTTCCAAACGCCTCTTGTAAGTTCTCCCAAAATTCACTAGTAAACAATGGGCTTCGATCACCTACAATGCTATTTGACACAGAAATCACACTTTCTATTCTATATATAACTCGACTAATTTGGATGCCTTCAACTGCAACTGACGAATATAAATCTAGTGCTCTTTGTTAATCTATTGACTTTGATTCAATGCTATCATATCCTCTTTTGGTCCTTGACAATCCATCGATGAAGCCCACATCAAGTTCTGAAGTCATAACCAGTAATAAACTCAAGCAACGCCCACTCTAGGAATTATTGCTCCTAAACTGGTACGTTTCCATTCAAAGCATCAAAGACTGCATTTCCTTTACGGGAATATAGGAAATGTAAAATCTGTAGGAGGTCAAGAACTCAAACCATCGCTGCTGGCGAAGCGTAAGATCCCTTTTGGAGAAGACATACTTCAATAATGTAGGATCAACAAACAACCTGAACCTCTCTCCTAGTAGGTAGTGCCTCCAAATCCCTAAAGCGAACGTTATCACGCCAACTTTAAATCATGAGTCAGATACTTCCTCTCGTGCGATTTTAGTTATCGACTAACATATGTGACAGTCTTAAACTTCGCATTAATACCACACCTAGTTAAGTACCACACACATGTGTGTGTCCTATCGACTCCTCACTCCCACTCAGGATGAGTAATATCGGTGCACTCGTCAACCTCTTTATCAAACTCATAAATGCATGTATGCACTTTGTGTCCAAAATAAAAGTCTAATACTTCTCATCAAGTCGGTTAACGTGTCACTGCCTTAGAGAAATCCTTAGTAAAATGCATATATCATCTTACTAATCAAAGAAATCTTCTCATCGGTAGCACTCTTAGGTCTATTGAAATCCTAAACTCCGTAAACTTCGTAGGGTCTATAGTGATATCCTACTCCAAAACAATATGACCTAAGAATCTCGCTTCCTTACTCCAGAAGTAATACCTTAAAAATCTCATCATCATTCAGCGTTTTTTCAAAACCTACTATAAAATCGTCAATAGTGCCTTGTGCCCTTCTTTCATCCATGAGCAGATGAAAGTATCATTAATGAGCACAATCATGGACTTACTCAAGTGATCTCTCGAACTGTGTAGTTAATTCCCTGCTATTACCCCGCTATAACCCTGCTATATCTCATAACGGATTTCTACCGCTGTGATTTTTCCATGTAGCCCCAAAATATAGCCTTTCCGCTTTAAGCCCCGGTATTTCCGCTATATCCCGTTATTCCGCTATATTCGCTACTTCCGCTATATCTTCTTTAATAAAATGAATTGAAAAATTGCATTTATACATTATAAAAATTATTAAACTAATTTATTTGATTTAATTTCTAATATATTTTCAGAAATGAAAATACTCTAATATTATACTAAATTTAATTATGTTATATATAACAGTTTTACGTTTATTTAAAGTATATTCACACATGTTTTTATTTAAAACTATTTATGTATTAATTATAATTCAATTGAATGATAATTTTTCATTTAATTACCATTTATATATTTGTAAAAACATTAAGTACGAGTTTTACATGCTATTTTAGAGCCATCCGCTATATCCCTCTATATCCTCGCTGTATCCTCGCTTTGACTTTTTGCACCTCCACCGCTTTGAATTTGCCGAGCGCATTAACTGCACAGCTCTGAAACAAGGTTGAAGAAATCAACAAAGAATGCCGACGCATTTAGCCTAAACGACATAACCAACCAATCAAAAATCAAAGTAGCATACGAAATGCAACGGTCAGTACACTTCCTATAAATACTCTTAACGGATAAAACCCTATCGCAAGGTCCAACTGGGAGAACAACTTCATGCTATAGAGCTAATCGAACAAGACATCAATAAGCAGGAGTGGATACTTACTCATTATCTCATTTTGCTTACGATAATCAACGTATGACCTCACAGAGCTATCTGTCCCAGTGGCAAACATTATAGGTGCATCCCACTCAAATATACTCCTACTAATGAATCCTCACCTCATTAGGTTATCTGCTCGCACCTTTATTTTCCTTTACTCTTTGGGCATCGCCTACTTTAAAGGCATAACTACCGGTCTAGCACCTATAATCAGATCTATACGGAACTTAACCCTACATGATGTTAATCAAGTTACCTCATCGGATGTGTCCCGACATCTCTAGCTACAAGCATAGGTAACCGCTCGTCATGCAGGGTATGAAACGAGTATAGAAAGCTAAATATCACTTCATCATCAGGTGGGAAGTTGAGCGCTACTTCCTCTCATCACCAGTCCTTATCTTCACCAATGGCCTCTCACAATCCACCACTACTATGTACCCCTTCAGCCTATCCTTTCCAAGATTATAACCCAACTAAACCTAAAATAAATGAATAAAAAACAAAAAAACATCCATGACTCGGCAACGCAAAGTCTCAAAATACCATGTGTAGGCTGGCTGAGCCCCTAACATGGTTCGACGTAATTTAAAGTTCGGTCAACAATTTCAGGCTCAGTCTCAATCTATCTATAAATCACTAGATTAAAGGAATGTGTAACCTTGATGTCAAATAAAACCCGTTTGCAATCATAATAAGTGGAAAGCATACTTCATGTAGTGATGCCATTTCCCTTCTCTTTCGCCAATGAAACACTCAACGTAATCGGAACGACATTCAATGCACATGCTTCCACTATCTTCCCCTACTTAATTGGTTTAGGACAGTTCTACACTAGGTATAGGCTCTTACATCGTAAGACTTCTTGATCAACTGTAACATCCTCCCTACTTAGAGGCCCAAAACAAACAGCTACAATCATCTATAGTTATTAATCCTCGACGACCATATATGGCAATGTTAGATTTATTGATAGATAGAAATGCATGAATATGGAAAAAATTTAAAACATCAAATAAATTCCATATTCCAATTCAATTATTTGAAATTCATTACATAATCCTACAATCGTTAACCATGTTCATAGAAAATATATTTATTACAAAATATACCAAGAGTGACATTTGAAGATGGCCCCTTGGATGACCAGAGTATGTACAGGCAATATAACAACTTTTCCACTACACACAATATAGCAGAATCAAATAAAAGAGAACTCTAGATAGCTATCATGCCTCATGCATGTCTCCAAAAGCTTCTTCGTCTAAAGAGGTACCTGAAAACCTCAACTCTCAAACTACTCAAAATCAATTGAGTACCCGAGAGTTTAAGGGGAAAACATAAACTTTGAGTCAGACATAAAGCTTGGTATAAAGAATAATCTACCATCTCAAACCATTTAAATATCTCGTGAGATCACGCCGCTTAGTGGAACGGGTTTTCCCCTCACTAGTATCTTAAAACCTTTATAAAACTATATATCGTGCTCCTCTTTGAAAGCATTCGAAAAAACCCTTTCAAAAATATGCGCTCCGACTCCTTTCAAGGCTTAAATAAAACAAATGCAAGCGCTTCTCTTTTAAAACATGCAAATGGTATCGACCCGATCGGAAGCCATGCCTTCCACACCAAACCTTCCACCTTTCTCATATCCACTACGTACCAACTAAGTGATACATTGTGTATTGGTTTTAGCTTAGTGGGTTTTGACTCTTTGAGTTGAAAGGTACTTCTAAAAAAGGAGGAACCAAAATTTCTGGTTAAATCATATTTAATACTAATTGAATCAAACACTTTCTGACTAACCTGCCACGCCTAAACTAACTTTTCAAATTATTTACTAAAATAACTACCACTAATTTCAAATCTAAACCATGTTTAAGTTAGAAAATAAGCACTTCCATTAAGCAAAACCAATTTTGCAAAGAAGTCTCTCTTCTAAATTAGTCTAATTTGCATAGAAAATCACTTAGGAAAACCCCCAAAATTCCAAAAATTCACTTTAATCATTTATCTAACATATTAAAACTTCAAACCAGAATTCTCAATATAATTTCTGAAATAAATTTATAAACCCATTTAACTGTATTTTCCTTTGAAAGTTCATAGTAATCTTTCCACGGCTCTGGAAATTATCAAAATTAAAACCCAACTCAAAATCATGTTTTGCACAACATAAAATTTTTCCATGGCATTTAAACTTCAATATAAATCGATTTTTCCCTAAAATCACATATAATCGTATTTAAGTATCCTTGTTTAAATCAAATAAATTGTAATTCAAATATATAATCATCTAAATGATTATAAAAAAAAATTAATCTTAAATTCGAAAACATATCCAAAATAGAGATGGAATTATTATCCACCTTGGTTAAGATAAGGAGATTGGATTGAGATTAATTTCCCTTAAGCTTGAATCCCTAGCTTTACTTTTATTTCTCTTCTCTTTGATTATGGCCGGCTCCTCCTTATGTTTCAAAATGACGTGAATGGGAAATGAAATGGTAGGAACAAGAACATATAAGGGTAAAGGTTATGTGCGGCGAATTTCTAATATACCCTTATACAGACTAATTAACCTAAAAACCATTCTTATGCCCATTTAATTATTTAATTGAGCTCTACCTTAATTATTTTTATTCAAATCTCAACTCCCTTATCACTTAATATTTACATTATTCTATTTAATTTATCTAATTAAATCTCCTAAATAATATTATCGAAAATAAGGGGTGTTACAGGCTCCCCTCCTTGAAGAATTTTGTCTTCGAAATTCAGTAAGGACTAAATACTGAACAAGCAATCATCTGTAATAACTCCTAACAACCACACTAGTCTACCTGACTAGGAATCATCTATATAAATCTAATATAGGCATACCCTCAAAACAGATCAAGATAAGTATCTCGAATCCTGTCCTTTGTATCCTACATACAGTCCTTCTCATTGTCTCCACTAAAATTTCACCAACTTGACTGTCTTCTTCCTCAATCTTTTCCCATCTCTTGCTACAACCCGAACTAGTTGTCTAACAAAAGTAAAATTAGGCTCTACTAATAAATCTTCCAACTCTGTCATAGTAGTCTTTGAATCATGTACATACTAGCGAAGATGAGACACATGAAATACAATATGGACATCTGTCATACTGCTCGGAAACTCCACTCTATATGCTCTATAATATGGAATGGACCAACATATCTTGGTTCCAGATTCCTTGACTTCCTAAACCGTACCCCACCCTTCATCGGTGATATCTTATTGAAATCCTTGTCTCCAACTGAGAACTCTAGGTCTTTACGACTTTTATATGCGTAACTCTTCTGTCTGGATTGACCTTCCTTCATCCTTTCTCGGAACAACTCAATCTTCTCTAACACCTCTCTAACCAAATCTAGACCTAAGACCAACCTATCTTTGGTCTCCAACCAACACACTGGCAATTTACATGGCCTTCCATACAAAGCTTCAAAAGGTGTCATTCATATACTAGTCTGATAACTATTATTATAAGAAAACTCAACCAAATGTAGGTGATCCTCTCAAGAACCACCAAAATCCAATACACAAGCTCTTAGTAAATCCTCGAGAACCTTATTGACTCTCTCTATCTGACTATCCGTCTAAGGGTGATATGAAGTACTCATAATGAGCTTAGTGCCTAACACATCCTGAAGACTCTTCCAGAATTCGCTAGTGAACAAAGCATCTCGGTCACTAACTATGCTACTAGGAATCCCATGTAGTCTAACTATGTTCTTCATGAACAACTTCACTAAAACAGGTGTCGTCCTGGTTGACTTTAGTATAATGAAATGGGCACTTTTGATCAGCCTGTCCACTATGACCCATATACTTTCATTTTCTCTGTTTGACCTTGGCAGCCCGTCCATAAAATCCATGAATATCGAATCCCATTTCCAAACTGGAATCTCTAGAGGCATAAGCAACCCACTTGGTTTTTGATGTTTGGCTTTCACTTGTTCACAGTATGCACATTTCCTAACCTACAAGCCAACATCCCTCTTTATACCTTCCCAACAGAAGCTCCTCTTCATATCTTGGTACATCTTGGTTCCCCCAGGATGAATCATAAACGTAGATCGATGACATTCCCCAAGAATTTCTTTCCTTAAGTTCTCAATATTAGGAACACACAATCGTCCATTCTTTCTCAACCATCCTCTCTGGTCAAGACAAAACTCTCTCAAATCATCAATCTTAGTTCCAACCTAAAGCCTTCTAATCTTCTCAGCTAATAATGGATCTTTCTTCTACTAAGAAGCAGTTCTTTCAATCAATAGTGGTCGAACATCTAAATATGTCAACATGGCAGCACTCTAACTAGAACTAGCAGTTGACCTTAACTGCACACCACAACTGGACAAAGCTTCTAGATCCTTCCATTCTACCAACATAGCCAACACCACATTCTGATGTCTTCTTTTGAGAGCATCTTCTACTTTATTACCTTTCCCTAGTGTATACTCTATACTAATATCATAAGGGGCCAAAATCTCCAGCCACCTCTACTGTCTCATATTCAACTCCTTCTGGAAGAATAAGTATCTTAACGACTTATGATCTGTGTATTGCTCAAATCCTCCCCTAAGAGATAATGCCACCAAATCTTCAATGCAAAGATCACTGCAACTAACTCCAAATCATGAGTAGGATATTTCACTTCATGCGGTCTAGGCTGTCGTGAAGCGTAGGCAATCATTATACCCTTCTGCATCAACATAGCTCCCAATCCAGTCCCACATGCATCAATATACACCACCAACCCTTGGTTTCCATCTGGAATTACTAACATGGGTGCATTGTTCAACAAATGCTTTAAATTAAGGACTCACATTTGTTGGACCAAACAACTTCACCTCCTTCCTGGTTAGCTTAGTCAAAGGCATTGCTATCCGTGAGAAATCTTTAATAAATCTCTGGTAATAGCCAACAATTCCAAGAAAACTTTTGATCTCAGTCATCGTCTCTGGTCTCTTCTAATTATTCACAGCTTTGATTTTATCTGGCTCGACTGACAAACCCTTTTTTGAAACCACGTGACCAAGAAACTTGACCTCTTTCTTTCAAAAATGGCAGTTGGAAAACATCGTCTTTAGTTGATTCTACCTCAACATCTCAAGCACAACTCTAAGATGATCTTCATGCTCCCTTTCATCAATAGAGCATACCAAAATATCATCTATAAACACCAATACAAATCTACTCAAGTACTCTCAGAAGACTAGGTTCATCAAATAAACAAAGAAAGCAGACTCATTTGTCAACCCGAATCGCATTATTAACCACTCATACGAACCATGTCTAGACCAAAATGCTGTCAAAGGAATACTATCCTCCGCCACTCTTAACTGGTAGAAACCTGTCGCCAAATCCAACTGGGATAACACTCTGCCTCAACACAACTAATCGAATAGAACATCAATTCTTGGCAAAGGATACTTATTCTTGATTGTCCTTTCGTTCAACCTACGTAGTCGATACACATCCTTAACGATCCATCTGGTTTCTTCATGAATACTGTGGCCGCTCCCCAAGGCGAACTGCTTGGTCTAATAAAATTCCTTCTTTCTAGATCCACTAGCTACACCTTCAATTCCTTCATCTCAGTAGGTGTCATCCTGCTAAGTGGTCTACTAATAAGTTCGACACCTGGCACAAGATCTATGTGAAACTCAACAGCTTGTTTTGGTGGTAATCCAGTGGCTTTCTCAAAGACATCTACAAACTCTCTTTTGATTCGAACCTGACTTAGATCTTCTCCAACTTCCATTGCACTTGACAAAGCACAACTACTCTGGTGAGAATTCTCTACTGAGAATATAATTCGGGTATGACTATCAGGGTGTCTTAGTGATATCTCCCCATCCTGGCAAAATATCCTAGCCTCATACCTTCTAAACCAATCCATACCTAAAATGATTCTGAAATCTACAAAATCGAAAACATACAAACTGCATGCAAACTAATGACCTAACAAATCAAGTTCTAATTGGTCACATCTGATTCCTAGAGTGGCATACCCTCATATTTGATTTGCAAGCCTTAAGGAAGTAATAAGGTATGTGGGTTCTAAGCATAACCTATCAACCAAACACTGGGATATAAATGAATGTGTTGCACTAGTATCAAATAGTATCCTAATTGGTATACTTTGAATCAAAAACGTAACTTCCATCACAGTCTTTCCTTTATTAGCTACAGTTGGCTTAACAGGATGATCCATCGGCAGAAACCTTTCCCTTGTCCGTCCTAGCTGACTCTGGACACTGGTTCTTATAGTGCCCAACTTGATCGGAGTCAAAACACTTCACATTCTTCTTGTCTATAGCCTTCTTTCCCTTGCCGACCGACACTCATTTGCGTAATGACCCTTCTTTTACACTTGTAGAAAACTAAATCGACCTTTTCCTTCTTGGCAACAACTCCCTTTTGGGCTCCCTTCTTCTTGAAGAACTTTCTTTTCTTCCCCTGAGAACCCTGGGTTTCGACTTGCTTCTCTCTAGCACAAAAACAAGCATCTCTTCAAGGTGAATTGTCGTCTCCACAACCACGTTACAAGGATCACAGATATGTGTCATGATTGCTCTAGCAAGCTCAGGTCTCAAATCGACGAATGAACCTTTCATTTCTCCTGATATCAGTGTCTATAGTAGCATATCCATAATGAGACAACTCATTAAACTTAGTTGCGTACTTGATAACTGACATCTCTCCCTAAACTAAATCCATAAACTTTCTCATCAATGCTAACTTAGCAACCTTAGATAAAAATCTGTGTTCAAATCTCCTTTTGAACTCAGCCTATGTCAACTCTTCCTTCGGAACTCCGACAGTCACACTATTCCACCAATGAAGTGCTGACCCTTGTAACTGTCTAGAGGCCAACCTTCTCTTCTGCTCATCATCTAAACCCAGATCAACAAAGATATGTGCACAATGCAACAACCAATTCTCTGCCTCAAAAGCATCCTCCGTTCCCATAAACGGCTTGCCACCAAGACTAGTGTAATCTCTACTCAGCTTAGCATAGTTATTTCCAATTGGAGCCACAGGATTAGCTTCTTCGACATTAACAGTAACACTTGCAACAACTCCTGCTTGCATCATATTGACTAAGAACTGATACATCGCCCCCAGCGCATATCTACTGGTGGATATTTAGCACCTACATTGGTATCGGCGTTTTGGTTAGTATTAGCCTATCGACCTTGGTTCCTCCTGGTATTAGGTCGAGCATTCCCATTAGTTGTGGTTGTCCTTCCACCAAGATTTCCTCTTCCGTTTCCTACTTCCATATCTTATTTCTCATAAATCCACATATGAGCCTTAGTAAGATACAGAAGAACATTCTAAGAGAGATAAGAGTACGTGCACACACGCGCACACATATATATATACACACATATATCAAATACAAGTACGTTACTATAGCATTATCCCAAACCCCGATCATATTTCCGATTCATTGGATTATATTTCAAAAAGATTTTAGGTTTAATGTCTTTTAAAGTTTCATAAACCTATGCTCTGATACCAACTTGTAATACCCCCCTAGTTGAAGGCCCAAAACTAACAACTACGAATGCTACAGTCATCCATAGTTTTTAATCCTCAGTGACTAAATACAACAATGATAGATTCATTGATACACAGAAACACATGAATATGAAATTTTTTAAAACATCAAATAAATTCCATATTCCAATTCAAATTATTTGAAATTCATTACATAATCCCACAATCATTAACCATGTTCGAAGAAAATATATTCATTACAACACATGCCAAGAGCGACATAGGAAGATGCCCTCTTCGATGATCAAAGTATATTCAGGCAATACAAAAACTTTTCCACTACACATAACATAGTGGAATCAAATAAAAGAAAACTCTAGATAGCTATCATACCTCCTTCACATCTCTGGAAGCTTATCGTCTAAAGAGGTACCTGAAAACCTCAACTCTCAAACTACTCAAAATCAATTGAGTACCCAAGAGTTCAAGGGGAAAACATAAACTTCGAGTTAGACATAAAGCCTAATATAAATAATAATCTACCATCCCAAACCATTTAGATATCTAGTGAGACCACACCGCTTAGCGGAATAGGTTTTCCCCTCACTAGTATCTTAAAACATTTATAAACGCATATACTGTGCTCCTGCATCCATAATGGTTAAAACAATTCAAAACAATATGATATAATGATATGTAAAATAAGTGAATCAATTTTGGATTACCCATCCCTATTCATTTTGACTATCTGTTTCAGTTATTATTTCTAAGATTACTATTAACCTAATAGTTTTCATGGGCTGACTAAAAACTGGCAAAATGACTAAGAATTCCTGTCCAAATACATAGTTTTCATGGGATTGCTATGAACCTATTGGTAACTCTAATATCTTTACACTTATCCTAGCTTTCATGGGTTGACTAGGAAATTATTAATAATTCCAATATCCTCTCTTCCTATCCTAGTTTTCTAACGACCCTGACTCGACCTTCGAAAATCGGCACCAAATATATCACCTATATTAAAATGCCACAGATTCAAACGTCGAATCTGGTTTGCCGAAGCTTATAACACATTAAGTATAACAATATAGCGGAAGAAATGAATGACATATCATTGATACAACAATGAATACAATATCTGATACAATATGATACAACAATATCAGAGACAAATATACAACAGCGAAAGAAAGAATATCCATAGAGAAACTCCAAAGAGAACTCTAACATAAAACTGTATCTGCAACTCCATAGCTAAAGCTGAAAGACTCCAAACCAGAAAGTGAGAATCGCCATCCATGCTGAGGTGAATCTACTTGATCCAAATGCGATTGCCAATATCCAGAGATTGAATGCTATCGAATTCTACACCTATTATTTGATTATCTAAAAAACCTAACTCTAGACTGCCCATGTGGAAAATTATGGGCACCCAAAGTTTAGGAAGGGAACAATAAACTCCGGGTCAGTCATGAGACTGGTGTGAGCAAACAAAAACAGTTTTATCTTTAAAACAAACAACAAAAGATTTTAAAAGAAATCCACAATGCTTTTTGGAAAATGAAACTACCATAAGGCCTCCCGCCACACACACCATGCAAATGCAGAACTGGAGGGGATTTCTTCTAATGATAGTCAAAAATGCTTGATATGCGAAAACCATTTGATATTATTATTAGTGCATAGTGAAAAACATTTGCAAGTATAATATTAATCTTAGCTAGCATAGACATTTTGAACTATGCCTACTATAGCTGCCATCTAAATAGTGGTGACCGCCATAAGTAAATGGCAGGTTATACAACTAAAACCGTACAGGGCGCGTATTGGAGATTGGATTTTCCAACAAATGGGCAGGCCAAGGAACTTCCCATTGCCACATGGGTACGCCTCTGGAGGGACGCCCTGAGAACTTACCCATCTCTTTGCCAACACAAGGCCGGTTTCCTCCCTGCCCGGGAGTAATACCTAAAGATATGCCAACCCCAGTCATTTGCGACCTTTATCCGAGGATTCTCAACCACAAAGCAACATCATACAGTAATAAATATACAGTGTCCACATGAGTTAAGTATCTGGGCTCCATACCATGATACCACCATTTTCCAGAAGGAATGGACATACCGTAGGGGCGCGACCCCTGCAACCTTGCCGCATCTTTCCCGTTTCGACCATTTCCGGGGTGTAAGGTCCTGATGCAGTCTCGTCCACAAAGCTACGCTTTTTCACAAAGCCATGCTTTAATCAACAAATGATCAGCAGCACTTCGTATGCCACATTACCAAAGGGGGAATGTATCACTAGTAACTATCAACTACATAACCTCTGAGCTCGTACGTCTCAGAGAAGAGTGTTAAGCTAAGAGAATGAATCTCCGCCACCAAACAGAAATGTATTTGATAGAAACCGGTTTTACATCTCAAAGTGTAATGTCAGACATACATCCATACAAGTCTGTTTCGGGTTCGAACAGAACCGAAGGTACTTCCTAAGAAGCCCTTGCAATCCGGGTATTCACAATGCCAATCGGACTCCCTATCACATATAGAGATCTCTATACCGACGCGACTCCGTGCAGAGACAATCAACGAGTTATCCTTTCATTCTCGAAAATACCTAGTCTTCACCACCGGTCTTCAAGTGCAATCCATAACGTCGTATCATTATTCAGAATGGGTTATATGACACAAGGTCCTCTCCCGACTAAACCGAATAATGAGCGCAATATTTAAAAACATATGGATGTGGGATTTCAGTTAAGCCACAACTTTAAAACCCAAAACTTTTCTTTTAAATGGTTTAAACAAATTACCATTTCAAATCTTTAAGTAAAAAGATTCATTTCACAAAGTTCACCTATCTTTTACAAAGATTATTTCATGGCTTTCCAAAGCAATTTTCCTTTCAAATTGGATTAACTCATCCAATCGTTAATTCAAAGATTCAATTCATAGCTTTCAAACCATTTCTAATTCAAATCTTTTATATAAAAGATACACCATTTAAAATTCTCTTCGATTCCAAAAAAAGGTTTAGTAATCTTTCACAAAGGTTCATTCATAGCTTTCAAAAACAATTCACAATTTCATTTTAAACTTGAAATCTTTCGATACAAATTGAAAATCCTTTCTTTATATGAAAGCTATTATTATTTGAAAACAAATAGTTTTCATTTTCGAAAAAATCCAATTACATTTGCACGAGTTAAAGCCCTTGAGTTAAATTCAAATTCCCAAATTAATACCTTTGAAATGGTTTAACCCATATATAACTTGTGTATCATCTTTAAACCATAGTTTCCAAACATAGGATTCAATTTCAAATTTTGAATTAAAATTTAAATCAAATTATTTAAATTTCAAAACTCAATCAAGTTATTCAAAATAACTTTTATTTTGAAACTCCTTTTCAAAAGCTTTCAATTCCATTTCCAAAACTATTTTGGATTCAAAAGTTCAATCTTTAAAATCATTAAGAATCTATGGCTTAACCAATTTCCTCGTGCAATCCATATTTGTGTGTGTATAGTGTAGTGAAGAGGTTTTACACAATAATGCAACATCATCAATCATCACATCACAGATTCGAGCACATCAATATTAATAAGTGGTATAATCCTATAACGCATATCTTCATTCATAGATTCACAGATAATATATAAATGCACCACAAATAAATAAATTAATTAAACACAGTTGAATTCACAGAACAAGATATCACAGATCATATAGGATAATCAATTCAAGCTATCTCATACAATACAAACATTCATAAGTAAGATTAATTAAAATCTGATTAATTTAGATCAGATAGATCACCTATGAATAAATTATTAATCTTGGTTAATTAATATTAATTAATTACAAATTATCTGGATTAATTAACCATTAATAATAAATTAATTATCCTTAAATTATTAATTTATCAACTTTAATTAATAATTTAATCAACTTCTAATCATTAAATAATTAACTCCTAATTATTTATCCTTAATTAATTACATTAATTAATTCATCCTTAATTAATTACTATTTTATGAATTATCCTTAATTAATTAATTAATCTTAATTAATCTTATTAGTTAATTATCTCTTAATAAATTATCTTTTAGTTAATTACCCAAAATTAATTAACCTTTGATTAATTAATTACTTTAATTACATTTAATAACTATTCATAAATAAATCACCTTAATTAATTAATTTATAAATTTAATTAAACCTTAATTAATCTTAAATTAATTGCATAAATTAATCACCCTTTAATTTCATTAAAATGATTAACTTTTAGGTAATCACATTAAGTCATTTAACTTTAATTACTTACATTCATAAATCAATCTTTAATTAATTTCATTAATTAATCACTAAATATATTCATTGAAATAATTGGTCTTTAAAACATTTAGTCTTCTTAATTAATTCCTTAATTATCTTATTGAGTTTATTAAAAATAATATATTGAAATAATTTCTTTAAGCTCAAAGAATAATTTACTTTCAAACCTTTAATTAATTTCAACTTAAATAACATTAATTATTTTAAGAGTAGTGGTTAACAATCTGTTCAAACTTGATTTAGCTTTAAACTAAAAAAAACTTATTACTTCTTTTTAGCCAAACCTGATATCATCACAACACCCAGCCCACCATTTTTCTTTCTCGTATAAACTGCTACGCACGATGCGACTCGAAAACAGACTCGAGCTCAGACCCTTCTCCCCCGAATACGGCTTCGAGCCTCTCCTTTTCTTCCAATCATCAAAACCACCTAGGCATGCAAGTGCACAATGCAGGTGCACCAAGCACCACCCTCTTCGGTAAACTATGTTCCCTTCGACAAGTCGACAACATCATCACTGACCAACCCAAACAACCAGATTCTCGAAAACGTCCCGGTTACCAACATGTTGGCCAAAACTAGAACGAAGCAAAACCATCAGAAAAATACTTCGACTCGCCGCCATAGTTCACCGGAGGTTGTGAAACTCCGACCACATCATCGCCGATGACCCACGAAGCTTTCTCTCCCAGTGCGATTGCTTTCAATTCAACAATGACCACGCCAATACCTCGATTTCTACATTGATCGAAACAGGTTGTCGAACCCTAAATTGACTTCGAACGATCATCACATTGAATTATAAAATCGTTGAACATTTTTTTGATGATTTTAGACCTCCAACCATGCTCCTATCTCGATCACGTGAATTATCATTACTCCGATCATCGAGGTTCGTCTAAAATGCATAATCAGTTTATCTCGTAAATTCATATGTTTTACTTACTTAAATTTTTTGAAATTTTCATCTAAATTCATCACTTTCCCATTCGATTATGATTATGGAATTCAAACACAAATTTATAATGATCAGATTTGGACATATATATAGTTCTCGCTGTGATTTCTTATTTTAAAGATACATTTACTCAATATTTTTCACTTGGATTTATTTAAAAATGACGTGGTACTCATATAACACTTTTTATTCAGCAATCAAAACCTACAATCATTTGGGTGGAGAGATATAAATAAATCAGGTTGTTTTTTGAACATGTAATATAGACAGAGACAAAGGTCTGCACACAGACACATGTGCATAGCCATATCCATACACATACAAGTATATTTTCATCCATTCACACACATTTCACAATCATACATCCAAATTTAATCACACGCAAACTAAAGAAAAATATATAGGCTCTAGAATTTTCTCACCTAGGTAAAACAGAGAAGCAGAGAGGATTTTTGCCTGGAAATGATTTGTTTAATTTGATGCATTTGAGCTGCTGATTTGCATTAATTGTTGCTCTGTTTCACTTTGATCTAGAATCCCAATTTGGACTGAAACTTGACTCTAGATCAAAATGTTGAAGACAGTTTTGTTTTTGCTTGATACTGAAGTTTGATTTTTTTTTTGCTAAAGCTTTGATTTGGTTTTGACTTTTCTCTTGTTTTGATCTGCATCTTTGTTGTTGAAGCTTGAATCTGATCTTTGCACTTGGATCAGGTTTTGATTTTGCATTTTGTTTTGGTTTTCTTGATTTAATTTTTTATAGGCCTTTGCTTTTCAGATTTGAAAATTGGAAGAGGAGAAGATTTTGAGAAAAGAAAGTATCTTGGTCTTCATTTTGTTTGAGAAGTTCTAATCTAGTTTACAAAATTCTTTAAATACATTTTAATTATATTTTAGTTTAAAGTAACACATGCATTTGCCACTTGTTAAATTCATACTTCTAAAATTTTACACTTGTTAATTTCCAAATCTCATGGCCTACAAATGTTAAAACACTTAATTCTTTTATGTTTAAACCCTTTTTTTAATTAATTTTATACAATTTATTTTAAACCCTTTTCATCTTATATTTGCATGTTCATATAAATCTTTAAGTATTATGTTTTACAAAACATTCCTTTTTATATTTGCACTCATACATTATAATTTATACTTTTATAATTTTAAAACAAATGATTTGAAATCAAATTATTCATTAATAATAAATATTTATTTTTAAATTTCAAATTCAAAAATTAACATACAATCAATTTGTATTTATAAATGAATAAACAAAAAATATCTTTTTATAAATATCTATTTTATTCAAATCTTCAAATTAATTCACAATTAAATTTAGAATTAAAATATTATTCAAGCAAATATCTATTTAAAATCACATTTATATATATATATATATATATATATATATAAAAGAAAATATCTATTTAAATTTGGAAAATACCAATTAAATTTACAATTTTAATTCCATAATTTAAATTTGTTACCAATTAAAATTTGATTTAAAAACAGGAATGTTACAGATTCCCCCCTTAAGAAAATTTCGTCCTCGAAATTTGACAGGGAGACAACAAAGATATATGGACACACAGAGAAATGGTTCACCAAAACAAATTGCATAGTTATTCTATATTTGGCTTACCAAATCATAATATCAATAATATGAGAACAAACTCGTTCAATATCTCATGAAGTATTAGGGTCATCCAATCTATGAAATATGCAGGGGCATCAGTTAGTTCGAAGGGTAACTAACCATTCGTAGAATATATCTGGAGCTAGACAGTAGATAAATGGATTTAATCTTCCATAATTCTCAAACACTAGGTATGGATTCCAAACTCGGGTTGGAATACCCCAAAGTATATTCAAACTTGTCCCTTATCGGACTTTGATCTTTCACATGAAAATTACAATAGGATTTCAAATTTTGGTTTTGACCGAAATCGTTTTATTGATACAAATTTTCATATTTAACTTCATATTCTATTAACCAATTTATTTCAATAAAATTTCAAACTCATTTAAAGTTAAGACTGAAGATTAGAATATGAAATAGAACTTATCTACAATGATTCGCAAGGCCGCCACCATTTCAAAGCTTCTTCCTCGAGCTGCCACGAAGAAATCAAAGAAATTGAAAAGACCAATCAAAGAAGATTGATAGAGAAAAGTTGTTCCTTGTTGTTTTAGGGTATTGACCATTTGTAGTGGTACTCCCCTGTCCCCTATCTTGTCCATTTCTTGGACTCATACTCACTATCAATGGATAGTAAAAGAATTTACTGAGGCATACAGATGGATATCTTAGGGATTACTCATTCTAAGGTGTACTTTACCCTATCTCTAATGAGTTACCTAATGTGTTATACTCCTGAGCTAAAGCTTCAACCTTCAGCTCTGATGCCAAATCTAACGACCCTGACTCGACCTTCGAAAATCGGCCCCGAATGTATCACCTATATTCAAATGCCGCAGATTCAAACGTTGAATCTGGTTCGTCGGAGCTTATAACACATTAAGTATAACAACACAGCAGAAGAAATGAATAATATATCATTGATACAACAATGAATACAATATCTGATACAATATGATACAAAAATATTAGAGACAAATATACAACAACGGAAGAAAAAATATCAAAAGAGAAACTCCAAAGAAAACTCTAACATCAAAATGTATCTGCAACTACATAGCTAAAGCTCCAAAGCTAGGAAGACTCCAAAGCAGAAAGTGAGAATCGCCATCCATGCTGAAGTGAATCTACTTGATCCAAATGCGATTTCCAATATCTAGAGATTGAATGCTATCGAATTCTACACCTATTATTTGATTATCTGAAAACCTAACTCTAGACTGCCCGTGTGGAAAATTGTGAGCACCCAGAGTTTAGGAAGGGAACAATAAACTCTGGGACAATCATGGGACGGGTGAAAGAAAATAAAAACAGTTTGATCTTTAAAACAAACAACAAAAGATATTAAAAGAAATCCACAATTCTTTTTGGAAAATCAAGCTACCATAAGGCCTCCCGCCACACAGACCTTGCAAACGCAGAATTAGAGGAGATTTCTCCTTATGATAGTCAAAAATGCTTGATACGCGAAAACCATTTGATATTATTATTAGTGCATAGTGGAAAACAATTGCAAATATAATATTAATCTTAGCCAGCATAGACATTTCGAAATATGCCTACTATAGCTGCCATCTAAACAGTGGTGATCACCATAAGTAAATGGCAGGTTATACAACTAAAACCGTACAGGGCGCGTATTGGGGATTGCATTTTCCAACAAATGGTCAGGCCAAGGAACTTCTCATTACCACATGGGTACGCCTCTGGAGGGACGCCCCGAGAACTTACCCAGCTCCCTGCTAATACAATGCCCGTTTCCTCCCTACCCGGGAGTAATACCTAAAGATATGCCATCCCCGGTCGTTTGCGACCTTTATCAGAGGATCCTCAACCACAAAGCAACATCAAACAGTAATAAATATACAGTGTCCACATGAGTTAAGTATCTGGGCTCCATACCATGATACCACCCTTTTCCAGAAGGAATGGACATACCCTAGGGGTGCGATCCCTGCAGCCTTGCCGCATCTTTCCTGTTTCGATCATTTCCGGGTTGTGAGGTCCTGATGTAGTCTCATCCACAAAGTTACGCTTTTTCACAAAGCCATGCTTTGATCAACAAATGATCAGCATCACTTCGCATGCCACATTACTAAATTGGGAATGTATCACTAGTAACCATCAACTACATAACCTCTGAGCTCGTACGTCTCAGAGAAGGGTGTTAAGCTAAGAGAATGAATCTCCACCACCAAACAGAAATGTATTTGATAGAAAACGGTTTTACATCTTAAAGTGTAATGTCAGACAAACATCCATACAAGTCTGTTCCGGGTTCGAACAGAACTGAAGGCACTTCCTAAGAAGCCCTTGCAATCCGGGTATTCACAATCCCGATCGGACTCCCCATCACATATAGAGATCTCTAAACCGACGCGACTCTGTGTAGAGACAATCGACGGGTTATCCTTTTGTTCTCGAAAACACCCGGTCTTCACCACCGGTCTTCAAGTGTTATCCATAACGTCGTATCATCATTTGGAATGGGTTATATGAAACAAGGTCCTCTCCCGGCTAAACCGAATAATGAATACAATATTTAAAAACATATGGATATGGGATTTTAGTTAAGTCACAACTTTAAAACCCAAAACTTTTCTCCTAAATGGTTTAAACAAATTACCATTTCAAATCTTTAAACAAAAAGATTCATTTCACAAATTTCACCCATCTTTTACAAAGATCATTTCATAGCTTTCCAAAGCAATTTTCCTTTCAAATTGGATTAACTCATCCAATCTTTAAATCAAAGATTTAATTCATAGCTTTCAAACCATTTCCAATTCAAATCTTTTATATAAAAGACACACCATTTAAAATCCTCTTTGATTCCAAAACAAGGTTTAATAATCTTCCACAAAGGTTCATTCATAGATTTTGAAAACAATTCACAATTTCATTTTAAACTTGAAATCTTTCGATACAAATTGGAAATCCTTTCTTTATATGAAAACTATTATTATTTGAAAACAAATAGTTTTCGTTTTCGGAAAAATCCAATTACATTTGCACGAGTTAAAGCCCTTGAGTTAAATTCAAATTCCCAAATCAATACCTTTAAAATGGTTTAACCCATATATAACTTGTCTATCATCTTTAAACCATAGTTTTCAAACATAGCATTCAATTTCAAATTTTGAATTCAAATTTAAATCAAATTATTTAAATTTCAAAACTCAATCAAGTTATTCAAAATAACTTTTATTTTTGAAACTTCTTTTCAAAAGCTTTCAATTCCATTTCCAAAACTATTGTGGATTCAAAAATTCAATCTTTAAAATCATTAAGAATATATGCCTTAGCCAATTTCCTCGTGCAATCCATATTTGTGTGTGTATGGTGTAGTCCAGGGGTTTTACACAATAGTGCAACATCATCAATCCTCACATCACAGATTGGAGCACATCAATATTGATAAGCGGTATAATCCTATACGTTTATCTTCATTCACAAATTCATAGATAATATATAAATGCACCACAGATAAATAAATAAATTAAATGCAGTTCAATTCACAGAACAAGATATCACAGATCCGATAGGATAATCAATTCAAGGCATCTCATATAATACAAACATTCATGAGTAAGATTAATTAAATATCTGATTAATTTAGATCAGATAAATCACCAATGAATAAATTATTAATCTTGGTTAATTAATATTAATTAATTACAAATTATCTTGATTAATTAACCATTAATATTAAATTAATTATCCTTAAATTATTAATTTATCAACTTTAATTAATAAATTAACCAACCTCTAATCATTAAATAATTAACTCCTAATTATTTATCCTTAATTAATTACAGTAATTAATCCTTAATTAATTGCTATTTAATTAATTATCCTTAATTAATTAATTAATCTTAATTAATCTCATTAATTAATTATCTCTTAATAAATTATCTTTTTATCAATTACCAAAAATTAATTAACCTTTGATTAATTAATTACTTTAATTACACTCAATAATTATTCATAAATAAATCACCTTAATTAATTAATTTATAAATTTAGTTAAACCTTAATTAATCTTAAATTAATTGCATAAATTAATCACCCTTTAATTTCATTAAAGTAATTAATTTTTAAGTAATCACATTAAGTAATTAAACTTTAATTACTTACATTCCTAAATCAATCTTTAATTAATTAATCACTAAATATATTCATTGAAATAATTGATCTTTAAAACATTTAATCTTCTAAATTAATTCCTTAATTGTCTTATTGAGTTTATTAAAAATAATATATTGAAATAATTTTTTTAAACTCAAAGAATAATTTACTTTCAAACCTTTAATTAATTTCAACTTAAATAACATTAATTATTTTAATAATTTTTTTAAACTTAAAGAATAATTTACTTTCAAACCTTTAATTAATTTCAACTTAAATAACATTAATTATTTTAAGAGTAGTGGTTAACAATCTGTTCAAACTTGATTTCGCTTTAAACGAAAAAAAGCTTATTATTTCTTTTTTCCCAAACCTGGTATCATCACAACACCCAGCCCACCATTTTTCTTTCTCGTATAAACTTCCGTTGCACACGATGCGACACGAAAGCAGACTCGAGCTCAGACCCTTCTACCCCAAACACAGCTTCGAGCGACTCCTTTTCTTCTAATCATCAAAACCACCCAGACATGTAAGTGCACGGTGCATGTGCACTGGAGCTCCGACCCTCTTCGGTCAACTACGTTCCCTTCGACAAGTCGACAACATCACCACTGATCAACCCAAACAACCAGATTCTCGAAAACGTCCTCAATATCAAATTCGAACATGTTGGCCAAAACTGGAACGAAGCAAACCATCAGAAAAATACTTCGACTTGCCGCCATAGTTCACCGAAGGTTGTGAAACTCCGACCACATCATCGCCGATGACCCATGAAGCTTTCTCTCCCAGTGCGGTTGCTTTTAATTCAACAATGACCACGCAAATACTCGATTTTGACATTGATCGAAACAGGCTGTCGAACCCTAAATTGACTTCGAACGATTATCACGATGAATTATAAAATCGTTGAACATTTTTTGATGATTCTAGACCTCCAACCATGCTCCCTTCTCGATCACGTGAATTATCATTACTCTGATCATCGAGGATCGTCGAAAATGTATAATCAGTTCATCTCGTAAATTCATATGTTTTACTTACTTAAAATTTTTGAAATCTTCATCTAAATTCATCACTTGGCCATTCGATTATGATTATGGAATTCAAATAAAAATTTATAATGATCATATTTGGACATATATATAATTCTTGCTGTGATTTCTTATTTTAAAAAAACATTTACTCAATATTTTCGCTTGGATTTATTCAAAAATGACTTGGTACTCATATAACACTTTTTATTCATCAATCAAAACCTACAATCATTTGGGTGGAGAGATATAATTAAATCAGGTTGTTTTTTGAACCTGTTATATAGAACAGAGACAAAGGTTTGTACATAGACACATGTGTACAACCATATCCATACACATACAGGTATATTTTCATCCATGCACACACATTTCACAATCATACATCCAAATTTAAACATACGCAAACCAAAGAAAAATATATAAGCTCTAGAGTTTGCTCACCTGGGTAAAACAGAGAAGTAGAGAGGATTTTGCCTGGAAATGATTTGTTTAATTTGATGCATTTGAGCTGCTGATTTGCGTTAATTATTGCTCTATTTCACTTTGATCGGGAATCCCAATTTGGACTGAAACTTGACTCTAGATCAAAATGTTGAAGAAAGTTTTGTTTTTGCTTGATCCTGAAGTTTGGTTTTTTAGCTGAAGCTTTGATTTGGTTTTGACTTTTTCTTGTTTTGATCTGCATCTTTGTTGTTGAAGCTTGAATCTGATCTTTACACTTGGATCAGGTTTTTATTTTACATTTTGTTTTGGTTTTCTTGATTTAAATTTTTACAGGCCTTTGCTTTTCAGATTTGAAAACTGGAAGAGGAGAAGATTTTGAGAAAAGAAAGTACCCTGGTCTTTATTTTGTTTGAGAAGTTTTAATCTAGATTACAAAATTCTTTTAATGCGTTTTAATTATATTTTAGTTTAAAGTAACACATGCATTTGCTACTTGTTAAATCCATACTTTTAAAATTTTACATTTGTTAATTATATTTTTATGTTTAAATTAATTTTATACAATTTATTTTAAACCCTTTTCATCTTATATTTGCATGTTCATATAAATCTTTAAGCATTATGTTTTACAAAACATTCCTTTTTATACTTGCACTCACACGTTATAATTTATACACTTATAATTTTTAAACAAATGATTTGAAATCAAATTATTCATTACTGATAAATATTTATTTTTAAATTTCAAATTCAAAAATTAACATACAATCAATTTGTATTTATAAATGAATAAACGAACAATTATAAATATATATTTTATTCAAATCTTCAAATTAATTCACAATTAATTTTAGAATTAAAATATTATTCAAGAAAATATCTATTTAAAATCACGTTTATATATATAAACAAGCAAATATCTATTTAAATTTGGACAATACCAAATTAAATTTACAATTTTAATTCCAAAATTTAAATTAGTTGCCAATTAAAATTTGATTTAAAACCAGGAATGTTACTAGTTTTCCCTGGGCTGACTAGGAACCCATTGACATCTGTCAATATCTTGATTCGGATATAGTTTTCCTAGGATAACTACACACCTTTTGGCTACTGCCAGTAACAAATCATAGTTCTCATGGGCTTACTGGGAACATGTCATTCTAACATCTTCATTTATACATAGTTTTCATGGGCTAACTATGAACCTATTTGCTCCTACCAATATCTTTTCCTATACACAGTTTTCATGGGCTTATTGAGAACCTATTGGCTCCTGCCAATATCTTCCTTTAATATCTTAGCATCCTATAATCTGGTCTTCCTAACCTCATGGATGTAATTCTTCTCAATTAGGAGTTATCTTATTTTATATTCACTGCTAGGTTAACCTAGCTGGTTATTCTACCCTTCCCCAAAATACTGTTATGAGTCTTTTTTTTGAAACTTAGTTAATTTTATTGCAACCTCAAAATGGGCGAAAGCCTAAATACAAGCATTTGTAGGTCCAACCGCATAAGATACAAATATATACTTTGTACAACAACTTTACTTTAAGTGAACATTCGCTTTTTAGGGCAAAAAAATCATGGCGGATATTAACCTACCTTTTGCAAGGCAACAAACATGCGGATTTAACCTGCTCGACTGCATATGATCGAAGTCGGATCGTCATAGATAATAAACATGATCACGATGCCAAGATATAGCATATTTCGATAAACAAACAGCGCAACATGTTTAAATTATGGTTTCGACAAAGATCGAGTCGCTTCAAGCTACTTGGAGTCTGCTTCGAGTCACCTTCACGTTTGCTTTAGGTTTTCAAGCAGCTTGCATCGGGTCAAAGGAGTGTTCGCTTCGGGTCTTTGAGGAACAAGTTACTTCGAGCCATCAAACAATCTACTTCAGGTCGGCAATACGTATACTTCGAGTCAATGATAGGTCAACTTTAGGTCAAGCAGGCGGCTACTTCGAGTGGATCAATCAGCAACCATGGATTCACATCATTTCATATCCATTACTCTACAATCCCCTTCTTCGTATCGATTTGGCTTCGCATCCATCAAGTTTACCCCTTCCTCCTTCGTATCCATCGAAAGTTGGCATCGGTTTGGGTTCATCTAACACCCACTTCGTATCAATCCCCTCTCTAAATGATCAATACGAACAATAAGTGCCAACATTGATCGATACGAAGCGACATATAAGCATGCATACGAAGGCATTTTCCTGAATATTTATACGAAGAGCAATCTATAGGGTGGATACGAAAAGCATGGTCAAATGATAGAAGTAATCCATTGGCTTTAAAAGTGTATCTCTCTTGATCCATCGCTCCACGTCATGAGTACATGGCAGATCAATACGAATTATGATCAATCCGAAGTTGATCGATACAAGGCTATCGATACGAACAATTCAGCCTTTACAAATTCAACTTCAGATCGATCATAACTTCCAAACCTTAAGTTCAAATATCTTTAAATTTCACTATAGCTTTCTTACCACCAGAAGAACGTTCATGATCAATCTCAGCCCAAATGGACACCATCTTGATCGATACAAAGGAGATAAGGATCGACTCTTATCGGTCCCAAATGACCTCGGATCGATTAAGTGGGCCTACCCACATGTAAGAAGGAGTATTCTGAGGTCTAAGCCAGCTATTTTCAGACTATGCCTAAATATAGCAGCCATATGCCTTTAGAAAAGGAACTTTGGACGCCTTACGTCGTCACTCTACCAGTGATCCATTATAACTTGAGTATTTCAGTTATTCTCTATTGTAAAAAATTAGTAATCATCAATAAAACAGCAAATCTTCCAAAATGGACATAGGCTAAAATGTCGAACCACTATAAATCTTGTTTTTTACTACTTTCTCTTTAAATTTGGAGTGTTCTTCGTATTTATCTCTTCTTTATATACTCTAACTGTGATCTATGATTGTGAGTTGGTGCTTTCATCTGCAATTGGGTGTTTGTGACCAATTTTGGTGCAAACATTTTGGTGCTTTCATTGAGAGGGCTAGCGCTCAGGGATTCTATAGCTTGGATTTTGGATCCGAAGGCTTAAGGACTTGGATCTGGAAAGTCATGTCAAAGCAATCAACAAGGAGTCAAAGTGCAAAAAGGAGTCAGCATGAAGGAAGCTAGGAGGCACCCTCAAGAGCTAATCAATCTTTAGTTTTCATCATCAGAGACGAGATGGAGGAGATGATGGATGCTATGCAGGAAGGGATGTTTTAAGGCAGAGGGAGATGATGTAGAACCTACTCCAACAGACTGGACAAGCTAGAGTGCATAATCAAGAGAACACAACTGCAGGAAGTGCTAGAAATTAGGATCAGGAGCATGGAGCAACTAGGATTTAGAATAGAGTGGGACCATCAGGAGCAGCTCTTGAGCTAGGGGGCACGCCGTTAGAGCATGTTGATCCAATCTCAGGCAGGATACGAGGCAGTACTGTGCAACATGGCGTTGATAAAGGAATGGTTGCTTGTCCAGGAGAGTAGATTCTAGGATTCCCCCATGAACTCGGGGGGGCAGATCGAAGGCAACGGGTAAGGACTACCACTTGGCGACAGTGACAGGCTGGCAGAAATGGTCAGACGGGCCATGGAAGGAGGATAAGTAAATAAAGGTTCGGAGGATGTGAACTGGAGCCCCTTCGCACCCATCATTAGGCAGGCTAGGAGTCCACTTGAATTCAAGCTGCCGAAACTAGAGACATACGATGGACGGACAGATCCAGTTGTTCATCTAATAAGGTATATGAGGCACATGGAAATACTGGGGGCCTCGGAAGAGGTCATGGCCTGGTGTTTTCCTTTGTGTCTGACAGATGTAGTAGCACTGTGGTTTAGGCAATCGGAAAGCGGCTCCATTGGAACATGGACCAAGCTAATAGAGTGGTTTATGTGGTAATTCATATTTCATATCTAAAGACCCAAAAATGTGATGAGTTTGATGACACTGAAGCAAAAGACCGAAGAGTCTCTGAGGAACTTTTTAATAAGGTTTAAGCAGCAGCAACATCAGTGGATCGTCCAGATCTATCCATGGTCTTGATGGCAGCTGTATCCGGTATAGATGATGGCATGAAATTCAAGAATTCATTGACAAAGGTTCCATGAATGGATCTAGGAGAATTTTACCATGAGGTAGAAAGGTTTCAACGGCAAGAGGATGTAAATGCTGAGAGAGAGAAAGGAGAGGGAGTTGATGTGTATGTGGTCAAAAGTGGAGATCTGCCCGGAAAAGATTCAGGCAAGGATAAAGGGAAATGAAAAGTAGAGGACAACTCTGATGAGCTGAAACTCCCACGAAAGGAGCCAAGATTCACATCTTATACGGAATTGAATGAGACTTTGGAATAGATCTACCAAGACACTAGGAGGCAGGTTCCTTATCGAAGGCCAATCAAGAGGTATCCAACCAATAATGAAATAAAATCAAACGAGTACTGCCTATTCCATGAGCTAAATGGCCATAGTACAGATGATTGCAGGCACTTGAGGGACAAGGTCGAAGGACATATTCGAAATGGCATGCTGTTACAGTATGCGAAAAAGAAAGCATCGGCGGTGGAGCAGGAGTAATCACCATCTGCATCAAATGAGGATGACTCCAGATCTAGGCATCATAATTAAGCTTATTATCAACTGATTGGAATAATGACGAATAAGTAGCAAACTCCACACTAACACGGTTAATTTTCTTACACATGTATAGGATCACGAACGGTCTTCAGGCATGCTCCGGGACGACTACAAACTGCAACAGTGAAGGTGTTTGCACTTTGACATTTCTATTTTGCTTTTGCTTTTTATCTTTTGCATCTGAACTTGATTTACTTGGACATTTCTATTGTAAGACTCATTTGAATGTAAAATCTGATGTTTGTGATTTCATAACCCGACCACGGACAATCAAAATTCACCTCGAACGGCACCCAACCATGAACGATCACAATTCACCTTGAACGGCACCCGAATACGAACAGTCACAATTCGCCTCGAACGGCACCCGACCTTGAACGGTTACAATTTGCCTCGAACGGCATCCGACCTTGAACGGTTACATATCGCCTCGAATGACGTACGATCTCGAACGATCACTATTCACAATCAAGCAAGATTATCAATATTTTTATAGGTTATCAACATGATACAAACTTCAAGCTTATGGCACTACAAAACACACCTTCTTATCGCAAGGCATGTTTTGGAGGGCAAAGTGTTAATCCGCCTTTTGGTAAAACAACATACATGCGAATTTAACCCACCCGACTGCATATTGATTGAAGTCAGATCGTCACAGATAATAAACATGATCACGAGGCCAGGATATAGCAAAGTCGATGAAAAAGCAATGCAAGATGTTCAAAATATGGTTTCCACAAAGATTGAGTCGCTTTAAGCTGCTTGGAGTCTGCTCTGAGTCACCTTCACGTTTGCTTCGGGTTTTCAGGCAGCTTACTTCGAGTCAACGGAGTGTTCGCTTCGGGTCTTTGAGGAACAAGTTACTTAGAGCCATCAAACAACCTACTTCGGGTCGGCAACACATTTACTACGAGTCATTTATAAGTCTACTTTGGGTCAAGCAGGCGGCTACATCGAGTGGATCGATCAACAACCATGGGTTCACATCATTTCGTATCCATCACTCTACAACCCCCCTTCCTCTTTCGTATCCATCAAATTTACACCTTCCTCCTTCATATCCATCGAGTGTTGGCATCGGTCTGGGTTCATCTAACACCCACTTCATATCGACCCACCCTCTAAATGATCGTATGAACAACATGTGCCAACATTGATCGATGTGAAGCAGCGTATATGCATGGATATGAAGGCGGTTTCCAAAATATCGATACGAAGAGCGATCTACAAGGTGGATACAACAAGCATGGTCAAATGATAGAAGCGATCCATTGGCACTAAAAGTGGATCTATCCTAAACCATCACTCCATGTCATGAATACATGGCAGATCTATACGAATTATGATCAGTTCGAAGTTGATCGATACAAAGCTATGATATGAACAATTTAGCCTTTTACAAATTCAACTTTGGATCGATCATAACTCCCAAACCTTAAGTCTAAATATCTTCAAATTTCACTATAGCTTTCTTACCACCAGAAGAATGTTCATGATCGATCTCAGCCCAAATGGACACCATCTTGATCGATACGAAGGAGATGGGGATCAATCCTTATCGGTCCCAAATGACCTCGGATCGATCAAGTGGGCCTACCCATATGTGAGAATGAGTATTCCAAGGTCTAAGCCAGATATATTCAGATTACGTCTATAAATAGCAGCCCTATTCCTTCAGAAAAGGGACTTTGGACGCCTTACGCCGTTACTCTGCTGGAGTTCCATTGTAACTTGAGTATTTAAGTTATTCTTTGTTGTAACCAGTTAGTAATCATCAATAAAAAATAAATCTTCCAAAGTAGACGTAGGTTGCAATGCCGAATCATTATAAATCTTTTTTTACTGCTTTCTTTTTAAATTTGGAGTGCTCTTCATATTTATCTCTTCTTTATATATTGTATCTGTGATCTGTGTTTGTGAGTTGGTGCTTTCATCTATAATTGGGTGTTTATGACCAATTTTGGTGCAAAAAGTGGCTCCTAAATCATTGATCGATCTGCTGCATGCTCAACCTTCCGGCTCATCCTTGCCAATGCTAGTCTTTCTTGTTTCGTTAAGTTGGTGAATTTCTTCTTTGCAATTTGGTCTATAATTGTACTTACATCTCTTTTAATTTGGAAAATCGGTGACAAAATCTCCTTTTTTGATTGTTGAAAGCCCACTTGTTTCTCTCACGCCGGAGATGCCAAATGGAAGCTGTGAGGAAAATTTTGAGCAGCTCTTGCACCAAGTTCGACATGTTACTCCATTAGTTCAGGTAATCTACTTCTTCCTTCAGTGTTTTCACGTCATCCATTTGCACATATTTAAGCTTTTGGAGGCTCCATATTCTTTCACTGTAAGAGCATTTGAAAAAGAGATGGTCATGGCTTTCAATTTCAGAATTTCATAGATTAAATGTAGTTTCATCCAGCATTCCCCAATTGTGAAGTCTATCCTTTGTAGGAAGTTTTCCTAGCAAAGCTTTGTATAGAGTGTGAGCCATTTTTGGGTTGTTAGATCAGTTGAATCATAAGTTTTGATTCATGACAAAGAACTTAAACAAATCATTGATGAGACTATATGATCAAGCGACAAAAGGAGAAAGAGATATGATATTAAAACTACAGAGGAAACAAGATTTCAAACTTGAGTATATTATGTTTATTTATTGAAGTTTTTTAGTCTTAGAATTGTTAAAATTTATCCTCAAGTAGTCCACACAAAATCAAAGTTGTTTTAAAATTCAATTTCTTCAAAAATGTGTGAATTGTGCATTGAAAACTAGGTCAGTCGACTGACCAAATATGACCAGTCGACCGAACCTGCTCAATTGCACAGATACACTATTTTTTGCACCAACTTTGAATATTCAGTTAGCTGGTCATTTTGGGTCAGTCGACTGAACTAGTCTAACAGCTATTTTTCTGAATAGACACTTCCATTTGCCAAGAGATACAATCCAATTTGAGGAGTTGTGGCTGCATCTTTTGGTCAAAACTCTTCGTGAATGGTTATAACTATTTATCTACTACATAAATACATGAGATTCACTTCTCAAAATCATCAAATTTTATTCTATTTTTTGATCATACTCTCTACTATCTCTGCATTCTATAAGCAATCACAGTTTATATATATTTTTTGAATCTCTGAATCAATTAATTTATTCTTCGATTCAAAGCAATATTTTCCTTTCTAAATATTTACACACATAATATATACTTGAGGAAAAGATTATGGAAAGGGTGTACTATCAAAGACAAATCAATGTTATCAAGAACACAAAGTGTTAAGCAATTTTATTGAAACCATTGAAGTCCTATTAGTTTGTATCAGGTAAAAAAGTCCTCTTCGGCTATTGAGGCGGAAAAAGCTTGTTCGGTTGTTCACGCATTGTTTACCTATTCCTCTGGGTTAAGTGAGAGTTTATTGAGTGAAATTCCAGAGGAAAGTCTGGGACTGGACGTAGAATGGGAAGTTCGAAATAGTATAAAAAATCTTAGTGTGCTTATTCTTATTTACTTTAATATCTGTTTTTGCATTTAGATTACATATTACACGATCTTAAGTGATAACTAGCCACACAGTAGTCACTTTCAAGATCTACTCCAGACAGTTTTGTGCCAAGCTATTGTAGGGTATTTTTTTCTTATATCATCCTAGACATTTCGCATTTTAAACTGACCATTGGGAGAATTTTTCATGGTCCAGGTGTCCTCTTTTCGTTCATTGTATATAGGCATACTATTTATTTCATCATCGATATTCCTTGTAACTAATTGATTTTCACATTTCCAATTTGCATATTCAATTATGCTAGAGACATTGCGTGTAGGATTTCATAGCCCATGAATCCTTCCCATCCCACCCTATCTATCAGACTCTTGCTATTAAGCCAGGGGTCTCTCCATAAGTCAGTTTTTATTCCATTAACAATTTGTCTTTCAACTAGAGGTTTCGAATCATTTCTGATTTTCAAAATATGTTTCTAAGTAACTGATGCATTATTGTCAATTTTAGTTTTCTAGAAATTATCCTTTAGGTATCCTTCATGCATCCATCTAGGCTATAGATTGTCTGATACCAAGATTTTCCAAGCCATCTTCAAACCATGGACTTTTTTTTGCCCAAATAGATTTTTTACCCCTACTCCTCCATCCCTTTTGGGTTTGCAAAGTTCTTTGTAGCTATGGTTATGCAGTTTTCCCCTTCATATAAAATTGGCACACATAGTACTTATTTTTGCAGTTGAACAATCTAGAATTTGGAATGTTTGCAACCAATACCTGACCTTTGATGTGATTACCGTGTGCATAAGTTCAATTCTGCCTACAAATGACAAATTTTTTGACCTCTAGCCTTGTAGTTTTTCTCTGATATTATCAATACGGTTTCCACATTCATTATCAGTGATGATGTTGTTAGATAATGGAACTCCAAAATATTTGACTGGGAGAGATCCTTTTGAAACTCCAATATTCCTTAATAAATTTTGTTTATCTCTGCAATATTTATTAAAGTAGCATTTGATTTTCCTTACATTGAGTTTCAATCCAACTGTTGTTTCTAAAAGATGGAAAATTTCTTTAAGAGTATCCACAGCAATTATTATAGCTTTAGTAACAACAATAAGATCATCTGCATATATTAAATGCGTTACTTTAGGCATGATTTTGTATACTAGATTAATCTTATTATGAAAGCATGTTATTTCCATCTACAATGTGAACCACTCTATAGCAACTGCAAACAGATAGAGGGATAGAGGTCCTTGCCTAATTCCTTTATTGCTCTGAATATAGCCTTTAGGAACTCCATTAACGAGGATAGAAAAGGTAGGGGTAGATAAGAAATGATCAATTAACTTCAGAAGTTTGTTTGGGATTCCCATTGACCTCAGCATGTGAATTATAAATTTTCTATTCTCCTTACCATAAGCTTTGTGTAAGTCAACCTTTAAACATAATTTATCAGCCCCATGTTTGTTGAATTCTTTGATTAATTCATGGGCCATAAGTGAGTTTTCTGAAATGAATCTTCCCTTTATGAAGGCACTTTGACACCGAGAGATCAAGTCTGACAGAACTTTATTTAACCTCATGCATATGATTTTGCTGAGGATTTTATAAGTGACATTGCAGCATGCTATTGGTCTATATTCCCCAATTCTTTTAGGTTTTTTTACTTTAGGTATCAAGGAAATAAAAGTGTGGTTGATTTCTTGTACAAACTCTCCATTATCAAAGGCTTCCTGATAAGCTTTCAACATAAGTTCTTTAAGGTATACCCGGTGCATTTTAAAGAATGCTGCCCCCAAACAATCCGGGCCAGGGCTAGAGTCATCATGGATGGAGAAGGTAGCTCTTCTCAATTCCCTTTCATGAATCCTAGTTGTTAACATAACACCACCTTTCTAAGAGTCTTTCCTTCTATAATGAATTTCTGGTAAGCTTTGTTCCAATTCCCCATTATATAAGTCAAAGAAGTAAGATATAGCTTTTTCTTCTACATCTCTTAGATTGTCAACTGCATTGCCCTGTTCATTCAAACAATTAAGTAAATTATTATGGTTTGATCTTTGTGATATTTTAATGTAAAAGAATTTGTTGCATTCATCTCCCTAAGTAAGCCATTTCTCTTTGGCTTTTTGTTTGAGTTCCGCAGCATGTTTTTTAAGTTCTTCCTTTAGTTTTCTTTGAAGTGAGAAATAATCTGCATTTAAGCCTTCATGCATTGGATCTTCATTCAATTGTGTTTGAATCTCTTCAAGTTGACTTTTAATTTAAAGCACTTCATCATTATTCTTTGGCCTTTTGTGATTCAATTCCTTCAGTCTATTTTTCATCATTTTTACCACCATGATAAACTTGTACATCTAAGTTCCATTAGGGATTAATAAAGCATTGAAATACACTTCCATCATTATCCAGTGATTCACATATCTAAAAGGTTTTCCTTTAGAATTATTTATGTCATTGTTGATTTGTATGAGAAGAGGGTTATGAAGGCAGAAATATGGTTTTCAAGCCAGGAATTTTTTTGAGTAACTCTGCATTACCTAAAGCTCCCTCCAGTCTTGATGTGATTTTTTTGGCCCGACCACTTCTCCATGTATATTTCGGGCCTGAGTGTAATGTCTC
This sequence comes from Allium cepa, assembly GCA_030765085.1. NCBI lineage: Eukaryota > Viridiplantae > Streptophyta > Magnoliopsida > Asparagales > Amaryllidaceae > Allium > Allium cepa. Next base: position 439,457,045 of record CM060943.1, read on the forward strand.
CATCAATCTGCTAGCAAGCACACAGTTATTGAACTCAGCTACCTAGGATAATTTCAGTGTAAGCCCTCCTCTATTTTCTCTAGTACTTAAAACTGCATTAAAATCCCCAAGAACCAACAATTTTTGATCAATGTGTTTGGAATTAAACTGCCAGAGACTAATTCTTTCTGATGCAAGGTTCCTTGCATATACAAAAGCGATAACTATCTCCAAATCCCCTATGTTTTTAAAGTGCATAGTCATCTACTGATCATCCTGATTTATTACTGTGCCATACGAGTTATTGTCCCGTCATAGAATGAGAATTCTACCCTTAGTTTGGTGTGTACTATTGTGAGTTAGATTCCACTGACCTCCCAACTAATATTTAAAAAATTCTATGTTATCTTCAGTGAATTTGTTTTCAAGAAGAGCTATTATTAAAGGCCTAAATTTAGCCTTATAGTTGTGGGGGTCTAATTGATGGATGTCATTTTTTAGACCCGCATATCCTAGCATACCACATATATTTAATGTTTGATGGTTTTTCTCCTGGTCATAGGAGTAGAACCTATCCTTGCCGTTTTGACTGCACAAACTCCTTCTTTTGAAACAAATTGCTTATCATAAGGTTCATTCACCTTTGTATATTTACTTATATTTTTCTCCTCTTCTTCATTCTCTTCTTCATTAGATGATTCCAACTGGATATTTAGTTGTTGGATATCCTTCAGAGATTTAGGCATCACCACATACTCCCTCTTCTCGGCAAAAGGAGCCTCAATATAGGGGTTGTTCAACAGAAGGATCGACAATTGGGAGTACATTTTATTCACGATGGGAGTCATCAATCTTATGATCCTGATTTGGAGGAATTGCTAGCTCTGATCTAGAGCCCTCCACACTGATTACAGTATGACTTACTATTAGGGGGAAGGAACTAACTGCAGCCTTTTATATGTAATCTTTTGTTGCTGCTCTATTTTTTAAACAACTAGTGGGTGGGTTATTTTGTGTTTCAGTTGATGAGTTGGGTTTTTTTGTCTTTTCCACCCATATTGTGAAGGCTTCTTTATGTAATTACTGCACCACTATTAATTATAGCCAAAGCACTTACATTCATTGCATCTAGGAGGCACAAACTCATATTAACCTTCCTCATATAGATATTACCTTGTTTGTATACAACTTTAACTATTTTTGGTAGATCACTGTCTGCTCTTATCTCCACAATAACTCTAGCATATTTAATTCATTCAACCAATCTTGTGTTTTCGTCAATGTCACGTGGTTTGCCTACCAAGCTTGCTAGTTTGCTTATACATCTAGTATTCCATAGATCCAGATTTAGGTTATTTAGCTTGATCAAGACTGGGTAGGAAGTAAGCATTTCTCGTTCATGGTTAAAATCTGCTTCCCGGTTGCGCATTATGTTGAGTTCACTATCCATAAACCATGGACCTCCATGTAGGATTCTCTTATAATCCTCTTATAGTTCAAATTTTATCAAGAAGAAGCCATTTTCCCTCGAGAAAATATCCCACGCACCTCTAGGATTCTAGACCCTCTTGACATAGGCATTAAATTAAACATAATATAGTCGTTTCCCAAACTGAATTCTTCCATATGTTTCTAGCTTTTGCATAATCTTCATCATCAATTATCCGGTAAATGTAGTTTCCATCTGATTGAGATTCGAAGAAATCAACATTGCTTTTCATATCTGTTTTGTTGCCCAACGCCTCAACCCACGACATAGGGTTTTTGGTTGCTTATTTAAGGATTTTCAGTATGTCCGTAAAGTATAACTTGCCTTTCTCCTTCCCCTTCACCTTTCTCTTAACCTCTTTCTACGTCTCCTTCGTCATCATTAAGTTCAATTATGAAGGCTTCGGTTTTGGAAGTAGCGGTCACCATTTCTTGTTAAAACTAGTCCTTTTAATTAAATACATATAAACGGTTATGAGTCTATTACAATATGAATATATATATATATATATATATATACATATATGAAGAAGCATGCATAATAACTTGGCTAATCCCTTTAACCTTTTAATCAAAGAAAACTTCTTCAAATTTTCAAAACAATTTATTTAATTATTTCATGGTTTTCCATTAAAATGAGATTGGGTTATTTGCTTTGAAAATTGAGGCTGTCGAAACCTTGAAAACCTTGCTTTCGACTTCACTAGATAACCTCATTCGAAAGCATAGAAATCTCTTTTTAAAACATTAGATCTTTACCTTTCAAAAACTTTAAAACTTCTCTTTCTAAACCTTTCGAACATATTAAATTATTTCCCAATAACACTTAGAAGCTTAGCTTTGAAATCATTGAAAGTACCCCTTCTGAGACCATCGACTTTATACTTAAAAAATTATTTAGGTCAAAGTGAATATAAACAAAAGTATCCCTTTCGAAACCATTCTTTATAAAATAAAAATATTAGGGACACATGATGGCATCGACACCATCCCTTTCGAAAGCTTCTGATCAATTAAACAAAACTTTGAAAGATAGCGTCGAAACCCCTTTCGAAGCCATTGCTTTCAAAACCCTTAGACCTTTGAAAAAGCATTTAGGAAGTGGCTTAAAACATCTTTAAAAACAAGTACTACCTTTCGAAAGCATTTATTACTTCAATACACTCAAAAGGATAAAAAAGGCAGCCGGACTTTGACTAGGTCGGAACCCTTTCTTTCGAAAGCATTATACTATAAGTAAAGGAAAAGCAAACATAAGTTGATGGCAACCTCTTCGAAACCATTTGGAAAACCTTTTTCAAAAACATGTTCTTCGACTCCTTCGAAGGCTTAAATAAAACAAAGACATGCGCTTCTCTTTTAAAAGATACAAATGGTATCGACCACATCGTATGCCATGCTTTCGACACCAAATCTTCCGCCTTTCTCAAATCTAGTACGTACAACTAAGTGATACCTTTTGTATTGGTTTCAGCTTAGTGGGTTTCGACTTTGTCGAAGGCAGTAGGTCTGAATCGAAAGGTACTTCTAAAGAAGGAGGAACCAACTTTTCTGGGTAAATCAGATTTAATACTAATTAAAACAAAACTTTCTAACTAACCTACCATGTGTAAACACAAGATTGGTTGCCTTAAATTTTCAAATTCTTTACTAAAATAACTACCGCTAATTTTAGATCTAAACCATGGTTAAATAAGCAAATAAGCCCTTCCCTTAAGAAAAATCAATATTGCAAATAAGTCCCTTTTCTAAATTAATTTAATTTGCATAGCACATCATTAGGAAAATCCTCAAAAATTCCAAAAACTAACTTTAATCATATTATCTAACATATCAAAACTTCAGAACCGAATTCTCAATACAATTTCTAAAATAAATTTATAAACCCAATTAACCATATTTTCCTCTGAAAGTTCATAGTAATCTTTCCATAGCTTTGAAAATTATCAAAATTAAAACCCAACTCTAAAATCATGTTTTATACAACATAAAAATTTCCATGGCATTTAAACTTCAATATAAATCGGTTTTTCCCTAAAACCGCATATAACCGTATTTAAATATCCTTGTTTAAATCTAATAAATTGTAATTCAAGCATATCATCATCCAAATTATTATAAAAACGAATTTAATCGTAAATCCGAAAATATATAGAAAATAGAGATGAAATTATTATTCATCTTGATTAAGATAAGGAGATTGGACTGACATCACCCTAAACTTGAATCCTTAGCGTTACTTTGATTTCTCTTCTCTTTGATTACGGTCGGCTCCTCCTTATGTTGTTATTTGCATTTTCAGAATGACGTGAATGGGAAATGAAATGGTAGGAACGATAATATATAAGGTAAAGGTTATGTGCGGTGAATTTCTAATATACTCTTATGTAGACTAATTAACCTAAAACCATTCCTAAGCCCATTTAAATATTTAATTGAGCTCGACCTTAATTATATTTATTCAAATCCCAACACCCTTATTACTTAATATTTACATTATTTTATTTTATTTATCTAATTAAATCTCTTGAATAATGTTATCGAAAATTAAGGGTGTTACATCAACTTCCCAAAGCTCTCGTTAATATGACCAATCAGTCACTTTTCAAGATGATCGCTTAACTCAATGATAACTTTCTTTTTAGTGGAGTGTCAATGAAACATAGGCCATACTTTGACAACATATCGAATTCGGCCATATATTCTGTAATAGACATATTGCCTTACTTCATATCGGTGAATTACCTAAACAACATCGACTTTTGGAATATTGTGGTAAATTTCCCTTCGATGTGAACCATGGTCCAATTCTAAGTAAATTGATCCACGAGAGTCAAACCTAAACAACATCGACTTCTACCTCATTGCATCATCTAACTCCAAGTCATCGAAGATCCTTTCGCAATCCATTCCTCTTGCACCTCAAGAGCCAACTCCGTTCCAAGGAACAGGTCTACCTCCTAGACTCGCATAGTTTATACAGCTCGGCAAAGTCGGCTGTAGGATTTTGGACATGAGCACCATAATCGTTTGCAGAAAATTAAGCATCCTAGATAATGATTTGCACCATCTCAGCGAACATACTCTATAAATCAGGGTTAGTGTTCCTTGATCCTGCCCACTCCTCAACTCCGAAGATGGAGTCAATATCAATATTTCTCGTATGCCAGATCACTCTTAATACATAACAAGAATGATCAGTCTCTTATAAAAAAAGTGCATCAATGATACTCATCCGTGCAATCCAACTTATATGTTATATGTATTACTATATAGTTTTGAAAATCAAAGTATAACAAGTATGTACTCTTGTATATATACACACTCTCGATCCAGCCTAAGTTGAGAACTCCTACCCTATCTCTACTAGATCATGGTATCCCTTATGTTAAAAAACGCAACCTAAGCTCTAGTACCAAATGTGACGACTGCCCTACACTTTTGATGCTCATATAACCGAAGAGCATGCTTTTGGAGCATCCGGTCGAAGTAGAATGATTGTCGAGAGAAAGAAATAAAAGTAAAAAAGTGGAACAAAAAAGAAGAGAATAGAAGACAAGAAAAAGAAAACATCGTACAATCACAATACATGTTGTATATCTCATTGTGTAGCAAATAAAATATATAGTCATCACGGATATAAAACATGTATGACATTAATAACTACATGAACCATAGAATCAGAGTATACAGGCTCACATAGTTATAAAAATAGTAATAGAGTTTATACAACTGATAAATAAACTCACCGATAAATTGTCACTAATAATAGCAAGTCAAACATTGTCAAGGCTCCACGGTGTCACATAGTAGAATAAACAATAATAAGCCTAGAATACAAGTATGAGAATGTGTCAACTCTAGTTATTCCATCTACGGAACTCTATGTACCATTTACGTCTTCTATCTAATTAGCTTATTTAAAAGTACCCAAAGTAATAAGGAGCAACGCATAAAACCTCGAATCAGATAATAGTCTGGTGTAAGCGATAAATAATCTCAAAACACTATAAAAGTAAGTATAGTAAAGTGGATAGAGGGTATGCAGAATCATACCTGACCTTTCCCTACATCCAATGAGTTAGCACATAACATAGGCTATACTCTACTCTATCATAGTCATTATAGTTGTACTATACGTCAAAGTATTAATGGGTGTCCAGGTGTCTACGTTAAAGATAACTACATTTGACATCCCTAGGTGATAAATAACCAAAGCAAATTGATGTGCACGTAAATATGCATATTTTTACTTCCATATATAATCTAATTTAATTAAATAAATGACCATATAGGGTGTTTCAACATGTTTAAAGCAAAATTCAAATTATTTTTAAAAAGTCATTTATTTATCTTCACATCGGGGAAAAATGGTCATTTTTGTGCATATATTAATTTGAGAATATTTATTTGCACATTTTATTTTTATTTGTAGGAAAATTGGATGGAAATTACAAGTGGCTTCATGTATTCATGCATGCATAAGGATTGAAACAAAGGAATGAAGAAGGAAATAATTTAACTCATGCATCATGGAGGACCCCACCTACCCACTTACCTTAATCTACAATTAGAAGCTAATGCACAAGTTAGTGGAGGTTAAAGTTACATGCATATTTGATGATGGATTAATTAGAGACTAATGATAACTTGGTGGCCACATTTCCTCAAGAGAAATTTGGATAGTCCCTATAAATATGATTAGGGTTTCAAAACATTTATAAATACCCCTTTGTTTCTTGTAATAAGATCTTCGCCTTCTCTTTAGTTAGTTTAGTTTTAGGCTCAAAAATAAACAAAAAACTCTTTTTTTTTCATCGCTACTTAGCCATTTTTTCTTATGTAATTTTCTTTTATGCAATTTTGATTCATGCTCTTTTCTATTTACATGCTTTCTTTTCTTTTATGGTAGTAGCTTAGATTTTATTTTATGAAATTAGATTAGCTCTCATTTTATTTTAATTAACTCTCTTTTTTCTCTTGCTTTTGTTTTATATTTAAGTCTACATTTGATGACATGATAATAAATATGAGAAGCTAAACCCTTTCAATTTAGGGATAATGAAGCTCTCTTAATTAGGTAGATTCAACATTTTGATAATTTGTGATCTCCTTTTGTGCTTAATGACAATGTTTGATGTAGTTAAACTTTATTGTTTTAGCTTAGCCTATGTTGTTGACACCAAATAAGCTATGCTTAAACAAACATAAACACAAATTACCTCTTCATCTACATATGATTATGGTAATGAAGTGAATTTGAAAATCAAAATTTGATGCTCTATATTACTAATCAATAGTGAATAGATCATGCTTAGAATATATTTTATTTTCAAGTTCATTAACATTTTCATGGGAGTTAACAAATGGTTAAGTGGGTATGTTAAAAGTTTGATGGTTTCCGTTGGGCTAATTAATAGCACAAATAGGCCATACTTATGATAGACATATCAACTAAATTAACTAATGACCAAAAGAGAGATCATAATTTCATTTCGTTGATTTATGTGATCATGAGAAGGAAATTACCTCTAAATTGCCTCCCACTCTCATATTTTTATCCACTTTTATTTTTCGTTAGTTTCTAAAAAAAATTAGCTAGACACAATCTCAAATTATTAGTTTAATATGATTGAGTAGAAAATTTAAAATCAATACAATTCCCTGTGGATCGATCCATACTCGCTATGTACTAGAAATGCACGCCATGCATTTGCAATTATTTTTAGTTTAAATTTTTCGGCTATTTTCTAATCCGATAAGAAGTTAGCCGTTGGATATATGACACTCGTATGACCCTATCATATAGTCAAGGACAACACGATGTCCCGGTTTCTTGGTACTCGAATTCATGCCTCTCAGAAGGCCAGGAACTAGACTAAACATGACATAATAGTCCACTGTAAATGGACAGGGTCATCATTTGATCCAACGGACACGACATAGCCAAGTGAGTGTCCTCATATACCCCTAATTTATGAGTACACTTCGAAACCTACGAATATCAGTGATCCCTTTGCACACATCATCCATAGCAGAGCTTATCCCGGAACTGTCCTTACAACTCTCGTCTAAAGTCATCGCGGTTGGGAATTATCTTGGATTGCCATCATTATTCACAAAATGTCATCATGCAACTTATAAACTTCCTCCAATGGTTCCTTACATCTGACTACTTTGCATCTCAAATACAGATAACCATCATCAAAGTGTCACTTCCATCATGGAATCACCATAGTCAAACCACAAAGTCGTCACGTCAAAGCATTGTCTTCGCTTAATAGTGGAAAAATCGCTCATCGAAGAGCCACAACCACATATCAAATGTTAAATGAACGAACCATCACATCATGATCTTCGAAGCCTCTCCATCATCTATAAAAAATTGACCGAATCAGCCATCATCAATAGTGGAAGATATCGACCACTCCAGAGTAGTTGATAGCTCCCACTTTGGTTACGTACTTAGCCAAAATGGCTATGTACAAACCAACTGGAAACGTCCAGCTTCTATCCCAAGATCTGAATCACATCCCCAAGTACATCTTTCTTCTTCATATCAATCGACGGGCATAAAAGTCTGTGCACAAAATACTATCATATTGGATATTTTCTAATATTATAACGCCTATGTACAACGTTTACCAGACTAAGCAAACATGCACACATGCAACCGACAAGCATATAAATGCCTATAATAATCTAACTACATATATAATAACACACATACATTACAACCGAGCAACCAATGTGTGATTAATACCAAAATTTCCTAAATCTATCAATAATGCCAAAATAGCGCGTCAACGGGAAAATATGACATTTAATTTAAAACCATTTTAAAACACTTTTATTTCTTTTATAAAATAAGACTAAATAATTTAAAAATCACGTTTTAAAGTTAGAAATCATTCGAAACATTGTTTTTAATACTATATTAACATAGTATGGTGAGAGACAACATCATTCACCTCAATGAAAGCTAACCAAACCATCATCAAGTTGTACAGCTCTCTGTCACACGTGCAACGCAAGAAACCACATCCAAAATGAACTTGTATGTAATATACACACATAAATATAAGATTTGATATTAAATAAACTATTATATAACTTAATTAAGCAATTAATTAACTTAACTTAATCACCTTCATTAGGTTTAATCCTTCTGCTTCTATCTCTTATATACGCACAAACAAGAAATCCATCACTGTGTGCATTTTTCACACTGATATGTAGTTTCGCTCCATGAAACCTGATGATATCTGCGTCATTGTACTCTTAGTCGAATGCCCAACCCATCAACATCAAAATCCTTAAGTTCGGTGCACTCAATCAAAATGCGAAATGTTCCCTATCACCAATGGTCATGAATGTTGCATCCTATATGCAACCGCGCCTCCCCAAATCGTCATCCCCGATGCACCTGTCCTCCCTTAAGTCAACATCGACCTCCTTTTCACATACCTCGACCATCATCGAACATGCCCAAATTCATACCAGTGGCTCTGGTCCTCTCCAGGAATCCGATACACCTTTTAATGCCTATTCTCTTGCCTCAAAGCTCTCGATTTTACGTCTTAAAGTTAATTAGGGGAGGCAGCCAAGTTTAGGGATGGAATAATAATCATGAGAGTAAAAGAAGGGTACTGTTCATTTAAATAATATAATATTGTTATTTGTTTGATTTTCTCAAATAAACTATCGTCCTTTTGAGCTCCTACTTCCACACGACATGTTCGATCGCAGTGAAACTCATTTGCATACATCACATCATTTTTTTGAGTCCCGATGGTATAAATTTCGTTGCTATTTGAAATAATGCTCGGATGATAATTTGGTGCTTTTCGAGATTGTTCCAGCCATCGGATTATCCGATCTGCAAATATAACAATATTTACACTCATTTTAGTTCATAACGTTGATACGAACTCAACGGAGGTGGTGTTGAGTCCTGATTCGATCGTATGTGAAAAATTATATTTTTGGCACCATCAACCAATTAATGATTTAATATTTAAATTAATTTATTTAAATATCTATAATCACCCCACCTCTATACCCATACTATTCAAGAGTAGTACGGAGTAATACTGTCATATAATATGAATAATGAGGCTAAATGGAGTACATACGTAAATATTTCCTTGAACTAACACTAGTGCGTATTAACAACTTATCTATACGCGCATAGTATCAGTACAAAAAAATAAACACACGTGCCTTTCGAATAGAACAATATGTAATATACAATACTCAACAGAGAATACAGAGTTAAGCGCAGCAATAAAATATGTAATATATATAATATAATATGATATAATAATGTTTTAAAGATACAATACAACTTAATGTCAAACTAACTCTCTATAATGATGAACAATTAATTTACCACTCTATAACATATATATATATATATATATATATATATATATATATATATATATATATATAGTGGTTCAATGTCATGTAAATAAAATACATCAATCCTAATATAAATCTCCTTTAAGCCCAATATAATGAATGTTGATCATGTCATCTCTGTACCAGAAATAACTCAAACTTACACAAGTATTATAAAATAACACACAGTATCGAATGCATGGAGCTCAACCACACTTGATGTGCGGAGAGATGTCAAACAACTCCTCTCGCTCACGACTAGGAGGCAAGAGTATAAACATTAAAAAGCTGAACGAGATAGTTTTTCTTTACTTCTCATGACCAGAGTCAGGCAGAGCATCCATTCCTTGCCCAAAGAAGGCAGGACAAATAATCTACGACCATAGATGGGAGGGATCTTACTTACATCGATAAATCAACAGAGTAAGGCATGATCGAAGAGTATTGTCCTAGAAAAGATGTTTGAGCCACTATGATTAAGTGGTTAACTCTAACCGACGCCTAGAGTTTTGAATGGTCAAAGCATGTATTCTGGAGAAGGATGTCCAAAGAGACGTCCGAAGATGAATTGCCTTGATTGACGCCCAGAGTTAGGTGCAATCTCACTCAAAACATCCTTGAATGTATGTTTAAGTTAATTCTATGACCAAGTGGAGTTTGACTAAATTCTAGATTCGAACATGGTCACATGCGAACAAACTCTCTAACGACCATTTTTTAGTTGCAAATAATGGAATGGACTAATAACTTAGCCCGATGATGATAAGGAGAAGTAGACTCCAAATACATTGAATATATAGCGCATTTCTTGAACACTTAGAGAAACTCACGCAAGATTTTAATGAAATAAAAGGTCTTTATTATTAACGACCAAAAAAAGAATTGGAAGAAAAATTACAAATGTTAATGACAACTAGATTGAAAGAAAAATCGAAGGTCGAACCCACACAAAAACGGCATGAAACAAAAGCTGGTTCCTAACACCATGCAACCAAAAGCATAAAGGAGGTCGATGATCCTTTCTTGGTCCTCTTCCTTTTCTTTTTCTTCTCTACAGAAGGTAGCTCAGCAAAACCCTCCATTTAGTTCCTTATTCTTCCTTCACTACCTTTTCCCTTCGAAGGAGAGTTAAGTAACGCAACAACAGACTTACCTTGAATGCATCATAGGTAGCATGACCGAAGCGAAAATGTTCATCATAGGCAAAGCTATTGATAGAGGAGGATGAAAAAGGTCAGTCAGTTCTTGCTTAATTTCTACAGTGGACTTGAGCTATTGTTCAATAGTTTCCTTCATTGAAAGCCATTGAGCAAGATCAAGCATCTCGGTGATCTCAACATCGTCATCTGCATGTGTTTTCTGAAAGTCGCTTGGTCCATCATCTTACAACATATCGATCGTTTACGCATATGGACCGGGGATATCATCGATTGGGATGCTCGAGATTACTTCAAAGACGGCCACGACCATTGAATTGGTCATTATTTCTTCCAGTCCTAGTTGAGGGCCATCGTTAGGAAGAATTGGAACTGCATCGGCCAACTCTGGATGCAAAATAAGCTTACCTACTCTGAGCGCCTCGATCTCCTTTGCACTTAATGTCTCTTTCTCGAGCTTCACTAAGTCTATTTCAACCCCTTTTTAATGTTGATACTCATCCCGCACAATGCACTCCCGCGCCATTGCCAATGCACAATGGAAAATCAAAGTACTTGTGTATGTGTAGACTCAACATTCAATAACTAGAATCAAATGAAAGCAGATTCAATCTTGAAAAATCCAGAAGATGAATCAATTCAAAATAGTCGAGCTTGTGATGATGGATCATGAGAGCATGCTCTAGTTTTATAGCTTCAAATGCAAGCGAAACATCATATTGAATGACTATAGACATAACAATTCACCCAAAAAGATCCAAAAAAGAATTTAAAAAATGTTTGAAACACGGATTGGAAAGGATTTGTGGTAATTTCAACTTGTCTCAATTCAAAGTACATCATGTTTGCAATAAGATGCACTTTGTGGAGAAAGTGTTATACTACCTTTTGACCAGGCCGTGTCTAGACCATCTTAACGAAAAGAACTTAAAAGCTATCAGGGTAAGTCTAGAAACCAAGTACAATCAAGATCACAAGATGAAAACAAGCCAATCCAAGAGCTCAACAACTTTATCCACCAACTTGATGGATTGGTACCGAACCATAGAATCTGCTCTGAACCACCCCATTTTTCTCATGCTACTTGATCTTAATGCCAAAAGCCTACTCCAAGCTCCATGGATTGTTTGCATGCTAGTTGTTATCAAATGCCTCAAGCATTAGAAACCATCAAGCTTGTTCCTCCACCGATCCATCCAATTGACTCAGAAACAAGCCCTCAGCAATGAAAACAAGTTTGAAAACACAAAGCTAACAATATGTCACTTCAATCCAAAGTGGCTAGAACCATCAATAAGTCAATCTTATGGATCAGTTACCAAACCATGCCTATGGATAGGTACTTACCCATAGCTATTTGCTGACTTGCCCATGTCTTCTCGAGTACAACTGCTGCTACATCATGGAGAATGTGGAGAAGGATGAGTTGGAGCATTTCCCACCGACCTATAGCTATAAATAGGCATGGTGGAGCATTATTTCGGGGATCTTTTAGCTCTCTATCAATCTTTTAAATATATTTTTAATTGGCTATCCAGTGGCATCGAATCATAAGAACATCACTTGTAAAAGGCAATATCATCATCAAAATAATCAAGTAGACGTAGGATAATATTAGCCAAACCACCATAAACTTTGTGCATTGTTTTTACATATTTTCGTTTACTTTTTCCTTAATTTCATTCTCTACATAATGTATTGGGTATTGGTCCCACGTTTTGGTACTAACAATAAAAACTATGTTAGAACAAACACATGGTAGCATTCCAATGAATATTGAGTAAAAACATTAAAAAAATATGTAACTTTGCTTATTAATTTTCGTTTAAAACACCAAATAGAACAAAAAAAATTTAAGTGTTTACATTGGCATCACCAGTAAGGTACCACACAGTTTTAAGAGGAAATGAAAGAGAAGTATTGTCTTCTACATCTATATCGTTGGTAACCTCTTAGGTTAGAATAGAGGCCAAGGGTGTCTCAACCATTCTACTGCACTCCTTGACCAATTCAGCTCCGAGTACTCTAGTGCAGACATAATAAGCTCAGGGTCCTCTAAAAAGTTCAAGTCAACCTTTGCCTCCTCTCCATCAAGGAACTCCTCAAAAACTGCCTTTTTAATTGTGCATATATTTTGAGGAGAACAGGGCAAGTTTTTCTTCAACTTCCTCGTCCTTCTAGCTAATATCTCCTTTAATTTCTCTATCTCCTACGTTGAATCCGTAGCGCTCTTTTTTTACCTCCACGGCTTTCTTCTCCACCTCCTTAAACTTTTAGGCAGCCCCATTCAGCTTGGAATTAAGGGCACCTCCTTAGCATCCCTGGCCTGTAAATCATGAGAAAGTGTAGCCAATTCATTCTTTAAGTGAAGGACATCAGCTTGAGATATGGCTCAAGGCTTTGATACATCATAGAAGCAAAAGCTTCTAATGGCTATGTGTGTGTGTGTATTAATGCACATGCAATTATCGCTAAGTTACAACAATGATAAAGTGAATATAGTATTTAATAACATATCAAACATTTATGTGAAAGAAGCTCCTATGAAAGCCTTCAAATAATTCTACAATAGGAATGCCGAAGCAGGTAGAGTATTAGTAGGCGAAGAGGATGGAGTGGCAAGGTCAAAAAGGAGAAGTTGCCCAATCTTATCCATTGAATAGGTGATGGTACTATTTTAGGGAGTGGCAGGAAATGCGTAGGGGTGAAAGAAATATAATTGGCTCTATAGAAAGTGCCATGTTGGAGGGCATGCCATCATGTTTCCACTTTTTATTTGGCTCCCCTAGCGCAATAGGACCCTACCCGTACCTCTTTGACTGCATATTCTTATCCTTCCCATATTAAGACTACGATTGAAAGGCTTGGTTGAGCTTAGATCTAAGTTGTAATGACCTATACATAACATATCAGAGGAGCTTAAAATATTATCTTTAAATTCATATTAGGTTGTATGTAGCTATAACTTTAGATAATGTTGGGTAGTGATAGTTTTGACCAATAGTCATTTTATTGGATGAGTTTTGATACTGAAAACTTATGAGGCCTATAAGTATTGATAAAAGATGATTTAGGAGTTGAGACCACTTCCAATAGAAAGATACGATGGTTTCTATTTCATACAGTGGTGATAATAAACTTGTTGGATTTATCGTTTAAGAGTTATGACCATTTAAAGTTAAATAGTTTTTTGAACAATGTAGTGCATAATTAGTGATGTTTGGATTAAGCCTGAAGGCCTTTTCAAAATTAGATCCTAATGGTGCCGCTGGGACATCTTCTTAACCATTATTCCATTTTCCAAAACATTCTCTAACTTTAATAATTGTAACGACCCACAACTTAATGGGTTCGAATTATGACTAAATCGAAAGCCAAATCCATTAGGGTATGGATCTTTGGTATTGGTAACCTATAACAGACACAAGTATATCGGAGCGTGATTAATATAAAATCATAATGGAATAGAAAAATATAATATAACATATGTATTGACTAAATATGCTACCTTAGAGTGTCATTCTTTAGATATTTAATTTCCTTGTTCGCCTCGATCATGAATAAGAAGACTTTACCATCTACAATTCCCATATTGCTCCAGTATCCAGTCTTTCTAAATCTATCAGGTGGATTGTTATGAGGAGGGGGTTAGAACAATGTTGTGGTGATTGGAAAATAACATACTTTACCCATACCATTAATTTATGCCGATTGATTTCCATTTAAGTGCTATGTCAATTATGCACAACTAGTTCATTCAATTCTATATGCACATACGATATGTCTAGCCAAACCTTCTTCAGAGTATACTTATATATATGTATGCCTATACACATATATATCTCTAAACTTATACTATCCAAAACCCCGACCACTTAATAATTCTTAAATAGGGATGAGGTAGATTCAATGGCCATTTAATACCTTAAGTCACCAAAGTGGGCGCTCCGCAACGTAAACGCTAGTCAATCAGTTCTAGCTACAAATATCGTTGACCTTTATATATGGCCTGATAATATATAATTTAATTGTTGTACCACTAACGCATCTCAAAGACTCATCTAAGGGTTGACTAGACCACTTTCGATAAACTAATTTTCATTTAACCATCTACTTTGAGAACTGTGCGTCTTCCATATGGATTCTACACTAGTAGGAATCGAAATCCATTAGACCATCACCCAAGTCTTTGCTACAGATTGCTCAGGACCAATGGTGGTCATAGCCTATATGTCGGATCTAGTACTAAATACCGATACTAACTACTGACATAGCTCGCCGTCCTTCCACAGCTGACATCCCGTTTTGATTAACATAAGTAAGTTAAGGAAAATGCCCATTTTAATTACTTAATACCTTTTATTAGAATTGAAGAAGACCCCGTTTCATTTGAAATTACTTAATACCTCTTATGGTATGCATTCATTTTGTGCATGCATACAGGCAATAGGAAGAAGATGGATTAGGATAATTAGGTAATTAAGTATTTAAATTGCTTAATTAATTGTTTAATTAATGTGATCTTATATTGGCCATATCTTTGCATGTAAGGTCTATTTTGGATGGGATTTCTTATGTTGCACTCACGATAGAGATAACTACATTTTTGCATAGGTTTGGACAGGTATTAATGAGGTGACTGATATTGCCTTTCACCATACTATGATTAGTTATACAATATTAGATTGATGCTTGGGAATGATTTTTGTTATAAAATATGATTTTTCTATACATATTTTTAATTGCTAGATTTTTATAAAAGAAAATAAAATTAGTTTAAAATGATTTATAAAGAATATCATATATTTTCCATCGATGTGCTATAGTTGGGAATTATTAGATTTGATCTATTATTGATATGATTTCCTACATTGGTTGGTATGGATGGATTATACATGTTGTAAGTTTTTGATGTATGTATGGTTGTTGGATTTATGTTTGGTTGTTTGGCATTTGGCTGTTTTGGTTGAAAACGCCGATTAGCGACTATCGAGTTTTTAGGGAATATCTTGTACATTGGAGTCTTGTACACGCGAAAACTTAATGAATGAGATAAGTTGTAGATGAGGGTTAGAACATATGCTGATGGATCTGAGGTAGAAGATGAGGGTTTAGACTTTAGAATGGATGCCAAATATTTTCGTTTGGTTTATACTTATTTGTTTGGTTAAGTACAAGACCAAAGTGGTTGGTATTGACCATTATAATGTGGTCAATGTACAACACTATTATTGATTAACGATTTGGCCAATCTTTGGCCTGGGCATTAATGAGATTCCATGGTGCATGATTCGATGGTTTGTTCATGCGACTGACTTGCAGTCTTGATGCTATTGCTCCATAGGTGAGCGATTGAGAGGGCAAGGCGATGGTGCGATGCTTCGACAAGAGAGTTGGTACTTCGGATATTGGCTCATGTTTGGAGTAGGTTCCAAGGTAGATAGTTCAGGACTCTGTAGATCATGATGGAGGTGTTGGATCGTTTTCCTCATGGGGGAAGGCGATGTACAACATGATGGAAAAGCCTTATATCTTCAGTTTGTGGCTCATAGGGGTAGCATGCGCTGAAGATTAGATACTCTATATCTTTGGTCTGTGATTCATGTAGGGAGTAGGTATTGAAGGGGCTCATTTTGGGAATCATGGAGTGGAGGAACATGGTTGGTTTCAGATAGTGGAAATTGTATTGAGCTGGTAGGGCTCAGATGGATATCCATGTGTTAAGTGATTGTTAATGACTTGGATGGTTTTCTACTGTACTCGAAGTAGGGGTATTGTGTAGTAGGGACGATCATGGGTAATGATGGAATCTGTATACCCTTGACCTATAGTTTTGGGTCTATTGTCTAGATTTGGACTGCGACACATGTATCCAGCTTTGGATGCGAGATTCAAGAGTACAACATAGTATTGGGACTTTCCACTAGTCCCTGGCATTATGGTGGTCATATGAGTTACCATATATCTAGAGTACATTGGGTGATAGTTAGTATTGTTTGATGGATGTTATGTTTGTTATGGTTGGTTCGCTAGCCACCTATCACCCTAGGGATGCCACATGAGGTTGGCATTGTGGTGGTGATGCCTAGACACCTCAAATTTACTTAGTATGGATTAGGTATTGTGGATAGAGATACCTAGACACCTGGATAATTTACTTAGTGTGGAGTAGGTATTGTGGATGGAGATACCTAGGAACCCCAACAGATACTGAGTATGTTGTACCCTTTTTATAATGTTGTATAGTAGCATAATATATATCTTACGTACCGAATATTTGGTTGCAGGGGCAGGTCCAGTATGATTTATATACCCTTTGTTTTGTATGGTATATCAACTTTTATAGTATTTGAAGATTGTTCATCACTCGCACAAGACTATTGTCTGACCCGAGGTTTTATGCTTTGCTTTTTACCATGTCGTGTACTTTTAGATGAGCAGAGTTGAAAGTAGGTGTGGATGACTTATGGAGTTCTACAGATGGACTAGCATGAGGTGACATTTACTTATACTTATATATGAGCTTGTTATTGTATATTCTACTATGTGACACTATGGAGCCTTCACGGTGTTGACTCATTATTATAGAGACGGTTATCAATTGTGTTTATATACCAGCTGTATAAACTCTATTACTATACTATATAGCTTAGTGGATCTTATACTATGATGATTAGTTCACATTGTTATTGATGTATCGACTATTTTATATCTATGTTGGCTATTATATTTACTCTAATGTTATGTGAGATATACGACATGTTATTTGATTATTGATGTTTCCTTTTTCTTCTTTTCCATTCTCTTTTCTTCTATTTCCATTTATTTACTTCTTTTCTTTCCTTTGACAACTATTTTACATCGTAGGTGTAGGGTGGTCATCTCATTTGGTATCAGAGATTTGGTTACATGATTAACCTGAGTTGATACCGTGATCCAATAGAGATAGGGTAGGATTTGTCGCCTTAGACTGGATCTAGAGAGTGTGTGTGTGTATGAAAGAATTATTATTTGTTATATATTTGGGTTTTTAAAATCATATTGCAGTATATATAGTGTATGAGTTGGATTGCACACACAAGCACTACTGATGTAGTTATTTTTATGAGAGACTGATCATCCTCGTTGTTGAATAGGAATGATCTGGCATGTGGGAAATACTACTATTGACTCTATTTTATAAGTTGAGGATTGGGCAGGATCGAGGTCGCTAACCCTGATTGATTGGACTTGTTCATAGAGATGGTGCGAATCATTTCTTGGAATTCCCAACTTGTTCTGGATGATCATGGTGCTCAAGTGCAAATGGTTGGAGTTGACTTTTTCGAACTGTGTATAGGGTATGAAAGTCTAGAAGGCAGACTATTCAATGGAATGGAGTTGGCTATTGAAAGGAAAGTTTCAACGTTTACTTGCAGGATTTCTGATGACTTGGAGTTAGATGATATAATGAGGTATAAGTTAACGTCTAGATAACTCCAAAGATGAACAATGAACTAGTGAAGTGTTTCTATAGCTTCGATTCTCGGTTATGATTTACTTGGGTTTAGTTCATAGTTTACTTTAAAGAAAACTTATCTTGACTCTTCTGAAGTCGATGGTGTTAGGAGTTTTCGCGGATTTGAAGTACGATGATATGTATGCGTTGGATTACGTGGTCGAATTTGATGTGCTATCGAAGTACGATCTATTTTTTGTTGATACCCTAAACAGAAAGGAAAGAAAGTTTAACATTTGGTTGAATGATCGTCTTAGGAAGAGATTGATTAGTCACATTGAAGTCGGTGTCGAGAAGATAACCGAGAAGGCTTTATGATGAGAGAGCCTATACCTAATATAAAAGGGTTGTCCCAAACCAGCTGAATAGGGATAGATCATGGAAGCATATGCATTGATTGTCGTTTTGATTCCATTGATTGATCTGTCGATGAAAAAGAAGGGAAATGTCATTACTACTTGAGATATGCTTTTCACTTATGGTCTTTCCATACATGTCTTATTGGACGTCGAGGTTTCATATCCCATCATAACTAGACTTGATGAAAATACTAGGATTAAGACTCACGATTTTTAACCAACCCATTGATTGAGACAGACCTATTTATAGGGTCAGCTAGCCTACACATGGTTTGTCGAGACCATGCCATATTGAGTCATGTATGTTGTTGTTTTTTATTTGCTAATGATTTGTTTTGGGGTTTAGTAGAATGGACTGGCAGATGGGGATACATATTAGTGGCGGATTATGAGAGGCCGTTGATGACGATTGGTGTTATGGAGGAGAGAATAGTGGTGATTGGCTACATATAGAAGAAAGGGATAATTAGTTTTCTATATTCGCTTGATATTCCATATGATGAGTTGACATCTGTGCCTATAGATTGAGAGTGTCCGGACATATTCTATGAGGTGACCGGATTACCACCATATGGAGCTAGAGTTCTATATCGAAGTGGTCAGAGGAGGTAGAACGGTAGTTGTGCCTTTAAGGCATATAATGCCCAAAGAGCTTAGAAAACTAAATGTGCAAGCGAATGACCTATTTAGGTGATAGTTCATTCGTGGGAGTATATTTGGGTAAGATGCACCTATATTGTTCATTAGTAGGGCGGATGGCTCTTTGGAGTTGTTTGTTGGTTGTCATGAGCTAGATGAGATGAAGAACAAGTTTCTACTTTCATTTATTGATGACTTGTTCGATCGCTCTATAGCACAAGGATGTTCTTTTAGTTGGACTTTGCAATATGGTTTCCATCGGCCGAGAGTATTTCAAGAGAGTGTGTCGATTATAATGTTTTGTACACTATCTTTATTTTTTTTGGATTAGTTATACCATTTTGGCTAAGCAATGTGTCGGCATTCCTTGTTGATCTCATGGACCGTGTTTTAAGAGGTCATTTGAGTGAGTTGTGCTTGTGTTCATTGATGATACTTTCATCCACTGATGGATGAATGAAGAGCACAAGGCACGATTAATGATTGTATTATAGGAGTTGAGAAGACATCGATTAATGATGTGATTTTGGAGTATCACTTCTAGAGGAGGGAAGTAAGATGCTTGGGTCACGTTTTTTCAGGATAGGACATCGTTGTAGATCCTATAATTGTGGATGTCCAAAATTTGAATAAAATCAAGGTAGAGCATCGTTGACCTATTTAATGCGAGAGGATCAAACTTTTATTTGGGGAGTGAGGTGCTGACATGCGTTAATGAGTCTGACCGAGAGATTGATGAGTGCACGATTACTCATTACGAGCAGGAATGAGGAAGCGGTAGTATGCACACACCTATGGTACTCAATTGGGTGCAGTATTGATCCAGAAAGGTAAGGTTGTCGCATGTTGGTTGACAGCTGAAACCACATAAGAGGAAGTATCCAACTCATGATTTTGAGTTGGTGGTGATAGAGTTTACTTTGGGGATTTGGAGGCACTATTTATTAGGAGAGGAGTTTGAGTTGTTCAGTGGTTTTGTATCATTGGAGTATCTCTTCTCCGAGAAGGATTTTGACCTTTGCTAGTAGCGATGGTTAGAGTTCTTAGCCTCTTATGGATTTAACATTTCCAGTACGTCCGTAAAGGAAATGTATTTGTTGATGCTGTGGGTAGAAGACTTACCAGTTTAGGAGTGATGTTCGTAGAGTGGGAATTGCTTGAATTCATCACTTGTTATGACTTCATAACCCGATGAGCTATGACTAAGCGTGATAGCTAGTATGACCATCGGACCTATTTGATTTAGTAGATCAGTACTAGTCAGAGGCATTAGGATAAACTAGTAGAGATAGTGGCTAAATAAGGAGAATGAGTAGTGTCTGTAAAGGCGATGCAGTGCGGACCCGACAGAGACTGTCGGTTCCATAGAGATTGAGTGATTGTTTATACTCAAGTGTGGGAATAAATGTGTATAGACAGCATTAATGGATTGCCGAGATTGAGGATGGTATAATAGCATTTGAGTCATAGTCAATTTGTTGATGAAGAATGCTAGATTTGTATTCCTTTAGTCCAGTAGAACATCATACGTGTATGTCGAGTTATATACACGATGGGTAGTGTGATTCCATTGTGTGCCAAGACCATTATAAGTAGTTGGAACCCGTTGTTCGATAGTGGGTTTTGGAAGAACTTATAAGAGGCATTTGGGAATTTAGCACCAAATTGATCATATGATATTGAGAAAGTACCAAGGATTTCAAGACCTTGTAGGCCTATTCGTACCCATAGATGTGATACGAACGGGTTAGGAGGAGGACAGTGGAGTAGTATAGGTTGGACGGAGTGAAAGCGAAGGTGATTGCATATGAGAGACAGAGAACAACATAAGAACCACTTATCCAGAGCTTTTCAGATGGCAAGATTTCATTCATTTCATTGGCTTTCGTATTAGACATCATATTTGATATTATATACCAAATATTTTAGTATTTCACATGCTACGATAAGAAAGGATGTTACCTTTTGATGATAGATCTCATGTATGCATGTTTGATTGGATTGTTAGTATTTGAGATGATAACCTATGTTTGTGTGGTTGTTAGGCGAGCGGGATAGTTATGGATGGATATAGCATATTTATTGGAAACAATTGCTACATATGATCTAGTATGTTAAATATATGATGGACATATGTGTGTGTGTGTGTGTGAGTGTTTATCTTTGTTGTATTGAGATTTTTCCCGGACCTAGTCGTGCAAAGGAGGTGCTGACGAATTTTTCAATAATCTATGATGCTTTTAAGGGCCTATGGGTTAGGAGATGCTCTCTTTGCTTTGTAATTTTGAGGATGAAATCTTTTTAAGGAGGGAAGAATGTAACGATCTATATTTTCAACGATCAGATATTAAACAGTTTATTTAAATTTTCAATCATTAATAAAATAAAAGTCCAAAAATATGATTTTTCACATACGACCGAATCAGGACTCGAATCCACTTTCATTGAGTTTAGATTGATGTTGCAAATTAGAATGAGTATAAGGATCGCTATATTTGGAGATCGAAAGATCTGATAGCAAAAACGATCTCAAAATGCACGAAATTAGCATCTCGGGTCCCAGTCTCAAATGATGATGAAACTAATACCATTGGATTCGAAAAATGGAGTGATGTACGCAGATAAGTTTTATGACGATCAAACGCGTTATGTGATCGTACGGACTGGAAATGTACAACCATTTATTTGAGAATTTAAATAAATGGAATATTATAATGTTATTGTTTAAACCCCTAAGACCAGATCTCCCTCTCTCAATATCTCAATTTATTCTTCCATCGAGGAAAATGGTCAACTTCCCCCAAATCATTTGAAAAATCAAAATCAGCCAACAAACTCCACTAAAAATCATGAGATTTGATTCATTGAGACCGTAATGATGAGAACTTCACATTTAGTGTAGGAAATTCAACGTGCGATGTCGATGTGATTGGCCATGTATAGTAACCTAGATTTGGTTTTCGGCTAGTTAGGGATTAGAGTGACAATAGGCGAAAAGGGATCAACATAGTTGTTCTCTTGTTGATATCCACCTTTACCGAGATTTGTAGATGGTCCAATCAACCCTAGCTATGACCGATGTTTTGAGGCCGATACTTGGGAAGTGGATGTCGCGATTCATAGGAAGGAGGCGGAAGCTTATAACTCAGGTGTAGATCGAAGGGATCGAGTAATGGAATCTGTTGGCAAAGGTGATTTGAAATTTTGATGATAAATAGGAGAGTAATTGATGATTGAATTATGCGGCCATGGTGTGCATTCATTTCATGCATGCGTATAGGCAATAGGAAGAAGACGGATTAGGATAATTAGGTAATTAACTATTTAAATTGGTTAGTTAGTTTTTTTAATTAATCTCGAATCTTATATTTGCCATATCTTTTACATACGAGATCCATTTTAGATGCAGTTTCTTATGTTGCGCTCATGATGGAGAGATCCACATTTTGGCACTGGTATGGATAGATTTTGATATGGTGAGTGATATTGTCTTTCACTATACCATGATTGATTGTATAGTATCAGACTGACGCTTGAGAATGATTTTTGATTTTAAAAATGTGATTTTCCTATACTTACATATCTGCTAGATATTTATAAATGAAAATAAAATTATTTTAAAATGATTTATAAAGAATATCACATATTTTCTATCAATGTGTCATAGTTAGGGAATTATTAGATTTGAGTTATTATTGATATGATTTCCCGCAAGGTTGGTATGGATGGATTATACCTATTGTATGTATGCTATTTTTGGATGTATGTATAGTTGCTGGATGTACGTTTGGTTGTTTGTCTTATTTTGTTGTTTTGGTTAAAAATGCCAGTTAGCGGGTTTTAGGGGCATATCTTGTATATTGGGTTTTGCACACATGAAAACCTAACGAACGAGATAAGTTGTAGATGAGGGTTAGGATATATGCCAACGAATCCGAGGTAGAGACAAGGCTTCATAATTCAAAATGGATCCTGGATGTTTCCTTTTGGTTTGTACTTATCCGTTTGGTTAAGTATAAGACCAAGGTGGTTGGTATTGACCATTGAAGAGTGGTCTATGTCCATCATCATTATATTTTGGAGATTTGGCCGATCTTTGGCTTGGACATTGATGAGATTTCATGGTGCGCGATTCGATGGTTTGTTCATGGGAATAATATAGATTCTTCGTGTTATTGCTTTACGGGTGAGTGATTGAGATGGTGAGGTGATGGTGTGATGCTTCGACATGAGAGTTGGTACTTGAGATATTGGCTCACATTGGGAGTAGGTTCCGATGTAATACTTCAGGACTTTATAAATCATGCTAGAGGTGTTGGGTCGTTCGCATCATGTGGATGCCGATGTGCAGCATGATGGAAAAGCCTAGTAT
Source organism: Allium cepa (assembly GCA_030765085.1). Taxonomy (NCBI): domain Eukaryota; kingdom Viridiplantae; phylum Streptophyta; class Magnoliopsida; order Asparagales; family Amaryllidaceae; genus Allium; species Allium cepa. The sequence goes on from CM060943.1 coordinate 439,480,940, forward strand.
CTTTGGTTTGTGCCTCACGTGGATAGTAGGTGTCAAAGATTAGACACTTCATATCTTTGGTTTGTGACTCATGTAGGGAGTAGGTACTGAAGAGGTCATTTTAGGAGTCGTGCAGTGGTGGAACATGGTGGGTTCCAAATAGTGGCAATTATATTGAGCTAGTAGAGCTCAGATGGATGTGCATGTGCCCAGGGTTCGTTGATGACTCAAGGTGTTTTCTACTATACTCGAAGCAGTGGTATTGTATAGTGGGGACGCTTATGGATCATGATGGGATCCACATACCCTGGAACTGTGGCTTTAGGTCTAGTTTCTAGCTTTAAGCTACAAGACACATATCCAACTTTTGGTTATGAGGTACAAGAGTACGATGAAGAACCAGGACTTTCCATAAGTCCCTGGAATTGTGAGGGTCATATGTGTTATCATATATCTAAAGTACAATGGTTAATAAGTGGTATTGTTTGATGGATGCTATGTTTATTATGGTTGCTTCACTGCCACCTGTTACCCTATGGATGTCACACTAGGTAGGTATTATGGTAGGGATGCCTAGACAACTCAACATTACTTAGTATGGAGTAAGCATTATGGATGGAGATACCTAGACACCTAGACAGTTTACTTAGTAAGGAGTAGATATCGTGGATGGCGATACCTAGGCATCTCGACATATACTAAGTATGGTGTACCCTTTTATGATATTATAGAGTAGCATACTGTCTATATTATGAGCTGAGTCTTTGGTTGCAGGAACAGGTCAGGTATGATTTGTGTACCCTTGTAGAGTAGCATATTATTCATGCTATGTGCTGGCTCCTTGGTTGCAGGAACAGGTCAGGTATAATTTGTGTATACTATATCGACTTTTATAGTATTTTGAGATTGTTCATTGCTCACACCAAATTGTTGTCCAACCAGAGGTTTTATGCTTTGCTTCTTTTTATCTCGAGTATTCTTAAATGAGTAGATTTAAAGGCAGGTGTGGATGACATATGTAATTCTATAGATGGTCTAGCAAGAGGTGACGCGTACTTTATATATGTTAGTTTGTTGTTGTATATTTCGATGTGTGACACTATGGAGCCTTGATAGTGTTGAATTATTATTATAGATATAGTTATCAGTTGGGTTTATATATATATATATATATATATATATATATATATATATATATATATATATCGGTTGTATAAACTCTATTATTTTGTTGTATAACTTTATGGATCTTATACTCTAATGATTTGTTCATGTTGTTGTTGTTATCTTGACTGCTTTATATCTTTGTTAACTATTATATTTACTCTGATGCGATATGAGATATACGATAGGTTATTTGGTTATTGATGTTTCCTTTTTCTTCTTTCCATTCTCTTATCTGCTTTTCTTTCCTTTGATAACCATTCTGTACCGTAGTGTAGGGCGGTCGTTTCATTACACAACTGTTGGTAGCCTCTAGGTGAAGGGCAGACTTCTACTGTGTAACTTTACTAACCTTGCATCCTAACCCAAAAAACCAAACCTACCACCCAAAGTCTAAGTATTAAGCTAGATCCACTAATTCACGCTCCTTCTAAACATATATGTAATAACCTCGTAGGCATATTCGTATCGCCGGATGTGATATGAAGCAGCTTAAGTGGAAGACGGTGAAGTTGGTGAAGGTCTAGTGGAGTGAAAGTGAATGTGATTACAATTAAAAGACCGAGGAGAGCGTGAGGACAGCTTATCTAGAGCTATTCACTTGCTATAGCTTCTGATTTATTGCTTTTACTTTCACTTATGATATCATGAAGTATATACCTTAGTATATTATCCTACATGATAGGATAGATTTAAATGTTTTCCTTTTTCCATTTGATTGCCATGTATGCATGTTTGATGTTCTATGGTTATATATGCTTGTTTATAGTTGTAAGGCATGCGGGATGACCCAATTAACTTCTGTTTGGGATTTCAAGGATGAAATTCCTAAAGGAGGAAGAATGCAATGACTTATATTCTACATATGAGGATCGTAGAATATTAATACTATTTTCATATAAGGTTATATGATTCTAAAATTTTGGAAAATGACACTTAGATACATCTTCCACATCAATGGTTTTTGTCAGATTTCTATATGACTATCTTAACACTTAGAATCTTGTATGGCCTATAACTTTGGATAGAAGCGGAACTAGGATCTGAAACTACTTCCATTAGATCAGATTAATGGTTTCTCTTTGCGTAAGGGGGTCATAATAGGAAAATGAACTTACCATTAAGGAGATATGGTTGTTTGAATTTTCACACGAATTTAGATAACCTGATGGAAAATTAGTAAGTTAGTGGGAAGGCCCAAAGCCAATTTCGGAGTTAACATGGGGTTATGGCTGATGGGACTCTTTACCATCATTTTACACTTTCGAAAAATAGAGAGAAACCCTTCACTAACAATCTCTTACCTAAAAAGTCACCATATTTCTTACTTTAATTTGCCTAAACATGTCATTAAAAGGTGATTAGCGAGATTAACACCTTGGATTAGAGATTTGCTGATGGAGATCATCTTGGAGCAACTGTTCACTCTTGGATTCATGCATCTTTGAGCTTGGATTGGATTGTTTAAGACTCAGTTGAGCGGTTTTAAGCATCTCCTTACTAATTAGCCTCTATGAGACATTCAACGATGTTTTTAAATTATTTTCAAGCATTAAAATATGTTTTAAACCCTATTAAACAAAATATGTAAATTTCAAGTAATTTGGATAAGTTTTTTAAATTTTATATCATATGGATATTATGTATTCTTATGGATACCGCCCCTAGACTTAGGAATCACAATGATATGTTTGATTGTGTGCTTGTCAGTATATGTTATTTGTGATGATTCCTTCATTCAGTGCTGCTTGAATGGTTAAGAATGCCGATCAAATGGCAACATAGTTTTAAATACATGTTAGGGATCAATGCTTTAGGATAAGTGTGACAACCGCCCTACACCATTGATGCTTATATAATCGAATAGTGCACTGTCAGAGCATCCGACTGATGTAGGACGGTTGTTAAGGGAAAGAAAAAGAATAAAGATGTGGGTAGAAAAGAAGAGAGTAGAAGAAAATAGAAAGAAATAAAATAATCACCCACTCACATAAACTGTCGTATATCTCATAGTTCATCAAATAAAATATAATAATCATCATGAGTGTAAAACAGGCGAGACAATAATAACTATATAAACCATGGAATCAGAGTACACAAGCTCATATTGTTATACAAAATAGTAATAGAGTTTATACAACTGATAAATAAACTCAACCATTAAACTATCTCTAATAAATACTAAGTCAACAATGTCAAGGTTCCAGTGACACACAACAGAAATAACAACAATAACTCAAAATATAAATATGAGAACGTGTCATCATCTGCTAGTCCATCTGCATAACTACAAGTACTATTTACACCTACTATCTAATCTTCTCATTTAAGAGCATCCGAGATAATAAAAAGCAAAGCATAAAACCTCGATTCAGAAAACAGTCTAGTGTGAGTGATAAAGAATTTTAAAATATAATCGAATTCGGTATAGTATATGAAACAGACGGTATAAAAAATCATACCTGACCCATCCCTGCATCCACAGAGGTAGCACATATAAAAGATATACGCTACTCTATGATAGTTATCATGGGTGTACTGCATAGCAAAATACTAAGGACGTCTAAATATCAGCATTGGTAATATCTACATCATATGACATCCCTAAGGTAATAGAAACAGTCAAACAACATGGCATCCATCATCCATCCTCATATTCACTTACTCGGTGCATTGGATGTATGATATTCATGTGGTAACCTATATAGAGCCAAAGACTACTCAACGTCTCGGTTCCTCTGTACTCAAATCCATGCCACTCAGTAGGCTAGGAATTAGATGGCATCTCCAAAGATAGTATAGGGTATAATGGGTCTGCATCTCCATAGACGGACCAAGGTACAATGGGTCTACACCTCCGTAGACAAAAAAAGGTACAATGTGTCTACACCTCCATAGACAGCCCAGCGAACGTACCCCTAATTCACGAGTATACTATGAAACCTATGAGTATCAAAGGTCCCTTTACACAGATCATCAATAGCAGAGCTCATTTCGAAACTGTCCTTACAACTCATGTCTGAAGTTGTCGCGGTTAAGAACTACTCAAGACATCCATCATAAGTCTTAGAGTATCATTATGCATCCCGTAACCCCGCATCGATGGTTCCATCAGTACGACTCATAGTCCACTACTTTACGTCTTGAAGTATAGTTATCCATCATGGAAGCAATCACTTTGCATCATGGAATCATCATCATCGAACCATGGAGTCATCGCGTCGAAGCATCGCATCCTCGCTTCATTGCCAAAATACTCCTCGATGAGCCATACCATCAAAATCGAATGCCGAACAAATTAACGAACAATTATCCTGCTCCTTGAAAACTCTCCATCGTCCATGTCAAAATTGTCCAACTAGGCCATTATCAATAGTGGTAGATATTGACCACTCCAGAGTGGTCAATAACGACCATTTTGGTCGTGTAATTAATCGAAAAACCAAAGGAAGACGTCCAACATCTATTTCAAAATCTAAAGCACATCTCCAAATCCTTCTTCTATCTTTATATCCACCAGCGCGCATGGTACTCTATGCACAAAATCCTATCCTATTAATCCTATGTTACCTTTGAACAACTTTTTCAACCAAATATCAAACAAGCAAAACATGCAACCAACGAGCATGGAAATGTCTATGACAGCCTACATATATCTATAATAATACAATATAATCCATCCAAGAAATTAATGTGGGATTTGTACCAAAATAGCCTAAATCTAACAATATCATCAAAATAGTATGTTAAAATGGTGGAAAATGTGATATTTGATTTAAAACCATTCTTTTCATAAAATAATATATAGGTTTAACTATTTTAGAAATCCCATTTTAAATTTAGAAAACATTTTAAAACATCTTTTTAATACTATACTAATAATCATAGTATGATGAGAGACAATATCACTCAACTCGTCTAAATCCATCTAACTCTTTAATAAGTCATATAGCTCTCTATCACAAGCTTAACACAATAAACAATGTCTAAAACTGACCTCACATGCAAAAGATTTGGCCAATATATGTTTTGAGATTATTTAGATAGTTAATTATAGATAGTTAATTAGCTTAATTAATAACTAATTTACCTTAATCACCTAACAATCTTTCTTCCCCAAGTCCAAAGTATCTTTTGTACGTGCACAACTTCTCAAACCCATCACCGCGTGTACATTTCCCTATTGATATGGAGCTATGGTTTACGAAAATGAATGCCGTCTGCGCCATCGTATTTCTTTTCAAATTCCCGTCCTCTCGGTACCAAAATCATAAACCCCAACCTCATGTAACAAAACGTGTCACCTGTGCTATCCTATAGCCATGTCAAAGTCGTGATTTGCCAAGTATAGTCAATGTCTAAATTGACATCGCCTCTTCAAAATGGTATAGACATGAAGAGATTTTCAATATAAGTTCAGAGAAGGTGGAATCGAGATTTTCAGTGGAATAGATCGTTGGATTTCAATTTTTGAAGCTAAAGAAGAAGGAAGAGGTGGCCATTCTTCAATGAAACATTGAATGGATGGAATGAACAACAACGAGTTTAAAGGAGGTAAAGGTTTCGCAGATAAAGTGATTATCATAATGTTATTTTCATTTGAATTCTCAAATAAACCATCACGACTTTTAAACTCGTGCGATCAAACGACACATCCAATCATCATGACACCCACTTGCATGTATCTCCTCATTTTTCTGGATCTGATGGTATAATTTTCGTCGCTATCCGAGATTACATGCTAGGATAATAATTTCATGATTTTCGAGACCAATTCGTCCATTTAATTGTCCGATCTTCAAATATAGCGATCCTTATAGTAATTTCAAAGCACAACGTCGAAACAATCTCAACAGAAGTGGTCTTGAGTCCTGATTCATTCGAATGTGAAAAATCATATTTTTGACCGTCAATCAATTAACAATTCAGTATTTAAATAAATATTTAAATATCCAACCATTAAATATGGCTCATTACATTCTCTCCTCCTTTAAAGGATTTCGTCCTCGAAATCCCAAGGACGAGACAACACAACCCAATACCCCGACATAAGCAAAGATATAAGGGAAACGTCACTCATCTACACTTAACAACAGTCACGGAAAACGACCACAACAAAGAAAATAGACTTGGAATCAACTGAAGCCATCATCCTCATCCTTAAGTACAATCACTATAATGTTCGAAATCAATGTGGCCAGAACAAACGTTTAAGTTAGGCACTTATTTCTGAAGGAACGGACAAATGAAAAACCAAAGCGCCTACTCAACAATCGAAAGGAAAATTAACTAAATATCTTACATTACCGATTCTCTTAACTATCGGTAACGTCTAATATCATATACATTGACTTTCCTTTAATTTTAGCTTATGTCATGGAAAATTTCGACAGCACCTCTTTTACGCGGCTAGGTCTGGGAAAAATCCCGATACAACATAAACATATATACATCACATATCTGAAATATCTCATTTCCAAGGTCAATCAAATGTATATCACCAAATCTACACTAAAGATGTCACATACCTCTTTTATAGCAAGAGCATTTTATTTAGATGCGAATATAAGCAAGTAGGCATCTAAATAACCAACATTTACCTCAATGTACCTGATCAAGTACTCAACAAAGAGTATTAAGCATGATAGTAACATTATGATGTAAATAAGTATATTGATCATACCTGTGGTAATCATCTCTAATAAACACGCTATATCAAACTATCCTGCATGCCTAATAACCATATAAGTGGAAATAATCGTATCATGGGCTAATAATCAGATATCAATAGGCACACATAATATCAAACATAAAAATAACATCCATGCTTATCCAAGCATGCAGGATACTAGGCTATCTAGTATAATACAATCAAATATGATATTTAACATAAAGGCCGATGGAAAATTGAAATCTCCTTCGTTTTTACCCCACTGAATCTTTACGACTCCTTAGCCCTCCTTCTAACTTTTTTCTTATCACATATATTGGTAAGGATAGGCCTACGAAGTCTCAGAGTTACTGGATCACCTTTAATACTATATAATCAATTTGGTGCTTAATTTCTAAAATGCCACTTGTAAGTCCTCCCAATCCCCAATAGTGAACAACAGTTTCGACCACTTACAATGCTTGGAATATAGTGGAATCACACTATCCATTCCCATTCCATCTAATAATCTTAAATGGTTGTAATTACCACTTAGTTTCTTCTATTTAGCATTTACTAGCTGACAATCCATTCATCTCGAAATCAATGTCAGACATCCTTCTTCATCCCTATCGAACAAAATGTCTATCTCGTATCACCATCCATTTTAATATCATTGGTATGCATACTCAATCTTGATTGAGAGCACTCTGATAGTACTTCATTCCGTGATATATTGACATCGGAATAACAATATTTCATTCTTACGGAGCCAACTGTTTCGGTCGAGTCCATACTACATTACCTCTACAAACACTACCTATTTGTAACGACCCAACTTCCAAACTCCATAAAGTTGCATCGTTAAGAAGGAAGAAAGGGACAAAAAAGAGAAAAGAAAGGAAAGAAAGAACAAACAACATCAGAATCTCACAGCGGAATCGAATAATTTATAATATATCACATAAAACTTTACATAGTATCATATACATCAGAGTTAAACAGCTAATACAACACAAACTAGACAGTTATAAACATCTGTCTAGCAATTACAATCCAAGTATATTAGAGAAACAGACTCAACTCAAACACAGCGGAACCACTAAATATATCTACACGCTGAAGCCTCCTGCTCCATTATCTCCTCCAGAACTCGTCAAAGCAATTCTGAAACACTTGACTACTCATACGTAATATGAGTACCCAAGAGTTTAATAAAACAGAAAATAAACACTCAGGTCAGACAGGGGTCTGGTGTGAGTAAACAGGAATAAAAGTTGCTTAACTTTAAAAAAATCTTTTGAAAACAAAGGTATCACGTAAGACTTCCCACACATAAACATGGAAAAGTTTTTACCTTACGCTAACCAAAACATTTGATAGGAAATCCAGTGATATTATATTAGTGTCTAGGGTTTTCAAAATAAAATACAGAAATAGCTGGAATGCTTACATCTCACGTTCCAACATAGTTGGGAAAATCTTGCTCTCAAGTGGGTGCTACCCACGAAGCCTTGCTGCACCTCCCCTGTTTTAGCCATTCCCGGTTGATGAGGCTTGAGGTTACGATTACCTTTAGGACATATCAAATCTTAGAATGCTCATCGTCCACCTGACGATGTTCTGAAAGCATTCAATCCATACAAGTTCGTTCCGGGTTCGAACGAAACCGAAGGCATTATCTCGTTACACTCGTATTGGAATCACCCTCAGAGTTAACGACGATAACCCTTGCACTCTACATCACCATCTCGAATCTATAAGTACTATTCCGTGAACTCATTACGGAATCACCCACAGAGTTATACTGACGTATAGCCCTTACACCTCGAGTCTTCACTTGCTCCACTTGGATTAACGACCTAACGTTTAATTGGAATCGATGTGGTTTTCGGATATCCAAATATGGAAACCCGATCCCGGTCTCACCGAAACCAAACGCCATCTTAATGTCCAAGTTGTACTTAAGGGTTTTAAACAATTAACTTATTTCATTATTAACTAATTCACACAGATAGATAAACTATATCTCACAATAGATAATCACATTCATATCATAAACAGACAATCTGTATTATCCATAAACAGATAATCATCACAACCAAATAATCCATCACAAACCATCATACCTAAACCAATCATTCATATCATACAAATACAACTCATCTCATTACTGAGATCACAAACATTCAATCAATAACATTCATAAGCAATGATTTACTAATCAACAATTATAATTCATTTAAAATGAATTAAATTAATTACAACCATCTCTAATTAATTTAAAATAAATTAAATTAATTACTCATTTAAATCCTGATTAACATCCATTAATTAATTAACCCAGTTAATTAATTAATCACTAAGTATTTAACTTGATTAAACAACTTTGATTAATCATTCACTAATTACAATGAGTAATTGGTATTTAATTAATTTCATAAATTAATTAACCTTAATCATAAGTAATTAACATTTAATTACTCATTTATTAATTAATTATAATTAATTATATTTATTCTTAATTAATTACAACTAATTAATCACTTATTTTAATTATTACTTAATTAAACAATCCTTAATTACACCATTAATTATAATAATTAATGATCTCTAATATTTAAATGAATTAAAATTTATTTACATTTAGAAATTAATCTAATTATTAATATCCTTGATTAATATTAAATTAAGTAATTAACTATCTTTAATTACTTATTAACAAATTAATTATCCAATAATTAATCATTAATTAATTCCTTAATTAATTACAAAAGTAATTATCCAAATTACTAATTACATTTCAGTAATTATTATTATTACTTCCCAAAGTAATCCTGCTCCATTAATTACATTAAGTAATTACTCTCTAAAAATCATCAAATGATTTACTTAAATTAATTAAACTGAATTAATTTACTTAAATAAATCACAAATCAAAATTAATTACAATAAGTAATTAATTCCTTAATTACTTTAACTATTAATTATACTTAACAAATCACAATTATTTAGATTCGATTAATTAATCTACTTAATTATCAAAATTAATTACATTAATTAATTATTAAATTATCCTTAGATAATTATCACCATATATTAATTATCAACATTTCAATAATTACATACTTAAGAAAATTTGAATTAGATTAATAAATCATTTCTAATTAATATTAATCTAAATCATTATTTAAATCAAATAATTAAGTAAATCCTTAATTATCTTAAATATTTTCAAAATAATTTAATTACTTATTAAATGACTTCATTTATATTCAAAATATATTAAAACAATACATTTCTAAATTTAAATTCAAATTCTATTTAACAATTTGATATCTAAAATGTTTAATCATTAAACATTAATTCAAATTAAAATAATTATAAACCTTACAACAAAATGAATGCTAAAGAACATTCATTACCTAAATATAAAGAAAAATTTAAAACTAAATTACTTGATAAATTAAACTTTGAAAATAAATTGATTATTTTCAACTCTCAAATTTAAATCAAACACTTCATATTTTACTTCAAATACTTTCAAATGCTAAAGGAACTAAATTCTTTCAAGTTTAAACTTATTTGAAATGAAATTTCAATTTCAAATTCACTTTTAAATATTTGAATATGTTCATTCATTTTAAATTTAAAAACTGTTTTGAAACAGAAATGCTAATCTACACAGTCAACTAAAAAATGTAACTTGTTTATACTTTCTGATTTCTAACATATATTCATGTTAAAATCTTGTTTTAAACAGTTTATGATGTTGATTTTTTTTTAAAAAGAACCAATACTGTATTTCTAATAACAGAGACACAGAATTTATTTATCTTGAATATAATTTATAAACTTGAATTTATACTCAACAAACAAATATTGTTTACTTATCAATCCTAACAGAGAACTAAACTCAGAGATAAAGGTTTTCTCTTTTTAAAATCTTAGTAAAAAATAATAATAATAAGACAAACAGGTATGCAGATTCATCAGCTACACACATATACATATTTACATATGTATACACAAAACATCATCACAACACAAGATCAATCCAACAAGCTTAGTTTTATCAGACACATGCACAAATTATTTAAAACAATTTTCAATTGTGAAGTTATTTATCAAATGAAGGTGCTGCAGTTTCAAATCATAGCAGTTAAATTTGATTTTTACATGACAGTTTTGTTGAACTTGAGTTTTAGTATATCACTTAAGCATTTAATTTAAAGGAAGAATCTGTTTTTAAAACAAGAAGTTTACTCACCAAAATTAGAAGATGCAGAAACAATTTCAGAGATGCAGATTCATTTTTTTCCAGAAATGCATATTGAAATGCATGTTAATCCTAAATGCCATTAGCAAGTTGAAGTTGCTTGACTTGTTGATGTATGCATGCAGACCCAAGACCTCATATGCTCAGATTTTATGTTGAAGTTTGATTTGCTTGTATTTTGCTATTCAGATATGCAGATTTGGGGAAATTTGGTTTGAAGATTTGATTTGAAGATAGGTTACAGATTTGAAGTTGATCTTCAATTTGCAGTTGAGATTTTTAAGAAAAAGATTGCAGGTTTTGACATGCATTTGTTTTGGGGTTTTTGATTTACTGAAATATGATTTTCTCAGGTTTCACAAATTTGAAGAGAAAGTGTTTTTAACAAAATGCTTTAGTTATGTTCTCTTATCAATAATTTAAACAATGAGATTTTAAACAAATGCCACTTGTACTTATTATGCTAATTGTTTTACAAGTGTCTACTTAATAGTTTAAATGACTAACACATATGCATATTAATATAAAAAGCAATTCTAAATTTATAATGTATTTGAATTTTCTTAAAACATTTTTAATTAGTTTTAGCAAGTTTCAAATGATTTATTAACGTCCAGTCTTTAAATAAAAACATATAAACTTCTTTATAAAACTATACACTTACATTTTAATGTTTACTTAATTTTTTTTTAAATAATATTCTTTATAAACTAAATTTCAAAAAAAAAAGCAATTATAAAATAAAACAAAACAAAATAAACCTTTATTATAAAATGGAATTTAAACTATATTTATTTTTAAAAACAAAATAAATACTTATTTGCTTTCTATGAAAATTATAAGATAGATTTTTTTAAAACAAACTTTTGAAAAGTTTACAATACTAATTTGAATCAATTTACACATTTACATTAATATATAATAATTAGAAAATATCTTTTATTTAATATAAATTAAAATTAAAACCAAATCCTCTATTTACAATGTATAAACATTTATACCCTACAAATAAAATATTTTTAACTCAATTTAGAAAGGTAAATTTATTATTATCTAAATATTTTTAACTTTGAAAACAATATCATTAACAAACTAAATAATTATAAATTTTCAAAAGAAAATTTTAGTTTGAATTAATTTATTAAATCAATATTTCACATTTTAAAATAATTATTAAAAAATTATTAAATAATTATTGCCTAAATTTCCAGGACATCACATTCCTCCCCCCTTAAAAGAATTTCGTCCCCGAAATTTAAAAGCAAAGGTAATTTAATAATCTCATGTAGATTTTAAATTTAAAAGAGCTAACAAATACTAGCAACCATAGCAATCAATTCAAACAAATAATTCTAATTATCCTCACAAAATTCTAGATAGAATTTCCTAGAGTTTCCCAAGTACAAACACCGGGACACTCGCCCTACAGAATCTAAACTAGCTACACCACACAGATCTAGAGCTCCTACACATCTAGATCTACAAATCTAAACAGAATACAGGACTACACACAAGTCCTGATTAACTCCCAAATCTCTCAGAATTACTGACTCTAAAACCAGGGATAAACCATACACGTACCCTCAGAGATACGTGGGAAAACCAAAACAAATTCCAGCCATCCGAACTGGAAATTCAATCCTATAGATCAAACACTTAATCCTTAAGAGAAAACAGAAAGATCCAATCTCTTATCCACACATCTCTCATATCGATCCTGGGCTGCCTTCAACTTCTGGATCAATCAAAATCCACCATACAAACTCTAATACAGAAACATCAGAAGTCTCCAAACAAACTACTCTATCTGGAAAACAAACAGATACAAAACAATCAAGTCTCCAGATCCAAAATGAATTTCCTGTAGAAATCCTTTGATCCAAAACAAAACTCAAATTCCCAAAGAATCGGGTGCTCCTATTCTGGAATAGCTGCCACCATGCTTCCACTGCGCAACTCTGATTTAAGAATGATGTTGATGAACACAAGTATAAACTTGATCAACTTATCCCGGAATATTGTTCATCAAATTCTATAAATCTCAGTGACCTATCCGATTCGGTCACAACACACAGCAAAAATTCAACCAGAAAACAGATCCGATAAATCCTTCCAACTTAAACAGATCACACTCAAAGAATCTCCTACAATGCTGAATCACCGGTAAAGCTCCAAGAATCAAGTCGATACAGAACTCAATCTCTTGATACGGATTCCAATTTTAATTCCTTCGAAGATATCCAGAAAATACCACTTCGATAACTCAAACATCCTCTAAAGATGCTTCAATCCAAACAAAAATCACTTAGAGAACTTCCGAACCGTCGCAAGTCACTTTTGCGATTCCACTCAGTTCAAATTCCAAGAAATCGCTCTCACTTCAACAATCAGAACAGCTAAAGCCTTCAAAAGAAGAAACTAGTGGTCCACCTCTTAACCACTAACATCACATCCAACTGAGCTTCCAGAAGAAATGGACAAGCTCCACCATCTGCCCGGTCTTCTGACAGAAGAATCACAGAGATTTTTGAACCATCGAAGAACAGGCCACTCACTACTGCTACTGCTGCCAAAAACTTCCTTATCCAAAAACTCATCGAACCACAAAGCTACACCAGCCTCTTCACAAAAGAGCCTTCCAGATAGACAGACATCTCTTAGGAAACTCGCTCCCAAACCAAGCACAAAATACTCTGCCAAATTGAGTCTCAAACTCAAATATAGACAGAACTCCTTCCTAAGGTTACCAAAATACCAATGTAGGCTTCAGAACTCCCAACTGATCCAACTCAAGAAAAACCACTCACACGAGTGCAATCCAGCTTACAATCCAAAGATAAACTCCGAATCTTAAAAAAAATTTCCTCCAGAGATTAGTGAAATCTTTCTCACCAAACTGCAAAACTACTCAAGATACCCAACACTGCCCTAGCAGACCACTTCCAACCTCAAATACTCGAACTCTAACCATTGGAAGTTGTGTTACACACACCACTACCACATCTACCTTTATTACTTATATTGGAAAACCTGAACAGGTAACCCAACCTAATAGGTAGAAATAAATAAATATATATATTCAAAATTACAAATACGCTCTCTCAAGAAAGACACCACTACAGAGTCTAGGCATTCGCTCAACCTAGAGCTCTGATACCACAATGTAATGACCCAACTTCCGAACTCCAGAAAGTTGCATCGTTAAGAAGGAAGAAAGAGATAGAAAAGAGAAAAGAAAGGAAATAAAGAACAAACAACATCAGAATCTCACAGCGGAATCGAATAATTTATAATATATCACATAAAACTTTACATAGTATCACATACATCAGGGTTAAACAGCTAATACAACAAAAACTAGACAGTTATAAACATCTGTCTAGCAATTACAATCCAAGTATATCAGAGAAACAGACTCAACTCAAACACAGCGGAACCGCTAAATATATCTACACGCTGAAGCCTCCTACTCCATTATCTCCTCCAGAACTCGTCAAAGCAATCCTGAAACACTTGACTACTCATACGTAATATGAGTACCCAAGAGTTTAATAAAACAGAAAATAAACACTTAGGTCAGACAGGGGTCTGGTGTGAGTAAACAGGAATAAAAGTTGCTTAACTTTAAAAAAATCTTTTGAAAACAAAGGTATCACGTAAGACTTCCCACACATAAACATGGAAAAGTTTTTACCTTACGCTAACCAAAACATTTGATAGGAAATCCAATGATATTATATTAGTGTCTATGGTTTTCAAAATAAAATACAGAAATAGCTGGAATGCTTACATCTCACGTTCCAACATAGTTGGGCACAATCAAAACCGTACATGCACTTATTGGATTAAGGATTCCATCAATGGCAGGGCTACTGGGGTACCTCCCGTCATAGTACGTGGCCTAGATCAACGTACCGAGGAGTACTCCCACTCCCCCACAACACAAGGCCGGACCCATTCCTTACTGAATAGTTCCGAACAAGACAACCCCGCAGTTGGCGCACGCTAACAACTGCCCACTAAGCCGAATAAAAAGGGACCTCTAGACAGGGGAAAATCTTGCTCTCAAGTGGGTGCTACCCACGAAGCCTTGCTGCACCTCCCCTGTTTTAGCCATTCCCGGTTGATGAGGCTTGAGGTTACGATTACCTTTAGGACATATCAAATCTTAGAATGCTCATCGTCCACCTGACGATGTTCTGAAAGCATTCAATCCATACAAGTTCGTTCCGGGTTCGAACGAAACCGAAGGCATTATCTCGTTACACTCGTATTGGAATCACCCTCAGAGTTAACGACGATAACCCTTGCACTCTAAATCACCATCTCGAATCTATAAGTACTATTCCGTGAACTCATTACGGAATCACCCACAGAGTTATATTGACGTATAGCCCTTACACCTTGAGTCTTCACTTGCTCCACTTGGATTAACGACCTAACGTTTAATTGGAATCGATGTGGTTTTCGGATATCCAAATATGGAAACCCGATCCCGGTCTCACCGAAACCAAACGCCATCTTAATGTCCAAGTTGTACTTAAGGGTTTTAAACAATTAACTTATTTCATTATTATCTAATTCGCACAGATAGATAAACTATATCTCACAATAGATAATCACATTCATATCATAAACAGACAATCTGTATTATCCATAAACAGATAATCATCACAACCAAATAATCCATCACAAACCATCATACCTAAACCAATCATTCATATCATACAAATACAACTCATCTCATTACTGAGATCACATACATTCAATCAATAACATTCATAAGCAATGATTTACTAATTAACAATTATAATTCATTTAAAATGAATTAAATTAATTACAACCATCTCTAATTAATTTAAAATAAATTAAATTAATTACTCATTTAAATCCTGTTTAACATCCATTAATTAATTAACCCAGTTAATTAATTAATCACTAAGTATTTAACTTGATTAAACAACTTTGATTAATCATTCACTAATTACAATGAGTAATTAGTATTTAATCAATTTCATAAATTAATTAACCTTAATTATAGTAATTAACATTTAATTACTCATTTATTAATTAATTATAATTAATTATATTTATTCTTAATTAATTACAACTAATTAATCACTTATTTTAATTATTACTTAATTAAACAATCCTTAATTACACCATTAATTATAATAATTAATGATCTCTAATATTTAAATGAATTAAAATTTATTTACATTTAGAAATTAATCTAATTATTAATCACCTCGATTAATATTAAATTAAGTAATTAACTATCTTTAATTACTTATTAACAAATTAATTATCCAATAATTAATCATTAATTAATTCCTTAATTAATTACAAAAGTAATTATCCAAATTACTAATTACATTTCAGTAATTATTATTATTACTTCCCAAAGTAATCCTGCTCCATTAATTACATTAAGTAATTACTCTCTAAGAATCATCAAATGATTTACTTAAATTAATTAAACTGAATTAATTTACTTAAATAAATCACAAATCAAAATTAATTACAATAAGTAATTAATTCCTTAATTACTTTAACTATTAATTATACTTAACAAATCACAATTATTTAGATTCAATTAATTAATCTACTTAATTATCAAAATTAATTACATGAATTAATTATTAAATTATCCTTAGATAATTATCACCATTTATTAATTATCAACATTTCAATAATTACATACTTAAGAAAATTTGAATTAGATTAATAAATCATTTCTAATTAATATTAATCTAAATCATTATTTAAAATCAAATAATTAAGTTAATCCTTAATTATCTTAAATATTTTCAAAATAATTTAATTACTTATTAAATGACTTTATTTATATTCAAAATATATTAAAACAATACATTTCTAAATTTAAATTCAAATTCTATTTAAAAATTTGATATTTAAAATGTTTAATCATTAAACATTAATTCAAATTAAAATAATTATAAACCTTACAACAAAATGAATGTTAAAGAACATTCATTACCTAAATATAAAGAAAGATTTAAAACTAAATTACTTGATAAATTAAACTTTGAAAATAAATTGATTATTTTCAACCCTCAAATTTAAATCAAACACTTCATATTTTACTTCAAATACTTTCAAATACTAAAGGAACTAAATTCTTTCAAGTTTAAACTTACTTGAAATGAAATTTCATTTTCAAATTCACTTTTAAATATTTGAATATGTTCATTCATTTTAAATTTAAAAACTGTTTTGAAACAGAAATGCTAATCTACACAGTCAACTAAAAAATGTAACTTGTTTATACTTTCTGATTTCTAACATATATTCATGTTAAAATCTTGTTTTAAACAGTTTATGATGTTGATTTTTTTTAAAAGAACCAATACTGTATTTCTTATAATAGAGACACAGAATTTATTTATCTTGAATATAATTTATAAACTTGAATTTATACTCAACAAACAAATATTGTTTACTTATCAATCCTAACAGAGAACTAAACTCAGAGATAAAGGTTTTCTCTTTTTAAAATCTTAGTAAAAATAATAATAATAAGACAAACAGGTATGCAGATTCATCAGCTACACACATATACATATTTACATATGTATACACAAAACATCATCACAACACAAGATCAATCCAACAAGCTTAGTTTTATCAGACACATGCACAGATTATTTAAAATAATTTTCAATTGTGAAGTTATTTATCAAATGAAGGTGCTGCAGTTTCAAATCATAGCAGTTAAATTTGATTTTTACATGACAGTTTTGTTGAACTTGAGATTTAGTATATAACTTAAGCATTTAATTTAAAGGAAGAATCTGTTTTTAAAACAAGAAGTTTACTCACCAAAATTAGAAGATGCAGAAACTATTTCAGAGATGCAGATTCATTTTTTTACAGAAATGCGTATTGAAATGCATGTTGATCCTGAATGCCATTAGCAAGTTGAAGTTGCTTGACTTGTTGATGTATGCATGCAGACCCAAGACTTCATATGCTCAGATTTTATGTTGAAGTTTGCTTTGCTTGTATTTTGCTATTCAGATATGCAGATTTGGGGAAATTTGGTTTGCAGATTTGATTTGAAGATAGGTTACAGATTTGAAGTTGATCTTCAATTTGCAGTTGAGATTTTTAAGGAAAAGATTGCAGGTTTTGACATGCATTTGTTTTGGGGTTTTTGATTTACTGAAATATGATTTTCTCAGGTTTCACAAATTTGAAGAGAAAGTGGTTTTAACAAAATGCTTTAGTTATGTTCTCTTATCAATAATTTAAACAATGAGATTTTAAACAAATGCCACTTGTACTTATTATGCTAATTGTTTTACAAGTGTCTACTTAATATTTCAAATGACTAACACATATGCATATTAATATAAAAAGCAATTCTAAATTTATAATGTATTTGAATTATCTTAAAACATTTTTAATTAGTTTTAGCAAGTTTCAAATGATTTATTAACATCTAGTCTTTAAATAAAAACATATAAACTTCTTTATAAAACTATACACTTACATTTTAATGTTTACTTAATTTTTTTTTCTAAATAATATTCTTTATAAACTAAATTTCAAAAGAAAAGCAATTATAAAATAAAACAAAACAAAATAAACCTTTATTATAAAATGGAATTTAAACTATATTTATTTTTAAAAACAAAATAAATACTTATTTGCTTTCTATGAAAATTATAAGATAGATCTTTTTAAAACAAACTTTTGAAAAGTTTACAATACTAATTTAAATCAATTTACACATTTACATTAATATATAATAATTAGAAAATATCTTTTATTTAATATAAATTAAAATTAAAACCAAATCCTCTATTTACAATGTATAAACATTTATACCCTACAAATAAAATATTTTTAACTCAATTTAGAAAGGTAAATTTATTATTATCTAAATATTTTTAACTTTGAAAACAATATCATTAACAAACTAAATAATTATAAATTTTCAAAAGAAAATTGCAGTTTGAATTAATTTATTAAATCAATATTTCACATTTTAAAATAATTATTAAAGAAATTATTAAATAATTATTGTCTAAATTTCCGGGACATCACACTATTCTTCTAACTTAGTTATGATTTCGGCAAGTCTAGTTTTATGCCTCTAACTAGTACTAATCCGTTAAATCGAAGTTGGTTTGATTTTTAAATTGGCCAACATATTTGACACTAGCTCACACTGAGTTCTAGAGGCATAACTAGTAATAAACCGATGAAATGCCCTCTTTAGGAATATCTCTCCTAAACTAATACATCTCCAACTCAAAATACCTGCAAATACATTTCTCTTATCGGTGTATACAAAATGTCAATGTTGTAGGAGGCCAAGAATTCTATCCGTCGCTATTGGAAAAGTTTGAGCTCCTTCTCAAAGAAGAGGTAATTCAATGATTTTGGATCACCGAATAACTCAAATATCTATCCTAGCAGATAGTGCTCCAAATCTTCAAAGCAAACTCTATTGTTGTTGACTCCGGATCAAGAATTAGATACTTCCTCTCGTGCGGTTTTGGTTGTTGATTAGCATATGTGATAACCCTGCCTTTCAGCATCAATAGTGCACCTAGTTAAGTACTACAGACGTTTGTACTATCGTCTCCTTATTCTCGCTCAGAATGAGTAACATCGATGCACTCGTCAACCTCTCAGTAAGAATCACTAACACATACCAACACCTCACATCTCAAATAAAAGTTAGATACTCTCTCATCGAATCGGTTTACGGTGCTTCTACCATTTAGAAGTCCTTGGTAAAGTGTATACAACATCTCACCGATCCAAGAGAACTTTTCATCATCAATAGATGTGTAACATCCCCTACTTTGAGGCTCGAAGCTAAGCACTATAGATGCTGCAATCATCTATAGCATTAACTTGCAGTGACAAAATACGGTAATGTTAATGGTATTCATAATATCAGAAGTAGAAGAATATGAAATAAAATCGACACAGATATCAATAATAGCTTTTCTGATTACATTTCTAATAAGTATTTCATATTCAATTAAATAATCCCAAAACAATTCCTAGATTTTGATAAAATATAATTATTACAAATTACGCTAAGAGTGACATATGAAGATGCCCCGTGGATGATCAAAGTACTAGATATAAATGCATCACAACAGAAATAATACTAAATATCTCCTACAAAGCAAGTGTTGCCTCCTGCACGTCTTTGGAAGCTTATTCATCAAACCTACTAACCTAAAAAGTTCTTAACTCTCAGTCTACTCAAATTTAATTTTGAGCAACCGTGAGTTTAAGGGGAAAAAACTTCGAGTCAGACATAAAGCATGGTGTGAATAATTCTATTATATCTCGGTTCACTGATATTAAGTAGGACCACACCGATTAGTGGAACAGTTTCCCCTCACTAATATCCTTTTAAAAGCATATCATTTGTAAATCAAATTCCTATAATCAAATTGGTTTTAACAATAATAGCAACAACATACATTCATAAAAATAATGTAATCAATGGCTATTTGTCCAAATATTATAGTTTTATCTGGCGAACTATTAACCACTTGCTGACTTGGGCCTACTAGACATAATGAATATTCTAATCTTCTGTTAGCTACAATACTGGGCGATCTGTCCTTAACTTACTTCTTCTTGGGTCAACTGATCCTAGTGGTTTTGCTGGTCTACTAATAATCCACCTCTATTCTGTGTATTCCTTTCTGTGTGCAACATCATTTTAGTCTTACATGTGACAAAGCTCTACACACTAGAATTTTAGTCATAGGTAGGGGCTACTAGCAAAAGTATAGGGCACGATCGCACACTAGTCCCATTTGGTATTCTAATATCAGAGTCATTCTTTTAGAAAATATCTGGGTTGACCACCCTATTTAAATTTCATTTCATTGAAAGCAACCTTTATGAATTATTTACCCTTGAATCAAATTTTTTTAAACAAGGAAATTTATACCCATTGCTTACTCAAAATACTTATGCCATGAGACAAGCTTTACACAAAACGATGTTCATGAAAATCTAAATCCATAAGGTTATCCATCCCTTTAAAAAAGTTAAAGCCCTTTTTAATAGAAAACATTAGGCTATAAAAGCAAAATCTTCCTTTCGAAACCATTGCCTAAGACCCCAAACAATCCCTTTCGAAATCATTACTTAAAACCTTAGACATCCTCTTTTGAAACCATTAAAACATACCTTTTGAAATACTTAAACAAACCATTCAAAAGCATTGGATCCAAGTAAGAATTTGTGGAAATATGTCTTCGAAACCATATAATAGCATTGACTTCGAAACCATAGTTTAAAAACATAACAAAACACAAAGTGTAAGAGAGAACACATTTGAAAGCTACTCTTTTATAAGCCCTATGGTGACGACAACATACTTTCGCCTGTATACTTAAGTTTAAGTAAGCTGCTTCAACCATGTCGAAAGGTATGAGAGAGGCACCCCCTACACATGTATAAATTTAGAAGAAAAGCGGCCTCATAGGTTGTCGGTTCGAAACCAACCTTTCGAATACATTGTTTTAAAGTTATAAAGAAAAGTAGCCTCTTATTGGTTCGAAAGGTATGAATGTGGTAGAACGGTAACGAATAGGTTCAAAAATGGCAACTCTTTCGAAAGCTTTTTTTAACAAAAAAGCAAGTTAATTGATTCGAAAGCTTATAATCAACCCCTTCCAAAGCATCTTTTATAAACAAAGATAAGTAAATGGCTTCAGCCCCTTCGAAAGCATACCTTCGACATGGTCCCTTTCACCTTTCTCCAATACACTACGTACCAATTCTTGATACTATATGCATTGGTTTCGAATGAATGTGAAAGGCCTACTGGGCACGATAACGAAAGCTAATAATAGAAGTGGGGAAGTTGTGATTCGAAACAAAACTAGTTTTATGCCTTTCAAAGTAATTCCTTTTCAAATAACTTTCCTAATTTGTCAAAATATAATTGGCTGTCAATTCATTATCAAAATTCTTTTCTAAAATGGCTGCTGAATTCAAAATTATAAATTGGAAATATTTAACAAATAAGTCGTTCCCCTTAACAAAACAACTAAAACATTAAATCCTCAAACTTAGATAATTTATTAATCATAGTAAAATAATTAGGAAAAATTCTCAAAAATCACACTAATTCACTTTGAATATGTTTTCTAACTTTCATAAATTTCCAATCCAAAAACATTATTTGATTTCCTTAAAAAATTTAAATTCGAAATTCTCAAATCTCTCTCAAAATCCATAAAATCCATAATCATTGAAAAATTATGAAACTTGAAACCTACATCTAAAATAATGTTTTTGACCATATATTAAAAACGCGTATCAAATGGATTTCATTTAATAGATTTTACAATCCAAATTTATCATAAAATCTATATGAAACAATATAAATCACCAACAAGCATATATCATTTAAACAAACACAGCATGGCATATAACTTGCAAAAATAATTCCGATTTGACTTAAAACCGAAATCAACATCAAAAGTGAGATTTAAGTTAATTATTTACCTTAGCTTTGTGTTAAGAAGGTTGAGATTTTCCCTTAGACTAATTTGCTTAAGTTTTCTACTTGAATCCTAGCTTTTCTTCTCCTTAAACCTTCTTAATGGTGGCCGGTCGAGCTCAATAGGGTTCTAGTTTTTTTTCGTTTTCGAATGTTAAAATGAATACGGAATGAAGAATAGAAGGGTTTAGGGTATAAGAACAAAGGATACTCCTATTTTACCCTTACCATATTCCTCCTATTTAGTTATATTTATTCTCTTTGTCTAATACATTCATTAAGGCACAGCTCCTTTTAATTAAAAAAATCTCAATCCCTTAACTATCTATATTATTTCATTTAATTTCTTTAACTAAATGTTCTAAAAAAATGTTAGTCAGAATTAGGGTCATTACTGACTTCCCTCCTTAAAGAATTTCATCCTAGAAATTATGATAAGGTACTCACAACAATCAAACATAAAGGTAAAACATACCATGAAACAAGTCAAGATAAGTATCTCTAATCCCGCTCTCGGTTTCTCAAGGACAGTCTCTCTCGTTTTCGCTCCACTAGACTTTGACTAATTTGACTGTCATGTTCCTTAGTCTCTTCTCATCACTCGCAACTGTACAAACTGGTTTTCTAACTATAGACGTATCCGATTTCACTACTACATCATCTAACACAGTCAACGTAATAGTAGTTTATGGATCTCGAATACACTTCCTTAAATGAGAAATATGAAGAACATTATGGACTCCTGCCAAACTATTCGGTAACTCTACTCTATATGCGAGTTTCCCGATCCTTTTTATAATAGGAAATGGTCCAACAAATCTTGGAGCCAATTTTTCTTATTTTCCAAATCTGATTACACCTTTCGTCAGTGACACCTTGACCAAAACATGATCTTCGGATGAGAACTCTAATTCTTTCCATCTTTTATCAACATAACTCTTCTGCCTAGATAAACTTCCTTCATCCTAGCCTAAATTAACTCAATCTTCTATGGGTTTCTCTAACCAAATCAGAACCAAGAACTAACCTGTCCTTGGTCTCTAACCAATAAATGGAAGATTTGCATGGTCTTCTATTTATACAAAGCTTCAAACAGTGCCATCCCTATACTTGTTTGATAACTGTTGTTATACGAAAACTCGACTAAGTATAGATGGTCTTCCCATGATTCTCCGAAATCTGGCACACAAGCTCTTAACAAATCCTCTAAGACTTTGTTAGCTCTCTCTATTTGCCCATCTGTCTATGGATGGTAAGCGATACTCATCTTGACCTTGGCACCTAATATATCCAATAGAATCTTCTAGAACTCGCTAGTAAATGAGGAATCTGTATCACTTACTATACTGCTAAGAATTCCATGCAGTCTAACAATATACCTCATGAATAACTAAGCTAAATTTGGTGTTGTCCTGGTCGACTTAACAGGTATAAAGTGTGCACTCTTAGTCATTCTATCCAATATATGCCATATACTCTCATTTCCTCTATTCGACCTTGGTAACCCATCTGTGAAATCCATTGAGACAGAATTACATTTCCAGACTGGAACATCTAAAGGCTGAAGTTACCTACACGATTTCTAATGTTCGGCTTTTACCTGTTAATAGTTTAAACATTGCCTCACCCATAAGCCTACATCTCTCTTCATACCTTCCTAGAAGAAACTCATTTTCATATCCTGATACATCTTAGTTCCTTCTAGATGAATAGTGAACTTTGAATGATGGCATTCTCAAAGAACTTCCTTCCTAATGTTTCTCACAATCAGAACACATAGTCATCCTTTCTTTCTCAACCACACATTCTAATCAAGACTAAAATCTTTCAAATCTTCGCTCTCCATTCCATTCCTTAATTATCTAATTCATTCAGCTAATAATGGATCCTTCCCTTGTTTAGAAGCAATCTTTTCGATCATCATCGGTCGAACTTCTAAGCATGATAACATGGCCATTCCTCGACTATAACTAGCTTCGGATCTTCATTATACTCCGCATGTATTCAATGTTCCGATGTCTTTCCACTCAAATATCATTGCCAATGATGCATTCTGATATTTTCTGCTAAGTGCATCTGCAACCTTATTCTCTTTTCCTGGTGTGTACCCAACAATAAAGTCGTAAGCGGCTAAGAACTCTAACCACCTCTGTTATCTCATGTTCAACTCCTTCTGAGAGAATAAATATCTCAGTGACTTATGATCCGTATACAACTCAAATATTTCTTCTAAAAGGTAATGTCTCCACACCTTCAATGTGATAATTATTGCAACTGCTCCAAATCATGAGTTCGATATTTAACTTCATGTGGTTTGAGCTGTCGAGAAGCATAAGCAATCACTTTACCTCTTTGCAATAACATAGCTCCTGACCCTGTTCCACATGCATCCGTGTATAAAACTAAGACTCGATTCCCTTATGGAACAACTAATATAGGTGCATTAGTCAATAAGTATTTCAGTTTCTAGAATGCCTCCTCACACTTATCAGTGTAGACAAACTTCACATCTTTCCGAGTTAGCTTAGTCACCGGTGCGGCTATCCGCTAGAAATCTTTCATGAATCATCAGTAGTAGCCAACTAACCCAAGAAAACTCTTTATTTCAGTCATTGTCCCGATCTCTTCCAATTATTAATGGCCTCAATCTTGGCCGGATCTACTGACAACCCTTTCTATGATAATACATGACCAAGAAATTTTACTTCCTTCTTCCAAAAGTGATACTTCGCAAACTTTGTCTTCAGCTGATACTGTCTTAGCATCTTAAGTTCCACTCTAAAATGAACTTCGTGCTCTCTTTCATCCTTAGAGTATATCAAAATGTCATCTATGAATACTAACATGAATCTGTCTAAATTTTCTCGAAAGATTCTATCCATCAAGTCTACAAAGAATGTTGGCGAATTAGTTAAGCTGAATGACATCACTAACCATTTGTACGATCCATATCTGGTCCTAAATGCCATCAAAGGAATACTATGTTCTGTTACTCTTATGTTGCCAAATCCAACTAAGAAAACACATTGGCTCCATTAAACTGATCGAACAAATCGTCTATCCTAGGTAACGAATAATCAGTATACAATCTCAACGATCAGTCCAGTTTCTTAACAAATACCGTGGTTGCTCCCCCAAGCGAACTGTCATGGGCTGTGGTAGTCCTATCTATCCGAAACTCAATGGCTCCTTTCTGTGGTAGTCCTATCACGGGCTCAAAGACGTCTATGAATTCTCTAACAAAAAAACTCGATTCAACTCGTCTTCTTTCTCCATAACACCTAACAAAGCATTAACCTCAAAACTAGGGTTTTCTACGGAGCATATAATCCGACCGCTACAACTAGGGTGTCTAAGTGATATTTTCCTATCATGGAAAAATATTCTAGCATCATACTTACTTAACCAATCCATACCTAAGATAATTCCAAATCCTAGAAATCAAACACATGCAAACTTCAAGAAAACATACGACCTAACAACTAAAACTCTAAGTGGTCACAACTCATCACAAGATTCGCATACCCTCCTATCGGATTCGCAACCCTTAGTTCCTAAGGTATGAAGGTTCTAGGTTAAGCTTATTTACCAGATAATGCGATATAAAAGAATGTGATGCACCAGTATCAAAAGAACTCTAACTGATACACCATGAATCAAAAGCGTACAACCCAACACAGTTTTTCCTTTCTCGTCTATTATTGGTCTTGAGGTAACCGATTCCAATGCAAACACTTTGCCATTTCCAACCTTGGCAAGTTCCTTACATTGGTTCTTATAGTGCCCAATCTGATCATAGTTGAAGCAATTGATTTTCTTCTCCCGGTCACTTTCTTTCAATTTCCTGAGCGACGCTCATTAACTAAATGACCTTTCTTATCACACTTGTAGCCTTCACTGCATGTGAATGCAGTCCAAGGTATGGATTCAGGATGCATTTTCACTTGCCAAAATCCTGATTTTAAATCAAATTTGGAGAACCAATTTGATCCTTGTATTTTATTTATTGATACGTCTTTATTTGGAATACAATATCCATCTTCATGGGTATTGTCATTCAGTCTAGTATAGTTCATAACCATTCTGGATTGACCACGCTTTCTTTCAGATTCTTTTTGGACAATAAATGCTGCTGTCCTGTGTCTCGAATCTGTTTTTCTAATAATATTTAAGTTTGATAACTTCTATCTTTCCTTTCTTGGCAGCTCCACTCTTATGAGTTCCCTTCTTGTGGAAAAACTCTCTTTTGGTTTTGCCCACCTTGGGTTTCCACTGCTTTGTTATCAATAAAGAGAACAAGCATCTCTTCATGCCTCAAAGCCAACTCAACAACTACTCGCACGAATCTCAAATATGTGGTAAAGTTGCTTTATCAAGCTTAGGTCTTAATCTGTGGATGAACTTCTCATTACTTTTGATAACCAGATCACCCATAGCATATCTGTATCTCAATAGCTCCTTAAATCTGGTAGCATACCCCAGCACTGTCATGTCTCCCTACACCAACTCATCAAAATTTCTAAGCAGAGTTGACTTGAAAATCTCCGACATGGATCTTTCCTCAAATCTCCTTTTGAATTCTGCCCAAGTCATGGTCTCTTCATTTACTCCCATAGTTACACTATTCCACCAGCACAGTGTAGCTCCTTGCAACTGCCTAGATGCCAATCTCCTTTTCTGCTCATTGTTAAGTCCCAAATCAGCAAAAGTCCTTTCGCAATGAAGCAACCAATTCTCCACTTCAATTGTGTCCTCGATGCCAATAAACGGCTTCCCTCTAAGCGAAGCATAGTCTCTACATAGTACCACATAGTAATTGACCACCGGATCTTCCAGATTTCCTTTAAATAGTCCCACAACAGCTCCATCTTGCATCATTTTTACAAAGAACGGATACAAAGCTCCCATATCAATTTATGGCGCTCTAATACCCACATTAGCAGTTTTGCCCAACCCTGATAGCTTCTAGTTTTTGGTTTGGCATTTTCATTGGTTGTGGTGCTTCCTCCACCAATATTGACTCTCCTATTCCTAGCATCCATATCTTACTTTCTTAAAATATGCATTCGAGTCTTTGTAAGATACCGAAGAATAGGACAAGAGAGATGGGAGAAATAGAGATAAAGTGTAAACTTATATATAGCAAATACAAGTCGTTACTATAGTGTTATCCCATACCCTAACCTTTTCTCTAATTCCTTAGGATTATGTTAAAAAATCATTTTAAGTTTAAAACTTCTTTTAAGATTTCGTAATCCTATTCTGTGATACCAAGTTGTAACATCACTTATTTTGAGGCTCGAAGCTAAGCGCTATAGATGCGACAGTCATCTATAATATTAACTTTCGGTGACAAAATACGGTAATGTTAATGGTATCCATAATATCAGAAGCAGATGAATATGAAATAAAATCGATACAGATTTCAAAAATAG
The DNA here is from genome assembly GCA_030765085.1 of Allium cepa. Classification (NCBI taxonomy): domain Eukaryota; kingdom Viridiplantae; phylum Streptophyta; class Magnoliopsida; order Asparagales; family Amaryllidaceae; genus Allium; species Allium cepa. Next base: position 439,508,965 of record CM060943.1, read on the forward strand.
CTTTTCTGATTACGTTTCTAATCAATATTTCATATTCAATTACATAATCCAAAGGACTTCCCGGTTTTGATCAAATATAATTATTACAAATTATGCCAAGAGCGACATATGCAAATGCCTCCTTGGATGATTAGAGTAATAAATAGACATTTCAGTCATAAATACATCATAGAGGAAATAATAATCAATAGATCCTAATAGCTAGCTTTGCCTCCTATGCGTCTTTAGAAGCTTATTCGTCCAACCTACTAGACCTGAAAAGTACTTAACTCTCAAACTACTTAAATTTAATTTTTAGCACCCGAAATTTTAAGGGAAGAACATAAACTTCGAGTCAGACATAAATCCTGGTGTGAATAATTCTATTACATCTTGGTTTACCGATATTAAGTGAGACCACACCGCTTAGCGGAATAAGTTTTCCCTCACCAATATCCTTCTAAAAGCATATCTTTTGCAAACCAAAATCCTGCAATCAAACTGATTATAACAATAATAGCAATACCATACATGCACATAAATCAAGTAATCAATGGACTATCTGTCTGAACGTTATAGTTTTATCTGGCTAACTGTTGACCACTGGCTGAACAGATATAACAAATACTAATCTACTATCAGATACAATATTGGATGATCTTTCCTTAACCTACTTCTCTTAGGGTCAACTGATCCTAATGGTTTTGCGGGCTTACCAATATCCTACCTCTACTGTATGTATTCCTTTCTGTATGTAACATCATTTTAGTCTTACCCGTGACAAGACCTTACACGCTGGAATGTAGGAATTATATTAGCTAGGGGCAACTAGCGAAAGGTAAGGCGTGACCACATACCAGTCCCATATGGTATTATAATATCCAAGTCATTTGCAAATATATGGGTTGACTACCCTATTCAAATTTCATTTCCTTGAAAATAATCTTCACAAATGATTTACCCTTTGTTTGCACAAAAAATGGACAAACACCTCCGAGTCGTATTATTTAGTTGATTATATGTGATTTTCAATGATTTTAGATGAGTTTGTAAATATAAAAGAAGTAGGGGCTGAAATGTAAAAGACACGCAGATTTATAGTGGTTCGGCCGGAATATGCCTACGTCCACTTTATATGTTATTATCTTCTTTCTTTCGGATTACAAGTACAGTGCTTCGTATACAAGTATATGAAAGTAGTTTGAAAGTTCCTTCCTCACTTGAGCTCTCAAACTTGTCTGCCATTGTTGTACCCCTGCCCCTCTATTTATAGAATGAGCTAGGGGACAGGGGTCTTGGAGGTATATAGCTGCTGGTGGGCCCGGGCTGAAGCAATCTGGACTGGCAATCATCTGGTTCGGCGGAGCTTCATTCGGCATTGAGCTTGGACCGGTGGTAGGTATGGACCGGTGATACGTGTGAACGTGGTCCGGTGGCTAGTTGGTTCGGTGCTTGTTTGGGAGTTAGTTCGGTAGTGGGGCGATGGTTTGGTTCGGTGGAGCAATGTGGACCGGTATGGCTGGTCCGGCTACTGGATGTGACATGCCGAATGGAAGGGGCCGAATGAGATCATGGGGCCGAATGAGGATGGACTTCTAGGTTTATATTAAGTCTTGTGTTTGTCGGACGAGGTGGAGGTTGCGAGCTCGTGCAGAACTATGACTTCTTGGTCTAGAGATCTTCTGGGTGAGAATTCGCCCAACATTTGCCCCCCAAAGTGGGGCACGTGCTTGCACGTGTCGCGCTTTGTTTTCCCTGTGGTTGGAAGACTAGCTGTATAATGCCAGGGATTGGACGTTCGTATTCCGTTGATGTCCTGCAAAGGAATTTACAGTTTTAGTGTGATTCCAAATAACGATCGTTCATGATCGAAATATTTGAGATGAAGTGAACTGTGCCGTTCGGGACGAGAGAGTGAGCCCCGAGGGGGCTTAGTATCATCGATGCCAGGTTTATGTCAGAGTGGGTCCCTGGATTGTTTGTCAAGACGGTTTATCGCCAGCTCGGAGCATGCCTAGGGATCGTTCGCGATCCCGTACATGTGTAAGTAGCTTAGCCATTTCGTAACTATTAGAATCAAATATCCGTTTCACCTATGAGTTTAAAAAGGCGTGTCAAAGTGTAAATCCCCACGACGATAGGGTTAATAACCATTCAGGGCGTGCCTATGGACCATTCGTGGTCGCGTACACGTGTAAACGATTAATCCATGTTAGTGAGAGTTTCACGACTTATTCATCGCTACCATAATCCTTATTTTATTAGTTAGTTCTAGAGTTCGGTACTTATCTGAGTGAGGCGCCCGGCATGCCCTTAGTCCCTGGTTGTTGTTGGTAGAGAGAGAGTTCATTCGGTTTTGTGTTGGTCCGGTCGTGCACATCCGGCTTTTGGTTTCATTCGGCATTTTGTTGGTTCGGTATGTTTATTCTTATCCGGTAGACCGAACCAGTTGGTTCGGCGGCCCTGAGTTCGCCTATATATAGAGGCCGTACCCCCCTGGTTTTCCCTTACCGAACCAAAGAGAACCGAATCAATTCTTAGCCGAGCGAACCTTCTGCCGAACCAAGCTTATACCGAACCAGGTATGTATCCTTTTGCCGAATGGTTTGTTATTACCGGATGAACTCAATTGCTGAATGCACATGAAGGGTATTGTCGTACCGAACGAGACTTGGGCCTAAATGCCGAATGATATGTATGCCGGATGTGCTTTCAGTGCCGAATGGACTCATGACTCTAGTGCAGAATGAGACTTATGACTTTAGTGCCGAATGAGACTTATGACTCTAGTGCCGAATGAGACTTATGGCTCTAGTGCCGAATGAGACTTCATACTTGAACCTTGAGCGGAATCTTAGACTTTTTTACACGCTTGCCTTATATACTTGCTTGTTTGTGTTTCTATACTTCTTATTCTAATCTCAAGTCTTTCTTGTGCTGCAGAAAATGTCTCGCAAAGCGGAAACACGATCAGACAGAAAGAAGTCTAGAGGCACAGGAGAGCCTTCTTCTTCCTTGCCCCCAGTCCAACCAGGATCCGGGCAACACCGACCTATTCCGAGGTCTCTAGTGGACGGGTATGGTCCACAGGAACTTTTGATCTCTCCCCCGGATTGCTTTCCTAGCTCCCTAAAGGAGGAGCAACTTGACGTCATATCCCGTTCCTTCGGGATAGATAGGGCCCTTATGCTGCTGCCGGGAGATGGAGTGATGCCATATAATCCTCCCGAGGGCTACTTCGCTTTTAAACATTGGATAGAGAATAAGCATCCTTGGGTTGTTCCACATGGATGCGGAACTGGCTAATAAACCTTTCTTTCAACATCACCCATGAGCTGATGGATCCCTGGGGTAGATGGCAGAACCAGGAGGTAGCTAGATCTGTTAGGAATAGCGGAAAGCATTTGCATAATACTCCTTCTGTTGCTCCACTCATGAGCATATGCTGGGTGTATCTCTGTAAATGTACGATGGGGTCGGAAGTTCCTTTGTAAGGCTCCATGGTTGGCATTTTCCATTCCCGGGGAGTAATGGCAGTTTCGATATTTCGGGTAAAGGGGCTGGTGACCCTAGCACCTATTCCTCGGTCCCTTTGCTCCCGTTGTACACATTCTCTGAATAATTGTGCCATTCGTTCGTCAGAACTTGGAGCGGACAAGAATGAGCTTGGTTCTTCCCTGCGGGATCTATCTCGTCTAGATGACCTGTAGGGATGGTACAGTCTATCACTTCTAGCATTATCCAGTGGTTGTCTTTGGCTGCTTGGATGCACGCTAGGACCAGCTACAGTTGCCCCCTGCCTTGATCTTCCCCTGTGGGGTTCTGTTTCGAGCACATCCATGGGGTCAACTTCGGGCTGGGTTCTAGCTCGGCTCCGTTCAGCGGGGTTTCTATGATTAGGTGGCATGACTGGCTCAGCTACATCCGCCCTCGCCTGGTGCCTCCCCCGCTGGGTTCGGTTCTAAGGGCTTCCTCGAGTCGGAATTCGGGCTGAGTCCGGGCGCGGCCCCTATCATTGTTGTTCCTGTTGATAGCTTCTTCGAAGAGGGAAGACCTTTGTTGCCTCCGAGATCCTCCGGATTGGGACTCACCCCATGATTCAGTGTTGTGGTTGGACTCTTCAGCATCCCTTAAGCGTGACATGAGTTGGTCCACCAAAGCTTCTTGTTGGGATGTGAAGCGGTTAGTTACTTCAGTCACAACCCTGTCCAGATCTGCCCTAGTGATTGGTTGTTCCGTTGCGGGACCAGTTGGATTTTCCTGATTTTCATCTGGTACTGCTGTTGAAGTGGGCTGATCTGCGGTCGCTGGATCTGGAAGGCTGCTAGTTGCGATGTTCTTTCCTTTGTTAACATCCCTTCTCTGTTTGGAAGGCATGATTTCTAAGCAACGAGCGATGTTGTTAGGTTGAGTGGGAGAAGATGAAGCTTGAGTTCTATTCTCAGTGAAAGCACCAAAAATGTTTGCACAAAAAATGGACAAACACCTCCGAGTCGTATTATTTAGTTGATTATATGTGATTTTCAATGATTTTAGATGAGTTTGTAAATATAAAAGAAGTAGGGGCTGAAATGTAAAAGACACGCAGATTTATAGTGGTTCGGCCGGAATATGCCTACGTCCACTTTATATGTTATTATCTTCTTTCTTTCGGATTACAAGTACAGTGCTTCGTATACAAGTATATGAAGGTAGTTTGAAAGTTCCTTCCTCGCTTGAGCTCTCAAACTTGTCTGCCATTGTTGTACCCCTGCCCCTCTATTTATAGAATGAGCTAGGGGACAGGGGTCTTGGAGGTATATAGCTGCTGGTGGGCCCGGGCTGAAGTAATCTGGACTGGCAATCATCTGGTTCGGCGGAGCTTCATTCGGCATTGAGCTTGGACCGGTGGTAGGTATGGACCGGTGATACGTGTGAACGTGGTCCGGTGGCTAGTTGGTTCGGTGCTTGTTTGGGAGTTAGTTCGGTAGTGGGGCGATGGTTTGGTTCGGTGGAGCAATGTGGACCGGTATGGCTGGTCCGGCTACCGGATGTGACATGCCGAATGGAAGGGGCCGAATGAGATCATGGGGCCGAATGAGGATGGACTTCTAGGTTTATATTAAGTCTTGTGTTTGTCGGACGAGGTGGAGGTTGCGAGCTCGTGCAGAACTATGACTTCTTGGTCTAGAGATCTTCTGGGTGAGAATTCGCCCAACACCCTTGAAATCATATCTTTTCAAAACAAGGAAATTTATACCCTTTGCTTACTCAAAATACTTATGTCATGATACATGCTTTATACAAACAATGTTGATGAAAATCTAAATCCATCAAGTTATCTATCCCTTTAAAGTAATTAAAGCTATTTTAACATAGAAAAATTTAGGATATAAAGCCAAAGCCTTCCTTTTGAAACCATTTCTTAAGACCTCAAACAATCCCTTTCGAAATCAATACTTAAAACCTTAGACATCCTCTTTCGAAACCATTAAAACATACCTTTCAAAATACTTAAAACATACCTTTCAAAAGCATTGGGTCCCAGCAAGAATTTGTGGAAATATAGCTTAGAAACCATATAAAAGTATTACTTTAGAAACCATTGATTTAAAAACATAAACAAAACACAATGTGTAAGAGAGAACACATTCGAAAGATTAATGACGGCAACATACTTCCGCATGTATACTTAAGTTTAAGTAAGCGGCTTCAACCATGTAGAAAGCTATGGTAGTGACACCCTCTTTTCACATGTGTAAATTTAAAAGAAAAGTGGCCTCATAGGTTGTTGGTTCGAAACCAACCTTTCGAATACATTGTTTTAAGATTATAAAGAAAAGCAACCTCTAACTGGTTTAAAAGGTATGAATGCAGTAGATAGGTATCGAATAGGTTCAAAAGCGGCAACTCTTTCGAAAGTGCCTTCTTTTTGAAAATAAAAGCATGTTAATTGATTTGAATGCTTATAATCTACCCCTTCGATAGCATCTTTTATAAACAAAGTTAAGTAAATATGTAACATCCCCTATCTTGAGGCTCAAAGCTAAGCGTTATAGATGCTGCAATCATCTATGGAATTAACTTCCATGATAAAATATGGTAATGTTAATGGTATCTATAATATCAGAAGGCCATGAATATGAAATAAAATCAGCATAGATTTCAAAACAGCTTTTCTTATTACATTTCAAATCAATATTTCTTATTCCGTTACATAATCCAAAAACAATTCCCAATTTTTGATCAAATATAATTATTACAATTACACCAAGAGCAACATATGAAGAAGCCCCATTGGATGATCAGAGTACTAAATAGTCATATCAGTCTTAAATACATCATAGCGCAAATAAAACTAATTATTTCTATGTAGTTAACTTTGCCTCCAGCATGTCTTTAGAAACTTATTCATCTACCTACTAAACCTGTAAAACCTTAACTCTTAATCTAATCAAATTAAGTTTTGAGCATTTGAGAGTTTAAGGGGAAAACATAAATTTCAAGTTGGATATAAAGCCTGGTGTGAATTATACCATTACATCTCGGTTTACTGATATTAAGTGAGACCATGTCGTTTAGCGGAACGGGTTTTCGATTACTAATATCCCATTTAAAACATATCTTTTGGAAATCAGAATCCTGCAATCAAACAGATTGAAGCAATAATAGCGATATCATAATGCACATAAATTAGGTAAATAATGAACTATCTATCCGAAAAATGTAGTTTTGTTTGGCTAACTACTAACCATTGACTGACTCAGGCCTACTAGACAAAATAAATAATATAACTTCTGTTAGACACACTTCTGGACGGTCGGTCCTTAACTTAGTTCTCTCAGGGTCAACTGGTCCTAATGGTTTTGCGGGCTCACCAATAACCTATCTTTATATGTATATTCCTTTCTGTGTGTAACATCGTTTTAGTCTTACCTGTGACAAATCCCTACACAATGGAATTTTAGACTTATACTTTCTAGGGGGTAATAGCTAAAGTATAGGGTGCGACCCTTTACTAGTCCCATTTGGTATTCTAATATCTGAGTCATTTACATAGGGTTAACTACCCATCAAATGTTTCTTGAAAACATTTCTTTCAAATTGATTTAACCCTTTAAATCATATTTAAATAAGGAAAATATACTTTTTTCTTTACTCAAATATCTTTGCCATGATATATGCATTACACTAAACAATGTTGATGAAAACCTAAATCAATAGGGTTATTTATCCCTTTAAAACAAGTAAAAGCTCTCCTTTAACTTAGAAAACATTAGGTTTTGAATCCAAAATATCACCTTCGAAGCCCTTGTTTAAAAACTTTAAACGGTCCTTTTCGAATCAATTGAAAGTACCCCTTTCAAAATAGATTAACTACTTTACCTTTAAACACTGGGTCGAAAGGCCAAAGCATACTGTTCGAAACCTTTAAAATAGACCTTTTGTAATCATTGAAAAAATCTTAGACATCCTCTTTTCAAAACACTTTAAACTTGCCTTTTGAAAGCATTAGAAACCTTTCATTCAAATACTAAAAGTAAACCATTCGAAAACATCGGGGAATCTCTTCTTTAAAACCTTCATTATATATATTACGAAAGCATGAAGTCCTTTACTTGAAATAAACATTTCGAAAGCACTAGGTTCAAGTAGACGATTGTGGAACATAGCTTCGAGACCATTTAAAACCATTCCATTCAAAACCTTTGGGTTTATCTTTTAATAGAACAAAGGGTCTTAAAAGAACCGAGGCAAAAGCATTGCTTTTGAAAGCATTATTCCTAAGTAATGGAAAGTTGATGGTTTAGAAACCAACCCTTTCGAAAGCATGGAAAAGCGACTTCAAAATTTAAGGCAAAAGAACCCTTTCGAAGGCATTGATTCGAAAGGTTGAATGCGGAAGCAGGGGTTTCGACTCCATATAAAATTTCTTTAAAAGAAATAAAAATAAAAGGTGGAAACCCCTTTTGAAGTCCTTTTTTTCTAAAAAAAGGCAAATTTGACTAAGTCGAAAGCTAATTCCTTCGAACGTCTACTTTTTAAACATAAGTGATTCATAGTTAAAAATAATAGCTTCTACTCCTTCCAAAGCATGTTTTGACCCTATACCTTCCGCTAACTCAAATCCACTGCGTAGCAAGGCATTGATACCATGTGTATTGGTTTCTACTTGGTTAAAGGCGGATGTATGGGGTCGAAAGTTGGCTGCTATAAGTGGTGAAGCAGTAATCCTTTACAAAACTGAATTTTAACCTTTTAAAGTAATATCTTTCCAACTAATTTACCTTATTTGTCAACATGTAATCGGTTGCCAATTCTTTTTCAAAGTCTTTTTCTAAAAATGCTGCCGAATTTAGTAACTAACAATTTTAAAACATTTAACAAGTTGTCCATTCTCCTTTTCTAAACATATAAAACATTTAAGTCCCATATCTCAAATAATTTTATTTCTTTAATAAAATACTTAAGAAAATTCTCTAAAAATTCACATAAATCACTTTTAATATGTTTTCTGACATATTTAAATTTCTGAGCCAAAGCTAACATATAATAGCCGAAAATAATTTAAACCCAATTTAACCATTTTCTTTACTAGAAAATTCATGATAAATCCACATTAACTTAGAAAATTATAAAACTTGAAACCCATCTCTAAAACAATGTTTCTAACCTTATATAAAAAAGGCAAGCCATTTGGATATCATTTAAAAGGTTTTTCAACTCAAATCTTATTATAAAGTCTATAGGAAACAACATAATCATCAACAAGTATATATAACCATTGAAACAACCAAAACATAGCATTTTTCTTGCATAATAAATTCAGATCTCATCTTGAAATCGAAAGCAATAAAAATGAGATATAGTCTATTATTTATTTTAGCTTGATTGTTAATGAGTTTGAGATTTTCTCTAGAATTGAATTTAGTAAGCTTCCTTTCTTCCTTTTTTCCTAATGGTGGCCGGCCAAGCTTTAGGTTTTGTTTGCAAATGTTTAGAATGAATAAAGAGTGAAAGTAAGAAGGGTTTAGGGTATAAGAACTTAGTTTATTCCTATTTTGCCCTCATCTTATTCTTCTTACTTATCGCATTTTAATTCTCCTTGGCTTTAGATTAGTTAGGCACAACTACCCTATGATCATACAAATATCAATCCCTTAACCATTTACATTATTTCATTTAATTTATCTAATTAAATGTCCTATATAATATTAGTCAAAATTAGGGTCGTTACAAACTCCCCTCCTTAAAGAATTTCTCCTCGAAATTATGATAACGTACTCATAAAATCAATAATAAACGTAAGACATACCATGAAATAAGTCAGGATAAGTATCTCTAATCCCGCTCTTAGTTTCCCAAGTATAGTCTCTCTAGTCATTACCCCATTGGACTTTGACTAATCTGACCACCTTGTTCATTAGTCACATCTCATCTCTCGCAACTATATGAACTGGCTTTCTAACTATTGTCAAACTCGGTTCCACTACTAAGTCATCTAACACAGTCGGTGCTATGGTAGTCTCTAGATCTCGAATACACTTCCTTAGATGAGATATATGAAAAACATTGTTGACACATGCCAAACTGTTTGGTAACTCTAATCTACATGTGAGTTTCCTGATCCTTTCTATAATAAGAAATGGTCCAACAAAATCTCGGTGCCAATTTTCCTAATTTTCCATATCGAATTACACCTTTCATCGGTGATACCTTTATGAAAACATGATCTCCAACTTAGAATTCTAAGTCTTTCCATCTTCTATCAACGTAGCTCTTCTGCCTAGACTGAGCTTCCTTGAATGAGCTCAATCTTTTCTGCAGCTTCCCTAACCAAATTCGAACCAAGAATTAACCTATCCCTGGTCTCTAACCGAAAAATGGGAGATTTGCATAGCCTTCCATACAAAGCTTCAAACGATGCTATTCCTATACTAGTCTGACAACTGTGCTTATACAAAAACTCGACTAAATGTAAATGGTCTTCCTATGATCCCCCAAGATCTAGTACACAATTAACAAATCTTCAAGGATTTTGTTAACTCTTTCCGTTTGCCCTCCTGCCTACGGATGGTAAACGGTACTCATCTTGAGCTTGGTACCCTAAGTCTCTTGTAGCCTCTTCCGGAACTCACTAGTGAATAAGGAATCTCTATCACTTACTACACTATAGGAGTTCCATGCAGTCTAATTATAGTCTTCATGATTAATTTAGCCAAAATAGGTGTTGTCCTGGTTGACTTAACTGGAATAAAATAGGCACTCTTGATCAATCTATCCACTATAACCCATATACTTTCATTTTCTTGATTTGACCTTGGCAACCCATCAATAAAATCTATTGAGATAGAATCCTATTTCCATACTAGAACAGCTAAAGGCTGAAGCAACTCACTTGATTTCTGATGTTTAGCTTTTACTATTAACAGTTCAAAAATTACTTCACCCATAAGCCTACATCCCTCTTCATGCCTTTCCAGAAGAAACTTCATTTCATGTCTTGATACATCTTAGTTCCTCCTGGATGAATAGTGAACTTTGAACAATGGAATTCTCCAAGAATTTTCTTCCTAACGTTTCCCACATTCGGAACACATAGTCTTCCTTTCTTCTTTAACCACCCATTCTAGTCAAGTCTTAAATATTTCAAGTCATCGCTCTCTGCTCCATTCCTTAACTTTCTGATCCGTTCAACTAATTATGGATCCTCCCCTTGCTTAAAAGCAATCTTATCGATCATTACCGGTCGAACCGCTAAACTTGAAAACATAGCGGTTTCCTTATTAGACCCAGCCCCAGATCTCCATTGTATTCTGCATGTAATCAGTGCTTCCAAATCTTTCACGTCAGCCATCATTACCAATACTGCATTCTAATGTTTCTTGGTAAGTGCAGCTACAACCTTGTTTCCTCTTCCTACTATGTACTCAATACCAAAGTCATAAGCGGCTAAAAACTCTAACCACCTCTGCCATCTCATATTTAACTCCTTCCAAGAGAATAAATATCTCAATGACTTATGATCAATATCTCCACACCTTCAATGAAAAATTTACCGCAGCTGATTCCAGATCATGAGTTGGATATCTAACCTTATGGGTTCTAAGAAGTTGAAGGCAATCAATTTACCTCTTTGCATTAACGCGGCTCCTAATCTTATTCTACATGCATCCATATACACCAATAAGTCTTGATTCCCCTCTGTAACAACTAGCACATGTGCATTTGCCAATAAGTGTTTCGGCTTATGGAATGCCTCCTCACACTTATCAGACCAGACAAACTTCACATCTTTCCGAGTTAGCTTAGACCTCGGTGCCGCTATCCGTAAAAAATCCTTAATAAATTTCCGATAATAACCAGCTAATCCAAGAATACTCTTTAACTCAGTCAATGCTCGGGTCTCTTCCAACTATTCACTACCTTGATCTTAGTTGGATCTATCGACAACCCTTTTTTTCATGAAACTTCACTTTCTTCTTCCAAAAACGACACTTCAAAATTTTTGCTTTCAGTTAATGCTGCCTCAATGTCTCAAGCACCTCTCTAAGATGAACTTCATGCTCTTTTTCATCTCTAGACTATATTAAAATGTCATCTATGAATACCAATATGATGCTATCCAAGCGCTATCAGAAAACTAGTTTCATCAAATCTACAAAGAATGCTGGTGCGTTAGTTAGTCTAAACGGAATTACTAACCATTCTATGATCCATAACAGGTTCTAAACGTTGTTAATGGAATACTATCCTCAGCCACTCTAAGCTGATGGAACGTTGTTGCGAAATCCAACTGGAAAAATACTTTGGCATCACTCAATTGGTCGAACAAATTGTCAATTCTAAGTAACGAATATCGATTCTTTATCGTCTTCTCATTCAACTTACGATAATCTATAACAAACTTAACAATCCATCTGGTTTCCTTGCAAATACTGCGGCTGCTCCCTATGGCGAACTACTTGGTTTGATAAAGTTCTTATTTTCCAAATCCACCAAGTACACTTTTAACTCGCTCATCTCGGTAGGTGTGATTCTGCTTGGCAGTCTAATCAATGGTTCTACTTTCGGTACTAAATCTATCTGAAACTCAATAGTTCATTTTGGCAGTAGTCCTACTACGAGCTCAAAGACATCTACAAATTCTCTAACAACATAAACTCGATTTAACTCGTCTTCTGCCTCCATAACACCTAATAAAGCATTGTCCACAAAACTACGATTTTTTTGCAGAGAATATTATTCGATCATTACAGTCGGGGTTTCTAAATGTTATTTTCCTATTATGATAAAATATCCTACCTTCGTACTTACTTGACCAATCCATACCCAAAATAATTCCGAACCCTACGAAATCAAACACATGCAAACTGCAAGCAAATGTATGGCGTAACAATGCAAACTCTAGGTGGTCACATCTCATCCCAGGAGTCGCATATCCTCCTATCGGATTCGCAACCCTTAAGGAAATAACTAGGTATGAGGGTTCTAGGTTAAGCATATCTCCCAAACAATGAGATATAAAAGAGTGCGATGCACCAGTATCAAATAGAACTCTAACCGATACACCATGAATCAAAAGTGTACCTCCCAACATAGCTTTTCCCTTTTCCTCTATTGTTGGTCTCAAAGTAGCTAGTTCCAATGCAAACACTTTCCCCTTACCATCCTTGGTTGGCTCCTCGCACTGGTTCTTATAATGTCCAATCTGATCGCAGTTGAAATGTAATGTCCCGCCTTTTCGCACACTTTAAATCGATACACGTGCCAATTCAAACCATACGGAAGAGTGGATTGTTATAGGGTAAATAAGAAAAAAGCAGGGAAAGAAAAACACAAAATAGAATCTCACAACAGAACGATAAAATATAATAATTGAATATACAGTTCATGAAGCTGTTTTACAAAACATTTGATTATATTTATACAGTACATATCAGAGTTACACATACCATAGAATAATAATTATGCAGCGGAATACTATGGTGTAAGGGAATAATATAGTAGATAATAGTACTACAAATCTTCGTCTTCGTCCTCCAAAATAAAATCTTCAAATCCTGAAACGCTCGGACTGACCCGGGCGAATTGAAAAGACAAAACACTCGAGTCAGAACTAAAATATCTTATGTGAGTTAAATCAACAGAAATAAATATGAGTGCAGTAACTAAAGAGATGCTCGGGATTTACATCTTCTAAGGATCCGTTAAACTATTTACTATATAGTATATTTCGCTATTATAATAGTGTCTAATTGTAAAATAAACTTACTTTTAAATAGCTTAAGAAGTGACCCAATATTCCCCTTAACACAAATAATGCCAATAGTCTATACAGTGCCGTAATACCTCCTGACCGGGAGGCTACCAGAGATACTCCATAGGTACGACACAAATAGAAACTCTTAGAAGACGCTCTAGGGTAGGTGACACGGCACAACTAGGCAATGTCAGGGTAGATATACCAATTACGCATCCGAGCTAGTGGTAACGCGTAGCAGCTACTACCGCCCATCTCGAACAACACCCCCAAAAATCAAAAGCGGCCACCGAATCAATCCAAAAGTCAGAGTATAATTTCGAAGGAGTGCGTCCGATCAAAGGAATTACCTTATTGGCCCGAGAATCGCTCCTGTTTCAGCCATCATATGCCAACTCACGGGAGTCGGGTCCATGTATTTACCTCAAAGGAAACGCCGCCGCCATCCTACTTCATTCTGGAATCTCCACCACGTACATGGTTGTTAAAGTGGTTTTTGGAGTTGGCAGAGAGTATGACAACTTTCGATCCCGGTCTCTTTAACAACCAAACGTTATTATAACACCGCGGTCATTTTAAAATAATTATATTTCAAAACCAGAATAAAATACCCGTTTCAAAACCATATAAATACGATATCATTTCCGTTTTCAAAACCCAAATTAATATGATATCATTTTAATTTCAAAATATATCACTTTCAAAAATCATAGCTCTTCAAATCTATATATCTTGAAACCCATAGCTTTGAAACATAACTTCAATTACTTAAATGGTTTAAATATTAAATTACTTTAATAATAAAATAGCTTCTTTAATTTCACAAATAAATTCCAAATATAGATTTAAATCTCCAATTAAACTGTTTCAATTTCCATATATTTCAAAGCTTTAAACATTCCACCATTTCAAACGAATTCTTTGATAATTTCAAATATATAAAGTCCAATTACTATTATTTAGATTTGAAATGTTTGCTTAATAAATCAAAAATCATTTAAGTAAAACCTTTAAACTTCAAATAACTGGATATTCTTTCAATTTAATTAACTTGAGAATATTCATTTAAATTGACTTGCTATTCATTTAAACCTTCTAAACCAAAATCAAGTTATTAAATCATACCTTTTAAAATTTCAATTTATTTAAATTCAACTCAATTTTTCTTCAAGAATAATTCTTATATGCTTTCATTCAAATCAATTTCACATTTATCTTCCCACCTTACCCTCATTTAATTTATTTTAAACTCCAGGAATAAAATTTAAATAAACACTTAACCATATTATATTCTAATAAAATCAAACTTATTATTAAACTTCTTTATACTTTAAACCAAATTTATACATAGCTTAAAACCAAGAATTTTACTATATATAAAATAACCTTTATGAAATATCCGAATCAATATCTCATAAGACCATATATATATATTTCTTTTCAAAACCATAGAAAATTATTTCGAAATATTTTTATATATAGATCGCGGTGTCTGTATAAAATTTTCTATCCTATGGTCAAGTGACACGGATGTTTATTATTTCAATCCGTAAATTAAAAAAAAATTACGGTTATATATCATTTCAAACCGCAATCCCGAATGAAATGAAAATGCATAACAACTTGCAGTTTATTATGATATAAATAAACATCCATTCATCCATCATAAAATCATACATCCATTCATCAAATCATCATCCAATTCAAACAATACATCAATATATAACGAAAAATAAACAACAAGTATCAATTAGCAGTTTATATTCAATAAAAATTTAATTACTGTTTAACTGGCAGTTTATATACAATAATTAAATAAATAACAAATTTAACTGGCAGTTTATATGCAATAAATAAATAAGTAACAATTAAATTAAATAAATGCAATTTAACCGAGACGATGAATAAAAATATGACAAACAGTCATAAATAAATTTCTACTCATATCATAAATCAATTTAACAAACATAAGAAATTTTAGAAGTTGTGAGTGGGTTAAAACACTCACCTTTTTGAATTTAAATTGAATTTAAATCCAACTTAAACCCAAAAATTTGACAGTCTCCAAATTCATCCAAACCAGCGTCAAAATGTCTGGAATCCCAATACGAACCTAGTGGAGAAAACCGCGCGTAAAACAGATATCGTATGAGAAAGTTACATGCATTAGAATGATTGAAAATTGAAAATAAAATAAAAATAAAATAAAAAGGAAAACGACAGCTCACCTCCACGTCAATTCATCTTCACGCACATACCTAGCCCACTCTAACCAAAATAACCCTAGCGCCGCCACAGTTTCAACCTACCATCGCCATCTACACGGCCAACCACGTCGATCGAGACTCATCACCGCACTCCCCTTCCCGAGCCAACCTCTCCCCTTGCCTATGACGAGACGCGCGCCACGCCAGTCCATCTAGGATCGCACGAGGCCGACCACGTTTATCTCCTAATCGCGACGAAAAACCCCACTACATCGACCCATAAGCCACATAGATCTGGACTGCTCGATGCCCCTTCGCAACTGTGCCAACTGATCGTCCCCAAATCGACGATCCACCGTTGAATCGTCAGAAATTCTTATGAACGGCGGGAATTGATCTACGATTTTCGGACAAACAGTGTGACGAATGGAAAAATGAACAGTACCAAAGGATTACGCTCATTGAGAGATTCAATATATATTTTTTATGAATTTTTCTGAGGAGTTTGGGTTTTTGACTTTGATTTTGAAATGGTCCGGAATTTTGTTGTCTGCCACTAAGGAGGAGAGATAGCTGAATTGTGTACAGACAGATGAGAATGAGGGGAATTAGGATTTATAACCGGGTTTATATAGGTAGGTCAGAAATTAGAATGGATGGATAAGGTTGGATATACACGCTAACGCCAAAGTGGCCCAAAAAACCCCGCTTCGACTCCGGAATGAAATTGGGTCAACCCATATATCCAAAATAGATATTTTAAAATATTTTAAACGAAATGGAAGAGGTTTCAGGTTCAAATTGCATCGTATGAAGAAGTTATGCTAAAAACAATATTTTCAAATCGATTTCAAATTGATTTCAATTTCATTGATTTCTAAGCGTTCCGAGTCCGTACGATCAAACGACAACTCCGATCGCTACAAAACTTGAAACCCTGCAATAATTCACCGTTACGGATCCGATGAAACCGGTTTCGTCGAAATCCAAGTCAGTGGCCAAAATGGTTATTTTCCATTAATTAAAAAATTTAATAATTAATTAATAAAATTAAAATTTTAATTTCAATCTTAAAATTGACCGATTTTATCATTTTTATATTTCTCAATCAATTACAATGTTTAAAACAAATTTAAAGTTGATTAACTTATCGATTTCAGTATTTCCCCCAATTCCATTCAAATTCAGAAATTACAAATTTAATTTCCAAAATTTCTATTAAATTAAATTAACAAATCATTATTCCGTTCATTATTGTCAAATAGATGGATTTAACATTGGATTCAAAGCTATTACATTAATATTCTCATATACCATCTTCTTTTCAATTAACGTAAAATTTTAATATCCAATTCTATTTATTTGCAATAAAACCCAATTATTTAATTTTTAAATTCCAATAAATCAATTAATTATAATTTATTTCGGTGAATAAACTTGATTTAACTTCAAATCATTTTTATCTAATCAATAATTATTCAATAAACAAAGGTAACCTTTGTTTACCCTATTACACGTTAGTAAGTTCAAATTTTCATCTTTCCTTCGTACTAATTACCATATTTTCATTTTATTATTTCTACCAATATTCACGCTAATTGCATTTTACATTCTAAATAAGTTCATTTACTTGGGTTCATACTTTCCATTATATCGATTACTATATTATGAATGAATTTACACTTCCAATTATTTCATTATTACATTCACACCTTCCGTTATAAACTTCATTAAAATAGTAAAGATTTCCTAATTTGATTTATAAGGCCAATTAAATATAACAATCGTTACCATTAACTTTATAATAAAATTAATTTTATTAATTTCACTAATTATTACGATTGCTTGCGTAACACTGAATTCATCCAATTACCATTTATTATACTAATTCATTTATTTATACAACACCTGTTACTTACATTCAAATAAATTAATAAATCTTGATTTACAATCTTTACATCAACCAATAGTCATATTATAAAAAAAATTATCATTATTTCCGATTAGTACTTTAATTTACAGTAACCAACGTTAAATTTAGATTTATTTACTTCTTATGAAAAATTTCACGTTTCTATTTATTTATTACATAGATCACAAGTTTACATCCCTTTATACTATCTTATGAAAACAATATCCATTTCTAATACTTATTTGCATTTATTGGAATCAAATTTCCAAATTTTCTAGATACAATAAATTATAACCTTACATTTATTTCAATTAAATGGGATTGCGCTAAATTAATCATTCATTGACTTACACTAACATAATTGCATTAATTTACATTCAGTTACAAATAAATCAATATATTATTTCACACATAAATACACTGATTGCATTTGTTTATACTATATTCCATTTAAAACTAAGTCGTAACATTTTAATTATTATATTAAATTGGAATGTTCATTCAAGTTCATAAATTATTAACTTGCAATAACGTACTTCATTAAATTTACATCCAATTTCTGTTAACCATGTTTTATTACATTAATCAATTCAATACTTTCCTTTATTTCTCAGATACAATTACATCCGGGTAAAATCTTTTCACTACTTTCATTCATTAGATTTCTATTCAAATTTCAATTTCTTGCAATAACTCATTTATTACAAATTTGCATACCAAAAATTTAGGTTCCAATAAATAGGATTTGTTCAATTCAACCTTTTTAATTAAGTCTGTTTTAATCAATATAATATTTCATTAATTCTTAACATTTACTTCATTACAAATTATAACAATTATATTTCTTTATAAATTTGATTCCAAAATCTTATTAATATGACAAATTTAACTAATGAAATTCACTGGTCGTTACATGAAACATCTTACTCCTTTCTTATTAGCAACTTTCTTCCCTTTACCTTTCCGACATTCATGGGCACTTATAGCAGATAACTTCTGCCTTTCCCTTCTTAGCAGCTCCACTCTTCTAAGCTCCCTTTCTTATGGAAAAACTTCCTCTTTTGGTTCTTCCCTCCTTGAGCTCCCCTGCCTTGTTACCCTTAAGATAACCAAGCATTTCTTCTTGCCTTATAGCCATCTCAACAATTACATCGCATGGATCTCTAATATGCATTAATGTGGTCTTAGCAAGCTTAGGCTTCAACCCATAGATAAATTTCTCATTCCTTTTGATAACAGTAATCATTGTAGCATATTCGTACCTTGATAGCTCCTCAATTCTTGTTGCATACTTAAGCATTATCATATCTCCCTGCTCTTACTAAGTAAAATTCCTAAGCAGAGTTGACTTAGCAATCTCCATCATAAATCTTTCTTCAAACCTCCTTTTGAACTCATCCCAAGTCATGGTCTCCTCATTAACTCCTACCATAACACTGATCGACCAGTACAACGCTTCTCCTTGTAATTGTCTATAAGAAGATCTCCTTTTATACTTATCATTGAGTTCCAAACCAGCAAAAATCCTCTCGTAACGAAGTAACCAATTCTCCACTTCAATTGCGTCCATATCCCGATTGACGGTTTTCCTCCCAGCCTGGCATAATCTCTACTCAACAGCATAATTATTGACCACTGGGGTTTCTTGATTTCCTTCTTCAGCATTTCCTCCAACTAAACTCGCAGCAACTCCAGCCTGCATCATGTTAATGAAGAACCGATACATAACTCCTATATCAACTAGCAACATTCCAACAACCGCATTAGCTGCTTGTGTCTGACCTAGATTCCTTCTAGTGTTTGGTATGGCATTCCCATTCATTGTGGTGTTTTCCCCACCAATGTTAACTCTTCCACTCTTAGCTTCCATATCTTACGTCCATAAAATCTGCACTCAATCCATTGTAAGATACGGAAGAATAGCCTAAAAGAGATGGGAGAATAGAGATAAAGCGTATGCTTATATATAGCAAATACAAGCATATTACCATAGCGTTCTCCCATACCCTAATCTTTTCTATGATTCCTTAGGATTATGTATTCAAAATCATTTTAATTTTGAAATGTCTTTTAATTTTTTCATAAACCTACGCTCTGATACCAAGTTGTAACATCCCCTATCTTGAGGCCCGAAACTAAGCGCTATAGATGCTGCAGTCATCCATAGTATTAACTTCCGATGACAAACTACAGTAATGTTAATGGTATCCATAATATCAGAAGCACATGAATATGAAATAAAATCAGCATAGATTTCAAAAAAGCTTTTCTGATTACATTTCAAATCAATATTTCATATTCATATACATAATCCAAAAATGATTCTCATGTTTTAATCAAATATAATTGTTACAAATTACGCCAAGAGCAACATATAAAGATGCTCCTTTGGATGATCAGAGTACTAAATAGTCATATCAGCCTTAAATACATCACATCGGAAATAAAACTAATTACTCCTATATAGCTAACTTTGCAACCAACACGTCTTCAGAGGCTTATCCGTCCGCCTACTATGCCTGTAAAACATTAACTCTCAACCTACTCAAATTAAATTTTGAACACCCAAGAGTTTAAGGGGAAAACATAAACTTCGAGTCAAACATAAAGCCTGGTGGAAATAATACTACTACATCTCGATTTAGTTATATTAAGTGAGACCACGCCGCTTAGCAGAACGTGTTTCCCCTCAATAATATCCCTTTTAAAACATATCTTTTTCAAATTAGAATCCTACAATCAAACCGATTAAAGCAATAATAGTAATATCATATATGCACATAAATCAGGTAATTAGTGGACTATCTGTCTAGACAATGTAGTTTTGTTTGGCTAACTACTAACTATTGGTTGACTCCGGCCAACCGGGCAAAATAAATAATCTAGCTTCTGTTATACACTTTTGGATGGTCTGTCCTTAACTTATTTTCTTAGGGTCAACTAATCCTAATGGTTTTATACGCTCAGCAGTAACCTATCTTTCTCTCTATATTATTTTCTATGTGTAACATCATTTTAGTCTTACCTGTGACAAAAGCTCTACACAATGGAATTTTGGACTTATATTAGCTAGGGGCAAATAGCTAAAGTATAAGGGACGACCTTTTACAAGTCCCATTAGGTATTCTAATATCCGAGTCATTTATTTCGGGTTACTACCCCATCAAGTTTTCCTTAAAAACATTTCTTTCAAATTGATTTAACCTTTTTAATCATACTTAAATAAGGAAAATAAATTTTTTGCTTTACTAAAATATCTTTGCCATGATATATGCTTTGCATAGAACAATGTTGATGAAAACCTAAATCAATAGGGTTATCTATCCCTTTAAACAAGCTAAAGCCCTCCTTTAACTTAGAAACATTAGGTTTTGAATCCAAAGTATCACCTTCGAAACCCTTGTTTAAAAACTTTAAACAGCCCCTTTCGAATCCATTGAAAGTACCCCTTTCAAAATAGGTTAACTACTTTACCTTGAAACACTAGGACAAAAGGCCAAAGAGTACCTTTTGAAACCTTTAAAATAAACCTTTCGAAATCATTGAAAAAACCTTAGACATCCTGTTTCTTAAAACACTTTCAACTTGCCTTTCGAAAGCATTGGAAACCTTCCATTCAAATACTAAAAGTAAACCTTTCGAAAACATTGAGCGTAACGACCCAATATTTTCAACCATTCGCATCCGCACATGCCGAACTTGAATTGCTCAAAATATCAGATTGTTAATTTAAATTTGGCAAAACTCAACATATACAGTAAATAAACCAATCACAAAATCACAGACATAAAGTAATATAATACAACGGAATAGATAAATAGTAGTTCATGAAGCTACTATATAAACATCATAGTTAGATATAAAATATAGCAGAATATCTCAAATACAGTGAAGTCTCGAATACAACCAGATGACATCTCTGAACAAATCAACTGGAAAACCTGAAATCTAATCGATAGTTGAATCTTCAAGCGAAGGTCCAAACTCCAAAGGCGAGTCTCAAACGCTGTATCACTGGGTCTAACCCGAGCGTAAAGCAAAACACAAAACAGTCGAGTCAGGATTAAAATTCTTATAATAATAAATCCAACTCAAGTGAAATATCAACTAAAATACAAGTAACTTAGAGGATGTATGGGATACCAATACTCTAAGGATCCATGGAACTGTCTACAATGTAGAAATATACGCTATTAATAACCTAAAGTCATTATAACTCCGTGGTCATTTCAAAATAATTTATACATCAAAACCAAATATCATTTCCATTTCAAATAAATATATTTCCAAATCATAGCAATTTCAAAAACTAAACTGATAATTTCATATATATCTCTTTTTAACTTCTTATTATTTAATTTTGAAATATTCACTTAATAGATCCATCATCATTTAAATAACCTTAAGTTACATTTTTCCACATATTTCCTTCAATTTATTTAAACGTATATAATGCATGTTTATTTAAAAATATGTATATACATACATACATATATATATGTATGTATGTATATATGTGTGTATATATATATATATATATTTAAAAAAATCAATTTTAAACCCATAATTTCAAATCGATAACTAATTTAAATGCAAATAAAATTCCCATGTATAAAATTTAAAACCCATATACTCATTTACATATACACACACGAATATATACATACCATCTCCTATATATATAACTTCCTTGTCTGACATATGCTTTATATATATATATATATATAACAGCCAATGAAACCGTACATATAATAAAATACAGTTACAACAAATATTTAAAGTACTAAGATATGCTTTAGAGAAATAATATAGTAAGATATAACCATACCTGTAACTTATATAATTGGCTTAAGTAAAATTTAATACTTTGATACACATACTATAGCTTTTATAACTAAACTGTATTGACATATATTGCGACTATATATATTTGTAATATACGCACAGACTATATAGATGAAATATATATATATACATATATATATATATATATAAAATCAACTCTTTAACTAATATATTTCCATAAAATATATGTACTATAACTCTGAATATAATGTTGATATATTACAACTATGTATATATTAATAGAAATGAGCTGTTATACTATAATATATATCTATAATGAAATCCAAGTGTATAGATATTCACATTATATTTAAAGCGTGATATATTTAAATCAAAGTACATATGGTCAATGATCCAAACTAATATACTTTGTACACATTTAAATAAGATTTGATACCACAAAACACTAAACCGATTATAAATAAATAAAGTTACTATATTATTTTATAAATATATAAGCAATAGGCGAATGCAACTATATGCAAATTTACTTCATTATAGCTTACTCTATTTATATCTACATAAACAAACATGAGTATATAATTTATATATACCGTTGTATACAACCTACATACATACATACATACATACATACATACATACATACATACATACATACATACATACATACATACATACATACATATATATATATCTCCAGATCAATGTTTTAAAAATTTAATCTAAATTTATATAAACAAATTAGATAAATATATAATATCCATATAAAACCATGCAACAGATAAGATATCTAATACTATTATAACTTATACGCAATAGACAATCGTACATATTTATATTTAACAGTTTAGAAGTCGTTTCAAACATATATCACTACTTACATGCACTAAACCAACCCCATACAAAAATATATATATAACTTCTGCATATATCAAAATAAAACCCAATACAAACCTCTTCATAAATATACGAGCAAGTACACGAGCGGAAGGGTGAGAACTAGAGGTTGGCTATGGGTAGATGGCACCGTCAAGGAGGAGGCGAAGTCGACTGACGTGGCATGGTTAAGGGGAAAGGTAGGCGGAGAAGAGAGTGAGGACATGGCTCGGCAGAGGAGGTGGGAAGAGGAACAAGGCACATGCTCGGGTACGGCTGGAGTTGCGCAGGTGAAAGAAGAGAGGGCGGAGAAGGGAAAAAGGGGAGAGGAGATAAAAGGAAAAGGAGAGGAACAGTAAAAATTTATGGAGAGGAATGAGAGCAGAAGTTTGTAGAGGAAGATGAGCTGGCTTATATAAAGGGCAAGCAACAGGTTAAAAGATGAACATGCAACAGATAAAGGAATGTTTCTGAACAACAGAGCGAACAGGGGATAGGAAACGGATCATCATTTATTTTTATAACAGAAGGAAGGGCGAAATAAACGTTCCATCGTAAATATAGATATAAATTCAAAATCCAAAGAAAAGTACAGCTGTCTATAGATTCAGAAAAACTTATTAAAGCAATTTATCATATTGCCTGAGCTTCACGTATTTGAAATGGCATGGGAAGCTAACGGTCACAATTTAGGGTACCGATACGACGTACCGTTTCATCATTTCCATCACGTACCGCTCCTCTAAATACATAAATAAATATACCTCAGAGATCAGCATATCGAGACGATCAAAATTATCAGTGGTACGACCATTGTATCAAAAGTCGATAATCGGTATCAATATACGTTGCTAATCCTTACAAAAAATCCAAACGGAGCTAGAAACGTCCAAATTTCACGAAACGAATTTCGCAGTCTTATTCAGAGTGTTCTAAATAAATTTTCTGATGTTGACATATTTAGGTTTCAGAATACTTTTAAATTCAACTGTTATTAACTGATTTAAATTGAAATAAAGTTTCACAATAAAATAAACTTCAATATTATGAGATGAAATTTTACCAGTTTCCATTGTTAAAATAGACGTATTCCAAATATTAAATTTCTATTTTCAAATTTTATTGTTTAAAATTTCACAAAATTTCAATTAATTTAATAAATAAAACCTTTAAAATTTACAGTTGTTACATTGAGGATTCTCTCTTTCGATACCTTCACTATATATCTTTAGAAAGCATTAAAGTCCTTTACTTAAAATAAACCTTTCGAAAGCGCTAGGTTCTGGTAAAAGTTTGTGGAACATAGTTTGAAAAAATTAAAAACCATTCCTTTCGAAACCATTGCGTTTATCTTTTAATAGAACAAAGGGTCTTAAAAGAAATGGCGCGAAAGCATTGCTTTCGAAAGCATTATTCCTTTGTAAAAGAAATTGGACAGTTTCAAAACCAACCCTTTCGAAAGCATGGAGAAGCGGGTTCAAAGTTTAAGGCAAACAAACCCTTTCGAAGACATTGATTCGAAATGTTGAATGCGGTAGCAAGGGTTTCGACCCCATCGAAAGTTTTTTTTTAAAAAAAGAATATAAAAGGTGGCAAACACTTTCGAAAGCCCTTTTTCTTCTAAAACAAAGGTATATTTGACTAAGTCGAAAGCTAATTCCTTTGAAAGCCTCCTTTTTAAACATAAGTGATTTATAGTTAATAATAGTAGTTTCTACCACTTCGAAAGCCTGTTTCGACTCTATACCTTCTTCCTAACTCCAATTCCTTACGCGCCGAGGCATTGATACCATGTGTATTAGTTTCGACTTGGTTAGAGGTGGATGTACGGGGTTGAAAGGTGCTGTGATAAGTGGCGAATCAGTAATACAAAACTGATTTTTAACCATTTAAAGTAATATCTTTCCAGCTAACTTACCTTATTTGTCGACATATAATTGGTTGCCAATTCTTTTTCAAAGTTTTTTCTAAAAGTGCTGCCGAAATCAATAATTAACAATTATAAAATATTTAACAAATTGCCCATTCTCCTTTTCAACACATATAAAACATTTGAGCCTCATACTTTAAATAATTTTATATCTTTAAAAATGTACTTAGGAAAATTCATCAAAAATTCCCATAAATCACTTTTAATATGTTTTCTAACATATTTAAATTTCTAAACCAAAGCTAATATATAATAGCCGAAAATAATTTAAACCCAATTTAAACATTTTCGTTACTAGAAAATTCATAATAAATCCACATTAAGTCAAAAAATTATGAAACTTGAAACTCGTCTCTAAAATAATGTTTCTGATCTTATAAAAAAAACATAGGCCATTTGAATGTCATTTAATAGATTTTCAACTCAAACCTTACCACAAAATCTATATGAAACAACATAAATCATCAAAAAGCATATGTAGCCATTTAAACAATCAAAATATGATATTTTTCTTGCAAAATAAATTTGGATCTCATCTAGAAACCGAAAGCAATAAAAATGAGATGTAATCTATTATTCATCTTAGCTAGATTTTTAAGGAGTTTGAGATTTGCTCTTAAATTGATTTGATTAAGCTTCCTTCATTAATTCTTACTTATCTTCCTTTTTTCTCCTAATGGTGGCCGACCAAGCTTTAAGTTTTGTTTGCAAATGTTTAGAATGAATAAGGAGTGAAAGTAAGAAGGGTTTAGGGTATAAGAACTTAGTTTATTCCTATTTTTCTCTCATCTTCTTCTTCTTACTTATTGCATTTTAATTCTCTTTAGCTTTAGATTAATTAGGCACGGCTATCCTATGATCATACAAATCTCAATCCCTTAACCATTTACATTATTTCATTTAATTTATCTAACTAAATATCCTAAATAATGTTAGTTAAAACTAAGGTCGTTACAAAATCGCTCTAACCCCTTCGAAAGCATACCTTCGACGCAGTCCCTTCTTCCTTTTCCAATACACCACGTATCAATTGGTTGATTCCATGTGCATTGGTTTCGAATGAGTGCGAAAGGCCTACTGGGCATGGTGATGAAAGCTAACAATGGAAGTGGCGAAGTTGTAATTCGAAACAAAACTGGTTTTATCCATTTCAAAGTAATTCCTTTTCAACTAACTTGTCTAATTTGTCAAAATATGATCAGTTTCCAATTTTTTATCAATATTCTTTTCTAAGAAGGTCGTCGAATTCAAAATTAACAATTGGAAATAATTAACAAATAAGCCATTTCCCTTAACGAAATAAATAAAATATTTAAGTTATCTAAATTAAATAATTTATTAATCATAGTAATATACTAAGGATTCCCAAAAATCACAATAATTCACTTTGAATATGTTTTGTAACACATTTAAATTTCCAACCCAATAATATTATTTAATTGCCTTAAGCAATTTAAATCCGAAAATTTTATTTTCTCTCTTTGAAAATCCATAATAAATCCATAAGTACTTGGAAAATTATGAAACTTGAAATGCACTTCTAAAATAATGTTTTTGACCATATATCAAAAATGCATATCATATGGATGTCATTTAATAGGTTTTTCAATCTAGACTTATCATAAAATCTATATGAACAATATAAATCACCAACAACCATATATCACTTAAACAAAAACAACATGGCATATAACTTGCAAAAATAATTCAGGTATAATTTGAAACCGAAATCAATATCAAAAATGAGATGTAAGTTAATTGTTAACCTTAGCTTTATGTTAAGAAGGTTGAGATTTTCCCTTAGATTGATTTTCTTAAGCTTTTTTCTTGCATCCTAGATTTTCTTCTCCTTAAATCTTTAATGGTTCTGGCAAAGCTCAATAGGGTTTTAGGTTTTTTTGCTTGTGGATGTTAAAATGAATAAGGAATGAAGAATAGAAGAGTTTAGGGTGTAGGAGCAAAGGCTATTCCTACTTTACCCTTACCATATTCCTTACACTTACTTATTTTTATTCTCTTTTGCTAATGCATTCATTAAGGCATGGCTCCTTCTAAATTAATAAATCTCAATCCCTTAACTATCTACATTATTGTATTAATTTATCTAATTAAATGTTATAATAAATGTTAGTCAGAATTGAAGTCATTACATAGTGTCTTCTCAAGACCTCCAAAACAATCATCAATCATGTCTCATGCTCCTCTTTCGTCTATAGGTAGACGAAAGTATCGTCAACAAGCACAAACATGAACCTACTCAAAGTGATTTCTCGAACCATGGTCCAAGAAATCAACAAATCATGTCGAGTCATTGATTAGCTCGAATGGCATAACCAACCAATCAAAAATCAAAGTAGCTTAGGAAACATAGTGATCGACATACTCTCTCTAGCCACTCATAGTGGATGAAATCCCATCGTAAGATCCAACTGAGAGGACACCCTCGTGCTATAGAGTTGATCGAACAAGCCATCAATAAATGAGAGTGGATACTTGTTTGTCAACTCACTCAGTCATGATAATCAACGAACGACCCCAAAGAGCCATCCTTCCTAGTAGCGAAAAATATAGGTGCATCCCACTAAAATGTGCTCCTATGAATGAACAGTTGCCTCACATCTGCTCACGCCTTTATTTTCCTTTTCTCTTTGGGGATCATCTATAAAGGCATAACTACTGGTCAAGCACCTCTAACCAGATCGATACTATGTTATGGTAATCCGGTCACCTCATTGAATGTATTCGAACAGTCTCTAGCTACAGGAACAGGTGACAACCCATCATATAGGATATCAAGTGAATATAGAAAGCTAACCATCACCACATCATTAGAAAGGAGGCCAAACACTACCGTTCGCTCATTATATATCTCTATCATCCCCTCCAGCCTCTTACGAACCACCACTATTTGTACCCCTCCAGCTAGTAAATTTCTATACTCTAATACTAAACCTAATTAAATCTAAAGCAAACAACCACAACAAACAAACAAACATCCATGACTCGTTGAGGTAAGGTTTCAATAAACCATGTATAAGCTAAATGTTGACAAACCATGTGATAACACTTCCCTATTTTGAGGCACGAAACTAAGCGCTACCAATGTTGCAATCATCCACATTATTAATTTTTGTTGAAAAAACATGGTATGTTACACAATTATAATCTAGCTAAGCCCCCAATAAGATCCGTCATAATATAAAGGTTGGTCAACAATTTAAATTCCGATTAACTATTTCAGATCCCAATTCCAATTTATCTATCAATCACTAGATATGAAAGAATATGAAACCTCAGTGTCAAAAAAACACGCATGGAAATGCCATAAATGGAAAGCATACTCTTGGTAATAATGCACTTCCCCTTCTCTTCTATCGATGGAGTGCCTAACGAAATTTAAACAAAATTCAACGCATATGCTTCCATTATGTGCCCCTACCTAACTTATTCGAGATAATTCTTCTATACTGGATTTAGGCTCTCACATCATAAAGCGTTTTCGATGAACTTCTCAAAACTCTCGTTAATATGAAGCTGATTACTCAACCCAATGATAAAATCTTCATTCATTCTGAGTGGATTATCAATGGAAGATAGACCATACTTCAACAGCACATCGAACTCGTCCATATACTCCATCACAGACACATTGCCTTACTTTAAGTTGGCGAACTTCCTAAACAAAATCGACCTTTGAAAAGTTGAAATAAATTTATCTTAGAAACGAACTATGAACTAATCTCAAGTAAAATGTTACTCGAGAATTGAAGCTACAAGGACAATCCATTTGTTCACTGTTCGTCCCTGGAGTCATCTAAGGTTGATTACTAACTTACGGTGTCATTTAACTCCAAGTCATTGAAGATCCTTTCACAAATATCATCCCATTTTGCAGCTCAGTAGTCAATTCCATTCTAAGGAACTGTCTGCCTCCTAGACTCAAATGGTCTTTATATAGCTTGGAAATTTTGACTTTAGGTGTTTACACTTAAGCACCAAAATAATTTGGAGAAACATGGGCATTCCAAAAAATGATTTGCACCATTATTGTGAACTTATTCGGTAAAAAGGTTGGTGGTCCCTAATTTTGCTCACTTCTTAACTTCGGAGATAGAGGCAATAATAGAATTTCTCATATGCCGGATCATTCCTAATCTATGATGAGGATGACCAGTCTCTCATAGAGTAAAACCGCATCAATAGTGGTCGTGTGTGCAATACAACTTATATATTATATATACTAATATAGTTTTTGAAGACCAAAATGCATAACAAATACGTACTCTCTCGTATGTAGGTATACTCTGGATCCAGTCTAAGGTGACAACTCCTGCCCAATCTTTACTGGATCATGGTATCAACTCAGGTTAATCACGTAACCTAAGCTTTGTGATGTGCATGTAAAAATGTATATTTTTACTCGCACACTTAATATTATTTTAGTAAAATAAATTTCATAATTGGGTGTTTTTACATGCTTAAAACCAAATTCCAAAAATTTCTTTCAAGTCGTCATTCATGCTTCAACATGGGATAAAACGTTAATTTCTATGCGCGCGAATTAATTTTGGAAAAACTACTTGCACATTTGAATTTGTTTTGTAGGAATTTGGATTGAACTTGGAAGTGGTTCATGTATGTATGCATGCACAAGTGAAGGAAGAAAAAGGAATGAAGAACTAAAAGAAATCATGCATCATGGAGGAGCCCACCTACACACTAATCATGAATCACAGTTAAGAGCTAATGCACATGTTAATGAGAATTAAACGTACATGCACATTTAATGAAGGATTAATTTTATGCTGATGATAATTTGGAGGCCAAACTACCTCAAGGGCACTTTATAGAGTTCCCTAAATTGGATTAGGGTTTTAGTCATGTATAAATAACCCTATTATGTTTATGTATTGGAGTTTTTAATCTTCTTATCATAATATATGAGTTGTAGCCACAAAATTACATGAGAAATATAATGGCTTCCTAAGCCTCTTCTTCTTTGTTCTTACATGCTTTTATTTTATTTTATGCTCGTTTATATTTACATGCCCTCTTTCCTTTTATGTTAGTAGATTAGATTTAATTTATGCAAGTAGTTTAGTTCACTTTTTATTTTAATTAGCTTGCTGTTCTATTTTACAATTTGCATGTGTTGAAATGATAACATAAATGAGAAGTTAAACACCTTTAATTTCTGGGTGACGAAGCTCTCTCAAATTATATAAATCCAACATATTTTATTATTTATGATCTCTTTTTATGCTTCATGGATGGTTAGTTGTTTATGTAAGTTTATTATTGAATTTGATAGCCTATGCTATTTATCACAAATAAGCAATTCTTACTCAGATATAAACACAATTTACATTAACTCTAACTAAGTGATTTTGATCATGAAATTAAAATAGAATCAAAATTTTATGATCTATGTCACTAGTCAAAAATAGTAAATAGATTATGCTTAAAATAATTTTTTTTTAAGTTTTATATTCAGTTTCATGACATTTAACAAAGTGGTTTTAGTTGTTGTATTAAAGTTTGATGGTTTAAGTTATGTTAATTAATAACATAAATAGACCATACTTATGATAAATACATCACCAGTTCTACTTAGATTAAAATAAGAGATCATAGATCGATTTTGTGTTGATTTATGTGAGAGCATGAGAGTGGATTTGCTTTAAATTGTCTTTTAGTCTCATAGTTTATTTCAGTTTTGCTCTGACCTAACTTTTACATATTTTCTAATTCAAAAAAAACATCAAAGCTTGGGTTAATTTGATTGATTAGAAAATAAAATTAATTCATTTTCCTGCGGATCGACCTGTACTCTCCATGTACTAAAATTGTACGCCGTGCATTTGTGGTTCTTTTTTTACAATTTTACAGCGATTTTCTAACCGATAGAAAATTCATCGTCTATCAATTTTTTGGCTCCATTGCCGGGATTTGAAATTTAATTTTAATTTACTCTTCGGGTTATTCTTGTTTGATTTTGTTGCGTATTAATTTTGTGTGTTGAATTGAATTTACAAAAAAGAATATGTTGTGTTGTGTGTTTGTTGCTTTGTTTGCGCTTTCATTTGATTTGTGTGCCTGTTGTTTTTTTATTTTGCATTTGCATTGATAAAAAATATACAATTTCATTTCAAAAATAATAATATTATATTCCTTTTCATTTTTGCGTTACATTTACGAATTTCTTTTTTACAAAACTGTTTCAGCCATCACTACTACCTTCCTCCAACACTTGAAACCATCTCATCTCTATGCACTGTGCACTATTAACTTCTACAACACATTGTGCATTTCTAACCTTCCCAAACAATCACCACTTAATCACTCACAACCACTTCATACAATCAAAACTACTACCAACATTCCTCCTCCAACCAACAAACTACCTTCATTGTCAAACCATCATCCAACAACAGTTCATCGCCCAACCTACTACATCACCATACAGTCAATTTCCTCTGCACTATTTAACTGCAATATGCCCACACTTATACCAAATATTGCACCTCTGTTCACATTACTTACTACAAACAACTGCTTCAGTGCCAAAAACCATGCATTGCCCCTGCTGTGCACATCACCATCCCGACCAACCAATTTATTGCCTTCAACATCCCTCATCTCTGCCAACTGCCTCAACATCATCCCTTATACCACTCACTGCCTTGCTTCAAGCAACCATAACCCTTACATATAACAACTTTCAACTACACCATACCACCACAAACCATATACTTGCACGTATATAACCTGCACACTTTCTACTGCTGTTGCATCATCCTTACTGCCTACTACCTCCTCTGCACCACACTGCCTCAGCAACATCCACTACTCTGCAACCTTCTGTTAGAAATTAATAAGTGGCTAAAGTGAGGGAAACAATGTCCCACATCGGGGAATACACATCCCAATTCCACCTTATATACTAAGGCTCAGTAAGTGATATTAAAAGAAAATGAGGAGAAGGAATGGATCATGCATGAAGGCTTTCATATATATTAATAGGTCAAAGATAAGGGCCTTGGGCCTTGGGGCTCTTGGGGTCTTGTGATTGAATGGGCCTCCAGGCTGCACTCTGGCTCGCTGCACTGAACCGTTTAATTTTAAACTTGAAATTCGGTCGTTAGGCCCAGACGGGCGCGCGCGGGTCTGTTGGTTTAAAGGGTCGCAACCTTTCCAACAGTCACACCCGTGAAAAAAAACAATTTTTTTTCCTTCTCTTCTTCTTCCTCCTCTTTTATCAAATATTTACATTCTTTCTTGCGTTCGTCGTACTCTGTGATTGCTGCGCTGCATCGCATAGAGGTCCGTTTCAGGTTTGGGAAGCGATTGCTCTACAACCGAAAGCGCCGTAGCGGGAGCAATTTCATTTCAAGCCAATAGTTCTACACAGGATTCGGACATTCTAATCGGTACTTCTATTTTTACCGTTTATTTTTAAACTTGAAATTCGGTCGTTAGGCCCAGACGGGCGCGCGCGGGTCTGTTGGTTTAAAGGGTCGCAACCTTTCCAACAGTCAACCCGTGAAAAAAAACAATTTTTTTCCTTCTCTTCTTCTTCCTCCTCTTTTATGAAATATTTACATTCTTTCTTGCGTTCGTCGTACTCTGTGATTGCTGCGCTGCATCGCATAGAGGTCCGTTTCAGGTTTGGGAAGCGATTGCTCTACAACCGAAAGCGCCGTAGCGGGAGCAATTTCATTTCAAGCCAATAGTTCTACACAGGATTCGGACATTCTAATCGGTACTTCTATTTTTATTCAGACCATCTTCCTGTTATTCCATTGCATACATATTGCAACGCTTTGCTGCTGTTGCAATTGTGTATAGAACAACATCAGTATTTGAACATTTCTGTTTATAGTTCTGCAACACTATTTGAAATGGTTTGCTGCCGTTTCTACTATATATTTGCTAACAATCTTGAAACGAAATTGGCTTGTTGTTTGTATTTGCAGACGAAAATGTCGCAAGATAACAACAACAAATCTGCACCAACAACGAGTGTGCAACCATCTGCGTCTCCGGTTCCACAACCTGTCATGTACACACACGGCGAACGACCGGAAAAATTTAATGGGCAAGACTTTGAACGTTGGCAATAGAAAATGCTATTCTACTTAACAGCATTGGGTCTAGCCAAATACCTTTCTGAGGATCCACCACATGTTGATGAACTTGAACCTGACGCCACCAAGGTCGAGGCACTTACGGCATGGAAAAATTCTGATTTCATCTGTAAGAACTAGATTCTCAATGGATAGGAAAACGGTTTATACAATGTATATTGCACCGTCCAGACTGTAAAAACCCTCTGGTTGTCACTAGAAAAGAAATATAAGACTGAAGATGCTGGAATGAAAAAGTTCATTGTAGGGAAGTTTCTTGACTTCAAGATGGTGGATTCCAAAATAGCCGTCAGTCAGATTCAGGAGCTCCAAGTGATCATTCATGAGAATCACGACGAAAAGATGATGTTGAGTGAGTCATTCCAAGTCGCTGCCGCTATAGAAAAGTTGCCTCCATCATGGAAGGATTTCAAGAACTATTTGAAGCACAAGCGCAAGGAAATGACTATAAAGGATCTGGTTGTTCGTCTACGAATTGAAGAGGACAATAAAAGGTCGGAGAAAAAGGCAACCAATTCAATACAGGCAAAGGCAAATGTTGTTGAGGATGAAAAGACTAATAAAAGGAAACGCGAAAATAATCCTAGGGCAAAGAAACAAAAGAAGTTTCAAGGAAATTGCCATAATTGTGGAAAGAATGGTCATAAAGCAGCCATGTGTCGTGCACCCAAAAAGAAGAAATAAGAAGCGAATGTGGCAGAAATTCAGATGGTGTCACTGATATGGATTTATGTGCAGTTGTTTCTGAATGCAACCTTGTTGGTAATAACAAAGAGTAGTTTTTAGACACAGGAGCCACTCGTCATATATGTGCCAATAAGTGGATGTTTACAACCTACAAACCTGCCACTGATAATGAGCAACTATTCATGGGCAACTCATCTGCATCAAGGGTTGAAGGCAAGGGAAAGGTTGTACTGAAATTAACTTCTGGAAAGGAACTTACATTAAGTTACGTTCTCCACGTTCCAGAAATCCGCAAGAACCTGATTTCAGGATCGTTGCTTAGCAAACATGGCTTCAAACTAACCTTTGTTGCTGACAAGTTTGTAATGTCAAAGAACGGAGTGTATGTAAGAAGAGGTTATGTGTGTGATGGTTTATTTAAAGCCAATGTAACCCCCGTTGTACCAAACAGTGATATAAATAAAAGTGAATCTTCTGCTTATATTGTTGACTCTTCTAACATATGGCATTCTAGATTAGGGCATGTAAACTTTGATACATTGCGGAAACTAATTAATCTAGATTTTATACCAAAATGCAACATAGACCCTAACTATAAGTGTCAAGTCTGTGCAGAAGCAAAAATAACAAGAACCTCGTTCCATCATGTTGAACGAGAAACTGAACCTCTAGACCTAATACATACAGACGTGTGCGATTTGAAAATGTGTCAAACTAGAGGTGGAAAAAGGTACTTTATTACCTTTATTGATGACTGTACCAGGTACTGTCATGTATACCTCCTTAGAAGCAAAAATGAAGCATTCGATATGTTTAAACAGTATACGACGAAAGTTGAGAATCAACTCAACAAGAAAATAAAAGCTTTGAGAAGTGATAGAGGAGGAGAGTACGAGTCCCCATTTGAGGAATTCTGTGCTGAGCATGGAATTATACACCAAGCTACAGCCCCGTATTCGCCTCAATCCAACGGCATAGCCGAACGGAAAAATAGAACACTTAAAGAAATGATGAATGCCTTACTAATTAGTTCTGGCCTGCCAGATAACTTCTGGGGAGAAGCTATTATTTTGGCAAATCATATTTTAAATAAAATATCTAGAAAGAAAATATCCAAATCTCCCCACGAACTTTGGAAAAATAGACCACCATCCTATAAATACTTGAAAGTGTGGGGTTGTCTGGCCAAAGTAGAAATACCAAAACCGAAAAAGGTCAAAATTGGACCAAAAACTATAGATTGCATATTCATTGGATATGCTCATAATAGTAGTGCATATCGATTTTTGGTGTACAAATCTGAAATTGATGACATTCATGAAAACACCATTATCGAGTCTCGAAATGCCAGATTTTTTGAACATGTTTTTCCTCTTAAAAACTCGATTGAAATTATTGTTCAAAAGAGACCAAGGGATACTGATACTCCTGAGGATAATATTGATCAAACCACGTTTGAAAGGAATGTTGAATCAGAGATAGAGGAACCAAGAAGGAGCAAACGACAAAGGACCTCTAAAACCTTTGGACCGGATTTCTATGCATATATGATAGAAAAGGAACCTCTAACTTATTAACAAGCAATGTCATCTCCCGATGCTCCTTACTAGAAGGAGGCCGTCAACAGTGAAATAGAATCTATTTTACAAAACCATACATGGGAACTAGTAGATCTACCCAAAGGATCAAAACCACTAGGTTATAAATGGATATTCAAGAAAAAACTAAAGGCCGACGGCTCAATCGACAAGTATAAAGCAGGACTTGTAATAAAAGGATTTAGACAAAAGGAAGATCTAGATTACTTTGATACATACTCACCAATAACTAGAATCATATCAATTAGGATGCTTATAGCAATAGCATCCATACTAAATTTGGAAATACACCAAATGGATGTGAAAACTGCATTTTTAAATGGTGAACTGGAAGAAGAAATATATATGCAGCAACCTGAAGGGTTTCTAAGCCCAGGAAATGAAAATAAGGTGTGTAAGTTAGTAAAATCACTTTATGGCCTTAAACAAGCACCAAAACAATGGCACGAGAAATTTGATGAAACTATATTATCAAATGGATTCAAAATAAATGAATCAGATAAGTGCGTTTATATAAAAAAAACACAGATATTGGATATGTCATTGTTTGTCTTTATGTTGATGATTTGTTAATCCTAGGAAATAATATGGCCATAATAAAATCTACAAAGGATATGTTATCCTCTAGATTTGACATGAAAGACCTAGGAGTGGCTGATGTAATCTTGGGTGTAAAAATTATAAAAACACCACAAGGATATGCGTTATCTCAGTCACATTACATTGCTAAAATACTTGAAAGATTCAAGCAGCATAATATAACTATTGCAAAATCACCAGTAGATATGAACCAAAATTGGGTAAAGAACACTGGTGATGGTATATATCAGCTTGAATACTCCCGTATACTGGGAAGTATTATGTATGTCATGAACTGCACTAGGCCTGATATTGCATACGCTATAAGCAAGCTTAGCAGATATACCAGCAATCCTGGTAAACATCACTGGAAAGCAATAATCAGAGTTATAGGATATCTAAAGTATGCACAAAACTATATGCTGCATTATGAAAAATATCCTTATGTAATAGAAGGATATAGTGATGCAAATTGGATAACTGGGTCAAAAGACACAAAATCCACAAGTGGATATGTGTTTACATTAGGAAATGGAGCAATTTCATGGAAATCGTCCAAACAAACTTGCATAGCAAGGTCAACAATGGAATCCGAGTTTATTGCTCTGAATAAAGCCGCAGAAGAAGCAGATTGGCTTCGAAGCTTTTTGGAAGATATTCCAAATTGGGGAAAAACCAGTACCTCCAATATGTATACATTGTGATAGTCAATCTGCTATTGGAAGAGCTAATAGTAAACTGTATAATGGTAAATCTAGGCATATTCGTCGTAGACATAAAACCATAAGGCAACTTCTCTCTAATGGAGTTATCACTATAGACTATGTAAGGTCAAAAGACAACATTGCGGATCCACTAACTAAAGGCTTGCCTAGAGAGAAAGTTCAAACCTTATCGATGGGAATGAGTTTAAGACCAATAAACTGAAAAGTTTTCTTCAATAGAAACCCAACCTAGCTGACTGGATATCCCAAAATCTAGGTTCAAAGGGACAACTAAATTGAGGATATAACTTAGTAGCACTGCAAGAAACATTACAACCATTCCTAAGTCAGTGCACAACTCGTCGGAGAGTAGGATAAGCTTAGCTTTTAATGATGTCTATATTGTGGTGTTATAAAGAACCAAGTAGAGTATTACGGGATACTCTTTATAGAATCACCTACGTGAGTGCGAAGGCGCCGCTTCAGGAAGAATTGTAAGGTCAAATTCTTCAAGCACTCATGAGACCAAGCTGGTGTTCATGGCAAAAACGAACACAAACAGAGAACCAAGGAGTTATAACGAACACTTATCATGTGTTATCTTTATAAAGCTTACACAAAAGGCTTACAGTTCAAAGACAATCTAGTACACTAATTCGCCAGTAAGTTATAACGATAAAACACTAGGAAAAGTTCAAGGCCATTGTGCTACTTTCACCGATATGCTCAGTGTTTCGCAATATTTCAGAACAGATTAAATAACCACTCATTCATGTGGGGGATTGTTAGAAATGAATAAATGGCTAAAGTGAGGGAAACAATGTCCCACATCGGGGAATACACATCCCAATTCCACCTTATATACTAAGGCTCAGTAAGTGATATCAAAAGAAAATGAGGAGAAGGAATGGATCATGCATAAAGGCTTTCATATATATTAATAGGTCAAAGATAAGGGCCTTGGGCCTTGGGGCTCTTGGGGTCTTGTGATTGAATGGGCCTCCAGGCTGCACTCTGGCTAGCTGCACTGAACCATTTATTTTTGAACTTGAAATTCGATCGTTAGGCCCAGACGGGTGCGCGTGCAGGTCTGCTGGTTCAAAGGGTCACAACCTTTCCAACAGTCACACCCGTTTGAACAGCCAACAGACACTTCTCCCTAGTATATATATAGAGGCACGCAGAAAACGAAAAAAAACAATTTTTTTTCCTGCTCTTCTTCTTCCTCCTCTGTTCTAAAATATTTATAGTCTTTCTTGCGTTTGTCATACTCTGTGATTGCTGCGCTGCATCGCAGAGAGGTCCGTTTCAGGTTTGGGACGAGATTTCTCTACAACCGAAAGCGCCGTAGCAGGAGCAATTTCGTTTCAAGCCAACAGTTCTACGCTGGACTCAGACATTCTAATCGGTACTTCTGTTTTTATTCAGACCATCTTCCTGTTATTCCAATGCATACATATTGCAACGCTTTGCTGCTATTGCAATTGTGTATAGAATAACATCAGTATTTGAACGTTTTTGTTTATAGTTCTGCAACACTATTTGAAACGGTTTGCTGCCGTTTCTACTATATATTTGCTAACACCTTCACCATCACAACACAACATCTACTCCATACAACAACTATTGCCATCTCACCATTCGTAGCAAACTCCACATAATCAACATTCCATGAAAAACCATACACATCTTCTCTGTCACTTCACAAACTTCATTACCAGCGCTCTATCACTTCCCAACAACATATGAAACTTTACAAACCAAACTTCAGCCACTTCTCAAAAACAACTGCTCTATCACTGCTCTTTACAACTGCTCTGTCAAACTTCATTACATCTGAGTTTTACAACTTCATCACCAACTCATCACCATACTTCACAAACTTCACCACAATTCCTTAACTTCTGCCCTGCACACCAGCACAGCCTTCTACAAAAAACCGTACACAACTGCCTTCACCCTTCACAAACTCCTCTCTGCCACGCTTACTTCACCAACTACACAAACTTCAATATCCCCTACACATCAAACACCCACACCCATCAATGCCTTCAAAATGCCCTTACTTTCATCCAAAATATCGTCATCCTCAAAACTGCTGCATCCATGAGCAAACATCCATCTATTGTTGTGGCTACAACATTCAACTCCATTTCTTTATGCCCATCACTGCATCCCTTCTCTGTGCACCACCATGCTCTAAACTCCAACCATCAGACCTCCACATCACTTTGTTATACCACCATCCTATGCTTGCTTGAACCAACTTCATCACCAACCCACTGCCATCTTGCTTACATACTCCAACCCCCTCCTCAGTCAACACCAGAATCCAAAATGTGAATCCAATTCGACAAATCAAATGTAACCGCGGCCAAACTCACCAATCGAACAACTGCAAATCCTCTACAATTGGGTCGAAAAACCTTGTTGTATGGCTGATTTGAGAATATCTTTAATTGTGATTTTTCTTTTGAAACTTTTGATACAGAATTGTGTGGTATGCGTTTTGATGGAGAATTGTGAAATTTTGTTTGGATAAAGAACTATGTTTTCTAACAGTGTGTTTTAAAAAAATTAACCAGGCTGGGTGGAATTTCTTTTCTTATTACTTCGTTTTGTTTATGTTTCCATTTTACTAGTCCATTTTTCTTTTTGTCTTTTCATCTCTTATAAAACAATAGTAAAAAAATTATGTTTTGTTTTAGAATATATATATATATATGTGTATGTATATGTGTGTGTATAAATTTTGTGTAAAAATTTTCAGGTTGCAAAAGCAGAAGGAGACAAATTGCCCTATTCCGCTTGCTAAATAACTGCTCTGCTTGCTTGCTTATAAAACAATCGTTGCTTTAAAATAATTTGCTAATAATTTTGCATGCTCTGGTATCATGCCCTTATCTTTTGTTTTTATTTTCTTTGCATTGTTTGTTATTTGCATTTTAAAAAATAATTTCAAAAACAAAAATAAAAACTAATTTCATTCGTAGTTGCATCATTAATTCACATTTAATTTTTGCTTCGCATTCATTTCATCTTATTTTCTTTTTTAAGGGCAACACCTAAGTCTATATAATGTGGAGGATTTCATCACACCTTGCTTGGTCCACAAATTGCACATAATCCTGGAAATTGACTAATAATAACTTTTAGACATTTGAATTAAGGGTGTCATGAGCTCATATAGGGCTTAATTTTATCTTGAAAAGTTGTATTCTTTCGACAATTTATACTCTTGGTATCTATGCTATGGCAGAGCAATAATCATATATAAATATTACAGTGATTTGTAAATATTATAGTGTTTGTTTCTCTAAAGAAACTTAAACCTTCGGCCGCATTGCTACTGTGGTTCATGGTGCGTCGATAACTCATGTCCGTTACCTGGTTAAGAACTATTTTGTTGGATTAAGGAAAAGTGTGATTATACAATTTAGGGTTAGGAGCTATTGAGAACAGAAAATTTGTAATTATGTCATTCCATTCATTTAGTTGCATTAGTTCATGCATATTTAAAAAGAACAAAAAAAATCCAAAACTAAATTTGTACATTTTACTTAACTTAGTTCTTGTTTAATCCAAAATCCAAAAAAATCTTTCTAAATCTTTTCATTTGAAATTTTTCAATGAAAATCAAAAATTCAAAAAAAGAAAAAACATTTTACTTGAGTTAGTTTTTTTTAAAAGCAAAAAATCCCAAAAAAATTAGTCTTTCCAAAAACTAATAGTAAAACTAAAAAAACAAAAATATTTAAAAAATAGTAAAAATTTTGAAATTAAAAAAAACAAAAATAAAATCTCCCTTTTGAAAAATAAATACTTTTTAGTGAATATTTGGCCTTTCTAAAAAAAACATTAAAAACAACATTTTTTCACTTCAGTTTCTAAATCATGTTCATTCTCTAAACTCGATTCTCGGTTCTTTCTCTCCTTGACATTTTCTTCTGCACGAGTACTTGAACTCGTAACACAACAGCAAATACTAGGACTCGTGACACAACAACGAATTATTTAACTCGAACAAACGTTCCTGCTGCAACGGAAAATGAAAATTCCCCTCGAACTCTCACGGATAGAAGTATCACTTTACCTACCCTAATGGTAACCATTTTGAAATTCATTCAATCCATATTGCACGCTTCCAAAATATGGCAATTTTGAACATGACGACCCATACATTTTCTTAACAAAATTCGAACAAGTTTGTACAACCATTAAACTCCAACAACTTAGTGACAACGGAATCAAACTTCAATTAATTCCATTGGCCATTACAGACTACACCAAAAAATTGTTGTATAGCTTACCATCTAACTCAATCAAAACTTGAGAAAAATTCACTAAAGTTTTCTTTAAAAACTTACCCCTTGGAAAAAACAACTAAAATCTGAAACAAAATCAAATATTTTCAACAATTCAAGGGTGAACCATTCGGAAAATATTTTAAAAGATTTAAAGAGCTTTTGATAAAATGTCCACACCATAATTTCGAAAAATGGAATCTTTGCCAAATTTTATACGATGGACTTGAAAACAGCTCACGAACCATGTTTGAATCAATGTGCCAAGGAAATTTTCTCGCCCAAAATCATGATGATGCTTGGCAATTTCTTGAAAAACTAGCCGAAAATAATCCCAATGGGAACATTTTAATGAATAATCCATTTACTCATGATCAAACGCACACTCGATGGGATCATCTTTGGCTTTGGAAGCTAAAATCGACGCAATGATTAATAAATTTGACAATGTTTTCTTTTCGAAACTAATGAACCGTGCTTCTCAACGAATGTGTTATAAATGCAACGATCTGAATCACATAGTCGATCAATGCCCTAATTCGATAGAACAACTCAATGCTTTCGATAAGGTTAAGAATGATCCATTTTCTCCAACTTACCATCCTGGTTGGAGAAATCATCTGAACTTTGCTTGGAACCAAAATAATCTCAACACGAATTTGGTTCGTCCCAACTTTCAAGCATTTCCGAATAATGCTTCAAATCCTCTTTTTCAACCCAATCATTTTCAACAAAATTTTGCTAGTCCATCTTGAAATCAACCGCAACAATATTTTTTCCCCTAGATGATAAACGATTAAGTGCACTTGAGAAATGTCTTGAAACTTTGGCTAAGGCAACCACTCAAAGTCTCTAATCAAACAGTAATTTTCAAAATTTATTAGCCTCATACATGCAGAATATGAGTCAATCAATTGCTAAACTTGAAGTGCAAATGAGTCGATTAGCCACGTCTGTAAGTGAATGTGAACCGGGCACATTCCCAAGTCAGCCAGTTTCGAATCCTAGAAATCAAAACACGAATTCGAATCAAGCCTATGTTGTTAAAGATAGCAACGTAACCCAGATGAATGCTATCATGAATTTTTGTTCCGGTAAACAAATTGATAATCAAGTCATTAATCCAACAATTTATCGAAAATTCCTCTTGACACTTCAAAAACAAGCGGATCTAAACAAAACATTGAGCCAAACATCGATTCAAATGCCAACCTAAATTCTTCTTCTACTCAAGTAGACCCACGTATTAAGTATCGTGTTCCAATACCACATCACCTTCAACCCAAGAAACACTCTGATTAAATGGAAAAGTTGTTGGAAATTTTTAAATAATTCATAGTTAACATCTCGCTTCTTGATATCATTCAACAAGTCCCAACATACGTTAAATTTCTCAAGGACTTGTGTACCCAAAAACGACACATTCACGTACCCAAGAAAGTTTCCTTAGCCGCTAAACTTAGGGAAGTCTTGTCCCAATCAATTCACGTCAAGCACAATGATCTTGGATGTTCGATGATCTCATGCACAATAGGAGACAAAACGATTAGCTAATGCTTACTCGATTTGGGTGTGAGTGTCAATTTGATTCCATATTCAGTTTACCAACAACTTGGCTTGGGTAAACTAAAACTGATGAAAGTAACTCTTCAATTTTCCGATATTCAATAAAGAAACCCATGGGAGAAATTGAGGAAGTACTCATCAAAATCGATCAATTCATATTTGCCATAGATTTCATTGTTTTGGAGACTCAACCCATGAATAATACAATGAGTCAAATTCCATTGATTTAGGCAGATCCTTCTTGGCTACTTCAAATGCTCTCATCAATTGTCAAAATGGTTCAATGAAAATTTCTTTTGGAAACATGAGTTTGGATCTTAACATTTTCAATCCTGAAAATCAACCGAACGAACCATATGAAAAAACATTAAAAGTTATCTTTATTCAACAAAATTTTGATAATGAAAAAATTGACCTAAACAATGAATAGGAGACCGAATACGAACAACTGTTTCAATATGAGCTTAATGAAATTGAAAATGTGCTTCCTTATGAACCCCTTACCGTTGAATCAAAACTTCAACCGAATTCCTTGATTGAGCAACCCCCGAGGTTGGACATTAAACCCCTTCTCGATCACCATAATATGCATACTTAGGTGATAACGAAACGTTTTCCGGCACAATCTCTTCAATTTTCTCTATCTCTCTTAATCAAGAATCTTCCTTACTTTCAATTCTCTCAACTAACAAAGAAGTAATTGGATGGTCGATCATCGATATAAAGAGAAATAGTCCCACTCTTGTTCAACCTCGCATCTATTTAATTGACGACGCCAAGCCTATTATGATGTGAAATGAAGGCTTAATCCAAAAATGAAGGATGCGATTCGTGATGAAATTCTTTAACATCTCAACTATGAAATCATATACCCATTCTCTGATAGTTCATGGGTTAGCATAATTCTTATCGTGTTGAAAATATCTGGACTTATCATTGTCAAGAACGATTCTAATGAACTCATTCCAACCCGTACTCAAACGGGTTGGTGTGTTTGCATTGATTATCGAAAACTAAATTCTGCAACACGTAAGGATCACTTCCCTCTTCCTTTCATCGGCCAAATGCTTGAACATTTAGCCGACCATGGATTCTACTATTTTCTTGATGGTTTTTCTCGCTATAACCAAATTCCAATTGCTCTTGAAGATTAAGAGAAAATGACTTTCATGTGTCCCTTTAGAACTTTTGCATATCGACATATGCCATTTGGCCTTTGCAATGCTCCTGCTACTTTCTAAAGATGCAAGGTCAGCATTTTTTCCAATATGGTCGAACACTTTTTTAAAGTGTTTGTGGACGATTTTTCCATCTTTGGAAACTCTTTTTCCAAATGCTTAACCATCTTGAATTGGTTTTTAAACGATGCAAGGACAAATACTTAACGTTAAATTGAGGAAATGCCATTTCATGGTCAAACACGACATTGTCCTTAGGCACGTCATTTCAAACAAAGGCATTGGGGTAGATAAAGCGAAAGTTGATGTAATTGCGAATCTATGCATTCCCAAAAATGTCAAGGACATCTGTTCATTCCTTAGACACGCTGGTTTCTATCGACGTTTTGTAAAGGACTTTAGTATAATTGCTCGACCTCTTACGACTCTTATTGGAAAGGACATTCCATTCAACTTTATTTCTGACGGTGTCTTTGCTTTCGAACATCTCTAAAATGAACTCATTTTTGCTTCTATAATTTGCTCTCCAAATTGGGATCTTTCATTTGAAATAATGTGTGACGCTTCGAACATTATAGTTGGTGTTGTCTTAGGATAATGCATCAACAGGATCTTTCATGTTATCTACTATGCTAGTATGGCTCTAAACGATGCTTAACTCAATTACACGACCACTGAAAAAGAGCTTCTAGCGGTAGTTTTTGCTCTCAAAAAAGTCCAACCATTTTTGATTGGCTCACACTGTTTGCACCAAAATTGGTCACAAACACCCAAAGTCGTGAAAGCACCCGTTTACGTACTTAAATTAATGATAATCAACACAGATCTCAGCAACAATCAATATAGAATTCAGATCTAAGCAACAAATCACAGTAATTCACAGACAACAATCACCAACACAAGATTTATAGTGGTTCGGCGTTCGCGCCTACGTCCACTTTGAAGGTTTTCTCTTTATTGCTTTGCTTGATTAAATCGATTACAATGGATTACAGCTAA
The DNA here is from genome assembly GCA_030765085.1 of Allium cepa. Lineage (NCBI taxonomy): Eukaryota > Viridiplantae > Streptophyta > Magnoliopsida > Asparagales > Amaryllidaceae > Allium > Allium cepa. The sequence continues at coordinate 439,553,680 of CM060943.1, forward strand.
CAATTGCTTTGATATCTGAATACAACAGCGATTCTGATAGTTAAACTTGAATCCGGCAGAGTCTTGGCGTTTAATGGCGGAAAGGTCTCTTTTCTGAAGGCTTCAGGGTGCTATTTATAGGCGTTGGAGGCCCAGATCTCGCTGAAACTTCGTGAGACTTCTTCTGGCACGTGAGTGGGCCCACGCGACCGACCCCACCAAGTTTCGTCTCGATCTGACATCGGTTCGAAGTGATTTCGAACCCATCAAGAAATGGTCCAATCGAGCTGAAACTTGGCAGGAACAATCTTTACCTCATATGGAAGCTACTGTGAAAATTTGGTTGCATTTGGATTTGTGGTCGAGGAGATATGCTCGGTTCGAAATTGGTATTTTCGGTTGGCTGTGGATTTCGAACCCATGACGTTCGAACCCTTCATTTCGAACCCAGCAGTGCACGTGGGCTTGTAGTGACGTGGCGCGCAATATTCGAATCGATCCTAACTTATCTCCGAATGGACCGCTTCGACTCCGTGAACTACGGCGAACACGTCATCCAAACCAATTGACTCGGTGGGTTCGAAATGGGAAGTACCCCTGGTTTCGAATGTGACTAATTCGAACCCAGGAATCCTTATGGGTTCGAACGTGGCTTGGGTTCGAACTGGGTCGCTCGATGGATTCGAAGCAAGGGTGCGAAGCTGAGTGGCGCCATGGGTTCGAAGGTAGGCCATTGTGTTGGGTTCGAAGGCGATGGAATCGAAGGCGATGGAGTCGAGGCATGCATTAGCTGATGGGTTCGAACGTGGCTTGGGTTCGAACCTCGTGGTTTCGAAGGCAAGCGCGCAGATGGGTTCGAACTAGGTGGGTTCGAAGGAGAGGGCGTGGATGGTTTCGAACAGCATGGTTTCGAAACAAAGGCGGTGGATGGGTTCGAAATGGATGGTTTCGAACCAGACAGTGACCACTTCTCTTCGCATTGAACCCATCATATCTTGAGCATACGAACTCGGATTGACTTGAAATTTGAAATGTCGACTTCTATGATCTTTCTTGTCATGTCCTATCAACTGTGGCCCATTCCGGACTCGGACGAAATTCATCGATATCCATGGTTATCCAATCTCCTAGACGAACTGTCTTTCGTTTTCGACCAATCTTTTGGTATCACAGCTTTGCCAAAAAGCGGGATAACATTTTGCCCCCCAAAACATGCCTTGCTGTAGGAAGGTGTGTTTTGTAATACCTTGAGTTGGATGTTCGTATCCGATTATCAACCTGCAAAGAATTCGATAGTTTCATATGGTCTCAAATGACGATCGTTCGAGAACGAGCTATTTGGTATGAAGCGCGGCCGTTCGTGGTCAAGCGCTTAACTTCAAATGACGATCGTTCGCGATCGAATCATTCGAGGTGAAGTGCGACCGTGCGTGGTCGAGCGTATAAATTCATGCTTCGATCGTTCGGGATCGTATGCTGTTTGAGGTGAATCTGGACCGTTCGCGGTCCGTGCCGTTCGTGGCATAAGATGGAATAGGACCGTTCGCGGTCGATGCCGTTCGCGGCAAATGATGAGATGGGACCGTTCGCGGTCAGCTGCCGTTCGTGGCAAATGATGATCGTTCGCGACCAAGGGCCGTTCAAGGCGAATGGTGACCGTTCGAGGTCGGATTTCATAATCAGTGAGCCATGACCGTTCGCGATCGATGGCGTTCGAAGCAGGAAGTGATCGTTCGCGATCGTGTGCCGTTCGAGGCGAATCTGTGACCGTTCGCGGTCGTGTGCCGTTCGAGGCGGAGGGTGATCGTTCGCGATCGTGTGCCGTTCGAGGCGAATTTGTGACCGTTCGAGGTCGGATGTCGGACCTCAAGTGACGACCGTTCGCGATCAAGCCATTTGAGGTAAAGCGAGTTGTGACTGTTCGAAGTCGGGTGCCTGCTCGAGGCGGATTGTGTGTGTGTCCGGGAGGGCTTGGTGTTATCGATGCCAGGGTCACGTTCGAGTGAGTTCCTGGATCGTTTATAGGGGCGGTTCATCGCCGTCTCAGAGCATATCTAAGGACCGTTCGCGACCCTGTACATGTGCAAGTAGCCTAGCCATTTCAAAGTTATCAGAATCAAATATCTATTAAACGAATGAGTTTCAAAAACAATTGTCCAAGCAAACAAAGTTCAAATGTTCAAATCAAAATGAAACGAAAGTAAAGCATGGATGTCAAAGTGTAAGTTCCCACTACGAAACGGTTGATGATCACTCAGAGCATGCCTGGAGATCGTTCGTGATCTCGCACATGTGTAAATGATTTGAATGCGGTAGTGGAAGCTTACAACTTGTTCATCGTTATTTCATTCAGTTGATAACCAAACGGTGCCTTGATTCAGGATCGCCTCTAGCTGACGTGGATGGTGGTCGCTCTGGTTCCGCCACAGGAGCTCGCCTCCTTACATACTGAAGGAGCATACCGTTCCTGATATGCCCTTCCACCTCATCCTTCAGGTGCCTACAATCGTTAGTGTTATGACCATTTAATTCATGGAATACACAGAACTTATCTGATTTCCTTTCGTCTGAGGTAGGATCCCTTCGCATTGGCCTACGATACGGAATCTGTTCTTTGGTATCTTGGTAAATTCGCTCCAAGCTCTCGTTCAACTCAGCGTAGGTGGTGAATCGCGGCTCCCTCCGTTGCCGCTTTGATCTGTCTCTGTCATTCTCAATCTTTCTTTTACCTTTATCCTTGTCCGAGTCCCTTCTAGGGGCGTCTTTGAGTGCAAAAATTTCTATCCCATCTCTTTCTTCTTTCTCGGCATTCGCATCTTCGAGTCGTAAAAACTTTTCTGCTTCGTGATAGAATTCCTCCAGATCTACGGGTGGATCTTTAGTCAATGAATTTTTGAACTCTGTGCCGTCAGCTATTCCGGACACAGCTGCCATTACTACCATGGATGGATCTGCTCTATCCACTGAAGCTGCTGCAGCATTAAATCGTGCTAGATAACTTCTCAAGGTCTCTCCAGCCTTTTGCTTTAGGGTTGCCAGAGTCATCACGTTCTTGGGTCTGGTAATATGAACCCTGAATTGTCTCATAAATCTCTCCACTAAACCATTCCATGTTCCGATGGATCCGTTCTCCAACTGTCTAAACCATAGTGCGGCGATATCTGTCAAATACAATGGAAAACACCGGGCCATAACCTCCTCCGATGCCCCCAGTACTTCCATATGCCTCATATATTTTGTCAGATGGACCGTGGGGTCCGCTCTCCCGTCATACATATCCAACGATGGTAGTTTGAAATCAGGTGGGTTCCTAGCTTGCCTGATTGCTGAAGTAAAAGGACTTCTATTGACATCTTCCAAATCTTTGTTCACCATACCGCCTCTCAAAGCTCTCCTAACTATCTCTGCCAATCGGTCGTTGTCTCCGAGATGTAATCCTTGTTCACTACTTCCAACCTGCCCCCCGAGCTCACGAGGTAACTCCGGGATCTGCCCCCTTGACTGAGCGTTCGCATCTCTACTACTACCGGGTTGCGCAGATGCTCCTCTTTCTCTTTCCAAGATTGGGTCAACATTCTCCATATGTGTGCCCCCTAGCTCTGGTGCTATGCCGGATGGTCCCGCTCCGTTCTGGGCTCCATTGGCTTCTCTATTCTGTGCCCCAAGCTGTCCTATCTGTTGAAGTAAACTCTGGATCATTTCCTCTTGCCTCTTCATCATAGTTTCCATCTCGTCCCTCGTGATGTATATCGATGGTTGATTTGCTCCTGAGGAAGCCTCTTGGCTTCCCTGTGGTTCGCTTCTCTCTGTCCTTGGCCTCCTACTCGATTGTCTTGCCATAATTCCTAAATCTGAACTCCTATATTTTCAAAATCAACTTTTTCCTGAATCAGTTCTCAGTGAAAGCACCAAAATGTTTGCACCAAAATTGGTCACAAACACCCAAAGTCGTGAAAGCACCCGTTTACGTACTTAAATTAATGATAATCAACACAGATCTCAGCAACAATCAATATAGAATTCAGATCTAAGCAACAAATCACAGTAATTCACAGACAACAATCACCAACACAAGATTTATAGTGGTTCGGCGTTCGCGCCTACGTCCACTTTGAAGGTTTTCTCTTTATTGCTTTGCTTGATTAAATCGATTACAATGGATTACAGCTAACAATTGCTTTGATATCTGAATACAACAGCGATTCTGATAGTTAAACTTGAATCCGGCAGAGTCTTGGCGTTTAATGGCGGAAAGGTCTCTTTTCTGAAGGCTTCAGGGTGCTATTTATAGGCGTTGGAGGCCCAGATCTCGCTGAAACTTCGTGAGACTTCTTCTGGCACGTGAGTGGGCCCACGCGACCGACCCCACCAAGTTTCGTCTCGATCTGACATCGGTTCGAAGTGATTTCGAACCCATCAAGAAATGGTCCAATCGAGCTGAAACTTGGCAGGAACAATCTTTACCTCATATGGAAGCTACTGTGAAAATTTGGTTGCATTTGGATTTGTGGTCGAGGAGATATGCTCGGTTCGAAATTGGTATTTTCGGTTGGCTGTGGATTTCGAACCCATGACGTTCGAACCCTTCATTTCGAACCCAGCAGTGCACGTGGTCTTGTAGTGACGTGGCGCGCAATATTCGAATCGATCCTAACTTATCTCCGAATGGACCGCTTCGACTCCGTGAACTACGGCGAACACGTCATCCAAACCAATTGACTCGGTGGGTTCGAAATGGGAAGTACCCCTGGTTTCGAATGTGACTAATTCGAACCCAGGAATCCTTATGGGTTCGAACGTGGCTTGGGTTCGAACTGGGTCGCTCGATGGATTCGAAGCAAGGGTGCGAAGCTGAGTGGCGCCATGGGTTCGAAGGTAGGCCATTGTGTTGGGTTCGAAGGCGATGGAATCGAAGGCGATGGAGTCGAGGCATGCATTAGCTGATGGGTTCGAACGTGGCTTGGGTTCGAACCTCGTGGTTTCGAAGGCAAGCGCGCAGATGGGTTCGAACTAGGTGGGTTCGAAGGAGAGGGCGTGGATGGTTTCGAACAGCATGGTTTCGAAACAAAGGCGGTGGATGGGTTCGAAATGGATGGTTTCGAACCAGACAGTGACCACTTCTCTTCGCATTGAACCCATCATATCTTGAGCATACGAACTCGGATTGACTTGAAATTTGAAATGTCGACTTCTATGATCTTTCTTGTCATGTCCTATCAACTGTGGCCCATTCCGGACTCGGACGAAATTCATCGATATCCATGGTTATCCAATCTCCTAGACGAACTGTCTTTCGTTTTCGACCAATCTTTTGGTATCACAGCTTTGCCAAAAAGCGGGATAACACACACATTACTGTTTACACCGATCACTTCACTCTTAGGTACCTTTTCACTAAAAGGATGCTAAGTCTCGTTTGATCCATTGGATCCTTTTATTTTAGGAATTCGACCTTATGATCAAAGACAAAAAAGAATCCGGCAATGTCACTGCTGATCATTTGTCACGTCTTCCAAACGCACCATCTTCTTTATCGATCAATGAGAACTTTCCCAGTGAACAACTCCTTTCTGTTTTTGTCGATCCATGGTATGCCGACATAGTGAACTAACTAGTCCCAAAGAAAACTCCTTCATTTTGGTCGAAACAAGATAAATATAAATTTATTTCCCAAGTCAAGTTCTTCTATTGGGATGATCCATACTTGTTTAAATAATGTTCCAACCAAATTATTCGACTTTGCATCCCTGATTGCGAAATCAAAAGTGTTATTTCATTTTGTCATGACCAAGCTTGTGGTGGTCACTTAGGTCCAAAAAAAACTACGGAAAAGGTGCTTCAATGTGGTTTTTACTAGCCTACGCTTTTCAAATATGCATTCGAGCTTTGTAAAACTTACGATCGCTGCCAAATGTTAGGAAGAATCTCACGACGAAACATGACGCCTTTGAACCCTATTCCAACGATCGAAATCTTTGATGTTTGGGGTATTGACTTTATTAGACCATTCCAAAACTCTTTTGGAAATTGTACATTCTTCTATTACTCTCTAAATGGGTTGAAGCCATTCCTTGTAAACAAATGACCATAAAATTATTATGAAATTCGTAAAAGAAACATCTTTTCGAGGTTTGGACCACCTCGCACAATAATAAGCGATAATGGAACCTATTTTCGTAATCGATCATTTGAAACTTTAATGAAGAAATACTCAATAACCCATAAGTTATCCATTCCGTATCATCCTAAAACTTGTAGCCAAGTTGAGGTTTCAAATCGTCATATTAAACAAATTCTTAAAAAACCGTTAATAAAAATCGAAAAGATTGGTCTCATAAATTGACTGACACGCTTTGGGCTTACCGCACCGCTTTTAAAATCAACCTTGGGATGTCTCCTTTTAGGCCAGTAGATGGAAAAGCGTGCCATTTGCTCGTTGAAATTGAACACAAAGCATTGTGGGTGGTCAAGAACTTAAATTTTGATTTCGAAAAAACTGGCAAAAACAGAAAATTGCAAATTAGAAGAGATTAAGAACGATGCGCATGAAGAGGAAAAAATTCACAGAAAAAGAACAAATGTATTTCATGACAAGTCTATCCTAAGAAAAACGTTTTCACCAAACCAAATGTTCTGTTGTGTGACTCTAGACTTTGCTTATTCCCTGGGAAATTAAAATCAAGGTGGACAAGACCATACATCGAATGTACTATTTTTCCACATGATGCAATAAAAATAGAAAACCATAGGGACAGTTCGATTTTTAAAGTCAATGGCCATCATCTAAAGCCTTACTTAGAATTACCGAGAGATAGAGAGGAGGAGCTCATGATTGTTCATGAGCCATATTATGTCTAGTAAGAAATATTAACCCTCTTTTGTAAATATGCATATACTTTTCCCCGTTACACTCATTATATCATGAATTGAATGGGGGGACATAGTCAAAATTAAGTGTGGGTGGGGAGTCTCATCTTCATTTATGATTTTTCATGGTTTATTTTTTGCATTTTCTTTCCAAAACTCAAAACTTAGAAAAAAAACAAAAAATCTCAAAAATAAATTTTCTTTTTAGCAAATTGATTTACTTTTAAAGTTCATGGGTGATAGTGAAGTTCATGGGTGATAGTGAAGTATATCCTAATTGTAATCTTTATTTAAAAGATTGGTTGATTTAAAGTAAAGGCGATAACTTTTTCAATCTTCAAAGTTAAGTGGTGATAAGATGATATTGCAAAACTCTCTCTTCATAAAAAACAAAGGAAAGAAAAGAAAAAAGCTTTTATAAAAATAAACACCAAGAGTCAGGTGTTCACACGTAAATATGTGCACTCGCCATGCTCCGTACCCTTCTCACATAACCCCAAAAGGCAGTGTATGATCAGTAAATCTGGCCTCAGTTTATCCGAGTTAAATGTATGTAGATATATTTAATAAAAATAAACACCTAGAGTCATGTGTTCATATGCAAGTGTGTACACTCACCATATTCTATACTCTTCTCGTGTAAGCCCGAAAGGAAGTGCATGATCAGTATATCCGGCCTTAGTTTATCTAAGTTAGGTGTGTAAATAATAATAACGTTAACACTTTTCAAAAATAGGGGGCGCAAGAAAATGAAATCCCAACACTATTTTCACTTAGTTGATTCAACTTGTTATTCAAAATAAATAAAAATACCATTTTGAAAAACTTTAATAATCAACTAAGTGTCCATTTCATAGTTGCATTATGTTATCAACTAAACAACTAGCCAAACTAGAGTCTAATTGTGATGATAACTTAATTCTTGTAACTTAAGTTTATTGATAATGACTAAAACTTATATTTAACTTATTCGTGTAAATTTAAAAGCAAATTCTTCATTTGTAAATATTTTCAAAAACTTGCTTTCATATCATTGTAAATAAATCGTGAATTTAGGAATTTTTTAGACTGCATTTGGATTTTGTGGGAAGTATATGCTGAAAAACCTCATGAGACAACATTCATCCTACTAGGGACGCCTATAGGTTTAATGGCTTGTCCGTATACTCAATGCAATCGTGTTTTCTACGAAAATGGATTTATCTTAGTTTTAGTTTATTCGAGGACGAATAAAAAGATAAGTGTGGGGGTATTTGATGTGTGAGCAAAAATATATAATCTCATTTTAGTAAAATAAATGTCATAATTGGATATTTTTACATGTTTAAAATCAAATTTCAAAAATTTCTTTCAAGTCATCGTTCATGCATCAACATGGGGGTAAAACACTAATTTTTGTGCATGAATTAATTTTGAAAAAACTATTTGCACAATTGAATTTGTTTTGTAGAAATTTAGATTCAACTTTGAAGTGGTTTCATGTATGTGTGCATGCACAAGTGAAGGAAGACAAAGAAATGAAGAAATAAAAGAATTCATGCATCATGTAGGAGCCCACCTACCCACTAACCACGAATCACAATTAAGAGCTAATGCACATGTTAGTGAGAATTAAAGGCACATGCACATTTATTGGATTAGTTTTATGCTAATGATAATTTGGTGGCCATACTACCTCAAGGGCATTTTAGGTAGTTCACTAAATTGGATTAGGGTTTTAGTCATGTATAAATAACCCTCTTATGTTCATGTATTGGAGTTTTCAATCTTATTATCATATTATATGAATTGTAGCCACAAAGTTAAATGAGAAATAAAATGGCTTCCTAAGGCTCTTCTTCTTCTTTGTCCTTACGTGCTTTTATTTTATTTTATGCTCATTTTTATTTACATGCTCTCTTTACTTCTATGATATTATATTAGATTTAATTTATTCAAGTAGTTTAGTTCTCTTTTTTTTAATTAGCTTGCACTTTCCTTTTTGTTCTATGTTGCAATTTATATATGTTGAAATGATAACACAAATGAGAAGCTATACCCCTTCAATTTAGAGGTGATGAAGCTCTCTCTCAAATTATGTAAATTCAACATATTTTATTATTTATGATCTCTTTTTATGCTTCATGGATAGTTAGTTGTCAATGTAAGTTTATTAGTAAATTTGTAGCCTATGTTGTTTATAAAAATAGGTTATTCTTACTCTAATATAAACAAAATTTACATTAACATTTAACTAAGTGATTTTGATCATGGACTTAAAATAGAATCAAAATTTGATGATCTATGTTACTAATCAAAAATAGTAAATAGATCTTGCTTAAAATAGATTTTGTTTTAGTTTCATATTCATTTTCATGACATTTAATAAAGTGGTTTTAGTTGTTGTATTAAAGTTTGATGGTTTAAGTTATGTTAATTAATAACATAAGTAGACCATATTTATGATCAATACAACACTAATTCTACTTAGATTAAAATGAGAGCTCATAGATTGATTTTATGTTGATTTATATGAGATTATAAGAGTGGGTTTGCCTCTAAATTGTCATTTAATCTCATTGTTTATTTCACTTTTTCTCTAGCCCAACTTTTAAAAAATTTCTAATTCAAAACAACTTTAAAGCTTGGGTTTAATTGATTGAGTAGAATTTAAAATTAATTCATTTCCCAGTGAATCAACCTATACTCGTCACGTACTAAAATTGTACGCCATGCACTTGTGGTTATTTCGTTTGCAATTTTTCGTCGATTTTCTCACCGATAGAAAATTCGTTGTCTATCACTTTGATACCAAATATGATGATCGCCCTTCACCATCGATCCTATATAACCGAGTACTGGGCTGCCGGAGCATCTGATAGATGTAGGACAGTTATCAAGGGAAATGAAAAGAAACAAAGATAAGGAATGTTAACCCACCTTTTGACAAGGCAACATACAAGCGGGTTCAACCCACTCGACTGCATAATGATCGAAATTGCATCTTCACAGATAATATACATGACGATGAAGCCAAAACATAGCATCGTCTACGAACAAGCAGTGCAAGATGTCTAAAATATGGATTCAACAAAGATCGAGTTGCTTCAGGTTGCTTGGAGTCTGCTCCGAGTCTTTTCCATGTTTGCTTCGAGTTTCCAGGTAGTTTGCTTCGAGTCTTCGATGGGTTATCACACTCACGGGTTACTTCCAGTCATCGCAGCACCTGCTTCGAGTCACTAGAGGGGCTGCTTCGGGCCAAGGAGATGATTACTTCGAGTCATAGCCACGAATCGATCAGCAACCTATGTCCTCATCAATTTCGTATCCATGTTATTCGTTTCCACCAAGTTTGCACTCATTCATTTCATATCCATCAGGCACATGCATCTTTCAGATCGACCAAGGTTATTCACTTCATATCGATATACATTTTGTAATAACTCGCATATTTTACGATTGAATATTTAAATATTTTATTTAAATATTTCATCGTTAGTCTGATTTTAGTCCGAAAAGTTACTTTTTGCAAATAGTCAAATTAGGACTCGAGACCACCCCCATTGAGTTCAAAATGACGTTTGCGATCTTTTTGAGTATAAACTTCGATATGTTTGGAGAAGTAGAATTTTGCTACTTTTTCACTTAGGGCATTGGTTTTGTTTCAGCTCATTAGACCCAAGCTTCACCCCTCTTCTCTTCATTACTTTACTTCTATTTCCTAATACTCAAGCTTTAGCAACAATGGAGAGAGGAAGGGGAAATTAAAACTGCAAGCCCTAGTTTCCATTTGCAAATCAAGTTCTAGCTCCAAATTTATAGAAGAAGCTTTGGTAAGCCTCCTCTTCTTCTTCTCGAACTCATTCTCTTACAAATTTCAGAAATTCCTAAACCTAATTTTGGAAATATTTCTCTTTTAAGCTTAGATTCAAGCTCTTTAGGTTGTAACTGAAGAGTGATTGTCCTTGCCATTGCTCTATAGCTTCTTCTTCATAGTTTTGGGTTTAAAGGTGAGATTTTTATCTCACGTCTAAGTCTATAATTATCTTTGGTTGTTAGGTATGAATTCCTAACACCTCTTCATGTGCATTTGCTCTTGATTCGGATTGGTTTTGTGAATATTCCAATTTTTAGTGTTTTGAGTTCAAATCTTTAAAATCCTAACTTCGATCTTTGAACATGTTTTTGGTGATGCATCAAAAAGCTTGTAGGGCCGGGTCATCGTTTGGCATAAACCCCTAGCGCCCAATGCTCGTCCGATTGCATTTGCGAAGAGATTGCCTCTTCATTTTTAGGCTGAAAATACTGGAAATTCCAGTTCAGTCGACTGAAATCTCTGAGTCAGTCGACTGAACCTGGAACCCGAAAGTTTCCAAGTATGATTCAATCGACTGAAATCTCTGTTAAAGTCGACTGAACCTGGAAACAGAAAGTTTCCAGGCAGGATTCAGTCGACTGAAATCTCTATTCAGTCGACTAAACCTGGAAACAAAAGGTTTCCAGGCATGATTCAGTCGACTGAAATCTCTGTTTAGTCAACTGAACCTGGAAACAGAAGGTTTCCAGGCATGATTTAGTCAACTGAAATCTCTATTCAGTCAACTGAATTTGTTGTTTCTGCCCAATTTGCCTTTTGGGATTGAATTTCCAATTTAAATCGATTCGTGATGATCCTATTTGTTGTTATCATTTATTATGACTTCGATGACTCCTTTTTAGGGATTTTTGAATATCCATTTCGATGGATTCTTTATCGGTTTCTTTGGATTTGATTCATGTCTTCATATGTGGATTTTACTGATTGATTGTTTCTGCAATCATTTTTATGGTTTGTCACTTTAAAATACAAAGGATTCTATACTAGTAGTAAATATTCAAACTCTTTATCAAAGATTATTTAAACTCGATTTTCAATATCAAACTCGTTTATAAAACCGTTTTCCAATCTACTATTATATACAAACCTTTATCTCACTCGTATGAGAAATCTAATTAAACGACTTAGTAAAACAAGTGGTATGAAACGCTTGCGTTCACTTCGTCGGTTAATTCTTGGACTTGTCCGCTCGAATCTCTTGTGACAATTTTTGAGTGGAGATCTACAATTTGTTCGTAAATATTTAAGTTAAGCTAGTGGTTATGGGACATGAAGCTAAGCTCATATATTTACTAGCTTAGTGTAATTGACACTTCTTGATGATTGATGATGATCATTTTTTGTGATTTAGACTAGTGATATGCTATGTTTCTTTGTCCACGTAGGGGACGGTACCTCGTTTTATTGAGTTTCGTCTCATTTCTTTTATAGGCTAACGACCTATGTTTTATTTGGAGTTTCGAGTCAATTTTTGTAGGCTAGCGACCCATGTTCTTTTATGGAGTTCGGTCCATCGGACGTACCTTTGTACTACGTTGTTGCACCAGCTTATCAGGATCATCGGGAGTACCGTTGTACTACGTCGTTGTTCCGAATTATTCGAGTTTTAGTTTCCTCGGGTGTACCGATATTGTACTATGTCGTTGCACCGGCTCTATGGTTAGCGACCATGGGATAGCGTCCCGTTTGTGATACACGTGTTGGTGAGTTTTTATGCCCCCGTTTTGTGATAGGCCTCCCCCTTTTTTGTGATTTCTGGAGTTCTATTGATGATTTCTATAATTTATGTTCCACCGGCTTTTATGATTGGCATCGATATGATGTCGATATTTGTGACTTGGTGAATAAAACTAAAGAGTATGACATTCTTTTGATCTTTGAGAAGATTCTTGTGATATTGATTAATCTCTGATTGATTTTCAATTACATACTTATCATAGTATAGCTTTATGGTTATCATACGTTTTTGTCATATCTCTTATTCTATATCATTTTATATGATATTTATAGTTAGACTGATCCGTTTATTATTTTCTTATTAAATAATACTTGAGTCAAACCGAGATGTTACAGGTGCTTCTGCTTGACTCCTCATGTGAGATTATTATCCTGACTTTTGGCTAACTACTTAGATTAGTAGTTTTTGGCAGTATGCATTTGAGACAGAGACTCCTTAATGTATACATATTCTTTTGTCTAGCACCTGTAACCATTCTTTTGTGATACTGTGGATCTTGTTTGACCACTACTCTGATGTACACTTTTAAGTGTTATATATTCATATCTTCTTCCGCCTTTGTGATATGGATATCGGTGACTGATTTGTGTTATGTTTATTTCTATATTTGTTTCCGAAGATGATATATTGCCACTATGTAGTAGCTTTGAGTTGGTGTCGGTATGTCGGGTTGTTATATTTTTATTTGGCATATCGGTACTCGCACAAAGCAATTATACATATGGTCGCTCCTCAATAGCCTTATTCTCCGCGCTAGTTGACGGCATTACCCTATAGTGTCCTTGGCTAGCGTGGGTATAGAGGTGGGGCATTACAGCTTGGTATCAAAGCCAAACTTTGAAATAATGTAGAATAATTTGACAAGGATCATCGTCCTAAGTCCATCTTAGGAGTCGTGCCTTAGGATTTTTTTCGGGTCTTCGAACCGTTCTATCCTACTTTCTTTGTGACGCCTTATTTTATGATTGTTTGATAATTATTTTTTGAATAACCTTTTTCTTCTTTCTTTCTTTCTTAAAGAAGTGAAATGGTTAGACCTAGCCGTCCCAGCACCGGTCAACCTAGTGCTACTCCCCAGGATGAAGTATTTATGTCTACACAACAACTTCTTGATCTTGTAAAGAATGCTCAAGCTGCCGGACCCATTCCAGAGCCTACTCACCCTAAGTCCGGATTCACACGTTTGTGCAGTGACTATACCAACTTAGGCGGGAAGCCATTTAAGGGTTCCGAAAGCGTCATTCAAGTCCAAGCTTGGCTCAAAACATGCGATCGAATTTTTTCTCGCATGAATCTTATATATCTTCACCGAGTTCAGGTGGCTTCTAGTATGCTCCAAGAAAGAGCATTAGACTGGTACGAGCTTCTTATTTCTAAAATTATTGAAGCGGATCTTACTTGGGAGAAATTCCGGGAATGATTCGAGTTAAAATTTGTGCCAGAAGCTGAGAAGGTGACATTGGCTCGTCGTTTCATAGACCTCGTTCAAGGTGAATCCTCCGTGGCAGACTATGTGGCATCATTTGAGTCACTTTCTAAATACGGGGTCAAATATATAAACACCTCATTGAAGAAGAACCAAAGATTTGTCTATGGCTTGAACAAAAATCTCAAGAAGCCATTACTTCTAAAATTAGAAGTTTCTTTTGATCAACTTGTTGATATCGCTCTTCGACTTGAAGTGGCAGATAAAGAAAGTGACGTTGAAGTTATGGGTGCCAAACCAAACTTCAACAACAAGAAAAGGCCTTGTAAGTTCAAAGGTCCTTATCCCAATAAGAAAGGTAAGCAAGCAGCTTCTGTAGCAAAGACTCCTACCCCTAGTAGTGGGCAATGCTACAATTGTGGTTCTAAAGACCATTATGCCAATAGATGTCTGAAACCTCTCTTTTGTCGCTATTGCAAAAGTTCGGGTCATCTTTTATCATCATGTCCCAAACTTCAAGGCAAGAAGGAGGGAAAATTAAATGTTGCACAAGCCCCTAGCAACACTTCTCGTGGTCAAGGTATTTCTCATCCTATCCTTGATGGCATTATTTTATTTCATGATCAACCTATTCGAATTCTTTTTGATACGGGTGCGTCCCATTCTATTATATCAAAAGAACTTGTTGATACTTTTTCTTTAAGTGTTGTTGCTTTAATGACTTCTTTGAGAATTGCGAATCCGGTTGGTGGATCCGCAATAATTAGTTTGCTTTGTAAAGATGTCGAGATTATTTTGTGTGATTTTTCTTTCCAAGCCGATTTGCATATTATGCGCTACTTAGGCTTTGGAATGATTTTGGGAATGGATTGGCTTAACCGCTATAAAGCTCAAATCCTATGTCCTGAGCAGACTATTCATCTTCGACGTCCTCAATCTGTTGAGCAGATTTCTATTGATCTTAAAGATTTGGATTCCAACGTGGCTGCATCTTTATATTCTTTAAATCCTCATGATGACGATAATGATGATGAGGAAGATGTCATTTCTCTTATTCACATTATTCGTGAATTTTCCGACATATTTGAGCCCGTTTTAGGATTACCACCTAAGCGAGCAATTGAGTTCAGAATTAATCTAATTCCTGGAGCTTTACCTATTACTCGTCCTCCTTATCGTATGTCCAATAAAAAATGAGGAGATGCGCAAACAATTATCCGAATTGGAGATGAAGCAATTTATTCGTTCTAGTTCCTCTCCTTGGGGAGCTTTTGCTATTTTTGTGAAGAAATCCGATGGTACACTCAGGCTTTGCGTTGACTACTGTAAGCTTAATGATCTTACTATCAAGAATAAATATCCCTTACCTCGGATTGATGATTTATTTGATCAGCTTAGTGGTGCTAGAGTCTTTTCACAATTAGACTTAGCAACCGGCTTTCATCAGCTTCGTATTGCAGAGGATAGCACTCCTTTGACATCGTTCCGTACTCGTTATGGATCTTATGAATGGCTTGTTATGCCATTTGGTTTAACGAACGCTCCGGCTTATTTCGTTGACCTTATGAATAGAGTTTTCAAAGACTTCCTAGATCGGTTTGTTCTCATCTTTATTGACGATATTCTTGTGTATTCTAAAACTGAGGAGGAGCATGAAAAACATCTTCATATTGTGTTGGAAACTCTTAGGAGCAATCAATTGAAAGCAAAATTTTCTAAATGCCATTTTTGGCAATCTCGTGTGAAGTTTCTCGGTCATATTATTTCCGAATCCGGAATATCAGGGGATCCTTCAAAGATTGAAGCAATTCAAAAGTGGAAGAGACCGGAGAGTGTGACGGAAATCCGTAGCTTTCTTGGATTGGCGGGTTATTACCATCGTTTTATCAAAGACTTTTCTAAAATTTCCGTGCCTCTTACTACCTTAACAAAGAAAGGTGTTAAATACATTTGGTCGGACAAATGTGAAGCTTCTTTCCAGAAATTAAAAGAACTCCTTTCTGATGCTCCTATTCTTGTAATTCCCATGGGAAACCAAGATTTTATTGTTTATACGGATTGTAACGACCCGTAAATTTTTGATAATTAAAATAGCTAATTTAATAAGATTTCATGATTTGGTGTTGGAAAAAATTTGTAATTCGTTTAGAATAATAATAACTGGGACGAATTGCAACAATAATTATCCAAGTAATGAAAATGAATGCGACTTAGTGAATTCCTTTGAAATCGATAGTTGAATAGGATAATAAATGTTGAAATTCATTGGGTATAATAGAGTAATTAATTGATAAGTAAAATCTATTTAAAATCAAATATTGAATATTGAACAGGTAAATTGTTTAAATTAAATATTTAAAACTTATTGAATAATTGAATAACTGTATAATGAAAATAGTATTCTAAATTGTGAATTGGTTTTAAAAGTTGATTCTTATAAGTTTGATTTCAATATTTCAAAAGATAATGGATTATTGGATAAGCGAAATTGTTTAAATTAAATACTTGGGAATTGTTGAAAAATATAATAACGAAAATTGAATAACCGTATAATGGAAATAGTTGTTTTATAATTTTAATTCGTTTCAAAAGTTAAATTTTATAAGTTAGTTTTGAATATTTCAAAAGATAGTGATTTAAGAATAATCAAATTTGTTTAAATTTAATATTATAAATGTTTGATTAATTAAATTCCAAATTTGATATGATTAATTAGATATTGAAATTTAATATATGAAAATAGAGTGAATAATTGAAATTTGATTTAATAGGATTCAAATTGGTTTCCAAAGTAAATGTAAGTTATATTGGGATTATAATAGAGTTAATAAGATTTTAAAATTGGAATTTATTGGATAAATTGAATAACGGGTTTAATATGATTAAAAATGATTTGTAAAATTTTATTTTATCATATTGGAGTTATAGTGATGTTATAGAACTTTTAAAACTGAATTTAAAATTTATTTGTGAAAATTGAATATTTTAATATTTAATTATCGATTGAAAAATAGCCAAATTTTGAACAGTCCCAGAATTGGACGAAACTAGTTCCATTGGATCCGTAATAATTTGTTATTATCGGATTTCAATTTTCATAGCAATCGGAGTTGTCGTTTGACCGTGACAGCTCGAAACGCATCGAAATGGTTTTAATATTAATTTGGCGAGTTAAAATAGTCATTTTTCAAACGGTCTCGGATTTCGACAAAACCAGTTTCATCGGATCCGTAATGGGATATTATTGTAAGATTTCAAATTTCATGTCAATCGGATTTACCGTTTGTCCGGGGCGAGCCAAAATGCATAGAAATTCGTTTAAATCGATTTAATTCAAATTGATCGTTTATCGCTATAACTCTCACATATGATCAAATTAGCTTCCGAAACCTGTTCCATTGTGTCCGGAACGCGGGGTAAACCCTAGAAACGTCGGTCACCGCGCGTAAATCGGAGTTCGAAAATTCGGAATGAAGAGAATTCGCCGTTTCCTATAAATAGGTTGACTGAAGAAACATGGTTTGGTGAACGCGTTGACTGAAGAAAGAGAACGATATTGGATGACCCCTGACATGACTAAAATAGGAGCCGCGCCGGGCCATTGAGGTTCGCCACCTCTAGCGGACACACTTCTTCGATACCATATCTATTACATTTGTGATGCGATTTGGGTGCACCCCTTGATTTCGGAGTGTTGTTTCGCGGTGCTGGGGTGGCTGCTGGCTATGCCCAACATCAGTCTGGATCACGCAACTACTAGTATCCTAGTTGGTATCGCCTCATGTACCTTGTCATACTGATTATCCTATTCGCGACCACTACGTTTTGATTTGTACCTTGAGTATATGGATTGCCCTCTGGTGACTTCCGGTTTTGGGGAAACTACGGTCTTGTATATGCTTTTGGGAATATAAAATGTGTTAAGGGGGATTATGGTAACGCCTTAACGCTATTTTGATACTTTAAATTACTATTAGGCATTATCTACTTAGCGTATATTACTACATAGTAGATAGTTTCACGGATCCTTGAGAGATGGAGAATCCTGTAACATCTCTTGAGTTATTGCACGCACGTTGACACTGGATAGGAGATGTCAAACCCCGTAAACATCTCCGACGCCGTTACACTCATATTTATTTACGATTGATTTCACTTTCATAAGGATATTTTAGTCCTGACTCGAGTGTTTTGTCTTTTCATTACGCTCGGGTCAGTCCTGAGTTTTCAGATTTTTGAAGATCTATTCTGGAGGACGAAGACGAAGATTTGGTATAGTATTACTATTATTACCCTTGCATCATGCTATCTGCTACATTATTTAATTGTTCTGTTGTATATGTATAAACTCTGATAAATGTTGTATAAATAATTGTCAAAGTATAGTAGACAGCTTCATGAACTGTTTATTTGACTATTATATTTTATCGTTCCGCTGCGAGATTCTGTGTTGTTTCATTTCCTTTATTTCTTTTCCTTTCTTTTCTTATTTACCCCAATAACTATCTGCCCTTTTGAATGTTTTGGAATCGACATGTGTATTTGATCGTCGGTTTAAACTGTCCAAAAAGTCAGGTCGTTACAGTTGGTATCAGAGCTTTGGTTTAGCGATAACCTTAGCTCTGTGGGGTCTGACTCTTTATAAATAGGGTAGTTATACCCTATGATGAGTCGCTGAGTGAATATATATATGAGAGAGCGTATTTGTTAGTGATATAAAATGTTTTATATTGTGTCGGTTGATTTGTTGAGTGGCTTATGGATTCTGGTCAATACGAGTAATTAACGTCATTGACAGGGATCTCTAAACACTTAAACAGAACAATTCGATATAGTATTGTTTTGATATTGGGTAAAGGAAATAATTTTGCCCTAATTATATTTTGTATATAAAGAATTTATTTCAAAATTTATTGTGATCAATCTAGCTTATTTGGGTGTTGGAAATGAAACATTGGCTATTAACATTAATCGGATATTGTAATTTAAATAAATAAGGTGAATTACAAAATGAACAATGATAAACACTTGTGGGATGTTTTGAGAAAGAAAATCCTATAAGAATATTTTATAAAGGTGACCTATGAATTAAAAATAAAATTAAATTGGGAAAAATTTTGAATTTAAGACCCGGGGATTTTGAAAATAGTTCTCAAAGTTTTGAAGAAAAATATAGTAATATTAGTTGGAAAATATTATGGAAAATATTTTGAAAGGATTTTAAGAAGGAATGAATTCAGTACTCCTCTCTTATGTCGCTGGAAAATAATTTCGGTGATGACTGCGTAGCATCATCGACGTTCATTTTCGAGTCTCAAAGTGGGGGAGACTTCTAAGAAGCTTTGCTTTTCTTCGAAATTATTTTGGGTAAATGGGTTTTGGTTTAAACTCCAAAGGTATGATTTGATATATTAAAGATATAAGTGTATGATTTGAAAAGAACCGGGCATTTAAATTTCTAAGTTCTGTTAATTAATAATTTTCAAATTATTTGAATGAAATATGAATAACCAAAATTTATAAAATAAGAGGATTAAGATATCTAAGCTATTGTCTGGGAAAACTTTAAAGTTGAAAGGTAAAGAGGATTTAAATAAATCAAATTTGTGTACATTCTAATCAAGAAAAATAAAATTCTATAAATTTGTATAATACCAAATTTGCATTCTGATAACATATAACAAGACTTACCAAATATTAAAAAAGTTAAAATGATGTTTTGATATGTAATGAGATATTATACAAATAAACAGAACTTGGAAGTAATTGAAGTATACAAGTGAGAAAAAAAAACTCAAAAAGGAATGAAAATGTATATAAAAGGAAAATTTGTTTGTGATGATTTTTTTTATATATACTTAAATATAGCATGAAATGATGAATGGATAAATGGAACAAGTAAGTGAACTTAAGAAAGAAGACAAATGAATTGTATTATATCTTTGTAAATTGGTTATAGAAAATAAATATAAATTGCAAAGGGATTGTAAAATAATGGAATTTGTAACCTTTAAGATATCTGTAAACTAAGAGAAGTCATATATGAGAAGTTAGACTTTTATGAAATGCCAATAAACTAAAGTAATGATTAATAAAATGTGTATTAACTGAAACTATGAATTGAATTAAATGTAAACAAAAGAATTTGGTATAGCTAAGAATCAATTGGAAAGTGAAATTTAATTAAATTAAATTATATAGAATGTTTAAATTGAACTTGAATAAGCAAATTCTATGATATAATGTTTGAGAAAAGATAATGTCAGAGAATATGTTATGTAAAGAAATGGATATTAACTGAATAATGGATTGTGAATAATTAATTGTAAATAAAAATGAAAGTCAATAAAATAATTTAATATAGATAAATTGTATAGAAATCTATTGGAAGGTAATACGTGAGATTGTACGTATATTATTTTATTCGCATAACGATTTGATCCAAATTCGACCACAAAATTTCGAGTTGATTTATATCAATCCAAGTTAGGATTTTTCACTTGATTCTCGACGGCGAACCCTGGATATGGATTTTGGTTTGATTCTGAAATTCTCTATCATAGTATATGGCTATGCAAGGAGAGTAACAGTTTCCAATCAAGGAACCAAATCCGAGTCCGCACTAGAGAGTCGTGTGAACGATACTAGTTGGAAGTGAAATTGTGTGATCGAATAAGCGATTAGATTGATATTGCTCACGGATGATATATATACGGCTTACGGACTTAATTAAAGTTAATATTGGAAATATATGATGCCAAATATAAAATGATTCTTTTAAAATTATATAACAGAATATATATATATATAAAAGAAATAAACCAAATTGAATGTAAAATAATAATTTGGTTATGTTGGGTATGGTTTGGTTGTTATGTGATTGTTAGTTGATTGTTAAGTGTAAATTGAAGCTACAAATCATTGAAATCAAATTGAAAGTTAAATGAATTTAAATAGAATTTAATTTGATTCAAATTGGAAGTGAACTAATGTAAATATAAATTAATGAATGTTAACTAATTGAATTGAGAATGAATGTTAGTAAAATCCAACGTTAATGAATCAACTGTGATTAAAATTGAAAACCAAGTCAATAAATATTAATGAGAAGTGAATTTATATTGATTGATTATAGATTTGTTGGATGGTAGTTGGATGATAGTTGATTGATGGTTGCAATTGTTGTTTTGTTGCATTTGCTATGTTGGCACATGTAGTTTTTATGTTGCTATATGATGTATATTGATATTATTTTCGTATATGCATGTTTCTCATAGTTTGTTGAGTGTTTAGTAGGTGCGGATTGCGCTTGCTTCGCATTTGGAGCTCACTTTTGCGCTATATTATTCATATATGCTCGCTAATAAAAAATATAAGGTACATGTTTATTTTATCATTGGATTTGGTGATTTTTGATGAGCCACTTGGCTTTTGGATTTTCTTTTGTTGGTTTGGGGCCCGTAGAGGCGTTTTGTAGTTGTGCCGATCGAGCCGCGCAAAGGAGACTCTGCCGAAATTTTCCATAAAATCCGGGTGTTAGAAAATTTTTCAAGTTTTAAAAATTTTTATAACTTGTTTTGATAACTAACTTTTAAGTTTAGAAAGCCGTTCGGAGTAAGTTAGTGGAAGTGTAGTAACGATTTATGAATGGAATTTCATTGTTTTATAAGTTGATAACTTTAAATAAAATATAGCTAGTGTTGAATTCTATACTTAGTGTCTTTTCCCTTCTTTTTCCTTTTCGGGGACGAAAAGTTTTGAGTAGGGGAGAGTGTAACGACCCGTAAATTTTCGATAATTAAAATAGCTAATTTAATAAGATTTCATGATTTGGTGTTGGAAAAAATTTGTAATTCGTTTAGAATAATAATAACTGGGACGAATTGCAACAATAATTATCCAAGCAATGAAAATGAATGCGACTTAGTGAATTCCTTTGAAATCGATAGTTGAATAGGATAATAAATGTTGAAATTCATTGGGTATAATAGAGTAATTAATTGATAAGTAAAATCTATTTAAAATCTATTTAAAATCAAATATTGAATATTGAACAGGTAAATTGTTTAAATTAAATATTTAAAACTTATTGAATAATTGAATAACTGTAAAATGCAAATAGTATTCTAAATTGTGAATTGGTTTTAAAAGTTGATTCTTATAAGTTCGATTTCAATATTTCAAAGATAATGGATTATTGGATAAGCGAAATTGTTTAAATTAAATACTTGGGAATTGTTGAATAATTTAATAACGGAAATTGAATAACCGTATAATGGAAATAGTTGTTTTATAATTTTAATTCGTTTCGAAAGTTAAATTTTATAAGTTAGTTTTGAATATTTCAAAAGATAGTGATTTAAGAATAATCAAATTTGTTTAAATTTAATATTATAAATGTTTAAATAATTAAATTCCAAATTTGATATGATTAATTAGATATTGAAATTTAATATATGAAAATAGAGTGAATAATTGAAATTTGATTTAATAGGATTCAAATTGGTTTCCAAAGTAAATGTAAGTTATATTGGGATTATAATAGAGTTAGTAAGATTTTAAAATTGGAATTTATTGGATAAATTGAATAACGGGTTTAATATGATTAAAAATGATTTGTAAAATTTTATTTTATCATATTGGAGTTATAGTGATGTTATAGAACTTTTAAAACTGAATTTAAAATTTATTTGTGAAAATTGAATATTTTAATATTTAATTATCGATTGAAAAATAGCCAAATTTTGAACATTCTCAGAATTGGACGAAACTAGTTCCATTGGATCCGTAATAATTTGTTATTATCGGATTTCAATTTTCATAGCAACCGGAGTTGTCGTTTGACCGTGACAGCTCGAAACGCATCGAAATGGTTTTAATATTAATTTGGCGAGTTAAAATAGTCATTTTTCAAACGGTCTCGGATTTCGACGAAACCAGTTTCATCGGATCCGTAATGGGATATTATTGTAAGATTTCAAATTTCATGTCAATCGGATTTACCGTTTGTCCGGGGCGAGCCAAAATGCATAGAAATTCGTTTAAATCGATTTAATTCAAATTGATCGTTTATCGCTATAACTCTCACATATGATCAAATTAGCTTCCGAAACCTGTTCCATTGTGTCCGGAACGCGGGGTAAATCCTAGAAACGCCGGTCACCGCGCGTAAATCGGAGTTCGAAAATTCGGAATGAAGAGAATTCGCCGTTTCCTATAAATAGCCCCTTTGTCTTCATAATTTAGAAAAATTTAAAACTAGGGTTTCAAAATTAGCTGCCGGCCGCCTCTTATACCATGAATGGCGAAAATCTTCCTCGTTCCCCCTCGAATTTCTTGAAATCCACTAACCTATTCCAAAAACTTTCAACTGGACAATTGTAGAGCTCGTCGAGAGCTACCTATCCAACGGTCAAGATCGCGATTGGAGCTACGGAGTGGCGAGGGATTGGGTTTAAATGCGTACCGTTGCGCACGATTTTCGAGCATCTAGGGGTAGCCGAGAAAGACCGGCCTCTGGCCGATGACTGCATTCGATGTTGGCTTCACAGTGGTGCATCCTGATCGAGTTGTAGATGCTTGTTTTGGGTTGCGTGTTTAGGGTTTAGGCCGGCGTTTGGGTTCGTGTACGCGTTCGAACCTGGGGAGAAGAAGAAGGGAAGGTCGCGGCCGTGATCTTGCTTTGGGGAATGGACGGCAGGTGTGGGTTTGGGTATAAAATTTAAAATAAAAGTTGAATTTAATTTGTGTTTAAATTCGTATTAACTTCTAAATGTCATAACTTGTTGATGCGAGGTCCGTTTCGGACGAAACAAGTTGCGTTGCGGTCGTATTGTCGAATACTATGCTATGGAATTGGATTGGAATCATTTGGAGCTAGAGAAAATTTTGAGTTGAATCGAACGTCGTTCGATTTGATTTAAAATCGAAAAATCAAGGTGAGTGTTTTATAACGCTCACACCGTACTAAATATCTTTATGCTAGTTAAAATTGATATTATGAAGTGTTATGATTTTATTTGTCGTTGTTTGATAAAAATTTAATTGTCATATAGCTTGTCATTTGAATTAACCGTTGAAAAATTAAATTGACAGTTAAATTGAAATTAAAATTGAATTGCGATTAAATTACCTGACATTGATAACTATGAAACTGCCATGAATTGTATTGTTTATTGGATGATGTATTTTGATGGATGCTATTGGTTGATAATTGAGTGTTTGGATGTTTATTTGCTTATATAGATCCTGTTATGCATACATATGATACTGTGATTTAATTTAAGTAATATATACTCATCCCTGACATTTAATTGAAATAAATAATTACTTGGCCATAGGATAGAAAATTATATACGGACACCGAATTGGCTAAATTAATAATTTTTGAAATCGTCGATTTGAAATTTATTTAAATGTTTTGATTTAAAAGTTATAAATAGAAATCGATTTATAGAAATTGAATTCATCGAAAAATTGAGTTTGGAATGTTGAAATAAATTTTGGTTAAAGGAATTTGTTAAATAATTAAGTTGAGACTTTGAAATTTAAAATTTGTTATGATTGAAGTTCGAAAATTTATTCGTTTAAAGGATTGAACCTTAAATCGAGCTTTGAATATTATTAAGTAAAAGCGATATAAAATGATATTTGGAATTGAACTTGAAATTGAATCATGTTTGTAATTGGGATTTAAATTTGAATATTGAAGGATAATTTTGTTAAGTGTTAAAATTGATATTTTGAAAAATCAAGCTAAAAATCGATATATATTGAAATTGAATAAGTTGAAGGTGAATGAAAAATCGAATTAATTTGAAGTCAAAGTTGGCATTGATTTGAATTAAAAATCGAAATTGAATCGGTAAAATGGAAATTGAAATTGATTTGAATTGGGAAGTTATAATTGAAATGGATTGATTTTGAAGCTGTTTTATTTTGTTTTCCAAATTACTCGGTTATATAAACCATTTTGAATACTTAAACTATTTTAATCTATTTTAAATCTACTTAACCCAATTTAAATTATTTAAACTAAATTTATCTATTTCAAATCCATTTTAAGATTTTAAAGTATTTTAACGATTTTAATTATTTAAAACTATTTTTAAACTACTCAAACTATTTTTCTAAAATTTCAAATAGGTCAGTAAGGTGAAATGTTTATGTTTAAATCTTAAATGTAAATACGAACTGGTTTAAATGAAGTTGCAACCTAAATTGAAATTCAAAATGATTTTGAAAACCGAAATGAGATATTGATGCGAAAAACGATTTTTGAAACGAAATCTTATATTTGAAAAGATACGACGATATTTGAAATGGATTTGATTTTTGTAGCGAACATGATATTTTGAAATCAATTATGAATCAAATTGAAATATAAAAGAGCCATCGGTGTAATAGTACGTAGTTATTAAAGAGACCGGGATCGGATATGGACATACTCTCTGTCGATACCGAAAACCACTTTAATAACTATTATACGCGGAGTGTTGATCCAGAATGAAGTGGATGGTTTGGTGAACGCGTTGACTGAAGAAAGAGAACGATATTGGATGACCCCTGACATGACTAAAACAGGAGCCGCGCCGGGCCATTGAGGTTCGCCACCTCTAGCGGACACACTTCTTCGATACCATATATATTACATTTGTGATGCGATTTGGGTGCACCCCTTGATTTCGGAGTGTTGTTTCGCGGTGCTGGGGTGGCTGTTGGCTATGCCCAACATCAGTCTGGATCACGCAACTACTAGTATCCTAGTTGGTATCGCCTTATGTACCTTGTCATACTGATTATCCTATTCGCGACCACTACGTTTTGATTTGTACCTTGAGTATATGGATTGCCCTCTGGTGACTTCCGGTTTTGGGTAAACTACCGTCTTGTATATGCTTTTGGGAATATAAAATGTGTTAAGGGGGATTATGGTAACGCCTTAACGCTATTTTGATACTTTATATTACTGTTAGGCATTATCTACTTAGCGTATATTACTACATAGTAGATAGTTTCACGGATCCTTGAGAGATGGAAAATCCTGTAACATCTCTTGAGTTATTGCACGCACATTGACACTGGATAGGAGATGTCAAACCCCGTAAACATCTCCGACGCCGTTACACTCATATTTATTTACGATTGATTTCACTTTCATAAGGATATTTTAGTCCTGACTCGAGTGTTTTGTCTTTTCATTACGCTCGGGTCAGTCCTGAGTTTTCAGATTTTTGAAGATCTATTCTGGAGGACGAAGACGAAGATTTGGTATACTATTACTATTATTACCCTTGCATCATGCTATCTGCTGCATTATTTAATTGTTCTGTTGTATATGTATAAACTCTGATAAATGTTGTATAAATAATTGTCAAAGTATAGTAGACAGCTTCATGAACTGTTTATTTGACTATTATATTTTATCGTTCCGCTGCGAGATTCTATGTTGTTTCATTTCCTTTATTTCTTTTCTTTTCTTTTCTTATTTACCCCCAATAACTATTTTCCCTTTTGAATGGTTTGGAATCGACATGTGTATTTGATCGTCGGTTTAAACTGTCCAATAAGTCGGGTCGTTACACCGATGCTAGTCACGTTGGTTTAGGTGTCGTTCTTATGCAAAGAGAACGTGTTATTGCTTATGCTTCTAGGCAATTGAAGCCAGCCGAGACTAGATATGCCGCTCATGATTTAGAGCTCGCGGCTATTGTTTTCGCTCTTAAAATTTGGCGTCATTATCTTTTGGGAGAGAAATTTGTTCTCTATACCGATCATAAATCTTTGAAGTATTTATTTTCTCAAAAGGAACTTAATTTGCGTCAACAACGTTGGTTCGAGTTCCTTGCATCTTATGATCTTGACATTCTTTACACTCTCGGAAAGGGAAATCGTGTTGCCGATGCCCTTAGCCGAAAGCTACAAGCGGTTGTTTCCATGATGATATCTGAATGGAATGATCTCGGAATTTTATCCACTTGTGAGATTCGAGATCGTGAGTCCGATTTATGTTCATCTTTGGCTTTATGTAGCCTTGAGGCCCATCCTTCTCATTTAGACCGCATTCTTGTAGCTCAAAAGCTAGATTCCGAATTGGCTCTTCTTAACCAAAGTTGTAGGGATAAAATTGGTATTGAAAGTTTGAAAGACTTTAATATTGATTCTCGTGGCGGTATTCGAAAATTTGGTAGACTTATCATGCCAAATATTAGTGACCTTCGTAAAGATATTTTAGAAGATTCTTATCGTTCTAAATTTACCATTCATCCTGGTAATAGTAAAATGTATGCGGATATGAAGTGACTTTATTATTGGGATGGAATGAAATCTGATATTGCTAACATTGTTAAGCGATGCATGACTTGCCAACTTGTCAAGGCCGAGCACCAAAGGCCCGGTGGGTTATTACAACCTTAGAAATTCCAATTTGGAAGTGGGACCAAATTTCCATGGATTTTATAGACGGCCTTCCCCGTTCTCGTTCGGGTCTTGATAGCTTATGGGTGATTGTTGATAGACTTACTAAATCCGCCCATTTTATTCATGTTCGGTCTAATCGGACCGTTCCTCTTTTGGCCAAGCTCTTTATTAAAGAAATTGTTAAATTACATGGAGTTCCTACTTCTATTGTTAGTGATCGTGATCCATTGTTTACTAGTGGAATTTGAAAGAGTCTTCAAAAAGCTTTGGGAACGAAACTTAATTTTAGCACCGCTTATCATCCTCAGTCCGATGGACAAACCGAGCGTGTGAATCAAACTCTTGAAGATCTTCTTCGTACATGTGTTTTTTATTTTGGTGGAAGTTGGGAAGATCATATTTCTCTTTACGAATTTTCCTATAATAATAGCTTCCAATCTAGTATTGGGATGACACCTTTTGAGGCACTCTATGGAAGGCCATGACGATCTCCTTCTTGTTGGCTTGAGGCCGGTGAGAGGCTGGTTTTAGGTCCAAATTTTATTCGTGATTCCACAGAAAAGATTGATCTTATTCATCATAGGATGAAAGAAGCCCAGAGTAGACGAAAATCCTATGCCGATAACCGAATAAGGAAATTAGAATTTTCTATGGAAGATTTTGTGTTTATTCGTGTTTCGCCTATGAAGGGTGTTGTGCGTTTCTGTCGATCGGGAAAGTTAGAACCTCGATATATTGGTCCATTTCCCAGCGCCGAACGTATTGGTTCCGTGGCTTATCGCCTCTTATTAACGGCTCAGTTTTCTGCTATTCATGACGTGTTTCACGTTTCTCAACTACGGAAATGCCTTCGAGATTCCGATTCTATTCTTGAACCCGGTTTTGCGGAAGAAATTGAAGTTTCACCTAATTTGACTTATGAGCAACATCCTATTCATATCATTGCTTCGGAGGTAAAATGCCTTCGAAATAAAGATGTTCCTCTTGTGAAGGTTCAATGGTCCTCAATCCTAAGGATTGCTCTTGGGAATCTAGAGAATTCATCGAGCGAACACATCCGGACTTACTTTCTCGTGCTCTTTGAGGTGAACTTTTGGTTTCAAATTTCTTTTGTGTTGATATGCTTTTATGGTTGTTACTTTTATTTCCTTCTTAAATATTGCATGACGCAATTTCTTTAAGGAGGGTAGTCTGTAACAACCCGCATATTTTACGATTGAATATTTAAATATTTTATTTAAATATTTCATCGTTAGTCGGATTTTAGTCCGAAAAGCTACTTTTTGCAAACAGTCAAATTAGGACTCGAGACCACCCCATTGAGTTCAAAATGACGTTTGCGATCTTTTTGAATATAAACTTCGATATGTTTGGAGATAGTAGAATTTTGCTACTTTTTGACTTAGGGCATCGGTTTTGTTTCAGCTCATTAGACCCAAGCTTCACCCCTCTTCTCTTCATTACTTTACTTCTATTTCCTAATACTCAAGCTTTAGCAACAATGGAGAGAGGAATGAGAAATTAAAACTGCAAGCCCTAGTTTCCATTTGCAAATCAAGTTCTAGCTCCAAATTTATAGAAGAAGCTTTGGTAAGCCTCCTCTTCTTCTTCTCGAACTCATTCTCTTACCAATTTCAGAAATTCCTAAACCTAATTTAGGAAATATTTCTCTTTTAAGCTTAGATTCAAGCTCTTTAGGTTGTAATTGAAGAGTAATTGTCCTTGCCATTGCTCCATAGCTTCTTCTTCATAGTTTTGGGTTTAAAGGTGAGATTTTTATCTCATATCTAAGTCTATAATTATCTTTGGTTGTTAGGTATGAATTCCAACACCTCTTCATGTGCATTTGCTCTTGATTCGGATTGGTTT
This sequence comes from Allium cepa, assembly GCA_030765085.1. Lineage (NCBI taxonomy): Eukaryota > Viridiplantae > Streptophyta > Magnoliopsida > Asparagales > Amaryllidaceae > Allium > Allium cepa. Next base: position 439,582,834 of record CM060943.1, read on the forward strand.
TGTGAATATTCAATTTTTAGTGTTTTGAGTTCAAATCTTTAAAAATCCTAACTTCGATCTTTGAACATGTAACGACCCGTAAATTTTCGATAATTAAAATAGCTAATTTAATAAGATTTCGTGATCTAGTGTTAGAAAAAAAATTGTAAGTCGTTGGAATAATAATAAATGTTGAACCCATTGGGTATAATAGAGTAATTGATTGATAAGTAAAATCTATTTAAAATCAAATATTGAATATTGATCAGGTAAATTATTTAAATTAAATATTTTAAAACTTATTGAATAATTGAATAACTGTAAAATGAAGATAGTGTTCTAAATTGTGAATTGGTTTTAAAAATTGAATCTTATAAGTTCAATTTCAATATTTCAAAAGATAATGAATTATTGGATAATCGAAATTGTTTAAATTTAATACTTGGAATTTATAGAATAACTTAATAATGGGAATTGAATAACCGTATAATGGGAATGGTTGTTCTATAATTTTAATTCGTTTCAAAAGTTAAATTTTATAAGTTCGTTTTGAATATTTCAAAAGATAGTGATTTAAGAATAATCAAAATTTAACTAAATTTAATATTACGAATGTTTGAATAATTAAATTTCGAATTTGATATGATTAATTTGATATCGAAATTTAATATATGGAAATAGAGTGAATAATTGAAATTTGATTTAATATGATTCAAATTGGTCTCCAAAGTGAATGTAAGTTATATTGGGATTATAATAGAGTTAATAAGATTTTAAAAATTGGAATTTATTGGATAATTGAATAACGGGTATAATATGATTAAAAATGATTTGTAAAATTTTATTTTATCATATTAAAGCTAGAATGATGTTGTAGAACTTTTAAAATCGAATTAAAAGTAAATTTTTGAAAATTGAATATTTTAATATTTAATTATCGACTGAAAAATAGCCAATTTTCGAAAAGTCTCAGAATTGGATGAAACTAGTTCCATTGGATCCGTAATAGTTTGTTCTTATTGGATTTCAATTTTCGTAGCAATCGGAGTTTTCGTTTGACCGTGGCAGCTCGAAACGCGTCGAAATTGTTTTAATATTAATTTGACGAGTTAAAATAGTCATTTTTCAAACAGTCTCGGAATTCGACGAAACTAGTTTCATCGGATCCGTAATATGATATTGTTATAACATTTCAAATTTCGTGTCAATCGGATTTACCGTTTGTCTGGGGCAAGCCAAAACGCCTAGAAAATCGTTTAACCGATTTCATTTTAAATCGATCGTTTATTGCCGTATCTTAGACAGATGATCGAAGTAGCTTCCGAAACCTATTCCATTGTGTTCGGAACGTGGGGTAAACCCTAGAAACGCCGGTCACCGCGCGAGATTTGGAGTTCGGAAATTCCGGGATGAATAGTGTTCGTTTTATTTCCTATAACTGGACCATTTATTCACAAAATAAAAAAATATTATTAGCTAGGGTTGCATTTCAATGGCCGGCCGCCTCTTATGCAATGAATGGCCAGAAAGCTCCTCTCTTTCTCCCTCAAAATCTTCAAATCCATCGTTTAATTCAAGAGACTTTCTACATGAAAGTTGTAGAGGGTAGTACGCTCTACAAAGTGAACGGCTGTGATCGTCATCGGAGCGTTGATGGAGGCGCGACAGGCCATGGAAGGTGTCACGAACGGGCATGATTTTCAAGGGCAATAGGAGGCCGAGTTCAACAATATTCTGGCAGAGTGTAGCTTGCTTGAAGACCTTCAATATGGCACTCGCTGATCGTCTTATAGCTCGATGTAGGAGGAGTGTAATTCGAGCTAGTAGGGGCGGCCGTGGGTTCTTGTCGTGCGTTCGAACCTAGGAAAGATGGGAAGAAAGGGGTAACGGCCTAGGATCTGGGGTCACGAAATCAACGGCCTTGATGAAAAGTAGGGTTTAAAATGTGAAAATAAAAGTTGTAAAATTTATATTTTAAATTGTGTAAACTTTAAACTATCATAACTTTTTGATACGAGCTCGAAAACGCACGAAACAAATTGCGTCGGCTTCGTATTGATGAGTACTACGCAATGGAGCTGGATTGGAATCGTTTGGAGCTAGTGAAAATTTCGGGTAAAATTAAACGCACGTTTAATTTTATTCGAGATAAAACGCTGGAACTACATTGAAATCAAGGTGAGTGTTTTATAATGCTCAAAACGTACTGAATATCTTTATGCTAGTTAAATTTGACATTATGAAGTGTTATGAATTTTATTTGTCGCTGTTTGGTAAAATTTAATTGTCATATAGATTGTCATTTGAATTAACCGTTGAAAATTAAATTGACAGTTAAATTGAAATTAAAAATTGAATTACGATTAAATTACCCGACATTGATAACTATGAAATTGCCATGAATTGTATTGTCTATTGGATGATGTATTTCAAATGGATGTTATTGGTTGATATTTAAATGTTTGGATATTTATTTGCTTATATATATCCTGTTATGCATACATATGAAACTATGATTTGATTTAAGTGATATATCTTCATCCCTGACATTTAATTGAAATAAATAATTACTTGGCCATAGGATAGAAAATTATATACGGACACCGAATTGGCTAAATTAATAATTTTAAAAATCGTCGATTTGAAATTTATTTAAATGTTTTGATTTAAAAGTTATAAATAGAAAAATTTATAGAAATCGAATTTATCGAAAATTTAAGTTTGGAATGTTGAAATAAATTTTGGTTAAAAGAAATTGTTAAAAATTTAAAGTGGAGACTTTGGAATTTAAAATCGAGACATGATTGAATTTCGAAAATTGATTTGTTTAAAGATTTGACCTTAATTCGAGCTTTGAATATTACTAAGCAGAAGTGATATAAAATGATATTTTGATATCGAGCTTGGAATTGAATCATATTTGAATGATTTAAACTTGAATATTGATGGAAAATTTTGTTAAGTGTTATAAATGGATATTTTGAAAATCAAGCTCCAAATCGATATAAATTGAAATTGAATTAATTGAAAGTGAATATAAAATTTAATAAATTTGAAGTCAAAGTTGACATTGATTGAATCGAAATCGAGATTGAATCGATAGAAGGGAAATTGAAATTGTTTTGAATTGGGAAGTTATAATTGAAATGGTTCAGTTTTGAAGCTGTTTTATTTGTTTTTCAAATTACTCAGTTATATAAACCATTTTGAATACTTAAACTATTTTAATCTATTTTAAATCTACTTAACCCAATTTAAATTATTTTAAACTAATTTATCTATTTTGAATCCATTTTAAGACTTTAAGTATTTTTAACTACTTTAATTATTTAAACTACTTTTAAACTACTTAAACTATTTTCTAAAATTTCAAGCTGGTTAATAAGGTGAAATGTTTATGTTTAAATCTTGAATTTAAATACGAAGTGGGTTAAATGAAGTTGCAACCTAAATTGAAATTCGAAATGATTTTGGAATCGAAATGAGATATTGAGACGAAAATGATTTTTGAAACGGAATCTTACATTTTGAATAGCTATGATGATTTTTGAAAGGGATTTGATTTTTGAAGCGAATATGATATTTTGCTATCAATTATGAATCGATTTGAAATGTAAAAGAGCCAACGGTGTAATAATACGTAGTTATTAAAGAGACCGGGATCGGATATGGACATACTCTCTGTCGATACCGAAAACCACTTTAATAACTTGTATACGCGGAGTGTTGATCTAGAATGAAGTGGATGGTTTGGTGAATGCGTTGATTGAAGAAAGAGAACGATATTGGATGACCCCTGACATGACTAAAACAGGAGCCGCTTCGGGCCATTGAGGTTCGCCATCTCTAGCGGACACACTTCTTCGATACCATATCTATTACATTTGTGATTCGATTTGGGTGCACCCCTTGATTTGGGAGTGTTGTTTCGCGGTGTTGAGGTAGCTGCTGGCTATGCTCAACATCAGTCCGGACCACGCAACTACTAGTATCCTAGTTGGTATCGCCTCATGTACCTTGTCATACCAATTATCCTATTTGCGACCACTACGTTATGTTTTGTGTTATACCTATAGGGTACCCTCTGATAACCACCAGTTTACGGTGGGGCTTACGGTGCTATATAGACTATGACATTATAAAAATGTGTTAAGGGGGATTATGGTAACGCCATAACGCTATTTTGATACTTTATATTACTGATAGGCATTATCTACTTAGCGTACATTACTACATAGTAGATAGTTTAACAGATCCTTAAGAGATGGAAAATCCTGTAACATCTCTTGAGTTATTGCACGCACGTTGACACTGGATATGAGATGTCAAACCCCGTAAACATCTCTGACGCCGTTACACTCATATTTATTTACGATTGATTTAACTTTCATAAGGATATTTTAGTCCTGACTCGAGTGTTTTGTCTTTTCATTTCGCTCGGGTCAGTCCTGAGTTTTTCATATTTTTGAAGATCTATTCTGGAGGATGAAGACGAAGATTTGGTATACTATTACTATGATTGCCCTTGCATCATGCTATCTGCTGCATTATTTTAATTGTTCTGTTGTATGTGTATAACTCTGATAAATGTTGTATAAATAATTGTCAAAGTATAGTAAACAACTTCATGAACTGTTTATTTGACTATTATATTTTATCGTTCCGCTGCGAGATTCTGTGTTGTTTCATTTCCTTTATTTCTCTTTCTTTTCTTTTCTTATTTACCCCAATAACCATCTGCCCTTTTGAATGGTTTGGAATCGGCATGTGTATTTGATCGTCGGTTTAAACTGTTCAAAAAGGCGGGTCGTTACAGAACATGTTTTTGGTGATGCATCAAAGAGCTTGTAGGGCCGGGTCGTCGTTTGGCATAAACCCCTAGCGCCCATTGCTCGTCCGATTGCATTTGCGAAGAGATTGCCTCTTTATTTTTAGGCTGAAAATACTGGAAATTCCAGTTCAGTCGACTGAAATCTCTGAGTCAGTCGACTGAACCTGTAACCCGAAAGTTTCCAGGTATGATTCAGTCGACTGAAATCTCTGTTCAGTCGACTGAACCTGGAAACAGAAAGTTTCCAGGCATGATTCAATCGACTGAAATCTTTGTTCAGTCGACTGAACCTGGAAACAGAAGGTTTCCAAGCATGATTTAGTCAACTGAAATCTCTGTTCAGTCAACTGAATTTGTTGTTTCTGCCCAATTTGCCTTTTGGGATTGAATTTCCAATTTAAATCGATTCATGATAATCCTATTTGTTGTTATCATTTATTATGACTTCGATGACTCCATTTTAGGGATTTTTGAATCCATTTCGATGGATTCTTTATCGGTTTCTTTGGATTTGATTCACGTCTTTATATGTGGATTTTAATGATTGATTGTTTCTACAATCATTTTTATGGTTTGTCACTTTAAAATACAAAGGTTTCTATACTAGTAGTAAATATTCAAACTCTTTATCAAAGATTATTTAAACTCTATTTTATCAAACTCGTTTATAAAACCGTTTTCCAATCTACTATTATATACAAACCTTTATCTCACTCGAATGAGAAATCTAATTAAACGACTTAGTAAAACAAGTGGTATGAAACGCCTGCATTCACTTCGTCGGTTAATTCTTGGATTTGTCCGGTTGAATCTCTTGTGACAATTTTCGAGTGGAGGTCTACAATTTGTTCGTTAATATTTAAGTTAAGCTAATGGTTATGGGACATGAAGCTAAGCTCATTTACTAGCTTAGTGTAATTGACACTTCTTGATGATTGATGATGATCATTTTTTGTGATTTAGACTAGAGATATGCTATGTTTCTTTGTCCACGTAGGGGACGGTACGTCGTTTTATTGAGTTTCGTCTCATTTCTTTTATAGGCTAACGACCTATGTATTATTTGGAGTTTCGAGTCAATTTTTGTGGGCTAGACCTATGTTCTTTTATGGAGTTCGGTTCATCGGACGTACCTTTGTACTACGTTGTTGCTTATCAGGATCATCAGGAGTACCATTGTACTACGTCGTTTTTCTGAATTATTCGAGTTTCAGGTTCCTCGGGCGTACCGATATTGTACTACGTCGTTGCACCGCCTCCATGGTTAGCGACCATGGGATAGCGTCCCGTTTGTGATGCACGTGTTGGTGAGTTTTCATGCCCCCGTTTTTTGATAGGCCTCCCCCTTTTTTGTGATTTCTGGATTTCTATTGATGATTTCTATAATTTATGTTCCACCAGCTTTTATGATTCGCATCGATATGATGTCGATATTTGTGACTTGGTGAATAAAACTAAAGAGTATGACATTCTTTTGATCTTTGAGAAGATTCTTGTGATATTGATTAATCTCTGTTTGATTTTCAATTACATACTTATCATAGTATGGCTTTATGGTTATCATACGTTTTTGTCATATCTCTTATTCTATATCATTTTATCCCATATTTATAGTTAGACTGATCCGTTTATTATTTTCTTATTAAATAATACTCGGGTCAGACCGAGATGTTACAGGTGGTTCTGCTTGACTCCTCATGTGAGATTATTATCCTGACTTTTGGCTAACTACTTAGATTAGTAGTTTTTGGCAGTATACATTTGAGACAGAGACTCCTTAATGTATACATATTCTTTTGTCTAGAACCTGTAACTATTCTTTTGTGATATTGTGGATCTTGTTTGACCACTACTCTGATGTACACTTTTAAGTGTTATATATTAATATCTTCTTCCGCCTTTGTGATATGGATATCTGTGACTGATTTGTGTTATGTTTATTTCTATATTTGTTTCCAAAGATGATATATTGCCACTATGTAGTAGCTTTGAGTTGGTGTCGGTATATCGGGTTGTTATATTTTTATTTGGCATATCGGTACTCGCACAAAGCAATTATACAGATGGTCGCTCCTCAACGGCCTTATTCTCCGCGCTAGTTGACGGCATTACCCCGTAGTGTACTTGGCTAGCGTGGGTATAGAGGTGGGGCGTCACATTTGTATCAATCCACATTAATATATGTTTTGTATTGATTACCTAGACGATCGATACGAAACCCATCCTTTCCTATCGATGCGAAGTATCCCATAGTTATCTGCTTCGTATCGATCATGTAGATATATACTTCATGTCGATTTACCAGATGGTCGATATAAACTGTCACATTGCATCCAATACGAAACCAAATAGAAAAACATCGATACGAAGAAAATAAGAAGCATCGATACGAATATGAGGTCTTGGCATCGATACGAAATGAGACAGCAATCGGTACAAAGAAGCTTGAAAGTGATGAGCACGAAGAGGGAAAAGTCAACTCGGCACAAAAAGTAGATCGATCCTAGAAGATAGCGCCACGTAATTTGGTTAGCACATGCATTCCATCGATACAAAGTAAAGTGATTCGAAAGGAACCAATACAAATTCGGAAACATGCTACAAACACAAACTTGCATCGGTCATAACTCAAGACCTACAAGTCCAAGTGCTACCAAATTTTCACAGGAGCTTGCATACATCCTTAGGAATGTTCATGAACGATCTTAGTTCGATTTGGTAAGATTTGGATCGATATAAATCTCATTTGTATCAATCATGGATCGAGTCAAAATGACCAGGGATCGATCACGTGGGCCCACCCACGTAAGAGAAGGATTCTACTAAGATCCGAGCGAGATATTTGTAGGCCACACCTATAAATTGTAGTCCAAGAGCTTTAGAAAAAGGGGCCTTTTGGTTCTTCTACACCGTTACTCTACAGAACTCCATTGTAACTTGATTATTATCATATATACTCTTGTAGCCAGCATGTGATAATCAATAAAATAGCAACTCTTCAAAGTGGACGTAGGCTACAGCGCCGATCCACTACATATTGTATGTTTTTACCGCTTTATTTTTAAATTTTGAGCGTTCTTCACATTTATATTCTCTACATATTTGTTATCTATGATCCGTGATTGTAAACGGGTGCTTTCATCGACAATTGGGTATTTGCGATCAATTTTGGCGCAAACAAGGAATAGAAAAGAAGAGAAGAGAATAGAAGAAAAGAGAAGGAAATAAAACAATCACACACTCACATAACCTGTCATATATCTCACAGCACATCAAATAAAATATAATAGTCATCACATATATAAAACAGGCATGACTGTAATAACTATATAAACCACAGAGTCAGAGTATACAGGCTCATACAGTTATACAAAATAGTAATTGAGCTTATACAGCTGATAAATAAACTCAGTCGATAAACTAACTCTAATAAATAGTAAGTTAACACTATCAAGGTCCCACAGTGTCACAATGTGGTAACAATAATAACTCAAAATATAAATATGAGAAAGTGTCGTCATCTACTAGTCTATCTGCACAGCTCTAAGTATTATTTACACCTGCTATCTAGTCTACTCATTTAAGAGAAATCGAGATAATAAGAAGCAAAACATAAAACCTCGAGTTAGGTAGCAGACTGGTGTGAGCGATAAAGAATCTCAAAATGGTATAAAAGTTGATAAAGTATATGGAACATAGGGTATGGAAAATCATACCTGACTATTCCCTACATCTATAAAGTTAGCATATATAAAAGATATGTGCTACTCTATGATAATCATCATGGATGTACTACATATCAAAGTAATAAGGATGACAAGATATCAGTATCGGTAATATTTGCATCGTGTGACATCCCTAAGGTGATAGAAATAGTCTAACAAGCAAGGCAGCTATCATCCGTCCTCAAATTCATTTACTCAGTGTGTTAATTGTATGATACTTATATAGCCACCTACGTAGAGCCAAAGATTGATCAACTTCTCGATTCCTCTATACTCGAACCCATGCCACTCAGTAGGCTAGGAACTAGACTACACCTCCATAAACAGCCCAAGGTAAAATAGGTCTGCACGTCCACAGACGGCCTAATGAACATCCTCACGTACCCCCACTTTATGAGTATACTACAAAACCTACGAGTGTCAATGATCCATTTGCGTGCATCATCCATAGTAGAGCTCATTTTAGAACTATTCTTACAACTCTCGTCTGAAGTCGTCATGGTTAGGAACTACTCTGGACATCCATCATAAGTCATCGAGTATCATCATGCGCCTCGTAACCTCCCTCCAATAGTTCCGTCAATACGACTCATAGTCCACTACTCTACCTCTCGAGGTATAGCTATCCATCATTGAAGCCGTGACTTTTTTCATGGAATCATCGAATAATGGAGTCATCATATCGAAGTGTCGCATCCTCTCTTCATCACCAAACTACGCATCGAAGAGCCATGTCATCAAAATCGAACGTCGACTAAATGAACCAACCATCACATCCGGCTCCTAGAAGCCACTCTATTATCTATGTCAAAATTTGCTAAGTCGACCATCATTAATAGTGGTGGATATCGACCACTCCAAAGCAGTCGATAACAACTTCTTTGGTCATGTACTTAACCAAAAGTGTTTAAACACAAACCAAAGGAAAACATCTGGCACTATTCCAAAATCTAAAGAACATCTCCAAATCCATCTTCCATCTTCATATCCATTGGTGTGCACGATACTCTCGAAATTTTATAATATGGGATATATTCTAGCCTAATATTGCCTTTGAACGATTTTTTCAAACAATTACCAAATAAGAAAACATGCAACTAACAATCCTAGAAATTTCTATAACAGCCTACATATATCTATAATAATATAATATATTCCGTCCAAGTAACCAATGTGGGGTAATGTGGGATTAATACCACAATAACCTAAATCTAACACTACAATCAAAATAGTGTGTCAAATTCGAGGAAAATGTGATACTTAATTTAAAACCATTTTAAAACACTTCTAATTCTTATTGTAAAATAATATATAGACTTAAGTATTTTAGAAATCCCATTTTCAAATTTAGAAAACATTTTAAAACGTATTTTTAATACTATACTAATAGTCATAGTATAGCGAGAGACAGTATCACTCATCTCATCCAAATTCATTCAAACCTTCCACAAGTCGTACAACTCTTCACCACGAGAGCAACGCAAAAAACGATGGGTCTCATATGCAAAAGATATGGCTAATATAAGCTTTGAGATTATTTAAATAGTTAATTAGCTTAACTAATAATTAGTTTACCCTAATTACCTAATTACCTTTCTCCACCAAGTCTGGTATGTGCACAACTTTTCAATCCCATTACCGCATGTACATTTCCTCCTTAATACAGAGCTACGGTTTAACGAAAACAAACACTCTCTGCGCTGTTGTATTTTTTTTCAAATGCTCCTCCTCTCGGTACTAAAACTATGAATCCCAACCTCATGTAACAAAATGTGATAATCCAGATTTCTTTGGCATCAAATAATTGTATAATTATCTAATTTAAACTATTGGAAAATACTAATTTATATAGATTGAACAAATAAAAACCATTTCAGGATTCATTAATTCATGGGTTTGCAAATGTAAGTTAAATATTTACATAATTGCAAATAGAAGCATACAATGTATCTAATTATAAGTATAAACAAATATAAACATATTACATAACTAATATAAAATATAAGAAATTCATGAATAAGGAGATTAAAACATAAAATATATAGCCTTTAAACATTTGTGAAGAAAAAAAGACACTTGTAAAGCTTTGAACACATACAAACAACATTTGTAAGCCAAGCATCCTCTAAATCAACAAGTGGCAAAGTAATTCTTAATTAGTAATTAAATTAAAAATAAAGTTTTGAGAAAATGATTTGTGTATTCTTTCATCTAAATTTTTTTCTCATCTTTTAATTAAAACTGATAATCCAAAATTCAAAGAAAAAGGGGGAAAAGGATTTCAGCCTGTTCAAACTCAACAACATTTTCTGCATGAATAGCATTCTCTTTCCCAATCTGGAAATTTATTACTACATGAAAATGCATTTATAATCGAAGCGAGCACTCCAGTTTAAAAGGAAAATAAAATTCAAGTAGCAAGCAAAATCAAGATCTTCAGATCTCAAAAGCAAGAGCAGGGTCTCTGATTTCATGAATTGAGGCGAGTAAAACTGCTCTGTAAATATTTCAAAACCCACCTGCATCTTGATTTGAATAAAGTGATTATCGAAGTTTGAATGGAAACTATGTTTGCATGACTGTTTGAAATGAAAGCATGTATTTATAAGTTAAAAATTGAGTGCATGATTGAACAACAGGCTATTCATTTCATCAATCAAAAATTTCCAGACCAAGGACAAGAGACTGTTCTCTGCTTTATAAATGTGAGTAAACCCTTGTTTTAACAATTTAAATCTGGTGATAAATGAATATATATACCTTGATGCATGCAACGGTGATATAGTATATATGTAGTTTTCATGAATATTTGGATAAGAATGCAATGATACATGTATGTGACATGTCAGTGTATATAACCATTTAGGTAGCCTCTATACTTAGATTGCAGGCTGAAATTCAGTTCCAAAAATCAATTCTTTTGATTCAATGACTTTCAGATTATGATCATTGAAAGAAAACTGTTTGTATTAACCCTTTCTCGTTTTAAAAATTGTTTTTAAGTATGAGTTGAAGGTAATTAACTAAGTAAATAGAAATTGACAGTGAAAACTTAATTCAAGTTAAAATTCAATTTTTGAATTTATTAGTTTTGATTTTAAATATGGATTCGCATCTAGAAACCATGAATTTTAGTGTATAAATCATGATTTTAGGGTTTGTGATTAACGGAGAATTCCGAGTAAAGGGAAAAATGGGAAATTCTCGAATTTCAGCGATCGACGAAACAAGGATGTTCGGGGTTCAGGTCAGAGGTGGCTAGGGAGTCGACGATGGTAGGAAAAATGGCGAATGAATTTATCAGTAGCCTTGGTGGGCGCGGCGAAGCTATTTAGGTTTAACTGTCTGTTTTTCAATCACCATTTTAATCGTGGCAACTCGTGGTCAGGGAAGAATTGGAAGCGATCGCGAGTGGGGATTTAGTGGCATGGGCATGTGATGAAATTCCAGTTGTGATCGCGAGCTTGTTGGTGGTTTGTGGTAGTGGTGCTGAGAGGTTCTGGTGATCGGCTTGGTTCTTGATTCCTCTCGAACTGCTTGATTTCGTTTTGATGTTCACTACTGAGCTCTGAAGGATGGAATCACAGAGGAGTGATGTCGACGACTTATCTGAGGTGGTGACGATGGTCGGAGATGCGCCGACCACCTGTGCACGTATACGCGTGTTATCCCGTGTCTGAGGAATGTTTGAGAGTTTGCTTCGGGGGAAAAGGGTTTTGTCACGAGTTTTACGCGAGGAAGAACTTGGATTTTGGATCATGTTCGACTCAGGAATTTGGGGTTGTTGCCCAGGTTTTTGATGATGGGATCCAGTTTTATCAAAATAAGATACACGTAAGTGTAAACCAAGTTTTAAGCAAGGCATTAGCAAGTTTTAGATAAATTTCCAAAGTTTTAAATTGTTGTTTAAGTAATTATAATAGGTTAAACCCTATATGTTTTAGGGTAAATTAAAAGGTTGTAATTAAATAAAGTATAAATTATTTAATGTATTAAGGATGGATAATTGATATATGTAATCAGGAAATAAATAATTAATTAATTTAAGATTAATTAATTTGTGCAATCAATTTAAAGAATTGACTTATAATGTGAGTAATTAATTAAGTCATTAATTAAAAGATGAATAATTAAAGACCGATCATTTACTATAATTAATTAATGATAATTACATTAGTTAAGGAATAATGGCTTAATGTCATTAATTAAGAAGGGTAATCAATGGGTGATTACTAAATATAATTTATTTAATGATAATTACTAAATGGAAGTAATTGAGAATCTATTACTTAGTGTAATTGGTTAAAAGTATGAATCAATAAAGGAACTAATAAAAGAGTTATTTTATTAATGAAGATGGTTAATTTAAGGGTAATTAATCAATGAAATAAACTATTAATTTATGGGAATAATTTAAGGTTGATTAGTATGAATGCTTGAAGGTTAATTAATTTGTGTAAGTAACTAAAGGCTAACTACTTATTGTACTTAAAGTGACAACTAAGGATTGATTAATCAAGGTTAATCAATTAGGAAATAATTAAGTAATAAGTAATTAAGAGGTTATTACTTAATATAAAGGAATTATTATGAATAATTACTTAATGAAGTAATTAAAGGAATTAATTACTCAGTATAATTAAGTCGATGTGGTAAATTTTAGTTAATTAATTCAGTTTAATTAATTAAAAGTAATCAATTGATGTTGAGTTAAGTATAATTACTTAAGGTAATTAATGAGGTATAATTACTTAGTGAAGTAATCAGTGGATAAACACCGGATGTAATTAATTTAAGGAAATACTTGTTGGGAAGTAATTAAAGGATAATTACTTGATGGAAGAAATTAAGTAATGATTACTCGGTGTAATTGAAAGATTAATTTATATAATTAATCAAGGAGTTGGTTTAATTGAAGAAGTAATTAAGGAAAGTTAATTTCTGATTATGATTAATCAAGATTGATTAATAAATGTAATTAAGTTAAAGGTTAATTATTATATGAAATTTAAGAATAATTAACCAGTGAAAGTAACTAGAGGATCACTAATTAATGTAATTGATCAATCTTGCTTATTAACGATTAAATGATGATGGGTGCTTTGAATTGGTTGATATCTTTGATATGAATTGCTTTGTGATATGATATGTTGGATGGACGATGATAATGTGATTATCAATTAATTATGAATTGTTGTGTAAAAGTGTAAATCAACAATTAAAGTTGAATTGTATTTTAATTGGATAACTTGGGTTTAGATGACATTGGATTCGAAGAGACCGGAGTCGGGTATTAGTAAATATCCAAAACCACTTCGATTCTTATAACTTGATATGTGAAACTAATAGGCTGAAGTGGAATGACTTAAGTAAATTGGACCATTTAAATCTAAGTTTTGGCACTTAGAAATTGATGTGTGAAATGGTTGATGTCTATAACAACTTGTGAAGTTGTAAATTGATATAAGTTACCCCGGGTTTATATAAGTTGTATGCTTTTGTATTGCATGTTAGAAGGGTTTACTCACGCTGGTTTCCAGCTTGACCCGGGTGTTACTTTGATGTAATGCTCGGGTCAGACCGAGTATTATAGATTTTCAGGTAAGGACGTTCTGGTGCTCAGGAGGCGAGCTGGATGGCAGGAACGTATGAAGAGTTTCCGCTGTGATATTGTAGTATCTGGACATGATTGTTTTGTCCAGAGTTTATGTATATGTGTAACCTTGATGTATTAAAATGTAAATTAACTGATATAGTTTTCTTTATCTAACTGCTATTTTATTTGATATTATATTTGATCTGCTGCGAATGTGAGGTTTCTGTGACTTGTTTTCTATTTCATCTTCTTTCTATTTTCTTCTTTTCCTAACTATCTGGAATTTTCAGGATCGAAATTTTCGGGTCGTTACACAAAATGCATCATATGTGCTATCCTACGTCCGTATCCAAGTCGCGATCTATTCAAGTTGATCGGGTCAAAAATCATGGATATGGAAAGATGCATATCGCCAAGTAAAGCTTCGTCCTGCTCTCCGTTTCATCCAAAACTGCCTAAATCGACCACCATATGGAACCCTAGGTGATCGACCAAGTACGAATATTATCTAAACTGATGTCGCCTCTTTAATATGGTTACGAGAACGAAGAGATTTCATCACAAGTTTAATGAAGGTGGAATTAGGATTTTTAGTGGAATATATCGTTGGATTTTAATTTTGAAGCTAAGAAGGAAGAGGTGACCATTCTTCAATGAAATAGCGAATGGACGAATGAACAATAACGGGTTTGAAGGAGATAAGGATTTCGTGGATAAAATGATTATTATAATATTATTTTTTTTGAATTCTGAAATAAACCATCATGCATTTTAAGCTTTTGCGATCAAACGACCCGTCCAATTGTCACAACACTCGCCTACATGCATCACCTCATTTTTCTGGTCTAGATGGTATAATTTTTTTCGTTCTCCATGACTACACTTAGGGAGATAATTATGCGCTTTTTGATACTGTTTTGACCATTGAATCGTCCAATCTCTAAATATGGCGATACTTATACTCATTTCAACTCGCAACATCGATACGAGCTCAAATGAAGCGGTCTTGAGTCCTGATTCAATCATATATGAAAAATCATATTTTGGGACCTAATTAACAATTCAATATTTAAATAAATGTTTAATTATCCAATCGTTAAAATACGAGTCATTACAATAGGTGACGATCCATGGGATTTGGTCCGACTAAATTGCGATCTATATGGGGTAACATGACCCTATAAGGCTACATCTCAAGATTCAAGTTGTTTGAAGTTCGTATGCTTGCGGCAATTTGAAGATGGATCAATAGTGATTTCTAAGGCTATGGATAGGTATTAGGCTGCCATGAAGTGTGCTTGGAGTGGAGAACGATAAGGATGGTTCACTTGGAAAAAAAAGCTTATTAGATGGATCGCTTACACTACTATATCGTTCGCCTGTAAGGATTGAGGAAAATACCATGGCAGGGATCGATATTGATCCCTATGTTGCCTACCGATAGTGTATGCTTTGAGTTTGGAGCATGGGATTAGGTTGCAAATAATGGTTTGGGAAGGTTGCTTGAGAGTATTGGCCAGAGTAGTGAAGGAAACAAGGAAAAGAAAGTGAAGTCTTTGGTTATGCTTGGGATCGGCACTGATCCACGGGTGTTGTTCGACATGACATGCGATCAATGGAGGATAGCCTAGGGGTGGAGTACAACCAATAGTTAACTATGGGATCGAGATGAGCATGGATCGGTGATGATTGACATAGGGAAGCTGGACATCGAGCCTTCAAGTGCTTGCTTCGAATTTCCATATGTATGCTTCGAGATGAGATGACGTTTGGCTCAAGCTTTGGGTATGTGATAGCTCAAACTCGAGAAAGCTAAATACTTAGCCAAATATGGCTAAGTATATTGATAGTTGCCAAACCCTAAGTTTGGTGGTGATGTCCAACGAAAATGTGATGGTAATGATTCCGTGATAGGAAGAGACAGATTCGATAATGGATAACTGTACTTTGAGATGTAGAGTTGAGGACTATGAGTTGTGTAGAGGGAACTGTAACTGATAGCTATGGGATATATGATGGTATTCTATGATTGATGAAGACTATAGAGGATCGCCCCAACTGTAGTGACTTCATGATGGGAGTCGTAGGCTACACATAGGTAGGGGTATATTGGGAACATGATGGTTCCTATAGTGCGATGACTCCATATTTCAGATATGACTTTTGTTTACCCCGGACCGACGTGATGGTTATTCTATTTCCTGATGTATTGAGTGGCATAGATTTAAGTACCGACAAACAAAGATGCTGGCTATCGTGATGGATAGTCTAGTCTTTGACCGTGATGGGTCGACGGATGATTTTATATCCAACACAATAAGGGAGAAAATTTGAGGATGGATGCTATGTATGTTGGACTGTTTATCGCCCTAGGGATCGCACTTGATGTCGATATTATTAACATATATATATATATATATATATATATATATATATATATATATATATATATATATATATGGACACCCCTTAGCACTATAATGTACAATACACCCATGATGACAGATGTAGAGTAGAGTATATTTTGTTTATGTGCTAATTCTTTGGCTGCAAGGATAGGTCCGATATGATTGTTCATACCATTTGTCATATTCTAGTGGTATATTAATATTTAGAGATTTACTGCCGCTCACGCCGGACTGTTGTTTGACTCGAGGTTTTATGCTTTACTTCCCATTACACTGGTTACTCTTAAATGAGTAGATTAGGGATATCGGGTTTGCTAAGCACATGGAGTTGAATAATTGGCAAGCATAAGGATATTCTCTCGTATTATTATACTTACCCATTTGCTATTTTGCTGCACAACACTAAGGAGCTTGCTAGTGGCTTTATTACTTAAAGACGGTTATTTATGAGTTATTATTCAACGTATAACTCTATTTCCTATGCTATATACTTTATGGTTTTGTGCGCTCTGCTTCTATGATTCATTCAATTATTTAGTGTGTTGCCAGTATTATATTTGAGATGTTTATTATTGTTTTTTAATTCTATGAGCTATGAAATATACGACTGGTTCGGTGTTGTTTTATTTACTTTATAACCCTTGACGGTCATCTCACATCGACTGGGTACCGCTACAACGCATTATGCATGTATATCAAGTGTCGTTGGTGTAGGGCGGTCGTCTCTTTTGGTATTAGAGCTTAGGCTGCATTGTTTAACCGAAGGGGTGTCATGATACAACAGGGATAGGATAAGAGTTCTTGTTATCCCACCTTTTGGCAAGGCCGTGACACCAAGAAACTGACTTGAAATCAAAGACAGTTCATCCAGAAAAAGCGGTTATACACAGGTTCGCTATGGATGCTGGTAAATTTTGTCGAGTCTGGATCAAGCTACGATTAACGTGACACGACAATCAAAACAATGAAAGCCAACATTTCAAATTTCAAGTCGATCGGAGTTCGTATGCTCAAGTTATGGATCGATCAAATTCTATGAGAAGCACGTTCTATTCGTATCCATTAGTTCGCATCGGTTCATTTCGTATCCATCTGTTCACATCAATCTGGTTCATATCCATCTGCTTCACATCGATCCCTTTCATACCCATCACGCCAACTCTACTTCGTATCGACTTTGCACAGTTCTATTTCGTATCCATCACATTTAGTTGGCTTCGTATCCCTCAATTGAAGTCAATTCATATCGATTCCAGTTGCAAAGTTCGTATCGATCGATCAATGACACGAATGAGGAACCGATCGATCGATACGAAGTAACATCTTCTATCAAAACGAAATGAGCCATGCTCTGCCGATACGAAGTATCCACATGTAATCGATGCGAAGCATCCTCTAAGTCATCAATACGAAGCGGCCTCAAACATCGATGCGAAATGAAGATGAAGGCATCGATATGAAATGAACACATCATTCGATACGAATAAAGCCTATAGAAGTGGATGACTCGGTCACTCGGCATAAAAAGTGGATTGATCCGAAGAGTTAGTGCCATGTCATTGGCCATCGCGTGCCCAGAAGCGATACAAAGAGACGCGATACGAACAGAAGCCATGCGAACTCAGCAGCCTTCGAAAAATTTAAACTTGCATCGATCATAACTTGAGATCTACAAGTCCAAATGCAACCAAATATTCATAGAAGCTTGCGTAGAACATTAGGAATGTTCATGATCATCTCGACTCTATTGGGAAAAATGTTAATCGGTACGAATTTCGTTCGTATCGATCACGGATCGAGTCCAAACGACCAGGGATCGATCACGTAGGACTACTCACGTGAGAGAAAGGGTCTTCCAAGATCTGGACAAGATATTTGCTACCTACGCCTATAAATAGCAGCTCATGACCTACCGAAATCACTATTGTACTCGAACTGTATTGTTGTAGCTCGTTGTAACTAGAAAGCAAAAATCAATAAAAGTTAGCCATTTCATAGTGGATGTAGGCCATACGCCGAACCACTCTAAATCTGTGTATTTATGTGCTTTTTTCCTATTTATCAATTGGTGTGTATGTTAGATCTTCCTTATTTTCCATTTATATTCTTCATTTTATCTCTTTAAACAAATCTGAAGAGTGTTGTGCCCAATTTTGGTACAAATACTTTGGTACTTTCATTGAGAAAATTCATTTTTTCTCCTGCTCCTTGGATCTACTACCGATATCGAATTGCAAGAATCTAAGGAGAAGATTCAGATCTCAAGTTTAGAAGTTCTTCCATCCTATTCAGATTTGTACAAAGTCTAGGAGAGAGCTTCGCTATCCACCATGGTCAACACTAGGACTACATCAATAGCTGCAGATTTAGAAGGACCGGACATATAGAACCCCGCACAACTACCTCCTGTCGACTAGAATGTCGTCGGACCTTCAGATCCATAGGGCTCGGTCACCAGGTAAGAGTTTCAAATGCTAATGCTAGAGCTGACACAAAGCCGCCAACAGCTTACTCAACAACTCCGTGCTAACGTGGAATTGACCAATCAACTGAATCGTCAACGATGAAGGAGATCCAGAAGGGATCAGGCTTACTATTTATCCACTGAGAGTTCAACCTCTTCTGACTACTATCATAGATCCATGTGCCCATGGCTGGACGGAAGCTAGACACAGGCTACTAGACATCGGTGCACCTTGAATCTTGGGAAACCGAGAGCTGTCACATCAACCAGCCATCAGACTGGACCCTCCTCCCGAGGAGGTACTGTTCCTTACCGAGCTATTGACAACCGCACTGCCGTCGCCACTGTTGAGTTGGAAGTTGATGCTCGGAAACAAAGGGATCCAACCCATCGTCAACGTAATTATACTCTAGAAACTTTTGTTCCTAAAGACGTAGAACAATAGAGGCGAGACATGGAACGTCGACCACGACCTACCCATCCTCGCATTGTGGAACCCGACCACACCTTGGCTCAACGTGCCCTGAACGTCCAGATGCCGGATATTCCAAAAATGATCCGTCAGATGATCCGCAAAAGTCAGGGCCTCAGCAATGATGACTAAGGAATCTTTCAAAGTCATACTCTTTTTACCAATGATATACTCTACGCTAAACCGCCGCAGTGATTCAAAATGTCAACTCTACCCATTTATGAAGGGAGCTCTGATCCTAATCAGCATATCTTAAAGTACGAATGATTAATGAATGCCGCATGACCTGATAATGCGGTTAATGCCAAAGTTTCTCGATCTCTAGGGGGCATAGAAACTATGTGGTTTACTCGTTTACCACATAGATCTATCTCGTGTTTTGACCAGTTGGCATCAAAGTTTGTTGAACAATTTCGCATGCATGTCACAAGGCCGAAAGATGTTAATACTTTGTCTAGTGTTACTCAAGCTCATGGAGAGACACTCAGATGCTATTTGGAGAAATTTCCCGCTACATGCGCTAAGATTAGTAACTCATTCCCGATGGCACTAACTAAGGGGATCGATCCTGATTCCAAATTTAGCAACTAGTTGGCAGGAGAACCCCCTATGTCATTAGACCATTTTTATTCCAAGGCAGCACAGTTCTTGAGAAGGGAGCATGTCAAACAATCTAGAAAAAAGGATGACGTAGAGCGTAGTGTCAAAGGTATCCAAAGCAATGTTGCAGTTAAAAAGACCGGGGAGAGTTCTGGAAAGGTGCAATTGAACATACAGAATTAACAGAATCAACATAAGGGCCATGGAAATCAAAACAGGAAACTGGAGAAAAATCATAGGCCGCGACATAGGGCTCCTATTTTTAACAATTATACTCCTTTGAATACATCGCTGGAAAATGTATATTTGCAGACTTACAATACTATCCAATAAAAGAAACCTGCTCTGAAGCAATCGTCAGAAAAATTGATTTAGACAGGATTTTTTTACGGATTTCACAATAGTTATGTCCATAACACAAACGAGTGTTGTTATTTGCAGCATATTATTGAGAAGTTGATATGAGAGAGAAAGTTAGAGCAGTTTGTTTAGGCACCACAGTCTGGAGGTGCCGACCCATTGCATCAGAACCATATACCAAATCAGGCGAGACCAAAGGAACTCGCTCGTACCAGTGGGAGGCTAGTGATTAATACAATTAGTGGTGGCCCTCATCCAGTAGACCGAAGCTGGAAGGAAATGGAGTTGTATGCCAGTTTTATTAGGCATGTGAGCTTCGAATGCTGTTGCAGTTTAGAAGATGGGGCTTCGGCCAACCAATAGAAAACGACGACATATGACATCTTATTTCGAGACAGGGATGGCAACAGAGTCGAAGGCCCAACCGTTGATCCACTTGTCATTTGAACTCAGATAGGTCATGCTTGGATGAAGAGGATCTTAGTAGACAGTGGAAGTTTAGTGGACATATTGTTCAAGCGAGCCTATGATCAGATGAAGATGGATGATGAGGATTTAAAGCCTTGTCAATCTAGATTTCACGACTTCAATGGAAGTGCGACTATACCCACTGGGATGGTGTATTTACCAGTGGAACTGGAAAATTGGAGAACACCGAAGAGTCCAGATATTACAGTTTGTTGTGTTGGTCATAATCTCGCCATACAATGCTTTCTTGGGCCGACCGACCCTAGCCGAGTTCAGGGCTGCCATTTTCCTTTGGTGTCTGACTTTAAGATTCCCTACCGACAATGGTATTGGAGACATTTAAGGAGACTAGGCTACTGGACAAGCCTGTTATGTTGCTGAGCTGCAGGAGGTGCAGCGAAAAGAAAAAGGAAAGGGTGTAGAGGAATCTCTTTGCATCCGCTTTGCTGAGAATTGGCAGCTAACGCTCAAGCCTAGGCCCGGGCACCCCAGCCAATTCCTAAGAGATCTTGACCCAAGAGATACTAAAAATGAAGATGAAAGTAAAGAAAGTCAAGCTTTCCCGACCGAGCTGACGATCGATGTTTCGATCAGTGATAATAACGATTCTAAAATGATAAAGATTGGATCTCAGCTAAGCCAATAGATGGAGAAGGAATTTGTTGAATTTCTCTAGGAAAATCT
The DNA here is from genome assembly GCA_030765085.1 of Allium cepa. Taxonomy (NCBI): domain Eukaryota; kingdom Viridiplantae; phylum Streptophyta; class Magnoliopsida; order Asparagales; family Amaryllidaceae; genus Allium; species Allium cepa. Next base: position 439,604,421 of record CM060943.1, read on the forward strand.
TGACGTGTTTTCCTGGATGCATTCTGACATGTATGGAATCTCCCCAGACATCGCAAGCTACGCATTGAATATTGACCCACGACACGTCCCGGTCAAGCAAAAGAGGCATGGTATGGATCTAAAGAGATCCGCTTCCATTAAGGAAGAGGTAAATAAACTCAAGTCGAACGGGTTTATCCGAGATGTATTATATCCGAAATGGGTTTCCAATCCTGTACTTGTAAAAAAGCCTAAGGGAAATGGAGAACGTGCATTGATTACTCAAACTTGAGTAAAGCTTGCCTTAAAGATAGTTTTCCACTTACCCGAATCGATCAGCTCGTTGAATCAATGGCTGGACATGAGCTCTTATCCTTCATGGACACATATTCTAGCTAAAGCCAGATACCCATGCATTTTTCCAATCCGAAGTATACTAGTTTCGTTACCGATCTGGGACTTTACTACTATAAAGTTATGCTGTTTGTACTTAAGAACGCCGGGGCAACCTACCAACGATTAGTTAATCGAACGTTCACCAACAGATCAGAAAAACCATGGAGGTATATGTGCACGACATGCTTGAGAAGTCACTATTTTCCACTGATCATGTCAAAGCCTGGAATTGATGTTCAAAATTCTCTGAGAATAAAGAATGAAGCTGAACCTATTGAAATGTCACTTTGGGGTCGCATCCGTAAAATTCCTTGGGTTTATCGTCAATGCTCGAGGAATCGAAGCCAATCCTGAAAAGATCTAGGCAATCAGAAATCTTGAGACTCCAAGAACTATAAAGCAAGTCCAGAGCCTCAACGGAAAATTAGCAGCATTGAGTAGGTTCATTTCAAAATCCACTGACAAATGCATTCTCTCCTTCGATCTGATCATGAAAGGAGAATGAAATTTTGAATGGACTACAGAAAGCGAGGGCGCATTCTGAGCACTGGTTCAACACCTGTCCACACCGCCCATTCCGTCAAAGCCGATTGATCATGAGAGATTATATATGTACTTGGTGGTATCGGAGAATGCAATCAGTGCTGCTCTAATTCAGGAGGAAGACCAGATACAACGACCAGTATATTACATTAGCAAACGACTGATCGGAGCAGAGAGAAATTATCCAAAGCTGGAAAAGTTGGCTTATTGTCTTGTCGTTACCTCAAGAAAGCTCTACCTGTATTTCCAGGATCATCCTATTACCGTCTACACTGACCGGCCGTTACGATAGGTCCTTACATGGCCTTAGATAACTGGTAGGTTACTCAAGTAGAATATCGAGCTGAGTCAATTCGACATCTCTTACACACCAAGGCGAGCCATTCAAGGACAAATCCAAGAAGATTTCATTGCTGAATTTACTGTCCCAAAGGACTTGCCCGAAACCAGTGAATCTCCTAAATATGTCTAGAAGAAACATAGTGATGGTGCATCAAATGACCGCTGTTCAGGTGTCGTGGTTGTACTTGAAACTCCTGAGGACCAATCTATATGTTATGCCTTAAAGTTTGATTTCCGTGCAACTAATAACGAGGCCAAATATGTAGCCCTGCTCGTCGGATTGTGACTTGCCAGAGATTTGAGAATTATTGCTATGGAAATTTACTATGATTCACAATTGGTCGTGTGTCAAGTTCGGGGTGAGTACTGGGCCATAAACCAAAGACTGCCTGCTTATCTTGCTCGGGTCCAGGAAATATTGGATCAGTTCGATTATTATGTCATCTACTACGTACCCCAAGAACGTAATCAGAAGGCTGATTCCTTGGCAAAGTTAGCTAGTACAGGTGAGGCACAACAAATGAGAATTGTTCCCATGGAGACATTATCTTCCTCGAGCATCGATCAGATGGAAAAAAATTGGGTATTTGATGTCATTCCCGATAAGGAGACATGGATAACTCCATTTAGAAACTATCTCAAGCATGGGACCCTACTGGAGAGTGGAGTGGAAAAGACAAGTTCTTTGGAAGGCTTTGTGGTTCACCGTCCAAAATGGAGTCATGTGTAGAAGAGGGTGCTCTGTTCCTTTACTTCGGTGTATCGCCTACGATGAAGTCAAACGAGTATTGCATGTTGTACATGAAGGAGAATGTGTCGACCACATTGGAAGGCAAGCTTTTGCCAAGAAAGTGCTCCGATATGGATAGTATTGACTGACTATAAATCGTGATGCATTGGATTACGCCAGAAAATGTGATAGATGTCAAAAACACGCTCGGATTCCAAGAGCCCCGCCTACCCAAATTACTCAGATGGTCAGTCTATGGCCATTTGCAGGATGGGGGATTGACATTATCAGTTCTCTACCTCTAGCTAAAGGTGGTGCGAAGTGCGCCATCGTTGCAGTTGATTACTTTACCAAGTGGGCGTAGGATGAGCCCTTTGCTACTATCACAACGAAGAAAGTAATCAACTTGGTGGTACGCAACATTATTTATTGATTTGGCCTCCCACATACCATCATTATAGACAACGGAGCACGGTTCGACGGTGTTGAATTTAAGATTTTCGGTCAACGATTCGACATCGAGAAGAAATTCTCTGCAGTTGCACGCTTTCAAGCGAATGGACATGTTAAAGCTGTTAATAAAGTTATAAAGTTCATTTTGAAGAAACGACTGGAAAAGGCCGGTGGCAAATGGGTCGATGAATTTTTTATGGCCCTACGAGCTGATCGGACAACCCACAAGTCCATGATCGGCCACACTCCATTCTCTCTTTCCTATAGTTCAGAAGCCGTTATTCCAGTCGAGATGGAAGTACCTTCTCATCATGTGACGTGTTATGATCCGAAGACGAGTGCTATGTTATTTGCCAAATCTCTGGATATATTGGATGAGAAGCAAGAAGAGGTTGATTCGAGAGTAGCCATATGCCAAAGTCGATTCGCCTGATTGTAAAATGCCAAAGTCCGACCCCAAACTTTTAAACTCGACGATCTCGTCCTCAAGAGAATTTACCCAGTTCCTTCACATATGAAACCAATGTGGGAAGGGCCATATGTTATTGAACGAAAGCTCGGATATGGCACATTTAAATTATCGACCGTTAACGGTCTTACTCTACCGAGACCCTGGAACAGCGAAAGTCTTCATCGCTACTAAACATAATAGGCTTTGTTTATTTATGCAGTCCATTTTTCATTTTTAATCTGTTTATGCATTTCGGAATTTGAATTTGTAATAAGGCAATTGACTTTGCTGTATTTTCTTATTTTAGCAATAAAATGCAATCTCTTTGAGCCAGAGCTATGATTGTTCGAAATGCATCATACGACCATCACTATGCATGTAGAGCTAAGTTCCACCATAAAGTGGGATTTATTAAAATATGGAGAGCTAAGTGAAACCCAAGCTCAGGGGCAAGTCATCACATTGAAGCTAAAAAAGGATTGATACACTACAATCCTCTAACTTACTCCATATTGCTAAAGTGCGAACTGGAGTATACACCCACTAATATAGACTCGAAGAGAGTGGATTTGTCCACCTAACGACTTTGCTCATATTTAAACCAAGTTTGAGGAGGATGGACCCGCCCATCTAATGACCTCACTAGTTAGCACAGGGTGGATGTGAATCGACCATCCACGATCCTGATGATCCCATCGTTCTCGAAGTGTGAATGAAATTATGAAACTAAAAACAATTGTGATCGACCGTCTGTTTACTAACTCGAGATTCCTAGAGTGTGAACTGGAGTATAAACATCCACTAACTCTAAGTCCCTAGAGTGTGGACTGGAGTATAGACATTAACTAACTCTAATTCCCCAGAGTGCGGATTGGAGTTTAAACACAAACCGGGTATGAATCTACCACCCATAGGACAACTCTATGCCCCCGGAGTGCGAGCTGGAGTATAAACGCAAAGTGGGAGTGACTGACCACTCATAAATAAATATAATTCCCCAAGGCATGGACAAAGTTCTAAATATCAAATAGGTATGGCTGACTGCCTATAAAATAACTTAAGTCCCCAGAGTGTGGACATATCTAACTTAAGTCCTTGGAGTGCAGATGTACCTCTAAATCTCAAGCGGGCATAATCGACCATCAACAAACAAGTCAATCCCCAAAGTGTGGGTACGATCATCAATTGATGCGCGAGGTGTGATTCGACCACCAGAACTCATCTTGTTTTAGCCTCGATTCAATAGACTTAAGCTTGATATATCAAAGGCGAAAGATAATGGTCTATCGATCTTTTCAACCTGTCCCCAAAACTGGGGACAGAACTTAAGTATCAGCCACTAGTTGAGACAGTGCAGTATTGGAACTTGACTTAACGATTTGATCGTGGCCCAAAGACATGATTTCAGAACTTAATAATTAAACTCAGGTCCAATTCAAAGGCAAAAATTTCACAAGTGTATTGGATGGAAGTTCAAACGCTGAAATACTTAAGTGAAATAAAACACAAATTGTATCGAAGACAAAATGGATTTTTTTCAACTATTCTTTGAAAGAAAAGAATAAGTACAAAATCATTCCAAAAAAATGCTACTAGCTATCCGAGCCTGCGTCTATACACGACCTACAAAAAAGGAAATTCCCATCCATCCATCCAAAAATGAGCCGGGAAGACATATCTATTCTCTCGATTTCTTGTTTTTCTTCTTCCTCGACGTTGACCCGTTAAAGCTTCCACTTGTTTGCCTCTTTGAGCCCTATCCCTTTGGCAGTTGGTCTCCAGTTGAGGGAATTATAGTAACTTCCTCGTCCGAGCTCACATGAATTGGAATGCTTCCTAAAGGCGGAGTCGGAGGGACATGATTAATGTTAGAAAGTGGAGAAGGCACGCTTGTGTCAACGGCCGTGCCACCAGGAGAAATCATTCATAAAGGAGCTAGACCAGGGTCCGCCATCCCACCTCCAAGCTACTAGCCCGCGCAGCTGCTTCCATTTCGACGTTAATTTCGGCTATTATCTCCTCTTCATGAATTGTTTGGGCACCGCCAGGAATGCTTGTTGTTGGGCCCTAAGAGCTGGTCACTGGTGCGCCTCCATCCATGACAAATGGCAGATCAAAAAAGGGTCACTTTGATGATCGATAAGTTACTCCATTATCTGCTCATCAAAAGTAAGCATTCTTCCCGGTGTTCCACCGGTTGGTGCGGTAGCCATTGTAGTGATCGCTTCTGTTATGATGGCCTCCTGCTCGTGATGTGGCTCTTGAGTTGTAGGAGGCGTGGCGGATGTAGCTCCTATCACTGGATAGAGACGAAGAAAAAAGAGTTAGCGATTACTTCAATCAACGTTTCCAGTTTTGAATGAACACGAGAAATATTCAGAATACCTTCCTCAGTTTGGCTCGGGGGTGGCAAAGCAGCTTCAGTGACGTGCTCACGGGTTGGAGATAACTGCGGTTGAACGAGATTATATGCAGGAACGAATCGAGGATCAACCGCAGATGTAGATTCAAGCATGGTTGACACAAGAGTTTCAGAAATCACATCATAGTGCTCAACACATAAACCCTCTCCAGCATCCGAGTGCTGTGTACCAAGTTTCTCCTTTTCATATGTGATCCTAATGTTGTAGAGAACTTCGCTTTCATCTTCACTCAGCACTCGGTTCTCTAGTTCAAATTAATCGAATGATTCGATTTGATGCTCAGCTTTCTCATCTTCCACCAAGCATCCCCAAGCATTATAGAAAGTGAGATGGATAGTTATCAAGCCAGGTTAGGTTTGGTGTTTCAGAAAATTAGCATTGTATGTGATAAGAAGATCTTTGATGTCGGCCTCCAACCTAGTCTCGGCCATCTTAACTTTATCCTCAACCCTGGCCTCAGCTTCCTTGAGTTTAAGTGTCCATGCATCCCTCTCATTCTTAAACACCATAGTTTGCTCACATGCCTCCTGAGCAGCTTTATTTGCATCGTCTTTCTCCTTGACGATTTCAGCAAATTTGGCCTTAAGCTACTCAAGCTCCTTCAGTGCAGCATCCCTTTCAACCATAACAGTGGTGTTTCGACGGCCCATCTCCTCAACCAAGGAAAAGTGCGTCTGTCGCATCCTTTTCGTAGACTGATTTGCCTCATCGGCTTTCTTATTGGCCTCTATTTCCGATTTCTTGAAATATTTGGCCTCATCGTTAAGTGCTTATATTATGCGGTCTTTTTGAGCAAGATCAGCTTCTAATTTTTCAATTGTTTTTGCCCGTTCAAAGCCACCGCCGATGCTATGTCCACGGTCTTCATCCACTCCCAATATTAGCTGTAAACATCACGGATGTAATCGTGCATAGTTTGTTCCGCTTCAACTGGAATTCTCTTTAAATGTGGACGAAAGATGAAGCCATCAAAATAGATGTTTGGAAAATCTTTTTTCAACTGGGCGATTTTGATCGCTCCCTCCCCTATGGGCTCAATAACAGCTTGCTCGGTAATAGTGGGAGTTACAAATTCAGTCCTTCGATGCTGTGAATCAGACCTTTGTACTTGAGAAGGCAAGCTTTGGCGTGAAGATTCCAAGGGTTGTTTGCATTGGCCGAAAGGTTGTGTTGGAGCTCGGGGAGGCGGGGAATTTGACCAAGATCGATGTCTATATTCTCTATCTCTGTCCCTCTCCCTTTCATAACGCTCCTGGCCAGAATAACCATGATCGCAGTCTCTATCGGCTTCCCTTCTACTGGACTCATAATATGAACTAGATGACGGGCATGCCGAGCGAAGGCTTCCTAGCATAGATTTTGGCCTTGTCATCATATCAGTAAAGTAAAAGAGAAACATAATCAGTAATCTCCAAAAATGAACAACTTATGATTGAAAATCATGTAGTTCCATGAAGTTTATATATGCATGTGCTAAACCCATCGGCCAACCGGTTATGTCGGCTCGTAGGAAATGACTCGCTTAAATCTAAAGCATTTTGAAGCCCTTCCAATCCGGTGTCATGTTGGAGCGACACATAGTCCGGAATTGGAATGTTGGCGAGTCCTTTTAAAGGATTTTCCATTTTGAGGGAGGGGCGTCCTAAATTCTAACACCAAAGCCTGGCAGGGACATGATCACGGATTTCCATCTTGAAAACTTATGACGCTTATGAGCAACTGCCTTGCCTTTCCTCCTTCCCTTTAAATCCCGAGAACTGTAGGGGCCCAGCTACAGGCTCGTTTTCAATAGGCGTATCTTCTTCATTGCCCTCCTCGACAATTACAATCTCGAGTGCCCTACCCTTAGCCCATCTTGCCGCGGGTGCCCTAAGCGATCCTTTAAGTCTTATGCTCCTATCTTGGTCGATTAGTCCAAGACCCATAAATTTTCATCTATTGGCACTGAGTCAATTTCTCTCATCTCACCAGGCACCTCTTGAAGAATCCACACTATTTCTTCAAAATTGGGTACCTTTGGGTCATGGTATTGTGGTTGTAAAGGAAAGAAAATATTAGATCCAATGTCGATTACAACTATCTCGTTAGCTACTAGAGAGATTGTGGAACTTACGTTTGACTAACCACCGACTGACAAACCCTGGAGAGCGCCAAACGTAGAACAACTCTATCTTGAAGTAGCTAAGCCTAGTCCAGGATCCAGTAACCACTTGGAAATTCCTGACTACCTCAAGGAATGTGAATGAGGGGTTATCTCCCTGACTCTTGACATGAACAAGTATCTGACTTCTGCCGGAGTTGGGGGATAAAAGAGATGCTTCATAAAAACAGCAAACAGACTGTTCAGCAATTCATATCCATTTAGATGTAACTGTGATGGAGCGATTCAAAAGAAAGCTAACACTTCTCGAATATATTGGTTAAATGGAGAAAGCATTCCAACTGTGCATGAATGTTTGTTAAAAGCAGTGAATCCTTCTAGGGGAGTGTGGCCTATCATTCGGTCCTGGTAGCAGAACGTCATCTAGTGGTAAACCATGTCTTAAGAAGATTCTCCCCAACATATCTTCTAAGACATTGGATGGTACAGAATCTTAGGGATTCGCAATAAACATTGCTCCTAGTAACTCGTTCGGAGCTGGACTTATGACTTCGGCAGCAATGGCCAACATCTATATTGTCGGGGTAAGTGGACTTTGAGCCCACTGCTATTGCGAACTTCCAGGTTCCATAACTAATCAACTCAGTTAAAACCATCATTAGAAGATAATAAGCCCATATGTTCCCCAGTGTGAAATGCGTGAATACATTGTGCAGTCTAGTGCTATATAATACTTAAGAAATTCTACAGAATTTGAGAAAATGTCCAAACAATAATATCTCAAATTTCGACAAGAACGATTATCATCGCTGACTTTCACAACCATGCCATTCAAACTTTGGAGAACGATCCAGGTTAAAGTTCGTTAAGTTTTTCAAGTTACTGCTCCGTCGACGAGCTTCGAAAGGCAGTCAAATATGCAGTTTAACAGTTAAGTCCATATATGCAAGAATGAAGCTCGTCGGACTCAAATGCTCGATTGTACAAGACTTTGTATCCATCCCGGTGGGTACTTGGATCGATTACTAAATATGAGTTCATATCGATCATAGCAGGCAGCAGTTCGTATCGATCTTAGAACAACGTTTCATATCGGTCACCCAAAACTCAGCTCGTATCGATCGAAGTCCTCTAATTCGTATCAATCACCAGTTCCAGTATTCACATCGATCACTTCGCATCGATATAAATGACCATCGTTAAATGATTGACACGAATACCCACCATCCATTGGTATGAAGTGATTCGCTCATTCGGTACGAAGTATTGTCGCGTCCGGATCGATGTGAAATCTCGTACCATCCATCATCGATACAGATCTCTTCCTCGTATCCCTCCATATTTCATCTTCTCCAATCAAAATGAACGCCACCACGACCTTCCTCAACTAAGTTCCGGCCTAATTCCAGCCTTGGCATCACCGAAATCGACCATAAAAATGGATGGATTAGCAATTAAACTCGAATCTCATCATTTTTTAATATGAATTCATTAACTAATTACCTAAATTACGATGTAGTTACGAGGGATTAGAGATTTGTAATAGTTTGGGGATGGAGGCAATTCTTTCTTCCTGAGTTCTCAATCGATTTGAAAGCAGATAAGAGAATAGACGCAAGTGATAAATTTGGCTAATTACAAAATCCTTTTGTATGGGTTCGTAGCCAAGCAGAAAAGATGCTTCGTACCCGGTTGTTGAACCAAGAAGACCGGTTACCTTCATAGATACGAAGGCAAAGCTTCATATCAATCAACGCGATAGTTATCCAGCCAGTTCATATCCATATGTATATCGATACAAAAATTGAAGCGAGATTACACTTGAACCACTCAACTCCATCAATGCAAAGTGTCAGATTTATATCCATCTATTCAAACACCATGAAAGCTTTGTATCCGTCGATACGAAGCATCGCAAAGAAACCTTTAGTTCGAATCGATAGCTATCGATACGAAGCGTGCATTCAAACATCTAAACTTGATCCAGGAGAGGATCGATACGAAGAGAAACTCCAAAACAACCATCAAGCGTTGTTACAACTCAAATTTCACATCGATTCGGGGGAGGATCGATATTAAATTCGATATGAGAAAACTGACAATGACTCATGAACATGCAAACATTGACAGGAGTCAGAATAACATACGTACATGTACAATGCACTAACGTCCAATTTTTAAAATTTACAGGAATTGAATGCTCACCTGGGGACAATTACAACAACAAACAATAGCTTGCTATCATTCAATACACAGTTGCAACAGTGCATAATACAATAATTAGTAGTTAATAGTTCGTTATTTGTATTATTAGAGATCAATCGAAGGTTACATTTTTCGCTAGAAGACAACGAATGTTCAACAAGTTAGATGGAACTTTTCAGAATGAAGATTGCAGCTTTTCAAAGCACGTCATGTCCTCACAATACGAATTTGGGGGGCAAATGTTATCCCGCGTTTTAGCAAGGCCGTGACACCAAGAAGTTGACTGAAAATCAAAGGCAGTTCATCCCGAAAAAACGGTTATACACAGGTTCGCTATGGATGCTGGTAAATTTCACCCAAGTCCGGATCAAGCTACGATTAACATGACACGACAAGCAAAGCCATAAAAGCCAACAATTCAAATTTCAAGTCGACTAGAGTTTGTATGCTCAAGTTATGGATTGATCAAATTCTGTGAGAAGCACATTCTGTTCATATCCATCAGTTCGCATCGATTCTTTTCGTATCCATCTATTCGCATCGATCTGGTTCATATCCATCTGCTTTGCATCGATCCCTTTCGTACCCATCATGCCTATTCTACTTCATATCCACTTTGCCTTGTTCTATTTCGTATCCATCACATCTAATCGGCTTCGTATCCATCAATAGAAGTCAATTCGTATCGATTCCAGTTGCACAGTTCGTATCGATCGATCAACGACCGACACGAATAAGGAACCGAACGATTAATACAAAGTAACATCTTCTATCGATACGAAATGAGCCATGCACTGTCGATATGAAGTATCTGCATGTAATTGATGCGAAGTATCCCCTAAGTCATCGATACGTAGCGACCTCAAACATCAATGCGAAATGAAGATGAAGGCACCGATACGAAATAAACACACCAGGTCGATACGAACAAAGCATATAAAAGTGGATGACTCGGTCACTCGGCATAAAAAAGCGAATCGATCCTAAAAGTTAGCGCCATGTCATTGGTCATCACATTCCCAGAAGCGATATGAACAGAAGCGATACGAACAGAAGCGATACGAACAGAAGCGATGCGAACTCAAAAGCTTTCGAAAAATTTAAACTTGCATCGATCATTATTTGAGATCTACAAGTCCAGATGCCACCAAATTTTTACCGAAGCTTGCGTAGAACCTCAGGAATGTTCATGATCGATCTCGACTCGATTGGCCAAAATCTTGATCGATACAAATTTCTTTCGTATCGATCACGGATCGAGTCCAAACGACCGGTGATCGATCATGTGGGACCACTCACGTGAGAGAAAGGGTCTTTTGAGGTCTGGGCTAGATATTTGCTACCTATTCCTATAAATAGCATCCCAGGACCTACTGAAAAAGGACTTTTGGCTCTTCTACGTCCAGACTCTGCCGAAATCACTATTGTACTCTAATTGGACTGTTGTAGCTCATTGTAACGAGCAAGCAAGAATCAATAAAAGTCAGCCATTTCATAGTGGATGTAGGCCATACGCCGAACCACTCTAAATCTGTGTGTTTCTATGCTTTTTTCCTATTTATCGATTGGTATGTTTGTTAGATCTTCCTTATTTTTCATTTATATTCTTCATTTTGTCTCGTTAAACACATTCGAAGAGTGTTGTGCCCAATTTTGGTACAAACAGTTCTCAACCTAGACTAAATCGAGAGTATGTATATATACAAGGGTGCGTGCTTGTTATATGTTTTGGTTTTCAAAACTATATAGTAGTTTATAATATATAAATCGCACTGCATACACAAATACTTCTTATGTAAGATTCCTTATGGAGATACTAGTAGCCTTTACCGTAGACTGAAAGATGAGTCATCAAATAAGGAATGCTGCTAGAAACTCTATCTCTGGAGTCGAAGAAGGAGCTAGCTAGGGTGCTGCTAATCCCGATCTACAGACGATGTTCAATATCATAATGCAGAACATGCCGCAGCATGCTTAAGTAGCCGCTTTAAATCTTGCTATTGATGATGGTGCTCTAGTGCAAGCTCCCAAAGACTATTTTGCCAAGGTAAATAAAGACTTTACTAGTCTTGGAGGTAGACCTTTTCTTGGAACGGAGTCAATAGTGGAAGTTCGGGATTGAAATGACAACTGTGAATAGATATTTGATGATCTAAAACTCAATGATGCTATAAAGATGAGGTTGGCCTCGCGTTAACTTCCTCAACTTCAAGGAAGGGCAATGAACTAGAGGAACACTGTAAAAGTTGCTATATATTGAAGGACTAGTTTACTTAGGACCACTTCAAAGCCTATTTTTAAGAGAAGTTATACCTATAGCTCAGAAGTTGGCCTTATTTGGTATGTTTGTGGATCTAAAGCAAGGAGTTATGATTGGCTCTGAGTACATTGCTAAGTTCGGTGCCATGTCGAAATTGGAATGTCCTTTACCGACACTCCATTAAAGAAGAACGAGTAGTTCATCATCGGCTTGAATAACTACTTGGGAGAGAAGCTCACGAGCCACATTGATGAGACTTTTGAAATGATAGTGGAGAAGGCTATAAGGCATGAGAGCCTTTATCCATAGTCAAAGACTATTGTTCCCAAAGTAGAGTCTAAGCCATAATTGAGTGAAGAAGGCAAGAAGAAGTGGAATAATAAGAGAATGCAATTTTAGAACAAGGGCGGCTAGAAGAAGAGTAAGATCACACTCGTTTGTTAAAACTATGGTGACTAGGGCCACTTTAGTAGACATAACTAGGCTAAAGGGAAGAAATGTTATAACTGCAACAAGCTTGTAAGCGTTTAGAAGAACTATCTAGAGCCAATAAAGCAGGAGCAGGTAGTGAAAAATATGTAATCAATGTCGTTCTGACTTCATCGAATGCTCCACGGGCGAAAGAGAAGGGGAAAGACATCTTTATCCAAGCTATGATTTCCATTTATGATGTTCTTATATGAGTATTTTATACCAGGGCTTTACATTCCTTCATATTTAATGACTATTAGATAGATTGGGATTAAGACCCAAAAATATCAATCGACCTTTGATTATGACAAACCCTGTTGGAGGCTCAACTAGCTTGAGTAAGATTTGTCGTATTTTAGTCTTATATCGTTATGGACGCTCTTGTGATTGTGGTTACTTTATTTTAGGTTTTGTGGGGTTTGTTATTATTCTAGGGATGGACTGGCTTCATAGATATAAAGTGATGGTGGATTGTGAGAAGTCATTGGTGATGATAAGGGTGCATAATGGGCAGACGATAGTGTTAGGGTGTCTAAGGGAAGAAGACGTGATGGTCAGTTTTCTATGTTCGCTCGAATCCCCACCTGAAAAGTTTCCACTAGTGCATATTGCTAGGGAGTATCCAAACATACTTGAGGAGGTGATTAGACTTCCACCTCACTGAGAGACCGAGTTCGTATTGATTTAGTTAAAGATGTTAGGCTGATGGTGATGTTGTTGAGGAGGATGGCACCTAGAGAGCAGAGAGTGCTTGAGGTGCGGACCTTTTGCAAAATGGATTTATTTAAAGAAGTGTTTCTGAGTAGGGAGCATTTGTAGTATTCACCATGAAAGAATTCGCCACGAAGGTGGATGGTGCCTTTAGATTATGTGTTGATTACCAAGAGCTAAATAAAGTGATAAATAAGAATAAGTATCATCTCCCACATATTGATGATTTATTCTATCATCCTTATGGTGCTAGAGTATTTTCTTAGTTGGATCATGCAATAGGATTTCACCAACTGACAATAGCGAAGGAGAGTGTGCCAATAATAGTGTTTCGTACATTATTTGGTTTCTATGAGTGGTTGGTTATGTTGTTCGGGATAACCAATGCACTGGCATACTTTGTTGATATCATGAACCGTGTTTCCAAAAGTCTGCTAAATAAGTTGTGCTTGTGTTCGTTGACGATATTCTTGTAGAATACAACAACCTATGACTTTTTTTATGATAATAAACATATATATATATATATATTCATTTAGATGTATTTATTTTCCACATACTTAAATAAATATTTGTTGTATAAAATAAATAAATCAAATTTCTTATATAAATAAATATTTTATTTAAACAAATATTTAATTACAAACTCAAATATTACAAATTTGAGCTCTCACTACATTTACACATTTTTAATTTCAAATACAGGTTTCAATTACAACACAATTTCACTTTACAATTTCACCTCACTACATATTCACTCATTACTCGCAACTCTGTTCGAGCCAATATCTTGCATCTGAATTATCTGCAAAAAAACACCGTTGCAGTAAAATTAGAAAAGAAATATTTTTGCAGTGCACAATAAATTGTGTTTTTGAAAATATTATTTGCCTCAGTTATTTAGGCAACTCGTCATCATTTTTGTTAATTTATCTTACACGAACAACTTATGACATGCATAATGTATCACTATACATGCCACAAGGTCGTGCACACAGATATACACTTGCTTGTTAAAATTGCAGGGACAGGTGAGCACATTGTCAAACCCAAGCATAAAATAGATTCAACTCAAATGCAAATGCAAAAACAAGGAAAAATCATGAATGCAAGCACTCGAGTGAACAGAGCAAAGAAATGTCAGAACCAAGACCAGATCAATGAAAGTGCACAAGACATGGTCAGGCAAACCATGTACAACAAAGTGCACCAGACCAGATTTCAAAGGTAACAAGATATGGTCAGGAGCAAAAAAATCAAAGGGGCAGTTTAACTCGAGGCAAGTCAAAACAACAATCTTTAGACATGTACAAAGCAGCAGGAACTACACAAACAAGGTCTAATTGAATACAAGCATTTCAGAAATATACACATGGTCGGTCCAGCTTTAAACATGCAACAGAAGTGACTTGAAAATAAAGACCACTTCAAATTTCACAAGACTCGAGTGAATATAAAGGCAGCATGATAGAAGTTCAGAACCTAGACTAGAACAAAGCCAATGCAGACACATAAAACACAACACCAAACCAGACTTGAAATGGCACAAGGAGATAGACTAGATTAGTAAATATGAAATTTGGATATGCAAGCATAAAGTTTCAACATGTACAGTTCAATGCAATGGTCAGGAGCAACAAAGGAAGTTCTCTAAATAAATGGTCAATACACTGAAATGTAGACCACCAGACATGTACAAAGGACAAAGGCATGAACCAGACCAGACTACAATAACCATGGACAAAAGTGAAACAACCTCACCATACCACACGACAGTTTCAACATGTATATGATCCACAAGGGCCAAGAACAAAGGAAACATCAACATGTTATGCAAACGAACACATTGGCGCTATAGTATTACCAATCACACACACATACATATACACACATATGTATGTATGTATATACATGATTCAAAAATAAAGGCATAAGGAAAGCAATACTCAGTTTCAACATATAGTGCATATAGAAATTGGAGCATGCAAGTGAAGCCTCAACCAATGTAGCATCTCAAAAGACCAGAATTCAAGAGGAACAAAACCAGATCAATGAAGAAAATCGGGCCGTGGGTAATTATCAGTAGCCGTGGGTAATCTAAGTCAAGGAGCAGTTTCAAAAGGAAATAATTAAAAAAACACTGTTTATGTGTTCAAAAAAAATCGAACATTATCTGTTGCAACAAAGTCAATCAAAGGAAACGAATTGAATAAGTCAAACTTCATAAATACCATAATATCTCAAAATTCAAATGCCAAAGTCATAGCAGAAAAGAACGAAGCAAATTCGGATTCACGGAGTAACATGTATACAATGAACAATTCAGAATTCATCACAATCATTAAATCGAAAATCGTATAGCCGAGTAAAGAAATGGATAAATTCAAACCAAAATATAAGAACGATAAAATAGGGTTCCAATCCCCATAAATTGAACACATATCATCATTAGAAAATTATCGAGTTCGAGTTCAAGCAAATCAACCGAGAAAGTAAAATAAATTGCATACCATTTTTACCATTCGAGCTCGACACAATTGAAGCTACAAAGTGCAATCAAAGCTAGAGAATAATCGACGAAGCAAATCAGAGTTAAAATCATCACTCAATCAATCTAATTTTAAGCGGCGGCATCAATTGGTGAAAAAGCCTAATTTCTGAAGAAGGAAGAAAGAGGAAAATTGGCTTGGTTTTACAAAGGAGGATTATTTTAATTTTTTTATGGATTGAACTGTTTTCTATTAGTGGGTCGATATTATTTTTTGATTTGGGCTAAATAATAGAGTTTTGTTTTTATTGTTATTTTTATTTTGTAATTCTCTATTTTAAAATTTGTAAATTTCTAGTTGTGTAACTAGGTACAAACTACGGGGCGTAGTTTGAGAATTCACAACTTAATGGCTGAGTTGTGGCAAGGTTTTGAGCTTAGAGTTAGGTAAATCGAGTTAGCGAGTATCGTGAGTTTACGTGTTCTATAAGCGAATGATTACTTAATTTCTAGTAGACCTTGGGGCAGCATGTGGGTAGGTTTTTGTCGAAGCTGGGTAAATTGTGTGTGATATATTCTGCATTACTTTCTGTCTTTCTTTCCGCATTAAGTTTTATTAGTGCACCCTATTCACCCCCTCTAGGGTAAAAATGATCCTACAAGTGTTATCGGAGCTAGGAATAAAAACTATTTTTTTGTTTTAAAATTTGGATTTAAAAAAAAATGGTTTCTATTAATAATGCTTTTGCTGAGGGCTAGTCCATTGCTAGACCATCTGTGTTCAATAGCGAATATGCTTATTGGATAACTAGAATGAAATTTTTTTCGAAAACCATAGATGCATGGAATATTATTGAAATGAGATACAACACACCAACAATAATGGTAGGTAGCCAAGAAGTTGAAAAACCTATGGATCAATGGACAAATCTTGAAAAAAAACTGCAAAATGCTAACGCTAAAGCTATGAATTCTATTATTTGCTCATCAGATCAATTTGAATTTAACCATGCCTCACATTGTCTAACTGCACAGAAAATTTTGGCACACGATTGAGTGAGTCATGAAGGAACCTCCTAGGTTAATGAATCTCGTCTTGCCATGCTTAGTAGCGAGTACGAGAATTTCACAATGGAAAAGGATGAAAGTGTCAAAGAAATATATGGACGACTTTGTAATCTTATATACAAATCAAAACCTCTAGGAAGACCATACATAGTACTGGATATAGTACAAAGGATCTGAAACAAGATAAAGTTGAAGAACTCATCGAAAACCTCACCACTTATGAGCTAGAAATCAAATTCAAGGAAGAACGTGAAGGAGGAGATACGCGAAAGAAATCAATAGGTCTCAAAGGAACGGTGGAAAGTGAAGATGATGGCGATGATGAAGGAGCAGCTGAACTGGCACTGATAATAAAGAGATTTAAAAGGTGGAAACGCAAATATGGATATCCTACCCTAAATCAACAACTGAAGAGCAGAATCATCAAAGTTCTATACAACTCAAAAAAGGAGGAAATTTGTCATAAGTGCAATAAACCTGTTCATATCAAGCCAAAATGTACTTAAAATCAATTTAGCAAAGGAAAGAAATGGAAAAGGAGAAGTTTTGTAGCTAACTGGGGTGAAAGTGATGAAAATGATTAAAGCATCGGTAGTGAGAGTGAAAGAGCAAATCAGCGTGTTTTAGGAGAAACAAGTGACAGCGATGATGACGTGCCAAGCGAGATATCAAAACTTACTCACTCGTAATTACTTATATATTTTCATGAAGTAAATGGCTGTTTTGAAAGACTTAGGAAGAAGTATGCTAAAATTGAATCATAAAGAGATAGTTTGATAGAACTAAATAAGCAGCTTGATCAATTGGTTCAAAACTATAGAAAGAAGTGCCCTAAGTGTGATAAGTGTCCATCATTTGAAGAGGAAATAAAAAAAATCAGAAACTAGAATTAAATCGCTTGAAAATGAAATTTTGATTTTAAAATAAAGTGAAAATACTAAGAGAGAAATTCTATTAAAAAGTGCACTTTTTTATTGAATGAAAATGAATCTCTCAAGTCATAAGTCCAACAATTGTCTATAATTTTAGGAAAATTGTCCAAAGGAGAAAGATGACTAAATATGCTATTAGGGAAACTAAATGTTAATACTCTTAGATAAGGACTTGGGTATACTCAATCTAAAAAAGGTAGAAGTGAAACTAATCATGTCAACTCCAACTGCATGATTTGTAGAAAAATCGGATACAATCAAAATAATTACCGGTAAAGACCAAAACACAAGAAAACCATACCAATTTGGCACACATGTAAAGTCCCTTAAAGTCAAACAAATCTGGGTTCCAAAAGGAACAAATATAGACTGTCTTGGTTCTACACAAAGTTATTTTTCAAAATTTCTTATCACTAACAATCATGGACCTATAAAAACAAATAGGTCACAAAACTCTTTCTTCATGTAGGTGTGTTGGCTGGCTAAGGAACAACAAGAGTGGTACCTGGATTCTTCTAGGCACATGACAGACGACAAATCAAAGTTCCTTAGCCTAGAGAAATACAAAGGTGTAAGAGTCAAAATGGGCAACAACAATAAATGTAAAATTATCGGTAAAGATAAAGTAGGTAACAGTACATTTACCTTAAACGATGTTTTATATGTTAAAAATCTACACCATAATCTGATTTCAGTCAGCTAGTTATGAGATAAGGGAATGAATGTTATTTTTGATTCTAATTTTGCAAAATTGTTGACCAATCATCAAACGAAACATTATTTTCAGTTACGAGGGTTATAAGGTATCTGTTGCAAACCCCACGGATTGGTCTCTGTTATCCAACTAATAATAACTTTGAGTTAAAAGGGTATGCAGATGCAGATTATGTTAGCAGTCTAGTTGATAGAAAAAGTACTAGTAGGACATGTTTTATGTTAGGACATTCGTTAATTGCATAGTCAAGTCAAAAAAACATCATTTCATTAGAGATCACATTTCCAAAGAAAATATCTGCATAAATTTCATTTCAACTGATTTTCAATCGGCGGACAGTTTTACAAAACCCTTTCCAGAAAAAAGTTTTCGTCGACTTCGTCTCAGTTTAGGTATTTTAGAAATTTGATTTTATATTTTTGGACTTGATCGTAATTGCCTATGTTAAATTTCTATTCAGACTCCCTACTGATTATCAAAAATATAAAAAGTGACCGAAAAAAGTGATGAGTGTTGATTTGACCATACATTATGACTTGAGATAGTATATTTAGTAAATTTCTTTAAAATTTAAAAAAAAAATTATAATAACTTTGGTTGGTAAAAAATTCATGACCATCTCTTTTTCTATTATATTTCTATGACAATCACTCATCAAAATCCAATATAGTATGTCAAAATGTGGTATTTAAACAGGAAATTATTCATTTTCTAATAAATTAGCAATAAAATCGTCTAAAGGTACTTACTCTCATTTAAATGGGTGAGCTACTTGGAATCTTTGATTATGTGCTTTTATGCTCATTTAAGTCCTCATGGTTATGCATGTATGGAACACATATCAAAATTGGATAAAATAGGCAAGTTGATTCTAACCACATTTAAAAGTCCTTGCGGTTATGTATGGTTAGAAGATGCGTGAAATTCTTTTTTTTTAAAATAAAAGAATTCTACTAATCTCATTTAAAAATCCTAATGGTTATGCATGGTTAGTAAGTATTTAAAAAATTTCGATCATAAATATACCACAAATGGACATGACTACCGACATCACCCCTATCACTCTAAAATGGAATATACGCCTAACAGAGTATTTATGATTTTTATTTGATTTTGCCTTGAATTTAATAACTATACTCAATTAGGTATTAATGTTGTATTAATGTCTATCACTATATCGCTATTTTCCAACACTGTTACCCTTTGCTGATAACAAAAGAGGGAGAGAGAAGTTAAGATTTTGGCAAATAAGTTTAAACTTTTTATTTACATATTCCCATCTAGCTTCATTGCATTTTTATTATTTATTATCATGCATACATGAAGAGGGAGCTTTGTTATAGGGCGGAGTATTCAAATGGGGGGCTCATGGAATTCATCAACACCAAATAAATTTCATAGAGTCAAAATCCTAATATATGTTTGTTATCATCAAAAGAGGGAGATTGTAGAATACAATAGACTATGATTTTTGTTTGATAATAATATATATGTGTGTGTGTGTGTGTGTATTTGTTTAAATGTATTTATTTTTCCATATAATTAAATATTTATTGAATAAAATAAATAACTCAGATTTCTTATTCAAACAAATATTTTATTCAAACAAATATTTTATTACAAATTAAAATAGTAAAAATTTGAGCCCTCACTACATTTACACATTTTCAATCTCATATACAAGTTTCAATTACAACACAATTTTCACTTTACAATTTCACCTCACTATATATTCACTTATCACTTGTATTTCATCTTCAAGTTTGTTCCAGCCTATATCCAGCATCTGAATTATCTGCAAAATAAACACTAACACGGTAAAATTGAAAAAGAAATATTTTTGCAGTGCACAATGAAGTATGTGTTTGAAAATATTGTTTGCCTCGGTTATTTGGGTTGTCCATCATCATTTTTATTAATTTATCTTACACGAACAACTTGTGACATGCACAGTGTATCACTGTACATGCCACAAGGTCGTCCACACCGATGTACACTTGCTTGTTAAAATTGCAGGGACAAGTGAGCACAAGGTCAAACCCAAGCCGAAACTAGATTCAACTCAAATGCAAATGCAAAAACAAAGCAAAATCATGAATGCCGGAACTCAAGTGAACAGAGCAATGAAATGTCAGAACCAAGATCAGATCAATGAAAGGGCACAAGACATGGTCAGGCAAACCATGTACAACAAAGTGCACTAGACCATATTTCAAAGGTAATAATATATGGTCAAGAGCAATAAAATCAAAGGGGCAGTTTAACTCGAGGAAAATAAAAACAACAAGCTTCACACATAAACAAAGTAGTAGGAACCACACAAAAAAGGTCAAATTAAATGCAAGTATTTCAGAAATGTACACATGGTCGGTCCACTTCTAAACATGCAACGGAAATGACTTTAAAATGAAGACCACTTCAAATTTCACAAGACTCTAGGGAATATAAAGGCAACATGACTGCAGTTCAGAACCTAGAACGAAACAAAGCTAATGCAGAGACATGAAAACAAAAAACCAAACCAGACTTGAAATGACACAAGGAGAAAAACCAGATCAGTACATATGCAATATGGATATGCAAGCATACAGTTTCAACATATACAAGTTCAATGCAATGGTCATGAGCAACAAAGGCAGTTCTCTAAATCAATGGTCAGTACACTAAAATGCAGACCACCAGACATGTATAAAGGACAAAGACATGAACCAGACCAGATTAAAATAACCATGCACAACAGTGAAATAGCCTCAGCATACCACATGACAGTTTCAACATGTATACGATGCATAAGGGCCAAGAACAAAGAAAACATCAACTTGTAATGCAAACGAACACATTGGAGCTGTAGTAATACCAATCACCCACATATATACATACGTATATGTATGTATATACATGGTTCAAAAAAAAGGCACAAGGAAAGCAATACTCAATTTCAACATATATTGCATATAAACATTGGAGCATGCAAGTGAAGCCTCAACCAAGATAGCAGCTCAAAAGACTAGACTTCAAGAGGAACAAAACCATATCAATGAAGAAAATAAAGCCATGGGTAATTATCAGTATTCGTGGGTAATTATCAGCAGCCGTGGGTAATCCAAGCCAAGGAGCATTTTCAAAAAGAAACGATCAAACAAAAACACTATTAATGTGATCAAAAAAGAAATCGAATATTATCTATTACAATGAAGTCAATCAGAGGAAATGAATTGAACAAGTTAAACTTCATAAAGTCCATATCATCTCAAAATTCAAATGGCAAAGTCATAGCAGAAAAGAACGGAGAAAATTCAAATTCATGCAGTAACATGTATACAATGAACAAGTCAGAATTCATCACAATCAGTAAATCAAAAATTGCATGGCTGAGCAAAGAAATGGATAAATTAAAACCAAAGTATATAAACGATAAAGTTGGGTTTCTATCCTTTTAAATCGAACCCATGTAATCATCGGTAAATTATCGAGTTCGAGTTCATGCAAATCAACAGAGAAAGTAAAGTAAATCGCACACCATTTTTACCATTCGAGCTCGACACAAGTGAACCTAGTGAGTGCAATCAAAGCTAGAGATCTATTGACGAAGAAAACCGAAGGTGAAATCATCACTTCAATCAATCTACTTTTAAGGGGAGACAACAACTGGCGAAAAACCCTAATTTTAAAAGAAGAAAGAAAGAGGAATATCGGCCTTGTTTTACAAAGGAGGATTATCTTAAATTTTTTTATGGACCGAACTGTTTTCTATTAATTGGGCGATATTATTCTTTTATTTAGGCTAAATAATAGATTTTTGTTTTTATTGTTATTTTTATTTCGTAATTCTCTATTTTAATTTTGTAAATTTCTAGTTATGTAACTAGGTACAAGCTTCGAGGCGTAGTTTGAGAATTCGCAACTCAATGGCTGAGTTGTGGCAAGGCTTTGAGCTTGAAGTTAGGTTAATCGAGTTAGTGAGCATCGTGAGTTTACGTGTTTTGTAAGCGACTGATTACTTAATTTCTAGTAGAAACTTTGGGGCAGCATGTGGGTAGGTTTTTGCCGAACCTGGGTAAGTATGTGTGTGATCTCTACTTCATTACTTTCTGTATTTCTTTCCGTAATAATTTTTATTAGTACACCCTATTCACCCCCTTCCCTCTAGGGTAAAAACGATCCTACAATTCTTGTTTACTCATGGATAGAAGAAGAGCACAAGACGCGTTTGAGGATCATGCTGGAGGTGTTGTGTGAGCACCGACTGAAAGCAAAGTTTTCAAAGTGTTACTTCTAAAGGAGAGAAGTCTAATTCTTTAGCCATGTTGGTTTTGAGCAGGGAATTGTCATAGATCCTACAAAACTCGCAGCAGTCCAAGAGTGGACTAGACCTACAAATGCTATGGATGTGATAAGTTTCTTGAGGTTAGATGGATATTATAGATGATTCATCTAGAACTTCTCCAAAGTAGCAACACTGTTGACTCAATTGACGAAAATGAATAAGAATTTTATTTGGGGTGTGAGGTACGAACATGCATTTGTGAGATTAAAGGAAAAATTGACGAGTGCACTAGTATTGAACATTTCGAGCAAGAATGAAGAGATGATGGCATACACTGATGCTTATGGTACTGGATTGGGCATGGTATTGATGTAAAGAGGCAAAGTTATTTCAACCACATGAAAAGAAATACACGACCCAAGATTTAGAGTTAGCATCAATTGTGTTTGAGCTGAAGATTTCAAAGCAATATCTTTTAGGATAGAGGTTCGAGCTCTTTATCGACCATAAATCATTAAAGTACCTCTTTGCCTAGAGGATCTTAACCTTCACAAGTAGCGACGGTTAGAATACCTAGCCTCCTATGACTTTGAAATTGCATATCCATCGGGGAAAGCTAATGCTATTGCTGATGCCTTAAGTAGGAGAACATGACGGCTTGGGAGCTATGTTCCTAAAGTGGATGTAGAGAGTATATTGTTGGTTATGATTTATCACCGAGATGCGAGCAAGAGTTAGAGAAATTAGCAAGCCTAACCATCAGACCTACTCTAATTGGACAGATTGGTAATAGTCAGATGTACGATGCCAAATAGCCGAGATCATTGCTAAGATTGAAGCTGGAGTAAAGTCTGAAGGTAGAGATAGTATGGAGTCGACCGAGATGGATGCACCATAAAAAACGGAAGATTGTTTGATCCTATTGTCGATAGGTTGATGGGAGGTGCTATGAGGTTGCCATCATTCGAAATTGACTATTCATCGCGACGGTAATAAGATGTACCGGATATGAGGCAAACCTTCTACTGGGAAGGAATAAAGAAAGGCATTCGGATGTCCACCTCAAAGTGTATGAACTGCTAGTTTATTAAGGCAAATAGAAGAATCCTAATGGTTTAATGCAACCACTAGAAGTTTTCGAGTAGAAATGGAAACAACTATCAATGGATTTCATGGACTTCCATAGACTCAAACAGTGTATGACAGCATTTGGGTCATGGTCGATCGATTTACCAACAAAGCTGGATTTATACCCATTAATTCAAGTATAATGCAGTCAAACTGGTCGAGTTTTATATGAAATGGGTAGTACGATTCCATGTTGTACCGAAGAGCATCGTGAGTGACCGAGATCCATTGTTCACTAGTGGATTTTGAAAGAGCTTATAGGAGGAGTTAGAGATAGGGCTGCACCACAGTACAGCTTAGCTTATACTTCCCAAATGATGGCCAAACTAATAGAGTGAATCATATCTTAGAGGATCTCTTGCGTGCTTGCATATTAAACCATGGAAGCTAATGGATGATCACTTACATCATGTTGAATTTGAATACAACAACCGTTATCGATCCAACATCAATATGGCACCATTTGAGGCATTATATGTCCTACTTATAATGGTCCTTCATGTTGGTCAAAAGCAGGCGAGAAATTGATACTTGGCCAGATAAGACTAGGGAAGCCACGGAGAAGATCGAAATCATTAGGCAGAATTAAAGCTGCCCAAGACAGATAGAAAAGTTATGCGGATAAGAGAAGTCAAGGTTTAGAGTTCTTTGTCGATGATATGGTATTTGTCAAGATCTCTCTGTTAAAGAATGTAATTCGGTTTGGTAGTAAAGGAAAGTTGGTACCAAGATTTGTAGGTCCTTTTATGATACTAGGGAGGATTGGGAACCTTGCTTACCGAGTCGACTTAAAGTAAAGGATGGCAGGTATGCACAATGTATTCTACGTTTCTCACTTAAAGAAATTTGTGCATGACCCAGCCATAACTATTGCATTGGATCAACTAGACGATATTTCAAGAGTGAATCAAAGTCTTCAAGACTTCATGGGCCTATTTGTATCATCTTACATGATAAGAAGCAGCTTAGGAGGAAGACGGTGAAGTTGTGAAGGTTTAGTGGAGAAAAAGTGAAGGTGATTACATTTGAGAGTCCGTGGAGAGTGCAAGGACAGCTTATCCAGAGCTCTTTTCTTGGTGAGCATTCTTGTTTATTCCTTTTACTTTCTCTTTCAACATCATGAAATATATACCTTAGTATAATATCATGCATGTTAGGATAGGTTTGGATGTTTTCCTTTTTCCATTTGATTGCGATGCATGCAAGTTTAACGAATGATGATTGCCTATGCTTGTGTGTGGTTGTGAGCTATGTAGGATGACCCTATTGATTTTTGTTTGGGATTCTGGGGGAGAAATTCCTAAAGGGGGGAGAATGTGACCATCTACATTCTTGCATTGAAGGATTTTAGAATATTAGTACTCTTTTCATACGAGGTTGTATAATTATAAAACTTTGGAAAATGACTCTTTGGGATATTTTCTGCATCTATAATTTTTGGTGGATTTCTATATGAATTATACATTGAATAATTGAATAGACGTATGCAATTTTTCAGTAACTTAATTACAATCTTTTTTTGGGATGGATATTTCGTGTATTAAGTTTGATTTTAAGGACCTGAGCCTAATATTCACTATTATTGATGTATATATTTTGTAAATCCCGTATCTGGAGGCCAAAAGCTAAGCGCTATGGATGTTGCGGTCATCCATAGTATTAACTTCTGGTGACGAAATACGACAGTGTTAATGGTATCCATAATATCAGTAGCACTTGAATATAAATAAAATCATAGATTTCCAAAAAAATAATCTTAGTGATTATTTTTCAAATAAATCATATCCAAGTTACAAAAATCCCAAACGTAATCCCAGGCATTGATCGAACATAATTAACAACAATAAGCTAAGAGCGACATATGAAGACGCTCCCTTAGACGATCAAAGCAATATAGACATAACTATCTTAATACACAGCGGAAACAATGTTAAAACAGAATCCCTAAATTGCTAGCAGTCAGCCACATGCTCTTCTTAGGATGCTTTATTCATAAAAATCTGCTAAAACCTTCAAGCTTAAACCTTTAGCTTACTCAAATCAAATTTTGAGCACCCGAGAGCTTAAGGGGAATCAAAAACTTCGAGTCAGACTTAAAGCATGGTATAAATAATTTCTGTTACATATCAGTAAACTAATAACAGTGAGACCATGCCGCTTAGTGGAATGAGTTTCCTCTCACTAATATCACTTTTTAAAACATATATTTTGCAAATTCTTTCCTACAACCAAACTGATTAATCAACTGATTATAATAATAATATAGCAATATCCATTATGCTAAATAAGAAATAAAATAGACTGTCTGTCTAAAATCTGAACTATCTGTTCTAAATTCGGAGAAATCTGCTCTTTTCTGGATATCTATCCTAAAACCGGTTATACCAAAATAACAATTTCTTTTATGCTAGGTAATGAGCTGTCTACCTAAAATAGATAAAAAGGGGTGGACTTACTATCCTTAAACATTTAACAAGGTCCGTTATGCTAATAAACAAATTATCTGTTTATATCAGAGCTGACTGCTCTTTCTGGACTAACCGTCCTCTAGCCTGATTGCCCTAAAAAATGGACTGAATGTCTGAAATTTTCTTTTGGGTTAACTACCCTTCAAAATATCTGAGCTAACTGCTCTTCAAAATTTTCCTTGAAAACCTTTTCAAAATGATTTAGTCTGTCAAGTCATATATATACAAGGAAAATATCTTAGCTTTACTCTAAGCTATTTTTTCAATGTTATATATATTTTACTCAAAATAAAGTTGATGATGTTCAATAAGGATTGTCTATCCTTTAAAATAAGTTAAAGTCCTTTATAACATAAAACACTTAGGCTATCTGCCTAATTTTTATATTCAAAACTTTGTTTAAAACCTTTAAACAATCTCTCGAAAACAAAGAAGGTAACTCCTTCAAAATCATTCATAACACCCTTCGAAAGTATTGAAGGTAACTCCTTCATATCCTTTAATAAACCTTTCGAAATCATTGAAGGTAACTCCTTCTAAACCTTTTAAAATCTTTCTATTCATAAGCATTAAAACGTATGACACCCGCCTTTAAATCCTTTAAACTATAGCCTTTCAAAAACATAGCTAAACTATACCTTTTGGAATCAATGTACCTAAAAACCTTTCGAAGACATTGGGTTTAATTTAAAATAGGTGGAAAACCTTTCGAAATCAAATCTTTCGAAATCATTCGAAACAATAAAGTGTTAGTACTGGAACCAACCCTTCGAAATCAATGGAGAGAGGCGGCAAGTTTTAGAAAGCAAAAGACAACCTTTGACTCCATCTACGTCGAAAAGCTAAGAAGCGACAAAATATGCTTCCGACTTGGTTGAAAGTTATACCTTTCGACTTTTCCAAAAGGTTTCAATTAAAACGAGAAAGCAAACCAACCGAAACCTTTTCCTTTTAAACCTTTTGGACAATTTCGAAAGCTCTTTGTCAAAAGCTAGCATGTGTATTTTCTTTAAAAGAAAAAAGAAATTTATCTCTTCCGAAAGCTATAACCCTTCATCCTCAACCTTTCGACTCTATCCAATTCACTATGTATCAATTTCCTAATACCATGTGCATTGGTATTTAATCTAATCGGAAGGTCTGGAATGAAGGTGGAAGCTCTTGCCGAAAGAGTTGAAAAAGTGAAAATACTGTTTGAGATAGTTCTTTTGCAACCCCACCTGCCTTGTTTGTCTAAATCTGATTGGTTGCCAGAATTTTATATTCGAAAATGCTGCCGACATTCCTTATTTGGAAATTTGAATAATTTTGAAAAAGCCACTTTGTCCTTTATAATTATATAAAACATTTAAGTCCCATACCTTAAATTATTTTATATAATCATCAAAACACCTTGAAAAATTCTGGAAAAATTTGAGAAAGTAAATTAATATGTTCTCTTCAATATATAAAAATTACGAATCCAAAAAATAATTATTTTACTCGTAAATAGTTTTTATAATCCAAATTAACCTTTTCTTTTTAAGAAAATTATAACAAATCCAAGAAAATTCTGAAATTGAAACCCATCTCTAAAATAACATTTTAGATCATCATAAAAATTCGCCAGGCTAACGGATGTCATTTAATATGGTTTTCATCTTAAAACATGTCATAAAATCTATATGAACATACAAAAATCGTCAACATGTATATAATCATTTATCATTCGAAAACATGGCAAACGTTTGCAAAATCATTCGAAATTAACCTTAAAATCGAAATCAAGAATATATAGAGATGTAAATGTTATTCACCTTTTCTTTAATGATTAAAGAGCTTGAGATTTGAATGAGTTTGATTTGAATTTGCTATCCTTAAGCTTCTCTTTTGTTTCCTCTTCTTCTTCCTTTGTTAATGGTGGCTGTGCAAGCTTTTTTAATATTTGAGAATGAGAATGAACGTGTTCTGGAATACACTGCCTAAGGAAGATGATATAGCAATGGCCTCTTTCCCATAATACCCCTCCTCTAATTCATTTTTAAACTTTCATTTAATTTATTAGTTAAAAGGCACAGCTACATTAATTAAATAAAATCCCAATCCCTTATCAACACATTATTTTATTTAGTTTACCTAACTAAATCTCCTAAATAATGTTATCAAAAATCTGAGGTGTTACATATTTTACACCCTTCAGTGCTTTGATGCATAGTACACCCATGATGACTATGATGTAGAGTAGTATATTTTGTATATATGCTAAATCTTTAGATGCAAGGACATGTCATATATGATCCTTCATACCATTTGTCCTATTTTAGTAGTATGTTAGTATTTAGAGATTTTCTACCACTTGCAACAGCCTATTGTCTAACCTAGGATTTTATGGTTTGCTTCCAATTACTCTAGGACTCTTAAATGACTAGATTAGGATATCGGGTCTGGTGAGCATGTGGGCTGGACATGAGGCAAGCAGGAGGCTATTCTCTCGTATTATTATATTTACTCATTTGCAATTCCATTGCACAACATTATGAATCTTGTCGGTGACTTTATTATTTAGAGACATTTATTTATGAGTTATTATTTGATGTATAACTCTGTTTCCTACGCTATATAGTGTATGGATCTATGCGTTCTGATTCTTTGATTCATTCAGTTATTTACCATCTCATCTGTTTTACATCTAGGATGTTTATTATTATATTTTATTCGACGTGATATGAGATATACGACATGTTATATGTTGGTTTATTTAGTCTACAACCCTTGATGGCCGTTTTGCATCGACCAACACTGCTACAGTGCACTATACATGTATATCGGGTGCCGTTGTTATAAGGAGGTGGTCATAATATAATTGAAGCTATATAATTTCCTAATATGTAAATTATATCTCCTTTTACGTGTATTTAATAGTACCAATACTTACTAGTTTGCTGTGCAATTATTCCTATTTTATACGCTTAGGCTTTGTTTCCTCATTTTCTTCTTTTCTAATAGATGTCCATTATCCGTAATTATTACTCATTAATGTCAAAATTGGATAATCCCTAATTATATTTATTTACCCACTTCAAAATCCACTTAGTTCAATTTACCCATCAATGCCATATTAAATTCTCTAATCAATCCTTGTTTAATTCTTTTAGATCTCTATCAACTACAAAGTGATTGCCTATTAAATTTGTTGTTAATGTCTATAAAGTTTGGAACTCTTTTCCCTTTTTTTAATCCTGTAATTGAATACGCTATAATAACTTATGCGAATATTGTCATAAAGTACAACACTCTAATGATGATGAGTATTCATTGATCTTACGATGTTGGCCATTTGGAAGAAACCATATGATGTGGGTTTGAGGATTGATGTAGCTACAGTATGAGAAGATGGCCTTAATTATTGTAGGGTTCGGCCATGATTAAACATATTATTTTAAAGATACAGCGATGAATTGAAACATGTAATTTTGAGGATTTGACCATAAGTGTGTGCACAAGATATTCTATATGGTGTGGAAATGGAATGATACACCAATTATTATGAAGATGAGACTATGAGAATATTCATCAACGATTTTGAGGATACACGTATTATGACAGAGGCATAATGTAACGACCTGGAAATTTCGATCTCGAAAATTCCAGATAGTTAGGAAAGAAAAGAGATAGAAGAAGAAACAGGAAAGAGACACAGATTCTCACATTCGCAGCGGATCAAAATATAATATCAAATAATAACAGTTTACAAAGGAATTCTGTATCTGTCAAATACATTTATAATACATTAGAGTTACACATATATACAGACACTGGATATACACAATCATCAAGTTTCAGATATACAACAATATAATACAACGCAAACACTCCATACATTTTTGCCATCCATCTCGCCTCCTGAGCTCCAGAGCGTCCTACCTGAAAATCTATAATACTCGGTCTGACCCGAGCATTACATCAAAGTAACACCCGGGTCAGGCTGGAAACCAGCATGAGTAAACTCACCTAACATGAAATTCCAATGCATAGAACTTATTAAAATTCCCAGGGTAACTCGTATCAATTTACAAATTCACAATTTGTTATAAACATCACTTATTTCACACATCAATTTTTTAAGTACCAAAACTTAGATTAAATAGTTCGATTCACTTAAATCATTTCATTCCAGCCTATTGATTCCACATATCGATCTATAAAGAATCAAAGTGGTTTTGGGTATTTCCTAATACCCAATGCCCGTCTCTTCTAATTCAATACCATCTTAACCCGAGTTATTCAAGTGAAATACAATTCAATCTTCAAATAGGATGTCATTTCTTACACAACAACTCATCATCTTTAGATAACCACATTATCACTGTTTTAAACCAATCATCTCATATCACATAGCATCACAAATCACATATCAGAGATATCCACTAATTTAAGGCATACAATATCATCCAATCATTCATAAGCAAGATTAATTTGTCAAACCATTTCTAATTAATTTAAAATAAATTAAATTAATTCCTTCGATTACTTTTAATCCTGCTTACTTAACATTAATTAATTATAAACCATTAATCACTCATCCCTTAATTATCCCCTTTAAATTACATTAAGTAATTGGCCTTTAATTAAATACACAATCTAATTAATCCTCACCCTTCACATTAATTACTCTTTATCCTTAAATAATCACCCAAATTAATTTATTCTATAAATACTTACATTGATTATTAAATCACACTCATTAACCATCTAACCCTTAATTAATTTTCCAAATCAATCAATCCTTTAATTAATTACACTAAGTAATTAATTCTTAATTACTTTCTTAAGTAATTATCCTTTAATTACTTTCATCAAGTAACTATTCCATTAGTTAATTATTCTCCATTAATTACCTTGATTAATTAATCTAATTCAATAATTAATAACAATTTTTAATTATTCTTCTGCTAATACTTAATTACTCTTTTATTAATCAATAATTAATCTTTATGTACTTATCAATTAACCTTTAATAAATCAACCCTTAATTATTAATTAATTTACCCTTGATTACTAATTAAGTTAATTAATCCTTAACAAATGTATACTTTAATTATTCTTTAAGTAATTAATTTCCAGTTACCAATTACTTATTCCTTAATTAATTAACTTAGAACCCTCAATTATCAATTAATTAATTTTTAACCATTAATTAATTTAATTTCTTTAATCACTTAATTAATTAATAAATCAACAATTACCCCTTAATTACTTCATTAACTAACCTTTCATTATCAATCAATGAATTCACTAATTACTCTTATTAATAAACAAATCCTAATCACCCAAACCTTAATTAATTAAAAGATAACTTCTTAATTATCATTGCAAATCTTATTTGATAACTTTGAATTAATTATCATTGATCTAAAATTTAATTTAGGATCTCTAAGATAATAAAATTTGTTCATACCTTATTCCTTACTTTTTCAAAAGAACAGGTTAGTTATCAAACAACACAAGCTAATCAACTACTAAACCGAGCATTCCTTCCTCCAAAAATCTCGAGTACAACACGAAGCCATTCCTTTCCTTACCCGAAACAGAACACTACTCAACCTTCAGATACAGTGAATTATGTGTGCACGTGCACACGGCCTCGGACGTTGCTCCGATCATCGAAACCTTCGCCATGAGTCGTCCCTGACCTCTCCACCCAACAACGACCACCCGTACCTCGAATCGAACTCGATAGCAAAATCTAGCTTGCATGAACGCAAAACTGGAAGAACCATCACCAAGTTTCCCCCTTATGCTGCCACCTCCGACCACTAGCCATATCGATACTCCTTTCAACTCTTCATCACAGGCCCACGCCCCAAATTCCCCCATCACGATCGAGCCCGGAGCTTTGTCGACGTCGCATCAACCAAAATTCCGACACCGACCCAAAACTAAACCTAAACCCTACACCGACGATTTGCCTCCGCCGTGGGGAACTAAAAATCTACTTACTATTTTTGCCAACAACGTCAACCCCCATACTAACCTCAGCACTGACCCCGAGTCCCTTGATTTCCACGATCGTCATAAAATGCTCGAAACCCATTTTTGGTTCAACTCGTCATTCCTCTCGATTATCAAGTCTAAAATCATAAATTCAATTTTAAAAATCATCAATTTCGACAACTCATCAGATCATAAACTTGAATCATCCAAATATTAATATCGAAATTTTGATATGTTATAATTCTTACTGTTCTTCTCCCCTAGCTTCAGATTTAACTTGGAAATATTTTATATTTTTTTTAAAATGGATATCTTGATATAACAAACAAACTTCATTTATATATTGAAGTCTCAAGAATATCAGATGAAGAATAGTAAATTTTTGAATCCTATTTGCAACTGTAAGTGAATAACGGAACAAACACCTCGGTACAGACATGAACTCAAATATACTCCTAATGTACATACACATGAAATCATCTGAAACAATCAAGCAAACATTTTTTTTATTTTCTTAAAAATTTACTGCATGCAACAAGGTTTAAAAAAGATTTGAAATTTTGTTGCTCGCCTGTTTGGAAAGGAGTTCTTAAAACTAGAATTAAATTTACATGCTTCATATTTTAACAGATTTAAATTTTAAAAATAAAACTGTTTACTCACCTTTAAAAACAGGGGAAACCTAGAATTGTTTTGAACCTGAAATTGATTCTTATCTGGAACCTGATGTGGTGCTTTTAAGTTGAGAAATGGATGAAATGTTTTTAAATGGTAGCTCTTATTTTTACTTACTAATTAAGTTTGTTCGAATGAGTGAAAAAAGAACACAGGGTAAAGGTATTTGTAAGAAAAGGTAGGCTGCAATTCTTTATTGTACACGGCAAGCTTCTGCTCTTTTTTTCTTCCTTTTGTTTTATTCTCCTTTCATTTAATTTCTTTGGTCAGAAGCTTGCTTGACCTGACTTGATTGTATGTAACCTTGATTTAAAGTTTTGTATGCTTGAAATGAAATGTGCATTAAATGCTTGCCTCCTTAGGTTCCTACATATATTCTTTATGATTGATTTCTATGTTTATTAATGTATATATTAAAGCTTCCTATTTAATCTTGTTTTCATACTATATTTTTAATTAAAAATATAACTTCTAAATCACAATATATATTATATATACATATATATTATATATACACACTTATATATTTATATATGTATGCACTTAAAAGTTTTAACACTATAAAGTTTGCATGTTTATTAATAGGATTTATTAATTCACAATAAAATTTATTAATTTCAAATCCATTTATAACATCCGATATTTTTAATCATCAGAGTATTATTTGTTCAACCTATAAATCAGTATTTTACTAACTCAATCCGGTTAATTATCAATTAACAGATGTTCAAAATCCAGGTTATCACACATAGTCAGCATAGGAATTAACACACATGTGTTATTGGTTGGTAGGTTAGCATGATTGATGATACCAAATTATTTTAAGTTTGTATGTTAATTTTGATGGTTATGATGGTTATTGATTTATGTGTATTCATTTGTTTAAACATGTATGTTTTTGTCAACCTATATTTGTTGCAAACTTTTATTATGGCCAATTATGTTGATTGCTGAAATGCATGATATGACTTGTGAGTAGAACTGATATGATTGACATTTTACACCCATTGTTGATGAAGTGTTGTTTTACATATTATGATTGAGGAAGTGCATGATTTACCATAGTAAGTACATGTAATTTTTTTAAAAAAAAAACTGATTTTCATTGTTGTGAATGAATTGTACAGTAGCACGGTCGATGGTGTTATGTGATTGTTATGCGTTGTTTTTATAAGTAGTTATTTTATTATTCATGAATTTCCCTGCATTTTGTGACGATGACCGTTTGTTAATTTGGTTGGGGTTTGTATTTAGGGAAGGGCGTAAATCCTTTAAGGGGGAAGTATATAGCGACCCGTAAATTTTACGCTTTTAATATTGAAGTACATAAAAATAAATTTTTAACAGATTAGTGAATTGAGGATCGTATTTATAACCATTGCAAAGATCTTTCAAAGCACATCGATTTAATATATAATTTTAATATATTTGGAGTTACAGTTTCTGAAATAGAGGCGCTACAGCGTTTAAATAATGTACATAACTATTTCGGGTCAAACTGGGTATGTAGCCCATATCCCAGCCTAACAACTATATAAGGGATGCTACAAAACCCTAGCTATAACCTCTACCTTTGGTTTTCTTCCTTAATCCTAATATTCCTTCTAATTATATTTTAAGGGTGGTTATTTTCGCTGATTACAAATTGGTTCAAAAACCAATGTGCCCAAACCGTACATATTACATATCGTTAAGAAGCTTACGATGACTAGAGTTGACGAATGGTCTCCGTTATTTGAAATAGCGCGTAGGTTGGCCAAAAATTGACGATCGATTCTGGCCATCCAATCAAGGCCTCTGGGATCGACGGTGAAACATCGATTCCAAGACGATCACATGGTACTGTTATGTGGAGGACGATTAGTCGAGTTCATTTATACAGTTGGATCGAGTAGGAGATGATTGGGGTGGTTGGAAAATTTTGGTTTAGGCACAAGATTGGTTGGTGGCGCTGTTGGCTACAAGCTATCGGAGTTCGAGGTTAGCTCAGTGGCAGTCAAAGGAGGCAGTATAGTGCTTGGATCGAACTTAGACGATCTTTAGGGACGACAGAGGTGAAGAAAAAGAGTCCGATAGTTGGTTATGGGGTGTAGTAGTGGGTTTTATTTTCAATCAGGTCAATACAAATATTTGCATAGTAAACCTTATCACTTTTAACAATAGTAGCTTTTCCAACGAATTCTTATTTATGCATTGTTTCTTTCATTGGACTCATGGCAAAATTTTGAACAATATAGCACTAGATTTGCTAAGTTTGGAGACTATTGGAAAAAACATGTTGGTATGATTTATTTATTTATTTAATTGAATTCTTAGTTATTAAATAGATATTTATTGATGGAAATTATAGTTATTGGTATGTGTTGTGACATTTGATAAACGTGGTTATTTTGAATGTATTGTGCATTGCTTAGATAATTATTGTCGATAGCTGTGTTTTTAGGTGTTTAATTATAATTAATTATTAATTTGAATTGGAAAATAATTAACTGAAATAGAATTAATATTAATGAGAAAATTACATAAATTAATAATAATAGGAATTACTTTTAGATTAGGGTTTTAGAAGTTTATTATTATTAATAAATAAAACCATATTTTAAATACTAATAGTACAAATTTCAGTTAAATGAAATTTTACGTAAACGGCAAAATGATTGATTTTGCGATGTTTATGTTAAAAAATATTATTATTATGGATTGAGTAATAAAATAAGGAAATGTTTTTTAAATAATAATAATTGTAATAATAAAAGAATGTTTTTCCAAAAATGCTTCCTATTTTAAGGTAAGTAGAAATAAAAGGAGTTTTGGTAATTTAAAATAAACTATTGTATTTTTAGGAATAAGTAGTAAAAAATTAGTTTTGGAAAGTATAAAAAAGGTTTTAATATATATTGTTATTTTGATGTAAAATAATAATAGTATCGTTTTAAAAAGTGATTTGATGAATATTACTTTTTTGATTTAAAATACGATGTATTGGGGTATTTGAAGAAATGGAGTGCAATAGTAGATATAAAGAATATATAGATTTAAAGGGTATATTATCATTAAAAATGGGATTATTATCGTTTTAGATGAATAAATAAAGGTGACAATATACTATATAATAATAACTAAAGAGAATAATGGATGCAGATATATTGTTTAAGTGACCATCCTTAAAATTTAAGAATATCTAATAAGTTGCACTTAAGTAAACCGATCCAATTGACATCTCAAAGATTGGGATCCTTGGTCTTATTAAACTATATCAAACATATGATCTTGCACTACAGTTGACTTATTTAGAATGAAACATTTTCATCGCGGTTTTGTATATTATGATGGCGATCATTACCATAACGCTTTTGTATATCATAAATTATGCATCTAATACCTGTACCCTCATATTTCTTTAGAGTACATAATTTATAGAAGACGATACATTGTCTCAGGCAAATAAACACTTAAGTAACCCAGATACAAAAAAAATTAGCGGACATATAATTTTGACCCTTTCATTGATCTTGATGTGACAATATGTGAAAAGAGTTTACTAAAAAGTATATTTTAAATTTCTTTATCAGTCATTAATTTAGTTCATTTAGTATATTTCAATTCATAGGTATTTTAATTAATTATATTAACTAATCAAATTTATTCTTAGTAGATTTTATAATTCTTATACTTATTTGATTGATATTTTTGTATTTATCTAGTAACATCACTATTGAATTCAACATCTCTCAAAAACCTTAAAAGGGATATGGGAATTTCTTAAATTCCTTTAGTGAGCATCAAGATTCGTTTACCAAGTCACTATGACCTTGTGTTTTCTTAATGAAGCATAGTCCTCATAAATGGTAAGCAAGTCTTTGATAATTATAACTGATATCGCTTCGAGCATACACCCTTAACTACACTTCTAATCATCTTCATGAACTTGTGGGTGCTCAACAAATCATCAAGTACATTAGACATTGTAGACCCATAATTTTATGATTACGTAACCCTTGAGGGTGCTCAACAAAGTTACATGCCATTCTCATATATTCATAGATAATATAAACATGGCCTTTGATGTTCCGAGGTTTAAGGGTGCTCAACAACCGTTGATATGTACGGTACTCTTTTAAATTATAAATTATAAAGAGCATTAATTTAGATTCATAATTATATTTGTATAGTGTTATCAACTATTTAAGGGAGATGAGTATATAACAATTACAACTCATGATATTGAATATCTTTTGATATACATCCAATATACACCCTTAAGTCTCATGGGTTTTATTTATACATATAATGTATATACTTTTAATTATAATACTCATAAGATATTTAATTGTAGATTATATATATGTATATATTCATATGTATTTCTTTTATCAGTTAACTAATTTATTTAATTTATAAATATAGCACTTATATTTATTTATTTAAATTTTAAACAATTTTAAATTATTATAACCCTTTATAAATTATTTATTTAAAAAAAATTATATTTGCATTTTATAACTTTTATAAAATTATGCAATTAATTATTTAATTTCATAATACTCAAATACACTTATTTGAATTAATCTTAGACTCAAAAATCATTTAAGCCTTCTATAAGGGCATACTCTAGAAATAGACCATTTTTAAGAGCCAAGTAAAGGTTAGAAGATCGGAAGAATTTCCATATATAATGGTCCTTAATTAGAGTAAAATTCTCATTAGTTTAAGCACCCTATTTTAGACACCCATCTACTATGACTTATCTAAAGGCATTGCCCTTAGTGTTGGTTAATTCATCTAAACAAGCGTGATGCGGGCTCTGATACAATTTTTGATACTAGGTGCACTAGCAACGGGGTAAAACGGGTAAACTTCAAAAGGTTTTTCTTTTAGTAATTTGCGCAAGGTCTTTATTCAGTGTTTGTGTAAATTAATATATGTTAATACTGAATTAAATTTAGTATATTGAATAGTAAAAGAGGAATGTATTATTTTATTTTAATTTTATGGATTAAAGTATTTATTTATTATTAATGGTTAAATTATATTTATTAATAAATTAATTCAAAAATTAATTCAATGATTTCTTTTAATGTATGTTTAATATGTTATGACATAAACTAGGGTTTCATGGGGAAAGTTAACTACTTTATCATACGGTCAACAAATGACTAAGTGATATATATATATATATATATATATAATATAATATAATATCTTATGTAAATATGAAGTAAAATAATAATTTTTAATTCATCGATTTAAATATTTATAAAACATTTATATTAATATTAATACATGTAAGTATAATATATATATATATATATATATATATAATCATAAAATAACCTTGTTTACTATAGGAAAGTTATTAAATAAATTTATATGTAAATTTATGTATATATACACAATATACAATTAATCAATTTTTATTTTTGGTTATAAATGAATATAATTAATTTAAAATTCAAATTCAAATGTTTTAATATATTCAAAATAATTCTTTGTCTATGAAAAATTCTCCAACCAAAAGCATATTTAAAATTGATTTTATAATAATTAATTGTGGTGGAATTAATTTTATTTTAAAAAGTTGAAAAAAATGTTTTGGTTTTAAAGGTTGTGATTAGTAAACTTAATTTAAAATCAATTTTTTTATTATACTAACCAAGTGGAAAGATTAAGAAATTTAATATGTATAGTTTTTTTTTTAAAAAACCCAGGAGAACCCGGAAAGCCGGTAAACTCCTGAGGAGGGTACAGTAAAGCCGTCCGTTGATCCAAGCCCCCATATGAATGTGTGTGTATAGTTATTTTCATATGAATGTGTGTGTCTGTATGTATGCATATATGAATCCATGTAGGTATATATATAATTATTATTTTTAATTTTAAACAAGTAAAAACAATAATAAAAAACTTATTAAAATAAAACTAGATTTTATATATAAATGTATTTCGGTTTCTTTAAAATATTTTTTTCGGTTTTAATATTTATTATTATTTAAAGTAACTTGATCAATATATATAGACATATATATACATATGCATATACATACATACATACATATATTATTCTACATGTGTATACAATAATATGTATATGTATGTATTTATATTTAAAAGATATATATATATGTATGTATGTATGTATGTATGTATGTACGTATGTACGTATGTATTTATATTTGGAAATGTTTTTTTAATAATGTTAGTTAAATATAAAATTCATGTATATAGATAATATGATGAACAATAAGAAATATAGATGAATATAAGTAAATTATAAACATTACCTTTTCGTTGAAGCAATCTTGCCAAGAGTTGATACGTTGTTTGATCAGTTCGTCCCTTTGGAGCACCTCTTTCTCCTCTTTCTCTTTTAGTTGCAACATCAAAGTGATGGCTTCGCCAAATCTTATGGAGTCAACTATAGGAAGATGGAGGCACTAACAAAAAATATGTTTTTAATTATGGTGGAGGCTACTGGTATTTATAGCTAAATGTATATAACTTTCTCTACACCAAATGCTCTAACAACCATGACTTGGAAGAGCCTGTAAAGACCTCATCTCTAATCGATCCTAGTGTTGACTTAGCATGGTTAAACACTTATTTGACACTTAGTGAATCATTATTAGAGTAACTAATTATTGACTCCAAAATAGATCAAACCATCGTATACTTTTATGCATCATTTTTTATGCTTATAATAAATAATTAAATTAGCCATAAATATCAATACATCATTTGCATCAAATGATTATTAATTTATGACATTTACAAAAAAAAAATTATCCTTAGTCGAATTTGGAAATAATTGACAATGCAATGTTATTAACCTTTAGAGTGAACTCGATTCACAGATAATATTTAAACAATTTAAATATTAAGTCTGTACGGAATTTGCTGAACTATAATATAGAGCCAAATTCAACATTTACATATCATGTAGGTGAAATAATATTTTTAATCTTGTAGGCTCATCTAAAACGATAGTTTGTACATGTACCCTTTTTGCCATAATTGTATCATTTAGATGTCCTGAGTTTAATCTAAGATCAAAAACTCTATTAATATCTGCATTAATTACGTACGTCAATTTTTTTTTTCAATTAGATAACTTTTATCGATTAACCAATTTGCTTTGCTAGAAATTTGACTGTAATTTGACTTACCTATTACAGTGATACTGACCTTCTATATCGAAAGAGATGAACCATCTCCGGATAGTGTTTACTTTAAGTGTTTCAACCTATACCCAACTATGACCATAGCACAATCATTATGTCATGTGGTTGCCCATAATCAAAGTACTGGTTAAGTTCGATAGTACTCTTAAGTCAGAAGAATATTGTACATAGTAACCTTGAGATCTTCAATTTTGACTAAGTTATATAATGAATAAAAGACTCTGTTTGAGTCGTTATGTGATTGTTCCCAACAAACATAAATGCATAACCTATTGGTGCCCTCAACAATCATGAGTAAATCATCATACATCACATAAAGAGTGCGATTCTATACCTCTTGGCTAGGAGCATCTAAGTACACAGTGTGTGTGTATCGATTCAATCCTCATGATTACTAACATATTCATAGCTACAATCGATAAAATATTATCCTAGGATTTTTTGATTCATAAATGTTATTTAATCATATTTATATCCATATATCATAACATATATGAAAGAAAAACAAACCAGATGTAAACATCATTTCGAACAAAGACTCATTTATAAGAGCTAATTTATCTAATATATTACATAATTGCTCCTACGGCACACCCCTAACCTAATCAAAATGAATTCACCAAAACCACATTTACCTTTTATAAAATAACAAAACAACATGCTAAAGTATATAAATCAAAATAATAAAATAGTAAAAAAGTTGCCTTCCCCTATTATTAATGCTATTACAAGAAACCGCTCTAGCAATGAATATGTAAACTAGGTAATAATTTTGAAAATAGAAAGTGCAAGATAATTTACAATTTTCTAAGAGAAATGCAACTTGACTTGCACTTTTTAGATCTTTTATCAAAATATAAAATTTGGTATTTGTGATTAAATGTCGTTGTTTAATAAAAAATATACTTAGATAATAATTATAACCACTTATAAATAAAGAAATTTGACTTTTTTATTTTGAAAAACTTTTCGAAAATGCAAGATAATTTGTATTATTTATCAAAATTGTACAAACTAATTTGTGCTTTCAATTTCAAGTAAATATGGATTTGATTTACATATTTATCGATTCAAGGATTTCTCTTAAAGTATCTTATGTGCATAACCCCACAATAAAAACTAGTCCCAAGAAGTGTTAAAAACTTTATGGTGGTATTATTTACACCCACCTAAATAACATCTCTCACTCATTTATCCCTAACCTAATATTCTACATCACTCACCCACCATCACTTTCTTAATTAATTTTTTCTCTAAATGCAAATCAATGCATCTCACTTATTCTTTTCCTCAAATTTAAAAAACATAAAATCATTCAAGTATGAGTATTATCATAGCTTAAAAGTTTTTCCTCCTAAATTTCATAAATTTTCACCTTAAATCACGAATCCTACTATCAATCTAGTAGCTTCTTTTTTATCACCATTGCATTCTATGGCTATGTCAAAGAGGAAGTAAGTAGCTAGTGAAGGACAGCATCAATGTAGTACTAGGTAACATATTTCTTATTAAAATTTGTAGAAACTAAACCTGGTGTGACGACCCAGGATTTTGGCAATATTATTTTATTAAGAATTTAATCTAATTAAATAAAATGTAAACTTATCATTTTAAAAATGAATAAAACATTTGGAATATTTGCCATTTTTTATATACATATGTATTTTGAAAGGAAACTATGATTTGAAAATTTAAAATAAAGTCTTTCAAAAATATTTAAAATAAAATCTATCTTATTTAATTAAATTAAAATGCTCTACCTTATTAACATTTAATCTAGATATATGCATATGAATGTAATATAGATGATAATGTTTAAAATAAAATCAAATCTTATCAATATTAAATATAGGTATAAAATAGTATATGAATATAAATTAAGTGTTGATAGTTTAAGCATAAAATAGGAAAAAAACAGGGATTTATGTTAGAAATAAATATTTAAATGGTTATTGTGAGTAAGAAACATAAGATAAACACATAATAATAACTATAATAATTTTTATATCAAGTACAAAGGTAAAGCAAAACCAGACAAAATGTATGTATGTGAATTATGCAAAGCAAGAAGATAATAAAACAAAATATCTATGTACAAAATCCAATAAAATAAGTATGTAAACATAGCTGGAAACAATTGCACTAATTCCTATCTTATCAAGCACAAAATAAAGTCATTTCAAATATTTGCAAATCATTTCATTTCAGTAAAGGAAATCTGGTTTAGTCAAATAAAGAAAAAAAATCCGACCAAGGGAAGCATGATGTACCAGTTAAAGCCTACCCTATACAAAACTTTCTCTTTATAAATACATCCTTTTAGTTAGATTATTCATAACTAAGAAAAAACAGAAAAAGAAAATAAGTATCATCATTTTATAAACTAAAATCCAATTCAACTAAACAAAACAGGAAGTTTTAAAGGCAGATCAAACTGCAGTTTTTCAAAACAGATATTGGCTCTCTATTCACACACTTTTCAGGTGAGTAAACACAAACTTTAAAGATTTAAGTATAATTAAAAATTGTGCAGGTGATTCATTGACAATATTATGTTGTACATGTATTATTTTTGAATATAGTTCTGTGTTATATATAGGTTGTTCTGTGAAAAATTGAATATACTGGTCTTCTCTGTTTGTTGTTACAGAGTTGAATATTTAATTAAAATTCAAAATATTATCATCCAACCTTTGTTAGGCTTAAAGTATCAACAAAGCAAGTTTGTTTAAATTTAAATTATGGACTAAGAATTTGTTTTAAGCTTGATAATGAAGAATGGACTCTGTAAATTCAGTTTTACAGTAAAGAGACAATCATATGATAAACATTAATTCGATTATATGACTTGAATCAACAGTCATATATAGGATTTTTAAAACTAAAATGGTGATTTTTAGTTGAGTATGCAAAGAGCAGTTTATAGTTGAACAGAATATGCAATTTAACCATTTTCTGACGATCGAACCAATATTGGATGTTGAAATTTTGCACGAAGCAGGTTTGGCAATCGATGATTTCAGGAAAATTGTTAGATAATTTTTCCATTGCAAACGATGATTGAACGAGGCGAGATTAGGGTTTAATGTTTGGTTTGTCGTGGTCTGGAAACGTGGTGATTTTGTCACCTCTGATTGACTGAGTTGCACGAAACTCTAGGGAAGTGTAGTGTAGGGGGTTGGCGAGGTGAAGCCGAAGTCGTAGCGCTTCCGGTGGTCGGCGTGAGTAAGGCGAAGTGATTTGCTGAGGAGAGTCAAGTTATAGTTTTCGAACGTAAGGGCAAATTTTGATCTCGGGTTTTTGGCATCGAATTGATCGTCTCTTTCAAGTGTAGGGAAGTTTCGCGACTCGCCGGAGGATGCGAAGTTCGCCAGAGGGTCGGCGAGGCTTCGTGCACGTGCATTGCCTTGAGATGGTGTTAGGAAGTTTTCGGCTGTGGCCAACTCGAGTTATTACTCGAGTAAATGAAGACCTTGCTTCGGGTTGGAACCCGAGTACGTGAGCATGCTTACCTATTATTATAGTTTAAACTTTAACTTAAACTTTAACTTAACTAAAGAAAAAAAAGGAGAAGAAGAAGAAATGTATGTGAAGTAGAAGGAAGAGAACTCAAGGAAATGGGTGAAAAACTCGGATTGTAACTCGAGTAACTTGAGATTTTTCTCGGGTTTTGTTTCAAAAAGGTTAAGCCTAATAAATTTAAAGTTAATGATGTTAAACAAATTTTAGTATTAATGAAGTAATTAATGTTTGACAATTTTAAGTTTAGAATTTATTTTAAGTCTAATGATTTAAGTAAATACTTAAGAACGTTTTAAATCTTAATTAATATTTTAATTAGGTAGTTAACTTAAGATAAGTGTTAAAGTTAATTACCATTAAAGTTTTCAAGTTAATAATAATTTGACTTCAAAGTTATTAAGGAAGATTGTAAAACGTTAAATAGGAAGATAATTAAGATAAATGATTATCATTAATTAATTGTTTTAAAAAGGGAATGATTAATTAATTTATGGTTGTAATTAATTATGTGATTAGTGATTAAATCAATTTGTATTAAAGATTGATTAATT
Source organism: Allium cepa (assembly GCA_030765085.1). NCBI lineage: Eukaryota > Viridiplantae > Streptophyta > Magnoliopsida > Asparagales > Amaryllidaceae > Allium > Allium cepa. The sequence goes on from CM060943.1 coordinate 439,648,451, forward strand.
AATAGTTAAGTGTCTAATTAATTTGTAATTAAGAATTGTTAATTAGATAATTAAAGTTAATAAATTTATAATTGGTAGTTAATTAAATAATTAATCAAGGATTAATTAATTTGAAATTAAGTTTTATTAATTAATAATTAAGGTTATTAATTAATAATTAAGGGGTAATTAATTAAGTAATTAAGGTTTAATAAATTGATTAAGAAGTAATTAATAAATTTAATGGTATGAAATGAAGTAATTAATTAAGGATTTATCAAGCAGGATTAAAGATGCTTACTTATGCATGCTATATAAGTAGAATATCTGGATTTGTGATATCTATTTGGTGATATTCTGTGATACTTTATGATACGCTTTGATATATCTGTGATGTTGAGTATGATTTATCTGTGATAAATGCTATGTGAATTCAAAGTGTTGAATTAAATTGTTTAAACTATTAAACAACTTGACCTTTAAAATGGCATTTGGATTTTGATGAGACCGGGATCGGTTGTCAGTTATAATTATCCGAAAACCACATCGATCCAAATTAAACGATAGGTCGTGACATCTCCAAGTGAAGATTGAGATGGTGTTTCAGAGTGCAAGGGTTATCGTCGTTAACTCTGAGGGTGATTCCAAAATGAGTGTAGCGAGATAATGCATTCGGTTTCGTTCGAACTCGGAACGAACTTGTATGGATTGAATGCTTTCAGAATATCGTCAGGTGGACGATGAGCATTCTAAGAGATATGTTCGATAAAGGTAATCACAGCCTAAAGCCTCATCAACCGGGAATGGCTAAAACAGGGGAGGTGCAGCAAGGTTAGGTGGGTAGCACCCAAGCAGGACGAGATATACCCCTGTCTAGATGTCCCTTTTTATTCGGCTGTGTGGGCGGTTGCTAGCTACAACCGCGGGTTATCTTGTACAGAGCTGTTTAGTAAGGAATGATTCTGGCCTTATGTTGTATGGGTTCAGGAGTGATCCACGGTACGGTGATCTAGGCCCCGTACTGTGACGGGCGGTACCCCAGTAGCCCTGCCATTGTATGGAATCCAATCTCTAATAAGCGTCGTACGTTTTGATTGTGCCCAACTATGTTGGAATGTGAGATTTAAGCATTTCATCTATTTCTGTATTTTACTTAAAAACCCTAGACACTATTATAATATCACTGGATTTCCTATAAAATGTTTTGGTTAGCGTAAGGTAAAAACTTACCCGTGTTTATGTGTGGGAAGTCTTACGTGATACCTTTATTTTCAAATGTTTTTTTTTCAAATTTAAACAACTTAACCCTTTTACTCACACCAGACCCATGTCTGACCTGGAGTTTATTTCTGTTTTTCATAAACTCTTGGGTACTCAAATTTTTATAAGTAGCCAAGTGATAGGTTTTGGATTGTTGAGTTCTGGAGGAGCTTGGAGCAGGAGTCCAGGCGTATCTATCTATCTAGTTCTGCTGTGTTAGTTAAAGTATGTTGTATTTTGGGAATGTATGTAATGGCAGATATATATATATATATATATATATATATATATATATATATATATGACTGTCTTGTTTGAATGATGTGTTTGAATTGAAACTCAGATATCGATGCAAGTTCTTCCCTTTTGAATCAAATAGATTCATATCTCAAAGAGGCCGAAAATAAGTTCTTTCAAAAAATTATTTCATTATTTTTTAGTCGGAACCTTAGGTGGGTGTGAAGCAGTGTCAAACCAAAATACCCAACAAGCATAAGCATTAGCTCTCCCTGAAAAGGAGGTGATCCAGCCGCACCTTCCAGTACGACTACCTTGTTACAACTTCACTCCAGTCACTATCCCCGCCTTCGGCATCCCCCTCCTTGCGGAGCTCATCCTTTTTATGATAAATGATCCGCTTGCCCCGAAATGACCCGACCCAATAGGAAAATCCCAATTCAGTGGACCTTTTGATACAATCAAATAGATTGCCACAAGAGCGCCATATTCTAGGAGCCCAAACTATGTGATTGAATAAATCCTCCTCTATCTGTTGCGGGTCGAGGGCCGGTGAGTTATATAACTCTTCCTCCATTAGTTGATACTTCAAAAAGGTTTCCTGAAATAAAAAAAATGATTCATGAAGGTTTAATTACTGAATCATTTCCCAATGGTATGCTCCCCGAATCCGTCCCTTCACCTAAACTGGAACTTGATTTAACAGCTCTTTCCAAAAGGCGTGAATGCAAATAAAAAACATCTCCTGGATAAGCTTCACAACCAGGCGATCTTCTTAAAAGAAGAGACATTTGACAATAAGCTTGTGCTTGTTTGGAGATATCATCATAAATTATTAAGGTATGGCGTTCACAATACATAAAATATTCAGCGTGATTTCTTGGTATTTTAAATATATGATTAATGATGAAAGTAGATAATTGAAAAAGAGAGGGTTGAATCAAAATAATTTTTTTTAGTTTGATTTCTGTCAGAGGGCAATATGAATGTTATACAGTGTTCCATTAAAACACTCAAAGGATTCTACGATATATCAGGTGTAGAAGTAGGCCAACATTTATATTGGCAAATAGGAGGTTTACAAATTCATGCTCAAGTACTTATCGCTTCTTGGGTAGTAATTGCCCTGATATATGTAGAACTATGTAATAGTTATGCGATGTATTATATTTTGTTCCATTTCCGCTGTGAGATTCTGATGTTGTTATTCTTTCTTTCTATATTTTCTATTTCTATCTCTTTCTTTTCTTATTGATGATACATCTTTCTGTGGTTAGAAAGGCAGGTCGTCACAGTTGGTATCAGAGCATAGTTGAGATAAAACCTAGGCTCTGAAATAGTATTTATCTTGAGAGTGCGTTTTTGTATTTTCATATAATTATATACCTGTCTAAATTTGTTGAGTTACCTGTTCAGGTGGCCAACATGAGTTTTGGAAGGAGAGGCAGAGGTTGGGGCAGTACCTTGACTGATAATTGACGAAGTCAAACTGCTAGTGTGGTTGTGGATCCAGCACCGCCTCAGGTTAGTTTTGCCGCTTTATGTAAGGATTTCACCAACCTTGGAGGAAGGCCATTTAAAGGGTCAGAGACGATAATTGAGGTTCAAGCTTGGCTACGCTCTTGTGAGCGGATCTTTAAGAGTATGAAGTTGTCTGATGAGCGGAAAAGGGAAATGGCTTCATGGCAATTGCAGGAAGGCGCTGCGGCCTGGTGGGATGCAGCAATAGCAAATATCTCTGAGGACGATTTCTTGGGAAAGATTCAAAGAGTTATTTGAGGAGAAATTCATGCCAACAGCAGGGAAAACTCGTCTGCACCAGGATTTTCTAAATTTGAAGCAAGGAAGCATGACTATAGCGAAATATGAGACAAAATTCAATGAACCTTCTTGCTATGGACCAGGGGTCATTGATACTCCCCTCAAAAAGAACGAAATGTTTGTGCAAGGCTTGAGGACGGAATTTCATGAAAAGATGACGGCGCACTTGCAAGGATCTTTTATTGAGTTAATTGATATAGCTCTGAGATATGAGGATTTGATGAACAAGAGATCAGTGGCACCAGTTGCAGCATCGGGTGGGGATTTTGCTAATCCCAATAAGAGGAAGTTCAATCCCAACTGGAAGAAGCAGAACAAGAAGAAGACTGGAAGTAATAACGGACCTCGCAAATGCTATATATGTCAACAAGAAGGTCACTTGGTGAATAAGTGTCCCAGGAAAGAATTTCAACAGCAACCGCATAATAGTGCACCGGGTTCGGCTTTGGTTCAGAAATCTCTATGCTTCAATTGTCACCAACCAGGTCATATGATCAAGGATTTCCTGCTACTTCATAAAGCTCAGCAGAATAAGGTATTTGCTTTGGTGGGTGACACCATCTACTTCATCTAATGGCAAGGGAGTATTGGAAGGTACATTACTTCTAGATGGAAAGTATATAAAAGTTTTGTTTGATTCGGGTGCTTCTTTGAGTTTTATTTCTCTGAAATCTGTAGAGAAGTTCTTTCTTACCCCTAGTACTGTAGACTGTCCCATCATTGTTTCTAATCCTGTAGGAGGGGTAACCAAATTAGATATGATCTATAAAGATTTGAGGATTTCCTATCTGTCCCATTATTTTTCTTGTGACCCTTATGTGTTGAAGTTTAAGGGGTTTGACCTTATATTGGGGATGGATTATCTTGATAAGTATAAGGCTGTTCTGAATTGTGATGAGAGAATAGTTTCATTGGAAACTGATCTTGGTAGGATTGCTAGAGTGGTGTGTGATAATTATGGAATTCACTTGAGTAGTCTTTTACATGGAGTTGAGAGTTCTCAAGAGAAGGTTGAAGATATCGATGTGGTCCAAAATTTTCCTGATGTGTTCGAGAAAGTCAAGTGTTTACCTCTACACCGAGAGATAGAGTTTCACATTGATTTGGTTCCAGGAGCAGTACCAGTGATTCATCCTAGCAGGAGGAAGGCTCCTAGGGAGAGGGAGGAGTTAGTTAAACAGACTCAGGATCTTTTGGAGAAGGGATTGATTAGGCCCAGTTTTTCTTATTGGGGTTCTGCTGCGGCGTTTGTCACCAAGTCGGATGGATCGCTAAGGTTCTGTGTAGATTATAGAGAATTGAACAAAGTGACCATCCGAAATAAATATCCTATTCCTCGTATTGATGATCTAATTGACCAGCTGCATGGAGCTTCTGTATTTTCTCAACTGGATTTAGCTTTGGGTTTCCATCAGTTAAGGGTAGCTGAGGACAGTATCCCCTTGACTGCATTTAGGGGACCAAATTATTTCTATGAGCGCTTGGTTATGCCATTCGGGTTAACCAACGCTTCTGCTTACTTTGTCGATCTGATGAGCCGAGTCTTTCGAAATGTATTGAATAAGTTCATTCTGGTATTCATCGATGATATCTTGGTCTACTTTAAGTCTGAAGAAGAGCACAAGCAGCATTTGAGAATTGTGTTAGAGACTCTGAGAAGGCATGTTTTGAAGGCGAAATTCTCTATGTGCCATTTTTGAAAGTCAAAAGTCAAATTTTTGGGACACATTATTTCTGGAGAAGGCATCTCGGTAGATCCAGCGAAGGTTGAGGCTATTCTGGAGTGGAAGCAACCGCAGACACCGACTGAAGTTCGTAGTTTTCTGGAATTAGCTGGCTACTACAGGAAGTTTATCAAAGACTATTCCAAGATTTCTTCGCATCTAACTAAGTTGACAAGGAAATGAGCTAAGTTTAAGTGGACATCCTAGTGTGAAGAAGCTTTCCAGGAGTTGGAGACGAGGCTAACCAGTGCACCTGTGCTAGCTATTTCGGATGGAAAAAGCAAAATTGAGGTTTATACAGATGCTTGTATAGTTGGGCTGGGAGTAGTTTTGATGCAGAATGGTAGAGTTATTGCGTATGCGAGTCGGTAATTAAAGCCACATGAAAGGAACTACGCTACGCACGATCTAGAGTTATTAGCCATTGTTTTTGTTTTGAAGATCCTGAGACACTATCTTTTGGGAGAGAAGTTCGAGTTATTCATGGATCATAAACCGTTGAAATATCTTTTCTCTCAAAAGGATCTTAATCCGAGGCAGTAACGATGGGTCGAGTTTCTGGCATCCTATGATTTGGATATTCTGTATACCCCGGGAAAGGCGAATGTTGTAGCAGATGCTCTTAGTAGGAATGCAGTTCTGTCTCTTTTGGAAGTTGTTTCGTCTCTCCAGGAAAGAATCATAAGTAAGCAAATGGAGGATAGATCTTTTGAAGAACTGATTCTTGGAACCAAGGATGGTCGATATTCGGATTTCAAGGTGGACGATCAAGGTGCTTTGAGGATTAATGGTCGTTTGTGTGTACCTAATATAGATTGATTAAGGAAAGAAGTCTTAAATGAGTGTCATCGCTCCAGATTGAATATTCACTCAGGAATTTCTAAGATGTATAAGGATATAAGAAGGGTTTTCTGGTGGCCGAGCATGAAAAGGGATGTAGCTGCTTTTGTCAATAGTTGTGCCATCTGTCAGCAGGTTAAAGGAGGTCAACAGAAGTTGGCAGGTTTGTTACATCCTTTGGAAGTTCCAGAATGGAAATGTGAGATGATTTCGATGGATTTCATCGACGGTTTGCCTAGAACCAAGAAAGGAAACGAAGGAATATGGATTATAATGGACCGGTTAACTAAAAGCGCCTATTTTATACCGTTTAAGGCAACTCGTACTGTAGCTTCTTTGGCATAGATTTTCTTAAGAGAGATAGTCAGATTGCATGGTGTTCCTGTCAGAATAGTAAGTGATTATGATCCTATCTTCACTAGCAAATACTGGGAGGCTCTGCAATCAGCTATGGGAACGAGTTTGAGATTGAGTACAGCTTATCATCCTTAGACAGATGGACAGACGGAAAGGCTGAACCATATTCTAGAGGATATGCTGCGAGCTTATGTTTTGGATTTTGGTGGATCATGGGAAGACCATCTTCATCTAGTGGAATTCTTCTATAATAACAGTTACCAAGCGAGTATTAAGATGGCACCTTATGAAGCTTTATATGGAAGACCGTGTAGATCCTCATCCTGTTAAATAGAGTCGAGAGATCGTCTTGTGCTTGGACCAGATTTGATTCGTGAAGCTTCTGCTAAAGTTGAGCTTATCAAGAAGAGAATGGAAGCTGCTCAGGATCATCGAAAGAAGTATGCAGATAAGAGAAGAAGACATTTTGAATTTGAGATCGGAGATTTAGTCATTGTCAAAGTTTCCCGATTAAAGGAGCTATTAGATTTGGAAAGACGGAAAAATTTGCCCCGAGATATATTGGTCCATTCCGGGTGCTGGAAAGGATTGGTGTTGTAGCTTACAGAATTGCATTGCCAAAATGGATGTCTGGAATTCATAATGTATTTCATGTATCCCATCTAAGAAAGTTTGTTCATGACCCATCATTGGTTGTAGAAGCAGTACTCCAGGAAGATTTGGAGGTCAAGCCAAATTTGACTGTGGTCAGGAACCCTATTAAGATTGTTGATCAAGACGAGAGGCAACTCAGGAGAAAAGTAGTGAAGCTCGTCAAAGTGCAGTGAAACGAGGATCCTAGAGATTGGACCTGGGAAACTCTGGATAGCTTTAGGAAAGCCTATTCGGATTTGTGTCCGGATAGCTAGTGATGTTTGTTTGGATAGACTGTTTGATTGTTTCCAAATGTATGGATGATATGTATGTTTGGATTGTTGATATAAAATCTTTTGAATTATCTTTTGTTTTAAATTTCGGGGACGAATTTCTTTTAGGGGGGAGGAATTTGACAACCCGGGATTTTGGCAATATTATTTTAATAAGAATTTAATCTAATTAAATAATATGTAAACTTATCATTTTAAAAATGAATAAGACTTTTGGAATATTTTCCATTTATTTATATACATATGTATTTTGAAAGGAAACTATGATTTGAAAATTTAAAATAAAGTCTTTTAAAAATATTTAAAATAAAATCTATCTTATTTAATTAAATTAAAATGCTCTACCTTATTAACATTTAATCTAGATATATGAATGTGAATGTAATATAGATGATAATATTTAAAATAAAATCAAATCTTATCAATATTAAATATTGGTATAAAATAGTATATGAATATAAATTAAGTGTTGGTAGTTTAAGCTTAAAATAGGAAGAAAAAAATAGGGATTTATGTTAGAAATAAATATTTAAATTGTTATTGTGAGTAAGCAACATAAGATAAACACATAACAATAACTACAATAATTTTTATATTAAGCGCAAAGGTAAAGCAAAACCAGAAAAAATATATGTATGTGAATTATGCAAAGCAAGAAGATAATAAATCAAAATATCTATATGCAAAATCCAATAGAATAATTATGTAAGCATAGAAGGAAAGAATTGCATTAAATGCTATCTTCTCAAGCACAAAATAAAGTCATTTCAAATATTTACAAATCATTTCATTTCAGTAAAGGAAATCTGGTTTAGTCAAAGAAAGAAAGAAAAATCTAACCAAGGGAAACATGATGTACCAGTTAAAGCCTACCCTGTACAAAACTCTCTTTATATATACATCCTTTAAGTTGGCTCATTCATAACTAACAAAACCAGAAAAAGAAAATAAGTATCATCATTTTATAAACTCAATTCCAATTCAACTAAACAAAACAGGAAGTTTTAAAGGCAAATTAAACTGCAGTTTTTCAAAACAGATATTTGCTCTCTGTTTACACAATTTTCAGGTGAGTAAACACAAATTTTAAAGATCTAAGTATAATTAAAAACTGTGCAGGTGATTCATTGATAATATTGTGTTGTATATGTGTTATTTTTGAATATAGTTCCGTGTTTATATATAGGTTGTTCTATGAAAAATTGAATATACGGTCTTCTATGTTTGTTGTTACATAGTTGAATATTTAATCAAAATTCAAACTATTATCATCCATCCTTTGATAGGCTTAAAGTATCAACAAAGCAAGTTTGTTTAAATTTAAATTATGGCCTAAGAATTTGTTTTAAGCTTGATAATGAAGAATGGACTTTGTAAATTCAATTTTACAGTAAAGAGACAATCATATGATGAATTTGAATATTCTAAAACATTAATTCGATTATATGACTTGAATCAACTATCAAAGATAGGATTTTTAAAACTAAAATGGTGATTTTTAGTTGAGTATGCAAAGAGCAGTTTATAGTTGAACAGAATATGCTTTTTAATCATTTTCTGATGATCGAACCAATATTGGATGTTGAAATTTTGCACGAAGCAGGTTTGGCAATCGATGATTTCAGGAAAATTTTTAGATAATTTTTCCATTGCAAATGATGATTGAATGAGGCGAGATTAGGGTTTAATGGTTAGGTTTGTCATGGTCTGGAAACGAGGTTATTTCGTCACCTATGATTGATCGAGTTGCACGAAACTCTGGCGAAGTGTAGTGTAGGGGGTTGGCGAGGTGAAGCCGAAGTCATAGCGCTTTTGGTGGTCGGTGTAAGTGAGGCGAAGTGATTTGCTGAGGAGAGTCAAGTTACAGTTTTCGAACTCAGGGCCAAATTTTGATCTCGAGTTTTTAGCATCGAATTGATCGTCGCTTTCGAGAATAGGGGAGTTTCACGACTCGTCAGAGGATGCGAACTTCGCTAGAGGGTCGGTGAGGCGTCGTGCACGTGCACGGCCTTGAGATGGTGTCGGGAAGTTTTCGGCTGTGGGCAACTCGAGTTGTTACTCGAGTAAATGAAGAGCTTGTTTCGGGTTGGAACCCGAGTACGTGAGCATGCTTACCTGTTATTATAGTTTAAACTTTAACTTAACTGGAAAAAAAGGTGAAGAAGAAGAAAAGCATGTGAAGTAGAAGGAAGAGAACTCGGGGAAATGGGTGAAAAACTCGGGTTGTATCTCGAGTAACCTGAGATTTTTCTTGGGTTTTGTTTCAAAAAGGTTAAGCCTAATAAATTTAAAGTTAATGATGTTAAACAAATTTTAGTATTAATGAAGAAATTAATGTTTGACAATTTTAAGTTAAGAATTTATTTTAATTTTAATGATTTAAGTAAATACATAAGGACGTTTTAAATCTTAATTAATATTTTAATTAACTAGTTAACTTAAGATAAGTATTAAAGTTAATTACCATTAAAGTTTTCAAGTTAATAATAATTTGATTTCAAAGTTATTAAGGAAGATTGTAAAATGTTAAATAGGAAGATAATTAAGATAAATGATTATCATTAATTAATTGTTTTAAAAAGGGAATGATTAATTAATTTATGGTTTTAATTAATTATGTGATTAGTGATTAAATCAATTTGTAATTAAAGATTGGTTAATTAATAATTAAGTGTCTAATTAATTTGTTATTAAGAATTGTTAATTAGATAATTAAAGTTAATTAATTTATAATTGGTAGTTAATTAAATAAATAATTAAAGATTAATTAATTTGAAATTAAGTTTTATTAATTAATAATTATGATTATTAATTAATAATTAAAGGGTAATTAATTAAGTAATTAAGGTTTAATAAATTGATTAAGAAGTAATTAATAAATTAAATGCTATTAAATGAAGTAACTAATTAATTAGGGATTATCAAGCAGGATTAAAGATGTTTGCTTATGGATGTTGTATAAGTAGAATATTTGGATTTGTGATATCTATTTGGTGATATTCTGTGATACTTTGTGATATGCTTTGATATATCTGTGATGTTGAGTATGATTTATCTGTGAAAAATGCTATGTGAATTCAAAGTGTTGAATTAAATTGTTTAAACTATTAAACAACTTGACCTTTAAAATGGCGTTTGTATTTCGATGAGACCAGGATCGGGTGTCAGTTATGATTATCCGAAAACCACATCGATCCAATTAAATGATAGATCGTGACAACTCCAAGTGAAGATTGAGATGGTGTTTCAGAGTGTAAGGGTTATCGTCGTTAACTCTGAGGGTGATTCCAAAATGAGTGTAACGAGAAAATGCTTTCGGTTTCTTTCGAACCCGGAACGAACTTGTATGGATTGAATGCTTTCAGAATATCGTCAGGTGGACGATGAGCATTCTAAGAGATATGTTCTATGAATATAATCGCAGCCTAAAGCCTCATCAACCGGGAATGACTTAAACAGGGGAGGTGCAGCAAGGTTAAGTGGGTAGCACCCAAGCAGGACGAGATATACCCCTGTCTAGATGTCCCTTTTTATTCGGCTGTGTGGGCGGTTGCTAGCTACAACCGTGGGGTTATCTTGTTCGGAACTGTTCAGTAAGGAATGGTTCTAGCCTCTTATTGTAGGGGATTGGGAGTGATCCTCGGTACGGTGATCTAAGCCCCGTATTATGACAAGTGGTACCCCAGTAGCCCTGCCATTGTATGGAATCCGATCTCCAATAAGCACCATACGTTTTCTGTATTTTACTTGAAAACCCTAGACACTATTATAATATCACTGGATTTCCTATAAAATGTTTTGGTTAGCGTAAGGTAAAAACTTACCCAAGTTTATGTGTGGGAAGTCTTACGTGGTACCTTTATTTTCAAATGTTTTTTTTCTCAAAGTTAAACAACTTTCACCCGTTTACTCACACCAGACCCATGCCTGACCTGGAGTTTATTTCTGTTTTTCATAAACTCTTGGGTACTCAAATTTTTATGAGTAGCCAAGTGATAGGTTTTGGATTGTTGAGTTTTGGAGGAGCTTGGAGCAGGAGTCCAGGCGTATCTATCTATCTAGTTCCGCTGTGTTAGTTAAAGTATGTTGTATTTTGGGAATGTATGTAATGGAAGATATATATATATATATATATATATATATATATATATATGACTCTCTTATTTGAATGATGTTGTGTAACCCTGATATATGTAAAACTATGTAATAGTTATGTGATGTATTATATTTTGTTCCGTTTCCGCTGTGAGATTCTGACGTTGTTATTCTTTCTTTCTATCTTTTCTATTTCTATCTCTTTCTTTTCTTATTGATGATACGTCTTTCTATGGTTAGAAAGGCGGGTCGTCACACCTGGACATTCACCTTTTTTAGTTTAAAAAAATTATTCTGAAAATGATTGAGTGGGGAAATTTTTTATGGAATTATGCAAACATTGGTGAAATGAATATAATTCAGTTATTGAAAGTTTGAATGTTTGATTTAATTTCGACTTTGTGTTATTGAGTGGAAGTTTGAGAGAAAAAAATTTGCGTGGTTATTTGGTTGATGTTGCTTTTGAATAATGTTAGTTTAAATAACCAGTTACATTTTTTCCGAGGAGGATAGATATAAATATATATATTAAGTAGTAGATATAAATATACATATTAAGTAGTTTTTACATAGTTTTATATCATGATAGAGAGGCGAAATGGTGAAAAGTTGTGGAAAGGTTAGGGAAAATATTGATGAAATTATGTGGAATTTGTTGAAATATATTCATTTTTTTCTTTTTAAAGTGTAGATATTGATTGCATTTCGGCTTTGCGTTGCCAGGTAAAGATAGAAATACTGTAATGGTTAGTGTAATTTTATGTTGATTGCACTTATTCTGTTGATGTAGGTTGTGACCAATATTGGTTTTGAATAATCGATTATCATATATTTTTTAATAACACGCAAATAAACACACACTATGAATCACATGATAGTGGAGGACGAAAATTTTCAGTTGAAGTAGAATGTTCGTCTTCTCACTCATATGGTTCTAATTATGCTGCAAGTAATTATTTGCAACGCTTGATTGTGACTGTTTTTGCGGATTATGTTTCACTCATTATAAATTTCGATCAAGTTTTGTAGACAAATTTTTTTCATATTTGATTTGGTTTTCCCATTACTCCATAGTGGTCAACCTTTACGGAGTCCATGCTTTGGTTCCAACAATGATGTCGATGAATATACACCAGTCTCTTTAACTATAGCAACATAACTATTTTCGTCTATAGTTACATTCTTAAAAGGTTTTCTAAATTCTATTGTTTTGGTGTACGATCCAGTTCTTTAGATTCTTGAATTTGAGGAACATAATCAAGTATGCATCAATATTTATGAATTGCAGCAAGTGGAATTGGAAGAAAATTATTATAATTTTTATGCAACTCACGTGCACAAGGTAAACCATAGATCATGCGAAGCTTAGGATCACAAGAAATAATAATGTAACAACCCACAAATCCACCCAATTCAAGTTGACAATAAACCACACATGTCCAATTCAAATCGAACGGAAAGATGGATAGTTATGGGAAATAAAGAGGAAAGAAAGAGGGAAGAGAAGAAGAAGAAAAAGAAACTAAAAGCAACACAGAAACTCACATTCGCAGTGGAACAATATATAATATAATATCAATGATTTTTACAAAAGAGAAACTATTATGTACATACATCCATTAGAGTACAATAACATATCACAATCATCAGCCTAGATAGTTATAACAACATGTCCTCACAAATGTTAATGACTTCAACAATAAAGCAGCGGAAAATAAACATATATATGGATATGACTTGAAAACCTCCATCTCGTCTCCTTAGCTCCAACGCATCCAAAGCAATCTGTAAATATGCTTGGTTTGACCCGAGCATTATAGTAGAATAACACTCGAGTCGGTATGGAAAACTAGCGTGAGAAAACACATCCAACTAGATTTAAAGTTATATAAAACCTTTGAAAATCAAAAGTATCTCGTAAGATCACGTCGCACATAAACATAGACAGTGTTTTACCTTACGAAAACCAAAACGTTTTCTATAGAAAATCCATTTATATCATAATAATGTCTAAGGGTTAAAGTAAAATATGAATATAGCTGAAATACTTTCATCTCACATTTCAACAGAGTTGGGCATAACTAAATCCATACGGTACTTTGTGGAGAATAGATTCCATACAATAACTGGGCTGTTGGGGTACCATCCATCACGATGCATCTTTAGATAAAATAACACCGAGGACCTCGCTTAGATCCCCTGCCAACATAGGACTGGCCAACCCCTTACTGGTTAGTACTAAATATGATCATCCCTCGGTTAATGGATCCAAAGCATACAAATGAGAGGTAATATTGGCTCTAGATAGGGATGATCATAGCCTACTTAAGAGCGACCACAGCCCTGCTGCATCCCCCTTGTTTTAATCATTCCTGCTTGATAAGGCTTGAGGCTACGTTTTACCTTTTATATAGCAACACTATCCTCCAGGAAACAACGCAATACCCGCATTCATCCATACAAGTACATTTTGGGACTGAATGAAACACTCGAGAGCTCTGTCTTCAATTCCATCATCTTCATGATGTTTCCATTCCGAAACTCTTAGGTGGGATTGAAGTGGTTTTGGATAGCATATCTGATCTCGGTCTCTTCGAAACAACATTCGACTGTTCCAAGTAAACTCAACCCGGATCTTTAGGAAATAAAAAGTCAAAAGTAAGAGTGGAGATCACCTCCTAATTGTTAGTGGATAGATTTCCTTATCATTGTCCTTGGAGAATGAAACGAGATTAATACGCACGATACAACATCGTTTGAGATGATTGTGCCATATAACTCACGTGTTTCTCCTAGATATTTCCAAAGTTACGTATGGGTCCATATTCGACAGTCGGTAATTTAACTATCGAATAACAAACATTCAATCAGGATTACATTTTTCATAAGAGAAAACCAGGATTGGTTAAGCACATATGTAACCATAACCTCTTTAGTTAATCTTTTCATTGATTAAAATCACTTGTAGATATGTGTATAAAAATATCTTTACAAAGATATGGCCACAATCATATATTTTCAATACTTAGAAAAATATCTATATACTTATCTTAATGCTATAAGTATACCCATAAAACCGAGAAAGATTCCCTTTCTATACAATTCGAAAATCATTTAAAAATTTCCTTATAAATCTTCAAAACCATTTATAAAACCATTTTATAAATCTTTGAAACAGTTTATGATCTCTTTAATCAATTTCAGTCACCTTTAAATTCTTTTTATAAACCCCTAAAATCATTTATAAACCCTTTTTAAATCTCAAAACCCATTTATAAAACTATTTTGTAAATCGTTAAAATTGTTTATGACCCCATAAAACCATTTATAAAACTCCTTTTATAAATCTATACACACATTTCAAAAATTCTTTTATAAATACCTAAAACCATTTATAAAACTCTTTTTATCCTTTTACAATCTTCTTTTAATTTTTCTAAACAATGCTATAAGACTCCTCTTATAAAAACCATATCTGCCTATAAACCCTATTTATAAATCTCGAAAACAATTATATATAAATTATAATCATTTACTTTAACACACAATTATATGATGATAAAACTTATAAATGAATACTAATCATTTGAAAACAATTTAAAAATAATAAATAATTATTTAAAACATTCTTGATAAAATAATGATAACTTATCTTCAACATTATTATAAATAACAATAATTAATTTCCAAATTTTATTGATAAATAATTATATTTAATGTCAAACCATATTAATATTTTAAACACTTAACCTTTTAAAATATTTAAAACAACTTTAAAACAATACTAACATAAATAACAACTTTTAAAACGTAAATATATTTCCTTGATAAAAATCCATAGTTATATTTTTCAACATAACCATTCCTATATTTGTGAAACTGTATTTACAAATCTCTTTCTATTTTATAAAAAATTCCTTACTTAAATCCCTTTATAAATAAAATACAATTTCACAAATCTTCACCTTATTTGTAAAATGTCACTTTATACATTATCACCTTTATAAATTTCCATATTTATAAATAGATCTTAATATTTGTATATTTTACATACATATCGCTTTATATAAAATGACTAATAAATATTTATACCAAATATTTCCATCTCCTTTTTAAAATTATATTCCTTTATTATAAAACACGGACTTGTTTTTAAGATTTTTAAAATCTTTTTTCACCGATCAAAATCTCTATTAAAAATATTATATAAACCTTGTTTTATACAAATTGCGAACGATTGGATGAATTTTGGTTTTCAAGAAAATGGAGAGAGACTTAATTCTTTTCCTTCCATTTCCCATTCAGATCGCAGATCTCCATATTCATCCTTTCATTATGTGAATCTTGTTCGCATCCCTTTTTCGATTAAGGAAAAGATAGATTTCCTCACTCTCAAAATCGATCTAAAAAATATTCCAACTCTAATCGGAAAAGGGGTTTTCATTGTTATCGGTGTGGAGATAATAATCACTGGATTAAAGACTGCTCTAATTCATTTAAATCTTTCAATTGTAGAATGACTGGTCATAAGAGATCATCATGCCCCTCGATTTTCAACCCTTTTCTTAATTCTGAGTCAGTCTTTCCTTATTCAGATCCTGTTCATTTGAAGCCATCGAGTCTGAAAGATCATCGTTCTATTTTTTTCTTAAGTTCTTGAGATTAAGGGGTCGTTTTTTGGAATGTTGTGTCGGAAATATTGCTGAATGTAGCTAGTTATTCAATAAAGTATTTTGGCACTTCGATTTCTTGATTGCTGATAACATAGGTAATGTATTCGAATCTCGATAATTGGAGTGGTTCTCAAGTTAAAGATTTTTCGAATAGTAGTAATGTTGTTCATGATTTGGAGGATTTGCATTGGATTGGTACGGAGAAATTTTATAATCTGACTTGAATAATGATTTTCATGCTGATATCTTTTTATTGGATCCCGGTGTCAGAGATTGTTATTCTCAATATCTTGAATTGGTGGATATGTCTTTTGGAGAATTATTTGATTCAATTTTTTTGAGCTCTACTGATATGGATGTTAATGAGGTTACAGTTAGCCCTATTTCTACTGAAAGTTGTTGTGTTGTAGGTTGTGATTTTGTTGATGATTTTGTTCCTTCTAATATTCTTTGTGCTAAGGCTGGAGAGGATCATGAACAGGTTATGTTCGATGTGAGTTTTCGTAAATGTCTTCCTATAACCGATTGTGAGAATCATTTTTCAAATTGTGATGAGGAAGAGAATAAGGTCAATGGTTGCGGTTCAGAGAAATTTCCTTGTGTTCATTCTTATTCTATGGGTCTTTGTTCATCTGAATGGATAGGACTGTCAAGATTTGAAAAAGATGATGGATCCACTTTCGATAATGTTGAGTTGGCTGGTTCTTAGCATGTCATTCAACGATAATTTTGAGTTGAATTTGGATAGCTTTGTGGGATTTAAAAAGCCTATCAGATTTAATTGTGCACACGAGTTTGGTATGACTCAACGTGCACTCTGTTATTAGAAGAAGAATCTATCCGGTGACAATGTATTGATTGTAGGCTCGCAAGCTATTGTATTTGATTCAGATTGTAGAGGGGTTTTTGTTTTTTATTTTATTGTTTCCTCTGCTTTTGACTTGAGGATAAGGGATTCTTTATTGTGTAAGGATGATCACTTTTATTTTGATTCTTCCTGTATGTTGGTGCCTCAGATAGTTATTCCCTGGGATGTTTTTAGCTTTAAGTTTGGTATTCTATTGTCTATCAGAGAAATGGAATCCTCGTTGGAGTTAAGTGTTCTCTTAAATAATGTTGTTGAAGAAATGACTGAATCTGCTTTTTGTAAAAAAGTGAGTGGTTCAGAAGGTGATTGTTTTATAGATCAAGTTGCAAGTGGTTTAGAGAGCACTTTTATTGTTAGCAATGTGAGTGAAGATATGGAGAATTCCAAATTACAACAATCCGATAGAGAGGTCTATTATTGTACAAGGGGGTTCAAGTTTGTTATATATTGTTTTCTTGTGGCTTATGGTAGATTTCCTCGTTCTCCTGCCTATGCTAAAGAGTTACTTCGTGAAGCCAAATTAAGGAGAAGAAATTGTAAGAGATTTTCAGCTGGTAGTGTTAGGAGATGTCCACGTTTAAACCATAAAGTTTCTTAGTCTTCTGATTGAGGATTGTCATTTTATTGGAGGAACTATTGTGCTTTTTTGTTATATTGGAGTTTGTATGTGGTTTGTGTAGATGTTGTATATCGTGATTTTTCAGCTATGTGGTGGAGGTTGCATTAACAGTTGCGGAAATTATTTAATTGGTCGCTGCTCTTTTGGTGTTGCTTTTTATCGAAGTTACAGATTGGTGTTATCTCTTTAAGGTTGGTTTTTAGTTTTTTTGGAGTTTGTTTGGGGTTTTCTTTTGCTACCGGCCAGGCTTATTGGCAGCTACTTACCATTGTTGTTATATATATGTACATATGTGCTCTCCTCTCTTGTAGAGGACTACGCATTTTTCTCAAAAATAATTCAAGAAAAATTATAAAAATAGATATAATTTCAAAAATCACTTTGAAATCCCATTTTAAATCAAATCATTATTTTATAATATTTTAAAATACCAAAAATAAGGCCCAGTGCTAATAAAACACTAAATATGCAAAATCATATCGGTGTCTTCAAATATAGCATCAAACATATCATATACCAAATTATATAAAATTAAAATCAACAGTGTGAGAAATCCAGCTGGATCCAACCAAGCTATCCCTCTACATCACATACGGTATATAATCAAATATATAAATCAACTGCTTCGAGGCGGGATTCATATACAAAGGGTCATTCGCTCTTACATGGGAACGTAATAGGGTCTCATTCACTCTAGGGGCGGGAATGTATGCAAACCAACAGTATAAAATAGTAAATTATCCAAACATTCAATCAAAAATTTATCAACCATAAAATATTACCGGTTAGCCAAAAAGGTGTGATTAACTCACATTGATTTTTAATAGTCGCCAAAGCATTCCGGTTGGAAATAAAATTAAACGAACGTTCAATTTTAACCTAAATTTCTCCTAGCTCCGAATCCAACCAATCCAACTCCATAGTGTAGTACTTGCTAATACGATTGTAATGCAACTCATCGCGTTCAATTTGGACCTCATATGAGTTAAATATGGATTAATGAACGTTTAAATTAATAAATTTATAATTAACTTAAAATTAATTAATGTTTAAAATCAAATTACACTTTCCTTCTATCATACAAATCTCTCTTATGAGCTCCTCTTGTCGAGATGAGCAACTTCCATGTTGGGACCAATTGAAAATGCTTATAGTGGCTCCGACGATCTTCGTCCCTTGGATATGGATATGGTTTAAATGTAAAAAAACAAAATGAACAAAAACAAATTCTGGTAACCAGGATTAAAAGGAGGGAGAGGGTATGGGTTTAAACGTGGAAGGTACAGGCAGTCGTATGGGGCATGGTGAATATATGTTATTTAAATTTTTATATTTAAAAAATTTATCCACTCAACGCACTCAAAAATCTCGAACCCCAAAAGAGGTATGCCACCTAGCTTGCTATATGTTATACCCTTATTTCAAATGCAATGGAAGTAGTGTCGAGACCTAATTCGATCATATATAGAACATAGCTTTTCAAACCCAATTATTTATTTAAATTTCCAAAATTAATTTCTATGTGTTTCGATCTCGCATGACCAAACGATACGTTCGAACATAAAGAAATTCAGCGACATACTATAATTCACTATTATGGATCTGATGAAACTGGCTTCGTCGAAATCTGAGATAGCGCCCCAAAAGGCTATTTACACGTTGATAAAACAAATTATTATGAAAACCAAATTAATCGCTTCTAAATCTAAATTAATAGTTCACTATCTTCATTCTTGTGTAAATAGAATCTAATTCAACTTACGAAATCATTTTTATCCGTATTAACTTCAAATTTTAATTTTTTTAAACAATTCCAAATATTAAATTTAACAATTTAATTATCAAATAACAACAATATTTTAAATTCAAGTTATTTAACTTATAAAATTAACTATCCAATATTTTAAATCAATTAAATATTCCAAATTCTGAATTTTTCGACCGTTACAAATAACAATAAGAACTTTTATCAAAACCCACTCTTTAAGTTCCAAAATACATAGTCACCTCTCCTAAAAAACAAGCTTTAAAAAATATCTTATTTTTTAGGTTCAGCCACAATGCAAATATTTATAGTTTAAAATGCAAATATTTATAGTTTAAAATGCAAATATTTTCACTTTTTATTGTAAATATTTTCATTTTAAATATTAAATATTTGCGGATTCAAAAAGTGCAAATATTTCCACTGTAAAATGCAAATATTGAAGTAAAAATGCAAATATTTGCAGCAAAAAAATGTAAATATCTGCAGAAAAAAATACATATATTTGTAAAATATTTACCCTTTTCTAAATAAAAAAAATCTAGAAAATTGTTTGGTCAAAGAATCATGTAGTCATGGTTCATATTTAATTTTCGAGAAAATAAAATTTTATATTGAAATTAAAATAAAGTGTAATCTAAAATATATTTTTGAGGAGTGCTTTTTATGTATCAAACTTGAAATAAGAAGTGGATCCAAATTTCCATAATAATAATTTCGTTCTATTTGATTTTCATCAATTCATCATAAAGCATATTTGAAGCAAACGATGAAACTTTATATCTAATGGATTTTGGATCTTGATGTTGTTTCCAAACTTTGCCTAAACCTTTTTTAAAACTACTGTTAATTTCTGTGTGTCTTAAAAGTAACAAATCATTCATCTTTTTCTAAAATCATTACTACCAAGCGCTGTGAAGTTCCAAGATATCATTTTGATATAAAATGCGCCAATTCAACTCATTTAGATATTGTATTCCCAAGATGTTTACCTTTATCATTCCATGCGTGGACAAATTACTCCTTAAAGAATCTAATTATAAAAGATTTATTTCACTGCACCGGGATAGTTTGACAAATATCATTAAAGGTTTTCCAACGTTCATCATATCCACTTGCAGAATCTGCTAGAACAACAACATCCAATGTTTTAAAAATAGTTCAATGATTTCAATTATCTTAAAAAAAATCCTCCGCTTCATAAGAACATTGTTTAACATATGTCGCTCTCAAGCAAAATAAGCTGCTTCTAAATATTTTGTTCACTCCATTAATTAATGCTCATTCTTTATCCATTGCAATTACATTAGGTAATTTATCCGGAGTATATAAAAAAGTTAAATTTGTAAGAGCCTAATAACATAACTATTTTCCTTCTAATGTGACAAGAAACACTATGTAATTATAACTGTTTTATTTTTAGATGTGATTGATATCATTTCCAGTAAAGATAATAAATATTTTTCTTATTATACATGCAATTAAGAATTAGAACTACAGGAAAGAATTTAAATAGTATCATAGATTTTGGATGAACCCATATAATACGTAAAACAACATCATAAGCTTTGTTCTTTCTCACCCAATGAATGTAATGAGAATCAAAAACGAACTTCGGTAACTATTGCATCACGGAGCTACCTTGCCTTGGATCTCAACAATCCTCATCTTTTCTCGGGCTATACACTGTTCTTACTATCAAAGTGTTCTCATGAGACTTCTTTCAAAAAATTAGCATAACATCCTAGATTTCATGCTTGAAAGAGACAAATTCAAATATTGTTTTTTCTCTACGGTAAATCGTCTAACGTATGGATAACTAGTTAAAGATTTTGATAACTCATGAATAACAACGGATAGTCATATTTTCTACTTGAAGTATGCTCATATCATTTAGTACTTCTCTCATTGATTTTTGCACCCATCATTTTCAAATATTTTCCATCTCTTTCATAACCAAGATGAACTCATGGTTTCTTCCCTGATAGCTTATTAGATCGAGTGGTCATAGTTATAGCTTTCCGCTTCTTTTCAATCAACTGACACCAATGAATCATAGCTTTACATAAATGAAAATCCTATATATAAAATAACAAAACATTTTTAACAGCCGTTAAAATTTTAACAAATTTTTGGCAAAATAACTATAGCTTATTAGATCGAGTGGTCATAGTTATAGCTTTCCGCTTCTTTTCAATCAACTGACACTAATGAATCATAGCTTTACATAAATGAAAATCCTATATATAAAATAACAAAACATTTTTAATAGCCATTAAAATTTTAAAAAAATTTGGCAAAATAACTAGAAAGAGTAACTTACATTTTCGGTAGTAAAATATTTGGTTAAGTCTATTTTGAATTCTTCATTTTCATCTAATTCCAGATCACTTCCAACTAGGAAGTCAAATCCACTATCTTCTATAATCATATCTTTTATTTTTAGTATCGCGAAACCGCGCCACGCATATAGGGCTCACATAATTTTTTAAATGAATGCTTTTTTATTTTTTTTGGTTAAATGAAGGTGAAACAAGCACTTTGTAACTTATCTGAGTAGTTTTTTCTTGAAAACTACTAACCTATCTTAAATGATATATATATATGCTTGAATAATTTCAAAGGGTACAAAGTAAAAACGATACTTTTGGATACAATAGTGTTATACAACACTAACATCAACTGTAAGTTTTTCCTAGCTCATAAGCATTGCACTGGTAATATGGTAATTTTTTAAATTGAATTTTTAGTAATTAATTTCTTTTGTTTATTGTATGGCAATATTATTTGATAAAGCTCTAATTTAAAATGGAATTGAATTAGAGAGTTAAAAATGATAACGATGTGGAATTAATTAAATTTTATTCTAACTAAGTGTTAAAATGGCAAATATGTTTACCATAATTGGAAATGTCAAATAAATGGCACTAATTCTATTTGATACGTAGATAATTACTGAAACACATAAAAAAAAGTTAATACCAATCAACGTAAATAGCGTACCACATAAGAACGAACATACATTTATAACATTACTATTATATGCAACATGAGTAAATAATGATAAATAGATTTATTATCTAAATTTGAGAGTGGAAAATGAAGGGTGAATCAAAATACAATTTATTCTAGTTAATTATTATTTATATATATTTCTATCTTGACTCCAATATGTATTAAAGAACAAATTATATACTAAACTTAGAATTAATATTCTTTGACGTTTAATAAATGACTTAATTAACATTACTGGGCTTATTCATTTAATGATAATTAATTAACTTAATATCAAAGATGTAAATATATGATATATATATATATAACTCATTTATAATATCATCAACAACCAAATCAAGAAACAAACATGTTATCTAATTTGTAAATTAACTACATTGCATATTTTCTCTATTAATTTGGTACAAAATATTTTTTATAGTCCAAGAATTTTGGCTTAGACCAAAAGCATAAAATGAGTTAAATGATATTAAAGCAAGAGTCACAACTCAAGTTTCATTATTCTATTAAATATATCCAGTAAATAATGGTAAAGCAAAAGAATTTTAAAGGCTCTCATTAATTTTAGCATTTTCCTCCTCTCTCCTTAACTCTCTCATGATTTTTTATTTTAAAATATCTTCATATAGTTTATGATTTTCAAATTAGTTACACTTTTTTATTAATTATTGTCAACCATTTTATATTCAGATACTTACATTTTCTAATTTTTATTTCTAATAAGTTCTACTATGTTATTTTAAACTATGTCCATATATTTAATTATTAAATGTATTAAAAGTTTAACTATTAAATAAAATCAATTAGCTAATATTCATTAATTCATTTAACGAATCCTAAAATTAACTAATTTAACATGAATACCATAGTTTTATTTATAAAAATGGAGACATAAAATTAGTTGTTGATTCGAATATAAATATATGTATAAATAACACAACAAAAATTGTGTACATAAGTTTATTTCCATTTTTCACAATAAATTATCTAATAAATAAGTAAAGTAAGGCAAAGAAATTTTCCACATCACTCATTACTGTAAAAGTTTCTTCCTCTTTTTATTCCTAATATTTTATTTCAATTATTACGGGTTATCGCTTTAATAATGATTTATAATATTCTGTTGTGTTTTCCATGGGTTTCCAGTCACAAAATCTACATTTTTTTATTGTTATAAAATGAAAAAAGTAGAAGCCATTAGCGAGAGACATAAGATATATTATTCATTCCTGAGAATTAGACATATATTTATATTACATAGCCTCCTTTATATAAAGGCTTTAGAGCAAAGGATTTAACCTATTCCATGATGTGGGGCTAAACAAAAGAACATAAAAGCATATTCATTTTATGATTTACATATATTGTAACACTCCCCCTTGAATATGCGTCTTCAAAGTCTTGAATGCTCTGATAACTTAGAATTTTCTATTTCGAAACATGTATGATGATTGCTCCCCCTCATTATTATCTTGCTTACATTTATCGATTCAGTTGATATAGATATTGTTTGTTGCCTCATTAAAAACCTCTATAAGGAAAACCTAATAGGAAAAACCTTGAAAGAGGAAAAGAGTGCAACTTGTGAAATCATAAATATCATACTCAAAATGATATTCCTTCTAAGAGTTTGATACTTCAGGATCAGAATAATGCCTCATTAAAACCTTACTAAGAAAAACCCTATGGGAAAAATCTTAGTGAAGGAAAAAGAGTACAAAATAGTATTACATATTTCAATAATTTATAGAATCAAATAGAGTTTGATACTTCTGGATCAATACAATACTTCACTAAAAACCTTACAAAGGAAAACCCGATGGGAAAAGCCTTAGTCAAGGATAAAAATACAATTTAACTTAAATAACATATTTGAGATGTTATTTCTTGAAAAGACGTTTGATTCTTCTAGATCAAGACAATGCCTCATTAAAACCTTAGTGAGAAAACCAAGTGGGAAAAATCTTAAATAAGGAAAAAGAGTACGTTATAACTTATTTCAAATGTTACTAGGGAGTTGATACTTCTGGATCAAGGTAATGCCTCACTAAAACCTTACTAATGAAAACCCAGTGGGAAAAATCTTAGTTAAGGAAAAAGAGTGCATTCTAAAATACTTATGAATTCTCCCCCCGATTTTAAATTTTCCTCTGAATTCATATTCGTCTTTCGATAACTCAAATTAGTTATAGATACTTCTGGATCCACAAAAATGTATCTCATTAATAGTACAATTTATTAATAGTTTTCTTTGATACAATCAAATTTTCTAAGATTGTTTCTTCCAAATATGGTTTGCATTTTATGCATTTTGTATGCTACTTTTATGAAAAATACTTCATGTGCTTTCATTTTTGTGCTTCAAATTAGTTTTGCACATTGCAACTATACATCTTTCATGAATATTAAAAATTTCATTACAACATTACTAGAAAGCAGGAAGTAATCTACTCATCTTGAAGTATATCAAGATTTTCATTATAACAATACTTAGAAGAAATTTGTAATCTACACTTCATGTCTTTTAAATTCTTTATAACTACAAAAGTTATATATATTCTTCAGAAATTTGTATACTTTAATAATTATTTGCATATCGCAACTATCACTTCAATGGATATTAAGAGTTTCATTACATCGATACTTAAAAATAGGAAGTAATCTACTCATCATGAATTATATCAAGATTTTCATTACAACAATACTTAAAAGTAGGTTGAAATCTACTCTCCTTGTTCTTTGCATTCTTTATAACAATAAAAGTTATTTATATTCTTTAGGAATTTGTATACTTTCATTATTTAATATGATTTAAACCATATTTATACCTTCGGGGTATATAAAGCATTTCAAGTACTTTCGATACTTTGCGGACTACATGCCCATATTTCTCTACTATTAAAGGATTCTTGATGGCCAGTCATGTTTTCCCCTAATTCAAGATTCTTAATCTATTTATAAATATAAGCGCTTTATTATTTACAAATTTATCATCGATGATTATTTCTTGTCAGTTCTAGACATGATTTATTGAGATCTCTTTAATTATGTTTTAGGTACCTAAACCACTTTTGGGTAATTTGACAATCAAGTCATTGGTCTCTTCAAGAGCAGTCTTAAGTGTTTCTTCAAGAACACTCACCTCCATTATTTGCATCTTTATTACTTACTCCAAAAATATTTCCACCCGACTTCTCTATCACACTTCAGATGTGATTTATACCATTTTTAGTTCTTCTGAGATTTTAACTTATATTGGAGCAAGTATACTAGGGATATTGTCAACAATTTATTCATGTTACTTAATATTTTTCAACCAATATTTAATTTCAATAATCAAAATATACTTTTATCCCTTTTAATCCTCCCCCTCAATGTTGACGAACATTGAATAATTATCGTCTTTGAATTCTTATTTTGATCCATTATGATATTGCTACTAGCAAATACATCATACATATTAATAATAGGAGGATAATTCTTTTATTCGTTGATAAGATGCATTCAATTGATATTGATTATTAGAGTTTGTTCTCATTCATTAATCTAAGCTATTGGAGGAATTTATTTATTGTGTAGATCATTTGAATACATACATGAATTCAGGTCATTCAACATTTATGTTGATTGAATTTTAAATCACTAAATAATATCTATGCATAACCACTAAATAATAGCTTATAACAAACTTCAGGTTGTTAGCTAAATATTTACATATATGGATGTATACGTGCGTCCACGTATCACATATATATTACAAAATTTTCATATTCTTTCTCATTTGAATTAATGAGTTTTAGAACAAACTATTACAAAGATACAAACTATTAATTTCTATTTATAAGTCAATGTCAATGCAAACCTGTCAAAACCGCATGATAATGTTCAAAATATTTGGTTTGAAACCATATCGAACTTCTGTTTCAAACAAAATATGCACACAACTTCAAGTTGTTAAGTTTTATTTGTCAATTATATCTCAAATATCAGTTTTGAACACTAATTATGATTACTTATTAAGGAATAATTTTTAATTGCATATAGACATTTCTACACATCTCTATTGAGAGTTCTATAAAAAATATTACAGCAAAAATAATAATAGTATCTTCTGGATACTTGGAATGTTACAGATACATATTTCCTCAGGACCGTATGTATAGCTTGCATGAAAATTATGATATGGAATATAGACTATCTCTTCAGGAGAATATTTAAAGATATATCTTCAAGAATTGATTATACGTGTAATATTTCTCACGTTTGATATAATTATAATGAAATATATGATACATGTTGCATAGCTCTCAAATTTTAGGATCTAATCTAAACTAAATTAGGATCCTTTATAATCAAATTTCTATGCATTTATTTGGTTTAATAAAATTGCCAAATATATAAGAAAATCTCTTCTAGAGAAATGTTATCATTTCCTAATTTATTAGAGGATACATATATGCACTATTGGAATGCCATATCAATATACAATATTTATTTTATATAATTTACATAATTACTACTTTTACAGTAGCATGAAATATCCATGCTAGAGATTTTTGCTGTAACTTCTTTTAAAATGGCATATCAAACTTTAAATACAGTGATAAAACTTCACCCACTGACAGTAAGATGCAAGAGATAAAACCACTACTTCTGGAGTGTAACTTTCTCTTCTAGATATATGTGTGTGTGTGTGTGTGTACTATTTCAAGTGTAACATTGGTATACAATATCATTTTTTTGGATAAATTATTGTTATTACTCAAAAAAAAATTATATCATTATTCCTTCAGGGAATATAGTATTTGCTTTTAAGGAATTGCAATGTAACAAAAATAAAATTCCTATAACATCTCTTCTGGCATGTTAGATTTTGCAATATAAATATAAATAAATCTCTAAAACATCTTTTCAAGAGATTAATACACACACACACACATCCAATGATGTTTGAAATATCATATAACATAATATCTTCTGGATATTTGGTTAATATAGTGTAAATGTTAAGATATAAGGTAAGGTATAACTCATTTGGAGATTTTTGTAATATTTTGAATGTAGCATCAATTTCTCATATGATTATTTATTAATTTTCTTTAACTTCTTCAGGAAGTACAACCTTATCATTTTACATAATTTCAATAGAGCTTCGGGCTTCTAATTCATGAACTTCAAGTTCATTAATTTGTTATGAACTTCAGATTCTTAAATTTTGTGTAAACTTCTCCCCTTTTTTGTACCATATTGTTACAAAATAAAAGTCTATTCTTATTTCAGGACTTGTACATTTTGACAAATTAAAAAAATACTGACAAGAATTCGAGCTTGTAAAGTTTATCAGAAAATCTTTTCATAATTCAAGACTTCAGGTCTTGGACTTTGAGTTATACAACTTCTGGTTGAAAAAAAAAAATATTTACACAACTTCAGGTTGTTGTTCAAACTTATTTCTTTCATTGTATCGAGCATTGTTTGCCAAATACACCATATAATAAATCATATGTCTATTCTTATTCCAAACATAAAAATACAATATCATTTAATTTACTATAGCCAGTGCATTTATAATGATATGGTAATTTAATTTATTTCCATGATGACAACATTTAATGCATTTATGAATAAAAAAAGAATATAATTTACCATTATTGTGACATAAAATATAAAATATTATCACAATGAATTGATTTCTTTACAAACAAATAAATCAATCTAACTAACTTTAGTTAGCAAAATTTAATCTCAAAGCTAAGTTTAATATGCTCAATAATAAAATTAAATGAATACCATAAGAGAAACTTTATTTCTTAGTAGTCAAAATTTCTAAAATAACTAAAATAACTTTATATATCCCTTTTTTTATAATTCAAGTTTCTGCTCTTTTATTGAAACTTTTGGTCTTTATTATAAGAAAACTTGAAACTTAATAATTTATGGAAACTCAAGCTTTTAGCATTATAGGAACTGCAGGTTCTCAACTTTTGTTTCAAATGCTAGAAATTAAGTTTACGTATATGTTTCTCTAAGAAATAATAAAATATTTCTTCTAGAAATATAAACTATATATATCAAAATAATTTCCAAAATCCAAATCCAAATCAAAGAGTTTTCAAAATGAAAACTTCATTTATTAAACATGTATAGGTTACTTAGATCTATATCACAAATCAAAACGCAATCAAGATCAATAAATTTATTTGAATCAACAATAGAAATTGTCATATTCAAAACTTGCTTTCCAAAATAATGAACTCAAAAAAAAAGCAATAATAAGCAAGTTTGAAATCAATTCAAATCCAAATTCAAAAAATCACAACATTTTATTTTTAAACAATGTACAAATCTCAAAGGTATATTATTTGGGTGTGAATTTGAGATCTACAATATAATGAAATCAAAAAAATAAGAACAAAAAAATCGGATCTATTGTAGGATGAGATCTGAAATATAATGACAAAAATACATGTACAGTGGAATAAGATCTATAAATTTAGATCTATGACAAAATAAGATCTTGAAAAGATAAGATATATTAAAACTTAAATTCAAATCTAAAAAATTAGAAAATAGATATAGAATTGTGAAATAAGAATACTTAAATCTAGATCTAAATTAATCGCAAAATAAATTTAGAAAAGCATATCTATAAAATTTCAAACCTGATTTCAATGGTTGAATAAGAGGAAGAGATAGATCTGATTTCAGTAACTGAATAAGAGAAAGATATGTACCTACATGAAAAAAAATACGAATCTAATCTTCTGGATTAGAATATCCAATACATTCGAGAAGAAGATCGTGCCGATAACATGTTATAAAATGAAAAAAGTAGAAGCCATTAGAGAGAGACAGAAGATATATTATTCATTCCTGAGAATTAGACATATATTTACATTACATAGCCTCCTTTATATAAAGGCTTCAGAGCAAAGGATTTAACCTATTCCACGATGTGGGACTAAACAAAAGGACATAAAAGCATATTCATTTTATGATTTACATATATTGTAACATTTATAATATTTATGATTATTTACAAAGTTCACATTAGTTCTATCACATTATCTTGCATTTAAGTCTAAATATTTAAATTAAGTAAATAATTAACACTAATATCTAAACAAATCCAATTAACTATCATTCATTAATTTGTCTCATAAAGATAATGAACTTTTTATGTAATATAAAATAGATTATACTACCGATGGAGAAAATTGAATTAATTTGAGTGTTTTATCTTTCATTTGAATGTTTGAATAAGTAAAGATATGTACATGAAATGATAATGATTTTATAATATATAAAAACACAAATAACAATACTAAATAAAAATAATAATTGTTTAAAGTGGGTGACATATAATGTTATGAGGGAAAAGAGGAAATGTAGGAATTGAAAACAAAGAGTCACAACTCATATTTCACTATATCCATTAATCTATAGTAAAAGGAACGAATTTTAAAGATTCTTAATAAATTTAGCATTTTAAAGGTTCTAATTAATCTATAGTGAAACAAAATGTCAACTGTTTTATTAAGTTTTAGCAACCATTTTACATTCAAATACTTGCCTTTTCTAATTTCTATAGCTGGTAAGTTTCATCGAGTTATTCCTAATTATTTTACACTATATCCATACATTTAAATCAATTAAATATCTTTAGTGTAAACTAATTAAATAAAAACAGTTAGTTAATATTCCTTAATACATTTAATGAATCATAAAAATATAATTATGTGATAATGAATGCCCTAAAGAATGAAAGCGATTTTGTTCTTCTAAAATTCCAAGTTTGTCTTTGATTTAAATGCAATACACATATGGCAACAATAAGAATGTAATTTCCTTTCTATTATTGTCAGAACAATTTTGTCAAGCATTGACTTAAATTAACATAGATGGAACATTAATATGCAAGTACTAATTCATTGGAACCAAAGTTTACACACCAAATTTAAATAACATTTAGTAACGTAAGTGAAAACCAATATCTAAATATACGAATAATCTTTATCGTATAAAATCAAAGCAACCATAAAAATACTAGCACATACTTGTAAATAAGTTAATTTAGCGAGGGCACTTCTGTGCTAAATGTTAAAAGTTTAGTTCAAACTATCATTTAGTAAGAACTACACAGTTGTATTAGGCTATTGCCTCAACATCGCATTCATAACGCACAAAGCTTCAATTCTTTCTCTTTTTGGATTACTGGTACTTAACACTAGAAAATTAATCATTCTTAAAATTAAATGGAAAGGATTAATAAAGTACATGGACAACATAAAAAAATTTGCACACAATCTAGAAATTTCAGCAATTTGAAATGTCAAGTTAACTTTTGATTAAATCACAATGTTAACTCGCTTTTGACTCAAAGTAGATTACAACTTCACTTAGAAGATTAAAATGAGAACGAAACGACTTGAGAATTGGCAAGCACCCTTAGATGAAGTAAGGAAACAACTCAAAGTAGTATCAACCCAAAATAATCAAAGTACACAAGTCGGTGCTGACTCCTTCATGTCGGTGATGATAAGTTTTTCCTAATATTCCTCCACTCCAACTTCACATGAGTTATGATGTACCTTTCCCATATGTGTCTAAGTGATTTCCAATGTTTTGGATGACCTATTTCAAAAGCTGAAGAGTTAACTGTTATAACGGTAGAATAAATTGAGTGATGAAGGAACGATCATCAAAATCAGCCAACAGTTGTTGGAAACAACATGGGACTGCGCAAAATGAAGTAAGAAGAAGAGTGCAAGAGAGTTCAAACTATTTCAAATAAAGGAAACATGTCGACACCGACAAGTTTAGATTGGCACTGACATGTTTAGTTAATTCGTGAGCTTCTGCAATTTGGCATGTGACTCAGAGTGGATCTTTGGACTTTGCTTCAAGTAGACTTCTGACCCAATACAGCTATTTCTCTACAAATACCAGCCTACCTACAACAAAGGAGGGAACTTTTTGGCTGGAACTGTCACGGCCTGAAATCTAACATTCAGAAATCGACATCAAATACCTCACTTGTATTCGACTGCCGAAGATTCAAACGTTGAACTTCAGTTCGACGGAGCTTATAACAACATCAGACGAATATAAAATAGCGGAAATAAATGAATAATCATTGATCATAACACAGATACAACATCATTACAATATTTGATTACAATAACTTAACATCATAGCGAAGAAACAACATCAAGGCTATAATGACTTCAATAGAGTTTTCCAAAAGAAAAAGATCGAGAGCGAAAATCCAGCATAAGCACCTTCTTCCAAGCTTCAAATGCTTCCAAAAGATTTCCAACCAAAGACTCCAAAAGAACTCAAAGATTCCTAGCTCCAAATCTACTATCCAATCTAGCTCCAAAAAATGGATAACCTGCTTGTAGGCTGTCTGTGTGGAAAATTATGGGCACCCAGAGTTTAGGAAGGGAATAATAAACTCCGGGTCAGTCATGAGACTGGTATGAGTAAATAAAACAGTTGTTTGAATAAAAACAATTTAAAAAGAAATCCATTCATGCTTTTAGAAAATGAAACTACCATAAGGCCTTCCAGCACACACACAATGCGATCGCACACTTGGGGGAGATTTCTCCTTATGATAGTCAAATATGCTTGATAGGAGAAAATTATTTGATATTATTATTAGTGCATAGTGTGAAAACATTTCAAAAGTATAATATTAATCTTAGCCAACATAGGTACCATTATACTATGCCTACTATAGCTACCATTTAAGAATGGTAGGTTATACAACTGAAACCGTATTGGGCGTGTATTAGTGATTGAATTTCCAACAAATGGTCAAGCTAAGGAACTTCCTATGCCACATAGGTACGCCTCTGGAGGTACGTCTCGAGAACTTAACCAGCATTCTACCAACACAAGGTCGGGTTACCTCTGTAATTAGGTAACTACAAACACGAATATGCTATCCCCCGGTCGTTACCGACATTTATTCGAGGATCGTCAACC
Source organism: Allium cepa (assembly GCA_030765085.1). NCBI lineage: Eukaryota > Viridiplantae > Streptophyta > Magnoliopsida > Asparagales > Amaryllidaceae > Allium > Allium cepa. The sequence continues at coordinate 439,680,623 of CM060943.1, forward strand.
ACAAAGCAACAACCACAAAGTAATAAATTTGCAACAACCACATAAGTTAAATATCTGGGCTCCATAACAAGATACCACCCTTTTCCAGAAGTAAATGACATAACCTAAAGGGCGCAACCCTCATAACCTTGCCACATTCTTCCTAGTTCGACCATTTTCGGGTTGTGAGGTCCGACGAGGTCTCGTCCACAAAGCTACGCTTTACACAAAAGCCATACTTTGATCAACAAATGATCAGCAACACTTCGTATATCACATTACCAGATTGGGAATGTATAACTAGTATCCATCAACTACATAACCTCTGAGCTCGTACGTCTTAGAGAAGGGTGTTAAGCTAAGAGAATAAATTCACTGCTACTAAACAGAAATGTATTTGATAGAAACCAGTTTTACACCTCAAAATGTAATGTCAGACACACATCCATACAAGTTCGTTTCGGGTTTGAACGGAACCGAAGGCACTTCACAAAGAAGCCCTTGCAAATCTGGATATTCACAATCTTGATCGGACTCCCCATCATATATGGAGATCTCTACACCGGAGCCATGATGTAGAGACACTCGACGGGTAATCCTTTCGTTTTCAAAAACACCCGGTCTTCACCACCGGTCTTCAAATGTTATCCATATCGTCGTATAGCTATTCGAAATGGGTTATATGACACAAAGTCCTTTCCTGGCTAAACCGAATAGTGAGCGCTTAATTTAAAGGCATGTGAATATATCAATCATAAATATTCACCATTAAGATTTAATGTGGGTTTCGGATAACCAACTGGAATTCGACTCCCTGTTGCATCGAAATTCAAATACCGTTCTACAGGCCAAGGGTTTTTCACATTCAGACAAAAAAAATCACATATATGATAGTTTAACACGCAGCACACAACAGTTCATATCACATAGTATCACAACCACATATTAGGGATATCAATCAATACAAAGCATTCAACAACAATCAATCATCTATAATTAAGATGAACTAATCGTATGATTATAATTAATTAATCACATAATTATTTTCATAAATTAACCTTAATTAATGATTAGATATTCTTAATTATAAAGTAATTAGTCTTTAATGATTTATTAATTAATCTTAATTAATAATTAATTTACCTTAATTAATTAATCCTTAATTATAAATAATTAACCTTTTATTAATAATTAATTAACCTTTAATAAATCATTCTTTAATTATTAAGTAATTATAAATCATTAATTAATTAATTATCATTAACAATATATATCAACTTAACTTTTAGGTTAACAGTTTAAAAACATATTTGATTAATTCCTTAATTACCTTGTTATGTTTTTATTTAAAAAAACTCTTTTAAAAATATAAGTTTAAAACATCTTAAACTTAATTAATTTGAAATATTTCACTTTTAAAATCTTCTACTACACATTCCAATTTAACAAACAATCTTCATTTTAAAAAGAATAGATTTAGAAATTAATTCAACTTAGATTATTAAAGTTTTAAAATGGGAAGACATAATACCCGAGTCAACCCTGCGTGTCACTTCGAGTTCCCCCGTATCAAACCCCAATTTTCATTTTAAACTTAGATTTTGGTTAAGTTTTTTTTCATACCTAGTACTAACTTACAAATACCCAATTCCAAACACAAGCCAACACACGAACTCTTCGAAGTCTACTTCGAGACATCCACCCCTCCTTCCTCTACCAGGCATACAAACCAGGCCTCGTGCACATGCACAGATGGAATGGCCACTTTCGACCCAAACTCCGGCCATCATCAAGTCGGCGACAACCCGACCTAACCTCCAGACCACCCAGAGTACCAAAACAACGATGAACTTGCAAAAGAGGAATCTGACTCATCATGGAATGAACATGATCATCAAACAAACATCTCGTACATCCACCTCCGATCATCAGAGGTCATGCGATGCCGGCCAGAACAATGTCAAATCCGTACGCTTCGAATCCCACCGGTGCGAACAGCTCCGATGCATCGACGATGATGCAGCAACACCTATTTCGACCATGACGAAATATGGGTTTAAAATACTAAATCGATCCCATCCTTCTCCCACGATGATCAGAAAATTTTCTGATCATTTTCCCCAGCTCGTACATCACCCAGCTACCTCCAATAGCGATCCCCATCCTCCATTTTACTCTAATCGTCGAGAAAAATCGGAAAACCCTAAAACGATCAACTCAAGATTTCTCCATGTTTATTAACTTAAAAATCATGATTCCACTTTCAAAAATCATTTTTTTCGAAAACATTTTACATGATAAATTAAAACCCGAAATCATGATGCTTGAATTTTCCATATTTATTGGGTTTTCGGTACTTTCTGATTTCCAGAAAAAACTTTAATCAATTTTACAAAAATTATTTTTAGGATCTAGATTTTTTTTCAACAAATAAGCTTTGTCTAGATTCTAAAGTCAAATAAGGATTAGAAGAAGAGAGGTTGATTTTTGAACAGGCTTGATGCTTGTAAACCTAGAACAGAGATGCATATATCAGTTTTTTAGACATGCACTGTGATATCCTGAAATTCTAGACATCTGTAATTGATAAATAATTGGGTTAATTAATAGGATATTGATTTAACAAATAAATATGATGATAAATATTTATTCTTGGATAAATATTTATTTGATATTCTTCGAGTATAATTGTTTAAAATTTGCAAAATCATTATATTCAAACAAATGTAATGTGTGTTTGTTTAAATATATGTATGAGTGAATTTAAATTTAATTTGAATTTGAGATTGAAAATTCAAAGGATAAATATCTTGAAATAAAGTCGGATTTGAATACATATATGAGAATGTGATTATTTATTTATGTATAAATTAGTTTCAAAATTATTTTCTTAGAGGTTATATATAAATACAAATATAAGAAAAGTAGAAATATAAATTTATAACACACACACACACATATATAAATAAATATAATATAAGTAATATAAAGAATATATTATATAATAACTATTTTCATGCTAAAAACAAGTAAAGTAACAAATGTAAATCATTTTACTTAAGAAATAAACAAGTGTAGAAAGAAATAAACATGTAAATACAAATGTTAGTTTGAATTTTTAGAACTACAAGTGGCAACCTTAAGATTTTCATGGAAATAAAAATCAATTTTGTTTTATATTATTCTCTCTTAAAAGATTTTCTAAATATAAATTAAGGTAAATATTAACTAAATAGAAATTGAACATAAAGAAACAAACAAGTGTAAATATTTTAGCACACAAATTAACATATGTAAGCTCTATAGCAAATAAGGTTAACAAGTGTTAGCTTAGAAAAGAACAAGTGGCAAATCTTTGTTCAAAAGAAAATATTGTTTTTAATTAATGTCTAAAAGAAAGGGTTTGAATATTTTTCTTTAGCTCAAACTTTCTTTAGTTTTCTTCACCTAAAAAAATTTCAAAGCCATGTTTATTTATCTACAAACCTGAACTTCATCTTTAAAAATCAGAAAATGAGCAAGAATCAAAACTTGAAAACAATTTCTCAAAACAAATCTTCAAACCAAAATCAGTATACAAATTCAAATCATCTCTTCAATATCAAATACAAAGATTTAACTCTGGCAACTGCATTTTTCATATAAGCAAGCAACTCAGTTCCAAAGCAAAAGCATTTCAGCATGTCAGTTTTTAAAACAGAGTTCAAGTATCAAAAGCTTTTCAAAATGGAAGCTCTGTCCTCATTCCAAAATCTGTGAGTAAACATTACTTTAAAAAAAAAAAAAATAACAGTTTAATTTTGATTTATATCTAATGCATGTGATGATATTGTTTTGAATGGAAAGTCTTCTGTTTGAATCTACTGGAATTGATATATATATATATATATAAGTTAGCAGGTCTGTGAATATACATATATACCGGTTCCTGTTTTCTGTTGTTTCAGTCTCTGATTTGCCTTCAAAAATTTAAACATCACAATCGAGATAACATTAGACTTTGATATCTAAATGGAAGTTGTTTTCTATTGTATAACGATGTTTTGAAAAATAGTTTCAGGATTTAAATTTCAACAAATTAATTTTAAAATCTAAATAACAGTGAGATTCATAAATTATGATAAAATCAACTATTTTAGTTACAAATTTGGATTACAGGGATGAGTTCGTGATTGGAAATCATGAATTTTGATATGCTTTTCATATTTTTAGGACTGCTAAATTGTGTGAATTCTCGTGTTATTCGAATTGGGTATTTTTGGGAATTGTCGATGATCGGCAAGATGGAGTGGGTCGAGATTTGGACCGGAGGTAGTATGGAGGATAGAGATTGAGGGAAAAATGGTATTAGATTCTTCTGGAGGACGTGGTGGCCAGGGAGGGTCAAAATAGGGTTTAGTGATTGAATCTGGGAAGTCAGAGTTGCCGAGGGTGTTTCGGCAACGGTGATGCATCGGAGATGATCGCGATGAGGGAAATTGTGGTGGGGTGATGTGATGCTGCTCTGGAGTGAGTTCCGGAGTTCCAGTCGCCATGATCATCGACGGCGAGAAATTTATTCATCTGAGTTTTTGATCCAGTTTTTGGATCGAGAGGCTCATTTTCGTTTTGCGATGCTTTCTTCAAATCTGGGATATCAAAAGAAGTGGTGGGGTTGTCGACGGCTGGTAGATGATTGTGGTGATGATCAGTGGTGGCTGGAGGGACTGTGCACATATACGTGCACGATTTGTGGTAGGTGATGATTGGGTTTGAGAAGAAGGTTTAAACTCGAGAGTTGTCTCGTGCGAACGAGGATAGACTCGATGCAGTTGGGTTCGGTGATTGTCACGGAGCATACTCGAGAAAATGAGGGGAAAGTCTCGAGTGTGGCATCGAATGTTTGAGACGAAACTGTGCTTCATCGTTTTGGGCTTCGGGTCGTTTTATAAATTAAGAATTTAAATTGTGAAGTATGGATGTAGCTTTTGGCCCTGGTTAAACAAGAGTAAAATCTTTGGATTAAACTTTCCAAATGTTTTGTCGAACAAGGTAATCAAAGAAATTATTTAAAAACTAAATTTTCCATGAATCTTTAAATTAGTTTATTTGGTAGGGAAATGTAAATCATGTTTTAAACAAAGTATTAAGCAAGTTTTAAATGAATTTCCAAAATTTATACTGTTTCAAGTTGGTTGTATTGAGTGATTATTTAATAAGTTAAATCTTATATGCTTTGAGATGAATTAAAGTTGTGATTAAATGGAGTACAAATTATTCAATGTATTCAGGAGGGTTAATTAAGTAATTACGTTGTAATTAGTGACTAATTAATTACTTAAAGAATTGATTAATTAAGGGAATTAATAAAGGGTTAGTTAATTAATGAAGAAGATTAATTAGAGGATAATTAATCAATGGAAATAATTATAGAAAATTAATTCGAGTAATTAATTATGGATTGATGTAATCAACGTGTATAGGTAAGGTTTATTAATCTGTGCAATTAATTAAGATAAAGTGGTTAATACTAGTTAATTAATTAAATTAAATTAATTAAAGGTAATCATTTGATGTTGAGTTAAGTATAATTACTTAAGGTAATGAGGTATAATTACTTAGAGAAGTAATTAGTGGCTAATTACTGGATGTAATTAAGTTAAAGGAAATTACTTGATGGGAAGTAATTAAAGGATAATTACTTGGTTGAAGAAATTAAGTGATAATTACTCAGTGTAATTAAAAGATTAATTAATAATCAATCAAGGGGTTGGTTTAATTGATGGAGAAATTAAGAAAGATAATTTTCTGAGTGTGATTTATCAAGGTTGATTAATAAATGTAATTATATTAAAGGTTAATTATTAAATGAAATTTAAGAATAATTAACTAATGAAAGTTATTAGATGATCATTAATTAATGTAATTATTGGAAGTGATCAATCTTGCTTATCAACGATTGAATAATGATGAATATTTTAAACTGGTTGATATCTCTGATATGAGTTGCTTTGTGATATGATATGTTAGATGGACGGTGATAATATGATTATTTATCAATTATGAATTGCTAGGCAAAAAGGATGTTTGATAATGAAAGTTGAGTAGTATTTAATTGAATAACTTGAATTCAAATGAAATTGAATTCGAAGAGACCGGAGTCGGGTATTAGTAAATATCCAAAACCACTTCGATTCTTTATAAATTGATATGTGAAATCAATGGGTTGGTATGGAATGATTTTAGTAAATTGGATCATTTGATCTAAGTTTTGGTACTAGAAATCGATGTGTGAAATAAGTAATGCTTATAACGACTTGTGAAGTTGTAAATCTAAATGAGTTACCCGGGTTTTAAATAGGTTGTATGTTTTGGTATTCCTTGTTAAATGAGTTTACTCACGCTGGTTTCCAGCCTGACCCGAGTGTTACTTTGATGTAATGCTCGGGTCAGACCGAGTATTACAGATTTTCAGGTTGGTACATTCTGGAGCTCAGGAGGCGTGCTGGATGGCAAAAGCGTATCGAATACTTCCGCTGTAAAGTATAATATTGTTGGGCATCTGTGACATGATAATTGAGTATATTCAATGTCTGTGTATTTGTGACTCTGATTGTATTAAAGTGTAATTCGAAAGATATAATATTCTTTTGTAAACTTATATTATTTATTATTATATTTTGATCCGCTGCGAATGTGAGGTTTTCTATGTTTTGGTGTTTCTGTTTCTTCTTCTTCTTCTTTCTCTTTCTTCTTTCTCTAACTATCTGGAAATTTCGGGATCGAAATTTTCGGGTCGTTACATGCACAGCCAAACCATACATAAATACAAAGATTTATACACATCTAAATAAATCTTAACTTCACTTCAGGCATGAATTCAAACGACATTCAAAAATCGAGATCTCACAAGGGTTTACTCAACTGTCAACCTGTAATAGAGAGCTGGAACTTGAATATGGTTTTGACCTTTAAATTTTATTTTTTATCAGATTGTAGTTGATGTTGATTTGCTTAGCTTCTGATGGATTAACTTGCTTGATTATAGAGCTGAATCCTCTTTAGTTGCTTAATCTTTGCTTTGTTAAATTTGTTTCTCTGGTTTGAAATTTGCTTTTGATTTCCTTTGAGTTTCTTTTCTCTAATTTGAGTTGTTTCACAGATTTCTATTCTTTCCTTTGATCTGGTTTAAGTTTTTCATTTTTCTCAGGCTTTAGATTTTGGAAATGAAGCATAAAAGAACTGAGAGAGAAGGGATGAAATAGCTTATATAATCTTGTTTTCTATTTTTATCAATTTTCCTCAAAAATAAAAACAAAATGACACTTGTTCATTTTCATAATTTAAATCTTAACACTTCGAAGTTTTCACATTATAATGTTACACTTGTTAATTGATATGTTGAATATTAACACTTGTAAGTTTTCTTGCGTGAGAAAATATTTATACATTATTTTTAAATTGTGCTTCTTATTTTATAAATACATTTTGTATATTATTTTAAATTGCATTTTCTATTTATATAATCACATTTCCTTTGTTATATTCAAAAGAAAATGTTTTAAAACAATTTTATACAATAATGAAAAATCATACATATATATTAATATTTTGAATCCAAATATTTTTAAGATATTTTATATTTCGAATTTCAAATTCAAATTCAAATTACAATCTATTCATATATATATATATGTATAAGATTTAAAGAAAATAAATTTGAAACTAAATTATATATTAATAAAAGATCACATGTATCATTTTTCTATTTTAAATTATTTTACCAAAATATTTTTATTTAAATTCAAATCCCAATTCAAATTCGAAGTCAAATTAAAATCTATTCATAGATATATATAAATCAACTCCTATTTTATTTGTTTTGAAAAATTCAAATTAAATTCAAATTAACTCCAAAATAAATTCCAAAATTCATATCAACTACTAATTTAATTTTGATTTAAAAACGAGATCCTTACAGATTCCCCCCTTAAGAAAATTTCGTCCTCGAAATTTGAAAGAGAAAGGGAGAAATAAAGAATACATGAATACACCTAAAAAGATAAAGAAATGGCTTACTAATCAAGCCGGAATATCCACTCTACAACTGGGATAGGACTTCTGCATGTTATCCTCTGTTTTCCAAGTACAGTCATTTGGATCACCACTCCATTGCACCATAACTAGTTTCACAACTTTATTCCATAGCTGCTTTTCATCTCGATCAATGATCTTTAACGGTTCTCTTTTGACTGCTAAGTTGGGAGTGATTTCAAGATCCTACTGAGCTGTCTCTTCAATGATGCAGTCTGGATCGTGTACATATTTTCGAAGATGAGAAACAGGAAGCAGATCATGCATGCCAGATAACCAATTGGGTAACTGCACTCGATATGCCAAAGGACCGATCCCATCCAGTATAGGAAAAGGACCAATATACCACGTTGCCATCTTACCACTGTTTCCAAACCTTAACACACCACGCATTGGAGATACTTTTAGGAAAACAGAATCTCCAACCTGGAATTCTAGATCTCTTCTCCTGAGATCAGCATAACTCTTCTGACGACTTTGAGCAGTTTTCAACTTCTTTCGAATAAAATCAACTTTCTCAGTGGCCTCCTTTATCATATTTAGTCCAAGGACAAGTCTATCACCTGACTCAATCCAACATGTAGGTGATCGACACGGACGACCATATAAAACTTCGAAAGGAGCCATCTCGATACTGGCCTGATAGCTATTATTATACGAGAATTCAACCAGATGCAAATAGTCCTCCCAAGAATTGCCAAAGTCAAGTATACAAGCACGCAATAGGTCTTCTAAGATTCAATTTATTCTTTCCGTCTGCGCATTAGACTGCAGGTGATAAGCAGTGCTAAAGTTCAGTTTGGTTCCCAATGCGGCTTGAAAAGCCTCCCAAAATCTACTAGTGAAGATCGAGTCACGATCACTCACTGTGCTGCTGGGTATACCATAGAGACGAACAATTTCCTTCTCATATAATTCAGCCAAACTTGCTGCTGTCCAGGTAGATTTTACTGGGATAAAGTCGGCTTTCTTAGTCAAACGGTCCACAATAATCCAAATTGATTCATTCCCCTTTCGAGTACGTGGCAACCCATCTATGAAATCCATAGACACTTGATCCCATTTCCACTTAGGCACTTCCAATTGTTGGAGCTAGCCCGCCATTTTCTTTTGATCACTTTTAATTTGTTGACAAGTAGCACATCCCGCTTCATTATTTTTCACTAGAAAGTTCTTATGATATCTCGATACATCTTATTAACTCCTGGATGGATACTGAGTTTAGACTTGTGACACTCGTCCAAAACTTCTCGCTTCAGGTCAGGGATGTCTGGAACACACATTCTGCCTTTCAGTCTTACAATTCTATTCTTATCAACCTCAAAACTGGAATTTTCACCACGACGAATTTTCCTATAAATTTCTAGAAGAAACTTGTCTTCTTTCTATTTACTGGCGATCTTCTTAAGAAGGGTAGGAGCGACGACAAGATGAGCAAGAATAGCATGTTTCCTACTCAAAGCATCGGCAACTACATTGGCTTTTCCAGGCGTATACAGAATATCCAGGTCATAAGATGCTAGAAACTCTAACCAACGTTGTTGTCTTAGATTTAAATCTTTCTGGGTGAAGAGATATTTCAGAGATTTGTGGTCGATGAATAATTTAAAATTTCACCTAGAACAAGAAGGATTTATTAAGTATAAATTAAGTTAAGTTAAACTTTTTAGATTCGTAGGAAGGCTGAAAAGAGATTTCTACCCAGAAAATAGCGACGCTGGATTTTTAAAGCAAAGATAACAGCTAAGAGCTCCAGATCGTGGGTTGTGTAGTTTCTCTCATGCGGACGTAATTGTCTACTCGCGTAGGCACTCACTCTACCATTCTGCATTAACACAACATCCACACCATCACCGCAAGTGTCTGTGTAAACGAATAAGCCTGGATTCCCGTTAATAATAGCAAGAATGGAAGCAGTGGTCAATCTCCTCTTCAACTCCTAGAACGCTTCATCACATTTTGGAGTCCAATCAAACTTAGCATTCTTCATAGTTAGCTTAGTCAGTGGATTAGCTATCTTAGAAAAATCCTGAACAAACTTCCGGTAATAACCCGCTAAATCCGGAAAAATTCTAACTTCCTTTGGAGTTGTGGGTCGCTTCCAGTCTAGAATAGCGAAAACCTTGCTAGGATTTACAAAAATTGCCTCTTCATTAACAATGTGCCCGAGAAATCTAACTTCCTTGACTCAAAAATGACATTTTGAAAATTTGGCGAATAAAATGTTCTTTCTCAATATTTCCAAAACAATTCTCAAGTGCTCAGCGTGCTCCTCTTCAGTTTTGGAATAGATTAAAGTATCGTCTGTAAACACAAGTGCAAATTTATTCAATACTTCTCGGAACACACGGTTCATTAAGTATACAAAGTATGCGGGAGCAATGGTTAGTCCTAAAGGCATGACTAACCATTCGTAGAATGTGTCTGGACCCCTGAAAGCTGTTAAGTGAACACAGTCCTTAGCAATTCGTAGCTGATGGAATCCGTGGGCTAGATCCATCTTTGAAAAGAACCGAGCACCGTGCAACTGATCAAACAGATCGTCAATTCTGGGTAAAGGGAATTTATTTTTAAGAGTCAATTTATTGAGATCGCGGTAGTCCACGCACAATCTCAAGGATCCGTCAGATCTGGCTACGAACACCACATCTAAACCCCAATCTAAAACACTAGGACGTATTAATCCTTTCTCTAGCAAATCACGGGTTTGCTTGAATAATTCTATCCTTCCCCTGGGTTCCATCCTGCGACTTGCATGAACAATAGGATGAGTATTAGGAACTAAATCAATTCTGAATTCAATTTCTCTGTGCGAAGGTAAAGATTTAACCTCTTCGAATACGTCTGGAAATTCCCGGACAATAGGTATAGATTCCAGACTAGGTTCGGGATGTCCCAAACTATACATTAGCTTATCTCTTTCAGGACTTGGATCCTCATAAGAGATTTCGATAAAATTCCCGGATTTGTTCTGACCGAAATTATTCGATTGTTACAATCTAATTTAGCTTCGTATCTGGTTAACCAATTCATTCCGAGTAAGATTTCAAATTCATTGAAGTCGAGAACATAAAGGTTGATAGGAAATTCATGGCAAGAATATGAGATGGGCATTTTTTACAATATAGACAAAGATTTGCAGGGCCACCAACCGGATTCTTTACAAAAATTGGTTCGTCGACAAATTCAGGTTCAAATTTTAATTCATCTACGATTTGTTAGGAGATAAAGCTATGTGTGGCTCCCGTATCAAATAAAAATCTAACAACTCTATCATAAATGAGAAGGTTACCTTCTAAAACTCCTTTTCCTTTATTCGCTTTTGAAGTTGAGGGGTCATCTATTATCACGTACATTTTCACTACTTGTGCTTGCTTCTTTGTTGGGCAATCTTTCTTTACTTCTTTCTTGGGCTTCTTGCAACTACTTGAGAAATGCTCCTTCTCCAAACAATTAAAACAAGCAATGTCCTTTGCCTTATCCTTCTGATTATTCTACTTTTCCTTGCCTTGCCATGGTTTCTTTCCTCCAAACTCCCTTTTCTTCAAATTCGGATTTCTTGCACTTCCCTTCTCCTCCGAAACTTCCTACTTATCCAGGGTATCATATCTATAACCCATATCGATCAAATTAGAAAAAGATTCCTTCACGTGGGCTGTCATCCTCTCATGGAACTTCTTATTCATCCCTCGAATAAATTTTTCATTCTTCTTCAATGGTGTACTCACCAACTCCGGACCAAATCGAGATAACTCATTGAACTTGTTCAAGTACCCTTCAGATCATAAGCTCCCTTGCTTCAAATCTATGAACTCCTGGTACATTCTGGAGATAACAGCAGACGGCATACATCGTTGCTCAAACACTTCTTTGAATCAATCCCAAGAGAACTCATCCTCCGCCTCATCCACTGTAATAGTCACCCATCATACTAAAGCTTCTTCTTGGAGTTGCCAAGAAGCTATCAATCTATTTTGATCGTCTTCCAACTTCAATCCTCTAAAAATTCTTTCACAGGATCGTATCCAGGCTTGTGCTTCGATAACAGACTCCTTGCCAATGAACGGCTTTCCACCAAGTATGGAAAAACTTTGATATAGATCAGCCAGATTCAGCTAAGGTTGAATAGGAATAACTACTATTGCAGGGACTTGAGCAGTTATGGTGGTACTTCCCCGTCCCATTCCTCGTCCTCTTCTCCCACTCGTTCTTACTATCTGTAAATAGCAAGAAAACTTGATTTAGGCACACAGACGAGATATCTTAGGGAATATCAACAGTTTAAAGAAATAGACCAAGAAATTTTAGGTTTTCGGTCTCTCGGGTTATACTCATTCTAAGGTATTTCTAACCCTATCTATAATGAGCCATCTAATGTGTTATACTCCTAAGCTAAAGTTCTTACTCAACCTTTAGCTCTGATACCACTTGTCACGACCTGAAATCCAGCGTTCAGAAATTGACATCAAATACCTCACTTATATTCGACTGTCGGAGATTCAAATGTTGAACTCCAATTCGACGGAGCTTATAACAACATCAGATGAATATAAAACAGTGGAAATAAATGAATTACCATTTATCATAACACGGATACAACATCACTACAATATTTTATTACAACAACTTAACACCATAGCGGAGAAACAACATCAAGGCTATAATGACTTCAATAGAGTTTTCCAAAAGAAAACGATCGAGAGCGAAAATCCAGCATAAGCACCTTCTTCCAAGCTCCGAATTCTTCCAAAAGATTTCCAAACCAAAGACTCCAAAAGAACTCAAAGATTCCTAGCTCCAAATCTACTATCCAAGCTAGCTCCAAAACACGGATAACCTGCTTCTAGGCTGCCCATGTGGAAAATTATAGGCATCCAAAGTTTGGAAAGGGTACAATAAACTCCAGGTCGGTCATGGGACTGGTATGAGCAAACAAAACAGTTGTTTGAATAAAAGCAATTTAAAAAGAAATCCATTCATGCTTTTAGAAAATGAAACTACCATAAGGCCTCCCGGCACACACACAATGCAAGCGCACACATGGGGGATATTTCTCCTTATGATAGTCAAATATGCTTGATAGGAGAAAATTATTTGATATTATTATTAGTGCATAGTGTGAAAATATTTAGAAAGTATAATATTAATCTTAGCCAGCATAGGTACCATTATACTATGCCTACTATAACTACCATTTAAGAATGGCAGGTTATACAACTAAAACCGTATTGGGCGCGTATTGGTGATTAAATTTCCAACAAATGGTCAGGCTGAGGAACTTCCTATGCCACATGGGTATGCCTCTGGAGGGACGTCCCGAGAACTTAACCGTTCTCTGCCAACACAAGGTCGGGTTACCTCTGTAACTAGATAACTACTGACATGAATATGTCATCCCCCGGTCGTTACAGACCTTTATCCGAGGATCCTCAACCACAAAGCAACAGCCACAAAGTAATAAATTTGCAGCAACTACATAGGTTAAATGTATAGACTCCATACGATGATACCACCCTTTTTCCAGAAGGAAATGACATACCCTAAAGGGCGCGACTCTCATAACCTTACCGCATTCTTCCTGTTTCGAATATTTTCGAGTTGCAAGGTCCAACGAGGTCTCGTCCACAAAGCTACGCTTTACATAAAAGCTGTGCTTTGATTAACAAATGATCAGCAGCACTTCGTATGCCACATTACGAAATTGGGAATGTATCACTAGTAACCATCAACTACATAACCTTTTGAGCTCGTACGTCTCAGAGAAGGGTGTTAAGCGAAGAGAATGAATTCTCCACCACCAAACAGAAATGTATTTGATAGAAACCAGTTTTACACCTCAAAATGTAATGTCAGGCACACATCCATACAAGTCTGTTCCAGGTTCGAACGGAATCGAAGGTACTTCACAAAGAAGCCTTTGCAAATCCAGATATGCACAATCCCGATCGGACTCTCCATCACATATGGAGATCTCTATACCGGAGACATGATGTAGAGACATTCGACGGGTAATCCTTTCGTTTTCGAAAATACCCGGTCTTCACCACCGGTCTTCAAATGTTATCCACATCGTCGTATCGCTATTCGGAATGGGTTATATGGCACGAAGCCCTCTCCTGGCTAAACCGAATAGTGAGCGCTTAATTTAAAAACACGTGAATATATCAATCACAAAAATTCACCATTAAGATTTCATGTGGGTTTCGGATAACCAACTAGAATCCGACTCCCTATCGCATCGAAATTCAAATGTCGTTTTACGGGCCAAGGGGGTTTTCACATTCACACAGAAATAAATCACAGATATCATGGTTCAATATACAGCACAAAGCAGTTCATATCACATAGTATCACAACCACATATCAGGGATATCAATCAATACAAAGCACTTAACAACAATCAATCATATGTAATTAAGATGAACTAATCGTGTGATTATAATTAATTAATCATATAATTATTTTCACAAATTAACCTTAATTAATGATTAAATATTCTTAATTAATAATTAATTTACCTTAATTAATTAATCCTTAATTATAAATTAATTAACCTTTTATTAATAATTAATCAACCTTTAATAAATCATTCTTTAATTATAAAGTAATTATAAATCATTAATTAATTAATTATCGTTAACAATATAAACTAACTTAACTTTTAAGTTAATAGTTTAAAAACACATTTGATTAATTCCTTAATTACTTTGTTAAGTTTTTATTTAAAATAAACTCTTTTAAAATATAAGTTTAAAGCATCTTAAACTTAATTAATTTAAAATATTTCACTTTCAAAACCATTTACTACGCATTCCAATTTAACAAACAATCTTCATTTTAAAAAGAATAGATTTAGAAATTAATTTAACTTAGCTTGTTAAAATTTTAAAATGGGAAAACATAATACCCGAGTCAATCCGGAGTGTCACTCCGAGTAATTTCCTGTTTACTTCAAGTTCCCCCTGAATCAAACCCCAATTTTCATTTTAAACTTAGATTTTGGTTAAGCTTTTTTCATACCCGGTACTAACTTGCAAATACCTGATTCCAAACAAGAACCAACACACGAACTCCTCGAAGTCTACTTCGAGGCATCCACCCCTCCTTCCTCTACCAGGCTACCTGATACGAACCAGGCCTCATGCACATGCACAAACGGAATGGCCACTTCCGACCCAAACTCCTTCCATCATTGAGTCAGCGACAACCCGACCTAACCTACAGACCACCCAGAAAACCAAAACAACGATGAACTTGCAAAAGAGCAATCTGACTCATTGTAACGCCCCACTCTAAGAACCACATTAGCAAAGAGTATTACATGGTGATACCGTCTGCTAATACGGAGAATAGAGCTGGATATGAGCGACCATCTATAGCCTTGTCTTAACTATCTACTGAATACGTCGATAAATGTAGCATTTTTTTTATGTGGATCAACATATCCAATAGATACATAATACAAAACTATAATGGCTATAAGATCTAACAGAACAAAATATAACAACTCAAACATAAACCACATCACAAAGCAGTAGATCATCACATACATATACACATATACAGATACATCACAGAGTATACGAAATGATACATGTCAAGTGGTATAGCAACCACAATATACAGGCGAGTCAAAAGAATATACATATCAGAGTAACACTCGAAAAGGACTACACAAAAAGCTATAAAAAAAGGAGACAGCAGAATAGTTCATGCGGAAGCAGAATAGGCTAAGTCTGTATGTACCTAACTTGAGATACCTCGGTCTGACCCAAGTATAAAAATACACGGGTCAATCTAGCTAAACAAATCAGTTAGATAAACTAAATGATAATGAACATGCAAGGTCATAAAGTACCACAAATATCTCTAAAAGAAATAACTCGATCATGTAACAAAAGATGAATCATAACAAGCCTCACATCATCGGCAACTCAATAAAAAAAGGATATGATTATCCCAAATCAAGCCAAAAAGGCAAATAACAAATACCAATGAAGGTAACACAAGTTTCCACAAGGTAATCGCTATGTATCGAGTGGTTCAAAAGACCTACTCCGAAAGGCGATGCTCTCGGGAAATATAATTTCAATGAAACAAAACATGCACGTGCTCAGTACTGTATAAATAAGGATCCACAAGCCCGAAGGCGACAAACCGAAGTATCTCTCGAGCAGTGACGAAGGACCAACTCCAAAAGCGATACTATAGGGCAACAAACCCGAAGGCGACAAACCCAAGTACCTCTCGAGCAGTGACGATGGACCAACTCCAAAAGAGACACTATAGGGCAACAAACCCAAAGGCACAAACAGTAGTGGCGAAGGTTGGGAGGCCCGGTACTGAACACCACTAACTGGCAATATGTGTGACAAACTCTCGGAAAGGAACCCGAAAAGTGTTAACGTGTGTCCCATACCACACGTTCGCACTAAACGATTTACTAACCGTTAGTCAATTTCACACTCAAAGCAATACAAAGTTTACCTCATCTCATTGGTAAACCAGACCCGAAGGTCAAAACGATCAAACAAATAGATAAGGAATTAACGGAAAAGATAAACGCACGTGTTCATAGCATGCGTTTTATCTAATCATTTAATTCTCATCCCTCTACGCTCGAAGTGTGTGTTTTATATAGAAATTAACTTGAAGAAAACGAGTTTTAGGAACGCTTCGAAATCGCTTTAGAAATTGCCTCTGAAATTCTCTTATTATAGAGTATAAAATTTTTATACTACAAATAATATATAATAATAATTTCAAAGCCCATTTATTTGAATTTTTTTTAAAATACATTATAAAATCCCGTGTATGAAATCTAGAAATAAATATCAAAAGAACATCGAAATAACGGAAATTACACCAAGTATTATCCATTTAAAACAAGCCACGGCTCGATATTCGACAGCAGTTTTGAATAAGTTAACTTTATCAAAATGACCTAAAATTTGGCAGGAATGTAGTGCAACATTCCTACTTCAATATGCAAGAAGAATCATTCAAATACGATTTGAAACGAAGAATCTGCGTTGTTTCAAAGTCGGACCAAAACAAGGTATTGAACACTGAATTACAGCAAGCTGCGAGTACATGTTCGACAGTAGTTTCGAAATAGCAAACCAACCCAGATTGTCATGAAATTTTATAAATGTAATTAAACATCCCTACTTCAATTTGCAAAAAGAATCACTTAAATCTGATTTGGAACGAAGAATCTGCATCGTTTCAAAGTCGGACCAAAACAAGGTTTTAAACACTGAATTACAGCAAGCTGTGAGTACAAGTTCGACAACAGTTTCGAAATAGCAAACCAATGCCGAAAAGAGTTTACGTGTGTCACATACCACACGTTCACACTAAACGGTTTACTAACCGTTAGTCAATTCCACACTCAAAGCAGTACAAAGTTTACCTCATCTCATTGGTAAACCAGACCCCAAGGTCAAAACGATCAAACGAATAGATTAGGAATTAATTGAAAAGATAAACGCATGTGTTCATAGCATGCTTTTTATCTAATCATTTAATTCTCCTCCCTCTTCGCTCGAAGTGCAAAATTGTGTGTTTTATATAGAAATTAAGTTGAAGAAAACGAGTTTTAGGAACGTTTCGAAATCGCTTTAGAAATTGCCTTTGAAATTCTCTTATTATAGAGTATAAAATTTTTATACTAAAAACAATATATAATAATAATTTCAAAGCCCATTTATTTGAAAAACAATTTTAAAACACATTATAAAAACCCATGTATGAAATTTAGAAAGAAATATCAAAAGAACATCGAAATAACGGAAATTACACCAAGTATTATCCATTTAAAACAAGCCGCGACTCGATATTCGACAACAGGTTTGAATAAGTTAACTTTGTCAAATGACTTGAAATTTGGCATGAATGTAGATCAACATTCCTATTTCAATTTGCAAAAAGAATCATTCAAATTCGATTTGAAAGGAAGAATCTGCGTTGTTTCAAAGTCGGACCAAAACAAGGTATTCAACACTGAATTACAGCAAGCTACGAGTACATGTTCGACAGTAGTTTGGAAATAGCATACCAATTCAGGTTGTCATGAAATTTTTCAAGAATGTAATTCAACATCCCTACTTCAACATGCCAAAAGAATCACTCAAATCCGATTTGAAACCAAGAATCTGCGTCGTTTCAAAGTCGGCCATAAACAAGGGTTTAAACACAGAATTGCAGCAAGCTGTGAGTACAAGTTCGACAATAGTTTCGAAATAGCAAACCAATCCAAATTGTCATAAATTTTTATGGGATGATAAATAAATATCCCTACTTCAATCTACAAAAAGAATCACTTAAATCTGATTTAAAACGAATGAGTTATGGTGTCTCAAACATGGACTCAGGCCATGTTACAGGCCTGAAACCATCTTGGATTCAATTTCCAGGCATAAAACCGAGGAACAAATGATATCGGATTGAGCTCAAATATTTTATTCATATACCACAAAACTTTATCTTTCAAACAAAAAAAGAATCATTGAATTCCAGTTAGAAATGAATGAGTTATGATGTCTCAAACATGGACTCAGGCCATGTTTGCAGTAACTCAAAACAACTACAGGCAAAAATCTATGCCTGAGTCGATTTTGCAGCAACATTTTGAACATTCAAATGACAATATCTTTCAACCAAAATTTTTAGAAATGAATTTCAACAGGCAAGCTACCAAATGCAAGAAATCCAGCCGCATTTCGTTGTCGGAATCAAAAGATATAATTATACAAAGCAACCCAAACTAGATTCGCAGAAAGAAAATTATCAACAAAAAAATGATTACAAAAGCTCAAATTTCGATTTTTCAAGATTTTCTTCAACTACAAATTGTGAGTTTGTCACTCATCTTGTTGTAGTTGCACAAATACCCGGATTTAAGCAAAAAGATTGAAGCTTTGGAGTAATTCTTGCCTTCAAGAACCTGTAGAAACCAATATACCGACATGCAAAGGAAAAGAATACCATTAACCAATCTATCCTCAACTCAATTAAGATTTTCTTGTTGTAATTTTCAGTTTTGGAAGAGTTTACCTTTAGATTTACTCTAGATTGATAATAATCTCAGTTTGTTTGAAGAAGTATGAAGATTTAAAACATTGATTTTGAGGAAAAAAAGAAAAAAAAAGTGAACTTTCTTTTACAAGCAAGAGGAAGAAGAAGAGAGCAATTACTTGTACGTAAAGTAATTGTTTCTCACCTTCTCAATACATGATTAAGTAGGCTATTGGGCCTTTTGGACACAATTAAAGAAATAGATTAACTAGCCTAAGTAATTAAATCACATACTTAAGCAATTGCTCACCTATTCATCTTATGTTATAAAACAATACACTTTTCTTCAAATTTTCATACAAACAAAATATGCAAACTTGTATACATAATAAAGAAAATATTTTAACTATATAAAAAGATAAATTTTAATTTTTTAAAATATTTTTATAAGTTAAATCTCTTATTTTACAAAATACACAATTTTCACAAATAAATGCACAAAACCTTATTTTTAACTTCTAAAATTCCACAAAAATATTTTTCTTACTTAGAAAAATATAACTAACCATTCTAAACTCAAATTTATAATTAAAACACATTTTTTAAACAATTTCCATCTTTTTATTAGATTAAACAACCTTTAAAAATCAAATACTTGTTTTAAAAAGTATTAGAAGAAGTAATTGGCAGTAATTAATACAATTATTGCGTTTTTTTCTAAATAAAAACTATTTTTCATTTATTATTAACCCAAACAAATAAAATAAAGTTCCAAACTTTATTTTCTCATATTAATTTTCGAAATTCATTATTTATTCCAAATGAACAATTTAAATTTCCAATTTTATTTTCATTTACAATATTAATTATAACTATCGTTATAATTTAATTTTAACAGGTAATCTCCAAAATCAGGGTTATCACAGACTCCCCCTTAACAAAATTGCATCCATGCAATTTCTATAATGGAAGTTATCTATAACATTTATTTCATCACAACAAGATTCAAATCAAAAGATAGGATCATAGATATTCACCCTCAACAGAGGATAAAAGGATCAGGACAAGTTTGCTCGGCAAATCCTATGGTTTCCCAAGTATAATACTTAGGGTTAGCTGTCCATGCAATTTCATAAGTGGAACATTCTTATTTCGAAGGTGTTTAATCTTCAAAACAACTACATGAATAGAATTCGGCACAATACACAAGTCGGTGAGGCTTGTGATCATGCAACACAAGAGAATTAACAATCGAGATTAAATCTCGAAGATACAACAAAATTGGGGTACCTGGAACATATCATGAATACCCAAAACTGAACAGAAAATGATGCATGAAAGCAATCAAACCAAGGCGTTCAGTAATAGTAGATGGTCCTATATAACTAGGAGCCAAATTTTCGAATATACTGAAATGCACCTAAATCTTTTGAAGGAGTAACACAAATAAGCACAATCATAAAAAGAGGATTCAACAAAAGATAGGTGGTATTTCAAGCTACCACCATAACACATGACTGCATGAATGCAAGTCATCACAAAAATCGCACTAAGGCAAGACACACAAGAATGGATTATAAGAAATTTTCTCAAAAATATGTTATAAGAGTTTTCACTCAAATCCATTTTCTTTTATACAAAAAACTCAAATTTCAATACTTGAAATTTTTTAAGTCTCTTACTTAAATTTTCAATTCAATCTTCTTTACTATAAATTTGAAGTAAATTAAATTAGAGTTGTTCCATACTCTAATTCCAAAAATAAATATGCTACAATAAGTAATATATATTTTTTTCCATTAAATTTATCAAATTTTATACCATTTTACTCTACGACTTAAAAAGGACACTTACTAGACCCTTCATTGATGGCTCTAAATATTCACTATTTAAATTTTTTGAAAATTTTTCTAAGTGTTTGATTTTTCGAAAAATTCGATGGGGTCTCCTTTGCATGGAGAGCCCTTTACAATTTTATAAATATGAATTATATATATACATCGACAAAAAGGTCGGAACACTATATATATATATATATATATATATATATATATAATTCTTAACACATAAACACTTAGAAATTCGTATCTTTCATTTTAAGCGTTTAAAATGCAAGCATGCTTACTTTTATACTTATTATTTGCTAATTAATCTTTCAAATATCCTCTTGCACCTACACTTAACTTATTGAAACATAGTAGCATGCACTTATAAACATATGAAGCACTAAAATCATGGTTTAAATAAGACAGCAACTCAAAACTTCAAAAAATTTAAATTCAGGCCTGCTACAAAGACTTAGGCTTTTGACACAATAAAACTCATAATCTAAAAATACTCATAAAATAAAAGTTATTCTACTCGGTCCAAGATTTCGAATGATATAAAGATCATCAAAATCAGATTTACATTTTGAAAGTTATGCCCAATTTACTTTCATCTTTAAACTTAGAAATTATAAAAGAGGACAGAGATGTCCATCAGTTTTCAAACTCATTTTTGAATAAATAAACTACAAAATTTTCAAAAATGATACAAATATTATTTCTAGCTTACTGAAAGCACTCTCTTTTGCAAAAAGAATAGATTCATTTGGATTTGTAAATCACAAGCTATCGCTGTTTTAAAACGGCACTTTCCAATCAAAATTTTCCGACACAAGACCTTTTATTATCAAAATTTTCAAACAATTATTAAATCCAAACTACATAATTTTTAGAACAAAACACTTTTATCTAAAACTTTTATCACATGATCCTTTTCTTCGGAAAGCCAAGACATCTAGAATTACACTATAATACATACAACAAACTTTCAAAATGGTTTACGAGGAAAACTTTTTTCCAATTAACAAACAAGTCTTTTAAAAGAAGACTCATATTTTAGTTAAGATAATTACTTTCTTATATTAGTAAGAAACAATTATCTATCCAAACTAAACTTTGGAATTACATATTGATTTTTTTTAAATTGCTTTCACAATTAAAAATCTTATCTTGCTGCTCTATTTATTATTATTTCTAGCTTTTCACAAAAATTTGCATTTTATAATAAATGAATCTTTTATATTCAATTTTATCTTAATCCACAAAGCTAAGCATTTATTTTATTACCACTAAGAACTTGCCAAGGTTGATACTTAATTCAAACTTGTTTTTCAATTGAACTTCACAAATACATAATTAACAAGTTTTAAACACTATCTAAATTCATAACCAAACTTACTCTAATGGTTTTGCTCCCTATTAAATTTCATGCTAATTCAAAAGCACCAAATTAGCATTTTCTTAAATTTTCCCAAAGGCATACTTTTTTTTCACTTGTTATTAATCAAATGATTAAATGCTTAAACTAATCTTCATAACTATCCTTTTACTTTTTACTAAACCTCATTCCAATCAATATTTTAGATTTCTAAACAATTCATTTTTTTAATTTGAATACTTTGTTTTATTAATCACCATCACATGATAGTCTCATCCAATTAAGGTATTTCCTTAATTAAAATTATATGCCATATAAATAAATTACCATAAGGTAATATTTTCCAAAAATGTTAAATTTTCCATGTATGTAAACTTTCCATGTATGTAAACTTTCACAAACATGTAATATAACCAATAATGAATAAAACTTATTTAAATGAAACCATATTCAAATTTTCCAATTATCAATTTGAAAATGATAATATCTAACTATTACATTTATAGTGAATGACATTATCAAGGACTGCAAAGTTGACCAAGATCAACATTGCCTCTCCATTGCCCTCTATGTCACACTATTTCCATAAGTCCTTAAGTATATAAAAAAATACTTATCTCAAATGGCAATTTGAATTTTCAAAATCTTTGCAATATCTACATATATTTGCATTCAACATCCATACTGGTAAATATTTTTTATTGCCATTTCAAAAGCATGTGTCACATCGCCCCGTAAGTGTTTAGGAATCCCTATCGATAACGCTGATCAGACGAATCAACCAGAATTCTTAAAATACTTATTAGCCAATTGACACAAGAAATTATAAAACCTGTTTTGATTTCTTAAGGAATCTTAAACTTGGTTATAACAATGTTTATTTTCAAAACATAAAACGTTTCCTAATTATACAACCATTCAATCAATTCATAAAACAATCAAGTTATATACATAAGTATATCTCTTGTTAGAAAGATTTTCCATTCACATGTATGCTTTCTTTCCCAAAAATTCTTTTAGTAATTTTTACTTCTTTAAAATGCATCCATGAAATTCTTAAACAATAAATTTTTATTTCATTTTAATCTTTGTTAAAATACAACTAATGAATTAAATTTCATTTTCATAGTTTAATCTTTCTAGTAATTCTTGCGGTAGCTACAACTTGAAGACACCGCAAGTTCTTATCATTTGCATTGAGTATGTTTCTAACTCTCAATCATATCACCTACTCAATATTATTTCAAGAATTACTATGCTAACACACATTCATGCAATTACTAACCAAACAATCATTTACTAAAAACAAAGCATTAAATGTGTCCAGCGAAAACGGTCACACCATTTCCGCTGCGCAACTCTAATCACTAAGGATAAAGACACATAATTTAAATCTAAGCCATCTGAGGTCCAATTTCTACTATTTCAAAAACAGTGATATTTAAAACCCTTATAATGTTTTCAAACTTATTATCCATTCTAAGAAAATTAAAAGACTAAAGGCACGATTGAGGAATACGATAGTGGGAAACTATGTGATCACTTGTATTATACTTGGATGTACTGTAATATGTGTTTCTATTATGTGTTTATCATATTTTGTTATGAGATCAGCTCTGATACCAAGCTGTAACGCCCCACTCTGAGACCCACATTAGCAAAGAGTATTACAAGGTAATACCATTTGCTAATACGGAGAATAGAGCTGGATAGGAGCGACCATCTATAGCCTTGTCTTAACTATCTACCGAATACGTCGATATATGTAGCATTTTTTTATGTGGATCAACATATCCAATGGATACTTAATACAAAACTATAATGGCTATAAGATCTAACAGAACAAAATATAACAACTCAAATGTAAACCACATCACAAAACAGTAGATCATCACATACATATACACATATACAGATACATCAAAGAGTATATGAAATGATACATGTCAAGTGGTATAGCAACCACAATATACAGGCGAGTCAAAAGAATATACATATCAGAGTTACAACCAAAAAGGACTACACAAAAAGCAATAAAAAAGGAGACAGCAGAATAGTCCATGCGGAAGAAGAATAGGCTAAGTCCGAATGTACCTAATCTGAGATACCTCGGTCTGACCCGAGTATAAAAATACATGGGTCAGTCTAGCTAAACAAATCAGTTAGATAAACTAAATGATAATGAACATGCAAGGTCATAAAGTACCACAAATATCTCTAAAAGAAATAACTCGATCATCTAACAAAAGATGAATCATAACAAGCCTCATATCATCGGCAACTCAATAAACAAAGGATATGATTATCCCAAATCAACCCAAAAAGGCAAATAACAAATACCAATGAAGGTAACACAAGTTTCCACAAGGTAATCGCTATGTATCGAGTGGTTCTAAAGACCTACTCCGAAAGGCGATGCTCTCGGGAAATATAAATATCAATGAAACAAAAGATGCATGTGCTCAGTACTGTATAAACAAGGATCCACAAGCCCGAAGGCGACAAACCCAAGTATCTCTCGAGCGGTGACGAAGGACCAACTCCAAAAGCTATACTATAAGGCAACAACCCCAAGGCGACAAACCCAAGTATCTCTCGAGCGGTGAGTATGGACTAACTACAATAGCGATACTATGGGGCAACAAACCCGAAGGCAACAAACCCAGAG
Source organism: Allium cepa (assembly GCA_030765085.1). NCBI lineage: Eukaryota > Viridiplantae > Streptophyta > Magnoliopsida > Asparagales > Amaryllidaceae > Allium > Allium cepa. Next base: position 439,705,566 of record CM060943.1, read on the forward strand.
GCAACAAACCCGAAGGCACAAATCCGAAGGCAACAAACCGTAGTGGCGAAGGTCCGGAGGCCCAGTACTAGACACCACTAACTGACAATATGTGTCACAAACTCTCGGAAAGGAACCCAAAAAGTGTTAACGTGTGTCTCATACCACACATTCGCACTAAACGGTTTACTAACCGTTAGTAATTCCACACTCAAAGCAGTACAAAGTTTACCTCATCTCATTGGTAAACTAGACCCGAAGGTAAAAACGATCAAACAAATAGATTAGGAATTAACTGAAAAGATAAACGCACGTGTTCATAGCACGCTTTTTATCTAATCATTTAATTCTCCTCCCTCTTCGCTCCAAGTGCAAAATTGTGTGTTTTATATAGAAATTAAGTTGAAGAAAATGAGTTTTAGGAATGCTTCGAAATCGCTTTAGAAATTGCCTTTGAAATTCTCATATTATAGAGTATGAAATTTTTATACTAAAAATAATATATAATAATAATAATTTCAAAGCCCATTTATTTGAAAAAAAAATTTAAAACACATGATAAAAACCCGTGTATGAAATCTAGAAAGAAATATCAAAAGAACATCGAAATAACGGAAATTACACCAAGTATTATCCATTTAAAACAAGCCACGACTCGATATTCGATAGCAGTTTTGAATAAGTTAACATTGTCAATATGACTTCAAATTTGGCAGGAATGTAGTTCAACATTCCTAATTCAATATGCAAGAAGAATAATTCAAATCTGATTTGAAACGAAGAATCTGCGTCGTTTCAAAGTCGGACCAAAACAAGGTATTAAACACTGAATTACAGCAAGCTGCGAGTACATGTTCGACAGTAGTTTCGACATAGTAAACCAACCCAGATTGTCATGAAATTTTGCATAATTGTAATTAAACATCCCTACTTCAATTTGAAAAAATAATCACTCAAATCTGATTTGGAACGAAGAATCTGCGTCGTTTCAAAGTCAGACCAAAACAAGGTTTTAAACACTGAATTACAGCAAGCTGTGAGTACAAGTTCGACCGCAGTTTCGAAATAGCAAACCAATCCAGATTGTTATAAATTTTTACAGGATTGTAATTCAACATCCCTGCTTCAATCTACAAAAAGAATCACTCAAATCCAATTTGAAACGAATGAGTTATGCTGTCTCAAACATGAACTCAGGCCATGTTTGCAACAGTTCAAAAACCATAAATGTACAGGCCTAAAACCATCATGGGCTCAACTTTCAGACATAAAACGGAGGAACAAATTATATCGAATTGAGCTCAAAATTTCTATGCATATACTAGAAAGATTCTTATTTCAAAAAAAACAAGAATCATTAAATTACACTAAGAAATGAATAAGTTATGATGTCTCAAACATGGACTCATGCCATGTTTACAGCAACTCAAATCAACTACAGGCAAAAATCTATGCCTGAGTCGATTTTGCAGCAACGTTTTGAACATTCAAACGACAATATCTTTCAACCAAAATTTTTATAAATGAATTTCAACATGCAAGCTACCAAAAGAAAGTAATCTGGCAGCATTTCTTTGCCGGAATCAGAAGATATAAACATGCAAAGAAGCAACCCAAACTAGATTCGTAGAAAGAAAATCATCAACAAAAAAATGAGTACAAAAGCTCGAATTTCGATTTTTCAAGCTTTGCTTCAACTAGAAATTGTGAGTTTGTCACTCACCTTGCTGTAGTTGAAACAAATACTCAGATTTAAGCAAAAAGATTGAAGCTTTAGAGTGATTCTTGCCTTCCAGAACCTGTAGAAACCAATATACCGACATGCAAAGGAAAAGAATACCATTAACCAATCTATCCTCAACTAAATTAAGATTTTCTTGATGTAATTTTCAGTTTTGGAAGAGATTTTCTTTAGATTTACTCTAGTTTGATAAAAATCTCAGTTTGTTTGAAGAAGTATGTAGATTTAAAACATTGATTTTGAGAAAAAAAGTAGAAGTAAACTTTCTTTTAGAAGCAAGAGGAAGAAGAAGAGAGCAATTACTTGTACATACAGTAATTGTTTCTCACCTTCTCAATACCTGATTAAGTAGGCTAATGGGCCTTTTGGACACAATTAAAGAAATAGATTAATTAGCCTAAGTAATTAAATCACATACTTAAGCAATTGCTCACCTATTCATCTTATGTTATAAAACAATACATTTTTCTTCAAATTTTCATACAAACAAAATATGTAAACTTATATACATGATAAAGAAAATATTTTAAACTATACAAAAAGATAAATTTTAATTTTTTAAAATATTTTTATTATTTAAATCTCTTATTTTACAAAATACACAATTTTCACAAATAAATGCACAAAACCTTATTTTTAACTTCTAAAATTCCACAAAATATTTTTCTTGCTTAGAAAAATATAACTAACCATTTTAAACTCAAATTTATAATTAAAACTCATTTTTTAAACAATTTTCACCTTTTTATTTGATTAAACTACCTTTAAAAATCAAATACTTCTTTTAAAAATTATTAGAAGAAGAAATTGGCAGTAATTAATACAATTATTGCATTTTTTCTAAATAAAAACTATTTTCCATTTATTATTAACCCAAACAAATAAAATAAAGTTCCAAACTTTATTTTCTCATATTAATTTCAGAAATTCATTGCTTATTCCAAATAAACAATTTAAAATTTCCTATTTTATTTTAATTTACAATATTAAATTATAACTACCGTTATAATTTAATTTTAACAGGTAATCTCCAAAAGCAGGGTTGTTACACTCATCCTGGAACGAATACAATCGTCAAAAAAACATCTCGTACTTCCATCTTCGATCATCAGAGGTTAGGGACGCCAGCCAGAACAACATCGAACCCCTACGCTTCGTATCCCACCAGTGCGAACAACTCCGGTGCAACGACGATGATGCAGCAACACCTATTTCGACCATGACCAAATATGGGTTTAAAACCCTAAATCGATCCTGTCCTTCTCCCACGATGATCAGAAATTTTTTCGATCATTTTTCCCCAGCTCGAACGTCACCCAGCTACCTCCAGTAGCGATCCCTATCCTCCATTTATTCTGATCGTCGAGAAAGAACGGAAAACCCCAAAACGATCAACTCAAGATTTCCCCATGTTTATTAACTTAAAAATCATGATTCCACTTTCAAAACTCATTGTTTTTGAAAACATTTTACATGATAAAATTAAAAACCAAAATCATGATGCTTGAATTTTCCATATTTATTGGGTTTTCCTGTATTTTCTAATTTCGTGAAAAAAACTTTAATCAATTTCACAAAAAAATTATTTTTAGGATCAAGATTTTGATTCAACAAACAAGTTTTGTTTAGATTCTAAAGTCAAATAAGGATTAGAAGAAGAGAGGTTATTTTTGAACAAGCTTGATGCCTGTGAACCTGGAACAGAGATGCATATATCGGTTTTTTAGACATGCACAGCCAAACGATACATAAATACAAAGATTTATACACATGCAAATAAATCTTATCTTCACTTCAGGCATGAATTCAAACGAAATTCAAAAATTCAGACCTCACAAGGGTTTACTCACCTGTCAACCTGAAATAGAGAGCTGGAACTTGAATATGGTTTTGACCTTTGAATTTGATTTTTTTTATCTGCTTGTAGTTGATGTTGATTTTCTTAGCTTCTGATGGATTAACTTGCTTGATTACAAAGCTGAATCCTCTTTAGTTGCTTGACCTTTGCTTGGTTAAATTTGTTTCTCTGGTTTGAAATTTGCTTTTGATTTCCTTTGGGTTTCTTTTCTCTGATTTGAGTTGTTTTACAGATTTCTATTCTTTCCTTTGATTTGGTCTAATTTTTTGTTTTTCTCAGGCTTTAGATTTTGGAAATGAAGCATAAAAGAATTGAGAGAAAAGAGATGAAATAGCTTATATAATCTTGTTTTCTATTTTTATCAATTTTCCTCAAAAAAACATAATGACATTTGTTCATTTTCATAATTCAAATCTTAACACTTGTAAGTTTTCGCATTATAATGTTACACTTGTTAATTGATATGTTAAATATTAATATTTGTAAATTTTCTTGCATGAGAAAATGTTTATATATTATTTTTAAATTGTACTTCTTATTTTATAAATACATTTATGTATATTATTCTAAATTGCATTTTCTATTTATCTAATCACATTTCCTTTGTTATATTCATAAAATTTTAAAAGAAAATGTTTTAAAACAATTTTATACATTAATGAAAAATCATACATTTATATTAATATTTTGAATCCAAATATTTTTAAGATGTTTTTTATTTTAAAATTAAAAATCAAATTCCAATCACAATCTATTCATATATATATATATATATATATATATATAACTTTTAAAGAAAATAAATTTGAAAATAAATTATATATTAATAAAAGATCACATGTATCATTTTCCAAATCTAAATTATTTTACCAAAATACTTATATTTAAATTCAAATCCAAATTCAAATTCAAATTCAAATCTATTCATAGATATATATATATATATATATATATCAACTCATGTTTTATTTGTTTTGAAAAATTCAAATTAGATTCAAATTAACTCCAAAATAAATTCCAAAATTCATATCAGTTGCTGATTTAAATTTGATTTAAAAACGAGATCGTTACAGGAACTCTTCTCTGACTTCAGTTCTTCACTCTATATTTGATCTCTCTTCCATTGGAAACGTCTCTCTTATATACTTCTATTTTCTACCTCTCAAACTCTCTAGAAACTCCATTGTAAATCTGAGATCCACTAGATAATGGTTCGATCTGACATAACTAGTTGTAATCTAAAGAGAGAACAACTAATAAAAGAGATTAAAGTGGACGTAGGTCAAAGATTACGCCGAACCACTACAAAAATTCTTATGTGTTTTTCATTTTTCTGCCATTCTTACTTGCTTGATTTGGGATTTCTACTTCTTTTCCATTTATTATAAAAGAACTGTTGCTTTCATCTGATATTTAGTTGTTGATCCATTTTTTATGTCAACAATTTGGTGCTTTCACTGAGAACAAAGAAGAAAATCTGAAGACTTGAAGCTTGGATTTGAGATTTGGAGAAGATGAAGAGAACTTACGAAATCTATGGCTAGAGAAAGCTAACTAGATCATGGGGGCGGCCAGGAAATATCCTCAAATTCTCATCCATCCATGTACTTGACCAGAGAAGAGATGGAGAAAATGATGAAGGAGATGCAAGATGGATTAATGACTCGACAACAAAAATTGCTTGAAGGATTCTTCCAAAGGATGGGACAGCAAGGAATGGCTTGAGCCGTAGGAATTCAAAATCAAGGACTAAAAGTTAATGTAGGAGCATCTGGAGTTGGAGTGGAGAAAATTGGGACGATGCCCCCACTAGAAGTACAACTCGGTACCGAGACAATTATACCCAGGGACAATGCTTGTGTGAACTTAGAACGTGCTGGAACGCTAGGAGCAAATGATGCTAGAGCTAGAAATGCAAATCAGAATATGAACGGGCAACAACTAAAAGAGTATGTGCCGAAGCATCTCCAAGAAATGAAGGGAAGAATGAAGCTAGAGGAGTAGGTCAGAATGCTAACGCGCAGCAAGAGGAATATGTACTGGAGTTCCCCACAAACGTAGGGTGCGGAATATTGCTTTAGGACAAAGACCTTCATTGGATGATGAAAACTAGATTGTTGAATTGGTAAAGAGAATAATTAGAGGTAGAACCCTAGACCAGAGTTTAGAGGATGTGAACAGGAACCATTCACTTCTATTATTCGAAGTGCGAGAAATCCTCACAATTTCATGCTTTCGATGTTGGAAATGTACGAGAGGAAGTCAGATTTGATGATTCATCTGATGAGATACATCCAATATATGAAGGTGTTGGGTGCTTCTAAGAAGGTAATAAGAAAGTGCTTTCCATTATATTTAATGGACATGGTAGTAATATGGTTTGAACAGTTGGAGAACGGGTCCATAAGCACATGGACCGATTTAGTAAAATAAGTTTTTATTATAGTTCGAAGTTCATGTCTCACAACTGAAGAATGTGATGATGCTACCGAGTGTTAAAAAAGGACTGGGGAGATTGTTTGTACCGAAATTGGGTACAACACTCTTCGGATGTGTTTGAAGAGATAAAATGAAGTAAATGTAGAATCAAGTAGATCTAACAAACACACCAATCAACAGATAAGAAAATGGACAAAAGCACATAAATTTAGAGTGGTTCGACGGATTTCCTACGTCCACTATGAAATAATTGATGTTTATTGACTTTCACTCGTTGATTATAAGAATTTACAACAATACAATAGTAGTCCAGAAGTGATTTCAGCAGAGTGTCAGCATAGAGAAGCTAAAAAGGTCAATTTTGTAGGTCCAGGGTCACTATTTTTATGTGTAGGTTGCAAATATATCGCTCAGATCACGAAAGACTTCTTCTCTCACGTGAGTGGACCCACGAGATCGAGTTCAGGTGATTTCGACTTGATATGAGGGCGATGCAAATTAAATTCGTATCGATTCATAAATGGACCTTTGGGGCTGAAATTTGTCAGGTGCATTCTTGAGATTGTAGGCAAGCTCCTGTGAAAATTTTATGACATTTGGACTTGTAGATCTCGAGTTATGATCGCCGCAAGTTTGGATCTCCAATGTTACAAAGAGTTTGTTTCGATGCTTGTTCGTATCGCTCTATTCGTGTCCATGTTTGCACGTGCTGACTAGATGACGAGGCACTAAATCTAAGGATCGATCCACTTTTCATGCCGAGTGACTGAGTCTTCCACTTCTATAGGCTTTGTTCAAATCAATCAAAAGCATTCCTTTTCGTATCGATGCATTCAGATGTTCTTTATATCGATCTGAAGCAATCTTTCTCGTATCGTTCCAAATTATCCCATTTGTATCGTTTCCCTCAACCTCACTTTGTATCGATAGGAATGTTGCCTCGTATCGACCATTTGATGGCTCATTCATGTCCATTGTTGGTTAATCGGTATGAAATATGTAGATGGAATTGACATGAAGCAGCTTTAGTTGATGGGTACGAAATGAAGTACATGTGATGGATACGAAACCAAGAAGTAAGGTGGATACGAAGTAATGTAGGCACGATGGATATGAACTGATGATCGCTTGATGGATACGAAGGAGGTAATTCGAAGGGATGGATACAAAGTTAACCCTTTTTTCATGGATACGAACATGGTAGGTTTCCTTGATTTTAATTGAACATTATCTTAAGCATATGAATTCTGATTTACTTGAAATTTGAAACGTTGGCTCTCATATCTTTGCTTACCGTTTCATATAAATTATAGCCCGATTCGAACTCATGCAAATTTACCAGTATGAATAGTAGGCTTGTGTATAACCAATCATCGAGATGAACTGTCTTTGGTTTTCAGTCAATTTCTTGGTGTCACGGCTTGGCCAAAAGGCGGGATAACGTTTGCCCCCCCTCCCCAAAGCATATATTTTGTGAACACGACATGCTTTGAAAATCTACAATCTTTAATTTGAAAAGTTCGACCTGATTCGTCGAACGGTTATTGTCTTTTCTTCAAAAGATGCAACCTTTGGATGATTTCCGTTAATATAAATGTTGAATTGTTGACTGCCAATGATCGTACAGTGCATTGTTGTAATCGAATGCTGAGTGATAGCAAACTTTTGTTCGCTATTGTAATTGTCACCAGGTGAACGTCCAATTCCTGTGAATTTTGAAAATTGAATGTTAATTCGTTACACATAAATGTATGTTAACCCGATTCCCGTTAACGTTTGCACGTTCACAAGTCCTTGTCAGTTTTTTTTGAATCCTGTATCGATCCTCTCCTAAATAGATGTGAAATTCAAGTTGTAACGATGCTTGATGGTCATTTTAGTGTATCTCTTCCTATCGATCCACTCCTGGATCGATAAGGAAAGTTGGAAAATCATATTCATACTGATGGCGATTGATACGAATTGGTTGGCTTCTCAAAACATTTCGTATCAACGAATACGAATCTCTATGGGCTTTAGGTTGATGGATACAAACACATCATTTTGTATCTATGGATGTTTCATTGGTACGAACAATTTAAATAGGCCTTTGTTTTGTGTTTCATATCGATCGCTTGATGGATACGATACGCTTCATTTTAGATCAACCATGGGTGGATTCTAGGTTAGCTTTCTATGGCTGGTGCTAGAACAGCTTCGGTCGAATATTGGGTTCGAACCAGTTATCTCATATTTATTTGGTGAAGGGATACGAACGAGGTTCTCGTACTGGTTGCGTTATTGACTGTTTCAATTGGTCAGAGCAACAGGGAGATGAATAGCCACTTCCCAAGTATAAATACTCTAGTACTTAGACAAATTTCCCACTTGTTCATTTTCCTACCTTGCTTTTTGTATCGCCCTGAGAAAATCAAAACTGCTATTGCCCTCGAACCAATCTTTAATTCCTTCAACTAATTGATGTGATTAGGTAAACAGTTAACCAAATTTATCCTTAGAACGGTGGGATTTGAACTTTTCATGCCATTCCATTTGCTTTCATGACCGAGTCTAACGGAGAAGAGGTCGGAGATTGGTCGGAGCAAGGTCGTTGATTGTTGGAGATGGCTTTGACACAGCTTTGAGGAAGATGAAGTGTAGGGATACAAAGAAAATGCTCGTATCGATCTGGAATGATGAGCAAAATCATATCGATCTGAGCATAATGAAACTTCATATCGAACGAGTAGAATGTTTTGTATCGACTGGTGGTGGTGGACTCTTTGTATCGATAGGACTGCATGCATTTGTATCAATTGATAACCAACGACATTCGTATCGATACGATTTGACAATCCCTCTATCGATACGAAGAGGCTACTTTCTCAATCGGTACGAAGTAAGCGAATTTGTATCGATACGAAGTACTGCATGTTGGTTGCAACAAAGTGACATTTTATGACAGATACGAAGTGACATTTTATGACCAATACGAAGTGCATTTCTGGTGATTGATCCAAGTCTAAATCCCGATCGATACGAAAACTTCTCGCATACTTGAACATTTGACTCCGACGAGCTTCTTCCCTACATTACTTTACTTAACTTTTCACTGAATATTTGACTTCCTTTCAAATCTTGTCGACAGAACTGGAACTTGACAAAATTTAACAAATTTTAGCTTGGACCGGTTTCCAAAGTCGGGATGGCACGGCTATGATGGTCAGCGATGACAGTCACTCCGATAGAATTTCGAAGTCTTGTCATTCAAACAATCTTCTATATCTTGTAGTATTTTACTGATTATATATATATATATATATCATTGCACTGCATTACATTCATTCACTTCACACTAGGGGAAATACGGGATTATTGTCACCTAATGATGGTTCTTGATGAGTTGATTAGCTACGGAACCCCGGGGTTCATAGCAGTAAGAGGCTCAAAGTCCGCACCCTTTGGTAATAGAGATACCAACCATCGCGGCCGAGGTCATAAGTCCAGATCTGGACAAGAATCCTTAAGACTCGTTTCCATCTAACATCTCTGAGGAAATGTTGGGAGGATATGCTTAAGACATGGGATATCGATAAATGACGTCATGCTACCAAGGCCGAACGACAGGCCACACACTCCTTCGGAAGGGTACATCACTTTTAATAGATTTTCTTGCATGGTCGGGACACTCCCACCACTCAACCAGTATATTCGGGAGGTTTGTCTTATCTAGGGATTGCCCCGTCATAGTTACATCTGAATGGGTGTGCTCTTCTGAACAGCTTATTCATCATCTTCACGGCGCACCTTTTCTGACCGCCGACTTCAGAGGAAGTCGGATTATTGTTCAATGTAAAGACTCGGGGAGATAATCCTTCTTTTACATTCTTAGAGGGAGCCAGGAACTGTCAAATAGTGAATGGAACTTAGACCAAACTTAGCTATTTCCCAGGATTTGCTAGACGGTGGCTAGTTAGACGTGAATGTTGCATTTTCCTTGGCGATTAATGAGATAGTTGTAATCGACGTCAGGTCTAACGTCTTTCTTTCTTTTACAACCGCAATTTCGTGACCCGAAGGTGCTCGATTTAAGGAAATAGTGCAAATTCTTCAAGAGGTGCCTGGCGAGATTAGAGAGGTCGACTCGGTGCTTACGGACGAAAATTCAAGGGCCATTGGGTTGATTGACAGGGACTAGAGCATAGGGCTTGAAGGATCTCTTAGGGCATCCCCGATAAGACGAGCTATGCGTAGGGTGCCCAGGATTGTAATAGCTGAGCAGGGCATTGAAGAGGACACGCCAACCGAAGACAAACCGTAGCCGGCCTCACAGATAGTCCTCGACATTTTGAGGGGAAGAGGAAAGGTAAGGCGGTTGCTCACAAGCTTCACAAGTCCTCAAGATGGAAATTTGTGGTCATGTCCCTACCAGCCGTCGGTGTTAGAATCTCGGAGGCTCCTCCCTTACAAATTGAGAATCCTTTCGAAGGGATTGGGACATTCTGTTGAATCATGAGTCTTTGATTCATGATAAGCTTCAACGATCAACGATGAGATTAGACGATCAAAGCGATAAAAAAGAGAAGCAATACATAGGTGGTGAACTACAAAGGAAACTAGACTTCGAACCCGAGTACGCTATAGAAAACTTTATTATTTGAGTCGTAGTTATAGCTTATAATTGTTAAAATCACTCCTCAAGTAGTTTACACACACTATACAATAATTTTTAAATATATATACACAAAATAGTGTGCACAAGTGCTCACTATGCAAAAAAAGCACAGTTCAATTGACTAGACTGATTTCACCAGTTGACAGAATCTGTGTTCTTTGCACAGACATGTGCACATGCACACCACTTTGAATATTCAGTCAACTAGATATTTTTGACCAGTCGACAGACCGTATGCAACTGCCATATTTCTTGAAGGGTTACTTCTCTTTGCGAAGAGCAACGATCCAATTCGAAGAGTTATGAATGCAATTCTTGATTGAAACTCTTGGTGAACAGTAGAAACCTTATATACTATATATATAAATCTAAATCCATGATTTTAATAATCCAATTTACTTCAATCTATTCTATTCTCTAATCTATATTTCTTGACTATATTTCTACGTTCTAAAAGCTTTCTAATCAAAGATATATTGTTTGAATCTCAGAGTTAATTATTATATACTTCCATTCAAAGCAATATCTTCCTTTCTAATCTTCACACATACAATATATACTTGAGGATTTAATTTCAGGAAGGGTGTACTATCAAAGACAAATCAGTGTTATTAAGAACACAAAGCGTCAACAACTTTATCAAAATTGTAGAAGTCCTGTTAGTTTGTATCAGGCGGAAAAGTCCTCTTCGGCTGTTAAGGCGAAAAAATTCTGTTCGGTTGCTTATGTGTAGTATACCTATTCTTCCGGGTTAAGTGAGGGGTTATTGAGAGAAATTCCAAAGGGAAGTTTGGGACTGGACGTTGAACGGGAAGTTCGAACCAATATAAAAACTCCTAGTGTGCTTATTCTTATTTACTTTACTATTATTAGCTGTTTTCACATTTAGATTATAATACATTCCATATTACACGATCCTAAGTGTTAGCTATATGGCATACGCACTTTCAATTGATATCCGAGCACGGTCATCTAATAACTGTTACACAGTTATTTGATATATTCTAGTAAAATGGAAAATAACACTAACAACAATTTTGTGGAAAGCCAATCCACTGCACGGCCACCACTAATCAATGGCATGAGTTACACTTATTGGGCTACACGTATGAGAATTTATGTGCAAGCAAATGGTTTTGATTCATGGAATATCACAAAATCTGAATATCATATACCTAAAATTGAATATTCTACATGGTCAAACACACAAAAATTAGATACTACTGCAAATGCTAAAGCTATGAATATGTTGTTTTGCTCCTTGGACAAGAATAAGTTTAATCGTGTTAGCATGTGCAAAATTACATATGAATTATGGTGAACATTGAAAATAACTCATGAAGGTACTAACAAGGTTAAACAAAGCAGGATATCTATGCTTAAGAATCAATTTCAGAATATTAGAATGACAAAAAATGAGTCCATTAATGATATGTATTCTAGATTTCAAGATATTTATCATTCATTATTCGGACTAGGAGAAAAATATTTCTGATTTTAATATAGTATCAAAAATCCTAAACTCTTTAACAAATGAATGGGAAAGAAAGGTCTTAGCTATTCAAGAAGCAAACGATCTTTCCACTATGAAACCAGAAGAGTTAATAGGAAATCTAGTGTCATATGAAGTTATCTTAGCTATTGAAGAAGCAAACGATCTTTCCACTATGAAACAGAAGAACTAATAGGAAATCTAATGTCATATGAAGTGAATTTTTAGGCAAAAAAAAAGTTCAAGCACAGGATAAGAAGAATCTAGCATTTCAAGCAGAAAAAGATGATTCAGATAAAGAGGATATGGCACTTATTGCAAAAAAAATTCAAAAGGTTTTTTGAAATTCAAAAAGAATAACAAATCCGGGAGTAATAAAAGTAACTCCAACAACAATACTAATAACAATAAACCATCATCTACAGTCATGGAATGCTATGAATGCCATAAGAAGAGAGATTGTCCATAACGTAAAAAGAACAAATCCGAGAAGGACAAATTCAGAAAGAAAGCTTTTTCAGTCACTTGGGACGAATCAGACTCATCAAATAGTGATAGTGACAGCGACAGCGACAATGAACAAGCTAATGTATGCTTCATTGCCGCAAAAGACGATGTAAGCGATTTAAATTTTGATAATTTAGTAGAAATTAATTCAGAATTAATAGATTTAGTAAAACAGATTAGAAAGAAGAACAAGGAGTTAAAACAAAACTGAATAGATTAGAATTAGAAGTAAGTATGCTAAAAGATGAGAAGAAAGTTCTAGAAGAGGAATTTGAGAATACTCAAGAATCTAATTCTGATTTAACTTCCCAAATATCTATGATTACTCAAGAATTAGAAATTCAGAAAAATAAGAATAATGATCTATCAGTAGATATTAAAGATTTAAAATCTAGCTATCAAATTTTAGAATTAGAAAATTCTAGTCTCAAAACAAAATTAGAAAATATTTCTAAAAATATTTCTAATTTTAATAAAGGAAGAGAGAATCTTTCTAAAATTATAGAAAATTATCAATCTACCTTGAATAAATCAGGACTTGGATATAAAAAATTATTTAAACCAGAATTTGAGAAAGGTTTGAATAACATTAAAAATAAGTTAAAAAGGATGTTAAATCAACAGTTTCTAAGGAAATTAAAACTATAAAAATATGGATTCCTAAAAAAAATTTGATTAGGAATAAATATATTAAATCATTGATGGAAACTATTCATTATAATGATAATTATATTTTTAAAGGGAACTATGACCTTATTGGGTTTGGCTTCTTAAGATTTAACCCATTGGACCGTAACGGAGGAAGTGGGTACCAATATTATTCTCTATTTTTTGCAGGTACCACTTAAAAAGAGAGGAAAATACATATTGGACAGCGGCTGCTCTAAACACATGACTGGCAATAAAGATATGCTAACCAATATTATCTACTCGAATGGAGGATTACTCACATTTGGAGATAACTCCAACGGCTATATCATCGGCAAAGGCGATGTCAGCTGTAACAGTACCTATAATTTACTTCTCATTACTGAAGTTTTATTAGTTAAAAATTTAAAACATAGTTTACTAAGTATAAGTCAATTATGCGATAAAGGTTTTAATATATCATTTTCAGAAAATAAATGCAATTTTACTAGTACAAATCAAGAGTTAATCTTTGAAGGTATACGAGATAGAAATATTAATATTTTAAATATGATTATAAATAATAACTCTAATATGTGTCTAGTAGCAAAAGAAAATGATTCTTGGCTATGACACAAACGATTTTTTCATATAAATATTAAAACTATGAATAAATTAGCCAAAAATAAACTAGTATACGGATTACCTGATATAAAATTCAAAATTGACAATATCTATGATGCATGTCAATTAGGAAAATTAACAAAATCTTCTTTTAAATCTAAGAAAGTAATATCTACAGAACAACCACTTGAACTATTGCATATGGATCTTTTGGACCTACTCAGATTCAATCGATCAATCATAATAGATATGTGTTTGTTATTGTAGATGATTTTTCTAGATATACATGGACTATATTCATGAAACATACTTTTGAAAACTTTAAAATATTTGTCAAAAGAATTGAAAATATTAAAGATTTAAAAATTAAAAATATTAGAAGCGTTCATGGAGGAGAATTCGAAAATGAAGCTTTTGAACATTTTTGTGATAAGAAAGGAATTAATCACAATTTTTCTTTTCCTAGAACACCACAACAAAATGGAGTTGTAGAAAGAAAGAATAGAACATTACAGGAATGTGCAAGAACTTTATTAATTGAAACCACTTTACCAAAACATTTTTAGGCAGAAGCTGTAGCAACTGCTTGTTATGTTTTGAATCGTGTTTCCATACGACCGCTAACTAAAAATACTACATATGAACTACAAAATGGGAGAAAATATATTCAGGTTTTTGGTTCAAATTTTTTTTTTAAACACTAAAGATCAACTCGATAAATTCGATCCAAAATCCGATGAAGGAATATTTATAGGTTATTCAGAATGAAGTAAAGCTTATCGAATTTTTAATAAATGAACTAAATTTATTAAAGAAACTCTTCATGTTTCTTTTGATGAAAACTTTATAAATAAAAATAAAGTTATTAATGAAAATATAAATAATATCAAAAATCACTTGGATGATGATGATATTATTCAAAAAGTTAATAATAATAATAATATTAGAGAAGATGAAAACATTATTCATGATGGAGAAAATATAAGATCTCCACCTAGAATTTTACAGGATCACCCTGTTCAAAATATAATTGAAGAAGTAAATTCAAACGTTAGAACTAGACACCAATTATATCAAATGGGTCATATAGCATTTATGTCTACTATAGAACCTGAAAATATAAAAGAAGCCTCAACAGATGACTATTGGATTCTTGCTATTGAAGAAGAACTAAATCAATTCGAAAGAAATGAAGTTTGGGAACTTGTTCCTAGACCATGTGATCAATCAGTCATTGGTACTAAATGCGTATTTAAAAATAAAGCCGATGAATTAGGTAATATGACAAGAAATAAAGCTGGACTAGTAGCGCAAGGAATAGTCAAGAAGAAGGTATTGATTATGAAGAAATCTTCGCTCCAGTCGCTAGATTAGAAGCCATACGCATTTTATTAACATTCATGTGTTTTCACAATTCTAAGTTATTTCAAATGGACATAAAAAATCTTTTTTAAATGGATGTTTATGTTGAACAACCTCCTCTTTTTATTCACGAAAACTTTCCAAATCACGTCTATAAGATTAATAAAGCTTTATATGGTTTAAAAAAAGCACCACGTGCTTGGTACGATCGTCTTAAGAAATATTTAATAGACTCTGGTTTTGAAGTTGGAAAGGTTGGCAAACTTTATTTATTAAAAATACTAAAAATGATATTTTGATTATTCAAATATATGTAGGTGATATTATTTTTGGGTCAACTAATGAATAATTATGTCAGGATTTTTCAACTATAATGACTAATGAATTTGAAATGTCATATATGGGAGAATTATCATACTTTCTTAGATTACAAATAAAACAATTAGAAAATGGAATTTTTATTAATTAAGAAAAATATTGTAATTATCTAATTAAACGATTTGGTTTGGAAAACACTGCAGCCAAACCAACTCTGATGAGTACAACAATACATACTGATAGAGATGAAGAAGGCAAAAGTGTAGACCAAAAACTATATCGAAGTTTGATTGGATCATTACTATACTTAACTGCCAGTAGACTTGATATAATGATGAGTGTTTGTTTATGTGCTCGATTTCAAGCAGATCCTAAAGAATCACATATGCGATTAGTAAAACGTATTATTCGTTACTTAAGCAAAACCAAAAATTTCGGACTATTTTATCCGAAAGAATGTCCATTAGAATTAGTATCATATAGTGATTCTGATTTTGGAGGAAGTCGGATGGATAGAAAGAGTACGAGTGGGATGTGTCACTTTGCTGGACATTCCTTAGTCTCTTGGTTTAGCAAGAAACAAAACTGTGTTTCCTCATCGATGTGTGAAGCAGAATATATATCTGCCGCTTTAGCTTGTGCTCAAGTCGGCTATATGCAACAAACACTAAAAGATTTCGATATACATTTAAATAAATAAATAATATATTGTGATAATACTAGTGCAATAAATCTTTTTAAAAATCTAATGAATCACTTATGAACCAAACATATTGATATACGACATCATTTTCTTCGTGATTGTATTGAAAAGGATTTAGTAAATTTAGAATTTGTAAATTCAGAAAATCAACTAGCTGATATTTTCACAGAGACTTGGAATAATGTCAATAAAAGAGTTATAATAACATTTATGAATAAAAAGGCAAAAACATGAAGAATAAAATATACAATTTCTAACCATGACGGGATTCGAACTCCATCCATTCCTAAATTTCTAATGTCTATAGCCACTTAAGTTATCGGTGTTTCTTGTCACAACATAGAATCCACCTTTTGTTAAAAACAAAATTTTCGAAATTCAAAAATATTGAAGCTGACAGGGATTGAACTATGGTCTCTCTGTTGGAAGTCTCATGTGTGTATTAGTTTGGTGGTCATTTTTTCTTGTTCAGTAGTAAAAACCAGCTCATCCTATATTAAATTAGCTCGAAATTCTGTTAACCATGCATTTTCAAATCTTTTTCCTACCTTAAATCATTAAGTTATTTATATATGGTCTAAAACTAATTTCATATTCTGACCATAGAAAATACAGGTTTCTACTCCTATATATACATGAATTTTTGAAACGTTGCATACACTTTTCACATACAATTGAAATACAAGCTTCATATATTTTATTATCACATTATAATGGTGTCGCAATCCTCAGATATCTCACACCTCTCCTACACAACACCTTCCTCACATAGCTCCAACCATCTATCACCTACTCCAACACCGGAATATAAACCGGTGCGTAAGTGGGAAAGCTATCATACCTGTTATTCAACGGATAATAAGTAGGGCAAACAAGCTACGTTCATCTCACCATCAACTAAAGAGAAGGTCGACAATATTCATCGCTACTAACAACAACAAATGGACCTACAACGTGAATTATATTTCTAACAAAAAAAAGAAAAGACGCTTAAATTTTTTTGGAACAAATTATAGTCAAATTTTGCAACTCTAAACTGATAGACGCACATGAACCATCACCAAAGCCCTGTTCATCGCTCGACCCATCAGTTGGATATCGAAATCCATGGGATCTTCTCCACGATACTCCGCTCGAACTCCAAACTCATGGGATGGCAAATTCAATCAATCATCAGCGATCACGTCATCAAAGAAGGATGATAAGGAGAAATCTAAGACTCTAAAGATATCACCTTTAAAATAAATCATATTCCTTGACGATCACCTTGTTTTTGAAATTTTATTATTAATGCATATTTTCGTGTAACTATAAATTAAATTTTCAATTGGTATTATATTTTGTAAAATCATTGTTATATTATTTTATGAAATCATCGTATAAAATAAACCTAGTTACATTGCAATATAAAGCAAGCAAAATTCACTGACAGAAGTCAGTCGACTGGACCAAAATGTCATGTCGACTGAACTCATTTCCAAAGCAAACAGCTTCAGGAAAAGGGTTCAATCGACTGAACTTTTTAATTCATTCGACTGAACAACGTAATAGAGACGAAAGAAAACCCTATTTTATATATCAATCACGTTCATTTTCTTTCATACTCTTCCAAACTCAAAATTTCCAAAGCCCTAAAATATTCCAAAGCATTTCTAAATCAAAAATTATCCAAATCATTCAAGATCATGGCTCCTAGCGTCAAAAAGGACAACGAAGAGTAACCTCAACCTCTCTAGATCCAATTGATATGCAAATTTGTCAATGGCTTTATAGTCACGTAGCAGTTGAACGGTGGAATAAAATGAAGGAATCAAGATTTCTAGAAGGATCGTTTGTGGTTTACCTTGAATTCAATGCATATGAAATTCAAGATTTGGAAAGAAGAAGTTGTTTGGAATCGCTATTAGACTACAACCAGAACAAGGTAAAAATTAATCACACTATGGTGAAATTATTTCTTTCTAATCTCAATTTAGATTACCAAACTCCATGGAACAGAGATAATTGTGTTTATAGTCTAGTTTGTGGACGACAAGTATTTTTCTCTTTAGCAAGAATAGGACACATATTTCACACTCCGATAGATGGAATACCATTGGAAGACTTGAATTTTGATATCAATATTCGAGACGAGATAAGCCATCTTTTCCTTGAAGATAATATGAGAGAATTGAAATCTATTTCACTACGACCGACAGCAAGAATTTTGCATTGTGCCTTAATGAAAACAATACTACCAAGAACGGGATCATATGAATAGGTGTACCCAGAGAACTATATAGCATTGTACGCTATACATGGAAATGTTCAAATAAATTGGACGAAAATTATTCTTGATGAACTTCTAGTCTTTAATAAAGGGAAACAAAATATAATCTACTACGGAGAATACATTATGAGATTGCTTATGGACCTTCAAGTGCCAATACCCGACTCGGATACTTCAACTATAAAAAATCTTAATAGTCTGACGATAAGCCTTATGAAATTACCCCCAAGACCCCTCTGTATCATGACATTCCAAGAGTGGAAAAATCATCCCTAAGAACATCAAGAAGAAGCACCACCGCAAAGACAAGCCGATGAAATTTGAACCACTACACCTTCCCGAGGAACACGTGAAGCAATCAATCTTATAGCTTGCAATTAAGTGATATTAGATTCACATGTCAGACTCCTCGACAAGAAAATTGATAAGAATTTCAGTAAGATAAAGAGCTTCTTTTGCAAATTATGGGAAGCTATCTATTGCACCGCTAGTTCATCTACCTCATCCGGATAACAACCAGCACCGGAATTTACGTGGACAACATCGGATGAGGAAACAGATAGTGACATGGACAAAGGTAAAGGGAAAAGGCCAATGATTCCCGAAGATGACAAAGAAGAAGAATCCGATGAATGATAGGAAAAATGGAAGTGAAAATTTGATTTTTTGGTAAGTTTTCTTTTGTGAAAAACTACGATATGCTTTATGATGTTATATCTGTGATATTATGACCAAACATTTTTGCTTTCGTGATGTTTATATTCATAAAACAATGTATGTAATGTGTGATGTTCGTGAATGTTTATATGATGATGTTTATGTTCATATTTGTAATGATTCATAATGTATCATTCTACAAATATTCATTAGTACTCTATGATTATTGAATTAAGTATTCATTTTCATCGATGACAATAGGGGAGAAATCTGTGTACTAAACTTTTCATGCAGGAATAGAAAAGTCGCCACACATTCGGGGGAGGAATATGTAATCTAAGTTATATATTTCCATACATGAAGAATCGTCAAAATTGGTTGTCATCGATCAAAAAGGGAGAGAATGTTGAATCATGAATTTTGATTCATGAAAAACTTCAACGATCAAAGCAATAAAAAGAGAAAGTTATAAACACGTGGTGAGCTTCAAAGGAAACTAGACTTCAAACCCGAGTACGTTATAAAAAACTTTATTGTTTGAGTCGTAGTTATAGTTTATAATTGTTAAAATCACTCCTTGAGTAGTTTACACATACTATACAAAAAATTTAAAATATATATACAAAATAGTGTGCACAAGTGCTCACTGTGCAAAAAAGCATAGTTCAGTCGACTGGACTGATTTCACCAGTCGACTGAATCTGTGTTCTTTGCACAGACATGCACACATGCACACCACTTTGAATATTCAGTCAACTAGATATTTTTGACCAATCGACCGACCGTAAGAAGCTGCCATATTTCCTGAAGGGTTGCTTCTCTTTGCGAAGAGTAACGATCCAATTCGAAGAGTTACGGATGCAAATCTTGATTGAAGCTCTTCGTGAACAGTAGCAACCTTATATACTATATATATATATATATAAATCCATGATTTTATTAATCCAATTTACTTCAATCTATTCTATTCTCTGATCTTTATTTCTTGACTATATTTCTGCATTCTAAAAGCTTTCTAATCAAAGATATATTGCTTGAATCTCAAAGTTAATTATTATATACTTCGATTCAAAGCAATATCTTCCTTTCTAATCTTCACACATAATATATACCTGAGGATTTAATTATAAGAAGGGTGTACTATCAAAGACAAATCAATGTTATCAAGAACATAAAGCGTCAACAACTTTATCGAAATTGTAGAAGTCCTATTAGGTTGTATCAGGTGGAAAAATCCTCTTCCGCTGCTGAGGCAGAAAAATCCTGTTCAGCTGCTCAGGTGTTGTATACATATTCCTTCCGGTTAAGTGAGGGGTTATTGAGAGAAATTCCATAGGGAAGTCTGGGACTAGACGTAGAATGAGAAGATCGAACCAGTATAAAAACTCCTAGTGTGTTTATTCTTATTTACTTTACTATTATTATCTGTTTTCGCATTTAGATTATAATACATTCCATATTACATGATCCTAAGTGTTACCTATACGGCATACGCACTTTCACATTCCAATTTTGGATTATGCGTCACTCCAACAAGATACCGGATTGGAGGGGCTTCAAAGTGCTTTAGACCTAGGCAAGCCAATTCCTTCAAGTATGGCCGATATAACTGATTGGTCGGGCGGTTTTCTTATGCATACACACACTTCATGTAATTACAGAATTTCCAATAATATATTCATCTATAAAGAATACTAATTATGTTTCTCTTTTTATTTCACAGATATGATGTCGAGGTAAGATTCTATGCTTAGAAGCCTTCGCTCCACGCGCTGTTTATCCAACTCATATTTTGAGTCTCATAGGCGTGGGGCTGAAAGAGACCGCGATCGCGGTTAATCCAGTCAGGAGAGGAAGCATTATGAAAGGGAAATGGATAGACAGAGAATATTGGTGTCGCTCCCGGTCACGTTCTTCGCCACCTCAAGTTCCAGCACAACCCTCTGGTTTTGGTAAACAACCCATGGAACCTTCGCGTCAAATACCACCTTCTCAAGTGCCAAGGCCCGATCCACAGCGCCAGAGGACAAAAACCGAAACTCCTGTTGTCACTGAACAATCCATCACAGAGCCCATAGAGGAGGAAGAGATTAGAATCTCCAAGCTAAAAAAGGATTTACTAAATATTTTCTTTGATGGCTTCATTTTTCACCCACGCTTAAAGAGAATTCCTATCGAGGCAGAATAAACAATGCACGACTACATTCATGATGTCTATGGCCAATATCGAGAATGAATGAAGACTGCGAACAAAGTATCAGCGGTGCCCTTTGAGCAGGTGAAGACAATCGAAAAATTAGGGACCGATCTCACTCAGAAGGACCGCATAATCTAGGTGCTTAACGATGAGAATTATTCCACGAGAAATTCAAAGACAGAGGCCAATAAAAGGGCCGATGAGACAACTCGAAGGATGGAAGAAATGTGGAGAACACACTTAGCCCTGGTTGAGGAGATGAGACATCAGGCCACCACAGTTATGGCCGAAAGAGACGGGGCGCTTAAAGAGCTGGAATGGCTTAAAGCCAAAATTGCTGAAATCATCAAAGAGAAAGACGATGCAAGCAAAGCTGCCCAGGAAGCATGTGAATAGGCTATGGTGCTTAGGGATGAAAGGGATGCGGCAATGCTCAAAATTCAGGAAGTCGAAGCCAGGGTTGAGAATGAAATGAAAGCGGCGGAGACCAGGTTGGAAGTTGACATCGAAGATCTTCTTATCACATACAATGCTAACATCCTGAAGCATCGAAATCGAATTTGGCTCAAAAACTATCCACTACACAGATACAATGCTTGGCGCCGCATGGTGGAAGATGAAAAAGGAGAGCACTAAGATGAATCCATTGATGAATTTGAACTAGAGAAGAGGGTGTTAAACGAGGATGAGAGAAGTGTTCTCCATGGCATCACTATAACATATGAAAACTAGAGACTCGGTACTCAGCATCTGGAGATTGGAGAGGGTTCTAGTGTTGAGTACCATGATGCGGTTTCGAAATTCTTATGCCATCCCTGTCCGAATCTACTCTTGCGGTCGATCCATAATTTGTGCATGTGTACAATCCTGATCAACCGCATTTGTCTCCAGCTCGTGAGCATGTCTCCAAAGTTGCTTCGCCACCCGTGTGCCAATCTGAGGAAGGTATTCTGAACATTTCTTGCACTTATTCATTGTCAGGAGTGTTGCTTAAAGTAATCATTAATATTTTTTTCTTTGTCTCTATTCAGTGATGGGAGCTGCATCAGCCGTGCCCCCCGCAACCCAAGAGCCACATCACGAGTAGGAGGCCCTCATAACAGAAGCGACCACCACAACCGCCACTGACCCAACCGATAGAGCACAGGGGAGCAGTTTTACTTTCGATGAATAGATGATGGAGGAACTTCTTGGTCATCAAATTGACCCTTTTGTCGACCCTGCTATTTGTCGTGGGTGGAGACGCACCTATGATCAGCTCCTCGGGCCCAACTGCTAGTATCCCCGAAGATGCCCAAACGATCCATAAAGAGGATATAATAGCTGAGATCAACGACGAGATGGAGGCGGCCGCGCAGGCCAGTGGAATTGGAGGTAGGATGGTGGGCCCTGGTCCCGCCCCTCTGCGAATGATTTCTCTAGGAGGCACGATCATCGACACCGGTGTGCCTCCCTTGCCTACCAAGATTGATCCTATCCTACCAACTCCAGCCTCAGAAACTACTCCAATTCATGAGAGTTCGGAGGAAGAGGTTATCATAATTCCCCCGGCTGGAGATCTACCTCCAAAAAGCAAGGGCTCGAAGAGGCATCCGAGCGGTAGCTCCAGTGGGTCAACGCCAAAGAAGAAGAAGAAGAAAACGAGAGAATAGACATGTCTTCTTTTCTCATTTTTGGTAGACAGATAGGAATTTCTTTCTGTTTCCTATAGGTCGTGTATAGATGCGAGTTCGGCCCCTGCTAGTACGATTACGTAGAATATTTTCGTACTTATCATTCTTTTTCAAAGGATAGTTGAAATAAAATTCCATTTTGTCTTCAGCACAGTTTTGCGTTTATTTGCTTAAATATTTCAGCGTTCGAAATTCCATTCAATGTACCTGTGAAGTTTTAGTCTTCGAATCGGACCTGAGTTTAGCCACTAAGTCTTGAAGCCATGGCTTCAGGCCATGGTTGAACATTAAATCGAATTCCAATACTGCAATGTCTCGATTAGTAGCTGATACTTAAGTTCTTCCCTCGGTCCTTGGGATAAATTGAAAGGATTGGTCGGCAATCGCTTTTCGCCTTTAATACATCGAGCTTAACTCTATTGAAACAAGGCTGAAATAAGATGAGTTCGGGTGGTCGAATCACACTCGCTCATCTATCGGTGATTGCATCCACACTTTGGGGATTGTACTTATATGCTGGCGATCGGTCAGCCCGCTTAAGGTTTGGAGCTATGTCCACGCTCTGGGGACTTAAGCTATTTTACAGGCGGTCAGTCACATCCGTTTGATATTTATAATTTTGTCCGCACTTTAGGGACTCAAATTGATTCGTGGGTGGTCAATCATACCCGATTTGGGTTTATATTCCGGTCTGCACGCCGGGGACTCGAAGTTGTCTTACGGGTGGTCATTTCACACCCGATTTGTGTTTATACTCCAATCTGCACTCTAGGGACTTAGAATTAGACAATGGATGGTTGGTTACACCCATTTTGATGTTTATACTCCAGTTCGCACTTTAGGAATCTTAAGTTGGTTAACAGACGGTCGATCACATTTGTTGTAAGTTTAGGATTTCGTTCGCACTCCCGGAACGATAGTTTTATCAGGATCGTGGATGGTCGGATCACATCCACCTTGAGTTAACAAGCAAGGTCTTTCGATAGGCAGGTCCATCCACGTCGAACTTGGTTTAAATATGGGCGAAGTCGTTAGGTGGACGGATGCACCCTCTTCGAGCCTGCATTTGTAAGTTTATACTCAAGCTCGCACTCTAGGAATCTGGAGTTAGTCAGAGGATTGTCATGTATCAATCCTTTCTTGGCTTAAGTGTGATGACTTACCCTCGAGCTTGGGTTTCACTTAGCGAGTGACCGATCGTGTCACGGTCTATCTCTTCTTGAATAAGTCCCACTATATAGTGGAACTCAACTCTCTATGCTTTATGATGGTTGTATGATGCATTTCAAAAATCACTGCTCTGGCTCAAAGAGATTGCATTTTATTGCTGGAAAAAGAAAATACGACAAAGTCAGCTGCCATATTACAAATTCAAATTTCGAAGTGCATAAACAAATTGTAAATGAAAAGCAGACTGCACGAACAAATAAAGCCTGTTATGTGTAGTACTGATGAAGACTTTCGCTGTCCCAGCCTCTCGATAGTGTGAGAACGATCGATACTTTAAATGTGTCATCTTCGAGTCTTCGTCCAATAACATACGGCCCTTACCACGTTGGTTTCATATGTGAAGGAAATGGGTAAATTCTCTTAAGGATGAGACCGCCGAGTTCAAAGGTTCGGGGTCGAACCTTGACATTGTACAATCGAACGACTCAACTTCAGTATGCGGTTGCCCTCAGATCAGCCTCTTCTCACTTCTCATCCAATAAGTCAAGAGATTCCGCAAGTAATATAGCATTCGTCTTCGGATCATAATATGTCACACAATGAGAAGGTACATCCATCTCGACTGGAATAACGGTTTCTGAACCGTAGAAAGGAGAAAATGGAGTATGGCCAGTCGCGGACTTGTGGGTTGTCCGTTAAGCTCATAGGGCCATAGGAAGTTCATCGAGCCATTTTCCCCCATCCCTTTCCGGTCGTTTTTTTAGAATCAACTTTATAACTTTATTAACAGCTTCAACCTGTCCATTCGCTTAAGGGTGTGCAACTACAAAGAATTTCTTCTGGATGCGGAATCGTTGATAATAATCCTTAAATTCAACACTATTGAGTTGGGCTCTGTTGTCAATGAAGATGGTATGCAGGAGACCAAATCGACGGATAATGTTGTGTACCACAAAATTAATTACTTTCTTCATTGTGTTAGTAGCAAGGGGCTTATCTTCCGCCCAATTGGTAAAGTAATCAACTGCAACAATGGCATACTTCGCACCACCTTTAGCTAAAGGTAGAGAACCAATAATGTGGATGCCTCATACAACGAACGGCTATGGGCTGACCATCTGAATTATTTCAATGGGCTGCGCACTTGGAATCCGGGCATGTTTCCAACATTTGTCACATTTTCTAGCATAATCTGATGCGTCGCGATTTACAGTCGGCCAATAGTATGCATACCTGAGCACTTTCTTGGCAAGAGCTTGCCTCCTAATGTGATCGCCACATTCTCCCTCATATACATCATGCAATACTCGTTTGATTTCATCGTGGGCGATACACCGGCGTGAAGGAATAGAGTATCCTCTCCTACACATGATTCCATTTTGAATGGTGAACCGCAAAGCCTTTCGAAGAGCATGTCTTTTTTCATTCCTACGCACTAGCAGGGTCCCATGCTTGAGATAATTTTTGAATAGAGTCATCCGTGACTCCTTATCGAGAATAACTTCAAATACCCAGTTTGTCTCCACTTGATCAATGCTTGGGGAAGATAATATCTCCATGGGAATGAGTCTCATTTGCTGCACCGCATCGGTATTGGCCAACTTAGCGAAAGAATCGGCTTTCTGATTGTGTTCTCGGGTATACATAGATGGCGTAATAATTGAACTCATTCAATATTTCCTGAATCCGAGCAATATAAGCAGCCAACCTTTGGTCTTTGGCCTGGTGTTCCCCCCGAACTTGGCACATGACTAATTGTGAATCGCATTAAATCTCCACAACAACAATTCTTAAATCTCTAGCGAGCCTTATTCCGATGAGCAGGACTTCGTATTCGACCTCGTTGTTGGTTGCGCGAAAATCGAACTTTAAAGCATAGCATGTATCAGGATTTTCAAATACAACTCCGGCACTTGAGCAACGGTCATTTGGTGCACCATCAGTATGTAGCTTCCAGATATATTTGGGAGATT
This sequence comes from Allium cepa, assembly GCA_030765085.1. Lineage (NCBI taxonomy): Eukaryota > Viridiplantae > Streptophyta > Magnoliopsida > Asparagales > Amaryllidaceae > Allium > Allium cepa. The sequence goes on from CM060943.1 coordinate 439,731,809, forward strand.
CACTGGTTTCGGGCAATTCCTCCGGGATAGTGAATTCGGTGATGAAATCTACCAGAACTTGTCCTTGAATAGCTCGCCTTGGAATGTAAGTGATGTCGATCTAACTCGGCTAGATATTCTACTTGATTAACCTTCCAGGCATCTTAGGCCGCGTATGGACCTGTTGTAATGGCTGGTCGGTGTATACAGTGATAGGATGAGCTTGAAAATTAGGATGGAGCTTCCTCGAGGAAATAACAAGACAACAAGCCAACTTTTCCAGCTTCGGATAATTTCTCTCTGCTCCGGTTAGTCGTTTACTGATGTAATATACTGGTCGTCGTATCTGGTCCTCCTCCCGAATTAAGGCGGCACTAATTGCGCTTTCTGACACCGCTAAATAGATGTACAATCTCTCATAATCAATAGGGTTTGACAGAATGAGTGGTGTGGACAGGTGTTGAACCAGTGCTCTGAATGCGCCATCGCATTCCATAGTCCATTCAAATTTCTATTTCCCTTTTTCGATCCGATCGAAAAGGGAATGCATTTTTCGGTGGATTTTGAAATGAACCTTCTCAGTGCTGCTACTTTCTCATTGAGGCTCTAGACTTGCTTTATAGTTCTTGGAGTCTCAAGATTTTTGATTGCCCAGATCTACTAAGGATTCGCTTCAATTCCTCGAGCATTGACAATGAATCCAAGTAATTTTCCAGAAGCAACCCTAAAGTGACACTTAAACGGATTGAGTTTCATTCTGTATTCTCGGAGGATATTGAATATCATTTCTAGGCTCTCATATGATCGGCAGAGAATCGTGATTTTACATGCATGTCATCTACATATACCTCCATGGTTTTTCCAATCAAGTTGGCAAACATTCAATTAACTAGCCGTTGGTAGGTTGCTCCGACGTTCTTTAGTCCAAACGGCATGACTTTGTAGTAGTAAAGTCCTAGATCGGTGACGAATCTGGTATGCTCTTGATCGAGCAAGTGCATGGGTATGTGGTTGTAGCCAGAAACGCATCCACGAAGCATAAGAGTTCATGTCCAACCGTTGAATCTACGAGCTGATCGATTCGGAGAAGTGGAAAACTTTCTTTAGGGCAAGCTTTATTCAAGTCTGAGTAGTCAACGCATGTTCTCCATTTTCCGTTAGGTTTTTTACGAGTATAGGATTGTATACACATTTCGGATATAACGCATCTCGGATAAACCCATTCGACCTGAGTTTATTTACCTCTTCCTTAAGGGTGACAGATCTTTTTGAATCCATACCACGTCTTTTTCGCTTGAACGGAACATGCCGTCGGTCGATATTCAATGTGTGGATCGCGATGTCTGGGGAGATCCCATATGTCAAAATGTGTCTAGGCAAACACGTCGAGGTTTACCCGGAGAAATTCAACCGATTCCCCTTTCATCTGTTGGCTTAGCTGAGATCTGATCTTTATCATTTTAGAATCGTCATTATCATCGATCTAAACATCTATCATCAGCTCTGTCGGGAAGCCTGACTGTCTTTGACTTCATTTTTATTTTTGGTATCTCTCGGGTCAAGATCTCTTGGGAATTGGTTGGGTTGCCCGGGCCTTGGCCCAGGCGTTAGCTGTCAATTTTCCGCAAAGCAGACTTGGAGAGATTCCTCTAAGCCCTTTCGCTTTTCTTTTTGCTGCACCTCCCTCAACTCATCTACATAATAGGCTCATCCAGGATTATGGTCTCCTTGAATGACACCAACTCCATTGTCGGTAGGGAATTTCAAAGTTAGGCACCAAGGGCGATAGTAGCCCTGAACTCAACTAGGGTCGGTCGATCCAAGAAAGTATTATATGGCGAGTCTATATCCAATACAACAAACTGTAATATCCAGACTCTTTGGCATTCTCCAACTCCAATTCCATTGGTAGCTCCACCATCCCAGTGGTTATAGTCGCACTTCCATTGAAGCCGTGAATACGGGACTGACAAGGCTTCAAATCTTTTGCTTCCATCTTCATCTGATCATAAGCTCGCTTAAACAGTATGCTCGCCGAACTTCTATTGTCCATTAAGATCCTCTTTATCCAAGCAAGACCTATTTGAGCTGAAATAACAAGTGGATCAATGGTTGGGGCTTCGACTCTGTCGGCATCCCTGTTTAGAATTACGATGTCGTCTGTCATCGTCTTCTGTTGCTTGGCCAAAGCCCCGTTTTCCAAATTACTCCAACATTCGAAGCTCGCATGCCTAATAGAGCTGGAAAACAACTCCATTTCCCTCCAACTCCGATCTGCTGGATGAGGACCACCACTAACAGTATTAATCACTAACCTTCCGCCGGTATGAACGAATTTCTACGATCTAGCCTGATTTGATATTAGGTTTTGATTCGATGGTCCCGCCCCTCCAGAATGTGGCACCCGAACAAACTGCTCCAACTTTCTTTCTCGGATCAACTTCTCGATAATATCATGTAAATGATGACATTTGTTCGTGTTGTGGCCATAATTATCATGAAATCTACAAAATTCACCATTTGAATCTTTTTTCTGACGATTGCTTCGGAGCAAGTTTCTTGTATTTAATAGTATTGCAAGTCTACAAATACACATTTTTCAGAGATGCATTTAAGGGAGTTTAAGTGTCAAACATAGGATCCCTACGTCGCAGTCTATGATTCTGATCCCGTTTCCTGTTTTGATTTACATTACCTTTCTGTTGGTTCTATTTATTTTATATGTTTAACTGCATCTTTTCGGAACTTTCCTCGGTTTGTTTAACAACGACGTTCCTTTGGATTCCTTCCGCACTGGGCCCTGTGTTATCCTTTTTCCTAGATTGTTTCGCATCCTCTCTTCTCAAGAATTGAGCTGCCTTGGAATAGAAAAGGTCCAATGACACATGGAGTTTTCTGGACAATCATTTGCCGAATTCGAAATCGAGATCGATCCCAGTGCCATCAGAATGGAGTTGTCATTGGGATTAATAATCTCAACGCATGTAGCATGAAACCTCTCCAGGTAATGTTTAAGTGTCTCTCCAAGAGCTTGAGTGACACTGGACAAGGTATTAACATCTTTGGGCCTTGTGACATGCATGCGAAACTGTTCAACAAAATTCATTACCAACAGGTTAAAACATGAGATAGATCGAGGTGGTAAGCGAGTAAGCCACATAATTGCGATGTCCCTAGGAAGATCAAGAAACTTCGGCATTTGACTGCATCATCAGTCCATGCGGCATTCATTAACCTTTCGTGCTTTAAAATGTATTAGTTAGGGTCGGAGCTCCCTTCATAAATGGTAGAGTTGGCACTCTAAATCGCCGAGAAGGTTCAGCGTAGAGGATATCATCGGTGAAAGGGGTATGACTCCGGGAGATTCCCCAGTCGTCATTGGTGAGGTCCTGACTTTCAGGATTATCTGACAGATCATTGTTGGGATGTTTGGCATCTGGACATTTTAGGCATGTTGAGCCAAGGTGTGGTCGGGTTCCACTATGCAACGATCGATCGGTCATGGTCGACGGTCCATATCTCGCCTCCTTGGTTCTAGGTTTTCAGGAACGTAGGGCTCAAGAATATACACACGTTGGTGACTGTTTGGACCCGTTCAGTTTCGAGCATCAGCTCCCAACTCAATAGCAGCAGCGACAGCGCAGTTGTCAGTAGTATGATAAGGAACAGTACCTCCTCAGGAGGAGGGTCCGGTCTGATGGCTAGTTGAAGGACCAGCTCTCGGTTGCCCAATACTCAATGTACGTTGATGTTCGGTAGCTTGTGTATACTTCCATCCAGCCTGGGCGTGTAGATTTATGATTGTAATTAGAGGAAGCTGCACTTTCAGTAGATGAATAGGAAGCCTGATCCCTCCTGGATCTCCTTCGCCTTTCATGGTTCAGTCGATTGGTCAACTCCGTGGTGGCACTGAGTTGCTGAGTAAGCTACTGGCGGCTATGAGTCAGCTCTTGCATCAGTAATTAGATCCTTGGTGACAGAGCCTTGCAGATCTGAAGGTCCAACGGCATTTTGGTCAGTAGGAGGGAGTTGCATGGGGTTCTGTCTATCCCGTCCTTCTGGATCTACAGGTGTTGAAGTAGTCCTAGTGTTAACCATGGTGTATATCAAAGTTCTCGTTTAGACTTGGTACAAATCTGAATAAGACGAAATAACTTTTAGGCTTAAAATCTGGATCTCCACCTTATATTCTTGCTATTTGATATTGGCAGTAGATCTAAAGAGCAGGAGAAAAGCCGAGTTCAATTCTCAGTGAAAGAACCAAGGTGTTTGTACCAAAATTGGGCCCACACCTTTTGGATGTGTTTGAAGAGATAAAATGAAGAAAGTAAATGTAAACGAAGTAGATCTAATGAACACACCAATCGACGGGTAAGAAAATGCACAGAAACACACAAATTTAGAGTGGTTTGGTGGATTGCCTACATCCACTATGTAATGTTTGATGTTTATTGACTTTCACTTGTTGATTACAAGAATTTACAACAATACAACAGTAGTCTAGAAGTGATTTCGGCAGAGTATTAGCGTAGAGAAGCTAAAAAGTCCATTTTCTCTAGGTCCAGGGTCACTATTTATAGGCGTAGGCTACAAATATCTCACTCAAATCTCAGAAGACTTCTTCACTCATGTGAGTTGGCCACCAAATTGATTTCATGTGATTTCAATTCGATTCGGGAGCGATACGAATGGAATTCGTATTGATCCATAAATGGTCCTTTGGAGCTGAAATTTGTCAGGTGCATTCTTGAGGTCGTAGGCAAGCTCCTTTGAAAATTTTGTGAAGTTTGGGCTTGCAGATCTCGAGTGATGATCGATGCAAGTTTGGATCTCCAATGTTCCAACGAGTTTGGATCTCCAATGTTACAACGAGTTCATTTCAATACTTGTTCTATCGCTCTATTAATTTCCATGTTTGCATGTACTGACCAGATGATGAGGAACTACATCTTAGGATCGGTCCACTTTCATGCCGAGTGATTGAGTCTTCCACTTCCATAGGCTTTGTTCGTATCAATCTAGAGCATTCCTTTTCGTATCGATGCATTCCCATGTTCTTTGTATCGAGCTGAAGCAATCTTTCTCGTATTGTTCCAAATTATCCCATTCGTATCGTTGCCCTCAACCTCACTTTGTATCGATAGGGGACGTTGCCTTGTATTGACCATTTGATGACTCATTCGTATCGATTGTTGATTGATCGATACGAACTATGTGGATGGAATCGACATGAAGCGGCTTTAGTTGATGGGTACGAAACGAAGTACATATGATAAATACGAAACAAAGGAGCAAGGTGGATATGAAGCAATGCAGGCTTGATGGATACAAATTGATGACCTCTTAATGGATACGAAGGAGGTAATTCGAAGGGATGGATATGAAGTTAACCCTTTTTTCATGGATACGAACATGGTAGGTTTTCTTAATTTTAATTGAACAATATCTTGAGCATACAAATTCCATTTGACTTGAAATTTGGAACGCTGACTCTCATAGCTTCTCTTGTCATGTCATATTAATTGTAGCTCGATTTGGACTCGGGTAAATTTTATCAGTATGCATAGCAAGTCTATGTATAACCGATCTTCGAGACGAACTGTCTTTGGTTTCCAGTAAATTTCTTGGTGTCACGGCCTTGCCAAAAGGTGGGATAACAGAGACCTTGAGAAGCTATTTGGCAAGACTTAATGTAGCAGCAGTTGTAGTCGATAAGCTGAATCCATCAATAATCTTAATAATGGTAGTATATAGAGTCACAAGTAAGACCGACTTCAACGTAGCACTAAAAAGGGATCCATAAATGGATCTTACGGAATTATTTCATAAACCTAGAGATATTTGTGTTAAGAAGACACTAAAGGAGAGGATGTCGAATTTGATGTTGTGAATAACAGAGGACAAAGGAAAGAGAAGAACTGATGATGACTTCGGGGAACTGAAACATCAAGGGAGAGAGCCAAAATTATCCTCCTATACTGATTTAATATTAAACCAAGAGAAGATATGTAACGACCCACCTTTATATCCATATTGCCCAAGAATTGTACAAGTACCATTGTCAAGTAATATAGAGAATAAGGTTGGATAGGAGCGACCATCTGTATCTATTTCCTTGCGCTAACACTATGACGTTATGCTATATATAGATGTAAATAGTCTCAGCACAAAGCAATAAATATGCAGGATCAATTAGAACAGATTAATATACAACACAGAATCACATGTAGTAATGGTTATAACACCAAATATCTCTCTATAGTATGAGTCTACAAAAAGGGAAATACTAGACTCACTTATACAAACATATACATACATAGACTATGATAGATCTCAAAATATACGTGGCTACATGAGCTTACATTATAAAAAAACATACAATAATAATATAGGCTAGACTCGAATGATACGTCGAACTATAAGTAATATCATATAAAACTTCTTAACCTAGCCAACATCCAAGGTCACCGAATCCTATACCTGTCAAATCCCGGTTTGACCTGAATATTATAAAAATAATAAACGGATCAGACTATCTCTAAATATTGAAAAGGTAAGATCACATATGAGCATGCATAAACATTAAAGATATAGAAATCCATATAGTGGAAATCTTTCCGCCTTTTGACCAGGCAATATATGGATAAACCTATGCAGTTAATGCGCTCGGTAGATTCAAAGCGGTGGAGATGCAAAAAGTCATAGCGGGAATACAACGAGGATATAGCGGGATATAGCGGATGGCTCTAAAATAGTATATAAAAGTCGTACTTAATGTTTTTACAAATATATAAATGGTAATTAAATGAAAAATTATCATTCAATTGAATTATAAATAATACATAAATAATTTTAAATAAAAACATGTGCGAATATACTTTAAATAAATTAAAAACTGTTATATAACATAATTGAATTTGGTAGAATATTAGAGTATTTTCATTTCTGAAAATATATTAAAAATTAAATCAAATAAATTAGTTTCATAATTTTAAAATGTATAAATGCAAATTTTCAATTCATTTTATTAGAAAAGATATAGCGGGAATAGCGGAATATAGCGGAAATAATGGGATATAGCAGAAATAGCGGGGATTAAAGTGGAAAGGCTATATTTTGGGGCTATATGGAAAAATCGTAGTGGTAGAAATCCGCTATGAGATATAGTGGGGTTGTAGCGGGGTAATAGCGGGGCATTAACTACACAGGGATAAACACGATAAGTCAAATTTCAAAGTTATCAATACAAGACGCCTGGAGAAATGACCACGAAGCCCAAAATCCAAACATGTCCAAGATTGCAAGGCAAATCCCAAACCAACCCAAGACCAAAGAACCAAAACCCCACTTAAGTAGTGGGTCAGTAGCGACACAAACCCTAGGTACCGATCCAAGAATTCACCCCCAATATTCGTTGATTTGCTGCCTACATGCCCAACATGATGCTAGAAGCCTATATTAAGTGGATTTTTATTGATTTGATGCAATTCTCTATCGATCCCCATGAAATCTTGAATCAGCAATCTGTTCTTCCATAGCTCCATCATTTGGGCTCTAAAACAAGCTAACATTGGTGCAAACAACTATGGAATCATGAAGCTAACCACAAGACGAGCCAAATCGAAGAGTTCAAGATGACCAGATTGGTAATCTTACTGGGTCGTATAGACCCAAACCCTTGAAGTCGTACTGATTCAAGCCCTTGCAGTCATACTGACCCATATAAGTTGATGAGGTGGCACCCTACTTTGGTGGAGAAACAGTCTAAGACATGGAAAACTATGTGTAGATCTTTTTGGCGAGATTTTAGGCCTCTTATCTTTATGAATAGAGGGTAGGGCTCATTTTCAGGATCTTTTTCCTTTTGCACTCCTTTCTCTAATTTTTTTGTAATCTCTGTCCTAGTTGTACCGACCCGTGAGAACTTCTTCCCTCAATTCAGAATATAAGCAATAAAAATCATTAAGTGGACGTAGGTCAGAGCATGCTAAAACACTATAAATCTTGTATATTCTATTTCTACTCATTTTTATTCACTTTTTATTCTCTATTCAATCTAGTAGGTGTTTGTGTCATTTTTGGTTCAAACAATTTGGTGCTTTCATCGAAAACCATTAAATTCATCGATTTAAGATTAGGAAAAGTTCAAAACGACAAGACAATCAACTACGAGGACTATTGTTGTAGGAAATCAACAAGGGGGCAGCTAAGAGGCGCCCATAGGAGCTAAACCCCTATTAATCTACATAACAAGGGATAGATGGAAACAATGATGAATGGATTGCAGGATAGGTTATTGCTCGCCAGGAAGAGATAATGGAGAATTTCTTCAGGAGAATAGGACAGATGGGAACAACCGGAATTGCTACAAATCAGAATCAAAGACTAGAAGGCAGGGTGCAGGAAACTAGAAATGGAGTAGAATAACCCAAGACAAACCCCAAGACATAAGCATGGGTCGTACCGACCCACAGGCAGGAGTCAGTACTGACCCATAGGCACAGGTTGGTACCAACCCACAAAGGCTCGGGGACATGGGTCTTTCTGGCCTAGGAAGGAATGATATGCATCTTGGAGATGGTGTGGGGCGTATAATTGTGAATCGGAATGCAAAAGCACGACCGAAGGAGTATATACTGGAATTCCCTCGTAGAGTCGGGGGCAGGCTAAGAATGCAAACTTGAGACTTCCATTGGATGAAAATCCCATGATTAGGATGGATTGGTGTTAGGTTTGATTACTTTACCTTGACTTTAAATAAATGAAGTAATATAACCTTAGGCCGCCGAGACATGTACGGGATCCCGAACAGTCCCTAGACATGCTCTGAGTCGGATGCATGAGATGACTATTTAGGACAATAATAACCCTAGACCACTTAGACATGCACAAAAACTAGATTGGTCCTTAGTCATGCTCTAATTCGGATGTTCGAGGTGATTGCTTGGGATAATAATAACCTCGAATCGCTTACACGTTTACAAGACCTAGCTTGGTCCTTAGGCATGCTTTGGGTTCGATGTCTTGGATGAATGCTTGGGATTTTTGCTTGTTTAATTTTTGAAAAATCCACATTGAATATGATGACTAATATTGATCGCTTCAAAATCATGTCCGAAGAGACGGGACCAGTGTGCAAGTCTCCTCATCGGAGTACGAATGGATGGACCTGTACGATATTAATAAATATAAAGTCACATTCGGAGAGGCAAGACTGTAGGGAAAGGAGAAAGTCTGCTCGTCGAAGAGTGAACAGATGGATTTGTACGATATTGATCACTTTAAGTCCTTGTTAGAGAGTAAGGACCGGAGTGCAAGAAGCAAGTCACCTTACTAGAGTAAATGGGTTTGCTTGTCGTTGAGTCCCCTCGTCGGAGAGTGAGTGGATTAGGCTCGACAAGGGTTTGGACATACCATGGATTTGGATTGCTTTATGTCTTGTCTAGAGAGATAGTGCTGGAGTGTAGGAAGTAAGTCGCTTCACTGGAGCATGGGCGGATGGGTTTGTTTATCGTTGAGTCCCCTCGTTGAAGAACGAGTGATTAGGCTTAGCAAGGGTACGAAGGGACCATGGATTTGATTATCGACCTTGAAAGACCATGGATTTGATTAACGATCCAGAGAGATCACGGATTTAAATATCGGCCCAAAACGACCACAAATTTGATTAATGATCTGGGGAGATCGTGGATTTAACTATAAGCCCTAAACAACCACAAATTTGATTAACGATCCCAAGAAGATGCGGATTTAGCTATTATCCTAGAAAGGCTATGAATTTGATTAACAATTCAAAGAGATAACGAATTTAACTATCGACCCTGAATGGCCATATATTTGATTAATGGTCTGGAGAGATCGCGGATTTAACTATTGGTTCTGAATGGCTACGAATTTGATTAACGATCCATTGAGATGTGCATTAAACTAAATATAAAATGATGCAGAAAGATCGAACCTAAGAATGAAAGTAGATTTGATTTTTATAAAAAGATTTGAATGCCTTGTAATTAGAATAGTATTGACAAATGCTGAATGAAAATGGGACGATTTTGACATGTGATGTAATAACTCTAAATGAAAATGGGACGATTTTGACATGTGATGTAATAACTCTAAAAGGAATCGGAATTTTGATTATGTATGGACAATATTTAGGCAGAATCTAGAGACTTAGGCTATGATGGATCTAGAACGACCCATGATTGACAAGAAAATCCAAATGAACAAGATGATTCGTAATGGCTTGATGGGATGATAACCAGGAAATTCAACTACTAACTGCTCGACAACACCAACATTTGTTCTTGAGCAAAACGCACCTTCAATTCACAAGGCGTGCTTTGGGGGAAAGTGTTATCCCGCTTTTTGACTAAGCAGTATACGAAAAACTTGACGAGTCAAACTATAAAGTTATTATGGCAAGACATCCGGAGAGACGACCGCGAAGCCCAAAAACCAAACACATCCAAGGTTAAAAGGCAAATGTCAAACTAACCCAAGATCAGGGAACCAAAAACCCACCTAAGTGGTAGGTCAGTACCGACCTAATTCCCTGGGTCAATAATGATATAGGAATTCACCACCATATTCGCCATCTTCTGCCTACATATCTTACATAATGCTACAAGCCTATACCAGATGTTGTTTTGTTGATTCGATGCAATTCTCCATCGATCTCCATAAACTCTTGAATCGGCAACTCTGTTCTTCCATGACTCTATCATTTGGACTCTAAAATAAGCTAACATTGGTGCAAACAACTATGGAATCATGTGGTTCAACCATAAGACGAGACAAAGCGAAGAGTTCAAGATGACTAGATTGGCAATCTTACGAAGCCGTACCGACCCAACCCCTTGAAGTCGTACAGACCCGTATAAGTTGATAAGGTGGTGTCCTACATTGGTGGAAAAATAGTCTAAGGCATGGAAAATTATATGGAGATCTTCTAGGCGAGATTTTAGGCTTCGTACCTCTATAAATAAAGGGGTAGGGCTCATATTTTAAAATCTTTTGGTACTTGCACTCCTTTCTCTAGTTTCTTGTAATCTCTGTCGTAGTTGTATCGAGCCATAAGAACTTCTGCCCCAAGTCAGAATATAAGCAATAAAAATCATTAAGTGGACGTAAGCTAGAGTACACCAAACCACTATAAATCTTATGTGTTCTATTTCTACTTATTTTTCATTATTTTCATCACTTTTTATTCTCCATTCAATTGATAAGGTGTTTATGCCATTTTTGGATCAAATAGTGAATTACCCTAAACATCATAAGGCATCATAATAAAAACATCTATTAACAAAATTGCATAATACAAAAGGCATAATAAGAACTATATAATATGCCACATGTAATAAAAAAACAACAATACCAAATCCCCATGTCACAAAGTCCTCTCATGCAATCAACGGCAATCATAAAAAATATGGTGATAATGTAACTAAGTTTGAAATCATAGAACCAAAAGAGACTCCATAAAAGCAAGTCAAACTCCAGAAAATATAAGATTGCTTAAAAGCGAGTCAAAACCAAGAGACTAGTATAAAAGCGAGCAATAAATCGTAAAAACATAAAGATAACCACATTGCAAGTCAAAATAAAAGCAAGCCTTTGTAAGCTACAATAATAGATAAGCACTTCACGAGTCAACACAGAAGATAAGCACTTCGCAATTCAAAATAATAGGCATGCATTTCGCGAGTCAACATAGAAGGCGAGCCTGTCGCAAGTCAATACAAAAGCAAGCACTTTGCAAGCTACAACAAGAGACATCGCGAGTCAACACAAAAGACAAGCACTTCGCTAGTTAACACTAAAGGCAAGCAATTCGTAAGCCAACACAAGAGACAAGCACTTTGCACACCATAGTGATTATTTCTGATTGATTAGTGTAATGTACTCTTAATTAGTAATTAAATGAGTATCGTCAAATGTTCCATATCCACTTCGCGACACTTAAATTTTTACTAAAAGATTGTAAATCCCACTCGACAGAAGATATGAGCACGTCGCATGTTAAAGTGATCATACTTGATCGATAAGTGCAATATACTCTTAATTAGTAATTAAATGAGAATCGCTCAATGTCCCACACTTTTCAATACTTATATATTTACTAAAAGACTGTAAATCCCATTCGACTAAAATATTCAATCGAACGAGTCCAAGAATTAACCGATAAAGTAATACAAATGTTCCATACCACTTGTATTGCTAAATCATTTAATTAGGTTTCTCATTCAAGCGAAGGCAGAAATTGCAAGGAAGAAAGGGTTCCAAAAGTCATAAAAATGCCAAAATGGCATATATAGCCCAAGGCCAAGAAAAATAAAGACCAAGACGGGTTTATAGTTTTGAAAGAAATTATTTCAAAATTCACTACATATGAAATGATTTTGATAATACGATATATACATACTTTCAAACATCTCCTTTATAATTCATAAACTCACTTATTACTCGACTATATATATTTAATACTTGATAAAATAACCTATAATCTGATTTGATATCCAAATGTAAGTATCTTTATATATATAGTTATTTCAAAATCCCATTAAAAGGTATTTAGTTTACAAACCATATTCCAAAAGCCACATAGATATACAACCATTTATCTTGTGAAAGCATAGGCTTATATTTCAAAACCATACTTCTACATCCATGATCTATTTCTACTTAAATATATTTAGTATATAATTACTACTTTATAGCCATTTGCAAAATAGATTTAATTGATTTGGAAACAAGTTTGAGATCGGTAAATTATAATAAACTGACTTTATTTGCAAATTAATTGCATTCAAATCATATATATATATATATATATATATATATAATAGATGTACATATTTTTATGAAATTCCAAACCTTTGAATCAAAACGAATCACCAAATTGAATAATCAAATTCAAAAAATCAAAAACTAAAATAGGAGCAAGAATCACAAAACAAAGCAAGGCATCAACTGAGCAAAGTAGAAAGGCAGGGAGGAGGAACAGACACGTGGAGCTCATGCTCTAGGTAAGGACCGGTCGATCGGTCGTAAGCCACCGGTCGACCAGTAGGGAACTGGGGCTCGAGCTCTAGGTTTCATTTCCTCCCCACCAATGATCGATGATTATTCCGGTGCAATTCCAACACTTTCCGGCAACATGAAATTGTAATACGGACCCAAAATACAAGCATGCATTCAACAAGGATTCACTTAGCAATAAAAACATTGAAAAGAGGTAGAAAACTGATTTATATAAGGAGTTTTGATAGAAAATGATTAAACAGGTTTGCGTTCACAAAGACAACAAATCACATTCCAATTCTCAACCATTTAGTTTGAAATTCATAATTATGCAATTAGATATTTAGAGATAGATTGTGTGAGGATTAACTCACCTTTACTTCTTGCAATGTTGCAGCTATAACTTCTACAACATCTTAAAATTAGAGATCAAAAAAATCCTAATAACAATTCATCCAAAACAACAACCAAAAACCTAATTTTAATCTACTGTAAATAAAATACCAAGTCTATATGGGATGTAAATGAGATAGAGATTACTACCCAAGATCAGTAGCTTCCCTAAAAGTTAAATTTTGCTTGAAATTAAAGAAATTGGGTATTTGCTTCTAGGATTCAAAGAGGGAAAGTTTTTACCGACTTTCTTTTTGTTTTACAGTAAGTTATAATGAAAATACAATATATTGCTTAGGATAAATTCTCATCTTAGTTACTTATCATTAGGATTTGGTTTTCATTTTATAGCCCAACACAATAATAAAATACCTCTTTTTAATTTACTTAACTAATGGGGTTCATAAACACAATACCCTTAATGTCCAAAGAGTCAAAACCCCCAATTTCTTTTAACAATTGGATACACTCAACTTAACACTCTTAGCTTCTTCTTAAATAATAAATATAAAGGATTAAAAATTAATATTTCTACTTTTCCACAATCGCAAATTTATTTATAAACTCTAAAATATTCATTCTATATATCGCTTTAATAATATTATATAAATTTTAGAATTCGTATTCCAAAAGAATTCATTATCTTTTAGAAAATAATCACCAATTAAAATTTCTTAATTAAATCTTCAATTTACATCATTTTTTATTTTATTTAAGTAAGTCAAAAATCAGGGTTGTTACAAGATATATCCAAATACTAGGGGATATATCCCCTATCATAAGCCTGCTAGAAAGGAGCACGCAGATCGGGAGAAAAGATCTAGAAAATTTTGCATCTACCATGAGTTAGAAGGATATGAAAAGAATGAGTGGTGGCACCTTTGAGATCAGATTAAAGAACTAGCTCGGAGCAACCAATTGCAATAGTATGTGAGAAACCGAACTACAATGGTGCTGTTAACTAGGTTTTGAACCCAAAAGAATTTAAAGGGAACTAGAACATCTGCAATAAGTCAAAATATTTCAAGTATCGACCAAGAAGACCAGAAGGAAAAGAAGAGAAAGACTAAAGAAGAAAATGCCAAAACAAGCTAAGGCGATGTATCGCTAGCGATCCATTGCCTATGGATCGCTAGTGATCCATAAAGCTTGCTCGTTGATTGTCCATTCCTCTTGCATCATGACCTAACATATTCCTAATAATGCTTGCCAAGTTTCATAGCATGTCATACAATCTAGCTCGAGAAGTGAAAACTCATTGGATTCAAGCTGTTTGACCAAAAGTAGCTAATTTAAAATGGACCTGCAAAACTCATACGAAGTCGTATTGACTTGAAATTTTGGAAGAACATTTAGAAGACATAGAAGAAGGCTTAAAAAGAAGATAATTTGGAGATGATTTGATGGATAGATGGATCACTAGTGACCTATCTAGTGTGGGCCCTACCACCTTAAATTTTTATGGTAGATCCGGACACCCTCTAGAATGTTTCGGAAAAATTTCGTTTGATTTCGTTAAGATTTGAGCGAGTTATGGATAATTCTTCTGGACTAAATGACCCATAAAGATGGATCATCAAACTAACTCCAAAAGAATTGATATCTAGAGAAGGCACTTAAATAGAAGATATGAAGACAACCAAACAAAGAAAAAATATGCTAAGTGGATGGATAGCTAGCGATCCATCCTCTATGGATAGCTAGCGATCCATCCTCTATGGATAGCTAGGATCCATCAAGATAGGTCGGATCGCTCTCAAATTTTCCGAGCTCTTTTGTAGAAGTAAGTAAAGGCTTCTGGTAGAAAAATATGCTAAGTTGATGGATAGCTGGCGATCCATCCCCTATGGATGGCTAGTGATCCATCCCCTATGGGTAGCTAACGATCTACAAAAATGACTCGGATTGGTTTGAGATTTTTGGTGATGACTTGGCATAACAACCGAACTCTTCTGCATTGGACTTTAGGCCCAACGCTCATTTAATTCCTCTATAAATATCCACTTCCCTACAACTAGAGATGGATCTTTTTTAAAGAGAGAGAGAGATGCCATTACTCTACTAGAATTCCTTCACTCTTTCAACTTTCTTCTCCCTCACAACAGTCATCAAGGGGGTTACTATGATTCTCCAGTCAACCCTTGTACTTGTGACTTATTCTAACTCATTGTAACTTAGATCTAAGGATTAAGTAGTTGATATCTAGAAAGATTAAACTAGTATAATCATAATAAAGATTGATTAAAATGGATGTAGGCTAGAGTCAGCCGAACCACCATAAAAATTCTATGTCTCTTTTCTTACTTTTGTTTTTTATTTGCTGTTTATCTAAGACTTATGCTGCTGATTATCTGCACTGGTGCTTTCACACTTGATCCAGGGTGTGGATCCATTTTTGGGTTAACATTTTGGTGCTTTCACTGAGAACAAAGGTAGATCCGAAAACTTGAAGCTTGAATCTACGATTAGGGGAAAATGGAGAGGCCTAACACTAGATCTAAAACCAAAGCAAGTCAACCAAAGCCTAGGGGCAGTCAGGACGTATCATCGAATTCTCACCAATTCAACTGTGTGGCTACAGAAGAAATGGAAAGGATGATGAAGGAGATGAAAGATGGAATCTTGGCTAGACAACAAGAGATGATGGATAGCTTCTCCTAGAAGATGGAACAGCAAAGGATAGCTCGATCTGCATGGAATATGAATCAAACTCCGAGAGATAACAACAAGAGAAGATGGAGCAAGATTAGAACTGGCGAGAATACTGCCTCCACACCAAGAAGAATCGATACTTGGGGGCCACGCTGGAATCAACTATAGGACCCAATGTAGGAAAATCTAGAGTTAGAGCAAAATAAACCGAAATAATGCCAACGCGACTTGAGGGCATGATAGGTTTGGATCTAGGATGAGCTTTAACACCTGGAACGGGTGATGTTGAAGATAAGGTAGCAAATCAAAGTACGAATACATGACCGCATGAGCCAAAACCCGAATCCCACGGTTGGAACAGGGGGCAGGTTTGTCCCCTACTCTTCGCCTTTTTCTTTTTCTGTCTTTTATAATCTCATGCCGCTTACACGTGTACAGGATCCCAAACGGTCCCTAGGCACACTCTGAGTCAGATGCTTGAGATGACTATTTAGGACAATAATAATCTCAGACTGCTTGGACATGTGCTAAACCTAGATTGGTTCCTAGTCACGCTCTGAGTCGGATGTCTGAGATGACTGCTTAGGATGATAATATCAGACCTCTTAGACGTGCACAAAACCTAGATTGGTCCTTTGCTACACTCTGAGTCGGATGTCTGGGATAAACATTTAAGATTTCTACTTATTTAATTTCTTCTTGTTTTCTTTGATTTAATATTTGAATTTTCTAAAATCCATATTTAATGTGATAACTGATTTTGAACATCATAGAATCCCGACCAAAGAAACAGGACTGGAGTGCAAGGTGCAAGTCCCCTTGTCATTGAGAGAGTGGATGGACTTATACGATATTTAACGTCATAGAGTCCCGACCGAAGAGATGGGACCACAGTGAAAGAAGTAAGTTCCCTCATTGGAGAGGGAGTGGATGGGCCTGCTTAATGTCGCTTAACTTAGTAAATAAGCAGATGATCCGGAGAGATCATCCCCCTTAACTTAACAAGTAAAAGATCCATGGAGATCTCCCCTTAACTTAAAACATTAAACGACTCGAAGAGATCATACATTAGACAAAACATTAAACGATCCAGAGAGATCGCACATTAAACTTAGCATCAAACAGTCCGAAGAGATCGCACTTTAACTAAACATTAAATGATCTGTAGGGATCACGCATTAAACTTAAACGATCAGGAGAGATCGAGCCTTAATAAAAGGATTTGAATGCCTTATAAACATAATAAATCGATAAATCATGGATGAACACATGATGATTTCGATATATGATGTGATTCTGATATACGATGTGACTTTGTCATATGATGTGACTTACTCTGAATGAGAAGCAAAAATTCATAGTGGTGTAAATCCAGAATGAACATGGGACAATTAGAGACATGTTATGTAAATGGAGATATATGATGTAATTGAAAACATGTGATTTAATTAGAGATGTGTGATGTAATAAATCCAAATGAAATCATAATAATTGTGATGTGTAGATTATACCTAAGAAAAGTTAGAGTCCTAGGATATAACAGGTTTGGAGCGAATTGTAATTGACCAAAGAATCCAAAGGAACTGAATGGTTTGCCAAGGCTAAAGCCATTGGAAAGCTCAACAATCAAAGACTTGTTACTGGAACTTGTTCTGGAGCAAAGCACACCTTTCATTCAAAAGTCATACTATGGGGGAAAGTCTTCACAGGGTTTTAACCCATTAGAACTCAAAGGGAACTAAAACATCCATAACAAGTTAAAGTATTTCAAGGATCGACCAAGAAGAATAGATGGAAAATAAGAGAAAGACCGAAGAAGAAAAATGCCTAAACAAGTTAACCAGCGATCCATAAAGCTTGTTCATGGATCCTGTATTTCTCCTACATCATGATCTAATATATTCCCTAAATATGCTTGCCCAGTTTCAAAGCATGCCAAACAATCTAGCTCGAGAAGTGAAGACTCACCAGATTCAAGTTGTTTGACTAAAAGCGGCTAACTTAAAATGGACCTACAAACTCATACGAAGCGGAATTGACTTGAAATTTTGGGAGTACATTTAGAATACATGGAAAGCGGCTTAAAAAATAAGAGCATTTGGAGTTGATTTGATGGAACGCTAGCACCCCAACTAGAGTGGGCCTCACCACCTTAAAATTTTATGGTGGGTCCTGACACCCTCTAGAGTGTTTCAGAAATGATTCGTTTGATTTCATTAAGGTTTGAGTGAGTTATGAATGAATTTTCTAGATCGAATGACCCGTGAAGACGGATGATCAAATTAACTCCAAATGACTTAATACTTGGACCAGGCACTTAAATACAAGATAGGAAGGCAACTAAACAAAAATCACTCAAAAGTATGCTTAGTGGATGGATAGCTAGCGATCCATCCCTTATGGATAGCTAGCGATCCATTAAGATAGGTCGGATCGCCCTCAAACTTTCCGAGCTCCTTCGTAGCACTAAGTAAAGGCTTCTGATAGAAAAATATGCTAAGTTGATGGATAGCCAGCGATCCATCCCCTATGGATAGCTAGCGATCCATCCCCTATGGATAGATAGCGATCCATAGAAATGACTCAGATTGGTTTGAGATTTTCGGTGTTGACTTGGCATAAAACTGGACTCTTCTGCAATTGAACTTCAGGCCCAACACTCACTGAACTCCCCTATAAATACTCACCTACCTACATCTAGAGATGGATCTTTTTTCGGAGAGAGAGCTGCCATTACTCTACTGGAATTCCTTTATTCTTTCAACATTCTTCTCACTCATAGCAGCCATCATGGGAGTTACTGTGATTCTCCAGTCAACCCTTGTACTGGAGACTTATTCTAACTTATTGTAACTTAGATCTAAGGACTAACTAGTTGATATCCAGAGAAATTCAACTAGTACAATCATAATAAAGATTGATTAAAGTGGACATAGGCCAGAGTCAGCCGAACCACTATAAAATTCTGTCTCTATTCTTACTTTTGCATTTTATTTGTTGTTTATTTGAGATTTATACTGCTAGTTATCTACGTTGGTGCTTTCACACTTGATCCAGGGGGTTGGTCCATTTTTGGGTTAACAGGTGCGGCCTGAGTAATGACCATTTACAGCAAATGCACCAACAAATAATATGGGATTTTGTCCGAGACTCGAAATCCCATAATTGGGATGAACGGGAGTCGACTCCCGTACTTTGTATTTTCATTTCTTTTTTGTCACTTTACTTATCGTATTAAGCAATAAAGACAATAATGACCTTAGGCCCTTATACATGTATGAGATCTCGAACGATCTCTTGGAATGCTCTGAGTTAGACGCCTGAGATGACTACTTTGGGCAATAATAATCTCGGGCCGCTTATATGTGTACAAGACCTAGATTAGTCTCTAGGCACACTTTGAATCGAATGCTTGGGATGAACACTTTGGATTTCTCTTGTTTGCTTCGATTTGATTTGAATATTTAAATATATGATTTTATTTTTAAATCCACATTGAATATGATGATTGATATTGATCGCTTTAAGTTCTGTCTGGAGGGTTTAGACCAGAGTATAAGGTGCAAGTCCCCCTCCCCTCAAAGAGCGAGTGGATGGACTTGTATGATATCGATCGCTTTAAGTCATGTACGAAGAGACGGGACTTGAGGGTAGAGTGCAAGCTTCCTTGTCGGAGAGTGAGTGGATGGGCTTGTACAAAAAGTAGGTCCCCTCACAGGAGTGTAATTTCAAATGGGCTTGTTAGGTCGTTGAGTCTTAATACCATAGATATCGAATTTGATGACAACAACTATATAAATATTACTACTAACGTATCTTCGAGTTGTGTAGTTATTTCAGATATATTATGGAGACATCTATAGAGATAAACAAGAACTTAATGGAAGAAAATGGATTATATGGGAAGGTTAATCAGATCTATGGAAGAACAAAACTGATTGAAGAAGATTGCCGAAAGGACTGAAGTGGTTGAAGTGACAAGTAGTTGTTTGAGTCTTAAAATTCTTTGTTAATGATTCCATGGCAATTATACTTGAAGATCGTCAACCATTGACCTTAACCAAATCATAAAAATTAACAAATAAGTGGTACTTTTGAAATATGAAATTTGCAACACTTATTGGTATTGCTGATGTGTTGTTATTCTCTTTGGAAAATGTCTATATGTTAATAAATGGGGGTCAAGTATGTCGACATAATTCCCGTTGGTCAGTTTTGTAAATTTTAAATCAAGGGATTTTTCCACCACCTATTCACCAAAAGACATGTCTTTTCAACCACTATATAAAGACCATGGAAAATGAATTTTCAAATCAATTATTTCTTCTTTCTCTTACTCTTTCTCTTCCATACTTTTGCAAAATAAATCCATTGCATACTCTTTTATTCTCTTTACAAATCCATACCATTTCACTCTGATTCTTCTAGGATTTGCGAACCACATTATATTAGAGTTTCTACTTGAATTCATATCATTTTCTCTCTGATTTCATCCTATTCCTCAAAGAATCCAATCATATATTGCCATTGGAGGTCTATAGGACTATTGCATTGAATTTATAAGAATTTTTACTGAATATATAACAACTATCCATACTCTGTTGTTGTTTGTGAAAAAGAGAATGTGTTCTTGTAGCTTGTGAAATCAAGAGGGTGTATCTTGTAGCCCATGAAATCAAGATTGTAAAGATGTTTTTGCCACCCATGGAAAGCAAGCGATTATAGTGAAATTTTACATGGTGTAGTGTAGGAATGGATGTAGGATGGTTAATCCAAACCAGTATAAAAATCCAGGTGTTATTTACTTTACTGTATTCTACTTTATTACTTACTTATTTCTATTTGCAATTTGAATAGATATAATGTTAAATTCATAAATTAGTTTTACAGATTTGAAATACACACTTCATTCCCTCTAATGTTTAAATAGCCTTATGATCCATTTCTCATTAAGTTACAGATAACCCCCATTTTTCAACATTTGGTATCAGAGCACTGGTTTTCAAAAATTCATAACTTATTTTTTGAAAAGTATAAATGGCTAATGACAATTGTAACACTTTCTTTAACTCTCTTATAGAAGTGCAATCAACTACTAGACCCCGTCCATTTTATGGTAGTAATTATGCATATTGGGTATGTAGGATGAAAGTATATTTGCAGTCTAATGGGGTAGATGTTTGGAATATTGCCTAAATAAAGTACGCTAAGCCCCAAACTGAATATACACAATGGACACTAGACCAAAAGACATAAGCACTTAGTAACTCAAAGGTCATGAACATTTTACTTTGCTCCTTAGATGGAAATGAATTTAATCAAGTGTCTATTTGTAAATCTGCATTTGAAATTTGGAGAACATTGCAAGCCAAACATGAGGGCACTAGTAAAGTGAAACAAACTAAGATATCTATGCTAATTTAACCGTTTCAACTTTTTCAAATGAAACCAAATAAGTCTATTTCTGATATGTATTTTAGATTTTAGGACATAGTACATGCATAATATCATTAGGAAAGAAAATTACAAAAGAGGACTAAGTCAGAAAGATCTTGAATTCACTTTCTAGTGAATGGAATCAGTAGAATCTAGCAATCAAAGAATCCAATGATATTAGTACTATGAAAATAAAAGATTAAATTGGTAATCTATTGTCCTATTAAGTGAAATTGCAGATTAGAAAAGAGAGTTAGGCAAATGAGAAGAAATCACTAGCACTCAATGCTACAAATGACAATAATGAACTAGATGATGCTGTTGATGATGACATCGAGTTTATGACAAGGAATTTTGGGAAATTCTTGAAATATTGGAAAATGAACAAACTTCGAAAAAACTAACAACAATAATTTTAGAAATGGAAATGTTGTTAAGTGTTTCGAATGTGATAATCCTGGTCATTTTAAAAGAGACTGTCCCAACCTGAGGAAATCAAAGTGCTATTCGAACACTTTTAATAAGAAGAGGAAATAGGCTTTCAATGCAACATGGGATTATTTTGATTCATAAATAGAAAATACCAACATGTGCTCTATGGCAAAGGATGAACAGGTATGGATATGCAATAAAGAAATTATGAATGTCTCAAATGATATGAACAATGGATATAAAACTCTTAGGAAAGAGTAAAAGACTAGTTTAGCAAAGATAGATAGATCAGAATGTTTAATAAAATGTTAACAGAAGAAAAACAATGTCTAGAAGATGAAATTGAAAGACTAATGTGCATCATAATGAAAAGGATTTAACATTTGAATGCTTTGAAAAATTGAAAAGTGAAAATGAATCCTTAAAATTAGAAAATCTTTCAATGAAGTCAGAGATCACAGGTTTGAATGACAAAATAACAACTCTAGACAATGTTATTCTCAACTGTAATAAGAATTTTGATAAATTGAAAACTGATGTTGATAAATTTAACAAAGGAAAGATAATCAAGAATACTTATTATTTGGATCTAAACCTAGTAGGAATAAACATGGACTTAGATACACCCCTAAGACCAAATCAAAGAAAAATAGTACTCAAAGTAGTAAATTGGTTAAGGATACTAAGTTTAAACCAAAACCTAGGAAATTAAAGTTAAAACACCCAAATAAGTTTATTAATATATGAGTTCCTAGAAATTTAAATGTAACGAGAAAGAAAAATACATTGATAATTTTATTAATAAGGTTTATTTATCTTATGTTTATATTTTGAAAGGGTATTTAAAATCTTCATGGGTTTGATTTTCCAAAACTTAACCCTATGGACCCAAAATAAAAGGGTACCAATGTGCATATTTTATATTTTTCAGGTACCGAACAATGGATACTGACTGCTGATGTTCAAAGCATATGAAAAGAAATCCATTGAACTTTGGATAAATATAAAAAGGATATGTTATTAGTGTTGGCAATGTTGGTAACTCTAAAACTCATCTAATTTTAATTCTTTAACTTCATAAGTTTATTTCATTTTGAATTGATTTTGATTCCCCTACATACATACGCACAAAAAAGCTCTATACATATTGTCTAGTTGTGCTTAAGATATATTTTTTTGCCATTTTTGTTGACGACAAGGGGAAAGAAAATGTATAAATATACTAGGTAAAATGATAGGGGAGTACACAGAGTTAGGGGAGTCAAATATAAAAGAATTATATTTTCCTTCAATTATTTATATGGTTGTCATCATCAAAAAGGGGGAGATCGTTAATACCCTAGGTATTGATTTTGATGACAACAACCACATAAATATTACTACTAATGTATCTTTGATTTGTATAGTTATTTCAGATATATTATGGAGACCTTCATAGAGATAAATGAGAACTAAATGGAAGAAAATGGATTATATAGGAAGGTTAATCAAAGCTATGGAAGAGCAAAACTGATTGAAGAAGAATGTTGGAAATCCATAAGTGTTTGAAGTGATGAGTAGTTGGTTGAGTCTTATAATTCCTTGTTAAAGATTCCACGACAATTATACTGGAAGATCATCAACCATTAACCTCATCCGAATCACAAAAAATCACGAATAAGTGGTACTTTTGAAATCTGAAATTTGCAACACTTATTGATGCTACTGATGTGTTGTTATTTTCTTTGGAAATGTCTATATGTCGACGTATGAGGGTCAAGTATGTCGACACATTTCCCGTTGCTTAGTTTTTTAAATTTTAAATCAAGGGATTTTTCCGCCACCTCTTCACTAAAAGACACGTCTCTTCTACCACTATATAAATACCTTGGAAAATGAATTTTCAAATCAATTATCTCTTCTTTCTCTTACTCGTTCTCTTCCATAATTTTTCAAAAGAAATCCATTGCATGCTTTTTCGTTATCTTTGAAAATCCATACCATTTCACTCTGATTCTTTAAGGATTCGCAAACCACATTATGCAGAGAGTTTCTACTTAAATTCATATCATTTTCTCTCTATCCTATTCCTTAAAGAATTCAAAAATATATTTCCATTAGAGGTCTATAGGATTATTATATCGAATCTTCAAGAATTTGTATTGAAGATACGACTACTTGTCATACCCTTTTATTGTTTGTGAAAAGGAGAAGGTGTTCTTGTAGCGTATGAAATCAAGATTGTAAAGGTGTTCATGCCACCGATGGAAAGCAAGCGATTATAGTGAAATTCTGCGTGGTGCATTGCAGGACTGGATGTAGGATTGGTTAATCTGAACTAGTAAAAAAATCCAGGTGTTATTTTCTTTATTGTGTTTTACTTTATTATTTACTTATTCCTGTTTGCAATTTGAATGGATATAGTGTTAAATTCATAAGTTAGTTTTATAAATTTAAAATACACACTTCATCCCATCTAGTGTTTAAATAGCCTTAAGATCCATTCCGCATCAGGCTATAAACGACCCTCCTTTTTCAACATTGAGTTCCTTTCTCGGAGAGCATGCGAATTCAGCAAAGATCCAGAGAGATCAAAACCCTAAATTAGAAGCCAAACGGTTCGAAGATTTCGCATCCTAACTGGAATGTTAAACGATCCGTAGAGATCATCCCCTTAGCTTAAACAATAAATGATTTGGAGAGAACGCACGTTAAACTAAATGTAAAATGATCTAGAGAGATTTAACCTTAGAATAGAAACATGTTGTATATTGATAAAATGATTTAATAGCGTTTTAACAGAGTGAAATAGATAAATACCAAATGAACAAGAGTTGACTTTGATATGTGATGTAATAATTACGAATGAAATCGGAATGATTATGATGTATAAATAATACTTAAGAAGACATTAGAGTCTCTAGTCATAACATGTTTGAAATGGCCTATGATTTGCATGAAAATCCAAAGGAACTGTGATTCACCAAGATTAAGATTAGTGGATGGCCGGAGAGCTCAACCATCAAAGACTGATTACTAGAACTTGTTCTTGAGCATAGCACACCTTACATTTGAAAGATGTACTTTGGGTGTCAAAATGTTAACCCGCTTTTGAGTCAAAGCAGATTACAACTCGACTTAGAAGATTAAAACGAGGGTGAAACGACTTGAAAATAGGTAAGCACAATTGGATGATGCAAGGAAACAACTTAGGGAAGTTTCAACTAAAAATAGCCAAAGTACAAAAGTCGGTCCCGACTTGTTCATGTATGATGATGACATGTTTCTGCCTAATATACCTCCACTTCAACTTCGTACGAGCTACGATCGACTTTTCCCATATGTGTCTAGGTGATTTCCAAGGGTTTTAGGCAACCAATTTCAATAGTTAAAGAGTTAACAGCAAAATAAATCCATCGATGAAGGAATGATCATCAAAATCAACTAAAAATTGATGAAAACAACATGGGATTTTGCAAAATGAAGTAAGAAGAAGAGTGCAAGAGAGTTCGAAGTATTTCGAAAAAAGGAAACATGTCAGCACCAACATGTTTAGTTAATTCATGAGCTTCTATAATTTAGCTCATGAATTAGCGCCAATCTCTGGACTTGGCTCCAAGTGGAGTTCTGACCCAACATGGATGTTTCTTTATAAATACCAGCCTACCTATAACCAAGGAGGGATCTTTTTGGCTGGAACTCTTCCTTGATCTTCAGTTCTTCACTCCGAATCTAATTTCTCTACCACTGGAGACTTCCCTTTGTTCTTCACTTTATTCTCTATGTCTCAAGCTCTCTAGAAACTCCATTGTTAACCGAGTTTTTCACCCTTTAGAATTCAATAGGAGTTAGAACATCCAGATTATTCCCAAACGACTTGAAACATGACCAAAGCACTTAAAAGTGCAAGAGGTTGGCCCTTAAGAAAATTCACCATAAAATAGGAAATCTATTTGGATCGGCACCGATCTGATCCAATCGGGTTGGTACCGATTCGAATTGTTGAATCATGGAATCGTCACACCTTTTGCATCATGACCCTATGCCTCTACTAAGATTACCTATCAGTTTGGTAACATTCCAAGCAACCTACTTCAAGAAATGAAGACTCATCTGATCCATTCAAAAGTTTGCCAACTTTTAGACCAGAGCATCTTAAAATGGACCTACATAACTCATATGACTTCGGATTAACTTGAAATTTGGAGGAAACACTTAGAAGATATAAAAGAAGCCTCACAACAGAAACCAACTCAATTGGAGAATCCAATTTGGAACGTTACCGATCCAAAGTTTTGATCAGACCTGACCTAATTAAGTTGGGCCACACCACCTGAGATTTATTATGTAGGTTCCACACACCATCTAAAAGGTATTTGTAATGTTTCGTCTGATTCCGGTAAGTATCGTGTAAGTTATAAATGGATCTCCTTCAAATTGACCTTGTTTGACGGATCGGGTCTGACCCACCTAGGATGGGCCCCACCTCATGAGATTCGATTTACAGGCTCTCCTACCCATGTATATTGCATGTATAAGGTTTTGTGTCATTTGGTTGAGTATAGAGTGAGTTATGGTTGGATCTCTTATGACCCAGAAGAAGAGATTCAAAAATAAGCTAAGGGTTTAGATAACCGTAGATCCTACTCAATTGGATCATCACCGATCTAAATACTTAGCTCGGATCCTCATGAGATTCGATTTGAAGGCTCTCCTACTCATGTACAATGCATATATGAAGTTTTATGTCATTTGGTTAATTATTAGTGAGTTATGGATGGATCTCCTACAAATGGATAGATTGGATGATCCACGAAGACGGTTGATTAAACGAACTCCAAACGACTTGATTCGGACAAGACACTCAAGTATTGGATAGGAAGACAACGAAACTGATAAGACTCAAAAATTCACTAAACATTCGGATAGGTACCGATCCGACCCCATCGGATAGGTACTATCCAAATACTTTGCTCAGATAACCTCCGAATGACTCAAAACTTAGAAATTCACTAAGTATTTGGATATGTATCGATCCGAACCCATCGGATAGGTACCTATCCAAATACTTAGCTCAAATAATCATAAACTCTTTGGGCTCCTTTTGCATGATGAATACTGTCTCCTGGCAAAGTGGTGCTGGCCCACGTGCTCTCCAAATCCTATAAATACCATCCCATCTGAAATAGAAATGGCATCCGCTTTGATCTCTGCTGAAACTCTACCACTATTTCATCACTCTTCTTCTCCCTCACAACAGCCATCCATTAAATTGCAACTAAGATCCTTCTGGTTGTCTCTAATAATAGTGGCTTGATCTAACTTAAAGAAGAAGAGTCATATTGTAATCCAACTCTTTTGTAATAGAAGTTGATCAATAAAAGCTATAAAGTGGATGTAGGCTTCGTTAACAGCCAAACAACTATAAAATCTCGTCTTTCTACTTTTTCTATGATTTACTATTGCCTTTTCTATTTTATTTTCCTTGATAAATAGGGTTGTTGCTTTCATACTCAATCCAGGTTATTGATTCATTTTTTGGGATGGCATGTTAGTGCTTTCACTGGGACTTAAACTCAGGCTTAGATTTAATTTTCTTATTTGGATCCACCATACAAAGTTGGCTTTAGGAAGTTGAAGACTTACCATTGAAGACTAATGGTAGGAAGAAAAAGGACTACTTCTGAAAGATCCATAGGAGCCGCAGTCGCTGGAGAAGAGGCAAATCCCCAGAAAAATGAAATTAACAACACCAACAACCTGCTAACAGGGGCCAGTACAAGGAATAATACAGGAGATCAAGCACAGGTATACTCTACTCAACACGAGGTTGTTACCTAAGAGGGAATTGAACAAGATGATTGATGAAATTAACAAGAAAATGGCAAACGATCAAAAAGGTCTTATGGATAAGATAAATGCTCTCTTAGCACTCCAACTACTAACTACACCCAGAACGGTACCTGAGGACATAGTGGTTGTGGAGCAAGAGAATTCCTCTATTTCTGGCTTGAACGTAAGAAATATAGTACATAACCAAAAGGGAGTGATGGTTGGAACTGCAGGAATTATCATAAAAGGAAATGCAAACACTCTACCTATCGCAATATCACCTGCTATAAACCTAAATCTAGGAGTGAAAACTCCACAAGAAAGCATAGCGATGGATGTTAGGATTTTGAAGATGACTTATACCTTGATGAAGAAGACTTGAATTTGGACGTTAACGTCTAGAGTACCGGAAGGGAATTTCAAACTGCCCCTCTAAGAATGACTTAGTTCGGAATACTAGAAGTGCAGGAATGGCACTCTGGAAGAATGGAGAGCCTAGGCTTCAACCAGCCAAACGAGGCTGTTTGCGAAGTCAAACACTTGGTGGGCTACTGACAGTCGACCGGTGCATGACTGAACTAGGAAGGAATACATGCAGATGTGGTCAGGCACTTAATAAAAAAACAACAATTAATCAACATTGAGTAATTTAAGTCATTACAAACAACTCATGCATCTCAAGCCATTATATCTCATTGTGGAGATTAACTCACCATCTGCTTTGGATTCTATTATCCATGAGATAAGATCTAGATTTTTATCTTCAAAGTTTCCTACTCTATTCAGACTAGGAAAAAACTTACAAGGAAACTAACTACAAAACCTCCTTGGAAGGAAAATGCCATTGCTACCTCCTTGCGACCTATTGATGAAGTAGTAGAGAACATGGAGATCAGTTATAAACAATGGATCAGCCTATTCACTAGTAGTGCTCCTACACCCAACCCATGCAGTAATGTAGTGCCAAGTAATGGACGAGGAACTACTAGTCAAATGGTAATCCTAAAGGTAGGAAAACCAAGGAAATATGACATAAACCAAGATCAATTACCGGACTAAGGTCCCATTAGATTGCAATCACTCTCAACTGGCCGGCC
Organism: Allium cepa; assembly: GCA_030765085.1. Classification (NCBI taxonomy): domain Eukaryota; kingdom Viridiplantae; phylum Streptophyta; class Magnoliopsida; order Asparagales; family Amaryllidaceae; genus Allium; species Allium cepa. The sequence continues at coordinate 439,760,632 of CM060943.1, forward strand.
TCTAATCCCATCATGGAACTCCCATCATCGAGTCACAAGTGGTCGTCATCGAAAATCATTAAAAATTATCGAAAGTTCGATGAAAAACTCACTTCAGGGTTGATTCGAAGTCGTACTCAGGTAATCGCTAATTGGACTCAAAGCAGATTCTAGGGGCCTCGACTCGAAGTCGAACTTGAGTAATCGTCCATTTGACTCAAAGCAAACCCAGGAAATTCTGGCCTAAAATCTGACTAGGGTAAAACCATGAATTTTTCCAAGTAAACATGAAGATGACTCCAAGCATTGTTAGTCACCAACCCATCACGTCAAATGCCGTGACTCCAAGCAAACGGAAAATTTCCTCGGGTCGAACTCCAACTAAAATACCACCGATCCGTCAACGCTGATCCATCGTTTTTCGCCCATAACTTAAATATATGAACTCAAAATGCCTTGAAATTTGGAATAAAGCCTAATGGTAACTTCCTTACTATCCATACTGATATCACCCGGTTTGAAAAAAATTGGGGATCGTCCCTAATCCGTGACCCCGTCCTAACTAATTTGTCATTCGATCGGCATGTCTAATCATTCAAGCTTTGAACAACCATGCATATATCATTCGCATGACTGGCATATGGATGAAGCAAAGACGATGGATGTGGTTTACTACATCCCCCTCAAGAATCATTAAAGGATGAAATGGCCTACTACCCTAGAAGAATTCTATGGGAAGGCAAACTAGTTCTAGAGACTGAAGGTAGTGCAATTGGCCGAAGGCAAACCCGGCAAATTGCCAAAGAACACACTAAACAATGAAATAGCTACAGGACCTCAAAGACCTTCTGCTCAAGCAAGGCCACTAAGACCCAGCAAAGAAGCACCCCGACTGATTGACGAAAGGTTGATTAACAAATAACACTCTATCTAGCTAGCTACTAAGGAATGGGGCAATGACCTAATATGATGCCTTCCCAATACTTGCCATCTACTTTCCTTTCCAAATGAGCCTTATCGGACACTAGAAACATTGCAGATATTATGGAAAATGAAACACTTCTATGCCCTTGAACTATAAATGAAAAGCACAGGATTACTAATGCCGGATAGATGGGTCATATCGATCCCTTCTTCTAAGAACCAGCATTGGTTCTGTAGCATCTATCCAAATGATCATCGAGCAAATAGATCCAACCTCCTATTCTCCCAGAATCGATAAAACTATGTTCCCACAAGTCAAGCCCCGAAACTCTTCTTGGATTTAATGAATCGTTGTTCCATGGCCATTTTGTCGTCGAACATCCTATCAAAATTCCTCTTGGGGTTGATGAATCATCGCTGCAAGGCTGTCTGGTCGCTGAACATCCGATCGAAATTCCTCTTGCAGTCGATGAATTATTGCCCCGAGGCCATCTGGTTGCCAAACATCCGACCAAAATTCCTTATGGAGTCAATGAATTATCGCACCAAGGCTGTCTGATCACCACATATCCGACCACAAAAACCCTTTGCGAACGTGAAGGTCCTTCACAAACTAAAGCATCATGAAGACGAACCGACGTATTGGTGGTCATCTGATCTAAAACTCCCAGAAGTTAGTGAAACCATGCTCCAGGCTTATGGATCGACAATCATATCAGTCGCTCCGTAAAATCAACGGAATTACTTGTAATGACCAAAGAAGCAAACACTGTTGAATCCCATAGCTTTGAAGTGGTTCAAAGAAACTATACCAAAACTGAATCGACCTCGTGATTAATCAGAGGCTGACTCAAATCAAGCCAAGATTCATCACCTGGGAGAATCAAGAATCTTGGATCCCTAATACATAAGTCTCTAAAGATAGAGGCTTTCTCATACTTTAATCATCTAGGAGGCACAGCCGCACCCACTGGACCGGGAGCAACCATACATGCTGTGGAGAAACCCTAGGTACAGTTTAAGCGTGCAAACAGCCCTGTGGAATTGGGGGGAATCGCACACACTTGAATAAGCATAAGGAAGGATGAGGTTAACCATACCATAATTTTGTTACGCCCGATCAAAAATTCTAGCATTCTGACAACTATGACTTAATGACCTAGCTAGTGCAACGAACAAAATACTAGCATAATACTTGCCCTCTTCTTCCCAACTCCCACTTTACCACTCTTGATGACTAGTTCCTCTTCCTCTGAGAACCTATGCTAGTTGAAGATCCATTCTCTAAAGGCAGTTTGGATCAAGAGCTAAAAAAAATTCCCTGAACTCTCACAGGCTCTTTCTTCATATCCATCTTCATGCGGTCATTTGTAGATCTCTCCAACATAGCAACCTGATCTGTTTGGACATGCAAATCTACCCAAAACACACTGGATCAACCAAGCCATGGTTACCTGAACCAAAAACTGCTTAGCTTCTTGAGCCAATAAAACCGTGTTCACGTAAGAAACCTATCGAGTCGATTGGGTAAAATAGACTCAAGAATCATTGTTTAGCCACTTGGAACAGTCAAAACACACCCAAGTATGCTCCATCTACTCGTCGAGTCAAAGAAAGCGAATCGAATCAAACTGGCGGATCGATAGGAAATCTCGATCCCAGCCTTCTAAGAACTAGTGTTGCTCCGGTAACATCGAGAAGGCCTAAATCCTAATGCATCACTTCTTGAGCTATGAAACCACGCTCTTGAAGCACGAAATCCTTATGTTACCCGAAGATTAGCATTTCATAATCCGCACACTCCCAGAAGCCGAGCATCTCATAAATTACACACTCTCGTAAAATGCGCATCTCATAAGCTATGTAAACATTGCTCAATGTTTCTCCGAAATCATCAACGAACCGTCAAAATTCTCTAAGTATCGGTGTTGTCATGATAGCACTGGTAAACTTGTTTATTGCAGGATTAATAGGAATCGATCCCTACCATCGAGAAGGACCGACATTGCTGCGGCAATGCCGCAAAGTTCCCAAACCAAGATTTCGACAAAGAATTTCGTTCTTTGACCAAAATGTCTAAAGTTAAGAAATTCAAGTCACAGGCTCCCAAAGATAAGAGCCACGACATAATTTTGACTAGGGGCATCCAAAGAGCCGCCCAGAACATCAATTCTAGCATCAAGTGTTCAGATTAAGCCCAAATGACTTGGAACATGACCAAAGCACTTAAAAGAGTAAGAAGTTGTCCCTTAATAAAATTCATTGTAAAACAAGCAATTTATTTGAATTTTTACCGATGCGATCCAATCAGGTTGGTACCGATCTAAACCATTTGCATCGCTACCCTATGCCTCTACTAAGCTCACCTATCAAGATTGGTAACATTCCAAGCAACCTAGTTCAAGAAATGGAGAATCATCTGATCCATTTAAATGTTTACCCAATTTTGGACCAGAGCAACTTAAAATGGACATATAGAACTCATGTAGATTCGGATCGATTGAAATTTGGAGGGAACACTTAGAAGAAATAAAAGAATCCTCACACCATAAATAAACTCAATTGGACAAGCCAATTTGGATCAGTACCGATCCAAAGTTTGGATCGGATCCGACCCAACTATGATGAGACACTCCACCTGAGATTCATTGTATGGGTCTCACACACCATCTAGAAGGTAATGAGAAGTTCTGTTTGATTTTGATAAGTACAAGCGAGTTATGCATGGATCTCCTCCAAATTGAGCTAGTTTGACGGACCAGGTTCGACCTACCTAGGATGGGCCTCACCTTATGAGATTTGATTTGGAGGCTCTCCTACTCATTCACATTGCATGTACGAAGTTTCATGTTATTTGGTTAAGTACTGAGTGAGTTATGGATGGATCTCCTGCCTGGAAGAAGAGATTCAAAAATAAGCTAAAGGTTTGGATCACCGCCGATCCGACTCAATTGTATCATCGTCGATCCAAATAATTAGCTTGGATCCTCATGAGATTGAATTGGGAAGCTTTCCTACTCTTGTACATTGCATGCATGAAGTTTCGTGCCATTAGGTTAAGTATTCAATGAGTTATGGATGGATCTCCTACAAATAGATGGATTGGATGATTTATGAAGACGGATGTAACGACCCGTATTTTTTATATTTAAAAATATTAAATTTAATAAGATTTGTCAGTTGTGAGAAATTAAAATTTATGATTTATAAATGGAAAAAAACTATTAGAATATAATTTAATAATGTTGATTGAATGACATTTGACAACTGTTTAATGTAATTTCAAAAATGGTAATAATGAAAGTTAATAAGGAATAAAGTTGAATGTTGTATTAAAAAGAGAAATCAATGTTAGTTGATTTGGTTGGACTTAACATGTAATAGGAAACTAATTATTTAGTACGTAGATTCAGTAAACTTTGTTATAAGTAATAGATTTATAAATGTGTTTTTAAATGTGTTTAAATTACTTAAATGTAAATATTGTTTTACTTATCATTTTAATTCGTTGAAATCAATGAAATCAATGTAACTAAATATTGCGGTTAATATAAGAAAATATGTTAACTATAGAGTTTGAGTGAAATATAATGAAAACTTATGTTGAATAAATTCATAAGGTAATAGTTGATTTAATATGAGAATGTTTAAATCAAAAATAAAAGAATAAAATGAATAATTTAATAAAGGAGTAAACATATTTTATTTGTTTGAAATGTATTTAGCATATAGATTGATTATAGGGATGAGAAACTATTATTTTGTCAGAAATGTATAACTCTTGTTTGTATCCAATAATGTATAAATATGTTTAAAATACTATTGTAGTAAATAATGTAGGATCGATTTCACCCTAGAGGGGGGGTGAATAGGGTGATGGTATAAATTATAAAAATTAATCGCGGAAGCTTATAAAATAATTTCAACACAGATCACAGAAAAATAGCAGCACAGATAATAGCAGAATAATAAATGCAGAAATAGAACGACACAGAATTTACCCAGCTTCGGCAAAACCCTGCCTACGTGCTGCCCCCAAGGTTTCTACTAGAAATTAGATAGTCCCTCGCTTACACACGTAAACTCACTATACCCGCTATTGACTAATCTAACTCTACGCTCAAAACCCTGCCACAACTCAGCCACTGAGTTGCGAATTCTCAAGCTACGCCACGTAGCTTGTCCCCTAGTCACACGACTAGAAATTTAAACGGTTTAAAAAGAAAATACAATTAAAAAACAATTTAAAACAAAAATAACCCTATTTAACAAATTTAAAACCCTTGAGAGAATAAAACAGGCCGGCCCCCTTTTATAATTTAACACGTTCTCCTCTTTTACTTGCTCGTTCGTTCATATGATGATGGCGGCCGTTCCTCTAACTCAATTAGGGCTTCTTTCATGCGATCCAATTTAGGGTTATTCGAAGAGCCGTTATTGCTTCGATCGAATCTGTGGTTGTTCGAGAATTGCCTTGCTCGATCGATTTCTCGTTGCTCTCTCTCTGGCTACTTCGAGTTGATGGAGTTCAACTTCGATTCGGTATGTGATTTTTGTTTATGCGGTTCTGTTATGCTTCATTGAACTCCATGAATGAAATTGCCGATGATGATATCAATTTATAGGGTTCGATTCCCTGAATTCTCGTCGTATATACTTTATTTGAATTTGTCAATAATTCACCTCGGCCACTTGATGATGCTTGAATGTTTGAGATTGATTCTGACTTTGTCAAATTCGTATCTTTCACGTTTCTTGGTTGACACGGTTTTGAATTTATTTTCGTGATAACCACGGCTTCTACTCCGTTCCTTTTTCTGTTGACCGTGACTTGTTCACTTCGGCTTTGTTGTTACTGCATTCATGGTTTTGCTTCGACCACTGTCTTGCATTTTTACTTGAGTACTGGGTTGCTTCGTTGTCATTGACTTGTTTACCTCGGCTTTGATTTTGTGGCTTGTACTTGTATACTGCTGTGTCCTTTACTTGGTGTTGTAGCAGTTTGTATTTGCTGTTTTCCATGAACATGCTTCACTGCATTATTGTTGATTTGTTCAAATGAAGTCGGTGAACATTTATGGCTGCACTTCAGTCATTCCTTCTGTTTGCTTTGGCTTCATTGACCTCGGCTAGATCACTTGTTGGCATTTATGTGTATTGATTTACTGTTGAGTTGTATCTGCTTGTAGTTGTTGAGCTTTGATGCATATTGCAACTTGGACATTGTTTCATCTGACTTCGGTCTTGATACTTGGCTTTCATGGCATTGAATTTGAACTGTTCGTCTTATATTTTGCTTATACTGCCGCATATCACTGCATAGACTTGTTTATTGTTTTTGTTCATCCATGTGTATTGACTGCAGCTCCATGATATTTTTGGTTCATCGTATCTGTTTCACTTAGTCCCTGATCTTTGTTGCCTCTGAGTTTGAGCATCTGCACATTTGTAGTCTTGGTCTTTCACTGTGACATGTTCACTTGTGACTGTTGCTACACACTGTTGTATTTGGACTTGTACCTGTAATTGTATTCATGTATACTGCATTGTTGTCTTGTGGCAGTTTCTTTGTCTCCATGTATTTCATGTAGTATGGGCATTTGAATATGCATTGGTGAACATTGTCGAGTCTAGTTGATGTAGTTGCACTTGTACTTCATATACGCACTGTGTCTTTTGTTTGCACCTGTTAGCCTGTCCCTTGTTTGGTTTTTGGTGACATCTGTTGGCTGTGCATTGAGCATTGTTGTTGCTGTAGTGTTTGTTGTCACTGGTTCATTGGGCTGCATACATGTTGTAAGTGATTTGTGCTTAGTTGCATCACTGGTATTTGGGGCTGCTGTGTATTGTTCATGACTGTTTCATGCAGTTCATTGTGTAGCCTTGGTTTTTGTTGTTTGTATGTGTGATACTCTGGACCTATTGCCTTCAGTTGCTTGTCGAATTTGCATGTATATATCTGGTACTTGTTCATGTTGGTTTAGTTGGTTTTCTTCTGGTTTGTTCACTTCGGTCAGTGCTTGTGACATCCATGTTGCAACTGGTTTTGACTTTGAATGCATCTGTGCATATCACTGTTGCATTACTGGTCTTTACATCGGTTTATGTTGATTTTTTGAAATTTCACTTGAGTTGAATCCAGTTTCAAAAACTCGGGTTTGACCTTGTGCTTGAGTCGTGATTTTGAATATATTGCACGTGAGTTGAACCCGGCTTTTCATTTGGGTTTGACCTGTGCTCACCTGTCCCTATAGCATTATCAAGTGTATATATCGGTGTGCACGGCCTTGTGGCATATACAGTGATACACTGTGTATGTCACAAGTTGTTCGTGTATGATGAATTCAAATTTAAATTATGACGAACAACCCAAATAACTGAGGCAAATCGTATTTTCAAAAATCATATTTCATTTTATATTGCAAAAATATTTCTTTTTCAATTTTACTGCGTTAGTGTATATTTTTGCAGATTGCTCAGATGCTGGATTCTAACTGGAATGAAGATGAAGATAAAATATGAGTGAATGAGCGATATGTAGTGAGGACATTTGTAAATGTGAAATTGTGATGTAATTGAATTTGTATCAAAGTTGTATAGTGTATAGTGAGAGCTTGAATTTGTACTATTCAAAATTGTAATAAATATTTGTTTGAATAAAATATTCTTTTGAATTCAAATTCCGTGTTATTTATTTTATTCAGCAAATATTTATTTAATCTGTGAAAATAAAATAGTATATTAGCAAATACATTTAAACGAATGTATATATGTTTATTATCATCAAACAAGAATCATATAAGCGCATATTCAAAAATCTCCCCCTTTTGATGATAACAAACATATATTTAAGATTTTGAATATATTAAATGTATTTGATCATTGATATGCTATAATTGCTCCCGCTATTTAAATGCTTCCTCTCTACACAAATCTCCCCCTACAAATATGCATACAATTAAATAATATGCAAATGAGCCTAGATGCAAATAGAAAATTGTTTGACCATTGCTTGATTTTATTTGACAAAATCTTAACCTTTCTCTCCCCCTTTTGTTATCAGCAAAAGAATAATAGTGTTAGAGAAAATAGAGATAAGGTGATCGATATTAATTCAACATTAAAACTCAATTGAATATAAATATTAAATTTCAATAAAAAATCAAACAAAAATCATAAATATTTTGTTAGGCGCATATTCCACTTTTAGAATGATGGGAATGATGTCTTCGTATAAAACCATACAGTTGTGTCTATTTGTGGTATTTTTATATCAGGAATTTGAATATCTACTAACCATGCATAACCGTTAGGACTTTTAAGTGAGATTAGTAGTATTCTAATTTTATTTTTAAAAAAAAAATGAATTCAAGTATCTTCTAACCACGCATAACCGTGAGGACTTTTAAATGGGATTAGAATCAACTTGTTTATTTTACAAATCAACTTTTGATATGCGTTCCATACATGCATAACCATAAGGACTTTTAAATGAGCATGGAAGCACATAACAAATTCCAAGTAATTCACCCATGCATAACCGTGAGGACTTTTAAATGAGAGTGAATACTTTGGTATTTATTTATATATAATTATTATTACCCCTTTTTTTTTTAAAATGTGAAAATGAAAAACGAACGATTCCTGTTTAAAGTACCACATATCGACAAACTATATAGAATTTTGATGAGTGATGGTCGTTAGAAATATGATAGATATAGAGATGGTCATGGAATTTTTTTACCAACAAAATTTTTTATAACTCTTGTTTAAATTTCTAAAGAAATTTACTAATTATACCATCTCAAGTCATAATATTTGATCAATATTAACACTCATCACTTTTTCAATCACTATTTTTCTTTTCGATAAACATTAGGGAGTCAGATTAGTCAAAATAGTCATTTAAAATCAAATTCAAAAATAATTATGAAACCAATTTTTCAAAATGACTAATCTGAAACTATGGTCAAAAATGATTTTCTCCAGGGGGTTTTAAAAGAAAATTTTCTGCTATTTGAAAATTATTTGAAATGAAGAATATGCAGATATTTTCTTTGAAAAACGATGCAGTTACTAAATGTCTCAAAAATCACGTTCAACTAATAATTTTTCTATCAACTAGATTACCAGTGTAATCTGCATCTGAATTTCTCTTTCACTCAAAATTATCATCAATTGAATTTTATAGACCAAAACATGAAGTGCGCACCAAAAATTTTAAACTCAATTTTTACAGCAATTTAAATGACATTCTTTTGAAATTGAATTGAAGCCGTGTAAATAATCAGAAAACCGTGAATATAGAGTTAGCCGAATTATAACCAATTGTATAATTATCCAACAAAACATTATTTTTAATCCAAAATGATATATATGAAGTAATTCAAAGAATTTAGAGATTTTTATAGTGTTTTTGGCATAAGAATATAATTAGCCAACTATTTGAATAAGTCAGAATCATCATCTTTTCATCATCTCAATATTGGCTGATTTTAATTTAGAATACGGTGCAGATTATCACATTTAATATATCGTTTAAAACATACCATTACTTGTTTTACCTTTACGATATTTTTCGTTGTTGTCCATTGTGATTCTGTCACCTTTATACTAGACTAAGGAACTTTTCTTTGTCGTCCGTTGTGTTTCTGGAACAGCCAAAAATCCAGAGAACACTGTTGTTGTTCCTTAGCCTGCCACCACACCTACACGATGAAATATTTATGTGACCTATTTGTTTTTATAGGTCCATGGTTGTTAGTGGCAGAAAATTTTGAAAAACAATTTTGTAAAGACCCAAAACTATTAATAATTGTTCCCTTCGGCACCCAAATTTGTTTAACTTTGAGAGATTTTATATTTGTGCCTTTTGGAACCCAAATCGGTATAGTTTTCACATGTTTGGGTCTATACCAACAATTAATGTGATTGTGTCCATATTTTCTACAAATTGTACACATAGAATTAACTTGATTAATATTGCTTTCAACAATTTTCGAACTATTATATCCAAGTCCTTGTCTAACCGAATTAACCGTTTGCTTTCCTAATAGCATATTCAACGATTTTCCACTTTTTGAAAATTTATCTAAAGTCGTTGATAATTGTTGGACTTGTGTTTTGAGAGATTCATTTTCGTTTAACAATTGTGTGCACTTTTTAATAGAATTCTCACTCCTAGTATTTTCATTCTCTTTTAAAATCAGAATTTCATTTTCAAGTGATTTTATATTGATTTCTGATTTTTTAATTTCGTTTTCGAATGTTGGACACTTATCACACTTAGGGATCCTACTTTGATAGGTTTTAACTAATTGGTCAAGTTGTTTATTTAAATCTATCAAAGTATCTTTTTGTGATTCAAGTTTGGCATATTTTTTCCTAAGTCGTTCAAAACAGCCATTTACTTCGTGGAAATAAATAAGTAATTCAGAGTGAGTAAGTTTTGATACCTCACTTGGCTCGTCATCGTCGCTATCGGTTATATTCCCATGAAGGCACATATCTGCTTTCTCACTCTCACTGCTATCGCTTTTATTCCACGTGGCTGCAAAACACCGTTTTGATTTCTTTTCAAAATCGCGTTGAAATCGGGGATAATTGGGCTTGATATCACCGGGTTTGTTGCAGATGATCCTGTGTTCTTCAGAGTTGTCTAGTGCTTTAATTATTCTGCTTTTCAATTGTTGATTTAGAGCTGGATTTACGTATTTGTTGTTCAATCTTTTTAATTTCTTCATTATTAATGCCTGCTCGGCTGCTCCATCATCATCATCCTCATCACAACTGCTATTTACCAATCATGTTAAGCACATCTCTTTAACTGAGTCAGTTGTGGAGGACTTCTCATTGCTGTTGACTTTTGCACCATATATTGCATCGAAAATATTCCAAATTTTCTGTGCATTTTCACAATGAGAAATGAAATTAAAATTATCTTGATTAATATGAGAATATATTATATGCATAGCAAGAGCGTTAATCGAGATAATTTTCTTATCTGTTATATCACACCCATTTTCAATAATATCCCAACATTTAATATTAACAGATTTTAAATAAAATTCCATTTTTAATTTCCAATTCAAAAAATCTGTTCCATCGAAAATAGAAGGAATAATATTGGAGCGACCCTCAACAGAAGTATTAATAAAAGAAGCCATTTCAAAAATTCAAAATTTTAAAACAAAAACCAATTTTTAAAACACGAATTTTTAAAACAAAAATTGATTTTTGTAAAAAAAAATTAAAACAAAATCGGCTTTTGTTCCTAGCTTTGATACCACTTGTAGGATCGATTTCACCCTAGAGGGGGGGTGAATAGGGTGATGGTATAAATTATAAAAATTAATCGCGGAAGCTTATAAAATAATTTCAACACAGATCACAGAACAATAGCAGCACAGATAATAGCAGAATAATAAATGCAGAAATAGAACGACACGGAATTTACCCAGCTTCGGCAAAACCCTGCCTACGTGCTGCCTCCAAGGTTTCTACTAGAAATTAGATAGTCCCTCGCTTACACACGTAAACTCGCTATACCCGCTATTGACTAATCTAACTCTACGCTCAAAACCCTGCCACAACTCAGCCACTGAGTTGCGAATTCTCAAGCTACGCCACGTAGCTTGTCCCCTAGTCGCACGACTAGAAATTTAAACGATTTAAAAAGAAAATACAATTAAAAAACAATTTAAAACAAAATTAACCCTATTTAACAAATTTAAAACCCTTGAGAGAACAAAACAGGCCGGCCTCCTTTTATAATTTAAAACGTTCTCCTCTTTTACTTGCTCGTTCGTTCATATGATGATGGCGGCCGTTCCTCTAACTCAATTAGGGCTTCTTTCATGAGATCCAATTTAGGGTTATTCGAAGAGCCGTTATTGCTTCGATCGAATCTGTGGTTGTTCGAGAATTGCCTTGCTCAATCGATTTCTCGTTGCTCTCTCTCTGGCTACTTCGAGTTGATGGAGTTAAACTTCGATTCGGTATGTGATTTTTGTTTATGCTGTTCTGTTATGCTTCATTGAACTCCATGAATAAAATTTCCTATGATGATATCAATTTATAGGGTTCGATTCCCCGAATTCTCATCGTATATACTTTATTTGAATTTGTCAATAATTCACCTCGGCCACTTGATGATGCTTGAATGTTTGAGATTGATTCTGACTTTGTCAAATTCGTATCTTTCACGTTTCTTGGTTGACACGGTTTTGAATTTATTTTCGTGATAACCACGGCTTCCACTCCGTTCCTTTTTCTGTTGACCGTGACTTGTTCACTTCGGCTTTGTTGTTACTGCATTCATGGTTTTGCTTCGACCACTGTCTTGCATTTTTACTTGAGTACTGGGTTGCTTCGTTGTCATTGACTTGTTTACCTCGGCTTTGATTTTGTGGCTTGTACTTGTATACTGCTATGTCCTTTACTTGGTGTTGTAGCAGTTTGTATTTGCTGTTTTCCATGAACATGCTTCACTGCATTATTGTTGATTTGTTCAAATGAAGTCGGTGAACATTTATGGCTGCACTTCAGTCATTCCTTCTGTTTGCTTTGGCTTCATTGACCTCGGCTAGATCACTTGTTGGCATTTATGTGTATTGATTTACTGTTGAGTTGTATCTGCTTGTAGTTGTTGAGCTTTGATGCATATTGCAACTTGGACATTGTTTCATCTGACTTCAGTCTTGATACTTGGCTTTCATGGCATTGAATCTGAACTGTTCGTTTTATATTTTGCTTATACTGCCGCATATCACTGCATAGACTTGTTTATTGTTTTTGTTCATCCATGTGTATTGACTGCAGCTCCATGATATTTTTGGTTCATCGTATCTGTTTCACTTAGTCCCTGATCTTTGTTGCCTCTGAGTTTGAGCATCTGCACATTTGTAGTCTTGGTCTTTCACTGTGACATGTTCACTTGTGACTGTTGCTACACACTGTTGTATTTGGACTTGTACCTGTAATTGTATTCATGTATACTGCATTGTTGTCTTGTGGCAGTTTCTTTGTCTCCATGTATTTCATGTAGTATGGGCATTTGAATATGCATTGGTGAACATTGTCGAGTCTAGTTGATGTAGTTGCACTTGTGTACTTCATATACGCACTGTGTCTTTTGTTTGCACCTGTTAGCCTGTCCCTTGTTTGGTTTTTGGTGACATCTGTTGGTTGTGCATTGAGCATTGTTGTTGCTGTAGTGTTTGTTGTCACTGGTTCATTGGGCTGCATACATGTTGTAAGTGATTTGTGCTTAGTTGCATCACTGGTATTTGGGGCTGCTGTGTATTGTTCATGACTGTTTCATGCAGTTCATTGTGTAGCCTTGGTTTTTGTTGTTTGTATGTGTGATACTCTGGACCTATTGCCTTCAGTTGCTTGTCGAATTTGCATGTATATATCTGGTACTTGTTCATGTTGGTTTAGTTGGTTTTCTTCTGGTTTGTTCACTTCGGTCAGTGCTTGTGACATCCATGTTGCAACTGGTTTTGACTTTGAATGCATCTGTGCATATCACTGTTGCATTACTGGTCTTTGCATCCGTTCATGTTGATTTTTTGAAATTTCACTTGAGTTGAATCCAGTTTCAAAAACTCGGGTTTGACCTTGTGCTTGAGTCGTGATTTTGAATATATTGCACGTGAGTTGAACCCGGCTTTTCATTTGGGTTTGACCTGTGCTCACCTGTCCCTATAGCATTATCAAGTGTATATATCGGTGTGCACGACCTTGTGGCATATACAGTGATACACTGTGTATGTCACAAGTTGTTCGTGTATGATGAATTCAAATTTAAATTATGACGAACAACCCAAATAACTGAGGCAAATCGTATTTTCAAAAATCATATTTCATTTTATATTGCAAAAATATTTCTTTTTCAATTTTACTGCGTTAGTGTATATTTATGCAGATTGCTCAGATGCTTGATTCTAACTGGAATGAAGATGAAGATAAAATATGAGTGAATGAGCGATATGTAGTGAGGACATTTGTAAATGTGAAATTGTGATGTAATTGAATTTGTATCAAAGTTGTATAGTGTATAGTGAGAGCTTGAATTTGTACTATTCAAAATTGTAATAAATATTTGTTTGAATAAAATATTCGTTTGAATTAAAATTCCGTGTTATTTATTTTATTCAGCAAATATTTATTTAATCTGTGAAAATAAAATAGTATATTAGCAAATACATTTAAACGAATGTATATATGTTTATTATCATCAAACAAGAATCATATAAGCGCATATTCAACAAATAATTGTTCTATTTCGCATTACATCTATTTGGTCCATTTTGAAATTCACCATTGTAATCAAGTGAAATTAATGTAATTGAATAATTTCAATTAATAGGAGAGATGAAATTTGTAAATTAATAGGCGTAATTAAACTAGATTATGTTTTGTAAAAATATAAGGAAAGTTTGATTTAATGAAAAGAATATTTATATCAAATAAAATGAATGTTTCATTTGTGAATGTGGGTTTAATTTCATTAAAATAAAGAACAGAGTGATTGACTTGAAGGAAGAAATATATGTTTATTTGAACTGTATTTTAGCGTACAGATTGATTATAATAATAGGAAAATAATTTATTTAAGTAAGTTATTTATTACTCTGGTGTATAAACAATAAATTTATAAACGTGTTTAAATGACTAAAGGAAACAATTGTTCTATTTTTCATTCATTTTAGTTTGTCTGCTTTGAAATTTAACTTTGTAATTAATTCCAACTAATGTAATTGAAATATTTTTAAAAGGAAAGAAAATGTTGATTGCAATTAATAGATTTAACAAAAGAAATGCATGTTTTATGGTAAACGGAAAGGGCGTTTTAGTGGAAATAAAAGATATTTTGAGAAAACCAAATTTAACGTTTTCATTTTTAAGGTAAGTATAATTTTATTTATTATACGTTTAAAGAAAATTTTAAATGGGTACAAATTGAGTATTATTTTAGTTAATAGAATTAATTTTGTTATATTTAAAAAATTGAATTTCAAAAGGTTGTGCGATGTACATGGTCCCTTCATTTCTTTTGTTATTACTTATTGCTTGTACGTTTTATAATAGTTACCTCATTATTAATAATTGATCCGTTTATTTCTCCTTCTATTTAATACCTGAGCCAAGACTTTTAGACAATATTTAATTCGTGCCATCTCATTTTTAGTTGTATAAAATTTCATTTTCCTTTGGTTTGCAAACTTTCTCATTTCTACGTATATTTCCTTATGCATTATTAATTCCTGAAGCTTTCAAAACAAAACGTGACATTCATTTTTGTCCCTCCGCCTTCATTTCCTTATTATTAAATAATCTGAAATTTTATTTCTTCATTTGCGTTTTGTTTCTTCTAACACCTCATGTTCATTTTGGTTCAAATTGTTTTTTACTGAAGGTATATTCTTATCATAAAATTGTCACATTTTAAACTTGTCCCTTTATTTTTTTTGTCACCACCTCATTTCCTATGTTTAGATACCCATTTCAAATCTTCCTTTCCTCGAATCATTCTAACGTGAGCTTGCAAATTCAAAAGCTCTCATTTTTGCAAATTCAAAAGCTTTCTTTTATGAAACATGAGTTTCATTTTTTCATTTTTCCTACTCGTCCTGCCCTCATATTAGTTTGTTCTTCCATCTATTCCTGAAGCCTAATCTTAAGGAAAACGTAAGTATTAAACTTTGTTTATTTTTTTATATTAGCCGTGTGTACTAATTATTATTTTATTGTATTTCGTATAACATGAATATCTTTTGCATATAAACTACGATTCGTGCGTGATTTCTTCTGTTGGATTCATATTTAAATTCCGGACAACATGAAACTGATTTGGTTTAATTTGGAGACTGTTGAGATTTTTCGCTTCTGTTTGGATTTTTATGGGCTAAAATCAAATGTGAGTGATTTAACCTACTCACGCAATACTAAATCTTCTTATGTTTGTTGAATTAAATTTATGAAGTGATAAGAATGTTATTGGTTGTTGTTTAATAGCTTGAGTTGACATTTTAATTGAAACTGAATTTTATTGAATTAAATTGCCGTTTAAATTATTGAAATCGAATTTCTGGTCAAGTACCAGATATTGGTAACCAATAAATTGTTGTGAAGTATTGGCTGATTTGGATGTTGATTATTGTGGATGTTTATTGTTGATATTTTGGACGATTGGCTGTTTGTTTATTTTTATATATCTCTGTTATCACTCTGTATATTAAGTGACAGCATATAAACTGTTATTTGAATTATTTCAAATGAATTAAGAAATAGGTTGAAATGATATACACCTACGACACGTTGATTTGGATTGAAATGGTATATGTCCATCCATGAAATTAAAAATTGAAATAACTATTCACTTGGCCATAAGGTAAAAATTTATATACGTACACCGGATTGGTTAAATTAAATAGTTTTAAAAATCTTGATTTTGGATTTTGATTAAATAATATTATTTAAAAGAAACAAGTTTTGGATTTATACGAATTGAATTATTTTCTAATTCAAGCTTTGAAATGTAGAAACGGAAATTGGTTAAAGGAAATTGTTTTAAAGAATTGAATTGGAAATGTGAAGTTGTAGTTGATATAAGACTTCAATTTTGGATATTAAATTATTTTAAGGATTTGGATCTTAAAATTGAAGAATGGGGGTTAATTTGATTTAAGCGTTTTAAATCGGTAAATTGAAATTGGACTTCAAATTGATATAAATTGAAATGGTTTAAAATAATAATTGAATTGAAATTTTAATCATTGAATTGGATTGTTGAATCGAAACTGAAATTAAAAATGAACATTTTGAAAATTGAAGTTAATTTGAATTAAAATTGAAATCAAGTTTATTTGATATTAAATCTAAATTGAGTAAATTGAATTGAAAGATTGAAAATTGAATTTGTTGATTTGAAATTGGACATGGGTCCATATTGTTGAAATGGAAAGAAACACTTTGATTTGATACTATTATCAAAATAAATTATTTTAACATAAATGGTTTAAAATCTATTCTTTTTAATATTCAAATTATTTATATTTTCCAGACTATTTTACTATATAAACCATTTTCAATACTCAAAATCATTTTATATTAATCTATTCTAAATATCTAAACTATTTTAACTATTCAAACTATTTTCTAAAATTTCAAACTTTGCAAAGTTGAGACGTGTATATTTAAATCGTTGATTTAAATGTGAATGTGGTTAAATGAGATTATAAACTAAGTTAGAATTTGAGATGACATTTGTAACGACCCACTTTTCTATACAGTCTAAGCTGACAATAAACCACACATGTCAACTCAAATTGAACAAAAAGGCGAATTGTTAGGGGTAAACGAAGAGAGGTAGAAGATAAAAGAATTAAGAACAAACAAAGAATCTCACAACGCAACGGAATAACATATATTAATCACATAATATTTTTCAAAGTCATCTCAAAATTGATACATCAGAGTCATACTAATACAATTTTTAACCTAGGACAGTTATGACAGTTTGTCCTTACATAACTGATACAGGATACATATATTACAGCGGAAACAAAATCGTAACTAGCTATTGATGAAGCCACCTGCGCTAAGCTCCTCCAAAATGCATCCGTAAGAAACCTAGACTACTTGACTGCTCGTAAAAATTTGAGCACCCAAGAGATTT
The DNA here is from genome assembly GCA_030765085.1 of Allium cepa. Taxonomy (NCBI): domain Eukaryota; kingdom Viridiplantae; phylum Streptophyta; class Magnoliopsida; order Asparagales; family Amaryllidaceae; genus Allium; species Allium cepa. The sequence continues at coordinate 439,778,219 of CM060943.1, forward strand.
TGGGAAAGAAAATAAAACTTCAAGTCAGACATGGGTCTGCTGTGAGTAAACTCAAACAACTTAATTATTACTTTTAAAACTCTTTAGAAAATCAAAGGTATCTCATAGGACCACGCCGCACATAAAAACGGACGGGTTTTACCCTTACGATAACCAAAACACTTTTATATCAAATCCATTGATATTATAATAATGTCTAAATGCTCAAAGTAAAATATTAAAATAGCTGAAATGCTTGCATCTCACATTTCAACATAGTTGGGCACAATCAAAACCGTACGACGCTTATTGGAGAATGGATTCCATACAATGACTAGGCACTAGGGTGCCACCTATCACGGTATATGTCTAGAAAATATAACGAGATCGAACCCATCAATCCCTGTCAACACAAGACCAGCCTAACCCTTATTGGATAGTACCAAATATGTCATCACCTCAGTTGCTTTGCAACCCTTTTTATCGAGATCTCATACACAACCAATCCATAAATATATGGATGTATCTAGAATTAGGGTGATAACATACCCTAATGGGTGCGACCCACTTAGCCTTATTTCATCTCCCTTGATTTTCAGTCATTCCTGATTGATGAGGCTTGAGGCTTCGATTACCCTTCAAGGAATTTACACTTAGAATGCTCATTGCCTTCCAATGACAATGTGCTAATAGCATTCATCCATACAAGTCTGTTCTGGGTCTGAACGAAACCGAAGGCACTATTCCTACTACATCCATTTTGGAATCACTCTCAGGATTAGTAGCGATCAGCCTTTGCACTTCACATCACTATCTTCAATTCCATGCACTTCTCCATGTCTTCACTTCGAAATGCATTTGTTGGATAGAAGTGGCTTTTGGATAACATATTCGATCCCGGTCTCTGTGAAATAACTATCGATAATTCCAGTAAACTCAACCTCGGTTCTTTAGGAAATAAATAGGCAAATGACAAGAGTGGAGTTCACCTCCTAACCGTTAGTGGATGGATTTACTTATCATTTATCCTAGAAGAACTAAACATGTCTATATGTAATGTATAGCACCTTTGACAGTAATTGTACCATATAATTCTCATGTTTCTCCTAGATATTTCCAAAGTTACATTTAGGTCCATATGTGATAGTTGGTTATTTAACTATCAAATTAAACAAACAATCAAACATTGATTCAATCCCATATAGGATCCTCTAAGCCTTTATTAATTAAACTTTAATTAATAAAATCACTTTCTTAAACTTGATCAAAAGGTCCTTTCAAAACTCTTTTCCTTAACATTCCCCTTTTTACATGGGAATAATTTAAGTATTTACGAAAAACATTTGGGAAAATTCTTTCTTCTCGCATTCTATATTAAATGGCTAAACAATTCCCCTTCAAAACATCACTTACTTTTAAACTCATTCACTTTATAAAACCCATCCACTTATCCCTTATAAAAATTTGTTTATAAGTTCACTTCACATTTCAAACCTCTTTACAAATTTTTAAACTTGATTTAAAACTTCCTTCAAAAATCTCTAAAATGATTTGTGAAATCTCTTTCTATTTTTAAAACAATTTAAAAATCTTCCTTCAGAATTCCTTTATAGAATCATTTATAAAATATCATTTTCAAGATATCATATATAAATCACTTTAGGTAAAACATTTTATTTAATAAACCCCTTTTAAACAAGATACTATTTATAAATAGCTTTATAAAATAATAGTATAACCTGAAAATCATTTATAAACTTTTACCTCCAAATTGATTTAAGAATTAAAGTTAATCCAAAAAACATACTTTAGTAATTCGAAAAGAGGCTTAGCAATTCCAATAGTACTAATTTAAGTTACCATTCAATCTCAGTTAAATTCTGATTCACTAAATAGTACTTACATAGGTCAACATGTATGTACATATAATTCATAGCCAAAGCAGGAAATAACATGTCAATATGAACTATCATATAGATGTCTGAATAATATAATAGCAGGATGGTGATTTGTCCTGCAAAACAGATGTCCAAAACAATTCAATCCATTAATAGCAGAATGAGGATTTATTCTGCTAACACATGCCCACATGAACAAACAAACAAACAATCAAACACACAAATAATTTATAATAGAATGAGGATTTATTCTGCTAACACATGCCTACACAAACAAACACAATAATCTACATTATAACTCACCATTGTTATATGGCTTCTTAATGGTATCAAAACAAGAATCCCTTGTATTCAAAACCGTCTTCGGAAAAGAAGTACCTTAAAACAACTTACTTTTGGAAACCAAAGGAGTTAAAACTTTAAACCCTTTTTAAAATAATTAATTATAAGTTGAATCCTTATATAAATCATAATTAATCTTAACTTGATTTAATTAAATAGTTAAATAATAATTAACTACTAATGAAACCTACATTAATCATTTATTAATTATTAAATAATTAATTAAACCTTCATTAGTAATTAAATATTTATTAATCTCAATTAATTAATTAAATAATATTTAATTAAACTTGCTTAATAAATTAAACCATTAATAAAATAATTATTATAACTTTAACCTTAACTAAATTATAATTTAAAAATAATTAACACTTGATTAATAATTAACCAATAATTTATCCTATATTTAATTATATAAATTTTAAAAAATATATTTAATTAACTCATAAATAATTAACTTCATTAATAATTAATTAAAATAAATCTTAACTTTAAAAGATAATTAATTAATAACTAATTTTCAGTTAATTATAATTATTAAACCACGTTTATCCTTAATTATTAATTATTAAAACATAATTAATTAAAAATTAACTGTTAAAAACTTAAATATCTTCCTAAAACATTGTTATTAAGTTTATAAAGCATTTACAAACATTTTTTAAGTTTAAAAACTAAATTTTTCAATAATCAAACTTTTTATCGAACTGCCTCCATAGCGACTATCGCTATGGATACCCGTAATTTCCAACTTGTTTTCCACGTCTATATCACAAAAAATCCAAATTATATGATCCATAACCATCACATAAACAAGCACACATCTTTTAAAACAAACCTAATATTTGGATTTTGATTTTTGCACATATATATCACCATAACAAACATATGATAATCTAACAATATCATCACATATACAACCAAATAACAACCATAAATATAAAGGTAAATTCTTTCCCAAAAATTTAAGGAATTTACTCACCGAAATTCGACGAACTTTTGCAAAAACACTTCGGACTTGTAAAGCATGGAAATCAACAAAACCAACTTAAAAATATGTCGACTTGCTTTTGGATTTCCGACCCTTTCCTCTCTGATTTTGGCAAAGTGGTCAAAAGTAAAGTTTTAGATTTTTATTTTCTCTATCTTTTAAAGAAAATAATTACTTTAAAATATTAAATTTTGAGGAAGTTATGGCCGAAATAAGAGGACCATTTTCGGACATGTATTTCTGAGTCCAAAAATGGGTTCAAAAGAAATAACCTTTTGGAATAGCTACACTCAAATTTTGAAGAAATGGTCAAAAATAGGTTTCTAGCCACTGGAATTTAACATACTTTGGAAAAAATAAAATCAAAATTTGAGTCAGAACTAAGAAGATATGACCGAAACTATTCCGGGTAAAATGGAAGAATTTGTAGATTGAAAAGAGGAGTTTAAAAATGGATTTTGAAAGTTTAAAGATTTAAACTTTAGATTTAAAAAAATTTAATCCCTAAAACCAGGAAAAGAATCCATGGAAGAGTTAAAAAGGTTAAGGAAGAAGGACAAGCTTTTGAAGAAAAATAAAAATAAGCGTGAAAAAGAATTAGGAAATTCCTTTATATAAATTACTTAAATGCCCTTCTATCCTTACCCTCCACTCAACACATGCCACATCACCATGGTCCTCCACTCCCTACACTTTTTTTCCTACTTGGTACCCTCCCTCCATGACATAAGAAACATGATTTAATTGCTTATGTACTACATGTCTCCTTAGTTGCTAATGCGTCACATCCTGTCTGCCTATGATGTGACATTTACCTTTACTTAATTTTTTTTTTACCTTATATACCTAAGTATATACACATATATAAATACTAATATACACTAATTTAATTCCTTTTTTAATGTGTAATGTTTGCACTATAGTTCATAATGCTTCGACAAATTTTAGCTGATGTAAAATCGAAATTCGTTAACAAATTACGATCACATTTTCTGTTTTTCATTGAATTGTGTATTTTTGTAAACTCGTTTTAAAAAATATTTCACAATCATTATTTATTATTTAGAAGAGTTTTATATTTACTATAAAATCTATATATTAAATACTTAAAGTTAATTAAACATTCACAAATCAAAGCAGTGAAATTTCGGGTCGTTACAATATTTCAAGTGAAAATGACATATTTTGAGTAAATATGGTATTTTGAAATGAAGTGATATTTTTTAAGTGAATATGATATTTTTATATCAAATATGAATCGGTTTCGAAATGTAAAAGAACCAACCAGTGTGAAAAACGACGTTTGGTTGTTAAAGAGACGCTGACCTCCTATTGGCATACTCTCTGTCAATATTGGAACCACTTTAACAAATGTGTACGTCATGGATGATCCATAATGAAGTGGTTGGATTTGGCGAATGTTTGCTAGATTTGAAGAAAGATAACGATGATGGATGATCCCAACACTTGTGCCAATTTGAAATGACTAAAACATGACGGGTCAAGACTAAGTGGGCTAGCTACCCCTAGCGGACACACCTCTTCGTATTGCTATATTGATGTTGACTTGATTGGTGCATCTTGATTTGATTTTAAGAGTGTTGGACGCGGTGGACGGACGTGGCTATGATGTGTTACCACCAACCCAACGACCCGAACCGGTAGTATCCTACCTTGGGCATTGCCTCACGTGCCTTGTCATACTTTTATCCATATTCATGACCACTACGATTTTTTTTTAGTATTGTCTTATCACGGTTCCTCCCTAGATACCGACGTTACTGGTGATGCTACTAAGAAAAACTGTAGGACAATGCTTAAAAATTTGTTAAGGGGGATCAATGTAAAGCCTTAACACTATTTTAATACTTTACTTTACTAAAGACATTACATATATAGCGTATTTTACTACATATAGATAGTTTGACGGATCCATAGGAGATGGAAAACCACGTTACATCTCCTAAGTTGTTGCAAGCACGTTATACATTGGATGGGAGATGTAAAATCCCTAAAACATATCTATAGCTATCAAACTCATGTTTACTTTTGATTGATTTAACTTACATAAGAACTTTTAGTTCTGACTCGAGTGTTTTATCTTTTCATTACGCTCAGGTTGGTTTGAGCATTTCAGTTCTTGAAGATATTTTTTCTGGAGGATGAAGACAGAGTTTTGTATATTGAATTATTAGTACTATTCCACTGTATCATTATTGGTATGTTGTTGTTGTGGCCTAATTATTGTTGTAAAAATTGTATAATCAAATGTATATTATAAAACAGCTTCATGAACTGTTTATTTGATTATTATATTTTGTCATTCCGTTGCGAGATTCTATGCTTTGTTTTCCTTCTTTTCACTTATTTTCTAATTTAACCTCATTGACAATTCTTCCTTTTGAATGGTTTGAGTTAGACATACGTAGTTTATTGTTGATTTGAACCGTCCAAAAGGCGGGTCATCACAGTTGGTATCAAAGCTTTGGTTTAGAGATACCATAACCTGTTGGGTTTAAACTTACTAAAGATAGGGTTAATTATACCCTAGAATGAGTCCGAGAATATATATATATACAAGAGAGCGTATTTGTTAGTGCTATAAAAAATTATTTTATATTGTGTTAATTTGTTCTATTGAGTATTTATAAATTTTGGTCGGTACATAGGATGATATTGCATCGATAGAGATTTCTAAACACTTGAACGGAGAACCGACACAATATTGTTTTGAAAATAGGTAAATGAAATCATTTTACCTAATATTATATTTTGTATATAAAAGAATAAATTTTGTAAATAGATATAGTTGTATGTGATATGTTTGTTTGCTAGAAAGTGAAATTTTGTAAGTGTTGGTTGTAATATAGGATTTACAAATAAAATGAATATGAATTGAAAATTTGAGAACTTAAGTTCCTGTGCTAAATTAGGGTCCAAAGGTTTTGGAAAATAATAATTAGTATTGTTTGGATGTATTTTCAAATAGAAATATTGTAAAAGAGGTTTGAAAGAAATGCTTTTAAAAGGAATATTAAAAAAGGAAATAAATTCTATGCTCCCCTCTTCTGTCGTGGAAAATAATTTCGGTGATGACTGCATAGCATCATCGACACTCATTTTCGAGTCTCAAAGTGGGGGAGGCCACTTAGTAGCTTAGCTACATATTTGGTTCGATAAACTAATATAGATTTAAAATTTCTGAATATGATTTGATATATAAAAGGATTTCAAATTGATTTGAAATAAACTCGGTATTTGAATTCTTAAGTTCCTGTTTTAATGATTTTTAGCTGTAGTGATAAGGTGAAATTTTAATAGTTGAAAACTTCTAAAATGAGAAATAATAAATTAGAAGCTAAGTGTTCAATGAAACGGTAAAGAAATTGAAGATTTGTTAGTTGCAAATCAAAAGATAATGGAAATTAAGTAGATGTAAACTATTGAACATTTTTCTAACTAAAATGAATAAGATAAATTTTATAACATTTAATTACATTCGAAAAACATACATAAAACTTACCAGAATGTTAAAAAAAAGTAGAAATGCTTCAAAATGAACATATGTTTATAAATGAAACATTAAGATGTACAAGAAATATTATCAATTTAAGTGAATATTTTGAAATTCTTAATAAATTAACTTGAATAGTAAAAAAAAGTGAATACTACTTAAGTACACGATTATAAACTTAAAAAATTGTTGAAATGATTCATAAATGTATTTAAAAATTAAATGATGTTATAATATATGTATATTATGAAGTGAATATGCTTGTACATTGTTTTGTTTAGTCCCACATCGTGGGATAAGTTCAGTTCTTACCTCTGAAGCCCTTATATAAAGTAGGCCATGTAATGTAAATAGAGATCTATTCTCAGAAGTGAATAATATATCTTTTGTCTCTCTCTCCAATGGCTTCCATTAAGATTTTCTTTATGCATTTAAGATCTATTTCTTTTCTCTTGGTATCTAATTTTATTTCATAGATCAAATTTCTTTTTGTAAACATTTGTTTTGATCTCATTTTTTTTTTCCTGGATCTCATTTTGTATATCTTGTAATGTTGATCTAATTATGTGAATCTAATATTATTTACTTGTATAGATCTAACTTTGTAGACTTCATTTTTCAGATCTCATTTGTAGAATTATTAAATTGATTTTATTTTTAGATGTTATTATGTTGATCTCAATATGATCTAATTTTTCTGATCTAATTCTATTATAGATCTAATTTTATAGATCTATAACATTTTATATTTTATATACTGTTGCTTTTTTTTCGATCCACATCATTGATATGGTATAATGATTTATTTTAGATCTCATTGATCTTTCATTATTTTTAATTGATATTCTTTGTTATGAAGGATTTTATATAAAAATTTCTACCAAATTAATGTTGATTATCAAATATCTACAGAAATAGCTTTGATATTTGTAGCGTATATAATTATATGTATTATTGCTGATTTAATAATACAGAGAGGTTTGAGTTGCAGGAGAAGCAAGCAGATTAATTTCCAATGACTCCAGTAATGGGAATCAAATCGATGGTACTTATATTTTTGACTTGTTCCATCTTTCATTCGTCGATGTATAAAACACGTTTCCTTTTAATGGAAACACGCACTTTTGCTCTTGCTATGAGAATTTCGGTTTCATTCACGCATTGAGTAAAACAAAGTTCCGTGATGTTCATATTTTCATTTAGAAATAATTTATAATTTATATGATTATATCTGTTTTTGTTTTTGTTTAGGAATTAACCATATTCAGATGAGGTATTCCATTATGTTCAACTTACAAAGTTCTATTAAATTGATTCTTCGTTCTTTATAAAAGCTGTGCATATATTATGGACATTATATTCCATTTCTAGCACTTGATTTGAATTATACGGCTAATGGTAATAATTACCATACCATCTTGTTTTATTTGGTACTTGGCATTCATTGAAGTATAAAAAAAAATGGTTAGTCCACTATTTGATCAATGAAATTAAGCAACACAAGAAAAAAGTTTCATCAGGTTTCTATTTTATTGTATGGTACAAGTCATGTCATTTTTTTTTTCTTAATCATGCCACAATAATGGTAAATTGTATACATTTTTTTTAAATCATATGCATTAAATGTTGTCGTCATGGTAATAAATTAAATTACCATATCATCATAAATTCACTGGCTACAGTAAATTAAATGATGTTGTATTTTTATGTTTGGAATAAGAATAGACATATGGTTTATTATATAGTGTATTCATTTTGGCAAACAATGCTCAATATAATGAAAAAAATAAGTTTGAACAACAACCTGAAGTTGTGCAAAGATTTTCTTTTCCAACCAAAAGTTGTATAACTCAAAGTCCAAGACCTGAAGTCTTGAATTATGAAAAGATTTTCTAATAAATTTTACAAGCTCGAATTCTTGTCAGTATTTTTTTTGTCAAAATGTACAAGTCTTGAAATAAGAATAGACTTTTATTTTGTAACAATATGGTACAAAAAAAAGGTGAGAAGTTTACACAAAATTAAGAACCTGAAGTTCATAAAAAATTAATGAACTTGAAGTTCATGAATTAGAAGCCCGAAGCTCTATTGAAATTATGTAAAATTATAAGGTTGTACTTCCTGAAGAATTTAAAGAAAATTAATAAATAATCATATGAGAAAATGATGCTGCATTCAAGAGATTACAAAAATCTCCAGATGAGTTATACCTTACCTTATATCCTAACATTTACACTATATTAACCAAATATCCTGAAGATATTATGTTATATGATATTTCAAACGTCATTGGATGTGTATTTGTGCATATTAATCTCTTGAAAAGTTGTTTTAGAGATTTATTTATATTTATATTGCAAAATATAACATCCCAGAAGAGATGTTATAGAAATTTTATTTTTGTTACATTGCAATTCCTTAAAAGGTAATACTATATTCCCCGAAGGAATAACGATATAAATTTTTTTGAGTAATAACAATAATTTATCGAGAGAAAAAATGATATTGTATACCAATGTTACACTCCAGAAGTAGTGGTTTTATCTTTCGCATCTTACTTTCATTTGGTGCATCTAATTTTGTTACTGTATTTAAAGTCTGATATGTCATTTCAAAGATGGTTACAACAAAAAATTTCCAGTAGGGATGTTTTATGTTATTGTAAAGGTAGTAATTATGTAATTTCTACAAAAGAAACATTGTACATTGATATGACATTCCAATAGTATATATATATATATATATATATATATAAGAGTTAATTCACTCCAGAAGTAGTGATAATAAAATATCCCTAAAAGAGACTAATAAATTAGGAAATGATAACATATCTCTAGAAGAGATTTGCTTATATATTTGGTAATTTTATTAAACCAAATAAATGCATAGAAATTTGATTATAAAGGATCCTAATTTAGTTTAGATTAGATCCTAAAAGTTTGAGAGCTATGCAACATGTATCATATATTTCATTATAATTATATCAAACGTGAGAAATATTAGACGTATAATCAATTCTTGAAGATAATCTTTAAATATTCTCCTGAAGAGATAGTCTATATTTCATATCATAATTTTCATGCAAGCTATACATACGGTCCTGAGGAAATCTGTATCTGTAACATTCCAAGTATCCAGAAGATACTATTATTATTTTTGCTGTAATTTTTTTTATACAGAACTCTCAATAGAGATGTGTATAAATGTCTATATGCAATTAAAAATTGTTCCTTGATAAGTAATCATAATTAGTGTTCAAAACTGATATTTGAGATATAATTGAGGAATAAAACTTAACAACTTGAAGTTGTGTGTATATTTTGTTTGAACCAGAAGTTCGATATGGTTTCAAACCAAATGTTTTGAACATTATCATGTGGTTTTGACAGATTTTCATCGACATTGATTTATAAACAGAAGTTAATAGTTTGGATCCTTGTAATAGTTTTGTTCTAAAAATCACTAATTCAAATGAGAAAGAATATGAAAATTTTATAATATATATGTGATACGTGGACGCACGTATACATCCATATATGTAAATATTCAGCTAACAACCTGAAGTTTGTTATAAGCTCATCTTATAGATAATGCATAGATATTATTTGGTGATTTAAAATTCAATCAACATAAATGTTGAATGACCTGAAGTCATGTATGTATTCAAATGATCTACACAATAAGTAAATTCCTCCAATTGCTTAGATCAATGAATGAGAACAAACTCTAATAATCAATATCAATTGAATGCATCTTATCAACTAATAAAAGAATTATCCTCCTATTATTAATATATACGATGTATTTGCTAGTAGCAATATCATAATGGATCAAAATGAGAGTCCAAAAATGATTATTATTTAATGTGATAACGTTTGTCAACATTGAGGGGGAGGATAAAGGGATACAAGCTCATTTTGATCATCAGTGTTAAATATTTAAATATACAATGATGCAAAATATTATCAATATTATCCCTAGTAGACTTTCTCCAATATAGATTTGAATCCCTGAAGGTTCAAAAGTCAGTTCAAAATATTTTTGGAGTAAGTAATAAAGATGCCAAATAAAGGAGGTGAGTGTTCTTGAAGAAACACTTAAGGATGCTCTGAAAGAGATCCATGACATGATTCTCAAATAACACTAGAAGTGGGTTAGGTACCTAAAACATGATAATTAAAGAGATCTCAATAAATTATGTCTAGAACTGACAAGAAATAATCATCGATGATAAATTTATAAATAATAAAGCGCTTTTGTTTATAAATGGATTAAAGATCCTGGATTAGAGTAAAACATGATTGGCCATCATGAAATTCTCCCTAATAAGAAATGTGAACTTGTAGTCCGCAAAGTACCGAAAGTACTTGAAATGCTTAATATACCCCGAAGGTATAAATATGGTTTGAATCATATTAAATGATGAAAGTATACAAATTCCTGAAGAATATAAATAACTTTTGTGGTTATAAAGAAGGCAAAGAACAAGGAGCATAGATTACAACCTACTTTTAAGTATTGTTGTAATGAAAATCTTGATATAATTCATGATGAGTAGATTACTTCCTATTTTTAAGTATCGTTGTAATGAAACTCTTAATATCCATTGAAGTGATAGTTGCGATATGAAAATACTTAGTAAAGTATACAAATTTCTGAAGAATATATATAACTTTTGTAGTTATAAAGAATGAAAAAGACATGAAGTGTAGATTACAAATTTCTTCTAAGTATTGTTGTAATGAAAATCTTGATACATCAAGATGAGTAGATTACTTCCTACTTTCTAGTAATGTTGTAATGAAATTTTTAATATTCATGAAAGATGTATAGTTGCAATGCGTAAAACTAATTTGAAGCAAAAAATAATAATAATGAAAGCACATGAAGTGTGTTTCATAAAAGTAGCATACAAATGCATAAAATGCAAACCATATTTAGAAGAAACAATCTTAGAAAATTTGATTGTATCGAAGGAAACTATTAATAAATTGTATTATTAATGAGATTCATATTTATAGATCCAGAAGTATCTATAACCAATTTGAATTATCGAAAGACGAATATGAATTCAGAGGAAAATTTTAAATCAGGGGGAGCATCCATAAGTATTTTGTAATGCACTTTTTTCCTTATCTAAGATTTTTCCCACTGGGTTTTTATTAGTAAGGTTTTAATGAGGCATTATCTTGATCCAGAAGTATCAACTCCCTGTAACATTTGAAATAAGCTATAATGTACTCTTTTTCCTTATTTAAGATTTTTCCCACTGGGTTTTTCTTATTAAGGTTTTAATGAGGCATTATCTTGATCTAAAAGAATCAAACGTCTTTTCAAGAAATAACATCTCAAATTTGTTATTTAAGTTAAATTATATTTTTATCCTTGACTAAGGTTTTTCCCATCGGGTTTTCCTTTGTAAGGTTTTTACTGAAGTATTAAATTGATCCAGAATTATCAAACTCTATCTGATGCAGTAAATTATTGAAATATGACATACTATATTGTACTCTTTTTCCTTCACTAAGATTTTTCCCATAGGGTTTTACTTAGTAAGGTTTTAATGAGGCATTAGTTTGATCCAGAAGTATCAAGCTTTATTTAAAGAAATAAGAAAATAAAATATGTCATTGTACTCTTTTTCCTTCACTAAGATTTTTTCCATTGGGTTTTTCTTAGTAAGGTTTTAATGAGGCATTAGTTTGATCCAGAAGTATCAAGCTTTATTTAAAGAAATAAGAAAATAAAATATGTCATTGTACTCTTTTTCCTTCACTAAGATTTTTCCCATTGGGTTTTTCTTAGTAAGGTTTTAATGAGGCATTATTTTGATCCTGAAGTATCAAATTCTTATAAGAAATATCATTTTAGTATGATATTTATGATTTCACAAGTTGCACTCTTTTCCTCGTTCAAGGTTTTTTCCCACTGGGTTTTTCTAATAGAGGTTTTTAATGAGGCAAATCTTTATCGATTCAATCGATAAGTGCAAGCAAGATAATAATGAGGGAGAGCTATCATCATACACGTATCGAAACGGAAATTTTCAAATTATCCGAGCATTCAAGATTTTGAAGACGCATATTCAAGGGGGAGTGTTATAATATATGTATATTATGAAGTGAATATGCTTGTACATTGTTTTGTTTAGTCCCACATCGTGGGATAAGTTCAGTTCTTACTTCTGAAGCCCTTATATAAAGTAGGCCATGTAATGTAAATAGAGATCTATTCTCAGAAGTGAATAATATATCTTTTATCTCTCTCTCCAATGGCTTCCATTCTCTTTATTCTATAACAAATGATACTATATAAAAAAGGATATGTGAATTAAAAAGTAGAAAAACTTAAGTATGAATTGATTCCTTAGTGAATATCAACATTAAATGGGAATTTAGTTATATAAATAAATAATTATGCATTAAACTGCGAGGAAACTTATGTAATACCTTAAGGATTTATTCATTGATGATTTTAAATCTTGAATGGTGGGAATTGACACTTCAAATTGTTTAAGGAAGTATGAATAATCTATTAGGTAATTATGTAAGGCTGTTGAACATAAGGTACAATTGGTAGCATGATTATCACCCTTGTACTATTAAAGGTTTCTAAACTGAACAAACCATTAGTTTTGATCGCTATGGATGTATGGTGGATTCTTTTATTGCATATAATGGTCGTACTGCTTTTGTTTGCATATGGTTATTATATATTGTTGTTGATTGTACTATTAATTAAAACAACTAAAGTATTACTCTTTTACATAATTTTAACTCTTTTGGATTATGTAGGTAAGATACAGGTTTATGGAAGCAATAGCAGTTGCTTTTGGTTTCATAAATAGAGTTTGTTTGCCCAACAAATAAGTACATTTTCAGATTACGGTTTTCGGAATGATATTTTGTTGTTTTCCTTATGGTTTCGGATGTTTATTATTGAAAATGATATATATATATATATATATATATATATATATTGTAATTATTGATATTATTATTTTTTCGAACCTAACTGCGCAAAGAAGACTCTGCCAAAAAATTCATAAATTTAGGACTTAGAATTTTTTTGTAGAAGTTGAGTTATTTTCAAATTTTATATAAACTTAGATATGTAAGTTAATTTTATAAATTGATTATTTTGAATAAAAATATATTAAACCTCCTTATTCTTTCTTTTTCCATTTCAAGGACGAAAAGTTTTGAGTGGAGGATGTTAGAACCTCAGTACTTGATATTTTGATAATAACAATTATATGTGTTTATCTAACCAAGTTTTACAGGAAAATATTGATGACCAGATTCTAGATTGATGGACATATTCATTTACAGGTTATAGAGTCTGTGTCTAGTTAGTGATATATGTTAAAATCTCTCCTAATTGGTATAGATGCACAAGCTATTGAATACGCGCACTTGTTTTCAAAAGAAGTTTTAAAGATGAATGAATCAGCAAAACTCAGACGTCTGAATCATAAATTCAGACCTCTGACTGCTGAAGCAAAGCACTTTTTAAATAGCAAATTCAGACGTCTGAACACAATATTCAGACATCTGAATAAGGTCAAAAATGCACTGTTTCGGCGCTTCCTTGTTATTTCACTACACTCAGAAGGCTGAATTTTAATTCAAAAGTCTGAGTTAAAAATAACGGCTAGTTTTTTGAAAGGTTGCTTCTCTTCCCTGAACGGAAACAATGTTCATTTCAACAGTTGCTTCTATTCTGATTCATGGAAGCTCTTCACTAATCATTGCGACCTTTAATAACTATAAATAGCAAGCAATTTCAACACTATTCTCCACCAATTCTTATTTTGATTTCTAAACTCTATATTCTTGCTATTTACTTTCAAGTTCTACAAATCAAACTATTTGATCACCAAACATTGAAGCATACTCTTGTGTGGTCAACTAGACTTCCTTTCTCCACAAATTACACTACATACCATAAAGGAGAAGATTATAGGAAGGGTGTACTTTTATTGACTCACCAGTGCTATTACAGAGCATATTCAATCAGAAACATTTCCATGTGTATTTGAATTCCTGTTGTAGTATCATCAGGCAGTAGAAGTCCTATTCAGTTGTCTAGAGGGAAAATTCCTGTTAGGTTGTTTAGGCAGTGTAATACCTGTTCCTTCGGGTGAAGCAAGGGTATCGACTGAATTCTAGAAGGAGTCTGGGACTGGACGTAGAACGGAAAGTTCGAACCAGCATAAAAATCTCAGGTGTCTTTTATTATTGTTTATGTTTTTATATTCATATTCTGCTCAAGCAAGTAATTTAGTTAACTTTCATATTACGCGATCACATAGTTACTTTCATTTGGTATAAGCACTTTTTTAATAGCAAATTCAGACGTCTAAACACAGTATTCAGACGTCTGAAAAAGGTCAAAAATGCACTGTTTCGGCGATGCCTTGTAATTTTACTACACATAGAAGGCTGAATTTTAATTTAGAAGTCTGAGTTAAAAATAACGGCTATTTTTTTGAAAGGTTGCTTCTCTTCCCCGAACAGAAACAACGTTCATTTCAATAGTTTCTTCTATTCTGATTCATGGCAACTCTTCACTAATCATTGCGACCCTTAACAACAATAAATATCAAGCAATTTCAACATCATTCTCCACCAATTCTTATTTTTATTTCTAAACTCTATATTCTTGCTATTTGCTTTCAAGTTTTATAAATAAAACTATTTGATCACCAAACACTCAATCATACAATTGTGTGGTTAACTAGACTTCCTTTCTTAACAAATTACACTGTATACCTTAAAGGAGAATATTATAGGAAGGGTGTACTTATATTGACTCATCAGTGTTATTACAGAGCATATTTAGTCAGAAACATTTCCACTTGTATTTGAAGTCCTGTTGTAGTATCCTCAGGTAGTAGAAGTCCTATTCGGTTGTCTAGGCAGGAAAGTCCTGTTCGTTTGTTCAGGCAGTGTAATACCTGTTCCTTCGGGTGAAGCGAGGGTACCAATTGAATTCCAGAACGAGTCAGGGACTGGACGTAGAACGGAAAGTTCGTACCAGTATAAAAATCTCTGGTGTTTTTTATTATTGTTTATATTTTTATATTCATATTCCGCTCTAGCAAGTAATTTAGCTAACTTTCATATTACACGATCACATAGTCACTTTCATTTGGTATCAGAGCTAGTTATCTTATAACCATAACACATTTATTTTATATTTTTTAGTAACATGGAAAATAAAACCAACATTAGTTTTACTGAAGGTCAGTCCACTGCACGACCACGACTTTTCAATGGTTTGAACTATAATTGTTCAGCTACTAGGATGAGAATCTATATGCAAGCTAATGGTTATGACACATGGAATATCTGTCAAACTGAACATCACATACCTACTGCTGAATATTCAAAATGGTCTAACACACAAAAACTAGATGCTACTGCCAGTACAAAAGCTATGAATATGTTATTTTGTGCACTAGATAAAAATGAGTTTAATAGAGTTAGCATGTGTAATACTGCCTATGAAATATGGCGCACATTGAAAGTTACACATGAAGGCACTAACAAAGTTAAACAAAGAAAGATCTCTATGCTTAAGAATCAGTTCCAAAACTTCAGAATGAAGCAAGATGAATCTATAAATGATATGTATTCTAGATTTCAAGACATATATCATTCACTTTTAGCATTAGGAGAAAAAATTCACTGATTTTGATATCGTCTCAAAAATCCTAAATTCTCTAACGGATGAATGGGAACGAAAAGTCTTAGCAATTGAAGATGCTAATGACATTTCAACCATCAAATGAGAAGAGTTGATAGGAAATCTAATGTCTTGTGAAGTTAATCTCTAGGCTAAATGAGTACAGGCATAAGATAAAAAGACAATAGCTTTCAAGGCAGAAAAAGAAGAATCAGATTCAGATGATGAAGATATGGATCTTATTGCAAGGAATTTCAAAAAGTTTATGAAGTTCGAAAAGAACAATAGGTTTGGACATAACAAAAACAGCACCAGACCATCAACTTCTACTATAGAATGCTATGGATGTCACAAGAAAGGTCACATGCAAAAAGATTATCCTGATCGAAAGAAAGACAAGTTCAAACAAAAAAAAGGAAAAATACAAAAAGAAGCAGGCATTTATAGTAACATGGGATGATTTAGAATCCTCCTCCTCATAAAATAGCGACAGTGACAATGAACAAGCAAATGTTTGCTTTATGGCTATGAATGATGAGGTAAGTGATTTAACTTTTGATGATTTAATAGAAATAAATTATGTTCTATTAGATAATATGAAGAACGTCAAAAGAAAATATAAAGAGGCCAGTGAAAAGTTAAATTGAACCGAACTTAAGTTGAAATGCTAAAAGATGAAAAGAAAATTTTAGAAGAAGAGCCTCAAGCTTCTCAAAAATCTTATTCTAATACAACTTCTCAAATTTCTATGTTGAGTCAAGAAATCGAAACCTAAAAAGAAAAGAAGGACACTCTTCAAGTCGAAAATCATGATTTAAAAGAAAATGTTAAAATAATAGAATTAGATATCTCTAGTCTCAAAACACGGTTAGAAGGTAATAACAAAAATGTTTCAAATTTTAATAAAGGAAGAGAAAATCATCTAAAATTTTGGAAAATTCTCAGACTGTTTCAGATAAAAAGGGCTTAGGCTATAAGAAAGGTACAAATAATCTACTTAAGTAAAGAAACTCTTTTGAAAATCATTTTTAGAAAAGTAATTCTATTATAATCAATAATGTTCCAAATATTCCAAAACATTCTAAGAACATTACAATTTGGGTTCCTAAAACCAATAATTATTTAATTAGGAACAAGTACATAAATTTTTTTACGGAAAATATTCACAATAATAAAGATTTTATTTACAAAGGGAATACTGAACCCGCTTGGGTTTGGTTTCCTAAGACCTAACTCTTATGACCCTAACAAAAAGTGGGTACCAATATCATTTTCATATTTCTTGCAGGTACCACTTAAGAAAAGAGGGAAATGGATATTAAACAGTGGTTGCTCAAAACATATGACAGAAAATAAAGACATGTTTACTAAAATTATTTACTCTGATGGAGGCTCTACCATATTTGGAGATAATTCCAAAGGATACATCATTGGCAAACATCGTCGGCAAAGGCGATGGGAACAATAACGGTACATCTAGTTTACCTCTTATTGCAAATGTTTTATTAGTCAAGAATTTGAAACATAATCTACTTAGTATCAGCCAACTTTGTGACAAAGGTTTCAATATATTTTTTCTAAAAATAAGTGTAGGATTCTTGATCAAAATAAAAATCATATTTTTGAAGGTAACAAAGATAAAAATATATATGTTTTAAATATGAAAATCATTCATGATTCAAATATGTGCTTAATAGCCAAAGAAAATGATCCTTGGTTATGGCACAAAAGATTTTGTCACATTAATTTTAAAGCTATTAGTAAACTTTCTCAAAATGATTTAGTAAAAGGTTTGCCTAAAATGAATTTCAGAGTAAAAAATATTTATGATGCTTCTCAATTAGGAAAATTATCAAAATCGTCTTTTAAATCAAAGAAAATATTTCTACATTACAACCACTTGAACTATTGCATTTGGAACTCTTTGGACCAACACAAATTCAATCTATAAATCATAATAAATGTGTGTTTGTAATAGTGGATGATTTTTCAAGATACATTTGGACTGTATTTATGAAAAATAAAAGTTAAACTTTTGAAAATTTTAAAACCTTTGTTAAAAGAATTCAAAATCTCAAAATTTTGAAAATTAAGAACATTAGAAGTGATCGTGAAGTTGAATTTGAAAATGAGAATTTTGAACATTTTTGTAATAAAAAGGGAATTTCACATAACTTTTCTTTTCCTAGAACACCACAACAAAATGGAGTTGTAGAAAAAAAATAGAACTTTACGGGAATGTGCAAGAACTTTTTAAATGGAAGCACTTTACCAAAGCATTTTTGGGCAGAAGCTATAGCAACTGCTTGTTATGTTTTGAATCGTGTCTCCATTCGACAAACTAACAAAACATACACCATATGAACTTTTTAATGGAAGAAACCAAATATAGCTTATTTTAAAGTTTTTGGTTCAAATTTTTTTATTATTAATACAAAAGATCTGCTTGGTAAATTCGATCCAAAATCCGATGAAGGAATATTCATAGGATATTCGGAAGGAAGCAAAGCTTATCGAATTTTCAATAGAAGAACTAAAATAATCAAAGAAACACTTTGTGTTTCATTCGATGAGAATTTCAAAATTAATAATAAAATTGATGATGATGAGATAATTACTAAGACTGTTACAGATACTAATATTGAAAAATATTTGGATGATTCCATTACTCAAAATGAAAACATTACTAATCATGAAAATGAGTTAAGGTCTCCTCCTAGGATATTAAAAGATCACCCTGTTGAAAATGTTATTGGAGAATTTAATTGAAATGTTAGGACTAGAAATCAACTTAATCAAATGGGCCATGTAGCATTCCTTTCAAATATCGAACCTAAAAATGCTAAAGAAGCCTCTACTGATAACTATTGGATTATAGCTATGCAAGAAGAGCAAAACCAATTTAAATGAAATGAAGTTTGGGATTTAGTTCCTAGACTAAGTAATCAAACTTTCATTGGTATGAAATGGGTTCTCAAAAATAAAGCTGATGAACAAGGTAATACAATTAGGAATAAAGCTAGATTAGTTGCACAAGGATATAATCAGGAGGAAGGAATTGACTATGAAGAAACGTTTGCTCCAGTCGCCCGACTTGAAGCAATACGAATCTTACTGGCCTTTGCATGTTTTCATAATCTTAAACTTTATCAAATGGATGTTAAAAGTGCATTTTTAAATGGCTATATCAAAGAAAATGTTTTTGTTGAACAACCTCCCCTATTTACACAAGAAAAATTTCCAAACCATGTTTATAAACTTAAGAAAGCTTTATATGGTTTGAAACAAGCAACACGTGCTTAGTACGAATGACTTAAAAGCTATCTTATAAATTCTGGTTTTGAAATAGGGAAAGTTGACCAGACACTTTTTATTAAGAAAACTAAAAAGGATATTTAATTGTTCAAATTTATATTGATGATATTATTATTTTTCTACAAATAATAAATTATGTCAGGATTTTTCCAACATAATGACCAAAGAATTTAAAATGTCACATATGGGAGAATTATCATAATTTCTTGGATTACAGATTAAACAACTGGAAAATGGAATTTTTATTAACCAAGAAAAATATTGTAGCAATCTAATTAAACGCTTTAGTATGGAAAATACTTAAGCCAAACCAACTCCAATGAGTACAACAGTACGTCTTGAACGGGATGAGGATGACAGAAGTGTTGACCAAAAATTTATCGAAGTATGATTAGATCACTACTTTATTTAACTAGTAGTAGACCTGACATAATAATGAGTGCTTGTCTGTGTACTTGATTTCAAGCAAATCCTAAAGAATCACATATGCGAGCAGTGAAACGTATATTACGATATCTAAGCAAAACCAAAGATTTCGGACTATTTTATCCAGAAGAATGTCCTTTCGAATTAGTATCATACAGTGATGCTGAATTTGGAGGATGTCGGACGGATAGAAAAAGTACGAGTGGGACGTGTTATTTCATTGGACATTCCTTAGTATCTTGGTTTAGCAAAAAACAAAATTGTGTTTCACTCTCGATCTGTGAGGCAGAATACATTTCTGCTACTTTAGCATGTGCTCAAGTCATATACATGCGACAAACACTTCAAGATTTTAGAATAAATTTATCCAAATCTACTATTTTCTGTGATAATACTAGTGCTATAAACTTATCTAAAAATCCAGTCAATCATTCATGAACAAAACATATTGACATACGTCATCATTTTCTTCACGATAATACTGAAAAGGATTTAATAAAATTAGAATTTGTTTCCTCTGAAAATAAATTGAATGATATATTTACAAAATCTTTAAATGAAAATATTTTTATAAAATTAAGAAGAGAATTGTGTATTTTTTTTCTCAAAAATATTTGTAACTTTAATAAAAAAATATAAAAATTATTATTATAATATTTTTACAGCTGTTGGGATTCAATCTTTGCACTATTGGCTCAAAGTTCCATGTACATTATCATTTTTCTATTTGTAACTCTTGTTTGTAGATTATACTTCAGTTGATTTTTATCTATTTTTAACAAGATGATTGTTATACAAAATTTTCTTTCAACCATAAATTTCAATAGTTTTGAGTTTAATTGGTTATAATCATTTCTACTAGAAACGCCTCTTTATTTTAAGATATATATTCACTATATATTTGGCTTCAAAAAAAATTAAATTCATATTCCAGTCTTCTTAGTTTTAAACCAAAATTTGTTTTATTCTCAAATATGTCTTCTCATGAAAACTCGGAATATTCTTCCGGCTATTCATCAATCAACTTTGAATCTCCTAGTTCGGGATCATTGTCATTACCTACTCCTACTCCTTGTCATGAAAAGGCTCCGATTAACCATACCGGTCACACTCCAGAACCAAAACAACCAAAGAAACTTTACTTTGGTTCTCCATCAACCAAAGAAAAGATTAATAATATCCATCGTTATCAACAGGAAACTTTGAATACTCAGAGAGAACTTTACTATGAACAAAAAATTCAAGGACAAAAACTAAATTGGTTGGAGAAAATAGCCGTCAAATTCTATGGCTCCACTCCGGTTCAAAATCAAACGATCGTTCATTCACCTCAACGTCCTCATGTGTCATCAAACTCATGGGAACGTGGAAAATCGGTTGGATCATCGGCTCGTTAGAACTACTGGTCTCCTCTCAAACTACTCAGAGAAAACACTAAGATCGAACCAAGGAATTTTGATGACTCTCCTTCTAACTATTAGTTTCTGTTTTACTCTCTTATTTTGCATGTTGAATTTTACATAAAATCTTGTTTGTTGTTTATTTTAATGGTCATGTTTTATAAAAAGTTGAATAAAGTTTTTTATACAAACAGAGCTGATATTAGCATCCTGTGCTAATTCAGACATCGGAATTATCAAATCAAACGTCTGATTTGTCAATCTGGGCAAAAAATTCTACCCAGATTCAGACATCGGTCTTTATATTTCAAACCTTTGAATCAAGCCCGAAATACACTGTTTTCTTGCTGCTTTTGAAAATTGATCAAAACAGAAGTTTGTTTCAAACTAGGCAAAAAAATTTCTAAAAATGGGTCTGGGCCTTCATCTTTTAATCCACCTAATTTTTCAACTTTACTCTCTTATTTCCCCATTTTTCACCGTATCTCTTCATTATTTACTTTACCAACCCATTCTCTAAACCCTAAAATACCATTAAAATTCCAAAATCTTCCTCCACAAAATTAAATCAAAATGCCTCCTAAAGACCAAGAGATCAAGAGAATCAACAACCGGACCATCGGAAACACAAATTAGATCTTGGCTTCACAATGAGACAGCTATTGCAAGATTCAATACCATGAAGAACCCCAAAATATTTGAAGGAGCTTTTATGCAATTTTCGGAATTCAATGGCTATAGAATTAGAGAAATGGCGGAATCCAATCACTTCGATTCATTAATTGGGTATGATTTCAATAACTTGAAAATCATTCATCTACTTATCAAGTTATTTTATGCAAATATGAATTTAGATCATCACAATCCCCAAAATAGAGAAGATTGTGTTTGGACCTGTGTAGTTAATGCCCCGCTATTACCCCGCTATAACACCGCAATATCTCATAGCGGATTTCTACCGCTACGATTTTTCCATATAGCCCCAAAATATAGCCTTTCCGCTTTAATCCCCGCTATTTCCGCTATATCCCGTTATTTCCGCTATATTTTGCTATTTCTGCTATATCTTCTTTAATAAAATGAATTAAAAAATTACATTTATACATTATAAAAATTATGAAACTAATTTATTTGATTTGATTTTTAATATATTTTCAAAAATGAAAATACTCTAATATTCTACTAAATTCAATTATATTACATAATAGTTTTACGTTTATTTAAAGTATATTCGCACATGTTTTGTGTTTAAAATCATTTATGTATTAATTATAATTCAATTGAATGATAATTTTTCATTTAATTACCATTTATATATTTGTAAAAACATTAAGTGTGAGTTTTATATGCTATTTTAGAGCTATCCGCCATATCCCGCTATGTCATCGCTGTATCCCTGCTATGACTTTTTGCACATCCACCGCTTTGAATCTGCCGAGCGCTTTAACTGCACAGGTTTGGACAAGGTATGTGGCGTCAAAATCTTTCTCCCGTTGTAAAGACTAGATTATATTTTAAGATGTCCTTACGAAGGAATAGACATTGAACATGTTGATGTGGATATGTATGAACAAGACGAAGTATCTCATAGATTTCTTTCCGATGATATGACAAATATGATATCATCTAAGCTGCGTCCTCAAGCTAGGATAATCCATCGAACACTCATCCGATATCTACAACCAAGAACATGTAGTTATGAGAAGATTTACAAAAGGGATTTACAAGCACTCTATGCTATTTATGCTAACCAATAAGTCAATTGGGGGGAAATTATATTGGACGAATTTCAAGATGCAACAATTTGTTGAAAATACATGACTTTACACTATGGCACTTATATCACGAGAATTTTAATGCAATGTGGCATACCAATACCCGATTCGGAATGTTTGTCTGTTAGCGTGCTTGGCTCTAAAACTTTAGGTCTAATGCAATTACCAAAGCAACTTCCATCTCATAATATCATTTCCTTTCAACAATGGATTGAAAACAGATATCGTGGTATTCGTCAACCGTCTTTTCCAAACATAGCCTTGTCATCTTCATCTCATCCACATCAACAAGAAGAAGAAGAAGACTATGATGAAATTCAAAATATCTGAGGAGATGTCGCTCCAAAGCAAGCTTTAATTACAATCTCTCGAAACCAAAAGAAACTTCAAAAACAAATGGTTCACTTGGAAAGAAACACGAATAAGAAATTCAACTCCATCAAGGGTTTCATAAACAAAATTTAGGATAAGCTTGCGTGTGCATCTTCTTCACCTACCGACGTGCAACATACTTTGGCACCATTCACTTGGTTTTTCGACCAAGAAGAGGTAGAAGAAAATGATGAACAAGCTGAGGATAGTGAGGAATTCTGAAGTGGTATGGATGATTTTCTATCTCTTTGTTATGTTGTGTTATCTTATTACTACAATTCTAGTTTCGGAGTTTTAAGTATTATGTTATGTTCTGTGATTGTGTCATTTGAAACATTGTGTTCTATCTTAAATTAGCCCTATGTTTCTCTCCATTCATTCTTTGTGATGTTATCATATTCTATATATTTCATTTCTATAATAGTCACTAATTCCGTTTAGTAATGACAAAGGGGGAGAAAAAGGTAAAAATATTGATGCACAAATTCTTTTATTCAGTGGGAGAAATTTTACATTTTCATACTAACCAAGTTTTAATCATAGGAGAAGCTATTATTTACTAAACAATGTTTTCATAGTTGTTATTATCAAAAAGGGGTAGAATGTTAGAACCTCAGTTCCTAATATTTTGATAATAATAATTATATGTGTTTATCTAACCAAGTTTTAGAGGAAAATATTAATGACCAGATTCCAGATTGATGGACGTAATCGTTTACAGGTAGAGTCTGTGTCTAATTAGTAATATATGTTAAAATCGCTCCTAATTAGTACAGATGCACAAGCTATTGAATACACGCACTTATTTTCAAAAGAAGTTTTAAAGATGCTTGAATTAGCAGAATTCAGACGTCTGAACCATAAATTTAGACGTCTGACTGCTAAAGCAAAGCACTTTTTAAATAGCAAATTCAGACGTCTGAACACAATATTCAAACGTATGAATAAGGTCAAAAATGACTGTTTCGACGCTGCCTTGTTATTTCACTACACTCAAAAGGCTAAATTTTAATTCAGAAGTTTGAGTTAAAAATAACGGCTAGTTTTTTGAAAGGTTGCTTCTCTTCCCTGAACAAAAACAACGTTCATTTCAAAAGTTGCTTTTATTTCGATTCATGGCATCTCTTCACTAATCATTGCGACCTTTAACAACTATAAATAGAAAGCAATTCATCACTATTCTCCACTAATTCTTATTTTGATTTCTAAACTCTATACGCTTGCTATTTACTTTCAAGTTTTACAAGTCAAACTATTTGATCACCAAACATTCAAGCATACTCTTGTATGGTCAACTAGACTTCCTTTCTTCACAAATTACACTATATACCATAAAAGGGAAGATTATAGGAAGGGTGTACTTATATTGACTCATCGGTGCTATTACAGAGCATATTCATTCATAAAAATTTCCACTTGTATTTGAAGTCATGTTGTAGTATCCTCAGGCAGTAGAAGTCCTATTCGGTTGTCTAGGCAGGAAAGTCTTGTTCGGTTGTTCAGGCAGTGTAATATATGTTCCTCCGTGTGAAGCCAGGGTATCGATTGAGTTCCAGAAGGAGTCTAGGACTGGATGTAGACCGAGAAGTTCAAACCAGTATAAAAATCTCTGATGTCTTTTATTACTGTTTATATTTTTATATTCATATTCCGCTCAAGCAAGTAATTTAGTTAACTTTCATATTACACGATCACATAGTCACTTTCAGAGGAGATTTTAACAATCCGTATTTTGATAATTAAAAATATTAAATTTAATAATATTTTTGGAATTTAGTATTATGAGAAATTAAAAATTATGATTTATAAATGGAAAAAACTATTAGAATATGATTTAATAATGTTGATTGAATGAAATTTGACAACTGTTTAATGTAATTTCAAATAATGGTAATAATGAAAGTTAATAAGGAATAAAGTTGAACGTTGTATTAAAAAGAGAAATAAATGTTAGTTGATTTGGTTGGTTTTAACATGCGATGGGAAACCAATTATTTAGTACGTAGATTCAATAACCTTTGTTGTAAGTAATAGATTTATAAATGTGTTTTTAAATGTGTTAAAATTACTTAAATATATACATTGTTTTACTTATCATCTTATTATTATTTAATCCATTGAAATCAATTTGGAAATCAATGAAATTAATGTAATTAAAAATTGCGTTTAATATAAGAAAAGATGTTAACTGTAGAGTTTAAGTAAAATAAAATGAAAACTTATGTTGAATAAATTCATAAGGTGATAGTTGATTTAATATGAGAACATTTAAATCAAAAATAAAAGAATAAAATGAATAAGTTTAGTAAAGGAGTTTGAAATATATTTAGCTTATAGATTAGTTATAGGGATGAGAAACTATTATTTAGTAAGAAATGTATAACTTCTGTTTGTATCACAATGTATGAATATGTTTAAATTACTATTAGATAGGAAATAATTGTTCCATTTCTCATTACATTTATTTAGTCCATTTTGAAATTCACCTTTGTAATCAACTAAAATTAATGTAATTGAATAATTTCAATTAACAGGAGACGGGGCACTTGTAAATTAATAGGTGAAATTAAACTAGATTATGTTTAATGAAATATAAGGAAAGTTTGATTTAATGAAAAGAATATTTATTTCAAATAAAATGAATGTTTCATTTGTGAATGTAGGTTTAATTTCATTAAAATAGAGAATGGAATGATTGATTTGATGGAAGAAATACATGTTTATTTAAATTGTGTTTTAGCATACTGATTGATTATAAGAATAGGATAATAATTTATTTAAGTAAGTTATTTATTACTCTGGTGTACAAATAACAAATTTATAAACGTGTTTAAGTGACTAAAGGAAACAATTGTTCTATTTTTTATTCATTTTAGTTTGTCTGTTTCGAAATTTAACTTTGTAATTAATTGCAACTAATGTAATTGAAATATTTCTAAAAGAAAGAAAACGTCGATTGCAGTTAATAGATTTGATAAAAGAAACACACGTTTTGCGTTAAACAGAAGGGAATTTTAATGAAAATAAAAGATCATTTGAGAAAACCAAATCTAACATTTTCATTTTTAAGATAAGTATAATTTTATTTATTATGTGTTGAAAAAAAAATTTTGTACAAATTGATTATTATTTTAGTTAATGAAATTAATTAGGTTACGTTTCAAAAATTAAATTTCAAAAGGTTGTGCAATGTACATGGTCCCTTTGATTCATTTGTTATTAATTGTTGCCTGTACTTTTTAAAATAGTTATCCCATTATTAATACTTGATTCGTTTATTTCTCCTTCTATTTACTACATGAGCCTAGACTTTTAAGCAATATTTAATTCTTGTCATCTCATTTTTGTTGTACGAAATTTCATTTTCCTTTGGTTTGCAAACTTTCTCATTCTTACGTACATTTCCTTATGCATTATTAATGCCTGAAGCTTTCAAAATAAAATGTGACATTCATTTTTTTCCCTCCACATTCATTTCCTTATTATTAAATAACCTACAATTTTATTTCTTCATTTGCGTTTTGTTTCTCCTAACACCTCATATTCATTTAGTTCAAACTGTTCTTTACTGAAGGTATATTCTTATCATAAAATTATTCACATTTTAAACTTGTCCCTTCATTTTTTTTGTCACCACCTCATTTCCTATATTCAGATCTCCATTTCAAATCTTCCTTTCCCTGAATCATTCTGACATGAGCTTGCAAATTCAGAAGCTATCATTTTTGCAAATTAAAAAGCTTTCTTTTATGAAACATGAGCTTCATTTTTTTTCTTTTTTCTACACGTCCTGCCCTTATCTTAGTTTGTTCTTCCATCTATGCCTGAAGCCTCATCTTGAGAAAAATGTATGTATTAAACTTTGTTTATTTTTTTATATTAAACGTGTATACTAATTATTATTTTAATTATACTTCCTATAAGATGAATATCTTTTCCATATAAACTTTGATTCACGCATGATTTCTTTTGTTGGATATATATTTAAATTTCGGATAGCATGAAACTATTTGGTTGAATTTAGAGACTGTTGAGATTTTTTGCTTCTATTTGGATTTTTATGGGCTAAAATCAAAGGTGAGTGATTTAACCCACTCACGCAATACTAAATCTTCTTATGTTTGTTGAATTAAATTTATGAAGTGATAAGAATGTTAGTAGTTGCTTTTTAGTAGCTTAATTTGACATTTTAATTGAGATTCAATTTTATTGAATTAAATTATCATTTAAGGTAATATTGAAATTGAATTGCTAATCAAATACCTGATATTGATAACTAATAAATTGTTGTGAAGTATTGGCTGATTTGGATGTTGATTATGCTGGATGTATATTTTTTGACATTATGGATGATTGGATGTTTGTTTATTTTTATATATCTCTGTTATCACTCTGTATATTAAGTGACAGCATATAACTGTTATTTGAATCATTTCGAATGAATCAAGAAATAGGTTGAAATGATATATACCTATGACACTTTGATTTGGATTGGAATGATATATGTCCATCCTTGAAATTAAAAATTGAAATACCTATTCACTTGGCCATAGGGTAG
Source organism: Allium cepa (assembly GCA_030765085.1). NCBI lineage: Eukaryota > Viridiplantae > Streptophyta > Magnoliopsida > Asparagales > Amaryllidaceae > Allium > Allium cepa. Next base: position 439,806,479 of record CM060943.1, read on the forward strand.
AAAATTATATACGGACACCCGATTGGTTAAATTAAATGATTTTAAAAATCTTTAACTTGGATTTTAATTAAATAATATTGTTTAAAAGAAATAAATTTTAGATTTATACGATTGAATTATTTTCTATTTCAAGCTTTGAAATGTTGAGACCGAAATCGGTTAAAGGAAATTGTTTTAAAGAATTGGCTTCGAAATATGAAGTTGTAGTTGATATATGACTTTAGTTTTGGAAATTGAATTATTTTAAGGATTTGGATCTTAAAATTGAACACCGAAGGTTAATTTGATTTTAAGTATTTTAAATCACTAAATTGAAATTGACTTGAAATTAATATAAATTGAAATGGTTTAAACTAAGTATTGAATTAAAATTTAAATCATTGAATTGGATTGTTGAATCGAAATTGAAATTAAAAATGAATGTTTCAAAAATTGAAGTTAATTCGAATTGAAATCAAGTTTATTTGACACTAAATCGAAATTGAGTCAATTGAATTGAAAGATTGAAAATTGAATTTGTTGATTTGAAATTGGACATGGTTCCAAATTGTTGAAATGGAAAGAAACAGTTTGATTTGATATTATTTTCAAAAAAAATTTTAATATAAATGGTTTAAAATCAATTCTTTTTAATGTTCAAATTATTTATATTTTTCCAAACTTTTTTACTATATACACCACTTTCAATATTCAAAACCATTTTATATTAAACTGTTCAAAGTCTCTAAACTATTTATAACTATTCAAACTATTTTCTAAAATTTCAAACTGTGCAAAGTTGAGATGTTTATATTTAAATCATTAATTTAAATTCGAATGTGGTTAAATGAGGTTATAACCTAAGTTGGAATTTGAAATGATATTTCAAGTGAAAATGACATATTTTGAGTAAATATGGTATTTTGAAATGAAGTGATATTTTTTGAAGTGAATATGATTTTTTGATATCAAATATAAATTAGTTTCGAAATGTAAAAGAACCAACCTGTGTACAAAACGACATTTGTTTGTTAAAGAGACCGGGCCCTCTTATTGGCATACTCTCTGTCAATATTGGAATCACTTTAAAACTATGTATGTGGTGGATGATCCAGAATGAAGTGGTTGGATTTGGTGAACATTTACTAGATTTGAAGAAAGAGAACGATGATGGATGACCCGGCACTTATGCCAATTTGAAATGACTAAAACAGGACGGCTAGTTAGGGCCAAGTGAGCTAGCTACCCCTAGCGGCCACATCACTTCGTAATACTATATTGATGTTGACTTGATCAGTGCACCTTGATTTGATTTTGTGAGTGTTGGATGCGGTGGATGGTCATGGCTACGATGCGCTACCACCATCCCTGCGATCCGAACTAGTAGTATCCTACCTTGGGCATTGCCTTACATGTCTTGTCATACTTTTATCATTATTTTCGACCACTACGATTTTGTTTTAGTGTTGTCTTGTCAAGACGCCTCCCTGGCTACCGACGTTAATGGTAATGCTAACAAAGCAAACTGTAGGACAATGCTTAAAAATGTGCTAAAGAGGATCAATGTAAATCCTTAACATTATTTTAATACTTTACTTTACCGATATACACTACATACATAGCGTATTTTACTACATATAAATAGTTTGATGGATCCTTAGGAGATGGAAAATCATGTAACATCTCTTAAGTTATTGCACACACGTTATGCATCGGATAAGAGATGTAAAGTCCGTAAACATCTCTGAAGCTATCACACTCATACTTACTTGTGATTGATTTAACTTACATGAGAACTTTTAGCTCAGACTCGAGTGTTTTGTCTTTTCATTATGCTCAGGTCGGCCTGAGCATTTTAATGCTTGAAGACATTATTTCTAGAGGACAAAGACGGAATTTGTATATTATATTATTAGTATTATTCTGATGCATCATTATTGGTATGTTGTTGTTGTGCATTGATTACCGTTGTAAAAATTGTATAAACAAATATATATTATAAAAAGCTTCATGAACAGTTTATTTGATTATTATATCTTGTCATTCCGCTATGAAATTCTATGTTTTATTTTCCTTCTTTTCACTTATTTTCTTATTTAATCCCATTGACAATCCGGCTTGCCTTTCTGGACAGTTTAGATCGACGATAAACCACACACGTCAGACTCAGACTATTCAAAAGGGAAGATTGTTATTGGGTGAATAAAAAAAATAGAGAAAGAAAAACAAAGCAGAATCTCACAGTGGAAAGAGAAAATATAATAATCAAATAACAATTCATGAAGCTGCTTACAAAACATTTGATTATATTTATACAACATCAGAGTCACATATCAAAGATAATTAAATAATGCAGTGGAACAGTGTGAACGCAGTGGAATAAATATAGTAAACAACGGTAGTACAAATCCTTGTCTTCATACTCCAAAAATGAGGTCTTCAAATCCTGAAATGCTCGGGCTGACCCGAGCGAATTAAAAAGAAAAAACACTCGAGTTAGAACTAAAAGACCTTATGTAAGTTAAATCAATTTTTAAATATGAGTGTGACGGCGTCAGAGATGTTTACGGGGTTTGACATCTCCTATGCAATGTCTAACGTGAGCGCAGTAACTTAAGAGATGTTCAGGATTCACATCTATTAAGGATCCGTTAAAATATCTATTATGTAGTACAATACGCTATTATAATATGTCTACAGTAAAGTAAAGTATTAAAATAGCGTTACGGCGATACCTATATCCCCCTTAGCACATTTTATGGTTCCATAGTATATACAATACCGTAATACCCCCGTACACTAGAGGCTACCAGAGGGTACTCCTTTAGCACGACATAAAACAAACTCGTAGTAGTCCCGATATGGTAGGTGACATGGCACAACTAGGCAATGCCAGTGTAGAAATAACAATAGTACTTTCAGACTGGTGGCAACGCATAGCAGCTACTACCGCTCACCACAAAACACACTCCCAAATCAAAATCAAGGGTGGCCACCAAATAAATCACAAAGTCAGAATATAGTATCGAAGAAATGTGCCCTATCGAAGGAATGACCTCACTTAGCCCGTCAATTGCACCTGTTTTAGCCACCTTATGCTAACTCATGGAAGTCAGGTCCACGTATATACCTCATATAGGATCGTCGTCAACCATCCTACTTCATTCTGGAATCTCCACCGTGTACACAGTTGTTAAAGTGGCTTTCAGTATTGGCAGAGAGTATGACAATATCTGATCCCGGTCTCTTTAACAACCAATCGCTTATTACACATCGGATGGTTCGTTTACATTTCAAAAGTCAATTCACAATTTGTATCAAAATATCTATTCACGGAACCATATCACTTTCGAAATTATATTCACTTCCAAAAATCATATTTTCAAAATAGTTTAAAACCCTCACTTCAAAACTTCATATTCAAATTAAATTTGTAATTTAAATCCCAACTTAGGTCATAATATCATTTATTTGTATTTGCTTTTAAATTAATGAATTTGAATATAAAAACATCAACTTTACTTAGTTTTAATTTTTGAATAATAGTTTAGGTAGTTAAAATGGTTTAAATAGATTTTTAAATAGTCAAAAATACTCTAAGATATTATAGTTAAATTGATTTAAAATAGATTAAATATAACTAAAATAGATTAAATAGCTTTAAAATATATTAATTAGAATTAAAATGAATTAAAATGGTTTAATTAGTTTAAAATAAATTAAATTGGTTTAAAATAGGTTAAAATAATTTATATAGTTAATGTTGGTTAAATAGTTTAATAAATTTGAAAGTCTTAATAATTAGAAATTCTAAAATAATATATTCTCAAAACAGTTTACATCAAAATATGAATTTGGGATCAATATTAGATTAAACTATTCATTTCATTTCAACACATTTGGATCATTTCAATTTCCAAATCAACAAACCAAATTTCTAACCTTTCAATTTTAAGGTTCAATAAACTATTGAATTTCATATCATTCTCAATCCATGTTCAAATATCAATTCGAATTACTCCGATTCCAAAATATTTCAAAGTTATATTTTAACCAAATTCAATAGCTCAATTTCGATAGAATTTCATTTATATTTAAATTTAACTTTAAACTTTCAATTTAATTTCTTAAAGCAATTCCTTTAAACCAATTCACATTCCAACATAAAACTTGATTTTCCAATAATAAATTAATTTATATAAAATCAAATTTTTATTTCAAAATATCATTTGATTAAATTCGAAACTTGAGGATTTTAAAATCATTTAATTCAACCAATCCGATGTTATTATATAATTCTCTACCCTAGAGTCAAGTGATGTGGATATTTATCATTTCAATCCGAAATTTAAAATTTTACTGTTATATATCGTTTCAAACTGCAATTTTGAATTTAATATTAAAACATATAAAATCGCTCGAGTCTATCATTTCAACCCGTAACGATTTTTCCCTAATCTATAGATCTTTAGGGTATGTATCATTTCAACCCATAGGGAGCTTGAAATATTATAACAATATAAAGTACAACATCCAGTCATCCAATATTGACAATCAAACATGCATTGCAATCATCATCCAACTAAATCAATAATACAGGTATTAAATTAACAATTTAAATTCAACAATAAATTAAATGTCCATTTAATGCAATATAAATTCAAATTAACTGAAACGACGATTTATATATATCAAACAGTAATAAATAAATTCCAAATCACATCACAAATTTAATTTAACTAACATTAGGAATTTTAGAAGTTGTGAGTAGGTTAAAACACTCACCTATAAATTTAAATCGAATTTGAATCCAATCTAGAGCCCAAGTTCAAACGGTCCTAGAATTCGTCCTAACCAGCGTCAAGATGTCAAGAATTTCGATACGATCCCAGCGGATCAAATCGCGCATGAATCGGACCTCGCATGTGAAAGATACATACGTTAGAACATTTGAAAATTAAATTTAATCAAAATAAACGAAACAAATAATATTACACGTCAAAATTTACATGTCATCATTGTTTCGATGACCAGTCGAAGTTGATCGACGATCAATGAACGGCTGAGAATGGTTTGAAAGTGTACGTGGAGTACTAAGGATCGTGTAATATGGTATATAAATGCGGAAACTGATAATAGCAGTAAAATAAAAATTAAAGTAAGCACACCAGGAATTTTTATACTGGTTCGAACTTCCCGTTCTACGTCCAGTCCCAGACTATCCTCTGGATTTAAACTAAACCCCTCACTTAACCCGGAGGAATAGTTATATCACACCTGAGCAGCCGAACAGGAATTTTTCTGCCTCAACAGCCGAAGAGGACTTCAACTTAATACAAATACTTTGTTGACGAGTGTGTTCTGAATAACACGGATTGTCTTTTGATAGTACAATTTCCTATAATCAAATCCTCAAGAATATGTAGTGTATGTGAAGATTTAGAAGGAAGATAATCTCGTAGAATCGAAGTATATAATTTAATTCAGAGATTCTAGAGATATTGAATGAGAATGAATGCTTTTATTTGCAAAAATAAATAGAGAATAGATTTCAGAAATATAAACAAGAATTGGAGATTGTAGAAGTGATTTGAACATGTTTATATAGTTGTAGAATAGTTACAATCTTTCATGAAGAGTTTCAATCAAAAGTTGTGTCCGTATCTCTTGGATTGAGGGACATTCCTTTTCATGAAACAATCGCAACTCTTCAGAAAACTAGCCATTATATGCAGGTCGGTCGACCGAAAAAACTGGCCGGTCAGCTGAGTTTGAAATCGTGTATAAAACAGAGAGTATCTGTGCACTGACTACAGGGTCGGTCGACCGAAGATACTGGTCGGTCAGCGGACCTGCTGTTAAACAAAAATAGTAGTAGCTCATTTGGTTAGAGTACTTGCCTTCCAAACTAGTGACCTGGGTTTGATCCCCGCTCCATGCATTTTTTGTAAACTTGATTTTGATTAAAATATGCAAGCAAGTTTGTTTGAATGTGAATGATGATTCTTGAGGAATGATTTTAACAATATTCTAAGACTCAATATAATAAAATATTAATACTAATCTCTGGATTGTAGTCTTGTCTCCTTTGTAGTGCACAATTTACTTTTATTCTCTTTTTGTCGCCTTTGTATAGTATTCTCTTTGTTGTTCGTCTTATGATCTCTGAAGCTTGTGTCATGAATCAAAACCCATGAATCAACATTCTCCCCCTTTTTGATTGATGACAATACTTATGTGACGAAGTAGTATATATTGTAATTCTCCCCCTGAATGTATGGCGACTTTTCTGCAAAAACTTGTTATCTTTTATATATTTCTCCCCCTTTGTCATCGACAAAAAGGAGAGTTTAACTGATGATATAAATTATATTTCACATAAGTGTTAACATAGAACAATATAAAACAAAATAACTACTACTTATAATGTAAGGTATCAGAAAAATTAACATTTAAAGCATGCGATACCCAGGCTTCTTATAATTTCCTAAATTTTAGGAAACCATACCCATTTGGGTGTGGTTGAACCTTTATAAATATAATTTTCATTATTAACTACCATATCAAAATAATCATCAATGTATTTTTCTCTATTTTTTCAATTAACAGGAACCCACATACTTAGATAATTTTTATTCATATTTCCTGTTAATGATTTTGTACTTCTAAAGAAATTATCAACATTATAGGTCATAGTAGTATTTGAATTTCTATAAAAATTGGATTTAGGCTTTACTCGAAATTTAGTACTAGCACTATCATTTTTACTATACATGAAAGCATATCTAGTGCTATTTCTACGATCGGTTTTATTATATCCTAAACCACTTTTATCATTGTGAGTTTTTGAATTCTTAACATAACCTAATCCCTTCTTATTTGAAGCAGGTTGAGAATTTTCAATAATCCTGGATAAATTTTCTCTCCCTTTATTAAAATTAGATACATTTTTAGATATATCATCAAATTTTATTTTAAGACTAGATTTTTCTAACTCTAAATCCTTAATCTTGGAGTTTAAACTATTATTTTTGAAAAGTAAATCATCATTTTTATACTTTTGAATTTCTAGTTCTTCAGATATTGACGAAATTTGAGAGGATAAGTTAGAATTTGATTGTTGAGAACTTTCAAGTTCTTCTTCTAATATTTTCTTCTCATCTTTCAGCATATCTACTTCTAAGACTGTTCTATCTAATTTTCTTTGCAACTCCTTATTTTTCTTTTTAAGTTACTTTGTTACATTTACTAATTCAGAATTTATTTCAATTAAATCTTCAAAAGTAAAATTACTTAGATCGTCTGATGAAGCCATGAAGCACACATTTGCTTGTTCATTATCACTTTCACTCTCTGAAGAGGATGAGGAGTCAGTGTCGTCCCAAGTGACAGAAAAAGCTCTTCGTTTGGTTTTGTCCTTCTTAAAATTGCTCTTTTTGCGTTCCGGACAATCCTTCTTCATGTGACCTTTCTTTTGACATTCATAACATTCCATTGCTGAAGATGATGGTTTGCTGCTATTAGAAATGTTGTTGGAATTATTTTAGTTTCCCTTGAATTTATTTCTGTTGAATTTCAAAAAAAATTTGAAATTTTTAGCGATCATTGCTATATCTTCATTATCTGAGTCAGAATCATCTTTTTCTGCTTGAAAAGCCACAATTTTCTTTTCTTGTGCTCCATTTCTTTTTGCTTGCAAATTTACTTCGTAGGACATTAGATTACCTATCAATTCTTCTGGTTTTAATGTTGACAAATCACTTGCTTCTTCAACGGCTAAGACTTTTCTTTCCCATTCGTCCGTTAAAGAATTCAAGATTTTTGTAACAACATCAAAATCAGTAAACTTCTGTTCTAGTGATAATAAAGCATGATAAATATCCTGAAATCTAGAGTACATGTCATTTATAGATTCATTTGGCCTCATTTTGAAATTTTCAAATTGATTTTTCAACATAGAGATTTTGCTTAATTTAACTTTGTTTGTACCTTCATGTGTTATCTTAAGTGTTCTCCAAATTTCATAACCTGAAGTGCACATGCTAACTCTATTGAATTCATTTCTATCTAATGCACAAAATAAAATATTCATAGCCTTTGCATTTGATGTAGCATCTAGTTTTTGTGTGTTACTCCAAGTTGAGTATTCTCCAGTAGGAGTTATGTACTCTCTTTGTATAATATTCCAGATATCAAATCCACTAGATTGTATATAGATTCTCATTCTAGTTGACCAATAATTATAATTTATACCATTAAAAAATGGAGGTCGTGAAGTTGATTGACCCTCTGTGAAATTAGTATTAGTGTTAGTGCCAAAATCGTTAGTTTGTGTCGTTACCATATTACTAGAAATAAATATCAAATAACTTTGTGACGGTTATAGGATGACCTTGCTCTGATACCAAATGAAAGTGTACGTGGAGTACTAAGGATCGTGTAATATGGTATATAAATGCGGAAACTGATAATAGCAGTAAAATAAAAATTAAAGTAAGCACACCGGGAATTTTTATACTGGTTCGAACTTCCCGTTCTACGTCCAGTCCCAGACTATCCTCTGGATTTAAACTAAACCCCTCACTTAACCCGGAGGAATAGGTATATCACACCTGAGCAGCCGAACAGGAATTTCTCCGCCTCAATAGCCGAAGAGGACTTCAACTTAATACAAATACTTTGTTGATGAGTGTGTTCTGAATAACACGGATTGTCTTTTGATAGTACAATTTTCTATAATCAAATCCTCAAGAATATGTAGTGTATGTGAAGATTTAGAAGGAAGATAATCTCGTAGAATCGAAGTATATAATTTAATTCAGAGATTCTAGAGATATTGAATGAGAATGGATGCTTTTATTTGCAGAAATAAATAGAGAATAGATTTCAGAAATATAAACAAGAATTGGTGATTGTAGAAGTGATTTGAACATGTTTATATAGTTGTAGAATAGTTACAATCTTTCATGAAGAGTTTCAATCAAAAGTTGTGTATGTATCTCTTGGATTGAGGGACATTCCTTTTCATGAAACAATCTCAACTCTTCAGAAAATTAGCCGTTTTATGCAGGTCGGTCGACCAAAAAACTGGCCGGTCAGCTGAGTTTGAAATCGTGTATAAAACAGAGAGTATATGTGCACTGACTACAGGGTCGGTCGACCGAAGATACTGGTCGGTCAGCCGACCTGTTGTTAAACAAAAACAGTAGTAGCTCATTTGGTTAGAGTACTTGCCTTCCAAATTAGTGACCCGTGTTCGATCCTCGCTCCATGCATTTTTTGTAAACTTGATTTTGATGAGGAATGATTTTAACAATATTCTAAGACTCAATATAATAAAATATTAATACTAATCTCTGGATTGTAGTCTTGTCTCCTTTGTAGTGCACAATTTACTTTTATTCTCTTTTTGTCGCCTTCGTATAGTATTCTCTTTGTAGTTCGTCTTATGATCTCTGAAGCTTGTGTCATGAATCAAAACCCATGAATCAACATGGTTTTCCCAATTCTGGCCACACTGAAATCCAAATTGGAAAACAGACAGAAGATTTGATTTTCGATTGAGGTTTGATTTGAAATGGAATTGGGAATTTGTTTGTCTGCCATTGGAATGAGGAGTTAAGAAGTAAATGTATGTATAGAAAAAATGAAATAAGAAATAAGCTACGGTTTACAGCAGGCTATTTGTAGGCACAACTGAAAAATAGAATGAATGAATAAGATTGATTTAGACGTTGAACGATAAATGACCCGAAAAGCCCGTTCTGTCTTCGGAACGAAAATGGGTTATCCCATATATCAAAATAGATGTTTTTAATATTTTTAAACTCAATGGAACGGGTTTCAAGTCCAAATTCTATCGCATGACGAAGTTATGTTAAAATCATCTTATTTCAAATTGATTTCAATAAAATTGATTTCTAGGCGTTTAAAGTCCATATGATCAAACGACATGCCCAATCATTATGAAACTGGAAACCTTACAATAATTCACTATTACAAATCTGACTGTTTTCGTCGAAATCCAAGTCAGTAGCCAAAATGGCTATTTTCACATTAATTAAATAAATTAATATTAAATTAATTAAATCACATTTTTATTTCAAATTTGATAACTAACAAATTTGATCATTTTTTATTACTTGGACATTTAAAATCCTTTAAAACAATTTCTATATCAATTTCAGTTTTAAAATTTCACAAATTGCAGTGTTCAATTGTAATTGTAATTAAATCTAATTTAATTATAATTTAATTCCAATAAATTGATTAAATTTGATTTCAACATTTATATTCAATTTTATAAATTCTCATACTATTTCATTAATTGCTTCAATATTTACATTTGTTTTCGTATATTCGATTTATAACCAAGAGTAATCTTTACATTATTTCAATCGATTGGAATTTCATTGAAGTTGTAAATAATTGACTTTAATTAACATTGTTACAATTCTAATCTAGTTATTAAATCATTATAAATCTTAAATTTTAATTTCACCCAACATTAAATTACAAAAATCTTATTAAATTAACAAATTTTTAATTATCGAAAATAACGGGTAGTTACACTCTCCTCCACTCAAAACTTTTCGTCCTCGAAAAGGAAAAAGGAGAGAAAAGAAGGAATTAAGAAATCAATATATCTTATTCAAAATATTGAATTTATAAACAATCAATTTACATAATCAAATAATCTAAATAAAATATATAAATTTCTAAACAATTAAATCCTTTCATATTCAAGTTAATAAAAGTTTGGAAAATATTTCAAAATTTTCTAAGTCCAAAATTTACATAAAATTTTGGCAGAGTCTCCTTTGTATGCAGAGGCTTGGGGGAAATAATAACATCAATAATAACAATATATATCATATATTTTCAAAAAAAATATCCCAATAGCGGGAAAACAATATAATATCGCTATAAAACCGTAATGCAAGAACGTACATATTTGTCGGGCAAATAACGCTTATTTTATGAAACCAAAAGTAGTAGCGATTTCTTCCATAACCTGTATTTCGCTCATAAAATCCAAAGATGTTAACAATCATATAGAATTTGAATACTTTAAGTTTTTTCAACTAATAACGAACCAAATCAGTGCAACCTAACAACAATCACTTGCAACAAGCATACAATCATCACATGAAATCAATTGCTCAACCATTCATCCATATCTAGCAAAGCAAATGGTTTTGTTCAGGTTTAAACACTTTTAACCACATAGTATGAAAAATAAACTACTAAGTATAATATCAACTAAATAATCTTAGATAAAACTCAATAGATTATTCATACATCCGAACAATTTTTAGTTTCCATTCCCAAACGACCCAAAAGCCAAAACAAACAACACATTCCAAATATTGTTTAAGTTCATTTTCACATATTTCCTTTCATAACAATTTTTTGTTTATTTTCCCTTTTCATTCATACAATGATTTATCTTTGCAATTTACATTTATTCCTTACAAATTTTATTTCCTTTCATTCATTCAATACTTATTTCATTTATTCCCATACATTACTTATAGAATTCATTTTTCATTTATTCATTTAATGAAAATTTCTTTTCATTACTTTACATTCATTTCCTACTTAAGTTATATCCATTCAATTGTTTATGAAAATCAATGGTTTCATTATTTTAAGTATGACATATATTTTGCTGCAGTTTAGTTCACATTTATTAATTATATATACTTGATTTCCATTAGATATTAATATTCATTAGTACATAAGTTCATTCTTAAGTTTCTTACCTTTTGAATTTACATTCATTTCTTTACATAGTGTCACTTAATATTAAATCTATCTTCTAAATCATTTCAACTTTCTGAAGTTATCCATTTAATTTAATATAGTATTCATTTTATCATTTACTTTAATTATCAGTAGTTTCAAACATTAACTTAAATTCATAATCTTTTACTTACAGTTCACATTTTCTACTTATTTTAGTTGAGATTAACTTCAACATTTACTTAAGTTTATACTCATTTATTTATAGTATTCAGGTTCAATTCAATTACTTAGCATATCAATTCATTAACTTAAGTTTATAATTATTTACTCATAGTACTTACTTTCTATTTAATTAGTAGCATTTAAATCATAACTTAAGTTTATAACAATTATAATATCAAAATTCTTATTTATAAAGCAATTCCATTGAACACTCTCACTACTTTTACTTGTATAATATCCCATTACAAATCCTATTTAACATTACAACTTTTAATATTTGGTATGTTCTATACACACACACACACACACACACACACGCACCCCTTATATTTTACACAAGTTTATCTTATTTATTTTAATTAACTTAATGTTCAGTAGTTATCATTTCTCATTTTCATATCCTTTTTATTTACATGTTACAGATTTCAAATTTCTTGTATATATCATTTATAAATTTAGCATCAATTTTCTTTATTTTGTTTTAGAAGTTCCAACTATTAAATAGTTAAATTTCATTTCATTACAACAATTGAAATCACTAATTTATAGAATTTAAGAACTACATGTCGGGTTCAATCTCAATCATTTAAAATAATAATATATAGATATATGCTCATAGCTTTTATATCCAATCATATTTAAAATATGAAAGTAATATTTGTTTTCCAAAAAAAATGTGCAGTAAAACTACTATAGCGGCCTTCTCACTTTGTAACTCGAAAATGAACGTCGATGATGCATGCACTCATCACCGAATTATTTTCCAACGAAAGAGAGGGGAGTGCAGAACTTATTTGTTTCCAAAATTTACTTTAAAGCATTTTCTTCGAATTGTATTAAAATATTTATATCAGAAAATACTCCCAATGCTACTAATAGTATATTCTAAAATCTTTTGAAAGAAACTTTTAGGATTCTGAAACTTAAATTCTCAAATTAAAAATTTATATCTATTTTACTTGTCAATCTTATTTTTCATCGGTATTTATAAAATTTCACTACCTAACAAACAATTATATAAAAAGCAAATATATCATTTATAAAATCATTATTTTATATATATAAAAATATATAATAGGCAAAATTATTTCGTTTACTATGTTCAAAACAACTATTGTGTCGGTTTGTCCTATTAAGTGTTTAGATGTAACGACCCGTAAATTTTGTTAATTAAATTAGTCATATTTATAAGATTTAGGAATTAAATTTTACAGAAATATAATTGTATAATTGGTAACGAAGTAAATGTTAATAATTAACCTATGAAATAATTCATTGGTTGTAATAGACTTAAGTATAATTAAAAAAAAAATTGAAACTAATAAACCCTATTCATTTGGAACCTTGTTTGTTGATATGCTAAAGTATAATAAATGAGTTATTACAAGAGATTGACATTTAAATAGAATTCAAATGAATGAATAGTAGAAAGGATTATACACGTGTATAATTTAATACGAGAAAGGAAAGTATTTAATTGATTATGTAATAAAAACATTGTAACGGTAATTGGAATAAATTAAGGAATATGTTAGTATAAGTTAAGTATTAATAACTTGAAAGGAAATCCAACCAATTTGAGTTAAAAGTTACACTTGGTTATAAATAATATATAAGAGAACTAATAAATTTTGGAATAGTTTGTAATAAATGTTAATTGAGTAAAACCAGTGTTATGTAAGTAATTACAATATTGGGGTGTAATTAATGAACCTCTAAAAGTGTAATTAAGAGTTAATGGCAATATCTATTGTGCGTTACTTATTCGGTTAGGGTGTTAAGTTAATTTGTAATCAATTTCAATTAATTCACTAATTTGTCGTTATTGATTATGAGCGTTACTTTAATGATTTGGATTAATTGAGAAATTAATACGAGAAGTATGTATATAACTATGGAAGTAATACGTTATAATTTGATTATGACCTAAACTTAAGTGTAAGGTTAAAATTGAATCTAATTCATTTAATTGGAAACTTATTTAAAAAAATCGGGTTCAATTTATAATAAAGGGGTTATTTTGAGAAATTTAAAACAAATTCTATAATGGATAAATTAAGTTACTTTAAAAATTAGATGGGAATTGGTTTAAAGAATTATGAATTAATAAGTAAATCAAGATGATGAAGTTTATGAATTATAAAATTTAAACCTTTAATAGTGAGTAAATTTATTTAATTTATAATAGTTGGATTTATTGCCAATAAATGAAATCAAATATTTAATTATTACGTTGAATAAAAATTAAGTTGAAAATGGGAAATATTTATGTGATAATTTTTAAATCCAATGGTAAACCCTTCTATTTGAAATTATGAATGGAATAATTATAGGTAAACTCAATTTAATGGAAATTTATCTATAATTTTTAATTTTATGAAATTGAAGATTTCTATTGACTAATCTTTAATAAATTGACTTTTAAAATTTGTTAAATCATTGTAAATGTTTGAAAATTATAAAGTGATAAAGATAGCAAAGCTCAGAAATTTTAACGCGAAATTTGATTTAAATAAATTTATTTTAAATTTATTTAATTAATATAAAAATAGCCATTTTGGCCACTGACTCGGATTTCGACGAAACCAGTTTCATCGGATCCGTATCAGTAAATTATTGTAGGGTTTCAAGTTTCGTAGCGATCGAACTTGTCGTTTGATCGTACGAACGTGAAACGCCTTGAAATCGATAAATTGAAATCAATTTAAAATCAATTTGAAAATAAAGATTTCAGCAAAACTTCTTCATACGATGGAATTTGGACGTGAAACTATTTCCATCGAGTTCAGAATATTTTATAACACCTATTTAAATATATGGGCTACCCAATTTCGTTCCGGGGTCAGAACGGGCTTTATGGGCCACATTAGCGGTAGCACGTATATCTATCAACCCGATCCATCTATTTTTCAACTTTATCTTTATAAACCCAGTTCTAAACCCTAGCCTCCATCTATTCTCATTTGTTTGTGCGTTCTTTTCCTCAGCACCTCCTCTTCCCAATGGCTGCAAACCCTAGATCTAAATTCAAATTTCAAAAATCAAATCCAAAGCCTAAAATTCAAAGTCCTCAGAAAAATCTAAAAAAAATATATGTTGGAAATTTCATCGAAACGAATCTACGTGTGGCGTATGTTTCTGCAAATAATGCTCGAATCCTCCTGAAAACTCGGTCAAAGCTAAAAATTCGCGAACCCTACACGGTAATTTGGGGGTTTTTGATTTCGGCCCCAATCGGAGAAATTGAGATATGGGTTTTGTGGAGAGTGGTGTTAGAAGTCAATCTAAAGTGGTTGCATCGCCTATAGGGCTTGGGGGTGGCCGGAAATTGGGGATTAGGGTTGCAAAAACCCAAACGGCGGCGGTGAGCAATCGTGGGTCGCACGGGGTCGTTGGACGCGGCTCATCGTGGCGAGTTCAATAGCGGCGATCTTGGGATTTGTAGCGGGCTGTAGAGGGGGAAAACGTTGGTCATAGGCGGTGAAATGGGGTTCGGCGTGGTTACTGTATTGAAAGGAACGCATGGGGAAGGGTGACGTGGCGCTGACTTACAGGGTACGGGATGTTGTTTATTTTATTTTATTTTATTTCTAATTTCAAAATCTTATTCGTTTTAGTGCTATAACTTTCTCATACGAACTCCGTTTTACGCGCGATTTTTTTGTTAGGTTCGTATTAAAATTCCGGACACTTTGACTCTGGTTTGGACGGATTTGGAGACTGTCAAATTTTTGGGTTTAAATCGGATTTAAATTCGATTTAAATTCAAAAGGTGAGTGTTTTAACCCACTCACAACTTCTAAGATTTCTTATGTTGGTTAAATTGATTTATGATGTGTTTAAAATTTATTTATAGCATTTTGGCATATGTTTCATCATTTTCTCAGTTTAATTGCATTCATTTAATTTACGCGTTATTTAATTCATTATTGCATTTTAAACTGCCAGTTAATTATAAATTAATTTATTCATTGCATTAAAATTGCCAGTAAACAGTTATAATTTATTTGGATATAAACTGATAGTTGATACCTGTTATTATCACAAGTTATATTTGATGTATTGTTGGAATTTGGATGATGATTGTAATAACTGGATGTTTATTTATATTGACTGCAAGTAGTTTGCGTTTCATTTCATTTGGGATTGCGGTTTGAAATGATATACAACCGCATTTTATTATTAAATTGTGGATTGAAATGATAAATATCCGTATCACTTGACCATAGGATAGAAAATTTTATACAGGCACCGCGGTATGTATATAAAATTATTTTGAAATGATTTTTATGGTTTGGATATGATACGGTTTAATAAATACAAATTTTGATATTATATAAAATCTTATTTTATATATACATCTATAGTTAAAGTATTTAGTTTAAGCTATGTATGGATTTGTTAAATAAAATAAATAAGTTGAATAATGGAGTTTGATTATTTTATATTATATGGTTAAGTACATTTAAGATATTGAAAATATATAGAGTTTTAAATTATTTAAATCAATTATGATTGGGAGTTTAATTGAAAATTTTATTTGGAATTGAGCTTAATTAAGAATTTAACTTCATAAGGTGATGTAAAATTTATTAACTTGAAGTTTATATTAAAAAAAGGGTATGATATTTATAACTGAATTTTATTCAAGGTAAATTAAATGAATATTTCTAGTATAAATAAATTGAAGGAAATTTTTTAGTTACAAGTAATTTGAGTTTCATTTAAATGATTTCGGATGTATTATGCAAATATTTCAAACTAAATAAATAGGACTTTAAATTGTTGAATAGAAATTTCCAACCTTAGTTCCAATTGTTTAATATTCAAAGTTTGAAATATATTGAAACTAAAGTGGTTAATGAAACTTAAAGCGATTTTGAAATTTATGGATTTTGACTTAATTTTTTTATAAAATAAATTGTGAGTCGCGGAAATTATTTTATTTTATAAAGTAATTTTAAATGCCAACTATTTTATTCTATATACCGTTTGAATATCCAAACCATCCAAGTTTAGAAGTTATGGTTTAAAGCTATGAATTTTCGAAATATTTTAGTTTGATAGTTATAATTCAATGTTTGGTTTCCAATTATTATAAATTTTAAAGCAATATGATTTTGAAAAGAAATATATTTGAAATAAAAATGATATTATTGAATTGGGTTTTATAAAAATAATATCAAAATGAGTTGTTTGGAATGGAAAGGATATCGTATTTATACAGTTTGAAATGGATATTATATTCTGGTTTTGAAAGTAAAATTTTATTTTTAAAGACAGCGGTGTTATAATAACGTTTGGTTGTTGAAGAGACCGAGATCGGAAGTTGTCATACTCTCTGCCAACTCCGAAAACCACTTTAACAACCGTGTACGCGGTAGAGATTCCAGAATGAAGTAGTTTGGTGGCGGCGTTTCCTTGAGGTAAATACGTGGACCCAACTCCCGTGAGTTGGCATAAGGTGGCTAAAACAGGAGCATTGACAGGTTAATGAGGTAGCAGCTTTGATTGGACACTTCCCTTCGATACTACACTATGACTTTGGATTGATTCGGTGGCTACCTTCACTTTTGATTTCTTTGATTTGGGGGAGTTTGTTCGAGGTGGGCGGTAGCTGCGCGCTACGCGTTACCACCGACCCGGAAGCGTAATTGGTATATATAACCTGGCATTGCCTAGTTGTGCCGTGTCACCTACCATATCGAGCCTTTACTACGAGTTTCTATTTGTGTCGTACCTATGGAGTGTCTTCTCGTAGTCTCCCGATCAGGAGATATGCAGGCACTGTATAGACTATTGGCACTATTACGTGTTAAGGTGGAAAATGTAAAGCCTTAACGCTATTTTAAAGTAAGTTACTTTACAATTAGACACTATTATAATCACGCAATATACTATATAGTAAATATTTTAATGGATCCTTAGGAGATGTAAATCCCGAGCATCTCTTGAGTTAGTGCACTCATATTTATTTCTGTTAATTTAACTCACATAAGATCTTTTAGTTCTAACTCGAGTGTTTTTATCTTTTCAAATTCGCTCGGGTCAGACCGAGCGTTTCAAGATTTGAAGATTTCGCTTGGAGGACGAAGACGAAGATTTGTATTATTAATATTTATATTTTTCCACTACACTCATATTGTTCCGCTGCATTGTTATATGGTATGCGTAACTCCGATGTATGTTGTATAAGTATAATCGAATATTTTAAACAGCTTTATAAATTATATATTTGATTATTATATTTTATCCTTCCACCGTGAGATTCTGTTTTGTTTTATTTCTTTCTCGTTTTTCTTATTTACCCCGTAACAATCCGCCCTTCCGTATGGTTTGAATTGGCACGTGTGTCGATTTAAACCGTGCGAAAAGGCGGGACGTTATATTAGAAATCCCTATCGATGTCATAGCGTCCCATGCACCAACTAAAATTTATAAATACAAAATGGAATAAATTAACACAATACAAAACAATTTATAACACTAACAAATATGCTCTCTCATATATATACACTCAGCGACTCATTCTAGGGTATTACTACCCTATTGAATATGTGTCTGACCCTACAAAGCTAAGGTTATCGCTAAACCAAAGCCATGATACCAACTGTAACGGCCTGCCTTTTTGGACAGTTTAACAACGATAAACCACACATGTCAGACTCAAACTATTTAAAGGAAAGATTGTTGTTTGGGTGAATAAGAAAAATAGAGAAAGAAAAACAAAACAGAATCTCATAGTAGAATGACAAAACATAATAATCAAATAACAATTCATGAAGCTGTTTACAAAACATTTGATTATATTTATACAACACAGAATTAGAGTTACATATATCAGAGATAATTAAATAATGCAGCGGAACAGTGTGAATGCAGTGGAATAAATATAGTAAATAATGGTAGTACAAATCTTCGTCTTTATCCTCCAGAAATAAGGTCTTCAAATCCTAAAATGCTCAGGCTGACCCGAGCGATTTGAAAAGACAAAACACTCGAGTCAGAACTAAAAGATCTAATGTAAGTTAAATCAACGATAAATATGAGTGTGACGGCACCAGATATGTTTACGGGGTTTGACATCTCCTCTCTAGTGTCTAGCGTGAGTGCAGTAACTTATGAGATGTTCGAGATTCACATCTCCTACGGATTCGTCAAACTATCTACTATGTAGTACGATGCACTATTATAATATGTCTACAGTAAAGTAAAGTATTAAAATAGCGTTAAGGCGTTATCCATATCCCCCTTAACACATTTTGTAGTTCCATAATCTAGACAATACCGTAATTCCTCCATAAATTGGAGGCTACCAGAGGGTACTCCATAGGTACGACACAAAACAAACTCGTAGTAGTCTCGATATGGTAGGTGACACGACAAAACTAGGCAATGCCAGGGTAGATATACCAATTACACTTTCGGGCTGGTGGTAACGCATAACAGCTACTACCTCTCACCTCGGAACACACTTCCAAACAAAAATCAAGGGTGGCCACCAAATAAATCACAAAGTCAGAATATAGTACCGAATATGCCCGGTCAGAGGAATGACCTCACTTGGCCTGTCAATTGCTCCTATTTTAGCCACCTTAAGCTAACTCATGGGAGTCAGGTCCACGTATATACCTCATATAGGATCGTCGCCAACCATCCTACTTCATTCTGGAATCTCCACCACGTACACAGTTGTTAAAGTGGTTTTCGGTATTGGTAGAGAGTATGACAATATCTGATCCCGGTCTTTTAAACAACCAATCGCTTATTACACATCGATGGTTCTTTTACATTTCAAAAGTCAATTCACAATTTGTATCAAAATATCTATTCACGGAACCATATCACTTTCGAAATTATATTCACTTCCAAAAATCATATTTTCAAAATAGTTTAAAACCCTCACTTCAAAACTTCATATTCAAATTAAATTTGTAATTTAAATCCCAACTTAGGTCATAATATCATTTATTTGCATTTGCTTTTAAATTAATGAATTTGAATATAAAAACATCAACTTTACTTAGTTTTAATTTTTGAATAATAGTTTAGGTAGTTAAAATGGTTCAAATAGATTTTTAAATAGTTAAAAATACTCTAAGATATTATAGTTAAACAGATTTAAAATATATTAAATATAATTAAAATAGATCAAATAGCTTTAAAATTGATTAAATAGCTTTAATATAGATTAATTAGATTTAAAATGAATAAAAATGGTTTAATTAGTTTAAAGTAAATTAAATTGGTTTAAGATAGGTTAAAATAATTTATATAGTTAATATTGGTTAAGTAGTTTAATAAATTTGAATGTATTAATAATTAAAAATTCTAAAATAATATATTCTCAAAACAACTTACATTAAAATATGAATTTGGGATTAATATCATATTAAACTGTTCATTTCATTTCAACAAATTTGGACCATTTCAATTTCCAAATCAACAAATCAAATTTCTAACCTTTCAATTTTACATTTCAATAAACTATTGAATTTTGTATCATTCTCAAACCATGTTCAAATATCAATTCGAATTAATCTAATTCCAAAATATTTCAAAGTTATATTTTAACCAAATTCAATAGCTCAATTCCGATATAATTTCATTTATACTTAAATTTAACTTTAAACTTTCAATTAAATTTCCTAAAACAATTCCTTTAAACCAATTCACATTTCAACATATAACTTGATTTTCCAAGAATAATTCAATTTATATAAAGTCAAATTTTTATTTCAAAATATCATTTAATTAAATTCAAACTTAAGGATTTTAAAATCATTTAATTTAACCAATCCAGTGTTCGTATATAATTCTCTACTTGGGTCAAGTGATACGGATATTTAACATTTCAATCCGCAATTTAAAATTTTACGGTTATATATCATTTCAAACCGCAATCCTGAATTTAATATGAAAACTCATAAAATCGCTCGAGTCTATCATTTCAACCCATAATAATTTTTCCTAATCTATAGATCATTCAGGCATGTATCATTTCAACCCATAGGGAACTTGAAATATTATAACAATATAAAGTACAACATTCACTCATCCAATATCAACAATCAAACATACATTGCAATCATCATCCAAATCAATCAATAAACATCAATAAGTAACTGATAATCGATAACATGTAATAAATTGACAATTTAAATTTTACCCATTTAATGCAATATAAATTCAAATTAATTGAAATGACGATAAATATACAAACAGTAATCATTAAATTCCAAATCACATCACAAATTTAATTTAACTAACATTAGGAATATTAGATGCTGTGAGTGGGTTAAAACACTTACCTTTGAATTTAAATCAAATTTAAAACAATCTAGGGCCCAGATTCAAACAATCTTAGGATTAATCCAAAGCAACGCCAAGATGTCCGAAATTTTGATAAGATCCCAGCGGATCAGACAGCGCATGAATCGTATGTGAAAGATACATACGTTTGAACATCTGAAAATTAAATTTAATAAAAATAAACAAAACAAATAATATTACATGTCAAAATTTACACGTCATCATTGTTTCGACAACCAGTCGAAGTTGATCGACGATTTACGAATGGCCGAGAATGGTTCTCCCAATTCTGACCACAAAGAAACCCAAATTGGAAAACGGATAGCAGATTTGACTAGCGCTCGTCGAGAGCTTCAAATCGATATATAATATGATATAGTTTGAGGAGTTTGAATTTTCGATTGAGATTTGATTTGAAATGGAATTGGGAATTTGTTTGTCTGACATTGGAATGAGGAGTTGAGAAGGAAATGTACGTACGGAAAAAATGAAATAAGAAATAAGCTACGGTTTACAACGGGCTATTTGTAGGCACAATTGAGAAATAGAATGAATGGGAAAGATTGATTTACACGTTGAACGATAAATGACCCGAAAAGCTTGTTCTGTTTTCGAAACAAAATGGGTCATCCCATTTATCAAAATAGATGTTTTTAATATTTTTGAACTCAATGGAACAGGTTTCAAGTCCAAATTCCATAGTATGAAGAAGTTATGTTAAAATCAGATTATTTCAAATTGATTTTAGTTGATTTCAATTAAATTGATTTCTAGGCGTTTTGAGTCAGTACGATCAAATGACAAGCCCGATCGCTACGGAACTTGAAACCTTATAATAATGCAATGTTACGGATCCGATGAAACTGGTTTTGTCGAAATCCAAGTCAATGGCCAAAATGGCTATTTTCACATTAATTAAATAAATTAATGTTAAATTAATTAAATCACATTCTTATTTCAAATTTGATAACAAAAAAATTTGAATATTTTTGATTACTTCGACATTTAAAATCCTTTAATACAATTTCTATATCAATTTCAGTGTTTAAAATTTCACAAATTGCAGTGTTCAATTGCATTTGTAATTAAATCTAATTTAATTATAATTTAATTCCAATAAATTGATTAATTTTGATTTAACATTTATATTAAATTTCCATAAATCCCATACTATTTCACTAATTAGTTCAATATTTACATTTGTTTTCATATATTTAATTTATAACAAAGAGTAATCTTTACAATATTTCAATCGATTGAAATTTCATTCAAGTTGTAAATAATTGACTTTAATTAACATTGTTACAATTCAAATTTAGTTATTATTTCATTATAAATCTTAAATTTTAATTTCTACCAACATTGAATTACAAAAATCTTATTAAATTAACAAATTTTTAATTATCGAAAATTACGGGTCATTACACTCTTCCTCACTCAAAACTTTTCGTCCCCGAAAAGGAAAAAAAAAGGAAAAAGAAGGAATTAAGAAATCAATATATCTTAATCAAAATATTAAATTTATAAACAATCAATTTACATAATTAAATAATCTAAATAAAATATACAAATTTCTAAACTATTAAATTCTTTCATAATCAAGTTAATAAAAGTTTGGAAAATATTTCAAAATTTTCCAAGTCCAAAATTTACGGAAAATTTTGGCAGAGTCTCCTTTGTACGGAGAGGCTCGGGAGAAATAATAATATCAATAATAACAATATATATCATATATTTTCAAAATAATATATCCCAACAGTGGGAAAACAATATAATATTGCTATAAAACCATAATCCGAGAACGTATCTATTTGTTGGGCAAATAACACTTATTTTATGAAACCAAAAGCAGTAGTGATTGCTTCCATAACCTGTATTTCGCTCATATAATCCAAAGATGTTAACAATC
Source organism: Allium cepa (assembly GCA_030765085.1). Classification (NCBI taxonomy): domain Eukaryota; kingdom Viridiplantae; phylum Streptophyta; class Magnoliopsida; order Asparagales; family Amaryllidaceae; genus Allium; species Allium cepa. The sequence goes on from CM060943.1 coordinate 439,829,649, forward strand.
ATATAAAACTGAAATATTTGAAGTTGTTTCAACTAATAACAAAACAAATCAGTGCAACCTAACAATAATCACTTGCAACAAGCATACAATCATCACATGAAATCAACTAATCAACAATCCATCCATATTAAGCAAAGAAAATGGTTTAGTTCGGGTTTAAACACTTTTAATCGCATAGTACGACAAATAAACTACAAAGTATATCATCTACTCAACAATCTTAGATAAAACTCAACAGATTATTCATACATGCAAACAATTAGTAGTATCCATTCCCAAACAACCCAAAAGCCAAAACAAACAACACATTCCAAATATTGTTTAAGTTCATTTTTACATATTTCCTTTCATAACAATTTATTGTTTATTTTCCTTTTTCATTCATACAACGATTTATCTTTTTAATTTACATTTATTTCTTACAAACTTTACTTCCTTTCATCCATTCAGTACTTATTTCATTTATTCATTTAATGAAAATTTCTCTTCATTACTTTACATTCATTTCCTACTTAAGTTATATCCATTTAATTGTTTATGAAAATCAATGGATTCATTATTTTAAATTCCATTAGATATTAATATTCATTAGTACATATGTTCATTCTTAAGTTTCTTACCTTTTGAATTACATTCATTTCTTTACATAGTGTCACTTGATATTCAATCTACCTTCTAAATCATTTCAACTTTCTGAAGTTATCCATTTAATACAACATTCAGTTTATCATTACTTTAATTATCAATAGTTTCAAACATTAACTTAAGTTCATAATCTTTTACTTACAATACACATTTTCTACTTATTTTAGTTGAGATTAACTTCAACATTTACTTAAGTTTATACTCATTTATATATAGTATTCAGGTTCAATTCAATTACTTAGCATATCAATCATTAACTTAAGTTTATAATTATTTACTTACAATACTTACTTTCTATTTAATTAGTAGCATTTAAATTATAACTTAAGTTTATAACAATTATAATATCAAAATTCTTATTTATAATGCAATTTCATTGAACACTCTCACTACTTAAGTTTTGCTTGTATAATATCCTATTTAACATTACAACTTTTAATATTTGGTAAGTTATATATATGTTTTTAAGAATGTAATTGAATTCTACACAAGTTTATCTTGTTTATTTTAATTAACTTAATGTTCGGTAGTTATCATTTCTTATTTTCATATGCTTTTTATTTACAGGTTACATATTTCAAATTTCTTGTATATTTCATTTATAAACTTAGCATTCAATTTTTGATTTCATTTTAGAAGTTCCAACTATTAAATAGTTAAATTTCATTTCATTACAATAATTGAAATCTCTAATTTATAGAAATTTAAGAACTAAATGTCGAATTCAATCTCAAATTATTTAAAATAATAATAATAATAATAATAATAATATATACTTATAGCTTTTATATCCAATCATATTTTTAATTTGAAATTATTATTTATTTTTCACAATGAATGTGCAGTAAAACTATTACAGCAGCCTTCTCACTTTGAAACGTGAAAATGAACGTCGATGATGCGTGCACTCATCACCAAAATTATTTTCCAGCGACAGAGAGGGGAGTACAGAACTTATTTCTTTCCAAAATTTACTTTAAAACATTTCCATCAAATTGTATTAAAATATTTATATCAGAAAATACTCCCGGATACTACTAATAATATATTCCAAAAAAAATTTGAAAGAAATTTTTAGGATTTCGAAACTTAAGTTCTCAAATTAAAATTTATATCTATTTTACTTGTCAATCTTAAATTTTATCAGTATTTATAAATTTTCACTAACTAACAAACAAATATTCAACAATCCAATCTATCATATATAAAATCATTATTTTATATGTAAAAATATACAATACGCAAAATTATTTCATTTACCTGTATTCAAAACAAATATTATGTTAGTCTGCCCTATTAAGTGTTTAGAAATCCCTATCGACATCATAGTGTCCCATGCACCGACCAGAATTTATAAATACAAAACGGAACAAATTAACACGATACAAAATAATTTATAACACTAACAAACACGCTCTCATATATATATATATATATATATATATATACACACACACACGCACACACACACAAAAACACATACTCAGCGAATCATTCTAGGGTATTACTACCCTATTGAATATGAGTCTAACCCTATAAAGCTAAGGTTATCGATTAACCAAAGCTTTGATACCAACTGTAACGGCCTGCCTTTTTGAACAGTTTAAATCGACGATAAGCCACACACTTCAGTCTTAATTTATTCAAAAGGTAAGATTGTTATTAGTGTGAATAAGAAAAACAGAGAAAGAAAAACAAAACATAATCTCACAAAGGAATGACAAAATATAATAATCAAATAACAGTTCATGAAGGTTTTTACAAAACGTTTGATTTTATTTATACAACATAGAATCAGGATTACACATATCAGTGATAATTAAATAATGTAGCGGAACAGTGTGAATGCAGTGGAATAAATATAGTAAATAATGGTAGTACAAATCTTCATCTTCGTCCTTCAGAAATAAGGTCTTCAAATCCTGAAATGCTCAGGCTGACCCAAGCGAATTGAAAAGTCAAAACACTCGAATCAGAACTAAAAGATCTTATGTAAGTTAAATCAACGGTAAATATGAGTGTGATGGCATAAGAGATGTTTACGGGGTTTGACATCTCCTATCCAGTATCTAACATGAGTGCAGTAACTTAAGAGATGTTCGGGATTCACATCTCTTAAGGATCCGTTAACCTATCTACTATATAGTATAATATGCTATTATAATACGTCTACAGTAAAGTAAAGTATTAAAATAGTGTAACATCCCCGTTTTCAAATCAAATTTAAATTGGTAGTTTATTTAAATTTTGAAATTTAATTGTGAATTAATTTGGCATTTTTCAAATTTAAATGGATATTTGTTTGTTTATTAGTATAAATATATATATGATTTTAAAATAGAATTTCTAATTGGAAATTCAAAAAAAAAATTGAATAATATTTTAATATTGAAAAAAATTGATTGTGGATTCATTTGAAAATTTTGAATAGATATATATTTTTGAAAGTTAAATTGTGAATAAAACTTTGAATTTGGAAAAATTCAAAATGTAAATATTTATAAATATATTGAATTTGGAAATTCTAAAAATTTAATGCTAATAGGAAAATTTATTTCGTATTTCTAATATGATGATTTGAAAATTTTATTTTGAAATTGATTTACAAAAGTTTATTTAAAAAAATTCTAATATATATATATATGCATACATGTTTATTTCTTTTATGTATATAGATAAATGTATATTTAATAATATAATAGTTTTAATTTAAATAAGATTTGATAAAAATGGTTTGTAAAACTAAATTGTTAATATGCATATAAACATTCAAGAGTATAATAAAATAAGTTTAAAATAGGATTTGAACATTTTCTTTAAAAATATATAGTTTGTAAATATATAAAAATTTTAAAAATATAAACTAAATAAAATTTAAACATTTAAATACATGCATAGGACATGTGTAACAATTTAATTAACATCAAAATACAAGTGTTAAGATTAAAATGCATGCAAAGGACAAGTGTCATTTTCTTTGATTTCTATTTTTGAAAATGGATAAAAAAATGAGAAACAAGTTTATAAACACAACATCTTCTTCTTTATCATCTTTTATTCATTTTTAAAGTAAAACAAAAGGACTGTATAAACTTTCTAAAACTAGAAAAAATCATCAAATAAATTTAAAAGCAAAGCAAAGCAAAGCACAAATTGAATTCAACCTGAAAATTAAAAACCAGATTCAAGTTGAATCAAAACAAAATCATTTTAGCAATCAATCTGGAAGCTACAAATCTGAAGCAACTCAAACTTCATCGATAAGAAAGCTTCAGGATTCGAAATAAAAAAAATCAGAAAACAGTTTTTTTCCAAAGCATTTCAAGACTGGAAAACAAAGACTTCAACCAGTTTCAAAATCTTCAACCTAGAAATCTAAGAAAAGTACAAAATCAATTGACAACTAGATCAGATTTAACTCAGAAGAAACAACATATCAGAAGCAAACTTTCAAGATTTCAGTGTAAATTAAACTCCTAGGCCTATGTGCTCTATTTTGTTCTTCATGACTGAGGTGAGCATACTAGACCTAAATTTACTTTTATGTCTTGATGTTGTGATTGATCCTTGAAGCAAAATGGTGAATGATGTTCTGCATGTATGAATTTGTGTATGCATGTGTGTATCTGGGCAATGTTTATGCATATGTTCTCCTCTGTTTAAAATTGCAGATTCAAACTCACTAGAAAAAATTAGTATGTTCCATCGAAATGAATTTAAGCAATAATTTCTAAAAGGAATATGTTTGTATCAATAAAAATCAATCGAAGAAAAATTATTAAGAAGAATATATAGGTAAGCTTTGCTGGAAACAGGATGATAGAGAAAATAATAAATTCAAGCTGAAAATTTGATTTTTAAGTTGGCAAATTTTGATCATACGGATTTGTTCGTATTTCAAAAGAATGAATTTAGAAAATGGTTTCATGATTTTTAGACTAGTAATGATCGAGAATTTCTTAGATGAACAAAAATTCTATTTTGATCAAGCTCTGGCAGCAGGTGGCATAATTTGCTTTGTGATCGAATCTGAAGCATGTTTGTAGATAAGGGATTATCAGAAAAATGGTGGAATAAATTCTCGATCGCCAGAGATGATGGACGATGTAAAAATAGGGTTTTGGGACCTTGTTTTAATGATGTTGTATTCGAGGTCAGTGCGTTGTCAAAGGTGAATCGGACTTTGCCGCAGGGGTTGGAATCGAAGTTCAAGTGGTTGACGATGTTCTGGGTAGGCTCGCAAGGTTTCAAGCGAGCACTGGCGGCGATACATGAAGTTTTTGTCAACCAGGTTGTGTTAAGTGTTGCTAGATTGATCGAATTCGTTTTTTTGGTCAGATTCGTTGAACTGGATAGTTGAGTTCGTCGATGGGGTTGAGAGTGACTTGTGGGTGGTTGCGATGTTGGTCGAAGAACGTTCTGATGATCGTGCACGTGCACCCATGTATGTGTGTATCAGCTGCTGTTTGAAGTTTTGGGGAAGAAAGAATGCTCTCGGGTCTAAACTAGAGAAAGACATGGGTTCGACTCGAAGCGATGGAATGGTGGTTGAACTCAAGAGTGTTATCAGGTTTACATGTGAGTGTCTCGGGTCTAAAGCATTTAGACAAACCAAATTTTAAATTTGAATAGAATAGGTTTTAAAATCTTATTCTTAAATAAATTTCTTTTATATAATAAAAGTTTATTTAAAATTTTGGGCCAATGAAATTTCTATAGTTTATTTAACTTAAAATTAATTAAGTTTTGTCTTCCTTAGTTATTTTGAAATTTAAATTTAATAATTAAGAAACTGATTTTAAAAAAAGAAAGATAAATGGTTTATCTTAGTAATGTTTTGATTACTAAATTACTTAAAGGTTGTCAAAATTTAGTTAATTTTTAATGATGATTTACTTTATTTAACAAGGTTTAAAGGATGTAATTAAGTGATTAAATAAGAATAATTACTTGGTGTAATTAAAGTAAAGTTAATACCTTGGGTAATTACCTTTAAGGATAATTAATTAATGTGATTAATGAATTAAAATGATTTGACATTAATTTGGTTAATGTTGTTAATGTATTAAAAGTTGATTAAAGTATGGTATTAATCAAGCGATTGAAGAGTAATTAATTAAGGCTAATTAATTTGAATGATTAATTAGTAGAGGTAATTAATTTGAGAATAATTAATTAATTAAGGACTAATTAATGAAAATGATTAGGGATAATCACCTTTTGTAATAAATTAAAATAATTAATTTAATTAATTTATTGATTAATTAATTAAGGTTAATTAATTAAAGAATAATTAAATAATTAAAGGTTATTTATTTATTAATTAAGGGTTAATTAATTTATTATTAAGGGTTAAAATTAATAATAGTTAATTAATTAAAATGGTTTGTAATTAATTAATGTTAATTAACCAGGGTTAGTAATTTATTAATCTGGTTTAAGTTAAATTATAATCAGGATTGAGTAATTAATTCATGAGTAATTAATTTAATTGAATTAATTTAGAGTCAAACAATTAATTAGTCCTGTTTATAAATGATTATCGAATGCTTGGATTGCTTATGAATGTTTGTATTGTATGAAATGCCTTGAATTGTTTGTTATCTTTGGACTATAATTCTGTTCTGTGAATTGAGTTGTATGTGATTTATTTATTTATTTATCTGTGATACATTTATTGTGAATCTGTGAATGAAGATAAGCGTTATAGGATTATACCGCTTATTGATACTATTGTTTTGGATTGTGATGATTAATGTTGTTGCACTATTATGTAAAACCCTTGGACTACACTATACACACACAAATATCAATTGCACGAGGAAATTGGTTAAGTCATAGATTTTTGAAATAGTTTTAAAGGTTAAATTTTGAATCCAAACGGTTTTGGAAATGGAATTGGGTGAAAAGTGAAAAGCTTTTGAAAAAGAGTTTTAAAGGTAAAAGTTATTTTGAATAACTTGAAAAGGTTTTGAAATTTAAATAGTTTGGTTTGAATTTAAATTCAAATTTGTAATTGAATTTTATATTTGGAAATTATGGATTAAAAAGGTTATATAAGTTATAAATGGGGTTTATATGCGTTTTTAAACCATTTTAAAAGTAGTGTTTTTGGAATTTGCATTTAATCCAAGTATTATACCTAAAGGGCTCTAACTTGTATAAACGTAATCAGATTTTTCCGAAACGAAAACTATTTATTTTCAAATAATAAAGCTTTTATATAAGGAAAGAATTTCCAATTTAAGTTGAAAAATTTTCGAGTTTGAAATGAAAATGGTTTTCCAAGTTATGAATGAATTTTTCGAAATGGTCTTGAAAGCTATGAATTAAATCTTTGATTTAAAGATTGGATGAGTTAATCCAATTTGAAAGGGAAACTATTTTGAAAGAATATGAACGAATCTTTATTAAAGTTTAGTATACTTTATTTTCAAATTGAAAAAGGATCTTAAAAGTGTATCCTTTCTATAAAAGATTTGAAGTGGAAATTGTTTTGAAACCTGTGAATGAATCTTTGTGAAAGATGGGTGAACTTTGTGAAATGAATCTTTTTGTTTAAAAAGATTTAAAATGGTAATTTGATTAAACCATTTGTTTTGGATGATAAGTTGTGACTTAATTAAGTTTCCATTATCCATATATTTTTAAATATTGTGCTCATTATTCGGTTTAGCCGGGAGAGGACCTTGTGTCATATAACCCATTTCGAATAATGATACGACGTTATGGATAGCATTTGAAGACCGGTGGTAAAGACCGGGTATTTACGAGAATGATAGAATAACCTATCGAATGACTCGGCACTGAGTAGCTACGGTATAGAGATCTCCATATGTGATAGGGAGTCCGATCAGGATTGTGAATACCCAGATTGCAAGGGCTTCTTTGGAAGTGCCTTCGATTCTATTCGAACCCGAAATATATTTGTATGGATGTGTGTCTGAATTTACACTTTGAGATGTAAAACCAGTTTCTATCAAATACATTTCTGTTTGGTGGTGGAGATTTATTCTCTTAGCTTAACACCCTTCTCTGAGACTTACGAGCTCAGAGGTTATGTAGTTGATGGTTACTAGTGATACATTCCCAATTTGGTAATGGGCATACGAAGTGCTGCCGATCATTTGTTGATCGAAGCATAGCTTTGTGGAAAAGCGTAGCTTTGTGGACGAGACTGCGTCAGGACCTCACACCCCGGAAATGGTCGAAACAGGAAAGATGCAGCAAGGTTGCAGGGGTCACTCCCCTAGGGTATGTCCATTCCTTCTGGATAAAGGGTGGTATCATGGTACGGAGCCCAAATACTTAACTAATGTGGACACTGTAAATTTATTACTGTGTTATGTTGCTTTGTGATTGAGGGCCCTCGGATAAAGATCGTAAACGAATGGGGGTGGCATATCTTAGGTTTTACTCCCGAGAAGGAGTAAATCGGCCTTGTGTTGGCAGAGATCTAGGTAGGTTCTCGGGTCATCCCTCCAGAGGCGTGCCCATGTGGCAATGGGAAGTTCCTTGGCCTGACCATTTGTTGGGAAACCAATTACCAATACGCGCCTTGTACGATTTTAGTTGTAGAACCTGCCATCTAATATGGTAGTTGTAGTAGGCATACTATAATGGTACGTGTGCTGGCTAAAATTAATATTATACTTGCAAATGTTTTCCACTATGCACTAATAATAATATCAAATAGGTTTTCACGTATCAAGCATTTTGACTATCATAATGAGAAATCTCCTCCAATTCTGCGTTTGCATGGTGTGTGTGTGGCGGGAGGCCTTATGGTAGTTTCATTTTCCAAAAAACATTACTGATTTCAATTTTAAAATCTTTTTTTGTTTGTTTTAAAGATAAAACTGTTTTGTTTGCTCATACCAGTCCCATGACTGACCTGGAGTTTATTGTTCCCTTCCTAAACTCTGGGTGCCCATAATTTTCCACACGGGCAGTCTAGAGTTAGGTTTTCAGATAATCAAATAATAGGTGTAGATTCGATAGCCTTCGAAGACTTTGGTTTGGTAGCTTTCAGTCTTTGGGAATCTTCTTCGGTCTTTGGATGACTGACCTTGCTTAGTACAACCTGATGGGGGTTCGAGCTAGCTTTGGATTGGAGATGGAGTTTTTTGGAGTTTAACATTGAAGACATTGTCTTTCCACTGTTGTTGTCTCTGTTATTGTCCAGTATCTTTCTTTGATATATTAATAGTCAGCTGTATCAAATGTGTTGTATCAAATACTGTTGTATATCGGTGATATATTCATTCATTCATTTCTTCCGATATGAGTTGTTGTACTTAATGTGTTATAAGCTCCGACGAGCCAGATTCGACGTTTGAATCTGCGGCATTCGAGTACAAGTGAAGTATGGGTGTCGATTTTTGAAGGTCGAGTTTGGATCATTCACAAGTGGTATCAGAGCTGAAGGTTGAAACTTTAGCTCAGGAGTATAACACATTAGGTAACTCATTAGAGATAGGGTGAAGTATACCCTAAAATGAGTATATCCCTAAGATATCCGTCCGTATGCCTCAGTAAATTCTCTTACTATCCACTGATAGTAAGTATGAGTGCAAGAAAGGGAGGAGATAGGGGACAGGGGAGTACCAGTACAAATGGTCAATACCCTACAACAACAAGGAAATAACTTTGTAACGATCTCGAATTTTAATTAAGTTTAAATTGTTAATTAACTAAATTTTTGAATAAAAATCGTGAATTAATTAAAAATTTATATAAAATATTAGTTAAAATATGAATTAATAGAGAAATGTATTTGAATTTAATTTGAATTGGATTTTACGAATAATGTAAAGACAATTAGTATTTAAGTTAAAAATAAATATTTAGGTTAGAAATGGAAATTAAAATATATATAAGAAAGTAAACATATTGATTTAAGATCCAACAACATATTAAAATAGAAGTTTGATTATATTATAAAGTAATGAGACAAAACAAAAGAAAAGAAGAGCTATACATACATACATACATACATACATACATACATACATACATACATACATACATACATATATATATATATATATATATATATATGAAAGTATTACAGAATAAAGTATAAAGTTAAGATGAATTCGAACAGCATATTGATTTTACAACTTCCTTTGTATTACAAAGCAAAAAGGTAAAATTTTATTCGAATGTGTAGGCAAGACAAAATATAAATATGCAGGTATGAAACAAGCTAACAAAGTACAAATATAAAAGTAAGTATGTAGGCTGAGAAACAAGTAAACAATGATATGTATTAGCTTGCAAAAGAAGATAGGTTTGCAGACTGAGAGAAGAAGAAAAATAGCCTGTAAAAGAAATAAAAGAACATAAACAAAGTAAAAGAAAATCAATACAAAATTTTCTTAGCACAAACAAATAAAAGAATGAAGGTATAAGCTTATAAAATATATACATTCAAGTACAAGTGTAGATTTGTACAAGGCAATTAATGCCACTATCTTTAGTACACAATATAATACATCTCAGCCGAAATGCAAGGCAAGAAACAAAGTGTTTATGTACAAAATAAAATAAACAAAAGGAAAAAAAGATCTCTACCTATTGTACAAACCATATTATAGCCTGTAAACTTCCTTTTGTATATATCAAGCTTTTCATTTCAATTCCATCAAGCAAACAGCTATAACTTGAGTTCAATCTGAAAATGATAAAACAAAAGCAATGCAAAGCTTCAGTTTAAAATTTGGAAACTCAAGATCAACCCAAATCTCATATTTAAACAACAAAGTCCTGTTCTTTGTCTCTGTTCTTCTCCACTTCACATTCCATGTGAGTAACTTTTTAATGACCCGACTTCCTATCTCCAGAAAATCGCATCACTAATTTAGAAAGAAAAGGGACAGAAGAAGAAAAGAAAAGGAAAGAAAAAACACAACAACATCAGATAACTCACAGCGGAATGAATGAAATATAATATATCACATAAAATATTACACAGTATCATATTACATCAGAGTACACAACTTATACAACACATATTAGACAGTTATAAACATCTGTCTAACTATACAACTCAAGTATCACAAGATACAGATACCAAACAAACATAGCGGAACCATAATATATCTACACGTGGAAGCCTCCTGCTCCATATCTCCTCTATAATTCGTCAAGCAAACCTAAATCACTTGACTACTCATACATAATATGAGTACCCAAGAGTTTAATAAAACAGAAAATAAACACTCGGGTCAGACAGGGGTCTGGTGTGAATAAACAGGTTAAAATTGCTTAACTTTAGAAAAACCTTTGAAAAGAAAAGGTATCACGTAAGACTTCCCACACATAAACATGGAAAAGTTTTTACCTTACACTAACCAAATCATTTGATAGGAAATCCAGTGATATTATAATAGTGCCTAGGGTTTTCAAGTAAATATGAAATAGCCGAAATTGTTACATTATTAAATTCCAGCTACTAGCCACAAAAATGGGTAATATAAACAAAACCGTAGGGTCTCGTAGGAAGAATGGGTTTCCATCAATGGCAGGGCTACTGGGGTACCGCCGGTCACAGTACGAGGCCTAGATCAACGTACCAAGGAGTACGCCCGCTCCCCTGCAACACAAGGCCGGGACCATTCCTTACTGAATAGTCCCAAACAAGACCACCCCATGGTTGGCGCGACCAACCACACACTAAGATGAAATAGAAAGGGACCTCTAGACAGGGGTAAATCTCACTCTCCAGTAGGGGCTACCCACGAAGCCTTGTTGCACCTCCCCTGTTTTAGCCATTCCCGGTTGATGAGGCTTGAGGCTGCGATTACCTTTATAGAACACATCTATCTTACAATGCTCATCGTCCACCTGACGATGTTCTGAAAACATTCAATCCATACAAGTTCGTTCCGGGTTCGAACGAAACCGAAGGCACTATCTCGTTGCACTCATTTTGGAATCACCCTCAGAGTCAACGACCATAGCCCTTGCACTCTAAATCACCATCTCGAACCTATAAGTACTATTCCGTCAAACTCATTACGGAATCACCCACAGAGTTATACTGACGTATAGTTCTTACACCTCGAGTCTTCATAAAGCTCCACTTGGATTCACGACCTAACATTTAATTGGAATCGATGTGGTTTTCGGACGTCCAAATATGGAAACCCGGTCTCACCGAATCCAATCTCCATTTTAATGTCCAAGTTGTTTAAGGGTTTAAAAAGTTAACTTATATTCAGGATGATATAAACAGGTAGATGAATCATATTATCACTATAGATAAATCATATCAAACATTCATCACACAAAGCAGCATATCACATAACAGAGATATCATAATCATTCAGTATCAACCAAATCACCCAATATCAATCATCCAATATCAATCAATTATCCAAAGCAGAATTTATTAACTCTTAATCAATTGGATTACCTAAATCCTTCTTCATTTATTCCAAATAAGTAAATTAATCATCTATTAATGATCTTCCTTAATTAATCTTCCTTGATTAATCATCTTTTTTTTTGGCAAGGCCGACGGTTTTATAGTGGACCGACCACTTTTATTACGAACGTAATAAAGTTGAAGTACAGGAGAAAGGTAGAGACACCTTTGCTACTATGGTAGGAAAAAATAAAAAGTACAGCACAGGAGTGTGACAGACATGTCACAGCTACAGAAATATATAACTAGACTAGTTCTCCTCCGCAGAGGAAGAATCACCATCACCCTCAACAATCCGGGTAGGATCCAGAGAACCACTCCCAAGAATACCAATAAAGGGGCGGAAACGAAGCGCAAGAGAGGGATCATAACAGTCAACGTCAGAGGAGTAAATAAAAGATTGATCCTAGGCAGTACCAGCTAGAATTACGGAATTAATCTCAGAATATGAACCATCCATATCAAGGTCCAAGGAGTCACCAGAAATTCTGTAATACAGGCATCGAAGGTCCAACAGATCATCAGATACATATCGAAAGTAGGATTCATCCACAGGGTTGAATCTCATATCAGAATTATAATCAACCCAACAATGTTCAGACTCGGCCCAAACAACGAGAGGCAGAGAGAGAACCGGCTCAGAAGACAGAACAATAGGAGCAACAGCAGGAACTGGTGACGCAGGCCGCACTAAGGAATGAGAAGGAACAGGGGCAGAAGCAACTAGAGTGACTTTGGGAACCCATTTCCTAAGCGGAGGCCGTGGGATCTTCGGCGCAGCAGCAGAAACAGCAGAGTGCTTGCAGGCAGAGGCTACATGGCCGAAAGAGTGACAGGAGGAACATATGCCAGGGACCCATCCATAACGAACACGAACATCCACCACGTGACCAACAGCAAGCTGGACAGGAATAGAGGATGGAAGTGGCCTAAGTGGAGTAATCTCAATCAGAGCCTTGGCGTATACAAGCTTATCTCGCGCAACTGTATTAGGGTCAAAACAAATCAATTTACCAATATTGCATGCTAGCCAGTTCAAACCACGCAGCAGTTGAAGAGCAGAAGGGATTTGGGAGAAATAAACCCATACAGGGATAGATAAGACTTGCTCACGAGCACAAGCAACCGTCGGTGTCCAGGGGGTAATAATGAAGGGCTGACCATCAAAGAAGGAAGGCTCAGACTCAAGAACACGGCTACGTTCCTCAGGGGAGGAGAACAAAAGATAGTACAAGGAATCAACCAACTTTACTCTGAGACAACCTTGTAGTCTCCAGGCCCGTCGACAAACAGCAGCCACATCGAGAAGACAATGTTTAGGGTCCAAAAAGAATCCAACAACGTACCCAGACCAAAAATCCATACCGGCTTGCATTACACACGGGGGAGGGATCATAACTCCGTTTTCCTCAACGATTTCGAAATCAACTGGTTCATAAACACCCGCATTACGGGGCTGGATGTAAAAAGGGAAGACCATGTTCTGGGAATAGTCGGGCCAGGGGAATCAGGGCGACACTCCATAACACCAGATGATGCCATAGGAATGGGGATGTTATCCACATTGTGAAAAGCAACCGTGTGCAAGCTGACACCAGGAGATAAAACAGGGAGCACAGTGCCTACATTGACTTTGGCATTAGGTCGAGTAGTTGCAGTGCCACTAACTGCACCAGTTATGTCGCAAGCAAGCATAGCCGGTGGAGCCACAGGACTAGCCACACAGTCCATAACCAAAGAATCCGTATCAAGGAGTCCCAAATCGCAACAGGGATTATCATCGACATTCACATTGGATCCTGAAATAGGGAGTAAATTCGATTCACCTGGTTTAGATGATGAAGAATTCATAGCAGCAAGATCGTTTGCAACCGCATACGCGTCACTCGAACAAAGGTGGGGAGATGGAGCAAGGTGGGACCGGTTGATTGCTGAGAGGGGAGGGAATTCTCTGGACGATAGGAGGTCAGGACGAGCGAAATCTTCATCTGCCATGGATCTATAGCAACGGCCAGAGCGTGTAATTAATCATCTTTTAATTACATTCAAGTAATTAACCTTAACCATATTCAGTAATTATCCCTTAATTACTATCATTAATTACAATAATTAATGATCCTTCATTTACTTCCATTAATTAATTAACTATAATTAATTACATTAAACCTTAATTAATTACAATTAATTAATCATACTTAAATTAATTATTTTTATTAATCAACTTTGATTAATTAATTAATTAACTAATAATCCTTATTAATTAATAATTAACTTGTAATTAATCAAATAATTAACTTGTAATTAATCATCTCATTAATCATAAATAGTAATTAACAACTTGTAATTACTTATCTTAATTAATTATATTAATCCTTTGATTAATTAATCTAATTAATTAATCTTTAATTACTTCATTAAGTAATTATTAATCAATTTAAATTAACAAATAATCCTTAATTAATTACTTTATAAATTAATTACATTTTAATTAATTACGCTTAGTAATTAATCTTAAAATTAATCACATTCATTAATTTATTATTCACATTAATCAATTATCTAAATTCATTAAGTAATTAACTCTTAATTACTTACATAAGTAATTATTTCTAATTACTTCATTAAATAATCTTGATTACTTTCTTAATTAATTACTTAACAAGTAATTAATTTCATCATTAAATAATTCTAAATTCTTTAATTAATTAATTACTTCATAATTAATTAACTTCAAACAATTATATTAATCGATTCCTTAATTAATAGCATCTGGTGATTATCCAATAATCACTTCAACTTTAATTACTCCCATGAGTAACCTCTACTAATTACTTCCATTAGTAATTATTCCTTACTTAATTACATTCAATAATTAACCATTGATTACTTCATTAAGTAATTAAACTTAATTAATCCATAACTAAGTGATTATTAAAAATTAAATAAACAATTAACTAATTATTTAAAATTAATTAAACAATTAATTAATTAATATCTTATATTTCAAAATCCTTAATTAATTAAGAAAAAGCATTTATCTTAATTAATTCTTTACTTAATTACAAATCATATTCAATCAAGTTTTCTCAAGTTAATAACAAAGATAAATTAACCCTATTTATCTTCATAATTAAATTATTTGAATAAATCAAATTTTATAACCTTAAAGACACATTCATTCAATTTGGTTTACATAATTACAACTTAAACTTTATTTGGAAATAAAGAATTTAGAAACAAATTTCCAAATTTAAAACACTTTAAATTATCTAATATAAACTTATTTATTTCAAAATAAATTTGAAAACATTACTTAACCATTTACTTAAAACTTTGCTTAATATTTAAATTCAAGCATTTCCTTTTAAAATTAACATTCACAATTAAATAAAGTAAATTACTTCAAAAAGAAATCATTTAAAACAAATTTAAAACTTAAAATAAATTCAATCATTACTTTTTAAAGTTTGATTTACATTTTAATTCAAAACAACAAGTTTTAACTTTCATTTTGGTTTCTTTTATAAAACTCGTTTATAGTTAAATGCTTGATTCATTTGTTCAAACTCAAGTTCACTTTCAACTTGACCTAAATTTATTGCAAACAAGTATTATCTGCAATAACGCTACACAGACCAAACAACAAAACTCGAGTCGATTCCAAAAATTCACGAGTCAGCCCCCGAAGACAAACCATGCTACCCCTACTTCGAGTCACCCCCGAATACAACGCGAGAGCCCACCCGAGTCTTCATCTCGTCTTCCCAGAACTACAAGCCCAGTGTACAAAACGTACACGGTGCACGCTGCACCACCAACCCAACATCTCCGACCATCAAGCCGAACGCTGATTTCTTTTATAAAACTCGTTTATAGTTAAATGCTTGATTCATTTGTTCAAACTCAAGTTCACTTTCAACTTGACCTAAATTTATTGCAAACAAGTATTATCTGCAATAACACTACACAGACCAAACAACAAAACTCGAGTCGATTCCAAAAATTCACGAGTCAGCCCCCGAAGACAAACCATGCTACCCCTACTTCGAGTCACCCCCGAATACAACGCGAGAGCCCACCCGAGTCTTCATCTCGTCTTCCCAGAACTACAAGCCCAGTGTACAAAACGTACACGGTGCACGCTGCACCACCAACCCAACATCTCCGACCATCAAGCCGAACGCTGACCAACCCAAAATTACTTCTACGACCATCTCCTCAACTCAGATTCAAAGATCCAACCACAAATCGAAATTCCACTCATTGCACAAATTGCTGCTGAAAGAACAAGCCACCCAAAACCCCCATTGCCACCGAACTCGACGCCGTCGAACTTCACCGTCCCCATCATCGAACACCACGACCACGAGTTCCAACGTCCCCAAATGCGATCGAACTCGATCCCTTAACCAAGTCGCAAAAGACATTACAGTCAGCCGAAACAAAAACCAAAATAAACCCTAAATCGATCTATTCCCATTAATTCATTCATTTAAAAATTCCAATCGTATTTTTCCCTTCATCCTTATCATGAAAACAAGCTTCTCCCAAGATTACAAATCAAATTATTGTATAGATCGACGGAGATCACCAAAAACTCCAGAAATGCTCAAACCCAAAATTCACGTTAGATACCCAATAAAAATTTATGAATTGTATATCAAAATTCATGATTTTCAATCATGATTTCATGCACGTAGTTCAATTTGTAATTTAACATAGTTAATTTTTAACAAATATTCCAGTTTTACTGTAATTCCCTTATTTATAACTATCTGTTGCTTTAAAAATTATGAAAATAATTTTAAAATTTACAACAAACAATAAGAAACTACTTCTCTTCATATATCCAGATCTAATAAAGTTTGGATTAAAAGATTTTTAATTTTTCTTTTGAAATTTACTTAAGAAAACAGTTTTCTGTAAAAGAACAGAGATGATCAATAACCGTTTCCTATTCTCAAGCATTTACTATCAACAACATACACATATAACCGTACAAACATTCATTAACAAAGCCAAATCCAACACATGCAACAATAGATTCAATTACACTATGAAAAAACTGTTTTTAAAACAAAATTTTCTCACAGATTATGCAGAGCAGATTTTTCTGTATTATTCCAGGCATTGATATGCTGATGAAAAATCCATTTGCATGCTTCTAATTGATGATTAAAAGATGTTGAAATGTATCTGAATCTCCTTTTGAAATGCAGGTTGAGCTTTATTTGAATGCAGGTTTTAAAAGTTGAATCTGTTGATCTTCATTTCTTGAATTGCAGGTAGAAGATGATATGAAGTTGCAGATTTGAGGTTTGCAGATTAAATTTCAGAT
This sequence comes from Allium cepa, assembly GCA_030765085.1. Classification (NCBI taxonomy): domain Eukaryota; kingdom Viridiplantae; phylum Streptophyta; class Magnoliopsida; order Asparagales; family Amaryllidaceae; genus Allium; species Allium cepa. Next base: position 439,847,063 of record CM060943.1, read on the forward strand.
TTTGATTCAGCGTTTAGTTTTTAACTTTGCAGATTTAAGAAAGATTTTTGATTGAGTTAAGAAAAAGAAACAAAGGAGTGAAAGTATTTGAAAAAAACTGATTTTCTTCTAACAAACATTCATTACAAATTAAAAATAAAATAGTGTCACTTGTAGATTAAACTTACATTTGTCATAATCTTGTTTATTTGCCTTACAAGTGTTATTTAGAAAGTGTTAACATGTTTACACATGTTTATTAGTATTTTTAATTAATTTTTTATTTAATTTAAATGTAATTATAAACTTACATATTTAATTTACTAAATTACTAAATACTTATATATGAAAATATAAACTTACTTATTAATTAAAATATTCTAAAACTAGTTATAATATAAATATGCATCTTATACATGTAATTTAAAAATCTAAAATATTCATATTTATACATTTATAACCATTTAAATTGAAGCATTTTAAAACAAAGCTTGTTTAAATCCTTTTTAAACTCACATTTAAAAACAAACAATTTATCTTATTTTTAAAAATAATTGAATTAAACTTTAAATTAACTTTGAAAAATATTAAGTTTTAAAACAAAGCTTTAAATTACAATTCATACATATATAAATTATAAATAGATTAAATTGAATTTCAAAACAAATCCAAATTATAACATATATATACATATATATTACAATTTGAAAATTCATCTTTAATTTAAAACAAAAGATCTCATATTCACAATGTATATCAAATGCACATATTATAAATAGAATAAAATTTTATTATCTTTGGAAAATAAATCTTATCCATTTTAAATTGATAGAAAGATATTGATCAAAATTAGTAGATTAAAATTTATTAACCTTTAAAAGATTAAATTTTACCAATTTAAATTAAAGTTATAAAGAAAAATTATCAAATCAATTTAATTATTAATACAGATTATTAAATTGATATTGCCCAAAATTCTGGGTCGTTACAAACTTCATTTTTTAAAAATGCTTAAGTGTATTTCTATATGGTTGCTTGATGTATGTCTGAAATAAATTGTATTTGTGTTTATATATTGCTGAATTTCTGTGTATGATGAATGCGTGTTTGTATAACCTGTAGAACACCTCTATTCAAAATTTCAAACTCAGGCTATAATTCAAAAAATTACTTACTCTTGATCCAAGCAAAATCTGGATTCATAGTTTAACAAAACTTGATTGTTTTATCTTAAACTTTAATTTTAAAATTTTATTTAAGTTAAAACAACTAGTTAATGTTTCTGGAAAACCAAGATACTGAGTAAAACTTTAAATTTGTCAAATTTCAAATTTCTTAATTTACAAATTCAGGTTTGTAACTTGAATTCGCATCCTATAACATGATTTTTAAAGAAAAACCATAATTTTTAGAGTTAAAATTTAAGAGCAGTTCGAGTTTGTCGCGATTCCCCTTTTTTGGCAATTGGTGGTGATTCGCTGATTGGTGGCGATCGGGGTTCTCTGAGGTGATGGAGGGATGATCGGAGGGCTTGGGAAAAAAAGGACGGCGGTGCAGTTGATCGTGGTGGCGGTGATGTCGAATTTTTCTTTCTAAACCTAATTTTTTGCTGGTTTGTAAATGAATTCATTTTGGGGTCTCGGGAGCATCGAATGTCAGAGGGTTTTGGAGGTGGCTAGAGGAGTGATAGTCGAAGCTATGGCCGGAGTTTCAAAACCTACGGTGGCCGAGGCAGCGAGTTTGAGGCATTGACAGGTTGAGGAGGTAATGGCCTTTGTTGTTTCCAGGTTTGGAATGAAGGCCTCGGATTCGAGATTTGGGAGACGATCTGATGATCGTATTTGGGTGTTTGTTGACGTAAGGGGATCATCGGCGATGATCTGAGTTGGTCGGCGTCCATGTGCACATACACGGAGGTGTGGTTGGATGGTCTGGGTTTGTTCAGTTGGGTGCTGGGTGAATTCGTGTGATTGTCTCGAGTGATGGCCCGAAGTCGATACGTGTTGACTTGAAGCAAGAAACGGGATGGCTCGGGTAGAAGTGTCCAGGGTTTAAAAACAGAGCACCTGTTCTGTTTTGATTTTGAAGTTTTAAAAAAAAATAATTTCAAGTTATATAAAAAGCTTAAATTGAGTTTTAAAATCAGAGATTTAAATATAAATTCAAATGTAGTTGTAAACTTAGATTTGGAATAAACTTGTTTAAAGACTTTAAAATATTTAAGAAAAATCAAAAGATTTGAAGTCAAATGGAATTTGAATAAAAATGGAATTTGAAAGTTGTAAAGGAAGGATTTAAACAAGGATCAAGAATTTAAACCTAGACTGAAAGTCGAAGTTGAATCCCAAATTTGAAATTAAATCAAGTTTATAACTTTAAATATGTTGAATCTAAAAGGAATTTGAATTTAACCTCTTTTAAATTTCCTTATAACAAAAGGTAGTACTTTAACATGTGAATTTAAAGCAAGTCGAAAATCAATGTTTCAAATATTTTTATGAGTGTTAATTAAGTCATTAATAAGTATGAGTTTTACTTTTAAGTAAATAAAGATTCAATAGTTTGTAATTGTTAACCCGCCTTTTTACCAGGCCATGGACATGCGGGATTAACATAATCGATTGCACGTTCGCCAAGGCTGGTGTACGATGGATTCAGTCGACTGGATGGATGGATGACGCAACGTGCTTAGGAGATGGAAATATGATTGGATAAAGATGAATCAACTATGGTTTGGGTCTAGGAAATATGGTTCGGCATTGGCAATCATTCGGAATTGAAGTACGTCCGGCATTCCTCCACTCGGCATTTGTACTCGGCATTGAAGTACGTCCGGCATTCCTTCACTCGGCATCCTCCACTCGGCATTTGTACTCGGCATTGAAGTACGTCCGGCATTCTTTCACTCGGCATCCTCCACTCGGAATTTGTACTCGGCATTGAAGTACGTCCGGCATTCTTTCACTTGGCATCCTCCACTCGGCATTTGTACTCGGCATTGAAGTACGTCCGGCATTCTTTCACTCGGCATCTTCCACTCGGCATTTGAACTCAGCATTAAAGTGCGCTCGGCACACCTCACCCCAGCATCGATCGGCATGCATCACTCAAATGCCTCGACCGGCATTATTCTATCAGACTTCGTTCGGCATTCTTCCTCCAGACGCTTCGTTCGGCATGGAACGGGTCGGCATTGATGGCTCGGCATTACATGGCTCGGCATATGTGGACCGGCCATAAACTCGGTGGGCCTGAATCATGCAAAGGCCCAACAACTCAGGATTTGCCTATAAATACAGCATGTGGGGGTTCAGAAAAGGGATCCTGATTCTCTCTCCTGCTCTCTAACTTTCTATCCCCTAAGGCTAAGGCTAGCCTATCACTTTGTAACTGTAATCGATTGTTATAGCAATAAAAAAGAAATTACTGGAGTGGACGTAGGCCAGAGTTAGACGAACCACTATAAATTCCGTGTCTTTACCGCTTTCATTTTAATTTCTGTTATTCTTCATATTAAATATCCTCTACATACATCCTACCCGTGAACTGTGATTGTTGTTTGGTACTTTCACTTGGATTTGGGTGTTAGTGACCAATTTTGGCGCTAACATTTTGGTGCTTTCACTGAGAATTGAACTCAGGAATTTTGGAGTTAGAAACTTGGATTTAAAAGAGCAATGGCTAGACCATCAGCAAGGAAGCAATTAATGGAAAGGAGCAATCAGGAGGGAAGTCAAGAGGCTTCCTCTGGAGATGGAGCAGGTGGAGCATCCATTTACATCACTAGAGAGGAAATGGAGGCGATGATGAAAAGACAAGAGGAGATGATGCAGACTCTTCTCAGACAATTTGCACAAACAGAAAATGCAGGAGCTCAGATCCATGGAGCTGGATCAGAAGCACTCAACCAGCAAGCAGAGGGAATAGCTCGGCAGGGGGCAACCCCCAATCAGCAAACAGCTATCAATCCAGATGGATCTAGACTTGGGGGCATACCACCAGGAAATGTTGGATCAACCCATGGAGGGATACCAGACGATGTTGTGCAACCCGACACCAACAGGAGTGCAAGAGTGCGAGATGAGGAGTATGTGCCAGAATTCCCTCATAAACTCGGGGGGCAGACCAGAGGCGATGGACAAGGATTACATCTTGGGGGCAACGACAGATTAGTGGAGATGGTTAGACGGGCTATGAGAGGTGGATTGGTAAACTGAGACTTGGAGGATGTAAATAGGAGTCCCTTTACTCCTACTATCAGGCAAGCTAGGAACCCACCTGAATTTAAGCTACCAAATTTGGAAATGTATAATGGGAAGGCGGATCCAACGGTTCATCTGACGAAATACATAAGGCATATGGAGGTATTGGGGGCATCGGATGAGGTCATGGCTTGATGCTTCCCATTGTATTTGACAGATATTGCAGCTATGTGGTTTATACAGCTGGAGAATGGTTCTATCGGCACATGGACGGAGCTAATTGAGAGGTTTATGAGACAGTTTCAGGTCCACATAGTTAGACCCAAGAATGTGATGACTCTGACATCTATGAAACAATGGAAAGGGGAATCGCTCAGGGACTTCTTAACCAGATTCAACGCAACGGTAGCCTCAGTGGATCGACCCGATCCGTCAATGGTTTTGATGGCAGCCGTCTCGGGAATTGCGGATAACTCGGATTTCAAAATATCATTGGAACGGGACCCACCGAGGGATCTCGGAGAGCTCTATCATGAGGCGGAAAGGTTCTTGAGACAGGAGGATGCGCAGGCTGAGAGAGTAGGGAGAGAGGCTGAAGCTTATGAAGTGAGGGGTGGAGGTCCATCCAGGGAGGATCTAAGTAAAGATGATAAAGGAAAAAGGAAAACGAATGGAAATGGTGGCACTTCGAAGAAACCTCGGAGGGAGTCAAAGTTTTCTTCTTACACAGATTTAACTGGGACTCTAGAAAGGATTTACTTGGACACTCGAGGGTGGCTCCAATACCGAAGGCCGGCGAAGAGAGAGCCTTCAGAATACGAACGGACATCGGGAAAGCATTGCCTATTCCATGAGCTGGATGGGCACAACACAAACGACTGTAGGCATTTGAGGGATATCATTGAGGAGCATGTAAGGAATGGTCACCTACAGCAATATGTCAGGAATCGAACAACGGCAGGTGAGCAAGAGCAGCCACCACCTACCTCTAGCAATGGCGGCATTGGGTATGGTCAACGCCGGTTTACTATCAACTAAACAGGTTCATGGTTTTGAATAAGTAATAGAACTCAAAGTAATACGGCTAGGTCACTTACACGCGTACGGGATTGAGGACGGTCCCTAGGTGTGCTCTGAGATAACTGAAAACCGTACTACTTGAGTCTATGAAATTCTGCTTTCTTTCTAGTTTTTTGCAAATTTTGGTTCTCTCTTTCGTATTTCGGACATTTAATTTTCTTTGGTATGGTTTTGGAGTTTGGATTGAACTCCCAATTTGGTTGGTTTTTTCTTGGTTTCCCATTCTGGTTTTGATGTTTGATTTTTTGATACGGTTTTCTGGTTTTATATTTGGTTTTGGATCAATGTAATAAACAGTTCAGGTTTTATAATTACTGCCCCGACCGGAGAGACGGGGCAATGGTCACAAGTTACGAGTCCCTTCGCCGGAGAGCGAAGAAATGGACTCGGGCAGAATATAAAAAGTCCTTGACCGGAGAGTCGAGGCCGGAGAATATAAAAAGTCCTTGACCGGAGAGTCGAGGCCGGAGAATACAAAAAGTCCTTGACCGGAGAGTCGAGGCCGGAGAATATAAAAAGTCCTTGACCGGAGAGTCGAGGCCGGAGAATATAAAAAGTCCTTGACCTGAGAGCCGAGGCCGGAGAATATAAAAAGTCCTTGACCGGAGAGCCGAGGCCGGAGAATATAAAAAGTCCTTGACCGGAGAGTCGAGGCCGGAGAATATCAAAATCCTTAGCCGGATTATTGAGGCCGGTGAATATCAAAGTCTTTGACCGGAGAGTCGAGGCCAGAGAACATACAAGCCCGTGATGGAAAAGTCAAGGCTGGAACAAGATAACACGGCCCAACGAGGTCTACAAATTCAAGATTCAGCCCGGAGAAGTCGTGGATTTGATGATACGGTTACAAAAAGGATGTGGACTTTGGATATCAGATTTGAGGCTATTCAAAACACACCTTCCAATAGCAAGGCATGTTTTGGGGGGCAAGTGTTAACCCGCCATTTTACAAGGCCATGGACATGCGGGATTAACATAATCGGTTGCACGTTCGCCAAGGCTGGTGTACGATGGATTCAGTCGACTGGATAGATGGATGACGCAACGTGCTTAGGAGATGGAAATATGATTGGATAAAGATGAATCAACTATGGTTTGGGTCTAGGAAATATGGTTCGGCATTGGAAATCATTCGGCATTGAAGTACGTCCGACATTCCTCCACTCGGCATTTGTACTCGGCATTGAAGTACGTCCGGCATTCCTTCACTCGGCATCCTCCACTCGGCATTTGTACTCGGCATTGAAGTACGTCCGGCATTCTTTCACTCGGCATCCTCCACTCGGCATTTGTACTCGGCATTGAAGTACGTCCGGCGTTCTTTCACTTGGCATCCTCCACTCGGCATTTGTACTCGGCATTGAAGTACGTCCGGCATTCTTTCACTCGGCATCTTCCACTCGGCATTTGTACTTGGCATTGAAGTACGTCCGGCATTCTTTCACTCGGCATCTTCCACTCGGCATTTGAACTCAGCATTAAAGTGCGCTCGGCACACCTCACCCCAGCATCGATCGGCATGCATCACTCAAATGCCTCGACCGGCATTATTCTATCAGACTTCGTTCGGCATTCTTCCTCCAGACGCTTCGTTCGGCATGGAACGGGTCGGCATTGATGGCTCGGCATTACATGGCTCGGCATATGTGGACCGGCCATAAACTCGGTGGGCCTGAATCACGCAAAGGCCCAACAACTCAGGATTTGCCTATAAATACAGCATGTGGGGGTTCAGAAAAGGGATCCTGATTCTCTCTCCTGCTCTCTAAGTTTCTATCCTCTAAGGCTAAGGCTAGCCTATCACTTTGTAACTGTAATCGATTGTTATAGCAATAAAAAAGAAATTACTGGAGTGGACGTAGGCCAGAGTTAGCCGAACCACTATAAATTCCGTGTCTTTACCGCTTTCATTTTAATTTCTGTTATTCTTTATATTAAATATCCTCTACATACATCCTACCCGTGAACTGTGATTGTTGTTTGGTACTTTCACTTGGATTTGGGTGTTAGTGACCAATTTTGGTGCTAACAGTAATTCATAAATTTTGAAGTTAATTAGAATGGAATAAATAATGTTTTGTATTAATTAAATTAGTAATTAGGAGTTTAAATTTATAAATTAAGGTTTAAGTTAATTAATTAAGAGATAGTTAATGTGTAATTAAGAATCATAGATTTCCAATTTGTGTTAAAAGAATTTCAATTTGAAATGAAAATGATAATTTATGATTAGAAATTAATTAATTGTAATTAAGAACTAATTAAGTTGCAACTAGCACCTAATTAATTAAATAACTAGGATTAATTAATGGATTATTGATGTTAGTCAATTTCTATAAATAATGATTAAAGTTAATTAATCAAGTGATTAAGATATAATTACATTTAATGTAATTAAATGTTGATTTATTTATAAAGGTAATTAATCACTTAAAGATAATTATTTAATGAAATCAATTAAGGTTAAATGATTATGTAATTAACTTATGGTTAAACTAATTAAATAATTTATTAAGAATAATTTATTGAAGTTTTTAATAAATTAATTTATATCAAATGATTTGTAAGTGATTAATCAGGATTGGATTAATTCATAAGTAATTAATTTAATTGGAAATAAATTGAATTAATTAGGATTAATCAATTAATTAATTCTGCTTATAAGTGATTATTAAATGCTTGACCCTACTTATGAATGATTTTATTGTATGAGATGCCTTGAATTGTTTGTCCTATCCAATCTATGATATTTTGTTCTGTATATTGAGCTGTGTATTTTATTCATTTATTGATTATACATCTGTATATTATTGGTGAATCTGTGAATGTGCAATAAGCGTTATTACTTATACCGCTTATCAACTATATTTCTGTGTTTTGATATGTGATGATGATGTTGTTGCACCATTGTGTTAAACCCCTGGACCACACCATACACACAAAAATATGGATTTCACGAGGAAATCGATTAAGTCACAGATTTTTTAAATGATTTTTAAAAAGACAATATTTAAATCCAAATGGTTTTGGAAATGGATTGGGTTTAAAGTGAAAAGCTTTTGAAATGGGGTTTCAAAGATAAAATTTATTTAGAATAATTTGTTAAAGCTTGAAGTTTAAATAATTTGTTTTAAATTAAATTTAAAATTTGAAACTGAATCCCATGATTTGAAACTAGGGATTAAAGGTGTTATATAAGTTATATATGGGTTAAACAATTTTAAAAGTATTGATTTGGGAATTTGAATTTAATTCAAGGGCTTTAACTCGTTCAAATAAAAATTTGGATCTTTCTGAAACGAAAACTATTTGTTTTTAAATAATTAAAGCTTTCATATAAGAAGTGAACTTCCAAATTTTGTTAAAAAGGAATTTCAAGTTAAAAATGAAAATGATTTTCCAAGTTATGGAAACGGTTTGAAAGCTATAAGTTAAATCTTTAATTTAAAGATTTTGAACGAGTTAATCCAATTGAAATGGAAATTGTTTTGAAATCTATGAATGAATCTTTATGAAACTGGATGAACTTAGTGGAATGAATCTTTTTGTTTAAAAGGATTTGAAATTGTAATTTGTTTAAACCATTTGGAAGAAAAGTTTTGGGTAATAAGTTGTGACTTAACTGAGATCCCAATATCCATATGTTTCTTGTAAATATTGCGCTCACTATTCGGTTTAGTCGGGAAAGGACCTTTGTGTCATATAGCCCGTTCTGAATATGTGATACGACGTTATGGATAGCATTTGAAGACCGGTGGTGAAGACCGGATACTTTCGAAAGCGATCGTCGAATGTCTTTGCATCGAATGGTCCCCGGTATAGAGACTCCATATGTGATGGGAAGTCCGGACGTGATTAGGGATTATCCGTATTTGCAAGGGCTTCTTCGAAAGTGCCTTCAGTTCTGTTCGAACCCAGAACAGACTTGTATGGATTGTATGTCTGACATTATAATTTGAGATATAAAGCAAATTTCTTTCAAATACATTTCTGTTGGTGGCGGAGAATTTATTCTCTTAGATTAACACCCTTCTCTGAGACGTACGAGCTCAGAGGTTATGTAGTTGAAGGTTATCGGTAATATATTTCCAACTTGGTAATGTGGCATGCTAAGTGCTGCTGATCATTTGTTGATCAAAGCGTGGCTTTTGTGAAAAGCGTAGCTTTGTGGACGAGACTTCGTCGAACCTCACAACCTGGTAATGGTCGAAACAGGAAAAATGCAGCAAGGTTTCAGGGGTAGCTTCCCTAGGGTATGGCCATTCCTTCTGGAAAAGGGTAGTATCATGGTATGGAGCCCAGATACTTACTCATGTGGACACTGTATTTTATTACTTTGTGATGTTGTTGGTTTAGAGAGCTCTCGTATAAAGGTCCAAGAGGACCGGGGGTGGCATATCTAAGGTTTTATTCCACGGGAAGGGGGTAGCCGGCCTTGTGTTGGCAGAGATCCGGTTAGGAGTCTCGGGGCGTCCTTCCAGAGGTGTACCCATGTGGCAATGGGAAGTTCCTCGGCCTGACCATTTGTTGGAAATCCAAACTCCAATACGCACCTTGTACGGTTTTAGTTGTAAAACCTGCCATTTACTTATGGTGGTCACCACTGTTTAGATGGTAGCTATAGTAGGCATAGTGTGAAATGCCTATGCTGGCTAAGATTTATATTATACTTTCGAAATTCTTTCTGCACTTATAGTAATAATATCAAAGAAATTTGTGTATCAAGCATGTTTGACTATAATAAGGAGAAATCTCCTCCGATTCTGCGTTTGCATTGTGTGTGTGTGTGCGGGAGGCCTTATGGTAGTCTCATTTTCTAAAAGCATTGCGAATCTAATTTAAAATATTTCTTTGTTGTTTTAAAGATAAACTTTTTTGTTACTCATACCAGTCCCACGACTGACCTGGAGTTTATTGTCCCTTTCCTAAACTCTAGGTGCTCACTATTCTCCACACGGACAGTCTAGAGTTGGGTTTTTCAGAAAGTCAAGTTTAGTAGATTATCTCGAGCTATTTCAGTCTTTGAAGGTGGACGAGACTTGCTTGTCTTAGTGAATCGTGATGGTGGTTCGAGCTATTGCAGGAGTTCTCTCTTGAAGACTATCTTAGAGTTATTCGTTCCGCTGCTGGTGTTATCTATTTTTCCTTTCCACTGCTATTTTATTGTATCATATCTCTGATGTATATTGATATCTATTGTATCATCTGTTGTATCAGATATTGTATCAATGTTGTATATCAATGTATTATTCTTTTTCTTCCGCATGTTGTTTGCTTAATTGTGTTATAAGCTCCGGGGACTCGGATTTGACGTTTGGATCTGCGGCATTTGAATATGAGTGTCGTATTCGGTGCCCATTTTCGAAGGTCGAGTCAGGATCGCTACAAACTTTCTCTATCAATCTCTTTGATCATTACCCGATTTCAATTCTTTGATTGCTTCATGGCAGCTCGAGGTAGAAGCTTTGGTGTGGAGACCCTACGAATCGTTGTACATAAGTTTCTATTTCATATTCTCTTTATCGAATTCTTATCAACTTTTCGTTTTTAACTCTAATGAATTCGAAATTTTAACATTGAAATAAATTTATAAATTAAATATGAAGTTGAATATGAAGATTTGTATTGATAAAATGATTTCGATTATAACCAAATTTGAAATTCTATCGTGATTTCTTGTGAATATCAAAGTTTGAAGAGGGACAAGTTATATATATTTTGGGGAATTCCGACTTGAATTTGGAATCCATACCTAGTGTTTGAGAGTTGTAGAAGATTGAATCTATTTGTTTGTTCTTTGGGGTCCGATATATTCTACGAATGGTTAGTTATCCTTCGAACTAACCAATACCCCTGTATATTTCGTAGAATGATGACCCGAGTATCTTGTGAAGTGTTGAATAAGTTTGTTCTCATAATTATTATTGATATTCTGATTTGGTAAGCCAAATGCAGAATAACTATTCAGTTTAATCTGGTGAACCATATCTTTGACATGTTCATCTGTTCTTTGTTATCTTCCCGTCTGGCAAATTTCGGGGAAGAAATTTTCTTAAGGGGGAAAGTCTGTAACATCCTTGTTTTCAAATCAAATTTAAATTGGTAGTTTATTTAATTTTTGAAATTTAATTGTGAATTAACTTGGCCTTTTTCAAATTTAAATGGATATTTGTTTGTTTATTAGTATAAATATATATATATATATGATTTTAAAATAGAATTTCTAATTGGAAATTCAAAAATATAAATATTTTGAATATTATTTTAATTTTAAAAAAAAATTGATTGTGGATTCATTTGAAAATTTTGAATAGATATATATTTTTGAAAGTTAAATTGTGAATAAAACTTTGATTTTGGAAAAATTCAAAATGTAAATATATATAAATATATTGAATTTGGAAATTCTAAAAATTTAATACTAATAGGAAAATTTGTTTTGTATTTCTAATATGATGATTTGAAAATTTTATTTTGAAATTGATTTACAAAAGCTATTTAAAAAAATTCTAATATATATATATATATGCATACTTGTTTATTTCTTTTATGTATATAGATAAATGTTTATTTAAAAATATAATAGTTTTAATTTAAATAAGATTTGATAAAAATGATTTGTAAAGGTAAATTATAAATATACATATAAACATTCAAGAGTATAATAAAATAAGTTTAAAATAGGATTTGAACATTTCTTTAAAAAATATACAGTTTGTAAATATATAAAAGGTTTAAAAATATAAATTAAATAAAAGTTTAAACATTTAAATACATGCATAGGACATGTGTAACAATTTAATTAACATCGAAATACAAGTGTTAAGATTAAAATGCATGCAAAGGACAAGTGTCATTTTCTTTGATTTCTATTTTTGAAAATGGATAAAAAATGGGAAATAAGTTTATAAACACAACATCTTCTTCTTTATCATCTTTTATTCATTTTCAAAGTAAAACAAAAGGTCTGTATAAACTTTCTAAAACCAGAAAAAATCATCAAACAAATTTAAAAACAAATCAAAGCAAAGCACAAATTGAATTCAACCTGAAAATTAAAAACCAGATTCAAGTTGAATCAAAACAAAATCATTTTAGCAATCAATCTGGAAGCTACAAATCTAAAGCAACTCAAACTTCATCAATAAGCAAGCTTCAGGATTCGAAATAAAAAAAATCAAACAAGAGTTTTTTTTTCAAAGCATTTCAAGATTGGAAAACAAAGGCTTCAACCAGTTTCAAAATCTTCAACCTAGAAATCTAAGAAAAGTAAAAAATCAATTGACAACTAGATCAGATTCAACTTAGAAGAAACAACAGATCAGAAGCAAACTTTCAAGATTTCAGTGTAAATCAAACTCCTAGGCCTGTGTGCTCTGTTTTGTTCTTCATGACTGAGGTGAGCAAACTAGACCTGAATTTACTTTTATGCCTTGATGTTGTGATTGATCCTTGAAGCAAAATAGTGAATGATGTTCTGAATGTATGAATTTGCGTATGCATGTGTGTATCTAAGCAATGTTTATGCATATGCTCTCCTCTGTTTAAAATTGCAGATTCAAACTCACTAGAAAAAGTTAGTATCTGCCATCTAAATGAATTTAAGCTATAATTTCTAAAAGGAATATGTTTTTATCAATAAACATCAATCAAAGTAAAATTATTAAGAAGAATATATAGGTAAGCTTTGCTGGAAACAGGATGGCAGAGAAAAAAATAAATTCAAGCTGAAATTTTGATTTTTAAATTGTTAAGTGTTGATCATACAAATTTATTCATATTTCAAAAGAATGAATTTAGAAAATGGTTTCATGACTTTTAGACTAGTAATGATCGAGAATTTCTTAGATGAACGAAAATTCTATTTTGATCAAGCTTTGGCAATATGTGGCACAATTTACCTTGTGATCGAATCAGAAGCATGTTTGTAGTTAAGGGATTATCAGAAAAATGGTGGAATAAATTCTAGATCGCCAGAGATGATGGATGATGTAAAAATAAGGTTTTGGGACCTTGTTTGAATGATGTTGTATTCGAGGTCACTGTGTTGTCAAAGGTGAATCGGACTTCGCCGCAGGGGTTGGAATCGAAGTTCAAGTGGTTGATGATGTTTTGGGTAGGCTCGTAAGGTTTCAGGCGAACGTTGGTGGCGATACGTGAAGTTTTTGTCGACCAGGTTGTGTTTAGGTGTTGCTCGATTGATCAAATTCGATTTTTAGGTCAGATTCGTCGAACTAGGTAGTTTAGTTCGTCGATGGGGTCGAGAGTGACTTGTGGGTGGTCGTGATGTTGGTCGAAGAATGTTCCGATGGTCGTGCATGTGCACCCATGTATGTGTGTATCAGCTGTTGTTTGAAGTTGGGGAAGAAAGAATGCTCTCGGGTCCAAACTCGAGAAAGACATGGGTTTGACTCGAAGCGATGGAGTGGTGGTTGAACTCGAGAGTGTTATCAAGTTTACACATAAGTGCCTCTGGTCTAAAGCTTTTAGACCAGCCAGATTTTAAATTTGAATAGAATAGGTTTTAAAATCTTATTCTTAAATAAATTTCTTTTATATAATAAAATTTTATTTAAAATTTTGAGTCAATGAAAGTTCTATCGTTTATTTAATTTAAAATTAATTAAGTTTTGTTTTCCTTAATTATTTTGAAATTTAAATTTAATAATTAAGAAACTGATTTTAAAAAAAAGATAAATGGTTTATCTTAATAATGTTTTGATTACTAAATTACTTAAAGTTTGTCAAAATTTATTTAATTTTTAATAATGATTTACTTTATTTTACAAGGTTTAAAGGATGTAATTAAATGATTAAATAAGAATAATTACTTGGTGTAATTAAAGTAAAGTTAATACCTTGGGTAATTACCTTTAAGGATAATTAATTAATGTGATTAATGAATTAAAATGATTTGTGGTTAATTTGGTTAATGTTATTAATATATTAAAGGTTGATTAAATTATGGTATTAATCAAGCGATTGAAGAGTAATTATTTAAGGCTAATTAATTTGAATGATTAATTTGTAGAGGTAATTAATTTGAGAATAATTAATTAATTAATTAAGGATTAACAAATGAAAATGATTAAGGATAATCACTTATTGTAATAAATTAAAGATAATTAATTTAATTAATTTATTGATTAATTAATTAAGGTCAATTAATTAAAGAATAATTAAATAATTAAAGGTTATCTGTCTAATAATTAAGGGTTAATTAATTTATTATTAAGTGTTAATTAATAAATAATTAATATTTAATTAATTAAAATGGTTTGTAATTAATTAATGTTAATTAACTAGGGTTAGTAATTTATTAACCTGGTTTTAGTTAAATTATAATCAGGATTGAGTAATTAATTCATGAGTAATTAATTTAATTGAATTAATTTAGAGATAAACAATTAATTAGTCCTGTTTATAAATGATTATCGAATGCTTGGATTGCTTATGAATTTTTGTATTGTATGAAATGCCTTGAATTGATTGTTATCTCTGGACTGTAATATTCTATTTTGTTAATTGAGCTCTATGTAATTTATTTATTTATTTATCTGTGATACATTTATCTGTGAATCTGTGAATGAAGATAAGCGTTATAGGAATATACCGCTTATCGATACTATTGTGTTTGGATTGTGATGATTAATGTTGTTGCACTATTGTGTAAAACCCCTAACCTACACTGTACACACAAATATGGATTGCACAAGGAAATTGGTTAAGTCACATATTTTTGAAATGGTTTTAAAGGTTGAATTTTGAATCCAAACGGTTTTGGAAATGGAATTGGGTTAAAAGTGAAAAGCTTTTGAAAAAGAGTTTAAAGGTAAAAGTTATTTTGAATAACTTGAAAAGGTTTTGAAATTTTAATAGTTTGATTTGAATTTAAATTCAAAATTTGGAAATGAATTTTATATTTGGAAATTATGGATTAAAAAGGTTATATAAGTTATAAACGGGTTTATATGCGTTTTCAAACCATTTTAAAAGTAGTGTTTTGGGAATTTGAATTTAATCCAAGTATTATATCTAAAAGGCTTTAACTTGTATAAATGTAATCGGATTTTTCCGTAACGAAAACTATTTGTTGTCAAATAATAAAAACTTTTATATAAAGAAAGAATTTCCAATTTGTGTTGAAATTTTTTTGAAATGAAAATGGTTTTCCAAGTTATGAATGAATTTTTGGAAATGGTCTTGAAAGCTATGGATTAAATCTTTGATTTAAAGATTGGATGAGTTAATCCAATTTGAAAGGAAAACTGTTTTGAAAGAATATGAACGAATCTTTGTTAAAGTTTGGTACACTTTATTTTCAAATTGAAAAAGGATCTTAAAAGTGTATCCTTTCTATAAAAGATTTAAAGTGGAAATTATTTTGAAACCTGTGAATGAATCTTTGTGAAAGATGGATGAACTTTGTGAAGTGAATCTTTTAGTTTAAAAAGATTTAAAATGGTAATTTGTTTAAACCATTTGTTTCGGGTGATAAGTTGTGACTTAATTAAGATCCATATATTTTTAAATATTGCGCTCATTATTCGGTTTAGCCGAGAGATGACCTTTTGTCATATAACCCATTTCGAATAATGATACGACGTTATGGATAGAATTTGAAGACCGATGGTGAAGACCGGGTATTTACGAGAACGATAGAATAACCTATCGAATGACTCTGCAACGAGTGGCTACGGTATAGAGATCTCCATATGTGATGGGGAGTCCGATCGAGATTGTGAATACCCGGATTGCAAGGGCTTCTTTGGAAGTGCCTTCGGTTCTGTTCGAACCCGAAACAGACTTGTATGGATGTGTGTCTGACATTACACTTTGAGATGTAAAACCATTTTCTATAAAATACATTTTCCGTTTGGTGGCGGAGATTTATTCTCTTAGCTTAACACCCTTCTCTAAGACGTACGAGCTCAGAGGTTATATAGTTGATGGTTACTAGTGATAAATTCCCAATTTGGTAATGTGGCATACGAAGTGATGTTGATCATTTGTTGATCTAAGCATGGCTTTGTGAAAATGCGTAGCTTTGTGGACGAGACTGCATCAGGACATCACACCCCGAAAATGGTCGAAACAGGAAAGATGCAGCAAGGTTGCAGGGGTCGCGCCCCTAGGGTATGTCCATTCCTTCTGGAAAAGGGTGGTATTGTCAGGACCCGATTCTTCGTCTGTCGAAAATTCAACATCGATACTCACTTTATCGACTGCCGAGAAATCGAACGACGGAAAACCGAACACTGAGGGTTTAAGAAAAAGAAAAAGACAGAAGAAAAGATAAGGAGAGAGAGGATAGAAAATAGAGCATAGAAAATAGAACGGAACAGAAAGAAAATAACAGAACAACATCAGAATCTCACAATTCGCAGCGGAACAACATATAATAATAAATGAATAATCTTTAAACAAAGAACTACCAGTTATTACATTACATCACATTTCATTACATCATATCATCAGAGTGTATAACAACAACAACAAATAGTGCAGCGGAAAAAGAAATACTATATAAACTAGTAATACGCCATGCCATCCAGCTTGCCTCCAGCAACTCCAGAATATCCAGAATGTCCTGATAAATCTAACTCTTGACTGCCCGTGTAGAAATTGGTGGGAACCTAGAGTTTAGGAAGGAAAACAATAAACTCCGAGTCAGTCATGTGACTGGTGTGAGAACTCAAAACAGTTTATTTATCTTTAAAATCAAAATAGAGGAATATTTTTAAAGTCAATTCGCAATGCTTTTAAAAATGAGACTACCATAAGGCCTCCCGCACACACACACAATGCAAACGCAGAATCGGAGGAGATTTCTCCTTATGATAGTCAAAGATGCTTGATACGCATTTAAAAGAACATTTGATATTACTACTAGTGCATAGTGTAGGAAAAATTCATTTCGAAAGTAGAATATAAATCTTAGCCAACATAGACATTCCGAACTATGCCTACTATAGCTACCATCCAAACAGTGGGGCGCCACCATAAGTGAATGATAGGTTCTACAACTAATACCGTACAAGTCACGTATTGTTTCTTTGGATTTCCAACGAATGATCAGGCCAAGGAACTTCCCATTGCCACATGAGAATGCCTCTGGATGGACATCCCCGAGAACCAAACCGGATCTCTACCAACACAAGGCCGGGTTACCCCTAACTGAGTAACAACTGACCGAATATGCCATCCCCCGGTCCTTTGGGACCTTTTCAACGAGCGCTTGTAATCAATTCACACAATCATAACAAAGTGTTTTCAACATGAGTAAGTATCTGGGCTCCATACCATGATACCACCCTTTTCCAGAAGGAAATGCACATATCCTAAAGGGCGCTACCCCTCATAACCTTGCTGCTTCTTTCCTGTTTTGACCATTCACGGGGTGTGAGGCTCGACGAAGTCACGTCCACAAAAACATACTTTATACAAAAGCCATGCTTTGGGTCCATAAATGATCATAGAGATGATCACCAAGATAGACGATCAAATAAACGATCCTATCACAAATAATCAACACAATGATCATTTCACAGCAACACTCAGCATGTCACATTACCAAATTGGGAATATATCGCTGATAACATTCAACTACATAACCTCTGAGCTCGTACATCTCAGAGAAGGGTGTTAAGCTAAAAGAATAAATTCTCCGCCACCAACAGAAATATATTTGAAAGAAATCGGCTTTATATCTCAAATTGTAATGTCAGACATACAATCCATACAAGTCTGTTCCGGGCTCGAACAAAACCGAAGGCACTTCTTACGAAGCCCTTGCAATCCGGGTATTTACAATCCCGATCGAATTTCCCATCACTTAAGGAATCTCTATACCAGGAGCTACCCAGTGCAGAGACAATCGATAGGTCATCCTATCGCTTTCGCAAATACTCGGTCTTCAGCACCGATCTTCAAATGCAATTCACAACGACGTATCACATATTCGGAATGGGTTATAGGACCCCATGGTCCTTTCCCGGTTAACCCGAATAGTGAGCGCTTATTCAAAAATAAGTGTAGCATTCACATTCAAACAAATCACATCAAATACCCATTCAAAGGGAAATATTGATAGTCGGTTATTGAACTATCAATTGATATGCACACATCACCAGATTCCAAATAATTTTCCAAATTATTTATTTTCCAAAATATCTTTACAAGATATATAATTTTCACACTTCAAAAATAAATCAATATTTATTTTTAAACAACTTCCCTCTTCATTCATAAATTCCATAATGAATTTATATTTCACAATATCCATGCATATACGATTTCAGTTATTCATTTCAATATTCCTTTTCAATTTATCTTCAAAAAGATAAATTCTCAAAATATTCACTTTATATTGGAAAACATTTCCATACTTATTAATTCATAAGTAATTCACAAATTTTATTTATTTTCAACACTTAGAAAATATTCAATATACTTAAATCGAGATTAAGTATATACTTCATTCTTTAAGGAAATCATGCTCTTAAACATATTTATTTGGGTCTAAACGAATGTTGCGTAAAACATTGTTACGACAACCCAAAAATCACTAGTATAGGGATTCGAAATTAAAATAGATATATAAATCCCAATACTATACAAAACATTTCCTTTCGGAAATCATTTACTATAACAACAGTGTTATAGTCCACTATTTCCTTTTATTTCTCGAAAGCGTCTATTTCAACAATGAATGTTGAAATCTATGGTTTTGAATCTCAACATATTTAAAACATCGTTAGATCGTTTTAATTCAATTTAAAACATCACATTTAAAACAATTTCTTTAACATATTATTCACTATTCAAAAACGTGAATGTACTTCAATTAACAATTTCATCATTTCTATTCATTTTATTTTAAAGTATTATTCACAGTCAAAAACGTGAATATAACTCCAAAAATAAGTCATAACAATTTACTTATCAAAATAAGTCGTTTGTGAATTTATAAAACAACGTTTATAAATTCCATTTCTATTTATTTATAACAACTTCCTTTTATAAATTCCTTTATTAACCTATTCGATTTATAACTCAATTATAAACAAAGGTTCATATTATAAGTCAAATACTTATAATTTATCCGTTTACAAAAATCGTTCCTTTGAACTTCATAATTATAAATCTTATAACTTATGAGATTCAATTATTTATCCAAAACCATTCTTTTAATGACTTTATAAATTTTATAAACCTACTGTTTATAAAATTCCATTTATAATTTCACCGTTTATAATTCTATAAATTTCATTCAATTTATGAAATTCATTTTCACTTCATTCAAACACTTATAAAAACTCGTTTTATAATTTCAATATTTCAATTTATAAATATCCATTTATAAATCTCTTAATATAATTCAATTTATATTATTCTTTTAAAACGTCTTTAATCTCCTTTATTATTTCACCATTTTGATTCATAAAATAAATAAATTTTATAAATCCTATATTTCAACTTTTCACAATAAATTCTAAAATCCCAATTAAACTATTTTATAAAATCATTAGCATCATATTCTCAAAAATCGGTTTTTAACTATATTTCTCAAAAATCATAATTTTTATAACTTTAAAAATTATAACGTTTATTTATTTAAAATAGATCAAATTCCAAACATATAGTGTATTTTCAAAAATCACTTTAAAAATCATTTTAAAGTTCCAAATTTGGTCCAATGATGCTACATACCAAATAGTCAATCACGACAACAACGATATCATATATCGATATGATAATCCATCAAATATCAAAATATCTGAAATCAAATAAATACTATTGAGGAATCCAGTTGGATCCCTCCAACCTGTTTTCCTGCATCCACAAACATTAGCACAATACCAATTTCGCTCCAGTACGAAATTATCGCGGTATATGGGATTTAAATATTATCCGCTTAATAGACGGCGAAATAGGGTCTCATCCGATAAACAAAATGCGGGAAATCAATAACTCCAATATATACATATGCCAATATATATATATTGCTATTATATATAATACCAATTTCACTGTTTATGAAATATTCGCGGTATATGTTTTTAATAAATAACATCCGCTTACTAACGGCGTATAATGTCTATTTTAACAATCAATAGATATCAATCAACATTCAAACATGCATTCAAATATTTTATCTAACTATTTAAAATAAAATCGAAACTGATTCGATTGAGTGAGAAGTTCTCACCTTGATTTCAAATTCGTTTTAGCGATTTATTTCGAATAAAATTAAACGGACGTTTAATTTTACCCAAAATTCTCACTAACTCCAAACGACTCCGATCAAATTTCATCGCGTAGTGCTCGTCCATACGATTCCAACGCAACTGGTTTCGCGCGTTTTCGACCTCGTATGAAAAAGTTATGGATTTATGAAGTTACACGATTTTTATATAACTAAATTTACAACAATTTAGTTTCTTTTTCTAACCAAAATCAATCTGGGCCGTTCAAACTTCCACACGAGATCAAGGCTGTGCGTCCCCTCCTTCCTCCTCACGTTCACTCCCAGTAAATCACGCAAGCTCATACCCATCTCTCAAGAACTAGGGTTTCGATTTGCTCCGCCTATACTCGACTAAACTTCATCAAACCACTTCCATTCGAACGCCCTTCGCAAGAGCTACCTCCACCACCAGCAGCATGAAGCTCGGCCCCTTCCTCCTCCTCGTGTTGCGTGCGCAACTGGCCACGAACGGCCCCCCTAGCTCCCTCCACGCGACACTAAACCCCATCATATCCGTATGGATCTCTAGCTCTCTTCATGCTCTTCGACTTCCGTGTTGAACACTTTGGCTAATTCTTTGTAGATCGAGAGTGATTGAGGGATGAATGTAGGTGTTTTCTGGCCATCCATTATAAAAGAGGCGGCTAGGGTTTAGTGTTTTTTTTTTTTTTTATGAAGGGTGGGGCTATTTATAAGTAAATCGATCGACACTATTCATTCCGGAAATTCCGAACTCCGATTCACGCGCCGTAACCAGCGTTTCTAGGGTTTACCCCGCGTTTCGGACACAATGGAACAGGTTTCGGAAGCTAATTCGGACATCTGTGCGAGATATGGCAACAAACGTTCAATTTAAATTATACCGATTTAAATCGATTTCTAGGCGTTTTAATTTGTACCGGACAAACGGTAAATCCAATTGACACGAAATTTGAAACCTTACAATAATATCACATTACGGATCCGATGAAACTGGTTTCGTCGAAATCCGATACTTTTTGAAAAATGGCTATTTTAACTCGCCAAATTAAAATTAAAAATAATTCGATGCGTTTCGAGCTGCCACAATCAAACGATAACTCCGATTGACACGAAATTTGAAATCCGGTAATAACTAACTATTACGGATCCAATGGAACAGGTTTCGTTCAATTCTGAGACTGTTCAAAAATTGACTATTTTCACTAGTCGATTTAAATATTAAAATATTCAATTTTCACAAATAAACTTTTAATTCGATTTTAAAAGTTCTAAAATATCTTTCTAACTCCAACATGATAAAATAAAATTTTACAAATCATTTTCAATCATATTTAACCCAATTTTCAATTATTTACATAATTTCACATATTAAATTATCGATTTAATTATTCAATTAAATCCAATAATTCAAATAAAAATTTATTTGACTTATAAATTCACTTCTTAATATTTAAAATTAATTAAATATTCAAATTTTAATTTCTAAAAATTCTGGGTCGTTACAGGTATCATGGTATGGAGCCCAGATACTTAACTCATGTTGACACTGTAAATTTTATTACTGTGTGATGTTGCTTTGTGATTGAGGGCCCTCGGATAAAGGTCGGAAACGACCAGGGGTGGCATATCTTAGGTTTTTCTCCTGGGAAAGGAGTGAACCGGCCTTGTGTTGGCAGAGATCCGGGTAGGTTCACGAGGCGTCCCTCCAGAGGCATACCCATGTGGCAATGGGAAGTTCCTTGGCCTGACCATTTGTTGGAAATCCAATTACCAATACCCGCCCTGTACGGTTTTAGTTGTAGAACCTGCCATCTAATATGATAGTTATAGTAGGCATACTATAATGGTATGTATGTTGGCTAAGATTAATATTATACTTGCAAATGTTTTCCACTATGCACTAATAATAATATCAAAATGGTTTTCGCGTATCAAGCATTTTTTACCATCATAAGGAGAAATCTCCTCCAATTCTACGTTTGCACGGTGCGTGTGGCGGGAGGCCTTATGGTAGTTTCATTTTCCAAAAAGCATTGCGGATTTCAATTTTAAAATCTTTTGTTGTTTGTTTTAAAGATAAAACTATTTTGTTTGATCATGCCAGTTCCATGACTGACCCGGAGTTTATTATTCCCTTCCTAAACTCTGGGTGGCCACAATTTTCCACACGGGCAGTCTAGAGTTGGGTTTTCAGATAATCAAATAATATGTGTAGATTCGATAGCCTTCGAAGTTTTTGGTTTGGTAGATTTTAGTCTTTGGGAATCTTCTTCGGTCTTTGGATGATTGACCTTGCTTAGTACAACTTAATGGGGGTTCGAGCTAGCTTTGGATTGGAGATGGAGTTTTTTGGAGTTTGACATTGAAGACATTGTCTTTCCGCTGCTGTTGTCTCTGTTATTGTCTTGTATCTATCTTTGATATATTGATAGTCAGTTGTATCAAATGTGTTGTATCAAATACTGTTGTATATCAATGATATATTCATTCATTCATTTCTTTCGATATGTGTTGTTGTACTTAATGTGTTATAAGCTCCGGCGGGCCAGATTCGGCGTTTAAATCTGCAGCATTCGAGTACAAGTGAAATACGTGTGCCGATTTTCAAAGGTCGAGTTTGGGTCGTACAAATAGAGTTAAGGCATTACCCATATCCCCCTTAACACATTTTATAGTACCATAGTCTATACAATACCGTAATACCCCCGTAAACTAGAGGCTACCAATTGGTACTCCATAGGTATGACACAAAACAAACTTGCGGTAGTCTCGGTATGGTATGTGACACGACACAACTAGGCAATGCCATGGTAGATATACCAATTACACTTTCAGGCTGGTGGTAACGCATAGCAGCTACTACCGCCCACCTAGGAACATACTTCCAAATCAAAATCAAGGGTATGGCCCCCAAATAAATCACAAATTCAGAATATAGTATCGAAGGAATGTGCCTGATCGAAGGAATAACCTCACTTGGCCCGTCAATTGCTCCTGCTTTAGCCACCTTAGGCTAACCCATGGGAGTCAGGTCCACGTATATACCTCATATAGGATCATCGCCAACCATCCTACTTCATTCTAGACTCTCCACTGCGTACACAGTTGTTAAAGCGGCTTTCGGTATTGGCAGAGAGTATGACAATATCTGATCCCGGTCTCCTTAACAACCAATCGCTTATTACACACCGGATGGTTCTTTTACATTTCAAAAGTCAACTGACAATTTGTATCAAAATATCATATTCTCATAACCATATCTCTTTCAGAAATATATTCACTTCCAAAAATCATATTTTCAAAATAGTTTAAAACCCTCATTTCAAAACTTCATATTCAAATCAAATATGTAATTTAAATCCCAACTTAGGTCATAATATCATTTAGCTGTATTTGCTTTTAAATCAATGAATTTGAATATAAACACATCAACTTTACTTAGTTTGAATTTTTGAGTAATAGTTTAGGTAGTTAAAATGGTTTAAATAGATTTTAAATAGTTAAAAATACTCTAAGATATTATAATTAAATAGATTTAAAATACATTAAATATAATTAAAATAAATTAAATAGCTTCAAAATAGATTAATTAGATTTAAAATGAATTAAAATGGTTTAATTAATTTAAAATAGATTAAATTGGTTTAAAATAGGTTAAAATAATTTATATAGTTAATATTGGTTAAATAGTTTAATAAATGTGAAAGTCATAATAATTAGAAATTCTAAAATAATGTATTTTCAAAATAGTTTACATTAAAATATGAATTTAGGATTAATATCAGATTAAACTATTCATTTTATTTAAACATATTTGGACCATTTCAATTTCCAAATCAAAAATCCAAATTTCTAACCTTTCAATTTTAAGTTTCAATAAACTATTGAATTTCATATCATTCTCAATCCATGTTCAAATATCAATTCGAATTACTCCAATTCTAAAATATTTCAAAGTTATATTTCAACCAAATTCAATAGCTTAATTCCGATAGAACTTCATTTATACTTAAATTTAACTTTAAACTTTCAATTAAATTTCATAAAGCAATTCCTTTAAACCAATTCACATTTCAACATAAAACTTGATTTTCCTATAATAATTCAATTTATATAAAATCAAATTTTTATTTCAAAATATCATTTAATTAAATTCGAAACTTAAGGATTTTAAAATCATTTTAGTTTAGCCAATCCGATGTCCGTATATAATTCTCTACCCTAGGGTCAAGTGATACGGATATTTCTTATTTCAATCCGCATTTTAAAATTTTATTATTATATAGCATTTCAAATCCAATTCCAAATTTAATATTAAAACCCACAAAACTGCTCGAGTCTATCATTTCAACCCATAACGATTTTTCTCTAATCTATAGATTATTCGGGTATGTATCATTTCAACCCATAGGGAACTTGAAATATTATAACAATATAAAGTACAACATCCAGTCATCCAATATCTACAATCAAACATACATCGCAATCATCATCCAAATCAATCAATAAACATCAATAAATAACTGGTAATCAATAACGGGTTTTAAATTGACGATTTAAATTCAATAATAAATTAAATGGCTATTTAATGCAATATAAATTCAAATTAAATGATAAGATGATTTAAATATAACAAATTGAAACCAATAAATTCCAAATCACGTCACAAATTTTATTTAGCTGACATAAGGAATTTTGGAAGTTGTGAGTGAGCTAAAACACTCATATTTGAATTTAAATCGAATTTAAATCCAATCTAAGGCCTAAATTCAAACAGTGTCAGAATTCATCCAAACAAGCGTCAAGATGTCCGGAATTTCGATACGATCCCAACGGATCAAACCACACGTGATTTGGACCTCGTATGTGAAAGATGCATACATTAGAACATATAAAAATTAAATTTAATCAAAATAAACAAAACAAATAATATTACATTTCAAAATTTACAAGCCATCATTGTTTCGATGACCAGTTGAAGTTGATCGACGATCAATGAACGGCCGAGAATGGTTCGCCCAATTCTGGCCACACAGAAGCTCAAATTGGGAAATAGACAGAAGATCTGACTTTCGCTCGTCGAAAGCTTCAAATCGATATATAATATGATATAGTTTGAGGAGTTTAAATTTTCGATTGAGATTTGATTTGAAATGGAATTGGGAATTTGTTTGTCTGTCATTCGATTTGCTTAGTTTGTCTGCTATTGTTAATATCAGCTTATTTCAAATTGATTTCAATTGATTTCAACTAAATTGATTTCTAGGAGTTTCGAGTCCGTACGATCAAATGACAAGCTCGATCGCTACGAAACTTGAAACCTTACAATAATTCATTGTTGCGGATCCGATGAAACTAGTTTTGTCGAAATCAGAGTCAATGGCCAAAATGGCTATTTTCACATTAATTAAATAAATTCATATTAAATTAATTAAATCACATTTTTGTTTCAAATTTGATAACTAACAAATTTGATCATTTTTGATTGCTTCGACATTTAAAATCCTTTAAAACAATTTCTATATCAATTTCAGTGTTTAAAATTTCACAATTTGCAGTGTTCAATTGCAATTGTAATTAAATCTAATTTAATTATTATTTAATTCCAATAAAAATATTAAATTTCATTTTAACATTTATATTCAATTTCCATAAATATCATACTATTTCACTAATTAGTTCAATATTACATTTGTTTTCATATATTCAATTTATAACCAAGAGTAAAATTTACATTATTTCAATCGATTGGAATTTCATTCAAGTTGTAAATAATTGACTTTAATTATCATTGTAATAATTCAAATTTAGTTATTATTTCATTATAATTCTTAAATTTTAATTTCTCCTAACATTAAATTACAAAAATCTTATTAAATTAACAAAATTTTAATTGTCAAAAATTACGGGTCTTACACCTCCCTTTTGAATGGTTTAGGTTAGACATTTGTGGTTTATTGTCGATTTGAACTGTCCAATAGATAGATCGTCACAACGAATGATCAAACGAACTCCAAACAACTTGCTATTCAGATAAGGCACTCAATTATAGGATAGGAAGACAATCAAATTTGAGAAGACTAAAATCTTCACCAAATATTTGGATAGGTACCGACCCAACCGCATCGGATAGGTACCGAACCGAATACATTGCTTAGAAAACTTTCGAAGGACTCAAAAGTCAAAACTCGGAATCACTAAGTATTCGGATAGGTGCCGATCTGACCCCATCGAATATGTACCGATCCGAATACTTAACTCAAATCATCACCAAACTTTTAGGCTCCTTCTGCAAGACGAATACAGGCCCTAGGTAAAGCGGCCCTAGCCCTAATACTCTCCAAATCCAATAATACCATCCCATCTACAACCGAAAAAGGATCTGCTCTAATCTCTCCCGAAACTCTATCATTATTTCTTCACTCTTCTTCCCTTTCACAACAGCCATTAAAGTGCAACTGAGTACCTTCTGGTTGTCTCTAACAATGGTGGCTTCATCTAACTTAGGAAAGAAGAATCATATTGTAAGCCAAACTCCTTTGTAACAGCAGTTGATCAATAAAGCTATAAAGTGGACGTAGGCTTCGTTAATAGCTGAACCACTATAAAAATCTCATGTCTCTCTATTTTTTTGCGATTTACTATTGGATTTTCTATTTTATTTGCCTTGATAAAAAGAGCTAGTGTTTTCATGCTCAATCCAGGGTGTTGATCCATTTTTTGGTTAACATCCATTGTAAATCTGAGATCCACTAGACAGTGGTCAGATTTGATATAAATAGCTGTAATCCAAAGAGAGAACAACTAATAAAAGGGACTAAAGTGGACGTAAGCCGGAGATTACGCCGAACCACTATAAATATTGTTGTATGTTATTTACTTTTCTTTTATTCATGCTTGATCTGGGATTTCTACTTCTTTTACATTTATTATAAAAGAACGGGTTGTTTCATCTAATATTTGGGTGTTGATCCATTTTTGACATCAACACGTAGTATATATATAAGTATATTAAGAACAATTTTCACATAAAATAAAAATAATTAAAAAATGGTTTGTAGTAATAGTGGCAACTATTATGGAATATTTGTATATTAATCTCAGTGTTCTACAAAATCATACCAACATAAAAGTACCAACATATACTAGCAAATGAGTTGATTTACAAAAATATTCTAATTTGATGCTAATGTCTATAGCATTTTATTTCTCTCTCTGAGGTGCCTGATACTTCAAAATCATTAATACTTACAATAAAACAGAAAAGATAAAGAAAGTATAAGTAAACTTATAAGGTAATTACCTCATAATAAAAGAGTTTCATCTTTTGATCCATACACCAATTTATAAGAAATTTGTAAGACATCTTCGAAGTCACATAGTATCAATTCTATTATACATAAAAGAGAATATGCAACTATTTTAATCCTTACTTCTCATTCTCTCTCATTCAGATTCCTCTTCTCTTCTTAATTTAAGGGAAAATTTTCACTTACCCTTAGCAATTATTTACTATTTAAAAATCGCACAGAAATTTCCATTATATGGTAAAAACATGACACTATGACTTTCCATTTTCTATTTCATCTATTAAGAACTATCTTTTACCTTCATTTTCCTGTTTTATTTTCATTTCCTTATCTTCCTTGTTAAATTTCATCCACTAAAATGTATCAGACCATTCATTAGCTCTGCAAATTCAAGTTCTATTCACTCTTCCACTTTCATTTCCCTTTTTTACATTCATTTTCACTACTTCTAATCCTTAATACCATCATCTCTTTCTTTTCTTTTTACCTTTACATCCAAGAGGAAAGTTTGCCCCTTTTGTTGGTTAAATTTTCTTCTAGCTTTGTTTGTAGTTGTAGAATTACCTCTTCCATCATTATTGGCATGATGTTGGGTACTAAATATTTTATTTGAGTTTAGTTTATAAGGACTAGGGTTGGCTTCTTCGGAAAATTAATACGTAAAATAAAACATTGCCAAGTTTCCAACAAGTGGTCAAGTTAAAAAGTATCATTTAGTAAAAAGCTATTATCGTTGTCTTCTTTAGTTGCTGGTAATATGTTTGCTGGAATGTCAAATTAAGAAATTGGAAGGGATTTTGATTCAACATTCATGGTAATTTCAATGCACATACTTCGAATTTATTTTAGAAATTATTATATTTTTGTATCAATTTTTCATCAGTTTTAATTGGTTTAACTTTTGTATCTATTCAATTATGTTGTTGTATCTATATTATTAACCTTTTGTCTTAATTAATTTCTCTTTTTACGTACACTTCTTCATCTTCTCTGACTAAAATAAGATTTTAATCCTTAAATAACATCCTCCTAGCTCATTTACCTTTAAATCCGATTAAAAAGTTTGCTCCTTTGGCTATTCTTGTTTTCTTCTAGCTTGGTTGTAGTCATATAATTCTCTTTTCCACCTTTAATAGCATGCATCATGGTTTTGGATTTATAATATTTTATTTTTCTCTATATTAATTTTGCTTATAAGGATTAGTTTGACTTCTTAAGATACTATATACGATAAAACATCACTTAGTCTCCAATAAGTGATTACTTTTATAGAATCATGATAAGAAAAATCAAACTGATAAGCATCAATCTTTTAAAAAGTCAATGTGATTGCTTTTCTTTAGTTCTAGGTAATTTGTTTGTTGAAAAGTCAAATTAAAGGAATTTGAAGAAATTTTGATTCAACTTTCATGGTAACTCTAGTACACATGCTTTTAATTTATTTTAGAATTTATTACATTTTTATATCAATTCTTTGTCAATTTATTTGTCACATTTTTGTATCCATTCAATTGTTTCATAGTATATACACTATTTGTATATGTGTTAATTCATTTTTCTAGTTCTTAAGTACATAATAGTTTTTCATGTTTTAGCATAACATATTTTGAACTTTCTACTCTTTGTTTTGATTACTTTAGATATCATTCTATATTGACGACCGCTATTCTATCAAGTGATGGATAACCTATGAAATGACATGCCTATCTTGAAATGTGGTAGGTATGATTTGATTTCTACAAGAACATGTTCTAATGGTAGATAGATTATATTCAAGTCTATTTGTTAATTATTTTTATGATTGATATTGTTTTATAAAAGAATTTATTCTATTATTTAGAAAGAAGTTCGATCGTTGACCATCTATATTTTCTCTCTCTCATAATTGTAAGAAAAAAATCATAATTCTGTACCATTGTAACTCTTTATTTCACATATATCAAGTTAAAAAATTATATTATTTTCATTCACCACACTCTTTACCTTAATTATACCTTTGTAATCTAATAGCATATTTCTTTCTCTTCTCCACACTTTCATTACAATATTTCTTAAAACTTCTCAGCTTATTTTTTATATTACCTTTTTCTACATTACATTTCATATTTGTTCATAATTTTCTCCCTTTCTTAGTTTTATCTCCCTATCTATAACACAATTAAAAAAAACTATATTCTCAGTTTATATCAAATTAAGAATTCATTGTAAATAATTTTTTTGATTGGTCTTATTAGTTTAATCTTAATAGAATTTAATATAATTATCCAATAATCCTTCACTTTTGTACTTTCCTTAAATTTTGTATGATTTCATCATTTTCCAGTAGCTATGTTTCTACCTGTTATTTTTAAGGATTGACTTTTACAGAGATATCGTTTAAATGTAAAAAAAACATTTGTTTGTTGAATCGATTTGGCATAATTTAGAGGTTTGATCTTTAATTTGTTATTTGTCTGTTTATTTAATTTACGCTTGTGTTTTTAGTTTTTCTTCTAGATTTCGGAATGCAGATCATTTCATTTAGTTTTATGTTTGAAAAAAATTATTTTTGAATTATTTTTGTTTCAATTAATATGATAACAACTTAGTTTCCTTCATTTATTTTGTAGAAGGTTATTGGATTACAAATACATGAATACAAAGAATCTTCAATTGTTCTTCGTTATTTGTTAAAACTAAGGTTGAAATATTAATTACGTTCCTAAGTTTTATGTCAAACTTGAATTTTATCTTATATTTATTCGATTAATTTGATTATGAATTAAGTCGCCTTCCTTATTTTGTTAGGCACTATTAGATTATCCATGTTTAGGTGCTAAAGAACCTAATTCTTCTGAATAATTATTAAAGGAAAATTTGATTGATTTTCCTATTCTCAAACATAAGTATATAAAAAATCAAGTCGAGGAAGAAAGATTTATTCAAACCACAAATTTTCATATCATATTTTGAAAAAACATATAAATTTATGTGCAGCACTTGATGCTGCCTACAGTGACTAAGATTAAATTTTGATTAAAAGTTTAGTTTTAAATATTTGTTTGGTAAATTTAATTCTTTTTTAAACTTATATGTAGTCTTAGTCAATCTAAACTTATATTTTAAAATCTTTTATTATCCATAATAATCAACATTGAGTTTATAATATCTTTTTATGTTACCATCAAATTCTTAGGTATCTTACAGATAAATTTGATGATTACATGCGATTCTCAGAAAAAATGTCAACTATTATGCTATTTTCAACCTTCTGCATTTGGACATGCTATGATATAATTATTGATGGAAAATATATTTTTTCATGTTTATGAATATACCAACTTTTACTATGAAGCATGATATCATCGAAACTAATAAAATGAATTAATTATAATCAATTCTATTTAATTTGAATTGAATTTTATTGGAGGATTGACTACAATAAATTATCACTAATTTAAATGTAGTTCAATGAGAGAATCAATCTAATTAGTCAGGGAATTAATTTTAATATATTAATCCATATATCGTCGGTAAAAATTCAAATGTGTTGTAAGTTCCAAATACATGAGGGAACGTATAAAATTAGTTGTTATGTACCTTTAATAAATTGGTCCATATTCTAAAAGGTTTTAAGGTAGGAACTCGCTACCTGTTATTACAAAAAAATATTTCTTTAACAAAAATAGCATGAGAACAAGTAAATGAGAAAAAACTGCGTGTAAATAACTAAAAAGCTTATCAAAAAATTCTTGAATCTACTGAAGCTAAGGGGTTTATTAATGGTAAAAGATTGATGTTGCCTCACTTTAGTTCAACATTTATCAGAACTGCTTGGTCTACTATTAATGGTTCTTATTATGATTTATCTCACACTTCTAGTCTATGGTGTAATAAAGATCACTCAATTTCTTCTGTTTATAAAGCTATTTATGGTTTCAATACAATGTAGATCTTTCCTTGGCATTCCATAATTTGGACATCTGATTATAGCCCTAAAAAGAATGTATTATTATGGAGAATCATCAACAACACAATTCATACCCAAGACAACTTGATATTCAAAGGAATATTAAGCAATTATTCTTCTTGTTCATGTTGCAACGATCCTGAAAGCAATAGTTAAATATTCATCGTGTGTCAGTTCACCTACTTCATTTGGTTAAGATTGCTTAGAGTATTAAATTTACATTACCCCTCTACTGGTTCAAAACTTTAATGGTTCTATATTCTTAAGGCAACGAGATGGAGACACTCTGATGGCAGGCGGCTGCTTAGGGTCTTAAAAAAATTTGTGTATGTTATTTGGTATGAGAGAAATATTAGGCTTTTTCAAGGTAAGAGGAACTAGAGAAGTTTATTCTTCAGCAGCTTACTAATCTATATAGGAACCAAGTTTGAATACTTATTAATTCATGTTGTTTGCATTTGTGACGACCCAGAATTTTGAATATTTGAAATTGAAATATTTAATTGATTTTAAATATTTGAAAGTTATTTTAACTTGAATTTCAAATATAACTATGAATTTGGCAATTAATTATTGAATTTAATAATGTGAAGTTGGGTAAAATATTGAATCTTCAATTGTAAGCCTATTAAAAATATTTCAAAGGCTTGGAAAATTTATATTGATGATACTGAAGATAATGGAAGCTTCAGAGTTGAACTTGAAACTGTTTGTTCAGTATTGAAATTTATATCGTTTAAATCGATATTTAAAACTAGCCTTTCGACGCACAGTCTCGGAATTCGACGAAACCAGTTCCATTGGATCCGTAATATTGTATTAATATTGGATTTTAATTTTCGTAATATTTAGAGTTGACGTGTAATCGTACGATAAGCAAACACGCTGAAATGTATATCGAAATTTAATTTAAATAACCGGTCCAAAAAGCTATCTTCTCCATACAATTGAATTTGGACTCGGAACCTCTTCCATTGCATTCGAAATAGGCATATAATATTATAAACACCTGGCGGCACATATCGATAGGAGTTCGAGAATATGAGTTGCAAAATTGGTATGATTTATTAATTTAAATTTAAAAACAATATATATACAGTATTTAATACAATATTGTTTTCATAAGGCAAGTGACACGTTTCCTCCCTTATAGTACGTGTTCCATTTCCTCTTTAAACTTTGCATAAGTGTATTTTCTTCGTACTTTAAAAAAAAATCATTTGTTCGAGAAAAATAAACTATGGACGAGCTAAATCATTTTCGTTCAAATTCAACCAAAATAAAAATGGCCAAAAACAAAGAAAACCGATTGCATCCTCTTTAAAAAAATATTCAGATCAAATATCCTCTTCCTCTCGATCGGATCGACTGCGGTCACGACTACGAGCGCGTGTATGTGAATGGGTCGAGCGATCTAGATGAGCTTGACAACAAGCATGGGATCGAGCAAGGCAGTCATGGGTGTGCGATGCTTTAGCGATTAGGTCGCGTGCAAGTAGGAGGCAAGTCAATCGAGTTCGACTGTAGTAAACCTCATCTGGAGGCACTCGATTTTCGAGCACATGAAGAAGACTGCGGCATTTATTTGTGTGCTATTTTTGATCGGCAATGGCGGCTGGTGGATCGTGGCCACACGCAAGCACGTGGTGGAAGGGCCGGCATTCGATTAGGGTTCTCACGCACGCGCAATTAAGTGATGCAGGCGATGGTGGAGATCGATGTCTGGTATGGCGACGAATCGCGAGGCATTCTAGGGCACAGTCGATCGATGTTAGGGAGACGGCCTTTCAACGGCTAGTTAGAAGGTAATTTATTTAGTTTACTGATTTAGTTAATTATTTTGGATTAGTTAATTTAATCTCTAAAAAAATAAAAATAAAAATATAATAGAAGATAAAATGTATATATAGTTTATGTAACATTCTTGATTTTTAAGACAAATTAATTTAGTGATTAATTTGATTTTTGAATTTGATTTGGAATTAAATTTGTAATTTATTTAAATTTTAGAATTTGATTGTGAATTTATTTGAAATTTCCAAACTAAATAAAATATTTGTTTGTTTATTAATATAAATAAATGTAAATACGATTTTAAAATAGAATCTCTAATTGGAAATTCAGAAACATTATATTTCCAATTAATAAAGATTTGTTTTCCAAATTACATTAAATAGACATTTTGATTTGGAAGTTATATTTTTAAAATTAAATACAATAATTTTTGATGTGCTATTTAAAAAGTATATAATATATAAAATATAAATACTTAAGTAGACAAGGGCTAAAACATGGTTTGTATGTAAATTAAGTAATTTATAATAAAGTAAGGATTTAAAGCAAAGTTTTAAATTAATTTAAACAAGGATAAAAACATAAAATTACATACTTATAACACTTGTACATAAAAAAATTTAACATAAATAACACTTGTAGGATGATTGTGTTATGAAACAAACAAGTTTCAAAATGGTTTTATAAAAATAATAAAATAAAATAAAAGCATAGATATCAAAAGAAAATAACCATGCTGTTTTCATTTTCAAAATTTCTCAAATCTGAGAAACCAAACTTTAAGCAAAACCAGAAAAACAAAAGTTTATCTCATATCAAACCAAAGCCACAACCTATTTGCAAAATACCTCAACCTGAAACCAGATCTGAAAACAAATGAAGTTAGAAATAAAATCAAGTTGAAGAACGGGATTATCAAGATCTAAAGCCTAGAAATCAAAAACAAAAGCAACCTGAAGCAATCAAAGCTCTGTGAAACAAGATCAAAGCCTGGAAAAGAAATCAAAGTAAAATCAAACCTAAGACAAACTACAACCCAGAATAAAAGTCTGAAGTATTTCAACTTGAGCAATTCAATGTTTTAAGCATGCAGATTCAAAAACAAATGCCAACAATCAAATTCAAAAGTGCATTTCCAGTTCTCTGCCTTTCTCTGTTCTTTCCAAACTCAGGTAAGCAAACCCCTAAATCCCAGTTTATTTCTTAGTGTTTAGATTTGTCTTTGATGTATGATATGAATTATGCTCGAACGATTGTGTGAATATGCTTGCATGTCTCTATGTATATATGACTGTATGTGTGTGTGTGTGTCTATATATATATATATATATATATATATATATATATATATATTTGTCACTGTTATTATCATAAACTCAAGAATTTCAAAACAAAATCCCTATTTGCTATTAGGATCTATTTTAAACTTCAATTTCTGAAGAGTAAATGTTTGAAATAAAGTTACATCATTTATAAAAATGATTTCGAGTTAAATGATTGAGTATTCATCCCTGAAATGGAATTTTATAGTGGGACTTTTGAATTTGGGAAAAATTGGAACATCTCGATTTAATTATTGGAATCTAAGATCAGATTAGTTATCGAAAATCATGAATTTAGGTGTAACAATTATGATTTTTAATTTGGTAAATCTCGTGAATTAGTAAGATGAACGTGGAATGGGTTTGGACGAATTCCTGGTGATCAACGACGAATTAAGGCTCGTGATTTGGCATGAAGGAGGCTGGGGTGTCAGGCGTCGCTGGAAAAATATAGGTGTATTTTTCTGATGGCTGTGGTGGTCGTGAATTGGCGTAGTAGGGTTTTACTATCATTTTGATTTCCGATAGTTTTTGAGGGGTTTGAGTCGCCGTGGGAAGGCCGGACTAGATCCCATGGTGGGGAATCGATGGACGGGACGTCGACGCGTCTCTGGGTGGTTTCCGGTTGCGAGTAACGGACCGAGGTGGTGATGCGGTTGATTTTTGGATGATCGGTTTTTGTTGCTGGGTTCGTTCGAATTGCTCATTTTTGATTTGCTTGGATTTCGAGTTTTCTGGGTAGCTTGGTGGATCGAGGGGATCAACGGCGACTTGAGAACGTCGATGAAGTACGTTGGTGGGTCACCAACGACGTGTACACATGCACGTTGCACGGTGTAACGTTGATATGTTTGGTTGTGGCTATTAAAATGGAGAAGAAGAAGGCGACTCGGGTATTTGCTTGGGTTCGAGCACGTGAAATCGATGGATTGTCTCGAAGAAAATTTGAATTAAGGTTGCTCAAAAGAAAAAAATGATTTGGCTCGGGTAAATCATGGTGGGATCGGGTTTTTGTTATATCCAGATTTTAAATGAAAAGAGGAAAAATATATAACCAGAGTTTCAAAGTGAAATGTTAAACAAGTTTCAAACAAATTTCCAAGTTTAAAATTTGAAAGCTAAATGTTTTTTAAAGGGAAATTGTTTTGATATTGGAAAATTTCACATTAGTTAATTTATTAATTAATAAGTTTTTTTGAAAATAAAACGATGTGGTATTAAACTTTAATTAAGAAGTTAGTTTAAAAGATTAAGATTTTTATAGTTGTAATTAAATTAAAGGTGTAAGTTAATGGGTTAATAAATTTATTATTAAAGGTTAGATTAATTAATGATTAAAGTTGGTTTATCAAGTGATTAGGGATTATCACTTATTGTAATTAATTTAGGATAATTAATTAAATGGTAACCGATTAAGGATAATTTAATGATAATTGATTAACGGTTAATTAACTAATGTAATTAAGGATAAATTAATTAAAATGATTAATTAGGAAATGATTAATTAATGAAGGTGATTAAGACTTAATCAATTGTAATTAATGATAATTAATCATTAATTAAAAACAATTAATGAAAGTAATTATGTGGTTAATTAATTTAAACCACACGATTTATTCATCTTAATTAAAGATGTTTGATTGTTATTAAATGTTGTGTATTGGATTGATATCTCTATTATGTGATTGTGATGCTATGTAATATGAATTGCTTTGTGCTGAGTGTGATATCTGTGATGAATATACTGCTGTGTGAATATGAAAACCCCTTAGCCCGTAAAACGACATTTGAATTTCGATGCGATAGGGAGTCGGATTTCAGTTGGTTGTCCGAAACCCACATCGAATCGTAATGGTGAATCTTTGTGATTGATAAATTTACTTTATCTGTGAATATGTGAACGAAGATAAGCATTATGGATTATACAGCTTATCGATATTGACATGCTTGAATCTGTGATGATTGAATGATGTTGCACAATTTGTGTGTAAACCCCTGGACTACACTATACACACATAAATATGGATTTCACGAGGGAATCGGTTAAGTCACAGATTTTTGAAATGGTTTTAAAAGTTGAATTTTGAATCCAAATGATTTTGGAAATGAAATTGGGTTGAATTTGAAAAGGCTTTTGAAGTGGAGTTTTAAAGATTAAAGTTATTTTGAATAACTTAATAAAGTCTTGAAAGTTAAAAAATTTGATTAAATTTGAATTCAAGATTTGAAATTGAATTCTGTGTTTTGAAATTATGGTTTTAAAAATGTATACAAGTTATAAATGTGTTTATATGGGTTTTAAACCATTTTGAAAGTGTTTTGGAAATTTGAATTTAACCCAAGTTTTATATTTGAAAGGTTTTAACTAATGCAAATGTAATCGGATTTTTCCGGAACTAAACTATTTGTTTTCAAATAATAATAGCTTTCATATAAAGAAAAGATTTCCAATTTGTGTTGAAAAGATTTCAAGTTTGAAGTAGAATGGTTTTGAAAGCTATAATTGAATTTTATTTAAGATTGGTGAACTTTGTTTTCGAATTGAAAAGGAATCTTAAAAGTATCTTTTGTATAAAAGATTTGAAACGGGAATTGTTTTGAAAGTTATGAATGAATCTTTGAAAATGGTTTTGAATGTTATGAAATGAGTCTTTGATTTAAAGACCGGATAAGTTAATCCAACTTGAAATGGAATTGTTTCGAAAGGCTATGAACGAATCTTTGTTAAAGATTAGTGATCCTTGTTTTAAATTGAAAGGGGGTTTTAAAGATAAATCTTTTGTTTAAAAGATTAAAGTATGGAAATTGTTTAAACCATTGAAGATTTTTGAAATGAATCTTTTTGTTTAAAAGATTGGAAATGGTAAATTTTTTTAACCATTTGAATGAAAGGTTTTGGGCTTTAACTTGTGACTTAACTGAGATCCCATTATCCATATGTTTTAAAAATTGAGGGCTCACTATTCGGTTTAGCCGGAAGAGGACTTTGTGTCATATAACCCATTCCGAATAATGATAAGATGTATATGGATAGCATTTGAAGACTGGTGGTGAAGACCAGGTATTTTCGAAAACGAAAGGATTACCTGTCGATTTTCTCTGCATCATGGCTCCGGTATAGAGATTTCCTAAGTGATGGAAAGTCCGATCGGGATTATGAATACTCGGATTTGCAAGCGCTTCTTTGGAAGTGCCTTCAGTTCTGTTCGAATCCGGAACAGACTTGTATGGATGTGTGTCTGACATTACGCTTTGAGATGTAAAGCTGGTTTCTATCAAATACATTTCTGTTTGGTGGCAGAGATTTATTCTCTTAGCTTAACACCCTTCTCTGAGATGTACGAGTTCGGAGGTTATGTAGTTCATGGTTACTAGTGATACATTCCCAATTTGGTAATGTGGCATACGAAGTGCTGCTGATCATTTGTTGATCGAAGCATGGCTTTGTGGAAAAGCATATCTTTGTGGACGTGACTTCGTCGAGCCTCACAACCTGGAAATGGTCGAAGCCGGAATGTTGCGGCAAGGTTTTAAGGGGTCGCGCCCCATGTTATGTTCATTTTCTTCTCGATAAGAGGTGGTATCATGGTATGGATCCCAGATATTTAACCTATGTGGTTGCTGCAATCTCATTACTGTATGATGTTGCTTTGTGGTTGTTGGTGTCGAGTGCTCGGATAAAGGTCGGTAACGACCGGGGATGGCATACTTGTGTGGTAGCTACCTATGTTATCGCTTGGTTAAAGCGTGAGGTAGCGTCGGCCTTGTGTTAGCAGGGATCCGGTTAGGTTCTCGGGGGCGTCCTTCCAGAGGCGTGCCCATTTCGGTGTAGGAAGTTCCTTAGCCTGACCATTTGTTGGAAATCCAATCATCCAATACACGCCCTTTACGATTTCAATTGTATAACCTGCCATTCTTAAATGGTAGCTATAGTAGGCATACGACGAAATGTGGTATACTGGCTAAGATTAATATTATACTTTCGAAAGGTTTTATGCACCATGCACTAGTAATAATATCAAATGGTTTTCGCGTATCAAGCAATTTTGTCTATCAAAAGGAGAAATCTCCTCCAAGTGTGCGCTTGCATTGTGTGTGTGGCGGGGGGCCTTATGGCAGTTTCATTTTCCAAAATGCATTGCGTATTTCTTTTTAAAGATAAACTGTTTTTTTGCTCATACCAGTCTCATGACTGACTCAGAGTTTATTG
Source organism: Allium cepa (assembly GCA_030765085.1). Lineage (NCBI taxonomy): Eukaryota > Viridiplantae > Streptophyta > Magnoliopsida > Asparagales > Amaryllidaceae > Allium > Allium cepa. The sequence continues at coordinate 439,886,141 of CM060943.1, forward strand.
TTCCCTTCCTAAACTCTGGGTGCCCACAATTTTCCACACGGGCAGTCTAGAGTTGGGTTTTTTCAGATAGTAGATATCGATTCGGTAGCTTTTAGCTTTCTCTTTGGTATTCTTTGGAGACTTTGGATATTGAAATCTTTGGTTAGGACAAGTGACCTTGTTCACTACAACTTGATAGTGGTTCGAGCTAGTAGTTTGGATTTTTGGCTTTGGAGCATTGGACTGGAGTTGCAGTTGATATTGGAGTTATCTCTTTTGCTATTTGTTTTTCGTTGTTGTTTATTGTATCTGATATTCTTGTATCATTGTTGTATATCATTGGATATTGTATTCATTGGAGTTGTATACGATATTCATTTCATTTTTTCTTCCACTGTGTTGTTATACTTAATGTGTTATAAGCTTTGGTGAATCAGATTGAACGTTTGAATCTGCGGCATTCGAATACTAGTTGAAGTATGGATGTCGATTTTCGAACGCGAAAATCCGGGTCGTCACATTTAGTATCAGAGCTGAAGGTTGAACTTTAGCTCAGGAGTATAACACATTAGGTAACTCATTAGAGATAGGGTGAAGTATACCCTAGAATGAGTATATCCCTAAGATATCCGTCTGTATGCCTCAGTAAATTCTCTTACTATCCACTGATAGTAAGTATGAGTGCAAAAAGAGGATGAGATGGGGGACAGGGGAGTACCACTACAAATGGTCAATACCTCCAACAACTAGGAAACAATTCTTCTCAATTTTTTTTCATTCGATTTCAATTCTTTGATGGCATTCTAGCAGCCCGAGGGAGGAGTTTCGGTGCGATGGTGGCCCTACGAATCATTATAGAGAAGGTTCTCAATTCATATTCTCTTCATCGGATTCCTATCAGCTTTTCGTTTTGATCTTTAATGAATTTAAAATTCTATTTAAAATAAATTGATAAATAGATATGAAGATTTGTATCGATAAAACGATTTCGATTAAAACCCAAATTTGAAGTTCTCTTGTAATTTCGTATGTGAATCAAAGTCCAAAGAAGGACAAGTTGATGTATACTTTGGGATATTCCAACCTGGATTGAGTATCCATGGTTTGTTCTTTTGGGTCCAGATATGTTCTATGAATGGTTAGTTATCCCTCCAAACTAACCAATGTCCCTACATACTTCGTAGATCTGGTGACCCGAGTATTTCATGAAGTGTTGAATAAGTTTGTTCTCATATATATTGGTGATATTCTGATTTGGTAAGTCAAATGCAGAATAGATAATTAGCTTGACTGATGAGTCGATTCTCTATCTTTGTGTATCCATCCTTTGTTGTCTCCCTTGCAAATTTCGAGGACAAAATTTTCTTAAGGGGGGAATCTGTAACATTCCTGATTTTTAAGACAAATTAATTTAGTGATTAATTTGATTTTTGAATTTGATTTGGAATTAAATTGGTAATTTATTTAAATTTTAGAATTTAATTGTGAATTTATTTGAAATTTCCAAACTAAATAAAATATTTGTTTGTTTATTAATATAAATAAATATAAATACGATTTTAAAATAGAATCTCTAATTGGAAATTCAGAAATATTATATTTTCAATTAATAAAGATTTGTTTTTCAAATTACATTAAATAGACATTTTGATTTGGAAGTTATATTTTTAAAATTAAATACAATAATTTTTGAATTGCTATTTAAAAAGTATATAATATATAAAATATAAATACTTAAGTAGACAAGGGCTAAAACATAGTTTGTATGTAAATTAAGTAATTTATAATAAAGTAAGGATTTAAAGCAAAGTTTTAAATTAATTTTAAACAAGGATAAAAACATAAAATTACATAATTATAACACTTGTACATAAAAAGTTTTAACATAAATAACACTTGTAGGATGATTGTGTTATGAAACAAACAAGTGCCAAAATGGTTTTATAAAAATAAAAAAATAAAATAAAAGCATAGATATCAAAAGAAAATAACCAGGCTGTTTTCCTTTTCAAAATTTATTAAATCCGAGAAACCAAACTTTAAGCAAAACCAGAAAAACAAAAGTTTATCTCGTATCAAAACAAAGCCATAACCTATTTGCAAAATACCTCAACCTGAAACCAGATCTGAAAACAAATGAAGTTAGAAATAAAATCAAGTTGAAGATCAGGATTATCAAGATCAGAAACCTAGAAATCAAAAACAAAAGCAACCTGAAGCAATCAAAACTCTGTGCAACAAGATCAAAGCCTAGAAAAGAAATCAAACTTGAGACAAACTACAACCCAGAATAAAAATCTAAAGTATTTCAACTTGAGCAATTCAATGTTTTAAGCATGCAGATTCAAAAACAAATGCCAACATTCAAATTCAAAAGTGCATTTCCAGTTCTCTGCCTTTCTATGTTCTTTCCGAACTCCAGGTGAGCAAATCCCTAAATCCTGGTTTATTTCTTAGTGTTTAGAATTGTCTTTTATGTATGATATGAATTATGCTCGAATGATTGTGTGAATATGCTTACATGTCTCTGTGCATATATGACTGTATGTGTGTGTGTGTGTGTATTTGTCACTGTTATTATCACAGACTCAAGAATTTCAAAACAAAATCCCTATTTGCTATTAGGATCTATTTTAAACTTCAATTTCTGAAGAGTAAATGTTTGAAATAAAGTTACATCATTTATAAAAATGATTTCAAGTTAAATGATTGAGTATTTATCCTTGAAATGGAATTTTACAGTGACTTTTGAATTTAGAAAAAATTGGAACATCTCGATTTAATGATTGGAATCTAAGATCGGATTAGTTATCGATAATCATGAATTTAGGTGTAACAATTATGATTTTTAATTTTGTAAATCTCGAGAATTAGTAAGATGAACGTGGAATGGGTTTGGACGAATTCCTGGTGATCAACGAGGAATTAAGGCTCATGATTTAGCATGAAGGAGGTTGGGGTGTCAGGCATTGCTAGAAAAATATAGGTGTATTTTTCTGATGGTTGTGGTGGTCGTGAATTGGCGTAGTAGGGTTTTACTGTCATTTTGATTTCCTATAGTTTTTGAGAGGTTTGAGTCGCCGTGGGAAGGCCGGACTGGATCGCAAGGTAGGGAATCGATGGAGGGGACGTCGACGCGTCTCTGGGTGGTTTCCGGTGGCGAGTAACGGACCGAGGTGGTGATGTGGTTGATTTTTGGATGATTGATTTTTGTTGCTGGGTTCGTTCGAATTGCCCATTTTCGATTTGTTTGGATTTCGAGTTTTCTGGGTAGCTTGGTGGATCGAGGGGATCAACGGCGACTTGAGAACATCGATGAAGTACGTCGATGGGTCACTAACGACGTGTACAAGTGCACATTGCATGGTGTAACGTTGATGTGTTTGGTTGTGGCTGTTAAAATGAAGAAGAAGAAGGCGACTCGGGTATTTTCTTGGGTTCGAGCACGTGAAATTGATGGATTATCTCGAAGAAAATTTGAATTAAGGTTGCTCAAAAGAAAAATAATGATTTGGCTCGAGTAAATCATTGTGGGATCGGGTTTTTGTGATATCCAGATTTTAAATGAAAAGAGGAAAAATATATAACCAGAGTTTCAAAGTGAAATGTTAAACAAGTTTTAAACAAATTTCTAAGTTTAAAATTTGAAAGCTAAATGTTTTTTAAAGGGAAATTGTTTTGATATTGGAAAGTTTCACATTAGTTAATTTATTAATTAATAAGTGTTTTTGAAAATATAACGATGTGGTATTAAACTTTAATTAAGAAGTTAGTTTAAAAGATTAAGATTTTTATAGTTGTAATTAAATTAAAGGTGTAAGTTAATGGGTTAATAAATTTATTATTTAAGGTTAGATTAATTAACGATTAAAGTTGATTTATCAACTGATTAGGAATAATCACTTATTGTAATTAATTTAGGATAATTAATTAAATGGTAACCGATTAAGGATAATTTAATGATAATTGATTAACGGTTAATTAATTAGTGTAATTAAGGATAAATTAATTAAGATAATTAATTAAGAAATGATTAATTAATGAAGGTGATTAAGACTTAATCAATTGTAATTAATGATAATTAATCATTGATTAAAAACAATTAATGAAAGTAATTTTGTGGTTAATTAATTTAAACCACACGATTTATTCATCCTAATTAAAGATGTTTGATTGTTATTGAATGTTGTGTATTGGATTGATATCTCTGTTATGTGATTGTGATGCTATGTAATATGAATTGCTTTGTGCTGAGTTGTGATATCTGTGATGAATATACTACTGTGTGAATATGAAAACTCCTTAGGCAGTAAAACGGCATTTGAATTTTGATACGACAGGGAGTCGGATTTCAGTTGGTTATCCGAAACCCACATCGAATCGTAATGGTGAATCTTCGTGATTGATAAATTTACTTTATCTGAGAATCTGTGAATGAAGATAAGCATTATGGATTATACCGCTTATCGATATTGATATGCTTGAATCTGTGATGATTGAATGATGTTGCACTATTGTGTGTAAAACCCCTGGACTACACTATACACACACAAATATGGATTTCATGAGAGAATCGGTTAAGTCACAGATTTTTGAAATGGTTTTAAAGGTTGAATTTTGAATCCAAATGGTTTTGGAAATGAAATTTGGTTGAATTTGAAAAGGCTTTTGAAATGGAGTTTTAAAGATAAAAGTTATTTTGAATAACTACATAAAGTCTTGAAAGTTAAATAATTTGATTTAAATTTGAATTCAAGATTTGAAATTGAATTCTGTGTTTTGAACTTATGGTTTTATAAATGTATACAAGTTATAAATGTGTTTATATGGGTTTTAAACCATTTTGAAAGTGTTTTGGAAATTTGAATTTAAATCAAGTTTTATATTTGAAAGGTTTTAACTCGTGCAAATGTAATCGGATTTTTCCAAAATGAAACTATTTGTTTTCAAATAATAATAGCTTTCATGTAAAGAAAATATTTCCAATTTGTGTTGAAAAGATTTCAAGTTTGAAATAGAATGGTTTTGAAAGCTATAACTGAATTTTATTTAAGATTGGTGAACTTTGTTTTTGAATTGAAAAGGGATCTTAAAAGTATCTTTTGTATAAAAGATTTGAAACGGGAATTGTTTTGAAAGTTATGAATGAATCTTTGAAAATTGTTTTGAAAGCTATGAAATGAGTCTTTGATTTAAAGACCGGATGAGTTAATCCAACTTGAAATGGAATTGTTTTGAAAGGCTATGAATGAATCTTTGTTAAAGATTAGTGATCCTTGTTTTAAATTGAAAGGGGGTTTTAAAGATAAATCTTTTGTTTAAAGATTAAAGTTTGGAAATTGTTTAAACCATTGAAGGTTTTTGAAATGAATCTTTTTGTTTAAACGGTTGGAAATGGTAATTTGTTTTAACCATTTGAATGCAAGGTTTTGGGATTTAAGTTGTGACTTAACTGAGATCCCATTATCCATATGTTTTAAAAATTAAGGGCTCGCTATTCGGTTTAGCCGGGAGAGGACTTTGTGTCATATAACCCATTCCGAATAATGATACAACGTATGTGGGTAGCATTTGAAGACCGTGGTCAAGATCGGGTATTTTCGAAAACGAAAGGATTGCCTGTCGATTTTCTCTGCATCATGGCTCCGTTATAGAGATTCCCTGAGTGATGAGAAGTCCGATCGGGATTGTGAATACTCGGATTTGCAAGGGATTATTTGGAAGTGCCTTCGATTCTGTTCGAACCCGGAACAGACTTGTATGGATGTGTGTCTGACATTACGCTTTGAGATGTAAAGCTGGTTTCTTTCAAATACATTTTTGTTTAGTGGCGGAGATTTATTCTCTTAGCTTAACACCCTTCTCTGAGACGTACGAGATCAGAGGTTATGTAGTTGATGGTTACTAGTGATACATTTCCAATTTGGTAATGTCGCATACGAAGTGCTGCTGATCATTTGTTGATCGAAGCATGGCTTTGTGGAAAAGCGTAGCTTTGTGGACGTGACTTCGTCGAGCTTCACAACCCGGAAATGGTCGAAACAGGAATGTTGCGGCAAGGTTTTTAGTGGTCGCACCCCTAGGGTATGTCCATTTTCTTCTGAATAAGAGGTGGTATCATGGTATGGAGCCCAGATATTTAACCTATGTGGTTGCTGCAATCTCATTACTGTGTGATGTTGCTTTGTGGTTGATGGTGTCGAACGCTTGGATAAAGGTCGGTAACGACCGGGGATGGCATACTTGTGTGGTGCCTTGTGTTAGCAGGGATCCGGTTAGGTTCTCAGGGGCGTCCTTCAGAGGCGTGCCCATTTCGGTGTAGGAAGTTCCTTAGCCTGACCATTTGTTGGAAATCCAATCATCCAATACGCGCCCTTTACGATTTCAATTGTATAACCAGCCATTCTTAAATGGTAGCTATAGTAAGCATACGACGAAATGTGGTATGTTGGCTAAGATTAATACTATACTTTAGAAAGGTTTTCTATACCATGCACTAGTAATAATATCAAATGGTTTTCGCGTATCAAGCATTTTTGACTGTCATAAAGAGAAATCTCCTCTAAGTGTGCGCTTGCATTGTGTGTGTGGCGGGAGGCCGTATGGCAGTTTCATTTTCCAAAAAGCATTGCGAATTTCTTTTTAAAGATAAACTGTTTTTTTTTCTCATACCAGTCCCATGACTGACCTGGAGTTTATTGTTCCCTTCCTAAACTCTGGGTGCTCACAATTTTCCACACGGGTAGTCAAGAGTTGGGTTTTTCAGATAATAGATATCGATTCGGTAGCTTTCAGCTTTCTCTTTGGTATTCTTTGGAGACTTTGGTTATTGAAGTCTTTGGTTAGGACAACTGACCTTGTTTACTACAACTTGATGGTGGTTCAAGCTAGTAGTTTGGAGTTTTGGCTTTGGAGCATTGGATCGGAGTTGCAGTTGATATTGGAGTTATCTCTTTTGCTATTTGTTTTCCGCTGTTGTTTATTATCTCTGATATTCTTGTATCATTGTTGTATATCATTGGATATTGTATTCATTGGAGTTATATATGATATTCATTTCATTTTTTTCTTCCGCTATGTTGTTATACTTAATGTGTTATAAGCTCCAGCGAATCGGATTGAACGTTTGAATCTGCGGCATTCGAATACGAGTTGAAGTATGGATGTCGATTTTCGAACGCGAAAATCCGGGTCGTCACAGTTTAAGACAGAAAATGAATATAAGAATTTATAAAAAAATTAGATCTTTACTATAGTTTATTTTTATAAGTGTGTATATATATGGTTTCAAAAAAAAATACCTATGCATGTTTGAAATTTATATAGAAGTGAAATTTAGTTTTACAATAAAGTATACAAAAATATTTCTGTTTTAATATTTACATATACAAGTTAAAAAGAATGTGGTGATTAATAAACTTATTTAAATTATTTATTTACTAAAAGGTATTTTATTAAAAAGGGAAATTTGTTTGAAATCAAATTGTTAGTTAAATAAATTTATTAAAAGGAATTTGTTTAAAATGTAATTCTTTGTTTAAAATTAAATCATTAGCTTAAAACAAATTAAAATATTAGTTGAATTAAAATTTTAAAATGACAATTGGATTTTTTGATTTATTTCGAATATTAATTAAATCATCTAATATTTATACAAGGTCAAAACTATGAAGAAAGCAAGCTAATTTAGATGGATTGCAAAATAAAAGGCAAAGGTGAGATCTTCTCACTTTAAATTTAAATAATTGAAATTTCAGTTATTGATTGATTGTTGTATTGTGGTAGTATATATAATAGTGTATATATATATATATATATATATATATATATTTGGAGTGATTGATTTCCTGTATTATATAGCGGATGAGACCCTATGCGCCGTATAATAGCAGATGATTTTATATAATTCCATATACCGCGATATTCCACCACGAAGTGAAATTGGTATTTAATTATTGTGCTAACATCTGTGGATGTAGGGAAACAGGTTGGAGAGATCCAACTGGATTTCTCAAATATTTGAATTTGTTTCAATGTTGTGGGTTGATGTATTTATAATCTTCGTATGATTATATTTGTGATTCAAATTGTTGAAGGCTATGGTTAGCCGAATACATTTTTGGTATCGTAGAATACAAGAAATTTAAAATTGGATTTTTGGAAATTAAAGTAGAAAACTTTAAGTAAATTCATTTTTAAGAATTGGTGAATTTAAAAGAAAGAATTTAAAAGGATAAAGGTTGATTATTGTAATCCTATTGAATTAATTCCAAAATATGTGAAAAGTTTTTACTAAATGGATTAAAAGTTGGAGAATTTATTTAAATTCAGATTTTAAATAGTTTGGAAGAAATAAAGGAATTTGTTTTAAAAGATAATAAATTTTGTGTTTGAATGAAAATTTATTTGGTGTTTTGAAAATAAATTGGAAAATCGATTTGAAATTGATTTGGTGTGTTAAAATAATTCTTTGGGAAGTTGATTTGGAAATCGATTTGGTGTTAGAAATAAATGTTTGGAAAAACAATTTGGGATTTGATTTGGTGTTAAAAGTGAATATTAGGAAATCGATCTAAAAATTGTATATCAACGGATATTTGGAAATTTAAATTCACAATGGGAATTTATAAAGAAAAGGAAAATTTGTTTTAAAAATAAATATTGGTTTATTTTTAAAAGTGTGGAAATAAATTTGCGGATTTCAAATGTGAATTGAAATAAATGAAGAAAGATTTATTAATTGATTTAAATGGACCATTTTGAAATGGATACAGTATTCTTCCCTGGAAAGCCGAGTATGTTTTAAAGTAGCTTTCAGAATTAAAAGTTTTAAAGTTGGTTTTGAAAAGGATATTTGTGGATAAATTATTTCTTAAGTTGTTTTAAAAAAAATCTTTAAAGTAAAGATTTATTTAATTAATTATAGAAGTGATAATTTAAAGATTTAATTGATGTTTGATTTATAAAAAGGGTTGTTTAAATAGTTATACTCTATCTAATAATTTTATTTTAAAAAAAATTTGGGCTTAAAATTTATATGAGATATGTGTATAAAATTTTATAGATAATATTTTAAAATAAAGTGTTTTAAAATAGTTTTATTTTAAATATTTCCAAGTATATATGTTTAGGTAAGTAATTTAAATTATTTTAAAGTATTTGAACTCGGTAGATTTTTAGTGGAAATGAATAAATATTTGGGAATATATTCTACGTAAGGAAAAATGATTTGAAATTTGTTTTCAAAGGATTGAAATGTGAAATGTGATTTGAAATTTGTTTTCAAAGGTTGAAGTGTGAAAATATATCTTGCGAAGATATTTTGAAAATAAATAACTGGGGAAAATTATTTAAAATCTGGTGATTGTTGTAAATATTGATTGATAGTTAAATAACCGACCATCAATATTGGCCTTTAAATGGCGTTTGAATTTTGATGCGACCGGGGGTCGGATTCCAAATGGATATTCGAAAACCACATCGAATCTTTGTGTTGGATCTTTCGTTTAAAAGATCAAAGTGGAAATTTGTTGTGATTTGTTTGAAATCTGAATTGTAACACTTATTTTTAAAATAAGCGCTCATTATTCGGATTAGCCGGGAGAGGACTTTGTGTCATAAAACTCATTCCGAATGATGATACGACGAAATGGGATTGCAATTGAAGATGGTGTTGAAGACCGGGTATTTTCAAAAGCGAAAGGATTACCTGTCGAATGTCTCTTCACCGAGTTGCTCCGGTATAGAGATTTTATCACCCTTTGTGATGAGGATTCCGGACGTTATTAGTGGATATCCGGATTTACAAGGGCTTCTTTGAAGTGTCTTCAGTTCTGTTCGATCTCGGAACGGACTTGTATGGATGTGTGTCTGACGTTACACTTTGAGATGTAAAGCTAGTTTCTATCAAATACATTTCTGTTGGTGGCGGAGAATTTATTCTCTTAGCTTAACACCCTTCTCTGAGACGTACGAGCTCAGAGGTCATGTAGTTGATGGTTACTACTGATACATTCCTAATTTGGTAATGTTGCATACGAAGTGCTGCTGATTATTTGTTGATTGAAGCATGGCTTTGTGAAAAGCGTAGCTTTGTGGACGAGACTTCGTCGGACCTCACACCCTGGAAATGGTCGAAGCAGGAAGAATGCGGCAAGGTTATGAGGGTCGCGCCCTTAAGGGTATGTCATTTCCTTTTAGAAAAGGGTGGTATCATGGTATGGAGCCCAGATATTTAACCTATGTGGTTGCTGTAAATTTATTACTTTGTGGTTGTTGCTTTGTGGTTAAGATCCTCGGATAAAGGTTGCTAACGACCGGGGGACGGAATACTCATGTAGTAGTTACCTAGTTACAGAGGTAACCCGGCCTTGTGTTGGCAGAGATCCGGTTAGGTTCTCGGGGCGTCCCTCCAGAGGCGTACCCATGTGGCATAGGAAATTCCTTAGCCTGACCATTTGTTGGAAATCCAAAGAAACAATACGCGCCCTGTACGGTTTTAGTTGTATAACCTGCCTTTTACTTATGGCGGTGACCCGTTGTTTAATTGGTAGCTATATTAGGCATACAATATTGGTTGTATGCTTGCTAAAATTAATATTATACTTTCAAAAGTTTTTCTGCACTATGCACTAATAATAATACGAAAAGAGATTTTGCGTATCAAGCATGTTTGACTATCATAAGGTGAAATCTCCTCCAATTCTGCGTTTGCATTGTGTGTGCAGCGAGAGACCTTATGGTAGTTTCATTTTCCAAAAGCATAGCGGATTTTTTTTCCTTTCTTTGTGAAAATAACTGTTTTTAAGATCTCACACCAGTCCCATGACTGACCTGGAGTTTACTGTTCCCATTCTAAACTCTCGGTGCCTATAATTTTCCATATGGGCAGCCTAGAGTCAGGTTATCGGTTGTTCGGGAGCGAATACACAAAAGATATGCAGTGGAGATCTGGAGGCAAGCTGGATGGCGAGACGTATCACTTATACTATGTATTACCGCTGCGTATGGGTTGCGGCAAAATTAGTTTCGTGTAGTCAGGTTATAATGATTTCCATTGTTGTGTTGAATTGTATATACTCTGATAATGTGATGTATAAACTGATATAGTGCTTTTGTTTTAAAGACTATTCGTTTATCTATTATATTTGTTCTGTTGCGAAATGTGAGATTCTGTTATTGTTTCCGTTTCTTCTTCTATCTTCTTCTTCTTTAACCCTAAAGGTTCGGTTTTTTGGCATTCGATGGTTCGGCATGTGATATAGTGGACGTATCAATGTTGACTTTCAAGCGTCGAAAAGCCGGGTCGTTAAAATTTGGTATCAGAGCAATTGGTTAAGCGACAACATTGCCTCTAGTAGGGAAATTACTCATTAGAGATGGAGCCAGTGGTACTCTAGAATGAGTTTGAGTGTAATAATATATATGAGCGTGTATTTGTTAGTGAATATAAAATTGTTTTATATTGTGTTGACTTATCGATTAATTGTTTATAGATTCTGGTCGGTGCAGTTTGGCCAACTATATCGATACGGATTTCTAAACTCTTAAACGAGATAAACCGACAAAGTATTGTTTTAAAAAATCGGGTAAATGAGATAATTTTACCCAAACTATTTTCATATATAAAAGGAATAAATTTCCGTAAATTATTATAGTAGTATATTGTCGTTTGGTTAGTAGGAAGTGATAATATTAAATTATTATCATTCAATAGTGAAATTGAATAAGAAATTGAAATCGTAATTAAAAGTTAAGAAGTTAATCCATATACAAATGGGATTTGTAAATATAAATTATAAATGTAATTTTAAATAGAATTCCAGAGAAATATATGGTAATGTTTTTGAACGGATTTGAAATTTTGAAAATTAAATCCCTTTTTAGTTTGAAATGGTTTTCAAAGGTTTGGAAAAATGTTTTAAAGGGATAAAAGCACTAAGCTCTTTTCGACCGTTGGAAAATAACTTCGGTGATGACTGCAGCATCATCGATGTTCATTTTCGAGTTTCCAAGAGAGAAATTGCTGCCGAATTATTTTAAATGGAAGTAATAGCAAACTGGGTTTGGTTTTGGAAATTCAAAAGATAATTTGAATTGGTTTAAAAAATGATTTTTGAAATATTAAAAGACTCTGGAATCCTAATCAAAATATATTTATGGGATATTTATAAGTTTAAAAAATTATATAAGTTTAGAAATTTCAATGGAAATGGAGCGTAATTAAATTGAGTTAAATGCAAGTAAATGGAATTCAAGCTGAAACATTGAAATTGAATGTTGAAATTCATTTCGAATTTGTAAGTAAATAGAACTGGAATCGGATTTGATTTGTGATAAACAAAGCGAAGTACTGAAATTATATTAGTAAATGAAACTAATTGAAGGAATGACAAAATAAATATGGTTTGGAATGAACTGAATTATGTGGAATTGAAATTCAACTTGAATAAAAGTATAGGTAAAACCAAAAGTGGTGAACTGAAAATAAATATAAGAAGTGTATATGGAATATTTATATTAAACTTAAGAAACAAATGGTAAAATTCTTAAGTAAATTTTAAATTAAGGAAATATTCTAAGTTAATGATTGAGTGAAGGTTAAACTGGAAATTGTGAAATGGTAACTGTGAATAAGGAAATGAAAATCAAATGTGAATAAAAGAAAATAAAATTAACATAGCTAATAATCAATTGGAAAAATACGTAGGATGCACGTATATTACTTTATTTGCATAGCGATTTGATCCAGAATTCGAGCACAGAATTTTGAGATAGTTATATCGATCCAAATTGGAATTTTTCACTCGATTTTCGACGATGAACCTAGATATGGATTTTTGGTTGATTATGAAAATTCTCTATCATGGTTTACGGCTATGCAAGGAGAATTATTGTTTCTGATCAAGAAACCAGATCTGAGTCCGCACTAGGAAGTCGAGTGGATGATACTAGTTCGGAAGCGAAATTGTGTGATCGAGTGAGCGTTCGAATTTTATATTGCATATGAATGATGTATGTATATCATGCGGATTTGAATGAAATATATATTGAAACTTTTGTAATGGAATGTGCAAATGATTTTTGAATGTAGAAATTGGATATGGTTGTTAAATAGCATATAGGTATTATAAAGGAAAAGGAATTGGGATTTGATTTTAGAAGATAATTTAAATTGCTCGACAAAAAGGTATGTGTTTAAATTTCAGTATGAAATTTGATGATTTCCTTTTTTAGCCGCTTGGCTTTTTTTCCTTTTGGAATTTAGAGGGTCGTGGTGCCGTTTTGTAGTCATACCGAGCTAGCCATGCAAAGGAGACGCTGGCGAAATTTTTTGAAACTTTAGGAGTTAGAAAAATTTTGTGAAAATTTTGAATGTTTAAAATTTGAATTGTGAAGTAAACAATGTTGTTTGGGAACTATGAAAGATTTTTGGAGTTAGTTAAAGTGATAATGGTCTTTAACAAAAAAAAAGATTTACTTTGGCAAGTTGATAAAACCGTTTTGTTTTGTGAAAATAGTAAACGGGTTAAGGATCATTCTTCTTAACTAGTAATTTCAAGAAGAAATTTTTTTTAAGGGGGGAAGAATGTGACGACCTAGAATTTTGAACATTTGAAATTGAAATATTTAATTGATTTTAAATATTTGGAAGTTATTTTAACTTGAATTTCAAATGTAACTATGAATTTGCCAATTAATTATTGAATTTAATAATGTGAAGTTGGGTAAAATATTGAATCTTCAATTGTAAGCCTGTTAAAAATATTTCAAAAGCTTAGAAAATTTATATTGATGATACTGAAGATAATGGAAAAACTCGCTTCCAAACGATGGGATCGAAAAAACTCGCTTCCAAACGAGATCGCCTGCATCAAAGATTCTCGGTCGGACTTTTTCATTATAATATTGAGCGACTCGATGCCTATATGCAGCCTCCCTTAAATCAGCTTCTTCGCGATTTTCATCAACAAAGTCCAGTGATTCCAATAAGAGATCCTGATTCGTCTTAGGATCATAATGAGTTACCCAATGTGAACGTACTTCAAGTTCCACGGGTATCATAGCTTCCATGCCGTATGCCAAAGCAAATGGAGTGTAGCCAGTCGCGGACTTGTGGGTGGTTCTGTAAGCCTAAAGTGCCGTCGGAAGCTCATCCACCCACTTGCCTCTAGCCTTCTCCAAACTTTTCTTCAATATTGATTTGATTATCTTATTTACAGCTTCGACTTGTCCATTGGCTTTAGGGTGAGTGACTGCCGCAAACTTTTTCTCAATGTCATACTTTTGACAAAATTCATTAAACTCCCTACTTTCGAACTGAGTTCCATTGTCCGTAATAATAGTTTGTGGGAGGACAAAACGGCATATGATGTTTCGTACAACGAAATTAACGACCTTTTTGGTGGTGATTATAGCTAAGGGTTTTGCTTCCAGCCATTTGGTAAAGTAATCGACCGCAACAATTTCATATTTTGCACCTCCTTTGGAGATCGGCAAGGAGCCAATTATTTCGATCCCCCATATTGCAAATGGCCAGGGACTAACCATCTATGTGAGTTCCATCGAATGAGCTCTCGGTATTTTTGCATACTTTCGACATTTGTCGCACCTTCTTACATAGTTCGTGGCGTCCTGATTCATGGTCGGCCAATAGTATCCATAGCGGAGGATCTTTTTTGCTAATGTATGTTCCTATTATGGTTGCTACATTCTCCTTCATGAACTTCTTTCAAGACACGCGTTATCCCATCGTTGATGATGCACCGAAGCAAAGGAACCGAGAATCCCTTCTGGTACATTATTCCGTCCTGCATTACATATTGCGAAGCTTTGCGAATGATTTGTTGTCTTTCGTTCTTTCTTTCAGGCAAAACCCCGTATAGCAGGTATTGCTTGAAAGGGGTTATCCATGACTCCTTCTCGATTTCTGTTTCTAACACTAGATCTACTTCCATCTCATTATACTCGAAGCATGTAATATTTCGAAAGAAACCAATCTCATCTGTTGTGCATCACCAGTACTTGCGAATTTTGCCAATGAAACTTCCCCATTTTGTTCGCATGGGATGTGCGAAATATCGTAATATTCAAGGTCTGCCAATAGCTCTTGAAGCCGTGCAAGATATGGGGCAAGTCTCTGCCCCTTGCTTGATAGTCTCCCAACACTTGGTACACCACCAATTGTGAGTCATAAAAGATTTCAACCGATCTTACTTCGAGTTACCTGATAAGTTTTAATCCAACAAGCAATGCTTCATACTTGGCTTCGTTATTCATCTCCGGGAAATCAAGCTTCAAAGCATAACAAATTGATTGGTTTTTGAAAGTTAAAAGAATAACACCAGCCCCAAAACAACGGTCGTTGGATGCCCCATTAGTGTACAGTTTCCATCGAATGAGGGAAAAAACATCCTCACTGCTTGGCCCGCCTGATATGGTGAATTCTGCAATGAAGTCCGCTAGCGCCTGCCCTTGGATAACCCTCCGTGGTAGGTAGGTGATTTAGAATTGTCTCAACTCAATGTTCCACTTCAACAACTTTCTGAAGGTTTCGGGTCGTTAGAGCACCTAATGCAGAGGTTGATCGGTATGAACACTGATCGGGTGTGCCTAAGAATATGGACGTAGCTTGCATGATGTAGTCACCAAGTAGTAGTAGCTTCTCAATCTTAGGATAATTTCTCTCCCCCCTCCCTCTCCCGTTAGACGTTTACTAATAAAATACACTGGCTTTTGAATTCGGTCCTCCTCGCGAACCAGGCCGTACTGATGGCATGCAAAGACACGGCAGGTATGCATATAACACTTCATGGTCTACAGGTTTTGACAGAACCGGGGGACTTTCCAAATGTCTCACCAGAGCTTGCAAGGCATCCTCACAATCGGGTGTCCATTTAAAATTTCTCTTCCCTTTCTTTATCACATCAAAGGAGGGAATACATTTATCGGTCGCTCTGGATATGAACCGACTCAACGCGGCGACCTTTTCATTCAGAATTTGTACTTGCTTTATAGTTCTGGGCGCTTGTACGTCTCGAATAGCCTTGATCTTTTATGGATTAGCTTTAATTCCCCGTGCATTGACAATAAAGCCCAAAAAATTTCCCAATGCAACAACAAAGGAACACTTCAGTGGATTGATTTTCATTCCATAGTATTTAAGTACATCAAACATCTCTGCTAAGTCTCGAATGTGGTCGTTTGACTATCGTGTCTTCATGAGCATGTCATCCACATAGACTTCCATTGTTCTACCAGTTTGGTCTTTAAACATCTGATTTACCAAGCACTGGTAAGTCGCCCCTGCGTTCTTTAACCCAAAAGGCATCACCGCATAATAATATAACCCGACATCCGTAACAAACTAGTGTGTTCCTGATCTGGAATGTGCATCGGAGTTTGGTTGTATCCCAAATATGCATCCATGAATGACAATAATTCGTGTCCGCCTATGGAGTCAACCAACTGGTCAATTCTGGGTAAAGGGAAACTATCCGTAGGGCAGGTCTTATTCAGGTCTAAATAATCAATACATGTCCTCCATATTCCATTTGCTTTTCTCACTGGTATGGGGTTAGAAACTCATTCAGGGTAGAGGGCGTCGCGGATGAACCCACTGGCTTTGAGTTTGTCCACCACCTCTTTGAGAATAGCAGACCTCTCTATATCTATACCTCTCCTTTTCTGTTTCACTGGTACATATTTTGGGTCGATGTTCAACATATGACTTGCGATGGCGGTAAATATCTCGCACATATCAGAGTGGGTCCAAGCAAAAACATCCAGGTTTGCTTGGAGGAAATCGGTTAGGTCCCAGTCATCGAGGGAGTGAGTTTTGATCCAATCTTAAGCACATGTGATGGGTCATCGTGGCTAACTAAAATGTCAATCGTTAGCTCAGCTTGTGCAGCTATAGACTCCTTAGGTTCTTCATCATCGTCTCTCGGATCTATGTCTTCATAGATCTGACCCTGCTGCCCGAGCCAAGGCTCGAGCTCTTCTTGTCAATTTTGCGCTACCTAGATGCGGACAAAGTTGTCCACAAGCTTTCCCTTCTCACTTCATTGGGACTCTCTTAGCTCGGCCACATAACATGCACGACCTGTTGCCTGGTCGCCATGTACAACCCAACTCCTCAATCCGTCGGGAATTTCAAAGTCAAACACCACGGGCCAAAGCTGCCCGAAACTCCACCAGGGTCGGTCGACTTAGAAAAACATTATACGGGGAATTAACATCCAACACAATGAACGGTAGAATCCGTACCATCCTATGTTCACCTTCTCCTAATTCAACTGGTAATTCAACAAAACCTATCGAGTCAGTGGCTGCACCATTAAAACTGTGAATGTGGGCTTTAGATGGTTATAGAATTTTTTGCCTCCATTTTCATTTAGTGCATGCCTTTTTTAATATAATGTTGTTAGAACTCCCGCAATCAATCAATATCCTTCTCACAAATGCTGGCCCAATCGTTTCCGAAATGACCATCAGGTCAATGGTAGGTGCCTCCACCCAATCAGCATCCCTACTTCTAAATACTATATCTACAGTCATCATTCACTACTATTTCGCTCGAATCCCATCTTTCGAGTCCGAGCAGCATTCAAAGTTCGTGTGTTTTAAGGAACTAGCATAGCGTTCCATTTCTTGCCAACTCTTGTCTGCTAGATGGGGCCCACCGACTATCGTGTTTATGATTAGTCTACCGATAGTCAAGAGCAGGTTCCTCGGGATGGCGTAGAGCTTGCCAGCGACCGGAGTCTAACGTTCCTTATCCGCCTTCCTACGGATTATTAACAAACTGCTGTAACTTCTTTTGCCGAATCAGTTCCTCTATAGCGTCATGGAGTTGTCTGCATTCCTCAGTGTTGTGCCCGTAGGTCTCATGAAATCGGCAGTACTTCCCAGTCTGCTTTTGTTCCTCCGTGGACTCCTTTGGGCGCGGCTTCCGGTATTGGAAGGTGTTACAAGTTAACAAATAAATATTCTCCATAGATGCATTCAGAGGAGTGTATTCGTTGTAGGTCGGGATCCTTGGCTTCCACTTTCTGGCTTCCCTCTTTCTTTCGGAATTTTCCCTTCCAGACGCTTTAGACTGCTCTGGCTTGTTTTGAACATTAACCTTGACCTTTCCAGAATTGTCGCCAACCTGTTTTATCGCAATGTTACTTTGCACCGCCTCTATGCTAGGCCCTAGTGCACTGCCTCGCCTCATCCACCTGCCTTCCTCCCTTCTCATGAACTGGTGTGCCTTTTAATAAAAATGTTCCAGGGTAACCGGAGGTTTTTCTGCCAACCAATCACCGAACTCTGAGTCTGGATCTACTCCCTGCATCACGGCCATGAGAATAGAGTGGTCATTCGGGTTCTTGATTTCAGTAGCTGCAACGTGAAATCTTTGCAAATATTCTTTTAAGGACTCCCATGGGGCTTGAATTACACTGGATAAAGACATCACGTCCTTTGGACGAGTGGTATGAATTCTGAAATGCTCCACAAATTTTGTCACTAACTCATCAAATCTGGAGATCGATCATGGAGGAAGTCTGGTGAACCACATGTTATAGATTCCAGATAAGGTTATTGGAAAATATCTTCACTTAGTCGTATCATTCGCCCTAGTCGAGTCCATCATCCACTCGTATCTTAATACATGCTGTTAGGGATTAGTCTTCCCCTCAAAGGCTGGAATAGTCGACATACTAAACTTTTGGGGGTATTCGACCATAGGATAGCGTCTATGAATGGAGTATGACTTCTATAAATGCCCCAATCATCATTGGATAAGCCCTTATTTTTCCTCATCAACTGTCTGACAAATCTAGGGTTTGGATGGGAGGTGGCAAGTTGGACCCCGTCCTGGGTGACTGTCCCAGCTGGTGACTCCTTGATTGGTGATCTCCCAAACGAGGGTCCTGGGTACGTACCTCATTACGTCCCTTGTGAGCCGGTCAGTCAGCTTCTGCTCTGCTCCAGATCCCAAGTTTTCCATTCCAACTTGAGTGTAATTTCTCAGGTGCAAGTGAGAGGCCATGGATCCAGGTAGGGATCCTAGACCATTCCTGTTGGATTGCTCTGCTGCACTTGTTTGCGCTGTTTCAATTCTACGGTGTCTACGCCTGGGATGTTCATCAGACGAAGCGGAGCTATCAGATGATGAGTAGGTAGCAGGACTTCCTCCAGTATTTTGATGTTATTGTTGAGTAAATTGGGTCATGAGATTGGCGTTGGTTTGAATTTTCTCATTAAGCTGTCTCCTGCTTTTCGCAAGTTCTCTCATCAGCTCGTTGAACTCTGTTTTAGTGACAACTTCTATTTGGTTTAGGACGGTGGCGGTCCCTGTGCTGGGACTAGCTTGTTGATTGTTGGGTCCTACTTGTTGGATGCTAGCGGTCTCGTTGACATTCGCATTGTGGGAGGCTGATCTGGTATGCAGTCTTCCCATTGTAAAGTTATTGGTAGGAATTCTAAGTAGAATCAAAGAACTTCTTGCGAACGAACTTGGATCTTCTTTGGAGGATTTCTTCAATCCAGTAGCGACAAAGTAGATCCTAACGGCTTGAGAATGCTATTCTCAGTGAAAGCACCAAAATGTTAGCATCAAAATTGGTCACTAACACCCTTGAGTAGGATTGTGTAGAGAGATTAATGAAGAAAATAAATTAAAACTGAGGAATGTATGCAAAACTAACTGGTGAACACCAAAATTATAGTGGTTCGGCATAACTGCCTACATCCACTGTCAATATAATCTTTATTTCTTTCCTCTAAGACTTGAATATAGATACAATCCGTAAACAAATAGCTCGAATACAAGTTTCAACTGAAAGAATGTTATTGTAGAAAATGGCAGAGTGTCCTTGAAGTTCTCGAAAAAAGGTCTCCTTTCATTGCGCTCCTACCCCTCTATTTATAGACGAAGATAGACTGGACTTCCTTCTCAGGCCTAGGAGCAAAGTGCCTTGGCCCATTTATGGGAACATCAAGTCGACCAGCCCAGGCATTCCGAGCGAGATACACCGAACGACAAATATCGATCCAGGACGGCCTAACGGTGGTCATCAGATAACTAACTCAAAGCGAATTATTAAAGGACTCGGAGTAACTTGCGATGGACCTCGAAGTAAAGCAGTGCCGGCTTTCCCACTTCACTGTTCGTTCCAGGTCAGACTAACTTCCTCATCGTGCACCGAACCAAACACACCGACTACGCATGCCAAACGACTTCTGACCGAACGGCAATAACTCCCCTTTTATGATCAATACCTGCTAACTCATCTAGGCCGAGCCACATGTGACTTAAGTCATTGACCGAGCCACACGTTCCAAGCTAATCTGACCGAGCCATACATGACTTCACTCCCTTGACCGAGCGGTACATGCCGAGCGACGATGACTCAATTGACCGATCGATGCGTGTCGAGCGATCTTAACCCGGTGTATGATAAAATTGTAATTGTTTTGGTCACTCGAAGAAGTTTTGTGTGTTCAAAAAATTATGGATATCCAAAACGACGACAAATCAAAGAAATGCAACCGATTTCATGGAAACTGACAGTGCACTGATAGTGAAAGTCGTAACATAACCACAGTAAGAAAATAACTTGGCTACTTATCATGCTGCAAATAATGACAAGGGCCTTCAAATTTCACCCCTTTCTCAAATACAAAGCAAAATAGTCAAGAACAAAGTGCACTGGAAAGCCATAACTCGAACCGATGGATGCAAGATTATGTAACAGCGCATAGCCTATATCATGCAAAACACACAACAACCGATATTATTATGCAAATATAGATTCGTAACAAATAGCACAACAAACCAATGTAATTCAAATAGAAGCACAAAACCAATAGCTCAACATAGCATCAGAAATTAGTAAACTCTATAATGACATTACAATGGAGTGCTCTGAGGCACTTTCTAGTTCTGTTAAACCAACGCAGGATTGTGTAGTTTCTTACCAGGCAAATATCACTTACCTTAAATTTGTACAAACGCAAAATAGTCCAAGTTTATTTGCAGAGGCTCAATAAAGTTCTAATATAATACATGATATAGGTGTACAAGGTAAAAGCAGTAGCATAAATGAATAGTTAAACGTTAAGTCAGATGATCCATAGGATTTAAAAGAGTCCGATGAAGATTTGCAGGAAACAAATGCTCAACTTGACCTTAATGGTACTTCTCCAGATTGGTACTTTAGAGGATAATGTTTACCCCCACACTAAGTGGAAATAGAATAGGAAGCAACAACAGGATGAAGCCCTCTCTGAATTCTCAGCTTTGAAGACAATGGATGTAATAGATAATCCTGCATGGCATAACGTGGCATCACATTTAAAATTGAAAGGTAAAAAATGAAACGTTCCAAGTCAAACATGAGCGCTCCTTCTCATATTAAATTAGGGAGCAAAACTTTCGGTTTGACCTTATGAATATGTTAATATGAAATGATAGGTGTCTAAATTTGCCTTCTAAACATCTTGATGTCGCTTTAATAATAAAGGAAAGACATGCTTCTATAGTAGGTCTATTAGATAATAAGTTAGGAGATGGAAAAATATATGAAGTTGCTAATTTTCTTAAAATAAAGAATGGGACTTCAATGTAAAGGATATATTTTGATCTTATGGGACAAAAGCGTGAGGGACATGTCGGTTAATCACAAAGGCGATTAATACATCACTTGTTGCATACGCAACAAACTTGATTTGGCCTTCCTGTGTACTTTCGTTTATGCACATAATCAAGCGGAAAGGAGAACCATGTTGTGGGATTATATAAAAGAGAAACTAATATTACCAACTTAACTTGGGTGATTGTTGGAAATTCTAATGCTACTTTATATTATCACAACAGAATCAACAATGGATCTTACAGCCTTCACCCAGATATGGACTTAGTTGAATGCGTAGGAACTGCAAATCTCTTTGAACCCCCACGTTTAGGGAACTATCACAATTGGAGGGGAGGAAATAATCTGACTATTCACAGTAAAATTGATAGCCAAATCATCAACAAACACTGCTTCTGTTGGTGTAAACCAAAATTAAAGAGTCGTGTCTGCTGATGTGAAAAGTCATGTCTATTCGAATGAAGAGTCATGTCTTTTTGAATGAAAAGTCATATCTGTTCAGTGAAGAGTCGTGTCCGTTCACTGAAAAGTCGTGTCTATTGAAATGAAGAGTCGTGTCTATTAAGTAAAAGTCATGTCTATTGAAGTGAAAGGGTGTCTATTCAAAAATATTATGTCCGTTTGTAAGGGTTGTAAACCACTATATATGTGTGGTCATTTTGTTGTGTTGAAAGCAAGTTGTAGGCAAGACAAAAAGCAAGTTATAAAAAAAATTTGTCTATTCTCCTCTAAAATTAATTTCTCTCTCTTTTTCTATTTTAACAAATTGGTATCAGAGCTTGGTTGAAAAATGTCAAACAATCTTGTCTCCCTTGTTCCTCGATTCAACGGTGAAAAGTTTGATTATTGGAGCAATCTAATGAGGCTCTGTCTTGAATCTCAAGACTTGTGGACAGTTGTTGAAGAAGGTGTTGGTGCGCCGGAAGATGAGACGCAACTCACAGTTGCCCAAAGAGATCTTCTGAAAAGCAAAAAACAGAAAGATCGAAAGGCTCTCTTCCAAATCTACCAGACACTTGAAATTCAAGTTTATGAGAGAATTTCAAAAGTTGCAAATTCTTAGGAGGCTTGGAAAATATTGAATACAACGTATTCTGGCCAAGATCAAGTAAAAAAGGTTCGCCTGCAGTCACTACGAGCCGAATTCGAAAAGCTCGAAATGAAGGATAGTGAGAAAATCTCAGAGTATTTTACTCATCTCACTTCCATCATAAATCAGATGGCTTCAAACGGAGAAGTCGTGGAGACTCAAAGAGCCGTTGAAAAAATTCTACGGAGCCTACCAATCAAGTTCGATCATATTGTGGTTGCAATTGAGGAATCAAATGATATTGCTTCACTTTCTCTTGAAAGCTTGCAAGGAAGGCTAGAAGCTCATGAGGCTAGGATCTTGATGAGAAGTAAACAAACAAATTCTTCTCAAGATCAAGCCTTAAAATCTCAATTCACATCCATAAAAGTTTAAGGCCCATCCCATGGCAAAAGTAACAGCAGGAATAGTGGAAAACGAGAAGAATCAAAGGAGGAGAAACGATCATTCCAAAATAATAAGGCGCGAGGCAAATACAAAGGCAAAAAACCATATTTTCAATGCAATTTCTGTCACAAGCCGGGTCATAAAGAAAATGATTGTTGGGAGAAACATCCTGAAAAGAAGCTAGTTGCTGGTTTTATGCATAATGAAGCAGAAAAATCTGAATCTTTGTTGATCGCTTCGGATGGAAATGTTGAAAACGTATGGTACTTGGATAGTGGTGCAAGTAGGCATATGACTGGAAATAAAAATCTATTTTCAAGTCTTGTGGAAGCTGATGATGGTCAGGTTACTATTGGAGATGCAAAATCATACAAAATTCAAGGTGTTGGCGAAATTTCTTTCAAAACCAAGGCTGGAAAAGTTGAAAAAATGTCGGAGGTTCTTTATGTACCAGGCATACGTAGCAATCTTCTTAGCGTCGGTCACTTGCTGAAGAAAGGATTTGATTTTCGATTCGTTGGAGATCAATGTAGCATGAAGAAGAACGACCAACAAGTGGCAAATATTGTGATGGGATCCAACAAATTATTTCCGATCAAACTTGACATCGTAAGCAGTACGTGCATGATTGCTACTTCTAATGATGAAGTTTCCAAGTTATGGCATGAGAGGTTTGGGCATTTAAACTTTCGGAGTTTGAAGGAGATGTCTACCAAAGAAATAGTCCGAGGGCTGCCTAAACTTGAAATGATAAACGAAGCATGTGAGGAATGCCAATTAGGAAAACAACATCGTGAATCTTTCATATCCAAATCGAAGTGGATTTCTCAATCACCTCTGGAGCTTGTTCACACCGACCTCTGTGGACCAATGCAAGTGCCATCGCTTGGAGGCAGCAGATATTTCTTCTTATTTGTTGACGATTACACAAGAAAAATTTGGGTTTATTGTGTCAAAGAAAAATCAGATGCCTTCTCTTGCTTCAAAGAGTTCAAATTTCAAGTTGAAAAACATTCTGGTCATCAAATAAAAAATCTAAGGAGTGACCGTAGAGGAGAATACATGTCCTCTCAGTTTGAAGAATTGTGCCAAAATCATGGAATCCGCCATGAGTTAACTGCTAGGTACTCACCTCAACAAATTGGAGTCGCAGAGCGCAAAAATCAAACAATAATGAATATGGTCAGATGCATGTTGAAGAATAAGAACTTGCCTGCATGTTTTTGGGCTGAAGCGGTCTCTTGTGCCGTTTACTTAATCAACCGATCACCAACGAAGAGCTTAAAGGATTCCACTCCAAATGAAGTCTGGTATGGCAAGAAACCAAATGTTGCTCATTTAAAAACTTTTGGTTGTCTTGCATACTCTCATATTCCTGATGCTTTAAGATCGAAGCTCGACGACAAATCTGAAAAAGGCATTTTCATTGGTTATAGCCAAAGGACTAAAGCTTACAAGCTTTACAATCCGAAGATGAAGAAGATGATTATCAACAGAGATGTTCGCTTTGATGAAAATGGTTGTTATAATTTTTCAGATTTTGCAGAATTACCTGGATGGCAAACTCTAAATCTTGAAGAGGAAACTTCTTTGGAACAAGATGTTGATGCTGATGTTGGTATTGAAGAACAACAGCCTAAAAATAATGGGGTTGAGCAGGAGCAAAATTCACCACCAACAGCGGAAAGAAGGACGCGATTCTTGAGAGAAATCTATGATGCAACCGAAGAAGTTGACACTACGGATCATGTATATTTTGCATTTTTTGCGGGAGAAGATCCAATCACTTATGAAGAAGCTTCAAAGGAAGAAAAATGGGTGAATGCAATGAAGGATGAAATCAAGTCTATTGAGAAAAATGGTACGTGGGAGCTTACCACTTTGCCTTCACACAAATCAGCCATTGGTGTAAAATGGGTGTTCAAAACCAAAACAAATCTTGATGGCTCCATCAACAAGTACAAAGCACGTTTGGTTGCGAAGGGGTATAAGCAAAAGGAAGGGGAAGATTTCAATGATGTATTCGCTCCTGTCTCTCCACTTGATACAATTTGATTGTTGATTTCTCTTGCTGCCCAAAATGGTTGGAAGCTGCTGCAAATGGATGTGAAATCAGCTTTCTAGAATGGTTTTCTTCAAGATGAAATTTATCTTCAACAACCTCCTGGTTTTGTGAAGAGGGGCGAAGAGGAAAAGGTGTATAAGCTGCGGAAAGCTTTATACGGGCTGAAGCAATCCCCCCGTGCATGGTATGATCGTATCAATAATTTCTTCTTGAAGAATGGCTTTGAAAGGTGTCCTTTTGAACACACTCTTTACATGAAGAAGCATTCAAAAGGAGGTTTCATGATCGTGAGTTTATACGTGGATGATCTGATTTTTACTGGAGATAATATAAAGATGTTATCTGAATTCAAAAATTCAATGATGAAGGAGTTCGAGATGACGGATTTGGGAGAATTACATCATTTTCTAGGGATAGGTGTTCAGCAATCAAAATGTGGGATTTTTATCTCGCAAGAAAAATATGCTGCTCAAGTATTGGAGAAGTTCAATATGATGAATGCAAATCCAGTTTCAACTCCTTGTGTTGCAGGTTTGAAATTGTGCAAAAATGGTGAAGGAAAGTTTGTGGATCCAACTATTTTTCGAAACCTAGTTGGAAATTTGATGTATCTCACTGCTACAAGACCCGACATCATGTACGCAGTAAGCTTGATTAGCAGATTCATGGAGAAACCTTTCTCAAACCATTGGGAAGCTGCAAAAAGAATTTTACGATACGTTAAAGGAACTATTGACTATGGCATTTTCTATGAAGCTCATGTGCCTGTGAAGCTTGTTGGATATACGGACAGCGATCTAGGTGGAAGCATCGATGATTCAAGGAGTACTTCGGGTTATGCATTTAACCTTGGAAGTGGAATTATTTCTTGGTGTTCAGAAAAACAACCAGTTGTAGCACTTTCTACCACCGAAGCGGAGTACATCGCAGCATCTCTAGCAGGATGTCAAACTTTATGGCTAAGAGGAATTCTTGAAAATCTAAGCTTCAAGCAAAAAGATCCTACGATCATTTATTGCGACAATAGTTCTACTATCTCTGTCTCAAAGGATCCTATTTTGCATGGAAGAACAAAACATATTCGTCTACGTTTCCATTTCCTACGAGAACTTGTTCGTGAAGAAGAAGTGAGTCTTGAGTATTATCGAAGTGAAGAACAAATTGCTGATATCTTCACAAAGCCGCTTGGAGTGACTGCTTTCTCAAGAATTGTTGCTGCATTAGGTGTTCGAAGGAATTTTGGTTTAGGGGAGGCATTGTTGGTGTAAACCAAAATTAAAGAGTCGTGTCTGCTGATGTGAAAAGTCATGTCTATTCGAATGAAGAGTCATGTCTTTTCGAATGAAAAGTCATATCTGTTCAGTGAAGAGTCGTGTCCGTTCACTGAAAAGTCGTGTCTATTGAAATGAAGAGTCGTGTCTATTAAGTAAAAGTCATGTCTATTGAAGTGAAAGGGTGTCTATTCAAAAAGGTTATGTCCGTTTGTAAAGGTTGTAAACCACTATATATATGTGGTCATTTTGTTGTGTTGAAAGCAAGTTGTAGGCAAGACAAAAAGCAAGTTATAAAAAAAATTGTCTATTCTCCTCTAAAATTATAATTCTCTCTCTTTTTCTATTTTAACAGCTTCGACAAATTCTCTTGATTTTCTACCCATTTTGCCAACTATATCACAAGTGATCTCACTCTAATCATCTTTACCTTTGCCCTTAATAGACTACCAAGTAGGAAATGCCCCTTCAAATATAGAAACACATGGCACCTCTACCCAGAATATCATGAGCTTGTTAATAGAGTATGGATTAGCTCCTTCATAGGTAATCCCCTTCTCCAACTTCTTTCAAGGTTAAAGAAAATGAAGGAAAACCTCATATGGTGGAACAAAAGAAATCACATTCAAGAAAAACTCTGCTTAATCGCTAAAGAAGGATCTTCATGTGGCATATTCACATTTATTACTCATCAAAATGAGGCCCGGGTTGTGGGTTCATACAAAAATAAAGTGGATCGACTATTCGGGATGCTACGTAAACAAGCTACTGAAAAATTATAGTAATCAAAATTCAAGTGGCTAACAAAAGGAGATAAAGCATCGCACTTTTTTCATATAAAATTTATAGAAACTAAAACTAGCTTAGTACTAAATGATGATGAATGCTCAAGGGAACTGGATAGTCGTCAATGAAAGTCAAAATAGGGAAGCAATACAATACTTTTCTAATCTATTTAATTCCCCTTTTATTACAATTTTTTTCCATGTATCATTTGTAAAACAAACTCTTTCAGATAGTGCAAGGAGAGCATTGGACAGGCCTTTTGAATGTAATGAAGTGAAGGAAGTCGTGTTTCAAATAGATGATAATAGCTCTCTGAGCATTAACGGATTCAACTAAAAAAAATTCATACTCCACCAGAAACTTATTAAAACCTATGTTTTTGAAGCTATGGTGGGTATCCAGCAGTCAAGTAAAATAATAAAAGAAATCAATGACACATTTATTTGTTTAATTCCAAAAAATGCAAACCCACAGAACCTTTCAGATTGTAGACCAATTGTGTTATGCTATGTGATATATAAAATATTGGCAAACTTACTCTGCAACAGAAT
Source organism: Allium cepa (assembly GCA_030765085.1). Lineage (NCBI taxonomy): Eukaryota > Viridiplantae > Streptophyta > Magnoliopsida > Asparagales > Amaryllidaceae > Allium > Allium cepa. The sequence goes on from CM060943.1 coordinate 439,913,914, forward strand.
GAAGCATTACCTTAATAATTTAACTTCAATTAATCAAAATGCATTCATTCCAAGTAGACTCATTATAGAGAACTCTTTACTTGTATATGAAATTGTGAGAGGTTTCGACAGAAAGACATCAAACAACCTTTGTAAGAAGTGGACTTACACAAAGCATATGATAAAATAAGTAGGAAATTCATATACTATATGCTTCTTTGTATGGGTTTTCCTGAAAAATTCACGAATATGTGATATGAATGCATATCTACTACCGCTTTTCAATTCTTTTGAATGCCAACCCCACATGTTACTTCAATTACAACAGGGGTATAGGGCAGGGAGACCCTCTATCCCTTTTCTTTTTACCATTGCAATGGAATATTTCACAATCTTAATGGATATGGAATATTATAAAGGAAATATTACTCCTAATTATTTATTGAACCTGCTCTCACTAGTTTACTATATGCGGATGATATTTTAGTGTTCTTAAAAGCTAGCACTAAAAATGCATAGAGTATTGCCAAAGTTATTCACCATTAAGGTGTACATGGGTTTAGAAATGAATGAACAAGTCAAGGCATACTCTCTTGATGGAACACCTACAAACCTGCCTCCGAGGGACTACTTTGATATGCCTACCCTAGAGGGCCATCTTAGAGTACCCTCACGTCCGGCAGAAGTCTTGTACTTCCTTTTAGCCCAAAACAACTAAGTTGGACGTGCTTCTTCTGTGCTAAAATCTATGATGAACTACTTCATTAGGCTCTTCATTCTTTGGGCTACTCCAAACACATCGTACTATTTTATTAGACCCTATGTCTAATCTTTTGTTCTGCATTTATTTTACTTTTCTTATTCTGTTGGCTATTTATTTACCCTAATCAGCATAAGCTTGTCCCAGCCTCATCTGACTATTGTGAGACCATCTGTTCCTGACTGAAAGGTAATGTTGTTGGTATGGGCCATGTTTCTATCTTTTCTTATTAACTTAGTGTAAGTTTTAAAATAAGCCTCTTCTGTTATCTTTAGTTATAACCTATGTTATAATTATACTTGCAGTTGTTGATTCTATATTCTTTCATAATTTAAATTTATTAAATGTAATTGCAAGCATCTCTTCTACTCTAGTATGTCTTCATTTATTGTGAATTGAATTCTTTTTAGTTTTCTTATATTATATGACAATCTTGGCTTGGGACTATATCCGACTGTCATAAATTTACTTATCATAACTTTTATACTATCATTTGCGCAGTAAATGCAGATCTATGTACATTTCTATTTGTCCTTTCTAGTCTTGTTAAATAATTAACTTGGTTACTTCTTCTTCTTTAATTTCTTCAATCCTTTATGCTATTCTATTTTATTCTAGGAAGTAGTTCTATTCTATTTGGTTGGTTAAAAAAATTATGCTAAAAATCCATTTCTGTATTTTAATACTAAGTAATACTATAGACAATAAATCGTAACTGCAAGATATTTCTTTCTTTAACTATTTGGTAATGTAAAATACAGAAATGTTTCTATTTTATACCGATTCCCTTTTTCTTTCTTTTATTCTTGCAATTATGTTTATCATTATTTTTGCAATATTAAACTATGGATATGTATTCTCTTTTCTAAACCAACCAACTAATTTATTGCTAACTTCTAAATCAATTTATTTCTCCCTTTTTAGCATAATTTATGGTAAATTCCCACTTTTCCTCTTTTTATTTCAGTTTTTCTTATTTTACATCTAATTTCTGTAAATCTAGTGTTTTTTCATTTTAGTCCATATTTGCGAATTCTTCTCATTTACTATTTTATTCGTGTAAAAAGGAATAAAAAGAAACTACTATTTATGGGCTAAATTCCAACTTAAAATAGATGTAAATAACAACAAATAACTGTAAATTTCTTGCTTTTAGGCTTATGTCCTTCTCTATAACTGTTAAGCCTAATATTATTCATATTTAATTGAATTACTGTCTTTTTTTCCATATAAATAATAATTAAATATAAACTCTCTTAAAGTTTACGGTTATAGCAAATTAGTAGAACTAATTACTGAAATAAATGTTGAATTAGATTATTAAAAGGGAATCTAACGATAATATATCATAAACGTAAAAGATTTATAATTTAAATCCACTCATATGTCGTCCTTAGCTTCAATCTCTATCCCTTTTAATTTTCTATGTTTTTCTCCACTTTTTTCCCTTTGTGACTCGTTGTAAATTCCCTGATTGGTTTGCGCAATTCTCTGTTTTGTTTGTATATATTTCCTTGCTTAATTTTATTTTTAGTTTAGGGAAAGATTTGATAACAGAGAAGAAGGAAAGAGGTAGAAGAGAAGAGGAGTTTGCTGTAAAAGACAGCAGCTAATTCAGAGACAATGGTTTGGGAAAGGGTTAAGTTACGTTCAATTTATAAGTGCAGTGAACAACTAAGAACCATCCGATTAACCCTAAAAACAATCCTCACCATCAGAACTTGATTTGTTTATGTTAACTTATAACGTACAACTAGTCAACGTTATTCATTTGTTCCTTTGTTATATGACCCTATCAATTTACATTTCCTTCTAAATAAAATTCTCCCATTAATTATCCAATTAATTGGATCATATAAATATATATCCAATATTAACTAATTCTTATACCTTATAATTTCTTACCTATTTGGACATGTCAATCAATACCTCTATTAATTGAATGCATATAAAAGTTATACTTTTTAAGTTATTCTTATTAATTTACCTTCATCATAAACCTAATTACTATGTTTGATTTTTGTGTGTGTTCCAATTTTTTAACTTGGAAACAAATAGTCCTATAACTGGCGGTTTCTTCTAGCTAATTAATTTACATTATTAGCTATTGTAAAAATGGCATATTCTTTGATTAATTGATACCCTTTTTAAAATGCTCAACTAAATGCCAATTAATTAATTGACATGTTTTCCCATTTTAATCGATATCCAAATTAATTCTTATGCATCACTCAGTTACACATTTATTAGTTGTACATATTTAAACCGTCAATTCATTACCCAATTAACTGACATATAAGTTTTCCTCTTTTATTAATTGACGCTTACTTAATGTCTTTAATTAATTTCTCAATTAATTGATTCTGTCAATTATAAATTAATATATGTATGTTATCATTTAATTTATTCCCCACATACATTTTCCTTTATTAAAAGATCCCTTAATTAATTAATGTTATAAAAGTGACATATTCTCTGACTAATTGACGCCTCTATGTCTTTTAATTGATTGATGCGTAAATTAATCACATACTCATTGGTTGCATATACTTGTGTAACCTCTTAATTTTTTTAAATGCATATATTTGACATTTATATTTTTCATTGTTTTGCAATTGTGTTCATTCAATTGATTTTATTTGTCATTAAAACATGGGGTGTTACAAAAAACTACCTTGATTTTTAGTAAAAGGGTTGGAGAAAAGGACCAAATCATGAATATTCTTAAGTTTCTATCTGGGAACCTACTAATCGCCTATTTAGGAATCCCATTATCTTATAGTAAACTAAAATCCATATATTTTGGTATATGTTAGATAAAATTAAATAAAATTCAACAACTGAAGAAAAAAATGTTGAATGTAGTTGTTAGAATTGAACTAATTAAAACAGTGATATATACAATAATCATGTTTTAGGCTCAATTCTGTCAACTACCAGCATATGTTGTCACCAAAATAAACTCAGTATGTTCTAATTTTGTGTGGAGATATAAACATCAGAATATGAGCTGGAGAGATGCATGTCGTAAGAAGTATGAAAGAGGTATGGACTTGAGGAGAATAGAAGATACCATGAATGATATTTCATTAAAACTTACATGACAGTATTACAAAAGAATTGTTTATTGGCCAAATGGATGGAGAGTAGGTACTGTGAAAATAATTTTTATTCGAAAGTCATTATAGATAGTAACTTTTCATACCTGTGGAAACTTCTTCTTAAGACTAAAGCATAATCTAGAGAACTTACTGAAAGGAAAATTGTTAATGGCCACACTACGAGTCTAAGTGAAGAATATTGGGTTTGGAAGGCACAGAACAATGGGAAACTTTCATTGAGCTTAGCATGGGACCAAGTCAAAGACAAACATAATGAATTGCAGTGGTACAGACACATTTAGCGTAATAAATATGCACATAAGATGTCGATCTATGCATTATTAGTGAAACTGGGCAAATTAAACATAAAGGAAATTTTTCCAAGTGGCAAACCATAAAAAATATATGCAAAATATGTAATCAAGCCATGGAATCATCAAACCATCTATTTTTTCAGTGCCATTATTCTAAACTGATTCCACACACTATCCTCACCAAGTTGCAACTTACAATTAATGGAAACAATGAAATTGAAAATGTATTTGACCAGGTATTATGTGCTAACAATTGTAATAAATCATTTCATAAGCTTAAGAACACCATGCTTGCTATTCTCAAATGGCATATATGAGTGGAGCCTAACTCCAAAGAGTTCTACAATATCGAAACTCCAATTCAAATGTGAATTAAACTAATAATTGTTAATATCAAACAACTAATGAAACAAGCACACATTCTGACCTCGGACATTAGAAACAAAGAAATTATCTTCTCTAGATTTGGAGCTCAAACGCAACCCGATAATGGAACCGACGTCAGATATAGCATGCTAATCTCACACTCGAAAGCTAATGACTTTGAAGCGGAGAAAAAGGCGATGAGCCACCATAATTGGGATGAGAGATTTAAGAGTATAGTAGGCCAATCACCATGGAAGAAAGCTAACTTATCTCGAAAAGGGAAAGGTAGGAGTGAATCTTTCATGGCTCTCTTAGATAGGATGTGAAAGAGATCTTAAAGCAAGTTTAACTAGAAAGTGGAGTGGTTCGAAGAAAAATTCTTCCATTGAAAAGTGTAAAAACTGCATGTAGTATCTGTGTATTTTTTATATGGAGCTTTTTATTTTTTTGCACTTTTTGACGACCTGGGGTGATTAAATACGTACGGTGGTTTTTTAGCCTAATTTTAATGTAATACTCTTATAACTATTTGTTCCTAAGGCCCCCATAATTTGTGCCCCTATTTCAGTTCAGTAAAAAAAGTACCTATTCAAAAAAATAAAGGGGCATACTAATTTAAACCGAGCTTTCATATAATAGAATAAATAGATAGATACCTTGAAAATCTTCTACACCTCCTTCTCGAAATCATTGCTATAAATTACCAAACTAGAGCAAGCAACATCTTCTATGATCCACACATCAAATAAAAGGCAAAAACATAGTAGTAGGTTCATCTAAAATGACATTAAATAGGTAGATTCATTAGGCTTAAATGTTGGAAACAAAATTGAAAAAAAAATCCACAAAAAATTTAAAAAAAACATACGATTTTTAATAGTACATCGACTAATTGATTTTTGGTTTTTTGAATCCATTCTATTCTATTAGTCGTGTGTTTTAAGGAAAAATATATTTAATGTCTATGCTATTACTATAGAACCTATATCACCGAACTGAATTATTTATTTGGCCGAGTCGCGTAATTTGTTGCTTTCTTTAAGACATTTCACCATTCTGCTCAAAGTCGTGCATGTAGACTATATGTAGCATCATCTTTGAAATAAAACAGCTGAACTCATTTTTCCCCAAACCTCTAGACCAAGTTTGTGATCGGAATTTGCATACTCGGATGACTGAAATATTGCTTCTTTTCTCTTCTTTGGAATAGGGAACGACAAATAAGAGAAATGATAGAGAGAAAGTTGTATGTTATACTTTTTTGTTTTGTCTATTCATCAATTAAATAGACGGAAATCTGGAAGAGCTTTACTGTTTTAGTGTGAGAAAATATAGGAGCATTGAAAACATTTTTACCTTTATTAGTGAACAACTAATCTAAAACAAATGTAGATGTTTATAAAACATCCCAAAATTGATGGGACTTAACTGACCGTTTTATTAATTTGAACTAAACGTATAAAACGTTTTGTAAATTTGTACCAAAAATTAATGTTATACAACATTTTATGACCATTTGAAAATTAAATGGGCATATTCAAACATTGTATTAATTTGTACCAAAAGCATGAAACATACGTCTCAATAATCCTTATGGTGTAGGACTCAAATAGTAAATGCACTTATTCAAATTCTTTTATTAATTTTTAAACAATTCAATGCTATAAAACATTTTATGATCCTTTATAAAAACTTAAATGTGCTTATTTAAATGTTTTATTAATTTATATTAAAGGTATAAAATTCTTCTCTCAATAATCTCTATGTGTGGAACTCAAACAATAAATGCACTTATTCAAACCTTTATTATTAGTTTTATAAACATTTCAAACAATTCCAATAATCCCCCACTTGAATTTTCTAAAAATATTTTTCGAGCAATTTCCAAAAAAAAATTCACATCAACAAAGGTATCTTTGATTTAAACATTTGCTTTATGGGTAATATTCAGCTAGAGTAACTTACAGTCTTGAAATCTATCTCTGACATCAAACCACATACAATCTTTCTAGGGTGCAATCTAAAACCTCATACATTTATAGTCATATATGCCTATCCCATTATAGTGAACGTTGTACGAATTTATGCCCAAAAACTCTATAGGAAACGACGTCATTTTCACATTAACATAGGTGAGTCTATCACGGACACAACTATAGCATGGCACTTCGCTCCATATGGAGTATATAACTCTTTATAGAACTCATTAAGAGTTGTTATCAACTCATCCTTCTATCACTTCAGTAATACATGCTTCTATAGCATTTTCAACGCATATCACTGTATAACTTGTTATTACCCATTGAACCTAGTGCTAAGGATCGTCCTTCATGAGGTTAGGTTTCTGTCATGAATGGCTCCTCATTCTAAGGGCAATAGTCTCATTCTTTTTGATATTGTAAGCACATTCTCTCCATCCAATCCTTTCATCAAATGATCCGTCAATTTATTATTAATGTGTACATGATCCACTATAACAAATTGTAGAGAGATGTACTCTCTTACAGTACTGTGATTATGATGAATTTGTCGTCTCTTACCATTAGAATAACGATTCCCAACTTTTGCAATAGCTGCGGTACTATTGTAATGAATCAACACAGATGGTATCGGTTTTTCCCATATAGGGATCTGAGATAACATATTTCCCAGTTATTCTTCTTCTTCATTAGCTATGGTCAGTGCTATCTTCTTAAACTCCATAGTGGATTAAGCTAAAATAGTTTGTTTCTTAGATTATCTAGAAACGGCTCCACCTACTATACTAAAAAAACATCTGTTATACTCCATATGTGCTAGTCATCGTAGGTTAAGAAGATGGGAAGCCTTCATGACATAAGCATAAGAGCTATCAAGAAGAGTTCTATAAAGTCATTGTGTAATGTTCTCAAATGTTGAAGCAGGGCTATCGAGAAGAGTTCTACAAAGTAATTGTGTGATGTTCTCAAACGTTGAAGCAGAAGAGTTCTATAAAGCCATCGCATAACATCCTTAAGTATTAAAACAGAGCTACTGAAAAGAGGTCCATAAGGCCACCATGTAATATGTTGGGTGTTAGAGCAAGACTATTGTGAAAAGTACCACAAAGAAATCGTGAAGAGTCCCATATGAGCTATCATGAGGAGTTTATAGAGCAATTTATCATATGCTTCTATATGATAAATTTAAGTATGAAAGAATAGAGCCATCATGATAGTTCTTTAATCGGATGCTTGATAAGGTAAAGGAACCATCGTGAGAAGTTCTATAAGGCCTTCACGCATACCATACTCCAATTGATAAACCACACCATCATGAGAAGTTCCCTCATGTTACCACATGCAATCTTCAAATGATAAGTTAAGGCTATCATGAGGAGTTCAATGAAGCCATCGCATGAAATTAGAGGAGCTCCAACATGCTATTGAGTGCAATTCTAAAATGGGTGATTTAAGCTATCGTGTAGGGTTTCAAGGAACTATCGCATGTTATCTTGGAACAACATATTAGAGCTATCACAGAAGGTTTCCAAGACATTATCATACTCAAATCACAAACTAAAATCCATCAAGTAACCATTGTGCCACCTATCAATTGATTATATGCCATGTAGACTAATCAAAACCATCTACTAGTGCCATGTGTCAAGAATTCAGCGGCCCAAATTCTCTATAGAGGGGTAACCTGTAAAATAAGGGGTCGAATTTCTTAAGTGCTCCTTCTTCTTCATTTTTATTTTTCTCCAACTTTGTAGAGTGAGCTTTGAATTAGAAATTCGTAGCAGTTAGGAAAAATTATAATTGAGAATTTTATAATAAAGGACTTCAATTTGGTGTAAATTGCATAGTTACTCCCATTGAATATATGATAACTTGTTATTATCGATTCTACTATAATTATGACCATGGTTTACCTTCACATGCCTTGTATCCTAACATTTTTGGTGTGTATATTGAGATTTGAATTCAACGATCACTCTCACTCACTCTTTCCATAAAGAAAAACCAAGCCCATTTGATTTCTAACTACGGCAATCAGGCCTCAACAAGGATCTTCCAAACCACATCCAAACTGTTTACCCTATCTACTAAGCAAACAACAATTTAGTGAAGGAAAAGTGTTAATTTTGGGTGGTCTGTCGCTTTGAACATTGGAGGAAAAGAAAAGGATTGCTCAATATAACCAAAGTAAACGGAGTTTAAACCCCTTCCATATTGCAGAAAAGTCAATCTTTGCCTTAGCCAATAAGCTAAGATCAAAAAGCTAAACCAAAAAATTAAGATAATTTAAAGTTTGAAAAGAGCTCGTTTTCTCAGATCAAGCAAAACATTCAACTTCAAGCATGAGGCACAATCTTTGAAACTGAGATAAATCATGATTTTGAAAATTTCTCTCAGAAATGAAATAAAATTATGAAGTTAGAATCTCTATTAAGGAAACTGACATTATAAGGTCATAAAATGCAAAGCTCCCATAAAAAGGTATAGAAAGGAGAAAAGGAATCCCACAGCAAGTGGGCCATGAGGAAAAATTGTTACAACACTCCTCGTTTCTCAGGAGGAAGTGTACTACCTTACTAAGGATAGGTTAAACTATTGGGTTTCTAAGAAAGCTCCAAAGAAAGTAGAAAGATATAATAGAGGGATATACTATCATTATCACAAAGCAAATGGCCATTCACATTAGTGATTGCCGAGCTCTTTCTAGGGTCATCGAGTATTATGTAAGGAAAGGAGAACTATATGAGTTTTTAGGACCTTGATGTTTAAGGAATTAGTGAAAAAGAAGGAAAAGCCATGTCTAAAGGATAGAAGTAACCGAAAATTTTACTTTCAAAACCAAAAGAGGCATTAATAGATCTTTTAAAAGCCTTTGGTCCCGCCATTGGGCCTGACCATAGTATCAATCTAAGAGAGATGGTTGAAAAGCCTTCAGTCACACCTTTTGGCCTAGCCGAAGCACCCATTTCAAAGAGTGATGGTCAATTAAGCCTTTGTTCCTGCCGTCGGGCTTGGTCAAAGCATCTATCCAAGGGAGATGGTCGAAAAGCCTTCAGTCCCTCTTTTGGGCCTGGTTGAAGCACCCATCCAAAAAGTGACGGCCAATTAAGTCTTTAGTCTCATCGTCGGGCCAGGCCAAAGCAACTATCCAGGGAGATGGTCGAAAAGCCTTCAGTCCATCCTTTGGGCCTGGCTAAAGCACTGATCCAAATAGTGATAGTCAATTAAGCCTTTGGTCCCACGGTCAGGCCTGGCCAAAGCACCCATCTAATGAAGATGGTCAAAAAGCCTTAAGTCCCGCCTTCGGGCTAGATAAAGCATCCATCCGAAGAGCGGTGGTCAATTAAGCTTCTGGTCCTGCCTTCGAACATGGCCAAAGTATGCACCTAAAAGGAGTAAACGAGAAAGCATGATTACACAGCAAGTCTCTACGCATCGTTCAAAGGGTTCAATGATCAACTACTCAAAGTTAGCTTAAAGCAATCCAAAATCAAGGGGATCATGATAATAAACTAAAGGAAGTGTCTCAAAACAATACACCACCAAAGTCATGTATGCAAAAAGGGATGTTTATTTCACTTATTAACATACTTATACTAAGAGAAAAACACAATATAATTTATATTGATAACATAACTATTTTTAGCACGACGATCTCTTTTATAATAAGTTAATTGTTCCTTGACATTTACGGTCCCGGAGGATAAGGGATTGGGTGATGTTATAGATGAGCTCTTTCCCTTTTCCCTCCATGTCTAAGGTACATAAATATTGTTCGCTAGACAAACAGGCTTCTTTATACAAAATTTTTGGCCTCCCAATTTCTTTCAAAGCTTTGGAACATCCATATTGGAAAAAAATGATGATAATTACAAATGACTGCCTTCCTTAATCTGCTATCCCTCTCCATGCCTAAAAATTTGAAATCCATCTTCAAGTTAAAAGCAACTATAACTTCGATTAAGTAATCAACAAGAGAATCAAGTTAGGAAAGGCCAGTGGAATAAAACTGCATTAATTCCAATTGATCTTCGAGTTATTTTACTTCATTCATAAGGGATTTTAGTGTAGAGGAAAGACAAATAATGTGTTGTAAGGCAACTAGGAGGTATTTCTTGAGTTTTCTCTCCTTATGATTAATAACATTGGGAGAACCAACATGGTCAATTTAAGCTAGTAAAGCCTTTTCATAAGTCATGTTTGTGCTTTTTTAAGTTGAGAAATTTTATAATTCATCCCACTATTGTTTTCAAGACCCTTGATCTTCATTGTTATTCCGTTCCTTTTGCACTCTAGCATCTCAATTCCATGCCTTTACGATGAGAGTGCTTTGATAAATTTCTTATTCCACTTATCTTTGACCTTTTGAATGCACTCTAGTTTAAAGGCTCTACTTAGCCTTGCAAGTTCTCCTGATTTATCTACTTGAGAAGAATCAGGTGTACCGTAGCCAAAGACAGAATGCCCACGAGACAAGAGGTGGTGATTTCCTTTTTAAAGAGTCAACAGGAGAGGGAGCAGACATCCCTTCTTCGTCTTTAGTCAGTATCGATTTGTAAATTTGGCATTCAGTTTTGTACTTTATCACTTCAACCTCCAAATCAAAGACACATCGATTTAAATAATCAATCTACGTATTAAATTCCAACTCCCGCTGGGAATCTATACATAAGCAGAGCCTTTCATTCAACGCAGCAATTTTACATTCTTATGCAAAACTTTCTTCTCAAGATCTTTTACTGTTTCTTGAGATTATTTCATTTTCACCTTAATGTATTTCTCATACTACTTGTTCACTTCTTCACTGTCTATTGTCGTAGAACCGAAAATGAAATGAGAGGGTCGTTCTTTCAATGTTATCATCAATTTAGTGTGAATTTATTCAAGGCGTTGATTGCGATCGTGAGTGTAATGATCCGGAATTTTCGATCCAGAAAATTCCAGATAGTTAGGAAAGAAGAAAAGAGAAAGGAAAAGAAAACAGAAACAAGTCACAGAAAGCTCACATTCATAGCGGATCAAAGTATAATATCACATAAAATAACAGTTTACAAAACAAAACTGTATCAGTCAATTACATTTTAATACATCAGAGATACAATATTTATACAATCTTTGAACAGTTAAAATAACTTGTCCCCAATAAATAACAATATAGCAACTGTATACACTCCATACGTTCCTGCCATCTATCTCACCTCCTAAGCTCCAGAATGTCGTTACTTGAAAATCTACAATACTCGGTCTGACCCGAGCATTATATCAAAGTAACACCCGGGTCAGGCTGAAAACCAGCGTGAGTAAAGCCATCTAACATGATTGACAAATGCATACAACTTATATATATAACCCGGGTAACTTGTATCAATTACAAATTCACAAATTGTATAGACATTATTATTTCACTCACAAATTTCTAAGTACAAAAACTTAGATTAAATAGTCCAATATGCTTAAATCATTCCATTCCAGCTTATTGATTTCACATATCAATCTATAAAGAATCGAAGTGGTTTAAGGTATTTACTAATACCCGACTCCGGTCTCTTCGAATCCAATGTAACCAAAACCCAGGTTATTCAATTAAATACAATTCAACTTAAATTACCGGACAACACTTTTACACAGCAATCCATAATTGATAGATAATCACATTATCACCGTCCATCCAATATATCATATCACAAAGCAATTCATATCAGAGATATCAATCAATCCAAAGCACTTATCATCATTCAATCATTCATAAGCAAGATTGATCACTTCCAAAATTAATTTAATTTATCTCTAATTAAATTAATTACTAATCTTTAATCTCTTAGATTACCTTTACTTAACATTAATTAATTACCAATCAATTAATTAATCATCCTTTAACCATCTATCTTAATTAATCACCCTTGATTAATTATCCTTTAATTATATTAAGTAATTTACTTTTAATTAATTACCCAAATTAATCAACCTTCACCCATCACATTAAATAATCCCTTAATTACTCTTATAAAGTAATTAACAATAATTTATTACATTAATCCTTAATTAACTAACCCAATTAATAAAATTAATTACATTAATTAATTATATTAGTTAATTAAATGATTATACTTTAGTTACTTTTATAAATAAAAATTAATTAATTAAGATAAACCGTTAACCTTAATTAAACACTTATCATTTATATTTATTTTAAATAGATGCTTGAAAAAAAACAATTCACACATAACATTTGAGAACTCTTTGATTTATTAAATTTAATATTCTTAAAATCACATCTTAATTACTTCATTTAATCCTATTGGAAAGGCATCTTAGAAATTTATTCACATAATTACACTAACATATTATTACTTAAAACAAAACAAATCTTAAACATTTTAAATCCTAACTTGTTAAACACTTTTATTATTATAAAACTTTATATATTTGTAAAACCTGGTTACAAAATCACTACCCGAGCCAACACACAAAATTCCCGATCCCAACTTCGACTCACACACGACAACCCAACACTTCGAGACGATCCCTACTCGTCTTCGAGAGACACAGCCTTCAACCCGATGCCACAACCAACCTGACACAAATGTGCACCGTGCACGTGCACAGGTCAACGGCGACCCTTTGGTCACCAGCACATCGACGACAGTCCCCTTTTACTATCTGTCCACCCAGATTTCCAAATCGATCACGAAATCAAATTCGAACTCGATCGAACCAAAACTGGAATCAAACCCAATCCACTAAACTCCTCGCCGACGACGAATTCCACCACCAAAAAATTCTCCCATCCTTCCAGAGCTGCTCCACAACACGACGCCACGATTCCCCCACGTGCGATCCATTCCGGCCTTCCCACGGTGATGACAATGCCTCGAATACGCCAAAAACCCAAACTGCTTGCTAACCCTAACTCGACTCCGACGAGCCGCCCCGACCATCGAGAAAAACTCTAACCATTTTTTCCAATATCCCCATGCTCCATTCTATCTCCAGCGAACATCATGACAACAATCACCTCACAGATTGTCGAAAATCACCGAAACTCCAAATCCTGATCAACTCAAGATATTTCACTAAATATAATGCTAAAATCACGATTTCTACTTCTAAATTCATCATTTACTAATACGAATTCATTCAGATAATCAAAACATGGAATTAAGATGATTGATTTTCGACTTATATTTGATTACTACTGTTATTTCTTATTTTCAAACTAATTACTTAATATATATATACACTTAAAACTATTTTAAAATTTGATGATACATTGTTGCAGACATTTTCTCTTTTATGATCATGGCTTGAATATATTTAGATAAGAAGATATGAATTTTTATCATGATCTTAAGTCTGTGTAAACAACAGAGGCCAGTATCTAAACACATAGGCATGCTCACAATATACAGAGCATTTTCAACTACATAGCAGTTTTTTTTTTTAAAAAACATCCATGTAGATCATAATATCACTTCACAAGTTTACTAAATGCAACAAGTATTCAACTAGATTTAAACTTTGAGAAGTTCTGTTTACTCACCTGAAATTTATAAACAGAGAATGGCTTTAAATTTTTATTTGGAACCACACTGTTTTGATTTGAAACAGAGTTGATATTGGAATGATCTGATGTTTGAAACTTTCTTTGATTTTGATGACGTTGAACTCTGATCTTTGCACTGCTTATTGTTTTGGAGTTGAATTATATCTTGGTTCTTGAATTTGTTTTTGACTTCCAAGCTAAAGCTTTTTCTTTCCAGGTTCAAAATTTGGGAAAGTTTGTTTTGATTGAGTTTTTTTGTAAGAAAAATAGAGATGAGAAAATATAAATCCTTTAGAAAATAATTTGACACTTGTACAATCCATGCAACATGGTTTACATTTGTTAAGGCTTTTAATAAAACACTTACACTTGTTAATTGATATATTAAATATCTAATAGTTGTAATTTTGCATAAGAAAATGTTTATTATTTTCTTTTGTTTATGTATTATCTATATGTGTTATGTTTTTATGCAAGTATTTAACTTACATTTTTTATATGCATGTGTTAATATATTCTTTATAAATATTTATAAAATATTTCCAATTTGATTTTAGATTTATAAATGTCTAAAGTGTATAAATATTTAAACTTCTTCTTCTTTGTTTATCTTTTATAAAATCCTTTAAAGAGAATGTTATGAAAGAAATCATATAAATATATATATTATTTTAAATTAAATTTTTTAAAATGTATATAATTTTAATTTTAATTTCAAATTCTCTTTTAAAAATACTTATATATATATATATATGTTCAAATTAATACCAATTTTATTTATCTAGGGAAAAGAGTAAATCTTATATTGTTATAAATGATTTTTACATCGTTTAATTACCTAGAAATTTCTAGGGTATCACATTCCTCCCCCCTTTGAATCTTTTCGTCCTCAAAAACGAACGAAACCAGAATTTATTAAAAAGCTTAAAATCAGATAAATTTTCTTTGATCATTTTTAAAACACTTTTAAAATCTACATAATATTATCAAAATAGTTTTTGTAAAAATACCTTTATAACCTGAAGTCTTAACAAGTCCATCCTCGTTCTCACAGAAATTCAGTCATACCTTGATCAGGCGTAGGACTAAAAATCTATAAGTATTTGGTAAACCCGTTTCAACACCCAGTGAAAATACTTAGAAAAATAATTTTATTGAAAATATAGAAAACATTTTAAAAATAGAGGAAACATCTTTGGTGAGAATGCTTTAGAAATCATCACCCCCATCCACGGTCGTGGTTAACCCGATGGTTACGTTGTCGTCCCGGCAAAATCCATAGATAACTGTAGGCCTCCGCGCCCCTCGATTACGCCATGGAACCCCCTACAGATCGAAGCTACAACCGGGGTTACATTGCTATCATAGAAAAAACTCATATAACTGTAGGCATCAGCGCCCTCGAATTTCGCTGCCAAAATAATGAAACTTCTCCACTCCCACATAGGTCGCAGACTACATCAGTCAAGTCCCAATGTAGCCTTAGGCTCTCACGGCCTCTCGACTTTCGTTATGTCTTCATAGGTCGCAGTCTAACAATGTTACGTTGTCATCCTGGCAAAATCAAACGTAGACCGTTGGCTCTCAACACCACACACGACTTCCGCTATGGTCCGCAGTAGATCGCAGTGACATCGAGCTACACTGTTGTCACAGCATAACCCAATGTCTCTGTAGGCATCTACGCCCTCGACTTTCGCTACCCTATACATAATCCTCAGGAACTAGTTTGTCCGAACTCCTCACAGGATCAACTTTAGAACCACCCCTTAGGGTTCAAGGCAGTACCACCCTATGGCACTCCTGAGAAGTTCATTCCAAGGGAGCGCCTTTATCTCCAGAGCCATTTTCAAAACACTTTATACTATACACATATAGTATCTTCCAAATCATACACCTAGTATTAATCCCATATGAATCTCCATTCTCAAAATCGATTATCCCAAAATCGATAATTCTCAAACTAGGCTTTCCAAATTCTAATATTGATTTTATCCAAAAATCGAAAGCCTTTCCGAAATCCATAGGTTCCAAAAACCTTTCCTCCAAAATCACTCTCATAAGATCCATTATATAAATATATATATATAACCTTGAAAAATATTTGGATCATTTCAAACTTGTATAAAACCCCTTTTATACTTCAAATATTTTCAAAACCCTTTTCTTCTGGCTATTTATCTTATATAACAAAAATATATAACTTTGTTTATGCCAAATCAAATATTCAAATTTGATTACTCTATAAAGTCACCTACCAGTTTACTAACTTCCATAAAGTAAATTTTTACCATAGAAATACCCAATTTCCACTTTACTTCATTATATATTTCATAAAATATATCTTTCATTTCAAAACCATTTCACATTTCTTATCCACAAATTCCCAGTATCAATTTCATTCAAATCCGTATGATGTACACATATCGTCTGTACACTATATCAATCTGATCGCTCACTCGATCACACAATTTCACTTCTGAACTAGTATCGTCCACCCAACTTTCTAGTGCGGACTCAGATCTGGTTTCTTGATCAGAAACCGTCATTGTCCTTGCATAGCCATTACTATGATAGAGAATATCCAGAACCAATCAACAATCCATATCCAGGTTTGCCGTCGAAAATCGAGTGAAAAATCCCAACTCAGATCGATATATTATCCCGAAATTCTGTGCTCGAATCTGGATCAAATCACTATGCGAATAGAATAATATATGTACATCCTACGTATTTATCTTCAGTGATTATAGTTAATCAATTCCCTTTCTATTAACATTCATTTATGATTCTATTCACTTATTGATAGTTGCTTCAATCCTTATTTGGATTATCACTTCCATTCTTATCTCAATTGGTAACAAATCATAAACAGTTTAAACTCTGTCCAGCTTAAATTTAGAAAATAGCTTGAAAAGTTTAAATAGATAAATAGTTGAAAAATAGTTATAAAATAGTTAAGTAATTGTAAAATAATTGAAAAATAGTTAAATAGTTATAGAATATTTAGGTAATTGCAAAATAGTAGTAAAATAGTTATTAGTTATAAAGTAGTTGGAAGAATAGTAATTAGCTTATAAAATAGTTGAAAATTAGTTTAATATTTCCAAAGTAGTTATAAAATAAGTATAAGATAGTTTTTGGGTTTTAAAAAGAAAAGTTGTATAGTAAATAGATAAGAAAATTAGTTTATATTAAAACATTTTATTTGGAAAAATAGTTCAGAGCCAAACTGCTCACCTCAATTCTCCATTTCCAAACAATTGCCAATTTCCAATTTAAATTTCCATTCTCATTTAAATTGACTCAATTCCAATTTATATAACTTCAATTTCCATTGAAATTGATTTAATCCCAATTCAAGTTGAATTAAACTCAATTTCTTTCAAATCAAATTCCATTTGATTCTAAACCTATTCAACTTTAATTACAATTCCAAATTATTCAAATCAATTTGGACTAATTTCAAATTGAACCCACTTCAATTTCAAATCATTTCAATTTCTGTTTGAATTAATCCCAATTCCCATTTGAATTTGAACATATTCAACATCTATTTCATTCCAAATTCATCCAATTCAAATTTTCCATTTGAATTTCGAATTTATCCATCTTCAATCACAATTTTAATTAATTCAAATCAAATTCAATTTGAATTAGTTCTATTCTAATTTCAACTTGAAACCATCTCGAATTATATAAATTCGAGTTATATTTTCAAATGCTGGTTTAACCTCTTAAACCAAATTAACCTTTATTTTTAAAGTCTTTGAACAATTTAATTCTTAGTCCAAATTTCACATATTCCATTTTAAATTACCCTTTAGTTCTTCATAAACTTATTTCTAAGTTCAAGTAAAAATTCAAATCCCCTTTTAAACAATTTAATCCTTGAAATCCAATTTATTACCCAATTTCAATTTTGAAACCAATCCTTAACAATTTAAATTTCCAAGTTCCTTTTGAACATTTAAATCTTAAATTCAAGGTGCTTTTATTTTCCATTTATATCAGCAATGGATATACATATTATTCCAATCCTTTTCTTAATTCAATTTCAAAATTATTAATAATAACAGGATGATATTAGGATAAATAAACATCCAATTTATTTAAAACACTCGTCATCCACTACCCATTCCTAGACCTCAACCCTGTTTGAGATCATATATACTCCCTATGAAATCAACCCATTTAACTTAAATCTCAATTTCATCATGAAATCTTCAATTCACGTTGTTCCCTTCCTTTAAGTTAAATTTAATTAAATCACATTATCCTTACCCAAATTTGAATTCCCGCTTCAAATTTCAAAATTCTTTCCCTCTTATAAGTTCAAAACTTATATCACTTTGGGTTTTTACATCACACTTCAGGGAAAATCAAAACTCAACACCTTAGAGTTTATTTCAAATTATCTTTGATATCATATATATCCATCATTTACACATATTTATTTCCTTTACACACCAAGTTATCCTTAAATTTTAAACCACCTTTGGTTTTTAATTTAAAACAAATTCCTTTAAAAATTTCCAAACATTTCTTATTCTAAAATAAGACTATATTCAAAATAGTCTGAATTATATTATTTGTTATTTCCTTTAACACTTTGAAACAATTCAATTGTTTCTAGACATAGGTTTTAAAACTTCATAATTTAAAACCTACTTCAATTTAGAAGTTATACTCATCTTAAAGTTTACTTCATTTGGCTTACTTATTAACAAATATATCATTATTAAACACAATAACTATTTATGATAATACCCAAGATTATCATATCTGGATACCAATTCCTTTTTATCTTATTCTTACTTCTATAAATTCAAGATTTTAATTTCTGTTTGAATCCAGTTCAAACTTGTCTTTATTAAATTTCAATTTGGTTGTATTTCTATTACCACTTAATTTAATTCCAATGGTTTAACAACCAATTACCTTAATATTTATTAGAAATAAATATTGCTTTATATATCAAAATATGTTCTTATATAAAAATCATTTACTTTTAAAACCATTATATAAGAAAATAACAAGTACGTTCTCTCATATGTATATTACACTCAACTCATTCTAGGGTACTATTGACCCTATTCTTAATGAGTATACCCACCAGAGCCAAGATTCGCGCTTAACCTTCAGCTCTGATACCAAATGTAACGACCCGGAATTTTCGATCCAGAAAATTCCAGATAGTTAGGAAAGAAGAAAAGAGAAAGGAAAAAAGAAAACAGAAACAAGTCACAGAAATCTCACATTCGCAGCGGATCAAAATATAATATCACATAAAATAACAGTTTACAAAACAAAATTGTATCAGTCAATTACATTTTAATACATCAAAGATACAATATTTATACAATCTCTGGACAGTTAAAAGAACTTGTCCCCAATAAATAACAACATAGCAGCTGTATACACTCCATACGTTCCTGCCATCCATCTCACCTCCTGAGCTCCAGAATGTCCTTACCTGAAAATCTATAATACTCGGTCTGACCCGAGCATTACATCAAAGTAACACCCGGGTCAGGCTGGAAACCAGCGTGAGTAAACTCATCTAACATGATTGATAAATGCATACAACTTATATATTTATATATAACCCGGGTAACTTGTATCAATTACAAATTCACAAATTGTCATAGACATTACTTATTTCACTCACAAATTTCTAAGTACCAAAATTTAGATTAAATAGTCCAATTTGCTTAAATTATTCCATTCCAGCTTATTGATTTCACATATAAATCTATAAAGAATCGAAGTGGTTTCGGGTATTTACTAATGCCCGACTCCAGTCTCTTCGAATCCAATGTCACCTAAACCCAAGTTATTCAATTAAATACAATTCAACTTAAATTACTGGATAACACTTTTACACAGCAATCCATAATTGATAGATAATCACATTATCACTGTCCATCCAACATATCATATCACAAAGCAATTCATATCAGAGATATCAACCAATCCAAAGCACTTATCATCATTCAATCATTCATAAGCAAGATTGATCACTTCCAAAATTAATTTAATTTATCTATAATTAAATTAATTACTAATCTTTAATCTCTTAGATTACCTTTACTTAACATTAATTAATTACCAATCAATTAATTAATCATCCTTTAACCACCCATCTTAATTAATCACCCTTGATTAATTATATTAAGTAATTGACTCTTAATTAGTTACCCAAATTAATCAAACTTCACACATCACATTAAGTAATCCCTTAATTACTCTTATAAAGTAATTAACAATGATTTATTACATTAATCCTTAATTAACTAACCCAATAAATAAAATTAATTACATTAATTAATCATCTTAGTTAACTAAATGATTATACTCTAATTACTTTTATAAATAAAAATTAATTAATTAAGATAAACCATTAACCTTGATTAAACACTTATCATTTATATTTATTTAAAATAGATGCTTGAAAAAAAACAATTCATACATAACATTTGAGAACTCTTTGATTTATTAAAGTTAATATTCTTAAAATCACATCTTAATTACTTCATTTAATCATATTGGAAATGCATCTTAGAAATTTATTCACATAATTACCCAAACATATTATTACTTAAAATAAAACAAATCTTAAACAATTTAAATCCTAACTTGTTTAACACATTTACCATATAAAAATTTATATATTCTTAAAACCTGGTTACAAGATCACTACCCGAGCCAACATACAAAATTCCCGAGCCCAACTTCGACTCACACGCGACCACCCTACACTTCGAGACGATCCCTACTCGTCTTCGAGGCACACATCCTTCAACCCGATGCCACAACCAACCTGACACAAACGTGCACGTGCATAGGTCAACGGTGACCCTTTGGTCACCGCCGCCATCACCAGCACATCGACGACAGTCCCCATTTACTATCTGTCCACTCAGATTTCCAAATCGATCACGAAATCAAATTCGAACTCGATCAAACCAAAATTGGAACCAAACCCAATCCACTAAACTCCTCGCCGACGACGAACTTCACCACCTGAAAATTCGCCCATCCTTCCAGAGCTGCTCCACAACACGATGCCACAATTCCCCTACGTGCGATCCATTCCGGCCTTCCCACGGCGATGCCAATGCCTCGAATACGTCGACAACCCAAACTGCTTGTTAAACCCTAACTCGGCTCCGACGAGACGCCCCGACCATCGAGAAAAACTCTAACCATTTTCCCAATATCCTCATACTTCATTCTATCTCCAGCGATCATCATGACGACAATCACCTCACAGATTGTCGGAAATCACCGAAACTCCAAATCCTGATCAACTCAAGATGTTTCACTAAATATAATGCTAAAAATCATGATTTCTACATCTAAATTCATCATTTACTAATACGAATTCATTCATATAATCAAAACATGGAATTAAGAAGATTGACTTTCGACTTATATTTAATTACTACTGTTATTTCTTATTTTCAAACTAATTATTTAATATATATACTTAAAACTATTTTAAAATTTGACGATACATTGTTGTAGACATTTTCTCTTTATAATCATGGTTTGAATATATTTAGATAAGAAGATATGAATTTTTATCACGATCTTAAGTCTGTGTAAACAACAGAGGCCAGTATCTAAACACACAGACATGCTCACAATATACAGAGCATTTTTAACTACATACCATTTTTTTTTATATAAAAAAACATCCATGCTGATCATAATATCACTTCACAAGTTCACCACATGCAATAAGTATTCAACTAGATTTAAACTTTGAGAAGTTCCGTTTACTCGCCTGCAATTTATAAACAGAGAATGGCTTTAAATTTCTATTTGGAACCACACTGTTTTGATTTGAAACAAAGTTGATATTGGAATGATCTGATGTTTAAACTTGCTTTGATTTTGATGACGTTAAACTCTGATCTTTGCACTGCTTATTGTTTTGGAGTTGAATTAGATCTTGGTTCTTGCATTCGTTTCTGACTTCCAGGCTAATGGTTTTCTTTCCAGGTCGAAAATTTTGGAAAGTTTGTTCATGATTGAGTTTTTTTAAGAAAAATAGAGATGAGCAAATATACATCCTTTAGAAAATAATTTGACACTTGTACAATCCATGCTAAATGGTTTACATTTGTTAAGGCTTTTAATAAAACACTTACACTTGTTAATTGATATATAAATATCTAATACTTGTAATTTTGCATAAGAAAATGTTTATTATTTTCTTTTGTTTATGTATTATCTATATGTGTTATGTTTTTATGCAAGTATTTAACTTACATTTGTTATATGCACGTGTTAATATATTCTTTATAAATATTTATAAAATATTTCCAATTTGATTTTATATTTATAAATGTCTAAAGTGTATAAATATTTAAACTTCTTTATTTATCTTTTATAAAATCCTTTAAAGAGAATGTTATAAAACAAATCATATATATATTATTTTAAACTCAATTTATTTTTTAAAATGTTTATAATTTTAATTTCAAATTCAAATTCTCTTTTGAAAATACTTATATATATATGTGTGTGTGTTCAAATTAATACCAATTTTATTTATCTAGGGAAAAGAGTAAATCTTATATTGTTATAAATGATTTTTACATTGTTTAATTACCTAGAAATTCTAGGATATCACAATGAGCATTAATGGATAGAGGCAATCCTTTATCGTAAATTAGAAAATAAACAATAGCAAAAATTCCAATAAAGAGGGAAGAAAGATAACAAAGTTTCCATTAAGCGACAATTAATTTTTTCAAAGGAGACATTACATTTGAAAGATACAGCGACAATAGAAACTACAGCACAATTAATTTTTAGAATTAGATAGGACATCACGATTCTTCTAAAGAGTGGAGGGAGAAATAGGAAACATTGCATTGAAAGGAGCATCAGCACTAGAAGGAGTATTAACCGAAGGAAACATATGATGATCCCACTCTTTAAGAGGAACTAATTCCACTGCACAGTAACTTGACATAGTTAGTCCAGATTTCATAGAGAAATTGGTCCTTATAGCCACCCAAGAAATTGAAATTTAAGTTAGGAAATGGGTGTGCATCTGATGAAGATCACAAAAGAAGCAGTATTTTGTTAAGCGAGATTTGTTAAAAGGGAAATTTCTTCAAAAGTCCTTTTCAATCTGACGAATTTACTTAAGTTTCCTCTTGACATGGGAGATAATGAATAAACAGAAATTTATTTAGAAGTCTACATATGAATAGTGGATATATTAAAACACAAAGTCATAAAATTATTATAAGAATCGGCTTAACGACAAAACATAATTAGTTTACAACATCATAGAGGCTCATAAAAAATAGATTCTTTATAATATTCAGTAACAAATCTATCCTTATTAAATTTAACTGTTACCTGAAGGTTTGACCAGGCAACTAAGTACTCGGCATTTGCATACTATTCGGCATTTATGCACCGTTCGGCATCCAGATCGTTCGGCATTACAGAACGCTCAGCATTCAGGAACGTTCGGCATTTAGGAGCCTTCGGCATTAGAAAGCGCTCTGCTTCCAGAGTCGTTCAGCAAAAATGATTCGTTCGGCACTCAAGTTCGGTCGGCATCTATGGGACAGTCGGCATGCAAGAGCGTTCGGCATTAAGAGCCGTTCGGTATTGTATATCATTCGGCATCTATGGACGTTCGGCATGGCAGAGTCATTCGGCATTCCATACTGCTCGGCATCCAAACCTTGTTCGGCACATCACTTCGTTCGGCATAAATCTCATTCGACATTCGGGATCGATCGGCATCCAGAGTCGTTCGGCACAACACACTGGGTCGGTTCCAGAGTCGTTCGACACAAATACTTCGTTCGGCATTCAGAGTGTTCGGCATCACTTTGATGGGCATTAAGATATCGTTCGGCATCACTTCGACCGGCATGAAGATATCGTTCGGCATCACTTCGTTCGGCATGAGGATATCGTTCGGCATTCATGCCTTGTTCGGCATTTTGCCGTTCGACATCTATGGATCGGCACACAGAGATCACTCTTTTTGGGCCAAGCTACGTAGCAACCTGGCCCACCAGGGAAGTCTAACCCATCTTCGTCTATAAATAGAGAGACAGGGGCATAGTGAAAGGGACCTTTTTTGGAGAACACTGGGGAGACTCTGCCGCATTCAAGACTCATTCAAGACTTATCTTATTTGCTCAGCAATTGTAATCAAGTAGTTGAGATACGGATTGCATCTGTAATCGATTGTAGAGAAAAGCAATAAAGATTAACCTCAAAGTGGACGTAGGCAGTTACGCCGAACCACTATAAATTTGGTGTTCTTATTTTCTGCGTTTAATTCAGCATATTATCCTCTGTTTAACTTTACTTTCTTCATCAATCTCTCTACATAATCTCTCTTAAGGGTGTTAGTGACCAATTCTGGTGCTAACATTTTAGCGCTTTCATTGAGAATCGAATTCTCAGGATGATAGGATCTACTTTGTAACTACTGGATTAAAAAAATCCCCCGAAGGAGATCCAAATCATTCGCAAGGCATCTGTTGATTCTACTCAGAGTTACAACCGACAACTCTATCATGGGAAGACCGTGAACTAGATCGGCCTCTCACAACGTAGATGTCAATGAAACTACTAGTGTACAACAGATAGGACCTAGCAACCAACCTGCAACTCAAGGCGCAGGAACCTCCACCCAGAACCCAGCAGAGGTCGTTTCCCGAACAGAGTTCAATGACTTGATAAGAGAACTCAGGGAAAGTAGAAGGCAACTTGCTGAGCAGATCCAAGCCAATACTAATCTCATGACTCAGCTTGCCCAGCAGCAGCATCGGAATGCTGGAAGTAGCCCTGCTCCTTATTCTTCATCTGATAGTTCGACCTTAGCTGATGAACCTCCTAGATGTAAACCCCGCAAGACAAAAGCTATACAGGAAGGTGCAATTGATCGATTCGCCAAAGATCAGGCACGTTAGAGACCGGATGCCCGGATCATCAAGACCCAAATCAAGCTGGCCTTCAGGACGCACGTTTGACCAACCATCAATAGGCGGGACATCAACCCGCACGGTCCCGTGGAGCGGAACTCAACCTCCCACCTTCCATACAAACTCCAGATTTATCAGCCATGGTCAGGCAGTTGATGAGAGAGAACCAAGGCCTGACCAACGAATATTGGGGATTGTTCAGGAGTCGTACTCCCTTCACAGATGTTATCCTATAGGCTGAGTATCCCAAGAAATTCAATATGCCGACTATCCCAGCCTACGAAGGGAAGACTGACCCTAGGTAACACATGATGAGGTACGAATGGATGATGGATTCAGCAAGGGCAAATGACGCGACTAAGTGTAGGTGTTTCCCAATCACTCTGTCTAGAATCGCCACTATGTGGTTTACTCGGCTTCCTCCATAATCTATATCTAGCTTCGATGAGTTTGCGGTGAAGTTTGTTGAACAATTCAGGATACATGCTACCCGTCCAAAGGACGTAATGTCATTATCAAGCATAATCCAGGCTCCGGGAGAGTCTTTGAAAGCATACTTACAGAGGTTTCATATTGCCGCCACTGAAATTAGCAATCCTAATGACCACGCAATTTTGATGGCGGTAATGCGAGGTGTAGATCCAAACTCGGAGTTTGGAGATTGGTTGGCAGGAAAGACCCCAACTACATTGGAACGATTCTATTCCAAAGCTCATCAGTTCATACGGAGGGAGGAGGCTCGATGGACAAGACGAGATAAGGCACCAGGGCCTGTTCAGGAGACTGTAAAAAGTAACATCGCCGTGAAGCAGCCCGGCGATAGTTCGGGAAAAGTTCAAGTCAACGTCCAGAACAAGCCTGGGCAGTCCAAAGGATCCAGAGGTGGAAATCCCGGAAAGAAAAGAGAAGCAGGGAAATGGAAGCCAAGGATTCCGACCTACAACGAATACACCCCGCTGAATACTTCTCTTGAAAACATTTATCTATCTACTTGTAACACCTTTGAATACAGAAAGCCATGCCCAAAGGATTCCACTGAAGAACAGAAACGGACAGGGAAATACTGTCGCTTCCATGAGACCTATGGACACAATACTGAGGAGTGTAGACACCTCCATGATGCCATAGAAAAGTTGATCAGATAGAAAAAACTGCAGGAATTTATCAAAAACCCGTAAGATGGAAGGCAAGGAACGTCAGACCTCAGACGCGGGCCGGCTCCACGCCAACCAGAACAACCTGCTCGGACTATGGGTAGATTGACCATAAACACTATTGTCGGAGGACCTCATCATGCAGGCAAGAATTGGCAGGAGATGGAACGATATGATACCTCCTTGAGGCATGCGGATTATGAATGTTGTTCTAATGTGGAAGATGGAACCCCCCAAAACAACAACGCATGATGACTGACGATATAGTGTTTAGGAGTCAAGACGTAGACAAGGTGGAGGCTCCTACTATCGACCCGATGGTTATATCTACAACAATCGGGCCAGCTTACGTGAAAAGAATCTTGATTGATTGTGTAAGCTCTGTCAACATCATCTTCAAGACGGCTTATGACCAAATGAATATGGAAACGAAAGATTTGAAACCATGCAAAGCCCGTATCCACGGCTTTAACGGCGCTGCAATCGACGCGATGGGGTATATAGAGCTACCAGTTGAACTAGGGGAAGGTGAACGTAGGAGAGTGCGAGTCCTACCATTCATAGTAATGGATGTTGACTCTCCATACAATGTATTTTTGGGTCGCCTAGCCTTGGCAGAATTTAGGGTTGCTTTGGCCCCATGGTATTTGACATTAAAATTTTCGACAGACAAAGGAGTCGGTGTTGTACATGGAGATCAAGCGACCGGTCGCGCATGTTATGTGGCGGAACTGAGAGAAGCTCAGTGGAGAGATTAGGGAAAGGTTGCGGACAGCTCTGTCCGCATCCTAAAGACTGATGATTGACAAGTAGTGCCCGAGCCCTGGCTCGGGCAGCATTCTTGGATCCTTAGAGACATAGATCCGAGAGATGATGATGGGGAACCCAGGAAAACGAATGCAGCACCAGCTGAGCTAACGATCGACATCCCAATCAACCAAGATGACCCATCACAAGTTCTTAAGATTGGATCGCAACTCGACCCTTCAGTGGCCGAGGATCTTACTGATTTCCTCCGGGCAAATCTGGACGTTTTCGCTTGGACACACTCTGATATGTGTGGGATTTCTCCCACAATTGCGAGTCATATGTTGAACATAGACCCGAAACACGTTCCCGTAAAACAGAAAAGGAGAGGTATAGACCTGGAGAGGTCTGCGGCTCTCAAAGAGGAGGTTGAAAAACTCAAAGCCAATGGGTTCGTCCACGACGCCTTCTACCCTGAATGGGTGTCTAACCCAGTGCTAGTGAAAAAGGTGAATGGAAAGTGGAGAACTTATATTGATTACTCCGATCTGAATAAAGCATGCCCGAATGATAGTTTTCCTTTACCTAGAATCGACCAGCTCGTTGACTCTACCGCCGGACACGAATTATTGTCATTTATGGATGCATACTAAGGATACAATCAGATCCCGATGCACATTTCAGACCAAGAGCACACCAGTTTTGTCACAAATATGGGGCTATATTGCTATGTAGTAATGCCCTTTGGATTGGAAAATGTGGGAGCGACTTATTAACGTCTGGTGAATCGAATGTTTAAGGACCTGATTGGTAAAACGATGGAAGTCATGTGGATGACATGCTCGTGAAGTCACGGCAGTCAAGCGACCACATCCGAGACTTAGCGGAGATGTTTGATATACTCAGGCATTACGGAATGAAGATCAATCCTGTGAAGTGTTCATTTGGCGTAGCGTCGGGAAAGTATCTAGGTTTCATTGTGAATGCGCGAGGAATCGAAGCTAACCCGGAGAAAATTCAAGCTATTCGAGATATACAAGTGCCCAGAACCATAAAGCAGGTGCAAAGCTTGAATGGAAAAGTGGCTGCGCTGAGTTGATTCATATCCAAAGCTACAGACAAGTGTATTCCTTTCTTCGACATGATAAAGAAAGGAAAGAGAAATTTTGAGTGGACATCCCACTGTGAGGAAGCATTCTGAGCTCCGGTAAGGCACTTAGAAAGCCCCCTGGTGCTATCAAAACTGATTGACCATGAAATGCAGTATATATACTTGGCAGTATCCCAGCATGCTATCAGTACGGCTCTGGTTCGTGAAGAGGACCGAGTTCAAAAGCCAGTTTACTATGTTAGTAAACGTTCGACGCGGGCAGAAAGAAACTATCCCAAGATCGATAAATTAGCCTATTGCTTGGTGATTGCATCACGCAAGCTTCGCCCATATTTTCAGGCACACCCAATTAGTGTTTACATTGATCAACCCTTGCGTCAGATACTCCAACGACCGAAAACTTCTGGAAGAATGTTAAAATGGAATATCGAGCTAAGTCAGTTCGATATTACTTACCTATCGGAAAGGCCATACAGGGACAAGCGCTAGCAGATTTCATCGCTGAATTCACCATGATAGACGAATCAAACGGCCGCAATGTCATACCCCCCGTCCGATGGAAGATGTACACCGATGGGGCATCTAACGACCGTTGTTCAGGGGTTGGCATAGTTCTTGTAACTCCTGAAAACCGATCAGTTTGCTACCCTTTGAAGCTCGAATTCACAGCAACGAATAATGAAGCCGAGTATGAAGCGTCGATTTCTGGCTTAAGACTCGTCAAAGAATTGGGTATAAGATCGCTTGAAATCTTTTGCGACTCGCAACCGATGGTGTATCAAGTGCGTGGAGACTACCAAGCAAGGGGGCAGAGACTTGCCCCGTATTTGGCCCAAGTTCCGGAACTGCTAGCGAATCTCGAGTATTATGATATTGCACATGTTCTGCGTGAACAAAACAGAGCAGCTGATTCATTGGCAAAATTTGCAAGCACTGGCGATGCGTAGCAGATGGGATTGTTTCCCGTTGAAACCTTACACGTTCCGAGCATAAATATAATAGAGGTAGATTTCATGTTAGAAACAGAAATTGAGAAGGAGTCATGGATGACCCCATTCAAGCAGTACTTGTTACACGGGGCCGTGCCCGAAAGGGGCGAAAGACGACAAGTCATTCGTAAGGCTTCTCGTTATGTAATGCTGGATGGAATAATGTATCGGAGGGGATTCTCGACCCCATTGATCCGGTGCATTTCCCATGATGAGATAAAACGAGTCCTGACGGAAGTCCATGAAGGTGAATGTGGCGACCATATCGAGGGGCAGAGGTTAGCAAAGAAAATCCTGCGCTATGGATACTATTGGCCAATTGTAAATCGAGATGCCGCAGACTACGTAAGCAGATGTGACAAATGCCAGAAGTATGCGAAAATCCCAAGAGTTCCGCCGACGGAACTCACACAAATGGTTAGTCCTTGGCCGTTTGAAATGTGGGGAATCGACATAGTCGGTTCCTTACCTCTATCCAAAGGTGGTGCAAAATACGCGATAGTTACGGTCGATTACTTTACCAAGTGGGCAGAAGCATAACCTTTGGCCACTATCACCACCAAAAAGGTCATTAATTTCGTTGTACGAAATATTATATGCCGTTTTGGCCTTCCACGAACCATCGTCACAGACAACGGAACTCAGTTTGAAAGCAAAGAGTTCAGGGAATTTTGCCAAAAATACGGTATTGAGAAAAAGTTTGCAGCAGTTTCTCATCCGAAAGCTAATGGACAAGTGGAGGCTGTAAAAAAAAAATCAAATCCATATTGAAAAAACGTTTTGAAAAGGCTAGAGGCAAGTGGGTGGATGAGCTTCCGACGGCACTTTGGGCTTACAGAACCACCCACAAGTCTGCGACTGGCCACACTCCATTCGCATTAGCATATGGCATGGAAGCTGTCATACCCGTGGAACTTGAAGTTCCATCACATCGGGTAACTTATTATGACCCTGAGTCAAATCGAGATCTCTTGCTGGAATCATTGGACTTCATTGATGAAAAACGCGAAGAAGCTAATTTAAGAGCGGCCGCGTACAGGCACCGAGTTGCTCAATATTATAATGAAAAAGTCCGATCGAGAATCTTTGGCGTGGGTGATCTCGTTTTGAAATGAGTTTTCCCATTTCCATTACACATGAGCCCCGCATGGGAAGGCCCATACGTCATTGAACAGAAGCTTGGAGAAGGAACTTTCAAACTAGCGACCGTCGATGGTGCGACACTCCCCCGAGAATGGAATGGTAAACATTTGCGGCATTATTACACTTAGTTCATTTCTATTATATTTTAGTTGCATTTATTTCCAGCAAGTTTTTATTCCTAGTCTACGGCAAGTAAAAAGACTATTTAGCTTATTTGCATTAATAAAGGCTTGAAGCATTTCTTTTTTCCATGAATTGTCAATGCTCCTGTGTATGATGACGCTGTAACAAATGACTAAGAGATACATTACTCTGTCTGGCGTATGAACGGGTATAAACGATTCAAAATCTCCATGTCTCCGGAGTGCGGACTTGAGTACTCTAAATCCCCAGAGCGCAGACTCGAGTATAAACGACTCAAAATCTCCAAGTCCTCAGAGTGCGGACTGGAGTACTCTAGGTCCCCAGAGTGCGGACTCGAGTATAAAATGGCTCAAAATCTCCAAGTACCCGGAGTGCGGACTGGAGCACTCTAAGTCCCCAGAGTGTGGACTCAAGTATAAATGACTCAAAATCTCCAAGTCCCCAGAGTGCGGATTGGAGTACTCTAAGTCCCCAGAGTGCGGACTCGAGTATAAACGACTCAAAATCTCCAAGTCCCCGGAGTGCGGACTGGAGTACTTTAAGTCCCCAAAGGCAGACTTGAGTATAAACGACTCAAAATCTCCAAGTCCCCGGAGTGCGGACTGGAGTACTTTGAGTCCCCAAAGGCAGACTTGAGTATAAACGACTCAAAATCTCCAAGTCCCCGGAGTGTGGACTGGAGTACTCTAAGTCCCCAGAGTGCGGACTCGAGTATAAAAGATTTGAAATCTCCAAGTCCCCGAAGTGCGGACTGGAGTACTCTAAGTCCCCAGAGTGCGGACTCGAGTATAAACGACTCAAAATCTCCATGTCCCCAGAGTGCGGACTGGAGTGCTCTAAGTCGCCAGAGTGCGGACTCGAGTATAAACGACTCAAAATCTCCAAGTCCCTATAGTGCGGACTGGAGTACTCTAGGTCCCCAGAGTGCGGACTCGAGTATAAAATGACTCAAATTCTCCAAGTCCCCGTAGCGCGGACTGGAGTAATCTATGTCCCCAGAGTGCGGATTCGACTATAAACGACTCAAAATCTTCAAGTCCCCGGAGTGCGGACTACAGTGCTCTAAGTCCCCAGAGTGCGGACTCGAGTATAAACGTTTTGAAATCTCAAAGTCCCCGGACTGCGAACTGGAGTACTCTAAGTCCTCAGAATGCAGACTCGAGTATAAACGACTGAAAATCTCCAAGTCCCCAGAGTGCGGACTAGAGCACTCTAAGTCCCCAGAGTGCGGACTCGAGTATAAACGACTCAAAATCACTAAGTCCCCGGAGTGCGGACTGGAGTACTCTAAGTCCCAGAGTGCGGACTCGAGTATAAATGACTCAAAATCTCCAAGTCCCCAGAGTACGGAGTGGAGCACTCTAAGTCCCCAGACTGTGGACTCGAGTATAAACGACTCAAAATCTCTAAGTCCCCAGAGTGTGGACTGGAGTTATCTAAGTCCCAAGAGTGTGGACTCGAGTATAAACGACTCAAAATCTCCATGTCCCCAGAGTGCGGACTGGATTACTCTAGGTCCCCAGTGTGCGAACTCGAGTATAAAACGACTCAAATTCTTCAAGTCCCCGGAGCGCGGACTGGAGTACTCTAAGTCCCCAGAGTGTGGACTCGAGTATAAACGACTCAAAATCTCCAAGTCCCCGGAGTGCGGAGTGGAGTACTCTAGGTCCCCAGAGTGCGGACCAGAGTATAAACAACTGAGAATCTCCAAGTCGCAGGAGTGCGGACTAGAGTATAAACGATTTAAATGTCCAAGTCCCCTGAGGGTGGACTGGATATAAATGACTTGAAGTCATCAAGCCCCTAGCGTACGGATTGGAAAACATTCTAAGTCCCCAGAGCGTGGGATAAAAGAATGTGCAAATACCAAAAAATTTGTCAACTTGTTTGAAGATGAATCGAGAAGTTCACGTGACTCGTAGTAGCTCGGGTTTTGACCCCGGTTATATAAAAAACCAAACAACACCAGTCCTCAGAGAGGGAAAAGAACTAAGTTTTATTCATCACAAATGATTTTATTTATATGAACTATGAAAACAAAAATAATTACATAATCTAAACTAGCTCTTGTTGAACGAGAGCGAAGACTACTTCTTTGACTTCTTCGACTTTTTGCCAGATGACTCCACCTCGGTACGTCTACCCTTGATAGCTTTCTTTGACGGGGGAGTGACAGCTGAAGAAGTACGAGGAATATCCATAGGCTTGGACCCGCCTGGGAGGATGACCTTCAACGGCTTGTTCAAAGGATAGTCCAAGTCCACAGCTTGAGGTTCGACCTTGATCTTGATCGTCTTTTCCTACTCTTTCTCAAGCTGCTCCTTCATGCTCAGTTCGGATGTGTTCTCAGAGATGCCTGTAATTTCAACTTCATAACTCCCATCGATGGGAGAGGAAGTTTCAGATTTGTCAACCTCAAGCGCTCCGATCACCTAAGCATCTGGACCGGGAGCCACTCCTGCATGAGTGGCTTCACTCGTTTTTTCCCTTACCTCCTTGGCGACATCGCTCCTCGGAGTGGGCTCAAGATCAGAACGGCCTGCACAAAATTACGAAAAGCAAGTATTAGAATGCGAAATCTTCTGGTGAAAAACGAAAACTCTTGGAATGTTAAAGCAAAAGAGTTGCCTACCAGGTTCCGGCTGGCTCTCAACCGTCAGGGGGTCTCACCCTCTGGAATAGGGGACAAAACGTGAACGCCAAGGCCGGCGTCCTCCGGGTCATAGCCGATGTGCTGTTCAAAAGGATTGAGTATCGGCCGACCGGCCGGCTGGGTAGGCATACGAGCTGGGGACACGATCCCGGATGGATCGGCAATAACTTCTTTCCCTTTCATTGAAGGGGAGCCTTTGCAATAAAGGGCTTTAGCCACTGACAGGTCCGAAGGCTCGTTTCCCTTAAGGAATTCTTTTATCAAAACCCCCTCATCAACCTCCTCGATACCGTGTTCGGCCTTCTTGATTTCAATTAAGGTCTCCCACGCCTTGGCCAAAGATTCGAGATAGCCCCCATCCAGAAAAGTTAAGTCCCGGTGCATGAGAATGCGGGCATTGGATTCGGCAATAAGCGGGTCGAACATACTTTTGACCTCTTCCATACCTTCTTCCTTGGCCGCCTCAAGACGGGAGTCGAGCTCCGCAGATGCTATCTTTTTTCCCTCTTCACGGGCTTCATCCTTCAGCGCCTCAACTTTAGAAAGCTCGCCCTCAAGTTTTTCCTTTAGGAGTCGCGTTGCAACGATCTCGTCGCAGTACCGTTGCGACTCTTCTTAGGCAGCAATCTTCTCTTCTTGCTCTTTGCGGAGTCACTCCTCAAGTTCTTTGACTCGGAGGCAGAATGCATCCCTCTCTTTTTGCAGCGAGCCTTTCTCCAAAGCTAAAGCCCCACAGCGTTGTATCGCCTCGTCGATTTCTTTTTTGTGAGTTGATTCCAAATGAGTTATGGCTTTGGCGGTATCTTTGGCGCTCTGCTGGGCAGCCTCAAGATGAGATATGTAAGACACAATCTTTTCGTCCTGAGCTTTGATAATGCCTTTGTCATGAATTGCCTCAAGCTTCAGACGATCAATCTAATGTTGGCGTTCTATGGAGACTTCTGACACTTTCTCAACAAGATGAACGAACGCGTCATGCTGAACATAGACGTCGTTGGTGCAGGCGATAGCGCTCTGTTTAACATCTCCAGGAATATGATGGATCGACGGGAGAAACTTTAGACCATCAAAGCAGATTTTTGGAAATTTAACTTTAAGCTCAGCCAGTCTCTCCGATACTGGTGGATCTATTGCAGGAACAGGAGGAGACGGCTTCGAAAGTTCAGCTCTCCTGTAAGGATCCCGGGACTGTCGTGTGGAAGAGGAATCGGAGTGTTGATCATGGGGAACATCGAATTGCGACCCCTTATGACTGTGCTTATCTTTGCTTTGCTCCGAGTGAGAAGAGGGATGTTGGTGGTATTTGGGCTGATAATACGTTTTCTTCCAAGATGATGAGTCTCGGTAATGATAATCCCTATCGCCATCACCGTCTTTGTCCCGACGTTTTCCGAAACCTGAGTCTCGTCCATAATAATGGAAGATAGACGACCCGTGGAGACGATCAATTCCATGTGTACGCCCCATGTCACCTACACAGAATTTAAATAACAACGAATTAGCAAAGAGTAGTGTGATGACGGAAATTTAAGTGCAAGGTGGAGTGCGTGTGTTTGTGTGTGCCCTAGTGTTTCCCCCCGATGGACCAGTTTCTTTACTAATGGGAGTTTTTTCTCCCTGAGTTTGGGCTTGAACGCCTGCATCGCCTCTGATGGGCGAGTGAAGTTTAAGTGCATCTGGATCGTCAAAATCATAATTAAGTAGATCGTCAAGTATGGAGAGGTTCGAGAGGCCCTTTAAAGAACTTTCTAAACGTTGTGGGGAAGCCTCTTTCTCTGTTGGAATAAGAGTAACTTTAGAGGTTGTGCCAACTTTTTCCCTCCTTATCTTGTACGTCAGTCTCTTTTTCCTCTTCGAAAGGGAAGATGACGTTTCGATGTCGTGAACTTCGACTATCGGGTCCTGAGTAGGACCAACGTTCTCATCTTGTGCTTCGGGTGTTTTGGTTTTTTTGATTTCTCCTTCTTCTAGTGCGCCAGGAGCATTACGTGCTGAAGACTCAGCTTGTTTTTTCCCTTTGCCAGAGGCGGGCCTGGGTATGGTAACGCCCTGAGGAAGGCTTATCCGACGGTCTTCTGCCAACAGTCCAAACATTTAAGTGACTCATTCGAAATGAGAGTTTGGATGTCCCGTTCTTCGGCAAGAAGGGCTCTAATAGCTTCGACGGCTTCAGAATATCCGCGGCCGTCAGGACGTGGATTGATACCTGCAAAGATGGAAAAAAGAGTTAGAAAAGGCACAGCTTTGACCGAGTATGAATATCGATCCAGAGAAAAGACTTACTTCCTTCCACTTATCTCCTCGCGAAACTAGGAGGGCAACGCACATAAAACCATTCCTGTTTATACATGGCAAACTTGCTACATGCCCCAGTCAAGATCTGGCATTTGTGGTGCGGCTCGAGAAATATAAAAGTGGGGCTATCTCTCCGCTTCTTGATGATATATATATATATATGTCTGATGTCATCCGGGGTTGGAGGCCTAGAGAGGACATTCATGAAGAGGATGTAGGTACCGTAGAGGAAGGCGTGACCGTTTGGGTGCAGTTGTGACGCGGCTATGTCGATGTATTGCAGCAGGTCCCGAAGAAAAGAGTTGAATGGTGGCACGCTGCCGACCCAGCACATAAACTTATTACAAGCTGTGTATCCGACTAGGGGCAAGTGTGGACGATCGTGCCCCGATGGAACTAAAACGTCGTCGAAGGGGATTCCGTGGACAGAGCATATCCGATGGAGTGCACTTTCATTAATCTTCAAAGCATGTGAATCGACCGGGTTGTCCAAGAAAATTGATGCCTCCAGGGCATCGGGAGCTAAGTTATGAGCAGGGGAAGTCGATGGGTTTAAGTATCTGCGACACCTTGTTTAGAAGATGGCCCAGGTCTATCTGAGATCATGGCGGAGCTAGATTTCCTAGACATCTTTGATAGAAATTGAATCTAGTAGAGCACCTGTTTTAACTATACTTGAAAAAACAATCGACGTTAGACTTAAGAACACAAGTATTCCCCCCCCCCCCCCCCCCCCGTGTGGTGTGTGAACTAGTGTGATGATTCAAATATAAGTGCTGAGATATTGAAAGTCACAGAGTTGATGGTATAAAGTTGAGCTTTGAATTGTCGCCTTCGAAGACCGTCATCGCTGACCGTCTCCAAAAGCCTGCCCTATGATATTTTCAATTTTGGGCTCAGGCATTGGCGCTATATGTTAAAGGAAATTATCCGTTTTTGTCGATTTAAGTTCAGTCTTGTGATTACTGAAACTAGGAAGTTATCAGTCCAGATTAGTTCGATATGCTAGTTTTCTTAGGTCCTTGTCCTTGTTTTTGTCATAAAATTAGGCAAAGTGAATATTGATCGGCCTAAATATCGTTCGACCTAAGTATCAGTCGGCATTCATGTCGTTCGGCCTAAGAGCCACTCGGCCTAAATATTGGTCGGCTTAAGTACAAGCATCATTCGGCATAAGCATCACTCTTCCAACCCTTCCTCTTAGCCGTTCGGCACGCGGCAAATCATGCCAAACCGTGTTTGTGCCGAGCCATACCACTCGGCATTCTGCACTTAACATTATCTGTCTTTTTTCCCTCCATCTCTCTCGATCGGCATGGCCGAGCCGTTCGGCAAGTCATGCCGAGCCATGACGTTCGGCATCCTACCCATTTCGTACTTCCTTCCTATTTTCCATTCCACTGCTCGACATGTGGCGAATCATGGCATTCTAGCTAATTCCTGCCCACCTCTACTCTTCCCTTCAATCTCGTTCGGCATGGGAGAACCATATCGAACCATAGTGCATCTCCCAACAACTCCCTCATGTGCCTACCTCTGACCACTTCTCCTTTTATCCATATCATCTAATCTTAGAACATATCCTAATCCCACTTCAATTCTCTCATCCACGCAACACCTATTTACTACGGTTCTACCAAAATTTGTGAATTTGAGCCTCGTATTAAAACTATTAAATCAAGGGAGAGCATTTAAAAAGAGGGGTCGATACCTAGTAAAGGGGTCGAAACTCGGGAGAATTCTGGAGTTGAGGGCGCGGTTTTAATTAATTCCGAATGATTAGGGAAAAAAGTGAGGCAATGTATGATGCAAGAGGAGGGAAGGGTTGTTAAATTTTTGGAGTTTGTTGAAAAGCGAAGTTCATGAGTACAAGATAGATGAGGTGAAAGTGAAGAAGGAAAGTGCCGAACTTTATAGGGAAAGAGAGCGAGCCGAAGGGACAATGACTGATAGAACCGGTCAAAACGACATCGTTCGGCATAGGCATTCAAATTCGTTTAGCATACATGGAACGTTCGGCTTTCGCTATACTGTTCGGCATTTGCATGACGTTCGGAATGCATCGCCTCAACTAGTAATCAAGGGAAGTCACCATCGAGGAAACTAAGCCACAGCTTGAAGCAAAGCACAGTGGACTCATGGTTCAAAGCACATCACGTTCGACCACATGATGCACTTTGGGGGGCAAGTGTTACCTGAAGGCTTGACCAGGCAACTAAGTACTCGGCATTTGCATACTGTTCGGCATTTATGCGTCGTTCGACATCCAGATCGTTCAGTATTGTAACAACCCATAAATTTTTAAATGGTTTTTAATAACGTATTTAATTGAATTTTTGAGAAATTTTAAATAATAATATTTTGAAATAAAAATTTAATGTTTGGATTACGTATAATTAAATATAAGTAGTAAATAAATAAGAAAACATATAAATTTAGATTACATTACTTGTTAATTAATTTGGGTGTACGTTCGTTTTAATTATTGATCTATTGTACGCACTCTTTGATTTCATATATTAGCTGTTAAAAATTAAATTAGCACGTGCATTTTAAAAAAAAAGAATTAAAACCCTACCTCCAATTCACGTGTAAAATTTTCCACTTTCATTTGCGTCTCCGTATTTAATAGGAATAAAAATCTTTGATTTTCTGACCGTTTCAAAATCTCTTCCCATCTTCATTTTTTGCAACACAGTTCAGATCTGGAAAAAAAGGGTAATGGGTAACGATCCGAAATTTTAGACCAATTTAAAATTCTAATTTTTTTTATTGAATAAAATTTGGTAGAAACAAAAATGATGGGAATAATAATAGTTTTTATGAGATTTACAATTTGAATTAAAAACAACAAATGTTAATAATTTAATAATAATTGTTAATTGTAAATATAGATCTATTGAATAAAATTAAAGAGGAAACAATAGTTTAATTGTATTGTTGTAATTCAAATAAGTTAACCTCTAACAAATGAACTAAAATTGGTAACTAATGGATATGTTGAGTTATGTGAAATTATTAAATAATGTTTGATTTATTGTTAATAAAAAGAAGTAGTTGAATTAGATTTTTATTTGATTTTAACACGAAATTAATATTTGTATTTGTTGAAATCTTTCCATTAAGGAAAGAGAATGTATTAAAATGAACATTTAATTTGGTAGTTAACATAATAATATTTTATTTATAAGTTTTAAAGGAGAAAATTATTTCAAAATGTTTTCCAAATATAATAATTATTATAAGAAAGATATTTTGAAATAAAAGTAACATGTTGTATTATGTGAATTTACAATTTTTTTTATTTACTATAAAGCAGTAGATAGTTGTTATTACTTTAAATGTTAATTTAATGATTTAAAAGTTAATATGGTTTCAATTGGGAATAATATTTATTTTGACATTAAACAATAAATTTATGTGTAGCCTTACATTCCAAGTGGGAAAGAAATCATTTCCCTAGACGTTCAGTTTCTTTTAAATCTAGTTTTGATAAGTTATGTGTAAATTTCTACGCTTCCATTTTTCCTCATTTTTATAATAGGAATAAAAATTCGCGTAGCAGTTTCAAGCAAATTTATTTCTCTTTACAAGTTCAAAATCCGTTTCAAGATTGTTTCAAATTCACGTGTATAAGTGTCTCTTCTTTTCCATTTACTCCTTTGCAATTAATAAGAACAAAATCTTTGATTTTCCTTACCATTCAAACGAAATTCTTTTATTTCCTTAAGTTCCTATACCATTAATTAGTACGTTTCTTTATTTAATCTATTCAACGCAATTATCTCCTAAATCTAATATCACGCGCAAATTCCTTCTGACAGGAATTATTTCCTGCCGTTTCTTCAAGCAATCAATACTAGTTTCATTTAAATACTCAACCTTGTACGCAAATAATTTTCGCCACCTTCCCATTTTATAAATATTTCTTGCGTTTTAATCAACACATTTACTTCCTGATAAATTTTAAACGTGTACAAAATATTTGCCAAAGATTTCTTGCAGTTTCCTTTTGCTAAATTCACGCAATCAATACCACTGTAAATATTCGCTCAAATCTTTCTTGCCTATATTCTCTCACCTCAATCAATGCAATCGTGTATAATTGATTTAAATTTATTTTTTGCCTATATTCTCTCACCTCAATCAATGCAATCGTGTATAAATATAAGCCTCGTACACAAATAGTTTTCAATTGCATCTCAACATTTTCTTCATTTCTTCTTGCGTGCGTGAGCTCTAAAGGTATGGCCTCCATTTTCTTTTTTTTCTATGCTTTGCTTCTCCCCTCCCTGTCCTCTGCTTCCAATATATTTGACAAATCCATCTTTATATTTCAACTAGCGTTCACAAATTTTCACATTATAACAGATTCCATTTAATTGATATTTTAGCATAAAACTATATCTACATATTTTTTTGTGTTTAATGCTTATGTGAATTTTAAGCCAAGCTTTTCAGGGACGTATATATACATTAGTCTTATATCTTATTTGTTATTATAAAATATTAGTAATATACATATTTTGAAAATATAATTAGATTTTTATTCCTCTTCGAATATAACATAATTAGTATGGCAGCTGAGTGTTGTAAAAGCATTAGTGATTTATGTTGTAAAACTAAAAATTTAAATGATTAATTTTCATCTCGATTCTAGTGTATATATATAAAGTATGTTTTGTTTTTTTTCTCTTTTCTGTAGTGCTTTCATAATGTATGGTCTATATATATAGATTGATTTTCTCATTATATGCTTTGAATTTTGAGTAAATTATATATAAATATGTTATTTTAAAATGCATGTTTTAAATAAGTGATGATTTTTATATATATTATGCCTATATTTTATTTTGTGTGTGTTTTTAAATGTAATATTGATTTAAGAGGAAAAATGTTTATGTGTTTAAATTTAAGTATTGAATTTTCAATAATATGATGATGTTTTGTTTTAATATGTATTTTAAATTTAATATCAGTTTCAAACAATGTGAATATTTTATTTGAATATCCATCTTAAATTAAATTTATTGAGATTTTAAGGAAATTTAAATAACACATATAATATATACTCTGTTTTTATATCAAACCGATTGATTTCTTTTTTTCATCGATTTCTAAATATCAGCTTTGGCATCAAATTCATGCCAGTTCTGCTTTGCTTCAAATTTCGTATTGGAATCCATAGCTGATCTCATTATCGTTCTTGTCTAGCCTCGAAAGGTGAGCAATCACTCACGATTAACACTCTTGCATTTTATTAAATTTGATTTCAATTGAAACGACAATTGAAATATGATGCTGTAGTCATTTAAATTATTATATATATGCTATTTTCTGTAACTGTTCACCTGTGGGATATGACACCATATCCTGTTGTTTATATTATATTTTTATTGATGATATATGCCTGTTATTTTATTGTATTATCTGTTATCACTCTGCAAGTTCCTTATAGTTTAGAATTCACTATGGGTTGAAATGATACATACCCGAACGAACTTTTGGATAGGAGAATTTCGTTATGGGTTGAAATGATAAACCCAAGCGATTTTCAATTAAATTGAATTTGGGATTGCGGGTCGAAGTGATATCTATCCGTATATTTAAATTTCGGATTGAAATGATATATATCCGTATCCCTTGACCATAGCGTAGGAAATTGTATACAGACATCGTTGGTCCATATATATATAAATGTTTTGAAAATAATTTCTACGGTTTGAGAAAGAAAAATATAGTTTTAATAAAGACTGATTCTTAGAATATTATATGTATAAAAATGAAAATTTTATGTATAGACCTAATAATAATATTTTATCAAATTGAGATTGATTTAATACATATAATATGTTTAAGGATTCGTTTAAATTTATATTTCAAATTAGATTTGGTAAAATTTTGAATAAGCTAGAGTTGAGAAGATAAAGTTGAATTAATTGGAAATGGTATTTAATTAAGAATTATATTCAATTAAACCGATTTGAAACTATTGAATTCGGGATTTAAGATATGATTTTATAACTTGGTTCTGGTAAAAGGGATTAAGTGGATATTTTAAGTTTAAATAAATTTAAGGAAATATTCTGTAAAATGAAATCTAAGGCTATTTAAATGGTATTGAACTTGTTAAGTGGATATTTCCTGACTAAATAATAATGATGAAGCTAAATCAATAGCTATATGAAACTGTTAGATTTAACTTTAAAATATTGAATATTAAAGCTTTGAATATAATGAAAGTTTAAATGGTTATTGGGAGTTGAATTGAATTAATGAATTGAGCTTTGAATAAATGGGAATTTGGAACTTGAGTTGATTAGAATCAATTTGTGTAGTTGAGGGAATTTCAAATACTTTACTTTATAAATTATTTAATATATATACACTATCTTGGAAAATAGATATATTTGAAAGGGAAATGATGTTTTGATTTTGAAATCTAAATAAAATTTAATGACCAGGTGTTATAGTGTATATTTCTACCTTGTAGATAGTTCCATGGGCCCTTAGAGGATGGTTATCCCAAACATCCTTAAGTTATTTGTATTTCAGTTGATATTTCACTTGAGTTGGATATATTGATATAAGAATGTTAATTCTGACTCGAGTGTTTTGTATTTTTGCTTTACGCTCGGGTCAGACTAAGCGATACAGCATTTGAGACTCGCCTTTGGAGTTTGGAGCTTCGTTTGAGGATCCAACTATTGATTCAGCTTTCAGCTCTTTCAGTTGATTCGTTCGGAGAGGTCATCTGTTCGTACTGGAGACTTCACTGTATTTGAGATATTCTATTGTATTTTTATTTCTAACTCTGGTATTTATATAGTAGCTTCATGAACTACTATTTATCTATTCCGCTGCATTATTTTATATTACTCGGTGTCTGTGATTCTGTGGTTGATTTATTTACTGTATATGCTGAGTTTTGCTAAATTTTAATTAACAATTCAGTATTTTGAATTATTCAAGTCGGACATGTATGGTTTTATTGTCGATTTGAATGGTCCAAAATAGCGGGTCGTTACAGTTGGTATCAGAGCTTTGGCTCTAGGCAAAACTTAGCATATACGGTAAATTTATTTATAGAATCACTTTTGTTCGAGTTGAATCTCTTCCTTTTGACTTGATTTCCTTTGAATTTTGGTACGTTCCCTATGGTTCAAGAATTCATTCTTGTCTCTCTCTATTTATATTCTTCTGACTCTGGAGTATCCAATGACTCCACTGAATGATTTGTAAAGGGGGTGAAACTCCTTTACAATTGGTATTGATTCACCAGAGATTTATGTATCCCTCGGTTTAGATGCTACTATCTCTTGTTATTCCGAATTATATCTCTAGCGATCGAATGTCGAATTACCTCATAATTCTTCACCGATCTAATTTTGGAATCACGGTTGACCGGTAAAGGTCGCCCGCGAATTATAAAAGTATATCCATCTTCTATTTTGTAATTTAATTATCTTATCTTCGATCGAGTCTATCTGCGAATCAGGATTCTATTGATTGGAGTTCCTCTAAATTAAATCTCTATCTTTGTTTTAAAATCCATTCTTGAACCATCCTTTGAAAATTGAATTTTGTTTGTATTTTAAAATTGTTTTATATGCCGAAATTTTTATTTGGGTAACTATGATTTTATTCTATATATAAAAGAGAAAATGTTTTCGATAAGGATTATATATCTTTAAAAAACGAGAATTTGAAGTTTCGAAAAGATTTGAAATTTTGAAAATATTATAAGAAAATTTATTTATATAAAAATGATTTATAACTGAAAGGTTTTGAACTTGAAATTCAAGAGATTGGACTCCGGTATTTTTGAAAATTGGTTTAAGATTTTGAAATATATAATAATAAGATTTGAAAGTATTTTCTGAATAAGAAATGTTTCAAATAACTTCAAATGAGTTCCAAGGATTTAGAAAAAAATTCAAAGAAGTTTTCAAGAAAATAGAAGTCCAGAACTCACTTATGTCGTTGGAAAATAATTTCGATGATGAGTGCACGCATCATCGACATTGATTTTCGAGTTTCAGAATGGGGAGAGGCCACTTTAGTAGCTTTGCTATGCGATTGACTTTGTGAAACCAATTTTGATTTCAAATTCCGAAGTATGATTTGATATTCGAAAGATATAGGTATATATATTTGAAATAAATAAAGTATGCCAGTGTTCGATCCTCGAGTTTTTAATTTGATTTAGTATAATTCTATTTATAAAAAAAATTACCGATTTGTTACTGATTTCCAACTCTTGGATTTGAAATTTGATTTCACCGACTATTTTTAAGGTTCGAGCACTTCCAAATCAAGGTTTAAAATTTTAAAACTAAGAAATTTCGAAGAGTATAAAATATTTGATAAAGAATATAAGTTTAGTTTTGTATGTTTAAAGTATGAAGAGTATGACTTAAGTAAATTTGAAACTTTTGTTAAATAAATAATTTGAAAAGGGAAAATTGGATTTTTCATATAGAAATAAATAGTTTAAAGGTTTTAAAGGGATAATTATAAATTTAGAAACCATTTTGAGTAATTGATTTTGAGAAGAATATTTGGTTTTGAAATTAGATTGGAATTAAAACCAGTACTTATATGGTGATTTTGGAAATGAATTTGTTTGACCTAAATTTTGTTGATTTGGAAATTTGGATTATTTTCTAAACCTATTATTTAAGAAACTTTGAAACTGAATATGTTTAATTTGGAAGAAAATTTGGTGAAATCATATATGATCTTGAAACTGAAATGTTATTGAAACGAGAAAAAATTTGAGAACCTTGATTTACTAAATACTTGATTGGGAGTTATCGAACTTATATAAAACTGATTTGTACAGTACGAAATTGATTTGAAACCTATTGATTTGAAAGGTACTCAATTTGGAAAGAGAAATTTTATATAATCGAAGTCTATATAAGTGTGATTTGATATACTATTGATTGGGAAAGTATTCGATTGAAAATGGAATCCTATATATAATGGACTTTATATAAGTGTGA
This sequence comes from Allium cepa, assembly GCA_030765085.1. NCBI lineage: Eukaryota > Viridiplantae > Streptophyta > Magnoliopsida > Asparagales > Amaryllidaceae > Allium > Allium cepa. The sequence goes on from CM060943.1 coordinate 439,958,176, forward strand.
TATTTGAAAGTGATTTGAAAAGGTACTATATGATACATATTTTCGAAGTAAAGATATGGAAAGTGCCTTCTGCTTGATATCCGCTCTGTGGCCACATTATGGATTCATTCTATCGATATTATTCTCTTTGATTTTTGGTTTTCCGGATGTGATACTCGAGTGTCCCACCGTGGCGTAACCCATGGTTTTTTTTTCTCGCGACTGCATAGCGCAGCTGCCTGGCTGAGACGGCCTAGGGGTACAGATTGTTTCCTGGGGGATCCAGGCATAATCATTGTGTATCCTGCAATCTATGTAGGTCGCATTAGTAGCGAAACTGCCTGGCTGAGACAGCCTAGGGGCACGGATTGTTTCCTGGGGGATCTAGGCGTAACCATTGTGTATCCTGCACCCTACTAGTCATCATGGCGTAACTCGCAGGGCTGAGAAAGCTTACGGATACGGATTGTTTCCTGGGGGATCCAGGCGTAACCATTGTGTATCTACGAACCATGGTTAGACCAAGGTTTTGGTTTGGTTATTTTGTTTGGATTGTACTTTCCATATCTATTTTAAAGGTTTTTCAAGTATTTTCACTGGTTGCTGAAACAGGTCTACTAAGTACTTGAAGAATTCTAGCTTTGCGCCTGATCAACGCATGCCCAGAGTCTGCAAGAACGAGGATAAACTTGTTGAAACATCGAGTTATAGAAGTATATTCGAAAGGAAAATTGATTTCGACATAAAAGTATTTTTTTTTTGAAAAGGTATTTTATTATAAAAGTATTTCCAACAAGAAATTTTGTATTAATCTTTGAAATTGAAATTCTTTTGGTTTGAAATTAACTATTCATGCCCGATACTATTCTTTTGAATTTATCTTATCTGCTCAGCTTTAGTTATTCACCTTGATTCTATTTTTCGAATCTACCTTCTTTCCTTGTTGGATATATCCTTTTTAAATATTGTTTATTTATATACTACATGGTATAATAGAAATTTTTTAAGTGTTTCAGAAGTTATTAATTAATTATAACATATTGAAAGAGAATGATTATTAATTTATCTATAATGTTGGAAGTATCTTGAGATAAATAAAAAAAATTATAAATTTTTGATTTAATATTTTCAATAGCTTCTTTGTAAATATAAGTGATAATGTAAATAATTGTTTTCAAAGGAGTTTTGAAAAGTATTAAAGTATTAAAGTATTAAAGAAAATTAAATTTCAAATGAAGTTTTTAAATTAATATTTTAAGTAAAATTTGTATAGTTTTAAATTAATTGTTTATCTTGTACTTCAATCTATTTTTTCTTTCTGTTTGTTGCTATTCCCCTACCTCCTTCCTTTTCGAGGACGAAAAGTTTTGAATGGGGGAGAGTGTAACAACCCATAAATTTTTAAATGGTTTTTAATAACGTATTTAATTGAATTTATGAGAAATTTTAAATAATAATATTTTGAAATAAAAATTTAATGTTTGGATTACGTATAATTAAATATAAGTAGTGAATAAATAAGAAAACATATAAATTTAGATTACGTTACTTGTTAATTAATTTGGGCGTACGTTCGTTTTAATTATTGCATTTATTGTACGCACTCTTTGATTTCATATCTTAGCTGTTAAAAATCAAATCAGCACGTGCATTTAAAAAAAAATAATTAAAACCCTGCCTCCAATTCACGTGTAAAACTTTCCACTTTCATTTGCATCTCCGTATTTGATAGGAATAAAAATCTTTGATTTCCTGACCGTTTCAAAATCTCTTCCCATCTTCATTTTTTGCAACGCAGTTCAGATCTGGAAAAAACAGGGTAATGGGTAACGATCCGAAATTTTAGACCAATTTAAAATTCTAATTTTTTTAATATTGAATAAAATTTGGTAGATACAAAAATGATGGGAATAATAATAGTTTATATGAGATTTACAATTTGAATTAAAAACAACAAATGTTAAGAATTTAATAATAATTGTTAATTGTAAATATTGATCTATTGAATAAAATTAAAGAGGAAACAATAGTTTAATTGTATTGTTGTAATTCAAATAAGTTAACCTCTAACAAATGAACCAAACTTGGCAACTAATGGATGTGTTGAGTTATGTGAAATTATTAAATAATGTTTGATTATTGTTAATAAAAATAAGTGGTTGAATTAGATTTTTATTTGATTTTAATACGAAATTAATATTTGTATTTGTTGAAATATTTCCATTAAGGACAGAGAATGTATTAAAATGAACATTTAATTTGGTAGTTAACATAATTTATTTATAAGTTTTAAAAGAGAAAATTATTTCAAAATGTTTTCCAAATATAATAATTATTATAAGAAAGATATTTTGAAATAAAAGTAACAGGTTGTATTCTGTGAATTTACAATTTTTTTTATGTACTATAAAGCAGTAGATAGTTGTTATTATTTTATATGTTAATTTAATGATTTAAAATTTAATATGGTTTCAATTGGGAATAATATTTATTTTGACGTTAAATAATAAATTTATCTGTAGCCTTGCATTCCAAGTGGGAAAGAAATCATTTCCCTAGACGTTCAATTTCTTTTAAATCTAGTTTTGATAAGTTACGTCTAAATTTCTACGCTTCCCTTTTCCTCATTTTTATAATAGGAATAAAAATTCGCGTAGCAGTTTCAAGCAAATTTATTTCTCTTTAGAAGTTCAAAATCCGTTTCAAGATTGTTTGAAATTCACGTGTATAAGTGTCTCTTCTTTTCCATTTACTCCTTTGCAATTAATTGGAACAAAATCTTTGATTTTCCTTACCATTCAAACGAAATTCTTTTATTTCCTTAATGTTCCTATACCATTAATTAGTACGTTTCTTTATTTAATCTATTCAACGCAATTATCTCCTAAATCAAATATCACGCGCAAATTCCTCCTGACAGGAATTATTTCCTGCCGTTTCTCCAAGCAATCAATACTAGTTTCATTTAAATACTCAACCTTGTACGCAAATAATTTTCACCACCTTCCCATTTTATAAATATTTCTTGCGTTTTAATCAACGCATTTACTTCCTGATAAATTTTAAACGTGTACAAAATATTTGCCAAAGATTTCTTGCAGTTTCCTTTTGCTAAATTTACGCAATCAATACCACTGTAAATATTCGCTCAAATCTTTCTTGCCTATATTCTCTCACCTCAATCAAATGTAATCGTGTATAATTTATTTAAATTTATTTCTTGTCTATATTCTCTCACCTCAATCAATGCAATTGTGTATAAATATAAGCCTCGTACATAAATAGTTTTCAATTGCATCTCAACGTTTTCTTCATTTCTTCTTGCGTGCGTGAGCTCTGAAGGTATGGCCTCCATTTTTTTCTTTTTATTTTATATTTTTTTCCCATGCTTTGCTTCTTCCCTTCCTGTCCTCTGCTTCCAATATATTTGACAAATCCATCTTTATATTTCAACTCGCGTTCACAAATTTTCACATTATAACAGTCTCCATTTAATTGATATTTTAGCATAAAACTATATCTACATATTTTTTATGTTTAATGCTTATGTGAATTTTAAGCCAAGCTTTTGAAAGACGTATATATACGTTAGTCATATATCTTATTTGTTATTATAAAATATTAGTAATATACATATTTTGAAAATATAATTAGATTTTTATTCCTCTTCGAATATAACATATATTAGTATGGCAGCTGAGTGTTGTAAAAGCATTAGTGATTTATATTGTAAAACTAAAAATTTAAATGTATAATTTTCATCTCGATTCTAGTGTGTATATATAAAGTATGTTTTGTTTTTTTTCTCTTTTCTGTAGTGCTTTCATAGTCTATGGTCTATATATATAGATTGATTTTCTCAGTATATGCTTTGAATTTTGAGTAAACTATATATAAATATGTTATTTTAAAATGCGTGTTTTAAATAAGTGATGATTTTTATATATATTATGCCTATATTTTATTTTGTGTGTGTGTGTTTAAATGTAAACGTTTATGTGTTTAAATTTAAGTATTGATTTTTCAATAATATGACGATGTTTTGTTTTAATATGTATTTTAAATTTAATATCAGTTTCAAACAATGTGAATATTTTATTTGAATATCCGTCTTAAATTAAATTTATTGAGATTTTAAGGAAATTTAAATCACACATATAATATATACTCTGTTTATATCAAACCGATTGATTTCTATTTTTTTCATCGATTTATATCTATCAGCTTTGTCATCAAATTCGTATCAATTCTGCTTTGCTTCAAAGTTCGTATTGGGATCCATAACTGACCTTATTATCGTTCTTCTCTAGCCTCGAAAGGTGAGCAATCACTCACGATTAACGTTCTTGTATTTTATTAAATTTGATTTTAATTGAAACGGCAATTGAAATATGATGTTGTAGTCGTTTAAATTGTTATATATATGCTATTTTCTGTAACTGTTCACCTGTGGGATATGACACCATATCCTGTTGTTTATGTTATATTTTTATTGATGATATATGCCTGTTATTTTATTATATTATCTGTTATCACTCTGCAAGTTCCCTGTAGTTTAGTTCACTATGGGTTGAAATGATACATACCCGAACAAACTTTTGGATAGGAGAATTTCGTTATGGGTTGAAATGATAAACCCAAGCGATTTTCAATTAAATTGAATTTGGGATTGCGGGTTAAAGTGATATCTACCCGTATATTTAAATTTCGGATTGAAATGATAAATATCTGTATCCCTTAACCATAGCGTAGGAAATTATATACAGACATCGTTGGTCCATATATATATATAAATGTTTTGAAAATAATTTATATGGTTTGGGAAAGAAAAATATAGTTTTAATAAAGACTGATTCTTAGAATATTATATGTATAAAAATGAAAATTTTATGTATAGACCTAATAATAATATTTAATCTAATTGAGATTGATTTAATACATATAATATGTTTAAGGATTCATTTAAATTTATATTTCAAATTAGATTTGATAAAATTTTGGATAAGCTAGAGTTGAGAAGATAAAGTTGAATTAATTGGAAATGGTATTTAATTAAGAATTATATTCAATTAAATCGATTTGAAACTATTGAATTCGGGATTTAAGATATGATTTTATAACTTGGTTCTGGTAAAAGGGATTAAATGGATATTTTAAGTTTAAATAAATTTAAGGAAATATTCTGTAAAATGAAATCTAAGGCTATTTAAATGATATTGAACTTGTTAAGTGGATATTTCCTGACTAAATAATAATGATGAAGCTAAATCAAGATCTATATGAAACTGTTAGATTTAACTTTAAAATATTGAATATTAAAGCTTTGAATATAACAAAAGTTTAAATGGTTATTGGGAGCTGAATTGAATTAATGAATTGAGCTTTGAATAAATGAGAATTTGGAACTTGAGTTGATTAGAATCAATTTGTGTAGTTGAGGAAATTTCAAATACTTTACTTTATAAATTATTTAATATATATATACTATCTTGGAAAATAGATATATTTAAAAGGGAAATGATGTTTTGATTTTGAAGTCTAAATTAAATTTAATGACCACGGTGTTATAGTGTATATTTCTACCTTGTAGATAGTTCCATTGACCCTTAGAGGATGGTTATCCCAAACATCCTTAAGTTATTTGTATTTCAGTTGATATTTCACTTGATTTGGATTTATTGATTAAGAATGTTCATCCCGACTCGATTGTTTTGTGTTTTTGTTTTACGCTCGGGTCAGACTAAGCGATACAACATTTGAGACTCGCCTTTGGAGTTTGGAGCTTCATTTGAGGATCCAACTATTGATTCAGCTTTCAGCTCTTTCAGTTGATTCATTCGGAGAGGTCATCTGTTCATCCTGGAGTCTTCACTGTATTTGAGATATTCTGTTGTATTTTAATTTCTAACTATGGTATTTATATAGTAGATTTATGAACTACTATTTATCTATTTCGCTGCATTATTTTATATTACTCTGTGTCTGTGATTCTGTGGTTGATTTATTTACTGTATATGCTGAGTTTTGCCAAATTTTAATTAACAATTCGGTATTTTGAATTATTCAAGTCGGACATGTATGGTTTTATTGTCGATTTGAATGGTTCAAAATAGCGGGTCGTTACAGGCATTAGAGAACGCTCGGCATTTAGAAACGCTCGGCATTTAGGAGCGTTCCGCATTAGAAAGCGCTCGGCTTGCAGAGTCGTCCGTCACAAATGATTCGTTCGATACTCAAGTTCGGTCGGCATCTATGGGACGGTCGGCATGCAAGAGCGTTCGGCATTGAGAGCCGTTCGGTATTATATATCGTTCGGCATCTATGGACGTTCAGCATGGCAGAGTCATTCGGCATTCCATACTGCTCGGCATCCAAACCTTGTTCGGCACATCACTTCGTTCGGCATAAATCTCGTTCGGCATTCGGGATCGATCGGCATCCAGAGTCGTTCGGCACAACACACTGGGTCGGCTTCCAGAGTCATTCGGCACAAATACTTCATTCGGCATTCAGAGTGTTCAGCATCACTTCTATCGGCATGAAGATATCGTTCGGCATCACTTCGATCGGCATGAAGATATCGTTCGGCATCACTTTGTTTGGCAGGAGGATATCGTTCGGCATTCATGCCTTGTTCGGCATTTTGCCATTCGGCATCTATGGATCGGCACACAGAGATCACTCTTTTTGGGCCAAGCTATGTAGCTACCTGGCCCACCAGGGAAGTCCAACCCATCTTCGTCTATAAATAGAGAGGCAGGGGCACAGTGAAAGGGACCTTTTTTGGAGAACACTGGGGAGACTCTACCGCATTCAAGACTCATTCAAGACTTATCTTATTTGCTCGGCAATTGTAATCAAGTAGTTGAGATATGGATTGCATCTGTAATCGATTATAGAGAAAAGCAATAAAGATTAACCTCAAAGTGGACGTAGGCAGTTACGCCGAACCACTATAAATCTGGTATTCGTATTTTCTGTGTTTAATTCAGCATATTATCCTCTGTTTAACTTTACTTTCTTCATTAATCTCTCTACATAATCTCTCTTAAGGGTGTTAGTGACCAATTCTGGTGCGAACATTAACCTTATCGGAAGGAAGGGGATCGATTGGAAAAGGCACGGTAAGAACCTTGTGCAGATTCTAACATTTCTGAGGGTGGGGGTTAGATCTATGTAAACCCAAATATCCCCTGTGAAGGCATATAAGTAACACCCCATAACCATCACCTAGAAAGGAAAAGTCATGGGAAATCATGTGTACACAAGATATAAGCACTCAATAAGTTTAGCTATGTCCTCAATTAGCATCCAAAAAAGTGTGGTTAATTATTTGTTTTCCTTGCGAAAATCATCATGGTGAAATCATAATTTTGAAGAAGAGGCACAACTCTTATATTATTGAAATCCTCGAGATATTTGAGACATTTTAAAATCCTTATATATTTTTCATGTGACTCATTTAAATCTTTTCATAGCTTTTCTCCTTCCCGATTAAGCTTTAAAATTTTCTTTTTCTTATTATCTAAAATAATCTCTACATGATTCCTATTCATTTTCCTACGTTGATAGTTAAATCATGTTAATAATATTAGATGTGCACATAGAAAATGAGTAACATATAAAACAATAAAATTACCTATGGAGGAGTAGTAATGGCGCTAGGTTTGAAGGAACAAATAAAAGAACATGAGAAGGAGTTTGAGCTTCAAGAGGAGATTGTGCCCCAGAAGGAGTTTGTCCCATTTTGCCTGACTAAAGAGGCATTGACTTAGAAGGAATGTGTCTGGGAGGTGAAGATTTATCAATGCCTTTAATCATCACAAAAGGGAGAAGGTCAAACATATAATTCAAACCTTGAGGGGATCCAGACTCGCATTGATCCGGGCCATCATTCCCATCTCCTTTTGGTAAGTCCTTTCCAAAAGGATCACCAACACCATCATTCTCATTGTCATCATCATCACTATCCATATTTTGTTTATTGGCTTTTTTTATTCTCTGACCCTTCATCATCCTCATGCAATGGTATGTCATTAAAAGCTAGAGACTTTGGCAGAGTTAATGATATCTTCTCCTATAACCTCAAAATAATCGCTGGGAATACGCCCTAATAAAATGTCAAATCTCATTTTTTTTTAATCCATCCCCGACCTACCAAAGGAAGTAAAAGCTATGTCTGGGCATCGGTCGATGTTATCTTTATAAGTAGTAAATAGGACTACTTCAGCACAACATCCTTTCCATAAGGAGAGAACATTATTTAGGAAAGAGGAGACCTTGAATTTAATGGCATGAATGGATTATTTGAGCTTGCCAATAGTAAGTTTTTTCCTTCCAAATCCTTCTCTAAGCCAGGAATTTTTTCCAAGGATGTTTTAAGAGTGGAGTTCTTTAATTGCACTCAAGAAAGCTCGTCCTCCAAAGATTTTGCTCTCTACTCAACCTCTCAATGTCTCTCGAGTTTTTCTTCCAACGATTTCACCTTTTTTCCAACTTCTGAGACCTTTCCTTTTCTAGATCTAACAAGACCCTGATTGTCTTGTTCTTGGAAGATAACGATTCGTTGGTAGTACGAGACCACTGAGCTGAGTCTCGAGGGTAGACGCCTTTTTGGACAATAAAGAATTTAACTCTTGTAAAGGGATGCGCTTAGAGAAAAAGATGCATACACCTATCGATAGTCAAACAAACGACGACCAATCTAAAAAGAAAGAGTAATGCGAAGTCAGAAACTAAAGAATCACTAAGTTCAACACTTATACAATAATAAAGCAAGAGAATTTTACCTGAATAAGGTGCTGTGAAAGGTTTTATAAAGATTCTGAAGAAAAAGAAATAATGTCAAAAGAGTTCTAGGAAGTAAAAACGGAAGAACGTAGGACCTTACTAAATAAGTCCATAAAGTCACAAGGGCAAGAAGGTCCCGACTTAGGGAGAAAAGGAGGGACATCTTCAAGAGGAGTGTCAAGCCCCAAGGTTTAGTGTAAAGAGGCCATAGACTCCCGAAGAGTAGGGCCGGAAACATTAACGGTAGAATCTCGTACCGGGAGAATGGACACTAGAAGAAGGAGTAGGAAGCGAGGTATAATGGATCCTGCCCCTTTAGGATTTTTAGAAGGAGCCTCAGATGGAGCAAGAGAAAATTTGGAACCTTTTCTTTTCAAATATAATCCCCTAGCCTTTGCTGTAACGTCCTGAGCAGTAAAGTTGACAAACTTTAAGCAGTTTCTAAAACCGTTGCCTCCCTTATCTTTTTGGACGAAGCAAGCAATTCAAAAGCACCATTGTCAAGAAGTAAGGCAAATATGCTCACAAGGTGCACGTTAGAGGGATCTATTTACAAAAGGAAAACGTTAAAAAGCTTATTTCATTATGTAAAAGGGAAAAACGACAACGAACCAAACCTGGGGAGTATCCAGGACTTTCGGTTGGTGGGCGTTGTATTTGAGAGTTTGCAAAAAACACATCCAGCTTATCAGAAGTAAGGGATGGTGGATTATTTATTTTCTTCTTCATCATAGGAGGTCCGGCCAAGACCTAATGAGCTAGTAAAATCAAAGAGAGTTTTCTTAGTTTCTCCTCAGTAAGAAGCCTCAACCGACTCCTTGAAAATGCTTTTGCACCCCAAAGCTAGGGGTCATGGCCAAAGCCTGGGAATTAATGTTCTTTGCTTCGGTAGCTATTATTCATCATAATAAGGAAATGGTGTAAGTCGATAAAAATTAATGTAGTCGTCATGTGAGTAAAAACAAGCCTAGTAAGAATGAATCCCCTTGGGGTTAAGAATCTTCCAATAACGTCTGTAGAATAACGTCTTACAAAAAAGACTTGGTACTCCAATCTCAAGGTTTGTTAATAAAATCAGTCACTACCCCATTTCTGACAGAGCTAAGGTAATAGAAAGAACCCTCAAGCCGATTCTTACTCTTTTGAATAGTGATTAGGGACCAAAGGATAGAGGAAGTCAGCTCTTCCAACATGAGTTCTTTGAACGTGATGAACAAAGAATTGATGTAACTATAGGAGTTAAGGTTTAATTTGATAGGAGCAATCTTCAAAAAGGCCAAAACATTGCAAATAATGGAATTAATGGGTAGATAACATGAGTGATAGATATGAAGAGGTGTTAAGGCAAAGAATCCTTCGGGGGGAGTTTTGATATGATCATTTTTTCCCGAAATCCTAATGTCGATCCTAAGATACCAAAAAGGCGAAGTACATAATTGATATATTCTTGCTTCATAAAGTAAGAGTGATGAGAAGCATAAACCTTTTCTTCATTAGAACCTATAGGCTTGGGGGACTTAGGGGATTTTGATGCTCCCTCGAAAACCGGTTTCTTGCCTCTAGCTATGAAGTCTACAACAGAATGTTTTAAGTTAATCAAATGGAAATCCAACATAAAAACCTTCCTAAATTATGAATGAAAAGTAAAACTATTAATGAACAAGCTTGCCATAAACACTTAAATATATAAGAGTCCATGTAGATGTTGAAGTAATATTCACATGGTAAGGGATATAAGTCCATGAGCCAAATATATATTAGGGTCAAGACTCATTAATTTCTCCATAAAAATGTTATATGCTAACATGTGATATAGAAAGCTGTTAGTGTGGTGGACTTTATCACACCATACATGTATGGAATTTTCGAAAATCTACTTTCGAATTTTAACCCACCATAATTCAAATGTTAATAGGTATATGAATATATAAAATGACTAATAATTGGCTAGAGCTATCAATGATTGGTCATTACAAGTATATGAAGATGTGAGTATATGAGAATATGAGTATATGAGTATGCATATATGAAGTACAAAGTGATGCTAAGGTATATAGTTATCAAAAAATTAATCATTGCATATAAAGCTTTCATACATAAAATCTTAAGTTAGGCCTTAAACAAAGTCAAAAAAATCCTCATGTATAAAAATCATCGCGATGATTTTAAACATAGACATCGTCAGACAAAATTCTCATGTAAAAATATCTCTTCACGATGAGTTCGAACATAGTCGTCGTGAGACATGGTCCTCAAGTATAAAACTCTTCGTGATAGGTTTGAACATAGCCATCATGAGGCATGCTCCTTATGTATAAAACACTCTGTGACGAGTACAAACATAATCATCGTGAATAAACTAGAAGATATGGTCATCATGTAATATGCAAATTGTTATAAAAGGGGGCTATCGTGAGCTAAATAAATGTAATTCTCATGAACAAAGTACGAAAGTAAGACCCTGGCATAAAATGCACATGAAGGCTGGGCTATCGCATACTAAGTCATCGAATAGGTTCTAATTCATTAAGTAATAGGTACATAAACCCTAAAATCTTAAACCCATAAACAATAAAATGGGAGGCTAAGTAATGAAGTTTAGGTCAAAATGGCAACTGTAAAAGAATACATGAAGAAATCACCGAGATCAAAATGAATAACTGAAATTAATCGAGTTCTCACAAAAATTAAGATTAGCCGAAACAAATTAAGGACAGTGAAAACATAGAAATAAAAAAACAAACTAATAACAAGAATGTTTACCACATAAAAATCGCAGAAAGCAAGATCAAATATTGAAAATATAATAAGAACGGGAATATTTTGATAAAATAGTTAAAAGAGAAAGAGGAAGAGAATTGCTATTTATAAGAAGAAAGGGAGAGCAAGATAAATGTTAGATCAAAAGAAAAAGAATTTCAGCGGTTAAGATGGATATTTTTCGAATATGAATTGCTACTTATACTAAAGTATAATAAAAATTATAATTGAGGGGGCAAGTGTTATACCCCAAATATGCTAGTTATTGTAGGTTAACAAGGTAGGAAGCCTTCATGAGGTAAGCACAGGAGCTATCAAGAAGAGTTCTATAAAGTCATCACATGATGTTCTCAAATGTTGAAGCAGAGCTATCGAAAAAAGTTTTATAAATTATTTGCATGATGTTCTCAAATGTTGAAATAGAAGAGTTCTATAAAACCATCGCATAACGTCCTCAAGTATTAAAGCAGAGCTACCAAGAAGAGGTCCATGAGGCCATCATGTGATGTGTTGAGTGTTAGAGCAAGGCTATTGAGAAAAGTTCCATAAAGCAATGGTGAAATGTCCCGTATGAGCTATCGTGAGGAGTTCAAAGAGCAATTTGTAAGAAGCTTTTATGTGATAATTTTAAGCATGAAATAATATAGCCATCACGATAGTTCTTGAAGCGGACGCTTGGTAAGGTAAAGGAGCTATTGTGGGAAGTTCTACGAGGCCTTTGGATGCCATCCTCCAAATGATAAACCACGCCATCATGAGAAGTTCTCTCATGTTACTGCATGCAATCTTCAGATGATAAATTAAGGCTATCACGAGGAGTCCAATGAAGCCATCGCTTGCAATCAGACGAGTTCCAACATGCTATCGAGTGCAATTCTAAAATGGGTGATTTAAGCTATCGTGAAGGGTTTCGGGGAACTATCACATGTTATCTTGGAACAACATATTAGATTTATCGAGAAAGGTTTCCAAGACATTATCATGCTCAAAACACAAACTAAAATCCATCAAGAAACCATTGTGCCACATACCAATTCGATTATGTGCCACGTGGACTAACCACAACCATCTATTGGAGTGCCACATGTCAAGAATCAAACATCCCAAATTCTTTATAAATAGAGGGTAACGTCCAAAAAGGGTCGAATTTCTTAATTTTTCCTTCTTCAATTTCATTTTCTCTAATTTTGTAAAGTGAGCTTTGAATTGGGGATTCAAGGTAGTTAGGGCAAATTGTAACCGAGAATTTTATGACAAAGGACTTGCATTTGGTGTGAATTACATAATTACTCTCATCGAATATGTGATAGTATGTTATTATCGATTCTACCATGATTATGACCATGGTTTACTTCCACTTGCCTTGAATTACTAGCCTAACCTGACTTTTACCTTAACAACGTCCACTTTTTGCTGTGGAGTCATTTGATAAAGTGTTTTAACCTGCATGATCGTATCCTTCAAGGATAGATGGGAACTTCTAGTAATGTAATCCAAGGTTCATAGTTCTTTTAAAGACCTTATGCATCTTTCAATAGCATGCCAATGCTCTATACTAGGCCTATTGGTAAACCTGCAAAATAATCCCATAACATATGTTATGTTGGGTCTAGTACAATCAATGGCGTATCGAAGACTGTTAGTGATGCTCGCATAGTCAAACTATCTTACACAACCACCAATGTTTTTAAATATTTTACACTAGGATCATAAGATGTACCAGCAAGTTTACAGTCAAAGTACCTGTATTTCTTTAGCATCTTCTCGACATAGTGAGATTGATCCCAAAAAATTCGCTTTTTAGACTTAGTAATCTTAATACCAAGTATTACACTTGCTTCTCCAAGATCTTTTGTACCAAAATGGAAAAATAATATGGATTTAACAAAATTCACAGCACGAATGTTTGAACCGAATATAAGTAAATCCTCTGCATATAAACATATGATAATGATAATGTTATTCTCAGATTTATAATTAATACATTTATCACTTTCATCTGCTTTAAAACCGTATGATATAATTAGATGAACAAACCTTTTATTTTATTGTTTAGGTGCATGTTTAATACCATATAGAGATTTATCTAATTTGCAAACTTTATGTTCCTAACTAGGGATAACAATGGCTTCATGTTGGTCCATGTAAATTTATTTTTTAATTCACCATTCAAAAAAGCAGTTTTTACATCCATTTGGTCAATTATTAAATCATAAATTGAAACAAGATAAATTAGCACTCGAATAAATATTATTCTAGTAATAGGTGAAAAGTTATCGAATCCCTTGGCTACAAGATGAGCCTTTTATTATCAATGGTACGATCAGGTTTTAACTTCTTTTAAGTACCCACTTGCATCTTATAGTTTTACAACTTGAAGGTAAATCAACTAAATGCCATGTTTTATTAGTTTCAAGAGATTCCATTTCATCATTTGTAGCTTCTTGGTGAAGTTCTAAATCTAAAGAGGATAAATTATTTAATATTAGCATGATCCTTTTCTATAAGCATAACATTTTGGACCAAGATCTTTAGTTATTCTAGCTCTTTTATTTCTTCTAGGTTCAGATTCAATTTTCTCTGTATGTTCATTATTTCTAATTATGAAATATTAGCGGTAGAAGTATTTCCATTATTCCTTAGTTTAAATTGAAATTTATGTTCAAAGAAATCATCATCGTTAACTTAATAATAACATGAGCAATCAAATCAAAAATATACATGCCTTTCTATTAAATGCAAATTCTATAAAAACACATTCATATGCTCGATTTGCTAATTTAATTATTTTAGGGTTAGGAATATGCACATATTCTAAACATCCTCAAATTCTAAAATAAGATAAATTAGGTTTATGATTTTTTTGAATCTCAAAGGGTGATGTTTTGCTTTTAGATTTAAAAATTCTATTAACAAATAACAAACAGTCAATAAAATTTCTCTCCATCAATGTGATGTTGCACCTAAATTTAATAAAATAGCTACAGCTGATTAGGTAAAAGTCCTGATTTTTTCTTTAGCTTTACCATTCATTCAGGTGATTTGGCAGTTCTCTCACGAATTATACCATGTAAGTTAAAAATTCAATGAATAAGCTAATTCATATGTTCCTCTATCACTACGAAGTCTCTTAATTTTCTTATTAAATTGTTTTTGATTTCAATGATAAATTAGTAAACATATTTAGTGCATCACTTTTATTTTTCATGAGATAAACATAGGTAAAATCAGAATAGTTATTAATAATGTAATAAAGTAGTGTTTACCATCACCAGTTAGTGAACCATCAAGTTCACATATATCAGAATATATTAAATCTAAAGGTTTTGATCTCTAAATACTGATTTATGTGGGATCTTAGTTATTTTAGGTTAGGGTACAAAATTCACATTTTTTCAATTCATTTATTAATACTTTAGGAGTTAATCCTAAACTACTCATGTTATGAATAAGTCATATATTAAAATAATAGAGTCTTGCATGTCAAATATCAAAATCGTACAACATACATGTAGAAGTACCAACTTATTACATTCAAAATTCAACTTAAATATTCCATCTATGACATTACCTTTAGTAACGAAAACATCTTTTTTAGTGATGGTGTACAAAACCGACCCTATAGTTTGAGTATAGCCAGCTTTATTTAACAAGAACTCAAACACTAAATTATTTCTATCTCTGGAGTATGCAAGCCCGGCCCAACCGGTCATGTTGCCCTAGTCCGAACTTAAAAAAATTGCCCCTAAAATTTGCAGCTTCCCGTACTCAAACTTTGGTTGCTTAATTTAAATAACAATAGCTTAACCAGCTCACTACATTATCAATTACTTTTATTATTATATAACCCATTTTTATCTAAATAATTGACTGAACCCATCACCACCACCACGTCGTTTCCCCCATCGGGTCGGTTGCCCTAGGCGACTGTCTTACACGCCTTGCCTTGGGGCCGGGCCTGGGAATATGTGTGATATCCCGGAATTTTTGGCAATATAAATTTAATAATCTGTATTGAAAATTAAATTAGTTTGATAATAATTGTTAATAAGATTTGAATTGATGTAATAATCTTCCTTTAAATAAACATTTAACTGATGATTTATCTTTAAAAAGCTAGTAGATTGTTTTCTAATAATATAATATATATATATGTGTGTGTGTGTGTATAATCTAAAGATCAGTTTAAAAATTTAATAAATAAGAATTTGTTTTAAAGCATATTAAAAATAAAATTTGTTTAAATGATTATGACTTAAATCTAAATTTAACAAAGGTTGTTTTGTTTTTGTTTTAAATATAGTTGATAAAATAAGTACTTTATTTATGTAGTGATCATTTCATTTATAAATTAATAATGAATTATTTTTAAACGATAACAATAATGTAATATCTTTACAATGGATTTTAAATAAATAGAAGTTTTTATTTTAATTTTATTTATTTATATATGTATTTTGAAAAGCTATGATTTATAAATTTAAAAGTAAAATCTTTCAACAATGTTTAAAAATAAAACAAACGTTATAAATATGAAACATAAGTGTAAACCAAATATATGATTATAAAAATAAGTCTGGACACATAAACGTAAGAAATTGTAATATTAACATAAGAATAAGAAATAATAAGTAAATAAGGAATAAACAAAAGCAATGACTAAAACAAATTTTATAATATGTATGTAAATTACAAAAGCAAGTATTTCATGACTATAAAATAGATATGCAAGCTAAAGAGTAAACAAAATAAAATAAAATGCGGAAGCGTATAAAGTAAGATTCAGACAAGTATGAACGTCAAATATGAAACAAACCAGGTTTGTGTAAAATAAAATATAATACTAATAGCTTGTAGATTAAGACTCAGGCAAGAAATAAAAGAAAATAAAATATGTAGGTTGCTTGTAAGAGAATGCAAAACAAAAATATCTATACATAAGAATGAGTAATAGGGGACATTAAGTACATTAGCATTAAATGACTCCATTTATTTGAAGCCACCTAAGTCATTTCGAAATCTTATAAGATCATTTCAGGCCCAAAAAAAAATAAACTCTTGCCTGATAAAAACAAAACACAATAATGGTATTTGCATACTTGCTAACCCAGTTATCACCTACCTGCAAATAACCTAAACCCAGATATCACCTACCCTGAAACTTCTCTATATATATCATGTCTTCTTATATTTTCATTCGTTCAAACACAACATAGCATAGCAAACCTGAATATACAAGTAGCATTTCTATTTTGCTTACAACTGAAGCATCAAACAACAAACAAGAAAATTAAGGAAATCAAAGCAAATTACTTTCCAGTTTTTAAAGTTCTAACTGAGCAAGCAAGGAATGCTCTGTCCATTCCAAAAGCAAGGTGAGTAACTTCTTTTTAAAAGCTTAAGTAAATTTTAATTTGTTGCTTGTGAAAAATTTCTGAGATGAAGTTTTAAGTATGTGTATATATATTTGAAAATGCATGTGTATATGGATGGATAGATGATTGCTGTAGTTAAACTTGTTCTGCCTGTTTAGTTTCAGGCTTGGCTTCTAAACAAAAGTATCTAATTCCTTTTGATCTGTTGGCTGTTAGTTGATAGAATTTAAACAAGACTCGTTTGTTTAACTTTAAGATTTAAGTTTAAAATTTATTTAACTTAAAATATAAGAGAAATTTATCTGGAAACCAAAATATAACTGGCAGTGTTTATATATGTTTGCTTTCTGTTACTCTGTAAATAAAACTTCACATTCAAAAATCATTTGCTTCTTCTCTGATTGATGAATGGACCTAAGATTTGAATAAAAGATGTTGGTAACATTAAGATCTAAGTTTAAAATTTAGTTAAGATATAAACATCTTAAAACTTGCTCTGGAAAGATAATAAGGACAGTGAAACTCAAATTTTGATAAAACCCAAACTTCATAATTACTTAAGTCAGACATATAAACTAAAACACTAAACAAAAACTTGATTTTTAAGGCCTGAATCAGAATTTTTAGATAGAGCTCGGAGGAGCAGTTTGTGTTTTTCTGTTTGGAGCTTTTTAAGTCGCCGTGCGCGATCAACTCGACCTGATGGTTTGAGATTCGGTCTGGAGGTGGAGGACTGTGCCGTGGTGCTAGGAAAAATAGGGAATGGCGGCGCAAATGGTGGTGGAAGCGTCGGTGGGGGTTCCAAGTTCCTAAACCTAATTTTACTGTGTTTGGAAGTTTTGATCGCCGCGAGTTGTTCAGAGGTTCGAGTGTCGCGTGGTTTTGCAGGGAGGTAGAAGAGAGATAGTCAAAGTGGTAGCCGGAGTTTGGTGGCCTCCGGTGGTGGGGGCACCGTGCGCGTGCCGTTGACAGGTTGGGGAGGTGTGGTGTAGTTGTTTTCCAGGTTCTGTGTTTTTTTGTTTCATTCGCGCGCGCCTAGGAATAAAGCTCGAAGCAGCTTGTATACTTTCATGGGGAAAACTCGCGTGTAACTCGAAGAAACGCAGGGGTGCTCGTGTTGTAGTTGTACAGGTTTTAAACTGTAACATTTTTAACAGTATTTGACATTCTTGTTTTAAAATTTAAATCAAAGTTAAACCCAGTTTTTAAAACAAGTTTAAATGGTGACTTTAAGTTAGTTTTGAAATATAGTTGGAAGTAATTAAGTTTCATAATTTAAATTATTTTATTAATTTAAAAGTGCTTAATATTTAAATGAATTCAAAAGAGTTGAATTCAAAAATGAAATATACATTGTTAAGGAAGATTTAAACAAGGATAACACCCAAATTGAAATCAGAACTTAAATTCCAGGTAAGAAATAAAAGTAAAGTTTCATGATTTAAATTAATAAGTTTTAAATGTTAAATATGCTTTTAAACATGTGAGTTTAAGAAGGGTTTTGAAAATTTAGTTTTAAAACCTTACTAAGGATAAAATTAGAATTTGTTTAAGAAGTAATTTGAAACACATGTTTTATACATATTGGAAGTGAAATTAATCAATAATAAGATAATTTACTTTAAGTAATGAATACTTAGAGTTTATATGCATTAGCTCTTAAGTTAATTAGGTAAGAATAATTAATGATGGATATTAGTTAATTTAATAATTATAAGTTTAAATGTAGTACTTAAAGTTAATGAATGAATTAATTAACTAATATGAGATTTAAAACTATAGATTTGATTAATAATGGTTAATTAATTTATAATTAATAATAATTAATATAAGTTGATTATTTTAGAAGGAAATAATTAAATAAGTGTTAATGAGGATCATTAACTAGATTATTTTATAATTAATTAATGTAATTGATATTTAATAAATCAATTTGATTAATTAATTCAATAATAATCATTGTAATAGTTTAAATGTAAATTATTTATTTGGAAAGTAATTAAGAAATTAATTACTTATTAACTGAGTAAATTGATTTGATTTGAGTTAATTAATTTAGTTTAATTAACTGATAATTTGGAATTGAATTACTTAGAGAAGTAATTGATGAATAATTACTAAAAGTAATTAACTGGATGATGTTTGGAAGTAACTGAAATATAATTACTTAAAATTAATCAAGGGATTAATTAAGCTTATTATTGAGAAGTAAGTAATTATGAATGATTAATTACTGTATGTTATTAATCAAGAGGATTAATATTTGTGATTTGAAGATTTGTATTCTTAATATAAATTAACAAATGAGAATGTAATTAGAAATCATTAATTAATATAATTAATGATGGGATTAGAAATTGGTTTATTTGAGGATAATAAATCAACAAGATAATTAAACTGTAATAAATCTATATAAATGAAATTAATTAATGGATTTATTCAGGATATTAATTCTGTAAATAAATTAAAGGAAAACTACTGGAATGTAGTCAAGTATATTTAAATCAAAGATGATTAATTTGAATATGTATAAGTAATTGATAATAAGATTTAAATTAAGTTAATTAATGTTAGAAATCATTTGATGATTTGGTATGTGTAATTAATGGAGCATAATTACTCAGAAAAGTAATTAGATGAGCATTATTTGATGAAATTAATACAAGATGATTTGTAAGTAGAGTACTTTGAGTAATTTCTTTTGTAATTAATCAAAGGATTGATTTATGGGAATAATTAATCATAGAATGATTAATAAGTAATTAAGGTAGTTAATTACTGTTTTGTTATTAATCAAGGGGTGATTAATAATTGTGTTAAGTAGAGATTAATCACTTAATTAATTTAAATAAAGTAATTTAATATAAATTGAAGATCATTAAGTAATATAATTAATGATGTAATTAAGAATTGTGAATTAAGGAATAATTAATTAAGGAATAACTAATAGAAAGTAATTAAATGTTAATCTGCTATGAATGATTTAGAATAATTCATATGGAAAATTAATTAAGACTAAATTACTTCTTGTAATTAGAGAATGGTTAATTAATTTGATTTATTAATTGCGAGAGCAGGATTTATGGAATGAATGATTAATTTAATTTATTTTAAATTAATTAAAAATGGAAGTAGTTAATTTAATTCATTTAAATTAATTATACATTGTGATTCATAAATCATTGCTTATGAATGATACTGACATTTCATTGATTGATTGTGATCTCAGATATGAGATGGATAATGTCTATGTGATATGAATGTATGTTTTAGGTATGATAATATTTAATTATCTGTTTGGATGATGATATTAGTTATCTGTTTATGATGATGTAATTGTCTATTATGAGATGTGAATTATCTATCTGTGCATATTGATAATATTGAATTCACTGTTAAGACTAAATAGACAACTTGGCCTTAAAAGACACGCTTTGGATTTCGATGAGACCGGGATCGGTTTTCCTTATTTGGAATATCCGAAAACCACATCGTTTCCAAATTACGATAGGTCGTGACTCGGAAGTGAAGATGAAGATTCAGAATGCAAGGGTTATCGTCGTTAACTCTGAGGGTGATTCCAAAACGAGTGTAACGAGATGATGCCTTCGGTTTCGTTCGAACCCGGAACGAACTTGTATGGATTGAATGCTTTCAACACATCGTCAGGCGGGCGATGAGCATTCTAAGAGATATATTCTATAAAGGTAATCGTAACCTCAAGCCTCATCAACCGGGAATGGCTAAAACAGGGGAGGTGCAGCAAGGTTGGTGGGTCATGCCCAAGCAGGACAAGGATATTCCCCTGTCTAGATGTCCCTTTTTATTCGGCTGTGTGGGCAGTTGGTCTGCAGCCAACTGCGGGGTTTATCTTGTTCGGGACTGTTCAGTAAGGAATGGTTCCGGCCTTGTGTTGCAGGGGATGAAGGGAGTAATCCTCGGTACGTTGATCTAGGCCACGTACTGTGACGGGCGGTACCCCAGTAGCCCTGCCATTGTATGGAATCCACAATCCAATAAGTGCCTACGGTTTTGATTGTATTACCCACTTTTGTGGCTAGTAGCTGGAATTTAATCATGTAACAATTTCGGCTATTTTCTATTTACTTGAAAACCCTAGACCTATTATAATATCACTGGATTTCCTATCAAATGTTTTGGTTAGCGTAAGGTAAAAACTTTTCCATGTTTATGTGTGGGAAGTCTTACGTGATACCTTTTGTTTTCAAATGATTTTTCAAAATTAAGCAACTTTAACCACTCATACCAGACCCATGTCTGACTCGAATTTTATTTTTTTTCCATAAACTCTCGGGTACCCAAATTTTTACGGGTAGCCAAGGGATTCAGGTTTAGCTTGACGAATTCTGGAGGAGCAATGGAGCAGGAGGCTTCAGCGTTATAGATATATATATAGTTCCGCTGTGTGGTATCTTTGTGTTGTTTGGTGTATTGAGTTGTATTAACTAGATAGATGTCTATAACTGTCTAGTATGTGATGTACTATATGTATCACTCTGATTGATGTTATATATTATGTAAATACTTATGTGATTATAATATATTTTATTCGTTCCGCTGTGAGATTCTGATGTTGTTGTTCTTTCTTCTCTATCTTTTCTATTTTCTCACCCTTTTCTTTCTTATTAACGATGCTTCTTCCTGGGAGTAGGAAGTGGGGTCGTTACAGTATGCATTAAATCTTTCGACAATATGGTCTTTCCAAAGGTAAACTTCAACTCCACTCTCTCAGTTCCAACAACAGTAGCGATGTAAGAGTCTTCCAACAACACTTTCATATCATTTACAACATTATATATTTTAAACATATTATGATCATAGCAGACATGGCAAGAAGCACTAGTGTCTACCCACCATCCTTTTGATCCACCACTTAGGTTGATCAAGCAAATCATAGCCACTACGGTCTCTTCAGTCAGATTAGCCTATGGTGTAGAATTTGGCCTATGCCGATACTTACATGTCATATGGCCTGGTTTCCACAGTTGTAACATAAGAACAACTGTCCAATGTCTTTCTTTAGGGGAGCATTTTACTGTTTGTTCCGAGGTTGGTTACTACGGTTCTGGTTCTGTTTGTAATTATGTTTTTATTTAAATTCGCAGTCGGTTTCAGAACTGCATTTGTGGGTTAATCTTAGCGTTGTTGTTAAAACAATAAACACCCGATCTTTCTAGTTCTGTTTTCGAGCCTCCTCCTCAATACAGAGGTGGATAATCAAGCTTTCAAAGAAACCTCCTTAGTCTTATGCTTGAAAGTGTTTCTAAAGTCTTTCCAATTACGGGATAATTTATCTATCAAAACAGATACTTGAAATTGTTCATCAAAAGCCATACATTTAGAGATGATTTCATGTGCAATCCTTTGAAGCTCATGGGACTACGCCTCTACAAATTTGTTATTTGTCATTTGGAACTTCGAATAGCTGCTGATTGTATATTTTTTCGCTCCATCTTCCTCGGTATTATATTTCTTTTGCAGTGCATCCCATAACCCCTTTGATAATTTGTCCGAGTTGTAATAGTCATACAGGTTGTCGCTTAAGCCATTGAGAACGTAGTTTTTATAGACATAGTCACGAGCATTCTAACCTTGTAATATTTTTTTCTAGTCATCTGTTGGTTGTTCGGGTAGAGCCGACTTTTCAATTGTCAGACATATGGCACCTTCTTCACCATCAAATAAAACTGCATTTTTGAAATGAACTCCCTCAAATCTGAATAGTTTGTTTGCTTCATAGCCAACAGAGTCATTGGTCATCGAAGCCATGATTCAAAAACCTCTTAAAATTGTTGAACCTGGATGACAGAAGTGAATTGCCTACGTGGCTGAGTCATGCACTTATTGCTTTATTTAAGCTGTTTTGCCGCTTCGTACAAGGTTGTGCAAGACAGACTATAAACAACATCGTCTCAAGGATAAAACAACCAAATACATTTTTGACCAAAACTTTGCACCAAGGTTAATGATCAGAATTTCACCCTCGGGTGATTAGAATATAGCTCGTTTTTTCTTGAAAAGAGGAATGACAGATAAGAGAAATGATAGAGAGATAGTTGTATTTTGTACCTTTTTGTTCCGTCCATTCATCAATTAAATAGACGAAAAACTAAGAGAGTGTTACCGTTTAAGTGGGAGAAAACGTAGGGGCATTAAAAACGTCTTAATACCGTTTTATCAATGAAAAAAATGGATCTAAAAAGTGAAAGTTTTAAAACGTTCTCAAAACTAACGGGTCTTAATAACCGTTTTATTAATTTGAATCAAACGCATAAAACGTATTGTTAACTTGTATCAAAAATTAATGTTATAAAACATTTATTGACCGTTTGAAAATACATTAAATGCACTTATCCAAACTCTTTATTAATTTGTATCAAAAGTAGAAAATGAATATTTCTCCCAATTATCTCTATGACATGACACTCAAACAATAAATGCACTTATTTAAACCCTTCTATTAATTTTTCAAACAATTCCAACAATTGTTTAAGACATAAATCTCCAAAATTATTGATACAAATTACTAAACCAGAGCGAGCAACATCTTTTATAAAGGCAAAAACACAGTAGCATGTTCACCGAAAATGAAATAAAATAGGTAGATTAATTAAGCTAAAACGTCGAAAACAAGATTGAAAAAAAAAATTACGAAAAATAATAAAATGACATATGACTTTCAAAAGCACATCGACTAATTGATTTTTGGGTTTTCGAAACCATTATGTTCTAATAGCTGTCTTTTTCAAAGAGAAAAAAGGCATTCAATGTTACCGATATTGTTTTAAACATATATTAATAAAATTCAAGAGCAACTTAAAACAAAATCATTAAATGCGACAATAAATTTCCTCTTAGAATTATTGAGACTATAAGACAATAAAATAACAAACATGGCAAAAATATTAATAAACATCTCTTGCAAGTTATACAACAATTATATATATATATATATATATATATATATATATATAATTGTTGTATACACACACACACATACATATAACAAAATAAGTTTTACTTACATTGTTAATTTAATATCCTCTTCCATTATGTTTAATGATTATGGTTTAATTTATTTAGTACACATCTTTCAGTTATGCTTAACCAAGTTGATGTTTTCCACTTAATTTTACATAATTTACTATAGTAACCATTGAGCATTAATTTTGAAAGTTTTAAGTGTAGTTAATGGTAGTTTTGATGCGAACTTTAATATGATTTTTAGAAGCATATATAGTTTTACATAATTTATTGTAGTAGTCTTGTGCATTAATTTTATAAGTTTTTTGAAGTGTTGGTAGTTTTGATATGAACATTAATACGACTTTTAGAACATTGGTGCATGCACATACAGTTTTACATAATTTTTTTTAGTAGTCCTCGTGCATTAATTTTAAAAGTTTTTTAAGTACGGTAGTGGTATTTTTCATGTTAACTTTATTACGACTTTTTGAACATTAGTGCATGCTCATATAGTTTTACATAATTTATTGAAGTAGCCCTTGTGCATTAATTTTAAAAGTTTTTTAAGTGTTGTTGATAGTAGTTTTAATGTGAACTTTAATATGACTTTCCGAACTTTAGTGCATGGGTTGAACAACTAAATAACAAAAAACCGCTCTTTGATTTTATTTATTGCAAACCAGAATCCGTGCTTGCAAAAAAGGAAACAAAATCTCGAGTTTAGTTGGACTCAACTGTCAAATTTAATCAGAAGCTCAGATCGATCACAGGTTGTTATATATTCGCTCCCAGCAAAAGGGGAAAAATATAAATCTTAAATCGCGAGATCAAAACAAAACCCTTGAATTTCTTTAATTTTATCTACCATTTACTGTTTTCAAATAACTTGAGGCTCAAAATGCTGGGAATCGAGATGATGAATTCGTTGCTTGAGAGATCGAAGGAGTTAGATCAGCTCAGAAAGGAAGAAGATGAAGTTATAGTCGAGATTAACAGGATCCATAAAAAGCTGCTCCAATCGCGTATGATTTCTGTTAATCTGTTTTCCTGTGTTATGATGTGCTAGTTTTAGTACGATTATGTTTTTGTATAAGGATTTCAATTAGTGAGTCATCGGTTTTGGATCGATCTTAGTTTGAAGTGTTTTTACTTGCGTTAGCTGATTGTGATGCACCAACATTGATAATTTAGGCTGCAAATCAATATTTATTGTTAACAGCTTGAAATCGACATTACACTTTGTGAATATGTGACGAAAACCAGTAAAAGAACGATTATTGTTACTTGTACACTTGGAATCATAACATTACTTCTAATACATATGCAAATTAGTTATGCTGGACCCACTGAAGTTTTTGCAACTCTATTTTACACTTTGTAGATCATATGTCAATGTGAAGATAACAGGCTATTCAAATAATCATAATAAGTACGAGATTTAATCACATGGTGTTATTATTCCATTGCATCTAGTATGCCTAGTTTATGATAAATAATTATGGGCAGTAGATATTATATAATCTGTTTCTCCAATGGTATTATAAAATGCTTCATATTAATTCATATGGTATTACAACAAAATTCCTTTTTTCTGTTATGTCATTTTAGCTCCAGAGACATACGAGATTTTGGACGCAACATTGGTCAAGCTTCGAGAAATGTATATTCGGGCAAAAGAGCTATCTGAAAGTGAAGTGAGGTACCGACTTAAAATAAAATAAAATATGAACATGTTTCTATGTGTTCTAGGTTCATTAGCTTTATAGAAATGGTTGATTCTGTTGGGTAGTTATGTATGTGCACTTATGATATATAAACCGCATTTCCATTTTATACCAATAATATTTATGTGATAATAATAAGCTAATACCGTAAATCATAAATGAGCCCCTCTGTCACTTTGAGCATTTAGCCATAATAAAAGTAGAAAACATGTTATTTCCAATTCAACCCACCATAAATGTGTTCCTTTACTTTGGAAAGAAAAAAGTTAGTGGGTAACCCTTGCATTGCTCACGGATCAGAGTAAAATTAGCGTATGATTTCAGCTAAAAACATACTTAATGACTTGACGAGGATAATGCTAAAAATATTACTATAATGCTATAGCATATGATTATTAATGATAGCATACTTAATGACTTGATGCGGATCATAGTAAAAATATTACTATGGTGTATGATTATTAATAACACGCATACTTGATGACTTGTTAGTCAGTATTTGCACCTTTTTTGCTTGCATATGTATGTAATTAAGTATTGAAATATTCATCGACTAATCTGAAGTTCATTTTTTATTTCTAGTTTATTTGAGTTGAAGTTCATTTTAAGCATGAAAGTATATTTGGTTTTAAGCTTATTTTATGTAAAATTTTATTTACTAGTACATCTGGCCAGAGCATGATTTATCAACTTTTTTTTATTTGAAAAATATTTACTATTAGAAGAAAACCACCGTATGTTTATATCTTTTGAAGCAATTACCATTTTAGAGAAAATTAATTGATTTTATTGTTATGTTAATTTTAGATATTTCCAAATTTAAGCTAGAGTTACTTTTAAATAGTTAATATATACGATTATAGGTTTTAATGATAAACTAAAGTATTTTTCAAGTAGTCAAATAATATCATAGTGGACAGTGGGCACCCTAAATCTGAAGCATTTAGCATGACAAGATAAGTATACAAAAATGATGGCATTTTGGACTTGCGAATGCTCATATCTCTGTCAAGTTCGTATGCAAGTTATTTTGATGATTGCTATTTATCGGCAAATGTATGTTCAGTCTATACCTATTCTCTGTGTGCAAGCTACCGTGTTTATAAATCATTTTATCAAGAACCAATCCTTTGAGTGCAATTTGAATCATTACATCATCTAAGTAATTCCATTAAACCAAAAAGACAGTCTTACGGCTCTTGACTATAAGGCAATAGGTTATATATATTTTGATGTCGGCTCGTAGGTTGATATGACCGTAGATAAGCCCCACAAAATTTATATGTCCTTGTAAGTCTTTCTCCCCTGTTCGTGCAAGGTAATTAAAAAGCCCCCTTTCTCTAAACCTTTTAGACCCTACTAGACATGAAATGAGCTTTTCCTTAAACTTGCATGATTTTGTGGTGTAGGCTTATTTTATCGTCAAACAGTAGTAATTTAGCTTCCCTATTTCTTTATTTCTTAACATTCTTGAAAGTTGCTAAAATATAGGTGATGCTGTTGAATTTATACATATTTGTATAATCCTTTTTATTTTGTGTGCAGCGCTTCAAATGAGCTGGTAAATCAGTTGGATATTTTACTAAAATCCGGTCTTTCAGCTGCGCAAAAGAAAAAGATAGGTCAGTTCCCACTGCTCATTATTTTCTTAAAACTCCAATACCTTGCTTCTTTGGTTGTTGATACATGTTATATCACCTTTAATCTGGAAATAACAATCTATTACACATTTTTCTCATTTTATTTTTATCCAATATTCTTTAAATTTCATGTTCATATAATGTAAGAAGTTCACATTGCTCATTTCATATCGAATCCAAAGTGTAAGTTTAGATATCGCTTTGTTGAAGTTGGTACGCACACACCTCTATGCATGCATGCATGCTTACTTACATACATATATGTGCCTGTGCGCGCGCGCACGTGTATTTAAGAACATGAGATAAAATACACACGTGTTTGTGTGTTTAGTCAATTATATCAATAGATCCGTGGAATTCAATAACTGAGATTAGGAGGTATTTGAGTGCTAATAATAGAGGCGCTCTTAAACCTTTCTATAACACACAAACACATGTGTATTTGTGCATGTATGCGTGTGTATGTATGTGTGTGTGTGCAATGCACGTGGTGTGTATGTTGGCTCCACATGTATGTGTATGGGTGCACGGATGCGTAGAAACCCGTTTGCATCTAAATATTGTCTACCGGGTTGATGTTGTCGTGGCGATACTTAATAGTAAACACTAATGATGTAGTTAACATTATCTCCCACAGTGTAAAGAATATTCCTTGGCACAGTGGATTAAACTTTAGCAATGTTGCACTAGTTCTCCAATTCATGCATGACATATTGTTCATTTGTATTCATTAGATTCTTCTAGCATTTAAAATTTCTATGGCCAAATAACATATGCTACCTATTTATTTGTTTTCTAATCACGTGGAACACTTCCATTGTTATAATATTAATGCAGAGGTCAGTGAGCAAAAAAAGAAACGTTTGAAGTCAGAAGCTGATAATCATCGATTTCCTTCTACTGCATCTATGAGAAGCCAACTAGAGCAACTTGCTGGTTTGAAGGGAGAGCAGGTGCCATTAATGAAATATTAAGAATGACTCATTTACTTGAAAACTCCATCCTCCAAAATATTATGCTTCCAGAAGATAGTTTGAATGCTGCATATTTTAAAATCTGGAAAGCATATTTATCTCATGTTGACATCCTTAGCTGGTGTATTGGTGTTTTCCAGATGAATTTAGCCATAAATTATTGACTACCCGTCTATGTAGATGGATCAGGTTGAGAAATTTAGTACTCACTATTCAATATCTTCTTCGTCTAGTGATGACCAATCTTGTTTGGAACAACCAATTAACCCAGAATATACTTGTAGCAAAATCAGCTGGGTATTTATAATTTCTAGTAGCTTCTAGTTAATAAATAAAAATAATAAATAAATACATAAAATTGGGTAATTTTTGAACCCCAACTGTCACTAATCTAGATGTGCCGATTCTTGTTGTAGATGACAGTATACCTTTATAAATAAAGAATAGAAACAAGTTTCAGTCACATGAAAATTGATATATATGGATTTAGACATGGTGCAAGATAGTCACCCAAGAAGTTGATTGTTGTCATGATAATCGAAACGAACCTAATAGTTACATTGGCAATACATTCTCATATGTCAAATATGTGAATGTACGAAGTATTGGCCAGGTGGTTAAACACTAAGTTGTTAAGAGAAAGGTGCATAGTGTGCAGAGTTCAAACAATAGTAGTGGTATAATGCATGCCTCATGCTAATTACCTGGATGTATTTCCTGGGATAGTCGTACCTTAGTAAGGTTCATTCCTGAGTTCTCCTTTTGAAAAAATGTATCGTTGTTCCACAAAAATGAACTGTTACATATGTATTAAAATTGAAATTAGTAAAATTTGCGGATAATTGCAACTATAAGAATGTGTGTGTGTGTTTGGGGGGGGGGGGGGGGGGTTGATTTCTTTATACAGAGTAAGTTTGACGCATTCCAATAATCCACTTTGAGAATGGCGTCATGCTTTCAGGTCCCTGAACAGTGTAAAAGAACAATTTCATATTGAGCCGGTAGTACTGTTTTGTAATTTGTAAGTATTAACTAATGCGTTATTACTAAGGCTGTTATGGTAACGGTAAATTTATCATTATCCTACCATTACTAGTCAATCAGTTACCAGTTTAAAGTAAAGTCTGTATACCAGTATAATCGGTATGGTAACGATAAACTTACCATTTTCTGCGGAAAAACATCGGTAATATTTTCTCAAAACCAACGGTAATGGTAATTTATCAGTCCGTTCATAATACATTCATATTCATGTAAGATGTCGTATTACGGGCATTTACAAGCAAAGAAACGGTTCAGTTTTTTTCAGTAGTTCAACTCAAATGATGATAAATACACTTCTTTTCTATGTCCATTATTAAGTGACCCAATGAGATATATATAATGAAGCATCGTTCAGTGTAAAAATATATCAAATTATTATTTTTCTAGACAAACAGTAATTTATCATTACCAGTGTAGCGGTTACCAGTTTATGGGTATATCAGTCATCGGTATACCAATCAATCGGTAACGGTAAACAATTTTATTTTACCAGTAAAAACGGTACGGTAACGGTATTTACAAAATGATAACGGTAACCATTACCATAACAGCCCTAGTTATTACTCATATATGCAATGGTAGTAAATAGTAATAGACCACTTCCATCATAGTGGTTTCTTAAAGCTTAGTTTGCTAGTCATTTTACATTTTTCCTTTATTAACTTATATGCTTCTATTTATTCAGGTGGCAGCTAGAGTTTCGACTGATGGTGCTGAAAAGGATGAATGGGTTGTTGTAAAACTTATTGACTTTGACAAAGAGACTAAATTGTAAGTATTTGCCGATTTATATTCATTCTCTATTTCTGATACACTTTCTGTACTCATAATTTGAGAGCAGTGATATTGTGACAACCCTTAAGTTGTCAATGTACCACACTAATAATTTAGATTTCTTTAATTATGATTATTAGTTAAATTTCATTTGATTTTAGCTGTATTTTTGTTGAATAGTTCGTTAAGTGGGTTTTTTTGCGGAAACTGAAAGTGAAAACTGCAATTTTGATATACAATTATCAATTTTCATAAAATTATTTGAGTTAGCATTAATTTAACAAGCACGGATACAATGACAAGATAACAATATTGTTTAAAGCTATAGTATCGATGATCTTTAGTACATAGTGTTGATCTATAGTATATACATTGAATATATATGTACATAAATGGTACATTTTGAGATTAGTTGCAACTCTCCTTTTTCCTTGAAAACCACATGATCTTATTTTATTGTTTTGCAGATTTGATGTGATTGACGAGGATCCAGGCGAGGAAGACAAAAGTATCCAGAGGTATCTTCTCTCACAGCATTTCCATTTCTATGTTCTAAGAAGAATTATATGCATTTAGCCGTACTCACTGTTCATGTTAGTCTTATTTATTCATGCCCGTATTCATCAATTGAGAAATTCACACACTTTACATTGATTCATAATTCATGTAGGTTTAGTACTCCCACAAAAATATATGGGCTCATTTTACAGTAGAACCAGTCAATATTCGAGATAAAACTTGGTATTTTCAATATAAGGCGTGGATATTTTGTGTTGTCTTCGATTGCATATGGAATTTGACTACACATAAAAACTGTATAATACATATAGATAATTCTTACATATTTTGGTAACTTAGAGCATATTTCATTCTCAGGAAATACAAGCTACCCAAGTCTTGCATTATACCCTTTCCAAAAATTGGAGATCCTTCCAGTGCACCTGATTTTCCTGTTGGTTCTCGAGTTTTGGCACTTTATCCTGAAACCACAGCTTTGTACAGAGCAACAGTTGTTAACCTGCGAAAGGTGATATTTGGTATTTATTGTTAGTTATTTTTATGTATTTACTTTTAGATCTAGGTTGATATAACTTAATTTTCAAATATTACCGAAGTACTATGGTGTTACCAAAAAGCCTTAAGTTGGTCTATGCAAATTAGTTCTTAGTTTAAACATATTGACATTTTCATGCTTGGGGAACAAAATTTATTATACACATACATATATATAGTAATAATAATTCAAGAACTGGTTTCTGCTAAAAAAATCTGACCTCATATTACACTCCTCTGCTTCAGTCAATTAGCAATTATGATCACATTTAAAGCCTAATTTTGTTTTTTGAAAACTGGCTTCCAGAAATAACTTATTTAAAGGATATGACTCGGCCAAAACTTATCACAAAAATAGCCCTCGTTTTTTGTTTTGTATATGCCCACTTTAAGCATGCATGTGTACTTTTTTTTGAAAATGTACATGATCTTTTTAAAAGAATGAATATGTAAATCTGAAAGTGGCATAAGTTTTTCTGAAAGTGTATTTTAAAATTTTGTCCTTTAGTCCCTCCACGCAATTGTTGAGGGTTAGATTAGAACTACAATAACTCCACCGCCCCACACCTCTCCCCCCCCCCCCCCCCCCCATCACACCCCCCAACCACACACACACACCCCAACAACAACAACAACAACAACAACAAACCCCACAATCCCATAAATAACATAGGATAGCCTTTTTTCATTATACAATATAGGTAATTCATCTAAGTTGTGATTAATTGCACCTATTAGGATAGGGGAGCACTTAGACGATTTTTTTGATGATGCTTTTTATTTCATAATTCGAAAGCAAGGATATGCCAGTGTAGTTTCTACACTTGTATTCATTGTGCTTAACTAATATTTGCTATTTGCGTATAAATATTTTCAGTTCATTCCATTACCTTTAACTAACACGTGTGTGTAAAACTATTGTACAACTACACATTAAAGCTGATTTGTTTATATTTTTGTATGCTGATGCTGTTCTAACTCTCTTTGCAAATTCAGAGGAAAGCCGAAGAGTAAGTTGCTTATTGATGCCATAGTAATTTGATTACTGTCATATCTTATGCATTATTTCTAAACATGTAAAATTCATGATTTGTGTCAGTTATCTGTTAGAGTTTGACGATGATGAAGAAGACGATGGATCCCTGCCTCGACGAAGTGTTGCATTTCATAAGGTTGTTCCACTTCCAGATGGGCATCGCCAGTGAAATTGATTGTCCATCCATCCATCCATCCACTCCCTGAACTCCTCCTATATATATGAACCACAATGACACAATGTACATATTAGTGGTTTTGTATATATCATAAGCATATTGTAGAGCAGTAATTATCCTCGATACTACCTCCATGCCAACTCACAGTTTACAAGACTTTGAATAATGCTTGTTAGAGAGCAACAGTGTGCGTTTCAAATCAATTTAAGTTCGTGTAATTTGACAACTAGTATTTTTGGTGTGTAATTTAAGAACATATTTCTGTCCTTGCCATCTTTTTTTTCCTTTTTTCACTGTGCTTTTAGTTTATAAATATTTTTGTTTTAAATATAGGATGAATGTCTTATTTATTAGTGTGTAAATTCAGTATTTTCTGATTTATATAAAGAAATAGTTAATATCCGTAGAAAATGGATGGTGTGCATTGATTCCAGAAGAGATGAGTTTGCCTCGAAAGATATCCATGTTTTTGTGATGTATGATTAATGAAAATGATACCTTTTGGAGTTTCATAGGTTGTCACCAAACAAATTAAATGATCTTCTAAGTAAAGTACATCAGTTGTTGGAATAAATTCATTAAATTGGTTGCAAGTTGATACTCACTTTCTTTACCTACCTATCTATTTGCTTTACTTCTAAGACATATTATAATATCTATTGATGCATGACTTTTCTGTAGTTTGTTCTGTAGACACTAGCAAGTCGTATTGCAAAAGGAAATCATAGGTTAATGGCGAATAGAGTTCGAAATTGAATGGAAGATTTTATTTTATTTTTTTCTGATAAAGATGAAACAGGGACTAAATTGATACCATATTTAGAAGGGAAAGAGTCAAAAGACAGAAAAACAAGGACATGATTCAATAACAATATAATTTGAAGCGGGAGTTTTAACTTTAATCCAACGGTTATATTCTTAGATAACATACACCGTAGTGGGATTTTCCACAATCCCAAGACAACTCATGCCCAGTTTCGTAATTTGATATCTTTCTTCATTTTTCAAAATCAATCGCAGAACACAAAGCACAGATTTGTTTAATAATTTCGAGTGCACTAAAAAAAGCTCTCATGCCAATATACCAAGTCTCTATAAGCACACAACACAGAACACCAAAACTATGCCATCTCACCAACATTTAGATACACGTGTCAGCATTATGCTGGATTATACTATAGAAGCATGTTTTTAAAATGTAGCAAAAAGAGACGAGCTTTAATAAGCTGTACAAATATGTCTTCTTCTTGCTCATCGTGTTCTGCTTCTTTATTTTGAGCCCAACACTTAAGCTTAGCAACAAATCTTTGTTTTAAGTTTAAAAAAGTTCAAAAAAAATATCGTTTTTGTTCTTGAATTTTTAGTGAAAAATGAGTGTTACTAAGTTCATAAAATGCGTGACAGTGGGAGATGGAGCAGTTGGAAAAACTTGCATGCTTATTTGCTACACTAGCAATAAATTTCCAACTGTAAGCAATAAAAATCCTTTCTTTTTTATCCCCTCTCTGCAAAATCTAATCTTTGTTTAGTTTAACTGTAGCTTTGTCTTATTTTAACCGACTTGCATAATTTTTGTATTTTTATCATTGTTCCTTTTTTTTCTTTGTTATTTTTTTTTTTTTTGTTATATTGTTTGCAGGATTATGTACCGACGGTGTTTGATAATTTCAGTGCAAATGTGTCTGTGGATGGAAATATTGTAAATTTGGGACTGTGGGACACTGCAGGTGTTATATCTTTCTATAATTGCTTATGTTATGTCAAGAAATATATAAAAGCTGATTGATTGACTTGCTTAATTCTTGTATGTAGGACAAGAGGATTATAGTAGATTGAGGCCCCTAAGTTATAGAGGTGCAGATATTTTTGTTCTTGCTTTCTCATTGATTAGCAGAGCAAGCTATGAAAATGTTCTTAAAAAGGTACTGATTTCTTATCTAATATCACCTCATTTGTGTCGTGTTTATTCGTTTCTTATGAATCGATGAGATGTTTTTATTGCTTTAACTTTTCTACACTCCTAATTAATTAAAAAATATCATTAACTTCAAAGTAAGAAATATCATGCACTCAATGCAAACAAGGAATAAGCTAAAGTTTTTAATCTATGTAAAGCTTTGCATTTAGAAATGTTTTTGTTCAAAGTGCTAGCATAATTGAGTAACATTTTATCCATAGATAAATTCGGTTTTAACACATCTCACACATGCTCGATCATGATAAATATATGATCAATGTTGTGCATATTTTAATTAGTAGACAAAATTGAGCTTAGCAATAGTCAATCGCAATAAATTCATCAATGTTTACACATTGACACAGATTTTCTTAAACCATTTTGCCAAATTCATGGCATTTTATGATACTTATCAATACACACTGTAAAGCAAAAAATTTGTTAAAACGAGCTATCATTATACACTTGCACAATTTGAAATTGCTCCATTGTTTTTGGTTTCTACTCCAGCACAAAATCAAAATTCTGTTGGCATTTTTGGTCATTTTAAACTAGTTTGTTGAATGGATTCATATTTTGTATTGAGGAAAAAATATATTCTATTAAGCATTAATACAAAAGATATTTAGAATGAAATTTTTAATGTATTCTAAAGTTAAATAATTTTGATAGTTGCATCATTTTGCGCTTTGTTTTTCCTTAACAGTGGATGCCTGAACTTCGGCGCTTTGGGCCTAGTGTTCCAATTGTTCTTGTAGGAACAAAATTAGGTGCATTTTCCTTCTTAACCCTTCAGTTTTCTTAAATGGCTAATCTGAACAACCTCATAATAGAAAAGCCTTCTCTTTTGTTTTTAGATCTACGCGATGACAAGGGATATCTCTTTGATCATCCTGGTGCTTCTATTGTTACATCTGCACAAGTGAGTTATTTATTTATAAGGACCTTTTAAAATTTATTCCAAACCATGTAAATATCTATTAACTCGTATAAAAAAACATAAATATACTTCAGGGCGAGGAACTTAGGAAGCAAATTGGTGCAGTGGCATACGTTGAATGCAGTTCTAAAACACAACAGGTATGCGATATTTTTGTTTCAAAAATATAAAAAAAATAAAAAAATCTAAAGTTCTTTGATTAACTAGTAAGTTTGGTTACACTTTCTTTTTATTTTTGTTGTATAGAACATCAAAGCTGTTTTCGACACTGCAATCAAGGTGGTTCTTCAACCTCCTCGCAAGCGAGAAGTTTTGAAGAAGAAAAGCAAAAGGGAGTCTGGTTGCTTAATGATGTATGTTTTAACTTCTTAACTTACTCTTTTGTTTATATTTGCATCAAATTATTGGTTCTTCTATGTTTATAAATCACAATTTGGACAAATATCATGATTGGTTAGAACATAAATGCGTGTCTTTCTGGGTTTCTGTTTCATAGGATCCCAGCAAAATGTATGTGTGTAAAAGTATAAATAATTGATTAGTTCCCATTATTTTACATGTGTGTTGTCAAATTTAAAATGTAATTTTGGATGCATTGTCACAGTACGATTAGTTTATCATAGCGGGACTCTGGTTGCTAATGATGTATGTTTTAACTTCTTAACTTAGTTCTTTTGTTTATATTTGCATCAAATTGTTGGTTCTTCTATGTTTATAAATCACAATTTAGACAAATATCATGATTAGTTAGAACATAAATGCATGTGTTTTTCTGGGTTTCTGTTTCATAGGATCCCAGCAAAATGTATGTGTGTAAGAGTATAAATAATTGATTAGTTCCCATTATTTTGCATGTGTTGTCAAATTTAAAATGTAATTTTGGATGCATTGTCGCAGTACGATTAATTTATCATAGATCTCAGATGTTCAGTAATATGTACATGCAAGTCTTTTGGTTTTGGAAGCTAGAAGATGACTCTATACGCCAAACACGTAAACTATTCCATATGATTCTTAATCATTTAATACAACTTGTTAACACGTAAACTATATTGTTAATATGTTGGCTGTTATTATTCTAATCAAATTTGAATAATGCAGGACTTGGATGTGTGGGAATTCATGCGTTGCATAGAGTAAACCAACTTCTATTGATCTCTAAAGTTGTTAAACAAACGTATGATTTTGGGAGACGGGGAACTTTTGGTTCTCTCTCTAATGTGAGAAATTTCTCAATTTGTTATTTGAAAGAAGTGGTACGTCTGATACCTACTGTATGTTCTGTTCCTAGTTTTATGTTAATTTCTCAGTTAAACAGATTCTGAACCCTTGTATTAATTATATGGAAATTACGTAGAAATCATACACTTTTTTTGTTGATGACATCTTATATTTATTAGTATTATGTAAAATTACAATGCTTAAGTTTTAGACATTGTTAAAATATACAATGTAAGATGAATTTGATTGTAGAGTTAATTTGTTTAGATGGATAAGTTTTGAATTGATCCTATCAAGAATTTATATATATTTTTATAATTGAATGAAAATTAACATGGTCATCTTGGTTATTATTAATAACGTGGTGTTAAGGATACCCTAAAAAATGCTTTCTAATACCATTAAATTAAATAACAAACACAATATATTTGGTATACTTACTGAGCAGACATTTTTACACGCAATTAATCATTAAGCGAATTTTTTTCCACAGCGTTTAACATCATGTCAAACAAACGATCAACAACCATCATTTGAACTATTTTTGACGGCCAGCAATCATCGTTATACCAATTTTCCACGTCAACCCATTTGCGCGCCCATTAACCATCATCCAAATAATTTTTTCAAGACCAAAAACCATATATACCCTTTCTTTTTTTCATATCAACCCATCTACACGGCCAGCAATCGCCGAATTAATACATGGTTGGCGAATCAACCATTTGGTAGCCTTTTAAAGGATACTGTATTGGAAAGAAGAGAAAATAAAGTTTTATAGTGTCTTACAATAGTGATATTAGGAAGCATTTTTTGTGGTGTCTTTAAGATCACGTTATTAATAAGGTATATGTCGAATTTGTTATTACCTAAGATTTAACATTTGGTAAGCGAATTAATAAATATGATCAACTGTGCTTATTTACTAAACTCTAATTTCAAGATTTACTTATTTTTTTATTTACACAGATATTTACTTGTAACAAAAGTAAACTCTTATTGTATATGTATGTACGTGATACGTATGTATATCTGTATGATATTGTATTCAAGTAGAACACTGATTTTAATGTTTATTGTTCAAACTCAAGATCTTTAGAATCTCACCTTAGAGTGTTTTGACACTGACGTTTTAGCCAGTAGCCATTAGCTAATGTATTTATGAAATAAATAACTTATAAACTGAGATATTTCTTGATAATATGACGAACAATTTGAAGATTGATAATGTATTAAAAATGCATCGGTATGTCTTATGCATTTGGAAATATTGTAGCGAATATCAAATTTCTTTTAAAATAAATACATTATACTATTAGTTTTATAGTAAAATACTTAACAATTTGAGAAATCATACCGCTCTTGCTTCAGCGGCTGCTGCGACCACTTACCTACACCTCCTCCTACCTACTACCTACTACTACCTACTTCCTACTGCTACTACTACTAGTCATTAGGCTGATGACCTCCATTCATGGGATCTTGAGCCTACATATGGACCTAGTCGACTAGACACCTAGGATCGTTTGGAATGGAGTGATTGTGTTAGGAGTATTTTAGTTAAGTTGTCCTAATTGCAATACTATTGCAGAATAAAAAGGGATCTATCTTGTTGATTAATTATCAACCATCAATTCAATGAACAGTATTCACCAAATGAAGAAAAATAAAGAAACAGAGAACACAAACATTTACCGTGGTTCGGTTGAACCGTCTACGTTCACAAACTCAACAACTATTATTTATTTTACTGAAAAAGAATATAAGAGAGGTTA
Source organism: Allium cepa (assembly GCA_030765085.1). Taxonomy (NCBI): domain Eukaryota; kingdom Viridiplantae; phylum Streptophyta; class Magnoliopsida; order Asparagales; family Amaryllidaceae; genus Allium; species Allium cepa. Next base: position 439,996,383 of record CM060943.1, read on the forward strand.
TAAAATTATAGGCAGCAAATTGGAGCAAATTGAATAATCAATTTCTTCAACGGTCTGTTTGCACTCAAAATTCCCAATTTGATTTAACTACATAAGTTAGGATTTGCTAGAGAAGTGGATAATAGTGAATGCTCTCTTACATGCAAATATGAACATGAACTTCCTTCATTTAAATAGACTTAAGAACGAACGAATTATGCGGGGATTACGTAGACTAATTACCAATTGTCTTGAAATCTTTCCACATATTCATGATTTAATTTCAATGCCAATAGATAATGGTGATCTTTGTTTCAATATTTTTTCTCAATTGGTTGAATCTTCATGTACGAACATTTTTTTTGCTCATATTGCAAAATCACTGAATTCATAAATAGACTTTTTTCCGTAGTTATAAAACCATTAACTAATTAGATTTAGTAATCAATTTATTTTACTCGAACAAAATATCCTTTTATCCTTTTCAATTTTCTTTCTTTCCGTGTATTGCCTATTTTGATAGTTGAGTTAGTCAAATAATTAATTTTTTCGTCTTCTTCAAAAAACAGTTGAATACATAAATTCAACAATTGTTCCCTCACCATCACAAGTAATAGTCGTAAAATCCATCCAAGTCAGTCGATCTATGTCAAAGTCTATCGACAGACTTTGCTTTTTGGGACGATATCGTTCATAATTCCATGGATCAATGAGGATTGATGAGCCTTCTCCTAAGGTTGTAAGCAGTGGCGGAGCTAGCCCAACATTTTAGCTAGGGCCATATTTTATAATATAAATAAATACTTAATAAAAAATAAGTTAAATCTTATTGGATCTAAAATTACACAAAAATACGTTCAAAAAAGTGGAAAGAATGGGCCAAAGCCTTTAACCTTTTTTTTTGTATGGCCGAGGAAAAAAATCAGCTAGGGCCTAACATCAAATTCTAGTTTTTTGTACACATTTTCAATTATTTCAAATAGGGCAGCTGGGGGCTACTTGTCCAACCTTAGCTCCGCCTCTGGTTGTAAGTCAACAAGTCTTCCATTAAATCCTAAACATCAAACTTCAATTAGAAATCGATTTAAGAAAAAACAAATTGATTCATCTTTCTTATAATACGTTCAATATCTACCACAATAAAATGAAATATGCTACAAAATGTTGGAAACCTATGTTTTATTGTATAGTTTTGTGATTTATTTTATGTTATGCTTTTTTTACAGTGTTTCTATCACTGTTATGTTAAACTTTCCATAGGGTTTAGTTTCTGTTTCTGTATATATATTTTTTATAAAGTTTAGTTTCTGCAATTTTGTATTTTGTACTACGTTTATTGTTATTAAACATTTTATATAACATGTAGTAAATTCTAGCTTTTCTTTCTCTTTGTATACATGATACGATAGCACTTTTGAACATTTTAATATTTGATAATATTTCTAAATACATATACTTCAAATCGATATAATTGTCACACTATAGTTTTAACAAATTAGTTTCAATATAAAATTATGTGAGAAAATAAAGGAATTGCTGATAAGCGTGAAAATAAAGAATTTTGAACATTGGGGCAATAAGACACATTGTTTTACCATAAGAAACGGATGGTTACTTTTGCTAAATACAAATATATCTTGAATATCAAATAAGCAATAAGTCATAAAATATTCTTATAACGCTTCAACAACATACCTAAAACCGACCAAGATGGTTAGAGCATCTTGTAATATACTACAAAGGTAGCCGACCATATTCTTGTCTACATAACCTACTTAGTTACAAGCATATATAAGGTCTCAAAGTAATATGCAAGAAGAGCAACCTATAATGATATGTACGTCCAAGAAGACAAAACAAATCGTCATCTCGACTGTTATATTGCATGAAATAAAGTTTATATTTAGCTACAAATAGCTTCTAACACACCTAGTGAAATCTGCTCAAATCTACTTGACCGGTCGGGTAATTTCATGTCCAACATGCTACTAAGACCATTTGTACAACAAAGCTTCATTATAGTGCTTTGCTCTTGTCATCTCAAATTTTACTTTTACGTATAGATTATCAACCCAAGCGTCAAGAATCCACATGAATCACCTAGATCAAAACAAAAAAACATTAACAATATCGAACTCGTATTTCTAATCCTTCTGTCTACTTCATGTAAATGGTCTTCTCCAAATTACCATGCAAGAAAGTCATTTTCATATCAAGTTGCTCTAACTTCAAGTCATAAGTAGCAACTATGAAAAATAAAATCTGGATGGAGGTATGTTTAAATACAGGAGCAAATTCCTCATCAAATTCCATTTCCTTCCTTTGTAAAAACCCTTTTGAACCTAATCTAGCCCGTATCTTCAATCATCCTTCACCTTGAACGCTCACCTGCAACCTATGGCTTGGCTTCCCTAAGGAGGTGGTACCAAATTCCAAGTCTTATTCTTCTTTAGGGACTCTAACTCCTCTTTCATAGCATAAATCCACTTCAAGCTATCACTCGACTTCATGGCTTCTCCATGGTCAATTGGCTTATCATGAACTACATGCAGTGCATAGTTAAACTAATCATCAAGGCCGAGATTTGTATATTGTCAATCTCTATACATCTTAGACGACCGAATAGTCATATGACTAGCTCGAGCATGTACAATATCGCCCAAGCTTTTTTCAGCTCCACCTTAAACTGAACTTCCTCTATCTTCACGCACATCACCAACTTGACTAGAAGGCATCCTTGGTGTAACACCTCATAAATTAAACAGTATTTAATTAAAAATAATTAACAAATAATTAGTAAAGCCCAAAAGGAGAATTTTTACAAATATCAGAATTTGCCTACTAAACTTATACCATTGTGTTCGTGATGATTTTCTAATCAACTTTAATATATAAAGTTTTACGACCGGAGTTCAAATAAAAAGGATATTAATATTCGAAGATTTCAGATCGAAATTAATTAAAAACACATAAAAGAAATAAATTATAAAAAGGAAATAAATCATGTGTAAGTATGATACATGTAGTTGTAGTTTGGTTTTGCGAATTAGGAAAGCGACGTGAAGCGGTTAGAAGCCTAGCACTAACGAGAAGTTCCTCGGTGTATGTAGACAATAAGGCCTGGACACTGTTCTTGGATGCCTAACGCAGTGCACTAAGTGGCATTACAATTGAGCTTTGGACATGGATGCACGAACCCTAAGTCATTTTTGGCATGAGTCGGTATTGCAGGCTCGTCTCAATGCGTAAGTACAATACGTTATAGTCATAGTCGGGATTTCAAATTGGATATTCAATACGAAACAGTTAGATCGCAAGGGTGTAATGTCTAGTTACAGATCAAGGATAAAGAAAGTATACTCGCATGAATGATCAAGGATAGAGAAAATAAATACCAATATTTTAGAATACTATCAAGAGATTTAGATTAAAACAAAATAATAATAGAGGGTAATGAGATGGCGAATACACAGAGGACTCAAGGTTAAGGAAGACAAAATAGATGGTGGAAAAGTTATTCCGCCAAGTCAATTTTTCAATGAGCTATTCTAAATGTGCATAGCTTATAATTTTTTATCCATTGCGGTGTGGGAATGCATAGTTTATCCCATAATCAGGTATAAGAATTAAAGTAATTGATGGAGCTTATTTATTAGAAGCCAAGAAGGTAAGTTATGGCATGTGGGTTATAATAAAATGACATACTAGAAATGTCCGTCTTAATTTAGAAAAGAGTGATAAGGCCACAACATCATTGATACCAGTTGATGTTGGATGACAGCTTCCAACAATTGTTTTTTAGGCTTTGGGTTATAAGTATTAGTTTCCTCTACTTCTATAAAAAAGCATACGATATTTATGCAAAATGTTCCTTTTATTACCGTTTGATTTTCTAAATTAACGCTATATAGATTGAAAAACGGTATAAATAAGAAAAGCACATAAAGACACTTAACTGATGCGAATTAAGAGTGGAAGTTTATAAAATAAATTAGGAAATTTATTAAATTTGCTACTACAAGTAAATAATGTTTATTCCTAAAAGCATTAAAATTTTGGGAAGATAAATTTTAGTAAGCGAAGGACAGGGAAAGGCTGTTGCAGAACCATGTGCCATTATCCATATGCCTTAAAAGCTGAAATTTATAAATATACTTGTGTGCTGATTGTTGTTCTAAAATAACAGAAAAAGTTTTCGAAATTTAAAATTTTACTATGTGTAGGGCTATGGTCAATCATAGGCATTAACACATTGATTGAATCTCGATTACACTGGGATGTGTCTTGATTTGTTTTGAAAAGTTAAAAACAAATACTTTTAAAAAAATTGTTCAAATAATCTCTAATTTTTAAAATATAGAATACTATTGAAAATGTTTGGTAAGTGACATTTATTTTAAAAAAATTCCAACTATTTTACAAATTAAATTGAAAATGATTTAAAACGGTAAGCGTTGGGGAAAGTCGATGAGTTAGTAAATATGATTTTTACCATTTATAGGAGTGAAACTATGTAAAACACAGGTAATGATGAGGGGAAAACTCTTTTTAGCTTTTGAATTTTTTCTGATACCTCGTTGATAACTAAGGAAAACTTGTTTATAAAATACTTCTGTTTTAAAATATAAAAATAAATTTTCCTATGCAAACTGTGCTTGCAAATGAAAAAGATATATAGGCAAAAAGAATGTTCTAAGATATAGCAGAATGGGTACTCAAGAGAAGACGGAAATATAAAATTGTCCGTCTAACTACCTTTTCCGACATAAGAGTATAAATTTAGAAAAAGCTGGATTTTAAATTTTTTTGGATATTAGAAATCATGTGCTACGTACTGGATGGTAGAGATTGGATGCAAAATTGATTGAAACATACTACTATTCATAGGAGTGTGGCAATTGTTGTGTGAAAAAACATTTTTGATTTTTGAAAACTTGCATACATATAGAACTGCCAGTATATATAGATTGTTTGCACCATATTTTCACAATTGTTTTAAGTAATGCATTCATATAGGAGGTGCCGACTTAATATTGTTCAGCATACACATCAGATGTGTTGATACACCGTGCACTTAACATGATTGGCTATAAAATTGGTTGTACACTAATTGGTTTGATAGTTATAAATGGTTACATGTTATATTATATTATTTAGCCATTGAGACATTTTGGAGACGAAATTCTTTTAAGAGGAAAGAATGTTATACCCCATAAATTAAATAGTTGTTAATTAAAAAGAATTAATAAACAGCTGGTAAAGCCAAAAAAAAAAGAATTTTTATGAACATCAAAACTTGCCTACGAAACTTGCACTATTGTATTCGTAGTGATTTTCTAATCAACTTTCATATAGATTGGAGTTCAAATGAAAAAGTTATTAACATTTGAAGATTTTTGAGTAAAAATAATTAAAAATATATTTGGAAAAAATTATAAAAAGGAAATATATCAAGTGTAAATATGATACGTGTAGTAGTAATTTGGTTATGCGATTTTGGAAATCGATGTGAAGCGTTTAGAAGCCCAGCACTAATGGGAGATTCCTCGGTGAACGATTTAATTCGGCCTAGACACCATTGTTGGACGCCTAAAGCGGTGCAATAAGTGGCATTACCATTTAGCTTTGGACATGGATGCAGCGAACCCTAAGTCTTCTGTGGCATGAGTTTGCATTGCGAACTCCTCTCAATGCATAAGTACGATACATTGTAATGGTAGTTAGGATTTTGAATTCGGTATTTGATACGAAGCAGTTAGATCACAAGGGTGAAATATCTTGTTATGGATACTAGTAGGGAATGTACCCTTGTCCCTAGGGGATAGTGATATTGATAAACATATACGTACGTACATACATACATATGTATGTATGTATGTATGAATGTATGTATATCTACATGTATACCTCGAAGTATGTTGAGCCTATTGTACACGTATATGAAGTCAAAATGATTAAGCTTTTGAATAATAAACATAACATGTAATGGAAAGCAATAGACATAAACTAGTGTTATGGATAAAATATGTAATTTACCAGTCACTAAAACATTGTTCTGACCCCTTTCTCGTTATAACCTACATGATAGATTTAGAAGGACAGGTACAAGATAGAAATGGCTAGAAGGCAGATTTTCCTATGCATGCTTTACATTGAAAAGGGCGGCAGATATCCAAGGAATGATGTCGGTTTCAAGGTATTGGCCTTGTCGATAGCTCTATGATATATTTATGTTTATTTTAGGATGCCAACACCATTGATATGTAATCTAATGGACGCTGGTTTCTCGATTTAGCGAAATATCAGGCCCTTTAATGTGCGGGTTATTACATATGGACTACTCTATGACGTCTCATATGTTGGAACAAGGCTAGCACGAAGCGGGGTAAATGAGTTTCAAATTTTCTTATCTTTTAGGATCTTTATTGGGCCATATAACCTAAATCTGTTTAGAACTTTTTTTTATTTCTTTTTAAATAAAATCAATATTTTACTTAATTCATAAATATTATTTTATTTTATATAATTTGTATTATATTATAAAAGTGTTTATCATATACACATATATGTGTATGCACACGTGCAACATAATAATATGCACATGTTTCAACATGTCCGTGTTTAGATCTAGGGATTTACACCGCACCACTCATGTATACAAATGATTGTTTAAATGTATATATGCATGTGAATCAAAATATAATATAAATAAATGTGTATGTGTAAAAAATATAATTATATATTTATTATAAAATAGTGATTATAAATTATTTACATAAAGCATTCATTAAATATACATATATGTGTATGTTTGTATATATATATAAAATTAAATTATATTAAATTATTTCAAAATTAGAATTTGTTTATGAAATCCAAACTGAAATTATTTATTTATGTATATAATTTTTTTAAATAAATTGCATACATTTTACATATAAACATATAACTAGTTTTATATATACAGGGAGCGGATATTGGAACACAAAATTAAACACAAAATGGGAAACATCAATTATAGACTATTGGATCATTTTGCCTTTACATGGAAGGGGGAATTTGGTGGGGATGGGATCTAATGGTCAAGATTTCTTGTGTCTCATTTTATGTTTACATTTTTCTCATATGTACATATACATATATATATATACACATACATACATATTTATATATAAATACATATTTTTGTTGCCACTTTTGGACAAAAAAATAAAATTTTACTTTTCGTTTCGATTTTAAATAATTTATTAATAAAACTAATAATTGATTAAAATCTATCAAGATTAATTAACAAAATTAAAATCCATTTTTGAAAATATAATGTATATTTTATGTTACATAATTTTTTTATAGAATTTTATATTATTTACAAGTGTGTATACATTTATTTTATTTATTTAACCAATTTTTTAATCAAGTAATTCAACTATGTTCAATATATATAAGAAAATAACTTTCTTATTTTATTGCCGAAAGCCTTCCAAGTACAAATTTTTTTTTATAGAATTTAAATATATCTATTATATGATTTTAACCTTTTTGTTTAAATTTGATTCATTAGAATCATTTAATAATATTATTTTATTAGAATTTTTTATTAGGCTATGAGTAACATACTAGTATACATGAATTTTTTTTTATAATATATATACGCGCTTATATATATCCTTCAACATATGACAGTCCATCGATATCACTACAAGGAGAACAGTGATTTCCGACGGCTGAAAACCGTCAGCGGCCGTCGGAAGCCGTCGGCGGCTGTCGGTAAAAGCCGTCGGAATATACGGCGTCGGGGAGCAGTATTTTCGACGACTTCCGACATAGGGTGTCGTACGCATTTCCGACGGCTTTCGACGGATCCCGACACTTGTCGGGATCCGTCGGAAAAAATATCCTACAGGCTGTCGGAAGCTGTCGGAAGCCATTGGAAATTGTTTACTTGTAAGCCGTCGTGTAACAGCCCAATTTTTTTAACAAGTATCTTTCACTTGTATTTTTTCTTAAAAAAAAAACTTTGGGGTTTATTTAAAGTGATTAAAAATAATAAAAAAAAAAAATTGACCAAATTTTTAATTAAATAATAAGATCTCTGAAATTTTGACATGGTTAAGAATTAACTTTAATTTGGAAATTTGGGGTTTTGTCGAAGATGGTAAATAACTTAATGTCTAGCAAAATCAAGTTTTAATTAAGAAAACATTAATAGCTTAGGTGGTTAAGACATCTGGGCTATTCACGACAGGTCAGGAGTTCGAGTCTTAGCATGGTCAGAATTTCGAATTTTTTTGTGTATAAATGAACTAGGAAATTACGCGTTAAAAAGGGCACCTAAATTTAGGGAATAAATACTATATATATATATATATATATATATATATATATATATATATATAAGATTATATATAAGAAAACGTATAGAATTTTAATCCGTTATTTTTCTCTTTCCAGTAAAATTTACTTCCCAATTTATATACATATATAATTTGATTTAAATCATTTCCTTAAAATACTAAATATGGAAATTTAAAGTTGTGAAACGGTTAATTTTGTTAAAAGACAACTCCATTTGAATTTTAATAAAAGGAATTTTGTGTGTGTATATATATATATATATAATATGTGAAAACCAATTAAGTTTGTTAAGTAATAATTTTGAAGAATTTAGTGTATTAATGAACTGTTAAATTTCGCGTTTAAAGGACGCGTAAAAATTTATGGTATAAGTAACAAAATAAACGTATAAATTAAAAACGTTATTTTTATATAACTTTGGGTGTTTTATATTACGTCAGTTTGGCGTATTATAAAAATCATATTTCAACATTCATATGTATTTAAAATATCGTATCAATGGTCTGTATACAAAATCAACGCTTGCTTTAATCACGCATATAAAGTATAGAATCCAAAGCTTTGTATAACTGGCAACTAATATTTTCGCAAGCCTTATCTCAAATCCAGAGGAATAACGTGCATATCCAGGCATCAAAAAAGCACGCAAATCTGAATTTAAAAGAGAAACGTTCAAATCTGTTTGTAACTGTTCTTCAAAATATAATGATAATAATCAACTCTTCCATTTTTGATTTAAACATACCATATATTTCTTCTTAAATCACGCATATATCATTTGAGAGAAAATCAATTTTGCATTCCTTTGCGCGTGACACAAAATTTTATTCTTTTAACATTTTTGGCATTTGCCTCTTACCTTTTTGTTTCTTGAGCATGTCACTGTATTCATTTATTCACGCAACCTAAATGGACCAATATATTTGATTGCCTAAAATCAACTCATGCATTCAAATTTAACCTTGCCTATCTTTTCAAATTCTCACATTCCTATTTATATCTCTCTGTTTCCACTGTCTTTATTTTGCAAGATAAAATTTTTCGTTCCTATAATCACGCATATAAAGTAAAAATCATATTTAAATATACTTATCGATTAAAATATCAGTTAGTGATTTTTATAACAAACGTTACTTTTGTTTTAACTGTCAAAATTTATTTTAAACTTTTGTATATACCTTTTCATCCAAATATCTTTTGCCTAAAATCAATCTCTTGCCTAATATCAGTTCTTCCAAATGCCGTTTCTTCAATCTACAATCACCAACTATCAAATAAAAAAAAAATGTTGAAATCAAAACTCATAAACTGGCAATGAATATCACGCATATAAAATCAAATCTAATTGCTAACTGTGGTCCCTAAAATCACACGAGCCTTATCCATTCAAACAAGATAAAAACTGGAAATAAATCACTGAGCTCTGCTTGCTTTTTCTTTTTCCATTGATTTCGCCTCAAATCAATTCTTTATCTGCAAAACGTTCAATCTTCTATCAATGCTGCCGTTTTTTTTTTAATCTCTTGCCAAGTTATTCACATTCAAACTTTTGAACGTACGAAATTTTGCTTTATCAATCAATTGTGTAGGCATGCCAAGATATGTTGCCATTTTTGTACCGAGCCCTTTTGATTTTCTTCACGTGTGTATGTTTTCTTGCATCTAAAGCAAACTCTCCCCTCTATAAATATATTAGCCTGGTTCGTATTTTATCTCCTCATCTTGCATAACATCATCCACAAGGAGAAAAGCTTCTATCAGGTAATATTACTATTCCTCTTCTTCTTTTGCATCCTCTCCGTTTTCCTTCTTCAGTTTTTTTTTCCTTTGCTTTCCCATCTTTTGGCTCGACCACTCCAACCCTGACTACCACTCTAGTGCTCAGCCAAGTTTCCTACGAGACATATATTAAAAAAAAAAAAAACCTTGTTTCTAGTAGCAGTGGATATGTGTGTTGATGATGAGGTCTTAAGAGAAATGCATTACCTTGCAAATTCATTCAAGTCAGGTCAATAACCTGTAGGAAGCTAGGTTATGGAATTAGTGTAGTTATGATGTAGTAAGTGTTATTCTGGATGTACTTATCACTAATGATCTGTGCATGTTTTACCATCTTGTAACAGTAGATAGCAGAGAGACGCAAGTTGTAGGCAGAGAGTTGCGTGAGTTTTGTTTTGCATAGGATGTTAGACATGTTTAAAAAAAAAAGAAAAAAAAAGAAAAAGAAAAAGAAACAAATAAATAACAGAGGGAGAGAAAGAGAGTTTTCAGGGTTCATCAGAATATAACATGTTGACATAGTGAGTGAGCCTTCAGTTGCATATAGGCATATCATATAGGCAGGCTTTTAGTGAAATCTTGACCGTGTTTTAGGTAACTGACTTGGGTAGTTATTCGTTGATGATAGTAAAAATTTTAAAGAAGAAATGATGTATCCGTGCATATATATATATATAAGATTCGGTTGAAAAAAAGGGAGAAAGCCTGTAATACTTCAGATAACAGAGAAGATGTTAGGTGGAAATGTTTAGTTGCATATAAAAGCATATAACTGCAATATGCTTTATAGTTGTGTGGGACAGTGCATAAGCCTGTAGGTAGTAGAGTATTGGATGCACTTGTACATGCATATATCACGGCCTATAGGAGAAAAACTTCACCATTTTGTTTTAGATGGCCTTTAGGTAAATTTTACCTTGATTTTTGAAATGGCATGGTTCAGTAATAGGTAGGAAAAGTTTCGTTATGTTTTGATAGTATACCCAGTGGAGTGGTCGAGCAAGTCAAACTAATTCTCATCCTATTTTTAATTTTTGCTTTGACCGTAAATTTCTAAAGTCACGTATCCGGTAATTGGATCTTGTTATAGATTTGAATCTAGGCGTGACATCCGGGATGTTTGATCGTTACTCTCTGTTCGTTTCTTTTCCGGTGGATTTTCGTTTTGAATCAAAAATTTTCTGCAGCCTTCAGGTGAGTTTTTCTCACCAGACAAACATGCCTATATTTCTGTGAATTATCGCAAGTGTATGTGTAAATTATTATTTAACTGTTATCTGTCTGTAATATAACGTAGGATGTTAAACTCCATTTAAATTGACACCTCATCAGTTATTTATCTGTTGTAATATTTCTGCAGTTATATTGTTAAATGTTTATTTACTGATTTAAATCATCTCTGCAAGTTCCCTATAAATTAAATCGTTAAGGCTGAAATGATAGGCCTAAAACGATGATTATTATGCATTTATTCAGTTAACTGTTTAATTTTAACTTGGGATTGCGGGTTTGAAATGATAGAACCCGGGGTTTGTAAAATTGCGGATTGAAATGATATAAATCCGTATCACTTGACCTAGGCTAGAAATTTTTATACAGACCCGTGGTTCCTATAATATTTTTCTGAAATATTTTAAAATTATTTTTAAATGGAAGTTTATAATATTGTGGTTTAATGTATTTAAAGGATTTTTATAAAGATTTAAAAATGATTTTTGAATGAGTTAAGATTTTAAATAAATAAATATAACTTATTTGGAAAAATTCTGGATTTTTGTTAAGATGGGATTTCAGTTAAGAAATAATTGATAATAAGTTGTATTTGGAATTTAAACTAAATTGATAAGTTAATAACCTATTACAGCATTTAAATGCTGTCTTTTAAAATTGGACCGTTTAACCCATAAACTTTAGGTAGCATTTCATAAGTGCTGCAGAAACTGGAATTTGATTGTTTTAAAATGTATGGAAATTAATGTTGGGAAAAAGGTGTAAATTTTGGAATTTAATATGAAATTAGAAAAATTTTAAGAAATTGATTTTTTGATGGATTTAAAGGAAGAATTTAACTTTAAAATTTGGTAAAGGCAATAAATTCCAAATAAATTGAATAAATTTAAAAGGTATGTATAAAGTGGAAAGTTTAAATCAATATTTGATATTGAAGGAATTTGAGATATATTTTGATTTTAAAGTACGAATACCATTTTAAACTGTAACCACGGGTTATAATAACGCTTGGTTGGCAAAGAGACCGGGATCGGATATGGACATACTCTCTGTCGATACCGAAAACCACTTTGACTAACCGTGTACGCGGTGGAGATCCCAGAATGAAGTAGGATGGTGGTGACGGCTCCTTTAAGGTAAATACGTGGACCCGACTCCCGTGAGTTGGCATAAGGTGGCTAAAACAGGAGCGATTCTCGGATTAATGAGGTAGCACCTCTGATCGAACGCACTTCTTCGTATGCCATTCTATTACTCCTGTGATTGTTTTGGTGCGCACCTTTGATTTGGGAGTGTTGTTCGAGGTGGGCGGTAACTGCGGCTACGCGTTTCCACCGGTCCGGATAGCAATTGGTATATCTACCCTGGCATTGCCTAGTTGTGCCGTGTCACCTACCATAGCGAGCCTCCTACGAGTTTCTATTTGTGTCGTACCTATGGAGTATCCTCTGGTAGCTTCCCGATCAGGAGGTATTACGGTACTGTATAGACTATTGGCATTATTTGTGTTAAGGGCTATATGGGTAACCCCTTAACGCTATTAAAAAGTAAGTTTATATTACAATTAGACACTATTATAATAGCGCAATATGCTACATAGTAAATAGTTTAACGGATCCTTAGAGGATGGGCGGTCCCAAGCATCCTTTAAGTTACTTGCTCTATATTACAGTACACTTGAATTAGCTTACACTATATAAGTATGTATGTCCTGACTCGAGTGTTTATGTTTTATGTTACTCTCGGGTCAGCCTGAGTTGCAGTTCAGTTTTCATCCCGGAGCTAGGATTTCTGTAGATCACTTTCAAGCTGCTGGCAAACTTCCTTTCCAGTTCTTTATCTAAAATTTTGAAATCAAGACTAGTGGGCATTTGGACTGTTTACTGATAAGTTAAAACTATATTTGGATTTAAGACTATGTAAATTTTACTTGAGTAAGAATATTTATAGTGGCTTCATGAACCACTAAGTATTTTTAAATTCCGCTGCGAGTATTCTGATTCTGTGTCTGTGATTCTGTGATTAATTATTTACTGCATATTCTGAGTTCTGCCAAATTTATTTCTACAACGCGGTATTTTGAACAATTCAAGTCCGACATGTGCGGATGCAAATGGTTGAAAACACCGGGTCGTTACACGTCGGAAATCTGCTGTTTTTTTATTTCTGCTGCAAATATAGCCTTCCATCCACATTTCTCATCCAAACACTATTACACTAATACTGCACAATTCAGTATACAATATTCCAACCAAATATCAAAACCCAAACTATACAAAATTCATAAAACACACAAATAAATCAAATTACATCAAAATAAAATGCATAATATAAATAACCATTCCAACATTTACAATAAACCTAACAATAAGTGTTCTACCATGTTATAAACAAAATCATCAACATCCACGTCTACATCATCATACAAGCACACAACAAGTGTATCAAACATAATTATACAAAAATCAATAACTACCTCCACCGTCTACCAAATCATACAAAACTAAAAAAAACATACCTAAAAAAGCAAGCAAGCAATGAATCAATCTCCTCCAGATGCAGAGCCAGCCGAGGAAGGGAAGCGGCCACCAAACTGCTGCATGTACTCTAGCAACTGTGTGGTCTGTGTGGCCTGTTGGCGGTTCTGCTCCTCCAGCTGGGACACTCTAGTCCGCAATTCTTCTATATTTGCTAGATCGCTTTGAGCTCTATTCCGCCGTCCCCGTCTCTGACTGCTGGCCTGCAGTAATGGAAAAATGAATAAAATTCTAATTTATTGTTTTGAAAAGGTCAAAATATCATATTTGAAGTATTTTAAGATAAAATAATATATTCCAACATAGAATTATGACTTAAATATCAAATTAGCAGTAAAATAAATTATTTACCACTTGATTTCCAAATCCGTATCGTCTGCCATGCTCTGCTGGATCCATAACGGACTTAAAAATAGCGTCCTCCTCATCGGCCGTCAGCTGATCTCGACCCATATCAGCAAGGAGTTTCTGTCGCTGCTCCATAAACTTCTCCTGCATTAACAAATTAATAACATCATATCTTATTTCATTATAGTTTAACAAGCAGAACAATTACTAATACTGCATAAAATGAAATATGCTTACATGGCTTTTGCTGGATTTATCGTCCTGCCATGTATACGAAACAGTCCCGTCTGGATTTACATGCTCGACAGCATGCGTACGAGTGAACACGTCCATATAGCCCACGGGATTATGTGCCTCAGCTTCTCGAAGTTGATATTTACATTCAATTATTATACATTTAAAATTATATAGCATAAACTATTTACAATTATTATTCAGTAAATTTACCAACTCCTGCCGATACTGCTCAAACGACTTCGGCCCTCCGCGATGAGTGACATAATTCTTATTTCTGCTTACAGAGTTTCTATCCGACTCTGCTTGTACATTCAAAATTTGATACATTATTTTTCGATCACGTCAAATTAATAATTCAAAAAAATTTAGTATACTTGCTTCGCCTCGTCCGTTTCCCAGTATTTCGACCATGCTTGCCATACACTCTCCCCCATCCACCGTGGTTTCTTACCAGATTTCTTAATTTCAGACATCGTGTCCCTATAGTTCTTGCGCATCTTCTTCATCCAGTATCCTCGTGCCAGCTGTATATCATCTGTCTGGATGTCTATCTCAGCATGTATTTCACGATAAAAAGTAAAAAAAAAGATTACACTTTAAACGATAAATAGTAGAAAAACGACAAAAACAAATTAAAAATGGAAAACAGAAAAATATACATACTAGGACATCCTGCCATATACACTCTATGATGTGAGGAGGGATGTTATCCTACTTCGGCCCGCAAGCACTCATCCTACTGCGATAAGAAGCTCTTGAGACATCCAGCACAACCTTCGAGGGAAGTAGGTCGAACCTCCTGTTTTTAAATACGATACAGATAAGTACGTACGTATATCATAAAAAAATAAGATGCTGAATAAAATTTAATTCTTACCCCTCTGCTCTAGGGACTAACGAAACTACTGGACGCGGTGCCTCTTGCAATGGGCCACTGCCATCGCCTCCTAATGATCGGGAAGAGCTCCTATCTCTATATGACATTATGATAAACCTGTGACATATATACAAATCATTATATAAGAGAATAATAAGATGATAATGAAATATATTTCATATGTAAATGACATCAACGGTATAAATTGCTTAATTAATGACTGAAATGGAAATAGAAGTGGAAGTGTGTTATACTTGATTCATAATGGGTATACTGTTCCAATGATAAGCAGATTCCATTTCATTTTTAATAAAAATTGCTAAATAAATGACGAATGGAAATAACATAAAACATGTAAACAATGGTAAACAGATTTGGTTTCATAGTCACATCAATTTCATAATACATCAAGAATTCAACATAGTTACATCGATTGCAAAAAAACATATTCAGATTTATATCAGTCATCATCGTCTTCTGATTCAGATTCGGTCTTGTTTTCTACGATATTTTCCTCTGCACTGTCAAATGCTTCTACCAAAACATTTGATTCATCGATCAAAGGACCAAAATCAGCATGATCGTCTATAATTATTATTTCGTTATTTTTCTCAAGATCTCCCTGATAAGCTTGTTCGTCCGGAATATTCTTCCCATCAAATGTGAATCTGGCCTTTGTTTTAAAAACTGCAGACCAATCTGCTTTATCTCTTTTTAGAGATGGATAAGGAGCGTAATAAACTTGCAATGCTTGTTTGGCTAGTACAAAAGGATCATACTTGTGATAGTGCGATGTATGCTTTATTTCGATAAGACTATAATCCTTGTGCACATTAATTCCAGAACCTGAAACATTGCTAAACCAATTGCACCTAAATAGAAACACCTCCTCCGCGGATCGTGAGAAATATGTCAGTTGAAAAAAATTTGTTAGAACGCCATAAAAAGTTATTTAAGTGATTTTCTAGATCGTCGCTACCTTTAACAAATACACCAGTATTATTTGTTAATTTTTCTGCACCGTATTTTTTGGTGTTAAATTTATATCCATTGACGAAATATGTTGGATATGTCTTGACCACTCTTTTTGGTCCCATCGCAAGATGTTTCAACCCTTCGTCAACAACACAATTTCTCGGCTCATAAACGTAATTAGAAAACCAACCGGAAAATTCTTTACTGAGATCTCCGCTCGGATGTTCACGTTCATAAACACTGTTTATATAAAAAAATTATTACATTAGGTTATACACGCGCATGCATTATAGAAAATAATAAAACACAAATTATTCTTTCAGATTACCTAACAAACGGTGCAACCTCGGCACAATTTAGAAGAATATAAGTGTGTGCTACATGAAGATCTCTATCGTCTAGCCATATTTCTGCACATTTTCCAGAAGGCCGACCATGTTGTCTAAAAATAGATAACATTGCTTGAGAGGACTCTTGTTCATTGCCTTCGTCATTATGAGAAACACTTTCAAATAAAATATTCACATGGTCACTGAAATAGTGAGAGGAAAAGAACGAAGCTTCTTCTTCGATGTAAGATTACATATAGAACCTTCAACTCATGTTTTTTGCCCCACTTTTTTCTTCAGATGATTCAAATATCTATGCAAAATTAATTTATATTAACTTCATCTTTCAAATGCAATTAAATTACGTGATGACATATTACATACCTCTCAAATGGATACATGCATCCATATTGGACAGGACCTCGAAGTCGTGCTTCAGATGGGACATGAACAGGTACATGTTCCATTGCATTAAACAAACCTGGCGGAAATATTTTCTCTAATTTGCAAAGCAATATAGGAATGTCCACTTCAAATTTACGTAAACGTTGCACTTTTAAAGTAGTCGAACAAAGCTCTATGTAAAACATACTAAGCTCCGTTACTACCTTCCAAACTTTTAACGGCAGTAATTCTTTGAACATAACGGGAAATAAATTTTCCATCATTATGTGACAGTCGTGACTTTTCATTCTGCTCAATCTACCATTTTTATAGTCAACACATCTACGAAGATTTGATGATATCCCATCAGGAAATCTTAACGCTTTCACCCATTTTAACACAGCTTAACACGATTATTATCTAATTCGTAACATGCTTTGGTTTTTTTTACTATCATTTGGTTTCATATGAAGCTCAGGACGTTTGCATAATTCTTCTATATCACGTCTTGATTTGAAATCATCCTTCGTCTTCCCTTTCACATTCAAAATTGTGTTAAAAACATTATCAAATACATTTTTCTCATTGTGCATCACATCTATATTATGACGAAGCAGAAGATGTTTACAATACGGCAACTCCCAAAAAATAGTTTGTTTGCACCAGCCATGAACAACTGATTTGCCTTCAATTTCTGTTTGCTCTCCAGTTTCATATATCTTTGGATAGTCCCTAACAAGTTCATATATGTCTTCGTTTGACCGTATCATCGGTGGTTGTCTGGTTTCTACTCTATTAGCTAAAAAGTTTTTCTTGTCTCCTCTGAAGGGATGATTTACATGGAGAAAATATCGATGACAGTCAAACCATGAAATTTTCTTACCATGCGGTAAAGAAAACGCTCGTGTTTCATCCATGCAATATGGACATGCTAGACGACCGGCAGTACTCCATCCCGAAAGCATTGCATAGGCAGGAAAATCACTTATAGTCCACAGCAAAGAAGCAAATATACGAAAAAATTTCTTCTTGGATACTTCGTATGTTTCTACTCCTTCGTTCCATGGTATTTTTAACTCCTCAATCAACGGTTGTAAATATACATCGATTCCTTGTGTCAGATCGTCGGGGTCAGGAACGACAACAGTAAGAAACATATATTGCGTTTTCATACACATCTATGGAGGTAAATTATACGGTGTGACGATAATGGGCCAGGATGAATATTTAGAACCAAATTGAGAAAATGGAGAAAAACCGTCCGTACATTATCCTAATCTAAAATTTTGACTCTCCGCTGCAAAATTTGGATACGTTTTATCGAAATGCTTCCATGCTTCTCCATCGGCCGAATGTGTCAAGGTACCCTCTTCTTCCGTTCTCACACTATACCATCTCATATTAGATGCAGTTACAAAAGATGCATATAATCTTTGAAGTCTTGGAGTTATGGGTAAGTAATGCATATGCTTGGACGGAACTTCTTTCCCCTTCTTTTTTCTTGGTTTGTATCTCTCCTGATTACAAATTTTACAATTTCTAAGGTTTGCGTCTTCTTTCTAAAACAACAGCAGCCTTTTAAACATGTATCTATTTTCTGATAAGGTAAACCAAAAGCCGACATAAGTTTTTTAACTTCATAGTGATTTTCACACATTAGATTATCGGACGGCATATGTCTTTTTGCAGCTTGTACAACAGCCGTAAACCCAGCTTCAATGATGTTTATTTTGACTTCATCGCAACGTATTCTGCGATTACTGACAGCTGAGTGCCGCTTTTACAACCATCCCAAATAGGTTTCTTAGCAGCGTCTAGTAAATCATAAAAAAAATTCGCTTCAATATTTGGTTCTTCAACATTTCCATCATCGTCGTCAACTTCAACCATATGAAACATTGATCGTGCTGCATCTTCGACCATATTTTCTATACGGGTCGTCATAACTATTTCGTTAACGAAACTTTCAGGCTCTACAGAAGTATTTGCTACAACTTCTCCATGCCGATCCCAAACATAATACTCGGGTACGAAACCGTTTTGGCACAAATGAACTTTCACAATATTTGGTAACAAATACTTCAAATGTCTACACATACTACACGGACAACGAATTTCTGGATCGTTTCCGTTATTACTTAAAGCGAATTCAACAAACACATTTATACCACTATAAAAATCTTCTTTTATTGAGCCCCTTAGTCCTTTTCTTTGGTACATCCATCTCCTCCGATCAACAAAATAATCAATCATTTTTTCTATTTGACAAAATGAGAAGTTCAAAATTTAATATTTATTTTCAAGAATACAAATTTGAAAAAGATTATTTTCATGGTCGTATAATATTTGAATTTAAAGAACAACTTCACAAATTTAAAAATATTTTCAAATAGGGCACATTTTATTTTTTAACGTATCGATATAAAAAATTGTATAAATTTTTTCCATGGTCAGGCATCATACTTCCCATTACAAACACAGTAAGCATTTACATTTCGTATATTACTTCGTCTCAAACGATTCAACAAAATTTCGGCAGTATTTCTCTTTTGTTCCCTGCATTGTACACAAATGCGTGTACGCAGGAAACAAAAAAGAAAAGTTAGGCCGAAATTTTATGAACTGTTTGAGACGAAGTAGTATACAAATGTAAAATGCTTACTGTGTTCATAACTTGTCCAATACAGGGACAAATCCAACAAATATTGTACCAGATGAATATAAATGGTCGTTTTTCGAAAAAAACGACTATTTATACAACGATCATGTACAACACTCGTCAAATGGGGCGAAAAACTCTCTAAAGGACATTTGTCAATTACATGTGCGCATTTTACGAAAAAATAAAGTTGTCCTAACTGTTCATATTACAAAAATATATTTTAATTTAACACATTTATTCGACGTATTACATCAACTTAAGGCTCGTTCGACGTTTTTTTTTTGCATAAGTCAATACGTGCACAATGTAATATTCCTATCTCGTACATTCATTTTATCTTATTCCAACCAACACAATACAATGATAGCAGCGCTACACACATATACAATCGTAGAATCAAGGCATGCACAATTATCTACATATCCACGAACAACCACAAATTATACACGTTTTCCGCAATTTCACGATAAAAGATGAAATAGGAATACCATGGAATGCTAGAAACTATTATAACACTATTGGAAATAAATTCAATCAACAATTAGCCCTAATTTATCAACTTATGCAAATCTAGAATTAGGGTAAAAACTGAATTTTTGGCGAAAATAAGAGATTATACCTATGCTAGAGAGCAATAGACGTTGATTGCGCAGCAGGGGAGGATCTGAAAGCTCGAAATTGATGATTGGAAGGTTGGGGAAGAGATTTGGGGATTTTTGGGCTAGATTTTTGTATGCATAATGAGGAAGAAGAAGGCTCGGCCGGTTGCTGTAAATTGCAATTTTCCGACGGCTTCCGACTGCCACCGATGGCCCGTCGGAAGCCGTCGGGAGCCGTCACCCTACCCTGTCGTTTTTTACCATTTTCTAGTAGTGTATATTGATTCGTGATATATCTAGTTAAATAACATATGGAAAAAATATATATAAATGTTATTATACAATAATAGACCGAAAAAAATACCTTTCACCAAAAAATAAAGTCCTTGAATCCAATCCCAAACTTGCTAGCTTTGCCTTACCTCCGACCATCGAATCGAAGAAATTGATGTGAATTAATGCTTGAATCTTTATGGTTATTATAGATGGCGGCCGACCTGATATGAGCGATAAAGGAAGAGTGTAGAAAGTGTTTGCAAAGTGAGGGTTAGATGGATTACATAAGAAAGACTAGGGAGTGAAATGAGGATCAAGATCCACTTATTTCTTTGACCATTTCTCTCCCTTTTGAATTCAAAATTCGTTCCTTCTCTACATTCATATGGCTGGTTTATTATGCTGCCCTTTATCTGCCTATACCAACCCCCTTATGGGCCTTAAGACCAATTCAACCTTGAATAATAATCATGGCATTTAAATCCAATTTAGACATGCATCATATCGTATATCAATCAGTATATTTATAACTATTATAAATACACTATTTAATATTCAACATATCAAATAATTTTTATAATTAATATTTCATAAATATTAATTAATTTAAATAAATTTTTAAATCATTACAAATTAATTAAATCATGTGGTAAAAGAAGCATTTAACGTGCCGATTGCGTAACTATTAGTGTAAATTTAGTCAGCGATTAATATCTAATAATTCGAATATTAACGTTCATTTGCCACTTGGCAGGTGGTGTAACATTTTGGTCGAATTTATCGCTTACTTGGTTTCGGTGAAATCCAATTTTTCTTAGTTAAGCATTACCAGTAGTGGTAATTATTTACAATAATTCTCTTCGTCAAAACTATATCACTTTGGGCTTATGGAATTTGATAATGGTCAAAATTCCAATATTGTCCATATTTATCTCTGTAGTCCAATCACAAAGTCTTTGCTTATTAATAACAATTATTATTAACCGAACTACCCTACCCAAAGACTTTGAGTTATCATCAGTTGACCGTAATACTAACCTCATATAACTGAGAAGACGAATACTTTCTTGAGTAGCGTCTCACTTACTGATGTGCACGTAAATGTGCATTACATCCATATTTTATCTCTTTTTATTTAAATAAACATCATATTTCGGCATTTTAACATGTTTAAAACCAAAATTCAGTTATTTCCAAACCATCATATTTTCATCTTCATTCAGAGGCAAAACTGTCATTTTTATGTATCAATGTAAGAATTTTTACTTGGATATTTTTATAGGAATTTGGATGCATATGGAAGGAGCTTATATGAAGATATATGCATGTACAAATGAATACAAAGGAAAGAAGAGGGAAATAATTCAAGCCATGAACATGGAGGACCCCACCCACTTACCTAAATGTACAATTAGGAGCTAATGGACAACTAAGTGGAGGTTAAAGCTTCATGCACGACAAATGATGGATTAATTAGTGGATAATGGTTACTTGGTGGTCACACTTTCTAAAGGGCAATTTAGGAAGCTCCCTAAAAATAGAATTATGGTTTTATGCATGTATAGACAGCCCCCATATGTACATGAACAAATCTTCTTGTACTCTTCCATTTTACTTAGAAAATTAAGAGATCAAAGTGTAAGCTCAATGTTCAATGAAATAAAAATGGCTTCTTAACCCCTTTCACTTATTTACATGCTTTTACTTACTTCCCATGCTTTTTTGCTCTTTTCTTTTCTTTTTTAGTAGATTAGTTTTACATTTATGCAAGTAGTGTAGCTTAATTCCTTTTGTTGTAAGTAGTATAATTACATTCTCTTCTTTACTTATTTTTTATTTTTCTTCTCTTTTAATGTTGAAATTTACTCGTGTTGCTTAAATGCCACAAATGAGTAGCTAAACCCCTTCAATTTAGGGGTAATGAAGCTCTCAAATATTATGTATTTCAACATTTTATGATTTATGATCTCATTTGGTTTATACTTCATGAAGTGGATTTTAATGCAAGTTTATATAAGTGGGTTTGATAGCTTATATTGCTTATGCAAATGAGCTATTCTTATTAAACATAAACACAAGTTGCATCATTATTTGCTAATCCATTTTTGATTTTGAAATTAAAGTAAAAATGAAATTTGATAATCTATATTACTAGTTACAATAGTAAATAGATCATACTTAAAATAGCTCTTGCTTTGGCTTCATTTTCATGAGAATTATAAGTGGGTTATTTGTTGTATTATAGTTTGATGGTTTGAGTTATGTTAATTAATAACATAAACAAACCATACTTATGATAAATACAACAATATTTCACTTAAATCAAAGCTACAAGTCATAAATTGTTTTTTTTGTTGATTTACAAATATATGAGAGTAGATTTGCCTTTAAATTGTTCTCTAGTTCAGTAGTTTTTAAATCAAATTTTAATTGTAGTTTTACCTTCATCTTAGTTCTATTCAACAATTTCTCCTCCATTTGGTCTAATTTGTTGAATAGATTTTTAAAACTCTAGCAACTCCATATGGATCGACCCGTATTCGCCAGGTACTACAAGTGTACGTCGTGCGCTTGCGGTAAAATCTAATTTGAATTTTATCGGTAATTTTCTAATATGACAGAAAGTTTACCGTTAAACAAGTTTTTGTCGCCGTTGCTGGGGAAATTGTTTTGATTTATAATTTTCTATTCTTCAGATTATTTGTGTTTGATTTTTGTGTGTTTATTTTGTTTGTTTGTTTGCATTAAAAAAATTGTTGTGTTGATTGATTTTTGTTTGCATTTTGTTTGTGTGTTTGTTTATTTTATATTGCCATTTGCATTTGCATATTTTCTAAAAAAAGGCACACACAATTTCGAAAACGAAAACGAAAAAATATTTTATTATTTTCATCTGTATTTACATTTACCCTTACAAAAAAAAACCATTTGCAGTTGTTTTTGGATTTACTGCCAGAACTATTACATTGACAAATTCACTTCTACCATGTTACACTTCTGTTACACTTTCTTCTGATGCACTTCTGTCCTGTTACTTGCATCAACCACCCTGCCTACATCCCCACTAGAGCCACACTGCTGCCATCAATCTTCTCACCACAACTGCCTGCAGTAACGCTACTTCATAACTACTCACTCATTCACACAAGTGCCAACACCCCTGCCTTTACCATCCCTTCCTACTTCAAACCATCATCAACAGCCCCATATTCCACTTACATAACAACTCCTTCAACCTCATTCATTAACCACAAAACATCTTCAATCAATCTACGTTCAACATACTCCTCCACAACCACCAACAAACACTACTCCAACCTCTAACCATCCTCACTGCCTTTTCATCCACTCATCGTCATCCTAACATAACATCCACTTCCACACTGTCATTATCACACTGTCATTAACCACGGCCTGCTTCATCAGACCCTCCTATCAATATACTCCATCACTTCTCCATCAGCCCACAACAACGTATGCCAACCCCCCTCCAAACTGCTGACCATAACTTGCTCAACATTCCCACTGTCATTCACCCACCTCCTCATCAAACTTCCCCACTGCAAACTGCCTGGCCGTCCCAGCAAACCATACAACCTACCCACTGAACAACATTCCCACTTGCTTGCACTTGACTGTGCACACCTAAACAACCACGAATCTCCTGAAACCCATCATCAAACCACCCAGTACAACCACTACCATCAACTGCAACCATATACTCCTCACCAACCCTTCATAACTGAAAGAGGCTATGTGATAGGATCGTGTAATATGGAATAACGGAATAGTCTAGGTAAATAAAGTAGGTAAATGCAAGGAGACACCAGGATTTTATACTGGTTCGGACCTCTCGTCCTACGTCCAGTCCCTAAGCTTCACTTAGGAATTTCACTAACTAACACCCTCACTTCACCCGGAGGAATAGGTGTACAACTTACCCGAACAACCGAACAGGATTTCTTGCCTCAACTACCGAAGAGGACTTCAACTCAATTACTAAAATACAATATTCGACTTGTTGTGTTCTTGTCAACACTAATGATTCTAATGTAGTACAATATTCCTATAATCTTATCCTTGAGAATATGCAATGTGTTTGTGAAGATTTAGGAAATGTGAATTTCTATGAATCAAAAGAATGTTATAAACAAAAAACAGTGATTCAAGCAATAGATTGGTGATTGCTTTGAGAATATCTAGAGAATATTAACAAGAGAATAGTAAGATTAAAGCAAGAGAATTCGGTGAATTAAACGATGTTATAATCATGTATATATATATACTTGTAGAATAGGTGCATAAGTTGTCAAAGGTTGCAAATAAGAGATGCTTCCATTTCCATTGATGAATGGTTGCAACTCTTGGGAAGAAGAATATGTCTTTTCAGAGAAAATTCGCAGGTTTAAATTCAGTCGACCGAGCAAGAGATTCAGTCGACTGAAAATATGAAGAAAAATTTTCAGAAACAATTTCAGTCGACTGCACAGGTAATTCAGTCGACTGAAACTGTGCAATTTTGTATATGTGTACAGTTTCAGTCGACTGACCATGTCTGTTCAGTCGACTGAAGTATAAAAGTATGCATAGTGAACATGTGAATGAAGTTTTTATGAATGTGTTCTAATGTTCGTACAAATCTCTTGAGGATAGATTTTAACAAATAATCTAGACTAAGACACATAGAAAATCATACTAATGTTTATACTTTGGTCTTCATCAATCTTCTTCTAGCTTTTGCATTCTCTTCCTATTTGTTGAAGCTCATTGTCATTGATCAAAATCTTCGTGTATCAACAATAACAACCACAAAACTTCACTGTTGTAGTCACCACCTACTGCTCCTCCATACAAAACACCCATCATATACCAATTCTGTCAACAACTTGCACTGCCCCTTCTTTTCCATATAAACACACCACTTGCTTCAACTGCTACCACCTCAAATACCCCCTCAACAGTCACTCATCCGCAACCAACCACTGACACTCGATAGTCATCTCAGTCACCGGAACCCCTTCGCAACCAGCCAACAACCCTGCATCCTTCAGCGATAACGAAATCACGAATCATCCAACTCATAACGCCACACCACTACAACTTTGAACACCCTGTTAATCAACAGACATCACAAAAACCCACCACCTAACATCATCAACGAACATCAATCGAGCAAGAATTCCCCCAAAACTCAACCGCAATCGCCTTCAATCGTAAAACCCCACCGCTTACTGGAATTCGAACAACCCAAAATCGAATCGCCTCTTCAAATTGTCGCGGCACCCTCAAATCTGCGACCTCGCATTCCTTACCCTATCCGACAATCAAACCACCATCCATTGCCTTCGAACAACCACTCCCCAGCACCATGGCTATCTGAAAATTTGTTTAAGAGGATTTCAATTTCAAAATTATACATTTTATTTTTGATTTGGTTGAAGTTCGAAACTGCTGCAGAGGATTTCGATTTGGGACAAACTGAAATTTGATTTGAAGTTGTTTAGGTGGAGAGTTTGGGTCTGCTCTCTTGGTGGGCTGGGTTGAAAAGTTTGGGTGTGTGTGTTTTTTTCTATTTGTCTTTTGTTTTATTTTGTTTTCAAGTTGTTTCATTTTAATTTGTTTTAATTCTCTCTTTTTAAAAAAGAACGGGATTTCAATCGTATATATTTGTTTTAACTTTAATGTGTTTAGTGTTATTTTCATTTATTTTGTTTTAATTTGTTTGGTTTTAGTATTGTATCCATTAAAAAAAACTGTATATATATCTTGTTTTTCCTTTTCAGGTTGCCAAAGCAGAATAGGTGAAGAACCGCTTGCAAAAAATAATTGCTTGCCTGCTTGCTTTAAAAAAAATTCCGATTAAAAAAAGAGAAAAATTTTTGCTAATAATTCTGCACGCTTTGGTATCATGTTTTAAAAATTGTTTTCTTTGAATTTACATTTGCATTTATATATATAAAATTTAAAAAAAAACTTCATTTTAGTTGCATTGTAAATTCACGTTTAATTTTTGTTTTGCATTCATCTCATCTTATTTTCTTTTCTAAGGGTAATACCCCAATTCACATAAGGTGAAGGATTTCATCACCCTTTCCTTAGCCCACAAACGCATTTCATCGTAGAATTTGACTAATAATAAAGGTTAGACATTGGACTTAAGGGTGTCACGAGATCACTTAGGGCTTAATTGTATCTTCACAATTGTTTTCTTTGAACAATTTTATTTCTTGGTGTCCAAGCTACGGCAGAGTAATAACCAGTTATAAAAATTACGGTGATTCGTAAAAATTATACCGGTTGTTCCTCTTAAGGTACCTAAACCTTCGGTTGCATTACTACGGTAATTCGTGGTGCACCGATAACTCATGTCCGTTATCTGGCTGAGAAATATTTTTGTTGATTTAAGACTAAGTATGATTGTAAAATTTTGGGTTAGGAGCAACTAAGAACAGAAAATTGTAATTAAGTCAATTGCATTCATTTAGTGCATTAGTTCATGCATATTTAAAAAAAAATCAAAAATCCAAAAAAAAATTGTAAACTTTACTTAACTTAGTATAAGAAAGAAAATCCTTTTTTTCCTTTCTTTTGAAAATTTCAATCAGAAAAAAAAACGAAAAAAAATATATAAAATCTTTTCAAAAAGAAATTTTTTTTCCATTTTCTAAAAACAAAAAAATCCTCTTGGTAAGTATTTGAAAATTCAAAAAAAATACAAAAACATATAAAAAAAATTGAAAAACCAAAAACAAAACAAAAATCAAACTTTTCTTTTGAAAATAAATCTCACTTGGTAAATAGTTTTATTCCTTGTAAAAAAAAGGAGAGAAAATTCAAAAAAAAAAAACAAAAACAAGTTTTCAAATCTTCTTTCATTCTCTAAACTCGATTCTAACTCCTTTCTCTTCTCGACTTTCACTTGTGCATGAGTACTTGGACTCGTGACACAACAAAAAATCGTTGGACTCGCGACCC
The DNA here is from genome assembly GCA_030765085.1 of Allium cepa. NCBI lineage: Eukaryota > Viridiplantae > Streptophyta > Magnoliopsida > Asparagales > Amaryllidaceae > Allium > Allium cepa. The sequence goes on from CM060943.1 coordinate 440,023,925, forward strand.
TTCTACAAACCGTTTAACTCGAACAGACGTCCCTCCCGAAATGGCGAACGAAAACGCCCCTCGTACCCTTATGGATAGAATCTTTCCCGATAGAGTTTCTATTCCATCTTGCATCACGTTACCCGCCCCTATGGGTAACCATTTCGAATTCACTCGAACCATGTTGCCACGCTTCCAAAGTTTGGCAATTTCGAGCACGATGATCCATACATCTTTTTGACTAAATTCGAACAAGTTTGTGCAACCATGAAACTCCAAAAACTTTTCGATGATGGAATCAAACTTCAATTAATCCCATTCGCTCTTACGGATTACGTTGAAAAATGGTTGTACAGCTTACCATCGAACTCGATTAAAACTTGGGATGAATTCGTAAAAGCTTTCTTAAAAAAGTTCTACCCTTTGGAAAAAAATGAGTAGAATTCGAAGTGTGTAAATTTTCATCAATTCAACGGTGAACCATTCGGAAAATATTTTGAAGGATTCAAAGAGCTTTTGATAAAATGTCCACACCATAACTTTGAAAAATGGACAATTTGCCAAATCTTATATGATGGACTCGAAAATAGAACAATGCTCGAATCAAAGTGCCAAGGCAAATTTCTTGCCCAACATCATGATGATGCTTGGAAATTTCTTGAAAACCTCGCTGAAAAGTTGTCCCAATGGGAACATTTGAATGAAAAATCAATTTACTCACGATCGAGTGCAAACTTGATAGGATCTTCATTTGCTTTGGAAGCTAAGATCGACGCAATGACTAAAAATTTTGATAACGTTTTCTCATCAAATCAAATGAACCAAGTTTTCCAACCGATGTGTTATAAATGCAACGATCCTAATCATATAGCGGATCAATGTCCCAATTCTGTCGAACAAATCAATGCTTTCAATAAAGCCAAAACGACCCTTTTTCTCCAACGTACAACCCTGGTTGGAGAAATCATCCGAATTGTGCATGGAACCAAAACAATCCCAACACGAATACGATTCGTCCTAATTTTCAAGCATTTCCGAATAATTCTTCAAATTCTCCCTTTTAGCTCAACAATTTTCAACCAAACTTTGCGGGTCCATCCCACAATCAACCGCAACAACCAAATTTTCAACCAAATTCTACTCATCCTCCCCAAGACGATAAACGTTTAACTTCGCTTGAGAAAACTCTTGAAACATTGGATAAAGCAACTACTCAAAGTCTTCAATCAAACAGCAATTTGCAAAATTTATTGAGTTCATATATGCAAAACACAAACCAATCGATTGCAAAACTCGAAATGCAAATGAGTCAATTAGCCACTTTGGTAAGTGAACGCGAACGTGGAACATTCCCAAGCCAGCCCCTTCCAAATCCCAAAAATCAAAACGCAAATTCGAATCAAGCCCATGTTTTTCAAGATAGAAACGTCACCCAATTGAATGATATCACAACTTTACGTTCCGGTAAACAAATCAATAATCAAGTCGTTAACCCAAACGACTTACTGAAAACCTCTCTCGACGCTTTGAACGAATCAGAACAGAATGTAGGGACAAACGTTGAATCGAATGCCAATCAAAATTCTTCTTCTTCTACTCGAGTAGACCCGTTTACCAAGTATCGTGTTCCATTTTCACATCGTCTTCGACCAAAGAAACACTCGGAACAAATGGGAAAGATGTTGGAAATTTTAAACAAGTGAAAGTAAACATCCCACTTCTTGATATCGTTCAGCAAGTCCCCACTTACGCGAAATTTCTTATGGACTTGTGTACTCAAAAGCGACACACTCAAGTGCCCAAAAAAGTCTTCTTAGCCGCCCGTTTGAGCGAAGTCTTGTCCCAATCCATGCCCGTTAAATATAAAGATCCTAGTTGCCCTACGATTTCATGTACAGTTAGAGACAAGATGATTAACAAATGTTTGATAGACTTAGGCACGAGTGTCAACTTGATTCCATACTCCGTGTACGAACAATTAGGCCTAGGTGAGCTCAAACCCATGAAAGTTACGATTCAATTTGCCGATCGTTCCATTAAGAAACCCGTGGGAGAAATCGAAGACGTGCTCATTCGAGTAGGGCAATTCATATTCCCCGTTGACTTTATATTTCTCGAAACACAACCCATGACAAATCCCTTGAGTCAAATTCCATTGATTTTAGGCCGACCATTCTTAGCCACATCAAATGCCTTAATCAATTGTCTAACGGACCGATGAAAATCTCTTTTTAAAACATGACTTTGGATCTTAACATTTTCAATCTTGAAAGCCAATTGAATGAACATCGTGACGAAACGTTGGAAGTTAGTGCCATTCATGAAAACTTCAAAAATGAGACACTTGACCTTAACGACGAACACGAAGCCGAGTATGAAAAATTGTTTCATGAAATTCCCAATGAGATTTAATACACTCTTCCTTTTGAATTTCTTCTAGTTGAGTCTGAATCTCAACCTAATTTTTCTATCGAAAAATTCCCAAAGTTGGATCTCAAACCGCTTCCCGACCACCTGAAGTACGCATACTTAGGTGAAAATGAAACTTGTCCTGTAATCATTTCTAACAATCTTTCTCTTGACCAAGAATTTCTCTTCTCTACATCCTTTCGAAAAATAAGGATGCGATGGGATGGTCGATTTTCGATATAAAAGGAATTAGTCCCGCTTTTGTTCAACATCGCATCCATTTAATCGATGATACTAAGCCTGTTCGTGACGCACAACGAAGGCTTAATCCAAAAACGAAAGATGCGGTGCGTGATGAAATTATTAAACTTCTCGACAACGGAATCATTTATCAAATCTCCTATAGTTCATGGGTTAGCCCAATTCACGTTGTACCGAAAAAGCGGTTAACCGTTGTCAAGAATGATTCAAACAAGCTTATTCCAACTCGTACTCAAAAGGGTTGGCGTATTTGCATTGACTATCGAAAACTAAATGCCGCAACACGTAAAGATCACTTTCCTCTTCCTTTCATGGACCAAATGCTTGAACGTGTAGCCGGCCATGAATTTTACTACTTCCTTGATGGTTATTCCGGCTATAACCAAATTCTAATCGCTTTCGAAGATGAAGAGACGACGACTTTCACGTGTTCAGTACCTTTGCTTATCGACGTATGCCATTCGGACTTCGTAACGCTCCTGCGACTTTCCAACGATGCATGGTTGGAATCTTTTCTGACATGATTGAGCGCTTTTTAGAAGTTTTTATGGACGATTTCTCTATCTTTGGCGATTCTTTTTCCCAATGTTTACATCACCTAGAGTTGGTTCTAAATCGATGTAAAGAAAAACATTTGACTTTGAATTGGGAAAAATGACACTTTATGGTCAAACAAGCATAGTCCTTGGACATATCATCTCAAATAAAGGCATTGAGGTAGACAAAGAGAAAATCGATGTCATTGCAAATCTGCTCATTTCCAAATATGTTAAGGATTATCGATCATTTCTAGGACACGCTGGCTTTTATCGATGCTTAATGAAAGACTTTAGCAAAATCGCTCGTCCTTTGACGACTCTTCTTGGAAAAGACGTTCATTTCGATTTTAACTCCGACTGTATCTCTTCTTTTGAACGTTTTAAGAACGAACTCATTTCTGCTCCAATCATTTGTGCGCCCAATTGGAATCTTCCTTTCAAAATAATGTGTGATGCTTCTAACTTTGCAGTTGGTGCTCTATTGGGACAACGCATCAACAAGATCTTTCACGTCATTTACTATGCAAATATGACTTTGAATGACACTCAACTTAATTACACAACAACCAAAAAAAAGCTTCTAGCTGTTGTTTTTGCTCCCGAAAAATTCCGACCATACATGATAGGTTCACACATCACTGTGTACACGGACCACTCTACGCTTCGATGTCTCTTCGATAAAAAGGATGCTAAATCTCGTTTGATTCGTTGGATCCTTTTACTTCAAGAATTTGACCTTACAATCAAAGACAAAAAAGGATCTGATAATGTCACAGTCGATCACTTCTCTCATCTTCCGAACGCACCATCATCTTTGCTGATCGATGAAAACTTCCCCGATGAACAAGTTCTTTCAATTTCTATCAACCCATGGTATGTTGATATAGTGAACTACTTAGTTACTAAAGAAACTCCATCATTGTGGTCCAAATAGGACAATTGCAAATTCATGTCCCAAGTGAAATATTTCTATTGGGACAATCCATACTTGTTCAAATATTTTCCCGACCAAATCTTCCGACGTTGCATTCCGGATAATGAGATAAGGAGTGTTCTTTCGTTTTGCCACGATCAAGCATGCGGTGGACATTTCGGTCCTCGAAAAACTGCAGAAAAAGTACTTCAGTGTGGTTTCTATTGGCCTTATCTCTTCAAAGACTCATTTGAATTTTGTAAAACTTGCGATCGATGTCAATGCTTGGACAAATTTCTCGATGAGATATGATGCCTCTAAACCCCATTCTTACCATCGAAATCTTTGATGTTTGGGGTATTGACTTTATGGGACCTTTCCCCAATTCTTTTGGAAACTTATATATCCTTCTCACTGTTGATTACGTCTCAAAATGGGTCGAAGCCGTTCCGTACAAGACCAATGACCATAGAATTTTTGTGAAATTTCGCACAGAAAACATCTTTTTGAGATTCAACACACCTCGCACAATAATCAGTGATAACGAAACCATTTTATAACCGTTCTTTTGAAACTTTAATGAAGAAATACTCGATAACCCATAAGTTATCCACTCCGTATCATCCTCAGACTTGTGGGCAAGTTGAAGTTTCGAATCTTCAAATAAGACAAATCTTGGAGGAAACCGTCAACAAAAATTGAAAAGATTGGTCTTAGAAATTGACCGACGCGCTTTGGGCTTACCGTACTGCTTTTAAAACTAACCTTGCGATGTCCCCATTTCATTTGGTTTATGGTAAAGCTTGCTATTTACCGTTGAAATTGAACACAAAGCGTTGTAAGCAATAAAGAACTTAAACTTTGATCTTGAAAAAGCTTGCGAAACCGAAAACTAAAACTCAACGAACTAGAAGAACTTAGGAACGATGCGTATAAAAATGAGAAAATTTACAGAGAAAGAATCAAAGTTTTTCATGATAAGTCAATCCTAAGGTAACCGTTTTCGCCTAACCAGAAAGTTTTATATGACTCGAGACTTCATTTATTTTCGAGGAAACTTAAATCAAGATGGAACGGACCATTTGTGGTACGATCTGTTTTTCCACATAGTGCCGTAGAAATAGAAAACACCAGAGATGGATCGGCTTTCAGAGTCAACGGTCATCGTTTGAAACATTTCTTGGAATTGCCAAATAACCAAGAGGAGGAATTGCCAAATCAAGAATGTTAACCCTCTTTTGTAAATATGTACATAGTTTTTCCCGTTACACTCATTCATTGACTGTGGGGACACAGTCAAAATTAAACGTGGAGGGAGTCTCATTTTTATTTTTAGTTTCATGGCATTTTTGAATTTTCATTTTCTTACTTAAAAAAACTCAAAATTTCTAAATCTTAAAAACATTTTCTTTTTAGCATTTTGATTTATTTTTGAAGAAACACTATGGGATAAGTATAAGTTTGGTTAATAAAATTTAAATTTTTGAAAATTTATTTGTCTTAAGAAAAATAAAATTGAAGTTTGATTACAAATAACAATGGTTTAACTACTATATAGGAAGGTTCATATGTGTCAATTATGAAGTATGTTCAAATTGAAAATCTTTGTTTAAAAAAGTGGTAAATTTAAAGTAAACGATATAACATTTTTATCTTCTAAGTTAAATGATGCTAAGATGATTTTGCAAAACTCTCTCTCTCTTAAAAAAATATAAAAAGTAAAAAAATAATAACATCAAAAGCATTCACTCTCATTTAAAAGTCCTCACGGTTATGCATGGGTGAATTACTTAAAATCTTTGATTATGTGCTTTCATACTCAATTAAAAGTCCTCACGGTTATGCATGTATGGAACACATGTAAAAAAAAAAGACTTAATAAAAACCACCTACAGTCGATAGGTGTATAAACGGAAGTGTGTGCACTCGCCATGCTCTATACTCCCCTCACATAAGCCCGGAAGGCAGTGCATGGGTGGTATATCTGGCTTCAGTTTACCTGAGCTAGGTGTGTAATTTTTCTTGCAAATAATGAGAGAGCAAGCAATTGAAATCCTAGCACTATTTTTACTTATTTGATTTGATTTTTTATTGAAAAGAAATGAAAACACCACTTTGATAAACTTTGATAATCAACTAAGGATCCATTTCATAGTTACACTACGTTATTAACCAAAACAATGAGTTAAACTATAGTCTGTTTATTATGATAACTTGTTTTTTGTTGAAAATTTTGACGAGTAAGTGACATAAATTTTCAAGATAATAGCCGAAACCAATATTTAACTTATTCGTGTCAATTTAAAAATAAATCCTTCATTTGTAAATATTTTCAAAAACTTGCATTCATCTCTTTGTAAATAAATCTTGCATTTTATAAATATGTTCATCATGCATTTGGAATATGTGGGTAGTATCTGCTGTAAACCTCACGAGACAACACTCGTCCTACTGGGGACACCTAGAGGTTTAATGGCCTATTGCATACGCTCAATGCAATTGTGCTCCCTATGAAAACAGACTTATCTTAGTTTTCCTTTATTCGAGGATGAATAAAAAGATAAGTGTGGGGGTACTTAATGTGCATGTAAATGTGCATATATTTACATCCATATTTTATCTCTTTTTATTTAAATTAACATCATATTTGGGCATTTTAACATGTTTAAAACCAAAATTCAATTATTTTCAAACCATCATATTTTCATCTTCATTCAAAGGTAAAATGGTCATTTTTGTGCATGTGTCAATGTAAGAATTTTTACTTAGACATTTTTTGATAGTTTTTATTGGAATTTGGATGCAAATGGAAGAGGTTTATATGAAGATATATGTGTGCAAAAATAAATAAAAAGGAAAGAAGAGGGAAATAATTCAAGCCATGAACATGGAGAACCCCACCCACTTACCTAAATCTACAATTAGGAGCAAATGGACAACTAAGTGGATGTTACAGCTTCATGCACAACAAATGATGGATTAATTAGTAGATAATGGTTACTTGGTGGCCACACTTCCTAAAGGGAAATTTAAGAAGCTCCCTAAATATAGAATTAGGGTTTTATGCATGTATAAATAGCCCTCTTATGTACATGAACAAATCATCTTCTACTCTTTCATTTTACTTAGTAAATTAAGAGATTAAAGTGTAAGCTCAATGTTCAATGAAATAAAAATGGCTTCTTATCCTCTTTCTCTTCTCTTATTTACATGCTTTTACTTACTTCTCATGCTTTTATGCTCTTTCCTTTTCTTTGTTATTAGATTAGTTTTACATTTATGTAAGTAGTGTAGCTTAATTCCTTTTTTTGTACGTAGTTTAATTACACTCTCTTCTTTACTTATTTTTTAATTTCCTTCTCTTTTAATGTTGAAATTTACTTGTGTTGCTTCAATGCCACAAATGAGTAGCTAAACCCCTTCAATTTAGGGGTAATGAAGCTGTCAAATATTATGTAATTTCAACATTTTATGATTTTTGATCTCATTTGGTTTATGCTTCATGAAGTGGATTTTGATGCAAGTTTATACAACTGGGTTTGATAGCTTATATTGCTTATGCAAATGAGCTATTCTTATTCAACACAAACACGAGTTGCATCATCATTTGCTAATCCATTTTTGATTGTGAAATTAAAGTAAAAATGAAATTTGATGATCTATACTACTAGTTACAATAGTAAATAGATCATACTTAAAATTGCTTTCGCTTTGGCTTCATTTTCATGAGAATATAAATGGGTTATTTGTTGTATATAGTTTGATGGTTTGAGTTATTTTAATTAATAATATAAAAAAACCATACTTATGATAAATACAATAATATTTCACTTAAATCAAAGCTAGAGAACATAAACTGTTTGTTTGTTGACTTACAAAAAGATGAGAGTAGATTTGCCTCTAAATTGTTCTCTAATTCAATAGTTTTAAACTAAAATTTAATTCTAGTTTTAGCTTCATTTTAGTTCTAGTCAACAATTTCTCCTCCATTTGTTCTAATTTGATTGAATAGATTTTTAAAACTCTAACAACTCCCTGTGGATCGACCCATATTCGCCGCGTACTACAAGTGTATGCCGTGCGCTTGCGGTAAAATTTAATTTGAAATTTATTGGTAGTTTTATAATTTGATAGAAAATTTACCATTAAACACTTACAATGCTTCCACTCGAACAAATTATTGTTGTTTGATGGACGTTGTGTCGTGATTTAACTATAATCAAAGTGGAGTTTCCACATTGAAGCTCGATAATATTCTCAAGTCTAGAGAATTAGTTAATATTGTCACATTGATATTTTCTATTTGACCATATTTATATTGACCAACTTAGTGATCTAGAATTTTTAACGTTTCAAATAGGAATATTTAATCTATTTAAATATTCAAATTTGATTCTAATTAATAAATATAAGAAGATCAATTTTAATAAAATGACTTAATTTTTGATGACGTATTTTTAAATGAATTCATAGGATTTTTCCATAATTTTTAATCTGAAAAATATTTAAATCGTCGGATCTATTGGCTTTGTAGTGTAGAGAATTTCGATCTATGATTGAGGGCGTGCAATGGAGGGTGGCCGTGATCAACGTGATTGAAGGAAACAAGGGTTTTGATTTTTGGGTGATTGGAGGTGATTTAGGCCGAGGCATTGATAGATTTGGGTTTCTCGAGTGAAGGGGAGTCGGTGGTGTGATTTTGCGGCGGTGCGGTCATCTAGGGCAAAATGCGATTTTTCCTATAGCATGAGAGGAGGTGTTAGTTGTGATTTAGTGGGGGAGGTCGAGCTTGTCAATTTTGGGGTAGGCACATAGAGTTCGCGAAGAGAGACTCATCGATTATTTCCATTCATCGATCCATTCACCGGAGCTCCATTTCACTTGGTTGGAGTGCACGGCATGAGTGGGTTCGGGTGTATTAGCATGCATTTTGATTTTTAGGAGGAAGATGTTTTATAGGGGTAACTAATTTAAATTGTTGATTAAGTGTAATTAATTAATATAATTAATTTCAAAACTTATAAATGAATATCTCCTTCATATGAGGTCCAATCGAGACGCGATTTTTTATATTGCACTTGTAGGGGCTTTATCTACGCACCGGAGTTAATTTCTTCGAGTTGGAGCAAGTGGAATTTTGAACTAAAATCGATCAGACCGAACGATTAAGTGTACCTTGGAAATTGATGAGTTATCACACCTTTAAATGAATACTATAAGATATATGCTGATATAACTTAATTTTTTGTGCTTAAATGATTTGTTATTTTGGTTTGGTTGAATTTCCGCTTTGAAAAGCGAATGACATATAAAATAAAATACATGGAATTTTGAAGTGGTATCCAGATCCCTCACTACTATTTATTTTAATTTCGGTTATATACTTGCTATATAAATTGTTGAATGTTAAAATTTTGTCAGTTGGCCATATTGAATGTGACATTGATAGATGTTAAAAGTTGAACCTTTTACGTGATAAAGGATATAACGACCCGCAAATTTATCACTTGGATAAATTATATTTATTTTTAAAATATTTAGATATGGGTTTAAAAGTAAGAAATAATCATATTTTAAGTGGTAAATAATAATAATTATTTTGTTTGTAAAAATATTTGTGAATAAATCACCAAGGTATAATATTCAAAATTTGTAAATATCGTCTTAGGTAAAATATCGATAAAACAACCGAAAATCGTTTTATCGACAAAACTGCTTTTGAACAATAAGAATTGTGCATGGCTTTGGATACATGCATTAATATATGTATTCAAACAAGATTATGAAATAAATAATTTATTTTATTTTTGGAAAATAAAATGTATTTATGCCATCGACAGTTAGTATAATCAGTTTTATATATTTCTTTCAAATTCAAGTTAAGTTTAAATATTAAATAAATGGGTTTTTATTTACAAATAAACCTATTTTAATTAATTAATAATGATGGTAGAATAGTTTTTTAAATTTTCTTACCAAATGTATAGATCGTAAAAAAATAGAAAATGTGACCGAAGAACGTTTCCGGAATTTCGACCTTTCGACACCGGAAAGTTGTCGAGAACGTTGTTCGCTTTTACGCACTATATACACACATATGAAGTAGATAATTAACCATATAATAATACACTTAGTAATATATTATCTTATTTTAATTATGTTTATGAGGTGATGTGACAAGTCACAGTTTTAAAAATAATAACATTTACATATATAAATATATATACACATACACACTTATATATATACAAAACACATACCTATCTCTTCTCATTTCTTTGGTACCACCATCATCATCCAAGTATGAGCCAAGAGGATGTGACTAGAGAGGGGGGATGTGACAAGAGGGAGGGAGGATGCTGATGTGACCTAACATATCATGACATGTTATATTATTTTATGCAAAGGGTAGTTTAGACATTTATCGATTTTCTTGTCTATAAATACACACATCCATATACCAAATCTCATTTATGTCTTCCTCTTTCTTTTTCCTAAGCTCCATTTCATGTTTCACGGATTTTTATGTTAGTTTTAAGTTTTTTAAAAATCAAAAAATTTAAATTGTTTTAAAGATGCGAATTGTTTTAACACTCTTTCTTCTTCATTTTTCCTCCAATTTATTCGGCCAAAACTTTCTCTATTTTACACCAAATTAAGATTTTATTTTATTTAGATCGTATAAAATTTCAGTAGCTACAACTTCTCCTTTAAACTTTTTTTAATTTCAAGCTTAGATATGTTAAAATCTCATTTCTTTGTAGTGTACTTTTAAACTCAAAAATTCAGGTCCGCAAATAGCTCTCCTTCTTTTGACCATATCTACCTCAAATAGAATCTGATTTGAGTGATTTGTTTTTTAATTTGTAGAGAAAATTATTTTCTAAATTTTTTCTTCTGATCACCTTTTCAGAATCCAAGACTAACATGTCCTAAAATCACGTGGAAGATGACCTATTTTTGGGGATTATTTTTAGCATCTAAGGCATTTCAGGTTCCAAAGAATTTCGACGAGTAAAACTATCTCATTTTTAGAAAGAACTAACTTCATTTCCATAGATTATATGTTGTGGAAATGCATATTTCATTTTTTATATATATCATGCTATGATAATGCTATACGTTTGCGATTTGTGGTTAGCATAGTTTGGATGTTAAATATTGTGTTTGGATGTTAACCATCATGTTTAATGTTTAAAATGGTATGTTTGGTTGTAAGAATATGATGTTGGTGTATGGTATGTGGATTGCATGGTTGTGATCAAAACTAGTTGTAGTTTGTGTATTAATTAAAAAGTTTACACCTTTGTATGTTGCGACGGACGTGAGATCCGATTTGTAATCAAAACTAAGTTTTCTAGTTTTAAATTTTAGAAATGGTTTCAAAGTTTTTATCTCTATTTTTAAGTATCTAAAACTTTCAAAATTAGGTTTCCAAACTTGTAATAGCAAGGAATAAGCAAAGTTTTTCGCTTAAAGTATGTTTAAGCGAACCACGCTCCTAACGATAGTCGCTATAGACGCAGTTCGATAAAATTGTCGATTTTCGTTTTAAAATGTTTTCTTTTGGAATGTTTTGGAAAAGTTTTCCAAACTTAATTAGTAACATACAAAGAGTTAAGTTTAGAAATTTAATATTATTTATTTAATAAATTAGTTAAAAGTAATTAGTACTTAATTAGTAATTAAGTAAGTAATTAAGGTTTAAGAAACACTTAAGAAAGGTTAATGATTAATTAGCGATTAATAAAGTTTTTAATTAGTGGTTTACGAAGTTAAGAAGTAATTAAATGGTTAGTTATTATCTAGTTCAGTTAAATAGGTTAATTAATTTTTATTTAATTAAGTAGTTATTTAATTAATTTTTAATTAGTTAGGGTTTATTAATAATGAATTGTTTAAACCTCAACTAAGGTGCATTAGAAGTTAATTAGGACTTAACCAAGTCTATTAAGTTAATTAAAGTTTAATTATGAATTAATCTTGATTTAACTAAGAAATAATTAGGTTTTAAGCTAATTGAATATACCTTAATCTTTTCAAAGCTATTTTTAAACTTAATCGGTTATATTTTAAATCAGTTTTCTTTTTATGGTTGATTGATTTCAAATCAAAGGATCTCTCGTCTGGACCATCAAGTAGCTAAATGAATTAAACTAGTGATTATAAAACATTGACGCGTTTTATGGGAAGTAAGTTGACTTGTCTTTACCACAATTATTGAACATCTGTAACATGATGAACACAAGGAAATTAATTTCAATAAGTAGATCATATAACTTAAGCATACAGAATATACTTCAATATGTACATTTTTTACTGATAATGGATGTACCTATATTTGTAACTTGGACATCTATCTATGATTGACTGTATGTTAAGTATGAATCCCTTACATATCTGATGTTAGGCAATACCCATGATATAACTTGGACAGTTAAACCCAAATTTAATGATCCCCATCGAGCCTCTATTTGGTTTTGGAAGTTAATATTTCATTTTCTTTTAAAATGATCTTCAAGGTTATTCTATTTTGAACAAGATATTTGACAAATGTTTTGAATATTATATAAAGAAGTTTATGAATATATTTGGGTATTCATAAAATGAATTTTAGAAATAGCTTTGAATGTTTATAAAAAGATTTTATAAATGGGTTTGGATGTCTATAAAGGGAAGTTTTATACAAGGTTTGAAAGTTTATAAAGAAGTTTACACAACCGGGTTTGAATATTTGTAAAGAGTCTCATAAATGAGTATGGAGGTTTATAAATGTTTTGTAAACAGGTTTGGGTTAAAGAAAAAAGGATTTCATGGGTAAGGGAAATTTATTAAAGGATTTATGAAGATAATTACAACAGGAATTCGAGATTTGGGTTTCTAGAGATTGACCTTTTAAACAATGGTGGTATGGAACATCCGTTCAACACTTAACACCGAAGGAATAATGCTTAGAGTTTTCCTTTTCTCTAACTTAAATAATATAGTTAAATCCATTTAAGAGATTTGGAAATGGGAAATCTTATAAATGTTTTCTTGAATATACTTATGTAAAGGAGATAAGTATATAAATGTTGATAAATGGATGGGAAAGGAGATTTATAAATGAAAATGGTTTTGAGGCTTAGTGATTGCTTTGGGTGTTTAAATCTCTAGACTTCGTTGTTGTTATTTGTTAGATAAATAACTAACTATCAAATTTGGCCTAATTTGACTTAGGAAGTATGAATGTAAAATTCAAGTTTTCGACAAAGACTTGAATACTTACTTCCTAAAGAACCAGGAATGAGTCAACTGGAAATTACCGGTTGTTGGTACGAGGATTGGATTTATATATTTGAAAACCACTCCGAACCAACATGTACGTTCGAGTGGAAGACATCCTGATGATGATTGAAGACCGTTCTCTTTGAAGTGCATGACCTACTGCTACTAATCATGAGGGTGATTCCAAAATGGATGTAGTAGAGTTAGTGTCTTCGGTTTTGTTCAAACCCGGAACGAACTTGTATGGATGAATGCTAGCATTGCATTGATGCCTGGAGGGCAGTGTTAGCATTCCAAGATGGATTGCTATTTAGAAAGGTAAAACGTAGCCTCAAGCCTTATCAACCGTGAATGACTAAAATAGAGAATATGTAGCAGGGCTATGTAGGTCGCACCCATTAAGGTATATCATCCACTTCTAGATATATACACAATCATAAATGAATTCTTGTATGTAGGAGCTCTTGATTAATGGTTGCAAAGCAATTGGGTTGATGATATATTCGGTACTATCTAGTAAGGGGTAGGTCGGTTCTGTGTTGACAAGGGTCGTTAGGTATGACCTTGGTACATTTTTCTAGAGGTGTATTGCAGTGGGCGATACCCCAGTAGCCTAGTCATTAGTTAGATTCCAATCTCCAATACATGCCCTACGTTTTCGATTGTAGAGCCTAATATGTTGGAATGTGAGATGCAAGTATTTCAGCTATTTTATCTATTGACTTTAAACCTAGATACTATGATAATATCACTGGATTTTAATATAAAATGTCTCGGTTATTGTAAGGTAAAAAACCCGTCTGTTTTTATGCAAGGTGTGGTCTTAACAGATATGCTTTGTTTGAAAAGTTTTCAAATGTTCAGTTTGGATGTTACTTGTTATCGAGTTTTACTCATGCTGGTTTACCAGCCTGACCCAGGAGTTATTTCATGTAATGCTCGGGTCAGGCCGGGCATGTTTTTCCCAGGTTTGGCTAGATACTTTGGAGCTGGAGAGGAGCTGGATGGGTAAGACATATTCACGTATTTTTACTTCCGCTGTATTATAGAGTCTGCATGTTTGTCAATGTAAGGATAGGTTTCTATAACTGCTCAAAAATATAGGATAAGTCAAACGTACTCTAATGTTGTATATATGAATAAGATGTTTCCTTTTTATAAAGATCATTGTTGTATTATATATTATTCGTTGCATTGTCAGATTCTATGTTGTTTTAGATTTCTCTATCTTCCACCTTCTTCTTTCACCCTAACAGATCAGTATTTTCGGCACTTGAATATTCGGCATGTAATACAGTGGACGTATTAGTGTCGATTTTTGAGGGTCGATCTGGTTCGTTACATTTGGTATTAGAGCTGAAGGTTAAGCGAGAACCTTGGCCCCGGTGAAGTAAACTCATTTGAAATGGGTAAGTGAGACCCTAGAATGAGCTAGAATGTATTATAAATATGAATGCATATTTGTTAATGTGTAAAAATGTTTTATATTGTGTTGGTTGATCTGTTGAGTTGCTTAATAATTCTGGTCGATGCGTTTGAATGTTATTGGTAGGGATTTCCTAAACACTTGAACAAGTCCAATTAACATAAAATTGTTTTAAAATTGGTAAATAAAATAATTTACCCTAGGATATATATTTTAGGAATGATTTTCAAAAGTCTGTATAGTTATCGATGAGATGTAGGGTTAAAATTGGTTTTAGAATAGAACGTCTTTAGTTAAAAGAAAATCTTTAGACGACCTTATAAAAATAAAATGGATTGTGAGAATATTAAATCCCAGTGGCTTTGATAAAGATTTAAATGATTTTGGAAAATTTGCAGTAATTGTACTTAAAGAGATTTTAAGATATAAATACTTTAAAATGGATTTGAATGTAAATTTTTCTTTGTGCAGTTCGGGAAGGAATTTCGATCTGTTTTGTGATAATCGGAATAATATTCTAAGTGACAATCGAATGTTTGCTTAGGCAGATCTGATAGTGCACTTAGTAAATTATCCTCTTTGTCATTGTAAAATCGAAACGAGTTCGAATCCGAATGAATCCAAAGCTAGTGAATGATTTTATTAAATAAATATTTATCTATAAATAGTATTGTTTCAAAGGAATTTGTGTAGAAAGATATATTTTTATGATTATCTAGTTCGAGTACCTTGGAAATGACTAAAAATGGGTAGGATATGTGTTTGAACGTAAACACTTCTCTTGGGTATGTCCCTACTTAATAAAAAAGATATATAATACTATTTGGTAGTACCCAATTCCTTGATATCATTTTAGAGTTACTCGGGCTATATATTATGTTTTCAAAAGGTTAAAATGTAAGGTATCATTCCAAAAGGTTTTTGAAATAAAACCCGGGTATTGTGTTCTCGAATCCCTTAAAAGAATAGAGTTTTCAAAATAAAAAGATGTCTTGATTAAGAGCGGGTTAATAGATAAGTTTTAAATTTATTGAACATCCCAGGTTAAGTGGAACTAATTTAAGATTTTAAATTATATATACTCTTTTGGATATAAAAGAGTATCATACTAAATGAATTTGAGTTATAGAATGCTAGTAAACTTACGTAATGTTCTTAAGTAAAACGATGATTCTTTTAAAAGGGTAATTATAATCTTGTGAATTAGGAACCAATGCAATTAGCTTGTAGGTTGTATGTAGATTATTTCTCCTTTTCACACAGTTCTTGATTCATGATTCGAGTACATGACTTGATATGTTTCTCACCATTCCGAATAGGGATTTACTGTTCAATTTTCTACGGCGAGCATTGATGAGGGTACTTGTGTGGAACCAAAGGTTGTCTCATAGTTTATGGCTATGCAAGGAGAACAAAGGTTTCTAATTAAGAAGCCTGATCAAAGTCTGCACTAGAAAGTCAAGTAAGCGATACTAGTTTAGAAGGAAAGTTATGTATTCAAGTGAGTGATCAAACCAGATTTTTACATAGGAATAATCTATGTACATCGTACAGATTGATGAATAGTTTTAAGTATTTCTGGAAATAGGGTTGTAATCAATTTTGGGATGAAATTTTTTTAAGGGGGAAAGAATGTAACGATCCGCAAATTTATCATTTGGATATATTATATTTATTTTTAAAATATAGATATGGGTTTAAAAGTAAGAAATAATCATATGATAAGTGGTAAATAATCATATTTATTTTGTTTTGGAAAAATATTTGTGAACAAATTACCTAGGCAAAATATTGAAAACTGTAAATATCGTCTTAGGTAAAATATCGATAAAACAACCGAAAATCGTTTTATCAATAAAAATACCTTCAAATAATAAGAATCATGCATGGCTCTAGAAACATACACTAATATATGTTATAATTTATTTTATTTTTAGAAAATAAAATGTATTTATGACATCGATAGGTTATATTATCGGTTTTATATATTTCTTCGAACATTCAAATTAAGTTTAAATATTAAATAAATTGGTTTTTATTTACAAATAAACCTATTTTAATTATTTTATAATGATGGTAAATTAGTTTTTAAATTTTTTTACCAAATAGATAGTTCATAGAAAAATAGAAAATGTGACCGAAGAACGTTTCTTGGAATTTCGACTTTTCGACACCGGAAAGTTGTCAGAAATGTTATTCGCCTTTATGCACTATATATATACATATATAATAAATAAATAACCATATAATAATACACTTATTAATATATTATCTTATGTTAGTTATGTTTAGAAAGTGATGTGACAAGTCATGGTTTTAAAAATTATAACATATATACACATATACACTTATATATATACACAATACATACCTATCTCTTGTCATTTCTTTGGTATCATCATCATCATCCAAGCATGAGCCAAAGGGATCTGACTAGAGAGGGAGGGATGTGACTAGAGAGGGAGGGAGGATGGTGATGTGACCTAACATATCATGACATGTTGTATTATTTTATGGAAACGGTAGTTTAGACATTTACGATTTTCTTGTCTATAAATACACACACCCATTCACCGAATCTCATTTATATCTTCGTCTTTCAGTTTCCAAAGCTCCATTTCGTGTTTCATGGCTTCTTATGTTAGTTTTAAGTTTTTTAAAATCAAAAAATTTAAATTATTTTAAAGATGCGAACTTATTTTAAAACTCCTTCTTCTCCATTTTTCCTCTACTTTATTTGGCCAAAACTTACTTTATTTACACCAAATCAAGATTTTATTTTTTAAAAATCGTATAAAATTTCAGTAGCTACAACTTTCTCTTTTATAATTTATTCTAATTTCAAACTTAGGTATGTCAAAATCTCATTTTTTTAGTGTACCTTTAAACTCAGAAATTCAAGTCTGAAAATAGCTCTCCTTCTTTTGACCATATCCACCTCAAAAATAATTTGATTTGAGTGATTCTTTTTTTGAATTTGTAGGGAAAATAATTTTCTAAAACTTTTCTTTTGATCACTTTTTGAAAATCCGAGATTACTATGTCCAAAATCACATGGAAGTTTACATATTTTTGGAATGATTTTTGTGCATCTAAGGCATTTCAAGTTTCATAGATTTACAGTGAGTAAAACTATCTCATTTTTAGAAAGAAATAATTTTATTTTCATAGATTATATTTTGTGCAAATCCATAGTTCATGCTGTTAAAATATTATGCTATGATAATGATATACGTTCGCGATTTGTGGTTAGCATAGTTTGGATGTTAAATATTGTGTTTGGATGTTAAACATCATGTTTGGACGTTTAAAGTCGTATGTTTGGTTGTAAGAATGTGATGTTAGTGTATGGTATATTGATGATATGATTATGATCAAAGCCAGCTGTATGTTATGTAAGAATCACAAAGTTCACACCTTTGTATGTTGTGACGGAAGTGAGATCCGATTTGGAATCAACACTAAGTTTTCTAGTTTTAAATTTTGGAAATAGTTTCAAAGTTTTTATCTTTGTTTTAAAGTTTCAACAAATTTCCAAATTAGGTTTCCAAACTTGTAATAGCAAGGAATAAGCAAAGTATTTCGCTTAATGTAAGTTTAAGCGAACTGCGCTCATAGCGATATTCCCTATGGACGCAGTTCCACAAAATTGTCGATTTTCGTTTTGCAATGTTTTCTTTTGGAATATTTTGCAAAACTTTTCCTAACTTAGTTAGTAATATAAAAAGAGTTAAGTTTAGGTAATTTAATAAATTATTTATTTAATAAATTAGTTAAAAGTAATTAGTAATTAAGTGATTAAGGTTTAAGTAACACTTAAGCAAGGTTAACGATTAATTAGTGATTAATAAAGTTTTTAATTAGTGGTTTATGAAGTTAAGAAGTAATTAAATTATTAGTTATTATTTGGTTAAGTTAAGTAAGTTAATTAATCATTATTTAATTAAGTGATTATTTAATTAATTTTTAATTAATTAGGGTTTAACTAATAATGAATTGTTTAAATCTTAACTAAGATACATTAGAAAGTTAATTAGGACTTAACCAAATTTATTAAGTTAATCAAAGTTTAATTATTTGAATTAATCTTGATTTGATTAAGATATAATTAGGGTTTAAGCTAATTGAATATACCTTAATCTTTTCAAAGCTATTTTTAAACTTAATCATTTATGTTTTAGATCAGTTTTATTTATAAGGTTAATTGATTTCAAATCAAAGGATATCTCGTTTGGACCATTAAGTAGCCAAACGAATTAAAGTGGTGATTATAAAACATTGGCATGTTTCATGGAAAATAAGTTGACTTGTGTTAGCACAAATGTTGAATATCGGTAACGTGATAAACATAAGGAAGTTAATTTCAATAAGCGGATCATGTTAACTTAAGCATATAGAATGTACTTCTATATGTACATTTTTCTCTGATAATGGATGCATCTTTATAACTTAGGCATCAACCTATGATTGACTGTATGTTTTATGTGAATCCCTTACATATCTGATGTTAGGCAATACCCATGATATAATTTGGATAAGTAAACCCAAATTTAATGATCTGTTGATTCATTAAGCCTCCGTTTGGTTTTGGAAAGTTGATATTTCATTTTATTTTAAAAAGGTCCTTAAGGTTATTCTATTTTTAGGAAGATATTTGAAGATTGATTTGACAATTATTTTGAATATTACATAGAGAAGTTTATGAATAATTTCTGGTTATTCATAAAAGGAGTTTTAGAAATAGTTTTGAATGTTTATAAAAAGGTTTTATAAATGGGTTTGGATGTCTATAAAGGGAATTTTTATACGTGGTTTGAAAGTTCATAAAGAAGTTTATATAACTGGGTTTGAATATTTACAAAGAATCTCATAAATGAGTATAGAGGTTGATAAACATTTTGTAAATGGGTTTGGCTTAAAGCAAAAAAGATTTCATAGCTAAGGGAAATTTATAAAATGATTTATTGAAGATAATTACAATAGGAATACAAGGTTTGGGTTTCTGAAGGTTGACCTTTTAAATAATGGTGGTATGGAACATCCATTCAACACTTGACACCGAAGGAATAGTGTTGAGAGTTATTATAACAATCTAAAATTCAACTCATAATAATTAATTAGTTAATTAATGAAATGATAAAATAACTTTGTGAAATTATCAAAATTGAGCCATGGGAGTTGCACCATTGTGCCCGTGCTAATTTTTCAGTCAATTTCCATATATAGAACGTCAGAATCCAAGTAAATACCAGCAAGTTATGAATTAAACAAAATTAAGAAGAATAGGAGAAAAATATGGGCTAGGTCGACCGGCCGGTCGACTAAGGCATCAGGGTGGTCGATGTAACGACCAGCTGTTTCGAACCATTCAAATCGATAATAATTCATACATGTCAAACTTGAATCATGCAAAACAACAGATTGTTAATATATTTATTTAGCACACTTAGTATATACATTAAATAAATCAAATCATAGAATCACGGACACAGAGTTTACAACAAGCATCATAATAAATAAATTGTAGTTCAAGAATCTACTAAAGAAATAACATAGTTCAAAACAAAATACATGAAGAATCCGAATACACCGCAGTCTCTAACACAAAGGTAACTGACAAGTTTGAAACATACAACTGAGATAACAAAAATAAACTGAAAGCTGAAATCGATAAGATAGGTCTTTGAAGCAAACTCCAAGCTCCAAAAGATGAGTTTTCAAAATCATGACACTCAAGCCGACCCAAGTGTAAAGCAAAACAAAACACTCGAATCGGGACTTACATCCTTATGCAGATAAATCAAGTTCAAGTGAAACGTCAAGTAAATGCAATATAACTTAAAGGAATGTTGGGATTCCATCCTTTAAGAATCCGATAAACTATCTACATAAATAGTATAATACGCTACATATATAATGTCTACAGTAAAGTAAAAATATCAAAATAGCATTAAGGCGTTATCCATATCCACCTTAACACATTTTATATATTCTCATTATTTATACAGTACCGTACGCTCCTCCTTAAACTGAAGGTTTACCCAGAGGGCACTCCATAGGTATGGTCTAAAATAAACTCGTAGAAGGCGTAATAAGGCACGCGATAAGGCATGCGAGGCAATGTTCAGTGTAGGATTCTACCGTCTTGCTGATCCGGACTGGTGGTAACGCATAGCAGCTAGTACCGCCCACCTCGAGACACACTCCGAATCAAAGATATGCACACCAAAATCAAATCACAAAAGCAATAGATGTGGTTTCAAAGAAATGTGCCCGATAGGAGGAATGACATCACTTAGCCCATTATGGCCCCTGTTTTAGCCACATCAAGCTAACTCACGAGAGTTAGGGCTACGTAAATACCATACAGAATCATTCACCAAACCATCCTACTTCATTCTGGAATCTTCACCATGTATACAATTGTTAAAGTGGTTTCGGTATTGGCAGAGAGTATGGCAATATCCAATCCCGCTCTCTTCAACAACCAAACGCTTATTTCATACCATGGTCAATTTTAAAATTTTATTTTATAAATAATTGAATAGAATCCCAATATAAATTTAAATCAAAGCGAAGATTCAAAATTTTATTTTATTAAATTCTAAAGTATTCATTAAATCACCTTTTATTAAAACAAGTTATAAATCATTTCCAAGATCATTAAGTTCTGATTGAATCTTTATTTAAATTCAATTAATAACCAGTTTAAGTTACCAATCAAATTCCAGTGCCCCTTTCCAACCATTTTATTTATTAAAGTTATAAAATCTATTTTTAAATATAAAGTAAATGAACCCTTTTAAAAATATTATATATTTGATAAAAACCAATTTTATACAATTTAAAATAAATTAAACTTTTTATTTGTCTATTTAAAATCTTATTTTATATATTTTAGAAAATAAAACTATAAATAAAATTTATAAATTACCTTTGAATTAAACTCATACTTTTATATCTCCCAAAATCAACATTTAAGGTTATAAATTTTTTCCAAAATAAAATAGAATTCTTATTGCAATTCAAAATCAAACTCGTATATTTCCTTTCAAATATATGGAAATCATTTTTCAAAAATAGACCAACGGCGTCCGTATATAATTTTCTATCCTATGGTCAAGTGATACAGATATTTGTTATTTCAATCCGTAATAGTTTACACTACGGTTTTATATTATTAAACCCGCAATCACAAAATTTCAATAATAGCTGAAAATTGCTTGGGTTTATCATTTCAACCCATAATGAATTTTCTCCTATTCTAAAGTCCATTCAGGTATATATCATTTCAACTCATAATGATATCTAAAACTAAGTGAGCTTGCAGAATGAGAACATTAAATAACATAGCATAACAATTTCTGACATATATGATCGAAAATAATAACAGTTATATAAAATAATCAATTTACATATAACGGTGTCAAATTTACCTAAGTGATAAATTTAAATAGCAACTTATCATTTTTAACGGTTAAGAACTAGCAGTTCAAAAAAAAAAATTCAGTATATTTAAATTGTGATTTTCTATGAAATCAATTTAATGAGCATAAGAAAGATAATCGTGAGTGATTGCTTACCTTTCATGGCTAAATAACGATGGAAACAACAAAGACAAAGCACAATGCAACAGACATAGACATGAATCAGGCACGACAAGTCAATTTTCTACGACAGCATGAAACAGATTTAGCATGAAAATTCGATGAAACAAATATATATACAATGCGCGATATATATATACACGTTCGTTTTATAGATGCGAAAGAACAATAATATATACGTATACAACATATAAAATTTCCATCGACAAATTCGAAGTGATCCACATACAACTTGCCGTTAACACATATATGTATGTACTGTATAAATAACAAAGATCGGTTCAGACATAGAACACATACACCTCGGCCAATATGTACGTACGGCATAGACAAGGTTTTTTTTTCTTGTTTTGGTCAGCCGTAGCCTATATAGACCTATATAGTACTGACACAGCACGCAACACCTATAGTCTATATGTGATTCATATAATACTAACAGAGCCAATACATTATGTTTATACATTATTCTTGTAATACTAACAGCCAATATATGATTCATGCTAACAAAGCCAATATATTATCCTTATAACACTAACAAGTATATATGATTCATACTAACATATGCCAATATATTATTCTTATAATACTAACAGGTATATATGATTCATACTAACAGCCAATATATTATACTTATAATACTAACAGGTATATATGATTCATACTAACATATGACAATATATTATTCTTATACATTTTTCTTATAATACTAACAGGTAATATATGATTCATGCTAATAGCCAAGGGTGTTTGGTTATGGTCGGTGGTTGAGTTGGTCGGTGGAAGAAGGAAGCAGGCGGTCTGGCGTTGAGGGCGTGATAGGTTGGAGGCGGAGCAAAGCATATGCGCGAAGTTGATAGGGGAGAGAACAATTGCGTGGTGGAAGAGAAAAGAAGCTTGCAAGTGGCGGTTTCTTGGAGTAGAAGTGGATCTGGCCGTTGCTTTTCGGTGGTGGAGGAACGGTGCTGGTCGAGAGGGTTGCTGGGCGATCGACAAGGGCGGTGGCATGAGGAGCAAGGCCTAGGTACGTGAAGCATTGGGTGGAATATAGTGTTTGGTGGAGGTTTCATGGGAGATCATGGCTAAAAAGGGAAGGCTCGGCGTAAAAAAAAATAAAAAATACAGGGGAAGGCGAAAGTATACAGGAGAAAAACCCAAAGAAAAAGAAAAGTGAACGTACCTTTTTTGCTTTCTTTTTGAATGAATAGTGAGGCAAATGTGAAGAGGCTACAGTAAATATATAAAATGAATGAAATTTCAACGGTTAAGTCCTATGATTCAGGTGAAAAGTTATTAAAGCAATTTATGTATTGCTTGGCAAGCACCGCTCAGGTTTGAAACGCAAAGAAAACCAAAAGCCCCAATTTTGATACCCATAGGATGAACTGTTTTATCGTTCACGTCACATGCCGAACCTTAAATATCAGCATGAAAAGACGAAAAGAACGATGCACAGATATCAGTGATATGATCAAGTTTTAACTACTCGAATTTTCCGCTACTGAAAATGCCGCTAAAACACAGGAAATAAGATAAACGGAGATGTAGAAGTCCAAATTTTGTGAAACAAATTACGAAGTCTCTCTCAGAAAGTGATTTACATTTTTATTATATAAAAATATTCAGTTTTCGAAATTATTTAAATTTTACCAATTAAACTGATCAAATTTATATTTTAAATTTCACAAATAAATTAACTTTGCTATTTTCCAATAAAAATTTACCAATTACTATAATTGAATAGACGCATTCCAAATAACAAAATTTTATTTCATAATTTTATCATTTACATTATAAGAAATTTTTATTATTTACTTTATAAAATCGTTGAAAATTTTCGAGTCGTTACACTCTCCCTCACTCAAAACATTTCGTCCCCGAAAAGGAACGAGATAGGAGAATAGAAATTACCGAAAAAATAAAAGAAGGCAACGAATAGTACCTGAGTCAAACAATTCAGGATTTGAAGCACATATGGATTCCTCGGTTTCTCAAGTGCAATTCCGGTCATCCACACTGCACTGTACCT
Source organism: Allium cepa (assembly GCA_030765085.1). Taxonomy (NCBI): domain Eukaryota; kingdom Viridiplantae; phylum Streptophyta; class Magnoliopsida; order Asparagales; family Amaryllidaceae; genus Allium; species Allium cepa. The sequence goes on from CM060943.1 coordinate 440,048,352, forward strand.
TATCTAAACCGACAGATTTCCTTCGAAGTTGCTTCGTACCTCTATCGACAATACGAAGTGGATTTCTTACTCCAAATGTTCTCCTTCATAAGCTTAAGCATCACATCCTCATACTGCTTGGATACAATTCAATCCACAAGAGATGGTGTGTGTATGATCTGACATATCAAGGCTTTCTACCGACTTAAAGCATCGGCCACAACATTGGCTTTTCCGGGGGTACAGTTGATGTCAAGGTCATAGGATGCTAAGAACTCAAGCCATCGAACTTGCTCTGGTTTAAGTCCTTCTGGTTGAAGATATGTTTAAGAGACCGGTGGTCGGTAAAAAGCTCAAACTTGGTTTCCAAAAGGTGATGCCTCCACAACTTCAAGGAGAACATAACAGCAAGCAACTCTAAATCATGGGTGGCATAGTTAGCTTCATGGTGCTTCAACTGATGACTAGCATAAGCTATGACCCTCCCATCCTGCATCAACGCAGCACCTAATACTTCCTTACAAGCATCGGTATAAACCGATAATCCTTCACTCCCGTTCGAAACAGTGAGAATAAGAGCAGAGGTAAGCTTTTGCTTCATCTAATTAAATGCGGCTTCACACTTCTCATTCCAATTAAATTTGTCCTTCTTACGAGTCAAAGCAGTGAGAGGCATGGCTATACGGGCAAAATTCTCGATAAATCTCCGACAATAACCGGCAAGGCCTAGAAACTATGAATATCCGTCGGAGTCTTAGGTGTCTCCCAAACCTGGAAATGTATAAGGGAATAAATTCAAAGGTAGATAAGATGAATATTTCAAAAGAGAAATGTGGATAGACTTACATTAATCGCGATGACCTTAACCGGGTCAACCAAGATTCCATTTTCTGAAATAATGTGCCCAAGGAATCAGACTTCATCTCTCCAGAAATGGCATTTAGAAAATTTTTCTTCAACTGATGACTCTTAAGAGTTATGAGAACTTGATCCAAATATTCCCTATGCTCCTTCTGTGACTTAGAAAAGACGAGGATATCATCAACGAAAACCAGAATAAGCTTATTGAAAACATCGCGGAAAACGCGATTCATAAGGTCGACAAAGAAGGCAGGATCATTGGTTAATCCTAAAGGCATGACTAACCATTCATAAAAACCATTCTCTGTTCGGAAATCAGTCTTGGGAATGCTTTCCTCCGCTACATGAAGTTGGTGGAAGCTGGTAGTAAGATCTAGCTAAGAGAATACTTTAGCTCCATAGAGCTGATCGAACATATCATTGATGCGAGGCATCAGATATCGGTTCTTGAGGGTAAGCTTGTTCAACTCTCGATAATCAACACTTATCCTCAAAGAACCATCAGATTTAGTAACAAATGTGAGAAACGCGGACTAAGAATCTTAAGGCTAGAATAAACACTAGAGAGGAGGGTGAATAGTGTTTTAGAGAATTGTTAAATCTTTTTGAGTTTTTGTTAATTTGAACACAAATGTATGCAATATTCAGGCACGGATATGATCACAGAATCAAACACAGATGCAAATATAAAGTAAAAGCAGTAAATGAATGAATACATCGGATTTTATACTAGTTCGGAGTTACCCTTCATCCAGTCCTGCACACAAGTACGGATTTCCTTTCAAAAAACAATCTTTACAATTACACCCTTGATTTCAAGGCAACGAGGTACACCCTCTAGAATCACGATCCTCTGGGTAGAGATACTTGATTTTCCGGGCAACAAGTTCACCCAATTGATTTCCCAAGGCTACAATCACACCTTATCTCGTTTGATTGATTTCCAAGGCCACAATCACACCTTTTCTCGCTAAGTTGATTACAAAAAGCCTATAACTCTGAATAGCACTGAGGATCTTGTTGAGATAGTGATAGAGAATCAAACCAGAGATAATCTAGTTAGATTTAATGTCGATTTCGACAGAGTAATGGTAAGAATATGTATATAGAAAAATGGAAGAAGAAAAGGAGTGAAAAACCAGAAAAACTGAATTAAAATTCGTTGAAACTAACCCCTATTTATAGAAGAACAACAGCCATGTCCATTCGTGAAGAGTTATGATGTATAGACACTTCTTTTGAAATTTAAATTTTGAACTCAACTGACACCATGTCGACATGGGGTACTTGAGCATGTCGACATCCCAAAGGGATTTTTGGTGTTTTGATTTTCTTTGAAAATAACCTTTAACTTATATTAAAACTATTCAAAACTTTATAAATATACTTGACTATAATTAAAATACATAAGTAAATATAAAGAATAATATATATATATATAGAATTTTACTATAATTTTATATTTAAATTTAAATATATAAATATTAAAAAAAATTAAATATACTTTTATTTTAAAAGATAGTTTAAAACCAAGGATAATTTGATTTTGAAATTCAAGATTATTTTGGGGGTAAAAGTATTTGAAATCAGGATAGATGTTTTTGATGCTTTTTAAAAGGAAAGTTTTGAAATCATTTTGAAAACAGGATATAAAGATTTTTCGTAGGTTCCATCCTACTTAGGGTTCCATCCCTTTAACAGGCTCGAAGTGAATTCCATTCCACGAATAAATTGAATTTTAAGATGCCAGTGCTTTTCTAAGAGTTTTAACAAAATTTCTAAAATAATAAATTACTTGAACTCTTGATAATTTTGATACTCATGAGCCTTCAATCTTGATATCTTGAATCTCTATATTGTACAGTCTTCATTCTTGTTACCTGCATGGTTAAATCCTGCATATACATATATATCTAAACTTATACTATTAGTATTTATATTTTATAATCTATTCTAAGGTTGTTTTCATCAAAACCATCATCTCACAACTAATAACAAAGACCACAGCTACACCCCATATAGAAATTTTTTGCCTAATCAAACCTTTGGAGAACAAATCCTCAATTTGCTTCTTTAACTCAACTTTATCTTTAGGTGCCATCCGTCTATACAATAGGTCAAGCACCAGGAATAAGGTCAATGCAGAATTCAATTTTTCGCTTGGGAGGGAGAGAAGTGACTTCGCCAAAAACATCAGGATAATCCCTGACTGTCGGGTGGAGTCCAGATCACTCGGTTGAGCATCAAGAGAAAGATAAAGTTGCCTGTGACATCCTGAGGCATTCGACATTCAATTACAAGAGGATTTCCCTGATCGTCTACTAGAAAGACGGTTCGGGCCTTACAAGAAATGACCGCATCATAGTGCTTTAACCAATCACCTCCGAGCATGATATCAAAAGCATCAAAACCTAATACATAAAAGCCTCCGGTGAATCGACGCTTCTTGTAAAGGAGTATCACTCCTTTACAAATCATACTAAGATTGGCGGGACCGCCGATGGGATTAATCACGCATAATGATGAAGTCTCCAATTGAGGTTGCAAAATATGTTCGAATTTATTACAAAGATCGATAGATATAAAACTATAGGATGCACCAGTGTCAAATAAAACTCAAACAGGAAAATCATGCCAAGAAAATGAGCTTCAAAGGGTATGTTGGTTATCGCTTGCAGGAAATGGAGGAGGAGGAGTGGAAGAAGTCATGGAAAAGATTTCGGATGTCTTGCCTGTCTGCTGAGTGGTACAATTATTCTTGAAATAACCAGGCTGCAGACAAAGGTGGCAAAGGTTGGTTCTGGTGGCCTGAGATGGAGGGATAGCGACGCCGACAGGAGGTGGACAGTTGTTGGCATAGTGACCATGCAGGCCGTACTTGAAACAAGTGATAGAAGAAAGGTCAAGAGATCGCTTCTGAGGAACAAATCCAATATCATGAGTATCCTACCACTTCTTCTTCTGCTGCTGGATTCCTTTTCTTAGAACCACTGGATGTGCCCTGAGATGCTGAAACAACCTTCGTATCCTTGGAAGTAGGGTTCTTGAATCTGGTGGCCATATCCATCAGAGAAGTGAAGGTGCCGTGAACAAGGCTAATTAAGCGGTCATAATACTCTGGGCGAGCACCATAAATGAACTTCTCGTTCTTCTTGTGTTGAGTGTCAATCAAACTGGGGCCAAATTTGGAAAGCTCATTGAACTTCCTCTCATACTCAGCAAAAGTCATGTCTCCTTTCTCCAGATCCATTAATGCCCTATACAACTGAGATTTCTCGGCTTCGGGCATCCATTTTGCCACAAAAGCATCCCTGAAAGAGAGATCCAAGATAAGACAAAGGTAATGAAGATAAATTTCAAATAAATAGATTCGACAGGAGTAAGCCAAGAAACAACTAAGAATATCACCTAAATTGATGCCAAGTGATATTTGCTTCAACAGTCTGAGTGGTAACAGATTCCCACCAATCCTAGGAGGACTCTTGTAACTGCCAAGTAGCTAAATGACGTATCTGAGGATCGGTGATCTCAAGTCCAGTGAAAATCCTCTCAGGACTCTTCAGCCACTGTTGAGCCTCGATAATACTTTCGGCTCAAGTGAACTTAGTGCCTCCAAGCTGAGAATACTCCTTACAAAACTGAGTGAACCTAACAGGTTGAACAGTTGCGACAATATGAGCAACAACAGGTGGAACAGGGACAACTGGTGGTGCAGGAGCATTTCCACGACCCCTTCCATGGACATTCCTACGATTACTCATCTCGAAAACAAGAATTTGATTTCAGAACAAGGATACAGGTTCAAAATTCAAGAGAAATTCTAATTAAAGCGAATTCCAAAATAGCATTTCAAGCATGAACGAATACAATTCTGAAACGAATTCAACTCATTCTAAGGTATTACTACCCTATCTCTAATGAGTTTTCACTCCATATGCTAAGTTTGCCAAAAGCAGAGCTCTGATACCAATTGTGACGACCAACTGTTTCGAACCATTCAAATCGACAATAATCCATACATGTCAGACTTGAATCATCCAAAACAACAGATTCTTAATATATTTATTTGGCATAACTTAGTATATACAGTAAATAAATCAAATCACAGAATCAAAAACATAGAGTTTACAACAAAGCAGCAGAATAAATAAATTGTAGTTCAAGAATCTACTACAGAAATAACATATTCAAAACAGAATACATTAAGAATCCCAATACGCAATAGTCTCTAACACAAAGGTAACTAACAAGTCTGAAACATACAGCTGAGATAATAGAAATAAACTGAAAGCTGAGATAGATAAGATAGGTCTTCCAAGCGAACTCTAAGCTCCAAAAGATGAGTTTCAAAAGTTGTGACACTCAAGCTGACCCGAGTGTAAAGCAAAACAAAACACTCGAATCAGGATTTACATTCGTATGCAGATAAATCAAGTTCAAGTGAAATGTCAAGTAAATGCAATATAACATAAAGGAATGTTGGGATTCCATCCTTTAAGGATCCGATAAACTATCTACATACATAGTACAATACGCTACATATTTAATGTCTACAATAAAGTAAAAATATCAAAATAGCGTTAAGGCGTTACCCATATCCCCCTTAACACATTTTATATATTCCCGTTGTCTATACAATACCATACACTCCTTCGTAAACTGGAGGTTTACCCTGAGGGCACTCCATAGGTATGGTACAAAACAAACTCGTAGAAGGCGCGATAAGGCATGTGACAAGACACGCGAGGTAATGCCCAGGGTAGGATTCTACCGTCTTGCGGATCCGGACTGGTGGTAACGCATAGCAGCTACTACCACCCACCTCGAGACACACTCCAAATTAAAGGTATGCACACCAAAATCAAATCACAAAAGCAATAGATGTGGTTTCGAAGAAATGTGCCCGATAGGAAGAATGACCTCACTTGGCCCGGCATGGCTCATGTTTTAGCCACATTTAGCTGACTCATAGGAGTCAGGGCTATGTAAATACTATATAGAATCGTTTGCCAAACCATCCTACTTCATTCTGGAGTCTCCACCACGTACACAGTTGTTAAAGTGGTTTCGGTATTGGCAGAGAGTATGGAAATATCTGATCCCGGTCTCTTTAACAACCAAACACTTATTTCATACCGTGGTCATTTTTAAAAATTTATTTTATAAATAATTTTATAGAATCTCAATATAAATTTAAATCAAAGCGCAGATTAAAAATTTTCTTCTATTAAATTTTAAAGTATTCATTAAATCACCTTTTATTAAAACAAGTTATAAATCATTTCAAAATCATTAAGTTCTGATTGAATCTTTATTTAAATTCGATTAATAACCAGTTTAAGTTACCGATCAAATTCCAATGCCATTTTCCAACCTTTTTGTTTATTAAAGTTATAAAATCTATTTTTAAATATAGTAAATGAACCCTTTTAAAAATATTATATATTAAATAAAAACAAATTTTATACAATTTAAAATAAATTAAACTTTTTATTTGTCCATTTAAAATCTTATTTTATATATTTTAGAAAATAAAACTATAAGTAAAATATACAAATTACCGTTAAATTAAATTCATACTTTTATATCTCCCAAAATCAACATTTAAGGTTATAATTTTTTCCAGAAATAAAATAGATTACTTATTGCAATTCAAAATCAAACTCATATATTTCCTTTCAAATATTTGGGAATCGTTTTTCAAAAATAGACCAACGGAGTCCGTATATAATTTTCTATCATATGGTCAAGTGATACGGATATTTGTTATTTCAATCCGTAATAGTTTAAATTTACGTGTTTATATTATTAAACTAGTGATCCCAATATTTTGATAATAGCTGAAAATCGCTTGGGTTTATCGTTTCAACCCATAACAAATTTTCTCCTATTCTAAAGTCCGTTCGGGTATATATCATTTAACCCATTGTGATATCGAAACTAAGGGAACTTGTAGAGTGAGAACATTAAATAACATAGCATGACAATTTCTGGCATATATGACCGAAAATTATAATAGTTATATAAAATAATCAATTTACATATAACGGTGTCAATTTTACCTAAGTGATAAATTTAAATAGCAACTTATCATTTTAATGGTTAACAACTAGCAATTCAAAAAAAAATTCAGTACATTTAAATTGTCATTTCCTATGAAATCAATTTAATGAGCATAGGAATGTTAATCGTGAGTAATTGCTCATCTTTTGTGGCTAAAAAACGATGGAAACAACAATGACAAAGCACAATGCAATCGACACAGGCACAAATCAGGCACGACAAGTCAATTTGCTACGACAAGCACGAAACCGATTTAGCCTAAAAATTCGATGAAACAAATATATATATACAGTGCGATATATATACACACACGCGCGCGCGCGCACACACACACACACGTTCGTTTTATTGATCCGAAAGAACAATAATATATATGTATACAGCATATAAAAATTCCGTCGACAAATTCAAAGCGACCCATATACAACTTGCCGTTAACACATATATGTATGTGTTGTATAAATAACAAAAATCGGTTCAGATATAGAACACATACACCTCTGCCAATATGTACGTACGACATGGACAAGGTTTTTTTTCTTATTATGTTTTTTGTTTTGGTCAGCTGTAGCCTATATAGACCTATATAGTACTGACACAACATGCAACACCTATAGTCTATATGTGATTCATATAATACTAACAGAGCCAATGCATTATTCTTATACATTATTCTTATAATACTAATATGACGCAGCGTGGAAAGCGAATTCGATGATGTAAATCGAATCCGTTCATGATCTCACACGATTAGCGGAGATAATCGGTGAATCGGTGATAAATCGATGGATTTAAGAATACTGAAAGGCCCAAATCCGTTAATCACGAAGATACCAGATTTTAGCAATCTTCGACACGTTGATCGCGCACGATACCGTGTAGACTGATCTACAATTCTTTGAGCGTTGATCAAGCGCACTTGATTCCGCGAATTGGCTTCAACGTTCGTTGATTCGAGCACACTCGAATGCCGAAGTGGAGATAGGAGTTAACACTCGACTACCAATTTAAAAATGGAGGAACAAAGCACAAACCAAATTTTATTCAAATTTCAACAACCCTTTACAATGATACTTTACCCCTATTTATATGAGTTTACAACACATACGACTTGACAAAGCGGTACAACAAACACAGCGACTTAAAAAAATGAAATACAAATATTACAATGATTACAAACACACAAACGACCTACACAAGACAGTACGCGACTTAACTTGTCATGCGCCTCGTTGATCAAAACATCAGCGACCTAAAGAAAAAATTTGCTGCGACTTAAGGAATTATGTAGCTTCGCGACTTATGGTGGAAATCGACATAGGATTGGAGATGAGGAAACGCGACATACAGTAGATCGTTCCTCGCGACCCTAAAGAAAGGCGACATATGGTGGTCTTGAAGGTCGTTCGCGACCTTATTCCTCTCGCGACTTAGGGTTAGGTCGTGGATTTGAATTATAGGAGCTTGCCGAACGGGCTATGGGAAACCGTGACCTAGGGATCTGGAACTTGCGATGAAAAGTAGGTCGTTCGCGATCTTCAGAAGCCTCGCGCGCTAGCGACCTAGGGTGGAGCTTGGCAGTGCGACTTAGAGCAGGGAATTCGCAAGGGGACTCGCGACTTAGGGATGCGGTAGGTCGCTCGCGACCTGAGGCAGAGGAATTGCAAGGCGTCGCGACTTTTGGTAGGTCGCTCGCGACCTGGGTGGCTTCATCATCGGCCTTGCGACCTAGGATAGGTCGCGGCCGACCTATTGCGGTACGCACTTCATCATCCTCCCCTTGTTGGAAGGAATTCGTCCTCAAATTCACACTCTCGTCATCTTCGACAAATTCCTCCCCATAATACGGAATTAAGTGTTTGATATTGAAAACATCAGAAGTATGAACCTCTTCCGGCAATCTTAACTGATACGCATTATCATTGATCTTCTTTATGATTTCTAAAGGACCAATCTTTCTAGCAGCTAGTTTGTTGTAAGTACCAACATGAAATTGATCCTTGGTCAATACTGCATATAAAAAATCTCCTTCTTTGAAGACAACACTTCTTCGTTTCTTATCCGCCATTTGTTTATACTTCTCATTCGTCTTCTCCAATCGCTCTTGAACGTTTCTATGGCATTCTGTCAACCCATCAACAAAATCAGCAGCCCGCTTAACTGTCCCCTTCGGTTGTGGTATTATTGTCAAATCCAACGGCCCCTTTGGCAAGTTTGAATATACAATCTGAAATGAACTGAAACCTGTACTCCGGTTAACTGCGTGATTGTGTGTGAACTTTGCCTGACATAACTTCATATCCCAGCTCTTCAAGTTATCTTTCACGAGACATCTCAACAAGTTCCCCAACGACATATTAACCACCTCCGTTTTCCCATCAGTTTGCGGATGGTAAGCGCTACTAAAATTCAGCTTCGTTCCGACCATCTTCCACAAACTCAATCAAAAATGGTTCAGAAAACGAGTATCTCTATCTGAAACAATAGATTCAGGTAAACCATGTAGTCTATAAATCTCTCTAAAGAATAACTACGCCACATGAACTGTATCCGCCGTCTTCTTACAAGCAACAAAATGTACCATCTTCGAGAAACGATCCACCACAACATATATAGAGTCATTACCCCTTTGAGTTCTAAGCAAACCCAACACAAAATCCATACTTACATCAACCCACAGTTTTGTCGGAACAGGCAAAGGCATATACAAACCCGCATTTGCAGCTGTACCTTTCGACACTTGACAAACATGACATCTTCGTATAAACTTTTCAACTTCTTTCCTCATAGAAGGCCAATAATAAGATTGTGAAATTAACTGTAAGGTGCGATCTCGTCCAACATGTCCTTCTTCATGCAACTCTTTAACAATCTTCATTCTCAAGCTACAGTCTGGTATGCACAATCGATTACCTTTGAACAAGAATCCATCAACCAACACAAATTCATCAGTACTCTCATCCTTAACTTTCTCAACAAACTTTGCAAAGTAAGAATCCTCCTCAAACAACTCTGGCAATAATTCGAATCCTGTCACTTCAACCTTCAACGTTGTCAACAAGTGATTCTTCCTGCTCAAAGCATCCGCTACACGATTTGTCACCCCTGATTTGTGTTTCACAACGAAAGTAAATTGTTGTAGATATGCTATCCATGAAGCATGTCTCATTGAAATCTTGTCCTGCCCTTGTAGATGTTTCAACGCCTCATGATCAGTGTAAAGAACAAACTCCTTCTGAAACAAGTAATGTCGCCAGTGCTTCACAGCTTGAACAATCGCGTAAAACTCTACATCATATGTACTATATCTCATCTTGGCTCCAGATAATTTTTCACTGAAATAAGCAACTGGTCTTCCATTCTGAATCAAAACTCCACCAATTCCAACCTTCGAAGCATCAGTATGCAGCTCAAACAACAACTGAAAATTCGGCAGTACCAGAATTGGTGCTATCGTCAATAGTGATTTGATCTTTTCAAAAGCAACCCCTGCTTCCTCTGACCATGCAAACTTCTTTCCTTTCGTGCAATCAGTTACAGGTGCCATCACACTGTTAAAGTGCGGAATGAATCTTCGATAAAAAGACACCAACCTATGAAAACTTCGCACTTCAGTAATTGTCTTTGGCTATGGCCAACTCCTGACAGCTTCCACTTTATTTTCATCCACTTGAATACCTTCCTTTGACAGAACATACCCCAGAAATAAAACACTGTCCGTCCTAAACACGCACTTCTTTGCTGCTGCATAGAACTGCTCCTGTCGTAGAATCAACAGTACTTCTCGCAAATGTTGGATGTTCTCTTCCGTACTCCTACTATAAATCAAAATATCATCAACGTAAACCACCACGAACTTCCCAACAAATGGTCTAAAAATCTGGTTCATCACTCTCATAAAAGTACTAGGAGCGTTTGATAAACCAAATGGCATAACCAACCATTCGTATAAACCTTCCTTGGTTTTGAAAGCAGTCTTCCACTCATCACCCGGTCTAATACGAATCTGATGGTATCCACTTTTCAAGTCAATCTTCGAAAACACAACTGCTCCACTCAACTGATCAATCAAATCGTCAAACCTTGGCATAGGAAACCTGTATCTCACAGTGATCTTAGTTAAAGCCCGACTATCCATACACATCCTCCACGTCCCATCCTTCTTCGATACCAATAAGGCTGGCACAGCACATGGACTCAAACTCTCCTGAACACGCCATTGTTCTAACAACTCCTCCACCCGCCTTCTTAGTTCTTCATGCTCTTTAGGACTCATCCTGTAATGTGGCCTGTGAGGTAAAATTGACCCTGGCACAAGATCAATCTGATGTTGAATATCCCTCAAAGGCGGTAGCTCCTTTGGTAACTCTTCTGGAAACACATCACTGAATTCTTCCAATATCGGTTTTATTTCCTCTGGAACTTCAACGGATTCAGTAGCTTCATGTCCAATCAACAAAAACACCTCTGGACTCTCCTCTACTTCTTCAACAAATTCCTTCAAAGTCAACAAAGTTTTAAGCTCCTCAATCTCTTCTGACTTGCTCTCTCCCTGTTGTCTCTTCTTTGGAACTAAAATAATCTTAACGCCTTCAAACATAAAACTGTAGCTATTGGTTCGACCGTCATGCTGCACTGCTCGATCATACTGCCACGGTCTTCTCAAAAGAAAATGACAAACATCCATCTCAACTACATCACACCAGATCTCATCTTTATATTTCTTCCCAATAGAAAATGGAACTCGAACTCGCCTTTCCACCTTCACCTCTCCTCCTTTTCTTAGCCACGCTAACTTGTAAGGATTAGAATGTTTCTCCGTTTTCAACTTCAACTTTCTCACAGCTTCGGTAGAAATGATATTGTCACAACTCCCTGCGTCAATTACAAACTTACAAACTTTCCCCAATATAGTGCATGTCGACTGAAAGATGTTACTCCTCAACCAACTAGCCTCATCCTCTTGCTTCAGTGTTAAACAAGACCTCCTCATCATTAGATTACATCCTTCGTCTCCGGACGCGATATCCTGTTCATCTTCCTCCACTGGACTAGAATCACGTTCACCAACATCCTCACCTTCAACTTCAGTAATAATCGTTCTCTTCTTTGGTTTTGGACATTCGTTACTTTTATGACCCACTTCTTGGCAATTAGAACATTTGAAACCGTTGTTGACCTTTGCCTTCGCAGCCTCATTCACAACTGGTTTACAGACAACTTTAGAAACATTGGAACTCCCACTGGCACCCTTCACTTGATTGTTGGAATTTGTAAACATACCACCTCCTCTTCTGCCTTGCTTCTCCCAAGCTAACGCCTTCTGGTGTGCTTCTGCAACAGATCTCGGATCAAACATATTTACCATATCTTGAATCTGCATTCTCAACCCTCCAACAAACTTAGCGGTCAACTGTTCTTCCGTCTCCATGATGTCATTTCGAGCAATCAGTTGATAAAACTCATCAACATAATCATTAACAGTCTTTGTTCCCTGCCTTAGATTTTGTAAGCGTTGATACATAAGAGATTGATAATTATACGGCAAGAAAGTAGCTTTCATTAACTTCTTCATCTTCTCCCATGAAACAATCTTTGACTTTCCCATCCGTTCTCGTGTAAGTTTTGTCTGCTGCCACCACGCCATGGCTCTCCCTCTTAAACGAGTCGCAATCAACTTCACTCTACGATCTTCCGAAACCTCCTTGAAATCAAAGATCTCTTCAACATTAGATAACCAATCTAGAAATTCTACAGCCTGCATACCACCCTTAAATTCTGGAATTTCAATTTTCATTCCGGACTCACATTTGTGATCATACTCTGAATGATTTCTTCCTTGGCTTTGATTTCGACTATGAACACTACCACCATCAAACTCCTCATCAAAATCTGATGCATATCGATATCGTTCATGACCACCAATATCTCTTCCACCATTTCTACCACCAACATTTCTTCGATCTTCATTCCTCCGATCACGATAATCCACATCTCTCCGATTTCGTTCTTCAACATTTCTATCACGATCGTCAACATTCCTCCGATCGTGATCTCCTCTTCTCTCCCTATCTGAATGTGGTGAAACTCCTTTCCCCCATGACTCGATTCAGGTGAAACCCTTCTTCTACTTTGATTCATTTCAATCATCGTTCTCTCTAACCGACCAATTCCTTCATTCAACTTCTCAGTGAAACTCTCGTTGATTCGTTGCTCCATTTCATCAGCCTCTTCTCTTCCATACAAAGCATTAATGTTGCGATGACGTTGAGCTCGTCTCGGCGGCATGATTGAACTTGAACAAATCAAACAATCTTCAAAAACTTCAACTCAAACTTGAACAAACAAGTCACGGCTTACTCCAACACTTGGCTCTCGGCCTTGAACACTTCAAAGTGATGCATGGCTCAACTTCAAACACTTTTCGGACTTTGATCCACAATGATATGGATCGATAGCTCCAAACTTGTTGCAACTTCACGATGAACACGATGAACACCAAACTTCTCAACAATTGCAAATCCGCTCTTCAAACTTCAAATTCTCGTAACCTAAGTTTCCAAATGATGCAAACTTCTTGCGATCTCGCTCTGATACCAAACTAACGCAGCGTAGAAAGCGAATTCGATGATGTAAATCGAATTCGTCCAGGATCTCACACGATTAGCGGAGATAATCGGTGAATCGGTGATAAATCGATGGACTTAAGAATACTGAAAGGCCCAAATCCGTTGATCACGAAGATACCGGATTTTAGCAATCTTCGACACGTTGATCGAGCACGATACCGTGTAAACAGATCTACAATTCTTTGAGCGTTGATCAAGCGCACTTGATTCCATGAATTGGCTTCAACGTTCGTTGATTCGAGCGCACTCGAATGCCGAAGTGGAGATAGGAGTTAACACTCGACTACCAATTTAAAAATGGAGGCACAAAGCACAAACCAAATTTTATTCAAATTTCAACAACCCTTTACAATGATACTTTACCCCTATTTATAGGAGTTTACAACACATACGACTTAACAAAGCGGTACAACAAACACAGCGACTTAAAAAAATGAAATACAAATATTACAACGACTTACAAACACCCAAACGACCTACACAAGACAATACGCGACTTAACTTGTCACGCGCCTCATCGATCAAAACATCAGCGACCTAAAGAAAAAATTTGCCGCGACTTAAGGAATTATGTAGCTTCGCGACTTATGGTGGAAATCGACATAGGATTGGAGGTGAGGAAACGTGACATACAGTAGATCGTTCCTCGCGACCCTAAAGAAAGGCAACATATGGTGGTCTTGAAGGTCGTTCGCGACCTTATTCCTCTCACGACTCAGGGTTAGGTCGTGGATTTGAATTATAGGAGCTTGTCGAACGAGCTATGGGAAACCGTGACCTAGGGATCTGAAACTTGCGATGAAAAGTAGATCGTTCGCGATCTTCAGAAGCCTCGTGCGCTCGCGACCTAGGGTGGAGCTTGGCAGCGCGACTTAGAGCAGGGAATTCGCAAGGGGACTCGCGACTTAGGGATGCGGTAGGTCGCTCGCGACCTGAGGCAGAGGAATTGCAAGGCGTCGCGACTTTTGGTAGGTCGCTCGCGACCTGGGTGGCTTCATCATCGGCCTTGCGACCTAGGATAGGTCGTGGCCGACCTATTGAGGTACGCACTTCATCATAATAGCCAAAATATGATTCATGCTAACAAAGCCAATATATTATCCTTATAACACTAACATGTATATATGGTTCATACTAACATATGCCAATATATTATTCTTATAATACTAATGGGTATATATGATTCATACCAATTGCCAATATATTATTCTTATAATACTAATAGGTATATATGATTCATACTATCATATGCCAATATATTATTCTTATACATTATTCTTATAATACTAACTGGTAATATATGATTCATACTAACAGCCAAGGGTGTTCGGTTGTGGTTGGAGGGCGAGTTGGTCGGTGGGAGAAGGAAGTAGGCGGTATGGTGTTGAGGGCGTGATAGGCTGGAGGCGGAGCAAATCATATGTGCGGAGTCGATTGAGGAGAGGACAGTTGCGTGGTGGATGGGAAAAGAAGGTTGCAGGCGGTGGTTGGTAGGAGTAGAAATGGATCTGGCCGTTGCTTTTCGGTGGTGGAGGAATGGTACCGGTCGAGTCGGTTATTGGGCGATCGACAAGGGCGGTGGCGTGAAGAGCAATGGTTGGGTAGGTGAAGCATCAGGTGGAATATGGTGTTTGGTGGAGATTTCATGGGAGAGCGTGGCTAGAAAGGGAAGATTCGGCCAAAAAAATAAAATAAAATAAAGGGGAAGGCGAAAGTCAGAGGAGAAGAACCCACATACCTTTTTTTTCCTTTCTTTTTGAATGAACAGTGAGGCAAATGTAAAGAGGCTAGAGTAAATATATAAAATGAATGAAATTTCAATGGCCAAGTCCTCTGATTCAGGTGAAAAGTTATTAAAGAACTTATGTATTGCTTGGCAAGCACGGCTCGAGCTTGAAAAGCAAAGGAAACCAAAAGCTTATTTTTACCGTTTATTAACAGTATTTTAATTTATTTACTGTTATTTATGCGTTATTTACATTTTTTCCTACGCTTTGGATTTTTTTCTATTTTCAGTTTTCTTTTATTTCTCCTTCTTCTTCGCGTATGGATAGATTAAACACAAATATGGATTAAAATTATAAGAATACTGGAATAACGGAAGATAAGATATAAATTATAAAGACTGTAATAAAAATGGAATTAGGACTGAAATTGAGCCTAATTATGATATTGGTGTTAGAGTTGGACTAATTAAAGATAACTGGCCTAGTTACAACTTAGAATTATAACTAAAAATAGTATAAGATTAAATAAGCTTATTTTTACACTTAGACCTTGGGTTAAGCAATAAGCATGATTATAACGTAGGTTATAATAAGAAATAGAACATAGTGCGGCTTATTTTAAGACTTAGAATAAATTAATAAGCACAGATAGTAAGAGCAAAAGTAAAGGCTTATTTAAATAATTTACCTAAGTTAATAAGCAAAAAGTTAAAGTAGGACCTATACCAAATAACATTCCTCTGTTTCTATGTACACAATGTTTAACAAAATCCTAAAGTGAGACAAGGGGCATGCTTATGTTAATAACGGTAGTAAATGGTCAATAAGTAGAAATCCAAACCATGGGGTGTTATATGGTATCATAGCCTAAGGTTACAGGATTCCAAAAAAATTATTTTATAAATAAAGTATTTTTCAAAATAACTTGTTTTAAAAAGTATTTTTAGAAAAGAAACATTTAGAAATAGTATTCAAGAATAAAAGAGTTTTTATAAAAATCCCCTCAAAGGCTAGTTCAACCTTCTTTTGAATCTTTCATGCCTAAGTTTCCTTTTTTTTTTGCACAGTATGGCCAACTGGTTCCGTAAAGCTATGGTACCAAAGGTGCCAGGGCAAGTGCCCAATACAACAATGGTAGGTGGAAATCCCTTTAATCCACCTACATCAGATGATTTTTATGATCTATGCAAGGACTTTGCTAGCATAGTGGGCAGAACTTTTTCTGGCATGGAGGATTTCGAGGAGACACAAGCTAGGTCCTAGGATATGGGGCGAAGGTTTATGCGGGTAGGTTTGGAGGACCAATTGTGAATTCAACCTACATATTGGCAGTTGAAGGGGGAACTTAAGAAGGTTCCTACAGGTTCTAAGAAGCAGTGGTGGAAGGACAAGAAAAGATGAAGGGAAAGTGTTATATTCACGAACAGCCCGGTCACCTGAGTAGGAATTGTCCCTGGAGGACGGGACGGAGAGCGAGTGCACCGGCGGTGCAAATTCAGGCATTAGATGTAATACCTTCCAACAGGATTCTGGAAAGAGGTAGGAAAGTCACCGTTGAAGGTTTGATTTCTATTTCTGATTTTCCCATTCGGATCCTTTTCGACTCTGGAGCACCACATTCTTTTATCTCTAGTTCTCTAGTAGATTGTTTGCACTTAGACATCTCTTTAGCAGTAGACCCCATTATTGTTTCAAACCCCATAGGAGGATTGGCACACTTGTCTATGGTTTGTAGGGGTTTGAAAATTTTTATCCTAGGCATAGAATTTGACTGTGACGCCTATGTTTTGGAATTTTCGGGGTATGGGATGATTTTGGGAATGGATTGGCTATCCATATATGGAGCAATATTAGATCGCGGGAGGAGAGTCGTTAGGCTAGAGACATGCAGCAGTAGGACTCTTGAGGTTTCTTGTGACCTACAAGGGTCAGTTATGTTGAGCTTCCTTTATTCCCTCGTTTCATCATCATCAGAATTAGATCCGGTTCCCGTCGTTAGAGATTTTCCAGATGTCTTTGAGGAGGTTAGGGTACTACCACCTAAGAGAGAGATTGACTTCAGGTTTACTTGATGGATAATGTTAAGCCAGTGGCATTACCTGGTAGGCACATGATACCTAGGGAGACGAAGGAATTGAGCAAGCAAATTCGTGAGCTTTTGGAGAAGGGTTTCATAAAAAGGAGCATATCATAGTGGGGAGCGCCAATCGTCTTCGCTACTAAGGCGGATGGTTTCCTTCGACTTTGCATAGACTATAGAGGACTAAATAATCTCACAAAGAAGAACCATTATTCACTTCCTAGGATAGATGATCTTTTTGACCAGTTGGTTGGCTTTTCGGTATTCTCTCAGCTTGATTTAGCCACTAGATTTCATTAGGGTCGCTGATGATAGCATTGATAAGACGGCATTTAGGACACCCGACGGATTCTTTGAGTGGTTAGTCATGCCTTTTAGGCTAACCAATGCTCCAGCCTATTTTGTAGATTTAACGAGCCATGTTTTTAGAGACGTCCTAAATAAGTTTGTGGTGGTATTCGTGGATGATATTTTGGTGTTTTCCAAGAGTATGGAGGAGCATGCTATTCATCTAGAGGAGGTTCTTCATCAGTTGAAAGCAAAATTCTTGAAGTATCACTACGGTGTAAGGAGGTGAGTTTCTTGGGGCACAGAGAAGTCTACACATGGTAGGAGTTTGAGAATGGTTTTGTACACTTAGGTTCGGATTATGGAAATCCAAAGAGTGGTAGTCAAAGATTGGAAATGTACAATAGATGCAGTTGATAAGAAAAGAAGAAAACCCATGTGTAGATAATTGCAGATATTATAATTGTTTCATATAAGTGGATTTAACTGTATGAGTATAGGAGCAAATGACTTTAAGTAAGGAAATGAGATTTCCAAGGTTTAGAAAGGATACTCATAGGGTAGTAAGTAGGAAAATCCACTTTATGTCTAACCCAATAAAATTGAATTATTTGAATTTAAAAGAATAATTGTCATTATTTTTAAAAAAGTAAATATTGGGTTTTTAGGAATATGGTAAGAAATTTAAATTGGTTTTTATATGATATAAATTTTGTTAAAAGTGAAATTCTTTTTGAACAATACAGAATGTATATAGTTCACTAGTTTCTTTATAAGTAAACAAAAATTTTAAATATAAAAACCTAAAAAGTATTAAGTATCGAAAACGTAGATTACAACATTTATCGTTGTAATAAATGTTTTCATGAAAAGTAAAGGGAGCATAGACTATAGAGCCATTGTTATAGTAGGTAACTTCCAAAGGAAATGTTTTTACATAGTATACGAGGTTTATTAGCACTTATTTTAATTGAATCCACACTCTAGTATTTTTGGGTTGTAGTAACAGTGTTTTACGCAACATCTGTTTTTTACCCACATAAAAATGTGTTTTGAAGAAAATTTTCAAATATAGAAATAAAGTGGTTTGTAAATACACTAAATATTTAAATAAGTATGAGGAAATGTTTTCTCGCCATGGATATATTAAAACAATTTTAAAATTGAGTTTTTCTGAAAAGAAAAGAGTAAGCTAGATATTAGAAGATGTCTATCATAAGAGAATATAGATTAAACATACTTTAATCTATTTGAATAAAAAGAGTAATGCTATAATTTTCTATGAACCCAATAAAAATGTTTTGTGCAAGTTACAAGGAATGCATGAAAGAGATACAGAAGGTATGTGAGCATCATATTTTGTACAACCTATTTTGAAAAATATAACATAAGTTCCTTATAGTTTCACATAAACATGAAGTAACCTTTTAAAAGGTTCATAGAAGATTTTAGCGTTAATAATTTCTCATAGGAGAAAGTAGTTCCAATACATTAAGTTATGAGACCATTAGGTGTAATAAAAAGATATTTTGGAAACACATAAGGATATCTTAAAGATATTCTAAAAGAAAATAATTTAGTGAAAAATTAAATAAGTGTTTGGAAAACTTAATAAAAGTAAAATTTGAAAATTCAAATTTTTATAGAAAACTAAAAAGGTCTTTAAAAGAAAAACAAGGAATAAGTTTTGAACTTAGAATTTGAAAGTTTTCCCTCTAGGTTTGAGAAAATAATGTGAATTCAGAAATCTGTGAAGATGTAAAGCTAGAAAGACAATATTTTAGGTAACCTAGTATTTTTGAATCTAATAGAAACTTAAAGATAACACTTTAAAGGCAAAGGATTTGGGATTTGATGTTTTAAAAATTAAGAAACCTTAATTTTTAAAATGGAACTATAACCACCGAACCAAACTCCTAAATGTGAAGTAGATAGGAATCATTTCCTAAGGAGTGACAGAAAAGGTGCAAGGCTATAAAGGAGACAATAGTAATTACTTTTGGAAGTAATAATAGAGTTTCCCGTAAAGCAAATAAGGCACTAGTGAGAACCTAGGAATGTTGATTCATGTGAGCAGGCTAAAGAAGAACAATAAAGTGAAATTAGCAAGATTGTAAGTCACACATGGTTGGGAATGAGTATCCTTGATTTTGGAAGAACTTGGGAGAGGCATCTTTCTTTAGAGGAATCCACATATGATAGTAGTTCTCAAGCTAGCATTGGAATGGCACCTTCCAAAGCTCTTTATAGAAGACTGCACAAGTTGCTTGGATAGAGTCTATAGAGGGATTGCCTTGGTTCCGACATGGTTAAGGAGACTTCGAAGAAGATTAGTTTGATTAGGAGAAAATTCATATCTCACATCCGTATTTCTTTGATAGTAATTTTTTCAAATTTCCTACTTTCTGTCTTTAGTTTCGAATAGGTTTTTTCCTTTATTACCCTTTGGGAGAGTAGAACTTAGGAGTTAATCTATGGATGGTAGAATTTGATGTAAACATGTTATTAGAACATGTTATGGATGGTGTATGCAAGTGGTTGCAAGTGTTTGCTAGTGGATGCTAACAGACGCATATACTTACACTAGGCACTATTATCTCTTAGGGACCTAACTAGGACACTAGAGCATATGCATATGGATGTGTGCGCATTTGCATTTTTATTTCCATGGTTGCTATAGATGGATGTTTATCACATGGTTGTTGCATTTGGATGATGATTGAAGCACGCATATAGAACTATCAGTTATCATTATGAATTTTTGCATTCATTTGGATACATAACATGGACATGATTGCATAAAAGGAGGTCAACTGAATCAGTGGACTGCCTAATCTTTTGCATCAGTTAGGAACATTGACACTACACTAATTGCATAAGTATCATAAAATTGCATTAGAGAAACTTAAGGACAATGGATGAATGGTTGATGATTGACTAGTTGGTTATAGATATTGGATGAAGACATCTAGTTCATTCTTTCATCCTTAAAGATTTCAGAGACGAAATACCTTAAAGAGGGGAGAATGCAATAACCCGAAATTTAACCCATAATAATTAATTAGTTAATTAATGAAATGATAAGATAACTTTGCGAAATTATCTAAATTGAGCCACGGGAGTTGCACTATTATGTCTATGGTAATTTTCATATATAGAACGTCAGAATCCGAGCTAATATGAGCAAGTTATGAATTAAATAAAAATAAAGAAGAATCGGAAGAAAAAAAATATAGGCTTGGTAGACCGGCCGGCCGGTCGATCTAGGCACCAGGGCGGTTGACCGCCCGGTCGACCCACCTCCCCTTGTGAACAAACGAACGAACTTTCGTTCGTTCGAACGTTGTACGCGTCATTTGCATTCTTTTAACCAATCAGGTCCTTCCGTTCTTGCATCCGATGGCTCTTATTCGGCCTATGACGTGGTTGCATCCTATTCGATTCTCAAATCCAACGGTTCTCTACTTTTACACCTATAAATAGAACCCTGAACCTAACACATTTTCTCATTCTAGATTTTCTCCGCTTGAGTTCACCTTTTCAAGAAGAACCCTAAAAGGAATAATTTTCCAAGGAGAGATCTTTTTAATAAAAATATTTTAATACCCTCAAGTGGATCAGGGAAGACCAAAAAGGAAAGATCTTAGGACTACAGGTGAGTGATTGTAATTATTTTAGATTTCTTTAAGTGATTTAAAATAATAGAGTTTCCAATAGTTGTAGTTTTACTACGATTTTTGGAATAACCATTTTAGCAGTTTATTTACAGTTTTTAGGCCGTATTCGATGAAAATCGTACGTACGGCTTGGAGGGAGATCTTTCATATCTTTCAAGATCTACCCTACAATATGGGGTCAAGAGCCAAAATAAGTGATTCTTTTTTAGCCCTTATAAGAAAACTTATTTTTGAACCTCTTTCACGCTCATGTCACGTCGAGGTTCTGCAGAAAAAAACTGCAAAATCTGATCCAATTTATCGTAATCGATTAGTTAACATGTTGGTTAACCGTCGAAGATGAACGGGGCTAAGTGATCTGCCGAAGCTGTGGGATGTCAAAATGCATCGGTAGGGGAGCGTTCTGCTTAGAGGGAAGCACCCGCACAAGTAGGTGTGGACGAAGCGGAAGCGAGAATGTCGGCTTGAGTAACGCAAACATTGGTGAGAACCCAATTATTTTCAGTCTATTTCTTTTAGCTATTCTTTTAAATTAATTTCAGTTTATTTCTGTTAATTATTGTTTTTCTATTTATTTACAGTTTATTTACATTATTTTAATTTATTTATTGTTATTTATGCGTTATTTACATCTTTTTTCTACGCTTTAGATTTTCTTCTATTTTAAGTTTTATTTTATTTCTCCTTCTTCTTCGCGTATGGATAGATTAAACACGAATATAGATTAAAATTATAAAATACTGAAATAACGGAAGATAAGATGTAAATTGTAAGGACTGTAATAAAAATTGAATTAAGACAGAAATTGAGGCTAATTATGATATTGATGTTAGAGTTGGACTAATTAAAGATATTTGGCATAGTTATAACTTGAATTAAAACTAAAAAGAGAATAAGATGAGAGAAGCTTATTTTTACACTTATACCTTGGGTTAAGTAATAAGCATGATTATAACGTAAGTTATAATAAGAAATAGAGCAGAGCGAGGCTTATTTTAAGACTTAGGATAAATTAATAAGTACGGATAGTAAGAATAAAATAAAATCTTATTTAAATAATTTACCTAAGTTAACAAGCAAAGAATTAAAGTTGGACCTGTACCAAATAACATTCCCTTATTTCTATGGACATGGTGTTTCACATAATCCTGAAGTAAGACGAGGGGCACGCTTATGTTAATAACGGTAGTAAATGGTCAATAAGGAATCGGTTAATCAGTGAGTAAATTTATAATCCTTGGTTGTAAAAGATAAATTAATGGATATTTGAATTACTAAGTTGTAACAATTTCTCTATTTCTCATCCCATTATTTAATCCATTTTGAAATTAATTTGTAAGCAATGGAACTTAATGTGATTGAAATATTTCAGTTATTGTGAGCAAAGACGTTAACTGTAGAGTGATGAGTGAAATAAAATGGAAATTTATGTTTAGTTAATATATATGTGAATTGTTGATTTAATATAAAGAATATGTAAATCAAAATAAAAGAAGTTATTTGAAATTTAAAGTATAACGAACTAGGATTTTATTACAGTTGTAATTAAATGTTCGAATTTATTTAATACTTAAATCTTGGATTTAACATGAAAATTTTAATTTTAAAAGATTATTAATTCTTGTTTAATCAAGGGTGACGATAAAAAATTTATTTAGAATTTTAAAGTGATTAAATCAGTTTAATAACAATTCGGTTAATTAACGTGTAAAATATAAATATAATTTGATTTTAAAGCTAACTTCAATATACAATAGAATTAGGATTTAAAATTAGTTTATTATGTTTAGGGATACTGAAAACCTATGTATCAACATATAGGATGGCCTATTTTCGTTTCGGGGACGAAACGGGTTTTTGGGCCTTTCTTATCGCTTTGGCTCAATCGATATCTGTTCTATTTTCTGTACGTACTTCTAGGTCTAACTTATCCCCTTCAATCGTGAATATCATAAAACCTAAATTTCCATTTTCAAATCAAATTCAAAAAAATTCAAACTACTCAAACCCTATCTTATTATATATCATCGTGAAGCTCTCAACAAATGGAATCATCATCTATAATTTGGTTTTCGATTGGAGGCTCCGTTTGTCCAGAAATTAGCGAATAATTTTCGGCCGTTTATCTTAGGGCTTTTGTTTAACGGTGGATTATTGACCAATCGACGACCGAAAAGCGCTGCTGTGTAGAGGAGGCGTAGTGGAGCGTATCTGTATGGTTGGATGATGTCAAAGGTGCACGAGTTGACCAGGATTAATGATTGAAGGTGTAGCGACCCGCTGTTCCGTACCCTTTGAGTTGACATTAAATCACATTTGTCCAACACAAATTGTGCGAAAATACGAATAACTATAAAAAAGAAGAGGATAGAAGAAGAAACAAAAATAACAGTACAGAATCTCGCACTCGCAGTGGAACAAAATATAATATATAATAATAGATCTTTATATGAAGAAACTGTAACTATAATATACACACAACCATAAGAGTACAATAGACAAAAATCAATCTAGACTGTTATAATAACTTGTCCTCACATGTACTGAATATACAGAATAACACACACAGCAGAAATAACCAAGTACGTGTAATACGCCTAAAATCCTCCAGCTTGTCCCTGAGCTCCATAGCATCTTAATCTGGATCTGCAATACTCGGTCTGACCCGAGTATTATAATAAAATAACGCTCGAGTCGGTCGGGAAAATTAACGTGAGAAAACACACTCAATTGAACTTATTACTGTTATCAAAAATCTCTTTGGAATAAAGGTATCTCGTAAAACCATGTCAAATATAAACACGACGGCTTTTTAGCTTACGATAACCAAAACATTTTATAGCAAAATCATCTGATATTATAATAGTGCCTATAGAAAATAAACTATAAAATAGACGAAATGTTTGCATCTCATGTTTCAACATATTTGGTACACAGCTAAAACCGTAAAGGCTCGTAGTAGATATTGGATTCAATGACAGGGCTATAGGGGTACCGCCGGCTACAGTACACCTCTAGAAAAATGCACCGAGGACCTTGCTTGGATCCCCTGCCAATACAAGACCGGCCTACCCCTTTCTGGATAATACCGAATGTGATCACCACCAATGGGCCTCGAAATGCATACAAATGAAAGTGATAATTAATGTCCACTCTAGATGAGTGATGATCATACCCCAATGGGAGCGACCCATATAGCCTTGTTGCATCTTCCATGTTTTAGTCATTTCCGGTTGATGAGGCTTGAGACTACATATTACCTTAAGAATAACATTCACACTTGGAATGCTAACACTGCCTTTCAGGCAAGCAATACAATGATAGCGTTTATCCATACAAGTTGTTCTAAGTCTGAACTCCTTTAAGATCACCATCTCCATTATCTTCGAGATATCACAATTCATAACCCACAAATCAGATTGAAGTGGTTTACAGATAATTAAATTCGATTCCAGACTCTTCGAAACGATTAACGAAATTGGCAAAATTTGATAGACGGTTAACTATCAAATTACACACATAAGCAGTTACTAGGCCCAATTTATATAAGTCTTTCAAAACATTCATTCAAAATATCTTTACAAAAATATATATACACTCTCTTCTAGCATTCCAACGATTTGAAAACAATTCCAAATCCTTATCCGCAACGAGATATTTTCAAACCATTTCAACACTTAGAAATATTTATGAATTCAATTTATAACACTTAGAAAAAATATATTTCTATATCATTCATTTCACATTTAAAATATTTCCAAAACCCTCTTTTCAGTATTAGGAAATTTTTTATAAATTTGTTCTCCAAAATCATTTTAATTTCAACTTAGGAAATATTTTATAACTTATCTCATAAATCTCCGGAATATTACTAAATTCCTTTTTACAATTTCCAAAAACCAATTATACTTATTTATAATCCCAACTAACAATTTATAACTTCTTTTATGAATTCGGATTCATTTCCCATGTTCCCGTATCTAAAACATTTTGGAAATTTTCTTAAGTTTTCAGAATTCCATTATAAAATTTCTCTTACAAAACCACCTCCATTAAATAACTTGGTTTACAAATCTCGAGAGTATTTATAAACACATCCCAAGCACTTGCATTTAACTTCTATATATAAAATAATAAGTATTTTTAAAGAATAATAGTTTATTTTCAAAACACGTTTAAGTAATCCTTTAAAATGTCCAAAACACTTTTAAACAAACAACGATACCAACTTCCTATTCCTTAATAAATAACACATAAGCTTATTATAAAAATTATAATTCATTTCAACTAATATCGAATATTTGAATAACCAACTTTTCGAAATATTTTCAATACTAAAACAGTTTTTAAACTACATAGTTTAATAAATAAAAACTTTTCTTTAAAACAAAACTTAACTTCTTGATAAAAATTTATTTTTAAAATCTAATATAACCATTTTAGCATTTATAAATCTCTCTCGATTTATCATAAATCGACTTGCGACTCCAATTGCACAACTATTTCCAAATTCAAAAATAGAATCCACTATTTCTTTCTAAACTGATTTCTATATCTCATTATAGATTCTCACTGTGAATTTATATTTCCAATTTATCAAATGAAAATCACTTCACTTTATTTATTAACATCGCTTATAAATTTATAAACTCATTCGGGTTTCATTTGTTTATAAAACATTCCCATTTATAAACCTCATTTATAAATCTATCACTTTATAAATCCCATTTATTTTTCAAATCTATTTTAAATATTGCTTTTAACTCCTTATCCATATTTTCAGAAATATCATTCAAAAATCCATTGTTAGAAAAATCCCTTATATAAATTATTTTAAAATCTCTATTTAAAATGAATAGTTAAGTACCAACCCAAAATCAAATCATTGTTTTATCCAAATCAATTTTCTTTAAAATAATCTAAATTTCGATATAAATATTTTTATATTCGAAATCTCCTTTTAATTCCTTCGAATTCAAGAATAATATTTATGGTATTTAAAATACCAAAATTAGGGTCAGTGCTACTATAGCATCCAATAAATCAAATCATAACATAATCTATAACAGATTATCCACACACATCATATATCACTATATATGAAATTAAAATCAACATTTTTGAGGAATCAAGTTGGATCCCTCCAACCTATTTTCCTGCAACCACGAATGTTATATAACATGAAATAATAATAATCCTGCTTCGAGGCGGGATATCGCAATAAAAAGGGTCATCCACTATTTTGTGGGCTGCATAAGGTCTCATCCGCTCCAACCGGCGGGAAATAGATCCAACTACTAACATATACTACTATATACATAATAATATGACATCCAACTGATAAAATTATTATCAATTCATCCAATCAACCGATAAATAATTTTTAACATTTTATATTAAAACTAGTAATCCAAATGAGTGAGATTTACTCATTTGGATTTTTAATTTGCAAACATCAAAATTTTGAATTAAATCAAACAACGTTCGCTTTAATCTAAAATTCCAGCTAACTCCGAAAATCCCAAACTAATTTTATTGTACCCCTCGTCGATATGATCGCAATGCGACTTGTCGCGTTCGATTTGGACCTCGTATGAACACATTATGAATTAATAAGCAATTTGAATTCAATAATTTAATTAAAAGTTAATTACCAAAATACCCTCAATAGGTTTCTTCCACGATTCGAATCAACAACCCCGTACACGCTTCCTCGTGTCAGTGACACGACCAAAATAATTGCCGATGTCCAAACCACCACCACTAAACGACTCGCCGCGCTCCCACGAACTCGACCATACCCTCGCTTCGCCCCACGCTGCCCCTAATCGAATTACGACTTCGCCATTCCCACGCGGCCACCATTAGGTCGCAACGACCGCCCACATAACGGAGTTCACCAAATTCAGGCCCCCAATCCTCCTTTACCCACTGATTTCAAATCCATCCTCCAATTCGAACGATTCCATCAGAATCCCTAAAAAATTCGAAGCCCTAATTCACACATTCCTACGTCACCAGCACCCCCATGACCCCACTACCCATCGTCGAGCTGCTTCGCACTCACCTCGATCCCCAGCATACGCGCGCCACCTCGCTTTACCCGCTGCTCTGGATATATATATATATATATATATATATATATATTAGTTTTAAAATCCGTTTTTCTTCTTTTTATCCACTGAAAAACTAAAAGAAGGGGAGGGGTAAGTACTTAAATTGTAGAAAGGACGATAGGAGGGTAAGGTGGTTGGAATGAAGGATAGGGTGGGCTAAAGTAGATAAAAAAACGGGTGATGTGAATGAAGATAATATATATATATATATATATATATATATATATATATAACACTCTGAAATATCTCATTTAGTAACTTAAAATCCCGAACTCCTATCGAAGCGTGCCGCCTAGCGTTTCAAATATTATACCCCTATTCGGAACGCAATGGAACTCATTCCGAGCTCCAATTCGATCGTATGGAGAAGATAGCTTTTTGAACCCAATTATAATATTAAATCTTCAATATTAATTTCAACGCGTTTCTATCCCGTACGACCAAATGGTGATTCCAAACGTTATGAAATTTGAAATCCGACAATAATACACTATTACGGATCTAATGGAATTGGTTTAATCGAATTCTGAGACTGTTCCTCGGATCGCTATTTTAACGCGTCGATTAAATTGACGATTTCAAAAGTTGGTGAAGTCACCTGAAATTTCATTTTTAAAAACTTACTAAATTCTAATTCAAAAAAATTATATCAACATTAGAAATCATTTTGATTCATATTCAACTCAAATTTCAATTATTCACCATTTTCGTATTATGATAAATCGCTATATTTGAAATGTAAATTCATTCTATAATTTCAACCAATATCTTCTTATTCAAAAATCAATTTATATTCCAAATCCAATATTTAAAACCATTTAAATGTTTAAAATCAAACGACGAAAAATCCAAATCATTATAGAAGGGCGCGACAGCGGTTGCTCATTCGGGGCGGCAGAGATGGTGGCGTGAGGCCCACGAGCACGACACCTAACGTGGAGCATGGTGGCATGGTCTGATCGAAGTGGCGACGTGCGTAGCGGCGGCGATGGTGACTTAAAAAGATGGCAGCTTTAGGTTTCTATGACGACTTACATTTCAGAAGGTTTAAATCGACAATAATCCACACATATCTAAACTAAACAATCCAAAACATTGATAACCATTAGGGTTAATTAAGAAAAACAAGAAAAGAAGGATAAAACAAACATAGAATTTCACCGTGGAATGACAAATATAACAATTAAATAAATAGTTCATGAAACAGTTTATATTATACATTTAACTATAAACTGTAGAACATTTATCAGAGTTATATATACATCAAGGAAAAATAAATAATGCAGTAGTATAGCATAAAGCAGAGAATAATAATAGTAACAATATACCAAATCTTCGTCTTCGTCCTCCGGAAAAATAAACTTCAATGCGCTGAAAAACTCAGGGCTAACCCGAATGTAATGAAAAACAAAAATTCGAGTCAGGACTTAAATATTCTTATGTGAGTCAAATCGATATCGCATATAACATAAGTGTCGTGGTGTCAGAGATGTTTATGGGGTTTCATATCTCCTATCTAGTGTATAATATGCGTGCAATAACTCAAGAGATGTTACGGGATTCTCCATCTCTTAAGGATTCGTCAAATTATTTATATATAGTATAATACGCTATATATAATGTCTAATCAGTAAAATAAATATTTTCCTTAACGTTAAGCTTACATTGATCCCCCTTAACGCGTTATTAAGCATTGGCGTACAATTTGCATTTGATACAACCAGTAGCCCGTCAGTAGTCAGTGATGTTCCATGGTACGACAACACTAAACCAAAATCGTAGGGGTCTCGTATAGGGATAAAAGTATGACTTGGTACATGAGACAACACCCATGGTAGGAGGCAACCGGTCAAGGCTGGTGGTAACACATCGTAACCACGACTACCCACCGCGTCCATCCATCCCATATCAAGTCAAAAGGAGGCTATCCCAAATCAAGGTGCATCAATCAAAACCAACAACAAAAGTAATTATATGGACCAAGTTCAAGAAAATCGAAGAATGGATGTTCGCTAGGAGTAACCAGTCCACTTGGTCCTATCAAACCATCCTGTTTTAGTCATTTCAAATTGGCACAAGTGCCGCGGTCTATCCATCATTGCTCTTTCTTCAAATCCAGCAAATGATGCCAAATCCAACTACTTCACTATAGAGTCTCCTACGTACATAGTTTGTTAAATTGGTTCCAATATTGACAAAGAGTATGTTAATAAGAGGACCCGGTCTCTTTAACAATCAAACGTCGTTTTACACATCGGTTGGTACTTTTATACTTCGAAAACAATTCGTACTTGATATCAAAATATCATATTCGCTTCGAAATTAATTTCATTTCTAAATATCATATTTACTTCAAAAATCACATCCAGTTCAATACGTCGTTTACTCTTGAAAATATCATTTCACTCCAATATTTCAATTTCACTTTCAAAATCGTTTCGAATATCGATTTAGGTTATAACTTCATTTTAACCCAATTCATATTTAAATCCACGATTTAAATATAAACAATCCCATTCTAGCCAGTTTGAATTTTTAAAAAATAGTTTGAATATTTTTAAAATATTTTAAATAATCAAAATAGTTAAAAATGGTTAAAATAGTTTGATATAAAATAATTAAGTATTAAAATGGTTTATATAATAAAATAGTTTGGAAAATCAAAATAATTTAAATATTTAAAAAGATAGATTTTAAATAGTTTATATTAAAATAATTTATTTGAAAATAGTTTTAAAGTCAAACTGGTTCAATTTCAAATTTCCAATCCAAATCAGTTTCAGTTTCCATGTCGATTCAATTTCGATTTCAATTCATATCAATTTCAATTTCAATTTAAGTTGATTTAATTTCCGATTTCAATTTGAATTTACTTCGATTCCAAGTTCAATTCAAATCAAGTTCAACTTCGATTTCAAATTAATTCAATTTCACTTATAATTCCAATTAGTTTTAATTTCAAATTGGAAGTAAATTCAATTCGATTCTCAATTCTAATCATTTCCATTTATATCGATTTCAAGTTCAATTTAAAAATATCGATTTAAACCATATAATTCACATTAAACTGCAATTTTTGAATTCTAGATTCAAATCTTTCGAATAATTCAATTCCGAGCTCAAATTTTAAAACGTCGATTTAAATTATATTTAGTTAAATAACTTCGAAGTTCAAGAAAAATTCAAATCTTTTTAAACAATTCAATTTCGATAATTCAAATCATGTTTCCGTCATGACCTCAAATTCCAATTAAATTTCTCTAAAATAATTCCTTTTAATAAAATTTAATTTCGACATTTCAACTCGAATTCTTAATTAATTCAATCTTCATAAGTTCGATTTTTATTTCCTTGCATCAAAATCTTTTAAATAATTTCAAAACCAAGAACTTTAAAATTATTTAATTTAACAAATCCGGTGTCCGTACATAATTTTCTATCCTATGGCCAAGTGAATAGTTATTTAAATTTAATTTCAGGGATGTGTATATATATCATTTCAATTCAAAATAAATTTCACAAGTATATATCGTTTCAACATATTTTTTAATTTATTCGAAATAATTCAATTTACAATTTTATATACTGTAAATAATATACGGGATGATTACATGATATATAAAATAAATAAACATCCAAATCATCCAAAATCTTAATCAATTAGCATTCATCACAAACAATCAATAAATCATGTTAATTAACCAATTATCAATAACCGAAAATTTTACAAATAGTTTGACTCTAATTTCCAATTAACCGTTATATCAAAATTTCTAACATATAAATTTCTATATCGATTTCCGTGTCAGTTAAATTCACCAAACAACAATCAATCATTTAAATCACTTCGGAATTTCAATTTAACTAACATAATAATATTTTAGTCAATCGTGAGCATATAATGTAATAACCCGGGTTTTTTCGAAATTTAATTTTGAATATCTAAATGGTTTTAAATAGTGTATTTGAAATATGAAGATTTCGGTTGAAATTTTAAAAAAATTTAAATTTCAAATATAGCGAATTATCATGATACGAAAAAGGTAAATAATTAAAATTGGAGTTGAATATGAATCGAAAACGATTTCAAATGTTCATATAAATTCTATTTGAATTAGAATTTGTTAATAACTTTATAAAACTGAATTCTTAAGTGATTAAGCAAAATTTTAAAATCAACGCGTTAAAATAGCGATTCAGGGCACAGTCTCAGAATTCGATGGAACCAGTCACATTGGATACGTAATAGTGTACTATTATCGGATTTCAAATTTTGTAGCATTCGGATTTACCGTTTGGTCGTACGATATGAAAATTCCTAGAATATATTTAATTGAATTTAATTTAAGTAGTCGATTTAAAAAGCTATATTCCACATATAATTAAATTACGCTTCGAAACTTGTTCCATTGCGTTCGAAATACGGCTATAACATTATGAACGCAAGCGACATGGCTCAGTAGGAGTTTGAAATTTCTCTGTATATATAGTCCGTGATATTTTTGAATATAAAAATATAAATGTTAAATCACACTCACCCTAGTCACATACGTGCCACCCCAGTCACATACGTGCCACCCTATAACCTGATATAACAGACCTAGGCTTCCTCTTCCTTTTAAATCGCGAATTCCCTTTTCTGTTTTTCAGATTGAAAAAAACGAAACAACTCGAAAAAAAAAAAACAATAATAAAAAAATTCATATTCCCTTTTCCTTCCTTCTAAACGAAATCGAAACCTATTAAGAAAAAAATAAAA
Organism: Allium cepa; assembly: GCA_030765085.1. Lineage (NCBI taxonomy): Eukaryota > Viridiplantae > Streptophyta > Magnoliopsida > Asparagales > Amaryllidaceae > Allium > Allium cepa. The sequence goes on from CM060943.1 coordinate 440,080,531, forward strand.
TCACAGAACGCTCGTGAGCAAATGGAAAGGCGAAGCGGCTAGAGGGATCAAACATGACCGAGGCAAATCGCGAGCAAGGGAAAAGGTTGCGGTGGCGCATGTGGTCGTGGAGGAGCGAAGGCCAGGGCTCGATCGGTTTGACGAGGGCATATGACCTTGGGATGGAACGCGGCTACAGGCGCGAGATGAGGAGGGGTGTTAGTGGCAAGCGGCGATCAAATGAAAGAGGCGACCTGGGTATGTCGAAGTCGAGCAGGGAAAGGATGGGAGTCACGTTCTGGTTTGTGACATCCGGGGTTCGAGCTGAGGTTAGAAATGTGATTAGAAGTTAGTGAAGGTAATTAATTTATAATTTAGGAATGTGATTAGCTAAGAAAATATTATTATTTAAAGTCGAATTCTTATAAAATTTATAACTAATTCGTTAAGGGTCAAAATCGAATGAAACCAGTGACGTTGGACTCGTAATGATACGAAATACTACCTGGAATTTATTTGGAATCAATTAGAGATAACTGTAATTTTAGGTTATATCGAACAGCAGTTTGGTTTAATCTTAATTGGGCATTTGTCAAATTAAAAATCAAGGTGAGTAAATCTCAGTTAGTTGGATTTTTGGTTTTAATTTAAAATATTTAAATTATTTATTGGATGATTGGTTGAATTGATATATTAGTATTAGTTCAATGTTATGTTATATATATAGTAGTGTCTGTGTGTGTGTGTGTGTGTATTAGTAGGTGGATATATTTTCCGCTGTTGGAGCGGATGAGACCCTATGCGTTCGCATAATAGCAGATGATCCTATATTATCGCAATATCCCCCTCGAAGTGGGATTGGTATTTTTATGTTATATAACATCTGTGGATGCAGCGAAAACAGGTTGGAGGGATCCAACTATATTTCTCAAAAATATGGATTTTTATTTCATATATAGTGATATATGATTTGTGTGAAAAGTCTGATATATATTATGTGGTAAATTGAATTTATTAGATGCTAGAGTAGCACTGGCCTTAGATTTTGGTATTTTAAATACCATAAATATTATTTTGAATTTCAAGGAATTTAAAGGAGGTTTTGAGTATAAAAATAATTATATCGAAATTTAGATTTATTTAAAAAGAAATTAATTTGATAAACCAATAATTCGATTTTTTTGGTTGTGCTTAACCATTAGTAAATTGTTTTAATAGAGATTTTTAAAATAATTTATATAAGGGATCTTTTTTTAAATGATATCCATAAAAATATGAAAAGGAGCTAAAATCGATATTTAAATAGATGTGTAAAATTAAAATGGAATTTATAAAGAATTAGATTTACAAAAATGGAATTTTATGTATGTGATTATTTTTCTGAGCGAAGTATAACTCCAAATAAGTTATAAATTATTAAACGATGTTTATAAATAAAGGAAAAGATACCAGTTGATGAATGGGATATATAATTTTACAGAGTGAATCTATATCAAGTTATGAAAATAGGTTTGTGGGAAAAATAGTAGATACTATTTTTAGGCGCGGGAATAGTTAGGAAAACGAAATGAATTTGATGTTTTTTGAATCAAGAGGTATTTATAAATTGAAATTTGTTATTGGAATTTTAAAAATATATTCTAAGCGATATGATAAGTTTAATTTAAAAGGGAAATTTTATTTATTAAATTATGTAATTTAAAACCAGTTAGTATTTAAATACTTCGGAAGTGAAATTTTCAAATATCTAATAATAATTGAAATTCTAATTTTTATAATAAGCCTTGTAAATCGATTGGTTTTATTTAAAGATAATTTGGAAATGAGTTATCAATGTTTATTTAAAGTTGAATATTTTAAATAACTAATTAAGCGTGTTTTTAAAAATAAAATATTATTAATTTAAAATACTTATTATATATATATATAGTTTTGGAAAATTTTGGAATTTAATTATAAAATCCTCGCGAGAGGTGTAAACGGGGTTTTTTAGGAGACATGATTTTTATTAAAGAAATCTTGAATTGGAATTCTGGAAATTTATAATAATTTCTAAATCATTAAAAATAAGAGGACTTCGGAAAAATGAATTAAGATTCATAGAGAAATTGTAGATGTATAGACGAGATTTTAAGTGAGTATAATCGACTTTGGAAAATGTAAAAGGAATTATCATAAATTCCGAAATGTAAGAGATAAGCTAAGAAAATTCCTAAGTATTTGTATTTGAAATAATTTCGAAAAATGGACTTAGAATATTCTTCCTAAGTGTTGAAAAGGAAGGTTTTAGGAAATATTTAGAGACGCGGGATTTATATTAAGATATTTTCTAAGTAATGGATTATAAATCGAAGTTGGAATATTTCACTAAGTGTTGAAGTGAGGTGCGGGTGGAAATACCCTTTTATAGAAGCATGTATTCAGAAATGTTTTGAAATATTGGAAAATTGGAAGAGATTTGAATATATATCTCTGTAAAGATATTTTGAAATGAATTTTTTTTAAAAATTATAAATTAAGGCCTATTGACTGCTTATGGATGTTATTTGATAGTTGTAACGACCCAGAATTTCTATTAATTAAAATTTGTATATTTAATTGATTCTAAATATTAATAAGTGAAATTAAACGGTCGAATAAATTTTATTTCGAATAATTTGGATTTAATTGGATAATTAAATCGATAATTTAATAGTTGAAATTTCAGAAATAATTGGATATTGGGTTTAATATGATTGAAAATGACTTGTAAAATTTTATTATATTATGTTGGAGTTATAATAATGTTATAGAACTTTTAAAATTGAATTTAAAGTTCATTTGTGAAAATTAAATATTTTAATATTTAATTGACGAGTTAAAATAGCCATTTTTCAAACAGTCTCGGATTTCGACGAAACCAGTTTCATCGGATCCGTAATGTGATATTATTGAAAGGTTTCAAATTTCGTGTCAATCGGATTTACGGTTTGTCCGGGGCAAGCCAAAATGCATAGAAATTTGGTTAATCGATTTAATTTAAATTTGATCGTTTATTTCCGTAACTCACACATATGATAGAACTGGCTCTCGATACCTATTCCATTGTGTCCGGAACGCGGGGTAAACCCTAGAAACGCTGGTCACCGCGCGAGACTTGAGTTCGTAAAATTTCGAGTGAATAGTAATTTGGAAATTTTCTATAAAAGACCTTCACAAATTCACTTTTGCAAACAAAAGAAACCTAGCTAGGGTTTTAAGCAGAGCCGCCGGCCTCAATATTCAATGGCCGAAATCATGCCATCTTCTCCCTCTAATTTCTTCAAATCCACTCAATAATTCTGAAAACTTCCAACTGCATTATTGTAAAGCATCGGGAGATCTTCGAATCCATACGAAGATGATGGATTTTAGAGCAACGTAGTGGAAGTTATAGGCTCGCGTTCGACACAGCTTTGGGCACGTTTTTCGAGGCGTAGGGGAGGCCGTGCACGTGCGGTCGGCTGGTGGAGGTGGAGTTCACCGTGGGCATTCGCGTGGAAGTCGCAGATCGAAGTGGAAATGTTTGTGTTGGTCGCGAAAATTGGATGAGAGGTGGCGGCTTGGGTTCGGTTTCACTGAGCATTGCGATGGGGAAGAAGTAAGAGATAGCGGCCTTGATTTCATGTTGGAATTTAGACGGCTGTGATGCAATTTAGGTTAAAAATTAAAAGAAAATTCGTATAATATTTAAAATGCGATATCTTGTTCATACGAGGTCGGCATTGCGCGAAACCAGTTGCGTTGGCTTCGTTTCGTCGAGCACTACGCAATGGAACTGGTTTGGAGCTAGTGAAAATTTCGGGTAAAATTAAACGCACGTTTAATTTTATTCGAAATAAAACGCTACAACTGTTATCGGAAACTCAAGGTGAGAACTTCTCACTCAATCGAAATTGTTTCGATTTAAATTAAAAATAGTTAGATTTAAAATTGCTTGAATGTATGTTTGAATGATAATTGCTATCTATTGATTGTTGGTATTATTTATGTACTTGGAGTTGATTTCCCGCATTATATAGCAGATGAGACCCTATTGCGCCGCATAATAGCGGATAATATTTTATAAATCCTATATACCGCGATATTCCGTATTGGAACGGAATTGGTATTGTGCTAACATCTGTGGATGTAGGGAAACAGATTGGAGGGATCCAACTGGATTCCTCACCAGTAATTATTTATTTACAGATATTGTGATATTTATTGATTATCATATACTGATATATGATGTCTTTGTTGTCGTGATTGACTATTTGGTGCTGTTGCATCATCGGATCCATTTTTGAAGTTTTAAAATAATGATTTTGATTTTAAAAAGAATTTTAAAGTGATTTTTGAAAGTATACGTTTTATTAAATTTTGAATTGTTAAAATAAATAAACATTATAATTTTATTGTTATAAAAGTTATATTTTTGGAAAATAGTATTTAAGTATGATTTTGGAGTTATATAAGTTTTAAATAACGTTTTGTAAATTATTAAAAGGATTGGTTTATTTAAATTGAGATTTTTGAACTATTATAAACGGTTTATATAAAAGATTTCTAAGATTAATATTTATAAATTAAAATATTGGAATTCTAAAACGAGTTTTTATAGGTGTTAAAATGAAATAAAAAAATGGATTTCATAAGTGAATGAAATTTATAGATTTATAAATTATGAAATTTTAAAATGAATAGATTTTCGTAAAATAAAGGACTTATAAGTAATTAACTTGTAAATTAGATTTTTGGTATAAAATTGAGTTATGAATTGAAGTGGTTAATAAAGGAGATTTATAAACCGAAGTTTTTATAAATAGAAATGGAATTTATAAACAATTGTTTATAAATCCGAAATCAATTGAATTTGGTGAATTAAACATAGAAGTTTATTAAAGGGGATATATTCGCGATTTTGGATAGCGAATTATCTTTTGTATAATATGTGTAATAATAAAGAGTTCGGATCGGGAGTATATTCACGATTTTGGATAGTGAATATATTATTAAAGAAAATGAATTTGTTTTTGGGGAAGTGATATTATAAAATGAAGTTAATTGTTTTGAAGATGTTTTAAAATGGATTAACTATCGAAACCATAGATTTCAACATTTATTGTTGGAATAGATGTTTCGAGGAATAAAAGGAAATGGTGGACTATAACACTGTTGTTATAGTAAATGATTTCCGAAAGGAAATGTTTTTTTAGTATTGGATTTTATATATCTATTTTAAGTTCAAATCCCTATACTAATGTTTTTGGGTTGTCGAAACGATGTTTTACGCAACATTCGTTTTGACCCAAATAAATGTGTTTAAGTGAACGTTTTCCTTAAAGAATAAAATATATACTTAATTTGAATTTAAGTATATTGAATATTTTTCAAGTGTTGAAAAAAAAGATTTGTGAATTACTTATTATTAAATAAGTATGGAAATGTTTTTCCAATATGAAGTGAATGTTTTGAGATTTTATCTTTTAAAGATAAATTGAAATTGAATATTAGAAATCGATTAAAAAATCGTATATTCATAGATATTTTGGAAATGTAAATTCAATATGGAATTTATAAAAGAAAGGGAAATTTGTTAAAAATAAACATTGATTTATTTTGAAGTGTGGAGATTAATTTACGGATTTGGAACGTAAATTTAATAAATCGGTAAGGATTTATTTAATTGGTTTAAATGAACCATTTTGAAATGAAAGTTGTAAGGGTGTAAATTGATTTGAAATTGGTTTTCAAATGGTTGAAGTGTGGGATATATATCTTATAAAGATATTTATTGAAAATAAATAATTTGGGGAATTATTTGAAATCGGGTGATGTTGTGAATATTGATTGATAGTTAAATAACCGACTATCAATAGTGACCTTTAAATAGGTATTTGTTGTGAATTGATTGAAATTGAATGCTACACTTTTTTTTAAATTATTGCGCTCGTTATTCGGACTACCCATTCCGAATAGTGATACGACGTAATGGATAGCATTGAATAGCAGTGGTGAAGACCGGGTATTTGTGAAAACGATAGGATGACCTATCGATTGTCTCTGCACCGTTAGCTACGATATGGAGATTTCCTTTGTGATGGGAAATTCGATCGGGATTGTGAATACCCGGATTGCAAGGGCTTCTTCGGAAGTGCCTTCGATTCTATTCGAACCCGGAACAGACTTGTATGGTTACGTGTCTGACATTACATTTTGAGATATAAAGTAGGTTTCTTTCAAATGCATTTCTGTTGGTGGCGGAGAATTTATTCTCTTAGCTTAACACCCTTCTCTGAGACGTACGCGCTTAAAGGTTATGTAGTTTAAGGTTATCAGCGATATATTCCCAATTTGGTAATGTGGCATGCTGAGTGTTGCTGTGTGATGATTATTTATTGATCATTTGTTGATCAAAGCGTGGCTTTGTGAAAAAGCGTAGCTTTGTGGACGAGACTTCGTCGGACCTCACTCTCCGGAAATGGTCAAAACAGGAATATGCGGCAAGGTTATGAGGGTCGCGCCCTTTAGGGTATGTCATTTCCTTCTGGAAAGAGTGGTATCATGGTATGGAGCCCAGATACTTATTCATGTTGACACACTATATTTATTACTGTGTGATGTTGATTATCGAGCGCTCGAATAAAGGACCAAAGGGACCGGGGAATGGCATATTCGTGTAATAGTTACCTAGTGACAAAGGTAACCCGGTCTTATGTTGGCAGAGAGCTGGTTAAGTTCTTGGGACGTTCCGCCAGAGGAGATCCCATGTGGCAGTAGGAAGTTCCTTAGCCTGACCATTTGTTGGAAAATCCAAAGAAACAATACGAGCCTTGTACGGATTTAGTTGTATAACCTGCCATGGAATGTGGCGGTAACCTGCTATTGAACATGGTAGCTATAGTAGGCATACAATAATGGTCGTATGTTGGCTAAGATTTATAGCTTTGCTTTCGAAATGTTTTCCTACACTATGCACTAGTAATAATATCAAATGTTTCTTTTTAATGCGTATCAAGCATCTTTGACAATCATAAGGAGAAATCTCCTCCGATTCTGCGTTTGCATTGTGTGTGTGTGCGGGAGGCCTTATGGTAGTCTCATTTTCTAAAAAGCATTGCGAATCTATTTTAAAAATTATCATGTTCTTTGTTTTAAAGATAAACTGTTTTAGTTCTCACACCAGTCCCATGACTGACTCAGAGTTTATTGTTTTCCTTCCTAAACTCTGGGTGCCCACCAATTTCCACACAGGCAGTCAAGAGTCAGGTTTATTAGGATATTCTGGAATTCAGGAGTTGCTGGAGGCAAGCTGGATGGCATGGCGTATTCACTAGTATATAGTACTTCTTTTCCGCTGTTTGTTGTTGTTATTGTACACTCTGATAATGTTATGTAATATTATGTAATGTAATAACTGATATAGTTCTTTGTTTAAAGATTATTCATTTATCTATTATATGTTGTTCCGCTGCGATTGTGAGATTCTGATATTGTTCTGTTGTTTTTTTGTTCTGTTCTATCTTTTTCTCTCTTCTTCTATCTTTTTCTTCTTCTTTAACCATAACATTTCGGTTTTCCGGCCTCCGATTGCTCGGCAGTTGATACAGTGGATGTATTGATGTCGGTTTTTGTGGACGAAAAGCCATTTCGTTACATTTGGTATCAGAGCATATGGTTAAGCGACAACCATGGCTCTGTTGGGTATTACTCATTTGAGATAGGGTCTGTAGTACTCTAGAATGAGTGTGAGTGTAATAATAGCTATGAGCGCGTATTTGTTAGTGAATATAAATTGTTTTGTATTGTGTTGACTTATCGGCTGATTGTTTATGAATTCTGGTCGGTGCGGGAAGTACAACCGTGATCGATAAGGGTTTTTAAACTCTTAAACAAGATAAACTGACACAGTATTATTTTAAAATATGGAAAATGAAATAATTTTACCTCGATTATATTTTGTATATAAAGGAAATAATTTTTCAGAATTATTAAAGTGTATATGAATTGATTGTTTGATTGTTGAATAAAAACAACAATTTTTAAAAATAATAATAATTGTATAAACAAATAGATTATAAGTATGAAGTTATAATTAAAATGATTTACAATTGTGGAATATTCTTATATATAATAAGTGAAATTATATAAGTAAAAGATTTATAAATGTGATTTATAATCTGAAAATAAAATTCCAAAGAAGTGTTTTGAAAGGATTTGATATTTTGGAAAATTGTTTGGAGAAATTAAAGCTCTAAACTCTTTTCGATCGCTGGAAAATAATTCCAATGATGATTGCAACATCATCGGTGTTCATTTTCGGATGTCCAAAAGAGGAATTGTTGCCAGATTATTTTAAATGAAAGTTGTTTGGAAAATTTGGATTTGGTTTTGAAAATTCAAAGGAAAATTTAAATTGATTTCAAAGATGGTTTTGAAAGATTGAAAAGACTCTGGAATCCTATATAAAATATGTATGGGAATGATAAATGAGTTGATAACTTATACAATTTGAATTTTGATAGAATAATTTAACTTAAAAGATGGAGTTAAATTAAAGGAAGTATAAGTGAATCAATAAAATCCAAGTGGTAATTGTTGAATATAACTTGTATAACTTATGAAATGAGAAAATGTAAGTGAAACAAATTGTTAAAAAAATGGTTAAACAATTTTGTTAAGCAAAATAAATCTGAATTTGAATAAGTGATGAAAATTTGACTTTGGAGAAAGTTAAATAGAAATGAAATCTGAATTGAATATAAGTGAAAAGAGTTTTGAACTTATAATATGAGATAATAATTTTGACTTTGGTAAAAGTAAATGGAATTTACTTTAGAATTGAAATCTGAATTGGATTTATAAGTGGAAATTTAAGTTAAGCTAAATAAATGATGTTTGAAATGGAATATAACTTAAGTGAAGTTGAATGAAGTTGATTTTGGTGTCGAAGTAAATTAATAAGTGAATTAATGGAATGAAGTCATTAAGAATATGAACTTGAGTTATATAAATGAAATTCAACTTTATATTGTTAAAGGAATTAGCAATTGAATTAATAAATGGATGGAATATTAATCAATTGAATGTAAAAGAATTGATATGGGATAATGAATGTAAGTGTAAATTCATTAGAAGCTAATGAAGTTGAGAAACTGAATAATTGAATGAAAATCAATTTAATATAAACCAATTGGAATTAAAAGTGTTGAACCAGATTGAATATAAAGTGAATAAATTTGGTTGTGTTGTATATACATTGCTTGCTACTTGATGTTAGTTGACCGTGTAAAATTCATTAAGTATTAATGAAGTTGAATTGATTAAATTGAAAGCTATGTAATTGAATCCAAATTGGAAGAAAATGAATTTGAATAGAATTGAATTTGATTTGGAAGTGAATTAAAATGAATGTAAATTAGTGAATGTGTACTAATTGGAAATGAATAAATGAATATTTGTAAAGTCCAATGTTAACAAATCAAATGTGATTAAAATGAAAAACCAATTCATTGAATATTAATGAGAAATGAAAGAATATTGATTTGGCTATTGATTTGTTGGATGTTAATTGGAAGATAGCTGTTTGATGGTTGCATTCTTGTTTTGTTGCATTTGCTATGTTGGCACATGTAGTTGTTATGTTTCTATATGATGTATATTGATATTATTTTCATGTATACATGTTTCTCATTTGTTTGATTGAGTGTATAGTAGGTGCAGATGGCTTATGCTTCGCATTTGGAGCTCGCTTTCGCGCTATATTAGTCGTATACGCTCGCTAACAAAAAATAAGGTACATATCTCGGATTACATACCTTACTTTTACACTTTTTTCCCTGCTGGATGCCTCATCACTTGATGAGATGTATATTTGTGATATATATACTATCGTTTTTTTCGGATCGAGCCGCACAAAGGAGACTCTGGCGAATTTTTCCGAAAATTTAAGGCGTTAGAAAATTTTTGTAAAAATTTTAAAAAAAATTTGAAAACTAAGTTTGGATTCGAAAACGTAGTAAAGTTGTTGAAAGAAGTTTAACTATGGATTTTGAAAAAGTTAAACACTTAAGAGATTTGAAAAATCTAAATTGAACGGTTTGTTTTAGAAACTTAATAGATTTTATAACTCTTTCTTACTTGGTAATTTCGAGGACGAAATTCTTTTAAGGGGGGAAGTTTGTAAGGACCCAGAATTTCTATTAATTAAAATTTGTATATTTAATTGATTTTAAATATTAATAAGTGAAATTAAACAGTCGAATAAATTTTATTTCGAATAATTTGGATTTAATTGGATAATTAAATCGATAATTTAATAGTTGAAATTTCAGAAATAATTGGATATTGGGTTTAATATGATTGAAAATGATTTGTAAAATTTTATTATATCATGTTGGAGTTATAATAATGTTATAGAACTTTTAAAATTGAATTTAAAGTTAATTTGTGAAAATTGAATATTTTAATATTTAATTGACGAGTTAAAATAGCCATTTTTCAAACAGTCTCGGATTTCGACGAAACCAGTTTTATCGGATCCGTAATATGATATTATTGTAAGGTTTCAAATTTCGTGTCAATCGGATTTACAGTTTGTCCGGAGCAAGCTAAAACGCATAGAAATTTGGTTAATCGGTTTAATTTAAATTTGATCGTTTATTTCCGTAACTCGCACATATGATAGAATTGGCTCTCGATACCTATTCCATTTGTCCGGAACACGGGGTAAAACCTAGAAACGCCGGTCACCGCGCGAGATTTGGAGTTTGGAAAATTTCGAGTGAATAGTAATTTGGAAATTTTCTATAAAAGGCCTTCACAAATTCACTTTTGCAAACAAAAGAAACCTAGCTAGGGTTTTAAGCAGAGCCGTCGGCCTCAATATTCAATGGCCGAAATCATGCCATCTTCTCCCTCCAATTTCTTTAAATCCACTCAATAATTCTGAAAACTTCCAACTGCATTATTGTAAAGCATCGGGAGATCTTCGAATCCATACGGAGATGATGGATTTTAGGGCAACGTAGTGGAAGTTATAGGCTCGCGTTCTACACGGCTTTGGGCACGTTTTTCGAGGCGTAAGGGAGGCCGTGCACATGCGGTCGGCTGGTGGAGGTGGAGTTCACCGTGGGCATTCGCGTGGAAGTCGCTGATCGAAGTGGAAATGTTTGTGTTGGTCGCGAAAATTGGATGAGAGGTGGCGGCTTGGGTTCGGTTTCACTGAGCATTGCAATGGAAAATATGTAAGAGATAGCGGCCTTGATTTCATGTTGGAATTTAGACGGCTGTGATGCAATTTAGGTTAAAAATTAAAAGAAAATTGTGAATTTAATTATATAATAATTTGTGTAATATTTAAAATGCGATATCTTGTTCATACGAGGTCGGAATTGCACGAAACCAGTTGTGTTGGCTTCGTTTCGTCGAGCACTACGCAGTGGAGCTAGTTTGGAGTCGTTTGGAGCAAGTGAAAATTTCGGGTAAAATTAAACGCACGTTTAATTTTATTCGAAATAAAACGCTACAACCGTTATCTGAAATTCAAGGTGAGAACTTCTCACTCAATCGAAATTATTTCGATTTAAATTTAAATAGTTAGATTTAAAATTGCTTGAATGTATGTTTGAATGATAATTGCTATCTATTGATTATTGAAATAGACATTATACGCCGTTATTAAGCGGAGGTTATTTATTAAAAACATATACCGCGAATATTTCACTGCAAAGTGAAATTGGTATTATTTATGTACTTGGAGTTGATTTCCCACATTATATAGCGGATGAGACCCTATTGCGCCGCATAATAGCGGATAATATTTTATAAATCCTATTTACCGCGATATTCCGTATTGGAACGGAATTGGTATTGTGCTAACATCTGTGGATGCAGGGAAACAGGTTGGAGGGATCCAACTGGATTCCTCACCAGTAATTATTTATTTACAGATATTGTGATATTTATTGATTATCATATACTGATATATGATGTCTTTGTTGTCGTGATTGACTATTTGGTGCTGTTGCATCATCAGATCCATTTTTGAAGTTTTAAAATAATGATTTTGATTTTAAAAAGAATTTTAAAGTGATTTTCGAAAGTATACGTTTTATTAAATTTTGAATTGTTAAAATAAATAAACATTATAATTTTATTGCTATAAAAGTTATGTTTTTGGAAAATAGTACTTAAGTATGATTTTGGAGTTATATAAGTTTTAAATAACGTTTTATAAATTATTAAAAGGATTGGTTTATTTAAATTGAGATTTTTGAATTATTATAAACGGTTTATATAAAAGATTTCTAAGATTAATATTTATAAATTAAAATATTGGAATTGTAAAACGATTTTTTATAAGTGTTAAAATGAAATAAAAAAATGGATTTCATAAGTGAATGAAATTTATAGATTTATAAATTATGAAATTTTAAATGAATAGATTTTCGTAAAATAAAGGACTTATAAGTAATTAACTTGTAAATTAGATTTTTGGTATAAAATTGAGTTATGAATTGAAGTGGTTAATAAAGGAGATTTATAAACCGAAGTTTTTATAAATAGAAATGGAATTTATAAACAATTTTTTATAAATCCGAAATCAATTGAATTTGGTGAATTAAACATAGAAGTTTATTAAAGGGGATATATTCGCGATTTTTGATAGCGAATTATCTTTTGTATAATATGTGTAATAATAAAGAGTTTGGACCGGGAGTATATTCACGATTTTGGATAGTGAATATATTATTAAAGAGAATGAATATGTTTTTGGGGAAGTGATATTATAAAATGAAGTTAATTGTTTTGAAGATGTTTTAAAATGGATTAACTATCGAAACCATAGATTTCAACATTTATTGTTGAAATAGATGTTTGGAGGAATAGAAGGAAATGATGGACTATAACACTGTTGTTATAGTAAATGATTTCCGAAAGGAATTGTTTTTTTAGTATTGGATTTTATATATCTATTTTAAGTTCAAATCCCTACACTAGTGATTTTGGGTTGTCGAAACGATGTTTTACACAACATTCGTTTTGAGCCAAATAAATGTGTTTAAGTGAACGTTTTCCTTAAAGAATAAAATATATACTTAATTTGAATTTAAGTATATTGAATATTTTTCAGGTGTTGAAAAAAAAAAGATTTGTGAATTACTTATTATTAAATAAGTATGGAAATGTTTTTCCAATATGAAGTGAATGTTTTGAGATTTTATCGTTTAAAGATAAATTGAAATTAAATATTAGAAATCGATTTAAAAATCGTATATTCTTAGATATTTTGGAATTGTAAATTCAATATGGAACTTATAAAAGAAAGGGAAATTTGTTAAAAATAAACATTGATTTATTTTGAAGTGTGGAGATTAATTTACGGATTTGGAACGTAAATTTAATAAATCGGTAAGGATTTATTTAATTGGTTTAAATGAACCATTTTGAAATGAAAGTTGTAAGGGTGTAAATTGATTTGAAATTGGTTTTCAAATGGTTGAAGTGTGGGATATATATCTTATAAAGATATTTGTTGAAAATAAATAATTTGGGGAATTTTTTGAAATTGGGTGATGTTGTGAATATTGATTGATAGTTAAATAACCGACTATCAATAGTGACCTTTAAATAGGTATTTGTTGTGAATTGATTGAAATTGAATGCTACACTTATTTTTAAATTATTGCGCTCGTTATTCGGACTACCCATTCCATAATAGTGATACGACGTAATGGATAGCATTGAAGACCGGTGGTGAAGACCGGGTATTTGTGCAAACGATAGGATGACCTATCGATTATCTCTGCACTGTTAGCTACAGTATGGAGATTTCCTTTGTGATGGGAAATTCGATCGGGATTGTGAATACCCGGATTGCAAGGGCTTCTTCGGAAGTGCCTTCTGTTCTGTTCGAACCCGGAACAGACTTGTATGGTTACGTGTCTGACATTACATTTTGAGATATAAAGCAGATTTCTTTCAAATACATTTCTGTTAGTGGCAGAGAATTTATTCTCTTAGCTTAACACCCTTCTCTGAGACGTACGCGCTTAGAGTTTATGTAGTTGAAGGTTATCAGCGATATATTCCCAATTTGGTAATGTGGCATGCTGAGTGTTGCTGTGTGATGATTATTTATTGATCATTTGTTGATCAAAGCGTGGCTTTGTGAAAAAGCGTAGCTTTATGGACGAGACTTCGTCAGACATCACTCCCCGAAAATGGTCAGAACATGAATATGTGGCAAGGTTATGAGGGTCACACCCTTTAGGGTATGTCATTTCCTTCTGGAAAGGGTGGTATCATGGCATGGAGCCCAGATGCTTACTCATGTTGACACACTATATTTATTACTGTGTGATGTTGGTTATCAAGCGCTCGGATAAAGGTTCAAATGGACCCGACCTTGTGTTGGCAGAGAGCTGGTTAAGTTCTCGGGACGTTCCGCCAGAGGCGATCCCATATGGCAGTAGGAAGTTCCTTAGCCTGACCATTTGTTGGAAAATCCAAAGAAACAATACGAGCCTTGTACGGATTTAGTTGTATAACCTGCCATGGAATGTGGCGGTAACCTGCTATTGAACATGGTAGCTATAGTAGGCATACGATAATGATCGTATGTTGGCTAAGATTTATAGCTTTGCTTTCGAAATGTTTTCCTACACTATGCACTAGTAATAATATCAAATGTTTCTTTTTAATGCGTATCAAGCATCTTTGAAAATCATAAGGAGAAATCTCCTCTGATTCTGCGTTTGCATTGTGTTTGTGCGGGAGGCCTTATGGTAGTCTCATTTTCTAAAAAGCATTGCGAATCTATTTTAAAAATTATCATGTTCTTTGTTTTAAAGATAAACTATTTTAGTTCTCACACCAGTCCCATGACTGACTCGGAGTTTATTGTTTTCCTTCCTAAACTCTGGGTGCCCACCAATTTCCACACGGGCAGTCAAGAGTCAGGTTTATCAGGATATTCTGGAATTCAGGAGTTGCTGGAGGCAAGCTGGATGGCATGGCGTATTCACTAGTATATAGTACTTCTTTTCCGCTGTTTGTTGTTGTTGTTATACACTCTGATAATGTTATGTAATATTATGTAATGTAATAACTGATATAGTTCTTTGTTTAAAGATTATTCATTTATCTATTATATATTGTTCCACTGCGATTGTGAGATTCTGATATTGTTCTGTTGTTTTTTTCTGTTATGTTCTTTCTTTTTCTCTCTTCTTCTATCTTTTTCTTCTTCTTTAACCATAACATTTTGGTTTACCGGCCTTCGATTGCTCGGCAGTTGATACAGTGGACGTATTGATGTCGGTTTTCGTGGATGAAAAGTCGTTTCATTACAAT
This sequence comes from Allium cepa, assembly GCA_030765085.1. Lineage (NCBI taxonomy): Eukaryota > Viridiplantae > Streptophyta > Magnoliopsida > Asparagales > Amaryllidaceae > Allium > Allium cepa. Next base: position 440,095,867 of record CM060943.1, read on the forward strand.
AGTTATATAATCGATTATCAAATTTGGCCAAATTCGTTGATCGTTTCGAAGAAACTGAGATCCGATTTAATTACTCGAAAACCGCTTCGATCCGGTTTGGGCGTTACGAACTATGATATCGTAAAGGTAACGGAGTCGGTGATTTTGGAGATTCGGTTTGTCCAGACCCAGGACAACTTATATGGATAAATACTATAATTGCATTGTTTCTTGGAAGGCAATGTTAGAATTCCAAGTATGAATGCTATCCTAAAAGGTAAAACGTAGCCTCAAGCCTCATCAACCGGAAATGACTAAAACAGGGAAGATGCAGCAGGGATAAGTGGGTTGCACCCAATTAACGTGTGTTACCACTTTTATAGATACCTTCGGATATATAATATAAATTATGGATATGGTTGTGCATGGAAAAGAGAGCGCTTGATAAAGGTGGAAACACCCGGGATGATAACATATTCGGTACTATCCAGTGAGGGGTAAACCGGTTTTATGTTTGCAGGGATCGTTAGGTACAATCTCGGTACATTTTTCTAGAGTCGTGCTGTAACGGACGGTACCCCAGTAGCCCTGTCATTGTATGAAATCCAATATCCACTAGGACCCTGTATGGTTTTGATTGTGCCCAACTATGCTGAAAACGTGAGATGCAAACATTTCAGTTATTTTCTAATTTACTTTCTATGGACACTATTATAATATTAGATTGTTTTGATATAAAATATTTTGGTTATCATAAGGTAAAAACCCATCGTGTTTATGTGTGACGTGGTCTTACGAGATACCTTTGTTTTTCAAAGGATTTTAAAAATAGTAATAATTCAAATTGAGTGTGTTTTCTAATGCTGGTTTCTCAAACTGACCCGGGAGTTATTTTATAATAATTCTCATGTCAGACCGACTATTATAGATTTAAGTTAGGATGCTATGGAGCACATGAGACATACTAGAGGATTCTCAGGCGTTTTATGTATACTTAATTATATTTCACTATGTGTCGTATGTTTTAGTCAAGCACTGGTGAGGACAAGTTATAATAATTATCCATATTGATTTTTGTACTCTGATGATTGTATGTAATTCTTTTGTATAAAATATGTTGTTATATATTATATATTTTTCCGCCGTGATTGTGAGATTCTGTGTTGTTGTTTCTATTTCTTCTTCTATCCTCTTCTTTCTCTTAGTTATTCAACTTTCGTACAATTTGTGTTGGACAACTGTGATTTTGATGTTAACTCAAAGTGTACGGAACGTCGGGTCGCTACATATAAACACTCACCTTTTTATTCGAAAACGAAAACATTTCAGCTTCAAATAAATTCCAAATTGATTCCAATGTGTAGACGACACCGATACGACTCTAAGCCAATTTGTTTTGTCCGAATCCGACTTTCCACGAACGAGATACGACTTTATTAATATCGATATATAATTAAATTTTAATTAATAACTTCACAAGATTTATTTACCAAAATAACATAAAACCTAATTACCTTCTTCCATACGCGATCTTCTCCTTCTAGGCAACGTGCCGCCACTTCCAACTCGAACTCGCGACTGTATTTATTTTTCTTTTTTTTTCGCTAAAGACAATCGCGCTGCCCTATCAAGATGCGCCATCGCGACCACCCTTGGCCGCCGTCCTCCAGCCTGCCGCGTTCGCCCCTCAGATCGACAAACCCTAAAATCGCACATGCCTCGTCGTCGTTGCCCTTCCCTCGTTCATTGTGCCTCACGTGCGTGAATCAAGAACCCTAGCTACGCCTCCAGACGTCGACTGCGAAACCCCTACCATCGCGCGCGTGAACTCGTCCATAGCCTACTCCAGTCGCCCACCCTCACGACTTCTTCGCGATTCATCACTTCAATCGGTTTTTTTTTTCAATCATTGCTTTTTTCCTTCTTTTGATCGTTCTTTTTTTAACTAATGCTTGTAATTGAGATGAAGGGGTAAAGGTAAGGTATGGGGAGACAGAAAGTAGGTATGGGGTATGAAATGTCGAAGGAGATAGAAAATATATATTATTATATTCGAAAATATCTAGCTACTAGACGTCTGAAATTCTCGAACTTCGAACAAAGTGTGCCGCCTGGCATTCATAATATTTTACCCTCATTCCGAACACAATGGAATCAGTTTCAAGGCCTAATTCGATCGCATTTAGAAGATAGCTTTTCAAAATCAATTAAATTTTAATCGAATTTCTTAAAATAATTTTTACGCGTTTCAAGCTTGCACGATCAAACGACAAGTTCGATCACTGCGAAACTCGAAATCCTATAATAATTGACTACTACGGATCCGATGAAACTTGTTTTGTCAAAATCCGAGACAGTGCCCAAAATGGCTATTTTTACTCGTTAATTAAAACGAGCAATATCCAAAATTTATTTGTTCACTTTGAAACTCAATTTTAAAAGTTAACCATTTTTATTCTTGTTTAAATAAAATTTGAATCAATTTTCGATATCATTTTTATTCACATTAATTCAAGATTCACTCATTTAAATAATTCTAATATTAAATTTAAACGATTTAATTTTCAATAAATCACCATTAATAAATAATTCACCACTTATTAACAATCATTTTATTATCACCTAAATAATTCGGCATTCACTATTCAATTACAAACAACGTTTACAAACACATTCAATAAATAAATTTTCATTTCAATAGTTGTTATTGCCTAGATCTTTGGAATTTATTATTTCAATTTTTATTCAAGTTCATATTCAATAACTACACTAATAATTCATTAAATTTAATTTTTAACCATTATTATTCAATAATTACATTAAATTTAATAATTTAAAATAGTTAAAAGTACGGGTCGTTACATTCTCCCCCACTCAAAACTTTTCGTCCTCGAAAAGGGACTAAGTATAGAATTTAACACTTGATATAGTTTATTCAAAACAATCAACTTATAAAACATTAAAATCTTACTTACAAAACAATTATTACACGCTCTCCATGCCACTTTGATATTGTTTTGTGGAAATTATAATTTACAGAAAATTTCGGCAGCGTCTCCTTTGCGTGGCTCGATCGAAATTTTTTTGCAATATAATATATAACCCAAATGTATATCAAATATACATCTCATCTCAATGATGAGACATCCCATAGGGAAAAATATATAAGAGCAGTATGTAATCCGAGGTTGTACCTTATTATTATTAATCCGAGCGAGTTCGCTCATATTAAGCAAGCAAAAACACATAATGCGCAATCGAGCTTCAAAAGCGAGCATACGCCCTCCTAGAAATCAGTATATAACATAACTATACAACAACCATATGAGAAAACATAGCTATGCAATAAAAGAAACATCCAAACAACCATATTCATTCAATTTTTATTCATAATAATACTATTATTGAATGTCAACATTTTAATTCATACACTTCCATTTCTATTAACTTCCAATTGGTTCATTTTCCATTTACTCACATTTGTTTATTTACATTGAATTGACTTATATTCAATTTCATTGGTTTCCAATTGATTTACATTTATTTCACTTGTTATGTCAACATCTTCTATTTACATTTGATTTTATTTCAGTTTGTTTATATTCCATTTTACTTACTTTAGAATTAGTTGCATTTAATTTATTCACATTTAACTTATTCGATTTTAGTTATTTCACTTATTAACATTTGTTTCATGTTGACATTTAATTCATTTGCTTTCATTTTATTCACACCTTTTCATCCACGTTCACTTACTTCCAATTTGATTTAATTCATTCGTTTCAATTGGTTTTTTATTCATTTAAATTTTATTATGCTCACATTCACTTCCACTTATTTTAAATTGATTCACATTTTTACATTCATTGAAATCAAATTTATCTTACATTCAATGATTAAAGTTATTACATTCAATTTAACTTTACAACTTAAGTTCATTTTCATTTTCAATCAAATTCTATTTTATTTGAGTCGTTTTGTTAATTTATTCTCTTAACGGATTTTTTTATTCATTTCCATTAACTTCCCTTAAGTTAAATCAAACCTCAGAATTCATTTTACTAGTTTATTAAACTGATTCCATTTATTTTACTGTACTTAATTGAATCAAATTCCATAACATTAACTAAGTGTATAATATTTACTATAACAACTTAAATTTTGTTAACATTTATAAATTTTCAATTTATTTACACATTTTATTACTTACACTCATTTATTTTTATTCAATTTCTTTTACAATTCAAATTGCATTTCATTTTATAATCGAAGTTGTATTCATTCGATTAATTCATTTTATAGCTTAAGTCGAATTAATCCACTTTACTAATTTATCTAGTTTCATTCAAATTCATTACTCGGTTTATTCAACATTATTTAAGATAGACATTTTTCCCATCATTCACATTCAATAAATTTAAAATATGTTATTTGCTTAATATTTCTCAAACCTATAAGTTATACAAATTATTCAATTAAAATTTCATTTTATTATTTTATCTAATTCATTTCAAATACATTTTATTTTATTTAAGCTTTCTTGAGTTAGACTTCATTTTATTTACTTCATCTCACTAACTCCATTTAATTAACATTTCTTAGGTTAATCTTTTCCATATCTTAAGTTCAATTCTTCTTTTGTCCGCTTAACCAAAATATTCAATAGTATTAAATTTAATTTTACTTTCCTGTTCCAATCTATAAGTTATGACTTATTTTTATCCATACTATTTTCAGATATAAGTTCAAAACTATTTTCATATATTTATCAAATCATACTTAGAATATTTTTCACAACAAAACTTTTTTAATCGAAAATAGATTCCTTTTGGTGGCAATTCTCATCAAAAAGTCGAAAATGAATACTAGCGATGCTACAGTCATCCCCAGAATTATTTTCCAATGACTAAAGCAAGTTCAGTGCTTTATTTCTTTCAAAAATCTTTTCAAAATGTATATTTCTCATCAAAACACTTTCAAATAATATTATTATTAATTTTGAAGGCTTTGAAAACAATTTTGGAAGCAACGGGTTTTTAGTTCTAAAATTCTAAATTTTAAAATCATTTCTATATATAAGCTATATTATAGATATACTTATACAAATTTCCTTAACTTATTACCAAAATATTTCATTAATTTACATCTTTTTTATTTCAAACAATTTTCATTGTAGTTAGATTTCAATTCAATTTAATTATCGAACAATTCGTAAAATATAATTCACAAAGTATTCGTTTTATTTTAATTCAACCAATAATCGATGATAACTAATTATTATCATCTCCAAACAAGTAACATTCATTAATAATTATATAGGTTTATGAAGATATATATATATATATATATATATATAATTTAGGCAAAATTATTTCATTTTAAAACAATATTATGCCGACTTGCCTCGTTTAAGTGTTTAGAAATCACTATCACTAACATGGTATCCCACGCATTAATAGGAATTCATAAACAACTCAACGGATAAGTAAACACAATATAAAACATTTTATTACACTAAAAGTACGCGCTCACATATATATGAGCTCAAACAAACTCATTATAGGGTATTACTATCCTATCTCTAATGAGTTGAACCCTACAAAGCTAAGCTTATCGCTAAACTAAAGCTCTGATACTAACTGTAACGACCTATATTTCAGAAGGTTTAAATCGAAAATGATCCACACATGTCCGACTTAAACAATCTGAAACATAGATAATCATTGGGGTTAATTAAGAAAAACAAGAAAAGAAAGAGAAAACAAACATAGAATATCGAAGTGGAACAACAAATATAATAATCAAATAAATAGTTCATGAAGCTGTTTATATTATACATTTGATTATAATCTATACAACATTTATCAAAGTTATATATACATCAGGGATAAATAAATAATGCACCAGAGTAGCATGATGCAAAGAATAATAGTAGTAATAATATACCAAATCTTCGTCTTTGTCCTCTTGGAAAATGATCTTCAATGCGTTGAAAAACTCAAAACATTCGAGTCAGGACTAAAATATTATTATGTGAGTCAAATTGATATCGCATATAACACGAGTGTCGTGGCATCGGAGATGTTTACGAGGTTTCACATCTCCTATCCAGTGTATAACGTGTATGCAATAACTCATGAGATGTTACGGGATTTTCCATCTCTTAAGGATCCATCAAATTATTTATATATAGTAGAATACGTACATATATAATGTCTAATCGGTAAAATAGATATTTTCTTAGCGTTAAGGCTTTACATTGATCCCCTTTAACGCGTTTTTAAGCATTGGCGTACAGTTTTCATTTGACAAAACCAGTAGCACGTCGGTAGTTAGTGATGCACTGTGATACGACAACACTATACCAAAATCATAGGGGTCTCGTATAGGGATAAAAGTATAACAAGGCATGTGACAATGACCAAGGTAGGATACTTTCAGTTCGGATCGCAGGGCTGGTGGTAACACATCGTAGCCACGACCGGCCACCGCGTTCATCCGTCCCATATCGAATCAAAGAGAGGCTATCCCAAATCAAGGTGCACCAATCGAAACCAACAATGCAACGACCAGAATTTTCGATTTCAAGAATTCCAGATAGTTAGGAAAAAGAAGAAAAGAGATAGAAGAAGAAGAAGAAACAAAAACATCAAAACACAGATTCTCACATTCGTAGCGGATCAAAATATAATATCAAATAAAATAGAAGTTATACAAAGGAAAACTATAGTAGTTAATTTACATCAATACATTAGAGTTACAACATTTACACAAAGTCACAAACACTGGACAGTTAAAATCACATGTCCTAGATAAACTACGATATCACAGCGGAATACACTCGATACGTTCCTTCCATCCAGCCCACCTCCTGAGCTCCAGAATGTCCTTACTTGGAAATCTGTAATACTCGGTCTGACCCGAGCACTACAATAAAGTAACACCCGGGTCAGTCTGGAAACCAACGTGAGTAAACCCATTTTACATGAAAATACCAATGCAATATACTTATTTAAAAACCCGAGGTAACTCGTACTTACTACAAGTTCTTTCTTGTAAAAGCCTTTAACTTATTTCACCACAATCACTAAGTACACTTACTTAGCTTCAATGGTCCAGTTCTCTTAAATTATTCCATTCCAGCCTATTTATCTCACATATTAAATCTATATAGAATTATTTTAGATTACAAATCGAAGTGGTTTTGGGTATTACTGATACCCGACCCCGGTCTCTTCGAACCCAATATCATCTTAACCAAGTCATTCAAGTGAATACGATTCAATTAAGATTACAGGATGTCACTTTTACACAACAATTTATCATCGATGGATAACCACATTATTACTGTCCATCCAATCATATTATATCACACAACATTACATATCCGAGATATCAACCAATTCAAGGCATTTAATATCATTCCATCATTCTTAAGCAAGATTGATCACTTTCCAATTAATTTAATAAATCAACTTTAGTAATCACCCATTAATTACCCTCCTTAATTAATGATATTAAGTAATTTTTCCTTAATTACTTTTACTATTATCACTAATTAATTTCATTAAGTAATTAACCTTTAATAAAATTAATCATCTTATAATTTAATTTCCTTAATTAATTAATAATATTGATAAATCAATCTTTTAAATTGATTACCCAAATTAAAATAAAAATCTCAAAGCAAATCAAGTTTATTTTTCCAAATTCCTTTGTCTATATAAAATTTTTAAGTAAACAATTACATTAAAGTAAATTGGTTTTAAAATATTTATTTTGAAAAACAACATGCTTGTTAAAACTTTTGGAAAGTAAATCGATTTTGGTTTTGTTATATTTCAAAATCCAAATTTCTTCCATTAACAAAGTCTAGCTTTATTTAAAACAAAACCTATTGGACCGAAGCCCACAATCCCAACAAAAACAATCCACACTACATCGATCAGGCCAACGAAAACTATGTGAACCGAAGCCCAAAACAGAACGTATCGGGACGAACCCAAAGTCCCACAGTATCGAACACGAACAACACCCCATCTTCTTCTACAACCCCTCACTGCTACTAGGCATGATCCCCAAATCCCCACAAAACAGTCGTTTTCAATCAATTCCAGAATCATTCTCAGCTTCGTTCGCAATCGATCGTCACTTCGATCATTAACCAGACTATGGACTAACCCTGCCCAGACGAAACACATCTTCCAGTCTAAGCAAACAGCCATGTCGATATGTCATATGCGCGGTGCAAATGCACAAACACTCTAATGATCTATCCGGCCTCGCGAACCACTGAGTCATCGTCCCTTCATCCGTTGATCAACATCACCTCCTCGACGATGACTCAAATCCATCCAAGATGAAAAGTAGACCTCGGTCGAACCATCAGAAAAACCCCGGCCCAAAACTCGATGAACTGCACCCACCAACTTCCTCCGATCAAATCAACTCCACTGTCGATCGAAGGCCCTACTCTGACACTTCTCCTTTGCCAGAAATCATTCGACCCGGGCATAACACAAACTTCAAAAAAGATCGCGATTCCATCATAGCCGAAACCACCACTAAACCCTAAAAAGCAACTCGCATGACCAATCCAAACCCAATTTCAATATTTTTCCACAGTCGACCTCTCCTCTATGACCACCTGCCTCTTCCAGAGAAAGCTGCATCACCTCTCATTCTTCGACGGAAATCATTTTTAGAACAAAAAATGTTCATCTGACCATATCTTAGTAGATACGACACTAAAAATTATAATTTTATCACTAAAATTCATATTTCCCTTGTTTACTGTAAAATAGAGCCTTAACGATCTACATAGCAAAGTTTACTCAAAAACTATTTTTAACATAAACTATACCAAAAATTAAACACTTCCATAGTTTATAGCATCCATAAATATGAACTACAAAATGAGATGAAGAATGTTGAACACTGGTATGAACAAAATTTTCACATTTTAAACAGATAACAGAACAAATTCATTTCCAGGTTAAAACTAAGGTCTCTCACATATAAACATATTTGCTTCAAACATCACATCCTATAATTGGTTGGATCAAGAGCATTTGAATTTTGAAAAGTTTTGAACCTTTCAGAAGCAAGAACAGAGCAAAGCAATATATATACAGGCATCCACATACCCATTTATAGGCATGAATACATATTCAAAACTGATACTTTTCACTCAACCTTTAAACATAATATTTAGATAAGGAAAGTTAAACTTTTTAAATAAAGTTTACTCACAGAAATCTAGAAAAAAAACAGAGGACAGAGCCAAATGGAAAACTGGGCTTGATTTGGAACTGATTTTTGATCAACTTGAATCTTTCCTTGATGCTTGAATTTGTTTGATCTTGATCTAACTGAGTTGAATTTTCTTGATTCAATTTTAGATTGGAAAATTTTGTTGTATAATTATTATTTTTTTAGTTTGCTTTAATTCTTTTGATTCAATTTTTCAGTTTTATTTTGAGAGAATGAAAGAAGATGAAAATACTTTGAATTATATAAAGCCTGGTTAATTCTTTGATATTTGTTTTACATTAAAATTTTAAAAAGAAAACAAAAGTGCCACGTGTTACTTTGCATGCTAGCTCAAGTCACAATTGTTAATTTCATGTATTATAAGGCTTACAAATGTCTTTATAAAAAATTTAAATTATATATGCTATTTATTTTTATATGTGTTTTTATATTATACTTATATTTTTATGTTTAATACTTATATTAAAGAAAGTATGAACCTGATTAAATCCAATTTTAAATATTAATCTTTTTTTAGTGCTTTATGTTTTATTCAATTTTACGTTTAGATTTTTCCATTAATACATTTTCTCTTAACTTATTTGTAAAATCTTTTAAAGAAAATAATATAGAACTACTTATATAATAATAAAAATCAAACATACATAATTTTTAAATCCAATTTACCATAAGACATTTATCTTTGGATTTCAGTCTCAAATTCAAATATAATTTAAATTGACTCATATATATATATATATATATATATATATATGAACAAACACACATTAAATTTGTTTGAAAATAATAATTTTGCAAATTTTAAATAATTATACTAGTAGATTATCCAATAAATATTTAACCAAGTATAAATATTTATCATCGGATTTATTTGTTCAATCTATAAATCAATATTCTATTAATTAACCCAGTTATTTTATCAATTACAGATGTCCAAAAATCCGGGTTATCGCATTCCTCCCCCCTTAGAATCTTTTCGTTCCCGAAAAGGAACAAAGTCAAAATTTTATTAAAATACTTAATATAAGTTACATTACTCTTTTATTCAGAATTTTTTTAAATACTTTAAAATCTATATGTATAGCTTAAATAGTTTTACAAAAATACTTTTTATAACTCGATGTTTCAACGAGTCCATCCTCGTTCTCACAGAAATTCGGTCATACATTGATCAGACATAGAACTGAAAATCTATTAGTACTAAGCAGACCCATTTTCAATACCCAGTGAAAATAGTCGGAAAATATTTTGTTGAAAATATAGAAAACATTTTTGAAAATAGAGGAAATATATTTGGTGAGAATGCTTTGGAAATCATCACCCCCATCCATGGTCGCAGTTAACCCGATGGTTACTTGCCTTCTCGGCAAAACCCATAGATAACTGTAGGCACTCCACGCCCCTCGATTACGACATGGAACCTGCTACAGATCGTAGCTACATCTGGAGTTACGTTGCTATCACAGAAAAAAACTATATAACTATAGGCATCAGCACCCTCGAATTCTGCTGCCAAAAAAAGAAACTTCACCACTCCACTCGACCATAGATCGCAGTCTACCAACGTTAAGTTGCCTTCTCGACAAAATCAAGCGTGGGCCGTTGACACTCACCTCCACAAGATTTCCGCTATGGTCCACAGTAGATCGCAGCGACATCGAGTTACACTATTGTCACAGCATAACCCAAATGCCTCTGTAAGCATCGGCGCCCTCGACTTTCGCTACCCAATGATCCTCAGGAACTTCAGTTTGTCCGGACTTTTTCATAGGATCCACTTTAGAGCCTCCCCCCTTTGAGGCTCAAGGCAGTACCAACCTATGGTACTTCTGAGAAGTTCATTTCAAGGGAGCGCCTTTTTCTTCAGAGCCACTTTCAAAACGCTTCATACTGTACACATATGGTATCTTCCAAATCAACACCTAGTATGAATCCCATATAAATCTCCTTTTCTCAAAATCGATTATCTCAAAATCGATAATTCTCAAACTAGGCTTTTCAAATTTCCAAAATTGATTTTTCCCCAAAAATCAAAAGCCTTTCCAAAATCCATAGGTTCCGAAAACCTTTCCTCAAAATCATGCTCATAAGATCCTTTATATATATATATATATATAACTTTGAAAAATCTTTGGATCATTTCATACTTGTACAAAGTCCCTTTTTATGCAATAAATACTTTCAAAACCTTTTCTTCTGGCTAGAGATTCAACATGGGGAGTTTTATCATATATATTACAAAGATACATAACTTTTTTTTATTCCAAATCAAATATTCAAACTTGATTACTCTATAAAGTCACTTACCATATTACTTACTTCAAAAAGCAAATTTCTACCATAGAAATATCCAATTTCCATTTTATTTCATAATATATTTCAAAAAATATACTTTCCATTTCAAAAACCATTTTGCAGTTCTTATCCACAAATTTTCAATATCAATTTCATTCAAACCCGTACGATGTACTCATATCATCCATACGCTATATCAATCTAATCGCTCACTCGGTCACACAATTTCAATTCCGAACTAGTATCGTCCATCCGACTTCCTAGTACGGACTCAGATCTGGTTTCTTGATCAGAAACTGTCATTCTCCTTGCATAGTCATAACTATGATAGAGAATTCGCAGAACCAATCAAAAATCCATATCCAGGTTCGCCATCGAAAATCGAGTGAAAAATCCCAACTCGGATCGATATATCATCTCGAAATTCTATGCTCAAATCTGGATCAAATCATTATGCGAATAGAATAATATATGTACATCCTACATATTTATCATCATTGATTACTAGCTAAATCAATTCTCCTTGTATTCACCTTCACTTTAATTCTATTCACTTATTCACAATTGCTTCCATTTCCCATTGAGTTATCACTTCAATTATAAATAGTTTGTACCCTGACTAATTTAAATTTAAAAATAGCTTGAAAAAGTTTAAAATAGATAAGTAGTTGAAAAATAATTATTAGTTTGTAAAATAGTTTTAAAATAGTTAAGTAGTTATAAAATAATTGTAAAGTAGTTAGATAATTGTAAAATAGTTGTAAAATAGTAATTAGTTATAAGATAGTTATAAAACAGAAATCAGTTTTTAAAACAATTGTAAAGTGGTTAAATAGTTTAGCTTTAAAAAGAAAGGTTGTATATAGTAAATAGCTTGGAAAAATAGGTTTATATTAAAACAATTTATTTTGAAAATAATCCAGAGTCAGACTGTTCAATTCCCAATCTTCATTCCCATCAATTAATTTTAAATTTCCGCTTTCATTTAAATTGACTTAATCCAATTTTAAATAACTTCAATTTCCATTAAAATTGATTTAGCCCCAATTCAAGTTTAATTAACCTCAATTTCTTTCCAAATTCAAATCAAATTCCATTTAAATTTGAAACTATTCAACTATAATCACAATTCCAAATTATTCAAATCAAATTTCAATTTGAACTAATTTCAAGTTCAATTCCAATTTAAATCATCTCGAATTATATAAATTCGAGTTGAATTATAAATTTTGCTTTAACCAAATTAACCATTATTTTTAAATCAAAAATCTAAATCTTTAAAAACTTTAATTCTAAGTCCAATTTTCAAAATTCCATTTTAAATTATCTTTACTTAACTTATTTCAAAGTTCAAATGAGAATCCAAAAACAATTTAATCTTCAAATTTTAATTTATTATCAATTCTTAATTTCAAAATCAATTCTCAGTTTCATAGATTATTTATAACAATAGAATGATATCATCCAAATTTATCCAAATAACAATTAACAACATCCATTTTCAATTTCCAGATCTCAAACCCATTTGAGATCTTCTATATCTCTCTTCTAAATCAATTCATTTAACTTCCCTAAGTTAAATCTCAATTTCATCTTGAAATTTCCAAATCAGGTTGTTCATTCAAACTTATTTAACTTCCTTTTTGTTTAATCCTGTTAACCTTACTCAAATTTGAATTCTCCATTTCAAATTTCAAATTTCTATCACTTAAAAGTTCAAAAACTAGTTTTACTTTGGGTTTTTACATCACACTTTAGGAAAAATCAAAACTCATCACTTTAGAGTTTATTTCAAATCATCTTTGATATTATGTATATCCACACATATATACATATTTACTACTTGGCCCATCAAGCCAAATTTTAAAATTTAAACCACTTTTGGTTTTAATTCAAAACAATTTTGTTTAAAGCTTTCAAACAACTCTTATTTTAAAATAAGATCACATTCAAAATATTATGAATAATACTATTTATTATTATCTCTTAACATTTTGAAAACAATTTCAAATGTTTCTAGACTTAGAATTCAAAACTTCATAATTTAAAACCCACTTCAATTTACAAGTCACACTTATCTAAAAGTTTACTTCCTTAACAAATTTCATCTTACTTTATCAATGTTTACTGGAAAGCAAACATCTCATTATTAAACATAATAACCAATTTATTTTCTGGTTTGAAACCAATTCTAATTCATCTTATTTATATAGTTCATTCTATTCAATTCCTATTTTTATATATACATATATATATATCATTTAATTCTTATCCAATTTCAATATCCAACAACAATTTACTGCTTTATATATAATATATAAGCTTTTATAAAAATCATTCATTAAAACCATTTTTAAAACCTTTATATAGGAAAATAAGAAGTACGCTCTCATATATATATATATACACTCTACTCATCTTAGGGCACCACTGACCCTATCCTTAATGAGTAAACCCACCAGAGCCAAGGTTCTCGCTTAACCTTCTGCTATGATACCAAAATTTAACGACCCATAATTTTCGATTCCGAAAATTCCAGATAGTTAGGGAAAAGAAGAAAAGAGATAGAAGAAGAAATAGAAACACCAAACACATAGATTCTCACATTCACAATGGATCAAAATATAATATCAAATAAAATAGCAGTTATACAAAGGAAAACTATATTAGTTAATTTACTTCAATACATCAGAGTTACAACATTTATACAAACATTGAACAGTTGAAATCAACATGTCCCAGATAAACTACAATATCACAGCAGAATACACTCCATACGTTCCTGACATCCAGCTCGCCTCCTAAGCTCCAGAACATCTTTACTTGGAAATCTGTAATACTCGGTCTGATCTGACATTACAACAAAGTAACATCCGGGTCAAGCTAGAAACCAGCGTGAGTAAACCCATCTAACATGAAAATACTAATGCAATATAGTTATTTAAAAACTCGAGGTAACTTGTACTTACTGTGAGAAATGCGGATTACGGATCTTAAGGTTAGATTTAACAGCAGAGGGGGGGTGAATAGTGTTTTAAGGAATTACTAAATCTTTTTGAGTTTGTATTAGTTTGAACACAAATGTATGCAATATTCAAACACAGATGCAGAAATAAAGTAAAAGCAATAAAGGAAAGAACATACCAGATTTTATACTGGTTCGGAGTTACCCTACATCCAGTCCCGCACACAAGTACGGATTTCCTTTCATAATCAATTTTTACAATTACACCCTCGATTTCAAGGCCACGAGGTACACCGCTCCAGATTCACAATCCTCTGGATAGAGATACTTGATTTTACGGGCAACAAGTTCACCCAATTGATTTCACAGGCTACAATCACACCTTTTCTTACTTGATTGATTTCACAGGTTACAATCACACCTTTTCTCACTCAATTAATTACAAAGAAGCCTATATCTCTGAATAACACTGAGATCTTATTGAGATAGTGATAGAGAATCAAATTAGAGATGATCTAGTTAGATTCAATGGTGATTACGGCAGAGTAATGGTAAAAATATATGTTAAGAAATGTGGAAGAAGATGAGGAGTGAAATCAGAGAAAATATGTATACAAATTCTTTTAAAACTTCCCCTATTTATAGTAGAATAACAACCATGTATATTCGTGACAGAATATGACGAATAGACACTTCCTTTGAAATTTAAATTTTTGAAATAAACTGCCACCTTGTCAACAAGGGTATGTTGGGGTTGTCAATATGCCTATGGTATTTTTGGTAATTTATTTTTCTTTGAAAATAACTTCTATCTTGTATTAAAACTATTTTAAACTTTATAAATATACTTAACTATAGTTAAAATACATAAATAAGTATAGAGAATAATATTTTGGTATATATAAAATTTTACTATAATTTTATATTTAAATCTAAGTATAAATATTAAAAGTTAAATATATTATAATTAAAAGATAGTTTAAAACCAAGGATAATTTGATTTTGAAGATAAAGATTTTTTCTTAGGCTAAAAGTATTTTAAAACCAGCATAGATTTTTTTGATTCATTTAAGAGGAAGATTTTGAAATCATTTTTAAAAAAAAATATAATTTTGTAAAAACATTTGAATAAAAATTAGTGGATACAAAACAATGTTCCACTAGATTTTTCGTAGGTTCCGTCCTACTTAGGGTTCCATCCCTTTAACGAGCTCGAAGTGGATCCCATTCCACGAATAAATTGGATTTTAAGATGCCAGTGCTTTTCTAGGAGTTTTAACAAAATTCCTAATTAAATTACTTATATTGAAATCTTGAACTCTTGATAATCTTGATATTCATGAGTCTTCAATCTTGATATCTTCAGTCTTGAATCTCTATACTGTACAATCTTCATTCTTGGTACCTGCATGGCTAAATACGTATATATCTAAACTATAATGTTAGTATTTATATTTTATAATCTTATTCTAAGATTGTTGTCATCAAAACCATCTTCTCAGGGACTAACAATCTCTCCCTTTTTTATGATGACATCCTTTGTTTATAAAATATTACTCTATCATAATAACTCCCCCTAAAACTAATAACTCCCCTTAATCTATGCCTAACTATCCTATTTTATACTTCTCCCCCTTTGTCATCAACAAACTAACTCCAAACTATATTACTCCCCTTAATCTAGTACTATATGACATGTGATTATAATGATAGTGTTATCATAAATAGTCAACACTTAATTCTAAAACTAAAACTTAGTCCTTAATAATTAACTATCCTAACTAAGAATCCATATATGATAATACTTATAATAGTGTAATGTGAGAATTCAAACATAAGAACACAAATCATTTATTAATTATATATTGTTATATTTACATTTGCGTAGGAAGACATAAGTAAGATCATATAATGAAAAGAAAGAGAGAAAAGAAACTAATGTGTATTTATACATATTATGTTTTTCACACCAATTATCAATCCACAACAAAACAAATCAAATCAATCCAAGCAATCAATTCAAATCAAACAAAGAAATCAAATAAAATCAAACATTACAAGGAACTTCCACCCATCTTTCTTCTCCAAATATTGGGTCTGCTTTAATGGCATCCCAGTTTTCATTTTCATTGGTGAGAGAGATTGGAGGATGTGCTTCATTATCATCTTTGTGAAGGGAGGAAGTCATCCACCGTATCATATCGAAATGCTTTTCTTGCTCCTTGATCATCTGCATTTGACTCAACTCTAAGTGTCGCTGATTACGAATATGAAAGAGAGAATATTTTTGAAAGAGTTAAGGGTTTCTTCAAGATTCTCGGTCAAACTATGAATTGAATTGGCCATATTTGAGTTTGCAAGAAGAAATATAGATGAAGTAGATAAGAAATGATTTTGAGTGATGAATTCTGGAAGAAATATGTATTTATAGGTGTATAAATTCGTTTGAAATGAATAGACACAAGGTGGTTATTAAAATTTCAAATTTAAAATGAAAAGTCAATTTCGACCAGTACTTGTCGACAGGGTCTGGGGGGGTTGTCGACAGGGGTCAGTTAATTTTGATGACACATTTTGATTTTGTGAATAATTGTGTGTGTGTGTATTTTTATAATATGCTAACATTTATTCTGAAGACAGGATAAGCTAGATAACAGAAAAGTAATTCAATTTCATTTCATAATAGAATGATACAATTATTAAACATTAAGAACTACACGAACATTCAAATCAAAACAAACTAAAACTAATACAACATGACATGAAAATGTAGAACTAGTTAGAGGATGACGAAGATGAAGATAATCCAAGCTTCTTGCTGACTTTGGAGGAAAACTTGTTCATCTTGGATGACATTTTATCCAATTTCTAACTAACGGATCGTTTAAGTGTCTATTGATTCTCAACAATGATCTTTTGATTTTTGAGTAAGGTTTTGTTGGTCGGATTAGAGGGATAGTCAATACTTTCCAAGGATGTTTCACTTTCTTCTTCTTCTTCTTCTTCTATTTCCATTTCATCCCCTTCTTCTTCTATTTCCATTTCATCCCCTTCTTTTTCTTCTTCCTCCTCTTCCATCTCTTCATTAGCCAAACGCTCTTCCTTTTTGGAAAGTGTAACATCCCGGAATTTCGTTAAATTAAAATCGTTGAATTATTAGAACTTTTAAATTTAAATTGAGAATTTCAAAGGAAATGAAATATTGTAATAAAATCACATAGTTATTAAATGTTAATAACTAAAAACAACCTTTTAACAAAGTAAAATGAGAAATTGTTTTAAAACCATTAAATGAAATATGGGCTATAAATTTAAATATAGATAGTTGAGTTTTTAATAAAAATAAAATTGTTAAAGTAAGTTATGATAAAATTATAAAATTTAAATCACAATAATTTTTTGAGAGAAATGTGTGATCCTCTAAAAAAGAGGAGAGCACACATGGAATACTATATATATAACAAAAAATAAGGAGCTGCCAACATGCCTGACCGGTGGCCTGACTAAAAAACAAGAAAAAGAAAAGGAAAAGATACCCCTCAAATGAGCTCCGGCAAAGCCACCACCCATTACACCCTAATACAGAGCTCCGGCAAGGCCACCGCCCAATACTAGAGTGTTAGAGGTATCAAAAAACTCAATCTCTCGTGAGGAAAGATCCAAAGAGAAGAACTCCAACCGGAGGACCAAAATGAAGAGCTCCACAAAGAAGACCAAGAGAAACCAAAGAGAAAAGCCAAATGCAATCCAAATCCCAGAGAAGAGCTATCCTCAAAACCTGAAAAAAGCTGAATGCTCTCCTGCAAATTAGATAAGAGAAAAACCAGCAACCAACCTAAACCATACCTGGAACAAAACTAGGAAATCTAGTTAGAATGAATCACATATATGTATATAAATAGAATTTATATACATATATGTGAGAATAATAATAAAAAAACAAAGAGAGAAAAAAAGCAAGGATAACCTAGAAATAAAATAAACAAAACTAAAAAACGAAAAGGAAAAAAGAGGTAATATAATAAAGAGAAGAAAACACAAAACAAGAAACAAAATTATGGGCCTAATATAGAAAGAGAATTATGATCCATCATGTGAACATGATTTAAATCAGAATATGGAATAATAGAAGAATTATTAGAAACAGAATTATTGATACTTAGTTTGAATATGTTAATATTATTTCTGACCTTGTAAAGATAATCCTTAAAGCAATTATTTTTGGCTAATTTATATTTGGGATTAGAAATCCAATTTAAGCAGAAATTTGAAATTAAAATAATTAAATTATTCTTATGTTGATATTTATTATTAAAAATTCTTTGATTTCTTTCAAACTAAATGTACCAACAAGAAATAGTGAATAAAGAATCAAGCAAGTATCTAAAATCCATATTGAACATAAATCTAAAAGAGTTCCAGTAGAAGAAACAATCAGAAACTCTTGAACTAATGTAAAACTCAAAAATATTAAGGGTCTTTATAAGAATAAAATGAGTATCCATACATTCGTAGTAAATATGATTAATATCTTTAGAGAATGAGTTGCAAAATAAACATTTATTATCAATACTAATATTTTTCTTTTTTAAAAATTCAATAGTGTTTAACTTACCATCAATGATGAGACACATATGAATCTTAGATTTAGGAGGGGTATTTGACTTCCAAATGAATTTAAAACAATTGACTGAAACCCCCGAGAAGTTGATAAATTTGTAAAAGGAATTAGAAGAATATTTCTTGCTCTTATCCCACTCCCAACTAATAAAGTCATTATCATTGCCAATGTTATAAAGGTTAAGTTTAGCATAAAGCAAGAAAAGATGTCTAAGGGTAGGGCCTACTAAAATACAATTAAAATTGAAAGTCTAAGGAGGGTCACTCTAAGAGTTGAAAACATCCGAAATTAACGCAAATTTAAAGTTACAAATATCATATAAATCTTTGAACTCATTCTTAAGAGGAGTAGAAGAAATCCAACTATCATGCCAAAAGATGTATTATTACCAGAATGAACAATAATATTAATAACTAATTTGAAAATATCACTACATTTTAAGATCGATTTCCAAAAATAAGAAAGATTACTAAAAACAGAAGGACTAATTTGACAGAGATTATAACTACCATTGTAATAATATTTAGATATAATCTCCTTCCAAATGGCATTGTCACTAGTATCTCTGAATTTCCATAACCATTTACCAAGAAGAGACAGATTCATATTATGTAAATTAATGACTCCTAAACCACCCTCTTTTTTAGATTTACAGACAGTATCCCAATTAACTAAACATTTAATGCTACTGTTAGGATTATCTCCACTCCAAAGGAAATCCCTTCTAATTTTATCTATTTTATCTATCACCCAATCAGGAAAAAGGTGCATAGACATCCAATAGATAGGGAGTGCTGATAAGACAGAATTGATCAAAACCAGTCTACCAGCTCTAGATAAGAATCTCACATTCCAATTATTAAACCTATTTTAATTTTATCAATAATAATTAACCAATCATCGTGTTTAAGTTTCGAAGGTCTGATAACAAAGCCAAGATAGTCGAATGGAAAACTCATAGTTTTACAATTCAAAGTTTTAGCAACTAAATTTTCTACATTATCAAAATCATTTAAAACTAAAACAGAACTAACATTTAGCTAAATAACTAAAACAAGTTTGCAAGAAAATATACAAGCCAGGCCTATATAAATAGTCATATAAATAAGAAAATGAAACAAAATAACACTTAGCAAAAAATTAAAACAACAAGTTGCAAAAAGAATATACAAACCAGGGAAATAAAATATGCAAGCCTTAACACAAAAATAAAACAAATCAATGAAACATGATGTTGTACTTATAAAAACATAAAGCATGAAACATGGCATGCTGTAGATTTACAAAGTAACATGCTTCATTCAATGCTTGTATTAAATGCTTACTCTTCAGCCTCCCTTGAAGAAAGGAGGAAAGCATGTGAAGTACAAAAGCCCGTATAAAGCCACTATGAAAAATAATGTTTCAGTACTTTGCTTAAACTTGCCTACCTCCCTTACTTTGTATACTTCTATATATATCAACCTATGCATCATTTCGTTCAAAACCTTTTGCTGAGAACAGAAAAAATATAAACGTCACTACACTTTACAAACTACAATCCATTCAAGAAAAGAAAAGGAAAGAAAAGAAGATCATCACATTTCTATTCAAAGTTGAAGACAAATTGCTGAAAGAGAAAAGAAAAAAAACAGAGAGGATCAATTTGCAGTTTTTAAACGAACATAGTTACTGATCGTCCAAATATCAAAGGTGAGTAAACATCAACTTTAAAACTTTATGTTAACCGTAATATAGTTTATTGATTTTACATAGTAGTGTTTGTGTTTTATTTTTGAAATACATTCTGCATATATAGGTTGCTCTGCATTTTTATCTTCTCTGTATTGATCACAGAAGTTGATCATTGATTCAAAAAATTTAATTTATTACATTGGATTTTTGTTAAATATTGAATTCTTCAATCAAACTAGGAGTAAATCTGTAATTAAGTTTTTTTAAAACCTGTTTCAACATTATTAGAAGAAAGTTACCACTGTCACTTTGACTTACAGTGAACATACAATATTTTGATAAATTCGATTGTTGAAAAAAAATTCAAGTTTAAAATCTGAATCTATAACTAAATTCATGATTTTTAAAACAAAAATGAAGAATTTTAGATTAGTATTTAAAGAGCAATTTGCATGTGAATAAAAAATTGAATTTTTACCAGTTTCTTGTAAGTGAATCAATTTAAATTGCTGAAAATTGAGTTGAAGCAAGTATAACAATTCACGATGTTGGGAAAAATGAAAATTAATTTTTCTATTGCGTGAAATTTGAATACGAGAGCAATTTAGGGTTTGGTTTTCAAGTTTAGGCGTGTCTGTAACATGATGAATGCGACTCCTATGCGTGACCGAGTGTCACGAGGCTCTGGTGGAAGGTTGCTGGGTGGGTTATAGAGGTATGGGCGGAGTTCCATCACTTCCGGTGGTCAGTGTTGATGGGGACGGAGCGTTTCTCGTGGTGAGGTCAGGTAGCAGTTTTGACAAAAAGGCAAGAATTCGTTCTCGAGTTTTTAGTGTAGAATCGAGCTTCGTTTTCGAATAAGGGGATGAAGCACGACTTGTTGGTGATCGCGATGGCCACCGGAGTGGCGCCGCGATGATATGCACGTGCACAATCTCGTTCCTGTGTCAGGGGTTCACAGTTCGTAACACGTGGAACTCGGAGCAAAATTCTCGAGCGAATGGAGTTTCGTTTTACTCGGGTTTCGTTGAAAAAAATTGGGAAGAAACTTGCGTACGCGAGTATACCCTCTGCTATTTTAACTCAGTTTAAATTTAAACTTAGTGAAAGAAAAAAAAGAGAGGAGAAACAGGTAGGAAGAAGATAAGGAAGTGTGGGGGGGGGGGGGGAGAAGAAGCGTGACTCGGTGGAACCCTGTTTCACTCGGGTGTGTTGATAATGTGCTAAGCCCAAACAAATCTTCAAGCTAAAGATGTTAAGAAATTTTGTGTTTTCAATGTAAACAATGTAGAATTTGTTAAGTTAAATTATTTAACAAATGTTTTAGAATTTGTTAATTCTTTAATTAAGTAAAGAAAGTTTAAAATAAAATTTAATTAACCCTTTAATTAAATGATTAAATTTTAAAACAAGAATTTAAAATTAATTTACATCAAAATTCCAATGTAACACTAAATTAATTTTTAAAGTATAAAGCAGATTTTCAAATGAAAATTAAGGTAAACAATTTTTATTAATAGTTTTGAAAAGGAATTTAGAATGATTTAAAATTTGTAATTAAAATTGATTTAATAAACAACTAAGTACTCAAATAAATTTATAATTAAGAATTTGTTGATTTGATAGAGTAAGTTAATTAATTTAATTGGCAGTTAATTAAAATAATTAATTAAGAAATAAAAATCAATGTATCAAGATGATGAAGATTAATTTATTTATCATAAAAAAATAATAAATCATCGATTTAAAATAATCAAATAAAATAATAATTATATGGTTAATTTATTAAATCCCATTCACTTTGATTGGTAAACAATTAACTATTGTTATGCACTAGATTGATATTTCTGCTTTGTTGTAATACTATGTGATGCACGGTGATCGTGATTTGTTCTGTATTGATGTGAAAACCCTGCTGCCCGTAAAACAACATTTAAACTTCGATGCGACAGGGAATCGGATTTCAGTTTGTTATCCGAAACCCACATCGAACCTGTGAATATTTGTGAATGACATCCACACGTTTTAAAATTTGACACTCACTATTCGGTTTAGCCGGGAAAGGACCTTTGTGTCGTATAACCCATTCTGATTATGTGATACGACGTTATGGATAGCATTTGAAGACCGGGTATTTGCGAGAGCGATTGGATGACCTGTCGAATGACTCTGCACCGAGTTGCTCCGGTATAGAGTTCTCCATATGTGATGGGGAATCCGATCGGGATTGTGGCTATCCGGATTGCAAGGACTTCTTTGTAAGTGCCTTCGGTTCTGTTCGAACCCAAAACAGACTTGTATGGATTGTGTGTATGACATTACAAATTGTGATATAAAGCAGATTTCTTTCAAATACATTTCTGTTGGTGGCGGAGAATTTATTCTCTTAGCTTAACACCCTTCTCTGAGACATACGATCTCAGAGGTTATGTAGTTGAAGGTTATCAGCAATATATCCCAATTTGGTAATGTGGCATGCTGGGTGACGCTGATCATTTGTTGATCAAGGCGTGGCTTTTGTGAAAAGCGTAGCTTTGTGAACGAGACTTCGTCGAGCCTCACACCCCGGAATGGTCGAAACAGGAAAGATGCAGCAAGGTTATTGGGGGTAGCACCCCGTAGGGTATGTGCATTTCCTTCTGGATAGAAGTGGTATCATGGTATGGAGCCCAAATACTTAACTTATGTTGATATCGCAGATATATATATGTATTACTTTGTGATTTGTTGCTGGGGCCCCGGTTAAAGGTTGATTACAACCGGGAAATGGCATACTCGTGTCAGTAGTTACCCAGTTAGGGGTAACCCGGCCTTGTGTTGGCAGAGATCCGGTTTGGTTCTCGGGAACGTCCTTCCAGAGGCGTTCTTATGTGGCAATGGGAAGTTCTTTGGCCTGACCATCTGTTGGAAATCCAATTCCCAATACGAAACCCTGTACGGTTTTAGTTGTAAAACCTGCCATGCAGCGTGGCGGTAACCTGCCACAAAACATGGTAGCTATAGTAGGCATACGATAATGGTCGTATGTTGGCTAAGATTAATATTCTATTTTCGAAATGATTTATATCACTATGCACTAGAAATATTATCAAAGAATTTCTTTCCTCGTACCAAGCATATTTAACCATCATAAGTAGAAATCTCCTCCAATTCTGCGTTTGCATTGTGTGTGTGGCAGGAGGTCTTATGGCAGTTCCATTTTTAAAAGCATTCCGAAAATTCTTCTATAAATCTAGTTTCTTTAAAAGTAACTGTTGTTTTTGTTTACTCATACCAGTCCCATGACTGATCCGGAGTTTATAGTTTTCTTTCTTAAACTCTGGGTGCCCATTATTTCCACACGGGCAGCCTAGCAGCAGGTTTCTGTATTTTGGAGTAGCAGTATTTTGGAGCTCTTATCTAGGAGATGTACTTGGGAGCTTTTGGAGATTTCAGGTGTTAGCTTTTGGGAGTTTGTTATCACCTCTCTCATTTGAGGACTTTTGGATATATGATCACTGTTATATTAATCATGATGTTGTATTTGGAGTTGTGGTGTATGTATGTATTATATACTCTGTTGTAGTATGGATATTATGTTGATGTTGTAACTGTGATGATATTTATGATATTGATTCTGTTCCGCTGTTTTATATTCATCTAATTGTTGTTATAAGCTCCTGCGATGCGAATTTGATGTCGTTTATCGGACATCGAGTTTGGGTCGTCACAAGTGGTATCAGAGCTGTTGGTTGAGTAAGAATTTTAGCTACGGAGTATGACACATTAGATGGCTCATTAGAGATAGGGTGAAGTATACCCTAGAATGAGTATAACCGGGACTGAAACTCTAAATTTATTAGTTTATTTCTTTTACTGCTGATATTCCTTAAGATATTTTGTTCGTGTATTTAAATCAATTTTCTTACTAATTTCAGATAGTAAGAAATGAGAGGACGGAGGGGAAGAGTTAGGGGTCAAGGAGGTGCCACAGCACTGATCAAGGTCCCCCAACGGCAGTAGCGGCAGCTCAGCAACAGCCGAATCTGGCTGATTTACATAAAAGTTTCTCGAGACTTGGTGGTAAGCCGTTCAACGGCAAAGAGTCGATTGTTGAGGCTCAAGCCTGGATACGATCGTGTGAGAAAATCTTCAAAGGGCTAAAATTGGAGGACGATATAGAAGCGACTCATAGCTTCTTGGCAACTGCAAGATGAAGCTTCAGCTTGGTGGAGACAGTCACGGTAGATAAACTAGAAGATGACTTTTCATGGGAAAATTTCAAAGAAGTGTTCGAGAAGCGATATTTGCCATCAGCCGGGATTTCTCGAATGTATCAAGAATTCATGGACCTGAAGCAGGGAAGTTTATCATTTGAAGAGTATATGAACAGATTTAATGAATTGTCTCGTTTTGGTCCCGAATTGGTGAATACGCCTTTAAAGAAGAACGAAAGATTCATTCGCGGGATGAATAAAAAATTTCATGAAAGAATGACGGGCCACATTAAGGAATCTTTTTCAGATTTAGTTGATATGGGTTACAGATACGCTACCTTTGATGTGCAAGAAGCCTCGGAAGAGAAAGGAAATTCAGGTAATCAAAATTGGAAAAAGCGGAAATTTGGAGGCAAGAAACCTTAGCAAGGCAACGAGAAGAAGAAGAGCATTCAGGGAAGCGCGACAGAAAATGTCACTTGTTACAACTGCAAAGAGAAGGGCCATTATTCAAATAACTGCCCAAAACCGAAGAAGCAAGCTAAAGAATGTTACAATTGTCATAAGCCGGGACATATTGTTAAAGATTGCCCAGTAATGAAGCCAGCGCAGGTGGCAAAAGTTTATACGATAAAGAAGGACCTCTCATCTTCAAAAGCTGATAAAGGGAAAAGTGTTTTGGAAGGTAAACTTACTATTTATAATAGAACTGTTAGAGTTTTATTTGACATAGAAGCTTCACATAGCTTTATCTCTCAACAAACCGTAAATGAATTAGGACTTAAAACTAAATTTGTTGACGATCCTATTTGCGTGAAAAATCCGGTTGGAGGTCCCGCAAATCTTTGTTCATATTGTAAGAGAGTTCCTATTTCATATGCTGGCTATCAATTTCCTATCAACCTTTTTGTCCTCGAATTTAATGAATTTGAAATCTTACTCGGTATGAACTGGTTATCGAGATACGAAACTATATTGGATTGTAATAATCGGACAGTTTTAGTCCAAACGAACCTTGGAAATTTTATTGAAATCTCTTGTGAGGATCCAAGTCCAAGGAGAGATAGATTGATGTATACCTTGGGATATCTTGAACCCACTTTGCAATCTATACCTGCTGTTCGGGATTTTTTCGACGTATTTGAAGAAGTGAAATCTTTACCTCCTCACCGAGAAATAGAATTCCGAATTGACCTTGTACCCAATGCTCATCCTGTTGTTCACGCAAGTCACAGGATGGCACCCAGGGAAAAGATTGAATTGGTTCATCAAACTGATGAACTACGAGCAAAAGGATTAATTCGACCCAGTGTTTCTGAATGGGGATCAGCCGTCGTATCCAAGTCATACGGATCTTTGAGATTGTGTGTAGATTACCGCGATCTCAATAAGCAGACTCTCAAGAATAAATTTCCACTGCCCAGAATTGATGATCTATTCGATCAGTTGCACGGCGCTCGTTTCTTTTCAAAGATGGATCTAGCCCAAGGATTCCATCAACTACGAATTGCCGAAGATTGTGTAAATTTGACCGCTTTCAGAGGCCCTGATATGTTCTAAGAATGGCTAGTTATGCCTTTCGGGCTAACCAATGCTCCAGCATACTTCGTAGATCTTATGACTCGTGTGTTTCGGGAAGTTTTGAATAAATTTGTGCTCGTATTCATTGATGATATTTTGATCTATTCTAAGAATAAAGAAGACATGTCGAACATCTTAAAATTGTATTGGAAATATTGAGGAGAAATGTTCTATATGCAAAATTTTCCGAATGCCACTTCTAGGTCAATGAAATCAAATTCCTTGGCTATATTGTAAATGAAGATGGAATTTCGGTAGATTCTAGAAAAATTTCCGCTATCCTTGATTGGAAACAACCCACTACTCCAAAAGAAGTTCGAAGCTTTTTGGGCTTAGCAGGCTATTACCGGAAATTCGTTCAAGATTTTCTAAGTTGGCTAGTCCGCTGACTAAGCTAACAATGAAAAATGCAAAGTTCATCTGGACTTCAGAATGTGAAGAAGTTTTTCAGGAGTTGAAAAAGAGATTGACCACTGCTCCTGTTCTCACTATTGTTAACGGGAACCAAGGCTTATCTGTCTATACTGATGCATGTGGTGAAGGGGTAGGTGCAGTATTAATGCAAAATGGAAAGGTAGTTGCATACGCGAGTAGACAATTACGTCCACACGAGAAAAACTACCCGACGCACGATTTGGAACTTTTGGCTGTTGTTTTCGCCTTAAAAATCTGGCGACATTATCTTCTGGGTAAGAATCTTTTCATCTTTCTTAAAACAATTTATGAACTTAACTAAAGAAATATACTTAAAAAATTCTCTTTGTTTTAGGTGAAAAATTCGAATTATTCACCGACCATAAATCTTTGAAATATCTTTTCTCCCAGAAGGATCTAAATTTGCGACAACAACGTTGGTTGGAATTTCTGGCATCGTATGACCTGGATATTCTATATATGCCGGGGAAGGCCAATGTGGTTGCTGATGCTTTGAGCAGAAGACATGCTGTTCTCGCATATCTTGTAATCACTCATACTCTTCTTAAGAAGATCGCGAGCAAGCAAGCTGAAGACAAGTTTCTTCGAGAAATGCGTAGAAGAATAGATCGAGGAGAGGATACTACTTTTGAGATAGATAATAGAGAAGTTATAAGGATGAAGGGCAGAATTTGTGTCCCTGACATCCCATAACTGAAACGTGAAGTATTGGACGAATGCCACAAGTCCAAACTCAGCATCCATCCAGGAGTCAACAAAATGTATCGAGATATTAAAAGAACATTCTGGTGGAAAACGATGAGGAGAGACATATCTATTTATGTAAGTCGCTGTGCTACTTGTCAGCAAATTAAAAGCGACCAAATGAAAGTGGCCGGTTTACTTCAACCTTTGGAAGTACCGAAATGGAAGTCGGATCAGGTATCGATGAATTTCATCGATGGATTGCCACGAACCAAGAAAGGCAATGAAGCGATTTGGGTTATTGTGGATCGTCTAACCAAATCTGCTCACTTCATTCCAGTTAAATCCACTCGGACTGCGGCAAGCTTGGCAGGTATATATATAAAGGAAATTGTTCTCCTCCATGGTATTCCCAGCAGTATAGTAAGTGATCGTGATCCGATCTTCACTAGTAGATTTTCAGAAGAATTCCAGGACGCATTGGGAACGAAATTAAATTTCAGCACTGCTTATCACCCACAATCTGATGGGCAGACCGAGAGGGTCAATCGAATTCTAGAAGACCTAATGCGTGCTTGCGTTCATGATTTTGGTGGTTCTTGGGAGGACCATTTGCATCTAGTTGAATTCTCATATAATAACAGTTATCAGGCCAGTATAAAAATGGCTCCTGTCGAAGCTTTATATGGTCGTCCGTGTCGATCACCTACATGCTGGATCGAATCAGGTGATAGACTTGTTCTTGGACCGGATATGATAAAAGAAGCCACTGAGAAGGTAGATTTTATTCGAAAGAAGTTATTAACTGCCCAAAGCCGTCAAAAGAGCTATTATGATCGACGAAGAAGAAATTTGGAATTTCAAGATGGAGATTCTGTATTTCTGAAAGTATCTCCGATGCGGGGAGTATTGAGATTCGGGAAATCTGGAAAACTAGCACCGCGTTATATTGGTCCTTTTCCTATTCTGGAAAGGATTGGTCCTCTAGCATATCGAGTGCAGTTACCCAGCTGGTTGTCTGGCGTACATGATGTGTTCCACATTTCTAAATCTTTGAAAATATGTGCACAATCCAGAAGATATTATTGAAGAAGCTGCTCAGCAGGATCTAGAGATCACTCCTAACTTGGCAGTTAAAAGAGAGCCGATAAAGATAGTAGATCGTGACGAGAAGCGATTAAGAAACAAGATTGTGAAGCTGGTCAAAGTTCAATGGAGTGGCGATCCAAAGGACTGTACTTGGGAGACTGAAGATAATATGAAGAAATCATATCCCAATTGCAAAATAGACATTTCAGCTTAATCTGTAAGTCATTTCTTTATTTTCTGAATTCGTATATTTTTTGTTTGCATTTCTCTCTCTTTCAATTTCGAGGATGAAATTTTCTTAAGGAGGGGATATTGTAACATCCCGGAATTTCGTTAAATTAAAATCGTTGAATTATTAGAACTTTTAAATTTAAATTGAGAATTTCAAAGGAAATGAAATATTGTAATAAAATCACATAGTTATTGAATGTTAATAACTAAAAACAACTTTTTAGCAAAGTAAAATGATAAATTGTTTTAAAACCATTAAATGTAATATGGGTTATAAAATTAAATATAGATAGTTGAGTTTTTAATAAAAATAAAATTGTTAAAGTAAGTTATGATAAAATTATAAAATTTAAGTAACAATAATTGCAATCTAACATTTAGCTAAATAACTAAAACAAGTTTGCAAGAAAATATACAAGCCAGGCCTATATAAATAGTCATATAAATAAGAAAATGAAACAAAATAACACTTAGCAAAAGATTAAAACAACAAGTTGCAAAAAGAATATACAAACTAGGGAAATAAAATATGCAAGCCTTAACATAAAAATAAAACAAATCAATGAAACATGATTTTGTACTTATAAAAACATAAAGCATGAAACACGGCATGCTGTAGATTTACAAAGTAACATGCTTCATTTAATGCTTGTATTAAATGCTTACTCTTCAGCCTCCCTTGAAGAAAGGAGGAAAGCATGTGAAGTACAAAAGCCTGTATAAAGCCACTATGCAAAATAATGTTTCAGTACTTTGCTTAAACTTGCCTACCTCCCTTACTTTGTATACTTCTATATATATCAACCTATGCATCATTTCGTTCAAAACCTTTGGCTGAGAACAGAAAAAATATAAACGTCACTACACTTTACAAACTCAAATCCATTCAAGAAAAGAAAAGGAAAGAAAAGAAGATCATCACATTTCTATTCAAAGTTGAAGACAAATTGCTGAAAGAGAAAAGAAAAAAAACCAGAGAGGATCAATTTGCAGTTTTTAAACCAATATAGTTACTGATCGTCCAAATTTCAAAGGTGAGTAAACATCAACTTTAAAACTTTATGTTAACCGTAATATAGTTTATTGATTTTACATAGTAGTGTTTGTGTTTTATTTTTGAAATACATTTTGCATATATAGGTTGCTCTGCATTTTTATCTTTTCTGTATTGATCACAGAAGTTGATCATTGATTCAAAAAATTTAATTTATTACATTGGATTTCTGTTAAGTATTGAATTCTTCAATCAAACCAGGAGTAAATCTGTAATTAAGTTTTTTTTAAAACCTGTTTCAACATTATTAGAAGAAAGTTACCACTGTCACTTTGATTTACATTGAACATACAATATTTTGATAAATTCGATTGTTGAAAAATAATAATTCAAGTTTAAAATCTGAACCTATACTTAAATTCATGATTTTTAAAACAAAAATGAAGAATTTTAGATTAGTATTTAAAGAGCAATTTTCATTTGAATAAAAAATTGAATTTTTACCAGTATCTTGTAAGTGAATCAATTTAAATTGCTGAAAATTGAGTTGAAGCAAGTATAACCATTCATGATGTTGGGAAAAATGTAAATTAATTTTTCTATTGCGTGAAATTTGAATACGAGAGCAATTTAGGGTTTGGTTTTCAAGTTTAGTCATGTCTGTAACATGATGAATGCGACTCCTATGCATGACCGAGTGTCACGAGGCTCTGGTGGAAGGTTGCTGGGTGGGTTGTCGAGGTATGGGCGGAGTTCCATCACTTCCGGTGGTCAGTGTTGATTGGGGCGGAGCGTTTCTCGTGGTGAGGTCAGGTAGCAGTTTCAACAAAAAGGCAAGAATTCGTTCTCGAGTTTTTAGTGTAGAATCGAGCTTCGTTTTCGAATAAGGGGATGAAGCACGACTTGTTGGCGATCGCGATGGCCACCGGAGTGGCGCCGCGATGATGTGCACGTGCATAATCTCGTTCCTGTGTCAGGGGGTCGCAGTTCGTAACGCGTGGAACTCGGAGCAAAATTCTCGAGCGAATGGAGTTTCGTTTTACTCGGGTTTCGTTGAAAGAAATTGGGAAGAAACTCGCATACGCGAGTATACCTTCTGCTATTTTAACTCAGTTTAAATTTAAACTTACTGAAAGAAAAAAAAGAGAGAAGAGAAACAAGTAGGAAGAAGATAAGGAAGTGTAGGGGGGAGAAGAAGCAAGACTCGGTGGAACCCTGTTTCACTCGGGTGTGTTGATAATGAGCTAAACCCAAACAAATCTTCAAGCTAAACATGTTAAGAAATTTTGTGTTTTCAATGTAAACAATGTAGAATTTGTTAAGTTAAATTATTGAACAAATGTTTTAGAATTTGTTAATTCTTTAATTAAGTAAAGAAAGTTTAAAATAAAATTTAATCAACCCTTTAATTAAATGATTAAATTTTAAAACAAGAATTTAAAATTAATTTACATCAAAATTCCAATGTAACACTAAATTAATTTTTAAAGTATAAAGAAGATTTTCAAATGAAAATTAAGGTAAACAATTTTTATTAATAGTTTTGAAAAGGAATTTAGAATGATTTAAAATTTGTAATTAAAATTGATTTAATAAACAATTAAGTACTCAAATAAATTTATAATTAAGAATTTGTTGATTTGATAGAGTAAGTTAATTAATTTAATTGGCAGTTAATTAAAATAATTAATTAAGAAAAAAAATCAATGTATCAAGATGATTAAGATTAATTTATTTATCATAAAAAAATAATAAATCATCGATTTAAAATAATCAAATAAAAAAATAATTATATGGTTAATTTATTAAATCCCATTCACTTTGATTGGTAAACAATTAACTATTGCTATGCACTAGATTGATATTTCTGCTTTGTTGTAATACTGTGTGATGCACTGTGACCGTGATTTGTTCCGTATTGATTTGAAAACCCTGCTGCCCGTAAAACAACATTTAAACTTCGATGCGACAGGGAATCGGATTTCAGTTTGTTATCCGAAACCCACATCGAACCTGTGAATATTTGTGAATGACATCCACACGTTTTAAAATTTGACACTCACTATTCGGTTTAGCCGGGAAAGGAACTTTGTGTCGTATAACCCATTCCGAATATGTGATACGACGTTATGGATAGCATTTGAAGACCGGTGTTGAAGACCGGGTATTTGCGAGAGCGATAGGATGACCTGTCGAATGACTCTGCACCGAGTTGCTCCGGTATAGAGTTCTCCATATGTGATGGGGAATCCGATCAGGATTGTGGATATCCGGATTGCAAGGACTTCTTTGAAAGTGCCTTCGGTTCTGTTCGAACCCAGAACAGACTTGTATGGATTGTGTGTGTGACATTACAAATTGAGATATAAAGCAGATTTTTTTCAAATACATTTCTGTTGGTGGCGGAGAATTTATTCTCTTAGCTTAACACCCTTCTCTGAGACGTACGATCTCAGAGGTTATGTAGTTGAAGGTTATCAGCAATATATCTCAATTTGGTAATGTGGCATGCTGAGTGATGCTGATCATTTGTTGATCAAAGTGTGGCTTTTGTGAAAAGCGTAGCTTTGTGAACGAGACTTCGTCGAGCCTCACACCCCGAAATGGTCGAAACAGGAAAGATGCAGCAAGGTTATTCGGGGTAGCACCCCTTAGGGTATGTGCATTTCCTTTTGGATAGAAGTGGTATCATGGTATGGTGCCCAGATACCTAACTTGTGTTGATATCGCAGATATATATATGTATTACTTTGTGATTTGTTGCTGGGGCCCCGGTTAAAGGTTGATTACAACCGGGAAATGGCATACTCGTGTCAGTAGTTACCCAGTTAGGGGTAACCCAGCCTTGTGTTGGCAGAGATCTGGTTTGGTTCTCGGGAACGTCCTTCCAGAGGCGTTCTCATGTGGCTATGTGAAGTTCCTTGGCCTGACCATTTGTTGGAAATCCAATTCCCAATACGAAACCCTGCACGGTTTTAGTTGTAAAACCTGTCATGCAGCGTGGCGGTAACCTGCCACAAAACATGGTAGCTATAGTAGGCATACGATAATGGTCGTATGTTGGCTAAGATTATTATTCTATTTTCGAAATGATTTATATCACTATGCACTAGAAATATTATCAAAGAATTTCTTTCCTCGTACCAAGCATATTTAACCATCATAAGAAGAAATCTCCTCCAATTCTGCGTTTGCATTGTGTGTGTGGCAGGAGGTCTTATGGTAGTTCCATTTTTAAAAGCATTCCAAAAATTCTTCTATAAATCTAGTTTCTTTAAAAGTAACTGTTGTTTTTGTTTACTCATACCAGTCCCATATCTGATCCGGAGTTTATTGTTTTCTTTCTTAAACTCTGGGTGCCCATTATTTCCACACGGGCAGCCTAGTAGCAGGTTTCTGTATTTTGGAGTAGCAGTATTTTGGAGCTCTTATCTAGGAGATGTACTTGGGAGCTTTTGGAGATTTCAGGTGTTAGATTTTGGGAGTTCGTTATCACCTCTCTCATTTGAGGACTTTTGGATATATGATCACTGTTATATTAATCATGATGTTGTATTTGGAGTTGTGGTGTATGTATGTATTATATACTCTGTTGTAGTATGGATATTATGTTGATATTGTAACTGTGATGATATTTATGATATTGATTCTGTTCCGCTGTTTTATATTCATCTAATTGTTGTTATAAGCTCCGGCGATGCAAATTTGATGTCGTTTATCGGACATCGAGTTTGGGTCGTCACAAGTGGTATCAGAGCTGTTGGTTGAGTAAGAACTTTAGCTACGGAGTATAACACATTTGATGGCTCATTAGAGAAAGGGTGAAGTATACCCTAGAATGAGTATAACCGAGACTGAAACTCTAAATTTATTAGTCTATTTCTTTTACTGCTAATATTCCTTAAGATATTTTGTTCGTGTATTTAAATCAATTTTCTTACTAATTTCAGATAGTAAGAAATGAGCGGACGAAGGTGAAGAGTTAGGGGTCAAGGAGGTACCACAACACCTGATCAAGGTCCCCCAACAGCAACAGCAGCAGCTCAGCAACAGCCAAATCTGGCTGATTTACATAAAAGTTTCTCGAGACTTGGTGGTAAGTCGTTCAACGGCAAAGAGTCGATTGTTGAGGCTCAAGCCTGGATACGATCGTGTGAGAAAATCTTCAAAGGGCTAAAATTGGAGGACGATCAGAAGCGACTCATAGCTTCTTGGCAACTGCAAGATGAAGCTTTAGCTTGGTGGGAGACAATCGCGGTAGATAAACAAGAAGATGACTTTTCATGGGAAAATTTCAAAGAAGTGTTCGAGAAGCGATATTTGCCATCAGCCGGGATTTCTCGAATGTATCAGGAATTCATGGACCTGAAGCAGGGAAGTTTATCATTTGAAGAGTATCTGAATAGATTTAATGAATTGTCTCGTTTTGGTCCCGAATTGGTGAATACGCCTTTAAAGAAGAACGAAAGATTCATTCGCGGGATGAATAAAAAATTTCATGAAAGAATGACGGGCCACGTTAAGGAATCTTTTTCAGATTTAGTTGATATCGGTTACAGATACGCGACCCTTGATGTGCAAGAAGCCCCGGAAGAGAAAGGAAATTCAGGTAATCAAAATTGGAAAAAGCGGAAATTTGGAGGCAAGAAATCTTGGCAAGGCAACGAGAAGAAGAAGAGCATTCAGGGAAGCGCGACATAAAATGTCACTTGTTACAACTTCAAAGAGAAGGGCCATTATTCAAATAACTGCCCAAAACCGAAGAAGCAAGCTAAATAATGTTACAATTGTCACAAGCCGGGACATATTGTTAAAGATTGCCCAGTAATGAAGCCAGCGCAGGTGGCAAAAGTTTATACGATAAAGAAGGACCCCTCATCTTCAAAAGCTGATAAAGGGAAAAGTGTTTTGGAAGGTAACCTTACAATTTATAATAGAACTGTTAGAGTTTTATTTGACACAGGAGCTTCACATAGCTTTATCTCTCAACAAACCGTAAATGAATTAGGACTTAAAACTAAATTTGTTGACGATCCTATTTGCGTGAAAAATCCGGTTGGAGGTCCCGCAAATCTTTGTTCATATTGTAAGAGAGTGCCTGTTTCATATGCTAGCTATCAATTTCCTATCAACCTTTTTATCCTCGAATTTAATGAATTTGAAATCTTACTCGGTATGAACTGGTTATCGAGATACGAAGCTATATTGGATTGTAATAATCGGACAGTTTTAGTCCGAACGAACCTTGGAAATTTTATTGAAATCTCTTGTGAGGATCCAAGTCCAAGGAGAGATAGATTGATGTATACCTTGGGATATCTTGAACCCACTTTGCAATCTATACCTATTGTTCGGGATTTTTCCGACGTATTTGAAGAAGTGAAATCTTTACCTCCTCACCGAGAAATAGAATTCCGAATTGACCTTGTACCCAATGCTCGTCCTGTTGTTCACGCAAGTCGAAGGATGGCACCCAGGGAAAAGATTGAATTGGTTCATCAAACTGATGAACTACGAGAAAAAGGATTAATTCGACCCAGTGTTTCTGAATGGGGATCAGCCGTCGTATTTGTTGCCAAGTCAGACGGATCTTTGAGATTGTGTGTAGATTACCGCGATCTCAATAAGCAGACTCTCAAGAATAAATTTCCACTGCCCAGAATTGATGATCTATTTGATCAGTTGCACGGCGCTCATTTCTTTTCAAAGATGGATCTTGCCCAAGGATTCCATCAACTACGAACTGCCGAAGATTGTGTCCATTTGACTGCTTTCAGAGGTCCTGATATGTTCTACGAATGGTTAGTTATGCCATTTGGGCTAACCAATGCTACAGCATACTTCGTAGATCTTATGACTCGTGTGTTTCGGGAAGTTTTGAATAAATTTGTACTCGTATTCATTGATGATATTTTGATCTATTCTAAGACTAAAGAAGAGCATGCCGAACATCTTAAAATTGTATTGGAAATATTGAGGAGAAATGTTCTATATGCAAAATTTTCCAAATGCCACTTCTGCGTCAATGAAGTCAAATTCCTTGGCCATATTGTAAATGAAGAAGGAATTTCGGTAGATCCTAGCAAAATTTCCGCTATCCTTGATTGGAAACAACCAACTACTCCAAAAGAAGTTCGAAGCTTTTTGGGTTTAGCAGGCTATTACCGGAAATTCGTTCAAGATTTTTCTAAGTTGGCTAGTCCACTGACTAAGCTAACAATGAAAAATGCAAAGTACATCTGAACTTCAGAATGTGAAGAAGTTTTCAGGAGTTGAAAAAGAGATTGACCTCTGCTCCTGTTCTCACTATTGTTAACGGGAACCAAGGCTTATCTGTCTATACTGATGCATGTGGTGAAGGGGTAGGTGCATTATTAATGCAAAATGGAAAGGTAGTTGCCTACGCGAGTAGACAATTACGTCCACACGAGAAAAACTACCCGACGCACGATTTGGAACTTTTGGCTGTTGTTTTCGCCCTAAAAATCTGGCGACAATATCTTCTGGGTAAGAATCTTTTTAGCTTTCTTAAAACAATTTATGAACTTAACTAAAGAAATATACTTAATAAATTCTCTTTGTTTTAGGTGAAAAATTCGAATTATTCACCGACCATAACTCTTTGAAATATCTTTTCTCCCAGAAGGATCTAAATTTGCGACAACAACGTTGGTTGGAATTTCTGGCATCGTATGACCTGGATATTCTGTATACGCCGGGGAAGGCCAATGTGGTTGCTGATGCTTTGAGCAGAAGACATGCTGTTCTTGCATATCTTGTAATCACTCCTACTCTTCTTAAGAAGATCGCGAGCAAGCAAACTGAAGACAAGTTTCTTCGAGAAATGCGTAGAAGAATAGATCGAGGAGAGGATACTACTTTTGAGATAGATAATAGAGAAGTTATAAGGATGAAGGGCAGAATTTGTGTCCCTGACATCCCAGAACTGAAACGTGAAGTATTGGACGAATGCCACAAGTCCAAACTTAGCATCCATCCAGGAGTCAACAAAATGTATCGAGATATTAAAAGAACATTATGGTGGAAAACGATGAGGAGAGACATCTATTTATGTAAGTCGCTGTGCTACTTGTCGGCAAATTAAAAGCGACCAAATGAAAGTGGCCGGTTTACTTTAACCTTTGGAAGTACCGAAATGGAAGTGGGATCAGGTATCGATGGATTTCATCGACGGATTGCCACGAACCAAGAAAGGCAATGAAGCGATTTGGGTTATTGTGGATCGTCTAACCAAAACTGCTCACTTCATTCCAGTTAAATCCACTCGGACTGCGGCAAGCTTGGCAGGTATATATATAAAGGAAATTGTTCGCCTCCATGGCATTCCCAGCAGTATAGTGAGTGATCGTGATACGATCTTCACTAGTAGATTTTGGGAATCATTCCAGGACGCATTGGGAATGGAATTAAATTTCAGCACGGCTTATCACCCACAATCTGATGGGCAGACTGAGAGGGTCAATCGAATTCTAGAAGACCTACTGCGTGCTTGCGTTCATGATTTTGGTGGTTCTTGGGAGAACCATTTGCATCTGGTTGAATTCTCATATAATAACAGTTATCAGGCCAGTATAAAAATGGCTCCTTTCGAAGCTTTATATGGTCGTCCGTGTCGATCACCTACATGCTGGATCGAATCAGGTGATCGACTTGTTCTTGGATTGGATATGATAAAAGAAGCCACTGAGAAGGTAGATTTTATTCAAAAGAAGTTATTAACTGCCCAAAGCCGTCAAAAGAGCTATTATGACCGACGAAGAAGAAATTTGGAATTTCAAGATGGAGTTTTGTATTTTTGAAAGTATCTCCGATGCGGGGAGTATTGAGATTCAGGAAAACTGGAAAACTAGCACCGCGTTATATTGGTCCTTTTCCTATTCTGGAAAGGATTGGTCCTCTAGGATATCGAGTGCAGTTACCCAGCTGGTTGTCTGGCGTTCATGATGTGTTCCACATTTCTAATCTTCGAAAATATGTGCACGATCTAGAAGATATTATTGAAGAAGCTGCTCAGCAGGATCTAGAGATCACTCCTAACTTGGCGGTTAAAAGAGAGCCGATAAAGATTGTAGAACGTGATGAGAAACGATTAAGAAACAAGATTGTGAAGCTGGTCAAAGTTCAATGGAGTGGCGATCCAAAAGACTGTACTTGGAAGACTGAAGATAATATGAAGAAATCATATCCAAATTGCAGAATAGACATTTCAGCTTAATCTGTAAGTCATTTCTTTATTTTCTGAATTCGTATATTTTTTGTTTGCATTTCTCTCTCTTTCAATTTCGAGGACGTAATTTTCTTAAGGAGGGGATACTGTAACATCCCGGAATTTCGTTAAATTAAAATCGTTGAATTATTAGAACTTTTAAATTTAAATTGAGAATTTCAAAGGAAATGAAATATTGTAATAAAATCACATAATTATTAAATGTTAATAACTAAAAACAACTTTTTAACAAAGTAAAATGAGAAAAAACCAATAAATGAAATATGGGTTATAAATTTAAATATAGATAGTTGAGTTTTTAATAAAAATAAAATTGTTAAAGTAAGTTATGATAAAATTATAAAATTTAAATCACAATAATTGCAATCTAACATTTAGCTAAATAACTAAAACAAGTTTGCAAGAAAATATACAAGCCAGGCCTATATAAATATTCATATAAATAAGAAAATGAAACAAAATAACACTTAGCAAAAGATTAAAACAACAAGTTGCAAAAAGAATATACAAACCAGGGAAATAAAATATGCAAGCCTTAACATAAAAATAAAACAAATCAATGAAACATGATTTTGTACTTATAAAAACATAAAGCATGAAACACGGCATGCTGTAGATTTACAATGTAACATGCTTCATTTAATGCTTGTATTAAATGCTTACTCTTCAGCCTCCCTTGAAGAAAGGAGGAAAGCATGTGAAGTACAAAAGCCTGTATAAAGCCACTATGCAAAATAATGTTTCAGTACTTTGCTTAAACTTGCCTACCTCCCTTACTTTGTATACTTCTATATATATCAACCTATGCATCATTTCGTTCAAAACCTTTTGCTGAGAACATAACAAATATAAACATCACTACACTTTACAAACTCAAATCCATTCAAGAAAAGAAAAGGAAAGAAAAGAAGATCATCACATTTCTATTCAAAGTTGAAGACAAATTGCTGAAAGAGAAAAGAAAAAAAAACAGAGAGGATCAATTTGCAGTTTTTAAACCAATATAGTTACTGATCGTCCAGATTTCAAAGGTGAGTAAACATCAACTTTAAAACTTTATGTTAACCGTAATATAGTTTATTGATTTTACATAGTAGTGTTTGTGTTTTATTTTTGAAATACATTCTACATATATAGGTTGCTCTGCATTTTTATCTTCTCTGTATTGATCACAGAAGTTGATCATTGATTCAAAAAATTTAATTTATTACGTTGGATTTTTGTTAAGTATTGAATTCTTCAATCAAACCAGGAGTAAATCTATAATTAAGTTTTTTTTTAAAAACCTGTTTCAACATTATTAGAAGAAAAATGAAGAATTTTAAATTCATAATTCAAGTTTAAAATCTGAATCTATACTTAAATTCATGATTTTTAAAACAAAAATGAAGAATTTTAGATTAGTATTTAAAGAGCAATTTGCATTTGAATAAAAAATTGATTTTTTACCAGTTTCTTGTAAGTGAATCAAATTAAATTGCTGAAAATTGAGTTGAAGCAAGTATAACCATTCATGATGTTGGGAAAAATGTAAATTAATTTTTCTATTGCGTGAAATTTGAATACGAGAGCAATTTAGGGTTTGGTTTTCAAGTTTAGGCGTGTTTGTAACATGATGAATGCGACTCCTATGCGTGACCGAGTGTCACGAGGCTCTGGTGGAAGGTTGCTGGGTGGGTTATCGAGGTATGGGCGGGGTTCCATCACTTCCGGTGGTCAGTGTTGATGGGGGCGGAGTGTTTCTCGTGGTGAGGTCAGGTAGCAGTTTTGACAAAAAGGCAAGAATTCGTTCTCGAGTTTTTAGTGTAGAATCGAGCTTCTTTTTCGAATAAGGGGATGAAGCACGACTTGTTGGCGATCACGATGGCCACCGGAGTGGCGCCGCGATGATGTGCACGTGCACAATCTCGTTCCTGTGTCAGGGGGTCCCAGTTCGTAACGCGTGGAACTCCGAGCAAAATTCTCGAGCGAATGGAGTTTCGTTTTACTCGGGTTTCGTTGAAAAAAATTGAGAAGAAACTCGCGTACGCGAGTATACCCTCTGCTATTTTAACCCAGTTTAAATTTAAACTTACTGAAAGAAAAAAAAAAAGAGGAGAAACAGGTAGGAAGAAGATAAGGAAGTGTGGGGGGGGGGGGGGAGAAGAAGCGTGACTCGGTGGAACCCTGTTTCACTCGGGTGTGTTGATAATGGGCTAAGCCCAAACAAATCTTCAAGCTAAAGATGTTAAGAAATTTTGTTTTTTCATTGTAAACAATGTAGAATTTGTTAAGTTAAATTATTTAACAAATGTTTTAGAATTTGTTAATTCTTTAATTAAGTAAAGAAAGTTTAAAATAAAATTTAATTAACCCTTTAATTAAATGATTAAATTTTAAAACAAGAATTTAAAATTAATTTACATCAAAATTCCAATGTAACACTAAATTAATTTTTAAAGTATAAAGCAGATTTTCAAATGAAAATTAAGGTAAACAATTTTTATTAATAGTTTTTAAAGGAATTTAGAATGATTTATAATTTGTAATTAAAATTGATTTAATAAACAAGTAAGTACTCAAATAAATTTAGAATTAAGAATTTGTTGATTTGATAGAGTAAGTTAATTAATTTAATTGGCAGTTAATTAAAATAATTAATTAAGAAAAAAAATCAATATATCAAGATGATTAAGATTAATTTATTTATCATAAAAAATAATAAATCATCGATTTAAAATAATCAAATAAAAAATAATTATATGGTTAATTTATTAAATCCCATTCACTTTGATTGGTAAACAATTAACTATTGCTATGCACTAGATTGATATTTCTGCTTTGTTGTAATACTGTGTGATGCACTGTGATCGTGATTTGTTCTGTATTGATGTGAAAACCCTGTTGCCCGTAAAAAATGGCATTTAAACTTCGATGCGACAGGGAATCAGATTTCAGTTTGTTATCCGAAACCCACATCGAACCTGTGAATCTTTGTGAATGACATCCACACGTTTTAAAATTTGACACTCACTATTCGGTTTAGCCGGGAAAGGACCTTTGTGTCGTATAACCCATTCCGAATATGTGATACGACGTTATGGATAGCATTTGAAGACCGGTGTTGAAGACTAGGTATTTGCGAGAGCGATAGGATGACCCGTCGAATGACTCTGCACCGAGTTGCTCCGGTATAGAGTTCTCCATATGTGATGGGGAATCCGATCAGGATTGTGGATATCCGGATTGCAAGGACTTCTTTGAAAGTGCCTTCGGTTCTGTTCGAACCCAGAACAGACTTGTATGGATTGTGTGTCTGACATTACAAATTGAGATATAAAGCAGATTTCTTTCAAATACATTTCCGTTGGTGGCGGAGAATTTATTCTCTTAGCTTAACACCCTTCTCTGAGACGTACGATCTCAGAGGTTATGTAGTTGAAGGTTATCAGCAATATATCCCAATTTGGTAATGTGGCATGCTGAGTGATGCTGATCATTTGTTGATCAAAGCATGACTTTTGTGAAAAGCGTAGCTTTGTGAATGAGACTTCGTCGAGCCTCACACCCCGGAATGGTCGAAACAGGAAAGATGCAGCAAGGTTATTGGGGGTAGCACCCCTTAGGGTATGTGCATTTCCTTCTGGATAGAAGTGGTATCATGGTATGGAGCCCGGATACTTAACTTATGTTGATATCGCAGATATATTTATATATATATATATATGTGTGTGTGTATTACTTTGTGATTTGTTACTAGGGCCCCGCTAAAGGTTGATTACAACCGGGAAATGGCATACTCGTGTCAGTAGTTACCCAGTTAGGGGTAACCCGGCCTTGTGTTGGCAGAGATCCGGTTTGGTTCTCGGGAACGTCCTTCCAGAGGCGTTCTCATGTGGCAATGGGTAGTTCCTTGGCCTGACCATTTGTTGGAAATCCAATTCCCAATAAGAAACCCTGTACGGTTTTAGTTGTAAAACCTGCCATGCAGCGTGGCGGTAACCTGCCACAAAACATGGTAGCTATAGTAGGCATACGA
Organism: Allium cepa; assembly: GCA_030765085.1. Lineage (NCBI taxonomy): Eukaryota > Viridiplantae > Streptophyta > Magnoliopsida > Asparagales > Amaryllidaceae > Allium > Allium cepa. The sequence goes on from CM060943.1 coordinate 440,138,150, forward strand.
TAATGGTCGTATGTTGGCTAAGATTAATATTCTATTTTCGAAATGATTTATATCACTATGCACTAGAAATATTATCAAAGAATTTCTTTCCCGTACCAAGCATATTTAACCATCATAAGAAGAAATCTCCTCCAATTCTGCGTTTGCATTGTGTGTGTGGCAGGAGGTCTTATGGTAGTTCCATTTTTAAAAGCATTTCGAAAATTCTTCTATAAATCTAGTTTCTTTAAAAGTAACTGTTGTTTTTGTTTACTCATACCAGTCCCATCACTGATCCGGAGTTTATTGTTTTCTTTCTTAAACTCTGGGTGCCCATTATTTCCACACGGGCAGCCTAGTAGCAGATTTTTGTATTTTGGAGCAGCTGTATTTTGGAGCTCTTATCTAGGAGATGTACTTGGGAGCTTTTGGAGATTTTAGGTGTTAACTTTTGGGAGTTCGTTATCACCTCTCTCATTTGAGGACTTTTGGATATATGATCACTGTTATATTAATCATGATGTTGTATTTGGAGTTGTGGTGTATGTATGTATTATATACTCTGTTGTAGTATAGATATTATGTTGATGTTGTAACTGTAATGATATTTATGATATTGATTCTGTTCCGCTGTTTTGTATTCATCTAATTGTTGTTATAAGCTCCGGCGATGCGAATTTGATGTCGTTTATCGGACATCGAGTTTGGGTCGTCACAGAAAGAGTTTCATATGGTTGAAAAACATATGGAATTTTCATAAGAGAAATGTTTGAATGATTAGATACTTTTCTTGAAACAAATTCTTTTCCTTTGAAATCTACTCCAAAATAATTAAAAAATCGACTGAGATAGATTCCATGATACAAAGTGTTTTCACCCATTTCAAGATTTTTGGGACGAAATTCATCCAAAATAACTTGCGCCCAATTAATATCATAATTTCCAAAAATAGAAAAAAGTGCTTTGCAAGCTTTTGAAGTTGGATTGTGAAAACTCCCTGACCTTGGGGTCAAAGTATGTTGTAAAAGAAGATTAGCAATTCTAGCTTTTGGTCAAAAGCTTCGATTTATGAAATCAAAGTTATCTCCTTCGAAAATGTGATGAAATGTCTCACGATCATTTTCATCGATATTAAAACTAGAAAGATCCCTTATCGTGCTCTTGCAACTGAGAATGGTACCCAAAAGATCACAATTTAAAATGATTCTAGTGCCTTTGACACTAGTCCAAATTTCATCATCATTTCCATTATAAATCTACGGTTGAGATTTGCATAGAAAATTTTAACAAGATTTGGATAACAAACAAAATCATTTTGTGAAGCATCAACAAAACTAAGAACTTGGTTGTTTGAAAAAAGAGAATCGATTTCATAAGAAGAGAAATCTTGAAATAGAGCAAACTTCCCAGGATGGACTTTTCCATGGTTAGCATAGTTGATATATGCTTTTATAGCCTCCGGATCATTGTAAAGTTGCTCTTTTATCTTTCTAAAAATTCTCATTGTGGAAGGATTGCTCAAATAAGCCATTAGAGTAGAGAGTAGAGAGCTTGATATTTTGGAATAAGAGTTTGAATTTGAAAATGAAAGTGAAAAGTTGTGATAAGAGATAGTGAATAAATAGATTCTCAAAGGACATGTTCTCTGGTCAAAAGGTGACTTTTCAGAGACTTGAATGAAGTGAAAAGATGGAGGAAAATTCAATAATTGAATTCAAATTTTGAGTTTCAAGTTTCTTTACCCTTGTCGACAACATGGTGGGGACCTTGTCGATAGGTGTCTCTGAATTTTCATGATTTATTTCTCTTAAGTATTCTAATATACACACACACACACATTTTTTTAGTGTCTATATATCTGGAATATTACTAGAATTATAGTATATTCCTTAAAATTATGATACTATTAAAAAATAAAAAATAAAATAATTATAAAATAATAGTAAAAAATAATAAAAATTTAAAATTTAAAATTCAAACATCACACCGATTCAAAATCAACCAATCAAGCATCCAATTCTAAGCATGCAATTTCAACCAATGTATTGTAAATGTGTATCTTTTTCTGAGTCCGTTTCTCTGAATTCGTCGGAGTCATGAACAGCCATGAACCACATATTTGAATTATCTATCTTCTGATCATCATCGCTTGAGGTCGAATCTGAGTCATCTAGAGTAGCATTAAATGCACGTTTTCGTTTCTTTGCGGAATTATTGTTTATAGGAAGATTTTGGCTATCTGGATGCGGACAGTCTCTTTTGATATGGCCTGGTTTGCCACAGTTGAAACATTTGATATAGTTTGACACTACATTCTGATTTCCGGAGTTCTTATAGTTATTTCTCTTGAGATTATTCATCTTTCTGTATTTCAAGAAATTTCAAAAGTTTTTGGTCATAAAGGCTATCTCTTCATCATTATCGCAGTTTGAGTTTGATCCATCGGTCAATGCATTGAATGCCATTGATTTCTTTTTAGATGCTTTGCTTTCTCTTCTCTCATTTATTTGATCTTCAAACGACATTAGATTTCCAATTAATTCTTCTATCTTTAAGGTACTGATGTCATTTGCCTCTTCGATCGCAAGTGTCTTTTGATCCCATTCTGGAGTAAGAGAATTTAAGATTTTTTCGACTCGATCTTCTTCCAAAAATTCCGTTCCCCAGGATATTAAAGAATGCACAATATTCTAAAATCTACTATACGTATCTGAAATGACTCATTACAATTCATTTTAAATAATTGAAACTGATTTGTGAGCATGGAAATTTTGGTCTGTTTAACTTTGCTTGTTCCTTCGTGGGTAACTTGCAAAGTTTTCTAGATTTCATATGCAGACTTACAAACTGACACTCTATTAAATTCATTCCTATCAAGTGATCAAAACAAAATATTCATAGCTTTAGAGTTGTTTTGTGCAACGGTCTTTTTCTCAGCTGTCCATTATGAAAAATCAGTTGTGGGTTCAAAATATTCAATTTGTGTGATATTCCAAGTGTCTAGTCCTACAGATTGTAAATATACTTTCATCCTACATGCCCAATATGCATAGTTACTGCCATTAAAAAGTGGTGGTCTGACAGTAGACCGACCTTCTACAAATGAACTAGTGATAGGGATAATTGAACCAGTGTTGGTAGTATTAACAGTACCGGTGTTGGTAGCCATTTTGAAAGTTTTTCAAAATTCAGATTATGATACTTTGAAAACCTTGCTCCGATACCAAATGTGAGAAATGCGGATTACGGATCTTAGGGCTAGAATTAACAATAGAGAGGGGGTGAATAGTGTTTTAAGGAATTACTAAATCTTTTTTAGTTTATATTAATTTGAACACAAATGTATGCAATATTCAGACACAGATATGATCACAAAATCAAACACAGATGTAGAAATAAAGTAAAAGCAATAAAGGAAAGAACTCACCAGATTCTATACTGGTTTAGAGTTACCATACATCCAGTCTCGCACACAAGTACGAATTTCCTTTCAAAATCAATTTTTACAATTACACTCTCGGTTTCAAGGCCATGATGTACACCACTCCAGATTCACAATCCTCTGGGTAGAGATACTTGATTTTACCGGCAACAAGTTCACCTAATTGATTTCACAGGCTACAATCACAGGCTACAATCACACCTTTTCTCACTCAATTGATTACAAAGAAGCCTATAGCTCTGAATAACACTGAGATCTTGTTAAGATATTGATAGAGAATCAAACCAGAGATGATCTAGTTAGATTCAATAGTGATTTCGGCAGAGTAATGGTAAAAATATATGTAAAGAAATGTGGAAGAAGAAGAGGAGTGAAATTAAAGAAAATATGTATATAAATTCATTTAAAACAGCCCTATTTATAGTAGAACAACAACCACGTCTATTCGTGAAAGGATAAGACGAATAGACACTTCCTTTGAAATTCAAATTTTTGAAATAAACTGCCATCTTGTCGACAAGGGTATGTTGGGGTTGTCATAGGCCTATGGTATATTTGGTAATTTATTTTTCTTTGAAAATAACTTCTATCTTGTATTAGAACTATTTTAAACTTTATAAATATACTTAACTATAGTTATAATACATAAATAAGTATAGAGAATAATATTTTGGTATATATAAAATTTTACTATAATTTTATATTTAAATCTAAGTATAAAAATTAAAGTTAAATATTTTATAATTAAAAGATAGTTTAAAACCAAGGATAATTTGATTTTGAAGATAAAGATTATATTTGAGGCTAAAAGTATTTTAAAACCAGGATAGGTGGTTTTGATTCTTTTAAAAGGAAGATTTTGATATCATTTTGAAAACAGGATATAATTTTGTAAAAACATTTGAATAAATGTTAGTGGATACAAAACAATATTCCACTAGATTTGTAGGTTCCATCCTACTTAGGGTTCCATCCCTTTAACGAGCTCGAAGGGGATTCCATTCCACGAATAAATTGGATTTTAAGATGCTAATGCTTTTCTAGGAGTTTTAACAAAATTCCTAATTAAATTACTTATATTGAAATCTTGAACTCTTGATAATCTTGATACTCATGAGTCTTCAATCTTAATATCTTCGGTATTAAATCTCTATACTGTACAATCTTCATTCTTGGTACCTGCATGGTTAAATCCTGCATATACGTGCATATCTAAACGATAATGTTAGTATTTATATTTTATAATCTTATTCTAAGGTTGTTGTCATCAAAACCATCTTCTCAGGGACTAACACTTAATAACAAGTTCTTTCTTGTAAAAGCCATTAACTTATTTCACCACAATCACTAAGTACACTTAGCTTCAATGGTCCAGTTCTCTTAAATTATTCCATTCCAGCCTACTTATCTCACATATAAAATCAATATAGAATTATCTTAGATTTCAAATCGAAGTGGTTTTAGGTATTATTGATACCCGGCTCCGGTCTCTTCGAACCCAATATCAACTTAACCAAGTCATTCAAGTGAATACAATTCAATTAAGATTACAGGATGTTACTTTTACACAAAAATTTATCATCGATAGATAACCACATTATTACTGTCCACCCAATCATATCATATCACACAACATTTCATATCCAATATATCAACCAATTCAAGGCATTTAACATCATTCCGTCATTCTTAAGCAAGATTGATCACTTTTCAATTAATTTAATAAATCTCTAATTAAATTAGTTACTAACTTTAATCACTTAGATCACCATTACTTAACATTGATTAATTACAAATCAATTAATAAATCATCTTTTTTATCCATCTAATTAATTACCCTTGATTATTATCCTTCAATTATATTAAGTAATTAAACCTTAATTAATTTCCTTAATTAATCCTTACTTAAACTAATTACACTAAGTAATGAATTCTCAATTACTTTCATTAAGTAATTATTATTAAATAAATCACCTTTAGTAACCACCCATTAATTACCCTCCTTAATTAATGATATTAAGTAATTTTTCTTTAATTACTTTTATTATTATCATTAATTAATTTCATTAAGTAATTAGCCTTTAATAAAATTAATCATCTTTTAATTTAATTTCCTTAATTAATTAATCATATTAATAAATCAATCTTTAAAATTAATTACCCAAATTAAAATTAAAATCTCAAAGCAAATCAAGTTTATTTTTCTAAATTCCTTTGTCTATATAAAATTTTAAGCAAACAACTACATTAAAGTAAACTGGTTTTAAATATTTATTTTAAAAAACAACATGCTTGTTAAAACTTTTGGAAAATAAATAGATTTTGGTTTTGTTATATTTTAAAATCCAAATTTCTTCCATTAACAAAGTCTAGCTTTATTTAAAACAAAACCTATTGGACCGAAGCCCACAATCCCAACAAAAACAACCCGCACTACATCGATCAGGCCAACAAAAACTATTGGGACCGAAGCCCAAAATAGAACGTATCGGGACGAACCCAGAGTCCTGAAGCATCGAAAATGAACATCACCCCATATTCTTCTACAACTGCTCACTGATACCAGGCGTCATCCCTAAATCCACACGAAACTATCATTTTCGATTGATTCCAGAATCGTTCTCAGCTTTATTCGCAATCGATCGTCACTTCGATCATTACCCAGACTACTGACTAACCCTGCCAAGATGAAACACATCTTCTAGTCTAAGCAAATAGCCATGCCGATATCTCGTGTGCACGGTGCACGTGCACAAACACTCTGATGATCTATCCGGCCTCGCAAACCATTAAGTCATCGTCCCTTCATCCACTGATCAACATCACCTCCTCGACGGTGACTCGAATCCATCCAAGACAAAAAGTAGACCTTGCCCGAACCATCATAAAAACCCCGGCCCAAAACTTGATGAACTGCACTCACCAACTTCCTCTGATCGAATCAACTCCACTGCCGATTGAAGGCCCTACTCTGACACTTCTCTTCTGCCAGAAATCATTCGACCTGGTCACGCCACAAAATTTAAAAACGATCGCGATTTCATCATAGCCGAAACCATCACTAAACGCTAAAATCAACTCGCACAACCAATCCAAACCCAATTTCAATATTCTACCACGATCAACCTCTCCCCTACAACCACCTGCCTCTTCCAGGGTAAGTCACATCAACTCTCGTTGACGAGTTCGACGGAAATAATTTTTTGAGCGAAAAACGTTCATCTGACCATATCTCAGTAAATACGACACTAAAAACTATAATTTTATCACTAAAATTCATATTTTCCTACAACTATCAAGGTTGTATGTTTGAAATCTAGAATTAAAACATTTATTTTTCAACCAATTTACATTGTTTACTATAAAACAGAGCCCTAAGGATCTACACAGCAAAGTTTACACACAAACTATTTTTAACATAAACTACACTTCCCTAGTTTATAGCATCTACAAATATGAATTAGAAAATGAGATAAAGAATTTTGAACACTGGTATGAACAGAATTTTCACATTTTAAACAGATAATAGAACAAATTCATTTCCAGGTTAAAACTAAGGTCTCCCACATATAAATATATTTGCTTCAAACATCACACACTATAACTGGTTGGATTAAGAGCATTTGAATTTTTGAAAAGTTTTGAACCTTTCAGAAGCAAGAACAGAGCAAAGCAATATATATACAGGCATCCACATACCTATATACAGGCGTGAATACATATTCAAAGCTGATGATTTTCACTTAACCTTTAAATATAATATTTAGATAAGGAAAGTTAAAGTTTTTAAAGAAAGTTTACTCACAGAATTCTGGAAAAAAACAGAGGACAAAGCCAAACGGGAAAACTGCGCTTGATTTGGAACTAATTTATGATCAACTTGAACTTTCCTTGATGCTTGAATTTGTTTGATCTTGATCAAACTAAGTTGAATTTTCTTGATTCAGTTTTTTCTTGGAAAAAATTATTGTACAATTTTGTAGTTTTCTTTAATTCTTTTAATTCAATTTTTCAGTTTTATTTTGAGAGAATGAAAGAAAATGAAAATACTTTGAATTGTGTAATGCCTGTTTAACTCATTGATATTTGTTTTACGTTAAAATTTTAAAAAGAAAACAAAAGTGCACATATTACTTTGCATGCTAACTCAGGTTACAATTGTAAATTTCATGTATTATAAGGCTTACAAATACCTTTATAAAATTTTTAAATATATTTGCTATTTATTTTTATATGTGTTTTTACATTGTGCTTATATTTTTATGTTTAATACTTATATTAAAGAAAGTATAAACCTTATTAAATCCTATTTTAAATATTAGTCTTTTTTTAGTGCTTTATGTTTTATTCAAGTTTATGTTTACATTTTTCCATTAATACATTTTCTCTTAACTTATTTATAAAATCTTTTAAAGAAAATAATATAGAACTACTTATATACTAATAAAAATCAAACATACATTATTTTTAAATCCAATTTACCTTAAGACATTTATCTTTGGATTTCAATCTCAAATTCAAATTTAGTTTAAATTGACTCATACACACACACACACACACACACACACACACACACACACACACATACATATTTAAACAAACACACATTAAATTTGTTTGAAAATAATAATTTTGCAAATTTTAAATAATTATACTAGTAGATTATCAAATAAATATTTATCCAGTATAAATATTTATCATCGGATTTATTTATTCAATCTATAAATTAGTATTCTATTTATTAACCCAGTTATTTTATCAATTACAGATGTCCAAAAATCTGGGTTATCACATTCCTCCCCCTTAGAATCTTTTTGTTCCCAAAAAGGAACGAAGTCAGAATTTTATTAAAATACTTAATATCAGTTACATTACTCTTTTATTCAGATTTTTTTTTAAAATACTTTAAAATTTATATGATATAGCCAAAATAGTTTTATATTGTACTTTTTATAGCTCGATGTTTCAACGAGTCCATCCTCGTTTTCACAGAAATTCGGTCATCCGTGGGTTAGGCGTAGAACTGAAAATCTATAAGTACTTAGCAGATCATTTTCAACACCCAGTGAAAATACTTGGAAAATATTTTGTTGAAAATATAGAAAACATTTTTGAAAATAGGGGAAATATCTTTGGTGAGAATGCTCTGGAAATCATCACCCCCATCCATGGTCGTAGTTAACCTGATGGTTACGATACCTTCCCGGCAAAATCCATTGATAACTGTAGGCACTCCGCCCCCCTCGATTACAACCATGGAACCCGCTACAGATCGCAGCTACATCTACGGTTACGTTGCTATCACAACAAAAACCTATATAACTGTAGGCATCAGCGTCCTCGAATTCCACTGCTAAAAAAAAGAAACTTCTCCACTCGACCATAGATCGCAGTCTATCGATGTTACGTTGCCTTCCCGGCGAAATCAAGCGTAGACCGTTGACACTCACCTCCACATGATTTTCGCTATGGTCCACAGTAGATCGCAGCGACATCGAGTTACACTGTCGTCACAACATAACCCAAATGCCTCTGTAGGCATCAGCGCCCTCGACTTTTGCTACCCAATAACCCTCAGGAACTTCAGTTTGTCCGGACTTCCTCACATGATCCACTTTGAAAAATCTTTAGATCATTTCATACTTGTATAAAGTCCCTTTTTATACAATAAATACTTTGAAAAACCTTTTCTTCTGGCTATAGATTCAACAAGGGGAGTTTAATCATATATATAACAAAGATACATAACTTTGTTTATTCCAAATCAAATATTCAAACTTGATTACTCTATAAAGTCACTTACCATATTACTTACTTTCATAAAGTAAATTTCTACCATAGAAATATTCAATTTCCATTTTATTTCATCGTATATTTCACAAAATATACTTTCCATTTCAAAACATTTTACAGTTCTTATCCATAAATTTTCAATATCAATTTAATTCAAACCCGTACGATGTACTCATATCATCCATACGCTATATCAATCTGATCGCTTACTCGATCACACAATTTCAATTTCGAACTAGTATCATCCACCCGACTTCCTAGTGCAGACTCAGATCTGGTTTCTTGATCAGAAACCGTCATTCTTCTTGCATAGTCATAACTATGATATAGAATTCCCAGAACCAATCAAAAATCCATATCCAGGTTTGCCGTCGAAAATTGAGTGAAAAATCCCAACTCGGATCGATATATCATCTCGAAATTTTATGCTCGAATCTGGATCAAATCATTATGCGAATAGAATAATATACATACATCCTATGTATTTATCATCATTGATTACTAGCTAAATCAATTCTCTTTTTATTCACCTTCACTTTAATTCTATTCACTTATTCACAATTGCTTCCATTTCCCATTGGGTTATCACTTCAATTATTAACAGTTTGTACTCTGACTAACTTAAATTAGAAAATAGCTTGAATTTTTTTAAAATAGATAAGTAGTTGAAAAATAATTATTAGTTTGTAAAATAGTTAAGTAGCTATAAAATAATCGTAAAGTAGTTAGATAATTGTAAAATATTTGTAAAATAGTAATTAGTTATAAGATAGTTATAAAACAGAAATCAGTTTTTAAAACAATTGTGAAATTGTTACATTGTTTAGCTTTAAAAAGAAAGGTTGTATATAGTAAATAGCTTGGAAAAAATAGGTTTATGTTAAAACAATTTATTTTGGAAATAAGCAGAGTCAAAATGTTCAATTCCCAAACTTCATTCCCATCAATTCAATTTAAATTTCCGCTTTCGTTTAAATTTACTCAATCCAATTTTAAATAACTTCAATTTCCATTGAAATTGATTGAACCCCAGTTCAAGTTGAATTAACCTCAATTTCTTTCCAAATTCAAATCAAATTCCATCTGAATTTGAAGCTATTCAACTATAATCACAATTCCAAATTATTCAAATCAAATTTCAATTTGAACTAATTTCAAATTCAGTTTCACTTTAAATCATCTCGAATTATATAAATTCGAGTTGAATTTTAAGATTTAACCAAATTAACCCTTTTTAAAATCAAAAATCTAAATCTTTAAATACTTTAATTCTGAGTCCAAATTTCAAAATTCCATTTTAAATTATCTTTACTTAACTTATTTCAAAGTTTAAATGAGAATCCAAAAACAATTTAATCTTCAGATTTTAATTTATTATCCATTTTTAACTTCAAAACCAATTCCCAGTTTTATAGATTTTTTATATCAATAGAATGATATCATCCAAATTTATTCAAAAACCAATTAACAGCATCCATTTTCAATTTCCAGATCTCAAACCTATTTGAGATCTTCCATATCTCTTTTCTAAATCAACTCATTTAACTTTCCTAAGTTAAATCTCAATTTCATCTTGAAATTTACAAATCAGGTTATTCATTCAAACTTATTTAACTTCCTTTAAATTAAATCCCGTTAACCTTACTCAAAATTGAATTCTCCATTTCAAATTTTAAATTTCTATCACTTAAAAGTTCAAAAACTTATTTAACTTTGGGTTTTTACATCACACTTTAGGGAAAATCAAAACTCATCACTTTAGAGTTTATTTCAAATCATCTTTGATATTATGTATATCCACACATATATACATATTTACTTCTTGGCCCATCAAGCCAAAGTTTAAAATTTAAACCACCTTAGGTTTTAATTCAAAACAGTTTTCTTTAAAGCTTTCAAACAACTTTTATTTTAGAATAAGATCACATTCAAAATATTCCGAATAATACTATTTATTATTATCTCTTAACATTTTGAAAACAATTTCAAATGTTTCTAGACTTTGAATTCAAAACCCACTTCAATTTACAAGTCACACTTATCTAAAAGTTTACTTCCTTAATATATTTCATCTTACTTTATCAATGTTTACTAGAAAACAAACATCCCATTATTAAACACAATAACCATTTTATTTTCTGGTTTGAAACCAGTTCTAATTCATCTTATTTATATAGTTCTTTCTATTCAATTCCTATTTTGATATATATATATATATATATATATCATTTAATTCTTATCCAATTTCAATATCCAACAACCAATTATTGCTTTATATATAAAATATAAGCTTTTATAAAAATCATTCATTAAAACATTTTTAAAACTTTTATATAAGAAAATAACAAGTACGCTCTCATATATACACACACTCTACTCATCTTAGGGTACCACTGACCCTATCCTTAATGAGTAAACCCACCAGAGCCAAGGTTCTCGCTTAACCTTCTGCTATGATACCAAAATGTAATGACCCGAAATTTTCAATTCCGAAAATTCCAGATATTTAGGGAAAAGAAGAAAAGAGATAGAAGAAGAAGAAGAAACAGAAACACCAAAACACAAATTCTCACATTCGCAATGGATCAAAATATAATATCAAATAAAATAACAGTTATACAAAGGAAAACTGTATTAGTTAATTTACATCAATACATCATAGTTACAACATTTACACAAACACTGGACAGTTAAAATCAATATATCCCAGGTACACTACAATGTCACAACAGAATACACTCCGTACGTTCCCACCATCTAGCTCGCCTCCTGAGCTCCAGAACGCCCTTACTTGGAAATCTGTAATACTCGGTCTGACCCGAGCATCACAGCAAAGTAACACCCTCGTTAGGTTGGAAACTAGCGTGAGTAAACCCGTCTAACATAAAAATACCAATGCAATATACTTATTTAAAAACCCGGGGTAACTCGTACTTACTACAATTTCTTTCTTATAAAAGCCATTAACTAATTTAACCATAATCACTAAGTACACTTACTTAACTTCAATGGTCCAGTTCTCTTAAATTATTTCGTTCCAGCCTATTTGTCTCACATATCAAATCTATATAGAATTATCTTAAATTGCAAATCGAAGTGGTTTCGGGTATTACTAATACCCGACCCCGGTCTCTTCGAACCCAATATCATCTTAACCAAGTCATTCATGTGAATACAATTCAATTAAGATTACAAGATGTCACTTTTACACAGCAATTTATCATCGATAGATAACCACATTATTACTGTCCACCCAATCATATCGTATCATATCAGACAACATTTCATATCCGAGATATCAACCAATTCAAGGCATTTAATATCATTCCATCATTCTTAAGGAAGATTGATCACTTCCTAATTAATTTAATAAATCTCTAATTAAATTAATTATTAACTTTAATCACTTAGATCACCATTACTTAACACTAATTAGTTACAAATCAATTAATTAATCATCTTTTATTTATCCATCTAATTAATCACACTTGATTAATTATCCTTCAATTATATTAAGTAACTAACCCTTAATTAATTTCCTTAATTAATGCTTACTTAAACTAATTACACTAAGTAATTAATTATCAATTACTTTCATTAAGTAATTATCATTAAATAAATCACCTTTAGTAATCACCCATTAATTACCCTCCTTAATTAATGATATTAAGTAATTTTTCTTTAATTACTTTTATTATTATCATTAATTAATTTCATTAAGTAATTAACCTTTAATAAAATTAATCATCTTTTAATTTAATTTCCTTAATTAATTAATCATATTAATAGTTCAATCTTTTAAATTGATTACCTAAATTAAAATAAAAATCTCAAAGCAAATCAAGTTTATTTTTCAAAATTCCTTTGTCTATATAAAATTTTTAAGTAAACAATTACATTAGAGTAAATTGGTTTTAAAATATTATTTTAAAAAACAACATGCTTGTTAAAACTTTTGGAAAGTAAATCGATTTTGGTTTTGTTATATTTCAAAATCCAAATTTCTTCCATAAACAAAGTCTAGCTTTATTTAAAATAAAACCTTTTGGACCGAAGCCCACAATCCCAACAAAAACAACCCGCATTACATCGATCAAGCCAACGAAAACTATCTGGACAAAAGCCCAAAACAGAACGTATCCGGATGAACCCGAAGTCCCAAAGCATCAAACACGAACAACACCCCATATTCTTCTACAACCCCTCATTGCTACCAGGCACCATCCCCAAATCCACACAAAACAGTTGTTTTCGATTAATTCCAGAATCTTTCTCAGCTTCGTTCGCAATCGATCGTCAGTTCAATCATTACCCAGACTACGGACTAACCCTGCCTAGACGAAACACATCTTATAGTCTAAGCAAACAGCCATGTCGATATGTCGTGTGCGCGGTGCACATGCACAAATGCTCTGATGATCTATTCGTCCTCGCGAACCACTGAGTCATCGTCCCTTCATCCACTGATCAACATCACCTCCTCGACGGTGACTCGAATTAATCCAGGACGACTAGTAGACCTCGCTTGAACCATCAGAAAAACCTTGGCGCAAAACTCGATGAACTGCACTCACCAACTTACTCCGATCGAATCAACTCCACTGCCGATCGAAGGCCCTACTCTGACACTACTCCTCTGCCAGAAATCATTCGACCCGGTCTCCCCTACGACCAACTGCCTCTTCTAGAGCAAGCCACATCACCTCGCATTGACGAGTTCGACGGAAATAATTTTTTGAACGAAAAACGTTCGTCTGACCATATCTTAGTAAATACGACATTAAAAATTATAATTCCATCACTAAAATTCATATTTTCCTGCAACTATCGAGGCTGCATGTTTGAAATCTGGAATTAAAAACATCTATTTTTCACCTAATTTACATTGTATACTGTAAAACAGACCCCTAACGATCAACATGGCAAAGTTTACTCACAAACTATTTTTAACATAGACTATACCCAAAAATACTTCCCTAGCTTATAGCATCCACAAATATGAACTAGAAAATGAGATAAAGAATTTTGAACACTGGTATGAATAGAATTTTCACAGAGCAAATTCATTTCCATGTTAAAACTAAGGTCTATCACATATAAACATATTTGCTTCAATCATCACACACTATAACTGGTTGGATTAAGAGCATTTGAAATTTTTGAAAAGTTTTAAACCTTTCAGAAGCAAGAACAGAGCAAAGCAATATGTATACAGGCATCCACATACCCATATACAGGCATGAATACATATTCAAAACTTACACTTAACCTTTAAAAATAATATTTAAATAAGGAAAGTTAAACTTTTTAAAGAAAGTTTACTCACAGAAATCTGGAATAAAATAGAGGACAGAGCCAAATGGAAAACTGGGCTTGATTTGGAACTGATTTTTGATCAACTTGAATCTTTCCTTGATGCTTGAATTTGTTTGATCTTGATCTAACTGAGTTGAATTTTCTTGATTCAATTTTAGCTTGGAAAAAGTTTTTGTATAATTATTTTTTCTGGTTTGCATTTATTCTTTTGATTCAATTTTTCAGTTTTATTTTGAAAGAATGAAAGAAGATGAAAATACTTTGAATTGTATAAAGCTTGGTTAATTCTTTGATATCTGTTTTACATTAAAATTTTAAAAAGAAAACAAAAGTGCCACATGTTACTTCGCATGCTAACGCAAGTTACAATTGTTAATTTCATGTGTTATAAGGCTTACAATTGTCTTTATAAAAAATTTAAATTATATTTGCTATTTATTTTTTATATGTTTTTATATTATACTTATATTTTTATGTTTAATACTTATATTAAAGAAAGTATAAACCTTATTAAATCCTATTTTAATATTAATCTTTTTTTAGTGCGTTATTTTTATTCAATTTTATGTTTACATTTTTCCATTAATACATTTTCACTTAAATTATTTATAAAATCTTTTAAAGAAAATAATATAGAACTACTTATATACTAATAAAAATCAAACATACATTATTTTTAAATACAATTTACCTTAAGACATTTACCTTTGGATTTCAATCTCAAATTCAAATTTAATTTAAATTGACTCATATATATATTTAAACAAACACGCATTAAATTTGTTTGAAAATAATAATTTTGCAAATTTTGAATAATTATCCTAGTAGATTATCAATAAATATTTATCCAAGTATAAATATTTATCGTCAGATTTATTTGTTCAATCTATAAATCAATATTCTATTAACTAACCCAGTTATTTTATCAATTACAGATGTCCAAAAATCTGCGTTATTACAAATAAGAAGAGTAATAAAATGGACCAAGTCCAAGAAAATAGCAGAATGGATGTCCACTAGGGGTAGCCAGCCCGCTTGGCCCTGTCAATCTGTCCTGTGTTTGCGCAAAAAATGGGCAAACACCTCCAAGTCGTGTGATTTAGTTGATTTTATGTGATTCTTAATGATTTAGATGAGTTGTGTAAATATGAAAAAAGCAGGGGGCTGAAATGTAAAAGACACACAGATTTATAGTGGTTCGGCCAGAACGTGCCTACGTCCACTTTATATGTTATTATCTTCTTTCTTTCAGATTACAAGTACAATGCTTTGTGTACAAGTATACGAAAGTAGTTTGAAAGTTCCTTCCGTGCTTGAGCTCTCAAATTTGTCTGCCATTGTTATACCCCTGCCCCTATATTTATAGAGTGAGGTAGGGGGCAGGGGTCTTGGATGTATATAGCTGCTGGTGGGCCTGGGCTGGAGCAATCTGGCCTGGTAGCGTTCTGGTTCGGCGAGGCTTCATTCGGTGGTGAGGTATGAGGTTGGCTCGGTGGTGTTGGTCCGGTCATGGTGGTCCGGTGATGGTGGGAAATGGTGTTGGACCGGTGGTGATGGGATAGGCACTTGGTTCGGTTGTGGATGGTTCGGCCTTACTTTGGTTTGGTATTGAAGGGGTTGTGGTTTGACCGGTAGAATGTTTGGACCGGTAGTAGTTTGGACCGGTAGTGGTTTGGACCGGTGATGGTGAGAACTTTGAGGGTTGGTACGGCCTTGGTGGTGAAGTATGCTTGTGACCGGATGGTCTTATGCCGAATGGGCTTCTATATTGAGAACGCCGGATGGACTTTTATGTCTGTATTGAGCCTTGTGTTTGCCGAATGAAGTGGAGGTTGCGAACCCAGGTGAAACTGACACTTCTTGGTCTCGAGATCTCCTGGGTGAGAATTCGCCCAACATTTGCCCCCCAAAGTGGGGCGCGTGCTTGCATGTGTCGCGCTTTGTTTCCCTATGGTAGGAAAGCTTGTTTCGTAACGCCATGGTCTGGATATTCATGTCCTGTCAGTGTCCTCATGCCTCCTGGTAGGAAGGCGTGTTTTGTAATGCAATGAGCTGGATGTCCATATCCTGTTGATTTCCTGCAAAGGAATTTACAGTTTTAATGTGATTTCAAATGGCGATCGTTCGGGATCGAAATATTTGAGGCGAAGTGAATTGTGCCGTTCAGGGCGAGATGTGACCGTTCGAGGTCGGGTGCCGTTTGAGGCGAGTAGGTGTGCCCCAAGGGGGCTTAGCGTTACCGATGCCAGGCTCACGTTCGAGTGGATTCCTGGATCGTTTGTGAAGATGGTTTATCGCCAGCTCAGAGCATGCCTAAGGATCGTTCGCGACCCCGTACATGTTTAAGTAGCTTAGCCATTTCAGAATTAGCAGAGCTAAATATCCATCCAACCGATGAATTTTAAAAGGATGTCGAAGTGTAGATTCTCACAATGATAGGGTTAATAGCCATTCAGAGCATGCCTGTGGAACGTTCGTGGTCGCGTACATGTGTAAATGGGTAACCCATGTTAGTGAGCGATTTACGAATTGTTCATCGTTATCATAATCTCTATTTTATTAGTAGATCCTAGAGTTCGGTACTTATCTGTGTGAGGTGCCTTGCATGCCACCTGTTTCTGGTTTTTGCTGGCTGAGATGGTTTCATTCGGTTTTTGGTTGGTCCGGTATGCCGAACCGGCTGGACCGGTGCTTCTGCCCTCGTCTATATATAGGGGCTACACCCCCCTTAGTTATTCCTTACCGAACTAACGAGTGCCGAATCGATCTCTAGCCGAACCAACTTCTCTGCCGAACCAAGCTTTTACCGAATCAGGTATGAGTTCCTTTGCCGAATGACCTTTACCACCGAATGAATCTGATTGCCGAATACACGCGTAAGGCTGTTAATGCCGAATGATTTTTGTACCGAATGAATCTGGGATTTTGGTGCCGGATGAACTTTGCACTGTACTACCGAACGAATTCGTATACCGGATGAACTTCCAATGCCGAATGGAACTACCGAATGAGGCATATACCGAATGAGACTCGGAAATTTGAATCTTGAGCGAAATCTTAGGCTTTTATACGCTTGCTTTAGATACTTGCTTGTTTATGTTTCTATACTTCTTGTTCTAACACCGTGTTTTTCTTGTGCTGCAGATAAATGTCTCGCAAAGCGGAAACCCGATTGGATAAAAAGAAGTGTAAAGGTAGAGGAGAGTCATCTTCCTCCGAGCCCCCAGCCCAACCAGGGCCGGTGCGACATGGGCCTGTTCCGAGGTCGTTAGTGGACGGGTACGGTCCCCAGGAACTTCTGGTCTCCCCTCCCGATTGCTTTCCTAGCTCCCTAAAGGAGGAGCAACTTGATGTTATATCCCGCTCCTTCGGGATAGACAAGGCTCGCATGCTGTTGCCGGGAGATGGAGTGATGCCGTATAATCCCCCTGAAGGCTACTTTTCTTACAGCAGATATCATTGCATGTGTGGTGCTATCCCTCCTACCAATGCCTGGATAGTTAGCTTTACCACATACTTGAAGGTGTCTCCATTCCAGCTCCAGCCGAACTCTTATGCCATTCTGGTGAGCCTTTTCGTTATCTTCCAGAGGAGGTACGGGCGCCCTCCTGCTAACCGGGAAATTCGATATTTGTATAACCTGAGAGGCTACAAGAAGGGGTCTCCGTATATTAGCCTAGA
This sequence comes from Allium cepa, assembly GCA_030765085.1. NCBI lineage: Eukaryota > Viridiplantae > Streptophyta > Magnoliopsida > Asparagales > Amaryllidaceae > Allium > Allium cepa. Next base: position 440,156,361 of record CM060943.1, read on the forward strand.
AGCGGCCGTGCCCTTCAAACCGGTCTTGGACTTATATTCAAAGTTTACTATGTTCAAGAAAGAATGGTTTTTTATCAAGGACGATTCTGTTTCTTTCCGCCTTTTCACTTCCGGCTGTAAGATGAATTTCATTTATATTTTCCATGTTCTGACTGTAGTGCTTCTTCTGACACGCTTCTATTTCTTGCTAGCGACAGGTGGCATTGCAGTCGTGGAAGATGATTCTTTGGCGCGGATGGCTGCTGAAATAAAGGCCATTCCCGCACGGGACAGGTCGGCTTCGTTCCTGATCAGGAACGCTACCCTCCTGGAGTACAACTTGATCCAGCCGCACCAGTCCGTGGTTAAGCAGAGGGACACGGCTGAGGAGAAGGCCGCTAAAGCTAAGGAGGGGGCCACGGTGAAGAGTGGCAAGAGGAAGCCCTTTGCACAACATCCCGTCGCGGGAGGCAAGAAGCTTAAGGAGTCTGAGGGCCCCTCTCCTAGTACTTGCCCGATCATCCCGGAGGGGGAAGGTGTGGAAGAGGGCGAAGGAGGCGATATGGAAGGAGAGTCGGAGGGCGGAGGAGATGGAGATGGTCAGGGTGGTAGTGGTGCTGGTGCCTTAACTTCTGGGCAAGACTCTGAACTGGATGAGGCCCTCCGCCAGGCCTTCGGGGAATCGGAGGGAGAATCGGGAGCGGGGAAGGCGAAGGAGACTGGCAAGGTCTGGGCAGGTGCCGATCTATCCCCTAAGGGCTCCTCAGCCAGGGTGACTCCGGCGGTGCAAGGTGAACTTTTGTCCTCTGTCGATTCCATCTACGATAGGGACTTAGAAATATTTTATGGTTCACTTCCGTCCTGGAATGAGATTCAGGACTTATTGCAGTATCCCACTCCTCCGCAGGGTTTGTATAATAGATGTGCATTCTCACTTTTTCTTTCTTTTTAACTTAACATGTTTCGTGAATTATGGATCGTCGTATGTTCATAACACTTGTTTTTTACTCCAGGGGCAGGCCAGGCGGCTAAAACGTCGGACGTTCGACACCGCCTTGAACAATTCAAGTTGATGAGAGCTTCTGATAAGCCGAAGCCTCTTACTGGTCGTCCTGGGGACGTGGTCAAATACCGTCCTCTTCTTGGGGTCATTGAAGAGAGCATTCAGAAAAAGAAGAGGAGTCGTTCCTTATTTGAGCCTTCCCCTGGTCCGCAGCTTCCTGTTCAGCCTCCTCGTGATACCACGGAGGAGAGTACGGAGTTTATCTCCCCTCCACCTCCCTCTAAGAATCCCACTGTTATCCGTATAAGGCGACCTGACGTGCCTCGCGACCCCTTTGCCGGTCATCCTGATTTAGATCCAAGCTCTCGGGATATTTCATTTGATGAGGCCACGGGTGAGCACCTTCTTCCCCGCAACCCCATGGTACGAGTGTTAGACGAGGCTAAGTCCCTAGATCTTGATCTACTTACCACTCGGGTAATTACCATGGGAGACGAAGCCAAAGCTAATATCGATCGGGTGGCTGAAGAGACCAAGAAGTTAATGAAGTATCATGCTCAATTGGTCAAGGCCGGGGAGGAGATTGGGAGTGCTAATATTCGGTTGCGGCTGAAGGTTGCCGATCAGGCCGAACAGCTTGCCGGTCAAGCCGTTCAGATTTCTCAGCACGAGGAGGCCTCCAGGCGGCTGAAAGAGACCATGGAAAAGGCTAGTAGGGCAGAATTACGGAAGATGGAGGCCGCCTGTAAGGAGCAGATCGACATGGCCATTGCGACAGTGGATGAGGTTCGGAATGCGGATCTCGAGCAGGTAGAGGAGTTGTCTGGAAGGCTTGAGGCCGCGGAGATGGCTCAAGTCAAGTTAAAGGAGGAGATGGAGGAGATGAGGAGGTCTCTCCAGGCTGACTGCTTGAGATACCGATCAGAGAGGGATGTCGCTGTCGCCAAGTTGCAGGCTTCCGAGGCCCGGGTGAGGGAGTTTGAGGTGAATGAGGGGATGATGGACGAGATGCTGCAGGACATGTACTTCCGCACTTGGAAGGAGGGCAGCTTGTCTTGGATGGATGACTATCCCCGGGTCATGGCCAAGATTTATCTTCGGGCTTTAGAGGAGGCCAGGGTCAATGCGGGTAAGGAAGGTGGAGTGGCTTTTAGTTTGGATGTGGTCACTGCTCAGTTCTCGAAAGAGGAGCAAGCGGCGGTGAAGGAGGGGATGCGGTTGCTTGCTGCGGAGGAAGCGGGTGTGCAACTAGAGGATGAGGATCAAGTGGCGGACGTTGGTGAGTTATTCTTCTCTTTTCCTTTTCTTTCTGCGTTTCCATAACTTGATCGTTTTATCGTTTGTTTAATGAGTTCCTCTTCTGGATTGAACAGGTGGAACTTCCGATCAACACGCTGGGAGCTCCGACCCTGCGGCCAAGTAGGCTTGGGGGAGTTGGTAGGATGAGAGCGAAGTGTGGACGCAGCTGGTTACTTGTCCGGATTTGGCTACCTTTTTATTTCCTTTTATCGCTGTTTATGTTAGTCCAAAACATTGATGTGACTGTAATGATATTATTTGCAAAGAATAACTTTATGTGATTTTATGACATAAGCTGATTTTGTTATGTTTAAATGTTGTTGTCATTTTGATGTGGTGCGTGAGAAGTATGCATATGCCTGTGATTTTAGTTGTGTTTGATGTTAAGCAGTTGCTTGAAATATAATTCCATGTTTTGCAATGTTAGTGTGACATATGAATAAACTGTAGTTACATATTCATGTACAAGAGAAGAGAGTACCGCCCTTCATGTTTTAGTTGCAGGTGGTAGCTTTGAGCGTCTTGTGTAACTGATCATGGACATAGCTGAGTACCTTGCCACCCAGTACGTAGGCTTAGATTCTCATGAGTGAATGCTTCCTATTTGGTTTCCTGTACTTTGGAGTTTGTTATACAGGATAGGAGAAAAGTATTTAAATGAAATGGAAATATGGGAAAAGTAAAACTTCCAGTCACGGAAGGCCGTCGATGTGCTTAAGTTCGTGGCAAACGGGTTTTGTAGTCACTTTCCCTAGCTGTGGGTCTTGGAGACATTTGTCACCCATCTTACGCCTCCGTGGGGAGTTTTCTTTTTTTACCACAGCCGCACTTAAGACACATCGGAGCCGAGATCGCGCGCGGTAACTACCCGAACCATTATGGTCCGTAATCGTGGGTATTATTCGATTTACCGTGGTCGGCTAGCGTGGGTGCCGTTGGCCGTGAACTACCCCTGGCTGGCCACACCTTATGTTGGGGCTTAAAGTAGGTTCACAGTTGCCGGCGAGCCGAACGCCGTAATGAGCTGCCATCGGCTATAGTCGGCCTTTATGATGACTTATAATCGGCTCATTACAGTTGGCTTTGAGGGCAGTCGCGAGCAATGAGTTAACCCGCAGCAGAGGGATGCTGGAGCAAAAGAGCCTCATTGGCGAGTGCATAGAATCGTAGCGTACCTGTTAGGCCTTGTTCAGATGAGGCCGTGGTGCGTCTTGAGTGGAGATGCCATAGGATTTTGTTCAACAGAAAAGGATAAAGCTTAACAAGCAGCCAAGATATAAAGGAACAAGTTAAAAAGAGACAAGATTTTTTAAAGTGGTTCGGCATGAAAATGCCTACGTCCACTGATTCTCTTTGTTAATTCACTTCATATGGGCAATACAAATTAAGAAAAGTATCGACGGAGGTGTCGGATGTTCCATGCCCTCTGCAACACCTCTCCGTCCACTATTGACAAAATATAAGCTACGTTGTGGAGATCTTTATGAATTACATATGGTCCGTCCCAGATGGGGTCCAGTGCCCCGGGACGTGGAAAGATTCGCCTGAGGACAAGATCTCCCTCTTGTAAGATGCGATGCTTGACTTCGGAGTTGTATAGTGCTGCCACTTTTTGTTTGTGAGCTGCTGCTTTGAGTGCTGCATCGTTTCTCCTTTCCTCAATCAGATCCAAAGACATGAGGAGGAGTTCTTCGTTTTCTTCTGGATTGTAGTGGATCCTACGGTGGGAAGGAACAATAGTCTCAACAGGGAGCATTGCCTCCGATCCGTATGCCAAAGAGAAAGGAGTATGTCCCGTTGATGTTCTGAAAGATGTGCGGTAGGCCCAAAGTGCCGTAGGAAGTTCGTCCACCCAAGCGCCTTTTGACTTTCAAGTTTCTTCTTGATTAGGGTTTTGAGAATTTAGTTGACAGCTTTGACTTGTCCGTTTGCCTGAGGGTAAGCTACTGATGAGAAGCTTTTATGAATTCCATGCTCTTGGCACCAGTCGGCGAATTCTTCGCTGTCAAATTGGAGTTCGTTGTCCGATATGATCTTGAGTGGTACTCCGTACCTGCACAGAATATTTTTGATCAAGAAGTTGATAACTTTTGCTGAAGATATTTTATTTAGGGGTTCCGCTTCCACCCATTTGGTGAAATAATCGACTGCCACTATAGCATATTTGGCTCCGCCTCTGCCCGTTGGCAGTTCGCCAATTAAATCAATTCCCCATACAGCAAAGGGCCAAGGGCTGGTCATTTGAGTAATCTCATTTGTGGGTAGTCGAGGAATCTTGGCAAATTTCTGACATCTGTCGCATCTCTTGACGAAGTCTAAGGCGTCTTTGTTTAGTGTGGGCCAGTAATATCCATATCGGAGTATCTTTTTTGCTAGAGTCTGCCCTCCAGTGTGATCTCCGCAACTTCCTTGATGGATGTTGAATAAGATTTCCTTGGCTTCCCTCCCAGCGACGCATCTGAATAAGGGGCTAAAGAAGCCACGCCGATAGAGGATGCCTTCTTGTATTGTGTAGTGGGGAGCTTTCCTCAAAATTCTCCTGACTTCATCACGTTTGTCTGGTAGTGTGTCGTCCTGCAAATATTTTCGGATAGGAGTCATCCAAGTTCCTCCTTCGATTGCAGTTATCAGATTCACTTGTTCGAAACTTGGGGCTAGCTGCCTTGAGATGGCTAGTGCTTCGGAAATGGTGCTATTCTTCATATTAGCTTGCTTTGCTAGTTCATCGGCCTCTTGGTTATCTTCCCGAGGAATGTGTTTGATTAGATAATGGTCCAATTGATCGAGCAGCAGTTTGGTTTTCTTTAGATATGCTGTGAGTCGTTCTCCTCGTGTCTGGAACTCTCCTAGTACTTGGTTTACGATAAGTTGAGAATCACTATGAAGACATAAAGAATTGACTCCAATTTCTAAGGCAAGCTCCAATCCCGCTATTACTGCCTCATACTCCGCATCGTTGTTAGTGGCCGCGAATTCCAACCTTAATGCATAGTACAGCTTTCTTCCCCTGGGGGTGATTATCACAATACCTGCCCCCGAGCCTTGTTCGTTCGATGCTCCATCTACAAAGAGGTTCCACATGATGCTTTTTGCTATTTCAAATTGATCCTTGCTTTCGTTGGTAGTGAATTCGGCAATGAAATCGGCCATGGCTTGCCCCTTGATAGCGGTGCGAGGGTGGTAGGTGACGTCATACTGACTTAGTTCAATGCACCATTTGAGGAGTCGTCCAGAAGTGTCGGGACGATGGAGCACCTGTCTTAGTGGTTGATCGGTTAGAACTCTGATGGAGTGAGATTGGAAGTAGTGTCGCAGTTTTCGTGACGCGATCAATAAACAATATGCCAATTTCTCAAGTTTAGGATATCTGGCTTCTGCCCCTGTAAATCTCTTACTTATAAAGTATACCGGGCGTTGTGTGCGGTCTTCTTCTCTTACCAGGGCAGCGCTTAGAGCATGAGATGATACAGCGAGGTATAGGTATAGCTCTTCGCCTTCGTTTGGAGTTGAGAGTACTGGTGGTTTCTGAAGGTGTTCGATCAGGTTAAGGAAGGCTTTTAAGCATTCATCGGTCCACTCGAACTTTCCTTTGTCTTTCTTGAGAGCTTTGAAGAAAGGGACGCACTTGTCAGTTTCTTTGGAAATGAATCTGCTTAGGGCGGCCACCTTTCCGTTTAGGCTCTGCATTTCTTTTCGAGTGGAAGGTATCCTTATTTCTTTTAGAGCCCGGATTTGTTCAGGGTTTGCTTCAATTCCTCTGGCATGGACGATGAATCCTAAGAATTTTCCCGATGACACTCCGAAGGAGCACTTTAGAGGATTCAACTTCATTCCATATCGGCGAAGTACCTGAAACATCTCGCTCAGGTGGCTTACATGATCGTCGGCTCTCCTGGACTTTACCAACATGTCATCCACATATACTTCCATAGTTCGTCCTATTAATTCCGCGAACATCTTGTTGACGAGGTGCTGATAGGTAGCTCCGGCATTTTTGAGTCCAAAAGGCATGACTTTGTAACAATATAATCCCCGGTCAGTGATGAAGCTAGTGTGGTCTTGATCGGGAGCGTGCATGGGAATCTGGTTGTATCCGGAGTATGCATCCATAAAAGATAAAAGTTCGTGCCCGGAAGTGCTATCCACAAGCTGGTCGATTCGGGGGAGCGGGAAGCAGTCTTTCGGGAAAGCGTCATTTAAGTTGGAGAAATCAATGCATGTTCGCCACTTCCCATTAGCTTTCTTTACTAGTACTGGGTTAGCGATCCATTCTGGGTAGATGGCTTCTCGTATGAAGTCATTAGCAAGTAGGTTCTTTACTTCCTCATCGAGGGCTGCTGATCGTTCTGCTCCCATGCTTCTCTTTTTCTGCTTTATCGGTACCTTGGTGGGATCGACGTTCAGCATGTGGCATGCTATGTCTGGGGAGATTCCTGTCATATCGGCATGTGTCCACGCAAATACATCTAAGTTGTGGCGGAGAAAGTCAATGAGTTGATCCTTCAATTCTGTTTTTAGCTGAGATCCTATTTTTAATAGTCTACTTGAATCATCTTTGTCTACAGATACGAATTCCATGGCCTCTGCAGGCTCAGCGGTAGCCTCCTCCTCCTTATCCCTGGGGTCTAGTTCATTGAAAGGATCGCTGGTGTATCGAAGAGGAGGGGCTTTCTTTAGTTGCTATGCTTCCAAGCTTTTCATGCAGAGAGTAGTCTCTGCATCTCTCCCTTTATTCTTTCTACGGTTATTGCGAAGTTCAGTTACATAGCAATCTCGAGCGGCGTCTTGATCTCCTTCAACTTCTCTTATTCCGTTATCTGTTGGGAATTTCATCTTTAGGCACCACGGGGTAGGACAATTTGGAAGTCAGACAAGGCTGGTCTTCCCAAGAAGGCGTTGTAGGCCGAGTGGTTTTCTATTAGTACGAACGTTTGTTTTCGCACAACGGAGCGGGGATGACTTCCTATTTCGACGAAGAGGTCAAGTTGCCCGAGGGGCATTTTCGCATCTCCAGTGAAACCGTGCAGGGGTTTGTTGCAGGGAGACACATCCTTCATTGACAGCTTCATTTTGTCGAAAGCATGCTTGAATAGGATATTTACGGAGCTTCCTGTGTCTATTAGAATTCGAAAAACTTTAGCTGGACCGAACCAGGCAGAGATGACCATGGGATCCATATGCGGATACTGTCTTCCTTCTAAATCACGCCTACTGAATACGATGTCGTCACTCTCTTTCCGTTTGGGGTGGCGTTTTTCCATAATGGAGTTAACATAGCCTTCAGCATTTCTAAGTGACTTGCCGTATCTTTCCATCTCTGCCCAGCTTCTGTCGGCGATGTGTGGTCCTCCTGAGATGGTATGGACCACTATCTTCTCTTGACTAGAGCCACTGGTGTTGCGACTCCCTCCACCTACTTCTGGGAGGGGTCGCTTTGAGTTCTCATTGGCAGGAGTTGGAGTCCTGTTCTGACCTTTCACATAGCGTTCCAGCCTTCTTCTTCTGATGTGTTCTTCGATCAAGTCCCGGAGAAGGTGGCATTCATTGGTGTCATGTCCGTGGGATTCGTGGAAGCGGCAGAACTTTCCAGACTTGAGTGCGTTATCAGATTCTTTCTTGTGCGGGGGGCACTTGTATCCGAGTTCGCCCTGAGTGGCTAGAAAGATGTTTTCGATTGTTTCATTCAAAGGAGTGTAGGAGTCAAATCTTGGTCCTGGTCGATATTGGCGTTTTTCAACCTTCCTGCCCCCAGCATTGTCTCTGGATTCATTTCTTCGAGTGTCCTTAGCTGCAGCGGGAACCTTGTCCGAAGTTGTCTTACCTTGTTGCCCTGACTGCCTCTCAGTGGCGGCGTCTTCAAGTCTCATATACTTTCCAGCTTCATGGAAGAAATCAGGTAAAGTAGCTGGTTTTTCCTTGGTTAGTCTTCTAGCGAACTTGGTATCTGGGCGTACACCACTACAGAGGGCCATTAGGGTGAGCTTCTCATCGGCATCTTGGACTGCGGCCGCTGCGGCGTTGAACCGGGTTAGATATTGTTGCAGTGTCTCTTCGGATTTCTGTTTAACATTGGATAGAGAATAAGCATCCTTGGGTTGTTCTACATGGATGCGGAACTGGCTAATGAACCTTTCTTTCAACATCTCCCATGAGCTGATAGACCCTTGGGGTAGATGGCAGAACCAGGAGGTAGCTAGATCTGTTAGGAATAGCGGAAAGCATTTACACAACACCCCTTCTGTTGCTCCTCTCATGAGCATATGCTGGGTGTATCTTTGTAAGTGTACGATGGGGTCGGAAGTTCCCTTGTCAGGTTCCATGGTTGGCATTTTCCGTTCCCGGAGGTGATGGCAGTTTCGATATTGCGGGTGAAGGGGCTGGTGACCCTAGCGCCTATTCCTCGGTCCCTTTGCTCCCGTTGGACGCATTCTCTGAATAATCGTGCCATTCTTTCATCAGAATTTGGAGCGGATAGAAATGAACTTGGTTCTTCCCTGCGGGATCAATCTCGTCCAGATGACCTGTAGGGATGGTATAGTCTATCACTTCTGACGTTATCCAGTGGTTGCCTCTGGCTGCTCGGATGCATGCTAGGACCAGCTACAGTTGCCCCCTGCCTTGATCTTCTCCTGTGGGGTTCAGTTTCGAGCATATTTCCATGGGGTCAACTTCGGGCTGGGTTCTAGCTCGGCTCCGTTCAGCGGGGTTTCTATGATTAGGCGGCATGACTGGCTCAGCTACATCCGACCCTCGCCTGGCGCCTCCCCCACTGGGTTCGGTTCCAAGCGCTTCTTCGAGTCGGAGTTCGGGCTGAGTCCGGGCGCGGCCCCTATCATTGTTGTTCCTGTTGATGGCTTCTTCGAAGAGGGAAGACCTTTGTTGTCTCCGAGATCCTCCAGATTGAGATTCATCCCATGATTCGGTGTTGCGGTTGGATTCTTCGACATCCCTCAAGCGTGACATGAGTTGGTTTACCAAAGCTTCTTGTTTGGATGCGAAGCGGTTAGTCACTTTCACCACAACTCTGTCTAGATCTGCTCTAGTGATTACTGTCGGTTGTTCCGCGGCAGGGGCTGTTGGAATTGCCTGATCTACATGCGGCACTGCTGCTGTAGTGGGATGGTTCTCTTGATCTGGATCCACTGGATTTGGAGCGCTGCTGGTTGCAACGTTCTTTCCCTTGTTGGCGTCTTTTCTTGGCCTGGAAGTCATGTTTCCTAGGCAATGAAGGGTGCTATTGGGAAAGAAGGTTGAATGAGGGAAGCTTTAGCTTCGAGTTCGAATTTCTCAGTGAAAGCACCAAAAATGTTTGCGCAAAAAATGGGCAAACACCTCCAAGTCGTGTGATTTAGTTGATTTTATGTGATTCTTAATGATTTAGATGAGTTGTGTAAATATGAAAAAAGCAGGGGGCTGAAATGTAAAAGACACACAGATTTATAGTGGTTCGGCCAGAACGTGCCTACGTCCACTTTATATGTTATTATCTTCTTTCTTTCAGATTACAAGTACAATGCTTTGTGTACAAGTATATGAAAGTAGTTTGAAAGTTCCTTCCGTGCTTGAGCTCTCAAACTTGTCTGCCATTGTTGTACCCCTGCCCCTATATTTATAGAGTGAGGTAGGGGGCAGGGGTCTTGGATGTATATAGCTGCTGGTGGGCCTGGGATGGAGCAATCTGGCCTGGTAGCGTTCTGGTTCGGCGAGGCTTCATTCGGTGGTGAGGTATGAGGTTGGCTCGGTGGTGTTGGTCCGGTCATGGTGGTCCGGTGATGGTGGGAAATGGTGTTGGACCGGTGGTGATGGGATAGGCACTTGGTTCGGTTGTGGATGGTTCGGCCTTACTTTGGTTTGGTATTGAAGGGGTTGTGGTTTGACCGGTAGAATGTTTGGACCGGCAGTAGTTTGGACCGGTAGTGGTTTGGACCGGTGATGGTGAGAACTTTGAGGGTTGGTACGGCCTTGGTGGTGAAGTATGCTTGTGACCGGATGGTCTTATGCCGAATGGGCTTCTATATTGAGAATGCCGGATGGACTTTTATGTCTGTATTGAGCCTTGTGTTTGCCGAATGAAGTGGAGGTTGCGAACCCGGGTGAAACTGACACTTCTTGGTCTCGAGATCTCCTGGGTGAGAATTCGCCCAACATCCTGTTTTAGTCATTTCAAATTGGCACAAGTTCCAGGGTCTACCCATCATCATTCTCTTTCTTCAAATTCAACAAATGATGCCAAATCCAACCACTTTGTTCTAGAGTCTCCTCTGCGTACACTATTGTTAAAGTAGTTCTAATATTGACAGAGAGTATGCCAATAAAAGGCCCCGGTCTCTTTAACAACCAAGCACCGTTTTACACACCGGTTTGTAATTTTAAATTTCGAAAACAATTCGTGCTTGATATCAAAATATCATATTCATTTCAAAATCAATTTCATTTTGAAATATCATATTTACTTCAAAACTCACATTCATTTCAATACTTCACTTACGCTTGAAAATATCATTTCACTTCAATATCTCGATTTCACTTTCAAAATAGTTTCGAATTTTGATTTAGGTTATAACTTCATTTTAACTCAATTCGCATTTAAATCCATGATTTAAATAAAAACAACCCCACAAACAATTGTTAAATTTTCAGATTTAAATAATTTAGTTTGAATTCGAATTCAAATTCAAATAAGTATTTAAATATAGGGTTTGAACATCAAAAATTAATGGTAGGTTTAATTGGAGATTAAGTTGATGTTAAGTTAATCATTTAGCGTTAAAGTTAATTAGGAAATAAAAATAAAAAAAAGAAACAGTTCAAAATTTCCAAAATGAAAGGGCAAGAGGTCAATGCCCTTGACCTTAAGAGGTCGATCCTTAAGGGTTGACCGCTTGAAAGGATGAGGTCGACCGCTTGGTCATGGCGGCGGATAGGGCTTTATGCTATTGAACTTTCTAGATTTGTTTGTTTCTCACCTAATGTGATCCTACGGTTCTGGTGCATTTCAACTCCTATAAATAGGGCTCTATCCTCTCTACTTTTTATTCATAAATATTTGGAAAATACCTCGAACGTCTACCATTTTCTCTCTTCAGTTAGATTCAGATATTCAATTAGAAATTCAGGTAAGGATTCTAATCCTTTTTTAATTATTCTTTTAATCTATTTTCTTCTCCTCCAACCTCTCTGAATCTAACAAAATTGTATATATATACCTATCCCTCGTGTGGTGTGTGTATATATATATATATATCAAAATAAGAAGAACTGGAAAAGAGTTGCTTTGGCGGTGTAAATCCATACAAGAGAAGCTAAGGATAATCTTTGAGTGGAAACCTTAGTATTTTTATTTCTGTAATTTATTAGTATATTAGTACGGATTTGAATATGCCTTAGGGATTTTGGGATTGCGAAAATACGATAGATAAGATCCCCCCAAATTCCTTTTATTTAGAAATGTCAATTCTAGATGGAGATTCTCAATTATTTATATTAATTTGATAGGATTTTTATTGTTCTGCAATTTTTGATAATTTCATAGTCTATTTCACTTCTCCTCCTTCTTTGATTCAAATTATGAGTTTTCAATAATAAAATAAAGTTTTAAACTATGAATTCTATTCATAGTTTCCACCATGTATTCCAGACAGAATTCCTTCATTTATTACTCTGTAAAAGAGGAGTAGAATACAATTAAGTTAGGATTGAAATTCCTATTGTTTAGGATATTCCATTAGATTGATGTAATAAATTGGGTTTCTATTTTTACAGGTCTATGTATTTTAGTTTTGGATAAGAATATTTAGCCCTTTGTTATTGATATTGAAATCTTAGGAATTTGAAGGAAAAGGACTTGTATTAGTATTATAGTAAAAGGAATTGACATTTAATGCTAGTTTAGGGCGTATAAACCACATGTTTAGAACTTATTAGGCACTAATATATATTACTTCTAATTGCGTAATTATGACGTGTAATTGCATAGTTAATTAGGTAGTAATTGTCATTACACCTCTCTTTGGAAAGTAGTTGAGGTTTTAAGGAGTAATAAGGAAGATCCCTTATAAGGCCTTAATTAAGAAATGGTGAGCTGAGTATTACATATATGCAGAGTATTTAAATTATGACTAGGTCATAGGGCTGCGAGGTTAGTAGAGTTGCATGACTGAAGTCTACCCTTCACTTTCAGGCTATTGGCGGTTGTGTACACTTCCTATTGATATGAGACATCTCCTATTATAAATATTTGTTATAATACGAGGTTAGTCTCAAATTCTATAGAGAAAATCTGTCTATTTAATATGGCCACCATTTTCTATGAATAGTCGAACTAATGTGAGACATCATTATGAGTAAAGGCCATAACAAGAAGGACCTACTTTAGGGTATTGAGCTATTTAGGAGTTGTTTAAGAGCCCACTCTTTTCCCCAAATGAAGTATTAGATGGCCAAAGGGCTAGTTATTAGGAAGTATCTCGATAAGGATCCGCTTTGGAATAAGGTATTAAGTGACCAATTGAGGGTCCGCCTTTTCAGAAAGAAGTATTAATTAGCTTAAGAGATTCCATATGATGTCAGCTAGATAGTTACCATTGATGAGTCTTCCTTGGTAATATGTATTATATAATGAGGTTTGCCTCAGTTAAGGTCTTAAATGGCCAGGGTCTACCTATTTTCAAAATAGAAGGTTTCAAGTGACTTGGGTACTTTCTCTCACATTTTTAGACATTTATGACATGGGATTTGGGTTATGATAGCAACCTGCTTCAGGGATGAAAGGTATTAAGTGGTTGATTGAGGACCCGCCTCCTTTTCTTATAAGAAGTATTAAATGGTTTTATGTACGTAGACATATTCTTATTTTGAAATTTACTGTCCAAGTATTGAAATGGTAATACTTGAGGTTTTTATTCACCAGATACATGTTGCTTCAACTCCTTCCTCTTTACAACACAAGTTAGAGGAGGGGATGAAGCTTGAAGATGGTGAGAGTGAAACTTATTACAGTTCTATCTTTCCTTTTGTATTTTTTTTCTATTGTACCAATGAAATGTATTTTTGAACAAAGTGTTGTAAAGGTTGTTGTTATGTTTTATGACATTTGAAAAGATTTGAAATAAATGGGTATTATTATTGTTATTATATTTTATTCCTTTTCTGAAAGAATAGATAAATAGATCTGTATTGTTTTTCATTTTACCAACCAACAGGTAGGTTTGGAATGGGCCTAGGATTCTATGGGCCTTTTCTAGGTCAGAATCTAGGTCTGTTTTGGGACGGTGTTTTAGCATTTGATATTAGAGCTTAGGTTACCCAACCAACGGGAAAATGTATCCGTATGAGTGACATATTTGTTATTTTTGGAAATATTTTTCAAAGGCCTTACTATATATATTGAATTTACGCCTGACTCTATATATTTCGACTATAGAAGTAGTTGCTACCATATTCTGAAAGAGTGGACGAAGAAATTATGAGTTGGAATAATTTATGGAGTTGAATTTATACTTCTTTATTGGACCTAGACTTCCTTATCATTGTGGACCTTATAAGCATATTAAATAAAAGGGATAGGATCATAGAAGGAAAGATAGCAAATCCAATAATTTAATAGGTAATGAACAAGCATTAAGTGAGGAGTTTCAATAAATTAAATAGATTTATGAGACCATTAGGGTAAGTATGGGAAGCTAAGGAAGAAGTGAAATAGGTAGTGTTGAATAGGCAAATAAATGTCTTTAGGAAACGTTCATTAAGATAGCAATCGTCTAATACGGGCAAAGTGACATTTATGAGAGTAGTAAATATAAATCTTAGGTAATAGTTAGATGTTATAAGGCATAGTATTCATACGGAAGTAAGGAATATAGTAGTGAAACAAGCTTCCCTAAGAAGGTGATCATTGATCACTACAAGGAATAACAAGACCATTAAGATGATTGAGTAGGGAGATCAAAGGGAAGAACAATCAAAGCCCATTTTGTTAAATCACACCCCTTGAGAAAGAAAGTGGTAAAAAAGATTTTAGAAAATTCCTTGAAAGTTTTAGATGACCTTTTTCAAAAGATCTTTAAATGAAAGTCTTATGTACTATAAGTTGGAAATTTTTGATTGAAAGTGATTTTTGACAGCTTTGGAAAAATGTTACCATTTGTAAAAAGTTTAGAAAGAAATGATGAATTATTTCAAAAAAAAAAAGGTGAATGATTTTAGTTTTACTTGAAAAGTTGAAAAAAAAAGAGAAGTTTCTCATTTGTTAACTTTTCAATATAAAAGTTATTGAATTAAAATTTTCAACTTTTGGATTCTTTGTTTTTGGATTCTTCTATTTTTATGATTTGTTCTACTTTATAAATTTGAAAGCTCTTAATGTGAAAAGAGCAAAGAAATTTGGAGATTTATAATAGTTGAGTTAGAAAGTTATAACTTAAATAGGTTTTGCATACATAAAGTTCTTCGTTTAAATTTAATGAGCCAAAAAATTTTGGTCCAAAAGATTTTTAATTTCTTTCGAGAAATGCATGATTTTTCCTACCTTATAAAACTAGAGGTTCTTTTCATTGAATTTCTTTTGAAAGGGCGTACAATTGGAAAAAGGCACTTCATCAACATAGGATAGAAAGAATAGATGGATTAGAATGTTCAATAAGGTAGATAGAAGGAACATTTCCGTATATGGAAATGCGAAGAATGATAGCTAAATTTGGGTAGTGATGGAATTGATAATTTTAGATAAATGAATTAGAAGAGGAGTAATAGAAATAAGATAGGAATTATCTTTGTCTACTTCATTTTTCCATTATTTAAAGTTATATAAGGTATCTTTGACAACTGAAAGGATTTGAATGATCATTAATAGATGAGTTGGGTATATTTGGAAAGGCAATTATGGAAAGCTAAGAATTTTGTATTTTCATTTTGCCTAATTCAAATTCAGAACTTGTTTGAATAAAAATATTATTGGAAAAGGATTTCAAGGGATTTTAGGAGTTTTGAACAAATTTACAAATGTATTTTGTCAAATAACAATATACTTTGAGCAATAAGATAATAGATAATTATCTATATTTTAGATATAACTGTTATTTTTGAAAGGATAATTTATGTGACTGGAATACGCTCTTTGGAATAATAAAAATCCAATTTATTATTTTAGAATGATAATTGAGTTTTGAATGTTTTGTGTTAAAGATCTTATTGTAAAGGAGTAAGTCTTTATTTTAGTAAGTCAATGAAAATGAAAGTTTTCCATGGTTCCTTTTTGTTAACAAAGCATTCTTTGAAATCTATTAGTTGTATGTCTAACTTTTAAAGAGATAGAATCTTTGAAGAAAAAAGTTTTAAAAAGAGAAATTATTTTGCTCCAATTTGGAGCTAAGAAAGTTTGAATTCTTGGTAAAGGTTTCTAAGTTCATATTTTCAAAGATGGAGATTTTGAGTTTAGTACTTCAAGTTTGTGAAATTTTAGTTTATAACAAATGAAGTAATTAATGCTAATTTTGGATTTAATGAAAATAGTTTATTTAAAACTATTTTACATGATTACTAAAATTCTAGTTTTATAAAGAATGGATTTTACAGAGTAGATAGGGGTCACAACCTTGGTAGGACGGACTAAGGTTTTTAGGATATGAATAAAATAGTATTATAGTGTACAACCTGATCTGAAAATTTGAAATCAGTCCCAAACCTCCATTTGAAGAAGGTGGTAAAGCTGTTAAGATATTCTAGATCTGTAATTGGGTTGTAAATTAGGTTGCCCATAGAATATGAATTTCTATATTTTAATTTTGGAGTAGTTTACGTAAATTTCCATAAATTATCCAATTTCGAAATACGTATAAAAATGTGTTGTTTGAAGTAACAAGAAACAAACTAAAAAGGAAAGAGATGTGTGGTAGATGGATATTCTTTTCGTAGTTTACACTGTCTATTTCAATAAAAAAAGAAATAGTTCCTTATGATTTCAAACAAAACAAAAATCTCACTTGTAGTTAATTTATGAGAAATTATGATGGTAATCATTTTAGAAGGATAGTTTCAATAAATTAAAATGTGGAAATGAGTACTTAAGTTGTAGAAATTAGTAGTTAGAAATATATACACATATAGCCACGCTTAACGACTAGAATACACACACACACACACAGATATATATATATATAGCATAGATTACGACTACATACGTATTTGTTAGTAATTAATGGATTACGATTTATGGACACTAATTACAAATTTAGTGAGCAATAAATTTATAAATAATGAGAGGACAAGGGGAATTAAATGGGGAGATTAAGGAAACTTGATATGGCATTTATGGACGAAAGTTGAGTACTGGATGGATTTTGGAAACCTAAAGAAGGTTAAAGGGATTAAAGAAGGATTAGTTGGGAATGTTCCAATTTTGATAGTACCGATCAATTGCTATGGATATTAATTGAAGCAATGGATAGACCACATTTAGTAGAAACCAAAAAGGGAAATTAAGGAAAATGGGTAATAATGGAATGAAATATTGAGAAATACTCATCTTAATTTAGCAGGGAATGTTAGGACTTCAACACCATTTATACCACTTGATAATAAATGACAGCTTCCAGCATAATTTTCTTTTAGAGTCCTTGGGTTGTAGTCGCTAGTAGTCTTCCTTAGTTATTGGAAAAGTGTATGACGTGGTATAAGATATATGCCTATTTTATTCCTTTGTTGACTTTATGAATGGGATTTAAACCACTTGATAAAAATATATGTTGGAAAGCAAAGTAAATAAGGAAATTTTATGGGGACATTTAACTAGTGATAAACTATAAGTAAGATTGGAAGTTAATGAGAAAATTAGGTTAGCAGCCTAAAGTGAATAAATGTTTCAATCCCAAAACTTTAGAATTTTAGTAAAAATAAAATTTAGCTCACATATTGTCACCATTCAAGGAAAAGATGAGATATATATGAGCGTGAAGAGAATTTTCTACTGATCAAGTATAAAGAAGAGGGTGGAAGAATTTTTCGTTAGAAGCAATAAAACCACAACATCTCTAACACAACTTCATGGAGTTATGGTTTGCATCGCTAGTGATAGTCACCCTTAGTTTGCTAGAAAATTTTGGAGGAGTTTGTTGATAGCTTTATAACTTCATTAAATCCGAGCATTGCTTACGATAAAAGATCGATGGACAAACTAAAGAAATGAATGGGAACTCGAAGGATTTGTTGAGAGCTTGCATCATGGAATTTGGAGGACATCAGGAGCAGCACCTACCCTTAATAGAATTCGTGTATATTAATACTCAGTAATAAATGATTGGTATGGCATCCTTGAAGCACTTATTGGGAGCCATACAGATCGCCGAATTGTGGGTGGGAAACCATCTGCAAATTCTACACGAACAGATTTGGATTGCGAGACTTTGGAAAGTCAAAGTTCATTTGGCAGCGTGTGAAGGTCATAAAATTTGGATGGTTGGAAAAGTTGGAACCAAGATTTATTGGGATTTCCCAATGTAGAGAAAAATAAGAAAATTTTATGTTACCTAGATTCCATAACGTTTTCCACATTTTGCATTTGAGAAAATAGCTTCATAGCATAGTAATTGTGGTAGAGCCTAATCAATTTGGGGATTTTGAGATGGAACCAATAGCGTCACATGCCACTGCATGCATAGTGGAGTACGGAACTAGGAAGCTCCACAACAAAAAATTAGACCGGTCCGAATATAATAGGGAGAAAACTCGGTGGAAGCCATGGGAACTTCTCATCCTAAGCCTTTCTTTGGTAAATTTCCTCTCCAAGATTGGGATTTTTGTTGCATCATGATTGCTAGATTGGATGGTAGGAGATGGTTGTTACACTTTTTCACCGTCACTTTACACTCATATAGCAGTTTTATGCATATTTAGGATATTCTCGTACTTATTTTCATAGCACGATCACACACTCATGTTAGGATTGAGCTCATTTATAGTATGTGTACAACACATAATCACATTGCACTTTGGTTTAGTAGATGGTTGTGTAGATAACTTGATTGTATAACATGGATGTTATTGCGCGTTACGCTATTTGTAACAACCTGCATATTTTATGATTATATATTAAAATGTTTTATTTAAATTTAGCATCGTTAGTCGGATTAAAGTCCGAAATCCAACCATTTGTAAATAGTTGAATTGGGACTCGAGACCGCTGCCATTGAGTCCAAAACGACATTTGCGACCTGTTTGAGTATAAACATCGATATGTTCAGAGTTGATTAGAATTTTGATATTTTCATTTGGGGCTTTGGGTTTGGGTTTCAACCCACTAAGAGAACCCAACTCCTCTACATAATAACTCCCACTCCACTCCTCTCATCTTCATTCATTTTCATTTCCTAACACTCTCAAGCTAAAAGAAAAATGGAGGAAGAGAAAAGAAACAAAAATTCGTAAGCCCTACTTTACTAGGAAATTCAAATTCAAGTTCTAAAAATCAAAGAGAAACTTAGGTAAGCATCCTCTTCATCTTCACCATCTCAATCTCTCTTCAATTTTCAGAAATTCCTAAACCCTAACTTCGGAAATATTTGCCAATGATCATAGATTGTAGCTTCTTGAGTTGAAGTTGAAGAGTGGTTGATCTTTCCTTTGTCTTAAAGCTTCTCACTTGTTGATTTTGAGTTTAAAGGTGAGTTTTTGAACTCACATCTACATCTATAACTTTCATTGTTGTTAGCCATGAATTCCTAACATTTATTCATATTCATTTGCTTTTGATTTGAATTGTTTTGGTGAATTTTCCAATTTTGGTGTTTTGAAGTCGAAATCTTTAAAGATCCTATCTTAGATGTTTGGCTATGTTTTTGATAGTGTATCGAAGAGCTTATAGTGCTGGGGTTGTCGATTGGCATAAATCCCTAGCATCCATCGCTCGTTCGATCGCATTCAATTTGGATTTTCCCTTTTTGGGGTAGGTTGATTTTTTTTGCATAGCAGGAATATCCAAATGTCTAGAACGAAATTCAGACATCTTGTTGATAATCCAGACGTCTGGTTGAAAAATCCAAACGTATGGAAGAGGTCCCTGGAAAAAGATAAAAATCCAGAGACAGAATCTAGACGTCTAATTAGTGGATCAGACGTCTGGTTAGGGGTTCAAACGTCTGGTTAGTAATTTTAGACGTTTGGAACTACCAATTTTGCCCATTTGGGCTGTTTTTAAGTGGATTTTCAATTTTTATCAATTTTTGTTGATCTGGTTGGCTGTTGTCATTTATTATCGACATTGATGACTTCTTTTCTGGATTTTTGGGAATATCCATTTGATTGGATTTGATATCGATTTTTTGGGTTTTAATTCATGTCGTTGAATGTGAATTTTTAGTGATCGATTATTTTTATAATCGTTTTCTGTGATTTACCACTTTAAAATACAAAGGTTTCTATACTTGTAGTAAATATCCAAACTCTTTCACAAAAATGATTTCAATGTTACTTTTAATACAAAGCTCGTTTTTAAAATCGTTTTTCAATCTATTAGTATATACAAACCTTTACCTCATTCGTACGAGAAATCCAATTAAACGACTTAGCAAAACAAGTGGTATGAAACGTTTACGTTTACTTCGTTGCTTAATTCTTAGACTTGTTCGATTGAAATCTTGTGACAATTTTCAAGTGGAAATCTACAATTTGTTCGTATATACTTAAGTTAAGCCAATGGTTATAGGTTATGAAGCTAAGCTCATTTATTTACTAGCTTAGTGTAATTCACACTTTTTATTGATCAATGTGATCATTTTACGGTTTAGACTAGAAATATGCGATGTCTCTTTGTCCACGTAGGGGACTGTACCTTGTTTCATTGAGCTTTGTCTCATTTCTTTTATAGGCTAACGAACTATGGGTTCTTTGGAGTTTCAACTCATTTTTATGGGCTAGCGAACCATGTTCTTTTATGGAGTTTGGTCCATCGGGCATACCATTGTTGTACTACCTCGTTGTTCCGGCTTATCAGGTTCATCGGGCGTACCGTTATTGTTCTACGTCGTTGTTCCGAATTATTCAAGTGTCAGGTTCCTCGGGCGTACCGTTATTGTACTACGTCATTGCACCGGCTCTATGGTTAGCGACCATGTGATAGCGACTCATTTGTGATACACGTGCTGGTGAGTTTTTATGCTCCCGTTTGTGATAGGCCTCCCTCATTTTGTTTTCTGGATTTCTAATTATTGATTTCTGGAATTTGTGTTTCACCAATTTTTGCGATTGGCATTGATATGTTTTTTCAGTATTTGGGGTTTGGTGAATAAGCTATAGAATATGACATTTTTTTTGGGGTTTTGAGGAGATTTGAGATATTGTATGATTTTTGTTGTTATCTGATGTATACTTGTTACAATATGGCATTATTTTTATCATGCTTTTTTGTCATATCTCTTATCCTATCTAATTTTATATGATATTTATAACTAGACTTATCAGTTTATTATTTTTTTCTCAAATATTACTCGGGTCAGACCGAGGTATTTTAGGTGCTTCTACTTGACTTCTTATCAAGGTCCGTCATCTGACTCTTGTCTAACTTCTTTAACTTAGTAGTTTTTTTTTATACATTCAAGTTAGAGACTCCCTGATGTATACATATTCTTTTGTCTAGCACTTGTACTATTCTTTTGTGAGGTAGTGGATCTTGTATGACCACTACTTTGATGTACACTTCTATGTGTTATATTCATATCTATTTCCGCCTTTGTGATATGAATATCTATGACTGATTTATGTTATGCTTATTTTATATTTATTTCTGAATTCACTTAGCCATTGTGTAGTAGCTTTGAGTTTGTATCAGATTTTTCAGATTTGCATGTAATGCTATCTGGTATGTCGGTACTTGCACAAAGCAATTACACAGTTGGTTGCTCCTCAACAGCCTTATTCTTTATGCTAGTCGATGGCATTACTCTGTAGTGTCCTTGGCTAGTGTGAGTATAGAGGTGGGGAATCACACTATTAGCCCTTTGAAAGATTATGAGATGAAATCCTTTTTAAAGGAGAAAGAATATAACACCCAGTAAGATCAACCAAAAGTAAGTTGAGTAAATTGAATTAAATAAAGTAGCATTGAAATGGAAATTTCATAAAAGTTGGAATTTGACCATGAAAGTAATTCTATTGCGTTTGTGGTGAAATTCTAATCCATTTTCATACATAATACGTTGACATCGGAGCTCAAACCAAGAAGTTATGACTGTTTGACGTTTTTAGACTTAAATTAACTTAGTTTGAATCCAAATTCAAATAAGTATTTAAGTCTAATGTTTGAATTTCAAAAATTAACGGTAGGTTTAATTGGGGGTTAAGTATAATCAATTAACATTAAAGTTAATCAGTTAACGTTAAAGTTAATTAGAGAATAAAATTAATTAAAAGCAACGATTTAAAATTTCCAAAAAAAGGGCAAGAGGTCAACCTCCTTGACCTTAAGAGGTCGACCCTTGTAGGTCGACCGCTTAAAAGAAAGAGGTTGACTGCTTGATCATGGCGGCGGCTAGGTTCAATGTTATTAAACGTTTTAGCTTTTTCCATTTCTCAAATAACTCGATCCTATTGTTCTAGTGCGTTTCAACTTCTATAAATAGGACCCTATCCTCTCCAATTTTTATTCATAAATATTTAGGAAATAACTCGAACCTCTACCATTTTCTCTCTTCAGTTAGATTTAGAAATTCAGGTAAGGATTCTTATCCTTTTCTAATTATTCATTTAATTTATTTTCTTCTCCTCCAACCTCTTTGAATCTAACAAAATTATATATATTTCTATCCTTTGTCGTGTATATATATCAAAAGAAGGAGATAGAGAAAAGAGTTGCTTTGGCATTGCAAATCCATATAAGAGAAGCTAAGGATAATCTGTGGGTGGAAACCTTATTATTTTTATTTCAGTAATTGATTAATATATATATCTATGGATTTGAATATACCATATGGATTTTGGGATTGCGAAAATATGATAGATAAAATCCCCCCAAAATTCCTCTTATTTCGAAATTGTGAGTTCTAGATGAAGATTCTCAATTATTTATGTTAATTTTACGGGATTTATATTATTCTACAATTTATGATAATTCATAGCCTATTCCACTTCTCCTCCTTCTTTGATTCGAATTGTGAGCTTTTAGTAATAAAAATAAGGGTTTAAAGTACAAATTCTATTCATAGTTTTCACTACTTATTGCACACAAAATTCCTTCATTTATTTCTACGTAAAAGAGCAGTTGAATAGAATATGAAGTTAGGATTGTAATTCCTATTGTTTAGGTACTCCATTGGATTGATGTAATAAATTGGGTTTCTATTTTTCAAGTCTATGTATTTCAGTTTTGGATATGAATATTTAATCCCATGTTATAGATATTGAAATCTTAGGAATTTGAAGGAAAAGGACTTGTATTATGTTAATGCCAAAAATGGATCAACGCTTAAGAATAGGCTGTGTGGAACTTGTAAAACCTAGATCTAGCAGATAGTAGTGATAATAAAAGAAAATAAACAGAAATAAGAAAGACAGACACAAGAATTTATAGTGGTTCGACGACCTTTGACCTACGTCCAATTTATAGCTTTGTTGCTTATTGGGTTGATTAAGATTACAAAAGATTTGAGAAAGAACAAGTCATACGTACTAATTTTAGACTTATTTGAAGTTCTAGAACTGCCTAAAGTTGCTGCCTTGGTGGCTATTGTGTAGAAGAAAGAGTTGAATAAGAAATGGAGCTTCCGCGTAGTGATAGCAGAAACCAGATTCTTTCTTGGTTGTTTTATGGTTTGTATTTAAATAATTAGCAAACTTGTTGGTAAGAAGCTTGATGTTAACTAAGTCCAGAAGTCGGCCAGTACTTGTACTCAAAAACCCATAAGCTGTAACATCCCCTATCTTGAGGCCCAAAGCTAAGCGCTACAAATGCCGCAGTCATCCATAGTATTAACATCCGTTGACAAGACATAGTAATGTTAATGATATCCATAATATCAGAAGCACATGAATATAAAATAAAAATAGCACAGATTAAAATATCTTTTCTGATTACATTTATAAGCAATATTTCATATTCAAATTACATAATTCCATAATCAATTCTCAGGTTTTGATCAAATATAATTGTTACAAAATACGTCAAGAGCGACATATGAAGATTCCCCCTTGAATGATCAGAGTACTATATAGACATATAAGTCTTAATACATCACAGCGGAAATAAAACAAAATAGCAACTCCTAAATAGCTAACTTTTCCTTTTGCATGTCTTTGAAAGCATTATCCGTCCACTTACTAAACCTGTAAAACCTTAATTCTCAATCTACTCAAATTAATTTTGAGCACCCGAGAGCTTAAGGGGAAAAACATAACTTTGAGTCAGACATAAAGCCTAGTGTGAATAATACTTTTACATCTCGATTTACTGATATTAAGTTAGACCACACCACTTAGTGGAATGGGTTTCCCCTCACCAATATCCTTTTAAAACATATCCTTCTGCAAATCAAAATCCTGCAACCAAACTGGTTAATCAAACTAAAGATATCAATAATAGAAATTTCATATATGCTTAAAAACAGGTAATAAATGGACCATTTGTCCGAAAATATAGTTTTGTTTAGCTTACTGTTAGGCAAACTTCTGGATGGTCTGTCCTTCACTTACTTCTCCAAGGATCACAGGATCCTAATGGCTTTTCGAGCTCACCAATAACCTATCCTCCTTCCTTGTATATATATTCCTTTCTGTGTGGAACCATCATTTAAGTCATACTTGTGACTAAGCCCTACACATTAGAATTTTGGACTAAATTAGCTTGGAGCTAAAGCTAATGTATAGGGCGCGGCCCTCTACCAGTCCCGTCTGGTATACAAATTTTGAGTCATTTACTTAGGGTTAACTACCCTATAAATTTTCCTTAAAACCCATCAAATTGAGTTAATCCCTTTAAGTCATACTTATACAAGGAAAATATACCATTTTCCTTACTCAAAGCTATTTGCCATGTTATATATACTTTACCCAAAATAATGTTGATGAAAATATTGAGGATTATCTATTCCTCCAAAATAAGTTAAAACCCCTTTTAACTTAAAAAGAAAAACACTTAGGCTATATTGCCAAGGTAAGTCATTCGAAACCTTTGTTTAAAATATTTGAACAACCCTTTCGAAACTACTGAAAATGCCCCTTTCGATACCAATGAAAGTACCCCTTTAGATACAAGTAAACTACTATACTTTATAACCTTAGGCCGAAAGGCCAAAACATACCTTTCGAAAACATTTACAATAGTCCTTTCAAAAACATTGAAAACATCTCTTTCGAAAGCTTTATAAAATTTGGACATCCTCTTTTCAAAACATTAAACATGCCTATCGAAAGTAATTGGAAACCTTCCATTTAAAATACTTTAAGTACCTTTCGAAAGCATTAAAGTACATTACTTAAAACAAACCTTTCGATAACTTTGGGTTCAAGTGAAAGCTTGTGGAACATAGTTTCGAAAGCATTAAAACCATATAGTGGAAACCTATGGGTTTATCTTTCAATAGAACAAAGGCTCTTAAAACAACCAAGTCGAAAGCACTGTTTTGAAAGAAGTTTCCTAAGTAAAAGTAGATGGTTTCGACGCCAACCCTTTCGAAAGAATTCTAGAAGCGACTTCTTTAATAAAGTCGAAAGCACCCCTTCGAAACCATGTTCAAAGGCCAAGCAGCCTCAACTGGGTGGAAAGATAGAATTTCAGCAACAAGGGTTTCGGCACCATCGAAGGCCTGTTTAAAACAAAAGGTGGCAACCTAGGTTGAAAGCTTTTGTTTAAACCAATTAACCAAGTCGAAAGCTATCTCATTCGAAAGCAAAGCAAGCACGTTTTCTTTTTAAAAGAAAAACAAGATTTCAACCCTTTCGAAAGCCATGTTACCTTTCGCCTATCTCTCATCCACTACGTACCAAGTCTTTCATACCATGTGTATTAGTTTCGAACTTGTTGGACTCGAGGGTGTGTGATCGAAAGGTAGCTGCTGAAAATAGTGAAACAACATATACTTACAAAAACTATTTTCTTTCTTTATAAAGTAATTTCTTTCCAACTAACTTGCTTATTTATCATAATATAATTGGTGTCCAATTTCTTTCCCCAAATCTTTTCTAAAAGTGCCCCAGAATTCAGAATTTACATATTTAAAACATTACAACTTTCTCCTATTTTAAACATATGAAACACTTAAATCTCATACCTTAAGTAATTTTATATACTTTACAAAACACTTAGGAAAATTCTTTAAAAATTCCAATAAATCACTTTTGATATACTTTCTAACATATTTAAATTTCTGACCCAAAGCTACTATATATTAACTGTAAATAAATTTTAAACCCAAAATAGCATTTTCTTCACTAGAAAATTCATAATAAATCCAAAAAAATATAGAAAATTATGAAACTTGAAACCCATCTCTAAAATGATTTTCGGACTTCATATCAAAATTACAAGTCATTTGGATGTCATCTAATAGGCTTTCTAAATCAATTCTTGTCATAAAATCTATATTAAATCGCCTAAATCATCAACAAGTGTATATATATATATATATCCATTTTAAACAAGCAAAACATGGCAAATCATTTGCAAACAAATTCCAATCTCGTTCCAGCAATTGAAAATAAAAAACATGTAATGTAATATATTATTCACCTTAGCTTTGTTGTTAAGGAGTTGAGATTTGTTATTGAATTAAGTTGATTAGCTTCTTCCTCTTGGTTCTTGCTTATCTTCCCCTTCGTCTTCTTTAATGGTGGTCGTCCTCTTGTTTAGTTTTAGTTTATAGAAATGAACATGTAAAATGTGAGTGAGTAAGGGTTTAGGGTATAAGAATAAGACTTATTCCTATTTTTCCCCTTATCTAATTCCCTAACGTATTTCATTTTAAATTCCATTTTGTTCAACAGTTCAACTAGACACGACTCCCCTTTACATACAAATCTCAATCCCTTAACCATTTACATTATTTTACTTTATTTATCTAATTAAATGTCCTAAATAATATTAATCAAAATTTCACTATGACTCCCTTCCTTAAAGAATTTCATTTTCGAAATTACGATAAAGCACTCGTCAAAATCAATCATATGGGTAAAACATACCATGAAACAAGTTAGGATAAGCACATCAAGTCCTTCCCTCCATTACCTAAGTATAGTCCCTCTCGTCGTCACTCCATTGGACTTTAACCAATCTGAATGTCTTGTTCCTTAGCCTCTTCTCATCCTTCGCGACTATACAAACTGGCTTTCTAACTATAGTCTAATTTGATTCCGTCACCAAGTCATCTAATACAGTCAGTGCTGCAGTAGTTTTTGCGTCTTGAATACACTTTCTCAGGTGAGAAACATGAAAAACATCATGAACTCATGCCAAACTGTTCTTAACTCCACTCTATATGCGAGTTTCCTGATCTTCTCTACAATAGGAAATGGTCCAACAAACCTCGGTGAAAATTTCCCTGATCTTCCAAACCAAATTACACCTTTCATCGGTGATACCTTGACGAAAACTTGATCTCCTACTGAGAGCTCTAAGTATTTCCATCTCTTATCGGCATAATTCTTCTGCCTAGACTGAGCTTCCATCATTCTAGATCTAATCAGCTCAATCTTTTCTGCAGCTTCTCTAACCAATATGGACCAAGAACTAACTTATCCCCAGTCCCTAACCAACAAACTAGAGATCTGCATGGCCTTCCATACAAAGCTTTAAATGATGCCATCCCTATACTGTCTTGATAATTGTTGTTATATGAAAACTCGACTAAGTGTAGATGGTCTACTCACGATCCTCCAAAATCTAGCGCACAAGCTCGTAACAGGTCTTCTAAGACTTTGTTATCTCTTTCATCTTGCCTATCTATCTGTGGTTGGTAAGCGGTACTCCTCTTTAGCTTGGTACCTAAAGTATCCTGTATACACTTTCAGAATTCATTGGTGAACAAGGAATCTCAATCACTTAATATACTACTTGGAATTCAATGAAGTCTAACTATATTCTTCATAAACAACTTAGCCAAAACAGGTGCCATTCTAGTTGACTTAACTGGAATGAAATGGACACTCTTGGCCAATCTATCCACTATGATCCATGTACTTTCATTTCCTTGATTTGATTTTGGCAACCAGTCTATTAGATCTATCGAGATAGAATCCCATTTCCATACTAGATCATCTAGTGGCTGAAGCAATCTGCTTGGTTTCTGATGTCCGGCTTTTACCCATTGATAGTTCAGACACTTCTTCACTCACAAGCCTACATCCCTCTTCATACCTTCCTAGAACAAACTCCTCTTCATATCCTGATACATCTTAGTTTCTCTTGGATGAATAGTGAACCTCGAGTGATGACATTCTTCTAAAACTTCCTTCCTAATGTTCCCTACATTTGAAACACATAGTCTTCCTTTCTTCCGCAACCACCCATTCTAGTCAAGACTAAAATCTTTCAAGTCATCGCTCTTTGTTCCATCCCTTAACTTTCTAATCCATTCAGTTAATATTGGATCCTCTCCTTGCTTGAGAAATTGCTTAGATCATAAATGGTCGAACTTCTAAACGTAAAAACATAGCAATCTCTGTACTAGAACTACTCTGAGATCTCTACTGTACTTTACAAGCAGTCAACGCTTCAAATTCTTTCCACTTAGCTATCGTTGCCAACACAGCATTCTGATGTTTTCAGCTTAGTCCATCTACAACCTTATTTCCTTTTCCTGGTGTGTATTCAATACCAAAATCATAAGCAGCTAAAACTCTAACCACCTCTGCTGCCTCATATTCAACTCCTTCTAAGAGAATAAATACTTCAATGACTTATGATCCATATACAACTCAAATCTCTCTCCTAAAATGTAATGTCTTCACACCTTCAATGCAAAAATTATTACAACTAATTCTAAATCGTGCATTGGATATCTAACCTCATGCGGTCTATGCTGTCGAGAAGCATAGACAATCACTTTACCTCTTTGCATTAACACAGCTCCTATCCATGTTCCACATGCATCTGTATATAACACTAAATCTTGATTTCCTTCTGAAACAAACAACATAAGTGCATTAGTCAATAAATGTTTCAGCTTCTAGAATGCCTCCTCACACTTATCGGTCCAAATAAACTTCACATCCTTTCGCATTAGATTGGTCATCGGTGTTGCTCTCCATGAAAAATCCATAATAAATCTCCAGTAATACCCTGCTAATCCAAGAAAACTCTTTATCTCAATCACTGTCTCGGGTCTCTTCCAATTATTCACTGCCTTGATCATAGTCGGATCTATAGACAACCCTTTCTCTAAGACTACATGATTAAGAAACTTCACTTCCTTATTCTAGAAATGACACTTTGAAAGTTTTTCTTTTAGCCAATGCTGCCTTAGCATTTAAGCACCACTCTAAGATGAACTTCATGCTCCCTTTCATCCTTAGAGCGTATCAAAATATCATCTATGAAAACTAACACGAACCTTTCCAAGTGCTCTCGGAAAACTCGATTCATCAAATCTACAAAGAATGTTGATGCATTAGTTTGTCCGAACGGCATTACTAACCATTTGTACGATCAATATCTGGTTCTAAACGTCGTTAAAGGAATACGATCTTCTGCCACTCTAAGCTGATGGAACTCTATCGCTAAATGCAACTGGGAAAATATTTTGACTCCACTCAACTGGTTGAACAAATAGTCAATTCTAGGCAACAGATATTGATTCTTTATCGTCTTCTCATTCAACTTACGATAATTGATACACAACCTTAATGATCAGTCCGGCTTCTTAGTAAACACTATGGATGCTCCCCAAAGTGAACTACTACGTCTGATAAAGTTCTTACTTTCCAAATCCACTAACTGCACTTTTAACTCTTTCATTTCGGTAGGTGTCATTCTGCTTGGCGGTCTACATACTGGTTCTACTCCAAGTACTAAATCTATCTGAAACTCAATGGCTCGTTTCGGTGGTAGCCCTACTACAGGTTCAAAGACATCTACAAATTCTCTAACGACAAAAACACAATTCAACTCAACTTCTACCTCCACAACACCCAACAAAGCATTTAACCTCAAAATTAGGGTTTTTAACAGAGTATATAATTTGATCACTATAGTCAGGGTTTCTAAGCGGTATTTTTCGATCATGGTAGATTATCCTAGCATCGTATTCACTTAACCAATCCATAACCAAAATAATTTCAAACCCTACGAATCAAAAACATGCAACTGCAAACAAATGTATGATCTAATAATTCAAACTCCAACTGGTCACCCTTCATCTCAAGTGTCGCGTACCCTCCTATCGGATTCTCAAAAGTTAAGGAAGTAACTAGAAATAAGGGTTCTAGGTTAAGTTTATTTACTAAACAATGAGATATGAAAGAATGTGATGCACCACTATCAAACAGAACTCTAACTGGTATACCATAAATCAAAAGCTTACCTCCCAAAACAGCTTTTCCCCTCTCCTCTATTGTTGGTCTTAAGGTAGCTGGTTCCAATGCAAACATCTTGCCTTTTCCATCCTTGGATGGCTCCTTGCGCTAGTTCTTATAGTGCCCAATCAGATCACAGTTGGAACACTTTATCCCTTTCTTCTCAGCATCTTTCTTTCCCTTGCTTGTCCGATATTCATGGTCATAATGTCCTTTCTTGTCACACTTGTAACAAAATACTTCTGCCTTTCCCTTCTTGGTAGCTCCACCCATCTGAGCTCCTTTCTTGTGGAAAAACTTTCTCTTCTGACTCTGCCCTCCTTGAGCATCCTTGGCCTTATTTCTTTCAAGAGAAGCATGCATCTCTTCATTCCTCAAGGCTACCTCAACAATAGCATCACTTGGATCCCTGATATGTGGTACCATAGCCTTAGCGAGCTTAGGCTACAACCTCTTGATTCACATTCCTCTTAATCATAGCACCAATCGTAGCATAGCCATATCTCGCTAGCTCCTAAAACCTTGTCGCATACTCGAGCACAGTCATATCCCCTTACTCTAACTCGGCAAACTTCCTGAGTAGAGTGGACTTAGCAATTTATGCTATAAACCTTTCCTCGAACCTCCTCCTGAACTCAGTCCAAGTCATATTCTCCTCGTTGATTCCAATTATCACACTATTCCACCAAAACAGTGCTGCTGACCCTTGAAGCTGTCTAGAAAAGAGTCTCCTTTTCTTCTCATTGCTGAGTCCTAAATCGACGAAAATCCTCTTGCAATGAAGTAGCCAATTCTCTACTTCGATTTCGTCTTTAGTACCAATAAATGGCTTTCCTCCCAAATAAGCAAAATCACTTCTCAGAATAGCATAGTTATTCACCAATGGAGCTTCTTGGTTCCTTCCTCCAGCATTTCCTCCAACTACTCCAGCATCAATTCACGCCTGCATCATGTTGAAAAGAACTGATACATTGCTCCTATGTCAACTAGCGAGACCCCAGCACCCACATTTCCATCTTGTGCCTGACCTTGGTTCCTCTTGGTATTCGGTCTGGCATTTCCATTTGTTGTGGTACTACCTCCTTCAAGGCTAGCTCTCACACTTCTAGCATCCATATCTACATTTGAGACTTCGTAAGATATGGAAGAATAGCCTAAGAGAGATAAGCGAATAGAGATATAACGTATACATATATATAGCATACACAAGTATGTTACTGTAGCATTATCCCATACCCCGTACTTCTCTCTTATTCCTTGGAATTATGTTTTCTAGATCATTTTAGTTCAAAGTTTTTCATAAACCTATGCTCTAATACCAAGTTGTAACATACCATATCTTGAGGCCTGAAGCTAAGAGCTACAAATGCTACAGTCATCCATAGTATTAAATTTCGATGACAATATACTATAATGTTAATTGTATCTATAATAACAGAAGCACATGAATATGAAATAAAAACAGCACAGACTAAAGCAATTTTTTTATTACATTTCAAATCAATATTTCATATTCAAATTACATAATCCCATAATCGATTCCTAGATTTTGATCAAATATAATTATTACAAAATATGCCTAGAGCGACATATGAAGATGCCCTTTTAGATGATTAGAGTACTAAATAGACATATAAGTCATAATACATCACAGTGGAAATAAAACTAAATAACAACTTCGAAATAGCTAATTTTTCCTCTTGCATGTCTTCAGAATCTTTATTTGTCCACATACTAAGCCTTTAAAACCTTAACTCTCAGTCTACTTTAATTAATTTTTAGCACCTGAGAGTTTAAGGGGAAAAACATAAACTTTGAGTCAGACTTAAAGCATGGCGTGAATAATATTGTTACATCTTGTTTACTGATAATAAATGATATAATGTCACTTAGTGGAACGGGTTTCCTCTCACCATTATCCTTTCAAAACATATGTTTTTGCAAATCAAAATCCTAACCAAACTGGTTAATCAAACTGATTATATCAATAATAGCTATATCATATATGCTTAAAAACAGGTAATAAATGGACCATCTGTCCGAAAATATAGTTTGTTTGGCTAACTACTAACCATTGGCTGACTCAGGCCTACCATAAAAAATAAACAAATAATCAAACAACTGTTAGACAATGGTCCGTCCTTAACTTTCTTCTCCAAGGGGCACCCGATCCTAATGGTTTTTGGAGCTCACCAATAACCTATCCTCCTTCTTTATGTATATATTCCTTTCTGTGTGGAACCATCATTTAAGTCTTACCTATGACTAAGCCCCTACACATTGGAATTTTGGACTAAATTAGCTTAGGGCTAAAGCTAATGTATAAGGCGCGATCCTATACCAGTCCCGTCTGGTATACAAATATCTAAGTCATTTTACTTAGGGTTGAATACCTTACAAATTTTCTTTAAAACCTTTCAAATTGAGTTAATCCCTTTAAGTCATACCTATACAAGGAAAACATACCATTTTCTTTACTCAAAGCTATTAGCCATGTTATATATACTTTAACCAAAATAATGTTGATGAAATATATTGAGGATTACCTATCTCTCCAAAATAAGTTCAAACCCTTTCAACTTAAAGGCACTTAGGCTATATTTTCGAGGAAAGTTATTCGAAACCTTTGTTTAAAATCTTTAAACAACCCTTTCGAAACTATTGAAAGTGCCCCTTTCGATACCACTGAAAGTGCCCCTTTCGATACGGGTAAACTACTTTACTTTATAACCTTAGTCCGAAAGGTCAAAACATACCTTTCAAAACCATTTACAATAGTCCTTTCGAAAACATTGAAAACATCTCCATCGAAAGCTATATAAACCCTGGACATCCTCTTTTCAAAACATAAAACTCGCCTATCGAAAGCAATTGGAAACCTTCCACTTAAGATACTTTTAAGTACCTTTTGAGAGCATTAAAGTACACTACTTAAAACAAACCTTTCGATAACACCGGGTTCAAGTGAAAGCTTGTGGAATATAGTTTCAAAAGCATTAAAACCATACTAGTCGAAACCTATGGGTTTATCTTTCAATAGAACAAAGGTTCTTAAAACAACCAAGTCGAAAGCACTCTTTCAAAATCTGTTTCCTATGTAAAGAAAGTAGATGATTTCGATGCCATCCCTTTCGAAAGCATTGGAGAAGAGGCTACTTTAATAAAGTCGAAAGCACCCTTTCGAAGCCATGTTTAAAGGCAAAGCAGCCTCAACTGGGATGAAAGGTAGAATTATGGCAACAAGGTTTTTGACACTGTCGAAGGCCTATTCAAACAAAAGGTGGCAACCTAGGTCATACGCTTATCTTTAAACCAATTAACTAAGTCAAAAGCTATCTCATTCGTAAGCAAAGCAAGCGCGTTTTCTATTTAAAAGAAAAACAAGGTTTTGACCCTTTCGGAAGCAATGTTTCGACCCTCTACCCTTCACCTATCTCCAATCCACTACATACCAAGTCCTTAATATCATGTGTATTGATTCCGAATTGGTTGGAGGTAGAGGTATGTAATTGAAAGGTAGTTGCCGAAGATAGCGAAAAAACATATACTAACAAAAAGTGTTTCTTTCTTTATAAAGTAATTTCTTTCCGACTTACTTGCTTATTTGTTTTAATATAATTAGTTTCTCATTTCTTTTCCAAAATCCTTTCTAAACGTGCTGTCGAATTTAGAATTTATTTATTTAAAACATTTATAAAATGCCCATTCTCCTATTTTAAACATATGAAACATTTAAGTCCCATACCTTAAATACTTTTATATATTTAACAAAACACTTAGGAAAATTCTCCAAAAATTCCAATAAATCACATTTACTATGTTTTCTAACATATTTAAATTTCTGACCCAAAGTTACTTCATATTAATCGTAAACAAATTTTAAACCCAAAATAGCGTTTTATACACTAGAAATTTCATAATAAATCCACAACAATTTAGAAAATTATGAAACTTGAAACCCATCTCTAAAATGTTATTTCTGACCTTATATCAAAATTGCAATTCATGTGGACGTCATCTAATAGGCTTTCTAAATCAATTCTTATTATAAAATCTATATGAAATAGCCTAAATCATCAGCAAGTGTATATATATCCGTTTTAAACAAGCAAAATATGGCAAAACATTTGCAAATAAATTCGGATCTCATTCTAGCAACCGAAAATCAAAAATATGAGATGTAATCTATTATTCACCTTAACTTTGTTGTTAAGGAGTGAACATTTGTTCTTGAATTAAGTTGATTAGCTTCTTCCTCTTGATTCTTGCTTATCTTCCCCTTTATCTTCTTTAATGGTGGCCGGCCTCTTGTTTAATTTTAATTTATGGAAATGAACGTGTAAAATGTGGATAAATAAGGGATCAGGGTATAACAGCAAAACTTGTTCCTATTTTTCCCCTTATCTAATTCCCTAACCTATATCATTTTAAATTCCATTTAGTTCATTAGTTCAACTAGGCATGGCTCCCCTTTACTATACAAATCTCAATCCCTTAACCATTTACATTATTTCATTTAATTTATCTAATTAAATGTCCTAAATAATTTTAATCAAAACTAGGGTCATTACATAAGCATACGAGTTAAAATTTTAACTCGGTGCCGAGTTAAGGCCCCTTGACTCATTACCGAGTTAAGGAGTTAAGTGCTAAGTCATCTTTGACTTAGGCCATACTCTTCTATATCTTGAAGAAGATGTCTCAACTTCCTTTCCATTGTTTTCGACTTGATTCTAGTGATATATTTGATTGTACTTGAGTTGTCCTGATTTGTCAGATATCATCTCATCAATTTTGTGATTGGCCATGCTAACCTTAAAGAATACACTTGATATCAACACAAGTAAGTTTAATAAGTGTAGCGTGAAGTTTTGATGGTGTTTGTCGATGAGATCCTTTACCTAGTATTGAGTTAAGAGTCCCTAACTCGATGCTGAGTTTAGGTATTATCCCCAAACAACGTCAAACTCCTCCAAGCCTCTTCTTTGCCTTTTCTAAGCGCACTTGCCAAGTTTCAAGCCGTTCTGTCTTCGTTTCGTCATTCTAACTTCTGTTGACTTCTGATTGGTTAAAAACCTTGTTAACATTTTTCCCATATAGTATGTTTTCATTGGAAACAAAGTATACTCTAGAATAAGATAGTTTTTGTATTGTTAATTGTTGAATTCGAGTTAATCGTTTGGATTCCGTCTGGAGACATTGCTTTTATTTGGTTAACTTGCGATTAGCTATTTACCCTGATTTCAATTTGAATTCCAATTCCTTATACCTATGGTGAAATCTTAACTTTTGAAATTATGCCACGCTTTAAGTTAGCATATATGTTCATTGTGTTGAGTTGGAGCTGATCCAATCAGAAATCGATAACTTGGTACCGAGTTATAGCCTTAACTCGGTATTGAGTTAAGGAATTAGAGAAATTTCAGTTAGCAAATTTTTCTTTTACTTATATTGTTCTTTTATTCTTTTCCTTCACATACTCTTATATTGCCTTCGAATCTTCATAACCTCTAACTCAAGTTCTTTCCCCTAGTCATGCCGACCCATGCCTTTACGTCCATATCGTCGAACTCCCAGCACCACCGTCTGACTCCGCTATTGCCACTAATCAATCGCCTTCATCAGACCAAGTCGCTTCCCCAAACTCGCCTTCTTCAAATATTGGATCTGGACCATTTAAAACTCTAGATCTATTAACTTAGGGCTTGAATGAAGGTTGGATTCGGGTTGATTGTGAAATAACCATGTAATGCTGATGATTTGACTTTAGTGAATTTGAACTTGGAGAGAGATGGATGGTTTTAGAGGTGCTTGATCGGTGGTGAGGTTACAGTTTGCCCCAATTGTAGGTGCATGATGCATGGAACAAGTTTTATCTCCTAGCATTGACTATCCATCTCTGTGAAATTAGCCAAGGCTGAATCATCAAATCAATTCCAATATGTATATTGAACTTAGGCGTGTCGGATGATTCCATTGTTTTACCTTTTTAGCTCTACACTTCCAATGGTCCTAAAAAAAAGAACTTTCCATGTCGCTTCGAACAACGGATCCGTTATCGACCGTTAATTGATAAGGATAAGTGCATAAAGATAATTCTAAAGGACGATGCAGATCGTTTTATCAAATGAGTGAGCTATCTGCATGAAATGACCCTTTCGTAGTGCTTAGGACACTGGACTCATTCCATATAGATAACATACCGTACTTTCCCTGGTTTATACTAAGAATTTGATTGGTCAGCACGCCCCGACTTCTTTGGATGCCAAGTGTTAACCACACGGGAACACTATTAAAAATGAAGTGTACCTGACTATGATCAATGAGTTTTATTGTCTAGAATGATGTGCCAGTCATCTCTCCTCAAGTCTGGTGAAGGGGTATCCACACCTTCAGAGGCTGAATTATTGACTGCCCTATTTCCCCATCTATTCTTGTGGGGTTAAGTTAACATATTCCTACTGACTTCTATGACCTGCTTTTTCCTATCAATCCTATGCTCAATCAATACCTCTCAAGACGAGAGTCCTCACCAACCCTCCAGAATAAGTGCCTTCAATCTTAACGGCCTAGATGCTAAGGAACATGTGTACGCAACATGGCATTTTGGAAAATGATGTTTGATTGACTACTCAAGCTGAATTGGCGCACAATCCTCTAAAAGTTACATGCAACATATACATGTGCTTGAGCATGTCATGCCTCTGTTCAATCAGTTCCTATCGGTATGCTTGAGGAATTAGGGCTTGCACCATTCCAAATTCATCCTAATGGTTACACACTTCCGAGCTCGTTGTATATCTTGTTCATGATCTGGCTTGGGCGGCCTCCAAGGATGAATGAGCTGATATTCCTCTTACAGTTCAAGAGGCATCAAGATTGCCCCTCCTTCATAATCATAGAAGTTCGGAGAGGTTGCAAGCTGATAGGAGACCTTTATAATAAATGCTCAGCTTTTAAAATGAATATTTCTTTGTTTGGTGTCCAGAAGGCTTCAACCATCTCTGGATATAAGGAAGCAAGTTTATGTTCCTTAGCTCTTGCACGACTAGAATGCTTCACATTCCTGAGTGTCTTTTTCCTTTTCTATTGTCATCTCAAGGAGGAAAAGCAGCGATGAACTCAAAGAAATGCTTGAAACTCTGAAAGTTGTGAGGGCTTCTAGCATACAATAGAGTTTCTTTTGACGAATGAGAACCTTCGACACTTCGGCTTGCTTAATCCTCGGAGATTTGATGTGGATGGAGAGCCCTCTACTTCGAATATCCCTAGGAGGCTCACTCTTTCTTTCACTTGTACCCATAACTATGATGAGGAGGTTAAAAGGACGTGGCAAGCTGATCGGGTGACATTCAGCCCGACGAAGTTCTTGAAGCTGACGCAGACTTTCCTTTCGGGGTGGACATTATGAGAGATAAGGATGAGACACATAGGTTGTCCTCGATCCTCGAGGAGGAAGATAAGCCAATTCAAAAGAGAGACGGGAAACATGTGATTGTAGAAGAAGGGGGGAAGAAGGTTCATATGATGATGGTAGTGACT
The DNA here is from genome assembly GCA_030765085.1 of Allium cepa. Lineage (NCBI taxonomy): Eukaryota > Viridiplantae > Streptophyta > Magnoliopsida > Asparagales > Amaryllidaceae > Allium > Allium cepa. The sequence goes on from CM060943.1 coordinate 440,193,670, forward strand.
TTCACGTCTCCGAAGAAAGAGATGAGTTTTTGGCAAGTCATCGGAGATGATCCCAGATCTCCCCAACTTACCTTCCCCTGATCTGTTAACCACTGAGGCATTGAGTCCCGAGCTCCCAATCTCTCTTTCTATAAAGTAACTCGTTGTTCAAACTCCATAATCTGTTTGAGGCTAAGCTGCTACAACTCTCATCGGAGATACATCGATTTTTGATTTTCTAAGAGATGCCTCCATTCATGTGAATGAATTCAGGGATATCTCAATTAGCGAGATGATAAGCGAGATCGAACTGCAAATTGACATCTCTTTTAGTGCTTTTATAAACGAAGGCGGAAAGCCTCCAACCCTTAAACCATGCTGATACAGTTGGTAGAGTACATAAGGAGTTATCGACTGTACACACTTCACTTTTGGGACACAAACACACATTTCTGCATCGAGTCAACTTCACATTCAATAATTAACTCCACTTTCCTTTATGGTTCAGGTTCCATCCATCCTGGACAGTACCACCAACTTCATCAAAAAATATGTCTTCCACAAGGATCAAACTTTGGATCCTTCCCATCGCTCCCATCGTGAAATAGACGAAGAGAGAAGGAAGAGAAAGGGAAGGAGGCCCTCCACTTAGAGAGAGAGAGAGCGTGATAGAGGAGATAAAAGAAAAAGGGACGATGAGAGTAGTGATCTCGGCAATGTACAAAAGCACCATGGAGATTCCTACGAACACCACGAGGCTCCATTATCCATTTCTCCCCCTCATACTGAAGTTCAAATGGCCACCGTGTAGGTAGTCCCTTCGTCTCAGGCCATAACTACTATAGTTGTCACTAATTCTTCCAGTCGAAGGGAGAAGTTTGTACTTCCATCGGGCCCTCTTATGCTTCAAGCTGCTTATCTGCACCTATTCTTGAAGGGATTTAAGTTTGATAAGAACATAAAGCATGTTAATGAAGTTGCTTCCCTTAGAAATTTTGAGACAGTCCGCAAGGAGTTCAAGGCTGGGTTCGAGTGGCATAATCTTGCACGAGTCCTTTCATATATTAATCCTATCAATTATCAGGAGATCCTCTCATTCAAGGCTAAAAAGGGGAAGAGCATAATAAAGCGATCAAAGCTCACGATGATGAGATTGCCCAACTAAAGGTCGAGGGAGATGCAGCCTGTCATCCAGGATTTTAACCCAGTAGGATCCAAGAGATGTCGGAACAACTTGATCGAGTCTGGATAGCACAATAACCAACCCAAAGGGACCAGAACAAGTAGCTAAAGGAGGCCGGGGAAAAAGAACGAGAAAATACACTAAGGACATGGATCGTTAGCGATCCATGGCCTATGGACCATATAACATTCCCTATCTGAAGGCCCAAAGCTACGTGCTACAGATGCTGCAGTCATCCATAGCATTAACTTCCGATGACCAAATATAGTAATGTTAATGGTATCCATAATATCAAAACACATGAATAGTAAAAAATCACATATTTCAAAAAACAACTTTTTGGATTACATTTCACAAAACATGTTTCATATTCCATTACATAATCCCAATCATTTCCTAGATTCAGATTAAATATAATTATTACAAAATACGCCAAGAGCGACATATGAAGATGACCCTTTGGATGACCAGAATACTAAATAGTCATAACTGACTTAATACAACATAGTGGAATACAACAAACAGAACAACTCCTAAATAGCTAACTTCAGCCTTATGCTCGTCTTCAAAAGCTTTATTCGCCAACCTGCTAGAACTTGAAAATCCTCAATCCTCGGCCAACTTAAATCAATTTTGAGCACCCGAGAGTTTAAGAGAAAAATATAAACTTCAAGTCAAACATAAAGCCTTGTGTGAATAATACTATACATCTTGGTCATTTGATATTAAGTGAGACCGCGCCACTTAGTAGAATGGATTTCCTCTCACTAATATCCTTTTAAAACATATCTTTTGCAAATCATAATCCTGCAACCAAAACTAGTTAAAACGATAAAGCATTATCATGTAAAAATATATATCAGGTAACAAATGGACTATCTGTCCGTACTATAGTTTTTTTTGGCTAACTACTAAACTTTGGATGACTCGGTCCTACTAGAAAATATAAACAAATAATCTAACATCTGTTAGATACTCCTCTTCTGGACGGTCTGTCCCTAACTTACTTTCTCCAGGTCAACTGATCCTAATGGTTTTGCAGGCTCACCAATTATCTACCTCTATACACTAGAATTTTGGGCTAAATTAGCTAGGGGCTAAAAGATAATGTATATGGCACGACCCTATACCAGTCCCATGGTATAAAAATATCTAAGTTACTTAACTTAGGGTTAACTACCCATAAATTTTCCTTGAAAACCTTCTCTTTCAAAATGAGTTAACCCTTTAAATCATACTTTAAACAAAGAAAATATACTTTATGCTTTACTCAAATCACCTTGCCATGTTATACATACTTTAAAACTTTGTTGATGAAAACATTTAATCTTTAAAGTACTCCTTTCGATCCTATGAAAGTATCCCTCTCGAAACCAAGTAAACCCTTTATATCCTAGGTCGAAAGGCCAAAAACATTCCTTTTGAAACTATTGAAAAACCTTTCCTTCGAAAGCTATAAGAACTTAGAAATACTAAATGTTGCCTTTGGAAAATATTGGAAAACCTTTCCTTTCAAACCTTTCGAAACCATAGGGGAACCACCCCTTCGAAACCTTCATTAAAACCTTTCGAAAGTATTAAAACGTCAAATCTTTCAAAACCATTTGGGTTTAAGTAAAACATGTGGAACAACCTTTTGAAACCATTTAAACTATCTCCTTCGAAACCTTTGGGTTCTACCTTCAACGGAGAAAAAGGGTCATAAAACATTTAATTTGAAAGCATTCTTTCGAAAGCTATTTCCTAAGTAAAGAGTGATGGCGTGAAATCAACCCTTCGAAAACATTGGAGAAGCGGCTTGGATTTGAAAACAAAGTATACCTTTTGAAACCATTTGCTTCGAAAGGTAGAAAAGAGGCAACTAGGGGTTTTGACCCCTTCGAAAGCATTTACTAAAACAAAAGCACAACCTCTTTTGAAACCATTTCTTAAATCAATTTGACCCAATCGAAAGCCAATCAAGTCAAAAGCATTCCTTTCGAAAGCACAGCAGGCACATTTCCATTTAAAAGCAAAATAGGGCTTTGCACCTATTGGAACCCGAAGTTTCGACCCAATACATTCCGCCTATATCCAATTCGCTACGCTTTAAATCTTTGATGCCATGCATATTAGTTTTGATGGTGATTGTGACAGAGGAACACGGGCGAAAGCTAGTTGCCAAAATTTGTGAAACATGTAGAAAGCATGTTTAAACTGATTTTTAACCTTTTTAAGTAATTCTTTACAGCTAACCTGCCTTGTTTGCCAAAATATTATTGGTTGCTAATTTCTTTTCTGAACGTGCTACCAATATTTCAGAAATTAACAATTTAATTTATTTACAAGATAACCCTTCTCTTTTTATGAATATATAAACATTCAAGTCACGTACCATAAATTTTTTTATAAACATATTAAAACACTTAGGAAAATTCTACAAAAATTTCAGAAAATCATTTTTAATATGTTTTCCAACATATATTAATTTCAAACCCAAAACATTAATAATTTAGCCGTAAATTATTTTAAACACAAACAATCAATTTCTTTACTAGAAAATTAATATTAAATCCACATAAATTCAGAAAATTATGAAAATTGAAACCCATATCTAGAATATCATTTTTGATCTAAATCTAAAATCGTAAGGATTTGGATGTCATTTAATAGCGTTTTCACATTAAAACATATCATAAAAGCTATATGAATAAGCATAAATCATCAACAAGCATTTATAAACATTTTATCATTCAAAAACATAGCTAAACTTTGCAAGATATATCGGGTTTAAACTAGAACTAAAAATCATTTGAAAACATGAGATGTAGTCATTATTCACCTTAGCTTTGAGATTAAGTAGTTGAGATTTGAATGGATTTGATTTTGACTAATCCTTCCTTCCTTTAATTTTATTTATCTTCTTCCTCTTGCTCTTGCTAATGGTGATCGGCCTCTATTTTAGCTTGGTATAGCAAGTGAACGTATGAAATAAATTCCGAGGGATTAGGGTATTATAATACTCATGTTCCAACTTTGCCCCTCACCTACTTCCTTTACCCATTTTATTTTGGTTCATTTATTTTCCTAGGCATGGATACCCCTTAGTTTAATCATAAATCTAGATCCCCTAATCATTTTACATTATTTCATTTAATTTACCTAATTAAATGTTACTAAAAATTAGGATTATTACAGAATCCCATCCTTAAAGAATTTCGTCCTCGGAATTACGATAAGATACCAAACAAATCAAAGCTAAATCATACCACCAAACAAATCAGGATAAATTTCTCTAATCATGCTCTCGGTCTCCTAAGTACAGTCCCTCTCATCGTTGCTCCATTGGACTTTCACTAATCTGAATGTCTTATTTCTAAGCTCTTCTCATCTCTCACAACTTTCCGAACTAGCTTTCAAACTATAGTCAGGTCGGGTTCTACTACTAAGTCCTCTGACACAGTCGGGGTTATAGTAGACTCCGGATCTCTAACACACTTCCTTAGATGAGAAACATGAAACACATCATGGATTCCTGCCAAACAATTAGATAACTCTACCCTATATGCGAGTTTCCCCATCCTCTCTATAATAGGAAATGGTCCTATGAATTTCAGTGCCAACTTCCCTGATTTCCCATGTCGGATAACACCCTTCACCGATGATACCTTAGTAAAAACATGATCCCAATAGGGAACTCTAAGTCTTACCCTTTTTATCTGCATAACTCTTCTACCTAGATTGAGCTTCCTTCACCCTAGCTCGAATCAACTTAATCTTTTTTTTAGCTTCTCTAACCAAATCTAGACAAAGAACCAGCCTATCCCCGACCTCTAATCAATAAACTGGAGATTTGCATTACAAAGCTTCAAACTGTGCCAACCCTATACTAGCATGATAACTGTTGTTATACGGAAACTTGACTAAGTGTAGATGGTCTTCCAATGATCCCCCAAAAGCTAACACACATGCCCGTAACAAATCCTCCAAGACTTTGTTAACTCTTTCCGTTTGCCCATCTGTCTGTGGATGGTAAGCGGTACTCATCTTGAGCTTGGTTCCTAAAATCTCCTATAGATTCTTCCAGAACTCACTAGTGAATAAGGCTCCATCACTTACTATGCTACTAGGAATTCCGTGCAGTCTAACCACATTCTCGTAAATAACTTAGTTAAAGCAGGTGTCGTTCTAGTTGACTTATCTAGAATGAAATGGGCATACTTAGTTAATCTGTCCCCTAAGACCCATATAATTTCATTTCCTCTATTTGATCTTGGCAACCCGTCTATAAAATCCATAGAAATAGAATCTCGCTTCCATATTGGAATATTTAATGGCTGAAACAACCCATTTGGCTTCTGATGTTTGTTTACCTATTGATAATACAAACACTGCTTCACCCATAAGCCTACATCCTTCTTCATACCTTCCCAAAAGAAACCCCGGTTCATATCCTGATACATCTTAGTTCTTCCTGGATATATAGTGAACTTCGAATGATGGCATTCCTCCAAAACTTCCTTCCTTATGTCTTCCACATATGAAACACATAACCTTTCTTTCTCAACCACCCGTTCTGGTCAGGATTAAAATCTTTCAAGTCATCGCTCTCCATTCCACCCCTTAAATTCTTGATCTGTTCAACTAACGCTGGATCTTCTCCTTGCTTAGAAGCAATCTTTTCAATCATAACTGGTCGAACTTCTAAACATGACAACATAACAAGTCCTCTACTAGACCTAGCTTCAGATCTCCACTACACTCTACAAGTCGACAACGCTTCAAAATCTTTCCACTCGGCTATCATTGCCAACACTGCATTCTGACATTTTCTGCTAAGTGCATCTGCAACTTTGTTGCCTTTTTCTGGTGTGTACTCAATACCAAAGTCATAAGCGACTAAAAACTCTAGCCACCTCTACTGTCTCATATTCAGCTCCTTCTGACAGAACAAGTACTTTAGAGACTTGTGATCCGTATGTAGTTCAAACCTCTCTTCCAAAAGGTAATGTCTCCACAACTTCAATGCAAATATCACCGCAGAAAATTCCAAATCATGCGTTGATATCTAACCTCATGCGGTCTAAGACGTTGAGAAGCATAGGCAATCACTTTACCTCTTTGCATCAACACAACTCCTAATCCAGTTCCACACACATCTATATAAACTACCAAATCCTGATTCCCCACTAGAACAATTAGTACATATGCATGGGTCAATAAGTGTTTCAAGCTCTAAAATGCTTCCTCACGCTTATCGGTCCAAACAAACTTGACATCTTTTTGTGTTAGCTTGGTCATCGGTACTGCTATCCATGAAATCTTTAATGAACCTCCTATAATACCTAGGCAATTCAAGCAAACTGTTTATCTCGGTCACTGTCTGAGGTCTATCCAATCATTCACCACTTTAATCTTAGTCGTACCTACAGATAACCCTTTCTTTAAGACTATGGGACCAAGAAACTTCACTTCCGTCTTTCAGAAATGACATTTCGAAAAATTCGCCTTCAGCTGATGCTCTCTTAGTGTAAGCACAATTCTAAGGTGAACTTCATGCTCCCTTTCATCCTTAGAGTATATCAAAATACCATCTATAAAAAACAATATGAACCTATCCAAGTGCTCTCAGAAAATTCGATTCACTAAATCCAGAAAGAATGTTGGCGCATTAGTTAGTCTTAACGGCATAACCAACCATTTGTATGATCCATATCTAGTTCTAAATGTCGTCAAAGGAATACTATCCTCTGCTACTCTAAGCCGATGGAAACCTGTTGCTAAATTCAACTAAGAAAATACCTTGGCTCCACTCAACTGATCGAACAAATTGTCAATTCTAGGCAACGAATATCGATTCTTTATACTCTTCTCATTCAAATTATGATAATCGATACATAACCTCAACGATCCATTCGACTTCGTAGCAAACTTTACGGCTGCTCCCAAGGTGAACTACTAGGCCTAATAAAACTCTTGCCTTACAAATCTACCAACTGGACCTCAGCTCTCTCATCTCTGTAGGTGTCGTCCTACTTGGTGTCCTACTCACTGGTTCTGCTCCAAGTACCAAACCTATCCGAAACTCAATAGCTCGTTTCGATGGTAATCCTACGACAAGTTCAAAAACCATCCACGAATTCTCTAACCATGAAAACTCGATTCAACTTGTCTTCTATGTCCACAACACCCAATAAAGCATTCGCTGTACAACTAGGGTTTCTACGGTGTATACTATCCGATCACTACAATCAGGGTGTCTAAGAAATATTTTCCTATCATGGAAAAATATCGTACAATCGTACTTACTTAACAAATCCATACCCAAAATAATTATGAACCCTAAAAAATCAAACACATGCAAACTGCAGACAAAGGTATGACCTAGCAAATCAAACTCTAGGTGGTCACACTTCATCTCAAGTGTCACTTACCCTCCTATCGGATTTGCAACCCTTAAGGAAGTAACTAAATATGAGGGTTCTAGGTTAAGCTTATCTACTAAACAAAGAGATATAAAAGAATACGATGGACCAGTATCAAATAGAATGCTAACAGATATACCATGAATCTGAGTGTACCTCCCAACACTGCATTTCCTTTTTCCTCAGCTGTTGGCCTCGAAGTAGCGGGTTCCAATGCAAAAACTTTAACCCTTCCATCCTTAGCAGGCTCCTTGCACTGGTTCTTATAAAGGCCAATCTGATCGCAGTTGAAGCATCTAATATTCTTCTTCCTGATCGCATCCTTCGCCTTTCCAGTATGAAATTCATTAGAAAAGTGTCCCTTCTTATTGCACTTGTAACAGACCACTTCTGCCTTTCCCTTCTTTGCAGCTCCACCCTTTTGAGCTCCTTTCTTATGGAAAAACTTTCTTTTCTGACTCTATCCCACCTGGACTACCTTTGCCTTATTTCTCTCCAGAAAAGTAAGCATTTCTTCATGTCATAAAGCCATCTCAACTATGACATCACAAGGATCCCTAATGTTAGATGATGTAGCCTTTGCTAACTTGGGTTTCAACCCCTTTGGAACTTCTCATTTCTCTTCATCACTGTATCTACAGTGGCATGTCCATACCTAGCCAACTCCTCAAACCTACTAGCATACTCCAACACAGTCATCTCCCATTGTTCCAACTCAGCAGACTTTATGATCCAGGTAGACTTCGCCATCCAGAACTGACCCTCTCCTCGAACCTCCTCTTAAAATCAACCCATGTCATCGTCTCTTCATTTACTCCAAATGTTACACTATTGCTCCAGAATAAATCTACTCCCTGAAGCTATCTCGATGCAAGCCTCATCGTCTACTCATCTTCGAGCCCCAAATCTGCAAAGATCCTCTCACAATGCAGCAGCCAGTTCTCCACTTCAATAGCATCTTCAGTTCCGATAAACTACTTTCCTCCAAGCCTAACATAGTCTCTACTCGAAATAACATAGTTGTTGACCACTGGAGCTCCTGAACTCCTCCTCCAACTACTCCAGTAGCAATACCCGCCTGCATCATGTTGACAAAGAACAAATACATCGCCTCCATATCCATTGGTGGATTTCCAGCACCCATATTGGCATCGGCATTTTGGTTAGCGTTGACCTGTTAACCTTGGTTCCTCTTGGCAGGTCAAGCATTTTCATTGATTATGGTGCTTCCTCCATCGTGATTTCCTCTTTTGTTTCCTGCTTCCATATCTTCTTTCTCGTAAATCTGCATACGAGCCTTAGTAAGGTACAGAAGAACGATCTAAGAGAGTGGGGAATACATACTTATATATATATATATATCAAATAAAGGTATGTTACTATAATACCCCTTGGATGATCAAAGTACAAAATAGTCATAACTGACTTAATACAACACAACGGAATAAAAAACAGAACAACTCCTAAATACCTAACTTCATCCTCTTGCTCGTCTTTATTAGCTTTATTTGCCAACCTACTAAAACTTAAAAATCCTCAACCCTCAGCCTACTCAAATAAATTTTGAGCACCTGAGAGTTTAAGGGGAACATATAAACTTCGAATCAGACATAAAGCCTGGTGTGAATAATACTATACATCTCGGTTATTTGGTATTAAGTGAGACCACACTGCTTAGCAGAACAATTTCCCCTCACTAATGTCCTTTTAAAACATATCTTTTGAAAAGCATAATCCTAAAACCAAAACTGGTTAAAACTGCAAAGCATTATCGTGTAAACATGCATATCAGGTAACAAATGGACTATCTCTTTGAATGCTATAGTTTTCTATGGCTAACTGCTGATATTTGGCTGATTCAGGCCTACCAGACAATATAAACAAATAATATAACACTTATTAGATACTCCTCCTCTGGATGGTCTGTCCCTAACATACTTTCTCTAGGTCAACTGAACCTAATGGTTTTGCGGGATCACCAGTAGCCTATCTTTGTACAAATATGTTCCTTTCTGTGTGTAGCATCATTTTAGTCTTACCTGTGACAAAGTCCTACACACTGGAATTTTCGACTAAACTAGCTAGAGGCTAATGGATAATGTATAGGGTATGACCCTGTATCGGTCCCATCTAGTATAAAAATATCTGATTCATTTTACTTAGGGTTAACTACTCATAAATTTTCCTTGAAAACCTTTTCTTTCAAAATGATTTAACTCTCTAAATCATACTTTAAACAAGGAAAATATACTATATACTTTACTCAAATCACCTTGCCATGTTATACATACTTTACTCAAAACATTGTTGATGAAAACAAATAATCTTTGAAAGTAACCCTCGATCCCTTTGAAAGTATCCCTTTCGAAACAAACTAAACCCTTTATAGCCTAGACCGAAAGAGCAAAACATTCCTTTTGAAATCATTCATATAAATCTTTGAAACCGTTGAAAAACCTTTCCTTTGAAAGCTATAAGATCTTAGACATCTTGTCTTTAAAACACTTAAACTTTGCCTTTCGAAAACATTGGAAAAACTTTCCTTTCAAAGCCTTCGAAACTAATGGGGAACCATCCCTTCGTACCCTTTGTTAAATATTTTTGAAAGCATTAAAACATCAAACCTTTTGAAACCATTTAGGTTCAAGTAAAACATGTGGAACGACCTTTCGAAACAATTTAAAACCATCTCCTTCGAAACCTTTGGGTTCTACATTCAACAGAGAAAAAGGGTCATAAAATATTCAAGTCGTAAGCAATCTTTTGAAAGCTATTTCCTAAGTAAAGAAGTGATGGTGTCGGAACCAACCCTTTAACAGCATTGGAGAAGCGGCATTGATTTTAAAACAATGTATACCTTTCAAAACCATTTTTGAAAGGTAGAAAAGCAGCATCTAGGGGTTTAGACCCCTTCGAAAGCATTTACTTAAAATAAAAGCGCAGCCTTTTTCGAAACCATTTCTTAATTTAATTTAACCCAGTCAGTAGTCACCAAGTCAATAGCATTCCTTTCGAAAGAAAAGCAGGCGCATTTTCGTTTGAAAGCAAAATAGCACTTCGCCCCCATCGGAACCCTTTGTTCCAACCCAATACCTTCCGCCTATATCCAATTCGCTGCCACCAAGTCTTTGATGCCATGTGCATTGGTTTTGATGGTAATGGTGGTGGAGGAACACGATCGAAGCTAGGTGCCGAAAGTGGTGAAACATGTAAAAAGCATGTTTAAACTAATTTTCAACCTTGTTAAGTAATTCTTTATAACTAACCTACCTTCTTTGTCAAAATATTATTGGTTGCTATTTCTTTTTTAAAAGTGCTGCCAATTTTTCAGAAGTAAACAATTTAATTTATTTATAAAATACTCATTCTTGTTTTATAAATATATTAAACATTAAGTCCCATACCTTAAATAATTTTATATATCTATTAAAACACTTAGGAAAATTCTACAAAAATTCCAAAAAATCATTTTTAATATGTTTTCCAAAATATATTAATTCAAGACCCAAAACATAAATAATTTAGGCGTAATTATTTTAAACCCAAATAATCATTTTCTTCACTAGAAAATTAATATTAAATCCATATAAATTAAAAAAATTATGAAAATTGAAACCTATCTCTAAAATATCATTTCAGATCTAAATATAAAATTGCAAGGCATTTGGATGTCATATAGTAGGGTTTTCACATTAAAACAAATCATAAAAGCTATATAAATAAGCATAAATCATTAACAAGCATATATGAATATTTTATCATTCAAAAACATGGCTAAACTTGGCAAGATAAATCGGGTTTCACCTAGAACCAAAAAAATTAGAAAACATGAGATGTAGTCATTATTCACCTTAGCTTTGAGATTAATGAGTTGAGATTTGAATGGATTTGATTTTGATTAATCCTTCCTTCCTTTGATTTTCTTTATCTTCTTCCTCTTGCTCTTGCTAATGGTGGCCGGCCTCTATTTTAGTTTGGTATTGCAAATGAACGTATGAACTAAATTCCTAGGGGTTTAGGGTATTAGAATACTCTTATTCCAACTTTTCCCCCAACCTATTTCCATTACCCGTTTAATTTTAGTTCATTTTAGGTTATTTATTCTCTTAGGAATGGCTACCCCTTACTTTAATCACAAAACTTAATTCCCTAATCATATTACAATATTTCATTTAATTTACCCAATTAACTGTTACTAAATATTGTTACTAAAAATTAGAGTCATTACGGATCGTTAGCTTTCCATGTTCTTAACTCGGGAGTTTTTCGGGTCCCTTGCATCATGATTCAATACAGATTACAGAAGCATCCGTCTAGCCGAATTAGTAGTGAAATACAACTAATAAGTAAATCATCATCAAAAAAAGGTAACGCGCTACAAGATTACATGAACAACATCAACACAAGACGACAAAGGCATTCCAAACACCAAAATCTAAAATTAGGTTGTGTATGGATCGCTGACGATCCATACATTGTCATCGGACCGCTGCGACTCATATGATACTAATCAGAGGGCAATGCTAAGGAGTTGGCTCGCATTCGAGCATATCCTATGGATCATTAGCGATCCCCAGACTATGGATTGCCAACGGTCCATATTTTTGGCTCGGGTCACGGGGCATGCTCCAGTGCACCATCCTGTGATCATCTACATGTAGTTGGGAACAGGCTTGGCCCAAGAGCTCCTTAACCTCTATAAATACTCTCATATCTACAACATTAATGGGATCTTCCGGACTGGTGGCTAGAATGTTGCAGAAAGCTTTCTTCACTCTTCTCCTTCCTCACAACGATAATCCAAAGGATTCACTATGATTCTCCAATGAACTCTAACATTGGAAACTTGATCTAGCTAGGTACATTCAAGAACTTTGTATTTCAATCAACTTTTTAACAGCAATCAGTCAATAATAAAAACAATAAAGTGGATATAGGCTTTATTAACAGCCAAACCACTATAAAAATCTTCTTGTCTTCTTTCTATTTCCACTCTTTAACATTTATTCTCTATATTATTGCTCTGTCAAAACAGAGCTGGTGCTTTCACACTCATTCTAGAGTGTTGATCCACTTTTTGGTTTAACATTTTGTTGCTTTTACAAAGAACCCAACTTGGGGTCCAATCTAGCTATCTACTTTGGATCAGACAGGTCCGGAAGTTAGATCCTCAATCTTTGCTTGAAAAATCCGTTACCTGGATTCAATGGCTCCAGGAAGGAAGATAACTGCCTTTGGAAGGCCCGTAGGGGCAGTAACAGCTGGAGAATATACGAATCATCAAAAAAATGAGATAAATGGTGCCAATGTCGGAGATCAGGTGCTATCATCCTCTAATCAATGCGAAGCCGTTACAAGAGACGAGTTGAACAAAATTGTTTACGAAATCAACCAAAAAATGGAAAGCGGTCAGAGAGCTCTGATGGATAAGCTCAATACTCTCTAAACCTTATAGTCAAATCTTGCTCCAAGAAATATGGTTGAACCTGCAGCTGCCATAGAGAAAGAAAATTCTTCCTTTTTCGGCTAAAATGGATGAAATGGGAAGCAGCCATAGAAAAGGGTGATAACATGAACTATTGGAATCGACGCAGAAGGAAATATAAGTACTCTACTCACCGCAAGGCAACCAACTTTGAACTTCAACCAAGGGGTGAAATCCCCACGAGAGGATATAGCCATGAACCTCTCCGACGTAGAAGATAGAAAACAATGTAATGATGATAAGTTAGAAGAGAATGCCAATGCATTTGATAATGTTGAAAATGTCAAAATCGCCCCAGTCAGGCCAACCACAAGCCAATGGGATCCCGAGGGAGTGGTTCTCCCATAGATAGGAGAGCCTAGGCTTTAGCCCACTTGCCAAGACTGTTTGCACAGCCAAACACTTGGTGCAGTGACTGACAGCCATCCCGAGGACAACGGGACTTCAGAGGCACTCATCGCAGCTATGGTTAAGCGATTGAGGACGGGAATAACAATAGAAGAGATGATAAATGGGGATCTGCACTGAGTCGGACTCCCTTTATTGATGAGATCTTGAGTGAGCGATATCCGAAAAAGTTCACGTGACAACTATTCCATGCTATGACGGGACGAAGGACCCAAAACCCTATTTGTACAAGTATAGTTGGTACATGGATGGAAGCTGTTCGGTGTAGATGATTTCCCATTTTCTGGAATGAATCGCTTCCATGTGGTTAACTAGGATTTCATCGAAATCCATCTCTACTTTCGACCAACTAGACACAAGATTCCTCAATCAGTTCAGGCTCCGTACCGCAAAACCTAAACATATGATGTCCCTGTCTGGACTATTCCAGGGATGGAACGAATCATTGAAATCTTTCATGAACTGGTTCAATACCACTGTGACAAAGGTGAGCAATCCAAATGAGGGCATGGTTTTCATGGATTTGGTCAGAGCCAGTCACTCCGAAAAGGAATTCGAAAAGTGCATCAAAATAAAGCAACCCACTATAATAAAGGACTTCAACTGCAAAGAAAGTCAATACTTAAGACTAGAGAAGGTGCAGGAGCTAGAAAGGAAGTCCATTGGCATGCAACCGATAAATGTCGAGCAGAGTGACGGGCAATGAATCAGAATACGAACGCATCCGAGACTGTTGAAGGAACCATGGGGAAAGATGGAAATCATAAGAGGAAGAATCGGAATTCCAATAAGAAAAATGGAAACAATAAATTCCTTAAAGGTTTCAGCCGAAAGATTACACCCCTCTCAATGATACACCGGGAAACATCAATCTGGCAACATAGGGGATTGAGGAATATAAGAAACCCCCTAAGAAGGAAGCAACTGAACATCAAAAGCATTCAAGGAAGCTTTTTCGTTTCCATGAAATGCACAGCCACAACACAAATGAATGTCACCACCTAAAGAACTTAATTGAAGTGCTAATTCTGGAAAACAAGCTTCAGCAATACGTGAGAAAATCACAGAATCCTGCACAGCCCATGACTCCTTAAGCCCCTAGAAATAAAAGAAACCAAATCGAAACCAGTAAAGAGGGATCAAAGCGAACTGACCAGAGGCTCATTATTGGAACGATATCTATATGCCTGCATCTTGCACAGAGAAGTTGAGGAGAGATGGAGCAATATGCAAGCTTACAAAAGCACGCTCCAAAGGAATCATGTCTCACAATCGAAGATGAGGCTCCAACCAAGTAGCAGAAAATTTTGAATAACGATATTGTGTATAGAAATCGAGATACCGAAGGGATCGAAGCTCCAACTCTCGATCCAATGGTGGTGGTGGCGGCGGTAGGGATTGGACCTGTTGTGGCCTGACGCGTATTGGTAGATAATAGCAGTTCTGTAATATTCTTTTCAAACATACCTTTGACCAAATGAAGATCGGCATGAAAAGCGTGACTACATGCCAAAAAAAATCCAAGGGTTTACTAGAGAACTCAAACAACTCCTAGGGACAATTGACTTGCCAATGGGCCTTGGAGAGGATGATCGAAGAGTTACCCTCATTTAGACCTTCGTAATTGTGGACGAAACTTCTGCGTATAATGCCTTCTTGGGACGACCCACCTTAGAAGATTTCAAAGCTGCTCTAGCCGAATGGTGCCATACCATTAAGTTCCCAACTGCAAACAGAATCAGGGTGGTCAAAGAGACCAATGCACCACTAGAGAATGTTATATTGTAGAGTTACACGAATCTAAAAGAAGGGAAAAAGGGAAGGATATGGGGAGAACTCTCCACATTCGTGAACCTTCTGAATAGAAACTATAGAGCCGCCATGCCTCTAGGGCCGTAGCTAATTCAATAAGGCGTTGGACCTAGAAAGAAGAGTTTGAGGGAAGATCAGGCAGCACTGACAGAATTGATGGTTTCTGCCCCATTCGATATGGATGACCTAACGAGAGTCCTGATAATAGGATCGCACCTTGGAAACAAGATGCGGTTGGAACATACTAAATTTATTCACTCCGACTTGGATGTGTTTGCATGGACGCATTCCAATACATGGGGCGTCACCAGAAATCGCATGTCGTGCGCACAACATTGACCCCAAGTTCATGCCAGTAAAGCAAATGTGGCGCAGCCTGGGTCCTGAATAGTCCAAGACATTAAGAAAAGTGGTGGACAAGTTAATAGCTAATGGCTTTACTGTGATGCAACTTATCCTAAATGGGTATTTAACTCGGTCTTAGTCAAAAAGTCCAATGGAAAATGGCGAACCTATATCGACTATTTAGGCTTAAACAAGGCTATCCCGAAAGAGAGCTTCCCTCTGCCCAGAATAGACCAACTTGTGGACGAAACGGCGGGATGAACTTCTACCATTCATGGACGCATTCTCAAGGTACAACTAGATCCTGATGCACAAACCTAATCAAGAAAAAACTAGCTTCATCACCGATTTGGGACTATACTACTACAGGTTAATGCCATTTGGTTTAAAGAACATTAGGGCAACTTATCAAAGGTCGGTAAATACCATGTTCAAGCGCCAAATTGGGAAAACCATGGGGGTTTATATGGACGACATGTTGGTCAAATCGCGAGTAGCTGCCAATCGCCTGGATAATCTCACTGTAATGATTGAAATACTCCGGAAGTATAGAATGAAACTCAATCCGCTTAATGTCACTTTGATGTAGCCTTTGGAAATTTCTTAGGATTCATAGTAAGTGCTAAGGGCATTGAAGCAAATCCAAAACAAATAACTGCCCTACGAGAAGTTCATGCCCTGAAGAACAAGAAAGAATTGCAAAGCTTGAATGGAAAGGTCGCAGCATTAAGCCGATTTATCTCGAAAGCCACTAACAAGTGCATATCGTTCTTTGATGCATTAAAGAAAGGAAAGAAAAACTTCGAATGGAGCGAGGCATGTCAAATTGCATTTGAAGAATTGTTGCGACACATGGAAACCCCATCAATCCTATTAAAGTTAGTGGACGGAGAGGACCTGTTCATTTACCTAGCAATCTCACATCGTGCATTGAGCGCTGCCCTTGTGTGTGAAGAAGCAAAAATCCAGCGACACTTATACTACATTAGCAAGCATTTTATCGGAGTCGAGAAAAATTACCCAAAGCTGGAAAAGCTAACATGTTGCCTCTTGATCGCATCTAAGAAGCTACGACCATATTTTCAAGCACATCCAATTAAAGTACTGATTGATCAACCCTTGAAGCAGTTACTATATCGACCCGAAACTTTTGGATGACTTTCAAGTTGAAGAGCCAATATGATATTACTTACCATCTGAGGAAGGCGAATAATGGGCAAGTGCTGGCGGATTTCATCGCCGAGTTTACCATATGGGATAATAAAGAAGAAACACTGTTAGAAGTGAAGACGCAATGGAAACTCTTTGTTGATGGCGCATCTAGCAAACTCTATTCGAGGGCAGGGGTAGTGCTTGAAATGCCCAAAGGATGAGCCATTTGCTATGTTTTATGCTTGGAATTCCCTACAATAAACAATGAAGCAGAATACGAAGCATTGATAATAGGGCTAAAAGTTGTAAAAGAACTCAAAATAAAGTCCATCCACATCCACATCTACAGTGACTCCCAGCTAGTCATCTACCAAGTAATAGGCAAGCACCAAGCTCAAGGTGAGAAACTTGCCCTGCATCTGTCTAAAGTACAAGAGTTGTTGGACGACATCGAACATTATACCATAACTCACATCCCGCTCGAGCAAAACACCAAGGCTGACTACTTAGCTAAACTGGCAAATTCCAGAGAAGCTTAGTCATTGGGACTTGTCCTGGTTGAGACTCTGACTACCCCAAGTGTAGACGAAATGGATGTCGACTTGATTCTCGAGACCACCGCCGAACTGGAAACATGAATGACACCAATCAAGGGCTATTTACTCATAAGGATCCTTCGAACTGACCGAAATCAATGGAAACAGCTTCTCCAGAAAGCGCTGTGATTCGTAATACAGTAAGATACTCCACCGAAGGGGATTTTCAACCCCCTTCTTAGATGTGCGACTGACGACGAAGCTCAATGGATCCTGAAGGAAGTGCACGAAGGTGAATACGGATATCATACTGGGGGGCAAAACACTTGCAAAGAAATTTCTCTAATATGGGCATTTCTGACCGACAATAAACCGCGATGCAGCAGACTATGCCAGGCGGTGTGATCGTTGCCAAAGATTCGAAAAATTAAAAAAACTCCCTCAACGGAATTAACGCAGAAGGTCAGCCGTGGCCATTGGCAATATGGGGAATCGACTTGACTGGCATATTTCCAATAGCTAAAGAAGGGGCCAAATATGCTATAGTTGTTGTTGACTATTTCATGAAATGGGCCGAAGCGGAACCGCTGACCATCATTACACTAAAATGTCATTAATTTTGTTACTAAAAAAATTATTTGCAGGTTTGGTGTGCCATAAAAAATCATCAATGATAATGAGACCCAATTCGAAAGAGCCAAATTCAAAGACTTCTACAAATCTTCCGAATTGAGAAGAGCTTTTCCACAGTCGCTCACCCAAAAGAAAACAGGAAAGTGAAAGCATTAAACAAGATCATCAAGTCCACCATCAAAAAACGACTAACTAAAGCAAAAGGGAACCAGGTTGATGAACTTCTACTTACACTATGGGCCTACAGGACAACTCACAAAGCGGCAATTGGACACTCTCTTTTCGCCTTGGCATATGGCTTAGAAGCAGTGGTACCCGTCAAACTGGAGGTCCCCATTCATCGAAAGAAAAACTTTAGTCAAAAGAAAAATGATCAGCTCCTACTCGAATCATTGGATATGATTGACGAATGGAGGGAAGAAGCTGAGTTGAGGACCATCGTTCACCAAAACAGGGTCGCGCAACACTTCAACTCTAAAGTTCACAACCAAACCTTCGAATTGGGAGACCTCGTCCTTAAACAAATCTATGCCGTGCCGATAGCCTTCGAACCAAACTGGGAAGGGTCGTGTGTGACCAATCAAAAGCTAATGCAATGGCACGTTTTTCTATACCATTTGAATCGACAACAAACCGCACATGTCCAACTCAAATTGCACGAATAAACGGATTATTAAGGGTAGAAAGAAAATAAAGACAGAATAGAATCTCACATGAATGGAATAACATATATTATTTCAGTACTAATCTTTGCAGCGGAAAATTTTAAATACAATATAGAGTCTAACCTAAATTCAACCACAACGGATAGTAGAATACGTCCATACGATGATGAAGATCTCCAGCTCTCTTCTGGAAACTCCAACCGTCTTCAACTAAACCTGAAACTACACGGATCTGACCCGAGTATTAAAAATACCCAGATCAGGCTTGATAAACCAGCGTGGGATACTCGAAATTTAAATGTATAGATCATGACGTTGTTATCAAAACTTTTGAAAAGAATGATATCTCATAAGACCATGCCTACACATAAACACAGAAAGATTTTTACCTTATGATAACTAAAACACTTTTATACCAAAATACACTTGATATTATTTTTAATGACATTCTTTTGAAAACACTTTTTAAATAAACTTATTCAAATAAGGTATCAATATCTAGACTAGATCTAACGGGATATATCCCGACTGGGTCAACGGAATATACTGAATGGAATATATAATACCAAAAGGGGTAGCTAAAATGTTTGCAAGTCATTATAGCTATTTTGGGAATACAATCAAAACCATAAATCTTGTATTGGGATTGGATTTCCAACATGATAGGAAACTAGTGGAAAGATCAATCTGTATCCACGGCTTACGTCCATGACTCAGACGCAGTTATACAACAACACAAATGGTTAAAAGTGAATACAATCAGCGAATAACATCCAAGGACTCAGACTTTGCGTATCCCTGCCATGAGGCCCAAACGTATCAGGTACGTGGGGCTCGGAACATCTGATAACCCAAATCACTACTATCTGAAATGCAAGCATACATCTAACTACATAGAATCCCATCATAACCGGAGTGTGAGGCTCGCGAGGCTACACTCAATTTCTTCAAAGCCACGTTTATCATACAGAACCACGCTTTGATCATAACAAGTTCCACTTTGAATGCCACACTGGCATACCTTTGATCACTATTTGACTCCCATAAGCATACAACCTTTGAGGTCGTATGTCTCAAAGAAGGGTGTTAAGTTAAGAGAAGTTTCCTTCTCTGCCACCAAGCACATGTACATTTGTAAAAGTCAAACATTGTGTCTCAAAAATGCAATGTCAAACATTCATCCATACAAGTTCGTTCTGGTACTGAACGAAACCGAAGGCACTCTCTTACTACCTTTTGTAGCGAGTAGTCCTTGCACGAAAAATCTCCATAACGGGGAGACCACTGCTATAAATAACTCTATAATGGGAGCGACCCAAAGCATGTTCAACAAGCAGTCCTCACGCTATGAAGATCCACGGTCTTCAATCATGATCATTTTCAACATGTCTTCGCTTTCGAACGTATACATTGGTTCGAAGTGGTTTTCAGATAGAAACCAACCAAATCCGAATTCGGTTCCTTCGAAGCCAATCATCAATTTAAAAAGATGTTAAGTTCATACATGGATATCAATCATCAATCAATTACTTCATCTTCTATTTAAATCAAATATCTTTCTTAGATATATTCTTTTCAATTTTCCATTTTCTTTCCAAATATATATGGAATCATTAAACCTCGTTTATCAAATCATTTGACATATTAAACTTCTTTAGATCTTGGAATAATTCCAAATCATTTTCTCTTTTACTTAGGAAATCTTTTACAAATCATTCATTAAATCTTATTCAAATATTTCTTATATTTAAGTTATAACTTTCAACTTGGGGAAAATATTCACAAATCATTCATTAAATCTTAATTGAAAATTTCTTATATTTAAGTTATAGATTTTAATTCAGGGAAAATATTCCCAAATCATTCATTAAATCTTAATCAAAGATTTCTTTTTTAACTTCAAATCATATTCTTGCAAATCGAATATTTTCATAACAGAGCACCACTGCCATCTTAAATATGGTAAATTTCACCTACAGGGACTAATGACAAGTTTCACCTCCAGGGACTAATGGCAAGTTTCACCTCCAGGGACCAATGGCAAGTAATCCTACATCATGAATATCTTTGTCTTTAACGATCTTTGTCTTCAATATATTTTATTTCGAAAATTAGTTTGAAGTGACTTTTAGATAAGAATCACTCAAATACGATCATGTTTCCTTCGTATTAATATCGATAAAAAGATGTTAAGTGGTTAGACAACATTCAAAGAATTGTTTCTTTTCTTTTATCTTGGAAAAACTTAAATATGATCTTTTAGAGCATTCGGGCTTTCCATTCGATCTATTCCACCCCTCGCCTAAAAAGAGAAAACATAGGCCAGGTAAGTTTAGGGCACTGGTTGCTCCATCCCTAACCTTAGTTAAACACCTTGTTTTATCTTTCTAGATCTCATAGGTGGGACAAATGTACTAGTCGTTTCAGCATACTCAATTATTAATCTTCATTTTAGAAATGATTTATTAAACATCCAAATCATCTTTAAATTACTTATTTATTCCTTTAAAATCATTCACAAAAAGATTTAGGAAAGAATTGTTAATTTTAAAACTCATATTCAAAAAGTTATAGAATTCGCAGCATAAAAGTGCTGCGGAAAGTGCTATATAAGCTTATTTGCTTCAAATAATTTTTTAATATTTTAAAATTCATATTTTCCATTCCAAATCTCTTTTAAACTATTTGAATATATTTATCAAATTTATTTCATATTTTTAGTCATTTAAAAATATCATTTATAAATAAATCCCCTTTTGGATTCCGAACTGCAAAACCACGATGTTTTAGAAAATTGTTTTGGACATATTTCAAAATCTACTTAATGAAATCTTGATTTTTTTTCTTCCTTTGAAAACTATTATCATTTTGGACCAAAGAAATTTTATGTCGAAGAAATCTGACTTATAAATCATTCTCTATACTTATTTGAAGTTACAGATCGAAATTTACGAACTACCGCTACGCGACGAGCTCGATTTTGACCAATTTTGTGAATTGCTTTAGAAATTGTTCGAAACACTTCAAATTTTTTTAAACCATATTTAAACTATTTTAACTTATATAAAATAATTAAGAGGATAACTTCCATACACATACTTGTATGGATTTAATTCTCATTCAATTAACTACGGTTAATTAGTAATCATTTCTCTTATCATTTATCAAACAAGTTATCAACCACATAATCAACCAATTTGCAACCAAATTATTAAACATTTAATCATTCAACATATTTAAACTTTTCAAATCATTATACTTGAAATAATTTATGGATTTATTTGTAAATAAGAGTACTCACCTTTAACCAAACTGTTCACTTCCTACCAACATTCATATCATCCAACACTTCACTAAATCCTTTTATCTTCATCAAATCTTTTCCTTAGACTTTTCTTTTGATCCTGGTAGCACTTTCTTCTCTTTTTCTCGTTTCGAAGCTTCACGACTTGCTCCTTCTCTTACATATGTTCAGCATTGCCTTGATCATCCCCTTCCTCCTTCATTTCTTCACTTATTAGAAGCTAAACCATGTTCTAATGGTATTCTAAGGTCTTTGGCAAAGTTTGGTTGTGTTTGAAGTTGATTTGATATGATTTTGAAAAGGTTAGTAAGCATTTGGAAGAGAAGAAGAAGCCATTAAAGCTCTAAAGAAGAAGAAGAAGAAGAAGAGAGCTTAGAAAAGAAAGAAGAAGAAGGTTGAAAAGTGTGAAAAAGAAGTGAGAAAGTGGTTGCTTATTTATAGAAAAAGAAATAAAGCGGTAAGTTACCAAAATATCCCTTTACCAAATTACCAAAATAACCTTACTTATTTCTAAAGTAATCTTATTTTTTTCAACACTTAACATCATATTTCAAATCATTACTTTATATCATTTTTACTTCGATATTAAGTAAAGTAAGTAATAATTATGTTTCTTTGATTTGGTGTTTTACCTTTTGCTTTGAAATGATATTTTTGTCTTTTTGTGCTTACTTTTCCTTAATTGTTTTCTAGAACTTTCTAACCTTGTTTAGTAAAAGTAAACTTGATTAGTGAATTAATTAAAACCTACTCTATTTGAATATATGTTCCTATATAAGAAAATAAAGGTGCGACGACGTTGTGACAACTTTTAATTGACAAAACGTTGTGTTTCGACAAAATGTTTAAAGGTCATATTTTGACGTTTTAGTTAAACTATTTATTTATGTGAACCAAATTTAAAAATGAACTTTTTACTTCTTTTATTAAAACATGTCTCTTTATATTTTAAAATCATATTTAAATCATATCAAAACCTCTAATTTTATGGTGTTTGTAAAACAGACAAAATGCGACAAAATTTGGTTATTTTTGTTAAACGATTATTAACATACTTTTAAATATTTTAATATACCTTTATTATCTTTATTAGATGTTTTCAATTAGATTTATCTTTTTTAAATAAATATTTAAACCAATTTGTTTAAGCATTTTTTATTTTTTTACAAAACTTAACTTTTGTTGATTTGTTCTAAAATCCAAATTTATACTTTTTAAATTATCAACTATAAGAATAAATAATTTCTCTATTACTATCTATTATATTTAACTTATTTATTTAAGTTTTAAACCTTCTTAAACGAAATCTCTCATTTTTGAAGTAGCGAAATTACGGGTCATTACAGCTAAGGGACAGAACTTTCAAGATGACAGCCGTCGACAGAATCAAAGTTCCTAGAGCATGGAAGAACGAACCGATGCACCGCTGCTTCACTGGAAAACTACGTTATATACTTTCTATTTTTCAGCTAATAAGCCATCCCGGAATGCTGAGGGCATTGTAAATAGGCAAAATCTTGCTTAACTTCTATTAATAAAATTAATTCGCTTTTTGAACCAAAACCATGTTCATAATAGTAACCTACTGAGTCGACGGGTCAAATTGACTCAAAACCATGCAATTGCTATTCGAGAAAGTGGAATCATGCTCAAGTACTCCCCATCTACCCGTCGGGTCGATGGAAGAAAATCGACTTAAACCGTTGGATCGGGGAACCCTATCCCCGCCTTCTAAGAACCAGTGTTGCCCTAGAAGCATCAGGAAGGGTCAAATGAAAAGCCGCGCATCCCGTAAGTCACGCACCAACTCTTCGAACCATGAAATCATGCTCTTAAAACATAAACTCCTCACATTGCCTGAAGATAGGCAACATTGAGAAGTATCCAAAGCCGCCTATCCCATAAGCTGCGCACCAACTCTCTAAGCCATGAAATCATGCTCTTAAAACATAAACCCTTACATTGTCCGAAGATAGGCACCATTGAGAAGCATAAAAAGCCACGCACCAACTCTACGAGCCGTGAAATCACACTCTTAAAACATAAATCCTCATATTGCCCGGAGATGGCAACATTGAGAAGTATAAAAAGCCGCACATCTCATAAAGCCGTGCACACTTTTAAGTACCGGAATTGCCTCGTTACTGAGAAACTCATCTATCATAGGAATTGCAAGGATTAACCCACTCCCATTATCGGGAGTGATGGGCGCGACTCTAACAAAATTGGAGTGCTATGGACCAGCAGAAAACTCCAATTGCCGACACCCAATGATAAACTATAACATTTAACGTGAGTAATGTCTAACTGTCTACAGTTAACTCGTATTATGTGCATGACCAAATCAATGAAGTGCATATTTAAAGATTGCAAAAATCCAAAGGAACGACACTCATAAGTATCAACTCACATTTTTAAGAAGTGATAAGGGATTTAACTTCCAAAAATTTGCAAAGAGCATTCACTAAGTTAACCTTATAACTATATGCTTCTGAATTTTTAAAAGTTAATCTCATAATTATATGTTCTGCACCAAGTTTACGTTTTTGTGCACACTTCAAACATGCATATGTTACATACTTTCCAGAAGTGTATAAAAACATAAGTTGCAAAACTTATAAAAGAAAAAAATATCGAACTGTGACTTAGTTAAATTCTAAATTTTGGTATGCAAACTATTCAAACCATAAGTTACTGGTCGTTTGTCAAGTGTTTGAAGTAAACAACCCTGTGACTTGGGGGCATACACCGATACTTAAATAAAAATGCTTAAAAACAAAATTTTCTCAAATTATGTTACTCTAAACAAATAATTTTGGTAGTAATCACATGACTAGATAGTAAAATGGAATCAAACAAAATAGATATAAGTGCACAAAACACATATGAGTAGATAAGGAGAGGTACAGTCAAAATACCAACAATGTATTACTTATAACTTTCTTCGTTACAAGGTCAAAATGTGGGGGCCATTCGCACACAACACAGGCCTAAAAAAGGAAAAGTATAGACGCCTACCAGCACAACAAAAGTATTGAGTGCAAACTCTGCACTTGAACAAAATAATGCAAAATGAATCGAAACCAGATCACCTACCACCCAAGCTTTTCAGCGCTTTTTTCCACCACTCCCCTTCCTGCCTTTTGTTCGAAGATTTTGGTTCACCTCAGGGGTGTGTCACTGCCAGTGATGTCGACGATCTCCTCGGCGCCGATGTCCTCTTCCTTCTTTGTAACTTTCTCAGAAGACTCGCCTTTTGTTTTATGCTTTCGTGATCTACAGGATCTCTAAGAAGCCTTTATCACTTCAACTTTCTCCTTTTTAATGGCAACCGGTTGTTCTTGAGATCTGTGTGGCTGCTCAATTTGAATTTCTTACTCACGAACTTTGGTCGCCATGAAGTCACCCTCCAAAGGTATGGAAGGGTCATCCAAACCATGAAGTGTGGCGATCTTGTTAGATTTCGGCCCTGGCTGCAAGCCAGACACGGACACGGTGACCGGAGCGGGTACAGAAACGAGCATGGAAGTGGTAAAGATAGAAACATGCCCAGGCACCGAGAAAACGGATGGATTGATAGATAAGGAAGAAGCAACTATAAGATCAAAAATGAAAGCATTAAATTCGTCCTACTCTTGCGGCGTGAGTTGAAAGTTCACATACTCGGGAGAAACAAGTAGATCACCTACACTAGAAGAGTGACCAAGAATGTCAACCTTGTATTTATCACCTTCACCATCCTTCGACAGTTCCACAATCCGAGGGGAAGCTCTAAGCTCAAATTTTTTTGACGGATCGCAAGGTTTCCCAGATGGTTCATCGGGACTGGAGATAAAAGGCTCCGGTAATGCTTTGGCGGTTTCCCCCATGGCAGCATCGGCAGCTTCCTTCTCTCTTTCTCGGCCTTCTAGCAATACCTTCTTTGATTCTTTGTCAAGACAGGCGTTATCTAGTTCTTGCTCGGTATAAACTTCCCCACTATCATTGAAGCAGGTCAAGTTTTCCTCCCAAACCATTGCGAGAGTGTGCAGGAATTTAGGGCCTACGTAACCGAGACTCCCTCAGTGCAATAGGGAGTTGACATAAAAGTTTAAGATGGACTCATCCATCTTCTCCATCTTTCTCTCGAAAGCATTCTGAAGCTCCAAATAATCCACCATAAATATGGCCTTTTCAACTTTAATACGGGCTTTATCGGTGCTGCATAACTCGATCCTAGAGCATGGCGAACGTCCCAGCTTGGTCGGAGATAGTTTTATCACGCGACTTCCCGATATCTCCATATTCCGCAATTTTTTTTTGTCCCTCTACGATAAGGTTGTGGTCAGAAATGGTCTTCTTTTGGGCCTCAATTCTCGCGCTGCAAGCTGCCACCTCCTCTTTTAACTTGGCTTCTTCTGCATGAGCCTTCTTAATTTCGTCCCTATAGACGATCTTTGTCTCTCATGAGCCTCTTTAAGCTCTTTCAGCAAGCTGGGGCTATCTTGCTTTCTCAGAGCACCGCATCCTTTTCTTCTTCCAACTGTTTGATTCTGGCATCATGTTCCGCCAACGCTCTTTCGAAGAAGTCCTTTTCCAATTCAAAAGAGAGGATTTCTTGATTGTTGTTGTGGTTCGTGTCGACCAGCTGTTTGCATAATTTTTCCCACCCTTCGGCCTGTTCTAAATCATTCTGGATAGCCTAAAGGTAAGGAATGTATATATCTCTATGAACCGAATGAAGATTACAATCAAATTTAACCCTCCTTAAAAACCGGCCTACCTCAAGCCTGGGAGGACCAAATGGAAAAACATAGGCAGATCTCCGTTGGGGGCATAAAGAACCAGGGGCAAAAGCCACATGAGATGACAGAACTTGAGTTGAAGATAAAATGAGGACAGAAAAAATAGTGATTTCAGGACCGATTGAGGCAGGGGTTGGAGCGAAGGCCTGTTGTTCCGCAAAATGAGAACCCATATCAAATTTGGACTTTTTAGGTGGATCCTCTCACTCATCAAAAGTTTTTTTCTCATACCCACCTTTATATACTCGGCCCCGTTCCCTCTCGTCTCGACGACGAGTTTCAACCTCTAAATCTTTTCTTCTTCAATATTCCTCCTCTGTCTCGCAAGGCTGATGATGGCTAGAAGCTCATTTCGACCAGTGTTGAGATTTGGTAAATTCTATGAGAAATGCGGATTACGGATCTTAAGGCTGGTATAATACTAGAGGGGGTGAATAGTGTTTTATGGATAATCTAAATCTTCTTGAAACTTATGTAATTTAATCAGCAACAAATACAATTCACAGACACAAATATAATCATAGAATCAGACACAAATGTAAATAATAAATTAAAGCAGTAAAGGAAAGAACACACCATGATTTTGTACTGGTTCGGAGTTACCCCACATCTAGTCTCGCACAATTGTACGGATTTCTTTTCAAAATAATCTCCCAGATTACACCCTTGTGTATTTGAGTCCGAGGCAAATTATCTTGATTTAACTAGGCCACAAGATCACCTAATCGATTTTCGGGGCAACGATTACACCCATTTTATTTCAAGGCTCAACCGCACCCTTTACTCAACAATTTGATTTATAAATGATCCTGTAACTCTGAATGGCACTGAGATCTTATGGAAAGAGTGGAAGAGAATCAAACAAGAGATAATCAAGTTTGATTCACTTGGTATTTCGGCAGAGTATAGTTTTGGATTATTTAGAATAATTGCGGAAGATGAAGAGGAGAGAAAACAAGTGAAATATGATATAAAATATGATATAAAAATTCGTTTAGAACTACTGGTATTTATAGAAGATCAACAGCCATATCTATTCGTGAAAGGATACGAGGAATATACACTTTTTTTGAAAATTTAAAATTTGAATTTAATAGGCACCATGTTAACATGGGGGTTGAAGGATGTCGACATGCTCTAGGAAAAATTGGTGATTTTGATTTTCTTATTGAAATTGGTTTCTATAATGTGTCAAAACAATTTCTAAACTTTGTAAATATATTTGAATATAGTTTAAACATATAAAAGTAATTTTTAATATATATAATCTTAATCTATAAAGTGATTTCGAATCTGAGTATATAAATATTTAAAAGCTAAATATTTAAAACAAGAGATGATTTAAAAACAAGGATAATTTTGAAATCAAAATATAAAAAATGATAAAGATATTTTGAGGCTAAAATATTTAAAACCAGGAGAAATGTCTTTTTCAAAAGAAAGTTTTGAAAATATTTAAAATAAGAGATATATTTTTGAAAAGCATTTTCATAAAATTAGTGGATGTCAAAATAGGACCACTATATATTCCACTAGATATTGTCATGGGTTCCATCCCACTAGGGTTTCATCTTTTAACAGGCTTGAAGTGGATTCCATTCCAGGAATAAATTTCGAATAATGATGCAAGTGCTTTCAAGAAGTTTTAACATTATTCTAGACTCAATACTTATCTTGTACTCTCGAAATCTTAAACTCTTGATACCTTGATACTCATGAGTCTTCAATCTTGATATCTTCAATCTTGAATCTCTATACTGTACAGTCTTCATTCTTGGTACCTGCATGGCTATATCCTGCATATACATATATATCTAAACTATAATGTTAGTATTTATATTTTGTAACAAGTTCTAAGGTTGTTGTCATCAAAACCTTCATCTTAAGGACTAACTATGTCCCTCTTTTTGATGATGACAATCTACGTTTATAAAATGTACTTCACTTTTACTATAAATCCCCCTAAAACTAATAACTACCCTTTAATCTAAGCCTAATAACTCTAACCACTCTATTTTATATTTCTCTCTTTTTTCATGAACAAAAACTAATCCTAAACTGATATAACTCCTCCTTAATCTTATACTGGAGTACCTATGACAAATTATGATAGAGTATATATAAAATAACATGAGTTAATAATAAAGACATGATAAATATGAAAGTTTACACCCAATATATACTATGTTCATGTAATATTATACATATCATTCAAACCAAATCAATTTCAATCAAAGCAAATCAAATCAAATCACAATTCAAGCAATTCAAATTATAAGGAGATAAAATATTTCTAGGAACTTAAACTCATCCTTCTTCTCCAAAGATAGGATCCTTTTTAATATCTTCCCAATCTTCACTTGAATTAAAGTTCCTACAGGATTTACATCGAGATTGTAATGACCTGCCTTTCATTCCATAGAAAGATGCATCATTAAGAAGAGAGAAAGGTATGGAAAGGAGAAAAGACAGCAAAAAGAACCAAACAACGTCAGAATCTCACAGCGGAACGAATAAATTATATTATATCACATAAGATATTACATAGTATCATGTATATTAGAGTTTACATCTAATACAACACAAACTAGATAGTTATAAACATCTGTCTAGTTATAACAACTCAAGTACATCACAGAGAAACAGATACAACAGTAGCACATCAGAACCACTATATATATATACACACACACACACACACACGCTGAAGCCTCCTGCTCCATATCTCCTCTAGAATTCGTCAAAGCTAACCCGAATCCCTTGACTACTCATAAAAATTTGAGTACCCAAGAGTTTAATAAAACAGAAAATAAACTCCGGGTCAGACATAGGTCTAGTGTGAGTAAACAGGTTAAAATTGCTTAACTTGAATATCCTTTGAAAACAAAGGTATCACGTAAGACTCCCCATAAATAAACATGGGTAAGTTTTTACCTTACGCTAACAAAAACCTTTGATAGGAAATCCAGTGATATTACAATAAGGTCTAGGGTTTCAAGTAAAATACAAAAATAGCTGGAATGCTTACATCTCACGTTTCAACACAGTTGGGCACAATCAATACATACCGCGCTTATTGGAGATAGGATTTCATACAATGCCAGGACTACTGGGGTACCGCCCGTCACGGTACGTGGCCTAGATCAACATACCGAGGATCCACCTTAAATCCCCTACAACAAAGGGCCAAAACCATCCATTACTGGATAGTCCCGAAAAAGATAACCCTGCAGATGGCCGTCGCTCTACTACCCACACAACGGAATAAAAAGGGACCTCTAGATAGGGGTAAATCTCGTCCTACTTGGATGTTACTCACTTTGCCTTCCTGCACCTCCACTGTTTTACACATTCCCCGTTGATGAGGCTTGAGGCTACAATTACCTTTATAGAACACAGCTATCTTAGAATGCGCATCGTCCACCTTACGATGTTCTGAAAGCATTCAATCCATAGAAGTTCATTCCGGGTTCGAACGAAACCGAAGGCACTATCTCGCTACACTCATTCGAGAATCACCCTTAGAGTTAATGACAATAGCCCTTGCATTCTGAATCTTCATCTCGAACCTGAAATTACTACCCCCGTTAAACTCGTATTGGAATCACCCTCAAAGTCTTAATGACGAATAGTCCTTACACCTCGAGTCTTCACTCTTTACTTGAGATTCACGACCTAACGTTTAATTTGGATCGATGTGGTTTTCGGAATTCCAAATTTGGAAATCCGATCTCGGTCTCACCGAAATCCAAACGCCATCTTAATGTCCAAGTGATTTTAGTTTGAACAATTTAATTCAATTTAAAACATTGAATTCACACAGCATCATTCACATATAAATATCACATATTTATCAGAGCTATAATCAATATCATATCATAGCACATCACAGATTATTCAAACTATAAGTATAAACCAAATCCATACATTCCACTCAATCAATCATCCACAAACAGGAACCATTAATCCAAATTATAATTAATTTAATCAACTTAAATTAATCTATTACTTGATAATTAATCAAGTAATCCTGCTTAAACAATCATTAATTAATTAATTACAACCTTTTTAATTAATTAATCTCTCTTTAATCACGTTATAAACCAATCAATTAATCTTTAATTACAAATTAATTGTCCTTTAATTATTCTCTTAATTAATCATCCCTGATTAATTATTACATAATTACATTAAGTAATTAGCCTTTAAATTAATTACTCTTTAATCACTTAGTAAATAATCTTAATAGCTTCCGTTAATTAATTATAATTAATTACATTCATCCTTAGTTAATTACATTAATTAATTATATCATAATCACTTCATTGATTAATTATCTCATAATTAATCACATTTATTAATCAATTAAACCTTTGATTATAATTATTAATTATATTAATTAATGATCCTTTACTTGCTTTCATTCATTAATTATTCTTCTAATTTCATTTAATAATTAACCTTCAATTAGTTACATTCATTAATCAACCTTGATTTATCCTAATCAGTAATTAACTTCCCTTAATTACTTACAATAATTAAATCAACTCCTTGATTAATTACATTAATTAATCTTTTAATTACACTGAGTAATTATCACTTAATTACTTCCACTAAGTAATTATCCTTTAATTACTATCCATAAGTAATTTCCTTAATTAATTACATCTGGTAATAATTCATTAATTACTTCACTAAGTAATTACACTTCATTAATTACATTAAGTAATTATACTTAATCCAACATCAAATGATTACCTTTAATTAATTAAACTCAATTAATTAACTAAAGTTAACAATATTAACTTAATTAATTACACAGAGTAATTATTTTCCCTTAATTACTTCATTAAGTAATTACCCATTAATTACTTCTTAACTTTAAGTAATTAACCTCTTAATTGCTTATTACTTAATTATTTCTTAATTGATTAGCCTTGATTAACCAATCCTTAATTAAGTAATTAATAAAACTTAATTTGTTTAACAAATTAATTTATCTTAATTTAATTACCCATATTAATCATTTTAGTTAATGAAGTAATTATACTTTAATTACTTTAGTTAATAAAACATGATTAAATTAAGGTAAATTATTTATTATATTAACTCTTAACTTCCATTTTGAAATAAATAAATTATATTTTAAAACTTGAATATGATTTATTAAAATCATCGTTCTTTGATTATTTTAAAACTTGAATATGATTTATTAAAATCATCATTCTTTGATTGTTTACAAATTTACTCTAATATAATATTTATATAAATCAAAACTAATTTAAAAACAAGATTTAAAACTTTAAAATCCATACCTTTAAATTTTATATATGTTTAAAACATCATTTCTAACTCAAACATTTTATAGCTCTTTTAAAACCGTCAAAACTTTGCTTTAAATTCAAATTTACTTTTAAAATTTGAAAATCATTTTAGATTTAAAAAAAACTAAACAGGTTTTTCTTAAAAAAAACTGGGAACCAAACATTCACAAGCAAATCAGCAAGTTCCCAGTGACAAACCCGAGTAATCAATCAAGCACGCTCGCATTCCTTCTTCCCCGAGACACACTCGAATAATCCTTCGAGTAAACCCGAGCAAATCTCTACCCAACGCAAACGAACAACCTAGACCAAACAAAGGTACATGCATGCACGTGTACGCTTCGGCCACCAGCCTCTGACCATCGACGCCATCTCCAACACGTCGCCGATCCTCCCCCGAGGCGATTCCGACCACCTAAAATCAGCATGAATCCTAAAATCGAAAAACGAGCAATAGCAACATCACTTGAAACTCATTGATCGACCAAAACTCACCTCGTGCAACAGCCTCGAGAACATAAACGACTCACAGTGGGTCCTAAACCCTACTACATAGATTCACCGTCATTACGATGTTCGAAAAATCCATCGAACATTTTTCCCATGCTCCTCTACTCCCTCGCCACCTCCGGTAGCAAACCCGACCTCTCAAAACTTACCAATCATCTAAAAGTCTCAAAACCCCCCTTTTAAACAAACCCAAATATCTCACTCAATACTATCTTAAAAATTATGATTTAGCCTTTAAAATTCCTAGTTTTTGAAAACAATTCAGACAATATAAGTGAATTTGAAAATCATCATGCTTGAAATTCACCTATTTTTAGATTTCCACTATATTCTTAAATTTTATAGAGTATTAACTAAAAACATTCATCTGAAATTATTTTTTAAAAACAAGAATACAATGTTATTAACATTTTCTCTTCAGTAATCAATGTCTAATTTTGATTATACAGGGAGATATGAATTTTTATAGTTGATCTTGCAACAGACATTTACAGAGAACATAAAACATACATATACAGGCATGCATTCTAATTTGTACAACACAAACCAGATTCTAGATGAAAAAATCTAAGCAACAACCATGTTTGTAACATCATCACACAGTCAATCAACACCAAAAGATTTGTTTTTAAAATGTTTACTCACCAATCATCGCAGAGCAGAGGACATGATTTGTTTCCTGGAACAGCTAAATTTGGACTTTCTGTTTTGAATTGAATTTGCTTGCAACTGATCTTTACAGAGATGTTGATTTTACTTGCTGTTGAGAAGATTACTTTGATTACAGGTTGTATTTGAAGTTGAAACTTGCTACAGGCTTTGATTACAACTATGCTTTACATATTTTTGAACTTCAAATTTTTTGTTGAGTTTGCTGTAGTTCCAGAAAACCTTGTTGTAGTTGATTTACAGTTTGCAATTGAATTGGTTGTTGAACTTCATTTGCAAGACCTTAGATTTAAAAATGTTTGTAAATTTTTGAACAGATGTTGAATTTGGTTTTGAAACTTTTTAAAAAAATATCTCATTTCAGTTTTAGAAGAGAAGGAAGAATATGTTTCGAACACAAATGATTTTTTGCTAAGTTTTCTCTTAATAAATTCTTAACAAATGTTTTAAAAAATTAATTAAAATAATGCCACTTGTAAACTTAAGTTGTTAAAATGCTTACAAGTGTGATTACATGTCCTAATTGTTTTACAAATGTAAGAAACAAGTAATTTTATGTTTAACGCCTTATTTAAATTTTTACTTATATTTTAAAAGTTTTAAAATTTCATTATTAAATTAATTCCTTATCTTTACAAATTTTTAAAAATTATTTTCTTATTTATTTTAACATGTTTTAAATGCTTGTTTCAATTAGCCTTAAATGTTTACATATATAAATTACCTTTATACAATTACATTCATTAGTGTTTATTTGTATATTTTAAAAATATATTTTCAAAAGCTAAATTTTCAAGAAAGAAAATTTAAAAAAGAGAAGTATATTATATTAAATCTTATTTTAAAGTTTCAAACTAAAAATATTGTTATTTAATATATATGAATTAAATTTATTTCAAAAATAATTTTTAAAAGGAAACAAATTAAACTTTTATTATAATATACTATTTAAAGCTATTATATTTTCAAACAAAATAAATATTTACTTTAATTACTTTTGAAAATATAAGATAGTTTTTTAAATAAGCTTTTGAAAAGTTACAATATTAAATTCAATCAAATCCTCTAATTCACAATAAATATTCACATATATATATATATATATATATATATTATAAATTTAAATTGAAAACAAACTTCCTTCTCACAATGTATACACACATATACATTATAAAAGGAATATATTTTTAATTAGCTTAGAAAGATATATTTTTATCAATTAAATATTATTAATTTTGAAAAGAATAAAATTGACAAATTAAATTGTTAGTTGTTTATTATAAATTTTGAAAAGATAACATTTGTCACATTAAATTATTATTGTTTTAAAATGATAATCCTGTTAAATCATATTATTAAATCAATATTACACATTTTAAAATAATTATTAATGGAAATTATTAAATAAATATTGCCCAAATTTCCGGGACATCACATTCCTCCCCCCTTAAAAGAATTTCGTCCCTAAAATTTATAAGCAAAGATAATTTAATAATCTCATACAAATTTTAATTTTTTTTAAAGCATGCCTATGCTATCAACCATATACTAGCAACGATAGCAACCAATTTCAACAAACAACACTAGCTATCCAGACAAAATTATGGACAAAACTTCCTAGAGTTTCCCAGGTGCAAACACCGGGATACTCGTTCTACAGAATCTAAACTAGCTACACCACTCAGATCCAGAGCTCCTATATCTAGATCTATAATCTAAACAGGATACTGGACCACAGACAAGTCATGTTCAACTCCCAAATCTCCGTAGAACTAGTGGTTCTAACACCAGTGATATACCGTATGCGTATTCCCTCAGAGATACGTGAAATACATTACGAATCCCAGCCATCCGAACTGACAATTCAATCCTGTAGGCCAAACACTTAACCTTAAAAGAGAATACAGAAAGATCCAATACATTTCTGAGCTAGCTTCCAGTCTTACCCAACTCTGATTGCTCTTACTAACGGAGAAACTTATCTAAAATTAAATCTCCGATTTCGAATTCCGAATTCCTTTGTCTCTTATCCAGAAAACTCTCCTATCGATTTTGGACTGCCTTCAACCTTCTAGATCAATCTAAACTTCGCAGATGCCTCTCAGATCAAAACTGGATTAAGAACAAGATGATCTCCAGATCTTACTCA
Source organism: Allium cepa (assembly GCA_030765085.1). Classification (NCBI taxonomy): domain Eukaryota; kingdom Viridiplantae; phylum Streptophyta; class Magnoliopsida; order Asparagales; family Amaryllidaceae; genus Allium; species Allium cepa. Next base: position 440,229,012 of record CM060943.1, read on the forward strand.
ACAAAATGGTTCTCTCATATCCATCGAAATCCACCACACAAACTCAACTATACAAGCATCAAAAGACTTCAAACATACTACTCCTATTCGTAAAAATAGAACAAATGCACTAGACAACTAAGCCTTCAGATTCCGACTGAACTTCTTATAGAAATCCTCTGATCCAAGTCAAACACAAACTTCCAAGAAATCCGAGGTTGCTTCTATTCTGGAATAGCTACCACTCTGCTTCCGCTGCACAACTCTGATCTGAGGAAGATGAGAATTCTGTTGTCGAACACAAGAACAGACTTGATCAACTCATCCCAAAACATTGTCCATCAAATTTCATAAAATCTTAGTGACTTATCCGATTTGGTCACACTCTACACAGCAAAAATCCAACCAGAAAACAAGATCCGATCAATTCTGACTACTTAACCAGTCCTCTATCTAGGAGCCCTCCTCTACCTAGGTTGAACCACCGGTAATGCTCCAAGAACCAAGTCGATACGGAACTCAATCTCCCGATGCGGATGCAAACCTTGACTTCTCGAAGATATTCGAAAAATCTCAAACCACTTCGATAGCTCCACATCCTCAAGAGATATCTCAATCCCAACAAAGATTACTAAGAGAACTTCCAAACCATCGCAAGTCACTTTTGCAATTCTATCCAGTTCAAATTCCAAAGAAACCGTTCTTTCTTCAAAAATCAGAATAGCATAAGTCTTCCAAATGAAGAAACTGATGGTCCAAACAAACCACACCATCAAATTCAGGTGAGCTTCCAAAAGAAGTGGAAAAACCTTCACATCTACCCGGCCTGCTGATAGAAGAATCACCAAGACTCCTGAACCATCGAAAACGAACCACTCTGCTACTTCTTGACTCCACCTCTACGATACTGCTAAGCACAGAAACCTTCCTGACATCACACTAAACACCTATGAGCTGCTACTGCTGTCAAAGACTTCCTTATCCAAAAGCTCCTTGAATCACAAAGCTATATCAACCCACTCCACAAAACAAGCCTTCAAGATGGCCGATATCTCTGAAGAAACTCAGGCTTCAAACTAAGCACAAACATCTCGTTGAACTGAGTCTCAAACTCCAATATAGACAAGACTCCTTCCTAAGGTTGCCAAGATACCATTACTTGCTTCAGCACTTCCGACTGATCTAAACTCTAGAAAATTCATTCATCCGAGCGCAACCAAGCTTACATTCCAAAGATGGACTTCAAACCTTGAAAAGGTTTCCTTCAGAGATCGTTGAAATCCTTACACAATGCTGTAAAGTTTACTCGAGACGGTACTGGTTTACAGTCTCGGCAGATACACTTCCAATCTCAACACTCAGACTTCTTCCACTAGTGGTAGTCGTGTTATACACACCACTACCCCTCTTATCTCTAGAACTTATATTGGAAAACCCGAACAGGTAACCCAACAAAATAGGTAGGTATATAGGTATATATATACATAAATACAAGTACGCTCTCTTAGAAAGAAATTACTCCAAAGCCTAGGTATTCACTCAACCTAGTGCTCTGATACCACAATGTAACGACCCGCCTTTCATTCCATAGAAATATGCATTATTAAGAAGAAAGATAGGGATAGAAAAAAGAAAAGACAGAAAAGAACCAAACATCATCAGAATCTCACAGCGGAATGAATAAATTATATTATATCATAAAGATATTACATAGTATCATATACCTCAGACTTATACATCTAATACAACATAAACTAGACAGTTATAAACAGTCTTGTTATTACAACTCAAGTACATCACAGAGAAATGGATACAACACTAGCACATCAGAACCACTATATATATATATATCTACACGCGAAGCCTCCTGCTCCATATCCAGAATTCGTCAAAGCTAACCTGAATCCCTTGACTACTCATAAAAATTGAGTACCCAAGAGTTTAATAAAACAGAAAATAAACTCCAAGCCAGACATGGGTATGGTGTGAGTAAACGGGTTAAAATTGCTTAATTTGAAAATCCTTTAAAACAAAGGTATCACGTAAGACTCCCCACATATAAACACAGGTTAGTTTTTACCTTACGCTAACCAAAACATTTGATAGGAAATCTAGTGATATTATAATAAGGTCTAGGGTTTTGAAGTAAAATACAGAAATAGCTGGAATGCTTACATCTCACATTCCAACATAGTAGGGCACAATTAATACGTACGGCGCATATTGGAGATTGGATTCCATACAATGGTAGGGCTACTGGGGTACCGCCCGTCACAGTACGTGGCCTAGATCAACATGCCGAGGATCCACCCTAAATCCTATACAACATAAGGCCAGAATCATCCCTTACTGGATAGTCCCGAACAAGACAACCCTGTAGATGGCCGTCGCCAACTGCCGACACCGTCGAAAACGGACCTCTAGACATGGGTAAATCTCGTCCTACTAGGGTGCTTCCCACTTAGCCTTGCTGCACCTCCCCTGTTTTAGCCATTCCCGGTTGATGAGGCTTGAGGCTACGATTACCTTTGTAGAAGATATCTATCTTAGAATGCTCATCGTCCACCAGACGACGTTCTTAAAGCATTCAATTCATACAAGTTTGTTCTGGGTTCGAACGAAACCGAAGGCACTATCTCGCTACACTCATTCTGGAATCACCCTTAGAGTTAACGACAATAGCCCTTGCACTCTGAATCTTCATCTCGAACCTAAAAGTACTACCCCCGTTAAACTCGTATTGGAATCACCCTCAGAGTCTTAACGAAGAATAGTCTTTACACCTTGAGTCTTCACTCTTTACTTGAGATTCAAGACCTAACGTTTAATTTGGATCGATGTGGTTTTCGAAATTCCAAATTTGGAAATCCGATCCCGGTCTCAACGAAATCCAAACGCCATCTTAATGTACAAGTGATTTTAGTTTGAACAATTTAATTCAATTTAAAACATTGAATTCACACAGCACCATTCAAAGATAAATATCACATATTTATCACAGCTCTAATCAATATCATATCATAGCACATCACAGATTATTCAAACTATAAGTATCAACCAAATCCAGACATTCCACTCAATCAATCATCCACTAACAGGAACCATTAATCCAAATTATAATTAATTTAATCAACTTAAATTAAATTAATTACTTGAGAATTAATCAAGCAATCCTGCTTAAACAATCATTAATTAATTAACTACAACCTTTTTAATTAATTAATCACTCTTTAATCACCTTATAAACAAATTAATTAATCTTTAATTACAGATTAATTATCCTTTAATTATTCTCTTAATTAATCATCCCTGATTAATTATTACTTAATTACATTAAGTAATTAGCCTTTAAATTAATCACTCTTTAATCACTTAGTAATTAATCTTAATAACTTCCATTAATTAATTTATTATGATTAATTACATTCATTCTTAATTAATTACATTAATTAATTATATCTTAATCACTTCATTGATTAATTATCTCGTAATTAATCACATTTATTAATCAATTAAACCTTTGATTATAAATGTTAATTATATTAATTAATGATCCTTTAATTACTTTCATTAATTAATTACTCTTCTAATTTCATTTAATAATTAACCTTTAATTAATTACACTCACTAATCAACCTTGATTTATCCCAATCAGTAATTAACTTCCCTTAATTGCTTACAATAATTAAATCAACTCCTTGATTAATTACATTAATTATCTTTTAATTACACTTAGTAATTGTCACTTAATTACTTCCACAAGGTAATTATCCTTTAATTACTATCCATAAGTAATTTCCTTAATTAATTACATCCAGTAATTATTCATTAATTACTTCACAAAATAATTACACTTCATTAATTACATTAAGTAATTATACTTAATCCAACATCAAAATTATTATCTTTAATTAATTAAACTCAATTAATTAACTAAAATTAACAATGTTAACTTAATTAATTATACAGAGTAATTAATTTCCTTTAATTACTTTATTAAGTAATTACCCATTAATTACTTCTTAAGTTTAAGTAAGTAACCTCTTAATTACTTATCACTTAATTATTTATTAATTGATTAGCCTTGATTAATCAATCCTTAATTAAGTAATTAGTTACACTTATTTAATTTCATAAATTAATTTATCTTAATTTAATTACCCATTTAATCATTTTAAGTAATTAAGAAATTATACTTTAATTACTTTAGTTAATAAAAAATGATTAAATTAAGATAAATCATTTATTATATTAAATCTTAACTTCCATTTTGAAATAAATAAATTATATTTTAAAACTTGAATATGATTTATTAAAATCATATTCTTTGATTATTAAAGTTAAATACTTTTTACATAAATCATAATTATATTTCAACAATTATATTTAAGTTGAAAACATTTATAACTAATTACAAATTTAATCAAATGTAATATTTATATAAATCAAAACTATTTTGAAAACAGGATTTAAAACTTTAAAATCCATACCTTTAAAATTTAAATATGTTTAAAAGATCATTCTAACTTAAACATTTTATAGCTCTTTTAAAACTAGTCAAAACTTTGCTTAAAATTTAAATTTACTTTTAAAATTTGAAAATCATTTTAGATTTAAAAAAATAAACAGGTTTTTCTAAAAAAAAACTGGGAACTAAACATTCCCGAGCAAATCAGCAAGTTCCCCACGACAAACCCGAGTGATCAATCAAGCACGCTCGCATTCCTTCTTCCTCGAGTCAAACTCGAATAATCCTTCGAGCAAACCCGAGCAAATCACTACCTAACCCAAACGAACAACCCAGACCAAACAAAGGTATATGCGTGCACATGTACGCTTCGACCACTAGCCCCTAACCATCGACGCCATCTCCAACAAGTCACCGAACCTCCCCTGAGGCGATTCCGACCACCCAAAATCAGCACGAAGCCCAAAATCGAAAAATGAGCAATAACAACCTCACCTAAAACTCATTGGTTGACCAAAACTCACCTCGTTCAGACGTTGCCGACCATCAGGCGACACGTAACCACATCCAAATGTTCATCGACCATCCTTGAAGCCTTTCCCACCATTCCGACAAACTCCAAAGCTCTGGCGATGCTGCAGTAGCCTCAAGAACATAAATGACTCACAACAGGTCCTAAACCCTACTACATCGATTCACCGTCACCACATTGTTCGCAAAATCCATCGAACATTTTTCCCACGCTCCTCTAGTCCCTCGCCACCTCCGGTAGCAAACCCGACTTCTCAGAACTTACCGATCATCAGGAAAGTCTTAAAACCCCCTTTAAAAAAACCCAAATATCTCACTTAATACCATCTTAAAAATTGTGATTTAGCCTTTAAAATTCATAGTTTTCGAAAACAATTTAGACTATGTAAGTGAATTCGAAAATCATCATGCTTGAAATTTACCCATTTTTAGATTTCCGCTGTATTCTTAAATTTTACAGAGTATTAACTAAAATCATTCACTTGAAATTATTTTTTAAAAACAAGAATATAATGTTATTAACATTTTCTCTTCAGTAATCAATGTCTAATTTTGATTATACAGGGAGATATGAATTTTTGTAGTTGATCTTGCAACAGACATTTACAAAGAACATAAAACAAACATATACAGGCATGCACTCAAATTTTTATGGCACAAACTAGATTCTAGATGAAAAAATCTAAGCAACAAACATGTTTATAACATCATCACACGGATCAGTCAACACCAAAAGATTTTTGTTTAAAATGTTTACTCACCAATCATTGTAGAGTAGAGGACATGATTTGTTTTCTGGAGCAACTAAATTTGAACTTTCTGTTTTGAATTGAATTTGCTTGCAATTGATCTTTACAGAGATGTTGATTTTACTTGCTGTTGAGAAGATTACTTTGATTACAGGTTGTATTTGAAGTTGAAACTTGCCACAGGCTTTGGTTACAACTTTGCTTTACATATTTTTGAACTTCAAATTTTTTGTTGAGTTTGCTGTAGTTCTAGAAAACCTTGTTGTAGTTGATTTATAGTTTGCAATTGAATTTGTTGTTGAATTTCATTTGCAAGACCTCAGATTTAAAAATGTTTGTAGATTTTTGAAAAGATATTGAATTTGGTTTTGTAGCTATTTTTAAAAAAAAAATCTGATTTCATTTTTAGAAGAGAAGGAAGAAAATGTTTTGAACACAAATGATTTTTTGCTAAGTTTTCTCTTAATACATTTTTAATAAATGTTTTCAAAAATTAATTAAAACAATGCCACTTGTAAACTTAAGTTGTTAAAATGCTTACACATGTGATTACATGTCCTAATTGTTTTACAAATGTAAGAAACAAGTAATTTTATGTTTAACACCTTATTTAAATTTTTACTTATATTTTACAAGTGTTAAAATTTCATTATTAAATTAATTCCTTATCTTTACAAATGTTTAAAAATTCTTTTTAAATTAATTTCTTATTTATTTTAACATATTTTAAAAGCTTATTTCAGTTAGCCTTAAATGTTTACATATATAAATTATCTTTATACAATTACATTCATTAATGTTTATTTTTATATTTTAAAAATATATTTTCAAAAGCTAAATTTTCAAGAAAGAAAATTTAAAAAGAAAAGGATATTAGATTAAATCTTATTTTAAAGTTTCAAACTAAAAATATTGTTCTTTGATATATATGAATTAAAATTATTTCAAAAACAATTTTTAAAAGGAAACAAATTAAACTTTTATTATAATATACTATTTAAAGCTATTATATTTTTAGAAAAAATAAATATTTACTTTAATTACTTTTGAAAACATAAGATAGATTTTTACATAATCTTTTGAAAAGTTTCAATATTAAATTCAATCAAATCCTCCACTTCACAATATATATTCATATATATACATATATTATAAATTTGAAAACATTTCTTATTAAATTTAAATTGAAAACAAACTTCCTTTTCAAAATGTATACACACAAATACATTACAAAAAAAATATATTTTTAATTAGCTTAGAAAGATAAATATTATCAACTAAATATTATAAATTTTGAATAGAATAAAATTTGCCAAATTAAATTGTTAGTTGTTTATTATAAATTTTGAAAAGATAACATTTGTCAAATTAAATTATTATTATTTTAAAAAGATAAATCATATTAAAACAGATTACTAAATCAATATTACACATTTTAAAATAATTATTAATAGAAATTATTAAATAGATATTTCCCAAATTTCCGGGACATCACATTCCTCCCCCCTTAAAAGAATTTTGTCACCGGAATTTGTAAGCAAAGATAATATAATAATCCCATACAGATTTTAATTTTTTAAAATAGCAAGCATGTGCTATCAACCATATACTAGCAACCATAACAACCAATTCCAACAAACAACACTAACTATCCAGACAAAATTCTGGACAAAACTTCCTAGAGTTTCCCAGGTACAAACACGGGGATACTCGCTCTACAAAATCTAAACTAGCTACACCACTCGGATCCAGAGCTCCTATATCTAGATCTATAATCTAAACAAGATACCGGACCATAGACAAGTCCTGTTCAACTCCCAAATCTCCCTAGAACTGCTGGTTCTAACACCAGTGATAGACCATACACATATTCCCTCAGAGATACATGAAATACATTACGAATCCCAGCTGTTATCCTGCTTTTTGGCAAAGCCGGGATACCAAAAGATCGATCGAAAACAAAAGACAGTTCATCTCAAAGATTGGTTACACTTTGCTTCACTATGGATATCGCTGAATTTTGTCCGAGCCCGGATCAGGCTACAATTAATAGGACATGACAAGCAAAGCCATAAGAACCAGTATTCCAAGTTTCAAGTCAATCTGAGTTCGTATGCTCAAGTTATGATGGATATAAGTTGAAGGGAAAAGCTTCGGTATCATATCGATTATCAAGCTCCATTTCGTATCGATCGGTTTCGTATTGATCTAGCGGTTTCGTATCCATCGAAGAGCACCGGTTCGTATCGATGAACTTGGCTATGTTCGAATCCATCGAGTTCATATCGATGGTCTTCGTACCCATCATAATGCCGCGCTTCGTATCGGTCGGCACTTCCTTATTCGAATCCATTGGTATCTCCCTATTTCGTATCCATCGGCAGATAGACATTTCACATCCATCAACTGAGGCATTGGTCACTGCTACGTATCCATCGTGGAAACCTCACTTCGAATCCATCATGGGCAGGGCATTTCGTATCCATCAGGTTATCCTACTTCGTATCCATCGAAAGGTTCCAGTTCGCATCGATAGGTTTCGTGTCCATCGAGGAAAGACTTGATTCGTAACCAATGAACATCAGTAGTTCGAATCCATCAGTGAGGCCTTATTCGAATCCATCGAGTCAATAGATCAGGGTGACGTGTCATCCCTCGATACGAACAAGGCAAAATATATGGAGTCGATGCGGTCAACTCGGAGTGAAGACCGGATCGAGGCGAAGTTTGCGCTTCACGTCACCACAAAGACGCGTGCCACCATCGATTCGAAACAATTGATTCGAAGAGAGGGATTCGACCAAACAACCACTCGAGAATACTCATTTCATATCGACTATATCTTCGAATCCACTGATCCAAATGCCATGAAATTTTCACAGGAGGTTGCCTACATGCCAAGGAGTGTTCACACCAAATTTCAGCTCGATTGGACATCATCTTGATCGATACGAAATGATTTCGTATCGATCACAGATCGACTCGAAACTTTCTGAGATTGGTCGCGTGGGCCCACTCACGTGCCAGAAAAAGTCTCCCGAGAATCGAGCGAAGTCTCAGCCTCCTACGCCTATAAATAGAGCCCAAGAGCCTATAGAAAAAGGATCTTTTGACTCTCAAACCTAGACTCTGCAGCACCGAGATCTCCGTCATCCTACACCATACTTTTGCTGTCAATTTCGAATTTCCAGTTGTAACTTGCTGTTGATTGCTGTAAGAACTTGTAATCATTGAAAGCGAATCAATAAAACTGCAAAAAACTTCATAGTGGACGTAGGCAACACACCGAACCACTCTAAATTGCTTGTCTATGCATTTACTTTCCTGTTGATTGGAGTTTTTGTTAGATAATCCTCATTTTCAATTTATATTCTTCATTATTATCTCTTCAAAAACTCCCGAAGAGTGTTGTGACCAATTTTGGTGCAAACACTTTGGTGCTTTCACTGAGAAAACCCAGATTTTCTCCTGCTCGTTGGATCTGTCATCGATATCGGATTGCATAAATCTAAGAGAAAGATCTAGATCTCAAGTCCATATTCCTTCCATTCTGTTCAGATTTTCATAAAGTCTAGGAAAGGAATTCAACCTTCAAGATGGTTAGCACAAGTCTTACGCTATCAATCAAGAAGAACAGGATAGACAGAATCCTGCGCCACTACCTCCCTCTAACCAAGATGCTACCGGACACTCGGAACCATCAGGTCCGGTTACCCGACAAGAGTTTCAGCTGATGCTCCAAGAGATGACCCAGAGTCGGCAACAACTAACAGAACAGCTACGCACTAATGCCGAGCTCACCAATCAACTAATCACCAGAAGCAAAGGAGATCTAGGAGAGACCATGCTTCTCGCTCCTCCAGCGAAAGTTTCTCCTCTTCTGATTATCATAATCGATCTCCACGACCCCGGCTAGATGGGAGTCACATACAAGCTGCTGGATATCAACTGGCAATGACTGTTGGACAACTGAGAGTTTGTCCATCAGCCAGTTTCCAAACCAGGCCCTCCTCCCGAGGAGGTGTCATTCCTCACTGCACCACAGAATACCATGCCACGAATGTCGTAGTTGAACCAGGGGTTGATGCCCAGAATCAGCCGAACCTGGACCGCTGTCAGCATGGGCATACTCCCGAACCGTACGTCCCAGAGGACTATGAGCCAAGAAGGCAAGATTTGGACCATCGACAGCATCCGGTCCAACCCCAGAATATGGAACACACATTCTGGCACGAGCCGCACAGAACATACAAATGCCGGATCTTCTGACCATGATACGTCAGATGATCCGTGAGAGCCAGGGTCTCACAAACGACAACTGGGGAATTTCCCAAAGTCATACTCCTTTTACGGACAATATTCTTACTGCTGAACCCCTACGGCGATTCAGGATGCCAATTTTACCCATGTACGACGGAAACTCCGACCCTAACCAACATATTCTGAAATATGAATGGTCGATGAGCGCTGCCAAAGTTGATGATGCAGTGAAGTGTCGTAGTTTCCCCATATCCTTGGGGGGCATCGCTACCATGAGGTTCACTCGACTGCTACCTCGATCCATCTCTTTATTCGACCAGCTGGCCACAAAATTTGTTGAGCAATTCCGCATGCACGTCGCAAGACCAAAAGACGTCAACACTCTATCTAGCGTCACCCAAGCTCCTGGAGAGACGCTTAGACGCTACTTAGAGAGATTCCACACTGCATGTGTGAAAATCAGCAATCTGAACGATAACTCCATCCTTATGGCGTTGACTAAGGGGATTGACCCCGATTCTGAGTTTGGCAACTAGTTGGCTGGAAAACCACCTGCATCATTAGACCGTTTCCACTCCAAGGCGGCTAAATTCCTGAGAAGGGAAGATGCAAAACAGTCTAGGAAGCAGACAGATGCAGGGCCAAGCACGGAAGGGAACCAAAGTAATGTCGCAATCAAACAGTCCGGTCAGAGCTTCGGAAAAGTTCAGTTGAACGTTAAAAACAAACATGCTCAGTGGAGAGAGAGCGTGAATCAAACTAGAAAACGAGATCAAAATCGCAGCCCACAACGCAAGAATCCTATGTTTGACAGTTACACTCCTTTGAATACATCACTTGAGAACTTGTATTTACAAACCTGTAATACAATTCAATACAAAAAAACTGCTCCAAAACCGTCGTCAGAGAGGCAAATCCAAACGGAAAAATTTTGCAGGTTCCATGAAAGCTACGGGCACAATACAAACGAGTGTCATCACTTACAAGACCTCATTGAAAAATTGATCAGAGAAAGGAAGCTGGAACAGTTTGTGCGGGCACCACAGCCTGGAGAAGCGGGCCCATCAAATCAAAATAATGAACCCAATCGACCGAGACAGGAGGACTCTACATGTCCCCGTGGGAGATTGGTGATAAACTCCGTCAGTGGCAGGCCCACTTTGTCAGGAGCCTGGAATGATGAGGATCTTCGTCACTGTTACACATGACAGGCTCTATCTAGTCTATGACTACTTTGCAATTTCCTTTACATTCTGAAGTTTGAATTTGTAATAAGCCACTGACTTTGCCATGTTTTTCCCGTTCCAGCAATAAATTACTGTCTCTTCAAGCTAGAGCTGTGATTCACCGAATGCAACATTCAACAATCACGACGCACGAAGAGCTAAGTTCTATCGCGCGATGGATTTTATTCAAATAGCGAGTGACTGTGATACGACCGGCCACTCACTAAGTGAAACCTCGGCTCAGGGGAAAACCATCATATCAAAGGCTGAATTGGACCGACACACGACAGTCCTATAACTAACTCCAAATTCCCAAAGTGCGAATTGGAGTTTAATCATCAACTCTAGGTTCCCAGAGTGCGAACCGGAGTATAAATCCTGACTCCAAATTCCCAGAGCGTGAATTGGAGTATAAACATCAAATCCATCGTTCCCAGAGTGTGAACGGACTCCAAGTTCCCAGAGTGCGAATTGGAGTATAAACATCAAATCCATCGTTCCCAGAGTGTAAATGGACTCCAAATCCCAAAGTGCGAATTGGAGTATAAACATCAACTCTTGGTTCCCAGAGCATGAACTGGAGCATAAACACCAACTCCAAACTCCCAGAGCGCGAGTTGGAGTATAAACATATAAATGCAGTTCCAGAGAGGGTGGACCCGTCCGCCTAACGACTTCGGCTGTATCCTAACCAAGTTTGAGGAGGACGGACCCGTCCGTCTAATGACCTTGCTTGTTAACTCGGGGTGGATGTGATTCGACCATCCATGATCTCGATAAATCCATCGTTCCCAGAGTGTGAACGAATTCCTTAAAAGCTCAAACAGATGTGACTGACCATCTGGCGGCTAACTCCAAATTCCCAGAGCGTGAATTGGAGTATAAACATCAATTCCAGGTTCCCATAGCGTGAACCGACACGTCAATGCTAACTCCAAATTCTCAGAGCGTGAATTGTAGCATAAACATCAATTCTAGGTTCCCGGAGTGCGAATCGAAACATCAATGCAAACTCCAAGTTCCCAGAGCGTGAACTGGATCATAAACAGGTTCCCGAAGTGCGAACCGAAGTATAAACACTAACTCCAAATTCCCAGAGTGCAAATTGGAGTATAAATGTCGACTTTAGCCTCCCGAAGAGCGAACCAAAACGTAAACACTAACTCCAAATTCCCAGAGTGCGAATTGAAGTGAAGTATCAACTCGAAGTTCGTGGAGTGCGAACTGTATTACAAACATCGATAGCTCTCAAGTTCCCAGAGCGCAAACCAGATTATCGATCACAAATTATCCTAAGTCCCCGGAATGTGGACATGTGCTCAAGATTTCCAATAGGTGCGATCGACCACCGAAATACAAATGTTGTTCCCCGGAACTGGGGGCAAAAAGCTTAAGTGTTAATCACTAACCGAAGCAATACAATGTCCGAAGTTCAACTCATTCATCAATCACGACATGTGATCAAGATTTTCAGACTTGGCAAATAAAACGATCTCTACTTGACGGTAAAAACATCACAAGTACACCGGACTGAAAGCCAAATACTGTAAATACTTAAGCGCAAAAGAAATGAGAGTTGTAGCAAAGAAACAAAACATTATTTCAACTAACTGTATGTGAAGATTCATGTACAAGTTATTCCAAAAAATTCCTACTAGCAGGGGACCAAGCCTGCATCTATACATAGCCTATGAAAGAAAAATAAAAGTGCCTTCCTAACTGCCAAAAATGCACCAGAGGGGATCGTCTACTTTTTATTCTTCGGTTTTCTCTTCAACACAGAACCACTGGAACCACTAACAGTCTTCCGCTTCAACCCCGTACCCATTGGCGGATCTTCCTCTGATGAAGGCATGATATCGATATATTCCTCAGAACTTGAACTTAAAGGAATATTCTCTTCTGGAGGTGTCGGAGGAGTCGGGTCTACCACCAGGGGTGGAATGGGCACGCTGGTTCCGACAAGCGTGTCCCCAGAAGATATCACCGCAAGTGGAATGGGGCCAACCGCCATAGTAACACTCTCGGAACTACCATCATGTGCTGCCTCTTCCATCTCTGCGTTGATTTGAGCCAGTATCTCAACCTCACGAGCAGCACAAGATTCACGATAGGCAGTGGTGGACTGTGACGATACAATAGAAACAGGTGGGACCAAAAACAAATGGCATGTCAGCAAAAGGGTCACTGTGTTGGCCCAAGAGTTCATTCATCATCTGTTAGTCGAAAGTAAGTGAACCCCCCTGTACCGTCTTCGTCGGCGCGACCGTAGTCGTGATAACCGCCTCGGTAGTGATGACCTCCTGCACTTGATGCGATTCTTGGCTTGCAGGAGGCGTTGTCGGTGTAACTTTGCTCACTGGACAAGAAAGAAAATAAGTTGTCAGAACATGCTTCAATACAAATACTTCAGTTCAGACACACAGTGGATTTGTGCAGAGTACCTTCCTCAACTTGACTCGTGGCTGACTGAACAGCTTCAGAAGAATGCTCCCTTATGGGAGATAAGCGTGGCTGCTCAGGGTCATAGCCTGGGACCAACTGCGGCTCAATCGCTGGCGTCGGCTCCGATCCAGATGAAGTAATCATCTCTAAACTTGTAACTGGGTGTGCGATGCCAGACCCCTCACCAACTTCCGAGTGTTGGGTACCCAGTCTCTCTCTAGCATGAGAGATCATGAAATCATGGAGAACCTTCTTCTCATCATCAGTCAATATACGGTTCTCCAACCCGAACTCATCAAAAACTTCGCCCGGCTGTGCTGCTTTCTCTTCTTCAGCTAACAAATTTCAGGCGTTGAATAAGTGTGTCGGATAATCGTCAAGCCACGTCAAATTTATGTGCCTCAGCACATTAGCATTATAAGTAATGAGAAGCTCTTCTATCTCTGTCTCTAGCGTGATCTCTGCTTGACGAACTTTCCCATCAACTTCGGCTTCCATCCCGCGTACCTTTTCCAAGGCCGCATCTCTTTCCCTCCGAAATTCCACCGCCTGATCACACGCTTCCTATGCGGAAACGTTAGCGGTGTCCCTCTCCTTCATAATCTCCGAAACTTTGGCCTTGAGCTCGTTTAGCTCTTTCAAGGCCGCATCCCATTCGGCAGTTACAATGGTGTTTCGGTGGCCCATGTCCTCCACCGTAGCATAATGCTCACGCTTCATCCTATCCATTGCTGCCTGAGCTTCCTCAGCTTTTCTAAGAGCCTCAACCTCTAATTTGCGAGAAGACTCGGCCTCACTGCCGAGCGCCTAAATAATTCGATCCTTTTGGCCAAGTTTCTTTTCCAACTTCTCAATCGTGGCCGCTCGATCAAAGGCCACCTTTGAAGCTTTCTTTGCGGTTTTTGACCATTCCTGATACTGGAAAAATATATCTGAGAGATAATCATGCATCATAGGTGCAACTGACGCCGGTATCCTTTTTAGATGCGGTGGGAAGACAAACCCATCGAAGCAAATTTCAGGAAAATCTTTCTTCAGCTGAGCAAGCCTGACTGCTCCTTCCCTTGAAGGCTCTGTCAATGTCTGCTCTATTGTCGGGGGCCGCGATCTCCGTTCTATGATGAGTGTCAGACCACGATGATTGGGAAGACGACTTGTGCCGTGAAGTTTCTTGAGGCCTTGAAACATGAACCGGAGGCGGTGCGGGAGCTCTAGGAGGTGGCGTGCGAGATCGAGACCGACGCCTATAATCTTTGTCTCTGTCAGAGCGCTCATGACTCGAGCGCCCATGGTCATACTCTCTATCTCCTTCTCTTCTATTTGATTCGTAATATGAAGAAGACTTGCGTTTGCTGTGAAGACTGCGAAGCATCGAGCCTCAACCGAACATGGTATCTGCGAAGAAAAAACATAAAACGAAGTTAGTAATCTCTCACAGTGAGCGTATTACAATCAAAAATCGTGTAGTGCCGTGAAGTGTGAAGGGAGGTGCAACCCCCCGACCAACCAGATGTGTCAACCGCACTAGTGGGCAGAGACTCGCTTAAAACTAAGGCTTCTGAAAGTTCGTCCAATCCGGCATCATGCTGCAAAGACACATCGTCCGGAATTGGAAGATCGGCGAGCCCTTCATAAAGATTCTCAGTTCTTGAGGGAGACATCTCCAAAATTCTAATTCCGGAGGCGGGTCGGGCCGTGACAACCGATTTCCGTCTTCCCTTTTTAGGTGACTTAACAACGGCTGCCTTGCCTTTTCTTTGCTCTTCGATATCTTGGGCTACATCCGCAGATTCGCCCAATGGTTCTTCATCGGTATGGGTTCTCTCAGAGTCGGCCTCCTCAATTATGACAACTTTTGGCTTTCTTCGTTTAACTCGTTCTTTCGAGGAAGTTCTTAAGACACCGTCAAGCATTATAGTTTGTCTTCGTTCAATCAACCCAAGAATCCTAAGGTTCCTATCTGTCAATAGCAACTCGATATTCCTCTCTTCACTTGGGATTTCTTGGAAAAAACGAACTATCTCCTTGGAAAGTTCACCTTCGGGTCACTGGATTATGGCTGAAAAGGAAAAGAGATGTGAGTTCGACTTTAAATACATTAGTTTTATCAACTACCCGAGAAGATAGCAATACTCACGTCTAAATAGCTATCGCCTAACAAACCCTGGGGGGCATCTAACATAAAATCATTCCGTCCTGAAGTAGCTCAATCTAGTCCAAGCCCCAGTGATCACTTGACAATTTCTTATCGCCTCCAGAAATGTGAAAGATGGACTATCAACCCGACTCTTGAAGTTAAACAAGTATCTGATCTCAATCGGGAGTGGTGGTCGATAGAGATACTCCATAAATGTAATGAACAAGCTATTGAGTGACGCATATCCGTTTGGATGCAGCTGAGATGGGGCGATCCTCAAAAACGCCAATACTTCTCTTATATACTGGTTAAACGGAGGGAGTGTCCCAGCTGCGCACGCATGGCGATTGAATGCGGTATATCCCTCCGGTGGATTGTGTGGTCTATCATTTGGTCCCGGCAATAATACGTCGTTCATCGACAAACCATGCCTTAAGCATATTCTTCCTAGCATGTCTTTCGAAATGTTGGACGGAATAGAGTCTGATGAGTTACTAATGAAGGATGCGTCAGGTAACTCGTCCGGAGCTGGACCGATAACTTCAATCTCAATCTCCGGCACTTCAAGCACGGGAGGGCCTGAACTCTAAGCTTCTTGCGGCTGCGAACTTGAAGTTTCCATGACTAGCTAACTTATGAGAAATTATCGTTAGGCGATAAAGAACCAGTGTATTCCCCACGTGTAAGAGTGTGTGTTGTGCAGTGTTGTGCATTACTGGAAAAGATTTTGCAGAATTAAAGAAAACTTGCAAGAAACAAAGATAATCAGAGTCCAGTAGGAGTGACCGTAATCGCTGACCGTCACAACTGTATCATCCAGATGTTGGTAATCGATTCGAGTTAAAGTTCGTTAGCACGGTGTTAAGTTATAGTTCCATCGGCGAGCTTCGAAAGGATAGTCAAGTGTGCAGTTTAACAGTTAAGTCCAGATATGCAAGAATGAAGCTCGCCGGAGTCAAGTGTTCAAATATGCAAAAGGTTCTCTGATTCATCAAACCTTGGCTTGGGATCGATCACCACAATTCAAGACAGTAAAGGGTCAGAAGCCTCCATTTCGCATCGATTATGTTCGAAACGATATGTTTCGTATCGATCGAGCTCGAATCGATACACTTCGTATCGATCAATTTCGAATCGATACACTTCGTATCGATCGAGTTCGAATCGATGTGCCTTGTACCGCATCGGTTCGAAAATGATATGCCTCATATCGCTCAGGATCGAATCGATACCCCTCGTATCGGTTATGTTGCGCCAACCTTGTATCGATTGCGGATCAGAGAGCTTCGCATCGATCATGCAAACAACCATCACTCCTCAACCCACACAACATCGATCCGAACCCAACACCCAGCATTCGATACGAAATCAAACACTAGTTTTTCTTTTCATCGGTACGAAGTGGAGGCCAAGCTACCCTCGATCAATTGTTCAAAGTCCTTAATTCCTTCTTCCCCGGTCGATACGAACATAGCCGTGGCCATTTACGATCGAGATCCTTCCCCAGATCTGGTTTCACATGTTGCCAGAAGAGATGATTGAAGAAGAAAAAATGAATCTAGGATAACTTTGCCACTTGGATTCGTAATTAATTACCTAAGTTAAAATTAGGATTCGAGGCTGGGAAGATTGAATCGATTTGCAGGCTAAAGCAGTTCTTTCTCTAGGACTCTCTATCGATACGAAAGTACAGAAGGTATAAGCCAAAAGTGAAAAGTAAAAAAGTGAAAAATGGCTAAGTCCCAAGTATTTATATGAAGCCTAGAAGGAACTGGGTCGATTCGCCTCCCAGTCCACTTAACCGGTCGCAACCGGTCAAACCGCGAATCGAATCGAACGCCCTGTTCGAATCCATCGGACCAAGAATCTCTATCGATTCGAAATGGACGGAAAATCCATCGATACGATGCACGCAGCAAGGACGGCTGAAGATTGAAGTCCATTGGCTCGAAGCCCTCGTTCGCATCAACAAGTTCGCAACTCCATCCACTACATATCGATGCGAACAGAAATTTCGTATCCATCAAAACTCATCGATACGAACAGCAATTTCGTATCCATCAAAACTCATCGATACGAACGATCATTTCGTGTCCATCGTTTCAACTCGTATCGATATGAAAAACTACTTTTCAACCTTTTACATCGATTCAGGAGAGGATCGATACAAGAGGATAGTCAAAAACAACCATCAAGCGTTGTTTCGACTCGAATTTCAAATCGGGTCAGGAGAGAATCGATACAAAATCCGATAACAAACTTACTGACAACGACTCGTGAACACACAACGTTAACAAGAGTCAAATTAACATATGTGCATATATGTCGGACTAATATTCGATTTTCAACATTCACAGGGATCGAATACTCATCTCGTTACGATTACAATAACGAACAGCTAAGCACTATTATACAGTAATCAGTTGTATCAACGCAACGTTACAGCAATACAGAATACAACTTTCAACGAAAGAGAGCAATGATTGTTTGGAGAGAAATTACAGCTTTTGAAAGCACGTCATGTTTCCACAAGACGTACTTTGGGGGGCAAATGTTATCCCGCTTTTTGGCAAAGCCGTGATACCAAAAGATCAATCGAAAACAAAAGACAGTTCGCCTCAAAGATTGGTTATACTTTGCTTCACTATGGATATCGCTGAATATTGTCTGAGCCCGGATCAGGCTACAATTGATAGGACATGACAAGAAAATCCATAAAAACCAGCATTCCAAGTTTCAAGTCAATCCGAGTTCGTATGCTCAAGTTATGATGGATATAAGTTGAAGGGAAAAGCTCCGGTTTCGTATCGATCATCAAGCTCCATTTCGTATCGATCGGTTTCATATCGATCTAGCGGTTTCGTATCCATCGAAGAGCACCGGTTCGTATCGATGAACTTGGCTGTATTCGAATCCATCGAGGTCGTATCGATGGACTTCGTACCCATCATAAAGTCGTGCTTCGTATCGGTTGGCACTTCCTTATTCGAATCCATTGGCATCTCCCTATTTCGTAACCATCGACAGATAGAGCATTTCGCATCCATCAACTGAGGCAATGGTCACTACTTCATATCCATCGTGGAAACCTCTCTTCGAACCCATCATGGGCAGGGCATTTCGTATCCATCAGGTTATCCAACTTCATATCCATCGAAGGGTTCCAGTTCGCATCGATTGGTTTCGTGTCCATCGAGGAAAGACTTGATTCGTAACCAATGAACATCAGTAGTTCGAATCCATCAGTGAGGCCTTATTCAAATCCATCGAGTCAATAGATCAGGGTGACGTGTTATCCCTCGATACGAACAAGGCAAAATATATGGGGTCGATGCGGTCAACTCGGAGTGAAGACCGTATCGAGGTGAAGTTTGCGCTCCACGTCACCACGAAGACGCGTGCCACCATCGATTCGAAAAGAGGGATTCGAACCAAACAGCCACTCGAGAATACTCATTTCATATCGACTATACCTCCCAATCCACTGATCGAAATGCCATGAAATTTTCACAGGAGGTTTCCTACATGCCAAGGAGTGTTCACACCAAATTTCAGCTCGATTGGACATCATCTTGATCGATACGAAATGATTTCGTATCAATCATAGATCGACTCGAAACTTTATGAGATTGGTCGCGTGCGCCCACTCACGTGCCAGAAAATGTCTCCCGAGATTCGAGCGAAGTCTCAGCCTCCTACGCCTATAAATAGAGCCCCAGAGCCTACAGAAAAAGGATCTTTTGACTCTCAAGCGCCCAGACTCTGCTGGACCGAGATCTCCGTCATCCTACACCATATTTTTGTTGTCAAATTCGAATTTCCAGTTGTAACTTGCTGTTGATTGCTGTAAGAACTTGCAATCATTGAAAGAGAATCAATAAAACTGCAAAAAACTTCATAGTGGACGTAGGCAACACGCCGAACCACTCTAAATTGCTTGTCTACGCATTTACTTTCCTGTTGATTGGAGTTTTTGTTAGATAATCCTCATTTTCAATTTATATTCTTCATTATTATCTCTTCAAAGACTCCCGAAGAGTGTTGTGACCAATTTTGGTGCAAACATTTTGAAAAGAAAACTAGTGTTTGATTTCGTATCGATTGTTGGGTGTTGGGCTCGCATCGATGTTGTGTGGGTTGAGGAGTGATGGTTGTTTCCATGATCGATGCGAAGCTCTCCGATCCGCAATCGATACGAGGTTAGCGCAACTTAACCGATACGAGGGGTATTGATTCGATCATGACCGATACGAAGCGTATCATTTTCGAACCGATGCGGTACAAGGCACATCGATTCGAACTCGATCGATACGAAGTGTATCGATTCGAAATTGATCGATACAAAGTGTATCGATTCAAGCTCGATCGATACGAAACGTATCATTTCGAACATAATCGGTACGAAATGGAGGCCAAGCTACCCTCGATCAATTGTTCAAAGTCCATAATTCCTTCTTCCTCGATCAGTACGAACATAGTCATGGCCATTTACGATCGAGATCCATCCCCAGATCTGGTTTCACATGTTGCCAGAAGAGATGATTGAAGAAGAAAAAATGAATCTGGGATAACTTTGCCACTTGGATTCGTAATTAATTACCTAAGTTCAAATTAGGATTCGAGGCTGGAAAGGTTGAACCGATTTGAAGGTTAAAGCAGTTCTTTCTCTTGGACTCTCTATCGATACGAAAGTACAGAAGGTGTAAGCCAACAGTAAAAGTAAAAAAGTGAAAAATGGCTAAGTCCTAGCTATTTATATGAAGCCTAGAAGAAACTGGGTCGATTCGCCTCCTAGTCCACTTAACCGGTCGCAACCGGTCAAACCGCGAAATCGAATCGAACGCCCTGTTCGAATCCATCGGACCAAGACTCTCTATCGATTCGAAATGGACTGTACATCCATTGATACGAAGCACGCAGCAAGGACGGCTGAAGATTGTGAAGTCCATTGGCTCAAAGCCCTCGTTCGCATCAACAAGTTCGCAACTCCATCCACTGCATATCGATACAAACAACAATTTCGTATCCATCAAAACTTATCGATACGAACGAATATTTCGTATCCATCAAAACTCATTGATACGAACAGCAATTTCGTATCCACCAAAAATCAACGATACGGACGAATATTTCGTATCCATCAAGACTCACCGATACGAACGGTCATTTCATATCCATCAATTCAACCCGCATCGATATGAAAAACTTCTTTTCAACCTTTTACATCGATTCAGGAGAGGATCGATACAAGAGGATAGTCAAAAACAACCATCAAATGTTGTTTCAACTCGAATTTCAAATCGGTTCAGGAGAGAATCAATACGAAATCCGATAACAAACTAACTGACAACGACTCGTGAACACACAACGTTAACAAGAGTCAAATTAACATATGTGTATATATGCGGACTAATATTCAATTTTAAACATTCACAGGGATCGAATACTCATCTTGTTACGATTACAACAACGAACAGTTAAGCATTATTATATAGCAATCAGTTATATCAACACAAGGTTACAGCAATACAGAATACCACTTTCAACGAAAGAAAGCAATGATTGTTCAGAGAGAAATTGCAGCTTTTCAAAGCACGTCATGTTTCCACAAGACGTACTTTGGGGGGCAAGCGTTATCCCGCTTTTTGGCAAAGCCGTGATACCAAAAGATTGATCGAAAACGAAAGACAGTTCGTCTCAAAGATTGGTTATACTTTGCTTCACTATGGATATCGCTGAATTTTTGTCTGAGCCCGGATCAGGTTACAATTGATAGGACATGACAAGCAAAGCCATAAAAGCCTGCATTCCAAATTTCAAGTCAATCCGAGTTCGTATGCTCGAGTTATGATCGATTCAATCTAGAAGAAACGGCCGAGATTTCGTATCCATCGCCATTGTTGATTTCGTATCCATCATCAAACTCCGGTTTGAATCGATCACTTTCGTATCGATCAAGTTTCAGCAACTTCGTATCCATTGAAGTGTCGCAGTTTGCATCGATCAAGTTCGAATCCATCGAAGTGCCTCGCTTCGACTCGATCTCATTCGAGTCCATCGGCTCCTCCTTGTTCGAATCCATCGTCAGATAACCTACTTTGTATCAGTCAACTCCCATGAGTTCGTATCGATCAGGATTGGCCATGTTCGAATCCATCGAGTTCGTATCAATGGACTTCGTACCCATCAGCAGATGATGCGCTTCATAACGATCTGCCAGTGTCTTCTTCGCATCCATCATAGAAGCATCCCTTCGAATCCATCAAGGTGCCTTGATTCGTCTCCATCCAGATACCCTGCTTCGTATCCATTGAGGAAGCCACTCTTCGAATCCATCTGGGCAGAGTAATTCGTATCCATCGAGAAAACAAGCCAAGGTGACGTGTCATCCCTCAATAAGAACAAGCCGAGATATATGGAGTCGACGCGGTCAACTCGGAATGAAGACCGGATCGAGGCGAAGTATGTGCTCCACGTCATCGCGAAAGCATGTGCCATCATCGATTCGAAGCAATCGATTCGAAGAGATGGATTCGAACTAAACAGCCTAGCAAAGAACATCATTTCGTATCGACGATATCTCCCAATCCACTGATCCAAATGCAATAAAATTTTCACAGGCGGTTGCCTACATGCCAAGGAGTGTTCACACCAAATTTCAGCTCGATTGGACATCATCTTGATCGATACGAAATGATTTCATATCGATCACAGATCGACTCGAAACTTTCTGAGATTGGTCGCGTGGGCCCACTCACATGCCAGAAGAAGTCTCCCGAGATTTGATCGAAGTCTCAGCCTCCTACGCCTATAAATAGAGCCCCAGAGCCTATAGAAAAAGGATCTTTTCGACTCTCAAGCGTCCAGACTCTGCCGGATCGAGATCTCCATCATCTTACACCATATTCTTGCAGTCAATTTCGAATTTCCAGTTGTAACCTGCTGTTGATTGCTGTAACAATTTGTAATCATTGAAAGAGAATCAATAAAACTGCAAAAAACTTTACAGTGGACGTAGGCAACACGCCGAACCACTATAAATCGCTTGTCTACGCATTTACTTTACTGTTATTTGGAGTTTTTGTTAGATAATCCTCATTTTCAATTTACATTCTTCATTATTATCTCTTCAAAGACTCTCGATGAGTGTTGTGACCAATTTCGGTGAAAACACAAGCCATCCGAAATGGCAATTCAATCCTGTAGGCCAAACACTTAACCTTAAAAGAGAATACATAAAGATCTAATACATTTCTGAGCTAGCTTCCAGTCTTACCCAAATTTGATTGCTCTTACTATCGGAGAAACTTATCTAAAATTAAATCTCCGATTTCGAATTCCAAATTCCTTTGTCGCACAAAACTCTCCTGTCGATTTTGGGCTGCCTTCAACCTTCTTCATCAATCCAAACTTCACAGATGCCTCTCATATCAAAAATGGATCAAGAACAAGATGATCTCCAAATCTTAACAAAATGGTTCTCCCAGATCCATCGAAATCCACCACACAAAATCTACTGTACAAGCATCAAAAGACATCAAACATACTACCCCTATTCGAAAAAACAGAACAAATGCACTAGACAACCAAGCCTTCAGATTCTGACTGAACTTCTTGTAGAAATCCACTGATCCAAGTCAAACACAAACTTATGAGAAATCCGAGGTTGTTTCTATTCTGGAGTAGCTACCACTCTGCTTCCGCTGCACAACTCTGATATGAGGAAGATGAGAATTCTTTTGTTGAACACAAGCACAAACTTGATCAACTCATCCCGAAACATTGTCCATCAAATTTCATAAAATCTTAGTGACTTATCTGATTCGGTCACACTCTACACATCAAATATCCAGCCAGAAAACAAGATCCGATCAATTCTGACTGCTAAACCAGTCCTCTTTATAGGAGCCCTCCTCTATCTAGGCTGAACCACCGGCAATGCTTCAAGAACCAAGTCGACACAGAACTCAATCTCCCGATGCGGATGCAAACCTTGACTTCTCGAAGATATCCGAAAAATCTCAAACCACTTCGATAGCTCCACATCCTCAAGAGATATCTCAATCCCAACAAAGATTACTAAGAGAACTTCCAAACCATCGCAAGTCACTTTTGCGATTCTACCCAGTTCAGATTCCAAAGAAACTGTTCTTTCTTCACAAATCAGAACAGGTTAACTCTTCCAAAAGAAGAAACTGAAGGTCCAACAAAACCACAACATCAAATTCAGCTGAGCTTCCAAAAGAAGTGGACAAACCTTCACCATCTGCCCGGCCTACTAACAGAAGAATCGCCAAGACTCCTGAACCATCAAAGAAACGAACCACTCTGCTACTTCCGAACTCCACCTCTATGATACTGCAAAGCACAGAAACCTTCCTGACTGCACACTAAACACCTCTGAGCTGCTACTGCTGTCAAAGACTTCCTTATCCAAAATCTCCTCGAATCACAAAACTATATCAACCCACTCCCCAAAAAAAACCTTCAAGATGGCCGATATCTCTAAAGAAACTCGGGTTTCAAACCAAGCACAAACACCTCGCTTAACTGAGTCTCAAACTCCAATATAGACAAGACTCCTTCCTAAGGTTGCCAAGATACCATTACTTGCTTCAGCGCTTCCGACTGATCTAAACTCTAGAAAATCATTCATCCAAGCGCAACTAAGCTTACATTCCAAAGATGGACTCCAAACCTTAAAAAGGTTTCCTTCAGAGATCGGTGAAATCCTTACACTATGCGGCAAAGTTTACTCGAGACAGTATTGGGTCTACAGTCTCGGCAGATACACTTCCAATCTCAACACTCGGACTTCTTCCACAAGTGGTAGTCGTGTTATACACACCACTACCCCTCTTATCTCTAGAACTTATATTGTAAAACCCGAACAGGTAACCCGACAAAATAAGTAGGTATATAGGTATATATATATAAATACAAGTACGCTCTCTCAGAAAGATATCACTCCAAAGCCTAGGTATTCACTCAACCTAGTGCTCTGATACCACAATATAACGACCCGCCTTTCATTCCATAGAAAGACGCATCATCAATAAGAAAGAAAGGGATAGAAAAGAGAAAAGACAGAAAAGAAGAACCAAACAACATCAGAATCTCACATCAGAACGAATAAATTATATTATATAACATAAGATATTACATAGTATTATATACATCAGAGTTATACATCTAATACAACACAAACTAGACAGTTATAAACAGTCTAGTTATTACAACTCAAGTACATCACAAAGAAATAGATACAACACTAGCACATCAGAACCACTGTATATATCTACACGCTGAAGCCTCCTGCTCCATATCTCCTCCAGAATTCGTCAAAGCTAATCCGAATCCCTTGACTACTCATAAAAAATTGAGTACTCAAGAGTTTAATAAAACAGAAAATAAACTCCGGGTCAGACATGGGTCTAGTGTGAGTAAACGGGTTAAAATTGCTTAACTTGAAAATCCTTTAAAAACAAAGGTATCACGTAAGACTCCCCACAAATAAACATGGGTAAGTTTTTGCCTTACGCTAACCAAAACATTTGATAGGAAATCCAGTGATATTATAATAAGGTCTAGATATTTCAAGTAAAATATAGAAATAGCTGGCACAATCAATACGTACGGCGCTTATTGGAGATTGGATTCCATTCAATGGTAGGGCTACTGGGGTACTTTCCGTTACAGTATGTGGCCTAGATCAACGTACCAAGGATCCACCCAAAATCCCTTGCAACACAAGGCCGGAACCATCCCTTACTGGATAGTCCCGAACAAGACAACCCCGCAGATGGTCATCGCCAACTGCCCACATAGCCGAATAAAAATGGACCTCTAGACATGGGTAAATCTCGTCCTACTTGGGTGCTACCCACTTAGCCTTGCTGCATCTCCCTTGTTTTAGCCATTCTTGGTTGTTGAGGCTTGAGGCTACGATTACCTTTGCTGAACACATCTATCTTAGAATGCTCATCGTCCACCTGACGATGTTCTGAAAGCATTCAATCCATACAAGTTCATTTCGGGTTCGAACGAAACCGAAGGCACTATCTCGCTACACTCATTCTGGAATCACCCTCCGAGTTAACGACAATAGCCCTTGCACTCTAAATCTTCATCTCGAACCTGAAAGTACTACCCTCATTAAACTCGTATTAGAATCACCCTCAGAATCTTAACGATAAATAGCCCTTACACCTTGAGTCTTCACTCTTCACTTGAGATTCACTACCTAACGTTAATTTGGATCGATGTGGTTTTCAGAATTCCAGATTTGGAAATCCGATCCCGGTCTCACCGAAATCCAAACGCCATCTTAATGTCCAAGTGATTTTAGTTTGAACAATTTAAAACATTGAATTCACACAGCATCATTCACAGATAAATATCACATATTTATCACAGCTATAATCAATATCATATCATAGCATATCACAGATTATTCAAACTATAAGTATCAACCAAATCCAGACATTCCACTCAATTAATCGTCCACAAACAGGAACCATTAATCCAAATTATAATTAACTTAATCAACTTAAATTAAATTAATTACTTAAGAATTAATCAAGTAATCCTGATTAATTAATTACAATCTTTTTAAATAATTAGTCACTCTTTAATCACCATATAAACCAATTAATTAATCTTTAATTACAGATTAATTATCCTTTAATTATTCTCTTAATTAATCATCCTTGATTAATTAATACTTAATTACATTAAGTAATTAGCCTTTAAATTAATTACTCTTTAATCACTTAGTAATTAATCTTAATTACTTCCATTAATTAATTAATTATAATTAATTACATTCATCCTTAATTAATTACATTAATTAATTATATCATAATCACTTCATTGATTAATTACCTCATAAATAATCACATTTATTAATCAATTAAACCTTTGATTATTATTATTAATTATATTAATTAATGATCCTTTAATTACTTTCATTAATTAATTATTCTTCTAATTTCATTTAATAATTAACGTTTAATTAATTACATTCATTAATCAACCTTGATTTATCCCAATCAGTATTTAACTTCCCTTAATTACTTACAAAAATAAAATCAACTCCTTGATTAATTACATTAATTAATCTTTTAATTACACTAAGTAATTATCACTTAATTACTTCCATTAAGTAATTATCCTTTAATTACTATCCATAAGTAATTTCCTTAATTAATTACATCCAGTAATTATTAATTAATTACTTCACTAAGTAATTACACTTCATTAATTACATTACGTAATTATACTTAATCCAACATCAAATGATTACCTTTATTTAATTAAACTCAATTAATTAACTAAAATTAACAATATTAACTTAATTAATTACACAAAGTAATTAATTACCTTTAATTACTTCATTAAGTAATTACACATTAATTACTTCTTAACTTTAAGTAATTAACCTCTTAATTACTTATTAGTTAATTATTTCTTAAGTGATTAACCTTGATTAATCAATCCTTAGTTAAGTAATTAATTACACTTAATTAATTTCACAAATTAATTTATCTTAATTTAATTACCCATATTAATCATTTTAGTTAATTAAATAATTATACTTTAATTATTTTAGTTAATAAAACATGATTAAATTAAGATAAATCATTTATTATATTAACTCTTAACTTCCATTTTGAAATAAATAAATTATATTTTAAAACTTGAATATGATTTATTAAAATCATCATTCTTTGATTATTAAATTAAATACTTTTTACTTAAATCATTATTATATTTCAACAATTATATTTAAGTTGAAAACATTTATAACTAATTACAAATTTACTCTAATGTAATATTTATATAAATCAAAAATATTTTAAAAACAAGATTTAAAACTTTAAAATCCATACCTTTAAAATATAAATATGTTTAAAACATCATTTCCAACTTAAACATTTAATACCTCTTTTAGAACCAGTCAAAACTTTTTTTAAATTTAAATTTAATTTTAAAATTTGAAAATCATTTTAGATTCAAAAACTAAACAGGTTATTCTAAAAAAAAATAGGAACTAAACATTCCCGAGCAAATCAGCAAGTTCCCTCGACAAACCCGAGTGATCAATCAAGCGCGCTTGCATTCCTTCTTCCCCGAATCATACTCGAATAATCCTTCGAGTAAACCCGAGAAAATCACTACCCAACCCAAACGAACAACCCAGACCAAACAAAGGTACACGCGTGCACGTGTACGCTTCGACCACCAGCCTCTGACCATTGACGCCATCTCCAACACGTCGCCGAACCTCCCGTGAGGCGATTCCGACCACCCAAAATCAGCACGAAGCCCAAAATCGAAAAACGAGCAATAGACGCTGCCGACCATCAGGCGACGCGTAACCACGTCCAAGCGTTCATCGACCATCCCTGAAGCCTTTCCCACCATTCTGATAAACTCCGAAGCTTTGGCGATGCTGTAGTAGCCTCGAGAACATAAACAACTCAGAGCAGGTCCTGAACCCTACTACATCGATTCGTCGTCACCACGATGTTCGTAAAATCCATCGAACATTTTTCCCGTGCTCCTCTACTCCCTCGCCACCTCCGGTAGCAAACCCAACCTCTCAGAACTTACCGATCATCAAAAAAGGCTCAAAACCCCCTTTCTGAACAAACCCAAATATCTCACTCGATACTATCTTAAAAATTTTGATTTAGCCTTTAAAATTCCTAGTTTTCGAAAACTATTCAGATATAAGTATATTCGAAAATCATCATGCTTGAAATTTACCCATTTCAAGATTTCCACAGTATTCTTAAATTTTACAGAGTATTAACTAAAAACATTCACTTGAAATTATTTTTCAAAAACAAGAGTACAATGTTATTAACATTTTCTCTTCAGTAATCAATGTATACTTTTGATTATACAGGGAGGTATGAATTTTTGTAGTTAATCTTGCAACAGACATTTACAAAGAACATAAAACATTCATATACAGGCATGCGTTCAAATTTATACAGCACAAACTAGATTCTAGATGAAAAAATCTAAGCAACAAACATGTTTATGACATCATCACACAGATCAATCAACACAAAAGATTTGTTTTTAAAATGTTTACTCACCAATCATTGCATAGCAGAGGATAGGATTTGTTTCCTGAAACAGCTAAATTTGAACTTTCTGTTTTGAATTGAATTTTCTTGCAATTGATCTTTATAGAGATGTTGATTTTACTTGTTGTTGAGAAGATTACTTTGATTACAGGTTGTATTTGAAGTTGAAACTTGCTACAGGCTTTGATTACAGCTTTGCTTTACATATTCTTGAACTTCAAATTTTTTGTTGAGTTTGCTGTAGTTCCAGAAAACCTTGTTGTAGTTGATTTACAGTTTGTAATTGAATTTGTTGTTGAACTTCATTTGCAAGACCTCAGATTTAAAAATGTTTGTAGATTTTTGAACAGATGTTGGTTTTGAAACTTTTAAAAAAAAAATCTGATATCATTTTTAGAAGAGAAGGAAGCAAATGTTTGAACATAAATAATTTTTTTCTAAGTTTTCTCTTAATACATTTTTAATAAATGTTTCAAAAGTTAATTAAAACAATGCCACTTGTAGACTTAAGTTGATAAAATGCTTACAATTGTGATTACATGTCCTAGTTGTTTTACAAATGTAAGAAACAAGTAATTTTATGTTTAATACCTTATTTAAATTTTTACTTATATTTTACAAGTGTTAAAATTTCATTATTAAATTAATTCCTTATCTTTACAAATGTTTAAAAATTCTTTTTAAATTAATTTCTTATTTATTTTAACATATTTTAAATGCTTATTTCAATTAGCCTTAAATGTTTATATATATAAATTACCTTTATACAATTACATTCATTAATGTTTATTTGTATATTTTAAAAATATATTTTCAAAAGCTAAATTTTTAAGAAAGAAAATTTAAAAAGAAAAGGATATTAGATTAAATATTATTTTAAAGTTTCAAACTAGAAATATTGTTCTTTAATATATATGAATTAAATTTATTTCAAAAATAATTTTTAAAACGAAACAAATTAAACTTTTATTATAATATACTATTTAAAGTACTTTAATTACTTTTGAAAATATAAGATAGATTTTTAAATAAGCTTTTGAATAGTTTCAATATTAAATTCAATCAAATCCTCCAATTCACAATATATATTCATATATATATATATATATATATATATATATATATATATATGCATGTATGTATTATAAATTTGAAAACATTTCTTATTAAATTTAAATTGAAAACAAACTTCCTTTTCACAATGTATACACACATATACATTATAAAAAGAATATATTTTAATTAGCTTAGAAAGACAAATTTTTATCAATTAAATATTACTAATTTTGAAAAGAATCAAATTTGCCAAATTAAAATTATTAGTTGTTTATTATAAATTTTGAAAAGATAACATTTGTCAAATTAAATTATTATTATTTTAAAAAGATAAGTCCTGTTAAATCAAATTACTAAATCAATATTACACATTTTAAAATAATTATTAATTGAAATTATTAAATAAATATTGCCTAAATTTCCGGGACATCACAGAGATCATCTTTGTTGAGGGAAGAAATCATCCAACGGAGGGCATCAAAATGCTTCTCTTATTCTTTTATCATATGCATTTGACTTAGTTCTAAGTGCCTTTGATTGCCGAGAAAATAGACTCTTGAATGAATTGAGAGTCTATTCAAGATTATCACTTAGAGTTCGAGAAGAGGAAGCCATTTTTGATAAGTAGTGAAGAGATGCAAATTGAGATAAGTAGAAATGGAAAGAGTGCTAATTTCTGGTAGAAACAGATGTTTAAATAGGCATAAATTCGTTTATATTGAATAGACACAAGTTAGTTGTGTTAATTTCAAAATTTTAAAAATAATCAAATTTGTCGGTTATATGTCAACATAGGGGGTAGAGGCATGTCAACATGGGTATGTTATTTTATATGTCTTATTTATTTTATGAACAAGCATGTATATATAAACTTATATACTATACTAACATTTATTCCAGAGATACGATAAGGTAGAAAAAAACAAAAGATTGTTTATAGAAGATACTTCATAACATGATAAAAGAACAATACAAGTTCATAAAAAATAAACAAACTAATACATCAAAATCTACTTCTTAGAATGTGCTAGAGGATGAAGAGGATGATGATAAGCCAAGCTTTCGACCAACTTTAGCAAAGAATATGTTCATATTAGTGGACATGTTATCCAATTTCTTACTAACGGATCTTTTGAGAATCCGTTGATTTTCCACTATGATCTTTTGATTTTTGAGGAGTGTTTTGTTGGAAGGATTGTTAGTATTGGTAGGATATTCAATACTTTTCAAGGAGGTATCTTCGTTTTCTCCTTCAATTTTCATTTCCTCCATATCTTCATGTGTCAATCTTTCATCCTTTTCGGCAAGAGATTCGTATTGTTGAAATATGAAAGGAATTTTCCTAAGAGAAATATTGGCATGATTAAACACTTGTCTTGAAACAAATTCTTCCCTTTTGTAATTAACACCAGAATAATTAAAAATTCGAGTGAGATAGATTCCATAATACAAAGTATTCTCATCCATTTCCAAATTTTTAGGATGAAGTTCATCCATAATCACTTGCGCCCAATTAACGTCATAATGACCAAAAATAGCAAAAAGAGTTTTACAAACTTTTAAAGTCGGGTTTTTGAAATTTCCCGATCAAGGAGTAACAGTATGTTGCAAAAGAAGATTGACAATACGTGCTTTCAGACGAAAGTTACGATTTTTAAATTCAAAGTTGTCATCTCCTTCGAAAATCTGATGAAATGTCTCATGATCATGTTCATCAATATTAAAAGTAGAAAGATCCATTCATGAATTCTTGCAATTGAGAATGTTGCCCAAAATTTCACAATTTAAAACAAATTAAGTGCCTTTAACACTACTCCAAATTTCATTTTCATTTCCTTCATGAAAAACACGATTCAAATTCGCATAAAACATTTTAATAAGATTTGATAACAAACAAAATCATTTTCAGAATTGCCAAAAAGACTAAAAATACAGTTTTCTTCAAGAAGAGTATTGGTTTCATATGTAGAGAAATCGCTAAAGATTGCAAACTTTTCCATATGAACTTTTCCATAATTAGCATAGCTTATATAAGCCTTGATTGCTTCCAGATCATTATAGAGATACTCTTTAATGGTTTTAGACAGCCTCATTGTGGATGGAGTGCTTGAAGAAGCCATTTTTGAAGAGAGTAGAGAGTTTGAATGAGTAAAAGAGAGTTTTAATTTAGAAATGAAAGTGAAAAGATATGATAGGATAAAGGAAATAAATAGATATTCAATAGTCATGTTCTCTGGTCAAGAGGTAACTTTACAGAACATTAGATTTGATGAAAAGGTGAAGGGAAGTTCAAAGATTTGAATTCAAATTCAAATTTCAAATTTCTGACAGGCATGTCGACATCATGGGTAGGACCATGTCGATATGGGTCAGTGAATTCATGTGAATTATATTTTCTTATATACTTTAACATATATATATATAATTTTTAATGTCTATATATTTTTTGAAGTAATTATTAAATATAATAATACTCTTTCAATAAAAAAATATTATAATATTAAAAAATAAATATAATAATAATAAAAAATTTAAAATTCAAACAACACATAATTTCAAAAACAATCAAACAATTTTAAGCAAAACAATTTCAACCAATATATTATAAATGTGTACCTTTTTCTAGATTCATATCTCCGAGATCAACGGAATCATGAGTAGCCATAAAGCATATATTTGAATTTTCCATCTTCTGATCATCATCGCTTGAGGATGAGTCTGAATCTGAGTCCTCTAGTGTAGCGATATATGCTCTTTTCCTTTTCTTTGTATAATCATTGCTTGCAGTAAACTTTTGCTTATCAGGATGCAAACAGTCTCTTTTGAGATGGTCTGGTTCATCATAGTTGAAACATTTGACATGATTTGGTACTTCATTATGATTTCCCAAATTCCTGTGTTTATTCTTTTTGAAGTTGTTCATCTTTCTATATTTCAGAAACATCCGAAAGTTCCTTGTCATGAAGGCTATTTCTTCATCATCTTCACTTTTCGAGTCTGATCCATATGTTAATGCATTGAATGCAGTTGACTTTTTTCGAATTCCTTGCTATCTCTTCTCCCTTGCATTTGTAATTCAAATGACATTAGATTTCCAATCAATTCTTCAATATTTAAAGTACCGATATCATTTGCTTCTTCGATTGCAAGAATTTTCTGATCCCATTTCGGAGTAAGAGAATTTAGTATTTTTCTGACTTGATCTTCTTCGGAAAAAAAAATTCCAATGATATTAGAGAATGCACAATATTCTGAAATCTACTATACATATTTGAAATGGACTCATTAGATTCATTTTGAATAACTGAAACTGATTTGTGAGTATGGATATTTTGGTCTGTTTGACTTTGCTTGTTCCTTCATGAGTAAATTGCAAAGTTTTCCAGATATCATATGTAGAATTACAAACAGATACTCTATTGAATTCATTCCTATCAAGTGAACAAAATAAAATATTCATGGATTTGGAATTATTTTGTGCAATAGTCTTTTGCTCAGCAGTCCACTACGCAAAACTAGTTGTGGGTTCATAATATTCGGTTTGTGTGATATTCCAAGTGTCTAATCCTATTGACTGTAAATATAATTTCATTATATATGCCCAATATGCATAGTTACTGCCATTAAAAAGTGATGGACTGGCAGTAGACTGACCCTCTACAAATGAAATAGTGATAGTGTTAACAGAACCAGTGTTGATAGCCATTTTTTAGAACTTTTCAAAATTCAGATTATGAAAACTTTGAAAACCTTGCTATAATACTAAATGTGAGAAATGGGATAACGGATATCAAGGCTGGAATAATACTAGAGGGGGGGTGAATAGTGTTTTATGATTTTTCTAAATCTTTTAGAAACCTACGTAATTTAATCACCAATAAATGCAATTCACAAACATGGATATAATCACAGAATTAGACGCAGATGCAAATACTAAATAAAAGTAGTAAAAAAAGAACACACCATGATTTTATAATGGTTCGGAGTTACCCTACATCTAGTCCCGCACAATTGTATGAATTTCTTTTCAAAATAATCTCCCAGATTACACCTTCGGTTTCAAGGCTACGAGGTACATTCTCCTGTATTTGAGTTCGGGGCAAACTCTCTTGATTTAACCAGGCCACAAGTTCACCTAATCAATTTCCGGGGCAACGATCACACCCAGTTGATTTCAGGGCTCAACCGCACCTTTTACTCAATAGTTTGATTTACAAATGATCCTATAACTATGGATAGCACCGTGATCTTAGGCAGAGAGTGGCAGAGAACCAAACAAGAGATAATCAAGTTTGATTCAGTTGGTATTTCGGCAGAGTATAGTTTCGGATTCTTTAGAATAAATGTGGAAGATGAAGAGGAGAGAAAACAAGTGCAATAAGATATAAAATTTGTTTAGAACTACTGGTATTTATAGAAGATCAACAACCATATCTATTCGTGAAAGGATACGACGAATAGACACTACTTTTGAAATTTTGAATTTTGAATTTAACGGGCACCATATCAACATGGGGGGTTGAAGGATGTCGATATGCTCTAGGAAAAATTGGTGATTTTGATTTTCTTATTAAAATTGGTTTCTATAATTTGTCAAAAAAATTTCTAAAATTTGTAAATATATTTGAAAATAGTTTAAACATATAAAAGCAATTTTTAATAAATATAATCTTAATCTATAAAGTGATTTAAAATCTAAGTATATAAATATTTAAAAGCTAAATATTTAAAACAAGAGATGGTTTAAAAACAAGGATAATTTTGAAATAAAAATATAAAAAATGACAAAAGATAGGTTTGAGGCTAGAATATTTAAAACCAAGAGAGATGTCTTTTTGAAAAGAAAGTTTTGAAAATATTTAAAATAAGAGATATATTTTTGAAAAGCATTTTCATAAAATTAGTGGATATCAAAATAGGACCACTATATGTTCCACTAGATATTGTCATGGATTCCATCACACTAGGGTTCCATCCCTTTAACAGACTCGAAGTGGATTTCATTCCACGAATAAATTTCGAATAAAGATGTAAGTGCTTTCAAGAAGTTTTAACATTATTCTAGACTCAACACTTATCTTGTACTCTCGAAATCTTGAAATCTTGATATATTGATACTCATGAGTCTTCAATCTTGATATCTTCAATCTTGAATCTCTATACTGTACAGTCTTCATTCTTGGTACCTGCATGGTTATATCCTGCATATACATATATATATATATATCTAAACTATAATGTTAATATTTATATTTTATAACAAGTTCTAAGGTTGTTGTCATCAAAACCATCATCTCAAGGACTAACAATCTCCCCCATTTTTATGATGACAATCTATGTTTATAAAATATACTTAACCTTTACTATAACTCCCCTTAAAACTAATAACTCCCCCTTAATCTAAGCCTAACTACTCTAACTACTCTATTTAATATTTCTCCCCCTTTTTCTTCAATAAAAACAAATCCTAAACTGATATAACTCCCCCTTAGTCTTATACTGGAGTACCTGTGACAAATTATGATAAAGTATATATAAAATAACATGAGTTAATAATAAAGACATGATAAATATGAATGTTTACACCCAATATATACTATGTTTCATGTAATGTTATACATATCATTCAAACCAAATCAATTTTAATCAAAGCAAATCAAATCAAATCAAGCAATTCAAGCAATTCAAATCATAAGGAAATCAAATATTTCTAGGAACTTCAGCCCACCCTTCTTCTCTAAAGATAAGATCCTTTTTAATATCTTTCTAATCTTCATTCTCTTGAATTAAAGTTCCTATAGGATTTCGGAAGGGTGGTTTCGACACCATCACTTCTTTGCTTAGGAATGCTTTTGAAAGATAAGCTCTCGACTTAAATGGTTTTAATGAGCCTTTTGCTCTGTTGAAATATAACCCAAATGGTTTTGAAGGAGATGGTTTTAATTGGTTTCAAAAGATGTTTTCCACATGTTTTAAATTGAACCCAAATTCTTTCGAAAGGTTTGTTGTTTACAAAGGTTTGATGCTTTCGAAAGGTTTTAAATAATGGTTTCAAAGGGGCGTTTCCCCAATGCTTTCGAAGGTTTAAATAAAGGTTTCAAACGGGCGGTTCCCCAATGATTTCGAAAGGTTAAAAGGAAAAGTTTTCAAAGGTTTCGAAAGGCAATGTTTAAAGGTTCTAAAACATTGATGTCTAAGGTTTTAAAGATTTCGAAAGGAAGGTTTGTCAATGGTTTCGAAAGGGTTCTAAGAATGATTTCGAAAGGAAGATTTTGGCCTTTTGGCCTAGGTTAGAAGAAGGGTTTTACTTGTTTTCGAAAGAGGTGCTTTCAATGGTTCTGAAAGGGAAACTTTCAATGAATTCGAAAGGGGTTCTTTCAAAAGTTAAATGTTTTCATCAACAAAGGTTTGAGTAAGTATATATATAACATGGCAATGTAACTTTGAGTAAAGCATAGTGGTTATATTCCTTGTGTAAGTTCGATTTAAAGATTTTAAATCAGTTTGAAAAGGTTTTCAAGGAAAATTTTGGGAAGGTTTCCCGAAGTAAAATGACTCAGATATTAGAATACCAATTGAGACTGGTATAGGGTCATGCCTCATACATTAGCTACTAGCCTAAGCTAACTAAGTCCAAAATTCTAGTGTGTAGGACTGTAGGGCTTTGTCATGGGTAAAACTAAAATTATGATTACATACAGAAGGGAATATATGTTTGTATAAATATAGGTTATTGGTGAGCCCGTAAGACTATTTGCATCAGGTGACCCTGGAAGATGTTAAGTTAGGGACAAACCGTCCAGAGGAGAACTATTTAACAGATGGTTAAGGATAGATCGTTCAAAAGAGGAGCATCTAACCGGTGTTAGAGTATATTTTTTTACATTATCTAGTAGGCCCGAGTCCGCCAAAGGTTAGTGGTAAGCCAAAAAAACTATAGTGTTTGGATAGATAGTCCATTTGTTACTTGTTATGTATGTTTACATGATATCGCTTTACAGTTTTAATCAGTTTTGGTTGTAGGATAAAGATTTGCAAAAGATACATTTTAAAAGGATATTAGTGAGGGGAAACCCGTTCTGCTAAACGACGTGGCCTCACTGAATATCGTATATCCGATATGTACAGTATTATACATACCAGGCTTTATGTTTGACTCGAAGTTTATTTTATCCCCTTAAACTCTCGGGTGCACAAAATTGATTTGAGTATGCTGAGGGTTGAGGCTTTACAGGTCCTAGTAGGTTGATGAATAAAGCTTTCAAAGACGAGCCGGTGGCTGACGGATAGCTATTTAGGAGTAGCGGTTTTATTTTGTTTTATTCCACTGTATTGTATTTAAAACAGTTATGTCTATATAGTACTTTGGTCAATATGTCGCTCTTGATGTAATTATGTAATAATTATATTTTATCTAAACCTAGGAAACAATTATGGGATTATGTAATTTGAATGTGAAACATGTGTTTTGGAAATGTAATGTGAAAAGATGTTTTTGAAATTTATGATTTTATTTCACATTCAAATGCTTCTGATATTATGGATACCATTAACATAGCCATATTTAGGCACCGGAAGTTAATACCATGGATGACTGCAGCATCTGTAGTGTTAGCTTTGGGCCTCTAGGTATGGGATGTTACAACTTGGTATTGGAGCATAGGTTTATGAAATACTTTAAGTAAAAATGATTTTTGAAAACATAATCCTTAGGAATCAAAGTAAGATCAGGGTATGGGATAAAGCTATAGTAACTTACTTGTACTTGTTATATACAAGTATACGCTATATCTTTAGTTTCCTATCTCTCTTGGGTTATTCTTCTGTATCTCACGAGGCTTGAATACAGAAATGGATGCAAGAAGAGGTAGAGTTAACTTAGGAGGGGACAACACCACCACCAATGTTAATGCCCGACCCAATATGACGAGGACTCAATGTCAGGCTTAAGCTAAGAATTTGGGTGCTGGAGTCCCATAAGTGGATATGGGAACCATGTATCAGTTTTTCATGAACATGGCAAGCTGGGATTACTGCTGGAGTTGTTGGAGGGAATGAATGAGTGGGAGTTCAGAGAGCTCCAATTATCAACGATTATGCTAAGTTGAGTGGAGATTATGCTAACTTAGAGGAAAGCCATTTATTGGAACAGAGGATGTTATTGAGGTAGAGAACTGGTTGCTACACTATGGAAGGATATTTGCTTATTTATGGCTCAATGATAAGAAGAATAAGAGGCTTGCTTCTAGATTGCTTCAAGGAGTGTCTTTATTTTGATGGAATGGTGTAACAGCTGGTGTGGATGAGGAGACAATGACATGGGCAGAGTTTAAAAGTTGGTTCCAAGAGAGGTTCATGTCGGTGATGGCGTACTCTGTTTTTGATCCGGAAGTTTGCTGAAATGGATCTAGGAGATATGACTATTTTGGAGTATGCTAGTAGGTTTGAAGAGTTGTCTAGATATATATATGCCACTGTTGATACTTTGCTGAAGTGAAATGAGAAGTTTATCAAGGGTTGAAGCCTTAGTTGGCAAGGGATACATTACCTCGTATCACAGACTCTTATGATGTTGTAGCGGAGATAGCTTCAAGATAGGAGGAGATGCTAGCTTGTCTAGAGAAGAATAAGGTCAAGGAAGTTTAGGTTAGGCAAGATCAGAAGAGGAAGTTTTTTCACAAGAAGGGCGCACGAAAGGGAGGAGCAACGAAGAAAGAAAAGTTTAAGGTGGTCTATTTTAAGTGCGACAAGAAAGGACATTTTCCTCAAGAGTGTCGTACAGGGAAGGCTAAGGAAGTGATTGAGAAAAAGAATATCAAGTGCTTTAATTACGATTAGACTGGCCATTATAAGAATCAATGCAAAGAGCCGGCGAAGGATTGGAAGGGCAAGGCGTATGCATTAGAGCCTGCTACTTTGAAGCCAATGGCCCAGGAGAGTTTTGGGAGGTACGCTTTAGATTCATGGCATAACTGTTAGCGTTTTGTTTGATACTGGTGCATCACATTCTTTTATATCTCGATATTTGATAGATAAGCTTAACCTAGAACCCACATACTTAGTTGCTTCCTTAAGAGTTGCAAATCCGACACGAGGGTATGCGACACTTGGGATGAAGTGTGACCACTTAGAATTTGACTTGCTAGGTTACACTTTTGTTTGCATTTTGCATATATTAGACTTTGTGGGGTTCGAAATTATATTGGGGATGGATTGGCTAAGTAAATACGATGCTAGGATATTTTTCCATGATAGGATAATGTCTCTTAGACACCCTGATTGTAGTGACCGGATTTTATATACCGTAGAAAACCCTAGCTCTGAGGTAAATGCTTTGCTAGGTGCTGAGGAGTTGGAAGATGAACTGAATCGTGTTCTCATGGTCAGAGAATTCGCGGATGTCTTCAAGCTGGTAGTAGGATTGCCACCATAACGAGCCATTAAGTTTCGTATAGATTTGGTGCCTGGAGCAGAACCGGTAAGTAGACCACCAAGTTGGACGACGTCGACAGAAATGAGATAGTTGAAGGCTCGGTTGGTAGATTTGGAAGGCAAGAGTTTTCTTAAATCGAGTAGTTCACCTTGGGGAGCAGCCGTAGTATTTGATAAGAAGTCGGCCGGATCGTTCAGGCTATGTATCAATTATCGTAAGTTGAATGAGAGGATGATAAAGAATCGATATCCATTGCCTAGAATTGACGATTTGTTCGATCAGTGGACTAGATCCAAGGTATTCTATCAGCTGGATTTGGCAATAGGATTTCATCATCTTAGTGGAAGAGGATAGTATACCTTTGACGACGTTTAAAACTCGATATGGATCGTATCAATGGTTAGTTATGCCGTTTGGACTAACTAATGCGTCGACATTCTTTGTAGACTTGATGAACCGAATTTTTAGAGAGCACTTGGATAAATTCTTGTTGGTGTTCATAGATGATATTTTGATATACTCTAAGGACGAGAAAGAGTATGAAGTTCATATTAGAGTGGTTCTTGAGACTTTGAGAGAACATCAGCTGAAGGCAAAATTTTCGAAGTGCATTACTAGAAAAAGGAGGTAAAGTTTCTTAATCATGTTCTTTTAGAAAGAGGATTGGCAGTAGGTCCAACTAAGTTCGAAGCAGTAAATAGTTGGAAGAGACCAGAAACAGTGACTCAAATTAGAAGTTTTCTTGGATTGGCTGGATATTATCGAAGGTTTATAAAGGATTTTTCATGGATAGCAACACCAATGACCAAGCTAACGTGAAAGGATGTGAAGTTTGTGTGGACCGACAAGTGTGAGGGAACATTCCAGAGCTTGAAACACTTATTGACCCATGCACCTGTATTAGTTGTTCCAAAAGGAAAAATGGATTTGGTAGTTTATACATATGCATATGAACTAGATTAGGAGCTATGTTGATGCAGAGAGGTAAAGTGATTGTCTTTGCTTCGCGACAACTTAGACCACATGAGGCTAGATACGCGACTCATAACTTGGAGTTAGCTGTAGTGATTTTTGCTTTGAAGGTGTGGACACATTACCTTTTGGGAGAGAGGATCGAGCTTTATACGAATCATAAGTCGTTGAAGTACTTGTTCTCTCAGAAGGAGCTGAACATGAGACATTAGATATGGTCAGAGTTTTTAGCCGCTTATGATTTTGGAATTAAGTACAGACCAGGGAAAGGCAACAAGGTTGCAGATACGCTTAGTAGGAAGCATCAAAATGCTATGTTAGCTATGGTAGCGAAATGGAAAGACTTGGAAGCATTGTCGACTTGCAGAGTGCAGTGTGGATCCGAGGCTCGGTCTAGTGGAGAATCTGCTATTTTATCTTATTTAGAAGTACGGCCGGTATTGATTGAGAAGATTGCTTCTAAACAGAAAGAGGATCCAGTGTTAGCTGAAAGGATCAGAAAGTTAAGAGAAGGAATGGAGAGCGATGACTTGAAGGATTTTAGTCTTGACCAAAGTGGGTGGTTGAGAAAAATGGGTAGATTATGTGCTCGAAATTTGGAAGACATAAGGAAGGAAGTTTTGGAGGAATGCCATCGTTTGAAGATCACTAGTCATCTAGGAGGAATGAAGATGTATCAGAATATGAAGAGAAGTTTCTTCTGGGAAGGAATGAAGAGGGATGTAGGCTTATGGGTGAATCAGTGTTTGAACTATAAGCCGGTGAAAGCTGAGCATCAAAAGCCAAGTGGGTTGTTTCAGCCATTGGATATTCCTGTATGTAGGATCTATTTCTATGGATTTTATAGATGGGTTGCCGAGATCTAACAGAGAAAATGAAAGCATATGGGACATAATGGACAAATTGACCAAAAGTGTCCATTTCATTCCCATTAAGTCAAATAGAATGACACCTGTATTGGCTAAGTTATTTATGAAGAATGCGGTTAGACTGCATGGAATTCCTAGTGGTATTTTTAGTGGTAGAGATTTCTTATTCACTAGCGAGCTCTGGAAAAGTCAACTGAAATATTAGGAAACAAGCTCAAGATGAGTACCGCTTACCATCCGCAGACAGATGGGCGAATGGAAAGAGTTAACAAGAACTTAGAAGACTTGCTAAGAGCTTGTGTATTAGACTTCGGAGGATCATGGGAAGACCATCTACACCAATTTGAGTTTTTGTATAACAATAGTTATCAGACTAGTATAGGGATGTCACCGTTTGAAGCTTTGTATGGAAGACCATGCAAATCTCCTACATGTTGGTTAGAGACCGGAGATAGATTAGTCCTTGGTCCTGATTTGATAAGAGAAGCAGCAGAGAAGACTGAGCTAATAAGGGCAACGATGAAGGAAGCTCGATCCAGGTAGAAGAGCTATGCAGATAAAAGATGGAAAGATTTAGATTTCTCTATTGGAGATCATGTTTTCATCAAAGTATTGTCGATGAAAGGTGTTATCAGGATCGGGAAGATAAGGAAGTTAGCACTAAGGTTAATAGGACCATTTCCTATTTTAGAGAGGATCGGGAAACTCGCGTATAGAGTAGAGTTACCCAGTAGTTTGGCAGGAGTCCACGATGTTTTCCATGTATCTCATCTAAGAAAGTGTATTGGGGATCCAGACACTTCTACAGCACTGACTGTGTTAGAGGATTTAGTAGTGGAACCAGACTTAACTATAGTTAGGAAGCCAGTCTGGATAATCGCGAGAGATGAGAATAAGTTGAGGAACAAGACAATCAGATTAGTGAAGTTCCAGTGGAGGTATGATGATAAGGATTGTACTTGGGAGACTGAAAGCAGGATTAGAGATGCTTATCCTAATTTGTTTGATGGTATGTTTTAGCTTTGATTGTTTTGTTATGTACCTTATCATAATTTCGAGGACGAAATTCATTAAGGATGGGAGGTTGTAACACCCCATATTTTTATTAGCATTATTTAGGATATTTAATTAGATAAATAAAATAAAATAATGTAAGTTTATTAATAGATTGAGATTAATAGGGGTTGCCGTGCCATGTTAATAAGCAAATCAAAATGAGATAACATGAAATAAAATAGATAAAGGGTTAGGAAGTAGGCTGGGACAAAATAGGAACAAGGAAAAACATTATACCCTAAACCTTAAACCCCTTAGCTGTGTATTCTCTTATTCATTCTCATTTGCAGATTAAAAACATAGAGGTCGGCCACCATTTTAGAGAACTAGAGGAAGAAAAAGCTAAGGAAGAAGATTAATCAAATCAAAAGCTATTCAAATCTCAAATCCTTAATCTCAAGCTAAGGTGAATAATGACTACATCT
The DNA here is from genome assembly GCA_030765085.1 of Allium cepa. Taxonomy (NCBI): domain Eukaryota; kingdom Viridiplantae; phylum Streptophyta; class Magnoliopsida; order Asparagales; family Amaryllidaceae; genus Allium; species Allium cepa. Next base: position 440,271,718 of record CM060943.1, read on the forward strand.
CATACTTTAAATGTTTTTGGTTTTAAGTTAAATCTGAAGTATTTTACAAGTTTATACCATGTTTGTAAATTATTAAATGTGTGTGTGTGTGTATGCTTATTGATGATTTATGCTTGTTCATGTAGATTTTATGATATGTTTTGATAAGAAAACCTTGTTTGTTGACATCCAAATGCCTTGCGATTTTAGATATAGATCGAAAATGACATTTTAGAGATGGGTTTCAGTTTTCATAAGTTTTTGAACAAATGTGGATTTTATATTAATTTTCTAGTGAAGAAAATGATTTATTGGGTTATAAATAATTTACGATTAAATTATAAATAATTTGGGTCTGAAATTTTTATATGTTAGAAAACTTATTAAATTTGATTTTGTGGAATTTTTGTAGAATTTTCCTAAATGTTTTGATGAATATATAAAATTATTTAAGGTATGGGACTTAAATGTTTTATATATTTATAAAAAGAGAAGGGGTATTTTGTAAATAAATTAAAGTGTTTATTTCTGAAATTTTGGCAATGCTTTTAAGAAATAAAAATTGCAACCATTAAGATTTAGACAAACAAAGAAGGTTAGTTAAAAAGTTTACTTAAATAGGTTAAAAATCAGTTTTACATGCAAATAGCATGTTTCGCCACTTTCAACACCCTGCTTCCGATAGGGTAGCTTGCGAATTAGAGGTTCCACCTTCATCGCCATCGAAACTAATATGCTTGGTATCAATTTATTGGTACGTAGTGGATTGGATAAGAGGCGGAAGGTACAAGGTCGAAACCAGGGGTCGAAGCACTGCTTTGTTTTAAATTGTAAATGCGCCTGCTTTGCTTTTGACTTAGTTGACTTCCAACCGGGTCAACTGGTTCAATGAAATGGTTATGGAGAGGTTGCGCCCTTGCTTTTAAATATATGCTTTCGACTAGGTCAAAGACTTTAGATGCCGCTTTTCCTACCTGAAGTCGATGGTTTTAGAAAATATACTTTGTTTTTAAGCTTGTCCACTTGTCCAATGTTTTCGAAAGGGTGGTTTCGACACCATCACTTTTTCTTCTTAGAAATGCTTTCAAAAGATAGGCTTTCGACTTAAATGGTTTTAATGACCCTTTTGCTATATTGAAATATAACCCAAATGGTTTTGAAGGAGATGGTTTTAATTGGTTTCGAAAGGTGTTTTCCACATGTTTTAAATTGAACCCAAATGCTTTCGGAAGGTTTATTGTTTACAAAGGTTTGATGCTTTCGAAAGTATTTTAAATGATGGTTTCGAAGGGGCATTTCCCCAATGCTTTTGAAGGGTTTAAAGAAAGGTTTCAAAGGGATGATTCCCCAATGATTTCGAAAGGCTGGATGGAAAGGTTAATCAAGGGTTTCGAAAGGCAATGTTTAAAGGTTTTAAAAGAGAGATGTCTAAGGTTTTAAAGTTTCGAAAGGAAGGTATGTCAACAGTTTTGAATGGTTTTTAAGAATGGTTTCAAAAGGAAGGTTTTGACCTTTCGGCTTAGGTTAGAAGAAGGGTTTTACTTGTTTTCGAAAGAGGTGCATTCAATGGTTTTGAAGGGTTACTTTTAATGGATTCGAAAGGGGTACTTCCAAAAGTTAAACGTTTTCATCAACAAAGGTCTGAGTAAAGTATATATATAACATGGTATGGTGATTTTGAGTAAAGCATAGAGGTTATATTTTTTTCTTGTCTGAGTTATATTTAAAGGTTTTAAATCAGTTTGAAAAGATTTTCAAGGAAAATTTTGGGAAAGATTCTCTAAATAAAATGACTCGGATATTAGAATACTGGATGGGACTGGTATATGGTTGCGCCCTATACATTAGCTATTAGCCCCAGTTAATTAAGTCCAAATTCCAGCGTGTAGGGCTTTGTCATAGGTAAGACTAAAATTATGAGCACACAAAAGAATATATGTTTGTATACAGGTAGGTTATTGGTGAGCCCGCAAAACCATTAGGATCAGGTGACCTTGGGAGATGTTAAGTTAGGGATAGACCATCCAGAAGAGAAATATTTAACAGATAGTTAAGGACAGACCATCCAGAAGTGGAGTATTAACAGGTGTTAGAATATTTTGTTTATATTCTCTGGTAGGCTCGAGTCAGCCAAAGGTTGATAGTAAGTCAAACAAAACTATAGTGTTCGGACAGATAGTCCATTTGTTACCTGATATGTATTTTTACATGATATTGCTTTACAGTTATAACCAGTTTTGGTTGTAGGATAAAGATTTGCAAAAGATTTAAAGGATATCAATGAGGAGAAATCCATTCCGCTAAGCGGCGTGGTCTCACTTAATATCATATATCCTAGATGTATAGTATTATTCACACTTGGCTTTATGTCTTACTCGAAGTTTATTTTTTTCCTTTTAAACTCTCGGGTGCTCAAAATTGATTTGAGTATGCCGAGGGCTGAGGTTTTGTATGTCTTAGTAGGTTGACGAATAAAGCTTCTGGAGACGAGCAGGTGGCTGACGGATTACTATATAGGAGTTGTTGTTTTGTCTTGTTTTATTCCGCTATATTGTATTTGAGACAGTTATGTCTATATAGTACTCTTGTCAACCAAGAGGGCATCATCATATGTCGCTCTTGGTGCATTTATATAATAATTTTATTTTATCTGAACTTGAGAAACGATTACGGGATTATGTAATTTGAATGTGAAACATGTGTTTTGGAAATGTAATGTGAAAATATGTTTTTGAAACCTATGATTTTGTTTCATATTCAAATGCTTCTGATATTATGGATACCATTAACATATCCGTATTTAGTCGTCGAAAATTAATACTATGGATGACTGCAGAATCTGTAGCATTTAGCTTTGGACCTCTAGATAGGGGATGTTACACTCATCCTTGATTTTTGCATAAAAATCATCATTGTCACTGGAGGAGGACTCATCGCTACTGCTCTCAATCTCACCCTCCTCCTTTTCTATGTCTATCACGGCTTTGCCTTCTCTTTGATTAAACTCCTCTTCCTCTTCTTCCGGAATCGGAGGCATTCTAGTCGGGCATTGGCTTTGGTTGCGTCGTCTTTACCCATATGAGTCTCTTTAGCCGACTCACCGTGCAAGCCATTCCTCCCTTGAAAAACGCCCTCTTCTGAACCACGAGACGAAGGAGTGGATCACTTATGTATCCTGGATCGAGAAGGAGATGGGACCTCAAGTGGGACTACAGACCTCCCTAGATGCAACAGCCCACACCAAAGCAGGTTTCCATCCGTCAACAAGAACTTAACTGATCTCTCCTCGGCATCGATAGCCTTAAGGGTTTGGAAAGTTTCATCGAGAGATAAGTCCTTTTTCAGCCTTGGAATAACTGTAGAAAACATTTGACTCGTTATAAATTCCGTGGCAACGTATTAGAGCTTTAAAAGTAAGAAAAAGAACTTATCCCCTATTGTCCAAATACGACTGAATCCCTCAAGACACCTAACAAATAAATATTGCGTCTTTAATTGAGATAAATTGGTCTATAGTCGGAACACGATTTTACGGTTCCTCTAGGCCGCAATCACAACTAAGGATGGACACTTATCTCTTTTTATGAATGATAGAAATTATCCTAACTTGTCGAAGCTCGGGGCGCGATTGAGAGTTTGCATGAAAAGAACGTGCAAGCAGGTTAGAATAGCGTATCCATTGGGATGAATCTGAAACGGAGCAATTCCCAAATTCGAGAGTATTTATCTCAAAAAGTCATTGAAGGAGGGCACTGCTCCATTTAGGCGCATATACTGATGACAAGTAGTATATCCCGGAGGCGGCATATGAGCAAATTCATCTATCTCTAAGAGGCACACATCTTCCTCTGGAATGCCATGCTACAGGCAGATGTTGTGCAAGACTTTAGCAGACATCATGGAGGAAGCTCTCTCCGGCGGATTTATAAGAACTCTGAAATTAGGAGGAGTCTGGTCCAAGACTGAACCGACTGGAACTAGCTGGCCATATTCAGCTTGTGAAGTAGAAGGAGGGGTGACAGATGATGACTCGGCCTCTGAAAGCGTAGGACTTCCTTCACTAGACTTGCAGCGAGAAGATGGGACTTCATTCTAAACAGCAGAACTTACGTCCGAAACGGTTAGGTAATTCTACTTTAAAATAAAAATTCCCCATACTACACTTGAATTCGAAGAAATATCGATTCATACTTATGTGTTGAAATTAAGTATGTACCAGGGAAAATGCGGTGTATTACCTATCAGTGGTGGGCTCGATGTCCTGAACACGAAAAATGCTCTATCCCACGTGGGTAGTACGCTCGCAGCTGAAAGGGAAAAGGACTTTCCGTATCACTTTCTTTTTGAAATCACTTCACCTACACTTACCATTATCAATCAACGATCAATAACAGATCCGCTATCCATAATGACAGTGAAAATTCCTTCCAGTATAGGTACACCGTGAGTTCAAAAGAAAGCAAAACCAATCTGAATCCTTCGGAAGGACGAAACCAATTCACGATGTGTCGTGCGGTATCGACAATGTGACCTGACGTAAGTCAATTTTTCCTCAATGAACAAAGATAGCAAAACATGTCAAGCACCGAGACAAGGCCCGAATGTCGTTCCTTGAAGAACTCAAGATTCGATTTACTATCTTCTTCCATTAAGTTGCAATCGACTCGGACTCTTCATGACAAACACCATAACTACGACTCTGTCACAAAATCGATAAATCAACGTCATAATTAGCAAACCAACCATGAATTAGTAATCAAGAGACAAGGAGGGTTAAAGTTATCGATCTAGTGACCCAATCAGTGGATCGGCGGCGACCTATGCAAGTCAATGAGCTAACCAAGGTTTGGTTGAGGGCGGCAAAAGAGGACTGGAAACAACTGCAAAGCGGCGGCGACAAGGCTATGAATTCGATTGCAAGATGATCGACGACGATGCTGGAAGGCTGGACGAACTTAGGGATTGATCGGAAGATAGGTCGAATCATTGAGGAAAATGGGTCAGGTCATTAAACGAAGCTCGAATTGCTGGAGAAAGTTGTAGGCTTGGGTCGTGAAATGAGTGTGGGGTGGGTCGGCTCAAAGGCTTAAATAGGAACAACAAATGAGAACCAAAAATATTATAAGTAATTGGATCGCTAGTGATCCATAGGATTGCATGACCTTTGTCTCAAATTTTCCTAGCAATATCTATACACTATTTCAAGGCATGTTGGGAAGCTATAGAGTAAAGTTCGGTATGTTATGACAAGCAATGGCGGTCGAGGTCAAAATGTAGCAAGCTGCAGCATAATCTAATTCACTTTCATGTGACCCTAACACAACTACTTGAAATTCAACAAGCAGAGACTAAAAAGCGATTATTTCCAGAGCATGTCTTGATTTCAAGGAAGACATACTCTAAGGAGCAAATGTTACCTGCGTTTTTAACCAAGCAGGATACAAGAGAAGTCAGAACAACTTGATCGAGTCAGGATAGAACAATAACCGACCAAAGGGACCAGAATAAGAAGCCAAAGGAGGCCGGGGAAAAAGAATGAGAAAATACACTAAGGACACTGATCGCCAGCAATCCGTGGCTTATGGATCGCTAGTGATCCATGTTATTAACTCAGGAGTTTCTCGGGTCTCTTACATCATGATTCAATACATATTATAGAAGAAATGACTGAGTTTGATGAGATTCCGAGTTAGTTAAATCAAGAGACAAGCATTCACCTAGCTGAATCAGCAGCGAAATACAACTAACAAGTAAATCGTCATCAAAATAAGACGACGTGCAACAAGACTACATGAACAACATTGGCAGAAGACGACAAAGGCACTCCAAACACCAAAGTCCAAAAATAGACTATGTATGGCACTATGGATCGCCAGCAATCCATACATCATCATAGGACCGCTATGACTCATACGGAACAAAGAAGAGGGTAAATGCTAAGGAGTTGGCCCACATTCGAGCATACGCTATGGATCGCTAGCGATCCATAGACTATGGATCGCCAGCGATCCATGGTTTTGGCTCGGGTCGCAAGGCATGCACCAGTGCACCTTCCTGTGATCATCTGCAAGTAGTTGGCGAACAAGCTTGGCCGAAGAGCTCCATAACCTCTATAAATACTCTCCTATCTGCAACATAGATGGGATCTTCCGGACTGGTGGCTGGAATACTGCAGAAAGCTTTCTTCACTCTTCTCCTTCCTCATAATGGTCATCCAAAGGATTCACTGTGATTCTCTCGTGAACTCTAACATTGTGGACTTGATCTAGCTAGGAATATTCAATAACTTTGTATTCCTAACAACTTTGTAACAGCAATCAGTCAATAATAAGAACTATAAAGTGGACGTAGGCTTCATTAACAGCCGAACTACTATAAAAATATTCTTGTATTCTTGCTGTTTCTGCTCTTCAATATTTATTCTATAAATTGTTGCTTGTAAGAATAGTGCTTGTGCTTTCACACTCATTCTAGGGTATTGATCCACTTTTTGGTTTAACACGGCCCTAAAGGGAAAAGCTTCAAGCGAGAAGTTATTAACCGAAGCAAACCGGGATCACGACAGAGCACTCTTCATGATTATAGATCAGCTCAAAGACGCTCATAATAAATTCGACAAATTGACATAGCATATCATCGCCACTAAAAACACTATCAAGTCCCAGGACCAAATAATTACTGGTCAAGCTGCTGCCACTACTGATGTGCACATAAATGTGCATATTTTTACATCCATATTTAATATATTTTTATTTAAATAAATGTCATAATTGAGTATTTTTACATGTTTAAAACCAAATTTCAAATGTGCTTTCAAGTCATCATTCATACATCAATGTGGGGGTAAAATAGTAATTTTGTGTATGAATTAATTTTGAGAATATTAATTTGCACATTTTCTTTTTTATAATAGGAATTTTGGAGGGAAATTTGAAGATGTTTTCATGAAGATATGAATGCATAAGGATGGAAACAAAGGGATGGAGATGGAAAATTCAAATCGTGCATCATGAAGGACCCCACCTACCCACTTATCTAAATCTACAATTCGAAGCTAATGAACAAGTTAGTGGAGGTTAAGTTTCATGAATACTTGATGATGGATTAATTAGAGACTAATGATTACTTTGTGGTCACACTTTCTAAAGGGTATTTTGAAAAGCCCCATAAAAATTGAATTAGGGTTTTGTGCATGTATAAATAGCCATCTTATGTACATGTAAAAGATCTTCTTCTTCTTTTAATTACTTAGGAAATGAGAATGCAAGTTATAGTTTCAAAGTTATATGAAATAAAAATGGATTCCTAAGCCTTCTGTTCTTTTCCTTCTACTTTGTTCCTATTTATTTTCTTGTTCATCTTTATTTACATGCTCTTTCATTTCATGTGAGTAGCTTAGTTTTACTTTTATGCAACTAATTTAGATCTTCTTTTATTCTAATTAGCTCTTACCTTCTTTGCTTTTATTTAAATATTGAAATTTACATGTGTTAATTTGATAACACAAATGAATAGCTAAACCCCTTCAATTTAGGGGTAATTAAGCTCTCTAATTATGTAAATTGAACATAATTTGTGATTTATGGTCTCATTTGTACTTCATGAAAATGAATGTTGATGTAAGTTTATAAAACGGAATTTGATAGCCTATGTTGTAATTACAAATGAGCTATACTTACTCCACATAAACACAATTTACATCATTATTTTACCAATTGATTTTTGATTTTGTAATTAAAGTAAAAACAAAATTTGAGGATCTATGTTACTAAATACAATAGTAAATAGATCATACTTAAAATATCTTTTGCTTTGACTTCATTTTCATGAGAATTGGTAAGTGGTTTTATGTGTTATATTATAGTTTGATGGTTTAAGTTATGTTAATCAATAACACAAATAAACCATACTTATGATAAATCATCACTAATTCCATTTAATATCAAAAATAGAGATCATAGAATATTTGTTTGTTGAGTTACAAAAATATGAGAGTGGATTTGCCTCTAAATTATTTTTCGCCACGTACTAGCATTGTACGCCGTGCGCTTGCGGTAAATTTTTATTTAAAAATTTACGTCTATTTTCTAAACCGATAGAAAATTAGTCGTCAAACAAGTTTTTTACGCCGTTGTCGGGGAATTTGCTTTGATTTTAATTTCTATTCTTTGAATTATTTGTAGTTTGGTTTTAGTGTGTTTGTTTTGTGTGTGAGTGCAATTTAAAAAAAAAAAAAAATCATTATTGTGTGTTTTTGTGTGAATTTTGTTTGCTTTCATTTGTGTGATTGTTGTTTGTCTATTTGCATTTACACTTGCATTTCTATTTAAAAAAACATACAATTTCAAAATAGAAGGAAAAAAATATTTTCTTTTCTTTTTTATTTTCATTTACAATTTTTTTTCCAACAATTTTTTTTTCAAGCTTCTGTTCTATCTTCACTGTTACATGCTCATCTACCATCTCAGTGCACAGCCACCTTCATGCACATAAGCAGCTGCCTTCCTCTGCCGGAAACCCCCCCTCTGCCCAAACACTCAACCGTCAACTTGCCAATATTCAGCTCAACCCCCCCGCCACTGTCTGCTTCATATCATAACTCAACATCTCAACTGTCCACTACAACAGACACTGCAGATTCATACATCACTCCATTGCAGTTGCAACTTCGCTAACCTCACTGTGCAACTAAATCCACCTCCACCACTAAGCCTCTTTCTCCATTCAAACTGTAATTTGCACAACCATCACTGTTCATCACCTCTTCAACTACTTCTCTGTGCAACAAACACATCACAACCCACTTCATGCTTGCATTTAACCACCAGCAATTGTACTTCCTTCATCAATCGCCCATACTGCATTTCCACCATTACAATCGCAACTCCTCTGCCCCTTGCCAAAACCACAAATTCGAGTCATTCTCCACATACAACAACTCATAACATCTCCAAAACCACTGACATACATAACCAATTGCTGCTGCACTTCTTCTCAACCCCACCAGAGAACAACAAACTTCATGATACCAAAAGACATCATCATCAAATAGCAACACAGCCATAAAAACATACTACTGTTTCCATCACTACAACATATTCACTAACCATAACTTGTTGCCATACAAACAATTCTAACTACTGCACATATCCACATACACACTGCTCTTGTATCCACTTCACCACCAGTCTTTGCATCCACCATCCTCTCTGACAGAACTATTCCCAGCCACAGTCAAACAACCATACTTCATTCAACCTCCTGCTACTCAAACACCATCTACTTCAACACCCACCTGCTACTGCTCAACACCAAAACACAGTTCAACGCATCAAACACCATACAGTTCAACCATACTCAAACAGCCCTCGCTACTGCTCACAACAAAAAGCCCTTACCTCTGTCATTCCTTATACCATTACCCAAACTCTGTGACATATTTCACATACTGCTAAGATTCATCCCATACCCACTGCTAACATTCACTTCATTCCCTACAAACACCATCATCTACTTACTGTAACAGTACTTCTGCAACCCCCCAGAGAAACCACCTCGTACAACTCTGTTAACATCTGCCAGACTTCACCACAAACCATTGTGCCATCAAACACCATCAAACACACTACAACTGATCAACTACACTGCCCTTCATTGGTCAACTACAAGCTGCCACGACATTCACCTCAACCACTTCATACATTTACTACTGTCAACATCATAACCACCGCCCTTCACCGAACCAAGTCAACCACTCCACCACCCACTACAGTCACATACTGTATACCGCGACCTTCAACTTCACCGCCTCACTCCTCTCGAAGAACTCCTCCAACCCGCATCCCAAAATCATCGCCTCAACCACGCGACCTCCCTGCTCCACCTCTTTAAATAATCCGCCCTCAATTGCCACAGAAAACCACCACTCCAGAACCCATCACAAGCTGCCGTCTCCACTTCCGTGCAAACAATCACCAACTCGAATCACTTCATCACCAGTAACTCGCAAACCGAAGCCTCTATCCGAACTCGAGAATCACTCTGCCTCGACCTGAAAACAAACCACCCAACATCGCGACAGTCGAGACCACAGCAAACCATATTCGATCGCGAAAACCCTCTTCGATGTCGGTTTCGAACTTGGGAATTGAATTCGATATCGAAAGTTGATTTTGGGAAAATTGATTTTAATGAAATTTTGATATAGGCGAATTTACGCAGTAAGAATTTTCTTTTATTTGCTGCTTTACGTATTTGAGCCGGGTTAGAGGTATTGAAGGGCTGACTTAAAAAAGAAAATTCAAAAAAAATTCTTTTAATTTGTTTTCTTTTCTTTAAATTGTTTTGTTTAATTTGTTTGTACTAAAATCCTAAATATAAAAAAAATAGAGTTTTCTTATTATTTTTTTGTTTAATTTGTTTTTAGTTTTTTTTTTTATTCTTTGGAAAAAAATTAAATTTAAAATTTGTTTTATTTTGTTTTAATTTGTTTTAAGTTCCATCCTTATATATATATATAAAAAAACTATATATATTTTGTTTTAAACTTCTTTTCAAGTTACCAAAGTAGAAAATCGCAAAATGAGGGGGTCTGCTTGCTAAAAAATAATAAATTTCTTGCTTATAAAAAAAATCACTGCTAAAAAATAAATTGCTAATAATCTATATGCTCTGGTATCGTGCTTTCATCTTCAGTGTTATTTAAGTGCGTTGTTAGTTGCTTGCATTTGTATTTACTTAAAAAATCCAAAAACAAAAACAAACTTCATTTTAATTACTTGCATTGTAAATTCACATTTAATTTTTGTTTTGCATTCATCCCATCTTATTTTCATTTCTAAAGGCAATACCCAAATTCACATAAGGTGAAGGATTTCATCACCTTTCCTTGTCCCATAAATCGCATTTCATCATAGAATTTTGACTAATAATAAAAGTTAGACATTCGACTTATGCGTGTTGCGAGCTCACTTAGGGCTTAATTGCATCTTGACAATTGTCTTCTTTGAACAATTTTATTTCTTGGTGTCTAGGATACGGCAGAGCAATAACCAGTTATAAAAATTACGGTGATTCGTAAATATTATATTGGTTGTTTCTATGAAGGTACTTAAACCTTCAGTTGCATTGCTACGGTGATTCGTGATGCATCGAAAATCCCTGCTCGTTACCTTGCTAAGAAATATTTTCGTTGGTTTAAGACAAAGTGTGATTATACAATTTTGGGATAGGAGCTACTAAGGGCAGAAAATTGTAATTAAGTCCTTTGCATTCATTTGGTTGCATTAGTTCACGCATATTTAAAAAAATAAAAAAAATCCAAATATATATATATATATATATATATGTATGTATATGTATATGTATATATATATATGTATGTGTATATATATATATGTATGTATATATGTATAATCTTTTCAAAAAAAAAAAGTTTGAAAATTAAAAAACAAAAACAAAAATTAAATTCCCATTTTACATTTTATAAAACAAAACAAGAAAAATTCCTTTTGGTAAATATTTGAGAATTTGAAAATTCAAAAGAAAAAAAATACAAAAACAAAAACATATAAAAAAATTTGAAAAGCCAAAAAAACAAAATAAAAATCAAACTTCTCTTTTGAAAAATAAATTTCACTTGGTAAATATTTTTTCTCCCTTTTAAAAAAAATAAAAATAAATTTTCACTTCCCAAATCTTGTTTCATTCTCTAAATTCAATTCTAACTTCTTTCTCTTCTCGGCTTTCACTTATGCATGGGTACTTGGACTCGTGACACAACAAAAAATCATTGGGATCGCAACTTAACGACTAATCTTTTAACTCGAACAAACGATCCTCCTGAAATGGAGAACAAGAACGCTCCTCGGACTCGTATGGATAGAATCTTTCCCGATAGAGTTTCTATTACATCTTGCATCACGTTACCCGCCCCTATGGGTAACCATTTCGAAATTCACTTAAACCGTATTGTCACACTTCCAAAATTTGGCAATTTTGAACACGATGACCCATACATTTTCTTGACAAAATTCGAACAAGTTTGTGCAATCATGAAACTCCAACAACTATTTGATGATGGAATCAAACTCCGATTAATTCCATTCGCTCTTACGGATTATGCTAAAAATGGTTGTACAGCTTATCGTCAAACTCGATTAAAACTTGGGAAGAATTCGTAAAAGTTTTCTTAAAGAAGTTCCACCCTTTGGAAAAAATGAGTAAAATCCGAAACGAAATTGTATGTTTTCATCAATTCAGATGAGAACCACTGGGAAAATATTTTGAAAGATTCAAAGAGCTTTTGATAAAAGTTCCCCACCATTACTTCGAAAAATGGACGCTTTACCAAATTTTATACGATGGACTCGAAAACAGCTCATGAACCATGCTCGAATCAATGTGCCAAGGCAACTCTCTCGCCCAACATCACGACGATGCTTGGCAATTTCTTAAAAATCTAGCTGAAAAGTCGTCCCAATGGGAACTTTGAACAAAAAATCAATTTGTTCACGATCGAGCGCACACTCGATAAGATCATCTTTGGCTTTGGAAGCTAAAATAGATGCTATGATTAACAAATTCGATAAAATTTTCTCATCAAACCAAATGAATCAAGAGCTTCCCAACCCATGTGTTACAAATGTAATGATCCTAATCATATAGCCGACCAGTGTCCTAATTCTGTCGAACAAATCAATGCTTTCAATCTGTGCAGTTAAAGCGCTCGGCGGATTCGAAGCGGTGGAGGTGCAAAAAGTCATAGCAGGGATACAGCGAGGATGTAGCGGATGGCTCTAAAATAGCATATAAAACTCGTACTTAATGTTTTTACAAATATATAAATGGTAATTAAATGAAAAATTATCATTCAATTGAATTATAATTAATACATAAATAATTTTAAATAAAAAAATATGTGTGAATATACTTTAAATAAACGTAAAACTGTTATATAACATAATTGAATTTAGTAGAATGTTAAAGTATTTTCATTTCTGAAAATATATTAAAAATTAAATCAAATAAATTAGTTTCATAATTTTTATAATGTATAAATGCAATTTTTCAATTCATTTTATTGAAGAAGATATTGCGGAAATAGCAAAATATAGCGGGAGTAACGGGATATAGCGGAAATAGCGGGGATTAAAGAGGAAATGCTATATTTTGGGGCTATATGGAAAAATCATAGCGGTAGAAATCCGCTATGAGATATAGTGGGGTAATAGCGGGGCATTAACTAAACAGCTTTCAATAAAACAAAGAACAACCCGTTTTCTCCAACGTACAATCCTGGTTGGAGAGATCATCCAAACTTTGCGTGGAATCAAAACAATCCCAACACAAAAGAGGTTCTTCCTAATTTTCTAGGATTTCCCAATAATGCTTCAAATCCTCCCTTTCAACCCAATCACTTTCAACCAAATTTTACGGGTCCGTCTCATAATCAACCACAACAATCAAATTTTCAACCAAATTCTTGTCACCCTTCCTAAGATGATAAACATTTAAGTTCACTTGAGAAAACACTTGAAACGTTGGCTAAAGCAACTACTCAAAGCCTCCAGTCAAACAGCAATTTGCAAAATTTGTTAACCTTGTATATGCAAAACACGAGCCAATCGATTGCAAAACTTGAAATGCAAATGAGTCAATTAGCCACATTTGTAAGTGAATGCGAACGAGGTACATTTTCAAGCCAACCTGTTCCAAATCCTAGAAATTAAAACTCAAATTCGAATCAAGCTCATGTGGTTCAAGATAGCAACCTAACCCAACTGAATGTTATCACGGCAATGCATTCCGGTAAAAAAATCGATAATCAAGTCGTTAATCCAAACGATTTACCGAAAACACCTCTCGACATTTCTAAATCAACGAACGAATCTAAACAGAATATGGAGCCAAACATCGAATCGAATGCCAATCAAAATTCTTCTTCTACTCAAGTAGACCTGCCTGCTGAGTATCGTGTTCCATTTCCACATCATCTTCGAACCAAGAAACACTCGGACCAAATGGAAAAGATGTTGGAAATTTTTAAACAAGTGAAAGTTAACATCCCGCTTCTTGATTTCGTTCAATAAGTTCGAACTTATGCTAAATTTCTTAAGGACTTGTGTACCTAAAAGCGACATACTCAAGTGCCTAAAAAGGTCTTCTTAGCGGCCAATTTGAGTGAAGTCTTGTCGCAATCCTTGCCCGTTAAATACAAAGATCTTAACTGCCATACGATTTCACATACAATTAGAGATAAGATGACTAAGAAATGCTCGATAGACTTAGGAGTGAGCGTCAATTTGATTCCATACTCTATATATGAACAATTAGGCTTAGGTGAGCTCAAACCCACAAAGCTCATGCTTCAATTTACTGATCGTTCCATTAAGAAGCCCATGGGAGAAATTGAGGATGTGCTCAATAGAGTAGGGCAATTCATATTCTCCTTTGATTTTATCGTTCTCGAAACATAACCTATGACAAACGCTGAAAGTCAAATTCCATTGATTTTAGGCCGATCATTCTTAGCCACCTCAAATGCCTTAATCAATTGCCGCAACGGTTCGACGAAAATTACTTTTGGAAACATGACTTTGAATCTTAACATTTTCAATCTTGAAAGCAAATTGAATGAACCTCACGACCAAAATGTGGAAGTTAGTGCCATTCACGAAAACTTCGAAAACAAGACGATTGACCTTAACGATGAACGCGAAGCTGAGTACGAAAGATTGTTTCACAAAATCCCCAATGAGATTGAATACACACTCCCCTTTGAATCACTTACAGTTGAGTCCGAATCTCAACCCAATTCTTTGATCGAGCAACTCCCGAAGTTGGACCTCTAGCCCCTTCCCGATCACCTTAAGTACGCATACTTAGGTGATAACGAAGCATTTCCCGTCTTAATTTTTGCGACTCTCTCTCTCTTGATCAAGAAACTTCCTTATTTTCTATTCTGTCCAAAAACAAGGAAGCAGTTGGATGGTCAATCACTGATATAAAGGGAATTAGCCCCGCTCTTGTTCAACATCACATCCACTTAATCGACAATGCCAAGCCTGTTCGTGATGCGCAACGAAAGCTTAATCCAAAAATGAAGGATGTGGTTCGTGATGGAATTCTGTAAATTCTTGATAACGGAATCATTTACCCAATCTTTGATAGTTCATTGGTTAGCCCAATTCACGTTGTACCAAAAAAGTCTAGATTACCAATGTCAAGAATGATTCTAACGAACTTATTCCAACTCAAACTCAAACGGGTTGGCGTGTTTGCATTGACCATCGAAAATTAAATGATGCAGCATGTAAGGATCACTTCCCTCTTCCTTTTATCGACCAAATGCTCAAACATTTAGCTAGTCATGGATTCTATTGCTTTCTTGATGGGTATTCTGGCTATAACCAAATTCTAATTGCTTTAGAAGATCAAGAAAAGACAACTTTCATGTGTCCCTTTGGAACTTTTACGTATTGAAGTATGCCTTTTGGCCTCTGTAATGCTCCTGCTATGCTTCAAGGATGCATGGTCAGCATCTTTTCTGATATGATCGAATGTTTTCTCGAAGTTTTTATGGACGATTTTTCTATCTTTGGGAACTCTTTTTTTTGAGTGCTTGCACCATCTTGAATTAGTTCTTAAACGATGCAAGGATAAACATTTAACACTAAATTGGAAAATGCCACTTTATGGTCACTCAAGGCATAGCCCTTGGACACGTCATTTCAAATAAAGGCATTGAGATAGATAAAGCGAAAATCAATGTCGTTGCGAATCTACTAATTCCCAAATCTCTTAAGAACATTCGCTCTTTTCTAGGCCATGCCGGTTTCTATCGACGCTTTGTGAAAGACTTCACTAAGATTGCTCAACCTCTTACGACTCTTCTTGGAAAAGACGTTCCTTTTGATTTTAACTCTGATTGTGCCTCTGCATTTGAACGTCTCTAAAACGAACTTGTTTCCACTCCTGTAATTTTCTCACCAAATTAGGATCTTCCATTTGAGAAAGTTTGTGAGGCTTCAAACTTTGTAGTTGGTGCTATCTTAGGACAATGCATCAAAAAGATCCTTCACTCTATCTACTATGCTAGTATGACTTTGAACGATGCTCAACTTAATTACACAACCACTGAAAAAGAACTTCTAGCGGTAGTTTTTGCTCTCGAAAAATTCCAACAATACTTGATAGGGTCACACATTACTGTTTGCACAAACCATTCCACCTTTTGATATCTTTTCACTAAAAAGGATGCTAAGTCTCGCTTAATTCGTTGGATCCATTTACTGCAAGAATTTGATCTTACAATCAAGGACAAAAAAGGATCCGACAATGTCGTAGCCATCATTTGTCTCGTCTTCCCAATGCACCATCGCCTTTACCAATCAATGAAAACTTTCTTGACGAACAACTTCTTTCTATTTGTGTCGATCCGTGGTATGCCGACATTGTGAACTATCTAGTCACTAAAGAAACTCCTTCATCTTGGTCCAAACAGAACAAATGCAAATTCGTGTCCTAAGTGAAATATTTCTATTGGGACGATCCATAATTGTTCAAATATTGTCCAGACCAAATCATTCGATGTTACATCCCGAATAATGAAATAAGGAGTGTTCTCTCGTTTTGTCACGATCAAGCATGCGGTGGACATTTCGGTCCTCGAAAAACTGCGGAAAAGGTGCTTCAGTGTGGTTTCTATTGACCCACTCTTTTCAAAGACTCGTTCTAATTTTGCAAGACTTGCGATCGTTGCCAAATGCTTGGAAGAATTTCACGACGAAATATGATGCCTCAAAACCCCATTCTAATCAAAATCTTTGATGTTTGGAGTATCGACTTTACGGGACCTTTCCCAATCTTTTGGAAATTTGTACATACTTCTTGCTATTGTTACGCCTCAAAATGCTTTGAAGCTTTTCCGTGCAAAAAACAACGACCATAGAATTGTAGAGAAATTCCTTAAAGAAAACATCTTTTTGAGGTTCGGCACACCTCACACAATAATCAAGGATAACGAAACCCATTTTTGCAATCGCTCTTTTGAAATATTGATGAACAAATACTTGATAACCCACAAGTTATCCTCTCCGTATCATCCTCAAACTTATGGCCAAGTTGAACTTTCAAATCGTCAAATAAAAAAAATCTTAGAGAAAACTGTTAATAAATATCGTAAAGATTAGTCTCAGAAATTGACCGACGCGCTTTGGGCTTGCCGTACTGCTTTTAAAACTAACCTTGGTATGTCCCCATTTCGTCTAGTTTACGGAAAAGCTTACCATTTACCTGTTGAAAACGAACACAAAGCGTTGTGGGCAATAAAGAACTTAAATTTTGATCTCGAGAAAGCCGGTGAAAACAGAAAATAGCAAAATAATGAACTAGAAGAGATTAGGAACAACGCAAATGAGAAAATTTACAAAGAAAGAACAAAAGTTTTTCATGACAAGTCAATCCTAAGAAAAACATTTTCACCAAATCAGAAAGTTCTTTTATATGACCCTCTTCACTTATTCCCTAGGAAACTAAAATTAAGATGGACCGGACCATTTGTGGTATGAACTGTTTTTCCACATGGTGCCATAGAAATATAAAACCTAAAGGATGGATCGATTTTCAAAGTCAACGGTCATCGTTTGAAACCTTTCTTGGAAATTCCAAGTAACCAAGAGGAGGAGCTTATGATTCTTCATGAGATATGCTATGTCTAGTAAGAAATGTTAACCCTGTTTTGTAAATATGTACAAGTTTACCTCGTTACACTCATTATATCATGCACTGACTATGGGGACACAGTCAAATTCAAGTATAGGGGGAGTCTCATCTTCATTTTTGATTTTTCATGGTCTAGATTTTTCATCATGGTTTATTTTTGGCATTTTCTTTCCAAAACTAAAGTTTCTAAAAAAACCAAAAAATAATAATTTCCTTTTAGCATTTTGATTTATTTTTGAAGAAACACTATAGGATAAGTATAAGTTTTGGTAATTAAATTGAAATTTTTGAAAATTTATCTATCTTAACAAAAATAAAAATAAAGTTTGATTACAAGTAATGATGATTTAACTTGTATATAGAAAGGTTCATGGGTGATAATTAAGAAGTATGTCCTAATTGAAATCTTTGTTTAATAAGTGGTTGATTTAAAGTAAAGGCGATAACATTTTAAATCTTTTACCTTAACTAATGCCAAGTGATATTGTAAAAAATATCTCTTCATAAAAAAACAAAATAATAATAATTTTTTGTATATGTATATATTTTATTAACACCTAGAGTCATGTTTTCACACGTAAGTGTGTACACTCGCCATACTCTGTACCCTTCTAACGTAAGCTTGGAAGGCATTGCATGATCGGTATATCTGGCCTCAGTTTATCTGATTTAGGTGTATGTATATAAAAAAATTCTTTCCTTAATAATGCCTACAGTTGATAGCTGTTCACACTTGTGTGTTCACTCGCCACGCTCTGTATTCCCCTAACGTAAGCCCGAAAGGCAGTGTAGGGGTAATATATCTGGCCTCGGTTTTCTGAGTTAGGCATATGTAAATATTGTTAATATCAATAAAAATTTCAAATAAAGAGTGAGTAAGCAATTGAAATCCAAGCACTATTTTCACTTATGTGATTTGACTTGTTATTCAAAAGAAATGAAAATACCACTTTGAAAAACTTGGATATTGAATGAAGGATCTGTTTCATAGTTACACCATGTTATCAACCGAAACAACTAGCCAAACTGGAGTCTAATTATGATGATTACTTAATTTTTGTTTGAAGTTTGACTAGTAAAAGGACTTAAATTCATGATAATGACTAGAACTTATATTTAACTTATTTATGTCAATTTGAAAGTAAAATATTCATTTGTAAATATTTTCAAAAAAAACTTGCATCCATCTCTTTGTCAATAAATCTTGCATTTAGGAATTTTCATTTTGTAAATATTTTCATGTTGCATTTGAATTTTATGGGTAGTATCCACCGAAAACCCTCACGAGGCAACAATCGTCCCCTTAGTGATACCTAGAGATTTAACGGCTTGCTCAATGCAATCGTGTTTCCTACAAAAACGGATTTATCTTAGTTTTTCTTTATTCAAGAACGAATAAAAAGATAAGTGCGGGGGCATTTGATATGCACGTAAATGTGCATATTTTTACATCCATATTTAATCTATTTTTATTTAAATAAATGTCATAATAAAATTTCAAATGTGCTTTCAAGTCATCATTCATACATCAATGTGAGGGTAAAATAGTAATTTTGTGCATGAATTAATTTTGAGAATATTTATTTGCACATTTTCTTTTTAATTATAGGAATTTTGGAGGGAAACTTGAAGATGTTTTCATGAAGATATGCATGCATAAGGATGGAAACTAAGGAATGAAGATGGAATAATTCAAACCATGCATCATGGAGGATCCCACCTACCCACTTATCTAAACCTACAATTAGAAGCTAATGGACAAGTTAGTGGAGGTTAAGTTCCATGCATACTTGATGATGGACTAATCAGAGATTAATGATTACTTGGTGGTCACGCTTCCTAAAGAGTATTTTGGTAAGCCCCCTAAAAATTGGATTAGGGTTTTGTGCATGTATAAATAGCCCTCTTATGTACATGTAAAGGATCTTCTTCTTCTTCTAATTACTTAGGAAATGAGAATGCAAGTTTTAGTTTCAAAGTCATAAGAAATAAAAATGGCTTCCTAAGCCTCTTGTTTTTTTTCCTTCTACTTTGTTCTTATTTTATTTTCTTATTCATTTTTATTTACATGCTCTTTCATTTCATGTTAGTAGCGCCTTAGTTTTAATTTTATGCAACTAGTTTAGATCTTCTTTTATTCTAATTAGCTCTTACCTTCTTTGCTTTTATTTAAATATTGAAATATACATGTGTTGATTTGATAACATAAATGAGTAGCTAAACACCTTCAATTTAAGGGCAATGAAGCTCTATAATTATGTATATTCAACATAATTTGTGATTTATGGTCTCATTTGTGCTTTATGAAAATAAATGTTGATGTAAGTTTATAAAATAGAATTTGATAGCCTATATTGTAATTATACGTGGGCTATGCTTATTCCACATAAACACGAATTACACCATCATTTTACTAATTGACTTTTGATTTTGAAATTAAAGTAAAAACAAAATCTGATGATCTATGTTACCAAATACAATAGTAATTACATCATACTTAAATTATCTTTTGCTTTGACTTCATTTTCATGAAAATTGATAAATGGTTTTATGTGTTGTAGTATAGTTTGATGGTTTAAGTTATATTAATCAATAACATAAATAAACCATAGTTATGATAAATACATCACTAATTCAACTTAATATCAAAAATAGAGATCATAGATTATTTATTTGTTGAGCTACAAATATATGAGAGTGGATTTTCCTCTAAATTGTTTTTCTAATCTCATATTTTCCATCACTTTTTGTTCTATCTTTTTGTTTACATTTTTTCTTCGCTAATCAAAACTTCAAATCTTGGTTTAATTTGATTGAATAATAAAATTTAAAATCTAAACAATTCCTTGTGGATCGATACGTATTCGCCACGTACTAATATTGCATGCCGTGCTCTTATGGTAAATTTTTATTTAAAAATTTCAGCTATTTTCTAAACTAATAGAAAAATAGTCGTCAAACAAATGTCAAACAGGCCACCGTAATTACCCAACTCGGCGAGGAGAAAGCATGATTGGACAAGGAGAAAGAAGATGCTATAGGTGGTAAACTGGCGGTGATCGATCATTTCATCATGTGATCAGAGCTTTCGGAGCTTAGAGCAAAGTATGATGAGGCAATAGGCCAAATGGATGCTAACGTACTTCACCTCTACACTTGCAATGTGATGAACATAGGTAGCCTAAAATGGCTTGGAAATGATTATCCCTAGACTCCCACCATGGTTTAGGAGGAAGTGATAGTAAGTTCGAAGAAGGCCAGGGATATGCACTTCGAGGAGGAATTAATGGTTGCCTACCTTATCTTTGAAGACATAGACTTTCTGGCAGTCGGTAGACAAATTTTTCGAGAAGATAAAGAGAAGGATGTTGCTATTGCCGCTACCAAGGCTCTTGCTGGCCTAAGTTCTGCGGGTCAACGTGAAACACTTATTCCAACTTCCTAAGAGCAAACGACAACCGTTCCAGCATCCACAACTATTATTTCTGTAGATGCTCACGTTCATCTATCATCTAAAGCCATAGGTGAGCCATACCTTTCTCACGCTATCATGTGACCCTCCGAGATGGGGGCTGGTGGAGGAGACTTCGAAGTTGTAGTTCGTAACCAAACTCAAACTCCTTGATTAGGTATTTCCCTCATCTCTCTAGTGTTCCAGGCGCTTCGATTCACTCCTGAATCTTTCACTAAACTATACAACCGTGTTTCCTAAATTATGGGTCATCCGACTCTCCCTTCACTGCCCCCAGCTACTCAGAGCTTAGGAGCCACCGCTCTCTTCACTGCTTCCACCACCATCTTTGTAGTTGCTTCTCGCATATTTCTATCTCCAACTCCGGGACTGGAAACTATTCTAAGCAGATGGAAGCGCTGCAAAATTTGGAGGACGTCTCTGTATCTATGGACGAAGAGGTAGCATTACTGGTGAATCAGCGCTAACAAACAAGATAATGATGGCAGAGAGGGTGGAAGAGGAAAAGAAAGGGCGTCAATTAAAAAAGGAAAAGTTGAAGGCGAAGCGGAAGACTTCAACCACTATCAAGCTACGGATGTCAAAGGAGGGGAAAACAGCTACTGGAGGATCTGAAGGGTTTAGCCCCGCTATAAAAGGAGAGATTGGTAAGGATAACAGGAAGAAGATCTCGATCCGCCTAAACAAAGGCAGCAAAGGCGGGAATAAGTGATGGTGCACTCGAGCGTTGTTGGAATGGAGTTTCGGTGGCCATTTTTATGTATCTTTTGTGTTTGAGTCTGTACAAGTATAGAGTTTATACTTAGTACCTTGATGTGTTAGTAGATTCTATATTTTGCTTTTTGGTGTTCTAAACAGGCCGATATCGTGCAGGTACGGCCCCCTATTTTCTTTTGTGCATAAAATGATGTTACTAATGAAAGATTAGCGTTTCCATTGTAATCTCCCTTATTTGCTTTTCTTATACTTTATGTACTATGCATGTTTATATACCATTATATGTGTACATGATATGATCACATGTCTTGCAGTTTCCATATTATATACTCCAATAATGTGTGATGTAATGTGTGTATTTATTGCAATTATGTGCATGTAAATGGTGTAAGTAGTGTAATTTGTAATTGTACAGCATACTACTTTACTTAACTCTATTATTACTGCCAAAAATCTTCATTCGGTGTAATAGAACTATGGAGTGATTTGACCTATCTGGACAAAGTATTGGTGCGCATGTAGCCCCCACTCCACAGGGCTCATTGCTCTGAACGCTTGTTCAAAACACTTGATATGAGACCAGATACTCTGGGAGACTTTCCGACCACCCCTTGTCAAAGTTATATTGCAACTCCTATCTCCGAAAACTTGTGGTTTGGATGCTTGATTTCGAGCATTTTTTCACTTTGATTATGATCGAGTCTCTCCAAGGTTTATATTGAGATTCTGTACGCACGTCAGTTTCTTTTTTTGGAAACTACAAACAGCTCCATCCCTTGGATTTTCTTGCAGTGTCGAGTTTTGGAAGGTGTACGTTGATTAACCAACCAATTTGGCAATTTGGAATCCTTTAGCATTATTAGGGCAGCGGTCGTACTCGAAGGATAGAGATCAAATTTCATCGTCGATCCTATTAAATCTCCATGGTATTGTCGGGGCAGTGCTAGAATCTTAGGACGCATGGATTGATTCCTACCAACCTTGCAACAGGTGATTTTCACAACGTTCCCGGGACGATGTCGGCACTTAAGAAATTTTGACAAGTTTTCGACGTTACTAGAGTAACTTCGATCACTTAAATGCAAAGGGGTTTCCCAGCATTGCTGGGGCAGTGCTGGAACTTAGAGAATTGGGATTGGTTTTCCCATCGATTTGGTGGTTCTGGAGTCAATACTTCTTATCCGGAGAGTGAGAAGCATTTTTCCAATTATGTATATGTATCGCTTTCGAGAATGCAGTTTCACCTATTGAAGTAGCAATACGCAGCCTATTGAATGGAGTATGGGGGTGTTGCATACTTGAATGCGGTTCCATTGGTTCAAGTAGATTTATGCGGCTTATAGACTAGCGCATGAGGGAGTGCTTACTTGGACGTGGTTCCATTAGTCCAAGAAGAAACACATGGCTAATGGGATGCACGCAAGGAGGTATTACATACTTGAACACTCCATCAGTTCATGTAGGGAAGCGTGACTTATTGGATGCACGCAAGGTGTATTACGTACTTAAACACGGTTCTATCGGTTCAAGCAACGGCATGCAGCTTATCGGTGGCACAAAAGGAGATGGGTCTTCCTGATGTTGTCGAATCAATGCTAGTTCTCAAAAGGCGTGAATCAATTTTTCCTATCAATCTGGCAGTTTGAGACGATTATCCCCGTCGACTCGGCGGTTTGCTTACACGTTTCCATTGGTTTAATAAGTAAGGTATATTATTAATAAAAGGAAAAGTGGGCCATGCCTATTTACAATGTCCTTAGTGTCCCAGGATGGCTTATTTGCGAAAATAGAAAATACATAAACATGCATTAAATATAGTAGTGCCACAGCAAGTCACTGTTTCAAGCACGGAGAGTCAGAATTCCATCGAGCAACGTTAGCTTGACTGTTCTGTCTCCAAGTTTCTGCTTGATCATGTAGGGTCCTTTCCGATTTGGGCCAAGTACTCTTATACTTGGAAAGATCCATTTCAGATGATACCGCCCACTTTGAAGTACGCTTTTGAACCTAGGTGTTGAAAGTTAGGCCACTCTTTTTCGATGAGCAATGGTTCTATGCTTAGCTTTCTCCCTCTTCTCAACGATCTGATCAAGTGATTCTAGCAATAGTTGCTCGTTTTCTCTTTTATTGAAATGTCTTCTATGATGAGAGGGGACTTCTAGTTCCACTGGTATCATAGCTTTTGAACCATAAGCTAAAGCGAAGGAGGAGTATCCAGTCACAGATTTGTGTGTCGTACTGTAAGCCCATACTGCAAGCAAAAGTTCATCAACCCAGTTCCCTTTAGCCTTTGTCAGTCGTTCCTTTATGGTGAATTTGATGATTTTGTTCACTGCCTTCACTTTCCTGTTTTCCTGTGGGTATGCTACCGCGAAAAAGCTCTTCTTAATCCGGCAATGCTTGTAGAAATCTTTGAATTCAGTACTCTCGAACTAAGTTTCATTATCCGTGATGATTTTCTATGGTACTCCAAACCTATAGATAATCTTTTTACTTACAAAATTAATTACCTTTTTAGTAGTTATCATGGCAAGAGGTTTTGTGTTAGCACACTTTGTAAAGTAATCGGGGGCAATGATGGTGTATTTAGCTCTTCCATTTGTTATTGGTAACATACAATGTAACGACCCACTATTTTGCACCATTCAAATTCGACAATAAATTAAAACATGTCAAACTTGAATACTTTAAAATAATAGATTGTAATAAAAATTGGAGCAAATGAAATCAAATCACATAATCGCAGACATAGAAATCAAAATACTCGAAGCGGAAATAAAATACCACAGTGTTTCATGATGCCACTATCAACATAGTCTCAAAATAAGTACAAATTACATAGTCTTAAAACCAATACTGTTTGAAACAACCATAGAAAATCCCAAATTCATTTGTCTCAATTACATAGGCTAGGATAAAAGACTGAACAGAAAATAGATAGCAGCTCGATAAAGATGATATCCAGCAGCCCTAGCTCCAGGAATGAAGTCCAAATTGATATTCAAGCCGACCCGAGCATAAAATAAGAATAAACACTCGAGTCAGGACCTACATACTTATACAATGTAAACCAACTCAAGTGAACTGTAATATAAAGTACAAGTAACTTAAAGGATGCTTGGGACCGTCCATCCTCTAAGGATCCATTAAACTATTTATTATGTAGTAATATTTCGCTATTTTAATAGTGTCTATTAGTAAAATAAACTTACTTTTAAATAGCGTTAAGGGGTTACCCATATAGCCCTTAACACGTAATAGTCACAGTAGTCCATCCAGTATCAGCGCATCTATAGATTGGGAGACTACCCTAAATACTCCATGGGCTACGGGAGAAAACCAAACTCGTACAAGGCACGCTAAGGTAGGTGACACGACACAACTAGGCAATGCCAGGGTAGATATACCAATTACGCTTCCGCACTGGTGGTAATGCGTAGCTGCAACTACCGCCCACCTCGAACAACACTCCCAAAATCAAAGGTGTGCACCAAACAATCACAAAGTAAAAGAATGGCATACGAAGAAGTGTGTCTGATCAAAGGTGCTACCTCATTAGTCCATCAATTGCTTCTGTTTTAGCCACTTTATGCCAACTCACGGGAGTCGGGTCCACGTACATACCTCAACAGAACGTCGTCACCATCCTACTTCATTCTGGAATCACCACCGCGTGCACGGTTATTAAAGTGGTTTTAGGTATCGAAAGAGAGTATGCCCATATCTGATCCCGGTCTCTTCAACAACCAACGTTATTATTACCCGTGGTTATGAATTTCAAAAATAGTTTATATTTCAATCAAAATACTTCATTTTAAACTATCTAAATGTGAAGTTGTTATACTTACAAATCAAATATTCAATTCCCAAAAGTTTATCCTTTTCTGAGTTCATTTGTTCAGTTAAAAACTACAAAACATTTAAATTTCAATTTTTCACAGCACTTAGAAATTTTTAGCCTTTAGTTCATTTGCATCAACTACAGCACTTGCTAAGTGTTGTAATATCCTTTACAACAGATTTTAAGTTAGCTTCAGAAATGATAGCATTTTTGAAGTGTTGTTAATTCAATATTCAGATTTCAATACAATTTCCGCAACAAGTAAACTTCAATTTAAACCAATTCAACTTATAAAAATCATATTTTTCTACTCGAAAATGTTCGTTTAAATACCCTTTAACTTATGATTTTTATAAAGTAAAATTTCAAAATAAATATCAAATTTTCAAAGCTTCACTTATTAAAGTCAATTTTCTATTCCTTTACATTTACTTTACCCTTATATTTAATTTACCATTTTGTACATTAAACTACATTTCCATTTTATTTTCTTAACTTAACTTTTATTTTAAACCAAATTTCATATTTCCTAGTCAAGTTATATCTCAAGTTACACTTTTAACATACATTTGTCTAACCATTTAATTCATAGAAAACTCAATAACGCTTTATTACTTTACTTTAAATTCAAATTTATATCAAACTATCATATTTTATTTAACTTAAACTCCATTTTTAAACAAAATCACAAATTTCAAAATAAATTTATACTTCAATTTCCACTTAACCATTCATTTTTTTACATATTTAATTTGTAGAAAATCACTAACCCTTTTTAAACATCATTTTTAATTCAATTTAAATCAAAATATTATAATATACAATTTAAAATACTCAAAATTTCCAGAAAAATATATATAAAATAACCACGGGTCTGTATAATATTTTCTAACCTATGTCAAGTGATACGGATACTATATCATTTCAATCCGTAATTTACGAAGGAAAATCTGGGTTCTATCATTTCAAACCCGCAATCCCAAGTTGAACAAAAATAAAAATCGATCAGGCCTATCATTTCAGCCCATAATGATTTTTCCTTATTCTAAAGTCCATTCAGGTATGTATTATTTCAACCTATAGTGATTCTATTCTACAGGGAACTTGAAGTGTAATAAATAGAAATAAATAAACAGTATAACAACATATAACATAGCGGATGATGTGACAAGTTTATAACAGGGTTTAACATCATAAAATTCATATCACAGGCAGGTATAACATGATATAACAATTCTACAAATTCACTTGCTATCAATTTACAATTCTAAAAGTATGAATGTCAAGCGTGAATACTCACCTCTTTGACGCTAGAGATTGATTCAAAATAACAATATCCACACACCGAAGAGTGCAAGAAGGCACGATAAGATTTTAGAGGAGGCGACAACCAGATTTAAATCTTGAAACAAAAATAAATCAAATCTAAGTATAAGCTAATTCACATAAGAATACAACAATTTGAATAAAGCAAAGATGGATAAACAAGAGGAATAAAATGACTTGAAAATTTTAAATTTCCCTTTAACTTATGATTTTTATAAAGTAAAATTTCACAAATAAATATCAAATTTTCAATACTTCACTTATTAAAGTCAATTTTCTATTCCTTTGCATTTACTTTACACTTAAATTTAATTTACCATTTCACACATTAAACCACATTTCCATTTTATTTTCTTAACTTAACTTTTATTTTAAACCAAATTTCATATTTCCAAGTCAAGTTATATCTCAAATTACACTTTTAACATACATTTATCTAACCATTTACTTCATAGACATTTGCTCCAATTTTTATTACAATCTATTGTTTTGAACTATTCAAGTTTGACATGTTTTAATTTATTGTTGAATTTGAATGGTGCAAAATAGTGGGTCGTTACATACAGGTTAGATCGATTCCCCAGAATGAAAATGGCCATTGGCTGACCATTTGCATTTGTTTCGTAGATGGGGTTCATGGAATCTTCGCAAATCTTTGGCATCGATTACATCATCTGGAATAGTTTGTTGCATCTTAGTTTATTGTTGGCCAGAAGTATCTGCAGTGAATATCCTTTTTTGCTAATATCTGCCCCCTGTTGTGGTCATCACAACTGCCTTCATGAATTTCCATAAGAATTTTCTTGGCTTCATTCTTGGTCACACACCTGAGTAAGGGAGCGGAGAACCCTCTCCGATACAGTACTCCATCTTGCATTACGAATCGTGGTGCCTTCCAAAGGAGCTTCTTTCGTTTGTCTGGTCCCTTGGGAGTATTCCTCTGAGTAGGTAATTCTTGATTGGTGTCATCGATGACCTCTCCTTCCACTGTAATCAGTCCTAGTAGCGTGCATCCTTGGAACTGTTAGCTTTGTCAAGTGATCGGCCTTCACATTCTTCTCCCTGAGAATATGAGTTATCGTGTAATGTTCGATATCATTAAGCAACTCCCACACCTTTGACAAGTAAGGGGCGAGGTTCGCACCTTTAGCCTGATACTCCAATTTCACTTGACAGACGACTAATTGAGAGTCGTTATATATACAAAGAATTGTAATTTCGATTTCCTTCACAATCTTTAGCCCTAATATCAATGCGTTGTAATCTGCCTCGTTGTTGGTAGCAAGTTATCCTAACCTTAGAGCATAACAGATCGATCGTTGTTCTATAGTTTCAAGCACAAATCCTGCTCCTGAGAAGAATTAGTTTGATGCACCATCGATAAACAATTTTCATTATGATGCTACAACCACCGTGTCCTCCTCCTCGTCATCCTAAATTGTGAACCCAACAATGAAGTCTGCCAAAGCATGTTTGTCAATCGCTCTTTAAGGATGATAAGTCACATCGTACTGGCTTAACTCAATATTCCATTTCAGAAGTCCTCTTGAAGTCTTTGGTCGATAAAGAACCTGTTTCAATGGTCGATCCATCAAACCCCTTGATGGGATGAGCTTAGAAATATGGTCGCAACTTCCATGATGCTATCGACAAGCAGTGCACTAAATTTTCTAACTTTGGGTAGTTTCGTTCAGCTCTGGTGAACTATTTGCTAATGTAGTTGACATGTTGTTGATCCTAACCTCCTTACGCACAAGTGTTGCACTTAGCGCATGATCTGTCACTACCAAGTAGATGAATAGATCTTCCTCGTCTACCAGTTTAGACAGGACCGACGGTATCTCCATGTGTTGAAGTAATTCCCCAAATTCTGTCTGGTAGTTTTTATCTTATTTGAAGTCCTTCTTACCCTTCTTCAATGCGTCGAAGAATGGTATACACTTATTTATGGCTTTGGATATGAAGCGACTCGATGCTACAATCTTCTCGTTTAGATTCTACAACTCCTTTTCGATGGGGCTCTAACATTCTATAATGCGGCGATCAATTTTGGATTGGCCTTACATGTCCTTCACGTTTACTATAAACCCGAGAAATTTTCCTGACGAAACACCGAATGAGCATTTCAAGGGGTTCGATTTCATTCCATACTTCTGAAGGATTTCAGACATTTTCGAGAGATTATCCAAATGGTTTCCAGATACTCGTGATTTCACAAGCATATCATCAAAAAACCTGCATTATCCATCCTGTCTAATTTTTAAACATTGCATTCGCTAATCTTTGGTAAGTAGCACCGGCATTCTTTGAGCCGAACGGCATCATGCGATAACAATATAGTCCCAAGTTGATAATGAAACTAGTGTTTTCCTGTTCAGGCTCATGGGTCAAAATTTGATTGTATCCTAAATAGCATCAATAAATAAGAGTAGCTCATGTTCCACAGTTCTGTCAAGTAGCTGGTCGATTCTAGGTAGTGGAAAGTTATCCTTCGGGCAAGCTTTGTTCAAGTTCGAGTAGTAGACACAAGTCCGCCACTTTCCATTCGATTTCTTGACAGGTACAGGATTTGATACCCATTTAGGATATGTTGTGTCAAGGATAAAGCTGTTGGCCAATAGCTTTTCCACTTCTTCCTTCAATGCAGCGAATCGCTCTGGAGCCGGACTTCATCTCTTATGCCTTACTAGTGTGACTTTGGGGTCAATATTATGTGTGTGACATGCTATCTCCTGCGATATCCCACATATATAGAAATGTGTCCAAGCTAACACATCCAGATTGGCACGAAGAAATTTTATCGGTTCGTTTTGCATCTTGATTCCAAGTTATGAACCGATCTTCAAGACCCAAGTTGGGTTGTCCATGTCGACAGGGACAGAAGCCGTAAACTCTACCAGTGCTGCCCGTTCATCCCCTACACTCTTCTTCCTAGAGTTCATAGTCTTATCGAAGAGACTATGGTCTTGAGTAGGGGACATTTTGTAATTGCTATGCTTGCAGGTCACAAATATGGAGAGTCTTCTCCACGTTCTTCCTCTTCTTACATTGTCTGGCTTCATGCAATTCGATGATGCAACATTTTGTTACCGCTCTTTGGTCACCTCTTACCACTCCAACCTCATTTTCCTTCAGGTACTTCATTGTAAGGTACTATGGTGCCAAATGTATTCTGAAATCAATAAGGGCTGGTCGGCCTAAGGAAGCATTATAAGTTGAGGATTCATCGATTATCATGAAGGTTTGAATAAGAACTACCCTTCGTTCTCCTTCTCCAAGTTCTACAAGTAAATCAATCATCCCAACTGGTTGTTTTGGCTCATTCATAAATCCTTGAATCTTCGTCCTACAAGTAGTCACATCTTTCATTCTGATCTTCATCTGAACGAACATTTGTCAAAAAAGGATGTTAACCAAGCTTCCACTATCAACCAACACCCTACGCACAATTATCGGCCCGATTCCAATTGTTACCACCATTGGATTGAGAGTTGGTGCCTCTATACCTTCAGTGTCCTAATTTTAGACTACGATATCATCAGTTATCAACATCAAATGTTTGGTCGGGGCTTCATCTTCAATGGCATAACATGTTTTCCTTAGGAGAGTGCTTCAAAGAACTAGCATATCGCCCCATCTCACCCCAACTCTTTTGCACCGGGTGAGGACCTCTAGTGATGGTACTTATGACAAGTCTTTGATTAGTCCAACGAGTTCCTTCTCCATTGGACCCGGCCTGATTTCCTTAATTGTTCGGAACATGGGGTCTAGTAGGTTCGTCAGAACTTTGTGGTTTCCTAACGTACTATTGGAGCCTATTGTTCCTTATTAGTTCCTCAATTAAGTCCTTCAGATGCTGATATTCATTTTTGTTATGCCCGTGAGTCTCATGAAAGCGACAAAACATCCCTGGTTTCTTTTGTTGTTTAGACACCTCCCGCTTGGGCGGTTTGTTGTATCACTTAGTTTTCTGAGTAGTAAGGTAGATGTTTTCTAAGTTATCGTTCAACAGCGTATAATCCTTAGTTTGAGATTCCGTAGACTTTTCCCATTCCCATTGCATCTGCCAGAGTTTTGATTTCTTTTCTTTTTATTCGAATTCTTTCCATTTGTAGTCCCAAAACTATTTCCATCCTACTTAACCGCGACAGTGCTTTGAAGCCATTTCCTTTGATTTCTCATCGATAAATTTGCCTTCGACCGTTCTTGCCTTTTATAGTCTTAGAAATTGGTTTGACTTTCGGTGGAACTCCTCTATGGTAGTGAGTTGTTTCATTTTAATCCATCTAGCAAAATCCATGTCCGAGTAAATGACTCAAACCAAAGCCATAAAAATCAAATCCTCCTTTGGATTGCTTACCTTAGTGATTGCGATGTTGAACTGATTCATGAAAGATTTCAGGGACTCATTGGGTCCCTGGAAAAAGCTAGATAAGGACATTAAGTCTTTTGGTCATGTAGTATGGAGTCTAAATTATTCTAGAAACCTCTTTGCTAATTCATTAATGGTGGAAATGGATCTCGTGCAAGTCTAGTATACCAGATGGAAGCAACTCCTTCCAAGAAGTTAGGAAAACTTCTACAACGGACAACATCCGTAGCCCTAGCATCATCCCTATGCCACTCATATTTCAAGTGTTGTTTAGGGTCTGTCATTCCATTATTCATCGACATAGTCAGCATAGTGAATTTCTTAGGATATTCCTCCCTTAGAACATTTTTTCAGTGAATGGAGTTTGGCTTGGCGTGGAACCCCAGTCTTCATTCTTTCTTCCTTTACTCTCGTCCAATAACCATTTGACCATGTTAGTAATGTACTCCTTGCTAGCATGGTGTTCTATAGGTCGGCTGTCGGGGGCTACACCGAGTGTTTGACTCCGCAAATTGGTTTGGTTTGACAGTTGAAGCCTAGGTTCTCCATTCTTCAGAGAATCATTTCTGTAGGGTTTCGTTGCTGCACGGTTAGTCTTATTGGGGCATTTTGAACTTCATTTCCAACGTTTTTCCTATTTACATTATCGTTTAGCCACAATCTATCATCATCAAGTTACATGCCATCTTCAAAGTCAAAAACAAGCATAGTGTTGTTCACTTGACGAGTGTTCACTTCTAGATTTGGATTTGCAGCAGGCTGCTTTCTAGTTGGAGGAGTACTTCCATTGCCTTCTATTATGATTCCTACAGCTCCACCAATAACCTGCTTCTGCTTTTGTTTATATTTTCTCTTGTTCAAGCCCAAAACAGAGGAATTCTCTTGTTCCATTATAGCTGCGGTTTCTTGTTTAGCTCTCAGAGTACTCGGTGGCTGTAGCACTAGAAAAGCATCGATTTTATCCATGAGAGCCTTTTGAATGTCGGCTATTTTCTTGTTAAGTTCGTTAATCATATGGTTAAGCGCTCCTTTAGTCATAACATCCTATTGAGTGGAAGCATCATGCTAGATTTCAAGCATTAACCTCAGTTCAATGATTGTTAGCATTGTTTACTTCAATTTGTTGGAGGTTTACGTCATCACCACCAATAGTTGCTTGTGTAGATATTCCAAAAGCGGTTTTCTATTTTCTAAGTGCCATTGATCCTTAATGGAAAGCCTATGAATCTTCAAAGCAAATTCCATAGATCTAGTAGGTAGTAGTGATAATAAAAGAAAATAAACAGAAATAATAAATAGAGGCATGCGATTTTATAGTGGATCGGTAATCTTTGGCCCACATCCACTTTATAGCCTTGTTGCTTACTAGTTTGATTGAGATTACGATGGATTCGAGAGAAAACAAGTCACAAGTGCATGGGTTAAACTGATTCCAAGTCTTAAAACTGCCTAAAGTAGCCGCCTTAGTGACTATTGCGTAGAGGAAAGAGTTGAGAAGAGATGGAGCTTCTGTGTAGTGATGGTAGAAACTAGAATTATCATGGTTGCTCTGTGGTTTGTATTTATAGGATTAGTAACCTTATTGGGTCAAAAGCTTGTTGTTAACTAAGTCCAGAATTTAGCCCACACTTATACCGAGAAAACCATAAGCATACGAGCTAAAACCTTATCTCGGTATCGAGTTGAGTGCTAAGTCATCTTTTATTTAGGCCATACTCTTCTATTTCTTGAAAGAGATGTCTCAACTTCCTTTCCATTATTTTCAACTTGATTCTAGTGATCTGTTTGATTGTACTTTTGCTGTCCTAACTTGTTCGGTATCATCTCATCAATTTTGTGATTGACTGTGCTAACCTTGAAGAATACACTTGATATAAACACAAGGAAGTATTATAAGTGTAATTTTAAGTTTTGATGGAGTTTGGGGTGAGATCCTTAACTCAACTCCAAGTAAGAGCCCTTAAATTGGTATTGAGTTTAATTCGTAGTCCCAAACAGTGCCAAACTGCTCCAAGCCTCTTCTCTGCCTTTTCTAAGCGTACTTCCAAATTTCAAGCCGTTCCATCTCTGTTTCAACATTCTAACTTCTTTTGACTTTTGCTTGGATAAAAAATCATTTAACATATTAATATTATGGTTGAAAGAATTAACATTTAATGCTAGTTTATGGAGTATAAACTTCGCGCTTAAGATTTATTAGGTGCAAATATATATTATTTCTATTAGCGCAATAAACATATAATTATAGCATATAAATCAGTAGTTAATTTAGCAGCAGTTTAAGTATTTTATTTCATTCTTTTTACTAGCATTTATTAACTATTACTGGAGTATTTTAAAGATGGTTTGAGGTCTTTATGAATTTATAAGAATTAATTATGGATTTTCAAAGAAAAGATTTTTATGATAAAACATTTTCTTTTCCAAGTTTTATAGATTTTACAGACTTGTTATTATAAAGTAATACTTTGGATAAATGTTTTAAAATCTATTATAAGTATTTTCAAATATTTTAAAAGTATATACAAATGTTTTAAAAAAGGGGTTAAGAATTGCTTAGCGAGTAAATGGTTAATTATTTGATTACTTGTTTGAAAAGTAATTAATTATGTTTAACACTAAAAGTCGACGAATTAAGGCTTATCTATTTGTGAGAATTAAGATTGATGTCGAGTAGGGATAGAGCACTAGAGCTCTAACCTATCAATTTTCCTCTTGGCTAAGGAATAGTAAGTCAGAAAATGTCAAAAGTACGTTAATCGTGTTGATTTCTTACTTGTTTATGGAAATCATTAATACTATACTTAGCACTAAAAGCCGATGTGGTAGACTTATCTATTTGTGATATTCAAATATGAAGTGTTTAAGCATGGCTTTGATGCAACCGATGCTAGAACTTACCTGGCTTCACTCTTAAAGGAGGAGTAGTGAAGTTGGAATGTCGGAAACGAGTTAAGCATACGAATCGTGATTTGTATAAACAATTGTTTTGACTAGATAATCAATTAGTCGATCATCAAACTTGACCTAAATTAACTTAAGAAGAAATCAAAAGACTTCATGATTTCATACCAATGAGAACCCCTAGAGAGGAGTATTGGTACGAAAAGCCTCTAGCTTTCACTTACTTCTAAAAGAAATCAAAATTGAGTTAGCTAGAAATTCATCGATTGGTTTTGAAGAGTCCTGGATTGGTAAGTATTTTACTTACCAAATACCACTTTAAAAAGTAGTATATGATTTCTATGTTTTGGAAGTAGTTGAAAAAGGGAATCCATATGGAGATTCGAGATCTGTTCTAAATGCTCAAATCCATATAGTGATTCATGATCTGTTCAAGATACGGGAATCTATTTGGGGATTCGTGTTCTATTCGAGTGACATAGACTCATGTAAAGGATGTCGAACGTGACCTCGACATCAGAAATGACAGAAATCAGAGTAGGATACACAACCCGGCTTTTTTCTAACCTACGACAAGGTATCAACTCTATATCCTGAGTATTCTAATCGATATGTTGTGTATAGAAGTTGATGGTACTTGGTTCCACCTGGTTCTACGGATTCGTGTGTGGGCTAGTTTTGTTTGCCTTAATGGTATATTTTATCTAGAGATATATGTCACTCAGAAGGTACTTTCCGACCCTTGTCAGGAGGCTGGCCTTGGCTTATTTGGGGATGTCTTCAATGGAAAATTCAATATGTGAACGTACCTTAGCGGTAAGTGAGCGGGAGGTAGCGCAGCTATTCTATTGCTGTTGAAACCAGGAAAGATTTCCTATCTGATTCCTCTGTCGCCCGCCTTACTGAACCCGGTTTTTCATATGAAGTGGTATCTGTGAACGCCCAGTTCGGTAAGAAGAGAAGACTGGCAAGTGTTTAGATCTATTATGACATAACGATTAGGTGCCTAACGGACTCTTTTGGCGGAAAATCTTTTTTCGGAAGGAAGTCCGCGCGGATCTAGTATAGTGTCTTTTTCACTCCACAAAGATCAAGATCAAATTCAGTTTTATTCTTTTTCTGTCGCTGAAAGATACCTCATAATTGCCATTGATCTCCCTACGTCTCAAGAGGTAGCACATTAGTGGTATGGTCGCCTAGAGCGATGTGTCACCGGATGTCGATTCCTTACAGGAGAACCTTATTAGGACCTTAAAGAACTAACAACGAATTAAGGCACTAAAGATGAGCCACATACTACTGTTAGCAATTACGTTGCTACGCACCTCTTTCTTTCGGCTTTGTAGTGGTTACAATGCACCAAGCCTTAGCCGTCCAACGAATGAAACCCTGTGACGGTTCGAATCTTCAGAGAATTTGCTAAACTAGTTCAGTTTTTTGATAGATATATAATTGATGGAATGATAAATGGGATTGGTGTTATTAGTTTCTTTATAGGTGAAGGGATTAAATATATGGGAAGTGGGCGAATTTCTTCTTATCTATTCTTGTATTTTTCTTTTGTATTCATTTTTTTATTACTTTTTATATAAAAAAATATTATGCCATTTCATTTCATATAGCATTTTCAAACCTATCATTTTTTAAATATCTCAATGGGTGGTTCCATCGTTTATAATCGAAAAGAAAAGTTAAATTTTACATTTACTTGACATAAGAGAAACAAGTGGAAAAACGAACAAAGCAAGAGCGTAGCGAATTCCAAGTCCTTCATTGATAAGTCAAAGCGGATTGCCTAATATACTACTAGTGAATTAAGCCAGTTTTTGTCTATTGAACTAGCAAACGAATGCCCTGAACTAACCCCAAGGGCATCATAGCATGTCATTTACCATCTTCGATTTGTTCATAAATTCGTTCGCGGTTAGGGTTAGAGGAAAACTCGATCTTCTTGGATGCGTGCGGCGAGGGTGAGGGGAGGCAGCGTCCATCGTAGAGCACAAGGCCATGGGATTGGAAGCTGTTCGAGGAGGCCGTGTTTGTCAAATTTAGGGTTCGGTTGTCCATGTTTTGGGACTGTGCGGCCGTGGGTGGAGCATCGCAAGGCGCATGCGATGGTGTGCCTGGGTGGATCTTCGATGGTCCTTGGTTGAGTGTTGGTGACGAGATGATCGCGACTACAGGTTTCTGCGTGATCCTGGGGCACGAGAATGAAGATGAGAGGGAGAACTAATCATGTGACTTGGTGTGACCAATGTAAGCATCATAGCTATTAGATATGATTATATCCTACACCTTGACATTATCTGTAGTATCATTAAATTAAACTTAATAAATGGTTGGTTTCTTTTGAGGGAAAACTGTTACGAGAATTTGTATGATCTCAATAGTTACTATTACATGTTGCATATATCTCGAGTTTTATCACACCAGACTTCTGTCTGACACTTGGTTTTTGTTTCCATAAATTCCTCACGTACTCTTTCGAGTAGGCTGAGTATGACAGGTTTTAACTTAGGTGCATTGGAGTTTATAAGACGAGTTGAAGGCTTTGATTATCTATCTATTTTTATTTCTGTTGTTTTGTATTAGCTATGTATATATCAACATTGTGAGGGCATGCAGTTATAACTGTCCGGCCTAATGATACTTAGGTTTTGTAACTCTGAAATTTTCGTATTCAGAGAAACCCTTTGTACTGTTATTTCGATATTATATATTATCATTCCGTTGTAAGATTCTAATGTTATGTTCTTCCTTTCTTATTCTATTCATTTTATTTTACCCTAACTTTCTATCTTTTGGCACTTGCGTGTTTGGCTCACGAATACGATGGATGAATTAGTGTCGGCATTTGAGGGCCGAAAATTCAGGTCGTTACATTTGGTATCAGAGCAAAAGGTTGAGCAAACACCTTGGTTTTGGTTGGGTATGGCTCATTAGAGATAGGGTAAGAGATACCCTAGAATGAGTCGAGTATGTTATATATACAATATCGTATTTGTATTTTCTATAAACTTATATCCTCTTTTCAGTTTTCCTTAGGAAAACCCTCTTTCTTTATAATAACTCTAGCCTTTCATATCCTAAATATATTCTACTATGTTCAAGTTATACATCATAAGTACTAGGGCTATCAATGATCGAGGAGGTAGAGGTGGTTGAGGTAGTAACATCACAAATGGTAGAGACCGAGCACTAAGGGACATTTCTCTAGTTGGGGAACCAAGGGTGGATATTGTAGAGGAGGTCATGAAGGTCAGGCCTCAGGTGAAGTTTGTTTCGCTCCACCATGATTATGAGAGGCTAGGAGGTAAGAGGTTTGGTGGTACGTCGACAATCATAGAAGTCTCGACTTGGACCAAATTATGTAATCGAATATTTGGGATATGGAGCTAGATGATGTAATGAAGCATCGATAGGCGTCATGACATTTGACAGACACAGCCATGGATCGGTGGAGTTCCATCACTACCGATGTCTAAGAGAATGACATCTGTTTAGCTCAATTTAAGGAGGGATTCAATATGAAGTTTGTCCCGAAAGCCGGTAAGACTTTATTGTTTAAGAGCTTCCCGGACTTGAAGTAGAGGGTCATGACGGTGGCAGAGTATGATATTCATAGCCTCATCTTGATTCAGGTTTAGTTTGGTAAATATGCCATTGAAGAGAAATGAGATGTTCATTGCAGGGATACGCCTAAAATTCAAGGGAAATATGACTAACCACTTCATGGTATCTTATGTGGATTTGGTAAATATGGGTCCAAGGCTTGAGAGTTTGGCTCTGAAGCCGTCTACCGCTACACCATCTAGGACAACAAGCAGAAGTTTCAACCGCTATAGATATTTCTGGTTTATCCTATTATAAGTGTGGGAAGAAGGGGCATTTCATGAGGAACTGTACAACAGTTGGGAGAGGATAGGTGGTGAAAGCATGGTTGGTAAAAGCACCTACTGCTAGGGTCTTGAAGATAGAGCCACCAACAACCAAGGCTCAGTTTGTTCCAAGGCGATGTTGCTATAACTACCATTAGCCAGGCCATTTTGCTAGAGAGTATCCATTGCTCCAGAAGGGAGAACAACTTTGAGCTTTTGCACCAGCTTCAGTACCTTCCACTTCTACCGCTGCAAGGGGGAAGTAAGTTCTAGAAGGTATTATATATATTTTTGGCAATCCCGTTCATGTCTTATTTGATATTGGAGCTTCACTTAGTTTCATATCTATTATTCTTGTTGGTAGATTGAAATTTGAGCCAATTATAGCTTTAGATTCTATCTGTGTGTCGAACCCTATTAGAGGCCCGATCAATCTTTGTATGATCTTTTCAGGAGTTCCAGTTTCTTGTTTTGACTAACTCTTTCCTTGTAATCTATATGTTTTGGTATTTATGGGTTTTTGATGTTTTGCTTGGGATGGATTTGTTATCCCGATATCGCGCAGCTCTGGATTGCATGAAGAGAAATTTGTAGTATAAAACTAAGGGAGGGAAAGCTTTAGTAATTAATAGTGGAGAAACCAGCTTGCATATGTGTGGTTTCTTTTGTTCTCTTGACATGGTGGAAGAAGAATTGGGTTTAATCTTGGTTGTTTAGGAGTTTGAGGATATCTTCGAAGAGGTGTCAAGTTTACCACCTCATTGATGGATTAAATTTCACATTGATTTAGTTAAAGATGCAAGTCCTATCATGTTGCCTATTCATAAACTTGCACCAAAGGAGAAGTTGGAGCTATCTATCCAAATCAGCAAGCAGTTGTAGAAGGGCTTGATCCAAGCAAGTCGTTCGAGTTGGGAAGCGCCCATCGTCCTTGCTGCAAAGGCAGACGGTTCCCTACAACTGTGTGTAGATTATCGCGACCTCAACAAACAAATGTTAGGATCAACTATACTTTGCCTAGGATAGATGACTTGTTCGATCAACTTCATGGAGCATGATTGAGCTTGATCTTGCTACAGTGTTCCATCAGTTAAGGGTGGCAGATGAGAGTGTTCCCTTGGCCGCTTTTAGATCTGGCCAGTTTTATGAGTAGTTAATTATGTCGTTCGACCAAACTAACGCTCTAGCATATTTCATAGACTTAATGAATCGAGTTTCTGAGATGTATTGAGTAAGTCTGCGCTACATTTATTGATGATATTCTGGTCTACTCTAAGACCAAGGAGGAACATTCACAGCATCTAAGGATTATTCTAGAAATACTCAGAGAACATGTATTGAAAGCTACATTCTCGAAGTGTCAATTTTGGCGTTCATAAGTTAGGACCTTACGTCATGTTGTTTTGGTGGAGGTGTTTTTGTTGATCCTACTAAGGTTGTGGCCATTCAAAACAGGAAGAGACCAAAAAGCGCAATTGATATTAGGAGCGTTATGGGTCTAGCAAGTTACTACAAGAGATTCATACAAGATTTGTAACATCCCACTTCCGGAGGCTCAAAACCAACCGCTACGAATGTTGTAGTCATCCATGAGTGTTATTTCCGAGTGACTGAAGATGGAATCTTGAAACCATTGGCAATACAGAAACATAAGAATATGAAAAAAATTAAACTTCAACAAAATAGAAATTTTCATTTCTTATGAATTTCAATTTAAGATTTAATTTCATAATCCCAGACGTTAACCACGCTCAGATCGTATATACATATACAAAATAATATAAGAGCGACATATGAAGATGTCCCCTTATGATGATCAGAGAACTAACAAACATGAACTTTACAGTTCTTAGTACATCACAGTGGAATACACAAAATAGCTCCTATATAGCTAACACTGCCTCCTGCACGTCTCCGAAAGCTTATTTGTCCAAAAACCTGAAAGTCTCCCACTCTCAGACTACTCAAATTAATTTTGATTACCCGGGATTTTGTAGAGAAACACAAACTTCGAGTTAGACAATAAGTCTAGTATGAATAATCCCATATCATCTCTTACCAAAAACAGACAATTAGCGAGACTAACGAAACGGGTTTTCCCCTCACTAGTATCCAAAACAAAACATGCAAATCATTTACTATGCCCCTGCACACAAAATGATTAGTCTTAGCATAATATGAAATAAAGCCATAAATCATATACATTGGATATCCCATCCACCCATTTATTATATATCCCATCTAAAAGAAATATATTAGATTTCCCATCTAAAATAAATTTATTAGAGTTCCCTTCCAAGACCTTTAAAATAACAATCCGTCAAAACTTCAATAGGACCGCCTATCCCAAACTCATCAAAATAAATGCAGACATCACACACTATTTTATAAAAGTTGGTGTGGGCTATCCACCACACACTCCATAGTTTCCTTAGGATGACTATGAATCCTTGTGTGATAACCCGGATTTTAGAATATCTGTAATTGTTAAATTTACTGAATTTGATTAATTGAAATACTAATTTATAGATTTAACAAATAAATCTGATAATAAATATTTATATTTGAATTTGTGTATAAATGAATTTGAACTATAATAAATACTAAGTTTTAAATATTTGGATAAATATTCATTTAATAATATCCTAATATAATTATTGAAATTTGAAAATATTTGTTTAATAATCTTCTTTATTATTATTTTGGCAGAATTTATCTTTACAGATAAATATGTTTCTATTTTAATGTGTGTTAGTAAATGGAAAATGAGGTTTGGATTTGAAATCCAAACATCTTTAAAAAGATAAATTTGATTATGACACAAATCTTTTTATTACTCTTATTTAAATTTAAATCTAAGCTTAAAAATATATTTTAAATAATTAACATTTTATCTCAAAGAAGTTCATGTGCATTTAGATAAGTATTTATAATTAGTTAAAAAAAAGTTAAATATTAAGCTTTGATAATGTATATATCTTTTGAAAATATAAGCATAAAATTTAAAAGTATATAGCATTTAAACCATAATAAGTATAAGATTTGAAATTTAATACATATGTTATAATTTATTAAACAAGGGTTTAAAACTCAAATTATAAATAAATTTACAAAAAGGGGTCTAACACAATTTAATCAAAAAGTGACATTTGTAAAACAAGTGTTGATATAAACTCACAAGTGGCAATAAAATATTTTTTTTTTAAATTTAGTATTGTAAAAAAAATTGAAGAAACCAGGTTTCATTTTTACAGCTCAAAAACAGTTTGAAATTTGTTTGAAAACATTTCCAATCTGTAGCCTGGAAACAAATATACAATCAGGAAATTCAAGTCTCTGAAGCATTTCCAATCTGTAGCTAGATCATCACCAATGAGATTTCATTGTTAATCCAACCTGTAGCCTAGGATTTCCAGTTCAAAAACAGCAAGCTTCCAAAGATCAAACAATTGCTTAATTTCAGAATTCAAAGAAGAATAAACAATTCCATATTTTAAAACAAAGGCTTCTCTGTTTTCTTCATAAACAGGTGAGTAACTCTAAAACTTCTCGTACATCTTAAAATTGCATGTGATGATTTTTGGAATATGATGTGGTCTATGCAGTGCATGCTGTTTTAAAATGATTATGAGTATAAAAATGTGTGATAATAATCATATACATAACTGGAACAAGTAAATCTCTGTTAAAACTGGAGCAGTAAATTAACTTAAATTCAAATAATTTAAATGTGGTTCAGGTAAATAAACGTTGAAGTAAAGTTTGATGAATGATGACATACATGTTTTCCCTGATAGTTTTTGTAAATGTGTATATAGTATTTGTGTGAATGAATGCATAACAGTACCTGTATATACACTCTGTTCTTCTTATACAGGTTTCTAAGATGTTCCAAATCGAATATCTTCTTCCCCAATTCTTTTTTCTTTAGAGATTGATATAAATAAACATGTTTGGAATGACAAAATATTCGATCTAAAAATATTTCCAAACAAGATTTCAAGATATCTTTTCAACAAAAAGAAGAATTGCAGTAAAAGCATGAACATATCAAAATCTAGATGTAAATAAATTGAGAACTCATTTATACAAACTAGTTAGATATCAGAAGTAATGATTTTTGAAAATAAAATCTTGATTTTTAGACTTCCATTTTTAGTGAAAATGTTTGTCGAACGTGAATTAGTTTTTCTTTGATTATTAGTGATCAATGAGGATATTATTCTCTGGATTGTGGTCAGAGGGAGATCGTGGGTAGGAGAGCTCGGCAAAATTGGTAGGTGAATTTTAATTCACCATGGATGAGCAACGAAGGGGTTTTAGGGTTTAGTTCGAGTTTTGGGTCAGGGATGTTTATGGGTCGA
Organism: Allium cepa; assembly: GCA_030765085.1. Lineage (NCBI taxonomy): Eukaryota > Viridiplantae > Streptophyta > Magnoliopsida > Asparagales > Amaryllidaceae > Allium > Allium cepa. Next base: position 440,314,295 of record CM060943.1, read on the forward strand.
TCGCGATGTCATGCTTGCATCGAAAAGGACCTGAGGTGGGAAAGAGGAAAGATGGAAGTATGGTGAGAGTTTGCGCGGAGGTGCGTGAGCTCCGGTGATCTGAGGCGAGGGCGAGAGTGTATTTTTCCGATCAATCATGGTTCCAGGTGGGTGTTGATCTGCTCGATCTTGGTTGCTGACGTCTTCGTCGGAATTTGGAAGTGGAAGCGCTAGTGGAGACCATCGCCATCTTGTGGGTGACTTGGCTTAGGTCGGAGCTGGTTGGTTCGGTGGTGCACGTGCACGGTACACCAGTGATAGGGTGTATGGGTTCGCTGTAGCAAAAAAAAGAATGGAGAGGGAGAAGAATATCGAAGTAAAGGGTATCAAGATGGGCAGGGGTTTTGCTTGATACGTCCCCAAGTCGTTTGTAAAGTTGATTGTATTAGGTGGTAAGAGAGTACTCGAGTTCTGTTTGGGGGAGTACGAGGTCTTGCTCGGGTTCCTGATGGGAGACCTGGTAATAAGTTTTTGTTAATAAGCAAAATAGTAATTATCAAGTTCAAATGAATTTTAATATACAGAATTACAAAGACAAGAGTGTCTTGATTTTAAGATGTTTGAGTTCGAAAATTTTATAGATTCCCACGTGTTTCAAAGAATAAGTGTTGCAATTTAATAAGTAATTTAAGATAAAAATATTGAACTTCTAATCAATAAAAGGGGCTCAGGCGATTCCGTATATTAATTTCAAGAATTTAACTTAATAGAATTTAATAATCAATAAGAAATGGTAAGTAATTGAACAATAATTACTTAGTGGAAGTAGCTAAGGATTAATTACTTAGTGTAATTAATCAATGGATTAACTTAATTAACTAAGGAGTTAATTAAATAAGGTAAGTAATTATTGGGTGGTTAACTACTGTTTATGATTAATTAAGGTTACTCAATGAATGTGAGTGATTAAAGATTAATTATTAAATGTGATCAATTTGAAAAATAATTAATTAAAGAAGTAATTAGAGGATCATTAATTAATATAATTAATGATTGTAATTAAAGTTCAATTTATGTAATTAATTGAATAATAATTGATCAATAATAAGTTATTATAGAATAATTAATTAATTTAATTAATTAAGCATTAATGTAATTAATTATAGTTAATTAGTTAATGAAAGTAATTAAAAGTTAATTACTGTAAATAGTTAAGAATAATTAATTTGTGTAATTAATTAGAGGCTAATTACTTAATGTAATTAGAGAGTAATTAATCAAGGATGATTTATTAAGACGGATAATTAGAGGATGATTGATTAATTGGTTTGTAATTAATTTATGGTTAAGCAAGCAGGATTTATAGTAATTAATTAATTTTATTTTAAATTAATTAGAGATGGAGTGATTAATTAATCTTGCATGTGGATGATTGAATGGTATTGGATGCTTTAAATTTGTTGATGTCTCTGATATGGGATGATTTGTGGTATAATGTGCTTGGTTTGAACAGTGTCAATATGGTTATCTATCACTAATGGAATTACTATGTAAAAGTTGGCATCCTATGTTTAAAATTGAATAGTATTCAGTCGTATAACTTGGGTTAAGATGACATTGGATTTGAAGAAACCGGAGCCGGGTATTAATTAATACCCGAAACCACTTCGAATCTGTATAAATTGATATGTGGAATCAATAGGCTGAAATGGAATGATTTAAGTGAATTGGACCATTTAATCTAAGTTTTGGAACTTATAAATTGATGTGTGATGTAAGTGATGTTTATAACAACTTTTGGAGTTGTAAATTGATATAAGTTACTCGGGTTTATTTAAGATGTATGCTTTTGTATTTCGTGTTAGATGAGTTTACTCACGCTGGTTTCCAGCCTGACTCGGGTGTTACTTTGATGTAATGCTCGGGTCAAACCGAGTATTACAAATTTTCAGGTAAAGACGTTCTGGAGCTCAGGAGGTGAGCTGGATGGTAGGAACGTATGGAATATTTCCACTGTGATATATATAGTTGCATACCTAGGACATGTTGTTTAAACTGTCTAGTGTCGTGAAAATGTTGTAACTCTGATATATAAAAATGTAAATGTACTGATACAGTTCTTCTTTGTAAACTGTTATTTTATTTGATATTATATTTTGTCCGCTGCGAATGTAAGATGTAGGTGTTTCTGTTCTTCTTTTTCTTCTTTCACTTTTCTTCTTTTTCTAACTATCTGGAATTTTCGGGTTCGAAATTTTCGGGTTGCTACATTTGGTATCAAGGCTGAAGGTTAAGCGAGAACCTTGGCTCTGGTGGGATTACTCATTAAGGATAGGGTAAGTGGTACCCTAGAATGAGTTGAGTGAGTATATATATATATATATATGAGAGCGTACTTGTTATTTTCTTATATAAGGTTTTAAATGATTGTATATAAAAAAAATATTTTGATATATAAAGCAATATTTCTTTCTAATAAATATTAAGGGATTTGGTTGTTAAATTATTGAATTAAATTAAGAAGTAATAGAATACAACCAAATTGAAATTGAATAAAGATAAGTTTGAAATGAATTCAAACTGAAATTAAAATTTTGAATTTGGGAAAGAGTTTCAGAATAAGGTAATAATCAATTGGTTTCCAGATATGATAATCTTGGCTATTATCATAAATAACTGTTGTGTTTAATAATATAATGTGTATAAATGAGTAAGCAAAATGAAATGTTTTAGGGAAATAAAAACATTTAAATTGGAATTAAAGATGATCTAAATTGTGAAGTTTTAAATCTGGGTCCAGAATTTGGAAATTGTTTCAAAATAATAAAGAAATAATAAATGATATTATTTAATGCATTTGAATGAAATGGTCCTATTTCAAACAAGAGTTGTTTGAAAATTTAAAGAAATTTGTTTTGAAATAAAAAACCAAAGGTAGTTTAAAAATTTAAAGTATAACTTGGTATGTAAAAGAAATTAATATGTATATATGTTGATATACATAATATCAAAGATGGTTTGAAATAAACTCTAAATGTTGAGTTTTAAATTTGGAATGAGATGTGGAAACCCAAAGTGATAAGTTTTGAACTTATAGATGGGAAAGTATTTTGGAATTTGAATGGGAATTCAAATTGTGTAAATTTGACTGGATTAAGTAAATTGAATTTAACTTGGAAGAAGTTAAATAAGTTGGAATGATCAACCTAATTTGGAAATTTGAAGATGAAATTAAGATTTAACTTGGGAAGTTAAATGGTTGATTGGAATTGAGAGTTTATGTGATATCAAAATGGGTTTGAGATCTAGAAATTGAAAATGAATGGATGTTTTAAAATAAATTAGGTGATATCATCCTATTGTTGTTAAAAATCATTAAGGTGAATTGGATTTGTTTTAAATGAATGAGAAATGAAGTGTGGTAATATATCCATTATTGGGATAAAAGGAAAATCACACTTTAATTTGAAATTAAGGATAAGGAATTACTTTGAATTGAAATTTTGAATAATTACACTTGTAAATTAAAATTGTTTAAGGAACTAGTTTTAAACTGGAAGATAAAATTGAGTAATAAATTAAATTTTTAAGATAAAATTGTTTTGAACTCTTACTTGAACCTTGTAATGAGTTAAGTAAAGATAATTTAAAATGGAATTTTGAAATTTGGACTCAAAATTAAATTGTTTAAAATCTTTTAATAAAGGTTGATTTGGTTTAAAGGGTTAAACCAACCTTGGTGAATTTAACTCGAATTTATATAATTCGAGATGGTTTAAATTTGAGATTGAAATTGAATCTGACTTGAATTAATTGGACTTGAGATTGAAGATGAATAAGTTTAAAAATTCAAATGGAAAATTTGAATTGGATTAATTATAAATAAAAATGAAAAAAAATGATTTCAAATTTAAATGGAAATGGAAATTTAAATTAAATTGATTGGAAATAGAGGTTGGGTATTGAACAGTTTGACTCTGGACTATTTTCAAAATGAATTGTTTTAGTACAAATCTATTTTTCCAAACTATTTACTATACAACTTTTCTTTTTAAAACCCAAGACTATTTTATACTTATTTTACAATTATTTTTGGAACTATTTAACAAATTTTCAACTATTTTATAAACCAATTACTATTTTCAACTACTAATTATTATTTTATAGCTATTTTGCAATTATTTAAAATTTCTATGACTATTTAACTATTTTCCAATTATTTTACAATTACTGAACAATTTTACAGCCATTTTACTAACTAGTAATTATTTTCCAAGTACTTATCTATTTTTAAATTTTTAAGCTATTTTCTGAATAAACAAGTCGAAGTTCAAACTGTTATTGGTTTAATACCCAATCGAGATAAGAATAGAGGTGGTAATCCAAATGGATTGAAGCAATTATGAGTAAGTGAATGAAAATCAAAGTGAATGTGAATAGAAATGGAATTTATTTGGCTAATAACCAATAAAGATAAATACGTAGGGTGTACGTATGTTATTCTATTCGCATAATGATTTGATCCAGATTCGAGCATAGAATTTCGAGATAGTATGTCGATCCGAGTTGGGATTTTTCACTCGATTTTCGACGGGGAACTTGGATATGGATTGTTGATTGGTTCTAGATATTCTCTATCATAGTTATGACTATGCAAGGAGAATGGCAGTTTCTGATCAAGAAACCAGATCTATGTCCGCACTAGGAAGTCGGGTGGACGATACTAGTTCGGAAGTGAAATTGTGTGGTCGAGTGAGCGATCAGATTGATATAGCGTACGGATGATATGTGTACATCGTACGGATTTGAATGAAAATGATATTGAAAAGAGTAATTAAATTTGAATATTTGATTTTGAGTAAACAGAGCTAAATATCTTTGTTTTATAAAATGAAACTTCCCTTGTTGAATCTATTGGCAAAAGAAAAGGATTTTTGAAGGTGTTTTGAAGTATAAAAGGAGTTTTATACAAGTTTGAAATGATCCAAAGTTTTAAAAATTATATATATCTGTATATATATATATTTATAAAGGATCTTATGAGGATTTTGGAAAAGGTTTTGGGAACCTTTGGATTTGGAAAGGCTTTTGATTTTTGGGTAAAATCAATATTGAAATTTGGAAAGCCTAGTTTGAGAATAATCGATTTTGGGATAATCAATTTTGTGTAAAGGAGCTTTGTATGAGATCATACTAGGTGTATGATTTGAAGATACTATATGTATATAGTATAAAATGTTTTGATGATGGCTTTGGGGAAAAAGGCGCTCCCTTGAAATGAACTTCTCAGGAGTGCCACCGGGTGGTGCTGCCTTGAGCCCCAAGGGGGTGGTTCTAAAGTTGATCCTATGAGGAGTCCGGACAAAACTTGTTCCTGGGGATTATGAGTAGAGTATACCATAGCGAAAGTCGTGTGTGCCGCTGAGAGCCAACAGTCTGCGTTTGATTTTATATCGGTAGACTGCGACCTATGGTAACATAGCGAAAGTCGTGTGTGCCGCTGAGAGCCAACAGTCTGTGTTTGATTTTATATCGGTAGACTGCGACCTATGTAGGAGTGGAAAAGTTTCATTTTGACAGCGAAAATCAGAGGCCGCAGAGAGCCTGCAGTTACATGGACTTTTGCTGTGATGGCAACGTAACCCTAGAATGTAACTGCGATCTGTTGTGGGTTCCATGGCGTAATCGAGAGGCCGCGGAGAGCCTGCAGTTACATGGACTTTTGCTGTGATGGCAACGTAACCCTGGAATATAACTACGACCATGGATGTGGGTGATGATTTCCAGAGCATTCTCACCAAAGATATTTCCTCGATTTCAAATGCTTTCAATATTTTCAATAAAATTATTTTTCAAGTATTTTCACTAGGTGTTGAAAACGGGTCTGCTAAGTACTTATAGATTTTTAGTCGTACGCCTGATCAACGTATGACCGAATTTCTATGAGAACGAGGATGGACTGGTTGAAACATCGAGTTATAAAAAGTATTTTTATAAAACCATTTTATAATATTATGTAGATTTTTAAAAGTGTTTTAAAAGTGTTTCAAAGATAATTTTTCTAATAATAAGCATTTTAATAAATTCTGGCTTCGTTCCTTTTCGAGGATGAAAAGATTCTAAGGGGAAGGAATGTGATAACCCGGATTTTAGAATATCTGTAATTGTTAAATTTACTGAATTTGATTAATTGAAATACTAATTTATAGATTTAACAAATAAATCTGATAATAAATATTTGTATTAGGATTTGTGTATAAATGAATTTGAACTATAATAAATAATAAGTTTTAAATATTTGGATAAATATTCATTTAATAATATCCTAATATAATTATTGAAATTTGAAAATATTTGTTTAATAATCTTCTTTATTATTATTTTGGCAGAATTTATCTTTTACAGATAAATATGTTTCTATTTTAATGTGTATTAGTAAATGGCAAATGAGGTTTGGATTTGAAATCCAAACATCTTTAAAAAGATAAATTTGATTATGAAACAAATCTTTCTATTACTCTTATTTAAATTTAAATCTAAGCTTAAAAATATATTTTAAACAATTAACATTTTATCTCAAAGAAGTTCATGTGCATTTAGATAAGTATTTATAATTAGTTAAAAAAAAGAGTTAAATATTAAGCTTTGATAATGTATATATCTTTTGAAAATATAATCATAAAATTTAAAAGTATATAGCATTTAAACCATAATAAGTATAAGATTTGAAATTTAATACATATGTTATAATTTACTAAACAAGGGTTTAAAACTCAAATTATAAATAAATTTACAAAAAGGGGTTTAACACAATTTAATCAAAAAGTGACATTTGTAAAACAAGTGTTGATATAAACTCACAAGTGGCAATAAAATAATTTTTCTTTTAAATTTAGTATTGTAAAAAAAATTGAAGAAACCAGGTTTCATTTTTACAGCTCAAAAACAGTTTGAAATTTGTTTGAAAACATTTCCAATCTGTAGCCTGGAAACAAATATACAACCAGGAAATTCAAGTCTCTGAAGCATTTCCAATCTATAGCTAGATCATCACCAACGAGATTTCATTCTTAATCCAACCTGTAGCCTAGGATTTCCAGTTCAAAAACAGCAAGCTTCCAAAGATCAAATAATTGCTTATTTTCAGAATTCAAAGAAGAATAAACAATTCCAGATTTTTAAACAAAGGCTTCTCTGTTTTCTTCATAAACAGGAGAGTAACTCTGAAACTTCTCGTACATCTTAAAATTGCATGTGATGATCTTTGGAATATGATGTGATCTATGCAGTGCATGCTGTTTTAAAATGATTATGAGTATAAAAATGTGTGATAATAATCATATACATAACTGGAACAAGTAAATCTCTGTTCAAACTGGAACAGTAAATTAACTTAAATTCAAACAATTTAAATGTGGTTCAGTTAAATAAATGCTGAAGTAAAGTTTGATGAATGATGACATACATGTTTTGCGTGATAGTTTTTGTAAATGTGTATATAGTATTTGTGTGAATGAATGCATAACAGTACTTGTATATACACCCTGTTCTTCTTATACAGGTTTCTAAGATGTTCAAATCGAATATCTGCTTCCCTGATTCTTTTTTTTAGAGATTGATATAAATAAACATGTTTGGAATGACAAAATATTCGATCTAAAAATATTTCCAAACAAGATTTCAAGATAGCTTTTCAACAAAAAGAAGAATTGCAGTAAAAGCATGAACATATCAAAATCTAGATGTAAATAAATTGTGAACTCATTTACACAAACTGGTTTGATATCAGAAGTGATGATTTTTAAAAAATAAAGTCTTGAATTTTAGACTTCCATTTTAAGTGAAAATGTTTGTCGAACGTGAATTAGTTTTTCTTCGATTATTAGTGATCAACGAGGATATTATTCTCTGGATTGTGGTTAGAGGGAGATCGTGGGTAGGAGAGCTCGGCAAAATTGGTAGGTGAATTTTTAATTCACCATGGATGAGCAACGAAGGGGTTTTAGGGTTCAGTTCGAGTTTTGGGTCTGGGATGTTTATGGGTCGATCGCGATGTCATGCTTGCATCAGAAAGGACCGGAGGTGCGAAAGAGGAAAGATGGAAGTATGGTGAGAGTTTGCACAGAGGTGTGTGAGCTCCGGTGATCTGAGGCGATGGCGAGAGTGTATTTTTCCGATCAATCATGGTTCCAGGTGGGTGTTGATCTGCTCGATCATGGTTGCTGACATCTTCGTCGGAATTGGGAGGTGGAAGCGCTAGTGCGGACCATCACCGTCTTGTGGGTGACTTGGCTTAGGTCGGAGCTGGTTGGTTCCGGTGGTGCACGTGCACGGTACACCAGTGATAGGGTGTATGGGTTCGTTGTAGCAAAAAAAAGAATGGAGAGGGAGAAGAATATCGAAGTAAAGGGTATCGGGATGGGCAGGGGTTTTGCTTGATACGTCCCCGAGTCATTTGCAAAGTTGATTGTATTGGGTGGTAAGAGAGTACTCGAGTTCTGTTTGGGGGAGTACGAGGTCGTGCTCGGGTTCCTGATGAGAGACCTGGTGACAAGTTTTTGTTAATAAGCAAAATAGTAATTATCAAGTTCAAATGAATTTTAATATACAGAATTACAAAGACAAGAGTGTCTTGATTTTAAGATGTTTGAGTTCGAAAATTTTATAGATTCCCTTGTGTTTCAAAGAATAAGTGTTGCAATTTAATAAGCAACTTAAGATAAAAATATTGAACTTCTAATCAATAAAAGGGCTCAGGCGATTCTGTATATTAATTTCAAGAATTTAATTTAATAGAATTTAATAATAAATAAGAAATGGTAAGTAATTGAACAATAATTACTTAGTGGAAGTAGTTAAGGATTAATTGCTTAGTGTAATTAATCAATGGATTAACTTAATTAACTAAGGAGTTAATTAAATAAGGTAAGTAATTATCGGGTGGTTAACTACTGTTTATGATTAATTAAGGTTACTTAATAAATGTGAGTGATTAAAGATTAATTATTAAATGTGATCAATTTGGAAAATAATTAATTAAAGAAGTAATTAGAGGATCATTAATTAATATAATTAATGATTGTAATTAAAGTTTAATTTATGTAATTAATTGAATAATAATTGATCAATAATAAGTTATTATAGAATAATTAATTAATGTAATTAATTGAGCATTAATATAATTAATTATGGTTAATTAGTTAATGAAAGTAATTTAAAAGTTAATTACTGTAAATAATTAAGAATAATTAATTTGTGTAATTAATTATAGGCTAATTACTTAATGTAATTAGAGAGTAATTAATCAAGGATGATTTATTAAGACGGATAATTAGAGGATGATTGATTAATTGGTTTGTAATTAATTTATGGTTAAGCAAGCAGGATTTATAGTAATTAATTTATTTTAAATTAATTAGAGATGGAGTGATTAATTAATCTTGCATATGGATGATTGAATGGTATTGGATGCTTTAAATTTGTTGATATCTCTGATATGGAAGGATTTGTGGTATAATGTGTTTGGTTTGAACAGTGTCAATGTGGTTATCTATCACTGATGGAATTACTATGTAAAAGTTGGCATCCTATGTTTAAAATTGAATGGTATTCACTTGTATAACTTGGGTTTAGATGACATTGGATATGGAGAAACCGGAGTCGGGTATTAATTAATACCCGAAACCACTTCGAATCTGTATAAATTGATATGTGGAATCAATAGGCTGAAATGGAATGATTTAAGAGAATTGGACCATTTAATCTAAGTTTTGGAACTTATAAATTGATGTGTGATGTAAGTGATGTTTATAACAACTTGTGGAGTTGTAAATTGATATAAGTTACCCGGGTTTATTTAAGATTAATGCTTTTGTATTCCGTGTTAGATGAGTTTACTCACGCTGGTTTCCAGCCTGACCCGGGTGTTACTTTGATGTAATGCTCGGGTCAGACCGAGTATTACAGATTTTCAGGTAAAGACGTTCTGGAGCTCAAGAGGCGAAGCTATATGGTAGGAACGTATGGAATATTTCCACTATGATATATATAGTTGCATACCTAGGACGTGTTGTTTAAACTGTCTAGTGTTGTGAAAATGTTGCAACTTTGGTATATAAAAATGTAAATGTACTGATACAGTTCTTCTTTGTAAACTGTTATTTTATTTGATATTATATTTTATCTGCTGCGAATGTGAGATGTTGGTGTTTATGTTCTTCTTTTTCCTCTTTCTCTTTTCTTCTTTTTCTAACTATCTAGAATTTTTCGGGTTCGAAATTTCCGCGTTGTTACACCTTAGGTGCCAAATCCGGAGGCTAACCACCTTTGGCAAAACATTCTTTACTTTCGAAATTTAATGTGGGCTATCCACCGTACATTCCATGGTTTTCCTAGATTAACTAAGAATCCATCACTTGGTTAATTAAAACATCTTGATCCCCAAGATTATTTAAAAAAATTCATGATGCCCTTGAGTAGTTATTTTCCCCAGGTATACCACATGTTTAACCTATTCCCATTGGTAGCCCCAATTAGGTTATATTAAATATAAACACATTGATAGCCCCAATGTATATTTTCGAAAGCATATTCCTGTTTGTAACCCCAAACTATGTATCACGAACAATAAACTCACCCCGTTGTCCCAAGGTCTTATAACATTCAATTTAAATAAAGATCCCCCTTACATATTCAAACAAAGATAAGTATTTTATGCTATAACCCTTCAAAGTAGCCTCTTCAAATTAGCAGAACTTTACTCAAGAAAAATGGCTAAAAACAGCCTTTTACAACCCGTTGAATGAAGTCCTACTCGAAAACAAATAACCCTCCGAAGTTAGCCCCATCTAAAGCCTTCCTTTTGAAAGCATCACAAAATTATATTTTTCGACCTTGTCGGAATGTTTCTTTTCGACCTAGTCGAAAGGTTCTACCTTTCGACCTTGTCGAAAGCCTGGGGTATCCTCTTTTATAAAACCATTTATAAACCTTTTGAAAGTAATGAAACTCAAAACCTTTCGCGGTCATTGAAGGTAACCCCTTCAAAACCTTTCGAAACCATTCAAAAACAACCAAGTGTTAGCATTGGAACCAATCCTTTGAAAGTATACTTCCGATCTTATCGAAAGGTTTACCCTTCGAATTTGTTTAAAGGTATTAAAAATTTTACTTTAAAAACAATAGGAGTTTCAGAAGAAACCCCTTCTTCTTCTCCTTCTTTCCCTTCTTTCCCTTCGGCTTTGTCGATGCATCCCTTCGACTTAGTCGAAAGGATTAAAACACCTTTTTAGACAACATTTTAAAATAATTCTCTTGAAGGTTTAAGATTTTGAAGATCCCCTTCGAAATCCCTTCTTAAATATAAAAAAATTAGTCTTTTATAAAATGATAGAGTTGAAGGATCCTCCTTCAACTTAATCGGAAGCAATTATGTTTATACTCAAAAGCAAAGGAAGCAGCCTCCCTATCCCTTCGCTTCTCTTCCCTTCGACACTGTGCCTACCTTTTAACTTAGGCAGAGGATAATTGTTTACCTTTCGTCTTAGATGTAAGGTACCTTTTGAATTCTTCCAAAGGGTAAAAGCGGGCTTGTTGGAGTCGAAGGCAGAACTGGGCCTACTGAAGTGATGTTTTATCTTGCTTGCCTAATTTTGATTGGCTAAGAAGCCTTCTCCTGTACTTCCAAGTAGTAAAAAGTATACAAAAGTTAACCTTTTTCTTAACACACTATTCTTCTTCTCCAGTTAAAATTTCAAATTGCAGCCTTTCCTCTGAATTGCCAGTTTAGCCCTTAGGCTTAAATAATTTAATCACCTTAGTAAATCACCAAGGAAAATCCCAAAAAATCCCAAAAAATCCGATAAATCATATACTTCAACATATTAAAATTTCAAAGCATATAAAGACAAAACAACTCAAAATTTAACCAAAATCGAATAAAAACGTGTTAATTAGCCCACTAACATTTAAAATACCAATGTCTTATCCAAACAAAGGTTTAAATGGTTATATCCAAACCAAAATCACAAACATGAATCAGGTATAACTCATAACTAATCCAAACACAAAAAATGAGATGATTACATAATTATTCATCTTGATTAGTTGATTGGAGAATGAGATAGCTTTATCTTCAATTTATGCTCTTCCTGGAGCTTTTAATAGCCAGCCGAAAATTGGTGAGGAGTTATGAATGAGAAAGTGATAGTTTATTAAGGTGGCGGAAGAGATATATATAGTAAGAAATGTAGCACCACTTTCAAGTTTACCCCTTAGGAAAATTCCTCCTTCTAAATTTAGTTATGTCTTATTTTGGTTCATTCAAATAAGACACGACCATTGGATTTATTAATCTCATCTCTCAAATTATTCACATTATTCTATTTAATTTAACCAATTAAATATCTCGAATAATGTTAATTAAAATTCAGGGGCATTACAAGATTTCTCGAAGATTGCCTCTCATGTAACGAATTTGAAGAAGAAAGATGTCAAATTTATATGGACTAATTACTGTGAGTAGGAATTCATAAAGTTAAAGAAAAAGTTGACTGGTGCTCCTATTCTTACTGTGCTAGATGGGGGCAAGGGTTTAACTGTTTACACTGATGCATGTGGAATGGGTCTAAGTGTTGTGTTAATGTAGCATGGAAGGTTTATTGTGTATGTGAGTCGGCAACTCAAACCGCATGAAGCAAGGTATGCAAGTCATGACTGGCAGTTGTTAGCAATGGTATTTGCGTTAAAGATGTGGAGGCATGATTTTCTAGGTGAAAAGTTCGAGTCATATATGGACCATAAATCTTTGAAGTATCATTTTATGCAAAAACACTTAAACATAAGAAAACAAAGGTAATTGGAGTTTCTTCGGCTTATGATCTAGAAGTATTATACACACCAGGGAAAGCTAATGCCGTAGCTGATGCGCTCAGTAGGAGGTATGCAATTACGACAAAAGTTGAGGTTCGTCTGACTTTGATTAGTCATATTAAAGAGAACCAGATTAAAGATCTTCATTTTTCCAGGGTAGCTAAAAATGCAAGCGAGATTGAGGTACCGGAGAGGTGGATGGCATGTGGAATTTTAAGAATGGATACTAGGTTATGTGTCCCAAATGTTGATGGGATTAAGCAGGAAGTTCTAGTAGAGAGTCACCATTCTAGATTGGCGATACATCCGGGGGTTACTACAATGTATCAAGACATGAAGAGGACTTCTCATGGGAGGTCATGAAGAGGGATGTTTCTATCTTTATAAGCAGGTATGCTAACTTCCAATAGGTGAAAGGTAGTCATTAAAAGACGGCTGGACTACTTCAGCCACTCAAGATTCCTAAGTGGAAGTAGGAGCGGATTTCCACGAACTTCATTGATGGATTTCCTAGGCCAAGGAGGGTTAATAAAGGAGTGGGTTATTATGGATGATTGACCAAGAACATGCACTTCTAACAAGTTAAGACGACGAGAACTTCTTCTAGTTTGGCTAAGTTATATACTAAGGAGATTGTCAGATTGCATGATGTTCCTTGTGATATCGTGAACGATAGAGATCTGATATTCACAAGTTAGTTCTAAAAAGGTTTGCATGAGGCATTACAGACTGAGCTTAGCTTTAGTATCGCTTACCATCCACAGACTGATGGTAAACGGGAAGATGAACCGAGTGTTGGAAGACTTGCTTCGAGCATGCATTTCAGATTTTGGGAGTTTATAGAAAGAACACATACCACTTGTCGAGTTTTCGTATAACAATAGCTATCAGGCTAGTATTGGGATAACACTATTTGAAGCGTTGTATGGAATGCCTTACAAATCTCCATCGTGTTAGGTAGAACCTTGTGATTGTCTTATGCTTGGGTCGGATATGATTTGAGAGGCGTCAAATAAGGTCATAGAGATTCAAAAGCGAATCAAGGAAGCACAGAATTGACAAAAGAGCTATGTAGATGAGAGGTGCATAGATTTGGAATTCTCAATTGGAGACTTGGTGTTTGTAAAGGTTTCTCTGATGAGAAGTATAGTCCGGTTTGCAAGAGTGGGGAAGTTGGATCCACGATATATAAGACTATTCTCGATTCTGGAGAGGATTGGTATACTCGCGGTAGCAAAAGCCGCGGGGAAAGAGTAAGAGAAGAGGCCAGTCGGACAATAGATTCGAGTTACTGATTAGGCTATCAGGTGTGCACAATGTATTAAATGTGTCGCATTTACATAAGTTTGTGCATGATCCATCGATGATAGTGGAAGCACCACAGCAAGAGGACTTGGAGATTGAGCCAAATTTGACTATTTTGAGACATCATATTCGTATTATTATAGGGATACGAAGTGATTGAAGAATAAGGTTGTGAAGTTAATCAAGGTACAATGGAGCATGGATGCTTGGGACTATACGTGGGAAACAAAAGATAATTTGAGGGGGTCCTATCAGAATTTGTTCTTAGACTAGAGATTTCTTATCTTAGTGTCGTGCATCATTTGTAGGGTACACACCTATTGAGGTGAGGTCGCTTGGTATGCATTTGGGTTGCATTTTAGTTTGTATATAGTTTTAATAGTATTCTATGTATACCTTGTTCTTCTATCTTCTTTGATTATTGTTCTTAATTGAATTTTGTGGTCGAAATGTTCTAAGTGGAGGAGAATGTAGCGACCCTGAAATTCGAACGCTTCGTCTTCGAATATAAAATGTTTTGAAATATAATTAAGTGTTATAAATATGATTTTATAACCTATTTAAACATCATTTGGTTAATAGATAATGATGAGAAAATTGTTTTTGAAATTTTTTAACAAAAATATATTCTTCAGTCGATAATGTGACCGTAAATCGGTTTATCGGTAAACAACTTTTCAATCGATATAAGTTATTCAAACTCTTATGCACTTGACTAATGATCAAATGAACATGTTAGTAACTAATTAACACATACCTCTTCATAAAGTTTGGAATTTTCTAGAAGCTTCTATTAGGATAATAGATATTACCATGAGATGGGTAAAATGGTAATTAACATAAAGGATAAGTGACTTAAAGGAGAAGTCATGGGAGGTGAGTCTTCCATGTCATGAAGGGGTGAAGGAAAGCTTAAAGAGCACCATTCTTAGCCTATATAAGAAGGGGAATACCTTTAGTTATCATTCACAAATTCACAAGCAAAAGTGAGCTAAGATCTATATCTTCTTCCTCTTTGTAATTTCCTAAAGAAAAATATTTGCAAATCAAATCCATATCACTTCAAAATTAGAGTGAAGTCTTACTACCACATTAAAAAACATCCTACCTAGTTAGATCTTGAAGTTTTGAAGCCAATCTCCACCCACACCTAGAGGCCGTGGGCTATATTGGAGGTTTT
Organism: Allium cepa; assembly: GCA_030765085.1. Taxonomy (NCBI): domain Eukaryota; kingdom Viridiplantae; phylum Streptophyta; class Magnoliopsida; order Asparagales; family Amaryllidaceae; genus Allium; species Allium cepa. The sequence goes on from CM060943.1 coordinate 440,329,629, forward strand.
GGGTGAGCTAGTACAAAAGCCAAAGAAAGAAGGAGGAAAGAAGGTGGTTGCTAGGTTGAGGCTGGACTTGATTAGCTTGGACTTGGTTGGTTGTAAGGTTAAAGGTGAGGTAACTCACCATTTTGATTGGAAAATACCACATTTTATGTTGATTTTTGATTATATTAGTGTTGCTAAATTAATATGGACATATGTGAAAACATTGATTTTGATTCTTGCCTTAAAAACAAGTGACATATGGATTGACTTGAACGAACTTAGATAGACTTGTATGACATATAGCAAGGTCTTGTAATAAAGCACATGGTTTTTAGTTGAACATAGGTTTGAATATAAGTTGGATTTGAAAGTGCACTTATAGCGATAGTCATTGTAGATGCAGTTGTGAACTGCTTTATTTTTGGCGATTTCTATGGAATTTTGTAGAGAGATCCTTAAGAGTTTCTCACCATATTTATAATTTTTTATACGTATGTTAGTTGCTATTAAAATCTTGGATAGTAAAAAGTTAAGTAACATCTCAAAAACGACCAAAACTTCACTTGCGCAAAACTGCCCCATTTAGAGTTGATTTTTGAACTTAAAAGACTTGAAAAGGCATTTAAGTATTTTATTTCGTTCTTTTACGAGTGTTTACTAACTATTATTAAAGTATTATAAAAGTGGTCTGAGGTCCTTAAGAATTTATAAGAATTAATTGTGAACTTTTTAAAGAAAAAGTTTTTATGATAAAAACATGTTCTTTTTCAAATTATATAGATTTTACAAACTTGTTATTTTAAAGCAATATATTGTATAAATGTTTTAAAACTTTTATAAGTATTTTCAAGTATTTTAAAATCATATACAAATGTTTTTGAAAAGGGATTAAGAATTACATAGTGGCTAAATGGTTAATTATTTGATTACTTGTTTGAAAAGTAATTAACTAATCTTAACATTAAAAGCCGACGAAGTCAGGCTTATCTGTCAGTAAGAGTTAATAACGATGTCAAGTAAGGACAAAGCAATAGAGCTCTAACCTACCGGTTTCCCTCTTGGTTAAGGAATAGTATGTCGGAAAATGTCAAAAACGTGTTATCGTGTTGATTTCTTACTAGTTTATGGAGATCATTAATACTATACCTAACACTAAAAGTCAACGAGGTAGACTTATCTATATATGAGATTCAAGAAAGAAGCATCTAGGCAAGGCTTTGATGTAACTAGTGCACTGATTTAACTGACTTCACTCTTGGTGCATGGAGATGGTGACATGACACAAGAAGATTTATCTATTTATAGCCATTCTTCTATGTACCTTAATTTAACTATTGGAAAGACTTTTACTATGTTGTCATTTGAAGATTCTATTTTGTCGGTTATTGTATGTACCATAGTTATCTTGAGACTTGGATTATCCTCAGTACTTATATTTTATTTCCTTCCACTGTGAGATCCGAAAGTATAGAAATGTTTAAAATCTTATTTTCTTTGTACCATGCAAACCATAAAAACCTAATGACTCGTACTTTTTAGCATGATGCGCGTTCAAACGCCATTTTCGGTGCGACGACCCGGAATTTTTGAGCATTTGAAATCGGAGTATTTAATTTATTTTAAACATTTAAAAGTTAATTTTTAACCTGAATTCAAATATCACCATTTATTCGGTAATTTAATTATTAAATTAAATAAGTTGAAATTGGATAAAATGTTGAATCTGGAGTTTGAAGCCTGTTAAAAATAATTTGAAGGCTTGTAAAATTTATATTAATAATGCTGAGGATAATAGAAGTTTTAAAATTTAATCTAACAGTAATTTGTTCAGTTTTAAAAATATATCGTGTACATTGAATCTAAAAATAGCCTTCCGAGGCACAGTCTCAGATTTCGACGAAACCAGTTCCATTGAATCTGTAATATTGTATTATTACCAGATTTCAAATTTTGTAGTGATTGGACTTGTGGTGTGAGCATACGTTATATAAACGCGTTGAAATTTATATCGAAATTCAATATAATAACAGATCCAAAAAACTATCTTCCCCATACGATCAAATTAGGGCTCGAAACATTTTCCATTGCGTTCGGATTAGGGGTATAACATTATAAACACCTAGCGGCACGCCTCGATAGGATGTCAAATTTTAAGTTGCATTTATCAAGACGATTTGAATTTATAATATATATATATATATCTTCTGGTCAACTTCTGCTAAAATAAATTCACATTAGCTGTCTTTCCTTTATCACCTTAGCCAACATTCAGCTGTATTTTCTTCACGTCACTGTCTCTTTTCCCTCAGCTCTCCTTTCAAATCACCGTGGACAACTGTGTACACGCAACCATCGTTTCTTGTCTCCCTATCTTCTTCTTATTTTGCACACAACAGATCATTCTTGGATTCAAATCGTTGCTACTATTTTCTTTCTCCCCCAAATTGAAACGAACTACATATAAAAAAAAACAAGTCAAGTATGGTGGAGGGCCGGCGCAACGGCATTCGTGGAGGGGTCGCAACTGACTCGTGGGCGCACATACTCGCGCTCGAGTGAGGTAAAGTCGAAGTAGTCGTGGGACGCGAACAACAACACTGTGGTATAGGCTCGATTTTGGGGCCAAACAGTTCAAAAAGAATTCGACTTCGACCTCGATCGACGATGAAGGCTAGGGCTTCACGAGTATCGGTGGCGATGTTGTTCGTGGCAGTGAAGGAGGCGAGCACGAAATAGCAAGAGGAGGTCGCGATGCTTTGAATCGGGCTCGCGTGAGAGATGGAGGACGAGGTTGGGGGCCGACTCGAGTAATGATGATGCGAGACCAGAAGCTATCTGTATTGCTGTTCGTGTTAGGCTGTGAGGTATTATAGATATCCTTTTTATTCATTTTAATAAATAAATATATATATAGAAGGGAAAATATATATGTTAGTATATGCATATTAGAGGGAACAGGAAATATATTTATATAGTAAAGAAAGGAGTTTATAGCAAAGGAAAAAAAATAAAAAAATAATAATGATCTGTTAAGTCGTTCATTTAAAAAAAATGATGAAGCTAATCTTAAATTAATTTAAACATATGTAGATAAACAGTGAGGTGAAAAGAGAAAGTTATTTTTATTTACAATAAAACAGAAAATTATTTTATATAGATAAAGATTGAAAAAAATAGGAATTTCGAAAAAAAAATGTGAAAGTTTATATAAATTAGTTTTATGAAATCTATATAAGTTATTTTATAAATATACATGTGGTTTCAAAACTAAACCTAAAACAAATATACATATGCATATTTTAGTTTACTAAGTTATTATAAAATAATGGAGTAAGGGAATTAGTTTGTAAAATAAGCTTGTTTAATTACTTTAGTTACTAAAAGATTTTCAAAAGGAAAATTATTTTAAAATTTAATTACTTATTTAAACTAAATCATTTGTTAAATTAGATTTATTTAATTGGTAATAAATTGTTCGATTATTTCGAATATTAACGAAAACTATAATATTATACAAGGTCTGAAATCATGAAGAAAACAATCTGGTTCGGATCAGATTGCAAATCAAAAATCAAAGGTGAGTTAATCTCACTCATCTTGTTTAATTTAAATGGTTGAATTTAAATAATTGGTTGAATGGTTGAATTGATTTGATATGCTATATTGTAGTATATAATACATCTTGGAATGATTGATTTCCCGCATTATATAGCGGATGAGACCCCATGCACCGCATAATAGCGGATGATATTATATTAATCCCATATACCGCAATATTCCACCTCGAAGTGGAATTGGTATTGTGCTAACATCTGTGGATGCAGGGAAACGGGTTGGAGGGATCCAACTGGATTTCTCAACATTTATTTAGATTATTTAATATTCTCTGTTATGATTATTTGATTTTCTGTGATGAATTATATTGGAATATTGAAAGCTATAGTTTGCTTGAATATTTCGGTACACTGAGTTATCTAAATATATAGAATTGGATTTTTGAAAAGAAAATAAAAGAGTGAATTTGTAAGTAAAATAAATATAGAGAATTTGAATAAACTGAAGGATAAATTAGAAAAGAATAAAAGTGATCTAAAATTCTAATAAACAAATTTGGAGTATGGAAAGGGGATTTTGAATAAACAGAGAAATAATGAATTTTAAACCTTAAGTGACATTATTTAAAGGAATAAAGAATTTGTACGTTTTCGTGAGGAAGACGAGTTTTGGATTCGAAGATGGAGCAGTGAAGTGCAAGGGCTAGTCGCTACTAATGCTGAGGATATTTCCAAAATGGATGTAGTAGGAGTAGTGCCTTCGGTTCCGTTCAAACCCGGGACAGACTTGTATGGATGAATGCTTTCAGAACATTGTTAGGTGGACGATGAGCATTCTAAGTGAAACGTTCTAAAAGGTAACGCTTAGCCTCAAGCCTCATCAACCGAGAATGACTGAAAATCAGGGGTTATGCAACAAGGCTAGGTGGGTAGCACCCACTTCAGGGTAAGGTCATCCCTGTCTAGATGTCCCTTTTTATTCGGCTTAGTGGTGCGGTTGCTGATCACAATCGTGGGGTGATCTTACTCGGGATTATCCAGTAAGGGGTAGTCCTGGTCTTGTGTTGCAGGGGATTGGGAGTAATCCTCGGTACTGTGATCTAGGCCACGTACTATGACAGGTGGTACCCCAGTGCCTAGTCATTAGTTGGAAATCCATCCTCCCTACGCACCTTTTAGGAGTTTTATTTGTATTACTCACTCTGTGGCTAGTAGCTGGAATTTAATAATGTAGCCATTTCGGCTATTTTATTAAGTATTTGTATATAGACCCTATTATAATATCATAGGATTTTAATAAAAATGTTTTAGCTATCGTAAGGTAAAAACCCGACATGTTTATTTGTGCCATGGTCTTACGAGATGCTTTTGTTTTCAAAGGATTTTTAAAACTTTAATAATCAATTTGAGTGTGATTTCTCACGTGGTATTCCAGACTGACTCGGGTGTTATTTAACTGTAATGCTCGGATCAGACCGAGTATCATAGGATATAGGATATGATGCTATGGAGCTGAGGAGACGAGCTGGATGGCGATACGTACTTCCATACTTGATTATTGTTCCGTTGTGTATCCAGTTATATGTTATTGATGTTGATGTACTCTAATGATGTATGTATAAACAGATATAGTTTTCTTTTGTGTAAAGATCATTGAATATTTATTATATTTTATTCCGCTGCGATGGTAAGATTCTGTTGTTGTTTTCTGTTTTCACTTCTTCTATCTCTTCTTCTTTAACCCAAATGGTTCGTATGTCTGTTCAACTTAAGTTGATTGATGTAGAATAGTGTTGACTCAAGGGGCACAGATTTGCGGGTCGTTACAGTTGGTATCAGAGCTTAGGTTGGTGATAACCTTGGCTCTGGTGGGGATTACTCATTTAAATAGAGTCTATAGTACTCTGGAATGAGTTTGAGAGTATTAATAGATATGAGTGCGTATTTGTTAGTGAATAAAAAAAATTTGTTTTATATTGTGTTGACTTATCTGTTGAGTGTTTATGGATTCTGGTCGATGTGTGGGGCGCTATGTCATCGATAGGGGTTTCTAAACTCTTAAACAAGATAAACTGACACAGTATTGTTTTAAATAGGGTAAATGAAATAATTTTACCCAATTTTTTTTTGTATATAAAAGAAATGATTTTTCGAAAATTATTATAGTTACATATGGATGCTTGGTTGTAAGAAAGTGATAATATTAAATTATTATCATTGTATGAGGATTGAATAAGGAATTGAAATCATAATTAAAAACTAAGAAACAAATTCATATACAAATAAAATTTGTAAATGTAAACTATAAATGTGAATTATAGTGTGACTAATAATAAAAATAAGATAAAATTCCAAAGTAATGTTTGAATATAAATTTAAAGGATTTGGAATTTGAAAATTTGGAAATATAAATTCCTTTGAATTTGAGAATGATTCTTAAAAAGTTGGGAAAAATAATATATATATTTGATAAATATTTTGAAATCTAGAGAGAGTTTGAATTTAAAAATATTTGAAGGGATTTTAGAAAGATAAAAGCATTGAACTCTTTTCGGTCGTTGGAAAATAATTCCGATGGTGATCGCGACATCATCGGTGTTCATTTTCGGGTTTCCAAGAGGGGGATTGCTACCTGGATGTTTTGGATTAATGTTTGTTTGTGAAATTTGGTTTGATTTTGAAAATGCAAAGCAATAGTTTGATTTATATATACATATATATATATATATATATATATATATATATATATATATATATATATATATATATATATATATATATTCAAAAAATTGAGTGTTGAGCATTTTAGTAATGGGGTTTAAACGTGTAAGCAAAAGGGAATTGTAACTGAATGTTGAACCTAAGTTTGAATAGAAAATTAGTCGAGTTGGACTAAATAAACAAAGTTTTGAGATTAAAATTAATAAGTAACTGACTAATTTATATGGTATGCAAATGAATATTGGATAATGATTAATTTAAAATTATGTAAAATAAAGTGCAGAATTAGTTCAAATGGACTAAAAATAATTGATGTTTGGAAATTAAATTTATTTGTTGAAAATGAATTTGTGAATGAATATTAATAAGTGAGTAGCTTATAAAAATTTAAAAAAAGGAAATAAATAAGTCGGAATAAAAGTATTGGTATTTTGGAAATAAAAAAAACAAACTTGAGATATAAAGTAAGATTGAACTCAAGAAAAATAAATAAAATGGTTTTGAAAAAAAAATCAAGTATGGGATTATAAATTGAAAATGTGGTCGAATGAAATTGAATTGGACTAAAATAGGTTTAATGTGAGTTGTAAACAAATCCAAGTCAAGCATAAATTGAATGACCTTATTATTAATAAAATTCAATAATGAATTGTTAATGTGAATTAAAATTTAAAAATGGATAAAAGCATAAACAGGTCGAATAAATTAGTAAAATGGTTGGGATTTGATCAAAGGAAAATCAAATCAAATCAAAGATTTAAATGGAGGCTGGTGGAATAAAATAAATTTAAGTTATTGGATGGAATAGTTTGAAGAAAATAAATAACTTAAGCAAATTATGAGATGGTTATTTAATATATTGGTTGTTAAGTTTAATAAAATGGTTTGGAATCAAACTTTTTGGATATGAAAGAAAATGCAATGAAAAGATTGTGAATAAATTAAAATGGGATGGAATCAAGTGTAAATTGAGTTGGAATCAATTTAAGGTGGATATAAAGCTTAAGTAATTATTTATTCACATTAATATTGTCGAATTGCATAAGAAAATGAGTCGTTCGATGTAAATGAGATTAGATAAAATTCTTTGAGTTATTAGAAGTGAAATTGGGTGATTTTGAAATAAATTGGAATAAGTATGAGTTTGTTTTGCTCAGAATGAATTAAATATAAGCGAGTAAGTTGTAAATCACTTAAACTGAATGGAATGGTTTTAGAATTGGTTGTAAGCAATTGTAATAAGTATCGGAACCTTATATGTGCTTATGGAAATTATATAACATGCATTATATGTGAAATTTATGTGTTAGCTATTGAAAGTAAGTGAAATGTTAATAAATTGCATACATTTAGCACTTAAATGTTTGAATTGAGTAAGTATAGGCACTGGGAAGCCGTTTGGCTGGATTTGATCGCGCATTTGCTAAATAATAATCCGCTTGCTTAAAAATGCTAAATAAAGGTACGCCTACGTAATAAACATAGGAAATATGAACTATTTTTGTTTTTCCGACCGGGTGGGTCGATATATATATATTTACATCTCTTGTCAAATTGCAAAAGCTCCTCCGTACAAAGGAGACTCTGCCAAAATTTTCCAAAAATTTTGGGATCTAGAATTTTTTTTGAAAATTTAGGAAAATTTTAGCTAGCAGCAAAACGATTTCAGATTGGAAATTGAAATAAATTAGGGAATGGAACTAATATAAAATAATGATATGAATCGGTATAAATGGAAGATAAAATTCAATATTGGAGTTGAAAGATAAATTGAATTCATATGAAAATGGGAAAACCAATTTGAGTAGAAGTAGATATAAACTAAAGTGGTGAAGTGAAAATAAATATAAGAAGCATATAAAATACTTATATTGAACTTAAAATGAAATTGTGAAATTCTTAAGTAATATGGGTGTCGGGAAAATAAATTGAATAAGCATTTGAGTGAAGATTTAATAAACATATATGTACATCATACGACTTGAATGAATAGAAGTTGAAATTCTGTAAAGAAGTCAATAAAATAATTTTGAATGTTGTGATTGGATATTATTGCTAAGTAGGATATGCAGATATTATAAAGGGAAAGAAGAGTTGGTTTTGATTTCAGATGATAAATTGGAATTGCTCGACAAAAAGGTATGTGTTTAAATTTCTGTACGAAATTTGATTGGGTTTTTGATCTAGCCACTTGGCTTTTGTTTTCTTTTGAAATTTGGAAGCCTGTAGAGGCATTTTGTAGTTGTACCGAGCTAGCCGCACAAAGGAGATGCTGGCAAAAAAATTCGGAAATTAAGGGGTTAGAAAATTTTGATAATTCAAAATTTGGTTTTAAATTGAAATTTGAATGATCGAACAAATAGTATCATTTGAAAACTATGGGAGAGTTTTGGGAAGTTAGTAAGAATGATAATGGATCTTCTATAAAAAAAAAGTTGGTAAGATGTTGAATTTTTGGTTTTGGGAAAAAGTAAACGGGTATTGGACCATTCTTCCTAACTAGTAATTTTGGGGACGAAATTCTTTTAAGGGGGGAGGAATGTGACGACCCAGAATTTTTGAGCATTTAAATTCAAAATATTTAATTGATTTTAAATATATTTAAAAGTTAATTTTTAACCTGAATTCAAATATCACCATTTATTCGGTAATTTAATTATTAAATTAAATAAGTTGAAGTTGGGTAAAATGTTGAATCTGGAGTTTGAAGCCTGTTAAAAATAATTTGAAGGCTTGTAAAATTATATTGATAGTGTCGAGGATAATAGAAGTTTTAAAATTTAATCTAACAGTGATTTGTTCAATTTTAAAAATATATTGTTTAAATTGAATCTAAAAATAACCTTCCGAGGCACTGTCTTGGATTTCGACGAAACCAGTTCCATTGGATCCATAATATTGTAATATTATCGGATTTCAAATTTCATAGTGATTGGAGTTGTTGTGTGAGCATACGATATATTAACGCGTTGAAATTTATATCGAAATTCAATATAATAACAGATCCAAAAAGCTATCTTCTCCATACGATCAAATTAGGGCTCGAAACCTTTTCCATTGCGTTCGGATTAGGGGTATAACATTATAAACACCTAGCGGCACGTCTCGATAGGATGCCAAATTTTAAGTTGCATTTATCGAGACGATTTGAATTTACAATATATATATATATATATATATTTCTTCTGTATATATATATATATATAGATATATATATTTCTTCTGGTCAACTACTGCTGAAATAAGTTCACATTAGTTGTCTTTCCTTTATCACCTTAGCCAACATTCAGCTGTATTTTCTTCACGTCACTGTCTCTTTTCCCTCAGCACTCCTTTCAAATCACCATAGACAACTATGTACAAACAACCATTGTTTCTTGTCTCCCCATCTTCCTTTTATTTTGCACGCAACATATCATTCTTGGATTCAAATCGTTGCTACTATTTTCTTTCTCCCCCAAATCGAACACGAACCACATATTAAAAAAATCAAGTATGGTGGAGGGCCTGCGCAGCGGCATTCGTGGAGGGGTCGCGACTGACTCATGGGCACGCGTACTCGCGTACTCGCGCTCGAGTGAGGTGAAGTCGAAGTGGTCGTGGGACGCGAAGAGCAGCGCTGTGATGGTAGGCTCGATTTTGGGGCCAAACAGTTTGAAAAGAATTCGACTTTGACCTCGATCGACGATGAAGGCTCGGGCTTCACGAGTTTCGGTGGCGATGTTGTTCGTGGCAGTGAAGGAAGCGAGCACGAAATAGCAAGAGGAGGTCGCGATGCTTTGAATTGGGCTCGCGTGAGAGATGGAGGACGAGGTTGGGGGCCGATTCGAGTAATAATGATGCGAGACCAGAAGCTATCTGTATTGCTGTTCGTGTTAGGCTGTGAGGTATTATAGATATCCTTTTTATTCATTTTAATAAATAAATATATAGAAGGGAAAATATATATGTTAGTGCATACATATTAGAGGGAACAGGAAATATATTTATACAGTAAAGAAAGGAGTTTACAGCAGAGGAAAAATAAAAAAATAAAAAATAAAAAATAATAATCTGTTAAGCAGTTCTTTAAAAAAATGATGAAGCTAATCTTAAATTAATTTAAACATATGTAGATGAACAGTGAGGTGAAAAGAGAAAGTTATTTTTATTTATAGTAAAACAGAAAATTATTTTATATAGATAAAGATTGAAAAAAAATAGGAACTTGGAAAGAAAAATGTGAATTATATAAATTAGTTTTTATGAAATCTATATAAGTTATTTTATAAATATACATGTGGTTTCAAAACTAAACCTAAAACAAATATACATATACATATTTTAATTTACTAAGTTATTATAAAATAATGGAGTAAGGGAATTAGTTTGTTAAATAAGCTTGTTTAATTACTTTAGTTACTAAAAGATTTTCAAAAGGGAAATTAGTTTAAAATTTAATTACTTGTTTAAACTAAATCATTAGTTAAATTAAATTTATTTAAATGGTAATAAATTGTTCGATTATTTCGAATATTAATAAAAACTATAATATTATACAAGGTCTGAAATCATGAAGAAAACAAGCTGGTTCGGATCAGATTACAAATCAAAAATCAAAGGTGAGTTCATCTCACTCATCTGGTTTAATTTAAATTTAAATGGTTAAATTTAAATAATTGGTTGAATAGTTGAATTGATTTGATATGCTATATTATAGTATATAATACATCTTGGAATGATTGATTTCCCGTATTATATAGCGGATGAGACCCTATGCGCCGCATAATAGCGGATGATATTATATTAATCCCATCTACCGCAATATTCCACCTTGAAGTGGAATTGGTATTGTGCTAACATCTGTGGATGCAGGGAAACAGGTTGGAGGGATCCAACAGGATTCCTCAACATTTATTTAAATTATTTAATATTCTCTGTTATGATTATTTGATTTTCTGTGATGAATTATATTGGAATATTGAATGCTATAGTTTGCTTGAATATTTCGGTACACTAAGTTATCTAAATATATAGAATTGGATTTTTGAAAAGAAAATAAAAGAGTGAATTTGTAAGTAAAATAAATATAGAGAATTTGAATAAACTGAAGGATAAATTAGAAAAGAATAAAAGTGATCTAAAATTCTAATAAACAAATTTGGAGTATGGAAAGGGGATTTTGAATAAACAGAGAAATAATGAATTTTAAACCTTAAGTGACATTATTTAAAGGAATAAATAATTTATTTTAAAAATCCAAGTTTTAAATTATTGAAATAGATAAAGAAGGAATTTATTTCAAAATGGTGTAAATTGGAAATCAATTTGAAAATTGATTCAAGTGTTTGAAATTGGAAATTTAAAGGAGAATGTGACTATGGAATTTATGAACTAGATTTATAAAAGCAAAGTTGTATATCAGTAGATATTTAGAAGAATAAATTCACGATGGGGATTTATTAAAGGAATGGGAAAATTTGTTTAAAAATGAATAGTGAGTTATTTTTAAAGAATGTGAAGAGAAGTATATTTCCCTGGATAGCCAAGTACGTTTTCAAAGTAAATTTTTAAATATAAGATAAAAGTTTTAATGTTGTTTTAAAAAGCATGTTTTAGGAAATTTATTATTTCTAATTGTTTAAATTCTAAAGTAAGTATTTTTCAAATCTATCATCGTAGTAATTATTTAAAGGTGACTTAGTATTTTGTTTTAAAGGGGAAAATCTAGTTTTATATTTTATAAAATAACCTTATTTTAAATATTCCAAAAGTACTATTTTTAATTAAGTATTAAAGTAGTTTTTCTAAATTTAAATATTAAAGCATATTTTACAATAAAGTGTTTTTAAATTATTTTAAAATCTAAAGTTTTGTGATTGGTGATTCCAGTGGAAATAGAAAATATTTGGGAAATTTAATCTGTAAAAGGAAAGTAGTTTGAAACTGATTTCAAAAGGGTTGAAAGAGGAGATATATCCTGCGAAGATATTTTGAGAATAATAAATAATTTCGGAGAAATTATTTATGTTGATGGATGTTTGTGAATATTAATTGACATTTAAATAACCGACTATCAATATTGGTCAATGCGCTTATCGTTTCGAAGAGACCGGGATCGGGATTTATTTCCTAAATACCACTTCGATCAGGTTTGTACATTTTCGTGAGGAAGACGAGTTTTGGATTCGAAGATGGAGCAGTGAAGAACAAGGGCTAGTCGCTACTAATCCTGAGGATATTTCCAAAATGGATGTAGTAGGAGTAGTGCATTCGGTTCCGTTCAAACCCAGGACGCACTTGTATGGATAAATGCTTTCAGAACATCGTCAGATGGACGATGAGCATTCTAAGTGAAACGTTCTAAAAGATAACGCTTAGCCTCAAGCCTCATCAACCGAGAATGACTGAAAATCAGGGGTTATACAGCAAGGCTAGGTGCGTAGCACCCATTTCAGGGTAAGGTCATCCCTGTCTAGATGTCCATTTTTATTCGGCTTAGTGATGCGGTTGCTGATCACAACCGTGGGGTGATCTTACCCAGGATTATCCAGTAAGGGGTAGTCTCGGTCTTGTGTTGCAGGGGATTGGGAGTAATCCTCGGTATTGTGATCTAGGCCACGTACTATGACAGGTGGTACCCCAGTGTCTAGTCATTAGTAGGAAATCCATCCTCCCTACGCGCCTTTTACGAGTTTTTTTGTATTACCCACTCTGTGGCTTGTAGCTGGAATTTAATAATGTAACAATTTCAGCTATTTTATTAAGTATTTGTATATAGACCCTATTATAATATCAGAGGAGTTTAATAAAAATGTTTTAGCTATCGTAAGGTAAAAACCCGACATATTTATTTGTGTCATGGTCTTACGAGATGCTTTTATTTTCAAAGGATTTTTGAAACTTTAATAATCAATTTGGGTGTGATTTCTCATGCTGGTATTCCAGACTGACTCGGATGTTATTTAACTGTAATGCTCAGGTCAGACCGAGTATTATAGGATACAAGATATGATGTTGTGGAGCTCATGAGACTATCTGGGTGGCGATACGTACTTCCGTACTTGATTATTGTTCCACTGTGTATCCTGTTATATGTTATTGATGTTGATGTACTCTAATGATGTATGTATAAACAAATATAGTTTTCTTTTGTGTAAAGATCATTGAATATTTATTATATTTTATTCCGTTGCGATGGTAAGATTATGTTGTTGTTTTCTGTTTTCACTTCTTCTACCTCTTCTTCTTTAACCCAAATGGTTCGTATGTCTGTTCAACTTGAGTTGATTGATATAGAATAGTGTTGGCTCAAGGGGTACAGATTTGCAGGTCGTTACATTCGGGCTTTGGATCAATGTGCCCAGAGGTGTGGGTCATCGCACTTGGTATTAGAGTTAGTCACATTTAAGTGCATGATAAAGGGTTCTCGCATTATGGACTATGGCGAAGCTTTGTCTCTTACCCCGACAAATCCCAAAAATGTAGGTTGGTTAGGATGTCAGAAAACTATCCTAGGCAGTCGAGAAGCTAGCGGTAAAACAAGCGGTTGAGGTTACCATTTGTAGCCACCAACATTTAGGGAGACTTTTATATTTGGAATCAAAGTTGGTTGCATGTAGTCGCATCGTGATAGGGGGCCTCGCATTGTGAACTATGGTGAAGCTTTGTCTCTTACCCGTACACGACCCAATAATTTGGGTTTGTAAGGCAGTCAAAAGACTAGCCTAGGCAGTCGAGAGGCGGCCTGTAAAACCAACAAATGAGGTTACCATTTTTAGCCACCACCATTAAGGGTGATTGTTACATTTCGTATCGGAGCTGGTTGCATTTAATTGCATCGTGATAGAGTGTTCTCGCATTATAAACCGTGTGAAGCTTTGTCTCTTACACATACGTGTCCCAACAATGTGGGTTGGACAAATACTCAAAAGAAGATTGGCCTACGCTTGGCCAACATAGTCGAGAGGTTAGTCATAAAACAAGTAGTTAAGGTTACCATTTGTAGCAATCACCATTTAGTGTGACTGCTACATTTGGTATCAAAACTAGTTGCATGTAGTTATATTGAGATAGGGGTATCTCACATTGTGAACTATGGTGAAGCTTTGTCTCTTACCCCTACATGACCCAATAATGTGGGCTAGTCAACCAGTCAAAAGACTGACCTAGGCAATCAAGAGGCTGGCAATAAAAATATCAAGTGAGGTTACCATTCATAGCCACCATTAGGGTGACTATTACATTTGGTATCAAAGCTGGTCACATTTAGTTGCATCGTGATAGGAGTTCTTGCATTATGAACTATAGTGAAGCTTTGTATCTTACCCATACACGTCCTGGCGGTGTGAGTTGGCCAGGCAGTTAGAAGACTGGCCTAGGCTGTTGAGAGGATGGTCATTAAACTAGTAATTGTGGTTACCCTTTGTATCCACCACTATAACGATCCGCCTTTCTTACTTCGAAAGACAAGCCATTAAGGGTGAAAGAAAACGAAAGAAATTAGAAGAGAAGAAAACCAAACAACACAGAATCTAACGAAGTAGTGGAACAATATATATTACAACTAATATATTACAATGTCGTTTCAAAATGTTACAATAGAGTCATACTAATAAAAATTCTAGTCTTGGATAGTTATAACAGGTTGTCCCTACCTAGTGGATACAATATACATATAATAAGTGGAAAACAAGGTAATAACTAGCTATCGATGAAGCCCCTGCTCCAAGCTCCTCCAAGGTAAATCTGAAGAAAAAACTGAACTACTTGGCTACCCATTCAAATTTGAGCACCCAAGAGTTTAGGCAAAGGGAAAAAAACTCTGGATCAGACATGGGTCTGGTGTGAGTAAAGCATAAGTCTTAACTTTATAAAACCTTTAAATCAAAGGCATCTCGTAAGACCATGTCGCATATAAAAACGGATCGATTTTTACCTTACGATAACTAAAACATTTGTAAATAAAAATCCAGTGATATAATAATATTGTCTATGTTTTCAAATTACATCAAAATAGCTGAAACTGTTACCCTATTAAATTCCAGCATACTAGGCTATACAATCAAAACTGTAAAGGCACGCATTGGAGATTGGATTCCATAATATGGCAAGGTAAGGGATTACCTTTCGACGGTACACCCATAGAAAATGCACTGGAGTCTGACAAGAACTTCTAGTATTCCTGATACACAGAGCTGGCTGCCCCTTTAACATGACAACCCGAATTACCCCATCCCCTTTTGACACTGAGGCCTTATACTACCTCGGTGTTTGCGTGCAAAAAAATTCGAATATGGACAATCTAGAATGGGATGGCGGCTCCTAATGGTAGCTGACCACATAGCTCTGGTGCATACCCTATTTTTTCCATTTCCCAGTTTGTGAGGCTTGCGAGGTCACACTTTAACTTCTTCCTCCTAGCAGACCATCTTGGAATGCTAACACTGTCCTACAGGCAGAGATATAATGCCAGCATTCATCCATGTAAGTTGTTCCAGGATCGAATAACATTCCAAATTACCATCTTCCATTTTTGAATCACCCTCAAGAAGAGTAATATAACTCCAAAGCATACTTCAATATGATTTAACATCATTCATTAGTAGCTCGGAGTGGTTCAGACAAACTCGGAACCCAGTGTCTCCAAAACTAAACAATAATTTCCGGCTAACTCAATTCCGGTTCTTTGGAAGTATGCATTAAGCAATTGGGTCCTCACCAGGGAACTCAAATATACCAGACGTACCTCTCAAAAAAATAGGTCCAGATTTGACAGTCGGTTATTTAACTATCAAATAAATAAAACAACAACCAATTCCATTTGAGATTTATTTATCCCTGGCAACCACAAAGCCTCAAAAACAAATCTTTGTTTAATAAATCTCTTCCAAAAATGTTTGTCTAAAACATTCATATACTTATCTCTCTGACATAAGTATATTCACAAAACATTCGTAAATAACTTCTTACTTCCGAATTATGTAGAAAAAAAAGGATTAGACAAATGGTGCTTAAATTAGAAGTAAGGACAACTCTAAACACTATTCCCTCTATGTTAAGCGCGAAACAGATGTTCCATACCACCATTTAAAAGGTCGATTTAGAGAAACCCATATCTCAAATTTATTTCATACTTCTTTAGATACATCCTTTTTAATAAAATCTATTTTTTATGGAATCACTTTTACTTGAAATCCAAATCCATTTCGAAATACTTTCCAAACTTTCAAATTCATTTATAAAACCCTTTTATAAGTATTCAAAATCACTTATATAAATTGCTTTTATAAATATCCATATTTTTTATATAAATTTTCTTATAAATATCTAAAGATTTTTATAAACTCCCTTTATGAATATCCAAATCATTTTCTAAAACTTCTTTTATATATACACCAAAACCATTTGTAAAACTTCTTTATAACCTTTCTTGTTTAAAACAACTTCTTAAATAACCCTAAATTAAATTATCTTTCCTTAGTAAGCATATCCATTTTATAAATCTTCTTTTCTTAAAAACAAATCCATTTACCCAAAACACCTTATCCATTCCCAAATTCCTCCATAAACTCTTTCTAAAAACTTCTTTTTATAAACATACAAATCCTTTAGAACACTCTTTGTAAACTACTTTTTATAGCATTGAAACCATTTCCATTAGTTAAAACATATTTAATAAAACCATTTTCCAATTCATCATTTATATATCTTGTTTAAAATGCAATAACTTTAAAATCGTTTCAAAAATAAAATGAAATATTTATCCTTACAAAATCAAATGGAGGCTTAGCGACCACAGTGGTGCTTTTAATTTGGTTTTACTTATTCATTTTAACATGACATCACATAACTATAGGTATATAAGGAATCGACTCATAACAATCAATCAACTTAAGTAATTGTCCAAGCTAATAGTAATAACAGAATGGTGTTTTATTCTATTAATAGATGTCATTTAGTTTTTCCTAATTATATGGGGTTACTTAAGGGTAAGCGATATAGAAATCCCTTGACTTAAAACAAATTTGAAAAGAAACAATTAAAAACAAAAGTGATTACTTTAAACTCAAAGCAATTTTAAAATAAGTTAAAACACTTGTAAATGAGAATCAAATCATTATTAAATGGTAATTAAACTCTAGTTAAAGGTAATTAAGCCTTAATTAAATCTATTGAAACATAGTTAACATTAATAAAGATTAATTAAATAAAACCCTTTTTAAAATAATAATTAATTATTATTAAATAAATAATTATATGACAACTAAGTAATCCTTAATTAAAAATTAAGTAATAATTAACTTTAATTAAATAATAAATCATGAATAACTTAATTGATTAACACTTAAGTTTAAAAATTACTATTAACAGATGATTAAGTACTAATTACCTTTATTAATTAATTAATCAATTAAATAATCATTAAATGAATAAATAATTAAATAATTGTTCTTTAATCACTAAATTAAAGTTAGAAAACATTTCAAAAAATATTTCTTAGTGAAAACAAGTTTAGATTAGAAAAATAGTTAGATTTTCCGAACAGCGCGTATAGCGACTATCGCTATACAACCCCGAAATTTTCAAACTTGAAACTTTGCTTTCTAAATTTAAAAACTTCGACTTTGAACTCTTATCACTTTAAACGTAAAAATAAACTTTTAAAAACCAAAAATGAAGATTTAACTTTGGAATCTAAACCTTTTTAAAACCAATTCCAAAACTTCGGAAAAGGGATTTCAAATGTCGCTTTAAGTTAGCGAATCGCTACTTCTATGGAATGAACAATATATCCATTCTAATACCATCACCAACATCCCAACTATATCATCACCAAAATCCCAACTATATCATATCCAAGCATCATAATTTCCAACAATTATATACTTTTATGAGCAATATATTTATGATTAAAATAGTTAAGCTTTACTCACCGAAAGTTATGAAACTAAACTAATCTCCTACTAAACTCTAATGCAACCTAACACATCACCTTGCCTTGGAAATATGGAACTTTTATGTGCTTTAGGGGGTCAAATGGGCTGGGCCTTAGGTCTATGGGGCTTGGCCTAGGTTTTTTTGGATGTGTAGGTGCTTGTTTTGTGGAGAAGAGGTGTTGAAGTGAAAAGAAGTGTTTTAAACAAGCTTTTAAGGAGGAAAAAGTTAGGATTTTTAAACTTTAAATTTTTTGAAGAAGCCATTAAAGAGTCATGGAGATTTGAAGAAGAATGAAAATTTTGGAATGAAGAAAATGAAGTAAAGAGTGGAAAGTGAGAAGGGGATAGGTATTTATAGGAAATGAGGAAATTACCAAAATATCCTTTTAAATAAAATATAATATATATGTTATCATAAATTATCATAATCTCCACTTTTTCCTCTTGTTCCACACATTGGTTATGACCTCCCGCTCCCTTAAATCATGCTAGCACCATGCCTTGTACTTAGGTGCTTAAATTAAGGGATTTGCTTAGGTTTTAATATATATATATATTTGTACATAAAAGGTCAAATCATGCATGTATGTGTATATATACCCTAAGTATTTACTATGTATACATCTATATGAATGTATATTATTTCGTATATGTGATCAACTCTAGTTTAATAAGTGTCCGCATGTTGCACCAAGTGTGCACAACGTTTCCAATGACTTTCTGGTGTCGAAAAGCCAATATTTCGAAAAACGTCCTTCGATCACATTTTCTATTTTATTTGAACTACCTGTGTAGGTAAAAAAATTGAAAACTATTTTATCAAGTTAAAATAGGTTTATTTGCTAACAAAAATTGATTTATTTATTATATAACATATATTTAAGTAGCCTGTTTCAAAATGGAAAAATCCTGGGTCGTTATCAATCTATTTTACCATCATTTGTTATTATTTAAAAGAATTATATATATATTTATTATAAAGCCTATTATTTTAATATTTAAAATTTATTAAATATTTGTAAATCAAGGCGGTTAAATATTTGTAAATCAAGGCCGTAAAATTCCAGGTTGTTACACTCTTCCCCCCGTAAACGAATTTCATCTCGAAATTTGTTACAGTCCTAACCCAAAAGTACTATTTAATAAAACCAAGTTTATTTAAATCTTCTTATTTATATATTTCAAATTTAAATTCATTCATTAATCTATCCTCTAGACAGAATATCTTATGGTGGGTCCTCACTTACCTACTGAGTTGTCACAACATAAAGTCATGAATCTTATTGGCTCTAATCCTAGTCTATCTGTAAGGGTAGGAGGGATAAAATTATGATAGGAACTAGTATCCATCAAGGACAACAGAAGCAATGATGCATAGTTATATAATATCAATCAAATAACACACAATCCTAGATACACTCCAAGTGACTCCATCATAGATAGGAAGTACAGTTCAAAAGATACATACAACAAAAGATAATAACAAGGCATTACCTGGGATAATATTCCTAATACTAGCCCCTATCTCACTTGGACTAAACTGATCCTTCCAAACTCCTTTTCCTTTTACTGCTACTAAATCAGATGCTTCTGTGATGATAACAAAGGGTTTAGGCTGCCTCCTTTCCTCGAGCTCATGACAATTTCTGATGAAATGAACTTCCTTGTGGTAAGAGTAACAATTCTTTGGTGCATTCTACTTCTCAAGCTTTTGTCTCTTAGTCTTTGCTCTCTCCTTTCTCTTTTAATTACCCCGACTACTTTTCTGAACCGTGTGATCTTTCTCTCCATATCCAAAGCAACCATATTTTGGCAACTTTGTTCTGAACTTGCGATTCTTATCTTTAGTTGATGCAATAGTAGGAGGCTGTAGTGCAAAATCTTCAAACCGTAAAGCATTACTTATCATCTTCTTGAATGATCCATAAATACTCTTCATCATGTCGTTACATAGCTTGTCGCATCAGCGTAACCAATTCTTAACTTCTATGATTGATTCTAAACCCATGAACTTCCTTTGACTTAGAATCTCAAAATCATGGCACAACGAAGCAAAATCCATTGAGATTTGATCTTGCAGCCCTTCCTCAAAAACATACTCATTATTTCCAAAAAATCTAGGATCCATAGTATTAGTTATCTGGATTCATATTAAAGCATTCAATTTCAAACTTTATTAGACATTTCCTAAATGATTTTAAAAGGAAACAACAATAATTACATAGCATGCAAAACATCTCCAAGGATACATATTATACATAACTTCCCGAAACACAATCATATTCATGAGTTCATACTCAAGATACCTATCCTCATCTACTATTCTCCTCCTCTTTCCGTATACACATTCCCTCAATTATCTCTCCCGAGGTGGCTGGTTTCTTCTTAATAATTCCTTCACCCTGTAGTGCCCTTTGAATCATAGGACAATTTTTCTTGATGTGTCCAAATTGTTGGCAAAAGAAGCAATGTTTTTCCCAAACTTTAGGAATCGTCGGTCCCTCCTTTTCTTCTATACAATAGTCCATAGTATGTCCCGTCTTATGGCATAAGTAGCAACAAATTTTCTTTCCCTTTTTGAAGAATTTCCTTTAAGGACCACTCTTTTTTATTTTTCTTCCCAAAGCCTCTTCCAATGTGGCAAAAATTTCCTCCTTTTGAGTTTATTGATGTTGCTGTTCTTTGTTAAAGTTGTCGGCTCCTTCTGAACTTCAACTACCTCTTCCTTAGGAACCGCAGCTGCTTTGGCAGCTTGTCTACCAGTCTTTCCATCCTTTGTGGTTAACTTCTTTGATCCCTTTCCATATCCCCTCCTTCCTTGAGTACCGATTCTTACTACCTAATTATAGTAAGATACCTTTAAATTATACATCCAGATCGTGTTCATATTGGGAAAGGTATCGTTTCCAATTGACAATAGACAGATAGTACCATTCCATATCACTCATTATACTCAATAATTTCTATCAACTTTGAAAACTTTTCCTTTGTATATAAAATATAACCCTAGGTTAAATTATTTCATTACCATTTTAAAAAAAATATTATGCCAGTCTGCCTTGTTCAAGCATTTAGGAAACCCTTATCGACACAGTGGCATCACACATCTCAACCAGAGTTCTTAAGCACTCAACCAGTAAATCGACATAATATAAAACATTTTAATTCATAAAAAATACATATTCATATATGTATATTACACTCTGACTCATTCTAGGGCACTACTGACCCTATCTATAATGAGTTTACCCCACCAAATCTAGGCATTCGCTCAACCTAAGCTCTAACACCAAATGTAACGATTCGCCTTTCTTACTCCAAAAGACGAGCCACTAAGAGTAAAAGAAAAGGAAAGAAAAAATAGAAGAGAAGAAAACTAAACAACATAGAATCTCACAATGCGACGGAACAATATATATTACTTAAAATAATATATTACAAAGTCATTTCAAAATGTTACATCAGAGTCATACTTATACAAATTCGAGTCTTGGACAATTATAACAGGCTATCCCTTTCCAACGGATACAATATACATATAATACAGTGGAAAACATGGTAAGAACTAGCTATAGATGAAGCCCCTCCTCCAAGCTCCTCCAAGAAAAATCTGGGGAAAAACATGAACTACTTTGCTGGCCATTCAAATTTGAGCACCCAAGAGTTTAGGAAAAGGAAAAATAAACTCTGGGTCAAGCATGGTCTGGTGTGAGTAAAGCATAAGTCTTTAACTTTATAAAACTTTTAACAAAGGCATCTCGTAAGACCATGCCGCACATAAACACATATGAGTTTTTACCTTATGATAACTAAAACGTTTGTATATAATAATCCAGTGATATTATAATAGTGTCTATAGTTTCAAATAATATCAAAATAGCTGAAATTGTTACCATGTTGAATTCTAGCGTATTAGGCTCTATAATCAAAAGCATAAAGGCACGTATTGGAGATTGGATTCCATACTATGGCAAGGTAAGGGATTACCTTTCGATGGTACAACCATAGAAAATGCACAGGAGTCTGACAAGAACTTCTTGTACCCCTGCTACACAGAACCGGCTGCCCCTTTAACACGATAAGCCGTATTACCCCACCTTTTTTGACACCGAGGCCTTATACTACCTCAGTGTTTGTGCACAAAACAATTCGAATATGGACAATCTAGAATGGGATGGAGGCTCCTAATGGTAGCTGACCACAAACTCTGCTGCGTACCCTGCTTTTGCCATTTCCCAGTTTGTGAGGCTCACGAGGTCACGCCTTTACCTTCTTCCACCTAGCAGACCATCTTGGAATGCTAGCACTGCCATCCAAGCAGAGATATAATGCCAGCATTCATCCATGCAAGTTGTTCCATGATCAAACAAACATTCCACTTTACTATCTTCCATTTTGGAATCACCCTCAGAAAGAATAATATAACTCCACGACATACTTCAATATGAATTAACATCGTTCGTTAGTAGTTCGGAGTGGTTTGGATAAATCCGGGATCTGGTGTCTCCAAAACTAAGCGGTAATTTCCGGCTAACTCAATTCCGGTTCTTTGGAAGTATGCATTAAGCAATCTGGTCCTCACCAGGGAACTCGAATATACCTGACATACCTCCCAAGTCAAAACAGGTCCAGATTTGATAGTCGGTTATTTATCTATCAAATAAACAAAACAATAACCAATTCCATTTGAGATTTATTTATCCATAGCAACCACTAAGCCTCAAAAACAAATCTTTGTTTAATAAATCTCTTTCAAAAAATTTTGTCTAAAATATTCATATACTTATCTATCTGACATAAGTTTATTCACAAAACATTTGTAAATAACTTCTTACTTCCAAATTATGTGAAAAAAGGATTAGGCAAATGTCCTTTTAATTGGATGTAAGGACAATCTTAACACTATTCCCTCGGTGTTAAGTGTGAAACAGATATTCCATACCACCATTTCTAAAAGGTCAGTTTAGGGAAACCTATATCTCAAATTCATTTCATACTTCTTTTAAATCCTTTTTAATAAAATCTATTTCATTCATGGAATCTCTTTTACTTGAAATTGAAATCCATTTCAAAATACTTTCGAAACTTCCAAATTCATTTACAAAACCCTTTTCTACATATTCAAAATCATTTATATAAATTTCTTTAACAAATATCCAAAATTTTTATATGAATTTTCTTATAAATATCTAAACTTTTTTATAAACTCCCTTTATGAATATCCAAATCATTTTCTAAACTTCTTTTATAAATACACCAAAACCATTTATAAAACTTATTTATAAGCTTTCTTGTTTAAAATAACTTCTTAAATGACCCTAAATTAAATTAGCTTCCTTTAATAACCAAATCCATTTTACGAATCTTCTTCACTAAAAAACTCAAATCCATTTACCCAAAACACCTTATAAATTCCCATATTCTTTCATAAACTCTTTGTGAAAACTTCTTTTTATAAACATGCAAATCCTTTAGGTAACTCTTCATAAACTTCTTTTATAGCATTGAAACCATTTTCATTAGTTAAAACATATTTAATAAAACCATTTTCCAACTCATCATTTTTATATCTCGTTCAAAATGCAATAACTTTGAAATCATTTCAAAAGAAAATGAAATATTCATTCTTACAAAATCAAATGGAGGCTTGGTGACAAAAATAGTGCTTCTAATTTGGTTTTACTTATTCAGCTTAACATGGCATCACATAACAACAGGTGTATAAGGGATCAACTCATAACAATAAATCAGCTAGTAGTAATTATCTCAGCTAGTAATAATAGCAAAATGGTGTTTTGTTCTGCTAATAGATGTCATTTAGTTTTTCCTAATCATATGGAGTTACTTAAGGGTAAGCGATGTAGAAATCCCTTGACTTAAAACAAATTTGAAAAGAAACAGTAATTAATCTCTAATTAAAGGTAATTAAACCTTAATTAAATCTTATTGAAACATGGTTAACTTTAATAAAGATTAATTAAATAGAACATCTTTTCAAACTAATAATTAATTAATAATTATCTTAAATAAATAATTATATAACAAATAGTTAATCCTCAATTAAAAATTAAATAATAGGTAAACTGAATTGAATAACAAATCATGAATAACTTAATTGATTAACACTTAATTTTAAAAATTATTATTAACAAATGATTAAATACCAACTACCTTTACTAATTAATTAATCAATTAAATATTCATTAAATAAATAATTATTTAGATAATTGTTCTCTAATTACTAAAATAAAGTTAAAAAACCTTTCCAAAAAGATTTCTAAGTGAAAACAAGTTTACTTTCTAATTGCGCGTAGCGACTATCGCTATACGGACCCGAAATTTTCAAACTTGAAACTTTACTTTTTAATTTTTAAAACTTCAACTTTGAACTCTTATCACTTTAAACATAAAAATTAACTTTTAGAAACCAAAAATGAAGATTTAACTTTGGATTCTAAACCATTTTAAAACCAATTTCAAAACTTCGAAAAAGGGATTTCAAAGGTCGCTTTAAGTTAGCGAATTACTACTTTTATGGAATGAACAACATACCCATTCTAATGTCATCAACAACACCCCAAGTATATCATAAGCAACATATGATGAAAGCATATACATCAAGGTTCCAACTTGCAACAATTATGATATATTAATACCATATTTAAGTTATATTCCGAACAACTATGCATAACAACATTCAACCAAAACACATACATTTCTAAGTACAATCACATATAATCAACCCAACTTCAATGTTGCATATCCAAGCATCATAATTACCAACAATTAATTAATTTTATGATAAATATATTTATGATCATTGTAGTTAAGCTTTACTCACCGAAAGTTATAAAACTAAACTAATCTCCCACTCGAACTCTAATGCAACCTAACACATCACCTTGCCTTGGAATTATGGAACTTTTGTGTGATTTATAGGGTCAAATGGGCTCGGTCTTGGGTATGTGGGGCTTGACCTAGGTTCTTTTGGATGTGTAGGTACTTGTTTTGTGGAGAAAATGTGTTGAAGTGAAATGGAACGCTTTCAACAAGCTTTTAGGGAGGAAAAAGTTAGGATTTTTAAACTTTAAACATTATGAAGAAGCTATTAAAGAGTCATGGAGTTTTTATAAAGAAGGAAACTTTTTAAATGAAGAAAATGAAGTAAAGAATGGAAAGTGAGAAGGGGATGGACATTTATAGAAAATGAGGAGGAGTAAATTACCAAACTATCCTTTTAAATAAAATATAATATATGTTATCATAAATTATGACAACCTCCACCTTTTTCTCTTGTTCCACATGGTTCTTAAGGCCTTCCCCTCCCTTAAATCATGCTAGCACCATGCCTTGTACTTAGTGCTTAAATTAAGGGATTTGCTTAGGTTTTAAAATATATTTGTAGATAAAAGGTCAAATCATGCATGAATGTGTATATATACCCTAAGTATTTACTATGTATACATGTATATGAATGTATATTTATTCGTAAATGTGATCAACCCTAGTTTTAATAAGTGTGCACGTGTTGCCCCAAGTGTGCACAATGTTTTCGATGACTTTCGGGTGCCGAAAAGTCAAAATTTTGTAAAACGTCCTTCAGTCACGTTTTCTATTTTTATTTGAACTACCTACATCGGCAAACAAATTTTGAAAATTATTTTATCATCATTATTAAATAATTAAAATAGTTTTATTTGCTAATAAAAATTTATTTATTATTATATAAAATATATTTAAATAGCCTATTTCAAAGTGGCAAAATCTTGGGTCATTATCAACCTATTTTACCATCATTTGTGATTATTTAACAGAGTTATATATATATATATTATAAAACCTATTATTTTAATATTTATAATTTATTAAATATTTGTAAATCAAGCCGATTAAATATTTTTAAATCGAGGCGTTAAAATTTCGGGTCGAAACAACCACCATATAGGGTGATTGTTACACATGGCTTTCATTTAACAACTATAGTTGGATTTGATTTGAAGTATTGGAGGTAAAACACTATTTAATAGAGAATTATTCTTCTTAATTATGGGGTTAGTATCATGGTAAACTATAGTAAACTCAAAGTCAATGTCTCCGGCTGGAGCAGTATGGTAATATTAATTGTTATTATCAACCAAAGATTTTGTGTTTGGATTAATAAAGTTGATTATGGACGATATTGGAATTTTTACCAAAACCAAACTCTATAAATCTTAATATGATATAGTATTAACTAAAAGAATTGGTCAAAATAATTATTGCTACCAAGTACCACTCATAATATGTAACAACCCTAATTTTGATTAACATTATTTAGGACATTAGTTAGATAAATTAAATGAAATAATGTAAATGGTTAAGGGAATTGAGATTTATAAAACTTTAAGGTAGCTGTGCCTAATTAAACAACGAACAAAAGAGAATTAAAATGAAATAAATAAGGG
Organism: Allium cepa; assembly: GCA_030765085.1. NCBI lineage: Eukaryota > Viridiplantae > Streptophyta > Magnoliopsida > Asparagales > Amaryllidaceae > Allium > Allium cepa. The sequence continues at coordinate 440,356,245 of CM060943.1, forward strand.
TAATAAAATAAAGGAAAATAGGAATATATTATATTCTTATATCCTAAACCCTCATACCACTTTCATTTTCCATGTTCACAAAAAAAATTAAACCAAGTAAGGTTGGCCACCATTAGATGATAACAAGGGAAAGATAAGCAAGATTTCAAGAAGAAAGCTTAAGATAATTAATCCAAGAGCAAATTTCAAAATCCTTAACAACAAGCTAAGGTGAATAATAGATTACATCACATATTTCTTATTTTTGGTTCTAGATCAGAATTGAGTATCTTTTGCAAAGTATTATGCCATGTTTTGACAGTTAAATGGATATATATGCTTGTTGATGATTTTTGTTACTTCACATAGATTTTATGATAAGATTTGATTTGAAAAGACTATCAAATGACATCCAAATGCCTTGTGCTTTTTATATAAGGTCAGAAATATTATTTTAGAGATGGATTTCATATTCTTTAATTTCCTGAATTAATTTGGATTTATTGTGAATTTTCTAGTAAAGAAAATAGTTAAACTGAATTTAAATTATCTTCGGTTATTATATGTTAGCTTTGGGTCAGAAATTTAAATATGTTATAAAACATATAAAAAGTGATTTATGGGAATTTTTGAAGAATTTTCCCAAGTGTTTTATTAAAGCTATAAAATTATTTAAGGTATGGGACTTAAATGTTTTATATGTCTATAAAAGGAGAAGGGGCTATTTGTAAATGTTTAATTTGTTAATTTTTGAAATTCGGCAGCACTTTTAAAAAGATTTAGAAAAAGAATTAGCAACTAATCATATGTTGACAAATAAAGTAAGTTAGTTGGAAAAAAATTGCTTTAAAAGGTTATAATTCAGTTTTATAAAATTTTACTGCTTCGCCATTTATAGCAACCACATTTCGACCTCATACTGCCGCCTATATCTAAGTTAAAACCAATATGCATGGTATCAGCCTTGGTACATAGTGCATTGGGGTTAGGCGAAAGGTAAGGAGTCAAAGTAGGCTTTCAAAGGGGCTGAAGTTGCTTTGGTAAATTTAAACCATTTTGGTTATAAAAGAGGCTTTCGAAGGAACCAACTTTCGACTTGGTCGAATGTTTTAAAGAAAAGAGCTTTCGAAAGAGGTTGCAGCTTTAGTTTTAAAGAATAACCTATCGAAGGGTTCAAAACCTCTACTACCGCTTTCTACCTTTTGAAGCAATGTCTTCAAAAGGGTCCTTTTATCTTCAACTTTGAAGCCGCTTTTCCATTCTTTCGAAGGATTTGGTTTCGATACTGCTACTTTCTTTTACTTAGGAAATTACTTTCGAAAAAGTTTCTTTCACCTTAGTCGTTTTAAGGCCCTTTGTTCTATTGAAAGATAAACCCAAAAGGTTTCGAAAGGAAGGATTTAAATGGTTTCGAAACTATGTTCCACAAGCTTTTACTTGTACCCGATACTTTCGAAAGGTTTGTTTTTAGTAAATGACTTTAAAGCTTTCAAAAGGTAACTAATAGTGGTTTCGAAGGGGTGATTCCCCAATGTTTTCGAAGGATTTTCCTTTAGTGTTTCAATGGAAAGTTTCCAATGTTTTTGAAAGCCAAGTTTGAAATGTTTTGAAAAGAGGATGTTTAAGGTTTTAAAAAACTTTCGAAAGAACTTTCGATGGTTTCGAAAGGTCTATTATATATGATTTCGATAAATTTTAGCCTTTCGGCCTAGAGTTCAAGGTAAAGTAGTTAAATGGCTTCGAAAAGGGTACTTTCAAAGGTTTCGAAAGAGATTGTTTAAAGCTTTTATATAAAGGTTTCGAAGGTTTTTCATCAATATTGTCTTTTGTAAAACACATATCATGGCAATGAGATTAGAGTAAAGCAAAAAGTATATTTACCTTGTTATGATTTAAAGGGTTAAATCAACTTGAAAGATGTTTTCAAGGAAAATTTGTTGGGTGGTTAACCCTAAGTAAATGGCTCGGATATTTGATTACCGGATAGGATTGGTACAGGGTCGCACCCTATACATTAGCTATAAACCCTAGCTACTTTAGTCCAAAATTCCAGTGTGAGGGTTTAGTCACAGGTAAGACTTACATGATGTTACATATAGAAAGGAATATACACAGAAGAAGGATAGGTTATTGGTGAGCCCGAAAAACCATTGGTTAGTAGTTAGCCAAACAAAACTATATTATTCGGACAGATAGTCCATTTATTACCTGATTTATGAGCATATATGATATTGCTATTATTGTTTTAACCAATTTGATTACGGGATTCTGATTTGCAAAAGGACATGTTTTAAAGGGATATTAGTGAGGGGAAATTCGTTCCGCTAAGCGGCGTGGTCTTACTTAATATCAGTAAACTGAGTTGTAATAGTATTATTCACACCAGGCTTTATGTCCGACTCGAAGTTTATGTTTTCCTTTTGAATTCTCGGGTGCTCAAAATTTAATTTTAGCAGATTGAGAGTTAAGGTTTTACAGGTTTAGTAGGTTGGACGAATAAGCTTCCGAAGAAGTGCATAAGGCAAAGCTAGCTATATAGAAGCTATTTAGATTTATTTCCGCTGTGATGTATTAAGACTGATATGTATTTTTAGTACCCTGATCATCCAAGGGGGCGTCCTCACATGTTGCTCTTGGCGTAGTTTGTAATAATTATATTTGATTAAAACCTGGGAATCGTTTGGGATTATGTTTCTGAATATGCAATATTGATTTGAAATGTAATCAGAAAATTTGTTTTTAGTTCGTGTTAATTTTATTTTATACTCATGTGCTTCTGATATTATGGATACCATTAACATTACTGTAATTTATCACCATAATTTAATACTATAGATGACTACGGCATTTGTAGCGCATAGCTTCGGGCCACAAGATATGAGATGTTACAACTTGGTATCAGAGCATAGGTTTATGGAAAACTTAAAAAGAAATTTCAAACTTAAAATGATTTTGAAAACATAATCCTAAAGAATTATAGAAAAGATCGGGATATTGGATAACGCTATAGTAACATACTTGTATTTTCTATATATAGGTATACGCTTTATCTCTATTCTTTCATCTCTCTTAGGCTATTCTTATATATCTTACAAAGACTCGAATTCAGATATTACGGACGTAAGATATGGATGCTAGAAGTGATAGAGTTAACATTGGTGGTGAAAGCACCACAACCAATGGGAATTCCAGACCAAATATGAGGAGGAACCCAGGTCAGGCACAAGTTGCAAATGTGGGTGTTGGAGTCCCGCAAGTCGATATGGGAGAAATGTATCAGTTCTTCGTTAGCATGATGAAAGCAGAAGTTGTTGTGGGGTTAGCTAAAGGAAATGCTGAAGGAGGAAATTAAGGAGCTCCAATGGTCAATAACTATGCTATTTTGGGTAGAGACTATGCTCGGTTAGGAGAAAAACCATTTATTGGTACTAAAGACGCAATCGAAGTGGAGAATTGGTTACTTCATTACAAGAGGACTTTTGTTGATTTGGGGCACAATGATGAGCAGAAAAGGAGATTCGCTTCTAGACAGCTACAAGGGATAGCACTTTATTGGTGGAACAGCATTATTGTTGGAGTCAACGAGGAGACTATGACTTAGGCTAAGTTCAAAAGGAGTTTTGAAGGAAGATTTATGTCGGAGATTGTTAGGTCTACTCTGCTCAGGAAGTTTGCTGAATTAGAGTAGGGAGATATGAAAATGCTTGAGTATGCAACCAGATTTGAGGAGTTAGCAAGATACGGATACGCTATGGTTGATACTATCATCAAAAGGAATGAGTTCATTCGTGGGTTGAAGCCTAAGCTTGCTAAGGTCACGTTATCGCATATTAAAGATCCGTGCGATGTTGTTGTTGAGATGGCTTTAAGGCAGGAAGAGATGCTTGCTTTTCTTGAAGGAAGCATGTCCAAGGAAGCTCAATGTGGGCAGAACCAGAAGAGGTAGTTTTCCATTAAAAAGGAGCTTAGAAGAGTGGAGATGCTAAGAAAGGGAAGGCAGAAGTTGTCTGTTATAAGTGTGATAAGAAATGACACTATGCTCATGAATATCGAATAGGAAAAGGAAAGAAAGCTGCTAAGAAGAAAGGAGTGAAATGTTTCAATTGTGATCGGATTGGACACTATAAGAACCAGTGCAAGGAGCCAGCCAAGGATAGAAAAAGCAAGATGTTTGCATTGGAGCCAGCTACTTTGAGACCAACAGCAGAGGAGAAGGGAAAAGCTATGTTGGGAGGTACGCTTTTGATTCATGGTGTATCAGTTAGAGTTTTATTTGATACTGATGCATCGCATTCTTTTATATGTCATTGTTTGGTAGATAAACTTAACCTCGAACCCTCATACCTAGTTACTTCCTTAAGTGTTGCAAATTTGATAGGAGGGTACGCGACACTTGGGATGAAGTGTGATCAGTTAGAGTTTGAATTGTTAGTTCATACATTTTCTGTAGTTTGCATGTGTTTGATTTCATAGGGCTCGGAATTATTTTGGGTATGGATTGGTTAAGTAAATATGACGCTAGGATATTTTGCCATGATAGGAAAATATCACTTAGACACCCTGATTGTAGTGATCAGATTGTATAGTCCATAGAAAACCCTATTTTTGAGGTTAATGTTTTGTTGGGTGTTGTGGAGGTAGAAAACGAGTTGAATCGAGTTTTCATTGTTAGAGAATTCACAGACGTCTTTGAACCCATAGTAGGGTAGCCGCTGAAACGAGCTATTGAGTTTCGGATAGTTTTAGTACCAGGAACAAGAGCGGTGAGTAGACTGCCAAGCAGAATGACACCTATCAAGATGAGGCGGTTAAAGGTGCAATTGGTGGATTTTGAAAGTAAGAACGTTATCAGACCAAGCAATTCGCCTTGGGGAGCAGCCGCTGTGTTTACAAGGAAACCAGATGGATCGTTAATGTTATGTATTGATTATCGTAAGTTTAATGAGAAGACAATAAAGAATCGATATATGTTACCTAGAATTGACGAATTGTTTGACCAGTTGAGAGGATCCAAAGTATTTTTCCAATTGGATTTAGCAACAGGGTTCCATCAGCTTAGAGTGGTTGAGGATAGTATTTCTTTGACGGCGTGTAAAACCATATATGGATCGTATGAATGGTTAGTGATGCCGTTTGAACTAACTAATGTGCCAGCATTCTTTATAGATTTGATGAACCAAACAATCCGAGAACACTTGGATAGGTTTGCATTAGTTTTCATAGATGATATTTTGATATACTCTAAAGATGAAAGAGAGCATGAGGTTCATCTTAGAGTGGTGCTTGAGACAATAAGGCCGCATCAACTGAAAGCGAAATTTTCGAAGTGTCATTTCTGGAAGAAGGAGGTGAAGTTTCTTGGTCATGTAGTCCCAGAGAAAGGGTTGCCTATAGATCCAACTAAGATCGAGGCGATGAATAATTGGAAGAGACCCGAGACAATGACTGAGATAAAGAGTTTTCTTGGACTAGCCGGGTATTGTTGGAGATTCGTTGAGGATTTTTCACGGATAGCGGCACCGATGACCAAGCTAGCGCGAAAGGATGTAAAGTTCATTTGGACTGATAAGTGTGAGGAAGCATTCCATAGATTGAAACTCTTATTGACAAATGCACCTATGTTAGTTGTCTCGGAAGGGAATCAGGACATAGTGGTGTATAGGGATGCATGTGGAATAGGGTTAGGAGCTATGTTAATGCAGAAAGGTAAAGTGATTTCTTACGCTTCTCGACAGCTCAGACCATATGAGGTTAGATATCCAATTCATGATTTGGAATTAGCTGCGGTAATTTTTGCGTTGAAAGTGTGGAGACATTACCTTATGGGAGAGAGACTTGAGCTATATACGGATCATAACTCGCTAAAGTATTTATTCTCTCAAATGGAGTTGAATATGAGATAATAGAGGTGGTTAGAGCTTTTAGCTGCTTATGGCTTTGATATTGAGTACACACCAGGAAAAGACAACAAGGTTGCTGATGCATTTAGCAGAAAACATCAGAATGCAGTATTGGCAATGATAGATGAGTGGAAAGATTTAGAAGCATTGACTACATGCAGGATATAGAGGAGATCTGAAGCTAGGCCTAGTAAGAAAACTGCTATGTTGTCAAGTTTAGAAGTTCGACCAATGATGATCAAAAAGATTGCTTCTAAGCAGAAAGAGGATCCATTATTAGTTGAATGGATTAGAAAGTTAGGGGATGGAACAGAAAGTGATGACTTGAAAGATTTCATCCTTGACTAGAATGGGTGGCTTAGAAAGAAAGGAAGACTGTGTGTTCCGAATGTGGGGAATATTAGGAAGGAAGTTCTTGAAGGATGCCTTCGTTCAAAGTTCACCATTCATCCGGGAGGAGCTAAGATGTATCAGGATATGAAAAGAAGTTTCTTCCGGGAAGGTATGAAAAGAGATGTAGGCTTATGGGTGAAACAATGTTTGAACTGTGAACAAGTAAAAGTCGAACATCAGAAACCAAGTGGGTTACTTCAGCCTTTAGATGTTCCAGTGTGAAAATGTGATTCTATCTCAATGGATTTTATAGACAGGTTGCCTAGGTCCAATCAAGGAAACGAAAGCATATTTTTCATAGTGGATAGGTTGACCAAGAGTGCCCATTTCATTCTAGTTAAATCAACTAGGACGGCACTTGTTCTAGCTAAGTTGTTTATGAAGGATATTGTTAGACTGCATAGAATTCCTAGTAGTATAGTAAGTGATAGAGATTCCTTATTCACTAACGAGTTCTGGAAGAGTCTACAGGAGACTTTGGGTGCCAAGCTCAAGATGAGTACCACTTACCATCCGTAGACAGATGGGCAAAAAAAGAGTTAACAAAGTCTTAGAAGATTTGTTATGAGCTTGTGTGCTAGAATTTGAGGGATCATGGGAAGACCATCTACACTTAGTCGAATTTTCATTTAACAACAGTTATCAGTCTAGCATAGGATGACACCATTTGAATCTTTATATGAAAGGCCATGCAAATCTCCTGTTTGTTGGTTAGAGACCGAGGATAGGACAGTTCTTGGTCCAGATTTGGTTAGAGAAGCTACAGAAAAGATTGAGTTCATTCGATCCAGAATGAAGGAAGATCGGTTCAAGCAGAAAAGCTATCCAGATAAAAGATGGAAAGATTTAGAGTTCTCAGTTGGAGATCATATTTTCGTCAAAGTATCACGGATGAAAAGTGTAATTCAATTTGGAAAATCAGGAAAATTGGCACCGAGATTCATTGGACCATTTCCTATTATAGAAAGGATTGAGAAACTCGCATATAGACTGGAGTTACTAAGTAGGTTGGTAGGAGTCCATAATTTTTTTTCATATTTCACATCTAAGGAAGTGTATTCGAGATTCAAAGACTACTATAGCACCGACTATGTTAGATGACTTAGTAGTAGAATCAAATTTTACTATAGTTAGACAACCAGTTCGTATAGTCGCGAGAGAGGAGAAGAGACAAAGGAACAAGACAGTCATACTAGTCAAAGTCCAGTGGAGTGACGACGAGAGAGACTGTGCTTAGGAAACTAAGAGCAGGATTCGAGATACTTATCCTGATTTGTTTCATGGTATGTTTTACCTTTATGATTGATTTTGGTGAATACCTTATCATAATTTCAAGGATAAAATTCTTTAAGGAGAGGAGTCTGTAACGACCTTAATTCTGATTAATGTTATTTAGGACATTTAATTAGACAAATTAAATGAAATAATGTAAATGATTAAGAGAATTAAGATTTGTATAACTTTAAGGTAGTGTGCCTAAATAAACATTGAACAAAAGAGAATTAAAATGAAATAGATAAAGGTAATAAGATAAGGGCAAAATAGAAATAGGCTATATTCTTATACCCTAAACTCTCATGCCACTTTCATTTTCCACCTTCACAAACAAAATTAAACCAAGGCCGGCCGGCCACCATTAGAAGATAACAAAGGGAAGATAAGCAAGATTTCAAGAAGAAATCTTAAGCGATTTATTTATTTATTTATTTTTAAACTCTACTCCGGAGAGTAGAGCTAGGGGATACCGTTGTCCGCCACACTGACCCCCCCTTTTTAGCCAGCCCAGCCAAGAGCATTAATCCTCTACCATTTTCAGCTTTGTTGAGGATAGACCGCTCAAGGCCTTAAGGAAAACATATCTCAGCTGCGGGACTCGAACCCGCAACCTCCAGGAACTTTTTTCCATAGTTGCAAGGTAGTCCTCAACCAGCTGAGCTATGCTCTCGGACAACAAGAGCAAATTTCAAACTCCTTAACAACAAGCTAGGGTGAATAATAGATTACATCTCATATTTCTTATTCCGGTTCTAGATCAGATGTGAGTATGTTTTGCAAAGTATTATGCCATGTTTTGATTGTTAAATGAATATATATGCTTGTTAATGATTTATGTTGCTTTATGTAGATTTTATGATAAGATTTGATTTGAAAAACCTATCAAATGACATTCAAATGCCTTGCGTTTTTAATATAAGGTCAGCAAAATTATTTAAGAGATGGGTTTCAAGTTTCTTAATTTTTGAATTAACGTGGATTTATTATGAATTTTTGGGTAAATAAAATGGTTAAATTGGGTTTAAACTATTTTTGGTTATTATATGTTAGCTTTGGGTCGAAAAATTAAATATGTTAGAAAATGTATAAAAAGTGATTTATGGGAATTTTTGGAGAATTTTCCTAAGTGTTTTATTAAAGAATAAAATTATTTAAGGTATGAGACTTAAATGTTTTATATGTTTATAAAAGAAGAAGGGGCTATTTGCAAATGTTTTAATTTGTTAATCTCTGAAATTCGACAGCACTTTTATAAAAGGTTTTGAAAGAGAATTGGCAACCAATCATATGTTGACAAATAAAGAAAGTTAGTTGGAAAGAAATTGCTTTAAAAAGTTTAATTTAGTTTTATAAGGTTTTACTGCTTCGCCATTTACAGCAGCCACTTTTGACCTCATACTGCCGCATCCATCTACGTCGAAACCAATATGCATGGTATCAGCCTTGGTACGTAGTGGATTGGAGAAAGATGAAAGGTATGGAGTCGAAACAGGCTTTCGAAGGGGTTGAAGTAGCTTTGGTAAACTCAGAACCATTTTGGTTATAAACGAGGCTCTCGAAGAACTAGCTTTCGACTTGGTGGAATGTTTTAAAGAAAAGAGCTTTCGAAAGAGGTTGCCGCCTTTGTTTTAAAGAATAAGCTTTCGAAGGGGTCGAAACCCCTACTGCCACTTTCTACCTTCCGAAGCAATGTCTTCGAAAGGGTCCTTTTGTTTTAAACCTTGAAGTCGCTTCTCCATTGTAACGACCCATAAATTTTAATGATTTTATAACGCAATTAACTGAAATTTTTCATGAAATTTAATAATTAAAATTTGGCAATGAAAATTTTATTTTTGGTATGCGTCTATTTAAACGTAACAAATGTCTCATCAGAAAATATGAATGTTAGTTCTGTTATGCAATTTCCAATTTCAATTTAATATCAGTTGAAATTGGATGAAAATAAAAAATTCTCAAAATTTGAATATTTTTAAATAATAAAAATGTAAATCATTTTCTGAGTGAGACGCCATATTTCGTTTTGCCAAATTTGGACTGCTCTTGCCTCGTTAATCTTATTTTCGGCGTTTTAGCAGCATTTTCAGCAGCGAAAAATTAATAGGATGGTCGTATCGTCGATATCGATGCACCATTTTGTCCATCTCATCGTGCTGATCTCCGCAGTATATTTATTCATGTATTATGACGTCTGGTATGCGGCGTAACGGTTTGTCATAGCAGTTCCTTCCTTGAGCCATTTTGTTTCCTATGTCTTTTCAATTGCTCAGCCGTATACTATCAAAAGCCATTTCCCTTTAATAATTTCTAAAACAACGGTTGTCCTTTTCCATTCCTTTGAATTGATATTTATTATGTGTCCTTTCAGTGCCATTCATTTTCTCTGATTTGGAAAAAAATATAAATATAAAGCACTGCATCTTCATTTTTCTTCAAGAATCAGCTCGGCTCTCTTCAGGTTCATTTCATCTTGCTCTGAGAAGATTTTTGTTATATAAATTTTATATATTTTCATATATTTTGTTGCTTTCATGCTTTCCCGAAGGAAACTGGATCGTGCCCGGGTTTTCTTCTTTTTAGCCCGAAGTGAAAATACAGCCTCGTCCTTCCATTCGCCAATCTCAGCTCCGAGCATAGCCTCCTCCACTGCAGTTCATCCCAAGCTCTCTGACCGCCCATAGCCACCCCAGCACCGAAGAACGCCCACCTCCCTTCTCCCCTTACAAACGCCTACAGTTCGCACTGACAGCCCCAACGCCGGCCAAATCTTCATCCACCGAGACCATACCCTTACTTTCCCATTTCTCTGCTACCTCACATGTAATACTCCTACAAGGACTCTTCCCTAATAGCTACACCCATCAGGAACTCCACCATCGCTCATTGTCCTGTGACCATCCGCCTCCTTTTTAAAAAAAAAACAAAGAAAAGAAATTTTTTATGTAGCATATATTTTGCAAACTTTCACGTGCCTTTGCCCTACCTGCTCGTCTCCGACCTTGCACCCCTCCAACTTCGCTTGTATCCCACCCATATCTTCCCAGAACTCGCCCTTTCACATCCGAGCACCATCCTTCTCTACGTCCAACACTTCAGCACGATCCATTAGCCCATACTCCACCTAGTTTGCCACCACTGCAGCCTACAAGACCAGCGCAACAACCCACTGACCAATAGCCATACTTCCACCACCAGATCTGCAAACTTGTCCCCTCTCCCTTACCTCGCCATCGTCCAGTCTCAGCCATGCAACTGTCAGCCCTTCTCTTGCTTTAAGAAAAATATGTACGTAAGTTTATATTAAAAGTTTGTGTGTTCTTCTTCAATTCTTTTCAAACTGGTTTCTTTTTTCTTTTCATTTTGATCTTGATTATTATTATTATTTTAAAGCTTTGTTTTGGTCATTTACTTCATTTGCAAGATATATAAGTAAATAATCATCCAAAAAGTATTATACCCTTTCATATTTTACTATTTATATCATCTTACCTTAGTTTTACAGTTAAGATATATTCTTAAACATATAATTACATTTTGCAATAAGTAAACCAATTTAGGACCCACACGCATCCTTTCTTTATCATAGTCTAATGTATTATTATTCTTATATATATAATGTTTAGGAAATTTGTTTAGATTTATGTTAATATTTCGAAATATTTTATTTAAAATTTATGTTAATATTTTAAACTAGATTTTGTAATAATATATATATATATATATATATATATATTGATTTAGAGTTCTTTCCGTATTGATTTGTATTCCCACTGTCTAATCTGTCGCAGCGGTTTCTATTTTGCCACTGTTCGAATCCACATTACAGCGGTAGTTTTCTAGCTTTGTCAATTTCCCATGCTTATCCGTGTCTGTTTTCATCTTGTTCTCGTGTTTCTCTAGCCTCGTAAGGTGAGTAATCACTTACGATTAACATTCTTATATTTAGTAAATTTAATTCAAATGAAATGACGATTGAAATATGCTGTTAAATTTGAATTGTTAAGTTATTTAATTACAAAATATAATATAACATTAGCTGCAATTGTTTACCTATGACATATAACACCATAACATGTTGTATATATTATATTTAAATTGTTACTCATGATATATGTCTGCTGCTGATATGTTATATTATTATCATATTTGTTCTCACTCTGCACGTTCCCTGTTAGTTTAGAAATTCCCTATGGGTTGAAATGATATATACACGAACGATTTTATAAATTAAGGGAAAATCGTTATGGGTTGAAATGGTAGACCCAAGCGATTTTATTGAATTGAATGTTGGGATTGCAGGTTGAAATGATATATACCCATAAATATTAAATTTTAAATTATGAATTGAAATGATTAATATCCGTATCACTTGACCATAGGATAGAAAACTATATACAGACACCATTGGTGTATTTTAAATGATTTCTGGAATTTTGAAAGGAAAATATATGGGTTTGATAAATATTTATTTTTAAATTATAATGTAAATATTTATTTAATATGTGTCAAATTTATATTTTTAAATTTATATGTATTGGAAAATTTAAAATTATAAGTTAAGTTTAAAATGAAAATTATAAAAAAATTCTTATAAAATTTTTAATATATAAAATAAGATTAAATATAATAATAATTAATATAATAAAATTTTAATAAGAATTGATTTGTAATTTAATTTGTTAAGAATTGAATTTAAATAAGAATTGATATATAATTAAATTTGTTTAGAATTGAAGTTAAATAAGGTCTGATTTGAACTTATTGATTTTTTGAGATTTTTATAACTTGATTTGATAAAAGATTAAATAAATATTTTCAACTTTAAATAAAATTGAAATTTAATATTTAATATCAAATTAAATTGTAATATGAGATTTTATTTAAATGTTATTAAAAATGATTAAGTGAATATTTTGGAAATTTAAATAGGGTTAAAGTTGAATTTTGGAATATAATGAATTTATCAAATTGAGTTATTATAAATTATTTAAATATTGAAACGTATGGAACTAGAAGTGGTTTAAATTTGAAATTTAAATATGAATTTGAAATCGATATAAATTAGAATTTTTTAATGAGAATTCGAATTGAACCTTTTATTTGAAATTGCTTAACTAAGATTGATTTTGATTAAATTTTTGGACCCTAAGTTGATTTGAATTGATTTGTGAAATTGAAAGAAACAATTCTAATTATAAACTATTTTTATTATATAAACTATTTTAACAAATAAACTATTTTAAATCTATAACTTATTTTCAAATATAGACTATTTTAATCTATGACTATTTCAATATATATACCATTTTCTATATTTAAACTATTTGAGTAGGAACTGTTATAATTTAGATTTAATGGATTTAAATGCAAATATTTGATAAGATGGCTTAACTATTTTGAGGTTATGATTTTCGAAGTTGAACACAATTTCGAAAGTGATATGATTTTTGAAAATGAATATGATATTTTGATATGAAGTATGAACTGTTACCCCATTTTATGGTCAAAACGGGAATAACAACAAATTGGCAAGGAGTTATGGATAGCAGGACTGGGAATAAAGGCTACGATGGATATCGTCAAAATTCTGTTGAACTCCGATCGAGACGAAATTGATTGAAAATGACGATAAGGACTATGAAAGGCTATGTTTCAAATATCAAGTTAATCGGAGTTCGTATGGAGGAAATATGATGGATTCAAGGTGGGAGAGGAATGTTGTTCGAACCCATCAGGTTCGATCCCATCAGGTTCGAACCCATCAGGTTCGAACCCATCAGGTTCGAACCCATCAGGTTCGAACCCATCAGGTTCGAACCCATCAGGTTCGAATCAACGGGAACTAGATTGGGTTCGAAAGGAATGACTTCAGTGCAATGGACATGGATTCGAATGATGGATATGGACTCAAAGATAGTGGATTCGAACGATGGACATGGACTAGAAGATAGTGGGTTCGAATGATGGACGCGGACTCGAAGATAGTGGATTCGAATGATGAAGCTCGAAGAAGGAAATGGATACGAAGTTTTAATGGATTCGTAGGAAATGATGGATTCGAAGTTCTGATGGATTCGTGGAAAATGATGGATTCGAAGTTCTGATGGATTCGTGGAAAATGATGGATTCGAAGTTTTGATGGATTCGTAGAAAGTGAATAGACACGAAGTTTTGATGGATTCGTAGAAAGTAAATGGATTCGAAGTTTCGATGGATTCGTAGGAGGTGAATGGATTCGAAGTTTGCATGGATTCGAGAGTTATGGAGTCGAAGGACTGAAGATGGATTCGAAGGGTATGGATTCGAGAGAGTTGGCCTCGTGGGTTCGAAATACATGGTTTCGAAGTAGACAGACCATGGGTTCGAACCAATCAGGACGCACGAATTCTAGAACTTGGATCGATCATATCTTCCAAACCGTTGATCCAAATGCAATGAAATTTTTACAGGAGCTTACATACATGTTGAAGAATGTTCACACCAAATTTCAGCTCAATTGGATGGATTCTTGATCGATTCGAAAATCACTTCGAATCGATCCCAAACTGGGCACGGATTCCGAGAACACGGGCCTGTGGGCCCCCCCTCACGTGCCAAGCAACCTCCCCAGGTTTTAGGCGGGATTTCAACCTTCCACGCCTATAAATAGAGCCCCTGGTCATTCAGAAAAGGGGTCGGAAGATTTGGAGAGGAAAAGCAAGCCCAGACGCTGCTAAAATCATTCTATAGCATTATTTCTGCTATTTTCTTCAGATTTGGTCACTACAACTGTTGTAATCACTTGTAATCTTCAAGGATAATCAATAAAAAAGAAAAAATTGGAGTGGACGTAGGCCGGAGATAGCCGAACCACTATAAAACTTGTGTCTCTGTTCTTTACTTTTGTGGTTGCTGTCTATTATATGTTGAGATCTGTTGTTTGTGTTTGAATATCATTAATTTATATTCATACACTGGTGCTTTCACGGTATTGGGTGTTTGTGGCCAATTTTGGCGCAAACATTTTGGTGCTTTCACTGAGAACAACTAGCACCCGCTACATCGGATTTGAAGAGTTTAAGGAATTTGGATTTGGAAAACAATGGCTAGACAGGATAGCAGAAGGCTAAGGGCTGAGAGAAGCCAACAAGGAGGAAGTCAACAAGCATCCTCCGGAGGTGAGGAAGGGCAGGCTTCGGTTTACGTAACTCGGGATGAAATGGAAGCTATGGCCAATTCTTTGCAGGAGAGATTGTTGAAAAGTCAACAGGAGATGATGCAAACTTTCTTGGAACAAATGAGAGCTACAGGGATGCAGAACTTAGGAACAGCTACAGCAGCTGCTGATGCAGGACAAGAAGCCAGGATTGTGGAACCCAATGAAGGACAGGATACGGAGCCAGAAGGCAATCAGCAAGGGCTTGGGGGCAGGCCCACAGGATTCAATACAGAAGAACCTTTGGAAGGAATTCAGCAAGCTAGAACTAACGTTGCTGCTAGTGAGCCACACGAGGAATATGTACCAGAGTTCCCTCGGGGGCATGGGGGGCAACCCCTACCAGACAATACAGGGTTAGTAGAGATGATTAGAAAGACTGTGCGAGGTGGGTTGACAAACGGAGATTTGGAAGGAGTGAATAGAAGTCCATTCGTTCGGGAGAAAAGGATGGCTCGGAATCCACCTAAGTTCAAGCTACCTAGCGTGGAGGTATATGATGGTAAGACGGATCCAACAGATCACTTAATGAGGTACACCAGACACATGGAGGTGCTGGGGGCATCGGAGGAAGTGATGGCCCGATGTTTCCCTTTGTATTTGAAGGACTTGGCTGCAATGTGGTTTAGGCAACTGGGAGAAGGATCTATCAGGACTTGGAAGGAATTAGTGGAAAAGTTTCTAGGACAGTTCCGGGTTCACGTTAAGAGGCCAAAGAACGTGATGACTTTAACATCGGTAAAGCAAAGAATGGACGAATCACTTAGAACTTTTCTAACTCGATTCAGCGCGGCAGTCGCTTCGGTGGATCGGCCTGATCCATCAATGGTTTTAATGGCAGCAGTATCAGGAGTCAAGGAGAATTCGGATTTCAAGGTATCTCTGATACGAGATCCCCCGCGAAATCTCGACGAATTCTTTCATGAGGCAGAAAGGTTCCTTCGACAAGAAGATGCAAGTACGGATTTAAAGTCAAAAAAGGTTAGCACAATCGAGGTTGGAGCGGTATCCAAAAACGGTTCGGATAGGGATAAAGGAAAAAGGAAGTTAGATGACGACTCTGGAAACGCTAGAAAACGATGGAAGGACCCAAAGTTTTCCACATACACTGGATTGAACGAGACGCTGGAACGGATATACTTGGAAACTCGGAATCGCCTTCCCTACCGAAGGCCGGCTAGGAGGGAACCAACAGAGCGGGAAAGGACATCAGGAAGGCACTGTCTCTTCCATGATCTGGATGGACACGATACCAACAGCTGCAGGCACCTAAAGGATATAATCGAGGAGCATGTAAGGAATGGACAGTTGCAGCAATATGTTGGAACTCGGGATGCAACGGTGGAGCAGGAGCAACCGCCGACCACCTCACGCCGTGATGATGGGAGGCCCAGGGATGATCGTCGATTGATCATCCATTGACCAAGGTAATATGGAATAAGTAGCAAGCTGTTAGCAAACGGTAAAGTCATTTACACATGTACGGGGACGGAGATAGCCCCTAGGCACGCTCTGAATGATGATAACCCGGGACGCTATGGTTTGTGAAATTTATTTCTTGCTTTCAGATTGGACATTGCTTTTCTTTTTGGATTTGGTTTTGGAGCTTGGATTGAGCTCCTGGTTTTTCTTGCTTTTTTATTTGGATTTTCCTTTGGACAATTGTTTTTGGTTTTGGATTCTGATTTGGATTTCTGGTTTTCTGGTTTTGGATTTGAATTTTTGGGTTTGGATTTGGATTTTGGATTTGGATTTCGGATTTGAATTTTTGGATTTGGATTTTTGGGCTTTGGAATAGATTTTTGGTTGGACTTTTATCTGGTTTTTGATAAATGGTCGTCGGGTATGGATTATGCCTGGCAAGGGGTGAGTCACTTTACCCAAACAAGGTGAGTTGACTCATTCAGGTCGTCGAGTATGTACTATGCTCGGCAAGGGTCCGGAGAGATCAGGATTCGGCTTAGGACATAAGCCATGGCATTTTACAGCGCCCAGGGACACTGGGCCAAGGTCGTTGAGTATGGACTATGCTCGGCAAGGGTCCGGAGAGATCAGGATTCGGCTTAGGACTTAAGCCATGGCATTTTACAGCGCCCAGGGACACTGGGCCAAGGTCGTTGAGTATGGACTATGCTCGGCAAGGGTCCGGAGAGATCAAGATTCGGCTTAGGACTTAAGCCATGGCATTTTACAACGCCCAGGGACACTGGGCCAAGGACATCAAGTATGGATCGCGCTTGGCAGGAACCCGGAGAGGTTATGGATTTGGCTATTGACCCGGAGAGGTCCTGGCTTCAGTTATTGGCTATTGGATAAGGATGGATTGGAACTCGGTTGTCGACTTCGAATGGATACGGAATTGGCTAAGGCTTTGGTTATTGGATATGGAACTGGACATCGACTCGAAGCAGTCAAGAATGATATACTCTGGCAATATGGCTTTGGACTTCGAATATTGGATTCGGAACTATTCAAAACACGTCTTGTTATCACAAGGCATGTTTTGGGGGGCAGACTGTTACCCCATTTTATGGTCAAAACGGGAATAACAACAAATTGGCAAGGAGTTATGGATAGCAGGACTGGGAATAAAGGCTACGATGGATATCGTCAAAATTCTGTTGAACTCCGATCGAGACGAAATTGATTGAAAATGACGATAAGGACTATGAAAGGCTATGTTTCAAATATCAAGTTAATCGGAGTTCGTATGGAGGAAATATGATGGATTCAAGGTGGGAGAGGAATGTTGTTCGAACCCATCAGGTTCGATCCCATCAGGTTCGAAACCATCAGGTTCGAACCCATCAGGTTCGAACCCATCAGGTTCGAACCCATCAGGTTCGAACCCATCAGGTTCGAATCAACGGGAACTAGATTGGGTTCGAAAGGAATGACTTCAGTGTAATGGACATGGATTCGAATGATGGATATGGACTCAAAGATAGTGGATTCGAACGATGGACATGGACTAGAAGATAGTGGGTTCGAATGATGGACGCGGACTCGAAGATAGTGGATTCGAATGATGAAGCTCGAAGAAGGAAATGGATACGAAGTTTTAATGGATTCGTAGGAAATGATGGATTCGAAGTTCTGATGGATTCGTGGAAAATGATGGATTCGAAGTTCTGATGGATTCGTGGAAAATGATGGATTCGAAGTTTTGATGGATTCGTAGAAAGTGAATAGACACGAAGTTTTGATGGATTCGTAGAAAGTAAATGGATTCGAAGTTTCGATGGATTCGTAGGAGGTGAATGGATTCGAAGTTTGCATGGATTCGAGAGTTATGGAGTCGAAGGACTGAAGATGGATTCGAAGGGTATGGATTCGAGAGAGTTGGCCTCGTGGGTTCGAAATACATGGTTTCGAAGTAGACAGACCATGGGTTCGAACCAATCAGGACGCACGAATTCTAGAACTTGGATCGATCATATCTTCCAAACCGTTGATCCAAATGCAATGAAATTTTTACAGGAGCTTACATACATGTTGAAGAATGTTCACACCAAATTTCAGCTCAATTGGATGGATTCTTGATCGATTCGAAAATCACTTCGAATCGATCCCAAACTGGGCACGGATTCCGAGAACACGGGCCTGTGGGCCCCCCCTCACGTGCCAAGCAACCTCCCCAGGTTTTAGGCGGGATTTCAACCTTCCACGCCTATAAATAGAGCCCCTGGTCATTCAGAAAAGGGGTCGGAAGATTTGGAGAGGAAAAGCAAGCCCAGACGCTGCTAAAATCATTCTATAGCATTATTTCTGCTATTTTCTTCAGATTTGGTCACTACAACTGTTGTAATCACTTGTAATCTTCAAGGATAATCAATAAAAAAGAAAAAATTGGAGTGGACGTAGGCCGGAGATAGCCGAACCACTATAAAACTTGTGTCTCTATTCTTTACTTTTGTGGTTGCTGTCTATTATATGTTGAGATCTGTTGTTTGTGTTTGAATATCATTAATTTATATTCATACACTGGTGCTTTCACGGTATTGGGTGTTTGTGGCCAATTTTGGCGCAAACATGAACTATTTAAAATGATTATAAAAGTGATTTGATAAATGACCGCAGTGTGAAATAAGTGTTTGGTTATTAAAGAGACCAGGATCAGATATTGTCATATTCTCTGTCAATATCGGAAACCATTTTAACAACTGTGTACATGCTGGAGATTCCATAACGAAATAGGATGGTTTGGCGATGATTCTCTATGAGGTATTAACGCAACCCAGACTCCCATGAGTCAGCTTGATGTGGCTAAAACAGGAGCCATGCCGGGCTAAGTGAGGTCGCTCCTCCGATCCGCACATTTCTTCGATACCATTCTATTACTTTGTGATTTGATTGGGTGCACTTTTAATTTGGAAATGTATCTCGAGATGGATGGTAGTAGTTGCTATGCATTACCACCAGTTTGGATCCGCAAAATGGTAGAATCCTACCTTGGGCATTGCCTCACATGCCATGCCAGATGCCTTATCACGCCCTCTACGAGTTTGGTTTGTACCATACCTATGGAGCGCCCTCTGATAGCCCTCCAGTTTATGGAGGAATTACGGTACTGTATAGACTATGGGAATATATAAAATGTGTAAAGGAGGATATGGGTAGCACCTTAACGCTATTTTAATAGTTTACTTTACTATAGACATTGTCTGTGTAGCATATTATACTATGTATGTAGATAGTTTAACGGATCCTTAAAGGATGGAACTTCCAAACATCCTTTAAGTTATTTTGTATTTCAGTTGCCATTTCAATTGAGTTGAACTTACTGGTATAAGAATGTTAATCCTGACTCAAGTGTTTTGTGTTTTGCTTTATACTCAGGTCAGACTGAGTGTCGCAGCATTTGAGACTCACCTTTGGAGTTTGGAGCTTTGCTTGGAGATCGGTCTTTGTTTATTTAGCTTTCCAATTACTTCAGTTTATTCCAGTTGTTTTGTTCTGACTTGTCATTGGCATTTGTATTAGTAACTTCTGTGTGTTAGAGATATATGTTGTATTTTACTTTAAACTTTGATGTCTATATAGTAGCTTCATGAACTACTATTTATCTATTCCACTGCTTCTTTTTATTTTACTCTGTGATTCTATGATTGATTTATTTACTGTATATGCTAAGTTTTGCCAAATATATAACAATCTATTGTTTGGAACAATTCAAGTCTGACATGAGTGGATGATTGTCGATTTGAATGGTTCGAAATGCCAGGTCGTTACAGTTGGCATCGGAGCTGGGTTTAGGCAGAACTTAGCATATGGAGTAAAAACTCATTAGAGATGGGTAGTGATACCCTAGAATGAGTAGAATTAATTACAAAATCATTTTCGTTCAAGCTTGAAATTCTTTGTTGGGATCCTCCTGGATTAGGATTTCTTTTGAATTTTGGAACTCTCACTCTGTTCTGAAATCCATTCTTGTCCTTTCCTGTTCGTATTCTTTTGATACTGGAGCAACCCATAGCTTCAACCTCAATTTGCAACTTCATCCTTGTGTTTGACTAATCCCATCGGCGGTCCCGCCAACCTCAGTATGATTTGTAAAGGGGTGAAACTCCTTTACAGTATGCGTCGATTCACCAGAGATTTTTATGTCCTCGGTTTTGATGTTGTTATCTCGTGCAAAGCCCAAATTGTTTCTCTACTAGACGACCCGGGCAATTTTCTTGTGATCGAATGTCGAATGCCTTAGAATTTTTCAGGCGGTTTTATCTTTACGCTTGATTCTCAGCCTAGTTATCTAGACTTTCCCGATAGTCAGGGATTATCCTGATGTTTGGACAAGCCACTTCTCTTCCTCCTAAGTAGGAAATTTAATTCCGCATCAATCTTATTGCTAGAGCTCGATATGTTATCCTTTCTTCTGGACGAATAGTTTCTATGAATGGTTAGTCATTCCCTTTGTATTAACCAATACTCCCGCCTTCTTCGTCGATCCCATGAATCGCGTTCCCTGTAATGTTCTTAGCAAGTTTTTTGTTGATGGTATTCTTGTTATTCTAAGTCTAGGTTGACTCGGTTAAGGTCGCCACGATTAATATAAGTCAATCCATCTTCCCACTTTTATAATTCAATTATCTTACTTTCGAGCATATTTTTTAGTTGAAATTCTTTTTGATTAGGTACCTCTAATTTGAATCTCTATCATTGTTATAAATCCATTTTTGAATCATCCTGTGAGGTTGTGTATTTGTAACTAATAAAAAAACGTTTTATATTGTGTTGTTTGAGTTGTTAAGTTTGATTTTGGGGTTTCGATCGATTCGTCTGCCCAACATTATCATAGAAATTCCAAAACACTTGAACAAAGAAAACTGACACAATATTGTTTTCGAAATTAGTAAATGAAATAATTTTATATATGATTATATTTTATATATATAAGTATAACTTTCTGAAATTGGATAGTTAAATGAACTGGTTATTAAAAATAATAATACTAGATTATCGTTTAATTGTTTTATCAACACTTCTAAACTATTAACTTTATTATATGTTAAGAAGATGAAAATTTTAAACCATGGTTTACAAATTGATTTGTAAATGAATTGAATTTAAAATTTAGGATTTGAGGATTAAATTTCTGGTGCTTTTCAAAATTTGATTTTCGAAGTTTTGGGAAATATATTATTTGAAAGTATTTTCGAATGAAATTGTTTCCAAAGAATTTTAAAGTCAGTACTCTCCTCTTTTTTCGTTGGAAAATAATTTCGATGATGACTACAGCATCATCGGCATCCATTTTCAAGTATCAGAGTGGAGAGAACGCTAGTAGCTTTGCTACACGTTTGTTTTGGAAAATGGATTTGATTTAAATTTCTTGAGTATGATTTGATGTACAAAATATATATATATATATATATATATATATATTTCAAAATGGTTTGATGTGAAACCGAAAATTTAACTCTCGAGTTTTATGTTAAGTGATGGTTTTCAATCATTGAAATGAAGCAATTTTTTTGAATAATTGGAGTTCCTAAAATTAGAAATGGAATTGAAACAACTTAAACAGTTGAATTAGGATAAAATCAATTTGTATGATACTCAATTGCATTCTAAAACATATATAATTTACTTAAATATTCAAAATTTTGAAATGTTAATGTGAATTTGCAATTGAAGGTTATACAAGAGAAAATTTGAGTAATAGAATGTTCAAACTAAGTTTTTCTTAATAGAAATGTTGTAAGCAAAAGGTAAATGTGTATAGTGCTCAATTACGCTCATAAACATTAATAAAACTTTCTTGGAAAAGTTTGAATGTGATGAGAACATGTAATTGACTAACATATAATAAATATAAGTAATAAGATGTCCAAAAAATGAAATCTCGTTAAGGGAATTTCTGATAAAAATTGAGTAGTTATAATAAATGTTTATACACTTAATATATATGTTGCAAGATATGTTAAGTGGAATAAATTGAATAATAAAAAGAGAATGATATTTAAGTAAATATATATGGAATGTTAATATTAAACTTAAATAAATTTGTTGAAGGGTAAATTTAGTAATATTGTCATTAAATGAAATAAGAAATGAAATTTATATGGTTTTGAATTAATCATTGTATGTGGTATTATGTATTTCAAATCTATCTTTCATTTATGTTGCTTCTATTATCCTATCTCGTTTCTTTTCGAGGACGGAAAGTTTTGAGTGGGAGAGAGTATAACGACCTGTAAATTTTAACGATTTTATAACGCAATTAACTGAAATTTTTCATGAAATTAAACAATTTAAATTTGGCAATGAAAATTTGATATTTGGTATGTGTCTATTTAAACGTAGAAAATGTCAGATTTTAATCAAAAAATATGAAATTTAGTTCTTTTGTGCAGTTTTCAATTCTAATTTTAAATCAGTTGAAATTGGATGAAAATAAAATGTTTTGAAAATCTAAATATTTTTATGTAATATGAAAATGCAAATCATTTTCCGATGGAGATGCCATATTTCGTTTCGTCAAATTTGGACTGCTGCAGCCCCGTTTATCTTATTTTCGGCGTTTTAGCTGCATTTTCAGCAGCAAAAAATCGAGTTTTAATAGGATGGTCGTATAGTTGATATCTACGTACCGTTTTGTACGTCTCATCATGCCTTCATAATATATTCATTCTTGTATTTTGACGTCCGATACGTGGCAAAATCGGCATAACGGTTTGTCGTAGCGGTTCCTTCTTTAAGCCATTTTATTTCCAAAGTATTTTCAATTGCTCAGCCGTATACTACCAAAACCATTTCCCTTTAATAATTTCTGAAATGGCGGTTGCCTTTTCCATTCCTTTAAATTGATATTTATTGGGTGTCCTTTCAGTGTCATTTAGTGTCATTTCAGTGTTATTCGTTTTCTCCGATCTGAAAAAAAATGTAAATATAAAGCACTACATCTTCATTTTTCTTCAAGAATCGGGTCGGCTCTCTCCAGGTTCATTTCATCTTGCTCTGAGAAAATTTCTATTATATAAATTTTATATATTTTCATATATTCTATTGCTTTCATGCTTTCCCGAAGGAAACTAGATCATGCTCGAGTTTTCTTCTTTTTGGCCTGAAGTAAAACTACAGCCTCGTCCTTCCATTCCTCGATCTTCGCTCCGAGCATAGCCTCCTCCACCGCAGCTCACCTCAAGCTCTCCGACCGCCCCTAGCCACCCTATCACCGAAGAATGCCTGCCTCCCTTCTCCCCTTAAAAACGCCTATAGTTCGCACTGACAGACCCAACGTCGGCCAAAATTTCATCCACCGAGACCATACCCTAGCTTTCCCATTTTTCTGCTACCTCACACGCAAGCCTACTATACGGCCTCTTCCCTGACAGCTCCGCCCATCAGGTACTCCACCACCACTCCTTGTCCCGTGACCATCCGCCACTTCCATTTTAATAAAAAAATTATATGGCATGTATTTTGCAAACTTTAACCTGCCTTTTCCCTACCTGCTCATCTCCTACCTTGCACCCCTCTGCCTTCCGTTGCATTGCACTCAGATCCACCTAGAACTCACCCCTTCACAACCGAGCATCAGCCCTTTCCACGTCCAACACCTCAGCCTGATCCATCAACCCATACTCCACCTTGTTTGACACTACTGCAGCCCATAAGACCAATGCAATAAGCCACTGACCAATAGCACCCTTCCACCACCAAATCTGCAAACTCGTCCCTTCTCCCTTGCCTCGCCATCGTCCAGTCTCAGCCAAGCAGCAGTCAGCCCTTCTCTTGCTTTAAGAAAAATATATACGTAAGTTTATATTAGAAGTTTGTATGTTCTTCTTCATTTCTTTTCAAACTGGTTTTTTTTTTGTTTTTTTTTTAAGTTTTATTTCAGTCATTTACTTCATTTCCAGGATATATAAGTAAATAATCATCCAAAAAGTATTATACCCATTCATATTTTACTATTTATATCATCTTACCTTAGTTTTTCAGTTAAGATATATTCCTAAACATATAATTACATTTTTAATAAGCAAACCAACTTCAGGAACCACACGCATCCTTTCTTTATCATAGTCTAATGTATTCTTATTAATTTTGCTCGCATTAAGAAATTTGGATATAATATGTCTTTTGGTTACCAAGTTTGTTTGCTGCAATTATTTTCGACCTATGGAGCTTTATGCATTATCGAGTAATATATATAATGTTTAGGAAATTTATTTAAATTTATGTTAATATTTTAAAGTATTTTATTTAAAACTTATGTTAATATTTTAAAATAGATTTTGTAATAATATATATATATATATATATATATTGATTTAGAATTCTATCCATATTGATTTGTTTTCCTACTGCCAAATTTGTCGCAGCGGTTTCTAGCTTGCCGCTGTTCGAATCTGCATTACAGCAGCAGTTTTCTAGCTCTGTTAATTTTTCGTGCTTATTCATGTCCATTTTCATCTTGTTCTCGTGTTTCTCTAGTCTCGAAAGGTGAGAAATCACTCACGATTAACATTCTTATATTTAGTAAATTTAATTCACATGAAATGACCGTTGAAATATGCTGTTAAATTTGAATTGTTAAATTATTTAATTGTAAAATATGATATGCCATTAGCTGCAATTGTTTACTTATGACATATGACACCATAACCTGTTGTATATATTATATTTAAATTGTTATTAATGATATATGCATGTTGTTGGTATGTTATATTATTATCATATTTGTTCACATACTGCAAGTTCTCTATTAGTTTAGAAATTCCCTACGGGTTGAAATGATACATACCTGAAAGATTTTATAGATTAAGAGAAAATCGTTATGGGTTGATATGATAGACCCAAGCGATTTTATTGAATTGAATGTTGGAATTACGGGTTGAAATGATATATATCCATAAATATTAAATTTTAAATTGTGGATTGAGATGATAAATATCCGTATCACTTGACCATAGGATAAAAAAAAACTATATACGGAAATCGTTGGTCTATTTTAAATGATTTTCATAATTTTGAAAGGAAAGTATATTTGTTTGATATATATTGATTTTTAAATTATAATATAAATATTAATTATAATATGTGAAAATTTTAGATTTTTAAATTTGTATGTTTTGGGGATTTTAAAATTATAAGTTAAGTTTTAAAATGAAAATTATAAAAAAATTCTTATAATATTATTATTATTTTTTAATATATTAAATAAGATTTATAATAAAATTTTAACAAGAATTGATTTGTAATTAAATTTGTTAAGAATTGAATTTAAATAAGAATTGATATATAATTAAATTTGTTTTGAATTGAATTTAAATAAGGTCGGATTTGAACTTATTGGTTTTTTTGAGATTTTGAAAAGTATGATTTTATAACTTGATTTGAAAAAGGTGATTAAGTAAATATTTTCAACTTTAAATAAAAATGAAATTGAATATTTAATACTAAATTAAATTGTAATATAAGAATTTATTTAAATGTTATTAAAAATGATTAAATGAATATTTTGGAAGTCTAAATAGGGTTAAAGTTGAATTTTGGAATATAAATTAAATTTATCAAATTGAGTTATTAATAATTGTTTGAATATTGAAACGTATGGAATTCAAAGCGGTTTAAATTTGAAATTCAAATCTGGATTTGAAATCGATATAAATTAGAAATGCTTTTAATAAGAATTTGAATTGAACCTTTTATTTGAAATTGTTGAACTGAGATTGATTTTGATTACATTTTTGGAACCTAAGTTGATTTGATGTAATGACCCATAATTTTCGATAATTAAAAATAGTTAATTTGATAACGTTTTGTGATTTAATATGGAAGAAATAAGATTTTGCAATTTAATAATAATAATATAACTGAAATGAAATGTAATAATATTAATTTAAGGTAATTGATATCCGCTTTAAAAGTAATTTCAATTTATTGAAATGATTAGAAAGTCATAATTGGTTATAGATTATAAATTAATTGTAATAATGTGTGTATTAATTGACAATTTGATTAAAATAGTAATAGATAATTTAAATGTTGATTTATTAATGAAATCATGTGTAATAAATCGTAATTGGATAGAAGTGGTATTGTGTAAGTTGTTATAACATTTACTTGTGAGTAATAAACTTACAAATGTTATTAAATGTAGAAATGGTGACAATTGTACCAGTATATTTAACCAATTGAAATTAAATGAATTTAAATATTACGTATAATGAGTTAAGACGATAACCGTAAAAGGTGAATGCAATAAAATGTATAGAAATGTTAATTATATTCATTAGGCAATAATTGATTTAATAAAAGAGTGAAACCAAGATAATATAATTTATTGGGATTTTAAATTATAATTAATGTGAAAATCGACAAAAATTCAATATAACTGGAAAATTGCAATTAATAAATAAAAGATGGTAATTGTTGTATACTAACGTAATAAGATATAACCCAATGTTAAGATATGCATAGAGTAAAAAATGATGAAATGAAAAAGGACTGAAATCAAGTATAATCAATTTATTGGAATTAAATTATGATTTTTTTTTCTCCCTCAAACAAAATTTATTAGCCATCACCAAAAAGCTGTCAACATGCCTGACAAGTAACCCAAGAGCAAAGCACAACAACTATACCAATCAAATGACATCCAAAGACAAACATAGTAAGAACAAAAGACTAAAACCCCCAGTAGTCGGCGAGTCAGAACGGCGACGAGAGAAGGAAGCTGGCATGGAACAAAGACGATGAGCTCCGGATAAACCACCGCCCATCAAACATCGTCATCGAGCTCCGGCAATGCCACCGCCCGATGCCGATGTCGGAAGACAACCGAGCACAGCAACCGCTAGAAATAAGACTAGCTCACATGAAAAAAAGACCCAACAAAGCGCCCAACATCCAAAGAACAGCAAAAGCGGAAGCCGAGAAAAAGAGCCAAATGTCCTTCAGCCAAGCAACACCCTTAAGCGGAAAGAAGAGCTCCAACCAAGCCAACATACCAAAACCTGAAATCATAATCCAGAAAAAAGATGAAATGCAAGGGGGGGAGAGGAGGGAAAAAGGAAACAAGAAGACCAACGAACAAGAGACACAAGCCTCGAAATCAGAGATTAATTGGATTAAATTATGATTAATCGGATTTAATTACGGTTGAAATTGAATACCGTAATTAGTGTAATAATTAACACTGAATTGATATGTAAACTTGTATCAAATCATTGTAAATGTCTAAATGATCAAGAATTGTGAAATTTCTTAATTATAAAATTTAAATGGAAAAAGTGATTTAATTAATTTAATATTAATTTATTTAATTAAAGTAAAAATATCCATTTTGGACGCTGTCCTGGATTTCGACGAAACCAGTTTCATCGGATCCTTAACGGTGAATTATTGTAAGGTTTCAAGTTTCGTCGCGATCGAACTTGTCGTTTGATCGTACGGACTCGGAACGTGTAGAAATAAATTTGAGATAAGCTGATTTTAAAGCCAACTTCTTCATACGATGGAATTAGGACTTGAACCCTATTCCGTTGAGTTTAAAACTATTGAAAACATCTATTATGATATAGGGATTACCCACTTTCTTTTTGGGGACAGAACGGGCTTTTCGGGTTGGCGTAATCGTTTCGATCAATTCAATCCGTCCATCTGTTTCTATTTCTGATCTGCTTATATATACCCTGTTATAAACCCTGGCTAGTTCCTATTTTTCATCCCTGTATGTACATCAACTTCTATATGTTCCTTTCTTCAATGGCAGAACATATTCCAATTCCCAAACCCTAATTACAAATCAAAATCAAATCGAAAAATCAAACTCCTCCAAACCATATCAAATTATATACTGTTTCTAAGCACTTGACGAGCGTAACCCAGATCTGCAATTTGTTTTTGCCATCGAATCACTGTTTGTCCATAAATCGAGGATGAACCATAGCCGTCCATTTTAGAGTTTTGACGATCCAACGGTGGATTATCGTTTGATCGACGATCGGGAGGCGATGTTGGAAAGGTGGCATCGTGCAGGCCCTGGATATTCCATTCATTCGTCTCAAGGGGGTCGTGATTGACCGTGGTTGGCTGGTGAAGGTTGGCGGCGGCGGAGTGCTTTTGGGCCTCGTGGGGGCCACGCGTAGGGTCGTTGGGGGCGGCCAGAGGTGCTAGGCGTGGTGGTTGGCGTTGATCTGGAGGGTAGCGTACATGGAGGCTGAAATTGGTGGTAAACGGCGAGAGTTGGGGTGGCTGTTCGATATTGCATATGAGAATTTGAGCTGGTAGGGTTTTGACAGTTCTGGGGTGATATGACGCCTCACCTTTATACTCACACTATCCAAGAACACTAATAGGTAATTATGTCGACTAATGCAAAGAATAAGGCTGTGAGAAGCGATTTTCTTCTGTTTTTATTATTCCTTAAATATTACTGCTTAGTGCGCTCTGCTTACTGGTTCTACCCCTTCTTCTATGCCATCGGGTTGGATCTGATGTCGGATTTTTCGGAATTTGTGCTAATCGGAACCTTTGTTGAGCAATGTCCGAACTTTACTGCTATCGCCGAAGCTCTTCGGAGTTTGGTGAAAGGATCGATCTCTCTGGTTTTTGCAGGAGTCGATTCGGTCGAAATTAGGGTTTTTTCCCTAATCGATTTCTCTATCCTTACCAGATTCAGATTTATGTTGGTTGATGGCAAATTTATGGAGATCCTTCCCTCCTACGAATTTGGTCTGAGACCACGGCTACTCCATGGTCGTAGCTCTGCTGATCTAAAATCGTGGAATGCGTTAGATCTGCATTCTTGCTTTGAAACGATGCGCACTCGGCAGGAGATCTCCACCTGTCCTGGGCCTCGTTTGTGCTTTGGCCAGCTGCCTCCTTCGCCGTCATTGATCGGAGGCATTTTGATTGGCTCGGTGGTGTGTGGGGGATCTGAGGTGTCCTCGGATTGTCCCGTGGCTTCTGTGCTAGGCGATGGGGAGGTGATGACCCCATTTACCGTGGCAACATCTGCAGACCTTGTTGTGCTTGATGATGAGATCACTAGATCTGCTACCGGCTTGAATTCTGAGATAGGAGAAGTGATGACTCCTTTCTCGACCGAGCTTCGTCCATCCAAACTTTATCAGCGATTCCGGCGGCGTACTAGAAGACGCCAAAGGAGAAGAAGGCTTAAAAGGTCGTGGAACAGCGATGCAGCGCAGCAGGAGGCAGTTCTTCTCGCGCAAGTGGACAGGAGGCAGCAGGAGGCAGTTGTTTCTGGTCGAGAACTGTATACAGTAAGGAAAGAAGGGGCAGTGCAAGAAGAAGGGGTAGTAGGTAAGCCTCTTGCTCAGGTATGGCCTTCTCCTCCTACTCCTTATTCTCTTCATTCCTTGTTCAACTCTGCTTTTGCTATAGTGGTCATGCTTGATTATTTGGTGATCGTTGATGTTACACATGATAATCCCTATTGTTTTGTTATGCTATGTAGTTCACCAGATTATTTGCCTTCCTGTTTATACTCTATTGATGCTTTTCTGATCATATTTCCCTCTGGTCTTGGTTGTACTGCTGCTACTCCCCCTTCCTTTGATTGTTCTGGTTTGCTGCATATCCCCTCTGCTGTATACTGCTATGTTGTCCCCTTTCCCTTGTTGATTCCTTTGTGTTATCTCTCTTCGGATAGTTTTGTGGGTGGTTGTTTTTGTGGGCTTTTCCTCGACTTTTGCTGTGTGTTGTGTGTTCATCGGTGTGCTGAGGCTTCCTTGCCTCGTACTGATGGGTGCGTGCTTGGGGTGTCTTTTGGTTATTGCTCCTTCCTTGTGTGTGTGGTTGAGCTGTGGTGTGGTGTGTGTGTGTTGGTATTGTGGTGGGATGGGTTTGTGTTAGTGCAGTGGTGTGGTGTGTATGTGTTAGTGTTGTGGTGTGAATTGTGTGTGTATGTGCTGTCGTGTGGTGTGTTTGTGTGTGTTTAGTGGTGTGGAGTGTTTGTGTTAGTGTTGTGCTTTGGTGTGTTCTGGCTTGGCTGCTGTGTGTGTTTGGGTCTCTGCTGTGTTCTCCTTATTCGCAGGAGCGGGCTTTGTTTTGCTGTAGGTTGTTGGGCTGCTGGTTGGACCACCAGGCAGCGGTCCAGCTACCCGAGCCCGGCATTTTCAGCTGTGTTGGACTGTGTTCGGTTAAGGTATCGTGTGGCCTCCAGGCATTGCGACGTCCCCGTGTCGTTGATGTCTTTTGATTTGTTTTTGGTGTCTTTGCGTGGGTGTTGTTGGCTTGCCTGTAAGCCACGATGGGCTAGGAGCGCTTGGTGCGCACTTTCCTCTTGTCATAGTCACATAGTGGGTACCATTGCAGTCTCTCACTGTTTGACTGGCAAGGTGATTAGTACCCAGTCTTAGTTCCGCCTTATTGTGGATTACGGTCCGGACGGCTTTCGAGCTAGCTCAGATTCACTGGGTAGCCAACTTGATGACTACTCGGTTATGACTAGGCTCAAACAGAGATTAGGGGTGTACATTGTGGGTTCCCCTACATGTTTTTTTTCGGTTGCTTTCCCTGGTTCTTTTTCTGTTTTTCAGTCCTACACTAGTTTTGGTTCTTCCTCCTCCGTGCTTTCATCCCCTCCTATTAGGCAGTGTCTTCCCTCCTTTTCTCGTCCTCTCCTTAGCCAGTCAGAGATAGAGGCCATTTATGGCCGTCTACTCAAACTGACTAAGAACTCCTCCCGCGTTGTGGCTGAGACCTCTCATGACTCTACCACCCCGCTGCGGGCTAGGAGGTCCTTATCTCTCTCTTCTGATCGCGAGGAGATAGCTGCTAGGCCCCTAGCTCCTCGCCATCGTCGCTCTCGTCGGCCTAGTCATTCGACGAGTAGCACTCCCTCGACCCCTCGTACCATTCGCACACGCTCTATAGCAGCATCCGAGCAGATTGTCCGATCTACTCGGTACACTCTTTATCTCCGCTAAGTCCCCTTTCCTCTCTTCCTTCTTATTATTTCTGTTTTTACGTCCGATGGCGACCTTTCTGATCTGGAATATCCGAGGAATCGGTAACTCTGAGTCATCCGCCAGCCTTAAGCGGCTTGTTCGGAAGCATTCTATTTGTTTGGTCGCTCTCCTTGAACCGCTTGTCAGTCCGGATGCGCTAACCAACACAGTCTTTTCCATTGGTTTCGCCGGAGGCATTGCTAACGTCTCTGGCAAGATTTGGATCCCGTGGTCCTGATCGCTAGTCGTTTCCCCAGCATTTGATTCTGAACAACTGCTGTCTGTGGTTTGTTCTACCCCTCTGTCTCCTTTACCATGCCTTTTCTCGGCGGTCTACGCTAAATGCAATCGTTTAGAAAGACTATCCCTCTAGTCTGTCATTCTCTCGCTTGCTGACCTTCATCACTCTCTAGCAGTCATTGGAGGAGACTTCAATGTCATTGCTAGCCATGCTGAAAAGCAAGGTGGTGCTATTTCCAACAGAAGGGGTATTGAGGATTTCAATGCCTGCATAGCCGCTTCTGGTCTTTCTGAGCTTCTTTTCATTGGTTCTGCTTTCACTTGGAGTAACAACAGAGAAGGTCCAAATCAGATCCTCTCCAGGCTTGATAGGGTTTTCGGTTCAAAAGGATGGCTAGCTCTTCCCTTCACCTTCTCTGTCTCCCACCTTCACCGAACC
Organism: Allium cepa; assembly: GCA_030765085.1. Taxonomy (NCBI): domain Eukaryota; kingdom Viridiplantae; phylum Streptophyta; class Magnoliopsida; order Asparagales; family Amaryllidaceae; genus Allium; species Allium cepa. The sequence continues at coordinate 440,388,093 of CM060943.1, forward strand.
TTCTCTGATCATTCCCCCTTACTCTTGGTTTGCTCCCCTCTCTCCTCCTATGGTCCTTCCTCCTTTCATTTTCAGAGTATGTGGACGTCTCACCATTCCTTCCTTCGGGCTGTAGAGCAAGACTGGTCTGCTCCCTTGACTGGTCCCCCTCTATCGGTCTTCTCTCGTAAACTTCGTCGTCTTAAATCCTGTCTCAAATCTTGGAATGTGGACGTTTTCAGGAACATCTTTGATTGGGTCCGAGCGTCGGAAGAATCCCTGATTCTGGCCGAAGCCGCTTTTGATGAGGATCCTTCGTCGGTGAACAAAGAAGCATGGTCTATTGCTCAGACAGCTTTCTCTTCCGAGCTTCGCGTTGAGAATGATTTTCTGAGACAAAAAGCTCGTATCAAATGGGCTGTGGAAGGGGACTTAAACTCCAAATTCTTCCACTCCTCTATCCACAAAAAGAATCGTTTCCTTTCCATTTTTGAGATTCAGCAGGAGGACCTTCCGATGACTACTGATCCGGTAGTCATTAAACAAACCTTAGTGTCTCACTTTCAAGAATTCCTAGGCTCCCCTTCTGCGACGGTCACCGATCAATCGCTTCTTGCCTTCATCCCTCCCATTTTACTCCCCTCTGAGAGCGTTGGACCGGTTGATCCTCCTTCTTAGGAAAAGATCCGATCCTGTGTCTTCTCCCTCAGCAAGGATAGCGCTAGTGGACCTGATGGTTTCAATGGCGTTTTCTTTCGATCCTGTTGGTCTATTATTCATGCAGACCTTTGTCTTGCTATCCAGGCCTTCTTCTTAGGGGCGTCCCTTCCCCAGGGATGGACGTCTACCAACTTGGTTCTGATTCCAAAGTCGACTTCGCCTCGATCTTGTTCGGATTTTTGTCCCATCAGCTTATGTAACTTTGCCAACAAAGTTATTTCCAAGATCCTGTCTTCCCGTTTAGCTCCTTTCCTTAATCGTCTTATCTCTCCTTCCGAGGCTGGCTTTGTTAAAGGCCGTCTAATCTCGGACAATGTCCTGCTGGCATAGGAATTGATCTCTCAAATAGACCGCAAGGTTAGAGGATCTAATGTTGTCCTTAAGTTAGACATGGCTAAGGCGTATGACCGTATGTCTTGGTTTTTCATTCTCAAGGTTCTCAGATCTTTTGGCTTTCCGGAATTCTCATTGACATGGTATGGAGACTCATCTCCAACTGTTGGTTTTCTGTTCTTGTCAATGGCTCGCCCTGTGGCTACTTCAGAGCAGGTAAGGGTCTGTGATAAGGAGATCCTCTGTCTCCCTCTCTCTTTGTTCTGGCCGTCGAAGCCTTGATTCGTGGCATTCACTCTTTGACCATCTACGGTCAAATTCAACGCTTCGGCATTCCAAGGGGTAGCCCTCTTATTTCCTCCTTGTCCTTTACTGACGACATCATCATTTTCACCAATGGCCACCGGCGGTCTATTCGCCATCTTATTCATTTCCTCCGGCAATACGAGAGAAGCTCGGGCCAACTCGTTAATTCGGCTAAGAGTTGCTTGTATCTACTAAAGATATAACTCCCGCCAAATCCCTTTGGATTCAATCGTTTACGGGTTTTAGATCTTCCTCTCTTCCGTTGCCTTACCTTGGCATTGCCCTGTACAAGGGTAGGAAACTGAATGCCCTCTTCGATCCCTTAACGGACAAAGTCAAAGGAAAGATTTTGCGATGGAATTCCTCCTTCTCTCTCAAGCTGGAAGACTGGTTCTGATAAAGTCTGTTTTGGACTCGATCGGAACCCATATCTTCGCAGCTATCACCCCTACTGACTCCTTCTTCAGGTCCTATCGCTCGTTGGCTTCGGCTTTCTTTTGGGGTTCCAAAGAAACCGCTTCTCGGCATCATTGGATCTCGTGGGACATGGTCTACCGCCCTCGCTCGAAGGGCGGCCTCGGGCTGTGAAATCCTAAGGATATGTGTACTGCCTTTGCTTGCAAACTTTGGTATCGGTTCGAGCAAAATGATTCTCTCTGGACATCATTCCTCCGAGCTAAATATCGTTGCCTCTCTGCCGTGAATTTCTCGGGCTCTCCTTCCTTCTCCAGCGAAACCTGGAAACGAATGCAAGCGGTCAAATCTCTGTCCGACGCCCACGACGGAATGGCCGGCTGGGATGGTTCTTCCTTCTCTGTTCTTAAGGTGTGGAATTTCGTTCGTGCATCGGCCCCGTGTCGTCCTATCTTTTCCTTTATCTGGGACTCCCGCCTTCCCCCTAAAGTGTCCATATTTATGTGGCGTGCGCTGCATAATGGGCTCCCCCTCCATGCCAATCTTCGCAGGATTGGCATTCCTATCGTCTCTCGATGCTATTGCTGCGGCAATGGGGCTGAGGAGACCATCTGCCATCTGTTCTTCGAAGGCTTTGTTGCTAAAGCTATCTGGAACTTCTTTCGTAATTTTATCGGTCTCCATGGGGACTTCTCCTCGCCGGCTGCAATTCTCTGCTCTTGGTGGATCGGTCGTACTGGAAAGTCTCTTAGATCTATTTTGTATCGTTTGATTCCTTGCCTTATTTTGTGGCACATCTGGTGCTCACGAAACAAGGTAGTCTTTGATGAAGTACGGATGGACCCTACTTCTGTGATTCGTCGAGTTAGGAACGACTTGTTCATAGCTTTCCAGGCTCGCCCTTACACGAGGCACCTCGGATCCCGATCGCGCCAGCTTGCTGATCGTCTCTCCATTGCTGTTAGGCCCCTTAGAACGGGTATCGGTTGAGGTTTCATTGGATCGGTTTTGACTACTCAGGTATTCTCTGTTCTAGTAAATTCCTTTTATTACTAATACTACTGTTAGTCATACAGGGTTTAAAAGCATGGAGCACAGGTATCTGATAGACAGACTGCATTGGAGTGTCCTCGACTAATCAGGTATTCTCTGAACTAGTAAATTCCGTTTATTACTAATAATACTGCTAGTCATTCAGGGTTGGTAAGACTGGAGCCCAGGTTTTTGTTGAGCTTTAGGGATTGGACGATGGTCAGCTCAGATTTCTATTGGTCGAGAGTCTCTGTATCATGCTTACAGGCGGTGGCCATGCTGGAGCTTGTTAGCGTGATACGATGGGCGGTGGTTTACCGGAGCTCATCCAGAGATTCTCGACAGGCAGCCTCCTTCTTTCCCTTAGGCTGTGTAGTTTTTGATGTACATCTATTATTGTACTATTGCTGTCTTTTGTCTCCTATTGCTTAGTCACCTGTCAGGCTTGTTGGCAGCTCCTTTCCCCTTGGATTGTCTATATATATATATATATATATATATATATATATATATATATATTTAAAAAAAATAAGGCTGTGAGAAGCGACCATTTGTGTAATTGCTTTGTGCAAATACGGATATGTCAGATAGTATGTCACGCATTTCATTTCAAGAGGAAATTCGACATATCGAAAAAAAACTCAAATCTACTACATAGTGGCTGTGTGGACTTCGAAAGCAAGTATAGAAATAAGCATAACACAAATCAGTCAAAAGAATATGTATACATCAAGGAGTCTCTATCTCGAATGTATAAAAGCAAAAACTACTAAACTAAGTAGTTAGCCAAAAGTCAAAAGTTGTCCCATCTAAGAAGTCATGTGGAAGCACATGTAACACCTCGGCCTGACCCGAGTACTATTTAAGAAGAAAATAATATACGGATCAGTCTAGCTATAAATATCATATAAAATGAGATAGGATAACATACATAACAAAAACGTATGGTAATAATAATGCCATACTGTGACAAGCATACATTAGATAACACAAAAATCATACAATATCTCGTATGTACTCAAACACCAAAAAGAATGTCATATTCTTTAACATATTCACCAAACCACAAATATTGATAGAACTTATCAATGTAAATCACAAAAATTGGTGAAATACAATTTTCGAAAATCATCAATTAGAAATCCAGAAAACACAAAGGAGGGAGGCCTATCACAAACAGGAGCATGAAAACTCACCAACACATGCATCACAAACGAAATGCTATTCCATGGTCGCTAACCATCAGTTTTGAGCCGAGGCTCCACAAACGGCCCGAAGACCATGGGTCGCTACACCATCAAATTTTGAGTCGAAACTCCACAAATGAGGTTTAGTCCCCCACATAAACAAAGAGACATCGCACATTGCTAGTCTAAATCACAAAATGATCATCATCGATCAACAAGAAATGTCAATTATACTAAGATAGTAAATAAATGAGTTTGGCTTCATGTCCCATAATCACTGGCTTAACTTAAATATTTACAAACAAATTGTAGATTCCTACTTGAAAATTATCACAAAAGTTTCAAACGAACGAGTCTAAGAATTAACCAAAAAAATAAACGCAAGCGTTTCATACTGCTCGTTTTGCTAAGTCATTTAATTGGATTTCTCGAACAAATGAGGGAAAGGTTTATATATACTAATAGATTAGAAATCGGTTATAGAAGCGAGTTTGATATTAAAAGTAAATGTTGAAATCGTTTTGATAAAAGAGTTTGAATATTTACTACCAGTATAAAAACCTTTGTATTTTAAAGTGACAAGCCATAGAAATGATTGTAGAACAATCAATCGCTAAAAATTCACATTCGAAGATGTGAACCAAATCCATAGAAATCGATACCAAATCCATCAAAATGGATATTCCCAAAAATCCCGAAAAAGAAATTGTCAAAGTTAACAAAAGTGATAACAACTAATCGGATCCATGAAAATTGATTTAAAATTGGAAGTCCACACAAAAACAGCAAAATTGGCTGAGTTAAGCAGATTTAGTCGACTGAACCAGGGTGGTCAGTCGACTGAAAAATGCCTGGAAACTTTCGGTTTCTAGGTTCAGTCGACTGAACCAGGGTAGTCAGTCGACTGAATCTATGCCTGGAAACTTTCTATTTTCAAGTTCAGTCGACTGACCATCCTGGTTCAGTCGACTGAACCGCAATTTGTAGTATTTTCAGCCTATAAAAATCATAACGGAGGCGATCGAACGAGCAACGGAGACTAGGGATTTATGCCAAGCGACAACCCAGCCTTATAGGCTCTTCGATACACCCCAAAAACATGTCCAAACCTCCCTAGTGGGATTTTCATAAAATTGGACAACAAAAAACCAAAAATTGGAAAATTCACCAAAGCCATTCAAATCAAAAATAAATGAACATGAATAGATATTATGAATTCATACCTAACCACAAAGCAAGTTGTAGACATAGATGTGAGTTCAAAAACTCACCTTTAAACCCAAAAACAATGAAGGAGAAGCTTTTTAAACAAGGCAAGATCAATTCCTCTTCACTACACCTCTAGAGTCTTCAATCTATTATCAAAGATGAAGTTCTTCCTAAGGTTAGGTTATAGGAATTTCTGAAAGTTGAAGAGGGATTGAGACGGAGAAGATGAAGAGGATGCTTACCTAAGCTTCTCTTGGATTTCTAGAGCTTGAATTGGAATTTCCTAAGAATCAGGGCTTAGGAATTTTAGTTTCCAATCTTTTTCCCCATTTTTACCTTAGCTTGAGAGTGTTAGGAAATGAGGAGTGGAATGAATGAAGAGGACTGGAGTTGGGTTATTTGTTAGGTTAGTGAGCTGAAACCCAAACCCAAAGCCCTAAGTGAAAATGTCAAATTCTACTCAACTCCAAACATATCGATGTTTATACTCAAAAAGGCTGTCGATGCCATTTTGGATCCAATGGAAGGGGTCTCGAGTCCTAATTCGACCGTTTGCAAAAAGTGACGTTTCAGACTTAAATCCGACTAACGATGCTATATTTAAATATACATTCGTAAATATGCGGGTTATTACAGACTCCCCTCCTTAAAGAAATTGTGTCCTCACGATACTTAAGAAGAAAATAATGAGTAACAACCATAAAAGCATATCAACAAAAAAAAATTGAAATAAGAAGTTCACCTCAAAGAGCACGAGAGAGTAAGTCCGGATGTGTTCGCTCGATGAATTCTCTAGATTCCCAATAGCAATTCTTAGGTTTTGAGGACCATTGAACTTTCACAGGAGGAACGTCTTTATTCCGAAGGCGTTTAACATCCGAAGCAATGATACTAATAGGATGTTGCTTATAAGTCAAATTAGGTGTAACTTCAACTTCTTCAACGACACCGGGCTTAAGACTAGAATCCGAACCTCGAAGACATTTCCGTAATTGAGAGACGTGGAATACGTCATGAATAGCAAAAAACTGAGCCGGTAATAAAAAGCAATAAGCTACGGAACCAATACGCACGGTGATGGGAAATGGACTAATATATCGAGGCGCTAATTTTCCCGATCGACTGAAACGCACAACACCCTTCATAGGTAAAACACGAACGAACATCAAATCTCCCACAGAAAATTCTAATTTCCTTCTTCGGTTATCGGCATAGGATTTTTGTCTACTTTGGGCTTCTTTCATCTTATGACGAATAAGGTCAATCTTTTCTGTGGAATCACGAATAAAATCTGGACCTAAAACCAGCTTCTCACTGGCCTCAAGCCAACAAGAAGGAGATCGGCATGGCCTTCCATAGAGTGCCTCGAAAGGTGCCATACCAATACTAGATTGGAAGCTATTATTATAGGAAAACTCAACAAGAGAAATATGATCTTCCTGACTTCCACCAAAATCAAGAACATATGCACGAAGAAGATCTTCAAGAGTTTGATTCACACGCTCGATTTGTTCATCGGACTGAGGATGATAAGCGGTGCTAAAATTAAGCTTCATTTCTAAAGCTTTTTGAAGACTCTTCCAAAATCCACTAGTAAATAATGGATCACGATCGCTAACAATAGAAGTAGGAACACCATGCAATTTAACAATTTCTTTAACATAAAGTTTGGTCAAAAGAGGTACGGCCCGATTAGACCGAACGGGAATAAAATGGACGGATTTTATAAGTCTATCCACAATCACCCATAGACTGTCATGGCCCGAATGAGAGTGGGGAAGACCATCAATAAAGTCCATGGAGACTTGATCCCACTTCCAAATAGGAATATCAAGAGGTTGCAATAACCCATCGGGCCTTTGATGCTCGGCTTTTATGAGTTGGCAAGTCATGCAACGCTTAATGAAGTTAGCAATATCATATTTCATTCCATCCCAATAATAAAGTCGTTTCACATCCGCATACATTTTACTACTATCGGGATGAGTGGTAAATTTAGAATGATGAGAATCTTCTAAATATCTTTACAAAGATCACTAATATTTGGCACGATAAGTCTACCAAATTTTCGAAAGTCGCCACGAGCATCGATTTCAAAGTCTTTTAAAACCTCAATATTACTATCCCGACAACTTTGGCTAAGAAGAACCAATTCGAGATCATGCTTTTGAGCAACAAGAATGCGGTCTAAAAGAGATGGATGAGCCTCAAGGCTACATAGAATAAGAGATGAACAAAAATCGGATTCACGATCTTGAATCTCACAAGTGGACAAAATCTCGAGATTATTCCATTCGGATAACATCATAGAAACAACCGCTTGTTGCTTACGACTAAGGGCATCGGCAACACGATTTCCCTTTCCGAGAGTATTAAGAATATCATGATCATAAGATGCAAGGAACTTGAGCCAACGTTGTTGACGCAAATTAAGTTCCTTTTGCGAAAATAAATACTTTAAAGATTTATGATAGGTATAGAGAACAAATTTCTCTCCCAAAAGATAATGATGTCAAATTCTAAGGGCGAAAACAATGGTCGCAAGCTCTAAATCAAGAGTGGCATATCTAGTCTCGGCAAGCTTTAATTGCCTAGAAGCATAAGTAATCGTACGTTCCCTTTGCATGAGAATGGCTCCCAAACCAACACGACTAGCATCGGTATAAACAATAAAGTCTTGGTTCCCTTCGGGAATCACAAGGATAGGAGCATCGGAAAGAAGTTCTTTTAATCTTCGAAAAGAAGCTTCCTATTTGTCTAACTAAATGTATTTAACTCCCTTCTTTGTCAAACTAGTAAGAGACATGGAAATTTTGGAAAATTCTTTTATAAAACGACGGTAGTAACCTGCCAATCCAAGAAAGCTATGAATTTCCGTCACACTCTTCGGTCTCTTTCAATTTTGAATCGCTTCAATCTTTGAAGGATCCACGGAAATTCTGGATTCAGAAATGATATGTCCAAGAAATTTCACACGAGATTGCCAAAAGTGGCACTTAAATTTTTTTGCTTTCAATTGATTGCTCCTAAGAGTTTCCAACACAACCCGAAGATGTTTTTCACGCTCTTCCTAGGATTTAGAATAAACAAGAATATCATCTATAAAGATGAGAAAAAATCGATCGAGGAAGTCTTTGAAAACTCGATTCGTAAGGTCAACGAAATAAGCTAGAGCATTTGTTAAACCAAATGGCATAACAAGCCATTCATAAGATCTATAATGAGTACGGAATGATGTCAAAGGAATGCTATCCTCTGCAATATGAAGCTGATGAAAACCGGTTGCTAAGTCTAACTGTGAAAATACTCTAGCACCGCTAAGTTGGTCAAATAAATCATCAATCCAAGGCAAGGGATATTTATTCTTGATGGTGAGATCATTAAGCTTGTGGTAGTCAACGCAAAATCTAAGTGTACCATCGGATTTCTTCACAAAAATAGCCAAAGCTCCCTAAGGAGAGGAACTAGAATGAATAAACTGTTTTACTTCCAATTCGGATAATCGTTTACGCATCTCCTCATTTTCCTTATTGGACATGCGATAAGGAGGACGAGTGATAGGTAAAGCTCCAGGGATTAGATTAATTCTGAACTCAATTGCTCTCTTAGGGTGTAATCCTAAGACGGGCTTGTCGGTAAAATCATGAACAACGTGAATGAGGGAAATGACATCTTCCTCATCATCACTATCGCCATCATGAGGGTTTAGAGAATATAAGGATGCCACCATCATTCCGAAATTATTCCGAAGCCTAAGTAGCGCATAACATGCAAATCGGCTCGGAAAGAATAATCACATAAAATAATCTCAACATCATTACAAAGTAAATTGAGGGTTGCGGATCCACCAACCGGATTTGCAATTATCAAAAAAGTCATCAAGCCCATAACATTTAAAGAAAAAGTATCAACAAGTTCTTTTAATATAAAAGAATTGGATGCAGCTGTATCAATAAGAACTCGAATAGGAAGATCACGAAACATGATAATGCCATCAAGGATAGAATGAGAAATACCTTAACCACGAGAAGTGTTACTAGGGGCTTGCACAACATTTAGCTTTCCCTCATTTTTGCCTTGAAGTTTGGGACATGCAAATATATAATGACCCGAACTTTTGCAATAGCGACAAGTAAGGGGATTCGAACACTTATTTGCATAATGGTCCTTAGAACCACAATTGTAGCATTGTCCACGACTAGAGGTAGGAGTCTTTGCTACCAAAGTTGTTTGTTTCCCTTTCTTGTTAGAATTAGGGTTGAACTTAATAGGCCTCTTCTTGTTGTTGTTGAAGTTCTGTTTGGCACCCACAACTTCAACATCACTTTCTTTATCGGCCTCTTCAAGTCGAAGAGCGATATCAACAAATTGGTCGAAAGAGACTTCTAATTTTAGAAGTAATGGCTTTTTGTGATTCCTATTCAACCCATAAATAAACCTCTGATTTTACTTCAATGGGGTATTAATGTACTCGAACCTATATTTAGAGAGGGATTCAAAAGATGCGACGTAATCTGTCACAGAAGATTCACCTTGAAAAGGTCAATAGAGTTAAAGTTACTTTATCATCTTCTAGCACAAACTTCAACTCAAACTTTTCTCGGAATTGCTCCCAAGTAAGATCTGCTTCAATAATCTCAAAAACCAAAAGCTCATACTAATCTAATGCTCTCTCTTGGAGCATACTAGAAGCCACTTGGACACGATGTAGATCAATAGATTCATGCGAGAAAAGATGTGATCGTATGTTATAAGCCAAGCTTGAACTTCTATAACACTTTCAGAACTCTTGAATGGCTTTCCACCCAAATTGGTATAATCACTACACAAGCGTGCAAACCCAGATTTAGGGTGAGTAGGCTCTGGAATAGGACCGACAGCTTGAGCATTCTTTACAAGATCTAGAAGTTTTGGGCAGACATAAATACGCCATCTTGAAGAGTAGCACTGGATTGACCGGCGCTGGGACAACCTGGTCTAACCATTTCTCTTCTTTAAGAAAGAAAGAAAGAAGAAGAAAAAGGTTATTCATAAAATTAATATTAAACAATCATGATTGATAAAACAAGGCATCATAAAAGAAAATAGGATAGAACGAGTCCAATGGCTCGAATTAAATCCTAAGGCACGACTCCTAAGAAAGACTTAGGATGATGATCGTTGCTATAATATTCTACATTGTTACGAAGTTTGGCTCGGATACCAAGTTGTGATGCCCCACCTCTATACTCACACTAGCCAAGGACACTACTAGGTAATGCCATCAACTAACGCGAAGAATAAGGCTGTAAGGAGCGATCATTTGTGTAATTGCTTTGTGCGAGTACCGATATGTCAGATAGTATGTCACGCATTTCATTTCAAGAGGAAATCCGACATATCAAAAACAAACTCAAAGCACTACACAGTGGCTATGTGGACTTTGGAAGCAAGTATAGAAATAAGCATAACACAAATCAGTCACGGATATCCATATCACTAAGGCGGAAACAGATATGAATATATCACATAAAAGTGTACATCAAAGTAGTGGTCATTCAAGATCCACTAGATCACAAAAGGATAGGTACATGTGCTAGACAAAAGAATATGTATACATCAAGGAGTCTCTATCTCGAATGTATAAAAGCAAACACTATTAAACTAAGTAGTTAGCCAAAAGTCAAAAGCTGTCCCATCTAAGAAGTCAAGTGGAAGCACCTGTAACACCTCAGTCTGACCCGAGTATTATTTAAGAAGAAAATAATAAACGGATCAGTCTAGCTATAAATATCATATAAAATGAGATAGGATAAGACACATAACAAAAAAGTATGATAATAATAATGTCATACTATGACAAGTATACGTTAGATAACACAAAATCATATGATATCTCGTATGTACTCAAACACAAAAAAGAATGTCATATTCTTTAAAATATTCACCAAACCATAAATATTGATAGAACTTATCAATGTAAATCACAAAAATTGGTGAAACACAAATTCCGAAAATCATCAAATAGAAATCCAGAAAACACAAAGGGGGAGGCCTATCACAAACGGGAGCATGAAAACTCACCAACACGTGCATCACAAACGGAACGCTATTCCATGGTCGCTAACCATCAATTTTGAGCCGAGGCTCCACAAATGGCCCAAAGACCATGGGTCGCTACCCCACTAAATTTGGAGTCGAAACTCCACAAATGGGGTATAGTCCCCTACACAAACGAAGAGACATCGCACATTGCTAGTCTAAATCACAAAATGATCATTATCGATCAACAAGAAGTATCAATTACACTAAGCTAGTAAATAAATGAGTTTAGATTCATGTCCCATAACCACTGGCTTAACTTAAATATTTATGAACAAATTGTATATTCCCAATCAAAATTTGTCACATGAGTTTCAATCGAACGAGTCTAAGAATTAACCGATAAAGTAAACGCAAGTGTTTCATACCTCTTGTTTTGCTAAGTCATTTAATTGGATTTCTCGAACGAATGAGGGAAAGGTTTATATATATTAATATATTAGAAATCGGTTTTTAAAGCGAGTTTGATATTGAAAGTAAATGTTGAAATCATTTTGATGAAAGAGTTTGAATATTTACTACTAGTATAAAAACCATTGTATTTTAAAGTGATAAACCATAGAAATGATTGTAGAACAATCAATCACCAAATATTCACATTCAAAGACGTGAACCAAATCCATAGAAATCGATACCAAATCCATCAAAATGGATATTCCAAAAAATCCCAAAAAGAAATTGTCAAAGTTAACAAAAGTGATAACAACTAATCGAATCCACGAAAATCGATTTAATATTGGAAGTCCACATAAAAAAGCAAAATTGGCTGAGTTAAGCAGATTCAGCCGACTGAACCAGGGTGGTCAGTCGACTGAACTATGCCTGAAACTTTTGGTTTCCAGGTTCAGTCGACTGAACCAGGGTGGTCAGTCGACTGAATCTATGCCTGGAAATTTTCTATTTTCAGGTTCAGTCGACTAACCATCCTGTTTCAGTCGACTGAACCGCAATTTGCAGTATTTTCAGCCTATAAAAATCATAACGCAGATAATCGAACGAGCAACGGAGACCAGGGATTTATGCCAAGCGACAACCCAGCCTTATAGGCTCTTCGATACACCCCAAAAACATGTCCAAACCTACCTAGTAGGATTTTCATAAAATTGGACAACAAAAAACCAAAAATTGGAAAATTCACCAAATCCATTCAAATCAAAAATAAATGAACATGAATAGATATTAGGAAATCATACCTAATCACAAAGCAAGTTGTAGACATAGATGTAAGTTCAAAAATTCACCTTTAAACCCAAAAACAATGAAGGAGAAGCTTTTTAAACAAGGCAAGATCAATTCCTCTTCGCTACACCTCTAGAGTCTTCAATCTATTATCAAAGGTGGAGTTTTTCCTAAGTTAGGTTATAGAAAATTTTGAAAGTTAAAGAGGAATTGAGATGGAGAAGATGAAGATGATGCTTACCTAAACTTCTAAATTGGATTTCTATAGCTTGATTTGGAATTTCCTAAGAATCTAGGGCTTAGGAATTTTAATTTCCAATCTTTTTCCCCATTTTTACCTTAGCTTGAGAGTGTTAGGAAATGAGGAGTGGAATGAATGAAGAGGAGTGAAGTTGGTTTATTTGTTAGGTTAGTGGGCTGAAACCCAAACCCAAAGCCTTAAGTGAAAATGTCAAAATTCTGCTCAACTCCAAACATATCGATGTTTATACTCAAAAAGGTCGCAAATGCCATTTTGGACTCAATGGAAGGGGTCTCGAGTCCAAATTCGATCGATTGTAAAAAGTGACATTTTGGACTTAAATCCGACTAACGATGTTATATTTAAATAAAATATTTAAATATACAAGCATAAAATATGTTGGTTGTTACACGTAACGTGTAAATTAGTTTTGTTATTTTTTTGTTTTATATCGTATGATCTTCTAATTGTTATAACTTTTACATACAAGGTCGGATTCATGCACGGTTTCTTCTATTTGGATCGTATCGAAATTATGGAAAACATAGAGCTAGTTTGGTCGAATTCTAAGACTGTTTGAATTTTGGGCCTAAATTGGATTTAGTTCGATTTAAAATCAAAGTGAGTGTTTTAACCCACTCACAATTACTAAACTATCTTATGTTAGTTTGATTAAATTTATGATGTGATTAGAAATTAATTGATCGATGTTTGGTATGTTTAAATTGTCATTCTAGTTAAATTTAACTTTTATCGCATTTAATATTGAATTTAAATTATCACTTTAATACCTGTTATTGATGATCAGTTATCTATTAATGTTTATTGATTGATTTGGATGATGATTGTGATGGATGTTTGATTGTTGATATTGGGTGACTGGATGTTGTATTTTATATTGTTATAACATTGTAAGTTCCCTATGGGCTGAAATGATACGTACCCGAACGATCTATAGATTAGGGAAAAATCAATATGGGTTGAAATGATAGGCTCGAGTGATTTTATGGATTTTAAATTCAAAACTCGGGATTTCGGATTGAAATGATATATATCCGTAAATTTAAATACTTACGGATTGAAATGATAACTTGACTATAGGGTAGAGAATTATATACGAACACCGGATTGGTTAAATTAAATGATTTTAATTCTTAAAATTTGAATTCCGTTAAACAATATTTTGGAAAAAAAATTGATTTGTATAAACTTAATTATTTTCAAAATCCAAGCTTTAAATGTTAAGTATGGAATTGATTCAATGAATTATTTAAAGAATTAAACTGGAATTCCAAAGGTGAATTTTGAAGTATAAATGAAATTTATCGGAATTGAGTTATTGAGATTGTTTGAAATATAACTTTGAAATATATTGAAATTGGAGTAATTTAAATTGATGTTTCAAACATGGATTGAAATCAATATAGAATCAAATAGTTTATTGAGAATTTGAATTGAAAGATTTGAAATTGGGTTCTGCTGATTTGGAAATTGAAATGGCCCAGATCTGTTAAAATGGAATAAATAGTTTAAACTGGTATTAATTTCAAATTCATATTTTAATATAAACTATTTTAAAAAATACATTATTTTATTTTAAAGATTCTAATTATTAAGATCTTCAAATTATTAAACTATTTTAACCTATATTAAATTAGTTTAACCTATTTTAAACCATGTTTATTTATTTTAATCTATTTTAAATCTACTTAACACAATTTAGTTTATTTTAAACTGATTAACCCATTTTCATTTATTTTAAATCTATTTTAAAGTTATTTAACCTATTTTTAATCTATTTTTAATCTATTTAACTATCTTAAATCAATTAAAAATATTTTTAATCCATTTTAATATATTTTAGAGTATTTTAACTATTTAAAAAATTATTTTAACTATGTTAAACTATCTAAACTATTTATAACTATCTAAACTATTTCCAAATTTCAGACTAAGTAAAGTGAAAGTGTTTTTATTCAAATCCTGGATTTAAAAGCGAATATGTTAAATGATGTTATAACCTAAATTGGGATTTAAATGACATATTTGATTGAATGTGGTGATTTTGAAATGAGGGTTTAACTTATTTTGGAAATATAATTTTTGAAAGAAAATATGATCTCAGAAATGATATGATTTCAAATGTGAAATGATTTCAAAAGTGAGTAAGATTTAGAAAGTGATATGATTTGAAGTGATATGGTTTGAATTGAATATGATATTTTGATATCACATATGAAATGGTTTTGGAAATGTAAAAGAACCATCCGGTGTGAAATAAGCGTTTGGTTGTTAAAGAGACCGGGATTAGATATTGTCATACTCTCTGCCAATACCGAAAACCACTTTAGATGTGACTAAAACAGGAGCCATGCTGGGCCAAGTGAGGTCGCACCTCCGATCGGACACATTTCTGCGATACCATATTATGACTTTGTGATGATTTGGTGGCCACCCCTAGATTTTGATTAATGGACTGTGTTCCGAGGTGGGCAGTAGTAGCTGTTATGCGTTACCACCAGTCCGGATCCGTAAATGGTATATCTACCCCGACATTGCCTCGAGTGCCATGTTCACATGCTCTATCGCGCCTTCTACGAGTTTGTTTTATGTCGTACGTATGGTGTGTTCCCTGATAGCCCACCTGCGGGTGGAGTTTACAGTATCTGTATAGACTACAACATTATGTAAAATGTGTTAAGGGGATATGGGTAACGCCTTAACGCTATTTGTTCGGACGGCTAAATGTTTATCGAGTTAGAAAATAGCCGAACGAATTTCGAAATAAAAATAACCACAAGGCACGGCGTACACTTGTAGTACGTGGCGAATACAGGTCGACCCGTAGGGAATTGATCATTTTAATTTTCTATTCAATCAAATTAAATCAAAGTCAATGGAAAGTTAAGCTAGAGAATTAGAGAATTAACTAACTAACTAAAAGAAAAGAGAAGCAAATATAAGAGTTAAGTGACAATTTAGAGAATAAATCCACTCTCTGGATCATGTAGTTCAACACATATGAAATCATGATCTCTCTTTTTTGGTCATTAGTGATTTAATTGATGTGCTTATCATAAGTATGATATATTTATGTTATTGATTAGCCAATATACGCCATTAAACTATAACACACCCCTTAAACCACTTACTAACTTCCATGAAACTTGGCAATGAAAATGAAAATGAAATCTATTTTAAGTATGGTCTATTAACTATTGATTAGAAATATGGACCATCAAATTTTAATTTCAAATCACTTTCTTATGCTATAATCATATTTGGATGAAGAAGAATTTGTGTTAGTGATTGTTTAAGCATAGCCTATTTGGTGTCAACAATATAGGCTATCAAATTCAAAGCAAGAACAACAAGTTGAACCACTTCATATTAAACACAAAAAGAGAGCATAAACCTCATAATGTTGCATCTACATATTAGAGAGCTTCATTACCCCTAAATTGTAGGGATTAGCCTCTCATATTTGTTATCAAATCAACAAATGTAGATTACATCATGAAATAAAATGAAAAGAAAAAAGAGAGTAAATGAAAAGAAGAACTAATCTACTTTCATAAAATAAAATCTACTCTACTTGCATGAATAATAAATCTACACTACTAACATGAAAGGAAATAAACAAAAAGAAGAAAAGACGTGTATTTAAAGTTGCATAAAAAGAAATTACATGAAATAAAAATGGCTCAGTAGCCATGAAAATAAAAGAGAAGCTTTCTTTTATTTTGAGTCTAAACTAATACTAAGAGAGACTAATTAAGAGGAGGATTACATGAAACATAAGGGGTTACTTATATAAGCATGAAACCCTAATCCATAATTTGGGAAATGTCCTAACTACCCTTGAGAAAGTGTGGAGGCCAAGTAATCATTAGTTTCTACTAATCACCATTTAAGTGTACATGAAGCCATTAATTCCATTAGCATGTACATTAGCATCTAATTTGTACATTAAGGTAGGTGGGTAGGTGGGGTCCTCCATGTTCTTCACTTTGAATTATTTCCATCTTCATTTGTTCTCTTCTTTGTGCATGCATATGTCTTCATGAAACCACTCTTATTTGAGCTCAAATTCCTATACAAATATATATATAAATTTTCAATTAATTTTTCTCAAAGAAATATATGCACACAAATGACCATTTTCCCCTATATGAAAATGGATATGTGACAATTTGGAATTAATATGGATTTTGGTTAAAACAAGTTAAAATACCCAATATGATCATTTATTTAATTTAAATAGAATAAATATGGTGGTAAAAATATGTACATTTACGTGCACTGTGCACATCACTATTTTAATACTTTACAACAAACACTATTAAAATAGTGTATCGTACTACATAATAGATAGTTTAGTGGATCCTTAGGAGATGGTAATCCCGAACATCTCTTAAGCTATTGCATTCACGTTAGACACTAGATAGAAGATGTCAAACCCCGTAAACATCTTCGACGCCGTTACTTTATAATAAATAAAATATTTTTAATAAATAAACTATTTTAAATAAATAAACTATTTTAATAAATAAACTATTTTAAATCTATAACTTATTTTCAAATATAGACTATTTTAATTTATAAATATTTTAATATATATATATATATATACATATACTATTTTCAATATTTAAACTATTTGAGTGGGAACTGTTATCATTTAGATTTAATGGATTTAAATGCAAATATTTTATGAGATGGCTTAACTATTTTGAGGTTATGATTTTCGAAGGTGAATACGATTTCGAAAGTGATATGATTTTGAAAATGAATATGATATTCTGATATGAAGTATGAACTTCTTAAAATGATCATAAAAGTGATTTGATTAATGACCATGGTATGAAATAGGCGCTTGGTTGTTAAAGAGACCGGGATTGGATATTGTCATATTCTCTGCCAATAACGAAAACCACTTTAACAACTGTGTACGTACTGGAGATTCCAAAACGAAGTAGGATGGTTTTTCGATGATTCTGTATGAGGTATTAATGCAGCCCTGACTCCCTTGAGTTCGCATGATGTGGCTAAAACAGGAGTCATGCCGGGCCATATGAGGTCCCTCCTCCGATCCGGCACATTTATTTGATACCATTCTATTACTTTGTGATTTGATTGGGTGCACCTTTGATTTGGAAGTGTGTCTTGAGGTGGCGGTAGTAGCTGCTATGTGTTACCACCAGTCCAGATCCACAAAACGGAGAATCCTACCCTGGGAATTGCCTCGCGGGCCCTGTCACATGCCTTATCGTACCCTCTGCGAATTTTGTTTGTACCATACATATGGAGTGCCCTCTGATAGCCCTCCATTTTATAGAGGAATTATGATACCGTATAGACTATGGAAATAAATTGTGTTAAGGAGGATATAGGTAACGCCTTAACGCTATTTTAATAGGTTACTTTACTATAGACATTGTCTATGTAGCATATTGTACTATGTATGTAGATAGTTTAACGGATCCTTAAAGGATGAGAATCTCAAACATTCTTTAAGTTATTTTTATTTTAGTTTCCATTTCACTTGAGTTAAACTTATTGGTATAAGAATGTTAATCCTGACTCGGGTGTTTTGTATTTTTCTTTATGCTCGAGTCAGACCGAGTGTCACGGCATTTGAGACCCACCTTTGGAGTTTGGAGCTTTGCTTGAAGATCGGTCTTTTTCTATTCAGCTTTCCAGCTACTTCAGTTTATTCCATTTGTTTTGTTCTGACTTGTCATTGCCATTTGTATTAGTAACTTCTGTGTGTTAGAGATATTTTTTGTATTTTACTTTAAACTATGATGTTTATATAGTAGCTTCATGAACTATTATTTATCTATTCAGCTTCTTCCTGTTATTTTACTTTGTGTCTGTGATTTTGTGATTGGTTTAATTACTGTATATGCTAACTTTTGGAAAATATAAATTAACAATCTGTTGTTTTGAAAAATTCAAGTTTGATATGAATGGAGGATTGTCGATTTGAATGGTTCAAAATGCCAGGTCGTTACATCCATTCTTTTGAAGGGTTTGGTTTCGATGCCACCTACTTTCTTTTACTTAGTAAATTACTTTCGAAAAAATTTCTTTCGCCCTAGTCATTTTAAGACCCTTTGTTTTATTGAAAGAAACCCAAAAGGCTTCGAAAGGAAGGCTCTAAATGGTTTCGAAACTATGTTCCACAAGCTTTTACTTGAACCTAATACTTTCAATAGGTTTGTTTTAAGTAAAGGATTTAAAGCTTTTGAAAGGTAATAATAAAGGTTTCGAAGGGGTGATTCCCTAATGTTTTCGAAAGGTTTGACTTTAGCGTTTGAATGGAAAGTTTCCAATGTTTTTGAAAGGCAAGTTTGAAATGTTTTGAAAAGAGGATGCCTGAGGTTTTAAAAAGCATTTGAAAGGGCTTTCAACGATTTAGAAAGTTCTATTATAAATGATTTCGAAAGGTATGTTTTGGCCTTTCGGCCCAGAGTTCAAGGTAAAGTAGTTAAATGGTTTCGAAAGGGGTACTTACAAAGGTTTTGAAAGAGATTGTTTAAAGCTTTTAAATAAAGGTTACGAAGGTTTTCATCAACAATGTTTTGTGTATTGCATATATCGTGGCAAAGAGATTTGAGTAAAGAAAAAAGTATATTTTCCTTATTTAAGTATGATTTAAAGGGTTAAATCAATTTGAAAGATGTTTTCAAGGAAAATTTGATGGGTAGTTAACCCTTGGTAAATGGCTTGGATATTTGATTACCAAATAGGATTGGTATAGGGTCGCGCCATTATACTTTAGCTATAGCCCCTAGCTAATTTAGTCCATGATTCCAGTGTGTAGGGCTTAGTCACAGATAAGGCTTAAATGATGGTACATATAGAAAGGAATATACAAAGAAGAAGGATAGGTTATTGGTGAGCCCGAAAAACCATTAGGATCAGTTGATCTTGGGAGAAGTAAGTTAAGGACAGACCATCCAGAAGTGTGTCTAACAGATGTTAGCTTATTTATTTTGTCTAGTAGGCCCAAGTCAGCCAATGGTTAATAGTACGTAAAAAACCTATATTATTCGGATAGAAAGTCCATTTATTATCTGATTTATGCGCATATATGATATTGCTAGTATTAATTTAACCAATTTGACTGTAGGATTCTGATTTGTAAAAAGACATTATTTAAAGGGATATTGGCGAGGGAAAATCCGTTTCGCTAAGCGACGTGGTCTCACTTAATATCTGTGACGACCGCCCATGACTCCCGCACTAAAACAAGAGAATGGTGCGTTGAAGGCGTGCCAGGCAGCCACGGGCGATAGTCAGGGTAAGATAAAATAGAAACTCTATCGTACAACTCACAGCGCATGGACAAAATACAATAGAGAAATATATGTATATAGTGAAGCTCATAACAGAATATCATCATATAGACTTCATAAAGGTTTGATACAAGCATCTGAACAATCAATACATCAAGCCTCACTACATAACACTCAAAACATACACAAGCAGCGGAACATCCAGTACATATAGTAGGAAAACTAATATGCTAGCCTCCAGCTCGTCTTCGTCATCAACAGCGTCAATCACTAAGAACAGCACATGTCACCTGCTACCTAGTCTGCCCATCCCAACATGGATGAACAGCCCAAGGTAATAAGAGTTGAACATAAAACCTTGAGTCAGACAACAGTCTTAGTGAGCAGTAAATTAACCATCAAACATACCAAAAGAGCATAAAGGATAAAAGGAATAGGAACTCAACCATCCCACTCCACCTCCTTCTACAGTGATAGCCCCCAGACCCACTAAGCATAAACAAGCATAGAAAAACGGACAATTTAAGTAAAGTAATTATCACTCGAGTCAAGGTCGATGTTTTCCAAGCACAAACCCCCAAGGCCTAAACCAAGATCAGATAAGCACCCAGAAAACACCGCTCTTGAGATCGAATGATGGTACAGTCAAACATCCATGACTCTTGCTATCACTGTTGTCATTGCCTCGATATCATCGTTAGTTGAATGACCGCCAGTCAAGGGCTAATGGTAACCCCGGTTCTAGACATAACTCCGCATGTCGTCGCAGCCCGTGCCTAGGAATTTTCGCAACTACCCAGAGTACTAGCACGTCGTCGCAGTCCGTGCTTGGAACGTTGTCGCAGCCCGTTCCAACGTACTCTTGCTTTGAGCATGCTAGAACCTTCAAGAATGATAAAATCTTAGCCTTCTAGTCATCCTCCTCGATGACTATTCCGATACTAGCTCAAGCGCCTCTCAAGCTAACCATTATCAACCAACTCGAATCGCATCACCGAGTCATCAACATGCTTGGGATGATCCCGTCTGGATTAAACCAAGGCTTTCTCACATCATACTTTGCTTCATCGCATCGTAGCAAAGTCCCATCTCAACATCATGGTTTGCCTCATCGCATCATGGCAAAGTTCCATCTCAACATCATCATCAAATCTATCCATATGAGCTTCAACATCCGCTTCATATGCCACAAGCAGCTTTCCTTATTCAAGAGCCTTTCCACTTAGCTTTTGAATCATCTTCTACCAATTTCCCGAATCAAGTTATCGATCAACTAATCAATCAAATCAAACATTAATCCAAGCAATCAATCATTTAAACAAGATCTAAATAAACAATTACAACAATAATAGCAATTCCGTAAATAAAGTGTCCAAATCTAACATGCATTCTAACATACATGAGTCATGAACAATATCTCTACAACTTGATGAATAAACTTGCATAAGTGATCATGTAGTAAAATAGGTGTCAAATCATCATGAACAATAGATCTACATGTAGACTTAAGAAAAATGCACAAAATCACTCTCTTTAACATATGAACAAGCCACCGATCCAATATACTCCTTTGGGTCCGTGTGAGAGATAACTACCACTCACCGAATCACCTAAACAACCCAAAAACAATCAACTCCAGATCTGGACAGCAAGGAACCAAGCTTGATCCGGCAAAATCTTGCTTCAAACGATGAAATCTCTCTTTGTTGGATGAAGATCTTCAACTTTAGCTCTTGGATCTTCGATTTGATCTTCAATCTTGGATGGATGTTAGCACTAGATTAGAGTGGAGAAAAGAAGTGAAGAAGTGTTGTAGTCGAGCTCTCAAAATGGCAGCACTTCGTCGCTTCAAAATCCGGTGCCAAAAAGTGAGCCAAACCCCTCTATTTATAGGCTGAAACCCCCCCTGAGTCACGCCCCATAAGTCGTCGCCGACCTATCCCTTGAGTCGTCCACGACTCAACAGACCCTACAACCTAGCCTATAACTCGGCACAGCCGACCCAACACGCATGCGACTCAATGGCCCAACACAAACACGGCTCACGACTCAACTATACGCAGCATAACGACATAGGCCCCCTGCGACCTAACACTAAGTCGCTCACACGACTCAGCGACCTAACTAAGACGCGACCTAACGACACAGCCTACAGACTCGAGTCAACGACTCAACAGGTATGCACGACTTAACACACTGCCGCATTGTTCCTAAGTCCTAAGTCGTATGACGACTCAACAAACATGCCGACTTAACTATTATCCTTAAGTCGCTAGCCCGTTAACCCTCAACCTCCTTGAGTCGTAACTCGTTCAACCGACTCAAGCCATAACACTATCCCTTAGGTCGGTCCAACCCATGACTCGGTCATACTATAAGTCGTCTACACCTTAAGTCGGCCATACTTTAACTCGGTGCCAACCCTATAAGCCGCTAACTCCTAAGCCGTTCAACCCCTAAGTCGGCCAGTTCCTATAAATCGTTAACTTGGCAACACGACCCAAGCTTCCACACGACCTAAGCACTAAGTCGGTCACGACTCATGCCTCCATACAACTCAACTCCGAACGACTTAGGCTACCCACGAGCTAGCTATTACACGGCCTAACCCCTTAAGCCGTAAACCCTACCACTTAGGTTCAAAACGACTCAAGCAATACTAACGACTTAATGCAACTATTTTACGATTATTATCGACACGTAAAATACGGGTCGTTACATTCTCTCCCCCTTAGGAATTTCGCCCCCGAAATTCCAAACAAACAAGAGCAATCAAAATTATTCCGCATGCCTACCATCCATAGCAATCAACAAACCATGCATCCAATTACTAGCCTAGCACGCAGAATTCTAAGACTTAGAACAAGCTACAAATTCGTGAGATGTCACGACACCTTAGGGCCATACCTCGAAGAGTTCAGGATGAGCTTCCTTCATCCTTTCTTCCTCCTCCCACGTACAGTCGTTAACATCATCACTCCATTGTACCTTGAGCAACGTAATCGTCTTCCTCCTAAGCTGTTTCGTGTCGGTTTCAACAACACAAAGCGGCTTACGAGGTCTCGTAACAACTGGATCAACCTCTAAATCTTCACAGCTATCAGCAGAAACTACTGTATTCGAGTCGTGCACATACTTCCGTAGATAAGATACATGAAAAACATTGTGCACACCCACCATCTTTTCCGGTAACTCCAATCTATAAGCGAGCTTTCCAATTCGCTCGATAATCGGGAATGGTCCAACAAATCTCGGAGTCAATTTTCCTTTCTTCCCGAATCTAATAACATACTTCAGAGGAGAAATCTTCACAAAAACCATATCACCTACGTCGAATTCCAAATCCTTACGACGATTATCGGCATAACTTTTCTGACGATCTTGGGCTGCCTTCATTCGTCGCCGAATGATCTCTATACAATCCGTAGTTTGTCGAATCATCTCTGGCCCAAGTATCAATTTATCTCCAGCTTCTAACCAACATGTCGGAGAGTTACACGGTCTTCCATACAATGCTTCATACGGTGCCATACCAATACTTGACTGGTAACTATTATTATACGCAAATTCCACCAAATGAAGGTGATCTTCCCATGATCCTTCGAAATCCAAAACACATGCTCTCAGGAGATCTTCCAACACTCGGTTGACTCTCTCGGTCTGACCATCTGTTTGGGGGTGATAAGCTGTACTCAAACACAACTCGGTTCCCAAAACTTCCTGCAAGCTCTTCCAAAATCCACTAGTGAACAATGGGTCTCGATCGCTCACTATACTCTTCGGAACACCATGGAATCGAACTATCCACCTAACATACAACTCAGCCAACTTCGATGCAGTCCTATTTGATCGAACAAGAATGAATCTTGCACTCTTAGTCAAACGATCTACGATGACCCAAATCCCTTCATTTTCTGCCCTGGTTCTAGGTAGACCATCGATAAAATCCATCGATACTTACTCCCACTTCCATGTAGGAACTTCCAATGGCTGAAGCAATCCACTAGGCTTCTTCTGCTCGGCTTTTACCAACTGGCAATTCATACATTTGGAAATGAAATTTCCAACATCCTTCTTCATACCTTCCCAGTAATAGGTTCTCTTCATGTCCCGATACATCTTATTTCCTCCTGGATGAATCGTCAACTTCGAGTGATGACTTTCCCTAAGAGCTTCATCTCTCAATCCATCTATATCGGGAACAACTAGTCGTCCTTGCTTTCGAAGCCAACCCTCTTGATCGACTTCAAATCCTTTATCCTTTTCTGGATTTAATCCAGATTCCAAATCGCGGATAATCTTGACAAGCTTATCATCTCGCTTTTGGCTCTCGCCAATCCTTTCCACAAGAGTAGGTCTTATCGATAAGTTTGCCAACATCTCAGGTTCCAATTCACATCTAGGCCTGAAATCAAACCCAGCCAAATACTCGAGACTCTTCCATTCCAAAACATGGCTCCCAATCCTGCATGTCTTCGACTTAACGCATCGGCCACTGCGTTACCTTTTCCCGGAGTATAGGCTATATCAAAATCATATGATGCTAAAAACTCTAGCCATCGTTGCTGCCGAAGATTCAAATCCTTTTGGGAGAACAGATACTTCAACGACTTATGATCCGTAAACAACTCAAATCGAACTCCCAATAGATAATGTCTCCACGTCTTCAGAGCAAAAACAATTGCCACTAACTCCAAATCATGAGTCGGGTAATTCCTTTCATGCGGCTTCAGTTGTCGACTTGCATACGCAACAACTTTATCCTTTTGCATTAGCACTGCTCCAAGTCCAGTACCACATGCATCAGTGTAAACCACCATCTCATCATTCCCACTTGGAATAGTCAAAACAGGAGCACTTGTCAGTCGCTCTTTCAGGATTACGAAAGCTTGCTCACACTTATCATCCCATCTGAACACTTGGTTCTTTTTCATCAATCCTGTTAATGGTGCAGCTATCTTGGAAAAGTCTTTGATAAACCGACGATAATATCCTGCTAATCCAAGAAAACTTCTCACATCAGATGCATTCTTAGGTCTAACCCAATCCTGGATTGCTGCCCCTTAGCGGGATCAACCGCTATTCCATTTCCAGAGATAACATGGCCTAAGAACCTCACTTCACTCTTTCGGAAGTGACACTTCGAAAACTTAGCCTTCAGCTGATGTTTCCGCAAGATTTCCAAAACAATACGCAAGTGTGTCTTGTGCTCTTCCTCAGTTCTGGAATAAATCAGAATATCATCCACGAACACAAGTACAAACTTGTTCAACTGATCTCTGAACACTCTATTCATAAGATCCACAAAATATGATGGTGCGTTAGTCAATCCAAACGGCATTACCAGCCACTCATAAAAACCGGATGGTGTCCTAAAAGCAGTCTTCGGCACACTATCCTTAGCCACTCTCAACTGGTGAAATCCCGTTGCCAAATCCATCTGAGAAAACACCTTAGCCTCGTGAAGTTGATCAAACAAGTCATCTATTCTCGGCAATGGATACTTGTTCTTCTTAGTCACCTTATTCAGCTCACGATAATCCACACACAACCTTAACGATCCATCCGCTTTGGTTGCGGACACAACCGGTGCACCCCATTCGAACACACTACGCCGAATGAATCCTTTCCGAAAAAGGTCATCAACCTGCACCTTCAGCTCTTGTTGTTCTCTAGGCGCCATCCGTCTAAGAGGCAACACAACTGGTCTGGCTCCCTTAACTAGATCGATACGAAACTCGATCTCCCTATGCGGCGGTAATCCTTTGACTTCGTCAAAGACATCCTCAAATCCATTCACAATAGGCACCGATGAAAGTCCATCCCGTGGAACAACCAACGAGTACATGAAGCTCATGAAGACGCCTTCCTCATGCTTACATCGTATCACAACCTTTCGCCCCTCCACATTCTCGAATGTCACCTCCAGCCTCTCACAATCAATCCTTGCCGCATACTTCCTAAGCCAGTCCATACCCAAAATAATTCTGAACCCCGCAAAGTTCAGAACAAAACAATCACAAACAAAAGAGCAATCATGACTCGACACAACTAGACCACGGCATAACATACACAAACAAGACGAACCCCCAACTGGATTAGTCACAACCAATGGTCTCTCAACAATATCCGGTTCCAAACCCAACCGGCCTACAAGTTCACTACAAACAAAAGAATGCGATGCTCCAGTATCAAACAACACTCTAACTGGAATACCACAAATGGAAAGAGTACCTTGAACCACCACACTCTTCCCCTTCTCTTCAGCAGTAGGAGCTTTCGAAGACGATGGCACAGCTCCCAAAGCATAAGCTTGCACAATCTGCTTGTCCTTCCTCGGTTCTGGACAATCCCTCTTGAAATGCCCCGGTTTGTCACAGTTGTGACACTTCGCCGGCACTCTCGGTTTCTTGCAATCTCTGGAGAGATGACCCTTCTACTGACAGTTGTAGCAGGTTACTTCACCCTTCGGTTTCTTCTGGCCATCCTTACCCTTCTGCTGCTGCTGCTTCCTTTTCTTATTTCCACTTTGCTCCTTGGTCACAGCAACAACAGATCCTTCCTTAGGAAACAGACTCTCATGCCTGAGAGCTTTCTCCACAAGCTTCTCAAATGGATCGTCCAAATGATCCACCAACTGCCTCCCAAGATAAGTGTCCAAGCCTGTCACAAACTTCTCATTCTTCTGATAGGGAGATTCAATATACGACCGAGCATACTTGGACAAAGCTTCAAACTCTGAAACGTACTCAAGAACTGGTCTCCCACCTTGCTTGAGCTCCACAAACTTCTTAAACAGAATAGATTTCTGAGCTGTAGAAATGAACTTAGCTTCAAATCTGACTTGGAATTGCTCCCAAGTAATCTCTTCCTCTGGAGTATCAATGGTGATAGAATTCCACCAATCCGAAGCTCTCCCTTGAAGATGTCTTGATGCAAGCTTCCTCTTAGTTGCATCCTCAATCCCCAAATCACCAAAGATCCTTCTACAAGCATCAATCCATCTCTGTACTTCAATGGTTGATTCTATCCCTAAGAAAACCTTTCCTCCAAGAGCAGTATAGTCCTTACACAACTTAGCAAAATCCACTGATCTTGGAGCTTGAACTTGAACTCCAACATCTACTGACGGTCCTGAAGTTGGTATCCTTCTCATGATCGAAGTCATCATAGCTTCGAACATTGCAGCATAGTCGGTAGCTCCCCCAACAGCACAGCTTTTCCTAGCAGCTTGTCTCTCTCTTCGACTCATTCTTAATATCTACAAAAAGGAATGATTTAGAACACCTTGAGAAACAACTACATAAGGAGTTCAAATCCTTCTAAACTACTATATTATATATAGTAATCATCCATCAAAATTACAATTACGTCTCTCATACGTAGTTACGCCAGCGAGCGTTGGCTAAAATCGATTAACCAAAGCTCTGATACCAAATGTGACGACCGCCCATGACTCCCGCACTAAAACAAGAGAATGGTGCGCTGAAGGCGTGCCAGGCAGCCATGGACGATAGTCAGGGTAAGATAAAACAGAAACTCTATCGTACAACTCACAGCGCATGGACAAAATACAATAGAGAAATATATGTATATAGTGAAGCTCATAACAGAATATCATCATATAGACTTCATAAAGGTTTGATACAAGCATCTGAACAATCAATACATCAAGCCTCACTACATAACACTCAAAACATACACAAGCAGCGGAACATCCAGTACATATAGTAGGAAAACTAATATGCTAGCCTCCAGCTCGTCTTCGTCATCAACAGCGTCAATCACTAAGAACAGCACCTGTCACCTACTACCTAGTCTGCCCATCCCAACATGGATGAACAGCCCAAGGTAATAAGAGTTGAACATAAAACCTTGAGTCAGACAACAGTCTTAGTGAGCAGTAAATTAACCATCAAACATACCAAAAGAGCATAAAGGATAAAAGGAATAGGAACTCAACCATCCCACTCCACCTCATTCTACAGTGATAGCCCCCAGACCCACTAAACATAAACAAGCATAGCAAAGCGGACAATTTAAGTAAAGTAATTATCACTCGAGTCAAGGTCGATGTTTTCCAAGCATAAACCCACAAGGCCTAAACCAAGATCAGATAAGCACCCAGAAAACACCGCTCTTGAGATCGAATGATGGTACAATCAAACATCCATGACTTTGGCTATCACTGTTGTCATTGCCTCGATATCATCGTTAGTTGAATGACCGCCAGTCAAGGGCTAATGGTAACCCCGGTTCTAGACATAACTCCGCATGTCGTCGCAGCCCGTGCCTAGGAATTTTCGCAACTACCCAGAGTACTAGCACGTCGTCGCAGTCCGTGCTTGGAACGTTGTCGCAGCCCGTTCCAACGTACTCTTGCTTTGAGCATGCTAGAACCTTCAAGAATGATAAAATCTTAGCCTTCTAGTCATCCTCCTCGATGACTATTCCGATACTAGCTCAAGCGCCTCTCAAGCTAACCATTATCAACCAACTCGAATCGCATCACCGAGTCATCAACATGCTTGGGATGATCCCGTCTGGATTAAACCAAGGCTTTCTCACATCATACTTTGCTTCATCGCATCGTAGCAAAGTCCCATCTCAACATCATGGTTTGCCTCATCGCATCATGGAAAAGTTCCATCTCAACATCATCATCAAATCTATCCATATAAGCTTCAACATCCGCTTCATATGCCACAAGCAGCTTTCCTTATTCAAGAGCCTTTCCACTTAGCTTTTGAATCATCTTCTACCAATTTCCCGAATCAAGTTATCGATCAACTAATCAATCAAATCAAACATTAATCCAAGCAATCAATCATTTAAACAAGATCTAAACAAACAATTACAACAATAATAGCAATTCCGTAAATAAAGTGTCCAAATCTAACATGCATTCTAACATACATGAGTCGTGAACAATATCTCTACAACTTGATGAATAAACTTGCATAAGTGATCATGTAGTAAAATAGGTGTCAAATCATCATGAACAATAGATCTACATGTAGACTTAAGAAAAATGCACAAAATCACTCTCTTTAACATATGAACAAGCCACCGATCCAATATACTCCTTTGGGTCCGTGTGAGAGATAACTACCACTCACCGAATCACCTAAACAACCCAAAAACAATCAACTCCGGATCTGGACAGCAAGGAACCAAGCTTGATCCGGCAAAATCTTGCTTCAAACGATGAAATCTCTCTTTGTTGGATGAAGATCTTCAACTTTAGCTCTTGGATCTTCGATTTGATCTTCAATCTTGGATGAATGTTAGCACTAGATTAGAGTGGAGAAAAGAAGTGAAGAAGTGTTGTAGTCGAGCTCTCAAAATGGCAGCACTTCGTCACTTCAAAATCCGGTGCCAAAAAGTGAGCCAAACCCCTCTATTTATAGGCTGAAACCCCCCCTTGAGTCGCGCCCCATAAGTCGCCGCCGACCTATCCCTTGAGTCGTCCACGACTCAACAGACCCTACAACCTAGCCTATAACTCGGCACAGCCGACCCAACACGCATGCGATTCAACGGCCCAACACAAACACGGCTCACGACTCAACTATACGCAGCATAACGACATAGGCCCCTGCGACCTGACACTAAGTCGCTCACACGACTCAGCGACCTAACTAAGACGCGACCTAACGACACAGCCTACAGACTCGAGTCAACGACTCAACAGGTATGCATGACTTAACACACTGCCGCATTGTTCCTAAGTCCTAAGTCGTATGACGACTCAACAAACATGCCGACTTAACTATTATCCTTAAGTCGCTAGCCCGTTAACCCTCAACCTCCTTGAGTCGTAACTCGTTCAACCGACTCAAGCCATAACACTATCCCTTAGGTCGGTCCAACCCATGACTCGGTCATACTATAAGTCGTCTACACCTTAAGTCAGCCATACTTTAACTCGGTGCCAACCCTATAAGCCGCTAACTCCTAAGCCGTTCAACCCCTAAGTCGGCCAGTTCCTATAAGTCGTTAACTCGGCAACACGACCCAAGCTTCCACACGACCTAAGCACTAAGTCGGTCACGACTCATGCCTCCATACAACTCAACTCCGAACGACTTAGGCTACCCACGAGCTAGCTATTACACGGCCTAACCCCTTAAGCCGTAAACCCTACCACTTAGGTTCAAAACGACTCAAGCAATACTAACGACTTAATGCAACTATTTTACGATTTTTATCGACACGTAAAATACGGGTCGTTAAAATATCGATAAACTGAGATGTAATAGTATTACTCACAAAAGGCTTTATGTTTGAATCGAAGTTTATGTTTTCCCCTTAAACTCTCGGATGCTCAAAATCTAATTTGAGTAGATTGAGAGTTAAGGTTTTGTAGGTTCAGTAGGTTGGACGAATGAGCTTCTGGAGAAGTGCAGGAGGCAAAGGTAGCTATATATGAGCTATTTAGTTTTATTTCTGCTGTGTTGTATTAAGACTGACATATCTATTTAGTACTCTGATCATCCAAGTGGGCATTCTCACATGTCGCTCTTCGCGTAGTTTGAAATAATTATATTTGATCAAAACCTAGGAATCATTTGGGATTATGCATCTGAATGTGAAATATTGATTTGAAATGTAATCAGGAAAGTTGTTTTAAATCCGTGTTAATTTTATTTCATATTCATGTGCTTCTGATATTGTGGATACCATTAACATTACCGTATTTTGTCACCGGAAGTTAATACTATGGATGACTGCAGCAACTGTAGCCCTTAGCTTCGGGCCTCAAGATAGGGGATTTTAATTAATAGTATAATAGAAATTTATTAAAATTATGTGTAAGTAATAAATTCAGCCAAAATATCACACTATTAGTTAAGATGATGTGTGAACATTAATATTCGAATTATTTAACATTAATCTCTAACTGAATTTACACCTTTGAATCGCATGACCTTAATGATGAATGCTCCAAAAAAACCACATGATTTAATTAATTTATAATCATTAAGCATCCGAGAGTTTTTTGTTATGCACGACGATGAGGACGTGATATTGCATTGACTATGGATCCATATGAGGTGCTAGGTTAGGAATATTAGCAAGGAAAGTATCATGGTCCAAGGGGGCTATGGTACTTATACACACATGCGCGCGTATATGTAATTATTGTCTACCGCGAGAAGATGGGGTGTATCGTACATGCACGTGAAGCCAAGATGACTAAGTAAAACAATAGGCATAACAGGTAATGGAAGATAATTAGCATAAACTAGTGTTATGTATAAAATGTGTAATTTACCAGTCGCTAGAACGTTATTCTGACCCCTCCTCATTACAACCCATGAGACAGATTTGGAGGAACATGTATTGGTACAAGGAGGAATGGTGGGAGGACATATTTCCTTATGCACGCTCAAGACTGACAAGGACACTAAAGATTACATGTGTCAGTCTTGGCTAGTAATTATATGTTTTATTATACTTTACTATTCTACTATGAGATTGTATCAATAGTGCTCTGATATTCTTTTGTTATTCGTAGGATATCAAATATCAACGATCCATACTTTGATGGACTTAGGTTTTCCAAATAGCAAAAATTCGAGCATATTAAGGTGTGGGTTTTTACACCTGCTTTAATTATAGTTAAATCATGGCATAGCATCCATTGAACGATTATAGTTGGGTCGAGTGGAACATTGGAATTGAAACACTATTCAAGGAGGAATTCGTATCCTTAGTTATATGAGGTTAGCATAATGGTCAACTAAACTCAACTCAAAATCAAAATCTCTGGCCAGAGCATTTTGGTTAATTATTATTATTATTATTGACTCAAG
The DNA here is from genome assembly GCA_030765085.1 of Allium cepa. NCBI lineage: Eukaryota > Viridiplantae > Streptophyta > Magnoliopsida > Asparagales > Amaryllidaceae > Allium > Allium cepa. Next base: position 440,419,897 of record CM060943.1, read on the forward strand.
GACTTTGTGTTTGGACTACAGAGCCAAATATGGACAATATTGGAATTTTGACCGTTACCAAATTCCATAAGTCCAAAGTGATATAGTTTTGACAAAGCGAATTGGTGTAAATACCAGTCACAACTGGGTAATGTGTAGTGAAGTAAAACTGGATTATATCGAAACCAAGTAAGCGATGAATTTGGCCGAAATGTTATACCACCTACTAAGTGACGTGTGAACGTTAATGTTCAAATAGTTCAATTTTAATCATTAATCAGGTTTACACCTAAAGAGCCGCATAACCGAACTGTTAAATATTCATTGGCCATATGATTTAATTAGTTTATAATCATTATAAATTAATTAATATTTATGAAATATTAGTTATAAATTTTTGTTTTGATTTGATGAACAAATAGTATTAAATGTTTTCATAATAGTTGTAAATATATTAATGATATTAATACGCCGTTTAAATTGGATTTAAATGCAAAATATTTTGTTCGGGCTTTAATAGGTTTGAAGTCCATATATGTGGCTGTTTGGTTTGGTATAAGGGAGCATAGGCGGCGGCCATATGATGGTTAAAGGGGCTAGGGTTGAATGGATAAGAAAAAAGAAAGAGTAAGAGAGAAATATGGATCTTTATCCTAACTTCTCTCTACATTCTTCCTCTATAAAAGAATCTTTACCCATTTTCGTTTCTAATTTTATGAGCCTCCAAGCCCTCTTAGATATAACCGAGTTCTTCATCCCTCCTCTTCCATTGTCTAAGCATAAATCGAATAAATTAAACACTATTCGATAGCCGGTGGTTAGCAATTTGGGAGATAGCACCTTCAGAATTGGAATTTGATTCAGGGGTTTGTTTTAACGCTTCAAGGTGTGGTACTTCGGCATTGGTGAAAGGCAATTATCTGAAATATCATTATATTTTAATATTTAGATAATTCATATATCATATATTGCTTTATTAGTAGGTGACAATTCTAGTATATCGATATATTGTCACATTCAAGATGGTTGTTTGTTTATACGTTGTTATATATATATTTTTTAAAAATCTCTCGACATATATATGCCATGATGCTCACGACTTAAAATAAAACAACTGTTATTTAAATGAATTTAATATACATTATTTAAATAACATAAACTCTATACTATGCAAACAATGTTTTAAAATTACATACAAATAGTTTATACCTGATATAATTTTTGGCATAGAAAAATAAATTTTTAATATATATATATATATATACACTAATTAAGTATTACTTAATTCAAATCATTTAAATAAAAAATTATATCATATAAGATATAATTTAAAATTTATAAACTTATTTTCACACTTGATAAACTCTAGAATGCAAAAAAAAATTATATTAACTAAATATAATATAAATGCCAAAGGTTAAAATTTAATTTTAAATATACTTTAAATTACAAAATATATTTTGAAATATTCAAATGCTAAAATATCTTCTAGATTTTTATAAAATATTGAAAATATAATTATAATTTCAAAACATAATTTTATATATAATATTATTATTTTATTTCAAAATAGAAATATTAAATTAAATTTAAAATAAAATCTAATTTTGAAGTGAGATTATTAGGTAAGTATACACACATATTTTAATATATATATATATATTATACATATATTTCATTTATATATTTTTATACATACATATATATACATATATTAAACTATTTGTAATAATATATATATATTATACAAAACAAAGTTAATTTTGTTTTCGATTTTAGAACAAAATAAAGAATTAAATTTTATAATATACTTTAAATGTTTTATATACATAATTATATATATACACATATATGTTATAAATTCCATATATATATATATATATATATATATATATATCCATTCAAAATAAAGTAAGTGTGTGTATTTTGATATTTTATATACATAAATTAAAGTATATAAACATACATTTGGATTTTTGTATACTAGCTGAGCTAACATGTTCGTTGTAGTGTAAATCTCAACACTTACACGTGGATATGTTATACCTTATACGGTTTGCTATGTTACACATGCACACATAGATATGTGTGTGTGTGTTACACATATATATAAAATATAATATTAATACATAAAATAAAATAAAATTGTTTTATAAATTTAAATAAAATAATGATTTTATTTAAAAGAAATTAAAAAAAATTCTAAATGAATTAGACTTCATTGGCATGATAAAGATTCAAAATGGTAAAAAAAATCACCAATTTCTTTCACTACGTGTTGGCCCAGTTACAACAGAAGTAAAGTTGCTAGTGTACGTTAACATTGTAAAATGTATCAGTAGGGAAATAAAGACGATAGAGTACATTAAATAGTTGTAAAGCATATCGGTCCCAATGTTACAGATGATTTTGTTATATGTTATGGTCGTGAGAATGACTCCTTTGAAATTCTATGAAGGATAGGCCAAATTGATAGCGACGAGTAACTCTAAAAGTGATAAAAAATAGTGGTAGTCTATAATGATGTTTTAATGGCACATTGATCTTAGATTAGCTAACTTATGCATACTATAGTGTGATGGATGATACTAGATATCATGTACTATGTTTCCTTATGCACGCATTTTTTGGTGAGACCTTTTGTATGAATTCTTATAGATGGATTATTACAATACATCAAATGTATTATGATGATATGACCTAGAACTGATTGTTTTGTTCTTTGTTGGTAAAGTAGCTTCCATATGCTATAGTTTGGTTGCATAGTTATAGGAATATATACATAATATGCATGCATGAAAATTTGTGTTCGTTGTTGTAAATAGAGCTTGATTCTTAACATGGATGATTGTGTCATGTGGTAGTTGTGTGATATTTCAAAAGTAGTAATTTTTTATTTGTATATTACCCTACACATTATGTACGATTATATGGTTGAATGTATGATTCGTTATGGTATCTTTTGTACAGGATTGATGGTTTATTCTTCAGGTGAATTACTGGTTGTTACAAATCATTCTTTCTTTAAAAATCCATTTTAATCAATCTAATTATAATTGTGTCAAATTTGTAGGTTGTTACGATGCAACATAACATCATGTTGGTCGTAGGATGGAGGAAGATCGATACTTGGATCAAATACAATAAAAGAGACTTTTGAGAAGATACATATACATATATATATATATATGTACGTACGTACGTATGTATGTATGTATGTATGTATGTATAAAATTTGGAAATGGATGAAAGTATCTTAGGACAAATAGAAAAATGCATAGAATTGGAGTTCTCAATAGATGATTTAGTATTTGTCAAGATCTCTCCTTTGAAGGTATGGTGCCATGTCCAAAGATAAAGAAGTTTGCTTCAAAATATATCAAGATTTTTCCAATGGTCGAGAGGATTAGGACCCTAGCTTATATAGTTGACTAACTTCAAAAGATGGTGGGTGTGCATAACCTCTTTCATGTCTTGCATTTAAAAAAGAGTATACATGAGTCAAAGATAATGATTAGACTAGATGAACTTGAAGATCTGGAACTTGAACAAAAAGTAGCTAGACCGAGGAGACTTATTCATATAGTTGGTGTAGAAATGAAGCAACTTAGATTAAACGCAGTGAAGTTAGTTAAGGTTCAATGAGGTGAATACTTTAATGATTTTACTTGAAAGTTGAACTAAAATATTCACGCTTCTTATTCAGAGCTTTTCTTTTGTATGTTTATTGTTGTTTTGTTTGTTATTTCCTATTGTTCTGTTTATTATGTATGATATGTTATTAGCGTGTGATTTATGTTGTGTTATACTATCATATATGCATGTTTATGCTTTTTGGTTGCATGTATTTCGTATGGTAGAAATTGGAGGTCAAAATTCCAAAACGGGTGATAATTATAATGATCGGTAGGCAAATTCAAAGCAACGTAGAATAATTAACTATAAATTGTAAAGTTATTGATTAAAGAGGAATTTATGAACGGTTAGTAATTGAAACCAGATTTTAATTTCATTGCATAAAAATTATCGATTCGATGAAAATGTTATATAAGAATGTAAAAACTAAATTAGAATTAGAGCGATATGACTAAAATAAGAATGTCAATCTTTTAGTCGGCATGGGAAAAATTTTGGGCATTGGCCTATTAACTCAAAACCCAAGACCTTTATAGGGAGGTGATCTGTAGGGTTAATTAGGTTTTTAGATGCCATTTTATTTCCATTTGTTCATAACTTCTTCTCCCCACTCCAAGCATGATTAACATTAAAAATAATAGAGGTCAACATTTATAATCATCGAATAAATATTAAAATTAAATAAAAGACATCAGAAACATGTAGGTGAATCAAATTCAAGATTTAGTCTTTGATTTTCAATTTTGAGGCACAAATATTTGGATCTGGTAGTTTTATTCACATTTGGTGGAATCTGATTCTATTTAGTGTGCGGATTCAAAACTCACATCGCTTGTTATGTTATTGTATACTCATTATGCTTCTATGATGAAAATTGAGTATATGGAACTAATTAGATATGTTAGAGCATGATTATGATTTTCAAATGATAGGTAAATTTTGAACGAGTATGTAGTAGTTAAACCCATTATGTAATGTCAGTAGCTAAAATATGTTATGTTTTATGACATTTTAACATGATTTGATGTGATTTTCTTGTGTATTGTATGTCGATGAGTATATGATTGTTACGTGGACTTGGTATTGTTGTTTGAAAGTCACATGAAGCGTTTTTCTTGCTAGTGTTGATTTCTCATTTTTGGGACTTAGTTGAAATGAAGAACCTGCTTTATTAGAGAAAAAGACTTGTGGATAGCTAATAAGAGGTTTCTTAGGGCACTCAACTTTCTAGTCATGAAGGTGGGCCAATCAAAGAGAAGCAGGGTAAGCCCAAGATGTGGATCAGCTAGGTAAAAGGCGAGCAAGCAATATTAGTCAGCCATGGTGGGTTATCTAGGGAGATGTATCTCGGGGTTGACTGACGCAAAAATATGGATTAGCCACACATTCATAGAGGCAACCTAGGGGTGGCGACCCGGTTTTGTGCCTTGATTTCGATCTTGGTTCTGATGCATCTTAGAGTTTTCCTTTAACACCATTTTGAGTAAAATTTGTAGACCATTTTGAGACATGTTCTTCATCATTTTGTGGACTTAATGAAGAGTTAATGTTCAAGGTCAACGGGGTCAATGATCAATGGTTCTAGCCAACAGAATCTTGCATATGGTTGATATAGGTTCTAACTGAAGTTTAGAGTGTTGCTAAAGATAAATTTTTTATGTCATTCAGAAGGAGCTTTGGTAATAACTTATAGTATGCTAAGGCAGATTGATCGGTGTAACACACTATTCCTATGTCGTAGACCATAGTCTATTCACACAGGGTTACAATGGCTTAGGGGCGGATTGTTATGGAACACTTCCAAGTAAAGGTTTAACACAAGACTTGTAAGGATATTGACCATTAGATGAGGTCCATCGGGCTATCACGAAACTAACTCAAGTCTGTTTTCTCTCAATGGTAATCATAGGGTCGTCTTTATGTTATTGCATTTTGGGTATATATGTTGGTCAAGCTTCATGGATTTTAAGATTTTCTTAAGAATATGGTATTTGTTGTGTTTGATACCTTTGGACGCCCTAGATCTCATCATGCATTAGAATAACATACTAATTACCCTATGATAATAGCATAGTCTATATTTTTATATGTGTTAACATCTATGAGTGCAGGAAGGTGGTATATGCAGTATAGTAGGTATGTCTCATTATTTTTTTGGCTACTATACATATATCATTTTATATATTTTGATAGTTGAATCACTCAACTATTGCCTGCCTAGTGTTATTTTTGTATTTTTTTTTATAATTCTCGGTGCCCTCATGAGTAGTTCGAGGGACGTTTTGTTGTGACTATGTATTGTTGTCGTTCATAGGACTAGCATAAAGCTTACGATTCCATCTACAAATGGATTTTTACTTTTCCTTTATGTAGTTCTATGTTGTATTTATCACTCTATTGATGTTTTAGAGAATGTTTTATTTATGTAGTCATTCTCATGTACTGAGAGGTTAAGACTCATTTTATTCAGGTATGGTCATATGAGACACAATGTACTCTAATACTCTACAATTATTTTATGTGCACTTTCATTCTATCATGCAACTATACCACATATGTTGTATCTGTATTTTGTTATGTTTACCCATATGCTGGTATGGTACAATTATGGATATTCTTGCTTAGGATTTCTTAACGAACCCTCCATTAGCCTACTGCATGGTCGCCCATGTGGTTATACACGGGAACTAGAGGTAGAAATCTATCATAGTACTTCGTAGTGTGCAACGTCATCATGTTTAGTTCATATTCCAAAATATTTCTATCCATAGTTGACCGGTTGCTACCAAGAAGAAACCTAAAATTGGAAAAACCAATAGTAATCAATTTGTCTAAAAAATCCAACCACTCACTACAAGGAAATTTCGTATCACTGCAAACTTTGAGTAGTTAAACCTCTCCTCCTCTAATTGAATTTACCGCTTGTAGAATGTATGGGTGGGGATTAGACCCATTGTGTCAGATCTGGACCCGACCCGATGGGTCTCTTTTCTAGGTGGATCGGGTTTTTCATGTCCAAACTATATATTTTGTGACCTAGGCCTAACCCGACCCAAAATTAGGTTCAGGTTGGATTGGATCGGTTCGGTTCGGGTCTGATTAAGTAATAACAATTAAAATGCATCTATTTTTATGATATTTGTTCAGGTCTTTCAGTTGGGTCGGTTCAAGTCAGGTTTGATCGGGTCTAAATAGTCTTTTTCATCATCTGGACCTATCTCGAGACCCATTAGATTCAGGTTCGAGTTTTTTCGGGTCATTTCATATCGGGGTTGTGGGTTTCAATTCTAGTTGCCACCCTGGTAAGGTGATACTATAGTATACTAGGTTCGAACGCGAATTGATCAACGAGATTACTCGATATATAACAATAAGATGCACCAATATCATAAAGTACAGGCAGGAATGCCATAAATTAAAATATTACCTTCCAAAACCGTGGTTGATCAGTTCCACCTTCGGACCTATGTCCCTAAGTTGGCATAACAAAAATCGCTTGAGCTCAACCACTTGATATGCCCAACATGAAATTGAAAGTATTTTCTTAGTGTTCTTCAGTGCGGTACACTTAAGTGATAATTCCTAGTCAACCTAAAATTAAAGCATCAATGACCTACTTGCTTGTAATTAATCCTTCATTGTTCATTATTCATCTACTTATCTTTCATTATCATATAACAACTATACTCACTACTCAATTTTACTTAGGACATCTACTAAATACTTTTCCTTCATTTAAACTAATTCCTTTTTCTCATTCTCCTACCGAACCCTAGTTAGAATCAATTCACCCTACAATTTCCCTTATTTTCTGGTGCACATTTGATTTCCTTATTTAAGCACTCCCTTAGTTTTGTTACACTAATTTTCTCATTGCTTGGCCTCTAGACATAACTTCAATCCAATTGATTTTCCAATGTTCTCCATTCTATATACCAGTTTCATCTTCTAACTTCTTGATCTCTAAGACACGACTTCTCCAAATCTCTACTATTCACCCCAAGCATCCATAATATGTACAAAATGCCACCTAATCAGATGTAGCTACCTCCAAGCTTATCAGCATTGCCACCGAGATTCACTTGGTTTTTTTGTAGATGTCAATGATAAACTTAGGGTTGTAAATGGACGGACCAAATGCATGTGTATTTGTATCCTATAAGAGATTTGAATGAATAAATATCTGATGAAGTCTAAGTCTTGACACTATTAATATGAATCGGACAATGAATAGATAATATTTCATGAATATTAAAATGATCGAAACTTTCGGTGGATATATTATTGTACTTTTTTTCTTATCTCAAATAAGAATCAAAAAACATAAATGGACGTTTTTTGACCTTGGACTCAAGCAGAACCTCAAATGCACATACAAAATTTACAACCCTACAAATTTTCTAGTACCTTTTCATTGAAATCAAGAATGGAAATACGAGTACTAAAATACCTCATTTGATCTCCAACATCGACATAAAAACAGATTTCGATTTAATCGATGAATTGAAGATTTCTTCCCCCAAAACAAGCAAACATTGCATACAACATATGAAACCATGCAAAAACTGTACTTCAAGGCATAAGCAAGTGGTATCATCAAATGGGTTCTATATAAATTAAGGATTTACACATACATAAACAAAGATCTTCTAATACACATATTAGTATCAGTACACACACGAAATTCTAGTACTTATAAAATAATTCGTGAAACTATCACGAGGGTCTTGAGTGAGAAGAAAACTCACTGTTACACAAAGAACTTCCTAGCACAACAATATCATCTTCTTCCACACCTTAATATCTTCCTTTGTTAAAGTTTGTTCTGACCTATAATATACTACTGGCTTGCAATGTGGTTTTCTGGTTTGTAGATCTCCTCATTCTCTATAAATTTTGCCACTTGTTCCTTGGAGAGAATAACCAGCAAAATTCTCCATTTCTAGTTAATTTTGGCCATTGCCATTCCTATTTTCTTTCTTTTTTCCTTAAATTTTGAAAATATTAATGAAAATGAAAAATGCAAGGAGGCTATTTTCTGTTATTCCATGGAAAAAAAGTTTAACCACTACACTCACCATTTTCTCTACACTCAGAATTGTACCCACTACGCTTATTTTCTCCCCTTTAGGATGTTGTTTAGGACACATGGTAGTGCATCATGCTTTCCCATATGTCATTGACACCATCTTGAGTTGCAATTCGTTAATCGCTAATTTTTTCATGCAGTTGAACTTTAGCAATGTTTACATTAGGATAACGTATACCTATGACTATATAATCATGTATGTTCATCTATAAACACTCACTCAAGGGTATATTAATCATAGGAAAATACGACAAGTTGCATAAAACCTGTTGTGAGGTATTATATGCTTGATATAATATTTTAAGGTTTTATAATACATATACTTGGGAAATGTGAGTCATATATACACATGCTTCTCTTGCAAGCACATAGTTAGCGATATTTAATAATATTATAAACATCACACATTAACTTATCTCCTCTGAATCCATCAAATAAGAGCAACAATATAGCTAAATAATATTATAGATTAAATTTATAGAATAAGTAGTTATAAACAATAAAAACACATATCATTCAAGTTAACAATTAGCTTTGCATAGGGTTGCCCATCAAATAGATCACTTATAGTTTGACAAGTACTAAGCATGTCGAGTCCCTTCATCTCTCATGCATAATAGGAAAAATTCATCCCTCATTCAGAACCCGTGAACTTCATAAATACCTCATTCAATACCATAGTGCTTTTGTATTTTTATATCTCGGCACTAGCCTTGTAACCTAGTTTGATATTATGTATAGTCCATTCCTCATTCATAATTGTCAAGGATAATAGATTTTCATTCCCGGATATACATTCCTCACTAAAAGCATAATATCATAACTACATCTACCATACCATGGAGTGTGAGAATTTGGAAATAATTTAGCAACCAAAGGCTACAATGCTTTCCCTTATTTATTTTCATCTAAAAGCATAAATAATTTATTTTCATTGTAACCTAGTTTGATATTTTAACTTGTGGTGAAGAATGTAAAAAAAAAAATAAAGTTCAATCCTAAAGATGGTGATTTCATGTTAACACATCTCATAGCTATAAATTTACATACATTAAAAGTTCTAAAAAATGCACAAAACCACATGAACATAATCAAGTGACCACTAGGAACACTTATGGACTAATCATTGTGGTTACTTAAGGGATCTAGGGGAATGTCGTTGTAAACCCCAAAAGTTTAAAAAGAAATTTAACAAAAAAATTAAATAAAATAAGTAAAAATAAAATTTCATACACATCTGAATTTGTCTATGAAACTTGCAACATAGAATTTGCAGTGATTTTATGGATGATTTTCATATATAACACTTCGAAATTAGAGTTAATACGGAGAAGTTATGGGTGTTAGAAGAATTGAAAACTAAATAAAAACTTGAAAATAAAAAAATACACAAAATCAGCATTGCCATCAATCGACTTATAGGGGTCGACCGTCGACTGGTAGTGGTCGACCCAAAGTCAAAAGCGATCAACCGTACCTCGAGAAAAATCGAGCATTCTAATTTTGCACTAATGTGTTTGAATGAACGAGATTAATTGTTTTGAAACCAAGGTAGTGATGAATGAACATGATGACTGAGAAGATTCACTAAACCAAATCTAACGTTCTAAATTACTTTGCAAACCCTATAAATACTAGCCTAATCTAAACCTAATTCCCACATAACTCCATACAGCAACAAAACTCTACTAAAATTTTCTCTCTTCCCTCACTCTAAAATTTTCTTAAAAATAAAATTAAATCAACCTAGAAGAACACAAGTGTATGAATCAGTGCGGAGCTAGGGAGTAGTAAGGTGATTCTCAGGCAAGAGCAATAGAAAGAGCTTAGGCTTAAAGTGAATGAGAATAATTTTAGTAAGATGATTATTACAATTAGCTTAATCTATTTAAATTGGTTTAGAGTGCTAAAAATCTAATTTGAATTATATAAACCTTAAATTGGAATATGCAAGCTTGGCTAGAATTGAACCACGGTAAACTGTTAACTTGATATTGACATCAACACCTGTTTTACAGTAAGATTTGAAAACTTTAAATCAACAAACCCTAAATTGAATTACAAATTGATACTTAGACTGATCATCTAGTAATTAGGATTTACCAATTACTGTTAACGACTTGAATTAAACTGTAGAACGATCGACATTAAAAATATGCAGAAACTCCAAATTTTGTTCACGAATGTCGACCGTGGACCCCCAGCAGTCGATCGGTTAGGTTTACGATCGACCATTCAGAACGAAAATTGCAGAAATGAACCTCGACTTAAGCCCCAAGTTTAGTAATATATAAATATATATATATATATATAACTTTAACTGTTGTAAATGGATTTAAGGGCAATTGGGTGTATGTTAGGACTTGTAGGGAAGCTAGTTACCTAAAAGCATATGCTATGTAACAACCCGCACCACAGTAGGGGTGAATTTTCGCTAAATCGAAAACCCAAGTTCACCAAAATATGAATCATTGGTTTTGGTATCCAGCAAATAACAAATATATATCATAGTACTATCGATATAAACTCACAACGGAATATAAAATATAATAAACATATAGTTACCGACCAAGACTGACACTTCCGTGTCTAGTGTCCTTGCCAGTGGTGAGCATGCATTTAGAAACCTATTCTTCCAAGATTCCCGCCTTGTACCAGTATATGTCCTCTAAAGCTATCATGTGAGTTGTAATCAGGAAGGGTCCGAACTATGTTCTGGCGACTGGTAAATTATATACTTTGTACATAACACTAGTTTATGCTGATTGTCTTCAATCTCTTGTTATATCTTTTAATTTTGAATTAGTTGTCTTGACTTTACATACACGTACAATATTTCCCATCTACCATAGTAGACTATAACTATGTGCCCATGTATATGTAAGGACCACGGTCCCCATTTGACCAAGATGCTACCCCCTAGTATTCGTAATTCTGCACTGTCGGGATTCATCAATAATGTTTAGGCCAAATTGCCTGCGTACAAAGTAGAACCTCCCATTAATGCATAATAACGGCGTCGCCATAATTTAGCTGTATTCCATCTCGCTTTGCTTTGAAAATTTACTCCGTATTTGCTTCCTATTGTGAACTCATCTCTACGAACTACCTCATTCATTTTTGAAAAGAACTCTATCATGGGTTAACTAGCAATGCCCTAACAATAAAGTAGAAAACAATTGTGGTCGTGCATTACCCAACGTGGCCTACCCTAGTAGAAGGCATAACCCGTTAGGTGCAACCCTATCTTTCCATTTTTGACCGCTCTAGACCGATGATGCACCTAACCTATGTAGCTCTTACTCCTGATTTGGTGCCTACACCTATTAACATAGCATCAAGCTGCTCACCATCCTATTTTGGTTGCCTAACACAATCAAGACAATACCCCATACTTTTCTAATTTCGAAGCAGGCTTCTCTGTCTATTGGGGGTATTCCTTTATCTATATGCAAGGGCATACTCTCCACGGGTCCTTGGTTTGACTTTACTATCATTTGTTATCCATTTATTGACTTAAATGTTATTAGTGTTCAATGAATCTTGCATAGTTTTACTTTCCAATTACTTTTTTCCAATTCTGTATTTTAATTCCTTTTTAACTATCGTTCTTATTTCTACTTACTTCACATTTTATTATACTTAAGAACCTTGTAATTTAATGCATTGGAACCACTTTCCCCTTCAAAAGGAATTGTTAACGCTGTAATTCTCTATGAATTAGTTAAAAGGGGATTTGTGTTTTGTGTCAAATTAAAAGGAATTATATTTTATTTCTCTATTGAAATAGACAGTAAAAAATATGGAATTTTCCTTATTTTGTACATCTCTTTCTTTACATTTGTGTTCCTTGTTATTTCAAACAATACACATTTATTTGTAACTTGGATGATTCATAGAGACTTATCTGGTTACCCCTTATTATTCCAATGGATTAAAATATGTCAAATTCCAACCTAATTACAATACATCCAAAAATAGTCAAATCAAATCTATTCCATATTCATTACTATATAATTCGTTATCCAATTCGTTATATACATTAATTCATTATGCATATACAATAAATTATCCAATCCAAGATTTATACCTAATCATTACGCACTTACAATTAAATATCCAAATCGATTATTAATAGACATAAATGAAATAGACGCAACGATATAAATCAAATCTTATTACAAAACATGTAATTTTTCCACTCATCTCTTTTTAACTTTCTAAATCTTTGGATTTCATCCCTGTTATTCTAGTTTGACTCTTTCTTCTCCCTATTTACTTCTATATCGCAAGTGTATATGGATCTATTAGAAATTTGGATTAGAAAAGAGATTGGGCTTTGATTTGTATTTAAAAATCTGGATTTACAGCTTACCTCGCCTTTGACGTTCTGATTTGACTCTATTCCCCTTCTCTATCCTCTTTTATAATTCTCCTATTATTTGTATACTTATAGCTATAATAAATTTAAGAATTTAGAAACTGTGGAGAAAAAAGTGGCATATCTTCCGCGTCAATTAGAAAATATGAGTTCGGAATTGGGGCTCGGTCTATATTTACGTGGGTTCAAACCAATGTAAGTCATGCGATTAAACTGTTTAAGTCCGGGTCGTTGTGGCCTCTGTTCATTGTATACTTTACAGCATCCATGGTCGACCACTTACCCTCCACGGTCGACCGCTACCAATCGACCATTATGCATTCTTGATCAACCATAGCGCTGTTAAATTTGTGAATTTCTGCATTGTTTATTGATTTTATTCCAAATTTAAATTTCGTTGTTATTTGTTTCTACTAATTACTTTCTTAACGTCTAAGCTACTGTTAAACTTAACAGTTTGTAGTTAACGTTGGTTAATTATCATCGGTTTCCTTAATTATATAATTCTGACTTTCAAATTTCAAACGTTAATATATTTTCGTTTGGACTTAGATCGAAAAAGTTTATACATGAAAATTGATCAGAAAATCACCACAAATAGAATGGTGCAAGCTTCGTGGCCAAATTCTGATGTTTGTGAAAATTCTATTTTTTCAGCATTATTATTTATTTATTTATTTATTTTTAATTAATTAACGTTAAAGGTGTTACATGCTAGGTCATAGCGGTATTGGGTAAATATTGTTTACCCAATTTAGGATCAAGTAATTGACTAGAGGCGGTGTATTTTTGTAAATGACACTCATTGGAAGTTCCACAATGGACGTGCAGCACTGACGAGGATACCAGATGGAGTGGATCCAGAACAACGAGAGGTCTTAATATGCATGTTTCTGATGCATGTGATGCGGTTAAAAAGGAGGACCCAAAGCGTGCAACAAGAGACCGATATTACGATCGAGAGGTGGAAGCAAATGCAGACGGTAAGACATTCCGACAAGTAGACATCTCAGGTTCTTCCTCTCTAGGCATAGAAAGGGGAAACGGTTCCCAGTAGCCAAGTGGCGGTGATAGTAGTGGGAATTTATTTCCACAGTAACCTAGTGGTGGTGTTTTCCATAGTTAGTGGCCAAGAGAGCAGCATCTTACGTGTTTATTAGCCCTAGAAGCGGTGATCGATCGTTAGATATCAGATTCGACATTTAATTTGATTATATTGTATTAGCCTACACAAATTGTAGTGTAGGGATGAATTAGACAAGAGCCCTTTGGTAATACACCTTAGGAATTCACAGACAATTATATCGCATCATGTATCATCTAAAGTATATTGAAGTAACTATACATAATCATCACATATTATACTTGTACTCATTCACCAGACTTTCGTCTGATCCATTCTTTTTCCTTCTTTTTCCCCACCCAGTTGACAGGGCGGTAGGTGATTGGTTATTCTTGATACTTGGAGAGTCGAGCTTACCTTTGGAGACCGCTTTTTACCATATTTTCTCTCTATGTATTAATTTATCTTATCGGTACATGTTACTTTTTTATTAGACTTGGAGTGATATTTTCTATGTACTCTGTATTGGATCACATACTGATTTTCTGAGACCGTGATTTAGATATTTTATGAGATGGATAATTTTATGTGTTATATATTTTGTTCCTTCTGATGTGAGTTCTAGAAGTTTAGAAAATCTTAGATTATATTTGTTTATATTAGTCTCTGTTACGTAAAATAATATTACAAAACCCCGACGATCCGCCTTTCTCGATATGACGCGAGTTCAAAAATCACACTAAGTTTTGGATCGGTATGTCGGGAGGTACGGTTTGTCACAATCGGTCTACCATTTTTTTATTTTTCTTGATCTTAAATGGGGATCTAGTGGACCTATGCCTTGTGATTAATCCAACGATGGAGAGGGTTGTCTCCCTATACTTAATAATCGATGACCGACTTTGCTCTTTGAAATAATTTTGTTTCAAAATTGAGTGATCAGTCAAAGAGTTTCCTCAACCTATGCCTTGTGATTAATCCAACGATGGAGAGGGTTGTCTCCCTATACTTAATAATCGATGACCGACTTTGCTCTTTGAAATAATTTTGTTTCAGAATTGAGTGACCAATCAAAGAGTTTCCTCGACCCTTCCTGGGCCACATCGTAGGACATAAGTACAACGTCCATCGATTAGCCATCCTAATGATCAACTGATCTATTATTACACTTTCCTTGTACTCCTCTCTTCTTGCCATTCTCCATTATAGTGGCTTCAAGACAGTTTAGGTGACAAACTGCCAATTTACCTAATATTCATGTTTTCCTCCATTAATAACTTTAATCATAATCAAACTTTAATTAGAGATCAAAGAAATATAAATACATTATCTTGTTTATCTTTTTATTCCAATATATCATCCAAATCATAGTATACTTAACATTTAGACCAACTTAAAGGTTTTATTAGTCCATAACGGATTAGTATCTTTCTACTATTGTAATTATTCTTCAGTTAATCATATTTAGTATCCAAACTTTAATTATCGAATAAGGAATTGTTTAGTTAATCATATTTTGATATCTAGATCATAACATTCGTTGAGAATCATACATATCCACAGCCACGCTCTGATTACGAATGAGTATGACTATTATCATAAAAGACCACTAAAATCGTGGCCTCAATTCAATTTCATATATATCCTAATAAATTCAGTCCACAATCAAGTCCACATAATGCCAATCAAAACATGACCACTTAGTAACCCATCAGTTTTTTCTTTCTCTAGTTCCCTTCAATCCAAAAATAAATCAATTAAATTTTAGGAATAATCAACAATAAGAATAATTCACGTATTAGATTATATCTGCCTCCAAGTTAACCACTTCGTTACTTCTCCTATGATTTTTCTTATATATAGACCTCTTTAAGAATTCTCCATTATTATCAGAATGGTCTCTTCAAATTCTTATACAACCTCGAAATAATGATGAATCTCCTCTCCATTTTTGCTCTAGGTGTTATTATTTGAAAATGAATGAGATGGGGAGGGCATGAAGAGTAATTCAAGGAATCGGCTTAATTTATTGTGTTTTAAGTGTTCATAAAAATTTATTGTACATTCATCTATCGATAGATTATCTTTTAGTATTCTATTTAGCCTCTAACTAATGAAAGAATTCTGTATTTTATTACTAAATCTAATATAATTATAAACTGCCCAAAAAGGTCTCTAAATTCAGTATCATCTACAGAAAAAAGCTAAGGCCTTGGTTTGACAACGAGCCACTAAATAATGTTTTGAATGGAGAGTAATCAGTGTTCAAACCATATAAATATTTTTTTAACTTCTTAAATAAAATCAATTTTACTTATTAAGCCTTATATATTTTTGTTTATTAAAACACTATAGTGTCTATAATTTGATGCATTCTCCATTGACTTTGTTTAGGTAATTTTTTATTACCAAACTTTATTTTTAGAATAAGAATGGTATTTTATTACCAACGTTTGTTCTCTTAATAAAATTATACCATGTATGTTAACATACATAATTTTTGTTTCAAAATTGAGTGATCAGTCAAAGAGTTTCCTCAACCTATGCCTTGTGATTAATCCAACGATGGAGAGGGTTGTCTCCCTATACTTAATAATCGATGACCGACTTTGCTCTTTGAAATAATTTTGTTTCAGAATTGAGTGACCAGTCAAAGAGTTTCCTCGACCCTTCCTGGACCACATCGTAGGACATAAGTACAACGTCCATCGATTAGCCATCCTAATGATCAACTGATCTATTATTACACTTTCCTTGTACTCCTCTCTTCTTGCCATTCTCCATTATAGTGGCTTCAAGACAACTTAGGTGACAAACTGCCAATTTACCTAATATTCATGTTTTCCTCCATTAATAACTTTAATCATAATCAAACTTTAATTAGAGATCAAAGAAATATAAATACATTATCTTGTTTATCTTTTTATTCCATTATATCATCCAAATCATAGTATACTTAACATTTAGACCAACTTAAAGGTTTTATTAGTCCATAACTGATTAGTATCTTTCTACTATTGTAATTATTCTTCAGTTAATCATATTTAGTATCCAAACTTTAATTATCGAATAAGGAATTGTTTAGTTAATCATATTTTGATATCTAGATCATAACATTCGTTGAGAATCATACATATCCACAGCCACGCTCTGATTACGAATGAGTATGACTATTATCATAAAAGACCACTAAAATCGTGGCCTCAATTCAATTTCATATGTATCCTAATAAATTCAGTCCACAATCAAGTCCACATAATGCCAATCAAAACATGACCACTTAGTAACCCATCGGTTTTTTCTTTCTCTAGTTCCCTTCAATCCAAAAATAAATCAATTAAATTTTAGGAATAATCAACAATAAGAATAATTCACGTATTAGATTATATCTGCCTCCAAGTTAACCACTTCGTTACTCCTCCTATGATTTTTGTTATATATAGACCTCTTTAAGAATTCTCCATTATTATCAGAATGGTCTCTTCAAATTCTTATACAACCTCCTCGAAATAATGATGAATCTCCTCTCCATTTTTGCTCTAGGTGTTATTATTTGAAAATGAATAAGATGGGGAGGGCATGAAGAGTAATTCAAGGAATCAGCTTAATTTATTGTGTTTTAAGTGTTCATAAAAATTTATTGTACATTCATCTATCGATAGATTATCTTTTAGTATTCTATTTAGCCTCTAACTAATGAAAGAATTCTGTATTTTATTACTAAATCTAATATAATTATAAACTGCCCAAAAAAGTCTCTAAATTCAGTATCATCTACAGAAAAAAGCTAAGGCCTTGGTTTGACAACGAGCCACTAAATAATGTTTTGAATGGAGAGTAATCAGTGTTCAAACCATATAAATATTTTTTTAACTTCTTAAATAAAATCAATTTTACTTATTAAGCCTTATATATTTTTGTTTATTAAAACATTATAGTATCTATAATTTGATGCATTCTCCATTGACTTTGCTTAGGTAATTTTTTATTACCAAACTTTATTTTTAGAATAAGAACGGTATTTTATTACCAACGTTTGTTCTCTTAATAAAATTATACCATGTATGTTAACATACATAATTTTTTAGTACATTCTCAGTGTGTGCATTTTTTATTATATTTCATATGTTAAATTTTATGTTAAATTATGTTTTAGCATTATTGCTATTAAAATTTGAATTTGGTTAGCTGGTGATTGCTTTGGTACCATCGTCATGTTTAGCCATGATTTTATTATTTGAAACATCAAAGTGGATAGATTATGTATACAAGTAAATTATAAACTCACTGTAAATTGAAAATATCATAATTTTCAGTGCATACAAAAGCAACAAGTTTAATGTTGAAATTGAGCGGTTAATGAAGATTAATATGTAATTAAAATCACAAACAATTGTTTTGAAATATTAAAAATATGAATAACATACATAAGTGATATCTTTGTTTCATCTAACATAACACATGATTATTATGATGGTATTAATTTTCATTTCAACTATATATTATTATATAGTTTTTTTTTTTTTTGCGGTGAGTGGTTAGAGTGTTTATCAAGTTGCTTATATTATCTAAAAATAAATGTATAAATATATCTTTGGTATTAGTAACGAAGAAACATAAATGTTTAAGTTTTTTAGCGCTGATAGTTTGATCAACCATTATAGTTCAACCATCCAAAATAGCTTTTAGACTGCGACAATATATAAAACATCTCTTTATCTTCTTATAAGTATCCAGTGAAATACCTCCAATAAAAAAAAATTGTTTTATCCAACTCTATTACCTACCACAAGATGTGACATGTTTTAACTGTTTTGTAAGCAAATCTTTTTTATTTAGATTTATTCTAATAACTAAATTAGACGAATTATTATTATTTTCAAAATGAATCATTCATTTAATTCATGCAAATAATATAAAATTTTAATTTTTTCTAAAACAATATATATCACCATATAACTTTCTTTATATGTGTGAAAGTTTAGTCATCTCCAACATCAACATCATCTCCTTAATCAAATATTTATTTTCTATCAAATTATGCAAATGTCTTCCACTATCACAGCAAATTGCGTTCCTTTTAAAAGATCGATTACGGTTTGGGCTTAACTTTCATTCACAGTAGTTTCATGAGGTAGGCTCATCAAAGTAACATGGGCATTCAACAACATGACAATATCATGAAGGAGATTTAACAAATTGTTCAATCCAATCAGAAGTATCAGTATTACAAATACAATAACAACGGGATAATGCATCATTATTACATACAAGCACGGTGCCTTAGTTGAAATGCAGCGTCCACATTAGTTGATCAAAGCATGTCAAATAATGTAAAAAAAAACAAAAGCAAGGAAAAATGACAACGAATGTTTCTGTCATCTTGATTCTCTAAGCCACATACATGACCAGCATTTGCCAAACATAGACAAGAGTAAATAGCACCTCTAACAACATTAAGAGCCATTTTGTGCAAATAAGATGAGTAGAATAATTCAGATATTGGACATTAGCATATACTAATTCACAAGAAGCACAAGAATATTAATACATGACTTTACACCATCTACAATTACATGATATCGATAGGTGTAAACATACCGAAAACATATACTGTCTTTTTTACAAAATTATACAATTTGAAGCAAGTCTTTGAATATCATTTGCTGTAAGGGTGGATGAGATGGCTGCTCATGATAAGGGATCTCATTTTTCAAATCCCATCTGCCTACTAATATGTGAGGCCAAAACATGTGATTTGAGCTAAATCAAAACCAAAAAAATTATGATGCACCTATTGAAGAACTCAACACCTGAACCTGTACACAAGATTTATTCAATGGTATGATTAGAAGAAACAAAATCATATATTAAACATGTCAGAATCAAAAGATCTGCAAATTAAGAGATGTTTACCTTGTTCACAAGCAAATCGATTTGCTCCCGATACATCTCTTTCAAGTCTGCAATATCGTTTCTGAGCTCTTCCAGCTGTAAAATGTAAACAAAACTGTGAAACACAACTGTTTGATTACAAGAACTGAAGGAATGAACAATATCCTGCTTATATTTGGTAAAAAATATTTTAGGATTATGAGCGTTTGGTTAATTATCCAGTGATGAAATTTGTTAAACTGAACTAAAACCAATAAAAATGAAAATCAAACCAAACCAACCAAATTAAGTTTGGTTGGTTCGGTTGATTATCCGATTTAACTGAACTGAAACACTTCATGTTTAAAATATTAATTGTAATTTGAAATAAAACATAAATATATGGTTAAAGTATTCTTATTTATCATTCTTGTGCTTTCTAAAAGTAATTTTGACACATATATTATAAAGAATATTAATTTGGATCATTAAACTAATATAAAAAAATTATTATAACGTCGGTAATTTTGAAAATATAATAAATGTTAGGTTAATTTGGTTAAAGCAATAAAAAAAATTTACGAACCGATTATAAACCAATCTAGTTTCAAAACCAAAGCAAACCAACCAAAATGAATTGGTTTCGTTGGATTATTTGGTTTAACCAAATAATGCTCACTGCTATTCCACGCGTATGCATTATGAATTATGAATCTACATTTGGCAGGACAGCAGTTTCAAGGAATGCAATTCAATAAAGAGAATCATGGGCGGAGTAAATAACAGCTTTCACGTTTTATCAAGTAAAGAGATTAATTTGTGTGCTTGGGCAAAAACAAGCCTTTCGCAATGCTTATATTACCTCACATGTGAGAAGAAAATAACAGAAAATGACAGAACTTGTGCGGTTGCATATAAAGGAAAACACTGTTCTTGGATGTATAACATTCATTTGACATCCATGGTCTTTTCTCTGGTGTTGTTTGCATGTGTAGTTGCAAGCAAGCATAGATCGAACTAATGAGATAGACAAAAATATTACCTCTTCATCTCTTTCCCCCATAAGTTCAAGGGCAGAAGAATGCCTTCTCCTCAAAGCTTCAAGCTCTGCTCTTAGACTCGGCAGATGAGATGCTTCTGCTCTCAGTTTTTCACTCTAAAGAGAGATTAAAACAATAAACAAATTGAGGATATGTAATAACTGTTGCATTGTATGAAAAATGTGAGTTGCAGAACTGGATATGGCTGCAAGGCCCTTACTTCTTCAGTCAATTTGACTAGCTCCTCGGATAAAGAGTCTCGTATGGATTCCAATGTTGACTGCAGTGTGAAAATCAACACAAGATAAGCATGCATGCACGCGCATAAATATACATATATGAAGGAATTCTGAACTTCACAATTTGAAATGTTCAAAAAAATTGGAGGCATGTCCTCATGATACTTGGTATTATTTCCTAAAAAATTAGGCTCATGTAGTTTCGGAAATCGACAATTCAAATTAATGAGTAAATATATGTTTTATGATTAGTATTAACTCGTAACTTTGAATGTTCTAAAATTTTCAAAATGATATTTGGTGGAGATGATATTGATAATATACATTAGATATTTAGATACCACGAAGAAATTGTATAAATTACATTATTTAACATATGAAAGAAGTGCTACAAAAGAGGAATGCCAAGATCCTCTATATGTGTGTGCATTTGTTTACATATATGTACATGTATATGTATATGAGCCATGAGGTTGCTAGAAAAATAGAAAATGTGAAGAATGGTAGTGTAGTAACAAATGATGATAATAAACTGGCGACATGGAGGGAGTACTTCTTGGTTCTCATCTGAAGTCTATGATGGAGAAAAAAAACAAAAGTTAGAATACATAGAACTGTAAATGGTGGATAATGAGACAAGAGCTTTCATCTTCGAAGATACGTACAAAATAGCACCCATGAATTGGTGTAATTCTATTATGATGGACGTGATAGGCGCTGGGTCGTATTATATACACCTAAAAGCATACGTTAATTGGATATGGAAACCAAAAGAGGAGTTTGACATTGTCTCGACACTAAATGGGTATTTTTATGTGTTGAATTCGATTTAAAAGAGGACTGTAAGAGGATGCTAAGTGGGGGTCCTTACTTATTTGACTTAAGGTACTTTTAAAAAAATGGAGACTAGATATGAAATTCAGTATGGAGTAACTAACAAAGCCCATCCGTTAGAGTGTCAAATTTGGACTTGAAATAATAGAAGGCGGAGTCGATTAGTGCTTATAGCCAATGTTAGGTGTCCTCATTGAGTTAGCTGGGCGAGTTAGCTGGGCACGTGGAAAATGATTCCAAAATGAACTTTGCTAGAGTTGGTAGAGATGATTGCCCCCTCATATTTTCACATGGTAGTTCTGTTTAGTTCATTTCAAATTAGTTTAACTTGAAAATTTTATATTTCTTTAAATACTGTATTGTGCATTTTATATACAACTTTTGTTATTGCGTTAAAACAAGCTTTTAAAACAATTTTCGAAATCGTTTTTGAAAAACAATCTTTGAAATTCCCTTATTATAGAGAATATATAGTTTTTATAGCTTGACAAATATTATATAATAATTATTTCAAAAGCCAATTTATTTTAAAAATCATTTCAAAATTATTTTAAAAGTTTGTTTTCACAAACAAACTATTTTCTTTTCATAAAAAAAAATACACATCCGAAACAGGGACCGAAACCGAAACAAAAACCAAAGCTTCCGAAATTTTCCGAAACTAATCGAAACTAAAAAAATTCAAATGACCAAAACCGAGACCGAATTCTCAAACCTTGGCTGAGACCCATAATAAACAAAGATGACACCAACAATCAAGTTTGAGTGAGGAGCTGAGGAAGGGTGGGAAGATGAGAGAAAATGAATGAGAGAGAGAGAGAATCAAATATATATACACACGCGCGCGCGCACATACACACATGTATACACATACACATATAGCTGGGATGGACAAGAATGAGCTCCAAACGCATAACTTGGTGATCAATAATCCACCATATATTGAGCATATGAAAAAAAACGAAGAAAATAGTCAGGCACCATGTTCCAGTGGTTTGGTGCTTCGATTTTGGTTCGAGAAGTCACGGGTTCGAAACGTACGTACCGTTATTCGAACGCTAAACATATATTGACATGTAAAGCATATATTAGCTAAAAGCATGTTTCACAATTACTTATAAGTAGACAAAACTAGTTGCAAGTCACTTACATTTTGGTGTTTGACAACTCGGTAGTAGGAGCTTAGAATATTAACTAATAAGTAGAAATATGAGAGGTAACAATTTGTTGCTTATGACTTATGAACATGTTTCATAACTAGTTTTGAAAAATTATTTTATTCAATTTAATTTAAAAATCAAATTGCATCCAAAGTTTTTTACTTATAAATCATCATTCAATACTACTTATAAGTTACTATTTAAAACTCTTTTTAAGAAGTTTCAAAATAAGTTGTTGTCAAACGGATTCTAAAACTTACTACTATGTACTACCACCTATGTATTCAATTTTCTTTCCAAGAGATCACAGGTTCGAAACATGAGTAGTAATTTGAATCGTTGAACATATATTGACATGTAGTATATCATATACTACCTAAGACTTATAGTACTATTATGTGTTACCACCTAAATATCAAATTAGAAAAATAGCAGAGAAATATGGGAACTAAAAGGGAAAAGATGAAAATAAAAGCACTTTCGAGAAGTCCATTAATCTAACAGATTAAGAGAGAGGGATGGATGGTTCATACCATGAGCTAGTAGTGCGAGTTTTGGGTATAGAGAACTTAGCTTATATGCAAGTAGTGCGAATTTTGGATATCGAGAACTTAGTTGATATGATAGTACTTATGATGGCTGGTATCTTCGTATTTAAGTTGTAACATGTTTTACAAGATAGAATAATTATGTAAAAACACGTGTAATTTCTCTTTAGTTTGGGTGTTACTGATCTAAATTAGTGAAACACGGAAAATGATTTCAAAATGAACTTTGCTAGAGTTACTAGAGATAATTGCAACCTCATATTTTTCAACTGTAGGGAAGTCATACTTATTTCATGGAAAGAAACTGACAATGCTAGTCGAGTATGAACATAATTCTCTAGGTGTGGACCGAGGAGTAAATATCCAATTTCAAAAAACAAAATAGCGGAAAATATGGGACCTAAACGGGAAAAGATGAAAATAAAAGCACTTTCGAGAAGTCCATATGATCTAAAAGTTTAAAAGAGAGGGATGGATGGTTCATACTATGAGCTAGTGGTTTGAGTTTTGGGTATAGAGAACTTAGCTGATATGATAGTAGCTTGAGTATTGGGTATAGAGACTTAGTTGATATGCTTGTGGACTTAGTTGATATGCTAGGGGTTATGACGGCTGTCATCTTCGTATTTATGTTCTATCATATTGTACAAGACAAAATATATATGTAAAAAACATGTGCAGTTTCTCTTTAGTTTGGGTGTTACCGATCAAAAATTAGTGAAACATGGGATGTGATCCAAAATGAACTTTGCTAGAGTTAGCAGAGATGGTTGCCACCTCATATTTTCCCATGGTAGTGAAGTTATACTTGTTTTATGGAAATGACAGGCGATGCCGACCGAGTATGAATATAATTTTCATAGGGTGCGGAGTGAGAAGTAAATATCCAATTTTAGAAGAAAAAAATAGTAGAGAAATATGAGAGCTAAAAGGGAAAAGATGAAAATAAAAGCACTTTCGAGAAGTCCATATAATCTAAAAGATGAAGAGAGAATGATGGATGGTTCATCATATGAGCTAGTGGTGCGAGTTTTGGGTACAGAGAATTTAGTTTATAGGCTAGTGGTTATGATGGCTGGTATCTTCATATTTATGTTGTATCATATTGTATAAGACAAAATAGTTATGTAAAAACATTTGTAATTTCTCTTTAATTTGGGTGTTACCGATCTAAAATTAGTGAAACACGAAAACTGGTTCCAAAATTAACTTTGCTTGAGTCAGTAGAGATGATTGTCATGTCATATTAGTGAAGTTATACGTGTATTATGGAAAGGAACGGGCGTTGGCGATGTCGGTCGAGTATGAATATAATTCTCATAGGTGTGGAGGGAGAAGGGTGGAGGAAGAGTGGGAAGATGAGAGAGAGAACGAATTAGAGAGAGAGAGAGAATCAAATATATATGTTTATATGCATATACCCATACAAACATACATAACTATATACATAGCCAATGGAATGGACAAAAACGAGCTCCAAATGCACAACTTAGTGATCAATAATCCATCTTATATTGAGCATATGAAAAAAAAATAGTCCAACATCGTCGTTTCAAAACTTATGCGTTTCGACTTTGGTTCGAGATGTCATGGATTCGAAACTTGCATAACATGATTCGAACGTTGGACATATATTGAATTATTGATATATAGTATGTTATATACTAGCTAAAACTTGTAATACTAATATGTACTAACATCTAAGTATCAAAAAAAAATTGTCGAGTACCACTGTCGCAGTGGTTAGGCACTCCGAGTTTAGCGCAAAAGATCACAAGTTCGAAATTTGCGTAATATAATTCGAAATGTTGCATGTAGTATGTTATATACTACATAAGACTTGTAGTATATATTGTATGTTATATACTACATAAGACTTATAGTACTACCATGTACTGCTACCTAAGTACTCAATTTTCAAAAAAATAGCGGAGATATATGGGAACTAAAAGGGAAAAGATGAAAATAAAAGCACATTCGAGAAGTCCATATAATCTAAAGACAGAGAAAGAGGAATGGTTGGTTCATACTATGAGCTAGTGGTGCGAGCTTTGGGTATTCAGGACTTAGTTGATATGCTAGTAGTTATGATGGTTGATATCTTCATATTTATGTTGTATCATATTGTACACAAGACATAGTTATGTAAGAACATGTGTAATTTCTCTTTAGTTTGGGTGTTGCTGATCTTAAATTAGCGAAATCTTCCCGATCGTCATATACATGTGTGTGTATGCATGTTTAAGAGATCCTCCTCATATCCCTAATCTCTTCAAATTATATTTCCCAGCAAAAAAAAAAGGAACTGTATCAAAAGGTTCGAACTGAGTTATATTGTAACACATTATCTTCACAAACTTTTGTAACAATTTAATACCTTTAGGCCCTTTTAAAATCGTAGCTGAACATGAGCGCTTGACAAAAATCATTTTAATCGTCAAGTTGAACCAAGACAAGATGTTGCAACCAATACCTCGAGATTCCAACCATCCAAATTCGGTTCCAACAAGAGGTAGCACGAATCAGAATTTGGGTGAAATCCCACTCCAATTGAAGATGGCAAAATCAGACCTAATTAAAGCTAAGAAATTGCAGCAGCCCCATAACTCCTCAAAATATGACTCAAATTCTACCCTCAATCTCCTCAAAATCGAGGAAAGGTTTTTTTTTAATTTATAGAAATTGACATCGGCCAATTAAATTCGTAGATATTGCCTTATTGAATGATTAGCGTCATCCATTTTTGCCCAAACTAATTTATAACTAAAATTTGAATTTATCCAAGTAAATTAACCCTAATTTTAGATTTATCCAAAGAGAAAGAGAACAGTGCACGGGATTATGGAGAGAGAATAATAGCTGGCTATGTTTGACTTTTCTAAGGTTTGAAGTGTTTTAAATTAGTTTAGTTATTATGATATTATAATATTAAAATAGTAAAATGAATATATTAAGCAAATTTAATTACTAGACTCTACAATTATCAAAATTAATAAAATAATTTATATATTCTTATATTATTTTAAAATAAATTATTGAAATCTAGAATTGTTGAAAACAACAAAACAAGCCAAAATCTACAAAATATTCAAAGGTCGAGACTGAAACCGGAACCGGGTTCTAAAGCATTGATTTAAACTCGAATTTGAAAGGATCAGAAGTTTCAAAATGATCAAAAAATCATAGATGTCCTATCTTATAAGAACAATATGCTTACAAAATATTAACAATTTGATATATTTTATATGAAAATCTACGGAAATTCGAAGGATGTCTAGCTTCCTCCACTCCTACTACTCTAGCAGCAATACCCCAAGTCAAATCATCATTATTTTCATCAAATAACAAGCTCATCTTCAACATCAGATGCATCATCCATATTCTCGTTAACCATGCATTACAATCATTAATATCTTTAAAAGATACAAAAAATGATATGACGGATTTTGTGCCTTCTTTTTAGTGCTTGATTGTATTTAACAAATACCAAATTAGCAAATACGATAATACGGTAAATACTAATTTTTATGCAATTATTGTGAAAAATAAAAAATAAGCAAAAAACATCAAAATAACAAAAAGGCACCAAGGTTCAAGGTATCGTCCGGTAAACCAGAATCCCAGCTGTACCGGATTGGTACCTTCGTTGATCGATCCGAAACCAAGCTAAAAATTTGATTTCGGAACAGGTAAAAGAGAATCCCCAAAAAAAGACAAATCAAGAAGAATCCAAGAAAGAAAGAAAAAACCTCAAATCAAGAAGCAATATGTGCCTTAACTTTGAATTAGCTGATGTCGTTATTCATCTTTGCCCTAGATTTGGATTCAGAGAAGATTTTAGTGTCGGTTTTTTTGGCACTTTGCGAATTGAAGCAGTTTCATTTTTTTACTGTTGATTATTGTGTTTTGCCCTACCTTTGAAACAAGAAGTGATGACGATAGAAAGGAAATATGTAGGCTGTTTTCTTTCATTTTCTTTGATTAGTTTCATGACTAAAGTTGGGCGGGATTTGGTATGTTTCTAATTAATGTTTTGTTCAAATTAACTAGGGTTTTGAGCAATTCAAATATGATTTTAGACTGTTTAATTTAGTTAATTATGAATTGTATATTTAATTTAATCAAGTTTACTTTAGTTTAATCGAGTTTAATTTAGTTTATTTCATTAAAAAAATATCAACATACAAAATCAGGACCAAAACCAAAACTTCAGAAATTCTCGAAATTGACCGAAACTAATAAAACTGCGAATGACCGAAACCAAGCTCTCAACCTTGAATGGTGTCATTCTTGAGCCATGCGCCATTTGCATCATTCGTTGTGTTTTTCCATGTGCGTCGTGCCATAAGGAAACGTCGTGCCGCGCCGTGCCTTAGCACGCCTTTCGTAACTATGTGTATTACAAAAAGCCCTTGTTCAATAAAAATGTAATCTTGTGACAAAAAAAGAAAAACTTATTGACCTAAAATAATAAAAATTACATGCCTCTCTCGCTTTCCTTTTTTATAAAGCAAATTTCATCTGGGCGTCGCTTGTGCTCCAAAAAAATATGACTTTGAAGTCTTTCCGCACATGCTCGCACGCTCATTCTTGAAAAAATAAAAATAAATCGTATAGTTAATTTTGTAATATACTATAACATGAAGAATATATAGTTTGAAGCGACTTCAAAAGCAAAAAAGAAAATAGAATATATATATACCTTCTAAAGAACGGTAAACGTAGTAAATATGTTGCTATGATTAACATATGAACTCTTCTTAACTGCATGTCCCTAAGGAAAGGTATTCAAGTCTCCTCGTGTTTTACATCGGGTTATCTATTTAACGACAAAACGGCAGTTCGGAGGTTTATATCAAAAACTGTGGAAAGATTTACCATTGTCATGTCACCATCTTTAATACAATTGATTAAATAAATCCAATGGTCTAAATTTGCATGCGAATGGATGTAATTTGCATGCGTATGGAGTTAGCAATCTAAGGGGAGTAAAAGCACTTCAATAATAATCAAGAAAAATAGATGATGATTGAACAACTGGTTGAGATAAACATATAATTTTCATATAATTTTATTTTTTTGATTGTTTGTAAACGCTTTTTTTTATAATTGTAAGGTCTCTTACTGCATAGCTAGAGATTTTTTTTCAACGTCCCAAGCCAAATATTAGAGTCAACTACTCAATTTGGAAAATATATTAAAAACGTACCAGACGAGAAATGTAAGACTGAAGCTCCCCGTCTTTTTGACGAAGTGCTGCTTCAAAGGCACTAGGAGTCATGCTCTTTAAAAAGTAAGGCGACATGGTTGTATCTCCTAAACCTCTTCTTGAAGAGAAACTATCAGACGAGTCGAGTGAAGCTTGGAGAAAATGGCTTTCCTCCATACTACCTAGACTACCAGCACTTGAAAGTTTCCTGATATGCATGCTTCCTGTATGATATAAAAACTTGTATGAGAAAATTGATCGAAGAATGCCAGAAACGAAGTATAAATAACATTAATTTACCATTTTCAGATATGGGGCTGGTGAGTTTTGTAAATTGGTCTTGACTGGTTGCTCTAGGTATTTGTCGTGAAGAAGTTTTTTCCAATTCTATCCTAGCAGCCTTTTCCTTTTCAAGTTCCTACAGTAAACTGTAAGCTTAGCTTTGACAGTAGAAGAGTCAAAGTGTCGAAGATAAGACAATAATATTGACTGTTGGTAAAATATATTGCAAGGAAAATAATAAAACAGATTAATAGGAAAAGTGACGCCTACACATTCATGTGGATCAAAAAACAATATAATAAATTTAATGGATTCTGACAAAAGCTTAAAGCAAACGTAGATAGACATAGAGTAAAACAGATTAATAGGAAAAGTGACGCCTACACATTCATGTGGATCAAAAAACAATATAATAAATTTAATGGATTCTGACAAAAGCTTAAAGCAAATGTAGATAGACATAGAGTAAGTGGACAAGATGATACAAAAACTTTCCCATAAGAACACCCCATTATAAAGAATTTTATATAAAGGTGAATCAAATCAAGAAACATGAACCAACTTCCCCATTAATAAACAAACAGTTGCTAGAAAGTAGACTAAGCAACCTTTTGACTTACACTTGTTTATGACATGCACAGTGTGCAGAAGCATTCATGTGATGTAGATATGTGCTAGAATATGAATAATTAAAAGGGTTGAAAGTTGAAACGACAAACTGTGGCGAATCATGCACAATTAATTCCCTTCATTAATAATTAGGGATTTGGAATAAGTAGAAATGTAAGTTAAGTCTCATGGAAGTTACTTTTCTCAAATCTGAGGAAAAAGTTCGACAAAATAAATAACATACATCAATTAGGTCGAGGTATAGAACAACTACCTGCATTATCTCAGGCACTTAGGTGAAATGGTTTGTAGTTATAGATTTTTGACAACTGAGAAGGCCGCGTTAACTAAAAAGATGCAACCATAGGATGACAGTTATGGGTAAATCAGTTCGATACAGATATAGCTGAAATGTTAACAATGACACCAAAAGGTGCCATAGAATGAATATTACATGTGAATTAGCTTTTCCTCACTTTGCAATTAGGGCACATGTCCTACTCAGATCAGCTTAGACAAGTACAGAAATGCACACTCGATTTACTAACTCTAAATCAAAATCTCTCCAAATCCTAACCTAATAACAGAATATATTCCAGAAAAATACCTTCTCCAGAAGTTCTGTTTTTGCCATTTCTTCCTGTAGCACCCGCTTATGTTTATTCCTAAGCTCTTTGATTTCATCTTCGAGTTGTTTAGCACGACCCTCTTGAGTTGCCACTTCTTCCATTGCTGCTAAATATTCTTGTCTGCTCTCAGAAGCCCTCTGTCTCTCTTTTTCAAGTGACCGGCTTAATTGTGTTTGCTCTGTTCGTAGACAAGCAATCTGCAAGCAATTGCCAAAATTGTATTTGTTGATTAAAAGTGCAGCACAATGGAAACTATTTCCAATATCAATTAACTAGCTAGGCTTGGACCTGGGTTTCTAAAACTGTTATGCGAGACTGACTCTGAGACAGGCGGTCACTCATGACTCGTTCCTTCTCTTCAGCAGCAGCTGCTTTGGCTTCAGCTTCCTGTAAGTAGAAGATAAACTTTAGAAGCTATTTGAATGTAACCTAATCTGTAAACCACTTTATACAAAAATAAGAACTCGCCGTGTCTAACATTTGAAAAGGAAAGTGATTAGAAAATGTCGTAATGGAAATATGTGGCATTGAGCTATATGACTATGAGTACAAAATTGCGTTGAGTTCAAAGCAATGTCGTTAGCAAGAGCAGAGCGTTAAGGACTGAAGTTTCTGTAAAATTCAGAAAAAAATTCAGATGCTACTAAACGACATTATAAAAGAACACCTTTAGGCACTAGGGCACCAAGGCTAAAAAACAGAGTTTGGGCACAACTTTGACAGCACATGATTGAAGAGGAAAATTAAGGTTGTCATTTATTTAAGAAACCTCTGGTTTGTGGGAAATACGGATATACAGTTATCAAGCTTTTTGGGGAAACAGTTGAGGACTAATAACAGAGTAAGTATCCTCGATGTACCACTTAATTCATACTAAGGAAATTTTAATTCCCATTTCTCCCTTGGATAAAAAGAGCATAAACTTTTTTGTTTTCCCCATACCTGTACATTATGCAGACAAGTATTTTTTTTTTTTTCAAAATAGAAAAATGACCTGGAGTCGAGAGTTTAGAGATCGCTCTACACCAGCCCAAGCTTCTGCTCTTCTGGCAGCTGTTTCCTGTGTATGTAAGAAAGAATGATAATAAAACTAAAATCGCATATTTCAACAAACGAATGGTTTAAATCAATTATTCATCTACTTGTTGGAATTACTTCAAAGGAAAGGGAAACTAAAAACAAACATTGTGTTAACCTGCATTGCTTCAATCTGTCTCAATAGTGGCCTGGTTGATTCAGGAACTTCTGTCACTAACTCGTTGTACCGAAGTTCACTTGCCTGAAAATCAGATAACCTACATAAACAAGAGCTAACAAAAAAAGGGCATCATAATACACATAGAAATATAAACTTAGGTAACTGTGATCAACCTGATAACGTTTTTGAAGTTCATCAATATCTCTCTGTAGCATATCTTCTCTAAATACAGCCTACATAATGATCGATCCGCAGATTATAAATTTTATTTACAAGTAAGCAATCCAAAAGATATGAAAAAGGTAAGCAATATGTGAAAAAAGAACCATGAAAGTGAGATGTGCTAAATTACCTGTTGTTCTGTTCTAGTCAAAGTTTGTCTCAATTCTTCGAGTGCTTGAACCAATACAGACTCACGTTCACTAGCTTCTTTCAGTCTACTCTCAAGTTCAGCTCTGGCTTCAGTATTTGCTCGTGCCTCGGCTTGAGACTCGGCCTCTTTCGCTGCATTCAGTGCACTAGTATAGAATTCCTTCTGTGCAGCAAGCTCTGCTTGATTTTTCTCTATTGTTTCGTGCAGTAATTTTTCTATCTCCGCCTTTTCCTTGATAACACTATCCACCTTTGCCTCCTCGGCCTGATATATTTAAACAAGAAAACAAAAATGATGGTTTGAACAGCTAAAATGGATGATAAAGAAGCATATAAACTATCCAAGGTGCTTTTTAGGACATGGTGAAAAGAAAAGAAAAGGAAGGATTAATCTGTTACCTGCAGCTTTGAGATGAGTTTCTGTTTTTCTTCTTCAAATTCTCTGATCTATTCAAAATTTACCTGAAGTTAAACACAGACTACTAACATGACAAAAACTAGTCACCAGGTAAAAGTGGCAAAGGTATATCAAATCAACACCTGAGCCCTCAATTTCCTAATTGTTGATTCTTGGATAGCTTGCTTTTTGGATAGCTCTTCACCTGTGCATGAAAATAATGATAATATCAAGATAGTTAACAACAAGCGGATTTAAAAATGTTTATTTATTTTATAGCTAAAAACAAAATCTACGAAAAAGATCGACAGTATTAAGTATAGCTAAACAAAATGCTTATTTATTTTATTTTATTTTATTACTTTTGTTTTTGAAGAAAATGAGTGAACCTCTTATGAGGAGAGCACTCATAAAACGTTTATAAAAAGATATACTACGACAAATTAGATATAAAAGAAGGGGAAATGCTTTATGATTTTATAAATTAGCAAAAAACGAAGATAAATCAACTCGAGATTTAAAACAAATAAACTGCATTGAAGCTGTTAATAATAATATAGTGGTAAAAAAAGATGGATATGTTAAATAGATGGAAAAAATATTTTGAACAATTGCTTAATGAGGAAAATCCTGGGGATGAAGTAGGGCTAATAGATAAAAACATGGAAATGATCAATAAAATAGAAGGAAAAGAAGTTTAAAAAAAATTAAACAAATGGAAAAAATCAAGCAATAGAACCAACGATATATCTATAGAGGAATGGAAAACCTTAAGATGCAAAGGAATTGAATAACTTCCAAGCATATTCGATAAGATATTAACAGAACAAAAAATGACAAACAAATACAGAAAGAGCATGATAATGAGAATTTTTATTAATAAAAAAGATATACAAAAGTGTGATGATTATATGTGAACAAAACTAATGAATCTCACAATGAAATCATGGAAAAGGTGATAAAACAAAGATCAAGAAATGAATTTTTGCTGTAAAATGGTCAATTTGGTTTAATAAAAGCCATATAAATGATGGAAGCTATATACTTTAATAAGACGATTAATATAATAATTTAGGAATTAACAAAAAGTTCTGCATATGGTATTCATAGGTATAAATAAGCATACGATGAGTACAAATAAGCAAAATTTGGTGCGCTTTTAAAACACAAAATTTCAACACACAATAAAACTTATTTACAGTATGTATGGAAACTCTAAGATGGAAATATGGCTTGCATGTCGTGAAACGAATGAATTTTCAATAAAGGTGAGTTAAAATCAAGGGCCGGTTCTAAGTCCACACTTAATTCAGTTAATTGCAATGGTATTAACTGAAATAACAAAAGAAAATTCGAGATGATATGCCATGGTTCATGAAGTTTGCAAACGACGATGTGCTAATAGACACATCAAAATAAGTTTAGCCAAAAAAGGAAAAATGCACTAGAATCAAAAGAGTTGAAACTTAATAGGACTAAAATTGAGTAAATATCATGTAACTTTAGCACAGAAGATATAAGCTAATACGATTAATCTTCAGAATCAAATAACTAACAAAATATATATGTTTGAATATAAATGATCAATAACACAAGAAATGGAGAGATAAAGGATATAACGAGCCAAATAACACGGGTTGGATAAAATGAGACAACCTGGTGTCGTTTTATGTGACAAGAATATCAAACAATTTTTATAAATAATCATAAGGCCATTGTTAACAGACATGTAGTGCTAGTCAAATTTGTTAGAACCTCCCTTACTGTGTTTAATGACGACAACGATATAAGTTAAGAGTTACTGATCTTTTGTTCAAGTGTTGTGTATAGTTTAATGAGTTTTTTCCAGATTTTATCACTTAAAAGTTGGACAAGATCGTGGGATGAAAGATGTAGACACTCAAGAGCTACAAGGGCCTTTTTTAGTTATACCAATATGTCTTTATTTGAGATTATCGTTGAAACTCGGCCACAAGACTACACATACACATGTCGAAAAGTTATTTCAAAATATCTTCTTACACGAAAAAAAATTAAAATCAAAATATAAATTCTAGTAAATTCGAGAATTTTTTTTTTTAAAGAAAATGTTGACATTAATATTTTGATTTTAAATTTTATACAAATTCTATATAAAATGTACTATATGAATAATTTTACTTCAAAATACATACTTCTTGAATTGTATATTTTCTTATAAAACAACCATTGTAAAGTAGGTACAAGCTGTTTTGCAAAAATACTTTTGGGAATGTAAAATCAAAATTTCAACCTGCAACTACTTGGGCATCTTCCTCGCATCCTGAAGTTTACTACGAAATTTCCCTTTTCTGCTTTTGACATTCCAGTCAAAAGTTAAAAGCAAAACAGTCGACTGGACTTGGTAAGTCAGTCAGCTGAAACAGGGTATTTTGAACTATTTCTTTCCTGTTAACAAACTATACTAGGCTTTTAGCCTTGGGACAGTAATTGGACACCCAAGGTCAGTTGACTGAAACAGGTAAAATTACCTGTTTTGATTCTATTTGAAAGGGTGCGAAACAGTTTTCAAAACATAGTCGTTAGAACCATTTTAATTGTTTCTTCTTCACTTTGAATTGTCGGAACTCTTCACGATGGTCATGGTTTTTCACCAAAGATTGCATCTTTCTAAAGAGGATTTCAACACTACAAATAGATAATTTTGCACCAATTTTGAGCAACTTCTTTTGTCCAAAATCTCTATATTTCTGAGCACTCAAAAGTTTTCAAAGATTTCTATTCAATCATTCTTATGATTTCAGATGTCAAACTCCTATCCTACACCGTACATGATTGCACCAACCTAGTGTGTTATAAAAATATTGTACTCAAGTGACAAATCCAGAGTTTTAAATCTTCACCACCTCGCCCGAGATCCACATTTTGCACTTGGACGAGACAGTACTTCAAGCATGATTTTTAGTTGTTAAACACATCTCACCCGAGATCTTAAGATTTCAACCCGAGATATAGACCAAGATGTCAATCCGAGGTTTCGTCTGATTTGAAAGCTTGGACAAATCAGTTATTGGAAATACATTGTTAAAGCTGCTTTGTTGTCGAATTTGTTGTTAGACATCAGGTTATGATGTGATTGTAGACGTCCTAGAGACGTTGTTGAAGTGAAAATCTGTGTGAAGTCAGACAAGAGTTGTGGTAAAAATTCAGCTTGTGTCAGGTGCTTAGAAGTCTTATTTGAGATGAGCATTGTTGTTGTAAACATGTTCCATGGGGTCAAGTGAGCGTTGTTACTTTGAGATAGTGGAAATCCGTATAGGAGCTACAGGACAGGGAGTCCGATCCAGGATAAATCCACACAGGCTTCCGCACGGGCGTGCACATACATACGCATTATAATTGCTGTTCTGGAGTTATGTATGTATTACCCATTTTGATCCGCCTGGTTTTTTTCGAAAGTTGATTGTGGACAGCAAATAATTACATATGTTCAGGTGTTCAGCACTAAACTGTCACATCCGTTTAGCGAAAATGTTCGATTGTCTCAAATTGAGACATTCGGATGTAATGATCATGGACGATAAATTGTGTTGCATATTATGTGATTTAGTATTTGCTCATAAAGTGAGAGGTCCAAGTAATTAATGTATCAAATTTCAATCCAAATGCTGTGTACTATCAACGACTTAAGAAAACACGGTAATTGTGGTATCTCTTTCCTCTTACCTTCCGCCATAACTTGGCTAATTATTTCATCTTTTTCTTTTAAAAGAAGAGCTGCATCGCTTTTCTTATTTTGCTCTCTCCTTAAAGCGTCCCTTTCTCTTGTGAGGGCATAAACCTGTAACAAGGATTATCATTACTGATAAATAGTGGGTTAAATGAAATAGAGATGTTAAACAAACAAGGATTATTGAAAAGTTGAAGTTTGCATCCACATCATTCAACAAAAAAAAATTACAGTTAAAGGAAATAATCTAGTATGGGTGGAAATGTGATACAATAAATTGCATATACACATGATTATCTAACTAATGTATTCAAGGTACTGGATTTTAGGTTATGGTGCTACCAAAAAAATAAGTTTATTATATAAAAATAAAAATAGTGCAAACAATCAACTAATGTTCAATAAGTTATAAGACAGAATAAACATATTTAATCAGCACTCCTCGAATAGACTTCTCTTGAATTAACTAAGAGTACACGATAGAGAGACCAGAGGAAATGCATATCAGAAAAAACAATAAGCACAACACAGACAATAAAATTCAAATTTTAAGGTAAACAAACTCATAAAACGTAGATTGTGTAGAGGCAATACCTTTCTTTCAAGAGATGACACTCTTTGATGATATTCATCCTTAAGTGCATCAATATCTGCCTCGGAAGTTTTCCCCTGTTACATAAGTTTGAAAATTTCTCAGTTGCTCTCAACAAAGAAAAAAAACATAGTAGAATTGCTGAAGTTCTAAATAGAAATTTGCAAAGAAATAACTCTGTTCACGGGTGAGATATTTAATAAAATATAACTAACAGAATTCATAATTCAAGGATCGAGAGAGCTTCTCTACAAAAAAGCTAATAGGAAGAAAAAGCCCCAGAAAAAAATTGCAGTAATAGCTTAAAGGTAGCTAATAGGAAGAAAAAACCCCAGAAAAAATTGCAGTAATAGCTTAAAGGCTAGCATATGACACTTTGAAACTGTTAAATCAATGTCTTTCTCACATTCTAGCAAGTACCCCTCTCATAATATGAATTATGGAATAGAATAATTATGCACAAAGTGAAGATTAACCTACCTTCAAATCATTAATAGTAGACTTCAACTGCTCGTTTTCATTCATTAACCTTGCAATTTCATCAGCCTTTGACTGTAGAAAAAAAATTAATTTCAGAATAAATAAATAAATAAAAAGAGGAAAATTGTTCCATATAGCATAAACATATAACTGCTAGCAAAAGGTTATATTGTAGGTTGGGAGTTTTGACCGAATATTTTACAACTATCGGGCTATTATGCACAAAGTTGTATCTAACACTTCTTTAAAAGAGAAATCTTTGTGTTTAACTTGACAACAATAAGGAACAAGAGCTGAGGCCTGCCATTAGTTATAACTATGGCACAAACATGAAGATAGCAATGACAAGAGTCGTGACTTTTACACACTATAAGAAAAAAAAGACTGTATGCATAAAAGTTCGTGCGCACACGCAAAAATACATGGGAATGTCTATATGTGCATTTCTCTGTTTCATTTTTTCTTGGTAAGAAGAAACAAGTAGGAAAACAAAGGAAAACAAATACTGGGTTTATTTTTAATGGATTATGATTGTCAAGATGATTCGAAGAAGTATATAACTTTGTTGAGTACAGAGAAAAGTATATATCTATATTTAGCTAGCAGAAGCTTTCTTTGAAACTCGTATGCATCCTTAAATATGAGAATACCTGCGCCTGCCTTGCAGCTCCTTGCAGTGCAGCTTCCATTAACTTCAATTCTTTTCTTACCTTTTCCAGCTCATCCCTTGAATCATCAGACTTTACATTAGTAATTGAATTATCCTTCTCTTTATCATCAACGTCAACATCCTTCTTGGGATCATTTGATTCTATGGACTCATTAGATCCGCTAGTGATGACAGCATTAACAGAATCAGCATCATCTTGGCACATGCTGATTGAATTTGAGAGATTTTCATCATAAACATTAGCAACATTTTCAGACCCAGTTGTACCGGGAGATTTTACATCCGAAGGATCTATTTCTGGGTCGTGATGAGCTGGAGAATCTTCCTCGGGTATGTGGTCTGGTTCTGCTCCTCGACTGTCATGTGTTTCTTCTGCACTTGCTCGATTTGAACTATCAAATGAGCTGGATTTATCGACTTCAGTCTGCTCAGTCAAAATTGAATTAGGTAACTCCAATTCATGAATGTCCTCCACCTTTGTGTCTTCTTTATGTTGGGCTAAGGGAGGTGAATTTTCCACTCTTGAAATTTCAGCCATAGGTAAATCTGTATCCATTTTCGAATGGCAGCGGTCAGCTTCAGGATCCCCTTTCTCAAATTCTTTAGTTACATCGGCATTCATATCAGAAAGAATATTAACACTGTCGTTCTTTTCTTTTTCTTCAGTATCTTCTGTTTCTGTTTCCATGGAAGCATTTACTTCAGCTACGTTTGTAGATGGCTCTTCAGCCGCAGGTGAAGTTGATTCTTTTGCGGCTTCTACAGATGACTCTTCTGCCATAGGAAAATTTTTCTCGCTCATGGCATGTTCAGATGACTCTTTTGCAACTGCAGTATCATGTCCTTCAGTAACTGATGATGGAATTGGCTCTTTTACAGCTAGTATAGATGATTCCTCTGCAGTTGTTGTGCCATGGTCCTGAGTAAGTGACTGTTCTTTGGCCAGTGATTCATCTTTTCCTGACAAGTCTGCATCACTATCATCTTCTGTCTGACCCATGAAAGCCATTACTGGTTTGAAGAGTGTTTTTCTGTCTGTTGAAGATGGCCATATCCCAGACCCTTGTGACCCTGATATCATTCGGTAACCTTGAAAGATATATATATATATATATATATATATATATATATATTTACTGAAATACTGATAAAGGATTCTTGTTATGGTTGTTGTTTATGCGTAATTGATGATTCAATGGAATGTTTAGGCATAGCTTTTTGAAGTATGAGTAAAAAGTTGAGTTTACACCAGATGGCAGATATAACCAAATTTTAGGAAGTAATACAATTGGGGTGTAGTCCTGTAGACTCCAGATATGAAAATAAATCAAAATTGATGTTTGGTATCCTATACCATCAAACTCTTTATATACTAATTAAACAACTCACTAAATTGATGATTAACTAAGACCGGGATCATATAAGGGATCATACAATCACATGTTTACATTGATCCATATAATACTAATAAGCTTCACCAAGAATTAAGATGCATTCACAGCCATAATGATGAATGTTTGATACAAAATGCAATGCAAGTGAACAAGGATGCCTGATGACCGACAATTATTTGCATTCTGTTCTCTCCTGATCAGCTGTGGAGGCTTACTATTGTTACGATTTTTAATATGTTCAAAGTCTTATATTTTCTTACCAAAAGATATACCTAAGCTCAGTTTAGACTTACATAAGTTAATCACAGTAAATATTATCTCCTGCATTTTTACTTATCAATCTTATGATTACTTAAATTCAATCCCACCCACACCTAAGTCAGGAAATCAATGTCTGTATCAACATTCTTTACCATAGGTTTAGCCATGCAATATTCGTATACATGTTCTGACTGAGTGATACGCACGTTAGACCAAATACGCTATACATTCGTGTATTGAAACTTCAATCAAATAATGTAAATCACACATACAAACCTTCACCGCGAGAAGCATTCTCCTCCAATCCAAGAGCATTATCAAAATTCTTTTCAATGTTTTTCACACTTTCACTTAGCTTATTTACAGCTCCAGCTAGATCTAAATCTCCTAACGAAACGTTTTTGAACCAAGCCATTTCTCTTCTGTTCTCAAACCTGCAACAATTGTAAAATATGTAAATTGCACAATATGGGGTTTATATCAAAAAAAATGGGGGCAAAAAATTACACCTCGAATCAAGAGCTTAGCTCGAAGATTTGCATTAGAATTGCGAGATCTACGATTTGAGATCTAGAAAGTGTAGAAATTTTGCGCCAATTTGAAGAGAGGGGGTCGCCGAATCTGAATGTTCTATCAAAGCGGTGAAAGTTCAGTTAGTCTCACCGGTTTGTGTACGCGATGGATCACATCGACGAGAATGAAATGAAACATATGGGTTGTTATATTAGTGCGCGTTGTGCTCGTATCAAATTACGGTGCTCATTTTCAACTAAAGTCTAAATAGCATTCCCAACTTTTGGTTAAGAGATGGCTGGGTCAAGGCAAAATTATTTAAAATGTGAGTTGCAAAATTCTCTAAATATAAAATAGTAGTTACAAAATTGTATCGTTTGGTGATTTAGGTTAGTGGTAACATGTGTGGTTTATACTGAAGTGTGTTGAGATCAAAGCCTATAGAGGCTTGGTAACAATACTCTTTTTTTATTTTCAGTGAAAATCATGGATTCGTGTTAGACTTTACATTTTACGTTCATTTCTTTTAGAAATTATTTTACACATTGCTAATTTTTATTTTTTGTTTCAAATTTAAGAATCATGTCTTGATGTGTATTGCGGACAATTATAAGTTATGAATATGTACCCGAAAAGCACATGTTAAGATTGGTAAAATTACTCAAAATCCATTGAATTTATCTATGTTTTTTAAAATAGGAACGTATTATATAAAAGCATAATTGATAGGGATTTAAAGCTTATTTTTTAATTATAATGATGTATGTCAAAATTTCTCATCTTTTAAACATTATTCAGCCAATACACTTATGTTTGTATACAATGATGAATACTCCGTGTAGTGTGATATTTGTACACTTGGGATTGCTAATATTTTTCTTTTGAACATAGTTCATTAATATCAGCAAGTATTGATCCCGAAAATCGAACTCATGACATTTTACGTTCATTTCTTTTAGAAATTATTTTACACATTGCTAATTTTTATTTTTTGTTTCAAATTTAAGAATCACGTCTTGATGTGTATTGCGGACAATTATAAGTTATGAATATGTACCCGAAAAGCACATGTTAAGATTGGTAAAATTACTCAAAATCCATTGAATTTATCTATGTTTTTTAAAATAGGAACGTATTATATAAAAGCATAATTGATAGGGATTTAAAGCTTATTTTTTAATTATAATGATGTATGTCAAAATTTCTCATCTTTTAAACAT
The DNA here is from genome assembly GCA_030765085.1 of Allium cepa. NCBI lineage: Eukaryota > Viridiplantae > Streptophyta > Magnoliopsida > Asparagales > Amaryllidaceae > Allium > Allium cepa. The sequence goes on from CM060943.1 coordinate 440,461,275, forward strand.
TATTCAGCCAATACACTTATGTTTGTATACAATGATGAATACTCCGTGTAGTGTGATATTTGTACACTTGGGATTGCTAATATTTTTCTTTTGAACATAGTTCATTAATATCAGCAAGTATTGATCCCGAAAATCGAACTCATGACATTTAATCTCGTAGTCTAAACTATCTACCAACTGAGTCGATCCCGTTAGCCGGGATTGCTGATATTTGTATACGTTAATGGATTTTCGCTATATGTTAAGAATTGATGAATCGTAATACAAACATGTAAGTATATTTAATGATTTTAATGTTGACTCTTAAACAAAGCTGACATTAAAATTATTATTAAACATGAACATGTCCTAAAAAAAATAAACTAACATGGTTTCAGTTATATGTCGCACTAAGATCACTAAGATACATATACTGCGTAATTATGAAGCTTGTTAAACTGAATCACTTCCAAGGGAATGGAAATATTAATCACCCTTTTATTGGTTAGCTTAATTATTTTAATTTTTTACAAAGAATAGTGGGTCCCACTGTAATATTGAAGTCCAACGCTCAATCGGTAAAAGCTCAATTATCATGACTAGTCGTGGACGTGGGTTGGTTTGGTGTGTTTGGAGTTCAAACTGTTCATGCACCGCATCAAACGGTTAATCAAAGATACAACCATTATATTAATCATTTAAACAGTTCGATTTCGGTTCGGTTTTGATATAATACGGTTTGGTTTTGGTCCGGTCCTATTTGAACCAATATTGAATATGAAATAAGAGAATTACTTTCATCAATAATTAATTTACAAAGGCAACTGTGTTAAACTTTTACATTTAAAGTTTAAAACACATAATGTCATACTAAAATGAAAGATTGGTTCTTAATTGTATGAAAGTTTCAATTTGACATTTAGCTACAGATAAGACTTTTAGTAGATTAACCAAACATCAATGTTAGTCAAATCATAATCATTAAGTAGAATGACTAGAATAAGATTATAATTAGCATTTATCCAAAAAAAGATGAAATGTTATACTAAAACTATAACTTCTTCCTTTATGACAACAATTATTATTAGTATTACAACATATCTAAAAAATATTGTTAGAATCTAAAATGAGATGGGAATTGCTTATATATTTATCATAAGATTACTAATGAAATTTTTTGATTCGGCCCGATTTAATATGGTCGGTTCAATTGTCCAAACCGCAGTCGAACCGTATCGATGTGGGTGAGTCCGATTTAAAGCATTTGCTTTGATTAGAAGATTCGATGTGGGTTTCTGCATTGTTTTTGCGGTTCAATGCGGATGGTTTACGTATAGCGGTGTGATTTATGCACACTCCTAATCATGACAGTTGCTTTAAAGTGACTTAGCCAGACTATTCCCATGTAATTATTGTTTCTGTAGAAACCAAACATATTTTATTAATGTGAATACTACTGTACTGAAATCCATATTATTTTTGATAACTATCGGTGTTCTTTTGGTTTTCAGATACGAAATCGAACGAATTTTTGTATGTACATTGAGATCCTAGTATATTGATGCAAATAGCATTCAAAATCATCTTCCCTCACGACCTATAAATAATAATCATCTTCCTCGTATTGGATATGAAGACCATATTATTTTCTTGAGTTATAAAGGAAGCGTAATGCTAAAAGCACCGCCGTTTGTGCTTAGGGCACCGAGGTCGAGGGCTTACCGTCGAACATAAACTTATTTCTTTTACATCAAGGTCGGTCAACCGCTGATCAAACAGTGTATGGCAGGAGGTTTATCACTGATCGCGGTGTCCCAAGCACCTATGACGGTGCCTTTAGCACCACATTAAAGATATATCATGTTCCTTTTCGAGAATGAAAATCATTTTCTTGTTTATATTCCTCTTTAAATATAAAGAAAAATACAATAGTCCGTAATTTTGGCAAGAATAATAAATAAACAACTAAAATAACAATTAAAATTAATACTTTTGAAAAAAATGCCCAACTTATAATCATTTAACTGATGAGCTACTATAACTAATTCATTCGAAATATCTATACAGTTTTATCATACCTTGATAATGACAACAGAAGACTAATAGTTGTAGGATAAAAAGTTAGACCGTTTCTCAACTATTGTAGTAAAAAATTAAATTTGAATATGGCATATTTTGAAACATTAGACCTTTGAAAATCTTGTGGATCGTATATTATCTAACCTGTATATAATATGCAAGTTTATAAGCTAATGCTATAGTAGACAATAAATGGTAAAGTATAAAAAGCGTGCAAATCAGAGTTTTTATATTGGTTCGGACCTTCCGTCCTACGTCCAGTCCCTAAGCTCCCCTTCGGTGTTTCCTTTGAACAAACTACCCTCGCTTCGCCCAAAGGAATAGGCTGATACAAAAGTATCTCTGACAATCTTGTGTTTCAAATAACACAGTTTTTTACTTATAGTACAAATCTTCCTATGATCTCCTTTGAGTATATGAATATGAATGTTTTGAGTTGTAGGAAGTGGTTTTAACCAAAATTATATTTCGGTTATAATAAATTGAGAGTATGTGAACAATGTATATGCAAGAAAGTGTTTAAAAATCAAGAGAGCAAAGAAACAAATTAATTCAAGTTAGCCGATTTCTACATCTCAATCGAAGTAGTAATTATAGATTCAAAGGGATACGGATAAAGAGTTGTTACTATCTGAGAAGATCTGTTCATTTTAATGGTTGCAACCTTTCGATGTAGAGTGATATCTTTTTGTTTCAAACAGAAGTGTCTTTTCAAAATTGGCAGTTTTTACATATGACAGACGTATGAGGTTATATGACAGACATCTGTGGTAAAACCTCAGACGTCTGTGACTTTAGAAAATTTTAAATCGAGAATTACCACAAACGTCTGTTGTTTTATTTCAGACGTCTGTGGGCAATAAAAACAGTTTTCTAACTTAATTTTGATGCATATGGAATATAGTATGATTATGTATGCATATATACTCAAGGAGACCTTAACAATAATTTATCTAAGACTCTTTTATAGTAGAATAATCTTACTAACAGTAGCATGGTCGATGAATCTTCGTTTCTCTTTGAGTCTCGGTATCTTCGAGCATGGTGTCTTCTTGTAGCATATACATGTAACCTTGATAAGGTACATGATTATGTAGTTGTTATCATTGAAACATAAAATGAAGGTTCTAACAATATCCTCCTTTTGATGATGACAACCATACAATCAAAAATCAACTATACAAACTAAAAACTGGAAATATTATTTTGTTTGTCTCCCCTAATGTATATGCATAAATTTCTCCCCCTTTGTCATTATCAAAAGGAGGGAACGATACAAGATACAGAGATAATAAATAGATGTAGCATTAAGATCATGGAAAATCAAATACGGAAGTTCAAATAAAATTAGAGACAATTGTAGCAGAAGTTGTAAACAGTGAAATAAACAAGCATAAGAATAAATAATTGCAAAATAAAAGAAAAACTCTAATTGTACTGATTTTGTGAGTAAGATAAGCCACCATAGTTCTCATAGTATTCCTAATAAGAAGATAGATCATGCTTGTATGTACCTGGCCATTGTGTTTGGTCATTGTACTCCTCATCTTCGTGAATTGAAAGGCATTGATATGCCATGTACGATTGTTATTGAAAATGCGGATTATCAGACATGTGCATGTCCTCACTATCTTCTTCTTCTTCCTCAGGATGTACATGAATAGGAGTCTTCCTTCGGTCACATCTATCATGAGACGTACCTTTGAGCGAGGCTTGAGAGCGATAAATCGGTGTTTGAGCCCAAGGTGGAGGTGTTGGTGAAGGCGAGGATGATGAGCGAGAAGATGACCGACCACGTACGTTGCGCATAACTTTGCATAAAGTGGAGACCACTTTGTCTAAATTTTTCTCCATTTTTATCATCCTTGTGGAGAAAGAAGGTTCCAATCCAGTCATCTTTCTATTTAAAGCTCATAGGTTAGCTGCGATTATCTTTTGTTTTTTAAGTGCCAAATCACGAAGAGATTCATTTTGCGTTAAATTCAATGCGAGCTTCTTGTATTTCAGAGTCCGAATAATATTCAGTAGCATGACTAGAGAAAGTTGGTTGTTGTGAAGGATGAGATGAGTAAGTCTACTGAGGAGCCCTAATCAGAGGAGGACCATGATGTTCTTGTTGATGCTGTTGTAGAGTCCATTGGTCGAAGGGGATGATACGAGGTGAGCTTTTGGGAAGTTGCATCAGAGATAGATATCGTGGACCACTATCTTTTGTTGGAATTTTTTCGTACTATGAAAAGTACGAAGGAACTCCAAGATCTTGCAAGGCACGCATTATGTATGGAGCATATACAATTGAACGACGATGCTGAGTCCAAAAACCTTTATTTTGGTCATGAATAAATTTTTTCAAATCTACAGGTAAGAGACTAAATATTGCATACAAAGCTCGATGGTCGTTGGGATAAATTTGCTTATGGCTACTTAGATGTGGATTGATTGTGTTGATTATCATTCTATTTAGTAGTATAGCACGTGGGCATAGTAAATGGATTTCCACTGGGGCATCCTATCTTCCCATATTTCATGGGTGACTTCATCTCTAGGTAAAAAACTATGATCTGGTATATCCGTTAAGTTAATTCTCTAATAGGAACATTCTAGTATACGACCAACCGTATATACATCAATTTTAATTTATTTTTTTCCATAAACACTTGAACACAACCAACCATCCTCATTTTTTTGGATTCCAGATTTCCATACTACATAAATTGGAGTAGTAAAGGTAAATAGCAGAGGATCGATAATTACCATATTTGCATTATAGCTAATTAGGTTGCAGCAACCGACATCCGTAGTTATTCCTAGAATTTCACATTTTATCACATTTCCCAAGCGATAGAAGGCGCCAGAGTGGATTTTCTTTTTGGAAAGCACCTCGAACCGATTGAGTGTGGTGGGATCATTGTGAAGCCATTGGTTTATGTAAGCGTGTGTAATCGGGTTTGAGAGGAGGAGGAAGATTGGCTTTGTTTTTGCTTTTAAGAGACAGTCATCTTCTTGGGAGCCCTTAATTGATGAATTTGAATGTTTTGGAGGCTAGGATTTCAGAAATTGGGAATTGAAATGGAGGTAAAAGTGAAGAATGGGGTAAATTTTTTTATATTTGGACATTGAAAATTTGTGGCCAAAGCAGCGACAAACGTTTGTGAGGGAGTCACACATGTCCGTGACTTTAGTAAAATGAAATAGAGAGATTCGACAAACGTCTGTGATGGTTTCACAGACGTCTGTGGCTGCAGAAAACTAAACAGAGAGTTGTGATAGACGTTTCTGAAATCCCACAAACGTTTGTGGCTACAGAAAAAAATTCCCCGTAACTTTATACAAACGTCTATTGTAAATGTACAAACATCTGCGAAATGTATGTTCTAAAATATTGGAAATTTTTTAAAGAGCAATGAAAGTTTATTGAAATTTTAATACAATAAAACAACATATATACCAAAAATTAACAAATAAACTTAATTTATATGATGTGTAGCATAATTTTAGTTTTTATCGGAGAATTTAGAATTGTTGATTTGTTGTATATCCATGAATTTGGTTCAACTTTTGTATCGTCAATTAACGGTTTCAATGGAGACCAACTCGAACGGGCTGAACGGTTAATCCAAGCTTGGTTTGATGGTCCCAGTTTGCACAGATTTCTTGGAGTAATGTTATGCGCTTTTGTAGGAGTGTCTTGTAATCGAGGAGATTTTTGATGTATACAATTTTTTGTTGGCAAATGACCACAAATTGCTAGAATACATTTTTTGAGAAAATTTAGATGAGATTCATGAAGTCATTGCTCGTAATATATTTCACGTTGGACGCCTATCATTTGTTGTTGATAGTGATATATTAACTTTGTCAGTGAGATATGTTGATTGCAGATCAATCGAAACGTTTGGCTTTCTTTTCTTTAGGAGAAAAGCTGGTGTGGTAAGTAGGTGATGCAACGATGTTTAGAGAGGCTGAACGAACTGATGTAGGTGTGGATTTAGTTGGTGATACGTAAGTGTTATCTGATGAGGGGATTTATCGTCGATGGTTGAATAGGTGGAGTCGTGATCGGAAGACATTTTATGTATTATTTGTTTTAATAATCTATTTGTGTTTGTTTGTTTTTAGGTAGAATATAAGCTAAATCTAGAACCTCGTGTTTTGTTATATTCAGAAAATAGGTTGAAGAAAAGGAGTTAAGCCATAAAAATTTAACAGAGAGTAGTTAGTTTTTTAAAACGGTTGTTATTAGTTTAATTTTTTATGTGGTTGTTATTAATTCTAAGTGTATAAAACCAATTGTGCAGTTGAAAGTCTATATGAGCTATTTCTGCAAATTAAAGTGAACAAAATATCATTTATATAAATTTAATTAACCAATTTATTGTACGAACAAATTCCTAGATTCCGTCTTAACTTAATAAAAGTTAGTTTACTTAACGGTTTTGTAAAAAATCAGCTATTTGATTTTCGGTATTAATAAATTCAAGAGTTATTATTTATTTTTCAACATTATCTCTTAGAAAATGGCAATGAATATCGATATGTTTTGTTCGTGAATGATTAATTAGATTTTTGGATAAATTTATAGCACTAGTATTATCGCAATATATTGAAGATTTGCTTATTATTTTTTCATGGTCTTTAAGTATTTGTTGCATATATATTACTTGAGCACAAGTAAGGCAACAGAAATATATTCGGCTTCACATGTTGAAAGAGAAACATAATTTTGCTTTTTACTAAACCACAAAACTAATGATTGACCAATAAAGTGACATGTGCCACTTGTACATTTTCTATCTGATTTGCATCCACCAAAATCCGCATCATTGTATGATACGAGTTCAAATGAATTACCTTTTGGATAAAGTAGACCATAATCTTTAGTGTTAGTTAAATATTGTAAAATTTGTTTGGTTGCCCGATAATATGATTTCTTAGGTTGTGCTTAAAATCTTACACATAAACAAACACTCATCATAATATATGGTCTAATAACTGTTAAGTATAGTAAAGATCTTATCATGCTTTGATATTGTTTTTGATCGAACACTTTTCCATGTTCATATTTGTCTAGATGATTAGTAGTACTCGTTCAAGTGGGTTTGCTTGACATATTATTCTTTCCAAAACATTTTAGTAATTCACTACATTATTTTTCTTGATTTATTAAGATTTCATTATTTAATTGTTTTATTTGTAGTCCTAAAAAGAAATTCAATCCACCCATATGAGACATTTCAAATTCGTTTGTCATTATTGTAGAAAATTCATTATATAAATTTTCGTTAGTAGATCTAAATTTAAAATGATCAACATAATTAATATATCATTCTATTCTCTTTTAATAGATAATGTTGTATCTATTTCACCAATTTAAAAATTGAAATTTATTAAATGTGGTTTTAATCGATCATACCAAGAGCGAGGCACTTGTTTTAAACCGTATAACGCCTTTTAAGTTTAAAAACATGATCTGAATATTTTTCATGAACAAATAGTGGTAAATGTTCCGCGTAAACATTTTCTTTTATAAAACCATTCAAGAAGGGACTTTTAACATCCATTTGAAATAGCTTAAAATTACGATGTCATGCAAAAGCAACTAATATTCTTATGGCTCTAAGACGTGCCACAGGTGCAAAAGTCTCTTCATAATCGATTCCTTCTTCTTGATTGTATATGTAGAATATGCTAGCATATGATTTTTGTTTGATGCTAATAAACATATATATATATATATATATTCATTTAAATGTATTTATTTTTGTACTATTTTATTTTTCACATAATTGAATAAATATTTGTTGAATAAAATAAATAACTCAGAATTCATATGTAAACAAATATTTTATTCAAACAAATATTTTATTACAAATTCAAATAGTACAAATTTGAGCTCTTACTACATTTATACATTTTCAATTGCAATACAATTTCAATTACAACATAATTTTCGCTTTACAATTTCACCTCACTACATATTCACTCAACACTTGTATTTGATCTTCAACTCTGTTCCATCCTGTATCCAACATCTGAATTTTTTGCAAAATGAACACTAACGTAGTAAAATTGAAAAAGAAATATTTTGCAGTATACAATGAAGTGTGTGTTTTGAAAAAAAAATTTGCCTCGGTTATTTGGGTTGTTCTTTTCATATTTTCTGACAGGGACCAAATATATATGCATGAACAACTTGTAATATTCATAGTGTATCACCGTGAATATCACAAGGTCGTTTCTAAATTCCATCTCAGCGACTAGTGCAAATGCACACGTGTACAAATCAAATTTAAAGGGATACGACATATGTATTACACATATATACATGCATATGTATGCATGTATATACATGAATATGTGCATGATATTACAAAATCTTGAGTGCAAAGTTGAAATGCGACAAGACTTCAAATGGCATAAGAACTAGACCAGTCAACAACATTACAAACATGCTCAAGTTAAATAACATGAATGTAAAGCTTCCACCAAACCAGACTTAAGAGTTCAAGTGCACCAGACGTAGTAAATGGATGTACACATGAAGTTCAGAGCAAATAAGGGACAGTCTAACTCGAAGAAAATCAAGGTCAGAGAAATCAGAAAACAACATATGGAACCAAACTGCAACAACACAGTTGTGAACACAAGGGATGCAAACAGACTTGGATCAAGTGGCAGGAACCACACAAGCATAGTCTGGATATGCAGACCCATGAAGATACAACATAACAACAATAATTTAACTCGAAGCAATGCAAGTGAAACAAGACCAACATGAACATGAGACCAAGGCAACCCAGATCAATGAAATGAAAGTACTTAGACTGAAATGCTACCGGGCTCATAATTGAACCGGACAGCAAAATGTACAAGTGCAAAGCAAAATTGAACCAGACTTTAACATGTTCAAATATATATGGATATGCATGTATCAATTAAGAGACAAGCAGGAGTTCAATTACAAAGAAGCATATATGGTCAGGAGCAATGAATCAAGCTACAGGCATGACTACAACAGCATGAACGCAAATTGACTCCAACCAGTACAAAAGCACATACATGTTGACTTCAAGATGATCCATACCAACATGCATGTGTAGACATGTACAAATAAGTGGCATACATATATACATGCGTGAACACACACACACACACACACACACACATACATACATACATACATACATATATGCAGTGGAAACCAGACTTCATTCAACATGAACCGAGCAAACAGTGAACTGTGATATGCAACAAGCAAAGTGTAATAGTAAATCGATAATTATCAGTATCCAGTAGTGAACAGTGATATGCAACAAGTAAAGTGTAATGGTAAATCGATAATTATCAGTAGTCGTGCGAAACTCAAGTCAAGGAGCAGTCAAAAAGAAATGATCAAACATCTTTTCAAAAATTCGAAAGTCGAATGCTAGCAAATAATGTTGCAGTGAAGTCAATCGGAGAAAATGGTATAATGTGGTAGGGTATCATAGTGGAATTATATTAGAAATATATCATCAAATTCAAATGCCAACAAGTCAGAATCACACATATAGACACATGTATGTAAGTATGTATGTATATACATGAAGATGACTGGTAGTTTTTTTATAAAATCAAGTAATCAAAGATTTGTATATATCAAAATAGATCGGGTCAAAAGAAATCAATCAGAGGACATAAGGAATCGTATGGAACAGAGAAATTCAAGTCAATTATATATTAAATTCAAATGCCAAAAGAACGAAGCAAATTAAAACTCATGAAGCAACGTGTATACACTGAACAAGTCAGAAAATCATCTCATCGTTTAAGCAAGAATCGAATGGCCAAGCAAAGTATTTGAAGAATTCAAATCAAAAAAAATACGAATGAAAATATAGGATTTTATCCCTATTTAAACCCAACATCATCATCGGAAAAAAGCATTCAAGTTTAAGCAAAATCAGAGAGCAAGCACTAGTCCAGAACTCGATCGAGTTCGAAAGCAAATTGAGTCAAGCATAATCACAAATCAAAAAGGGGAAATCGCATACCAGTATTCGAACTAAACATAGAAGCAATCATGAGCAATCATCAGCCATGGAGCCGATTGACGAAGCTAATCAAAGTATACTAATCACTTCAATCGATCGATAATTAAGCGGTGCCTCAATTTTGAAGTAAACCCTAAATTCAGAAAGAGGAACGATCAGCCGAAGTCATCACAAACAAAAGAAAAGAGGAAGACATTCTTTTTACTTTAATTAATTGAGTGGGCCAGTTGTTTATTTTATATTGGGCTTAATTTTTTAAATTATGGTTTTATGTCTAGTTTTATTTTATTTTTGTAATTTCTTTTTAAAATATTGTGAATTTCTAGTTCTATAACTAGGTACAAACTACGGGGCATAGTTTGAGAATTCACAACTCAGTGGCTGAGTTGTGGCAGAGTTTTGAGCTTAGAATTAAGTTAGTCTAGTTAGCGGATGTTGCAAGTTTACGTGTGTAAGCGTCTGACTACTTAGTTTCCAGTAGAAACCTTAGGGCCAACACGTAGGCAGGTTATTGCCGAAGCTGGTTAAATTTGTATGTGATCTCTACTGCATTATTTTCTGTTATTGTTTTTATTTCCGCATTAATTTTAATTATTTATTAGCACACCCTATTCACCCCCCTTCTAGGGTGAATCGATCCTACAAGTGGTATCAGAGCTAGGAACAAAAACCAATTTTTTGTTTTAAAATTTTGATTTTTAAAATGGATTCTTTTAATAATGCTTTTGCTGAGGGTCAGTCCATAGTTAGACCACTCATGTTCAATGATGAATATGCTTATTGGAAAAATAGAATGAAATTTTTTCTGAAAACCATAGATGCATGGAATATTGTTTAAACGGGATATATGACACCAATAATAATGGTAGATAATCAAGAAGGTGAAAAATCTATGGATCAATGGACATATCTTGAAAATAAACTACAAATGCTAATGCTAAAGATATGAGTTCTATCATTTGTTCATTAGATCAAATTGAATTTAATCATGTCCCACGCTGTCTAACTGCACAGAAAATTTGGCACAGGCTTGAAGTGACTCATGAATGGATCTCCCAAGTGAAATAATCTCATTTTTCCATGCTTAGTAGCGAGTACGAGAATTTCGTAATGGAAAAGGATGAAAGTGTCAAAGAAATGTATGGACGACTTTCTAATCTTGTATAAAAATCAAAATCTCTAGGAAAACCATACATAGAACTGGAAATAGTTCGAAAAATCCTCAGAATTCTTCCATGAAATTTTGAAGCAAAAGGGACTATCGTTCAAGAATCAAAGGATTTGAAACAAACTAAAGTTGAAGAACTCGTCGGAAATCTCACCACTTATGAGCTAGAAATTAAATTCAAGGAAGAACGTGAAGGAGAAAATACGCACAATATATCAATAGTTCTCAAAGGAACAATAGAAAGTGATGATGATGGTGGTGATGATAGAGCAGTTGAACTGGCACTGATAATAAAGAGATTCAAAACGTGGAACCGCGGAAATCGTGCCCTAAATCAACAACTTAAGAACATAATCGTCAAAGTTATAGACAACTTAGAAGAACATAAGATCATTTGTCACAAGTGCAATAAACCTGGTCATATCAAGCCAAATTGTCCTCAAAATCAATTCAGCAAAGGAAAGAAACCAAAAAGGAGAAGTTTTGCGACTACTTGGGATAAGAGCGATGAAGATGATAAAATCACTAGCAGTGAGAGTGAAAGAGGAAATCTGTGTCTTCAAGGAGAAATATGTGATGGCGATGACGACGAGCTAAGCGAGGTATCAAAACTTACTCACTCGTAATTACTTGTATATTTTCATGAAGTAAATAGCTGTTTTGAACGACTTAGGGAGAAGTACGCTAAAACTGAATCACAAAGAGATAGTTTGATAAAACTAAATAAGTAGCTTGATCAACTGGTTAAAAATTATCGAAATAAGAGCCATAAGTATGATACGTGGCCATTATTTGAAGAGGAAATAAAAAAATCAGAAATGTAAATTAAATCGCTCGAAAATGAAATTCTGATTTTGAAAGAAAGTGAAAATAATAGGAGAGAAAATTCTATTACAAAGTGCATGTTGTTATTGAATGAAAATGAATCTCTTAAGTCACAAGTCCAACAATTGTCTACAACTTTAGGAAAATTTTCCAGAGGAGAAAGATCACAAAATATGTTATTAGAGAAACAAACTGTTAATACTGTTAGACAAGGACTTGGGTATACTCAATCTGATAGAGTTAGAAGTGAAACTAATCATGAAAACTATAAGTGCACGATTTGTAAAAAAATTGGACACAATCAAAACAATTGTTGGTTTAGACCTAAACACGCGAAAACCATATCAATTTGAATTCCTAAAGGTATGAATGTAAAATCTCTTAAAATCAAACAAATCTGGGTGTCAAAAGGAACAAAAATAGACTGTTTTGGACCAACATAAACTTGTTTTATAAAATCATTTATCACTAACAATTATGGATCTATAAAAACAAATAGGTCACAAAAATCTTTCCTCGTGTAGGTATATTGGTAGGCTAAGGAACAACAGGAGTGGTATCTGGATTCTGGCTGTTCCAAGTATATGACGGGCGATAAATCAAAGTTCCCTAGCCTAGAGAAGTACAGAGGTGACAGAGTTGCAATGGGCAACAACGATGTATTATATGTTGAAAATCTACACCATAATTTGATTTCAATTCGCCAGTAAGAGGAAATGTAATCAAACAAGGATGAAAAAAGTAAGGTAGTTGATCAAAAGAAATATCAAGGTATGATTGGATCACTTCTTTGTCTTGCTGCTTCTAGACCAGACATTATGTTCTCTGTTTGTTTATGTGCACGGTTTCAATCAAATCTAAAAGAATCTCATTTAAATGTTGTAAAAAGGATTATAAGGTATTTATTGCACGCCCCATGGTTTGGTCTTTGGTATCTAACTAATGATAACTTTGAGTTAAAGGGATATTCAGGTGCTGGTTATGCTGGTAGTCTAGTTGCTAGAAAAAGTACTAGTGGAACGTGTTTTATGCTAGGACATTCGTTAACTGCATCATATTTCCAAAGAAAATATCTGCATAAATTTCATTTCAACTGATTTTCAATTGGCAAATAGTTTCACAAAACCCTTCCAAAAAATAGTTTTTGTCAACTTCGTCTCAGTTTAGGCATTTTAGAAATTTGATCTTAAATGCCTATGTTAACTAATCTGACTCCCTAATGATTATCAAAAAGATAAATAGTGATTGAAAAAGTGATGAGTGTTGAACTTTATCATACATTATGACTTGAAACAATATATTTAGTAAATTTCTTTAAAAACATAAACAAAATTTATAATAATTTTTGTTGGTAGAAATTCCATGACCTTTTCTGTTTCTATCATATTTCTAACGACCATCACTCATCAAAATCCAATATAGTATGTCGAAATGTGGTATTTAAACAGAAAATTATTCAATTTTTAATTAGAAATAAAATTAGAAAATAAAATATCCGAAAATTAAAAGTCCTCACGGTTATGCATGGGTGAACTACTTGGAATATTTGATTATGTGCTTTCATGCTCGTTTAAAAGTCCTTCCGGTTATGCATGTATGGAACACATATCAAAATTGATTGCTAAATAGGCGAGTTGATTCTAACCCCATTTAAAAGTCCTCATGGTTATGCGTGGTTAGAAGATGCTTGGAATTCATTTTTTTAAAATAAAAATTGGGAATACTACCAATCTCATTTAAAAGTCCTAACGGTTATGCATGGTTAGTAAGTATTCAAATTCCTGTCATAAATATACCACAAATAGACATGACTATATGGTTTAACATGCCGACATCACCCTTATCACTCTAAAATGGAATATGCGCCTAACAAAGTATTTATGATTTTTGTTTGATTTTTTTATTGAAATTTAATACCTATACTCGATTAAGTATTAATGTTGTATTAATGTCTATCACTTTCTCACTCTTTTCTAACACTATTACTCTTTTGCTGATAACAAAAGGGGAAGAGAAGTTAAGATTTTGGCATGCATATTCTCATATCTCATATAGGCTCATTGCATTTGTTTTTTATTTTATTTGCAAAAAATTTACATGCATATGTGAAGGGGGAGCTTTGTTGTAGGGGGTATTCAAATATGGGGAGCTAATAAAATTCATCAAGACCAAATACATTTAATAAAGTTAAAATCATAAATATATGTTTGTTATCATCAATGGAGGGTGATTGTAGAATATGCTAGTATATGATTTTTGTTTGATGATAATAAACATATATATATTCGTTTAAATGTATTTGTTATTATGCTATTTTATTTTTCACATAGCTAAGTAAATATTTGTTGAATAAAAGAAATAACTCATAATTCATATGAAAACAAATATTTTATTCAAACAAATATTTTATTACAAATTTAAATAGTACAAATTTGAGCACTCGCTACATTTATACATTTTCAATTACAATACAATTTCAATTACTGCATTGTTTCACTTTACAATTTCACCTCACTACATATTCACTCAACACTCGTATTTCATCTTCAACTCTGTTCCAGCCTGTATCCAGCATCTGAATAATCTGCAAAATAAAACTGACGCAGTAAAATTGAAAAGGAAATATTTTGCAGTATACAATGAAGTGTGTGTTTTGAAAATTTGTTTTTGCCTTAGATATTTGGGTTGTTTCTTTTCATATTTTCTGACAAGGACCAAATATATGTGCACGAACAACTTGTAATATTCACAATGTATCACCATGAATATCATAAGGTTGTTTCCCGATTCCATCTCACCGAATAGTGCAAATGCACACATGTACAAATCGACTATAAATGGATACAACATATGTATTACACAGTGACGCATATATACTTGCATATGTATGCATGATATTACAAAATCCTGGATGCAAAGTTGAAATACAACAATACTTTAAATGGCACAAGAACTAGACCAATCGACAACATTATAAACATGATAAAGATAAATAACATGAATGCAAAGCTTCCACCAGACCGGACTTAAGAGTTCAAGTGCACCAGACGTAGCAAAAAGATGTACACATGAAGTTCAGAGCAAACAAGGGACAGTCTAATCGAAGAAAATCAAGGTCAGTGAAATCAAAAAACAACATATGGAACCAGACCGCAATAACACAGTTGTGAACACAAGGGATGCAAACAGACTTGGATCAAGTGGCAGGAATCACACAAGCATAGCCCGAATATGGAGACCCATGAAGATATAACATGACCACAACAATTTAACTCGAAGCAATGCAAGTGAAACAAGACCAACATGACACATGAGAGTAAGGCAGCACAGATCAATGAAATGAAAGTACTCAGACCGAAATGCAACCGGGCTCATAATTGAACCAGACAAATGTACAAGTGCAAAGCAAAATTGAACTAGACTTTAACATGTTCAAATATATATATATATATATATATATATATATATATATATATGGATACGCATGTATCAGTTCAGAGGCAAGTAGGAGTTCAAATACAAAGAAGCACATATGGTCAGGAGCAATGAATCAAGCTACAGGCATGACAACAACAACATGAATGCAAATTGACTCCAACTGGTACAAATGCACAGACATGTTGACTTCAAGATGATCCAGACCAGCATGCATGTATAGACATGTACAAATAAGTAGCGTACATATATACATGCATGAATACACACACACACAGATATACATACATACATATATATATATATATATATATATATATATATATATGCAATGGAAACCAGACTTCATTCAACATGAACCGAGCAAATAGTGAACAATGATATGCAACAAGCAAAGTGTAATGGTAAATCGATAATTATCAGTAGCCAACAGTGAACAGTGATATGCAACAAGCAATGTGTAACGGTAAATCAATAATTATCGGTAGCCGTGAGAAATCCAAGTCAAGGAGCAGTTAAAAAGAAATGATCCACAATCTTTTCAAAAATTCGAAAGTTGAATGCCAGCAAAGAATGTTGCAGTGAAGCCAATCAGAGAAAATGGTTTAATGTGGTAGGGTATCATAGTGAAATTATATCAGAAATATATCATCAAGTTCAAATGCCAACAATTCAGAATCACACACACACACACACATACATGCATATATATATATATATGTATGTATGTATGTATGTATGTATGTATGTATGTATGTAAGTATATACATGGAGATGACCAGCAGTTTTTAACAAAATTAAATAATCAGAGAGTCGCATATATCAAAATAGAACAGGTCAAAAGAAATCAATCAGAGGACATAAGGAATCATATGGAACAGAGAAATTCAAGTCAATTATATATATCAAAATCAAATGCCAAAAAGAACAGAGCAAATTCAAACTCATTAAACAACGCGTATACACTGAACAAGTCAAAAAATCATCTCATCGTTTAAGCAAGAATCGAATGGCCAAGCAAATTATTTGAAGAATTCAAATCAAAAAAAAAAATACGAACAAAAAAATAGGATTTTATCCTTATTTAAACCCAACATCATCATTGGAAAAAAGCATTCGAGTTCAAGCAAAATCAGATAGCAAGCACCAATCCAGAACTCGAATCGAGTTTGAAAGCAAACTGAGTCAAGCATAATCACAAATCAAAAAGGGAAATCGCATACCAGTACTCGAACTCAACATAGAAGCGACCGTGAGCAATCATCAGCCAAGGAGTCGATTGATGAAGCTAATAAAAGCATAATAATCACTTCAATCGATCGATAATTAAGTGGCGCCTCAATTTTGAAGGAAACCCTAAATTCGAAAAGAGGAACGACTAGCCGAAGTCATCAGAAACAAAAGAAAAGAGGAAGACGTTCTTTTTACTTCAATTAATTGAGTAGGCCGGTTGTTTATTTTATATTGGGCTTAAGTTTTAAATTAGGGTTTTGTGTCTAGTTTTATTTTTTATTTGTAATTTCTAGTTGTGTAACTAGGTACAAATTACGGGGCATAGTTTGAGAATTCGCCACTCTGTGGCTGAGTTGTGGCAGGGTTTTGAGCTTAGACTTAGATTAGTCAAGTTAGCAGGTGTCGCAAGTTTACATGTGTAAGCGTCTGACTTCTTAATTTCTGGTAGAAAATTTAGGGGAAACACGTAGGCAGGTTATTGCCGAAACTGTGTAAATTTGTTTGTGATCTCAACTGCATTATCTTCCATTATTGTTTTTATTTCTGCATTAATTTTAATTATTTATTAGTGTTGAATATGCGCTTATATGATTTTTTGTTTAATGATAATAAACATATATACATTCGTTTAAATGTATTTGTTAATGTACTATTTTATTTTTCCCAGATTAAATAAATATTTACTGAATAAATTAATTTGAATTCAAACAGAAATTTTATTCAAACAAATATTTATTACATTTTTGAATAGTACAAATTCAAGCTCTCACTATACATATACAATTTTGATTACAATACATCACAATTTCATATTTACATAAATTCCTCACTACATATCACTCACACTCGTAGTTCATCTTCAACTTCATTCCAGTTAGAATCCAGCATCTGAGCAATCTGCAAAAATATTCACTAACGCAGTAAAATTGAAAAAGAAATATTTTTGCAATATAAAATAAAATGTGAATTTTTGAAAATGATATTTGGCTCAGTTATTTGGGTTGTTCGTCATCATTTAA
The DNA here is from genome assembly GCA_030765085.1 of Allium cepa. NCBI lineage: Eukaryota > Viridiplantae > Streptophyta > Magnoliopsida > Asparagales > Amaryllidaceae > Allium > Allium cepa. Next base: position 440,479,046 of record CM060943.1, read on the forward strand.
TTTTGAATCCATTATACACGAACAACTTGTGACATACACAGTGTATCACTGTATATGCCACAAGGTCGTGCACACCAATATACACTTGATAATGCTACAGGACAGGGGAGCACAAGGTCAAACCCAAATAAAAAGACGGGTTCAACTCAGGTGCAATATAAATAAAGTCTCGACATCAGCACAAGGTCAAACTCGAGTTTTAAAACTGGATTCAACACAGGTGCACTTAAAAATGTGCAAGTATGGAAAAATGGTCTCGACAACTAAAACAAGTCTCGACCAAAAATCAGTGACATAAGTCAAAGCCCGAATCCAAATGACTCAAGTATACCAGTGACACCAATAAAGTCAAGACAAAGCAATGCTATAGAGAACAGTGCAGTGCAAATCAATTACAACGAGTATAAGCAGTGTCAACAAGATCAGAGGTGGCAACTTGAAACATTAACAAGAAATGAACTCAAATCAAATGCACCAAGTAAGTGACACAGCGATTATGAAGACATCAACTTGACACAGTGAACTGCAAGAGTCGACCAATAGCTACATGAATCTACAGCATATCAAACGAACTAATGAACACATGAACTACAAGCTAAAAAATGCAAATTGTATCATGATATAGTGACACTAGTGATATCAAGACTCAGATCAACACAGCAACAATGGTCAGGCAATATGCATCATGCACAGGTCAGGGAAGCTCAAAGTGAACCAGTGGCCATAAACAGAGTGCATGCTACAACAAAGTGACTCAAGCAACAGCACAAACCAAGCTACAACCATCAAGTACATATGAACCCAAATCAAGCATGAAGTATACATATGCATAGCAACTAGATCAGAACTTCAACCAGTACACAAATGTACACAATCCAGGCAAAGCAGGATGACCACAAACTCAACAAGCATATGTACAGCATGAACAAGACATGTACACAAGGCATAGGGGCAATGGAACATATAGTGCAACAAATAAATCAATTCTGCAACACTGAATCAGATGAACCACAAAGGGCAAAGACTCAAAGACACAAATACAATGCAAATGTCAAGACTAACTCCAGAGTATCACACATACAAACAACCCCAAACTCAAAGATAGATAAATGTATGCATAGATGAATCATGAACCATAAAGACCAAAGACAAATGTATCAATCTCAAATATCAAGCCGCAAGAGGATGCAAGTTCGAAACAAATTCAAGCCAAAGCCAGAAATTCACGAAATCAAAAATGGCCGAAGTCAAATGAATTCAACACCGTGGTGACCACGTAACAGATTCGAAGCCGTGTGAATCAAGCTACTAGAAATTATACGAAATTGACAAAGTCAAATTAATCATCAACGTTCAACAAAAATCGAATGGCCGAAAGTATGATATTGAAAAAATCAGACGAACGCAATTCTAGGGTTACAAACCCTATATAAACAATCATCATCGGCAATTTAAAAACCATTCGAGTTCAAGAAACAGAGAAAAATAATCATTCAACTCGAATCAAAGTCGAGCATAAGCATATCAGAAATGCAAAAATCACATACCATTTTTAAACAATCAAGCCCGACAATTTTGAAGAAGCCGAAAGAATATCAAGAGGCAAACGATCGACGAAAGCAAGCAACGAGAAACATATATTCGATCAAACAAAAGTCAGCATCTTCAAAATTTCCAAAGCCCTAATTATTGAATTTGGAATGAAGAAGAATAAACATGAGGCCGCCATTCTTTTTGAGGAAACCAGGCCGACATATTATAAAGTGAAAGAGGATTTAATTTTGGGCCCGCTATTTACTTTGGGCTTGTGTATTTTATTAATTAGGGTTTTGAGTTTAAATTGTTTTTAATTTGTATTTTCTTTTTTAAACCGTTTAATTTTCTAGTCGTATGACTAGGGGACAAACTATGTGGCGTAGTTTGAGAATTCGCAACTCAGTGGCTGAGTTGTGGCAGGGAGCGTAGAGTTAGGTTTAGTCGATAGCGGGTGTCACGAGTTTACGTGTGTAAGCGTCTGACTATCTAATTTCTAGTAGAAACCTTGGGGGCAGCACGTAGGCAGGGTTTTGCCGAAGCTGGGTAAATTCTGTGTCGTTCTATTTCTGCATTTATTATTCTGCTATTTTTCTGTGCCGCTATTATTCTGTGATCTGTGTTGAAATTATTTTATAAGCTTCCGCAATTAATTTTTATAATTTATACCATCACCCTATTCACCTCCCCTCTAGGGTGAAATCGATCCTACAAGTGGTATCAGAGCTAGGAATAAAAGTCAATTTTTGTTTTAAAAATTCGTGTTTCAAAAATCGGTTTTTGTTTTAAAAATTTGATTTTACAAAAACCAATTTTTATTTTAAAAAGTTGAATTTTTAAAATGGCTTCTTTTAATAATAATTTTGTTGAGGGTCATTCCAATATTATTCCTTCTATTTTCGATGGAACAGATTTTTTGAATTGGAAATTGAAAATGGAATTTTATTTAAAATCTGTTAATATTAAATGTTGGGATATTATTGAAAATGGGTGTGATATAACAGATAAGAAAATTTTCTCGATTAATGCTCTTGCTATACATATATTATATTCTCATATTAATCAAGATAATTTTAATTTCATCTCTCATTGTGAAAATGCACAGGAAATCTGGAATACTTTAAATGCAATATATGGTGCAAAAGTCAGCAGTAATGAGAAGTCCTCCACAACCGACTCAGTTAAAGAAATGTGCTTGACAGGATTAGTAAAAAGTAGTTGTGATGAGGATGATGATGATGGAGCAGCTGAGCTGGCGTTAATAACGAAGAAATTCAAAAGGTGGAACCACAAATATGGAAATCCAGCTCTAAATCAAAAATTAAAAAGCAGAATAATCAAGGCACTAGACAACTCGGAAGAACACGGGATCATTTGCAACAAACCCGGTGATATCAAGCCCAATCATCCCCGATCTCAACGCGATTTTGAAAAGAAATCAAAACGGAGAAATACTACAGCCACGTGGAATACAAGTGATGAAGATAATCAAAGTACTAACAGTGAGAGTGAGAAAGCAGATATGTACCTTTATGGAAATATAACTGATAGCGACGATGATGAGCTAAGCGAGGTATCAAAACTCACTCACTCTGAATTACTTATTTATTTCCACGAAGTAAATGGCTGTTTTGAACGACTTAGGGAGAAATATGCTAAACTTGAATCACAAAAAGTTACTTTGATAGAATTAAATGAACAACTTGACCAATTAGTTAAAGCCTATCAAAGTAGGATCCCTAAATGTGATAAGTGTCCAACACTTGAAGAAGAAATTAAAAAAATCAGAAATTAAAATGAAATCGCTTGAAAATGAAATTCTGATTTTGAAAGAAAGTAAAAATACTAGGAGAGAAAATTCTATCAAAAAGTGCACACAATTATTGAACGAAAATGAATCTCTCAAAATACAAGTCCAACAATTGTCAACGACTTTAGATAAATTTTCAAAAAGTGAAAAATCGTTGAATATGCTATTAGGAAAGCAAACTGCTAATACGGTTAGACAAGGACTTGGATATAATAGTTCAAAAATTGTTGAAAGCAATATTAATCAAGTTAATTCTATGTGCGCAATTTATAGAAAATATGGACACAATCACAATAATTGTTGATATAGACCCAAACATGTGAAAACTATACCAATTTGGGTTCCAAAAGGCACAAATATAAAATTTCTCAAAGTTAAACAAATTTGGGTGCCGAAGGGAACAATTATAAATAGTTTTGGGTCTCCACAAAATTATTTTTCAAAATATTCTGCCACTAACAACCATGGACCTATAAAAACAAATAGGTCACAAAAATCTTTCATCGTGTAGGTGTGGTGGCAGGCTAAGGAACAACAACAGTGTTCTCTGGATTTTTGGCTGTTCCAGAAACACAACGGGCGACAAAGCAAAGTTCCTTAGCCTAGTATAAAGGTGACAGAATCACAATGAGCAACCACGAAAAATATCGTAAAGGTAAGACAGGTAAAGGAATATTTATTTGAACGATATATTAAATGTGATAATCTACACCATATTCTGAATTAAATCAGCCAATAATGAAGATGATGAAATAATGATGATTTTGATTCTGACTTATTCAAAGTTGATTATATTCTTATGCCAAAAACACTATAATAATATCTAGATTCTTTGAATTACTTCATATATATCATTTTGGATTAAAAATAGTGTTTTGTTGGATAATAATACATTTCGTTATAATTCGGCTAACTCTATATTCACGGTTTTTGATTATTTACACGGCTTCAATTCAATTTCAAAAGAATGTCATTTGAATTGCTGTTAAAATTGAGTTTGAAATTTTTGGTGCACACTTCATGTTTTGGTCTATCAAATTCAATTGATGATAATTTTGAGTGAAAGAGAAATTCAGATGCAGACTGCACTGGTAATCTAGTTGATAGAAAAATTACTAGTGAAACATGATTTTTGTTGAGACATTTAGTAACTGCATCGTTTTTCAAAGAAAATATCTGCATATTTTTCATTTCAAATAATTTTCAAATAGCAGAAAATTTTCTTATATAACCCCCTCGAGAAAATCATTTTTGACCATATTTTCAGATTAGTCATTTAGAAAAATTGATTTATAATTATTTATGAATTTGATTTTAAATGATTACATTGACTAATCTAACTCCCTAATGATTATCGAAAAGATGAATAGTGATTGAAAAAGTGATGAGTGTTGATATTTATTATATATTATGACTCAAGACGGTATAATTAGTAAATTTCTTTAGAAATTTAAACAAGAGTTATAAAACTTTTTGTTGGTAAAAATTCCATGACCATCTCTATCTCTATCATATTTCTAACGACCATCACTCATCAAAATTCTGTATAGTCTATCGATATGTGGTACTTTAAACAGGAATCATTTGTTTTTCGTTTTATATTTCTTTTTAAAAATAATAATATAAAAAATAAAATAAAAATAATAAAAAAAAAATACCAAAGTATTCACTCTCATTTAAAAGTCCTCACGGTTATGCATGGGTGAATTACTTGGAATTTGTTATGTGCTTCCATGCTCATTTAAAAGTCCTCACAGTTATGCATGTATGGAACGCATATCAAAAGTTGATTTTTAAAATAAACAAGTTGATTCTAATCCCATTTAAAAGTCCTCACGGTTATGCGTGGTTAGAAGATACTTGAGTTCATTTTTTAAAATAAAATTGGAATACTACTAATCTCATTTAAAAGTCCTAACGGTTATGCATGGTTAGTAGGTATTCAAATTCCTGATATAAATATACCACAAATAGACACAACTGTATGGTTTTATATGATGACATCATTCCTATCAATCTAAAAGTAGAATATGAACCTAACAAAATATTTATGATTTTTGTTTGATTTTTTATTGAAATTTAATATTTATATTCAATTGAGTTTTAATGTTGAATTAATATCGATCACTTTATCTCTATTTTCTCTAACACTATTATTCTTTTGCTGATAACAAAAGGGGGAGAGAAAAGTTAAGATTTTGTCAAATAAAATCAAGCAAAGGTCAAATAATTTTCTATTTGCATCTAGGCTCATTTGCATATTTTTATTTATATGCATATTTGTAGGGGGAGCTTTGTGTAGAGAGGAAGCAGTTAAATAGGGGGAGCAATTAGAGCATATGAATGATCAAATACATTTAACATATTCAAATCTTAAATATATGTTTGTTATCATCAAAAGGGGAAGATTGTTGAATATGCGCTTATATAATTTTTTGTTTGATGATAATAAACATATATACATTCGTTTAAATGTATTTGTTAATGTACTATTTTATTTTTCACAGATTAAATAAATATTTGCTGAATAAATTAATTTGAATTCAAACAGAAATTTTATTCAAACAATATTACATTTTTGAATAGTACAAATTCAAGCCCTCACTATACATATACAATTTTGATTACAATACATCACAATTTCATATTACATAAATTCCTCACTACATATAACTCACACTCGTAGTTCATCTTCAACTTCATTCCAGTTAGAATCTAGCATCAGAGCAATCTGCAAAAATATTCACTAACGCAGTAAAATTGAAAAAGAAATATTTTTGCAATATAAAATAAAATGTGAATTTTTGAAAATGATATTTGGCTCAGTTATTTGGGTTGTTCGTCATCATTTAATTTTGAATCCATTATACACGAACAACTTGTGACATACACAGTGTATCACTGTATATGCCACAAGGTCGTGCACACCAATATACACTTGATAATGCTACAGGAGAGGTGAGCACAAGGTCAAACCCAAATAAAAAGACGGGTTCAACTCAGGTGCAATATAAATAAAGTCTCGACATCAGCACAAGGTCAAACCCGAGTTTTAAAACTGGATTCAACACAGGTGCACTTAAAAATGTGCAAGTATGGAAAAACGGTCTCGACAACTAAAACAAGTCTCGACCAAAAATCAGTGACATAAGTCAAAGCCCGAATCCAAACGACTCAAGTATACCAGTGACACCAATAAAGTCAAGACAAAGCAATGCTACAGAGAACAGTGCAGTGCAAATCAATTACAACAAGTATAAGCAGTGTCAACAAGATCAGAGGTGGCAACTTGAAACATTAACAAGAAATGAACTCAAATCAAATGCACCAAGTAAGTGACACAGCGAATATGAAGACAGCAACTTGACACATTGAACTGCAAGAGTCGACCAAAAGCTACATGAATCAACAACATATCAAATGAACTAATGAACACATGAACTACAAGCTATCAAATGCAAACTGTATCATGATATAGTGACACCAGTGATATCAAGACTCAGATCAACACAGCAACAATGGTCAGGCAATATGTATCATGCATAGGTCAGGGAAGCTCAAAGTGAACCAGTGGCCATAAACAGAGTGCATGCTACAACAAAGTGACTCAAGCAACAACACAAACCAAGCTACAACCATCAAGTACATATGAACCCAAATCAAGCATGAAGTATACATATGCGTAACAACCAGATCAGAACTTCAACCAGTAGACAAATGTACACAATCCAGGCAAAGCAGGATGACCACAAACTCAACAAGCATATGTACAACATGAACAAGATATGTACACAAGGCATGGGGGCACTGGAACATATAGTGCAACAAATAAATCAATTCTGCAACACCGAATCAGATGAACCAGCAAAGGGCAAAGACTCAAAGACACAAATACAATGCAAATGTCAAGACTAACTCCAGAGTATCACACATACAAACAACCTCAGACTCAAAGATAGATAAATGTATGCATAGATGAATCGTGAACCATAAAGACCAAAGACAAATGTATCAATCTCAAATATCAAGCCGCAAGAAGGATGCAAGTTCGAAACAAATTCAAGCCAAAGCCAGAAATTCACGAAATCAAAAATGGCCAAAGTCAAATGAATTCAACACCGTGGTGACCACCTAACAGATTCGAAGCCGTGTGAATCAAGCTACTAGAAATTATACAAAATTGACAAAGTCAAATTAATCATCAACGTTCAACAAAAATCGAATGGCCGAAAGCATGATATTGAAAAAATCAGACGAACGCAATTCTAGGGTTACAAATCCTATATAAACAATCATCATCGGTAATTTCAAAACCATTCGAGTTCAAGCAACAGAGAACAATAATCATTCTACTCGAATCAAAGTCGACCATAAGCATATCGGAAAAGCAAAAAATCACATACCATTTTTAAACAATCAAGCTCGACAATTTTGAAGAAGCCGAAAGAATATCAAGAGGCAAACGATCGACGAAATCAAGCAACGAGAAACATATATTCGATCAAACAAAAGTCGGCATCTTAAAAATTTCCAAAGCCCTAATTATTGAATTTGGAACGAAGAAGAATAAACACAAGGCCGCCATTCTTTTTGAGGAAACCAGGCCGACATATTATAAAGTGAAAGAGGATTTAATTTTGGGTCGGCTATTTACTTTGGGCTTGTGTATTTTATTAATTAGGGTTTTGAGTTTAAATTGTTTTAAATTGTTTTTAATTTGTATTTTCTTTTTAAAACCGTTTAATTTTCTAGTCGTGTGACTATGGGACAAACTACGTGGCGTAGTTTGAGAATTCGCAACTCAGTGGCTGAGTTGTGGCAGAGTTTTGAGCGTATAGTTAGGTTTAGTCGATAGAGGGTGTCGTGAGTTTACGTGTGTAAGCGTCTGACTATCTAATTTCTAGTAGAAACCTTGGGGGCAGCACGTAGGCACGGTTTTGCCGAAGCTGGGTAAATTCTGTGTCGTTCTATTTTTGCATTTATTATTCTGCTATTTTTCCGTGCTGCTATTATTCTGTGATCTGTGTTGAAATTATTTTATAAGCTTCCGCATTTAATTTTTATAATTTATACCATCACCCTATTCACCCCCCTCTAGGGTGAAATCGATCCTACAATTAGTAACTCTATTCACCCCTCTAGGGTGAAACGATCCTACAGTATCCCTGTGCTACTAATCTAGCTTTATTGCGTATAATATTTCCATTTTCATTTGCTTTGTTTTTAAATACCCATTTGTTCCAATTACTGATTAATTATTTGACCTTGGTACTAGTTCCCAATAATTACTCCGTTCAAATTGATTAAGTTCTTTTTACATTTCTAAAATCCAGAAATCATCTGATGCTTCTTTGGTTCAAAATTAGATATAAATGCTACATTACTCATTTGATTTATTTCTTCTAGTCGAAACTTTGTTATCTAGATTTTCAATTATGTTATCAATAGGATGATCTTTTAAAATACGGAGTGGTGATTTCAAATCACTATTATTTTGATTATCATTATTATTTTCAATTAAAATTTCGATGGCTTTATTTTGATTGGTGTCAAAAATTTCTTCATCGTCTTTATTTATATTTTTAAAGTTTTCATCAAACGAGACATGAAGACTTTCCTATATAACATTTTTTCATTTGTTAAAAATTATGTATTCTTTACTTTGATCGGAGTATCCAACAAGAATTCCTTCATTGACTTTTAGATCGAATTTACCAAGACTATTTTTTGTATTTGGAATAAATCATTTTGATCCAAATATTCGAAAATATTATACTTTTGGTTTCTTTTTGTAGAGCATTTCATAACATATATTTTTAGTTATAGGTCAAAGAGTTACATGATTTAATACATAACATGCAATAGCAACCGCTTTGGCCCAAAAATTCTTTGGTAAGCTACTACCATTTAGAAGAGTTCGAGCACATACTTACAAGGTGCGATTTTTTCTTTCAACTACTCCATTTTGTTGTGATGTTCATGGAAATGAAAAATTATGTCTAATTCCCTTTTTATTACAAAAATTTGCAAAAAAATCATTTTCAAATTCTCCACCGTGATGACTTCTTATACTTTGATTTTTAAATCCATTATAGAGTCTTAATTCGGTTACCAAATTTTTTAAACATTTCGAATGTATCACTTTTTATGTTTTAAAAATGGTGTCCAAATATATCTTGAAAAATCATCTATAATTACAAAAACATATTTATTGTGATTTATCGAACATACTTGAGTTGGACCAAATAAGTCCAGATGAAGTAATTCAAGAGGTTGCTTAGTAAAGATTTTCTTTTTAGACTTAAATGAGTTTTTCTTTAATTTTCCAAGTTGACATGCATCGCATAGACTTTATTCAATTAGCTATTTTTTTATTTACAAATATAATTTGAATTATAAGTATAAATATAGTTTTCTTTTGATTATAAAACTTTTTTTAAAATTAATATTATAATATATTATAAGTTTGGAATTGTTTTAAAGACAAAATGTAATATATTGCCATTTAATAAAATATATTTATGTAAATAATAATAGTATTTTAAATGATTTTTATTATAAAGACTACTTAAATATTATTGAAAGAGTTATAAACCATGGAAAAATATAGAATTCTTTTTATGAAATAATTAAGTGATTTTGGATATGTTTTGATTAAATAAAATCTCTTTTTATAATATGAGAATTTAAAATATGATATAATATAAAGGAAAATGTTTTATTTCTAATTAGCTTGTTATAAAGTAAAGATTTTGAATTATATATTTTGGTTTGAAATAAATATAATGTATTTTGACAGTTTATAAATTTGTTTTAAAATAGAATTTCATTATGGTAACCTTATAATCTATACTATAATATTATTAGTGAGTTCCATTTTAGGAGCGCAGGAACTCCCTTGTATTTTTTTGATGAATATTAAACAGAAAGGTCGTGAATATGCTTTTCCCTTTTTCCGTCACGCCTCCCCTTCATCCTTTTTCACTTCTTCCATCCCAAAATAGATAATTCCCTATCCATCTTTTTTATCTCAAACCCTAACTCTCAATTCCGCTACGAGGAGGTCGCTGCCGTCGTTCCTTCTACCATCGTCCCCCTTTTCCCCTCGACCGGGGTCTTTACTTCCCTTTCATTCCCTATCTACACCCTAACCCTTAATCAGAAGAAATTTTATTTGACCAACCCAAGGTTACCCAATTGTTTTGCTGTCGATCTTCCTCCACATGTAGATGGCGGCTACCAGTCTTCACCGACCGTCCGTCTAACTATCCCCAAGTGTCAAAAGTTCATCAACTGATGGTACCCTCTCTAACATTTTCCTCTCCCTTACTTTTAAATTCTTTTTATACCACCTATTTCTAAACCATGGATTTTTGAAAGGTCCATGTCTTTTGAAGGTTCACTATTGTCTTTCTATTTATAATGAAAAGTGTTGCTATAATACAACGTTCGATTTCTTTGAGGTTTCTGATAATACAACTCTGATGTTACACATACATTTCTTGAGTCATGTTTTCACTCCTTTGAAATGATTTTTTTTTCACTTGTGAGTTATGTATGATGGTATCATTGAGGCATTGGATTTGTATACAGAAATTAAAGAGGTGAAAAAGGTAAATTTTCGAATGTTTGTTACTTTGATGATGCAACAGTAAAAAACTCTTGGTAGTTTGAAAAATATCCCACATTGAGTCGCGTACGTGTTTCACCCAAGTGCCATGAAGTTGTTGTATGCATGTGTACTGCTCTACTTAGTTATACTATTCATATGTGATTTATGTGCGATGGTATCATTGGTGTACAAGATTTGGATACAAAAACTAAAGAGAAGAAAATATATAAATTTTGGGTTATTTACCAACCTAATACCCTTCAAAGATTGATTTCTATTCATAACCATTCCATTTATAATGTGATTGCAACCACCTTACAACATACCCAAATCAAAAAAGGGAATTATATTATGATATATATGTTTTCATATCGAGATATTAGCTAATATGTGAAAATTGTTAGATAAGATGGTATGCATAATCAAACTGTCATTTTGATCTATAACTTGGATGATCAATGCTATTTGTATTAACCATTATTTTCCAAAATGGCAAAGGATAAATTAGTACAAATATAGTTTTGTCACTTGACCAACTTAAATAGAAATGAAATTATTAATACATGCATAAAAGCTTTATTACTGCATGCATAAAAGCTTCATCCATATGTTTAATTTTTCCGTAGTCGCTTTTCCACATGTATTCTATATTTAAAAACTTTTGTAGTATGAGTAATATAAGACAACCTACATATACATTAATAACTCATAAAAACCGTCGTATCTTGCATATATATTGGAATTTAAGACAATTTTACATGTAGTTGGTTGTGTGACTTAATTTATTTATTTTTGGAAGAAGAGTTGGTGGACAACAGTACACATCGCTCAAAACAAATGTTTCCTAATGTTTCTCTCCTATGCCATTTATTTTTTACATCGATTTTCTGGTGAGTTTCTTTTGATTGTGCTAACATTAAATAATATTTCGAATTTATGAATATAAAATATCCCTTCAATAACTATTTTCTTTTACAAGAACAACCAATGCAAATTTATTCCGCTACCTTTAAATATTTACACATCCCTCGATTTCTGTCTGTGGATTATTGTTGTCAGTATTGAAAAGAATTTGATAATTACATTTGTCTAAGTGTATATGTATATTATTTCTATGCTCCCAATTAAATAATTTTTAAGGAACTATAGTTTCAAGTTCTTAGAATGTTTAATACATGTTTGTTTCTATTTTATTATGTTTTGGGGAGCCTTGATTTTCCTTTTATTGCATGAACCTGCAGCTTTTAACTATTTAATATCTCGATTAAAAAAATTATATTTCATTATGGACTGTTGAAAAGTAGTTACCATAATTATTTTTTAAAGGAATATCATCTTCACCTATTAAACTGCTAAGCATATTAGTATGCCTACTATCCACCGGGTAGTTCCACCATAAGAATTTTTTTTGGCTTAGTGGATGTTTCTAGATTTATGGATTGATATATACTCAAATACAAAATGAGAAACAAAACCACCTAGCAACATGTTTGGAAGCCATTTAATTACTTCATACATTTGTTTACATTTAAATTAATGCACTATGTTGTTTATTTTTATGTCTATCACATATCATCAGTTCTCATTCACTATATATTTGATGTAATTAAGCATAAAAAGCATGCATATTTGCGGCACTTATATATATATTTATTATGGTTATTCTCCTAGGTGAAATCATCCAACCAACAATTGTCTCTTGAATATTAAACGATGACCTAATAGCTACCATTTCGACATGGTAGGAAAGAAAATCCATTTTATTACTATTACTTTACTATTGAGCTTGCATCGGTTTAGTTTTCTTTTTTCATTGCTAGTTTGTAATGTAATATTAAATTGTCGAGTGGTAAGTCATTGCCTTGGTGTTGTACTTATTAACTATTTAAAATTGTGCTTGCATCACCCTTGAACTTAAAAAATGTAAATATGACAAAGTGAAGGCTGCAATCAAAATATTTTTCACTAGACCTATCAATGGTAAGCCTGTGTTTAATTTTGGTGTAGCATGCAATTTTCAGTTTCAATGTTTCATTTAATGTGCTCAACCAGGCACTCGCATTATTTGCGTACCTGTTTCATTTCCCCTTTATATACTGGCTTTATGCTTCATGCATGGCAATCTGCAATTCAAAGTTGTAGATGCAGTATAACCTATTTTATGTTTAGATCCCTCACATGGTTTACTTAACCTTTTCTTTTATTATATACGATAATGTAGTTTATCATATGCGGTAGTATTGTGATTAAAGGTTGTCAAATAAGTGAGATTGCTGAATCAAGTATTGAAAAAAGGTTGCTGGCATTCAAACACAATTATGGTTAGAAGAACTATTATGCACTACATTTCATCGGGAGCTACAATAATGACAACTTTGCTGATGATGAAAAGTTGTACGCCTACCATCTTTTTATATTTCACATTTCTCATGAATTCGCTACATACATATCTTCTTTTTGCTAAATCTCACATTGGTTATATATTTAAAGGTTCCAATAATGCAAACAAGTTTTAAGTACGAAGCTTTAGAAATTGCTTTTGAAATACATCATGAAATTGTAGCATTCATAAATTCATGTTAACGATGTTCCCACATTAGTAACTATTTTTTTTTTGAGATAAATCATTACTAACAATATCACCTTACCAAATTTACTATTTTCGGTATGCCCTACTACAAATATGGAACTAAACCACCTAAAGTGTAGTCAAAAGCTATTTCCAATTTTAATTTGTGCTAAACATATAACCTTAACACTATTTTCACACTAACTGAGTAAATAACCTACATGAGACACTTACGTGTAATGATTATAAAAAAAGTAATAGTATATATTATTCACCTGAAAATGAATATTTATTTCATTTGCCCAAAATTAAGCGGGATCCATATTTTCGTGAATCTTAAAATTGGTATGATGTCAAACCCAAAATTCTATATAAAATTATATGCAACGTTCATTACAACAGTCGCCACATAGTTTACTACGCATATTAAACTTAAAATGTTGGCATCTCATACTAATCGGCATCTGATTGGATACGTCCTTCTTCGCTATATACTCTTTTGCTTCAAGCTATTTCCCATCATTCACTAAAAAAAACAGTGCGTGCTCATCAACCATGTTATAAATCTTCGTCAGTATACAACAGTACTTCACGCTTTGGCTTTTAATCGATATAAAAGTTCTTTCTAATATTGCATGGATTTTCATATTACATATTCTTTATGTAGGTTCTAATCTATATTCATCTTTTTCCAAGCATTCAACAAGGCTTACAAGTAGTTATAAAGCTTAAACAACAGTACCAAGCTGAATGTATGGATTGTTATTCCAATTATATGCTACGTTGTACTTTAGACATCATATTATTATACCAATCCTAGATTTGAGCCTTCGCTGACAAAGTACATAATATTCGGCATATTCTCTCATTTACTGTAAAGTTCACTATAATTTATCAACTATCGTTTGTCTGTATCACAATTTAACCTGGTTTATTAATTGGTCTTCACCAGATCTGTGGGCTAAAAAAACCTGTTTATTAGTAGCAGCCTCAATTTGTTCATAATATTCTTTTTAAAATGTCCATCTTCTCAAGATAGACATTTTGAACAATATTATGTCATTTAGATAAATCCAAGCTGAAAAAATTTACGCTTACTGTAATAGAAAGGTTCATCCACAAAATAAATTTTTATTTTTATTTTTCAAAGCTGTCACATGGTGAGGAGAAATGGATGACAATAAAAAATCATTGAAACAAATTCGTCTTTATTCATTTTTATTTCGATGTTTTGCACTTATTGGGCTGACATTTATGATTTTTATAATAGATATTTGCTGTTGCTTAGGTTTTATCGTTGTGCTCTACCTTAATTATGCTCTATCTTTATTGTTAATTAGCAGTTTTATCTTGTGATATTAATGTGTTGTGCTATACATTTCCTATCCCTGAGTTTAATATGTTTTTTTTCATGTTTTTTTATTCTACAGACAATATAGCAACCCTCTGTTACAATGGCTAACTGTGCGATTATTTATGGTGATAGATGCAACTATTTATGATGTCAAAGTGATACTACATGACTGGTTGCATCTCTTATGTCCAAAGATGATTCATTTGAGTTCTCCAAGAGTAAGTTTGTTAATATATGTTACTTTGGAATTCACTAAATTTTGGTTACTTATGTAACAATTAAGATTTCCAATGTATTTAATGAGTTTGTTTACTATAGTTAAATATCAATGTAGACCTATTCCTCAAGGCTTTATATGTTCCAATCTATGTGTACAAAATTTTTAATTTGTGTTGGTTTTGGCTTTTAATCTATGGTTCGGCAACTCTTCTTGATAAGCATGTAATAACCATTGTTATGCTTCATAATTTAACAAAAGTGTACTAATCTTAATATTTATGACAAATTGTTACACAATTGTTTAATCCTTTGATTTTCCTTCGTAGGATGTTGATTATTTAACAGAGTATTAATCTTTATATACTGAACCCTAAATATTTTATGTATTGTTTGCTTTAATGTTCAACGTAACTTTACCTAAATATACTGCTTTATTTTGATTTTTTTGTAGCCAGTTAGCGGTATATAAATGCTTTCATTAATTTATTTTACAATATCTTCTAATATTTTTATTTGTTGTCTAGGTTTTGAAGAAGGCAATGACACGATTCAAATAAACCATTTAAGGCTGTATGTGATAAGGCGATGATTTCATAGTTGTGTCTCTCTGAATGATTTGTTTTTAGATATGGTATTTCATTCTGTCACAAATGAATGAGTGATTAACAAACTGATATTAAATTATTTTAATCCATCTATGGATGTTTGAAAATTTTATAATTTTTTCATAATGTAGTAGGTTTATTTTATGTTCTTTGACCTGCACTTTGACATTTTTCATTTAATCACGGATCTTTCTATGAACGTTTATAAAATATGAATTTCCCATTCCCTAATGAATTTATCGAAGGATAATTAATTATCTACAAATTCCATAATCTAATTAGAAAGATAACAGATCATTTTGCACAAAATTCATCCTTTTTCTCAATTATATATATATATATATATATATGTATGTATGTATGTATGTATGTATGTATGTTAAAATCATTTTATTCACTACGGTCTGTTGTTCATTATTTGCAATTTATTGACAAGTATTTTACATTTTATTGTCATTTATAGGTATTTCCAATTCAGTAGTGGATTATTGACTGGATCCTTCTGCATATAAAAAAGTTAGGAGCATTTTCCTCTAATCATTAAAATGTTATTAGTTCCTTGATACCGTTAACTTTTAATTTATAAACAGAACCAACATTGATGCAACTTATCTTTACTACTAATTATATATAGTTTTAACAATGTGTAGTCGACTTATAAAAGCCTATTTGAATTATTAATTTTTTTGGCTCGAACAGATTAACTTTTGCCATTGGAAAATACTTATTATTAGAGCTATACTAAATTTAATGAAACCATTTAACCCACACTCAGAATAAATTTCAAATTTATATGCCAATTGATTTAGGTTATAAATCATGGATTTTGAGACCGCTCTTTTCTTTGCCTAACGTGTCTGAATTTGCAATTATTCTTTCCCACAACTTAAGGAAAATTTTCCTTTTCATATTGATAGTAAAATTTAGTCTCGATATTATTGATGTTCACTCATAATTTTTCATTGTCACATTTTCAGGCATTTTTTACCAAGCACCCAGATTACACAAAGAATGATTTCTACATCACAGGAGAATCTTGCTGGACGTTAAATCCCTGGTTTTGCAAGTCGGGTTAACCAAGGAAACAAAAGAAAAGAAGGAACTCGCATAAATTTGAAGGTAATTTAAACATATCAATGTTACATGTCTTTGAGAATGGAATTTCAACAGTGTTACATGATATATTTTGTTGCAGGGATTCGCTATTGGTAATGGACTCATGATATATATATATATATATATATATATATATATATGGTATGACAAACCCCTGTATTTCTACTTTATACTTATATGAGAGATAATCTTGGGCATTGTTGAGAGCATTTCCTATATAGTTAGTTATATTTATACTTGACGATATTTGGATGCATGGATTGTTTCACCCATTTGAAATTAGATACTTAGAATGTAGTTTGACCTAACTTTCTATATGGGTGATATTGCTTATACATGGCTTTGTAATGTGTTGCTACGTTGAGGTATCTTTATACCATTTTATGATTCCATTAAGATACTATACTATTATCGTGATATATTGACACATACATTTTAGACGTAGGCTGACCCATGTGTTATTTATATACTACTCGCGTCGGTCCGAGACATTACAGGCCCAGGGACAAGATGACCAGTATGAGGATGTTAGGCATAGATGGAGGATGGGATATTATTGTATTTCATCGTGTGTATGGTTCCCTATGTATATTGATGATGTTGAGATGCATGCATTGGATTTATACATTGTATATTATTTTTGTGATGATGGGATTTGACTTTAAATCCAATTCAGCTTTGTACATATTTCTATTATATCTTATCACTGCATTATTGACCCTATGTTCTCTGTTATTAATTATTATATACTGTGTGTTATTTTATCCTAGAGACACGTGTGTTTATTTCTTCATGCCGATACTATGCAAGTATAGGTGAGTAGTCTTTGAAATATGTACCAGTGTTTGTATGACAATCTGCAGCTCTAGACACACCGATCCAAAGCCTAGGATGACTTTCGGACTTGCGTCGATTTAACACCTTGCATTTTTACGCTAATTAATTAAAATAGAAATTAATTAATAAATAATAAACAATGAAAAATGTAATTTGGCTAAGAATCTTATACCATTGGATTCATGACAATTTTCTGATAAATTTTCGTATATAGATTTTTTAAATCGGAGTTCAAACGAAAAAGTTATCCGTTTGAATTTTCGTAGTTGGAAATACTTATATATGTAGTTAAGAAAATAATTTGAAATTAATAGATGATTGATCAACACCATTAAAGTTGATGGTAGCTTAACATTTAATAAAATTAATTAAGGCATAAGATAGCGCTAGTTGATGTTAATTCGAGAATAAACGATAACAAATCAATTAAATCAACCAACGCTAAAAAATACACTATTTTGGCCTAGTCAGGTCGACATTGACCTAGACATGGTCGACCATAAGCGGCGACCTAAGTCATGGGGTGATTGGCACGCCTTATTTTGGTGGTGGTTGTAACTTAAGACTGTGTGGCCCAGAAGCAATCTATTTCCATCCAATGGTTAATGTTAATTTGAACCTCTATAAATTAGGACCTAGGGCTTCACTTCCAACTCATTATTTTTCAAACGAGCTTGAAGCTCTGCTATTTTCCTTTCTCCTCCAAAATTTCTAAATACATAGAAATAGATCTAGATTGCATGGATACACTTTGGAGAAGAATAGAAAAGAACAGAGGATAGGAAATTGGTTCAAATCGGGTTGCTACATCAAAGGTAAACATTTAGATCTGGTTCTAATTAATAAATATAAATCTTTTTCCTAATCCAATTTCTAATGAGATCTGTATAAATACTGTTTGTGGATCAGCGTAGGGAGTCAAAAATGTAGAATTCGGATACAGGGTTAGATTAAAATTAGATGTAGAGATTTGGAAGCGCTAATTGAAGGTGAGTGGAAATATTATATATTTTTATATAATACCAGATTATATCGTTGCAGATCTATTAATATATGTCTGAGAATTGAATTTAAATTTCAATAAGTTCACATGTATGAAATATTGAAGACCATAAACTTGCCTATAAGTTTGCATTGATAATTACAGAAGCGTAGTGATTAGATTTAATTTTGTAATTGCAAAATGATTTTAATTGTTAATTTTACATCAGATTAGTTAACTAAAACATAATGAATTAGGAATTCACTTTATTTGATGCTGGTGGTTGAGATTGGAAAACAAAGTCAATTGGACTTTTGAAGTTTTGGTGATATTTTAATTCATTGGAATGCATATTAGTGTAAATGGATTTCCATATACTATCAAGTTTAAATTTAGCAAAAGTGCGATGTTTGAAATGATAAGGAATACATATATGTCTATATAAGAAAGAGATGTACAAAATAAAGGTAGTTATTGTATTTTTAACCATCTATTCCAATAAATAAAAAAGAACTCCTCGTAATTACAAACATCGCATAAACCACCTCTTTGCGGCAAAATATGGTAATTTAATGTGTGATGGTTAACTATTAAAGTTTAAATTCCAATTTGTTAAAGTGTAGTAAATCCTAGACGTGTAATATTTAAATAAGATTGAAACTAAAAGTTAATAAAGTGAAATCCAATGAAAAAGGAAGTTTGAGTGCGTTGGAACTGGATCAGCCCGCAGCGGAAGTTATGAGTGAATTTCAAAAGAATTACCCTATTAGAGCTTTATTGGGCCTATGAAGTCTAACTGAATTAGAACATTTCTAAATTTCATTTAAATAAAATCATTTATTTTATTTAAATTCAAATATATTAAGATATGAAATTAATTTTATTTTATTTAGTTTATACGTAAATGTATCATATACATATGTGTGAGTGCATGTGTAACATAATAACCCGTGAAAGGTATAATATGCCCATATGTAGATGTTGGGATTACACAGCAATATACATATTAGCTCATTTTGTATGTCATGTATGTTGTCCAAATATGCGCATGTATATGTGTTACAATATATATATATATATATATATATATATATATATATATATAAGGAGAGAACAATTATTAAAAAATATTTATAATTCAAGATTAACTTAATTTTGCAAACATAATAATTTTAGTATTTTAATTTGTATATATTATGAATAAAATAATATTTTCATTCATAAATAATTAACATAAAATAATCTATTGATGAAAATTCAAAATTTACAATTTTAAAAAAACTAGGATCATAAAATTGAGCATACAAAAAATCTAGAGATTTTTAAAGTTGAAATATTATTTTAAAAATAAATACGTTGATTTCGGCAAAAATTATTTAATATAAAATAATATATTATTAAAAATTCAAATTTTAAAATTTAAGAAATTCTAGGATCATGAATGAAAGGTTATGAAAATTTTGAAGAATTTTTCAATTAAATTATTATTTTTAATAAATCATAAAAGTTTTTTCGAAGTAATATTAATTATTAAAAATAATAAAATTTATTGGAAAATTCCTAATTTTTTTATACGTTTATGAGATGATACAATATTTAAAAAAAATTAAATTTTTAATGTAATAATTATTTTATATATAATAAACAATTCAAAAATTCAATAAATGTTAATTTAAAAATATAAATATATGCATGGTAATTAATTTTCGAATTTGTAAATTCATATTAGATATAAATAAGTGTACTAAATTTTTTAAATCATACATATATCTTATATATGCATATATGCTATTACGAGAGAGTCATATACACTAATATACACTAATATATATATATATGTATATATATATATATATATATATATATATATATATAACAATTATTAGTGACAAAAATTGATTTTGTACAGTAAACGGCAATTGTCTATACATAAATAAAACAGTGTAATAAACAAATTATGCATATAACCAAACTGATTTGTGACAACTGCATGTACTTACGAAATCTCACCTAACTAAACATATTGTAGCAATATATTTAAACAGATATGAAATTGCTCATTATAGAATCATAGAATATAATTTAGTTACTGTAATATGAATTAAAATTACCAATTTAATGATGCATTTGGATCCACGTTGAAGCAACGACTTTCCTTCCTTTTACTGTTCTTGATTCATCAGATTGCAAGTCTGAAATCACCGACCACTAATTATCGAATAGTATTATTTTAGTTTGAAATATATTTCAGAATTTTGAAGTGGATTGAGAGCTATGTTTTAATTAGTAATGTAAAAGGTAATGATAGCCCAAAAAATTTCAACATTATTTTTAGAGATACATACATACATATACATGTACATACATACATACACATATATAGGGTTGTATTAGAGAGAAAAGAGGTAAACCTTTTTACCCATTCTCACTTGATCGCAACCCATTATCTCCAAGCCAGTTCCCTATGTTTTAGCCACCCCTAGAACTTCCCAAAACCGAAATTTTTCAACCCTAATGATGGGCCTTAAACACATCTAAGCCCAAGCCAAAATACTATGCAATTAAATCTAATTTAATTGCTTGTCGATATTGTATATCGATCGATATATTTATAACTGTTATAAATATATATAATATTATTTATTTCTCAAATCTTATTCAAATTTTATAATTAATATTTCATAAATATTAAATAATTTATAACAATTATAAACTAATTAAATCATTCTGTCTTAAGGGAATTCATCATTTCGGCTGTGTAACTCTTGGGTGTAAATTTGGTCAGCGATTAACATCGAACTATTCTAATGTTAATGTTCACATGTCACTTAGCAGGTGGTGTGAAATTATGGTCACATTTATTGCTTACTCATTTTCGGTAAAATCCAATTTTATTTTAATAAGTGTTACCTGGTTGTGACATTTATATACATCAATTCTCTTCGTCAAAACTATACCACTTTGGACTTATGGAATTTGGTTATGGTCAAAATTCCAACCTCATCCACATTTAACTTTATAGTCTAAATATAAAGTCCTTGGTTCAATAATAACAATTATTATCAACCAAAATGCTTTGGCAAGAGACGTAGACTTTGAGTTGACTGTGATACTAACCGCATATAACCGAGGAGACAAATCCTCTCTTGTGCTTCACTTCCAAAACTTCCACTCGACCCAACTATAGTCACTTGATGGATGTCATGCCATGATTTGGCTATAATCAAAGTGGAGCTTTCATATTGAAGATCCACGGTATTCTCAAGTTGAGAGAACTGCGTAAATCAGTCACATCGATATTTTCTATTTGACCTTAGTTATATTAACCAACAAAAAACTATCGAGTGAATCATTCCACAGTTATCCAATAATTATTAGTACGCAACCCCTAGGTGCCCCTAGCAGTCATGAGTAATACACTGTCCAACATTTGGAGAGAGTTACGCACTCCAGTCTCAATGGATACATCGATATCCAGTCTTGATACATCTTGACTAGGAACATTTAATATGGTATAGTTATTTCGCTGTGATAATCACGGTTACAACACTTTGTAACTACTATCAAAAAATATATCATTTATGGATTTGCTATTAAATATACTTTTAATTAAGTTAATTAATTAATATAATCACATTATATCAAGTATATAATAGGAAGAAAATGCCATTTATTTCGAACAAGATTGGTCAACGAGTTAGATATATGTATAAATTACATAATTGCCCCTAGGGCATACCCCCTAACTCTATCAATCTCGCACTTGCACTTTGTGTCAATTATGCAATCTAATTCCAACTTCTCTAATCAGTTTTCTCAAACCAATTAGGTCGGTCCCTTAGTGAATGAGTGTGCTATTATGTTTTAATTATCTACTTTGTCGATTAACTCTCTCTTACACTAATAAACTGCCTTTATCACGTGGAACGATTCGAAGTATGTCTTTCGACTTCTAGTGAGCTTTAAGTTCTATCATGACCAATTTCATGACATTGTTACCTTATAACAGTATTATGGGATTCTCAACATTTGGAATCACCTTTGGCTCAATTATAAATTTGTGCATTTATATCTATATACATTGGTTTATTGTAGCGCTATTTAGGTTAACGTTTTAAACATTTTTTGGATTTACCACAATAACTTTTATTTTGAAACATTTTCAAATTAAAGATTTTAACTAGAATTTTATCATCAACATGTTATACTCAATATCACTTATAATATTTTGTGCCCAACGTTCCATCATAACGAGTTCGTTGTTTCTATAAACAGTTCTCTAGTATTTCATAAATACGCGAGAACACCTCAAACAACCATTTAGTGTTTTGGATTTTATATTTTCTCCATGTATCAAATACATAAACAAAACACAATATCATACACAACGTTATTTGTATGATAATTCCTATTGGTAATGCATAAGGAATCTAACTTACATGTTCTCATTTTAATAGGGTGCTCTTGTACATCGTTTTGGGACAACCTCTATATCTTTTATACTCACCGTAAAAGACATCATTTATAATCCAAAATTGCGTATTAAAACAACTAAAGTTGATTTCAATACGAGCATATTGTTAAAATCAACAATGTATCGTTTACTTATAGTTTAGAAATATCAATGTACCTTTTAACGTTCTTTCTTATGAACATATGCTGTTACCCGGTTGCTTGGCCTGGCTACATGATGACAGTCCCAGAGGTTCTTGATTTGGATAGAACCAGACTCAGGCCAGTAAGGGGTCAGAGTTGTACGAACCGGGCCCAAACTGTGTGGGTCGGCCTGTATACATGGCTCGACCTATAGGCATGGCTCGACCAAGGGAAGAAAGGTGTGTGTTGCATGGTCTTATGAAATAGTGTATGTCGCTCGGCCAAAGAGAGATTTTAGCAACAGTGTATATATATCTCTCTTAGCTTGGGGAAGAAGTACGTCGCTTGGTCTTGGAGAGAGGTTCATCGCTCGACCAAGATAGGAATAGCGAAGTGACTCGGCTAAGATGGGTTCGGCCTCAGTCGCTCAATATGGGTGAGGCTAATTTTGGTGGTTCGGCTAGTCGTGGACTGGCCTCAGAAGAACTGCGGCACATGCCACTCGGTTAAGATAGTTCGGTGTGCATCGAATGGTCAAAAGGGTTTGGGACTGATACACTTCCTTGCTTCGGATCATACTGCCGCTTGCTTCGAGCCCTTTCACAACCTACTTCGTGTAAATGGCGAGACTCCCACTGACCGACCGAGGAGGCTCGGCAATCGCCGTTCGGCATGCTTGGCTCGGTGCACAGAAGTCACTTACTATGGGCCGAGATACCTTGTTCCTGGACCCGTGAGGGAAGTCCAGCCTATCTACATCTATAAATAGAGGGGCACGAGCGCAGTGAAGTGGGACCTTTTTTCGAGAACACTGGGGAGACTCTGCCATTTTCAAGACTCATTCCATTTCGGTTAGAACTTGTATTCAAGTTGTTGGCATACGGATTGTATTTGTATTCAATTATTTGAAAAAGAAATAAAGAAAAAACTCAAAGTGGACGTAGGCAGTTATGCCGAACCACTATAAATCCGGTGTTCTTTTTTTTTACAATTAATTCTACATATATTCCTTTATTTTAATTTCCTGTCTTCATTAACCACTCTACACAAATCTTCTTTGGGTGTTAGTGACCAATTTTGGTGCTAACATTTTGGTGCTTTCATTGAGAATCACATTCTCAGGTTATTAGGATCTACTTTGTAGCTACTGGATTGAAGAAATCCCTCGAAGGAGATCCAAGTCATTCATAGGAAGTCCGTTGATTCTACTCAGAGTTCTTACCAATAACTCTACAATGGAAAGACCTCCTACTAGATCAGCCTCACACAATGCGGACGTCAACGAGGCTGCTAGTGTCTAGCAAGTAGGACCCAACAATCAACAAGTGGATCCAGGCGCAGGGACTACCACCGCCTAAAACCAAATGGAAGTTGTCACTAGAACAGAGTTAAACGACCTGATGAGAGAACTCATGGAGAGCAGGAGGCAACTTAACGAACCGATTCAAGCTAACGCCAAACTCATGACTCAGCTTACTCAACAACAGCATCTGAATGCTAGAGGTAGCCCCGCTCCTTACTCCTCATTTGGCAGCTCGACTTCATCCGATGAACCTCCTAGGCGTAGACGCCGCAGAACTGAAACAACACTAGCAGGTGTTGCTAATCGAGCAACCAGGGATGGTCCAGGTTCCCTATCTGGAGCCATGGCCCCTCACTTACACCAAGGAAACCATACCCAATCTGGGACAGGAAACTTAGGATCTGGAGCACGAGTGGAAGCTAGACGGCCGGCTCACCAAGGTCCTAATGAAGTTGGTCCTCTGGATACACGTCTGGTAGACCGCCAACAGAGGAGACACTAACTAGAATGGTCTCGTAGGACAGATTCCAACCTGCCATCTTTCATACAAACCCCGGACCTATCGGCTATGGTCAAACAGCTGATGAGAGAAAATCAAGGCATGACTAATTGATGCAGCGCATAATGAGATAAGTCGTCCCAACTCCTTAAGTCGCTCGAAAGATAGTGCGGTGGCTTTAGGTCGCTTGGGTTCTTTGAGTCGTCAGTGACCTAACAAGCTACGGTGTAGCAGGATACAAGGGAAGGATGAGACATTACACCAGAATAACGAGTTAGCGAGCTACGACCTAGCGAGTTATGAAGTGGAGGAGGGTGAAACGACCTAGTGAGTTAAGTCGCATGTATCTTATGTCATTCAAGATTCCTGAAGCAAAGTTTCCTTAGGTCGCGAGCTTCCTTAGGTCGCGAGCTTCCTTAGGTTGCGAGCTTCCTTAGGTCGCGAGAAGTTAAGTCGCGCACAATCTTTTAAGCTGCAGTTTCTTATGTCGCTTTTTCTTAGGTCCTTGAGTTTCCTTATGTCGTTCAAGTTGATAGGTCGCTCAAGCTTCCTGATGCAGTGTTATGCTTAAGTAGTAGGTCGCGTGTGTTCTATCTGTAGGTCGTATGTTGATGTAAGCCGTTTGTATGTTGTAATGATAAGTCGTAGGTTGTGTTGTAATATCTTAGCTCGTTGTACTTGGGTCGTGTGAGTTAGGTCGGCCATATGTTAGGTCGGTTGTGATGTGTGTTGTGTTGTAAAACTCTATAAATAGCGGGGTTGTGTCATTTGTAAAAATGGTTGATTTTGAATAAAACTTTTGTTTGAGTGCTTTGTGCCTCTTTAAAATTGGAAGTTGAGTGTTATCTCCTTTCTCCATTTTCGGTTATTCGAGTGCGCTCGAATCAACGGATTTGAAGCCGATTCATGGAATCTCGTGTGCGAGATCAACGTAGAAGAATCGTAGATCTTTTAACACGGTATCGTGCGCGATCAACATGTTGGAGATAGCTAGAATCCGGTATCTCGCGAGATCAACGGATTTAGGCACTTGGGTATTTTCAATCCATCGATTCAACTTTTCACCGTTTCATCCATTTTTGGTATTTCCGCTGCGTCAATTGGTATCAAAGCTAGACTTAGCCAATCATAGCTAAGCCGAGCCTATTGGGAGCCGAGTATAGAGTTGTTGATCAAAGCCGAGAGCTATAAGTTGGAGTTTGAGCCTAGATAGAAGTATTGGAGATTGTTTGTTGATAAGTTTGATCGAAGCTGAGCTAAGCTAAGTGCAGGCCGAGAGTAAGTGCAGGCCGAGAGGTATAGAAGTTGTGCTAGTTGAAGTGTGTGTTTGGATTTGTTGAAGATTCGACAATGCCTCCGAGACGTGCTAGTCGATTTCAAAATGTTGAAGATGTGTATCGAAGACAAGAAGCTGAGCAAATGGAACAATGGATCAATGAAAAGTTTGATGAAGGTATTGTGAAGTTAGAGAAATTGATGGATGATATGAATCAAAGTCAAAGGAGAAGGTCACCAATCTCGAACCATGGAGGAAACAGAGTTTCGCCATCGGTTGCGAAAGCGAGGAGGGTGTCACCACAATCTTATCGAGATAGAAGAGAATCATCAGTTTCAATGAGAAGAGAATACCATGAGTACAGAAATGAAGAGAGAAGAACTCCACGTGAGTTTGGAGATGAGCCATATTATGATGCTAGAAGAGATATGCATGGTCATAGAGATGTTGATGGTCGAGATAGATATCGAAGTACATTTGATTATGATGAAGATGGTGATAGAAGTAGTGTTCATTATCGAGACCGAGACCAAGTACGAAATCAATATCGGGAGGTAGAAGGATATCGTCGATGGGAATCGGGGATGAAAACAGAGATTCCAGAATTCAAAGGAGGAATGATTGCGGAAGAATTTTTGGATTGGTTATCAAATGTTGAAGAAATTTTTGACTTCAAGGAAGTACCCAAGCATCGTAGAGTTAAGTTGGTTGCTACACGATTAAGGGGAAGAGCTATGGCATGGTGGCAACAAACTAAACTTACACGGGAAAGGATGGGAAAGTCGAAGATTGTTTCATGGGAGAAGATGAAGAAGTTGATGAAGGCTACTTTTTTGCCTTATAATTATCAGTCTCTTATGTATCAGCGCTTACAGAATTTGAGACAAGGGACAAAGTCGATAAATGACTATGCAGATGAGTTTTATCAACTGATTGCCAGAAACGATATCATGGAGACAGTGGAACAATTGACAGCTAGATTTGTTGGAGGATTGAGAATGCAGATTCAGGATATGGTGAATATGTTTGATCCAAGATCCGTGGCTGAAGCACACCAAAAGGCTCTAGCTTGGAAGAGGCAAGGTAGAAGAGGAGGTGGTGTGTTTACAAATTCCAACAATCAAGTGAAAGGGGCTAGTAGCAATACGAATGTTTCCAAGGCTGTTGGAAAACCGGTTGTCAATGAAGTTGCTAAGACCAAGGTCAACAACAATTTCAAGCGTTATAACTGTCAGGAGTTTGGTTACAAGAGCAATGAATGTCCGAAGCCTAAGAAGCGAGTGATGGTTGCTGAGGTTGAGGATGCAGAAGTAGAATGTTTCAATTCACCACAAGTTGAGGAGGAAGAAGGATTGTCGAGAGATGAAGGATATTCTTTAATGATGAGGAGATCTTGCTTGACGCCAAAGCAAGAAGAGGAGACTAGTTGAGGAGTAATATTTTCCTGTCAACGTGCACTATCTTGGGAAGGGTTTGCAAGTTTGTCATCGATGCGGGAAGCTGTGATAACATCATTTCTACAGAAGCTGTGAAGAAGTTGTTGTTGAAGACAGAGAAGCATCCCAAACCCTATAAATTAGCTTGGTTAAGGAAAGGTGGGGAAGTGAAAGTTAGTCGAAGAGCTTGTGTAACTTTTTCCATCGGAAAGAAGTATAAAGATGAAATTTGGTGTGATGTGGTAGATATGGATGTATGTCATTTGTTGTTGGGGAGACCATGACAATTCGATATAGCTGTGCAACATGATGGAAGGACTAACTGCTACAGTTTCATGTTCGAGGGCACTAGAATCACTTTAGTTCCCAAACAGCGACAACAAGGTGAAAGCAAGTTGGAGGAGATTGAAGAACTAAAGACTCTATTATCTTTGAAGGAATTTGTCAAGGAAGTAGAGGATGAGCCTGAAGTATTTTTGTTAATTGGACGTGAAAGTAGTGAAGCAGTTGAAATTCCTGAAGAAGTTAAGCCAGTATTGAAGGAGTTTGAAGATGTATTTCTTGAAGAATTGCCAACAGAGTTACCACCGTTGAGAGACATACAACATCAGATTGATCTTGTTCCGGGAGCTGTGTTACCGCATAGACCACATTATAGAATGAGTCCAAAGGAGCGCGAAGAGTTGAGAAGGCAGGTGGAGGAGTTACTTGAACAAGGGCGCGTACAAGAAAGTTTAAGTCCTTGTGCAGTACCAGCTTTGTTAGTGCCGAAGAAGGATGGAACTTGGAGAATGTGTATAGATAGTCGAGCACTAAACAAGATTACAGTGAGGTACAGATTTCTAATGCCTAGATTGGACGATTTGTTAGATCAGTTGAATGGAGCTGCTATCTTTTCAAAGATTGATCTGAAAAGTGGGTATCATCAGATTCGAATTCGACCAGGGGATGAATGGAAGACAACATTCAAGACACGGGAAGGGTTGTATGAGTGGCTGGTCATGCCGTTTGGTCTTTCGAATGCACCTAGTACTTTTATGCGAGTGATGAATCAGATCTTTCGACCATTTATTGGAAAGTTCATGGTGGTATATTTTGATGATATATTGATATACAATGGAAGCATAGAAGAACATCTACAGCACTTGCGGGAAGTGTTGATAATACTTTGTCAGGAGCAATTTTATGCGGCAGCAAAGAAGTGCATGTTCATGACACACAGTGTTTTGTTTTTGGGGCATGTGTTGTCCAAGGAAGGAATCCATGTGGATCAAGGTAAAGTTGAAGTGATCAAGGATTGGCCACAACCCAGGACTATAACTGAAGTGAGAAGTTTTCATGGGTTAGCATCATTCTACCAGAGGTTTATTCCACATTTCAGTAGCGTGATGGCAGCAGTGATAGATTGTATGAAAGGGAAGCAGTTTGTGTGGACTGAAGATGCTGATTCTGCTTTCCAACAGATCAAGACACTCTTGACGACAACACCGATTCTTAGATACCCGGATTTTCAGTTGCTTTTTGAGCTAGATATTGATGCGTCTAAGGTTGGAATTTGTGGAGTATTAAGTTAGAAGGGTCGTCCTATTACTTATTTTAGCGAGAAACTTTCTGGAGCCAAGACAAGATACAGTACCTATGACTTGGAGTTCTATGCTATTGTTCAAGCCATAAAGCACTGGAGACACTATTTGTTTTATAAGGAGTTTGTGTTGTATACTGATCATGAAGCGTTGAAGCATTTGCAGGGACAGGATAAGATTGCAGCCAGGCATGCGTCATGGATTGGATACTTGCAACAGCTTACATTTGTTGTAAAGCATAAGCCGGGAGTTACAAATCGGGTGGCGGATGCATTGAGCAGAAGGAATCATTTGTTGACTAAAATGAGAGTTGAAGTGATGGAGTTTGATGTACTTCCAGAATTGTTTGTTGAGGATCCTTACTTTGCTAAGATTGTAGATGAAGTCGAGAAATGGAAGACAGATGAGTATGTGTTGGTAGATGGTTTTCTATTCAAAAGAAATCAGTTATATATACCAGAGTGCAGTTTGCGGATGAAGATTGTGAAGGAATTGCATGAAGAAGGTCATGTGGGAAGAGATCGTACCTTGCAGTTGATTTCTCAATCATATTTTTGGCCTACCATGAGGAAAGAAGTTGAAAGATTTGTGCAGAGATGTCACATATGTCAAGTTTCCAAAGGGACAGCTACGAATGCAGGATTGTATATGCCATTGCCCGTGCCTACTAGACCATGGGTTGATGTTAGCATGGATTTTGTTTTGGGTTTGCCAAGAACTCAATGAGGGAATGATTCTATATATGTTGTGGTGGATAAATTTTCGAAGATGGCACATTTCATAGCTTGTAAAAAGACCGCTGATGCAGTCTGTATTGCTCAATTGTTCTTTAAAGAGGGTTATCGACTATATGGGCTACCTGAGACCATTGTTTCTGACCGGGATACTCGATTTCTAAGTCATTTTTGGTTGAGTCCATGGAAGATGGTTGTGACTAAGCTAAATTCTAGCAGCGCCTATCATCCACAAACGGATGGGCAAACGGAAGTGGTGAATAGATCTTTGGGAAACTTGTTGAGATGTCTTGTGAAGGATAATTTGAAGAGCTGAGATGTGAAGTTATGTCAAGCTGAGTTCGCACACAATCATGTCGTTAATCGAAGTACTGGATTCAGTCCATTTCAAGTAGTATATTCAGCAATTTCGAAAGGACCGTTGGATTTGTCGATAGTTCCACGTCAGAAAGGGGTTGTTAAACGAGCTTGTGATTTCGTGAATGAGTTGCAGGAGTGTCACAGGATTGTTCGTGAACGATTGCTTAAGTCAAATGAGAAGTATAAGCAACTGGCAGATAAGAAGCGAAGGAGTGTGGACTTCAAAGAAGGTGATTTTGTTTACGCAGTATTGACGAAAGATCGTTTCCCAGTTGGAACTTAGAACAAACTGAAAGCTCGAAAGATTGGTCCAGTAGAAATCTTGAAGAAGATCAATGATAATGCTTATCGGTTGAGATTGCCAGACCATATCCATACTGCCGATGTTTTTAACGTCAGACACTTGATCCCGTATCATGAGAATACGCGTCTTGAAGAAGAGGAAAGTGTGAATTCGAGGTTGAATTCTTGTCAACCGAGGGAGGATGATGCAGCGCATAATGAGATAAGTCGTCCCAACTCCTTAAGTCGCTCGGAAGATAGTGCAGTGGCTTTAGGTTGCTCGGGTTCTTTGAGTCGTCGGTGACCTAACGAGCTACGGTGTAGTAGGACACAAGGGAAGGATGAGACATTGCACCAGACTAACGAGTTAGCGAGCTACGACCTAGCGAGTTATGAAGTGAAGGAGGGTGAAACGATCTAGTGAGTTAAGTCGCATGTATCTTATGTCGTTCAAGATTCCTGAAGCAGAGTTTTCTTAGGTCGCGAGCTTCCTTTGGTCGTGAGAAGTTAAGTCGCGAACAATCTTTTAAGCTGCAGTTTCTTATGTCGCTTTTTCTTAGGTCGCTGAGTTTCCTTATGTCGTTCAAGTTGATAGGTCGCTCAAGCTTCCTGATGCAGTGCTATGCTTAAGTCGCAGGTCGCGTATGTTCTATCTGTAGGTCATATGTTGATGTAAGCCGTTTGTATGTTGTAATGATAAGTCGTAGGTTGTGTTGTAATATCTTAGCTCGTTGTACTTGGGTCGTGTGAGTTAGGTCGGCCATATGTTAGGTCGGCTGTGATGTGTGTTGTAAAACTCTATAAATAGAGGGGTTGTGTCATTTGTAAAAATGGTTGATTTTGAATAAAACTTTTGTTTGAGTGCTTTGTGCCTCTTTAAAATTGGAAGTTGAGTGTTATCTCCTTTCTCCATTTTCGGTTATTCGAATGCGCTCGAATCAACGGATTTGAAGTCGATTCACGGAATCTCGTGCGCGAGATCAACATAGAAGAATCATAGATCTTTTAACACGGTATCGTGCGCGATCAACGTGTTGGAGATAGCTAGAATCCGGTATCTCGCGAGATCAACGGATTTAGGCACTTGCGTATTTTCAATCCATCGATTCAACTTTTCACCGTTTCATCCATTTTTCGTATTTACGCTGCGACACTAATGATGATTGGGGGATATCTAGGAGTCATACTCCATTCACAGATACTATTCTACAGGCCGAGTACCCCAAGAGGTTTAACATGCCAACTATTCCAGCCTACGAAGGGAAGACTGATCCCCGACAGCATGTGATGAGATATGAATGGATGATGGATTCAACTAGAGAAAATGATGCAACTAAATGTAGATGCTTCCCAAGAACTTTATCTGGAATTGCTACCATGGGGTTCACCCGACTTCCTCCGCTGTTAATCTCTAACTTTGATGAATTAGCAACGAAATTTGTGGAACATTTCTGGATTCATGCCACTCCTCCCAAGGACGTGATGTCCTTGTCTAGCGTGATTCATGCTCCAGGGGAGTCATTAAAGGAGTACTTACAGAGATTTCATGTTGCGGATATCAAAGTTAGCAACCCAAATGACCATGCCATTCTGATGGCTGTCATGCGAGGGGTAGATCCG
The DNA here is from genome assembly GCA_030765085.1 of Allium cepa. Lineage (NCBI taxonomy): Eukaryota > Viridiplantae > Streptophyta > Magnoliopsida > Asparagales > Amaryllidaceae > Allium > Allium cepa. The sequence continues at coordinate 440,511,372 of CM060943.1, forward strand.
GATTCAGAGTTTGGCAATTGGCTTGTAGGAAAGCCTCCAAATACACTAGAACATTTCTATTCCAAGGCCCATCAATTCATAAGAAGAGAAGAAACCAGGTGGACGAGTCGAGACAATGCACCAAGGTTTGGCAAGGAAACTGTGAAGAGCAACATTGCTGTAAAACAATCCGGTGATAACTCGAGGAAGGTTCAAGTCAATGTCCAGAACAAGCCAGGGCAATCTAAAGGGTTCGGAGGAGGAAATCCTGGAAAGAAAAGGGAAGCATGAAAATGGAAACCAAGGATTCTGACTTACAACGAGTACACTCCTCTGAATGCATCTTTGGAAAATATTTACCTATCGACTTGTAATACTTTTCAATACCGAAAGCCAGGCCCAATAGAGTCCATAGTGGAACAAAAGCGGACTGGGAAGTTTTGCCGCTTCCATGAGACTTACGGGCATAATACCGAGGAGTGTAGACACCTCCACGATGCTAGAAAAAAGCTGATTCGACAGAAAAAGCTGCAGGAGTTTGTCAAGAACCCGTAGGAAGGTAGACAAGGAACATCGGACCCCGGTTGCGGGCAAGCTCCATGCCATCCAAAGGAACCTGCTCGAACTGTAGGTAGACTAGTCATAAACACGATAGTCGGTGGACGTCACCCCGTAAACAAGAATTGGCAAGAAATGGAGCGATATGCTAATTCACTAAGGCATGTAGATTTTGAATGTTGTTCAAATACGGAGGATGGATCTCCGGCTAAGCAGCAGCGAACGATGACAGACGATATAGTATTCAGGAGCAGAGATGCTGATCAGGTGGAGGCTCCTACCATCGACCCGATGGTCGTCTCCGTGACAATCGGGCCAGCATTTGTGAAAAGAATTTTGATTGATTGTGGAAGTTATGTTAACATCATCTTCAAAAAAGAATATGACCAAATGAAGATGGAGACAAAGGATTTAAAACCATCTAAAGCCCGTATCCATAGCTTTAATGGTGCAGCTACCGATGCAGTGGGTTTTGTTGAATTGCTAGTTGAACTTGGGCAAGGTGAACGTAGGAAGGTGCGAATGCTGCCTTCCATCGTTTTAGATGTCGATTCTCTGTACAATGTGTTTCTAGGTCGACCGGCCCTGGCAGAGTTTAGGGTTGGGCCCTTGGTGTTTAACTTTGAAATTTTCGACAGACAAAGGAGTTGGTGTTGTGCATGGAAATCAGGCGACCCGTTGTGCGTGTTCTGTGGCTAAGCTGAGAGAGGCTCAGCGAAGAGAGAAAGGAAAGGTTGCGAATAACTCCATCCGCACCCGATGCACTGAAAATTGACAAGTGGTGCCCGAGCCCTGGCTCGGGCAACATGATCGGATCTATAGAGACATAGATCCGAGAGATGATGATGAGGAACCCACGGAGGCAAAAGCAGCACCGGCTGAGCTGACGATTGACATTCTAGTCAACCAAGATGATCCATCGCGAGTGCTTAGGATTAGATCACAACTCAACCCCTCGATGGCCGAGGATCTTACTGATTTCCTCCGAGCGAATCCGGATGTTTCCGCTTGGACGCATTCTGTTATGTGCAGAATTTCTCCCGCCGTTACGAGTCATATGTTGAACATAGACCCGAGGTACGTACCAGTAAAGCAAAAAAGGAGAGGCATGGACCCAGAGAGGTCCGCTGCTCTCAAAGAGGAGGTGGACAAACTCAAAGCCAATGGATTCATCCGCGACGCCCTCTACCCTGAATGGGTGTCTAACCCCGTTGTGGTGAGAAAAGCAAATGGGAAATGGAGAATCTGAATAGGTTATTCTGATCTGAACAAAGCATGCCCTAAGGATAGTTTCCCTTTACCCAGAATTGACCAGCTGGTCGACTCAATGGCATGGCACGAGTTATTGTCATTTATGGATGCGTACTCGGGGTATAATCAAATCCTGATGTACATTCCAGACCAAGAACACACTAGTTTTGTCATAGACGTTGGGCTGTATTGTTACGTGGTGATGCCCTTTGGATTGAAAAATGCGGGAGCAACTTATTAGCTCCTAGTGAATCAGATGTTTAAAGACCAGATCAGTGGAACAATGGAAGTCTATGTGGATGATATGCTCATGAAATCATGACAGTCAAACGACCACATTCGAGACTTGGCGGAAATGTTTCATATACTTAGATATTATGGAATGAAAATCAATCCTCTGAAGTGTTCCTTTGGCGTTGCGTTAGGGAAGTTTTTGGGTTTCATTGTTAATGCGCGGGGAATTAAAGCTAACCCCGAAAAGTTTCAGGCTATTCGAGACATACAAGTGCACATAACTATAAAGCAAGTACAAAGCTTGAACGAAAAAGTGGCCGTGCTAAGTCGATTCATATCCAGAGCGACAGATAAGTGTATTCCCTTCTTCGATGTAATAAAGAAAGGAAAGAGAAATTTCGAATGGACGCCCAATCGTGAGGACGCATTCTGAGCTCTAATAAGGCATTTAGAAAGTCCCATGGTACTGTTAAAGCCGATAGACCATGAAGTGTTGTATGTGTACTTGGCCATATCCCAATATGTTATCAGTATGGCTTTGGTTCGCGAGGAGGACCGAGTTCAAAAGCCGGTGTACTATGTCAGTAAATGTCTAACGGGGGCAGAGAGAAATTATCCTAAAATTGAGAAGCTGGCCCACTGCTTGGTGATTACATCACGCAAGCTTCGTCCGTACTTTCAGGCACACTCGATCAGTGTTTATACCGATCATCCCTTGCCACAGGTACTCTAATGACCAGGGACCTCTGGAAGGATGTTAAAATGGAATATCGAGTTGAGCCAGTTCAATATTACCTACTTGCCGCGAAGGGCCATACAAGGGCAAGCGCTAGTGGACTTCATCACTAAATTTACTATATCAGATGAACCAAACAGTAATGATGTTATTCCCTCTATTCGATGGAAACTATACGCCGATGGGGAATCCAACGACCGTTGTTTCGAGGCTGGTATAATTCTTGCGACTTTCGAAAACCGATCAATTTGTTATTCTTTGAAGCTCAATTTCCCAGCCACAAATAACGAAGTCGAGTATGAAGCATTGATGCTGGCTTGAAGCTTATCGAGGAACTTGGAGTAAAATTGGTTGAAATCTTTTGTGACTCACAATTGGTGGTGTACCAGGTGCGGGGAGATTATCAAGCGAAGGGACAGAGGCTTGCTCCGTACCCTGCCCGGGTTCATGAACTATTGGCGGGCCTTGAATATTACGATATTTCGCATGTCCCGTGCGAGAAAAACAAAGAAGCTGATTCATTGGCAAAATTTGCAAGCACTGGCAATGCACAACAAATGGTATTGGTTCCCATCAAAACCTTATATGCTTCGAGTATAAATGTGGTGGAGGTAGATTTCGTGTTAGAAACAGAAATCGAGAAGGAGCCATGGATAACCCCATTCAAGCAATACCTGCTACATAGGGTCTTGCCCGAAAGAAAGAGTGAAAGACGACAAGTCATTCGCAAAGCTTCGCGATATGTAATGCAGGAAAGAATAATGTATCGAAAGGGATTCTCGGTCCCCTTACTCCGGTGCATTGCCCACGGTGAGATAAAACGAGTCTTGAAGGAAGTTCATGAAGGAGAATTTGGTGACCATACTAGGGGGTAGACACTAGCAAAGAAGATCCTCTGCTATCGATACTATTGGCCAACTGTAAATCGAGATGCTGCAGACTACGTAAGGAGATGTGATAAATGTCAGAAGTATGCAAAAATCCCTTGAGCTTCGCCAACGGAACTCACACAAATGGTTAGTCCCTGGCCGTTTGCAATATGAGGAATAGATATAATCAGTTCCTTGCCTATATCCAGAGGTGGTGCAAAATACGCAATACTTGCGGTCGATTACTTTACCAGATGGGCGGAAGCAGAGCCCTTAGCCACAATCACAACCAAGAAGATCATTAATTTCGTTGTACGAAACATAATATGCCATTTTGGCCTCCCGCGAACTATCATCACGGACAATGGAACTCGGTTCGAAAGTGGGGAGTTCAAAGAATTTTGTCAAAAGTATGGCATTGGAAAAAGGTTTGCAGCAGTTGCTCATCCAAAAGCCAATGGACAAGTGGAAACCATGAACAAATAATCAAGTCCATATTGAAAAAACATTAGGAAAAGGCTAGAGGCAAGTGGATAAATGAGCTTCCAATAGCACTTTGGGCTTATAGAACCACCCACAAGTCCGCGACTGGCCACGCTCCATTCACATTGGCATATGGCATGGAAGCCATCATACCCATGGAACTTGAAGTTCCTTCATATCGGGTGATTCATTATGACCCTAAGATGAATCGAGATCACTTGCCGGAATCACTAGACTTCGTTGATGAAAAACGTGAAGAAGCTGATTTAAGGCCGGCTGCATACAAGCACCGAGTTGCTCGATATTATAATGAAAAATTCCGACCAAGAATCTTTGATGCGGGCAATCTCGTTTTGAAGTGAGTTTTTCCAGTCCCATTGCTTATGAATCCCACATGGGAAGGTCCATACGTCATTGAACGAAGGCTTGGAGAAGGAACTTTCAAGCTAGCGACCGTTGATGGTGCGACACTGCCCCGAGCATGGAATAGCGAGCGTCTACGACATTATTATACTTAGTCTATTTCTTTCGCATTTTAGTTGCAATTATTTCCAGTGCATTTTTATTTCGTTGATTCTTAGTTTTCGACATATAATAAGACAATTTAGTTCGTTTTCATTAATAAAGGCTTGAAGCCATCTTTTCCATGAACTATTGATGTTTTCGTGTGTTGCAATTCTATGGAAAAAATTAAAGTTGCATTATTCTACCTGGCATATGAGCGCACATAAAAACTGAAAATCTCCAAGTCCCCGGAGTGCAGACTGGAGTACTCTGAGTCTCCAGAGTGTGGATTGGAGTACTCTGAGTCCTCAGAGTGCGGATTAGAGTATAAATGACTTAAAATCTCCAAGTCCCTGGAGTGCGGACTGGAGTACTCTGAGTCCTTAGAGTGCGGAATAGAGTATAAATGACTTTAAATCTCCAAGTCGCCAGAGTGCGGACTGGGGTACTCTGAGTCCCCAGAGTGCGGACTAGAGTATAAACAACTTAAAATCTCTAAGTCCCCAGAGTGCAGACAGGAGTACTCCGAGTCCCCAGAGTGCGGACTAGAGTATAAATGACTTAAAATCTCCAAGTCTCCAGAGTGCGAACTGGAGTACTCCGAGTTCCCATAGTGCGGATTAGAGTATAAACGACTTAAAATATCCAAGTCCCCAGAGTGGGGACTGGAGTACTCTGAGTCTCTAAAGTGCGGACTAGCGTATAAACGACTTAAAATCTCCAAGACCCCAGAGTGCGGACTGGAGTACTCTGAGTCCCTAGAGTGCGGATTAGAGTATAAATGACTTAATATATCTAAGTCCCTGGAGTGCGGACTGGAGTACTCGAGTCCCTAGAGTGCGGACTAGAGTATAAACGACTTAAAATCTCTAAATCTCCGTAGTGCGGACTGGAGTACTCTGAGTCCCCACAGTGCGGACAAGAGTATAAACGACTTAAAATCTCCAAGTCCCCGGAGTGCGGACTGGAGTACTCTGAGTCCCTGGAGTGCGGACTAGAGTATAAACGACTTAAAATCTGCAAGTCCCCAGAGTGCGGACTAGAGTAGTCCGAGTCTCCAGAGTGCGGACTAGAGTATAAACGACTTAAAATCTACAAGTCCCTAGAGTGCGGACTGGAGTACTCTGAGTCACCAAAGTGCGGAAAAGAGTATAAACGACTCAAAAAACTTTTGAATCCCCAGAGTGCGGACTAAAAGTATTCTAAGTACCCGGTGCACAGAATAGAGGATCTACGATTCTCGAAAAATTTCCGAGTCACATGGAGGTAAAGTGGAACTTGTGTAACTCACCAAATTCCGAGCTATGGAAACAAGTTAGACAATAAGCTGAAAAGCGAAATTCATCGAAAAACAAAGAAACTAAGTTTTACTCATAAATTCCAAAACAAGGTTCCGCTACAATCCCTCATAAACTCGGAGTCAAAAGTCTATTTACATCGGCTATGAAAATAAATAGAAATAATTACACAATGCAGGATAACTCTCGTTGAATGAGCATAATAGCTACTTCTTTGACTTCTTCTCCTTCCTCGGTTTCTCAGACGACTCCTCCTTTACGCGTTCTCTCTTGGATGCTTTGCTTGTAAAGGAAGTGGCGTCCGAGGAAGGAAAAGGAACTTCCAGTGGCCTGGACCCACTGGGGAGAATGACTTTCGAAGGTCTATTCAAAGGATCATCTAGTTCCACTACTTAGGGCACGACCTTGATTTCAACTTTCTTCTTCTTCTCTTCCATAAGTTTCTCCTTCATGCTCAATTTTGAAGTGTGTCCGGAGGCGCCCGTAATTTCAACCTCATCAACGGGAGATGGATTTTCAGATTTGTCTTCATTAAGCTCCTCTATCATTTGAGCGTCAGGACCGGGAGTCTCTCCCATTTGAATCGCCTCTCCCATGATCATTCTTCTCCATGGTGACATCGCATTCTTGGAGTTGGCTCGGGATCAGAACGGCCTACACAAAACCATAAGAGACAAATGTTAGAATACATTAACTACTCGTCAAAAATGATGGCCCTTTGAACTTTGAGAAGAAAAGTTATGTACCAGTTTCTTCCTGACTCTCAACTGTTCGGGGAGTTTCACCCTCTGGAATGGGAGATAGAACATGAACATCGAGGCCAGGATCTTCAGGGTCGTAGCCAATGTGCTGCTCGAAGGGGTCAAGTTATGGGCGACCAATCGGTTGGTTAAGGGGAGGAACTGGAGACTCGGTTCCGGACGGACCGACAATGTCATTCTTTCCTTTCGATGAGGAGGGGTCTCTGCTATAAAGAGCCTTCGCTGCGGACAAATCCGAAGGCTCATTCCCTCAGAGAAATTCCTCCACTAAAGCTTTTTTGTCAACCTTTTCAGTGCCCGACTCAACCTTTTTGATCTTTATCAAAGTCTCCCATGCTTCGGCCAGATATTCGAGGTAACCTTCGCCAAGAAATGTTTGGTCATGATGCATGAGAACTCGAGCATTGTACTCGGCTATAAGCGGATCAAACATGCACTTAATCTCCGCCTTACCAGCCTCAGCAGCCGCCTCAAGGTGAGAGTCAATCTTCGTGAGTGCTATTCTTTTGCCTTCCTCACGGGCGTCATCCTTTAGCGTCTCAGCCTTCGAGAGTTCTTCATCGAGCTTTATTTTCAGGAGTCATGTAGCAACAATCTCATCGCAGTATCGTTGCGACTCCTCCTAAGCAGCAATATTTTCTTCCTTCTCTTTGAGAATTAGCTCTTCCAACTCTTTGACTCGTTGAGCGAATGCATCTCTCTCCTTTTGAACAGAGTCCTTCTCTAAAGCTAAGGCGCTGCAGCGTTGAACCGCTTCATCGGTCGCTTTCTTATGTGTGGCCTCCAGACGATTAACTGCCTCAGCTGTGTCTTTAGCGTTTTTCAAAGCAGTTTCAAGCTGAGACTTGTATGTGGAAGGCTCTTCATCCTGGGCTTTGATAATGTCTTTGTCATGGATGACTTCGAGTTTTAGACGATCAATTTCATGTTGGCATTTAATAAAGACTTTTGAAACTTTTTCGGCCAAATGGAAAATGCGTCATGTTGAACGTAGACATCATTGTTGCAAGCAATGACACTTTGTTTAACGTCCCCCAGAATGTGATGAGTCGTTGGAAAAAACTTCAAATTGTCGAAACATATTTTTAGGAACGTGACCTTAAGCTTGGCTAGCTTTTTCGCTATCGACGGATCATGTGCGGGAACAGAAGAAGTTTGTCTAGAGACTACGGGTATTTTGTGAAGTTTTCGGGATTGCCTAGTGCTAGATGAACCAGAGTGTTGGTCGCGGTGAGTATCAGACTGGGACCCCTTATGACCAGATTTCTTCCTGCCTTGCTTTGGTTGAGAGGGAGGATTGTGAAGGTATGAAGACTGATTGTAAGTTTTCCTTCGAGATGATGAATCTCGGGAGCGATAGTCCCAATCGCTGTCGTCATCTCTATCTCGGTGTTTTTCGAAGCCCGAATCCCGACCGGAATGATGAAAAATAGAGAACCCATGAAGGCAGTCGAATCCATGAGAACGTCCCATGTCACGTGCACAGAAATTAAGTGAACAGAGTTATCAAGAATAACATGATGGATGAAGTTTAAGTGCGAGGTGAGGTGTAAGTGTCATTGTGTGTGTCCTAGTGTTTCCCCCCGACGGACCGGTTTCTTTAGCTTTACTTATCGGAGTTTTTTCTCCTTGATTATAGGCTTGAACGCCTTCATCGCCTCTCGCGGGCGAATGGATTTTCAGGGCTTTTGGATCGTTGAAGCCATAATTGAGCAAGTCGTCGGGAATAGTGAGATTAGATAAGCCTTTCAGTGAACCCTTTAAGTGTTGAGGAGGTGGCTCTTTCTCCATTGAAGTAATTGTGGCCTTTGAGGTTCCACCTACTGACTTTTTCCTTAGTTTGTATGCCAGCTTCTTTTTTCCCTTTGAAAGGGGAGGCGGTTCATCAGTGCCATGTGCCTCAACCACCGGTTCCGGAGCAGGACTTACGGTCTCACCCGGTGCTTCTGACACCCCAGTCGCTCTAATTTCACCTTCCTCGATACATCAGGGGTCTCTCTTGTCGAGGGCATCGAAGGCCCCGCTTGCGTTTTGCCTTTATCTAAGGCCGGTACGATCGTAGTGGTGCTGTAGGGAAACTTATTTGGAGACCTTCCGCCAATAGCCCAAATCTTGAAAGCGTTCCATTAGAGATGATGGATTTGATGTCCCGGTCTCTCACGGGAACGACTCGAATAGCTTCGATGGCTTCAGGTATCCAGAACCTTCGGGATGCGGACTGATACCTGTAAGAATCGAGAAAATGCTTAGAAACAGCGCACTTCCTACCGCATAAAAATATTAATCCAGAAAAAGAGCTTACTCCCTTCCAGCCATCTCCTTGCAAAGCCAGGGGGCAGCACACGTAAAACCATTCCTGCTTATATTGGGAGAATTTGCTCCATGCTCCCATCAGGATTTGGCATTTAGAGTGTGGCTCGAGGAATATAAAAGATGGGCTGTTGGACCGTCTCTTGAAACGATAGATATAGCGAATATCACTAGAAGTAGGAAGCCTGAATAGATACACGTGCCATAAAGGAACGCGTGACTATTGGGATGTAACTGAGTTGGGGCGATCTCAATGTACCGCAACACGTCACGGAGGAAGGAGTTGAATGGTGGCATGCTACCAACCCAGCACATGAATTTATTGCAGGCCGCGTATCCAACTAAGGCAGGCGAGGACGATCTTGTCCCGATGGAACCAGTACATCGTCAAAAGGAATTCTGTGGATTGAGCATAGTCGGCAAAGAGCACTTTCATTGATTCTTGAAGCTTAAGAATCAGCCGGATTGTCTTGGATGATTGCTCCATCTATGGAATCAGGAGCCAAGTCAACAGACGCAATCGTTGGACTCGGGATGTTCTATGCAGGAGTTGTCGATGAACTTGAAGTTCCCACTACTTCCTATTGAGAACTTGGCTAAGGTTTATCTGAGACTATGCCAGAGCTCGACTTTCTAGACATCTCTGATGAGCGTCAAATTGGATAAACACCTGCTTGAGCTATACTTGAAAGACAATAAATATCAGACACAATGACAAAAGTGTTCCCACTGTGTAGTGTGTGGACTAGTGCAATCGTTCAAGCATGAGTATAAAAGAATTAAAGATCTAAAGATCGATGGAGTATGAATGAGCATTAAATTCTCATCTTCCAAGACCATCATCGATGACCGTATACGAGAACTAGCCCTATGTTCGATGGTATGGGCCTCAGAATCAGACATTGGAATTGTGTGTTAAAGGTCATTGTTTGCTTTTGTTAAATTGAGTTTGTGTTTATAATCTCTAACACTATGAAGTCATTAGTCAAAATCAATATCATATGCATACGTGTTTGGAGTCTTGTCATTATTCATTCTTTTGCGACCAAGTGTGGAAATATGTATATTTGGCATAGGTAAAGTTCGAATTAGGGTGACTTTGATTATCAATGCCGACCCCGCAGCCCGAAGCCGATCGACACCCTAGACCAGAAGCACCGACCTGCTCGCTCTTCTCCCTCATACTTCCTCAACTCACCTAACCATTCTCCTAGGTGCCCACCAACCCACACTATCCCTTAAAACCAAAACGACTACGCTTCTAAACATATGATGATCGACCCACTCCACTAAAATATGGCCAACCCGCTCCACTAAAATATGGCCGACCCGCAACGACAGACGGAGTTGGCAAAACACACCAAAACTCCCTTAATGTGGCCGAACCGCTTTCTTACTTTCAATACTAAACTAGTCCTTCTCAGTAATACCGGCCCTTATCTCCAACCAGGGTTTATCGACCTAGTCCTGCTCCAAAGACTTGCCGTCTAGACCCCCTAACTCTTCGCAACATCGACCTCAAGATTAATGCTGCCCAACTTCTCTTAATAAACCCTAAACAAGTGCCAACCCTAGAATGTGATTTCCACTGTGGTTTTCTACCCAGCCCGAACCTGTGAACTCAAACTCAAAATAAGATTCTAGACCTAGAGAAGTGGACAGGACGAGAAAATCGTACCTATATGCGAAGCGTGAGACTCGTAACATTTTGTTAGGAACTGAGTTGATGATGTTTTGATGACAACAACCTTATATAGTTATTATACTTTACTTTATAAAATATATACTAACATTTCCATATATATATATATATATGTGTGTGTGTGTGTGTGTGTGTGTGTATAGGAAGTATATGCAGGTATCATCGTAGACTGATCAGTATAAAGACTCAAGCATCAAGATGAAGATTAGAGATTCAAGATTCAAGACTCTAGAGAATCAAGATTTCAAGATCTCAAGATAAGTGTCTAGTATTTTGTTAAAACTTCATAATAGCACTCTCATCTTTCTTCTAATTTTCATTTGGGATGGAACCCAATTTCTATCGAAACCAGTGGCTTACAAACCCACGACAAGTAGCTTACAAACCTACGACAAGTGGCTTACAAACCCACGAAAATCAAAATCATTTAAACTACTTTGTACAAGTTCTCGAGTCCTATGGAGGAGCTCTGTAGGAAGGTTCTTGCAATTTCAGTTTGAATAGATTTTTCAAAATGTTTTTAAATCTATTTTCAAAATGTTTTAGCTTTCAAAATCATGTTTTCAAAAATATTTTCAAACTTTGTTTTAGCCTTGAAATATTCCTCTATTCTGATTTTAAAAACTTCTATTTTTAAAACATCAAAACTTATTCTGATTTTAAATATTACTTATATAATTGACGGTCTATATCAATTATATATATATATATATATATTTAAAATAATGTTTTATATTCATTCTCTATCTCAAAATATTGTTTAAACACTTTACTTTGCTTTAGAGAAGTTTCAACTTTTTTTAAATTCAATTGTCTTTACAAAACAACATCTTTATAATTTTGAACTAAGGGATGTCGACATAAGGGGATACCCCATGTCGACATGGTGATAGATGGATTCAAAAATCAATTTTCAAAAGTAGTGTCTATTCGTTCGAAAACCTTTCGCCAGTGGTTATGACTGTTGTGCATCTATATAAAGGCTTCCAAAACGAATTTTTTTAACTACTACTTTCTTATTTTCTTCACTCTTTCTTCTCCACCATTCCATATCCATAAAACTTCATATTTTCAAAATCATGCCATCATTCTGCCAAATTCTCACTAGGAAATCATTTAGATACTCTCTCTATTTGATTCTCCATCATTCTACAAAAGATCAAAGTTCTATTCAGAATTATAGGATTAATTTGTATTCAAAAAGTCCATAGAGTCTATCCATTCAAAAGGATTGTTATTAAGAAGTATTAGGGTGATCTTGTGTCCCGTAAATCAAGAGAGTTTACCCCAGACTCGGAGATAGGAGGGTTCCTCAAGGCCTTAGAAATTGGGGGTTGTAATTTGGATATTGGCTTATAAAAATCTGTACAAGGATATTGCCTTGGTACAGGACTGGATGTAGGAGGATTCCGAACCAGTATAAAATCCGGTGTGTTCTTTCCTTTTACTTGCTTTACTTTACTATTTGCATTTGTTATATGTTCTGTGATCATTCTGTGTTAGAATTCTGTTTAGATTTGTGTTGAAAGTTTTAATTTAGTCATATAGTTCATATATTCTTTAAAACACTATTCACCCCCCCTCTGGTGTTATTTCTGCCTTAAGATCCTTAATCCGCATCCCTAACAATTGGTATCAGAGCATTGGTTTTCATAATCTGAAACTTGAAAAATATAAAAATGGCATTTTTGGAAAATTGTGTTAAAACTGTTTTGAGTCTATGCATTTAATCAAAGTATCATAAGTCTGCATATAATTATTCTGAAAAATCAAGTTATCTACCGAATTGGTGTGTTATGCAGGGACAGACATGTTATATGGCTTTTGACGAATCAACACCCAATGGACAAACTGTGCAAATTGAGAAAGATAAATGGATACTTGATAGTGGCTGTTCGAGGCACATGACTGGAAATCCCGAGATACTCAAGGACATTACTTATCAAGATGGTGGATTAGTCAATTTTGGTGACAACTCTAAAGGATATGTGGTTGGCGTCGGCAATGTCGGTAACTCTAAAACTTTACTTATTTCTGATGTTTTATTAGTTAGGAACTTAAAACATAATCTGCTTGGTATAAGTCAACTTTGTGATAAAGGTTTTAAAATTAAATTTGGAAAAGATAAATGTCACATTGAAGATGATAAGTCTAATATAATTTTTGAAGGTATTAGGAAGAAAAATATTTATATCCTTAGTATGAAAATTTCAAATGATAATCTATGTCTTTTGGCTAATACAAGTGACCCTTGGATTTGGCATAAAAGATTTGGCCATTTGAATTTCAAATTATTATCTAGGATATCAAAACTTGACTTAGTTAGAGGTCTACCCAAGTTAAACTTTAAAGTAGATAGTATTTGTGATGCTTGTCAATTAGGAAAACTTAAGAAAAGTTCATTTAAATTAAAAGATGTTATTTCTACCTCTAGTCCTCTAGAATTACTTCATTTAGATTTATTTGGTCCATCTCAAGTTCAATCAATTAACCATAGTAAATATGTTTTTGTTATAGTAGATGATTATTCAAGATATACTTGGACAATCTTTTTAAAACATAAAAGTGATGCTTTTGAAATATTTAAAAACTTTTCTAAAAGAATTCAAAAACAACATTCTTTCAAAACTAAAACTATTCAAAGTGATCACGGTGGTGAATTTGAAAATGAAAATTTTGAGAATTTCTGTACTTAAAAGGGAATTACTCACAACTTTTCATTTCCAAGAACTCTACAACAAAACGGAGTAGTAGAACGTAAGAATAGAATGATTCAAGAGTGTGCTCGTACGATGGTTTCTGATAGTAATTTACCTAAACATTTTTGGGCTGAAGCAGTTGCTACAGCTTGTTATATATTAAATAGAATTTTAATTAGACCATTAATAAATAAAACTCCATATGAATTACTTTATAATAAGAAACCTATAGTTGCTTATTTTAAAGTCTTTGGGAGTAAATGTTTTATACTTAATACAAAAGATAATTTAGATAAATTTGAACCAAAAGCTGATAAAGGATTCTTTATTGGTTATTCTAATAGAAGCAAAGCATTTAGAGTTTTTAATTTAAAAACTAATACTATTGAAGAAACTATGCATGTATCTTTTGATGAAAATCTTAAAGATATTGTACAAATAGATGATGAAGAAGATTTTATAAATTTAAATCAATCTAATGAAACTATTAGTGAAATAAATCAACCTAATAAGAGATTTAAAATATCAAAAGATCCTCCTATAGAAAATGATTTAGGAAATATTGAATCTGTAGTAAGAACTAGAAATCAATTAAGTAGTATGAGTAATGTAGCCTTTATATCAACAATTGAACCTAAAAATCCAAAGGAAGCATCGTCTGATGATTCATGGATTCTTGCTATGCAAGAAGAATTGAATCAATTTACCAGAAATGATGTATGGGAACTTGTTCCTAAACCTGAGGATAAAAGTATAATTGTAACTAAATGGGTTTATAAAAATAAAATGAATGAACTCGGTGAGGTCGTAAGAAATAAAGCTCGTTTAGTCACGCAAGGTTATTGTCAAGAAGAAGGAATTGACTATGATGAAACCTTTTCCCCGTAGCAAGATTAGAAGCTATAAGAATTCTACTTGCTTTCGCTAATTATAATAATTTCAAATTATATCAAATGGATGTTAAAAGTGCTTTTCTAAATGGTTTTGTAAAAGAAGATGTTTATGTTGAACAACCTCCACTTTTTGAAGATAATAAATTTCCAAACCATGTATACAAGTTAAAGAAAGCTCTGTATGGTCTAAAGCAAGCTCCTAGAGCCTGGTATGAAAGACTAAGATCTTATTTACTTCAATCTGGTTTTGAAATTGGTAAAGTAGATACAACACTTTTTATTAAAAGAAATAATCAAGATATTCAACTGGTTCAAATATATGTAGATGATATAATCTTTGGATCAACTAATAACATAATGAATAAAGAATTTTCAGATATAATGACTAAAGAATTTGAAATGAGTCACATGGGAGAATTAAGTTTCTTCTTAGGGCTTCAAATTAAACAACTAGAAAATGGAATCTTCATAAGTCAAGAAAAATATGCTAAAGACTTAATCAATAAATTTAGTTTAAGCACCTCTAGTGGGAAACCAACTCCAATGTCAACAAATGTAGGTTTAAGTAAAGAAGATAAATCAAAAGATATTGATCAAACTTTATATAGGGGAATGATTGGTTCGCTACTCTATATAACAGCGAGTCGTCCTAATATTATGCATAGTGTTTGTCTCTGTGCAAGATACCAATCACAACCTAAAGAAACTCACTTAAAAGCTGTTAAAAGAATTTTAAGATATGTAAAATACACTTTAGATTATGGTTTATTTTATTCTAAAAATAACACTTTTGATTTAATATCATATTGTGATGCTGATTATGCTGGTTGTAAATCAGACCGAAAGAGTACAAGTGGAACTTGTCACTTTCTAGGACATTCACTGGTTTCCTGGTTCAGCAAGAAACAAAACACTGTTTCCTTGTCAACAACTGAAGCAGAGTATATATCTGCTGCTCTGGCCTGTTCACAAGTCATATATATGCAACAAACTTTAAAAGATTTTGGAATTAACATAAGTAAATCACCAACATATTGTGATAATACTAGTGCAATAAATCTATCTAAAAATCCAACTCATCATGCTAGAACTAAACATATTGATATAAGGCATCATTTTCTTAGAGAAAATATAACTAAAGAAATAATAACTCTAGGTTATATAAATACTGAAAAAAAAAATTGCTGATATATTAACTAACCCATTAACCGAACAGAATTTTACTAAATTTAGAAGAGAATTAGGTATTTGTTCAAAATATGAAATATAATATAATAATCAATAAAAATTCAAAATAAAAATTACAATTTTTTTGAAGAACATGTCGACATGCCCCATCTCATGATGTCGACGTACCCAACAAAAATTTGAAAATTGAATTTCCCTCAAAAGTTAGTTATTTGGTTATTTATCTATTTATTTCGTTTTCTCTCCTCTTTCTTCACTATATTCTCTGTAAATAACTTCTGAAACAATAAAATAATGGCCTCCTCTTCTACTAATGAACCCACTTCATCCACATCTCCTCATTCTGGTCCATTTCAACGAACTACGCACGCTCCAGTGATCAAATTGCAAGAGAAGATGAAAGATATCCTTCAATTGATGACTGAAATTCAAGTAAGTCAACTTAGGATGGCTAGAGAATAACAAAGGCAAGGGAATATTATTAGGAACGTACGAAAATTCCTTATGGATAACCGTACAAATCCTATTAATATTGAAGACTCTTCACAAGCCATGTAATCCGAGGAAGAAGAACCTATGGAAGAACCACAAGAAGACCAAGAGGAAGATCAACCTTTACCTCAACCCGAAGTCCCTATGAATATGGACGAGAGCGTTATTTGCGTTGGTGAGATCCTTGTTGATACTAATGGAAACATAATTGAACAACGTGGAAACTTTTGTCTCCACTACCCCAATTGTTCGATTCATAAGTCTCCTATAGTTAAGGATCGCCATTAAAGCGTACTTTCATTTTATTCTTTGTTTTAAATTGTTTTGTTTGTTCGTGTTTATGTATGTTCTTATATATGTTGTAATAACTAAAATGTGTTCACTTATACTCATTGTTTCATGCTTGTTCTATACATATTATTTGTTCATACTAATCATTCTTGAATTCTTAAGTAGTTAATAGTTTATGTTGATGACAAAGGGGGAGAAAGTTATAAAAATATATGTGCTTGGTGTAAGGGGGAGTCATGAAGTAAGGGGGAGTTGTAGTTTTAAGAAGAAGTCACCGAGTAAGGGGGAGTTATGGAGAGTTATGGTATGGTAAGAATATTTTATAAATAAAGGTTGTCATCATAAAAAAGGGGGAGATTGTTAGGAACTGAGTTGAAGATGTTTTGATGACAACAACCTTTATAGTTATTATACTTTACTTTATAAAATATATACTAACATTTCCATATATATATATATATACACACACACACACACGAAGTATATGCAGGTATCATCGAAGACTGATCAGTATAAAGACTCAAGCATCAAGATGAAGATTAAAGATTCAAGATTCAAGACTCTAGAGAATCATGATTTCAAGATATCAAGATAAGTGTCTAGTATTTTGTTAAAACTTCATAATAGCACTCTCATCTTTCTTCTAATTTTCTTTTGGGATGGAACCCAATTTCTATCGAAACCAGTGGCTTACAAACCCACGACAAGTAGCTTACAAACCTACGACAAGTGGCTTACAAACCCACGAAAATAAAAATCATTTAAACTACTTTGTACAGTTCTCGAGTCCTATGGAGGAGCTCTGTAGGAAGGTTCCTGCAATTTCAGTTTGAATAGATTTTTCAAAATGATTTTAAATCTGTTTTCAAAATGTTTTAGCTTTCAAAATCATGTTTTCAAAAATATTTTCAAACTTTGTTTTAGCCTTGAAATATTCCTCTATTCTGATTTTAAAAACTTCTATTTTTAAAACATCAAAACTTATTCTGATTTTAAATATTACTTATATAATTGACGGTCTATATCAATTATATATATATATTTAAAATAATGTTTTATATTCATTCTCTATCTCAAAATATTGTTTAAACACTTTACTTTGCTTTAGAGAAGTTTCAACTTGTTTTAAATTCAATTGTCTTTACAAAACAACATCTCTATAATTTTGAACTAAGGGATGTCGACATAAGGGGATACCCCATGTCGACATGGTGACAGTTGGATTCAAAATTCAATTTTCAAAAGAAGTGTCCATTCGTTCGAAAACCTTTCGCTGGTGGTTATGACTATTGTGCATCTATATAAAGGCTTCCAAAACGAATTTTTTTAACAACTACTTTCTTATTTTCTTCACTCTTTCTTCTCCACCATTCCATATCCATAAAACTTCATATTTTCAAGATCGTGCCATCATTCTGCCAAATTCTCAGTAGGAAATCATTTAGATACTCTCTCTATTTGATTCTTCATCATTATACTAAAGATCAAAGTGCTATTCAGAGTTATAGGATTAATTTGTATTCAAAAAGTCCATAGAGTCTATCCATTCAAAAGGATTTTTATTAAGAAGTATTAGGGTGATCTTATGTCCCGTAAATCAAGAGAGTTTACCCCAGACTCGGAGATAGGAGGGTTCCTCAAGGCCTTAGAAATTGAGGGTTGTAATTTGGATATTGGCTTATAAAAATCTGTATAAGGATATTGCCTTGGTACAGGACTGGATGTAGGAGGATTCCAAACCAGTATAAAATCCGGTGTGTTGTTTCCTTTTACTTGCTTTACTTTACTATTTGCATTTGTTATATGTTCTGTGATCTTTCCGTGTTAGAATTCTGTTTAGATTTGTGTTGAAAGTTTTAATTTAGTCATATAGTTCATACATTCTTTAAAACACTATTCACCCTCCCTCTAGTGTTATTTCTGCCTTAAGATCCTTAATCCGCATCCCTAACACAGTTGTGGGGCTAAGAGATGGGTATTGTTCGAGCTAATCGACTACTGGAGTTTCAATGTTAGAGGTCTTAGTTTTGAAAAGGGAAGGATGGATTAATTGGTAGGCAATGATTGGAAGAGAAAAGGTCGTTTGGCTTGTGAGAGAAGAACGAAAGTAAGAAGAGGATAAAAGAGTAGAGGGCGAGGGATTTTATATGATGAGCGGGGAAGACGAATAGGCCTTTAACCGGTAGAACCGGTCAACTCGACTAAGTAGGTCAAAGAAGGAGAGCATGTTCAAACGAACACATGGTTCGATATCAATATGCGGAGCCGCACTTTGCCTTGCAATAACAATGGACCAATGAAGGTGCACATATACTTGTATACGTACACGCATGTTTACATATTCGTACGATGTTCCCAAAGTTCTCCATTATCCAGTCTTACAAAAATTCGATTCACCCAGCTTTTGAAAAATTAAAAACGGGGATTAGATGTATTCCATACTGGATGGTTACCGCTCCGAATGAGTTAACACCTGAGAGTGAAGACTGACTACAAATTCAAAGCGCATCACGTTGGTTCACGTAATGCACTTTAGGGGGTAAATGTTACTCGGTTGCTTGGCATGGCTACATGATGACAGTCCCAGAGGTTCTTGATTTAGTTGGAACCACACTCAGGCCAGTAAGGGGTCAGTGTTGTACGAACCACGCCCAAACTATGTGGGTCAGCCTGTATACATGGCTCGGCCTATGGGCATGGTTTGGCCGACGGAAGAGAGGTGTGTGTTGCACGATCTTATGAAATAGTGTATGCCGCTCGGCCAAAGAGAGATTTTAGGAACAACGTATATATATCTCTTAGCTTGGGGAAGAAGTACTTTGCTCGGTCCTTGAGAGAGGTCCATCGCTCGACCAAGATAGGAATAGCGAAGTGACTCGGCTAAGACAGGTTCGGCCTCAGTCGCTCAGTATAGGTGAGGCTAATTTTGGTGTTTTGGCTGGTTGTGGACCGGCCTTAGAAGAACTGCAGCACATGCCGCTTGGTCAAGATAGTTCGGTGTGCATCGAACGGTCAAAAGGGTTTGGGACTGATACACTTCCTTGCTTCGGATCGTACTGCCGCCTCCTTCGAGCCCTTTCACAACTTACTTCATGTAAATGGCGAGACTCCCACTGGACCGGTCGAGGAGGCTCGGCAATCGCCGTTCGGCATGCTTGGCTCGGTGCACAGAAGTCACTTATTATGGGCCGAGATACCTTGTTCCTAGGCCCATGAGGGAAGTCCAGCCTGTCTTCGGCTATAAATAGAGGGGCAAGAGTACAGTGAAGAGGGACCTTTTTTGAGAAAACTGAGGAGACTCTGCCATTTTCAAGACTCGTTCCTTTTCAGTTAGAACTTGTATTCAAGTTGTTGGCGTACGGATTGTATCTGTATTCAATTATTTGAAAAATCGATAAAGAAAAAACTCAAAGTGGATGTAGATAGTTACGCCGAACCACTATAAATCTGGTGTTCTAGTTTTTGTATTTAATTCTGCATATATTCCTCTATTTTAATTTTCTGTCTTCATTAACCTCTCTACAAAAATCCTTCTTTGGATGTTAGTGACCAATTTTGGTGCTGACACATGTTTCCTCTGCACTTTGATTGAAAATAAAACTATTTGACATTTCTATCAAAATACTTATCCAATCTTGATGCTTATAAAATGATATATTCATATCATTTCTTGGATCATATCCAAAGACTCACAAACCCAATATTGCTCCCACTAACTTCGAGGCATTTTTGGTTAATATGTATAAACGGCTTACTCTAAATCATTATTTAGAATTTTTTGTTTCAATACATAAGTACCAAACACTAAGTCTTATCATGCGATAATTTTGTGAGTAAATCTGAATTAACTTGAGCATGTTGGATACCGAATCTGTTACGCTAATTTCAATAATTGAATTTGCGATATTATTGTTATCAACATTGATCATTTAATTTCAACCACATTAGCCTTTCCAATAAAGACACAAGCTTGGCCCATGGATCACATCTCTTTGGTTACGATCACCAAAATCATATTTTGATAGTGTACTTGAAATTCTTTTAGACTTGCGCATCATACCATAAAGAGTCAACAATCTTAATGGTTTAATTGAACAACTGAGGGTAATGTATATTATCAACATTAATAAAAACTCATAGTTTCTCTTCGATGTACGAGAATACTTATTAGACATTCTAATGCCATGTATTCATTTAGGTTAGTTAATTTCACTTCATCTCATATGATCTGTTCTATCTATGGATCAGATCCAATTTCATTTAACTATTAAAAATTTCTCAAAGAAATTTCTTCACAATGAAGTTGATATATCTTGAAACAACAATTGTTGCTTAGTGCAAATAGAATAGGTATTCATAAACGCTTTATGAACCTTTTTATTTATTAAACTGATTTTAGTTTACAGAAATTATGTTTAAAACATAAATATGTCATTTGATGATAGACCTTTCCAAAGAATTTTTGGAGATTCATACAAGATCCTTCATGAACAATTATTACATGCAATCTTTCGACTCACACAACCTGCCAACTCCTTGGCCTAGGATATGTTAGGATTTCTTACAAATCCTTATCTCGTATGATTTTGTAAACCATTGTTTAGATGAAATGATACCAACCTTGTGTACTAATCTTAATTACATGACCTTATAGAAAGAAACTAACTCAACTTCACTAACAATTAATCGTAAATTGTCCAACAATGTTTGATTACTCCTTATCGATACATCATTATGTATCACATGGAGGAGTGACTTTTGATATTGAATCTATGTTCATTTTTTGGTACATTTGGAACTTTTTCTAATATACTCACTTATTCAATCAAATCAAATCATTTTATTCTATTTCATGTTATTTTATTTACTTTCTTTCATATTCTATGATTTTATCATAAACTTACTACATGTGTATCAAATACACATGTTCATGTTGGCAATAAATCATCGATGAATTTAACAAAGTGTGTGGAACCCTTTTGGTATTAATAGACTTGTGATTGCAAACATCAATACACATTAATTCAAAGAGTTCATCAACTCTTATAATGCTCCCACTGAATGGGTGCATAGCCATTAATTATTTGAGATATAATTAACCCGTATCATATGATTAAAATCATATAGTAAAATTATTTCTCAAAACTATTGCTTAGTCTATAATTCCAAAATAACTATAAATAATATTAGATACATATGTATTTCTGTTGCATCACTTTTACTATGAAAACAAATTCCATAATATAGTTCTATTTCATAATGAATATTCAAAATACTCATATTGAAATATATTTATATCTATTTTTCAGTCAATACAAAAAATAAACATTATTTCACAAATAATGTTCGGTACATTTTACGAAAATAATTTTCGTAATTTGATGAAATCATTAGGTGCTATATGGCATGCTTCCACTATTTCCTCCATTACTATAATAGCGTACTAAATTTAGATGTCCACCATTCACTTAATACTGTTAATTAGTTTACTTATTTTATATGCTGTAATTAGTTTATAGTGGAGAGTTCTTTGATCAAATATCTTAAACACAAAGAAATAAATGTTATAGAAAACAATTTTCTATATGAAAATACATTTCAGAATAAAAATCATATTTCATATTCCAATATTAAGTATCAATTATTAATACAATTCTTGCTTCCAATGTTTCTCTATGAAGCAGAAGTGACTATTCATTCTCTTCATCCAACTTTACCTCAAATTACATCTATTCTTATACATTCGTTTTTCTTTCAAATGGTTAAATTTTTCAAAAGAAAACCTTACTACAATATCATAATAAACCCTTTACAAAAGCGCATTCGATTATTCTTAACATTAAAGACATCAAATATGTTGCACTTTATGTAAATCGATAAAGATGACATTTCAACGATCGAGTTCTTAGATGCATCTCGTAGTTTATGGTCTTATGTTACATTAACACAATATGATCCTTTTGAAATCATTCAAGTTGAATACATGATCTTAAAATACTGTTTATTGGCTTACTTCGAATGAATTAACTTCATTGAAATATCGTACCCCACAAACTATGACTGTTCACCATATAACATTTATATGTTAAAGTACATGGATCGAATATCCATAGTCTTGAATTGCATTTAGAGTTCAAAAACTCGTAAAATGCAATACACGGTCTAAAACAAATAAACATATAAGTTACCAACTTACAAATGTATTAAGTAGTTGAAATTAGGCACTTGCACGGGTATAGAAACATTATATAACATGCAATTAGAATTATTAGTAACTATATATTATATTTCTATTTGTCAACTTTCAATTCATTTTGTTTATATATGTTAATTGACAAACATTTTATCATATTAAATGCATAAATTTATCATTGTAGATAATTATAACATTATATAACATATGTTCTTACAATATTAGAAATGTTAAATGCTACCATTTCATTTTTCTAATAAGGCTCACACTATTCTTTTATGTTTCTCCAAACCCTGTGATGAAACATAGAAGTCTTACAACTTCACTAGTTAGTGTTAGGACTCGTTTGTTTTGGTATTCTAACCTTGAATTTGCTCAACAAATCATAGCCCCACAAACGATGGATAACTTTATCGGCTGTATCACATACAACTCCTAACTCATTTTTCCTTGTTCAAATCTTATTTCGACCTTGAGTTTGCTCAACAAATCGAAAGAGATTATTCACTCGTATCTTCCATATCATGATGGCCTAAGTATAGTATATATACCTTGAGTTTGGTCAATAAATACATATAGTTATGTTACCTCATAAGTTTAATATATTAATAACACTATGCATAACGTCCCTATCTTGAGTTTGCTCAACAACTAAGGAGTATGTAAGCAATTTATTAACATATATATATATATATATATATATATATATATATATATGCTAGAGGACAACATTATATTAAAGATTCATGATCTTCAATATAATATATTGAGTGATATTGACTCATATAATAATATATTTCTTGTGAGATACCCCAGCGATTCAATTGTCAAACACATCAGAAATCACGGTATATGTACGTTTACATATATACTTATTTCTCAATTTCATTTGGGTTTCTTTAATGTACCACATTTAGTTTATACACATATCATATAAGTTTTATTGTTATATAACTTTCATATTTCATATTACTTAAATGATAGTCTTACGTATAATATATGAGTAATTAAATCTTATCTAATTAATTATAATCAATTAGCTCTTTAATTAATTTTAAATTAGTATTCCAATATAACTTTTATATTGGACATATCTACTATAACATTTATAGTGTATACCACAACCTTTATAGTGTAACACACATATATCATATATATGTATATTTTACTTAATTAATTAACCTTTAATTAATTTATTCAATTAAATTTTTTATATTAAAATTTATCAATTTTAAAATTTATCTTGTACACATATGTATACTTATGTTATCTTAAACATTTTAAAATAATATAACATATATCAACATATATAATATATGCATATGCATTAATTAATTAACATATTTAATTAATTTATTTTATTAATCTTATTAATAAATTTAAAATTTGAAATTATTATATAAATATTTTCAAACATTTTGAAAATATCATTATCCTTTCAAGCATTTTGAATACTTATGGAGTATTATAATTTTTATAATAAACATGTTTTGTTTTAAATTTAACTATTAAATTTAAAATCTTTAACATTAATTTTCAAAACAATTTCGAAAATTAGCCCAAGGCCCAAATTAAGTTGGGTTTTTTCTATTAGGAGCAACCTTTAGGCTCACTTTACCTTTCGGGCCAGACCGGTAACCAAGTAGGACAGGGTACTTGATTACCCAGTTCCAATCCTAGACATTACCTTCCTAGACACTGTACTAAGTGGGCAAGCTTAATTAGTTAGCCCTAATATGACTAATTTAGACTGCATATGTTATTAGGCTCCGATACCATTATTGGAACTGGACCAGCCCGCAGCAGAAGTTATGGGTGAATTTCAATTTTTTTACCCTGTTGGATCTTTAATGGGCCTATGAAGTCTAACTGAATTAGAACGTTTCTAATTTTCATTTAAATAAAATCATTTATTTTATTTCAATTCAAATGTATTAAGATATGAAATTAATTTTATTTGATTTAGTTTATACATAAATGTATCATATATATATCTGTGTGTGTGAGTGCATTTGTAACATAATAATCCGTGAAAGGTATAATATGCCTATAGGTAGATGTTCGGATTTACATCGCAACATGCATATCAGCTCATTTTGTATGTCATGTATGTTGTCCAAATATGTGCATGTATATGTGTTACAATATATATATATATATAATATACACATATGTATGTATAAATATGTTATATATAATATATGAACATAAAACATTTATATATAGATAAATATATATAAAAAGAGAGAACAATTATTAAAAATTATTTATAATTCAAAATTAACTTAGTTTTGCAAACATAATAATTTTAGTATTTTAATTTGTATATAATATGAATAAAATAATATTTTCATCCATAAATAATTAACATAAAATAATCTATTGATGAAAATTCAAATTTTAGAATTTTCAAAATCGAAAATCATAAAATAGCGCTTAGAAAAAATATGGAGTTTTTCAAAGCTGAAATATTATTTTTAAAAATAGATACATTGATTTCGGCAATAGTTATTTAATATAAAATAATATATTATTAAAAATTCAAAATTCAAAATTTCAGAAATTCTAGGATCATGAATGAAGGTTACAAAATTTTTTGAAGAATTTTTCAATTAAATTATTATTTTTAATAAATCATAGACATTTTTCTCGAAATAATATTAGTTATTAAAAATAACAAACTTTATTGAAAAATTCCTAATTTTTTTCCATATGTTTCTGAAATGATATAATATTTAAAAAAATACAAAATTGGATTTTTAGTGTAATAATTATTTTATATATAATAAATAATTCAAAAATTCAATAAAGGTTGGGTAACTCTCTTCAAGAGATAAACAATGCCCTGGTTAAGTTCTTCTCTTACCTACTTGGTAGCTCTGAGAACTTTGAACCTGGCCTACATCCTATAGACAACATTGACCTCCCTACCATAAATCTAGACCAAGCTGATTAACTGATATCCCTATTAACTGATGATGAAATAAAAGTGCTCTCTTCAGTATGAATAAGAACTCGAGTGGAGGCCCGGATGTATTTAATGTGAATTTCTTCACCCACAACTAGGAAGTCATAAGATCTGATTTTTGCCTTGCTGTCCAAAATTTCTTCTATAAATTCAAGCTGCTTAGTGAAGCTAACATTACCAACCTTGTCCTCATACCCAAAAATCTCCCTCCTACCAATGTTTCCTCGTTTAGACCCATATCTTGTTGCAACGTGATATACAAATGCATTGCCAAGATCATCGCTACAAGACTTCAATCTGTCTTGCCTGACCTTGTTTCAATTAATCAGACAGCTTTTCTACCAAATAGAAACATCCTAAATAACATGATGTTAGCACATGAGCTACTCAAGGGATACGGTCGAGCACAAGCTACTCCAAATGCAACGATGAAGCTCGATTTAACTAAGGCTTATGACAGTGTTCAATGGTCTACAATTGTGAGAGTCATGGCTCTGATGGGATTCCTGAAGCCATTCGTTGCCTGGATTTAAATTTGCATCTCATCTCCTACATTCTCGCTTAAGTACAATGTTAAAGTGACTGGGTATTTTAAAAGCAAACAAGGTATACGCCAAGGAGATCCACTTTCATCCTACTTATTCCTCTTAGTTATGGAGATTCTGACATGCATGCTCAATGCCAGATATTGCAGCAAAGAGATAAAATACCATCCTTGATGTAAACAAACAAAGATCACCTCCCTTCTCTTTGCTGATGGCATTATGATCTTCACCTCCCCAACAGTGAGTCCATTTCCAATATAAAAAGAACCCTTGACTCTTTTTACACTTGCAATGGACTCAAGCTAAACCTCTCTAAATCCTCCATCTTGTTTGATGGAATTTTTCGTACCAAATCTGTTGAGCTGACTGCTTCCTCTAGATTACAACCCATGCAGGGTGATATAAATTACCTGGGCCTCCCCCTTTGCTCTTCTAGGGTCACAATTGCCAACTGCCTACCTCTCTTCAACAAGATAACAAG
This sequence comes from Allium cepa, assembly GCA_030765085.1. Taxonomy (NCBI): domain Eukaryota; kingdom Viridiplantae; phylum Streptophyta; class Magnoliopsida; order Asparagales; family Amaryllidaceae; genus Allium; species Allium cepa. Next base: position 440,537,807 of record CM060943.1, read on the forward strand.
TGTGCTGGATAATTGGGCCAATCGTTTTCTCTTTCAAGCAGGCAGGCTTGTCTTGATTAAATCAGTGAGCTTCACCTTAATGGTATACTAGGCTAGAACGTTTCTTATGCCCAAAAGGCTACTTCGAATGGTCAGACGTGCGATGCTATGGTTCTTATGGACTGGTAGCATTCACAATAGGAAACCTATACCATGCTCCTTTGAATCCACTGAAAAACCTCTGTCTAAAGGAGGGTTGGGAATCCTAAGCATAGAGAGATGGAACATTGCTGCTATCAGTCATCATTTTGATTCTTTACTGACTAATAAAAGGAGCCTTTGGGTACAATGGACTATCACTCACAATATAGGAAAGAAGAGTTGCTGGACAATGGAAGCCCCTCCGGATGCAGTTGGATTTAGAGAAAGATCCTATCGTTGAGAAACACTTTCCTGCCTTATCTCAAGTATTCTCTCTCTCATTAAAGCAATAAACAGTTCTGGAATGATCCATGGCTTAGTGATGGACTTATTCTATCAGTAGTTTCATCTCAATAGCAAAAAATTCAATTTGGAATAAATATGAATGCCAATGCAATATACTTCATCGTTGCTAATAATTTTACCCTACCTTATACTAGCAACCATAATTTGAGAGAATTCTAAGCTGGTTTGAGCAACTATCACAACACTTCCCCTGACATTGATAAGCTCCTATGGGATGGCAAGCCCCACTCAATAAGGCATGTTTACCATATAATATCCAAAAAACAACGTATGCCAAAGTATCCATGGCACAAGATAGTCTGGAATAATCAGTCCACTTCCGCAGACAACCTTATGCTATGGAGAGTTTTAAATAATGCAATCATTACTAAAGACAAGATGCTTGGGTTTGTGATGATAACTGATCACTTGTTTGTGTTCTGCAACAGTGATATGGAGAGTGTTAAGCATTTACTTTTTGAATGCAGTTATCTGCATCACATATGATGGAGGTTGATGGTCAGTCTAGGTAGGAAGGGTGTGCCTTTACATTCTTCAATTGAATGGGACTTGATTCTTAAGTCCACAAGAAGGAAAGATGAAGTGGGTGCTTTGCTTTTCTTTTGCCTAAGAAATATATTCAACTAATTTGGAGGGAGAGAAATCAAAGAAGTTTCAAAATGTTGTGCGAACCCATCTTCAGTTGTGGAATGTGCCGAAGAATAACATCATGAATGATTTACGGGCACGTAACTCCAAACCGTTCTCTCTGTTACGAGAATGGTAATGTCAGATTGCCACTTTGGGTGCTTCGGGGAGTACTACGGGTTTTTCCATCTGGTTCTTCGAGTCGATGAAGCTGTCTACCGTGCAATTTCTTAGCTTCAAGTTGCATGGGACTTTACCTGAGTCGTGCTTGTGGTCTGCACCTTGTCATCTATTTTATAGTTTTCTTTACTGTTATCTGTTTTTGTTTTGTTTCTTTGTCCCTCTCCTTTGTTCCTCTTTTGTCTTCTCCTGCTCAAAGAATGTTTTGAGTGGTTTTTCTTTTCCTTTGCAATAAAATCTGGTAGGGGACCAGTCAACCTCGTTAGCTTTGCTAAAAAAAATTCAATAAATGTTAATTTAAAAATATGAGTATATATATGATAATTAATCTTCCAATTTGTAAATTTATATTATATATAAACAAGTGTACTAAATTTTTTAAATCATATGTATATATATCTTATATATGCATATATGCTATTATGAGAGAGAAATATACACTAATATATATATATATATATATATATATATGAATTTATTAATAAATATATATATAACAACTATTAATGACAAAGATTGATTTTGTATAGTAAACAACATTTGCCTATACAGAAATCAAATAGTGTAATAAACAAATTATGCACATAATCAAACTGATTTGTGACAACTACATCTACTTACAAAATCTCACCTAACCAAACATATAGTGGCAATATATTTAAATAGATAAGAAATTTCTCATTATAGGATCATAGAATATAATTTAATTACTGTAATATGAATTAAAATACCAATTTATTGATGCCTTTGAATCCACGTTGAAGCAATGACTTTCCTTTCTTTTACCATTCTTCATTCGTCAGATTGCAAGTCCGTAATCATCGACCTCTTACTATCGAATAATATTATTTTAATTTGAAATATATTTGAGAATTTTGAAGTGGATTGAGAGCTTTGTTTTAATCAGTAATGTAAAAGGTAATGGCAGCCAGAAAAAGTTCACCATTATTTTTAGAGATACATACATACATACATACATATACTTGTATTAGAGAGAAACGAGGAAAACCTTTTACCCATTCTCACTTGATCTCAACCTATTATCTCCAAGCTAGTTCCCTATGTTTTAGCCACCCCTAGACCTTCTTAAAACTGAAATTTTGCAGCCCTAATGATGGGCCTTAAACCCATCTAAGCCCAAGCCAAAATACTATGCAATTAAATCTAATCTAATCACTTGTCGATATTGTATATCGATCGATATGTTTATAACTATTATAAATATATATAACATTATTTATTTCTCAAATCATATTCAAATTTTATAATTAATATTTCATAAATATTAATTAATTTAGAACAATTATAAACTAATTAAATCATTCGGTCTTAAGGGAATTCGTCATTTTGGCTATGTAACTCTTGGCTATAAATTTGGTCAGCGATTAACATCGAACTATTCTAATGTTAATGTTCACACGTCACTCAGCAGGTGGTGTGACATTATGGCCAAATTTATCGCGTACTCATTTTCAGTAAAATCCAATTTTAGTTTAATAAGCATTACCCGGGTTGTGACATTTGTTTACACCAATTCTGTTCGTCAAAACTATATCGCTTTGGACTTATGGAATTTGGTAATGGTCAAAATTCCAACCTCATCCACATTCAACTTTATAGTCCAAATACAAAGTCCTTGGTTCAATAACAACAATTATTATTAACCGAAATGCTCTGGCTAGAGGCTTTGACTTTGAGTTGACTTGAGTTGATTGTGATACTTACCGCATATAACTGAGAAGACGAATCCTCTCTTGAATAGTGCTTCACTTCCAATACTTCCACTCGACCTAACTATAGTCACTCGATGGACGCCGTGCCATGATTTGGCTATAATCAAACAAAGATTTTATATTGAAGATCCACAGTATTCTCGAGTCGAGAAAACCGTGTAAATCAGTCACATCAATATTTTCTATTTGACCTTAGTTATATTAATCAACAGAAAACTATCGAGTGAGTCGTTCCATAGTTATCCAATAACTATTAGTATGTAACCCTAGGTGCTCCCAGCAGTCATGACTAATGCACTTCCTAACATTTGAAGAGCGTTACGTACTCTAGTCTCAACATATACATCGATATCCAGTCTCGACGCATCTTGACTAGGAGCATTTAAAATGGTATATTTGTTTCGTTGTGATAAATTACTCACGGTTACAACACTTTGTAACTACTATCACAAAATATATCATTTATGGATTTTTCTATTAAATATACTTTTAATTAAGTTATTAATTAATATAATCACATTATATCAAGTATATAATAGGAAGAAAATACCTTTTATTTCGAACAAGATTGGTCAACGAGTTAGATATATGTAACAAATTACATAATTGCCCTTAGGGCATACCCCTAACTCTACTAGAGTGACGTGCAAGAAAAAGAAGTTGGAAAATGAAATTGATGTCTAGATTAAGTCCGATAATCGAATGAAATGGGTTAATTTGCTTAAAACAAGTAAATTGAAATATGTTTGAATTAAGTAAGATAATTAAATGAAATGGAATAGAAATCGAAGTGGAACTAATGAGTGTTGTAGCAACAATATTGATGATAGAAAATGGGAAGTGTAATTGAATATGATAAGTGAAAAGTTAAACGTAGAGTAAAATGAAGACCTAGGGTCAAACATAAAAGATGTAGAGACAATAAAGAAAATACAAGAAGAATAAATATAAATGGATATAAAATGTGTGTGTGTGTGTGTTTTATATGTATACATATATGTATGTAGCCTCCAACATGCGTTTATGATGAATGTGAATAATTATAAATTATCTATTATAATTATAGAGAATAGATGACTTAAGGTCATTAAACTAGGTTAGGAAGCTAGAAAAAAATACGACCAACAGGACCCATGGAGAGTATACGCTTGTATATAAATGAAGGGATACCCTCTAGTCTGTGGGTGCTTGGAAAGGAACCTTCGTAATTACAGGCAATGGGCAGACCTTTTACGGATGGCGAGACTGTACCGGCACTAGTAGTCCGCTTCAATTTTTTTAAAGGAGGGTATTACCTAGATTCCTCTAAACAATCTAAATAGACGATGGTTGGGATCAGACTTATGCTATAGGGTATGCAAAGGCTGGCGTGCGTAGGTACCAAAACAAAAGGTGGGAGTTGCATATTTAGCGAACTCAACATTGGTCCCTTGCGATCAACGAGAAGGACATGGTTACATCTAACTGATATTTTTCGCCTAATAGGATTGATTTATTTGGGTATGGACTGCCATAGTTGGTTGTTAGTCTGTTCGATAAGGCAAGGCTAGTTAACCCATATTAGGGATTCCTTCAAAAATACGGATGAGGTGGAAGTGCATGGGGTCGGAAATCCATGATATATGAAGCAAACACAGGTGAAATTTACCTTATGGAATAGAGGCCGTCGGTGTGAACTGTGGAATTTATCGAGTTTGATGATCATGATGCAACGAGGTGATGAATTCTTACGAGGTGTTGAGCGATAGAATTTAGATCCATCAGTAGACGATGGGATATATATACTTACACACGCACACGCCGTATATGGGAACGGCTCATACATAGCGATGGAGTCGTAGCAACTAATGATAAATCTAACATAACAAGAAATGGTGAATACTCGGTATAAGCTATGTATAATTTAGCAGTCACCAGAACATTGTTTTGACCCTCTTATCGTTATAACCCATGGGATTTAGAAGGCCAGGTACTGGTATTGTTTGAAGTGATGGTCTAGCTGAGGCATTTAACATATTAGGTATCAATTCGGGGTCAATGATTATTATGATATGTTATATTTACTTATTTCTGCTATGAGTTACTACCATTAGTGCTTTGATATAGCTTCTCTTTTGCAGAATATCAAACCAATTATTCATATTTTAGTGCATTTGGGTTTAGTAAAAATTTGGGCCTACTGGAGTACAGGTTGTTACGTTTGACATTAGAGCTTAAGTTGGTAGATTCCTGGAAAAAATTAAAAAACGTTGAGCGAAAGTTTTTGTATTTTTCCTATAAATATAACATACGTTAGACCCTATACAATAGTTACATATGGAAATGCATGAGGTTAGATGGTATATGAATCTCTAGTCGGGCCTGCCCAATGATTGTAGTTTCGCATATGATAGCTGATTGATGATGTACAATAGGTTCAGATAATGGAGATGTGACGACCCGAATTTTTTTGGATGTTTGAAACCGGAATATTTAAATAATTTTTAACTTGAATTCAAATATCACTATTTATTTGATAATTAAATTATTAAATTAAATAATTTGTAGTTGGGGAAAATGTTGAATCTGGAGTTTTAAGCCTATTAAAAGTAATTTGAAGGCTTATAAAATTTATATTGATAATACAGAAGATAGTACAAGTGTTAAAATTGAATCTAACTATGATTTGTTCAGTTTTGAAATTATATCGTTTAATTTGATGTTGAAAAATAACCTTCCGAGGCACAGTCTCGGAATTCGACGAAACAAGTTCCATTGGATCCGTAATATTGTATTACTATAGATTTTCAATTTTCGTAGCATTTGGAGATGTTGTGTGAGCGTACGATACATAAACGCGCTGAAATTTATATCGAAAATTCAATGTTTTAACTGCTTCAAAAAGCTATCTTCTTCATACGATCGAATTTGGACTCGGAACCTTTTCCATTGCGTTCGGAATAGGGGCATAACATTTTAAACGTCTAGCGGCATGTCATGATAGGAGACCAAAATTCTAAGTTTTTAGAACGAGATATTTTGAAAATTAAATAAAACTTTATTTATTCAAATCAAAGTCAAATTAAAATCAGGTCAAGCCGTAATATGTCTCGTTCCCTTCTCAAGCACGCTTCCCCTCTTTGATATTTATAGCCGAACCCTTCTCCTTTTCAAGTCAGAATCTAGTAAAGGAAAAAAATGGCCGAACATTCAAATAGAAATCGAGGCGGAGTTTTTTAAAAAAAATCATGCTAAATTCATTCGTAATCGAAATCAAGGAAAGGGAAATCGTGATGGAGATGGCGGCCGTGGTTGAAGTGTGGATCTCGTGCTCGAGGCAAAGGGGCGTTGGTTCGATTTTTAGGGTTCAGCGATTAGGCGAAGCCGCATGGTGGCGTTTGGATGTTCGTGAGGCCGGCAGTGGCGATGAGGTGAAGGACGAAGGCTCGAAGTTGGGATGGGAGGATCGGTGTCGTTCTTTGGCTTGTGGCCGTACTCGATCGCGAGCTAGGGTTCGCAAGCTCGATCGCGAGGAGGCGACGAACAGCTCTGGCCAATTTGAGCAGTGAGGTATATTTGCAAATTATATTTTCAATTTAATATTAACATATGTATAAATGTATATCACAGAGAAAAAAATAATATATGACACGGTATTGATTTTAAAGTAACGTATTAGATTTTTATTTTGAACTCTACATATGTATATGTATATATGTCAGAAAATATATAACACAGTATTGATTCAAGTTATAAAATTTCTGTTTTAAATTAAAAGTAATAAATAGGTATATAAACAGGAAGATATATTTATGGATAAGGTCTTGAAAAGGAAAAGTAGGAAATTTAAAAGTTGGAAGAATTTGTATAAATTAGATTTTTTTATGGAATCCATAAAGTTTATTTTTATAAGTGTGTATATATATATGTAGTTTCAAAAGAAATATATATATATATATATATATATATATATTTATATACATTTTCACGTACTAGTTAATTTGAAAATAATGTAGTATGGAGATTAATTTATTTAAATTAATTTATTCAATTATTTTAGTTACTAAAAAGGGTTTTTAAAGGGAAATTATTAGTTCAAAATCAAAGCACCAGTTAACTAAATTTATTAAATGGAAATGGATTGTTTGGTTATTTCAAAATATTAAACCATAAAATGATTTTACAAGGTCTAAAATCATGGAAAATCAAGTCAAGATGGATCAGGTTGCAAACAGTAAAATCAAAGGTGAGTTAATCTCACTCACCTGGGTAATATTCAAATTTTAAATAGTTAAATTTAAACAATTGGTTGAATGGTTGAATTGATTTAAGGAGCTATATTATAGTATATAATATATCTTGGAATGTTTGATTTCCCGCATTATATAGCGGATGAGACCCTTTGCGCCACATAATAGCGGATGATATTATATTAACCCCATATGCCCGATATTCCACCTCTTAGTGGAAATGGTATTTTATATTGTGCTAACATCTATGGATGCAGGGAAACAGGTTGGAGGGATCCAAATGGATTCCTCAAAATTTATAGATTGTTTAAATATTCCGTGTTATGAATATCTGATATCTTGTGATGAATTATATCGATAATTGGAATATTGAATGCTATGGTTTGCTTGAATATGTATATTTCGGTACACTGAGTTATCAAAATATATATAATTGGATTTTTAAAGGAAAATAAAGAGGGAATCTTTAAGTTAAATAATTATAGAAAATTGAATAAATTTAAGAATGAACTAGAAAAGAATAGAAGGTGATTTTAAAATTCGAATAAATAAATTCCAAGTATGGAAAAAGGGATTTGAATAAGAAGAGAAAATAATGACTTTTACAACTTAAGTGATGTTATTCAAAGGAATGAAAGAATTTACTTTAAAATTCAAGGTTTAAAAGTTATTTAAAAAATAAAGAAGAAATTTGGAAAATCTGAAATTGGTATGTTTCAGTTAAAAGATTTAAAATCAAAACGAAGAAATAAAAATCTGAAGTTAATGGTTTTTGGAATAAATGGAGTAAGTAAGGAAATTTATTTAAAAATGAATAAAATTGGAAATAAATTTATTAAATGTTTAAAACCGGGATTTTTAAAGGAGAAGCGAGGTTTGAAATTTATAACCGGGTTTATAAAAGCAAAGTAAAATATATATTAGTGGATAATTGAGAAGAATAAATTCAAGGTGCAAATTTATTAAAGGAATGAGAAAATTTGTTTAAAAATAAATAGTGATTTATTTTTAAAGGACGTGGAAGAAAAGCTTATTTCCTGAATTGCCAAGTACGTTTTCAAACAAATTTAAAGGTATAAGTTAAAAGTTTTAAGTTGTTTTAAAAACTATGTTTTAGAAAATTTAATATTTTTGAATGTTTAAATTCTAAAATACGTATTTTTCAAATCTATTATAGTAGTAATTATTTAAAGGTGACTTGGTATTATGTTTCAAAAGAGGAAAATTTAGTTTATATTTTATAAAGTAGCTTTATTTTAAATATTTTTAAAGTATTTATTTTTAATTAAGTATTAAAATAGTTTTTCTAAATTTAAATGTTAAAGTATATTTTATAATAAAGTGTTTTAAATTATTTTAAAATCTAAGATGTTTGTACTTGGTGATTCCAGTGGGAATCGAAAATATTTGGGAAATTTACTCCGAGAGAGAAAATGGTTTGAAACTGTTTTCAAAAGGAATTGAAAAGTGAAAATATATCTTGCGAAGATATTGTGAGAATAATAAATAATTTGGAGAAATTATTTATGGCTGATGGATGTTTGTGAATATTAATTGATAGTTAAATAACCGACTATCAATATTGGCCAATGCGCTGATCGTTTCGAAGAGACTGGGATCGGGATTAATTTATCGAAAACCACTTCAATCCGATTTGTACGTTTTTGTGGAAAAACGAGTTCGGAGTCGAAGATGGAGCAATGAAGTGAAAGGGCTAGTCGCTACTAATCCTGAGGATGTTTCCAAAATGGATGTAGTAGGAATAGTGCCTTCGGTTCCATTCGAACCCGGGGTGGACTTGTATGGATGAATGCTGTCAGAACATCGTCAGATGGGCGATGAGCATTCTAAGGGATACGTTCTAAAAGGTAACGCTCAGCCTCAAGCCTCATCAACCAGGAATGTGTGAAAATCAGGGGTTATGCAGCAAGGCTAGGTGGGTAGCACCCATTTCAGGGTGACGTCATCCCTGTCTAGATGTCCCTTTTATTTCGGCTTAGTGGTGCGGTTGTCGATCACAACCGTTGGGTGATTTTACTCAGGATTATCCAGTAAGGGGTAGTCTCGTCTTGTGTTGCAGGAGGTCAGGAGTGATCCTCGGTATACTGATCTAGACTAGGTACCATGACAGGTGGTACCCCAGTGCCTAGTCATTAGTTGGAAATCCATTCTCCCTACGCGCCTTTTACGAGTTTTGTTTGTATTACCCACTTTGTGGTTAGTAGTTGGAATTTAATCATGTAAAAATTTCAGCTATTTTAATAAGTATTTGTATATAGCCCCGATTATAATATCAGAGGATTTAAAAAAATGTTTTAGCTATCGTAAGGTAAAAACCCGGCATGTTTATTTGTGGCGTGGTCTTACGAGATGCTTTTATTTTCAAAAGAATTTTTGAAACTTTAATAATCAATTTGAGTTTGATTTCTCACGCTGGTATTCCAGACTGACTCGGGTGTTATTTAACTATAATGCTCGGGTCAGACCGAGTATTATAGAATACATGATATGATGCTGTGGAGCTCAGGAGACGAGCTGGATGGTGATACGTACTTCCGTATTTGATTATTATTCCGCTGTGTATCCAGTTGTATGTTATTGATGTGGAACTCTGATGATGTACTCTGATGATGTATGTGTAAACAGATATAATATTTGTTTTTGGTGTAAAGATCTGTGATTATCTATTATATTTTATTCCGCTGCGATGGTTAGATTCTGATGTTGTTTTCTATTTTCTTCTTCTACCTCTTCTTCTTTAACCCAAATGGTTTGTATTTCCGTACATCTTGAGTTGACTGATGGAGAACAATGTCGACTCAAGGGGTACAGATTTGCGGGTCGTTACAGTTGGTATCAGAGCCTAGGTTGGTGATAACCTTGGCTCTGGTGGGAATTACTCATGGAATAGAGTCCATAGTACTCTAGAATGAGCTTGAGCGTAATAATAGATATGAGCGCGTATTTATTGGTGAATATAAAATTGTTTTATATTGTGTTGATTTGTCAGTTGAGTGTTTATGGATTCTGGTCGATATGTGGTACGCCATGTCATCGATAGGGGTTTCTAAACTCTTAAACAAGATAAACCAACACAATATTGTTTTAAATAGGGTAAATGAAATAATTTTACCCAAATTATTTTCATATATAAAAGAAATAATTTTTTGTAAATTATTATAGTTATATATGGATGCTTGGTTGTTAGGAATGATGATATTAAATTATTATCATTAATGTGTAAAATTTAATAAGATATTGAGATTATAAGTAAAGCTAAGGAATAAATTCATATTCAAAAGAAATTTGTAAATGTAAACTGTAAATGTGATTTATAATTGAAATAAGATTTCAGAATAATATTTGAATATAGATTGAAAGGATTTGAAAATCTAAAAATTAAATTCCTTTGGGTTTGAAAATGATTTTCAAAGATTTTGGGAAGGAACAATGGGAGTATTATTCGGAAATATTTTAAATTGGATAGGAAATCTGGTGAGATTTGGAATTAAAAATATTTGGAAATGTTTGAAAAGAATAAAAGCATTGAACTCTTTTGGTCGCTAGAAAATAACTTCGGTGATGACTGCAGCATCATCGATGTTCATTTTCGAATTTCCAAGAGAGAAATTGTTGCCAAATTGTTTTGAATTGAAATTGTTTGCAAAAGTTGGGTTGATTTTAGAAATACAAAGGATTTTGGATATAACTGATTTCAAATGATTTTTGAAATTGGAAATTTATAAAGGTTGAAATTTCCTGGGATGAAATTTACTTGTGAAAAGGTTAATTAAGTTAGAAAGGTAAGACGATCAAGTAAAGTAAATTAAAGAAGTTTAGTATGGAATTGAAAAATATAATTTGGGTGGATTAAAAGAACAAAGTCCTAAGAATTAAAAATTTATTTGAATTTGAATAAATTAGTAAACGATGCTAATTTAAAATAAGTATGGAAACAAAATTAGTTAGGAGAGTAAGTCGAATTAAATGAACTCAAGCTAAGTTTAATAATATTGTGATTGGATTTGAATTAAAGTTGAAATAAAATTGAAATGGAACTGTATCACGTAGTGGATACATTAAATGAAATTAAGTTCTTAATAAATTTAAAAATGGATAAAAAAATAAACTAATCGAATAAATTAGTAAAATGGTTGGGATTTGATCAAAGGAAAATCAAATTAAAGATTTAAATGGAAGTTGGTTAAATAAAATAAACTTAAGTTATTGGGTGGAATAGCTTAAAGAAAATAAATAACTTAAGTAAATTATGAGATGGTTATTTAATATATTGGTTGTCGAGTTTAATAAAATGGTTTGGAATCAAACTTTTTGGAAATGAAAGAAAATGCAATGAAAAGATTGTGAATAAATTAAAATTGGATAGAATCAAATGTAAATTGAGTTGGAATCAATTTAAATGGTTATAAAGTTTAAGCAATTATTTATTCACATTAATATTGTCGAATTGCATAAGAAAATGGGTCGTTCGATGTAAACGGGATTAGATAAAATTCTATGAGTTATTAGAAGTAAAATAGGATGATTGAAAAATCAATTGGAATGAATATGAGTTTATTTTGCTTAGAATGAATTAAATATAAGCGTGTAAGTGTAAATCACGTAAATTGAATGGAATGGTTTGAGAATTGGTTGTAAGCAATTGTAATAAGTGTCGGAACCTTATATGTGCTTATGGAAATTATATAACGTGCATTATATGTGAAATTTATGTGTTAGCTATTGAAAGTAAGTGAAATGTTAATAAATTTGCATATATTTAGTACTTATATGTTTGAATTGAGTAAGCACAGGTACTGGGAAGCCGTTTGGCTAGATTTGGACGTGCAAAATGCTAAATAATAAGCCGCTTGCTTAAAAATGCTAAATAAAGGTACGCCTACGCAATAGAAATGGGAAATATAAACTGTTTTTGTTTTTTCGACCGTGTGGGTCAATGTATATATATTTATATCTCTTGTCAAATTGCAAAAGCTCCTCCGTACAAAGGAGACTCTGCCAAAAAATTTCGGAAATTTTGGGAGTTAGAAATTTTTAAAAATTTTCACTAACGGCAAAAGATTTAAAACTGGTAAGCAAATAGATTTGAAACTGAATATTGAAATCTAATTTAAAATTGTGTATGTAAAGTAAGGTGAAATTGAAGAAATTGTTTGAAGAAAGTAAAGGAAGAAAAAGTTTGCAAATAAACTTTTATTTGAGATTTTAAATAAGTTAGTAAGTGGAACTAATAAAAGGGAATGGTTAATTAAATATGGGTTGAGATAAGGTGAATAAAATTCAATATTCAAAGTTTAAAGACAAATTGAATTCAAGTAGAATTGAAGATGGAAATCTAAATGGAAATTGGGAAAAAGTATTTAGATTTGAAAGTAATTAGTAAATTGAAGCGAATTGAATTCAAATGGAATCGTAAAGGCAAAGTGAATAGAAATGGATATAAACTCCAACAGTGAAGTGAAAATAAATTTAAGAGGTGTATAAAATATTTATATTGAACTTAAGAAATGAAAGGTGAAATTCTTAAGTAAATTTGATATTGCGTACGAATGGTATATGTACATCGTACGGGCTTGAATGAATAGATATTGATATTTTGTAAAGAAGTCAATAAAATAATTTTGAATGTTGTGATTGGATATTATTGCTAAATAGGATACATAGGTATTATCAAGTAAAAGGAAAAAATTGGTCTTGATTCCAAAAGATAAATCTAAATTGCTCGACAAAAAGGTATGTATTTAAATTTCTGTATGAAATTTGATTGGGCTTTTGATCTAGCCACTTGGCCTTTTGTTTTCTTTTGGAATTTGGGAGCCTGTAGAGGCATTTTGTAGTGGTACCGAGCTAGCCGCGCAAAGGAGACGCTGGCAAAAAATTTCGGAAATTTAGGGAGTTAGAAAATTTTTGAGAAAATTTTGATAATTCAAAATTTTGTTTAAGTTCAAATTTGAATTGCTAAGTAAATAATATTATTGCGACTTTTGGATAAGTTTGGAAAGCTAGAAAAAGGGTTAGTGTGTCTTGAATAAAAAGATTGTTTTGAGAATTGTTTGGAATTGTTTGGTTTTGGGAAAAAGCAAATGGGTATTGGATCATTTTTCCTAACTAGTAATTTCGGGGACGAAATTCTTTTAAGGGGCGAGGAATGTGACGACCCGGAATTTTTGGATGTTTGAAACCGGAATATTTAATTGATTTTAAATATTAAAAAGTTAATTTTTAACTTGAATTCAAATATCACTATTTATTTGATAATTAAATTATTAAATTAAATAATTTGAAGTTGGAAAAAATGTTGAATCTGGAGTTTTAAGCCTGTTAAAAATAATTTGAAGGCTTATAAAATTTATATTGACAATACGAAAGATAATAGAAGTGTTAAAATTGAATCTAACAGTGATTTGTTCAGTTTTGAAATTATATCGTTTAATTTGATTTTGAAAAATAGCCTTCCAAGGCACAGTCTCGGAATTCGACGAAACTAGTTCCATTGGATCCGTAATATTATATTATTATCGAATTTCAATTTTCGTAGCATTTGGAGATGTTGTGTGAGCGTACGATATATAAACGTGCTGAAATTTATATCGAAAATTCAATGTCTTAACTGCTTCAAAAAGCTATCTTCTTCATACGATCGAATTTGAACTCGGAACCTTTTCCATTACGTTCGGAATGGGGGCATAACATTTTAAATGTCTAGCGGCATGTCACGATAGGAGACCAAAATTATGAGTTGCTAGAACGAGATATTTTGAAAATTAAATAAAACTTTATTTAATCAAATCAAAGTCAAATTAAAATCAGGTCAAGCCATAATATGTCTCGTTCCCTTCTGAAGCACGCTTCCCCTCTTTGATATTTACAGCCGAACCCTTCTCTTTTTCAAGTCAGAATCTAGTAAAGGAAAAAAAAATGGCCGAACATTCAAATAGAAATCGAGGCCGAGTTTTTTTTAAAAAATCATGCTAAATTCGTTCGTAATCGAAATCAAGGAAGGGGAAATCGCGATGGAGTGGCGGCCGTGGTTGAAGTGTGGATCTCGTGCTCGAGGCGAAGGGGCGTTGGTTCGATTTTCAGGGTTCAGCGATTAGGCGAAGCCGCGTGGTGGCGTTTGGATGTCCGTGAGGCCGGCGGTGGCGATGAGGTGAAGGACGAAGGCTCGAAGTTGGGATGGGGGGATCAATGTCATTCTCTGGCTTGTGGCCGTACTCGATCGCGAGCTAGGGTTCGCGAGCTCGATCGCGAGGAGGCGACGAACAGCTCTGGCCAATTTGAGCAGTGAGGTATATTTGCAAATTATATTTTCAATTTAATATTAACATATGTATAAATGTATATCATAGAGAAATAATAGTATATGACACGACAATTGATTTTAATGTAAGGTATTAGATTTTTATGTTGAACTCTATATATGTATATGTATATATGTCAGAAAATATATAACACAGTATTGATTCAAGTTATAAAATTTCTGTTTTAAATTAAAAGTAATAAATAGGTATATAAACAGGAAGATATATTTATGGATAAGGTCTTGAAAAGGAAAAGTAGGAATTTTAAAGGTTGGAAGAATTTGTATAAATTAGATTTTTTCTATGGAATCCATAAAGTTTATTTTTATAAGTGTGTGTGTGTATATATATATATATGTAGTTTCAAAAGAAAAATAAATAAAAAAATATATATATTTATATACATTTTCACGTACTAGTTAATTTGAAAATAATGTAGTATTGAGATTAATTTATTTAAAATAATTTATTCAATTATTTTAGTTACTAAAAAGGATTTTTAAAAGGAAATTATTAGTTCAAAATCAAAGCACTAGTTAATTAAATTTATTAAATGGAAATGGATTGTTCGGTTATTTCAAAATATTAAACCATAAAATGTTTTTACAAGGTCTAAAATCATGGAAAATCAAGTCAAGATGGATCGGGTTGCAATCAGTAAAATCAAAGGTGAGTTAATCTCACTCACCTGGGTAATATTCAAATTTTATATAGTTAAATTTAAATAATTGGTTGAATGGTTGAACTAATTTGATGAGCTATATTATAGTATATAATATATCTTGGAATGATTGATTTCCCGCATTATATAGCGGATGAGACCCTTTGCGCCGCATAATAGCGGATGATATTATATTAATCCCATATACCGCGATATTCCACCTCGTAGTAGATTTGGTATTTTATATTGTGCTAACATCTATGGATGCAGGGAAATAAGTTAGAGGGATCCAACTGGATTCCTCAAAATTTATAGATTGTTTAAATATTCTGTGTTATGAATATCTGATATCCTGTGATGATTATATCGATAATTGGAATATTGAATGCTATGGTTTGCTTGAATATATATATTTCGGTACACTGAGTTATCAAAATATATAGAATTGGGTTTTAAAGGAAAATAAAGAGGGAATCTTTAAGTTAAATAATTATAGAAAATTGAATAAATTTAAGAATGAACTGGAAATAGAAGGTGATTTTAAAATTCGAATAAATAAATTCCAAGTATGGAAAAAGGGATTTGAATAAGAAGGGAAAATAATGACTTTTACAACTTAAGTGATGTTATTCAAAGGAATGAAAGAATTTACTTTAAAATTCAAGATTTAAAAGTTATTTAAAAAAATAAAGAAGAAATTTGGAAAATCTGAAATTGGTATGTTTCGGTTAAAAGATTTAAAATCAAAACGAAGAAATAAAAATCTGAAGTTAATGGTTTTTGGAATAAATGGAGTAAGTAAGGAAATTTATTTGAAAATGAATAAAATTGGAAATAAATTTATTAAATGTTTAAAATCGGGATTTTTAAAGGAGAAGCGAGGCTTGAAATTTATAACCAAGTTTATAAAAGCAAAGTAAAATATATATTAGTGGATAATTGGGAAGAATAAATTCAAGGTGGAAATTTATTAAAGGAATGAGAAAATTTGTTTAAAAATAAATAGTGATTTATTTTTAAAGGACGTGGAAGAAAAGCTTATTTCCTGAATTGCCAAGTACGTTTTCAAACAAATTTAAAGGTATAAGTTAAAAGTTTTAAGTTGTTTTAAAAAGTATGTTTTAGAAAATTTAATATTTATGAATGTTTAAATTCTAAAATACGTATTTTTCAAATCTGGTATAGTAGTAATTATTTAAAGGTGACTTGGTATTATGTTTTAAAAGAAGAAAATTTAGTTTATATTTTATAAAGTAGCTTATTTTAAATATTTTCAAAGTATATATTTTTAATTAAGTATTAAAATAGTTTTTCTAAATTTAAATGTTAAAGTATGTTTTATAATAAAGTGTTTTAAATTATTTTAAAATCTAAGATGTTTGTATTTGGTGATTCCAGTGGGAATCGAAAATATTTGGGTAATTTACTCCGAGAGAGAAAATGGTTTGAAACTGTTTTCAAAAGGAATTGAAAAGTGAAAATATATATTGCGAAGATATTGTGAGAATAATAAATAATTTGGAGAAATTATTTATGGCTGATGGATGTTTGTGAATATTAATTGATAGTTAAATAACGACTATCAATATTGGCCAATGCACTGATCGTTTCAAAGAGACGAGGATCAGGATTAATTTCTCGAAAACCACTTCGAACCGGTTTGTAAGTTTTCGTGGAAAAACAAGGTCGGAGTCAAAGATGGAGCAATGAAGTGCAAGGGCTAGTCGCTACTAATCCTCAGGATGTTTCCAAAATGGATGTAGTACGAATAGTGCCTTCGGTTTCTTTTTAACCCGGGACGGACTTGTATGGATGAATACTTTCAGAACATCGTCAGTTAGGCGATGAGCATTCTAAGGGATACGTTCTAAAAGGTAACGCTTAGCCTCAAGCCTCATCAACCAGGAATGACTGAAAATCAGGAGTTATGCAGCAAGGCTAGGTGGGTAGCACTCATTTCAGGGTGAGGTCATCCCTGTCTAGATGTCCCTTTTATTTCGGCTTAGTGGTGCGGTTGCTGATCACAACCGTCGGGTGATCTTACTTGGGATTATCCAGTAAGGGGTAGTCCCGGTCTTGTGTTGCAGGGGGTCGGAAGTGATCCTTGGTATACTGATCTAGACCAGGTACCGTGACAGGTGGTACCCCAGTGCCTAGTCATTAGTTGGAAATCCATTCTCCCTACGCGCCTTTTACGAGTTTTGTTTGTATTACCCACTTTGTGGCTAGTAGCTAGATTTAATCATGTAACAATTACGGCTATTTTAATAAGTATTTGTATATAGACCCTATTATAATATCAGAGGATTTTAATAAGAATTGTTTTAGCTATCGTAAGGTAAAAACCCGGCATGTTTATTTGTGGCGTGGTCTTACGAGATGCTTTTGTTTTCAAAAGAATTTTTGTAACTTTAATAATCAATTTGAGTGTGATTTCTCACGCTGGTATTCTAGACTGACTCAGGTGTTATTTAACTATAATGCTCGGGTCAGACCCAGTATTATAGAATACATGATATGATGCTGTGGAGCTCAGGAGACGAGCTGGATGGTGATACATACTTCTGTATTTGATTATTATTCCGCTGTTATCCAGTTGTATGTTATTGATGTAGAACTCTGATGATGTATGTATAAACAGATGTAGTATTTGTTTTTGGTGTAAAGATCTGTGATTATCTATTATATTTTATTCCGCTGCGATGGTTAGATTCTGATGTTGTTTTCTATTTTCTTCTTCTACCTCTTCTTCTTCTTTAACCCAAATGGTTTGTATTTCCGTACATCTTGAGTTGATTGATGGAGAATAGTGTTGACTCAAGGGGTACGGATTTGCGGGTCGTTACAGAAGATATGGAAGTTCCTAAAGAAAGGGTGTAAAATAGTCATGCCTAATTAATGATTGGATTTTTGAATTTAGAAAGAAGGATGTCTTGAGAAAATAGTTAGAAGTCCACAGTCCAATTCAACAAGAATAATTTTTTGGAAAATGTGAAATGGTATAAATTGTATACTTTGAGAGGACTTTTAGTGGGAAAGTAAGTGAGTGTTGAATTTTGGATATATATTTACACACATACATACAACATATATATATATATAATAAAGGTCTTATGAGAAAAATGTGTATTTAGCTAGTTTGGTTCTAGTAAAGGAAATTTTATAAAAGGTTGTTTTCTTTTGAAAAGAAATAATAAAGCAATATAGCTCATGAATCTTTCTATGTAAAGAAAGTTTTTAGGATATGAAAAATATTTGTATGGTGAGCAATATGAGTGATATACAAATCAAAATAGGGCGGATAATATTGAAAAGAAGACTTAGGGTCTTAAAAATTAAGCTGTAAGTGGCTGCACTACAATAGTTTAAGAAAAAAGATGGTAATTTAAGAGAACAACGGTTGGAATTAGTGCGGTTTAAAATGAAGAATTAAGTAGTAGGAAGTTGGAATGTATAAATGTAAGAAAGATTTTGCCTATTGTAATTAGGTTAGGCTTTGACATATTTTAATTCACTGGATTGAAAAGTGGTAACAAAATAAGTTTCTATGAATCAATCAAGTTACAAATAAAGGTATTTTGTTTGAAATAATAAGGAATGTAAATGCAAAGGAAGAGATGTACAAAATATTAGAAATATAGTATTTTGTACCGTCTATTTCAATAAATAAAATGAAATATATTCCTTGTAATTTCACACAAAACACAAATCCTCTTTTAAACGATTCATGGAGAGTTATAGCATTAAAAATTTCTATTGGAAGGAAAAGTAGTTCCAATACATTAAAATATAGGATCCTTAAGTATAATAAAAAGTGTTAGTAAATCATATTAGAATAGTGCTAGCAACCTAATTAGAGAAGTAGAACAAAGGAAAATGGGCATTTTCCTTTATTATACACATTTGTTGCTAATGTCTGTTAGAAGTCCCCATTTCATGATGTTAGAAATTCTTCCAAATATTGGATGTGGGAAGAGTATGAGATGTAAGGAAAGTGATAGGATGAGAGTTGTTCTTATCTACTCCAGTTCTTATAATTTAAAAAGTATGAAAGATGTTTTAGAAACATGTAAAGTATACTTTTGAAAGAAATGGTTGGTAGAAATAAATAAGTTTTTTTGAAAGGAAAAATTAATAAATGGTTGAACTAAAACTCCAAAATTCTTAACAAGAGTTGGAATGATCTTTAAAAGAAAATGCCGATTTGATTTTAAATATAGAATTTTTAACGTTCCCTTTTAAAGCTTGGTGAATAAGTTAAATTCAAAAATCGGGTTAAGAGACCGAGTATTTTTGGATTTAATAAAGGTTTCTAAGTATCACTTCTAAAGACAAGATATTGGAGATTAAATATTTCAAAATTTTTGAAGTTTTAATTTTTGAAAAAAAAATGATAAAGATCACACCAGAATTTTAAATGTAGAGTAGATAAGAATTAGTGCCTAGGTGAGATAGGGAAAATAATAAGGCTACGAAGGACATAGCTATGACTACTTTTGAAATAGTAATGAAAAATCTCCATAGATTGCGAGGGACACTAGATGAGCCTAAGAATGTTATATTGATATATGTGTAAGCCATAAAGAGGGTATTTACGTACACTTCTATAAGTTTTGGGATATGCTTGTAGGAGGCTTATGGATAAAGGAAATACCAAGGATTAAGGATACTATCAAAAGATTGAGATCAAGAGAACATAGCAATGGACAGTAATAAGATGGTAAACACGCATGGAGGATATTAGTAGACTCAAGTTGGGGAAGCGAGAAGGGATGGCCTGTTACAAAGGTATGTTCTTGTAGTAGTAGTTAGTGGTGTTGTATTTGCTTCGAATGCTAGTTTTTCTTTTCATGGGCTGTAAGCATTAGTTGTTGCTATGGACTACGTACGTTTAGGGAAATGTTCCTTTTTGTGTGTTTTTGGATGGATTGCAATAATTGAGAGAGCAATAAAAAGGAAATTTCAAAGAAGGTCACTTTGCTAATGCGAGGAAAAAGAAAATAGTTGAAACTGAAAGGTGAGTAATAAATTAAGAAATTTATTTAACTAAGTACTAAATAAAAAATATAGGTTCCGAAAAGAATAAGGATTTTTTGGTAGACACGGGACATAAATATGGAGAGGTAAACCATGGGTCAATGTTCATATTCCCCGGAGATTAAAATTTAAAGTCGAACGTGTGTGCTGGTTGATATGAATAAAATAGAAAAGTTTTTAGAGCTTAAAATTTACCACGCAATTAAGCGAAATTCCTTGTGGACGGTAGACGGCTGACTAAACCCTGATATCAAAAATGCAGAAAAAGTTACTTATAAAAAATGTAATTATACATATATTTGGAAAAAGTAAATTTTATGAAAAATATACTTATCAAAAGTTTTCATTATAAATATATACACATACCTTTGAAAAGAAATAAAAGTTAAGGATTTTTTTTAGAAATTTTAAAATACTACATGCTGAAATTAGGGAATAGTCGGTAAGTAAATTAGTGTAGATTTTGCTGCATAATGGTAATTGCAGTAAAATAGATAGGGTGAGCAACAGGGAAACTATTTTGTTTATGGAAGTTTTCCGAGGAACCTTGTCGATGAGGAAATTTTAAAAAGATGATTTTTGGAACAACAATGTTTTTGAACTTTAAAAATAAAAGTTAGTTATGCAAACTATACTTGGAAATGTGGAAAAAAGAATTGTGGGCAAAGGAGTAGATCCCATGGTACAGTGTAAAAAGTTTATATAAGAAAATGGTGGAAATATGGAATTTTCCATCCAGGCCCTTTCCAAGCATAAAATAATAGGTTTAAAAACAGAATATTCTTAAATTTGGATGTTAGCCATGGTATGTTAGGAAATTTGATGGTAAGAATTGGATAAAAAATGGTTAAACTATGCTTTTACTCGTAGAAGTGTGGGAAAATCTGGATGAAAAACTATTTTAGTTTTTCAAAAAGTTGCATTAATGTAGAACTGCCTGTATATTTAGGATGTCAGCATAATGTTTTTGAAACTGATTTAAAAAGCAAGCATTCATATAGAAGGCGCCAATTAGAAATCACTGTTCATGCATATCATATGTATTGTGATGCATTGTGCACATGTACATGGATTGTTGCATAATTGGCGGTACACTAATTGATATTAGTGTAGGATGGATGTGCGATGGTTTACATGATCGAACCCTTATGGAATTTCGAGGACAAAATTCTTTTAAGGATGGAGAATGCAGCACCTTGCTTTTTACGTTAATTAATTAAAATAAGAATTGATTAATAAATAATAAACAGTAAAAAATAATTTTTTTATTAATTTTGAAATTTAGTTGTGAAACTTATACCATTGGATTCATGGCGATTTTCTGATCAATTTTTATACCTTTTCAAATCGGAGTTCAAACGATAAAGTCATCAGCGTTTGAATTTTCATAGTTGGAAATAATTATACATACATACATACATACATACATATATATATATTTATGCATGCGTGTGTATGTATGTTTGTGCGTGTGTATATAACTAAGGAAATAATTTGAATTTAATTAATGATTGATTAACACCATTAAAGTTAATGGTAGCTTAACATTAAGAAAATTAATTAAGGCATAAGAAAACGTTGGTTAACGTTAATTGGAGAATAAATGGTACTAAATCAATTATATCAACCATCGCTCAAAAATACATTATTTTAGCATAATCAGGTCGACCATGACCTAGGCATGGTCAAGCATGAGCGGTCAACCTAGGTCATGGATCGGTTGACCCGCCTTGTTTTGGTGGCGGCTGTAACTTAAGGCCCTGTGGTACAGATTTAATCTATTTTCATCCGACGGTTAGTGCTGATTTGAATCTCTATAAATTATGATCTAGGACTTCACTTTTAACTCATTATTTTTCTAATGAGCATGAAAGCTCTGCCATGCTTCAAATTTCACATAGAAACAGATCCAGATTGCACTTATACACTTTGGAGAAGAATAAAAAAGAACAATGGATAAGAAATAGGTTCAGATCAGGTTGCTACATTAAAGACAAACTTTCAGATCTGGTTCTAATTAATAAATTCAAATCCAAATCTCTTTTCCCTAATCCAATTTCTAATGAGATTTGTATAAATACTGTCCGTGGATCCAAAAAAAGGGAGTTAAAAATGGGGAATACAAATAACGGGGTTAGATCTGGACTAGATCTAGAGATTTGGAAGCGCTAATTAAAGGTGAACGGGAATATTATATATTTTTATATAATACTGGATTATTTCGTTGCAGATCTATTTCTATATATTTGAGATTTGAATTTTAATTGCGATAAATTCACATGTATAAAATGTTGAAGACTTTAGACTTGCCTAAAAGTTTATATTGATAATTACAGAAGCTTAATGATTAGATTTAATTCTGTGATTGCGAAATGATTTCAATTATCAATTTTACATCGAATTAGTTAACTAAAACATAATGAATTGGGAACTAACTTTATTTGATACTGGTGGTTGAGACTGGAAAACAAAGTTAATTGGACTTTTGAGATTTTAGTGATATTTTAATTCATTGGGATGTATATTATTGTAAGTGGATTTCCGTATACTATCAAGTTTATGTTTAGCAAAAGTGTGATGTTTGAAATGACAAGGAACAAATATATGTCTATAAAAGAAAGAGATGTATAAAATAAAGATAATTACTGTATTTTGTACCGTCAATTTCAATAAATAAAAAGAGAACTCCTTGTAATTACAAACATCGCACAAGCCACCTCTTTGTGAAAAAATATGGAAATTTACTTTGTAACAATTAATTTTTAAAGTTTATATTTTAATTTATTAAAATCTAGTAACCCTAAAGGTGTAATATTTAAATAAGATTGAAACTAAAATGTTAATAAAGTGAAAACCAATGAAAACAGAAGTTTGAGTGATAGGCAAAAAGGTGAAGCTAGGAAATGAAATTGATGTCTGAATTAAGTCTGATAATCGAATAAAATGGATTAATTTGCTTAAAACGATTAAAAGAAGTCTGGATTAAGTCTGATAATTAAATGAATTGGAATAGAAACCAAAGTTAAACTAATGAATGTAATACCAAAGATATTGATGATAGAAAATGAGAAGCGTATATGAATTTGATAAGTGAAAAGCTAAAAGCATAGTAAAATAAAGACCTAGGTTTAAACATAAAAGATGTTGAGACTGTAAAGAAAATGCAAGAACAATAATATACATGAATATGAAATACGTATATATATAACCTTAGATGTGTGTTTATGACGAGTGTGAATAATTATAATTTGTCTGTTATAATTATACAAATATATGACTTAAGGTCATTAGACTGGTTGGGATGTTAGAAACATATCCAACCAGCAAAACCTGTGGAGAATATATGCTTACATATAGATGAAGGGATACCCTCAAGTCTGTGAGTGTTTGGAAAGGAACCTATGTAATTGCAGCCAATGGACAGACCTTTTATGGATGGCGAGACTGTACTAGCACTAGTAGTCTGCTTTAAATTTTTTAGAGGAGGATATTGCCTTGATTGCACTAGAAAATCTAAATGGACGAGCGGTTGGATCAAACTTATGCAAAAAGATGTGCAAAGGATGGCATACGTAGGTACCAAAATAAGGGGCAGGAGTTACATATTTACCGAGCTCAACATTGGTCCCTTGCGGTCAATGAGAAGGATAGAGTTACACCTAACTGATCTGTTCCACCTACCAGGATTGATTTAGTTGGGTTATGCACCGCCACAGTTGGTTGTTAGCCTGTTGGATAGGGCAAGGCTAATTGACCCATATCAGAGATTCCTTCAAAAATACAGACGGGGTGTAGGTGTGTGGGGCCGGAAATCTATGATATATGAAGCAGAATAAGGCGAAAATCCTCAAAGAATACATGACCATATGGACTGGAGGTCGTCGGTGGGCACTATAGGATTTCCTTGAGTTATACGATGATCATGATGCAGTGAGGCGATGAATCCTTACGAGGTGCTGAGCGATGGATACTAGTGGGGATGGTATCTTGATCCATTATTGGACGATGTGATACACACACACACATGGTGTAGATGGGAATGGTTCGTACGCAGCGATGGAGTCGTAGCGGCTAATGATAAATCTAACATAAAAAGAAATGGCGAACAAACGGCATAAGCTAGTGTTATGTATAAGATGTATGATTTACCAATCACCAAAATATTGTTCCAATTTTCCCTCCTCATTACAACCCATTGGATTTAGAAGGTGGGTACTGGTATTGTTTGGAGTGGTGGTCTGGCTAAGGCACTTAACATTTGAGATGTCAATTATGGGTTACCGATTATTATGATCTATTATATTTACTTATTTCCGCTTTGAGTTATTACCGTTAGTGCTTGATATAGTTTTACTTTTGCTGGATACCAAACCAACGATCCATATTTTAGTGGACTTGGGTTTTTGGATTAGCGAAAATCTAGACCCACTAGAGTGCGAGTTGTTATATCAGTGCCAAGAAATATGAGCTGTTGGGGTTTTTAAAATAATTCGGAGACTAAAGATGTACATATATGATCTAAGATATACTACACCTTCAGAACTCATAATGGAAGGAGATAAAATATACATGCAGAAAATAACCATCTCGGAAAATATCTCAAAACATAATCTTAGGAAGCAGTACTAGTAAAATGCAGAGTAGACAAAAATACAACTATAGTCTGATAAAATACTAAACATCGGATAAAATAGACAGTTACATGGAGAGTAAATAAAATGATAAGCAACTCCATGATGAGCTCGTCTCTCCACATACTGAAATCAGGCCAATCACATGCCGTCCTGTCCTCATGTGGTGGTGAAAAGAACAGGAAAGGGTGGGTCATACAAAAGTCTGGTGAATGAGTACACTATTAATATATAATGATCATGTGCAATTGACTTTAATTCTACCATATGTGACCTAGGGTGTTCTACAAGTGTCCACGTATTAGTAGGGTTCTTTGCTTAAGGGTTTTTACTTGATACGCACCTTCACTAACAACTTATGCAAGATCCTACAAGGGTGAACTATATATCGAATCTCAATAACTACTGATCGGCCAATAACTACTAGAGCTCCTACAACATAGGATCATCCTACAACCTTCCAATATGGGACTACATTTCACATATCACGGCTACAAGTAAATATCTTGCATAGGTTTTCCATATAATTTCCACGTGGGAATAAATTTCCAACAACTACGACTACATGTACCCCAACTACGCATTGGGGAGGGAACCCACAATGCCAACTTGCTAAAGTGTCTAATCGTCTGCATCCATGTTCATCTCTCAATAGCAGTTTACACCTCTTATTTCATGCGCCGGGATCCATCAACAGCACAACGTCACGTTAGATCAGGTATCCGTGAATGCCAAGGAACTCCCATTGCATCGGGCCTAAACACCTCATCAAGCATCAGTCATTGCTGCGCGTCCACCGTAGAACCTGTAACACCCCAATTAACACAATGTTTTCTGCATGGACTTCAAATGGAGAAGTTAAAACCGTTTGAAGTGTTAGCACCAGAAGTAATTACATATGCAAACATGAAAATTTTATCAATTATAAACATTTGCAATTGATTCATAGGATATTTATAAAAGTAGTAACAACATTATTATGTTGTAATGAATGTAAATTATTAAGAGAATTAGATGTAAGAGGAAAAAAATAAGGGGAATAATTAACATTACAGACAGAATCAGCTAAAAAGTGCAATTAATTAATATGTGAATTAATATTGGAGATTAATATATAATGTGTGTGTGTATATATACACACACACATAAGATCCCACAATTTAAAGAGGTTTACATATAAATGTAACAAATAAATGTTCAAATTCAAATCTGGATAAAAAATATATATGCATATTAAATATATATGTTAATTGAATGGTGGAATTAGTTGACATGCCAAATAATGAAACGTTACAACGTGTAAAATATTAGTTAAGGAAATTAACTAATAGAGGTGACATGTTAATCTATTAATGGGGTTATTAATTAGGATTGTAATATAATCAATAGAAAATGTCAATTAATAAGGAAAAGAAATAATAGTTCACCTAGATTTGAATGTGTACATATTGGCAGTATATTGCTGCACATAAAAATTAATTGAAGGATCAATTAAGAAGAGGATTAATTGGATATTGGTGGGTTGCATCTATAAAGAGAGAACGTAATGTAATTCGTTCCATCAGCCGTCACTTTCTTCATCCCTCTCTTACAGTAAATAATGGCTTCTTTCTTCATTCTTTTCTTCTATTTCTCGCAAATCTTCGCCAAATGAATCCAAATAAAATATATGTGAATAAAATAAAGAAATTGCAACAAATTAAAGGAGAGAAGCTGTAGAACGACGTAGTAATTTTAGAAGATAGAGATTTAAAGCTAAGGACGATAGGTGAGTGGATTTAATTATATATCTTTTACGTTTATGATATATTATAGTTAGATTCACGTTAAATAATTTTATTTAGTATTTATTTCTGCAATTAATTCTGTTAATTAGTTATGCTGAGACTATAAATTGTATAAGAGGCTCTTATATTCAATTAATATTAGGCTTGATAGTTAGAGAAAGGCATAAGCCTAAAAGTAGGAAATTTATAGTTATTTACATCTATTTTAAAGTTGAAATAGCTTCTTTTTATTATTTTTTACGTGAATAAATTAGTTGAAGAGAAGAATTCACAAATACAAAATAAAATAGAAGAACACTTGATTTACAGAAATTAGATGAAAAAAGAGAAAAATAGAAATTTGCAGTAAATTATGCTAAAATGGAGAAAAATAAATAAAAAGAGAAAACTTAATAACTTGATTTGGAAGTAAGTGATAGATTAATTGGTTGGTTTAGAAAAGAGAATACTTTCTATAGTTTAATATTTAAATAATAACGATAAACGTAATTGCAAGAATAAAAAGAAAAAAAGGAATTAGTGTAAAATAGAGAAATTACTGTATTTTGCACTATCCAATAAGTAAAGAAATAATAAAAGAAATATCTTGCAGTTACAGATTATTGTTTATAGCATTATTTAGCATTAAAACATGGAAATGGATTTTTAGCACAGCTTTTTGTGACCAACCAAATAGAATAGAACTATTGCCTAGAATATAAGAAAATAAAGTGAAGAATTAAAGAAGGAATAAAGTTAATTATTAGACAAGAATAGAAGCTATAGACATAAATGTAATTAGATCTGCATTTACTGCGTAGATAATAGAATAAAAGTAAAGCAGTTATTGTGATAAGTAAATTTGTGACAGTTGAACGTAGTCCCAAGTCAAGATTGTCATATAATATAAGAGAATTAAAGAGAATTCAACATAACAATAAAAGAAGACAAACTATAATAGAAAAGAGATGGTAGTGATTATATTTATAATATATAGATTATAAAAGAATAAAGTAGTGACAGTTACAAGTAAAATTATAATATAGGTTATAATTAAGTAGTAAGATCAAAAAAGCTTATTTTAAGACTTAAATTAAGTTAATAAGCAAATGGGGCAGAAATAATAGAAGTGGCTTATTTTAATAAACGTAGATCTTGAATTAAGTTAATAGGTAAGATAATGGAAGTGGCCCATACCAACATCATTCCCTTTCAGTCAGGAACTGATGGTCTCACAATGTTATGTGAGGCTGGGACAAGATTATGCTAATTAGGGTAAATAAGTAGCTAATAGAATAAGGAAAGTAAAATAAACGCAAATAAAATATTAGACTTAGGGTCTTATAAAAGAGTGAGATGCATTTGAAGTAGCCGAAAGGATGAAGAGCCTAATGAAGCAGTTCTTCACAGATTTCAGCACTGAAGAAGCACGTCCAACTTAGTTATTTTGGGCTAGAAGGAAGTACGGGACTTCAATGGGACATGAGGGTACTCTAGGATGGCCCTCTGGGGTAGGCATAGCGAAGTAGTCCGCCGGAGGCAGGTCTGTAGGTGTTCCATCAAAAGAGTATGCCTTAACTGCTTTCTGCATGGCAGGACCATTATAGGCAGTCAAAA
The DNA here is from genome assembly GCA_030765085.1 of Allium cepa. Classification (NCBI taxonomy): domain Eukaryota; kingdom Viridiplantae; phylum Streptophyta; class Magnoliopsida; order Asparagales; family Amaryllidaceae; genus Allium; species Allium cepa. Next base: position 440,566,096 of record CM060943.1, read on the forward strand.
AGGGTTGTTGTTCGGAGTAGGATATTCGTATGTCTCAGTACTTGCAAGTAAGTTTTAGTGGGAAAGACCTAAAGGATAGTCGCATGCGGATATTGGGCCAGCATCAAAACGAAGAAGTGAGTTCAGGAAAGACTAGAGTTAAACCTACGGTCCAATGATTGTTTCACTATCAAGACATTGGATGAGGAGCATAGCCAATTGGATGTTTAGATTGTTTGCAGCAGTGCACAGCTGCTTAGCTCTATAAGAGGTCTTTCAATTAGTTGAGGGGGGTGGCTGCATGTGGCCATAGCCACGATAAGAAAAGGGACAAACCAAGTAGAATATCTGTAGTGTAGGCCTAACGAGGCAGTCCTTTACAGAAATAGAAAATCCCCGACTGAGTTCCGTACAAGGTAGACCTTGTTAAGCAGGATTCATGGAGTAGATAGAGCGATTACGTATAGTCCTCAATGTACACACTGGGTGGTACATTGTGGATGTTCGAGCATTAGTATAGACTAGTGTGGACGTAGTTTTACGTTTTCATAGTAGACGGTGGAACATCTGTATTGTAGGCCTTACGAGGCAGCCCTTTATAGATATAGTCACAGAACGCACAAAAGAAAGACGACGGAGTCCTTTGCAAGGAGGATACGGAAGGTACTATGGGTAGTACCTAGGACCGATGCAGTCATTTGGCATATAACTACATATATGTCAGTTATTAGGTTTTGATCTACTAGGGAGTGGATGGGCACGATTCACGCACAGAGGCGAGAGTATTATGAACCCAATGAACTTAATATAACAGTAATTGGAAATAAAATGGTATATGTAGAATTAATCTTAGAAGTGTATAATTTGTCCATTCACCAGAACTTTAGTTCTGACCGCCTTCTCATAACATCCTACAGGTTAGGTAGAGGGCAGAAACTTTCCAACTTTGAGACACTTGTTTAGAAAGTATTATTATATTGGTGAGTATTTACTTACTATTTTATTTTAGGCAGTTCCGTTGTGAGATATTTATCAGAGCTCTGATATATTTTTCTTTGCCTATTTGTAGGATACTAGAAATCCAACTCGGGCTTCAGTGGGCTTGGATTTTAGCATTTTTGCTAAAAATCCGAACCCACTGGAATTTGGGTTGTTACAGAACCTCATATGAGTGCCATTTGCAATAAGATCACCCCCGTCTAATAATCGACCCCTGCTGGATGATAGCATTTACCCAGTCCGCAAAGTCCTAACGTTATCTTATAGGGAACTAGTTTCCTTACCATTCCTAACATCCATTAATATTTTTTTTGGAAATGGGTTAAAAGTTTATTGCCTCAAAAAATATGAACAGGTTAAAGCCCAGCCCATAGTTACAAAACATTCGTATAAGTCATTTTAGCTATAGACAGTAAACTCAAACATTTCCTTTTTCGTCACATAATCTCAATCCTTCCACTTCATGGCGGCTCCTGAGAGTCTCATAGAATTCCTGAGCAATCTACCTTCAACTTCATCCTCTCCAGTAGTTGGTTTTCTGGTACCGTTAGGCTGGTGAGCTTCTTTTTGTTAATCCGATTGATTATCAAATTCACGTCTCTATTAATTTGGGAATTTACTGATTGGGGTTCCTTTCTCTTGTTGTTGAAAGCCATGTGGTTCCTTTCTCTCCAAATGTGCCATATGGAAGTTGTGAGGTTAATTTTGAATACTTCTTGCGGCAGATTCGAACCGTTGCTCCTATCGTTCAGGTAAAAGATTTCTTCTTTCAGCGTTTTAACATCGTTTGAGTAGATGCATTTCATTTTCTGTAAAATCCATATAGTTTTGGTATAAGTACATTCGAAAAACAAATGGTCATGACTCTTAGCTTTTTCACTACATAGACTGCAAGTTGTATCCTCAATTATCCCCCATTTATGTAGTCGGTCTTTAGTTGGTAGTCTGCCTAAGATGGCTTTATAAGTAGTATGAGCCATCTTAGGATTAACCGATTTGTTCCAAACGATAGGATACCAGTCAACCTTCTGATGTCTATTCCTAGTCTCTTCCCAGACTTTGTGAAATTGGAACTGCCTTTTATTTAAATTTTTCATGTACCATACATCATCAGTTCTATCACTATTGGTATCCTATGTATCTCTTCAACAAAGTTTGTTGTTATAATCTGATATTCACATTTCCACCTGCCTCCTTCAATAATGCTAGAAAAAGCACAACTAGGATTACCATAGTCTGAGAAACCTTCCCATACCACTCTTTCAATTAAGTTTTTATTGCTAAACCATGAGTCTTTACAAAGATTTGTTTTTGAACCATTTGCTATTTTTCTTTCAATGAGAGGTTTAAGTTCTTCTCTGAATTTCAATATGTTTTTCCAGATTACTGATGCATTATTGCCTGTGTAGTCTATCCAAAAATTATTTTTGATATACTTTGCTCTCATCCACTTGGGCCATAAGTTATCAAAAGATAATATATTCCAAGCCATCTTGATACCATAAACCTTTTTAAGTTCGAAGAGGTCTTTTAATCCATCTCCACCTTCTTTCTTTGGTTTGCACAATTATTTGTAACTGATTTTGTGTAATTTTCCCCTCCATATAAAATCTACACAAATGAGTTAATCTTTCCCAAAGAACAATTTGAAAAGTTTGAAGCCAAAATATGACTTTAGATGTGATCACTGTGTGAACTGGCTCTACCCTACCAACAAATGATAATAACTTAGATCTCCAACCTTATAATATCTTTCTTACACTGTCTATGAGTTTAGCACATTCTCTATCTGTAATAGTATTCGTAGACAGTGGAATCCCCAAATATTTGACTGGTAGTTCCCCCTCTTAGACTCCTATTCTTCTAAGTAAGCTTTGTCTATCTTTACAATACTTGTTAAAGTAACATTTTTTCCCTTCATTAAGTTTCAAACCTCCATACAATTCTAGACGATAAAAGATTTCTTTGAGAGTATCAATTGCATGTGCGGAGGCTTTCATGACTATGATAAGATCATCAGCATATATTAGATGAGTTGTTTTTGGTGTTATTTTGTGCACAGGGATTATATTATTTTGGTGACATGCTATCTCCATTTGGAGGGAAAACCACTCCATTGCAACTGCAAACAGATATGGGGATAGAAGATCCCCCTGTCTTATTCCCCTGTTGCTTGATATGTATCCATTAGGGACACCATTGACAAGAATTGAAAAAGTAGGGGTGGAAATACAATAATCTATCAGCTTTAAGAGTTTTTCTAGTACCTCTATTAGCTTTAAGCATATGTATAACAAAATTTCTATTCATTTTATCATATGCTTTATGTAAGTCTACTTTAAGACAAATTTTATCTGCCCTTGGTTTATTAAAGTCTCTGATAAGCTCATGAGCTAAGAGTGAATTTTCAGATATGTATCTTCCTTTTATAAAGGCATTTTGATTTTGGGAAATTAAGTATGGGAGCACTTTATTCAGTCTTGAGAAAATGATTTCACTAAGAATCTTGTAAGACACATTGCAACAAGATATAGGCCTATAATCCTCCATCCTCTCTGGCTTTTTGACTTTAGGGATTAAGGATATGAAGGTGTGATTTATTTCTTGTAAAAACTCACCATTGTCTAAAGCTTCCTGATATGCTTGTAACATGGGATTTTGCAGGTGTATCCAGTGCACTCTAAAGATAGCTGCCCCCATTCCATCTGGACCAGGATTGGGTTCAACATGAATGGATTCAATAGCTCTCCACAATTCCCTTTCAGTAATCCGAGCCGTGAGCATGGAGCAGCCTTCTTGAAAGATCTTCCTTCCACATTGGACAACATGTAATTCTTGTGTTTGATTTCCATTATATAATTCCACGAAGTAGGATAAAGCATTATCTTCTATTTCCTTCAAGTTTCTCACAACTTTCCCTTCCTCATTCAAGCAGTTCAAAAGATTATTGTAATGAGTTCTTTAAGACATTTTGGTGTAAATAAACTTAGTACATTCATCTCCTTAGGTTAACCAATTTCTTTTGATTTTTGTTTGATCTCCGAAGCTTGTTTGTGGATTTCTTCCTTTAATTTTCCATGTACTTGGTAATATAAGGTATTGAGATTCTCATTCAATGGATCCTTATCAAGTAACTCTTGGATATTCCCTAATTGATTCTGAGTATTAATAATTATGTCTTTATTTTTGGGTCTCTTCCTGTTCCACTTCTTTGATCTATACTTCGTGGTTTTAAGCATCATAATGAATTTATACATGTAGTTTCCCAAGGGAAGAAGAATGTTCTCCAAGTTTAAGGCTTCATTACATCCTTCTAACCAATTCCAGTGATTAGCATATCTAAAAGGCTTTGTGACTACTGCCTTTCTTTATTGAATTGAATAAGTAGAGGACAATAATCACTGGTTGAAATGGGTAGGACTATTGTTTGCAAGGCAGATATTTTATTAATTAGATCCGAGTTGCATAGAGCTCTGTCTATTCTAGAAGTTATTTTCCTAGCCTTACCAATTTTCCACGTGAAATGCAGGCCAGTATGGAATGTTTCAAATAGTCCATTTGCAAGCACACAGTTATTGAACTCTGCGACTTGGGACACCTTTAGGGTAACTCCTCCTCTCTTTTCCCTTGTTTTCAATACTGCATTAAAATCTCCAAGAACTAGCCATGGCATTTTAATTTGTTCACAGTGACAAATTATTTGTTGCCATAATTCATCTCTTTCTGAAGCCAAGTTTGTAGCATAGATGAAAGTAATGTAAATTTCTAATCCTCCTACGTTTTTAAAACAAATAGTCATTTGCTGTTCTTTCTTGTCAATTAGAGCACCAGTCCATGTAGGATCTAGATTAACCCTAGAGGGGGGGGGGGTGAATAGGGTTATAGCAAATTTTTGCGAATTAAACACAGAAGCAAACTGCAGAAATAAATATGCTGAAAAATAAATCACACACAGAATTTACCCAGCTTCGGCAACCCTTGCCTACTGCTGCATTCCTAGATTTCTATTAGAATTAAGCAGTTTCCCGCTTACAAACACTCTAACAGACTTGCAAACCCTGCTACCGCCTATAGAGTTTTGCAAACTTGCAAACCCTGCTAACTGGACTAACTCTAACTAGACAATCTGTCAACACCTAAACCCTAGGTGATAATTTATCATGTTTTGTTTTGAAAAGAACATACAAATAAAGCAAATTATAAAAGCAAGCACTAAATATAAAACAATTTAAATTATCTTGCCTTTATAATAAAAATAAAAATACCCTAACCCTAACCACACAAAAGATATGCGGTCACTTCCCTTTATCTTATTTCACCCGGTCCATTTTCTTTTGTTTGTGAAAAACATGGCGGCCCTCTGTTTATTCGATCTGAATTTGGGGCTTCTGTTTCTTCCTCGAATTTTGGGGCTTCGGCTTCTTTCTGATGTCTGATTAAGCTCTTGCTTGTCCTCTGATGATTGATGCTCGTTGCTAGCTCGTTCTCTGTTGATCGAGTTTGTTGATGGTTCGGTATGTAATTTCTTTTGTTGCTTGTTTGATTGTTTGCTTTTTAACTCGATTTGTTCTGTTGTCTATGATGATTTCTTGGGGTGTATTTATAGGGTTGAAAACCTAATTAACACTGTCAGATTTGATTTCTTCATGTCGTTGATTATTTTCCTGAATTTGTTCTGGATTTGGAGTATTCCTTTCTTGATTCAATTTCGAATAATTGCTGACCATATTTGTATTCGAATTAATTGATTCGAAAATTTCTTGCTGTATTTGTTGTCTCGGTCCTCATTTGAATTAATACTGACCATATATGAATTCGAGAAATTTGCTGCAGAAATTTCTTTCCAAATTAGAAATCTTTGACTTAATCAAAGACTTAATCAAAAGATACGAATTTGTTTTTAAACTTCGGCTTGATTTCTGCACTGCCTTGTACTTGCCACTGTCTTGTGTTCCCTACTGCACATTCACCAGTTTACTTTATATGTGCATATATACATTTGTATGTGTGTATGCATATATTTTTTGGGTTTGTACTTGGATTTGAACTGCTTCATGTTATGTTAATCTTGATTTTGGGACTGCTACTGACCTCTTTGTTGTAACTTGAAACAGTTTTGACAATTCGAATTTCACTTGCATACTCCATGTTGCATTATCACTGTGTTGCATTGTAGCTCCATCTTGACTTGAACTTTTTCACTGTATCAGATGCTACACTTGTTCATGTATTCAACTGTTGCACTTGAGTTTGTTTCCACTGCTTCATCAAGTTGTATTCATCCCTTGTATGCTTCAAGTTGCCTTGAGTTGAACTTATCTTGGGTTTGACCTTGTTTGTGACTTTTGTGCATTGTGCTATGTTGTTGTATGTGCATTGTGTTACTGATTTTGGTCGAGACTTTGTTTGTTGCAGTTTGTCACTGTAATTGCTGTTACATTACTTCACAGTGTTGCATTTGTTCATGTAGCTCTGTTGTTGCTGTGTTCCATGAGCATGCTTCACTGCATTATGAAAATGTTGCATTGTACTATGACCATGTTGCACAATTTCTGTTGTTTCCAGTTGCACTTGCTTACTGCTTGATGGTCTTGTGACTCTTGTGATATTCATGTTGATTGCTTCATGACTTGTTGTTGGCATGTACATTGTGTTCACTGTTGCACTTGGTGTTTGTAGCTGCTATGCATCACTATGTATACTATGTTCTGTTCTGCATTGACGCAGTTTCCATATTTTGTGTATTTTGATGTTTCATGCTGCTGTGATGCAGTTTCTTTCACTGTTGTATCTTTGAGAGCTTGCACTGCTTCATGTTGAATTTGTGCAGTGTTGTACTTGTTGCCTTGTATCACTGGTTCATTCTGGTTGGTGCAGTATTCATGTTTTTTGTTGGTCTGGACTTTTGTGGGATATTTGACTGTTTCTGGCTCGATGTCGTTAATGCATTCATGACCACTGTCTCGCATATTTCTGATGCTGCACTTGGTCTTTGTTCTTCTCTGTTATGTTGCTTTGAATGAATTTGTGTTTTGTTGTAGTTTGTGCACACGAGTTGGCGTGGCAGTGCACACGTATACGAATGTATACGTGTGTACTGCAGCCACTTATAATTGCCTGTCCCTGATAAAAATTACTGATATGCATAGATATTGCACAATCAAAGATGATGACAATAACCCATGTATCTGAGACACAAACAAATTTTATTTTTGCAAATTTAAATTTGTTTGTTTTCAGATTACTGTTGTAGTTGCTAATTATACAGGTACACAGGAGACAGGACGAGAAGTGGAGCTGGACAATGCAGATAGATGCAGATGTGCAGACAGAGTGAAAAACTGAGTGTTGAGTGTTGTAGTGAGAAAAGTAAAATGTATGAACTGATGTATGTATATATATAGAGAGAGCTGAAAACTTTGTATTGTTTAAGTGTTGTAATAAAATATTATATTGAATAAAAAATACTAGTTGAATTATATAGATTCCGTGCAATAGTATAATTATTCAATATGAATATAGTCCAAACTGCAAACACATATATATTGATATATATATGTTTGTTATCATCAAACAAAAAATCACATCAAACAATCTCCCCCTTTTGATGATGACAAACATATATATTAAAGATTTTGGAATGCTAATACATGTGTTTGAACACGAAATTTTTAGCTCCCCCTATTTGAATGCTCCCCCTACAACCAAGACCACTCCCTGTTTAGAAGATAACAAAAATTACAAAAGAATAAAAGAACTAAAGAAAAAATCAACTAACAACATTTAACCAAATTTGTTGAAATAGGTCAAAAAATATTTACTTTCTCATCAAAATCTTGTTCTTCTCCCCCTTTTGTCATTATCAAAAGACTGACAAAAAAAAAATGGAACAGTAGGAACAAAAAATAATATATCATAACGAGATAAAAACTTCCATATTGTAGAGGATGGATCGATGATTTGTTTTAATAAGAAGAGAGATATTTTAACATTAATTTGACATTTAAGCACAAAAAAAAAGCACTTACTAACCACGCATAACCATAAGGACTTTTAAATGGGATTAGCAGTTACTTATTAGTCTATGCATCCAGACTATTAAGTGAGACCAGAATACTTAGTTACCATACTCCATCCATGCATAACCATAAGGACTTTTAAATGAGAATGGAGTAATGATAAAAATAATTCACTCACATGCTCCATCCATGCATAACCATAAGGACTTTTAAATGAGAATGGATGCATGAGAGTTATTATTATTTATTATTATATATATATATATATATATATATATATTTTAATTTAAAATAATTCACTCTTATTATTTTATCAAACCATTATGAACGATAGAAAGATGGTAGAAATAGAAATGATCGTGGAATAAGTTACCAAGTTAATTATATTATGTAATATCCAGTACTGAATACCATATTCGAATCAATCTTTGGAAAATATCCAAAACTTGTTTGAATCCTAGAAATTGAAGTTGAAAGTATATATCCAAGAATATTTCAACCTAACAATGAAAAAATGGTTAGTCAATTTCTATAATCCCCAAATCCAAACGTAATCTAGAAAATCTGTCTTCGGGGAGGGGTTTTGTGAAAATATCAGCAAGTTGAGCCTCAGTTGAAATATATTCAATGCAAATGTCTTCCTTAGCAATGTGATCTCTAAGAAAGTGGTGTCTCACATCAATGTGTTTTGTGCGTGAATGATGAACATGATTATTTGATAAGTCTATTGCACTTTTACTGTCACATTTTAATGGAACTTGTTTATAAACTAAGCCAAAATCAGAAAGAGTTTGCATCATCCATAAAATTTGAGCACAGCAACTTCCTAAAGCAATATATTCTGCTTCAGTGGTGGATAATGCAACACAATTCTGTTTTCGACTTGACCATGAAACTAATGAATGTCCTAGCATGAAACATGTCCCAATGGTGCTTTTCCTGTCAACCAATGAACCAGCATAATCAGCATCAGAATAACCAACTAAATCAAAGTTTTCACAAGAAGGGTACCATAATCCAAATTTGTGTGTGTGAGAGAGATATCTCAAAATTCGTTTAGTGGCTTTCAAATGAGATTCTTTAGGATTAGATTGAAAACGTGCACACAAACACACAGAAAACATAATATCAGGTCTAGAAGCAGTAAGATAGAGAAGTGAACCAATTATCCCTCGATATTTTTTCTGATCAACAGCACTTCCTTTCTCTTCTTTGTCCAACTTTGTTGATGGGCTCATAGGAGTTCTCAATGGTTTGGAGTTCTCAACTCCAAATTTCTTCAACAGTTCCAACACATACTTGGATTGCGAAATGAAAATGCCATCACTGCTTTGCTTGATTTGAAATCCAAGAAAATATTTCAATTCTCCAACCAAGCTCATCTCGAATTTAGCCTGCATGACTTGTTCAAATTTCTCGCACAAGAGTTCATTAGTAGCACCATAAATGATATCATCCACATAAATCTGAACAATCAAAAAATCACTTCCTTTATGTAATAGAAACAGTGTCGTGTCAGCACTCCCCTTTTCAAAGCCATTTTCCAGAAGATATGTACAAAGGCAGTCATACCAAGCTCTAGGGGCTTGCTTAAGACCATATAATGCTTTTTCAAGTTTATACACATGATTTGGAAAATCGTGATTTTCAAAACCGGGGGGTTGTTCAACAAAAACTTCTTCTTTCAGATCACCATTTAGAAATGCACTTTTTACATCCATTTGTTTTAGTTTGAAACCTTTATAACAAGCAAAGCTGAGCAAAATCCTAATGGCTTCTAACCTAGCAACTGGTGCAAATGTCTCATCAAAATTTATGCCTTCTATTTGGTTATATCCTTTTGCGACCAACCTAGCTTTGTTTCTAATTACATTTCCTGATTCATCAAGTTTGTTTTTGAACACCCATTTAGTTCCTACAATTGGATAGTCATTAGGCCTAGGAACTAATTTCCAAACTTTATTTCTCTCAAATTGATTAAGTTCATCTTGCATTTCTAAAACCCAACTTTCATCATTAAGAGCCATTTCAACAGAATCAGGTTCTATTTCAGAAATAAAACCACTATGACAACAAAACGCACATAAATTTTTATCAAATGCAGAGCGAGTGCGTATACCTTCCGTAGGATCTCCTATAACTAATTCAGGAGGATGATTGGATTTGAACTTCAATCTATCAGCATCAACAGTCCTACTTCCATCTTTCTCAGTAGATGTCCCTTCTTTAATGCCTTCATGATCTACCCCATCATCACCCGTTTTTTCAGTCGTCCTTTCCAGATCAGATTCATCAAATTTCACATTGACTGATTCAACAATTGTCTTTGTTCGTTTGTTGTATATCCTGTAAGCCTTGCTCCTTGTTGAATAGCCCATGAAAATTCCCTCATCGGCCTTTGATTCAAATTTTCCAAGTTGATCACCTGTGTTAAGAATGAAACAAGGACATCCAAAAACACGAAAATAAGAGATGTTAGGTTTCCTTTCATGCCACACTTCATAAGCAGTTTTGCCAAGTATTGGTCTAATCATTACTCTATTCATTACGTAGCACGAAGTATTCACCGCCTCTGCCCAAAAAGTTAGAGGTAGTTTATACTCACTCAACATGGATCTAGCCAATTCTTGTAATGTACGATTTTTCCTTTCAACTACCCCATTTTGTTGAGGTGTTCGTGGGGCAGAAAATTCATGTTTTAAACCATTTTCTTCACAAAAGTTTTCAAATTCTAAATTTTCAAATTCGCCTCCATGATCACTTCTCAAAGTTTTAATTGAAACTCCTTTTTCATTTTGAACAAGTTTAGCAAATTTTGAAAAATAATCAAAAGATTCAGACTTTTTGGCTAAGAAATAAACCCATGTAAATCTAGAATAATCATCAACCAATACATAACAATAACGTTTTCCATTCAAGCTTGCAATTTCATTTGGTCCAAATAAGTCCATATGAATTAATTCGAGGACCCTTGATGTGCTAACAATGTTTTTAGGGCGAAATGATGATCGACTAAGCTTGCCCAAGGAACATGCTTTACACACTTTGTTATCTTTAAATTTCTGATGTGGTAACCCTCTGACTAATTCTTTCGTTTCAAGATTTCTTAAGAGACTCATGCTAGCATGTCCAAGTCTCCTATGCCATAAAGATGCCTCTTCGTCAGTGGCTACCAAACATCTGGAAAGATTTAGATTGTCAAACGAAAGTGAGTAAACATTTCCTTTTCTTTTGCCCATAAAGACAATGTTATTAGAAGTTTTATCAATGATTTTGCAAGTATCACTATCAAAAACCACATTCATACCTTTGTCACATAGTTGGCTAATAGAAATGAGATTGTGATGCAAATTATCAACGTATAAAACATTAGTCAAGGAAAAAGTACCATTACTTACTTCACCTTTCCCAATAATCTTACACTTGCTATTATCTCGCATGATCACATTTCCACCTCTAAACTTCTCTAGGCTAAGGAACTTAGATTTATCACCTGTCATATGTCTAGAACAACCTGAATCTAGAAACCATTCTTGTTGCTCCTTAGCCCGCCAACAGACCTACATAAAGAGAGAGGAGGATGACCTAGAGAAACTCTTAGGTCCAATGATATTAGTAACTGAAGCATTGTGAACAAACAATCCCTTTGGAACCTAAACTTGTTTTGTCCTTTTATTTTTGTTCCTATAGACATGAAATTTGTTTGTAGAATTCTTAGGAACCCAAACTTGTATAAATTTTGTGTTCTTGTTCCTATGACTACAATTTTCAACACGATGTCCAATTTCACTTCTAACAAAGACACTCTTACCTTTTGCATGATCATCAACCTGTGTTTTCCCAAAACCTAGTCCTTTTCTGTTGTTAGCAAAGAGTTGATTTCCCAGTAACATGTTAAACGATTTTTCTCCTCTTGAAAAGTTATTCAGAGATTTCTCAAGATTTTGGACTTTGGTTTTTAGTGTTGTGTTTTCAGTCACAAGTGTGGTGCATCTATTTATAAAATCCTTTTTCCTAGTGTCAATGGTTTCCTTAAGACTCGAGTTTTCTTTTTCAAGATCATCGAAGCTATTCTTAAGTCTTGATATTTCTGAATCTAAAATTTTACATTTTTTACAGTCTAGGTTTTGAATATTTTCAAGTTCAGTTTCTAACCTAGTATTCTCATGAACGAGTTCTCTCCTGTCAGACTTCAATTTTTCAATTTTAGTTTCAAGAGTATCAATTGTATTAGTTAAATCATAACACATCAAAACAAGTTCTTTATAAGAATAGTTACGTACCTCACTGGATTCCTCTGAACTTGTTTCTGAATCTGATTTTGCCATAAGGCACAAGTTAGCATCTTCTGAGCTATTATCCGAAACTTCTTCTCCTTCTTCATCATCCCAAGTTGCTGCAAAGGCCTTCTTCTTCTTTTTCTTTCCTTTGTTGTTCTTGAGAAGTGGACATTTTTGTTTGAAGTGGCCAGGCTTTTTGCAGTTAAAGCATGTTAATTCATTATCGGAATCATCAGAATCTTTTGACTTATTACCACTTGTTTTCTTCTTGCGTGGCCTGAATTTTGACCATTTTCTAAGATTATTGACAGCCATCGCAAGCTCTTCAATTGGATCTTCTTCTTCTTCACCGCTTTCTTCTTTGCTTTTTAAGGCAATCGTCTTCTTTTTTGATTCAGAGTTGTTACGTTCCTCCTTTGCCTTTAGCTCAAGCTCATATGTCATCAAGTTTCCGATCAACTCCTCCATGCTTAGTTTACTCAGATCTTTTGATTCTTGTATCGCAGTGACTTTTGCCTCAAAGTTCATTGGTAAGACTCGCAGTATCTTCCGTACAAGCTCTACTTCAGTGAAGACCTTCCCAAGCGCTCTAGCATTGTACACCAAAGTTGAAAATCGTCCAAACATATCTTTTATGCTCTCGCCCTTTTCCATCACAAAGTTTTCGTATTCATTGCTAAATAGAGCTAGTCGTGACTCCTTGACTTGAGAAGTTCCTTCATGTGTCACCTCCAGAGTGTGCCAAATTTCCTGAGCTGTTGTACAATGAGAAATTCTATTAAATTCACTTTTATCAAGAGCACAGATCAAAGCGTTCATTGCTTTGGCATTTGTAGTTTTTAATTTCTTATCGTTAGCATCCCACCTATCCTTAGGTTTAGGAATCTCAGTATCACCAACAACTATAGTGGGAGATTTATAGCCAGTTTCAATAATATCCCAAACATCATAATCGACCGAACTAAGATAAATACTCATTCTAACTTTCCAATAAGCATAATCATTCCCATTAAACATGGGTGGCCTAGCAATAGATTGCCCCTCAGAAAAAGCATTATTTGGTGGATTCATGACTCTAGAGTTAAAGTAAAATACCTTGCTCTGATACCACTTGTAGGATCTAGATTAACCCTAGAGGGGGGGGGGTGAATAGGGTTATAGCAAATTTTTGCGAATTAAACACAGAAGCAAACTGCAGAAATAAATATGCTGAAAAATAAATCACACACAGAATTTACCCAGCTTCGGCAACCCTTGCCTACTGCTGCATTCCCAGATTTCTATTAGAATTAAACAGTTTCCCGCTTACAAACACTCTAACAGACTTGCAAACCCTGCTACCGCCTATAGAGTTTTGCAAACTTGCAAACCCTGCTAACTGGACTAACTCTAACTAGACATTCTGTCAACACCTAAACCCTAGGTGATAATTTATCATGTTTTGTTTTGAAAAGAACATACAAATAAAGCAAATTATAAAAGCAAGCACTAAATATAAAACAATTTAAATTATCTTGCCTTTATAATAAAAATAAAAATACCCTAACCCTAACCACACAAAAGATATGCGGTCACTTCCCTTTATCTTATTTCACCCGGTCCATTTTCTTTTGTTTGTGAAAAACATGGCGGCCCTCTGTTTATTCGATCTGAATTTGGGGCTTCTGTTTCTTCCTCGAATTTTGGGGCTTCGGCTTCTTTCTGATGTCTGATTAAGCTCTTGCTTGTCCTCTGATGATTGATGCTCGTTGCTAGCTCGTTCTCTGTTGATCGAGTTTGTTGATGGTTCGGTATGTAATTTCTTTTGTTGCTTGTTTGATTGTTTGCTTTTTAACTCGATTTGTTCTGTTGTCTATGATGATTTCTTGGGGTGTATTTATAGGGTTGAAACCCTAATTAACACTGTCAGATTTGATTTCTTCATGTCGTTGATTATTTTCCTGAATTTGTTCTGGATTTGGAGTATTCCTTTCTTGATTCAATTTCGAATAATTGCTGACCATATTTGTATTCGAATTAATTGATTCGAAAATTTCTTGCTGTATTTGTTGTCTCGGTCCTCATTTGAATTAATACTGACCATATATGAATTCGAGAAATTTGCTGCAGAAATTTCTTTCCAAATTAGAAATCTTTGACTTAATCAAAGACTTAATCAAAAGATACGAATTTGTTTTTAAACTTCGGCTTGATTTCTGCACTGCCTTGTACTTGCCACTGTCTTGTGTTCCCTACTGCACATTCACCAGTTTACTTTATATGTGCATATATACATTTGTATGTGTGTATGCATATATTTTTTGGGTTTGTACTTGGATTTGAACTGCTTCATGTTATGTTAATCTTGATTTTGGGACTGCTACTGACCTCTTTGTTGTAACTTGAAACAGTTTTGACAATTCGAATTTCACTTGCATACTCCATGTTGCATTATCACTGTGTTGCATTGTAGCTCCATCTTGACTTGAACTTTTTCACTGTATCAGATGCTACACTTGTTCATGTATTCAACTGTTGCACTTGAGTTTGTTTCCACTGCTTCATCAAGTTGTATTCATCCCTTGTATGCTTCAAGTTGCCTTGAGTTGAACTTATCTTGGGTTTGACCTTGTTTGTGACTTTTGTGCATTGTGCTATGTTGTTGTATGTGCATTGTGTTACTGATTTTGGTCGAGACTTTGTTTGTTGCAGTTTGTCACTGTAATTGCTGTTACATTACTTCACAGTGTTGCATTTGTTCATGTAGCTCTGTTGTTGCTGTGTTCCATGAGCATGCTTCACTGCATTATGAAAATGTTGCATTGTACTCTGACCATGTTGCACAATTTCTGTTGTTTCCAGTTGCACTTGCTTACTGCTTGATGGTCTTGTGACTCTTGTGATATTCATGTTGATTGCTTCATGACTTGTTGTTGGCATGTACATTGTGTTCACTGTTGCACTTGGTGTTTGTAGCTGCTATGCATCACTATGTATACTATGTTCTGTTCTGCATTGACGCAGTTTCCATATTTTGTGTATTTTGATGTTTCATGCTGCTGTGATGCAGTTTCTTTCACTGTTGTATCTTTGAGAGCTTGCACTGCTTCATGTTGAATTTGTGCAGTGTTGTACTTGTTGCCTTGTATCACTGGTTCATTCTGGTTGGTGCAGTATTCATGTTTTTTGTTGGTCTGGACTTTTGTGGGATATTTGACTGTTTCTGGCTCGATGTCGTTAATGCATTCATGACCACTGTCTTGCATATTTCTGATGCTGCACTTGGTCTTTGTTCTTCTCTGTTATGTTGCTTTGAATGAATTTGTGTTTTGTTGTAGTTTGTGCACACGAGTTGGCGTGGCAGTGCACACGTATACGAATGTATACGTGTGTACTGCAGCCACTTATAATTGCCTATCCCTGATAAAAATTACTGATATGTATAGATATTGCACAATCAAAGATGATGACAATAACCCATGTATCTGAGACACAAATAAATTTTATTTTTGCAAATTTAAATTTGTTTGTTTTCAGATTACTGTTGTAGTTGCTAATTATACAGGTACACAGGAGACAGGACGAGAAGTGGAGCTGGACAATGCAGATAGATGCAGATGTGCAGACAGAGTGAAAAACTGAGTGTTGAGTGTTGTAGTGAGAAAATTAAAATGTATGAACTGATGTATGTATATATAGAGAGAGCTGAAAACTTTGTATTGTTTAAGTGTTGTAATAAAATATTATATTGAATAAAAAATACTAGTTGAATTATATAGATTCTGTGCAATAGTATAATTATTCAATATGAATATAGTCCAAACTGCAAACACATATATATATATTGATATATATATGTTTGTTATCATCAAACAAAAAATCACATCAAACAGTCCAAACATTATTGTCCCATAAGACAAGAATTCTTCCTTCTAATTGCTGAGTGATGTTGTTGATTTCCTATTTGGTATTTAAGCATTTCAAAGCTTTCTTCAGTAAATTTATTTTCCAATAATGCTACTATAGATGGCCTATAAGAGGCCCTTAAGTTGTGGAGGTCTAATTGACGAGTGTCATTGTTTAGACCTCTCACATTCCAGCAAAGTATTGTCATTCAATTTTGTTGGATTTGCTCCTTGTGACCGGAGCATTCCCAACAGTTGCTTTCTTTGAAGCCTCATTATCTCCTATCTTGTTAAACAGATTTTCATAGTGCTTATTAGCATCTATGTATTTAATAAGATCTTCTTCATTGTCTACAATGTCTTCATCAGATGACTCCACCTGTATGTTCATCCTTTGGATTTCCTCCAGAGAATCAGGCAACTTCTCGTTCTCCAAACTGTGCGACTGCTCTACAGGGACTCTGGATGAATGGAGTCTGCTGCAGACTGAAATTAAGCCACTTGATCAGGAACTGGAAGAACTGCTTCCTCTGATCCAGAGCCTTCAGTGTTAAAGGCATCTTGACTAATAGGAATAATTTCAGCATTTTGTATGTAAATTTTTGTAGCTGCCGTATTTTTTGGGCTGTTAGTAGGGGAAACATTTGTATAGGAGTTGGAATGTGAATTTTGTTCTTCTCCACCCAGACTTGTTCTAGTTTCTCCTTTATGTTATTACATTGTACAGTAGATTGACCAAACACTTGCATGCACTACATCTAAGAGGCACAAGTTCATATTTAATTTCCTGTGTGCATATATGCCCCTGTTTGTTTTTAGCCTTAACTATTTTTGGAAGGACATTATTTGCCTTTAATTCAACTAAGACTCTGGCATAGTTGATCCTTTTAACCTTTCTTGTATTTTCATCGATGTCCAAAGGTCTCCCAATCATGCTAGCTAATTTACTGATACATCTTGTATTCCAAAGTGCCAAATTGAGATTGTGCATTTTGATCCATACTAGATAAGATAACGGCATTTCCCGTTTGAAATTGAATTCTACTTCTCATTATTTCAGTATGATTAGTTTACTATCCATGAACCAGGGACCAACTTTTAAAACTTTTTCAAAGTCTTCTTCTTGTTCAAATTTTATAAGAAAGAAACCGTTATCTCTGGGGAAGACATCCCACACTCCTTTTGGATTCCATACGCGTTTTATATAGGCATTCAGATGAACAACATATGTCCTTTTGCCTACCATATAGATATAGATAGAGTTTTTCCATATTTTTTGAGCTTCAGCGTAATCTTCTTCATCTATTGTCTGATAGATTTCTTCTCCTTCAATTATTGGGTCGACATAATTAACAGATCCTTTGATTTCAACCTGATTGCCAATTGCCTCAATCCGTGATTTAGGGTTTTGAGTAGCCTTCTGGGGTTTCTATAGGATCTCTGAAAAAGAAAAGCTTCTTCCCTCTTTACCTATCTCCTTCCCCTCACGTTTCACTTCCAACCATCCGTCTTCATTATCATTGGGATCAACCGCTGGGGCAGAAGAATCGGGATTCGTCGGGTTTGTAGTCGCCATAACATCCATTAATATACATATATATATATATGTATGTATAACATATAATCAATTACTTATTATTTATAATAAGGCCTTAGCCAAGGTCGACGGAACTGGGCCAGCCCACAGCGGAAGAAATGAGTGAATTTCGATTTTTTTTACCATTTTGGATCTTTAATGGACCTATGAAGTCTAAATTTCATTTAAAAATTTTCTAAATTTTGGTTTATATAAAATATTGTATTTTATTTAAAATAGTTAAAGGGAAGTCTAAATAAATTTATTTTCAAATGTATAGTGTACCAAATACATCTAACATTTATTTACGAGTGTTAATGTATAGGGAATGAAACCTGTAACGACCCTGAATTTTGAACAATTTAAATTAAAAATATTTAATTAATTTTAAATATTTGAATGATGGTTTAATTTGAATTCCCAATATAACTACAAATTTGGCTATTAAATTATAAAATTTAATCTATTAAAAGTTGAATAAAAATTGAATCTTCAATTTTAAGCTGACTAAAAATAATTCGAAGGCTTGTAAAATTCATATTGATAATACTGAAGATAATAGAAGCTTCACAATTGAATTTGAAAGTGATTTGTTCAGTTTTGAAATTTTATCGTTTAAATTGAAGTAAAAAATAGCCTTCCGAGGCACATCTCGGAATTCGACGAAACCAGTTCCATTGGATCTGGAATATTGAATTATTACCGGATTTCAAATTTCGTATTTATTGGAGTTGTTGCGTGAACATAGGACGTATAAACGCGTTGAAATTTAAATCGAATTCAATTTGAATTTAACATTGAAATTAGTCAATATCAGCACTTTACCTTCCCATCAAAATGCTGTAGAAAAGTAAATCAAACACGATCTATCATCCTAAAATCACGCCTTAACTCACGCATGGAATCACGCTCCCCCTTCCTCATAAAATACGAAGCCCTCTCCTTTTCATTTAAAATCAAATTCCTCTGAAAAGAAAAATAAAATAATGGCGGTTTCATCTCGTCTCGTCGTTCCCCTTTCCAAGCTAGGGTTTTAGATAAATTGAAGATACGACTTTTGTATGCTCGATCGAAGGTCGTTGCTTGCTCAGTCGATCGACACTTCCTTTGCCTTGCTCGCGGCTGCTTCGATTTGGACAAAGGTGAGTGATCCCCTCACTCACATCTAGTTCGACTTTTTAGTGATTTTGAATTTGTGATTTCATGTTTTCTTCGACTCTGAATTGATGTTGGACTTCGGTCACTATGATTTTGTGAATTTGCTAATTCCTTGATTTTCATTTGCTTTGTTGGCTTCGGCCTTGCTTTCCCTGATGAACTGCGGTTATGTTGGTTTCGTGACCACCACGATTTCGATTCTTGTCGACTTGGGTCATTTGAATTGTTTGAACTTGTTTTGGTAGACTTCGACATTGACTTGATTTTTTTTATTTTTGTTGTAGTCATTTATGCATTGATGCTATTCTCTGTTGCACTTGCTCATTTGAGTTTGCACTGCTTCATCATGTCACTTGATCTGTTCATTTGAGTTGTAGCTTGATAATCATGTCTGCACTCTCTGTCTTTTGTCTGGGTTCACTACTGTCCTGTAGTGTTCATTAGTTCATATTGTATTTGAGCATTCTGGTCTAACAAGGTTGTGGTACTGTGAAGCACTTTTGTAGTTCACTGCTGTAGTTTTCTGGTCTACCTGAAATTTATATATATTGTCCTGGCCTGTGTCAATTGAAGTTGATATTGGTTCATTGTTTCATTTGATATGCTGTTTGCATCGACTTGAGCTTTGAGTTCAATTGTTTCAGTGTTGCATCTATTTTGGTTGGTCTGACCTGAACTTGATTCACTTGAACTTTTGTGTAGTTGGTATCTTCACTTGAGTTGCATTTAGCTCGGTGGTTGTTACTGCATTCATGTTGGTTTAGATGTGCACTTGAGTCTGTTTCAATTTGCCTGTTTCATTTAGTATTTGGGATGCATTGAGCTCATGGGGTCTTCATTTATGTGCAGTCTGCATTTACATTACCTCTAACCTTTTTGGCACACGGACTTCATTTCATTGTTGTTGTGTACCACTGCCATATGCAGTTCCATGTTGCACCTCTGATTCATTTGTCCATGTGCAGTGTTATTATAATCACTTGGTAGCCTTTGGTTTGCATACCATTTGCACTGTGCAGCCTTATCCACTGTTGCATTTATTTTGATTGTTGCTTCTGTAAATATTGATGTTGCATCATTATGTTTTACTGGTGCATTCTGTTGTACCTGTTTTTGCTGGTTAGAGCTTTGCTTTGAGATATAGTCTCTGTTCTCAGGTGTATATCTGATTTCGGCGAGGCAGTACACGCGTGCGTGCACTGCAGCCAACCAGAATTGACATTTTAAATTGATATTTCAATTGCTCGAGTCTGGTTCGTGTAGCCTTGCTTGTGCATTTTGATGTTGTTGACCCACTGAGTTATTTTCAATGTTCTTTTTATTGCTGCATTTGTTGGGTCATCGATTTTGCCAGTGTTTATATGCTGGTCTTTGGCGCACTTGTCTTCCCTGTTGCACCAGAATTATCGAGGCAGTGGCATTATTATGTAAATATTTCAAACCAGTGTAGTTTTGTTGTTGTTTCGATTTGTTCTAAATGGTGGCCTTGCTCTGTCACCTGCTTATTCAAGCTGCATATATTTTGACCTGACTTTTGGTGATTTCGAACCTGTAGCCTTTGTGTTTACTTGTTCATTTAATTGTTGCATCACTTTCACATGTATTTATGTGCTGTGGTGCCATGCCTCTGGTGCCCTCACCCTCCTTCTATTTAGTAGTTGTACCACTGCTTTGTGCTTTGGTGCTGTAGTTGCGTTGAGCCGCGATAGCACTGACTTGACCTCTGCCGTTTCTATTTGTTGTGATATGTAGTAGCCTAAATTGCTGGTGCATACGTTTCATTCTGAAGTTGCACTGGATATGGGTACACTGTCTTGACTTGTACTTGACTCACTGGTTCGAGTCACTTGTGCATGTCAATATTCATTTCTATTGCACCTGAGTTTCATTTTGATTTGAGTTGGAGCTTTTTGCTTTTGATTTATTGAACTTTTGGGGTATTTCATTACGGTAGTGGCGAGGCAGTGCACGCATGCGTGTACTGCAGCCAATCAGTATTGATGTTTTAAGTGACATTTCAATTGTTTGAATTGATTTGGTTTAATTTGATGATTTTGTTGTTAATTGCCGTTTTGGCAATTCTGATGTTTTTCTAAATTATCTTCATTAATAATCCCTTCATCTATCTTCGTTGATAATTTAATTTGCTGATTTATTGTTTAACACTGTTAAGTGTTATATTTAACGTTATCCGATTTCTTTGTTAAAAGGGTCGGATAGACGAGAATTATTGTGACTGTCGTCTAATTGTTATTTGATTATATTGCCTCTATGCACTAATAACTGAGTTTGAATTAGACCGACCCGTGTATTATTTTCTTTTGAATGTAATACTCGGGTCAGACCGAGTATTTTACAGCTTGAAGGTTTCCGGGCAGCGAAGTTAGAGAGAGGGGGAAAACGCTCACTTTAATTCGGGGATTTTGTATTTAAAGAAATATTCCGTTGTATAAATTTAACACATTGTATAAACTCTGATATTTGTAAAAGGAAAGAAAAAAATCATTTTTGCGAAATATTATTATTCTGTGTTTCTGTGGCTGATTCTGTTTAAACTCTATAAACTAAATAACAATCCGTCATTTTGAACGTTTCAAGTTGGTTTAATTACCGACTGGGGGCGGTCAAAAGGGCGGGATGTTACAAAGTGGTATCAGAGCTTTGGTTTATACAAAGCTTAGTTTATGATGTTTAATATGAATAGTCACTAGGATCACTTTAAAGAAAGCGTTTTTCAAATCTAAAGAAGTATAAAATTGTTTTATTTTGAAAAATAAAAGGTATTTTGAAAATCCAAATCCTTTTCGGAAATTCCCCTCTCAAAATTTAGGTTTGCGATAGTTTCTCTTCGGTAAGGTCTCCTTAGATTTGAGTCCCGATCATTCGAAAACCCATTATCGAATTGCTGAGATTTATGAAAAATAAAATACAAGTTAAGTGAATTAATGAATTGGTTTAAATCAAATATTTTGAATATCTCCAAAGTACTAATTGGGAAATAAAATGACATGTCAATTTAGTTATAGCCAAGGGGATCATTGAACTATAACTTGGGAATTTGATAAGTAAATTGTTATAGCTTATTAAAGGAGTTATATCCACAATTTTGGACAGTGGATAATCCTTTAAACAAAATGTGTAGAAATGATGAAATTGGTTAACGAAGTATATTCACGATTTTGGACAGTGAATAATATATTAAAGGATATGTTTTGGGGAAGTGATATTATGAAATGAAGTTAATGGTTTTAAAGATGTTTTAAAATGTGTTAAGTATCGAATACATAGATTTCAACATTCATTGTCGAAATAGACGTTTTCGAGAAATAAGGAAATGGTGGACTATAACATTGTTGTTATAGTAAATGGTTTCCGAAAGGAAATGTTTTATATAGTATTGGGATTTATATATCTATCTTAAATTCGAATCCCTATACTAGTGATTTTGAGTTGTCATAACGATGTTTTAAGCAACATTCGTTTTGACTCAAATAAATGTGTTTAAAAGAACGCTTTCCTTAAAGAATGAAATATATACTTAATTATGATTTAAGTATATTGAATATTTTTCAAGTGTTGAAAATAAATGGATTTGTGAATTACTTATTATTAAATAAGTATGGAAATGTTTTCCAATATGAAATGAAAGGTTTGAAATTTTATCTTTTAAAGATAAATTGAAAAGTGAATATTTGAAATTTGTTTCAAATGGTTAAGTGTGGAAATATATATATATATCTTGTAAAGATATTTTTGGGAAATTTGAACAATTAGTTCAACTCGAATTTTTTTCAAAAAGATTGGATCTTGAGTTAAATTAAGTTTAACTTCGACACCAAGAACAATATAAGTTGAGCTTTGAATTTCGGATAGTCGGTTTGGATTGTATGTCTAACATGGTGAATTGATGACATAGCAATTGATCTCTATTAAATATATATCTGTGGTGGCGGAGAATTTATTCTCTTAGCTATATATACCCTTCTCTGAGACGTACGAGCTCAGAGGTTATATATCGGTAGACATCAATTATGTGTTGAGAATTGACGATGTAACGTGAAATCCAAATCGAGTGTGAAGTGGATAATAAATTGAATTATGAATATGAATTGGGTTTGAGATAACCTTAAACTTCCAAATCAATTTAGAGGAAAATTTTAAATTGGTAATGAGATGGAAAATTCAAGAATCCTCTATTTGTTATGGGTATGGAATACAGAGGTTTTCGGAACTTATGTATGAGAATGTAGTAATTCGAAAACCATCAGTTTGGAAAGTAATTGTTATGGAAATCCTATGTAAGTTTACATAGGTATGATACGTACGAAATGTGAGATGAAGTACTATATGTATATGACATTATGTTTTCTAAACTGAGGATATGGAAAAGTACCTTCCATTTAAAATTTGTGAAGGTGTTGGAACTCGATATGAGTGTCCATTTGAAGTTCGTAGCTACGTAGAATTTCCATAAGTTGGAGTGTCCATTTGGATTATAATACCTCGTGATAGGATCATGTTGATTGATTATGATGCATGTTAAGCGATTCCACTGGGATAGTGGCGCAACCGCCGCGTAAACTGCGACCTAGATGCCAAAGCAAAATTCGAGGGGAGAGATGCCTACGGTTACGAGCGATTCCACCAGGATAGTGGCGTAACTGCCGTGTGAACTGCGATCTATGGCAACAACCATGGCGAAATTCAAGAGATGTGAAATCTACAGATTACAAGCGATTCTACTGGGATAGTAGCGTAACCGCTAGGTAACTGTGATCCATGGGGGAATGTGCTTTCCATATCCAATTTAGAAGATTTTTAAGTATTTTCACTGGGAGTTGAAGCAAGTATATTTAGTACTTGGAGATTTTTAGTCCTGCGCCTGGCCAGCGTATGCCAAATGTCTGTAAGAACGACGATAGACTTGTTAAATTTCGAGTTAGTAAGTATTTTCAAACTTTAAATAGCAAATCAATAGTCTGAAATTAAAATTACATAATTCCAACCTAATGAACTAAGGAAGAAGATCTTTAAAATGTCTTGAAAGTCCACAGCTTTGGAAAAGATGTAATATGCAAATCTCTAACATGAAGAATTTCAAGTTTAAATCTGAGTTTTGTAAGTGGAAAATTTTGGTAAAAGACTTTTGCGTCTTGATTGTAGAAATCAATGAACAAAAGGAGATAATGAACAAAGCTAGTAAGATAAAACAAATGGAATGAATCCTATATTTATTTATTTTTAATAAGTTTCGAGCTTGGTAGAATTGTGTAGGGTATAAATATCGGTGAGATTTTAACAGTCATTTTTTTCCTAACTTGTAATTTCGGGACGAAATTCTTTTAAGGGGGGAGATTGTAACGACCCTGAATTTTGAACAATTTAAATTAAAAATATTTAATTAATTTTAAATATTTGAATGATGGTTTAATTTGAATTCCCAATATAACTACGAATTTGGCGATTAAATTATAAAATTTAATCTATTAAAAGTTGAATAAAAATTGAATCTTCAATTTTAAGCTGATTAAAAATAATTCAAAGGCTTGTAAAATTCATATTGAGAATACTGAAGATAATAGAAGCCTCAGAATTGAACTTGAAAGTGATTTGTTCAGTTTTGAAATTTTATCGTTTAAATTGAATTAAAAAATAGCCTTCCGAGGCACAGTCTCGGAATTCGACGAAACTAGTTCCATTGGACCCGGAATATTGAATTATTACCGGATTTCAAATTTCGTATTTATCGGAGTTGTTGTGTGAACATACGATGTATAAACGCGTTGAAATTTAAATCGAATTCAATTTAAATTTAACATTGAAATTAGTCAATATCAGTACTTTACCTTCCCATTAAAATGCTGTAGCAAAGTAAATCAAACATGATCTGTCATCCTAAAATCACGCCTTAACTCATGCCTGGAATCACGCTCCCCCCTTCCTCATAATATACGAAGCCCTCTCCTTTTCGTTTAAAATCAAACTCCTTTGAAAAGAAAAATAAAATAATGGCGGCTTCGCCTTGTCTCGTCGTTCCCCTTTCCAAGATAGGGTTTTAGATAAATTGAAGATACAACTTTTGTATGCTCGATCGAAGGTCGTTGCTTGCTCAGTCGATCGACACTTCCTTTGCCTTGCTCGCGGTTGCTTCGAATTAGACAAAGGTGAGTGATCCCCTCACTCACATCTAGTTCGACTTTGTAGTGATTTTGAATTTGTGATTTCATGTTTTCTTCGACTCTGAATTGATGTTGGACTTCGGTCACTATGATTTTGTGAATTTGCTAATTCCTTGATTTTCATTTGCTTTGTTGGCTTCGGCCTTGCTTTCCCTGATGAACTGTGGTTATGTTGGTTTCGTGACCACCACGATTTTGATACTTGTCGACTTGAGTCACTTGAATTGTTCGAACTTGTTTTGGTAGACTTCAACATTGACTTGATTTTTTATTTATTTTTGTTGTAGTCATTTATGCATTGATGCTATTCTCTGTTGCACTTGCTCATTTGAGTTTGCACTGCTTCATCATGTCACTTGATCTGTTCATTTGAGTTGTAGCTTGATAATCATGTCTGCACTCTTTGTCTTTTGTCTGGGTTCACTACTGTCCTGTAGTGTTCATTAGTTCATATTGTATTTGAGCATTCTGGTCTGATAAGGTTGTGGTACTGTGAAGCACTTTTGTAGTTCACTGCTGCAGTTCTCCGGTCTACCTGAAATTTATATATATTGTTCTGGCCTGTGTCAATTGAAGTTGATATTGGTTCATTGTTTCATTTGATATGCTGTTTGCATCGACTTGAGCTTTGAGTTCAATTGTTTTAGTGTTGCATCTATTCTGGTTGGTCTGACCTGAACTTGATTTACTTGAACTTTTGTGTAGTTGGTACCTTCACTTGAGTTGCATTTAGCTTGGTGGTTGTTACTGCATTCATGTTGGTTTAGATGTGCACTTGAGTCTGTTTCAATTTTCCTGTTTCATTTAGTATTTAGGATGCATTAAGCTCATGGGGTCTTCATTTATGTGCAGTCTGCATTTACATTACCTCTAACCTTTTTGGCACATGGACTTCGTTTCATTGTTGTTGTGTACCACTGCTATATGCAGTTCCATGTTGCACCTCTGATTCATTTGTCCATGTGCAGTGTTATTATAATCACTTGGTAGCCTTTGGTTTGCATACCATTTGCACTGTGCATCCTTATCCACTGTTGCATTTATTTTGATTGTTGCATCTGTAAATATTGATGTTGCATCATTATGTTTTACTGGTGCATTCTGTTGTACCTGTTTTTGCTGGTTAGAGCTTTGCTTTGAGATATAGTCTCTGTTCTCAGGTGTATATCTGATTTTGGTGAGGCAGTACACGTGTGCGTGTACTGCAGCCAAACCAGAATTGACATTTTAAATTGATATTTCAATTGCTCGAGTCTGGTTCGTGTAGCCTTGGTTGTGCATTTTGATGTTGTTGACCCACTGAGTTATTTTCAATGTTCTTTTTATTACTGCATTTGTTGGGTCATCGATTTTGCTAGTGTTTATATGCTGGTCTTTGGCTCACTTATCTTCCCTGTTGCACCAGAATTATCGAGGCAGTGGCATTATTATGTAAATATTTCAAACTAGTGTAGTTTTGTTGTTGTTTCGATTTGTTCTAAATGGTGGCCTTGCTCTGTCACCTGCTTATTCAAGCTGCATATATTTTGACCTGACTTCTGGTGATTTCGAACCTGTAGCCTTTGTGTTTACTTGTTCATTGAATTGTTGCATCACTTTCTCATGTATTTATATGCTATGGTGCCATACCTCTGGTGCCCTCACCCTCCTTCTATTTAGTAGTTGTACCACTGCTTTGTGCTTTGGTGCTGTAGTTGCATTGAATCGCGATAGCACTGACTTGACCTCTGCCATTTCTATTTGTTGTGATATGTAGTAGCCTAAATTGCTGGTGCATACGCTTCATTCTGAAGTTGCACTGGATATGGGTACACTGTCTTGACTTGTACTTGACTCACTGGTTCGAGCACTTGTGCATGTCAGTATTCGTTTCTATTGCACCTGAGTTTCATTTTGATTTGAGTTGGAGCTTTTTGCTTTTGATTTATTGAACTTTTAGGGTATTTCATTACGGTATTGGCGAGGCAGTGCACGCGTGCGTGTACTGCAGCCAATCAGTATTGATGTTTTAAGTGACATTTCAATTGTTTGAATTAATTTGGTTTAATTTGATGATTTTGTTGTTAATTGCCGTTTTGGCAATTATGATGTTTTTCTAAATTATATTCATTAATAATCCCTTCATCTATCTTCGTTGATAATTTAATTTGCTGATTTATTGTTTAACACTGTTAAGTGTTATATTTAACGTTATCCGATTTCTTTGTTAAAAGGGTCGGATAGACGAGAATTATTGTGACTGTCGTCTAATTGTTATTTGATTATTATTGCCTCTATGCACTAATAACTGAGTTTGAATTAGACTGACCCGTGTATTATTTTCTTTTGAATGTAATACTGGGGTCAGACCGAGTATTTTACAGCTTGAAGGTTTCCGGGCAGCAAAGTTAGAGAGAGAGAGGGGGAAAACACTCACTTTAGTTCGGGGATTTTGTATTTAAAGAAATACCCCGTTGTATAAATTTAATACATTGTATAAACTCTGATATTTGTAAAAGGAAAGAAAAAAAATTCATTTTTGCAAAATATTATTATTTTGTGTTTCTGTGGCTGATTCTGTTCAAACTCTATAAACTAAATAACAATCCGTCATTTTGAACATTTCAAGTTGGTTTAATTACCGACTGAGGGTGGTCAAAAGGGCGGGATGTTACAAAACCTTTCATTTCTTTCCCTAAAACAAGAATTAATTGAGAGCATTAATTGTATTAAATGGAGGGAGAAACCTTACATTTTCTCTCTTTAATTTGAATTGATTGATTCATTAAATGTCATTATTAATAAATTTTCATGGTGATATTTATTACTATGTCCATATGTTTTCTTGCAGTACAATTTATAGCTTGAGATTTATTTTACTTAATTTAATTTATTTATAAAGTATACATACATACATATATATATATATATATATATATGTATATATGTATCATATAGATACACACACACATATGTGTGTGCATATGTAACATCATAATCCGTGAAGGATATAATGTTCCAGTGTATAGATGTTGGGATTTACATTGCAACGGAAACATTATCTCATTTTATGTACTATAATTGTCCCAATATGTGCTTATATAACATGTCAAAACAAAGTACTAATATACCTGTGTGTGTGTGTATATAACTTATTGAATAAAATAGTTTCTGCCATAACAAATTAATGTAAAATAATTATATAATAATAATACAAGTTTTTTTTTGTCAACACCATATTTTTTGGACAAGTTTAAAGGTCCTCTCATGCCTGCTTCCGTAGTCCTCTCCCATAACCAGATAGTCAACCATGTAGTACCTTCCCATACTCCCTCTGACACCACTAGCGTCCCTCCCCATACCACAGCAGTAGTGACCGTTGAACACCGTCGCTCTTCCTCTTCACCACCGCCCACGTCTCGCTCTACTGACCTGTCAACCATCCCTCAGCCATGCCTTCCCACGGTACTACTCGTTCCCCCAATAATGCCCCCGCTTGTTCCCCCAGATCCATTACCAACCCATCACACTAACGAATCCATATCTTCCTTAACTGACCTACCTCCTCCTTCTTTATAGTGTGAACAAAAATGGACTTCCCTTTTTAAGCACAAACCAAGGAATGCTGGGAAGTACATTCCTGTTGACATGAAACCATAATATGAAGATGATGCTTTGATACCGACGCAAGCAGTTCTTGAAGCAGGAGCAGTACTATGGAATGCGACACTGGTTGGTTTTTTCTTGGACAAGCCTTTGTCATATACAGCCGTAATAAGTAAGCTTAAAAAGATTTGGAAGTTAAAAGGCTCTGTTACAGCCAAGTCAGATGGAACCATCTTCTTATTTAATTTTACGTGTTCGGAAGATAGAGCTAAGATTTTACAAAGTGATCCTTTAATCATGAATAATAAAATGTTCATAGTTAAACTATATGATGCAGCAATAAGTAATGTACCAGGCTCAATCACTGCGGTCCCAGTTTGGGTACAGTTGTATAACCTCCCTATTTTTGCGTGGTCGTCAATTGGGATTAACTGGCTTAGTAGTCACCTGGGGAGGATGTTGTGTATGGATGAAATGACGGAGAAGCAAGTACGACTAAACTATGCGAGGTGCTTAATTGAGGTCAAACCAGACAAAAAGCTTCCTGATGAGTTTACCATTAAGTTGGTGGAGGGGGGGTATCAAAAAATCTATGTTCAATATCAGTGGAAGCCAGATGTATGTGTAATATGCAAAAAATTTGGACACAAAACAGAAAGATGTGATGGTAAGGAAAATAGTCAAAATTACAAAGAAGAAGAAACAAACAAAAACGGCAGTAAGGAAAAAAAGGATGAGGCCGCAGTGATACCCCGTGATAATAGAATTGTCAAACCGGTTGTGCAGCGTAACAACAAAGTTTGGCAACGTGTGAACAATAGGAAGCCAGAGTCAGTAGAAAAGGGAAATAGTATAGTTCAGGATGGAGCAATCAAAGAGAAAAGCAATAATATGGAACAGAAGAAAAGTGAAGACCAAGATAATGTTAAATGTGGTGATAAAATTAGCAATAGTGAAGACATAAATGAAGAAGTAATGGCATCATTCAGAATGCAATAAATAAAGTGGTTAAAGAATATAGTCCTATAGAAGTGGAGACAAATGAAGAAAATGACTCAGTAGGAAAAATTACAATATTCAACAGATATGATGCTCTCCTTAATCTGCATGAAGAGGAGAGCATGATTGATATAATAGAAGAAAGTGTGGAATATGAAAAACAAGGACAGAAAACAATTGAGAGCAGTGTAACAAAGGTACAAAATGAAGTTATGAACCATATTAAACGAGAAGAGGAAAGAGGAAAAAATTCAATACATGGGAAACAAGAGGAAAGATCGAACAGTGAATGAGATACTACAATCAGTGAATAGCAATAATGGATGCAAACATGTTGAAACAAATAAAGATAGTAAAAAGGGTGGGGAAAATAGCTCTTCTGGTAGAAAAGAAAAACCAAACAACAACAAGAATTCCAAACAAAGGAAAAAAGAACAGATGAAAGAAAACATGCACAACGAAAATGATACATGCACTATGTATCAGACCAAAATACAAACTACAAAATCCATGCCCCCAGGAAATGACGCAATGCCCAACCTTACCACTCAACACAGCTACTCCAAAATTCAACCACCTGCAGCATACAAAGCCCCTCCACCTACGACTATGCGCTCCGCTGAGATATCAGTGCAACCCACCCCTGCAGAAACATGCCAACCCTCCTCCCCCTTACCTGATGAAACAAGAAACCATGAAGTTACTCCCCTTTCAGCCACAATTCCTAATTACCTGTCCTCTAATCAGGCAGTAACCAAGAGAATGAAGATAGAACTACTCAATGCGCGTGTTATCCAATGATGTCGCGCATCGGAGCATGGAACATTCGTGGTGGAACCCAAATTATCAAGAAGGAACAGTGTAAACAACTTATCAAAACACATCAACTGACAATCTTAGAAATTCTTGAAACGAAGTTGGATCAAGAAAAGACTGATAAAGCGGAAACTTTCATTAAACCTAACTGGAAATTCATCCATAACTTGAATGAAGCACCGTATGGTAGAATTTTGATTCTATATGATCCCAAAACCATTCAACTAACCCCCATCCTTTCTTCATCCCAGCTAATACACTGTCATGCAACTGACCTATCTGATAACTCTACCTTCTATGTTTCCTTTGTTTATGCATTCAACTCTGCTGTGTCTAGCACTACGTTACTATCGACCATCCCAACGCTCAGGCAGTCCACTCACCCATGGACTTCAATTGTAGTTTCTCACTTTCTGATAGAGTAGGTGGTTACCCGCTCTCTCTTAATGAAATTAAACCACTTGCTGATACTCTTTGCGATGCAGAACTGATAATGGTCAAATCTGTTGGTACGCGGTACTCGTGGAACAATAAGAGGAGGCATGGTTGTAGAACATTCTCTAGGATAGATCACACCTTTTCCAATCAATCTGCCCTATCCAAATGGCCTCTTCTATTCAATCACCTACCTCCCCCTCTCCTTTCTGACCACTCACCTCAGATTATACACCTACGTGAAGCGGACAAGAGGGGAAAATCAAATTTTAATTTTTTTAATACTTGGGTCTCTGAACCTGATTTTATATCTACTGTGATAACAACATGGAGCAAGCCTAAATTTGGTACTCATTTGTCTGTTTTGCAGGAAAAAATTAAAGAGATAAAGGTGGTCTTGAAACAATGGGCATTCCAAAAATATGGTAACGGTGAGAAAAAGAGTACTCTGATTAAAGAAAAACTGATTGAACTTCAAAAAGCTATGAAGTCTGATGTGAATAATGCTAATCATGCTGCAACTGAAAGTTACTTGACTCAACAATACTATGAAGCTTTAGTTACCGAGAATGGTATGGTAAGACAGAAGTCGAGAATTAAGTGGAAAGAGAAGGGGGATAAAAATAGTGCCTACTTCCATGCTAGTCTCAAGAGTAATCAGAGAAGAGAAAACATCACTACTATTTTCGATGCGAATGGTGCTCTACACTCCAAAACAGATGAGGTCCAAGATGCTTTTGTCCAACATTTCTCTGATCTGTATAGCAACAAGAACAACTTCAGTCCTAATATAGAATAGATCCCTGACGACATCCTGCCTAGACTAAGTCCAGAAGATAATACCTTCCTATGCAATGAAATTACCCATGAAGAAATTAAGCAAGCTATGTTCTCCCTTAACTCCAATTCGTGTGGAGGCCCTGATGGGTTGAATGCCTACTTCTATACTTCATGCTGGTCAATTGTTTTGGCTGATGTAATTAATGCCATTCTTCTTTTCTTCAAGAAAAGTAAACTCTTCAGGTCATTTAACTATACGAACATAGCTTTGATACCCAAACAGAAGAATGCTCACCGTGTGAATGAGTTTCGCCCAATCTCCTGTTGCAGCACTATTTATAAATGCATTTCAAAAGTTATAGCAACAAGACTAAAGAATGTCTTACCTAATATAATATCCAAAAACCAAGCTGCCTTTTTACCAGGTAGGAATATTCTGGATCATGTGCTTCTCTCGCATGAACTTATTAAGGGCTATAAACGTAAGAATTCTCCTCCTAAAGCAATGATGAAACTTGATATTATGAAGGCATTTGACATGTTACAATGGGATAGTATAGTTCGAATAATGGGGTACATGAACTTCCCACCGCATTTTATATCTTGGATATATGAATGCATCTCCACACCGACATATTCAGTTAATGTCAATGGAAAGTCTGTTGGCTTTTTTACTTCTAAGCAAGGGATTAGACAGGGAGATCCACTTTCAGCATATGTATTCATTATGGTTATGGATCTTCTCACGCAGTTGTTCGAAAAACAGCTAAATCAAGGTAGATTTAAACTTCATCCTGCCTGCAAAGATCCGCTTATCACTGCACTTATGTTTGCGGATGACTTAATTGTTTTCTGCTCTCCTGATATTGACACTATCACGAACATAATGCACACTCTTGATCAATTCTACAATATGACGGGGCTGAGAGTTAATATTGGCAAATCTGACATCATTACTGCTGGTCTTCATGCTGATCAGTGCAATCATATTACACGAATTACTGGCTTGTCACACAACACTGATACAGTTTCATACTTGGGTCTACCACTCGCAACGTCAAAAATCTCTACTGCCCAATGTCTACCTCTATTTGATAAGATAACTGTAAGGCTTAACAGCCGGACCACCAAGTTTCTTAGTCAAGCTGGTAGATTGACCCTGGTTAAGTCTGTTATTTTTTCAATGCAAGTTTACTGGGCATGAACCTTCATACTCCCCTTTAAGTTGATAAATATGATCAGAAGTGCTATCATGAGATTCCTGTGGACTGGCAAGACTACTGGCAGATATATAGCTCCCATTAAATTTAGCAGAGTTGAGAGGCCAATGAACAAAGGTGGTCTTGGTATTCTTAACTTAAAACAGTGGAACAAGGCTGCCTTTGCGAAACATATCGACACCTACTACAACTGTGCTGAAAGTCTATGGGCCAAGTGGTCTGACAAAAATGTGATAAAGGGAAGGAGTTTGTGGAACATGCACAAGACACAGAACTTGAGCTGGACTTGGCAGAGCATCTTCAAGATTAAGGAGCTATTTCTTCCACTAGTATTACTGAATTCGAATCCTACAAATAGCGTAAGCTTTTGGGAGGATCCATGGTTAGACATGGGTATCATACTGCGGCGACAATTAACGTACAATGACAACAGCAAACTGGGATTCATTTGGCTACTAAGGTTAGAGATGTTATTTACAATCTTCAAACTACACATAGGTTTTCTTCAAATAGTCGGATCCAAAATATATGGAACAAAATTGGCATGTATATTCCTTTTACATCATCTACTGCTCGTCTGGTTTGGGGTAAAAACAAGGCTTTGTTCAAAACTGGAGAAGCATATGAATTTATCATGCAGAATAGTAACTGCCCAACTAGGCGATGGTGAAACGAGTCTGGTGCAATGATAGTAAAATGCGACAAAATTTAATGCTTTGGAAAATACTTAACCGTGCAATTCTGACCAAGACTAAACTTGCATGCATGGGGATGAATGTCATGATTGACTATAATGAACAACCTGAAACTGTTGAACACTTATATTTTGAGTGCCCCATTATAAAGCAAATCTGGATATGCATCATGGCTAAGCTTCAACGAACTAATGTCTCTGATGACAATCAGGTGGAGTGGGAAAGAATTTTTATGAGAATGGGGAATAAAAGTGAACGAAAGAGGGTATTTAACACATTGCTGAAGAGTTTCATCAGCTCTGTTTGGAGGGAACGAAATACAAGAGTGTTTGATGCGAGTAATGCTAAATCTGATGAAGTTCTTAAGCAGTGGATAATGCAAGAAATTAAAATTGATTTAGGACTTCTCTCCTACTCTTTCGATCCTGGGATCTTTACCTTACTGTGAAAATAGTCTGTGTTGTGTTTTCTTTTTTGTATTTTTTTCCTAGTGCTTGTTGCGCCGTGTTTTCCCTGTTTTCTTAGATAATTGTAAACTGTGTAGTGTTCTGATTGGTGCAGCAATAAATTGGTCGGGGACCATCTAACCCCGTCGGCCATGCCAAAAAAAAAATACAAGTTTTTAAAATTTTAGAAAATCTGGAAACATATTTTGGGCTTAAGATTAATTTCTAAAAAAATTCAAAAGGTATCCGAGACATATTTTAGGGTTAGAATTTTTTTTGAAATTTTCCCAATTGAAATTATATTTTTAATTAAATAATTAATTGCATTTTAAAAATAAATTAATTCAAAAAATTAAAAAATTAAGTTGTAAAAATTTAAAACTTTTTCTCAAGGTTTCAAAAACATATTTAAGGCTTAAAAAAATTTCTAGAATTTTCTTAATTGAAATTATATTTTCAATTAAATAATTGATTGCAGGCCAAAAGTAAACTAATTTTCTAAAATAATAAATTATTTAAAAAATATGAAAATTTTACTGTAATCTTATTACATGGTGCAACAAATATAAAAAATATAAAATTGAAATTTCGAACCATTAACTATTTTCTTCATAATAAGTAATTCATAAAATCATTAAATAATAATAAAATATGTATATACATATTTAGTAAAATATTTTTATACTTTATGATTCATAATAGGTACAAATTATCATAAGAATTTTTTTATAAGTTGCGGATCTAGACACATTTAATCTAGATATATATACACAGAGACATACACACGAGGTGTGTGTGTATATATAAATCAAAATTAAAACCATTTTTTCAGAAAATTAATTTAACAATAAATCAATAAACAAAATAATATAACAAGCGTGTAACCAATCTAATTATAACAAAAACATGTACCCACAAAAATCTCACTTAATCTAAACACTAAACAATCTGAATACAAACCGAGGATTTGGATGTAAATCAACTTTTATATGATAAAATTACAATCAAAACAATGATAATAAATAAAAGCTCACCTCCTAATAAAGCCTTTGAGTCCACATTGAATAATGATTTCTCTTCTAAGAATCATTCACAATCCATCAGGTTGCTAATCCGGAATTGGAGACCTTCTACTACAATTTAGTATTTTCAAATTTTAATTGGATTTGAGAATTTTAGGAATAATTTTAGAGAAAAGTTGATCAGCTTAAAAATGAATTAGCTTATGATTATGGTTTTGAAATTAGCTTTTATATGGATAGGCAAGAGAGCAAACAATGATCTAAACCACACATCTCAAAACCTAATCACACATGTTGCAGCCACCTCCTATCTTTCTCCAAACCAATGCCTATCCTCTCCAAATCTCATGGGTTGTGAGCCCATTTAACCCAAGTTAAATATGTACAATCATATTTAACATATTTTGTTATCGATATCTCATATCGATCAGTATATTCAAAACTTTTATAAATATATGCAACAATTTTAGTTCTTAAATCACATTCAAAATTCATAATTAATATTTCATAAATATTAATTAATTTAATTACTATATAACAATTATAAACTAATTAAATTGTTTGGTCCAAAGAGAATACATCGTTTCAGTTGTGTGACTCTTGGGTGTAAATTCAATCAACGATTAACGTCGAACTATTCGAATGTTAATGGTCACACTTCATTTAGCAGGTGGTATGATATTATGTCCAAATTTATCTCTTACTCATTTTTGGAAAAATCTCATTTTAATTTAATAATCATTACCCAGTTGTGGCAATTATTTACACCAATTCTTTTTGTCAAAACTATATCACTTTGGACTTGCTGAATTTGGTATTGGTCAAAATTCCAACATCATCCACATTCAACTCTATAATCAAGACACAAAGTCTTTGGTTCAATAATAATTATTATCAACCGAACTACTCCAGCCTGAGGTTTTGACTTTGCGTTGACATGAGTTAACCATGATACTAACCCTATATAACCGAGGAGACGAATCCTCTCTTGAATAGTGCTTCACTTCCAATTCTTCTACTTGATCTAACTATAGTCCTTCGATGGACGCTATGCCATGATTTAACTATAATCAAAGTGAAGCTTTTATATTGAAGATTCACAGTATTCTCATGTCAAAAGAACTCTGTAAATTAGTCACATCGATATTTTCTGTTTGATCTTAGTTATATTAACCAATATAAAAATACTGAGTAAGTCGTTACATAGTTATCCAATAATTATTAGTACGTAACCCTTAGGTGGCCCAGTGGTCTTGAATAATACACTGTCCAACATTTTGAGAGCATTACGTACTTTGATCTCAATTGATACATCGATATCCAGTCTCGATACATCTTGACTAGGAATATTTAAAAGGATATATTTGTTTCATTGTGATAAATTACTCACAATTACAACACTTTGTAACTATTATAACAAAACATACCATTTATGGATTTTCTATCAGATATACTTTTAATTAAATTGATTAATTAACCACATTATATCAAGTATATAGTAGAAAGAAAACACCTTTATTTTGAACCAGATTGGTCAACGACTTAGATATATGTAACAAATTACACAATTACCCCTTAGGGAATACCCTAGCTCTATCAAAGGTTTGGCTTGTGTTTGGAACGTCTACCGATCGACTGCTATATACTGGGCGGTCGACCGCTTGCTGTCAACCTTTCCAAATAATGCGATCGACCGGTCGTGGTGTAAGATTTAGGGTTGTTTAATTATCGCCTTGCTCAGGTTGCTTACAGTGAACCATACCTACCTGATTACAGTAACCCAACCTGTGCAATTTATCCAAACTTCTTATTCAAAGCAAATCCATGGATTTACACAAGTTTACAATAGTAGTTTAACGTGGGGTTACTATTAACATCTCAGGTTATCCCAATTTTTATAAGTTTATAGATTAGGTTTACAGGTCCAGGTTAGAAAAAAGGAATTATGTTTATATACTAACCATTAAGTTTCAAATTTAACTCGACAATGTTTACAATTCAATTTCTAAAAATGTAGATCAACGTAGTGTAAATTAAAATTAACGGCAAATAATTATCTTATTTAAAGCGTTCCCACTCACCTCAGATCCGAAATTTGCTTCTAATCTTCGCTCCGAAATCTACCTTCATGCTTTGCCCCTTCCTTAATCCGATGTTCTTGAGTTCATTTCATTTCATTTTATTTTTATTTTAGAGAATTTAACAAGTGAAAGAGAAGAAGTTCTGACAGAGTTTTGGTATACCGATAATTTTTAACGAATTAGGGTTTATATTAGTTTTTTATAAGGATTTTAGATTAGTCCAAACCGTTATGTTAATACTAGAGAATATTAGGTTTCATCCAGAGCATCAACCAGTTTCTTCATTGCCAAGCAAAAATATTTCATTCAATCCAAATCGTTCGTTGCTTCAGAATCTACAATTTTTGATGACAACTGGTCCACCGCTAGGGGGACTGGTCAACAGCTACCTATCGACCAGTGAACCCTTTGGTATTGACCGGTAGGGTTATTGATTAAGGAAAGTTTATTAACTTAATTTATTTTGTTCTCAAATTTTAAAATGTTCGTATCTTCTCCATACTAGCTCCGATTTCAAACCGTTATATATGAAAATTGTCCAAAAAATTGCTATGAACACAATTGTGCAAGTTTTGTAGCCAAATTTGGACATTTGCAGAAATTATGTTTTTCCCTTTGTTATATTTAAATTTAATTCTTTTATTAATTTCTTCGCTTAAATTTTTGGTGTGTTATATTCTCTCTCCTTAAAAGGATTTCATCCCCGAAATCTCCAAGGACAGAAAAATATAACTCATTCGTATAACAATCAGTAACTACGACCATCTACTCATCCATCATCCACTGACAATCATCATCCTTAGAAAATTTCTAATGCAATATGTTTATACAAATCATGGAATACACATGAATCTATACTGATGCAAAGAGTAGGTGGTCTCCTGATCTAACCGACCTCCTGTCATGTAAGTGATTATCCCATGTATCCAAGACGTATGCAACATCCTAAGTAATAAGTACTTACAATTCTATATGTATGCACAACTATTCAATCCATATGCAACAACCATATGTACATAACTTAATAAAATCAAATAAGTGGCGACAAGTAATGATGTGTGTGTGCCGACTAGTGGATATACTTACCGAAGTGTGCAGAAACGAATTCAATCAATACATCCACTAGCATCCATCATCCATGACATGTCCCAATGACACGTTCGTAAATACTCCTACCATCCAATGGTCTCTACCTAAAGGATATACTATTAAGCTAAGTCCTAACATATAAGTAGTCTATGCTTATTTAATTAAATTGGAAACGTAACCGAAAAGAGTTGTGGGTGGGTAGCTTGGATCTTCTCCTTAGGCTCTCATGTTGTCTCCGCTGGGTCGTCTCCCTACTGAACTTTTACAATGTCGAATATTTTGTTGGGGAGTCTCTTTATACCGAGCCCAAGAATACGAGTAGGTGCACAACGAACAAGCGACTCCTCTTGACCTCTACCTCCTTTAGTTGACTCGGCTCGACTATGGTAGCTGTATCGTGCAAGCACTTTCGCAAGTATGACTCATGGAAAACGTCATGTACTCCTGCCAAATTCTCAAGAAACTCTACTCTATAAGCTAACTTCCCTATCCTACCAGAGTCGTACAAACCTCGGTGCTAGCTTCCCCGAACTACCAAACCTCATAACTTGCCTAATCTATGAGACCTTCACAAACACCATGTTTCCCACTATGAACATACGTCTCCTATCAGCATAAGATTTACGCCTATCCCACTGGGTTTTCATTTTCCTACAGATCAAGTCTACTTTCTCAAATGTCTTCCTCACCATGTTCGGCCCAAGAATAATCTATCTGTTGTGTCCAACCAACGTGACAGTGATCTACAGGGTCTGCCATACAATGCCTTGAATGGTGCCATCCCAGTACTCACTTGGTAGCTGTTACTATAGTAAACTTTACCAGTGGCAAGTCATCCTCCCTAGAGCCTCCAAAATCCAGTATACACATTCGAAGTAAGTCCTCCAATACCCGATTCACTCTCTCCATATGTTTGTCCGTCTGCGAGTGATAAGTGCTGCTCAAGCTCAACTTGGCGCTCAAAGCCTCTTGTAGACTCCTCCAAACTCACTGTTTTAAAGTGGATCTTGATCAGTAACGATGCTAGAAGGAATTCCGTGTAACCTAATGATCCCTCTCCTCTATAAGGCCGCCAATGATGTTGCGATCCTCATACTAACCTTCATAAAAAAGCGCAGTCATCAGCCGATTGACTATGACCCACATACTTTCATTTCATCTTCTACTCCTCGGTAAACCATCGACAAAGGCCATAGTAATACTCTCTCACTTCCACTGAGGAACATCTAATGGTTGCAACAATCCTCCGGGCCTTTTCTGCTCCGCCTTTACCATCTGGCAAGTCATATACCGAGCTACATACTCTGC
Organism: Allium cepa; assembly: GCA_030765085.1. Lineage (NCBI taxonomy): Eukaryota > Viridiplantae > Streptophyta > Magnoliopsida > Asparagales > Amaryllidaceae > Allium > Allium cepa. The sequence goes on from CM060943.1 coordinate 440,605,646, forward strand.
TACATGCTTCTTCATTCTAGGCCAATAGAAGACTCTCTTCATGTCATGGTACATTTGTCTGGTTATCTCAAAATGATGAGATTCAGCTAATACCATGTCGATCAAATCCATAATAAGAGGAACGCACAATCTTCCATCTCTTTGTAACCATCCCTTCGAGTCAATGGATTAACGCCTCAAATGATTCGACTGCTCTTCCCTACCTAGCTTCTCAAAAATATCAAGTAGGTTCTTATCTTGCTTATGACTAGACCCAATACGTTCAATAAGTGTAGGTTGCACATCAAAAGCTGCTAACAATCCCATAGCAATGTCTAATAATGGTCGGAAATCAAATGTAGAAATGAATCCAAATGCTTCCGCTCCAAGAATAAAGGGCTCAATACTGCATGCCATCTACTCAAGGCGTCGGCCACCACATTTCCGTAGTTTGGAGTATATGAGATATCGTAACCGTACGAGGCAAAAAACTCCATCCACCATTGCCGCCTTAGATTAAAGTCCTTTTGGGAGAATAAATACTTTAGAGATTGATGATCCATATACAGCTCAAATAGCTCTCATAACAGATAATGCCTCCATGACTTAAGCACAAAGACAATGGCTGCTAACTCAAGATTATAGGTAAAGTAGTTTCTCTCGTGGACCTTCAATTGCCAACTAGCGTAGCACACCACTCCTCCTTGCATCAAGACCACGTCCAATATCGTACCACAAGTATCAATATATACTGCAAATGCCTTCATACCATTAGGTAATACCAAAACATATGTGCTGGTCAATTTCTCCTTTAGCTTAATAAATGTGTCCTCACACTTCGCGCCCCACAAGAAAACTAAATACTTCTTAGTGAGTTGGGTCAGATTGATAAAGAACTTCGTGAAGTCCTTAATGAACTTCCTATAGTAGTCCGCCAAACCAAAAAAACTCCTCACTTCTATGGCATTCTTTGGCACATGCCAATTCTAAACTACAGTTACTTTACTAGGATCAACTGCAAGTCCACTTCCCAAGATAACGTGCCCCAAAAAGCATACCTCCTCACGCTAAAAGTTTCACTTAGAAAACTTTTCCTTCAACTTATTGTAACGACCCTGAATTTTGAACTATTTAATTTGAAAATATTTAAATGATGGTTTGAATTAAATTTCAAATTATCAGGATAAATTTGTGATTAAAATTTAGAATTTAATCTATTTAAAAGTTGAATAGAAATTTGAATTTTGACTTTGAAGTTGAAATTTAATATTGAACTTATATTTTAAAATTTGAATTAATGATTTAGAAAAAATATATATATAATAAATAAAGAATATATACTAGTTAAGATTTTTTACAACATAATGAAAACAAAATAAAAACAAAGCAAATTATTAACAAAAAAGCTAATTAAATTTAAAAGAGAAATAAAATAAAATAAAATAAAATAAAATAAATAAAAAAAAAATAATAAAAAAAAAGAAGTAAACATTACCTTACTTTGAGCATTCCTCCATACCCATAATACATGCCGTGTTCCATGCCTTTTATCACGCCAAAATCACGTTCTTCTCTTCTATTTTATAACCCTACCCCTCTCTCCACTATCTTCATTCATACGAAAGAAAAGAAAAAAAAAATGAAAACAAAATAATGGCCGAAGCCGATGACCCCCCCTCTCTTCAAAAATCAAATCGCGGCAATTGGCAGGCGTGCGTTCTTGCGCGTGGTAGGAGGGCGCGCGAGTAGGAGGGGGAAGAGGCGACAGCGGCTGCAGTGGATCAATGGAGGCGCTCGCGTCTGGAAGTGGAGTGGCGCACGCGCGCGTGGGAGGGTGTTGCGCAATTCAACGGCGGCGTCGCGCGCGATTGGAGGCAAGGGGGCGGCGATTTCAAATCGCGTGGCACGGCGACGAAATTGGGGGGCACGAGCGGCGAATCGAGGTCAGGCGGCGCGAGATGGAGTGGGGACGAGGGGGACTCGACAGCGCGCGTAGGGGCCGCAAACAGAGGCGACGATGTCGCGATGGTGGTTCACGGCGATGTCGTGGCGCGTGCTCACGCGTGGAAGGTCGTAAATTGCAGCAGGTATAACGTTTTTCTCCTCTTTTAATTCAATTAAATTATGTATATACAGAAAAAAAAAATGGGTTTTCAATTTTTATTTTGCAGTAAAGAAAAAATGTAGGTTAGGAAAAAAATAATAATAATAATAAATGTTTACAGTAAGAAAAACATACTATTGTTGCAGAAATTAATATGTAGTTTTAATTTGGAATAATAATAATATCAAATTTTAAGTTACATAAATTTATTAACAGGAAGTGGTTAAAGAAAAAAAAAATATAGTTCAAGCACTTTATTTAAAAGAGTAATCTGTTTAAAATTTAAAAAGAGAAATTTGTTAATTTAAAACTATCAAAAGAAATTTGGAATTTTAAAGGAATTTATAAAAGAAGATTTGTTTAAAATTAAATTTATTTGTTAAAACAAAATTATCAGTTAAATATAAATTTAGTTTCAAATGAAAAAAAAATAATTTGTAAAAGAAATTAGTTAGTTAAAATAAAATGACTAAATTAATATGGTGATTAAAGAATGATTTATTTAACTTATAAATAAATAAGTCATTAGTTAGAGATGTAAAATAAATATATGGATAGATTTAAAATCTACTAAGTTTATATTTAAAATAATACATAATATGAGGATTTATTTATTTTAACAAAATTTATCTGTTTATTTTAATAACTAAAGGATATTTTATCAAAGAAAAATTTATTTAAATAAATAGTTAGTTAAGAAAGTTATTAAAAGAAATTTAAATTTTTAGTTAAACAAATTTATTAAAAGTAATTGATTTAAAGATATTAATTTAAAGTAAAATAATTAGTTGATTTAAATTATAAAAGGAAAATTTGTTAAAATAAATTTATTAAATGAGAAATTGGTTTAAATAAAACTATTGATTTATTTTAACAATCAAAAAATGAAAATTTATTATTCGATCGTTTCGAATATTAATAAACTGTGTAAATATTTATACAAGGTATAAATGAAGAAAACAAGTTGAATTGGAAGTGGATGGCAAACGGGAATAAAGGTGAGAACTTCTCACTCAAAAAGGAATTTTTTTGTTTATTTGAATTTTAAATAGTTAGATTTAAAATTTATTGACTGTGTTGATTGAATGATTGAATGATGATTGTTATATATATATTGGATGTGAATAGACCCTATACGCCGTTAGTAAGCGGAGGTTATTTAGTACACACATATACCGCGATATTCCACCTCGAAGTGGAATTGGTATTATATTATATATATATAGCAATATATATATATATTGGCATATGTATATATTGCAGTTGATTGATTTCCCGCATTTTCTTTTAGCGGATGAGACCCTATGCGCCGTTAGTAAGCGGATATATATTTTATAAAATCCCATATACCGCGATATTCCGTCTTGAAACGGAATGGTATTGTGCTAATGTCTGTGGATGCAGGGAAACAGGTTGGAGGGATCCAACTGGATTCCTCACAAATATTTATTGATTTTAAATATTGTGATGTTTGATTGTTTATCATATCGATATATGATATTGGAAAATCGTGATTGACTATTTGATGTGTTGCATCATCGGATCCAATTTTTGAAATTTAAAAACAACGATTTTAATTTCTAAAGGGATTTTTTTGAAATATACGTTTATTAAATATTTTTGGAATTGATCCATTATAATTAAATAAACGTTATAATTTTTATGTTATAAAAATTATGATTTTTGAGAAATATAGTTAAAGGTTGATTTTTGAAAATATGGGATTTCTGAAAATTATTATAAGAAGTTCAAAAAAATAGGATTTATAAAATTTCTATTTTTTAAATCAGAATGATGAAACTATGAAAGAGTTTAAGGATGTTTAAAGTAATAATATAAATTGATTTATATTAAAAGATTTATAAATTGATATTTATAAATTTAGAATATCTTGAATTATGAAACGAGCTTTTATCAGTGATAGAATAATTTGTAAATGAATTTCAAAAAGGAATGAAATCTATAGGATTATAACGGTAAAGTTATAAATGGAAATTTGAATATTTTATAAATCAAAATGGTGAATTTATAAAAGAGTTTAAGGGTGTTTAAAGTGATAATATAAATTGTTCTATATTAAAAAGATTTATAAATTAATATTTATAAATTAAAAGTATTGGAAGTGTAAAAATGAACTTTTCTAAGTGTTAGAAAGAATTGTAAATGAATTTCATAATTTGGAATTATAGAATTATAACGGTGAAGTTATAAATAGAATTTTATAAGCAGTAGGTTTATAAAATTTATAAAGTTATTAAAGGAATGAGTTGGATAAATAAATGAATCTTATAAGTTATAAAATTTATAAATTTGAGAAGTTCAAAGAAACAATTTTGTAAATAAATAAATTATAAGTATTTGACTTATAATATGAATTTCTAGTATATCATTGTGATATGAATTGAGATAGGTTAATAAAGAAAATTTATAAAAGGAAGTTGATATAAAATAAATAGAATAGAATTTATAAACGTTGTTTTATAAATTCAAAACGACTTATTTTGATAAGTAAATTGTTCTAATTTATTTATGGAGTTATATTCATGTTTTAGACAGTGAATAATTCCTTAAACTAAAATGAATAGAAGTGATGAAATTTATTAACATAGTATATTCACGTTTTTGAATAGTGAATATTATGTTAAAGAAATTATTTTGAAAGTGATGTTTGAAATAGAATTAACACGATCTAATGATGTTTTAAAATATGTTAAGATTTGAAACCATAGATTTCAACATTTATTGTTGAAATAGATGTTTTCAAGAAATAGAAGGAAATAATAGATTATAACACTGTTGTTATAATAGATAATTTCCGAAAGGAAATCTTTTGTATAGTATTGGGATTTATATATCTATTTTATTTCGAATCCCTATACTAGTGATTTTGGGTTGTCGTAACGATGTTTTACGCAACATTCGTTTTGGCCCAAATAAATATGGTTAAGAGAATGATTTCCTTAAAGAATAAATTATATACTTAATTTCGATTTAAGTATATAGAATATTTTCTAAGTGTTGAAAATAAAAGATTGTGAAATACTTATTTAATAAGTATAGAAATGTTTTCCAATATAAAGTGAATATGTTGAGAATTTATCTTTTTGAAGATAAATTGAAAAAAATGAATATTTGAAATCGTATATTCATAAATATTTTGGAAGTATAAATTCAATATGGAATTTATAAATGGAATTGGGAAAATAGGTTTAAAAATAAATATTGATTTATTTTTGAAATATGGAAAGTTATATCTTCTAAAGATATTTTTGGAATTAAATAATTTGGAAAATTATTTGGATTCTGGTGATGTTGGCATATCTATTGATAGATCAATAACCGACTATCGATATTTACCTTTGAATAGGTATTTGTTGTGAATTGTTTGAAATTGAATGCCACACTTATTTTTTTAAAAATAAGCGCTCACTATTCGGGTTAACCGGGAAAGGACCATGGGGTCGTATAACCCATTCCGAATATGTGATACGTCGTTATGAATTGCATTCGAAGACCGGTGTTGAAGACCGGATATTTTCGAAAACGAGAGGGTTTCTTGTTGATTGTCTCTGCACTGGCTGATCCCCGGTATAGAGATCTCCATAAGTGATGGGAAATCCGAACGTGATTAGAAATTATTCGGATTGCAAGGACTTCTTTGTAAGTGCCTTCGGTTCTGTTCGAGCCCGGAACAGACTTGTATGGATTGTATGTCTGACATTACAAGTTAAGATATAAAGCCGATTTCTTTCAAATATATTTCTGAGGTGGCGGAGAATTTATTCTTTTAGCTTAACACCCTTCTCTGAGACGTACGAGTTCAGAGGTTATATAGTTGAAGTTATCAGCGATATATTCCCAGTTTGGTAATGTGACATGCTGAGTGATGCTGAAATGATCATTGTGTTGATTATTTGTGATAGGATCATTTATTTGATCGTCTATCTTAGTGATCATTGTGTTGATCATTTGTTGACCCAAAGCATGGCTTTTGTATAAAGTATGTTTTTGTGGACGTGACTTCGTCGAGCCTCACATCCCGGAAATGGTCAAAACAGGAAAGAAGCAGCAAGGTTATGAGGGGTAGCACCCTTTAGGATGTGTCCATTTCCTTCTGGAAAAGGGTGGTATCATGGTATGGAGCCCAGATACTTACTCATGTTGAAAACACTTTATGATTGTGTGAATTGATTACGAGCGCTCGGTTGATAAAGGTCCCAAAGGACCGGGGGATGGCATATTCGGTCAGTTGTTACTCAGTTAGGAGTAACCCGGCCTTGTGTTGGTAGAGATCCGGTTTGGTTCTCGGGGATGTCCATCCAGAGGCATTCTCATGTGGCAATGGGAAGTTCCTTGGCCTGACCATTTGTTGGAAATCCAAAGAAACAATACGAAACTTGTACGGTTTTAGTTGTAGAACCTGCTATGGAATGTGGCGGTAACCTGCTATTGAACATAGTTAGCTATAGTAGGCATACGATAATGGTCGTATGTTGGCTAAGATTTATATCTTTATTTTCGAAATAATTTCCTACACTATGCACTAGTAATAATATCAAATGTTATTTTAAATGCGTATCAAGCATCTTTGACTATCATAAGGAGAAATCTCCTCCGATTCTGCGTTTGCATGTGTGTGTGTGCGGGAGGCCTTATGGTAGTCTCATTTCTAAAAAGCATTGCGAATTGAATTTAAAATATTCTTCTATTTTGATTTTAAAAGCAAATAAACTGTTTTGAGTTCTCACACCAGTCACATGACTGACTCGGAGTTTATTGTTTTCCTTCCTAAACTCTGGGTGCCCACCAATTTCCACACGGGCAGTTAAGAGTTAGGTTTATCAGGATATTCTGGATATTCTGGAGTTGCTGGAGGCAAGCTGGATGGCATTGCGTATTATTTATATAGTATTTCTTTTCCGCTGCACTGTTTATTGTTGTATGATGTTGTACACTCTGATTATTTGATGTAATGTAATATAATGTGATGTAATAACTGATATAGTTCTTTATTTAAAGATTATTCATTTATTATTATATGTTGTTCCGCTGCGAATTGTGAGATTCTGTTGTTGTTGTTTCTGTTCTGTTTTCCTTGTTCTTTGTTTTCTTTTTCTTCTTCTACCTCTTTTCTTTTTCTTAAAACCCATAACTATTCGGTTTTTCGGCAACGAAAATCCTAAACGTTACAGTTGGTATCAGAGCTGTTGGTTAAGCGACAACCATGGTTCTGATGGGTGTTACTCATTAGAGATGGAGTCAGCAGTACTCTAGAATGAGTTTGAGAGTAATAATAGATATGAGCGCGTATTTGTTAGTGAATATAAAATTGATTTATATAAATTTTGCCCAAAACTATTTTTGGTATAGAAAAAAAGAAATGATTTTCTATGAATTATTATAGTATATGGTTGCATGATTGTTAGAAGTGATAATATCGAATTATTATCATTAATAATGGAAAGAAATAGATGGATTGAATTCACGTAAATTAACTTGATAATTTATTCATTTGTGAAATAATTTCAAATGGAATTGAATAAATAAAATAGAATTGGATTTCTAAGTGAAAATGAGATGAATTGAATATTGAAATGAATTAGTAAATGAAAGTTAATCGATAGAATTCAATATTTAGTATTGAGAATTGAATTCAAATAGAATTGAATGAGAATAAATATGTAACTTCGAAAGTGAAGCAAAAATATATAAGAAGTATATGTTGGAAATTTTGTAATAGAATTAGCAAAATGGTTTGAATGTTAGAATTAGATATTACTATTAGCAGGTTATACAGGTGTATAAAGGAATTGATATTTTGATTTCAAAAATAAAATTGAATTGCTCGACAAAAAGGTACGTATTTTAATTTTAGTATGAGATTTGATGACTTTCTTCTCTAGCCACTTGGCTTTTCTCTTTTCTTTTTGATTCTGAGGGGCCGTGGTGCCATTTTGTAGTCGTACCGATCGAGCCGCGCAAAGGAAACGCTGGCGAAATTTTTCGAAAATTTAGGGTGTTAGAAAATTTTGAGAAAATTTGAAAGTTTGAATTTGAATTTGAATTTAAACTTGAATTGTTAAGGAAAACAATATAGTTTGAAACTTATAATTGAAGTTGGAAAGCTAGTTGAAATAAAAGTGAATCTCTATAAAAAGATTTAGGCTAGTAAGTTGGTAAAACTATTTTGAGTTGTGAAAAATAATAGACGGGATAAGGGTATTCTTCTTAACTTGTAATTTCGGGACGAAATTCTTTTAAGGGGGAAAGATTGTAACGACTCTGAATTTTGAACTATTTAATTTGAAAATATTTAATTTATTTTAAATATTTAAATGATGGTTTGAATTAAATTTCAAATTATCAGGATAAATTTGTGATTAAAATTTAGAATTTAATCTATTTAAAAGTTGAATAGAAATTTGAATTTTGACTTTGAAGTTGAAATTTAATATTGAACTTATATTTTAAAATTTGAATTAATGATTTAGAAAAAATATATATATAATAAATAAAGAATATATACTAGTTAAGATTTTTTACAACATAATGAAAACAAAATAAAAACAAAGCAAATTATTAACAAAAAAGCTAATTAAATTTAAAAGAGAAATAAAATAAAATAAAATAAAATAAAATAAATAAAAAAAAAAATAATAAAAAAAAAGAAGTAAACATTACCTTACTTTGAGCATTCCTCCATACCCATAATACATGCCGTGTTCCATGCCTTTTATCACGCCAAAATCACGTTCTTCTCTTCTATTTTATAACCCTACCCCTCTCTCCACTATCTTCATTCATACGAAAGAAAAGAAAAAAAAAATGAAAACAAAATAATGGCCGAAGCCGATGACCCCCCTCTCTTCAAAAATCAAATCGCGGCAATTGGCAGGCGTGCGTTCTTGCGCGTGGTAGGAGGGCGCGCGAGTAGGAGGGGGAAGAGGCGACAGCGGCTGCAGTGGATCAATGGAGGCGCTCGCGTCTGGAAGTGGAGTGGCGCACGCGCGCGTGGGAGGGTGTTGCGCAATTCAACGGCGGCGTCGCGCGCGATTGGAGGCAAGGGGGCGGCGATTTCAAATCGCGTGGCACGGCGACGAAATTGGGGGGCACGAGCGGCGAATCGAGGTCAGGCGGCGCGAGATGGAGTGGGGACGAGGGGGACTCGACAGCGCGCGTAGGGGCCGCAAACAGAGGCGACGATGTCGCGATGGTGGTTCACGGCGATGTCGTGGCGCGTGCTCACGCGTGGAAGGTCGTAAATTGCAGCAGGTATAACGTTTTTCTCCTCTTTTAATTCAATTAAATTATGTATATACAGAAAAAAAAAAATGGGTTTTCAATTTTTATTTTGCAGTAAAGAAAAAATGTAGGTTAGGAAAAAAAATAATAATAATAAATGTTTACAGTAAGAAAAACATACTATTGTTGCAGAAATTAATATGTAGTTTTAATTTGGAATAATAATAATATCAAATTTTAAGTTACATAAATTTATTAACAGGAAGTGGTTAAAGAAAAAAAAAATATAGTTCAAGCACTTTATTTAAAAGAGTAATCTGTTTAAAATTTAAAAAGAGAAATTTGTTAATTTAAAACTATCAAAAGAAATTTGGAATTTTAAAGGAATTTATAAAAGAAGATTTGTTTAAAATTAAATTTATTTGTTAAAACAAAATTATCAGTTAAATATAAATTTAGTTTCAAATGAAAAAAAAATAATTTGTAAAAGAAATTAGTTAGTTAAAATAAAATGACTAAATTAATATGGTGATTAAAGAATGATTTATTTAACTTATAAATAAATAAGTCATTAGTTAGAGATGTAAAATAAATATATGGATAGATTTAAAATCTACTAAGTTTATATTTAAAATAATACATAATATGAGGATTTATTTATTTTAACAAAATTTATCTGTTTATTTTAATAACTAAAGGATATTTTATCAAAGAAAAATTTATTTAAATAAATAGTTAGTTAAGAAAGTTATTAAAAGAAATTTAAATTTTTAGTTAAACAAATTTATTAAAAGTAATTGATTTAAAGATATTAATTTAAAGTAAAATAATTAGTTGATTTAAATTATAAAAGGAAAATTTGTTAAAATAAATTTATTAAATGAGAAATTGGTTTAAATAAAACTATTGATTTATTTTAACAATCAAAAAATGAAAATTTATTATTCGATCGTTTCGAATATTAATAAACTGTGTAAATATTTATACAAGGTATAAATGAAGAAAACAAGTTGAATTGGAAGTGGACGGCAAACGGGAATAAAGGTGAGAACTTCTCACTCAAAAAGGAATTTTTTTTGTTTATTTGAATTTTAAATAGTTAGATTTAAAATTTATTGACTGTGTTGATTGAATGATTGAATGATGATTGTTATATATATATTGGATGTGAATAGACCCTATACGCCGTTAGTAAGCGGAGGTTATTTAGTACACACATATACCGCGATATTCCACCTCGAAGTGGAATTGGTATTATATTATATATATATAGCAATATATATATATATTGGCATATGTATATATTGCAGTTGATTGATTTCCCGCATTTTCTTTTAGCGGATGAGACCCTATGCGCCGTTAGTAAGCGGATATATATTTTATAAAATCCCATATACCGCGATATTCCGTCTTGAAACGGAATGGTATTGTGCTAATGTCTGTGGATGCAGGGAAACAGGTTGGAGGGATCCAACTGGATTCCTCACAAATATTTATTGATTTTAAATATTGTGATGTTTGATTGTTTATCATATCGATATATGATATTGGAAAATCGTGATTGACTATTTGATGTGTTGCATCATCGGATCCAATTTTTGAAATTTAAAAACAACAATTTTAATTTCTAAAGGGATTTTTTTGAAATATACGTTTATTAAATATTTTTGGAATTGATCCATTATAATTAAATAAACGTTATAATTTTTATGTTATAAAAATTATGATTTTTGAGAAATATAGTTAAGGTTGATTTTTGAAAATATGGGATTTCTGAAAATTATTATAAGAAGTTCAAAAAAATAGGATTTATAAAATTTCTATTTTTTAAATCAGAATGATGAAACTATGAAAGAGTTTAAGGATGTTTAAAGTAATAATATAAATTGATTTATATTAAAAGATTTATAAATTGATATTTATAAATTTAGAATATCTTGAATTATGAAACGAGCTTTTATCAGTGATAGAATAATTTGTAAATGAATTCCAAAAAGGAATGAAATCTATAGGATTATAACGGTAAAGTTATAAATGGAAATTTGAATATTTTATAAATCAAAATGGTGAATTTATAAAAGAGTTTAAGGGTGTTTAAAGTGATAATATAAATTGTTCTATATTAAAAAGATTTATAAATTAATATTTATAAATTAAAAGTATTGGAAGTGTAAAAATGAACTTTTCTAAGTGTTAGAAAGAATTGTAAATGAATTTCATAATTTGGAATTATAGAATTATAACGGTGAAGTTATAAATAGAATTTTATAAGCAGTAGGTTTATAAAATTTATAAAGTTATTAAAGGAATGAGTTGGATAAATAAATGAATCTTATAAGTTATAAAATTTATAAATTTGAGAAGTTCAAAGAAACAATTTTGTAAATAAATAAATTATAAGTATATGACTTATAATATGAATTTCTAGTATATCATTGTGATATGAATTGAGATAGGTTAATAAAGAAAATTTATAAAAGGAAGTTGATATAAAATAAATAGAATAGAATTTATAAACGTTGTTTTATAAATTCAAAACGACTTATTTTGATAAGTAAATTGTTCTAATTTATTTATGGAGTTATATTCATGTTTTAGACAGTGAATAATTCCTTAAACTAAAATGAATAGAAGTGATGAAATTTATTAACATAGTATATTCACGTTTTTGAATAGTGAATATTATGTTAAAGAAATTATTTTGGAAGTGATGTTTGAAATAGAATTAAAACGATCTAATGATGTTTTAAAATATGTTAAGATTTGAAACCATAGATTTCAACATTTATTGTTGAAATAGATGTTTTCAAGAAATAGAAGGAAATAATAGATTATAACACTGTTGTTATAATAGATAATTTCCGAAAGGAAATGTTTTGTATAGTATTGGGATTTATATATCTATTTTATTTCGAATCCCTATACTAGTGATTTTGGGTTGTCGTAACGATGTTTTACGCAACATTCGTTTTGGCCCAAATAAATATGGTTAAGAGAATGATTTCCTTAAAGAATAAATTATATACTTAATTTCGATTTAAGTATATAGAATATTTTCTAAGTGTTGAAAATAAAAGATTGTGAAATACTTATTTAATAAGTATAGAAATGTTTTCCAATATAAAGTGAATATGTTGAGAATTTATCTTTTTGAAGATAAATTGAAAAAAATGAATATTTGAAATCGTATATTCATAAATATTTTGGAAGTATAAATTCAATATGGAATTTATAAATGGAATTGGGAAAATAGGTTTAAAAATAAATATTGATTTATTTTTGAAATATGGAAAGTTATATCTTCTAAAGATATTTTTGGAATTAAATAATTTGGAAAATTATTTGGATTCTGGTGATGTTGGCATATCTATTGATAGATCAATAACCGACTATCGATATTTACCTTTGAATAGGTATTTGTTGTGAATTGTTTGAAATTGAATGCCACACTTATTTTTTTTAAAATAAGCGCTCACTATTCGGGTTAACCGGGAAAGGACCATGGGGTCGTATAACCCATTCCGAATATGTGATACGTCGTTATGAATTGCATTCGAAGACCGGTGTTGAAGACCGGATATTTTCGAAAACGAGAGGGTTTCTTGTTGATTGTCTCTGCACTGGCTGATCCCCGGTATAGAGATCTCCATAAGTGATGGGAAATCCGAACGTGATTAGAAATTATTCGGATTGCAAGGACTTCTTTGTAAGTGCCTTCGGTTCTGTTCGAGCCCGGAACAGACTTGTATGGATTGTATGTCTGACATTACAAGTTGAGATATAAAGCCGATTTCTTTCAAATATATTTCTGAGGTGGAGGAGAATTTATTCTTTTAGCTTAACACCCTTCTCTGAGACGTACGAGTTCAGAGGTTATATAGTTGAAGTTATCAGCGATATATTCCCAGTTTGGTAATGTGACATGCTGAGTGATGCTGAAATGATCATTGTGTTGATTATTTGTGATAGGATCATTTATTTGATCGTCTATCTTAGTGATCATTGTGTTGATCATTTGTTGACCCAAAGCATGGCTTTTGTATAAAGTATGTTTTTGTGGACATGACTTCGTCGAGCCTCACATCCCGGAAATGGTCAAAACAGGAAAGAAGCAGCAAGGTTATGAGGGGTAGCACCCTTTAGGATGTGTCCATTTCCTTCTGGAAAAGGGTGGTATCATGGTATGGAGCCCAGATACTTACTCATGTTGAAAACACTTTATGATTGTGTGAATTGATTACGAGCGCTCGGTTGATAAAGGTCCCAAAGGACCGGGGGATGGCATATTCGGTCAGTTGTTACTCAGTTAGGAGTAACCCGGCCTTGTGTTGGTAGAGATCCGGTTTGGTTCTCGGGGATGTCCATCCAGAGGCATTCTCATGTGGCAATGGGAAGTTCCTTGGCCTGACCATTTGTTGGAAATCCAAAGAAACAATACGAAACTTGTACGGTTTTAGTTGTAGAACCTGCTATGGAATGTGGCGGTAACCTGCTATTGAACATAGTTAGCTATAGTAGGCATACGATAATGGTCGTATGTTGGCTAAGATTTATATCTTTATTTTCGAAATAATTTCCTACACTATGCACTAGTAATAATATCAAATGTTATTTTAAATGCGTATCAAGCATCTTTGACTATCATAAGGAGAAATCTCCTCCGATTCTGCGTTTGCATGTGTGTGTGTGCGGGAGGCCTTATGGTAGTCTCATTTCTAAAAAGCATTGCGAATTGAATTTAAAATATTCTTCTATTTTGATTTTAAAAGCAAATAAACTGTTTTGAGTTCTCACACCAGTCACATGACTGACTCGGAGTTTATTGTTTTCCTTCCTAAACTCTGGGTGCCCACCAATTTCCACACGGGCAGTTAAGAGTTAGGTTTATCAGGATATTCTGGATATTCTGGAGTTGCTGGAGGCAAGCTGGATGGCATTGCGTATTATTTATATAGTACTTCTTTTCCGCTGCACTGTTTATTGTTGTATGATGTTGTACACTCTGATTATTTGATGTAATGTAATATAATGTGATGTAATAACTGATATAGTTCTTTATTTAAAGATTATTCATTTATTATTATATGTTGTTCCGCTGCGAATTGTGAGATTCTGTTGTTGTTGTTTCTGTTCTGTTTTCCTTGTTCTTTGTTTTCTTTTTCTTCTTCTACCTCTTTTCTTTTTCTTAAAACCCATAACTATTCGGTTTTTCGGCAACGAAAATCCTAAACGTTACACTTATGCTCATAGAGTGTATTGAGCACTTCTTTTAAATGCAATATGTGCTCCTCCTAGCTCTTTGAATAGACTAAAATGTCATCCACAAATACCTCAATGAACTTATTAAGCAACCTTCTAAAAACTTGGCTCATCAGATCAACAAAGTAGGTGGGTGCATTGGTCAGTCCGAAGGGCATGATTAACCACTCATAAAGTTTGCAGGGTGTATGAAAAGCAGTCTTCTGCATACTATTCTCAGCTACATGCAACTGGTGGAATCCGATAGCCAATGCAAGCTTTGAGAACACCTTCACTACAACCAACTAATCAAAGAGATCATCTACATGGGGCAATGAATAACAATTCCTCTTTTTCAGCTTATTTAGCTCCAAATAATCAACGCAAAGCCTAAAAGAACCATCCTCCTTGGTGATAAAGACGACTGGTACTCCCCACTATGAAATACTCCTCCCAATGAAGCCCTTCTCCAATAGCTCATTCACCTACTTGTTCAGCTCGGATCTCTCCTTTGGAGCCATATGCCTTAAAGGTAAGGCAACATCTAGCGTTCTCTACAAGATAAATTTGGAACTCGATTTCTCTTTAGAATGGAGGACCGGTAACCTCAAAAAAGACATTCGGGTAATCTCTATCTATAGGCATTGAATCTTGCTCGTCATGTGATAAGTCTAATGAATATAAATATTTCAATATGCCTAATCCTCGGGGATCACAATAAACCTCCCAGCTACGTCCACCACACATACTCAACTTAACAACCTTCCTATCACAGTCTAGGATAGCCCCCATATATCATCATCCAATCCATGCCAAATATCTACCGAAACCTAGAAAATTCTAAGACAAAAACATTGTAATTGAACTTGACCCAAGAAATGATATTTTCAAGCCACATATATACCATAAACAATAAGCCGATCTTCCTACAGGGTTTGACACAACCACAGGGTCTATAACTATGCTAGTGTCTAAGTGTAACTCATATATATTCTACTTGAAATGAAATAACGTGACTCCTCAATGTCAAATAAAGTGTGAATAGATAAATCAGATAGAGTTAACATACCTTGAATCACGACCTTCTTCCCCTTATCTGCAAATGGTGGCATAATCGAGCTAAGTACTTCATCCAGTGCATAAGCTGGGACCACTTGGGTAGAGATCTTCTACGATGCTGGACACTCTCGCCACATGTGCTCGAACTGAATGAAATTGTAACACTTGATCTTCGAACCATTTGTCTTGCACTCCTTTGCAAAATGTCCCTTCTGCCACACTTCATGTAATGCATATCCTACTTCCTGATTTTTCCCTTGGGCC
Organism: Allium cepa; assembly: GCA_030765085.1. Lineage (NCBI taxonomy): Eukaryota > Viridiplantae > Streptophyta > Magnoliopsida > Asparagales > Amaryllidaceae > Allium > Allium cepa. The sequence continues at coordinate 440,621,532 of CM060943.1, forward strand.
CAAAGCCTCCCTTGCACTGATTCTGATGCAGCGCTTTTCCACCAGTCTTCTTGGGGTCTTACTTTACTTCCTCCTTAGAGATGGTATTCAACAAGATAAACCCTCATATGCAGAACCCATGGGAATATGACTTAAAGCTAAACATTAAAGGGAACAGTTCAGTCCTTTAGCAACCTTTAGAGCCTTTTTATATAGAGTATTGATCAAATCAATCTCGAATCTAGCCAATTCATTGAATTGATTGACATACTTCTTTACTGACATGTCTTCTTACTTGAGATGAATAAACTTCTCCAACTGCACTCTCTCTTCATCTCTAGACAGAAACTTTATCTCAAAATGTCTAAAACTCCTTCGAAGTAATCTTTCCTCCATCAGTCTCAGCCTCAACTATATACCACCAACTTAAGGCTTTCCTCTATAAATGTCAAGTAGCTATCTATCTCCTCACCTCATCAGCAAGACCCATCAATCCAAAAATCCTCCCGTATGTACGAATCTATGTCCTCGAATCTAAATATGACTCAATCACCATGCATGGCTTTCCTTCAAGGCTTGCAAAATCTTTACATAACTTAGCTAAATCGACGACAAGTGGGTGGAACTACACATATCGCTCTCCCTATGGGTCCTCTATTGGGATTAAGCTTGCGTTGTCCCTTTGCTTGAAGATATTGGTGGAACCAAATTGGGACATTCATGTCTTGAATTTCGGCTGCATCGCCTAAGCATGAACATAAAGGGTCGCCTTATTCTCTATATTATTAGACGGTATTACTCTATAATACTCTTTAGTAGTATGTGTATATAGGTTGGGTGTCATAGTTGGTATTGAAGCAGGTTTAGAATAATACGAAGTATAAAAGACATAAGTCTTAGCCTTAGATGAGACTTAGAGTCCATGTCTCATTCGGTGTGTTGGGTAGTTACCCTATAGTAAATAATTATAGGAGTGTATATATATATTATATATTACTTATATACGGTGTTTACCAGGGTAATCATCGAGGGATGCATTTGTATTTTGTTATTATAATTTTTCTCTCTCTTCTATCTTCTAGAAGTTAGAGTTTGTATGAGATGCAAAGCAGTTGATAATAGTAATATATATAAAAGTAATTGTCCAACTAGTAGGGTTAATCTCAATTGATAAATATTAGACCTCGGTGGGGCTTTAAATAGAGTAATCTGGTTCTTTAAGAATTGAAGTGCACAATGGAATGTGATGGATCACCTTGTGTTGGGCATCTTTGTTATTTGGTTGTATCGATCGGTTAGATTGATGTTTTGATTACTTTGTATGATTGCATTGATTAATGGATGTTTTTTGTAGATCCGTCTTAAGTGTAGTATTCGATATAGGCTATCACCTAAGGGAAGTGTTCGCTTAAGTTTTGATATTTTGAACCTAGCGATGTTTTCGATCGTGAAGTTACGTAAGGGATAATGGAAATTATTTTTACATAAAATAAAATGATATGTTTTTGACAAAAATTGAAACCTAATTAAAATGAATATAAAGATTTTGTAAGTAAAGTATTTTGATCATGTTCTCATAAATTATTTATTAGTGTTTTAAAGCAAGCAAGCATATGTTGCAACTAGAACCTTTATGATTAAAATAATATATACAATTTTTATACGAAGAAACTGAATCAATTTTGCAAACAATTATTTCTGTATAGATGGTATTTAAAGTATATATTGGGATTTGTTAAAGAGTATAAATGTATTCCTTGAAGAAATTTTTGAAATTGATTTCATGTCAATTTGTCAATTGAGTGCTTTAAGAATTCTGGTCAATGCAGGTGCACACATGTTCGATAAGGATTCCTAAACACTAGAACTAGATATTTGAAGACAAAGTTTAGAAAAATAATTTTTTTGCAAAGTTTTGAAAGATTGTGTTGATTTGAAGAGTGATGTAATATTTTGAGAAATAGATAATTTGTGAAAAGGTATAAGTAATATGTTAAGAAAACCGTTTGAAAGAAAACCATACTTTGGAACAGAAACTATATTTTTAGAGGGATATTATTGACTGTGTCTTAAAAAGGATATAGATGAAGATTTAAGAAAAGATTTAAACCATTTTGATAAAAGGAATATTATTTTGAGATGGTGTTTTAGTAAAATATGTAATATGGAGATATGTATGATATTTTGAAGTTTTAGAATTTTTGGAAATAATGGAGATAATTTCATATGTTATATATTTTCAATGATGATTGTAGCAATCGAGTAGTGCATAGCTGAAGTCGATGGCATGGCAATGTCGATCACATGGTCGACATTATAGTCAATCGACGAAGAAAGGCTCTAGAAATTCATAGCGAGGTATCATCATTAAATCTATATGTATTTTAGAATCTGACTTGTTTGGTATGTGATGTTGTGATTGTATGCCTTCCATATTGAGTGAATATTGTGACTTAGGTGGATTTTGTGAATATATTAGTTCAATATTCATTGTGATATGAAAGATTACATATATGGGTTTTCAAATTGATCATTTTGAGAAAATTATGTTACGAAGGAATAAGTATTTTGAAAATAGCTTTGAAGGAAAGTGAAGAATATTTAAAGTAATTTCATAACACTAGAAGAAGTAATTTTAAAATTAGAAAGTATTTCATGAATATTTGGAATAAAGTTTAATTTAGTGAGTTTTGGGGTAAAATGGAAGTGTAACGACCTGTAAATTTTAACCGTTTTATTTACGTATTTAACTGAATTTTTGTGAATTTTAAGTACTTAAATTTTTAAATAAAAATTTGATATTCGGAATGCGTCTATTTTTAACATAGCAATTGGTAAATTTTCATCAGAAAATGTGGAAGTTTAGGGCCCGTTTGGTTTCATTTTGTATTTTGAGTTTTGTGTTTTCAACTTGCACAAGAAATAGCAAGAAATAAGAGAAGAAGATTTATAATTCTTAGCCATTGTGACCAAAGGACAACGAAAGAGTTAGATTGTTCTCCGTTCTTTTGTTATCTCCTGAAACACAAAAACAAAATAATCTTGGTTTCTATTTTGCATGTTAATTTCATTTTTCAAAATTGTTTGTTTTTCAACAATACATACAACGGACGCGCTTTTGTATAGACGAAAACACAAAACTAAAAACGACAAGCCAAACGGGGCCTAAATTTCTTATGTAATTTTATTTCAATTTATATCAGTTAATATTTGATAATGATAAAATGTTTTCCAAACTTGAATATTTTATATACAAAATATGTAAATCATCTTCTGAGTGAGACGTCATTCTTCGTTTCGTCAAATTTAGACTTCTCCAACTCCGTTTATCTTATTTTCGACAGAATTTCAGCATTTTCGGTACCGGTTATCGACTTTTGATCGAATAATCGTACCATTGGTATCTGCGTATCGCTTTGATCGTCTCGTTGTGCCGATCTCCATAGTATATTCGTATCTGTGTTTCGGTGTCCGATGGACGGCGAAATCTAAGGAACTATTTTCGTACCGATTCCGTACTTCAAGACTTTTGGTTTCTTTTGTCCATTCATTTACCCACTATATCATATCAACAACTATTCGCATTTAATAAATCTCTGAATTCATACCAGAATTTTGCCATTTCTTCCATTCCCAATATATTGTCCCTTCAAATTTTAGTTTCTGGTTCGCGTGCTCTTATTTTGGAAATATATTAATATATATAAAACATCTCTGAGCCTATTCTTATTTTTTGGAAGTTGTAGCTCCATCTTCTCCATGCCATAGAAATCCATTTCCACCTCCTAATCCATGCCGAATCTAGCCTCTCCCCTATCCACATCGGCTCCTTCATGTTTAATCTGCTCTTCTCCACATCTCACTGAGTTCGGCCTCCACTACTTCATCCTTGGCAACCCATCGTATCAACCAACCTTCCTACGCTCATCTGCCCTCTCACCCCTCGAACCCAAGCAGTGGTCATCACCGCATAGTTCCTCCAAGTCGCTGACACTTATCTCCCCTCCTTCCGCCTGTGCATCCTCCAAGTAGCAGCGAGCCTTTGTAAGCCTTTGTTTTTTCCCTCTTTTATTTTACGTTTTATTGTTTAAGTTATGTAAGTTGAAATATTTTGCTATATATATATATTTAAAGGTTACGAATATATATTGATTCATGTCCATATATTTTTCTGCATATATGTGTTTAAAGCATATATTCATTTTACTATGGTTTGCTGTATATGTTCGGTTACGTATATTATATCTGCTATTTGTATGTTGATTTTCAAATTTCGATATAGTTTATATATATATGTATAGTGTGACAACACCATATATTGTTTAAAATAGTTTTAATATATATAGTGAAATGTTTTGTATATATTAGTTTATATAAACCATTATAACTAATGTTTACAATATGTTTACAAATATAATCATACTTATATGTATAAGCTTACATAGTTTACATCAATTTATTTTATAACGATTTTGTTGTTTATATGAAATACAGGAACCATATACTCTGTTATATATAATAGTTTGCATATGTATTAAGTGTTTGGGTTTATATGTATAAGTATATATATTAATATAAAAGTTAGTTATATTTTATATACAGGGAAGTTTATATTTTTTTTTGAGCTATATTTTCTGTTTAGTTTGGATATGTTAGTTTATAATGTTTATAAAGTAGTATATATTCTGTGCATTCTAGCTAGGCGTATATGTTATTCAAATTCTATAAGTGCTGACAATATATTATTATTGTATAAAGGAAGTATGTACATTAGTCTATTATGTTACTTTACGTAAGTATATATAAGTTCTGTTATATGTTTGCAGTAGCTCTTTTATGTTTAAGATGTTTACTCATTTAATCTAAGGTTCCATATTGTTAAGTATTGTTGAGATTATAAAATATTTTCTTTAATTTATATGGGCTTTAACTTGAATATTGACTTTTAAATATAGCATTTAAGGATAATGATTTTTAATTATATATATATTATTATTCGCATTAAATATTGATTTAAATTAATAATAAAATATTTTCTGTATGTATCAACCTGATTAGATTTATTCTCATCAATTCCTATCTATCAGCTTTGTTCGTCGAAATTCATGCCAATCCTGCTTTGCTTTGGAACTCGTAGCTTGTTCTGTTGTCAAACTCCTCTAACCTCGAAAGGTGAGCAATCACTCACGATTAAGTTCTTATATTTATTAAATTTGATTTTAATTGAAATGATAATCGAAATATGCTGCTGTTAGTTATTTACATTGCTATATATATGCTGTTATCTGTATTTGTTCACCTGTGACATCTGACACCATTATCTGTTATTTATATTGATGATATATGCCTGTTATATTATTATCATATCAGTTATCACTCTACAAGTTCCCTTTTAGTCTAGAATTCACTATGCGTTGAAATGATACATACCCGAACGATCTATAGAATAGGAGAAAATCGTTATGGGTTAAAATGATAAATCCAAGCGATTTTCATTTGAATTGAATTTGGGATTGCGGGTTAAAATGATATATACCTATATATGTTTAAATTACAGATTGAAATGATAAATATCTGTATCACTTGACCATAGGATAAAGAATTATATACATACACTGTTGGTCTATATATAAATATCTTGAAAATGATTTCTCTGGTTTTGGAAAGAAATATATGATTTTATACGAATATTGATTTTTGATATTATATAAATATTATTTTATATACAGTTAAATTCTAAATTTTAAGCTATGTTTAATTTTTTTTGATATAAAATAAGTTTAATAATATGGGTTGATTTAATTAAAATATAATATGGTTAAGTATTATTTAAATTATATTTTAAATGGATTTTTTAAAAATGATTTGTAATAAATTAAGTTTGGGAGATAAATTTAAGATGATTTTTAAATAGTATTCTTTTAAGAATTATGTAATAAAATCGATTTAAAACTTATTTGGGTTTTATAGCTTGATTTTGGTTTAAGGTGATTAATGAATACTTCAAGTTTAAATAAATTGATGGAAATATTTAATTATGTGTAGTTTATGGTTTTATTTAAAGGATATTGGATTTATTAAGTAAATATTTCAAAACTAAATAATAGTAAAGTGAATTCGATATATATATATATATATATATATATATATATATATATATATATATATATATGAATTATCAAAATTTAGTTTTGAAATGTAGAATATTTAAAGCTTTGAATGGGTTTATTTTGGGGTTCAAATCTGTTTTGAAATCGATATAATTTGAAATGGTTTATTGAGAACTAAATTGAATTGAAATTGATAATTTGAGACTTGATTAAATTTGAATTTTGGAATTCGAATTGACTTGGAATCGATTTGTGAAATTTGTAGAAACTATTTTATTATATAAAGTATTTTTAAATTATATTTAAAATTATTTTATATTTTACTTTATAAATTATTTTTGTATAAATTATTTTAATATAAATCATTTTAATATAAACTATTTTAATATAAACTATTTTAACTTATGACTCTTTTATATAAACTATTTGATTATATATACTATTTTAATATCTAAACTGTTTAGGTGGTGGAAGTTATGTTATCAAAGTTATGAATTTCAAAGTATTATGTTTTAAAAGTGATATAATTTTAATTCATTTGGTTTCGAAAGTGTTATAACTTTGAAAGTACTATGATTTTGGAAATGGATATATTTGAAATGGAAATGATATCGTATTTGGTTTTGAAATTTAAATGATACCGTATTGATTTTGTTTTGAAATGGAAGTGATATTTTGGTTTTGAAGTATAAACTATTTTGAAATAACTGCGGTGCTATAATAACGTTTGGTTGTTAAAGAGACTGGGATCGGAAGTTGTCATACTCTCTGCCAACTCCGAAAACCACTTTAACAACTGTGTACGCGGTGGAGATTCCAGAATGAAGTAGGATGGTGGCGACGATCCTATGTAAGGTATATACGTGGACCCGACTCTTGTGAGTTGGCATAAGGTAGCTAAAACAGGAGCAATTGACGGGCCAATGGCGTAGCTCCTCTGATCGAACACACTCCTTCTTATGCCATTCTATTACCTTGTGATTGATTTGGTGCGCACCTTTGATTTTTTTGATTTGGGAGTGTGGATCGAGGTGGGCGGTAGTGGCTGCTATGCGTTACCACCAGTCCAGAAGTGTAATTGGTATATCTACCCTGGCATTGCCTAGTTGTGCCGTGTCACCTACCCTAGCGTGCTTTACTACGAGTTTGTTTGCGTCGTACCTATGGAGTATCCTATGGTAGCCTCCCGATCTGGAGGTACGATGGTACTGTATAGACTATTGGCACTATAAATGTGTTAAGGTGGAAAATATAAAGCCTTAACTCTATTTTTAAATAGTATACCCTACTTTAGACATTATTATAATAGCATATATTACTACATAGCAGATAGTTTGACGGATCTTTAGAGGATGGTTATCCAAAACATCCTTTGAGTTACTTGTATATCAGTTGTTGTTTCACTTGAGTTGGATTTATTGATATAAGAATGTTAATCCTCACTCGAGTGTTTTGTGTTTTGCTTTACGTTCGGGTCAGACGAGTGTACCAGCTTTTGAGACTCACCATTGGAGTTAAAGCTTCGTTTGGAGATCCATCTACATCTTCTCAGCTTGCACTTAGTCAGTTGGTTCCAGTGATGTAATCTGATCTTGTATTTGACTATTGTATTTGAAACTTCTATTGTATCTTATCTAACTCTGATATATATATAGTAGCTTCATGAACTACTATTCATTTTGTTTCCGCTGCATATTGAATATTACTCTATGTCTGTGATTTTGTGATTTATTTATTTACTGTATATGTCGAGTTTGCCAAATATAAATTAACAATCCGGTATTTTGAGCAATTCAAATCCGGCATGTGTGGATGCGAATGGTTGAAAATATCAGCCTGTTAAAGTTGGTATCAGAGCTTTGGTTTTAGGCAAAACTTAGCATATAAAGTAAATTTAATTACGGAATCACTTTCGTTCGAGCTTGAATTCCTTCCTTTTTGATTCGGTTTCCTTTGAATTTTGGGACTCCCCTATTCGTTTTGAAATCCAATCTTGTCTTCTTGCATCCAAATTCTTTTGATTCTGGAGTACCCCATAATTCCACTTCGAATAATCCCTATAATAACTTGGCGGTCTCGCCAATCTTCGAATGATTTTTAAAGGGGTGAAACTCCTTTACAATAGACATTGATTTACCGAAGATTTCTGTATCCTCAGTTTACGATGCTATCTATCTCCTGTTATACCAGAATTCTATCTCTTGCGATCAAATGTCAATTTGCCTTGGAGTTCTGCAACAATCTTGTTCTTGAAGTCATGGTTTACCCGGTTAAGGTCGCCCATGATTTATATTTGTGTATCCATCTTTCTCTTTTGTAATTTAATAATATTATCTTCATTTCGAGCCTACCTTCTTAGTCTGATTTCTCTTTGATTAAGGTCCCTCTTAATTTAAATCCCTATCCTCGCTTTGAAATTCATTTTGTATTATCGAGTGAGGGAGTATATTTGAAATTAATATTAATTGTTTTATATATTGTATTGTTTGAGTTATTAATGTTGATTTGGATTTTCGAACGATTCGTCTGATCAACGCTATCGATAGGATTTCTAAAACAGTTGAACAGAGCAAACCGACACAATATTGTTTTCAAATTTGGTAAATGGAATACTTTTCTATGATTATATTATATATAAGTGTATTTTCTGAAATTAAATAGTTAAATAAATTGGATATTTGAAATAATAATATTTGATTTTCATTTATTGTGTTGTAGACCATTGATTTTACCAACATATAAATAAATAAAATTATAAAACTTGGCTTATAGATTTGATTTGGAATTCAAATGAATATAAATTAAGAATTTGAGAATTTAAATTTCCGATGATTCCAAACATTAGTTTTCAAAATTTTAAATTGGATATTATTTAAAGCGTTTTCAAATAGAAATGGTTTTCAAAGAATTTTAAATCAGTACTTTCCTCCATTGTCGTTGGAAGATAATTTCGGTGATGACTGCAGCATCATCGACATTCATTTTTGAGTTTCAGTACGGAAATGTCATTTTGTAGCTTTGCTACATTTTTTTTTTGAAAAACGAATTTGATTTGAAATTCTTAGGTATGACTCGATTTATAATGTGTATATATATAGGTATATGAGTATAAATTTGATTTGATATATCTAGTATATATATTTCTCCTTAAATTGTTTGAAGTAAATCGGAAATTTAATTCTTAAATTTTTATTAAAGGATGATTTCAATTAAATAAAGATAAACTTTTGAAAAAAAATATACCTGAAATAACTGGATTGGGAAAATTTTACTTGTATATTACTCAATTACTTTCCAATATATAACTTACCTGTTACCTGGATGTTTGACCATGTTACCAGAGGCTTGCAATAAGCATCGTTCGACATAGTGTACCGTTCAGCACAAGGCCTTGTTCAGCATGGAAAGGTTGCTCGACATCTTACCTCGTTCGGCATTGAAGCCTCGACCGGCATGAAGCCTTGTTCGGCATGAGTATTATTCGGCATGAACCTCGTTCGGCAGAAGCCTCGACCAGCATGAAGCCTAATTCAGCATTGAGCCTCGCTCGGCATCCTCCCTCGCTCGGCATGGGAGGGCCGTTCGGCATAGCAAGGTTATTCGGCATGAGCCTCGCTCGACATTCATGCTTCGTTCGGCATTCAAGCCTCGTTCGGCATTCAAGCCTCGTTCGGCATTCCAGCCTCGTTCGGCATTCAAGCCTCGCTCGACAGTCATGCTTCGTTTGGCATTCAAGCCTCGTTCGGCATTCAAGCCTCGTTTGGCATGAAGGCTCGCTCGGCATATAGCCTCGCTCGTCATATAGCCTCGCTCGGCATAAGTAAGTCATTCGGCATCTTCCCTCGACCGGTATCGGGTCTCGTTCGGCCTACACTCTTCACTCAACACACTGCCTCATTTGGCATAGAGGTACCGTTCAGCTTGGATATGTGGCTCAGCATTTGTCGTTCGACATTAGTGGCTCGGCACACAGAAGTCACTCACCACGGGCCGAGGTGTCTTGCTCCTAGGCACATTAGGAAAGTCTAACCCATCTTCGTCTATAAATAGAAGGACAGGGGCACAGTGAAATGGACCTTTTTTTGAGAACATTGGGGAGACTCTGCCACATTCAAGACTCATTCTTTTTACTTAGCAATTGTATTCAAGTAGTTGGTGTACGGATTGTATCTGTAATCAATTGTCTAGTAAAGCAATAAAGATTTAAACCAAAGTGGACGTAGGCAGCCACGCCGAACCACTATAAATCCAGTGTTCTTGTGCTTGCATTTAATTTAGCATACAGTTCTCTGTCTTAATTTACTTTCTTCATTAATCTCTCTACACAATCTTTCTCAAGGGTGTTAGTGACCAATTCTGGTGCTAACATTTTGGTGCTTTCACTGAGAATCAAATTCTCAGGCCGCTAGGATCTGCTTTGTAGCTACTGGATTGAATAAATCCTCTGAAGGAGATCCAAGTCATTCATAAGACGTCCGTTGATTCTACTCAGAGTTCGTATCAATAACTCTACTATGGGAAGACCATATACTAGATCACCCTCTCATAATGTGGACATCAACGAGACTGCTAGCGTACAGCAGATAGGACCTAGCAACCAACAAGCAAATCTAGGTGCAGTGACCACCATCCAAAATCAAACGGAAGTCATTACCAGGATAGAGTTCAACGACTTGATGAGAGAACTCATGGAAAGCAGGAGACAGCTTGCTGAACAAATTCAAGCTAACGCTAACCTCATGACTCAGCTTACTCAGCAACAGAATCAGAATGCTGGAGGTAGCCTTGTTCCTTATTCTTCATCTGATAGTTCAACCTCGTCCTATGAACCTCCCAGGCGTAGAAGCCGCAAAACTGAAACGACACAAGCAGTTGCCGGTGATCGATCAACTAGGGATCACTCACATCTTGGAGACCACACCCAAGCCGGAAAAGGAAACTTAGGAGCTATAACACGTGTAGAGACTGGATGTCCGGCTCACCAAGACCCCAATGAAGCCGGTCCCCAAGAAACACGTTTGGCAGACCGCCAACAGAGGAGACACCAACCTGAGTGGTCCCGAATAACAGAGTCCAACCTTCGATACTCCATACAAACCCTGGACTTATCGGCTATGGTTAGACAGTTGATGAGAGAGAATCAAGGCTTGACCAATGAAGATTGGGGGATATCTAGGAGTCATACTCCCTTCACACATGCTATTCTACAGGCTGAATACCCCAAGAAGTTTAGCATGCCAACTATCCTGGCCTACGAAGGGAGGACCAACCCTAGACAGCACGTGATGAGGTATCAATGGATGATGGATTCAGCTAGAGAAAATGATGCAACCAAGTGTAGATGCTTCCTAATCACTTTATCCAAAATCGCTACCATGTGGTTCACCCGACTTCCCCCACAGTCTATATCCAGCTTTGATGAGTTAGCAACGGAGTTTGTAAAACAATTCAGGATACACACCACATGTCCCAAGGATGTGATGTCCCTATCTAGTGTAATCCAGGCTCTGAGGGAGTCATTGAAAGAATACTTGCAGAGATTTCATGTTGCGGCTATTGAAGTTAGCATCCCTAATGACCACGCAATTCTGATGGTGGTAATGCGAGGTGTGGATCCGGATTCAGAATTTGGAGACTGGTTGGTAGGAAAGCCTCCAACTACGTTGGAGCGTTTCTATTCAAAGGCTCATCAATTCATAAGGAGAGAGTAAGCCTGGTGGACAAGGCGAGATAAGACACCAGGGCCTATTCAGGAAACCATGAAAAGCAATATTGCCGTAAAACAATCCAGTGACAATTCGGGAAAGGTTCAGGTCAATGTCCAGAACAAGCCAGGATAATCTAAAGAATCCGGAAGCGGAAATCCCGGAAAGGAAAGGGGAGCAGGAAAGTAGAAACCAAGAATTCCGACTTACAATGAATGCACTCCTCTAAATAAATCGCTAGAGAATGTATATCAACAAACCTATAACACTATCCAATATAAGAAACCTGCTCTGAAGCAGTCATCAGAGAGACAGATCTAGACAGGTAAATTTTGTAGATTTCACGAAAGCTGCAGCCACAATACAAATGAGTGTCTTCATTTGCAAGACCTTATTGAGAAATTGATAAGAGAAAAGAAGCTAGAACAGTTTGTGCAGGCGCCACAGTCGAGAGGTGCGGACCCATCAAATCAAAATAATGTCCCAAAACCAGGCAGGACAGGAGGAACCCGCTCGTACCGACCGGAGATTGGTAATAAATGCAGTTAGTAGCGGTCCTCGTCTAGTAGACCAAAGCTGGAAGGATGAGAAATCGTATGCCAATTCCATTAGGCATATGGGTTTCAAGTGTCGTAGTAATTTGGAAGATAGAGCCCCAACCAAATGACAGAAAACGATGACTGACGGCATTGTGTTTTGAAATAGAGATGCCGACAAGGCCGGAGTCCCAACTACTAATCCACTGGTCATATCAGCTCAAGTAGGTCACGCTTGGATGAAGAAGATTCTGGTTGACAGTGGAAGTTCTATGAATATAATATTTAGGCGAGCCTATGACCAAATGGAGATGGAGGCCAAAGATTTGAAGCCTTGTCAACTCCATATTTATGGCTTCGATGTGAATGCAACTAGACCTATTGGGATGGTGGAAATGCCAGTAGAGTTAGGAACTGGAGAATGCTGGAGAGTCCGGACGTTACAATTTGTTGTATTGAACACAGACTCGCCATACAACGGTTTCTTAGGCCGACCGGCCCTTGCTGAATTCAAGGCTGTAATTTCCCCGTGGTGTCTAACCTTAAAATTCCCTACCGCCAATGGAGTTAGAGTCGTTCAAGGGGATTAGGCTGACTTGAGAGCAGCCGTGTACCGAAGTCGAGTCCCCCGATTGCAAAATGTCAAGGTTCGATCCTGAACCTTCGAACTTGGTGATTTTGTCCACAAAAGAATTGTAGGATCGATTTCACCCTAGAAGGGGGGTGAATAGGGTGATGGTATAAATTATAAAACTTAATTGCAGAAGCTAATAAATTAATATTAACACAGATCACAGAATATTACGAGCACAGAAATAAATAACAGAATAAAATGCAGACAGAACAACACAGAATTTACCCAGCTTCGGCAAAACCCTGCCTACGTGCTGCCCCCAAGGTTTCTACTAGAAATTAGAAAGTCCCTCGCTTACACACGTAAACTCGCTATACCCGCTATTGACTATCCTAACTCTACGCTCAAAACCCTGGCCACAACTCAACAACCGAGTTGTGAATTCCCAAACTCCACACCGTAGTTTGTCTCCTAGTCACACGACTAGAAAATTAGCAGTTTAAAATTTAGATACAAATTTAAAAACGATTTCAAAATAACTTAAAAAACAAAGCCCTTTAAATATAAACTTAAAACCCCTTTTTATATCAAAACCCTATTCATATCAATATAAACAAAGCCGACCCTTCTTTTCTTTATTAGTTGACCCGATACTTCTCAAATGGCGGCTTTGCTTCTGAATTAGGGCTTGTGAAAAATTTGGGGCTTTCGTTCCTCTTGCTTTGGAAATTTGGGCTTGAAGTCGCCGGTTTAAATTTGATCGATCAGTGATGTTTTGCGTGTTGCCTTGATCGATTGACTCCTCGTTCCTTACGCGGCTGCTTCGTTGATCAAATTCTCTCCTTGAATCAGTATTGTTTGTTTTTTGCTTTTATTGATTTTGCTTTCTGGAATTCGATGATTAAATGCCGATGATGATTAGGGTTTTATAGGAGTCAATTTCCTAAAATCACGTTCGTCTGATTTCTTCAAAATCTCTTGCGTTGCCGTTCGATTATTGTTGGATGTTTGCGATGAATTCTGACTTTTTCAATATCGTATTTTTCTGATGTTCGACCCCCCACGGCTTTGAATTGCCGTGTTCATCACGGTGTTGATTTGTGACTTGGTCAATTTTTCATCCTTACTAGAATTGCGTTGATTTGCTTTGACCATGTTGATTTCGTGAGATTTTTTACTGCTGGCTTTTGGCTTTGAATCATTTCGTCTCTGGCCATCTTTTTCTGGTTGGTACTGCATTGCATTCTTAGTGATCTCCATTTCACTTTGTTGCATTTCTGATCACTGCTGTGTCTTGTTTCACTAGTACCAGTGATGTTGCAACTGGTTTAATGTTTGTTTATATACACTTCATTACTTCAGCATTGTATTGTTTTCACTTCTGGCCTGTTGTAGTTTGATTATGTGATGTTATACTTTGGTCTATTGGGCTGCATTCATGATGTAAGTGGTCTGTACTTGTGTACATCTGGTATGGTGCAGCTTGCATCTTTGTTGCATTTGAACTGGCTGTTGTCTTTATTGTTGGGTTGCTGCATATATGAACTTGCATTCATTCGAGTTCAGTTTGCACTTGTTCATCATGTAGCTTGTTGTCTTCATGTATAGTTGCTGTCTACATTCATGTTTGAGTTTCACTGCCACTTGATATTCTGGTGTACATTGAGTACATCCATACTTCTATGTTGTTTGTGTACTACTTTGGCTTCACTGTACATTATACTTGGCTTTGGTTCTGCACCATGTTGTAGCTGTACTGTCTTGAGCTCGACATTGTTGTTTTACTTGCTTTTAATGCATTTACATGCTGCCATACTTGTTCATGCTGCTGGATTTGATGCAGTTTGATTGTTTTGTAGTTGTTGATGTTCTTTGTAGTTTGTATCTGCATTGTGTATATTCATAATACATGTATTGCTGTTGGCTTCGGGTAACTTCGACACTTTCATCTCGAGCTTGTGTAATTTGAACCTGGTTTGGTGTGCATTGTGCCTTGTACTTGCAGTTTGGTCCATTGAGTTGCTGCAATTGAGTTCAAGTTTCTCTGTAACTTCGCTTTTTGCCTTGCATTGACCATGGCTTTTCTTGGTGGTGCATTTTGTTGCGGCCTGTACATGTATTACTAGCTCTGGTTCATCTTTGTTGCTTCACCACAGTTTGCATTTGCCACACTTGTGTTCCCTGTTATCAACTGGCCTTGTGTTGAATTGTTAGTAGTGCTTTTGTTTGATTTGTGAACACGAGTTGGCGGGGCAGTGCACACGTGTATAAATGTACACGTGTGTACTGCAGCCACTTATGTACAACCTATCCCTGATAAAAATACTGATATCCACAGATATTGCACAATCAAAAATGATGAAGAACAACCCAAATAACTGAGGCAAACAATGTTTTCAAAATCATCGTTTCTTTCAAATTTCAAAAATATTTCTCTTTCAATTTTACTGCGTTTGAGAATATTTTTGCAGATTACTCAGATGCTGGATTCAAACCGGAATGCAGTTGAAGACAGAAACACGAGTGTGAGTGATATGTAGTGAGGTTAACTGTAAATATATTTGTGATGTAATCGTGATGTGATTGTAATCAAAGTTGTATAGTTATAGTGAGAGCTTGAAATTGTACTATTCAAAGATGTAATAAATATTTGTTTGAATAAAATATTCGTTTGAATTCAAATTCCGTGTTATTTATTTTATTCAGCAAATATTTATTTAATCTGTGAAAATAAATAGTATATTATCAAATACATTTAAACGAATGTATATATGTTTATTATCATCAAACAAAAATCATATAAGCGCATATTCAACAATCTCCCCCTTTTGATGATAACAAACATATATTTAAGATTTTGAATATGTTAAATGTATTTGATCATTGATATATCCTAATTGCTCCCCCTGTTTAAATGCTTCATTTCTACACAAAACCCCCCCTACATATATGCATACAAATAAAAATATGCAAATAGAAAATTATTTGTCCTTTGCTTGATTTTATTTGACAAAATCTTAACTTTTCTCTCCCCCTTTTGTTATCAGCAAAAGAATAATAGTGTTAGGGAAAATAGAGATAAAGTAATTGATATTAATCCAATATTAAAACTCAATTGAATATAAATATTAAATTTCAAAAAAAATCAAACAAAAATCATAAATATTTTGTTAGGCGCATATTCCACTTTTAGAATGATAGGAATGATATCATCATATAAAACTATACAGTTGTGTCTATTTGTGGTATATTTATATCAGGAATTTGAATATCTACTAACCATGCATAACCGTTAGGACTTTTAAATGAGATTAGTAGTATTCCAATTTTATTATTTTAAAAAAATAAAATGAATTCAAGTATCTTCTAACCACGCATAACCGTGAGGACTTTTAAATGGGATTAGAATCAACTTGTTTATTTAAAAAAAAACCAACTTTTGATATGCGTTCCATACATGCATAACCGTGAGGACTTTTAAATGAGCATGGAAGCACATAACAAATTCCAAGTAATTCACCCATGCATAACCGTGAGGACTTTTAAATGAGAGTGAATACTTTGGTATTTATTTATTTTTTTTTTTATTTTTTTTTTTATTTTTTTTAAAAAATGTGAAAATGAAAAACGAACGATTCCTGTTTAAAATACCACACATCGACACATTATATAGAATTTTGATGAGTGATGGTCGTTAGAAATATGATAGAAATCGAGATGGTCATGGAATTTTTTACCAACAAAATTTATGACTCTTGTTTAATTTGAAAAAATTTACTAATTATACCGTCTCGAGTAATAATATATGATAAATATCAATACTCATCAATTTTTCAATCACTATTTATTTCTTCGATGATTTGTAGGGAGAAAAAAAAATGTTAAATATTCAGCAAATTTCTAAAACACCTAGACTGAGTCGTAGTTTACAAAAACTATTTTCTGGTAGGGGTTTTGTAAAGATGTCTGCCAATTGAGAATCAGTTGAAATAAAATTTATGCAGATATTTTCTTTGGAAATATGATCTCTAATAAAATGATGTCTTACATCTATATGTTTTGTTCGCGAGTGATGTACAGGATTATTTGTGAGATCAATTGCGCTTTTGTTATCACACATTAGTGGTACACGTTTAAAATTTAGGCCATAGTCATGCAAAGTTTGTATCATCCATAAGATTTGAGCAGAGCAACCGCTCAAAGTAATATACTCTGCCTCTGTTGTGGATAATGCAATACAATTTTGTTTTCTACTCGACCATGCAACTAATGAATGTCCTAACATAAAACATGCTCCACTAGTACTTTTTCTATCAACCAAATTTCCAGCATAATCAGCATCTGAAAAACCTTTCAATTCAAAATTATTATTTGATGGATACCAAAGACCAAATCGTGGGGTGTGCAATAAATATCTTATAATTCTTTTAACAGCTTTTAAATGAGATTCTTTTGGGTTAGATTGAAAACGCGCACATAAGCAGACAGAAAACATGATGTCAGGTCTAGAGGCGGTAAGATAAAGGAGTGATCCAATCATACCTCTGTACTGCTTTTGATCAACTGTCTTACCCTTTTCATCCTTGTCAAGTTTAAGTGTTGTACTCATGGGAGTTCTTGCTGGTTTAGCATCTTTCAATCCAAATTTGTTGACAAGTTCCCTAATATATTTTGTTTGAGAAATGAATGTGCCTTTATTGCTTTGTTGGATTTGAAATCCTAAAAAGAATTTTAACTCTCCAACCAAGCTCATTTCAAATTTGTCCTGCATGACTTTTTCAAATTTCTCATACAATAACTTGTTAGTAGCACCATAAATGATGTCATCAACATATATTTGAACAATCAAAAGATCATCGTTTTCATGCAACAGAAATAGTGTGGTATCTACACATCCCTTTTTGAACCCATTTTCAAGGAGATAAGAAGTAAGACATTCATACCAAGCTCTGGGAGCTTGTTTTAATCCATATAATGCCTTCTTTAGTTTGTATACATGGTTTGGATATTCATGACTTTCAAAACCTTCTGGTTGTTCAACAAACACATCTTCTTTTAAAATTCCGTTAAGAAAAGCACTCTTAATGTCCATTTGTCTTAGTTTAAATCCTTTGTAACAAGCAAAAGCTAACAATATTCTAATTGATTCTAGTCTAGCTATAGGCGCAAAAGTTTCATCAAAGTCAACTCCTTCAATTTGATTGTATCCTTTAGCAACTAGTCTAGCTTTATTTCTAATTATATTTCCAGATTCATCATATTTATTTTAAAAAATCCATTTTGTTCCTATAACTGGATAATCCTTAGGTCTAGGTGCTAGACTCCAAACATTATTTCGTTCAAACTGATTTAGCTCTTCTTGCATGGCCATGAACCAGTTTTCATCATTAAGAGCTGAATCTATGTTATTTGGTTCTATTTCTGAAATAAATCCACTATATAAGCACAGATCACATAGATTTTTAAAGGATGAACGAGTTTGTATACCTGCTATAGGGTTTCCAATTACCAATTCTGGTGGATGGTCTGTTTTGTATTTCAGCTTTTCTGGATCCAGATTTCTTCGGACTTCTTGAGTTGTGGTAGTTTCTCTAGCATCAGCAGTTTCTTTTGGTTTTTCGAACTCATCTTTTTCTTTCTCCTCTTCAACGTTGCTTTTGGATGTATCCTGATCGTCAATGCCTTCATCAAATTTCACATTGATTGACTCTACGATTGTTTTAGTCTTTTTGTTGTAGACTCTATAAGCTTTGCTTCTCGAAGAGTAACCCATGAAGATGCCATCATCAGCCTTTGCTTCAAATTTTCCTAACTGATCACCTGTATTAAGAATATAGCAAGGACATCCAAACACTTTGAAGTAAGCGATGTTTGGTTTTTTGTTGAACCATAGCTCATAGGGGGTTTTGTTAAGAATCGGTCTAATGATAACTCTATTCATTACATAACATGCTGTATTTACTGCTTCTGCCCAGAGATGCAGAGGTAGTTCATATTCATTTAACATAGACCTAGCCAATTCTTGTAAAGTTCGATTCTTTCTCTCAACTACCCCATTTTGTTGTGGAGTACGTGGTGCAGAGAACTCATGTTTGATTCCGTTTTCATCACAGAAAGTTTCAAATTCATAATTTTCAAATTCTCCACCATGATCACTTCTTAACGAAACAATAGAGACTTCTTTTTCATTTTGCACAAATTTTGCGAATCTTGTGAAATATGAAAAAGTTTCTGATTTTTTAGCCAAGAAATATACCCATGTATATCTTGAGTAATCATCAACTAACACAAAGCAATATTTCTTACCTCCTAAGCTAGCAATGTCATTAGGTCCAAATAGATCCATATGAATTAGTTCAAGAACTCTAGAAGTGCTTACATTGTTTTTGGCATGAAACGATGATTTTTTAAGTTTTCCCAAAGTACATGCTTTACAGATGTTTTCAGTTTCAAACTCATGTGATGGCAACCCTCTTACCAAACTTTTCCTTTTTAATTTGTTTAATAAGTTCATACTAGCATGCCCTAAACGTCTATGCCATAAATTCACTTCTATATCCTTAGCTACCAAATATTTAGAGAGGATGAGATCACCAAAAGATAGAGAATATATATTACCTTTCCTTTTTCCCGAAAATAAGATTTCTTTTGATGATTTGTCAACAATTTTGCACAAGTCAGAATCAAAGATAACATTCATACCTTTATCACATAGCTGGCTGATTGATATCAAATTGTGGTGCAGATTTTCAACATATAGTACGTCATTCAAGGTAAATGTATTGTTACCTACTTTACCTTTACCGACAATTTTACACTTGTCATTGTTCCCCATTGTGACTCTGCCACCTTTGTACTTTTCTAGGCTAAGGAACTTCGATTTATCGCCTATCATGTGCCTGGAACAGCCAGAATCCAAGTACCATTGCTGTTGTTCCTTAGCCTGCCAGCATACCTACACGAGAAGAGAGTTTAGTGACCTATTTGTTTTTATAGGTCCATGATTGTTAGTGGCAAAATATTTAGAATGATAATTTTGTGGATACCCAAAACTATTTATAATTGTTCCCTTCGGCACCCAAATTTGTTTAACTTTGAGAGATTTTATATTTGTGCCTTTTGGAACCCAAATCGGTATAGTTTTCATATGTTTGGGTCTATACCAACAATTATTGTGATTGTGTCCAAATTTTTACAAATTGTGCTCATAGAATTAACTTGATTAATATTGCTTTCAACAATTTTCGAATTATTATATCCAAGTCCTTGTCTAACCATATTAACAGTTTGCTTTCCTAATAGCATATTCAACGATTTTTCACTTTTTGAAAATTTATCTAAGGTCGTTGACAGTTGTTGGACTTGTGTTTTGAGAGATTCATTTTCGTTTAACAACTGTGTGCACTTTTTAATAGAAATCTCTCTCCTAGTATTTTCATTCTCTTTTAAAATCATAATTTCATTTTCAACTGATTTTATATTGATTTCCGATTTTTTAATTTCTTCTTCGAATGTTGGACACTTATCACACTTAGGGATTCTACATTGATAGTTCTTAACTAATTGATCAAGTTGTTTATTGCATTCTATCAAAGTATCCTTTTGAGATTCAAGTTTAGCATATTTTTCCCTAAGTCGTTCATAACAGCCATTTACTTCATGGAAATAAATTAGTAATTCAGAATGAGTGAGTTTTGATACCTCGCTTGGCTCGTCGTCATCACTGTCTGTAACTTCACCATGAAGGCACATGTTTGCTTTTTCACTCTCACTCTCGGTGTTATCACTTTCATCTTCGTCAGTTTCATCCCAAGTAGCCGCAAAGCTTTTCTTCTTTAGTTTCTTTCCTTGATTTGATCGTTTTTGAGGACATTGTGGCTTGATATGGCCGGGTTTGTTGCATTTGTAACAGATGATTTTCTGTTCTTCTGGGTTGTCTAGTGCTTTGCCTATTCTGCTTTTCAATTCATGATTTCGAGCTGGATTTCCGTATTTGCGATTCCACCTTTTGAATTTTTTATTAGTAGCGCTAGCTCTGCTGCTCCATCATCATCATCATCATTATTATCATCACTTTCAGTTGTTCCTTTGAGAGCTATTGATTTCTTTCGAGTATCTCCTCCTTCACGCTCTTCCTTGAATTTCATTTCTAGCTCATAAGTGGTGAGATTTCCGATGAGTTCTTCGACTTTGAGTTGTTTTAAATCTTTCGATTCTTGAATGGCAGTTACTTTTGCTTCAAAGCTTCGTGGAAGGACTCTGAGGATTTTTCGGACTATTTCCAATTCGGTGTATGTTTTTCCGAGAGCTTTTGATTTGTATACGATATTGGAAAGTCGTCCGTACATCTCTTTGACATTTTCTTCTTTCGCCATTGTAAAGTTCTCGTATTCGCTGCTTAGCATGGCAAGGCGAGATTCTTTGACTTGAGATGTTCCTTCGTGAGTCACTTCTAATATGTGCCATATTTCCTACGCAGTTAGACAATGTGAGACACGATTAAATTCAAATTGATCTAATGAACAGATAATAAAATTCATAGCTTTGGCATTAGTATTCTGTAATTTATTTTCTAGTTCTGTCCATTGTTCCTTTGGTTTCTCTATTTCCTGATCATCTACAGTTATAGTTGGTATTCTATAACCTGTCTCAACAATATCCCAAGCGTCAATGGTTTTCAAAAAAAAATTTCATCCTATTTTTCCAAAAAGCATATTCACCATTGAACATTGGTGGTCTAACTATGGATTGACCTTCTGCAAAAGCATTATTAAAAGAAGCCATTTTAAAAATTCAAATTTTTAAACAAAAACTGATTTTTTCAAAATAGAATTTTTAAAACAAATGTTGACTTCTATTCCTAGCTCTGATACCACTTGTAGGATCGATTTCACCCTAGAGGAGGGGTGAATAGGGTGATGGTATAAGTTATAAAACTTAATTGCAGAAGCTAATAAATTAATATTAACACAGATCACAGAATATTACGAGCACAGAAATAAATAACAGAATAAAATGCAGACAGAACAACACAGAATTTACCCAGCTTCGGCAAAACCCTGCCTACGTGCTGCCCCCAAGGTTTCTACTAGAAATTAGAAAGTCCCTCGCTTACACACGTAAACTTGCTATACCCGCTATTGACTATCCTAACTCTACGCTCAAAACCCTGGCCACAACTCAACAACCGAGTTGTGAATTCCCAAACTACACACCGTAGTTTGTCTCCTAGTCACACGACTAGAAAATTAGCAGTTTAAAATTTAGATACAAATTTAAAAACGATTTCAAAATAACTTAAAAAACAAAGCCCTTTAAATATAAACTTAAAACCCCTTTTTATATCAAAACCCTATTCATATCAATATAAACAAAGCCGGCCCTTCTTTTCTTTATTAGTTGACCCGACACTTCTCAAATGGCGGCTTTGCTTCTGAATTAGGGCTTGTGAAAAATTTGGGGCTTTCGTTCCTCTTGCTCTGGAAATTTGGGCTTGAAGTCGCCGGTTTAAATTTGATCGATCAGTGATGTTTTGCGTGTTGCCTTGATCGATTGACTCCTCGTTCCTTACGCGGCTGCTTCGTTGATCAAATTCTCTCCTTGAATCGGTATTATTTGTTTTTTGCTTTTATTGATTTTGCTTTCTGGAATTCGATGATTAAATGCCGATGATGATTAGGGTTTTATAGGAGTCAATTTCCTAAAATCACGTTCGTCTGATTTCTTCAAAATCTCTTGCGTTGCCGTTCGATTATTGTTGGATGTTTGCGATGAATTCTGACTTTTTCAATATCATATTTTACTGATGTTCGACCCCCCACGGCTTTGAATTGCCGTGTTCATCACGGTGTTGATTTGTGACTTGGTCAATTTTTCATCCTTACTAGAATTGCGTTGATTTGCTTTGACCATGTTGATTTCGTGAGATTTTTTACTGCTGGCTTTTGGCTTTGAATCATTTCGTCTCTGGCCATCTTTTTCTGGTTGGTACTGCATTGCATTCTCAGTGATCTCCATTTCACTTTGTTGCATTTCTGATCACTGCTGTGTCTTGTTTCACTAGTACCAGTGATGTTGCAACTGGTTTAATGTTTGTTTATATACACTTCATTACTTCAGCATTGTATTGTTTTCACTTCTGGCCTGTTGTAGTTTGATTGTGTGATGTTATACTTTGGTCTATTGGGCTGCATTCATGATGTAAGTGGTCTGTACTTGTGTACATCTGGTATGCTGCAGCTTGCATCTTTGTTGCATTTGAACTGGCTGTTGTCTTTGTTGTTGGGTTGCTGCATATATGAACTTGCATTCATTCGAGTTCAGTTTGCACTTGTTTATCATGTAGCTTGTTGTCTTCATGTATAGTTGCTGTCTACATTCACGTTTGAGTTTCACTGCCACTTGATATTCTGGTGTACATTGAGTACATCCATACTTCTATGTTGTTTGTGTACTACTTTGGCTTCACTGTACATTATACTTGGCTTTGGTTCTGCACCATGTTGTAGCTGTACTGTCTTGAGCTCGACATTGTTGTTTTACTTGCTTTTAATGCATTTACATGCTGCCATACTTGTTCATGCTGCTGGATTTGATGCAGTTTGATTGTTTTGTAGTTGTTGATGTTCTTTGTAGTTTGTATCTGCATTGTGTATATTCATAATACATGTATTGCTGTTGGCTTCGGGTAACTTCGACACTTTCATCTCGAGCTTGTGTAATTTGAACCTGGTTTGGTGTGCATTGTGCCTTGTACTTGCAGTTTGGTCCATTGAGTTGTTGCAATTGAGTTCAAGTTTCTCTGTAACTTCGCTTTTTGCCTTGCATTGACCATGGCTTTTCTTGGTGGTGCATTTTGTTGCAGCCTGTACATGTATTACTAGCTCTGGTTCATCTTTGTTGCTTCACCACAGTTTGCATTTGCCACACTTGTGTTCCCTGTTATCAACTGGCCTTGTGTTGAATTGTTAGTAGTGCTTTTGTTTGATTTGTGAACACGAGTTGGCGGGGCAGTGCACACGTGTATAAATGTACACGTGTGTACTGCAGCCACTTATGTACAACCTATCCCTGATAAAAATACTGATATCCACAGATATTGCACAATCAAAAATGATGACGAACAACCCAAATAACTGAGGCAAACAATGTTTTCAAAATCATCGTTTCTTTCAAATTTCAAAAATATTTCTCTTTCAATTTTACTGCGTTTGAGAATATTTTTGCAGATTACTCAGATGCTGGATTCAAACCGGAATGCAGTTGAAGACAGAAACACGAGTGTGAGTGATATGTAGTGAGGTTAACTGTAAATATATTTGTGATGTAATCGTGATGTGATTGTAATCAAAGTTGTATAGTTATAGTGAGAGCTTGAAATTGTACTATTCAAAGATGTAATAAATATTTGTTTGAATAAAATATTCGTTTGAATTCAAATTTCGTGTTATTTATTTTATTCAGCAAATATTTATTTAATCTGTGAAAATAAATAGTATATTATCAAATACATTTAAACGAATGTATATATGTTTATTATCATCAAACAAAAATCATATAAGCGCATATTCAACAAGAATCTACTTGGTACCTTTGCACACAAAACCAACATGGAAAGGGCCATATGTGATTGAGCAAAAGCTCGGAAATAGCACATTTAATTTAGCAACCGTTGGCGGTCCTACTTTGTCAGAAGCCTGCACCGACGAGGATCT
Organism: Allium cepa; assembly: GCA_030765085.1. Classification (NCBI taxonomy): domain Eukaryota; kingdom Viridiplantae; phylum Streptophyta; class Magnoliopsida; order Asparagales; family Amaryllidaceae; genus Allium; species Allium cepa. The sequence continues at coordinate 440,646,150 of CM060943.1, forward strand.
TCACTGCTGTTGCATATGACAGGCTTTATTTATTTAGCATATTAGTCATTTGCAATTTGTTTCTGCATTCCGAAACTTGAATTTGTAATAAGGCAACTGACTTTGCCATATTTTCTTATTTCAACAATAAAATGCCATCTCTTTGCACCAGAGCTATGATCTATTGAATATGTCATACAATTATCACAATGCACAAAGAGCTAAATTCTGTCATATGGTGGGATTTGCTCAAAGAGAGAGTGACTGTGAAACGACCGATCACCCGTTACGAAAAACCCAAGCTTGGGGGCAAGCCATCGCACTAGATACTAAATTAGATCGATTCACAACAATCCCCTTACTAGCTTCAGATTCCCAGAGTGTGAACTGGAGTATAAGTCATTAAATGCAATTTCAAGGAAGGTGGATCCGTCCGCCTAGTGACCTCGCTCGTATCCAAAACAAGTTCAAGGAGGATAGATACGTCCTTTTAACAACCTCGCTTGTCAACTCAGGGTAGATGTGAATCGACCATCCACGATCTTGATGAAATCTCCAAGTCCCCTAAGTGCAGACTGGAGTACTCTGAGTCCCTAAAGTGCGGACTAGAGTATAAACGACTTAAATCTACGAGTCCTCTGAGTGCAGACTGGAGTACTCTAAGTCCTCAGAGTGCGGATTATAGTATAAACGACTTAAATCTCCTAGTCCCATGAGTGCGGACTAGAGTACTCCGAGTCCCCTGAGTGCGGACTAGAGTATAAACGACTTAAATCTCCAAGTCCCCTGAGTGCGGACTAGAGTACTCTGAGTCCCCTGAGTGCGGAATAGAGTATAAACGACTTAAATCTCCAAGTCCCGCCGAGTGCGGACTGGAGTACTTTGAGTTCCCTGAGTGCAGACTAGAGTATAAACGACTTATATCTCCATATCCCCTGAGTGCGAACTGGATTACTCTGAGTCCCCTGAGTGTGGACTAAAGTATAAATGACTAAAATCTCCAAGTCCCCTGAGTGTTGACTGGAGTACTCTGAGTCCCCAGAGTGCGGACTATAGTATAAATGACTAAAATCTCTAAGTCCCCTGAGTGTGGACCGGAGTACTCTGAGTCCCCAGTGTGCGGACTAAAGTATAAACGACTAAAGTCTTCAAGTCCCCTAAGTGTGGACTGGAGTATTATGAGTTCCCAAAGTGTGGATTGGAGTATAAATGGCTTAAAATCTCTAAGTCCAAAAAGTGCGGACTAGGATACAAATGAATTGAAGTCATCAATTCCCCAACGTACAAACTGGAAAATATTCTATGTGCCCGAAGCATGGAATAAAAGATGTACAATTCCAAAGAATTCTCGACTTATATGAAGATGAATTGAGGAGTTTATGTAACTAACAATAGCTTGGGTTTCGACCACGGTTATACAGAAAGCCGAACGATAAAAGTCTTTCGAAAGACAAAAGAACTTAGTTTTATCTATCCAAAATAAGGTTCTACTATAACTCCTCCAAAACTCGGAGTCAAAAGTCTATTTACATTGACTACAAAAATAAATATAAATAATTACATAATCTAAACTAACTCTCATTGAACGAGAGTAAAAACTACTTCTTTGACTTCCTCGATTTCTTTTTCTCTTTCGTCTTCTCTGACGACTCCTCCTCCATGCATTTTCTCTTGGAAGTTTTGCTTGATGGGGAGGTGACAACTGAGGAAGAACGAGGGACCTCTAATGGCCTGGACCCACCAGGGAGGATGACCTTCAAAGGCTTGTTCAGAGGATCATATAGGTCCACGACTCGGGGCTCGACTTTGATTTCAGCCATCATTTTCTTTTCCTCCAAGAGCCGCTCCTTCATGCTCATTTTAGAAGTAAGTTTAGAGGCGCTTGTGATATCGATTTCATAACTTTCTTCGACGGGAGATGAATTCTCAGACTTATCCTTATCAAGCGCCTCAATCACTTGAGCATCTGGACCGGGAGTCTCTCCCGCGTGAGTGGCCTCGCTTGTTTTCCCCTTCTCCTCCTTGGCGTCATCGCTCCTTGGAGTGGGTTCGGGATCAGAATGGCCTGTGCAAAATCACAGGAAACAAACATTAGAATACAATAATCTTTCACCAAAAACGATGGCTCTTTGAACTCTCAACCATCCAGGGAGTCTCACCCACCGGAATAGGAGATAGAATGTGGATGTTGAGACCAGGGTCTTTTGGGTCATAACCAGCATGTTGCTTGAATGGATCGAGTACTGGCCGATCAGCCGGTTGAGTAGGAGGAAGGGTTGGAGACTCGGTTCCAGACGGACCGGCGATGACATCTTTTCCTTTGGATGACGAGGAACCTTTGCAGTAAAGGGCCTTCACTGCGGACAAGTCCAAAGGCTCGTTCCCCCTGAGAAATTCTCTCACCAAAGCCTCCTCGTCAACTTCTTCGGTGCCCATCTCGACCTTCCTGATCTTTATTAAAGTCTCCCATGCCTCGACTAGAGATTCGAGGTAGCCCTTGCCAAGGAAAGTAAAGTCTCGACGGATGAGGACACGGGCGTTGAATTCTGCAATAAGTGGGTCGAACATGCACTTGACCTCCTCCCTGCCAGCCTCTGTAGCCGCCTCAAGGCGAGAGTCAATCTCCACGGATTCTATTCTTTTACCCTCTTCGCGGGCTTCATCCTTCAGCATACCGACCTTAGAGAGCTCGTCATCGAGCTTTGCCTTCAGGAGTCGCGTAGCAACAATCTCGTCGCAATATCGTTGCGACTCTTCCTAGGCAGCAGTTTTTCCTCTCTCTCTTTGCGGAGTTAATCTTCCAACTCTTTGACTCGGAGAGCAAATGCATCCTTTCCTTCTAACTGAATCCTTCTCTAAAGTCAAGGCCCCGCAGCGTTGGACCGCCTCGTCAATTTCTTTCTTATGAGTTGTCTCCAAACGATTGACGGCCTCCACAGTGGCTTTAGCACTCCGTTGGGCGGCTTCGAGCTGAGACTTATACGCAGAGTGCTCTTCGTCCTGAGCTTTAATAATGTCTTTATCATGGACAGCCTCGAGCTCCAGGCGATCAATTTCGTGTTGACGCTCAACGGAGACTTCTAAGACTTTTTCGGCTAAGTGAACGAACGCATCATGCTGGACATAGACGTCATTAGTACAAGAAATAGCGCTTTGTTTGACAGGTCTCGGAATCTGATGAATCGTCGGGAGAAATTTCAGGCCATCAAAGCGTATCTTTGGGAACACGGACTTGAGCTCAACAAGTCTTTCTGCCACCGATGGATCAGGAATATGAGTGAGAGGAGTATTCTTGGAAACTATTGATGCTTTATGTGGTTTCCGGGATTGCTTGGTGCTGGATGAACCAAAATGTTGATCTCGGTGGGCTTCAGGCTGGGACTCCCTCAACACAGGCTTCTCCTTGCCTAGCTCTGATTGAGAAGGATGATCGCGGGAATATAAAGACTAGCTGTATGTTTTCCTTCGATATTGATTCCCGTGGATGATAGTCTCGGCCTCCAGAGTCATCTCTGTCTCGGCATTTGCCGGGGCCCGAGTCCTGGTCAGAATGATGAAAAATAGATGAACCACGGGGACGATCGAGTCCGTGTATACGTCCCATGTCACCTGCACAGAATTTAAATAACGACAAGTTAGCAAAAAGTAGAGTGATGGCTAAAATTGAAGTGCAAGGTGTAGTGCACGTGTTTGTGTGTGTCCTAGTGTTTTCCCCCAACGAACCAGTTTCTTTATCTTTACTAATAGGAGTATTTTCTTCCTTATTTTGGGCTTGAGTGCTTGTATCGCCTCTCACGGGCGAATGAAGCTTAAGGGCCTCCGGATCGTCGAAACCATAGTTAAGCAGATCATCAGGTATAGTGAGGTTCGAATGGCCTTTCAGAGAACTTTTTAAGTGTTGCGAGGAAGTTTCTTTCTCCACTGGAATAAGGGTGACCTTGGAAGTTCCACCCACTATTTTCTTCCTCAGCTTGTAGGTCATTTTCTTCTTTCCCTTCGAAGGGGAAGGTGTCGTTACGATATCATGAACCTCAACTATCGGGTCTCGAGCGGGACTGACATTTTCACCCTGTAATTTGGGTGTTTCAGCTTCTTTAATCTCCCCCTCCTCTAGTGTGTCTGGGGCATTACGTGCTAAAGACCCAGCCTGCTTTTTTCCTTTTCCCGAAGCAGGCCTAGTTATAGTGACGCGTTGGGGAAGGCTTATTCGTGACCTTCCCCCAGCAGCCCAAACTTCGTGAGCGATTCATTTGAAATGAGAGATCTGATGTCCCGGTCTTCTACAGGGATAGCTCAAATAGCTTCGACAACTTCAGAATATCCGGAGCCTTTAGGATGTGGGTTCATACCTGTAAAAATAGAGAAATAGTTAGAAAGGGTGCAGTTTCCGCTAAACACAAGTATTGATCCCGAAAAAAGACTTACTCCCTTCCACCCATCTCCTCGCAAAGCTGGGAGGACAGCGCACATAAAACCACTCCTGCTTATATTAGGCAAACTTGCTCCATGCCCCGGTCAGGATTTGACACTTGCTATGCGGCTCGAGAAATACAAAATGTAACGACCCGCCTTTTTGGACAGTTTAAACCGACGATCAAATACACATGCCGATTCCAAACCATTCAAAAGGGCAGATGGTTATTGTGGTAAATAAGAAAAGAAAAGAAAGAGAAATAAAGGAAATGAAACAACACAGAATCTCGCAGCGGAACGATAAAATATAATAGTCAGATAAACAGTTCATGAAGCTGTTTACAATACTTGATCATTATTTATACAACATTTATCAGAGTTATACATATACAACAGAACAAATAAAATAATGCAGCAGACAACATGATGCAAAGATAATAATAATAATAGTATACCAAATCTTCGTCTTCGTCCTCCAGAATAGATCTTCAATAAGCTGAAAAACTCAGGTCTGACTCGAGCGTAATGAAAAGACAAAACACTCGAGTCAGGACTAAATATCCTCATGTAAGTTAAATCAATCGTAAATAAATATGAGTGTAATGGCGTCAGAGATGTTTACGGGGTTTGACATCTCATATCCAGCGTCAACGTGCGTGCAGTAACTTAAGAGATGTTACGGGATTTTCCATCTCTTAAGGATCCGTTAAACTATCTACTATGTAGTACAATACGCTATTATAATATGTCTACAGTAAAGTAAAGGTATTAAAATAGCGTTAAGGCGTTACCATAATCCCCCTTAACACATTTTTATAATGCCATAGTCTATACAACACCGTAAGCCCCACTGTAAACTAGTGGTTATCAGAGGGTACCCCATAGGTATAACACAAAACAAAACGTAGTGGTCGCGAATAGGATAATCAGTATGACAAGGTACATGAGGCGATACCAACTAGGATACTAGTAGTTGCGTGATCCAGACTGATGTTGAGCATAGCCAGCAGCTACCCCAACACCGCGAAACAACACTCCCAAATCAAGGGGTGCACCCAAATCGAATCACAAATGTAATAGATATGGTATCGAAGAAGTGTGTCCGCTAGAGATGGTGAACCTCAATGGCCCGGCGCGACTCCTGCTTTAGTCATGTCAGGGGTCATCCAATATCGTTCTCTTTCTTCAGTCAACGTGTTCACCAAACCATCCACTTCATTCTGGATCAACACTCCGCGTATAATAGTTATTAAAGTGGTTTTCGGTATCGACAGAGAGTATGTCCATATCCGATCCCGGTCTCTTTAATAACTACATATTATTACACCGTTGGCTCTTTTACATTTCAAATCGATTCATAATTGATATCAACATATCATATTCGCTTCAAAAATCAAATCCATTTCAAATATCATCGTATCTATTCAAATGTAAGATTCCGTTTCAAAAATCATTTTCGTCTCAATATCTCATTTCGATTTCCAAATCATTTCAAATTTCAATTTAGGTTGCAACTTCATTTAACCCAATTCGTATTTAAATTCAAGATTTAAATATAAAGAATTCACCTTATTGACCAGCTTGAAATTTTAGAAAATAGTTTTAAGTAGTTTAAAAGTAGTTTAAATAATAAAAACAGTTAAAAATAATTAAAATCTTTAAATGGATTTCAAATAGATAAATTAGTTTAAAATAATTTAAATTGGGTTAAGTAAATTTAAAATAGATTAAAATAGTTCAAGTATTCAAAATGGTTTATATAACAGAGTAATTTGGAAAACAAAATAAAACAGCTTCAAAACCAGTCCATTTCAATTATAACTTCCCAATTCAAATCAATTTCAATTTCCATTCTACCGATTCAATTTCGGTTTCAATTCAAATCAGTGTCCACTTTGACTTCAAATTAATTCAATTCTACATTCACCTTCAATTAATTCAATTTCAATTTATATCGATTTAGAGCTTGATTTTCAAAATATCAATTTATAACACTGAACAAATTATCCTACAATATTCAAATTTAAATCCAAATTTCAAATATGATTCAATTTCGATCTCGATTTCAAAATATCATTTTTATATCGCTCTTACTTAGTAATACTCAAAGCTCGAAATAATGTTCAATCTTTAAAACAAATAAATTTTCGAAATTCAATCATATCCCAATTTTTAATCTCAAGGTCTCAACTTAAATTATTTAACAATTTCTTTTAACCAAAATTTATTTCAACATTCCAAACTAAATTTTTCGATAAATTCGATTTTTATAAATTGATTTCTATTTATAACTTTTAAATCAAAACATTTAAATAAATTTCAAATCGACGATTTTAAAATGATTAATTTAGCCAATTCAGTGTCCGTATATAATTTTCTATCCTATGGCCAAGTAATTATTTATTTCAATTAAATGTCAAGGATGAATATATATCACTTAAACCGACCATAGTGTCATATGTATGCATAACAGGATATATGTAAGCAAATAAACATCCAAACATTTAAATATCAACCAATAACATTCATCGAAATACATCATCCAATAAACAATACAATTCATGGCAATTTCATAGTTATCAATGTCAGGTAATTTAATCGCAATTAAATTTTAATTTCAATTTAACTGTAAATTTTAATTTTCAACGGTTAATTCAAATAACAATCTATATGACAATTAAATTTTATCAAACAATGACAAATAAAATTCATATCACTTCATAATATTAAACTTAACTAGCATAAAGATATTCAGTACGTTGTGAGCGTTATAAAACACTCACCTTGATTTCAATGTAGTTCCAGCGTTTTATTTCGAATAAAATTAAACGAGCGTTTAATTTTACCTGAAATTTTCACTAGCTCCAAATGATTCCAATCCAGCTCCATAGCGTAGTGCTCGACAAAACGATTGCAACGCAATTCGTTTCATCCGATTCCGACCTCGTATGACAAAGATACAACATTTTAAATATTACACGATTTAAATTATAATTAATTTACAATTCTTTTAATTATTTTAACCTAAATTGCATCGCAGCCGTTCGTTACTGGCAAAACAAATCATGGCCGTGGAATCCATCTTCTTCCCTCACGTAAAACACCCAGACAAATTCGAACACATGCCGCCGATGCTCCCTCAATTTTCGAGGCCACCACGCTTGATTCCAGTTCGATCGAACTATGCCACGTCAAAGAGCATCTCGAACTCCACTTCCACCATGAATGGCGGCAAGATCGGCCCCCCTTTTTGCTCAGAAAATAGTGTGCAACTGACCACATTTCGCCCCTCTTTGCGTCAATCCACTCAACTATATCCAATCATAGCCGTTGGATATGTAGTTCTCATCGTTGTCTACAATTCTCTAGTTGGAAGTTTTTCAATTCGATTAATGGATTTGAAGAAATCAGAGGAGGAACGAGATAGATTTTCGGCCCTTGAATGTAGAAATGGCGGCCGGCTTCTTCAAAACACTAGGTGTGTGACTTGTTTGCAAAAATGAATGTAAATGGGCTTTTATAGAAAATTCAACGAACACTATTCATCCCGGATTTTCCGAACTCCGAATCTCGCGTGGTGACCAGCGTTTCTAGGGTTTACCCCGCGTTCTGGACACAATGGAATAGGTTTCGGAGGCTAATTCTATCATCTGTGCGAGTTATGGCAATAAACGATCGATTTTAAATTAAATCGGTTAACTAAATTTCTAGGCGTTTCGGCTTGCCCCGGACAAACGGTAAATCCGATTGACACGAAATTTGAAATCTTACAATAATATCACGTTACGGATCCGATGAAACTGGTTTTGTCGAAATCCGAGACTATTTGAAAAATGGCTATTTTAACTCGTCAATTAAATATTAAAATATTCAATTTTCACAAATTTACTTTTAATTCGATTTTAAAAGTTCTACAGCATCATTCTAACTTTAATATGATAAAATAAAATCTTATAAAACATTTTTAATCATATTAAACCCGTTATTCAATTATCCAATAAATTCAAATTTTAAAATCTTATTAACTCTATTATAATCCCAATATAACTTACATTCACTTTGGAAACCAATTTGAATCATATTAAATCAAATTTCAATTATTCACTCTATTTTCATATATTAAATTTCAATATCAAATTAATCATATCAAATTCAGAATTTAACATTTGTAATATTCAATTTAAACAAATTTGATTATTCTTAAATCACTATCTTTTGAAATATTCAAAACGAACTTATAAAATTTAACCTTTAACCAATTCACATCTTAGAACCCTATTTTCATTTTACAGTTATTCAATTATTCAATAAGTTTTAAATATTTAATTTAAACAATTTACCTATTCAATATTCAATATTTGATTTTAAATAGATTTTACTTATCAATCAATTACTCTATTATACCCAATGAATTCAACATTTGTTATCCTATCCAACTATTGATTGCAAGGCATTCACTAAGTAGCATTTATTTTTCAATACTTATTACTATTCAAATCTTCGAAACCAATCTATTAAATTTGTATTTCTACCTAAATAATTCACAATTCTTATTCACTTATTTACATTTGTTTTTTTTCCATATATTCCCTTATAACCAAGTTATAACATTTGAGTTAATTCAATTAGATTGGAACTCCATTCAATCTATAAATAATTACTTGGATAATTATTGTTGCTATTCATTTCAGTTATTATTATTCCAAACGAATTACAAATTTTTTTCTAACATTAAATCACGAAATCTTATTAAATTAGCTATTTTAATTATCGAAAATTTATGGGTCGTTACACAAAAGATGGGCTATCTGACCGTCTCTTGAAGTGATAGATATAGCGGATATCGCCATGAGTCGAGAGCCTAAAAAGGACACTCACGAAGAGAATGCAAGTGTCGTATATGAATGTGTAGCTGTTTGGATATAATTGCGATGGGACGATCTTGATATACTGTAACAGGTCGTGAAGAAAGGAGTTGAACGGCTGCACGCTACCGACCCAACACATGAATCTGTTATAGGCTGTATATCCTACTGGGGGCAAGTGAGGATGATCCTATCCCGATGGAACCAACACATCGTCGAAAGGAATCCCGTGAACTGAGCATATACGGTGAAGTGTGCTTTCGTTAATCTTTGAGGCTTGGGAATCGATCGGATCGTCTAAAATGATCGCTGCATCCAAGGCATCGGGAGCCAAGTCGACAGATGCGATCATGGGGCTTGGCATGTCTTGTACAGGAGTAATCGATGGATTTGAAGTTCGAACTACTTCTTGTTGAGAGGATGGCCCGGGTCTGTCCGAGATCATGGAAGAACTAGATTTCCAAAACATGTCTAGTGAATGTTGAATCTGACGAAACACTTGTTTGAACTATACTTGAAAAACAATCGACATTAGACTTAACAACATAAATACTCCCCCTGTATGGTGTGTGAACTAGTGCAATCATTCAAATATAAGTGCCACGAAATTAAAAGTCACAGAGTTGATGAAATAAAGTTAGTCTTCGAATTATCATCTTCGAAGACCGTCATCGCTGACTGTCTACGAAAGCTTATCGTAAGATGGTTTATGTTTTGAACTTGGAATCGACACTGTATGTGAAAGTTTATTAACTGTTTTAAGCAAGTTGAGTTCAGGTTTACAGTTGTCAAAACAAGGGAGTTATCAGTATGGATTGTTTGATATGCTTAATTGTTTAAGTCCTTCCTTGTTCGCTGTCATATGTTCGGGCATAAAAAGTGTGTTAAGTCAACAATTCAGTGTGTTCAAGATGAGATGGTTTTGACTGTCATATGTACATCACTCTCCCACTTTTCTCTCTCCACCGTTCGTCATGCGGCAAGTCATGCCGAACCACAATCATGCTGAGCCGCATCGCTCGGCACTTTACCTCAACTCCAACTTCCTTCCTACCCTCCATCTCTTCCACTCGGCATAGATAAGTCCTTTGAAAAATCATGCCGAGCCACTTCACTCGGCACTCTAGACTTAACCCTCACTTCTCTTCTGTATTCTCTCCTTGCTGTTCGGCACGACTCCTTGCTCTCTTTTAATCTCTCTTCAACGTTCGGCACAAGAGAGTAATGCCAAGCACATCCATACATTCTCTTCCAACTCGCACACCACGCTTAACCTCCACTTCCTGACCTCACTACTTCTTACTAGGCCAACCACCCTTCCTATTCCTTCACTCGGCAACTCGTCAAGAAATCATGTCCCAAACACCTTTGACATCCTTTTCTCTCCTCCACTCCGCCTAGTCCTAAGACATGTTTGAACCGCGATTCGATTCCCTCATCCACGCGATTCCTTCTGACCTCGATTTTGCAGAGATTCACGAACTTTGAATCTCGTGCTTAGTTTCCTAGTCGGGATAAAGCGTTTAAAGGAGGAGTCATTACTTAATAAATGGCTCAAAATTCAGAGAGATTCTGGAATAGGAAGTGTGATTCTGTTCAGTTTTGTTGTTGGAGAAGGATGTAGGGCAACGTATTGAGTTCGAGAAAAAAGGGAAGGGTAAATTGTTAGCCTAAGTCTGGTCAAAGATGAATTTGTAAGTCCTGAAGAGAGGAGGTAAAAGTAAAAGGGAGGGGAAGAAGAAGTATCAGCTTATATAGAGAGAAGAGAAGTCGAATGGAAAGTGACCGATAGAACCGGTCAAGGCACCTCCATCGTTCGGCATCAATGTCGTTCGACAAGAGCCTCGTTCGGCATTAGTATGTCGTTCGACATGCAATGCCTCGATCCGCATTCGGGAGGTCAAAGGAAAACGCTAGCGAAAAGACAGAATAGGGCTCAAAGGAAAACACGGAGTACTCATGATTCAAAGCGCATCATGTTCATCCACATGATGCACTTTGGGGGCAAGTGTGACCTGGATGTTTGACCATGTAACAAGAGACTCGACATAAGCATCATTCGGCATAGGTGTGTCGTTTGGCACAAGGTCTCGTTCGGCGTGGAAAGGTCACTCGGCACCTTACCTCGTTTGGCATTAAAGCCTCGACTGGCATGAAGACTTGTTCGGCATGAGTATCATTCGGCACGAACCTCATTTGGTAGAAGCCTCGACCGGCATGAAGCCTCGTTCGACATTGAGTCTCGCTCAGCATCCTTCCTCGCTCAACTTAGAGCCTCGGTCGGCATGGAAGGGCCGTTCGGCATAGCAAGGTCATTCGGCATGAGCCTCGCTCGGCATTCATGCTTCGTTCGGCATTCAAGCCTCGTTCGACATTCCAGCCTCATTTGGCATTCAAGCCTCGTTCGGCATTCAAGCCTCATTCGGCATTCCATCCTCGTTCGGCATGAAGCCTCGCTCGGCATATGGTCCCGCTCGGCATAAATAAGTCGTTCGGCATCTCCCCTCGACCGGCATCAGGTCTCGTTCGGCCCACACTCTTCACTCAACACATTGCCTCGTTCGGCATAGAGGTATTGTTCGGCTTGGATATGTGGCTCGGCATTTGTCGTTTGGCATTAGCGGCTCGGCACATAGAAGTCACTCACTACGGGCCGAGGTATCTTGCTCCTAGGCCCATTAGGGAAGTCCAACCCATCTTCGTCTATAAATAGAACGGCAGGGGCATAGTAAGATGGGCCTTTTTTTGAGAACACTGGGGAGACTCTGCCACATTCAAGACTCATTCTTTTTACTTAGTAATTGTATTTAAGTAGTTCGTGTACGGATTGTATCTATAATCAATTGTCTAGTAAAGCAATAAAGATTTAAACCAAAGTGGACAAAGGCAGTCACACCGAACCACTATAAATCCGGTGTTCTTGTCCTTGCATTTACTTTAGCATACAGTTCTCTATTTTAGTTTACTTTCTTCATTGATCTCTCTACACAATCTTTCTCAAGGGTGTTAGTGACCAATTCTGGTGCTAACATTACCTAAATCATTCAAAAGTTGAATATGTAATTGAATAATTTACAATGTAAAATGATGTTAAAGGAATTTATAAATAAAATTTGAGTGGTTATAGTAAATGTTATACACTTAAATTTTAATTATAAAAATGTTAATAGAGATAAATAGAGTAATAAGTTATTGAATAATAAATGAGATGAATTAAATAAATTTTGTTTAAAGAAATTAATAAATTGAAATAAAATCAACTCAACGAAATACCTTGAATTTCAAAGACTTATTGAATATTAATTTATTTAAATTGAGATTTATATGGTTTTAAATAAATTGTTTTATTTTGTTTCCCCATCTAATTTCCTTTCTGGTTGTTCTCTTCTCCTACCTCGTTCCTTTTCGGGGACGAAAAGTTTTGAGTGGGGAAGAGTGTAACGACCCGTAAAATTTTGACCGTTTTATTTACGTATTTAACTGAATTTTTGTGAATTTTAAATACTTGAATTTTGAAATAAAAATTTGAAATTCGGAATGCGTCTATTTTTAACATAGCAACCGATAAATTTTCATCAGAAAATGTGGAAGTTTATTTTCTTGTGTAATTTTATTTCAATTTATATCAGTTAATATTTAATGATGATAAAATGTTTTCCAAACCTGAATATTTTTATATAGAAAATTTGTAGATCATCTTTTGAGTGAGACATCATTCTTCGTTTCGTCAAATTTAGACTTCTCTAACTCCGTTTATCTTATTTTTGACAGAATTTCAGCATCTTCGGTACTGATTATCGACTTTTGATAGGATAATCGTACCACTGATATCTGTGTACCATTTTGATCGTCTTGTTGTGATGATCTCCACAGTATATTCGTATGTGTTTATCGGTGTCCGATGGACAGAGAAATCTATAGAACGATTTCCATACCTGTTCCGTACTTCGAGACTTTTGGTTTCTTTTGTCCATTCATTTACCCACCGTATCATACCCACAGCTATTCGCATTTAATAAATCTCTGAATTCATACCCGACTTTTGCCATTTCTTCTATTCCCAATATATTGTCCCTTCAAATTTCAGTTTCTGGTTCACGTGCTCTTACTTTGGAAATATATTAATATATAAAAAACATCTCCGAGCCTATTCTTATTTTTTGCAAGCTGTAGCTCCTTCTTCTCCATGCCATAGAAATCCACTTCCACCTCTTAATCCTTGCCGAATCCAGCCTCTTCCCTATCCACATCGGCTCCTTCATGTTTAATCTGCTTTACTGCACATCTCACCGTGTTCGGCCTCCACTACTTCATCCTCGGCAACCCATCGTATCAACCAACCTTCCCACGGTTGTCCGCCCTCACATGCCTCGAACCCAACCAGTGGTTATCACCGCATAGTTCCTCCAAGTCGTCGACACTTATCTCCCCTCCTTCCGCCTGTGCATCCTCCAACTAGCAGCGAGCCTTTGTAAGCCTTTGTTTTTTTCCTCTTATATTTTACGTTTTATTGTTTAAGTTATATAGGTTGAAATATTTTGCTATATATATATTTATAGGTTATGAATATATATTGATTCACGTCCATATATTTTTCTGCATATATATGTTTAAAGTACATATTCATATTACTATGGTTTGCTGTATATGTTCGGGTATGTATATTATATCTATTATTTATATGTTGATTTTCGAATTTCAATACAGTTAATATATATGTATAGTATGACAGCACTATATATTGTTAATTATAGTTTTAATATATATAGTGAAATGTTTTGTATATATTAGTTTATATAAACCATTATAACTAATGTTTACAACATGTTTACATATATAATCATACTTATATATATAAGCTTTCATAGTTTACATCGATTTATTTTATAACGGTTTTGTTGTTTATATGAAATACAGGAACCATATAGTCTTTTATATACAATAGTTTGCATATGTATTAAGTGCTTGGGTTTATATGTATAAGTATATATTTTGTAACGACCCGTAAATTTTAAGGGTTTTATTAACGTATTTAACTGAAAATTTTTTAAAATTTTAAATTCTTTAATTTAGAAATAAAAATTTAATATTTCGAATACGTCTAATTAAACATAACAAATAGTAAATTTTCATCAAATAATATTGAAGTGAACTTCATTGTGTAATTTTATTTTAATTTACATCAGTTAATATTGGATGATAATAAAATATTTTACAAACCTAAATATTTTTCTATAGAAAATTTGTAAATCATCTTCTGAGTGAGACGTCATTATTCGTTTCTCCAAATTTGGACTTCTATTGCTCCGTTTATCTTATTTATAGCAAATTAGCAGCATTTTCAGTACAGATTATCGGCTTTTGATTGGATGATCGTACCACTGATATATATATATACCATTTTGATCTTCTCATTGTACTGATCTCTACGATATATTCGATTCTGTGTTTTGAAGTCCGGTACACATCGGAAACCATGAAACAGTCGACCGTATCGATTCCAAAATTTTAACTTTTAAACTTCTTGTGACCGTTCAGTTTTGAGATGAATAGTAATCGATTTTTATTATTCTCGGAATTGTCACTTTACCTTTCGTTTCTCTCATTACTTTATATTGGTACGTTTCCTCTTCCTTTTCTTTTCACCGTTACTATCATCTTTTGTATATATTCAACATTTTTGTTGTTGTCTGTTTGTATCCATGCCACTTCCTTCCTCCCCTCTAAAAACCCGTGCATAGTTCCTCAATCCATCAAGCTCCACCCCATCACCAACAACCTTTCCCACTTCCTTTTCTCCATGTAAAGCCATCACCAAAGCCCACCGACCACTCTTCGCCCCTCTGCCCTACTCATTCAAATCTTAGCCGGCCGGAGCTTCCAACCTATGCCTCGAGCGCCTTCCCTCCCATACTTTTCCACCACTCGCTGCTTATCCACTTCCCATCGCCCTAGCCTCCGATCTCGTTGCCCACGTACACCCACAGCCTGAGCTCGTCACCTTCGCTTCAATCCAGACTAGGGTGAGCGGCTTTTATTGTTTATATATATTTTACGCTTGTAGTATTATACATATATCGATATTTGCAAATTATATATATATATATATATATATATATATATATTCATATATGGAAAATAATTTGTCTTTTTATATAAGTTAATGTATATATATATAGTATTGTCTGCGTTAGTAAGTATATATGTGATAGATTTTTATAAAGTCACAACGTTAGCTATATATTTGGGTTTGAAGATGTATGTGTATGCTGGTGAGTCATATAAGTTATTGTCATATAGTTCATACAAATCGTATTATATATAAACTTTTATAAGTTATAATATGTTGTGTCTGCATATTTTGTTGGAGTACGTATATATACACACACTTTTATATAAGATTGTATAATATATTACGTGTCACGTCTGTTGAGTTTACATACCCGTTGCTTACTAAAATATTTTACTGTATCATTTTTACTGTATCTACATATATTTTTATGTTATATATTATTGTATATAGGAAACTGTATGGGTTTATAAAATCATGCACATGTAATTTGCATATATTATGGCTGGTGTTCATAGTGGACATTTATTTTAAGTATATATATAGTATAACTATTTTATAAATTATTGATTTAAAACTGTTATCTACGTATGGACCGTATGTATGTTGTTTTACGTAAGATTTATCTGCTTCCTGTTATCCATTTATTGTTTTTTTTCGTAAAAGTTTGTATACATATAATAAATTTAAGGATGTATAAACTATTTTCATATTTCACAATTGTATTTTTTTGCATATAAACACTCTGCATATATAATTTTATTTATACAGTTATATATATAATGCATTTAGATTTTATATATATTATATATATATATTAAATTAATGATACTGTATGGTATGTAGCTATAATATCTATGTGTACTGGCATAATTGAATATGAAGTTTTATATATGCTATTACCTCGTTTTCTAAAAAAAAATTATATATATGATTTTACTGTATATATTAGGCTATAGGTAGTTAGCTATGTAGGTTTATATATTGGGTTCTGGGTATAAGAGTATATAACGTTTTGAATATATGTATGTAAAGTTATATATTGGATCTATATAATAGTTATATGTATGTAAGAACATCATTTGATTTAAGTTTACGACAGAGGACGCAAAATTTGAAGTATATATATATGATATATTAGCCTGTTATGTTTTAATGTAAAGATTTATAACAGTTTACTTTATATATATAGGTTTACGTATTTGTTTATAAGTATATATATATATTTATTTCAAATTTTGTTTTGTAATATAAATGATGATTTTGAATTATATATATATATATATATATATAATTTAATATGTCTTTAAATTAATATTGATTTGAAAATAAATATATTATATATATATACATATATATGTATATTATGTTTCTATCTTGACGGTTCTAATTTGTTTTCATCAATTCTTATCTATCAGCTTCGTCAAATTCACGTTCAATCTTGTTTTGGAATTCGTGCTTGGATTTGTAACTCATCCCAATTCCATTCATCTCTAGTCTCGAAAGGTGAGCAATCACTCACGATTAACTTTCTTATATTTATTAAATTTGATTTCAATTGAAACAACAATTGAAATATGTTATTGTTAGTTATTTACATTGCTATTATATGCTATCTGTTCACCTGTGACATTTGACACCTTTGTATATTATTTATATTGATGATATATGGCTGTTATATTATTATCATATCTGTTATCACTCTATAGTTCCCTGCTAGTATACAATTTAGTATGGGTTGAAAAGAAACATACCTGAACGGACCTTAGAATAGGAGAAAATCGTTATGCGTTGAAATGATAAACCCCAAGCGATTTTCATTTGAATTGAATTTGAATTGCGGATTGAAATGATATATACCTGTATATATTTAAATTACGGACTGAAATGATAAATATCCGTATCATTTGACCATAGGATAGAAAATTATATACAGGTACCACTGGTATATATATATAATTATTTTGAAAAGGGTGTCTATGGTTTTGGAAAGAAATATATGGTTTAATAAATATTGATTTTTGGTATTATATAAATATTATTTATATATAGTTAAATTCTTAAATCTAAGCTATGTATAAATTTGTTTAACATAAAATAAGTTCAATAATGAAGTTTGATTTTATTAAAATATAATATGTTTAAGTATTTATTTAAATTATATTTTAATATAGAGTTATAATGATTTAACAAATTAAGGTTGAGAAGATGGATTGGAAATTGATTTCAAATTGTATTTAAATATTTAATTAAAATCGATTTGGAACTTATTGAATTTAAGATTTTAAAGGATATGATTTTATACCCTGATGTTGGTTTAAAGTGATTAATAAATATTTCAAGATTGAGTTTATTTAAATGATATGAATTTATTAAGTAAATATTTCAAAACTATATAATAGTAAATTGAATTAAGATATATATAAAATTATCACATATAGTTTTGAAATTGTAGAGTATTTAATGCTTTGAAATATAAAATTTGAAATGGTTTATTTGTGGTTCAAATCTGCATTGGAAATCGATATAATTATGAATGGTTTATTTAGAAGATGAATTAGAATTAATGATTTGAGATCTGATTAAATTTGAATTTTGGAATTCGAGTTGATTTGGAATTAATTTGTGAAATTTGAGGAAAATAATTTTATTATATATACTATTTTAATATTTAAATCGGTTAAGTACGAAGTATTATGATTTCAAGTTTTATATTTCGAAAGTGTTTTAATTTCAAGTGTTTAGTTTTGAAAGTGTTATAACTTTGAAAAATGCTATGATTTTGGAAAAGGATATATATTTGAAATGGAAATGATATCGTATCTGGTTTGGAAATGGAAAAGGGTATTTTAATTATATGGTTTTGAAATGGCAATGGTATTTTGTTTTTGAAGTATAAACTATTTTGAAATGACCGCGGTGTTATAATAATGTTTGGTTGTTAAAGAGACCGGGATCGAAAGTTGTCATACTCTCTGCCAACTTCGAAAGCCACTATTACAACTGTGCACGCGGTGGAGATTCCAGAATGAAGTAGGATGGTGGCGACGTTCTATTGAGGTATATACGTGGACCCGACTCACATGAGTTGGCATAAAATGGCTAAAACAGGAGCGATTCTCGAGACAATGAGGTAGGTCCTTTGATCGGACACACTCCTTCGATATTATATTCCAACTTTGTGATTGATTTGGTGGCCACTTTTGATTTTTTGATTTTGGAGTGTGGCTCGAGGTGGGCGGTAGTTGCGGCTATGCATTACCACCAGCCCAGATGCGTAATTGGTATATCTACTTTGGCATTGCCTTATTGTGCCGTGTCACCTACCCTAGCGCGCCTTATACGAGTTTGTTTTGTGCCATACATATGGAGTGCCCTCTGTCGACACCCAGTACGGGTGATTCTGTGATTTTTATTTACTGTATATGCTTAGTTTTACCAAATATAAATTAACAATCCGGTGTTTTGAGCAATTCAAATCCGGCATGTGTGGATGTGAATGGTAGAAAATATCAGGTCGTTACATTTGGTAGCTGAGCTTTGGTTTTAGGCAATACTCAACATATAGTGTAAATTTAATTATGGAAACACTTTCGTTCGAGCTTGAATCCCTTCCTCTTTGATTCAGTTTCCTTTGAATTTTGGAACGTTCTCCTCGGTTCCAAAATCCATCCTTATCTCTCCTTATTCGTATTCTGAAGTATCCCATAACTCCACTTCAAACGATCTCTATAATAAATCGGCGGTCTCGCCAATCTTCGAATGATTTTTAAAGGGGTGAAACTCCTTTACAATAGGCATTGATTTACTGGAGATTTCTGTATCCTCGGTTTACGATGCTATCTATCGCCTGCTATGCCAGAATTCTATCTCTTGCGATTGAATGCTGATTTGCTTCGGAATTCTGCATTGATCCTATTTTTGGAGTCACGGTCGACCCAGTTTAGGTTGCCCATGATTTCATAAACTTATCCATCTTTCTATTTTGTGGTTGATTATCATATCTCCCTTTCGAGTCAATTTCTTCTGGTTAGAAATTCTATTTGATTAGGGTCCCCTTAAATTTGAATCTCTATCCTTGCATGTAAATCCATTCTTTTATCGTCAAGCGAGTAAGTGTATTTGTAAATTAATATTAAAAATGTTTTATATATTGTGTTGTTTGAGTTGTTGATGTTGATTTGGGTTTTCGATCGATTTGTCTGATCAACGCTATCGATAGAATTTCCAAAACACTTGAACAGAGCAAGCTGACACAATTGTTTCCAAAATTTAATAATTTTGTATGCATTATTATATTATATATATAAGCATAAATTTTTATAAAATTAATAGTTAACTAATTTGGATGTTTAAAATAATGATATTTGATTATTTTTTTAATAAACCATTGACTTTTCCAATATATAAATAAATGAATTTATCAAATAAAGTTATAAACTGATTTGGAATTTAATTGAATTTATATTTAGAATTTGAGAATTTACTTTTCGATAATTTCAAACTTTGGTTTTAAAGTTTTAAAGTGTATATTATTTAAAGTATTTTCAAATACAAATTGTTTCAAAGAATTTTTAACTGTCTAAAATCAGTGCTTTCCTCTTTCGTCGTTGGGAAATAATTTCGGTGATGGCGGCCGCATCATCGACATTCATTTTCGAGTTTCAAAGTGGAGAGACCATTCTATAGCTTTGCTACGGTTTTGTTTTGGAAATAAAATTAATTTAAACTTCTAAAGTATGGCTTGATTTATAATATGTATATTGGTATATGATTATTTAGATATAAAATATATTTGTATATAATTATCTCTAGTTGTTTGAAGTGAATCAGAAATTTAATTCTTAAATTATGTTAAAGGATGATTTTAAATAAAACTAAACTTTGAATAAATATTTAAACTTGAAATAAATTGAATAAGGAAATTTTTACTTGTATAATACCCAATTTCATTCCAATATAACTTATCTTAATTATTCAGAAGTGAATATGTAATTGGATAATATGCAATAAAAAATGATTTTTATAAATAAAATTTGAGCGGTTATAATAAATGTTATACACTTAAATTTAATAGAGATAAATAGAATAATAAGTTGATTGAATAGTAAATGAGGCAAATTAAATAAAATTTGTTTGAAAGAAATCTTTTGTATCAAATATTAAGAAACTGGAATAAAAATCAACTTAATGAATTATCTTGAATTTAAAATCAATTGTTGAATATAAATTAACTGAAATTGAAATTTATAAGGTTTTAAATAAATTGTTTATTTTGTTGTCTAATCTAATTTTCCTTCCTAGTTATTTCCATTCTCCTACTTCCTCCCTTCTCGGAGACAAAAAGTTTTGAGTGGGGAACAGTGTAACGACCCGTAAATTTTAAGGTTGTATTAACGTATTTAACTGAAATTTTATGAAATTTTAAATACTTTAATTTAGAAATAAAAATTTAATATTTGGAATACATCTAATTAAACATAACAAATAGTAAATTTTCATCAAATAATATCGTAGTAAACTTTATTGTATAATTTTATTTTAATTTACATCAGTTAATATTGGATGATAATAAAATATTTTACAAACTGAATATTTTTCCATATAAAATTTGTAAATCATCTTCGGAGTGAGACGACATAGTTCTTTTCTCCAAATTTGGACTTCTATTGCTCCATTTATCTTATTTATGGCAAATTAGCAGCATTTTCGGTACCGATTATCGGCTCTAGATCGGATGATCGTTCCACTTATATATATATATATATATATATATATATATATATACCATTTTGATCGTTTCATTGTGCTTATCTCTACGATATATTCAATTCTGTGTTTTGAAGTCCGGTACATAGCGGAAACCATGAAACGATCGACCGTATCGGTTCCAAAATTTTAACTTTTAAAACTTCTTGTGCTCGTTCAGTTTTGAGATGAATAGTAATCGACTTTTATTATTCTCGAAATTGTCACTTCACCTTTCATTTCTCTCATTACTTTATATTGGTACGTTTCCTCTTCCTTTTCTTCTCACTATTACTGTCATCTTTTGTATATATTCAACATTTTTTTGTTGTCTGTTTATATCCATGCCACTTCCTTCCTCCCATCTAAAAACCCGTGCATAGTTCCTCAATCCATCGAGCTCCACCCCATCACCAACAACCTTTCCCACTTCCTTTTCTCCGCGTAAAGCCATCACCGAAGCCCACTGACTGCTCTCCGCCCCTCCCCCTTACTCATTCAAATCTTAGCCGGCTGGAGCTTCCAACCCATGCCTTGAGCGCCTTCCCTCCCATACTTTTCCTCCACTAGCTGCTTATCCACTTCCCATCGCCCTGGCCTCCGATCTCGTTGCCGTCGTACACCCATAGCCTGAGCTCGTCACCTTCGCTTCAATCCATACTAGGGTGAGCGGCTTCTATTGTTTGTATATATATTTTTCGCCTATAGTATTATATTTATATCGATATTTGAAAATTATATATATATATATATTCATATAAGGAAAACAATTTATCTTTTTATATAAGTTAATGTATATATGTAGTATATTTTTTTTCGAATGTTGTCTTCGTCAGTAAGTATATATGTGATAGACTTTTATAAAGTGATAACGTTAACTATATATTTGAGTTTTCATATATTATGACTGATGTTCATATTGGACATTTATTTTAAGTAATATATATATATATATAGTATAACTATTTTAAAAATTATTGATTTAAAACTGTTATATACATATGGACCTAATATATATGTATGTTGTTTTATGTAAGATTTACCTGCATCCTGTTATCCATTTATTGTATTTTCATAAAAGTTTGTATACATATAATAAGTTTAAGGATATATAAACTACTTTCATATTTCACAATCGTATTTTGTTACATACAAATACTCTGTATATATGATTTTATTTATAAAATTATATATATATTGCATTTAGATTTTATATATTATATACATATATTATATTAATGATACCGTATGGTATGTAGCTATAATATCTATGTGTACTGGCATAATTGAATATGAAGTTTTACATATGCTATTACCTCGTTTTCCAGAATTTTTTTTACATATATGATTTTACTGTATATATTAGGCTATAGATAGTTAGCTATATAGGGTTATATATTGGGTACTGGGTATAAGAGTATATAAATTTTGAATATACGTATGTAAAGTTATATATTAGATCTATATAATAGTTATATGTGTGTAAGAATATCATGTGATTTAAGTTTACGACAAAGGATGCAAATTTTGAAGTATATATGTAGGATATATAAGCCTGTTATGTTTTAATGTAAAGATTTATAATAGTTTATTATATATATAGGTTTACGTATTTGTTTATAAGTATATATATATATATATATTTGTTTCAAATTTTATTTTGTAATATAAATGATGATTTTGAATTATATATATATAGTTTAATATGTGTTTAAATTAATATTGATTTGAAAAAATATTATATATATATATATATATATTCTGTTATCTTGATGGTTCTAATTCGCTTTCATCAATTCTCATCTATCAGCTTCGTCAAATTCGCGTTCAATCTTGTTTTGGAATTCGTGCTTGGATTCGTAACTGATCTTAATTTCGTTCGTCTCTAGCCTTGAAAGGTGAGCAATCACTCCTGATTAACTTTCTTATATTTATTAAATTTGATTTTAATTGAAAAGACAATTGAAAAATGCTGCTGTTAGTTATTTACATTGCTATTTATATGCTATTATATGCTATCTGTTCATCTGTGACATCTGATACCATTATTTGTTATTTATATTGATGATATATGCTTGTTATATTATTTTCGTATCTTTTATCACTCTGCAAGTTCCTTGTTAGTATGGAATTCCTAATGGGTTGAAATGATACATACTCGAACGAACCTTAGAATAGGAGAAAATCGTTATGGGTTGAAATGATAAACCCAAGCGATTTTCATTTGAATTGAATTTGGGATTGCGAGTTGAAATGATATATACCCGTATATATTTAAACTACGGATTGAAATGATAAATATCTGTATCATTTGACCATAGGATAGAAAATTATATACAGACACCGCTGGTCCATATATAGTTATTTTGAAAAGGGTTTCTATGGTTTTGGAAAGAAATATATGGTTTAATAAATATTGATTTTTGATTTTATATAAATATTATTTTATATATTGTTAAATTCTTAAATTTAAGCTATGTATAAATTTGTTTAATATAAAATAATTTTAATAATGAAATTTTATTTTATTAAAATATAATATGGTTAAGTATTTTTTTAAATTACATTTTAATATAGAGTTTATAATGATTTAACAAATTAAGGTTGAGAAGATGGATTGAAAATTGATTTGAAATTGTATTTAATTAAGAATTATATTTAATTAAAATCGATTTGGAACTTATTGAATTTGAGATTTCAAAGGATATGATTTTATAACTTGATGTTGGTTTAAAGTGATTAATAAATATTTCAAGATTGAGTTTATTTAAATGATAATGAATTTATTAAGTAAATATTTCAAAACTAAATAATAGTAAATTGGATTAAGATATATATAAAATTATCACATTTAGTTTTGAAATTATAGAATATTTAAAGCTTCGAAATATAAAATTTGAAATGGTTTATTTGTGGTTCAAATCTGTATTGCAAATCGATATAATTTTGGATGGTTTATTTAGAAGCTAAATTGGAATTAATGATTTGAGATCTGATTAAGTTTGAATTTTGGAATTCCAGTTGATTTGGAATTAATTTATGAACTTTGAGGAAAATAATTTTATTATATATATACTCTTTTAATATTTAAATCAGTTAAGTGGGAAGTATTATGATTTCAAGTTTTATGTTCGAAAGTGTTTTAATTTCAAGTGTTTAGTCTCGAAAGTGTTATAACTTTGAAAAATGCTATGATTTTGGAAAAGGATATATATTTGAAATGGAAATGATATCGTTTTTGGTTTTGAAATAGAAAAGGGTATTGTATTGATATGGTTTTGAAATGGCAATGATATTTTGGTTTTGAAGTATAAACTATTTTGAAATGACCGCGGTGTTATAATAACGTTTGGTTGTTAAAGGGACCGGGATCGGTTGTTGTCATACTCTCTGCCAACTCCGAAAACCACTTTAACAACTGTGTACGCGGTGGAGATTCCAGAATGAAGTAGGATGGTGGCGACGTTCTATTGAGGTATATACGTGGACCCGACTCCCGTGAGTTGGCGTAAGGTGGCTAAAACAGAAGCGATTCTCGGGCCAATGAGGTAGCTCCTCTGATCGGACACACTCCTTCGATATTATATTCTCATTTTGTGATTGATTTAGTGGCCACTTTTGATTTTTTGATTTGGGAGTGTGGCTCGAGGTGGGCGGTAGTTGCGGCTATGCGTTACCACCAGCCCGAATGCGTAATTGGTATATCCACCCTGAAATTGCCTTGTTGTGTCGTGTCACCTACCCTAGCGCGCCTTATACGAGTTTATTTTGTACCATACCTATGGAGTGCCCTCTGACGATACCCAGTACGGGTGGGATTATGGTACTGTATAGACTATGGGAATATATAAAATGTGTTAAGTGGGATATGGGTAACGCCTTAACGCTATTTTAATAGTTTACTTTACTTTAGACATTATTATAATAGCGTATATTACTACATAGTAGATAGTTTAACGGATCCTTAGAGGATGATTATCCCAAACATCCTTTGAGTTACTTGTATTTCAGTTATTATTTCTCTTGAGTTGGTTTTATTGATATAAGTATGTTAATCCTGACTCGAGTGTTTTGTGTTTTGCTTTACGCTCGGGTCAGACTGAGTGGTAAGCTTTTGAGACTCACCTTTGGAGTTGGAGCTTCGTTTGGAGATCCATCTACATCTTTTCAGCTTGTAGTTATTCAGTTGATTCCAGTGATGTATTCTAATCTTGTATTTGACTATTGTATTTAAACTTCTATTGTAACTTATTTAACTCTGATATATATAGTAGCTTCATGAACTACTATTCATTTTGTTTTCGCTGCATATTGTATATTACTCCGTGTCTGTGATTCTGTAATTTATTTATTTACTGTATATGCTGAGTTTTGTCAAATATAAATTAAAAATCTTGTATTTTGAGCAATTCAAATCTGGCATGTGTGGATGCGAATGGTTGATAATATCAGGTCGTTACATATATTAATATAAAAGTTAGTTATATGTTATATACAGGGAAGTTTGTATATTTTTTTGAGTTATATTTTCTGTTTAGTTTGGATATGTTAGTTTATAATGTTTATAAAGTAGTATATATTTTATGCGTTCTAGCTAGGCATATATGTTGTTTAAATTCTATAAGTACTGACAATTTATTATTATTGTATAAAGGACGTATATACATTAGTCTATTATGTTACTTTACGTAAGTATATATAAGTTCTGTTATATATTCGCAGTAGCTCTTTTATGTTTAAGATGTTTATTCATTTAATCTAAGGTTCCTTATTGTTAAGTATTGTTGAGATTATAAAATATTTTGGCTTTAATTATATGGGCTTTAACTTGAATATTGACTTTTAAATATATGTGTTTAAGGATAATGATTTATATATATATATATATATTATTCGTTTTAAATATTGATTTAAAATAATAATAATATGTTTTCTATATGTATCAACCTGACCAGATTTATTCTCATCAATTCCTATCTATCAGCTGTGTTCGTCGAAATTCATGCCAATCCTGCTTTGCTTTGGAACTCATAGCTTGTTCTGTTGTCAAACTCCTCTAGCCTCGAAAGGTGAGCAATCACTCATGATTAAGTTCTTATATTTATTAAATTTGATTTCAATTTAAATGACAACCGAAATATGCTACAGTTAGTTATTTACATTGCTATATATATGCTATTATCTGTATCTGTTCACCTGTGACATCTAACACTATTATCTGTTATTTATATTGATAATATATGCCTGTTATATTATTATCATATCTGTTATCACTCTGCAAGTTTCCTTTTAGTATAGAATTCACTATGGGTTGAAATGATACATACCCGAACAATCTGTCGAATAGGAGAAAATCGTTATGGGTTGAAATGATAAACCCAAGCGATTTTCATTTGAATTGAATTTAGGATTGCGGGTTCAAATGATATATACTTGTATATGTTTAAATTACGGGATTGAAATGATAAATATCTGTATCACTTGACCATAGGATAAAGAATTATATATAGACACCGTTGGTTTATATATAAATATTTTGAAAATGATTTCTATGGTTTTGGAAAGAAATATATTGTTTTATATGAATATTGATTTTTGATATTATGTAAATATTATTTTATATATAGTTAAATTCTAAATTTTAAGCTATGTATTAATTTGTTTTAACATAAAATAAGTTTAATAATATGGGTTGATTTAATTGAAATATAATATGGTTATGTATTATTCAAATTATATTTTAAATGGATTTTTTTAAAAATGATTTTTAATAAATCAAGGTTGGGAGATAAATTTGATATGATTTTTAAATAGTATTCTTTTAAGAATTATGTAATAAAATCGATTTGAAACTTATTGGATTTGAGATTTTAAGGTATGGTTTTATACCTTGATTTTAGTATAAGGTGATTAATGAATATTTCAAGTTTAAATAAATTGGTGGAAATATTTAATTATGTGTAATTTGCGGTTTTATTTAAAGGATATTGGATTTATTAAGTAAATATTTCAAAACTAAATAATAGTTAAGTGAATTTGATTTATATATGCATTATCAAAATTTGGTATTGAAATGTTGAATACTTAAAGCTTTGAAATGGTTTATTTTGGGGTTCAAATCTGTTTTGAAATCGATATAATTTGAAATGGTTTATTGAGAACTGAATTGAATTGAAATTGATAATTTGAGACTTGATTAAATTTGAATTTTGGAATTCAGATTGACTTGGAATCAATTTATGCAATTTGTAGAAACTATTTTATTATATAAAGTATTTTTAAATTATATTTAAAACTATTTTATATTTTATTTTATAAATTATTTTTATATAAATTATTTTAATATAAATCATTTTAATATAAACTATTTTAATATAAACTATTTTAACTTATAACTCTTTTTTATAAACTATTTTACTTTATAAACTATTTTATTATATATACTATTTCAATATCTAAACTGTTTAAGTGGTGGAAGTTATGCTATCAAAGTTATGAATTTCAAAGTACTATGTTTTGAAAGTGTTATAATTTTACGTCTATTGGTTTCGAAAGTGTTATAACATTGAAAGTACTTGATTTTGGAAATGGATATATTTGAAATGGAAATGATATCGTATTTGGTTTTGAAATTTAAATGATATCGTATTGATTTTGTTTTGAAATGGAAAAGATATTTTGGTTTTGAAGTATAAACTATTTTGAAATGACCGCGGTGTTATAATAACGTTTGGTTGTTAAAGAGACTGGGATCAGAAGTTGTCACACTCTCTGCCAACTCCGAAAACCACTTTAACAACTGTGTACGAAGTGTAGATTCCAGAATGAAGTAGGATGGTGACAACGATCCTATATGAGGTATATACATGGACCCGACTCCCGTGAGTTGGCATAAGGTGGCTAAAACAGGAGAAATTGACGGGTCAATGAGGTAGCTCCTCCAATTGAACACACTCCTTCTTATGCCTTTCTATTACCTTGTGATTGATTTGGTGCGCACCTTTGATTTTTTTCTTAATTTGGGAGTGTGGCTCGAGGTGGGCGGTAGTGGCTGCTATGCGTTACCACCAGTCCGGTAGTGTAATTGGTATATATACCCTGGCATTGCCTAGTTGTGCCGTGTCACCTACCCTAGCATGTTTACAACGAGTTTGATTTGTGTCATACCTATGGAGTATCCTATGGTAGCCTCCCGATCTGGAGGTACGATGGTACTGTATAGACTATTGGCACTATAAATGTGTTAAGGTGGAAAATGTAAAGCCTTAACGCTATTTTTAAATAGTATACTTTACTTTAGACATTATTATAATTGCGTATATTACTACATAGTAGATAGTTTAATGGATCGTTAGAGGATGGTTATCCTAAACATCCTTTGAGATACTTGTATTTCAGTTGTTATTTCACTTGAGTTGGATTTATTGATGTAAGAATGTTAATCCTGACTCGAGTGTTTTGTGTTTTGCTTTACGCTTGGGTCAGAATGAGTGTACCAGCTTTTGAGACTCACCTTTGGAGTTGGAGCTTAGTTTGGAGATCCATCTACATCTTTTCAGCTTGTAGTTATTCAGTTGGTTCCAGTGATGTATTCTAATCCTGTATTGGACTATTGTATTTGAAACTTTTATTGTATCTTATCTAACTCTGATATATATAGTAGCTTCATGAACTACTATTCATTTTGTTTCTGCTGCATATTGAATATTACTCTTTGTCTATGATTCTGTGATTTATTTATTATATATGTTGAGTTTGCCAAATATAAATTAACAATATGATATTTTGAGCAATTCAAATCTGGCATATGTGGATGCGAATGGTTAAAAATATCAGGCTATTACAAAATGTTTTAGAAAAAACAAAGTAACAAATAACTTATGGAATTTGAAATTTGAGTTTTGAAAGAATTATTCAAATAAAACATTTATGTATAACATTTTTTTAAATATTAGTGGAAATCTTTTAACAAAGTGTTGAAGGAATGTGGATTATTAAAAATGAATTTTGAAGTATTTTATTAATATTGGTTTTTATCATAGTTGATTACTATAAAAAATAAGATATATATGGTTGAATTGTAAACACATAACTTTTAAACAAAGAAATATTTGATATTTTGAGAAAATTGGATTTTGATGCTTATGAATTATATTGAAAAGTGTTTGATGTTTGAAGTAAGTTAAATGCTAATTTGATGAAATGAGATTCTAATAGTATTAAGATTTGCAAAATATATGGAAGCAAATAGAATTAAGTTTGGAAACTTATTTGAAATGGAATGAAACTGAATTGAAAGAGAATTAATTTTTTTGTGGAATCTTGAAGCTTGAATCTTCAATACTATATTGTATTAATTATAAATTTTGGTCATGTGTTCAGATTTTGGGTAATCTTACTTTAGTATAAAAGGAAACTTTACAAATATATTTAAATTAAGGTTTGTTGTAGTAGAATACTTTTAATGTAATGAAAACTTCTTTTGTATATGTATTGCTAATTACAAGAAAATAAAGTTTGTTTGATTTTAATTTCAAAGAGAATGGATTTTAATAATCTATATTATGGACGGAAAAGAAGATTTTATAAAATAGAATTATTATGATAAAGTATTTTGAAGATTACAAAGTTTATGCTATTGATGGAAATATTTATTTTAGAATTACTTTTGTAAGAGATATAATTTTAGTTTTGAAGTGTTAAATTTTAAAAATATGTTAAAATTTCCTCTATAGTACGTATATACATCGGAAGAGTTTTGATAAAATGTTAAATATCTAGATATTTTGAAATGTTGATATTTCAATTGAAAAGGGTCCTTTATTTTATAAGCATATGGAAAGAAATTATACATTTAGTTTTTGAAATTATAAATATGAACCAATTGGAGAAAGATAAGATTTACGAATTGATATTAGTTGTAACGATCCCGGTTTTGAGTTAAATTTAAATTGGTAGTTTAAAATAAAATTTTGAATTAAACTGTGAATTTATTTGAATTTTTCCAAATAAAATAAGATATTTGGTTGTTTGTTTAAATATATGTATATAAATTGATTTTAAATAGAATTTGGATTTGAAAATTCAAGATAAACATTTTGAAATAAGTTGGATTTAAATACTCTACGTTTCTAAATTTAATAAAAATGTGTTTTCTAATTTTAATATGTGTATATGAATATATATTGGAAGTTATTATTTAAAATTAATATATTTTTATCTTTTGAAATTAATGAGTTAAGCAATAGATAAGTACATAACATTAATAAATAAAAGATAAAAACATGAATCATAATATTAATAACATAGGGTTTAAAACAAATCGTATAAAATTATTTAAAAGAGGGTTTTAAACATAAAATGTTTATATTTTAGCAAGTGTAGGATAAAGAGAAATTGTATTAACAAGTGTTAGTACAGTAAACAAGTGGCAAAGTCATTTCTTTTCTTTTGAAAATTTAATTACATAAACATATATGTATGAGAGAATTAGATAAACCAGGTTTTTCTCAAGCCTGAAACAAACTGAAAAAAATCTGAAAAACAAAAACAAGATCAAAACAAAAACTTGAAACAAAAAACCAAGTTCAAAGAAAAATCAAAAACCTGATCAAGTTTCAACTCGAGGTTAAGCCAAGATCAGATTCAACTATAATTTGTTCTACCTGGAAACAAGAAAGAAAGAAATCAAAACAAAATAAAAATCTAGAAATGAAATCAGCAAACATCTTCAAACCTGAGCCAGGCAAATTCAGATCAAAGTAAAACAAAGCAAAGTTTAAAGCAAGCAACCCTCAGATCAAAGTGTTAAAAACAAGTTCCAGGTTTCAAAAGCAATTCCTGTTCTTTGTTCTTTTAATCCAGGTGAGCAAACTGACCTATTTAAGTTTGAATCCATGATTTATCTTGAGGTTTTGTGATGTGGTTGATGTGAAAAATAATGAATGAATGTAAATATGTCTGCATGAATATATATTTATGTGTGAACGACAGTATGTATGCCTGGGTATACATATATGTTTACTCTGTTATAACAAACCAGAAATCCACCAGAGAAGAAAATTCATATCTTTTTATTTATACAAATTCAAGCTACGATTTCTAAAGGAAAAATGATTGAAACAATATAATATCATGGTTAAAATTGATTCCATAATTTTATTCGTGTATATATTTCAAAAATGAAGAATAATAGTAGAAATCAGATATAAGATGAAAATCAATGCTCAAGTTTTCGAGTTTGGATTCCATAATCTAGTTTGAAATAGAAAAGGATTTTTTTAGAAAGTTATTTCAGGATTTTTCGATTAGTAAATTGTGAGAAATTGTGAGTTGACCATATTAGGTATTATCGTTGATCACCGATGATTGGCGAAGTGATATTGGTTGTGGTTGATGCCGAGGGTAACTCGGAGGATGCTGTTCATGGGAAAAATAGTAGTGGCCTTTTTCCATCATCATAGCGCCAACGCATCATCAAACTAGGGTTCGACTATTAGTTTTTATAGGTGGGTTTGTCGAGGCAAGTTCATCATCATCAGGGATCAAGTTGAATCGGACCCAGGGGAATCGAAATAGGGGAGGTTGGCGACGCCCCAGTCGAGGTTGCGTGGACATCGGTGGTGATAGTTGGAGGCGAGTTTTGACGAACTATGTTGTTCCAGGATTGTTCGATTTTTTCTTGTTTTCGATTTGAGGTTCGAATCAGATTTCTGGGTGGTCGCGAGGCTTGAGGGGATCGTCGGCGACTTGCCGAAGGTCGTGGTGATGGTCATAAGCAATCGGGTTGATCATGCACGTGCATGATATATCAATGGTGTCTGGTGAAGTCTGGGTTTAGGAAGATTGTGGATTTCTCGATGATGAGCTCGTGAAAATTGAAAGATGGACTCGAAGAAGATTAGAAATAAGTTTGCTCGGGGAAAAGACGTTTTGGCTCGGTTTTTCATTCGATTGTCTCGAGTGCATTTTATCAAATACCCGGTTTTCAAATTTCTAAAATTAAACATATTTTCATATTTAAATATAACCAGGTTTTGAAACGTGGAAAGAGAATTTGTTTCAGGCTTTAAAAGTTTTATAAGAAGCATAACAAGATTTCAAAAGTTAATCTAATAATCAGGTTTTAAACAAGTTTTTCAAAGATATTTTTTTTAAATTAAATGTTTAAAATTGTTTATTTTAAAATAATAATGATGACAGGTTAATTTATAACATTAATTTCTAAAATGAAATAAAGTGATATGTTAAGATAAGAGCAGTAAAATTTTAATTAATATTTATTGATTAAGAATGTGATTAAGATAAATGGCTCATCTTAAATAATGTTTTTATTTATTTATTAATTAACTTTAAAATCTTAAGGATAATTAACCAATGTGATTTATTAATGAAATTAATTAAAGGTTAATTAAATAAATGAAAGTAATTAAGGGTATTTAATTTATGGGATTAATTAATTAAGGTAATTAATTTAAGGATAATTAATTAATTTAAGGTTAATTAATTAATTAAGGGTTAATTAATTATGTAATTAACTTAAGAATGATTTATTTATGGTAATTAATTAAAGATAATTACTTAATAAAAGTGATTAAAGATAATCACTTATTGTAATTAATTAAGGATAATTAATTTAATGGTAATTAATTAAGGGTTAATTAATTAAGGGTTAATTAATTAATGTAATTAATTAAGGATAAATAATTAGGGGTTAATTTTTTAATGATTAAAGGTTGATTAATTTATTAATTGAAGTTGATTAATTAATTTATTAAAGGTTAATTAATAAATGATTAAAGGTTAATTAATGATTAAGGTTTGTAATTAATTAATATTAGTTAACCATGATTAGTAGTTTATTCATAAGTAATTATTCTGTTTTAAATTAATCAAATGATGAATCAATCTTACTTAAGGACTTTTGGGTTTTATGGAATGTTGTGAATTGTTTGATGTCCCTAATGTGTGATGCTCTATTTGATTTGAGCTGTGATGAATGTAATTTATTTATCCGTGATGAATGTAATTTATTTATCCGCAATGAATTTACATTATTTATCTGTGAATCTGTGAATGAAGGTAAGCGTTATAGGATTATACCCCTTATCGATATTGCTGTGCTTGAATCTATAATGATTGATGATGTTGCACTATTGTGTAAAACCCCTGGACTACACCATACACACACAAATATGGATTGCACAAGGAAATTGGTTAATTCACATATATTTGAGTTTAATATTATGAAATGGTTTTAAAGTTGAATTTTGAAACCGAATGGTTTTGGAAATGTAATGAGGTTGAATATGGAAAGCTTTTGGATATAAAGTTTGGAATTGAAGATTGGTTTGAATATAATATATCTTCTTTAAAGTTTTGAAATTATTTTGAAATCTGGGGTTTGAAAAGTAGTGATACAAGTTATATAATATATATGGATTTTAAAACCATCTTTAAAGTATTTTAAAAGTATTATTTTGGGAATTTAAATATAACCCAAGTTTATACTTTAAAGGCTATAATTTGTGCATAATTGATCAGATTTTTCCGAAACAAAAACTCTTTGTTTTCAAATGATAATGGCTTTAAAATAAAGAAAGGATTTCCAGTTTTTTTTGAAAGGGTTTTCCAAGTTATGAATGAATCTTTGGAAATGGTTTTAAAAGTTATGAATTGAGTCTTTGATTTAAAGATTGGACGAGTTAATCCAATTTGAAAGCGAAATTGTTTTGAAAGGCTATGAATGAATCTTTATTAGAGATTGGTGAACTTTGTTTTCAAATTGAAAAGGGATATTAAAAGTATATCTTTTCTATAAAAGATTTGAAATGGAAATTGTTTTGAAAGCTATGAATGAATCTTTGTGAAAGATTGGTGAACTTTGTAAAGTGAATCTTTTTATTTAAAAGATTTGAAAATGGTAATTTGTTTAAACCATTCAAAAGAAAGGCTATGGGCTAAAAGTTGTGACCTAACTATGATCCCAATATCCATATGCTTTTTAAATCAAAAGTGCTCATTATTCGGTTTAGCCGGGTGTGGATTTTATGTCATATAACCCATTTCGAATAAAGATACGACGAAATAGATAACATTTGAAGACCGGTGGTGAAGACCGGTTATTTTAGAGAACGAAAGGATTACCTGTCGAATGACTCTGCACCGGGTAGCTACGATATAGAGATCTCCATATGTGACGGGGAGTCCGATCGGGATTGTGAATACCCGGATTGCAAGGGCTTCTTTTGAAGTGCCTTCGGTTCTGTTCGAACCCGAAGCAGACTTGTAGGGACGTGTGTCTGACATTACACTTTGAGATGTAAAGCTGGTTTCTACCAAATACATTTTTTTTTGGTGGCGGAGAATTTATCCTCTTAGCTTAACACTCTTCTCTGAGACGAACGAGCTCAGAGGTTATGTAGTTAATGGTTACTAGTGATACATTCCCAATTTGGTAATGTGGCATACGAAGTGCTGCTGATCATGTGTTGATCAAAGCATGGGTTTTGTGTAAAGCGTAGCTTTGTGGACGAGACCTCATCGGACCTCACAACCCGGAAATGGTCGAAACAGGAAAGATGCGGCAAGGTTATTAGAGGTCGCGCCCCTAGGGTATGTCCATTTCTTCTGGAAAAAGGTGGTATGATGGTATGGAGCCCAGATACTTAACCTATGTGGTTGCTACAAATTTATTACTTTGTGGTTGTTGGTGTTCTCGGATAAAGGTCGGTAACGACCGAAGACGGCATACTTGTAGGTGTTACCTAGGTACAGAGGTAACCCGGTCTTGTGTTGGCAGAGATCCGGTTAGGTTCTCGGGGCATCCCTCCAGAGGCGTACCCATGTGGACCAGGAAGTTCCTTTTGGAAATCCAAAGAAACAATACATGCCCTGTACGGTTTTAGTTGTATAACCTGCCATGGAATGTGGTGGTAACCTGCTATTAAACATGATAGCTATAGTAGGCATACAATAATGGTTGTATGCTAGCTAAGATTAATATCATACTTTCTAAAGAATTTTTTCACTATGCACTAATAATAATATCAAAAGGATTTTCGCGTACCAAGCATGTTTGACTATCATAAGCAGAAATCTCCTCTAATTATGCATTTGCATTGTGTGTGTGGCGAGATGCCTTATGGTAGTTTCATTTTCCAAAAATCATTGTGGATTTCTTTTTAAATTCTTTTGTTTGTTTTGTTTCAAATAAATCTGTTTTCGTTTTCTCACACCAGTCCCATGTCTGACCTGGAGTTTATTTTTCCCTTCCTAAACTCTGGGTGCCCACAATTTTTCCATATGGGCAGTCTAGAGTTGGGTTTTATAGGTAATCAAATAGTAGGTGTAGATTCGATTGCATCCAGCCTTTGGATTTGGCGATAACATTTTTTTCACTTTCAACAGTTACCTAGTTTGCTACATTACAATGTGATGATGGTGGTTGGAGCTTCTAGTTTAAGTCTTGGAGCTTTGGCAATGGTGTTGCGGTCAGTTGGAGTATCTATCTTGAAGACTTCTGAAGATGTTAATTTTCCGCTGCTATTCTTTCCGCTGTTTCTTGTATCTCTGATAATATTGATTAATTCTTGTTGTATCATTGTTGTAATCAACTATTGTGTATCTATAATATTCATTTCTCTTCCGCTGTATTTTTGTACTTAATGTGTTATAAGCTCCGGCGATTCGGATTTCGACGTTCGAATAATCTGCGGCATTCGAATACGAGTGAAGCATGGATGTCGATTTTCGAGCGCCAAAATTCGGGTCGTCACATTAAGTATCAGAGCTGAAGGTTGAACTTTAGCTTTGGAGTATAACGCATTAGGTGACTCATTAGAGATAGGGTGAAGTATACCTTAGAATGAGTATCCCTAAGATATCTTGTCCGTATGACTTAGTAAATTCTCTTACTATCCACTGATGGTGAGAATGAGTGCAAGAAGAGGGCGAGACATGGGACAGGGGAGTACGACTACAAATGGTCGGTACCCTGCAACAACGGAAACAATCTTTTCTCTATCAATCTCTTTGATTATCAATTCTTTGATGGCTTCATGGCAGCACGAGGAAGAAGCTTCGGTGTGATGGTGGCGCTGCGAATCATGTAGATAATTTCCTATCTCGTACTCTCGTTATCATCTTTTCGTTTTAAACTTTAATGAATTTTAAATTTTAAGTTGAAATAAATTGGTTAATAAATATGATGATTTGTATCGATAAAACGATTTCGATTAAAACCAAATTTGAAATTCTATTGTAATTTCTTGTGAGGATCAAAGTCTGAAGAGGGACAAGCCGGTGTAAACTTTGGGGTATTCCAACCTAAGTTTGGGATCCACACCTAGTTTTGAGAATTGTGGAAAAATTGAATCTATTTGTCTGTTCTTTTGGGTCCAGATATATTCTACGAATGGTTAGTTGCCCTTCGGACTAACCAATGCCCTGCATATTTCGTAGACCAGATGTCCCGAATATTTCGTGAAGAATTGTATGAGTTATTCTCATATATATTCCGATTTGGTAAGACAAATGCAGAATAAATATTCAGCTTGATTTGACGAGTCGATTCTCTATCTTTCTGTATCAATTCTTTGTTGTCTCCCCCTCTAGCAAATTTCGGGGATGAAATTTTCTTAAGGGAGGGAATCTATAATGATCCTGGTTTTGAGTTAAATTTAAATTGGTAGTTTAAAATAAAATTTTGAATTAAATTGTGAATTTATTTGAATTTTCCAAATAAAATAAGATATTTGGTTGTTTGTTTAAATATATCTATATAAATTGAGTTTAATAGAATTTGGATTTGAAAATTCAAGATAAACATTTTTAAATAAGTTGGATTTAAAAACTCTACATTTTTAAATTTAATAAAAATGTGTTTTCTAATTTTAATATGTGTATATATATATATATATTGGAGGTTATGATTTAAAATTAATATATTCTTATCTTTTGAAATTAATGAGTTAAGCAAGAGATAAGTACATAACATTAATAAATAAAAGATAAAAACATGAACCATAAATATTAATAACATAGGGTTTAAAACAAATTGTGTAAAATTATTTAAAAGAGGGTTTTAAACATAAAATGTTTATATTTTAACAAGTGTAGGATTAAGAGAAATTGTATTAACAAGTGTTAATACAATTGACAAGTGGCAAAGTCATTTCTTTTCCTTTGAAAATTTAATTACATAAACATATATGTATGAGAGAATTATATAACCAGGTTTTTCTCAAGCCTGAAAAAAACTGAAAAAAATCTGAAAAACAAAAAAAAGATCAAAACAAAAACCTGAAATAGAAGACCAAGTTCAAAGAAAAATCAAAAACCTGATCAAGTTTCAACCCGAGATTAAGCCAAGATCAGATTCAACTACAATTTGTTCAACCTGGAAACAAGAAAGAAAGAAATCAAAAGAAAATAAAAATCTGGAAATGAAATCAGTAAACATCTTCAAACCTGAGCCAGGCAATTCAAATCAAAGTAAAACAAAGCAAAGTTTAAAGCAATAAACCCTCAAATCAAAGTGTTAAAAACAAGTTCTAGTTTTCAAAAGCAATTCCTGTTCTCTGTTCTTTTGATCCTGGTGAGCAAACTGACCTATTTAAGTTTGAATCCATGATTTATCTTGAGGTTTTGTGATGTGGCTGATGTGAAAAATAATGAATGAATGTAAATATGTCTGCATGAATATATATTTATATGTGAACGGTGGTATGTATCCCTGGGTATATATATTTGTTTACTCTGTTATAACCAACCAGAAATCCACCAGAGAAGAAAATTCATATCTTTTTATTTATACAAATTCAAGATACGATTTCTAAAGAAAAATGATTGAAACAATATAATATCATGGTTAAAATTAATTCCATATTTTTATTTGTGTATATATTTCAAAAATGAAGAATAATAGTAGAAATCAAATATAAGATGAAAATCAATGCTCAAGTTTTCGAGTTTGGATTCCATAATCAAGTTTGAAATAGAAAAGGATTTTTTTAGAAAGTTATTTCAGGATTTTTCGATCAGTAAATTGTGAGAAATTATGAGTTGACCATATTAGGTATTATCGCTGATCACCGAAGATTGGCGAAGTGATATTGGTTGTGGTTGATGCGGAGGGTAGCTCGAAGGATGCTAGTCATGGGAAAAATAGTAATGGAATTTTTCCATCATCATGGCGGCGACGCATCATTGAACTGAGGTTCGACTGTTAGTTTTTATAGGTGGGTTTGTCGAGGAAAGTTCGTCATCATCGTGGGATCGAGTTTAACCAGACCTAGGGGAATTGAAGTAGAGGAGGTTGGGGAAACCACAGTCAAGGTTGCATGGAAATCAGTGGTCGGTGGTGATGGTTCGAGGCGAATTTCAAGAACTGTGTTGTTCCAGGATTGTTCGATTTTTTCTTGTTTTCGATTTGAGGTTCAAATCAGATTTCTGGGTGGTTGCGAGGCTTAAGGGGATCGCCGACGACTCGCCAAAGGTCGTGGTGATGGTCGAAAGCAATCGGGTTGATCGTGCACGTGCACAATATATCAATGGTGTCTGGTGAAGTCTGGGTTTAGGAAGATTGTGGACTTCTCGGTAATGAGCTCGTGAAAACTGAAAGATAGACTCGAAGAAGATTAGTAATAATTTTGCTCGGGGAAAAGACATTTTGGCTCGGGTTTTCATTCGATTGTCTTGGGTTCATTTTATCAAATACCAGGTTTTCAAATTTCTAAAATTAAATAGTTTTTCAGATTTAAATATAACCAGGTTTTGAAACGTGAAAAGAAAATTTGTTTCAGGCTTTAAAAGTTTTATAAGAAGCATAACAAGATTTCAAAAGTTAATCTAATAATAAGGTTTTAAACAAGTTTTTCAAAGATTTAATTTTTTAAATTAAATGTTAACATTGTTTATTTTATAATAATAATGATGATAGGTTAATTCATTAAATTAATTTCTAAAATGAAATAAAGTAATATGTTAAGATAAGAGTAGTAAAATTTTAATTAATATTCATTGATTAAGAATGTGATTAAGATGAATGGCTCATCTTAAATAATGTTTTTATTTATTAATTAATTAACTTAAAGTCTTAAGGATAATTAACCAAGGTGATTTATTAATGAAATTAACTAAAGCTTAATTAAATAAATGAAAGTAATTAAGGATAATTAATTTATAGGATTAATTAATTAAGGTAATTAATTTGAGGATAATTAATCAATTTATTGTTAATTAATTAATTAATTAAGTGTTAACTAATTATGTAATTAAATTAAGAATGATTTATTTACGGTAATTAATTAAAGATAATTACTTAATAAAAGTGATTAAGGATAATCACTTATTGTAATTAATTAAGGTTAATTAATTTAATGGTAATTAATTAAGGGTTAATTAATTAATGTAATTAATTAAGGATAATAATTAGGGGTTAATTATTTAATGATTAAAGTTTGATTAATTTATTAATTGAAGTTGATTAATTAATTTATTAAAGGTTAATTAATAAATGATTAAAGGTTAACTAATGATTATGGTTTGTAATTAGTTCATATTAATTAATCAGGATTAGTAGTTTATTCATATGTAATTAATCTGATTTAAATTAATCGGATGATTAATAAATCTTACTTATGGATGTTTGGGTAGTATGGAATGCTGTGAATTGTTTGATATCCCTGATGTGTGATGCTCTGTTTTGATTTGAGATGTGATGAATGTAATTTATTTATCTGTGATGAATGTAATTTATTTATCTGTGATAAATTTACATTATTTATTTGTGAATCTATGAATGAAGGTAAGCGTTATATGATTATACCGCTTATTGATATTGTTGTGCTTAAATCTATAATGATTGATGATGTTGCACTATTGTGTAAAAACCCTAGACTACACCATAAACACAAATATAGATTGCACAAGGAAATTGGTTAAGTCACGGATATTTGAATTTAATTTATGAAATTGTTTTAAAGTTGAATTTTGAATCCAAATGGTTTTGGAAATGTAATGGGGTTGAATATGGAAAGCTTTTCGGAAAGAAAGTTTGGAATTGAAAATTGGTTTGAATATAATATATCTTGTTTAAAGTTTTGAACTTATTTTGAAAACTATGGTTTGAAAATAGAAAAGTAGTGATACAAGTTATACAATATATATGGATTTTAAAACCATCTTTAAAGTCTTTTAAAAGTATTATTTTGGGAATTTAAATATAACCCAAGTTTATACTTTAAAGGCTATAACTTGTGCATAATTGATCGGATTTTTCCGAAACAGAAACTCTTTGTTTTCAAATGATAATGGATTTCAAATAAAGAAAGGATTTCCAGTTTTTGTTCAAACAGTTTTCCAAGTTATGAATGAATCTTTGGAAATGGTTTTAAAAGCTATGAATTGAGTCTTTGATTTAAAGATTGGATGAGTTAATCCAATTTGAAAGGGAAATTGTTTGAAAGACTATGAATGAATCTTTGTTAGAGATTGGTGAACTTTGTTTTCAAATTGAAAAGGGGTCTTAAAAGTGTATCTTTTCTATGAAATATTTGACATGGAAATTGTTTTGAAAGCTATGAATGAATCTTTGTGAAAGATTGGTGAACATTGTAAAGTGAATCTTTTTGTTTAAAAGATTTGAAAATGGTAATTTGTTTAAACCACTTAAAAGAAAGGTTTTGGGCTAAAAGTTGTGACTTAACTAAGATCCCAATATCCATATGCTTTTTAAATTAAAAGCGCTCATTATTCGGTTTAGCCGGGAGAGGACTTTATGTCATATAACTCATTCCGAATAATGATACGACGAAATGGATAGCATTTGAAGACCGGTGGTGAAGACCGAGTATTTTCGAGAACGAAAGGATTACCCGTCGAATGACTTTGCACTGAGTAGCTACGATATAGCGATCTCCATATGTGACGGGGAGTCCGATCGGGATTGTGAATACCCGGATTGCAAGGGCTTCTTTTGAAGTGCCTTCGGTTCTGTTCGAACCCGAAGAAGACTTGTAGGGATGTGTGTCTGACATTACACGTTGAGATGTAAAGCTGGTTTCTATCAAATACATTTTTGTTTGGTGGCGGAGAATTTATCCTCTTAGCTTAACACCCTTCTTTGAGATGTATGAGCTCAGAGGTTATGTACTTGATGGTTACTAGTGATACAT
Source organism: Allium cepa (assembly GCA_030765085.1). Lineage (NCBI taxonomy): Eukaryota > Viridiplantae > Streptophyta > Magnoliopsida > Asparagales > Amaryllidaceae > Allium > Allium cepa. The sequence goes on from CM060943.1 coordinate 440,687,402, forward strand.
TCCCAATTTGGTAATGTGGCATACAAAGTGCTAATGATCATGTGTTGATCAGAGCATGGGTTTTGTGTAAAGCGTAGCTTTGTGGACGAGACATCGTCGGACCTCACAACCCAAAAATGGTCGAAACAGGAAAGATGCGGCAAGGTTATTAGTGGTCGCGCCTCTAGGGTATGTCCATTTCTTGTGGAAAAAAGTGGTATCATGGTACGGAGCCCAGATACTTAACCTATGTGGTTGTTGCAAATTTATTACTTTGTGGTTATTAGTGTTGAGAGATCTAGGATAAAGGACGGTAACGATCGGGGATGACATACTTATGGGTGTTACCTAGTTACAAAGTTAATCTGGCCTTGTGTTGGCAGAGATCCGGTTAGGTTCTCTGGGTGTCCCTCCAGAGGCGTACCCATGTGGCCTAGGAAGTTCCTTAGCCCGACCATTTGTTGGAAATCCAAAGAAACAATACGCGCCCTGTACGGTTTTAGTTGTATAACCTGCCATGGAATGTGGTGGTAACCTGCTATTAAACATGGTAGCTTTATATGCATGCAATAATGGTTGTATGCTGGCTAAGATTAATATTATACTTTCGGAAGATTTTCTGCACTATGCACTAATAATAATATCAAAAGGATTTTCGCGTATCAAGCATGTTTGACTATCATAAGGAGAAATCTCCGCCAATTGTGCGTTTGCATTGTGTGTGTGGAGGGAGGCCTTATGGTAGTTTCATTTTCCAAAAAGCATTGCGGATTTCTTTTTAAATTCTTTTGTTTGTTTTGTTTCAAATAAAACTGTTTTCATTTGCTCACACCAGTCCCATGACTGACATGGAGTTTATTATTCCCTTCCTAAACTCTGGGTGCCCACAATTTTTTCACAGGGGCAGTCTAGAGTTGGGTTTTTCAGATAATCAAATAGTAAGTGTAGATTCGATAGCATCCAGCCTTTGGATTTGGCGATAGCATTTGTTTCACTTCAACAGTTACCTAGTTTGCTACATTACAACGTGATGATGGTGGTTCGAGCTTCTAGTTTAAGTCTTGGAGCTTTGGCAATGGTGTTACAGTCAGTTGGAGTATCTATCTTGAAGATTTCTGAAGATGTTATTTTTCCTCTGCTATTCTTTCTGCTGTATCTTGTATCTCTGATAATATTGATTAATTCTTGTTGTGTCATTGTTGTAATCAACTCTTGTGTATATACAACATTCATTTCTCTTCAGCCGTGTTGTTGTACCTAATGTGTTATAAGCTCCGACAATTCGGATTTCGACGTTTGAATCTGTGGCATTCGAATGCAAGTAAAGCATGTTTGTCGATTTTCGAGCGTCAAAATTAGGGTCGTCACATTAGTAAATTTGATGGAGTATGTTTAAAGTATTATATTAAACTATGAAGTTAAAAATAATTAAGAAAAGGTTATTTGAGAAAGGTTTTGGTTTTAGTTGTAGAATATTTTATAATACTGGCATATATTAACAAAGTTTATTCAGAAAACGAAGAACATGTAAGCTTTTGTAAAGGAATTTTTAGAAGGGAATATTTTGTGAAATGTTTATATCATTTTGGAAATATTTTGAAAAGAAAGAGATTTATATATCCTTATTTATCGACCTCTTAGAAAGTAATTCATGAACTAAGCAATTTGATATTTCGAAAATAATGGAGATGTTCTTTAGTTATAAATATAAAAGATTCTATTTTGATATTTTGAAGATGGTTGTGATTATCTTCATTCTTAATTAATAAGCGGATTTGTTAAGAATTAATGTGAAAAGTTTATATTGTTTTGAGAATTGTGAATTATGATTACTCCCAAGTATCCCGAAAATTCCAACATATGACATAGATATATATATTGTATGCAAATACTGATATCTTCCATATGAGTTTAATTGACCTCAAAGCCTACAGTTTTAGCGATGGACAGGAAGATAAATTTTGGTCTTGTGTTAAGCCACTGATAGAAGGTCCAATTATTTTTTTGTGTTGCTCCATGTATTTTGATGGTTATTTGTTCTGTATTCAAATATAAATTAGTAATGATGTAGTTAGCTAGGAATTATCGACTAAGTTATCGATTTTCCCTAAAGAGAAATTGCAAAGTTGCAATTTTCTTAAGGGAGAAGTCTATGACAATCTGACGTTGAGAATTGATTAATTAAAGTAAATAATAGAGATTTGATTTAATAAAAAGATTTTTAAATATTAAATAGGAATGATTTGGAATTAGTTGTAAAAACTGGAATTTCAATAATATGATTTTGGAAAGAATTATTAAAGAGCTTTTAAGGTAAAGTATTTTGGAAGTTAATTAATTTGAAGGCTATGAATTATTAATAAAATGTGTAATTTAATTGATAGTGATAATATTTTTGAATTTAAAAGGATTTTAAATGTGTTAAAATTAATTAAATATTTTTATAAAGTCTAATGTCTATCTATATATGATAGGAATACCTGGTTTTGAAGCTTTTGAAATGTCTAATTTATCTTTATATTTGTGCTACATGGTAAGGATAATTTGGTAATTCGTAATCACCCCTTTCTTAAGGAGTAATAGAAAATTTGATCTCACCACATTCCTTATTCCTTCTCCCACAAAAAAAGTTCGGAGTTTAGTCAAGAATCACATGAATCTTCATTTTTGATTATTTAAAAGTCACCACTTTTTTTCACAGTAACAACAAATTTCCTCTCAACACATCCTAATTCCTCCTTCCATAAAAATGTTCAAAATTCAGTCAAGAACTACATGAATCTTAATTTTTGATCATTTAAAAGCCACTAGAAAAATAAGTTGAAAACATAAGAATAATATAATAATAAAAAGCAAAGTATGCATCTTAAATCAAACAGTTTAGGGGAATTCGTGAATAGCCTACATATGAATGCATAGCATAAGGCAGTTAACTTTAATTTCTTCATATTTATGAACCAAAGAAACTCATGGATTTAACTAAATCAAATTATAGTAACTTTTTTGTTTGAGTTAGGAAAAACTGATGTGTTTTTAAATAATCTTCTTAGCATCTTTGATGTTTTTTAGTACCAGAGATAAGATATACATAAACATAATTGCACGGATGACATAAACAAAGTTTTTAGCTAATACAAGAGGTATGTTTGTTTATATGGGTTACTATAAGTAAATATTTTCTCATTATAGTGAATAGTATATTTCAATAATATTGTTGTCTTAAACATAAGCTTGCAACTTTATTATACTTTTTTTTATGGGCTCTTCAGTTGCTCTTGATCTTAAGCTACTATCAGTGTAATGTTAATATAGTTAATTTAATGTTTAGCTTTTTCAGACATTTCAATTATCTAATGCTACTAATTGATAGATAAATTTCCATTTATCAAACATCGAATGTTTCGCAAATAATAATGCGACTAATATGAAAAATTAGTTTATATAATTTAAGTTAACAATTCATGGTAGGTCATAACAAATTTATATTTAGGTTTGATAAAAGTTGGAATTATACGTCATTTCTTACCATATCTGGATATAACCTCAATCTATAATCACATTAAGAGCCGGCAACATTTATACATGTAGTCTACAACGATGATGATGAATTATATTAAGAGAAGGCATGGAATACTGTTTACGTAATCTGCGACCTTTAGTTATATATAGTTTATATAAAGCATGATCCAAATACTTGAATAACCAAAACGTATTATGTATTGTTTATAGGTAACAAATAATTTATCATTAATATATAACCATGTAACTTTATATATGCTATTTATATAAAGCATTAGATACTCTTATTCATAAAAACAACAACATGTTGTGTCATGCATCATTATTTATAGAAAATTGAGTGTTTTTGCGAAAAAATATACTTGCATTTGATAATATTTTTAGGCCATTATTCATGCTTGCTGTGGCCGTAATTGGAAATAAAAATAAATAATGGCCACTATCTTTGATGTGGGATCGTTATGGTTAGCTTTATTTTGACAAAAAGGAATCGATATTAAATATATGGTATAAACACATGTATATGCTGAAAATAAATGATAGAGTTAAGGGTATGCCCTTAGGGGCAATTCTATAATTTGTTACATATATCTAACTCGATAACCAATCTTGTTTGGAACAAAAGGTGTTTTCTTTCTATTATATACTTGATATAATATGTTTTATTAATTAATTAATTTAATTAAATAGAAAATCCATGAATGGTACCTTTTTTGACAGTAATTACAAAGTGTTGTAACCGTGAGTAATTTATCTCAATAAAAATAAATATACATTTTAATTGTTCCTAGTTAAGAGGCATTGAGACTGGATACCGATGTCTCCATTGAGACTAGAGTATGTAATGCTCTCCAAATGTTGTAACTGATAAGTTAATAAATACCGATATACATATTTAATTTTATAAAGTCTAATATCTATCTATATATATAATAGGAGTACATGGTTTTGAAGCTTTTGAAATGTCTAATTTATCATTTAAATTTGTGATACATAGTAAGGGTAATTTGGTAATTCATAATCACTACTTTGGTAATTCAAATACATGGATCGAAATGTAAAATATTAGGAGAAAAGTGAGACGAGCTTTGTAAATAATTATTGTAATTTTAAATGTAGGTTGTGAAGTTAGAAGTATAATTTTACAATGCAACATATGATAAATATTAATAAATAAGTTGATTACAAATTAAATTTGTTATTATTTTTAATGTGATTTTTATATCCTTTATAGTCGAATGAAAAAATAAATTTAGCACTTTGGTTCGTACAATACCGATATGCATATAAAAATAATCGTTCTATAATATATTTATAAGAACATTAATGAATTTTAGTTAACTGAATTTTTTTAAGTCGTTTAAAGTTTGGATTTTATCCTAAATATATGAACTTGGATATAAAATATTAGGAGGTAATTGATAATTTATTTGTATATAGTGGTATAAACATTTAAATATCCGTAGCAAAATATAAAATGATGGGAGAGAATTAGCAAGATATTTGTAAACTTAAGGGATTTGAAAGTAAAATATCAAGAGAGAGAATAAAGAGAGGAGGGAAAAATCTTACAGTCAATGAGTGAGCTAGGACTTTGTTATGCAACATATGATAAATTCAGTGAAATAAATGAATTATAGCATAAAATTGTTATTATTATTTAAATAGAATTTATTATTGTTTATGTAAAATTTATGTTATGTAGCTTATATACATTTATATTTGAGTAAAAAATTACTTTATCAATTTTTTTAACTCGAATATGATACATGCAAAAACGACATATTCTAATGATTTATTAAATAGAGTTAACAAATAATATTAATATTTAACCAACGTATAGTCTAAATATGTGGACTTAAAAGCAAACAGTAGAAAGAATTGAGAAAGTTTGTTTAAAAACTATAGAAATATTAATGCTTAGATTTGAAGTTAAAATCAGAATTTTGTAATGCAATGTATTGTAAATTTCGGAGATAAATGTATTATGTAACGACTCGTATTTTGGGTCTTCGAATTTAATTATTTAATTTATTTAAATATTCGGATTTAAATTAAAATATGATAAAATTTATGTTTCAAAATTAGACTTGATTTATAGTGACGTATTTTTAGTTTAATTTTTATATTTTTTCTATATTTTTTTTGCAAGGCAAGCGGGGTTGACTGACCCCTACCAGGTTTATAAAATAATAAACAGAAGTGAAAAATGATTATGAACATGCTCATAACCAAGAAAGCAAAGAAAATACACACAACAATAACAAGCCATCACAAACAAAAAGGAAAAACAAGACTACCTCCATTTCTCCATGTCTGCCACAATGAAGCAGTATTTACTTAAAGCCATCCCTTCACGTATATTGTTGCATTTGGCGATCCATAATTGTGACAAGACTTTGATTTATGGTCAAAACATCTTGTGTTTCTTTCTTCACATATAAGGTTAAAATACTTCTTCAAAGTGAAATACTTCTATAATTTTTAATTTGGAAAATTAGTTAATTTTCGTTTGACGTATTTTTCGGCAAACATTGGCATTTTGAGACTTCATAGAATTTAATAACTTGTCTATTTTATTTTTGTTTTGTGTTCGTGTAACATTGTTATATGCGATTATATTTTATTCTCTATCGATCGTGGCTTAGAATCGAGCACGATGTAGTATGGCAGGGTATCGGAATTTATTTTAAAAATCAACGCACATAAATCATACAGGTACACGGTACACTATAATTTCCCCTCAGCCGAAATGTTGTTTGTGTGCTCCTCCCTCCTTTTGGTTATCTTGCTCCCTCCTAGAATTTTGATCTTTATATATATATATATAGACATATATATATATGTATATGTGGATACTCAACAAGATTAAAAAAAACATCATCCACTCCACTACCACACTCCACCATGGCATTGGTCAACAGTTCTTCTCATTTTTCCCCTGTAACTCAAATTATACAACCATCTTCTTTATTCAAAAATCAATTCGTCCCAAACCGTCGAGTTTTAGCCAAAACTCTCAATTACAAAGTTGTTTGTCATCGAATCTAGTATTTTTAAAAATTAACGGCACGTGATTTCATCAAGTGTTGACTGAGTTATTGCCAAAAATCTGAAAAGGTACAAAAATGTTCATAAACTTCAAAAAGGTTTCTCTTAATCCACTTCGAATTGTTCGACACCTCTAGCGCAGTTGAGTTCGCATCAAGACGTAGAATTTTTGTGGAGATTTCAGTGGAGTTTCATGTCGATAATCATCGTTGGTTGAAATTTAGGGTTGCGATTTGTCGAAGATTTAGGCTGCGATTCATGAAATGGAGCTTGGATTTGTGTTCAAGATAGGGAGGTTCTTTTAGCGGTGAATTTTAGTGGAGATCCTCGATCATTTTTTTCGTGAGTTTTCAAGGCTTGACACATTTTATCCATGCGGCCATGGCAATCGGAAAATGCTATGGTGCTCGAGGGGTGGCGGCGAGGTGACTAGTGAGACGAGGGTAATGGTTGGAGTTTACGGGTGAGGTTGAATCATTGATTGGCAGGGTGGAGGACTCGTGCATGTACACGCGTGCACATGTATGCACAGTGAAGAGGAACTGGAAATGTGAAAAAAAGTTGGAATTAGAGAAGGATTGGAAGAAAGGAACGCAGGTCGTGGTTTGTTGGGCTTGGGCTGAACCCATTTTGGCGAGAAATTTTTAAAGTATTTAAATATAAATATGTGTTATGTTTAAATCGTGAGATCTTGCTTGTTTCAAATCCGATTGACATATGGATTTTTGCTTTGTGTTCGTATGGACAAGCATAGCGTTAGCGTATAACTAATTTGTAGATTGGAATGTTAAAGATTTATGATATGTGAAAACATACATGATTTAATTACGTTATTTTAAGCAATAACGTCGTTCAAATTTATATACCTTAACTAGTGATGTTAATTTGGCCAAATAAAATACTGTTGAGTTAAATTGAATTGAATAAAGTAATTGGGACACCTGTTTATGGGATAAAACACTGTTCCGTTAATTAAATTGATTGGACCTCGATTAGCAGTAATAATCACCATTCTGCTATTATTAATTGGTTATATTAAATTTGGACATTTATTTAGCAGAAGTAAATCCCGTTTTGCTATTACATTAGTGTGGACACTTAATAAAATTCCAATAAACTAGTATTGGATAAGTCTTATATTAACAATTAGTTGTTAATTGTGGGTTTAATTTGCATATGTGATGTTATTTAAATACTGAATCATAACTTGGATAGTTAATGGAATCAATGATGACTTGATCAAGTACCATTGGGGTTACCGAGGCTCTTTCTAGATTTGGAACTTGATTTTGAATCAAAGTTCTTTAAAGGATAATTATTATTTATTAATGTTGTTTTAAAGATAATTAATAATTCTTTAATAATGATTTAAAGTTTATTATTTTATGATTCTTAAAACTTAATTAACAGTACTTAAATATTGTTCAAATTTATTTAATTATTTAAAATGTTTAAAATATATTTTAATTATTTATTTAAGATTATTTTGTAGTAATTGGAATTAAAAGTTTATTATTTTTTAAGAGTAAATTAGTATTAAAATATTATTATTTCAAAGATAATTTGTTCAAATATTAATATTGTTTTAAAAATAATATATTATATAGTAAACTGTTATAAAAGAGTATTTTCCTAAATTAAACTTGGAAATTTATATAAAAGCTTTATAAGTATTATTTTGAGACATTTATTAAAATAAAAGGATTTTTGGAAAGAAATGGTTAATTTTCACAGAAAGTTTCGAAGGGGCGGAGAATGCTTACAATTTGTTATATTTTCATTGGGATAACAACGTAACCATTGTACAAACCGAGATCTGTGAAATTTCATGGCATAATTTGAGAGGCAGAGGTTGCCTGTAGTTAAGTTTGGATTTTTCTGGGATAGAAACATAACCATTGAGTTGCAATCCATGGTCAATACCAAAAATTATTTTCCATATCTATTTTTAGAAGTTTTCAAGTACATTTGAAAAGAATGTTTTGTGAATATACTTATTCCAATGAGATAAGTATATGAAGTAATTCTAAATAAATTAATAAGGCTTAGTGATTTCAGTGCGAAATGTGATCTCATTTTGAATGTTTGTTTATTTGATAATTAAATAATTGACTATCAAATCATGGCCTAAATATGTAATCCTTCATAATTTTGGTGTCAGGGAAATATTCCCTACTTAACACCGAAGGATTTTAACTTTAGAAATATCTTGGGGAAAGACGGGGGTTATATGGTATAGTTATTATCGGGGTGCTATACTGTACATATAAACTCGTTTTGTTCTTCTAGGATAAATGATAAGGAGATCCGTCTACTTAAATATTTAGGGGGAGATCCCGTTCTTATGTATTGTCTGATTATTTCCTAAAGAACCGGTACTAAGCATTCCAGAAATCGATGTTTGGTTTTGTGGAGCACCCGGGAAATGAAGGAGTGTACTCATAAAAGATGACCCAAGCCCGTAACCACTTCGAAAACTATATAAGTTTATATAGAGGAGATTCGTTGATATATTGAGATGTTGGGATCCATGTGTGATTCCGAGACCCGTTGAGGTATGGGAATCCGGGTGTGATTCCAAGGTCTATTTGAGATTTGGGAATCTATGTGTGATTTCGAGACCGTTAGGGGTGTTGGAATCCACGTAGGATTCTATGATCTATTTGGTGGCAATGCATAAGCTGGAATGACGGATGTAGCCTCATCAACATGATCGACTAAAACCAGAGATATGAGGCATGTCCAGTAGGGTTGGCTAACCCATAAGGTGTAGTCGGCTCCACTTAGACATTACCTATAGTTGTTATGCATGCATAGGGTGATGCACTCAATCTTAGCGAGACCAGCTATGTTTTTCCTATGGTACATCACTAGGGATGCATGCTGCTTTGGAAAGGATATCTCTGATCCTTGTGCAGGAGGACCGTTCCTCGAAGTACCGAGGGAAACTCCATAGAAATCCTACATAATTAGCGAATGTGTCTTATTAGTTTTTGATTATACCTAGTATTATTGTGATGTCCACTCACGAGCATCACAGTTACTTGATTATTATTGTTTTCGCCTTTAGGTAATATCGTAATATCACTGGATTTTATATAAAAGTGTTTTGGTTATCGTAAGGTAAAAACCTGTCTGTGTTTATGTGCGATGTGGTCTTATGAGATGCCTTTGACTTTAAAGGATTTTGCAAGTTTAAAATAAATAAAATTTCTTATGATTTGAGTTCTCACGCTGGTTTTATCAGACTAACCCGGGTGTTGGTTTTCTAAAATGCTCGGTCAGATCGAGCATATTTTCAGGTTTACTTGGATATTTGGAGCTTTAGGAGAAGCACTGGAGGTCCTGAGACGTATTCACATAGATGATTATTTTTCTTCCACTGCATTCATGGTTGTATTTATCTGCAATTGTGAGGACAAGATGTTATAACTGTCCGGGTTGAAATAGGTTAGTATACTCTGATTTATATCTGTATATACATGTACTACAGTTTTGATTTTGTGTAAAGACTAGTTATATATTAAAGATTATTCGTTCCTCTGTGAGATTCTGTTATTGTCGCTTTTCTTCTCATCTTCTTTCTTCTTTCTTTCCTAACTATCCACTTTCTTGTTCAATTTAGGTTGGATATGTGTGGTTTAATGTCTAAAGTGTACGGAAAAGTGGGTCGTTACAGTTGGTATCAGAGCTTAGTTTGAGCGAACACCTAGGCTTGGTAGGGTTGACTCATTCGAGATAGGATAAGTGAGACCATATGATGAGTTTAAAAGGGTGTACATACATAAGAGCACGTATTTGTTAGTGATATGAAAATGTTTTGTGTTGTGTTGTTTGTTCCGATGTGTGGCTTAAGAATTCTGGTCGATGCATCTGGCCAACGTTATCGATAGAGATTTCCTAAGCACTCAAACAAGACTGATTGACACTGTGCTGTTTTAAAATGGGTAAATGGGATAATTTTACCTGGAAATTTATTTTATATATAAAAGAATTATATTTCATACTTATTCTGGTTGTGCTTGGTTGTTAAGAAGAATAATATTCTATCATTATCATCTAGGATTTGATTATTCATGCTCGCCCAGTTCTGGCATTGTCTATCATCTATCCATCTATCTTGAATCTTCCTTTTCAAAATCTGAAGTGGACAGATATGAGTTTTGGGAACATTGAAAATGAATACTTAGTGAATTAATTTTCATAATTTGAATATAAGGCGTTCGTTGATAATGTTGAGTTCAAATTTGAGTTTTAAGGGTTGTTTATTTAAAAGAAATTTGAATATTTTAGGATGAATATTCTAGAAATATAAAGGTTGATTTGATAAATATCGAGTTTTAGTCAATTTTTTTCTAAAAGAAAATTTGGAATATTTGGAAATGTTGGATATAAAAGTTGGTTGGTTTAAATTAGGGTTTCATAAAGAAGATATTAAAGGGAAACTTAAATATTTTCGAAATAATACTTGAAGAACGATTTATATAAACCTAGAATAGTTTCATAATAAACATTTGAGAAATGATTTCCTTTAAATGGTGATATTTTATAAATTTGATTTATAAATATATATTATAAATAAAAGGAATTCGAGGTTTTAAGCCCCGGTGACTTTGAATAAAATGATTATCATGGGTTACAGGTTAATAATATAATTCAAAAATGTTATTGGGATAAAATCATTTATAAGTAGGGAATTTCTGCCATTAAGATCTCACTGTATAACTGATTGGATAAAATAAATCTGATTTGATTTCAAAAGTATGATTTAACTTAATATAAGGTAAAAGGGTATATTATTGTTTTAAACGATTTATTGAAAAAGAAATAATAAATTTTAATGGAGATAGTTTGGAGTATGGATGATTTGGAAAGAGTAATAATAGTTTTCTTAATGGGGTTTAGTATATCATTATTTTGGATATAGTTTACTTAAAAATGTATTTTAAGTATAAATTCTTTTAAAAAGAGAATGTAAAGGAAATGAGTATTATTTTGGCTTGGTTGGGGAAATGAGTCCCGATTTGTTTTGTGGTGATCAAAATAATCTTCTAAGTGACGATTAGATGTTTGCTTAGGTGAATGGTATTGTGCACTTAATAAATTATTTTCTTTGTCACTTTACGGTCGGAATGAGTTCGAGTCCGAATGAATCCAAAGCAAATTAGAATTTGCTATTTTGTTGAGATATTTCGCTGGAAATATGTTTATGATATTGTTTCAAAATAGGTTTGAAAGAAAGAAGTAGTTTTAAGTTAACTAGCGCAAGTGGCTCGAAAATAACTAAAAATGGGTAAGAGATAAGTTCGGACGGTAAACGTTTCTCTTAAGTATTACTTTTCTTGTAAGGAAGTGTATGATACTGTTTGGAAGTACCCAGTTCCTTTGTATACTTTTGGGGTTACTCGGGATATATATATATATATATTGTGAAATAAATTATATATAGTATCATTTTAAGAGAAGTTTTAAAGATAAATATCTAAGTATTTGACCCATAAGTTTCCAAAGTATATGGTGCGGTTTCAAAAGGTGTTTTGAATGACAACCTGGGTATTTAAAAATTGTTAAGTTAATTAAAAATAAAAGTTTGAATTTTATAGTGAGGTATGCCCCTGTAATGTGGTAGAGTATTTCATAAGTTTTACAAATCCAGTGTAGTTATATGAAATGTTTTTCATAAATATTCAATGAGAATAAAATTGGTATTAGAAATAACTAATTAAATAAGTGCGAAGTTGGACATAAATCATTCTTTTCTCCATATAATTTGATCTAAGATTCAAGTACAAGCCTTGAGGTGTTTCACACCATTCTAAATAAGGATCTATTACTCAGTTTCCGATGATGAGCACTAGATGAGGGTTCTTGGGATGGAACCAAGGTCTTTTATCATAACTACAGCTATGTATGTAACAACCCCCATATTTATCGATTTATATTTAAATATTTTATTTAAATATTATATCGTTAATCGGATTTTGGTCCGTAAAGCTACTTTTTGTAAACGGTCAAATTAGGACTCGAGACCACTTCCATTGAGTTCGAAATGCCGTTTACAACTTTTTTAAGTATAAACATCGATAGGTTTGGAGTTAGTGAAATTTCACTAACTTTTCCCGCTTTGGACTTTGGGTTAGTTTAGCCTATTAAGCCCAAGTTCCAATCCCCTTCTCCTCACTCTTCATAAATTCCTAACTAACTTGAAATTTGCATTAATGGTGAAGAGAATGGGAAATTAAAACTCCATGCTCAAATTTAATTGCTTATCCAACATTCAACTCGAAATTCAAGTAGAAGATATTGGATTCAAGCTTTGGATTGCTTCTCCATTGGCTTCAAGCTTCATCTTCATCCATTTTAGTGAAAAGGTGAGATTTTTATCCCACACTCTTGCTTATAACTATCTTGGACTGTTGGGAATGGTTCCCTATCACTTTAACATGCACATTTGCATTTGGTTTGGATTGGATTGGCAAAAAAAAACTCCACTTTTTAGTGTTTTTGGTGAATTTCCACCCTTAGGTCGTTCCGGACCCTTAGGTCGCTCGGGTTCGTGGCTTGCGCACGTGGAAAAGTCGCCTGGACGTTAAGTCGTAGGTCGCTCGCGAGTTAAGCTTTAAGCCGAAGGTCGTTCGCAAGTTAAGCCTTAGGTCGTTTAGCCTTTATAACGTTAAGTCGCTCGCGTGTTAAAACTTTAGGTCGCGCTGGCCTTAAGTCGTAGGTCGTCTCCGACCTAATACTGCCTCTGCTATTTCACTAGGTCGCGCGGGCCTTAGGTTGTAGGTCGTAGGTCGTGAGTCTCTTAGGTCGTAGGTCGCTCGGTCCTACTTCTGTCCCTAAGTGGTGTAACCCCATCACCTTTAGGTCGTTAGGCCTTTATGTCGTTAGGTCGTTACAACTATAACTCGTTAAGTCGCGAATACCTTTAGGTCGTGAACCCCATTAGGTCGCAAACCTCTTTAGGCCCTCTGTCCCTTAAGCAGTTAGGTCGTTTGACCTGTGATGTCTTAGGTCGTTTGACTCGTGTTACGTTAGGTCGCGTAACCCCTTAGGTCGCTTGACCTTGTTTCCTGTTAGGTCGCGTGACCTTGTTTTTCTTAGGTCGTGAACCTTGTTAGGTCGCTCATCCTTTGTCACGTACCTTCTTAGGTCGCGCACCCCCTTAGGTCGTTAGACTTCATTTTTGTTTTAGGTCGTAGGCCGCTTGTCTTCACTAGGTCGTACGGTTTTGGACGGGGCGCCGCCCCGCACCCCGCACCCCGCCGGGGGCGCTGCCCCCTGGACACGCCGACCTGACCGGGCAGGTCGAACCCCGTAGCGGTGGCGTTGCCCCCGCACCCCCACCTTGGGGGGTTGCCACCCCCTGGACCGCCCCTCCATAGGGGATCTTATCTGAAAAACATTCAACAGTAATTGCTTTGTTGAGATGCTGAGTTGACCATTCTTCGAGACAACTTTAGAAATATGAAGGTTTCAATACTAGTAGTAAATATCAAAACTTTTTCATCAAAATGATTTCAACTTTATTTTCAATACCAAACTCGTTTATAAAACCGTTTTCCAGTCTATTAGTATATACAAACCTTTACCTCACTCGGATGAGAAATCTAATTAAACGGCTTAGTAAAATAAGTGGTATGAAACGCCTGCGGTTGCTTCGTCGGTTAATTCTTGGACTTGTTCGATTGAACCTCTTGTGAAATTTTCTAGTGAAGATTTACAGTTTGTTCGTAAGTATTTAAGTTAAGCAAGTGGTTATGGGACATGAAGCTAAACTTTGATATTTACCAGCTTAGTGTAATTGACACTTCTCGTTGATCATGACGATCATTCTTATGATTTAGACTAGCAATTGTGCGATGTCTCTTGTTTACTTGGTTAGACAAGACACCACTTGTATGATTTCATTCACACATACCTTTTACCTTCTTGGTTAGTCTAGACACCACTTGTGTGATTTCACTCACACATACGTTTTTGTTTGCGAGGTTAGACTAGACACCACTTGTGTGATTTCACTCACACATACCTTTTTGATTTTTGGTTAGTCTAGACCGCATCTGTGTGATTACGACTCACACATATGGGGTAGATCCCCATGGTCTTTGGACCATCATGTGATAGGCCTCTTTCTTTTTTATGATTTTCTGGATTTCTTGTGTTGATTTCTGGAATTTATGTCATTGACTTGTTATGGGTACAAGTTTTGGGTATGATACCCTTTTGGATCTTTGAGAAGATTCTTGTGATATTGATTAATCTCTTGTTGATTATCATTTACATACTTATAGTAGTATGATGTTATGGATATTATTCGCATATGCCATTTCTCTTATTTTATATCATGTCGTCTGATATTTATAGCTAGACTGATCCGTTTATTATTTTCTTATAAGTAATACTCGGGTCAGACCGAGATGTTATAGGTGCTTCTGCTTGACTTCTCCCCCAGTGATTCACTATACAGACTTTTGGCTACTTGTTTAGATTAGCAGTTTTTGTTGTATACACTTGAGATATAGACTCATAGTTGTATTCTTTTGGTATAGCACGTATTGCTATTCTTTTGTATTATTGTGGATCGTTTTGACCACTACTCTGATGTACACTTTCATGTGTTAGTTATATATTCATATCTTCTTCCGTCTTTGTGATATGGATGTCTGTGACTAATTTGTGTTATGCTTATTTCTATGTTTGTTTCCGAAGACTATTTTTAGCCACCGTGTGATAAGTAATTACATGGATGATCGCTCCTCATCAGCCTTATTCTCCGCGCTAGTTGATAGCACTACACCGTAGTGTTCTTGGCTAGCGTGGGTTTTTAGGTGGGGCGTCACAGCTTGGTATCAGAGCCAAACTTCGGAACAATGTAGAATAACTTAACAAGGATCATCGTCCTAAGTCTATCTTGAGTGTTATACCATAGGATTAATTCGAGTCTTCGTACCGATTCATCCTATTTCCTTTATGATTCCTTGTTTTATCTATCAAGATTGCTTGATATTCATTGGTGAATAACCTTCTTCCTTCTCTTCTTTCTTTCTTAAAGGAAGAGAATGTCCAGAACAGGCCGTCCCAGAACTGGATCATCTAGTGCTGCTCCCCAAGATGGAGTTTTTATAACTGCTCAACAGCTTCTTGATTTAGTAACAAATGCTCAAGCAGCTGGAGCTAACCCGGAACCTACTCACCCAAAGTCGGGATTTACACGCTTGTGCAGCGATTACACCAACTTGGGTGGGAAGCCCTTCAAAGGTTCGAAAACTATCATCGAGGTCCAGGCTTGGTTAAAATCATGCGATCGAATCTTTTCTCGCATGAACCTTATCGATCTCCACCGTGTTCAGGTGGCTTCCAGCATGCTCCAGGAGAGAGCATTGGACTGTACGAACTCCTTATTTCAGAAATTAATGAAGCGGATCTCACCTGGGAGCAATTTCAGGGACGCTTCGAGTTAAAGTTTGTACCAGAAGCTGGGAAAGTAACCTTGGCTCGACATTTTATAAACCTTGTTCAAGGTCAATCCTCTGTGACTAATTACGTCGTAGCCTTCGAGTCGCTTTCCAAATATGGGGTTGAATACATCAACACCCCATTGAAGAAGAACCAGAGGTTCGTTTATGGCTTAAATAAGAATCTTAAGAAGCCACTACTCCTGAAACTAGAAGTTGCATTTGATCAACTCGTCGATATCGCTCTTCGTCTTGAAGAGGCCGATAGAGAGAGTGATGTTGAAGTGGAAGGCGCTAAACCAAACTTCAACAACAAGAAGAGGCCAAACAAATTCAAGGGTCCTTATCCCAACAAAAAGGGTAAGCAAGAAACTCCTACTGCAAAGGCTCCTTCTCCTAGTGGTGCAAGATGCTTCAACTGTGGATCTAGGGATCATTTTGCGAATAAGTGCTCAAAGCCCAAATCTTGTCGCTATTGTAAGAGCCCAGATCATTTCATGCATCAATGCGTCAAACTTGAAGCCAAGAAGGAGGGAAAGTTAAATGTGGCTCAAGCCCCTGGCAACACATCTCGTGGCCAAGGTATTTCTCATTCCATTCTTGATGGTATTATTTTATTTCGTGATAAACCTATTAGGGTTCTCTTTGATACGGGTGCATCTCATTCTTTTATATCAAAGGAACTTGTCGATACTTTTCCTTTAAGTGTTGATGCTTTAATGACTTCTTTGAGAATTGCGAATCCGGTTGGTGGATCCGCAACTCTTAGTTTGCTTTGTAGAAATGTAGAGATTATTTTATGTGATTTTTCTTTCCTAGCCGATTTGCATGTTATGCGTTACTTAGGCTTTGGAATGATTTTGGGTATGGACTGGCATAACCGTTATGAAGCTCATATCCTGTGTCCTGAGCGGACTATTTATCTCCGACATCCGCAATCTATAAATCAGATTTCTATTATTCTAAAAGATTCGGATCCTACTTTGACTGCATCTTTATATTCTTTAAATCCTCGTGATGATGATAATGATGATGAGGAGGATGTCATTTCCCGTATTCACGTCATTCGTGAATATTCCGACATATTTGAGCCCGTTTTCGGATTACCACCTAAGCAAGCAATTGAGTTCCAAATTAATCTTATCCTAGGAGCTCAACCTATTACTCGTCCTCCTTATATCATGTCCAATAAGGAGAATGAAGAGATGCGTAAACAATTATCCGAATTGGAGACGAAGCAATTTATTCGCTCTAGTTCCTCACCTTGGGGAGCTTCAGCTATTTTCGCAAAGAAATCCGAAGGTACGCTTAGGCTTTGCGTTGACTATCGCAAGCTTAACGATCTTACTATTAAAAATAAATATCCTTTACCTCGGATTGATGATCTATTTGATCAGCTAAGTGGTGCTAAGGTCTTTTCACAATTAGACTTGGCTACCGGTTTTCACCAGCTTCGTATTGCAGAGGATAGCGTTCCTTTGACATCGTTCCGTACTCGGTATGGATCTTATGAATGGCTAGTTATGCCATTTGGTTCAACGAATGCTCCGGCTTATTTCGTTGACCTCATGAATCGAGTTTTCAGAGATTTCCTCGATCGGTTTGTTCTCATTTTCATTGAAGATATTCTTGTGTATTCTAAAACCGAGGAGGAACATGAAAAACATCTTCGGGTTGTATTGGAAACTCTTAGAAGTAATTAGTTAAAGGCAAAATTTTCTAAATGCCACTTTTGGCAATCTCGTGTGAAGTTTCTCGGTCATATTATTTCCGAATCCAGAATTTTCGTAGATCCTTTAGAGATTGAAGCGATTCAAGATTGGAAAAGACCTGAGAGTGTGACTGAAATCCATAGCTTTCTCGGGTTGGCGGGCTATTGCCGTCGTTTTATTAAAGACTTTTCTAAGATTGTCGTGCCTCTCACTGGCTTGACTAAGAAGGGAGTTAAATAAATTTGGTCAGACAAATGTGAAGCTTCTTTTCAGAAATTGAAAGAACTCCTTTCCGATGCTCCTATTCTCGTTATTCCCGAGGGGAATCAAGATTTTGTTGTTTATACCGATGCTAGTCGAGTTGTTTTGGGTGCCGTTCTTATACAAAAAGGACGTGTTATTGCTTATGCTTCTAGGCAATTGAAGCCGGCCGAGACTAGATATGCCACACATGATTTAGAACTCGCGGCTATTGTTTTCGCCCTTCGAATGTGGCGTCATTATCTATTGGGAGAGAAATTTATTCTTTACACGGATCATAAGTTTTTGAAATATTTATTTTCTCAAAAAGAACTTAATTTACGTCAACAGCGTTGGCTCGAGTTCCTTGCACCTTATGATCTTGATATTCTTTATACCCTCGGTAAGGGTAATCGTGTCGCCGATGCTCTTAGCCATAAGCAACAAGCAGTTGTTTCTATGATGATATCCGAATGGAACGATCTTGAGATCTTGTCCACTTGTGAGATTCGAGAGCGCGTATCCGAGTTATGCTCATCATTTGTTTTATGTAGCCTTGAGGCTCATCCTTCTCTCTTAGACTGCATTCTTGAAGCTCAAAGGCTAGATCCTGAATTGGTTCTTCTTGGCCAAAATATTAAGGATAGAATTGATATTGAAGGTTTGAAAGACTTTGATATTGATTCTCGTGG
This sequence comes from Allium cepa, assembly GCA_030765085.1. Lineage (NCBI taxonomy): Eukaryota > Viridiplantae > Streptophyta > Magnoliopsida > Asparagales > Amaryllidaceae > Allium > Allium cepa. The sequence goes on from CM060943.1 coordinate 440,706,053, forward strand.
CGGCATTCGAAAATTTGGTAGACTTATCGTACCAAATATTGGAAATCTTCGTAGAGATATTTTAGAAGATTCTCATCGTTCTAAATTTACCATTCATCCCAGTAGCAGTAAAATGTACGCTGATATGAAGCGACTTTATTATTGGAAGGGAATGAAATCCGACATCGCTAACTTTATTAAGTGTTGCATGACTTGCCAGCTTGTCAAAGCTGAACATCAAAGGCCCGGTGGGTTATTGCAACCTTTAGAAATTCCAATTTGGAAGTGGGATCAAATTTCCATGGACTTTATAGATGGACTTCCCCGTTCTCGTTCGGGTCATGATAGCTTATGGGTGATTGTTGATAGACTTACTAAATCCACCCATTTTATTCCAGTTCGGTCTAACCGAACCGTTCCTCTTTTGGCCAAACTATTTGTCAAGGAAATTGTAAAATTGCTTGGAGTTCCTACTTCTATTGTTAGCGATCGTGATCCATTGTTTACTAGTGGATTTTGGAAGAGTCTTCAAAAAGCTTTAGGAACGTAGCTTAATTTTAGCACCGCTTATCACCCCCAGTCCGATGGACAAACCGAGCGTGTGAATCAAACTCTTGAAGATCTTCTTCGTGCTTGTGTGCTTGATTTTGGTGGAAGTTGGGAAGATCATATTTCACTTGTTGAATTTTCCTATAATAATAGCTTCCAATCTAGTATTGGTATGGCACCTTTCGAGGCACTCTACGGAAGGCCCTGCCGATCTCCTTCTTGTTGGCTTGAGGCCGGTGAGAAGCTGGTTTTAGGTCCAGATTTCATTCGAAACTCCACAGAGAAAATTGACATTATTCGACATAGGATGAAAGAAGCCCAGAGTAGACAAAAGTCCTACGCCGATAACCGAAGAAGAAAATTAGAATTTTCTGTTGGAGATCTTGTTTTTATTCGTGTTTCACCTATGAAAGGTGTTGTACGTTTCAGTCGTTCGGGAAAGTTAGCGCCTCGATATATTGGGCCATTTCCCATCACCGAACGTATTGGTTCCATGGCTTATCGCCTTGCATTACCGGCTCAGATTTCTGCCATGCATGACGTGTTTCATGCTTCTCAATTACGGAAATGCCTTCGGGATTCCGATTCTATCCTTGAGCCTGCTGTTGTGGAAGAAATTGAAGTTTCGTCGAATTTAACTTATGAGCAGCATCATATTCGAATTATTGCTTCGGAGGTTAAACGCCTTCGAAATAAAGATGTTCCGCTTATGAAGGTTCAATGGTCCTCAAATCCTAAGGATTGCTCTTGGGAATCCAGAGAATTCATCGAGCGTACACATCCGAACTTGCTTACTCCTGCTCTTTGAGGTGAACTTCTTATTTCAAATTTCTTTTGTGTTAATATGCTTTTATGGTTGTTACTTTTTATTTCCATCTTATATATATATATATTGCGAGGACGCAATTTCTTTAAGGAGAGGAGTCTGTAACAACCCCTATATTTATCGAGTTTATATTTAAATATTTTATTAAATATTATATCGTTAATCGGATTTTGGTCCGAAAAGCTACTTTTTGCAAACGGTCGAATTAGGACTCGAGACCACTTCCATTGAGTTCGAAGTGCCGTTTACAACTTTTTTAAGTATAAACATTGATAGGTTTGGAGTTAGTGAAATTTCACTAACTTTTCCCGCTTTGGACTTTGGGTTAGTTTAGCCTATTAAGCCCAAGTTCCAACCCCCTTCTCCTCACTCTTCATAAATTCCTAACTAACTTGAAATTTGCATTAGTGGTGAAGAGAATGGGAAATTAAAACTCCAAGCTCAAATTTAATTGCTAATCCAACATTCAACTCCAAATTCAAGTAGAAGATATTGGATTCAAGCTTTGGATTGCTTCTCCATTGGCTTCAAGCTTCATCTTCATCCATTTTAGTGAAAAGGTGAGATTTTTATCTCACACTCTTGCTTATAACTATCTTGGACTATTGGGAATGGTTCCCTATCACTTTAACATGCACATTTGCATTTTGTTTGGATTGGGTTGGCAAAAAAAAAACTCCACTTTTTAGTGTTTTTGGTGAATTTCCAGCCTTAGGTCGTTCTGGACCCTTAGGTCGCTCGGGTTCGTGGCTTGCGCGCGTGGAAAAGTCGCCTGGACGTTAAGTCGTAGGTCGCTCGCAAGTTAAGCCTTAAGCCGAAGGTCGTTCTCGAGTTAAGCCTTAGGTCGTTTGGCCTTTATAACGTTAGGTCGCTCGCGTGTTAAAACTTTAGGTCGTGCTGGCCTTAAGTTGTAGGTCGTCTCCGACCTAATATTGCCTCTGCTATTTCACTAGGTCGCGTGGGCCTTAGGTCGTAAGTCGTGAGTCTCCTAGGTCGTAGGTCGCTCGGTCCTACTTCTGTCCCTAAGTCGCGTAACCCCATCACCTTTAGGTCGTTAGGCCTTTGTGTCGTTAGGTCGTTACACCTATAAACCGTTAAGTCGCGAATACCTTTAGGTTATGAACCTCATTAGGTCGCAAACCTCTTTAGGTCGTCTGTTCCTTAAGCAGTTAGGTCGTTCGACCTGTGATGTCTTAGGTCGTTTGACCCGTGTTACGTTAGGTCGCGTAACCCCTTAGGTCGCTTGACCTTGTTTCCTGTTAGGTCGCGTGACCTTGTTTTTCTTAGGTCGTGAACCTTGTTAGGTCGCTCATCCTTAGCTCGCGTACCTTCTTAGGTCGCGCACCCTCTTAGGTCGTTAGACCTCATTTTTGTTTTAGGTCGTAGGCCGCTTGTCTTCACTAGGTCATACGATTTTGGACGGGGCGCCGCCCCGCACCCCGCCGGGGGCGCTGCCCCCTGGAACCCCACGACCTGACCGGGCAGGTCAAACCCCGTAGCGGTGGCGTTGCGCCCGCACCCCCACCTTGTGGGGTTGCCACCCCCCTGGACCCCCCTCCGTAGGGGATCTTATCTGAAAAACATTCAACAGAACTTGCTTTGTTGAGATGCTGATTTGACCATTCTTCGAGACAACTTTAGAAATATGAAGGTTTCAATACTAGTAGTAAATATCAAAAAAATTTCATCAAAATGATTTCAACTTTATTTTCAATACCAAACTCGTTTATAAAACCGTTTTCCAGTCTATTAGTATATACAAACCTTTACCTCACTCGAATGAGAAATCTAATTAAACGGCCTAGTAAAACAAGTGGTATGAAACGCTTGTGTTTGCTTCGTCGGTTAATTCTTGGACTTGTTCGATTGAACCTCTTGTGACAATTTTCTAGTGAAGATTTACAGTTTATTCGTAAATATTTAAGTTAAGCATGTGGTTATGGGACATGAAGCTAAACTTTGATATTTACTAGCTTAGTGTAATTGACACTTCTCATTGATCATGACGATCATTCTTATGATTTAGACTAGCAATTGTGCGATGTCTCTTGTTTGCTTGGTTAGACTAGACACCACTTGTGTGATTTCATTCACACATACCTTTTTACCTTCTTGGTTAGTCTAGACACCACTTGTGTGATTTCACTCACACATACGTTTTTATTTGCGAGGTTAGACTAGACACCACTTGTGTGATTTCACTCACACATACCTTTTTGATTTTTGGTTAGTCTAGACCTCATCTGTGTGATTTCGACTCACACATATAGGGTAGCTCCCCATGGTCTTCGGACCGTCATGTGATAGGCCTCTTTCTTTTTCATGATTTTCTGGATTTCTTGTGTTGATTTCTGGAATTTATGTCATTGACTTGTTATGAGTACAAGTTTTGGGTATGATACCCTTTTGGATCTTTGAGAAGATTCTTGTGATATTGATTAATCTCTTGTTGATTATCATTTACATACTTATAGTAGTATGATGTTATGGATATTATTCGCATATGCCATTTCTCTTATTTTATATCATGTCGTCTGATATTTATAGCTAGACTGATCCGTTTATTATTTTCTTATAAATAATACTCGGGTCAGACCGAGATGTTACAGGTGCTTCTGCTTGACTTCTCCCCCAGTGATTCACTACACAGACTTTTGGCTACTTGTTTAGATTAGCAGTTTTTGTTATATACACTTGAGATATAGACTCATAGTTGTATTCTTTTGGTATAGCACGTATTGCTATTCTTTTGTATTATCGTGGATCTTTTTGACCACTACTCCGATGTACACTTTCATGTGTTAGTTATATATTCATATCTTCTTCCGCCTTTGTGATATGGATGTCTGTGACTAATTTGTGTTATGCTTATTTCTATGTTTGTTTCCGAATACTATTTTTAGCCACCGTGTGATAAGTAATTACATGGATGGTCGCTCCTCATCAGCCTTATTCTCCGCGCTAGTTGACAGCACTACACCGTAGTGTTCTTGGCTAGCGTGGGTTTTGAGGTGGGGCATCACAATGTAAGTAGAGCAGAAGTTCATAATCAGGGAGCCTGATCAGGGTCCGCCCTAGTAAATTGAGTGAACGATACTGCTTTGGAGGTGGAGTCATGTATTCGAGTAATGACCGACTCTGATTTTGTATATAAATGATCTATGGACATCATCTGGCCTATGAATAATATGGAGTATTCTTGTGTTGGAATTTCGGGGATGAATTTTTTTTTTTAAGGGGGGAGAATGTAATGACCCGTATTTTGGGTCTTCGAATTTGATTATTTAATTTATTTAAATATTCGAATTTGAATTAAAATAAGATAAAATTTATGTTCAAAATTAGACTCGATTTCTAGTGACGTACTTTTTATTTAATTTTTCGAATTTTTGTATAATTTTTAATTTGGAAAATAAGTAAATTTTCGTTTGACGTATTTTACGGCAAACATTGGCATTTTGAGATTTCATAGAGTTTAATAACTTGTCTATTTTTATTTTTGTTTTGTGATCGTGTAACATTGTTATACGCGATTATATTTTATTCTCTGTCAGTCGCGGCTCGGAATCGGGCACGATGTAGTATGACAGGGTACCGCAATTTATTTTAAAAATCAACACACATAAACCATACAAGTATACAATACACTATAATTTCCCCTCAGCCGAAATGTTGTTTGTGTGCTCCTTCCTCCTTATGGTTTTCTTGTTCCCTCCAAGAATTTTGATCTTTATATACGTACATACATATATATAAGTATATGTAGATACTCAACAGGATTAAAGAAAAGCATCATCCACTCCACTACCTCACTCCACCATGGCATTGATCAACAGTTCTTCTCATTTTTACCCTGTAACTCAAATTATATAACCTTCTCCTCTGTTTAAAAATCGATTCATCCCAAACCGTTAAGTTTTAGCCGAAACTCTTAATTACAAAGCTTTTTGTCATCGAATCTAGTATTTTTAAAAACTAACGGCACGTGATTTCATCAAGTGTCGACTGAGTTATTGTCAATAATTTAAAAAGGAATAAAAATGTTCATAAACTTCAAAAAAGGACTTCCCTTAATCCACTTCGAACCGTTCGGCACTGATAGCACCGTTGAGTTCGGATCAAGACGTAGAATTTTTGTGGAGATGTTGGCGGAGTTTTGTGTCGATGATCATCGTTGGTTGAAGGCTAGGGTTGCGGTTTGCTGGAGATTTAGGCTGCGATTCACGAAACGGAGCTTGGATTTGTGTTCAAGATGGGGAGTGCTTTTGGAGGCGAATTTTAGTGGAGATCGGTGATTATTTTTGTCGCGAGTTTTCAAGGCTAGACACATTTTATTCATGCGGCCATGGTAATCGAAAAATGCTGTGGTGGTCGAGGGGTGGTGGCAAGGTGACTAGAGATACGAGGGTGACAGTTGGAGTTTATGGGTGAAGTTGAATCATTGATTGGAAGTGTGGAGGACTCATGCATGTACACACGTGCATGCATATGCACGGTGAAGAGGAACTGGAAACGTGAAAAAAATTGGAATTGGAGAAGGATTGGGGATGAAAGGAATGCGGGTTGTGGTTTGTTGGGCTTGTGCCGAACACATTTTGGTGAGAAATTCTTAAAGTTTTTATTTATTTGAATATAAATATGTGTTATGTTTAAATCATGATTTCTTGCTTGTTCCAAATCCGATTGACATATGGATTTTTTCATTGTGTTCGTGTGGACGAGCACAACGTTACCGTATAACTGGTTTGTCGATTTGGAATGTTAAAAATTTATGATAAGTGAAAACAGACATGATTTAATTATGTTATTTAGGCATAAATCATTTAAATTTATATACCTTAACTAGTGATGTTGATTTGGCCAAATAAAATACCATTGAGTTATTGAATAAAGTAATTGGGACACTTGTTGGTGAAATAAAACAACGTTCCGCTAATTAAATTAATTAGACCCCGGTTAGCAGAAATAATCACTGTTCTGCTATTATTAATTGGTTATGTTAAATTTGGACATTTATTTAGGAAAAATAAATCCCATATTGCTATTACATTATTGTGGACACTTAATAACATTCCAATTGACTGGTATTGGTAAGTGTTGTATTAAAAATTAATTGTTAATTGTGAGTTTAATTTGCATATGTGATATTATTTAAGTACTGAATTATAACATAGATAATTAATGGAATCAATGGTGACTTGATTAAGTACCGTTGGAGTTATTAAGCCTCTTTCCAGATTTGGAACTTGATTTTTGAATCAAAGTTATTTAAAGGATATTATTATTTACTAATAATGTTTTAAAGATAATTAATAATTCTTATAATGATTTAAAGTTAATTATTTTATGATTCTTAAAAGTTATTTAATTGTACTTAAATATTGTTCAAATTTATTTAATTATTTAAAATGTTTAAATTATATTTTAATTATTTATTTAAGATTATTTTGTAGTAATTGGATTTAAAGGTTAATTATTATTTAAGAGTTAATTAGAATTAAAATATTATTATTTAAAAGATAATTTGTTCAAACATTAATATTGTTTTAGAAATAATATATTATATAGTAAACTGTTATAAAAGAGTATTTTCCTAAATTGAACTTGGGAATTTATATAAAAGCTTTATAAGTATTATTTTGAGATATTTATTAAAATTAAAGGATATTTAGAAAGAAATGGTTGATTTTTATAGTAAAATTCGAAGGGGAAGAGATTTCTTACAGTTTGTTATGTTTTCGCTGGGATAGCGACGTAACCATTGTACAAACCGAGATCTATGAAATTTCATGGCGTAATTTGAGAGGAAGAGGTTTCCTGTAGTTAAGTTTGGATTTCTATGGGATATAGACGTAACCATTGAGTTGCGATCCATCGTCGATATCAAAGAGTACTTTCCATATCCATTTTAATTATTTTAAGTATTTTCGAAAAGAATGTTTTGTGAATATACTTATTCCGATGAGATAAGTATATGAAGTAATTTTAAATAAATTAACGAGGCTTAGTGATTTCAGTGGGAAATATGATCTCTGTTTGAATGTTTGTTTATTTGATAGTTAAATAACTGACTTTGAAATCTTGGCCTAAATATGTAATCCTTCTTAATTTTGGTGGTAGGGAAATATTTCCTACTTAACACCAAAGAATTTTAACTCTGGAAATATCTAGGGGAAACACAAGGATTATATGGTACAGTTACCATCAGAGTGCTATACTGTACGTATAAACTCGTTTCGTTCTTCTAGGACAAATGATAAGGAGATCTATCCACTTAAACGGTCGGGGGCGATCTCCATTCTTATGTATTGTCTGATTATTTCCTAAAGTAACGGTATTGAGCAATCCAGAAATCGACGTTTGGTTTTGTGGAGCACCCGAGAAACGGAAGAGTGTACTCGTAAGAGATGACTCAAACCCGTGACCACTCCGAAAACCATATATGGTACTATGGAGGGGATTCGTGATATATATTGAGATGTTGGGATTCACGTATGATTCCGAGACCCGTTGGGGTATGGGAATCCGGGTATAATTCCATGATCTATTTGAGATGTGGGAATCTATGTGTGATTCCGAGACCGTTAAGGTATCGGAATCCATGTGGGATTCTGTGATCTATTTAGTGGCGGTGCGTAAGCTGGAATGCCGGATATAGCCTCATCAATGGGAATGACTAAAACCAGAGATAGAAGGCATGGCCAGGAGAGTTGGCAAACCCATAGCGTGTGGTGTGCTCCACGTAGACATTACCTACAGTTGTTATGCATGCATAGGGTGATGCATTTAGTCTTAGCGAGACTAGCTATGTTTTTCCTATGGTACATCACTAGGGATGTATGCTGCTTTGGAAAGGATATCTCTGATCCTTGTGCAGGAGGACCATTCCTTGAAGTATTAAGGGCACCTCCATGGAAATCCTACATAATTAGTGAACGTGCCTTATCTGTTTTTTATTATATACCTAGTATTGTTGTGATGTACACTTACGAGCATCACAGCTACTTGATTATTATTATTTTCTCCTTTAGGCGTTATTATAATATCACTGGATTTTATATAAAAGCGTTTTGGTTATCGTAAGGTAAAAACCCATCCGTGTTTATGTGCGGCGTGGTCTTACGAGATGCCTTTGATTTTAATGTTTACAAGTTTAAAATAAATAAAATTTCTTATGATTTGAGTTTCCACGCTGGTTTTACCATACTGACCTAGGCATTGTTTTCCTAAAATGCTCGGGTCAGACTGAGCATATTTCCTAGTTTACTTGGATATTTGGAGCTTCAAGAGAAGAGCTGGAGGCCATGAGACGTATTCACACAGATGGTTATTTTTCTTCCACTGCATTCATGGTTATATTTATCAGCAATTGTGAGGACATGGTGCTATAACTATCCGGGCTGAAATAGGTTAGTATACTCTAATTGATGTCTGCTTATATATGTATTACAATTTTGTTTTTGTGTGAAGGCTGGTTATATATTATAGATTATTCGTTCCACTGTGAGATTATGTTATTATTGCTTTTCTTCTCATATTCTTTCTAATTTCTTTCCTAACTATCCGCTTTCCTATTCAATTTGGGTTGGACATGTGTGGTTTATTGTCAGCTTAAAGTGGACGGAAAATTAGGTCGTTACATATTATAATTGATTTGCAAATTAACTTTGTCATTATTGTTTATAAACTTAATTTATGTTTTAGTGGTCTATATATGTGTGCGTGCGCGTGTGCACGCGCGTTTGTGTATCTTTATAGTTGAAAAGACGATTTACCATTTTTGTCAAATAAGTGTATGTGTGTGAAAATCGACATCTATTTTTAGAGATTTATTAGAAGAATAAACCATATGTTTATATAGATTATTTAAATAGTTTAAATTTGTGATTTGTTAGTAGTTTAGATAAGTATATTTAATTACAAAATATTAGAAAAGAATTGATAGGGCATGAATAATTGTAAAAATGTTAAAATGAAGGCATTTAAAAATAAAAATAGAATTTTGTAATGCAATGTATGAAAAAAATTATTGATATAAATGAATAAAAAATTAAATTTTTTAATATTGTTTACATATATTATTTATGTTATGTGATTTGTATATCGTTATGTTTGACTGAAAAATATCTCTACCACTTTTATTGGTATGAATATGATATTTAAATGTTAAAACAATCATATTTTAAGATTTATTAAATGAATTAACGAATATTTGTTAATTGAATTTATCAAATAGTTTAATCCAAGATTACATAATTAATATAAATATATTGAATTAAATATAAAATATTAGGTGATATTTATGATAACTTTATAAAGAACCATAGGAAATTCATACTGTCGTTATTTGATGTCAAAAAGGCAAACTTATAGTATAAGGCATAGTAAATATATATTGATATAAATAAACTATAAATTAAATTTGTAGTTAATATTTATGTTATGTGGTTGATGTATCTATAATATTTAAATAATTTTTTAATACCTGTTTTGTGAAATAAATATTGAAATTTTTATATTTTTTGAATTGTTACATGAATCAATGACTAATAGTTTACTAAATTTATCCAAATAATTTTAAGATTACGTAGTTAATTATATTATATGGACGTAAATGTAGAATATTAGAAGGAAATAAAGGGAGTTTTGTAGATGGTCAAAATGTAGCATTTAAAAGTAAAAAATATAAAATTATGTAATGCATTATTTGATAAATTTACTGAGACAAAATGTAAATCAAATTGGTTATAATTGTTTATAAATGCTTAAGTTATGTGATCACTTATGTCTCTTAGCATTAATGATTTTTTTAATCGATTTAGTTAATATGAATGTGGTGCACATACCACAATTTTCATATTTTCATAATTAGTAAACGTATTAATGAATATTAGTTAATTGGATTTATATAATCAATTTAAATTTAAGATTGCTTAATTAATTGAAATATATGGAATGAAATGTAAACTATTAGGAGAGAAATGAGGTAAGTTTTGTAAATAATTGTGGTAATTTTAAATGTAGGTATTTGAGGTTTAAAGTAGAATTTACAATGCAATGTATGATAAATTTATTGAGACAGTTGAACTATAGATTATTATTATGTGATTTATATATCTTTATATTATTGTTTAATTGATTTATGTATCTTTATAGTTAAATGAAAAATTAATTTCAACATTTCAGTTGTTATAATATTCAAATTGTCATTCTTTAATATTTATAAAAAATGTTACTAATATTAATTAACTGAAATATAATTAACCTAAATGTACGGACTTAAATACAAAATATTATGAGGTAACTGATAGATTATATGCAAACAATTGTATAAACTTTAGAATGCCCGTATCAAAATGTAAAATGATGAGAGATAATTAGTAAAATATGTGCAAAGTGATAGATTAAAGAATTTGAAAACTAAATACTTGGAGAGGGAATTAAGGAAAGGGGAGAAAATTCCTAGAGTTAAGGAGATAGCCAAAAATTCTTCTACTTTACTATTATTTAATATATTATTTATTTATGATAGTTTGACTAATTAATTCATAATTAATATATATATTAATATATTAAAATTATAATTTTTTTGGATCTGTATTGATTTCGAACTGGAATATTAAAATAAAAAAAATATTTTTTACATATATTTATATTTATTTATATAGTTATCACAATACAAACTTTTATTTAGTTATTAAATTTATATTTATACACACACACAATTATATATATATTATGATTCTATACTTTAATTCCTATGTGTAGATATATATATATATATAAACAAAAAAATAGTTTATTAAATTTATAATTTTATATGTACATAGTTATATATATGTTTAATTGTTATTTACAATATAATATATAAATATATATAGATATATATTTATAATAGTTTTTCATAATATATATATGTATATATATTCATATATAATTACTTGGATATTTATAACTATAAGTATATGCGCATATTTGGACAACGTACAATACATATAAAATGAGCTAATGTGTCCGTTGTGATGTAAATTCCAACATCCATATAAATGGCATGTTATACCTTGTACGAAATATCATGTTACACATGCACACACATTTACATATGTATATGATACGTGTGTATACTTATATAATAAGTGAAAATAAATCAAATAAATTTCAAACAATAGTTTATGAATTTAAATAAAATACATGATTTTATTTAATCTAAATTTAGAATGTTCTAAATAAATTAGACTTCATAAGCCCAATAAAGATTAATAGGTTATTTTTTTTTAAATTCACCCGTAACTTCCCCTGCGGGCTAGCCCAGTTCCAACAATGGTATCAAAGCCCAATAGCATATGCGGTCTAATTAGTCGTGTTAGAGTTGACTAATTAAAGCTTACCCATATAGCAGGGTGCTTAAAAAAGTAGTGTTGAAGGTTGGGTTTAGGTAATCAAGTACTTTGCTTTACCTAGCTACTAGCCTGACCCAATATAATGAGGTAAGCCCAAAAGCTAAATAGAAAAGGCCCAATTTGAATTGGACCTTGCGTTAATTTCAAAATTGTTTTAAAACTAAAAATAAAATTTTTAAATTTAAATAGTTAAATTAAAAACAAGAAATATATTATAAATGTTATAGTATAAATTTTCAAATTGTTTTGAAAACTGAAAATATAAGATTTTTAAATTTAAAAGTTAAATTTAAATTATAGTATATATGTATTATAAATGTTATAATATAATGAAACTTTTCAAAATATTTGAAAAATTAATATAAATTTAGTTTCGAAATTTATAAAACTTAATGATAAGATTAATAAAATATAATAAGTAAATAAGTAAATCAATTAGTAAATATATACATGTATTATATATTATGATATATACCATGCCGTTTTAAAATGTTTAAAATAACATAAGTATACATGTGTGTGTGTATATATATATATATGTATGAATTGAATTTTGAAATTGATATAATTTATTTAAAATTATTTAATTAAATTAATTAATTAAAGGGTGAATTAATTAAATTTTAAAGGTTAATTAATTAAATGAATATACACATGCGTATGATAGATGTGTAATATAATAAAGGCTGTAGTATGTGATTAAAGTTTAATATAAATGTTATATTAAAATAATATAAAATTAATTAAAAATTTAATTAATTAAATAATATTTAGTTAATATAATGTTATACATAAGAATATTATATAATTAATATAAATATAAAAATTATGTAATAATAAAGCTTATATAATACGAAGTGGAAATTAGCCACAAGGGCCTCTTTAGCAAGTGCAATTAGTTTCTAGGACACACAGCTGAAATAATTACTTTTATGGACAAAATGCAAAATAATTAGTTTTTAAGGCCTAAAAACCTATGAAATTATGTCCTTGAAAATAATTAGACTGCTGACTTTGGCCTTGAAATTAATTTCTATGGATGTGTGTCCTAGAAGCTAATTGGGCTGCAAAGTTTGTCCTTCTAGTGAAATGCCCCTAATATGAATGTATAAACTAAATGTGGAACATTAAAGAAACCTTAAATAGACTTAAGGAATAAATACATACGTATTGTATGTATACCGTGATTTCCGATGTGTCCGACACTTGAATCATGAGAGTATTTCATAAAAAATACATTATTCTATAAATCAATATCATTCGATATAATATATTGAAGATTATGTATCTTCAATATAACGTTGTCTTCTACCATATATGTTAGTAAATTACTTTGCGACGACCCACCTTTTTGGACGGTTTAAATCGACAATAAACCACACATGTCTAACAAAACCTTCAAAAGGAAGGATGGTCAATGGGGTAAATAAGAAAATAAGAGAAAAGAAGGAAAAAAATAGAATCTCACAACAGAATGACAAAATATAATAATCAAATAACCAATTCATGAAGTTGTTTTATAATATACATTTGATTATATAATTTTTGCAACAATCAGAGTACAAACATTGACATATTAATAATGATGCAGCGGAAAATTACTAATAATATAATATGTATCAAACTGCATCTTCGTCCTCCAAAAATAAGGTCTTCAACACTGAAATGCTCAGGCAGACCCGAGTGTAATGAAAAAAAAAACACTTGAGTCAAAACTAAAAGATCTTATGTAAGTTAAATCAACCGCAAATAAATATGAGTGTAATGGCTTCAGAGATGTTTACGGGATTTTACATCTCCTATCCAGTATATAACGTATGTGCAATAACTTAAGAGATCTTTCGAGATTTTTCATCTCCTAAGGATCTGTTAAACTATCTATGTGTAGTAATATACGCTATATATGTAGCGTCTATCGGTAAAGTATAATACTGAAAATAGCATTTAGGCGTTACCCATAACCTGCTTAACACATTTGTATAAGTGTCGTAGTTTATACAGTGCCATAAACTCCACCGTAAACTGATGGGTTATCAGGGAGCACTCCATAGGTACAACATAAACCAAGATGTAGTGGGCTCGATAAGGCATATGACAGGGCAAACGAGGCTATACCTACTGTAGGAGTCTACCGAATTGCAGAACCAGGCTGGGGGTAACGCATAGCCACAGCTACCGCCTACCTCGAACAACACTCCCATAATCAAATCGAAGTGGCCACCAATCAATCACAAAGTAATAGATATGGTATCGAAGAAGCATTTCCGATAAGAGGAGTGACCTTACTTGGCTTGGTTATGGCTCTTGATTTTAGTCATATCAAGCTGACCCGAAAGTCAGGGCTGCGTTATTACCTCATACCAGTAGCATTCGCTAAACCATCCTACTTTATTTTGGACTCTCCACCACATGCACAGTTATTAAAGTGGTTTCGAAATTGGCAAAGAGTACGACAATATCCTACCCCGGTATCTTTAACAACCAAATGCTTATTTCACACCGTGGTCATTTTATAAAATATTTTTAATAATAAATCCCGCAAACAGTTTATACCTTCATATCACGATATCCATATACTTATTCCAAAAATATAAATATATTCGTAAATACCAAGGAAGATTTTCTTTCAATCAATTTCGAAAATAATTTTTAAATCTCTCGTAAACCATTTATGAACTACTATTTATATGCTTTAGAACTATTTCTAAAGTTATTTATAAATTCCAAAATATTTTACAACTCTTCCCCTTTTCGTAAACTTCTATGCAATTTCCTTTATACGGTTGTTGTTACCCGGTGGTCTGACCAGGCAACAAGAGACTTGAGGTAGAAGGCTCGTTCGGCATAAAGGGCCGTTCGGCATAGCTATGTCGTTCGGCATTTTATATCGTTCGGTAAAGAAGTCTTGACCAGCATCCAGCATCGCTCGGCATCCAAGCGCCGTTCGACATCTAGCCTCGTTCGGCATGAACCTCGTTAGGCATTGCAAGGTCCCTCGGCATAGCAAGGTCACTCGGCATAGCAAGGTCGCTCCGCATAGCAAGGTCGTTCGGCATAGCAGAGTCGTTCGGCATGAGCCTCGTTCGTCATGAGTCTCGCTCGGCATTCTAGCCTCGTTCGGCATTCCAGCCTCGTTTGGCATTCCAGCCTCGTTCGGCATTCCAACCTCGTTTGGAATTCCAGCCTCGTTCGACATTCCAGCCTCGTTTGGCATTCCAGCCTCGCTTGGCATCCATGCCTCGTTCGGCATTCCAGCCTCGCTCGGCACGTGGCCTTGCTTGGCATAAGTATGTCATACGGCATCTCCCCTCGACGGGCTTCGGATCTCGTTCGGCCTGCACCATTCACTCAACACATTGCCTCATTCGGCTTGGAGATATGGCTTGGCATTTCTCGATCGGCATTTATGGCTCGGCAAACAAAAGTCACTCACCATGGGCCGAGGTATCTTGCTCCTAGGCCCATTAGGGAAGTCCAACCCACCTTTGTCTATAAATGGAAGGGCAGGGGCACAGCGAAAGGGACCTTTTTTCGAGAACACTGGGGAGACTCTACCGCTTTCAAGACTCACTTTATTTCATTTAGAATTTGTATTCAAGTCTTTATAGTACGGATTGTATCTGTATTCAGTCACTTGTTTTCTGCATTTAACTTAGTATACAGTTCTCTGTTTTAATTTACTTTCTTCATTAATCTCTCTACACAATCTTTCTAAAGGGTGTTAGTGACCAATTTTGGTGCTAACATTTTGGTGCTTTCACTGAGAATTGAATTCTCAGGCTGATAGGATCTACTTTGTAGCTACTGGATTGAATAAATCTCCCGAAGGAGATCCGACCTGCTCATAGGACGTCCGTTGAATCTACTCAGAGTTTCGACCAATAACTCTACTGTGGGAAGACCACGTACTCGATCATCCTCTCACAGTGCAGACGTCAACGAGACTGCTAGCATGCAACAAGTTGGACCTAGCAATCAATAAGCAAATGTAGGTGCAGGGACTACCGCCCAAACTCAAACGGAAGTCATCACCAGGACGGAGTTTAATGACTTGATGAGGGAACTCAGGAAAAGTAGAAGGCAACTTGCTAAGCAGATTCAGGCCAACGCTTATCTTATGACTCAGCTTACTCAGCAGCAGCATCAGAATGCTAGAGGTAGCCCTGCTCTGATAGCTCGACTTCAGCCGACGAACCTCCCAGGCGTAGATGTCGTAAGACTGAAACTGCACAAGCAGGCTCCACTGATCGATCAACCGGGGATCAAGCACGTGAGGAAACCAGACGCCTGGCTCACCAAGATCCTAATGAAGCTGGCCTTCAAGATGCACGTTTAGTCGATCGCCAGTAGGGGGGACATCAACCTGAGCGGTCCCGTAGAACAGAACCCAACCTTCCATCCTCCATACAAACTCTAGACTTATCAGCTATGGTCAGGCAGTTGATGAGAGAGAACCAAGGCTTGACTAATGAAGATTGAGGATTATCCAAGAGTCATACTTCCTTCACAGATACTATCTTGCAGGTCGAGTATCCCAGGAAGTTTAGTATGCCAACTATACCGGCCTACGAAGGGAAGACTGATCCCAGACAGCACGTAATGAGGTACGAATGGATGATGGATTCTCCCAGAGCGAATAATGCGACCAAGTGTAGGTGCTTCCCAATCACTTTATCTGGAATCGCCACTATGTGGTTTACTTGGCTTCCCGCGTGGTCTATATCCAGCTTTGACGAATTGGCAATGAAATTTGTAGAACAATTCAGAATACATGCTCCTCATCCAAAGGATGTGATGTCCTTAGCTAGCGTAATCCAGGCTCCGGGAGAGTCATTGAAAGCGTACTTGCAGAGATTTCACGTTGCAGTCACTGAAGTTAGCAACCCTAACGACCATGCAATTTTGATAGCGGTAATGCGAGGTGTAGATCCAGACTCAGAGTTTGGAGATTGGTTGGCGGGAAAGCCCCCAACTACGTTGGAGCGTTTCTATTCGAAAGCTCATCAATTCATAAGGAGGGAGGAAGCTCGATGGACAAGGCGAGATAAGGCACCAGGGCATGTTAAGGAGACTGTGAAAAGTAACATCGCTGTAAAGCAATCCGACGATAACTCGGGAAAGGTACAAGTCAACGTCCAGAACAAGCCTGGGCAATCTAAAGGATTCGGAGGAGGAAATCCTGGAAAGAATAGAGAAGCAGGGAAATGGAAGCCAAGGATTCCAACCTACAACGAATACACCTCCCTGAATGCGTCTCTTGAAAATGTTTATCGGTCAACTTGTAACACTTTTCAATGCAGAAAGCCATGCCCAAAGGAGTCTACAGAGGAACAGCAGCGGATGGGAAAGTATTGTCACTTCCATGAGACTTACAGGCACAATACAGAGGAGTGTAGACACCTCCATGACGCCATAGAAAGGTTGATCAGGCAGAAAAAGTTGCAGGAATTTGTTAAGAACCCACAAGAGGGTAGGCAAGGAACATCAAACCCCGGACATGGGCCGGCTCCACGCCATCCAGAGGAACCTTCCCAAACCGTGGGTAGATTGATCATAAACACTATAGTCGGAGGACCTCACCCTATAGACAAGCATTGGCAGGAGACGAAACGTTATACTACCTCCTTGAGGCATGCGGATTATGAATGTTGTTCAAATATGGAAGATGGAACCCCCGCAAAACAACAACGTATGATGCCAAACGATCTAGTGTTCAGGAGCCAAGATGCGGACAAGGTGGAGGATCCTACCATCGACCTGATGGTCATGTCTGCGATGATCGGGCCATCATACGTCAAAAGAATTTTAATTGATTGTGGAAGCTCCATCAACATCATCTTCAAAAAGGCATATGACCAAATGAAGATGAGACAAAAGATTTAAAGCCAACTAAAGCCTGTATCCATGGCTTTAATGGTGCGGCGACCGACGCAATGAGGTATGTTGAATTGCCAGTTGAACTGGGAGAAGGTGAGCATAAGAAGGTGCGAATCCTATCATTCATAGTATTGGATGTTGACTCTCCATATAATGTATTTCTGGGTCGTCCGACCTTGGCGGAGTTTAGGGTAGCTTTGGTCCTATGATGTTTGACATTAAAATTTCCGACAGACAAAGGAGTCGGTGTAGTGCATGGCGATCAGGCGATCGGTCGCGCATGTTATGTGGCAGAGCTGAGAGAGATTCAGCGGAGAGAGAAAAGAAAGGCTGTGGGAAACTCCATCCGCATCCAGAATACTGACAATTGACAAGTAGTTCCTGAGCCCTGGCTCGGGCGACATTCTCGGATCTATAGAGACATAAATCCGAGAGATGAAGATAGGGGACCCAGGGAAGCGAATGCAGCACCGGCTGAGCTGACGATTGACATTCCAGTCAATCGGGATGACCCATCACGAGTTTTTAAGATTGGATCACAACTCAACCCGTCATTGGCCAAGGATCTTACCGTTTTCCTCCGAGCCAACTAGGACGTTTTCTCTTGGACACATTTTGATATGTGTGGGATTTCTCCCCCTATTGCGAGTCATATGTTGAACATAGACCCGAACTACATCCTAGTAAAACAGAAACGGAGAGGCATGGACCCGGAGAGGCCCGCCGCTCTGAGAGAGGAGGTGGACAAACTCAAAGCCAATGGGTTCGTCCGCGGCGCCCTCTACCTTGAATGGGTATCTAACCCTGTGCTAGTGAGGAAAGCGAATAGGAAGTGGAGAACTTGCGTTGATTATTCTGATTTAAACAAAGCATGCCCGAAGGATAGTTTCCCTTTACCTAGAATCGACCAGCTGGTTGATTCAACGGCCGGACACGAGCTACTGTCATTTATGGATGCGTACTTGGGATACAATCAAATCTCGATGCACATTCCAGATCAAGAACACACCAGTTTTGTCATAGGGTTATATTGCTATGTAGTGATGCCCTTCGGATCAAAAAATGCAGGAGCAACTTATCAGCGTCTGGAGAACCGAATGTTTAAAGATCAGAATTGTAGAACGATGGAAGTCTATGTGGATGACATGCTCGTGAAGTCATGACAGTCAAACGACCACATTCGAGACTTCGCAGAGATGTTTGATATACTCGGGCATTATGGAATGAAAATCAATCCTTTGAAGTGTTCTTTTGGCGTTGCGTCAGGGAAGGTTTTAGCTTTCATTGTGAATGCGCGGGGAATCGAGGCCAACCCGGAGAAGATTCAAGCCATTCAAGACATACAAGTGCCTAGAACTATAAAGCAAGTACAAAGCTTGAACGGAAAGGTGACCGCGTTGAGTCGATTCATATCCAGAGCTACAGATAAGTGCATTCCCTTCTTCGATGTGATAAAGAAAGGAAAGAGAAATTTCAATTGGACATCCGACTGTGTGGGAGCATTCCGAGCTCTGGTAAGGCATTTAGAAAGTCCCCCGGTGCTATCAAAATCAATTAACCATGAAATGTTGTATGTGCACCTGGCTATATCCTAACATGTTATCAGTACAGCTTTGGTTCGCGAGGAGGACCGAGTCCAAAAGCCAGTGTATTATGTCAGTAACGTTTGAGGGGGGCAAAAAGAAATTATCCCAAGATTGAGAAACTAGCTTACTGCTTGGTGATTGCATCACGCAAGGTTTGTCCATACTTTCAGGCACACTCACTCAGTGTTTACACTAATCAACCCTTGCGGCAGGTACTCCAGCGACCAGAAACCTCTGAAAGGATGTTAAAATGGAATATCGAGTTGAGTCAGTTCGATATTACCTACCTGCCACGAAGGGCCATACAGGGGTAAGCGCTAGCAGACTTCATTGCTGAATTTACCGTGACAAACAAATCAAATGGTCACAATGTCATACCTCCCGTTCGATGGAAGATGTACACTGATGGGGCATCTAACGACCTTTTTTTGGAGGCTGGCATAGTTCTTGTGACTCCTGAAAACCGATCGTTTGTTATGCTTTGAAGCTCGAATTCCCAGCAACAAATAACGAAGTCGAGTATGAAGCATTGATTGCTGGCTTGAGACTTATCCGGGAATTGGGGATAAGATCAGTTGAAATCTTTTGTGACTAACAACTGGTGGTGTACCAGTGTAGGGAGACTATCAAGCGAAGGGATAGAGACTTGCCCCATACCTTGCACGGGTTCAGGAGCTGTTAGCGAATCTGGAGTATTATGATATTTCACATGTCCCGCGTGAACAAAACAGAGCAGCCGATTCATTGGCAAAATTTGCAAGCACTAGCGATGTGCAGAAAATGAGATTGTTTCCCGCTGAAACCTTACATGCTTCGAGTATAAATATGATGGAGGTAGATTTCATGTTAGGAATAGAAATCGAGAAGGAATCATGGATGACCCCATTCAAGCAATACTTGTTACACGGGGTCGTACCCGAAAGAAGGAGCGAAAGACGATAAGTCATTCGTAAAGCTTCACGATATGCAATGCAAGATGGGGTAAAGTATCGGAGGGGATTGTCGACCCCCATACTTCGGTGCGTAGCCCATGATGAGATAAAATGAGTCCTGAAGGAAGTCCATGAAGGAGAGTGTGGTGACCATACTGGGGGCAGACGTTAGCAAAGAAAATCCTCCGCTATGGACACTATTGGCCGAATGTAAATCGAGATGCCACAGACTATGTGAGAAGATGTGACAAATGTCAGAAATATGCAAAAATCCCGGGAGCTCCGTCGACGAAACTCACACAAATGGTTAGTCCTTGGCCGTTTGCAATGTGGTTGATCGACATAGTCCGTCCCTTACCCATATCCAAAGGTGGTGCGAAATACGCGATAGTTGCGGTCGATTACTTTACCAAATGTGCAGAAGCAGAGCCTTTGGCCACTATCACCACCTAAAAGGTCATTAATTTCATTGTCGAAATATTATATGTCGTTTTGGCCTTCCATGGACCATCATTACAAACAACGGAACTCAATTCGAAAGCAAAGAGTTCAAAGAGTTTTGCCAAAAATATGTTATTGAGAAAAAGTTTGCAGTGGTTGCTCATCCGAAAGCCAATGGATAAGTGGAAACCGTGAACAAAATAATCAAGTCCATATTGAAAAAGTGTTTGGAAAAGGCTAGAGGCAAGTGGGTGGATGAACTTCCAATAGCACTTTGGGCTTATAGAACCACCCATAAGTCCAGGACTGGCCACACACCATTCGCATTGGCATATGGCATGGAGGCTATTATACCCGTAGAACTTGAAGTTCCATCAAATCGGGTAACTTATTATGACTCTGAGTCGAATCAGGATCTTTTGCTGGAAACACTGGACTTCATTGATGAAAGATGCGAAGAAGCTAATTTAAGAGCGGCCGCATACATACACCTGGTCGCTCGATATTATAATGAAAAGGTCCGACCAAGAATATTTGATGTGGGTGACCTCGTTTTGAAACGAGTTTTACCAATTCCATCACATACGAACCCCGCATGGGAAGTTCCATACGTCATTGAACGGAAGCTTGGAGAAGGAACTTTTAAGCTAGCGAAAGTTGATGGTGCGACACTCCCCTTAGCATGGAATAGCAAGCATTTGTGGCATTATTATACTTAGTTCATTTCTTTCGTATATTAGTTGCACTTATTTCCAGCATGTTTTTATTCTTAGTTTACAGCATGTAATAAGACAATTTAGCTTATTTTCAATAATAAAGGCTTGAAGCCATCTTTTTCTTGATTATTGATGTTTCTATATGTGATAATTCTATGGAAAACCGTTGAAGTTTTATTATTCTATCTGACGTACGAACACGCATGAATACCTCAATATCTCCAAGTCCCCTGAGTGCGGATTGGAGTACTCTGAGTCCCTTGAGTGCGGACCAGAGTATAAACGGCTTAAAACCTCCAAGTCCCCTGTGTGCGGACTGGAGTACTCTGAGTCCCTGAGTGCCGATCAGAGTATAATCGTCTCAAAATCACCAAGTCTCCTGAGTGCAGACCAGAGTGTAAACGACTCAAAATCTCCAAGTCCCCTGAGTGCGGACTAGAGTACTCTGAATCCCCAGAGTGCGGACCAGAGTATAAACAACTCAAAATATCTAAGTCCCCTGAGTGCGGACTGGAGTACTCTGAGTCCCCTGAGTGCGTACCAGATTGTGAGCGACTCAAAATCTCCTAGTCCCCTGGGTGCGGACTGGAGTACTCTGAGTCCCCTGAGTGCGGACCAGAGTGTAATCGACTCAAAATCACCAAGTCCCCTAAGTGCGGACTGGAGTACTCTGAGTCACCTGAGTGCGGACCAGAGTATAAACGACTTAAAAATCTCTAAGCCCCCAGAGTGCGGACCGGAGTCCTCTGAATCCATAGAGTGCGGATTAGAGTATAAACGGTTTAAATTCTATAAGTCCCTTGAGTGCGAACTAGGATACAAATGACTTGAAGTCATCAAGTCCCCGACGTATGGACTAAAAAATATTGTAAGTGCTTAAAACATAGAATAAAAGATGAACAACTACAAAGAATTTCAAAGTTATGTGAAGATAAATTAAGAAGTTTATGTAACTCACAATAGCTTGGGTTTCGACCACAATCATAAAGAAAGCTAAACGACAAAAGTCTTTTGAAAGACAAAAGAACTAAGCTTTATTTATTCAAAAATAAGTTTCTACATCAACTCCTCCAAAACTCGAAGTCAAAAGTATATTTACATGGACTACGAAAATAAATTAAAACAATTACATAATCTAAACTAACTCTCGTTGAATGAAAGTAACAACTACTTCTTCGATTTCTTCGACTTCTTCCCCTCCTTTGTCTTCTCAGATGACTCCTCTCTCGTGCGTTTTCCCTTGGTAATTTTCTTTGATTGGGAGGTAACTACCGAAGAAGTACGGGGAACTTCCACAGGCCTGGACCCGCCATGGAGGATGACCTTCAACGGCTTATTCAAAGGATCATCTAGGTCCACCACTCGAGGCTCGACTTTAATCTCGACCGTCTTTTTCTTTTCCTCCTCAAGCTGCTCCTTCATGCCCATTTTAGAAGTATTTTCAGAGGCGCTTGTGATTCCCTCGATGGGAGATGAAGTCTTGGACTTTTCCTCATCAAGCGCCCCGATCACCTGAGCGTTTGGACCGGGAGTCTCTCCTACATGAATAGCCTCACTTGTTTTCCTCTTCACCTCCTTGGCATCATCGCTCCTTGGAGTGGGCTCAAGATCAGAACGGCCTGTGCAAAATCATGGAAAACAAACATCAGAATACAATGACCTCTCATCAAAAAGGACGACTCTTGGAATTTTAAAATGAAGGGTCACATACTGGCTTCTGGCTGACTCTCAGCCGTCCGAGGGGTCTCATCCTCTGGAATGGGAGATAGAATGTGAATGCCAAGGCCAGGGTCCTCCGGGTCATAACCAACATATTGTTCAAATGGATCAAGGATTGGCCAATCGGCCGACTGAGTTGGAGCATTAGATGGAGACTCGGTCCCGGATGGACCGGCAATAACATCTTTCCCTTTCAATGAGGAGGAACCTTTGTAGTAAAGAGCTTTCTCCACAGATAGGTCTGAAGGCTCGTTCCCCTTAAGAAATTCTTTTATTAAAGCATCTTCATCGACCTCCTCGGTGCCAAGTTCGACCTTCTTGATTTTTATTAAAGTCTCCCACGCCTCAGCTAAGGATTCGAGGTATCCCTCAGCCAGAAAAGTTAAGCCCCGATGCATGAGGACGCGGGCGTTGAATTCTGCAATCAGTGGGTCGAACATGCATTTGACCTCCTCCCTTCCAGCCTCTTTAGCCGCCTCAAGGCGAGAGTCAATCTCCGCAGACGCTACTTTCCTTCCCTCTTCATGGGCTTCATCCTTTAGCATCCCGACTTTAGAAAGCTCGTCATCAAGCTTCGCCTTCAGAAGTCATGTAGCAACGATCTCGTCACAAAACCATTGCGACTCTTCTTGGGCGGTAGTCTTCTCCTCTCTTTCTTTACGGAGTTGACCTCCAGCTCTTTAACTCGAAGGGAAAATGCATCCCTTCCTTCGGCACTAAATCCTTCTTTAAAGCCAAGGCTCCACAGCATTGGACCACCTCGTCAATTTCTTTTTTATGAGTTAAATCGTGGCGATTGATGACTTCCATTGTATCTTTAGCGCTTTGTTGGGTGGCTTCAAGTTGATATCTGTAAGAAGCGAGCTCTACGTCCTGAGCTTTAATAATATCTTTATCATGGATAGCCTCGAGCTTTAGGCGACAATTTTATACTAACGCTCAATGGAAACTTCTGAAACTTTTTCGGCTAAGTGTATGAATGCATCGTGCTGAACATAGACATCATTAGCGCAAGCAATAACGCTTTGCTTGACATGTCCTGGAATCTGGTGAATCGTCGAAAGAAATTTTAAGCCATCGAAGCATATCTTTGAAAACGAGGCTTTAAGCTCAACAAGTCGGTCTGCTGCCGATGGATCAAAAACAGGAGTGAGAGGAGTCTGCTTGGAGACCGCGGGTGTTCTGTGGGGATCTCGAGATTGCATGGTACTTGATGAACCGGAGTGTTGATCCCGATGGGCCTCAGGCTGGGACCCCTTATGTGCAGTCTCTTTGCTGTGCTCCGGTTGAGAAGGAGGATCGTAAGGGTAGGAGGACTGATTATAAGTTTTTCTTTGGTAGGACGATTCTCGACGGTGGTAGTCTAGATCGCCGGAGTCGTCTCTATCTCGACGCTTGCCGAAACCCGACTCCTGTCCGGATTGGTGAAAAATTGTGAACCGCGAAGGTAGTCAAGTCCATGCATACGTCCCATGTCACCTACATAGAGTTTAAATAACGACGAGTTAGCAAAGAGTAGGGTGATGATAGAAAATTTAAGTGCAAGGTAAAGTGCATGTGTTTGTGTGTGTCCTAGTGTTTCCCCCCGACGGACCAGTTTCTTTACTAATAGGAGTTTTTTCCCCTGGTTTTGGGCTTGAGCGCTTGTATCACCTCTCGTAGGCAAATGAAGCTTAAGGGCCTCTGGATCGTCAAAACCATAGTTGAGCAGATCATCAGGTATGGTAAGGTTCGACAGACCTTTAAGAGAACTTTCCAAGTGCTGCGAGGAAGCTTCTTTCTCTACCGGAACAAGAGTAACTTTAGAAGTTCCGCCCATTGTTTTCTTCCCCAGCTTGTATGTCAGTTTCTTCTTCCCCTTCGAAGGGGAAGGCGTCGTTTCAATGTCATGAACTTCGACTATCAGGTCTCAAGATGGACTAACATTTTCACCCTGTGCTTCGGGCCTTTTGGTTTCTTTAATCTCCCCCTCCTCTAGTGTGTCAGGAGCGTTGCGTGCTGAAGACTCGGCTTGCTTTTTTCCTTTGCCTGAAGCAGGCCTGGTTATGGTAACACCTTGGGGGAGGCTTATTCGGTGACCTTCTGCCAGCAGCCCAAATTTCATGAGTGACTCATTTGAAATGAGGGATCCGATGTCCCAGTCTTCTACGGGGAGAGCTCGGATGGCTTCGACAGCTTCAGAATATCCGGGCCCCTCAAGACGTGGGTTGATACCTGTGAAAGTAGACGAAGTGTCAGGAAAGATGAAAATTTCACTAAATTCAAGTATTGATTCAGAAAAGGAACTTACTTCCTTCTACCCATCTCTTGGTAAAACCAGAAGGACAACGCGCGTAGAACCACTCTTGCTTGTACTGCGCAAATTTGCTCCATGCCCCAGTCAGGATTTGACATTTACTATGTGGCTCGAGGAATATAAAGGATGGGTTATCTGACCGTATCTTGAAGCGATAAATATAACGGATATCGTCCGGAGTCGGAATCCCGAAGAGGACACTCATGAAGAGAATGCAAGTGTAGTATATGAATGCGTGGCTGCTCGGATGCAGTTGCGATGGGACAATCTCGATATACTGCAGCACGTCTCGAAGAAAGGAGTTGAATGGCGGCACGCTGCCAACCCAGCACATGAATTTGTTACAGGCTGTATATCCGACTGGGGGCAAGTGAGGACAATCATGCCCCGGTGGAACTAGCACATCGTCGAGGGGGATTCCATGGACATAGCATATTCGACGGAGCATACTTCCGTTAATCCTTAAGGCTTGGTAATCGATTGGATCATCCAAGAAAATCATTGCCTCTAGAGCGTCGGTAGCCAGTCGACATATGCAGTCGCAGGGCTCGGTAAGTCTTGAGCAGGAGTAGCTGACGGATTTGAAGTTCCTACAACTTCTTATTGAGAGGATGGCCCGTGTCTATTCGAGATCGTAGCAGAGCTAGATTTCCTAGACATCTCTAATGATGATTGAATCTGACAAAACACCTGTTTGAACTATACTTGTAAAACAATCGACGTTAGACTTAACAACATAAATATTCCCCCAGTGTGGTTTGTGAACTAGTGCGATCATTCGAATGTAAGTGCCTAGAAATCAAAAGTCACGGGGTTGATGAAATAAGGTTAAACTTCAAACTATCATCTTCGAAGACCGTCATCTCTGACCGTCTACAAGAGCTTATCGTAAGATAGTTAATGGTTTGAACTCGACAACGACACTGCATATGAAAGGTTATTGACGATTAAGAAAGTGTTCAAGTTTACAGTTGTATAAGCACGAGAGTTATTAGTCCGGATTGTCCGATATGCTTAGTCGTGTAAGTCTGTCATTGTCCGTTATCATATATTCAAGCATGAGATGTGTTGAGTCAACTATGCATTAGGTTCGACTAGTGTTGTCGTTGTGTACAACTCTCTCACCTATCCTCTTTACCGTTCGGCATTCGGCTAGTCATGTCGAACCACAACCATGCCGAGCCGCCTCGCTCGGCACTTCACCCTCAACACCAACACTCTTCTACCTATCCACTTCATCGTTCGACATTCGTCTAGTCATGCTGAACCACCTCACACTGAACCGCTTCGCTCGGCATTTTGCCTAGCTCCTATTTTCTCCCAACACATCTTCCCTACCGCTCAGTATGGACAATTTGTCCAACGAGTTATGCCGAGCCACCTCATTCGACACTCTTCCCACCTTCCATTTTTCACTTGCACTCCCACTAACATCGTTCGGCATAAAAGGATCATGCCAAGCCATGATTGTGCTGAGCCACATCGCTCGTCACGCTGAACCTAACTACGACTTCACTCCAATGCTTCTTCTCCAACCTCGTTCGGCATGAGGAAGTCATGCCTAGCCACATCAACACGTCACCATCTTCCATCCTCCACTCCACCTAATCCTAAGGCAAACATTTTCTTCCATCTTCCTCTCCATTCTACACGACTCCACCTTCCTAATCTACACGACTCTCATCGTTCATGAGTTAGAGGAATGGCATGGATTCAAATCTTGTCTTAAATCCTTAATCAGAAAGAGTCAAGCGAGTAAAGGGTTAATACCTAGAATAGGGGGCAAAGTCTGACGGAATGCTCAAATTGGAAGTAGTGATCTACTCGGGCTAACTATTGAAGGAAATCGAGAAATAGCCAAGAAGACTCGAGGGTAAAGAAGTTGATTGAAGTGTTGGCAAAGGCTTGGAAAGAGGCAAGTTCATAAGTCCTGAAAAAGCAGAGGTAAAAGTAAAAGGGAGGGGAGGTAGAGATATTGCATTATATAGAAGGAAGAGAAGCCGAAGGGGCAACGATCGGTTGAACCGATCAAAGCACCTCCCTCGGTCGGCATTAATGCTGTTCGGCATTTGTACATCACTTGGCATCAGCTAAGCCGTTCAGCATTATATGTCGTTCAGCATTAGCATGTCGCTCGGCATACAATGCCTCGATCGACATTCAGGAGAAGACATTATCGAGAAAACAAAGCCAGGGCTCGAAGCAAAACACGAAGGACTCGTAATTCAAAGCACATCATGTTCACCCACATGATGCACTTTGGAGGGCAAGTGTTACTAGGTGGTTTCACCATGCAACAAGAGACTTGAGGTAGAAGGCTGGTTTGGCATAAAGGGCCGTTCGACACGGCTACGTCGTTTGACATTTTATATCATTTGGTAAAGAAGTCTCGAACGGCATCCAGCATCGCTCGACATCCAAGCGCCATTCGGCATCTAGCCTTGTTCGGCATGAACCTCGTTTGCAAGGTCGCTCGGCATAGCAAGGTCGCTCGGCATAGCAAGGCCGATCGGCATAGTAGAGTCGTTCGACATGAGCCTCGTTCGTCATGAGTCTCGCTCGGCATTCCAGCCTCGTTCAGCATTCCAGCCTCGCTCGGCATAAGTATGTCGTTCGGTATGAACCTCGTTCGACATTTCAAGGTCGCTCGGCGTAGTATGGTCGCTCGGCATAGCAAGGCCATTCGGCATAGCAGATTCGTTCGACATGAGCCTCGTTTGTCATGAGTCTCGCTCGGCATTCCAGCCTCGTTCGGCATTTTAGCCTCGTTCGACATTCCAGCCTCGTTTGGCATTCCAGCCTCATTCGGCACTCATGTCTTATTCAGCATTCCAGCCTCGCTCGGCACGTGGCCTCGCTTGGCATAAGTATGTCGTTTGGCATCTATTCTCGACCGGCTTTGGATCTCGTCCGCCTACACCCTTTACTCAACACATTGCCTCGTTCGGCTTGGAGATATGGCACGGCATTTCTCGATTGGCATTTATGGCTCGGCAAACAAAAGTCACTCACCACGGACCGAGGTATCTTGCTCCTAGGCCCATTAGGGAAGTCCAATCCATCTTCGTCTATAAATAGAAGGGCAGGGGCACAGTGAAAATGACCTTTTTTCGAGAACTCTAGGGAGACTCTACCGCTTTCAGGACTCACTTTATTTCATTTAGCATTTGTATTCAAGTCTTTATAGCACGGATTGTATCTGTATTCATTCTCTTGTGAAAGCAATAAAGATCGAAACTTAAAGTGGACGTAGGCAATTACGCCGAACCACTTTAAATTCGGTATTCTTGTTTTCTGCATTTAACTTAGTATACATTTCTCTGTTTTAATTTACTTTCTTCACTAATCTATCTACACAATCTTTCTAAAGGGTGTTAGTGACCAATTCTGGTGCTAACAGTTGTTTCATAAAACCCTTTACAAAACTGTTAACACGTTTGTAACTCCCTTATAAAACCATGGAAAAATCCTTTATAAAATTTCTTTATAAAAATCCTTTTATATATTCCATTATAGAATCTTATAAATTTTTTATAAATTCCTTACAAAACCTCTCACATTTTATAAATTAAAGTTATATAAAATCTATATTTATTATATTAAATTGAATTTTATATAAATCTCTTAAAACTATATTAATTATTTTATTAAATTAAATTTTAAACCATTAAAAATATATTTTAAAACTAAATAAAATTATAAGTAAAAATCTTAAATTCACTTTTTAAACCGTATATTAACTAATAATTTGAAACCTTTAAAACATATAAAATAAATTATTTTCCAAATATAAGTTTTAAATAAATCACTAAGTTAAATTTTAAAATCAAATTTATAAATCAAACATACTTTACTAATTAGAAAATAATTTAAAACCAAACAAAGGTGTCCGTATATAATTTTCTACCCTATGGTCAAGTGAATGGGTATGTATCATTTCAACCAAAAATAGTTAAATTTCCTGGGTACATATCATTTCAACTCGTATCCCAAATCAATACTTTCCAAATCAATAAAATTGCTCGGGTATGTATCATTTCAACGCTTAGCGATTTTCCTTAATCTATAAGATTATTTGGGTATGTATCATTTCAACCCATAGTGATAACAAGGATATAAACATCCAATCATCCAAAATGTCAACAAATAAACATTCATCATAATCATCATCCAAATCAACCAATAAACCACAATAGTTAACGGGTTATAACTATTTGGTATTTGACTAACAAATTAATTCCCATTCCAAATTTGATCTGTCAATTCAAATTTTCTGTTTTTTTAATTCATATCAACTTAAAAGTCAAATAAATTTAACAAACAATAGTCAATAGAATTTAATTTACTTCATGATGTCAATTCAACTAACATATAAATATTTTAGTCAATCATGAGCATATAAAACACTCAACTTTTATTTGAAACCTAATTTTTTTCAAGCTTCAAATAAATTTCAAACCAACTCCATGACGTAGCCTTCGTTGATACAATTCCAACGACTCTTATTTTGCCTGAATCAGACCTCGTACGGAGAAATTATGATTTAATTAGCATTTACGATTATAATCAACATAAATAATAATAATAATAATAATAATAATAATAATAATAATAATAAAAAGACAACGTATCTCACCCCCCTCACGTTCGCTCTTCCCAGCCGTGAAACCCATATGCACGCGACAAACATCAACGTGCACGCTCAACCATGCTCGATCGGATAAACATCAACGACCACCACCACATGCGTGCCTACCCCCTCTGCCACCGCCCCAAGTGCGGTGCCTTCCGCCGCCTCCGTTCGTCTAAAAAACCTAATGAAACACGCGACCTTTGAGCAAAGATCATGGCAAATCCATGACGTAATAGTGTGAATCGACTACTGGATGTGTAGAGCTCGTCGTGCTCTACACTTTTGCTTTTGGAATCGAACGATTTCGATGCATGGATTTTGAGAAATTGATTGAGGAAGATTCGGCCATTTTCGGCCATTGAAATTTTGAACGATAGCGGCTGATATTAGCTAGGGTTAGGGTTTTACTAAATGAATGTTTATAAGCTCCGGCCCAAAAGACGTGTGAAATTTTCAAACTCCAAACGAAGCGTGCCATCTGGCGTTCATAATGTTTTACCTCTACTCCAAACGTCATGGAACTAGTTTCGAGGCCTAATTCGATCGTATTTAGAAGATAGCCTTTCAAAATCAATTATTTTAATTTAAAGTTCTAAAAATAATTTCTACGCGTTTCAAGCTCACACGGCCGAAAGATAAGCCCAATCGCTGCGAAACTTGAAATTCTACAATAATTCACTATTATGGATCCAATAAAACCAGTCTTGCAGAAATCCGAGAGAGCGGCCAAAATGGCTATTTTTACTCGTAAATTTTAATATAAAATTTCTAATTTCTAATTATTCACTTTTAAATCCAATTTTAAATGTTAACGATATTCATTCTTGTTTAAATAAACTTTAAATCAATTTCCAATATCATTTTCATTCACATTAAGTTCAAGATTCAATTATTTAAATAATTCCAACATTAAATTTAACAATTTAAATGTCCAATAAATTACATTAATAGATCATAAAAATTCAAATGAATTTTAGTTATCAACAAATATTTGGTTTCATCTAAATAATTCAACATTTATTTTCAATTCAAATTATTGATTATAAACACATTATATACATAAAATTTCATTTCAGTATTTATTGTTGCCAAAATCATCAAAATTTGATAATTTCAAAATTTACTATATCCAATAAACTATAATAATAAATCATTAAATTTTATTTTTAGCCATTTTTATCTAATAATTACATTAAATTAATAATTTAAAATTGTTAAAATTACGGGTCGTTACACTCTCTCCCACTCAAAACTTTTCATCCTCGAAAATGGGTTAAATACGGAATTTAACATTAGATATATTTTATTCAAAATAATCCTTATAAACATTTAGATCTTATTTACAAACCTTTTACTATGCTTATGTTACGCCATTCCGATATCAATTTATGGAAATTACAAATTACTTATAAAAACAAGTTATAAAACTTTTTAAAACCTCAATATTTTCTAACACTCAGATTTACGAAATTTTTTGGCAAAGTCTCCTTTGCACAGATCCAGCTGAAATTTTTTACAATAAAATATATAACAAAAATATATTCCAAATATATCAAATATACATCTCATCTCAATAATGAGGCATCCCGTAGGAAAAAAATATAAAAACGCGGTATGTATTCCGAGAAACATACCATATTATTATTAATACAAGCGACTTCACTCATAATAAGCAAGCAAAAGCATATAAAATCCACGTATACGTCCAACGGCCTTCGTATGTACCTATCTCAACTCAATTTAGAATATTAGTAACTTATAAAGATAAAGAAAGAATATATAAGTTAATAGAAACATATAACATGAATTTTAAATCTAAACCATAATATCATCGCTAATATACAACAAACAACAATCATATGCAAACAAATAATTAAAACAATGGTCCACAACCAAACAAACCATTTTACAATTAATATTCATCCAGTTAATTCATAAATATATGGATTTATATTATCTAATGTCAATAATTAAGTTATACACTTTATTTCTCATTAACGTTCAAATTTTTATTAGCATTTAATCGGTTTTGCTTCAAATTTATTAACATTTAATTCATTTACTTTCAATTTATTCATATCTAATTCATTTAAATTCTAATTATTCAAATTCTAGTTTGTTCATTTCAATTGTTTCATTTTGTGTTTATCAGCTTCTCATATCAATTCGTTTTATAATCATTTCATTTAACCTTGTTTAAGTTAACCTTTAATTCATAATCACTTAGTATATTTTATTTAATACTAATATCATTTATAAACCATTTCATAAAACGATTTAAATTTATTATAAACATTTTATAAAATGCAACTCATGTTTATTATTATTTTCTTCACAACCTAAGTTCAATATTAACTCTTTGATTCGCTTATTTGTTTATTACATTTACTCATATCATTAACTTAAGTAAATTTTATTGTATAACTCAAATTCATATTAATAAATTTCCTTTTTACCATAATCAATTTATTCAACTTCTCCTAAATTAACTTCAATGTATAATTTATTCCGTTAACTTATTTCATATTCAATTAGTTACCATACAATTTTATTGAAACTCATTCTATTTTCATTTAATTTGTTTACATCTAATTCAAATTAAATTCAATTACTCATATTAATTTTACTTACACTCATTTATTTTATTCAATTTCTTTCACAATTCAAATTGCATTTTATTTTATAATTCAAGCTGCATTTATTCTATTAATTCATTTTATAGCTTAAGTGGAATTAATTCACTTTACTAATTCATCTAGTTTCATTCAAATCCAATTCAATTCATTTAATCTTTATCAAGTTAAATTTTATTTCATTTCATCCATTACTCAATTTATTTAACCTTATTCAAGTTAAAAAATTCTTGTCATTCATATTCATCAATTTAAAAAAATTAGCTTAATATTACTCAAATCTATAAGTTATACAAATTTATTCACATAAAAAATTTCGTTTCATTATTTTGTCTAATTCATTTCAAAACAATTCACTTTTATTTAAGCTTTCTTGAGTTATACTTCATTTTATTTACTTTATTTCACTAACTCCATTTATTTAACATTTCTTAAGTTAATTCTTTTGTCTCATATCCCAATTTGATTCTTCTTTCATATATTATAATATAAACTTAATTTTCTTTCATATCATTTCAATTTATAAGGTCAAAACTATTTTCATATATTTATCAAATCATACTTGTAAATTTTTAACAATCAAACTTGTTTTAACCGGAAATATATTTCTTTTGGTTGCAGCTCTCACTCAGAAATTCGAAAATGAATACCGACGATGTTGCAGTCATCCCCAGAATTATTCTCGAGTGACTAAAGCGAGTTCAATGCTTTTACTTCTTTCAAAAATCCTTTTCAAAATATATTCCTTGTCAAAACACTTTCAAATAATGTTATTATTAACTTTGAAGGCTTTGAAAACAATTTTGAAAGCAATAGGTTTTAAATTCAAAATTTCTTGACTTTTAAATCTTTTCTGTTTATAAGCCATATTATAAATATACTTATATAATTTCATTTCCTTATTATGAAAATATTTCATTAATTTACATTTTTTTCATTTTAACCAATTCTTAATTTAGTTAATTTTAATTCAATTTAATTATCAAACACTTCGTGAAATGGAGTTCACAAACAATTCGTTTTAAATTTAATTCAACCAATAATCGATGATAATTAAATATTATCATCTCCTAACAACTAACATCCATTAAAATTTATTATTTTATATATATAAAATATAATTTAGGTAAAATTATTTCATTTACCTTATTTTAAAACAATATTATGTCGACTTGCCTTGTTTAAGTGTTTGGAAACACTTATAGATAAATAGCGTCCCACACACCAACCAGAATTCATAACAACTCAACGGATAAGTAAACACAATATAAAACATTTCTGTAACACTAACAAGTACGCATTCTCATAGACACACAAACTCATTCTAGGGTATTACTACCCTATCTCTAATAAGTCAAACCTTGCAGAGCTAAGGTTATCGCTAAACCAAAGCTATGATACCAACTATGACGACCCACCTTTTTGCACAGTTTAAATAAACAATAAACCACACATGTTTAACTTAAACCATTCAAAAAGGAGGATTGTC
The DNA here is from genome assembly GCA_030765085.1 of Allium cepa. Taxonomy (NCBI): domain Eukaryota; kingdom Viridiplantae; phylum Streptophyta; class Magnoliopsida; order Asparagales; family Amaryllidaceae; genus Allium; species Allium cepa. Next base: position 440,740,129 of record CM060943.1, read on the forward strand.
AATGGGGTAAATAAGAAAATAAAAGAAAAGAAGGAAAAAAACACAGAATCTTATAGCGGAATGAAAAAAATATAATAATCAAATAAACAATTCATGAAGCTGTTTTATAATATACATTTGCTTATACAATTTTTACAACAATCAGAGTACAAAAAATATCATATCAATAATGATGCAGCGGAAAATTATTAATAATATAATATATAACAAACTCCGTCTTCTTCCTCCAGAAATAAGGTCATCAACACTAAAATGCTCAGGCTAACCCAAGCGTAATAAAAAGACAAAGCACTCAAGTCAAAACTAAAAGATCTTATGTAAGTTAAATCAACAGCAAATAAACATGAGTGTAATGGCTTCAGATATGTTTACGAGATTTTACATCTCCTATCTAGTGTATAACGTGTGTGCAGTAACTTAAGAGGCGTTTCGTAATTTTTCATCTCCTAAAGATCCGTTAAACCGTCCATATTAGTAATATACGCTATATCTGTAGTGTCTATCAGTAAAGTATAATATTGAAAATAGTGTTAAGGCGTTATCTATATCCCCTTTAACATATTTATATAAGTGCGGTAGTTTGTACAGTATTGTAAACTCCACCATAAACTGGTGGGCTATTAAGGAGCACTCCAAAGGTATGACATAGACCAAAATCGCAGTGGGATTGATAAGGCATATGACAGTGCACATGAGATTATACCCACGGTAGGATTCTACTGGATTGCGCAACTAGGCTGGTGGTAACGCATAGAGCCTAGTTTCGCATAGCCGCAGCTATCGCCCACCTCGAACAATACTCCCATAATCAAATCAAAGTGGCCACCAATCAATCACAAAGTAACAGATATGGTATCGACGAAGCATGTTCGATAGGAGGAGCAACCTCACCTGTCCTGGTTATGGCTCCTAATTTTAGTCATATCAAGCTGACCCGAAGGTCAGGGATGCATTCTTACCTCATACCAGTAGCATTCGCCAAACCATCCTACTTCATTCTGGATTTTCTACCACATGCACAGTTGCCAAAGTGGTTTTAGAATTGGCAGAGAGTATGACAATATCCGACCCGGGTCTCTTTAACAAAGAAATGCTTACTTCACATTGTGGACATTTTATAAAATATTTTTAATAACAGATCCAAAAAACAGTTTATACCTTCATATCAAGATATCCATATACGTCTTCCAAAGGTATAAATATATTCATAAATATCGAGGAAGATTTTCTTTCAATCAATTTTGAAATTAATTTATAAATCTCTCTTAAACCATTTATAAACTATTTATATGCTTTAGAACCATTTATAACGCTATTTATAAATTCCAAAATAGTTTACAACTCTTTCCCTTTTCATAAACTTCTATGCAAATTCCTATTTGTATGAGTTCTTTTATAAAACCCTTTATAAAATCCTTTTAAAACCTTTATAACTCCCTTATAAAACTATATAAAAAATCCTTTATAAAAATCCTTTTATAAAATCCATTATAAAATCTTTTATAAATCTTTTATAAATTCCTTACAAAACCTCTTACATTTTTATAAATTAAAGTTAAATAAAATCTATATTTATTATATTAAATTGAACTTAAATAAATCTCCTAAAACTATATTAAACATTTTATTAAATTTAATTTATCAATCTCTTAAACTACATTAAATATTCTATTAAATGAAATTTTAAACCATTAAAAATATATTTTAAAACTAAATAAAATTTATAAGTAAAAATCTTAAGTTTACTTTCTAAACCATATATTAACTTATAATTTGAAACCTTTAAAACATATAATATAACTTAAATTTTAAAATCAAATATATATGTCAAACATACTTTGCTATTTAGAAAATAATTTTAAACCGACCAACGGTGTCCGCATATAATTTTCTACCCTATGGTCAAGCGATAGTATATGTATCATTTCAATCCAAACTACTTAAATTTCATGGGTATATATCATTTTAACTCGGATCCCGAATCAATACTTTCCAAATCAATAAAATTGCTCGAGTATGTATCATTTCAACCCATAATGATTTTCCTAATCTATTAGATCATTTGGGTACGTAATTTCAACCCATAGTGGTAAAAGGTATATAAACATCCAATCATCCAAAACGTCAACAAATAAACATCCATCACAATCATCATCCAAACCAGCAGATACATCATAATAATTAACTGGTTATCATTATTGGGTATTAAACTAACAAATTAATTCCCATTTCAAATTTGAGTTGTCAATTAAAATTTCTTATCATTTTAATTCATATCAATTTGAAAGTCTGTTAAATTTACCAAAAAACGGCTAATAAAATTTAAATTATTTCATGATCTCAATTTAACTGACATAAAAATATTGGAGTCAATCGTGAGTGTATAAAACACTCACCTTTTATTTGAGAATAAAAATTTTCCAACTTCAAATAAATTTCAAACAAACTCCATGACATAGTCTTCGTCGATATGATTACAACGCCTCTTGTTTCCCCCAAATCAGACCTCGTACAGATAAGTTATGATTTAATTAGCATTTACGATGATAATCAACATAAATAATACTAATAATAATAATAAGACAACGTATCTCACCTCCTCCACGTTTTCTCTTCCCAGCCGTGAAACCCATACGCACTCGACGAACATCAATGTGCATACTCAACCATGCTCAACCGGAGACCCATCAACGACCATCACCACGTGCGCGCCTGCCTCCTCTGCCACCGCCCCAAGCGCGTTGCCTTCCGCTGCTTTTGTTCGTCCAAAAAACCCAATAAAATGCGGGACCTTTAAGCAAAGATCATGGCGAAACCATGACATAATAGCACGAATCAACCATTGGATGTGTATAGCTCGTCGTGCTCTACACTTTTGCTTTTGGAATCAAATGATTTCAATGCATGGATTATGAGAAATTGATGGAGGAAGACTTGGCCATTTTCGACCATTGAAATGTTTGAACGATAATGGCTGATATTAGCTAGGGTTAGGGTTTGACTAAATGAACGTGGCCTAATATAAGCTGCGATCCAAGACATGTGAAATTTTCAAACTCCAGACGGAGCATGTCTCCTGGCGTTCATAATGTTTTACCCCCATTTCAAACACAATGGAACTAGTTTCGAGGACTAATTTGATCGTATTCAGAAGATAGCTTTTCAAAATCAATTATTTTAAATTAAAGTTCTAAAAATAATTTCTATGCGTTCCAAGTCGCACGACCAAATGATAAGTCCGATTGCCACGAAACTTGAATTTCTACAATAATTCACTATTACGAATCCAATGAAACTTGTTTCATCGAAATCCGAAACAGTGGCCAAAATGGCTATTTTTACTCGTAAATTTTAATATAAAATTTCAAATTTCTAATTATTCACTTTTAAATCCAATTTTAAATGTTAAGAAACTTCATTCTTGTTTAAATAAAATTTAAATCAATTTTCAATATCAATTTCGTTCACATTAAATTCAAGATTCAATTATTCAAATAATCCCAATATTAAATTTAAACAATTTAATTGTCCGATAAATTATATTAATAGATCATAGAATTTCAAATGAATTTTAGTCATCAACAAATATTTGGTTTCATCCAAATAATTCAAAATTTATTATTCAAATTTTACTATTGTTTATAAAAACATTAAATACATAGAATTTCATTTCAATATTTATTGTTGCCAAAATCATCGAAATTTTGATTATTTCAAAATTTATTATATCCAATAAACTACAATAATAAATCATTAAATTTTACTTCTAACCATTTTTATCCGATAATCACATTAAATTAATATTTTAAAATAGTTAAAAATACGAGTCGTTACATACTTGCATACTCCTTAGTTATTGAGCAAACTTAAGCTAGGGATATTATGTGCAGTATTATTAATATATTGAATAAAGGAGGTAAGATAACTATATGTATTTGTTAAGAAAACTCCAGGTACATATACCATACTTAGGCTATCGCAATATGGTAGGTACGAGTGTATAATTTTGTTTCGATATGTTAAGCAGACTAAAAGTTGAAGCAAAATCTGACGAGGTACCAAAGGGTTAGGAGTTGTTTGTGATATAACCGATAAGGAAGTATCCATCATTTGTGAGGCAATGATTTGTTAAGTAGACTCAACATCAGAATCTCAAGACAAACGAGTTAACACCCACTAGTCAAGTCGAGGACTTTTATGTTTCATTTGGGGTTTGGTGAAAAATAAAAGACTTGTGGGAGCCTTTATTAAAAAATGAATTGATAACATTTAACTTTTCTAATATTTAAAAAACATATGCTATATAATGTTATAGTAATTTACAATGATAAATTTTTGCATTTAATACGATTGATAAAAGGTTTATCAATTAAGATATACAAATGATTTGAATCAAAGATTGATAAATAGAAATATAACATATACTTACTATTAAATGCCTATTGCATGTGAACGTTTTCTAAACCTATGCAAACGCCAAATTTTACACCTGCTTATTACGTTCGTAATTTGGTTGCTTACGTATTTATTTGGTTGAGGCTGTGTGTTGCATTCAATGAGTTTTGAACTCCAAAAGAAATACAGGACTATGGATATTTGATCCATATTTTATCACATATAAGTGTTCTATGGTAAACGGTCAAAGTTTGTAATAAATGTTATTTCGATGAAGTTAGTTCATTCGAAATAAGCCTTCATTCGAAATAAGCCAATAAGCAGTACTGTGGGATCGATTATTCAGTTTGGTTCATTACTATAAAGATCATATTGTGTAAAATGTAACTCAATACCAAAACTACAATATAAATCTAGGACCACGATTACTGAAATGTCAGCTTGATCAATTTACGTAAAGCGCAACATATATAAGTCCTTAAATATTGAGGATAATCGAATGTGCTTTTATAAAGAATTCAATATGATATCATAGTAAGGGCTTTTTGATTGGTGAGACCATTTAGAAAGGAAAACGAATGTACAAGGGTAATGTTATTTAAGGTACAGTTGGGATGAAGAAAGTGAATAGTCGCTTTGCTTCATAAAGAAACATCAGAAACGATAATTGTAATAATAATAATAATTGATACTTAATATTGGAACAAGAAATATGATTTCTATTCCCAAAAGTATTTTCATACAGAAAACTGTTTTCAATGAGATTTATTTCTTTGATTTCAAGAAATTCGATCAAAGAACTCTAAGATGTAAACTAGTTGCAGTATATATGAAATAAATGATTTATATTAAGTGAATGATGGACTTCAGAATTCAATACGCTATTATAGTAATGGTGGAGATAGAGGGAGCATGCCATATAATGCTTATTGATTGCATTAAGTAATGAAAAATGTTTTCATAAAATAAATTAAACGTTATCTATGAAATAAAGAAAACGTTATGTATGAAATAATGACTGGTGCGACTAAAAAACAAACATAGTTAAATTTCAATTTGAATATTATTAATATTCATAAAGAAATATAACTACAATATGGTATTTTTTTCATAACAAAAGTGATGCATTAGAAAATACAGTAGCATCTAAAATTATTTACAATTATTTTGTAATTATAGACTAATCCGTAGTTTTGAGAAATAGTTTTATTGTATGATTATGAGTTAAACGATACCAGTTAATTATATCTCAAACAATAAAGGGTTATGCACCCATTTAATGGGAGCATCATAAGAGTTGATGAACTCTTCGGATTGATACATATAGGTGTATGCAATCATAAATCTATTGATACTAAAACAGTTCCACGTACTTCATAATATCCACCGATGAGTTATCACAGATATGGAACATGTATACTTGATATGCATGTATAAGTCTGTAGTAAGGCCATAAAATATAAAGCAAAAGTAAAAGATGTAACATGTGACAGAAATGATTCGAATGGATGAGTATATTGGAAATGTTGCATGCGAACATACCTAAAAATGTATAAATATTTAATCTTCAAAGTCACTCCTCCATATGATACATAATGAAGTATCGATAAGGAGTAATCAAACTTTGTTGAATAACGTACGATTAATTATAAGTGAAGTTGAGTTAATTTCTTTCTTCAAGGTTATGTAGTGAAGAGTAGTACACAAGGTCAATATTATTTCATCCAAATAATAGTTTACAAAATCATATAAGATAAGGGTTTATAAGAAACCCCAACATATCCTAGGCTAAAGGCAGGTTGTGCGAGTCAAAAGTTTGCACATAATAATTATTAGTGAGGGATCTAATATGAATCTCCCCAAAATGAGTTTGGGAAGGACTATTATTGGATAATATATTTATGTTTTGAATGTAAATATTGAAAAATAAAACTAAATCAGTTTTAAATAAAATGCAATTCATAAAGAGTTTATGAATACATGTTCCATTGTATTAAGAATTGTTGTTTCAAGAAATACAAACTTAATAGTGAAGGAATTTCTTTGAGAAATTATTAGTAGTAAAATAGAATTGGATATGATTAAACGATAGAACTGATTACATGAGGTGAAATGAAATTAACTAACCGAAATGAAGATATCACATTAGAGTGTCTAAAGAGTATTCTCGCATACTGAAGAGAAACAACGAGTTTCCTATCAATGTCGAAAGTATATAATCCTCAATGATTTAATTAAACCATTAAGAGCATTGACTCTATAATATGGTTTGATGCGAAAATTCAAAAATGAATTCCAAATAAGCTATGAAAATTTTATTTTGGTAGTCGTACCCAAAAGGGATACGATCCATCAGCCACGAATGTGCCTAGGAGAGAAAGACTGATGCAGTTGGAATATAATGAGCGACATAAATAAGAATAACATCACAAATTTCAATTGTTGATGTGACGACCCGTAAATCCATACCATTTGAATCGACAATAAACCACACATGTCCGACCCAAAAAGCACAGACTGACGAAAAGTCAAGAGAAAGAAGAGAAGAGAGAAGAAGAGAAGAGAAGAAAGAACCAAATAGAACAATATAGAATCTCACCTCGCAGCTGAATAAAATATAATATCATATCAATGATCTTTACAAAACAGAAACTGTATATACATACATCAATCAAAGTTCAACAATAAATCACTAATCATCAGCCTGGAAAATTATAATAACCCGTCCTTATAATTGCCGATAATATAAATAACAAAGCAACGGATAATCAAAACTGATACGTGTATACGAAAATGAAGATCTCCAGCTCTCCTGCTGAAGCTCCAAAAGCACCAATCTGAACCTATAAATATACTCGGTCTGACCCGAGCATTGAAAGGGAAGAATGCCCGTATCAGTTTGGTAAACTAGTGTGAGAAACACACTCAACTGAATTTATTAAATTATCAAACTTTTCCTGTTCAAAACAAAAGTATCTCGTAAGACACGTCCATACATAAACACGGACATGTTTTTACCTTACGGTACCTAAATCCTTTCATATCAAGTCCTCCTATATTATAATAGTGTCTATTGCACAAATAATACTAATCATAACCGAAATTGTTACATTGATTAAATTCCAGCATGTAGCCCAAACAATCAAAATGGCACGCACGTAGTGGAGTTTGGATTTCCATACAAATGACCAGGTGAAGGACTACCTTTCGATGGGTACACCTCTAGATGGATGTCCTGAGGCACAGAACATCTGCCCTCTACCAACACAAGACCAACCTACCTTTATAACTAGGTAGTGCCGAATATGTCATCCTTCGGTCGTTACCGACCTTTTCTGAGGGCCCTCACAGCATACAAACCGCAATAATTTACATCTTGAACTTAAAAGAATTTCGTTCTCGAAATTGCCAAGTAAGAAAAAGTCACAGAATCCATTAACTTTTCAAAACAAATCGTTCAAACTATCAACATTATTTAAACATTTTAACTTTTCCAAAATCATTTAGTTAAACTTCTTACAAAACTTTTCTAAGTTTCAAATCCATACTTAATTATCTTTTCAAAACCAACTAATATCGTTTTACTTTTAACTCAATATCAAAATTGTAGTTATCAAAAATTTTCTAACGCCTTAATTTTTCAGAAAATTTTGCCATAGCCTCCTTTGCGCGGTTCGATCATAATAGGATCACAACATACATACATACATACATACATATATATATATATATCACAAATATACATCTCATCTTCGAGGATGAGGCATCCCGTAGGGAAAAAAGTATAAAAGTACGATATGTAATCCGAGATATGTACCTTATATATTATTAGCGAGCATATACAGCTAATATAGCACGAAAGCGAGCTCCAAATATGAAGCATACGCCGTCCGCACCTACTAAATATTCAACAACAAACGAGAAACATGTGTATATGAAGTAATATCAACAAACAACATATACCAATACAACAACTATATATGCCAATATAGCAAATGCAATCAATAGCAACAAACTCAACCATCAAACCATCTATCATCCAAACTAACATCCAACAAACCGATATCAATCCAATCAATTCATAACCAAATCAATATAAATTCATCTCCTATTAATATTCATTAAATTGGTTTTCAATTTAATCACACTTGATTCTTTAACATTGGATTTTACTAACATTCATTTATTCATATTCAATTAGTTTGCATTCACTAATTACATTCAAGTTGGTTCACTTCCAATTTAAATCAAATTCAATTCTATTTAAATTTACTTACTTCCAAATTTGAATTCAATTCTTAGCTTTCAATTTCATTTATTCAATTTCATGTGAATTTCTATACAATCAACTAACATCCATCTAACAACCAACGCACATCCAACATAACAAATTTTATTTAATTTACATTCAACATTTATATTTACTTCATTACATTCAATTTGGTTTAACACTTTTAATTTCCAATCGGTTGATATTCAATTAAGATTGAGTTCTAGTATTCGCTATATTCACATTTTTGTACAACACTTCTAATGTTAATTCATTTTACCACTAAAGTTGAATTTCATTATATAACTCGAATTCATATTTATCAGTTCACGTTATTAATTCATTGGGATATCAAATTCAACTTCATTCAACATCACTTAAGTTATGTTTCATTTCATTTTCACTTGCACTTACTAAACTTAAATTTCAACTACAAATCCAATTCAATTTATTTAACCTTCCTTTAGTTAAATTTTAAATCATATATTTTATTATTCTAACTCAAATTTATTTCAACTTTACTACAATTAATTTTTTTATTTCATATTATAAGTCCAAATTCACTTAACTTATATTTATCAATTACAACTTGTATTTTCAATTCAAATTCGTTTATCACAACAAAAATTAAACTTCAATTTTCAATTTACTAATGGTAGCAAATCCATCACACAGAAACTCAAAAATGATACTGATGATGCTGCAGTCATCACCCTTATTATTTCCCAGCAATAGTATATTCTTTTAAAAATCCTTTTTATATTTATAAATCACATTTACAAATCTTTACTTACATAATTTTACTATTTTACTTCACTTATATTAGATCCAAATACAAATTTAATTATCTTATTTAGATTTTGTAATAATATAACCTCTTCAACTTTTGAAAAACAACTTTCAAAATAAACGGAATTCAAAATTGTCAAACTCTTAGTTTAAATTGATTTTTATTTATAAATCATATTTATAAATATATTCATTTAGTTTCATTTCTTGTATATAAGATTATTTCACCATTGTAAATCATTTTAATTATAATTCCATACTTATAATTTTCTTGCTTATATTTTTTTTACAATTGTTGTTTTTATTTAGATTATTCAAACAGCTTTTATTAACTTATATATGTTTACATTTTCAACAACCAAACAATTCATTTATATGCACTTTAGTAATTTCTGAAAAATTGCTTCCTTTATATATAAATTATAATTGAGGTAAAATTATTTCATTTACCCAATTTAAAAATAATACTATGTCGACTTACCTCGTTTAAGTGTTTAGAAATCCATATCGATAATATGGCGTCCCACATACCGACCAGAATTCACAAACAACTCAACGAATAAGTAAACACAATATAAAACACATTTATATATCTAACAGATACGCGCTCATAAATATAATACACTCAAACTCAATCTAGGGTGCTACTGTCCCTATCTATACTAAGTACACATCAAAGCCTAGGAATATACATAATATAAGCTCTGATACCAAATGTGACGGCTCGCAAATCCATACCCTTTGAATCGACAATAAACCACACATGTCCGATCCATAAAGCACAGACTGACGGAAAGTTAAGAGAAAGAAAAGAAGAGAGAAGAAGAGAAGAAAGAGAGAAGAAAGAACAAAACAGAACAACACAGAATCTCACATCGCAACGGAATAACATATAATATCATATCAATGATCTTTACAAAACAAAAACTGTATATACATACATCAATTAGACTTCAACAATCAATCACTAAACATTAGCCTGGACAGTTTAATAACCTGTGTTATAATTGTCGATAAAAAAACAACAAAGCAGCGGATAATCAAAACTTATACGTATATACGAAAATGAAGATCTCCAGCTCTCCTACTGAAGCTCCAAAAGCACCAATCTAAACCTATAAATATACTCGGTCTGACCCAAGCCTTGAAAGGGAAAAATGCCTGGATCAGTCTGGTAAACCAACGTGAGAAACACACTCAACTGAATTTATTAAATTACCAAACTTTTCCTTTTCAAAACAAAGGTATTACAAGACACACCCACACATAAACACGGACATGTTTTTACCTTACGATAACTAAACCCTTTCATATCAAATCCTCTTATATATTATAATAGTGTCTATTGCACAAATAATATCTCTACTACTAATAAAGAAAATTGGTTGAACTAATTTACTTTGTGCCTTTTTGAAATTCCAAAAATGTCCTTGCTTTCCGTTTACATATTTTGCACTCAAACAAAATATCAACGTATATAATAATACAAACAGCCTGCGTACGAAGCATGGGCCCATGCTATTATTCATAGCCGAAATTGTTACATTGATTAAATTCCAGCATATAGCCCAAAATGGGTAATACAATCAAAATGACAGGCACATAGTGGAGTTTGGATTTCCATACAAATGACCAGGTGAAGGGACTACCTTCCGATAGGTATACCTCTAGATGGATGTCCCGAGGCATAGAATATCTCCCCTCTACCAACACAAGACTGACCTACCTCTATAACTAGGTAGTATCGAATATGTCATCCTCCGGTCGTTACCGATCTTTTTCGAGGGCCCTCAAAGCATACAAACCACAATAATTTATCCTGAACGTCATAGCGGAAAGAAATATATCTAGAAGAGGATGATCATATCCTACTTGGGAGCGACCCACTTAGCCTTGCCGCATCTAACCCTGTTTCGGTCATTTCTGGTGATGAGGCCTAAGGTAACGGTTACCTTTCACGTATCACATATCACATCACTTTGAATGCACACGGCCATTTCCATTGACTACTAATTGCCTTCCACAAAAATACAACCCTTGAGCTCATATATCTCAAGGAGCGTATTAAGGTAAGAGAAGTTGCCTTCTCCGCCACCACTGATGTACGTTTGTAAAAACAATGTACGTAATCTTAGAAATGCAATATCAGACATACATCCATGTAAGTTGTCTAGGAACAGGACAAACCGAAGGTACTTTCCTACAACATCCTGTTGGAAAATCCCAAGGGTTAGTAGCGAATAGTCCTTGCATTAAATATTTCATAACGAAGAGACTACTGCTACTGGATGTATATTGGTATTTTAACCCTAAACGATCAACAAGCAGTCCTCCACTATGAAAATCCTAAATATCAATATCATCACAACCAACCTGCAAAATCGTCGCATAAATGTTGGTCCGAAGTGGTTTTCAGAACCGATCCTGGTCTCTTTGTACCAACAACGCAAAAGCGTTTCTCAACCTCACACAGAAACTAAGTCTCATAGACTTATTACGTTTCCAACTTTCAACTTGATATCCTTCGACCAAGAAGGAAGCTCGATAGATTAGAGTAACACTTCGCACTATACGAATCGACATCTTCAACACAAATGATAATCAAGCCTACACAGATGGCTACGTACTAAATGTACGACTAAATAGTTCTCACATCAAGTCGAGGAACTAAAATGGCCAAATTTGATTGTTGGTTATTTAACTATCAAAGCAAACAAACAAATATTTAGCACTATAAACAATCACTAGGTCCTTTTAATTAGTCTTTTATTAATTAAGTCACTTGCCAAATATTCACTTCAAATTATCTTTAAAAAGATATATTCTCAAAACCATTTCAACTTTTATATAGGGAAAACATTTCCATATACTTATATAATAATAAGTGATTCACAATTCTCTTTATTTTCAACACTTATAAAATATTACATATACTTAAATCTCGATTAAGTATATATTTTATTCTGTAAGGTAAACATTCTCTTAAACATATTTATTTGAGTCAAAACGAATGTTACGTAAAACATCGTTACGACAACCCAAAGCACTAGTATATGGATTCGATAACTAGATAGATATACAAATCCCATGTATTATACAAACATTTCCTTTCGAAAATCATTTACTATAACAACAGTGTTATAGTCCATCATTTCCTTATTTCTCGAAATCGTCTATTTCAACAATGAATGTTGAAATCTATGCATTCAGTACTTACACATTTTAAAAACATTTTCAATTCATTTACTCCATTTAAAAGATCACTTTCCCAAAACATTTATTTTTACTTAAATTATTATTCACAGTCCAAAATCGTGAATATAATTCATTTACCAATCCAATATTTCAACATATTTCGTGCATTTAATTTCTAACCAAATTCATTACTATTGCACTTTTAATTAAAGGATTATCGATCATCTAAAATCGTGGATGAAATTCCTTTAACAAACTTCTATATTAGTTTATCAATTTAAATTGATTTCACATTTATAAAACAATGTTTATAAATCACATTTATATTTTATAAAAGTTCAATTTATAAATTCCCTTGATTTACTAATTCTATACATACATACATATATATATATATATATATACATATATACATAAAACTCATTTACATGCTAAAATCCAAATTATAAGTTAATTCACTTATAATTCTCTTATTTACAAATTCATTCATTTTATAACTTCACAAATTCACAAATCTTATTTACTTGTAAAATCCATTTACAACCTCATTTTAACGCTTTCAAAACTCCTTTATAATTCCATTATTTTTATTTATAAAATATCAATTTTATAAATCTCCTATATAAACCATTTATAATAAATCAAAAAATCTCAATTTATACTATTTCACAAATTAGTTAACTCCACATTTCAAAAATCACATTCTGATTATATTTCACAAAAAATCATAATTTTAAAAACATCAAAATTATAACATTTATGTACTTAAAATAAATCCATTCCTTAACAATTCAAAAATTAATAGAACGTGTATTTTCAAAATCACTTTGAAATCCTTTTCAATTTGAAATCATCATTTTAACATTTTTAAAATTCCAAAATATGGCCCAATGCTGCAATAGCACTAAATAAGACGATTGACATCAATCACAACATCCAAACATCTATATCATATGATAATAACATATATAACAATATCTATAAATAAAACCAATACTGGTGAGGAATCTAGTTGGATCCATCGAATCTGTCACCTGCAACAAATATACATATTAGAAAATATGTACAATGTCCGCTTCGAGGTAGACGCACGTATAGAAGGTCATCCGCTCATACACAGGAACGTATAGGGTCTCATCTGCTCCAATAGGCAGGAATATATCCAAATACCAATCAATATATAGATAATACATCGTATATCATCCAAACAATCATCAATCATCCTAAATAATATTTATTCTCACTTATATAAAAATATCAGTGAGGCAGAAAGAGTGAGTTATACTCACTTTGATTCCAATAGCATTTGCAGTGTTTTATTTTGAATAAAATTAAATAAGCATTTAATTTTATCCAAAATTTTCACTTACTCCAATCAACTCCAAACTAGCTCTAGAATATAGTGTAGGATCTAGATTAACCCTAGAAGGGGGGGGGGTGAATAGGGTTATAGCAAATTTTCTCGAATTAAACACAAAAACAAACTGCAGAGAAGTAAATATGCTGAAAAGTAAATCACACACAAAATTTACCCAGCTTCGGCAACCCCTGGCTACTACTGCATTCCCAGATTTCTATTAGAATTAAACAGTCTCCCGCTTACAAACACTCTAACAGACTCGCACACCCTGCTACCGCCTATAGAGTTTTGCAAACTCGCACACCCTGCTCACTGAACTAATTCTAACTAGACAATCTGACACAACCTAAAACCTAGGTGGTGATTTACCAAGATTTGATTCAAAAAGTACATACTTCAAAAATAATACTAAGAGCAAAAATAAATAAAAACTTGAGTACTAATCTTTGCCCTTAAACAAAGAAACCCTAATTAAAAAATTAAAAGGCTCTTAATAATGTAAAGCCGGCCCCTTTTATTATTTAACCCGATCCTTTTTTTTTCTTTGTGAAGAATGGCGACCGTTACTTTCTTTTTTCAATCTGAATTAGGGCTTCGGTGGTCTTTGATGATGCCGATCGAATTTGTTGCTCTTTGCTTCTCTGATGATCGGCTGCTTGCCTCGTGATTGCGAATCAACGTTGGTACGTTGTTCGTTCCTTTTGCTTTTCAGGATTTAATTGCTTGAATTATCGATTGTTCTTTTTGTTCCCCCCCACTGCCTATGATGATTTTGGGGTTGTATTTATATGAATTCCGAGACCCTAATCAATTCGATACTTTCCTAAATTTTGCTTTCCTGTTATCTGTGCCTTGATGCGCACGGTTTTGATTTTGTAACGTTCGATTTATCTTGTTTGATACGGCAGAAATTTTCCTCTTTTACTTTTCTTTGACTATTTCAAAGATACACAGTTGAATTTTTTACACATGAATTTCGTTCATCCTTGTAGCATTGATTTACACGGCATTGACTTCTTTAGCACTTGATTGCCACTACTTCGGCTTCGATCATTTTTCTGTTGACTGACATTGATACTGCCATATTGATGTCTCTGTTGTTTGCATTTACTTCATTCAGTCTATTTGATCACTGTAGTTGCATTCCATTTGTTTATGTGTGCATCTTGTGGTTGCCACCGTGTTGCATTGAGCTTGACATTTGCATCATTATGGTGGCTGACCATCCTGTAGCATATTCATGTTTACTTTGTAGACTTGAGCCTTGTGTTCTTCATACCATGTGTACATGCTTCATTTGATCTGTTCCCTATAAGCTCGAGTTTGCATATTATTGTGGTTCATCCCTGTCTTTGTGTTCTGGTCATTGCTTGCATCAAAGTCTCGTTGCTTTGTGTAGTTGCCACTATCTTCTTTGTATACTGATGCAAGGTTATTGTTGCGCACTACTGGTCTCTGTTCATGTTGGCACTGGATTTTGCTGAACTCGATTCAATGTATATATGGTTGTTGTGCACTGATTCTTGATAGCTTGCATGATGCATTTCTTTGTTTCATTTGACTGTTGTATCACTACTTGTGTCTGCACTTGTATACTCACTATCACTGTCTTATGAGACTGTCTCTGGTATTCTTGTTGCTTCCAGTTAATGTTCTGTTGCTCTTTGGTCTTGCATTTGGTCTTTCTGGCCTTGTACCTGTCCACTTCCCTTTTTCCATATTGCTGGTTTCAATACTTGTTTGCAGTCTTGTGTCATATGTGTACTGTGTCTTTGAGCATTGTGTCATCTGGATGCATTCTGTTGTTGTCTGATTGTATAAGCTTTGATGCTTTGATGTTGTCGATTGTTGCACTTGTGTTGCTCACCATGTTGCATGCATTGAGTAACTGATTGATATAATTTTGCATTTCAGCTTTACTTGTTGTCTTCACATTGTGCTTTCTGTTTTGAGTCACTTTCATACTTGGTCGTGCTCTGGTTTTTCTGTTTGCATGCTTGCTTTTGTTGGCTACGCACACGAGTTGGCGAGGAAGTGCACACGTGTATGAATGTACACGTGTGTATTGCAGCAACTTACGATTACATGTCCCTGATAGGAATACAAGTGTATATATCTATGTGCACGACTTTGTGTGTGTGATGAATTCAAATGTAAATGATGACGAACAACCCAAATAACTGAGGCACCAATAATTTTTTTTTAATATTTTTGCAAATTCAATTTTTTTTATTTTCAGATTACTGCTGTAGTTGCTAATTATACAGGTACACAGGAGACAAGACTAGAACTGGAGCTGGACAATGCAGATAGATGCATATTAATGGTTTTGTAAAATGTACAGTGTTGTGTTGTAGTGGGAGAAAATATGAATATGAAATGTATAAACTAGTGTATGTATATAGCGAGAGCTGAAAACTTTGTACTGTATAAGTGTTGAATTAAAATATTATATTGAATAAAAATACTGATTGAATTATATAAATTCTGTGCAATAGTATTATTATTCAATATGAATATTTATTCCTATATGTATATAATACAATCAAGTACAATCTGCAAACACATATACAAATTGATATATATATATATATATATATATATATATATATATATATATATATATATATATATATATATTGTTATCATCAAACACAAAAATTCACATCAAACAATCTCCCCCTTTTGATGATGACAAACATATATATTAAAGATTTTGAAATTCTAATAAATGTGTTTGAGC
Organism: Allium cepa; assembly: GCA_030765085.1. Taxonomy (NCBI): domain Eukaryota; kingdom Viridiplantae; phylum Streptophyta; class Magnoliopsida; order Asparagales; family Amaryllidaceae; genus Allium; species Allium cepa. Next base: position 440,756,881 of record CM060943.1, read on the forward strand.
ATGAAATATTTAGCTCGCCCTATATGAATGCTCCCCCTATAACTGAGACCACTCCCTATTTAGAAGATTTAGAAAATTACAAAAGAATAAAAGAACTAAAGAAAATCAACTAACAACATTTAACAAATTTGTTGAAGTATTCCAAAAAATATTTACTTCCTTATCAAAATCTTGTTCTTCTCCCCCTTTTGTCATTATCAAAAGACTGACAAAAAACAATGGAACAGTAGGAAAAAAATAATATATCAAAACGAGATAACAATTTCCACATTGTAGAGAATGGATCTATGATTTGGTTTTTGTATAATAAGAAGAGAGATATTTTAAAATTAATTTGATATTTAAGCACAAAAATAAGCACTTACTAACCACGCATAACCATAAGGACTTTTAAATGGGATTAGCAGTTACTTATTAGTCTAACCATCCGGACTTTTAAGTGAGACCAGAATACTTAGTTACCATACTCCATCCATGCATAACCATAAGGACTTTTAAATGAGAATGGAGTAATGATAAAAATAATTCACTCACATGCTCCATCCATGCATAACCATAAGGACTTTTAAATGAGAATGGATGCATGAGAGTTATTATCATTATTAAGTTTTTTTTTTGGAAAAATAATCCACTCTTCTCATTTTACAAAACCATTATGAACGATAGAAAGATGGTAGAAATAGAAATGATCGTGGAATAAGTTACCAAGTTAATTATATTATGTAATATCCAATACAGAATACCATATTCGAATCAATCTTTGGATATTATCCAAAACTGGTTTGAATCCTAGAAATTGAAGTTGAAAGTATATATCCAAGAATATTTCAACTAAAAAATGGAAAATGATTAGTCAATTTCTATAATCCCCAAATCCAAACGTAATCTGGAAAATCTGTCTTCGGGGAGGGGTTTTGTGAAAATATCAGCAAGTTGAGCCTCAGTTGAAACATATTCAATGCAAATGTCTTCCTTAGCAATGTGATCTCTAAGAAAGTGGTGTCTCACATCAATGTGTTTTGTGCGTGAATGATGAACAGGATTATTTGACAAGTCAATTGCACTTTTACTATCACATTTTAATGGAACTTGTTTATAAACTAAGCCAAAATCAGAAAGAGTTTGCATCATCTATAAAATTTGAGCACAACAACTTCCTAAAGCAATATATTCTGCTTCAGTGGTGGATAATGCAACATAATTCTGTTTTCGACTTGACCATGAAACTAATGAATGTCCTAGCATGAAACATGTCCCACTAGTGCTTTTCCTGTCAACCAATGAACCAGCATAATCAGCATCAGAATAGCCAACTAAATCAAAATTTTCACAAGAAGGGTACCATAATCCAAATTTGTGTGTGTGTAAGATATCTCAAAATTCGTTTAGTAGCTTTCAAATGAGATTCTTTAGGATTAGATTGAAAACGTGCACACAAACACACAGAAAACATAATATCAGGTCTAGAAGCAGTAAGATAGAGAAGTGAACCAATTTTCCCTCGATATTTCTTCTGATCAACAACAATTCCTTTCTCGTCTTTGTCCAACTTTGTTGATGGGCTCATAGGAGTTCTCAATGGTTTGGAGTTCTCAATGGTTTGGAGTTCTCAACTCCAAATTTCTTCAACAGTTCCAACACATACTTGGATTGTGAAATAAAAATACCATCACTGCTTTGCTTGACTTGGAATCCAAGAAAATATTTCAATTCTCCAACCAAGCTCATCTCGAATTTAGCCTGCATGACTTGTTCAAATTTCTCGCACAAGAGTTCATTAGTAGCACCATAAATAATATCATCCACATAAATCTGAACAATCAAAAATTCACTTCCATTATGTAATAGAAACAGTTTCGTGTCAGCACTCCCCTTTTTAAAGCCATTTTCCAAAAGATACGTACAAAGGCAGTCATACCAAGCTCTAGGAGCTTGCTTAAGACCATATAATGCTTTTTCTAGTTTATACACATGATTTGAAAAATCATGATTTTCAAAACCGGGGGGTTGTTCAACAAAGACTTCTTCTTTTAAATCACCATTTAGAAAGGTACTTTTTACATCCATTTGTTTAAGTTTGAAACCCTTATAACATGCAAAACTTAGCAAAATCCTAATGGCTTCTAACCTAGCCACTAAAGCAAATGTTTCATCAAAATCTATGCCTTCTATTTGGTTATATCCTTTTGCGACCAACCTAGCTTTGTTTCTAATTACATTTCCTGATTCACCAACCTTATTTTTGAACACCCATTTAGTTCCAACAATTGGATAGTCATTAGGCCTAGGAACTAATTTCCAAACTTTATTTCTCTCAAATTGATTAAGTTCATCTTGCATTGCTAAAACCCAACTTTCATCATTAAGAGCCATTTCAATAGAATCAGGTTCAATCTCAGAAATAAAACCACTGTGGCAACAAAACGCACATAAGTTTTTATCAAATGACGAGCGAGTGCGTATACCTTCCGTAGGATCACCTATAACCAATTCAGGAGGATGATTGGATTTGAACTTCAATCTACCAGCGTCAACAGTCCTACTTTCAGATTTCTCACTAGATGTCCCTTCTTCAATGCCTTCATGATCTACCCCATCGTCAACCGTCTTTTCAGTCGTCCTTTCCAGGTCAGATTCATCGAATTTCACATTGATTGATTCAATAATTGTTTTTGTTCGTTGTTGTATATCCTGTAAGCCTTGCTCCTTGTTGAATAGCCCATGAAAATTCCCTCATTAGCCTTTGATTCAAATTTTCCAAGTTGATCACCTGTGTTAAGAATGAAACAAGGACATCCAAATACACGAAAATAAGAAATGTTAGGTTTCCTTTCATGCCACAATTCATAAGACGTTTTGTCAAGTATTGGTCTATCATTACTCTATTCATTACATAGCACGAAGTATTCACTGCCTCTGCCCAAAAGGTTAGAGGTAGTTTATACTCACTTAACATGGATCTAGCCAATTCCTGTAATGTACGATTTTTCCTTCAACCACCCCATTTTGTTGAGGTGTTCGTGGAGCAGAAAATTCATGTTTTAAACCATTTTCTTCACAAAAGCTTTCAAATTCCAAATTTTCAAATTCGCCTCCATGATCACTTCTCAAAGTTTTAATTGAAACTCCTTTTTCATTTTGAACAAGTTTTGCAAATTTTGAAAAATAATCAAAAGATTCATACTTTTTGGCTAAGAAATAAACCCATGTAAATCTAGAATAATCATCAACCAATACATAACAATAACGTTTTCCATTTAAGCTTGCAATTTCATTTGGTCCAAATAAGTCCATGTGAATTAATTCAAGGACCCTTGATGTGCTAGCAATGTTTTTAGGGCGAAATGATAATCGACTAAGCTTGCCTAAGGAACATGCTTTACACACTTTATTATTTTTAAATTTCTAATGTGGTAACCCTCTGACTAATTCTTTAGTTTCAAGTTTTTCTAAGAGGCTCATGCTAGCAAGTCCAAATCTCCTATGCCATAAAGATGCCTCTTCGTCAGTGGCTACCAAACATCTAGAAAGATTTAGATTATCAAATGAAAGTGAGCAAACATTTCCTTTTCTTTTACCCATAAAAACAATGTTATTAGAAGATTTATCAATGATTTTGCATGTATCACTATCAAAGACCACATTCATACCTTTTTCACATAGTTGGCTGATAGAAATGAGATTGTGATGCAAATTATCAACATATAAAACATTAGTCAAGGAAAAAGTACTGTTACCTACTTCGCCTTTACCGATAATCTTACACTTGCTATTGTCTCCCATGATCACATTTCCACCTTTAAAATTCTCTAGGCTAAGGAACTTCGATTTGTCACCTGTCATATGTCTAGAACACCTGAATCTAGAAACCATTCTTGTTGCTCCTTAGCCCGCCAACAGACCTCACTAGATTCTTCTGAGCTATTATTTGGTGGATTCATGACTCTAGAGTTAAAAGAACAAAATACCTTGCTCTGATACCACTTGTAGGATCTAGATTAACCCTAGAGGGGGGGGTGAATAGGGTTATAGCAAATTTTCTCGAATTAAACACAAAAACAAACTGCAGAGAAGTAAATATGCTGAAAAGTAAATCACACACAAAATTTACCCAGCTTCGGCAACCCCTGCCTACTGCTGCATTCCCAGATTTCTATTAGAATTAAACAGTCTCCCGCTTACAAACACTCTAACAAACTCGCACACCCTGCTACCGCCTATAGAGTTTTGCAAACTCGCACTCCCTGCTCACTGAACTAATTCTAACTAGACAATCTGACACAACCTAAAACCTAGGCGGTGATTTACTAAGATTTGATTCAAAAAGTACATACTTCAAAAATAAAACTAAGAGAAAAAATAAATAAAAACTTGAGTACTAATATTTGCCCTTAAACAAAGAAACCCTAATTATAAAATTAAAAGGCTCTTAATAATGTAAAGCCGGCCCCTTTTATTATTTAACCCGATCCTTTTTTTTCTTTGTGAAGAATGGCGACCGTTGCTTTCTTTGTTCAATCTGAATTAGGGCTTCGGTGGTCTTTGATGATGCCGATCGAATTTGTTGCTCTTTGCTTCTCTGATGATCGGCTGCTTGCCTTGTGATTGCGAATCAACGTTGGTACGTTGTTTGTTCCTTTTGCTTTTCAGGATTTAACTGCTTGAATTATCGATTGTTCTTTTTGTTCCCCCCCACTGCCTATGATGATTTTGGGGTTGTATTTATATGAATTCCGAGACCCTAATCAATTCGATACTTTCCTAAATTTTGCTTTCCTGTTATCTGTGCCTTGATGCGCACGGTTTTGATTTCGTAATGTTCGATTTATCTTGTTTGATACGGTAGAAACTTTCCTCTTTTACTTTTCTTTGACTATTTCAAAGATATGCAGTTGAATTTTTTACACATGAATTTCGTTCATCCTTGTAGCATTGATTTACACGGCATTGACTTCCTTAGCACTTGATTGCCACTGCTTCCGCTCCGATCATTTTTCTGTTGACTGACATTGATACTGCCATATTGATGTCTCTGTTGTTTGCATTTACTTCATTCAGTCTATTTGATCACTGTAGTTGCATTCCATTTGTTTATGTCTGCATCTTGTGGTTGCCATCGTGTTGCATTGAGCTTGACATTTGCATCATTATGGTGGCTGACCATCCTGTAGCATATTCATGTTTACTTTGTAGACTTGAGCCTTGTGTTCTTCATACCATGTGTACATGCTTCATTTGATCTGTTCCCTGTAAGCTCGAGTTTGCATATTATTGTGGTTCATCCCTGTCTTTGTGTTCTGGTCATTGCTTGCATCACAGTCTCGTTGCTTTATGTAGTTGCCACTATCTACTTTGTATACTGATGCAAGGTAATTGTTGCGCACTACTGGTCTCTGTTCATGTTGGCACTGGATTTTGCTGAACTAGATTCACTGTATATATGGTTGCTATGCACTGATTCTTGATAGCTTGCATGATGCATTTCTTTGTTTCATTTGACTGTTGTATCACTACTTGTGTCTGCACTTGTATACTCACTATCACTGTCTTATGAGACTGTCTCTGGTATTCTTGTTGCTTCCAGTTGATGTTATGTTGCACTTTGGTCTTGCATTTGGTCTTTCTGGCCTTGTACCTGTCCACTGCCCTTTTTCCATATTGCTGGTTTCAATACTTGTTTGCAGTCTTATGTCATATGTGTACTATGTCTTTGAGCATTGTGTCATCTGGATGCATTCTGTTGTTGTCTGGTTGTATAAGCTTTGATGCTTTGATGCTGTCGATTGTTGCACTTGTGTTGCTCACCATGTTGCATGCATTGAGTAACTGATTGATATAATTTTGCATTTCAGCTTTACTTGTCGTCTTCACATTGTGATTTCTGTTTTGAGTCATTTCCACACTTGGTCGTGCTCTGGTTTTTCTGTTTGCATGCTTTCTTTTGTTGGCTGCGCACACGAGTTGGCGAGGCAGTGCACACGTGTATGAATGTACACGTGTGTATTGAAGCCACTTATGATTACCTGTCCTTGGTAGGAATACAAGTGTATATATCTATGTGCACGACTTTGTGTGTGATGAATTCAAATGTAAATGATGATGAACAACCCAAATAACCGAGGCACCAATAAAAACAAATTTATATTTTTGCAAACTCAAATTTGTTTATTTTCAGATTACTGCTGTAGTTGCTAATTATACAGGTACACAGGAGACAAGATTAGAACTGGAGCTGGACAATGCAGATAGATGCATATTAATGGTTTTGTAAAATGTACAGTGTTGTGTGTTGTAGTGAGAGAAAATATGAATATGAAATGTATAAACTAGTGTATGTATATAGCGAGAGCTGAAAACTTTGTACTGTATAAGTGTTGAATTAAAATATTATATTGAATAAAAATACTAATTGAATTATATAAATTCTGTGCAATAGTATTATTATTCAATATGAATATTTATTCCTATATGTATATAATACAATCAAGTACTATCTACAAACACATATACAAATTGGTATATATATTTGTTATCATCAAACACAAAAATTCACATCAAACATATAGTGCTCGTCAATACGGACCCAACGCAACTTGTTACGTCAAAAACAGACCTCGCATGAAGAAGTTATGACGTTTTAAAGATTGTATAAATTATTATATATATAAATTACAAATTTATTTTATTTTCAAACCCACTTTCATCTCAGCCGTTCGGTTTTCGATTTGCTTTAAAGAGATCTTAGCCGCCCCCTTTATTTCTTCCTCCTTTGTTTGTTTCAAACCCATCATGCCTTCACTTCCTCCATTTGCCGCCCCACCAACGTCGCGATTGACGACGATCGGACCCCCTCAAACGAACGGTCATCACGAGGTACACCATCGCCTACAACCATGTCGAACTCGGTTTCACCGTGCCCTAGAAAACATGCCCGAACGAACGGTGTTCAAATGAAAATCGCCGCCGATCCTTCACTTCATTTTCAATCATCACCGTTGGATTTGTCGATCTCGTCGCCCTCTACAGTATTGTAGTTGAAGATTTCTCAAAATAATGCGTGGATTGGAAGAAAAATGTAACGACCCGTAAAATTTTGTTAATTTTTAATGGTTTTATTTAGCGTATTTAATTTGATTTTTGAGAAATTTTAAGTAATAATTGATGTTCATAAAATAATTTATTTTGGAAAATTCAAGGCACAACTGTTTTATTTGCCATCATTTCTTTTATTCAATTTCAAACGGTTCATTTTGCCTTTATAACGTGTCCTTCCATATTTATTCTTGCTGTCCAATCAAGCTATTAATTGCTTCGATTGTTTCTAAAACAGTGTGTAGCTGTCACTTTTTCTACCGATTTCAATTGCTTAATAGTTTTTCCAATTCACAGATAGACTTCCCCATTCCTAGCCATTAATAAACTTTGAAATCATCGTCCTTGCCTTTCGTTATTCCCCGTTTTATAATAATAATTGAAATATATAGCCGTTTCAGTATATAACTTTTACACGTTTTATACTCATTTAATTTCAGCAGTCCATTGCCTTTAATTTTTTTAAACTGTTCCATTTTCTTCCCAGGCAACAGCTCACATTCCATTTCGCTCATAAACCAGTTTTCACTTTTACTCACCTGCTCACCTTTTCTTCCATCTATCCGTTTAATAGTTATATATAAGTTATAATACGTTTCCCTGATTCATCTCCTTTCTTTTTTTCATTGACATATTAATTCTGGGAAGTGATTAATTTAAAAAACCCATCTTCCCCTCATTTCTTTAAACTTTCAGTTAAATTTTAGCTTGTGACCGTTGCTGTACATTTCATTAAAGAGGTACGTTACCTTAATAATCTCCGGAATTTAAGGGTGAAATTTATTTTTCTAACCTTTCCTTTCCTACGCTCTCTGTTTCCGCTTCTTTCATTATGACCGTTCATTATATATACACACTATAGCTGGAAAGTTATAAATGTATAAACTTAGATACGTTTTGTATTTATTAAAAATTTAAAGCTTACCTTTAATCGTGACCTTTTGGTTTCCTTGCTTTCAAAAAAATTTGAACCATAGCCACGGTAATAAATTATTATAAAATTTTCAACTTAATCTAAGATGACCGTTGCTACTAGAATCGTTATTTTCTAATATATTCATTCCAACTTTCACTGACCTTTTATTGCTTCATTTTTCCACCGTCTAAAAAAATGGTTATTCGTTTTATTTTATTCAGTAATCAGCGTGACTCTTGCCATTTACACCGCACCATATTTGATTGTTGATTTTCGTTCAGCATTCTTATTTTAAAAATATAACGCAGTGTAACGTTGCCTTCACAATTTAAAAATTGCTTTAACAGCTCTTGAATAAATGTGTAGCTGTTACTTTGATAGTTTTCCGAAATTGTGACTTTTTTCCTTCCGTTCAAATTTCAAACGTGCTACCATTTATTTGCTTTGATTATTTTCCTGAATCAACATGAATATTTTGCCTTAAATCCTCATTATATCATAGCACGTGATTGTGCTATTTCTTTGGTTACTTTTATTTAGTCGTTTCCATTTACTTCTGTTTGTATTTTCTTCCCTTTTTTATTGCTTCTTCCCAGATTTCTCTTCTTTCCCTCTCTATTGTTTCTTCCTCTTCTATATAAACTTGCCTGGCACTACAAATTTCGGCCTCTCCTTCACCTTTTCCAAACTCCACTCCTCCACCGAACCCACTCTACCCCTTGTGAAATATCCATCAAAGACGCAGCGACCCTCCCCTGTTTCCTCTCCTGTTCGCATAACCAGGCATAGGTAAGTTAGGTTTATATTTGCAAGTGTTGTATATATATATATATATATATATATATATATATTATTTATAGTTTTATATTTAGCTGTGATATGGATGATTTTATCAATACAAGTCCCTTGTTCGTGCCGTTGATGCATATTCTAGCATTCAAAGTTGGTACGCATAATTGTTTATATGGAGTATAGTTATGATATATTGATAGTGGTATAAAAATATAAGATGCATACATATAGTGGTTTATATAAAGTTGTTGGATTTGAATACATATATATACCAAACGTGGTTTCCTTTTTTTTTGAAAAGTTTGTTTTGTTTCTAGAAGTGTATGTGTATTTAATATGTGTGAGTTGTGTTGGATCTGCAAATGGAGTCTGCATATTTGGCAAGTAGATTTATATTCATTTTTGTTTTAACTTTGAGTCTATATATGTATATTTTACAAACCATATTGTATGATTTATTTCATAAGTTTTGTAAATCCGTTATTATATATATATATATATATAGTTTTAAAATAAACAGGTTTATAACTTTTATTGAAGGTCAATTTACATCTTATTATTATGGAAGTTGTTTAGGATTTTTGAAGTTGTTTATTTTATATGACATATATTTATATAAAGTTATAATAATTATAGATATATCTTTATGGCCTTATATATATATATATATATATATATATATATATATATATACTTTGCATACACTTATGTATGGAGTTAGCTTTATAATATATAAGTTTTCATTTCAGTTGGCATGCATGTTTGCATAAAATTTAAGGGTGTATATGTGTTTTAGTGTAGACCAGTTGCTTTTGCAAAAAAAAAGAAGTTATATTAGTTACTATTTATATATATTGTATAAAGTTTACATTCTAACTTATACTTTCGGTCTGCACAGGTTATAGTATTATATATATTTATATAATAAGTTATATAAGTAATTCGTACATCCGTTGTCTAAAATTTTATATAAGTCTGTGTATGAGCTTTACTGTTTATGTATGGGTAGTTATATATTAGTTTATATATATATAGGTAAAGTGTTTAAAATTTATAATTGTATTGTGAAGTGGATTTTGTACCATATGTATATAGTAGTTTATAAATGAGATTTGAACAATGTAATTTGTTGAAGTTTTATATATTAATCTTATTTTAAAATATAAATCCTAATGATATTATATACATAGGTCGTATGGGGTGGTTTGGGTCTTAGATTTGTAAATAGAAATTTTGATCTATGTGTAAAAATTAAAATGGTTTGGAAAAATTATAAGGATGTTTATTTAACATATATGTTTTATTTCAAATGTTAAAACTATTGGTTTATGTATGAAAAAAAAGTTAAATTATATATATATTTATATATATGTGATTCGACTTTAAATTTTTCTTAGGGATGCAATTTTGATTTTTATTAAAATAGCAAAAATATCTGTATATACCAGACTGATTCTGATTCAATTCATAAATTTTTGATTATCAGCCTCGTTTGTCCAATTCGTGCCAATCCTACTTTGCTTTGAAATTCATGCTCGGATTTATAATTCAGATTTCAGTGTCTGTATCAGTGTGCGTATCCATGGCATCATCTGTATTCTCTAGCCTCGAAAGGCGAGCAATCACTCACGATTAAGATTCTTTTATTTGTTAAATTTGATTAAATTGAAACGACAATTGAAATATGATGCTTTAGTTATTTAAATGGTTATATATGCTATTATCTGTAACTGTTCACTTATGGGATATGACACCATATCCTATTGTTTATATTTATTTTTGATGATATATGCCGGTTGTTATTATTATTTTCATATATGTTATCACTCTGCAAGTTCCCTGTTAGTATAGAAATCACTATGGGTTGATATGATACATACCCGAATGGATTTTAGAATAGGAGAATTTCGTTATGGGTTGAAATGATAAACCCAAGCGATTTTCATTTGAATTGAATTTGGGATTACGGGTTGAAATGATATCCACCCGTATATATTTAACTTACGGATTGAAATGATAAATATTTGTATCCCTTATACATAAAATAGAAAATTTTACATCGACGCCGTGGTCTATATGAATGTTTTGAAAATAATTTCTATGGTCTCGAAAAGTTATATGGTTTTAATGAATATTGATTTAAAGTATTATATATAAAGGTTATTTTATATATAGATTTAATATTAAGATAATTTAATTAAGATTGATTTTATTAATATGAAATATGTTTAAGGATTTATTAAATTTGTATTTCTGAAATAGATTTGTGGAATAAATTTTATAAGCTAAGGTTTGAAGATATATTTGGGACTTATTTGAATTTTTCATCAATTAAGGATATTATTTAGTTAAATCAATTTGAAACTATTAAATTCAAAACTTTAACATATGATCCTATAACTTGAATTTTTATTTAAGAAATTTAATGGATGATTCATGTCTAAAGAAAACGAAGGTAATATATATAGAAAATGTAAATTTAAGGTCATATAAATAATATTGAATTTATTAAGTGAATATTTCAAAACTAAATAATAGTGAAGTCAAGTTGGGAGATAAACGCAACTATCAAAGTTTAGTCTTTGAAATGTTGAATATTTAAAGCGGAGAAGACAAAATTCTTTGAAGCACGCACTGAACCGGAAGCTCTCCGAAATATATTAACTTCGAATTATATTGAAATTTAAATGGTTTATTTTGTGGTTCAAATCCGCATTTAAAATAGAAAAAAATTGAATTAGTTTAGTCAGAAACTAAATTGAATGGAAATTGATAAATTTTGATTTAATTAAATTTGAACGGGAAGATCGAGTTGATTTTGAAGCGATTTGTGAAGTTTGAGGAAATAAAAATACTTTACTTCATAAATTATTGGATATATATACACTAATTTGGAAAATAGAGATATTTGAAATGAAAATTATATTTTAGTTTTGAAATATAAATAAAATTGAAATGAGCACGGTGTTATAGTGTATATTTCTACCCTGTAGATAGTTCCTTAGATCCTTAGAGGATGGGTATCCCAAACATCCTTTAAGTTAAGTATATTTCAGTTGATATTTCACTTGAGTTGGATTTATAGATATAAGAATGTTAATCTTGACTCAAGTGTTTTGTGTTTTGCTTTACGTTCGGGTCAGACTGAGTGATATAGCATTTGAGACTCACCTTCGAAGTTGGAGCTTTGGTTGAAGATCTGATCTATCCTTTCAGTCATCCAGTCAATTGGTTCAGAGAAGTCATCTGCCCATACTGGAGACTTCACCGCATCTGGGATTTTCTGATGTATTTTATTTCTAACTTTGTTTATATAGTAGCTTCATGAATTACTATTCATTTATTCCGTTGCGTATCATTGTACTACTCTGTATTTGTGATTCTGTGATTGATTTATTTACTATAGATGTTAAGTTTTGCCAAATTTCAATTAACAATCTGATATTTTGAGCAATTCAAGTCTGACATGTGCGGATGCGAATAGTTGAATATATCAGGTCGTTACAGTTGGTATCATAGCTATGGCTTTAAGCAAACTTAACATATATGGTAAATTTATTTACAGAATCTCTTTCGTTCGAGTTGAATCTCCTCCTTTTTGACTCGATTTCCTTTGAATTTTGGAATATCCCTCGGTTCTGAAATTCATCCTTGTCTCTTTCTATTTATATTCGTTTGATTCTGGAGTATCCCATGACTCCACTAAATGTTTTGTAAAGGGGGTGAAAACTCCTTTACAATTGGCATTGATTCACCGAAGATTTCTGTATCCTCAGTTTACGATACTGCTATATCTTGATATGGCGAATTCTATCTCTGGCGATCGAATCTCGATTTGTTTTGGAATTCCGCATCGATTATGTTCCTGAAGTCACGGTTGACCCGATTAAGGTCGTCGCGATTATAGAAGTATATCCATCTTCTATTTTGTAATTTATTTATCTCATCTTCGATCGAGTCTATCTTCGAATCAGGATTCTATTGATTGGAGTTCCTCTAATTTAAATCTCTATCATTGCTTTGAAATCCATTCTTGAATCATCCTTTGAAAACCGGGTTATGTTTGAAATTATTTTATATATCGAAATTATTATTTGGATAACTATGATTTTATTCTATATATAAAAGTGAAATGTTATTCTATACATAAAAGTTTTGAAAGGATTTTAAATTTTGGAAATTTATAAGAAATTGATTTATATAAAGATGATTTATAACTGAAGGGTAAAATTTGAAATTCGAAAATTGAATTCCGGTATTTTGAAATTGGTTTTAAGATTTTGGAAAATATATAAAAATAATACGATTTAAAAGTATTTTCCGAATAAGAAATGTTTCAAATGAGTTCAAATGAATTCCAATAATTTTGAAGAAATTTCAAAGAAGTTTTCAAGAAAATAGAAGTCCAGAACTCACTTATGTCGCTGGAAAATAATTTCGGTGATGAGTGCACGCATCATCGACATTGATTTTCGAGTTTCAAAGTGGGGGAGAGGCCACTTTAATAGCTTCGCTATGCGAGTGATTTTGTAAAACCGTTTTTGATTTCAAATTCCGAAGTAATTTGATATTTTCGAAAGATATATGTATATATTTGAAACAATTTAAAGTGAGACCGGTATTCAGTCCTCGAGTTTCGGATTTGATTTGGTATAATCCTATCTATTGAAATTATTTATTGATTTATTGTTGATTTTCAACTCTTGAATTGGAAATTTGATTTCCCTAAATATTTGGAATGTTCGAATACTTCCAAATCGAGGTTAAATTTCCAAAGCTAAGAAATTTCGAAGAGGATAAAATATTTGATAAATCATATAAGTTTAGTTTTGTATGTTTAAGTTTGAAACCTTTTGTTAAGTAAATGAATATGAATATTTTGAATTATACTAATATGGAATTTAGTTTTGAAATGTTTTAAAAAAAAAATTTAAGTTTTAAATAATGGTTTTCAGAAAGGTAAATTGGATATTTCAAATAGAAATAAATAGTTTAAAGGTTTTAAAGGGATAATTATAAATTTGGAAACCATTTTGAGTATAATTGATTTTGAGAAAAATATTTGGTTTTGAAATTAGATTGGAATTAAAACAAGTACTTATATGGTGATTTTGGAAATGAATTTGTTGACTTGAATTATGTTAATTTGGATACTGGGATTATTTTTCTAAACCTATTATTTTGGGAACTTTGAAATTGAGATATTTAATTTGGAAGAAAATTTGGTGAAATCATATATGATTTTGAAACTGAATTAATATTGAAATAATTTGAATATTTGAGAACCTTATATTATTAAGTACTTGATTTGGGAGTGGTCGAACTTATATAAAATGGATTTGTATAAGTATGAAGTTGGTTTGAAATCTATTGATTTGAAAGGTACTCAATTTGAAAGGAGAATTTTATATAATCGAAGTCTATATAAGTGTGATTTGATATACTATTGATTTGGAAAGTATTCGATTTGAGAATGAAATCCTATATATAATGGACTTTATACAAGTATGATATTTGAAAGTGATTTGAAAAGGTACTATATGATATATATTTTCGAAGTAAAGATATGGAAAGTGCCTTCTGCTTGATATCCGCTTTGTGGCCACATTGTGGATTCATTCTATCGATATTATTCTCTTTGATTTTTGGTTTTCCGGATGTGATACTCGAGTGTTCCCACCGTGGCGTAATCCATGGTTTTTTTCTCTCGCGACTGCATAGCGCAACTGCCTAGCTGAGTCTGGCCTAGGGGTACAGATTGTTTCCTGGGGGATCCAGGCGTAACCATTGTGTATCCTGCAATCTGTGTAGGTCGCATTAGTAGCGAAACTGCCTGGCTGAGACGGCGTAGGGGTACGGATTGTTTCCTGGGGGATCCAGGCGTAACCATTGTGTATCCTGCACCCTACTAGTCATCATGGCGTAACTAGCAGGGCTGAGAAAGCTTACGGATAAGGATTGTTTTTGGGGGATCCAAGCGTAACCATTATGTATCTGCGAACCATGGTTGGACAAAGGTTTTGGTTTGATTTTTTTGTTTGGATTGTACTTTCCATATCTTTTTTTAAGGTTTTTCAAGTATTTTCACTGGGTGTTGAAACAGGTCTACTAAGTACTTGAAGAATTCTAGCTTTGCGCCTGATCAACACATAGCCAGAGTCTGCAAGAACGAGGATAAACTTGTTGAAATATCGAGTTATAAATGTATTTTTGAAAGGAAAAATTCGTTCCGATATGAAAGTATTTTATTATAAAGGTATTTCCAACAAAGAAATTTTGTATTAATATTTGAGATTAAAATTTTATGGTTTGATTTAATTATTCGAGCCCGATACTATCCCTTTGAACCTACCTTATCTGCTCAGCTTTATTTATTCACCTGTATTCTGTTTTTCCGAATCTACTCTCCTTTCCTTTTTGAATATAATCTTTAAAATATTGTTTATTTATATACTACATGGTTTAATAGTAAATCATTAGTGTCATTAATATTTCAGAAGTTATTAATTTAATATAACATATTTAAGAAATGAGTATTAATATATCTATAATGTTGAAAGTGTCTTAAGATAAATTAGTAAATTTGTAAACTATGGATTTAATGTTGTCAAATAACTTCCTTGAAAATATAAGTAAGGATGTGAATAACTGTTTCCAAATTGTTTTCATATATATTTATAAAGGTGTTATTTAAAACTTATAAATGGTATTTATAAAGGAAGCAAGAAATTTTACAAATGGGCTTGATTTTTTTTTTGTATTAAAGAAAATTTAATTTCAAATGAATATTTCAAGTAAAATTTATATGGTCTTAAATTAATTGTTTATCCTTGTCTTTCAATCTATTTATCTTTCTGGTTGTTTCTATTCTCCTACCTTCTTCCTTTTCGGGGACGAAAAGTTTTGAGTGGGGGAGAGTGTAACGACCCGTAAAATTTTGTTAATTTTTAATGGTTTTATTTAGCGTATTTAATTTGATTTTTGAGAAATTTTAAATAATAATTGATGTTCATAAAATAATTTATTTTGGAAAATTCAAGGCACAACTATTTTATTTGCCATCATTTCTTTTATTTATTTTCAAACGGTTCATTTTGCCTTTATAACGTGTCCTTCCATATTTATTCTTGTTGTCCAATCAAGCTATTAATTGCTTTGATTGTTTCTAAAACAATGTGTAGCTGTTACTTTTTCTACCGATTTCAATTGCTTAATAATTTTTCCAATTCACAGATAGACTTCCCCATTCCTAGCCATTAATAAACTTTGAAATCATCGTCCTTGCCTTTCGTTATTCCCCGTTTTATAATAATAATTGAAATTTATAGCCGTTTCAGTATATAACTTTTACACGTTTTATACTCATTTAATTTCAGCAGTCCATTGCCTTTAATTTTTTTTAAACTGTTCTATTTTCTTCCCAGGCAATAGCTCACATTCCATTTCGGTCATAAATCAGTTTCCACTTTTACTCACCTGCTCACCTTTTCTTCCATATATCCGTTTAATAGTTATATATAAGTTATAATATGTTTCCCTGATTCACCTCCTTTCCTTTTTTCATTGACATATTAATTATGGGAAGTGATTAATTTAAAAAACCCATCTTTCCCTCATTTCTTTAAACTTTCAGCTAAATTTTAGCTTGTGACAGTTGCTGTACATTTCATTAAAGAGGTACGTTACCTTATTAATCTCCGGAATTTAAGGGTGAAAATTTTATTTTTCTAACCTTTCCTTCCCTACGCTCTCTGTTTCCACTTCTTGCATTATGACCGTTCATTATATATATACTATAGCTGGAAAGTTATAAACATATAAACTTAGATACGTTTTGTGTTTACTAAAAATTTAAAGCTTACCTTAAATTGTGACCTTTTGGTTTCCTTGCTTTCAAAAAAATTTGAACCATAACCACGGTAATAAATTATTATAAAATTTTCAACTTAATCTAAGATGACCGTTGCTACTAGAATCGTTACTTTTCTAATATATTCATTCCTACTTTCAGTGACCTTTTATTTCTTCATTTTTCCACTGTCTAAAAAAATGGTTATTCGTTTTATTTTATTCAGTAATCAGCGTGACTCTTGCCATTTACACCGCACCATATTTGACTGTTGATTTTCGTTCAGCATTCTTATTTTAAGAATACAACGCAGAGTAACGTTGCCTTCACAATTTAAAAATTGCTTTAATAGCTCTTGAATAAATGTGTAGCTGTTACTTTGATATTTTTCCGAAATTGTGACTTTTCTCTTTCTTTCCGTTCAAATTTGAATCGTGCTGCCATTTATTTGCTTTGATTATTTTCCTGAATCAACGAGAATATTTTGCCTTAAATCCACCACTAAATCATAGCACGTGATTGTGCTATTTCTTTGGTTACTTTTATTTAGTCGTTTCCATTTACTTCTGTTTGTATTTACTTCCCTTTTTTATTACTTCTTCCCAGATTTCTCTTCTTTCCCTCTCTATTGTTTCTTCCTCTTCTATATAAACTTTCCTAGCACTGCAAATTTCGGCCTCTCCTTCACCTTTTCTAAACTCCGCTCCTCCACCGAACCCACTCTTCCCCTTGCAAAATATCCATCGAAGACGCAGTGACCCTCCCCTATTTCCTCTACTAACCAGGCATAGGTAAGTTAAGTTTACATTTGCAAGTGTTATTTATATATATATTATATATAGTTTTATATTTAGCTATGATATGGATGATTTTATCAATACACGTCCCCTGTACGTGCTGTTGATGCATATTCTAGCATTTAAAGTTGGTACGCATAGTTGTTTATATGGAGTATAGTTATGATATATTGATAGTGGTATAAAAATATAAGATGCATACATATAGTGGTTCATATAAAGTTGTTGGATTTGAATACATATATATATCAGACGTGTTTCCAATTTTTTTTGAAAAGTTTGTTTTGTTTCTAGAAGTGTATGCATATTTAATATGTGTGAGTTGTGTTGGATCTGCAAATGGAGTCTGCATATTTGGCAAGTAGATTTATATTCATTTTTGTTTTAACTTTAAGTCCATATATGTATATTTTACAAACCATATTGTATGATTTACTTAATAAGTTTTGTAAATCTGTTATTATATATATAGTTTTATAATAAACAGGTTTATAACTTTTATTGAAGGTCAATTTACATCTTATTATTATGGAAGTTGTATAGGATTTTTGAAGTTGTTTATTTTTATGACATATATTTATATAAAGTTATAATAATTATAGATATATCTTTATGGCCTTATATATATATATATATATATATATATATATATCTATATACTTTGCATACACTTATGTATGGAGTTAGTTTTCTAATATATAAGTTTTCATTTCAGTTGGCATGTATGTTTGCATAAAAGTTAAGGGTGTATATGTGTTTTCGTGTAGACCAGTTGCTTTCGCAAAAAAAGAAAGTTATATTAGTTGCTATTTATATATATTGTATAAAGTTTGCATTCTAACTTATACTTTCGGTCTGCACAGGTTACAGTATTATATATATATATATAATAAGTTATAATATAAGTTATATAAGTAATTCGTACATCCGTTGTCTAAATTTTTATGTAAGTCTGTGTATAGGCTTTACTGTTTATGTATGGGTAGTTATATATTAGTTTATATATATAGGTAAAGTGTTTAAAATTTATAATTGTATTGTGAAGTGGATTTTGTACCATATGTATATAGTAGTTTATAAATGAGATTTGAATAGTGTAATTTGTTGAAGTTTTATATATTAATCTTATTTTAAAATATAAATCTTAATGGTATTATATACATAGGTAGTATGGGGTGGTTTGGGTCTTAGATTTGTAAATAGAAATTTTGATCTATGTGTAAAAATTAAAATGGTTTGGAAAAATTATAAGGATATTTATTTAACATATATGTTTTATTTCAAATGTTAAAACTATTGGTTTATGTATGGAAAAAAAGGTAAATTTCTGTATATATCAGTATGATTCTGATTCAATTCATAAATTCTTGATTATCAGCCCCGTTCGTCCAATTCATGCCAGTCCTACTTTGCTTTGAAATTCGTGCTCGGATTTATAATTCAAATTTCTGTGTCCGTATCAGCGTGCGTATCCATGTCATCTTCTGTATTCTCTAGCCTCGAAAGGCGAGCAATCATTCACGATTAACATTCTTTTATTTGTTAAATTTGACTGACATGAAATTTGAAATCCTATAATATTATAATATTACAGAACCAATGAACATGGTTTCGTCGAAATCCGAGACTGTGTCAAAAATGACTATTTTTACACATTAATTAAATATTAAAATATTCAATTTCTGTAATTAACTTTTAATTTAATTTTAAAAGTTCTCTAACATGGTTCTAATTCAAATAGAATTTAAAACAACTTTATAAATCATTTTCATTCATATTAAATTCAAATTTCAATTATTCCCTGTGACGACCTGAAATTTCTAACAATTTAAAATGAAATAATTAATTGATTTTTAAATATTTAAGAGTTAATTTTAATTTGAATTTCAAAATATTAATATTTACTTGATAATTTAATTATTAAGTTATATAGTTTAAATATTGAATTTAACGATTGAAATTGAGTAAATTGTTGAATTTGGAATTTCCAAGCTTGTTAAAAATAAGTTGAAGGCTTATAGAATTTATAGTGATGATATTGAAGATAACATAATGGTTGAAACTTAAATTAAAGGTGATTTGTTCAGTTTTAATAACATTTCGTTTAAATCGAATTTAAAAATAGCCTTCCGAGGCACAGTCTCGGAATTCGACGAAATCAGTGCCATTGGATCCGTAATAGCTAGTTATTATCGGATTTCAATTTTCGTAGTTATCGGAGTTATCGTGTGACCCTGGCAGCTCAAAATGCTTAGAACTATCTTAATTGGTTTAATTTAAATTGATCGTTTTCTTCCGTAACTCGCGCATACAATCAAATTAGCCTCCGAAACACGTTCCATCGTGTTCAGAACGCGGGTAAAACCTTATAATAGCCTAGCGGCATGCTGTGATGGTGGTTCGAAGTTTCGAGCGGAGTAAAGTGAAATATTTATAATTAAATATGTTAATCTGTTAAATCAAAACCTTAGCTTGCTCTTTACGACATCGTTCCCAGTTATAACCCACATACCCGGTCCCCTCTTGATTATGAAGGCAGATCGAAAGAACAAAAAAACAAAAAAACAAAAGGGAGGGGGGCCGAAACCTTCACTTTTCAACAATAGAAATAAAATTCAACTCAAATAAAAAATGGCGTTCGAAAGGGGAAAGGGGCCGCATCGTTGTTCGTGTGATGGAAGGGGGGAGGGGCTTCGACATCTCGTTTTCACTCAAAGCAGGTTGCGTATCGATGTAAGGTGAAGGTCAGAAGGTTGCGGCGGCAAAAGAGCTCGAGTTCGAGCATCAATGGGGTCGAGGGCGTACGTTTGGAAGCCTGGGAAGTGTCGCGATCTTCGACCGATGAGGGAGACACGATTTGGGTTCGAGACCGTAGGGGGTGCAGCAGTGGCTGAAGTTCAGCGTCGATGGGGTCGCGTGTTGACCTTGGTCCTCTGTTTTGCTATAAGGTAGTTCCATCTATTTATTTATTTAATTACAGAAGATGTTTAAGGATGAAGATGAAAATATGTGAAATTTTAACCGTGGTTTCCTTTCTTTAAAAAAAAATGTCTGAGGCTATTTTAATATATGGTTTCATGGGAAACAGTTTTTAAAATATATATATATATATATATATGTATGTATGTATGTATGTATAAATTATTTTGTAAGAGTTTGAAAATAAGAAGGATTAAGATATACAATGGAGTTATATAAAGATTTAGTTTAAATCAAATTTATAAGTTGATATTTGAGGATTTTTGTTGAATAAAGCGTATACTGTTGGGTTGCTAAAAATAAGTTACTAAAGGATTTATTAGTTTAAAAATTTTAAATCAAATTATAAGTGAAAATTACATAAGTAAATGGTGATTAACTGTTTGGTCAATCCAAATATTAATAAACTGTATAAATGTTTATACAAGGTCAAAATTGAGAAGAAAGCAAACTGGATTGGAAATGGAATGCTAGTAATCAAAGCGTGAGTAAACCTCACGCCTCTGAATTTTTATTTAAATTTAAATGGTTAAATGTAAATGATTGGTTGAATTGGACTAATGTGCTATGTAGTACATACTGGAATGATTGATATTTTGTGATGAATATTTTGGTAATTGGACAGCTGAATGCTATGGTTTGCTTGAATATTTCGGTACCCTAAGTTATCGAAATATGTAATTGGATTTTTGGAAGAAATATAAGGGTGGTTAAAATGGATGATTAATTAATGCAGTTAATTAATGAGTTGGGTTGATTAATTTAGTAATTAAGGGTTTGAATTAATAATGAAGATTTAGGTTAATTAATGAAGTGAAAATTTATTTAGAATAATCATTGGGTGGTTTAATAAGTAATTACTTAATGTAATTAATAAAATATAATTACTTTGTGTAATTAATCAAGATATTTATTAAGATAGTTAAATAAAGGAGAAATTAATATATTTAATGAAATAAATAAAAGGATAATTAATTTCAGGTTGAGATTCATCGAGAGTGATTAATGTTGTGGTTGAATTAAAGTAATTATTTTAGATTATGGTAAATTAAAAATATAATTGGAAATCATTAATTTTATAATCAATGACGTAATTAAAGGTTGATTAATTAAATGAATTAATTAGTAATAAGTGACTTATAGGAAGTTAATTAGTATAAGTAATTAAGGATTGACATAATTAAAATAGTTAATTAATTTGTGAAGTAATTAAAGATTACTCTTTGATTGGGTAAGAACAATTAATATCGTGAAGTTAATTAAGGATAATTACTTGAATGGGATTGGAAGAAAATTAATCCAGGGTGATTGATTAAGATGAATAATGATGGGGTGACTAATTAATTGATTTGGAATTAATTAATGTTAAATGAAGTAATCTAAGTGATAAAGGTTTGAAATTCAATTTAAGATCAATTGAATTGATTTGTGTGTGGTTAATCTTTGCTTATGGATGATTGAATGGTATTGGATGATTTGAATGAGTTGACATCTCTGATATGAAATGATGTGTATTTCATTTGAATAACTTGGGTTAGGATAACATGAGTTTCGAAGAGACCAGGGTCGGGTATTAGGAAATACCCAAAACCACTTCGAAATTTTAAAAATTGATTTGTGAAATCAATACTATGAAATGATTTAAGTGAATTGGATTAATTTATCTAAGTTTGGTACTTAGAAATTGACAGGGTGAATAGGTGTTGTTTATAGCTAATTGCGAATTTGTTAAATTAATATGTCACCCCGGGTTTATACAAGTTGATTGCTTTAGTATTCCATGTTAGTTGGGTTTACTCACGCTGGTTTCCAGCCTGACTCGGGTGTTACTTTGGTGTAATGCTCGGGTCAGACCGAGTATTACAGATTTTCAGGTAGGGACGTACTGGAGCTCAAGAGGCGAGCTGGATGGCAGAAGCGTATAGTATTTTTCTGCTGTATTTATATTATTGATAATCTGAATCATGGTAATTGTAAATATTCAGTGACTGTGTATAATGTGAAACTCTGATGTATATTACATGTAATCGACAAATATAGTATTCTTTTGTAAGCTATTATTATTTATTATTATATTTTATCCGCTGCGATTGTGAGATATTTGGTGTTTCTGTTATTCTTCTTCTATCTCTTTCTTCTTTTTCATAACTATCTGAGATTTTTGGGTTAGAAAATTTCGGGTCGTTACATTTGGTATCAGAGCTGAAGGTTAAGCGAGAACCTTGGCTCTGGTGGGGATTACTCATTAAATAGAGTCCAAAGTACTCTAGAATGAGTTGAGTGTATATATATGAGCGCGTACTTGTTATTTTCTTGTATAAAGGTTTTAAATGATTTTATATAAAATATATATTTTGATATATAAATTAATATTTCCTTCTAATAAATATTTAGGTGATTGGTTGTTAAATTATTGAAATTAAAATTAAGAAATAATATAATACAACCAAACTGGAATTTTATAAAGATAAGTTTGAAATGGATTCAAACTGAAACTGAAGTTTAGAATTGGAATCCAATTAAGTAGGAACAAAAATACAGCTAAATTAAAATTTAAGTGATTGAAAATGAAATTCTAAATATAATCCCAGAATTTGGAAATTTGGGTTCAAAGTAATGAGAAATAATAAATAAATATTATTTGGATAACTGGGACTTGTTGCAAACAATGGGTTGTTTGAAATTTGATTTGGATTTAAAAACCAAGGGTGGCTTAAAATTATAAAACATGGCTAAGAGGGACAAGAAATAAATATGTATATATGTATGGATATACGTGATATTAAAGATAATTTGAAATAGACTATATGAGGTTGAGTTTTGATTTTTTTCCCTGAAATGTGATATAAAAACCCAAAGTGATATAAGTTTTGAATTTATAAAAGGGAAAGAATTTGAAGTTTGAAGCGGGAATTCAAATTGAGTAAGGTTGATTGGACTAGGTAAGTTGAAACTTCACTTGGAAAGTTAAATGGTTGATTTGAATTGGAAATTTGTGTGATCTCGAAAAGGTTTGAGATCTAAAAATTTAAAACGGATGGACGTTTTAAAATAAAGTGGATGATATCCTCCTATTGTAAATAAAAATCTTTAAAGTGAGAATGGAATTGTATAAATAAAATAAAATAAATTTGAATAATTGAATTGTAAAATAAACTTGTTTAAAAACTGGCTTCAAACCAGAAAATTAAATTGAATAATAAATTAAAATTTTAAAATAAAATTGTATTGAACCTTGAAATAAATAAGTAAAAATAGTTTAAAATGAGAATTTTGAGAAATTGGGCTCAGAAATTAGAATGATTAAACACTTTGATTTAAAGGTTAATTACGTTTAAAGAGTTAAACCAACCTTTGAGAATTTAACTCGAATTTCTATAATTCGAGATAGTTTAAATTCAAGATTTAATTGAATTAGTTTAAAATTGAATTTGGTTTGAAGTAATTGGATTGGTGGTTGAAGATGTATAAGTTTAAAAAAATTTAATGGGAAATTGATCGGATTAAATTGAAGTGATTTGGATTCTGAAATTAAATGGATAATAATTCAAATTGATTGAAGTAGTATGAAATTATAATTAAAATTGAACAGGACTTAAAATCAACTAGAATTTGATTTAAATTGGGGAAAGAATCAAGATTGATTCAACTTGAATTGGGGGTTAATCAAGTCCAATGGAATTTGGAGTTATTTGAATTGGAATTGGGTCAATTTAAATGAAGATTTAAATTGAATTGTTGGGAAGGTGAACAGTTGGCTCTTGACTATTTTCAATATAAATTGATTTGATATAAACTTATTTTTCTAAGTTATTAAATATATACAGCCTCTCTTTCTTAAAGCCAAATTATTTTATATACTTGTTTACGATTATTTTTGGAGCTATTTAACCATCTTCCAATTGTTGTCTAAACTAATTACTATTTTTCAACTATGTTACAAATTAATTACTATTTTACAACTATTTTACAATTATCTAAAATTTCTGAAACTATTCGGCTATTTTCAACTATTCTACGATTAGTTAACTATTTTCTAACTATTCTACAAAACTAGTAATTATTTTCCAACTACTTATTTGTTTTTAAAATTTTCAAGCTATTTTCTAAATAAACTGTTCGGAGTTTAAACTGTTATGGATTTAATACCCAACTGAGATAGGAATTGAAGAGATAATCCAAATGGGGATTAATGTAAAGGTGGGTAAGTGAATGGGAAAGAAATTGATAGAAAAGAGTAATTAAATTGGAATATTTGATTTAGAATAAACAAGGTTATATATCTTTGTTTTATTTAAGATGAAACCCCTTTGTTGAATCTAGTGTTGGAAGAAAAAGGATTTTTGGAAGTGTTTGGAGTATAAAAGGAATTTTATACAAGTTTATAGTGGTCCAAAGTTTTAAAATTTATATATAGCGGTATATATATACATATAAAGGATCTTATGAGGATTTTGGAAAAGGTTTGGGAACCTTTGGATTTGGAAAGGCTTTTGATTTTGGGTAAAACCAATATTGGAATTTGGAAAGCCTATTTTGAGAATTATCGATTTTGGGATAATCGATTTTGTATAAAGGAGATTTGTATGATATCATACTAGGTGTATGATTTGAAGATACTATATGTGTATAGTATAAAATGTTTTGATGATGGCTCTGGGGAAAAAGGCACTCCATTGAAATGAACTTCTCAGGAGTGCCACCGGGTGGTGCTGCTTTGAGCCCCAAGGAGGGGTTTCTAAAGTTGATCCTGTGAGGAGTCCGGACAAAACTAGTTCCTGAGGATTATTGGGTAGCGTAAGTCGATGGCTTGATGCCTACAGAGGCATTTGGGTTATGCTGTGACGACAGTGTAACTCGATGTCGCTGCGATCTACTGTGGGGACCATAGCGAAAATCGTGTGGAGGATGAGTGTCAACGGTCTACACTTGATTTTGCCGGGAAGGAAACGCAACATCGGTAGACTGCGATCTATGGTCAAGTGGAGTGGAGAAGTTTCATTTTTGGCAACGAAATTCGATGGCGCTGATGCCTACAGTTATATGGGTTTTTGCTGTGATAGCTACGTAACCCCAGTTGTAGCTGCGATCTGTTGTGAGTTCCATGGTGTAATCGAGGGACGCGGAGGCCTACAGTTATCTGTTGATTTTGTCGGGACGGCAACGTAACCATCGGGTTAACTGGGACCATGGATGGGGGTGATGATTTCCAGAGCATCCTCAGCAAAGATATTTCCTCTATTTCAAAAACTGCTTTCTATATTTTCAATAAAATTATTTTCCAAGTATTTTCACTGGATGTTGAAAACGGGTCTACCAAGTACTTATAGATTTTCAGTCCTAAGCCTGATCAACGTATGACTGAATTTCTGTGAGAACAAGGATGGACTGGTTGAGACGTCGAGTCATAAAAATATATTTTATAAAGAGCTATTTTGTTAAGTATGAGGTGAATTTAAAAGCATTTCTAATTTTTTTTTTAAATTAAGATGTTAGAATTTTGGGAAATAAAAAGGAAATCCAAACTGGAATTTTAATAAAGTGAATTTGTAATTTAAATCGAACATTGATTTAGATGTCGAAAGTAAACTAATTGGCTAAATAGTTATTTGATTGAGTATATTAATGAAATTTAACTTGGGTATATAAATGGGTTGTAAGTGATAATGAGTTTGGAAATGAATTCAAATTTTAAATAGAATTCGACTTGGATTTGATAATGAATTAAATAAGAGGAGATGTTGTAAATTGAAAATAAAATAGATTTGGATTGAAAAATGTGATGGTTTGAATTATAAATAAAATTCAAGTGTGATATGAATAATATTTAATGAAATTTGCAAGTAAATTGGATATAAGAGAAGTGATTATAATAGAAATGGTTTGAGTTGCAAAACTAAACCCAAGTGAATAGAAATAAATTGGAAATGGCCTTGTATTAATAAAATAAATTCGAAAATGAATTAAGTAAGTAAGTTAAAAATTTTAAATGGGTTAATTAAATTAAATAACAAATGGATGAAGTCTGATTGAATAAAAATTAAATCGAAGTTGTAATTGGAATCGGATTATTAGACTGAATTTAAGTTCGGCGGCATATTGATTTGAAGTATAAATGAGTTGAGTATACGCTTGGATACTATTTTGATAAATTGTGGAAGTGAATTAAAATGAATGGTGGGCTAACTGAGTTTAATGAAAGTTGCTTAAATGAGAATCAAATAGAAGCAAACTTAAGTTTGATGTTGGAATAAACTAAAGTAAATTAACTTAAGTTTAAAATTTATGGAAGCTTGGCTTCGGATAAGAGTGAAAGCCCATTAAATGAAAGCTTGGATTAAA
The DNA here is from genome assembly GCA_030765085.1 of Allium cepa. NCBI lineage: Eukaryota > Viridiplantae > Streptophyta > Magnoliopsida > Asparagales > Amaryllidaceae > Allium > Allium cepa. The sequence goes on from CM060943.1 coordinate 440,783,648, forward strand.
TTAAGTTGGAAATGGTCGTTAATTTATAAGTTTGAATGAGCAAAGCCTAATAAATTGTTTTGGATGGATCCAAGGCTGAAATAAAATAAAATGCAATGAATGGTTCGTAAATAATTTAGAAAAGAAATGGGATTAAATGCAGAATGGTTTGAAATTAATTTAAAATAGGTATAAACTAAATAAATACTCTATTAAGCGAATATTGTCGAATTTGTCTAGAATGAAGCGTCGTATGACGTAAATAAAGTAATTAAATTTCTGTGAATTGATAGAGACTAAATAAATTGGTTTTAGAATAAATTGAAGTGAATATGAGCTTGTTTGGATTATAAATCAATGGAATGTCAGAAATTGAGTTGTGAACCATTAAAACTTAAATGAAACGACATATGAATTAGCTTTAAAGCATATAAATTATTTATAAGAAGTGTTTGGTGCTTGATGGTTAGTAATGTATATGTTTAGCTATTGAAAGTAGGTGGAATGCTAATGAATTCTCTATATATGGCACTTACATATTTAAATTGAGTAAGTACAGGTACCTGAAGGCCGTTTGGCTGGATTTGGATTGCACTAAATGCTAAAATAAATAAGCTGCTTGCTTAAAATGCTAAATAAGGTACGCCTACGCAATAAAAATAGGAAATATGAATTGTTTTTGCTTTTTCCGACCGTGTGGGTCAATGTTTACATATTTATATCTTTTGTCAAATTGCAAAAGCTCCTCCGTACAAAGGAGACTCTGCCAAAAAAATTTCAAAATTTTGGGAGCTAGAAATTTTTTTTAAAAATTTTAGGGAAATTTTTTGTTAACGACAAAACAATTTAACGTAAATTTGTAGGTGAACTAATATGAATCAATTATACATGGGAAATAGAATTTAATATTCAAAATTGAAAATAAATCGAGTGCATATTAAAACGGGAAAAGCAAATTTGAATAGAAGTATATATGAAATTATATATATGAGAATGTATAAAATGATTTGTAAGGTTACGATTGGATATTGTTGCTAAGTGAGATATGCAGGTATTAAAGAGAAAAGAGAAAATTGGATTTGATTCCAAAAGATAAATTTGTATTGCCCGACAAAAAGGTATGTATTTAAAATTCTGTATGAAATTGAATTGGGCTTTTGATGTAGCCACTTGGCTTTTGTTTTCTTTTTGGTATTTGGGAAGCCCGTAGAGGCCTTTTGTAGTAGTACCGAGCTAGCCGCGCAAAGGAGACGCTGGCAAAAATTTTCGGAAATTTTGAGAGATAGAAAAATTTTGAGAAAATTTTGATAATTCAAAATTTGGTTTTTAAATTGAAATTTAAAGAAGTGAGAAAAGGGTATTGCATGAAAGCTATAGAAGGTTTTGGGAAGTTGGGTAAAGATAGTGGGTCTTTAATAATAGTTAGTTGATAAGATGTTGAATTGTGAGTTTTGGGAAAAGTAAACGGGTATTGAACCATTCCTCCTAACCAGTAATTTCGGGGACGAAATTCTTTTAAGGGGGAAGGAATGTGACGACCTGAAATTTCTAACAATTTAAAATGAAATAATTAATTGATTTTTAAATATTTAAGAGTTAATTTTAATTTGAATTTCAAAATATTAATATTTACTTGATAATTTAATTATTATGTTATATAGTTTAAATATTGAATTTAATGATTGAAATTGAGTAAATTGTTGAATTTGGAATTTCCAAGCTTGTTAAAAATAATTTGAAGGCTTATAGAATTTATAGTGGTGATATTGAAGATAACATAATGGTTGAAATTTAAATTAAAGGTGATTTGTTCAGTTTTAATAGCATATCGTTTAAATCAAATTTAAAAATAGCCTTCCGAGGCACAGTCTCGGAATTCGACGAAACCAGTGCCATTGGATTCGTAGTAGCTAGTTATTATCGGATTTCAATTTTCGTAGTTATCGTAGTTATCGTGTGACCCTGGCAGCTCAAAACGCTTAGAACTATCTTAATTGGTTTAATTTAAATTGATCGTTTTCTTCCGTAACTCGCGCATACAATCAAATTAGCCTCCGAAACGCATTCCATCGTGTTCAGAACATGGGTAAAACCTTATAATAGCCTAGCGGCACGCTGTGATGGTGTTTCGAAGTTTCGAGCGGAGTAAAGTGAAATATTTATAATTAAATATGTTAATCTGTTAAGTCAAAACCTTAGCTTCCTCTTTACGACATCGTTCCCAGTTATAACCCACATACCCGTTCCCCTCTTGATTATGAAGGCAGATCGAAAGAACAAAAAAACAAAAACAAAAGGGGGGGCCGAAACCTTCACTTTTCAACAATAGAAATAAAATTCAACTCAAATAAAAAATGGCGTTCCAAAGGGGAAAGGGGCCGCATCGTTGTTCGTGTGATGGAAGGGGGGAGGGGCTTCGGCATCTCGTTTTCACTCAAAGCAGGTTGTGTATCGATATAAGGTGAAGGTCAGAAGGCTGCGGCGGCAAAAGAGCTCGAGTTCGAGCATCAGTGGGGTCGAGGGCGTACGTTTGGAAGCCTGGAAAGTGTCGCGATCTTCGACCGATGAGGGAGACACGATTTGGGTTCGAGACCGTAGGAGGCGCGGCAGTGGCTGAAGCTCAGCGTCGATGGGGTCGCGCGTTGACCTTGGTCCTCTGTTTTGCTATAAGGTAGTTCCATCTATTTATTTATTTAATTACAGAAGATGTTTAAGGATGAAGATGAAAATATGTGAAATTTTAACCGTGGTTTCCTTTCTTTAAAAAAAAATGTCTCGGGCTATTTTAATATATGGTTTCATAGGAAACATTTTTTAAAATATATATATATATATATATATATATAAATTATTTTGTAAGAGTTTGAAAATAAGAAGGGTTAAGATATACAATGGAGTTATATAAAGATTTAGTTTAAATCAAATTTTTAAGTTGAAATTTGAGGATTTTTGTTGAATAAAGCGTATACTGTTGGGTTGCTAAAAATAAGTTACTAAAGGCAATTATTAGTTTAAAAATTTTAAATCAAATTATAAGTGAAAATTACATAAGTAAATGGTGATTAACTGTTTGGTCAATCCAAATATTAATAAACTGTATAAATGTTTATACAAGGTCAAAATTGAGAAGAAAGCAAACTGGATTGGAAATGGAATGCTAGTAATCAAAGGTGAGTAAACCTCACGCCTCCGAATTTTTATTTAAATTTAAATGGTTAAATGTAAATGATTGGTTGAATTGGATTAATGTGCTATGTAGTACATACTGGAATGATTGATATTTTGTGATCAATATTTTGGTAATTGGACAGCTGAATGATGTGGTTTGCTTGAATATTTTGGTACCCTAATTTATCGAAATATGTAATTGGATTTTTGGAAGAAATATAAGGGTGGTTAAAATGGATGATTAATTAATGCAGTTAATTAATGAGTTGGGTTGATTAATTTAGTAATTAAGGGTTTGAATTAATTAATGAAGATTTAGGTTAATTAATGAAGTGAAAATTTATTTAGAATAATCATTGGGTGGTTTAATAAGTAATTAATTAATGTAATTAATAAAATATAATTACTTTGTGTAATTAATCAAGATATTTATTAAGATAGTTAAATAAAGGAGAAATTAATATATTTAATGAAATAAATAAAAGGATAATTAATTTCAGGTTGAGATTCATCGAGAGTGATTAATGTTGTGGTTGAATTAAAGTAATTATTTTAGATTATGATAAATTAAAAATATAATTGGAAATCATTAATTTTATAATCAATGACGTAATTAAAGGTTGATTAATTAAATGAATTGATTAGTAATAAGTGACTTATAGGAAGTTAATTAGTATAAGTAATTAAGGATTGACATAATTAAAATAGTTAATTAATTTGTGAAGTAATTAAAGATTACTCTTTGATTGGGTAAGAACAATCAATATCGTGAAGTTAATTAAGGATAATTACTTGAATGGGATTGGAAGAAAATTAATCCAGGGTGATTAATTAAGATGAATAATGCTGGGGTGACTAATTAATTGATTTGGAATTAATTAATGTTAAATGAAGTAATCTAAGTGATAGAGGTTTGAAATTCAATTTAAGATCAATTGAATTGATTTGTATGTGGTTAAGCTTTGCTTATGGATGATTGAATGGTATTGGATGATTTGAATGAGTTGATATCTCTGATATGAAATGATGTGTATTTCATTTGAATAACTTGGGTTAGGATAACATGAGTTTCGAAGAGACCGGGGTCGGGTATTAGGAAATACCCGAAACCACTTCGAAATTTTAAAAATTGATTTGTGAAATCAATACTATGAAATGATTTAAGTGAATTGGATTAATTTATCTAAGTTTGGTACTTAGAAATTGACAGGGTGAACAGGTGTTGTTTATAGCTAATTGCGAATTTGTTAAATTAATATGTCACCCCGGGTTTATACAAGTTGATTGCTTTAGTCTTCCATGTTAGTTGGGTTTACTCACGCTGGTTTCCAGCCTGACCCGGGTGTTACTTTGGTGTAATGCTCGGGTCAGACCGTGTATTACAGATTTTCAGGTAGAGACGTACTGGAGCTCAAGAGGCGAGCTGGATGGCAGAAGCGTATAGTATTTTTCCGCTGTATTTATATTATTGATAATCTGAGTCATGGTAATTGTAAATATTCAGTGACTGTGTATAATGTGAAACTCTGATGTATATTAAATGTAATCGACAGATATAGTATTCTTTTGTAAGCTATTGTTATTTATTATTATATTTTATCCGCTGCGATTGTGAGATATTTGGTGTTTCTTTTATTCTTCTTCTATCTCTTTCTTCTTTTTCATAATTATCTGAGATTTTCGGGTTAGAAAATTTCGGGTCGTTACATTCCCACAATTTCAAATATTAAATTAACAATTTAAATTATCTAATTAAATCACAATGGGAGCGATATTGAATTTTGATAGAAATATGATCCAAGAAATGATAGAAAGTCAATGGGAGCGATATTGAGTTTGTGAGTCTTTGTATATGATCCAAGAAATGATAAAAAGTATCATTACAAGCGTCAAAATTGAATAAATATTTTGATAGAAATATCAGATAGTTGATTATCAATCAAAATGCAGAGGAAGCATGTGTTTACAAGAAAGAACATAAGAAATGTACATTGATATTTCTAAATTATAAGTAAACAACACAATACTAATTGTTAACGATGTACTTGTGTTAAAATCAGTTTTAGTTGTTTTTAATACTCGACATTGGATTTTTGATGATATCTTTTATAGTAAGTATAAAAGATATTAGGAATGTCGCAAATTGATATGTAAGGATACCTCATAAAATTGTTTAATATAGAACATGTAAGATAGATTCCTTGTTCATTAGTAATATGAATTATCAAACATGTTATGTTGTCTATAATATCGTGATTTTTTTTATGCATTTGATACATGAAGAAAATATCAAATCCAAATTGATATCACTTAATGGTTGTTTGAAATGTTCTCGTGTGTTTATAAAATACTAGAGAATTGTTTATAGAAATAACAAACTCCTTATGAAGGAGTATTTGGACTCAAACTTCATAAGTGATATTGAGTCTAATATGTCAATAATAAATATATGTTAAGAATCTTTAAACTGGATATGTTCCAAATGAAAGACCGTAGTTGATTAAGTGGAAAAGGCTAAGTATATCGCCTTGAATAAGCAGAAATAAAGAAATGTCTATAAATATTAATGCATAAATTTATAACTAAACTGAGGGTGATTCCAGATGTTGAGAACTCCACAACATTGTTATATGATAACAATGTCACTATATAGTCCATTATAGAACATAGAGCTCACTATAAGTCGAGAAACATACTCCAAATCATTCCATACAATAAAGGTAGTTTATCAACATATGAGAGAGCTAATTGACATAGTAGATAATTGAACATAATAGCATACCCAATCACTGAGGGATTGACCCGATCGGTTTTGAGGAAACTGATTGGAGAAGTTGGAATAACTTTCCATAACTGACTCCAAGCGTAAGTAGGAGATTGATAGAGTTAGGGGTGTGTCCTAGGGCAATCATGGAATTTGTTACATATATCAAACTCGATAACCAATCTAGTTTGAAACTAAAGGTGTTTTCTTTCTATTATATACTTGATATGATTAATTAATCAATTTAATTCAAAGTATATTTAATAGAAAATCCATAAATGGTACATTTTTGATAGTAGTTGCAAAGTGTTGTAACCATGAGTAATTTATCACAATGAAAATAAATATACCATTTTATATGTTCCTAGTCAAGATGCATTGAGATTGGATATCGATGTATCCGTTGAGACTAGAGTATGTAACGCCCTCCAAATGTTGGGCAGTATATTATTTATGGCTGCTGAGGGCATCTAGAGGTTACATACTGATAAAGTTATTAGATAACTATGGAACAACTCACTCAATAGCTTTTTACTGGTTAATATAAGTAAGGTCAAACAGAAAATATCGATGTGATTGAGTTACAAAATTCTCTTGACTTGAGAATACCGTGGATCTTCAATATGAAAGCTCCACTTTGATTGTAGTCAAATCATGACTTGGTGTTCCATCCAGTGACTATAAATGGGTTGAGTGGAAGTATTGGTAGTGGAGTACTATTCAAGAGAGGATTCATCTCCTCAGTTATATGAGATTAGTATCACGGTTAACTCAAGTTAACTTAAAGTCAAAGTCTTTCGCCAAAGCATTTCTGTTAGTAATAATTGTTATTATTGAACCAAAGACTTTGTGTTTGGACTATAGAGTTGAATATGGATAATATTGGAATTTTGACATTACCAAAATCAATAAGTCCAAAGTGATATAGTTTTGAAGAAGAGAAGTGGTGTAAATAAATATCACAACCAGTTAACACTTAATAAAGTGAAATTGGATTTCACCAAAACTAAGTAAGCGATTTGGCCAAAATTTCACACCACCGACGAAGTGATGTCTGAACGTTAACATTAGAATAGTTTAATGTTAATTTCTGATTGAATTTACACCCAAAAGTTATACAACTGAAATAATGAATTCTTTTTAGACCAAACGATTTAATTAGTTTATAATTGTTATAAGTTAATTAACATTTATGAAATATTAATTGTCAAATTTGAATATGATTTGAGAAATAAATATTGTCATATATATATTTATAATAGTTATAAATATATTGGTCGATATAAGATTTCGATGACGAATTAAATTGGATTTAGTTGAACATATTTAATTGGGGTTAAATGGACTATTGGCTGATGTTGTTTGAGGCATGGTTCAGTAGCAAGAGCAAAGCATAGGGCCAGCAAAAGATGTTGCAAGTTGGTTTTGAAATGCATGGTTGAGAGTAGGTGAGAAAAATTACGAGATACAATCCTATTTTCACTCTCATTCAACCAATATAATCATCTATAAACCCAACTTCATCTCACTTTTTGGCAACCTCCTTCATCATTATTGTGGCCGAAACACTTCCTCAAAACCCTACAAAAATCACAAATCAAATCAACTTAGGTCGATAGCTATTTTAGAGTAAAAGATCTGCGATTCAAGACTAGCAATCTGACCAATGGATCTAAAATTTCCAAAGGAGGATTCATTTTTTCGACATGGACTTGAGAGCATCGGTTATGGGTAGCTATTTACTTACATATTTAAAGTATATGACTATGGTATAATAATTCATTGCTTAAGTGCATCTATGTATATATGTTATTATTGCTTAGTTAGTCGAGTTAGCTAATGTTGGTAGTCACAATAATGATTGACTATGCGAATAAGTTTAATGTACTCACACATACAAATATATATTATTAATAACCTAATGTTCTATACCAAATAAATATATTATATTTTAATATTACATTAGTTAATACATACATTTACATATAAATACATACATACATATATCTAAATCTTACACAAATTATATCATAGCATATATATATATATATAATTTGATCTAATAATTTCCTAGTATATGTTTACATTATGTTTTGAAAATTCAACTTATCTTTAAAATTATTTTATCGTATCAGAAGATCTAAAAAATCATAATTTTTGAATAATTTTTTATATTTGTAAAAATTAACCTAAAAATTAATCGATTGGTATTTACTTAATTAAAAATATGATTTTTACTCAAAAAAATATGGAAAAACTTCAAAACACTTAAAATATTATTCTGGATAATTTGAAACTTTATATTTTATTATATAATTATTTTATATTATTTATTTATGATAGTTTGCAAATTAATTCATAATTTATATATATTAATATATTAAAATTATGAAAAAATTGGATGTGTAATGATTTCGAATTGGAATAATAAAAAAGAATCAAAAATTAATTTGTTTATATATATTTATTATAGCACAAGCTTATATTTAATGAAGATTATTATTATTATATATGTATCATAATTATTTACTCTAATTCATATGTGTATATATAAATAAATAAAATAATTCATTTTCTTAAATTTACAATTTTATGTGTACATACATACATACATATATATATATAGGTTTAATTGTTATTTATGATATAAATATATATATATATATGATAGTTTTCATTATATATATATATATTTCATATTTGTATTCGTATATAATTACTTTGATATTTATAACTATAAGTATATGTACATATTTGGACAACATACAATACATATAAAATGAGCTAAGGTGTCTGTTGCGATGTACATCTCAACATCTATATATGGGCATACTATACCTTACATGGAATATCATGTAACACATGCACACACATTTACATATGTATGCATATATATATATATATATATACTTATATAATAAGTGAAAAAATCAAATAAATTTAAAACAATAATTTATGAATTTGAATAGAATACATGACTTTATTTAAACTAAATTTAGAAATTTTCTAGATAAATTAAACTTCAAAGGCCCAATAAAGATCTAATCGGGTAATTTTTTTTCGAAATTCACCCATAACTTGAATTAACTAAATTTAGAAATGTTCTATATAAATTAGACTTAATCATTGCAGGCTGGCCCATTTCCAATAACACACACTATACACTCACACACGTATATGAGTATGTTTTTATGTATACATGTGTGTTTTAAAAAGAAGTTATGCTATAGGATCGAGTAATATGGATAACCTACTTGTGCGGAATAAAAATAAATAAACAGTAAATGCAGTAAAGTAAAAGACACCAAAGGTTTTTATACCAGTTCGGAGCACCGTCCTACATCCAGACCCAGACTCCGTTTGGAATTTCACTAACACAACCCTCACTTAACCCATAGGAACGGGTTTACACCGCCTGAGCAACCGAACAGGACTTCAACCGCCTAAGTAACCAAATAGGACTTCAACTGCCTGAGCAACCGAACATGACTTCTTTACAAATAACAAATGTATCTGACTGTAGTGTGTTCTTAAATAACACCGATAAGTCAATTAAGTACAATCTTCCTGTAGTCTTCTCTTTATGATATATAGTGTGATGTGCTTTGAGAATTATGGAAGATAAAGTGATTAATGATCAAAGTATGTAAGAAATTTGAGTGCAATTTGAAAGCTTGAGAATATATGAGAATTCAAGAAAGATAAAAGTAAATTCAATGAATTATTTGTTGAATTCTGTAATCTATTTATAGTATATAAAGAGTTGCAACTATAGATGAAAAGTTACATTGAAAAGAACAGGTGCAACCATTGATTTTGAAAGCATTTCTGTTCGGTGAAGAGAAGTGATTTTTCAAGAAAATAGCAGTTGAAGATATTCAGACGTCTGAATAAAAAAAATCAGACTTCTGAATTAGATTGGAATGCAAACAGCAAGCTTTTAAGCAAATTTTGACTAAATTCAGACGTTTGAAAATTTTCATTCAGACGTCTGAATATTGTGAAACAATATTCAGGTTTCAGCATTCAGACGTCTGAATTCAGACCTTTGTGCATGTGTGTGCATATATATATATATATACATATATATATATATATATATATATATATATATATATATATATAGTTTCAGGAAAGATTTTAACTAATTACTAAGTATAGTACAGACTCTAGACACACCATACTCAGCTTTAAACATCTGAAAAGGAATCTGCGACAAATCTCCTGCAAAGATGGTTAGTGTTCATAGAATATTTTATATAGCTTGTCATAATTAAAATTGAGATTTCAACATTCTCCCCCTTTTGATGATGGCACCTATATAGTAATTAATAAATATTTGTAATGTTGTTACTCCCCTTGTCAATATGCAATTTTTTTAGATTTCTCCCCCTTTGTCATCGACAAAAAGAAAGAGCAAAGATATCAATAGACGTATCATCTTATTAATGCAAATAGATTTTTTAATACATGAAGGAACAACAGGAATAATAGTTAAGAAATTTCTCATAAAACTTGACAAACAAAGTTAAAACATGATCAAATCAAACATAATTTAAAAATAGACATAGTTAATTAAAATTGACTGGAAATAAACGGATCATCATGATTAGAACTTGAGCTTGAGGAAGACCACTGAAATGAAGATGGGCTATAAGCTTGAGTGGCTGAAGAACCAGAACAAGAAATTCGATCCCATATTTTATTGAGAAAGCCTTTGATCGAGTTGAATTTTCTTTCCATCTTCTTCTCAAGTGTCTTAATGTCCCGATGAATCTTTGATTGATTTCGAGAGAGAGTGGCAATGGCTTGTCTTGAAGAAGTGTTCGGGCCAATTTCTTGAATAGTGCCATCGTCCTCCTCTTCTTCTTCATATTGAGTATGAGAAGAAGAAGCAATACAAGTGTCTCGAGGTTAAGGAACACCTTGTTGAACATTTTGAGACCATTGATGGAAGGAGATGATATGTTGAGGAGGAGGCCACGGTGGAAGTCCAATCAATCCTAAAGTTTTAGCGCCTAACTCACTAATAGTTGTAAAATCAGAGTCAAGCATTTGTACACCGACATTGAGGAGGATGGGCATAATATAAGCACCATAATGAATAGTTCTATATTTTCTCCGGATTATGATGTCTTGAAATTCATCCAAGATAATTTTTCCCCAGTTCACTTTTTGATTGGAGTAGATAGAATAAAGAGCTTGAAAATTTTCTTTATAAATTTTTTCATAACTCCCCGTCTTTGGTTGTAAAGAGTGAATAAGTGCACAGTGAATGAGTCTAGCTTGTGGCCTTAAGAAGGTAGATTTTAAATTGCCCAAATTTATAAGTTAATCAGAAAAGAAACGATGTGAAACTTCGTCTCGATGATCCATATCAACATCAATCTCATTAATATCAATTCCTTGATAAGGACAATTTAAAATATGACCTAGTCTTTGTAAAGGTAAGAAGATTCTTACGCTACAAACTGTTGACCAAACATAATCTTGACGGTTTTGGGGATTATGATGATCCAAACTTAAGTTTGCAAGAAAAAGTTTAATCATAAGATGATTAATATTAACATTGTTAGGAGTATACCCAATTAAGCTATCGAAGTGGAATTGTTCCGCCAACTTTCTAACATGATAAGCTGCAATATCCTGGAATTTCATGAATGCTCCTTCGAAGATGTTGGAATTATTCATAGAATTATACTGGGAAACAACAACATCGTTCCATAGCCATTGCCAAATTGGATCTTCGGATGGTCCGGAGGTTGATTCTCTAGTACATTTTGATCTTGGTGCCATTAGAGAGTTAGAGGAAAGGTAAAAAGCTTTGAAAGAGTTGAAAATGGAGGCTAGGGTTCAGAAAATAATTGGGAATGAAGTGAAAAAGGTAATATATAGTGGATTAAAAAGCAAGGGTGTAAGTGGAAAGAAAATGAAAGAAGCAATGTGAAAAAATTGGCTCAGAAAAATTCAACCGTTTGAATTATTTGATTCGGACGTCTGAATTGGACTGAGTTGCAACCCGCAAAGAAATAGTTCAAATTCGACCCGATTCAGACGTCTGAATCTGGGGAATATTTTTTTCTACCTTGAATATTCAGACGTCTGTTTTAAATAAAACAGCCATCTGAATCTTGCTCAAAGGCGCATGTTAGCTTTATTGAATATAGAAAACAATATATATAATCGAATATTTTTAAACAATACAAGTTTAGAACAAACAGAATGAAATAATGAATGAATAATAGTATATAAACAACAACAAAAAAAATTAAAGAGATTTTAAAGAAGAACTTGGAGTATGATATGAATCTTCTTCAATTTTAGTGTTCTCTACAAACGGTCGAAGTGGAGACCATCTGTTACCACGTTCCCAATAATTTGGTGATGTTGGTGGACGTTGTGGTGATGGTTCCCAAGGATTGTGATGATTTGGAGAATGAACGGTAGACGGTTGATGAACTGTGCCTTTTGAGGAAGAGCCATAGAATTTTAACATGACTTGTTCTAAAAAGCTCAACCGTTTGGCATTAACTTTTTGTTCACAGCATAACTCGCACTGTAATTCTAATGTTTATCTCTGGTAGTGATGAATATCATCTATTTTCTCTTTTATGGACAGTGATCCAAAAAAGAGAGACCGTCTTGTTCTTTTAGTAGGTGGAGTATATCTAGTATGAGCTGAAGGTGGAACAATCAGAACCGGTTCATAAATTGGTGTTGGAGTTGGTAGATTTACCGATCCCGAGGAAGGAGAAGTATAAGAAAGCTCATATGATTCGGAGTTGTATTGAGATGACGTTTTGAAATAGTATTTGGAACTTTAAAAAATTCAAGTATGAATTCTGGTGCAATAATTTTTTTCCAAAGAATATATAGTTAGAGGCATAATAAAAATAGTTTGTATGGTTAGGAGAACAATAAGCATAGAAAAAAGAGGATAAAATGAAAGGTAAATAGAAATTCAAAAACAAACTAAGGTTTCATAAAAAAGAAAAGTAGTAAAGTGGTAGAAGAGTAGACTATTGAGTATGTGATCCTGAATTCGAGTGCTGGAAAACAAAGATTTTATTATATATTTTTTAATGAAAAAAATATAAATCTTTAAAAGAGACAATTCCAAGTTCTCATCTTAAATTGATGAAAATATTTACATTTAACGGTTTTGTAAAGATATCTACCAATTATTTGTCAAAGGAAACAAATTCTAGATTTATCAGATCTTTTTCAATATTATCACGAAGAAAATGATGATGAATGTCTATATGTTTTGTTCGTGAGTGATTAACAGGATTTTTAGATAAATTTATTGCATTAGAATTATCATAATAAATAGTTGATTGAATAAATTAAAACCAAAATCTTGTAGTGTTTGTTGCATATAGATAACTTGAGTACATTCCAAAGCTGTAGAAATATATTCTGCTTCACATGTCGATAATGAAATACAGTTTTATTTCTTACTAAACCAAGATACAAGAGACTGTCCAATGAAGTGACAAGTCCCACTTGTACTTTTTCTAGCTGTCCAACTTCCTCCAAAATCAGCATCATTATAGGACACTAGTTCAAATGGACATTCCTTTAGATAGAATAGTCCAAAATCCTTGGTTTTATCAAGATGCCGTAGTATGCGTTTCACTGCTCGCAAATGTAATTCTTTGGGATCTGCTTGAAATCGTGCACACAAATAAACACTCATCATTATGTCAGGTCTACTAGCTGTTAAACATAGTAACGATCCAATCATACTTCGATATAATTTTTGGTCAATATTTTTTCCACTTTATTCTTTACCAAGATGTATAGTTCTACTCATAGGAGTTGGTTTGGTAGAAGTATTTTCCATACCAAAGCATTTAATTAGATTGTTACAATATTTTTCTTGATTTATAAAAATACCATTTTCTATTTTTTTATATTTTTAAGCCAAGAAAATAATTTTATTCACCCATATGTGACATTTCAAATTCTTTGATCATTATTTTAGAAAATTCTTGACATAATTTTTCATTTGTAGATCCAAAAATAATATCATCAACATAAATTTGAACAATTGAAATACCTTGCTTGTATCTTTTAATAAAAAGAGTTTGATCAACCTTCCCAATTTCAAAACCTGAGTCTATTAAATATCTTTTAAGACGATCGTACCAAGCATGAGGTGCTTGTTTCAAACCGTATAAAGGCTTTTTAAGTTTATAAACATGGTCAGGAAATTGTTCGTGTCGAGGTTGTTCAACATAAACTTTTTCTTTTATAAAACCATTTAAAAAGGCACTTTTTACATCCATTTGATATAATTTAAAGTTATGAAAACATGCATAGGCTAGTAAGATTCGTATGCTTCTAGTCTAGCGACTGGAGCAAACGTTTCTTCATAGTCAATCCCTTCTTCTTGATTATATCCCTGTGCAACTAATCTAGCTTTATTCCTAGTAATATTTCCTTATTCATCTGCTTTATTTTTGAAGACCCACTTTGTATCAATAACTGATTGATCACTAGGCTTTGGAACTAAATCCCAAACGTCATTTCTTTTGAATTGGTTTAGCTCTTCTTGCATAGCGATTAACCAATTTTTATCAGTGGATGCTTCTTTAATATTTTTAGGTTCAATATGAGAAAGGTTAGCTACATGGCCCATTTGATTTAATTGACTTCTTGTTCTAACAAATGAATTGAGTTCTCCAATGACATTAACGGAAGGATGATCCCTTAATAATCTAGGTGGAGATCTCAATTCATTGTTATTGTGAACTACGTTTTCATTATTTTCAAAATTTGAAATTTCAGTATTTGTGATATTATCAGCGAATTCTTCATCATCTCTTATACTTGGGATTTGTTTAAAATTTTCGTCGAAGGATATATGAAGTGTTTCTTCGATGATATTGGTTCTTTTATTATAAATTCGATAAGCTTTGCTTCGATTTGAATATCCTACAAAGATTCCTTCATTGGATTTTGGATCGAATTTGCTAAGTTGATCTTTTGTGTTTAAAATGAAAAATTTTTGAGCCAAAAACTTTGAAATAAGAAATATTTGGTTTTCGACCATTAAGAAGTTCATAGGGAGTATTCTTAGTTAGTGGTCGAATAGAAACACGATTCAAAACATAGCAAGCTATTGCAACTACTTCAGCCAGAAATGTTTTGGTAACGTACTTCCATTTAACAAAGTCCTTGCACATTCTTGTAAGGTTCTATTTTTACTTCTATAACTCCATTTTGTTGTGGAGTTCTAGGAAACTAAAAATTATGGAATATTCCCTTCATCTTACAAAAATGTTCAAAGGTTTCGTTTTCGAATTCACCTCCATGATCACTCTTAATGTTTTTGACTTTCAATCCTTTAAAATTTTGAATTCTTTTGACAAAATTTTTAAAATTATCAAAAGTATCACTTTTATTTTTCATAAAAATAGTCCAAGTATATCTAGAAAAATCATCAACAATTACAAACACATATCTACTGTAATTAATAAAGTGTACTTGTGTTGGTCCAAATAAATCCATATATAGTAATTCAAGTGGTTGTAAAGTTGAAATAACCTTTTTAGATTTAAAAGATGACTTAGTCAATTTTCCTAATTGACATGCATCACAAAAATGATCAATTTTAAAATTCATTTTTGGTAGACCTTTTACTAAATCATTTTTAGAAAGCTTATTTATAGCTTTGAAGTTAATGTGACAGAAACGTTTGTGCCATAAACAAGGATCATTTTCTTTGGCTATTAAACACATATCTAAATTATGGTTTATTTTCATATTCAGAACATAGATATTTCTGTCTCTATTTCTTTCAAAGACAAGATTTTGATTTTGATCAAAAATACCACATTTATTTTCAGAAAATGTGATTTTGTATCCTTTGTCACATAATTGGCTGATACTAAGTAAATTACGTTTTAAATTTTTGATTAGTAAAACGTTTGAAATACCATTGTTGCTCACATCGCCTTTGCCGATAATATAGCCTTTGGAGTTGTCTCCAAATGTGACGGAGCCTCCATCTGAGTACGTAATATTTGATAGCATATTTTTGTCTCCTGTCATATGTTTTGAGCAACCACTGTCGAGTATCCATTTTCCTCTTTCCTTGAGTAGGACCTACCAAAAATATGAGATAACATTGGTACCCACCTTTTTAATAGGGTCCTAAGAGTTAAGTCTTAGGAAACCAAACCCAAGAGGGTTCAGTATCCCATTTGAATATGTAATCTTTATTTTTATGAATAGTTTCCAAAATGGTGTTAATATATTTCTTCCTAATCAAACCGTCGTTTGTTTTAGGAACCCAGACTTTTATGTTTTTCGGGTAAGTATTCCTTTTTGACTGTTCTGCAGTAGGATTGATATTTCTCCTAATTTTCTTTTTAGGTGGAGCTTGTTTTCCTAACATATCATAATCCTTTCCTATTGAAACAAACTGAGAGCTATCAATAATTTTAGATAAAGTTTCTCTTCCTTTATTAAAATTTGAAACATTTTTGGTGATGCTATCTAACTTAGCTTTGAGACTAGCATTATCTAATTCTATCAATTTTACTTTTGTTTTTAATTCGTGATTTTTAGAAACAAGAGCGTCATTCTTTTCTTTTTGATTTTCAATTTCTTGACTCAAAAGTGTGAGTTGTGGATTAATATTAGAGAATGATTCTTGTAATTTTTCAAGTTCTTCCTCTAGTATTTTCTTCTCTTCTTTAGGCATATCTCCCTCGAATTCTGCTTTGTTCTGATGTTCATGAGTTTCCTTATATTTTCTTTTGAGTTTTTTAAGAGTGCGAACTAGCTCTGAATTTATCTCTATCATATCATCAAAGGTAAAATCACTAACCTCGTTTTCAGTAGCCATGAAGCAAACATTAGTTTTTTCGATTTCGCTGTCACTGCTGCTATCTGATGAAGAGGTATCTGAATCATCCCATGTCACAGAGAATGCTTTCTTTTTCTTATCTTTTCTGCCCTTCTTGTTGTATTTTTTCTTTAGTTCTGGACATTCTTTCTGGATATGACCTTTCTTATGGCAATTAAAACATTCTAGTACTAAAGATGATGGTTTGCTTGGAAAGTTCCTTTTTCCATTGTTTCTGTTGTTTTTCCGGAATCTCAAGAACTTTCTGAAATTTTTGGCAATAAAAGCTAGATCTTCTTCATCTGAATCTTCATCCTTTTCTTCTTCAGAATGGAAAGCTATGTTCTTTTTGTCCTGAGCTTGTACTCATTTTGCTTGCAATTCACTTCATAGGACATTAGATTTCCTATTAACTCTTATGGTTTTATGGTAGAGAGGTCATTAGCTTCTTCAATGGCTAAGACTTTTCATTCCCATTCATCCGTTAAAGAGTTTAGGATTTTCAATACAATATCAAAATCAGTGAATTTTTCTCCTAATCCTAATAATGGATGATAGATATCTTGAAATCTGGAGTACATATCATTGATAGATTCATCTTGCTTCATTTTAAAATTTTGAAACTGATTTTTGAGCATGGAGATTTTTCTTTGTTTGACTTTGTTAGTTCCTTTATGTGTGATTTTAAGTGTTCTCCATGTTTCATAAGCAGTTTGACACATGCTAACACGATTAAATTCATTTCTATCTAGTGCACAAAATAACATGTTCATAGCTTTAGCATTGGCAGAAGCATCTAATTTTTGTGTGTTTGTCCATGTAGAGTGTTCACCTATAGGAAGAGTGTATTTATTTTGTGTGATATTCCATGATTCAAAGCTATTTGATTGCATATAGATTCTCATACGAGTAGCACAATAATTATAGTTCAAACTATTGAAAAATGGAGGTCGTGCAGTGGATTGACCTTCTATAAAACTGGTGTTAGTGCTTATAGTGCTAGTGCTGGTATTGCTATCCATATTAGCAAAGAATCAAATAACTATGTTACGGTTAGAAGAAACCTTGCTTTGATACCCAATGAAAAGAAGCTATGCTATAGGATCGAGTAATATGTATAACCTACTTGTGTGGAATAAAAATAAATAAACAGTAAATGCAGTAAAGTGAAAGACACCAGAGGTTTTTATACTGGTTCGGAGCACCGTCCTACGTCCAGTCCCAGACTACTTTTGGAATTTCACTAACACAACCCTCACTTAACTTGGAGGAACAGGTTTACACCGCCTGAGCAACCGAACAGGACTTCAACCGCCTAAGCAACCGAATAGGACTTCAACTGCCTGAGCAACCTAACAGGACTTCTTTACAAATAACAAATGTATCTGACCGTAGTGTGTTCTTAAATAACACTGATAAGTCAATTAAGTACAATCTTCTTATAATCTTCTCCTTTATGATATATGGTGTGATGCGCTTTGAGAATTGTGGAAGATAAAGTGATTAATGATCAAAATATGTAAGCAATTTGAGTGCAATTTGAAAGCTTGAGAATAGATGAGAATTCAAGAAAGATAAAAGTAAATTCGATGAATTGTTTGTTGAATTCTGTAATCTATTTATAGTAAAGAGTTGCAACCATAGATGAAAAGTTACATTGAAAAGAACAGGTGCAACTATTGATTTTGAAAATGTTTCTCTTCGGTGAAGAGAAGTGACTTTTCAAGAAAATAACAGTTGGAGATATTCAAAAGTCCGAATAAAAAAATTCAGACTTCTGAATTAGATTGAAATGCAAACAGCAAGCTTTTAGGCAAATTTTGACTAAATTCAGAGGTCTGAAAATTTTCATTCAGACGTCTGAATATTGTGAAACAATATTCAGGTTTCAACATTCAGACGTCTGAATGAATGAATTCAAACCTTTGTGCATGTGTGTGCATATATATATATATATATATATATATATATATATATCGTTTTAGGAGAGATTTTAACAAATTTCTAAGTAAAGTACAGACTCTAGGCACACCATACTCAGCTTTAAACATCTGAAAAGGAATCTGCAACAAAAAATCTGCAAAGATGGTTAGTATTCATAAAATATTTTATATAGCTTGTCATAATCAAAATCGAGATTTCAGCATGTTTTTGTATGAATGTGTGCGTGTGTTTGTGTGTGTACAAGTAATACACCATTCTCTTATTGATCAAAAGATACTTGGATTTTATTCGTACATGTGCAAAGCATGTGCCATCATGCTGGTTAATAGTAAATGAGATAGAAATATATTTAAAGGAAAAGGAATTTTTATTTTATTTTAATAAATGGTTTTTGTAATTATTTAATAATTGAGCTTAAATACAATAGTTTGAATTAAATAATTAAATGAAAGAAATCATGAAAAATAAATTCTATAAAATTCCATAATGTTGAATGTTTTTAATATATATGAAATTTTAAAAGTGATTAAATTTGTGTAGAAAATAGTTTGAACATGAAAGAAAAGAAGAAAACAAATATACTTGTTTTAATTTAAGGCCAAAAACCAACTTTTGCTTCCAAATAATTCTTTGTCTAGATTTATCTCCATTCTTCACTTAAGCAATTCACGTTAACAACCTCATTTTCATTTTTCTACTTCCTAAAACAAAAGGATAGAAAACCCTCTTCCTCCTATAATCAAATTAAAATTATATAAATTTCTATAAATTTGCAAATTCAAATATAAGCATCTCAACACCACACCACACCTTATGGTATGAAGAAATTAGAGTTTTGATCATGATTTGGAGCTTGGGAAATGTAAGTAAATGAAATGAAGAAGAAGTAGTAGCAGGCTTTCAAGTGAGTAGTTTTACTCAAAATCTATGTCTAATGCATGTAATTCTCTATAGATTGTTTGATGGATTGTTACATGTATGGATATGGTTGTGTTTGCATTGAATTGAAGTAGGAAATAACAGGAATAAAAAGATGATAGTGCTTGTAATTAATCAGTTTTATTGATTTAGGTCAATCGGTTGCACGCATCGGTCGATCGGTGGTGCTCAATTGGTGTGTGAAACCAGTTTGTGTTAAAAATATAATAAAAAATAAAGTGTATATATGTATATATTTAAGATGTAAATAGAGCATGTTTTATACTTTATGATAAAGGGATTATTTTGAAGAAATAGTTTATATAAATTTGAGATTACTTATATTATTAAATATTTGTTTATTAAAAGAGATTAAATTTTTAATCTTAATAATTATTTAAAATTACTATGAAATTCTAGAAAAATATGAAATAATTTCTTATGGGATTCCAAAGTATATTTTATTAATATTTGAATATAATTAATAGTTTTGGAGAATATGTTTTATGGATATAAAATAAAAAGGAGAAATTTATTATTATTACTTTACAAAAAATGCATTGGAATAATTAATAATTTTCCTATAAATATAATTTCTTTTCTATGTAAATTGGGTGCTTGTGCATATACAATTCTGTAACGAGAAATTAGAATAAACGAAGCTATAATACCGTTTGGGATATGGCATCAAGTAATATTTCTCTCGTTATTCTTTGGGCTTGTTATATAAAATAATATTATATGAGTGCAGTTTACGAGCATTGAGTAAACATTTGAGTAACACCAGATGGCATTGGACACCTAAGTTGACACTTATTTGATTACTTTCTATAAGCAGACATCACTCGACAGGATCAAGTGTATAGGGTATTATATTTATGGTGATGCAAATTAAGAATGAGCAGGATGAGAGCCATAAGTGTGTCTATGTATTATTTGTATATTCCTATTATACGATATGGAGTAAACCAGATTAGGGTAGCATGTCAGTCACTATGCAGGGGATCGAAGATGGCCGATAGTAGTCAATAATGTAAATGCAACAGAAATAGCATAGATCACACAGTTGATTTTATAATAGTTTGGAGCACCTCTCCTACATCCAATCCTTAGAAATTTCACTATCAGTACTCTCACATCACCTGGAGGAACTAGTTCACATGTACTGCCTGAGCAGCTGAACATGACCGCATGATGACTCTGCAGCAGGACTTCCCTCTTGCTGACTTCTCGGACTTTTACAATAAAGTAGAATACAAACTTCTTCAATAATATTCTATGTCTCAATACGCCAACTTGTCAAACTATAGTACAATACTCCTATAATCCTCACAAATGATATTTTAATGGTCGTGGAGAGGCTATGATTAATATTAAATCAATTACAAAGGATGTGATTGAAAACAATCGATCTAATAGTTGAATTTTAGAAAATAATGGTTAAAGAGCAATTTTAGAGCAAAATTAATAGAATTGATCAAAGTAAGCGTTATTAAAATAAGCCTGAATAAAACTCTAGTCATAGCCATGTATTTATAAGTGTGAAAATGTCATCTTCAAGAGTTGTAATTAATCAAAGAATCCATTGAGAAAGGTGTCACAATCGATGAGACAGAAGAGATACGTCTTTTCAAAATATAGTTATCATAGAAGTTTAGATGTTTAGATAAATAGTCAGACGATCGACTTTTTAAGTAAAAAATTCTAGAAATCGAATAGTTGAAAAATTCATGTTACCAGAAGTCTTGCTTATGACCCCATAGTTCGACTTTTGAAGACAACGGAACATAAAATTTTTGGTTCAAAATACCGTGACCTTGGACGTTTGAGGAATGTCGCCAGACGTTTGGGTTCCAGTAAATGTTAAAAATTGCTTAAATCTTTGTTTGAATTGTTCAAAAATTTTCAATGCAAACGTGTCAGCTCATATCACTCATGGGAGATTTATACATGTTCATCTAAGACATTGACATAGAATATATTACTCTTACAATTGTTTGTCTTCACGTCGAGCTCTTTGATGTTTTTATGCCTCCAATATATTTATAGCTTCTTTTTTTATCATCATGTACTTGTTTGTTAGTTTAGAGATTCTTCGATATGATTGTATAGTCATTTTCGTTGAAATCTAACAATAGAAGTTCTAAGATTCTCCCTCTTTTTGATGATGACAACAATATAACCTTATATACAATTATTAATATTTGATAAGATTAAAAAAATCCCCATAAGTATAGCATCTCCCCCTATCAAGATGCAAATAAATTTCTCCCCCTTTGTCATGATAAAAAAGAAAATGGGAAAAGATGAAAGTATAACACACAACATATCTCAACAAACAAACAACAAATCATGCACAACACAAATGTTATTGCATCAAACAAACCATAAGTCATGCAAACACAAATGTTACCGGCATTACATTAAATAAACCATAAGTCATGCAAACATAAAATATGAACACAATATTTACTACAAGTTTTGGAAAATAAATTTTAAAGAAAATGGAAATAGAATACCTATAGGCTTAATTAATAGCCACTCTAAGATAAACCTCCTTAATTCTTATAGGAATCATGATAATATAAAGATTGTAAGTTCATTCTCTGAACCATTGATTCTCATCACTTGTTTCTTCTATACCTTCTACTATATATTAGCCTTCAAAGGGAACGAATTATGATTCATTTATTTTTACATTGGACCAATTCCATGGCTCGGATTTGTCGCCTTCCTCATCATTTTGTTATTATGTGGTAGACTTCCCCTTTTCTCGATGAGAAGAGAGGATTCGGTACCAAGCACTGATGCTCGAGAAGGTAGGACATATACAAGTGAAGGAGATGGAATTTTTGAAGGAGTGGATGTTGTAGTGGAGATTAATCATCCTCTGACCTTTCTCATCATCTTTGAAAGCGATGGCATGATTTTTTCCATCAATCGTTCTATCTTTTATACATAAGTTGAAAAAGATCTCTCAAGACCTTTAACTCTCTTTTCTAAAGAGTTCTGATTAACTAGGATAATCCTGTGATTTCAAAGAGTTAAATCCATCGATGACTCCTTTGGATTAGATAGAAGTTGAGCATCATGGAGATTGGTTTCAATGTTATATTTGGTTTCATGTTCCATAGGATAAGGAGGCATTAAGGCTTATTGAGGAGGTGGGGTTTGTAACAGTGGTTGAGTTGAGCTTTGGCCACATTTATTTTCTCGTAAAGTCTATTCTTCAAAGCTAATGTGACGAGGTAGGGCGGTAGGCAAATGCATAAGGCTAAAGAACCTTCTTCAACTATACTAGACCGATATGGGTTCAAAATTAGATGGAATGATGTTGATATTAATAAGGGCGAGGAATCTCATAATATAAGGCACATATAAGACAGTTGGCCTTCTTCTAAGCCAATTGAAGCTTTTGGCTAAATTCAGAGTGGAGATGGTTACTACTCATTTGAAGTAGGCAAAGATGCTTGCTTAGGGTTCTAAGGTTTAGATTTGGGATTTATTGCTTATACATATCCCATTCTTGAGCCCTTGTATTGTAGGTATATTCTTTTATAATGTTTAACCTTGAATGGGTAACCTTGGCTGCTGAGATAAGGTACAATGACTGAGAGTATCGCCATTCAAACTTGATGCATTAGCTTCCAACTTGAGTGGGGTTGTTAGATGAAGTGTGACTTGGATTCTATATCCAAGTAGGATTTAGTGGTTGCCCGTTAATTAGGAAGGACCATGGAGATGACTTCTACATTTTGCGTTGATTCATTTGTATTAGAAGTGTTTAACTTTATGTTAGCACACCCGAAATGGTGGAATCATTCCCATGAACTGCTTTGATATTTTATATGGATTGATCCATCCACGTACCAGTTCTTATCCCTAGTTTGAGCACAAGGTTTCTAGGCGATTTGCCCTGGTTAGGAAAGGATTTTTCACTCAATTCTTAAAGGCAAGAAATTGAGTCAGATTCTTGGGGTGACTTAGAGATTGAAGAGCGACATAGTCATGCGAGGAAATTTCAGTGGTCAAACCAACGAATCGTATCGGAATTCGCATAAGGGAAATCAGGTGCCCGACCCTAGTTTAACAAAGAAATCTTGCAAGCGAACAAGGGATTGGATCATGCATCATATATTATTTTGAATGATCTTTATTAATTATAAAATTATTTATAGTATATTATAGTTAATATGGCGTGTGATAGTTCGGGAAAGGACTTCTCGACTAGTTTGTGATGATTCAGATAAACTTCTAAGTGAATATATGATACTTTCCCAAGCAAGCGTCACACTACACTTAGTATATTATCCTTACTATCATTATGCAATTGACGTAAGTTTGAACCCAAGTGAGCCCAAGAATTTGTAGATTATTATTCAATAATTATTTAATTGGAAAAGTTTTCTCCTTTGGAGAATGAGCTGTAAACACCCCACCTCTATATCCATACAATCTTAGAGTATTATTGAGTAATACTATCAGATAATATGGAGAATGAGATGATATGAGGTACATATGTGAATATTTCCCTAGTCTAGCTTGGGTATGTATTAAAACATTGAATAAAACTCACCAACAAAAGTACACAGTATTGATATAAAGCAATAAACACGTGTGCCTCCAGAATAGAGCAATACATAGTATACGATAAATAATAGAGGACATAGAGTCAGAATCACAGCGATAATATATACTAAAAAATATACAAAGTTTGTCAAATATACATCATAATGATATACACACAAGGGACTATACAATACATGATTATAATATGCAATACTACATATCTGGTCTCCTTTGAGTCCAAAATACACAAGCTAGTCTTAGCGTCCCTGTACCCAAAATGTCTCGGATTGACTCGAGTATTATCTAAATAACACATGAGTCAGACTATGTCTAAATCAAAAGGCTGTACACATACATATAAATAGATAGCATAGGCGTGGAATAATAAAAATAAAGTCACTCTACTAATACATCTAATATGCAAGACATCAATCAAAACGTCAACAAAGATGTCATTACCCATATAAATCACATCAAATATTATCCAATCTAAACAATATCAAAATCATCAAAATCCAAAAATCATCAATACTCAAGATATCATCAAGAATAGTTAAGCGAGCATACAGTAATGCCAAATATATCTCTCAATCACAAATAATAAAATATTATTATAGGAAATTGTAAAATAGATTTTCTGATTGTAAAACATAGGGCACCTACCCATCAGTTAGATATAATAAAAGATACGAGAATTCACTATACCATGGACACCTATATAGATATAATCTCATCTCCATAGATACAAATGTATAAAAATAAATCGTGATGTGGAGTGGCTGTACAACAGATATGAAATCTTAAATAGAGTCACATATACATCAATATGTGGGTCACCTAAATCTGTGTCACCTAACCTATATCTATATTTAAGTCTGGCGTATCAATAGTATATACTAATATACCACTCTGCTAGAACCAGAAGGGGGACTGATGACCGTCCGCCCGCTGTAAGGGCCCAGGGTCGCCTAACCAGATCTACTCCTACAGTCTTCAGTTACCTCGACAAACATCATGACACATATCCACTAGTGGCTCATTAACGCATAACCCATTACTCATGACCCTACTTTGCCCCAATAGGTAACAGACTGTAGGCCCAGGCGACATAAAAAGGGATATATGACACCTACCCTATGGGTCACCTAACCCAAATCTCGTGATGTAGGGTGCCTACCCTATGGGTTACCTAGCCCAAATCTTGCGACACACGTCAAATAAATATCTAACAATGGTGTCATGGATCTGGGATGCGACCCTTAAATAGGCCGCTGGGATGGATTCAAGCCATCTGGTTCACTCCAACACTAATAAAAGGAGAACATCATGATAGTAACATACAATATTAATAAATATAAGGGCACCTACCCTGCTCGCACATATGAGTATCATCTCTCATAATTACAATCTCATCATATTATACCCATCACCTGAGTGTTATCTACTTATAATGAAATTGAATAAATATCACAATAACGTCCTATACGACTGTGTGATACTCAAACATTTATTCACTACTCATAAACTACACTCTATCCCCTCTATGTAAATAGTCCAAAGAATAACCGATGAAATATTACCGAATGCCTCATCCCAAATGGTATTATGACCTCGTTTATTTAGATTCCTCATCACATGGAGTTAAAATCATCATAAATGATAATACTACAAAGTTAGCAATATCACGAATCCATATAGAAGAATGTCGTCACCGTATCATATTAAAATCATAATCAAATCAATTTCAACAGTGAGTCATTCATGATTTCGAAATCAATATCAAAAAATGAGAAATCAGAAAATATAGAATCATGTATAGAAATCTCTATTTATTTCAGAAATGACATAATAATAAATTTTGATAAAACTTTCTTTAATTAACTAAATAAAATATTCAAGTATGTATATGTAGATAGAGTAGGCCTTAATAATTTATAATAACCATACCATTAGCGAAGTACACTTAAAATATCTAAATATTTATTGGAATTTATTTCATATATTTCATAATTCTTTAATCTTTTAAATAATTAATTAAAACCAAACACAAAATTTTCTTTTCAATAGATCAATAAATTTTAGATAAATCTTCTTAAATTAATTTTTATATTTTGAAATCAATAAAAAATAATAAAATCTGTTATACATTGAACAGTACTTTATCATTATTTATATAATTGCAAAATAGTCATTTAAAAACCAAAATTCATCTCTTTAATTAATTATTACTTTAAAATAAATGTACAAACTTCAAAATATGTTTCTTTTTCTTTCAAAATATAGGTTGCTATTTAAAACTTCACTTTAAATCAATCATTGAGAGCTAATATTAAGACACTTAATAACATTTAAGAAAAATCATTTCATAATCTTCCACAAATACAATATTATTTTTGAATAAATTTATTACTTGTAATATAGATTTATTTATTCCAAATATAGAACTTTGTCCAAAATTATTGTTAATACACCATGAATTCAATTAAATGAAATCATTTCATATTTTCTAGATAGTGCATAAAAATTACTAAACAGTGATTTCAATACCATTCTTAGATTTAAAATTTACAAATAAATATAGTAGTGATATTTTTATGATTTAAAAGAAAACTATATTTATATATTTATACTAGAGGAAAATAGACAAAAGGGAAGAAGTTGCAAAAAAATTTAGTCTCAGGGACAAAAGGTTTGATTTTTAGTCTGAAGGACATCTTTTAATGTAAACAGAAAATGATAGTTACAACTATCATTCTGTAATTTACACTAGAAAGTGTCCTTCAGCCTAAAAAGCAAACTTCTTGTCCCTAAAACTAAATATTTCTTCAACTTTTTCCTTAAGCCTAAAAACCCCTTTATAATAAAAATATTTTCATAAATTCGAAAATAGCTAAATTGAATAAAATTTAGAAAAATATTAATAAAATACTTTAAATAAAATTTAAAACCCTTAAATAAAGTTTCAAAGCTTTTCAAACATCTTTTAAAACAAGAAACAAACAAATATCTATATATAAAATAATAGAGTAAAATCACTCCACAAACAAATTAATAAGCATCACTATAAATATATCAGGTGACCCTAGTCAAGTTCCATCGAACTCGAGTCATACATAAAATTTAGACATCGACATATAAATAAATATTTAGCTCAATTCACAAACAGATAGAATTCTATTTGTAAATTAACACTTCTAACCAACACAAACCATTAACTATCTCACTATCATCCAATTTCAAATCAATATACCAACAATCCAAACACAAACGGTTCCAAACAATCAAATAAACCAAATAGTTCAACAATATATATATACATACATACATATATATATATATACATGGTATATATAACGATATGTTTTTGAGCGTGAATACTCATCGAAATTGTTGATTGCAATTGTCTAACCAAAGCTTTGCTGCCACTACATCAACTTCTCATTCCATTGCGATCGACCGTGTGGGATGGAAGCATTATTATCGAGAGGACATTCCATTCTAAATACCACCCTAGATTTGCTTACTTTCCCTGTTAACTGGGTTTTTAACCTAACAGAATTCAATGAGAGTTAGAACAGTCAGATTAAGCCGGAACGACTCAAGACTTGATCGAAAAACCTAAAATTACAAGACAACATATCCAAAGAAGTTTGAGCCAACAATATGCCATCTTTTCGGATCGGCACTAATCCAATCCAATTGGATTGGTACCGATTTGAATTTATGGTTCCTGGTGACTCCAATCCCTTTGCATTATGACTCTACGCTTCAACCAAGCTCACCCAAAAAGTTTGCAACATTCCAAGCATCCGAGTTCAAGAAGTGAAGGTTCATCCAGTTCAGAATACAGTTCATTCTAACCCACAGGCGAACCATCATCAAAACAAGTCAAAACGCTATGAAATTATATAGAGAGAATCACCATAAAGTAAGAAGCATGACCAAAAAAATCGGAGCCAAAAATTTGCTAAGGATTTGCATCAGTACCGATCCAAAAGGATGGCCAATTTTGGCTTTAAACTTTCTAAGATCTCTCTACATGACAACTATAGGCTTCTAACAAAGCAATTCTCGGCCTAAGAGCTTTTCAACCCCTATAAATACCATCTCATCTACAACAGAAAAGGGGATCTACTCTAATCTCTACCTAAAAATCTGCCATTGTATCTTCTCTCTTCTTCTTCCTCACAATAGCCATTAAAGGGCAACTGAGATCCTTCTGGTTGTCTCTAACAATGGTGGTTTGATCTAACTCAGGAAAGAAGAATCACATTTTAATCCAAAAACTACTTTATAATAGTTGTTGATCAATAAAATCTATAAAGTGGATGTAGGCTTCGTTAACAGCCGAACCATTATAAAAACCTCTTATCTCTTTACTTTTTCGGCGATTTACATTTTTTTTTCTATTTTTTTGCCTTCATAAAAAGTGCTGGTGCTTTCACACTCAAAATCAGTGTCTTGATCCATTTTTTAGGTTAATATTTTAGTGCTTTCACCGAGAAGGCTTCGGCTCAAGCTTAGATCTAGCTATCTGCTTTGGATCAGATAGGTGGTAAAGTTAAATCCTTAATCTCTGCTTCGAAGATTTGCCATTAAGAATCAATAGCACCAGGGAGAAAGAGAACTGCTTTCGAAAAATCCATAGGAACTGTAATAGCTAGAGAAAAGACCAATCCTCAGCAAGTTGAGGTCAGTGGCCCCAATAATCCGTTAACCAGAGCAAATTCTAGAGCCAACACAGGAGATCAGGGGCCGAGACCTTCTATCTAGCATGAAGTCGTCATTAAAGGCGAATTGGATAAGGTGGTTGATGAAATCAATCAAAAGATCGAGAGCAACCAGAAAGATCTTACGAACAAATTAATTGCCCTCCTGACCTTGCAATCACTACATACTCTAAGAACCATACCAGTACCTGTGGCTGCCACGGAGCAGGAAAACTCTTCCATTTCTAGCCTAAAAAGAAGAAATGGAAGGCAGAAGAAAAAAGGAGAAGTGGCTAGAGCTACAAGAATCACTATAGAAGGAAATGAAAGCACTCCACCAACTGCAAAGCAGCCCGCCATGAACTTGAATCTATGGGCGAAAATCCCATGGCAAAATATAGCAAGGATCTCTCCGACTCTGAAGATGGAGAGCAATTTGACAACGACGAATTGGAAGAAAATACTAATGCACTCAATACCGGTAGAAAGGTCCAAACTGTCCCTACCCGACCAACTGCAAGCCAAAGGAACTCCGAGGGAGTGGCTCTCCCGAAGAAGGAAAGCCTTGGCTTTGGCACACTTACCAAGATTGTTTGCAAAATCAAACACTTGAAATAGTCATTGACGGCCAACCCATGGATTACCTGACATTGGAGGTATATATTGCGGACATGATCAAGCGCCTAATGGACAAAAGTAAGGATCAGAGAGATGATGAATGAGGATCCGCTCCAAGTTGAGGTCCCTTCACTGATGACATTCTGAATGAACGGTAGTCCGAAAAGTTCAAAATGCCGACTATTCCATCCTACGATGGAACTAGAGATCTGAAACCTCACTTGTACTAATTTAGTTAGTACATGGACGGAGAAAATGCTTCAAATGCTATTCGATGTAGATGTTTTCCAATCTTCCTGGAGGGAATTGCTTCCATGTGGTTTACACGACTCCCACCAAAATCCATTTCCATTTTTAATGAATTAGCAACAAAATTTCTTGATCAATTTAAGCTTCACGTGGCACAACCAAAACACATGATCTCCTTACCTGGCCTATTCCAGGGATGAAATGAATGTTTGAAATCCTTCATGAATCTTTTCAACACTACGGTGACTGAAGTAAGTAACCCAAACGAAGTTATGGTCTTCATGGCCCTGGTCCATGCTATCTATCCCCCGACACTGAATTCAGAAAATGGGTCAAATTGAAACAACCTACCACTAGGAAGGACTTTGACCGAAAGGTAAGCCAATACTTGATATTGGAAGAGGCAGAGGAGATAGAAGGAAAACCTACTAACCTACGACCAACCAACATTGGCTGGAATGATATGACACCTAACCAAGATGCAAATATCTACGGGCCGCTGCAGGAAACGTGGAGAAGGATGGGAACCAGAAAAGGAAGAACTAGAATTCCAACAAGCGGAACGGAGGTAATAAGAGACTTAAAGGCCTGAGGCCCAAAGACTAAACCCCTTTTAATGATACTCTAGAAAATATCTACATTATGACACAAGGGACATAGGAGAACAAGAACCCGTCTAAAAAGGAAGCAACTGAATAGCAAAAGCATTTCGGAAAGTACTATCGCTTTCATGAAACACATCAATGAGTGCCATCACCTGAAGAACCTGATTGAAGAGTTGATTCATGAAAATAAGCTTCAGCAGTATGTGAGGAAACCACAAAATCGTGACTAGCCTGCAGCACCCTAAGTTCATAGAGATCGAGGAAACTAAGCTGGGACCAACAAAAAGGGATCCAGACAGACCGACCAGAGACTAAGCATTGAAACAATATATGGAGGACCTCATCTTGAGTAGAAGAGTCGGGGAGAAATGGAGAAATATGTAAGCTCAAGATTCGTGCTTCGTGATCGAAGACGAACACCTGCCAAGCAACAGAGGACCCTGAACGGTGACATAGTATTCTAGAATCGAGACACTGAAGGAACAGAAGCTCTGACCCTCAACATCATGGTTGTGATGGTAGGAATCAGACTAGCCATGAATCGAAGAGTATTGGCAGACAATGGAAGCTCTTTGAATATCCTGTTCAAACACACGTTTGATCAGATGAAGACCAGTATGAAAGACATATCGCTTGTCGAAAAAAGATAGAGGGATTCACTGGTGAACCTCAGCAACCCATCGGAACAATTGATTTACTCATAAAACTTAGGGAAGGTGACCGAGAAATCATCCTCATCCAGACCTTTGTGATTGTAAAAGAAATATCCACCAACAATTCTTTCTTAGGTCGGCCGCTTTGGCATATTTTTGGATTGCTTTAGCTTAGCGGTTTCTAGCCATGAATTTTTTTATAGAGAATGGAGTTGGGGCGATCAAAGGAGATCAAAGTGCCGCTAGAAAATGCTACATCGCAGAACTACATGAGTCTAGAAGAAAAGAAAAAGGGAAGAATGTAGGGAGAACTCTCCATATTCATGAACCTATCGAATAGAAACTACAGAGCCGCCCCTGGCTTGGGGACCATAGCCAATTTAACAAGGTTTTTGAGCCTAGAAAGAAGAGTTCAGGGGAGGTTCGTGCTGCACCGACAGAATTGATGGTGCCTGTCCCTATCGGTATAGATGACTCAACTCGGGTCCTGAAAATTGGATCACATCTACGAAACAAGATGTGTCAGGAACTAATCAAATTTCTTTTGCCAATTAGGACATATTCGCTTGGACGCATTCCGATATGTGTGGGGTGTCGTTGAAGATTGCAAGCTGTGCACTTAATATTGATCCCAAGTATACACTAGTGAAGAAGAAGTGGCACAGCCTATGACCCGAATGGTCCAAAGCGCTGAGAGAAGAAGTGGATAAGCTGATGGCAAATGGATTTATTAGCGATGCAACCTACCCCAAATATGTATCCAACCTGGTCTTGGTCAAGAAGTCCAATGGAAATTGGCGAACATGTATCGACTACTTGGACCTTAACAAAGCTTGCCCAAAAGACAGCTTTCCTCTGCCCAGAATCGACCAACTTATGGACGGGACAGCTGGACATGAATTGCTATCATTTATGGACGCCTACTTGGGATACAACCAAATCATGATGTATAAACTTGACCAGGAAAACACCAGTTTCGTCACTAATCTGGGATTATATTGCTACAAAACGATGCCATTTGGTTTAAAGAATGCTAGAGAAACCTACCTACGACTAGTGAATGCCATGTTCAAACATCAGATCGGGAAGACTATGGAAGTCATTATAGACGATATGTTGGTTAAATCATGCATAGCTGCAAATTACTAGGAAAACCTCTACGAAATGTTTGAATACTCCGCAAATATATAATGAAACCCAATCCACTTAAATGTTACTTTGGGGTAGCCTCTGAAAAGTTCTTTGGATTCATTATAAGCGCCAGAGGCATCAAAGCAAATCTCAAAAAAATTATCACTTTACGGGGAGTCCAGGCTCCAAGGAACAAGAAAGAGTTACAAAGATTGAATGGAAAAGTTGCAGCACTAAACCGATTCATCTCAAAGGAAAATAAAAAATTTATACCGTTCTTTTGACGCGCTCAAGAAGGGAAAGAAGAACTTCAAATGGAATCAGACTTGTCAGATTACCTTCGAAGAACTGCTGCGGCATATGGAGACTCCACCAATCCTATCCAAGCTAGTAGACAGAAAAGACTTATTTATCTACTTAGCAGTCTCGCCCCATGCATTAAGTGTTGTGCTCGTATGAGAAGAAGCTAAGGTCCAACGACCCATATATTACATCAGTAAACGATTCACTGGAGCCAAAAAGAACTAATTGAAATTGGAAAAATTAGCATATTGCCTCTTGATTGCATCCAAAAAGTTACGACCATACTTCCAGGCACACCCGATCAAAGTACTAACAAGTCAACCTTTGAAACAAGTGTTGTATCACCCCGAGACCTCAGGATGACTTATCAAATGGAACATCGAATTAAGTTAATATGAAATTCCTTACCATCCTTGAAGGTCGATTAACGAGTTTGCATTGGCAAACTTCATTGTCAAGTTTACAATACAAGATAACGAGGAAGAAATTACTCCGGAAGTGGAGACACGTTGGAAGTTGTTCGTCGATGGTGCATCTAACAACTTCTGCTTGGGGGTAGGAGTCGTGCTCGAAACTCTTGAAGGACGATCCGTTTTCTTTGCCATACGCGTGAAATTCCCTGCAACAAACAATGTAGCAGAATATGAAGTATTGATAGCCGTGTTAAAGGTTATGAAGGAACTCGGGATAAAGTCTGTACACATCTATAGCAACTCTCACTTAGTCGTCTATTAGGTGAGAGGCGAATATCAAGCCCGGGGAGATAACCTTGCTCTATATCTAACTAAAGTGTAGGAATTGCTAAATGACCTCGAACATTACACCATAACTCATTTCCCAAGGGAACAAAACATGAAAGAAGACTATCTAGCTAAACTGGCCAGTTTCGGAGAAGCTCGGTCATTAGGACTGGTCCAAATTGAAATGCTAACTACTCCAAGCATAAGCGAGATGGATATCGACTGGATTTTTGAAACAACCGAAAAACCAAAAACGTGGATGACACCGATCAAGGACTATTTGCTCAGAGGAACACTCCCCACAGATTGGAATCAATGGAAAAAGCTCTTTAAAAGGCACAACGGTTTGTAGTATAGATGTGATACTCTAACGAAGGGGATACTCTACCGAAGTGGATTCTCTACCCCTTTGCTCAGATGTGTGACTAATGATGGAGCTCGAAGAATCCTTAGGGAAGTTCATACAGGCGATTGTGGAGATCAAACATCGGGACAAGCCCTTGCAAAGAAAGTTCTTCGATATAGGTGTTTGTGGCAACTGTAAACCATGATGTAGTAGATTATGCCAAATGATGTGACCAATGCCAAAGATTCAGCAAGTTCAAAAGAGCTCCTAGAATAGAGATAACGTAGATGGTCAGCCCATGGCCATTTGCAATCTAGAAAATCGATTTGATTGGTGTATTTCCAATAGCCAAATGAGGAGCCAAATACGCTACTGTTGCTGTTGACTACTTCACCAAATGGACCGAAGCAAAACCGCTGGACACTATTATCACAAAGAAATTTATTTACTTTGTAACTAAAATCATTATTTGCAGGTTTGGAGTGCCATAAAAAAATCATCACGGACAATGGGACTCAATTTGAAAGCACTGAGTTCAAAGACTTTTGCAAACGCTTCCGAATTGAGAAAAGCTTTTCCGCTATTGCACATCCATAGGAAAACGGGCAAGTGGAGGTAGTGAACAAGTTCATCAAGTCCACCATTAAAAAGAGGCTAACTAAAGCTAAAGGAAATAGGGTTGATGAACTTCCACTTGTAGTATGGGCTTACAGGACAACGTACAAATTTGCAACCAGCCACTCTCCTTTCGCTCTGGCATATGGTTCAAAAGCAATGAACCTAGTTGAGCTAGAATTTCCTTCTAATCGGAGGCAAAATTTCAATCATAGGCAGAACGAGCAGCTCCTGCTCTAGTCGCTCGATATGGTCGATGAGAAGAGGGAAGAAGCCGAACTAAGAACCGCTGCTCACCAGAAAAGGGTCACATGATTTTTCAACTCCAAGGTCCATAACCATACTTTCAAAGTAGGAGACCTTGTCCTCAAACAGGTCTAACCTGTACTAGAAACATTCGGACAAAACTGGGAAAGGCCGTATGTGATCGGTCAAAAGCTAAGGGATTGCACATTCAAGCTAACAACCGTTGGTGGAACCCAAATTCCTCAAGCTTGGAACAGTGAATCGCTACGTCTTTACTTTATCTAAGACTATCTTATGTATTTCCTATTTCCCGCAAATAAGCCATCTCGGAATACTGGAGGCATTGTAAATAGGCAGAACTTGCCCAACTTTTACCAATGAAATTGCTTTGCTCACAAAAGTAACCCGGTGAGTCGACGAGGTTAAATCGACTCAAACCATCCAATCGCTACTTGAGATAGTGGAACCTTGCTCAAGTACGCCTTATCTACTTGTCAAGTCGATGGAAGCAAATCGACTCAAACCGTTGGATTGTCGGAACTCAATCCCTGCCTTCTAAGAGCCGATGTAGCTCCGATGACACTAGGAAGGCCTAAATCAAAGTCATGCATTCCGTAATCCATGCACCGCTTATTGGATTGTGGAATCACGCTTAAGCAAACATAATTACCTAAGCCACACATCTCCTAAGTTGTGTATCGCTTCTTAGTTCGCAAAACTGCGACTAGGCAAGCCTTGATTCCACTTGTACATTTTGTAAGCCTTAACTACTACCTGGATCAACAAAATTGCGTCCAAAGACGAGGAAATCTCATATTGCAAAAATCACATACCACCCTCGAAGCCAAGAAAATAGCACTCAAAGGAGCGATACATATGCGCGATAGCCTGAATGTCAGTATCGCAATGAAATCACTTGATAAGTAATCAAGTAATTAGTGTTGCCTCGGTATCGCCATTCACTTAAGCACATAAATCACTTAAGTGCGTAAACTACTCAACGTGAAGCCACTAAAAAGCTTCACTAATATCTTGAACCAGAAGTTCTCATAGACAGGAGTTGCAATATTGACCTAAATAGGGGCATCCAAAAGGCTGTCAGGGCCAACCAGTCCCACATCAATTGTTCAGAGTAAACAGTCCCGTGAACTAGGGGGCACACACCAACACTTAATCAAAGAACAAATACCTCACAGTTCTGTTACTCTAAAGAAATATTTTTTTAGTGATTACGGGACTAAATAAGATAGTGATGAATAAAAAAATAGTGGGATAAAAGGGCACACTACATGGAACATAGATACGTAGGAAAGTGAAGTTATAGTCAAAATTTCAATAGTTTTGTTACTTATAATGTTTCTCATGTGCAACAACAAACAGTAGGGGTCGTGCTTGCATAATATCGGTCAAGAATAGGAAAATACAAAAACCACCATTATAACAATGAGAAGAAGTGCTAAGTGCAAACTCTACACTTGTAAAAAAAGCAAAAAAAAAAAGCAAAACACAAATCATGACTTCCTATCACCCTTCTCTATCACCTTTCCTGCCTCTGATCGGCAATTTCTCAGGCTTCTTCCCTCCATGGCGATGTTGCCCTGAAACATGGCCACTGGCAGACCCTCCTTTACCTTTGTCTTTGCAGGATCTATGAGAACTCTTTGACGACCTTTATTTCTCTTCAACCTTCTCCTTCTTCACCGCTATCATCTGCTGCTCGGTCATCGGCCGCTCAGCCTCTGCTTTTATTGTTGGCTTTCATCTGCCTGCTCTAAATATCAGTGGCTACTAAGCTTTCCTCTTAAGATATAAAGGGGTCATCCAAACCATGTTGCCTTGCAATTTGCATGGATTGCAAACCGGGCTTTGAAGCAGACATAGAGATGACGGTTGATGCGGTCAGAATGGCAGTAGATCCAGCATTATGATGAGAAGGTAAGTCAGCAAGAAGAGAGGGTTGATCTATAATATCATAATAAAGGGCGGTTATCTCGGTAATTTCATCAAGCATAAATTGGAAGTCTTCAAGCACGAGAGAGATAATAAAATTACCTACCGTGGGGGTTGTTCATGCACCACAACTTCGAAGCCTTCGCCGCTACCCTTCTTTGATGGCTGCACAATTACGGGAGAAGTAGAAATGATCCCCTCATCAGCATGTAGATGCAAAGATGGCTCACCAGGGCCTTTAGGAAAATACCTGGTTACAGCCTTAGAGACGGACGTGGCATAAATAGCTTCTAGTTCCCTCTCCAGTCTCAAGATTTGCTAGCCCTCTACCAAAGCTTGGCAGGGTTCTTCGTTCAGATATGCCGAACCAACTCTTCTTAGGTATAACTGCCACCCATGTCTTGAAATTGGGCTACAATCTCTTCCCAAACTACGGTAAGCGTATGAGGGAACAATGAACCCAAGTAGCTGAGACTCACCTGATGCAGCATGGTGTTGACATCAAAGCCTAGAATAGTAGCATCTAAGTTTTCAGTCTTCTTGTGAAGATATCTTGGAGTTCTAACAATCTAGCATCCGCGTCAGCCTTCTCTGCCGCCAGCTTCTTTTTCTCAGCATCCAAAGTCAAACTTGTTCATGAAGAGAGGCAATTTCTTGAGCCTGTTCGACGATGGTTTTCTTCTGCATCTCAACCATCGTCTCGCTTACCTCAACCTTTCTTTTAAAGTCTCCTCATCAGTGTAGCTCTTCTTTATTTCATCTCTAAATAATAGTGCGGCCTGGTTGGTGGATTCTTTCAGCTCCTTAAATAAAGAAGCACGTTTTCTCACTCTCTCTCTTGAGGACATAATCTCTCTCTCTTTTCACCTCTCAATCTCCGCGTCATGATCCACGAGCTGCTTCTCATACTCAGTCTTTTCAAACTCGAACGAGAGAATTTCTTGATAGGTGTTTCGATTAATAGTGGAAAACTACATGAATAATTTTTCCAACCCCTGGGCTTGCTCCAAACCGCTTTGAATCGCATGGAGATAGGGTGAATAAGATTCAGCATGAATTGACTTCAAATTGTGCTTATCGAAAACAACCTCCCTTGATGAAAAGTTAGGGAATGCAGCTTGCAAATGCGGGGAACCCCGGGGGGGATGTAAGCCGCACACCTAGAAATTGGGGGAGGGACAGTCATAGCAGCATGATGGAGGAGGTCACAACATCGAAAGCAGGAACGTTTAAGGACGTATGAAGCTATGAAGTGGGTTCTTGCTCTTGGTCTTTCTTTGGCCTCTTTGGGGGATCTTCCCGCCCAGTCGGGCTCTTCCTCTTCTCATAACCACTTCCTCTATCACGACCTTGATCTGTTTCGACACGGTGACGCTCTTCTGCGTCCCTATCCTTCCTCCTCTTCATCTTCTCATCAGTCTCACAGGGACACGGTACCTGGAAGAGTGTCTCTATGAATGCTGAAACTCCAAAACTTGGTCAAGATTGCCGTAAGAACCGCAAGGCATGATTCCCATAGCAAGCAATAAAATGGCATCAGGAAAGAGGCATTTGATGAACTAAAACATTATATAAAATAATAATAATATCAAGTATATGATCCTAGTGAAGTGTGTGCTGCAGTTTAACGACCCCAACGAAATACACAAAACAGATCGGTCACCGATTACTGTCAAGATATTGACTTCTACAGGGATGATCTAAGTAGGCTAGAAAGGCAAGCCTTCCGAAGTGAAGTCGTCAATCAAGTCACCTATATTTAAAAAAATGCTGCTCGTATCTCCCAAGTCAATATCGGCACCTTCTAGCAAGGAGCTGGATATAGGTTCATTCTTTGGAGAAGCCCCTTCAATGGGCTCTTTCAAAGGAGGTGAGGAAGCATGACTAGGGCTTAAACCCGAGGCCTTATCACCTTAGTTGACATCACCCTCATCAGTGTCCTAATCAATTTCTTCCTCATTTAGAGGGTGCTCCTCACTGATCTTTCCTTCCTCATTCCCTTCAATCAATAAAGCCTTGCCCTTCCGTTGAATAAACTTTTCTTCTTTCTCTTCTTGGATCGTTGGCATTTAAGCTGACTATCGACCCCGATTTGAAATTGGATCTCCTCAGGGGTCTTCTCTGACCCATCGAATGGGCCTCTTTCTTCTTCCTCGTGATCATCATCATCTTCACCAGAGTCATGGGAAGAGAAAAAAAGGTCCAGGATCTAGAGCGGGAAGGAGCGTCGACGAATCCAACGGACCTCCTAGGGTGTAAAAGCCCATATAAGCAAGGATCTTCGTCTGTAAGCAAGAACCTAATTGTGCGCTCCTAAGCATCGACCGCTTTTAGGGAATGAAGAATAGTACCGAGTGTGGAATCCTTGTTAATCTTTGGAATAGCTACAAGGAATATACGATCGTTCAGAAGACTTGTAGCAAATAAAGGAAATTCAAAGCATAGTGAAAAAGACTTAAACCCCATGGTCCATAAATGGGTGAATCCCTGTGGAAATTTAGCAAAAAAAACTGATTCTTGAATGAAGGAACTTTGCTGGGAAGATCCATTTTAAGTTTCTGCCTACATTGAGCCTCGATATAAACGAATAATGGGTTAGCCTCTCTCTTTTTGAATAATAGAAGACACTGCAACTCAGCAAAACTTGAGGCACGATTGAGCGTTTGCATGAACAGAACATATAAGCACGTCAGCATGGCTTATATATTTGGAAGAATTTGGATCGGGGCCAATCTTATGTTTTGAAGTGTTGTCATTAAGGAGTGATTAAATGGGGGCAATGCACCATACATGCACATGTATCAGTGGTAAGCCACGTATCCAAACGGTGGCCTATAAGAAAATTATTCTCTCAATAGCAGAAGCACATCATCTTCCGGGATATCGTACTACGAGCAAATGCTATGTAACATCCCGTATGTAAGGATTGAAGGAGCTTTCTCCTAAGGATCAAACAAGAATTTGAAGTTAGAAGGAGTGCGATCGATGACGGGACCGACTGGAATCAGACGACCATATTGTTCTAAAGTTATGGAAGCGGCAGAGTTAGCTAGGATCAACGATGACTCCGCTTCAGATAGGGGTGAGCTTCCCTCAACTGATTTACGCCGAGAAGATTTGCATTTCATTCTATATAAGAAAGCTTGTAGTCAGAACGATCAGGTATGCCTAATCTCTAAACTATAAACCCTAGCATAGTTGATAATTGAAATCCAGAAGATAATTGATGTGTACCAACCACCGATCGGATTCTAAGTAATAACCAAAGGTGTGTGTGATGTGTAATCTAAGTGAGAGCGGGTTCGGTATCCTAAATGCCATGGACAAACCATTCCACGCAAATGGCCCACTCACATCGCTAAGAGCAATTTGTATCACCTGTTAATTTCATTTTTTCTATACTTATCCGTTATCGATCAATGATTGATAACAGATCCATTGTCTGAAGCAGCACGGAAAGCCCTTCCTATCCTAGGTACACCGACTGTCCAACTGATGATGCATGTTAATTCTAACTCTGTGAATGATGATAGCAAAACATGTCGAGCACTAAGGAGAAACCCTAACTTTGTTCCGTGAAAAATTCAAGACTCAATTTGCTATCTTATTCCATAAAGTCACAATCAGCTCAAATCTTCCACTGTATCCATCACCAACACAACTCAAATTGAACGGAAATACGAATTTTTAGAGGTGAAGAAGAAAGGGATAGAAGAAAATAGAAACAACAATAAACATGATCTCACAATCGCAACGGAACAAAATATAAGTATAATAACAGATCTTTATACAAAAAGAACTATAACTGTTTTTATACATACCATCATCAGAGTACAACAATCAAAAAATCAACCTATAAAGTTATAATAACTTGTTCTCACAAGTGCTAAATATACAACATACACACACAGTGGAATATAATCAAATACGTTAAATATGCCTGAGAATCCTCCAGCTCGTCTCCATAGCTCCATAGCATCCTAACCTGAATCAGTATTACTCAGTCTGGCCTGAGTATTATAATAAAATAACACCCGAGTCATTCTGAAAAACCAACATGAGAAAACCATACTCAATTTGAATTACTACTGCTATCAAAATCCTTTGAAAACAAAGGTATCTCGTAATACCACGCTACACATAAATACGACGGGTTTTAACCTTACGATAACCAAAGTGTTTTATATCAAAATCATCTGATATTATAACAATATCTATAGAAAATAGCCGAAATGCTTGCATCTCACGTTTCAGCGTAGCTGGGCACAATCAGAACCGTAGAGGCTCATAGTGTATATTGGATTCCATACAATGACTGGGCTACTAGGGTACCACCCGCCACAGTACACCTCTAGAAATATGTACCAAGGACCTCGCCTGGATCCCCTGCCAACACAGGACTGGCCTGCCCCTGACCTGGATAGTACCAAATACGTTATCACAACGGGTGTTCCCACCCTAATCGAGCGCTCTCTTTTCCATGCACAACCATATCCATAATTATATTATATCCGAGGGTATCTAGAAAAGTGAAAAGAAACCCGACTTGAGTGCGACCCACTTAGCCCTACTGCATCTCCCCTGCTTTAGTCATTTTCGGTTGATGAGGATTGAGGCTACGTTTTACCTTTAGAATAGCATACATACTCGAAATGCTAACACTGCCTTCTAGGCAATAATGCAATGATATCATTCATCTATAAAAGTTGTTCTGTGTCTAAACAAACCGAATCTCCAAAGTCACCGTCTTCATTAGCTTCACTATATCACAATTCGTAACGTTCAAATCGGATCGAAGTGGTTTTCGGATAATTAAATCCGATCCCGGTCTCTTCAAAACGATCAACGAATTTAGCCAGATTTGGTAGTCGATTACTAAATTATTAAGTTACACACATAAGCAGTCACTAGGCCTATATTTAAATCATTCAAATATTTATTAAAAATATCTTTACAAAGATATATATTCAATTCTCTTTTCAGCATTCCAACATTTTATAACAATTTTCAATACTTATCCATAACCAGATATTTTTAAACCATTTCAACACTTAGAAATATTTTCGAATTCAATTCTATAACTCATTGCTTAGAGAATATTTCTATATAAATCATTCTGCAGTTTAAAAATTCCAAATCCTTCCACTCCAATAATTAGGAAATATTTACAAGTATATTTTCCCAAAATCATTTTATTTCCAATTCTTAGGAAATATTCCATTTATTTCATACTTCTTAAAATCCTTCTCAATTTATTTTTAAATTCCTTAACTCAGCAGATTCCATAAATTTTCGTAATTCATAAATTTATTTCTTTTAAAATTTCGAAAATCGATTATGCTTGTCTATAATTCCAACTACCCATTTCTAACTTCTTTTATGAATTCTAATTCATTTTCGAAGTTTCCATTTTTTAATATTTTGGAAATTCCATTTCCTCTTAAAATTCCTTACAAGATTCCTCTTATCAAAATCATATCCGTTAAATAAACCTTGTTCACAAATCTCGAGAGGATTTATAAATAATTTCAATCACTTCAAAACTATATATATATAATAAGTATTTTTAAAGAAAAATAATTTATTTTTAAAACACGTTTAAGTAATTATTTAAAATATCAAAATACTTTAAATGGACATTGATAATTTCCAAATCATTTTAAATAAAACAAACCGATTTACGAAACTTATTAAAAAAATAGAATTTATTTCAATTAATATTAAATATTTGAAAAACTCACTTTTCGAAGTTTTTTAATACTAAAACAGCTTTAAATTGCATAGTTTGAATGAATAAAATTTCCTTTTAAAAACAAACTTAACTTCTCAATAAAAATATATTTTTAAAATTCCAATAACCAATTTCAATTTATAAATCCCTCTCGATTTATAACACATCGATTCCATTCCAATTCCCTAACCATTCTCACATTTCAAAAATAAAATTCACTATTTTTTTCAAAACCGATTTCCATATCTCGATATAAATTCACACAGTGAATTTATATTCCCAATTTATCGACTAATATCATTTTCCCTTCCTCATAAACATCGTTTATAAATTTATAAAATCATTTGAATTTCAGTCATTTATAAAAATAATCTCATTTATAACATTTCATTTACGTATCCATTTCTTTGTAAATCCCATCCATTTTACAAATCTATTTGTAATATCAATTTCAATTTATTTCCGTATTTTCAGAAATATCAATTAAAATCCATTGTTAAAAATCATTTATATATAAATTATTTTAAAATCTCTATTTACAACATTTTATGAATGGTTAAGTACAAATCAAAATCAAATCATTTTTTTATCCAAATCAATTTCCTTTAAAATAATTCAAATTTGATATAAATATTTTTATATCCAAAATCTCCTTTGAATTTCTTTTTTAAAAATTCAAAATTATTATCTATGGTATTGATAATACCAAAATTAAGGCTGGTGCTACTACATCATCCTATAATTCAATCACAACATAATCCATATCAGATTATTCACACACATCATATATCACTATATATGAAATTAAATCAATATTTTTGAGGAATCCCTAACCTGTTTCCCTGCAACCACATATGTTATATAACATAAAATACCAATCCCGCTTCAAGGCGGGATATCTCGGTAATATAGGGCCATCCGCTATTATGCGGCGCACATAGTGTCTCATCTGCTCCAATCGGTGGGAAATAAATCCAACTACTAATATATATATATATATAT
The DNA here is from genome assembly GCA_030765085.1 of Allium cepa. NCBI lineage: Eukaryota > Viridiplantae > Streptophyta > Magnoliopsida > Asparagales > Amaryllidaceae > Allium > Allium cepa. The sequence goes on from CM060943.1 coordinate 440,826,746, forward strand.
ATATATCTAATATTCAACTGATAATCATAAATCAATTCAAACAAGCATCCGATAATTAATTTCAATTATTATAAATTAACCCAGTTAACCAAATTGAGTGAGATTTGTTCACCTTGAATTTAAATTTGTCGAACATCTAGATTTTAAATTTTCTAAAATCCCAACCCGGTCTGAAAAATCCCAAACCAATTCTATTGCATAGATTTTCCAGCTACGAACCAAACTCGACTTTTTTTTATTCATTTTGGACCTCATATAGATAAATTATGAATCTTATAAAAATCGATTACAATTTAAAATAGATAGAAAGATTATGTAATTAAATTTATAATTAAATGTTTAAACTATCTCATCTCCAATGCACTAAACTTGAATTGATCGTCGAAGTCTTCCTCATCCAAACCCTACTCAGCCGCATGTACTCAACACCACTGCTGCACCTACACCATCAATCGCCCAGCCTATCCATCTCGTTCGACAATAGGCTCCACCAGAAATCATCGCCTCCCTGAACATGAGTCCCTCTACATCGCGACCTAGATCATGGCCACCCTACATTTTTTTCCATCAGGTCGAGCTCGCTTAGCCTCACACCGTCTCCTTGCCAATGATCGAAGAAAATCTTCACCTGAATCAACGATTTCAATGCTTGAGAACAACTGCGTTCTAATGTTTGTTTTTTTCATTTTCGTTTTATCAAATTGATTTGGTTTCAAGAAGAGGAAGAAGCAAACGAGATTTAACTATGAAAAATCGTAGGGAAGGGCAGCTGGTTAAGCATAGGTCGGCTTGTACTTGGCTAGGGTTTGACTTTAACAATTTATAATATTATTTAATTATAAAATGTCTCATTTAATATAACTTAAAATCCCAAACTCCTATCGAGGCATGCCGTCTGGCGTTCCTGAGGTTATACCCCTATTCCGAATGCAATGGAATAGGTTTCGAGACCTGATTTAATTGTATGTGAAAGATAGTTTTTAAATCAACGTTTTAATTAAATTAATTCTGTGCGTTTTCAGCTAGCGACCAAACGGTAAATCCAAATGCTATGGGAATTTGAAATCCGATAATAACACACTATTACGGATCCAATGGAATTGATTTCTTCGAATTCCGAGATTGTGCCCTGGATTACTGTTTTAACGCGTCGATTAAATCGACGATTTCAAAAATCGACGAAGTTACTTGAAATTCCAGTTTAAAAAACTTTCTGTCTCAATTCTAATTTTAATGGAATTTATATCAACATTAGAAATTATTTTCGATTCATATTCAACTCAAATTCCAATTATTCACCATTTTCACATTATGATAAATCGCTATATTTGAAATTTAAATTCATTTAATAATTTTAACCAAATCTTCATATTCAAAAATAAATTATATTCCAAATTCAACATTTAAAACCATTTAAGTATTCTAAATCAATGACGGAAAATCCGAGTCGTTACAAATGGTCTGAAATTTTCCCTGTTCGACCTACTCTACGTTTGTATTCATTCTGGAAATTATCAAGTCAAGATCACTCCGTAATTACGAACAATGGAGATTCACACTAAGGACTGGATAGTTAACTGGTACATCATAGATAGCGTTTCAAGATAGCTAGATACGACCAATGAAACTCCTTAAAACAGAAACCCAAAGACAAACTGTTCCAGAGCACACCTTATTTTTGACGAAACGTACTCCATGGGACATATGTTAACCGAATTTTTAACCCACCAGAATTCAATAGGAGTCATAACATTCTGATTAAGTTAGAATGACTCGAGACTTGATCAAAAACCTAAAAATACAAGACAAATGACCCAAAATATACCATTTTCATAACGACACCGATATGATGCAATCGGGTCGGTACCGATCCGAATTTATGTTTCCCGATGACCCTAATATGTTTGCCTTGTGACTCTATGCTTCAACCAAGCTCACCCAACAAGTTTGGCTACAATCCAAGCATCCGAGTTCAAGAAGTGAAGTTCATATGATTCAGAACATAGTTCAATCTAACCCACAGGTGAATCATCATCAAAATGAGTCAACAAGCTATGAAATTATATGAAGAGCATCATTATGAAGCAAAAAAGCTTGATCAAACAAACCAGAGCCAAAAATTGGCTATGGATTGGACCGATACCAATCCAATTGGAACGGATCGGTACCGATTCAAAAGGATGGCCAATTTTGGCTCCAAACTTTCCGAGTTCTCTCTGCATGAATACTATAGGCTTCTTAGAAACCAATTCTCGTTCCAAGAGCTTTTCAACCTTATAAATACCATCTCATTTGCAAAAGAAAAAGGGATCTGCTCTGATCTCTGCTAAAACTCTATCATTGTTTCTTCACCCTTATTCTCCCTCACAACAGCCATTGAAGGGCAATTGAGATCCTTCGGGTTGTCTCTAACAATCATGGTTTGATCTAACTTAGGAAAGAAGAATCACATTGTAATCCAGAACTACTTCGTAACAGTAGTTGATCAATAAAAGCTATAAAGTGGATGTAGGCTTCGTTAACAGCCTAACCACTATAAAAATCTCTAGTCTCTTTACTTTTTCTGTGATTTACTATTGCTTTTTCTATTTAATTTGCCTTGATAAATAGGGTTGGTGTTTTCACATTCAAAACCCGGGTGTCGATCTATTTTTTGGGTTAACATGCCCTCAAATCTCATAGCATCGAATTGCATCGATGCACCAGGTCGCCATCAACACTCGGACGTAGGCACACCTCCTCCTTCCCAACATCGATTACCATCTATGCACGCTTTGCCACTGCTACAACATCGATACCTCCCTCCAGATCGCAACTTTACCTAAGCATCGCAACACCAATTTATAACCGCAATCGCGGTCAACCTGGCGCCTACAATCTACACCTTGTCAGGTCCTGCCATGCTCCTTCTTGATCGATCACGACATCCATTTCTAATTATTTTCTATAAGCTGGGAGTTTTTCCACTGGAATCCTATAGTTAGGGCAAAATTTGACTAGAGGGGTTTGGGTTTTTGATTTCGGCTCATCTAGAGATGAGAGAGGAATGCTCTAGGCATTGGTTTTGCGCTCTGCTTTAGGCTTGATTTCATTTCAATTTAAATTCTAATTCAATCTAGTTTTTTCTTTATTTTACATCAATTTAAATTTCGATTCTTGAAATTTATTTTTAAATATATTTGAATTCAGTTCAAATTAATTCACACTTGAATGTATTTGTAATTAATTAAAACATTTTATTTGATTCCAATATATTATTTGAAAAGGATTTGTTAATTTAATTCAATGTACTAAAGAAATTTATTTTATCAAACATAATTTAATTGAGTAAAATTTTGTTTTCCTAAATAATAATTATTAAAATTGATTTCTATTGTTTTATTTTAATTAAATTTATTTATTTTTAAGGCATAGAAAGCAAGGTTGTTACAGACTTCCCCTTATAAAAATGCATCCTCGCAATTTCTTCGTATTTGCAATCATCTGTCAACTTACACAATCCTCTATGTGGCTAACCTTCTCCAATATCTCTCTTATTGTCTGCTATGATTTGAACAAATTTATTTGACGACTTTCTATTTTCGCATATGATAAGATTTGTGAAAATATTTTAGGTGTTAGATTTTTCGAATTTTTTTAGCAAAGTCTTCTTTATACAAAGAGCGTTCCAAAAAAAATCAAAACAAAATATATGTCAATAGGCATACATCCCAATCAATTGGGAATCCCAAAAAATAGGCAAACAACACAGTATCACATATATTTCAATACACGTAAAAACATACCTCTTTAAGCATTTTGAAGCAAGCATTCTTGTTTCATGCGAGCAAATGCGAGGTATCGACACCATTTAGTCCAAATATACTTCATAAGTACTTATGCTTATCTCAAATTTAAATAGTGGTACATGAAGAAGTATAGTAAGTTATATTCATATATGTAAAAGCAACATCACTTTCCTATCTAAACCACTTTCTATTCAATTTTAATGGTCAAAACGAATAAATTAGGTAATGGACTCTAAGAATAAGTTGTTATATAGTGAATTGAATTCCTAAAGAAACTTTCGGATAGCAAAAATATGAATTATAGCTCAAGTTATGAGAAATTTTTGAAGAACAAGCATAGAATATTTTTTGATATACGTAGGCCCACTCTAGAAAATGACGTTTTGAGCATAGAAAATGTTAAAATTTTGTAGAACACTTAAAATAAAAGTTTCTGCTTAGGTTCTTAGCTTTTCAGAAGTACAAGATTATCAAAACCGGATTAACCATTTCAAATTGTGGTCAAATGAACAGAGTGCATATTAATGAAAATACACTGTTAATCCGCTTTTAAACATGTTTGAATACTTTTAAATATCAAAATTTCAAAAAGTGACAAACATGAAATTTGATCCAAAGTAAAATATATCTCAAACTAAAGAAGATTCAATAAATCGGACAAAGCAATCAAAATTTGTGACCTTATTCATAGAACATTATCTAACTTCAAAATCGGATCAAAATTTCTTTTTTAAAATCAGAATGTAACAGAAGTTTATCTTTTCAAATCATCAGATATTATTTGAATTGCAATTTTAAATCATTTAAAAACTTTGACCAGCATATTAATTCACTTTCAAAATTTTAAAATTTGAAATTTTAATTCATCACATTCTCTTTCAATCTCCTTCATTTCAAAAAATTATAAACTTACTTCAATCATTTTTTTCAAATATATTACTTCATATTCAAAGAAATTACCTCCTAAATTTATTTTATCGTTGTTATTATATAATATTTTTTTCCTAATTCATTTATATACATTTTCAATAAGTAATTTAAACTTCCATTCATTCATTCATATTTTTTTCATATATTTATCTTTTGTTCTATAAACAATGAATATATATATATTTTTCAATGATTTTAATTTCTTTTAAAATGATTTCAAAGCTTCATAAAATTTTCCAGAAGACAATTTAAAATATATTACTTTCACCCATAATTTCTTTACAATTCATTATTAATAAAGTAGGTAACATATTTGTTTTCATTTTTTTTGAACATTTATTTTAAACTCAAAACAAATCAGCTATATATCCACACATACACACATTTCATTAAATAATTCTTCTTGTTTAATTTAAAAAAATATATATTTCACTATATATTATAATTCATAAACTAATTTATATCGAAATATGCAACGCTGCCGCGCCGTAAAATTTAGTGATTTGTTTCACCAATTGGCTGCAATATTGACTACCTAAGATAATATATCAACATTGCCTCGTTAGTGACCTCAACTTCATACTAACATCCAACGGCTGCATATGTTGTTTAAAAATATTTCTTATGCTAGTTCCAAAATACTGTGTCGTACTGCTTCTATGTGTTTAGGAATTTCCATTGACAATGTTAATCAGACCTATTGACAAGAATTATTAAATCACTCTACTGACAATCCAACACCATAATAAACTACTAAAATATTTTCAATCACTATATAAAACAATCTTTATATTTTATTGACTCTTTTTCTTATTTGAATACAAATGTTTATTTTAAAAATTCGTATCTATATTCCATTCAACAATTATTAACAACAACACAATTCTTAGCATCACATTCATTATAATATTAAACAAGCATTCTAATAATTTAATTTAATTTTCCATTCCATAGTTATATATAATATATATTACTTTTCTTTTATAAAAATAATAAACATATCCTTGCCATTTCTTTCTTAAATGAAGAAACTGTTGTATTCCATTAATATTTGACTTCGTCGAGATTTAAACGGTTTCAAAAATATTTGAGTGATTACTCCTACTCAATTCCCACATTATATTCTAGGCCAATGAAAATAAAAATTAATACACCCAAACACACATTATACAAATAAACGCTTTCAGCGGAAATCTATCTATTAGCTTTTGCTATGTGACTTTGATCACTACTAGATCATTCTACTATATTCAAAGCCACAAAGAGGTATATTCACCTTCACCAATGCCGACACTACTAGTCTGGCTAACAACTCTTTGTTTCGGTACCTCCATTTACAACTTCCATTTCATTCGAGTATAAAAAACAAAAGAGATAAGGATAAGGATACATGTATGTATGTATGTATGTATGTATGTGTGTGTGTGTGTGTGTATAGTAGGAAAAATAACAAGCACGTCTCTAGATGATTACCTTGGTAATTATCGTGTACTCCTACCATCCCTTTAATATAGGGTAGCTACCCAACACACTCAAGGGGACAAGGACTCTATGTCTCATCTAAGGTCAAGACTCATGTCTTTTATATATGATGTATTGTTCTAAACATGACCTGATACCAAATGTAAACACCCAACCATTATACCCATACTATCCAAGAGTATTAATGAGTAATACTGTCAGATAATACAGAGAATAAGGCAATTTGAGGTACACATGTGAATATTCCCTCGGGATGACACTAATACATATTAAAACATTGAATAAAACTCATAAACAAACATATACAGTATCAACACAAAGCAATAAACACGTGTGACTTCACGATAGCACAATACATAATATACCATAAATAATAGAGGACATAGAGTCAGAGTCGCCGTGATAATATATTATAAAAAATATACAAAAAATGTCGAATATACATCATACCAAATTACACATATGGGATCATATAATACATGACTATAATCTACAATATCTAGTCTCCTTCATGCCTAGAGTACATAAGCCAGTCTCAGTATCCCAGTACCTGAAATGTCTCAGACTAACCCGAGTATTATGTAAATAATACACCGGTCAGACTATTTCTAAATCAAGAGGTTATACACATACATATAAATAGATAGTATGTGCATGGAATGATAACAACTACATCACCTTGCCAATACATCTCTAATATGTAGGACATCAATCTATATGTCAACGAAGATGCAGTAACCGAAATAAATAACATCAAATATTATCCAATCGAAACAGTATCAAATGGGTGAATCATAAATATCAAAATCATCGAAGTTCAAAAATCATCAATACTCGAGATATCATTAAGAATAGTTAGACCAGCATACAACAACGCCCAAATATAACTCTTAATCACAAATAGCAAAATACTATTATCAAAAAATATAAAATAGACCATTTGGCTATAAAATATAGGGAACCTACCCATTAGTCAAATGTAATAAAAGATATGAGAATCCACTATACATTGGACACCTATCCAGATAAATCTCATCTCCTTGGATATAAATAAATCAAAATAAATCGTGATGGGGAATGACTGTACAACATACATGAAGTCTCAAGTGGAGTCATATACACATCAACATATAGGTTACCTAACCCTGGGTCGTCTAACCTATATTTATGCTTAAGTGAGGTATATATACATCAAAGGAGACCGATGGTTGTTTTCCTACTCAAGGAGCCTAGGGTCACTTAACCGGATCTGCTTCTACAGTCTTCAGTTACCTTGACGGACAACGTGACATGTTTCCACCAGTGGCTCGTCAGCGCGTAGCCTCTTAGTCACGACCCTGCTTTGCCCCAGTAGGTAACGGACTACTGGTTTATGCAACATAAAAGGGGCTATATGTACCTACCCTATGGGTCACCTAACCCAAATCTCATGATGTGTGGCACCTACCTCATCGGTCCCCTAATCCAAATCATGTGATGCATATTAAATAAAATATCCAACAACAGTATCGTGGATCTAGAGCACGACCATAAGATCAGGCCGCCAAGATGGATTCCAACCATCTGGCTCACTCCAATGCTTATAAAATGAATACATCATGATAGTGGCATACAATATCAATAAATATAAGGGCACCTACCCAGCTCACACCTATTAGCATCACCTTACGTAAATATAATCTCTTCATACTATACCCATCATGTGAGTGTCACCTACTTACAATGAATAACCGTATAAATATCACAATAGTATCCCATACCACTACTTGATACTCAAATGTTTGTTCACAACCCATAAACTACACTCTATCCTCATAATATTCTATATAACAAATGCAAATAATAGCTAGTGAAATGTTACCGAATGCTCCATCCCAAATGGTACTATAACTCCGTTTATTCATATTCCTCGTCGCATAGAATTAATAGCATTGTAAACGATAATATTACGAAAAAGCAATATCAGCAATATCACGAATCCATATAGAAGAATGTCTTCACCGTATCATATTAAAATCACAACCAAATCAATATCAACTGTGAGTTATTCATGATTTTGAAATCAGTATCAGAAAATATAGAAATCATGTATAAATATCTCAATTTAATTCAGAAATGAAATAAAAATAAATTTCAATGAAATCTTTCTTTAAACAACTAAATCAAATATTCAAGTATATATATGCAGATAGAGCACTATTTAATTATTTGTAATAATAATATTTTTGACTAAACACACTTAAAATGTCTAAATATTAATCAGAAAATATTCATATTTTCATAATTCTATAATCTTTTAAATAATTAATTAAAACCAAATACAAAATTTTCTTTTCAATAAATTTTAGATAAAAATAGCTAATCAATTTTTATATTCTAAAATAATAAAAATCATTAAAATATATTATATATAAATAGTACTTTATCTTTATTTATATAATTGCAAAATAATGATTTAAATACCAAAATTCATTTCCTTTAATAAATTATTACTTTAAAATTGAACAAACTTCAAACTAAATTTCTTTTTCTTTCTAAATATAGATTACCATTTAAAACTTTAATTTAAAATTAACCATTGACAACTAATATTAAGTCACTTAATAGCATTTAAAAATATCTTTTCTTAATCTTCCATAGTTACTATATTATTTTCAAATAAATTTATAATTTGTAAATAGATTTTATTTATACCAACTTTAGCATATTATCCAGAACTATTGTTAATACCCTTTAAATTCAATTAAATACACTTTAGAGGTCATTTCATATTTTTTATATAGTATATAAAATTTCTAAATAATAATTTCAATACCATGCTTGGACTCAAAATATACAAGTAAATATAATCGTGAATTTTTAAAGGATTTTATGATCCAAAAGAAAACTATATTATATTTATAATTAAAATATTTTCATAAATTCGAAAATAGCTGAACTGAATAAGATTTAGTAAAATATTATTAAAATAATTTTAATAAAATCATAAAACCCCTAAATAAAGTTCTAAAACTTTCTAAACATCTTTTAAAAAAAGAAATAAACAAATATCTATAAAAAAAATTATGGAATAAAATCACTCCACACACATATCAACAAGCATCACTATAAATGTATCACATGACCGAAGTCGAGTTCCGTCGAACTTCGATCATACATAAAATTCATATATCAACATATAAGTAAATATTTAGTTCAATTCACAAATAGATAGAGCTCCGTTTGTAAGTTAGCACTTCCAACCAACATAAACCATCAACTATCTCACTATTATCAAATTTCAAATCAATATACTAATAATTTAAACACAAAAGATCCCAAACAATCAATTAAACCAAACGATTAAACTATATATATATGGTATATAATGATATATTTGTGAGCATAAATACTCACCGAAATTAACGGTTGCGACTCTCCAACCAAAGCTTTATTGCCACTACATCAACATCCCATTCCATTGCAATCGTCTAAGTGATATAGATGCATTATTACTGCCCCAGAGTTGCTTACTTGCCCTCAAATCGAACAACATCAAATTGCATCGAAGCGCCAGGTCGCTATCAACAATCGCATGCCCGCACACCTCCTCCTTCCTAACGTCGATCACCATTTATGCAAGCTTCGCTACCACTATAACATCGCTGCTCCTTCGTCGGATCGCTACTTCACTCAAGCATCATGACACCAATTTGTAGCCACAATTACAATTGACCTCATGCCTACGAGTTGCACCTTGTCAGGTCATGCCATGCTCCTCCTTGATCGATCGTGACATCCATTTCCACCTTTTTTTATAAGTCATAAGTTTTTTAAGGATAATTCGGAAGTAAGGGAAAAATTTGACTACAGGATTCAAGTTTCTGATTTGGGCTCAATTTAGTGATGAGAGAGAAATGTTGTAGGCATTGATTATGGGCTTTGCTTTATGCCTAATTTCATTTCAATTTGAATTCTAATTCCATTTGGTTTTTACTTCCCTTTTAATTTAATTTAAATTTTAATTCTTGACATTTATTTTAAATATATTTAAATCAAGTTCAAATCAATTTACACTTTAAAATATATTTATAATTAATTAAAATATTTTATTTAATATGTTATTAGGAAAGGATTTATTAACTTAATTCAATTTAGTAAAATAAAATCTTTTATTAAATAGAATTTAATTAAGTAAAATTTTGTTTCATGAATAATAGCTATTAAAATCAAATTCAAATGTTTATTTTAATTAAATTTATTTATTTTTATGTGTAGAAAGTAGGTTTGTTACACGAGTTCTGTTCGAAAGGAAAGGAAAGTAGAGACTTCAATTGTTGGGTTTATGTGAGAGTTTTGAAGATCAGTGATTCAACATATCATATAAGTTTTCCTTTTAAGAGCAGGAGGTGTGATAGTCTTTCATGTATTATATTCATGAAAGGGAGTTGAACCGCTTAAGCATTTAAGGCATCTTGGATATTGAATAGACCTATGGGTTTACAGCTTGGCATGCACGTTAAGACTATTGTTGGTTACCATGCATGTTGTTATAGACTCCTTTATAATGATTGGTTGTTTGTATGGTAATCGTTATTGGTTGTTGTTGCTTACTATTGCTTATTGATTGCTTGATTATTAATTGATTGTTTATTTTGTTTGATTGATTGTTGATCGATTTTTGTTGCTTGTTGATTGCTTGTCGTTGTTTAATTATTATTGATTATTTATTCTAGATTTATTAACCATTTAGTTTTTAATTGATAGATTGATTGTTGTTGCTTGATTATTGATTGATTGCTTGATTTTGTCTATTGACTGTCAAATGATTTTTTTGTTTATTAATTGCTTATTGTTGATTATTATTGCTAGCATATAGTGTTAATTTTCCTTTTCCATAGAAAGAATGTACGATGTATTTCATGAATTCTATTTGTATATGTGTGTAATTCGAATGACGTCGTCATGATGAGTCGACTAGAGAAAGTGTATGTGAACCGGATGTGACTTTAGAGCTCGAAGGCATATTCATATTTTTGAGACTTGGCCTATGTAGCTTTGGACAGATGGGTTAAGCTTGTCCGAGTTTGATGGAGCTTTGTATTGGCATGTGTCCATTCACTAAGGGAATTTTTTCCTTTTTTGTTAATATATAAGAAAGCATAGTGTAGAACTTGCTTTGTTGCTCCATGTAATTTTTAAGCATGCTTGTTGTTTTTGATGGTAACATGTTTATCAGAAATTCCTTTTGCATTAGAGATGTTGGCTGCATTGTTAGTTGTAATATGTATATTTGAGATGCTAGTTGCATTAGAGATGCCAGTAGTACCATTTACTGTAGAATGTTTATTATGAGATGCTTGTTACATTAGAGATGCATGTTGCACTATTTGTTATAGCATGTTTATTTCAGATGCTTGATTGATATAGCATATTTAATCGAGAAGATAGCTATATATGATTTAGCATGCTTAAATTCATGAGATAATGTTGCAATTGTATTTAATCCTCTTTGTTGAGTACATGATTAGGTACATGGAAGCAGCTAAGAACTAATGGGATGCTTACTCGCATCTAAATGGCATACTCTTGTTGTAAAAGAGATATGTATGATCTGTATTGGCCTGTCGATGGTACGGGTTTTGGCTCGAGAGACCCGAACCCGCTCTATTAATGCGGGTAAGGGTTTTGCTTTTTACTACCCAAGCCCGACACGAGCCCGACCCGGGTCGAGTATGGTTTTATTAAAATCCGGCCCAGTTAGGGCCCAACCCGACTATTTGTTTTCCATCGTATCAAAACGTGAGTGTGTATGTTATTTATTTACCATTTTGTTTGTTTACATGTACATATTTTTGAGACCTTTTCTTGTTAACTTGACTACATCATCGCCCACTTTATATGTTAACATTGTTTGTATACAAATTTTACCAAAGTTGCAGTTTTAAAATATGGATTTGACATAATATTCCAAGTTACATATACAGTTATTACCCAGCGGGCCTAAAAAGCCCGTTGGACCGGGCTCGAATATTACTTTGAAATACGTTGTGGGTTCGAGCCAGGCTTGGGTTTTAATATTGTAATCGGACTTGGGTCCAGGTTTTATAATACCCGGACCGAACACGGCCTATTGACAGGCCTACTTGTATGTCCTCAAAATTTAGATACCTTGGATATGGGATGCCTCAGGTATAAGATGTATATATATATATGTTGTTTTGGGATTTTTCGTAGCTAATGACACAAAGGAGGTTCTGCTGAATTTTTCCAAAATGAGACAGCTTTATAATCCTAAAGGTTATGAGTTGTATTCTTTATTTTGAAAGTTCCCATAATGCTAACCGTGTAAGGGAAGAAATGCTATAATTTTCCAAAGTAGAGGCTTAGAAATTCTAGTCAGTCGGGTTTCATTGTCATATCATAGCAATTTCGAGGATGAAATTCTTTTAAGGAGTGGAGAATGTAATAAATCGCATTTTTTAAGAACTGGATATTTAAATAATTAATTTTAATATTGAATCGTTAATTAATTAAAGGTTCAAATATGATTTTGATCATTCAGTCAAATTAGATTTCAGGACTACTTCTATTAAGTTTGGGTCAGCATTACGAATCAAAATGAGTATAAATTCTCGTTATATTTGGACTCACTGTATTTTTATAATTCATGTGTTGTTATACGTATTTGGTAAAAATATGCATCCAGTCAGATCTAGTGGGATCTCGAATTGATGGCTTGTTTTTATCAAATGAGGACTTCATTACAAGGTGTATGGTTGAAGAATTTTTGAAATCGGGCGATCCGATGAACAAAATGACCTCAAAATGCGTCCTAGAGTGCTCTCTCGGATGATGCTGAAATTGATAACATTGGGACCGAAAAACCGGTGAGACGTGTATCGACGAGTTTTGTGGCGATCCGATGTGCTGTGTGATCGTACAAGCTTAAAACATGTGGCGATTTATTTGATAAATAAAATAAAATAAACATATATTATTAAAAATAACCCACCACATAGAATCTTCCATTTTTTCTTCCTTTCCCCCTTCAGTGAACATCTCAATCGGGTTTGCTTATGGGATTTCGAGTTTTCTTCTGCTTTGAGAGCTATAGACCCCCAAAGATGATAAGAATATATACATTGAACTTGTGGAGTGGGGAGTGTAAAATCCATAGCAGTGTTGAGGGATGTGACGAAGCTTGGAGGGGGTGATATTGGTGGCCATCGGCTAGGGTTAGATGTTGGCAGCAATAGAGGGGAAGTTACGTGAAACAGAAAGCACCATTTTGTTTTTCTAGGCAATACGAAGCTTCCTAAATCAATTGCGTGAGCTTCGGTCCTGCATGGTGAGTCATAAAATTTGTAGACAGTAAGGGAGAGGGCGGCTAATTGTGATATGAAGAGAGCACCAGTGTTGTCGAGGTGAGGTTCATTGCGGAAAGCGCGTGAAGTAAAGCATGTCGGCATTGATGGTTCGACGATTAGTATAGTGTAGAGGGAGAATTTGAGGAGGGAGTGCTTGACATGAATGGGTTCTGTACTTTGTGTAAATGGATGGTTGAAGAAGAAGAGATTAAAGGGGAATTAAGGTAATTAAGTTGATTAATTGATTTAATTAATTTTATTTCGTATTTAATTCATATCTTTTGCATATGAGGTCCAATCAAGACACGGTCTTCGTTGTTGCACTCATAATGAGATTATCTACAGCATGGTAAATGTTTAGACTGGATTCGAATAGTTTGGTTTTTGTGGTAGTCCGCAAGTTAGTTGTGGCCCTCGATAGGTCTCTCATAGCTAATGGTAATTCGATACGATTTGTCGTTACATAATTTAAGCATATGAATAGTTTGGTACGTATGTAGTTCAAGTGATTTATATATAAACGCACACATATATAATTATAGATGCACAGTTTGAACTATTTACATATATTGGTCTAACATGCCTGACTTGGGGCAACCGGGTAATGCGACACACTTGAAGAACAAATCATGATCCATATAGGAACAAAAATACTTCGGTGTTGTGTACACATGTGGGAAGGGTGTACTTGAGGCTTAGCTTTTACATACTGTTCCAATATGTCAGTGTAGACAACCGAAAGGAAAGGACAACAATAAGGGATCCATTATACTATTGAGATGCACAACATACAGACGTGGTTCTGGAGTAGGGGCATAGAGAGATGGGACGCCAGTCTTGAGTAGGTCATCTACTCTTTGTAGTACGATTGGGTGTTGCAACATAAAACTCCTTTTGAGGTGTTGGTTTTCAAGGGAGTTCACAAGTTAGTTGTAACTCTCGATATCTTTCTTTGGTAGCTAATGATAATTTGGCACGAGTATTAGTTATAAATATTCATATTTTGGTTTTGGGTATGAAGATGCTATGTTAGTGGCATTGTTATATTTTTTTGTATTTTTTTTTCATTTTAGATGCTTCGACGAGGATTGAGAGATCTATGGAATCATTGCATCTAAAGTTTAGTATTACCCATACACTCTTTTTCATATTCAGTAGCATGACTCGTTATAGTATGTACCATTTAATGAGAGAACCACTATTACGTATCATCTTGAATTGTTGGTGCACCCATTGATCCTCATATTTATTAGATGTATTCAGGTTCCATGAGTATGCATTACTTAGAGATAGTCCCCCTCACACTAGACTTTATGTCCGACCTATGTTTTGTCTTTGTATGTTTATGTCATGACAACTCTCAGGTACTCGATTAAGTAGTTTGGAAGTCAATTTCCTATAAGGACAGGCTTACAGGATGTTGTAGCATTCTTGAGGCATGAAATTGATATATTGGATATATATACTAGTTTATGATGTAGTACATAGAAGACAGAATATTTTGTATATGAGATTGTGATATCGAATATTATATTTAAACCTCCATATTAATGGAGTTAATGTATTCTGACTTTCTATATTGATTTTTATTTATCAATTTCTTCCTCTAATGTAGCCTCTTATATATTGTTTATCCTATCATGTTCATTTATATTCGGTATATTATATGTTATTTCTCATTGTGAGATGTTATTGATGTGCCTTGGTATGGTGTTTTATTTTAATTTTACCCCGATAGACCATCTTTTCTGGTATTTAGAGGTTAGGAGTTGTCATTCGATGTTGATTCAAGGTATTATGAATGGTGGGTCGTTACACCAATACCAAAGAATACAGACTTTCATATCCCAAATGTTGTCCTTTTGAATTAGTGTTATATAGTGATGCTGATTTTGGAGGCTGCAAAAATGATCCGAGAAGTATGAGCAGAACTTATCGCTTTATTTGATAATCTTTAGTATCTTAGTTTACTAAGAAATAAAATTGTGTTTCTCTATCGATGTGTAAAGCGGAATATATTTCTATTGCTTTGGCATGTGATCAAGTAATCTACATGAAGCAAATACTTCATGATTTTGGAGTCAATTTAATAAAATCATCGATTTCTATGATAATAATAGTGCTATAAATCTTTCGAAAAATCATGTAAACCATTCCAGAACATAACATTGATAATCCGACATCATTTCTTAAGAGATAATATAGGGAAAGAAACCATAACTTGAGATTTTATTTAATACTGAAAATCAAATTGCTGATATTTTCACAAAACCTCTTTGTCAAAAGTTTTTATATACTCAAGATGAAAACTTTGAAATTGCTCACATAATGAGATAATATAATTTTTAACCACATAGTAAATATGCATGTGTGCATATATATCTATATGTATACTATTTAATGGTTATTTTGAAACTTCAATCATAATCGCATATTAAAAATAACAATTTTTGCCTTCAGCTTCTCCTTTATCACTTTAAATTTAACCATAAAATTCCTTTTTTATTAAAACTTTCTTCCTTTTAAATAAAAATGACATCAAGAAAGTGTACCTCCTCATCTATAAAATAACCTATTCAACATTAAAAGAATCAAGTGGATATCCGCCAAAATGAAAAGGAGAAAGAATCCATCACTTTCGATGGATATTTGACATGACCTCACTACAATTTTGATAATTAGAATATTATCAATAAAAAGTTAATAGAGCAGCAGAAGATAGTCATTTTTGTGCAAAGGAAGGTAAGGTCAGAGCAATAAAGACATGGGGAGAAATTAAGCCTCGCTAAAAGAACTTTGACTACTTTTTGCAGAACTACACATACTAGAAACAATATTAGCAGTCAAGGAAGCATTCCATTGGTAAACAAATCATAACCACTAAAGATTTTTGATCCATTGAAATCTCCTACCTCTGATATGGAACCGGCCACTCCTAGCGGATACCATGATTGACCTGCCTCTTTATCCACAAAACATAAACCCTTAAATAATAAAAATCATCCTTATAAAAACTTCTATAACATTTTTATTTAAAAAATATGGTTGGTCAGATGTCTGACTAAAATAATTAAATGGCTGGTCATTTTAACCAAACATCTGACTAGATTTATAATTCTTTTATGTATATGTGTGTGTATATATATATATATACATACATACGCATACTTACCTTGGTCAAATTCAACCCCCACTTTTTCACATATCCATTCATTTTTAACCGATGGACTCTTTAACTCTCAATCATCTTCTCTTTTTTCCTTTATAGAAAACCCTATCCCCCAAATTAAAAAAATGTCTTCAAAAAATCCTCTTAAACCCAAAAATTTGAAAGAGGAGAAAAATCGTGAGTCTTCCTCTTCTCAACCCATGGTGGTCTCCTATGAGAAACTAAAGAATTTGCCCCATAATGATCTGACTAGCATTGATCGGTTTAAGGTACTAAATAACATAAACTTCTTTCATTGAGTCTTTTATGAAGCTGGTGATCTTCCTACTTACAAATTGAAACTTCTAACCGACATCGCTAGAATCACACCTTCAATTGAATTTTGCCTAAACAATGTAAAGATTGACACTTTGGCGATAAAATTATTTCTTGCTATTATGGGTGGGAAATTTATTAGACTACGTAACAATAAAGGGTATATATGGTCGAATATCTACCAAAAATCAACTAAACTTCATATAATCGAATTGGTTAAATTCTTGAAATTGGCTATAAAGGAGTTTAATTAAAAGACATAGATACCCAAAATAGGAGACGAAATTAAGTTAGCCACCTTCTTTGGGTAAACCAAGTCATTAAGGCAAATTCCAAAGATTTAAGGCCTCAACCAAGATTAATTGAAGGGATGATTATTGTAATACCCCATCTCTATACCCATACTACCAAATAGTATTACAGAGTAATATTATCTGCTAATATAGAGAATGATGCAATATTGGGCTTATGCACATAAATATTACCTTGGGCTAATTGTAACACCTCGAAAATTTAAGGAAAGAAATTGATAAAAGAATTAAATTTAAATATAACAAGGGCGGGTGTCACACTAACATCGGTACATATTTCAAAATCATATACTACTCACATATACATACATAGTATTGGCACAAAGCAATATATACATGTGCCTTTAGGATAGAACAATACATAATATGTAATAATAAATACCAGAGAACATGGAGTCAATAGCACAGCGATAATATATAATAGAAATATGTACAAAGCTGAGTGGGATATAAAGTCAAAATCGTAATATCACAAAAATTATACAATTTACAAATCCAAGGCACAAATCTTAACCTCATCAATATACAAAATGGAACCCTACACACAATGATATACAATTTATCCCATCCTCCATTTGTGCCTAACATCCTCATACTGGTCATCTTATTCCTGAACCTGTAATGTCTCAAACAGACTTGAGTTCAAGTAAATAACACATGAGTCAGACTATGTCTAAAATGTATGTGTCAATATACCATGATAATAGCATAATATCTCAATGGTATCATAAAATGGTATAAGGATACCTCAATGTTGTAACAGATCACAAAGCCATGTATAAGCAATATCACCTATATAGATAGTCAAGTCAAGCTACATTCTAAGTGTGTAATGTTAAATGGGTGAAACAATCCATGCATCCAAATATCATTAAGTATAAGATAACTAATTATAGGAAATTCTCTCAGCAATGCCCAAGATTATTTCTCAGATAATCGTAAATTAGACATACTCAGGGTTCATCATACTATATATATATATATATATATATATATATATATATATATATATATATGTTCGTCATACTATATATATATTCTATATATACATACATACGCAACAACAACAATAACCATCCAAATCAAGCATACATGAAAATACAAATAAGGTACACCCTCGGTAGCCAAGGTCATCTCTCATATAATCATATAAAAGGTATGTATAGGGTCCAACTCCATGCTCTCAGCATTTTATAACTATCTTCGATAGCAATATAATCAATTTGTATGGGGTTACACATCTACATAGGCATACAGTCCAATGAATAATCAAAGAGATCTATAATCACGTAATGATCATCTGGATTTTCAGCCTCATAGCAATCGACTTAGCTCTTAGCCAATGAAATAATCATATGGTATCTTAGGCCCTACTAATCTACTCAACTCTTAGTATCATAGATAACCATCTAGACTCTTAGTCCTATGTGCTCTCAGCATTATAAATAATTATATCGGCATCAATCTCACAGATTGTCTGATACAACTCTCAAGCGTATCTATAATGATCTCATACAAGTGAATAAGTATATGTTTATATCAATAATAACCAGACAGGAGGCAAATAGCTCTCAACCTGCTCCAAGAGCCTTCCTCACACGCTCTCAGCGCTACTCCTATAGCCATCGGTTACCTTAACGACCATCATGACCCAATATCCATCAAATGTAAGACAACGCTATATAATGGTCAGAACCCTACAAGTTCCCCAATGGTAACTAACTTCTGGCCAATGTGATACAGGGGAGGCGACTTTTAGCCATATACATCAAAAGGATGTGTCACGAATTCGAGGATCAACCTTCTAATTAAGGTACTAGAATAGACACTATGTTAGTCACTATGCATGGGATCGAAGATGGCCAATAGTAATAAAAATATGTAAATGCAGCGGAAATAGTAGAACAGATCACACAATTGATTTTATACTGGTTCGGAGCACCTTTCCTACAACTAGTCCCTAAGAACCTCTTAGGAATTTCACTACCAATACCCTCACTTCACCTAGAGGAACAAGTGCACATGCACTGCCTAAACAGCCGAACATGACTTCAACATAGACAATCTGAGGACTCCACAACAGTACTTCCCATTTGTTAAAATCTTGGACTTTTACAGCAAAGTTGCATACAAACTTCTTCGACAATATTCTATATCTCAATGCACTGACTAGTCACATTATAGCTAAACACTACAATAGCCCTCATAAATGATATTATAGTGGATGTGGATAGGCTAGGGTTAATAATAGATCGATTATAAAGGATGTGATTGAAAACAATCGATCTGATAGTTGAATTTCAGAAGATAATAGTCAAAGAGCAAAATCAATAGATTTGCTCAAAGCAAGTGTTAGATTAATGAAGATGTTTGAGGTTTATATAGTGATGCCAAGATGCCATTACAATAGTCATAACCATTCCAAATGGCCAAAAATTTGAAAAGAAGTGATGACAAATGAAGTGACTTCTCATTAAATATAGCAATTGCATGAATTTCTAGAAGCCGAATTTAAGACAACATTATTCGGTAGCAGCTTGCATCACTTTTATAGCACTCAGTCACTAAGCGCTATAGATAAGTGATATGGAAAGTCATGTGTTAAGCCTCCAATTTTTTAATTTGACACTTTTCTTAAATTTTCTCTTGTTTAAAAATTCTAAAAAGTTCTGATTTCTTTCCAAAAATCTATTACAATATTTCAGCCGTTGCAAAGAAGTTTGGAATGATTTGATGATCATTTGTGGAATTTTACAAATTTAGATTACGAGGATTCGATAAGGACTTAATAAAACAACATACTCTATTTTTAGCTCTTTGGTCCATTCGAGTGTTTGTTTTTGCTCTACTTGATTTGTTAACACCATTATATGTTCTTAAATGCTTGTACTCCACTCCTTAACCTTGTTTGCTCCAGTTTGGAAATTCGTCCATATATATGTATCTTTCAGGTAGGTGTATCAACATTTGTGCATCCAAATGCTCTATATTTCATCTCTAGATGTTATGACTGCTTATTGATCTGTAATTACTTGAGAAATTCATTAGTATCATTGTTGTATAGTTGATACCATCAAAATCATCAAAAAACCATTAATTATGGTTTTAACATTCTCCCCCTTTTTGATGATGATGACTACACAACTTTAAATAAATAATAATTGATCTCCCCTTTAATTAATGCTTCCCTTATATCAATGAACTTCCCTTATTTATATAATAAGTTAAGGTTAATTTTTCTCCTCTTTTATCATCAACAAAAAGGTGAAAATTATAGTAAAGAGAATTCACTAATATTATTAGCAATAATGTTCTAAAATATGTATAAGTAACTTGCATATAATAGTTGCTAACATAGATATAAATTTACTCCTCTTATCTATATGCTCAATATTTCTACCCTTTTAGAGAAAAGGTAAGAAAAATTAGTTAAATGAAAAGGCAGGACTTTAGAAAAACAAAAATTTGTAGATTCGGTCGACTAAAGAGAGCAAGGAGTCGACTAAATGCAAAGAAAATATATTCCCAAGTGTGAAAACAAATTAGTCGACCAAAACTGGAAGTTAGTCAACCGAATAGGGAAAATCAATTGATTGAATATGTTTAAGTGTCGATTGAACTTAAGGAAAACTATGTATCGAGAGAATAATCTTATTTAGATGACTAAAACATGGAGGGTAGTCTACTGGTCATGGGAAAATTCAGTCGACTTAATATGCATGATGTCGATTGAACACAGAGATTAAAAAAAAGGAATACTTATAGAGAAGTCAATAATAACTAATTAATTTTGATCCGTAGTATTTGACAATATAGCAAAATAATGAGTATCTAATATTTATATATCAAAGAGTAAGCATAGTGGCACTCATTTTTATAAATCATAGGGTTCACGACTTAGGAAACCACATTTAGGTGGATCTGGTCGATCCCTTGAAAATATAGTTTTTATTATTTATAATAGTGTCATAATGGTCGCTAATGTATAATTGTCTATCATGATTGCTAAAATTAGTGAGAACATATATTTTAAAATCATATGCCATTGAGTTTGTACTTGAAGAATGGTTTCTATTTCTAGGTAGAGTACTTTCATACCATAAAGGGGTTTTAGGACCATCTCGGTGTTTAGCACTAGGTATTAAAATGTGTATACATGAAAGCATATCCAATATTATTTCTACATTTATCTTATTTATAGCCTAAACCAGTTATATCATTGTGAGATTTGGTATTCGTAAATAAGGAAAGTAAATAATCTTTTCCAATATTAAAATTTTTGATTTTATCATTTAGTTTGTCAAAAACAACTATAGAATCACAAAAATTCTTTTTGCAAAACAATTTTATTATCTTTTAAAAGTTCACATTCTTTAAGTAATTCTAGATTACTATCATTTAACTATTCCCTTTTTCAAAAAGCAAAACTTTGGAACTAGAACCATTGAAAGAATTTTTCAAAAAATATATTTATTTTGCAATAGTTCGATTTCCTTCGAAAGATCAATATTTTTATAATTTAAACACTCATTATCATTTAAGAAATTTTTTTTTGCAAAACAAGTTCTTCTAATGTATTTTAAAAAACCTTAGTTTGTTTTACTAAAAATTTATTTTTTCCTTTAAAATACTACTTTTACGCTCATAATCATCTAATTCAGCACATGTACCTTGATTCTATTGACTGCTGCCTACTTTCAAAAACATGCTTTTTCTTCACTATCTTTGAGCTCTGACTATATCTTTTTCTGGCCATTTTTATAAGATGGTTTTACGATCTATAAAATCCCAGGCTCTAATACCACTTGTTAGTCGCTATGCATGGGCTCGAAGATGGCCAATAGCAACAAACAATGTAAATGCAGCAGAAAAAGTAGAATAGATCACGCGGTCGATTTTATACTGGTGCGAAGCACCTCTCCTACATCAAGTCCCAAAGCAACTCTTAAGAATTTCATTACTGATATCCTCACTTCATCCGAAGGAACAAGTTCACATACACCGCTTAAATAGCTGAACTCGACTTCGACATAGACCGCTTGAGGAGTGCACAACAGGACTTCACTTTTATTGACATCTCGGACTTTTACAATAAAGCAGAATACGAACTTCTTTGATAATATTCCACGTCTCAATATGCCGACTTGTCACACTATAGTATAATACTCCTATAACCCTCACAAATGATAATTTAGTAGATATAGAGAGGCAAGGATTAATATTATATCAATTATAAAGGATGCGACGGAAAATAATCAATCCAATAGTTGAATTTTAGAAAATATAGTAAAGAGAAATTATAGAGCAAAATCAGTAGGTTTGATCAAAGCAAGTGTGGTTAAAACAAGAATTGAATGAATAAAACTCTTTATAGCCATGTAGAGTTGAAACTTATCATAGAATCCATTAAGAAAAGAGCCACAATTAGTGAGGGAGAAGAGATGTTTCTTTTCAAAATATAGCTATTATAGAAGTTAAGATGTCTGGATGAAATAGTCACATGTCTGACTTTTCAAAAATATTCTTCCACAAAATCGAATAGTTTAAAAATTCATGTTACCAAACATCTGGCTTATGACCCCAGACATTTGACTTCTGAAGACAATAAACCAGAAAAGTTTTTCAAAATAGTGTGACCTTAAACGTCTGAGGAATGTCCCCATACGTCCGAGTTCTTGTAAATGTAATAAATAGCTTTAAATTTTGTTTAAGTGATTCAAATTTTTCTTGATGCAAACGTGTTAGCCCATATCACTCAGGGGAGATTGTACATGTTTATCTAAGACATTGACATAGAATATACGACTTTACAATTATTTGTCTTCACGTCGAGCTCTTTGATGTTTTGGTGCCTCTAATTGTATTCAAAGCTTCTTCTTTTTTAACATCATGTACCTATATGTTAGTTAGAGATTTTTGATATGATTGTATAGTTGTTGTCATTAAAATCCAACAATAGAGGTTCTAACAATATACTTCTCATATACAAGCTACCCTACTACAAATGGATAAAACGCTTAAGCTGCACGCCCCTTTCGATTTCAGAAATAAACCAAAACTCAAAGCAATGTCTAGTGTCAATCCAAGTTACAGCCTGCTCATTATCTCCATCTACTTCTATGCCCCCAAGGACCACACCACCTCCAATTTCCACTGCAACTTCTAGAATGTTTGCGAACGGTGAAACCTCCCATGCAGTAACCAAATAATCTCTAAACCAATCAGGCATCTTAGCTGCCTATCCATTGTCGCTCATGCACCTTGTAAGCTCATATAGATAGCTTTAAACAATGATACGTTAACTACTAGCAACTAAATAAATTAAAGTCTAGGAAAAAAATGGTGTATGTATTATTATGTTGTTGAAAAATAAAAGTATTCTCTCCCAAGATATCTCCATCTACAAGGTTGCTTAACTAAATCGCTCTATTTGGTCCTGAGTGTTGAGCTCAAGATTTGATATCAATCGTGATGACCCGCCCTTTGTAATATCCTGAGTCAACGTCGAATGACAATGCCTAACTCTTGAATACCACAAAAGATAGCCCGTCGGAGAAAAATTAAAACAAAACACCATAACAAGGCACATCGATACAATCTAACAACAGGAAGATAACATATATTCAGTATATACATGAAATGAATAGGACAAACAATATATAGAAGACCGCTTTAGTGAAAGAAACTGGTAAATAAAAGTCAATACAGAAAGCCAAAATATATTGACTCCACTCATATAGAGTTCTCATTATAGTATCTTATAACGACCCAGAATTTCCGATCCCGAAAACTCCAGATAGTTAGGAAAAGAAGGAAAGAGATAGAAGAAAAGAAGAACAGAAACACTAACATCTCACATTCGTAGCGGATAAAATATAATATCAAATAATAACATTTATACAAAGGAAATCTATACTTATCAAATTACACTTTCATACATCAGAGTTACACATAAACACAAACACTAGACAGTTACAATCATGTCTCAGATACTACAATATCACAGCAGTTTCCCTCTATACGTTCCTGCTATCCAGCTCGTCTCCTGAGCTTCAGAGCATCCTTAACTAAAAAGCTATAATACTCGGTCTGACCCGAGCATTACATCAAAGTAACACCCGGGTCAGGCTGGAAACCAGCGTGAGTAAACCTATCTAACAAGAAATACCAGGCTATAAAACTTAATTGCAACCCAAGATAACTCGTACCTTTACAATTTCTTACTTATCATAGTCAATCACATTTTACAATCATATCTAAACATTACTACTTAGATTAAATGACCAAGCTTACATCATTTATTTCACTCCAACCTATTAATTCCAAAAAAATCAAATTCATAAAGAATTTATTGCAGATTACAATTCGAAGTGGTTTCGGGTATTTACTGATACCCGACCCCGGTCTCTTCGATTCCTATATCACCTTAATCCACGTTATTCAAGTGAATACAATTCAATTTTAAATACAGGGTGTCACTTTTACACAGCAAATCAACATAGATAACCACATCATCATTGTTTACCCCAAACATAACATATTATAAAAACATTGCATATAGCATCACAATCTCATACCGGGGATAACAAATAATCCAAGGCATTTAATATCACTCAGTCACCCATAAGCAAGAATAATTGGTCATACCATTTCTATTTAGTTCTAACAGATTAAATTAATTACTTCGATCATCTTTAAATCCTGCTTACTCAACATTAATTAATAACAAACCATTAATTAATCATCCCTTAATTATTCCCTTTAATTACATTAAGTAATTAGCCTTCGAATTAAAACACAATTTAATTAACATTTACTATTCACATTAATTACATATATCCTTAATTAATTACTCAAATTAATTATCCTCTAATTAATCACATTCATCAATTAACCAATCCTTAATTAATTTCTTTAATTAATCAAACCTTTAAATAATTACACTACGTAATTAATTAATTACTTCCCTTAAGTAATTTACCTTTAATTACTTCATCTAACTAATTAACCTCTAATTATCAATTTATTAATCTTATTTCTTAATTAATTAATCCTTAATTAATAATTAATTAATCCTTAATTAATTAACTAAACCCGTATAAACTAATAAACCTTATATTTATTAATTAAATTGGTTAATTATACTTAAATTAATTAAGTGATTATACTTTTATTACTTATTAATAAGACTAAATTAATTAGAATAAACCATTTACTTCAATTAAACACTTATCTTCTAATTAACTACTTAATTAAAATATTAATTAAGATTTAAAACATCTTAAGTATTAACTAAATTAATTAAATCTTAAAATAAATTCTTAACTTAAATTAACAACATTAGTTAATTAATCATTACTTAAAATAGTTCCAAAGGTAATTTGTTTTAGAACAAGATTTTTATTAAATTCTAAAAAATTTGATAACATCAGATTATAACCCGAGACAATCCCGTGTTTTCCCGATCCAAAATTCGAGTTTCACAACATTTTTCCCCGAGTTCCTTTATATTTTTTTCTCTTTAAAACTTGATAAATTTAAATCTGTTATGTTAGACACTTCGAACATGAGACCATCAGAACTTCCCTGAGCCATCATTCAAATATTCTCGAGTTAAACCTCGAGTTCGCCATAAAACCCATTTCTTTTATTTCAGACAAAATTACAAACCATCCCGGTAAAATATACACGCGTGCAACCCGTACTAATTCTCGAGCCACCACGACGCTACCCCGTAAACAACTTCGAGATGCAGACCTCCTTCCCAAACCAACCCCTGACACGCCCACAGCCCCCGTGCACGTGTACAACTGATCGCCGATGATCAAGATACCCAAACCACCATCATCAGGTCGTCATCGACACGCCTTTATGATCCCAAACACCCAAACCAAGATTAAGAATATAAATCGAAATCGTGCTCATCACCCAGAACCTAGAACGAAACAGGTTGCAAATGATCGCCTCGACTCACCTATTCTGACCACCGAAGTTCTCGCCACCATGCCTACATCATCATCGATGAGCTATACACCCATTTCCCCAAATCCAGTTATGTCCCATGCTTCGTAGATGTCGCAAGCCCCTCGACTTCAACGTCGGCCCAAATGGGATGTTAAACCCTAAAATTCCTTCGAACCGCCACCATAGCAGCTTAAAAATTCTAATGACAATTTTCCTGAAATCGCCTACCATCAGGCTCGCTTCAACCATGAACACGAATTCCAAAAAATTTCAGATCAACAGAAAATTGCTCGAAACCAAATTCCAATCAACAAACCATAACTCACAATTTACAAATCTAAAATTCCTGATTTTTGATCTTAAAAATTCTAATTTTCGAAAACGAAATCGATTATATACCTGAAACACACATTTTGTATGATTGAGACTTTGACATGTATTAAAAATTCAACTATTCTTCTTCTTATTGTTAAAAACTAGCTTCAATTCTTCCTGTTAATATTTTTAGATTAGTTATGTTGTTATTACAAACAAGATTTGTTTATATATCTAGATCTAAAAGAAATTGAGGGAAAGGATATGAATTTTTAATAAATTTTTTTTATACCTGAAGCATAATAACAGAGCCTCAGCAGATATACACACCAGTATAATCTTATATATATATATATATAATATATATATAATTCATATAAAACGATCATGCAATCACTATCACAAATTTACATCAAGATCACGGCATGAAATTAAGACTTTAAAACAAATTAGAAGCTTGTTTACTCACCTCTTTTGATGATGCAGAGAGATTTCTTTTTTTTTAACTGAGATGCCACATTTTGAAAAACTGGAAAGAAATGCTTGATTTTAAAGCTTGCTGTTTGAACCTGTAATCCCTTGAATCTAGAAAGCCTTGATTATGAAACTGAATGCTATGATTTTTTAAAACTTGAAGCTTTGATGATGCAAGTGAAGATGGTTACAGGCTACAGGCTTTATTTGAAGATGAAATCTTGTTGTTGATGACTTAGCTATAAATTTGAAACATGTTTTACAGTCTTTGATTTCAGGTTTGGTTTCTAATTTAGTTTTTGATTTGAAACATATGGAAGAAAATTGAATGGCAAAAATAGGAATGTGTATATATTTTAAATTTCTTTTTACTTGATAAATTTAAAAAAAAAAGAATGACACATGTTTTACATGTTGCAATTTAGTATACACTTGTCATTATCATTTTACAATTTGTTTACACTTGTTATCTCATGTATTACTATATTTTAAAATGATTTTTATAAAACTTATATATATTTCCTATTAAGTAAACACATTATTTAAATTTATATAAATAAATCCTTTAAAGAAAAATAATATAAAACTAATTATATAAAAAGAAATTAAACCATATATAATATATTTTAAATCCAAAATACTTTAAGATATTTACCCTTTGAATTTCAAATTCTAACTCAATTTAAATTTAGGGTCAAATTTAAAATCAACCTATATATATTTAGCAACATATTATTTATTCAAAAGGAATAATTTGCCAATGATAAAAATTAAATTAGTAGATTATCAAATAAATATTTTTTCGGATATTAAAATTCAGTTTCTATTATTTATATTCAGATATGTTTTATTATCAGAATTCAATCTATAAACCAGATAATTATCCAATTATCAAATGTTCAAAAATTTGGGTTATCACATATCTGATGTCATATGTCTCATATTCAAAATAGCATGCCTTCCATGTAATATATAATCAACAAGTATACAAATCCAATAAATCGACTTCATGCCTCCGGAGTGCTTTAGCTGTCCTATAAGTTTGTCTTTTAAAGCACCTGACTCTCAAGCTACTCGATATCTGAGAGTTGTCATGACATAAAAAGGCAAAGAAAAAACATGGGTCGGACATAAATCCTAGTGTGAAGGGAACTATCGCTAAGTACTTTATATACATGCAACCTATAAACATCTAAAATCAGTAGGTAATACTAATCATACACCACCCTACTTTATCCATACATCAACAAGTCTGGATGATAGTTAATAGTGGTTCTCTTATTAAAAAGTACATACTATAACAAGCCATGCTACTGAATATTGAAAACTAGTGTAAGGTTAATACTACACTTTATAAGCAATGGTTCCATAGATCTCTCAATCCCTATCAAAGCATCTAAAAAGAAAATATACAACGATATAATGATGCTAGTAACATAGCATCTCCATACCAAAAACCAAAATATGAATATCTATAACCTATACCTATGTTAAATTGTCATTAGCTAGCAAAGAGACCTATCGAGAGCCGCAACCGACTTACGGACTATAAAAGCTAACACTTCAAAAGAAGTTGGACTGTAGGTTCTGTCGCAGCACCCAATCGTATTACGAAACAATATATGACATACTCTAGACTAAGATCCTAGTTTCTCTATGCCCCTGCTCTGGGACCACGTCTGTAAGTCTTGTGTCTCAATGGTATAATTGATTCCCTCACCAGCGTCCTTTCCTTCTAGTTTTATACATTGACATACTAGAATTGTATGTAAATGCTAAACCCTACATACACCCTCCTACACATGTAAACAACACCAAAGTATTGTCATCCCCATGTAGAACGTGATTCGTTCTTGAAGTGGCTCGCATTATTCGGTTGCCCCAAGTTAGGCTTGTCAAACTAATATAGATAAATTGCCCAAACCATGCATCTATAATTATATATATATATACACACACATAAATCTCCTAAGCTACATTTTTATACATCTCTATAATATATTTTGTCCACCATTCGGTAACCTTAAGTCGGTCATACCAAACTATACATATGCTTAAATTGTGTATCGAAAAATCATGCTAAATTGTCATTAGCTACCAAAGAGACCTATTGAAAGCCATAATCGAACTATGGACTCCTTTGAAATCCAAAACCTCAAAAAAAATTGGCTTATAGACCCTATCCCAACACCCAATCAAAGTATGAAATATTATATGACCTACTCTAGATTGGCATCCTAATCTCTCTCCGCCTCTACTCAGGGATCACGTCTACAGGCAGTGCGTCTTAATGGTATAATGGATTCCATGCACCTATCGGTAGCCCCATGGCCGACATACCGAAACCATATATAAACGCTTTAAACCGCATATCATTGAATATACATAATATATTCTATGCATCTCCCAGTAGTCCTATGTCGGACATACCGGAACTATATTTATACATAAAAGACATATATAAATCACATAAACTATGTGTAAGTGTGTTTATATATATATATATAACCAGTCCAACTATATGGAACTAGTAAACACATATCGTGCATATTTACATACACAAAGGCAATTCACAACCAAAGCAACAAATCTATTATCTTAATACCAATAACAATTCACACATACAATCATATAAACAATTTAAAAAAATGCATCTTACTTAAATCACCAATCTAACAATTATGTCTTCTTTGTATTATTTTATAAAAGTCTCGCACATATTTTATAAAATAGCGCACTTGCCTATCGATCATACTATAGCTTATTTTCACTTAATTCTTCTATTTAAATTAACTTTAGCTATCAATAAGGCCACAAAATATTATATAGCTCATGTATAATTTATATACATGTATACACATATATCTCAAACCATTTCTTAGGGTCTAAAGTTAATAAATCACGTTATTATATCATTCGAGATTTTATAACCTTAATCAAACACTATTAAATAGTGCAATACTTCTATTTAATTTCTAACTTGTCAAATCACCATTATAGAAATTTACTAGTTAGTTAATTATTGATTACACTATAATAAACAAATATCAGGGACAAATAAACTTCAAGCCATTTTAATACAAATTTAGCCTGCCAAAATCATTATCTTAGCATTACGGCTTATTTTTAATGTCATACTTCTAATTTTTGATTAGTAAAAAAATATATAATAATATTTCTATCACTAATATAACTAAAAATTATCGTTCTAATTACTTTATAACCATATTATAAGTTAATACCAACTCCATCTAATTCTATTCAATATGAATAGGATACAATATCTATACATATGAGATCTTAATTAATTATCCTGAATATCTACTCAAACTAATTTAATCAAATGGAGAAATAATTATTTATATTATTCTACATCTCCTAGGTAATATTTTTCAATATATATAATTACGGAAATTTATATTGAAATATAAATTCAGATAATTCTGCTCACCTAAGCTATAATTTCTTAAGTCCTTGGATCCAGTCCAAACCTCTACCATGCCATAGATAATCTTACTATGAGTGCAACTATGAAGACCACGTCTTGATTGGGCCTCGTATGCAAACGATACGAATTAAATACGAAACGAGATTAATCAAATTAATCAATCAACTTAATCGTCTCCTTAATCTCTTCTTCCCTAACCATCCCTATGCATAAATGTTCACAACCCATTCATGTCATGCACTCGCTCCTTAAATTCTCCATTTACACTTCATGAATCGTCAAACCGCCAACTCCATTGCGCTCCACTTAATGCGTTCTCCACAACAGACTTTACCTTGATAACTCCAGTGCTCCCCATCAAATCACGGCTTGCTTCCCTCCCCATGGTCTCCAAATGTTGCAATTCACTATGTAAGACCGGAGCTCACACGGTTATATCGGTAAGGTGCACGCCTCCAAGGAAAAACAATAGTGCTCTCCATTTCGTGTAATTCCCCCATGATTGCATCCGACACCTAACCCTACTCGATGGCCACCAACAACTCCCCCTTTAAGCAATGCCACACCCCTCAATGCTGCTATAGATTTGACTCTCTCCCTACCATGAGTTCAATGTATCCATTCTCATCATCTTTAGGGGTTTGTAGCTCTCAAAGCTGAAGAAAACCCAGAGACTAATAAGCATACCTGGTTGAGAGATTTACAGAAGGGGGAAAAGAAGAAAAGTGAGGAGAAAGGGAGGCTTCTGTGTAATGGGGTATATATAATAATATATATGCATTTTATTTGATTTCTTAAATAAATCGCCACATGTTTTGAGCTTATACGATCACACAACACATCGGATTGCCATAAACTTGTTGGTGCACATCTCCTCATTTTTCTAGTCTCGATCGTATAAATTTTATGTTGCCGTCTGAGATGACACTCCGAGATAATAATTTTATGCATTTTGAGGTCATTTTGGACATCTAGTTGTCCGATTCCAAAAATTCTTCAACTATATATCTCATAATGAATCCTTAGCCAAAAAATATAAACTGTCAGTTGAGATCTCACTGGACTCAACTACACATGTGCTATTATAAAATATGTATAACAATACTATAATGACCTAGAATTTTATCATTTTGATTTCTAAAATTTAATTTATTTTAAATATTCAGTTAATGATGTTAATAATTTAATAACCCTCTTTTAATTTATAACTAATGATATAAAATTCATTTTTGAATTTTGTTTACAAAAATAAGCAGTTCGATGAAAAACAGAAAATGTGACTGAAACCCATTTTTTGAATTTTCTACTTTTTATCGAACGATAAGTTGTAGAAAGTTGTTAAACCTTTGTATACAATTTAAAAAATACTTAAATGATTGGTTATCTAACTTTGGAATAAATGGACAAAGTAATAATAATAAGATATTTATAAATATAAATATATTTAATATTTGAAAATATGAAAGGATGGATTTGATGTTTGAAAGATTCATTAAGTATGGAAATGTGCAAAGGTGCAAGAATCATTTTATTAACCAACATGTTGTCAAATGTTTTAGCGCTTTGATGGATTGTGGACATGACAAAAGGGGGATTGCATGTTTATCAAGGAAGGAAGGATGTGGTGATGATGTGCCACATAGTATGTTTAGGGTAAGGTCCTAAGGTTAGCTTTTTCTTTTTTTTCCAATTCTCACTTTCATTTTCCTTTCTCATTTTGAAAACTTATCCTTTCTTTTTCCAAGCTCTATGTTACACTTTCATGGCTTTTTAAGTTTTAAACTTTTTTAAAAAAAACCCACCTTTTCATATTTTCAAAGTTTAAAACCTAGGTAAAATACTTTATTTCCTTTCTACACTTCATTCTCTTCCAAAAACAAAGTAAAAATCTCACCACACACCCAAGGCCAACCCCTTCGTCTCATGGCCAAACAGTATAGGCCCCTTTAGGCCTCCAACAATCCCTCTTTTGCAAAGTAAACCCAAGATCTAGGTCGGTTCGAAGCTTGGTGATAGTTTGTTTGTTTTTGTGTTAGTTTGGTGAGTAAAAATCTCACCTTTGAAACAAAGCTCTTAACTTTTATATGTTGTAAATAGTTGTATTGGTTGTTTATTTGAAAGTGATGTAACTTGTATATATATGTATTTTTATGTAGTGTTTATTATGGACTTAAAATAAAGTCAAAATGATAAGTGATGGTTTGAAAGTGACGACCTTTACTTGTGTATAAATGTGTTTGTATTTGCCTATATGTTTTGTGCTCATGTATATGGATGGTGAATGCTAACAAGAGTGTTAGCACTTGAATTTGTTCATGTTGAGACGTTGAGATCCTTTGTGTTCAAATTTGTTTACTTGATTTTCTTGAAAGAGTTCTATAAAGTTTTAAGCTTTACTTTATAGTTTCTAAAAATGATTATACAAAGTTTATAAAGTAAGTGAAAAACATAAAAGGTATAACCTTGAAGGCTATTTGGTACATAAAAAATAAGTTTTAAAGTTATGTTATCCACAGCGGCAGTCGTTATGCATGTAGTTCGTGGAATTGAACACTTTTCTAAACTAAATTGTTTTTATCGTAAATATTTTTGGAAAGTATTTTCAAACATTCCATAAGTATTAAAAGGAAATTATTGCTTATTAATTAAATCAAAGGCTTAATGATTATTTCATCTATTAATTAAGTAAATTAATTAGTACTTAATCACTAATTAAGTAATGGTAATTTGAACATAATTACCATTTAAGTAGGATAATTATAATTAGTTAGTTAAGGGTTAATTAATCATTAATTTAAGTAAAGTTTAGTTAATTAATTAATTATTATTTAAGTATGGTTTAATTATTAATTAACTGTAAAATAAATCAAGGTGTAATTATTAATTAATTATTAATCAGGCTTGATTAATTATTAGTTATGTTAAGATTTAATTAAGATTTAATTAGGATTAAACTAAGTTTTAATTATTATTAAATAAACATTTTATTTTTAATTATTTTACTTTCAAGGATCGGTTTGTTTAAAAAAATAGCTTTCTTTATCAAAAAATGGTTCAAACATAAGGGATTCTCCTTGCTTATGCCATTAAGTAGCTAAGCAAATATGGAATAGATTATTGGTGACATTTGTTTAGGGGAATAAATCTCTGTTCTTTTAATGAACCGACATTCATCTCCACAGAATGACGCATCATTAATAAGAAAGAAAGGGATAGAAAAGAGAAATAAAGAAGAAACAACACAATAATCTCAATAGCGGAACGAATAAATTATATTAATAACATAAGTATTACATAATATACAACACCATTCAGAGATACATAGCATATACATCACATGCTAGACAGTTATAAACACTCGTCTAGTATTTACAACTTAATACAAACACAACACAGAGAACACACAGCGGAATCTATATATCTACAACACAGAAGCCTTCTACTCCATTGCTCCTCTAATATTCGTCAAAGCTAACCCGAATCCCTTGGCTACTCGTAAAAATTTGAGAACCCAAGAGTTTAAGAAAACAAAAGATAAACTCTGGGTCAGACATGGGTCTGGTGTGAGTAACACGTTAAGGTTGCTTAACTTTCAAAAACCTTTTGAAAAGAAAGGTATCACGTAAGACTTCCCACACATAAACATGGAAAAGTTTTTACCTTACGCTAACCAAAACATTTGATAGGAAATCCAGTGATATTATAATAGGTCTAGGGTTTTCAAGTAAATAAGAAATAGCCGAAATTATTACATGATTAAATTCCAGCTACAAGCCACAAAAGTGGGTAATACAATCAAAACCATTGGCACTTATTGGATTTTGGATTCCATACAATGGCAAGGCTACCGTGGTACCGCCCATCACAGTACATGGCCTAGATCACCGTACCGAGGATCACTCCCAATCCCCTACAACACAAGGTTGGAACCATTCCTTACTGAACAGTTTCGAACAAGACGACCCCGCAGTTGGCGCGCGATTCCAACCGGCCACTAAGCCGAATAAAAAAGTACCTCTAGACAGGGGAAAATCTCGTCATACTTGGGCATGACCCACTTAGCCTTGCTGCACCTCCCCTGTTTTAGCCATTCTCGGTTGATGAGGCTTGAGCTACGATTACCTTTATAGGACACATTTATCTTAGAATGCTCATCGTCCACCTGACGATGTTCTGAAAGCATTCAATCCATACAAGTTCGTTCCGGGTTCGGACGAAACTGAAGGCGTTATCTCGTTACACTCATTTTGGAATCACCCTCAGAGTTAACGACGATAATCCTTGCACTCTGAATCTACATCTCGAACCTGAAAGTACTATCTCCATAAAACTCATCTCGGAATCACCCTAAGAGTTATACTGACGAATAGTCCTTACACCTCGAGTCTTCACTCTTCACATAAGATTCACGACCTATCATTAATTTGGATCGATGTGGTTTTCGGATATCCAAATATGGAAACCCGATCCTGGTTTCATCGAAATCCAAAGCGTGTCTTTTAGGTCCAAGTTGTTTTAGAGTTTAAAACAGTTCAATACAATTATCTATATACACGCAGATAGATAATTCACATATCTCAATAGATAATCAACATTATCATCACAACAGGTAATCCGTATTATCATTATCAAAGATAATCCATATCATCATCACAATGCAACCAATGCGTCCATATCACTCAACATTACTAATCTCATAGTTGAGACTTCAACCATTCTAGGCAACCAATATCACCCATTCATAAGCAATGATCTATAATCACACCATCTGTAATTAATTTAAAATGA
Source organism: Allium cepa (assembly GCA_030765085.1). Classification (NCBI taxonomy): domain Eukaryota; kingdom Viridiplantae; phylum Streptophyta; class Magnoliopsida; order Asparagales; family Amaryllidaceae; genus Allium; species Allium cepa. The sequence continues at coordinate 440,862,079 of CM060943.1, forward strand.
ATTAAATTAATTACATCATCTCTAGTTAATTTAAAGTGAATTAAATTAATTACCTATATCAATATAAATCTTGCTTACATCACCATTAATTAATTACAAATTAATTAATTATCCTCTAGTTAATCAACTTAATTAATCACCTTTGATTAATTATTCTTTAATTACTCTCACAAAATTAATTACTCTAAACCAAATACAATAATTAACCTTTATTTACTTCATTAATTAATTAACTATAATTAATTACATTAAACCTTAATTAATTACATTAATTAATTACCCTTAATCACTTATTATGGATTAATTAATCTTAATTAATCAATATTAATTACATCATTAATTATATTAATTAATGATCATTAATTATATTTAATTAATTATCTTATTTAAATTAAGTATGTTCAGTAATTAATCTCAATTAAACCATAATTATTAATCACCTTTGATTAATCACATTCAGTAATTAACTACCCTTAATTACTTATCAAATTAATTATTCCTTAATTAATTTCTTTAATTAATCCCTTGATTAATTATACAAAATAATTTAATCCAAATTACTTTCACAATTCCATCATTATCCACTAATTGCATCCAGTAATTATCTTTAGTTACTTCACTAAGTAATTACATTCCATTAATTACATTAAGTAATTATTATCAAACCAACAAGTGATTAAAATTAATTAAACTTAATTAATTAATTAATTTAAACTAATCACAATAAACTCCATTAATTACATTAAGTAATTAATTCCTTAGTTACTTTCATTTAGAAATTAAACTTAAATAAATTTCACAATTGATTATCATTAAATTAATTAATCTAATTAATTAATTATTTAAATTAATCACATTAATTAATTATTAAATAAATCTTAAGTTAATGACCATCATTAACCATTAACCATACTTTAATTACTTTTCTTAAATAATTAATTTTCATTAATCATTATTAATTTCAAATTAATTAATCTTTTATATCCAATTAATTTAACCTTTAATTATTTAGTTAATTAAAAGTTAACTGTAACTTAATTAATTTATAATTACTTGATTAATTAATTATTAATCATTAATTAAATCTAATTAATGATCCTTAATTATGGATTAATTACCTTTAATTAATTATCCATTAATTAATTAAATAAAATTTTCATTTAATTACCTTAATAATTATAAATCATTCAATTAAAACCTTTCTTATCTATGGTTAAATTATCATTCATAAATACATTTGAAAATATTTATTTCAAATTTAATTTCAAATTTCATTTTAAATTCAAACTTTAAAATGAACCAATTTATCTTTAACCAATATAAAACTTTGAAATTCATATGTTAAAAAAATACTTATATAAAAGAAATTTAAAGATTTTAAACCAAATTCCCTTTTAATTTCAAATCATTAAAGTTCACTTTAACTTTTAAACTTATTTACAATATTTAAATTTATAAACTTTACTTTATTTCCAAAACTTAAGATTCAAATCAAATTTGAATCCTGATTTAAAATTTTGATTTAACTTTATTTAAATCCTCTTTTACATTTCAAACTCTATTTAAATTCAAATTCTTTAATTACACTTTAAACTTCTTAAACACTTTAAGTCAATTTGAATTTAAAAAAACACATTTATTTCCAAACTAGACTCAAATTAAAATTGAATTTATTTTAGACTTAGATTTAACTTAAACAAAGAGTGAAAACTAGATTTAAACCTTATTTTAAAATTTTACTTTCATTTAAAATCAGGTTCTGAATTTTATTTTAAAATTTTAAACAGAATAACAGGTTTCTGTTCTAAAACCTGTCATCCTACTTTAATCCGAGCCAGAGCAAATCTGCTTCGAGTCCACCAACCAAAATCTTCGAGCAAACACAGCAATTACTCGAGTAATTCTCGAGTTCATTATGGCGCTTCCACCAGGCAAACCTCTAAAACCAAAAGTGCACGGTGCACATGCACCGTGCCTCCGGCCATCTCCATCCACCTCTGGTGGTCTCCCCACATCAACGACCAACACTTCATTCCAACACGACCAACAAATCTTCCCTCCACAACTCGAAGTTGAATTCGAGTTGAAATCCTAAAACCTGGAATACAAAGAACGTCACCAATCCGAACCTTTCATCTCCATAAACACGGCCTTCCGACCACCAGAAATCCAGCAACTCTGACCATGCTTTCACCCACGACCAAGCTTCCATCTGCCAAGTCCCCGTTTAACTCGATCATTCCTACAGGTTATATCGACCAAAACAAATTGCCTACTTGAAACTAGGGTTCCAGAAAGAATTCTGCCACCGCTGCCTCCTCGATGCAATGCATCGCCATTCAATAATTTTCTAAGCTTCACTGATCTCTCCTCTACCCACTAGAAGAAACCCGATACTCCAAAATCAATAAATCATCAGAAATCACAAAATTTCCCTTATCTGTTGAACCTAGAACTGCTCTCTAACCCTTTACTAAAAATCCTAATTTTTTTTTCTAAAAATCATCTTTTGATTTTAGTAATTAATTCATAATACTGAATTTATAAATTATACATTTGAATTTTCACATATTTTAACATGAACTGATGTTTTTATACTTCCAGTGAGCTTTCAAATTTAATTTAACTTAAACAAAATTTTAAAACCTTCTCTATGACATAACAACAAATTTTATTTAAATTCTAAGTGCTAACATCAATGGTTCAAGAGAATATGAATTTTGAATCAAGTCTTGAAATTTGAAAACTGGCAACAGAGATGAAAATGGAACATATACACATATCTTCACATCTATATATGTATATATATATATATAGAAATTCATCACATATAAATATTTATTCAACACACATTCATCCCAGATCTTAGCATACAACCATAATCAATTTAAGATTTTAAAAAAATGTAATGTTACTCACCAGAAATTAAAGAACAGAGCACCTAGTTTTTGATAAGCTTGAACCTGAATGTGCTTTGATTTCCAAAACCTTGAGTTGCTTCTTTATTTAAGTTTTTTTTTTTTAAAACTTTCATCTTGTTTTGCTTCTATATTTTATAACCTTTAAATCCTGTTTGTAGTTGCTCCCTGATTACATTTGCATGCATGTTTTCAGAAAAGGAAAATGCAGGCATGGAGTGAGCTTTGCAATTGCATGCAGACTTTGAGATTGCAGAATTGAATTGCAATTTGATTTTTTAGGTTTGATGTTTTGAAGAGGCTACAAGTTTATACTAGATTTGCATTTCAGGTTTGAGGAGATATTAGCTTTTAGATTGAGGGGATTACAAATCTTTGTTTTGATCAAAATTTCTGTTTTGAATGAAGATGATCAAAGAAATCTAAATTTTAATATGAATGATGATTTCAGATTTCATAGCTGAAAGGTTACATAAGTTTTGAAAAAGAAGAATAGAAAAAGGAATAAAATGAGGAGTAATGTGTTTATATAAGTAGTTTTTGATTTAATAAAAGAAAAAGAAAATTTAAATAGGGCACTTGTTTTAAATCTTAAGATTTGTCACAAATTTTATTTTATGCTTAACACATGTCATTTATGTGTCTTATGAGATTTACACATGTTCTCCTAATTTGTAAAATGTTTACATCTGTCTTTAATGTTAATTAGTAATAATTAAATGTTAATTAGTTATTTAGTTAATATGTTAATATAAGATAAATGTAAATCTATGTTTAATTAATTAGTTGGTATATAGTTATTTATATGTAGATAAATTTTGAAATGAATAAATCCAATTATATTTATAAAATAAACTTTATACAAATATTTTAAAATCAAAACAAATTAAAAATATTTATACTTTAAATTTCAAAGCTTTGAATTCAAATTCAAATCAAGTTATATATATACATATACAACTACACAATAAAATTTTGTAAAACAATGATTTTTATTAAAAATCTTTTTGTTAAAAACAATGTAATATTATATTTTGAAAATAACAAAATTTAATAACTATAAATAATTTATAAAATAAATTGTTTCTTTATTAATAAATTATTTATTTTATCCAACCATATTTAAAAGAAAATCAAAATAAACCTTATTGTTATTTTTATTTAAAATTAAACTTGAGTTAAAACATATTTTAAACCATTTCAATATTTACCTTACGTATTTAAAATCATATAGTTATTTATTATATCCTTTTTAAAAAAAAGCTTAATATCAAATTAATCAATTTAAACAAATTAAATTTTTATCTTATCAAAGTTAAAACCGTATTTTATTTATTCAATAGCTTTTAAAAGTTTAACTTTAAAATTATACCCAATTTTACTAAAGATATACACATTTATAGAAAACAAGATTTATTTATTAAATTTAAAACAAGGCCTATCTATTTACAATATATACAAATATATATACATTATAAATAGATAACAATTTATTTAGCTTTTAAAAGATAAAATCTATCAATTAAATATTTATTTAGTTGGATTATTAAATTAATTCAAATCTTATCACAAAGATTATCAAATCAATTTAATTTTTAATTCAGATTATTAAATTAATATTGCTTAAAATTCCGGGTCATCACATTCCTCCCCCCTTAAAAGAATTTCGTCCCCGAAAATTAAAACAAAGGTAATTTAATAATCTATTTAAAGATTTAATTTTAAAACACAAGCATATACCAATGATATGCTAACAACCATAGTAATCAATTCACCCAATCAAACAAATTTAACTATCTAGACAAAATCTGGATAAAGTTTCCTCGAGTTTCCCAAGTATATATATACCGGGATACTCTCCCTACAAAATTTCAACAATCAATACTACTAAGCTACAGTGCTCCTACTCATCTAGATCTACAGAACTAGACAGCATATCAGACTACACACGAGTCTGACTTAAGAACCAAACTTCCTCCTGAACTGCTGGTTTCAAAACCAGAGATAGACCATACATGTACTCCCTCAGAGATACGTGGAACTCATCGAATCCCAATTATCCAAACTGGAAATTCAATCCTAAAAACCCAATACTGATCCAACCAAAACACAGAAAAGATCCAAACATCTCGGAGTTAGCTTTTCAACCTTACCTCGTCTTATAGCTCCTTGGATGGAGAAAACTTAACCAAACCAAATCTCTGACTCCAGAATCCAAATTCCTTCGTCTCTTATCCACAAAATGTCTTCGGACGATACTGGGCTTCCAACATCCAAACTGATCAGCTTAACCCTTGCTGATGCCTCTAGAAACAAATTAGACCAAAAACAATCCAACAGAATGATCTCCTCAAGATCAATCCAAAACCAAGTACACAACTCTACTCCATAACCAGCAGAAGACTGAAGTTACTTCTCCTTATCCGGAAAAGACAATCAGAAACACTCCTAAACTGCTTCCGCTGCACAACTCTGATCCGAAGCAGAAGAAAATGCTGATGATGAACATGAGCACTAACTGGACATCACTTCCCAGAAATATGGTTCAACAGATCCATAAAAGAAAACTCAGAAGTTCCTCCAAAAATCTGAGCTTCTTCATCAAACTCTATCTCTAGGAACCATCCTTCAACTAAAGTGAACCACCGGTTCCCCTCCTGGAATTCTAGTCGATAAGAAAACTCAATCTCCAAATGCGAATAAACCTCTGGTTTCCCAGAAGACATCCGAAAAATCTATGATAACCCAAGAGAACACTCAACTATCGCAAGTCACTTTTGCGATCAACCCAAATAAATTTCAAAGAAAAACTGTCCTCTCTTTACCCAATAGAACAGCTTATGCTGGTCTAGCCAATCCATTGAGGAAACGGATCCACTCTACTGCTTCTGAACTCCACCTTCAAAAAAACTACTCAGCCAAAAAACTTCCTGAGGTATCAAAATGCCATCACTTGCTTCCGCCCAATCGACAAATCCAAACTCTACTCACCAAACTCTGTACTTCAAAGATGACTCCGAACTTTAACAGGTTTCCTCTAGAGATCTATGAAATACTTCATCACAACAAAGCTTACTCGAGACGATATTAGGTCTACAGTCTCGACAGGTACACTTCCAACCTCAAACATCAGACTCCAACAAATGGTAGTTGTTGTGTTACACACACCACTACCTCATCTACCTTTATAACCTATATTGGAAAACCCGAACAGGTAACCCAACAGATAGGTAGAAATAGATAAGTAGATATGAATATATTTAAAATTACAAATACGCTCTCTCAAGAAAGAAATCACACCAGCCTAGGTATTCGCTCAACCTAGTGCACTGATACCGCTGTAACGACCCGTCATTCATCTCCACAGAATGACGCATCATTAATAAGAAAGAAAGGGATAGAAAAGAGGAAAAAAGAAGAAACAACACAAGAATCTCAACAGCGGAACAAATAAATTATATTAATAACATAAGTATTACATAATATACAACACCAATCAGAGATACACAGCATATACATCACATACTAGACAGTTATAAACACCTGTCTATTATTTACAACTTAATACAAACACAACACAGAGAACACACAATGGAATCTATATATCTACAACGCAGATGCCTCCTGCTCCATTGCGCCTCCAATATTCGTCAAAGCTAACCTGAATCCCTTGGTTACTCGTAAAAATTTGAGTACCCAAGAGTTTAAGAAAACAAAAGATAAACTCCTGGTCAGACACGGGTCTGGTGTGAGTAACAGGTTAAGGTTGCTTAACTTTCAAAAACCTTTTGAAAAGAAAGGTATCACGTAAGACTTCCCACACATAAATATGGAAAAGTTTTTACTTTACGCTAACCAAAACATTTGATAGGAAATCCAGTGATATTATAATAGCTCTAGGCTTCTCAAGTAAATAAGAAATAACCGAAATTGTTACGTGATTAAATTCCAGCTACTAGCCACAAAAGTGGGTAATACAATCAAAACCGTTGGCACTTATTGGATTTTGGATTCCATACAATGGCAGGACTACTGGGGTACCGCCCGTCACAGTACGTGGCCTAAATCACCGTACCGAGGATCACTCTCAATCCCCTGCAACACAAGGCCGGAATCATTTTTTACTGAACAGTTCCGAACAAGACAATACCCAGTTGGCGTGCGATTCCAACCGCCCACTAAGCCGAATAAAAAGGGACCTCTAGACAAGGGAAAATCTCATCCTACTTGGGCTTGACCCACTTAGCCTTGCTGCACCTCCCCTGTTTTAGCCATTCCTGGTTGATGAGGCTTGAAACTACGATTACCTTTATAGAACACATTTATCTTAGAATGCTCATCGTCCACCTGACGATGTTCTGAAAGCATTCAATTCATACAAGTTCGTTCCGGGTTCGAACTAAACCGAAGGCATTATCTCGTTACACTCATTTTTGGAATCACCCTCAGAGTTAATGATGATAACCCTTGCACTCTGAATCTCCCTCTCGAACCTGAAAGTACTATCTCCGTCAAACTCATCTCGGAATCACCCTCAGAGTTATGCTGACGATAGTCCTTACACCTCGCGTCTTCACTCTTCACATAAGATTCACGACCTATCGTTAATTTGGATCGATGTGGTTTTCGGATATCCAAATATGGAAACCCGATCCCGGTCTCATCGAAATTCAAAGCGTGTCTTTTAGGTCCAAGTTGTTTTAGAGTTTAAAACAGTTCAACACAATTATCTATATACACACAGATAGATAATTCACATATCTCAATAGATAATCAACATTATCATCACAACAGATAATCCATATTATCATTATAAAAGATAATCCATATCATCATCACAATGTAACCAGTGCATCCATATCACTCAACATTACTAATCTCATAGTTGAGACTTCAACCATTCAAGGCAACCAATATCACCCATTCATAAGCAATGATCTATAATCACACCATCTATAATTAATTTAAAATGAATTAAATTAATTACATCATCTCTAATTAATTTAAAGTGGATTAAATTAATTACCTATATCAATATAAATCTTGCTTACATCACCATTAATTAATTACAAATTAATTAATTATCCTCTAGTTAATCAACTTAATTAATCACCCTTGATTAATTATTCTTTGATTAATCTCACAAAATTAATTACTCCAAACCAAATACAGTAATTAACCTTTAATTACTTCATTAATTAATTAACTATAATTAATTACATTAAACCTTAATTAATTACATTAATTAATTACCCTTAATCACTTATTATTGATTAATTAATCTTAATTAATCAATCTTAATTACATCATTAATTATATTAATTAATGATCCTTAATTATATTTGATTAATTATCTTATTTAAATTAATTACATTCAGTAATTAATCTCAATTAAACCATAATTATTAATCACCTTTGATTAATCACATTCAGTAATTAACTACCCTTAATTACTTATCAAATTAATTATTCCATAATTAATTTCTTTAATAAATCCCTTGATTAATTATACAAAATAATTTAAGCCAAATTACTTTCACAATTCCATCATTATCCGCTAATTACATCCAGTAATTATCTTTAATTACTTCAATAAGTAATTACATTCCATTAATTACATTAAGTAATTATTATCAAACCAACAAGTGATTAAAATTAATTAAAATTAATTAATTAATTAAAACTAATCACAATAAACTCCATTAATTACATTAAGAAATTAATTCCTTAATTAGTTTCATTTAGAAATTAAACTTAAATAAATTTCACAATTGATTATCATTAAATTAATTATTTAAATTAATGACATTAATTAATTATTAAATAAATCTTAAGTTAATAACCATCATTAACCATTAACCATACTTTAATTACTTTTCTTAAATAATTATTTTCATGAACCATTATTAATTTCAAATTAATTAATCTTTAATATCCAATTAATTTAACCTTTAATTATTTAGTTAATTAAGTGTTAACTGTAACTTAATTAATTCATAATTACTTGATTAATTAATTATTAGTCATTAATTAAATCTAACTAATGATCCTTAATTATGGATTTATTACCCTTAATTAATTATCCATTCCATTAATTAATTAAATAAATTATTCATTTAATTACCTTAATAATTATAAACCATTCAATTAAAAACCTTTCTTATCTATGGTTAAATTATCATTCATAAATACATTTGAAAATATTTATTTCAAATTTAATTTCAAATTTCATTTTAAATTCAAACTTTAAAATGAACCAATTTATCTTTAACCAATATAAAACTTTGAAATTCGTATGTTAAAAAAATACTTATATAAAAGAAATGTAAAGATTTTAAACTAAATTCCCTTTTAATTTCAAATCATTAAAATTTACTTTAACTTTTAAACTTATTTACAATATTTAAATTTATAAACTTTACTTTATTTCCAAAACTTAAGATTCAAATCAAATTTAAATCCAGATTTAAAATTTTGATTTAACATTGTTTAAATCCTCTTTTACATTTCAAACTCTATTTAAATTCAAATTCTTTAATTACACTTTAAACTTCTTAAACACTTTAAGTCAATTTGAATTTAAAAAAACACATTTATTTCCAAACTAGACTCAAATTAAAATTGAATTTATTTTAGACTTAGATTTAACTTAAACTAAGAGTGAAAACTAGATTTAAACCTTATTTTAAAACTTTACTTTCATTTAAAATCAGGCTTTGAATTTTATTCTAAAATTTTAAACAGAATAATAGGTTTCTGTTCTAAAACCTATTATCCTACTTTAACCTGAGCCAGAGCAAATCTGCTTCGAGTCCACCAACAAAAATCTTCGAGCAAACACAGCAATTACTCGAGTAATTCTCGAGTTCATTGTGCTGCTTCCACCAGGCAAACCTCTGAAACAAAAAGTGCACGGTGCACATGCACCGTGCCTCCGGCCATCTCCATCCACCTCAGGTGGTCTCCCCACATCGACGACCAACACCTCATTCCAACACGACCAACAAATCTTCCCTCCACAACTCGAAATTGAATTCGAGTTGAAATCCTAAAACCTGGAACAGAAAGAACGTCACCAATCCAAACCTGTCATCGCCACAAACACGGCCTTCCGACCACCAGAAATCCAGCAACTCCGGCCATGCTTTCACACACGACCAAGCTTCCGTCTGCCAAGTCCCCGTTTAACTCGATCATCCCTATAGGTTGTATCGCCAAAACAAATTGCCTAGTTGAAACTAGGGTTCCAGAAAGAATTCTGCCACCGCTGCCTCCTCGTTGCAATGCATCGCCATTCAATAATTTTTCAACCTTCACTGATCTCTCCTCTACCTAGTGGAAGAAACCCGATACTCCAAAATCAATAGATCACCAGAAATCACAAAATTTCCCTTTTCTGTTAAACCTAAAACTGCTCTCCAACCCCTTTACCAAAAATCCTAATTTTTGTTCTAAAAAACATGTTTTGATTTTAGTATTTAATTCATAATACTGAATTTATAAATTATACAGTTTGAATTTTCACATATTTTAACATGCACTGATGTTTTTATACTTCCAGTGAGCTTTCAAATTTATTTTAACTTAAACAAAATTTTAAAACCTTCTCTATGACATAACAACAAATTTTATTCAAATTCTAAGTACTAACATCAATGGGTTCAAGAGAATATGAATTTTGAATCAAGTCTTGAACTTGAAAACTGGGAACAGAGATGAAAATGGAACATATACACATATCTTCACATCTATATATATATATATAAAGAAATTCATCACATATAAATATTTATTCAACACACATTCATCCCAGATCTCAGCATGCAACCATAATTAATTTAAGATTTAAAAAAAATGTGATGTTACTCACCCGAAATAAAAGAACAGAGCACCTAGTTTTTGAAAAGCTTGAACCTGAATGTGCTTTGATTTCCAAAACCTTGAGTTGCTTCTTTATTTTGCTTTTTTTTTTTAAAAAACTTTCATCTTGTTTTTCTTCTATATTTTGTAAACTTTAAATCCTGTTTGTAGTTACTCCCTGATTACATTTGCATGCATGTTTTCAGAAAAGGAAAATGTAGGCATGGAGCGAGCTTTGCAGTTGCATGTAGGCTTTGAGATTGCAGAATTGAATTGCAATTTGATTTTTTAGGTTTGATGTTTTAAAGAGGGTATAGTTTATACTAGATTTGCATTTCAGATTTGAGGAGATATTAGCTTTTAGATTGAGGGGATTATAGATCTTTGTTTTGATCAAAATTTCTGTTTTGAATGAAGATGATCAAAGAAATCTAAATTTTAATGTGAATGATGATTTCAGATTTCACAGCTGAAAGGTTACATAAGTTTTGTAAAAGAAGAACAGAAAAAAGAATAAAATAAGGAGTAATGTTTTTGTATAAGTAGTTTTTGATTTAATAAAAGAAAAAGAAAATTTAAATAGGACATTTGTTTTGAATCTTAACATTTGTCACAATTTTTATTTTATGCTTAACACATGTCATTTATGTGTCTTAAGAGATATACACATGTTCTTCTAATTTGTAAAATGTTTACATTTGCCTTTAATGTTAATTAGTTATAATTAAATGTTAATTAGTTATTTAATTAATATGTTAATATAAGATAAATGTAAATCTATGTTTAATTAATTAGTTAGTATATACTTATTTATATGTAGATAAATTTTGAAATGAATAAATCCAATTATATTTATAAAATAAAGTTTACAAAATATTTTAAAATGAAAACAAATTAAAAATATTTATACTTTAAATTTAAAAGCTTTGAATTCAAATTCAAATCAAGTTATACATATACATGTATAACTACACAATTAAATTTTGAAAAACAATGATTTTTATTAAAAATCTATTTGTTAAAAACAATGTATTATTATATTTTGAAAATAACAAAATTTAATAACTATAAATAATTTATAAAAGAAATTGTTTCTTTATTAACAAATTATTTATTTTATCCAACCATATTTAAAAGAAAATCAAAATAAACCTTATTGTTATTTTTATTTAAATTTTAACTTGAGTTAAAACATATTTTAAACCATTTCAATATTTACCTTATGTATTTAAAATCATATAGTTATTTATTATATCCTTTTTTAAAAAAAAGCTTAATATAAAATTAATAAATTTAAACAAATTAAATTTTTATCTTATCAAAGTTAAAACCGTATTTTATTTATTCAATAGCTTTTAAAAGTTTAGCTTTAAAATTATACCAAATTTTACTAAAGATATACACATTTATAGAAAACAAGATTTATTTATTAAATTTAAAACAAGGTCTATCTATTTACAATATATACAAATATATATACATCATAAATAGATAACAATTTATTTAGCTTCTAAAAGATAAAATCTATCAATTAAATATTTATTTAATTGGATTATTAAATTAATTCAAATCTTATCACAGAGATTGTCAAATCAATTTAATTTTTAATTCAGATTATTAAATTGATATTGCTTAAAATTTCGGGTCATCACAGTTCTACTATAATTAAATGGAATAGATTATTGATGACATCCGTCTAACAAAATAAATCCCCATTCTACCATAGTTAAATGGAATATATTATTGATAGCATCTAATTAGCAGAATAAATCATGGTTCTGCTATTATATTAACTTGGACATTTATTCATATGCCATTTAATTAATATTGAAATAGAGATGTGTTGACTATTAATGGTTAGTTATTGGATTTTTTTACATATGTGCCTGCTCATGTAAGTATCAGTTATATGACCTAAAAAGTCAAATTGAATTAAATGGTAACTTGATTTAGTACCATTGTGGTTGTTAAGCCTCTTTCTGAATTTGCAAAGTTATGAATTTAAAGTAAGTTAAATTTTATAACAAATTGAGGGTGTTATAAATGATATTTTAAAGTAGGTTAGTTAATAATTTATTAATAAGGTTTTAAAGTTATTTAATTGTTCAATTATGACGTTTAAAGGAAATCAATTAATTAAATACAAGTACTTAAAAATGATAATTTTTTTATAAAAGGATTTATTTAAAGGAGATTTCGAATGATATTTAGTAAATGATATTTTATAAAGGAGTTATAAAGAAAGATTTATAAATGAGTTTTATAAATAGGAAAGGATTTTACAAATCATTTTAGAGATTCATAAAAGATGTTTTGTAAATTAATTTTGAGATTTATATAAGTATTTGTAAATACGAATTGGATTTACAGAAAGGGAGTTTATAAGGAATGAGGTTTGTTTTGACAATTAATTCTTCTTAATTAGGGTGGCGTGGAAACATTCTTTCTGTACCCGAAGGACAGTGGTTTGATTTATAGAAAATAATTTTTAAATGATATCTGTTTTAGCCTATTTAAATACGAACTTAGAAACGAAGAAATCTTCCTTAAGTTTTGTTAATATACTTATATCGTTGAGATAAGTATACAGATATATTTTCTAAGTATTAAAAGTATAATGGGTTGTGAATATACTTATACCAGTGAGATATTTGTATGAATGTTTTCCAAGTATTTGGAAGGAGTATAAGGGGTTTGTGGAAATATCTTTTGTGAGAGTATTTTAAATCAAATAATTGAAAGAGATTTTAATTAATGAAAGATTAAATAAAAAGGCTTAGTGGATCCCACATGGAATTAAGTCCATGTCTCATTGTTTGTTTATTTGATAGTTAAATAACTGACTATCAAATTTGGACCAAATTTTAATTCTGAAAATACCTAGGAGAAAACAAGAGAACTATATGGAGCCGTTATCCTTGGGGATGTTATACTGTGCATATAAAACTTATGTGTTCTTCTAGGACAAATGATAAGAAAATTCATCCATCTAAACAATTAGGAGGTGATCTCCGCTCTTATATATTGTCTGTATATTTCCAAAAGAACCAAAATGGAGTTTACCGAAAACTATTGAATGTTGGTTTGAATAAACCGGAATCAAGTAAGTATGAATTATCCGAAAAACCACTTCGAACCAACTCGAGCGTTCGAATTGAAGAGATTTGGAAGATGATGGAATTGAAGACAAATATTTTTGAAGTGCGAGGGCTACTTGCTACTAATCCGGAGGGTGATACAAAAAAGGATGTAGTAGAAGTAATACCTTCGGTTTGTTCATATCCTGAACAACTTATATGGATCAATGCTAGCATTCCATTATTGCCTGGAGGGTAGTGTTAGCATTCCAAGTGAAAGTTGTAAAAAAGGTAAAACGTAGACTCAGACCTCACAAACAATAAATGATTAAAGTAGGGACATGCAGCAATGCTATGTGGGTCGCTCCCATTTGGGTATGATCATCGATTGGTCTAGATTGGTATTTATGAATTTATGCATGATTCGGGCCCGGTATGGTCGTAAATCGCAACCAAGGGATCATGTGCATTGTGGTCTTATGAGATACATTTACTTTGAAGGGTTTTATAAACCATAAAAAGTCTATTTGATTGTGTTTCTAACGTTGGTTTTATCAGACTGATCCGGGCATTATTTTTCTTATAACGCTCGAGTCAATTCGAGCATATTTTTCATATTTAGCCGGATACTTTGTTGGAGCTTTAGGGGTTGAGCTGGATCCTCCAAGATGTATTCACGCACTTTATCTTCTGTTGTTTTGTTCTTATCCGTATTTATCAGAAATTTGAAAGGACATGATGTTAACTATCTAGGTTGATGATATGCTAGTACTTTGATTGATATATGTATGTAATTTTTTTTGTAAAGTTCATTGATATATTATAAATTACTCATTACATTATGAGATTCTATTTTTTCTTTTCTTCTCTTTTATCCCGACGATCCATCTTTTCGACACTTGGATGTCTGACATGTGAATACCGTGGATGTATTAGTGCCGACTTTTAAGAATCAAAAAAGAAGTTGTTACAAATATGTAGATAGTAAAAATACCATAACTCCAAATATAGCGATAGTTATACTCATTTTGGTTTACAATACTAACCCAAACTCAGCAAAAGTAATCTATAATTTTAATTCGACCGTATGCGAAAAAATATATTTTGGACCATTAATTAATTAGTGATTTAATATCCAAATTATTTATTTGAATATTTATTCTTTAATAATGCGAATAGTTACAACTGGTCAAGTAACATAAAAATTCGTTTCATTGCTCATAAATGTGATTCTTTGAAATTCGCTTGATACCTAGCATACAAACAAATGCTCACCATAATATCGGTGTACTAGCAGTTCAATAGAGTAAGCAACCTATCATGCTTCTATATAATTTTTGATCGATGCCTTTGACATTTTCATCTTTTCCTAAATGAAGACTAGTACCCATTGGAGTTGGTTTATTACTAGTATTTTCCATTCCAAAATGTTTTATTACATCTTTACATATTTTTCTTGAAAAATAAAATAGCCTTCTTTTAATTATTTAATTTGTATTCCAAGAAAATAACCAAGTTAACGTATATGTGAAATTTGAATTCTTTTTCATTATATTAGAAAAATCATCATATAGCCTTTTATTAATTGGACCAAAAATTATATCATCACTATATATTTAGATGATTAAAATATCATTATCTTCTTTTTTTATAGACAAAGTAGTGTCAACTTTACAAATTTCAAAGCAAGAATTTAAAATATAGTTTTTCAATTTTTCGTACCAAGCACGTGGTGCTTGATTAAGATAACAAAGAGCTTTTTTAAGTTTATAAACATGATCTGAGAATTTTTCATGAATAAACAATTGGTTGTTCAACCAAAACCTTTTTTTGATATATCCGTTTAAAAATGCACTTTTGACATTCATTTGATATAAGTTAGATTATGGTAGTGTGCAAATGCTATAAGTATTCTTATGCCTTCAAACTATGCTAAAGGAGCGAAGATTTCTTCATAGTCAATTCAACCCTCTTGATTGTACCCTTGAGCCACATGTCTAGTTTTACTGCTTATAATATTGCCATTCCATCAACTTTATTTTAATAGACCCATTTTGTACCAATAACATTTTGATTTTTGGTCTTTGTACAAGTTCCCAGACATTATTTTTTTCAAGCTGGTTAAGTTCTTCTTGCATGGCTAAAAACCAAAAATCATTCGTAGCTGCTTCTTTTTAATTTTTTGGTTCAAAATTCACATAAAAGCTAAATGACCCTTTTGATTTAATTGTCTTCATGTAGCTACTCTAGTATTTATATCTTCCATCACATTATCTATTCAGCAATCTTTTAAAAATTCTAGGAGGTATTTTTAATTCATTATTTGTTTTATTGTTTATTGTTTTAATTTATTATTCATTCGATGAAGCTTGAGTTAGAGGTTTAATTATCTCGATATTTTCTTCTTCACTGTATTTATAATTAAAGTTTTCATCAAAAGATACATAAAGAGTTTCTTCTACTATATTAGTTCATTTATTAAAAATTATATATGCTCTAATTTTTTTTCGAATATCTAATGAAGATTATTCACCAGCTTTTGGATTAAATTTTCCTAGGAAGTCTTTAATGTTTAAGGTAAAAAAAATTTAAGCCAAAACTTATAAAACAAGAAAATTTTGATTTTCTGCTATGAAGGAGTTCGTATGGGATATTTTTGCTTGAAGGACGCAATAAAACTCGATTTAGAAAATAGCACGCTATAGCTTTGCCTCTGCCCAGAAATGTTGCAGTAGATTGCTACTGCTTACTAAAGTTCTAGCACATTCTTGTAACTAGTGCGAACCTGTACTTCACATTCGGGTTGGAAAAATTAGTTTTATAGTTGTAATAATTGGAAATAGCTTGAAATAAATGTATGCAATTAATTTATCAATTGGCAGTAACAGTAAATATGAAGCAACAATGCAACATCACCGTTATATATGGTATGAAAGTCTAAAATTAAGGGAATATTATTATTTAAGTTTTTTGGTAAGTATGTTCTTAATTGTTGGTTATTAAATACCACACATCATAAGATAACTAAATTTTATGCTAAAATGTTCGAATTATTTATTTTTAAACATTTACAATGGGATATAATAGCAATTACTTGGTCTAATTTTAATTAAAGTCGGGTGGTTGAGGAAATAAAGAATTGTACACATGCACAATAGTCGCTGAACTATATAAAAGCCATGCTTGATTTTTTTTGTAGGTATAAAGCAAACATCAGTTGTGGCAATGAAAAGTGAACTTAAGTAATTTCATCCACTACAACAATTTCTAAGCAGTTCGGTCAAATATCATTATGGATATTCTTAGCCAGTGCTTCAATTAATAAACCAAAACGAATAACATACTACTAACTCCAAAACGTCCAAAGCAATGATTTTCCTTTATCAAAAATTCAACCAGAGTTATAATTTGTGTCCTTAAGATTATACTTCACTCTAGAATAATTAAATTACACTATTAATTATGTAGTTATTACAAAGAAATAATCATATGTAAGAATAAAAATTGTACATATATAAAGATAATAGTTATATAACATGATGCTTCATTGCTGTCATATAACAAATACGTGACAGTATCATTAAAAAGAACAACTATAAAATGCTAAAAAAAACTATTGGAAGACATAGTTTCTAGTAGACAAAGGTAATTTAAAATATACTAAAATTTGAATATCAAAAACTGTAATACATAAAAGTTGTCAAAACCGTAGTGAATGAAACAAAAATCCTAAAGCAATAGCCGCAATATCTAGCGAGAAAATATTATGAACAGGCTTTTTTGATTGATGAAATGCCAAAAGTAGTTAAATATAATATAAATCACTAAGATGCAGCTTTAGTAAAATGCACTTGAAGCTTACCCGTTGGCTTTATTCCATCCATCTATGTAATGTTTTCACTAAAACATCAAAAGCAACCGGGAAAAATTACAAAAATGGTCATTCATAAGAGTGAATAATTTTGATGTCATGCTTATACTTTAGCTAAAATTGCTGAGAAGAATATAATTGTATTTTAACAGGTTAACCTTGAATATAGTCCCAAAATAAGTGGTGAAATAATCGTGCATACCTTTGTCTTAGTAGTGGTTAGATCAAAATCTTGAATAACAAACGAAGTTAAATACCTTTTGGAAGTCCATGTCTAAGAGAATAAAGGAGACATCAAGTGAAAAACAATTTATTTATGAAGAATCATAAAAAATGTTAGAATTCTCAAAAATAGTGAATGAGATATATCCCACATCGCCAAAAATAAGTCCATTTTCTTGTTTATATAGTGTACTCTCAATCCCCATATTGGCCCTTAGGTTCAGGAAATTTTGTGCGAGGGGGAGCACCTATATAGTCATGGACTAACGCACACACCGCCGTCCGTCCGACCGACCGAACCGGGCCAGGTGCGGGTGCTGGTCCATTGAGATTGGGCTACGTCATATATTTTTGCTACCTAAAAAATGGAATGATTTTAAAGTAGAAGTGTGCTTTATAAGATACGGATTTTCCAAATGGTTGTGACCGTTGCAAACTGATGAAGAGACGCGATTTTTTTGGACGACCGTTAAGACGAGAAGCAACAATTTTGAACCGTTGCAAACGAACGGACGCGGCTGTTGCGAACAATAAAACTTTTTGGCATTGCAAATGAAGGGATGCTACTTTTCTCAACGTGTGTAGCTATTGGGAATTCGGCTATAAATAAGGAGGAAACCTGATCACTTTCGATACTTAAGTTTTAAAAACTTAGTTATCTCTTCTTATCTTCATTTCTTAAAATCATAATCAGTCCTATCATATAGAGGATCATACACATCGCGATTTCGAGAAGCTTACGTCTGTTGTATCTTGTGAGACTTTGAATAAAGTCTTAAGAAAATTGTTACGACAAGCCTCAGACGAAATTTCCTTCTTCAACTGGTTAGATTTCTAGTTGATTTATATGTTTATATGTTTATATATATATATATATATCGTTTTCGTTTCTACATTGTACTATTTCTTTAAATAGTATAATGTTTGATTTATCGCTATAGTTATTATTACTATAGTTGGTAGTTTGTTGTTGTATTTAATTACAACATTTATTGTTAAAAATAGCTAATATAGAATTCCAAAGTAGTGGAAATCTGATTTATAAACTTGCAAGACGAGTTTATTATTGATTAATCTCTGTTTTAGTATAACCGACGATTAACATCTTAAGACTTTAGTTTTCACTAAAATAGATATGGCAACAGTTGAACTATCAACAAAGGCTACTACTCACAATAGGCCTGATCTGTTCAAAGGAGATGGTGATGACTTCATAACATGGCAAAATCAAATGTTGTTTTATCTCACCACGCTAGGGCTGCAAAAGTGCATCAAGAAGGATGAACCAAAGCCTAAAGACAGACAGACTAGAGAAAAAGATGCAGCCATTTTTCTCGAAATTGACTCATGGAAGCATTCAGACTTCCTGTGCCGAAACTACATTCTGAATTGTCTGGATAACGTACTATATAAAGTATATAAGCCACAACAAACAGCAAAATCCTTATGGACTGCACTTGCACATAAATACAAAACGCAGAATGTCAGTTTGAAGAAGTTCATCGTAGATAAGTTTATGGAATACAAAATGGTTGACTCTAAATCCGTAACTAGTCAAGTGCAAGAACTCCAACTCATAATTCATAAACTTGAAGCAGAAGGACATAAAGTTGGAGAATCCTTCCTTGTTGAAGCGGTAACAAGGAAATTACTCCCATCCTGAAAAGACTACTGTAATTATCCGAAACATAAGAAAAAGGAGATTTCCATAGAAGATCATATTGTCAGACTAAAAATTGAGTCTGATAAATGCAGAGTGACAAAAACAAATCGAAGAGGCATTCGTGGCAGAAGAGTCAAAGAACAAAGGGCATTTTAAGAAAAATAAGAAGAAGAAATTCCTGCAGAAGAGAAAAGCGCCTGAAAACAAACCTAAAGACAACAAACGAACCAAGAAGTTTAATGGTGAGTATTGGGTTTGTCGAAAAGCAGGACACGCCGCTAGAGATTGCAGACACAAAAAGGAACGCAACTCAGAGGCAATGGATAACATGGAAGTAGACAACTATAATTTTTCAGCAGTTATATCTGAATGCAATTTGGTTCAGAACCCTAACCAATCGTGGGTGGACACAGGCGCTACTCGTCATGTTTGCTCTGAAAAATCAATGTTTTCTACATACCAGAAATTCGATCAAGAAGAAAAACTCTATATGGGTAATTCTGTAGTTTCCATGATCGAAGGCAGTGGCACAGTAATCCTTAAGTTTACTTCTGGAAAAACTGTCAAGTTGAATAATGTGCTCCACGTTCCAAACATACGCAAGAATCTCATCTCGGGTCCAGTGCTATCAAAGAAAGGATTCAAAATGGTCTTCGAGTCAGAAAAGATGGTTATGTCCAAAGCTGGAATGTATATAGGAAGGGGATATTTATATGATGGCCTATTTAAGGAAAATTTAGCCGTTGTCGGCAATAAAACTATGTATTCTGATTATGCTATTAATAAAATTAAAGTTTCTTATTTGCTTGAGCATGAAATTTTACTATGGCATGATAGATTGGGACATATAAATTTTCGAAAAATTAAAAAACTATCAAACTTGGGATTAATTTCGAAATTCCAAGTAGATAAAAACTAAAAATGTGAGACATGCGTAGAAGAAAAAATTGTCAAAAAACCATTTCATACAGTTGATAGAAGCACCGGACCACTGGGTTAGGTTCATACTGATTTATGTGATTTCAAATCGTTACCTATAAGAGGTGAGAAAAGGTACTATATTACCTTTATTGACGATTATCCAAGATATTGCTATGTATATCTTTTAAATAGCAAGGATGAAGCAATTACATCATTTATGAAGTACAAAGATGAGGTAGAAAATCAGTTAAATAAAAGGATCAAGATATTGAGATCTGATCAAGGTGGAGAATATGAATCTCCATTTGAACAATTCTGTGCCGAAAATGGTATAATTCATCAAACAACAGCACCAAATTCACCACAACAAAATGGTATAGCCGAGAGAAAGAATAGAACATTAAAAGATATAATTAATGCGATGCTCTTAACTTCTGGCCTACCGACGAACTTGTGGAGGCACACCTTAAATATGTCTAATCACATATTAAACAATGTTCCTCACAATAAAACAGGAACAATTCCATATGAGTTATGGAAAGGACACATACCAAGTTCTAAATACCTCAAAGTGTGAGGGTGCTTGGCAAAAGTTCCAGTTCCGCCTCCCAAGAAAGTCAAACTTAGACCAAAAACAGTAGACTGTTACTACTTAGGGCCAGCCCAAAATAGTAATGCCTATAGATTTTTGGTATTCAAGTCCGATATAACTGATATTCATGTAAGTACAATCATGGAATCAACAGACACCTCATTCTTTGAAGATGTGTTTCCTCACAAAAGAAATGAAGGAAATAATGTCCCTAAAAGGACAAGAGAAGAATTGAGTAAATCACATGAAGATGAAACTCATCATGAAACTGAGAAAGTTGAACCAAGAAGAAGCGTAAGGGCAAGAATTTCCAAGACATTTGGTTCAGAATTTTTAACATATATGTTAGAACACGAACCTCAAATGTACAAGGAAGCAATATCATCTTCTGAATCCTCATATTGGAAAGAAGCAATCCAAAGTGAAATTAATTCAATTCTGAGTAATAAAACTTGGGAAATAGTTGATCTTCCACCTAGAATAAATCCAATTGGTTGTAAATGGATCTTCAAAAAGAAGATGAAACCATATGGCTCCATCGACAAATACAAAGCAAGATTGGTAGCCAAAGGATATCGTCAAAAAAGAAGGTGTAGACTTCTTCGACACCTATTCACTAGTAACACGAATAACCTCTATAAGAATGCTAATAGCAATTGCATCCATCTATACTCTACAGATTCATGAAATGAATGAAAAGACGGCATTCTTAAACGGAAATCTCAATGGGGAGATTTACATGGAGCAACCTGAGGGATATATGTCCAAAGGGAATGAAAACAAAGTATGTAGATTAGTCAAATCATTATGACTAAAACAAGCTCCAAAACAATGGCATGCAAAATTTGATAGTGTCATGACGAAAAATGGTTTTCATATAAATGAATGTGATAAATCTGTTTATTACAAACAAATTAGACAATCATACCTGATATTGTACTATACGTAGACGATATGCTAATCTTCGGTCCAAATACTAAGGTAATAGAGACCACTGAGTAGATGTTAATCAACAATTTTGATATGAAAGACTTAAGAGTTGCAGATGTTATTTTGGGAATCAAAATAATGAGAAAACCAAATGGAATTGAATTATCTTAGTCACATTATGTAGAAAAGGTAACTGAAAAATTTCAAAATTTTGGAATTAAAGGAGTACGAACGCCGTATAATCCATCGGAGTTACTGCATAAAGCACTAATGAGAGTGTAATGCAACTGGAATACTTTCGTGTAATAGGATGTCTCATGTATCTCATTAATTGCACAAGACCAGATATAGCTTATGTAGTAAGTCGATTAAGCAGGTATACAAGCAACCCTGGGAAGGAACACTGGAAAGCACTAATGAGAATGCTTATTTAAAAAACACCACAAACTATTCCTTACGTTATGGAAAAAATTCTGCCGTCTTAGAAGGATATAGTGATGCAAACTGGATTTCTGATTTAGAGGAATCAAAATCAACGAGTGGTTATGTATTTACCTTAGCAGGGGCAGCAGTGTCATGGAAATCTACTAAACAAATATGCATAGCTCGATCTACTATGGAATCGGAGTTCATCGCTTCAGATAAAGCAGACGAAGAAGCAGAAAAGCTTTGTCACTTTTTAGAAGATATTCCGTTTTGGCCTAAACCTGTACCGGCCATATGCATACACTGTGATAACCAAGTAGCATTAAGCAGAGCGCAAAACTATGTGTATAATGGAAAGTCACGACACATTCTTCGACGCTATAACACAGTTAGGCAGCTACTCTCAAATAGAACTATTTCCGTAGATTGTGTGCGAACAAATGATAACCTAGCGGATCCATTTACTAAAGGTTTATCAAAAAAGAAAATTAACTGCGCATCAAGGGGAATGGGTTTAAAAGCCTAAACCAACAAGAGCTATATTATACGGAAACCTATCCTAGCGACTGAAGATCCCATGGACTAGGATCAATAGGCAAACCAGTTCTGAATAACTCAAGACATAATGCATTTGTTTGGACTTAGTCTTACTCCATTCCTATGGTACACAATATAAATGCATGCCTACAGAAGTATTAAAAGGGTAAAACTATGTTTTCTAATGATGACCATATCTTGAAAATAACAAGTGGGGTATATGTAGGATACTGTTAATGGTTGTGATCACCTATGTTAGTGTGAGCTGGGTGGCTCTATAAGAATATTAAAGGCTTTTATTCTCTAAAACACTCGCATAACCAAAATTGTTCAGGACCAAAATGAACACAACCAAGAGATTGGATGTGAAGGGAAATAATACTTTGTCAAGCTTATTTTCTGGTTATACAGTAACGGTCGACGGTTCAAGATGAAATAATTCACCGATTAGCCAAATATCCGATAAGTTTTAACTAGGGAAAGTTCAAAGTGAAATATCTACTTATTCTCGATATAGCATCATTTTCATATGAACTGTGTGATATTACACTTTGTGTGGGGGAGACATATATCATCATTCATGAGGGGGATTGTTAGAATTCTAAAAAAGTGTAAATGAGATATATCCCACATCGCCAAAAATAAGTTCATTTTCTTGTTTATATAGTGTACTCTCAATCCCCATATTGGCCTTTAGGGTCAGGTAATTTTGTGTGAGGGGGAGGACCTATATGGCCATGGACTAACACACGCGCACGTGCCGCCGCCCGCCCGTCCGACCGACCGAACCGGGCTGGGTCGGGTGCGGGTGCGAGTCCAATGAGATTGGGCCGTGTCATGTATTTCTGCTACCCAAAAAATGGACTAATTTTAAAACAGAAGTGTGTTTAAAAAAAATGTATTTTCCAAACGGTTGTGACCGTTGCAAACTGATGAAGAGACGTGATTTCTTTTTGATGACCATTACAACGAAAAGCAACAGTTCTGAGCCGTTGCAAACGAATAGACGCGGCTATTGCGAACAGTAACACTTTTTGGCATTGCAAATGAAGGGATGTTGCTTTTTTCAAAGGGTGTAGCCATTGGGAATTCGGCTATAAATAAGGAGGAAACCTGATCACTTTCGACACTTAATTTTTAAAAACCGAGTTATCACTTCTTTATTTTCATTTTTTAAATCATAATTAGTCCTATCATACAGAAGATCATACACATCACAATTTCGAGAAGCTTACATTTGTTGTATTTCGGAAGAGTTTGAATAAAGTCTAAAGGAAATTGTTACGACATGCCTCAAAGAAATTTTCCTTCTTTAATCGGTTAGATTTCTAGTTGATTTGTATGTTTATATATATATATATATATATATATATATATATATCATTTTCGTTTCTACGTTATACTATTTCTTTAAATAGTATAACATTTGATTTATCGCTATAGTTATTATTACTATAATTGTTAGTTTGTTGTTGTAATTAACTACACCATATTTACTGTTAAAAATAGCTAATGCAGAATTCCAAAGTAGTGGAAATCTGATTTGTAAACTTTTGAGACGAGTTTATTATTGATTAGTCTCTATTTTGGTATAACCGACTATTAACATCTTAAGACTTTAATTTTCACTAAAACAGAGATGACAGCAGTTGAACTATCAACAAAGGCTACTATTCACAACAGGCCTGATCCATTCAAAGGAGATGGTGATGACTTCATAACATGGAAAAATCGAATGCTATTTTATCTCACCACGCTAGGGCTGCAGAGGTGCATCGAGAAGGATGAACCAAAGCCCAAAGACGGACAAATTAGAGAAAAAGATGCAGCTGATTTTCTCGAAATTGTCTCATGGAAGCATTCAAACTTCCTGTGCCGAAACTACATTCTGAATTGTCTGGATAAAGTACTATATAAAGTATATCGGCCACAATAGACAGCAAAATCCTTATGGACTGCACTTGCACACAAATATAAAACGCAGAATGTTAGTTTGAAGAAGTTCATCATAGATAAGTTAAGGGAATACAAAATGGTTGACTACAAATCCGTAACTAGTCAACTGCAACAACTCCAACCCATAATTCATGAACTTGAAGCAAAAGGACATAAAGTTGGAGAATCCTTCTTTGTTGAAGCGATAACAGGGAAATTACCACCATCCTGGAACGACTACCGCAATTATCCGAAACAAAGTTCACCAATATTTCACAAAGATTCATTCATAGTTTTCAAAACTATTTCAATTCCCAAATCTTTTATACAAAAGATATACCTTTAAGATCCGCTTTAATTTTCAAAACAAAGTTCAACAATCTTTCACAAAGATTTATTTATAGCTTTCAAAACTATTTCAATTCCATTTCAAGCTTGAAATCTTTTAATACAAATTGAAAATCCTTTCTTTATATGAAAGCTATTATTATTTGAAAACAATTAGTTTTTGTTTCAAAAAAATCTGATCACATTTGCACGAGTTAAAGCACCTCAAGTATAAGACCGGGGTTAAATTTCAAATTTCCAAAATAATACTTTTTAAAATGGTTTAAAATCCATATAAACACATTTATAACTCGTCTAACCTTTTTAAATCATAATTTCATAACATAGAATTCAATTCAAATTTTGAATTTAAATCCAAATCAAACTTATTGAAAATTCAAAACTTTATCAAGTTATTCAAAATAACTTTTATCTTAAAAATTCTGTTTTCAAAACTTTTCATATTTATCTCAATTCCATTTCCAAAACCATTTGCATTCAAATTTCAATTTTAAACCATTTAAAATCTGTGACTTAACCAACTCCCTCGTGCAATCCATATTTGTGTGTGTATCGTGTAGTCCAGGGGTTTTACACAATAGTGCAATAACATCAATCATCACCAATTCAATCATATTAATATCGATAAGCAGTATAATCTATAATGCTTATCTTCATTCACAGAATCATATATAGAAAATATAAATTCATCACAGATAAACAAATAAATTACATTCATCACAGCTCAATTCATATCACAAAGCATAACACACCAGAGATATCAAACAATTTCAAAGCAGTCAATGCAATTCAATTATCCATAAGTAAGGTTAATTAATCATCTGATAAATTGAAATCAGATTAATTGCTTATGAATAAATTTACTAATTTTGGTTAACTAATATTAATTGATTACAAATCATTTGACTTATTATTCTTTAATCATTTATTAATTAACCTTTAATAATAAATTAATTATGCTTTATTATTAATTAAACGACCTTTAACCATTAAATGATTATCCTTTAATTAATTATTCTTAATTAATTTCATTAATTAATTAGTCCTCAATTAATTATCATTTCTTAATCACCTTTATTAGTTAATTAACCTTTAATTAATTATTATTAATTAATCACATTAATTAATTAATCACATTAATTAATTAATCACATTAATTAATTATCCTTACATTAATCATTCTTTGATCACTTGGTTAATCAACCTTTAATCATAAATTAATTACTTTTAACTAAGTATTTATCTCTAAGCAATTAATTACCCTCAATTACTTAATTAATTTATTAATTATCTTTATTAATAAATCGTTCCTTAAATACTTTCATTAATTAAATATCCTTAAATTAACCTTTAATTACTTAGGTTAAGTAATTACCCTTTTTCTTAATTACATTTATTAATTAAATCATAATTTATATTCTTTTTATTTAATTAACCTTTAAACTAATCACATAAATAAATTAATTACCTTAATTAAAACAAATTAGCCTTTAATTAATAACATTGATTAATTAATTACCTTGATAAATCATCCATTTATTAATCCCTTACCTTAATTAATTTATCATCAAATTTTATTTGAAAAGCATTTAGAAATCAATCATATAATTAACCTAGCATATATTACTTTAAGAACAAATTAATATTTTAAACATTTAACTCAAAAAATTAAACTTTGGATCTCTGTTGAAACTTGTTTAAAAATTCATTTTGGCTTTTAAAACATAGTTAATATATGTTGAAACCTGATTAAATTTACCATTTCATTTTAAACTTTGTTCACCTCCAAAAACTTGATTTAAACATTTGTATTGCTTAAAACTTTATTGAATAGTCATTTTAAATTTTAATACCCTACTGCATTTCAGATAACCCGAGCCGATGTTTAGGATTCTCGAGTACGAACCCGAGAAACTCGGGAACTCCCTTTGCTTCGAGCAAATCATGAAACAACCTCGTGTTGAACCCGAGTGACTTCATCTTCTTCTTCGATCCCAAAACTACCCTGATAAATGAAGATACTCATGCACATGCATGAGTCAACACCGCCGCTCCGTCGCTTGGCTCCACCATCCACGAGTTGCCGAAGATCCACTAATACATTCTGACCACCCAGGTCGCCTTAACAACGTTGAATTCAAAATTTAACATTATCAAGCCCACTGCTTCCTCCTGGAAACAATCCAATCAACAAAACCATCCCCTCGTCGATGATTCCAGCTACCATCGATCACGCCCTTTCACCCAATCCTTCGCCTCTTGCCTACGCGGAGTTTCCCCCAGGTCCGACCGACCATAAAGCTTCAACGACGATGAAATTTATTCGAGAATGACAGCAACCCAAACGTGATTATAAACCCTATAAATCCATCGCGCCGCCACTTCGACCGATGATAAATTCATCTAGGATTTTTCCGATGACCTACTACACCTAAACCATCCTCCATCTTGATTACGTCAAGTATAAGCCCGTCGATCGACGGAATTTACCCAAAACAGGTTTTCCGTTCATTTGGAAAATTCACGATACTTGCTTGCTTAAAAATCATGAGACTCATGTCTAAAATCATTATTTCGTGATACAAACGTGATTATGTAATCAGGTTTTGAAATTAAGATGTTCGAATTTTTGATATTCTTAAAAACCCACTGTATTTTCTAAATTCCAGAAAAAAAATTAACTTATCTTACTTAAAAATATTTTTACCACTTGAATCTTGATTATACAAGTATGTTTTGTTTAAATATTAAAACCTAACAAGAATCATAGGAAGATTGTTTGGTGATTTTTTCTTTTGTACAGGGTTTTCAAATACTGTTAATATGTACCTGTAGTGCACACAGTATCACATACATGCATATACATACATATTCATATTCAATATTGATCAAACTAAATCATATATGTATTTTTTTAAGGAGTTTGCTCACCAGGAATGAAGACAGAGGACGGGAAATACTTTTGAAACCTGGAATTTGGAAACAGAGGCCGGGTTTTGATGTTGTTAAGTTGATTTGGACTTTAATTATTGAATTTGATCTTTTCATTTGTTTTAAAGCTGATCTGATCTTTGAATCATTGCTTGATATTTGATTGAGTTGCTTATATATTGAGTTGAAACTGATTTAAATGGCTCGGGTTGAACTTGATTAATGAATTTCTTTTGTTCTCTGATTTATTGAGTGGCTTCATGGTTTTGATTTCTAGGCTTGATCAGGTTGAAATTGCTTCAGGCTTTAAGATCTGAGTCTGACCATGTTGAGCTTGAAATCTTTGCTTCAGGTTTAAACTTTGTTTTGATTTTGAACTGCTGTTTTTGTTTTTCAGGTTTGAAAAAAATAGAGGAGATAGTTTTCAAATAGCTGGTTACTATATCAAATTCATAAGGTTTTTTTTAGCTAATTCAAAATTAAAAGATAAATGCCACTTGTTCTTCTTTGTTTACACTTGTTAATGCATGAATTAAAAATTCTACAAATGTCATTTTTTCATAAAATTATGTTTAGACCTTGTCTCTAATTTATTTATAAGTTATTTAAATTTTATGTTTAACTCCTTGATTAATTTAATTTATAAAATTTATTTCAAACTCTTATGTTAATAAATTTGCACTTTTGTATTTATATTAACTCATTTTCCTATTTTAATACTTGTATCAATTTTAAAGAAAAATGATTTTTAAAACTATGTATATTTTAATAAATAAACACGCATGCTATAAAACATAGAATTTAACTTAATTATCTTTTGAAAATTATTTACATCAAATTCAAATTAAAACTTTTCAAAATATATATACACATATGTATATAATAATTCCAAGTTAAATTTTTATTAGTTTTAAAACATAGAGTGTTCAAATTCAAATTATTTATTTTAGAATCTCAAATTTTTTTGACATCTAGTTTATTTATAAAAATTTACATTTTGAATTTTTCAAAATCAAATTTTTATTTGCAATTTAACTTTTAATTTATATATATTCATAAATATTTTTTTTCAAATTAATCCACACTCAAATTTATGATTAAAATATTATTCAAAATATTTATTTCTTAATTTCCAATTAGAAATTCTATTTAAAATCAAATATATATGTTTATATTAATAAATAAATAAATATCTATTTAGTTTGGAAAATACCAAATTAATTAACAATTTAATTTCAAAAATTAAATTAATTACCAATTTAAATTTGTTTTAAAAACAGGAATGTTACAGACTCCCCATTAAGAAAATTTCGTCCTCGAAATTTGCCAGGGAGACAACAAAGGATGGATGCACCAAGATAGAGAATCGACTCATTAATCAAGCTAATTATCTATTCTGCATTTGGCTTACCAAATCACAATATAAAAAATATGACAACAAACTCATACAATACTTTACGAAGTACTCGGGTTACCAGATCTACAAATATATAGAGGCATTGGTTAGTCCGCATGGATAACTAACCGTTCGTAGAATATATCGAGACCTAAACAATAGATGAATGGATTTAATTAAAATCGTTTTATCGATACATATCTTTATATTTTATTTAACCAATTCATTTTAAATAAATTTTCAAATTTATTAGAGTTAAAATTGAAAGGCTGATAAGAATCCGATGAAGAGAATACGAAATAGGAACTAGAACCTTTCCCACAATGATTCGCAGGGCCTCCATACCAAAGCTTCTCCCTCGAGCTTCCACGAAGCCATCAAAGAATTGAAACTGGATCAAAGGAGATTGATAGAGAAAAGTTATTTCCGTTGTTGTGGGGTATCGACCATTTGGAGTCGTACTCCCCTGTCTCCTATCTCGTCCTCTTCTTGCACTCATACTCACTATCAGTGGATAGTAAGAGAATTTACCGAGGCATACGGACATATATCTTAGGGATACTCATTCTAGGGCATACTTCACCCTATCTCTAATGAGTTACCTAATGTGTTATACTCCTGCACTAAAGTTCAACCTTCAGCTCTGATACCAAGTTGTCATGACTCGAATTTCAGCGTTCGAAAATCGACACCCGTACTTCACCTGTTCTCAAATGCCGCAGATTCAACCGTTGAAATCCGATTCGTGCAGGAGCTTATAACACATTAAGTACAACAACACAGCGGAAGAAAAATGAAATATATCATTGATACAACAATGAATACAATATCCGATACAATATGAATTCCAACAATATCAGAGATAAATATACAATAGCGAAATAAGATAACAACAACAAGGATGGTCTAGATTTTGCGACCATCGACAGCGGAAAGATGACCATCGATAGAGTCTTTCAAGTGAGAAAGCGGGAATCCAGCAAACTGAGTTTTCAATGCTAAAGCTCCAATGCTCTAAACTCGAACCACCATCATTGCTGAACTTGTAGCAAATGCGATCCAAACATCGATTGCCAAACCAAAGACTTCAAAGACTATCGAATCTACATCTACAATCTGATTATTTGAAAACCTAACTCCAGACTGACCGTGTGGAAAATTGTAGGCACACAGAGTTTAGGAAGGTAACAATAAACTCTGGGTCAGTCATGGGACTCGTGTGAGCAAACAAAAACAGTTTTATCATTGAATAAAACAATCAACAGAAGAATTTAAGATTGAAATCTGCAATGCTTTTGGAAAATGAAACTACCATAAGGCCTCGTGGCACACACACCATGCAATCGCACACTTGGGAGAGATTTCTCCTTATGATAGTCAAACATGCTTACTACACAAAAATCCTTTTGATATTATTATTAGTGCATAGTGCAGAAAACATTTCGAAAGTATAATGTTAATCTTAACCAGCAAATGTACCATTATATTATTCCAGCTATAACATCACCTGAGGTGGCAGGTTATACAATAGCAATCGTAAAGGGCTCGTATTGTTTCTTTGGATTTTCAACAAATGGTCAGGCAAAGGAACTTTCTGGGCCACATGGATATGTCTCTGGAGGGACGTCCCGAGAACCTAAACGTATCTCTGCCAACACAAGGCCAGGTTACCTCTGTAACTAGGTAACTACTACACGAGTATGCCACTCCCCGGTCGTAACCAACCTTTATCCCGGGATTCACTAACAACCACAAAGTAATAAATTTGCAGCAACCACATAGGTTAAGTATCTGGACTCCATATCGTGATACCACCTCTATCCAAAAGGAAATGAACATACACTCAACTACCCCCAAATAACCTTGATGCATTCTTCCTGTTTTGACCATTCCGGGTTGTGAGGCCCGACGAAGTCTCATCCACAAAGCTACGCTTTTCACAAATGCCATGCTTTGATCAACAAATGATCAGCAACACTCAGCATGCCACATTACCAAATTGGGAATGTATTGTTATCCCTCTTTTTGGCAAGGTCGAGATACCAAGGAACTGTTTGAAAGCCACGGATCACTTTTCCTGAATATCGAACATACACAAGTTCGCTATGGATATCGATGAATTTTGTCCCGGTCCAGATTGAGTTATAATTGATAGGACATGACAAGCAAGGCCATACAAGTCAACATCTCAAATTTCAAGTCAATCCGAGTTCGTATGTTCAAGTTATGATCGATTCAATTTGAGAGAAGAGGCTTCAGTTTCGAATCCATCCCCAAGCTTCATTTCGAATCGATAGTTTTCGTATCGATCAGAGGAACAGCGGCTTCGAATCAGTTGAGGGAATTCAATCCGTATCGATCAAGTTCGAATCCATCGAGATACCTCTATTCGACTCAATCGCATTCGAATCCATTGACGTCTCCCTGCTTCGCCACGCCACCATTAAATAAGGAAATAGTCACTGCTTCGTATCCATCATAGAAGCATCAGTTCGTATCCATCAGTGGACCTCGGTTTCGTATCCATCTAACTCGTGTCCATCCTCCGCTTCGCATCGGTCTGTTTTCATGAGTTCGTATCGATCAAGTGGGTAGAGGTTGAAACCATCGAGTTCACATCGATCGGATTCGTATCCATCAGCAGATGACATGCCTCGTAACATTAAGCCAGTGTTTACTTCGAATCCGTCTAGACAGTACTATTCGTATCCATCAAATAACCTAAGTACATATCCATCGAGCCTCTGCTCTTCGAACCCATTGGAGGACCTTACTTCGAATCCATCAAAAGTCTCTCGTTCGAACCCATGACCAATGGTTCGTTCGAGTCAAAAGGACCTGGCCTAACACAACCGTCTTCATTTCGAATGGGGCGAGATATATGGATGCGGCCAAACCGGAGAAAGAAGTGGATCGGCTCGAGGTATGCGTACCACGTCATCGAATGACCACGTGATTTGATCGGTTCGAAGCCATCGATTCGAAATGATCGAGCCGAACCAAAAAGCCACTCAAGAATGTTCATTTCGTGTCCACGATATCTAGAGATCTACTGATCCAAATGCCATGAAATTTTCACAGGAGCTTGCATACATAATGAAGAATGTCCCCACCAAATTTCAGCTCAATTGGGCGTCATCTTGATCGATACGAAATGGCTTCGTATCGATCGCCAATCGAGTCAAAACTTCCTGAGATTGGTCGCGTGGGCCCACTCACGTGCCAGAACGAGTCTCCCGGAGTTTGATCGAAATCTCAGCTTCGGACGCCTATAAATAGAGCCCCAGAGCCTACAGAAAAGGGATCTTTGGATTCTCAAGTGCCCAGACTCTGCCAGATCGAGATCTCCATCATCCTACATCATATTCTTGCTGTTGATTTCGAATTTCGAGTTGTAACTCGCTGTAGCTTGCTGTAATCACTTGTAAACGTTGAAAGAGAATCAATAAAATTGCAAAAACTTCACAGTGGACGTAGGCAACACGCCGAACCACTATAAATCGCTTGTCTTCGTATTTACATTACTTTTATTTGGAGTTTTTGTTAGTCATTTTCAATTTACCTTCTTCATTTATTATCTCTTCAAAAACTTCCGAAGAGTGTTGTGCCCAATTTTGGTACAAACACTTTGGTGCTTTCACTGAGAAAAACCAGTTTTTCGCCTGCTCATTGGATCTGTCATCGATACCGGATTGCATAAATCTAAGAGGGGGATCCAGATTCCAATTTTAGATTCCTTTCGTTCTATTCAGATTTGCAAAAGTCTAAGGAAAGGATTCCACTTCTCAAGATGGTTAGCATGAGAACCGCTTCTACCGCCGCTGGTCAAGAAGGCCAGGATAGACAAAATCCCACGCAACTACCTCCACCTAATCAAGATGATACCGGGCATTTCGATCCATCAGATCCAGTTACTAGACAAGAGTTCCAGACATTGCTTCAGGAACTAACTCAAAGTCGGCAACAGCTAGTTGAGCAGTTGCGCGTTAACACTGAATTAGCTAATCAACTAGACCGCCAAGGGCGTAGAAGATCCAGAAGGGACCATGCGTCTTGCTCCTCCACTGAAAGTTCTGCTTCATCCGACTACAATCATAGATCTACCCGTCCCAGGCTAGAGGGAAATTATGCACAGGCAATTGACCACCAGCCAGCATTGACCGTTGGACAGTTAAGAGTTGGCCCTTCTGCTAGTTTTCATACTGGGCCCTCCTCCCGAGGGGGCACTGTTCCACAAAACACCATGGACAACCGTGCCACTGCTACCACGGCTGATATAAGGATCGATACCCATAACCAACAAGGGTGTACTCCTGAACCGTACGTTCCAGAAAATGTTGAGCCAAGAAGGCGAGACACGGACCGTCGACAGCGCCCGGTCCAACCTCGCAATGTGGAACCCGACCACACTTTGGCCCAACGTGCACAAAATGCTCCGATGCCAGACCTTTCAGCCATGATACGCCAAACGATTCGCAAGAGTCAGGGCTTGACAAATGACGATTGGGGAATCTCCCGAAGTCATACTCCATTCACGGATGAAATTTTATATGCCGAACCCCCTCGGCGATTCAGAATGCCGACTCTGCCCATGTACGAAGGGAATTCCGACCCCAATCAACATATCTTGAAATATGAATGGTCGATGAGTGCTGCAAGAGTCGATGATGCGGTAAAGTGCCGTAGTTTTCCCATTTCTCTAGGGGCATTGCAACGATGTGGTTTACACGATTGCCTCCTCGATCAGTCTCTTCGTTCGACCAGTTGGCTACTAAGTTTGTCGAGCAGTTTCGTATGCATGTCGCCAGACCTAAGGACGTTAATACTTTATCCAGTGTCACTCAGGCTCCCGGAGAGACACTCAGGCGATATTTGGAAAGGTTCAATGCCGCTTGTGCAGAGATCAGTAACCCTAATGGTAATTCGTTCTTAATGGCATTAACTAAGGGGATTGGCCCCGATTCTGAGTTTGGAAACTGGTTAGCTGGGAAGCCTCCCACATCGTTGGACCATTTCTATTCCAAAGACGCTCAATTCTTGAGGCATGAGGATGCAAAACAGTCTAGGAAACATGATGATGTAAGGCCTAGCAGTGAGGGAATTCAGAGTAATGTTGCAGTCAAGCAATCTGGTGAAAGTTCAGGAAAAGTCCAACTGAATATTCAGAATAAACAAACTCAACAACTAAGGAACAGTGATAATCAGAACAGAAAACGGGATCAGAACCGTGGCCCGCGATGTAGGGCTCCAATGTTTGACAATTATACACCACCGAACACGTCGCTGGAGAACGTGTATTTACAGACTTGCAACGCTGTGCAGTATAAGAAACCTGCTCCGAAGCCATCATCGGAGAGGCAAATCCAAACAAGTAAGTTCTGTAGATTCCATGAGAGTTATGGACATAATACCAATGAGTGTAGACATTTGCAAGACCTCATTTAGAAGTTGATTAGAGAAAGAAAGCTAGATCAGTTCGTTCGGGCGCCGCAGTCTGGTGGTGCGGGCCCATCTAATCAAAACCATGCGCAAACTCAAGAAAGACATGAGGAACCTGCCCGTACAGGCGGGAGGTTAGTTATTAACACAGTCAGCGGTGGTCCCCATCAAGCAGATCGAAGTTGGAGGGAAATGGAATAATATGCCAGTTCTATTAGGCATGTGGATTTTGAGTGTTGTAGTAATTTCGATGAAGGGCCCCCGGCCAAACTACAAAAGACGATGACAGATGACATCGTATTCAGGAGTCGGGATGCTGATAGGGTCGAAGCCCCAATTATTGACCCACTCGTCATATCTTCTCAGGTTGGTCCTGCTTGGATGAAAAGTATCCTGGTGGACAGTGGGAGTTCAGTGAATATTTTATTTAAGAGAGCGTACGACCAGATGAAAATGGAAGCCAAAGATTTAAAGCCTTGTCAATCTAGAATTCATGGTTTCGATGGGAGTGCTAATAAACCCACTGGGGTGGTAGAGTTGACAGTGGAGTTAGGAGTTGGAGAGTGTCGAAGGGTTCGGATTTTACAGTTTGTTGTCTTGGATATTCAATCTCCATACAATGCTTTTTTGGGCCGACCGGCCCTTGCTGAGTTAAGGGCAGCAATTTCCCCATGGTGTTTGACCTTGAAGTTCCCCACTGATTGTGGGATTGGAGTTATACATGGAGATCAGGCAGCTGGAAGAGCCTGCTATGTGGCTGAGCTACGCGGGGCGCAGCAACGAGAAAAAGGAAAGGGCGTAAAGGAATCTCTCTGCGTCCGTTTTGCACATAATTGACAATTAATGCCCTGGCGTCGGCCCCGGCACCACAACCAATTCCACAAGGATCTTGACCCGAGAGACAATGAAAACAAGGAAGAATCTATTAAAAGTCAGGCATCCCCGGCTGAGCTGACGATTGATGTTCCAATCGATGGTGAAGATGATGATGATTCGAGAATGTTGAAGGTTGGATCTCAGTTGAGCCAAGAAATGCAATAGGAATTGGTTGATTTTCTCCGGGCGAATCTTGACGTGTTCGCCTGGATGCATTCTGATATGTGTGGGATCTCGCCGGACATCGCGAGCAACACCCTGAATATTGACCCGCGGTATATCCCGGTCAAGCAGAAAAGGCGCGGTATTGATCTAGAGAGATCTGCCGCCCTTAAAGAAGAAGTTGATAAGCTGAAAGCCAATGAGTTTATCCGGGATTCTCTATACCCGGAGTGGGTATCCAACCCTGTACTTGTTCGAAAACCAAATGGAAAATGGAGAACGTGCATCGATTATTCTGACTTAAACAAAGCTTGTTCGAAAGACAGCTTTCCACTTCCTCGAATTGACCAACTTGTAGATTCAACGGCCGGACATGAATTATTATCTTTCATGGATGCTTACTCAGACTACAATCAAATACCCATGCATGTACCCGACCAAGAACATACAAGCTTCGTAACCGATCTGGGACTATACTGCTACAAAGTCATGCCCTTCGGATTGAAGAACGCCGGAGCAACTAACCAACGCTTGGTTAACCGGATGTTCGCTGACCAGATCGAAAAGACCATGGAGGTTTATGTGGATGACATGTTGGTGAAATCACGATACTGTGCTGATCACGTTAAAGACTTGGAGTCAATGTTCAATGCCCTTCGAAGATATGGAATGAAGCTCAATCCGCTTAAGTGTCATTTTGGAGTCGCATCCGGAAAGTTCCTTGGGTTCATCGTCAACGCCAGAGGAATAGAAGAAGCCAACCCCGAAAAAATCTGGGCTATCAGAAATTTACAAACTCCAAGAACTATAAAGCAAGTCCAGAGTCTCAACGGATAGGTAGCAGCGCTGAGCAAGTTCATATCAAAGTCCACCGATAAATGCATCCCATTCTTCGACTTGATCCGAAAAGGGAAGCGGAACTTCGAATGGACGGCGAAGTGCGAGGACGCATTCAAATCATTGGTTCAACATCTTTCCACACCGCCGATTCTTTCAAAGCCTATCAACCACGAACAGTTGTATCTTTACCTGGTAGTGTCAGAGAATGCAATCAGCGCTGCCCTTGTTCGGGAAGAAGATCGAGTTCAGAAACCAGTCTACTATGTTAGGAAACGACTCACCGGAGCTGAGAGAAACTATCCGAAGCTAGAGAAATTAGCCTACTGCCTAGTGATTGCCTCGAGGAAGCTCCGTCCATACTTTCAGGCTTATCCCATTACTGTATACACCGATCAGCCGTTACGACAGTTCCTCACGCGGCCTGAGACGTCTGGTAAGTTATTCAAATGGAACATCGAACTGAGTCAATTCGATATCACTTACACTCCAAAGAGAGCTATTCGCGGTCAAGTCCTAGCAGATTTTATAGCTGAGTTTACTGTTCCTGAAGACTTACCTGAAACCAGCAAATCTCCTGAGTACATCTGGAAGTTACACACTGATGGTGCATCCAACGATCGGTGGTTGGGCGCTGGGGTAGTACTTGAAACCCTCGAGGGCCGATTCATATGCTATGCTTTAAAGTTAGAGTTCCGTGCGACTAATAATGAAGCTAAATATGAAGCTTTACTTGCTGGGTTGAAGCTGGCCCGTGATCTGAAAATTACCGCCGTGGAAATCTATTGTGACTCCCAATTAGTCGTGTGCCAGGTCCGGGGTGAATATCAGGCAAAAGATCGAAGGCTAGCTGCTTATCTAACTCGTGTCCGAAAAGTGCTTGATCAGTTTGATTACTATTCCATTTTATACATACCCGGAGAGCGTAATCAGAAGGCCGATTCGTTGGCAAAGTTAGCAAGTACGGGCGAAGCTCAGCAGTTAGGGCTCATCCCTGTTGAAACTCTATCCTCTCCGAGCATTGATCAAATGGAGACTGACTTCACCTTTGAGAGTACTTCCAGTAAGGAATCATGGATGACCCCTTATCGAGATTATATTGAGCATGGGACATTGCCCGAGCGCAGAAGTGAGAAGAGACAGATTCTTCGAAAAGCCTCGCGGTTCATCATTCAAAACGGAGTTATGTATCGAAGAGGATATTCTGTTCCTCTCCTCCGGTGTATCGCTCACGACGAAATCAAACGAGTATTACATGATGTACATGAAGGAGAATGTGGCGATCACACTGGGGGGCAAGCACTCGCCAAGAAAGTACTCCGATACGGGTATTATTGGCCCACTGTTAACCATGACGCAGCAGACTATGCCAGAGAATGTGATAAATGCCAAAGACATGCTCGGATTCCTAGAGCCCCACCCACTGAGATAACCCAAATGGTCAGTCCTTAGTCGTTTGCAGTATGGGGCATTGACATAATTGGTACGTTGCCTTTGGCCAAAGGTGGCGCGAAGTATGTCATCGTCGCAGTTGATTACTTCACCAAATGGGTTGAAGCTGAACCTCTTGCAACAATCACGACGAAGAAAGTAATCAACTTTGTAGTACGCAACATTATTTGTCGGTTCGGTCTCCCGCATACTATTATCACCGATAACGGAGCCCAATTCGACAACGTTGAATTCAAGAATTTCTGTCAACGGTTCCATATCCATACGAAATTCTCCGCAGTTGCACACCCTCAAGCGAATTGCCAAGTCGAAGCTGTTAATAAGGTTATCAAATCTATTCTGAAGAAACGACTGGAAAAGGCCAGGGGCAAATGGGTTGATGAACTTCCTATGGCTTTATGGGCTTATCGGACGACCCACAAGACTGCAACCAGACACACTCCGTTTTCTCTATCTTATGGCTCAGAAGTCGTTATCCCAGTCGAGATGGAGGTATCTTCTCATCTTGTGACGTACTATGATCCGAAAACGAATGTCATACTACTTGCTGAATCTTTAGATTTACTCGATGAGAAGCGTGAAGAGGCTGATCTGAGGGCAGCCGCCTATCGGAGTCGAGTCGCCTGAATATACAATGCCAAGGTCTGGCCGCGAACCTTTGCACTCGGCGATCTCGTGCTCAAGAGAATCTGTCATGTTCCTTCGCACATGAAACCTAATTGGGAGGGACCATATGTGATTTCACAAAAGCTCAGAGATGGCACATTCAAGTTATTGACCGTTGACGGTCTTACTCTGCCGAGAGCCTGGAATAGCGAGAGTCTCCATCGTTACTATACATGACAGGCTTTATTTTTTTAGCCCATTATTTCCTTTGCATTTTATTTTCGCATTTCGAAATTTGAACTTGTAATAAGGCAACTGACTTTTCCATATTTTCTTATTTCAGCAATAAAATGCTATCTCTTCGAGCCAGACACTACACCAAAACAGGCAAATTCTAACATTTATAAGTGTTACAAATAATTTCAGTAACACTTTTTAAGT
Source organism: Allium cepa (assembly GCA_030765085.1). Classification (NCBI taxonomy): domain Eukaryota; kingdom Viridiplantae; phylum Streptophyta; class Magnoliopsida; order Asparagales; family Amaryllidaceae; genus Allium; species Allium cepa. The sequence goes on from CM060943.1 coordinate 440,901,519, forward strand.
GTTACTAATGGACTGTGAGGAATGGAGCGGCCAAATTTGTCACACTTATAAGTATTACAAACATACGTATTACTAACACTTATAAGTGTTGGTACCTAAATATACGGTAACGCTTATAAGTGTTGGTAACGAAATATACGGTAACACTTATAAGTGTTGGTACAGAAATATACGGTGACGCTTATAAGTGTTGGTAACGAAATATACGTTAACACTTATAAGTGTTGGTACAGAAATATACGGTAACGCTTATAAGTGTTGGTATAGAAATATACGGTAACGCTTATAAGTGTTGGAAAATGATTATTTAGTAACACACATATATATACCAAAACTTAAACGCAAAGTTTAAATATAAACACTCTGCAAATAATGGTTTCCATATCACAAATAATTCATCATACATATTCAATGCAAAGTTTAAACGCTCTGTAAATGTAGTATAATATATCATAAACAATTATTTACATATCTAAAATCCCACGATGTCATATATTCAGATATTATTACAACATAAGCTTCAATTTTTTTTTTCAAAATACACTTAAAGTTTAACTTATGATTAACCTAACCATTCCTGATCATCCACTCCAAACTCTAATGGTTTTGAATATTCTTCAACGTCCAATACAACAATCCAAAGCGTCCTTCTTCAAGTTCCTGCATTTAATATAAACACTCGATAAAAACTTATACCTTCAAAATCAAAAGGTTAAAGACTAAAACACAAGAAGGAAGAAGAAGAAAATAAACTTTCCAGTTCATGATTGAAAATAATGTATATGCACTAAATCAGTTTAAAACTGAGGTCACTGTTAACTTCAGACTAAATACGACAATGATTTTCTACAGAAATTTAACTATGCGCGAAAATAGAAATGATAATTGAAAATTTCCCACTTATGAATTTTAGTATAAACAAGTCAAAGAACGACGTTAACTTCCACACAATACAGTCTCATCTTCATGAAGAACTAGCAAATAATATGAAATTAAATAATTGTACGTGTGTGTAAACTAGCTTTCATGTTCTCAAACAATAACAGAAAAGTGCATGCTTTATTTTGTAGTCCATATTTTTATTCTATCCAGATTTGAGATACCGGTTCTTGTTTAAGTAGTACCATGCAACTAGACACTAGATTAGTTAAAACTGACCCATGCCATTTACTCAATAACTCCATACTATTATATACACATATGTGTGTGTCTAGCTTATTACTTTGTATTGGTTTATTATGTAAGCTGAAATATAAATTATTATAAATTAGTGATTCTTCTGCTATCATCAGATAACATTGGTGATTTTGCTGTTGTCATCCGTTTTGGCAACTGATAAATGAGTTGTAATGGTATAATACAGGAAAATTGCATACTTATGCCGATTCCTTTGTTATGATACAATAAATAGTGGTTTGCTTGCTTGCATCATTTGTTTATATATTAACATAATGCAAAGGAAGAGGTTCAAGAGCAGCCTTGAAATGGTCAAAATCTAGTGCACTTGTACATGGTGTAAGCAACTGTGACCTCATCCAACTGGCAGGTCCAGAGGCGGGCAAGCTTCTTTTCCTTAATTGATATTTTATTTATTTGATTTGATTTCATCTTACACCTTATGCTTATTTTTGTCTAGCATAAGACTGATCTCATAAAGAATATTGAATTAGTAAGCACTTCCAATGCCTATAGAGTTAAAAGTACACAATGATATAATAAACAGTTAGACTGTGGTTTTGGGTAAAAGTGTCGATGTGTAAAATAGTACATGGAAAAGTATCATAGAAGTTTGTAAACGAATGAAAAGTATCATAGCAGGTTTGTAATAATTTTCAAAAGTCAAAATATATAAATCATCGGAATTTACATTTATAAAAAGTATTGTTACCAAGGATGCTATTAAGAAAACAAAATAAAGGGGGAAAATTTTAGTTTTGAAACTAATTATGGTTTAAAAAGCATGACAATACTATGTAAACATTGTCAGAAATATGCATAGCTAAAAAAGAGAAAGAAAACCATTGGTAGAACATTTGAATGTGTGTATTGAAGTAGCAACCTTTACTAATTTATAGCTATTTAACCGAGCATAGGAAAAGATTCTTTAAAACAACATTAAAAAAAAGCATTTGTACATTGTACATTGTTTTATTTTCTATTTTTAGAATGTAACTGAATAAACGGTAATCTATTAAGTTAATTTAAAACTAATATATGGTGCATTTTTTTAATTATTATTTATGCAATTAATTAGTAAATTTAAATCGAAAAGAAAATAATGATCGAATATATGGATTAAAGTTCAATATATTATTATAAAATAAACGTATAATTGTAATAAATCGATATATTATTATGCAGTCAAAGGTTTTGCAATAGAAATCGGAATATGTATCTAAAATAAGCAAACATTATTATCAAGTTTATTATTTAGTCCATATTTGTTGTGCGTATTAATTAGTAAATTATAGAGATAGGAAAACCACATATATCTTATTTTAGCATATAATTTCTAAATAAAAGTAAAAATAAGAAACTGTGGGATATGATCCGATTTTATATAATACAGAATAGATTGACAATAAATGGTAAGTGCAATTAATTTACCATTTATTATATGGGTGTTGTTTCTCTCTTTTGTTATGGTAAGCTATATAATATACATACATAAAAGGTAACTAAGAATACAGAAGACATCAACAAATTTGGGCATAATCAAAAAAATACCTAAGTTTGAAATCGGTTAGTCCCAAGTCTATAAATCTGGGCGATGAGCTCCTTACAGGCACATCCTGCTTATTCAATCTTTTCAAACTGCATAAAAGAGATCAAATTTTTACCATTTATCTTAAGTCATAAACAGAACCATCGTCATAAACCAATGTCACTAATAATGTATGAAGAAACAAAAGCAAGGATCAAATGAATTCAGACCAATAATAGTTGAGTCAAGTGCTAATTGTCTGGCATATCAGGCACACATATTTAAAGAATGTATGATCGTATTTATTGTGAAAAAAATGACTTAAATTCTTTGAAACATTTTTTGTTCCTAAATTGCTAAGGTTGAAGAATAAACCAGAGTTCATCATAGCAAATTTGTTTCAATAGGGAATGTAAATATTAAACTTCAGCAGGTACAAAAGTCAGAAAGTTGCATTGGCAATGAAAATGCAAGCAATCAAGTCGAATTTCAAAACCATAATGCAATGTCCCTTTATTTCCTCATATAAAATGTTGGTAAAAGAATATACTGGGTTAAAACACAACATAACCAAATGTCGGTGACGTGGATCAAAATGATATTCTGCATACAACCTATCAATGTTATGTGGTTCATTGTTAAATTTATTATACATTGAAAAATATAGAAGAAATATGATTTGGCGCTCTATATTAATTATCCATGATCAAATCCAGAAGCATTAGGTCAAAAGTATTGTTCAATCCGTTATAACATTGTGTTCCTATAAGGAGTGCACAGGCTGTGCATTCCAGCTCGCCAACCTATAATGAGAACATAAACTAACATAATTATCATATAAAAGAATGTTCCAGTATTTACCTAATATAAACACATTAAACATTCATAGTATTCAACCATAACAACATTAACATCAAACAAATATTAAGCACAATTACCAAATGTAACAAAGTTAAATTTAATTGAAGTTGTTTTATATTAAGCAATTTTTAATATCCGATATCACAATTAACAAAAAATGACTGTAAAATAGAAATTTAGACATCAAAGGCTTTGCGACGAATAACATTTCAGTAGAAATACAAAGCATGTTAAAGGAAACATGAACTTTATATGCCAAAAGCTTGGCACTTTATTATGAGTTTTCCATAAAGCGAACGGATTCAAAAACTGACCTGGAGACAAAACACGCAAAATATGTTATATAAAAATAAACAATAATTTAAACCCAATCAACTTGATGAAGTAAAAGTAATGCTGGAAGAAGCCTGAAAGATCCTAGCTATGGCAAGAAAAACCATTGACCTGGCTTAAGAACGAAAATCACAGTATTGTTAATTAAGTTACTTCCTATGGATGAAATCCCATAATTGTAAGCGAGGATCCTCAATGTAGTGGTGGAAATTAGTAAGATATATAGAAAATATCAAACGTTTAAATAGTATGGACCGGGAAAAAGATCCATATAAATAGATTCTGCCAAAAAGCATGAATTGTGGAAACGATGAATAAATTAAAACTGTATGTTTAGTACTTAATAAGTCCCAAAGTTCACAAAAGTGGTTCTAAACTATAAACACATGCCTATAAGCAGACAGAAATTAAAGTTGTGTAATTGTAAACATGTAACTGTTAGAAAAATGACAGAAATTAAATTGTAAGCTTCTTATCACTGAGTGCTCTCCTTGCTCTTAGGACCACTCATATTCTAAGAAAAAAGGTATTTAGGGTCATTTCTATATATTAGTTTTAGGCCATACACAGTAATAAGGGAATGGAATTTATATTGTTGGACCAACGAAGCTTCTTATGTCAATTGTTGGTTTATTCAATGTTGATTCACTAAATTCAATTCTTTTACTAATGTTCATATATTTACTTCACTCTAACTAATGTCAATTGTTGGTTTATTCAACGTTGATTCATTGGAATCAATTCTTTTACTAATGTTCATATATTTACTTCACTCTAACTATAGTAGTTCAAAAATGATCTGATCTCTTCTATGCAGTTATCTCATGCAAACTACTCTTTGAATATAAGTGATACATGATTTCTCTGTTTGAATCTAATTTTTGAAGCGTATGAATTGACAGGAACTCAAACATTAATCTCAGAGCAAGGGAGGCAGCATCGTCAAACAATACGTACATGATTACATTACTGGGTAAGATAAGCCATTCTACTGCTCTATCAGAGCAATTGCCATCGCACATAATCACAAGCAACAACTCTCAAAAAGAAAAAAAATATGAGAACGCAATCTTTCAATTTATATGTTATAAGTCGACGAATGGATCGAATTTCATTGAAAAATAAAGCAACAGAAGTTAACCATCCATAAAAATCCACAATAAGTAAAAAACGAACAAAATTATCAATCAATATCAACAGATCAAGAAACAAAAATCATTAAAGGAATCCGCATAGCACTCAAAATGAAAATAATAAGAATCGGCGAAAAACCTAAGATTGAATTTTGATGGAAGTTGGATAAACGAATGATGATTGAGCTCAATTCATTACCTGCACTGGATCATTCTATGCTTACTCGATATTTGAAGTTGGATAACGTGTCAGATCCAATCACGGTTATAATCAAAGTTGTGATTGATCAATAATCGATAATCAAAGCTCGAGAAAAAGCAAGGCTGGAAATCAATTTAGGTTTTTTCACTGAGGCGGAATAAATGAGTTCTGGTAATGGAAAGATAATTAGCAGCCAAGAAGGGTATTACGGGAATTTCAAAAAGACGTGGTTGAATTGATATTGACTGAATTCTCATTATTAGTAGTAGAGACATACTTTGTTAATTGATATTCAAATATTCTTTGTTAACTTTGTACATATTGAATTGCACAATTAATAATTGAAGTCAAAAGAATGCATTATAACATTAGATATTAAATAAGTCAAGTTACATTAATCGCAATACACGTGACCATCACTAGTATAGAATTATTTGCTATTTAAAAGAAACCTGTCAAAGATTTAATTTTTGTGATGCACATTTTGCAACACTTTTCCACTTCCAATTTTTTGTTTTTATTGATTTTAGACATTAAACGGGCGTATGTAGGATAAAAAAGAAAGATTTAAAAATGCATAGTAAGCATGAGTTTATTAACTCACATATTCATCATTAACTATAGATGATGATATACAAAATACATTATGTTTATAAAAATTCTATTCATTATGTTTTTATAAACACCAAATTGTGTGTATTTTAACTATATATAGTGATATTATATTCCTTACTACCAATTACTTCATGTAACCCTATTGATTATTCTTACAATATGCAAATCAACACCTAATACAAATCACAATAAAAAAAATTACTAACAATTGTTACAAACTGAAACATTAGCTCAAAGGACCATATAACTTCAATTATAATTTACCTTTGCTGCTCGTAAATGACTATTTTCTTTGCCATGGATACTCATACGATGCGACCCTCTTTAGAAGTTGCACTTTGAAGTCGTGACTGATGGCATTTATGGATGCAGATTTTGGATTTTGGGATTACGAAGGTGGAGAAACCCCAACAGTGGAAGAAGGATCGCAATTTGCAGTGATTGATGCAGTTTGCAGTTGTGGATTTTGGATTTTGAGTTTACGGAGGTGGAGGAACCAGTTGCAATCTACAGTCAGAATGAAGTTGTTTGTGGATGCAGATTTTGGAATTTTGAGATCACAGAGGCGGAGTAACCCTAGCAGTGGAAGAAGCGGAATGCAAGGATAGAGGCTTGGATGCGTTAGAACAAGAAAAACAAAAATTACAACTATGCCCTCTTAAGTTTATCTTATTTACATTACCAATTAATAACCCAACATTTATAACCATTGCAAATGGTAACCAACGCAAATAAGCATTGGTATTTTACAACGATAATAAGTGTTAGAAATTCTTAAGAAGTAAGTGTTGCGAATTGACTGATTTGGTGTAGTGAGAGCTGTGATTTATTGAATACGACACAAAACATCGCAATGCACGGAGAGCTAAGTTCCATCATACGGTGGGATTTATTCAAATAGGGAGTGATTGAGATACGACCGGTCACTCACTAAGTGAAACCCGAGCTCGTGGGCATGTCACCACACCAACACCTAAAAGGATTGATACACGACAATCCTTCCATTAACTCCAGAGTGCGAACTGGAGTATAAACTTAAAATCTATCGTTCCCAAAGTGTGAACGGACTCCAAATTCCCAGAGTGTGAGTTGGAGTATAAACTTAAAATCCGTTGTTCCCAGAGTGTGAACTAACTCCAAACTCCCAGAGTGCGAGTTGGAGTATAAACATGTAAATGCGGTTTCGAAGAGGGTGGATCCGTCCTCCTAACGACTTCGACCGTATCTTAAACAAGTTCGAGGAGGATGGACCCGTCCATCTAACGACCTCGCTTGTTAATTCAGGGTGGATGTGATCCGACCATCCACGATCCCGATAAGTCCATCGTTCCCAGAGTGTGAACAAATTCTCAGAAATTTCAAACAAATGTGACTGACCATCTATCAGCTAACTTCAAGTTCCCAGAGCGTGAACTGGAATATAAACATCAGCTCCAGGTTCCCGGAGTGCGAACCGGAGGTTAAAAACTAACTCCAAATTCCCAGAGTGCGAATTGAGGGCATAAACATCGACTTTAGGTTCCTGGAGAGAGAACCAAAGCGTAAGCGCTAACTCCGAATTCCAAGAGTGTGAGTTAAAGTATAAGTATTAACTCGAAGTTCCCGGAGTGCGAACTGTGTCATAGACATTGATAATTATCGGATTCCCGGAGTGCGAACCGAATTATCGCTTGCAAATTATTCTAAGTCCCCGGAGCGTGGACATGTACTCAAGATCTGTAATAGGTGCGGTCACAAGCTGATCGTCACAACACTTAAACAAGTAAAGCAAGAAAAAACAGTTGAAATGAAGGAAAGCTAAATTTTATTTCAACTAACTAGAAACAAGAGCTTATGTGCAAGTTCTTCCAAAAATTCCTACTAGCAGGGGCCGAACCCGCATCTATACACGGCCTACTAATGAAAAGAAAAAACAAATTCCTATGTATCAAATTTTTTTGCTTAAGTGGCCAACCTATTTCTTCTTTCTTGGCCTTCTCTTCAACGGGGAACCTTCAGACTCGCTAGAAATTGTCCGTTTCGAGCCTCTCCCCTCCGATGGATGCTCCCCGGCTGGGGGCATAATGTCGACGTCCTCCTCTGAACTTGATTCCAGGTGTATACTGCTCACCGGAGGAGTTGGGGGGACTGGATCTGCAACGGAGGATGAGATAGTGCCGCCCGGTGATATTATCCTTAGAGGCGCTGGGCTGTGCACCGCCGTACCACCACCAATACTACCACCTTGCCCCGTAGCCTCTAATTCTGCATTAACCTCGGCCAGAATTTGTTCATCACGAATCGCTTGGGCCTGGCTGGGGGCATCTGCAGTCTGCATTGAAGAGCTAGAGGCTGGCGGGAGGTCACTGACAATGAACGACAAGTCCGTATAAAAGCCACCATGCTGGCCAAGCAGTTTGCTCACCATTTGCTCATCAAGAGACAATGCGCTCTCCTGCGTCATCTCAGTTGACACTGCTGTCACGACGGTCGTCTCAGTGGTGATGGCTTTCTGCCCTTGACTTGATTCTTGAGTTGCAGTAATCGGCGCAACTCCAGTCACTGAACAAAGACAAGAAAAAGTTATTAGTAATCGCTTCAAAATGAACTCTCTATTTGGAATACACTTGAGATAAGTTTCGGAATACCTTCCTCAACATGGCCTGTTGATGACTGAGCAGCTTCAGAAACATGCTCCCAGATAGGAGATAGCTGCGGTTGCTCTGGATTATATGCGGGGACAGACTATGAATCAACATCAGATGTAGGCTCTGACGGGAGTGAAGCGGTGATCTCAAGAACCGTGGCCTGGTGTTCAACACCTGAACCTTCCCCGACCTCCAGATGTCGGGCGCCAACCATCTCCTTCTCATAAGAAATCATGACATCATGAAGGACTTTCTTTTCGTCTTCGGTCAACAACCGGTTTTCAAGCTCAAATTGTTCAATTGATTCATCCGGATGCGCCGCTTTCTTCTCCTCAATCAACCGGCTCTAGGCGCTGTGAAGATGTACCGGATAATTCTCGAGCCAAGCCAAATTTCTGTGCTTTAACACATTAGCATTATAAGTGATGAGGAGGTCTTCAATGTCGGCCTCTAGCTTGGACTCGGCAATTTCAATTTTTCTATCAACATCGGCTTCGATCTCCATTAATTTAGCCATCGTAGCATCACGCTCGGTCCGGAATTCTACCGCCTGATCACATGCCTCCTGTGCAAAAATATTGGCGGTATCCCTTTCCTTCATGATTTCAGAAACTTTAGCCTTAAGATCATTAAGCTCTTTCAAAGCCGCATCTCGCTCGGCGGTGACGATGGTGTTCCGGTGGCCCATGTCTTCCACCGTAAGATAATGCTCTTTTTTCATTCTATCCATAGCCGTTTGAGCTTCATCGGCCTTTGTAAGAGCCTCCATCTCTGATTTTTGAGATGATTCGGCTTCTGTGTTCAGTACTTGTATGATACGGTCTTTTTGAGCCAGCTCGGCTTGTAGCTTCTCAATGATAGCCGCTCGATCGAAGGCTAATGACGACACTTTCTCGGCCGCTTTATAACACGCCTTGTATTGGGCATAAAAGTCATGCACATAATCGTGCGCCACCTGCTCGGCCTCTGGTGGGATTCTTTTCAAATGAAGAGGGAAAATGTAGTTATCAAAGCAAATATTCGGGAATTCCTTCTTTAATTGCGCAAGCCTGATTGCTCCTTCCCCCAAAATTTCAGTAGGAGGTCGTTCCGCAACTATTGGGGTCATTGCCTTAGATCTGGGATGATGGGGCTCGGATCTGGAAGATTGAGAAGCTGACTTGTATCGAGAAAATTCGGAAGGACGAGAAACATAGGCAGGAGGTTGTATAGGAACTCTGGGAGGAGGAGTGCAAGATCGAGACCGATGTCTGTAGTCCCTATCTCTATTATGTCGTTCTTGGCTAGAATACCCAGAGTACCTGCGATCGTAATCTCTATCTCCTTCCCTTCGTTGCGACTCGTAATATGAGGAAGATTTACGAGCCTATCGAAGACTTCCTAACATCGAACCACGTCCAGTCATAATATCTGCAAAGCAAAATGAGAGTAGAGTTAGTGGCTTTTCGAAACTAATGACCTACGACTAAGGGTTGTATAGTGTCGTGAAATGTGTATGAATATGCATCCCCTCGACCAACCGGAAGTGTCGACCACGCTAGTAATAAAAGGCTCGCTCAATTCTAGAGTATGGTGGAATTCCTCCAACCCGGCATCATGTTAAAAAACACATCGTCCGGGATTGGAAGATCGGCAAGCCCTTCAAAGAGACTTTCTGTTCTTGGGGGAGACTTCTCCGAAATTCTAATTCCGGGGGCGAGCCGGGACATGACGACCGACTTCCATCTTCCCTTTTCAGGCGACTTAAAAACGGCTACCTTGCCTTTTCTCTGCTCTACGACATCCTGAACTACATCTGTAGGCCCGACCAACGGCTCATCATCAGTATGGGTTCTCTCAGAATCAGCTTCCTCGGCTATAACAACTTTGGGCTTCTTGTGCTTGGCTCGTTTTTTCAAGACGGTCCTTAGTGCCCCGTCAAACTTTAGACTCTGCCTCTGTTCGATCAACCCAAGAATCTGAAGATTCTGATCCGTCAAAAGCAATTCAATATCCCTTTCTTCACTCGGGACTTCTTGGAGTACCCACACTATCTCCCTGAAGTGTTCACCTTCGGGTCGCTGAATCGTTGCTGTAAAAAGGAAAAGATATAAGTTTCACTTCAACTGCCATCGCCTTAGTAATTATCTGAGAACTCACCTATACTCACGTCTGAATAACCATCGCCGGGCGAACACTGGAGGACATCTAATGTAAAACCACTCCGTCTTGTAGTAGCTCAGCCTGGTCCAAAACCCGGTGACCACTTGACAGTTCCTCACTGCCTCCAAGAATGCAAAGGATAGGTTATCATTTCGGCTTTTGAAGTTTAACAGATATCTGATCTCAATCGGGATCGATGGTCGATGAAGATACTCGATGAAGACGATGAACAAGCTATGCACTGAAGCTTATCCGTTCGGGTGTAGTTGAGATGGAGCGATCCCCAAAAAAGACAATACTTCTCTTATGTACTCATTGAACGGAGGAAGCGTCCCGGCCGCACACGCGTGGCGATTGAATGTGGTGTATCCCTCCAGCGGATTGTGTGGTCTGTCATTTGGTCCCGGCAATAACACGTCATCCATTGACAGGCCATGCCTTAAACATATCCTCCCTAGCATATCTTCAAAAACGTTGGATCGAACGGAGTCCGATGGATTGGCAATAAAAGACGCATTGGGAAATTCGTCCGGGGCTAGTCCGATGATTTCAGGCTCAATGTTCGGAATCTCAAGTCTTGGAGGAGTTGTACTCTGGATTTCTTGCGGTTGTAAACTTGATGGTTCCATAACTGGCTAACTTATGAGAAATTATCGTTAGACGACAAAAGGCCCGTGCACTCCCCAGTGTAAAGTGTACGAGTGTGTGTTGTGCAGTGCAATGCATTACTTGAATAAATTTGTGCAAAGTTAAAAAAAGATGTGCAAGCAGTTAAGGTTGTTATGGTTCTATTGGTGAGCTTCAAGATATAGTCAAGCATGCAGTTTAATCAAGTCCAAATATGCGAGAATGAAGCTCGTCAGAATTGTACCGAAGAATGTCAAAAGTTTCGTATTCAATGTGGGAAGTTCGAATTGATCAAAGGAAGCTCAATCGAATCCATCATGATATCGTTTCAAATCGATCACATGGAGTTCATTCTAGTCCATCAAGGTACCAGTTCGAGTCGACGCCAATAAACATGTTTCGAATCGATCGTCTGGAGCCGAGTTCGTATCGATAAAATCCAATGATTTCGTATCGATCCTTGGTTACCTAGTTCATACCGATCGGGAAAGTATTATCTTGACATCGATGGCGCTTTAATCGACACTTTTCGTATCGATCGTAATAACAAGATTCGCATCGATCTGAAGCAAAGGACTTCGTGACGATCATTAACCTATCTTTTCGTATCGATCACTTTGTGTCGATACGATCAACCATCATGACCATCGGTACGAACTGCCCTCTGGTTGGTCTCAAGAATCGACACGAGATCCAGGGAAAATATCATTGCTCTCATCGATTCGAACACACACCTCAGGTCGATGTGTTCTCGTCTTTTCCACTCTTTCTTCTCCAATCTACAAAAAATAAAAAATAAAAAATTACCATGGCCATTGCCAGATCTGGTTTTACCAATTCCCAGAGTGGATGATTGATGAAGAAAGAGTGGTCTGAGGCAGCCTCGTCATTTAGGTTCATGGTCGATTACCTAGTTTAAGGTGGGGATTCGAAAATCTGGAGAATTGAGATTGATCGAGTCGAAATTACAAGGCTATTGTCTCTCCAAGTTCTAGAACGATGCGAGGAATCAAAGGCAGAAGTAAAAAGTGAAAAAGTGAAAAAATGGCTAGGTATGGAGTATTTATATAGAGCATGAGGTGAAACCGGAACGATTCATCTCCCAGATCGCCTAACCGGTCACAACCGGTCAAGCCCAAAAACCGAGTCGAAGGCCTTGTTCGAACCCAGCGGACCAGAATCTGCATCAATGCGAATCAAACGATAAATCCCTTCGATTCGAAGTGTGTGTTCACGCCTGTAGACTCACAGCATCTTCTGCTACATATCGATACGAACGGCAGTTTTGTATCCATCGTAGCACAAACACTATCATCGATGCGAACGGAATAGCAAATTCTTATTTCTTCATTGCTAGGCAACGACACGAATGGGCATTCGGTACCCATTGGATTTTCAATTCATCGACACGAAGTCGATTCCTTCAACCTTCTATGTCGATTTAGGAGAGGATCGACACGAAGGGACTTCTCAAAACAACTGATGGACGTTGTTGCAACTCAAATTTCACATCGGTTCAGGAGAGGATCGATTCAAAATTCAATATGGCAAACAAAGGACTGACAACGACTCGTGAACACGCAGCGTCAACAAAAGTCAAATTAACATATATGCATGTGTCGGACTAATATTCGATTTTCAATGTTCACAGGGACCGAATGCTCATCTCATAACGAGTACGGAAACAAACAGCTAATCACTGTCATTCAGTAATCGGTTACAACAATACAGAGTACAGCTTTCAACGGAAAAATATGACGATTATTCAAATGGATTGCAGCTATTCAAAGCACGTCATGTTTCCACAAGATGTACTTTGTGGGGGCAAATGTTATCCCTCTTTTTGGCAAGGTTTAGATACCAAGGAACTGATTGAAAGCCATGAATCACTTTTCCTGAATATCGAACATACACAGGTTTGCTATGGATATTGATGAATTTTTTCCGGGTCCATATTGAGTTACAATTGATAGGACATGACAAGCAAGGCCATAGAAGTCAACATCTCAAATTTCAAGTCAATCTGAGTTCATATGTTCAAGTTATGATCGATTTAATTTGAGAGAAGAGGCTTCGGTTTCGAATCCATCCCTAAGCTTCATGTCGAATCGATAGTTTTTGTATCGATCAGAGGAACAGCGGCTTCGAATCAGTTGAGGGAATTCAATTCGTACCGATCAAGTTCGAATCCATCGGGATACCTCGGTTCGACTCGATCGCATTTGAATCCATTGACGTCTCCCTGCTTCGCCTCCATTAAGTAAGGCAATAGTCACTGCTTCATATCCATCATAGAAGCATCAGTTCGTATCCATCATAGAAGCATCAGTTCGTATCCATCAGTGGACCTCGGTTTCGTATCCATCTAGCTCGTGTCCATCCTCCGCTTCGCATCGGTCTGTTTTTATGAGTTCGTATCGATCAAGTGGGTAGAGTTCGAAACCATCGAGTTCGCATCGATCGGATTCGTATCCATCGGCAGATGACGTGCCTCGTAACATTCAGCCAGTGTTTACTTCGAATCCATCTAGACAGTACTATTCGTATCCATCAGATAACCTAAGTACATATCCATCGAGCCTCTGCTCTTCGAACCCATCGGAGGACCTTACTTCGAATCCATCAAAAGTCTCTCGTTCGAACCCATGACCAATGGTTCGTTCGAGTCAAAAGGACCTGGTCTAACACAACGGTCTTCATTTCGAATGGGGCGAGATATATGGATGCGACGCGGCCAAACCGGAGAAAGAAGTGGATCGGCTCGAGATATGCGTGCCACGTCATCGAATGACGACGTGATTTGATCGGTTTGAAGCCATCGATTCGAAATGATCGAGTCGAACCAAATAGCCTCTCAAGAATGTTCATTTTGTGTCCATGATATCTAGAGATCTACTGATCCAAATGCCATGAAATTTTCACAGGAGCTTGCATACATGATGAAGAATGTCCGCACCAAATTTAAGCCCAATTGGGCGTCATCTTGATCGATACGAAATGGCTTCATATTGATCGCCAATCGAGTCGAAACTTCCTGAGATTGGTCGCGTGGGCCCACTCACATGCCAGAGCGAGTCTCCCGAAGTTTGAGCGAAATCTCAGCTTCCGATGCCTATAAATATAGCCCCAGAGCCTACAGAAAAGGGATCTTTGGATTCTCAAGTGCCCAAACTCTGCCGGATCGAGATCTCCATCATCCTACATCATATTCTTGTTGTTGATTTCGAATTTCCAGTTGTAACTCGCTGTAGCTTGCTGTAATCACTTGTAAACGTTGAAAGAGAATCAATAAAATTACAAAAACTTCACAGTGGACGTAGGCAACACGCCGAACCACTATAAATCGCTTGTCTTCGCATTTACATTACTTTTATTTGGAGTTTTTGTTAGATAATCCTCATTTTCAATTTACCTTCTTCATTTATTATCTCTTCAAAAACTTCGGAAGAGTGTTGTGCCCAATTAAGGTACAAACATGTATCACTAGTAACCATCAACTACATAACCTCTGAGCTCGTACATCTCAGAGAAGAGTGTTAAGCTAAGAGAATAAATTCTCTGTCACCAAACAGAAATATATTTGATAGAAACCAGCTTTATACCTCAAAGTGTAATGTTAGACATATAACCATATAAGTCTGTTTTGGGTTCGAATAGAACCGAAGGCACTTCCAAAGAAGCCTTTGCAATCCAGATAATCCCTAATCACGTCCAGACTCCCCATCACAAAGGGTGATCAAATCTCTATATCGAGGCCATTCGGTGCAGAGACATTCGACGAGTTTTCCTTTCGTTTTCGAAAATATCCGGTCTTCACCACCGGTCTTTAATTGCAATCCATAACATCGTATCATTATTCGAAATGGGTTATATGACAAAAAGGTCCTCTTCCGGCTAAACCGAATAATGAGCGCAATATTTAAAAACATATGGATATTGGGATCTCAGTTAAGTCATAACTTTTTACCCAAACAAATGGTTTAAACAAATTACCATTTTAAATCTTTTTTTAAACAAAAAGATTCACTTCACAAAGTTCACCAATATTTCACAAAGATTCATTCATAGTTTTCAAAACTATTTCAATTCCCAAATCTTTTATACAAAAGATATACCTTTAAGATCCTCTTTAATTTTCAAAACAAAGTTCAATAATCTTCCACAAAGATTTATTCATAGCTTTCAAAACTATTCAATTCCATTTTAAGCTTGAAATATTTTAATACAAATTGAAAATCCTTTCCTTATATGAAAGCTATTACTATTTGAAAACAATTAGTTTTTGTTTCGAAAAAATACGATTACGTTTGCACGAGCTAAAGCCCCTCAAGTATAAGACTTGGGTTAAATTTCAAATTTCCAAAACAATACTTTTTAAAATGGTTTAAAATCTATATAAACACATTTATAACTTGTCTAACCTTTTTAAACCATAATTTCCAAACATAGAATTAAATTTCAAATTTTGAATTTAAATCCAAATCAAACTTATTTAAAATTCAAAATTTTATCAAGTTATTCAAAATAGCTTTTTTCTTAAAAATTCCGTTTTCAAAACTTTTCATATTTAACTCAATTCCATTTCCAAAACCATTTGGATTCAAAATTCAATTTTAAAACCATTTCAAAATATGTGGCTTAACCAATTCCCTCGTGCAATCCATATTTGCGTGTGTATGGTGTAGTCCAGGGGTTTTACACAATAGTGCAACAACATCAATCATCACCGATTCAATCATATAAATATCGATAAGCGGTATAATCTATAATGCTTATCTTCATTCATAGAATCATAGATAGAAAATATAAATTCATCACAAATAAATAAATAGATTACATTCATCATAGCTCAATTCATATCACAAAGCATCACACTGCAGAGATATCAAACAATTTCAAAGCATTCAATGCAATCCAAATATCCATAAGTAAGGTTAATTAATCATCTGATAAATTGAAATCAGATTAATTGCTTACGAATAAATTTACTAATTCTGGTTAACTAATATTAATTTATTACAAATCATTTGATTTATTATTCTTTAGTCATTTATTAATTAACCATTAATAAAAAAATTAGTTATACTTTAGTTATTAATTGAACAACCTTTAATCAATAAATGATTATCCTTTAATTAATTTATTATCCTTTAATTAATTATTCTTAATTAATTTTGTTACTTAATTACTCCTCAATTAATTATCATTTCTTAATCACGTCTATTAATTAATTAGCCTTTATATAATTATTCTTAATTAATCACATTAATTAATTAATCACATTAATTAATTAATCACATTAATTAATTAATCACATTAATTAATTAATCACATTAATTAATTATTCTTTCATCACTTGGTTAATCAACCTTTAATCATAAATTAATTACTTTTAATTAAGTAATTATCACTAAGCAATTAATTACCCTCAATTACTTAATTAATTTATTAATTATCTTTATTAATAAATCATTCCTTAAATACTTTCATTAATTAATTATCCTTAAATTAACCTTTAATTACTTAGATTAAGTAATACCCTTTTTATTAATTACATTTATTAATTAAATCATAATTTATATTCTTTTTATTTAATTAACCTTTAAACTAATAACATAAATAAATTAATTACCTTAATTAAAAAATTTAGCCTTTAATTAATCACATTGATTAATTAATTACCATGATAAATTATCCATTTATTAATCCCTTACCTTAATTAATTTATCATCAAATTCTATTTGAAAAGCATTTAGAAATCAATCATATAATTAACCTAGCATATATTACTTTAAGAACAAATCAATATTTTAAACATTTAACTCAAAAATTAAACTTTGGATCTTTGTTAAAACTTGTTTAAAAATTAATTTTGGCTTTTAAAACATAGTTAATATATCTTGAAACCAGATTAAATTTACCATTTCATTTTAAACTTTGTTCACCTCCAAAAACATGATTTAAACATTTGTATTGCTTAAAACATTGTTGAATATTCATTTTAAATTTTAATACCCTACCGCATTTTAGATAACCCGAGTCGATGTTCAGGATTCTCGAGTACGAACCCGAGAAACTAGCGAACTCCCTTTGCTTCGAGCAAATCACGAAACAACCTCGTGTTGAACCCGAGTGACTTCATCTTCTTCTTCGATCCTAAAACTACCCTGATAAATGAAGATACTCGTGCATGTGCATGAGTCATCACCGCCGCTCCATCCCTTGCCTCCACCATCCACGAGTTGCCGAAGATCTATTAATACGTTCTGACCACCTAGGTCGCCTTAACAATGTTGAATTCAAAATTTACCATTATCGAGCCTACAGCTTCCTCCTGGAAACAATCCAATCAATAAAACCATCCCCTCATCGATGATTCCAGCCACCATCGATCATGCCCTTTCACCCAAGCCATCGCCTCTAGCCTACGTGGAGTTTCAACCAGGTCCGATCGACCATAAAGCTTCAACAACGAAGAAATTTATTCGAGAATGATAGCAACCCAAACGTAATCATAAACCCTACAAATCCATCGCGCCACCACCTCGACCGATGATAAATTCATCTAGGATTTTTCCGATGACCTACTACACCTAAACTACCCTCCATCTTGATCACGTCAAGTATAAGCCCGCCGGTCGATGAAATTTACCCAAAATAGGTTTTCCGTTCATCTGGAAAATTCACGATACTTACTTGCTTAAAAATCACGAGACTCATGTCTAAAATCATTATTTCATGATACAAACGTGATTATGTAATCAAATTTTGAAATTAAGATGTTTGAATTTTTGATATTCTTAAAAATCCCCTGTATTTTCTAAATTCCAGAAAATATTTTAACTTATTTAGAAAAATGTCACGACCCAGATTTCAGCGTTTGAAAATCGACATCCGTACTTCACTTGTACTCGAATGCCGCAGATTCAACCGTTGAAATCCGACTCGTGCCGAAGCTTATAACACATTAAGTATAACAACACAACGGAAGAAAAATGAACAATATTATCATTAATACACAATAGATACAACAGTTGATCACAAAAATGATACAATGAATATCACATATCAGAGATACATAACGGCAGAAAGAATAGCACAACTGAATGGTTTAGACTTTGCGACCATCGACAGCGGAAAGATAACTCTGATAGAATCGCCAAAAGAATCCAACACCAAAG
Organism: Allium cepa; assembly: GCA_030765085.1. Lineage (NCBI taxonomy): Eukaryota > Viridiplantae > Streptophyta > Magnoliopsida > Asparagales > Amaryllidaceae > Allium > Allium cepa. The sequence goes on from CM060943.1 coordinate 440,919,944, forward strand.
ATAGCTTGAACCAAAAGCTCGAACCACCATCATCATTGAAGTGAAGCAACTCGACCTAAATGCGATCGCCAACATCCAGAAATTGAATGTTATTGAATCTACACTTACTAATTGATTATCTGAAAATCCCAACTCTAGATTGCCCGTCTGGAAAATTGTGGGCACAGAGTTTAGGAAGGGAATAATAAACTCCAGGTCAGTCATGGGACTGTTACGAACAAACAAAAATAGTTTTATCTTTAAAACAAACAACAAAAGATCTTAAACATTGAAAACCGCAATGCTTTTTGGAAAATGAAACTGCCATAAGGCCTCCTGCCACACAAACAGTGCAAGCGCACACTTGGAGGAGATTTCTCCTTACGACGGTCAAAAATGCTTGATACGCCAAAATCATTTGATATTATTATTAGTGCATAGTCCAGAAAACCTTTCGAAAGTATAATATTAATCTTAGCCAGCATAGACATTCCGAAAAAGGCATACTAAAGCTTCAATCTGGAAATAAATATAACTCAAACCAGCAAAGACTAAAATCACCTCAAAATTTTCAAACTGGAAAACAAAACAAAGGTCAAGTCTGGAAACAAGAAAGCAATGCAAAGATTCGACATCAAAAACCTGGAAAATAAAAAGCAGATCAGTATCAAAGCAGAATCATCCCAAAGCAACATGTAGTTTAAGATTTACAACTTCAGCCTAAAACAAACTAAGACCAAAGCAGATCATAGTGCAAATCAATATCAAGTTTCAGATCTAAGGCAAAATCATTGTCCAGTTCAAACAGTTCAAGTTCCAAGCCTCTGTTCCTCTCTGTTCTTCGTACTTCCAGGTGAGCAAACTCTTAAAACCATTTATATTTTGGTTTGCATGTGATCAGTATTAGATTTTTTTGTGGAATATGCTTGTATGACTGTGAATATGCCTGAATGTATGTGTGTGTGTGTGTGTGTCTGTGTACAAACTTATATCTCTGTTTTCAAAGTCACAGGTCTAAACCCAATCCAAGAAAAATTAATATCTCTTCAAATAATAACTTTTAGATTAAGATGTCTGAATAAAAATTGGTTATAACACTCTAATCTAAACTTTAAAAATAAATTCCAGGTGTAAATATTTATGGAATATTTATAAATTTGAATATGACAGTGATAATCTAACTCAAGACAAAAATCGATGATTTCGATTTCTTGTTTGGATTTCAAGAAACGATTCGTAATAGAAAATCATGACTTAGAATATAATTTCAAGATTTTTAGATTTGAGAATCGTTTGGATTTTTGAGTTGAACGAAATTGACCAAAAAGTCAATTCCCGTCGATCAAAAAACAATCGAGCTTCCAGTTTGAATCTGGAGGGGGATGCTGTGGGGTAGATTGTAGGAAGATGTCACAGTCTCGATTTCAACATTTGAAAATCGACACCCGTACTTCACTTGTACTCGAATGTCGCAGATTCAACCGTTGAAATCCAACACGTTCCGGAGCTTATAACACATTAAGTATAACAACACAGCGGAAGAAAATGAATAACATATCATTGATATACAACATTTGATACAACGATAATACAACGAATATCTAATATCAGAGCCAAGAGATGTACAATGGCGGAAGACAACACCAGAAGATGGTCTAGACTTTGCAACCATTGATAGAGGAAAGATATCTCCAAAAGATAGTATCTTCATAACTCAACAAGATAGATACTCCAACAAATAGTGACTCCATTGCTAAAGCTCCAAAGCTAGAAAGGCTCCAAACCAGAAATTGAGAATCATCATCCATGCTGAAGTGAAGCAACTCGATCCAAATGCGATTGCTAATATCCAGAGATTGAATGCTATCGAATCTACACCAACTATTCAAATATCTGAAAAATCTAACTCTAGACTGCCCGTGTAGAAAATTATGGGCACCTAGAGTTTATGAAGGGAACAATAAACTCCGGGTCAGTCATGGGACTGGTATGAGCAAACAAAAACAGTTTTATCTTTAAAACAAACAACAAAAGATTTTAAAACATTGAAAACCGCAATGCTTTTTGGAAAATGAAACTGCCATAAGGCCTCCCGCCACACATACAATGCAAGCGCACACTTGGAGGAGATTTCTCCTTATGAAAGTCAAAAATGCTTGATACGCAAAAATCGTTTGATATTATTATTAGTGCATAGTGTAGAAAACATTTCGAAAGTATAATATTAATCTTAGCCATCATACAACCGTTATTGTATGCCTACTATAGCTACCATTTAAACAGTGGTGACCACCATAAGTAAATGGCAGGTTATACAACTAAAACCGTACAAGGCGCGTATTGGATGATTGTATTTCCAACAAATGGTCAGGCTAAGGAACTTCCTCATTAAATGGAACGCCACATGAGGGACGCCCCCAAGAACCAAATCGGTTACCTACCGACACAAGGTCGGGTTACCACTTCCCGGAAGTAACCCTCAAGTACGCCATCCTCGGTCATTACCGACCTTTATCCGAGGTACCTCTACACCAACATCCACAAAGCAATAAGTTTGAAGCAACCACAAAGTTTAGTATCTGGGCTCAATACCATGATATCACTTATAATCCAGAAGGAAATGGACATACCCTAGGGGCGCAACCCTTGAAACCTTGCCGCAACATTCATGTTTCGACCATTTTCGGGTTGTGAGGCTCGACGATGTCTCGTCCACAAAGCTATGCTTTTCCACAAAGCCATGCTTCGATCAACAAATGATTAGCAGCACTTCGTATGCCACATTACCAAATTGGGAATATATGACTGGTGACCATCAACTACATAACCTCCGAGCTCGTAAGTCTCAGAGAAGGGTGTTAAGCTAAGAGAATAAATTCTCCACCACCAAATAGAAATGTATTTGATAGAAACCCGCTTTACATCTCAAAATGTAATGTCAGACACACATCCATACAAGTCTATTTCGGGTTCGAACAGAACCGAAGGCACTTCCAAAGAAGCCCTTGTAATCCGGGTATTCACAATCCCGATCGGACTCCCCATCACATATGTAGATCTCTATACCGTTGCTACTCGGCGCAGAGTCATTCGATATGTTATCCTATCATTCTTGTAAATACCCGGTCTTCACCATCGGTCTTCTAATGCTATCCATATCGTTGTATCATTATTCGAAATGGGTTATATGACACAAGGTCCTCTTCCGGCTAAACCGAATAGTGAGCGCGATATTTAAAAACATATGGATATTAGGATTTCAGTTAAGTCACAACTTATTACCCAAAATTCTTTCTTCAAATGGTTTAAACAAATTACCATTTCCAAATCTTTAAACAAAAAGATTCACCTCACAAAGTTCACCCATTTTTCATAAAGATTCATCAATAGATTTCAAAACAATTTCCATTTCAAATTGGATTAACTCATCTAATCTTTAAATCAAAGATTTAATTCATAGCTTTCAAAACCATTTCTAAAGATTCATTCATAATTTGGAAAACAGTTTTCATTTCAAACTTGAAATCCTTTCAACACAAATTGGAAATTCTTTCCTTATATGAAAGCTTTATTATTTGGAAACAAATAGTTTTTGTTTTCAAAAAAATCTGATTACATTTGTACAAGTTAAAATCTCTAGGTTAAATTCAAATTCCCAAAACAATCTTTTTTAAAATGGTTCAAACCATATAAACACATTTATAACTTGTGTAACATTTTTAAACCATAATTTCTAAACATAGAATTCAATTTCAAATTTTGAATTCAAATTCAAATCAAATTATTTAAATTTCAAAACTTTATCAAGTTATTCAAAATAACTTTTATCTTTGAAAACACCTTTCCAAAAGCCTTTTTAGATTTAACCCTAATCCATTTCCAAAACCTTTTGGATTCAAAGTTCAACTTTAGAATCATTTCAAAAATCTACGACTTACCAAAATGTCACGACCCAAATTTCAGCGTTTGAAAATCGACACCCGTACTTCACTTGTACTCGAATTCCACAGATTTAATCATTGAAATCTGACTCATACCGGAGCTTATAACACATTAAGTACAACAACATAGTGGAAGAAAAGATAATATCGTCGATATACAACAGTTGATACAATATGAAACCCAACAATATCAGAGATACAAGATAACAGCGGAAAATAACACAACTGGATGGTCTAGACTTTGCAACCATCGACGGCGGAAAGATAATTCCAATAGAATTCCAAGTGAGAAAGTGAGAATCCAATATCAAGCAACTCCATTGCCAAAGCTCCAAAGTCTCCAAGCCAAGAAACTCGAACCACCATCCGCACTGAAGTGAAGCAACTCGATCCAAATGCGATTCCCAATATACAAAGATAGAATGCTATCGACTCAACACCTACTATTCAGCTATCTGAAAAACCCAACTTTAGACTGCCCGTGTGGAAAATTGTGGGCACCTAGAGTTTAGATAAAGAACAATAAGCTCCAGGTCAGTCATGGGACTGGTATGAGCAAACAAAAACACTTTATCTTTAAAATAAACAATAAAAGAATTTAAAAATTGAAATTCGCAATGCTTTTTGGAAAATGAAACTACATAAGGCCTCCTGCCGCACACACCATGCAAATGCAGAATTGGAGGAGATTTCTCCTTATGATAGTCAAAAATGCTGGATACACGAAAACCATTTGATATTATTATTAGTGCATAGTGGAAAACATTAAAAGTATAATATTAATCTTAGCCAGCATACAACATTTAGTCATATGCCTACTATATATACCATGTTCAATAGCAGGTTACCGCCACATTCCATAGCAGGTTATGCAACAAAATCCGTATAGGGCGCATATTGTTTCTTTGGATTTTCAACAAATAATCAGGCTAAGGAACTTCCTATTGCCACATGGGAACGCCTCTGGGGGGACGCCCCGAGAACTTACTGGCTCTCTGCCAACACAAGGTCGGTTTACCCCTTTGCCGGGAGTAACACCTAAAGGTATGCCATCCCCGATCATTTGCGATCTTTATTCAAGGATCCTCAACATCAACAACCACAAAGCAATGTATTTGCAGTAACCACATAGGTTAAATATCTAGGCTCCGTAACATGATACCACCCTTTTCCAGAAGGAATGGACATACCCAAGGGGCACGATCCCTAAAACCTTGCCGCATCTTTCCTGTTTCGACCATTTTCGGGAAGTAAGGTCCGACGAGGTCTCGTCGACAAAGCTACGCTTTTCACAAAGCCATGCTTTGATCAACAAATGATCAGCAACACTCAGCAGCACTTAGCATGCCACGCTACCAAATTAGGAATGTATCACTAGTAACCATCAACTACATAACCTCTGAGCTCGCACGTCTCAGAGAAGGGTGTTAAGCTAAGAGAATAAATCTCCGCCACCAAACAGAAATGTATTTGATAGAAACCAGCTTTACATCTCAAAGTGTAATGTCAGACATACAACCATACAAGTCTGTTTCGGGTTCGAACAGAACCGAAGGCACTTCACAAAGAAGCCCTTGCAAATCTGGATAATCCCTAATCACGTCCGGACTCCCAATCACAAAGGGTGATCCAATCTCTGTACCGGGGATCAGCCGGTGTAGAGACATTCGACGAGTTATCCTTTCATTTTCAAAAATATCCGGTCTTCACCACCGGTCTTCGAATGCTATCCATAACGCCGTATCATTATTCGAAATGGGTTATATGACATAAGGTCCTCTTTCGGCAAAACCGAATAATGAGCGCAATATTTTAAAATATATGGATATTGGGATTTCAGTTAAGTCACAACTTAAAGTCCAAAACAAATGGTTTAAATAAATTACCATTTCAAATCTTTTTGAACAAAAAGATTCACTTCACAAAGTTCACCTATTTTTCACAAAGATTCATTCATAGGTTTCAAAACAATTTCCACTTCAAATCGGATTAACTCATCCAATCTTTAAATCAAAGACTTAATTCATAGCTTCCAAAACAATTTCATTTCAAAACTTGAAATCCTTTCAATACAAATTGGAAATCCTTTTTTATATGAAAGCTATTGTTACTTGAAAAACAAAGGTTTTCATTTCGGAAAAATCCGATTTCATTTATGCAAGTTAAAGTCCTTGGGTTAAATTCAAATTCCCAAAACAATACTTTTGTTTAAAACCCATATAAACACATTTATAACTTGTATAACCTTTTTAAACCATAATTTCCAAACATGTAATTCAATTTCAAAACTTGAATTCAAATTCAAATCAACTTATTTAAATTTCAAAATTTTATCAAGTTATTCAAAATAACTTTTATCTTCAAACTCCTTTTCAAAAACTTTTCATGTTTAACCCAATTCTATTTCCAAAACCATTTAGATTCAAAATTCAATTTGAAAACCATTTCAAAAATCTATGACTTAACTAATTTCCTCGTGCAATCCATATTTGTGTGTGTAAGGTGTAGTCCAGGGGTTTTACACAATAGTGCACAACATCAATCATCACAGATTCAATCATATCAATATCGATAAGCGGTATAATCTATAATTCTTATCGTTCATTCACAGATTCACAGATAATATATAAATGTATCACAGATAAATAAATAAATAAATTATACACTGTTCAATTCAGAATAAAATATCATAGATCAACTAGGACAATCAATTCAATATATTTTACACAATGCAAACATTCATAAGCAATCCAAACATTCAATAATCATTTATAGGCAGGATTAATCAATTGTTTAATCTTTAGTTAATACAATTAAATTTTCATTTAAATTAATTACTTATGAATTAATTACTCAATCCTGATTTTAACTTAACTTAAACCAGGTTAATAAATTACTAATCCTGGTTAACTAACATTAATTAATTACAAACCATTTTAATTAATTTTTAATCATTTATTAACTAACCTTTAATAATAAATTAACTAACCCTAAATTATTAATTAATCAACCTTAATTAATAAATCAATTAACCCTTAATTAATTATTGCTTAATCACTTGATTAATCAACCTCTACATTAATTAATTATCCTTAATTACTTTTATTAAGTAATTATTTTTAAGTAATTAACCACCCTTAAATTACTTATTACAAATTAGTTAACCTTTAATTAAAGTAATCAACCTTCTTAAGGAATTACGTTAAGAAATTGACCTTTTAATTACCGTAAGTAATTAATCCCTTAAAGTCTTTTATCTTAAATAATTATTTTAATTATCTTTAAAAATCTTGTTAATGACTTATAGAAAATAAATCATCAATAGTACATTAATTAACTCAAGATTTTTAAGTAAATTAAATTAATAATTTGGAAACATTTTTAGTTTACTTATTTACTTACAAAATTACAAGAATCAAATTTATTTGAAATAAGTTTTAAAATAAGGTTATAAATGGATATAAAAACACTTTAAAAACTAAATTATTTTGGAATAATTCCTTTAAAACTTTACTAATCCCAAAATCAAAAGGATAATCAAGAAAGTGTTTAAATTTGTTTTAGTTCTAAATTTGGAAAAATTTGTTTAAAAATTGAAACTGTTTTACCCACAACCCAAAGCAACTTCAGGTCTTCAACCGAGTCAGGAAACCAATCCCTCGAATCCCCCTTCGAGTTATCTATTTTTTTCTGTTTTAAACTTTTTAAAATTTAATTGTTAAAAAAACTGTTGTCACACTCACGCGAACCCAACTGGAGCCCCGAGCCAACTACCCCTCTACCCAAGATACTCCCCGAGTCCACTTCTTCCTCCAATCATCAAAACCACCCAAGCACACAACTGCACGGTGCACGTGCATCGTCGCACGGCGACGCTCCGGCCACCATCGTAATCTTCGACACACCATAATCGGCCTTGCTGACCCACACAACCCTTCAGATGCCATCGATTCGTCGTAATTCAAATTCGAGTATCATGATCAAAAACGGGAACCCATCGACATCGACAAATCTCCCACTTCCCGATGATCCCAACACCATCATCCATGCCATCACATCCATAGATGCTCAGGACTTCCACGCATAATTTCCCCTAGGTCCGGCCTCGTCCGATTCACCATCGACGCCGTAATTTTCACAGAAAGACTCGCGATCAATATCGGGTATAAAACCCTATTTTGTTCTCGTTCAGCCACCACGTTACGAAATAAATTACCTATTTGTGTGATGATGTGAATTATCTATCTGTGTGAATATGGATAATATAGTTGAATTGTTTTAACTTTAAAACAACTTGGACCTAAAAGATGGCGTTTTGGATTTCGATGAGACCGGGATCGGATTTTCAGATTTGGATATCCGAAAACCACATCGATCCAAATTAATGATAGGTCGAGAATCTCAAGTGAAGATGAAGATTCAGAGTGCAAGGGTTATTGTCATTAACTTTGAAGGTGATTCCAAAATGAGTGTAACGAGATAATGCCTTCGGTTTCATTCGAACCCGGAATGAACTTGTATGGATTGAATGCTTTCAGAACATCGTCAGGTGGACGATGAGCATTCTAAGATAGATGTGTTCTATAAAGGTAATCGTAGCCTCAAGCTTCATCAACCGGGAATGGCTAAAATATGGGAGATGCAGCAAGACCAAGTGGGTAGCACCCAAGTAGGATGACGTTTACCCCTGTCTAGAGGTCCCTTTTTATTCAGCTACGTGTGCAGTTTGAATTGCGCACCAACTGCGGGGTTGTCTTGTTCGGGGATGGTTCCGGCTTTGTGTCGTAGGGGATTGGGAGTAATCCTCGGTATGGTGATCTAGGCCCCGTACTGTGACGGGCGGTACCCCAGTAGCCTTGCCATTGATGGAAACCCATTCTTCCTACGTGCCTTTACGGTTTTGTTTGTATACTTATGTATGCTGGAATTTAATAAATGTAACCATTTCGGCTATTTTATATTTTATTTGAAAAACCTAGACCCTATTATAATATCACTGGATATCCTATCAAATGTTTTGGTTAGCATAAGGTAGAAACTTACCCATGTTTATGTGTGGGAAGTCTAACGAGATACCTTTTGTTTTCAAAGGATTTTCAAAGTTAAGCAACTTTAACCTGTTACTCACACCAGACCCATGTCTGACCCGGAGTTTATTTTCTGTTTTCTTAAACTCTTGGGTACTCAAATTTTTACGGTAGCCAAGGGATTCAGGTTAGCTTTGATGAATTTCTGGAGGATATTTGGAGCAGGAGGCTTCAGCGTGTAGATATATCATGGTTCCGCTGTGTTAGTGTTTGTGTCTATATCTCTGTGTCGTATATTGTATTGTAATGGGTAGACAGGTGTTATAACTGTCTAGCTTGTAATGTATTAGCTGTATAACTCTAATGTATATGATATTGTGCAATGCTTATGTGATTAATATAATTTATTCATTCCGCTGTTGAGATTCTGATGTTGTTTCTTTCTTTTTTCTCTATCTTTTCTTTTTTCTATCCCTTTCTTTCTTATTAATGATGCGTCATTCCATGGAATGAAGGGCGGGTCATTACAGTGAGAGGATAGGTGATTAATTCTCAAGTAATTAATCCAATTTATGGTGATTAAATTAATTATAATAACGGTTAATGATTCCTGTTTGCGGATGATTGTTTAGGTAGAATGTCTTGATTGATTGATATTTATGGTTTGAATAATCTATGATTTTCTATGCTATGATATTTGTTATAGTTGTGATAAATGTGTGACATTTATCTGAAAATGATGCTCTGTGAATTCAATTTTTAAATTGAATTAAATTATTCAAACTTAAATCACTTGGACATTAAGATGGCGTTTTGGATTTCGATGAGACCGGGATCAGATTTCCAAATTTGGAATTCCGAAAACCATATCGATCCAAATTAAACGTTAGGGCGTGAATCTCAAGTGAAAAATGAAGACTCGAGGTGTAAGGACTATTCGTCGTTAAAACTCTGAGGGTGATTCCAATACGAGTTTAACGGGGTAGTACTTTCAGATTTGAGATGAAGATTCAGAGTGCAAGGGCTATTGTCGTTAACTTTGAGGGTGATTCCAAAATGAGTGTAGCGAGGTAGTGCCTCCGGTTTTGTTCGAACCCGGAATGAACTTTTATGGATTGAATGCTTTCAGAACATCGCCAGGTGGACTATGAGCATTCTAAGATAGATATGTTCTATAAAGGTAATCATAGCCTCATCAACCGAGAATGGCTAAAACAGGGGAGGTGGAGCAAGGCTAGGTGGATCGGCCCAAGTAGGACGAGATTTTCCCCTATCTAGAGGTCCCTTTTTATTCAGCTATGTGGGTAGTTGGTCATGAACAACTGCGGGGTTGTCTTGTTCGGGACTATCCAGTAAGGGATAGTTCCGGCCTTGTGTTGCAAGGGATTGGGAGTAATCCTCGGTACGGTGATCTAGGTCACGTATTGTGATGGACGGTACCCCAGTAGCCCTACCATTGATGGAAACCCATTCTTCCTACGTGACTTTACGGTTTTGATTGCATACCTATGTATGTTGGAATTTAATAAATGTAACAACTTCAGCTATTTCTTATTTACTTGAAAACCCTAGACGCTATCATAAATAACTGGATTTCCTATCAAATGTTTTGGTTAGCGTAAGGTGATAACTTCACCATGTTTATGTGTGGGGAGTTTTACGTGATACCTTTTCTTTTCAAAGGATTTTCAAAGTTAAACAACTTTAACCCGTTTACTTACACCAGACCCATGCCTGACCCGAAGTTTATTTTCTGTTTTATTAAACTCTCGGGTACTCAAATTTTTACGAGTAGCCAAGGGATTCAGGTTAGCTTTGACGAATTCTGAAGGAGATATGGAGCAGGACGCTTCGGCATGTAGATATATAGTGGTTCTGCTGTGTTAGTGTTGTATCTATATCTTTATGATGTACCTGAGTTGTAATAACTAGACAGATGTTTATAACTGTCTAGTCTATGTTGTTAGAGCGGTATAACTCTGATGTATATGATACTATGTAACATCTTATGTGATATAATATAATTTGTTCGTTCCGCTGTGAGATTCTGATGTTGTTTTGTTCTTTCTTTTCTATCTTTTCTCTTTTCTATCCCTTTCTTTCTTCTTAATGATGCTCTTTCTCTGGAATGAAAGGCGGGTCGTTACAGTCCACTGTAACGACCCGACTATGTCTCCACAGAAAGACGAATCATTATTAAGAAAGAAATGGATAGAAAAGAGAAAAGATAGAGAAGAAAGAACTAAACAACATCAAAATCTCAACAGCGGAAAGAATAAATTATATTAATCACACAAGTATTACATAGTATACAACATTTATCAGAGATTACACGGCTTATACATCACATACTAGACAGTTATAAACACCTGTCTAGACATTACAACACAAATACAACACAGAGATACCAACACAGTGGAACACTATATATCTACAATCGCTGAAGCCTCATGCTCCATATCTCCTCCAGAATTCGTCAAAGCTAACCTGAATCTCTTGGCCACTCGTAAAAATTTGGGTACCCAAGAGTTTATGAAAAACAGAAGATAAACTCCAGGTCAGACATGATTCTAGTGTGAGTAACATGTTAAAGTTGCTTAACTTTGAAAACCTTTGAAAAGAAAAGGTATCAAGTAAGACTCCCACACATAAACATGGGTAAGTTTTTACCTTACGCTAACCAAAACATTTGATAGGAAATCCAGTGACATTATAGTAGGGTCTAGAGTTTTCAAGTAAATAAGAAATAGCCAAAAAAATTACATTCATTAAATTCCAGCATACTAGCCACAAAGTGGGTAATGCAATCAAAACCGTAAGGGCATGTAGGAAGAATGGGTTTCCATCAATTGCAGGGCTACTAGGGTACCGCCCGTCACAGTATGTGGCCTAGATCACCGTATCGAGGATTACTCGCAATCCCCTGCAACACAAGGCCGGAACCATTCCTTACTGGATAGTCTCGAACAAGACAACCCCACAGTTGTTTGCAACCAACTGCCCGCACAGCCGAATAAAAAAGGACTTCTAGACAAGGGAAAATCTTGTCATACTTGAGCGCGACTCACTTAGCCTTGCTGCATCTCCCATGTTTTAGCCATTTCTGGTTGATGAGTCTTGAGGCTATGACTACCTTTATAGAACACATCTATCTTAGAATGGTCACCGTCTACCTGACGATGTTCTGAAAGTATTCAATCCATACAAGTTCGTTCTGGGTTTGAACGAAACCGAAGGCATTATCTCGTTACACTCATTTCGGAATCACCCTCAGAGTTAACGACAATATCCCTTGCACTCTGAATCTTCATCTTCACTTGAGATTTACGACCTATCATTAATTTTGGGTCGATGTGGTTTTCGAATATCCAAATCTACAAACCCGATCCCGGTCTCATCGAAAGCCAAAACGCCATCTTTTAAGTCCAAGTTGTTTTAATTAAAACAATTCAATTCTATTATCTATATTCACACAGATAGATAACTCACAATCTCACAGACATATACATCATATCATCACCATTCAACCAAAGCATCCATATCACAGATAAGCATATATCCCATATCAGAGATATTAAACCATTCAAGGAAATCAATAACATTCAACCATCCATAAGCAAAGATCTATTAATCACAACATCTATAATTAATTTAAAATGAATTAAATTAATTACCTCATCTCTAATTAATTTAAAATAAATTAAATTAATTACTTTTATCATTATAAATCTTGCTTACTTAACCATTAATTGATTACAAATCAATTAATTTATCATCCTCTAAGTATTCATCTTAATTAATCACCCTTGATTAATCATTCTCTAATTACAATAAGTAATTAGCCTTTAATTGAATACGCAGATTAATTATCCTTAACCATTTACAGTAATTAAATTTTTATTACTTCATTAATTAATTAATTATAATTAATTACATTAATCCTTAATTAATTACAATTAATTAATTACTTTATACTCACTTATTATTGATTAATTACACTTAGTTAATCAACCCTTAATTACTTCATTAATTATACTAATTAATTACCCCTTAATTACTTCTTTAATTAATTATTAACCATATTCAATAACTAATTTCTAATTAATCTTTATTCATTAATCGATCTTGATTAATCACATTCAGTAATTAATTGCCTTTAATTAATTACATCACTTAATTATCTTCGAATAACTTAATTAATAAATTCTTGAATTAATTACACTAAGTAATTAATTATTAATTAATTTCACTAAGTAATTATCATTCTTATTAATTACACAGTAATTAAACCCAAACTACTTTCAATCTTCAATTAATTACATCTAGTAATTACCCACTTATTACTTCACTAAGTAATTATACTTTATAAATCGCACTAAGTAATTATACTTAATCCATCATCCAATGATTATTTAAATTAATTAAACTAATTAATTAACTTAAACTAATCACATTAATTTAATTAATTACACTGGGTAATTAATCCCTTTAATTACTTTGATTAAGTAATTATACTTAAACAATTCCACAAATGATTATCCTTAATTAATTAATATATAATTATTAAAATTAATCACATTAATTAATTATCTAATAATCCCTAGTTAATGATCTTCATTAACTATTAACAATTCTTTAATTACTTTCCTAAGTAATTAAACATTAATTAACCATTATTAATTATAAATTATTTAATTCCTAATAACCAATTAATTAATTTCTAATTATAAATTAATCCAAATCATTAATTAATTAATTAAATTAATTACTCCTTAATTACCTTATTAACTTAATTAATCATTAAAACCTCAATTATCGTTAAGATAAATCATTTTCTTTACTAATGACTCAATTATCATTAACATGTGTATTTAAACAATTTATACTTTTAAATCTACTTTTAAATTCCATTTTAACTAAGATTTAGAATGATTTAACTTATCAAAATTTAAAACAATTTATAAACCTCTTAAACAAAAGTAAAGAAACATTTATCACTTATAAAAGAAACTTATATAAGAAAGGTTTGAACTAATTTACTTAATTTTATTTTAAAATCAAGCTTTAAAAATAAATTAATCATTTAATTTGCATATTTAAATTAAACAAATTTATATAACTTCCCATTCAATATTAAAGAAAACTTTTATAAAAGAATTTTATTTAGATAAAGCTTTAAACATTTATTGAAAAACAAATTCATTTTTAAATATACTTTAAATCTTAAACTTGTTTAAACATTTGATTTTATAAAACTTTATTCATTTCCAAACCAAGATACCAAATTTAAGTTGAAACCAAACTTAAAATCTTGATTTAAAACTTTGTTTAAATTCGGCTTCCAATTTTTAAATTCATTTTAAAATTTATAACACTAACAGGTATTAAAACGTGTAACCAAACAATGACCCGAGCCAACATTCAAATTCCCAAGCCAAAACCCTCAAATCTTCGAGCAACACACACGTATGACCCGAGAAACTCGAGTACCACTCCGCTTCAATTCCAGACTTCGCTATGAACAAAAGTGCACCCTGCACTTAAAAATATTTTTACTACTTGAATCTTGATTATACAAGTATGTTTTGTTTTAATCTTAAAACCTAAAAAGAATCAGAGGAAGATTGTTTAGTGATTTTTTCTTTTTGTCTAGGGTTTTCAAATGTGGAAATTAGCCACAAGGGCCTCTTTAGCAAGTGCAATTAGTTTCTAGGACATACAACTGAAATAATTACTTTTAATGATAAAACACAAAATAATTAGTTTTTTTGGTTTAAAAACTTATGAAATTATGTCCTTGAAAGTAATTGGACTGTTGACTTTGTCCTTAAAAGTAATTATTCTGATGACTTTGGTCTTGAAATTAATTTATGTGGATGTGTGTCCTAGAAACTAATTGGACTGCAAAGTTTGTCCTTCTAGTGAAATGCCCCTTTTCAAATACTGTTAATATGTACCTATAGTGCAAACAGTGTCACATACATGCATATACATACATATTCATATTCAATATTAATCAAACTTAACCATATATGTATTTAGTTTAAGGAGTTTGCTCACCAAGAATGAAGACAGAGGACATGAAATACTTTGAAACCTGGAATTTGGAAACAGAGGCCTGGTTTTGTGTTGTTGAGATGATTTGGACTTTAATTGTTGAATTTGATCTTTGCATTTGTTTTAAAGCTGATCTGAGCTTTGAATCATTGCTTGATATTTGATTGAGTTGCTTATATATTGAGTTGAAACTGATTTAAATGACTCAGGTTGAACTTGATTCATGAATTGCTTTTGTTCTCTGATTTATTGTGTTGCTTCTTGGTTTTGATTTCTAGGCTTGATCAGGTTGAAGTTGCTTCAGGCTTTAAGATCTGAGTCTGATCATGTTGAGCTTGAAATCTTTGCTTCAGGTTTAAACTTTGTTTTGATTTTGACCTGTTGTTTTTTTTCAGGTTTGAAAAAAATAGAGGAGGTAGTTTTCAAATAGCTGGTTACTATCTCAAATTCATAAAGTTTTTTTTAGCTAATTCAAAATTAAAAGATAAATGCCACTTGTTCTTCTTTACACTTGTTAATGCATGAATTAAAAATTCTACAAATGTCATTTTGTGATAAAATTATGTTTATACCTTCTCTCTAATTTATTTATATGTTATTTAAATTTTATGTTTAACTCCTTGCTTAATTTAATTTATAAATTTTATTTCAAACCCTTATGTTAATAAATTTGCACTTTTGTATTTATGTTAACTATTTTCCTATTTTTATACTTATATCAATTTTAAAGAAAAATGATTTTTAAAACTATCTATATTTTAATAAATAAACACACATGCTATAAATATAGAATTTAACTTAATTAGCTTTTGAAAATTATTTACATCAAATTCAAATTAAAACTTTTCAAAATATATATACGCATGTGTATATAATAATTCCAAGATAAATTTTTATTAGTTTTAAAACATAGAGTATTCAAATTCAAATTATTTATTTTAGAATCTCAAATTTTTTTAACATCCAATTTATTTACAAAATTTACATTTTGAATTTTCCAAAATCAAATTTTTATTTACAATTTAACTTTTAATCTATATATATTCATAAATATATTTGTTCAAAATTTTTAAATTAATCCACACTCAAATTTATAATTAATATATTATTCAAAATATTTATTTCTTAATTTCCAATTAGAAATTCTACTTAAAATCATATATATATATATATATATATATATATATATATTAATAAACAAATAAATATCTATTTAATTTGGAAAATACAAATTAATTCACAATTAAATTTTAAAAATTAAGTTAATTACAAATTTAAATTTGTTTTAAAAACATGAATGTTACAGGTCGCAATGTAAAAGAATATGGATAGTGATACATCGCAGTGATTGTAACACCATTACAGTATTGATATGCTTTGATTTATTTTGATAGCTACATTTTATCTATTTTATCATTCTCCTGATCATCGCATTTTTCCACTTGGTTTTATATACAACCATTCAAAGTTAGAATTTATTCCACTTGGTTTTATTAATGACCATTCAAAGTTAGAATTTATTTCAGGAACTTGTTTGTTCAAGTCATGTCTCCCTATTATTTGAAGTGCGTTATTCAGGTGATGGGAAATGAGATGATACTATATTTACTTTATAACCATTTTCAAGTTTCATATTCTCTATTTAACATAGACAGGTCAAAGATAACAAACAATATAGCTCTTGAGTGTCACTTTTTAAAATCTCTTGCATCAGCGAAATGATGTGAAGGATAAATATTAGGCCCATATTAGTTTGTTGTTTGGGTAATATGGCCTTTTTTTTACGTTAAAGTGGAGAGTTGAATGCACCTATTCTTGGAACTCGATGGTTGCAGATTTAGATCGTTAAAGAATGGTCCCCTGTTGAATTTATGTGAGCTCAGCACATTAAGTAAATCTTCACTGGTAATACACACACCTCTAATGGAATTGTTTATGCACATGGTTACCTATTCAAATGCAAGGATATGCCTTTTGTAGGACATGTAACTTGATAGTCATATTTCAATTGGTGAGGTTGGTTACCATGTTGGTGCAACTGCATAGTTTTGTTGAATATGCGCTTATATGATTTTGTTTGATGATAATAAACATATATATTCATTTAAATGTATTTGGTAATGTACTATTTTGTTCTTCATAGATTAAATAAATATTTGTTGAATAAAATAAATTACACAGAATTTGAATTCAAGCAAATATTTTATTCAAACAAATATTTATTACAATTTTGAATAGTACAAATTCAAGCTCTCACTATACATATACAATTTTGATTGTAGTTACATCACAATTCAATTTACATAAATGCCTCACTACGTATCACTCACACTCGTAGTTTATCTTCAATTTCATTCCAGTTATAATCCAGCATTTGAGAAATCTGCAAAAAATATTCACTAACGCAGTAAAATTGAAAAAGAAATATTTTTGCAATATAAAATGAAATATGATTTTTGTAAATATGATTTGCCTCGGTTATTTGTGTTGTTCGTCATCATTCACATTTGAATTCATTATACACGAACAATGTGACATGCACAGTGTATCATTATACATGCCACAAGGCCGTGCACATCGATATACACTTGATAATGCTACAGGGACAGGTGAGCACAAGGTCAAACCCAAATATACAGACAGGTTCAACTCAGGTGCAATATAATCAAAATCTCGTCAGCAGCACAAGGTCAAACCCGAGTTTTAAAAACTGGGTTCAACACAAGGTCAATGCACAGACTGAAGAGTCAAGAAGGCACCAAACAATCAAACTGATACATGCAACTTGATCATCAAGATTCAATGCACAAGACAACAAGTTTAGCTACTCAATGCAACACAGTGGAAAAGCCACAAATGGACATACACCAGACATATACATGGATGATCAGTACGACCAAGTATGAAGTACTCAAACTAGCCAGTGAAAGTGGAAACAATCACATACAATATCAAGTGCAAGTGCAAACTCAAGTATGTGCAACTATGAAAATTAGAGTGAGCTAGTGCAATTTGTACAAGATTGCCACCAACACAACAACTACATGAAGCAAACAACATGAATGTCACAAGCATGAACACAGGAAAACATGCATGCAACATGGACTGCAACAAGCATGAATCAAGTTCAGTGTGGCAATGCACCAACCAGAGACTCAGTGCAACAGTTCAACATGACCAAAAGACCAGTGATGCAAGCAATGACCAGGTCCAGTTACAACAGAGAATCAAGACTAAGGCGACAATGTGCACAGGTCAGAGACAATACAGCATGTACAAGGATCAATGAAGAGAGGTGAACAACAAGTGAAAAAAAACAGCATTGTGCAACTCGAGCTTCAGAAAGATCAGAGACAAAAAAATGCCCAACTCAATATCACAATATAATGCAATCATCATGAAGCACTTGCAACAGAAAGTCAATGAAAATGGAACTAATTTGAAACCACAAGAGACTGCAACAGCAAATACATCATGAAAGATCACCAAGTACAACAATGCACAAGTGACACCACTGAACCATCAAAGATATGCACAGGCAGTCCAGATAAACAAGCCAGAGTGCAACAGGTTATACTACAGGGATGAATACAACATGAAGCTACAACTCAAATGAAACAGATCAAGTGACATGATGAAGCAGTGCAAATGAGCAAGTGCAACAAAGAATAGCAACATGCAAATAAAACCAACAAAATACACAAACAAGACCAGAACAATCATGCCAAAAGTATGGTTACAGCATCAAGGCGGTCAAGGCTAAAATCAAACAAGGCCAGAAACGAAGCTCACAGGGATGAAAATAGTGATGGCTGAAGTAATGCAGAGTCGTGGATTGGTATACACGAAAACAAGTATGTATGAAAATGGAAATTGCCGAAAATAGGAAAGTCAAACAAATCAAAACAGGAAAGTCTCTGCCGTATGACTCAAGGTAAATCAAACGCTTCAAAAACAAAGCCGTGCACATCAAGTCACAGAAAGCAAGAATTAGGAAAGTGATGAAGTCACGTAAATGAATACGAACAAATTCAAGGGTCTCAAATTCATATAAATACATCACCCAAGTTCATCATCATCGGCAGTGTGCAAAAAGAACAATCAAATTCAAGCAATCAATTCAGAAAGCAACAAATAACATACCAGAATTTGCAAATCAGATTCGATCGTTTCGAAGCAACCAAGCCCTAATTTCACAAAATGATCAACAGAGTAGCAGCTGCGAACGAGCGCAAGTAAAGCAACCAGAGAATCGATCATCAGAGAAGCAAAGTGCAACAAATTCGATCGGCATCATCAAAGACCACCGAAGCCCTAATTCAGATTGAACAAAGAAAGCAAGGCCACCATTCTTCACAAAAGAAAAAAAAAGGGGATCGGGTTAAATAATAAAAGGGGCCGGCTTTATATTATTAAGAGCCTTTTAATTTTTTAATTAGGGTTTCTTTGTTTAAGGGAAAAAAATTAGTACTCAAGTTTTTATTTATTTTTTGCTCTTAGTTTTATTTTTGAAGTCTGTTTTTTCTTTTCAAGTCAAAGTCTTGGTAAATCACCACCTAGGTTTTAGGTAGTGTCAGATTGTCTAGTTAGAATTAGTTCAGTGAGCAGGGTGTGCGAGTTTGCAAAACTCTATAGGCAGTAGCAGGGTGTGCGAGGAGTGTTTGTAAGCGGGAGACTGTTTAATTCTAATAGAAATCTGGGAATGCAGCAGTAGGTAGGGGTTGCCAAAGCTGGCTAAATTTTGTGTGTGATTTACTTTTCAGCATATTTATTTCTCTGCAGTTTGTTTTTGCGTTTAACTCGAGAAAATTTGCTATAACCCTATTCACCCCCCCTCTAGGGTTAATCTAGATCCTACAAGTGGTATCAGAGCACAATATTTTTCTTTAACTCTAGAGTCATGAATCTACCAAATAATGCTTTTTCTAAGGGGCAGTCTATTGCTAGGCCACCCATGTTTAATGAGAATGATTATGCTTATTGGAAAGTTAGGATGGGTATTTATCTTAGTTCTGTTGATTATGATGTTTGGGACATTATTGAAACTGGCTATAAATCTCCCACTATAACTATTGGTGATACTGAGATTCCTAAACCTAAGGATAGGTGGGATGCTAACGATAAGAAATTAAAAACTACAAATGCTAAAGCCATGAATGCTTTGATCTGTGCTCTTGATAAGACTGAATTTAATAGAATTTCTCATTGTAAAACTGCACAGGAAATTTGGCATACCTTAGAGGTGACACATGAAGGAACTTCTCAAGTCAAGGAGTCTCGTCTAGCCCTATTCAGCAATGAGTACGAGAACTTTGTGATGGACAAAGGCGAGAGCATAAAGGACATGTTTGGACGCTTTTCAACTTTGGTGTACAATGCTAGAGCGCTTAGGAAGGTATTCACTGAGGCAGAGCTTTTGAGGAAGGTGCTACGAGTCTTATCGATGAGCTTTGAGGCAAAAGTCACGGCAATACAAGAATCGAAAGATCTGAGTAAACTAAGCATGGAGGAGTTGATCGGCAACTTGATGACATATGAGCTTGAGCTAAAAGCAAAGGAGGAACGCCACAACTCCGAATCAAAGAAGAAGACGATTGCCTTAAAGAGCAAAGAAGAGAGCGATGAAGAAGATCCAATTGAAGAGCTTGCAATGGCTGTCAATAATCTTAGAAAATTGTCAAGATTCAGGCCACGCAAGAAGAAAACAAATGGTAATAGGTCAAGAGATTCTAACAATTCCGATAATGAATTGATGTGCTTTAACTGCAACAAGCCTGGCCACTTCAAACAAGAATGCCCACCTCTCAAAAACAGCAGAGGAAAAAAAAGAAGAAGAAGAAGGCCTTTGCAGCGACTGGGGATGATAGTAGCTCAGAGGAGGCTAAATTGTGTCTTACGGCAAAATCAGATTCAGAAGCAAGCTCAGAGGAATCTAGTGAGGGAGGTGACTATTCTTATAAAGAACTTGTTTTTATGTGTCTTGATCTTACTAAAGAAGTTGATACTCTTGAATCTAAAATTGAAAAACTGAAATCTGATAGGAGAAAACTTGCTCGTGAAAATTTTAGGTTAGAAACTGAACATGAAAATATTCAAAACCTAAACTGTAAAAAATGTAAAATTTTAGATTCAGAATTATCAAGACTTAAGAATAGCTTTGAGAATCTTGAAAAAGAAAACTTGAGTCTTAAGGAACCATTGACACTAGGAAAAAGGATTTTATAAATAGATGCACCTCACTTGTAACTGAAAACACAACACTAAAAGCCAAAGTCCAAAATCTTGAGAAATCTCTGAATAACTTTTCAAGAGGAGAAAAATCATTCAACATGTTATTGGGAAATCAAATTTTTGCTAACAACAGAAAAGGACTAGGCTTTGGGAAAACACAAGTTGGTGATAATGCAAAAAGTAAGAGTGTCATTGCTAGATGTGAAATAATTGGACATCGTGTTGAAAATTGTAGTCATGGAACAAGAACACAAAATTTATACAAGTTTGGGTTCCTAAGAATTCTACAAACAAATTTCATGTCTGTTGGAACAAGAATAAAAAGACTAAACAAGCTTGGGTTCCAAAGGGATTGTTTATTCACAATGCTTCTGCCACTAACAATCATGGACCTATAAAAACAAATAGGTCACAAAAATCTTTCATCGCGTAGGTATAGTGGCAGGCTAAGGAACAACAACAGTGTTCTCTGGATTTTGGCTGTTCCAGAAACACAACGGGCAACAAAGCAAAGTTCCTTAGCCTAGTACAAAGGTGACAGAATCACAATGAGCAACCATGAAAATTATCGTAAAGGTAAAAAAGGTGAAGGTATATTTATTTGATCGATATATTAAGTGTGATAATCTGCACTGTATTCTGAATGAAATCAGCCAATATTGAGATGTTGTAAAGAGATGATTTTCTGATTCTGTCTTGTTCAACATAGTTGGCCAATTGTATTTATGCCAAAAACATTATTCTTTGAATTACTTCATACATATTTGTTTGGATTAAACATTGTGTTTTGTTGGATGATAATGCATTTGGTTATAATTCGACTAACTTTATATTCACAGTTTTTGATTATTTACACGGCTTCAATCCAAATTCAAGAGAATGCCATTTAAAATGCTGTTTGAGTTTTTATGCACACTTCATGGTCTGGTTTATCAAATTTAATTAGTGATATTTTGGAGTGAAATAGAAATTCAGATGCAGATCATACTGGTAATCTAGTTGACAGAAAACTTACTAGTTGAACGTGATTTATGGTGAGACATTTAGTAACTGCATCGTTTTTCAAAGAAAATATCTGCATACTTTTCATTAAAAATAATTTTCAATTAGCAGAAATTTTTCTCATATAACCCCTTCCAGAAAATCATTGTTGACCATATTTTCAGATTAGTCATTTTTATTTGATTTTAAATGACAAATTTTGACTAATCCGACTCCCTAATAATTATCAAAAAGATAAATAGTAATTGAAAAGGTGATAAGTGTTGATATTTAACATACATTACTCAAGAGAGTATATTTGGAAAATTTCTGTAGGAATTCAAACAAGAGTTATAAAACTTTTTGTTGGGTAAAGATTCCATGACCATTTCTATATCTATCATATTTCTATCGACCATTGTTTATCAAAACTTAAATATAGTTTGTCGATATGTGGTACTATAATCAGGGATCATTTGTTTTTCATTTCATATTTTTTTGAAAATAAATAAATATCCAAAGTATTCACTCTCATTTAAAAGTGCTCACGGTTATGCATGGGTGAAGTACTTGGATTTTTGATTATGTGCTTCCATGCTCATTTAAAAGTCCTTACGGTTATGCATGTATGGAACACATATCAAAATTAATTGATTAAATAGACAAGCTGATTCTAATCCCATTTAAAAGTCCTTATGGTCATGCGTGGTTAGAAGATACTTGATTTCATTTAAAAAAAAATTAAATTGGAATACTACTAATCTCATTTAAAAGTCCTAACGGTTATGCACGATTAGTAGATATTCAAATTCCTAATATAAATGCACCACAAGTTGATACAATTGTATGATTTTATATTAGAACATCATTTCCATTCTTTCTAAAAGTGGAATATGCGCCTAACAAGGGTAGTTATGATTTTTGTTTGATTTTTATTGAAGTTTAATATTTATATTCAATTTGAGTTTAATGTTGGATTAATATTGATCACTTTATCTCTATTTTCTCTAACACTATTATTCTTTTGCTGATAACAGAAGGGGGGGAGAAAAGTTAAGATTTTTGTCAAATAAGAATCAAGCAAAGGTCAAATAATTTTCCATTCGCATCTAGGCTTATTTATATATTTCTATTTGTATGCATATATGTAGGGGGAGCATCGTGTAGAGAGGAAGCATTTAAATAGGGGGAGCAATTAAAGTATATCATTGACCAAATACATTTAACACAGTCAAAATCTTAAATATATGTTTGTTAACATCAAAAGGGAAAGATTGTTGAATATGCGTTTATATGATTTTGTTTGATGATAATAAACATTTATATATTCATTTAAATGTATTTGGTAATGTAATATTTTGTTTTTCATAGATTAAATAAATATTTGTTGAATAAAATAAATTACACAGAATTTGAATTCAAACAAATATTTTATTCAAACAAATATTTATTACAATTTTGAATAGTACAAATTCAAGATCTCACTATACATATACAATTTTGATTGTAATTACATCACAATTCAATTTACATAAATGACTCACTACATATCACTCACTCTCGTAGTTTATCTTCAATTTCATTCCAGTTATAATCCAGCATCTGAGAAATCTGCAAAAATATTCACTAACGCCGTAAAATTGAAAAAGAAATATTGTTGCAATATAAAATGAAATATGATTTTTGTAAATATGATTTGCCTCAGTTATTTGGGTTGTTCGTCATCATTCACATTTGAATTCATCATACACGAACAATGTGACATGCACAGTGTATCACTATACATGCCACAAGGCCGTGCACATCGATATATACTTGATAATGCTACAGGGACAGGTGAGCACAAGGTCAAACCCAAATATATAGACAGGTTCAACTCAGGTGCAATATAATCAAAATCTCGTCAGCAGCACAAGGTCAAACCTGAGTTTTAAAAACTGGGTTCAACACAAGGTCAATGCACAGACTGAAGAGTCAAGAAGGCACCAAACAATCGAACTGATACATGTAACTTGATCATCAAGATTCAGTGCACAAGACAACAAGTTCAGCTACTCAATGCAACACAGTGGAAAAGCCACAAATGGACATACACCAGACATATACATGGATGATCAGTACGACCAAGTATGAAGTACTCAAACTAGCTAGTGAAAGTGGAAACAATCACATACAATATCAAGTGCAAGTGCAAACTCAAATAAGTATGTGCAACTGTGAAAATTGGAGTGAGCTTGTGCAATTTGTACAAGATTGCCACCAACACAACAGCTACATGAAGCAAACAACATGAATGTCACAAGCATGAACACAGGAAAACATGCATGCAACATGGACTGCAACAAACAAATGAATGCAACAAGCATGAATCAAGTTCAGTGTGGCAATGCACCAACCAGAGACTCAGTGCAACAGTTCAACATGACCAAAAGACCAGTGATGCAAGCAATGACCAGGTCCAGTTACAACAGAGAATCAAGACTAAGGCGACAATGTGCACAGGTCAGAGACAATACAGCATGTACAAGGATCAATGAAGAGAGGTGAACAACAAGTGAAAAAAAACAGCAGTGTGCAACTCGAGCTTCAGAAAGATCAGAGACAAAAAAAATGCCCAACTCAATATCACAATATAATGCAATCATTATGAAGCACTTGCAATAGAAAGTCAATGAAAATGGAACTAATTTGAAACCACAAGAGACTGCAACAGCAAATACATCATGAAAGATCACCAAGTACAACAATGCACAAGTGACACCACTGAACCATCAAAGATATGCACAGGCAGTCCAGATAAACAAGCCAGAGTGCAACAGGTTATACTACAGGGATGAATACAACATGAATCTACAACTCAAATGAAACAGATCAATTGACATGATGAAGCAGTGCAAATGAGCAAGCGCAACAGAGAATAGCAACATGCAAATAAAACCAACAAAATACACAAACAAGACCAGAACAATCATGCCAAAAGTATGGTTACAGCATCAAGGCGGTCAAGGCTAAAATCAAACAAGGCAAGAGACGAAGCTCACAGGGATGAAAACAGTGATGGCCGAAGTAATGCAGAGTCGTGGATTGGTATACACGAAAAAAAGTATGTATGAAAATGGAAATTGCCAAAAATAGGAAAGTCAAACAAATCAAAACAGGAAAGTCTCTGCCGTATGACTCAAGGTAAACCAAACGCTTCAAAAACAAAGCCATGCACATCAAGTCACAGAAAGCAAGAATTAGGAAAGTGATGAAGTCACGTAAATGAATACGAACAAATTCAAGGGTCTCAAATTCATATAAATACATCACCCAAGTTCATCATCATCGGTAGTGTGCAAAAAGAACAATCAAATTCAAGCAATCAATTCAGAAAGCAACAAATAACATACCAGAATTTGCAAATCAGATTCGATCGTTTCGAAGCAACCAAGCCCTAATTTCACAAAACGATCAACAGAGGAGCAGCTGCGAACAAGCGCAAGTAAAGCAACCAGAGAATCGATCATCAGAGAAGCAAAGAGCAACAAATTCGATCGGCTTCATGAAAGACCACCGAAGCCCTAATTCAGATTGAACAAAAAAAGCAACGGCCACCATTCTTCACAAAAGAAAAAAAAGGGGATCGAGTTAAATAATAAAAGGGGCCGGCTTTATATTTTTAAGAGCCTTTTAATTTTTTAATTAGGGTTTCTTTGTTTAAGGGCAAAAACTAGTACTCAAGTTTTTATTTATTTTTTGCTCTTAGTTTTATTTTTTAAGTCTGTTTTTTCTTTTCGAGTCAAAGTCTTGGTAAATCACCCCCTAGATTTTAGGTAGTGTCAGATTGTCTAGTTAGAATTAGTTCAGTGAGTAGGGTGTGCGAGTTTGCAAAACTCTATAGGCGGTAGAAGGGTGTGCGAGTCTGTTAGAGTGTTTATAAGCGGGAGACTGTTTAATTCTAATAGAAATCTGGTAATGCAGCAGTAGGCAGGGGTTGCCGAAGCTGGGTAAATTTTGTGTGTGATTTACTTTTCAGCATATTTATTTCTCTACAGTTTGTTTTTGCGTTTAACTCGAGAAAATTTGCTATAACCCTATTCACCCCCCCTCTAGGGTTAATCTAGATCCTACAAGTTTCTCGTTATAGAAAGGAATTTAGTTTTCTATTATTTTCTCCACTTCCATCTTTTTGCATGAGTATTTCTAAACCTGGCAGATAATGTTATTAAGTCAGTTTGTAATGTGAGTTGTGTACGACCAGGTCACAATGAATATCGTTGGTTTATGTAGTGTACCTTTTGGGAGCTTGTTCTGTCCTTTAAATGCTGAAGCAATATTTTTTCATTTTGACATCATTATAGTGCAGCGGTTAGTCCGTGGTACTTGCAATTAAATCGATGTTATAAAATTGCTAAAGGGATAGTCATGTTACTTGTTTGGGTAATATTATGCCCATATTAGTCATGTTACTTATTGTTGTGTTGTACACATGAAGACATAACTGGAAGAGAAAATTAGATCCCTTGAAACTCCAAAATAGATCGCACCGGTATGATATTGTCATTGACCTGCATGTGACATGATTGTGGCAGTAAAATTGCACAGTCATGTTTTTTTTTTTTTTTTGAAAGATGGTAAAGGGCCAGGCCCAAAATACAAAAACGGGTAAAGACCCGAGTCCCTTATTACAAAACCCTATTTCTATTAGGGTTGCCGACACAATATCACAATATACAAAACAAAACAATGGCGGTGAGGTTATCTCAAATGCGAGACTTCAGATCTCGTTCACCTGCCTTTTTTTGCTTCTTTCTCCCTGTTCCCAATAAGAAAGACGCTGATTAAATTTGCTTCTCATACTTCTGTCGGCTTTGATTGTGCTGGTGTAGCTTTTCGAAACTAAGTTATGATTCATTAAAGCTAGATTTACAGATCTGATGTCATCGCGACTCAAATCTGCAGATCTGTAGCACTTTCGTAAGTTTTAGGCTGACTGTTGGTCTGAAGCTCGTTAGCACCTTGATCAGATTGCTGATGAATGCTCAAATCAGTTTGGTAGGCCTTCGGATTGTGGAGATAATGTTCGATGTACTTACTGCCAGCCTCTTTACTCTAAAAATCCACAAGGAAACCAAATCTGGTTTGGTCTTTAATTTTTTTCTTAGACTTATGAAGAATAACTCTGCTGTCACTTTCTATAATAAGCCATCTTTGCTCTTTAGAAAGTTTCGACTTGTTATGAGTACGATTATTTCTCTCTTTCCATATATGATAAATAGCTGTAGTCAACAATACATGCGCAAGATCTTTTTCCATTGATTTACTTTTGATTTGGCTGTTGATATCCATTATAATATATTTAAGATCCATGTTGCTTTTATTGTTTATGCTCAGTGTAGTTCTAATCTGGCTCCATATGTAATAATTGTAATTGCATTCAAAGAATAGATGATTAGAAGTTTCATTAGCTAAATTGCGTAAGGAACATAGTGAATAAGTATTTCTTCCCCATTTATTGACTACATCCAAAGTTGGAAATCTGTTTTTAATTGCGAAATATGTGTAGATGGCCAACTTAGAATTATTCACCCTGTTCCAAATGCATTTATGCCAATCAACAGTAGGTTGTTTACTTCTAATATGTTCCCAAGGTTTTTTTAAAAGAAAACTTACCTTTGCTGCTGGCTAACCCTTCCCAATAATCACATTCTGCATTAGGATCTAAAGGAATATTAGTAATAATGTTTTTATGTGGATGAGTAATTGGATGTAGATGAGCTTGTCATTGACTATTTTTAATAATGACATCCACAGTAGCATTAGCACCACCACAAATAACTAGATTATCCCATCCTACCCTATTAATAAAAGAATCATTTTGAAACTAAGGGTCAAACCATAGACTAGTTTCATTACCAGATTTGAATTTTCTTTGAATTAAAGATTTTCCTAAATCTCTACATTTTAAGATTTGACTCCAAGCATTGGATTGATTATTTTTTGATAAAGCTGTCCAAAAATTACCATTTTTAAGATATTTGTATGTCATCCATTTAGTCCATAAAGAGTCTCCACTTACAAATCTCCAAAAAAAATTAAATTGACATGTTAAACTAAGGTCATTCAGATTTCTAATACCAATGCCACCTTCTTTTTTTGGTCTGCATACTCTATCCCAACTAATTTTATGGTATTTACCCCTCCATAGAAAGTCAGCACATCTACTTTCAACTTTTTTAATTATAGCCACAGGGATATGATATGTTTGAAATCAGTATAAAATGATGGCATACACAACAGTCTTTAAAAGTTCAATTCTACCAGCAATAGATAGAAGCTTACAAGACCATGTCTCCATTCTGCCTTGAATTTTCTCAATTAGATTAGAACAATCACTATCCTTAATCTGATTGACTGATAAAGGGAGACCTAAATATTTGATAGGAAAATCACCTTCCCTACTTTAAGAACATCCAAAACCTCCTTTTTATACCTACAATGCTTACTGAAATATGCCTTTGTTTTAAATTCATTAATTAGAAGTCCTGCATATTTGTACATATTCTCAAAAACTTGACTAACAGCATCTGCATTATTTTTATTCGCCTTAGGGAACAACATAAGATCATCAGCATAAATAAGGTGAGTAATAGATGGTTGAACTATATTAATTGGAGAAATATTATTTTTAATTGTTTCTAAATCAATAAGAATAGAGAAATATTATTTTTAATTGTTTCTATGTCAATAAGAATAGAGAAACATTCCATAGCCAAAGTAAAAAATATATGGAGAAAGTGGATCACCCTTTCTAATATCCCTATTACTTTTGACAAAACCCTCAGGTTTACCTTGGAATAAAATAGAGAAAGTGGGTGTATTAATGCACTCAAAAATTAACTTACAAAATTTAGTAGGAAACCTCATACATTTCATGATATGAATTATGAAATTTCTGTTCACTTTATCATAGGCTTTCTATAAGTCAACTTTAAGACACGTATTATCAACTTTTTTATTATTAAAATTCCTGACCATTTCATGTGCCAACAGAGAATTTTCATTGATAAGTCTAGCAAGAATATAAGCACTCTGATTTTCTGAGATTAGAAAGGGAAGAAACAGTTTTATCCTATTGCTCAAAATGGTAGCAATGATTTTGTAAACAAAAGTACAGTAAGAAATTGGTTTATAATCTCCAATACAAGTTGGATTTTGTTTTTTGGAATTAAAGTAATGAAGGTATGATTAAAACTTTTAAGAAACTTTCGTTTGTCCAAAAATTCATGGACAACTCTAATATTATGTTCCTTCATGTTTTCCCAGCGATTTTTAAAAAATTTTGCATTAAAACCATCTGGACCAGGACTTTTATTATCACCAGCACTAAAAATAATGGATTTAATTTCTTCTTGATTTACAGGAGCCAATAAAATTTTTGTAGCATTATCATTTAACACATTCTTACGGATAATATCAGGAAAATTAGTTTCATTAGTGTCTGAGTAATATAAATAAGAATAAATTAATAGCTTCACTAACAATCCTATCAAATCATTAATGCAAGCACCACTACTGTCAATAATCTTCCCTATATTGTTAACGTGTTTTCTGCAACTCATTTTAGCATGAAAAAAATTAGTGATGTCATCTCCCATAGTAAGCCAGTCCACTTTAGCTTTTTTGCCTATAGTTAACCCTGTTAATATAAAGCTCGTGAGAAAGTTTTTCTTGGTTAGAAAAGAATTTATCAATATTGTTAATATTACTAGGATTATCATCAGCTAGTTTTTGCAAAAATTTCCCTTCCTCTCTAAGTTTATTTAGAATATCATTCTTATTATAGTTATCCTTATTCCAGTTTTTAATTTTATTTTTTATATTTTTTAAAAACATGTTAAACTGGAATTGGTAAGAACCAGTACAAGAGATATTGAAACACTCTTTAATTATCTCTTTGTATTCATTGTTAGCCACCCATCCATTTTTAAACCTAAAAGGAGCAACTTTATTATTATTATTCTTATTATGAAAAAAGTTTATAAGTAAAAGGGTATGATCACTAGTGTTTTTCTCAATAGAGCAACAGCTGAAATCTAGGAAAACATCGCAAAAGTTTTTAGTAATTAACACTCTATCAAGTTTACAATGTATATTCTTTTCTTTACTAGATTTCCAAGTGTATTTGTTTCCACTTATATTAGGTTCTATAAGACCAGATTCAAGTAAAATTTATTAATTTTTTCTAATTTACTATGGGGGATTTTATTACCAACAAATTTCTCATATAAAACAGTATATAATCTCCCATAATAAGCCAAGGAAAATCATAGCTTTGACTTAAGGCTTTTAACCCGTACCATAGACTATTTCTTTCATTTTCAAAATTGCTACCACAGATATTAGTGATTTGTAATGAGAAATCACCAACATTCCTTAAATTGGAACCAATAAATTGGATGTCCTTATTATAATTAACCATATCCCAAACATTTGAGTCCCAAATAACTAAAATTCTACCCTTGATGCCATAGTCATTATTGTTGATAGATTTCCAATTATTGGAAAATCTAAAACAGAATTTTTCAATATTAGCATCATCTATCTTATTTTCAATGAGGGCAAACAATGATGGTTTATAAATCCTAACCATATTTATAATATTAGTTTGCTTTGCAGGGGAATTCATACCCCTGACATTCCAAGCAATGATAGGCATAATAGAATATATTAATGTTGTAGATGAAAATTTTTGAAACTAAAAGGTTTTCAGATTGAACTTGATGCAGTGATACCCTTACCCTTCTTATTTTTCTCAGTGCTTCTAGTTTTAAGCCTTGTAGTCATTTCATTTCAATCTGGATTGATTGATATGTATTTTTTCCTGAAAGCCTTCTTCTCTTTAATTTTGCTCTTATTCTTGCCAATTGCTTTAACTTTGGCAATATGTAATTCTGATATATCGAATTGTTTTTTAGATTTATTCATAACATAGTCAGTAGTTGGTATAGTAACACTATCTTGAATACGGATAAGAGAGATGTCAAACTCCTCAGCATTGCGAGGCAAAGTTGAGTGGATGCCGACACTGTCCTCAACTTCTGCAGCATTTACTGATGGTGGTTCACTCTCCGTGTTATTTTCCTGATTCTGGCTGGTTCTTTGATGAGGGATTTTGTTTATAACCACACCATAATTGTCTGTAATTAAACATGACTCTAAAATGGGAGGGATTTCAGAGTTAAAGACCTTTTCGTTATTGTTTCCCTCTTCTGTACTGTGTTGTATTATATCCTTCGAATTTTCTTTCCAACCTTCTGAATGATGAACTTCCATAGCAAGGATCTGGTCATTTTGATCGATGAGCGATTTAGATGTTGTTTCTTGATTGAAGATGATATCTTCATGGCTGATTCGATCCTTGTCCTTTTGGATTCTTGACTGATTTATTGTCTCTTTATCGAGATTTGGTTCTTAAGATGTCTCAACTAAATTATTTTCTTGGACTACAGATATTTCTCTATTTTAGTTGTTGGCTTTGGGTATCCACATTTGTTTCGGATTACATTGTTCTCTAACGTGTCCAAAGTATTTACAGATACTACACTTCGGTGGAACCCATTCATATTCAATATTTTGAGTAATATTTTCGCCATTGTAGAGTGTAAGAATGATTCCTTGAGGAAGTTCATCATCTGCAGATACCTCCATAAGAAGACGAGCATAATTCAATCTCCTTTCATGGTTGTAGCTGCATCCATTTTTATGGGTTTTCCAATAATGCTGGCCATCACGCTGAAAGCTTCGCGATCCCAAATTTTAAGATTGACATTGGATAACTTAACCCATATCGGCATCGTAGTAAGAAGATCTCTGTCCATTTTCAGGGATTCAGACAATCTTCTCATTATGATGAGTTTCCAATTATAGAAGTATGGTCCATTCTGAATAACTGAATTGCAATCTTGAAGCTCCTTGAATTTAACAAGAAAGAATCCATTTTCTGTGGTAAAGATTTCAAATTTTCCAATTAGTTTCCAGACATGTTGAATATAAGCTTTGAAAAACATATAATATGGTTTGGTGCCTATAACATAAACCAAGATCGAATTATCCCGCATTCAATTGCTCTTTTGCAAACGTTTTCCTTTATCATACCATGTTTCTTGTTGTTAATTTTGATAGGAGCAATAGTTTCAGGATTGCATTCATCTTCTTTTGGTTCCTTAGATCGCTCAGAAATGATGTCTGCCCATGATTTTTGTCCCTATTATTTATTCATAGAAAAATTTACCGGTTTTCTAGATTGGAACAGTTGATTTCCATTATTCTGATGGATGAAGGTCGGATTCTGACCCTCTTTTTTCTTCTTTTCAGCATCATTGACCGGTGAAAATCTCTGATTATTACTGGGCTAATGTTTTCTTTATGATCTTGACTGAACCAATTGAAAGCCATTGTTATCTGTGATGATACCATCATTTGATTCTCTGTTGTGAGATTCAGGTGGTCTATTTTGATGCCTTGAAAATGAAAGATGAGATTGATATTTGCGAGGAGAGTAGATTTCCCCCATGGCTGAGGAAAACCCTAAATTTAAAAAAAAATCCATTGCACACACAGTCATGTTTAAAGTAAGAGAATGAATGGTGGGAGGAACTGTTAATATGAAGTCAGGTCAAGCCGCTACCTGTCCATGGATGTCAACCTGATATGTCACAGTTTTAAAAGTGCAACAGTAAGGCAAGAAAGTGAAAATTTTGTGAGATGCATAGTTGTTGCAAGAATATTCGTAAATAGTTTTATATATGTATGCATTTGTATGAGATATACACATATGTATGTTTTTGTATGTGTAGTCATGGAAACTATACTTCAGCCTCTGTTCTAGAGTGTACGCTGCTTACTATGAATTGTTGGTTAGAAGTTGTATGTTGAAGCAACTCATTCGTAATAATGAGTTCGTGGCCCCAACCATATGTAAGTACGGTGTAAGTGAGGCCTTATTTAATATAAAGGATTGTAGAATCTCTGATTTATTAGTGTATGGATTAAAATACAAAGCAAGTTGCAATTCGACAAGTGCAATTAAGCTGCAACATAGGAGTAATCCCATGCAAGCAATTTGTACCATGTTGAGGTGAAGGTATAATGGTTGCGGGGGTTCATAAATTTAGGCCCCAAGGTAGCTGGTGACGGATAAGGGAACATTGTAAAATTGGGAACTGTATAAATAAATGTGAATCATGGTGCTCACAATTTTTTTAAGCAATAGTGATACTATTGTAATGAACAACATTTTCAACCCTCGAATGCTGACATTAGTACATCCATGGTATTCATGTGCTGAGCACCCAAGTGTTGGAGAAACAAAATGCTAGGGTAAAAGAAAATGAAATGGAAGAAGAAAGAATAACACAATATCAGAATCTCACATACGAAATGATAACATATAATATCTCAAAAGATCTTTACCAAAAAAGAAAACTTTAATATATAGACAACAATTAGTGTAACTAACATATCATTAGACTGGAAAGTTATAATAGTCTATCCTCACAAACGCCGATAGATACAAAACATGTAATGCAACATAAAATAAATATGGAAGGAAATCATCTAGCTCCTCTCTAAGAGCTCCAATGAACCCTAGGTAAATCTGAATGTATGCATGGGCTGATCTGAGCATTACAAAAAAATAATACACTGATTAGCCTGGTAAACCGGTGTGAGAAACTCAAATCATATAAATTTTTACATTTATAAAACCCTTTAAGAATAAAGGTATCTTTTAAGATCACACTGCAAATAAACACCGATGGTATTTACCTTACGATAACCAAACCATTTTTGTTAAAAAATCCAGTGATATTATAATAATGTCTAGGGTGTGAAATATAATCAAGTATCCATGATGCATGTGAGTGTACATCCCAGAAATAATAGGTATATAGTCAAAACAGCTAAGGTACGTTAGCTAATTGTGTAGGATTCCATGGAGGCACCCTTTATACTTTAAGAACGGTTCTCCTGCACAATGATCAAAAATATCCTTTTGAAGCATCGTACATCTCTAGCTAATTTACATAGAAAATACTTAGCTAGCTACTACACATGAAGCCAAGTACAGCACTCATACATGCATAATTGTAGGTAACTCCAGGATGAGTCGACTACAACCTTGGGTTAGCTAAAACCTCGGTCTATGCATTCTATATCTGGTTTTATTCATATCCGCCGATGAGGCTAAGTCTTGCATTCAAGCATCTGCGTCAACACTACAACAGATCTTGGAACCACATATGGATTCCCATAATTCAATAAGTCTTAGAATCGCACAAGGATTCCCATGTCCTGAATTGATCGCCGTCAAGAATCTCAAAGGAAGTTTGGAGTGTTCGCCGTCAAGAATCAAGTGGAAAATCCTTATGTGGATCGGTGCGAATCACCTTGAAATCATGTACTTAAATCCTAAATCAAGAACTGTCATGCGATTAAAATGATCTACGTACAACTTACATACTTTATTCCAATTGGTTTCTTAATTACACCAATTTACTTTTTATTTTAAACAACATTCATTTCCATGTAGAACATTAGTCCATATTTTAATCATTTCAAAAAGCCCAAAATTTATATTTAAAACTTTTCAAGACTTAAGTTCATATTGTATCACTCCACTACATCTTAGGAGTATATACAAAATAATCTTATTCATTTTACTTATTGAAAATTCCGACGAAGGCCCAAAATAAATTTGGATCTTATCATTGATTCAATCTTGTAGACTTCTTTATCCATTGGGCTAGACAAGTACCTAGGAAGAGTCAGACTCTAGTATCTAAACTCAAGACTAGAGTCTACTTTTCTTAGACAACCTTAAGGTAAAGATGTATAGTTGGCCTAATAACATTAAATGTTTTACCTAACAAAGATGTTCAATCAATTTAGAAACTTTTTTAAATTTTACTATCTTTCAATCTAAGAGTTACAGAAACTAAACCTTTTATATTTCACAAAAACACTTAGCTTTAATTTCTTATTTCTATTCGGAAGGTTACGATTGTCCAAAGTCGCCAAAAAACCGTTTTACTCCAATAATTGAAAACTACTAATCAACATATCAAAACCTCAAACTACCTTAATGCGTAGGATACATGCATAATATAACTTAACCGAAAACTTAAGAACTAAACACGGGTTTCATTCGAAATCATTTTGAAATATTATATACTCACTACTTTTGCACATCAATTCATACTTTGGAGTTTAAATCAAAAGCTGTTTTACTAAAACAACTTTATAGCAAAACTATTATGGTAGTATTCTCCACTTTGAAACTCGAAAATGAACACCGATGATGTTGTAGTCATCACAGGAATTATTTGACAGCGATAGAAGTGAGTTCAATACTTCCTAACCCTTTTGAAAGACTTTTGAAAACATTTCTATTCATAAATAATTTAAAATAATACCAGCATTATTTTCACTTCACAAACTTTGAAAAATAATTTCCAAGAACACTGGGATTTAGGTTCTCAAATTCAAATCCTTCTTATTTATAAACTATACTTATAAACCATACTTATATAAATTCACTTTCTTATATAAAATCATTTTACAAATGTATATCTTTGTTAGGTTATAATAAACAACTTTTAGTAAAATTAAAGTTTAACCTAACGTTATCATCGAACGCTTTATAGTCAAACAATGAAACTTAATTCATAAGGTGTTTGATTCAATGTTCCCATAAGTTATTATCTACCCAACCCATGCAGTCAAAAGGTAAAACTGCTTATAACTGGTCGAGCACAATTAATCAAACAATAAACGGTAATAATTGAATATTATCATTTCCTAACAAACAAACACATCATAAATAACAATATCAATTTTCAAAATTATTATTTTATATAAAATATAATCCTAGGTAAAATTATTTCATTTACTACTTTCAACATAATACTGTGTCAGTTTATCTTGTTCAACTGTTTAGTGATCCCTATCAATAATGTTAGCAACACCTATTGATCAAAATCCATAAACCGCTCAACTGACCAATCAACACAATACAAAACATTTTTTATAAAATAAAAAATACACTCTCATAAGTATAATACACTCAACTCATGATAAGGCATTCAACTATCCTATATCTTAATGAGTCATACCCCACTAAAGGCAAGGTTCTCGCTTAACTTTTAGCCCTGATGCCAAATGTAACAAACGGCCCGACCCTTGAATTTCGATACTAATACATCCATAGTATTCACGCGCCAAGCACCCAATTACCAAAAAGACAGAATGTTAGAGTAAAAGAAAAGGAAAAAGAAACAGAACAAGAAATAAGAACACGATATCAGAATCTCAGATGCGGAACGATAATGTATAATATCTCAAAAGAACTTCACCAAAAGAGAAAATTTTAATATACATACAGCAATCAAAGTAAACTAACATTTCATCGGCTTGGACAGTTGCAACAATATGTCTTCATAATTGTTGGTAGATACAAAACAAGTAATACGGCAGAAAATAAATATGATAGGAAATCATCCAGCTTCTCTCTAAGAGATCCAATAAACCACAACTAAATCTAGAAACATATACGGGCTGACCTGAGCATTATAAAAAAAATAACACCCGGATCAGTTTGGTAAACCAACGTGAGAAACTCAAATCATATGTATTTTTACATTTATAAAACCCACCAAAAATAAAGGTATCTCATAAGATCATGCTGCAAATAAACATGGATGAGTTTTTACCTTACGATAATCAAAACATTTCTATTAGAAATCTAGTGTATTATAATAATATCTAAGGTGTGAAATATAAATAATTAAGCATCTATAATGCATGCAAGTGTACATCACAACAATAATGGTATACAATCAAAATGGTCCTCTTGCCCAAGGATCAGAGATATCATTTCGAAGCATCGTACATCCCTAGTTGATGTACATAGGAAATACATAGCTGGAAACAACATATCAAACCGAGTGCGCCACTGAAGCATGCATAAATATAGGTAATACTAGGAGGAGTGACTACACCCTTGAGATAGCTAAACCCCTAGTCTATGCATCCTACCTCTGGTTTAGTCATATCCGTTGATGAGGCTGCGTCCAGCATTCCAACACCCGAGTCACCACTCGAACAGATCTTGGAAGCACACACGGATTCCAATATCTTAACAGGTCTCGGAATCACACAAGAATTCCCACATCCTGAATAGATTACAAACAACTACATATGTTCAAGCATGTTAAATGAATCTCAAATCTCTACATAGATTCCAGCATCTCAAACCAACCATGAACCTCTTCCAAAGCAAAGAACACGCATATGATTTTGGAGTGGTTATGATTTCAAGTCATCTCATATAAGTACACTTCCCTAGTTACCAGACGCTTTGAAAACCTATCGATCGATTTTTGTTAAGCTCAACTCCAGTTCTTTTGGAAATAAATAAACAATACATAAGAGCGGAGCACCACAAGAAAATCCACTTTTAGTAGCACTTATTGCTAGCGTTTGGAAGGTAAGTGCTGCTGTAAATATTTGGTTTTACTTTTTTACTGCGCCAAACGCCAAGAAAAAATTTCATTCCCCCACTAAAATTTTCATGAAATTGTCTAAACTACCGAGTCCCTCAATTTTCAAAACCCCCTTATTTCCACTTCGCGGTTTTCTCATCCAAAAGCCCTAAATTGCCAACCGCAACCTCTTGTTCCTCCACCTTCAAATAAAAACCCAAAAACCACATCGTTGGTAAAGTTGAAGAGGCAATCGCTTTGGGCCACACAAATTATATGGCAGGAACTTATATAAATCATCAGAATACACAGTCGAAAGAGAAAAAATTGGTCGTCGAATCCAAATCGCTGCTAAGGATGAGGCGAAGCAGTACAGGATGCGACTGGAAACTCCAGACTTCGACCAATGGAAAGCCCACGCACTGCGCTCGACGTTGTCACAAAAGGGATTTCCATGGTTGCTTAGCTGTGCTCTGGTACTTGCGTTAGTGTCTTAGCTCCATCACTTTGCACCTACCACCTATACCTCCATTAGTGCCATCGGTAAGCACAAAAATGCAAATTCATGCTCGACACTGAATTTGTTCAAATCTGATTATTATTTTTAGGTTAACTTTGTTTAATTGTTAAGTGTGATAATTTGACTGCAATCACCAATGAATTAAATGGCTGAATATTTGGAAAAAAACCCAAATTTCTTTGATCTTGTATGTTACATTTAATTTCTTGCTGCATAAATGTTTGATTCGTGTTGTCTTGTAATGAATTAGAAACAACTACAGCTCAGCAGGGAAAAAATGGAAGGAATGAAAATGGTGAGGGAATTATATTTCACATTATATATTATGATAAGATCACAGGGAGAATTTCTAATTGATAGTTAAATAATTTTTTATTACGATTAACTTGGATAACGTTTAAAAATGAAGATACCATTTAAAAATAATCTATCTCTATTCGACACCAGATCATGTGTAGTTGTATTGGAATTTTATGGATGATGGTTCTAAAGGACGAGTGGAGATGTCACAGTTTAGACCTCTTATTATAAGTAAGTTTAAACTATATCAATAACAAGTGTGGACGGTGTAGGAAACTGATATCAACATAACACATTATCAAAAGTTGATATCAATTACGGTGTTAATTTTCTGCTTTCCTTATCTAATTTTTACACTCAACGTTATATCAAAGGTTGGACTTAAAAGAACCAGGATCAGTGCTGTACGCCTACTTCGACAGTCAAATTTAGTTCCGAGATAACCTAACACACTGAGTTAGCTTATGGACTAACAAATCAAGTCATCCCTTTATCCAGATTATAAACAAGGTAGTGAAATTTTATCAGAAACAAACACAACCTATAACAAAAAGGGTCTCATAATCAGAGGATGGGCACAAATGGCAATACTAAACCATGAGGCAATCAGAGGGTTCTTAACCCACTGTGGCTGAAACTTGGTTCTAGAAGTAGTGATAGCTGGCAAATCGATGCTGTCGTGGCCAGTGTACGGAGAACAGCCTTTTAACGAGAAGTTGGTACTTATTTAACTTGTCTAGTTTATAGTGGCTATTTACATAATAACTTTCTTTAGTACTAAGTCTGTAATGATTTGGTAGTGTGACTCTAAACATGGCGAATAATATCATTAGTTGCACTGATAACTACTTAGGCCTAGAAATCTTATCATGCGATAAAAAACCCTTAGATTCCAGTATATTAGTGTAGTTCAATACATAGAGTCTAGAAATAATTCCAACTGTGCATGTATAGAACTATAATGCGCCATGTTACAAGTATTTAGATCATACAAATTTTTAGATGAATTTATTGTTCCAAATGCATGTATAGTTCCTATTGTGCGTGTATTGGACTCTCCATTAGGCTTGTGATTAAATCATATTACCATTGCTTATGCATCAAGCTAGTGAATTAACATTATATGTTTTTGTCAGCATGCATTGGAATGCATAACTCAAACGGAAAAGTAAACAAGTGTGTACTCCATTTATTTTATGAGAATTAATTATATTTCAAAGCATCCATGCACTTATTATACTTCAAAGCATCCATGCACTTATTTACACATAAAACAACTATTCGACAGAGCTCAAATTCTAGTACAACATTTTAAGCTTTTTGGACTAGTTCCAGGCATTCTAAGAGACATGAATGTATGAATGTTATCATGTGTGTGTGTATGATACCCTCTTCAAATGATTGCTCATTCCTGTCTGATACCTATATTTTGTAGAAGAAGTGTACAATTAGGAAAATTAATGTATATGTTTATATGCATGTCTCGGTTTATAAATGTTGAATTCATATCCCATCATCCATTATAAGCAACCAAAAATATGTAGTTAATTTTTTGGTTGTTCAATAATGAACTTTTGATGCCGGCAATTTAACGAAACATTGCCTATATACCACCAGATTTATGCATGTCAAGTTATACTTTAGTAAAGAGTCAAATTGTTTCCATACCTTGATATCAAATTTTATAGTTGTGCATGCGCATGGAACCACTTGCTCGTAATACTTCTTTGCAATAAGTCAACGGCATCATGGATATGGTACAAACAAATACTTTTCCTTCCTTGTTTTGCCCTCTATTTATGTATTTGTAATTAGAAATATGAATACTTGCAAAGAAATGGAAGAGTAAAGAAAGAAGACTAAGTGCGTGTAAACAATGTTTGAGTGTGAGTGGAAGCGCAATTGAGAGCGTGAAGCAATTCTGAAGGCAGAAATAATGTATAGTATGGCTATATAAAAGAAGAAATCGTAAATGGATACATTAAGGCTCATTTTACATTTTATATTGGTTGTAGGTGTGCTTTTGTTAAACTATTGGTCGTTGGATGTCTGAATATTTGATATCAGATTAAAGCTTTGCTAATGAATGTGCATTATAATCATATAAAAATATTACAAATGAGACATGATGTGTAATATTTAATTTATTTAGTATGCTTTAGTCTAATGATACCAATATTGTTGCTCTGTTTTCAGTTATGAAAACTCAATGACGACACTGTAAATTATTTCGAGCAATGCACAGTACAAAAGATAAATTCCTAAGATTTGTAACATAGGCAAAAACATATAATTGTTACCATACACAAATGTAAGTCTTATAATATATACATACATATATATATATATATAACAAACATCAACTTTTCATGTGTTGTGTGTCGTGTGCCTGTGTGTGTTTATGTCTGTATATATATATATATATATATATATATATATTCAAAGATTTAAAATCAAGTGGCATTGTGATTCCCTCTCATGGAAGTGACTAAAAAATATCGTAAATCCTTAAGGCTTGTAGAGAAAAATGAAAAACTAAGAACTAGACACAAGGAATTATGAATAATATTATATGCCAATCTTGTGTATTTTTAAAAATATCATAAATATATATTACATGGGAATACATAATAAAGAGGAGACTGTTAATATTCAATTGATCTTAGAGTTGGAAATAAATGCATGGATATGGTTGTGCATAACGATATATGCACTGATATGCATAACTGAGTACATGTAGCTTCTCTTTATGATATGTACAAGGCAGAACCTGCTCCTATTGCATTTACATGTTGCGGCTTTGAGTGCGGTTTAGGGGACTATGCATATGATAGTTTCATGAGTACTTCTATAAGTTTAAGTTGATAGAAGTTGTTCAAACTTTTTATTCGAATAAAGAAGCAATAGCTTAATTAGTAAGTATGTGTAAACATAATATGTAACACTAATGGTTACTGACATCATCATTTAACTCTTTAAACGTTTGTGCAGCCATGTAGAAAGGCAGATGTGATGGAAGTGAGATCAAATTAGATGACAATGCATTTGTTTTGGCTATCAAGCAAGGAGAGCCGATAGGGACTCGTTTTTTTGGACCTAGAGACGCCATGTTATACTCAGTTTTTGTATTCTTTATTTCTTTATAGGTAAGTGATACTTTTACCTTAACTGTTTCATCCTAATAAAACCTTTGCTTGATCTCTGATCATATATTTACTTTATAGTTAAATGTCTTATATGCCTTATAACAGTATAATGTTTCCAAGTTTTTCAGTTCCTTTTGAATATGTGCTATGGGTAATGAGAAATGCATGTTACAGCAGACAACATGCTACAGACTCGATCGGTTGTGACATATGTAAGGGACACATCCAGTAGTATGCATAATCCACAGTGGAGAAATATAGGTTCTTTCTTACAAAATAAGGTATATAACTAAGGCCTTTTTATAATGCAAAAACTTGAAGTTTTAGTTGCCTTAAGCAACTCATTTTTTATGACAGTTTGCCAGCTGCAAAATTAATTTTACGGGATAAATAATAAATATGTGTTTTATCTGAAGAAATCTTAAATACTTCAGATTAGGTACTGATATTTTTTTTTTGTGTATACACACACATGCATATATAGACACACACATACTCCACCATCATATATGCTACATAAATGTTTAGGTGTAATTTGTTACGTCAATAACTTATAGAAATACCTCGTTTGGAATATAATAGCCATTTTTGCTGGATAACTAAGAGGTTCTCTGTATTTATACTCACAAATATCGAGTTTAATATAAAGTAGTCCCTTGTCAATGATGCATTTTAAAATGAAGGAAAAGTATGAATGGCATACAAAAAACTCCATTTTTTGGCAAAGTATAAGGAACTAAAAACACATCTCAGTCATTCTTACCTATGTTGCCATTAATTGTTGCTTGCTGTTAATTCTGAAGGTATGGAAAGGTGAAACTAATAATGCTTCCCTTTTTATATATCAGCTTCTTTTTCTTTGGTGTTAAACTTTCTTATTTTGTTGAAATAATTCTGAACTATAGAGAATGATATTAAGTATTATGGCTATACATTCCTACATGGCTACATTTTTTGGTTTCTTATAACTGTTTTACGGATACTTTGTTATTGTTGTTCTTGTGCTTACAGGGTTGAGGGATAATGCATCTTTATGCAAATTTATTTACAACTACATTAATAAGCTTGTTATAGTGGTATATATCATTTTAACATTTGATGCAGTACAACATTTGTAAATTTCAATATGTAAATCTAATCATAATTTGTATATTTTATTTTTTAAGCTCATCATGAGTTCTTCAATGGCTTTGGCATGACCAATGATGCAGTTGCTCAAACAGGAGAGGCGCTTGTAGTAGCTACTATGTCGTTGAATTTTTTTAATTCTTTAAGGGTATGAAACACCTTCAAGTTCGTCTTCTTCTTTCTCTTCTTCTTTATCTTCTATAGGTACATAATAACACGTTTACCTTCACCTTATTATGTCTTGCAATTTTTGCTATTTTTCCACACATTCATATTAGTTCCATTATTCATGGCAAAACAGAGATGGTATGAGTGAGGGTCAGTTCTACCAAGTCATACTATATAAATTACATGCTATTTAAAAGGTAGTCAAATTACATAATTTAATCATGCAACCTATACTCTTATTTGTTATATGTGTTTTTCTACTTACACTTAACTTAATATAGGTGCGTGCTTCATTAGAACCGAACTGTCAGCCTCCTGTGACTTTTGTCATTATTCAAAAGCGCCATCACATGAGGTTATATGAAAATAACCACAAAGATAGAAGTAGTACTAATGCAAGTGGGAAAATCCTACCTAATAGTGTTGAGTCTGTTAATTATGAGCGGAGCTAATAGTAGTACCAATAAATATTCAGACATATCTATCTTGCCATGTATTCAACAAAATCAAACGATGTCTAACAAACTTTTCTTCAATTCATTCATTTTCCTTATTTTTCCTCACTTCGCAAGAAAGCACTCTTGCAAAAATTGAACGTAAGTAACGTTGCCTTATGTGTATCTGCGAATACACAATGCATTATATCTTGGCAATTTTACAGTAAATTTCTTTGCTTATGTTGTAATCGAAATTCAGCAAATAATATAATATGTTTATTAATTTTGATTATTTTTACTTGAGAGTGGATGCCCTTATACAAATTAGGAAGAAAATGGGCAAGTCAAATTGGGATTTCAAAGTTGATCCATGTAATGGAAATTGGTCTATTCCCAACCCACTTAAAGGATTTGAAAGCTTTGTAACTTGCAATTATTCTCTAACTGTTAACAACACTTGGTGCCACATTACTAGTTTGTAATGTTGAACCATTATCTGTTTATTTATTTTATTTTATTTTTTATTTGTGATTCTGCAACTTTTTATTTGTTTTAGGTCTATAAAAGGAGAAAACCATTCTGGAACTTTGCCACCAGGGATTGCTATGCCTAAACATCTTCGACAAGTGCATGTAATTTTAGTTTTAATTTATTGTTTCTACTCAACTTCTACTAGAAAAGTTCCCCTCTTTTAGCCAGTAACCATGACACTTGTCATTTTCATTAACTTTATTTTAAAACAGATTAATTGTTTTTACGTAATTTTATTTAAATTTTTTTTTGAGTATGCGAGCATAAGATTACCAATCTTCATTGAATCACTTGGAAAAGTTTATGGAGATGATGTTCGACAAGTGTTTGACAACAAATTTCTTTCCC
Organism: Allium cepa; assembly: GCA_030765085.1. Lineage (NCBI taxonomy): Eukaryota > Viridiplantae > Streptophyta > Magnoliopsida > Asparagales > Amaryllidaceae > Allium > Allium cepa. Next base: position 440,964,262 of record CM060943.1, read on the forward strand.
TTTTTTATTTTTTTTAATTTATTTACTAACAAGCAGCAAATATGAAAGAATTAAGTACTAAACACTTTTTATTGAGCTTATTCAACTTTTTTTTAACTAAATTGATACTTGTCTCTCCATAAAATTCTACTTTTAAGGTTTACTTAAAAGTCATAAATTAGACCTACCTTTAGTAAGTTACAAAAGATGTTGTTTCCAGGCGGGTTCTAAGATCCTAGAAGATGCACTTTCCTCATAAAAATACGAAATGGGTGCTTGTCCCTAACACATATTTTAGGAACTCAACAAGACTTGCATCATTATTGTGATTTAGACCCATGACTTCAGTAACCGATCCAATTGGGGATAATTGTTTACTAAAAAAGTTTATATTTGATATAAATAAAATATTGGTTGTTTTATGTTTGTCTACAAAATATAATTTAGTTATATTCTTAAATTATTATTATTCCAAAGATCTTAGTTGAAATTATCTCAATGGGACAGTCCCTAAGAAATGGAGTACACTTAAACTGCTTGGTTTGTATGTCACGTTAATTATATTTGTTGCTAGAATGTTGAAACTTCCCTGTAAAAAGATCAGTGTAAATGAGCATTTCCATTTTATTTTCTGATATAGATCGTTGATGGCCAATCACATGTTAGGAAAGTTTCCAGAAACATTGACACAAATTGCTACCTTAGTATTGTAAGAAGCAATTTGTGATTTCATAGATTAAATATAAATTGTTGATGTTATTTTTGCTAGTATTGACAAACTTGTTTATTAGGAGTATTGAAGGGAACAGATTTTCAGGGCTGTTGCTATCTTCTATTGGAAAATTGGTTAATTTGGGGTTCTCATAAATTTCTTTCACCCTAATACTTTCCTCTGTTTCCTTATGTTTTGTTTGTTCTCCCTAGATTATCCTTATCCTTGTAATACATACTAGAAAATGGTTATCACATTCATATCTTGTTGCATTTTATTTGAGCAGTGACCATGTGGTTGCAATATTTATGCAAATTTGCAGGACAGACTCCAAAAGCAAATGAACATATAAATCGATAACCATTTATGCATCATCAACCCATAGTTAGTAAAATACCACAGATCCTTATATTTCCCATGCTTACTTATGAAGCTTTGTAATGTACTGATAACATTTATGGAACCTAATTATCTATTTTTAAAGTGCCATAAGGACACAAAATATCAGTAATCAATCATGTGTACATTCTCCTTCCACCAGATCCTAGTTCTCTCTGGCAGTTGAAGTAAACTACAACAATAAGAGACCAAAGATCATAAATTTCTACAAATTCTCGAGTATTAAAGTTTTGGCACCAGTTCGGTGCATATATAGTTTGGCGCCCGCTATTGGAACGAGATAAAAGCATAACGGTGGATACCAGCTGTTGGTCTCGGGCTTTCGTAGCAGACAGTTTCTTGATCTGCAGGTATCCTTTTGTGCATAAGCTTTTTTGAAGAAATGATTGGTTGCAGCAATGAATTGGTACTTACTTTCAATCATCATTTATATTATAATATTTTGTTAGCACTAGTTATGTAAGCTTCTTTATGTATGATTAAGGATTTTACACTAACTTGGTTGTATTGAAATTAGCTATGTTTGATAAGCATTAACAAAGTTTATAAAAATTAGCTATGTTTATGATAATAATAATGATAATAATAAACAATAGTTTGAATAAATTAACTAAGTTTGATTAAAATTAACAAATTTATATTTATAGTAGTAGTAATAAACCAAGTTTGATAAAAAAAATTAACCAAGTTTATAACAACAACAAGAAACTATATTTTGATAAAAATTAAGTGAGTATATAATAATAATAATAAATAAATAAATAAATAAATAAATAAATAAACTAAGCCAACTAAGTTTTATAATTAATAACAATAATATAAAAACTAAGTTTACAAAAATTAACTAAGTTAACTAAGTTTTATAAAAATCAAATAAGTTTATAAAAATTAATTAAGTTTATAATAATAAATTAACTAAGTTTATGAAAAATTTATAAGTTTGAGATAATTTATAAAAATTAACTAAGATAATAGAGTTTAAGTTTGAGATAATTTATAAGTGTAAGTTAATTAAAATATAAGTTATGACATTTAAGTTTTAGCAATTGAAATAATTTATAAGTTTAATAATAATAATAAACAATAGTTTGAATAAATTAACTAAGTTTATAAAAGTTAAATACATTTATAAAATTTAACTAAGTGTTATAAAAATTAACAACTTTATAATATTGATAAGAATAAACTAAGTTTGATAAAAAATTAACTAAGTTTATAATAATAATAAACTATAGTTTCATAAAAATTAACTAAGTTTATAATAATAATAATAAATTAATAAAGTCAACTAAGTTTTATAATTAATAACAACAACAACAATAACTAAAACTAAGTTTGTAAATATTACCTAAGTTAACTAAGTTGGAAAAAAGTTTACAAAAATTAGTTAAGTTTATAATAATGATAATATTAATAATAGCAATAAATTAACTAAGTTTACACTAATAGTAATAAATTAACTAAGTTTATGAAAAATTTATAAGTTTGAGATAATTTATAAAAATTAACTAAGTTAATAAATTTTAAGTTTGGGATAATTTATAAGTTTAAGCTAATTAAAATATAAGTCATGACATTTAAGTTTTAGCAATCGAGATAATTTATAAGTTTGAGTTAATATAACAAAAGTTATAAATAAGTTAACCAAGCTTTATTAAAATTTAACTAATTGTTATAAAAATTAACCAAGATTTTATAAATTAACTTTATGCTCTTGTTTTGGACTGTGTTATTCCAATATTCAAGTTTTAGATCCTCATTGTTGATTATTACTTGTCTACGTGTGGATGAACTTCTCCAAAGAAATTATCAGTTGCTTATGGTATTTGCTTAGCTATTTGTTTATGGTATTTGCTTAGCTAGTCATCTACGTATGGATTTTACGGTAGTTCAGTTGTTTATTTCATTTTGTTTCTGGTACTTTCAATTGTATAAACTTCTCTACGTATGGATTTTATGTTAACTTTTGTCTTGAAACTATTATATTTATGTACTAGTTGTGTGAGTATGTACGGTTATGTACTACTTTGTATTAATGTATGGTAATGTACTACTTTTGTTTATGTACGGTTATGGAAACAAACAATATTGCTGCGGTGAAATATACAACTTTTAAAATGATCAATCTATAATAGCATCTATTTAGTAGCGTTTAGAAAACGCTACGGAAAAAATATGTTGAAAAAAATCGCTGCCAAAAAATATAGTGGCAGAAAAAACGCAACGGAAAAAAAAATATTGTTGCGACGAAATATATATTGTGGCATATAATAAACGCAACTATAAGGTTTGGGTTTAAGTTGTAACCCAAACATCACTTTTGGTGGCGTTTCAACATGCTACAAAAAAAGATTTACGGTGACTTTTTTTGTCGCCGCAATAAGGCACATTATAACGGCGTTTACAAAAACACAACCAAAAATATTAGTTTTTTAGTTGCATTTCGTATGACGGCGTTCTCTAAAACGCTACTATAAGTTATGGTTGCGTTTTTTGTGCGCCACCAAAAGTACTTTTTGGTGTAGTGGAAATCACCCCCCCAACCAGATGTGTGGGATTTCCTTATTATTTGTCCTACAGTAGCAAAACGGGTTTATATGTATTATCCGACATTTTGATCCTGCTATATTCAGACTGATTGGATAAGTTAAACTAGACTGTCATTAAGGCTAGTAGTCCCAGATTGATGATTGTGGGGTCCAAAAATCAAGTACAGATGATATGTGAAGCCGTGATCGAATGGAATTGAGAGATGTGCAATGCAGAATGTTCAAAATATGGAATATAATTTAATATGAAAAAGGATCGGCTATAATCCCTCTCAATCACAGGATCTGTCTACTTCAGCTAAATAAATGCAACTCAATGAAAAACAATCGATATCTCAAGATCCATAAGTCCAATGCATATGAAACTTTGAGGACAAGATGTGGGGACCCTAGGGATTGCGCTCCACAAGGAACAAGCAAGATGGATCAACCCTCTTTCCTCTAGAGGGATCGGCCAGAATCAGGCTACACAACATGTTGCAACAAGGATCGATCAATAACTCAATTTCTACTAATCCAATTGGCATGAAACTTGGAGGCTAAGCATAATACAATAATGAGAAGCTCCCATAGGGTTGCACCCCCAAATTCATCCAAAATAGGGATCGGCCATGTCCCCTATTTCTTGTTATTTAGGTCATGCGATCCCTCATTTCGGCCCGTATGGTTTCGAAGATCTTTCTATCGAATTTTTAGAGAAAATATACCGTCGTCTTCCTCTATAAATATAGACTTGGTTGTTCATTTTCAAGACTTCTACGTTGCTTGTTGCTTTGTACTCTTTTGTGATTAAGGATTTTTATTCAGTCCCTATTGTACTAAGTTTACAAAGTGATTCATAAAGCCATCTCTTCAAAGTGGGCATAGGCAATCAACGCCGAGCCACTATAAATCGCTAAGTCTTTGTTATTTTCTTATTTCTTATTGCCTTATTACTATATTCTTTCTGTTTACATTCAATCTTCTTCAATTATTCCTCTTTAAAATCTATATTAGGTGTTTGTGCCAATTTTTGGTGCAAACATTTTTGGTGCTTGCACTGAGAGCGAGATTCTCAGCTCTATTTAGATCCTTTGGCTGCTACTGGATTACATAAATCCAAAAAAGAGATCCAGAATTATCTTTAAGTAGTTTATCCGTTTTATTCAGATTTTTAAAAGTCTAAGGAAAACTATCAACAATTGTTAGGTACACCAGATCTACCTCCCAAAATGAACAAGAAAACAAGAACACTAGCATCCAGCAAGGAGGCTAGAGCAATCTATCAGTAGATGTTAATGCTACTAATCTAGTCAATGTTTAGAATCCAGTTGATTCCATCACAAGGGCTGATTTCTAGAATTTGATGAGAGAGCTTATGGATAGCTACCGACAGTTGAACTAGTAGATTCAAGCCAATACAGATTCATTGAATCAACGTAGAGAACAACAACGTGGGAAAACTAGGAGAGAGCCAACCCCTTATTCTGCATCATATAGTTCTAGCTCATTAGATGATTATCATAGACGTAGGTGCTGTAGAACTGACGGATATCATGTAGAAGCATCTGGACATCAATAAGAAAACCTACCTGGGTAGTCAGGACCGATCGGGCCCGATCCCTCCTCCAGAGGAGGAAGTTTTCCTTTTCCCATTGTAGCACAAGTTGGAGCCGATGCAATTGATTTGGATGTTGCATATCAGGTGGATGCAGACCAGTTACCTCCCCGGAATGATGAGGAAGTGAATGCACCCGATATGCATCGAGAGAACGTTAAGCCAAGAAGAGGTGAAATAGCCCGTAGACATTGACCGACCATTCACATGAGGTAGAGCACAACATCGCTTGGCTCCAACTATACAAATGCCGGACTTAACGACTATGACTAGGCAGCTAGTAAGGGAGAGCCAAGGCTTGACCAATGATGATTAGGGGATCTCGAGAAGCCATACCCCATCCATCGACAATATCCTGCAGCGAAGTATCTAATGAGGTTTAGCATGCGTCGATGCTTGCCAATGAGGGAAAACACGACCCCGGGCAGCACATCATGAGATATGAATGGCTGAAAGATTCTACACGAGCTGATGATGCCACAAAATGCAGATGTTTTTCTATTACCCTCTCTAGCATAGCAATGATGTTGTTTACGAGATTACCCCTATGGTCAATCTTTATATTTGACGATTTGGCAACAAAATTTATGGAGCAGTTCCATATGCATGAACTTTCCCTAAAGATGCAATGTCCCAGTCAAGCATGATTCATGCTCCAAAAGAATCGCTGAGAGACTGTTTAGAGAGATTTCATACAGCGGTCACTGAAGTCAGTAATCCGAATTACCATTCAATATTGATGGCGGTCAAAAGAGGGATTGACCCAGAATCTGAATTTGGCGATTAGTTAGCTGGCAAACCACCCACAAGGTTGGAGCGTTTCTATACAAAAGTAGCTTTGTATTTGAAGAAAGAGAAAGCTAGATAATCTAAGAAGAAGAATGTTGTAGGGCCAAGTGGAGAAGTAGTGCGAAGTAACATTGCAGCGAAACAGTATGAGAAAAGTTTCGAAAAAGTTCAAGTAAATATCCAAAATAAACCGAATCAGCAAAAGAAAGGCGGAGATAGAAACGTGAGTGAAAGAGGGATTCTAGAAGAGTAAATTCAAGTATTCCAATGTATGACACCTACACATCACTGAATACATCCCTAGAAAACGTCTACTTGTCTACATCAACACCATGTAGTGTAGGTAGACACCTTCGAAAGAATCGATGGAGAAGAAAAAGTAGACAAGAAAATATTGTTGGTTCCACGAATGCTATGGTCATAACATGAATAATGCAGGCATCTTCAGGATGTTATCGAGAAACTGATTCGAAAAAGAAAACTACAGCAGTTTGTTAAAGCTCCACAGGATGGCAGGCAGGGGACATTCGACCCCAACCGAGGACAAGCGCCGCACATGGCCAATGAGCCTGCACGGACAGGTGGAAGATTAGTGATCAATATAGTAGTTGGAGGACCGCATCCAGCTGATAAGAGCTGGCATGAGATGGAGCACTATGCTAGTGCAATCAATCGTATGGATTATGAGTGTTGTTCAAGTATCAAAGATAGGGCTCCGGCAGAACAACGTTCAATACCAGACGATATTATATTCAAAAACAAAGATGCAGATTACGTGAAGGCAACGACGATAGACCCAATGGTCATTTCGGCCATGATTGGCCACGCCTTAGCGAGGAGGATCTTGGTTGACTATGGTAGTTCCGTGAATATAATTTTCAAAAAGGCTTACGATCAGATGAGTATGGAAGCCAAGGACTTGAAACCATCTAATGCCCACATTTACAGCTTTAACGGTGTTGTGACCAAAGCTGTCGGTTATGTCGAATTATCCTTGGAGTTAGGAGAAGGTGACCGTAGGAGAGTGTGGATGTTGACTTTCCATACAATGATTTTCTGGGCCGACTAGCCCTGGCTGAATTCTGAGCAGCTCTTTCCCCATAATGTTTGACTTTGAAGTTCCCAACTGATAAGGGTATTGGAGTTGTGCAAGGTGATTAGGCAACCGAACGTACATGCTATGTGGCTGAATTAAGGGATGCTCAACAGAAGGAGAAAGGTAAGGGCGTGGACAAGTCTCTCCGCATCCAAGCCGCCGAAGATTGATAACCAACGCTTGGGACTTGGCTCGGGTGCCATAGTGAGTTCTAAAAAGATATACATCCGAGAGATGATGAGGAGGAGCCCAAAGAGACCAAGGCTGCATCGGTTGAGCTGACGATTAACATCATAGTCAGCTATGACTACCCGTCACGGGTCCTAAAGATCGAATCATAGCTCAGCCCCTCGATGATGAAAGAACTTGCTGGTTTTCTACGACCGAATTTTGATGTGCTCGGTTGGACTTATTTTGATATGTGTGGGATCTCGCCTATCATTGCGATCAATGCATTAAACATCGTCCGAGGCATGTTCCGGTGAAACTGAAAAGACGAGGCATGAATCCGGTGAGATCTACTGCCCTTAAAGAGGAGGTGGAAAGGCTCAAAAGCAGTGGGCTTATTCGCAGTGCCCTCTACCTTAAATGGGTATCTAACCTTGTACTTGTGAGAAAGGTAAATGGAAAGTGTCCGACATGTGTTGACTATTTGGATTTAAACAAAGCATGCCCGAAAGATTGTTTTCTCCTTCCGAGAAATAACCAGCTGATGGACTCCACCGTAGAACACGGGTTGCTTTCTTTCTTGGGTGCATACTCTGGATATAATCAAATCTCGATGCACATTCCCGACCAGTAGCACACCAGCTTTATTACCAGCACTGGATTGTATTGCTATGTGGTAACGCCATTTGAATTGAAGAATGCTGGAGCAACTTATCAGCGCCTGGTCAATTGAATGTTTAAAGATCTGATTGGAAAGACAATGGAGGCATATGTAGATGATATGCTTATGAAGTCACGACGATCAAGCAACCACATTAGAGACTTTGCATAGATGTTCGACATCCTCCGATATTACAAAACGAAGATCAATTCTCTGAAATGCTCTTTTGGCATTGCATCAGGAAATTTCTTTAGTTTCATCGTCAATGCTTACGGAATCGATGTTAATCCCAAGAAGATTTAAGTTATTTACAAAATCCAAGTGCCAAAGACCATCAAACAAGTAATGATCCTAAATGGAAAGGTTGCCAACCTAAGTCGATTTAAATCCAGAGTTACCAATAAATGCATTCCTTTCTTCGACTTGATTAGAAGAGGGAAAATGAACTTTAAATGGGCACAAGATTGTGAAGACGCATTCCAAGCTTTGATGAACCACCTAGAGAGGGTTTCCATCTTGTTAAAGCTGGTGTATCACGAAGACTTGTATATCTACTTGGTCGTGTCGGTACACGCTATAAGTGTCGCACTGCTTCGCGATGAGAATCGAATCCAGAGGCCGATCTATTATGTAAGCAAGCGATTAACAGGAGTTGAAAGGAACTATCCGAAAATAAAGAAATTTGCATACTTCTTGTTGATTGCTTCGCGGAAGCTCTGCTTCTATTTTTAGGCTCATCCTATTAACGTTTACACTGATTAGCCGTTACGACAGGTCTTACGGTGACCTGAGACGTCTGGAAGGTTACTCGAGTGGAACATCGAGCTGAGCCAATTTGACGCTACCAATCTACTCAAAAAGCCATCTAGGGACAGGCATCGACAGACTTTATAGCTGAGTTCACTTTACATGATAATCTCCCAAAGAGCAGTGAAGCCTCTACCATCCAATAGAAAATGTATATGGACGGAACCTCCAACGATCGCTTGTCCTTTGCAAGGTTATGTAAAATGGTTTGATTATTATTTAGCAATCCATCTGTTCCTGTTAGGGAATATTTTCTTATTCAACCAAAAACAAAACCCAACGACCGAGGTTAGAAATCTATACAAAGCAAAGACTGTAGTGTTTCATAATTAATCGTTTACACCATAATATGATTCAATATGGATAAATAAAACTGATTGAACAAAACTTATAAGAAAATCGTATTTTAAAAATGCAGATAATACAAACGGTGCAGTTATAGATCTTAAGTAGATGTTGCATAATTTGTTTCTTGATACATAGCTATTTGTAAACCTTCTATTTTGGAAGAAAGGATGACCACCATATGAAAATAATTAAATTCAATAGAATGAGGATACGAGCAGACAGGGCAACAATATTTAGGCCATGACAACTATCTTAAGGCAAAACGATTCTACTACCATAAAATTATAATGTTTAAGATGAACGTAATTAAACATGAAGCATGAATGGTAGGCCCACCGAGGAGTAACTCCATCAAACTTCAAGCCTTTTTCCATTAAAAAAACATGGCATTTGAAAACTGAAAAATCCTACCAACTTGTGGTTGCATTTGTTAGGGGAAGCCTCTCCGTAAAGTGCATTATTTAAGACGACACTCTCCTCTGTAGCGGCTTAAAAGGTGATCAACAGTGAAATAAATTTTATAACTTTTAGGCTAACTCATTTGCTCGTCCAATTGGGCTTTGTTTCAACTTGGTAAGTACAAAACAACCAATCTGGAAAACACAGTTTGTCTAAGATTGAAACAGTAAGATGGCCCCAAAACCAAAAATGCAGTAGACTTCATTATTATAGTAGTTAAATCAAGAGGAATCAACTTTTCATTCTACTTTGTAGTTTCAAGAACCAGCTGCATACATTTATTATCAGTTGGGAAGATAGGGACATGCTTAATGAAGTAATAATAATTTTGTAAATAAGTAAATTAGCTTTCTTGGACTTACATACTTCATCACACACAAGAGGAATACTTCAATTTGAAACTTTTGAAGTGACTAAAACATCCTTCTTATATCTTAGTCAAAACTAAAAGAATAATTCCACTACCTCTTCTTCATATTCTTCCTTATTTTTCCTTTTGTTGAGATATGCTAAACAGTCTTATTCTCAAAAATAAATGACAATCCAAAATCAATTGCACTAAAAGGAAGTTAATACACATTATTCTTTGCACACATCTAAAGAACATACCTTAGATATTGATATACTTTAACAAGAGAACTTTATTTTTGTCTATTCTTATTCGTTATAAATACTTAAAGTGGATTTAAATACCAATAAAATATAATTTCCTTTTAAAGTTTTCACATCCATGAGGAAAAATAATTAACTAAAATAAATAAGTTCCTCTTTTGAATAAAGTGAAATAAATTTGGAAAGTTTGTTGTTAACAAAAGTTTTATTCGGACATAGGACATTTATTATGATGTTTGAGCGAGTCGAACACATGACCTCTGCAACTTATGTTTAAGGCTTTACTTGAAAGTTTTGTAGTACCAGTTACGAGAGATTTTGAGAGTACTAGTTTTAACTGTAAATGATCGTAGCGGTTTTGAATAGTTTACATGAAGTATTGTTTGATCAGTACATAATTGAGAGTTTAACATACACTTGTTTTGTCTAGCCTTATACTGATGTCAAAGTAAATCCTTTAAAACATAATATAAATAAGGTGTAAGCAATGGAATAGGAACTTTTTCATAGCAGTATAATAGTTATTTCTTATATACAAAAGCCTCCGCGACCTTGAATTTTGAATGATCCGCAATTAGTTATACATCTGCAGCATGTTTATACATCGATAAGGAACATGTGATTTGGTATACGTGGTTGAATAAATTTGTTATTTATAAATAGTTGTAGGCAAAAAAAAGAACAAGTATATGTCAACTAAAAAAGGCAATTTTCCTAGGTGTACGTATTGGAAGGGAATGAATGCATAATTTTCATTTAATGAAACACCAACCGTTGGTATGTATGTATAAGGCAAGGTCGAGATGATAATTTCGTTAAGGGAATAGTAATTGATAGCCATTGGACATAATTTTAGCATAGTGAAATTAATTATGGAAAGAAAGAGCAGTCAAAGAAAAAGTAGATGAATGATGGGGAAAATTTTCAAAATAACTATCCAAAAATTACAAATTGAATCCAAATACGTCATTGCTTCTTAGGTTGAACGAATCCTATAGCACCCAATGCACACCCGTATTGTTGGTCCCAAAATGTCAACGGTAAGTGTGCCAAGCAGTGCATGTACAATATCCATTGCTAAAAGCATTGTAGGTAAGAGGAATGAAGCAAGCGAGGTAATTGATTAATATGTGGCAGGTGTGGGAAACAATGTAGTATAAATTATACCGGTGCGAACGGATCTTAAGGCTACTTTAACGTTAGAGGGATGAATATCATTTATAACTTATATATAACTTTTCTAAATAGTTTTAAGGTTTAAATCAAAATACAGATATACACATACACACACACACATATATGTATTAACAATATTAACAAGTAGTTACAGATATATATATATATATATATAAATGCAGTAAAAATAAAGTAAAAGTAAAAGTAAAAAAGTTGTAACCTGGATTTTTATACCGGGATGAATTGCTTTCCCTCCAGCAAGCATTCAAATCTCTTTAGCACCTAGGTACTGCACCGTTAGCTCGACTTCGGAGCGATCATTTCCAGTGCGGCTTAGCACCTCTTTCCATGCATCGGCAAGAGTTGCTGGGTAACCATTCTCCAACCAGTTTAATTTCTATACATGATAATGTACACCCCTAATTTAAATAACATTATCCAGGAGGTTTAATTAGATAAATTGAGTAGAATAATGTAGAGTTTAAAATGATAAGGGAATTGAGATTTGGAAACTAATTAAGGTCGTGCGTTAACTAAAGAAATTATAAGTGTGATCTATAAATTAGAAATTTAAAAGAATAGGGCAACAACAAAGTAGGAATAGCCGTATACCATAACCCCTAAACACCTTACCTCATTCACATTTTCATAAACCAAAAACATAAACAAAGAGAGTTGAAGGCCAACCACAACCCGAAGAAGAAAGAGAGGCACAAAATCCATTTAAAGGCTAAGATTCAAGATAGGAAGATTAAAGCAAGAACAAATCTTAAGTTCCTTATCCAAACAAGGTGAATAACGATCAAACCATCTCCTATAAGTCATCTTGAATGATTTAGTTTGGGTTGAGGTTCTAAATCGTATGATTGGATGAATGATAATATGTTTTGATAGATTAAATGGATATATATATATATATATATATATATATGCTTGTTGATAATTTATATGATGTAATATGTATTTTATGATATGTTTAGATTAGAAAACCTATTATATGACACCCCAAATAAGTATATGGCCAAAAACATTAATTTAGAAGTGGGTTTCAAGTTTTATAATTTTCTAAGTAATTATGGATTTATTATAAATTTCTGTGAGAGAAAATAGCTGATTTCAGGTTTAAATTATTTAAGGCAAATAAATAATGTTTTAGGGTTTGAAATTCCAATATGTTAGAAAACAGATTTGTAACACCCCACACCCCTTAATATACCCTAAAGGACACATTAAATGGCGTGGTGCATTGTAGGTATAATTGAAACTGACAGAGACTAAGATTTACAAGACAAAAATAGATAAAAACAGTGGAAACTTAAAATAATAACTTAACTAAAACAAAACTTCATAATTGCTTCATAAATAAGTAAAATACCAAATGCTACATACATATCTAAAAATCCAATATGTCTCATGAAACAAAAACTCATAGTCTCAAAAATCAGAGTAAATAATATCCCTCATAATAAGCCAGTTCATAGAAAGAACAAAAGCTGAAAGAAAAGAAATACATGGTGGCAAACCCATCCAAGAAACCTCTAAGCATCTGCAATCTATTGTCCTCTCTCTTGATAGCCTAAGGGGGTAAAGGAGAAAATAGAGGAGTGGTCTAGACTAAAGGTCCGGTGGATGATAGTAATTACTAGAATCTTTAAGCAAAGTAAAAGTATTAGACTCTACAGCAGTTCTAGTATATAAAAAGGAAACAAAGGAAATAGGAAAGAGATAAACTGGAAATAAATATGATTAACAATAAGATAGGTTAACTTTGATTGTTTGCACTTGTCCTTGATAGCTGTTTTGATTAGGTTGATTTCCTAATCCTACCCTTCAATTAGCCGGCTACTCTATAGACCTTAATGCAGACCAGAGACTAGGGAACTCCCTACACAACAGCCAATGGTATCTACGAAAGATGCGTAAAGCTACCATTTTGGATCCAGATGATACATTGCTCCCCATACAGAAGTAATGGTGTGTACGAAAGACACACATACTGAGTGATTAGAACTCATAGAGATTACTGAGCACCAGAATGGAAGTCGCACGTGGAACTACGACCATGCCCATGGTACCTTTGCTTCACCAATTGGTCTTCTTTTTACATCAAACTCCAGCATAAGCGTGTCCCTCGTCTCACTTTAGGGTAATGTGAGACCACCATATGTCCATAGAAAAATGGAGAAATGATGTTGGTACTGGCCCGTTATCCAAACAATATCTAGTTTTTCCCCTTATCCAAATCCCCTGTGATTTGGACATCTAATTGAGCAATTACTACCATTTTTAGCATAAGCGTGCCCTCATCTCACTTTAAGCTAATGTGAGACCACTGTTTTGTCTAATAGGGAATGCTATTTGGTACAGGTCCTACTTTCATCTTTGCTTATTAACTTAGATAAATTATTTAAATAAGCCTTTACACTTTTCTCTACTATCTATGCTTATTAATTTATCGCAAGTCTTAAAATATGCCTTATGTTGTTCTTTTTCTTATTATAACCTACATTATAATCATGCTTATTACTTAACCCCAGGTCTAAGTGTGAAAATAAGCTTCTTTCATCTCTTACTCTTTTTAATTATAATTCTAAGTTATAACTAGGCCAATCTTTTTAATTCAGTCCAATTAATGTTACATTAGGCATAATTTCAATCCAATCAGGCATAATTTCATTCTAATTCCATTTATATTACAGTCTTTGTAAAATACATCGTATATTCCATTATTTCAATTTTCTTACAATTTAATCCATATTCGTGTTAATCCTATTCAAATCCATACATGAAGAAGGAGGAATAAAAGAAAACTGAAAATTGAAGAAAATCCAAAGCGTAGAAAGAAGATGTAAATAACATATAAATAATAGTAAATAAATTAAAATATTGTAAATAAACTGTAAATAAACGAAAAAGATATAATTAACAGAAATAAACTAAAATTACAGGAATAGCTGAAAGGAAATAGACTGAAAACAATTGTAAAAACTGTAAATAAACTACTGAAAATGCTATTCTAAAAATTGTAGCAAAACTGCAACTATTGGAAACTCTGTTATTTTAAATTACTTAAAGAAATCCAAAATAATTATAATCACTCACCTCTGGTCCTAAGCTCTTGCTTTGGTCTTCCCGGATCTAATTGTCGTTGTAAAATAATTTAGTTTATAACGATTTTCTCTTTGAAAAAATTATTCCATTTAGGGTCCTTCCTAGAAAGGTGAACCTAATTGGAGAAAACCTAGAGTGAGAAAAAGTGTTAGGTCTAGGGGTCTATTTATAAGGGAAGAAGTGGATCTTAGACTGTTGGATTTTGAAGATTGAATGGGATGAAACCACGTTATAGGTTGAATGGGACCTATCAGATGCAAGAATGAAAGGAGCTGATCGATGTAAATAATACAAAATACGTCACTAAGTCAGCAAAATTCGCTCTGGAACGTTCGAACAAACGAATGTTCATTCGTTCATAACTAAGGGAGGCGAGTCGAGCAGGCAGTCGACCTCTTGTTGCCCAGGTCGAGTTGTTACATTCTCTCCTCCTTAAGGGATTTCGTCTCCGAAATCTCTAAGGATAAAAGAATGTACTAAATGTTTTCATCCAATTCTACAACCAACTACTCAATCATCAACCATTAATATGTTATCCTTAAGTTTTTCTAATGCACTTTATGAAAATTATGCAATTAGTGTAGTGTAAATGTCCCTAACTAATGCAAAATATTAGGCGGTCCAATGATTTAGTTGGCATCTTTTTATGCAATCATGTCTGTGCCATGTATCCAAATGAATGCGAAAATTTTCTAATGATAACTGATAATTCTATATGCGTGCTATAAACATCATCCAATTGCAACAACCATGTGAAAATAATCCATGTACAGCAACCATGGAAAATAGAATAAATTGTGCATGCATCCATATGAATACGCTCTAGTGTCCTAGTTAGGTCGATCCTTAAAGAATAATAGTGCCTAGTGTACCTATATGCGTCCATTAACATCCACTAGCAAACACTTGCAATCACTAGCATACATCATTTATAACATGTTCTATTAACATGCTTACATCAATGTCTATCATCCATAGGTTAAATCCTAAGTTCTACCCTTCCAATGGATAATAAAGGAGAGAACCTTTTCAAAACTAAAGATGAAAAAAGAAATTTTAAAACTTACTATCAAAAATACGAGGATAGGAAGTACGAATCTTCTCTTTTGCTTCCCAAGTGGCATCTGCAACATCATCTCCCCATTGCACCTTTACCAGTGGAACCTCCTTATTCCTTAGTTGCTTGATGTCTCTTCCAACAATCTTCGTAGGGATATGCTGAATAGAAGCTTTCCTTTCTACCTCCACCTCCTCTAACTGACTAGGCTCTACAACCTCCGCCGAGTCATGTAAGCACCTTCGCAAGTGCGAAACATGGAAAACGTCGTGTACTCCTGCGAGCCTATCAAGTAGCTTCACTCTGTAAGCCATCTTCCCATCTCTCTCTATGATAGAGAATGGTCCAACAAATCTAGGGGCTAACTTTCAATTCGACCCAAACCTTACCACCTACTTAAGTGGAGATACTTCGATAAAAACTAACTCTCCAACCTCAAACTCTTAGTCTCTCCTCTACTTCTCTGCATATGGCTTCTGTCTGTCTTGAGCCATCTTCATCCTCCGCCGAATCAAATCCACTCTCTTAGAGGTCTACCTAATCATATCGGGTCCAAGTAATAACTTATTCATAGACTCAACCCAACATGATGGGGACTTGCAAGGTATCCCATATAAAGACTCAAATGGTGCCATTCCTATACTTGTTTGGTACCTATTATTGTATGCAAACTCAACCAATGGAAGATGCTCCTACCAAGTTCCTCCAAAATCAAGAACATCCATTCTCAACCATGCGTGCCTTACTACCTTACTCATTTCACTTTGCTGTCTTCTTTAGTTAGCACATAGGAATCAACATTCCAAGGTTTTTACTAGTGTCCTATACACCCTACGGAAACTCTATTATTACTTTCAAAAGTAATCATTGCTATCCCCTACACACTCTTGCACTTTTTCTGTTACACCTAGGAATTGATTTCTCTATACTCCATATTTATAAAAGTTCGGTTGGGTATTTATCGTTTCAAAAACCAAGACTTCTAAATTTTCAAAACATCAAATCCCAAAATCTTTTTCTTTAAAAAGTGTTATTTTTGAGTTTTTATTAAATTCAAAAATACTTGGTTACTTAACATTATTTCCCAACTTAGAGGGAAACCTTCAAATTCTAAGTCCAAAACTTATTCCTTATTTCCTTTTAAAAATCTTTTCAGTTGTCTAAAAAATTTGAATTTTCAAATTCTACTTTTATTAAGTTTTTCATTTTCAAAAACTTATTTACTTTTTCGCCAAACCATTCTATTTTAAAATATCTTTAAACTGTTATTTTGTGTTTCCAAAACATCTTCTTATTATACGTTACGGTCTCGTACCTTAATATATTGGAACTACTTTCTCAAATGAGAAATTATTAAAGCTAAATTCTTCTATGAATCTTTTTAAAAGAGAATTTCATGTTTATGTGAAATTACAAGGAACTTATTCTATATTTTTCGAAATAGGCTATACAAAATATGGTGCTTTTCATACCTTGTATATCTCTTTCATGTATTCCTTGTAACTTGCACAAAACATTTTTATTGGTTTCATACGAAATCATACCATTATTCTTTTCATTCCAATAGATTAAAATATGTTTAATTTATATTCTTTCATGATAAATATTTTCTAATACCTAACTTACATATTTTCTTTTCAGAAAAACTCATCTTCAAAATTGTTTTAATATTTTCATAATTGCAAAAACACTTCCTTATACTTATTGAAAATAATAAGTGCACTTTACAAACCATTTTGTTTCTATACTTAGAAATTACCTTTTAAAATATATTTTTATTTGGTTTAAAACTAATATTGCGTAAAACACCGTTACTATAACCCAAAAAATACTAATGTATGTATTCAGTTAAATAAATAGCAATAAATTTCATATACCTATGTAAAAATATTTCTCTTGGAAGTCACTTACTATATCAATAGTGTTATAGCCTATGCTCCACTTATGTTTCGTGAAAACATTTGTTACAACAATAAAAGTTGTAATCTACTTTTTCGATAATTGATACACTCTAGGTTTATATATTTGAAATTTTTGTTTACTTACAAAGAAACTGTGAGTTATATATACACACACACACTCCATAATTCTTCATAATGAATTCCAATTTTTCATTATATAAAAACCAACTTAAATTTCATACCATTCTTCAAGAACCCAATATTTATTTTCTAAAAGTAAATATTAACGATGAGAATTTTCAATTCTAACAAATACATTTTTTCTACATATTTTCAACTTTTTAAAATTCGAAAATTTCATTTTATTGGGCTTGGCATAAAGTGTGTTTTGTCCTTAATAACCTAGGAGTACTTCTCTTAAACCTTGGAAATCCCATTTTCCTACTAAAGTATTTCGTTAGGTCCAAGGTACTACCGTTAAATCCACTTATGTGAAACAATTATAATTTCTCTAATTATCTAAGCATGGGTTTTCATCTTTTCTTATCAACTGAACCTATTGTACATCCCCCAATCTTCGCCTACCTCTCTTTGGATTTCCACAATTTGAACCTAATGTACAAAACCATTTATCAAACTTATTCTATGTGTAGACATTCACTATGCCCTAAAAACACACTTCCTTATGCCAAAAGTGATACTTTAAGAACTTTTCTCTAAATTGACGAACACAAAGAGTACAAAGAACCTCCTTTAAACGAATAACATGCTCTCCCAATTGGAAGACACCAAAATGTCGACCACGAATACCACCACGAACTTTATTTTAGGACATCTCTAAAAACATGGTTCATCAAATCTATAGAATAGGCTAGGACACTAGTTAGCCCAAAAGTCATGACTAACCACTCAAAGAATCCATCTGGTGTCCTAAATGTAGTCTTATCTATGCTGTCATCCGTGGCCCTAAGCTGATAGAATCCAGTGGCTAAATCAAGATGGAGAAATACTAAAAAGCCAAATAACTAGTCGAAAAGATCATCTACCCTAGAGAGTGGATAATGGTTCTTCTTTGTGAACTTATTAAATTCTCTATTGTCAATGTAAAATCGAAGAGAACCACTTGCTTTGGTAGCTAAGATGACTGGAGCTCCCTATTTCGATATGTTTCTTCTTATGAAACCTTTCTCCAAAGCTCACGGATCTGCTTGCTCGATCCTTTCCTTTCCCTAGATGCCATATGCCCTACGGGCAATGCTATTGGCTAGCAAAATAAATCCTGAAGTCATTATCTCTCTTTGGGAGGCTTGTCCCCTCAACTCCTCAAAGATGTCTGGAAAATCTCTAATGACAGAAACTGAATCTAACTCCGATGATGATGAATCGAGGGAATAAAGGAAGCTCAACATAACCGACCTTTATGGATCGCAAGAAATCTCGAGAGTCCTACTGATGCATGTCTTTAATCTAACGATTATCCTCTGGTAAATATAGCTCCATATGTGGATAGCCAATCTATTCCCAAAATCATCCCATACCCCAAAAATCCCAAAACATAAGCATCGCAGTCAAATTCCACGCATAGGATAAAAAAATTTAAACCCCTATAAACCATAGATAAGTGTGCAGATCCTCCTATGGTGTTTAAAATAACAATAGAGTCTACTACTGAAGAAATGTCTAAGTGCAAACAAACTACTAGAGAACTAGAGATGAGAGAGTGTGATGCTCCAAAACAGAAAGGAGCACGAATGGAAAAATAAGGAATAGAAGTCAAAATTTTCTACCTCGATTTAGTCTGCTGCTGGAAGGTTCTGTATCCAAAATCTGAATCTATGTTGCAGGTGCGCTCGATGTCTGCCCCCTTTTCTTAAGACAAATTCGACTAAAGTGACCAAGCTATCCATACTTGAAACATCTTCTCTTCATTCCTACCATCTTACAGTCTTTTGCGTAATAACCAGTCATTCTATAATGCTTACATCTTCCACCTTTCATGATTTCCTTCTGAAGTCCTCCCTCTTTCCACTTGTCCTTATCCTTCCGTTACTTCTTAGAGCTTGTAGGAACCTTCTCAAGCTCCCTCTTCTGCTGCGAAGATGTATCCTGAACACTCTGTCGGTCCTCTAAACCTAACCGCCTAAACCTTTGCTCCATATTCTCAAAACAAACCCGCATCTCCTGGGAATCCTCCACGTCAGAAAAAGTTATGCCTCCTATACTAGCGAAGTCCTTGCCTAGCTCAGAAAAAGGGTTGATGTGGGTGGATTAAAGGTATTTCCACCCACTGGTGTTGTATTGGGCACTTGCCCTTGCACATCTGGTACCGTAGCTCTACAGAACCAGTCGGTCATTCTATGCAAAGAAAACAGAATTTAGGCTCGAAAGAATTGAAAGAAGATTGCACTAGACTTGGAGGGAATTTTTATAAAAACTCTTTTATACTTAAGAACTATTTCTAAGATTTCTTTTCTAAAAAATAATTTTTAAAAGAAATTATTTTGGAGATACTTTTAAAATAAATTTTTAGGAATCCAGCAACCTTAGACTCTGATACCAAGTGAAACACCCCAGACCCCTTAATATACCCAAAAGGACACACTAAAAGGCGTGGTGCGTTGTAGGTATAACTGAAACTAACAGAGACTAAGATTCACAAGACAAAAATAGACAAAATCAATAGAAACTTAAAATAATAATTTAATTAAAAAAATTCATAATTGCTTCATAAATAAGTCAAATACCAAATACCACATACATGTCTACAAATTCAATATATCTCATGAAACAAAAACTCATAGTCTCAAAAATCAGAGTACATAATATCCCTCATAATAAGCTAGTACATAGAAAGAACAAAAGCTAAAAGAAAAGAAATACATGGTAGCAAACTCCTTCAAGAAATCTTCAAGCAACTGCAATCTACTATCCTCTCCCTTCATTGCCTAACGAGGGGAAAATAGGAAAATAGAGGAGTGGGTCAGACTAAAAGTCTAGTGAATGATAGTAATTACTAGAATCTTTAAGCAAAGTAAAAGTAATAGACTCTACAACAGTTGTAGCATATAAAGAGGAAATAAAGGAAATAAGAAAGAGATGAATTGGAAATAAATACAATTAACTATAAGATAGGTTAACTTTGATTGTTTACACTTGTTCTTGATAGCTGCTTTGATTGGGCAGAATTCCTAATCATATTCGATCGGCCTGCTACCCCATAGACCTTACTGTAGACCAGCGACTAGGTTACTCCCTACGCAGCAGCCAATGGTATCTATGAAAGATGCATAAAGCAACCGCTATGGATCCAAACGATACATAGCTCCCTAAATAGAAGGCAATGATGTCTACGAAAGACACACATACTAAGCGCTTGGAACTCATAGAAATTACTGAGCACTAGAACGGAAATCGCATGCGTAACTGCCACCATACCCCTTCTACCTTTTGCTCCACCTATTAGGTATTCTTACTACCTCAAACTCTAGCATAATCGTGCCCCTCATCTCACTTCACGCTAATGTGAGACCACCGTATGTTCATTGAAAATGAGGGAAATGTTGTTGGCACTGGTCCGTCATCCAAACAATATCTAGTTGCGCCCCTTATCCAAATCCCCCATGATTTGGACTTCTAATTGACCAATTACTACGATTTTTAGCAAAAGCATGACCTCATCTCATTTCAGGCTAATGTGAGACCACCATTTTGTCTAATAGGAATGCTACTTGGTACAGGTCCTACTTCATCTTTGCTTATTAACTTAGATAAATTATTTAAATAAGCCTTTACACTTTTTTCTATTATCTGTTCTTATTAATTTATCCTAAGTCCTAAAAGAAGCCTTATTTTGTTCTTTTTCTTATTATAACCTATGTTATAATCATGCTTATTACTTAACCCTAGGTCTAAGTGTGAAAATACGCCTCTTCAGCTTTTACTCTTTTTAGTTATAATTCTAAGTTATAATTAGGCCAATCTTTTTAATTCAGTCCAATTAATGTTATAATTAGGCATAATTTCAGTCCAATTAGGCATAATTTCATTCCAATTCCATTTATAGTACAGTCTCTGTAATTTACATCTTATATTCCATTATTTCACTTTTCTGACACTTTAATCCATATTCGTGTTAATCTTATTCTAATCCACACGCAAAGAAGGAGGAATAGAAAACTGAAAATAGAAGAAAACCCAAAGCATAGAAAGAAGATGTAAATAACGTATGAATAACATTAAATAAATTAAAATACTTTAAATAAACTATAAATTAAAGGAAAATCTATAATTAATAGAAATAAACTAAAATTGCTGAAAAGAATAGTTGAAAGGAAATAGACTGAAATAATTCTAAGAAACATAAATAAACTACTTAAAAGGCTATTGCAAAAATCATAGTAAAACTACAACTATTGGAAACCTTATTATTTGAAATTACTTAAAGAAATCTAAAATAACTACAACCACCCACCTCCGGTCCTAAGCTCTTCCTTTGGTCTTCTCGGATCCACTTGAAGTTGTAAAATAATTTAATTTATAATGATTTTTTCCTTGGAAAAATTATTCCGTTTAGGGTCCTTCCTAGAAAGGTGACCCAATTGGAGAAAACCTAGAATGAGAAAAAGTGTTAGGTCTAGGGGTCTATTTATAGGGGTAGAAGTGGATCTCGAACCGTTGAATTTTGAAGATTGAATGGGATGCAACCACGTCATAGGCTGAATAGGAGCCTTCAAATAGCCATCGGTTATCATTTTTCGTTGCTTGGCCGAAGCTCCATTTTCAATGGTGTAAAAACTTTCCTTAAGAGCATGCTATGTAGAACTCGCGTATTGCTTCACCCAGCCCTATTTCTTTTATGTGGTGTGAACATGGGATCGATGTAAAGTGTGTTATATGCTACCTCTGGCGATATCCCACACATATTAGAATGTCTCTAAACGAATACATCCAGATTGGCATGAAGAAATTTTATCAATTCATTTTGCATCTTAATTCCCAACTGCAAACCATTTTCAAGACTCGAGTTAGGTCATCTATGTCGATAGGTGCAACCATCGTAAATTCCACTGGGGCTACCAGTACTTCCCTTGTACTCTTCTTCCTAGGGTCCATAGCCTTACTGAAGTGACTATGGTCCCCTAGCTAGGAGTGGTTCTGTAATTACTACACTTGAAGTTCATGAATATGGAGAGTTGTCCCTACATTCTTCCCTCTTTGACGTTACTATGACTCGAGTAGCTCAGCAACATAGCATTCTCTTGTAGCGCTTTAATCTCCTCTTACTACACTTGCCTCATTCTCAATTGGGAACTTCATTATGAGACACCATGGAGCCAAAGCAATTCTTAAGTCAATGAGGGTCGGTCAGCCCAAGAAAGCATTGTTAGCAGATTATTCGTCAACTATCACGAAGGTCTGGATGAGTACCACCCTCCGCTTTCCTTCTTCGAGTTCCACAGGTAAGTCGATCTTTCCAATGGGCTGTTTTGGATCACCTATAAAATTCTGAGTCTTTATTCTATAGGCGAACACATTCATCATGCTAATCTTCATTTGATCGAATGTTTGTTGAAATAGGATGTTAACCGATCTTCCACTATTAACCAACACTCGATGTACAACTATTGGCCCGATCCCAACCGTTATCACCATTGGGTCAAGAGATGGCGCTTCTATACCTTCAATATCTTGACTTCGAAATACAATGCCATCGGTTATCATTTTCCGTTGCTTGGTCTAAGCTCCTTTTTCAATGGTGTAAAAACTTTCCTTAAGAGAATGCTATGTAGAACTCGCACATTACTTCACCTAGACCCATTTCTTTTGTGTGGGGTGAGGTCCTCCAGCTAAAGTACTTATCACCAGTCTTTTGTCTGTTCGTCGGGGCTCATCTCCTTTCGGTCCAGACTGATTTCCTTAAGCATTCGACATTTTTTTTCAGTATGTTGATCGGGATTTTGTGTTTTCTTTACGTACTTTTGGAGCCTATTATTCCTTATCAATTCCTCAATCAAGTCTTTTACATGTCAACACTCATTTGTGTTATGCCCATGAGTCTCGTGGAAGCAGCAAAACTTCTCTTAACTCCTTTGCTCCTCGGACGCTTCTTTCTTGGGTGGTTTGTTATATTGCTTAGTTCTCTAAGTGGTAAGGTAGATGTTTTCCAAACGATAATTCAATTATGTATAGTCTTCGGGGCATTGATTCCTTAGACGTTTTCCGTTCCCGGTACGCCTACTGGAATACTAGTTCCTTTTTTCTGATTTGCATTCTTTCATACCCCTCCTACAGTTGATGCAGAGCTATTTCCATCCTATTTAACTGCAACATTACTCCAAATCACGTCTTATAGTTGCTCATCGACGGTTCTAATTTCGATCATGCTTGTTTCTTCCTTCCTTAGAATATGGGTTGCCTTTTGGTGTAATACTTCCATGGTAATTGGTTGCTTCATTTTAATTCATTTACCAAAATCTGTATCCAGATGAATAGCATGGACCAAAGCCATAAATACCATGTCTTCCTTTGGATTGCTCACCTTTGTACCAAACTCATTGGGCCCTTGGGAAAGCAAGATAAGGACATCACACCTTTTGGTCGTGCAGTGTGAAGTCTAAAATATTCCAAAAACTTTCTTTCCAACTCATCAAAAGTGGAAATAGACTTCGATGCGAGTCTCATAGACCACGTGGAAGCGACTCCTTCTAAGAAGATAAGGAAACACCTATAGCGGACGACATTTGTAGCTCTAGCTCCATCCATATGTCATTCTATTTTAAAAAGTGTTATTTAGGACTTGTTGTTCCATTGTACGATGGAATAATCGGCATGGAGAATCTTTGGTGGTATTCTTCTCCTAGGAAGTTCGCGGTGAAGGGTGTTTGGCTAGGCGTAAAATCCTAATATTCATTTTTCCTACTCTTGCTCTCCTCTATTAGTCGTTTGACCATGTCAGTGATGTAATCTTTACTGGCGCAGTTATATGCATGTCGGTTGTCAGGGGATACCCCAAGTGTTTAACTCTGCAAATGATCTTGGTTTACCAATTAGAGCCTAATTTCTCCATTCTTTAGGAGAACCAATCCTGCAACATTCCGTTGGTGTGCAGTTGGTCTTGCCATGGCTATTTATGCTCCATCTCTAACGTTTTGTCCATTAACACCAGTATTCAATCCCAAGTCTCTACCATCAAGATGCATATCATCTTCGGAGTCTGAAAGAAGCACGATGTCGCCTTCTTGAGGAATGCATAAGGAGATTGGATCGGCACCATCCTATCTCCTTATAAGGAGAATCCCTAACTTCCTCCTGCAGCATCCCCTGCAACTCCGACACCTGCTTCCTTCTGTCTTTGCTTTCTATCCCTTCTATTTAGGCCAAAAACGAAGGAATTTTATTGTTCTATTGCAGGAGAGGGGACTGAAAATGAGTTTTGATAACTACTTTCTCTCCATTCTTCTGATTCCAAATTCTCATTATATATTTCACAAAATTAGCTTTTTATACTCTTCAAATCCACTCATATTCACTCTTCTTCGCACCACTCATTCTTTATAATATACTTACTGTTTGAAAGTATTCTCTCATCAATTCAAATCTTAAGGTGCTATAAAAGTGTTATAGGATATCTTATATCCAAGTTACAGCTATCTGTAATTGGAATCATCTAAAACCTCCCTACTGTTAATACTATAGATATTGATTTTTATGATAATAACCATACAAATATAGGTACTAATGTTTTTCTAAGTTGTATAGAAAATTTTGCAGGATATTACACAGGTTTGTACAAGTACAGGATAATCGATTATGAACACAGATTAGTAGAAAGACTAGAGATCAAGATTCAAAGATGATCAAGACAATTGAAGACTCATGAGTTTTAAAGACAAAGACATGAAGAGATCAACGACGTGGTCTCACTAGATATCTATATGGTTCGAGATGGTAGGTTATTATTCACACCATACTTTTTGTCCGTCTCGAAGTTTATGTTTTTCCCTTAAACTCTTGGGTTCTCAATTGATTTTGAGTAGTTTGAGAGTTAAGATTTTCAGGTTCTCCTTTAGACGAATAAGCTTTCAAAGACATGCAGGAGACAAAGTAGTTATTAGGAGTTCTTTTTGTTTGATTTCGCTGTTTAATTGAGTGTAATGGAAAAATTATTCGATGCCTATATTTAGACTCAGATCAACCAAAGGGGCATCTTCATATGGCTCTCTTGGCGTATTTTGTAATAAATTGTAATTTTTTTTGAACGTGGCTTACTTTGGAATTATATAATGAAACTGAAATGCAATTTGTAATGAAATGAGATACTTGTTTAAAATTAAGTTTAAAAAATTTCATATTCATGTTTTTTTGGTATGTCAATGTATCTAACATTGCCACATTTGGTCATCGAGAATTAATAACTATGAAACTGCAGCATCCGTAGCAATTAGTTTTGGGCCTTTAAATAGGGTATGTTACAGATAATGCTCGCATAGAAGTGTTGAAGATTGCAGTTCCGCTTTTCCATTTCCATCGCTCTCACATCATCCTCCACGACCTTTTCCACTTCAAGATCTTTAAGCTCGCTTTGGCAAACCGCGAGTTCAATATCATTTGCAAGCTTCTTGATCGACTGGGTAGCCATCTTCACAGCCAACCCTTTATTGTCTTCTTGAAGCTTTCGGTTCTCCTCACGGAGACATTCGAGCTCGGATGCTTGTTTGGAGTGGACCTGGTCCTTAGGCTATACGCTTACATCTTTTTGAACGAGCGCTTCGGCCTTCTGCTTGTTTCTCAACACAATTGTGGCCTAGTCTTAGGCTTGATTCAATTTCTTCATCAACTTATCCATGCTTGCCTTTTGTTTAATGTCAAGATCTCTTTCTCTAGTGACTTTGAGTAGATCCTCTTCTCATTCCTTAATCATCCTCTCATGCTTGAGTCTTTCCCTTTCAAGTGACTCAATTTGTGTTTAATTGATTCGATTTACATCGGAAAGAGTTTTGCGTACATGCTCCCTATATCCACGTCTTCTTGAACTTCTTGCAGCTTCTTCCGAGTAACCTTCCTCTTCGCATCCTTATCACAATTCCCTATACATATATTTTGTCAACATGAGATGTAAACATGATCATATGCATGTGTATATTTTTGATTAAAACTCTATTATGTATGTTTAGAGATGTATATTTGTTATTGAATTCATAATTCTATTTTTCTTCTTAACTTTGATTTTGACAATTTCTGAAATAAGTTTTATTAGGTTAACTTTAATCTATACAAACAACTTCATATATAATTATAATTTGGCTAATCAACGGAATTTAGTCATATGTTCTATTTTATAACAAAGAAATTGCAGTTTTTAATATATAGTTGTTAAATTTAATCATATATGTTTATATTTTTACCTGCACATTTGTCATAATAATTCACATACATATTTATTAGATACTATTATGTGATTTAAAATAAAAGGGAAAGTATTGCCAATTTACTTTGTGCAAGGGAAGTTTTATTGAAGTGTTGTATGTCAGATTATATGTAAAGGAAAATTTTGTTAATTTGTTTAGTGTAAGCAAAGTTTTGTTTATATATTTTGTAACCACATATGTGACTATATATATATATATATAAACATATATATGTGTGTGTGTGCATGTATATATACACATATATTTGTTTGTCTCTGTATTCATATACATATATATATGTATATATAAACAGCTGTTTAGTTATAAAATATTTTTGTAGTTTAAAATGCATTTAAGTGTATTTAATGTGCATTCAAAATGTCTTTTGTGTATCTTAAAACTTTCGTTTATAGTCGTAGTATGTAGAGTATAAATAGTTATTTGTACCTATTATTACTTATTCAATGGTTGCTTTATTTGGTGTCAATATCTTAAATCTAAAACTACAATCTAATTTACAAGTATTGTATTGATGGTTAGAAAGTTGACATTTTATATCACAATTTTATGAGTATGCATATATATAAATAAATGTGAAATTCATATCATTTATAAACACCACAATGTTGCACATCCATAATTCACACCGGTATGTACTTGGACAAACTTACATTTTATGCCATATATTAATTGCTAATTAATGGCATTTAATGTATCAATCAATTTAATTAAAGAGAGAGAAATGAATGGTTTCTCTCTCCATATAAATTTATGCCTCGGCTAAGAGAAAGGAAATGAAAAGTTTTATTCTCTAAGTAAATTTATTTATTTATACAAAAGTATATGTGATATACTCTAATTTATACTCACATTAAATTACCATGAAACTTTATTTATGAAATTAAATAAAATAATAATTTTATTTAAAAGAAACTTAGAAAAGTTCTAAATATATTTAGACTTCATAGGCCTATTAAAAATGCAAAATGGTAAATTTTTTAAAACTCTCTCATTTCTTCTGCTCTGGACTGATCCAGTTCCAACAAAAAATTCAGTAGCCTACAAGAAATTGTAACTACTACCAAATGTCATGCAAAATTAGTAGTAGGCACACTGTACATTCTATATTCCACAAATCTATTGAAATTTGACACCGTTGAAACTTTTATTTCTGATCTAATTTTGCTCGGTTGAATTATAAATATTTTTACACCGTAGTCTTGGAGATAGAAGATGAGATTATTTGTATGACATTAATTAGGTGATGTTTAATATCATAACGCACGTGAAAATGTAAAATTAAATGGATTGTTCATATTTGTTATTTTGCTTTCTTTTTACTACAATACTTCTTTGGAAGTAACATGTGTCACCATTTTATACAATGACATAGCATTCCTCTGGTATAAAATGAAGTTCTCTCATCCAAAATATGTGTACTGATGGAAACTAAAAATTCGTACACTGGTGGGAAAAAAATAGGCATTTATAAAGTATGCTAATTCACTTCACGGTTGGCTTCTTATGAACATACAAAATTGTTTAAATTTGTGTCTTAGTTATAACATGAGATAACATTATATGATTTGTTTCTTCTAAAATGAATAAAGTATCTGTGTTGAAATACCACTAATTGCAACTAGTAATAGGTATCATTGTCAAGGAATGTGCAGGCGCTTGATGAGAGCAATAGAAGTGGTAAAACTGTATTGATCTAAACAACAACAATTTTGATCTATTATATTAATGCTTTTGCATTTAAAATCTGAATTTGAGATGTTCCTCTGTCTCAAGAATAAAATAGTCTATTATATTATTTATAGTTGGTCTGTATCTCTTCCGAACGGTCGTGTCTGCACCCGTTCGCTCAAACAGTCGCGTCTGTACCTCTTCGTATAGTCACATCTGTTCACCCACCTGCTATTTGCTTCTGTTTGCCCGCGCCACTTCAGTCGGGTCGCACCCACTCATGCTGCATCCATTCGCCCACATCTGCTTCAGTCGAGTCGCACCCACCTGTGTTCGCGCCTATTCAACCCGCATCCGCTTCCGAACAGATCTGCATTTGTTCGTATGGCCTACAACTGTCAGAAAGCCTAGTCCAGTTTGCAGTAAAAATACGAGTATCATATTAGACCCAAAGCCGGCCCGGTACGGTTCGGTCGGATGGACGGACGGCGGCGGCGGCGCGCGCGTGTGGTGGTGATGCATGATCTCCCTCCTCACCAACGAAGCATACATTTGGGAGCCTCAGCCCCCTAACCTCCTCGTGAGAAAGCCAAATATAAACCAATATAGCTCTCAACAATTGGCAATGTGGGACTTTGTATATTTCAATTCATAAGGAATTCCAACAATCCCCCACATGATTGATAATATACATATCCCCCACACAAAGCGAAATATCATAGAGTACATATGGAATAATGCTTTATCGTGGATAAGTAGATATTTCACTTTGAACTTTCCCTAGTCAAAACTTATTGGATCTACTTGGCTAATCGGTGAATTATTTCATCTTGAACCGTCAGCCTTTATTGTATATCCAGACAATAAGCTTTACGAAGCATTGATTCCCTTCTCATCCAATCTCTTGGTTGTGTTCATTTTGGTCCTGAACAATTTTTTGGTTCTGCGAGTGTTTAAGAGAATAAAAGCCTTTTAATATTCTCATAGAGCCGACCCAGCTCACACTAAATAGGTGATCGCAACCATTAAGAGTATTCTACATATACCCCACTTGTTATTTCCAAGATATGGTCGTCATTAAAAAACATAGTTTTAACCTTTAAATACTTCTATAGGCATGTATTTATGTTGTGCACCATAGGAATGGAGTTGGACTATGTCCATGCAAATGCATTGTCTTGAGTTATTCAGAACTAGTTTGCCTATTGATCCTAGTCCGTGGGATCTCCAATCGCTAGG
Organism: Allium cepa; assembly: GCA_030765085.1. Classification (NCBI taxonomy): domain Eukaryota; kingdom Viridiplantae; phylum Streptophyta; class Magnoliopsida; order Asparagales; family Amaryllidaceae; genus Allium; species Allium cepa. The sequence goes on from CM060943.1 coordinate 440,994,018, forward strand.
ATAGGTTTCCGTATAAGATAACTCTTTGTGATTTAGGCTTTTAAACCCATTCCCCTCGATGCGCAGTCAATTTTCTCTCTTGATAAACCTTTAGTAAATGGATCCGCTAGGTTATCATTTGTTCTCACATAATCTATGGAAATAGTTCCATTTGAGAGTAACTGCCTAACTGTGTTGTGGCGTCGATGAATATGTCGTGACTTTCCATTATACACAAAGTTGTGCGCTCTGCTTAGCGCAGCTTGGTTATCACAGTGTATGCATATGGCCGGTATAGGATTATGCCAAAATGGAATATCTTCTAAAAAGTGACGAAGCCATTCTGCTTCTTCACCTGCTTTATCTAAAGCGATGAACTCCGAATCCATAGTGGATCGAGCTATACATGTTTGTTTAGTAGATTTCCATGACACTGCTGCCCCTGCTAAGGTAAAGACATAACTACTCGTTGATTTTGATTCCTCTGAATCAGCAATCCAATTTGCATCACTATATCCTTCTAAGACGGCAGGATATTTTCCATAATGTAAGGAATAAGTAGTGGTATTTTTTAAATATCCAAGCACTCTCATTAGTGCTTTCTAGTGTTCCTTCCCTGGATTGCTCGTATACCTGCTCAATCGGCTTACTTCATAAGCTATATCTGGTCTTGTGCAATTCATGAGATGCATGAGAGATCCTATTACACAAGAATATTCCAGTTGCATTACACTCTCATTAGTGTTTTTATGCAGTACTTCTGATGGATTAAAAGGTGTATTTACTCCTTTAATTCCAAATTTTTGAAATCTTTCAATCACTTTTTCTACATAATGTGATTGAGATAACTCAATTCCATTAGGTGTTCTTATTATTTTTATTCCCAAAATAACATTTGCAACACCCAAATCTTTCATGTCAAAATTGTTGATCAACATTTTCTTTATGGTCTCAATTACCTGAGTATTTGGACCGAATATTAGCATATCGTCCACATATAGACAGATCATCACATGTGATTGTCCAAGTTGTCTATAATAAACACATTTGTCACATTCATTTATATGAAAACCATTTCTCATTATGACACTATCAAATTTTGCGTGCCATTGCGTTGGAGCTTGTTTTAGTCCGTATAATGATTTGACTAATCTACAGACTTTGTTTTCATTTCCTTTGGAAATAAATCCCTCTGGTTGCTCCATGTAAATTTCCTCATCGAGATATCCATTTAAGAATGTTGTTTTTACATCCATTTGATGAATCTCTAGATTATAGATGGATGTAATTGCTATTAACATTCTTATAGAGGTTATTCGTGTTACCGGCGAATATGTATCAAAAAAGTCTACTCCTTCTTTTTGACGATATCCTTTGGCTACTAATCTGGCTTTATACTTATCGATAGAGCCATCTGCTTTCATTTTCTTCTTGAAAATCCATTTGCAGCCAATTGGTTTTATTCCTGGTGGAATATCAACAATTTTCCAAGTTTTATTACTTAGAATTGAATCAATCTCACTTTGGATTGCTTCTTTCCAACAAGAGGATTCAGAAGATGACATTGCTTCCTTGTACGTTTGAGGTTCGTGAAGTAATACATATGTAAAAAGGTCCAAACCAAATGTTTTGGAAGTTCTAGCCCTTAGGCTTCTTCTTGGTTCAGTATCCTCAATTTCATGATGAGTTTCATCTTCATATGAATCGCTTGATTCTTCCCTTGTCCTTTTTGGGACATTATTTCCTTCATTCCTTTTGTGCGGAAACACATCTTCAAAGAATGAGGCATCTCTTGATTCCATGATTGTATTTACATGAATATCAGTTATATCAGACTTGAATACCAAAAATCTGTAGGCACTACTATTTTGGGCTGGCCCAAGATAATAACAATCTACTGTTTTTGGTCCAAGTTTGACTCTCTTGGGAGGCGGAACTGGAACTTTGGCCAAGCACCCCCACACTTTGAGGTATTTAAAGCTTGGTTCGTGTCCTTTCCATATCTCATATGGAATTGTTCCCGTTTTATTATGAGAAACTTTGTTTAATATGTGATTAGACATATTTAAGGCTTCCCCCCACAAGTTCGTCGGTAGACCAGAAGTTAAAAGCATGGCAGTAATCATGTCTTTTAATGTTCTGTTCTTCCTCTCGGCTACACCATTTTGTTGTGGTGAATATGGAGCTGTTGTTTGATGAATTATACCATTTTCGGCACAGAACTGTTCAAATGGTGATTCATATTCTCCACCTCGATCAGATCTTAGTATCTTGATCTTTTTATTTAACTGATTTTCTACCTCAGCCTTGTATTTTATAAATGCTGTTATTGCTTCATCTGTACTACTTAAAAGATATACATAGCAATATCGCATATAATCGTCAGTAAAAGTAATGAAATACTTTTTCCCCCTCTTGTAGGTAGTGATTTAAAATCACATAAATCTATACGTACCAAACCTAATGGTTCGGTGCTTCTGTCAACAGATTTAAATGGTTGTTTGACCATTTTTGCTTCTACACATGTCTCTCATTTGTAGTTCTTATCTACTTGGAATTTTGGAATTAATCCCAAGTTTGATAATGTTTTCATTTTCTTCTGGAAATTCTTCTTCTTTTTGTTTTTGATCTTTGAATCTTCAGCTACAAATGCCTCCTCGCTTTGTTTTGTAATTCCATGGTTATCTGCCTCAATTTTCAATCGGACTATGAGATCCGGTAAAGAGATTTCCTTCTTCTTATGCTTTAGATAATTGCGGTAATCTCTCCATGATGGCGACAGTTTTCCCGTGATGGCTTCAACCAAAAATGATTCTCCAACCTTATGACCTTCCGCCTCGAGTTCGTGAATGATGATTTGCAGTTCATGCAGTTGAGCAGTCACCGGTTTGGAGTCAACCATCTTGTAGTCCATGAAATTGTCTACAGTGAATTTCTTAATACTGATATTCTGCGTCTTGTACTTTGTGATAAGTGCATTCCAGAGTGCGTTTGATGTCTTTAAAGGCCGATATACTTTGTATAACACCTTGTCGAGACAATTTACAATATAGTTTCTGCATAAAAAATCGGAATGCTTCCACGCATTCACCTCTGCTTCCTTGCTTGGTGCAGGAATCGGTTCCTCCTCCTTGAGGTACTTTTGCAGACCAAGTGTGGTGAGATAAAACAACATCTGATTCTGCCATGTCAAGAAATCATCACCATCTCCCTTGAATGGTTCAGGTCTGTTGTGAGTAGTATTCTTTGAAAATTCTACTATTGCCATCTCTGTTTTAGTAAGAAAACAGAAAATTTCTTAAGATGTTATATGTCTAGTATACCAAAACAAAGAATAATCAATTATAAACTCGTCGCACAAGTTTATAACTCAGATTTCCACTACACTGGAATTCTGTATTAATTATTATAACAATATAAATGTTGTAAATAAGTTACAACAACAGCGTTATACTATTTTGAATAAATAGTATAACCAGAATAAAAATATGAATGTTAGTTGGCTAGTGTACTAAAACAGATAGCAAGTAACTATAAACTCGTTGCACAAGTTTATCAATTAGAATTCCACCACGCTGGAATTTTGTATTAGATAATTGTAACTGTAAGTTACGTTGTAAATAAGTTACAACAACAACGTTATACTATTTATAGAAACAACACAACGTATACGGATATCGTCTGAGGCTCGTCGTAACGATTTCCTTAAGAATTTTATTTCAAAATTCCTCCAAGATACAACAGACGTATTCTGCTTGAGATTGTAATGAGTATATCACTCTGTGATTTAGAGTATAGCAGCAGAAGAGAAGAGGAAGATTCAGATTTCTAAAAAAATGAGTGAGGAAAGTGATCGGTTTTCCTTCTTATTTATAGTTGGTCCGTATCTCTTCCCAACGGTCCTGTCTGCACCCGTTCGCTCAAACAGTCGCGTCTGTACCTCTTCGTACAGTCACATCTGTTCACCCTCCTGCTATTTGCTTCTGTTTGCCCCCGCCACTTCAGTCGGGTCGCACCCGCTCATGCTGCATCCATTCGCCCGCGTCTGCTTCATTCGGGTCACACCCACCTGTGTTCACGTCTATTCAACCCGTGTCCGCTTCTGAACAGATCTGCATCTGTTCGTATGGCCTGCAACTGTCAGAAAGCCCGGTCCAGTTTGCAGTAAAAATACGAGTATCATATTAGACCCAAAACCGGCCCGGTTCGGTTTGGTCGGACGGACGGCGGCGGCGGCGCGCGCCTGTGGTAGTGATGCATGATCTCCCTCCTCACAACGAAGCATACATTTGGGAGCCCTAGGCTCCCAACCTCCTCATGAGAAAGCCATATATAAACCAATATAGCTCTCAACAATTTGGCGATGTGGGACTTTGTATATTTCAATTCATAAGGAATCCCAACAACCAGTTCTTTCATATATGAGATTTCTTTAACTTTTGGTCAAACAACACTAGCACCCACTCGACTTTTGATTATATATAGCATTCAAAGATTGTTTATCGATGTATACAATAACACTGTTTTATTTTCTTCTTCTTTCCTTTTTTCTTCAAAAAGCGAAAGAAAAGAAAATGAAAATGAAAGGAAAGATACGACAATACTATTAATGCAACTTGAAATTGCTTTAGCTATTTTCATGTTTAATAGCATTGATTATGACAGTTAACATCTTGTTTAACTTTGGTAAGGCTTATTTATTTATTTTACTTATTTCTTTTTAAAATTGCCTGCTATTTATTTAAATATATGTTCACCCTATAATTATTTTTAGTGGAAATTAGGAAGGCATCCCTATCGTACTTTCATATTGTAAAGCGGGTCCCTGTCAAAGTTTCATTGTAAAGCGGGTCCCTGTTTTCTGGAAACGAAGAAAAATTATTGCTGAAATATCAGCAAATTTTATAAGTGCTGATATTTCAACAACTTTCCCTATCAAAGTTTAATTGTAAATTCGGTCCCTATTTTCTAGAAACAAAGAAAAATTATTGCTGAAATGTTAGCAACTTTTATAAATAAGTGCTGATATTCTAGTAACTTTCATAAACTGTGTTTACAGTGTACATAAATATTGCTGAAATGTCAGCAACTTTTATGAATAAGTGCTGATATTTCAGCAACTTTCATACACTATGTTCACAGTGTACAGAAAAGTTACGAAAATGTCAGCAACTTTTATGAAAAGTTGCATCATGCTCTGCAATAATCGTGAATAAAAAATAGGGACTTAATTTACACTGAAATTTAGCGAGGGATTTTTCGTAAATTTTGAAACTTAATAAAAACCTGTGCCAAAAATACCCTTATTTTTACTTATCAAACACATGGAAATAAATAAACATGAATATAATTGTTAGACTACTTGTGATAAAAATTTAACAAACATGAAAAATTAGAAAAATTAGTATGTAGATATCCTTTATAAGTTTTATCATCTTTTGCGATAATACACAGATTATTTTCATTTCTCTTGGAGTTTGAAAGCAAGATACAAGAAGTTGTAGTTATGATGAAAAAATTGCTGTTATGTAATAAAAATACACTTAAATATCAATTATAACTGCTCATGAATAAATAAAAATTCAACTTCTTATTTTTTGAAAAACATTTCAGAAACATAAATTTACGCACATATAGATATGTGAGTGCATACACATACATTTAGTATCCATGAAGATGCACTTTCCAAACTCCAATTATGTTGAATTTGTCAGATTTTCCCCTATCAACATCTATAAGTGTTACCTATATCTTATGGCATTAATCATGTGCTTATGACTTATGAATCTTGAAAAGCTTCCTTCTAATTTAATATGCTGATGGACTTAGAAATAACATCTTTTGATGATGGGATACTGAAGGGATGTATAAAAATAACATCTTTGTATTTCGGGTACTTTATAAGAAAAGTGTTCATAAAAAGATGTACTTAATAAATTAATTTGAGTATATCGATAATCTATTAATCTTTTTTTAGGAAAAAACCAGACCAATTGAAGTTGTTCCACAATTGAGCTCGGCAATAAATTGCAGAGAAGATGCACTTTCACAAATGGTGGGTGTAAGAAAGACAGGGTCGACAAAGAGCGATGGGAAGGGAATGAACCTCAATAGAGCAACTTTATTGCATATTAGGGATAAACAAACACTGCAACTTGAAAACAAAGTGTTAGACATAGAGAAGAAATTTCTACGTCTGGTGAAAAATCAGGTAAGATCCATCTTTTATCTATTGAGTTTAAATGCAATATTTGCTAGTTGTTACTATGATTGTATTCCATGTTATTATGGTTGAACGTTGAATGTTAAACTAAAGTTGTATTGGTTTTTTAGTGGTTTTGCAAGGTAGACATAGTTGGAAAGAAGTAAATAAACCTGAAGTAATTAAAGTTTTATTGGTTTGACGTAATTTGTATTTTAACTTATTATTCGGTAAGTAATATAATAATTCTTATGTTTAATTACAATGTAAGTATGATAAAAATACGAAGAAATGTGATTTATTGGATTAGCGAGGGATTAAAGAGATCGTTGCTTAAGGAAGAGTTTAATAGCATGGTCTGCTGCACATGTCGTGATGGAATGAATTTTCATTAAGCCTTAAAATTACTCTTTCCTCTCCTCTATTCGGCACAATATATGTACGATTGGTTTCAACTTAAAATTACTCTTTCAGTAAGTCTTAAATTTGTATTGTTGCATTAGTTTTGTATGTTGTTTTATATCATAGCCACGGATTCTAAATCCCGTTTTGGTAGTCAAAATACTCAACAAATAAGGTGTAACGATCCATAAACATATCATTTTAAATAAACAATCGTTTAGCTTTATCGATATAACAATAATTTTGTAAATAATTATTTATATTAATTTATATGATTTTATAAATTATATATGATCATTTTAACTAGTTAAGAATGACAAGAAAATTTATTTCAGAATTTGTGTACAAAAATATGCATATTAATTTAAAAGAGAAAACATGACCGAAATTGGAATCGGGATTTGTAACAATACAACGTATGAAAGACGTGCAACGTTGTAGGAATATGTAACATGCACATAGACATGCACATGTGCATACATGAGAACATGCACTTAAACATATATATACAAATATAATTAAGTATAAAATTATAATATAAAATATGTAATATATTTTAAGATTTCTTACTCCTTAAGCATACATAAGTCAACATGTGCATACAGGAGATGATGGAAGTGATGGGCACATGGATGGGGGATGATTGCCATGCTTAGGGAGAGGGGAGGTGTGTTGGTGAAGCCATATAATGGTGATGAAGATGATGATGTATGCATGGATACTTTTACACTCTTCTTTTCCTATACATACTCTACCATATTCTCTTCATTTTCGTTCATATTTCCTAAGCTTTGTCTTCCACTAAAATGGCTTCCATCCTAAGAGAAATAATGTCAAAATTTATTTTGAAAGGAATTTAAATTATAAAATATAGTTATATATACTTACACCCCTCAAAACAAAATGGAAACTCCACCCTTTCTCCTTATTCTTCACCATCTCCACCCCACTTCATTATTAGGCCGAGCACCCCTTGCACCACCCTAGCCCGTGCACCCCCAATTCAACCCAAGCTTTAGTTAAGGCATCTAGGAGCTAAAATCCAAAGATAGTGAGCTTCGGGAACCGAGTAGCGGAGTTATAGCGAATTTTTAATTAATCGTTGAAAACTCAAGGTAAGAACTCCTAAACTATTATATTATATGTTGAGTGATGATATGATGTTTGCAAATGGATGTTTAATATGCTTTGATCATCAAGTTTGAATGTTTTCATAGGAATATTGAATATGTATGCAAGTCATGGAAATACACATCGATAAGCACAGAGGAAATCACTTTCCTTGAATTAATGAAATGGTGTGTATGGAATGTTATACATCTTTAAAGGTTTAAAAAGAGTTTTAAATGTTTCATAAACATTGAAAAGCGTTTTGGTAAAGTTGAAATGAGGATTGAAAAATTAATCAAAAATAGGCGTGTCACTTAATGGTAGATCGCGATTTCGCATCGTAAAAGTCAAACGAGTATAAAAGATGGTATATAGCTAAGAATTTATGAACTATTATATCCATAGTTTTACAACGAAGAAAGAAAATATAGATTTCGATAAGTAGATTTTGAAATATGAGTAAAACAAGTTCTTAAAAAATCGAGGTTTCGTAGTTCGGAATTCAAGAATGGATTTCTTTGGAAATGATGTTTTAAATTTGTTTAAAAATATATAATAAATCTTATAATTGTTTTATAATGTGTTAATTTGAGTAATAAAAATGAACTTTCAAATAATAAAAAGTCTTTTTGATCAATATAGCTTAAAAAGTTTCTTCCCGCGGCACTTCTCTATAACTTTTGAAATATAGTTTCAAACTTAACATTTATTTTTCAGTTATTTTATAAATGTTTTTAAATGATTAACCAAGTTTTTTAAAGATGATTTGAAGGATTTTTGGAATGATTAAAGATTTAAAGTCGATCAAATAACTTGGCCGCCTTATGCGTGTTAGAGAGATGGTGTTTAGGCTTGAGTTTGGAAAACAGTTTCCTGCTCTCCCTGGCTATCTGGACTGGCTATTGAATTTAGTTTACTCGGATCAATATATTCATAAATGAAAAATTAAGACGATTTCGAATTCATACTTAGTAAAAAGGAGTTCAAAAGTTATCAAGGGATTTTATACGAGAGGTTTAATATCTCCATATATACCGAAAAGAATGTTTTAGAAATGTATATCTCCAAAAGAGATTTTGATAAAAGAACTTAATAAATTAAAGAATGATTTCCTATGCATTTGGCCTCTTTTATCGATGATTGGTTCGGAGAAACCGGGGTCAGATTTGGATACTTTCTGTCTGAAAACCACTTCGAACCAATTTATGTATTCGAAGTGAAGACATGAATATAATTGTGGAAGATGGGATGTAGGGCTACATGTCACCGACCCTCGGGGGAAATTTTCCATATCATATTATGTGGCAGCAGTTCTTCATTTAAGATCTTAGATGCAAGGATTTCTTGCTACTAATCCTAAGGTGAGTTCTCGACAGCATGTGGTAGGAAAGTGCCTTCGGTTTCATTTAGTCCTAGAATGACTTGTATGGACGAATGTATAACGTTGCATTTCTAGTTACATAAGTGATCTCTATGAACGTATCATCTATTTGGTGGCGGTGAAGGCAACTTCTCTTAGCTTAACACCCTTTCCTAAGACGTACGGACTCAGGAGTTATACGTTTGTAGAGGTCGGTTGTGTGACCATAAAATGGCAGTGTGACATTCAAAGAAAGTTGATGTGCTATGTGAAAGGTAATCGTTACCTCAAGACTCTTACCCGAAAATGGCCGAAACTGGGTAGATGCAGCAAGGCTATGTGGTTCGCAACCATTAGAGTATGATCATCCCCTTTTAGATATATTTTTACACACGATGATGTTCGGGTTTAAATTATTATGGTATATGCTAAGAGACGTCTCAGATCCGTCAGTAATGACCAGGGTGATGACATATTTGGTATTATCTAGTAAGAGGTAGGCCGGTCTTGTGTTCGTAGGGGACCATAAGTTGGGCCTCTGTACATTCGTCTATAGATGTACCGTCGAAAGGTAGTCCATTTACCTGGTCATTTGTATCGAAATCCATCCTCCAATAAGTTCCTGCCATTTTGTTTATAGAGCCTAGTTTGCTGGAATTTAATAATAGTAACAATTTCGGTTAAGTTTGATATGTTTACTTGCAAATGTTTTCGAAGATGTGTCATTAAAAATATATCAAATATTTTTACGTAAGAATGTTTTGGTTATCATAAGGTAAAAACCCATTTCGTATTTATGTGCGGCATGGTCTTATGATGTACCTTTTTTTTCAAACAATGTATTTTGAGTTCTCACACCAGTCCCATGACTGACCAGAGTTTATTTTGTTTTCCCTTTAAACTCTGGGTGCCTTATTTTTTGGCAGCCAAGTAATCAGGATTCTGTTTGGAGTATTTTGGGGAAAAGCATGCTGGAAGAGATTTTTGGAGTATGGAGTTGGAGTACCTAATGTGGATGTCTATCCATCTATATATTTTATTTTTCCGTTGTGTCTAAGTTAGTTAATACTGGCAAGTGTGGGAGCAGGCGGATATAACTGTTCCTAGCTAGGTTAGTTCATACAAAACACTGTGATGTGCACTAGTGAGGGTGATTGTTTGTACTATCTATCTATTTTAATGTAATGTGAGAATTTGTGTTTCTATCTTTTACTTTATTTTACCCTTGAAAATCTACCTCTCCGACACTTGGATTTACGGCATGTGAATACCATGAATGTATTAGTGTGGATTTTCAAGAGTCGAGGAGATGGGTCTTCAAATTTGGTATTACAGCTTAAGGTTAAGCGAGAAATCTTGGCTTTGGTGGGGTATGACTCATTAGAAATATGGTTAGCAATACCCTAGAATGAGTTTAATCTTTGAAAATGTAACGTCCCGGAATTTTGACAATATCAATTTAGTAATCTGTATTAAAAATTAAATTGATATTGATAATTTTGTTAATAATAATTCAAATTGATTTAAAAATCTTCTTTAATAAATATTAAATTGGTAGATTTTATCTTTTACAGCTAATAAATTGGTTTCTATTTATAAAATATATAGTTTATATTGTAAATAGATTAGCTTTGTTTTAAATTTAATAAATAAAGCATATTTTCTAATTCTAATATTTTCAGTAATTTGGAAATTTATTTTTATTTAACATATAAGATTTTCAAAGTTATTAAATAAATCTTGGTTTAAATTTAATGAATGAATCATGATTTAAAATTCTAATATATATATTAATAATTTGGAAATTTTGATTTAATTTAATATTAAGTTTTTCAAAACTATTTAATAAATAAGTATATGATTTTAAATTGTTAAGGAAGATGTTTAAAATGTTTAAAATGATTTTGGCTTAAGTTTTAAATTTAAATGAATTAACAAAAAGGTTAGTTTTGTTTTCTTTTTAAAATATAGCTTAATAAAATAAGTAATTTATTAATAAAGGAGAAATAATTTCTTTTATAGTTATTTTAATTTGATAATGAGTTATTTCTAAAAACAATATTAATAATATATTGTTTTACAAATAGATTGTAACGACCCAGAATTTTAATTAATTTAAATTTGGATATTTAATTAATTTTAAATATTAATAAGTGAATTTATAAGTCAAATAAATTTTTATTTGAATAATTGGATTTAATTGAATAATTAAATCGATAATTTAATATGTTAAATTATGAAAATAATTGAAAATTGGGTTAAATATGATTGAAAATGATTTGTAAAATTTTATTTTATCATATTGAAGTTAGAACGATATTTTAGAACTTTTAAAATCGAATTAAAAGTTAATTTGTGAAAATTGAATATTTTAATATTAAAATCGACTAGTGAAAATAGTCAATTTTTGAACAGTCTCAGAATTGGACGAAACCAATTCCATTGGATCCGTAATAGTTAGTTATTACCGGATTTCAATTTTCGTAGCAATTGGAGTTACCGTTTGATCGTGGCAGCTCGAAACGCATCGAATTATTTTTAATTTTAATTTGGCGAGTTAAAATAGCCATTTTTCAAAAAGTCTCGGATTTCGACGAAACCAGTTTCATCGGATCCGTAATGTGATATTATTGTAAGGTTTCAAATTTCAAGTCAATTGGATTTACCGTTTGTCCGGTACAAATTAAAATGCCTAGAAAATCGTTTAAATCGGTTTAATTTAAATCGATCGTTTGTTGCCATATCTCGCACAGATGTCCGAATTAGCTTCCGAAACCTGTTCCATTGTGTCCGGAACGCGGGGTAAACCCTAGAAACGTTGGTTACGGTGCGTAAATCGGAGTTAGGAATTTCCGGATTGAATAGTGTTTGAGAAAATTCTATAAATAGACCACCATCACAAATAATAAAAAAAAAATATTATCTAAACCCTAATAACTGCACAGCCGCCACCCTCTTCTTCCAATGGCCGAAATTTACAGTTCTATCTCCTCAAATTCCTCCAAATCCATCAACCAATTCAAGAATCCTTCAACATGAAACTTGTAGATCATGTTGCGAACTAGCTATTCAACGGTTGAGATGTGAAATGGAGCTATATATGGTGAGTTACATAGCCGCGTTCGTCTGCGTCTTGGCACGGTTTTCGGAGCTCATGAGGTGACCGAGCTCTAAGATCTTGGGGCCGAAGTTTGCTCGTGTCGTGCTCTTCGAGATGCAAGTTCCTGATCGTCTTCAAAACATTCGTGGTGGTTGCAAATTTAAACCCTAAATGGGTATGGTTGGGTTCGGTTCAAGCATGTATTACCTGGAGATGATACGAAGAGATGGAAGAAGCTAAAGCACGGCTATGATGGAATGGTTATGGATCCTACGGCTGTGATTAAAAGTTAGGTTAAATATGTTGTAAATTTTAGTTTAAATCGTGTAAAACTTTGAAAATTAATAACTTTTCCATACGAGGTCGAAAACGCGCGAAACAGGAAACGTTGGAATCGTATGGACGAGCACTACGCGATGAAATTGGATTGGAGTCGTTTGGAGTTAGTGAGAATTTTGGGTAAAATTAAACGCGCGTTTAATTTTATTCGAAATAAATCGCTAAAACGGAATTTAAAATCAAGGTGAGAACTTCTCACTCAATCGAATCAGTTTCGATTTTATTTTAAATAAGTTAAATTTAAAATATTTGAATGCATGTTTGAATGTTGATTGATATCTATTGATTGTTAAAATAGACATTATACGCCGTTAGTAAGCGGATGTTATTTATTAAAAACATATACCGTGAATATTTCATAAACAGTGAAATTGGTATTATATATAATAGCAATATATATATATTGGCATATGTATATATTGCAGTTATTGATTTTCCGCATTTTTTGTTTAGCGGATGAGACCCTATTGCGCCGTCTATTAAGCGGATAATATTTAAATCCCATATACCGCGATAATTTCGTACTGGAGCGAAATTGGTATTGTGCTAATGTTTTTGGATGCAGGAAAACAGGTTGGAGGGATCCAACTGGATTCCTCAACAGTATTTATTTGATTATGGATATTTTGATATTCGTTGATTATCATATACGATATGTGATATCGTTGTTGTCGTGATTGACTATTTGGTATGTAGCATCATTGGACCAAATTTGGAATTTTAAAATGATTTCAAAGTGATTTTTTTGAAAGTATACGTTTATAAAATATTTTTGGAAATTGATTTATTTTAAATAAATAAACGTTATAATTTTTAAAGTTATAAAAATTATGATTTTTGAGAAATATAGTTAAGAATTGATTTTTGAGAATATGATGCTAATGATTTTATAAAATAGTTTAATCGGGATTTTTGAATTTATTATAAAAAGTTTAAATATAGGATTTATAAAATTTAATTATTTTATGAATCAAGAGAACGGTGAAATAATAAAGGAGATTCAAGACGTTTTAAAGAATAATATAAATTGATTTATATTAAGAGATTTATAAATAGATATTTATAAATTGAAATATTGACATTATAAAACGAGTTTTTATAAGTGTTTGAATGAAGTGAAAATGAATTTCATAATTGAATGGAATTTATAGAATTTTAAACAGTGAAGTTATAAATGGAATTTTATAAACAGTAGGTTTATAAAATTTATAAAGTCATTAAAAGAATGGTTTTGAATAAATAATTGAATCTTATAAGTTATAAGATTTATAATTATGAAGTTCAAAGGAACGATTTTTGTGAACGAATAAATTATAAGTATTTAACTTATAATATGAACCTTTAGTTTTATAATTGAGTTATAAATTGAATAGGTTAATAAAGGAATTTATAAAAGGAGTTGTTATAAAATAAATAGAAAAGGAATTTATAAACGTTGTTTTATAAATTCGCAAACGACTTATTTTAAGAAGTAAATTGTTGAAACTTATTTATGGAGTTATATTCACGTTTTTGAACTGTGAATAATCCTTTAAAAATGAATAGAAATGATGAAATTGTTAATTGAAGTATATTCACGTTTTCGAATAGTGAATAATATGTTAAAGAAATTGTTTTGAACGTGATATTTGAAATAGAATTAAAACGATCTAACGATGTTTTAAAATATGTTGAGATTCGAAACCATAGATTTCAACATTTATTGTTGAAATAGACGTTTTCGAGAAATAAAAGGAAAATGTGGACTATAACACAGTTGTTATAGTAAATGATTTCCGAAAGGAAATGTTTTGTATAGTATTGGGATTTATATATCTATTTTAATTTCGAATCCCTATACTAGTGATTTTGGGTTGTTCAGTTGTTATAGTAAATGATTTCCGAAAGGAAATGTTTTGTATAGTATTGGGATTTATATATCTATTTTAATTTCGAATCCCTATACTAGTGATTTTGGGTTGTTGTAACGATGTTTTACGCAACATTCGTTTTGGCCCAAATGAATATGTTTATAAGAATGATTTCCTTAAAGAATGAAATATATACTTAATCTCGATTTAAGTATATTAAATATTTTCTAAGTGTTGAAAATAAATAAAATCTGTGAATTACTTATGAATAAATAAGTATGGAAATGTTTTCCAATATAAAGTGAATATTAGAGAATTTATCTTTTTGAAGATAAATTGAAAATGAATAATTGAAATCATATATTCATAGATATTTTGAAATATAAATTCAATATGGAATTTATAAATGAAATTGGAAATTGGGTTTAAAAATAAATGTTGATTTATTTTTAAAGTGTGAAAATAATATATCTTGTGAAGATATTTTGGAAAATAAATAATTTGGAAAATTATTTGGAAACTGGTGATGTGTGCATATCCATTGATAGTTCAATAACCGACTATCAATATTTCCCTTTGAATGGGTAATTGATGTGAATTGTTTGAATTTGAATGCCACACTTATTTTTGAATAAGCGCTCACTATTCGGGTTAACCGGGAAAGGACCATGGGGTCGTATAACCCATTCCGAATATGTGATACGTCGTTATGAATTGCATTTGAAGATCGGTGTTGAAGACCGGATATTTGCGAGAGCGATAGGATGACCTATCGATTGTCTCTGCACTGAGTTGCAACGGTATAGAGACTCCCTAAGTGATGGGAAATCCGATCAGGATTGTAAATATCCGGATTGCAAGGACTTCTTTGTAAGTGCCTTCGGTTTTGTTCGAGCCCGGAACAGACTTGTATGGATTGTATGTCTGACATTACAAGTTGAGATATAAAGCCGATTTCTTTCAAATATATTTCTGTTGGTGGCGGAGAATTTATTCTTTTAGCTTAACACCCTTCTCTGAGACGTACGAGCTCAGAGGTTATGTAGTTGAATGTTATCAGCGATATATTCCCAATTTGGTAATGTGACATGCTGAGTGTTGCTGAAATGATCATTGTGTTGATTATTTGTGATAGGATCATTTGTTTGATCGTCTATCTGGGTGATCATTTGTTGACCCAAAGCATGACTTTTGTATAAAGTATGTTTTTGTGGACGTGAATTCGTCGAGCCTCACACCCCGTGAATGGTCAAAACAGGAAAGAAGCAGCAAGGTTATGAGGGGTAGCGCCCTTTAGGATATGTGCATTTCCTTCTGGAAAAGGGTGGTATCATGGTATGGAGCCCAGATACTTACTCATGTTGAAAACACTTTGTTATGATTGTGTGAATTGATTACGAGCGCTCGGTGAAAGGTCCCAAAGGACCGGGGGATGGCATATTCGGTCAGTTGTTACTCAGTTAGGGGTAACCCGGCCTTGTGTTGGTAGAGATCCGGTTTGGTTCTCGGGGATGTCCATCCAGAGGCATTCTCATGTGGCAATGGGAAGTTCCTTGGCCTGATCATTCGTTGGAAATCCAAAGAAACAATACGTGACTTGTACGGTTTTAGTTGTATAACCTGCTATGGAATGTGGCGGTAACCTGCTATTGAACATAGTTAGCTATAGTAGGCATACGATAATGGTCGTATGTTGGCTAAGATTTATATTCTACTTTCGAAATGAATTTTTCCTACACTATACACTAATAATAATATGAAATGTTCTTTTAAATGCGTATCAAGCATCTTTGACTATCATAAGGAGAAATCTCCTCTGATTCTGCGTTTGCATTGTGTGTGTGTGCGGGAGGCCTTATGGTAGTCTCATTTTTAAAAGCATTGCGAATTGACTTTAAAAATATTCCTCTATTTTGTTTTCAAAGATAAATAAACTGTTTTGAGTTCTCACACCAGTCACATGACTGACTCGGAGTTTATTGTTTTCCTTCCTTAACTCTGGGTGCCCACCAATTTCCACACGGGCAGTCAAGAGTTAAGGTTTATCAGGATATTCTGGATATTCTGGAGTTGCTGGAAGCAAGCTGGATGGCATGGCGTATTATTAGTTATATAGTATTTCTTTTTCCGCTGCACTATTTGTTGTTGTTGTTGTTGTTGTATACTCTGATGATATGATGTAATGAAATGAAATGTATAAAATGTAATAACTGATATAGTTCTTTGTTTAAAGATTATTCATTTATTATTATATGTTGTTCCACTGCGAATTGTGAGATTCTGTTGTTCTTCTGTTGTTTCTGTCCGTTCTATTTTTCTAGATATTCTATTTTCTTTTCTTTTTTCTAATCTTCCATCTTTTTCTCTTCTTTTCTTTCCTTTTCTTTTCTTAAATTCTTTTTAAAACCCATAACATTTCGGGTTTTTGGCCTTCGATTTCTCGGCAGTCGATAAAGTGAGTATCGATGTTGAATTTTCGAAAGTTGAAAATTTTCGGGACGTTACATTTGGTATCAGAGCTTATGGTTAAGCGACAACCATGGTTCTGTTGGGTATTACTCATTAGAGATAGAGTCAACAGTACTCTAGATTGAGTTTGAGTGTAATAATAGCTATGAGAGCGTATTTGTTAGTGAATATAAAATTGTTTTATATTGTGATGATTGGTTTATTGAGTGGTATATGAACTTTCGTCAGCGTGGTCTCCACAACTATGCCGAAGGGGTTTCTAAACACTTGAATAGAACAATTCGACACAATATTATTTTAAAATTGGGTAAATGAAATAATTTTACCTTGATTATATTTTGTATATAAAGAAATAATTTTTCAAAATTATCAAAGTGTATATAAGTTGATTGTTTAGATGTTTGAATAAATTCAAATAAAAGAATAATTGTATAAGCAAAAAGAATTATAAGAATTGAATTATAATCAAAGTGATTTACAATTGTGAAATAAACTTATACATATGAGAAGTGAAACTATATGAATATATTTATAAATATGAGTTATAAATAAAAATGAATTTAAAGATAAATGGAAATTTACTTTAGAATTTGGAATCTGAATTTATTTATAAGTAGGAATTTAAGTTATGTAAAACTAAGTGATGTTTAAATGAAATATAACTTAAGAGATGTTGAATGAAGTTGATATTAGTATCAAAGTAAAATATTAAAGTTAAGTGATGGATATGAACTTGAGTTATGAAATGAAATTCAACTGTTGTAATTGAATTGAATGAATGGATTGGATAATAATCAATTAAATGTGAATAATTGATATGAAATAATGAATATAAGTGTAATTCATTAAAATCTAATGTTATTAGGAATTTGAATAATTGAAAGAAAATCAATTTAATTAAACCATTTGTAAGCAAAGGAATTTGGTTGCAATTGATATACATTTGTTGTTATATGGTTGTTAGTTGATTGATTGTGTATAATTCATTAAGTATTAATGGAATTGAGTTAATGAAATTGGTAGCTAAAGTAATTGAAATTCAATTAGAAGTTAAGTGAATCTTAAATAAAATTGAATTTGATTTGGAAGTGAACCAACTTGAATATGAATTAGTGAATATAAACTAATTGAAAATGAATGCTAGTAAATCCAATGTAAATGAATCAAATGTGATTAAATTGAAAACCCAATTCATTGAATATTAATTGAATATGAATGAATATTATTAGTTATGGAGATATATGTTGCTATATGTTGTATATCGATACTATTGTCTATATACATGTTCTCATGTTGTTTGTTGAGTGTTTAGTAGGTGCGGATCGCGTTTGCTTCGCATTTGGGGCTCGCTTTCGCGCTATATTAGCCGTATATGCTCGCTAATAAAATATAAGGTACATATCTCGGATTACATACCGTACTTTTACACTTTTTTCCCTGCGGGATGCCTCATTACTTGATGAGATGTATATTTGTCATATATATACTGTCATTTTTTTCGGATCGAGCCGCGCAAAGGAGACTATGGCGAATTTTTCCGAAAATTTAAGGCGTTAGAAAAAATTTGAGAAAATTGGAAATTTTTTGAAAACTTAAACTTTGATTTGGAATTGAAAGTTAAACAATAGTATTTGTTTTTGAAAAGATAACTAAATATGATTTGAAAACTTAGTAAAGTTATTATAAGAAGTTTAACTATGGATTTTGGAAAGTTAATAAATTCTGTAACTTTTCTTACTTGATAATTTCGAGGACGAAATTCTTTTAAGGGGGGAAGATTGTAACGACCCAGGATTTTAATTAATTTAAATTTGGATATTTAATTAATTTTAAATATTAATAAGTGAATTTATAAGTCAAATAAATTTTTATTTGAATAATTGGATTTAATTGAATAATTAAATCGATAATTTAATATGTTAAATTATGAAAATAATTGAAAATTGGGTTAAATATGATTGAAAATGATTTGTAAAATTTAATTTTATCATATTGAAGTTAGAACGATATTTTAGAACTTTTAAAATCGAATTAAAAGTTAATTTGTGAAAATTGAATATTTTAATATTAAAATCGACTAGTGAAAATAGTCAATTTTTGAACAGTCTCAGAATTGGACGAAACCAATTCCATTGGATCCGTAATAGTTAGTTATTACCGGATTTTAATTTTCGTAGCAATTGGAGTTACCGTTTGATCGTGGCAGCTCGAAACGCATCGAATTATTTTTAATTTTAATTTGGCGAGTTAAAATAGCCATTTTTCAAAAAGTCTCGGATTTCGACGAAACCAGTTTCATCGGATCCGTAATGTGATATTATTTTAAGGTTTCAAATTTCAAGTCAATTGGATTTACCGTTTGTCCGGTACAAATTAAAATGCCTAGAAAATCGTTTAAATCGGTTTAATTTAAATCGATCGTTTGTTCCCATATCTCGCACAGATGTCCGAATTAGCTTCCGAAACCTGTTCCATTGTGTCCGGAACGTGGGGTAAACCCTAGAAACGCTGGTTACGGTGCGTAAATCGGAGTTAGGAATTTCCGGATTGAATAGTGTTTGAGAAAATTCTATAAATAGACCACCATCACAAATAAAATAAAAAAAAATATTATCTAAACCCTAATAACTGCACAGCCGCCACCCTCTTCTTCCAATGGCCGAAATTTACAGTTCTATCTCCTCAAATTCCTCCAAGTCCATCAACCAATTCAAGAATCCTTCAACATGAAAGTTGTAGATCATGTTGCGAACTAGCTATTCAACGGTTGAGATGTGAAATGGAGCTATATATGGTGAGTTACATAGCCGCGTTCGTCTGCGTCTTGGCACGGTTTTCGGAGCTCATGAGGTGACCGAGCTCTAAGATCTTGGGGCCGAAGTTTGCTCGTGTCGTGCTCTTTGAGATGCAAGTTCCTGATCGTCTTCAAAACATTCGTGGTGGTTGCAAATTTAAACCCCAAATGGGTATGGTTGGGTTCGGTTCTAGCATGTATTACCTGGAGATGATACGAAGAGATGGAAGAAGCTAAAGCACGGCTATGATGGAATGGTCATGGATCCTACGGCTGTGATTAAAAGTTAGGTTAAATATGTTGTAAATTTTAGTTTAAATCGTGTAAAACTTTGAAAATTAATAACTTTTTCATACGAGGTCGAAAATGCGCGAAACAGGAAACGTTGGAATCGTATGGACGAGCACTACGCGATGAAATTGGATTGGAGTCGTTTGGAGTTAGTGAGAATTTTGGGTAAAATTAAACGCGCGTTTAATTTTATTCGAAATAAATCGCTAAAACGGAATTTAAAATCAAGGTGAGAACTTCTCACTCAATCGAATCAGTTTCGATTTTATTTTAAATAAGTTAGATTTAAAATATTTGAATGCATGCTTGAATGTTGATTGATATCTATTGATTGTTAAAATAGACATTATATGCCATTAGTAAGCGGATGTTATTTATTAAAAACATATACCGCGAATATTTCATAAACAGTGAAATTGGTATTATATATAATAGCAATATATATATATTGGCATATGTATATATTGCAGTTATTGATTTCCCGCATTTTTTGTTTAGCGGATGAGACCCTATTGCGCCGTCTATTAAGCGGATAATATTTAAATCCCATATACCGCGATAATTTCGTACTGGAGCGAAATTGGTATTGTGCTAATGTTTTTGGATGCAGGAAAACAGGTTGGAGGGATCCAACTGGATTCCTCAACAGTATTTATTTGATTATGGATATTTTGATATTCGTTGATTATCATATACGATATGTGATATCGTTGTTGTCGTGATTGACTATTTGGTATGTAGCATCATTGGACCAAATTTGGAATTTTAAAATGATTTCAAAGTGATTTTTTTGAAAGTATACGTTTATAAAATATTTTTGGAAATTGATTTATTTTAAATAAATAAACGTTATAATTTTTAAAGTTATAAAATTATGATTTTTGAGAAATATAGTTAAGAACTGATTTTTGAGAATATGATGCTAATGATTTTATAAAATAGTTTAATCGGGATTTTTGAATTTATTATAAAAAGTTTAAATATAGGATTTATAAAATTTAATTATTTTATGAATCAAGAGAACGGTGAAATAATAAAGGAGATTCAAGACGTTTTAAAGAATAATATAAATTGATTTATATTAAGAGATTTATAAATAGATATTTATAAACTGAAATATTGACATTATAAAACGAGTTTTTATAAGTGTTTGAATGAAGTGAAAATGAATTTCATAATTGAATGGAATTTATAGAATTTTAAACAGTGAAGTTATAAATGGAATTTTATAAACAGTAGGTTTATAAAATTTATAAAGTCATTAAAAGAATGGTTTTGAATAAATAATTGAATCTTATAAGTTATAAGATTTATAATTATGAAGTTCAAAGGAACGATTTTTGTGAACGAATAAATTATAAGTATTTAACTTATAATATGAACCTTTAGTTTTATAATTGAGTTATAAATTGAATAGGTTAATAAAGGAATTTATAAAAGGAGTTGTTATAAAATAAATCGAAAAGGAATTTATAAACGTTGTTTTATAAATTCGCAAACGACTTATTTTAAGAAGTAAATTGTTGAAACTTATTTATGGAGTTATATTCACGTTTTTGAACTGTGAATAATCCTTTAAAAATGAATAGAAATGATGAAATTGTTAATTGAAGTATATTCACGTTTTCGAATAGTGAATAATATGTTAAAGAAATTGTTTTGAACGTGATATTTGAAATAGAATTAAAACGATCTAACGATGTTTTAAAATATGTTGAGATTCGAAACCATAGATTTCAACATTTATTGTTGAAATAGACGTTTTCGAGAAATAAAAGGAAAATGTGGACTATAACACAGTTGTTATAGTAAATGATTTCCGAAAGGAAATGTTTTGTATAGTATTGGGATTTATATATCTATTTTAATTTCGAATCCCTATACTAGTGATTTTGGGTTGTTGTAACGATGTTTTACGCAACATTCGTTTTGGCCCAAATGAATATGTTTATGAGAATGATTTCCTTAAAGAATGAAATATATACTTAATCTCGATTTAAGTATATTAAATATTTTCTAAGTGTTGAAAATAAATAAAATCTGTGAATTACTTATGAATAAATAAGTATGGAAATGTTTTCCAATATAAAGTGAATATTACAGAATTTATCTTTTTGAAGATAAATTGAAAATGAATAATTGAAATCATATATTCATAGATATTTTGAAATATAAATTCAATATGGAATTTATAAATGAAATTGGAAATTGGGTTTAAAAATAAATGTTGATTTATTTTTAAAGTGTGAAAATAATATATCTTGTGAAGATATTTTGGAAAATAAATAATTTGGAAAATTATTTGGAAACTGGTGATGTGTGCATATCCATTGATAGTTCAATAACCGACTATCAATATTTCCCTTTGAATGGGTAATTGATGTGAATTGTTTGAATTTGAATGCCACACTTATTTTTGAATAAGCGCTCACTATTCGGGTTAACCGGGAAAGGACCATGGGGTCGTATAACCCATTCCGAATATGTGATACGTCGTTATGAATTGCATTTGAAGATCGGTGTTGAAGACCGGATATTTGCGAGAGCGATAGGATGACCTATCGATTGTCTCTGCACTGAGTTGCAACGGTATAGAGACTCCCTAAGTGATGGGAAATCCGATCAGGATTGTAAATATCCGGATTGCAAGGACTTCTTTGTAAGTGCCTTCGGTTTTGTTCGAGCCCGGAACAGACTTGTATGGATTGTATGTCTGACATTACAAGTTGAGATATAAAGCCGATTTCTTTCAAATATATTTCTGTTGGTGGCGGAGAATTTATTCTTTTAGCTTAACACCCTTCTCTGAGACGTACGAGCTCAGAGGTTATGTAGTTGAATGTTATCAGCGATATATTCCCAATTTGGTAATGTGACATGCTGAGTGTTGCTGAAATGATCATTGTGTTGATTATTTCTGATAGGATCATTTGTTTGATCGTCTATCTGGGTGATCATTGTGTTGATCATTTGTTGACCCAAAGCATGGCTTTTGTATAAAGTATGTTTTTGTGGACGTGAATTCGTCGAGCCTCACACCCCGTGAATGGTCAAAACAGGAAAGAAGCAGCAAGGTTATGAGGGGTAGCGCCCTTTAGGATATGTGCATTTCCTTCTGGAAAAGGGTGGTATCATGGTATGGAGCCCAGATACTTACTCATGTTGAAAACACTTTGTTATGATTGTGTGAATTGATTACGAGCGCTCGGTGAAAGGTCCCAAAGGACCGGGGGATGGCATATTCGGTCAGTTGTTACTCAGTTAGGGGTAACCCGGCCTTGTGTTGGTAGAGATCCGGTTTGGTTCTCGGGGATGTCCATCCAGAGGCATTCTCATATGGCAATGGGAAGTTCCTTGGCCTGATCATTCGTTGGAAATCCAAAGAAACAATACGTGACTTGTACGGTTTTAGTTGTATAACCTGCTATGGAATGTGGCGGTAACCTGCTATTGAACATAGTTAGCTATAGTAGGCATACGATAATGGCCGTATGTTGGCTAAGATTTATATTCTACTTTCGAAATGAATTTTTCCTACACTATACACTAATAATAATATGAAATGTTCTTTTAAATGCGTATCAAGCATCTTTGACTATCATAAGGAGAAATCTCCTCCGATTCTGCGTTTGCATTGTGTGTGTGTGCGGGAGGCCTTATGGTAGTCTCATTTTTAAAAGCATTGCGAATTGACTTTAAAAATATTCCTCTATTTTGTTTTCAAAGATAAATAAACTATTTTGAGTTCTCACACCAGTCACATGACTGACTCGGAGTTTATTGTTTTCCTTCCTAAACTCTGGGTGCCCACCAATTTCCACACGGGCAGTCAAGAGTTAAGGTTTATCAGGATATTCTGGATATTCTGGAGTTGCTGGAAGCAAGCTGGATGGCATGGCGTATTATTAGTTATATAGTATTTCTTTTTCCGCTGCACTATTTGTTGTTGTTGTTGTTGTTGTATACTCTGATGATATGATGTAATGAAATGAAATGTATAAAATGTAATAACTGATATAGTTCTTTGTTTAAAGATTATTCATTTATTATTATATGTTGTTCCGCTGCGAATTGTGAGATTCTGTTGTTCTTCTGTTGTTTCTGTCCGTTCTATTTTTCCAGATATTCTATTTTCTTTTCTTTTTTCTAATCTTCCATCTTTTTCTCTTCTTTTCTTTCCTTTTCTTTTCTTAAATTCTTTTTAAAACCCATAACATTTCGGGTTTTTGGCCTTCGATTTCTCGGCAGTCGATAAAGTGAGTATCGATGTTGAATTTTCGAAAGTCGAAAATTTTCGGGACGTTACATAGATTTTGAATAAAAATAGCATTTGTTATTTCAAATTTAATTTGTATAAATAACTTGATTTTTAAATATTAGATTTTGAATTTGATTTGAATTTGAAATCCAAAGTATAGGATTTTAATTGTTTTGATTTTTATATGCATAAGCTTTTATTTATAAGTATAAATTGTTTTATTTCTTTTAAAAATTTATATACATATAAAATACTAATTAACTAATTTATTTGGCATAATTTATATATTAACATGTAAATTAAATACAAATTACTTTATAAAGACAAGTGTTGTTTTCTTAAGCCTCTTATAACAAACGTTAAAAGATAAAAATTTCAATTTGACAAATGTTAGA
The DNA here is from genome assembly GCA_030765085.1 of Allium cepa. NCBI lineage: Eukaryota > Viridiplantae > Streptophyta > Magnoliopsida > Asparagales > Amaryllidaceae > Allium > Allium cepa. The sequence goes on from CM060943.1 coordinate 441,018,567, forward strand.
ATTTTGTGCAAGTGTCACATTTTGTTTTCATTTTCTTTTATTTAATAAAATCTTAAAATTAGCCTATATAAGTAAACATCCTTCACTCTTGTTTCTTTTTCTCATTTCCTAATCAAACAAACTTCAACTTGTTCATTTCTCAAAATCTTGAAAATCACTTTCCTGTAAACATTCTTCAAACAAAACGAAATCCAGAATCATGCTCAAATAAAATCAATAATTCTCTTCACTTCAAAAAGCAAATCTGCACGTTTTCAAAAACCCTGCACCTGCTATTTTCAAACAAAAAGCATCTGCACATCTTCAAACATTTACCTGAAATCATCTTCAAAGGCATTTCAAATGGAAGCTCTGCTTTCTTATAAATCAGTGTGTAACTTTTTAAAAATTTAAAAGTTAAAAATTTGTTGCATGCTAGTATGCTGAAAGAATAAGTATTGCATATGTTTATAATTAAATGTCTGATGTGAAAATGTATTTGTATGCATGCTGTTTAAATTGCCATGTTCTGTTTTGTTTTCCTGGCACAAGTTTCTATTAAAAATCCTTATTTTCTTTTAATTAGTTTCTGCTAGAATGCAATTTATAAATCAAAGTTGTTGATTTATCTTAGGTTAATATTTAAAGATTTTAAGTAAGTTGAAATATAAGCTTGTTGTCTCTGGAAACATAAGAACATCAATGCATGTTAGATGAATTCAAAGATTCAAACTGTGTAATTTCTTAATCCAGTATTATAAATCGAAAACTTCAACTGAAAAATGATTTTTAACACAAGAATACGGATTTTTAAAATTTAGTTGAAGGTGAAGTTTGGTATTGAACTATAATGGTATTATTTGATTTTTCTGGTGATCTTTGTGACTGGAAGGCTCGGGGTTCTTTCGGGTGATGGAGAAGTGTTAGGAGTGGATGGGAAAAATAGTTGTTGGTGCTAAAAATCATTGGGAAAGTTGCAGCTTTGAGATTTCTTTTTAAACCCTAGTTTTAACTGTGTTTAAAATATTGATCACCACAGCTTGTATTGTTGATCGAGTGTTATGATATTTTGGTTAGTGGAAGTTGGGTAGTAGATGAAGTCGAGGCCGGAGTTGCAGACCTTCAGGTGGTCGGAGCGGCGAGGTTGAGGTGTTGACAGGTTTTGAAGGGAAAAACCTGATTTTTGTTTACAAGCTTGAGATTTGCGCTCGATTTTGATTTCTGGGTGTTGGACTCGAATTGATGTTCGTGGTGGGTTGTAGTGTTGATTTCTGATGAGTAGCGATCATCGTTGATGATCAATGGTGGCCGGAGCCACCGTGCATATGCACGGTGAAGTAATTTATCTAATGATGTTTTGGGTTAATAGCAGAGGAGGAGTTAAAAGCTGAGTTTAAAATGAAAGCAAGTTTTAAATAAGTTTTAAATCTAGTTCTAAAATCTGGAGTTTAAATTTAAAATCTCAGTTTTCAAATAAGGTTAAATTTTTAAATTTTGAATTGATTTAACTACTTTAAAAGGAGTTAAGTAGTTTAAATTTATAAAAAAATGAAGTTTTAAAAATATGAGCAAGTTTTAAAGTTAAATTTAAAACTGGAAATCAAAGATTTAAATTGGTATTTCAGTTTGAAATAAAGAAGTTTTAAAATTTGAAAGATTTAAACAAATATGTATGTTAAAGTGTATAGTTAAATTATTGAATTTAATAATGAATTTAGTTTAAACTCTTATAAATTTCTTGTATAAGACAAGCATTTCTTTACTATATAATTTAAAAGGGTTTTTAAATTATTTAAACTTTGTTTAAACTAAATGGTATTCATTTTAAATTTCATATTTGAAATGAAATTTTAAAGTAAATTCAAAAGTCAATTTGATTTCAAATGTTTTGTAGTTAATAATGGTTAATCTAAGTTAATTGATTAATGAAAGTAATTAAGGAATTAATTACTTAATGTAATTAATTTAGTTAATGTGATTGTTTAAATTGATTAATTAAGTTTAATTAGTTTTAAACACTGAATGAATTGATGATAATTACTTAATTAATTAAAGGATTGAAATTACTTAGTGAAGTAATTAATGGTAATTACTGATTGTAATTTATTGAAGATGTTTTAAGAATGGAAGTAATTTGAGTATAATTACTTAGTAATTAATCAAGGGATTAATTAAGGATAATTAATTAAGGAATAATAAATTTATTTTAATAAAGTAATTAAGGTTAGTTAATTACTGAATGTGGTTAATCAAGAGAGATTAATAATAAGGGTTTAATTAGGATTAATTACTTAAGGTAATTAATTTAAATAAAGAAACTAATTAAAATGTAATTAGGGATCACTAATTAATATAATTAATGATGTAATTAAAGTTAATTAATTAAGATTAATTAATAAATGATAAGTGATTAAAAGTAATTAATTAATGTAATTAATTCATAATTAATGTAATTAATTATAGTTAATTAATTAATTGAAGTAATTAAAGGTTAATTACTGTGTTTTGGTTAAGAATAATTAATTTGTGAAATTAATTAAAGGATAATTACTTGAATGTAATTAAGGATAATTAATCAAGAGTGATTAATTAAGGTGATTAATTTGAATGGTTAATTAATTGATTTGTAATTAATTAATGGTTAGATAAAGGATAATTACTTGAATGTAATTAAGGATAATTAATCAAGAGAGATTAATTAAGGTGATTAATTTGAATGCTAAATTAATTGATTTGTAATTAATTAATGGTTAGATAAGCAAGATTTATAATGATGAAGTAATTAATTTAATTTACTTTAAATTAATTAAAGATGAAGTAATTAATTTAATTCACTTTAAATTAATTAGAGATGGAGGTAGTTAATTTAATTCATTTTAAATTAATTATATTGTGATTAAGTAGATCTTTGCTTATGTATGAATGAATGATATTGATTGCCTTGAATGGTTGTCATCTCAAAAATGAGATAAGTAATGCGGTATGGTATGAATGCTTTGGTTGCATTGTGAGGATAATATGGATTATCTATTTTGACGATTGTATGGATTATCTGTGTATAATGATAATGTGGGTCATCTGTTTATTATGATAATTTTGATTATCTATGGTGATTGGTGAGTTATCTATCTGTGTGTATATAGATACTGAATTGAATTGTTTTAAACTTTAAAACAACTTAGCCTTAAAAGACACGTTTTGGATTTCGATGAGACCGAGATGGGTTTCCATAATTGGATATCCAAAAACCACATCGATCCAAATTAACGATAGGTGGTGAATCTCAAGTGAAGACGAAGATTCAGAGTGCAAGGGTTATCGTCGTTAACTCTGAGGGTGATTCCAAAATGAGTGTAACGAGATAATGCCTTCGGTTTCGTTCGAACTCGGAACGAACTTGTATGGATTGAATGCTTTCAGAACATTGTCAGGTGGACGATGAGCATTCTAAGTGATGTGTTCTATAAAGGTAATCGCAGCCTCAAGCCTCATCAACCGGGAATGGCTAAAACAGGGGAGGTGCAGCAAGGCTGAGTGGGTCATGCCCAAATAGGACGAGATTTTCCCCTGTCTAGATGTCCCTTTTTATTCGGCTGTGTGGACAGTTGTTGAGCTCCAACTGTCGGGGTTGTCTTGTTCGGGACTGTCCAGTAATGGATGGTTCCGGCCTTGTGTTACAGGGGATTGGGAGTGATCCTTGGTACGTTGATCTAAGCCACATACTGTGACCGGGCGGTACCCCGGTAGCCCTGCCATTGTATGGAATCCAAAATCCAATAAGTGCCCTCGGTTTTGATTGTATTACCCACTTTTGTGGCTAGTAGCTGGAATTTAATGAATGTAACAATTTCGGCTATTTCATATTTACTTGAAAACCCTAGACCTACTATAATATCACCGGATTTCCTATCAAATGTTTTGATTAGCGTAAGGTAAAAACTTTTCCATGTTTATGTGTGAAAAGTCTTACGTGATACCTTTCTTTTCAAAAGGTTTTGAAAGTTAAGCAACCTTAACCTGTTACTCACACAAGTCCCATGTCTGACCCGGAGTTTATCTTCTATTTTCTTAAACTCTTGGGTACTCAAATTTTTACGAGTAGCCTAGGGATTCAGGTTACCTTTGACGAATTGTGGATGATGAATGGGGCAGGAGGCTTCTGCGTGTAGATATATATTTTCCGCTGTGTTGGTTTCTCTGAGTAGTTCTCTTGTATTGTATTGAGTTGTATAACAGACAGGTGTTTATAACTGTCTAGTATGTGTTGTATTATCTGTGTAACTCTGATAATGGTTGTAAATTATGTAATATTTATGTTATTAATATAATTTATTCGTTCCGCTGTTAAGATTCTCTGTTGCTTCTTCTTTCTCTTCTTTCTTTTCTCTTTTCTATCCCTTTCTTTCTTCTAGATGATACGATTTTCTGTGGTGAGAAAGTCGGGTCGTCTCAGTAAATGCGCGTTAAGAATTCTTATCTGAATAAAATCAACTTGTGCTATATACCTATTCTCCAAGATAATTTTGTCTTTGTGATAACTCGGATTTTTGGACATCTGTTAATTGATAATTAACTAGATTGAATTAGTAGAAATACTGATTTATAAGTGGAATAAATAAATGAATACATGTATCTGAATATAAATGTTGATAATCTACTTTTATAATCATTTAAAATGTCCCAAAACTTTTTTTTTCAAAACAAATAAAATAGGTATTTGTTTATGTAAATATATATAAGTAGATTTTAAAGAGAATTTTAGATTGGAATACAAAAGTAAAAATCTTAAAAATAAATTGGATTTAAAAGCTCTACATTTTAATACTAGTATATATATATATATATATGGTTATTAAATAGTATATAATTAGGTTTTACATATTATTTTCTTTAAGTTATATAAATCTCTACTATTAATAAAGAAAATACGTTGAATTAATTTACTCGGCGTCTTTTTGAAATTCCGAAAATGCCCTTGCTTTCCGTTTACAATAATGTAAATAACCCGTGTGCGAAGCACGGGCCAATTCTAGTATAAGTAAAAAGAAAATGTATAAATAAAAAGAATAAATGATATAAACATAGATTAATAAAAATAATATGTAAAAACATAAGAAATATTAAATAAAGGCTTAAAACATTTGTAAGCTTTATATTCATGCATTTAAACATTTGTAACTTAGGATATCAAACAGGTTACATGTGGCAATGGTTTCTTTTAATTTGAAATATAAATTGATGTTAGAAAGAAGACTGATTACAGTTCAACTTTTCACATATTCATGTCTCTTTTCTAAATTCTTTCCTTAATTTTGTAAAATAAAAATCAAATGAAAAATCAATACCTACTTCATGTTTTAACCGAAGCAACCATAATAGATTCAAGATCCGTTTCAAAATCAGATTCAAGTTCTAAATCAACTCAAATAAAACAAGATAGAATCAACATCTGATTCCTGATCAAAATCGATGCTTTTCTCTGTAAATCGGTATACAGATGAGTAAACTATTTTTAAGAACCTTAATCTGCTCTATAATCTGATGCAGGTGATTAGTACTTGAAGCGAAGTTATGGAAAATGTTGTATGAATGTATATTATGCTTGCATGTATAAATATGAAATTGTTGAAGTGTACATGTATATGCATATATGTATATCTCTGTTTTTATATTAACATACCAAAAATAAGTTCAAAAAACGATTTCTTCCTTTCCAATCTCCTATAGGTTATGATCTCTAAATGAAATGTGTTTGTATGAATGTAACATCATCGTTAAAAAATGGTTTCAAGTGAAATTATTACAGTGAGAATTGAACATTCAATAAAAATCAATTTCCATGATTTCTTGATTCACCTATATAATCGTATTCGATTATGAAAACATGATTTTTAATGATAAAATTAATATTTTTAAGCTTGTGGTTTGAAAGGAATTATGGGATGATCGGAATAGGGATTTTTTTCAAATTCAAGTGATTGCGAGGCTCGGTAAGGTCGGGGTTCATATCGAAGGTAGGTCGTGGGTCGAGGGTGGTAGGAAAAATAGCCGGCGATTTTCTGGATCTCCATGGTGGTGCGGCGAGGTAGATTTAGGGTTTGGTATGTGCCTTTGGTCAACGTTGGTTTCAAGGGGAGATCATCGGCGTCGATGCGTCGGACATGATCGGAGTAAAGGAGAATGAAGCGTGAGACTTTGGCGAATGTCTAGGCTCAACGGCGAGACTTCCGATGGTCGGAGGTGGTGGCACATGGCGTATTTTTAGGATCGGGTTGGTTTTAGTGGTGTTCGACTTTACTCGAATTTGATTCGTGTTCGTTTCAAGACTCTGGGTAGTCGGAGTCGAGGGAGAGGATTGTACTCATCTTGCTGATGATGGCAACGATGATCGGAGAAGCGACAGTGACACGTGTACGTGCACGTGTGTCTTCGCGTATATGTTTATAGCTGGGTTTGTAGAGTGTTGGGGATAATGGGTTTTGGCTCGGGGACGTACTCGTGTTTAATTGAGAAGGGAGTGACGAGAAAGGAGACTCGGGCTTGGCTCGAGAAATTGTGAGCTTAGGCTCAGCTTTGCTTATATCAGAAGTATGACCAGGTTTTTAAATTATAAAAGAAAATTTGAAACAAGTTTTAAATTACTAACCAGGTTTTAATAGAAATAAGGAATTACAAGTTTTAAAAAGCATAGCAAGGCAAAAATTTAAAACAAGTTTTCAAATAAAGTGTTGATCAAAATTTATAAATAAGTCTCAAAAAATAAATTAAAGCCAAATTTCTTTGAATTTAAATTGCTTTGGTTTTGAATAATTATTAAGTTAATAAATTAATAAATCCCTAAGTGTTTTCAAATGTAACTAAGTAAGTATTTAAGATAAATGTATTGAACCTGATAAATCAAAAAGGGTCACAAATGATTTTATATAAAATAATTTCATACATTTAATTTAATAATATTTAAAAATATCATTAAGTAATTAATGGTTTATCTTTGGTTAATTAAGGTCTTAAGTAACTAAAGGATCATTAATTAGTAATTAAAGGATAATTACTTATTGTAATTAATGAAAGGATAATTGATTAATGTGAACAATTAAGGATGATTTATTGATTTCAATAATAAATGGATTGTAATTAATTAATGACAGTCAAGCAGGATTTAAAAGTAATTAAAGTAATTAATTTAATTTACTTAGAGATTTAATTAAATTAATCAGGAGTTGTATGACTAATTAATCTTGCTTACAAATGATAAACTATAATTGAATGTCTTGGATTGTTGATATCTCTGATATGTGATTTGTGATGCTCTGATAATGTGGGTTATTTATCGGTGATGAATTGCTGTGTGAAATAACATCCTGTATTTTAAAATTGAATTCGTATTCACTTAAACAACTTGGATTAAAATGACAATGGATTCGAAGTGACCGGGTCGGGTATCAGCATATACCCGAAACCACTTTGATTAGTAATCTACAATAATTCTTTATAGATTTGATTTTAGAACCAAATAGGCTGGAATAGAATAAAATAACATGCCTTTTAAACTGAGTTCTTAAATATTGTTTTGTAATAAGTGATTGACTATATCAAGTTAAGAACTCGTAGTAAGATACGAGTTACTCTGGTTTACAAATAAGTTTTATAAATTAGTACTTCAAATTATTTAAGTTTACTCACGCAGGATTTCAGCCTGACCCGGATGTTACTATATTGTAATGCTCGAGTCAGACCGAGTATTACATATTTTCAGGTTGGGGAGTTCTGAAGCTCAGATGGCGAGCTAGATGGCAGGAACGTACGGAGTATATTTCCGCTGTGTGTTTGGGATTGTACTGTTTGTATTTTAGGACAAGTGAATTTTAGTTATCTAGTTATGTGTGAATGGTTAAACTCTAATGTATTGTATAAAGTAACAGATATGGCTTTTCTTTGTATAAATACTATTATTTGATATTATATTTTGATCTGCTGTGAATGTGAGATTCTATGTTTTGTTTTCTATTTCTTCTTCTACCTCTTTTCTTCTTTACCCTAACAATCTGAAATTTTCCGGCGTTCGATTGCTCGGCATTTCTACAATGAACGTATTAATGTCGAACTTTCGGGGTCAAAAATTTTGGGTCGTTACATTAGTATCAAAGCTGAAGGTTAAGAGAGAACCTTGGCTCTGGTGGGATTACTCATTAAGGATAGGGTCAATAGTACCCTAGAGTGAGTTGAGTGTGTGTGTGTGTGTGTGTGTGTGTGTATGAGAGCAAACTTGTTATTTTCTTATATAAAGATTTTAAAAATGTTTTTAAATAAATGAATGATTTTTATATAAGCTTATTTTTTTATATATAAAGCAATAACTTTTCTAATTATATATATTAAGATAATTGGTTGTTGGTTATTAAAATTGAATAAGATTATAAGAATTTAAGTGGTAACACACACAGATATATATATATATATATATATATATATATATATATATATATATATATATTCCAAATAGGAATTGGATAATATGAACAGTAAGATAAGCTAGAAATGGATTCAAACTAGAAAATAAAATCCTGAAATTTGTGGAAATGTTTTCAGAATGCTGAAATAAGTTACCCTGATTTTATTTTCCAACAAATTATGAGATATAGTGAACTGGTTTCCAAATATGATAATCTTGGTTATTATCATAAAATGGTTATGGTGTCTAATAATGAGATGTTGTTTTCTTATAATAATTAATGATAAAGAAAAGTGAAATGTTTTAGGGAGGTAAACACTTAAATAAGTATGACTTGTAAATTAAAAAGGATTTAAATTGTGAAGTTTTAAAATCTAAATCCAAAAAATTTGAAATTGTTTCAAAGTGTTAAAGGAAATAATAAATAGTATTATTCACAATGTATTTAAATAATGGAGTCCTGTTTTAAACAAGAGTTGTTTTGTAAATTTTAAAGGAACTTGTTTTGAATTAGAACCGAAGATGGTTTAAAATTGGAAGTATGACTTGTTGTGAAAATGAAATAAATATGTATATATGTGTGGATATACATAGTATTAAAGTTGATTGGAACTAAACACTAAGTGATGAGTTTTGAATTTTCCTTAAAATGTGATAAGTTTTTGAACTTATAAGGGAGAAGGTTATTAATAAGAAGTTTAAACTTTGAAATGGGAATTCAAATTGAGTAAGGTTGACTGGATTAAATGAATTAAATTTAATTTAGGGGGAGATAAATAAGTTTAGAATGAGTAACCTGAATTGGAAATTTCAAGATGAAATTGAGATTTAACTTAGGGAAGTTAAATGGGTTGATTTGAAAAGAGAGTTGTGTGTCATGGATGTACTGATAGATGTTTTAGATGATTTGGATGTTTATTTGCTTTGACATATCATACTATCATCCTGTTGTTATTAATAATCTACGAAACTATGAATTAGATTGTTTAAAATGAATTGAGAAATGGTATAGGAAATATGTATCCATTGCTGAAATTAAATGGAAATAAAACTTATTTTAAAGCTAATTAAAGATTTTGATTTTGAAATAAAATTGTAATTAGGGAAATGAAATCACTTTGAACTTAAGATTTGAATGTTTAAATAAACTTGCAAACTGAAATGGTTGAGAATTGGTTTCAAAGTTAAAATTGGGTAATAAATTGGATTCCGAAGATTAAATTATTTAATTTTTTTAACTCTTACTTGAATCTTGAAATAAGTAAAGTAAAAGTAATTTAAATAAATATTAAAATTTTGGACTCAAAATTAAGTTGTTTAAAGAATTTGGGTGTTAAATTAATAGTAAAGGTTAATTTGATTTAAGAAGTTAAATCAACATTTTGAAAATTGAACTCGAATTTATATAATTCGAGATGGTTTAAAGGTTGAGATTGGAATTGAATTGGTTCAGATTGAAATTTGTTTTGAATTAATTGAAATTGAAGTTAATTCAAATTTGAATTGAAATTGAATCAATTTGAATGGAAGTGGAAATTTAAATTGAATTGATTTGAATGGAGATTGGAAGTTGAACAGTTTGGCTCTAGAGTAATTTCAAAATAAATTATTTTAATATAAGTTTTCTTAAATCTATTTTTCCTAGCTATTTACTTTCTTTTTTTAAAACCCAGACTATCTTATACTTATTTTACAACTATTTTTGGAACAAATTGACTATTTTTCAACAACTTTACAATTGTTTTATAAACTAATTACTATTTTACAACTACTTTATTACTAATTACTATTTTACAACTATTTTGCAATTATCTAACTATTCTATAGATATTTGACTATTTTACAATTATTCTATAATTACTTAACTATTTACAGCTATTTTACAACTAATTACTATTTTACAACCATTTATCTTTTTAAACTTTTTTCCAAGCTATTTTCTAAATTTAAGATGGTCGGAGTGCGAACTGTTCATAATTAAATACCAATTATGATAAGAATTGAAGTGATAACCTAAATGGAAATTGAAGCAATTGTGGATAAGTGAACAGAAATGAAAATGAATATGAATAGAAATATAATTGATTTAGCTAATAATCAATGGAGATAAATACGTAGGATGTAATGTTATTCAATTCGCATAATGATTTGATCCAGATTCGAGCATAGAATTTGGAGGTAGTATTTCGATCCGAGTTGGAATTTTTCACTCGATTTTCGACGACGAACCCTGGATATGGATTTTTGATTGATTCTGGAAATTCTCTATCGTAGTTATGGCTATGCAAGGAGAATGACGATTTCTGATCAAGAAACCAGATCTGAGTCCGCACTAGGAAGTCGGGTGGACGATACTAGTTCGGAAGTGAAATTGTGTGATCGAGTGAGCGATCTAATTTAATATTGCGTACAGATGGTATATGTACATCATACGTACATGAATGAAATGGATATTTTGAAGAATGTAAAAACGATTTTTGGAAATAAAATACATATTTTGAGAAATATATGATGAATTAAAAGTGGAAGTTGGATATTTCAATGATTAAAATTCACTTTATGAAGAATAAGTAAAATGATAAATAACTTTATAAGATTAATCAAATTTGAATATTTGATTTGGCATAAATAAAGTTATATACGTTCTTCCCTTTGTTGAATCTATAGCCAAAAGAAAAGAATTTTGAAAATATTTAAAGTATAAAAAGGGAATTTATATAAGTATGAAGTGATCCAAAGATTTTTCAAGATTATATATATATATATATATATATATAAATAAATGATTTGATGAGAATGATTTTGGGAAAAGGTTTTTGGAACCCATGGATTTTGAAAGGCTTTTGATTTTTGGGAAAATCGATTTTGGAAATTTGTAAAGACAAGTTTGAGAATTATCGATTTTGAGATATCGATTTTATGTAAAGGAGATTATATGTCTGATACATATAGAGAGTATGATTTGAAGATACTATTTGTGTATAGTATAAAATGTTTTGAGAATGGCTGTGGAGAAAAAGGCGCTCCCATGAAATGAACTTCTTAGGAGATCCATGGGGTGGTTCTGCCTTGAGCCCTAGGGGGTTGTAAATTTGATCCTGAGAGGAAATCCGAACAAACTGAAGTGCCTGAGGATTGTGTGTGGGTAGCGAAAGTCAAGGGAGCTGATGCCTACAGAGACATTTGGGTTATGCTGTGACGACAGTGTAACTCGATGTCAGTGCGATCTACTATGGACCATAGCGGAAGTCGTATGGTAGTGAGTGCCAATGGTCTACGTTTGATTTTGCCGTGATGGCAACGTAATATCGATAGACTGTGATCTATAAAGACATAGCGAAAGTCATGTGGCAGTGAGTGCCTACAGGCTACATTGGGACTCGACTGATGTAGTCTGATATCTATGTAGGAATGGAGAAGTTTCATTTGGTAGCAAAATTCGAGGACGTTGATGCCTACAGTTACATGGGTTTTTTCCATGATGGCGACATAACTCCAGGTATAGCTGCGATCCGTAGAGGTTCCATGGCGTAATCGAGGGGTGTGGAGGCCTACAGTTTTCTATGTTTTTGCCGTGTTGGCGACGTAATCATTGGGTTAACTGCGACCATGGAGGGGGGATGATTTCCATAGCATTCTCACCAAAAATATTTTCTATATTCTAAAGAAAAAATGTTTTCTATATTTTCACTTAAATATTTTCCAAGTATTTTCACTGGGTGTTGAAAACGGGTTTACCAAGTACTTATAGATTTTCAGTCCTACGCCTGATCAACGTATGAAAGAATTTCTGTGAGAACGAGGATGCACTTGTTGAGGCGTCGAGTTATAAAAGTGTTTTTTATAAAAACCATTTTGGTAATATTATGTAGATTTTAAAATGTTTTAAATTTTTTAAATAAAAAGGGTTTATAGTTAAAAATAATCAAAGAGTGATTTAACTGATAATAAGCATTTTAATAAAATTCTGTCTACGTTCCTTTTTTAGGACGAAAGGTTTTAAAGGGAGGAGGAATGTGATAACTCGGATTTTTGGACATATGTTAATTGATAATTAACTGGATTGAATTTGTCGAAATACTGATTTATAAGTTGAACAAATAAATGAATAAATATATATGAATATAAATGTTAGTTTTGATAATCTTCTTTTAAAATTATTTAAAATGTGCCAAAACTTATTTCTTTTTTCAAAACAAATAAAATAGGTATTTGTTTATGTAAATATATATAAGTAGATTTTAAAGAGAATTTTGGATTGGAATTCAAAAGTAAAAATCTTAAAAATAAATTGGATATAAAAACTCTACATTTTAATACAAGTATATATATATGGTTATTAAATAGTATATAATTAGGTTTTATATATTATTTTCTTTAATTTATATAAATATAAGTAAAAAGAAAATGCATAAATAAAAAGATAAATGATATAAACATAGATTAGTAAAAATAATATATAAAAACATAATAAATATTAAAGGTTTAAAACATTCGTAAGCTTTATATTCATGCATTTAAACATTTGTAACTTAGGATATCATGCAAATTACATGTGGCAATGGTTTCTTTTAATTTGAAACATAAATTAATGTTAGAAAGAAGACTGATTAAAGTTCAACTTTTCACATATTCATGTCTCTTTTCTAAATTCTTTCCTTCATTTTCTAAAATAAAAATCAAATGAAAAATCAAATCCTACTTCATATTTTAACCGAAGCAACCATAATAGATTCAAGATCAGTTTCAAAATCAGATTCAAGTTTTCAATCAACTCAAATATAAAGGAGATCAAATCAACATCTGGTTCCTGATCAAAATCAGTGCTGTTCTCTGTATATTAGTATACAGGTGAGTAAACTATTTTTAAGAACCTTAATCTGTTCTATAATCTGATGCAGGTGATTAGTACTTTAAGTAAAGTTATGGAAAATATTGCATGAATGTATATTATGCTTGCATGTATAAATATACAATTGTTAAAGTGTGCATGTCTATGCATATATGTATATCTCTGTTTTTATACTAACAGACCAAAAATGAGTTCAAAAATTGATTTCTTCCTTTCCAATCTCCTATAGGTTATGATCTCTAAATAAAATGTGTCTGTATGAATGCAACATCATCTTTAAAAATGGTTTCAAGTGAAATTATTTTAGATTTTCTAGGAAAAAAGAAATATATACAATGAGAACTGAACATTTTAGAAAAACAAACGTCCATGATTTCTTGATTCACCTATGTAATCGTATTCAATTATGAAAACCATGATTTTTAATGACAAAATTAAGATTTTTAAGCTTGTGGTTTGAGAGGAATTATGGGATGATCGGAATTGGGATTTTGATCAAATTCAGGCGATCGCGAGGCTCGGTAAGGTCAGGGTTCATACCGGAGGTAGCTCGTGGGTCGAGGGTGGTAGGAAAAATAGCCGGTGATTTTCTGGATCTCCATGGTGGCGCAGCGAGGTAGATTTAGGGTTTGGTCTATGTTTTTGGTCGACATTGGTGTCGAGGGAAGATCGTCGGCGTCGATGCGTCGGACATGATCGCAGTAGGGGAGAATGACGTGTGAGACTCTGGCGAATGTCTAGGCTCAATGGCGAGACTTCAGATGGTCGGTGGTGGTGGAGCATGGCGTATTTTTGGGATCGGGTTGGTTCAGGTGGTGTTCGACTTTACTCGAATTCGATTCGTGTTCGTTTCAAGACTCTGGGTAGTCGGAGTCAAGGGAGAGGATTGTACTCGTCTTACCGACGATGGCAATGATGGTCGAAGTAGTGGTAGTGATGCATGCACGTGCATGTGTGTCTTTGCGTATATGTTTATAGCTAGGTTTTTAGAGTGTCGGGGATAATGGATTTTGGCTCGGGGACGTACTCGAGTTTAATCGAGAAGGGAGTAACGAAAGAGCAGACTCAGGCTTGGCTCGAGAAATTGTGAGCTTAGGCTTGGGTTTTCTTATTTCAGAAGCATGACCTGGATTTTAAATTATAAAAGAAAATCTGAAACAAGTTTTCAAATTACTAACCAGGTTTTAATAGAAATAAGGAATTACTAGTTTTAAAAAGCATAGCAAGGAAAAATTCTAAAACTAGTTTTCAAATAAAGTGTTGATCAAGTTTTATAAAAAAGTCTCAAATAAATAAATTAAAGACAAATGTCTTTGAATTTAAATTGCTTTGGTTTTAAATAATTATTAAGTTAATTAATTAAATAAATCCCTAAGTGTTTTCAAATGTAATTAAGTAAGTATTTAAGATAAATGTATTGAACTTGATTGATCAAAAAGGGTCACAAATGATTTTATATAAACTAATTTCATACATTTAATTTAAGTAAGATTTAAATAATGTCATTAAGTAATTAATGGTTTATCTTTGATTAATTAAGGTCTTAAGTAACTAAAGGATCATTAATTAGTGATTAAAAGATAATTACTTAATGTAATTAATGAAAGGATAATTGATTAATGTGAACAATTAAGGATGATTTATTAACTTCAATAATAAATGGATTGTAATTAATTAATGACAGGTAACCAGGATTTAAATGTAATTAAAGTAATTAATTTAATTTATTTAGAGATTAAGTTAAACTAATCAGGAGTTGTATGACTAATTAATCTTGCTTACAAATGATAAACTATAATTGAATGTCTTGGATTGTTGATATCTCTGATACGTGATTTGTGATGCTCTGAGATGTGAAATGTTTTGATCAAACTGTGATAATGTGGGTTATTTATCGGTGATGAATTGCTGTGTGAAATGACATCCTGTATTTTAAAATTGAATTTGTATTCACTTAAACAACTTGGATTAAAATGACATTGGATTCGAAGAGACCGAGCTGGGTATCATCAAATACCCGAAACTACTTCGGTTAGTAATCTACAATAATTCTTTATAGATTTTATTTTAGAACCAATTAGGCTGGAATGGAATAAAATAACATCCATTTTAAACTGAGTTCTTAGATATCATTTTGTAATAAGCGATTGACTATATCAAATTAAGAACTCGTAGTAAGGTACGAGTTACCCTGTTTTTCAAATAAGTTTTATAATTTAGTATTTCAAATTATTTAAGTTTACTTACGTTGGATTCCAGCCTAACCCGGGTGTTACTTTATTGTAATGCTCGGGTCAGACCGAGTATTACAGATTTTCAGGTTGGGACGTTCTGGAGCTTAGGTGGCGAGCTGGATGGCAGGAACTTATGGAGCATATTTCCGCTGTGTATTTGGGATTGTACTGTTTGTATTCTGGGACAAGTGAATTTTAACTGTCCAGTTATGTATGAATTGTTATACTCTAATGTATTGTATAAAGTGACAGATACAGCTTTTCTTTGTATAAATACTATTATTTGATATTATATTTGGATCTGCTGCGAATGTGAAATTCTGTGTTTTGTTTTCTTTTTCTTCTTCCACCTTTTTTTTCTTTACGCTAACAATCTGAAATTTTCCAGTGTTCGATTACTTGACATTTCTACAGTGAACATATTAATGTCGAATTTTCAGGGTCGAAAATTTTGGGTCGTTACCGTCTTTGTATACTAACGGTTTCTTATTAAATTCAGGTAGTAAGACATGAGTACTCATAGAGGATGAAGGAGGGAAAATAGCAGCATTACAACAACTAATGGTCGAGCTCGAACCGTTGTTATAGAACAAATAGCTCTCGTACTACCCTATGTTAATTTTTCCACCCTATGCAAGAATTATACCAGCTTAGGGTGGAAACCATTCAAGGGTACAGAAGCTATCATTGAAGTACAGGCTTAGATTAAATCATGCGAAAGGATCTTTAAAGCATTGAACATCAGTGACGAGAAAAATAGATTCTTGGCCTTGCGACAGCTACCGGAAGGGGCTCTGGCTTGGTGGGAGTCCATTACTCTGAATGATTCGGAGGATAATTTCTCTTAGGAAAGGTTTAAGGAGGTTTTAGAGGAGCAGTACATGCCAGCATCCAGGAAATCTCGTCTTTATTGAAGCTTTACGAATCTAAAGCAGGATGAAACGACTGTTGAGGAGTATACAAATAAGTTCAACGAATTATCCTATTTTGGGCCAGGTCTAATTGACATGCCATTAAAGAAAAATGAGAAGTTTGTTTCTGGAATGAATGAGAAGTACCAGAGTAGGATGACCACCCATGTTAAAGGGTCATTTATAGATTTGCTGGATATGGGATTCCGTTACAACACATTGGATAAGACGAATCCAGTAATAGCTCAGACAAACAAGAATAATAATGCCAACAATTGGAAGAAGAGAAAGTTTAATCAAAACAGAAAAAAGCCAAGTCAAGGAAAATCTGGAGGAGGAGCCCAAGATAACTATTTGAAAGATGCTACGTGTTATAATTGCCAACAAAAAGGCTACCTAGTGACTCATTGCAAGAACCCCAAGGTTCATAGGCCACTACCAAACTACAATAATTGTCATCAACCAGGGCACATGATCAAGGATTATCCGATCATGAGGAAGGGAGAGAAAGCCAGAGTCTACGCAATAAAGGATGAGCCTTCAACCTCTCAGGGTGTGATCAAGGGAAAGGGAGTTTTGGAAGGTAATATTTTTATCATAGATGTTTTAGTTAGAGTACTTTTTGATACAGGAGCTTCTCATAGTTTTATTGCTAAGAAAACCGTAAAAGAATTAAAAATTGAACCTAAGATTGTTGATACCCCTATTTACGTGACAAATCCTCAGGTGGTACTACTAATTTTTATATGAATTGTGATAAAGTCCAAATTTCCCACTCTTCCCATAAATTTCCTTTCGACCTATTTGTCTTAGATTTTATTGGATTTATAATTTTGCTTGTTGTGGATTGGTTGACTAAGCACGAAGCAATTCTAGATTGTGTAAAAAGAATGGTATTAGTAAAAACAAAGTTAGGGTAGTTTATAGAAATACCATGTGAAGATCCTAGTCCAAGGAGGGAGTTTCTTTTATGCATTAGACTCATCTCGTGAATGATAAGGAACCATACCAATTGTTAAAGAATTCCTAAACATTTTCGAAGAAGTAAAGAGTTTACCCCCGCATCGGGAAATCGAGTTTCGTATTGACTTTATTTTTGATGCAAGGACAATTAGACAATTAGACCAAAGGATGGATCTAAAGGAGAGGAACAATTTAAATAACCATACTCAAGAGCTATTAAAGAAAGGGTTGATAAGGCCGAGTCGTTCAAGTTGGGATCAGTAGTAGTTTTTGTTGCCAAGTTGAATGGATCTCTAAGGTTGTGTGTAGATAACTGAGATCTGAATAAATAAACGATTAAGAAAAAGTATCCTCTACCTCGATTAGATGACCTATTTATCAATTACATGGTGCTTAGGTATTCTCGAAAATGGATCTGGCTACAGGATTCCATCAACCAAGAATCGTAGAAGAATGCATCCATCTAATTGCATTTAAAGGTCCAAACACTTTCTTCGAGTGGTTGGTTATGCCTTTTGGGCTAACCAATGAGCATGCTTATTTAATAGACCTGATGAATAGAGTATTTAGAGATGTACTCAATAAATTTGTGTTAGTCTTTTCTGATGATAACCTTATATATTTGAAGCTAGAAGAAGAACACGAAAGGCATCTTGAAATTATGTTGGAGATATTGAGAAATAATGTGCTTAAAGCCAAAATTTCAAAATGCCATTTCTAGGAAAAGGAGGTAAGATTCCTAGGGCATATAGTGTCAAGGATAAGATTTCAGTAGATCCTACAAAGGTTGCAGCTGTTCTATATTAGAAGCAGCCACAAACTCCTAAAGAGATTCGTAGCTTCTTAGGTTTGGAAGGATATTATAAAAGATTCATTCAAGTCTTCTCAAAGATTGCCTACCACCTAACGAAGTTGACCATGAAAGGCGCTAAATTTATTTGCACTCGTAAATGTGAAGCAGCATTCGAGGAACTCAAAATGAGGTTAATAACTGCTCCAATCCTAGCAATTATAAATGGAAATAGTGGATTAACCGTTTATATAGATGCTTGTGGAGAAGGATTTGGTGCAGTTCTGATGCAAGAAGGGAAGGTGATTGCTTATGCAAGTAGACAACTGAAGGTTCATGAGAAGAATTATGCAACGCACGACTTAGAATTCTTAAACGTGGTGTTCGCATTAATAACATGGAGGCACTATTTTTTGGATAAAAATTTTTCATAGTTTATTTCAATTAAAACGTTGAATTGACCTTAGTAAATAAAATTCCCTCTTTTAATTAGGTGAAAATTTTGAGCTCTTTACAGATCATAAATCTATAAAGTATCTTTTCACTTAGAAAGATTTAAACATGAGGCAGCAACGTTGGTTGGAATTTCTGTCACCTTATGACCTAGATATTTTATATGCACCCAAGAAAGAGAACATAGTAACTGATGCGTTGAGCAGGAAGTATGCTATTATTTCTTGTTTGGTAGTAATTGGAACTCTTCTGGAAAGAATAGCCAGTAAGCAGAGAGAAGATAGACGGCTTGAAAAGTTTACTAAGGCAAATGAAGAAGGAAGAAATTCAAGCATTAAAGTGGATAAAAGTGGAGTATTATGATTGAATGGGTGAGTTTGAGTTCTGGACGTGGAAAATCTTAGGTAAGAAGTGTTAGTTGAGTATCACAAATCCAAACTCAGCATTCATCTGGGAGTCAACAAAAGGTATAGAGATATGAAGTCACATTTTGGTGGAAAAGCATGAAAAGGGACATATCCACTTGTGTTATCAGATGCACCAATCGTCAACAAGTCAAAAGCGACCAACAGAAAATTGCATGGTTACTTAAAACGTTGAAGATTTCAGTTTGGAAGTGGGATCAAATATCAATGGATTTTCTTAACTTGAATGAGGAAGGGGAATGAAAGTGTTTGCGCCAAAATTGGTCACAAACACCCTATATCACGAAAGCACCCGTTTACGTACTCAACTCGATAATAATCAACACAGAACTCAGCAACAATCAATATAGAATTCAGCTCTAAGTAACAAATCACAGTAATTCATAAACAACAATCACAAACACAGGATTTATAGTGGTTCGGCGTTCGCGCCTACGTCCACTTTGAAGGTTTTCTCTTTATTGCTTTGCTTGATTAAATCGATTACAACGGATTACAATTGATAATAGCTTTGAAATCTGAAGACAACAGTGATTCTGATGAATAGATTTGAATCCGGCAGAGTCTTGGTGTTCAATGGCAGAAGTTCTCGGAAGATCCTCTTTTCTAAAGGCTTCAGGGTGCTATTTATAGGCGTTGGAGGCCCAGATCTTGCTGAAACTTCGGGAGACCTCTTCTGGCACGTGAGTGGGCCCACGCGACCGACCCCACCAAGTTTCGTCTCGACCTGACATCGATTCGAAGTCATTTCGAACCCATCAAGAAATGGTCCAATCGAGCTGAAACTTGGCAAGAACAATCTTTACCTTGTATGGAAGCTACTGTGAAAATTTGGTTGCATTTGGATCAGTGGTTTAGGAGATATGATCGGTTCGAAATGATGATTCTCGGTTGGCTGTTGAGTTCGAACCGATCACTTCGAAACCACGTACTTCGAATCGATCGGCTCACGTGGCTTCGTGATAAGGTGGCGCGTGCTCCTCGAATCGATCCTGTTTTATCTCCGAGTTGACCGCTTCGCAACCATGGATTTCGCCTCGTTCGTATCGTGGGGCGACACGTCATCCAAGTTATCTGACTTGGTGGGTACGAACAAGTGAATGTTCCTGGGTTCGAACGCGACCGTTTCGAACTAAGGTGTACTCGTGGGTTCGAACTCGATCGATTCGAACAAGATCGATTCGAAGCGACTTGGATTCGAAGCTGGTGGACTTGAATGGATTCGAAGATGATGGTTTCGAATGTAATGGAGTCGAAGTTAATGGTTGTGAGGCAGGCACTGGTTGATGGATTCGAACAAGATGGGTTCGAAGGAAGGATACCGGATGGGTTCGGAGTAGATGGTTTCGAAGATGATGGGTTCGAACATAACCTGTGGCCATCGATTCAAACCATGGGTACCCTATGGGTTCGAACTGAACAGGGGGCTATCTTTCTCAAATTGAAACCATTATATCCTGAGCATACAAACTCGGATTGACTTAAAACTTGAAACGCTGGCTTCTACAGCTTTGCTTGTCATGTCTTATCAGTTGTGGCCTGATCCGGGCTCGGACAAAATTCATCGATATCCATAGCGAAGTGAAGTACAACCAATCTCTGAGGTGAACCGTCTTTTGCTTTCGATCAATCTTTTGGTATCACGGCTTTGCCAAAAAGCGGGATAACATTTTGCCCCCCAAAACATGCCTTGCGGTAGGAAGGTGTATTTTGTAATGCTTTGAGTTGGACGTTCGTATCCGATCATCAACCTGCAAAGAACTTGATGGTTTCATATGGCCTCAAATGACGATCGTTCGGGATCGAGCTATTTGGGATGAAGCACGGCCGTTCGTGGTCAAGCGCTCAACTTCAAATGACGATCGTTCGTGATCAAGTCATTCGAGGTGAAGTGCGACCGTGCGCGGTCGAGCGTATAAATCCATGCGTCGATCGTACGGGATCGTATACTGTTTGAGGTGAATCGGGACCGTTCGCGGTCCGTGCCGTTCGTGGCATAGGATGGAATAGGACCGTTCGCAGTCGATGCCGTTTGCGGCAAATGATGAGATGGGACCGTTCGCGGTCGACTGCTGTTCGTGGCAAATGATGATCGTTCGTGACCAAGTGCCGTTCAAGGCGAATGGTGACCGTTCGAGGTCGGATTTTATAATTAGTGAACCATGACCGTTCGCGGTCGGTGCCATTCAAGGCAGAAAGTGATCGTTCGCGATCGTGTGCCGTTCGAGGCGAATTTGTGACCGTTCGCGGTCGGGTGTTGGACCTCAAGTGACGATCGTTCGCGATCAAGCCATTTGAGGTGAGGTGAGTTGTGACTGTTCGAAGTCGAGTGCCGTTCGAGGCGAACTGTGACCGTTCGAGGTCGGGTGCCGTTCAAGGCGATAAAGTGTGCCCGGGAGGGCTTGATGCTATCGATGCCAGGGTCACGTTCGGGTGAGATCCTGGATCGTTTGTCAGGGCGGTTCATCGCCATCTCAGAGCATGCCTAAGGATCGTTCGCGACCCCATACATGTGTAAGTAGCTTAGCCATTCCAGAGTTATCAGAATCAAATATCTATTAAATGGATGAGTTTTCAAAACAGAAATGTCCAGACAAGCAAAGTTTAAATGTTCAAATCAAAATGAAACGAAAGCAAAGCATGGATGTCAAAGTGTAAGTTCCCACTACGAAATGGTTAATGATCACTCAGAGCATGCCCGGAGATCGTTCGCGATCTCGCACATGTGTAAATGATTTAACTGTGTTAGTGGAAGCTTACAACTTGTTCATCGTTATTTCACTCAATTGATAACCAAACGGTGCCTTGATTCAGGGTCGCCTCTAGCTGATGTGGACGGTGGCCGTTCTGGTTCCGCCATAGGAGCTCGCCTCCTTACATATTGAAGGAGCATACCGTTCCTGATATGCCCTTCCACCTCGTCCTTCAGGTGCCTACAATCGTTAGTGTTATGACCATTTAATTCATGGAATACACAGAACTTATCTGATTTCCTTTCGTCAGAGGTTGGATCTCTTCGCATTGGTCTGCGATACGGAATCTGTTCTTTGGTATCCTGATAAATTCGCTCCAGGCTCTCATTCAGCTCAGTGTAGGTGGTGAATCGCGGCTCCCTCCGTTGCCGCTTTGATCTATCTCCGTTATTCTCAATCCTTCTTTTACCTTTATCCTTGTCTGAGTCCCTTCTAGGGGGCTTTTCGTCTTTGAGTGCATAAACTTCTATCCCATCTCCTTCTTCTCTTTCTGCATTCGCATCCTCTAATCGTAAAAACTTTTCCGCCTCATGATAGAATTCTCCCAGATCTACGGGTGGATCCTTAGTTAATGAATTTTTGAACTCTGTTCCGTCTGCTATTCCGGACACAGCCGCCATCATAACCATGGATGGATCCGGTCTATCCACCGAAGCTGCCGCCGCATTGAACCGCGTCAGGAAACTTCTCAATGTTTCTCCAGTCTTCTGTTTTAAAGTTGCTAACGTCATCACATTCTTGGGTCTTGTAATGTGAACCCCGAATTGCCTCATAAATCTCTCAGTTAAATCATTCCACGTTCCAATGGATCCACTATCTAATTGCCTGAACCATAATGCCGCAATATCCGCCAAATACAGTGGAAAGCACTGGGCCATGATCTCCTCTGATGCCCCCAGCACTTCCATATGCCTCATATATTTTGTCAGATGGACCGTGGGGTCCGTTCTCCCGTCATACATATCCAGCGATGGTAATTTGAAATCCGGTGGGTTTCTAGCTCGTCTGATTGCCGGAGTGAAAGGACTCCTATTAACATCCTCTAGGTCTTTGTTCACCAAACCGCCTCTCATTGCTCGCCTAACCATCTCTGCCAACTTGTCGGTGTCTCCAAGATGTAACCTTCGTTCGTTACTTTCATCCTACCCCCCGAGCTCGTGAGGGAACCCTGGAATCTGCCCCCTTGACTGAGCGTTCACTCCTCTACTACTCCTAGGTTGCGCAGATCCTTCTCTCTCTCTTTCCAAGATTGGGTCAACATTTTCCATATGCGTGGCCCCTAGCTCGGGTGCTATGCCGGATGGTCCTGCTCCATTCTGGACTCCATTGGCTTCTCTATTCTGTGCTCCAAGCTGTCCTATCTGTTGAAACAAACTCTGGATCAACTCCTCTTGCTTCTTCATCATCGTCTCCATCTCATCCCTAGTGATGTAGATCGATGGTTGATTCGCTCCCGAGGAAGCCTCCTGACTTCCTTGTTGTTCACTTCTCTCTGGCCTTGGCCTTCGGCTTGATTGTCTTGTCATAATTTCTCAAACCTAAACTTTCAAACCTTCTCTGAACCTGCTATCAATTGGTAGAACTCCTGAGTTCAAACTCTCAGTGAGAGCACCAAAATGTTTGCGCCAAAATTGGTCACAAACACCCTATATCACGAAAGCACCCGTTTACGTACTCAACTCGATAATAATCAACACAGAACTCAGCAACAATCAATATAGAATTCAGCTCTAAGTAACAAATCACAGTAATTCATAAACAACAATCACAAACACATGATTTATAGTGGTTTGGCGTTCGCGCCTACGTCCACTTTGAAGGTTTTCTCTTTATTGCTTTGCTTGATTAAATCGATTACAACGGATTACAGTTGATAATAACTTTGAAATCTGAAGACAACAGTGATTCTGATGAATAGATTTGAATCCGGCAGAGTCTTGGTGTTCAATGGCAGAAGTTC
Organism: Allium cepa; assembly: GCA_030765085.1. Classification (NCBI taxonomy): domain Eukaryota; kingdom Viridiplantae; phylum Streptophyta; class Magnoliopsida; order Asparagales; family Amaryllidaceae; genus Allium; species Allium cepa. Next base: position 441,042,339 of record CM060943.1, read on the forward strand.
TCAGAAGATCCTCTTTTCTGAAGGCTTCAGGGTGCTATTTATAGGCGTTGGAGGCCCAGATCTTGCTGAAACTTCGGGAGACCTCTTCTGGCACGTGAGTGGGCCCACGCGACCGACCCCACCAAGTTTCGTCTCGACCTGACATCGATTCGAAGTCATTTCGAACCCATCAAGAAATGGTCCAATCGAGCTGAAACTTGGCAGGAACAATCTTTACCTTGTATGGAAGCTACTGTGAAAATTTGGTTGCATTTGGATCAGTGGTTTAGGAGATATGATCGGTTCGAAATGATGATTCTCGGTTGGCTGTTGAGTTCGAACCGATCACTTCGAAACCACGTACTTCGAATCGATCGGCTCACGTGGCTTCGTGATGAGGTGGCGCGTGCTCCTCGAATCGATCCTATTTTATCTCCGAGTTGACCGCTTCGCACCCATGGATTTCGCCTCGTTCGTATCGTGGGGCGACACGTCATCCAAGTTAGCTGACTTAGTGGGTACGAACAAGTGAATGTTCCTGGGTTCGAACGCGACCGTTTCAAACTAAGGTGTACTCGTGAGTTCGAACTCGATCGATTCGAACAAGATCGATTCGAAGCGACTTGGATTCGAAGCTGGTGGGCTTGAATGGATTCGAAGATGATGGTTTCGAATGTAATGGAGTCGAAGTTAATGGTTGTGAGGCAGGCACTGGTTGATGGATTCGAACAAGATGGGTTCGAAGGAAGGATACCGGATGGGTTCGGAGTAGATGGTTTCGAAGATGATGGGTTCGAACATAACCTGTGGCCATCGATTCGAACCATGGGTACCCTATGGGTTCGAACCGAACAGGGGGCTATCTTTCTCAAATTGAAACCATTATATCCTGAGCATACAAACTCGGATTGACTTGAAACTTGAAACGCTGGCTTCTACAGCTTTGCTTGTCATGTCTTATCAGTTGTGGCCTGATCCGGGCTCGGACAAAATTCATCGATATCCATAGCGAAGTGAAGTACAACCAATCTCTGAGGTGAATCGTCTTTTGCTTTCGATCAATCTTTTGGTATCACGGCTTTGCCAAAAAGCGGGATAACAGAAAGCAATTGGGTTATCATAGATCGATTAACTAAAAGTGCACACTTCATTCTACTTAAGCCAACAAGGACCGCTTTAAGCCTTGCAAATATATATATATATGAAGGAGACTGTCTGATTACATGAGTTCTAAGTAGTATTGGATGCGACCGGGATCCAATCTTTACTAGTTAGTTTTGGGAAGCATTACAGACTGCTTTGGGAACAAGGCTGAATATAAGCACTGCATATCACCCCTAAACTGATGGACAGATAGAAAGAGTTAATCACGTTTTAGAAGATCTTCTCTGAGCATGTATATAAAATTTTGGAGGCTCTTAGGAAAATCATTTGCATTTAGTAGAGCTCTCTTATAACAACAATTATCAAGATAGTATCGGCACGGCACCGTATGAAGCTCTATATGGTTATCCTTGCAGATCACCAGCATGTTGGATCGAACCGGAGATCGGTTAATACTTTGTCCTGATATGATATGAGAAGCTTCAAAGAAGGTCGATATGATTAGAAAGAATTTAAAGGAAACCCTAAACAGAGAGAAAAGTTATGCAGACCAAAGGCGTAGAAATCTGGAATTCTCAGTTGGAGATTCGGTCTTTTTGAAAGTCTCTTTGATGAGAGGAGTAGTGAGGTTTGGAAGAACGGGGAAGTGAGCAACTCGATATATTGGACCATTTTCCATTCTTGAACGAATTGGCCCGCTAGCTTTTCGGTGCAATTGCCAGAAAGGTTAGCTGGAGTGCACAATATTTTTCATGTATCTCATTTAAGGAAACATGTGCGTGATCCAGAACAAATCATAGAAACAGCTGCTCAGGAAGACTTGAAGGTGGAAGTGAATTTGGCAGTTATTAGATGACATGAATTATTGATCGTGATGTGAAACGATTAAGGAGGAAGGTAGTAAGGTTAGTCAAAGTTCAATGGAGTGGAGATGTTGAGGATTGCACTTAGGAAACGAAGGATAGAATGAAAAAGGCATATCCCAAATTTACGATGGAAGAATGAACTGTATAAATCAGGTCGTTGAAGTGTACTCACCGCCTGTGGTGTAGTCACTTTCCATATATTTTGTATATATTCATTATATCGAATAAATTTCCTTTTGAACTATTTCCTTCTTATCTTAATTTGGAGGATGAAATTCTTTTAAGGAGGGGAGTCTACAATGACCCATAAATATATCACTTTAAATAAACGATCATTTAACTTTATCGATATAACAATAATTTTATAAATAATTATTTATATTAATTTATATGATTTTATAAATAAAATATGATCATTTTAATAAGTTAAGAATGGAAATAAAATTTGTTTTCAAAATTTGTTTACAAAAATATACGTATTAATTTTAAAGAGAAAATATGATCGAAAATCGAAATCGGGATTTGTAACGATATAATATGTGGAAGTTGTGCAACGCTATGGAAATATGTAACATACGCATACGCATGTACATGTGCATACATGAGAACATGCACATAAACATATATATACAAAAATATTTAAGTACAAAAATGTAATATAAGATATATAATATATTTTAAGATTTCTTACTCCTTAAACATACATAAGTCAACATATGCATACATGAGATGATGGAAGTGGTGGGCACAAGGAGGGGGGTGATTGCCGTGCCTAGGGATGGGGGAGGTGTGTTGGTGAAGTCAATGGTGATGAAGATGAAGACGTATGCATGGATACTTTACACTCTTCTTTTCCTATAAATACCCTACCCTCTTCTCTTCATTTTCATTCATCTTCTTCTACATATTTTCTAAGCATTGTCTTCCACTTTAATGGCTTCTAAGAGAAATAATGTCAAATTTTATTTCAAAAGGAATTTAAATTATAATATATAGTTATATATACTTAAACATCTCAAAACAAACCTGAAACTCCACCTTTTCTCCTTATTCTTCACAACCTGCACTTCATCATTAGGCCGAGCACCCCTTGCTTCACTCTGGGCGTGCACCCCCAAGCCACCCTAAGCTTTGGTTAAGGCATCTAGGAGCTAAAATTCAAAGAATAGTGAGCTTTAGAAACCAAGTAGCAGAGCTATAGCGAAATTTTAATTGATCGTTGAAAACTCAAGGTGAGAACTCTTAAACTATTATATTATATATTGAATGATGATATAATATTTGCAAATGGATGTTTAATATGCTTTGATCATCAAGTTTGGATGTTTTCATATGAATATTGAATATATACGCAAGTCATGGAAATACATATCGATAAGCACAAAGGAAATCGCTCTCCTTGAATTAATGAAATGGTGTGTATGGAATGTTAAACCTCTTTAAAAATGGTTTAAAATGAGTTTGAAATGTTTTATAAGCATTGAAAAATGTTTTAGTGAAAATTTGAACGAGAATTGAAAATAGCCAAAAATAGGCACGTCGTGTAACGGTAGTTCGCGATTTCGCGCTTAAAAGTCAAACGAGTGTAAAAGATGGAATATAGCCCAGAATTCTTTGAGATAAGAATTTTTCAAACTATTATATCCATAATTTTCCAATGAAGAAAGCAAATCAATATTTCGATAAGTAGATATTGAAATATGAGGAAAACAAGTTTTGGAAAAATCGCGATTTTGTAGTTCGGAATCCAAAAAGGATTTCTTTGGAAACGATGTCTTAAATTTGTTTAAAATATAGAATAAATGTTCTAAAATGTGTTAAAAGTGATTTGAGTAATAAAAATGAATTTTCAAATAATGAAGAGTCATTTTGATCAATATAGCATAAAAAAGGGTTCATTCCACATCATTTTCTCGCAGCAATTCTCTATAACTTTTGAAATAATTTTAAACTTAACAAGTATTTTCTTTTTATTTAATAAATGTTTTTAACGATTAACCAAGGGTTTTAAAGATGATTTTAAGTATTTTTAGAATGATTAAAGATTTAGAGTCGATCAAATAACTTTACCGCCTTATGGGTGTCAAAGAGATAAGTCTAGGCTTGAGTTTGGAAAACCAGTTTCTTGCTCTCCCTGACTATCCGAACAGGCCCGATTGAGGGATTGTTAATTTGATTTACTCGTATCAATATCTTTATAAATTAAAAATGAAAATAATTTCGAATTTATTCTTAGTAAAAAGGAGTTTAAAAAGTTATCAAAGGATTTTATAAGAGAGGTTTAATATCTTTGTATATACCAGAAAGAATGTTTTAGAAATGTATATCTCCAATAGAGATTTTGATAAAAGAACTTAATAAATTAAAGAATGATTTCCTATTCACTTGACCACTTTTATCGATGATTGGTTCGGAGAAACCGGGGTCGGATTTGGATAATTCCTGCCCGAAAACTACTTCGAACCAATTTATGTATTCAAAGTGAAGACATGAAGATAATTATGGAAGACAGAATGTAGGGCTACTTGTCACCGACCCATGGGGGAAATTTCCCATATCATATTATATGGCAATAGTTCTTCATTTAAGATCTTCGATGCAAGGATTTCTCGCTATTAATCCTAGAGTGAATTCCCGAAGGGATGCGGTAGGAGAGTGCCTTCGGTTTTGTTCAGTCCTAGAATGAAATTGTATGGACGAATATTTAACTTTGCATTTCTAGTAACATAAGTGATCTCTATGAACGTATCATCTATTTGGTGGCTGAGAAGGCAACTTCTCTTAGATAAACACCCTTTCTTGAGACGTATGAGCTCAGGAGTTATACTTTTGTAGAGATCAGTTATGTGACCATAGAATGGCAGTGTAGCATTCAAAAAAAGATGTGCTATGTGAAAGGTAATCGTTATGTCTAGACTCACACCCGAAAATGACTGAAACAGGGTCGACGTAGCAAGACTATGTGGTTCGCAACCATTAGGGTATGATCATCCCCTTCTAGATATATTTCTACCTGCAATGACATTCAGGTTAAATTATTATGGTGTATGCTAAGAGACGTCTCGGATAGGTCGGTAGCAACCGGGGTGATGGCATATTCAGTAATATCTAGGAAGAGGTAGGCCGGTCTTGTGTTGGTAGGGGACCATCAGTTGGGCCTCGGTACATTCCTCTAAAGATGTACTACTGGAAGATAGTCCCTTCACCTTGTCATTTGTATGGAAATCCGTACCCAATAAGTGTCTGCCTTTTTGTTTGTAAAGCCTAGTATGTTGGAATTTAATAATGGTAAAAATTTCAGCTAAGATTGATAAGTTTACTTGCAAATGTTTTCAAAGATATGTCATTAAAAATAATATCAAATATTTTTACATAAGAATGTTTTGGTTATCATGAGGTAAAAACTCGTTCCATGTTTATGTGCGGCATGATCTTATAAGATACCTTTTTGTTTTCAAACAATATATTTTGAGTTCTCATACCAGTCCCATGACTGAACCAGAGTTTATTTTATTTTCCCTCTAAACTTTGGGTCCCCCATTTTTCCTGGCAGCCAAGTAGTTAGGATTTTGTTTGGAGTATTTTAGGGAAGAGCATGCTGGAAGAGATTTTTGGAGCATAGAGCTGTACCACCCATTCTGGATGTCAACCTATCTATTTATTTTATTTTTCTATTGTCTAAGTTAGTTAATACCAGCAAGTGTAGGAGTAGGCAGTTATAACTGTTCGTGACTAAGTTAGTTCATAAAAAAAAAAAATCTGATGTACCCTAGTGATGGCGATTGTATGTACTATCTATCTATTTTAACGTAACGTGAGAATTTGTATTTCTATCTTTTACTTTACTTTACCCCGAAAAATTCGCCTCCCTGACACTTGGATTTATGGCACGTGAATACCGTGGATGTATTAGTGTCGATTTTCAAGAGTCGAGGAGATGGGTCTTCACATAAGGCTTGACTGCTGGCAATTTCAAAATCAATATAAACATAGTTGAAACAAACAACACTTTGTGCAAAATGCTGCAAAAATTATAGTGAGCAGCATCTTTTGATTTTGTTATTTCACGGTCTTAATATGCCCTTTCATTATGCATCTTCACATTTTCATTATCAAAGTTTATGCTAATTAAAATAATTAAGATCAAACATTCATGTCATTATTTTTGATAAATGGGTATCTCGGCTTGGTTTACCCTGATGTTAAGACTATGGTGCCTGCAAAGTAGGAAAGTTTAAGTTAATTAATCTTCAAAAAAAATTTGTCCTGCTCATTTTCTAATATTTATGCATTTAACAAAGAAAAACCATAGCCTTACTTAATTGCTAACCATGTCAGCATTATTAAAATAAATATTTTTTCCTTTAATATATATTTTTGTTTTGGTTTACTTTTGAGTTGTGTGTTATATTTCTGGAAAATTAATATGTATATTAATTTATGCTTGTAGTGAAGAGGGAAATGCACCAAGACTTAGTGTATTTTCATTATATAAAATCAGATGACTTAGAGATTTACATAACTTGTGTTATTTACTAATTTATGGTTTGATTATATTCATAGGCATAGATTTAACAGAAATTTCTACTGATTTAGAGATGGATAACAAATTATTTGCTGATACGTATATTAGTTGCCCAATTCCAGTTATTGGAATTATCATTATAACTAATGTTTCATGTTTTTATTTTCATAAATGGTGCTTGCCCTATTTCAAATTCTTGCATGATTTTAACTGGCAAATGTAAAATGCTTGCCAGAATTTAATTTAAAGCTTTTCTAATTTAACCTTGTTTATATAACTTGAAAATTTGATGAAACAAATATTTTTTTGTTTACAGCTTAATGAATATAAAGTTAAACAAGTGATTTTTTGATGGAAAAATATGAAATGGCTTAATTTTTTAGGACAATAAAATGGAGAAATTAAAAAATACTAAGTAGCAACTTGAAATCTTGAAGTAACTTGTTTTGATTGGCCAATAGAAGGAAAAATGCAAGTATATAGCTCAAGATGAAATTAATGGTCAGAAAACAGAAGGTAAAGAAAGTTAATGTTAGGCGGAAATGAAGTGAACTTTATAACGATCTGTAAAGTTGAGAAAGGAAATACAAAACAAAATAAAGCAAAAATAAAGATATGTATGGATCGATATAACAAAGCAAGGAAGCCTAAATTTCGAATTAAATAGATTCAAAAATCTCACAAAAAAAGAAAAAAGAAAAAATAGATCAAAATAATTTGATTAGTATATAGAGAAAAGAAATAAAGAACTAAAAATAAACAGCATAGATAAAATGAAGATTTCTATTTCCTTACAACTAATTTTCAAATAAATGTGCAATGTTTGTTTAGTTGTCGGTATATATCTGAATGTGGGCTGGTGAATGAAAAGTAGACGATCTATCAGTTTTAAGGTGGAGCAAATGATCAGTAGCTATGGAAAAAATAAGACAGAGTTAGGAGTGTATAGTGTACTAACTATTAAGGCAGAGTATTATGATTTGTGAAACGAATACATTAGGTTAATAATAAATAAAAAAATATTAACCGAGTTAACTGAATTTTATAATAATTAACTACATATATAAATTAACAATAAGTTTTATACTAAAAATAAATTAATTATAAGTTTTATAAAAATTAACTAAGTTAATAATAATAAATTATAAAATATTAACCAAATTAACTAAGCTTCATAAAAGTTAGCTAAATTTATTATAATAATATTAATATCAATAATAAAACATAAAATATTAGCCAAGTTAACTAAATCTTATAAAAATTAACTATATATATAACAACAACAATAACAAATTGATTAATTTTATAATTTTTTATAACCAATAAAGTGTTAACAAAATTAGCCAAATTTAATAATAATTAAATAATTTTTGAATAATAATAATAATAAATTATAAATTAACTAAATTATAACCGAGTTCTAAAAATTAGCTATGTTTAAAATAATAATAATACTAATACTTATGATACATTATGAAATATTAACTAAATTTACTAAGCTTTATAAAAATTAACTAAATTTAATTATTTATATAATAATAAAAATAATAAACTACCTAAGTTCATAAAAATAGTGGCACTCTAACTCTAAAAAGTAATAAAGTAATGAATCCAATGATACTAGAGCAAGAAAGCAAGAACAACTTGCAAATAGTAAAGTACTATAATATTGACACTCTAAATTGTATTATAGGTTAAGTCACCAACGAATACTAAAAAAAAGAGAAGTTTCTGGGATATTGGTGGTGGTGGAGCAGGAGGCAGCCCACTTATTAACAGGAGGAAGACTAAAAACCATGTTGCACCAACATCTCCTCCTAGTGCTTCTTCTATGTTGTTACATGTATGAAGTATTTGGTTTTCCTTGTTCCTTTTTCTTATGTGATTGTATGGTTTTTAATGGTGTCTTAAAGCATATAGGATTGTTATATACCTTTTGTTTAATCTCTTATTGAATTAGTTATCCCATTATTATTTTCTTTTTCATAACACAAATAATTTTTCTAAATGCATGGAGGGAAAATTATATTTATTTTGGTTCTTGCAAACATCTTTTTAATGTATAACCATCATTAGAAGTATGTTTATATGTACACAAACACACATAATCGGTCATAATAGCATATTCCAATGAAAGGGATCAAACAAAGTTAGTCGTTAAGGAGAGATGTAGAAACTCTGCAATAATTATGGTAATTTAGTTTGTTGAACAACTAACTGTTATTGGTGTTATGATTTTCATTGCTTTAATCATTTCATTATTTTTTATTTCATAAATTCTTGACAGGAGAATCTAAAGGACAATTTTTTGTTTTAACATTTCATTTTAAAGTTTTCATTGTTGGGTTCTCCATTTAATAGGTAGGGTGGCCATGAACAATTTATTCCTTGTGCTATATTCATCTATTCTGTTGAGCTTTTTCCTTTTTCTATTCTGTTGAGCTTTTTCCATTTTAATTTTACCTACATAATTTTGGTTTCATAATTTCATTTGGTAAGTATAAACATTTTCGCATATGGTTAATGTTCAATATTCTAGTATTTCTAACCAAATCAAAATTCTACAATAAGAACAGTTTAATCTTCATGTTAAATAAAAAAACTAGAGATGCCCAACTGCTATAGACATTTCCTAATGCTGCTAGTTTAAGTATGTTATTCCTATCTTATGGTTTCTCGTCTACTCCATGCATTTTCGTAATATTGGTTAAATTCCTAGCTGTATAAAATCTTCTTGTATTTTCTTACCTTTTATTTATGACAATTTAACCACCAATTTTTATTTGGCAGACGCGAAGAATGAAGAAGCCTTTTGTGTTTTTGTTGATCAATGTTTGATGTACTTTTTTGTAACAACCCACCCTGGAATAGACCTAAATTTCGACCTAGAAAAGGCCATCAAAACTTAGATCCATTCTAAAGCAAGCTGTTGGTAGTAAAAAGAAATAACATAGCAGGGCCATAACTAAACTTTCAGAACTCACAGCAGATGGAACAAAATATAATGGTAAAGTGTATGCATTTATTTCAAAACCATAAAAGTGTCAAAACATAAAATCCCATAAAAACCATAACATAATATTCGTTACAACAATTTTCTAAATCCATGGGAACACAAAAAAGCAAATAATAATAAATGCTGCCACTAACCAAGCTTCACCATATTTAAATATCGTCACCGCCATCAATCTATCATTAACCTATGTTGTAATAAGGAAGGAGTCAAAACATAAGGTGTCTGGTGAATAAAAACCTCGATTCTTACCTTTTCAGTACTTAGGTAGTATATTTCAAAATAATAATATGTCTATGAACATAAAACTATTAAAGTCATTTAACACTTCTTTATAAGAAAAGGAGGAGGGTCCAACCACTCAGTACCTTCCATTCTAGAAGTAGGTTTCTAGAATCCCATATTCCAATCATATGTCATAAATGGCTAATAATGTGAGACATAGTACCCAAGCCACTTAATACTTTCCAGTGAAAAATAGATAGACTGTGGTCATTTAAGACCTTAGTCAAGGCAGACCTCATCATTTAAGACCAATTTTGAGAAGCGTGCTCCTCAATGGTACTATCTAGCTGAGATCACATGGAATTTCATAGGCCATTTAATACTTCAGAGTGGAAAATAGGAAGAATCTGGTCATTTAAGACCTTAAACAAGGCAGACCCCATCATTTAAGACCTATTTCTAGAAACGGACCCCCGTAGAGATACCGCTAACGTAATCCCTTGGTCATTTAATACTTTATACGAGGAAAACGGTGGATCCAACCACTTAATACCTTAAATTTCAAAGCAAGCCCTTCGTCTTATGGCCCATACTCACAATGACATCTCACATTAGTCTGCTATCTGTAGGAACTAGAAGCCAGATAAGCTGGGATGATTCCCCCTACAAAATTTGGAACCAACCTCGCGTCATTACAAATATTTATCATAAAGATATCTCGCATCAATAAAAATGTACACAATTGCTGTTAGCCTCAAAGTGAAGGGAATACTTCGGTCATGTAACTCTATTGAGCTTGCATCCTTATGACTTGCCACAAATCAATTATTTTTCACACGAACACACACACACACACTCTCATCTCACCATTTCATAAATAAAGCCTTATGAAGAGTGTTCCTTTGTAACGACCCGCCATTCATCTCCACAGAATGACGCATCATTAAAAAGAAAGAAAGGGATAGAAAAAAGAAAGAAAGAGAGGAAAGAAGAAATAAAACAATCAGAATATAAACAGCGGAACGATTAAATTATATTAATAACATAAGTATTACATAGTATACAACAATTATCAGAGTACACAGATAATACAACACATACTAGACAGTTATAAACACCTGTCTAGTTATTACAACTCAATACAACTCAGAGACAACACAGAGATACCAAACACAGCGAAATACTATATATCTAACGCAGAAGCTTCCTGCTCCATTGCTCCTCCATAATTCGTCAAAGCTAACCTGAATCCTTTGGCTACTCTTAAAAATTTGAGTACCCAAGAGTTTAAGAAAACAGAAGATAAACTCCGGGTCAGACATGGGTCTGGTATGAGTAACAAGTTAAAGTTGCTTAATTTTAAAAATCTTTTGAAAAGAAAGGTATCACGTAAGACTTCCCACACATAAACATGGAAACGTTTTTACCTTACGCTAACCAAAATATTTGATAAGAAATCCGATGATATTATAATAGGTCTAGGGTTTTCAAGTAAATATGAAATAGCCGAAATTGTTACATCTATTAAATTCCAGCTACTAGCCACAAAAGTGGGTAATACAATTAAAACCATTGGCACTTATTGGATTTTGGATTCCATACAATGGCAGGGCTACCGGGGTACCACCCGTCACAGTACGTGGCGTAGATCACCCTACCGAGGATTACTCCCAATCCTCTACAACCCAAGGCCGGAACCATCCCTTACTGGACAGTCCCAAACAAGACAACCCCATAGTTGGCGCGCGATTCCAACCACCCACAAAGCCGAAATAAAAAGGGACCTCTAGACAGGGGAAAATCTCGTCCTACTTGGGCATGACCTACTTAGCCTTGCTGCACCTCCCCTGTTTTAGCCATTCACGGTTGATGAGGCTTGAGGCTACGATTACCTTTATAGGACACCTCACTTAGAATGCTCATCGTCCACCTGATGATGTTCTGAAAGCATTCAATCCATACAAGTTCGTTCCGAGTTCGAACGAAACCGAAGGCATTATCTCGTTACACTCATTTTGGAATCACCCTCAGTGTTAACGACGATAACCCTTTCACTATGAATCTTCATCTCGAATCTAAAAGTACTATCTCCGTCAAACTCATCTCGGAATCACCCTCAGAATTATACTGACGAATAGTCCTTACACCTCGAGTCTTCACTCTTGAGATTCACGACCTATCGTTAATTTGGATCGATGTGGTTTTCGGATATCCGAATATGGAAACCCGATCACGGTCTCATCGAAGTCCAAAGCGTGTCTTTTAGGTCCAAGTTGTTTTAGAGTTTAAGACAATTCAATAAAATTATCTATATACACTCAAATAGATAATCCACAGATTCACAATAGATAATCATTATTATCATCACAACAGATAATCCATACTATCATTATCAAAAGATAATCCATATTATCATCATAATGCAACCAATGCATCCATATATCACTCAACACTACTAATCTCATATCTGAGATTCCAACCATTCAAGGCAAACAATATCATCCATACATAAGCAATGATCTATAATCACCATTTATAATTTATTTAAAATGAATTAAATTAATTACTACTATCTCTAATTAATTTAAAGTGAATTAAATTAATTACTTGTCTTTAATTAATTTAAAATGAATTAAATTAATTACTTCATCATTATAAATCTTGCTTACTTAACCATTAATTGATTACAAATCAATTAATTAATTATCCTCTAATTAATCGCCTAATTAATCACCCTTGATTAATTATCCTTTAATTACATTCAAGTAATTATCCTTTAATTAATTTCATAAATTAATTATTCTTAATCAAATACAGTAATTAACCTTTTAATTACTTCATTAATTAATTAATCCTTAATTAATTACAATAATTAATTACTTTAATTGCTTATCATTGATTAATTAATCTTAATTAATTAATCCTTAATTACATCATTAATTATATTAATTAATGATCCCCAATTACATTTAAATTAATTAACTACATAAGCAATTAACCTTAATTAAACCACAATTATTAATCACTTTTGATTAATCACCTTCAGTAATTAACTACTCTTAATTACTTTATTAATTACTTCTAAATTAATTACATTTAATAATTAATTATATTTATTAATCATCCTTGATTTATCTCATTAGTAATTAATTACCTTAATTAATTACATTACTTAATTATTTTCAAATGACTTAATTAACCAATGCTTAAATTAATTACACTAAGTAATTAATTATTAATTACTTTCACAAAGCAATAACCCTCATATTAATTACACAAAGTAATTAATCTCAAAACTCTTTCATACTTCAATAATTTACATTCAGTAATTACTCATCTTAATTACCTCTCTAAGTAATTATTCTTCATTGATTACTTATCAACCCATCCAATGATTATTCTAAATTAATTAAACTTAATTAATTAGTTTAAATTAATCTAATTAATTAATCAATTACAATGAGTAATTAATACCTTTAGTTATTTTCATAAAGTAATCATACTTAACCAAATACCATAATTGATTATCTAAATTAATTAATCCAATTAATTATCAAAATTAATTACATTAATTAATTAATAAATAATCCCAAGTTAATGGCCTTTATTAACTTATCATCATTTCTTTAATTACCTTTCTTAAGTAATTATCTTAAATTAATTAATTTTAATTACAAATTTAATACATCTTAATTACTTAACCTTAATTAATTTATTCAAACCCTTAATTAATTAAATAAATAAATTAATTATCTTATTTAAATTACCTTACTAATTTAAATAAATCAAAATTCATTAAGTTCTTTGACTTGCTTTAAAATAAAAACATTTCTTATTAATGATTAAATTATCATTAACAAAGCAATTTAAAACAATTTACTTTAAATTTGTTTCAAAATTTATTTTAAACTTAGATTTAAAATGAAGTCAAACTTAACTTCAACAAGGTTTAAACATTTTAAAACCCTTTAAAACCTATGCTAAAGATTTTCTTATTTTATAAAAGAAGTTTAAAGGAATTTTAAAACCCAAATTTATTATAAAATACAAATCATATTTTAAATTACACCTTAAACATTCAAAGTTGTTTTCAAAAAATATTTAAATTTTAGAAACTTCCTTTATTTCTAAACTATGATTCAAATCTGAATTTGAATCTAGATTTAAACTTAAGTTGAATCTTTACTTTTATTTTTAAGCCTTACTTTTAAATTAAACTACCTAAAACCCTTTTAAATTGTTTAAACATTTTAATTTATAAAATTTAAGTTAAATTTTAAAACTAGGATTCAAACTCAGTTTTGAATCCATACTTAAAATTTAAGTTCAATTTCTGTTTAAAATCTTGCTTCGGATTTTAAACAAATTCTGAATTTGGAATCAAACAGGTTTTCCCTAAGAAACTTGTAAACACTTACGTACCCGAAACCCCCTTAGTTTAGTTCGAGTAAAACCATACACAACTTCGAGCAATTACTCGAATTACTCGAGTAAATCTCGAGTCAAAATCACAGCAACCCAAACCTCTTCACCTGACACTTCACTGCATCATGCATACGCACGGTGGTTCTGGCCACCTTCGGTCACTACCCAGCCAACGAGCATGTCGAAGTTTCTCCCTGAAACACATCACTACCATCAAAACCTCACAATCCACTCGAAATCAAATTCGAGTGCCCCAAATCAGAAACCTGGAACCAATATTCAACCGATTCCCAACCTGGAAACTGCGACGCAAACCATATTTCGATCACCGTGACCCCTAGAACTCCGGCGTCGTCTGCCTCTACATGCCTACATTCACCCACCTGAGTCTCGTCACACTCGATCAACTTGAGATTCAATACTGATCGAAAAATCATAACCAAGCAAAACTAGGTTAATAGATTTCATAAACCTCCCATCGCCTCCACCGAGCCCTATTCATCCTCATGGCATTTTTTCCACACCCTCTGATCACTCCACTGCCACCACCAAGAACCCCAAACATTCTGACAATCTCGATCACCATAGATTGACTAAAACCCATTTTCTGCTCAAACAAGCACCGCAGTCTCAATTCCAAACTAAACACTGTGATTTTAGTTTTAAAAATCATCTTTTTGTTTAAGTTTTCAGTTTATAATACTGAATATATAAATTATTTCATTTGAGTTTTTACCTTTATTTAACATACTCTGATGTTTATTTTTTTAAATTTACAGAGACAACACCAAATTTATTTTTACTTAATAAGTTTTAAACTAAAACTATGGTATAATTAACATGTTTGTTTCAGGACTTAAGCCTTAACAAAAATATTGAACAAGAGCAAGAGGATTTCCTTTTTTTATAAGAAACTGGACCTGGAACTAGAATCAGAGGAAATACAAATATATGCACAACAACATTTCATATATACACACAAAGCTCACTGATAAATTCATTCATAACATATTTGTTTTATAGATGATCAGGCAACATAAATATTTACTTAAATCTTTAAAACTATGATGTTACTCACCTGAAAATAGCATGAAACAAAGCACAGATTTGGAAAGTTTTGATAAAACTTGAGTTGCTTTTGAAACCTTTAAACTGAAATGCCATACTTCTTTGAATTTGATTAAAACTTGAGTGTTTGCTGTTTAAATTTTGCATGCAGGTCCAAGATTCCAGATGCATTTGAAATTTTAGTGCTTGAATTACAACTGCAGTTGCATGCAGTTTTGAAATGAATTATAGGTTTATGAAAAACTTTGTAAACCTGATTTGATAATAAACTACTGGTTTTGAGGAAGTAGAGTTGCATGCTCTTAATTTTTTACAGTGAATTGCAGGCTTTGATTAAGGAAGGCTTTTAGATTTTTTTTGAAGAAGAACAGAATTGAAAAAAAAGCAGGCAGATTGGTTTGAAGAGGTTACAGACTACAGATTTGAAAAAATTACAGGGGTTATGATCTTTTGAGTTGGATTTTGATTTGAGGAGGAATCTTTCAGATTTTTGGTTTCTTGTTTGAGGAGGCATTTCAGATTTTTAATCTGAAATTAAATTTTAGGTTTTTTGAGAGTTTGAAAACAATTTTGTTTTCAGCTGAGAAATTTTCTTAACTTTGAAAAATGAACATTAGAAAAGAATGAGGGTGAAGAAAACATGTTTATATAAGATAAAATGATTTATTTATAAATTAAAAGAAAATTAAAAATAGAAATAAAAAGGACACTTGTCTCAAACTTATATTAATATGCTAACACATGTATTTAAGAGATTAGAATCTTAACACTTGTCATTAAACTACTTAATATATTAACATGTGTTCTATATATGAATTTTATTTGTTTTTATTTAATTTAAAAGTAAATAAAACTCTTTCTTTATTTATTAAATGCTTATATATAAAAATTACTTCCATAAGTAAATGTATATGTGCATTCCTTTTTAAAGAAAATGAAATAAAACAATTTATATAAAAATGAAAGCTTACTTACAAGATTTAGATATGTTTATGTATTTGAATTTGAAAATTAATTCAAATTCAAATGCTATTCATACATTTAAAAATCCAATTCAAAACGAATTTATATTAACATATTTAATTTTAAAACAATAATATTGTCTTTTAAGTCTATCAATATTTATACATTTATTACTATTATTTAAAAATAACATATTTATTAATTTAAATAATTTGTAAAAGAAATTATAAATTACATATCTTAGTTATCTTAATTAAATGCATTAATGTTTAATATATACATGGTATTTTAATTTTTCATATATAATTTGAAAATTATCAAAATGAATATTAGAATTTAAAAACAAGATTTTGTTTATTAAATTCAAAACTAATCTATCCACAATATATATAAATATATATATATATATATATATACACATTATAAATAGAAAAATATTTTATTAGTTTTCAAAAGATAAAATTCACCAATTAAACAACTATTTAATTGGATTATTAAATCAAGTCAAATTCTATTAACAGAATTTTATCAAATCAATTTAATTTTAAATACGGATTATTAAATTGATATTGCCAAAATTTTCTGGATATCACATTCCTCCCCCTTAAAAGAATTTCGTCCCCGAAATTTAAAAGCAAAAGTAATTTAATAATCTCATTTAATATTTTAAATTTTAAATCACAAGCATACATCAATCATATGCTAACAACATAGCAACCAATTTATCTAATCAAACAATTTTAATTATCCAGAAAAATTCTGGATAGAATTTTCTCGAGTTTTCCCAAGTATATATATTCCGGGATACTCGCTCTACAGAATCCAAACAATCAAAACAACGAAGCTATCGGGCTCCAACTCACCTAGATCTACAGAACTAAACAGGATATCAGACTACAGACGAGTCTGACTCAACAATCAAACCTTCCTGAACAGCTAGTTTCATAACTAGAAATAGCTCATACACGTACTCCCTCAGAGATACGTGAATCTCATTGAATCCAATTATCCAAATTGGCAACTCAACTCTTGAAAACCAGCACCAATCCAACCAAGACATAGAAGAGATCCCAAAACACCTCGGAGCTAGCTTTCCAGGCTTACAAAATCTTATAGCTCCATGGATCGGAGAAAACTTAACCAAATCAAATCTCCGACTCCGGAATCCAAATTCCTTCGTCTCTTAACCACAAAACTCTTCTGACGATCCTGGGCTGCCTACATCCAAACTGATCAGCTCAACCCTTGTTGATGCTTCTAAAAACAAGTTGGATCCAAAAACAATCCAAGTCAACGATCTCCTTAGGATCAACCAAGACCAAGATCACCAACTCTACTCTTTAAACATCAGAAGAACAAACTCACTTCTTCTATCCGGAAAAGACAAAACAGAAACACTCCCAAACTGCTTCCGATGCACAACTCTGATCTGGAATAGAAGAAAATGTTGATGAAGAACACAAGCACTAACTAGACATCACTTCCCAGAAATATGGTTCAATAGGTCCATAAAAGAAAAACTCAGAAATTCCTCCAAAACCTGAGTTACTTCATCAAACTCTATTTCTGGGAACCATCCTTCTACTATACTGAACCACCGGCTCCACTCCTGGAATACTAGACAATAAGAAAACTCAATCTCCAGATGCAGACAAACCTCTGTCTTCCCAGAAGACATCCAGAAAAGTCTCTGATAACACAAGAGAACACTCAAACAATCGCAAGTCACTTTTGCGATCAACCCAGACCAATTTCCATAGAAAACAGTCCTCTCTTTACCTAATAGAACAGCTTACACTGGCCTAGCCAATCCATTGAAGAAACGGATTCACTCTGCTGCTTCTGAACTCCACCTCCAGAAAAACTACTCAGCTAAGACCTCCCTGTCGGCTCATAGAACACTCCGAGCTGCATTGCTGACACCGATGCCAAAAACTTCCTAATCCAAAGCTCTTCGAGAAACTTGGACTTCAAAGCCAACACAAACAACCAGCTGAACTCAGCCACATCGCCAAAGCAGACATACTTCCTAAACTTGTTCCAAAGAAAACATCTTCGGAAACATCCATTGTCACTGCATCTGATCACGCAGCTACACTTCCTAAGGTTTCAAAATGCCATCACTTGCTTCTGCCCAACCGATAGATCCTATATTCAACTCATCCAACTACAAAGATAGACTCCGAACCTTAACAGGTTTCCTTCAGAGATCGTTGAAATCTTTACACCACGGCACAACTCACTCGAGACGGTATTAGGTCTACAGTCTCGACAAATACACTTCCAACCTTAAATATTCAAACTCCAACCAATGGTAGTAATCGTGTTACACACACCACTACCTTATCTACCTTTATAACCTATATTGGAAAACCCGAACAGGTAACCCAACAGATAGGTAGAAATATATAAATATATTCAAAATTACAAATACGCTCTCTCAAGAAAGACACCACTACAGAGCCTAGGTATTCACTCAACCTAATGCTCTGATACCACTGTAACGACCCGTCATTCATCTCCACAGAATGACGCATCATTAAAAAGAAAGAAAGATAGAAAAGAGAAAGAAAGAGAGGAAAGAAGAAACAACACAATCAGAATCTAAACAGCGGAACGAGTAAATTATATTAATAACACAAGTATTACATAGTATACAACAATTATCAGAGTACACGGTTAATACAACACATACTAGATAGTTATAAACACATGTCTAGTTATTATAACTCAATACAACTCAGAGACAACACAGAGATACCAAACACAGCGGAATACTATATATCT
Source organism: Allium cepa (assembly GCA_030765085.1). Taxonomy (NCBI): domain Eukaryota; kingdom Viridiplantae; phylum Streptophyta; class Magnoliopsida; order Asparagales; family Amaryllidaceae; genus Allium; species Allium cepa. Next base: position 441,061,294 of record CM060943.1, read on the forward strand.
AACGCAGAAGCTTCCTGCTCCATTGCTCCTCCACAATTCGTCAAAGCTAACCTGAATCCCTTGGCTACTCGTAAAAATTTGAGTACCCAAGAGTTTAAGAAAGTAGAAGATAAACTCCGGGTCAGACGTGGGTCTGGTGTGAGTAACAGGATAAAGTTGCTTAAATTTAAAAAATCTTTTGAAAAGAAAGGTATCACGTAAGACTTCCCACACATAAACATGGAAAAAAAATTACCTTACGCTAACCAAAACATTTGATAGGAAATCCGGTAATATTATAATAAGTCTAGGGTTTTCAAGTAAATATGAAATAACCGAAATTGTTACATCTATTAAATTCCAGCTACTAGCCACAAAAGTGGGTAATACAATCAAAACCGTTGGCACTTATTGGATTTTGGATTCCATACAATGCAGGGCTACCGGGGTACCGCCCCTCACAGTACGTGGCCTAGATCATCGTACCGAGGATCACCCCAATCCCCTGCAACACAAGGCCGGAACCATCCCTTACTGGACAGTCCCGAACAAGACAACCCCGCAGTTGGCGCGCGATTCCAACCGCCCACAAAGCCGAAATAAAAAGGGACCTCTAGACAAGGGAAAATCTCGTCCTACTTGGGCATGACCCACTTAGCCTTGCTGCACCTCCCCTGTTTTAGCCATTCCCAGTTGATGAGGCTTGAAGCTACGATTACCATTATAGGACACCTCATTTAGAATGCTCATCATCCACCTGACGATGTTCTGAAAGCATTCAATCCATACAAGTTCGTTCCGGGTTCGAACGAAACCGAAGGCATTATCTCATTACACTCATTTTGGAATCACCCTCAAAGTTAACGACGATAACTCTTGTACTCTGAATCTTCATCTCGAATCTGAAAGTATTATCTCCGTCAAACCCATCTTGGAATCACCTTCAGAGTTATACTGACGAATAGTCCTTACACCTCGAGTCTTCACTCTTGAGATTCACGACCTATCGTTAATTTGGATCGATGTGGTTTTCGGATATCCAAATATGAAAACCTGATCCCGGTCTCATCGAAATCCAAAGCGTGTCTTTTAGGTCCAAGTTGTTTTAGAGTTTAAAACAATTCAATACAATTATCTATATACACTCAGATAGATAATCCACAGATTCACAATAGATAATCATCATTATCATCACAACAAATAATCCATACTATCATTATCAAAAGATAATCCATATTATCATCATAATGCAACCAATGCATCCATATCACTCAACATTACTAATCTCATATCTGAGATTCCAACCATTCAAGGCAAACAATATCGTCCATACATAAGCAATGATCTATAATCACCATTTATAATTTATTTATAATGAATTAAATTAATTACTTCTATCTCTAACTAATTTAAAGTGAATTAAATTAATTACTTATCTTTAATTAATTTAAAATGAATTAAATTAATTACTTCATCATTATAAATCTTGCATACTTAACCATTAATTGATTACAAATCAATTAATTAATTATCCTCTAATTAATCACCTAATTAATCACCCTTGATTAATTATCCTTTAATTACATTCAAGTAATTATCCTTTAATTAATTTCATAAATTAATTATTCTTAATCAAATACAGTAATTAACCTTTTAATTACTTCATTAATTAATTAATTACATTAATCCTTAATTAATTACATTAATTAATTACTTTAATTACTTATCATTGATTAATTAATCTTAATTAATTAATCCTTAATTACATCATTAATTATATTAATTAATGATCCCTAATTACATTTAAATTAATTAACTACATAAGTAATTAACCTTAATTAAACCACAATTATTAATCACTTTTGATTAATCACCTTCAGTAATTAACTACTCTTAATTACTTTATTAATTACTCCTAAATTAATTACATTAAATAATTAATTATATTTATTAATCATCCTTGATTTATCTCATTAGTAATTAATTAGCCTTAATTAATTACATTACTTAATTATTTTCAAATGACTTAATTAACCAATGCTTAAATTAATTATACTAAGTAATTAATTATTAATTACTTTCACAAAGTAATTACTCTCATATTAATTACACAAAGTAATTAATCTCAAAACTCTTTCATACTTCAATAATTTACATTCAGTAATTTCTCATCTTAATTACTTCTCTAAGTAATTATTCTTCATTGATTACTTATCAACCCAACCAATGATTATTCTAAATTAATTAAACTTAATTAATTAATTTAAACTAATCTAATTAATTAATCAATTACAATGAGTAATTAATACCTTTAATTATTTTCATAAGGTAATCATACTTAACCAAATACCATAATTGATTATCTAAATTAATTAATCCAATTAATTATCAAAATTAATTACATTAATTAATTAATAAATAATCCCAAGTTAATGGCCTTTATTAACTTATCATCATTTCTTTAAATACCTTTCTTAAGTAATTATCTTAAATTAATCAATTTTAATTACAAATTTAATTCATCTTAATTACTTAACTTAACCTTTATTAATTTATTCAAACCCTTAATTAAATAAATAAATAAATAAATTATCTTATTTAAATTACCTTACTTATTTAAATAAATCAAAATTCATTAAATTCTTTGATTTGCTTTAAAATAAAAAAATTTCTTATTAATGATTAAATTATCATTAACAAAGCAATTTAAAATAATTTACTTTAAATTTGTTTCAAATTTTACTTTAAACTTAGATTTAAAATGAAGTCAAACTTAACTTCAACAAGGTTTAAACATTTTAAAACCCTTTAAAACCTATGCTAAAGATTTTCTTATTTTATAAAAGAAGTTTAAAGGAATTTTAAAACCCAAATTTATTTTAAAATACAAATCATATTTTAAATTACACCATAAACATTCAAAGTTGTTTTTAAACAATTTAAATTTTAGAAACTTCCTTTATTTCTAAACTATGATTCAAATCTGAATTTGAATCTAGATTTAAACTTAAGTTGAATATTTACTTTTATTTTTAAGCTTTATTTTTAAATTAAACTATTTAAAACCCTTTTAAAATTGTTTAAACATTTTAATTTATAAAATTTAAGTTAAATTTTAAAACTAGGATTCAAACTCAGTTTTGAATCCATACTTAAAATTTAAGTTCAATTTCTGTTTAAAATCTTGCTTCAGATTTTAAATAAATTCTGAATTTGGAATCAAACAGGTTTTCCCTGAGAAACCTGTAAACACTTACATACCCAAAACCCCCTTAGTTTACTTCGAGTAAGACCATACACAACTTCGAGCAATTACTCGAATTACTCGAGTAAATCTCGAGTCAAAATCACAGCAACCCCAACCTCTTCACGTGACACTCCACTGCATCGTGCATATGCAGGGTGGTTCTGGCCACCTCCGGTCACTACCCAGCCAACGAGCATGTCGAAGTTCCTCCCTGAAACACATCACTACCATCAAAACCTCACAATCCACTCGAAATCAAATTCGAGTGCCCCAAGTCAAAAACCTGGAACCAATATTCAACCGGATTCCCAACCTGGAAACTGCGACGCAAACCATATTTCGATCACCGTGACCCCTAGAACTCCGGCGTCGTCTGCCTCTACATGCCTACATTCACCCACCTGAGTCTTGTCACACTCGATCAACTTGAGATTCAATACTGATCGAAAAATCATAACCAAGCAAAACTAGGTTAATAGATTTCATCAACCTCCCATCGCCTCCACCGAGCGCTATTCATCCTCCTGGCATTTTTTCCACACCCTCTGATCACTCCACTACCACCACCAAGAACCCCAAACATTCCGACAATCTCGATCACCACAGATTGACTAAAACCCATTTTCTATTCAAACAAGCACTGCAGTCTCAATTCCAAACTAAACACTATGATTTTAGTTTTAAAAATCATCTTTTTGTTTAAGTTTTCCGCTTATAATACTGAATTTATAAATTATTTCATTTGAGTTTTTACCTTTATTTAACATACTCTGATGTTTATTTTTTTAAATTTACAGAGACAACACCAAATTTATTTTTACTTAATAAGTTTTAAACTAAAACTATGGTATAATTAACATGATTGTTTCAGGACTTAAGCCTTAACAAAAATATTGAACAAGAGCAAGAGGATTTCTTTTTTTTATAAGAAACTGGACCTGGAACTAGAATCAGAGGAAATCCAAATATATGCACAACAACATTTCATATATAAACACAAAGCTCACTGATAAATTCATTCATAACATACTTGTTTTATAGATGATCAGGCTACATAAATATTTACTTAAATCTTTAAAACTATGATGTTACTCACCTGGAAATAGCATGAAACAGAGCACAGATTTGGAAAGCTTTTGATAAAACTTGAGTTGCTTTTGAAACCTTTAAACTGAAATACCATACTTCTTTGAATCTGATTAAAATTTGAGTGTTTGCTGTTTAAATTTTGCATGCAGGTCCAAGATTCCGGATGCATTTGAAATTTTAGTGCTTGAATTACAACTGCAGTTGCATGCAGTTTTGAAATGAATTACAGGTTTATGAAAAACTTTGTAAACCTGATTTGATAATAAACTACTAGTTTTGAGGAAGTAGAGTTGCATGCTCTTAATTTTTTTACAGTGAATTGCAGGCTTTGATTAAGGAAGGGTTTCGGATTTTTTTTGAAGAAGAACAGAATTGAAAAAAAAAGCAAGCAGATTGGTTTGAAGAGGTTACAGACTACAGATTTGAAAAAATTACAGGGGTTATGATCTTTTGAATTGGATTTTTATTTGAGGAGGAAGCTTTCAGATTTTTGGTTTCTTGTTTGAGGAGGCATTCAGATTTTTAATCTGAAATTAAATTTTGGGTTTTTAGAGAGTTTGAAAACAATTTTGTTTTCAGCTAAGAAATTTTCTTAACTTTGAAAAATGAACATTAGAAAAGAATGAGGGTGAAGAAAACATGTTTATATAAGATAAAATGATTTATTTATAAATTAAAAGAAAATCAAAAATAAAAATAAAAAGGGCACTTGTCTCAAACTTATATTAATATGCTAACACATGTATTTAAGAGATTAGAATCTTAACACTTGTCATTAAACTACTTAATATATTGACATGTGTTTTATATATGAATTTTATTTGTTTTTATTTAATTTAAAAGTAAATAAAACACTTTCTTTATTTATTAAATGCTTATATATATAAATTACTTCCATATGTAAATGTACATGTGCATTCCTTTTTAAAGAAAATGAAATAAAACAATTTATATAAAAATGAAAGCTTACTTACAAGATTTAGATATGTTTATTCATTTGAATTTGAAAATTAATTCGAATTCAAATGCTATTCATACATTTAAAAATCCAATTCAAAACTAATTTATATTAACATATTTAATTTTAAAATAATAATATTGTCTTTTAAGATCTATCTATATTTATACATTTATTACTATTATTTGAAAATAACATATTTATTAGTTTAATAATTTATAAAAGAAATTATAAATTACATATCTTATTTATCTTAATTAAATGCAATAATGTTTAATATATAAATGGTATTTTAAATTTTCATATATAATTTCCAAATTATCAAAATGAATATTAGAATTTAAAAACAAGATTTTGTTTGTTAAATTCAAAACTAATCTATCCACAATATATATAAAAATATATACATTATAAATAGAAAAATATTTTTTTAGTTTTTAAAAGATAAAATTCACCAATTAAACATCTATTTAATTGGATTATTAAATCAAGTCAAATTCCATTAACAGAATTTTATCAAATCAATTTAATTTTAAATATGGATTATTAAATTGATATTGCCAAAATTTCCGGGATATCACATCCTTATTATGCATTAAAATAATAATTAGGCTATATAAGAGTTTCCTCTTATTTTCGCCTGAAAATTAATTACCTTCCTAATGTGGAAAATAAATGTAGATAAATACCTAATTAACTACACCATATATGCAATAATTATATGTTAATTATGTAAACAGAAATAAATAAATATTCGATCCTAATAAGTTCTAAACGCATGCATTTTACGCCCTAAACTAGTGTTAAATGTCAATTCCCTAACCAATTATTATTACAACTCCTTTTTCCTCAAATCCCCAAAATTTTATGGGATTCTATTATCCAAGTGGGTAAGAAATATTCATAACCAAAACTGCAATAACAGACTTGTAAATAAAATAGAAACTCAATTTATTATACCAATTCAATGGAATATCTTAAACAATAAGAATTGTAATCTAGACCCCATATTCTATTCAACCCGTCTTTTACAAAGGAACAGATAAGAATAAGTGGTGTAAACTATGAATAAAATTCATAATAAACCCCTTATTTTATTGAAGAATCACAGTTTAAACTGAAGAAGAAGGAGAAGTGGAATAGACTATGAAATTATCAACGATTACATAAACGAAATAAATCCCAACAAACTAATGTAAATAATTGGAAATCTCAGCATGGAATTGACATATCGAAATGAAAAGGAAATTTGGAGGATTTTATTTATTATATTTTCGAAATCCTAAAATCCCTAAGGCATATTCAAATCCAAAAGGAAATACACTAAACAATTGCTGAAAAAAAATACTAAGGTTTTCTCTCAAATATTAGCCTTAGCTTCACTCATATGGATTTGTAGCCTTCGGATCTCTTCCAAAATCTCTCTCTTTTGATATATACACACATAATGGGGAAGAAGTGTATATATATTCATTAGATTCAGAATAATTGGAGAAGAATGGGATAAGAATAGATTGGAGGAAGAAGTGACAAATAGGAAATAAGTCAAATTCTTACCTGAATTCTCTATAGAGTTTTTGAATCTTATTAAAGAGAGATAGCAATGGTAGAGTTTCATCGTATTCCATAAAATAATATGAATAAAAGTGGAGAAGATAGGTGTATATTTATAGGAGTTGAAATGCACCAGAATCGTGGGATGGAAGTAGGTAGGAAATAAGTAAAGCTGGAGCATATAACCGACTAAAACAGAAGTTAAAATCCTAACTGCCAGTGGCAACTACTGTTGCCAAGCGATCGACTGCCCTTGGTCGACCGGTCGACCGCTACGGTCGATCGGTTTACCTAGTCAGGTAGACTGCTCCTCATATTCAGGGAACGTTTATTTGTTTCTATTGCTAGATTAATTTATTCCCTAATTAACTTTTTAATGTTAGACGTTAATTAAACATTTACTTAACGCCCAAGCTCATTTTTGAAATTTAAACCCTAAATTTGATTTCTCATTTGAATTTGAATTCAAACTAGATTAATTTAAATCTAAGAACTTCAAATGCTCATAATTTCTTTGTTTGAGCTCCGTTTTCACCATATTATATATGGAAATAGATCATAATTTCGCCATAAATGCAAAAAAAAAAATTGTGGTTAAATTCCGACTTTTATAAAATTTCCATATCTAATCCTTGTGATATTTAATTTAATTCAATTTATTTATTTATGTCTCATTTTATGGGGTATTACAGTTTTTGGGTAAGTGCAAGGAGGGATATCCGCTTTTGTTGGCTTGTATTGACTGTGCCATGTGACAAGTCAGATGAAAAATGATTGAATTAGTCTGTTGTAGTCTTACATTTTCTGATATAATGTGTTGCATTTTCTAATTATTGTATTCTTCGACTCTTACATTGTTCATATTGTTATGTGTTTAAAGAAAATTCATTTTTGATATGTTATTGCTAATGTGTAATATATAGCAGGATGCATCAAACACATAGAAAAATAAACCATAGCACATAAAAAGTGTTATAGTTATATAATATATAAATGCTATAAAAATGTACTATAATGCAGATGGTTACCATTGAAGGTGTAACGACCCCACTTCCTACGCCCAGGAAGTAGTATCGTTTTTAAGGAAAGAAAGAGGTGAGAAAGTAGAAAAGGTAGAGAAGAAAGAGCAACAACATCAGAATCTCACAGCGGATCGAATAAAATATATTAATCACATAAGTATTCACATAGTATATAACATCAATCAGAGTGATACATATAATACATCACATACTAGACAGTTATAAACTCCTGTCTAGTTAATACAACTCAATACACAATACAACACAGAGATACCACACAGCGGAACTATATATATATCTATAACGCTGAAGCCTCCCGCTCCATTGCTCCTCCTGAATTCGTCAAAGCTAAACCTGAATCCCTTGGCTACCCGTAAAAATTTGGGTACCCGAGAGTTTATGAAAAACAAAAATAAACTTTGGGTCAGACATGGGTCTGGTATGAGTAACAGGTAAAAGATTTGCTTAACTTTGAAAATCTTTTGAAAATAAAAGGTATCACGTAAGACTCCCCACACATAAACATGGAAAAGTTTTTACCTTACGCTAACCAAAACATTTGATAGGAAATTCTGTGATATTATAATAGGTCTAGGGTTTTCAAGTAAATAGAAAATAGCCGAAATTGTTACATTCATTAAATTCCAGCTATTAGCCACAAAAGTGGGTAAAACAATCAAAACCGATGGCACTTATTGGATTGTGGATTCCATACAATGGCAGGGCTACTAGGGTACCGCCCGTCACAGTACGGGGCCTAGATCACCGTACCGAGGATTACTCCCTTCATCCCCTGCAACACAAGGCCGGAACCATTCCTTACTGAACAGTCCCGAACAAGATAAATCCCGGCAGTTGTCATGGCCAATCGCCCACACAGCCGAAAATAAGGGACATCTAGATAGGGGAATATCCTTGTCCTGCTTGGGCATGACCCACCTAACCTTGCTGCACCTCCCCTGTTTTAGCCATTCCCGGTTGATGAGGCTTGATGTTACGATTACCTTTAGAGAACATAATTCTTAGAATGCTCATCGCCCACCTGACGATGTGTTGAAAGCATTCAATCCATACAAGTTCGTTCCGGGTTCGAACGAAACCGAAGGCATTATCTCGTTACACTCATTTTGGAATCACCCTCAGAGTTAACGACGATAACCCTTGCATTCTGAATCTCCATCTTTACTTCAGCTTCACGACCTATCGTTAATTTGGAATCGATGTGGTTTTCGGATGTTCCTAATGTGGAAAACCGATCCCGGTCTCATCGAATTCCAAAACGTGTCTTTTAGGGCCATGTTGTCTATTTAGCCTTAACAGTTTAATTTAATATAATTCAATATACACACAGATGGATATAATATCACAATAGATAGTCATAGATAATCTCATAAACAGATAATCAATAATTTCATCCAAACAGATAACTAGAGATTATCATATTTAAACTAAGCATCCATACCAGATAGATAGTATTCATGTCATATCTAAATTCAACACCATCAAATGAGATATCAATATCATACATCCATAAGCAATGATTTATAATCATCCCATTTGTAATTAATTTAAAATGAATTAAATTAACTACTTTTATCACTAATTAATTTAAAGTAAATTAATTCTTTATCTATAAATCCTGCTTATATAACTCTTAATTAATTACAAATCAAATTAATTAATCATCTTCTGAATATTCATCTTGATTAAACACCTTGATTAATCAATCTCTAATTACAATCAGTAACTATTCTTTAATTAATTTCACAAATTAATTATCCTAAATTACTCATAGTAATTAACATTAAATTACTTCATTTTTGAATTAACTAAAATTAAGTACATTTATCCTTAATCAATTACATTATTTAATTATTTCTTAATTAACCCATTTCTTAATTTACATTATTAATTATATTAATTCATGATCTTTAATTTATATTAAAATTTAATTACTTTAATTAAATTAATTACTTTAAGTAATTAATCTTTAATTAAACACCATTATTAATCATCCTTGATTAATATCAACCAGTAATTTACCACCCCTAATTACTCATATAAATAAATTAATTATTCCCATAATTAATTATCTCCACTAATTAATCCCAAGATTAATTATAAAAGTAATTATCCAAATTACTTTATTATCACATCATTTTTCAGTAATTAATATTAATTACTTCCTTAAGTAATTGTGCTCCATTGCATACACTAAGAAATTACACTTATCAATTATCAAATGATTTTCTTAAATTAATTAAACTAAATTAATTAACTTAAATTAATCATTTATCAAAATTAATTACGATAAGTAATTAATCTCTTAATTACTTTTATCAGGTAATTACATTTAACAATTTTACAATAGATTATCTAATTAATCTGATTAATTATCAAAATTAATCTCATTAATAAATTACTTAGTAATCTTTAGTTAATTATCTTTAATAACATTACTTAAATACCTTTCTTAATTAATTTCCAATTATAAATTGATCTAATCTATTAATACATAAGTCATTTCTTGATTAAACTTTTATGCTTATGATAATTTATTCTTTTATTTATGACTTTATCAACATTACATTTTAAATTTAATTTCAAATATCATTTGAATTTATGATTCAAAATGTCTATAATTTAAATTCAATTTAAAATCCTTTAAATAAATGTAAATAACACTTATTATTTACATATATGAACTTGTAAAAGAAAATCTTTAAATTAAATTAATTGAATCTTAATTTAAATTTCCAAAATACATTTATATGTTAACTTGCAATTTTCAAGTTAAACAATTTTATTTAGCATCCATTCAAAAGAACTTGTAAAAATCCCAATTCAAATATCTAATTGCAGACAAATTCTTTTTCAAACGAACTAATTGAATTTATCCTTGATTTATACATTTAGATTTTAGCACTGATTTATTTTTTCAGATTTTGATGTCATTAGCTTAACTTAAATTTTAAAACTTGGTTTTTAACTTGCTTTGAAAAAAAAAACTTGATTTTTTATTTTTTTGATTTAAGATCCAAATTTGTTTCTAAAAACTTATAGTCAAAAATTCACTTGGATCTATATTTGAACTTCCAAATTTTCAAACAAAATTTAAGTTTGATTCAGATTTTAAATTTATTCTAAAATCTGAAACTGTCAGGTTGTACACTTGACATGAAACCCATATTTTATTTGTTTTAAATTTTATTTTAATTTAAATTTGAATTCAAAAGTAAACTTGAATTCGAACCTAAAACTATTTTTAACATGCTCCAATTTATTACTTACTTTAGGATTCATTTAAATTTTAACACAGAACCCTGTTTCCAGTTTTACCAAACCTGAAACAATACAACACCAATCCCCTTTCCATGTACTTCGGGTTTTCCCCTAGCCTTACTTCGAGTCACATACTCGATTTACTCGAGTTCTCCCCTAACCAAACCTGACACAGCAACAACTACCCAGCTTCCCACTGCACGGTGCACGTGCACCGTGACTATGGCCATCTCCGGCCATCCACTCAGGCTTCAACACATCACCGGCCACCACCAGACCCAAACACGATCATCCATAGCCACCTCACTTGCTTGAAACAAAATCGAGTTCGTCTCACAAAACCTGGAACCATAAACAGTTCTTCCCCTCGAAACCTGTCAACACTTCGCCACTCCTCCTCCGACCTCCAGAGGACGACCACCACCGGCAACTGCTTTGACTTTCACCCCTCTACCCATTCCCAATTCCCTGTTTAACTCGACGCACCAAGGGAATCGAACAAGCCCAAACTTCAACCCAGTTTAAAATTAGGTTTACAGAAGGAAACTCGTTGCTGTCGCCACCACGCCAAATTGCACCACCTACCACCATTTTTCCCATCACCGGGGTAAGCTCCTCCATCACCTCACACAACCCCGACCACCCTTGACCTCGTGATCACTGGAAAAACTCGAAAACAAGATTGCCAGACAAACTCAAATGACACTTTCAATTCTACATTAAAAATTGTGAATCTGATTTTAAAAATCTTATCTTTTATATACAATTCCAGATATATATTTAAATCAACAAATTACAAGATTTGATTTTTTTATCATAGTTCAAGTTTCTCTGTGTTTTCTTCTACCAGACAAATTTTTCTAACTAAAATTCTTGCAACTTATTCTTCTAAGCATAGTTAAGTTAAAACAACTAACTTTGTTATAAATACTTAAGCCAAAATGAAATTAGAGTGTGAAGTATTTTTGAAGTTAGTTTTAAGTTTAAATCCCTGGAACATTAAAACAGAGATGGTCACAAGCATTATCTAACATACTCACAAGTTTACAGAGGATTAAAAACCATCATGCAATCATATTTTCAAGCACACATCACAAGTTACTTCAATCATAGGTTGTATGAATCAAAATGAATAGATGTCTCCTGTTAACAGTTTAAAGGCAGAGACTTATCTAAGATCAGAGAAGTTTTAGTATCAACAGATATGCACACATACATAAGTTCACAAAGCATTGCACATACACATACATAAAAACAAACATAATCATAGAAATTCTCAGAGTATTTAAGTTTTAGTTTAAAAGTTTACTCACAGCAAATAAAACAGAACAAATCCAATACAGGTAATTTGAATTTGCAGGTTTGAAATAAACAGTTTTATCACAAATCACCCAGAGAATAATGAATAAATAAATATTCACACCATATATTTAAGCATCCAATATCAACATGCAACAGATTTAAAAAAAAAGTTAAGTAAATTTTAAAGGTGTTACTCACAGCAATTGGCAGAACAGAGTCTTCTTGTGTTTGAACAACTTGAATTTTAAAAAAACTGGAAATGTTTTACTTGTTTTTTCCTTTTGATTCTTCTTGCTTTCTCAGTTGTAATGTTACTAAGTTTGTATAATTAAAACTATTTGCTATTGTTCTTTGTTTCAGATTTCTAATGAACGAACTAAAACAAAATATGCATATATAAAGAAGTTCAGGGGAAGGTGGCATCTGAGACAAACAAATTTGCAGATTTTTATTTGTGTTTTGTTTTATTAGGCCAAATCTTTTTAATTAGGTGGCTGAGTTGATTTCAACAGTTCGAAATGATTTTATTATGTGCTAATAAATGAAAGCATTAAATGTAAATGTACTAGATGTTTACACTAATCTTATTCTATGTACAAAGATATTTTTGTTTTGCAGTAAGCTACAGGTTGACAATATTTCTAATGTCTGCATATGCTTAAATATTGTACTTAGTGTCTACAACTACTCATTGTTATGTATAGATATTTATATTTTTTTCTTTAAGCTATGCACTCCTCTGCTCTAACCTGCAAATATAATCTATTTACCTTGCTTTGTTCATCTCTCTTACAAATAACTTGCAAATGTTTGTACTTTTATTTTGTTTGTTTTCATACTTGATGTTTATACTTATCTGAATCTTATTCTATAAGCTACTAACATTTTTATCTTATGTTTTATACTTGTCTGCATATATTTTCTTTACTTTATTTTGTTTTGTTTGCCAACATAATTATTGTATAACATGATTACTGGTTTCCCCCTTTTTAGCTTTACATTCTATTTTACATGTTTATATTCTTGACTTGTCAATTTCCTTTACAGGCTGCCCTTATTTATCTTGCTTTGTTTATATTTTTTTTCTTTGCTTTGAGTACTTAATTTCAATATTTGTTGTGAATGTTTTTGACTTATGTAATTATGTTAACCTCACACATTTGATTCATTCTTAAGTTAAATATTTATAAAGTTTACTTCATTTTAAATTTACAAACCATAGCTTTACAAAATACTTATACATATATAAATGAATTTAAAATACAACTTTATTTTATATTAAAATCTATATATAAAAATATTGTATTATTGTTATTATTTAAAAATCACTCATTACTAATTTAAAATGACTCATAAATGAAATCATTACATAAACAAATTACCTATTTTATAAATTTGAAGTAAAAAGAACAGAACAATCTTTTTATTTAAATTTAAACTCCAGGCTAAAATCATTTTAAACAAATTAAACTTTATCTTGAGTATTTTAAAGATCATACTATTATGTATACAATATTAAATTTCCAAATTATCTATTAAATTTAAAAACAAAACTGATCTATTTATAATATATACCAATCTATACATATATACATTATAAATAGAAACAATTTAAATTAGCTTTTAAAAGATAAATTATCAGTTAAATATTTATTTAAAAGAAGATGATAAATAAATTTTAATATTATTAACAAATATTATCAAATAAATTTAATTTTAAATGTAGATTATTAAATTGATATTGCCCCAAATTTTTGGGATATCACATTCTTCCCCCCTTAAAAGCATTTCGTCCCCGAAATTTAAAACAAAGGTAATTTAATAATCTAGTTAAAGATTTATTTTAAAACACAAGCATATATTAATCATAAGCTAACAATCATAGCAACCAATTCATCCAAACAAACAATTCTAACTATCCAGACAAAATTCCGGATAGAATTTCCTCGAGTTTCCTCAAATATAAATATCGGGTTACTTGCCCTATAGAACTCAAACAATCAATATTACTAAGCTACAGAGCTTCCACTCATCTAGATCTACAAAACAAGGCGGGATATCAGACTACAGGCAAGCCTGAATCAACAACTACAACTCCCTGAACTGCCGATTCTACAACCAGAGATAGTCTTACACGTACTCCCTCAGAGATACGTGAAACACAACAAATTCCAGTTATCCAAACTGACAAGTCAATCCTGTAGACTAAACACTTATCCAAAATCAAATCTCCGACTTCAGAATCCAAATTCGTCTGTCTCTTATCCAGAAGAAATTAAACAGGTGCACTCCAATCTGGCCTCAGATTTTCAGAATCTCCTGTAGAACTCTCCAATCCAAACATTGCAACATTCAATTGCTCCCAAACTAAAACAGCAGCCATCATGCTTCCACTGCGCAACTCTGATTAAACAGATGAAAATGCTGATTATGAACTCAAGCACAGACTGGTCAACACATTCCAAAAATAAAACTCAGAAGTTCCTCCAAAATTCTGAGCTTCTTCACTAAACTCAATCTTCAGATATTAGCAAAACTTTGACTCCTTGAAGGCATCCAGAAAAATCTATGAAACATAAGAGAACACTCAAACTATCGCAAGTCACTTTTGCGATCAATCCAGCCTAATTCCAAAGATACTGCTTTCTCTTTACAAATTAGAACAGATTACACTTATGTGGCCAATCCATCGAAGAAATGGAACTACTCTGCAGCTTCTAAACCCCACTGCTGACCTAGAAACCAAAGACTGCTTAATCCAAAGCTCTTCGAAAAACTCGGACCTCAAAGCAAACAAAAACACCCAGCTGAACACAGCAACAACATCGAACAGATATACTTCCTTAACTTGTCCCAAAGAAACATCTTCGGAGACATCCATAATCACTGTGTCTCATCACACAGCTACTACACCTTGATATATCAAGAGATCATGTCTGGCTTCTGTCCACCCGACAGATCCAAACTCTAGCTTAACCAAATTACACTTCATAGATGAACTCCGAACCTTAATAGGTTTCCTTCAGAGATCGATGAAACCCTTACACCATCCAAAGCTCACTCGAGACGGTATTAGATCTACAATCTCGACAAATACACTTCCAACCTCAATCATTCAAATTCCAACCATTGGTAGTTGTGTTACACACACCGCTATCCTATCTACCTTTATAGCTTATTGGAAAACCTGAACAGGTAACCCAACAATAGGTAGAAATAATATATATATATATATATATATATATCAAAATTTACAAATACGCTCTCTCAAGAAAGAAATCACTTAAGAGCCTAGGTATTCGCTCAACCTAACGCTCTGATACCACTGTAACGACCCCACTTCCTACGCCCAGGAAGTAGTATCGTTTTTAAGAAAAGAAAGAGGTGAGAAAGTAGAAAAGATAGAGAAGAAAGAACAACAACATCAGAATCTCACAGCAGATCGAATAAAATATATTATTCACATAAGTATTCACATAGTATATAACATCAATCAGAGTGATACATATAATACATCACTTACTAGACAGTTATAAACTCCTGTCTAGTTAATACAACTCAATACACAATACAATACAGAGATACCACACAGCGGAACTATATATATATATCTACAACGCTGAAGCCTCCCGCTCCATTGCTCCTTCTGAATTCGTCAAAGCTAAACCTGAATCCCTTGGCTACCCGTAAAAATTTAGGTACCCGAGAGTTTATGAAAAACAAAAATAAACTTCGGGTCAGACATGGGTCTGGTATGAGTAACAGGTTAAAGATTTGCTTAACTTTGAAAATCTTTTGAAAATAAAAGGTATCACGTAAGACTCCCCACACATAAACATGGAAAAGTTTTTACCTTACGCTAACCAAAACATTTGATAGGAAATTCTGTGATATTATAATAGGTCTAGGGTTTTCAAGTAAATAGAAAATAGCCGAAATTGTTACATTCATTAAATTCCAGCTACTAGCCACAAAAGTGGGTAATACAATCAAAACCGTTGGCACTTATTGGATTGTGGATTCCATACAATGGCAGGGCTACTAGGGTACCGTCCGTCACAGTACGGGGCCTAGATCACCGTACCGAGGATTACTCCGTTCATCCCCTGCAACACAAGGCCGGAACCATTCCTTACTGAACAGTCCCGAACAAGATAAACTCCGGCAGTTGTCATGACCAACCGCCCACACAGCCGAAAATAAAGGACATCTAGACAGGGGAATATCCTTGTCCTGCTTGGGCATGACCCACCTAACCTTGCTGCACCTCCCCTGTTTTAGCCATTCCCGGTTGATGAGGCTTGAGGTTACGATTACATTTAGAGAACATAATTCTTAGAATGCTCATCGCCCACCTGACGATGTGTTGAAAGCATTCAATCCATACAAGTTCGTTCCGGGTTCGAACGAAACCGAAGGCATTATCTCGTTACACTCATTTTGGAATCACCCTCAGAGTTAACGACGATAACCCTTGCATTCTGAATCTCCATCTTTACTTCAGCTTCACGACCTATCGTTAATTTGGAATCGATGTGGTTTTCGGATGTTCCTAATGTGGAAAACCGATCCCGGTCTCATCGAATTCCAAAACGTGTCTTTTAGGGCCAAGTTGTCTATTTAGCCTTAACAGTTTAATTTAATATAATTCAATATACACACAGATGGATATAATATCACAATAGATAGTCATAGATAATCTCATAAACAGATAATCAATAATTTCATCCAAACAGATAACTAGAGATTATCATATTTAAACTAAGCATCCATACCAGATAGATAGTATTCATGTCATATCTAAATTCAACACCATCAAATGAGATATCAATATCATACATCCATAAGCAATGATTTATAATCATCCCATTTGTAATTAATTTAAAATGAATTAAATTAACTACTTTTATCACTAATTAATTTAAAGTAAATTAATTCGTTATCTATAAATCCTGCTTATATAACTCTTAATTAATTACAAATCAAATTAATTAATCATCTTCTGAATATTCATCTTGATTAAACACCTTGATTAATCAATCTCTAATTACAATCAGTAACTATTCTTTAATTAATTTCACAAATTAATTATCCTAAATTACTCATAGTAATTAACATTAAATTACTTCATTTTTGAATTAACTAAAATTAAGTACATTTATCCTTAATCAATTACATTATTTAATTATTTCTTAATTAACCCATTTCTTAATTTACATTATTAATTATATTAATTCATGATCTTTAATTTATATTAAAATTTAATTACTTTAATTAAATTAATTACTTTAAGTAATTAATCTTTAATTAAACACCATTATTAATCATCCTTGATTAATATCAACCAGTAATTTACCACCCCTAATTACTCATATAAATAAATTAATTTTTCCCATAATTAATTATCTCCACTAATTAATCCCAAGATTAATTATAAAAGTAATTATCCAAATTACTTTATTATCACATCATTTTTCAGTAATTAATATTAATTACTTCCTAAAGTAATTGTGCTCCATTGCATACACTAAGAAATTACACTTATCAATTACCAAATGATTTTCTTAAATTAATTAAACTAAATTAATTAACTTAAATTAATCATTTATCAAAATTAATTACGATAAGTAATTAATCTCTTAATTACTTTTATCAGGTAATTACATTTAACAATTTTACAATAGATTATCTAATTAATCTGATTAATTATCAAAATTAATCTCATTAATAAATTACTTAGTAATCTTTAGTTAATTATCTTTAATAACATTACTTAAATTAATTTCTTAATTAATTTCCAATTATAAATTGATCTAATCTATTAATACATAAGTCATTTCTTAATTAAACTTTTATTCTTATGATAATTTATTCTTTTATTTATGACTTTATCAACATTACATTTTAAATTTAATTTCAAATATCATTTGAATTTAAGATTCAAAATGTCTATAATTTAAATTCAATTTAAAATCCTTTAAATAAATGTAAATAACACTTATTATTTACATATATGAACTTGTAAAAGAAAATCTTTAAATTAAATTAATTGAATCTTAATTTAAATTTCCAAAATACATTTATATGTTAACTTGCAATTTTCAAGTTAAACAATTTTATTTAGCATCCATTCAAAAGAACTTGTAAAAACCCCAATTCAAATATCTAATTGCAGACAAATTCTTTTTCAAACGAACTAATTGAATTTATCCTTGATTTATACATTTAGATTTTAGCACTGATTTATTTTTTTCAGATTTTGATGTCATTAGCTTAACTTAAATTTTAAAACTTGGTTTTTAACTTGCTTTGAAAAAAAAAACTTGATTTTTTATTTTTTTGATTTAAGATCCAAATTTGTTTCTAAAAACTTATAGTCAAAAATTCACTTGGATCTATATTTGAACTTCCAAATTTTCAAACACAATTTAAGTTTGATTCAGATTTTAAATTTATTCTAAAATCTAAAACTGTCAGGTTGTACACTTGACATGAAACCCATATTTTATTTGTTTTAAATTTTATTTTAATTTAAATTTGAATTCAAAAGTAAACTTGAATTCGAACCTAAAACTGTTTTAAACATGCTCCAATTTATTACTTACTTTAGGATTCATTTAAATTTTAACACAGAACCCTGTTTCCAGTTTTACCAAACCTGAAACAACACAACACCAATCCCCTTTCCATGTACTTTCGGTTTTCCCCTAGCCTTACTTCGAGTCACATACTCGATTTACTCGAGTTCTCCCCTAACCAAACCTGACACAGCAACAACTACCCAGCTTCCCACTGCACGGTGCACGTGCACCGTGACTATGGCCGTCTACGGCCATCCACTCAGGCTTCAACACATCACCAGCCACCACCAGACCCAAACACGATCATCCATAGCCACCTCACTTGCTTGAAACAAAATCGAGTTCGTCTCACAAAACCTGGAACCATAAACAGTTCTTCCCCTCGAAACCTGTCAACACTTCGCCACTCCTCCTCCGACCTCCAGAGGACGACCACCACCGGCAACTGCTTTGACTTTCACCCCTCTACCCATTCCCAATTCCCTGTTTAACTCGATGCACCAAGGGAATCGAACAAGCCCGAACTTCAACCCAGTTTAAAATTAGGTTTACAGAAGGAAACTCGTTGCTGTCGCCACCACGCCAAACTGCACCACCTACCACCATTTTTCCCATCACCGGGGTAAGCTCCTCCATCACCTCACACAACCCCGACCACCCTTGACCTCGTGATCACCGGAAAAACTCGAAAACAAGATTTCCAGACAAACTCAAATGACACTTTCAATTCTACATTAAAAAGTGTGAATCTGATTTTAAAAATCTTATCTTTTATATACAATTCCAGATATATATTTGAATCAACAAATTACAAGATTTGATTTTTTTTATCATAGTTCAAGTTTCTCTGTGTTTTCTTCTACCAGACAAATGTTTCTAACTAAAATTCTTGCAACTTATTCTTCTAAGCATAGTTAAGTTAAAACAACTAACTTTGTTATAAATACTTAAGCCAAAATGAAATTAGAGTGTGAAGTATTTTTGAAGTTAGTTTTAAGTTTAAATCCCTGGAACATTAAAACAGAGATGGTCACAAGCATTATCTAACATACTCACAAGTTTACAGAGGATTAAAAACCATCATGCAATCATATTTTCAAGCACACATCACAAGTTACTTCAATCATAGGTTGTATGAATCAAAATGAATAGATGTCTCCTGTTAACAGTTTAAAGGCAGAGACTTATCTAAGATCAGAGAAGTTTTAGTATCAACAGATATGCACACATACATAAGTTCACAAAGCATTGCACATACACATACATAAAAACAAACATAATCATAGAAATTCTCAGAGTATTTAAGTTTTAGTTTAAAAGTTTACTCACAGCAAATAAAACAGAACAAATCCAATACAGGTAATTTGAATTTGCAGGTTTGAAATAAACAGTTTTATCACAAATCACCCAGAGAATAATGAATAAATAAATATTCACACCATATATTTAAGCATCCAATATCAACATGCAACAGATTTAAAAAAAAAGTTAAGTAAATTTTAAAGGTGTTACTCACAGCAATTGGCAGAACAGAGTCTTCTTGTGTTTGAACAACTTGAATTTTAAAAAAACTGGAAATGTTTTACTTGTTTTTTCCTTTTGATTCTTCTTGCTTTCTCAGTTGTAATGTTACTAAGTTTGTATAATTAAAACTATTTGCTATTGTTCTTTGTTTCAGATTTCTAATGAACGAACTAAAACAAAATATGCATATATAAAGAAGTTCAGGGGAAGGTGGCATCTGAGACAAACAAATTTGCAGATTTTTATTTGTGTTTTGTTTTATTAGGCCAAATCTTTTTAATTAGGTGGCTGAGTTGATTTCAACAGTTCGAAATGATTTTATTATGTGCTAATAAATGAAAGCATTAAATGTAAATGTACTAGATGTTTACACTAATCTTATTCTATGTACAAAGATATTTTTGTTTTGCAGTAAGCTACAGGTTGACAATATTTCTAATGTCTGCATATGCTTAAATATTGTACTTAGTGTCTACAACTACTCATTGTTATGTATAGATATTTATATTTTTTTCTTTAAGCTATGCACTCCTCTGCTCTAACCTGCAAATATAATCTATTTACCTTGCTTTGTTCATCTCTCTTACAAATAACTTGCAAATGTTTGTACTTTTATTTTGTTTGTTTTCATACTTGATGTTTATACTTATCTGAATCTTATTCTATAAGCTACTAACATTTTTATCTTATGTTTTATACTTGTCTGCATATATTTTCTTTACTTTATTTTGTTTTGTTTGCCAACATAATTATTGTATAACATGATTACTGGTTTCCCCCTTTTTAGCTTTACATTCTATTTTACATGTTTATATTCTTGACTTGTCAATTTCCTTTACAGGCTGCCCTTATTTATCTTGCTTTGTTTATATTTTTTTTCTTTGCTTTGAGTACTTAATTTCAATATTTGTTGTGAATGTTTTTGACTTATGTAATTATGTTAACCTCACACATTTGATTCATTCTTAAGTTAAATATTTATAAAGTTTACTTCATTTTAAATTTACAAACCATAGCTTTACAAAATACTTATACATATATAAATGAATTTAAAATACAACTTTATTTTATATTAAAATCTATATATAAAAATATTGTATTATTGTTATTATTTAAAAATCACTCATTACTAATTTAAAATGACTCATAAATGAAATCATTACATAAACAAATTACCTATTTTATAAATTTGAAGTAAAAAGAACAGAACAATCTTTTTATTTAAATTTAAACTCCAGGCTAAAATCATTTTAAACAAATTAAACTTTATCTTGAGTATTTTAAAGATCATACTATTATGTATACAATATTAAATTTCCAAATTATCTATTAAATTTAAAAACAAAACCGATCTATTTATAATATATACCAATCTATACATATATACATTATAAATAGAAACAATTTAAATTAGCTTTTAAAAGATAAATTATCAGTTAAATATTTATTTAAAAGAAGATGATAAATAAATTTTAATATTATTAACAAATATTATCAAATCAATTTAATTTTAAATGTAGATTATTAAATTGATATTGCCCCAAATTTCCGGGATATCACAGAAGGATAACGGAATAAAAGCGTTATTGTATCAACACATTTTATAGCGGCATATACAAGCTGCTGTAATATGTAAATAGCGGACATATAGGGCTATAGGAAATATTATTATAGTGGCCTTTATGCGCTATGAAAGCTTACTATTTTATATCAGTATTTTTTGTATTATAAAAACGCCACCAGTTTTTTGTAACATGTCGATATATAGTGTTTATCGAACCGCTGCGGTTTCACTTCATAGCGGTTATATGCTACCATGGATGACTCTTTTTGTTGTAAGGATCTATGAGTACGTTAATGTGCTGACTCTACTTATTATAAGATTGAGATACACGTCTGGGTACGTTAGTGTGCTGACTCTATTTATTATGTGGTCAAGATAGATGTTGGGGTACGTTAGTATGCTAACTCTATTTATTATTGGATCTGATAGATGTCTACGTACCTTAGTGTGCAGACTATATTTATTATTGGATCGTGATAGAGTTTGGGTGCATTAGTGTACTGGCCCTATTTATCTTGAAACGTTGGATCACAATAGGCATATGTAGTTGACCAACCCATCAGTAATGATGGGTACATATTTGAATTTCTTGGTCATCTTTTGTTTTTTATGTAGTATGTATTATTAGTTGACTGTTCTTATGATTGTTGCATTTACTATCATTTTATACTTCGTGATAGACTTATATTACGATTTCCTAACTTCTGAATGTTGGATTACCAATATCATAGTATGGTTATTACATTTCAGTCACATCATATTGGTTGTGTTGTCTCGTTGATTTCAAGAGAAGAGCAGGTTATGGTATGATTTCCTATCTCTTGTGATGGGTTTACTTAACTTGTGTATGGGCTGTTTAGATTACCCCTGAGCCACATTTATGGAGAGGATCGGATATGCCTTAGTATTCCTATTCTGTTTTGTATATAGTTTTGATATACAATATTTTCACTAAAAGAAAGTCTATTTTTGCAACACTTATTGGTAGCGTTTGACTACTAAGTGCAACAATAGCTATTTTATTCTTTAGTTTTACTAAATTTCTTTAACCTAACACTACTAAATATGAGTTCCCACCTATCCTGCTGTGACGACCCTGAATTTCTGAATATTTGAAATTGAAATATTTAATTGATTTTAAATATTTGGAGAATAGTTTAACTAGAATTTCAAATATCACCTTCTATTTGGCAATTAAATTTCTGAATTTAATTATTGAGATTGAGTAAAATATTGTATGTTCAGTTTTGAGCTTGGTTAAAATAAATTGAAGTCTTATAAAATCTATATTAATTATATTGAAGATAATGGAAGCTTCAGAATTGAATTTGAAAGTGAATTGTTTAGTTTTGAAATTATATAGTTTAAATCGATATTTAAAAATAGCGTTCCGAGGCCCGGTCTCGGAATTCTACGAAATTAAGTCCATTGAATCCATAATAGTGTATTATTATCGGATTTCAATTTTCGTAGCATTCGAAGTTGTTGTGTGGCCGTACGATGAGCAAACGCGCTGAAAATTTTATCAAAATTAAATTTAATAATTGGTTCAAAAAGCTATCTTCTCCATACAATCGAATTTGGGCTCAGAATCTTTTCCGTTGTATTTGGAATAGAGATTAAACATTATAAACGTCTGGCGGCACACCTCGATTGGAGATCGAGATCTTGCGTTGCAAAAATCGAGACGATTTCAATTTAAATTTAGAAAAAATATTTATATATGTTGACTAGTCAAACATCAGCTTTCTTTTGTGCCACTACATCATTCCAACACCTATAAGAAGAAATGACATTCTCTCCATTTATCAAGCGCATGTAGAAATTTTAAAACACGTAGTTGTTATATAAAAAAAATAAAGATAATGACTGTTCAATAAAATCATGGCCTTTGTTCCTTTTCTTTTTTCTTGAGGCTGTTCGAAATATTAATGGTCGTAGCCCTTAGATTATATTAAAAAAATAGCGTAGAGATAATAAATCGATTGAAATCAAATCGATCTAAACCTGCTGCCTTCCTCTTCTTGATGTCGAATCAAAAAAAATGGCTGCGCTCGAAATCGAATTCGACTTAAGTTCAAAATCATGGCCGCCAGCTAGGGCTTCGGTGGCGACGCATCTAGATTGAGAAATCGTGAGGTGATCGAGTCGCGTGAAAGCATCGTGTTCGAGTTGATGGCACGCACTTATGCACGCGCATGCGTCGAAGCCTGGTGATCGCAATGGTGGTGCACGCTTGGTATTCTCGATAGACGAAGTCGCGATTGGAGCTAGGGCTCGCGATCGTGCAGTTAGGTAGATTCGAACCTGTGGTGGAGTTCGGCGAATGGATTCGCAGAGCAGTAGGACCTCAAGGTGTCAGTTGGTGGGTCTCGACAATGTTGGCTGTTGCAGTAAGGTATTAAACATATTTTAGTTGAATTTTATACATGTTTATCTGTATATATAAGTTAGAAAAACAGCAGGTATATATATATGGTATATTTAATAATGTATATGTATATACATGAATATATACGGTTAAAGCATAAAACATATATATGAATATAGGCAGAAAATATTTGCACTAATAATATAAACATGCAGTAAATATATTTTGTTTTGAATATTGGACTAAACAGTGTAGAATAAAATAGTAAAGGAAGTTCTATTTAATTTAAAAAATATGTCTATAAGGTTTTAAAAATAGAAATTTTAAAAGGTTGAAAAGTTCAATAAAAAAAATTAGGTTTTTAAAATCAATATAGAAATTTTTATAATTATAAATAATCTATTAAAGGAAATGTTAGTTTAAGTCAAAAATATCAGTTTAAAATTGAACTATTAGTAAAATAAAATTTTAAAATGGTAGTTAATTGTTCGACCAATTTAAATGTTAATAAATCATGAATTGTTTATACTAGGTCAAAATCTGTAAAGAAGCAAGCCGGTTCGGAAATGTTTTGCATGCGTAGGAAAAGGTGAGATCTTCTCACTTAATCGGATTTTTCGATTTAATTTTAAATAGTTAAATTTGAAATTGTCAAATAATTGAATTTGTTTCAATATTATGTGTTGATTGTTTATAATCTATGTGTGATTATATTTGTGATTGAAATCGTTGAAGGCCATAGTTTAGCCAAATATACTTTTGGTATCGTAGGATACTAGAAATTAATAAAATTGAATTTTTGAAATTCAAGTAGAAAATTTATAATAAATTGATTTAAAGAATTGGGTGAATTTAAAAGAAGAAATTCAAATAGATAAAGTTTTATTGAATAAATTCCAAAACATAGGAAAAGATTTTAATAAATGGGATTTGAGTAATATCGCTTAATAGTTGAAGAATTAATAAAAATTCAGATTTTAAATAGTTTGGAAGAATAAAAGAATTTGTTGTAAAAGAAAATAAATTGAAATCAATTTGAAAATTGATTTGGTATTTGGAAGTAAATTGAAATCAATTTCGAATTTCATTTGGTGTTTAAAATAAATTGGAAATCAAATTGGAATTTGATTTGGTGTTGAAAATGAATATTTGATAAATTGATTTCAAAATGTATATCAGTGGATATTTGGAAATTTATTTATTGATTGATTTAAATGAACCATTTTAGAATGGAAAGTGTATTTTCCTTGGAAAGCCGAGTATTTTTTCTAAAGTAGCTTTCAAATATAAATTAAAAATTCTAATGTTGATTTTTAAAAGAATGTTTGTGGTGAAATTATTTTCTAAAGTTGTTTTGAAAAATCTTTAAAAGTAAAGATTTGTATAATTAATTATAGAAGTGATTATTTAAAGATTTAATTGATATTTGTTTTAGAAAATGGATATTTAAATAGTTATACCTTATCCATTAATTTTAGTTGAAAATTAGTTTGGACTTGAAGTTTTATATTAGATATTGGTATAATGTTTTCACAACTAATATTTAAATACGTGTTTAGAAATAGTTTTTATATTTCTAAGTATATATGTTTGGATAAGTAATTTAAATTATTCTAAAGTATTGGAACTCGACAGATTTTCAGTGGAAATGAATAAATATTTGGAAATATATTCTGCGTAAGGAAAAATGATTTGAAATTTGTTTTCAAAGAATTGAAGTGTGGAAAGTGATTTGAAATTTGTTTTCAAATGGTTGAAGCGTTAAAATTATATCTTGCGTAGATATTTTTGAAAATAAATAATTGGGGGAATATTATTTAAATCTTGGTGATTGTTGTGAATGTTGATTGATAGTTTAATAACCGACTATCAATATTGGCCTTTTAATGGAATTTGAATTTCGATGCAACCGGGTGTCGGATTCCAAATGGATATTCGAAAACCACATCGAATCTTTGTGTTGGATCTTTTGTTCAAGAGATCAAAGTGGAAATTTGTTGTGATTTGCTTGAAATCTAAATGTAACACTTATTTTTAAAATAAGCGCTCGTTATTCCGATTAGCCGGGAGAGGACTTTGTGTCATAAAACCCATTCCGAATAATGATACGATGAAATGGGATTGCATTTAATGACGGTGTTGAAGACCGGGTATTTTCGAAAGCAAAAGGATTAACTGTCGAATGACTCTGCACCGGGTTGCTCCGGTATAGAGATTTTATCACCCTTTGTGATAGGGATTCCGGATGTGATTAGTGAATATCCGGATTTGCAAGGGCTTTTTCGAAGTGCCTTCGGTTCCGTTCGATCCCGAACGGACTTGTATGGATGTGTGTCTGACATTACACTTTAAGACGTAAAGCTGGTTTCTATCAAATATATTTATGTTGGTGGCGAAGAAATTATTCTCTTAGCTTAACACCCTTCTCTGAGACGTACGTGCTCAGAGGTTATGTAGTTGATGATTACCAGTGATACATTCCAAACTTGGTAATGTGGCATACGAAGTGCTGCTGATCATTCGTTGATCGAAGCATGGCTTTGTGAAAAGCATAGCTTTGTGGACGAGACTTTTTCGGACCTCACACCCCGGAAATGGTCGAAATAGAAAGAATGCATCAAGGTTATTTGGGGGTAGTGCCCCATGAGGGTATGCCATTTCCTTGTGGAAAAGGGTAGTATCACGGTATGTTGCCAGAATATTTTACCTATGTTGTTGCTGCGAATTTATTACTTTGTGGTTATTTCTTTGTGATTGAGGATCCTTGGATAAAGGTCGCAAACGACTGGGGGATGGCATACTCGTGTAGTAGTTACCTACTTATAGAGGTAACCCGGACTTGTGTTAGTAGAGATCCGGTTAGGTTCTCGGAGAGTCTGTAACGACCCGTATTTTACGTGTCGATAAAACGTAGAATTTGCAGGTCGATAGTGTTGTTTGTGTGGCCTCTAGCTTGAGTTGTTTAGGAGTTGACCCGAGTACAAGTGATGAGTCGTGACCGACTCATAGATAAGTCGTAGACGACTTAAGGGGATGGACCGAGTTAAGGGATAGAACGGCATAGTAGTTGCCGACTTAAGAAGAGAGGCGAAATAGGGGTCAAGTGATGAGTCGTGGCCGACTCATAGAGGGCCGACTCATAGGATAGGTCGTAGGTAGGGGTGAGCGACCTAAGGAGCTAACGGGTTAGGATGTTAATGTGTTGAGAGTTAGGTCGGTTGAGCGACCTAGGATAGAGGAACGACCTAAGAAAGTGACCGACCTAGTGGAGAGCGACCTAAGAGGGGGTAGCGACCTAAAGGTTAGGCGACTTAGAGATGGACCGACCCAGGAAAGTAGCCGACTTAGGGTTTAGAGAGGCATGCTTGAGTCGTTGGTAGATGAGTCGTTAGGTCGCTAGCGCGACCTAAAGGAAATAGGTTGAGTCGTGAGTCGGCTATGTTGTTAGGTCGTAGCATGATAGGTCGGCAACGACCTAAGTTAGGTCGGAGGCTTTTGTATTGTGTGTTTGTTAGGTCGTTGGGGACATAGGTCGGCAGGGGTTTGAGTCGGCACTGGTATTAAGTCGTAAGTCGGCATGGTGGTTAAGTCGTCATACGACTTAGGACTTAGGAAATGCGGCAGTGTGTTGAGTCGTGTGACAGTTGGGTCGGCAGTACGTTGAGTCGTTAGGTCGGCCTGTGTTTTAGGTCGCGTCTGGGTTAAGTCGTAAGTCGGCCTTGGTTGTATGTTGTGTTGGTTAGGTCGTAGGTCGTAGGGGCTGATGAGTCGGCAACGACTCATAGTTAGGTCGGGGACGACCTAAGGGGCGACGACCTAAGGGGTTTCCAGCCTATAAATAGAGGGGTTTGGCTCACTTTTTGGCACCGGTTTTTGAAGCGACGAAGTGCTGCCATTTTGAAGACTCGACTACAACATTTCTTCATCTTCTTTTCTCCATTCCAATCTAATTCTAACATCCATCCAAGATCGAAGATCAAGATCAAAGATCAAGAGCCAAAGTTGAAGATTTTCATCCGAAGAGGCTAGATTTCACCGTTTCAAGTGAAATTTCTCCGGATCAAGTCCAAGTCCTTGCTGTCCAGATCTGTAGTTGATTCATTTTAGGTTGTTTTGGTGATTTGGTGAGTGGTAGTTATCTCTCACACGGACCCAAAGGAGTGTAGTGGATTGGTGATATGTTTATGTGTTAAAGTTAGCGTTTTCTCGCATTTTCCTTAAGTCTGCATGTAGATCCATCATATTTGAAGATGTTTATCTATGAAAGTTATTTATCAAGTATTAGACCCATGTTTTAGATTTGATAGATCTATGCTAAAAACCATGATTTCACGTATGTTGGACTTTTGCTCACTTAATTACGAAATTGCCATTATAATTGATATTGCTTAATAGATCTTGTTTGAATGGTTGAATGTTTGAATGTATGTTAGATTTGATTGCTCCAAGTTAGCTTGTAGTTGATTTGGAACAAGATGGTTGAAGATGATTCAAAAGCTAAGTGGAAAGGCTCTTGAATGGTGAAAGCTGCCAATGGCATATGAAGCGGATGTGGAAGCTCATATGGATGGATTCGAGGATGTGGGATCTTGCCATGATGCGAGAAGGCAAAGCATGGTTGAGTTGGGACTTTGCGATGATATGATGAGGCAAGGCTTGTGTTGAGATGGGACGGGTCATGATGACGTTCCAAGTTGAGAGACTTTGCTATGATGTGATGAGGCAAGACATATGTTGTGATGGGACGGGTCACGAAGACGTTCCAAGCACGGGTCATGACGACGTGCAAAGTTATAACTCGGTGATGCGGTCCGGGTTGGGGTGGATAATGGTTAGCTTGAGAGGCGCTTGAGCTAGTATGGAAGTAGTCGTCGAGGAGGATGACTAGGAGGCTAAGATCTCATCGTTGTTGAAGGTTCTAGCATACTCAAAGCAAGGGTACGTTGGAACGGGTCACGATGACGTTCCAGGCACGGGTCATGATGACGTGCTAGTACTCTGGGCTGATGCGTTCGGCTTAGGCACGGGTCACGATGACGTGCGGAGTTATGGCTAAACCGGGGTTACCATTAGCCCTTGACAGGCGGTCATTCAACTAACGGTGAAATCAAGGCAATGATAACAGTGATAGCCAGAGTCATGGATGTTTGGATGTTTGGTTGTATCATCATTCGGCTTCAAGAGCGGTGTTTTCTGGGTGCTTATCTGATCTTGGTTTAGGCCTTGGGGGTTTGTATTTGGAAAACATCGTCCTTGACTCGAGTGATTATTGCTTTACCTTACTTATCTGCTATGTTATGCTTACTTCTCCTTAGTGTGTGTCTGGGGGCTATCACTGTAGAAAGAGGTGGAGTGGGATGGTTTGGTTCCTATTCCTTTTATCCCTTATGCTCTTTGGTATGTTTGATTGTTAATTTACTGCTCACTAAGACTTTGTCTGACTCAAGGTTTTATGTCTCCTCTTATTACCTTGGGCTGTTCATCCATGTTGGGATGGGCAGACTAGGTAGCAGGTGACAGGTGCTGTGCTAGGAGTTCTACGATGAAGATGACGAAGACGAGCAGGAGGCTTTGCATATTAGTTTTCTTACTATATGTACTGGGTATCCGCTGCTGTATTTGGTTGAGTGATTTGTAGTGAGGCTTTCATGTATGGATTTGAGTAGATGATTGTATGAAACTACTGTGATGCTTATATGATGATGTTCTGTTCTATGGAGCTTCACTATATTATATTTCTCTATTGTATTTTATCCATGCGCTGTGAGTTATGCGATAGAGATTCTTCTGTTTTGTTTTACCCTGACTATCGTCCATGGCTGCCTGGCACACCTTTTAGCGCATTATTTCCTTGATTTGGTGCGGGAGTCATGGGCGGTCGTCACATTTGGTATCAGAGCTTTGGTTAATCGATTTCAGCCAACGCTCGCTGACGTAACGACGTATGAGAGGCGTAATTGTATTTTGATGAATGATTACTATATATAATATAGTAGCCTGGAAGGATTTGAACTCCTTATGCAGTTGTTTTTTAAGGTGTTCTAATCATTCTTATTACAGATATTAAGGATGAGTCGAAGAGGGAGACCAGCTGCAAGGGAAAGCCGTGCTGATGAAGGAGCTGTTGATTATGGAACTATGTTCGAAGCGATGATGACTTCGATCATGAGAAGGATACCAGCTTCAGGATCATCAGTGGATGTGGGAGTTCAAGTTCAAGCTCCAAGACCGGTGGATTTTGCTAAGCTTTGCAAGGATTATACTTCTCTTGGAGGAAAAGCTTTCTTGGGGACGGAGTCGACTATTGAGGTGCAGAGATGGATTGATGCTTGCAAAAGGATCTTTGGTGACTTAGGGATTGAGGATGCAACTAAGAGAAAGCTTGCATCGAGACAGCTTCAGGGAAGAGCTGCTGATTGGTGGAATTCTATCACCATAGATACACCAGAAGAGGATATTACTTGGGAGCAGTTCCAAGTTAGATTTGAAGCCAAGTTCATCTCTACTGCTCAGAGGTCTGTTTTGTTCAAGAGATTTGTGGAGCTCAAACAAGGCGGAAGGCCTGTTCTGGAGTATATTTCTGAGTTCGAAGCTTTGTCTAAGTATGCCAGATCATATATTGATTCTCCCTACCAGAAGAATGAAAAGTTTGTGACTGGTCTGGATGCTTATCTAGGAAGGCAGTTAGTGGATCATCTGGACGATCCATTTGAGAAGCTGGTGGAGAAAGCTCTGAGGCATGAGAGTTTGTTTCCTAGGGAAAGTTCTGTTGTTGCAGTAACCAGGGAAGGATCTAAACCACAGCAGAGTGGGAATAAGAAGAGGAAGCAGCAGCAACAGAAGGGAAAGGATGGTCAGAAGAAGCCAAAGGGCGAGGTGACTTGTTATAACTGCCGTCAGAAGGGTCATCTTTCTCGGGATTGCAAGAATCCGAAGGTGCAGTTGAAGTGTTACAACTGTGATAAGCTGGGACACATTAAGAAGGATTGTCCAGAACCGAGGAAAGATAGGCAGGTTGTGCAAGCCTATGCTTTGGGGGCTGTTCCATCGTCTTCGAAAGCTCCTACTGCTGAGGAGAAGGGGAAGAGTGTGGTGGTTCAAGGTACTCTTTCTATTTGTGGTGTTCCAGTTAGAGTGTTGTTTGATACTGGAGCGTCGCATTCTTTTGTTTGTGATGAGTTGGTATGCCGGTTAGGTATGAAACCGGATATTGTTGATAGGCCATTGGTTGTGACTAATCCGGTTGGGGGTTCGTCATGTTTGTGTATGATATGCCGTGGTCTAGTTGTGTCGAGTCATGATTGCTCGTTTGTTTGTGATTGCTTTGTTCTGAACTTTGCGGGGTTCGGAATTATTTTGGGTATGGACTGGCTTAGGAAGTATGCGGCTAGGATTGATTGTGAGAGGCTTGAGGTGACAGTCGGGAATGTGGAAGGGCGAAAGGTTGTGATACGATGTAAGCATGAAGAAGGCGTCTTCATGAGCTTCATGTATTCGCTAGTTGTTCCACGGGATGGACTGTCATCGGTGCCTATTGTGAATGAGTTTGAGAATGTCTTTGAGGAAGTCAAAGGGTTGCCGCCGCATAGGGAGATCGAGTTTCGTATCGATCTAGTTGAGGGAGCCAGACCTGTTGTGATGCCTCTTAGGCGGATGGCACCGAGGGAGCAGCAAGAGCTGAAGGTGCAAGTTGATGACCTTTTGCAGAAAGGATTCATTCGGAGAAGTGTGTCCGAATGGGGTGCGCCAGTTGTGTTCGCAACCAAAACGGATGGATCGTTGAGGTTGTGTGTTGATTATCGTGAGCTGAATAAGGTGACTAAGAAGAACAAGTATCCATTGCCGAGAATAGATGACTTGTTTGACCAGCTTCACGAGGCTAAGGTGTTTTCTCAGATGGATTTGGCAACGGGATTTCACCAGTTGAGAGTGGCGAAGGATAGTGTGCCGAAGACTGCTTTCAGGACACCATCCGGGTTTTATGAGTGGCTGGTAATGCCGTTTGGATTGACTAACGCACCAGCATATTTTGTGGATCTTATGAATAGAGTGTTCAGAGATCAGTTGAATAGGTTCGTGCTTGTGTTCGTGGATGATATTCTGATTTATTCCAGAACTGAGGGAGAGCACAAGACACACTTGAGGATTGTTTTGGGGATCTTACGGAAACATCAGCTGAAGGCTAAGTTTTCGAAGTGTCACTTCTGGAAGAATGAAGTGAGGTTCTTAGGTCATGTTATTTCTGGAAATGGAATAGCGGTTGATCCCGCTAAGGTGGCAGCGATCCAGGATTGGGTTAGGCCTAAGAATGCATCTGATGTGAGAAGTTTTCTTGGATTAGCAGGATATTATCGTCGGTTTATCAAAGACTTTTCCAAGATAGCTGCACCGTTGACAGGATTGACGAAGAAGAATCAAGTGTTCAGATGGAATGATAAGTGTGAACAAGCTTTCATAATCCTGAAAGAGCGACTGACAAGTGCTCCTGTTTTGACTATTCCGAGTGGGAATGATGAGATGGTGGTTTACACCGATGCATGTGGCACTGGACTAGGAGCGGTGCTAATGCAGAAGGATAAAGTTGTTGCGTATGCTAGTCGACAACTGAAGCCGCATGAAAGGAACTATCCGACTCATGATTTGGAGTTAGCGGCGATTGTGTTTGCTTTGAAGATGTGGAGACATTATCTATTGGGAGTTAGATTCGAGTTGTTTACAGATCATAAGTCGTTGAAGTATCTGTTCTCCCAAAAGGATTTAAATCTTCGACAGCAACGGTGGCTAGAGTTCCTAGCATCTTATGATTTTGGTATAGCCTATACTCCGGGGAAAGGTAACGCAGTGGCTGATGCGTTAAGTCGAAGACATGCAGGATTGGGAGCCATGTTTTCAGAATGGAAGAGTCTTGAGTATTTGGCTGGATTTGATTTCAGGCCTAGATGTGAATTGGAACCTGAGATGTTGGCAAACTTATCAATAAGGCCTACTCTTGTGGAAAGAATTGGTGAGAGGCAAAGGGGAGATGATAAGCTTGTCAAGATTATCTGTGATTTGGAATCTGGATTGGACCCGGAGAAGGATAAGGGATTCGAGGTCGATCGAGAGGGTTGGCTTCGAAAGCAAGGGCGACTAGTTGTTCCCGATGTAGATGGATTGAGAGATGAAGTTCTGAGGGAGAGTCATCACTCGAAGTTGACAATTCATCCAGGTGGAAATAAGATGTATCGGGATATGAAGAGAACCTACTACTGGGAAGGTATGAAGAAGGATGTTGGAAACTTTATTTCCAAGTGTATGAATTGCCAGTTGGTGAAAGCTGAGCAGAAGAAGCCCAGTGGATTGCTTCAGCCATTAGAGGTTCCTACATGGAAATGGGAGCAAGTGTCGATGGACTTTATCGATGGTCTACCTAGGACAAGAGCAGGGAATGAAGGGATTTGGGTCATCGTAGATCGTTTGACCAAGAGTGCAAGATTCATTCCTGTTCGATCGACTAGGACTGCATCGAAGTTGGCTGAGTTGTATGTTAAGTGGATAGTTCGTTTCCATGGTGTTCCGAAGAGTATAGTGAGCGATCGAGACCCATTGTTCACTAGTAGATTTTGGAAGAGCTTCCAGGAAGTTTTGGGAACCGAGTTGTGTTTGAGTACAGCTTATCACCCTCAAACAGATGGTCAGACTGAGAGAGTCAACCGAGTTTTGGAAGATCTTCTTAGAGCATGTGTTTTGGACTTCGGAGGATCATGGGAAGATCACCTTCATTTGGTGGAGTTTGCTTATAATAACAGTTATCAGTCGAGTATTGGTATGGCACCATATGAGGCATTATATGGAAGACCGTGTAACTCTCCGACATGTTGGTTGGAAACTGGAGAAAAGCTGATACTTGGGCCAGAGATGATTCGACAGACTTCGGATTGTATAGAGATCATTCGACAAAGAATGAAGGCAGCCCAGGATCGTCAGAAAAGTTATGCAGATAATCGTCGGAAGGATTTGGAATTCGACGTGGGTGATATGGTTTTTGTGAAGATTTCTCCATTGAAGAATGTTATAAGATTCGGGAACAAAGGAAAGTTAACTCCAAGATTCGTTGGACCATTCCCGATTATCGAGCGAATTGGAAAGCTCGCTTATAGATTGGAGTTACCGGAAAAGATGGCGGGTGTGCACAATGTTTTTCATGTATCTTGTCTACGGAAGTATATGCACGACCCAACTACGGTGGTTTCTGCTGATAGCTGTGAAGACTTAGAGGTTGATCCTGTTGTTTCGAGACCTCGTAAGCCGCTTCGTATTGTTGAAACCGATACGAAACAGCTTAGGAGGAAGACGATTACGTTGCTCAAGGTACAATGGAGTGATGATGTTAACGACTGTACGTGGGAGGAGGAAGAGAGGATGAAGGCAGCTCATCCCGAACTCTTCGAGGTATGGCCCTAAAGTGTCGTGACATCTCATGAATTTGTAGCTTGTTCTAAGTCTTAGAATTCTGCATGCTAGGTTAGAATTGGTTGCATGGATTGTTGATTGCCATGGATGATAGGCATGCGGAATAATTTTGATTGCTGTTGTTTGCTTGGAATTTCGGGGGCGAAATTCCTAAGGGGGAGAGAATGTAACGACCCGTATTTTACGTGTCGATAAAACGTAGAATTTGCAGGTCGATAGTGTTGTTTGTGTGGCCTCTAGCTTGAGTTGTTTAGGAGTTGACCCGAGTACAAGTGATGAGTCGTGACCGACTCATAGATAAGTCGTAGACGACTTAAGGGGATGGACCGAGTTAAGGGATAGAACGGCATAGTAGTTGCCGACTTAAGAAGAGAGGCGAAATAGGGGTCAAGTGATGAGTCGTGGCCGACTCATAGAGGGCCGACTCATAGGATAGGTCGTAGGTAGGGGTGAGCGACCTAAGGAGCTAACGGGTTAGGATGTTAATGTGTTGAGAGTTAGGTCGGTTGAGCGACCTAGGATAGAGGAACGACCTAAGAAAGTGACCGACCTAGTGGAGAGCGACCTAAGAGGGGGTAGCGACCTAAAGGTTAGGCGACTTAGAGATGGACCGACCCAGGAAAGTAGCCGACTTAGGGTTTAGAGAGGCATGCTTGAGTCGTTGGTAGATGAGTCGTTAGGTCGCTAGCGCGACCTAAAGGAAATAGGTTGAGTCGTGAGTCGGCTATGTTGTTAGGTCGTAGCATGATAGGTCGGCAACGACCTAAGTTAGGTCGGAGGCTTTTGTATTGTGTGTTTGTTAGGTCGTTGGGGACATAGGTCGGCAGGGGTTTGAGTCGGCACTGGTATTAAGTCGTAAGTCGGCATGGTGGTTAAGTCGTCATACGACTTAGGACTTAGGAAATGCGGCAGTGTGTTGAGTCGTGTGACAGTTGGGTCGGCAGTACGTTGAGTCGTTAGGTCGGCCTGTGTTTTAGGTCGCGTCTGGGTTAAGTCGTAAGTCGGCCTTGGTTGTATGTTGTGTTGGTTAGGTCGTAGGTCGTAGGGGCTGATGAGTCGGCAACGACTCATAGTTAGGTCGGGGACGACCTAAGGGGCGACGACCTAAGGGGTTTCCAGCCTATAAATAGAGGGGTTTGGCTCACTTTTTGGCACCGGTTTTTGAAGCGACGAAGTGCTGCCATTTTGAAGACTCGACTACAACATTTCTTCATCTTCTTTTCTCCATTCCAATCTAATTCTAACATCCATCCAAGATCGAAGATCAAGATCAAAGATCAAGAGCCAAAGTTGAAGATTTTCATCCGAAGAGGCTAGATTTCACCGTTTCAAGTGAAATTTCTCCGGATCAAGTCCAAGTCCTTGCTGTCCAGATCTGTAGTTGATTCATTTTAGGTTGTTTTGGTGATTTGGTGAGTGGTAGTTATCTCTCACACGGACCCAAAGGAGTGTAGTGGATTGGTGATATGTTTATGTGTTAAAGTTAGCGTTTTCTCGCATTTTCCTTAAGTCTGCATGTAGATCCATCATATTTGAAGATGTTTATCTATGAAAGTTATTTATCAAGTATTAGACCCATGTTTTAGATTTGATAGATCTATGCTAAAAACCATGATTTCACGTATGTTGGACTTTTGCTCACTTAATTACGAAATTGCCATTATAATTGATATTGCTTAATAGATCTTGTTTGAATGGTTGAATGTTTGAATGTATGTTAGATTTGATTGCTCCAAGTTAGCTTGTAGTTGATTTGGAACAAGATGGTTGAAGATGATTCAAAAGCTAAGTGGAAAGGCTCTTGAATGGTGAAAGCTGCCAATGGCATATGAAGCGGATGTGGAAGCTCATATGGATGGATTCGAGGATGTGGGATCTTGCCATGATGCGAGAAGGCAAAGCATGGTTGAGTTGGGACTTTGCGATGATATGATGAGGCAAGGCTTGTGTTGAGATGGGACGGGTCATGATGACGTTCCAAGTTGAGAGACTTTGCTATGATGTGATGAGGCAAGACATATGTTGTGATGGGACGGGTCACGAAGACGTTCCAAGCACGGGTCATGACGACGTGCAAAGTTATAACTCGGTGATGCGGTCCGGGTTGGGGTGGATAATGGTTAGCTTGAGAGGCGCTTGAGCTAGTATGGAAGTAGTCGTCGAGGAGGATGACTAGGAGGCTAAGATCTCATCGTTGTTGAAGGTTCTAGCATACTCAAAGCAAGGGTACGTTGGAACGGGTCACGATGACGTTCCAGGCACGGGTCATGATGACGTGCTAGTACTCTGGGCTGATGCGTTCGGCTTAGGCACGGGTCACGATGACGTGCGGAGTTATGGCTAAACCGGGGTTACCATTAGCCCTTGACAGGCGGTCATTCAACTAACGGTGAAATCAAGGCAATGATAACAGTGATAGCCAGAGTCATGGATGTTTGGATGTTTGGTTGTATCATCATTCGGCTTCAAGAGCGGTGTTTTCTGGGTGCTTATCTGATCTTGGTTTAGGCCTTGGGGGTTTGTATTTGGAAAACATCGTCCTTGACTCGAGTGATTATTGCTTTACCTTACTTATCTGCTATGTTATGCTTACTTCTCCTTAGTGTGTGTCTGGGGGCTATCACTGTAGAAAGAGGTGGAGTGGGATGGTTTGGTTCCTATTCCTTTTATCCCTTATGCTCTTTGGTATGTTTGATTGTTAATTTACTGCTCACTAAGACTTTGTCTGACTCAAGGTTTTATGTCTCCTCTTATTACCTTGGGCTGTTCATCCATGTTGGGATGGGCAGACTAGGTAGCAGGTGACAGGTGCTGTGCTAGGAGTTCTACGATGAAGATGACGAAGACGAGCAGGAGGCTTTGCATATTAGTTTTCTTACTATATGTACTGGGTATCCGCTGCTGTATTTGGTTGAGTGATTTGTAGTGAGGCTTTCATGTATGGATTTGAGTAGATGATTGTATGAAACTACTGTGATGCTTATATGATGATGTTCTGTTCTATGGAGCTTCACTATATTATATTTCTCTATTGTATTTTATCCATGCGCTGTGAGTTATGCGATAGAGATTCTTCTGTTTTGTTTTACCCTGACTATCGTCCATGGCTGCCTGGCACACCTTTTAGCGCATTATTTCCTTGATTTGGTGCGGGAGTCATGGGCGGTCGTCACAGAGTCCCTCCAGAGGCGTACACATGTGACAATAGGAAGTTCCTTAGCCTGACCATTTGTT
Organism: Allium cepa; assembly: GCA_030765085.1. Classification (NCBI taxonomy): domain Eukaryota; kingdom Viridiplantae; phylum Streptophyta; class Magnoliopsida; order Asparagales; family Amaryllidaceae; genus Allium; species Allium cepa. The sequence continues at coordinate 441,099,453 of CM060943.1, forward strand.
AGAAATCTAAAGAAACAATACGCGCCATGTACGGTTTTAGTTGTATAACCTGCCATGGAATGTAGCGGTAACCTGCTATTGAACATGGTAGCTATAGTAGGCATACAATAATGGTTGTATGCTGGCTAGGATTAATATTATACTTTCGAAATGTTTTCCACACTATGCACTAATGATAATATTAAAAATAATTTTGCGTATCAAGCATGTTTGACTATCATAAGGAGAAATCTACTCCAATTCTGCGTTTACATTGTGTGTGTGGCGGGGGGCCTTATTGCAGTTTCATTTCGAAAAGAATAGCGAATTTCTTTTTGTTTTCTTTGTGAAAATAACTGTTTTTAAGATTTCACACCAGTCCCATGACTGACCTGGAGTTTATTGTTCCCTTTCTAAACTCTGCATGCCCACAATTTTCCACACAGGCAGCCTAGAGTTAGGTTATTAATTATTCGGGAGCGAAGTCAAGAAATATGTTGTGGGGATCTGGAGTTCAAGCTGGATGGCGAGACGTATCACTTATACTACGTAGTGTCCGTTGCGTTTGGGTTGGTGTAACTCAGAATTTCTATGTAAGCAAGTTAAAATAACTGCCAGTGTTGTATCGTGTCTTTGCAAACTCTCGTAATGTGATGTATTAACTAATATAGTATTTTTATTTTAAAGACATTCATTTATCTATTATATTTGTTCCATTGTGAAATGTGAGATTCTGTTATTGTTTCTATTTCTTCTTCTATCTTCTTCTTCTTAAACCCTAACGGTTCGGTTTTCTGGCATTCGTCTATGCGGCATTTGATACAGTGGACGTATTGATGTCGACTTTTGGGCGTCAAAAAATTGGGTCATTGCAATGTGGTATCAGAGTAATTGGTTAAGCGACAACCATGGCTATGGTGGGAATACTCATTAGAGATAGAGTCAGTAGTGCTCTAGAATGAGTTGAGTGTATTAATAGATATGAGCGCATATTTATTAGTGAATATAAAGTATTAATAGATATGAGCGTATATTTATTAGTGAATATAAAAATGTTTTATATTGCGTTGATTGGTTTGTTGAGTGGTATATGGATTCTGATCAAAATGAGTAATTAACGTTATTGATAGGGATCACTAAACACTTGTATAGAACAATTTGACATGATATTCTTTTAAATAGGGTAAATGAACTAATTTTACCCAAATTATTTTTGTATATAGAGGGAAATGATTTCCATAAATTATTGTAGTATATGGTTGTTTGGATGTTTGGAAGTGATAATATTATATTATTATCATTTAAGTGTGAAAGTTGAATAGGAAATTGAAATCATAACAAAAAGCTGAGAAATAAAATTCAAACACAAATGGGATTTGTAAATATAAATTTATAAATGTGATCTATAATTTGGAACAGAATTCCAGAGAAATATTTGAAAATTTTTGAAAAAGATTTGAAATTTGGAAATTTTGGAAATTAAATTCCCTCGGAGTTTGGAAATGGTTTTCGAAGGTTTGGAAAAAATGTTTTTGAAGGGATAAAAGCTCTAAACTCTTTTCGTTCGCTGGAAAATAATTTCGATGATGATCGCGACATCTTCGGTGTTCATTTTCAAGTTTCCAAGAAGGAATTGCTGCCAAATTGTTTTAAATGGAAGCTGTTTGCAAACTGGGTTTGGTTTTGGGAATTCAAAATATAATTTGAATTGATTCCAAAAATGGTTTTTGAAAAGATGGAAAGATTCTAGAATCTTATCAAAAATGGTTATGGAATAATAAATAAGTTTGGAAACTTAGAAAGATTCAAATTGAAACTGAATTTAACTTGGATTAATTTGAATAAAGAAAATTTGAGAAGTCTAGCAGAAAAATTGTCAAGTCGAACCCAATGAAGCAAAGTATTGAAATAAAATTACTAAATGAAATGAATTGAAATGACAAATTAAATATGGTTTGAAATGAATTGAATTCAATAATTATAAATGAAAGGTAAATTGAATTCATATGGAATTTGAAATCTAGTTTACATATAAGTAGATATTAACCGAAGTGGCAAATTGAAAATAAATTTTGTGAATGAATAAAAGAATAAAACTGGAATTGAAATTGAATATTGAAAATCAATTTGAATTATGTGAGATAAAATGAATTGGATTTTGTAATGAATTAGTAAATGAAATTAATTTAAAATAGTGATATGAATCAGTTGTGAATGAAAGATAATTGATATAATTCAATATTCAGAAGGCAAATTGAATCCAAATAGAATTGAAATTGAAAATTGAATTCAAATGAAATTGAAAATTCAAGATTGAATGAAAATGGATATATAACTTCAATAGTGAAGTAAAAAAAAAGGGTATAAGAAGTAAGTATTCAAACTTTTGTAATGGAATGTGCAAAATGATTTTTGAATGTAGAAATTGGATATGGTTGTTAAATAGCATACAGGTATTATAAAGGAAAAAGAATTGGGATTTGACTTTCGAAGATAAATTTAAATTGTTCAAAAAAGGTATGTATTTAAATTTCTATATGAAATTTGATGATTTTTCTTGTCTAGCCACTTGGCTTTTTATTTTCATTTTTAAATTTGGGGGACCATTGCGGCATTTTGTAATTGTACTGAGCTAGCCGCGCGAAGGAGACGCTGCCGAAATTTTTCGAAAATTTAGGGAGTTAGAAAAATTTTGAGAAATTTTTGATAATTTAAAATTCGAATTTAAATTTAAATTTGAGTTATAAAGAAGAATGTTGTTTAGAATTTATGGAAGGTTTTGGAAAGTTAGTTGAAATGATAATGGGTCTCTAATAAAATGATTTGTTTTGGAAAGTTAAAACTGTTTGGTTTTGGGAAAGCGACAAATAGGTTAAGGATCATTCTTCTTAACTAGTAACTTCGGGACGAAATTCTTTTAAAGGAGGAAGGATGTGACGACCCTGAATTTCTGAATATTTGAAATTGAAATATTTAATTGATTTTACATATTTGAAGAATAGTTTAACTTGAATTTCAAATATCACCTTCTATTTGGCAATTAAATTTTTGAATTTAATCGTTGAGATTGAGTAAAATATTTATCTTATGTTTTGAGCTTTTCAAAAATAAATTGAAGTCTTGTAAAATCTATATTAATGATACTGAAGATAATGGAAGATTCAGAATTGAATTTGAAAGTGAATTGCTCAGTTTTGAAATTATATAGTTTAAATCGATATTTAAAAAGAGCCTTCCGAGGTACAGTTTCAGAATTCGACGAAACTAGTTCCATTGAATCCGTAATAATATATCATTATCGGATTTCAATTTTCGTAGCATTCGGAGTTGTTGTGTGGCCGTACGATGAGCAAGCGCGTTGAAAATTTTATCGAAATTTAATTTAATAATTGGTTCAAAAAACTATCTTGTCCATACGATTGAATTTGGGCTCGGAACCTTTTCCACTGCATTCGGTTGAGGGATTAAACATTATAAATGCCAGGCGGCACGTCTCGATTGGAGATTGAGATCTTGTGTTGCGAAAATCGAGATGTTTTCAATTTAAATTTTAAAAAATATATTTATATATGTTAAGTAGTCAGACATCAGCTTTCTTTTGTACCACTACATCATTCCAACACCTGTATGAAGGAAACGACATTCTCTCCATTTGTCAAGCGCAAGTAGAAATTTTAAAACACGTAGTTGTTATATAAAAAAAGAAAATAAAGATAATGACTGTTGAATAAAATCACAGCCTTTGTTCCTTCTCTTTTTTCTTGAGGCTGTTTGAAAAATTAATGGCCGTAGCCCTCAGATTAAAAAAAAATAGCGCACAGATAATAAATCGATCGAAACCAAATCGATCGAAACCTGCTGCCTTCCTCTTCTTCATGTTGAATCGAAAAAAAATGGCTACGCTCGAAATCGAATTCGACTTAAGTTCGAAATCATGGCCGTGAGCTAGGGCTTCGGTGGCGACGCATTTAGGTTGAGAAATCATTAAGTGATCGAGTCGCGTGGAAGCGTCGTGTTTGAGTTGATGGCGCGCTTGTTCACTCACATGCGTCGAAGCCTGGTCATTGCAATGGTGGTGCGCGCGTGGTATTCTCGGCAGACGAAGTCGCGATTAGAGCTAGGGCTCGCGATCGTGCAGTTAAGCAGATTCGAACCTATGGTGGAGTTCGACCAGTGGATTCGCGGAGCAGTGGGGTCTAGTCGGTGTCAGTTGGTGGGTCTTGACGATGTTGGTTGTTGCAGTAAGGTATTAAACATATTTTAGTCGAATTTTATATATGTGTATCTGTATATATAAGTTAGAAAAACACAGGTGTATATATATATGGTTTATTTAATAATGTATATGTACATACATGAATATATATAGTTGAAGCAGAAAACATACATATACATATATATATATATATATATATGAATATAGGCAGAAAATATTTGCAGTAATAACATAAACATGCAGTAAATATATTTTGTTTTGAATATTGGACTAAACAGTGAAGAATAAAACAGTAAAGGTAGTTCTGTTTAATTTAAAAAATACGTATATAAGGTTTGAAAAACACGAATTTTAAAAGGTTGAAAAGCTCAATAAAAAAATTAGGTTTTTAAAATCAATATAGAAATTTTTATAATTACAAATAATCTATTAAAGGAAATATTAGTTTAAATTAAAAATATCAGTTTAAAATTGAATCATTAGTTAAATAAAATTTTAAAAAGGTAGTTAATTGTTTGACCAATTCAAATGTTAATAAATCGTGATTTGTTTATACTAGGTCGAAATCTGTAAAGAAGCAAGCCGGTTTGGAAATGTTTTGCATGCGTGGGCAAAGGTGATATCTTCTGACTCAATCGGATTTTCCAATTTAATTTTAAATAGTTAAATTTGAAATTGTTGATTGTGTGCTTGGATGATAAATTATTATCAGTTGTATTGGATTAGACCCTATGCGTCACATAATAGTGGATAATATTATATATAAATCCATATACCGCAATATTCCACCTAGAATTGAAATTGGTATTATATATGTATTTGGAGTGATTGATTTCCCACATTATATAGCGGATGAGACCGTATGCGCTGCATAATAGCAGATGATATTATATTGATCCCATATACCACGATATTTCACTTCGAAGTGGAATCGGTATTTAATCGTTATGCTAATGTCTGTGGATGCAGGGAAACAGGTTGGAGGGATCCAACCAGATTCCTCAAATAATTGAATTTGTTTTAATATTGTGTGTTGATTATTTATAATCTATGTGTGGTTATATTTGTGACTGAAATCGTTGAAGGCTATAGTTTGGCCGAATATATTTTTGGTATCATAGGATACTGGAAATAAATAAAATAGGATTTTTGAAATTCAAGTAGAAAATTTATAATAAATTCATTTAAAGAATTGGGTGAATTTAAAAGAAGAAATTCAAATAAATAAGTTTTATTTTTGAAAACTTATTGAACAAATTCCAAAATATGGGAAAAGATTTTAATAAATGGGTTTTGAGTAATATTGCTTAATAGTTGAAGAATTTATAAAAATTCAGATTTTAAATAGCTCGAAAGAATAAAGGAATTTGTTTTAAAAGAAAATAAATTTAAATCAATTTGAAACTTGATTTGGTGTCTGGAAATAAATTGAAATCAATTTAGAATTTGAATTGGTGTTTAAAATAAATTGAAAATCAATTTAGAATTTGATTTGGTGTTGAAAATGAATATTTGAAAATCGTTTTGAAAATTGTATATCAGTGGATATTTGAAAATTTATTTATTGATTGATTTAAATGAACCATTTTAGAATGGAAGGTGTATTTTCCATGGAAAGCCGAGTATTTTTTTAAAATTATCTTTCAAATATAAATTAAAAATTCTAAAGCTGATTTTTAAAAGGATGGTTGTGGAGAAATTATTTTCTTAAGTTGTTTTGAAAATCTTTAAAAGTAAAGATTTGTTTAATTAATTATAGAAGTGATTATTTAAAGATTTAATTGATATTTGTTTTAGAAAATGGTTATTTAAATAGTTATACCATATCTACTAATTTTAATTTAAAATTAGTTTGGACTTGAAGTTTTATATTAGATATTGGTATAATGTTTCATAACTAATATTTAAATAAGTGTTTAGAAATATTTTTTATATTTATAGGTATATATGTTTGGATAAGTAATTTAAATTATTTTAAATTATTTGAACTCGGCAGATTTTCGGTGGAAATGAATAAATATTTGGAAATATATTCCGCATAAGGAAAAATGATTTGAAATTTGTTTCCAAAGAATTGAAATGTGGGAAGTGATTTGAAACTTCTTTTCAAATGGTTGAAGCGTTAAAATTATATCTTGCAAAGATATTTTTGAAAATAAATAATTGGAGGAAAATTATTTAAATCTTATTGATTGTTGTGAATGTTGATTGATAGTTAAATAATCGACTATCAATATTGGCCTTTTAATGGCATTTGAATTTCGATGCGACTAGGGGTCGGATTCCAAATGGATATTCGAAAACCACATCGAATCTTTGTGTTGAATCTTTTATTTAAAAGATAAAAGTAGAAATTTGTTGTGATTTGCTTGAAATTTGAATGTAACACTTATTTTTAAAATAAGCGCTCGTTATTCAGATTAGCCGGGAGAGAACTTTGTGTCATAAAACCCATTCCGAATAATGATATGAAGAAATGGGATTGTATTTAAAGATGTTTTTAAAGACCGGGTATTTTCGAAAGCGAAAGGATTACCTATCAAATGTCTCTGCATCGGGTTGCTCCGGTATAGAGATTTTATCACCCTTTGTGATAGGGATTCCGGTCGTGATTTATGAGTATCCGGATTTGCAAGGGCTTTTTTAAAGTGCCTTTGGTTCCGTTCGATCCCGGAAGACCTGTATGAATGTGTGTCTGACATCATACTTTGAGATGTAAAGTTGGTTTCTATCAAATATATTTCTATTGGTGGCGGAAAATTTATTCTCTTAACTTTACACCCTTCTCCGAGACGTACGAGCTCAGAGATTATGTAGTTGATGATTACTAGTGATACATTCCCAATCTGGCAATGTGGCATACGAAGTGCTGCCGATCATTTGTTGATCGAAGCATGGCTTTTTGAAAAGCGTAGCTTTGTGGACGAGACTTCGTCGGACCTCACAACCCGAAAATGGTCGAAACAGGAAGAATGCAGCAAGGTTATTTGCGGGTAGCGCCTCCTGAGGGTATGTCATTTCCTTGTGGAAAAGGGTAGTATCATGGTATGGAGTCCAGATATTTTACCTATGTTGTTGCTGCAAATTTATTACTTTATGGTTGTTGCTTTGTGGTTGAGGATCCTCAGATAAAGGTCGCAAACGACTGGTGACGGTATACTCGTGTAGTAGTTACCTAGTTAAAGAGGTAACCCGGCCTTGTGTTGGCAGAGATCCGGTTAGGTTCTTAGGGCATCCCTCCAAAGGCGTACCCATGTGGCAATAAGAAGTTCCTTAGCCTGACCATTTGTTGCAAATCCAAAGAAACAATACGCGCCCTGTACGGTTTTAGTTGTATAACCTGCCATGGAATGTGGCCGTAACCTGCTATTGAACATGGTAGCTATAGTAGGCATACAATAATGGTTGTATTCTGGCTAAGATTAATATTATACTTTCAAAATGTTTTCCACACTATGCACTAATGGTAATATTAAAAATAATTTTTCGTATCAAGCATGTTTGACTATCTAAGGAGAAATCTCTTCCAATTCTGCGTTTGCATTGTCTATGTGGTGGGAGGCCTTATGGCAGTTTCATTTTCCAAAAGCATAGCGAATTTCTTTTTATTTTCTTTGCGAAAATAACTATTTTTAAGATCTCACACCAGTCCCATGACTGATCTGGAGTTTATTGTTCCCTTTCTAAACTCTGGGTGCTCATAATTTTCCACATGAGCAGCATAGAGTCGGGTTATCAGTTATTCGGGAGCGAAGTCAAGAAGTATGCTGTGGAGATCTGGAGTTAAAGCTGGATGGCGAAACGTATCACTTATACTATGTAGTGACCGTTGCGTCTGGGTTGGTGTAAGTCAGAGTTTCTATGTAAGCAAGTTAAAATAACTGCCAGTGTTGTATTGTATCGTTGTAAACACTGGTAATGTGATGTATTAACTGATATAGTATTTTTGTTTTAAAGATATTCATTTATCTATTATATTTGTTCGCTCAGAAATGTGAGATAATGTTATTATTTCTGTTTCTTCTTCTATCTTCTGCTTCTTAAACCCTAACGGTTCGATTTTTCGGCATTCGACTGTGCGACATTTGATACAGTGGATGTATTGATGTCGACTTTCGAGCGTCGAAAAATTGGATCATTACACCTGCCTAAATAAAACTTATGTTATGCCCTCATTTTCCTAGCCTGCTTCTTTTCACTGTTTATGAAAATTTTCTCCCTCATTTCCAGAACCCTGATTTTCTCCTAAATCCAGTACTTCTACAATCTCTCTAGCATTGTCTTCTTCTCCTCACAACAACTCTTTTTCTCTCCTCCTTGGATCCTCTTCTCCTCCTTGCGAGGCATGGCCCAGACATAGTTGACTAAGGCAACAAAAGAATATAACAAAAATCAAAAAATTAAAATAGCAGATTCGCAAATGTCGACCTAGTATTCGTCGTGTAACCCTGCTTTAGTGTCCAGTCTCCAGATCTTCTCTATCGCCGCCACTCGAACATTTCATCTCCCCAATGCTCACCTATCCATAGTCTGGTGCACTAATTCGGCCCTACTTCAGAATTTCGACCTAATTATCATCAATTACATGATTTTTTGATGCTAAAGCATGTGAGTTATTTATATATAATTATCTACTCTGCATAGTTAATTTTTTTGATTCGTGAAAAATCAATTTAACTGCTCAAAATCATGTGTATTATTGAAATGATTGGTAAAAAAATTATTTGAATAATTATTAAATATCCATCTGATCCGTTATTAAATCTATTGATTGTTGAAATGTCATTGTTCAAAAATGATTGTTATTAAAAAAATGATTATTGAAATTTTACTAAAATCATGTGAATTGTTGGATTAAGCAGTATTTGTATTAAAAATGTAAAATTAAAGAATAACGGATAACATAAGGATTAGACATGAAGAACTTGTAATTAAATGTAAATAGTACACAATTAAAATTTATTGAATCATAGCTTTTAATTTGTTTTCCCTAATTTATTATATATAATTTTGATTTGTTATATCCAATCATCTTAAACATAATTTACATATTTGATTATATCTTTGATTTCTTATTTTAGATTAACAAAATTTTGAAATAAAATTTTCAACTGTAGTAAGGATCTAATAGATTCATAAAATATGGCAATTGTAACAGCGATTCAATTGTTAATACCAAACTAAAAGAAATGGTCTACTCATGCATATTCAATCATAAAAATTTTAACTGTGACATTAAACGCGTTATTTGATTGAAGTTTCTTTTTCTTATATATCATTACAATGTTTTTGTTTTAAAAAGATCGTATATTTCTCTTAAATTTTAAAATCATTCGTGAATAATGCGAGCTCAACTTGAAATAATTGATAGGTTATATGTTTTGAAGGCAAATTATTATATATCCGATAACATCCTATTGTCTTATAATTACTAGTTTTTTAACTAATGTTTTTTTAATATTTTATTGATCGATATTGAAATACACCATTGATATGAAGAAATACCGTAAATATCTATTGATAATACTATTGTCGTGATTATCAAATTACCAATTTATTTGATGAGGTCGTATGATACTAACTATTTTGTAGAAATGTAATAATTTAAGATAACATTTGAATAATACTATAGTAATTTTCATATGTCGACTACAATTCATGGATTTGGGATTATTTTTTAATTATTTCTAAAACATGGGTTTTCTTTCTTCGTTCTTGCTCAAACTGCACCAAAGACATGTTGACAATACCTTCTTAATCAACAACAAAAATAGATTGACTTTGCTTGTGACAATTATGAAAAAAGGGGCTCTATATCAGAGTTCTGTATTATGCTTATATCATATTGTCATCATTAAATGAAAGAAATGATGATGATAACATCACATATGGAACTATATATTGTTCTAGTTATTTTTACTATCATAAATTTATAGCTATTGCTTTGTATTATATAAATATAATAGAATCTAAGTAAGTCTTTGTTTCTGTATCCAATTGCCTAACCACTAAATGAAATTTCATCAATTAATAATGTACCAATGCCCGACAAAATTGCATTTGGATTATTATTATAATTATTTTTTGCGTACTGCTTTCCGTAAACCTTACTTGTGCCATTATTATCATCACATAAATTAGGAACATGCATAATTGGCCAAGTGATCAAATATTTATGAAACTAATATTAGGCATCAATTAAAAACAAAATTGTATCCTTCTCTCTGGTAAAATGCTTTAACATATTACATTTGCCAACTGAACTGTTTATTTTGTATCTCAATCTTGTCAATTTGTAATTTGATGGAATGACTAATCCATGAAGGTTTTTTAAAACGGAAGCATTCCTTTTTGAGGAATAAAGTATTGCTCTAAGGATTATCATCATTTCGGGCAGAATGAAAAGATCTAACTCTATTGTCGAGACATTCACGGGTACGTCCTTTCAATACCCCTATGGTAGTACATTTGGATGTTAATATTGTGAGTGTAACACGTAGACATAATTCATTAACTGCAAAATAAAGCAAACTGACCTTTAGACATAGCTTCCAATCTACGAAAATGAGCAAGAACACTTGATTAACTGAAGAACTACTGATCTCTAACACAACCGCGTTTTAATATAGAAAAGAAGGAGTTGTTGTTGTGTGAGATTAGGGATCCAGTTACCTCTATTTATTAACCACTATCCATCATCGTGGGTATTATCTCAAAGGGTAAAGCTATTGATTCATCCTTCTAATAACAATAGATTTTGAAATTAAAAGAACGCTTCTACCAAAGAGATACCGTATATCTTTTTTTCATTAGTTTTAGCACATAGGCCATTATCTTTAAAAAATAAGATACGTATCTAACATTCTCCCACTTGGCCCATGGGCCACATCAAAAACGATTTCTCTCACTTGGCCCATACTAATAGCTTTCCTTCTTTAGTGAAAAACTGTATTTTCAATTCATAAAAAAATATTAGTATGAGGATCATTGCGGATAATAAATCCATTTGAAAGTATCACCTCCTATGTATCACAGTATAAATCTTTGATTGAATGAAACTTTATTTGATAATTGCTTTATGAGTAAGCCAAAATACTTATCCAATTCCAGTGTCATTTAATAAAAACTTTATGTATACAATTGAATCCATATATAAATGACAGTCTTTTATTCTACAAAATGCAAGAGATGGTCCTTAAACACCAAAGCAAATACTTGACAGACTAAAAAGTCCCATATGCTCCACATGATCTTTATACAATTTGGGTGGTAACCCCTTAATCATGGGATCTGCAATCATCTTTGAAGTACTAATGCGTTCAATAGTTACTTCATTCTCTTAAACTCGTTCTCTAACAGCCAAGTACTTTATTCAATATGTCTACTTCGGCTCCCGCTTTTGTTATTATTAGAGAAGAAAACTGCAACCGAATCACAGTACAGACAAATTAACTTAGAAAATGAATCTACTCTAAGCCCTGTGATAAAACTCCTTAACTATTTTGCATGTGACGTTGCTTCAAAGCATGGCACAAATTCTACTTCCACTGTTTAAATTGCAATTAAATTTTTCTTAACACATTTCCAACATATTGCTACACCAGCTAGAAGGAAAATGAAGCCTAATGTCGATTTTGTACAATCAATGCAACCAGCAAAATCTGAATTCGATTATCCAACCACTTCCAAACGATTGGATTTCTCATATGTAAGCATGTAGTCCTTAGTTCCTTGTAGGTACCTTAGAACTTTCTTTACTTCTCTCCAATGGTCCATGCCAGGATTTCTTTGATACCTATCTATCATTCCAACTGCAAATGCAATGACTAGTCTTGTATAAACCTAGGCATACATCAAACTATCAATAACAGATGCATATGGAATGTTCTCCATTTGTTCCTTTTCCACATCATTTCTCGGACATTGACTCAAACTGAATTTGTCTCCCTTGACTATGGGTGCCACACTTAGTGAGCAATCTTTTATGTTGTATCTTTCTAAAACTTTATTGAATAGCTCATTTGGGATAGTCCTAAAATTCCTTTAGTTCTATCTCTGTTAATCTCAATGCCAATAATGAAAGAGGCTTCACCCGTATCTTTCATATCAAACCTTTTAGAAAGATATTGCTTAACTTCATGTAGTAAACCCAAATTACTACTGGCTAACAGAATGTTATCTACATAGAGAAACAAAAATATGAATTTGGTTCCAATGACCTTAAGATATATACATTGATCAACGGTGTTTTCTGTAAAACCAAATGAAATAACATTGTGAAATTTGAAATACCACTCACGGGATGCCTGCTTTAATCCATATATTGATCTCTTAAGTCTGCAAAAAAGATGACTCTTTTATCTGAAATAAATCCTTCAGGGCGAGTCATGTAGATTTCCTCTTTTAAATCATGATTAAGGAATTGCGTTTTCACATCCATTTGATGTAGCTCAAAGTCACAATGAGCTACTAACGCCATGATTATTCTTAATGAGTCCTTTTGGGAAACTGGAGAGAAGGTCTCATGGTAGTCAATACCTTCTTTTATGTGAATCCTTTTCCTACTAGTCTAGCTTTACATCTTTCGATTTGTCCGTTTGAGTTGTGTTTGGTCTTATACACCCATTTGCACCCAATAAGTTTGACTCCTTTCGGCAAACCAACTAGATCCCAGACTTTTTTAGTAGACATAGAATCCATTTCTTCTTTCATGGCATTATACCAAGAACTTGAGTTTTTTCCTTCAATGGCTTGTGAAAACAAGATCGGATCATTTTTGACACCAATATCATAGTCGGACTCTTGAAGGTACACATAATAATCGAAAGAAATCGCACTTCTTTTATCTCTCGAGGATATCCGCAATGTGGTATCAAATTCCTCATTTGAGGTTTTTAACTTTAGTAGCAACTTGTTCCTCACGGAGTGGAAAATTGACTATTGGTTGTTCTACTTGTTCAACATTTTCTGGAATGTCACGAAGAACAATAAAATCCTTTAAACTTTCAGGTATGTTCTCTTGATCCTGAAGTTCATCAAAGATTAAGTTTCAAGGTTCCATGCTCCCACTAATGTTGCCATCCTCAAGAAATCTTGCATTTCTTTCTTCAACAATCTTAATATTATGACTTGGACAATAGAACTTATACCCTTTGGACCGTTCCGCATAGCCAATGAAATAACCAATAACTATTTTAGGATCCAACTTTCTTTCTTATGGATTGCACACCCTGACTTCTACTTGACAACCCCAAATGGGTAAATGTTTCAAACTTGTTTTCCAACCGTTCCATAACTCAAATGGTGTTTTAGAAACTGCCATAGTTGGAACTCTATTTAAATATACACTGCAATTTTTAAGGCCTCACTCCACAAGGACAAAGGGAGACAAGAATTACTAATTATACTTTTTACCATATCCAATAGTGTATGATTCCTTCTTTCAGCCACACCATTCATTTGTGGTGAGCCAGGCATCGTATACTGAGCAATAATACCATGTTCCTCAAGGAATTTTGCAAATGGACCCGGTTGTTGTCCATCTTTTATATACCTACCGTAATGTTCACCACCTCGATCCGATTGCACAATCTTTATCATTTTTTCTGTTTGTTTCTCTAATTCCACTTTATAAGCTTTAAAAGCATTTGATGCTTCGTGTTTCTCATATAGAAGGTAGAGCTACATATATCTTGTGTGGTTATCAATAAAGGTTATGAAGTATTTCTGACCATTAAAACAAGGTGTTGAAAAAGGTCTACATAAATCCGTATGTATGATTTCTAATGTACTAGAACTTCTTTTGGCACCCTTTTTATTCTTGTTAGTCAATTTCCCCTTTATACAGTCTAAACAAGTACTTAAATCGGAAAAATCAGGAGTTTATAAAACCCCTTCATTTACCAATCTCTTTATTCTATCCAGTGAAACATACACCAACCTTCTATGCCATAACATAATTGAGTTCTCATTAATAATATTCCTTTTCATGCCAATAAAACTATCTATTGTTAATAAACCGAAACCAAAAGTTGGATCTAAAAATAATTTAAATAAACCACTTTCAATTGTTCCACTACCAATTATTAAATCTTTTTGTAGCAAATAAAAATTACTTTCAAAGAAATTAAAACTAAAACCCAAAAGAGTAAGTTATGAAACATAAATAAGATTTCTAGAAAAAAGGAATGCAAAAGGTTTTATTCAAATCTAACTCGAAACCAAATTTCAAGACAAGTCTGAATGTCCCAACTGCTTCCACATGTGAATGCATCCGGTTGCCTAAGTAGATGCATTGTTCACTTTCCGTCAGTTTCTATAGGTTTAGAAATCCCTGTGTAGTATTGGCAACATGGATTATAGAGCCGGAGTCAATCCACCAGGTATTATTAAGAACATTAATTACATTAGATTCATAACATACTAAGGAGAGAGAATTAGCGTTCTTCACAAACCACGCCTTATATTTCTCGCAGTTCCTTTTGAAATGTCGCTTCTTATTGTAGAAATAACATTTCAATGCTTCCTTATTATTGGATTTCTTGATGGACAGTGTCTTGTTCATTACTTTATTGCAGGAAATCTATGGCTTCTTTCCATATGCATTTCTTGAGCATTTACCTGAGAAAATAGATTAGCACTTTCTAATTTCTCTTGCTTCAATCTCCCTTCCTCTTGAACACACATGATCAACAATTTATTAAATGACCACTTGTCCTTATGTGTGTGTAAGAGATCTTAAATGGCATATATTCTGCAGGAAGGGAGTTAAGTATGAAATGAACAAGGAAAGAGTCTGAAATATTCCTCATTTCCATGATGTGCTCTCGCACTCCTTTATCACCATAGTACTTCATTGATGACAGTTTGTTCAGCAAGGTACTTCCAAGTGCCTTTTCATAGCTCACAAATTGTCCTTCAACGGCTTTTAAATGTTCTTTAACCTTATCACGCTTAGGAACGTAGCCTCTAATATTTTTCCTCATGTGGGACTCAATAAGATTCATGCTATGGCAATTGGATCTCTCCCACTGTGTAACATCCCCCTACTTAGAGGCCCAAAACTAACGGCTATGGATGATGTAGTCATCCATAGTTGTTAATCCTCGGCGACCTAATATGGTGAAGTTAGATTCATTGATACACAGAAAAACATGAATATGCAAAAAAAATTAAACTACAAACAAAATGACATTTCATTTCAAAATAATTCCAATTCATTACATAATCTGATACTCGCAAATCATGTTCAAAGAAAAAGATATTAGTTACAACATACGCCAACAACGACATATGAAGATGCCCCCTTGGATGATCAAAGCATATATAAGCAATAGAACAACTTTTCCATTACAAACAACATAGCGGAATCAAAAGAAAAGAGAACTCTAAATAGCTATCATGCCTCCTGCACGTCTTCGGAAGCTTATTCATCTTAACAGGTACCTGAAAACCTCAACTCTCAAACTACTCAAAATTAATTGAGTACCCGAGAGTTTAAGAGGAAAACATAAACTTCGAGTCATACATAAAGCCTGGTATGAATAATAATCTACCATCTCCAATCATTTAGCTATCTAGTGAGACCATGCCGCTTAACCAAATGGGTTTTCCCCTCACTAGTATCTCAAAATCCTATAAAACCATATACTGTGCTCATGCATCTAGAATGATTAAAACAATTTAAAACAATATAATATGATGATATGCGAAACAAATGAATCAACTCTGTATTATCCATCCCTGTTAATTTTAGACTATCTGTCCCAATTATAGTTTCTAGGATTACTATTAGTTTTCATGGGTTGACTAATAACCGGTTAAACATCGAAGGACTCCCTGTCTGATTACATAGTTTTCATAGAATCACTAAGAACCTATTAGTAACTCCAATATCTTACTATTATCCTAGTTTTCATGGGTTGACTAGGAACCTATTGGTAACCCCAATATCCTTTCTTCTTACCCTAATTTTCATGGACCGACTAGGTACTATTGATGTTTTTCAACATATTAATCCAGATATAGTTTCCATGGGCTAACTATAAGCCTACTGGCCTATTCCAGTATCAAATCACAATTTTCATGGGCTTACTATGAATCTATCTTTCTGACATCTTCCTTTATACATAGTTTTCATAGGCTAACTATGAACATATTGGCCCCGGCCTATTTCTTTTCCTATACACAGTGTTCATGAGCTTATTGATAACCTATTGGCCCCTGCCAATATCTTTCTTTTCTATTTAGCATCCTATATTCTGGTCTTTCTGATCTCCTGGATGCAATTCTACTCATTTAGGAGTTAACTTAAATTATATTCACTACTGGGTCAACCTAGCTGGTTATTCTGCCCTTTTCCAAAAATGCAGTTATGGGTCTATTATAATGTGAATATACTTATAATTGAAGAAGCAATCATAATAACATAACTATATCACTCCTATGGGTGTAATATAAAACATGGTTAATATCTTTAACTTATTATTATTAAAAGAAAGCTTCTACTCAAAACCATTATAAAACTCCTTTTATTTAGCCATGGGTTTACCTTTTAAAAATGAGTTTGGGTTATAAAACTTTTCGATACCTTCGAAACCTTGCTTTTGACTTCATAGGATGACCTCCTTTGAAAGCATTCAAAATGTTAGGCTCCCGCCTTTTGATACTTTAAAATCTTCCTTCCAAAACCTTTCGATTATATTAAAGTATTAACATTTAACTTTAGAAGCTTGGCTTCAAAACTAGTTGAAAGTACCCATTTCGACACCATTAGAAGTGACCCTTTCAAAATCATTGAAAGTCCCCCTTTCCAAACCATCGGGTTTATACTTAAAACATTAATTAAGTCAAAGTGAATATAGGTGAATGCATCTCTTTCGAAATCATCCTATCACATTTATAAAAAACATTAGGGAAACATGATGGTGTCGGCACCATCTCTTGCGAAAGCATAAAACATCTGGGTAAAATAATGGAAGGTTGGCATCGAAACCCTTTCGAAACCATTATCTTCAAAACCCCTAACCTCTTTCGAAAGCTACAGGAAGTGGCTTAAACTTATAAAAAAAAGTACCTTTCGATAGCATTGATATCTTCAACACCATCGAAAGGCTATAGAATGGCAGTGGGGTTTTGACTAGGTCGGATACCCCTTCTTTCAAAACATTCTTTCATAAGTAAAGAAACTCATCCAAGTGCAAACTTAAGTTAATGGAAACCCTTTCGAAACCTTTTAAAACCTCTTTTTTCGAAGGCTAAAATAAAATAAAGGCAAGCACTTTTCTTTTAAAAACAAACCAAGATTTCGACTCCTTTGGAAGCTATGCTTTCGACATCTTACCTTTTGTCTGTTTTCAATCCACTGCGTACCATCTTTGTGATACCTTGTGTATTGGTTTTGGCTTAGTAAGTTTCGACTAGGATGAAAGCAGAAGCTTCTGTGTCGAAAGGCACTTCCCAAAGTAGGAGGAACCAATTTTCTGAGTAAAGCAGGTTTAGTTCTTCTTAAAGAAACTTTTCTCTAACTAACCTGCCACGTATCAACACCAGATTGGTTGCCTTAACTTTTTTAGATTCTTTTCAAAAATAACTGCCGCCAATTTCACATCTAAACCATGGTTAAGTTAATCAAATAAGCCCTTCCATTAAGCAAAAGCAATTTTGCAAAGAAGTCCCTCTTCTAAAATAAATTATTTTGCATAGCAAATTACTTTGGAAAAATCCTCAAAAATTCCAGAAATTACTTTAATCATGTTATCTAACATATCAAAATTCCAGACCAAAATTCTCAATATATTTCTCGAAATAAATTTATAAATCCAAATAACCATATTTTCCTTTGAAAATTAATAAAAATCTTTCCATAGCTTGGAAAATAATCGAAATTGAAAACCAACTCCAAAACCATGTTTCTCATAACACAAAATTTTCCCATGGCATTTTAACATCATTAAATCTTGGTTTTGCCGTAAAATCGTGCATAACCTCTTTTTAAACAGTCTTGTTTAAACCATATAAATTATAAATCAAGCATATCATCATCCAATATATCATAAAAATGAATCTATACTATACTATTATTAGTGAGTTGGATTTCAAGACCGCACAAGACTCCTCAGTATTTTGTGAAATGAACAGTCGTCTTTTTCTCCCTTTTTTCTTCATTTTTGTCCTTCTAATTAAAAATTAAATAAAAAAGCTCTTCGCCTTAAACCACTCTTCACCACGCATCTCCTTCTCAACTCTCTCGACCCTAACCCAACATCCAACGTCTTCTTTCGCATATCGTCCGCATATCCTCTCCCTATGCATATGTAGATCACCGAACCCCTAATCCTCTATTGTCCCATCAGTAGCACTCAAGTTGCATTGAGATTGCTTTGAATTTATTGTTTAGTCCCAAAAAATGGAATCTCCTTATTCACTAGGCTGAATCTACGAAGGTAGTGCTTTCATTGTTCATCTAGATATACTATTTTCTACATGGATTTTCGTAGCGAAAATGCTTTTTCTCAACTGTTATTACTAGCGGTAGTGCCAACGATTCCAAATCATATACTTCTTTTTTGACTGAAAGATTCATGTGGCTATTGTCAAAAATATTACATTATTCATTTATTCAACTGCGTGTTTGTAACTAAGTGTATGTCTTATATGAAAACATTTATTCGCGGTTGTAGATTGGAAAAAATCATTAATCTATATTGGAAGCTCGTGTAATTGAGTGATTTTTCCCTAAGGTAAAATCTCTTTGTTGTTTTTCCTTTTTCTAATTCTTTTCTAAATCAATTTTGTGCTTCGTTGACTAAGAAATGAAAATTAGTTTACCAGGCTTCTTTCACATGATTCATTGCTAAAAATTAATTCGTATCTTGCAAGAAATGAAATTACTTCTACCCATGCTTCTTATACAATTAAATCTTCCATTTATTTCAATACGTATTTTCTTTATACTAAGTCTTATTTATTTTAAACATAATAAATGCTTATCTTATATATATTCCCCTATTGCTTTTGTACATGAGTGTAATATATAAATTTGAACATAGTTTTTCCATTTTACTTTCCTTGCTATAATTGGTATTGATCCATTTTCAAAATTTAGGATGATTGACTTTCAATTATTTTTTTGTCAAATAAATTTGTGACTAAGACTGCCTATGTAAGAGTTTTTGTTGGGAACAATGAAACTTCGGCTGAGTTGTGTACGTTGTCACTCTCTTGAAGATGTTTGGTATTCTGCTCGAAGGTGCAAAGCAGTTCTGAAATAAAAAACGCCACCGGCTCTAGGATAAAACAGCCTCTCTAATCTGAAAAATATCAACTTGTTTGCACTGACAAAGTTGATTCTGATTCGCACTCTGAAATATCGCTCAAGGTATTTAGTTTTGTTAGCGGAAGAAGAAAAAGAAAAATTTATGTTATTCTTACCATTTCTCTTCTGTCTATCAATCATTTAAACATGAAGAATGGAAATTGTATACATTACTAAAGTGATGGAATGTTAATGGATTTAAATTTATTCTTATTTAAAAAATAACTTTCATAACGGCTCAATAATAATGTCACATAAATATATTACCGTTGTGCAAGTATAACGGCTCAATTATAATAATGATTCATAAATATATTACCGTTATAAACTTGCAATGGCTCAATTATAATAACGATTCATAAATGTATTATCGTTATAAACTTGCAACGACTCAATTATAATAATGGTTCATAAATAAATTACCATTACCCTATTTTTTATTTAATTTTTTAATAAATTCACTTCATAAACAAAACATTTCCAACAATCCTCTACTTGAATTTTTTTTTTTAAATATTTTTCGAGCAGTTTCTGAAAACATAAGATCTTTCGACTTGAACCTTTGCTAGAGTGGCACATTATCTTGAACTCTATTCCTGACATCAGACTAAATCTTTCTAGAGTGCAATCAAATAAGCCCGTGCATTTATGGCCATGCACGTCTATCCCAGTTTAGTGAATTCTCTACGAATTTTTCATAAAAATCCATAGGAAACGACCACATTTCCACATTCACACAGGTGATTCTATCAAGAGTACTCCTAAATGTAGGTGCTCCACTCCAAATATAGTATAGATCTCATTAAGAGTTTCTATTAGCTCATCCTCTAATCACTTCAGGAATACACGCTTCTTAATAAAAAAAAATAGCATGTTCAACTAATATCACTTCACCACTTGTTCTTACGCATTGAACCTATTTCTTGGGATCTCCTGTCATTAGGTCGGGTTACCATTGTGCATGACTCAACAATCTAAAGAGAGTAGCCCTCTAACAATATTGTGCTTATGATGTATCTGTCGTATCTTACCATTGTAATAATGATTCTGTACTTTTGCAATAGCTGTGATACTATCGCAATGGATCAACACAGCTGGTATCGGTTTTTCCCATAAAGAGTCTCAAATAGCAGATTTCTCAAGTACTCTGCTTTTTCACTAGCCGTGGCTAGTGTTGTCATCTCAGACTCTATAGTAGACTGAGCCAAAATAGTATGTTTCTTGATTTCCAAGAAACAGCTCCTCTAGTGATGCTAAAGATATAACCACTAGTTGCTTTTGAATCATCAGATAAAGTATTCCGGTCTGCATCGGTGTAAACTTCAAGGACAGCTGGAAATTTTTCAAAATGCAACCCAAGTTCATGGTTCGATAACCCTCTCAATAGCATGTCGATGCTTTATACTAGAGCTACTAGTAAACCTACATAATAATCCCACGACATAGGCACTATAGGGTCTAGTACAATCAGTTGCATACCGAAGGTTGCCAATGATGCTCGCATAATCAGACCGTCTTACACCTTCACTTGTGTTCTTAAATAGCTTTACACTAGAATCATATGGTATACATGCAGGTTTATAATCAAAGTAATATTTCTTTAGAATCTTCTCAATATAATGAGATTGATCTAAAGAAAGTCCCTTTTCGGACCTAGTAATCTTAATACCAAGGATTACACTTGTTTCGCCTAGATTTTTCATATCGAAATTGGCAATTAATAAAGATATAGCAGAGTTTATGGCATGAATGTTTGAGCCAAAAATAAGTAGATCATCTACATACAGACATATGATAGTACAAATGTCATTCTCAGATTTATAGTAAATGCATTTGTCACTTTCATTAACTTTGAAACCATGTGAGATTATTAAGTTATAAAAAATTTCACACCATTGTTTAGGTGCTTGTTTTAATCCATATAATGATCTATCTAACTTGCAAACTTTATGTTCGTGACCATAAACTACAAATCCTTCAGGTTGGTCCATATAAATTTTTCTTCTAATTCACTATTTAAAAAGGCAGTTTTAACATCCATTTGGTGTATTATTAAATTATGAACAGACGCAAGTGAAATTAGTACTCGAATGGATGTAATCCTAGTTACAGGTGAAAAGGTGTCAAAAAGTCTACGTTTTCTCTTTGCTTAAATCCTTTAGCTACTAAACGGGTTTTATATTTATCAACTGTGCCACCAGGTTTTAATTTCTTTTTAAGTACCCATTTACAGCCTATAGAATTACAACCAGGTTATAGATCTACTAAGTGCCAAGTCTTATTGGATTCCAAAAAACCCATTTCATCATTTATAGCCTCTTGCCAAAATTTGGCATCTAAGGAAGATAAGGCCTCTTGGAGGTTTAAGGGACCCTCTTCTATAGTAAAAGCACGAAAATCTGAACCAAAATCTTTTGCGGTTCTTTCTCTTTTCCTTCTTCTAGGTTCATTTTCAGAAGACTCGTTAAGTTTTATTCTAATAGGCATGGTATTACTTGATGTGCCCCCCCTATTCCTCAATTTAAAAGGAAATCCGGATTCATAAAAATCAGCATCATTAGATTCTATTATATTATTTGTATTTAGGTTGCAAAATCTATATGCTTTGCTATTAATAGCATAGCCAACAAATACACATTCATATCCTCAACTTTAATTTTATTCTCTTAGGGTCTGGTATACGAACATATGCCAAACATCTCCAAGTCCTAAAATAAGACACATTTGGTTTATAATTTCTTAAAATTTCAAATGGTGAGATTTTTTTTAATTTAAGAATTCTATTTAATACATAGCATATAGTCAACAAAATATCCCCTACCAATGTTTTGTTGTACCCGAATTCAATAAGATAGTTACAACTAATTCAGTAAAGGTTCTATTTTTTCTTTCAGCTTTACCGTTCATTTTAGATGAATGAGGTGCGGTTCACTCATGAATTATACCATGCAATTCATAGAAATCAAGAAATAAACCAGACTCGTATTATGTTCCTCTATCACTACGAAGTCCCTTAATTTTCTTATTAGATTGATTCTCAATATTAGTTTCAAATAGTTAAACATATCAAATGCATCGCTTTTATTTTTCATAAGATACACATAAGTAAAATCAGAACAGACATCAATAAAAGTGAAAAAGTAACGGTGTCTAGTCAAAGTTCCATCAAGCTTATATATATCAGAATGAATCAAATCTAAAGGTTCAGAAACTCTATCAACTAAATTATGTTGTTTCTCAGTGATTTTTCCTTGACAACAGAATTCACATTTATCAAAATCAATTTGTGACATTTTAGGGATATGATCTAAGGTGCTCATGTTATCAATTATACGTTTATTCACATGACATAATCTAGAGTGCCAGATATTAAAATCACACAACATATGAGCAGAAGCAGATATTTTACTACATTCAACATTCAGTTTAAACACACCATCAGTTGTATAACCCCTACCCACAAACATACCATTCATAGCGATGATGTACATATCAGCCCCAGTAGTCTGTGTAAAACCAGCCTTATTAAGAAGATAACCTGATACAAGATTCTTTCTCATCCCTGGAGTGTGCATTACGTCCTTAAGAATGACGGTCTTCCTGGAGGTAAACTTCAGCTCTATTTTTCCAATCCCAGCAACAATAATGGTGTGAAAGTCTTCCAATAACACTTTCTTGTTCTTATTCTCCATGTATATTTTTAACATAGCACGGTCATAGCAGATATGGCGTGTAGCACCACTATCTACCCATCAACCCTTTGATCCCCCAATAAGGTGAATCTCATTAGTAGACATAGTCGTTAGAGGCTCCTCGGTCAGGTTAGCCTACGATGTAGGGCCTAGTTTGTTCCTACACGTGCGTCCCGTATGACCTGGTTTTCCACAGTTGTTGCAAAGAAAAAACTATTTAGAGTCATTCTTTTGGGGTGGTTTTTGTTTGTCGCAGTTCTCACAAAGCTTTCGGTTTTGATTCTTAAAAATTTTAGGATTTGGTTTCAGAACTGCAGCTTTCTTAGTGTTGCCTGTAAGAGCAACCACTTCTTCCTTCATATCTTGTTTACGTAATTCCTCCTCAATACGGAGGCGGGTTATCAAGCTCTCCAAAAAAAAAATCTTTAGTTTTATGTCTCAGATTATTCTTAAAATCCTTCTAACTGTGGGGTAGTTTATCTATCAAAACAGCAACTTGGAATTGTTCATCAGTAACCATACCTTTAGAGACGATCTCTTGAGCTATTTTCTGAAGTACATGAGACTGCGTCTTTACTGACTCATCGTCCGTCATTTGAAATTTGAGGTAGTGCCTGATGGCATATTTCTTTGCTGCAGCTTCTTCTGTAACATACTTCTTTTACAGCGCCTTCCAGATTTCCTTGGCTGTATTGTCTGAATTGTAGTAGTCACAGAGATCGTTGCTCAGGCCATTGAGTATGAAGTTCTTGTAGAGGCAATCATGCTCTATCTAATTATGTAATTTTTGGTTTTGTTCTTGCCATATCTGCAGTTATAGTGCATCGGATTATGCGGGCTTCTCTTATACTATCGGCTTTTCTGTAGTGAGCACACCAACCACCTTCCTCATCGTAAGAAAAAATTCCAACGTTTTCCTCCAGAGCTTGAAATGCAGGCATTTGAATCAGAAGGGCGCAGAAGTGACCATGGGGACTTGAAATATTGAGGTCAGTGCAACATCATAAATAGTTGTAGCAGAAGTCATATTGTCGGGAACACCTTCAAATTGTTAGGAACAATGAAACTTCGGCTGAGTCGTGTATGTTGTTACTGTCTTGAAGACGTTTCGACATTTCTGCTCGAAGGTGCAAAGCAGTTCGGAAAAAACAAACACCGTCGCCACTAGGATAAAACAGCCTCTCTAATCTGAAAAACATCAATCTGTTTGCACTGATAAAGTTGATTCTGATTTGCACTTTGGAATACTGCTCAAGGTGTTTAGTTTTGTTGAAGGAAAAAGAAAATAAAAATGTCTGTTAGTCTTACCATTTCTCTTCTATCTATCTATCATTTAAATATGAAGAATGGAAATTGTATACGTTACTAAAGTGATGGAATGTTAATGGATTTTAATTTATTCTCATTTAAAACAATATTGTAATACCATTAGTTTTTGCAACGGCTCAATAATAATGTCACATAAATATATTACCGTTGTGCAAGTGTAATGGCTCAATTATAATAATGATTCATAAATATATTACCGTTATAAAGTTGCAACGGCTCAATTGTAATAATGATTCATAAATATATTACCGTTATAAACTTGCAATGGCTCAATTATAATAGTGGTTCATAGATATATTACCATTATCCTGTTTTTTTTTTAGTTTTTTTAATAAATTCACTTCATAAACAAAAACATTTCCAACAGAATTATTAATCAATATGGTGTTATAAAGCTCAACAACATTAAACTAGGTGTTTTCAATTAAAACGATCGACTTTCATATAATGTTCAATATATTGTGTTTAGGTAGGAAAGTACTAAGTGAATTCATCGTTTTCGACTATAGTTCTTCATGTCATTGCTATTCAAATTATGAAGGTTTAGTAAAAATTTGTGCGAACGAAGATGGTAATGTCCACCTATACTATTAGTTATCCTATATTTGAGCCTTAGTTGACAAACTAGCAATCAGGTTATGCACAAATCATTTGCTAGAACTTTTACCCATGCTTCTTTTGCAATTGAATCTTTCATTTATTTTTAACATGCATTTTCTTTCCACTAAGTCTTATTTTTTTGAACAAAGTAAAGTTTTATTCCCTTGCCACTTTTGTACATGACTGTAATATATAGGTTTAAACTTAGTTTTTTCATTTTACATTCGTTGCTACAATGGGTATCAATCCATTTTTCAAATTTGGGATGATTGACTTTTAGTGATTTTTTTTTTGTCAAATAAATTTGCGACTAAGACTGCCTATGTAAGAGATTTATTAATCAATATGGTTTTACAAAGCTCAACAACATTAAACTAGGTGTTTTCAAGTAAAAAAGTCGATAACACGTGTTGTGTTCAACATACTGTGCTTAGGTAGGAAAGTAAAACGTGAATTCATCATTTTCAATTATAGTTTTTCATGTCAATGGTATTCAAATTAAGAAGGTTTAGAGTAAAATTTTGTGCAAACAAAGACTGTAACGTCCGACTATACTATTAGATATCCTATATTTGAGCCTTAGTTGACAAACAAGCAATCAGGTTTCACAAAAATTATCTGCTAGATAGTTTGAATTTATTGTTTTACCAAATAGATGTACAAGTACTTGATGATAGGAACTATATTTTTTCCACAATTACAACAGATTTAGCATTACACAAAAAAACATTTTGATTTTTTTTAAAACTATTTTATATGGATATATAAAAGCATAACTACATAATGGATCACTAAGATTAAAAAGTAGAAATAATAATTATAGGTGTTAATACCAAAGAATTTCGTAGAAGTAAAACAACGACATTAAACCTAAAAGGTAATGATTTTGTTATTGAAAAAACTAAGTTATCACTTGGGTCTTAAAACACAAGGTAAATAGTTTGGCATATGCTTATCTTTAGCTGAAATGAATACACAAATATAGATGTTACTGAGAAGCATCACACATTAAAATGAGAGCGATTCATTTGTTGTTGGATATTATGGTGTGTTCTACTGCTTATAGGGTAATTTAAGATGTCAATGGTGGTTATACATTAGGGATAAAGAGTCATAGCTTCCAGATGAATCACAATATAAATAGCATATACACATGCATACTCCCCTCTTTTCAACTCCCACAGCTATTGGCTACACAACATACATTGAGTATACTTCTATAGCTATCTATTATTATGCCTATACCATTAATATTCAACAAACATCATGATCATCATGACATTGTATGTCCGCTCCAACTCATGCATATACATCATGATAATAAGTTACCAGTCTCAAGGTCAATATGTCAAAATTCATCATAAGTCACTGCTAACCTATATATTATCTACTTAACTGATCCAAACCCCTATTTGTCGCTCAAGATATACACATTAGGCTCATATGATAAAAAAAATTTGCTCCTGTTTTTGAGCAATATCTTTATTTTGGCCCAATTATCATATAGAAGATTTTTACTAATGTAAAACTATAAAAAAAAAAAACTAAACCCTCTATCCCACTTAAAACGATTATGAACACGAGTGAAATTTCCAATTCAAAATTCGATTAATCACATTTATGATTCAATCTTCTCTAGAAGTTAATGAGCTAATAATGAACGTGGACTACCTCATAGTGCGGTTGTCATGTTAGCTGTATCCATGGACTACAAGGCTAATGCTACTAAAACAGAATATAAAAGAACAAACGAAAAGCTATTAAAGATTTTGTAAAGAAAAAGAGTCAATCGCTAAGAAGGAAAACATAAAATGATTGAATGGTCTAACAAAGTTATGTTTTCCAAAATTCAACTTTAATTATCCTCTGTGCCTTTTACTAACTATTTGTTTACAGAATTTGTTGTGGTACTATGCCTTGATTGATTTCCTTACGGAGTCATTTGTGGTTAATATATTTTTATGCAATGATAGAAATTAAGGTTGAGTTGCAAGAATTTTTTTTGGATTCATGTTGTCAACAAATAATAATTTGCTACTTTATTTTTTTAGGTAATAAATACTGCATATCTTAGTTCACCATAATTGCATGCCGCATCACATGAATGAATACCAAATATGTAGTTATCTTTTATATAATTTTTTGGTGGTAAGATGTTTTAAACTTCCAATAGTTAAAAGTATTACTTATAGTGCTATTAAAGATGTGTGCGAATTTTTAAAAGATGATTATTTCATTTATAACTATTAATCATTTGATTCTAAAGATGAATGAATAGACATGATAAATGGATAAGCTAAGCTTAAGAGATACATGAAAGTGATGAATTTCATGACTAATGAATGTGAAAATGATGGATTAAACAAATATTAAACCTACTTAAGAATTGATACTTTTATTAACTGGCATAATACTGTTAATTATTTCACGTATTAATAAAATAATTTGAAGGATGTATGACTAAACATTTAAACTTGATTTATCCTTCACAAAATGTTGTATATTTAATTTGGATGATTAAGTTCGAAAATTGAGCTATATTCCCATATTTGGGAGGGTAGTTCTTTGTTTTTTGATAGAAATTTTTTTATTTTCGCCTCCATTTTATGTACTAATCGTTTTATCTAGGATTTGTTACTGTTTTCCAACACTTGATTTTTCAAATTTACACTTATTAATTTTCTTGGTTGCATATTTTGAATCCGGCTAATTTCTATAGGTTAGGTGAATTGCGCTTATGTTGGAAAAAATTGTTATGTTAAAATTGATCAATTTTGATTTGCCTCAACATGGCATATCATTGGTTAGTAATTAGCATCTTTCATATTTTATGAACTAATATTAGATATTTTTATATTTGGAGGAGAAGTATTTATTTAGGTTGATATGAGCTTTTCGGTTCCAAAATTAAAGTAATGTTGAATATAGATTTAATACTTTTAATTTTTTCGAATTATATTGCCGTGATCATCACCAGTTGCATATATTGGACAACAGGCATGTTAATTCTTTTGGTTTTACTATGACTCATATCCAGACTTCATTCTCGAAAGTCCAAAGCATTTCAGTCTATCCAATCTCATATGAATCTTCTAAAGAAGCACTAATAGACTGACTAATTTCAATTCATTATTCTAGATTTATAGAGACATCTCTTCCTCTCTCTTAATCGAAACCTAAAATTATGTAAGTTAAAGTCTCATCATGTAGTTATTCAATTATTTTATTATTCTAAAACAGCTTGCCTTTGTATTTTTTTAATTTAAAATTTGATTTGATGTTTTTATGGTACATCCTTGGTTGATGTACATGGAACTAAAGAAGAACTTATTGGTGAAGCTTTGGTAATGAATAGAAAAACCGAACTTTGTTCTTTCTCATGTTCTTATCTATATCAATTTATCCTTTATTTGAACAGGTGGTATATTTAAATACAATTTTTATTAACTTTATGCAATCACACCCGGTTAAGATATTAAAAGTAATGTTTCATATCTGTTATAGCCAAAATTAGCATTGGAAATAATTAAAGAACACATACGGTGTTTATGTCTCTCATGTTAACTTTGAATATTACTTTCATAACAATCACTTTAATAATTAACCACTCTAATAATTAACCAGGCTTGGCTTATCGACAAATTTCAAAACAAGATTATTAGGTATTATACCTTTATTGGTAACGAAAAGTAATTAGGCACACATTATTTAATGTACTTGTGTATTATTGTTTTGAACAAGAGTTCATGGTTCTCAACTTCAGTTTTTAAATTGATGTAGACAACAAAAATTTATGCTTTACCTATAGATGTGCCCTCTCACCAATAAAGAACTACCAGGTCATTTAACTGTAATTCATACAACTAATTTTTCATCTCTCTTGCTTGCTAATTCTCCCTTTTCATTATCTTCTTTTCGTCACTTTCATTATTTTATGACGATAACAAATGGAACTCTAATTAGTCCATGTTTATTAAAAATTCTCATCTTCTTCATTTATGAAATCATTAGTTCTCCATTTCTTCCTGCTTCTATCCAACCATCAGTGCTCCATTTGCTTTTTATTACTCAAATTTATTTTCCCTTTTCATATTATCTATCCTCTACATTTCGGAACTCGATGTCAAGTGACATGACAACATTCTTTAACTAATATAAGCATGTTTTTAAAATATTTGTGATATTCATTATCTACATTGATATTTATGTATATACATGTTGAAGGTTATGTTGCAGTACACTTTATCATTTTCCCTAAGCATGAAATTTTGCTACAGTTATTATGAGGAGGTAGTCATTTTTAGGCTGAGTTTTTTGCTGCAATTCAATACATGCATACAGACACATGTGTAATAAGATCACTTTTTTACTTGCTAAAATAATCAATTCACAATTTGAAGTACAACGAGAAGCTCTTTGAGAAGTAAATAAATAAAATAAATAAAAGATCAATCACCTGATTTATAATTTTTTGTTTTACAGTAGTAGTGTGATTAACATTGTATTGATTTCAAATTTATTAATTGTTTATGATTTCCATATGCGAGCATTGCTCCTTTCTTCAACCTTTCCAAATCACAGAGGCCGATACAATATAAAGTGAATACTAATGAGCAATAGCATGACAAAGTAGTCTGGGAGTGATAGCAGAAGTTCCATCTTGCATAAAGGCTTCAAATCTGACTCAGTTTCAGCAGGTGCAGAGGTCACTCTTCCTTTCAAGCTGGGAATGCTAATGAACTCGTTGATAATTCTGTTAACAAATGTCAAATTCATCATAGATAAGTTTATTCATTCTGAGTTCATTTATGCTAATTTAACAACTTGAAATACTTTCTTACTATCTTGGTGAATGAGAATGTTTCTTACATAGAAAGGCATCTGAATCCCATTAAAATTTCTTGCATTTCCATCCTTCTATATGTGCTAAATTATAATAGTACTAGCTACATCTGTTACGTGATTTAAACTTGAGATTTTATGCTTTTGGTCCTTGAGAACGGAGCTGAAAATCTACTCTATTGCAGTACTTGAGCACTGAATTTTAAGTTTTTTTTGAAATCGACACCATAATCTGTTTGAGTATTAATACGTATAGGAATTTGTGTCAAACTTCGAATTTTCACACTTGTTAAATGGTTGCCGACGGTAAATGTTATGAAATCGATCAAATATGTTTGAAGATTGAATGGCTCGGGATTACAACAAAATTGAGTTCGAGTATGGATATTTACCTAATTTGAATTTTAGATCTTTATGTTTATAACTTGGACTTTGATACTATTTCTTAAGTCCACTTTTTTTTCTTCATGTGATTTAAATATACAATACTGCATATTGAGTTTAGAACTTAAAATTACATTTTTATTTGTTTACAAGAAAATCTTCCCTGTAGACCACGAAGCATTATGCATTTGTTAAATGTACCAATCATTTTTAAAGAATGAAATTATAGTGATGTTTATGCGATAATAGAAAATTTGAGTCTAAAAATCAAGAAGAGCTATATTGTTTACAATGTGGTCCTCATTGTAATTTATTTCAGTATTTATGCTAGGCTAATGCACTGAAACACACTACTGACATTACTAATTCATATTTTAGGTCACTCAAAGATCAAAGATTGAAAATTTGAAATTAACAGTTCATTTGACTAAGAAACAAATGAAATGCCTGCCCTGAAGTCTTTTCACTATGAAAAGCAGCCTCAATGCATATGATGACATAAAAAGTATGACGCTTCCATAATCAAAGTCAAAACAAGACAAAGAGAAAGGATTTGATAACCTTAATACAACTAAGATACTCAGTAGTACAAAAATGATGTAATTGTGCTGAATACGTATGATGTGCTTATGTGATGAAAGTTGTTATAAATATATGCTTGGTTTGAGCTTCTGAGACGTATACTGGGTATTTTCCATTGTAATAAAGTAATAGATTTTACTATACATTATTCTATATTTTTTTCCTAATTTTGCAATTTTTTATATAAATAATGAACTCAAATAATGAAATGCATTTTCCATGATGTGTAATTTATACATCTACAACTATTTAAGCAATTTCGTTTTCAATGTAAGAATGGAGGTGAGCTTCTTCACTATTAAAGTTAGTGTTTTCTTCTAAATTATTTATTTTAGCCATTAATTTAAAAGTTACTCATATTGAAATGGGTGCATTCCGAATAATATAATGCATATTGTGTGGACAATACCATTGTATTGAAAACACATGTGTGCATATAACGCATATTTATTTTGCCCTGCCCGTGTGCGAAGCACGGGTTCATACTAGTTTACCATTAAATTCGAAAATATATATTCAAAACAAAATAGAAATGAAATTATTATTCACCTTGATTTAGATAAGAAGATTGGATTGAAATTGATTTCCCCTAAGCTTGATTTTCTAGCTTTTAATTTGTAATCCTCTGCTCCTCTTAATGGCCGGCCTTCCTACTTGCGTTTTAGTTTTTCAAAATGACGTGAATGAGAAGTAAAATGGTAGGAACGAAAATGTATAAGGGTAAGGGTTATGGGCGGTGAATTTTCTAATATACCCCTTATGTAATTTGATTAACCCAAAACCATTCTTTAGCCCATTAATTATTATATTAGGCTTGGCTTTAATTAAATTAATTTAAATCTCAATCCACTTATCACTTAACATCTACATTATTTTATTTAATTTATCTAACTAAATCTCCTAAATAATGTTATCAAAAATTAGGAGTGTTACACATTATTCAAAATAATTCTTTTGAGCATGGGTGCTAGATTTTATAACAGCAGCAGGATCATCGGAATGAAAAGCTAAATCAAGGTCCATCCACCCTAAAGTTAGAAGAATTCTTTCCTACCATTTCGAGAAATTATCTCCATCAAGTGTGGGAATTTGTTTTCAGAAACAATAGCAGATTGAGGAACTGCAAGCATAAATTAAAAGCTTACATCTTTTACGAAAAATATCTTCACATGCAAAATAAAGCATCATTATAACTTGTAACAACCCAATATTTACAGCCATTCGAATCCACACTTGCCAGACGTGAATTGCTCAAAATACCGCATTGTAATGAAATTTGAAGCAAATGAGATACAATCTCACAATCACAAACACAGAAATATCAGAATAACTCGCAGCGGAAATTAGAATACCATAGTAGTTCATGAAGCGACTATAACAAACTCTCAAAACATAATACATAATATCAGTACGAAAACATATACAATAGAAATCTCAAATACATAGAAGTTTATATATACCAGAGCCGAAATAGAACAACTGAAATTGAAAGGGAATAGATAACTAGACAAGCAGAATCTCCAGCGATTCCTAGCTCCAGAAAAAGAAATCCAAAGCTAAGCTGTAAATACTCAGGCTGACCCGAGCATAAAGTAAAACACAAAAACTCAAGTCAGGACATATATACTTATATAATGTAAACCAACTCAAGTGAACTGTAGTAGTAATGTACAATAACTTAAAGGATGCTTGGGATCGTCCATCCTTTAAGGATCGGTTAAACTATAAATTAAATACATCCCGTGCTTAAAATTTCAAA
Organism: Allium cepa; assembly: GCA_030765085.1. NCBI lineage: Eukaryota > Viridiplantae > Streptophyta > Magnoliopsida > Asparagales > Amaryllidaceae > Allium > Allium cepa. The sequence continues at coordinate 441,132,152 of CM060943.1, forward strand.
ATGGAATTTTATACTTCTAAATCAAATCTCATTTAAATTTCAGTATCATTTCAAATTCATTTTGAAATATCAAAATATCATATCTTCCAAAACCTCATTCAGTTTTATTTAATTTAAATACCGTTTCAAATCACAATTCAAAATGGTTTATATTTTAAATCAAGATACTCCATTTAAACCATTTAAATATTCCATTTAAACCAATTAAATATTCCAACTAAACTAATTAAATATTCCATTTAAATCATTTAAATATTCCATTTAAATTATTTAAATATTCCATTTAAATCATTTAAAGGTGAAGTTATTATATATAATAATCAACTATCAAATTCTCAAAATTTTAGCCTTTTCAAAGTTCATTTATTCTTTTAAATTTATCAAGAACGGTGTAAATTCAACTTTCGCAGCACTTAGATGATGCTACGGAAAGTTATGTTTAAAACAATTCATTTAACAACAGACAGCATTTAAAATGCTGCAATAGGTTTAATTTAGTTCAAATAAAACCTTAGTTAATTTCAGCAATTACAACACTTACAAATTGCTATAATAGCCTTTAATTCAATTTAACAAATTAGTTCATTTCTATCAACTACAGCATTTACAAATGCTGTAATAACCTTTACATTAGAAATAATAATATTTCAAAAATGCTATTAATTAAATTCTAAATATTCAATATAATTTGACAAACAATTAAATTTTTATTCAAATCATTTTAAACTTATAAAATCATATATTTTCACCTTTAAAACAATCATTTAAATACCCTTATATTCATTATTTTATAAAGTTAAATTGCATTCAAAAATCAATTAATAATAATTTACTTATATAATTCAACATTCAATTTCAATTTTTCATAATTAAATTTTAACTTAACAATTAATTTTAAATTTCCAAATATGACTTATTCTTCATTTTATTTGCTTAACTTAAAATTCACTTTTAAACAAAATTCACAAATTCCAATTTAAGTTATATTTCAAAGTTCAACTTAATATTCATTTATTTAACCATTTAGTTTATTCAAAACCATTATCACTTTATAAAATCATTTTAAATTCATTTTAAATCAATTTTTTTAATTTATTTATCATGTTTTCCTACTTAATTTAGATTCCATATATTCCCAAATCAAAATTTTCAAAGTAACTTATATTTCAAATTTCTAACTTTACCATTAATTTATTTCACCTATAAATATTTAGAAAATAAATAATACTTTACAAAATCATTTTTAATTAAGTTTAAATCAAAATATTATAATATTTACATTTCTAAAATACTTTAAAAATTTTAGAAAAATATATATTAACCACGGGTCTATATAAAATTTTCTAGCCTAGGTCCAATGATATGGATAATATATCATTTCAATCCGTAATTTACAAAGGAAATCCGGGTTCTATCATTTCAAACCCACAATCCCAAGTAAATGAAAATAAATAAAATCGCTTAGTCCTATCATTTAAGTCTGTAATTATTTTTCCCTATTCTAAAGTCCATTCGGGCATGTATCATTTCAACCCATAGTGATTCTAGTTTACAGGGAACTTGCAGTGTGATAAACTGATATAAATAAACAGAATAGCATAATATACAGTAACATATATAACATGTGTATAAGCATGGGTGAACATCATATGATCATAACATAGCAGATATAACATAATGATATGGGTTTACAGATTCAATTGCGATCAGTTTACTAATCATGTAAGTATAAATTTGTCTGGTGAGAATTACTCACTTGTATAAGCTGGAGATGACAACCAAATGCACAAACAAGGAACTTCAAAGGCACGATAAAACGACAATGATTTGAGAGTGGGAGAGCTAAAGCTAATTGCCTTGCTAAATATCAAACAAACAAATACAAACATGAATTACAACCAAACTATTACAAAACAATGCTAGGAATAAACATGAAACACAAAGCTAACACTTTTGCACTTGCATTCAATGACTTATGCTTCAGCTATAGGCTGTAAAAGCACTATAATAGGGTGGATTTGGATCAGGTTTGGATCAGGTTGAGGTCCAATAGGGGTCGGCCATAACAATATAAAGGAGATAAAGGGTATGTGTGCATGAATTTACAAAACAAGGCAACACAAGTGAGTTTTGTTGCCATTTAAGGTCTCGGCCAAGCATGGATGGACAAGGTCGGATCTGGGAAGGTCAACTACAGGTGTTACAAAGGTCCAAGGCTTAGGTTGTGGCTGGTGGTAGTTGTGTTTGGGTCGGCCAAAGCATGATTGGAGTGCTAGAGACAAGGGGAGTTCGGCTGTGGAGTTTTAAAGTGGAGTTTTCTTCAAAATTTTGGTGGATAATCAACTTGGAAGGTCTTGGCCATGGAAAGTCAGTGGAAGGAGGGGGTGATGGATGGTGTAGGTGGTGAAGGAGGTGGCCAAAGTGCTGGAGTAAGGAGGGGCCGAACTTAAGAGATGAATGCATGTGCAAAAATCAACAAATCAAGTAGAAAATGTAAAAAGAAATGAAACTTTTACCAAAATTTTTGCTTCAGGAATGGCCGAGAGTTTTTTTCTAGGGTTAGAGATAAATTTTTCACGTGATAAGTAATTGGAAAGTCGTTGAAAGAAAGGTATAAGGCAGCACATTGAATTGATGCATTGATTGGTGAAAAGGTGGAGTGAATGTGAAGAGACAATGAACGCAAAAGGTCACAAACTATTCAAATTTTCTTATTTCTTTTTGCAATTTTAAATACATGAAAAATACTTATAAATAAAGATAAAAACACAAAAATAAAATGCATGCATAAAAATAAATAAATAAATTTTAATTAAATATAATCAAATGAAGAAAATAGTTGAAAATTGGAAACAAGGCTTAAAAATTTGAAAATAATTGCAATAAATTTTGGAAATTTTTTTATCATCACTTTAAAAATGTTTAAAAATAAAATATATACCTACATGTCATATAACACATATTATAATATGATTTAACAAATAAAAATATTATTTATATAATTTAAAATAGACAATTTTATTAAATAAATTAATTTACACCCAATATTGTAAAAAAACATAACTTTCACAATATAAATCGGATTTCAACGAAACAAAAAGCAGTATTCTTTAAATTAAATTTGTTTTCATAATAAAGGATAAAATTCAAAAATAAAAATATTTAAATTTTAAATTTAAAGTCAAAATTTGACCAGATTAACCAAGAATCCACTTTTTTTGGAAATATCCTATTTATTTAGGTTTGAAATTATAATTCACACGAAAATCAAAATATACTCTTAAAATAACAAAATTTATTCATTTTAATAAATATAATAATGTTTTTAAATCAGGAGTTTCAATTTAAATAATTAAAATAATCACAAAATACTGGGTTGTTACATAACTGTCCTTTGGGCAACAGCTAAATTATGCTAAACATTGCAAAAACGGCTTTGAAAAAAGTAGTCAGATCTTTAATATGAATTGTAAGAAAAATATTGTACCTTTGGGCATTAAGGATACTTTGTAAACAATTATATTTTGACTCAATTTACAGTCCAAAAACTCATGAAAATGACCGCCTCCCTTTGGGAATGTATAATCAATTTTAAAGGTAAAATTATGATGGTGAACGCACAAGTTTGCAATCAAACTAAATCATGGATTATCAAGTTAACGACTTAATAAACTTCAAGAGGTAATCAACTTAGTGTACCAATGTATAAATCAAGATCCTTAAAGTTAACAAGTTCTCAATAAAACATATACATGGGCAGCCATAACTATTATATTGATGTAATCATCATAATCTCGATATACAACTTTACAAGAATAATATGCATGTCAGAGATCATAGATGAATGAATGTAATCAATAAATTCTTTACAACAGAAAAAAAGGTCGATTGATTTCATTTCTTTAAAATATGAAAATTGGACATCCAATTTAGGGATTTTGAAATTCAAAATTGGGAACTGAAAACTAATCTAAAGGAATGTCTCTGATACCAAAATGTAGATAGAATTCATTAACTGCAAAATAAAACAAACTGACCTTTAGACATAGCTTTCGAGCTTCCAATCTAAGAAAATGAGAGAGAGCACTTGATTAACTGAAGAACTTCTGATCTTTGGCACAACCGGGTTTTGATGGAGAAAAGAAGGAGCTGTTATTGTGTGAGATCAGGGATCCTGTTATCTCTATTTGTACACCACTATCCATCATCGTGGGTATTATCCCAAACGGTAAAGCTTTTGATTCGTTCTTCTAAGAACAATCAATTTTGAAATTATAAGAAAGCTTCCGTCGAAGAGATACAGTTTATCCCTTTTTATATATAGTTTTAGCACATGGGTCATTATCTTCAAAGAATAAGACACGTGTCTAATATAACATTCATGTTGGTTACAAATGGTAATATCGAGAGTATGTAATGCAAGTAGCTTCAGTAAGAAAATTAAACGTGGTAACTCCCCTCATTCTGTAGAAAAGCAAGCAGATTGTGCATAAGCACAACAAAAGTTGGATACTCATATCTATCAACACATTCTAAAGTGTGCTTCCTCGGTTAACTTCAAGCAAGTGGACTTGATGCCTTAGATCAGGAAGCTAGAATGGCTTCTAGGGCCGACCCAACCAAAATTTGAACCTTGGGAAAATTATGACATGAAATTATGCCTTTAAAAATAATAGCAAGTACATATTGATTAAGATAAATGCACATATGTTTTGTAAACCGAGTGCTTTACGCCTTTACCAGACAAGCTAATACAACAACATATAATCAAAATATATGCTTCACTTTTTATAGTATAAATTTAGAAAAAAGGACCATTCCACTAAATTAGTCTCTAGGCACTCGCACTATCCTTTTATGCCCAAAGTTGGCCCTCATGGCTTCTCATCAACTACAACTTTTGTTTATAGGTGGTAAGAACATAGCCAATTGCCCATGCATGGGTGACAACTTGTGAAAAAAATGAAACATATACCTACATAGTCAATTATTGTATTACAAAAGGTTAACAACCCCCATGGGGTTCAACTGTTATTAGAACTGTCACATATTTAATTTGCTATTTGCCTATCCATGCATTTCATTTGGTTCTATTTACATGAAAATTAAGTTCTAATTGTACAAAATTCCACCTAATTTTCCATCATTTCCTACTTATTTCTATCAAATCCATTCCTTTGTCAATCGGTCCCGCCGTTCACACCATTACTTTACACTATAAGAAAATGTATAGTTTCAAATGGCTAGCGGCTGTCGAAAGCCGTCGAAAGCCGACGAAAAAGGCCATCGCAAGTAAACCCATCGTCGCACAGTTTTTCGATGGCTTCCAACAACCTCTGTCGTAACTTTTCCGACGGCTACCAACAGCGGGCCCGACAGCTGTCGAAGACACACGGACGTTCAAAAAGGAGCAAAGAAACTGCCACCTACCATTGAAAGCCGTCGAAATTTATCGACCTGACGTCCATCGCCAGCCTCGAAATTTTTCGACCTGGAGGCCGTCGCCAGCCTTCAGAAAAGTTTAAGATTTTTTCACATTTTTCTGCTGCGTTCTAGCCTACTATATACAATCCAGAAATATAATATATTCACTCACAAGCATATACCCAATTCAGATATTCAATATAATATCAAATCATACAAATATAATCAAATCGCATAAAGGAAAAAAAACCAAGCATAACTCGCATAAAATCAAACCAACACTTCGTTAATATAATGTACAGACTTGTCATTGTATAAAATATACACCGTGGAACACCAACTCTCCACCATCAACTCATAAATGTCAAAATTACCATTACCAAATGTACCATCAAATAATATACACAACATTTCAAAGCATCCAACTCCACCAACTCAGTGTATCATCAAAAATTACTAAACAATTACGCAAATAAAAAAACATGCCTATCACTCAATTCAATCACATATAGAACCTCCGAAACTAGCTGAAGATGGAAAGCGATCATCATACTACTGCATGTACTCGGCAATACACTGGTCCAACAGCTGTTCATCTCAATGGCCTACCGACGGTTCTGCTCCTCCAGTTGTGTCACCCTAGCTCTCAACTCTTCGATCTCTGCTAGATCGATCTGAGCTCTAGTTTGGCTAGCTCTTCTTTTTCTACCCTGTAATACTTATTTAATTTAGTAAAAATTCAATTAATATAATCTTACTGTCAAAGCCACAACATAATATGTTAATTGTTATATCTATAAACTTGTTGAAACTTATGCGATGTGAAATTCTTTAGAACTAAAAGATTACTAAATTGTTATATCTTAATGTATTATTCATTACCACTTGATTTTAAAAACCATAATGCCCGTTTTATGAAGGTGAATCCATGACTGACTCAAGAATGACATCCTCGTCATCCATAGTCAGCTGCTCTCGACCAGTTTCCTCCAGAAGTTTCCATCGTTGTTCCATAAAGCTTGCATGCATGACTAGATAAAAATGCATTTCAAATTAATAGCATGATATCTTAATACATTATACTTTAATAATTAAAACAATTACTAAAAACTAAAATATACTTACATGGTTCTTCCGTGATTTATCGTCCTGTCATGTATATGAAACAGTCTCGTCTGGATTTACATGCTTGATGGCATGAGTATAGGTAAATACATCCATGTACGATACTGACCCTGCGCTTCAGCTTCCTGAAATTGATTATTATGTGCTATTATTATATATTCAAAATTATACAGTGCAATAACTATTTACAATTGACATTTATTATATTTACCAATTCCTGACGATATTGTTGGAACGACTTCGACCCTCCTCGATGAGTGATAGGATTTTTGTTCCTATCTACAGAGTTTCTTTGTGACTCTACCTGCACATTTAAATAAACATTATATTATTTACTTACCAAATATTTTTGATATTTACATATCAATCAAATAATTCATAAAAGATTAGTACACTTACCTTCGCTTTGTTACTATCCTAATGCACCAGCCACCCTTCTCACACACTCACTTCCATCCAGTTCGTCTTTTCCCCTTTATGTTTCATAGCCGACGTAGAATCCCGCTAATTCTTCCACATCTTCTGCATCCAATAGTGTCGTACCAACTGCAGGTCATTTGATTGTACGTCGACTACGGCCCACATTTCATGATAAACAAGCGACAAATAATTAAACAATAAAATGTGAACAATAAATAAGCGACAAAAAAATTAAGGATGGAAAACAGAAGATTATAGTTATAATGAAATCCTGCCATATACACTCCATAATGTGGGAAGAGATATTATCCCACTTGGGGTAACAAACCGTCATCCTACTCTTGTATGAATCTCTCGAGACTGATAGAACTACAGTCGACGGTTGTAGGTCGAACCACCTATGTTAAATATGGTACAAATTATTATATCGTACATAAAGTATTTAAGATTCTGAAAATTTTTAATACTTACCCCTCCGCTCTAGGTACTAGATATATAGCGGGATGCTGTGGCGGCTGCGATGGATCACTGCCATCACTTCCTGATGAATGGGAAGAGCTCCTCCTTTTGGATGACATGATACATGTCACAAACACATCATTTTATAAGAGAATAATTGCATGATAATGAAATGTATTGTATAATAATGACATAATGTACATAAAGTGCAAAATGTACCTGATTCAGATTGGGTCTCTTATTCTGACGATAAGCAGAATACGTTGTATTTTTAACATAAATTGCTAAATAAATGACAGAAATGGTAATAATAGAAATGACATAAATGACGATAAGCAGATTCGGTTTCATAAATGACATAAATTACAGAACTTGCAAAATAAATCTCGTCAATTACATAAATTGCATAATACATCGGAATTCAACATAATATTTATATCAATACTCATTGTCTTCTGATTCAGATTCGGTCCTATATTCTACGTTATTTTCCTCCTACTCTCAAATGCTTCTACCGAAACATTTGATTCATCGTTTAGAGGTTCAAAATCAGTACGATCGTATGTTATTATTATTTTATTGCTTTTCTCAAGATCTGCTTGATAAACTTGTTCGTTTGGAATATTCTTCTCATCAAACGTAAATCTTGCATTTGTTTCAAAAACTGCCGACCAATCTGCTTTATCTCTTTTTAGAGATGGATAAGGGACGTAATAAACATGCAATGCTTGTTTGATTAGTACAAAAGGATCGTACTTGTGATAATGAATATTTTCTTTATTTCAATAAGATTATAATCCTTGTGCACATTAATTCTAGAACCTGGAACATTGCTGAACTAATTGCATATAAACAGAAAAACATCTTCCGTGGGTCATGAGAAATATGTCAATTGCAAAATTTAGGTTAAAACGCCATAAAAATCATTTACGTGATTTTATGGATCATCGCTACCTTTAAAAAATACACCTGTATTATTAGTTAATTTTTCAGCACCGTATTCTTTAGTGTTAAATTCATATCCATTGACGAAACATATTGGATATGTCTTGACTTTTTTTGGTCCCAACGCAAGATGTTTTAATCCTTTGTCGGCTACAAAATTTCTTGGCTCATAAATGTAATTTGAAAACCAATCAGAAAATTCTTTACTAAGAACTCCATGTGGATGTTCTCTTTCATAAATATTGCATGTATGAATAAAATATTACATTAAATTCTACACGCAAATGCATTATTAAAATAAATAAATCAAGAATTATTATTTCATAATACCTAACAAATGGTGTAATTTCAGCACAATTAAGAAGAATATAAGTGTGTGCTACATGAAGATCTCTATCATCTAACCATACATCCACACATTTTTCAGAAGGTCGACCATGTTGTCTAAAAATAGATAACATTGTTTGAGAGGACTCTTGTTCGTCGTCTTCATCATTAGGTGGAAAACTTTTAAATGACATGTTTACATGGTCACTGAAATAGTGAGAAAAAAAAGAACGAAGCATCTTCTTTGATGTAAGATTAATATATCGAACCTTCAACTCGTGCTTTTTGCCTCGCTTTTTTTTATAGATGATTTGAGTATCTATGGAAAATTAATTTACATTAACTTTAACTTCCGAACATAATTAAATTAATAGGTAACATATTTCATACCTCTTGAATGGGTACATCCATCCATATTCCACAAGATCTCGAAGTCGTACTTCAGATGAGAGATGAACAGGTAAACGTTCCATTTCACATCGTCTTAGTCTTCCCCTTGACATTCAAAATTGTGTTAAAAACATTATCAAATACATTTTTTTCGTTGTGCATCACATTAATATTATGACGATGCAGAAGATCTTTCCAATAAGGCAACTCCCAAAATATATTTTGTTTGCAGCAATTATGAATAGTTGATTTACCTGAATTGCACTCCAGTTTCATGTATCTTTGGATAGTCCTTTACAAGTTCATATATGTCTTCTCTTGACCATATCGTTGACGGTTGTCTGGTTTCTACACTATTAGGTAAAAAGTTTTCCTATCTTCCCTAAGGGGATGATTGAGATGGAGAAAACATCGATGGCAGTCAAACCATGAATTTCTTTTATCATTCGGTAAATAAAATGCCCATGTGTTTTTCATGTAATAAATACAAGCTAGATGACCAGATGTACTCCGTCCTGAAAGTATTGTATAGGCTGGAAAATCACTTATAATCCACAATAAAAAAGCAAACATACAAAAAAAATCTTTGAAACGTCGTATGTTTCTACTCTTTTGTTTCATAGCGTTTTTAACTCCTCAGTCAATGGTTGTAAATAAACATCAATTCCTTGTGTCGGACCATCGGGGCAAGGAACGAGAATAGTAAGAAACATATATTGCTGTTTTGTATACAACCACAGAGGTAAATTATAAGGTTTGATGATAATGGACCAAGATGAATACTTAGCACCATATTGAGAAAATGGTGAAAAACCATCCGTACATAATCCAAGTCTAATTTACGACTCTCCGCTGTAAAATTATGATAAGTTTTGTCGAAATGCTTTCATGTTTCTACATCGGCAAGATGTGTCAACATACCTTCTTTTTCTGTTCGCTCACTATGTCATCTCATATGAGGTGCAATTATAGAAAATGCGTATAATCATTGAAGCCTATGAGTGATGGGAAAATAATGCATACATTTGTATGGAACTTCCTTTCCCTTCTTTTTTTTGGTTTTGTACCTTTCCTCGTTACATATTCTACACTTTCTAAGAGTGATGTCCTCTTTCCAAAATAACATGCAACCATTTAGACATGTATCTATTTTTTGATAAGGTAAACCAAAAGCGATATAAGTTTTTTAACTTCAAAGTGATTTTCACACATTAAATTATCAGACGGTATATGACATTTTGCAGCTTGTACAGCAGTTGTAAATCCAGCTTCGGTGATATTGTATTTTGACTTCATCGCAATGTATTTTATGGTTACTAATAACTGAGTGCCGCTTTTCCAACCATCCCAAAGAGGTTTCTTAGAAACATCCAATAAATCGTAAAAAAGAATTTGTTTCAATATTTAGTTCTTCAACATTTAGATCGTCGCCAACTTCAATCATAGGGAACATTTATCGTATTGCATCTTCAACCATATATTTTATATGGTTCGTCATAACAATTTCATTACCAGCAATCTCTAGTTTAGACTCTACAAGAGTATGTGCTGCAACTTCTCTATAACGATCCCAAATATAATACTCTGGTACGAAACCATTTTTGCACAAATGAAATTTCACAATATCTGCTAACAAATACTTCAAATGTTTACACCTACTACACATACAACGAATTTCTATACTGTTTCCGTTATTACTTAAAGCGAATTCAACAAATACGTTTATATCATTATAAAAATCTTCCTATATTGAGTCTCTCAATCCCCTTCTTTGATACATCCATCTCCTCCAATCAACAAAATAACTGATCATTTTTCATATTTAAAAAATATGTCACAAATTCAAAAATAAATATTGATCGTTTTACGAATTGACATTTTATTTTTCAATATATTGATACATAATCTTATACGCGTCAATTTTACTCTACTTAAGAATACAATATTGAAATATTGGTTTATGGTTTTTTTTTGGTCAGTCATTCTACTTCTCATTACAAACATAGTAAACACTTACATTTCTACATTACTTCATTTCAAATGATTTAACAAAATATCGACAGCACTTCCCCTTTGTTCCTACATTGTACACAAATGCGTGTACACAGAAAATAAAAAATAAAAGTGACGGTGAAATTTTGTAAACCGTTGAAAACGAAATAATGTACGAAATGTAATTGTTTATTGTGTTTATAACTTTTTCCATACAGGGACAAATCCAGCAAGTATTTTACCAGATGAATATAAACGTCCATTTGATGACAAAAATGAATATTTATATAACGATCGTGTACAACACTTGTTGGATGGGACCAAAAATTCTCTAAAGGCCGTAATAAAAAAGCAGTTTATACAAAAATTGAAAATTTAATAGCCTGTCTTCTTATTTATTATATAATATATTATTGTTTGTAAACGGTTGAAAATTTACTAATTTTATATAATTTCAAAGAATTATTAATTTACCACATTATTCCGCGTATTTTCTCGAACAGGGTTGCTTCAATGTTGTTGCCATTTTCCAATGAAGTAACTTGTTTTCAAGTTCTATGGCTTTTAGTTTGAGTAGAGGAGGAAAATTCTAATTAACACAAGACAATGCTAGAAATAATACATATATAATGGTTTCACATATACACAAATTCACAAATTATATCTATTCCTTCCAATTTCACGCTAACAAATGAAATAGGTATATCATAGGATACTATAATCCATTATTAGGCTATTACAAATAATTGGAATCACAAAACGACGCTATTTATCAACTTATGGAAACATAGATTTAGGGCAAAAACTATATTTTTCGCGAAAATAAGAGATTATATCTAAGATTGAAAGCGATAGAGAGTAATTAAGCAGCCGTGGAGGATCCGAAAACTTGAATTTGAGGATTGGAAGCAAGAAATTAGGTTTTAGGGTAAACTTTTTTTTCGTGCACATAAATGAGGAAGAATGGCTCGACTGAGACATGTCTTTCACGAATTTGCGATGGCCGTCGACGGTTCGTCGGAACCTATCGAAAACCATCGCCGGCTGTTGTCGATTTTTCAGCCTTTTCTAGTTGTGTTATCTGTTCTCTTTGCAATTTGCTATATATTTTCAAAGTATTATATTGGCCATGACCTCATTTGTTAAACTTACTGGAGCTATTATTATTTTTCAATCCATTTACTCTTGTATTTTTGTTCTAATAAAAAAATTCAATTGAGTGAATTTCAAAATGACAACAGGAAATGTGGAGTTGTGATAATGATGATTTCGGGGTAGGTTATAGGTCAGTAGTATTTCTGTGGTCCCTTAACCAAAATTAAACTAGTATTTTGTTGAAATTATTGAGTACGTTTCATGCTTTATGTTGTTCAATAAAAAAAGTAGGTTTAGATAATTTAAGCCTAAGATTTGGGCATTGTTCTAAAGTGCATCGATACTGGTTGAGCTTATGCAAATATTGGTGAATTATTTTTTAATCCATCACCTAAGGTGTATTATATCTAAACAAAATAAAGACATATGCAGGATCTTAAAACTTTCGGTAATAACTAATAAAATATGAGACGAAATGAGTTGTGCTTAATTGTACAACATTTTACTCTAGCTACACTAGCGTTATGCTAAGAGTGAGAAATTAGGTGGTAGACTTTTGTTCTTATTTACAGTTCCTTATAACATACCTGATGCATCTTGATCATGTGTTCTGATAAGTATGTGTGTCTGTGTGTGTGTGTGTGTAGACACACAAATATATATATACATATGTATATATATACATATGTATATATACACATGTATATATATACACATATGTATACACACATGTATATGTATATACACATGTATATATATACACATGCATATATATAGACACATGTGTGTGTGTGTGTGTATAATAGTCCGCGGGTGGGACGCAGTGGAAAGTAGGCTTGGGTTCTGGTAAAAAGATCTAGGTTTATATACACATGTATATATATACACACATGTATACACACACACATGTGTGTGTGTATAATAGTCCGCGGGTGCGACGCAGTGGAAAGTAGGCTTGGGTTCTGGTAAAAAGATTCAGGTTCGATTCCTACCATGCGCTTTCCTATCCTATATAAGTTTATCCGGGGGTATGGGGTTTGGATCAGCAGATGGCTTTACTATACCCTCCTCAGAAGTTTACCGGCCCGTCGGGTTCTCCTGGGTTTTAAAAAAAAAACATGTATATATATAAGTTTGGGATGTACAAGTATTGGTATGGTCTTCAAGATCAGTATATTCTATCTTCGGTGATGAGAAGAAACTTAAATGGTTAAGATATATTAGCCCTTATCCTCAACGAATTCTTCGATTTTAATTAGGATCACATTCTGACACTATTTTCCACATGCAGACCTTTGTAGTTAGCTGGAATTTTGTTTTTCTAGGTAAGATAGATTGCTAAAACGATATTCAGCTATTAGACTAATATGTCTCAAATGAACATATTTTACAATTGAATAAAGATCCTATAGTTTTTAATTGAACATGATCGGTCTTGGTTATTGATTTCATTTACAGGCAAGAACAAAGCATATCACATTAGAAGACTGATTGACGTATTGACGTTACCTGTGTGTGTTTATTTATTTATTTTTTTAAGATATATAGCAAGGTCCAAAATTCCATGTTCCCTTTTTGTTTCGGCCATTGGTAATTTTAAAATTTTCGGTTCCATCTTGAAAATTTCGAAAGTTCCACTTTAGTTTCGGTTTTCTAATTTCGATACTTTTTTGCTTTAATTTGCTATACACGCTAATAAATATCCAATACTGTCATAAATTTAAAGTATATTTTTTACATTACATATAAAGTACACGCTTTAATTAAAATTCCTTGTGTAAGATTCTATATTGTTCATTTAAGATTTTATAATTTTGATCAATATTGAAAATTTTGAATTTTTTATTACGATTCGATGTAAATTAACAAAATATAACAACTTTTTTTTAGGATACTACTTGATTTCTTCTCCATTTATTTATTGACCCGATTAATTTTTTTTTAATTACCATATATTTATTGTGTTTTTTTAATTTTACAAGTGTTTCCTATATTTGATAAGCAAATTCGAAATTTAGATTGGAAACGGAATTTTAACCGGATTCCATTTCGGTTATGAGTGGAATCGGACCGGAATAACCGGAATTCCATCGGAACTGTGAACCACGATATAGAGCTCATGCACTAGAATATATATTTCTACTATGTGTCCTCATGTCTGCCCTTGCGAATGTTTGCATTCATGCCAATCTATGTCCAGATGGTCACTTTTTATCCGATTCTTTGTTGACCGTAGAAAATGCAATGCTGGACTTTCAGTAGTAAGACTTACATGTTATTCATTTCCTAAAAGTTGATATGCTTACGTATATGTTTCATTGTTTGATTTGATTTCTGATGCATATTCATTTGTTATGAAAAGTTGCAAAGTAATATTTAGTATACAAACTTTAGGTCCTAAATTAGTGTATTCATATTAAGTAACTTGTACAACCCCAGGCTGCTTACTAGTACTACCAGCATTAGATAAATTTCCATATTTTCCCTTTTTATTCTTTCTGTAAGCTTGTTTAGAAGGACAATGTTTTAGGCTATGCTATATTTGTTTCTCTTTATTCATTTTTGTATTCACATTGACACAATAGTGGATAGGTGAAATTAACTTCAAAAGAACAAGAAGAGAGTGAAAGCGTATTCCAATTTGTCATTCGGTCTAAAAAAAGCTTGATATCCTTCGGTTAATTTTTTTAAGTTTTTAATTCTCCCTAATTCCCATTCATTCCAATGGTTTACAAAAATAACAGTCAAATCACTTTTCAATTTGAATAAGCAGTGGGCAAAAATTTAAGGGATAGCCCAAACAAAGTGGAAATTTAATTTTTTTGTGAAAAGATATAGTGTAAGTATTATTAGAAGTCAAGTTTGAGCTCAAAGAATAAATGTAAAAGTGAGCACTGAACTAATCTTGGTGAATTTGTCTATCACCTCCAGAACACAAGGATGCTTTGCAACCTACGCTTATAGCTTAGTTTAAATAGTTGCATGAAATAAGGCAGTGTTGCCTAGTGTTAGAATTTGATGATGATTAATGTGGGTTATTTGATGATCACTAATTGAATTGATGTTCGAGTCCAGACAGAATGAAAACAAAATGATAATTTTATTAATTGATGCTTGAATATAGAATACAGATGTTAGTAGTATATTTATATAGATAAGGTATTATGCTAGTGGGCTGCCATATACGACCCAGACCCGCTCTCTCTAATAAACATATCAGAGTAACATAACATATAGCATTTCTTAACTCTCTCTCTCAAACCAACATTAGAGTTTCCACGGTGACTCTCTCTTCCTTGCGCTGCCTCAAAAGTCTGGTGAATTTTCTCAAATTTAGAGCTAAATTCACTCAGATCTGGGTGACTTCATCGATATACCAGGTCTCCTCATATAAATCTGAGTGATTTCTTTGACATGCGAAGCTCTTTCTGTATTGTTGTCTACCTCGATGTTAGTTTTGCTGACAGATCTGTTGATCTTTGTGTCAAAGTTCTTGACTTTTCTGAGGCTCTGAAGCTTCTTCTGATTCACTTGAATTGGTGAGAATTGCAACCACTTTTAATTCACTTCTGAATCTGGTGAAGTTTTGCTACGATAATGCTTTGGTAAGTGTATCGGCTCTCTGGTAAGCAGATGGTAAGTGATTTACATGTAAGTTACCCTTTTGTATTTGTTCTCTGACAAAATTGAGATCTATCTCAATATGCTTCGTTCTCGAATGTAGTATTGGGTTAGCTGACATATTCACCATGCTTTGATTGTCACATCATAATATTGGTTTAGCTTGTATTTTAATGTTTAATTCATGTAGTAAAGACTGTATCCACATAATTTCTATAGTTGCACTTGCGACGCTCCTGTATTCAGCCTCTGTGCTTGATCTGGAGATGACAGATTGCTTCTTTGAGCACCATGACACTGGATTATCTTCTATATATATACAGTACCCTATTGATCTTCAGTCATTTGGGTATGTTCCCCAATATGCATCAGTGTGTCCGGTTATATTCAGATGGTTGCTTTTCTTCATTAATAGTCCATAATTTGTTGGTCCCTTTATGTATCTCAGAATTCTCTTTACTGCTTTCCAGTTGTCATCTCTTGCTTCCTACATGAATTGACAAACTTTGTTAACACTAAAAGAGATGTGTGGCCTTGTAATTGTTAAATACTGTAAGGCACCAACAACACTTCTGTATTGTTTAGTGCTTATAATGTATTCTCTCCTATTTTTAGATAAATATTGATGGCTTATCATTGGGATAGGTTAAGGCTTGGCACTGTCCATTTTAGTTTGGCCATTAGCTCCAGACTGTATTTTCTCTGACCGAGAATAATTTCTGACTTTGATTTTCTCTTGACTTCTATGCCTAAAAAAATAGTTCAGTAATCCCAAGTCTTTGATAGAAAATTCCTTGTCTAGATATTGAGTAAGACATTTGATTTCATCCTTATCATTTCCTGTAATGACAAGGTCATTAACATATATTAGAATATAGACACTAGATTAATTGTTAATTTTAATGAACAGAGAGTTGTTTGATTTGGTAGTCTTGGTAGCCAAGATGAATCTGTGTGGCTTTCAGTTTATCAAATCAGACTCTTGGAGCCTGTTTAAGGCCATATATAGCCTTTTTTAGTTTGCACACATGATTCAAATTTTGCCTATACCCCTGTGGCTACTTCATATATATTTCTTCTTGTAATGTTTCATTCAAGAAGGCATTGTTGACATCATATTGTCTAATATTCCACTAATTGTATAGAGTAATACTTAATATAATTCTTATAGTAGTTGGTTTAACTACAGGAGAAAAAGTTTCATTAAACTCAAACCTATATTGATGTGTGTAGCCTTTTGCTACCAATCTTGCTTTGTGTCTAAACACTGTTCCATCAGTGTTCTTTTTTAGTCTGTATGTCCACCTGCACCCTATGATATTCTTATTATCTGGTGGATATACAAGATCACATGTACTGTTCTTTATTAAAGCATTATATTCTTCATCCATTGCTGCATTTCATCATTTGTCCCTTACAGCTTGCTCAAAGGTTTTTGGTTCCTCTAAATTTGATGCAGTAGTATATAGTTTTGGTCTAAAGATTCCACTTTTTGATCTTGTAATCATTGGATGACCTGTTCTAGCCTGTGGTGATATTTCTGTACTTGTTTGATCATTGTCATTTTTTGATTGTATTTGTGAGTTTGTTGGCTCTCTTTCATTAGCTGACTGTGTTGAATACTTTGAATGTATAGGAGCTTGACTGAGATAGCTAGGTGAGTTCAGTGATTCATGACCTGGTTGATCAGACATAGTGAGTTGTGGATCATAGACCTCATCAGTCCTTTCAATCACTTTAGGATGAAGGTCATCACTGTAAACATGTATACTAGGTATAGAACCTTTTGGATTATATATCTTTTGAGTTGTTTTAATACCTGTATTGCTAAAAGGAAAAAAATATTCATTGAACACAACATGTCTGCTAATTATAACTTTGCCACTATCATCAAGACATTTGTACCCTTTTTGATTTGATCAATATCCTATAAAAGTACATGGTTTTGCCCTAAAGCACAACTTATTGTTACTATATGGTCTTATGTAGAGAAAACACAAACATTCAAATATTTTTAGACTTTGATAGTCTGGTTTAACACCTAGTACTTTCTCTACTGGGCTGATTCCTTTATGAATTTTTGTGGGAAGTCCATTAATTAAATAAACAGCAGTATTAAAGGAATCAGGCCAAAATTTTAGTGGTAGTGATACTTGAACAAGTAGTGTTAGCCCAGTCTAAACAATGTGTCTGTGCTTTATCTCTATAGACCATTTTATTCAGATGTGTAGGGACAAGTAGTTCTTTAAATAATTCCTCTTTTAGCAAAGTAATTGCTAAGGGTTTTGTACTCAGTGTCACCATCAGACTGGATGACCTTAACTTGATTGCCAGTTTTCTTCTTAGCTAGTGATATAAAGTGTACTACTGCATTATAAGTTTCAGATTTAGCTTTTAGAAAATATATCCATGTATATCTAGAGTATGCATCAATGAAAGATATGTAATACTTGTAACCATAGTCTGAGTAAACTGGGGCAAGTCCCCATAAATCAGTTGCAACCAATTCTAAAGGTTTTGAATACTTGGTTAAAGAGTCATTAAAAGGTAATCTGTGACTTTTACCCATTTGACAAAATGTACACACATATGGTAAAGAAATATCATCAAATACAATTTTATTTTTCTCAAGTACTTGTTTCACAACATTTGCGTTTGGATGACCAAGTTTACAATGCCACAAATCAAACACACTTCTATTCTTTTCTGACATACCAATTTCACCTATATTACAACACTTCTGATTTCCCTCAAGTTTGCTACTATTTTCAAGATTGAATCTGTATAATCTCTCGACTGCTTCAGCCTACAAAAGATTTTCATCAGTCGGTATGTTTTTAACTAAGTAGTAATCTGGATAAAATTCAAAGTACATATTATTATCTTTTACAAACTGTGGCACACTCATGAGATTTTTCTTTATTTTTGGTACTCTTAATAAGTTATTCAAATATAATTGTCTTTTTTCATCAATATTGGCTTTGCCAGTGTAAGTAATATTAACTGACTCACCATTCCCCATGCATATGGATCGTTTACCTCTATACTCCTTATTGCCAAGATTTAAATTGTCAAAATTGTTTGTTATGTGATTGGTTGCTCCTGAGTATGGGAACCAGCTTTCATCATGTTTGTGTTCTGATCTTGCGATTGTGCTTTGATTGACCTCACCATTACTGTTAGTAAGATTGCTAGGATCTGACTGTGTTTGAGCTATGTTAGCACTAACCTTTCCATTCCCTTGGTTGTTTTGGTTCTGGTTTGGTACATAGTTAGCATTAAACCTGAAATAACATTTCACAGCAGTGTGACCAATTTTCTCGCAAATTTGGCACTTATGTCTGTTATTATTATTATTCCATCTGCCTCTGCATCTAGATCTGCTTGAACTGCCTCCCCTTTGATATGTTTGACCTTCCTTGCTTTGATTCTGTCCTATGTTCCTTGAGTTGAAAGCATAGTTGATTAATAGATCTGTATCTTGAGGTTTCTTATTATCTATTCTTGCATCATATGTAGGAAGTGTGGCATGAACATACTGTGTAGGTGGCAAACTTGGTTGAGATGACACAACTGCTTCATATTCTTCACCGAGTTCATTCAAGATGCTCGGTACTTACTCTGTTTTAGATACTTTATGTCCTGCTGCTTCTGAAATATTACAAATGTTATTAACTTGTGATAGATAATCCCTTATTGGTTCATTCCCTTTAGTAATGTTTTGCAGTTGTCTTTTATAGTGCATAAGCAGTAGACTGAGTGTTGAATATTCTTTCAACAGTAATCCATATATCATTTGCTGACTTGCAGCCTATAACTTATGACAGTAATCTTGTATTAATTGATGATAGAAGCCAAGAGCTTATTAGTCTACCTTGCTTGTAGAATATTGTGTACTCCTCATTGTTGATCATTTTGTTTTGTGAATTAGAGATAAATCTTGGGGGAATTGGAATTGAACCAAGAATGAAGCCTTTTAGCCCATATCCTTGCATTGTTGTTTCAACTTGTAACTTCTATAAGAGATAGTTGTATTCCTCAAGATGTACAGTAATCAGCTGGTTTTGAGGGCTAATAACAGTTTTAGTTTGTCTCTCTGTTGCATCAGTGAGAGTTTGCTGTTGTGGGTTGTTAGTGTTATTTGAAGTTGCTAAAACATTATCTCCTTCAGCCATGATTACAGAATTTTGAAATAGATGCTAAAATTTGATGGTTCAGAAGATTTACTAATTCATGATCACTCTAATTGAGGCAAGAACAGGTTAGTTGCAGCCAAGATTCAAGTGATGAATCTGTTCTGATGAATCTTGGCAGGGCAATTACTTTCCTTTTGCCTTTGACTGCTTTCTTGAATTAGTTTTCTGATTTTCTGAACTTTCTTGTTATAGATTTGCTTGACCCTTTGATGAAAAACTTACTACAATCAGAAATCTGACTGATTTCTTAGTATGGTACTTGTTTTTCACAAAATAGCAAATTCAATAACTAACCCAAATGATGAGATTTCACCTGATGGATTAAGAGCTTTCAAATGATGATAGTTTTCTGATGAAGCCCTGATTTAATCAACTTTGTATTTGAAGCTGCTGTCATTAGGCTTTAAAGATTGCTTGATTTTTTTTTTTTTGGTATTTAGATATCGCAATGCTTGAAAAGCTCTGATACCATGTTAGAATTTGGTGATGATTAATGTGGGTTATTTGATCACTAATTGAATTGATGTTCGAGTGCAGAGAGAATGAAAACAAAATGATGATTTTATTAATTGATGCTTGAATACAGAATACAAAAGTTAGTAGTATATTTATATACATAAGGTATTATGATGGTGAGCTGCCATATATGGTCCAGACCCGCTCTCTAATAAATATATAGTCTTAACTCCTAGTTTGTAGAACAAGAATAAATTAGTAATTCTTTTTTAAAGCTTTGTAATTTATATCGTTCTTTAGATAATGTATTTAAAGCTTTGTAATTCATATCGTCTTTTAAATACTGTATTCAAAGCTTTGTAATTCATATCGTTCTAATCAAGTTCAAAAACAACATAGTTCTTTTTTAGTCTTACGTTTAACCTCTCTCTACTAATTCTAACATGATATCGGAGCTCGATTAGATAAGAGAAGGGTATAGAGATCTAAAGAGTCGGAGAAAAAACTGCCAGAAAGATATTCTCCTCCAAAACTGTTAAAAAAAACCCCACCGTGAAATGATGAATCGAGGTTCTCAGAAATGGATGCTTTCGTCAAGGTCTTGAGAAGTAGCTGCCATGCTGATTTCATTACCTTCCTTAGTTACTGGTCGAAGCCTGAAGCTTTTGCGATGGTTGCCTGAAATTTGTAGGCGAAGCTAAAGCTCGTCAAATTCCCTTAGTGTTGTGGTCTGTTTTTCGTGTTTGTATGTTGTAGTTGTGACTGGATGTTAAAGCTAGAAAATGTGGTATCGTGGTTCCTCATTGCTCTGCCATTGAGTTCTTTGGTGTTGCTTGCAGTTGTTCTATGGATGGTTAGAGATCTTGCTGCTAGTGATGAAGTGAACTGAACAGGTATGAATGGCTTGACGAGATGAATTATGTGAGTCTAGAGTCCTTTGTTGGTTCGAACTTGCTTGCATGATGTTGTTTTGGAGACTTTGATTGTTGTTTGTGATGATCAACTAATATTGATTAGATGAGGTGGTCAGATAGTTGAAGAGAAGATGGATGTATTTACGGTGATGGCGATATGCTTTGGGATGCAGATGGCGCTAAAAGAAATAACTGAAGATGGAGGAGGATGCAGGATAGTCAGGTTGCGAGTCGGAGAAGTTTGTTTGATGTGGTAGAACTATTGAAGTTGTCGCATGATTGGTGAACAGCGAAGGGAAGATTGTGGTATAGGGTCGTGATTTGTGATTCAGCAATGAAATTGGGCGAAATCTTTTTTGGGTTAGTTTTGCAGTGTGGTCTGAATTGAGTTTGGTAGTGGTCGGAGTATTGTTGTATTGGAGAGTTTGGTTACAGATGTGGATGCGGGTCGATGAAGGTGAAAGTTGATTCGGGGACTGATGCAAGTGGATTAGTGTGATTGAACAAGGGGAAGAATGGTTGCAAGGATATTTGATAATGCAGTTGTGGTTGTCTTGGTTGAAGAGGACGAGTCGGACTGAAGACGTGCAGCAGGAGGATGAAGTATGTGCTGATACTATAAGTGTAGAAATCCATAAACAAGGGAAACATTGATTTGTTAATTGCAGCCAGCAGTATGAAGTATGCATGAAGACGTGCTTAGTAATTGAGACAATGACTTCAAGTGAGAAAGGAGAGGAGAAAGTGATCGAAATAGTGGCAGAGGAGTTAGGCTTTGTTCTGGTTGTGGAAGGTCTAGTGGAGGAAGTGGTTGTTGATGAATTTTTTGTAGTCAGAGCAAGCGTAAAAGTTGGCAAGGAGATTTGTCGTTTTTTGGCTGACTGGATGTAGAATGTGACAGTATTGTAAAGAACGTTGGTAGCTGACGTTGGTAGTGAAGAAGACGATGTCATTATGTGGTTGGAAAATGTGAAGAGTGCTCAGAAACTGTTTGATGATATTTTTATAAGAAGATAGGCAAGCCTACAAGTGAAGTTGGCAGAACTGCGTGTGAAGCGGTTTCCATTTCATGTCAACCAATAAGCAAAGGAAGAAGAGCCTCGGCTATAGCTTGTTAGGGGATAACAGATACAACAGTATTAGGTGAAGACTCATTGATAGTGATCCATGAGTTTTGCAGAGGAAATCAATAGAGTTTGTTGATGGTTCGTGAGTGACGCGCTAATCAACAAAAAACGGTTGAGCATGTCCAACCAAAAGAAGAACAAAGCAGTGTTTGTAATGGAAAGCATTGAAGTTTGATTTTGGATTTTTGTAAACTAAAAGTTAGGCACATTTTAAGGGAGGGTATTAGAAGTTAAGTTCGAGTTTGAAGAGTAAATGTTAAAAGCGAGCACTGAACTAGTCTTGGCGAATTAGTCTACCACCTCTAGAAAATGTGGATACTTTGCAGCATAAGTAGTAGCTTATAGCCTAGTCTAAATAGTTGCATGAAACAATCCATTATTGCCTAGTTTGTAGAACAAGAATAAATTAGTACAATACACGGGAACATACGATTTTCGACGGTTGAAATCCGTCGGCGGCTGTCGGTGGCTGTCAGAAACCGTCGCAAAAAGCCGTCGCAGTTTTTTCCGTCGCTGCACAGTTTTTCCAACGGCTTCCAACAGCCTCTGACGTAAACTTCTGACGGCTGCCGATAGAAAACTTGACATTTCTAAACGACCGTCGAAGACACATGGCCGATCAAGAGGAAGCAACAAAACGGTCACTAGCCGTCGGATGTCATTGGAAAATGTTGACCTGTAAGTCGTCGCAGCCATCGAAAACCGTCGGAATACCTAAAGCACTTTTTCAGATTTCTGCTGCATGCTAGTCTCACATACACAATTCAAAAATATAATATAGTCACGCACAAGCACATATCGAATTCAGATATTCAACATAATCTCAAATTATACAAATATACTGAAATCATATAAAGAAAATTAAACCAATCATAACTCATATAATATCTAACCAACCAACCAACACTTCGTTAACATAATACACATACATGTCATCATACAATATACACACCGTGAAACACCAACAAATCTCACACCATCAACAACTCAAATGTCATCATCAACAACTCACCACCATCAACTCACAAATGTCAAACTGATCATCACCAAATGCACCATCAAATAATATACAAAACATCTCAAAGTATCAAATCGCACCATCTCAATGTGTCATCAAACAATAATAAACAATGTCGCATAACAAAAAAAAATACCTATTACTTCTTTCAATCACCTACAGAACCTCCGTAACCAGTTGAAGATGGAAAACGACCACCATACTGCTGCATGTACTCAACAATACGTTGGTCCAGCAATTGTGTCAACTCAATGGCCAACCGACGATTCTGTTTCTCCAACCGCGCCATCCTAGCTCTCAATTCCTCGATCACTGTTAGATTGACCTAAGCTTTGATTTGGCTGGCTCTCCTCTGTCTACCCTGCAATACTCATTTAATTTAGTAAAAATTCAATTACAATAATCTTACTATCTAAGCTACATCATAATATTTTAATTGTTATATCTATAAACTTATTATCGAAACTAAAGCGATATGAAGTTCTTTAGAACTGAAAGATTACTAAATTGTTATATCTAAATATATTATTCATTATCGCCAGATTTTCAAAACCATAATGCCTGTTCCGTGAAGGTGGGTCCATGGCTAGCTCAAAAATGACATGCGTAGTCAGCTGCTCTCGACCTGTTTCCTCAAGGAGTTGCTGCCTTTATTTCATAAACCGTGCCTGCATGAACAAATAAAAATACATTTGAAATTAATTTCATAATATCTTAATTCATTATACTTTAACAATTAAAACAATTTCTGACTCTCAAATCCATATTCGTTATTAACTCTTTTAGTCTTCTTTAGTAAGTTCTTTACAGTTTTTTGACTTTTTAGCTCCTTTTTCCTGAATAGATTGTTGTCATTTTCCAACGCAGTCAATTTCTCTTTGAGACTCATACATTTATCTTTATACAAGTCAAGATGTTTAAAAGCAATAGACGTGGATGATTCTAACTCCGACTGAAGTAAAATATATCTCTGTTTTTCAGTAAGTAACTTGTTTTCCAGTTATATGGCTTTTAATTTGAGTAGCGATGGAGAATTTTGATTTCCATCTTCGCTATTCATGGAATTAGCATCCATGGCTTCAAATGTATGCTTTGACTGATGTTTAATTAAAAATTTAATAATTGGATTGGAGGTAGTTGAAAAGTTTTCAGTGCATTCAGAAAACAAATCAACTTTTCATATAGATGTCTTTATATTGAAAAATATGACAGAGAAACTCCAGTGTCATCAGTGCAAGCTTGGTATGTGCGTTGATATGCTTTTAATATAAGCGACCAAAACTTACTTAACAAATAAGAATAAATCAGTTGGCAATTAACTTTCAAGAACCAATGTTGTAGAATAGTAGTGTAGTGGTAGATTGACTTGTGCGGTGATAGTACAAGGAAAGCTGAAGATTTCAAATCCTGCCATATACCTTTCCTCGTTACTTAATCTACACTTCCTAAGAGTGATGTCCTCTTTCCAAAACAACATGCTCCATTTAAATATGTATCTATTTTTTGATATGGTAAACTAATATCTAGTAATAAATACTTCAAATGGTTACATCTACTATACGGACATCGAATTTATATATCGTTTCTGCTATTACTTAAAGCAAATTCAACAAATAAGTTTACGAATTAACATTTTATTTTTCAATTTATTGATACGTAACCTTATATGCGTCAATTTAACCCAACTTAAGAATATAATATTAAATGTTAGTTTATGGATTTCTATTTTGATGGTCAGCCATCCTACTTCCCACAACAAACAAGGTAAACAATTACAATTCGTAAATTATTTTCTTTTAAACAATTCAACAAAATTTCAGCAGCACTTCCTCTTTGTTTCTTATATTGTGCATAAATGCATGTACACAAAAAAATGGTGGCCAAATTTTGTGAACTGTTTAAAACGAAATAATATACAAAATGTAATTGTTTATCGTGTTTATAACTTGTCCAATACAAGGACAAATCCGACAAGTATTGTACCAGATGATAATAAATGTCTGTTATATGACAAAAACGAATATCTACATAACGATTATGTACAACATTTGTCGGACATGGCTAAAAACTCTCTAAGGGACGTAATAGAAAAGTAGTCTATACGAAAGTTTGAAGTTTTATAGTTTGACTTCTTATTTATTATATAACATATTTTTGTTTGTAAACGGTTGAAAATTTACTAATTTTATATATTTCAAAAAATTATTGATTTACCACATCTTACGAATTTCATCGAACAAGGTTAATTCAACGTATTATAGTAGATATGCAAATTATTTTTTTACAACGTTTTCGATAGATAACAATATATTTAATTATTAGTATGCGTGTGTGTGTATATATAATGATTAACACATATATACACATATATGAACACATAAACACCCCATTAACACAAGTCAATGCTAAAAATAACACATATATGATGGTTTACACATGTACACAAATTCACGAATTATACCTTTTTTCACAATTTAAAGCTAACAAATGAAATAGACATTCCATGAGATAGTATAAACCATTGTTATGTCATTAGAAACAATTAGAATCACTAATTAGACATAATTTATCAAATTAGACAAATCTAGATTTAGGTTAAAAACTAGGTTTTCGTAAAAATTGGAGATTATACATGAGATTCGAAGCAATAGAGAGTGATTAAGAAGCCATGCAAGATCCAAAAGTTTGAATATGAGGTTTGGAAGCTTGAAAACTAGTTTTAGGAATTTTAGAATTTTTTTTCGTTCAGCTCGAATGAGGAAGAAAGGTCTTGGCCGAGACCTTTATAACGCGAATTTCCGACGGTCCGTCGAAAGCCGTCGGAAACCGTGTGCAATGGTCGTCGGTATTTCAAGCTATTCACGTAATGGTAGTTTAGTCTATTTAAAGCTTTGTAATTTTTATTTTTCTAATCAAGTTAATTTACAATGTAGTTCTTTTTCAGTTTTAGGTTTAATATCTCTCCCTACTAATTCTAACAAGAGTATGAAACTTTGAACAAAAATTGAGCCACGTAGATTGGAGATGAAATAGGCCAACTGAAAGTATCAGCATTAGCACGTTATCATGATTGTTAAATTGAAATGTATATATTTAAGCATAGATAAAGATGATACAAAAATTCTGAAAAATCTAGGGTTTTCTTCTGCTATGAGAGATAACAATCTCTCTATCAAATCCAAATATAATCCCCCTCTCTCTTGTCCTTCTCCTCAAGATAGGTCACCTGAAACCCTTTTCAGAAAGCCGAATAATGTCATCATCGATAATGAGGGCTTCCAATTGGTTCAAACAAGATCGCAAAGGAGAAATCAGCCCAGAATTGGTCAGACTCGGTCTCAGATCAGTAGTAATCAGAGAAGGAAAGAGGATCAGAAGATCAGTTCTTTTAGGGATAGGACCTAGCAGACGCAAATTGAAAAACCACCAACAAAGTTCTCTCTAAATAGAGAACTAGGGCAGAAATCTTAGGCTGATATTGTCTCAGAGCAATCTAATGAACCAAAGGATGAAGATTGCAGTCTTAAAACCATTTCCCCTATCCAAATCAATAACAAGAAATATGGTGTAGTAAAAGAGGCAGTTTGTAAAAGAGCTATGGAGTGTTGGAATAATTCCGTCTTGGTATATGTTGTTAGCAGTAAACCATATTTCGTGTTTTCAAAGAAAATATTAAAAGAGTTTGGAAACCAAAAGGTGAGTTTGAAATCTTTTCTAGAGAAAATGGTTTCTTTCTGATTAAATTCTATGATTCACAAGACTGCAACTCCATAATTCAGAATGGTCCATATTTCTATAACGGAAAACTCATCATTATGAGAAGGTGGATAGAATCGTTGAAGATGGACAGAGATCTTCTGTCAACTATGCCGTTATGGATTAGATTACCCAGCGTAAACCTCAAACTATGGGATAGAGAGACGTTTAGCATCATGGCAAGTATTATCGGAAAACCCATTAAAATGGACGCAGCAACCACCATGAAGTCGAGATTGAATTATGATCGAATTCTTGTGGAAGTTTCTGTAATGGATGAACTTCCAGATGAAATTTGTTTAAATCTTTATAATGGGGAAAACATTATACAAAAGGTTGAGTATGAATGGGTTCCACCAAAGTGTAGCGTCTGTAAATGCTTCGGCCACACTAAGGAGCAGTACAACCAGAAGCAGTTGTGGATTCCCAAAAAGAATGATAAAAATTTAGTAAGTATTCAAGAAAATAGATCTGAAACAATTCAAGAAATTAATGTCAGTGAAGGTACAATATCTCAGTTAAAATCTCAAGAAGATGTAGATCGAATCTATCAAGATGATATCATTTTCGATCAAGAAAGCAATTCTAAAGAGCTCACTGATCAAAACAATCAGATCATGGCGATGGAAGTTCATCTGCAAAGCGAAAAAACTTCAAATGATCAAGACCGACAAACATAAAGGAGGGTAAATATAAACAGGTCTTTAACTCTGAAACCCCCCATATTTCAGAGTCATGTTTAAGTACAGGCCAGAATAATACAAGATTAGTCAACAAAATTCATTAGAATTCTAATCTGAATCAAGAATCAAAGGCTGAAAAGGGATCTTCATCTACACTTGCTGCAGATGTTGAGATAAATGGTTGCTCAACATTGCCTCGCAAGGGTGATCAACCTCCTGAGCAGGCTGCAATGTCTGATTGTAATGAATCAGAATTGCCTCGCACAGTTTCTTTTGATTTATCTTTAATCAAGATTCCAGAATCTGCACAAATGAAAGAAGATAAATCTGAGGAAAAAGGCAGTGTTAAAGACTTTGACATATCAGAATTACATATTAGTAAAAAAAAAAATCATCTGGTAAGTTAAAGGGAAGTAAAGAGAAAAAAGCTTTCAAACAAAAATATATATCAATTAACCCAGAGTGGGATCAAATGTCCACCAGATTGAAGGCCAAAGGTACTGATAATAAAAGGAGAGGTAAAAGTACTATGGTGCAGGTAGAATTTAAATCTCTTATTTTAATATCATATATATGTCTATTTTTTGCATGGAATGTTAGGGGGATGAATACCCCTGTTAAACAATCTGATATCCTACATATGATTAATATATATAAACCTACTATTATTGCCCTTATTGAGAATAAATTGAATGATGAAAACTTTGATAGATTCTCTATTAAAATGTCCAGTAATTGGAAAGCTATTTATAATAATGATTGTGGCTGTAAAGGTAGAATTATTATTATCTGGGACTCTAATGTCTGGAATAATACAAACATAAATAAAGACAGTCAATTTATAGATTGTAATTTCAGAAATATTGGTGGTTTTTATTTACAAGTTACTGCTGTATATGGTAGTAACTTTGAAATTGAAAGAAATGTTTTGTGGCAAAAATTGAAATCTCTAAATTACATATATAATTTCCCCTGGATTGTATTAGGGGACTTTAATACTGTTTTCATGTTAATGAAAAGTTTGGTGGGATTAAGATCCCTCAGAATAAGCTTGATAAAGTCAATAAATTTCTTTTAGAATCTGGTCTTATTGAGCCAAATATTAGTGGTAGTAAATATACTTGAAAATATGGTTTAGCTAAAAATATTCACTGCAAATTAGATAGAATTTTGTATAATAAAGACTTCTTAAATAAATTTCCTGATAGTACCTGTTCTACTTTGGAACAGAACTTAAGTGATCACACTCCTCTTCTGGTTAACCTTGTAGTTAATAGTGTTGCTAATACTAAAGCCCACCCATTTAGATTCAAAAACAGTTGGGTTCTGGAAGAAGATTACAAAATTTTAATGGAAAATTATCATAGTTTATCCTGTAACGGATCCAAACAATTTCAGTTTTGTATGTTTTTGAAATTCACTAAGAATAATCTTAAAAACTGGAATAAAAATAAATATTTTAATAAAAGTAGGATTGCTGAATTGAGAAATGAAGGTAAAATGTTACAAATGAATGCTGATAATAAGCCTGGTGATTTGAATGAAATTAATAAAATTTTTCTAAACCAAAGAGAGCTGTCTAATGAGATGTATAAAGAATCTGTAGATGTTAGACAAAAAGCTAAGACTGATTGGCTTACTTTAAGGGATGATTGTACCAAGTTTTTTTATGCAAAGATGAGTAATGGAAAACACATTAATAACATTGGTTGCATATTTGATAGAGAGGGCAATTTAGCTAATTCATATGAGAAAGTTTCTGCTGAAGCTGTTAAGTTTTATAAGGAGCTTTATTTTTCTGCATCTATTGAAAGGGAGTTTCCATATATAACTTGTAAAAATATCTTAAATAATAATGCTGCAGAAATCTTACTGGCTCCTGTGGATATTGATGAAATAAAATTTAATGTTTTTAATGCTGGGGACAACAAAAGTCCTGACCCTGATGGTTTCAATGCTAAATTTTTAAAAAATAATTGGGAGTTTATAAAACAACAAGTGACTGATGTGGTCAATGAATTTATGAACAATGGTAAAATTCTCAAAAGTATTAATCATACATTCATTACCCTTATTCCAAAAAATAAAAACCCCATTGATATAGGTGATTACAGACCCATTTCATGTTGTAATTTTATTTACAAAATTATTGCTAGTGTGCTTAGTAATAGAATTAAAGTGTTTTTTCCTTTTCTTATTGCTGAAAACCAGAGTGCTTTTGTTCCTGGTAGGCTTATATATGAAAACTCCCTTTTAGCTCATGAAATGGTCAGAAAATTTAATACAAAACAGGGTGATAATGTGTGTATTAAGATTGATCTGCAAAAAGCATATGATAAGGTTAACAGGCACTTTATTCGTCACATTATGATATGTATGGGTTTTCCTATAAAATTTTGTGATTTGATATTTGAGTGTATTAACACCCCTACATTTTCTATTCTTATTCAAGGTAAGGCTGAAGGGTTTATAAAGTCTAATTGGGGGCTAAGACAGGGAGATCCCTTGTCTCCTTATCTTTTTGCTATAGTGATGGAATATTTTTCTATCCTTATTGAAATAGAAAGTATTAAAGGTAAAATTCATCCTATAAATAGAATTCAGCCATGTGTAAATCACCTGATCTATGCTGATGATCTTATGGTTTTTATTAAAGCTAATAAAGATAATGCAGAATCTATTAAATACATTTTTGATAAATTAAAAATTCATGTTGGGCTTCAGCTTAATGTTAATAAGTGTAAAGCCTATTTCAGTAAAGCCTGTAAGTTCAAAAATGAATTTTTAAACATTTTACAAATAGAAGAGGGTTTTCTTCCTATCAAATATTTAGGTTTGCCTCTTTCTACTAATATGATTAAGAATTCAGATTGCTCAATTCTTATTGATAAAATTCAGGAGAGAATGGAAACATGGTCTTGCAAATTACTCTCCATGGCTGGTAGACTAGAGCTTATTAAGACAGTGGTTTATGCTATTATCCTATACTGGTTACAAACATTTCAAATCCCTGCTGCAACAATTAAAATATTGGAAAACAGATGTGCAGATTTTCTGTGGAAAGGCAAATACCACAAAATTAGTTGGATTAATGTGTGTAGACGAAAAAATGAGGGGGGTTTTGGTATTAGAAATTTTAAAGATTTAAGTACTACTTGCCATTTAAAATTATTTTGGAGATTCATTAGTTCAGATTCTTTGTGGGCTAGATGGATGAGATCCAAGTACTTGAAACAGGAAAATTTATGGACTACTGTTCATAAAAATAATCAATCAAATACTTGGAAACATATTTTAGATTGTAGGAAAATTGGTAAATCTCTTATTGATAGAAAATTTAAAGATGAAAAAGACACTAGTTTGTGGTTTGATCCTTGGTTCAATAATGAAACATTTATAAATAGGGTTGGGTGGAACAATCTTGTTTTATGTGGTAACCCTAATGATAAAGTTTCTGATATTATAGTTAATAATCAGTGGCACCAACAGATTCATCTCATTACTAACCCCATAAAAATGATATTTGCAATATTCAGTTTGATAAATATACAAAGAATGATTACTGGGAGTGGAGAGCTAACAACAGAGGGAAGTTTTCTTTTAAAGAAACTTGAAATTTTATCAGAATTAAATATCCTACTGAAGTGTGGTATCAGTGCATCTGGAATAGAATGAATTATCCCAAGATGACATTCTACTTATTTTGCTATAAAAAACAGATTGCCAACCTGGGACGGGATTAATAAATGGGGTAGCAATTTAAATTCACTTTGTTCCTTATGCAAATTATGCAATGAAAATGCTAATCATATATTTTTTGAATGCAGCTACTCCTTTTTTATATGGAATCAAATCAGAATTACTTTAAGCATTGATGACAACAGACATATGGATATTATGAATATTATCAAAATTATCAACAGCAAATTCAGGGTTAATTCTGAAGAATCGGAGTATGCTTACATTCTTCTTACTATGGCCATGTTTAACTTATGGAAAGAAAGAAATCTGCGTGTGCATAATAAGGGCAGCAGAAGCAAAGAGCAAGTTTGGCTTACTATTAGTACAGATAGCAAGATTATGTTGCAAAAATCTAAAAAATTTCAGAAAAGTCAAACCAGATATACTTCCCTTGCTGAAGACTGGAAGGCCGAAGCTGGTAGCAAGCACTTGGAAGCTTTTCTTATAAATCCAAGAAATTTTCAGACAAACAATTATTATCTGAGAATGGAGGGTAGTGTCAACCACCACGAATTAAATGAAATTAATGAGGATAATAGTTCTTTCAAAGCCGCGAGCTAAAGCAATGAACCACATCAAGCTACTACCATGAAATCATCAGATCCAGGTCTCGTTGACGCTAGATCTAACAATTTTAAGGTCATCAAAGATTATAATGTGAGAACCAGTGCATCTTTGGACGATAATAGCAAGGCGCAGCAAGCTTCGTCAGATCATGGTCGCGCTGACCATAGATCTAACTTTTTTCAGCATCTCAACAACAATCACAAAGCCCACCGAAGAATTAATTGTGGCAGAGGGATGAGAAGTAGCTTTAATGAGGCTCTTTCGTACTGGGAAAGAGTTGAGAGCAGCGGGAAGAAGAGCGACAGAGAATAGATTATTTGAGCTGCCATTGTTTTATCTTTTCGGTTTCTCTGGTTGTTTGAGAAATGAGTTGCCGAGAGTGTCGACGCTAGGGTTTGTGTAGTGATGTTTGGTTCGTGTTTATTTCTACCCGTGTTGTGTTGTTTCTGGGCCTGGCCCTTTTAACTTCATTAAAAAAAAAGCATTGATAAAGATTATCATGACTTAAACATACCTTCTACTTGGACGGTGACAAGGCGATTGAGATATTTATCTCTATTAGACTACGTATTGAAGGGTAAATTGCTATTGTAAACCTACATGCCACATGGGGAACGAGAGATTGTGATATACAGATTTGTAATCAGGGGTTTAATTTTATAACTCGGTTTTTTATCTTTCGTTAGGCTAAAAGCAAGAAATTACTTGTTTTTTCAACTGATGTTTATCCAGCGGTACGAGCTCAAGTTAAGGTGCTCATAATTCATAATTGTCTTTCATAAGAGCATTGAGCTTCGTAAGCAAGAATACATGTAATAATGTAAAGCTATAGATGGATCTTTGACATATAATGTTATGGAGCATATCCGTAGTACACGATGCTTCGTGGAGAAATAGTTAATTTATTGATACCGGGGACGTTCTCGTATTGATCTAAGTATATGTTTGACACAGTGACATTCAAACAAAACAAGTTGGATAAAACATGCAAATCACTTGGACTAGTGGGACAAAACTCACAAACCTTTGAATCAGGTGAACAATATTTTTTTTTTATTGAATCACATTTACTATTATTGGTAGTTTTGTTTTATAAACCAAATTAATATTTTGTTTCAGCGGATCTTTCTTTTTATTTTATTATAAAAAAGTGATACTCAACTTGAGAAATACACTCAAGTGACATCTTGAGAATAAAATGTTCTAATATTCGAGTGGCGTCACTTAGATCATAAAATAGATGATCGGCCTAAATTATAAGGCTAGTAACAAAATAAAGTAGTAGTAATTGTGTTAACACAGTAATAAGGACAGTACGTTAACAAATAAAGTAATAGCTATTACGTTAACAGAACTGATAAGGGCTGCAAAGGTGCAGAATTGGACGCGCACAGGTTGATGCTGCTCTGTGTGAGCGAATGCGCCAGAAAATGAAATAATACTAAGTTAGGTTACAGAAATGTATAAACACGAGATATTATATGCAGCAATATAGGAGATAGTAATTATTGTATTCTGGGCTTTGAAATACTGGCCCATAACTCTCAAAACAACTCTATGTAACAGAATGTGCACAACTGTATTTTTATCATCAATTGATAATAAAACTGCTTTTACATCTTCTCTATATTTCTGTTTTAGTATTAAAGCCATTAAATCTGTCAAGCGACGGTAATAGGATCCAGTTCAT
This sequence comes from Allium cepa, assembly GCA_030765085.1. Classification (NCBI taxonomy): domain Eukaryota; kingdom Viridiplantae; phylum Streptophyta; class Magnoliopsida; order Asparagales; family Amaryllidaceae; genus Allium; species Allium cepa. The sequence goes on from CM060943.1 coordinate 441,166,098, forward strand.
TACCAGATTCTCATTAGTTGCATCATTATCGAACCGTCCAAAAGAAGGTGTCAGATCAAGATCATTATTCACTGTCCTTGGTTGCTCTCAGTTTCTTGCATTCTCATCCTGAGAGTTGCTTACCTGTTCTGAATCCTTATTAAGGTGCCACGCCAAGATCCGAGAACCAAGATAGTTGGCTGCACCACAGAGTATCACCAATCAGAAATCCGAACAAAGCACTTCATCATATTCCACCATGGCAGGAGATGATGACACAACATCATCTGCAACAAGTGGAGCTAAAAACCAGGAAGGGTGAAGATCAAGAAATCAAGATACATCGGCTATTGAAATAAATCCCTGTGACATCATCAAACCAAAAAATAATTTGGTAACGATTGCACTTGATGAAAACAATTACATATTATGGAAATATCAAGTTGAAACCAGCATTAGAGGATATGGGTTGAAAGATTTTCTGTATGGTACTGCTACAGTACCTGCAAGAATGGTGACTGATAGCTCAGGAGAAAGAACAATCAACAAAGAATTCATCAACTATCAGAGACAGGACAGCTTACTGGCTGCTTGGTTGCTTTCATCCATCAGTTCAAGTCTGCTATCACAAATTGTAGGATGTAAAACATCATTTGAGATATGGTCTGCAATACAACAAATTTTTAATACACAGTCAGCAGCAAGAATCCTATATTACAAGAGACAACTGCAGAATCTCAAGAAAGAGAATATGTCAATGAGGGAATATCCAACAAAGGTGAAATCATACTATGACATGCTTGACATTGCAGCACATAAAGTACCTGAAACTGAGCAGATATTAAGCATTCTGAATGGTCTGGATATTGAATATGAGTCAGCAGTAGCAATTATCTCATCACAAAAAAATCTACCAAATATGTAGTATGTTCATTCAATATTATTATCACATGAAGGAAGAATCGAACAGAGGAAGGAAAGCAACACAGAACTATCACTCAATTATGCATCAAATTCCAAAAACAGAAATCAAGGAAAAAAAACAAGAAAATCAGAATATCAAACAAGACAACTACAATCAAAGAAGTAACGCTGCATAGAGAGATAGAGGGAGAAATGGAAGATGGAATAACAACAGAACAAAATGTCAAATTTGTGAAAAACCAGGGCATACAGCCAGGTAGTGCTATTTTTGACTCAATATTGAGTATTACCCAAATCAACAAAATCAAGCAAATCAGATAAATTACAACTCCAGTGCTAATGTAACACATATAGATCAAAGGCAATGTAGTCAATCAGAGAACACAAGAGCTCAAGTCTTAAACATAGAAAGACTTACAAGGTCCGAGGAGATGGCAGAAGAAGACTGGTACCCAGATTCAGGTGGCACCAACCACCTCACAAGCAACCTACAGAATCTTAATCTAGGCAATAAAGAATATACATGTATACATTCTATTCATAAGGGGAATGGTGAAGCTTTAAAAATCACACATGTTGGAACCAGTAGTGTTCAAGGTAAAAGACTTCTTTATCTCAATAATTTACCGAGAGTCCCACAGATTAAGAAGAATCTATTGAGTGTATCTCAATTTACTAATGATAACAATGTGTATTTTGAGTTTCACCCTACGTTTTGCTTAGTTAAGGATCTACTAAATCAAGATATATTATTACAGGGTAAATTGGATAGAGGATTATACAAGTTCAATCTTGGAAATACAAGAAAGAGCAATATTAGAAATATGCGGTGTAATAGTATTGAATCTCATATTACAAATGATCAAGAAACTTTTACTTTGTGGCATTATAAGCTAGGACGTCCCTATGTAAACGCTGTAAAACAAGTTCTTATGAATAATAATATCCCCTTTGATGTATCTCTACCATATGTATGCACCAATTGTCAATTAGGCAAAAGCCATAAATTGCCTTTTACAGATTCAACAACAGTCATTAACAAACCACTACAGTTAGTAGCAATAAACTTATGGGGACCAGCACCAATAAGCTCAAACTATGGCTTCAGGTAATACATATCATTTTTTGACTCTTTTTCTAGATATAATGGATATATTTTCTAAAATCCAAATCAGATGCACAAAGGATGTAATACAGTTCATAACTCAAGCAGAAAAACAATTATGCCATGAGGTCAAATTATACAATCTGATGGTGGCAGTGAATATAAACCATTGAAGGAATATTTCCAGAAAAAAGGTATCATTCATCGAACAACTTGCCATACACATCTGAGCAAAATGGAATAGTAGAAAGGAAGCACAGACATATAGTAAAAACAGGATTAACCTTACTGGCACAGGCCTCATTGCCTATGAAATTCTGGCCAGAAGCCTTTAACACTGCTATGTATTTAATTAATAGACTCCCTACCAAAGTTCTCAAGCATCTGAATCCTATAGAAGTGCTATTTGGGGTTAAACCAGACTATAAAAGTCTGAAGACAATTGGCTGTATATGCTTCCCATGTTTCAGACCATATAATAGTCACAAATTAAATCTTAGATCTATCCCATGCACTTTCTTAGGATATGAAAGTAGTCAGAAAGGATACAGATGCTTAAGCAATGATGATAGGATCTATGTCTCAAGACATGTTGTATTTAATGAGAAATTTTTTCCATTTGCAGAGAAAAATGTTAAGACAACCAAGAAGGTGCATACTAAAGACAACTTCTCAATACTTTCCATACCTATGATACCAGAATGGGATCAGAATAGTGGAAGTGTGCAGAGGAACCAAAAGACACAACACACACTACCCAATAGTGACACTGGATCAGGTCATGACTCTCACAAGTCCTCCAGCTCCTTCAACAACACCAGACAGATCAATGAAGTCAATCCAAATCAAGAAGAAACTCCCTTGTCCATATCTCAGCAATCTGAAGATAGTAATGATAGTCATGACACACCACCTGCAAGATCAGAATATCGTATGATTATAAGATCAAAAAGTGGTATATTCAAACCTAAAGTATACAGTGCTCAACTGAACTCAACAGAGCCAAGAGACTACAATGAAACTACTACCAATAGCAACTGAAAACAAGCTATGGATAATGAATACAGTGCTCTTATCAGAAACAAAACTTGAAGTTTAGTATCAATGCCCAAAGACAAAAACATAGTTGGTTGCAAGTGGACTTACAAAATTAAAAGAAATCCAGATGGAAGTATCTAAAAATATAAAGCAAGACTGGTGGCTAAAGGGTACAATCAACGATATGGTTTTGATTTCAATGAGACCTTTTCCCCAGTTGTTAAACCCACTACTATAAGAATTATACTGACTGTAGCACTCTGCAGAAAATGGAAGATCAGACAGCTTGATGTAAATAATGTTTTTCTTAATGGAGATCTAAAAGAGGAAGTGTTTATGGAACAACCAGAAGGATACAAGAAGGGTGTTAATAACAATTTAGTATGCAAACTACATAAAGCCATATATGGGTTGAAGCAAGCACCACGTGTATGGAATGAAAAGATCAAGTCCACACTGATGAATCTAGGATTCATACCAACCAAATTAGATAATTCATTGTACATGCAATGCAAACAAGAAAAGATCACATACATTTTAATATACGTGGATGGCATTATTATTACTGGAAATGACAATCAAGCCATGGATCAAACTATCAGACATCTCGATCAAGCATTCTCTATAAAAGATCTGGATAATCTGCATCACTTCCTAGGAATTTAAGTCATACAGACATCTAAGTCAGAAATGATCTTATGTCCGATAAGATATATACTGGAGCTATTAAAAAGGGCAAATATGGATCAGGCTAAACCATTACCTACTCCAATGACAAACAATCTCAAATTATCAAAAGATTCAGGAGAAACAATCACAAATGAAAAACAATACAGATGCATTGTAGGATCACTTCAATACATTACAATAAGATGACCATATCTGAGCTATAGTGTAAATAAGGTGCGTCAATTCATGCATAGACCACTCAGTGACCACTGGAAGGCCGTAAAACGTATATTACGTTACCTGAAAGGAACAATGGATCACGGTTTACATCTTAACGATGCAAAGGATTTAAACTTACAAGCTTACTGTGATGCAGACTGGGCTATAGATCCAGATGACAGAAGATCAAATTCTGTTTTCTGCATATTTCTAGGCAGCAACCCGATCTCATGGTGTTCAAAGAAGCAAGTCGCTACTTTACGCTCCAGTACTGAAGCGGAATATAGATCTATCGCCAGTACTGCAGCGGAGATAACTTGAATCGAGTCACTACTCAAAGAAATCAAAATCAATCTCACAAACACACCAATAATCTGGTGTGATAATTTGAGCTCGGTTTGTCTTTCTGCAAATTCAGTGCTACACTCACGGACAAAGCACTTCGAGATAGATCTGTACTTTGTTCGCGAGAAGGTAATGGAGGGAAGACTGAAAGTTAATCATGTTCCAGCCAAGGTTCAAGATTCCAGCCGAAACTTCGGAATTCCGGCCATGCCGTTCCGGTTCCGACCATCACCGAAACGGAATATGACTAAGAACCCGTTTCAGCCATGAAAGGTGAAAAAATGCGCTCGTATGAAGGAAGTAAACTGATGATCTGAAGGAAAACGAGAAAGCAAAATGGAAAATAAGAGCTGACGCAAGATACTGTGAAAAAATGAGGAGCGGGAGCAAGCAATCGAAAAATCGTAAGAAACTAGGTGAAATTTCTTCTCGCCTTAGATTCAAAGTCGACGAATGTATATTATTGGTGTCGCGTATTCTACTTTCTTCGTTTGAAGCCCTAACCCTAGTTTTCCTCTTCATTCCTGCTGCTGCTGCTGAGTGTTAAAAGATGTAACGGGTTACCAAGGGGAAGGCCTGAGTACTTATAATTCATCACTTGAATTCTTAATGAAATAATGAAATAGCTGGATAGCATACTTGGACCTGTTAAGATGTCCAATACAAAAGTATTTTCTCGGGTCGGTTATTATTTATATGAGCTGTACATAATTTAGTATTATATATGTTTTGTATATTTTTTTGTTGTAGCTTGTATTATGTTTGTAATGGTACTTTATATTAGTATTAACAAATTTACTTAGTGAATAGTACCAGAATTTCAAAACCGGAATTACAGCGGAATCTTCGAAATTTCCGAAACGGAACCGAAATTTTAAATTTTTCCATGGACCGAAACGGAAACGGAAAACGGAATTTTGAACCTTGGTTCCAGCTCAATTTCAGCGAGCCGATATCCTCACAAAAGCTCTTTCAGCAAAAAATTCACTCAATTAAAGAGAGAACTCAAAATCAAAGAAGGCGGCGCAGAGATAAAGGAGCAAGATAAAACCCTAGATGGAATTGAATGGGGGGGTTAGGTTACAGAAATGTATAAGCACAAGATATTATATGGAGCAATATAGCAGATAGTGATTATTGTATTCTGGGCTTTGAAATACTGGCCCATAACTCTCAAAACAACTCTATATAATAGAGTGTGTACAACTGTATCATCATCATCAATTAATAATAAAACTGCTTTTACATCTTCTCTGTGTTTCTGATTGTGTGCAGTCATACTACTTGCAGTTCAGCCCATGTGCTGGCTGAAGCTGAACTGTGCTGCCTTAAAAATGTACTGACTGAGTTCAGATAAGCAGTTCAGGTACAAGAAACGATGCACTGACTGTAACAAAGGCTGAATTCTGCATGGATCTTGCTGCAGTGCTGAAGTCAAAGGGTGACTGGTGTTAGTAAAGCTAACTGCATTTATGCTCAATGCGGGGTGGGAAGCATCCATTAATGTATATAACTATATAAGTCATGAATACAATGTTTTTTTAGATGCTACCAATCGCATTACGTGTCTAATACATAAACGCGTCAGTCAATAAAAAGCAATATGGAACCAATGTATTGTTGGTTAATTCTAGAAATCATTTACATGCTAGCCTCATTGCATGCCCATAAACATGGATTAGAACACGAAGTCGGTTAAACGCCTTAAGCATGCGAAGGCTTTTATTGAAGATAAAATAAGTTCCAATGCTGCTGTTAGAGGAGCCAAGGCAGAACATGTACAACTTGTTTATATTTCCTAACAAAAGATTGAATTTGATAACAGAATGTAGAGCTGTGATGATGATGAATATGGAACAGGTGTAATGATTGAATTTATCCTCATCTGTGCAGATATAATAATTATACGGGGAGACTCTAAAATTTGTGAAGTACACACCAGGAATGCATAATCAAAATGGTTTACATATTTTTCTAAGTTTTAAGGGTAGAAAAAATGAAATATAAAACACAAACAAAACGATTAACAATTGACTTAGCGGCGACTATATACATTAGTCCAAATTATGATTGATTAGTAGATCTTGTAGTGCGTGAATCATCCAAAATTGAAGTTAATTCTAATTCAAATTGCATAGTTATTTAGTCATAAACTCAACGTATACAAAATCATTATGCATGTTGATGTATGCAATGTCCATTTATCATGATATATTGTTAAGGCACTCTTGGTTCCAGTTCGTAAACTAAGTTAACTGAGCTTTTTTAAAATTAACAAGTTTATAACAATGATGATAAAATTAATAAAATAAGTTTGATAAAAATTAACTAAATTATTAATAATAATAACAATAACAATAATAGCAGCAACAACGACAATAATAATAAATTAACAAATTTATAATAATAAAATAATAATAATTAATTAAGTTTATAATAATAGTTATTATTAAAAAAACTAACTAAGTTTATAAAAGTGAATATTAGACCCATATCCTTAAAATCAAACTTAATTTAAACGGCACCCCTGTGCAAATTGCATATGTAAAGCGAATCCCTATAATTATTTTATTGTACTGAATTTATTTCGTATTTTTTTTTGTTTCATTGCTTAATTTTTTTTTTCATAAATTGTAAATGCTATCGGATAAAAACACAAAATAAGTGCAGAATGCATGTCTGCACTTGTTGAGAAAGATTGCAGACATGTAAGCAAATATTCACTTAATAATTGTACGCATATCTACAAATATTCACTTAATAAGCCAGTACTTGCAGACATAAAAAAACTACAGAAATGTGTGCATGTATTCAATAAAATTGCACATATGTCTACAATTTTTCATTGAAAGTGGACGGTTTTGTTTTGTTTTCGTTTTCCATCAATTTTTTTTGCTTTTTGTGCAATAAATATGATGTTGAATATAATTTGAAATAAAATTTGAAATTTTGAAATATACATCCAATAATTGGATAAAAGTATGCAATTACTAGCTATAATTGTTTGTATATCAGCAATATTTTGAATAGTTGCATACAATCTGCAATTTTTTCTCCAGCTTACTGTTTTTGCTTTTTTTTTCGTTTTCTATCCACTTATATTTTTATTTATGAAGATAAATATAAACTGAAATAGGCTTTGAAAATTAATTAGAAGCTTTTTCAATTGTTTTATGATGATTTTCGAAAAAAGAAGGACCTAATTTATATACTTTTTTTGGGCAAGGATGTTTTGTGTATTTTAAAACTTAACAGGGAGTTTAGCTAAACTGCTACTTTATAAAAATTAAATAAGTTAACAAAGATTTATAAAAAATAACTAAGTATGATAAAAAATAAGTATGTTTATTAAAATTGACGGAGTGTTATAAAAGTTTGATTAAGTTAACAAAGTTTATAAAAAACTAACAAATTTGCATTAATAATAATAATTAAGTTTGATGAAAAATAACCAAGTTTATAATAATAATAATAATAATAAATTAACCAAGTTTATAAAAATTAGACAAGTAGTAACAACAACAACAACAATAAATAGTTAAGTTTATAAAACAAATTAAACAGTTTAACAAAGTTTTATAAAGACTAATTAAGTTAACTTAATGTTTTAAAAATTAACAATTTTATAATAGTAAAATAATAATAATAATAATAAAGTTTGAATAATAGTATTTAAGTTCATAATAATTATTATTATTAAAACAACTAATTATTTTATATAAATTAACTAAGTGTGATAAAAAATAAATAAGTTTATTAAAATTGACTAAGTATTATAAAAATTTAACTAAGTTTTTAATAAATTAATAAATTTGCAGGAATAATGACGATGACGATGATAATTAAGTTTGATAAAAATAAACTAAGTTTATAACAACAACAAAAATAATAATAAATTAACTAAGTCCATAAAAATTAAACAAGTAGTAATAATAATAAGTAATTAAGTTTATAAAAATTAAGCAATTTAACTAAGTTTTATAAAGATTAATTAAGTTAACTTAATTTTTTTAACATTAACAAGTTTATAACAATAAAATAATAATAATTGTTAATTAAATTTGATAAAATTGACCAAGGTTATAATAATAATAATTGTTAAAAAAAACTAACTAAGTTTACAAAAATAACTAAGTTTGATAATAAACAAATAAGTTCATAAAAATTGAATAAGTATTATAAAAAATTAACTAAGTTTTTTAAAAATTAACAAATTTGCAGTATAAAAATAACAGTTAAGTTTGACAAAGATTAACTAAGTTTATAATAATAATAAATCAAATTAGTTTATAAAAATTAAACAAGTAGTAGTAATAATAATAATACTAAGTAATTAAGTTTATAAAGATTAAACAATTAGACTAAGTTTTATAAACATTAATTAAGTTAACTTAATTTTTTAAGAATTAACTAGTTTATAATAAAATATTAATTAATTTTTGGTAAAATTAACTAAGTTTATAATAATAAATATTTTTAGAAAAAACTAACTAAGTAAATAAAAATTAAAAAAGTGAACTAAGACTTATAAAAATTAACTAAGTTTGATAAAAAAAAATAAGTTTATAAAAATTAACCGAATGTTATAAAATTTTACCTAAGTTAACTAAGTTATTTAAAAATTATCAAAGCAATAATAATAATTATTAACTTCGGTAAAAGTAACTTAGTTTATAATAATAATAATATGAATAAATTAACTAAGTTTATAAAAACTAAACAAGTTAACTAATTTTTATCAAAAATATATTTTATAAAAAATAAATAAGTTAGTAAAACTTTTCTAAATAACAAATTCTATAAAAATCAACTAAATATTATTAAAATATAATTAAGTTTTATATAAGTCAATAGGTTTATAATAATAATTTAACAAATTTGATAAAAATTTAAAATTATCCAAGTTTTATAAAAATTAACTAAGTTTTATAAAAAGTAACTAAGTATTATAAAATTTAACGTAGTTAACTAAGTTTATAATAATAATAGTAATTATATTAGAAATAAATTAATTATGTTTATAAAAATTGAACAAGTTAACTAAAATTCATAAAAATTAACTAAGAACTTAAAAATTAAACTAAGTTAATGAAGTTTTTTAAAGTTTAACAAGTTTAATAATAATAATAAACTAAGTTTGATAAAACTTAGTTAAGTTTACAACAACAACAACAACAATTACAATAATAAATTAACTAAGTTTATAAAAATTAAATAAAACTAAGTTTTATAAAACTTAGCTAAGTATTATGTCAAAGGTTTATCAAGTTGTGGTATTGAAATTTGGAGTTTGTGCATGCACAAAATTAGTTGTAGTACTTCTCTAAGTTTGTAGAGTTTTGAACTATTTTATGCATTCACACAATTGTAAAGTCGTAGTACTGCTATTGTATAATCTGAATTAGTTCTCATTGTTAACTGTTGAATCTATCAATGAGTACTTAAGCTTTTTGTAGAAAAGATCTATTACAACAAGGAATTGTGGGTAATCAAGCAATTGATGTTGAATTTGATCGTCATATGTATTATAGCATTTTGTTGGTACTAGATATGTAATCTTATTATGAATGGTTATGGATTTTTCGTGACTTTCGTCAATTTGTTGAAAAACTTTTGTATTGAAATGGTTACAAATATTGTATTTGATTATGTGATTAATGTGTTTTTTAATTGTTTAAATATGATGATTATCGTAGTAAAAACTAAACAAGCCACAAACAGGGAATGGTAGCATGTAAAACTTGAAGCAACAAAATCAATAATTTTTAGCAGCGCTTATTAAACACTCAAAAAATGTATGGAAACATAAAAGAAATAATATAAAAAATAAATTATAGCAAACACAAACGCTACGAAAAATATATAGTGGTAAAGCACGCTACGAAGCATATATGGTAGCGGTTTGAAAACGCTAGAAAAAACAAAGAAGTAATGATATAATAAGCGCCACTAAAAATTATTATCTTTGGAGTAGTTGATAAGCGCTACAAAATAATACTTTTCATAGTGTTTGTGAATGCTATAATATGTAATGTTTTGGAGCGTTTATGATAATACTGTAGAAAGTTTTGGTCTTTTAGCAGCATGCCGTATAGCATCATTTATTGAAAGGCTACAAAAAAATTTGGTCGCATTTTTAGATGTTATAGAATCCCCTTTTTGGCGTAGTGTTTGAGATAGTTTCCCTCACATCAAGCTTTATATCTAACCCACGTTTTTTCTTTGTCTATTTATGCAATGACAACTCTCGGTCACTTAATTGAGTAGTTTGGAAGTCAGGTGCTTGTGAGCATACGCTGTCAGAGTGGTGCAGTTGAAGCTTTGGAGGTGAAGATGATAATTGGATATTTATATACTTGATAGTATTATAGTACATGACATATGTCATTCATATATGAGACTTATTGTATCAGATGTTTTATTCTGATTTTCTGTATTAATATTAATTTATTAATTATTTCCGCCAGTGTAGTCTTTTATATGTTGTTCATCCTATTCTGTTCATGTATATTCGGTATATTATATGTTATTATTCCGATGTGAAATTCCGACATTGTGCTTGGATACGCTGTTTTGATTTTTTTCATCTTTCTTTCTTTTCTTGACAAGCCGTCTTTTTTGGAATTCAAAAAAAATTTGTTTATGGATTTTTCCATTTCATGAAGGGCGGGTTGTTACAACCACTACCTACTATCCACCCCTAAAAGAATTTTACAACTTAAAAATTTTTCGTTTCAGAAAAATCAACAAGCTATATGTGCTCTATTATTTCAGAAAATATTTGACCCTATTGACAAGTACTATGTATGATCGTTATATAGATATTTGATTTCTAAATAAAATGAAAATCAATATTCATCTATATGATATTTGTAGGATTTGTTCCAGTATAGAACAAGTTGTAAACGCAATGATATTCATTGATATTCATCTTTGTTCCCCATGTACGCTCTTTTGCGTATGATACGGGGGAAAGGGTGAAGTGCTGATGAATCTTTTTTAATTACTCGATTTGAAATGATTTACGAGTCGTAAACATCATTATGTTTGTAATTGAAAGTGGGATGCCATTCATTTAAAATGTATTATTATAACAGATATGTCTAGTCGATACCGACACAACCGTCGCGGCTCATTATCTGGTGTGACTCATCATCAGGGCATGGTGGCTCCTACTCATAACACCGTGATGGAGACGACGCACATTTGAGGTCACCATTCATTCAAAGCGTCGATGTTCCTAATGCTCCTGTGGATGGTACTGATCCATCCACTTGTGTGTCTTAGACGGACTTTTCCACATCCGTGTCTCGACTTAATGTCTTCCCTAGAGAGCGAGGATGATGGTGAGTAAGTACATACACTCACATACATATACATGTACATGTACACATACATATACACTCACACACACATTGGTTACATGCATATGCACATATACACACGTACACATACATGTACATATACACTAATACACACATACACACATGTATACAATAATTTACTAATTAAATAACCACACATTCATATATGTGTACATATATGATTTCAATAGCGGCATCGCATTTGATTCCATTCGTGATTGCTTGCTTGCACGGATCAACGATTTCTGACCTAAATTTGGTGACATTCTCGATGAAGTAAAGAAGGACATGTTCGAAGAATTTATGTTAAAATAAATTTATTACATAACACATTATATAAATATGTGTATCATTTTTTGCATAATATAATCGGTTTTCATTTGTAAAGGAAATTCTCTTGGAAAGAGGGTGTTAACGAAGAGCTAGTGCATAGGGCTTGGTCAGTTGTAGTGTCCAAAAGAATACCATGAGTGGATGTATGGTATGCGTAGGAACGACAAGAAGCATCCAACATTTTCCCATGAGATATATGAGCAGTTCTTGTGGTATTGGGATATATAAGAATTCAAAAAAATATCGAAACAGAATTCAAAAGGCAGGAACAAAAATCCTAGATTACATACAGGTGGCTTCAGATCATATGTAGATCATCATAATGATCTGGTACTTATTTATTTATTTATTAAATTTATTTAAAATTTTAAATAAATTAAAATAGGCTTATATGATTGTATACATAATTCAAACTTCAGTACGAAGAGCAGTCTAGTGAACCTTCACCTTTGCCGGACTCATAGGATTGAGTCATCAGATGGGCCACCGCCAATAACAGCTAGATGATGCTTCCACCGAATTGGCGGTATGTATACCAGTATATATACATAATATTTACATACATATATATACATGTATAAATTCTAACGAATACGTAAAATGCAAAATAGGAAAAATACCGTGCTAGTATTGAGGAGCTTCAGAGTCAAGGTGTGGAGATAACAAGAGAAGTAGACAAAGGTGTATTCCATGCACTCACTGGAGTTGCCGCAAAAAGGGCGTACCATAAGCCCAACTACAACAATATTCTTAGAGTATGTAATAGCTTAAACATTCATTATATCCATAATATGATAATACATATATATATATATATATATATATATATGTATGTATGTATGTATGTATGTATGTATGTATACATTACCATATACATATGCGTATATTATGTTATATGTATGTATACATTGGTTTTAAATACAAAGGACCACACATATATTGTATGTACCCTAAAAATCATCATTTTAAAAATAAATTGAGTTTGAGTTAAAATATACAAGTTAAGTCACTCAATAAATTAAATAAATATATACTTAGCTTAAATTACAGATTATATTTCAATTAATTAAAAAAGAAATGTATATTTTTAAATCATATAATAAATTAAACAAATATATAAGCTAAATCAATCAATAAATTAAACTAGTATATATATAATTGAGTTAAATTATAAATTTTGTTTCAATAAATTAAACAAGAGTATGTTCGTATAAGTTAAATCACTTAATAAATTATATATTTATATATATAACTAGGTTAAATTATGCAAGAATATGATTCAATATATTATACACGTTTATTCGAGTTAAATTATCTTTTTTCTAAATCATCCAAAAATATTAAGAAAAACATATATTAAATTACTCAACATTAAACAAATTTTTATATAATTAAGTTAAATTATAAATTTTGTTCCAATAAATTAAACAAGAGATACTTTTTTCAAATCACACAACAAATTAAACAAATATATAGTTAAATCACCCAATAAACTAAACAAATATATGATTAACACAAATTCAAAAAATTTGTTTCAATAAATGCACTGGTTGAAATAAAAAATTGCTCATTATTAATAAACAAATTTAGTTAAAATTTAGAGATCATCATTAGATAGATTTGTTAAAGTTAGCAATGCTGTAGAAGAAGAAAACCGATGGTTGATGTCACATGTTGGCAAGCTAAAAAAGAAGCTCAAATTGCTTACATATTCATTTTTGCAATGTTTTTTGGCTGACGACATTTCTGGTGATGGTCATGGAGATAGTGACGGTGGGCTTGATTCGGAGGAGTAGGGAGTATTTATATTGTTATCTTTTAGATGTTTGGTTTGTATATATTATGATGGTACTGCTTAGACATTTGGTTTGTTCTTTGTTTGATATTTCTTTTGTATCATGATGATATTATTTGGACATTATGATATTGATATTATCTATTATATTATTTTGTTGTCTAATATGTATTTTATTGTGAAGGTAATAAGATGATATTGTGAGGATATTTGGTTGGTGTTGGTGAGATGAAATTATATTGTGTATATTTGAATGTGTGATTGAGGTTAGAAACGCAACAAAAATGCTGCAAATTTTTTTCGGCTGTGGCATCGGCAAGTCATCGATAGGGCATTGAAAAACCTTAAATTGACAATTTAACGAGCTGTCTATAGGGCGTCGTTGACAATTTCAACAGTAGTCGGATAGGAGTTGCAAAGTTATCAAAAGACAGCGTCGGGAGGTCCTCGAAATATGCCATCGATTAGGCGTCGGAAAAAGTCATCTGTTAGGCGCCATTAAATACCCTACGCAAGACATCTACAAGGCATCAAAAGATATTTTCCGACCATAAATTTACCGATTCTTTGGAAGATGTCGGCTAGGCATTGAATCGGTATTTTGTGAGTAGCATTTCCCCTTCCATTACATCCCAAATCACTTCCAAAATCCACTTGTACACATTAGTGAGTGAATCCCCAGCCCTCTTTTTTGATTCAGTTACAATTCATTTCAAATAAATGTTATACCTTTTGAATTAGGAAAGGAAAATTGTAGAAAAATTCATAGTGGTTGCTTCCTAAACAGTTAATTTCCACCTAGCTCAACCTTTTTTATTTATAGGGTAGGATGATGAATAGAGGAAATTTAAATGTACACATGTAAAATTAGTAACATATCAATATTTATTTAAATGTACCTTTTACATGCAAAATTAATTTCTAATGTTTAGGGAATCAATCTCCATGAATATTACCTATATGTCAATCGGTGCGTAAATAATTTCTAATCTACGCAATTAGTTTCCCACAATACATGATATTAGCATATAACCAATTGTGTGTATATATATATGGAACAAATTTGGCACAAAGACCAAAGACCCAATGAAATGTCAAATATGAAAATTAGAAAAGAAAAGAGACTAAAAGCGAGAAAAGAACACACAATTTTTATATTGGTTCGACAAATACTCTAGCCTTCTTCTATTTACTCGACTTGTTTTAGTTATCCTTTGTTTTTACAAAGCCGTTCCTAAAACTCGGTTGCTTACAACTCGAAAAGGATCCAATAATGTGTAATTCGAAAGTGTAATTCACAACCCCTCGAAATTAGGAGTTCAAAAAGAAGGAGAAATTAAAGTCCTTTTCCAAGTGATCTCCACTCCTATATATAGACGAAAAACCTCAAGATAGTCTTTGAAAATAGCTCCACGTTCTCCACGTCATGCATACGTCGTTTCACAAAAATCTCTTGGCTAAACACCGACCCTTGTTTTATAAAATGATGATTACCCATGGCCTCCACGTCGATGACGTTCCAAGGAATACAAATAGATGACATACAATTTTTGTAGTGGTTCAAAAAATACTTTGGCCT
The DNA here is from genome assembly GCA_030765085.1 of Allium cepa. Taxonomy (NCBI): domain Eukaryota; kingdom Viridiplantae; phylum Streptophyta; class Magnoliopsida; order Asparagales; family Amaryllidaceae; genus Allium; species Allium cepa. The sequence goes on from CM060943.1 coordinate 441,181,448, forward strand.
TCGTCGACTTACTCGATTTCTATGATTATCCTTTGTTTTAACAAAGCCGTTCCTAAAACTAGGTTGCTTATAACTCGTTAAGGATCCAAGAATGTAAGTCAAAAGTGTAATTGTAGCATCCCTTATCTAGTGGCCTGAAGTTAAGCGCTACATATGCTTTAGTCGTCCATTGTATTAACTTTCGGTGATCAAATAGGTAATGTTGATGGTGTCCACAATATCAGAAGCAATTGAATATAAAATAAAATCATCACAGATTAAAACATTTTTTTGATTACATTTCAAAACAACTTTTCATATCCAAGTTACATAATCCCAAATGTTTCCTAGGTTTAGATCAAATATAATTATTATATAATTACGCCAAGAGCTACATATGAAAATGTCCCATTGGTTGACCAGAGTACTAAATAGTCATAACAGACTCAATACAGCACAATGGAAATAAAACCAAACAACTCCTTAATATAGCTAGCATCTGCCTCCGGCTCATCTTCGAAAGCTTTATTCATCCACCTACTAAAGCCTGAAAAATCTCAACCCTTGGCCTACTCAAATAAATTTTGAGTACTCGAGAGTTTAAAGGAAAAAACATAAACTTTGGGTCAGACATAAAGCCTGGTATGAATAATACTATACATCTCGATTATTTGATATTAAGTGAGACCACACTGCTTAGCGGACGAGTGTCTCCTCAATAATATCCTTTTAAAACATATCTTTTGCAAATCTTAATCTAAACCAAAACTAGTTTAAACAATAGTATCAATATCATAAAAGCATATAAATCAAGTAACAAATGGACTATCTATTCGAATACTGCAGTTTTATTTGGCTAACTACTAACCTTTGGTTGACTCGGGCCTACTAGACAAAATAAACCAATAATCTAACTTCTGTTAGATGCTCCTCTACTAGAAAGTCTGTCCTTAACTTACTTCTCCAAGGGTCAATTGATTCTAATGGTTCTACGGACTCATCGTTAACCTATCCTCTCCCTGTATATTCCATTTTGTATTCAACATCATTTTAGTCTTACCTATGACAAAGCCCTACGCACTAGAATTTTGGACTAAATTAGCTAGGGGCTAATAGCTAATGTATAGGGCACGACCTCATACTAGTCCCATCTGGTATTTTAATATCTGAGACATTTTACTTAGGGTAATCTTCCTTTAAAATTTTCCTTGAAAAACATTTTCTCTCAAATTGATTTAAACCATTGAATCATACTTTAAACGAGGTAAATATATTCTATGCTTTACTCAAATTACTTTGCCATGTCATATATACTTTACACAAATATTTGCTGAGAAAAACATTTAAACCTTTGAAAGTACCCCTTTCGAATCCGTTGAAAGTATCCCATTCGAAACCAAGTTAAACACTTTGATTTATAACCTTAAGCCAATGGCCAAAACATACCCTTTCGAAACCCTTTATAATAAACCTTCCAAAACCGTTGAAAAACATCACCTGTGAAAGTTTCAAAACCTTAGACATCCTATCTTTAAAACACTTAACATTGCCTTTCGAAAACATTAGAAACCTTCCTTTTAAACCTTTCAAAAACATTAGGGAACCACCCCTTCGAAATCTTTATTTAGTCCTTTCGAAAGCATTAAAATATTTTGTAAACACCAAACCATTCGAAGGCATTTAAAAACTTTTCCTTTAGAAACCTTTGGGTTCAACCTTCATTAGGACAAAAGGGTCATAAAACGACTAAGTCAAAAGCAATCTTTCGAAAGTAATTCCTTAGTAAAAAAGTGATGGTGTCAAAACCAACCCTATGAAAGCATTGAAGAAGTGGCCTGGTTTTAAAAACAAATTTCTTTTCAAAACCATTTGCTTTGAAAGGTAGAAAGCAGGGGCAAGGGGTTTCGACCCCATCGAAAGCATTTACTTAAAACAAAAGGCGCAACCTCATTTGAAACCATTTCTTAAATCAATTTGACCCAGCCTATAACACCACGTATTTTTAGTAACATTATTTAGGATATTTAATTAGTTAAATAAAATAAAATAATATGTTGGTTAGGGGATTGAGATTTGATTTAATCAAAAGGCAGTCGTTCCCTTTAACCTATGAATTAAAATAAGAGTTAAATTGAAATAAATGAGGGGTAAAATAGAAAAGTGGCTGTTCCTATATCCTTAAAACTTGGTCGTGTATTCCTATACGCGTTCACTTTTCATTTTCAAATTTTTTTAAAGAGGACGACCACCATTAACAAGGAAAAGAGGAAGAAGATTAAAAAAAGCTAAGGAAGAAACTAATTCAAATAAAATCCATTCACATCTCAATCACTTTAATCTCCAAAGCTAAGGTGAATAATGTTTACATCTCAAATTTTTATTGTTTTCGGTTTTAAGATGAATTTCAAATATTTTGCATTGATTTGCCATGTTTTCGAATAATGGAATGGTTATATATACTTGTGGATGAATTATGGTCGTTCATATTGAACTTTTGGTATGTTTTATGGTAAAAACCCTGTTAAATAACATTCAAATGCCTTGTGAATTTTTATAAAGACCATAAATGATGTTTTAGAGATGGGTTTTAATTTTCAAATTTTTCACAATTTTTTATGGAATTTCTATGAATTTTTTAGCAAAGAAAATGTTAATAATTATTTTAATAAAAGGTTTAGGTCTAAAATTTTTATATTTGAAAAACATATTGAAATTTTTTTGGAATTTTTGTAGAATTTTCCTAAGTATTTAATGGGTATATAAAAGTATTTAAGATATGCGACTTAAATGTTTTATTTGTTTATGAAAGGAAAATGGGCATTTTGAAAATAATTCAAAAAGATAGTTCTAAAAATGTTAATACTTTTTATTGGTGGGGCAACCAATCAAAATTTTACATGTAAAGCAGGTTAGGTGAAAAGAACTATTTGCTACATGTTTTTCACTATTTCGATGCCTTGTACCAAGTTCCGCCTCTTTAGCTTCGCTTCCGACACAGTTGAAACAGTGCACATGGTATCAGGGAACTGGTACGTAGTGAATTAGATGTAGGCGAAAGGTATGAAATCGAAACCAGAGGTTCCGAAGGGATTAAGGCGTCACTTTGCTTTTAAATTTAAAATGCGCCCACTTGCTTTCGGCTAAATGGCTTCCAACTAAGTAGCTTTCGACTTAGTTAGCTATTGACTAGATTACGTGGATTTAAAGGAAATGGTTTCGATTAGGTTGCACCTTTGTTTCTAAATAACTGCTTTTGACTAAGTCGAAACTTTTTGTTTCGAAATTAGTTGCTTTGTTTTATAAAATATGGCGACTTCTCCAATGCTTTCGAGGGGATGGTTTCAACACCATCACTTCTTAATTAGGAAATGGTTCAAAACAGATGCTTTTGACATAAATGTTTTAAAACCCTTGTTTTATTATTGATGTAAAACCCAAATGGTTTCGAAAGAGATAGTTTTAATAGGTTTCAAATTAGAAGCTTTCGATTTTAATGAGTTTTTGATCCTTTTGCTCTACTTGAAGGCAAAATCCAAATGGTTTCACTGAGACAATTTTCAAAGGTTTCGAAGGGGTAAATTTTTGAATGCTTTCGAAAGATTTCCACATGTTTTAAATTGAAGCCAAAGGCTTTAGAAAGGTTTAGTATTTTAATACTTTCGAAAAGGTTTTAGTGAATGGTTTTGAAGGGGTAGTTCCCCAGAGTTTTGAAAAGGTTGTAAGGAAAGGTTTTTCTAACGTTTTCGAAAGGCTATTAATGGTTTTGAAAGGGTCACTTTCAATGGTTTCAAAGGGGTTACCATCAATGGTTTCAAAAGGGTTGTTTGAAGGTTTTAAACAAATGTTTTGAATGTATTAAATAGGCAATATAGCCTAAGTATTTTCAAGTTCAATGGGTTTTAACTTGTTTGGAAGGATAGCTAATCCTCATTAAAACTCATCAACATTATTTTGAGTAATGTATGTGTGTGTATCATGAAAAATTAGCTAGAATAATGCTAAAAGTATATTGTCCTTGTAAAAGTATGACTTAAAAGGTTAAATCATTTTGAAAAGGTTTTCAAGGAAATAGATGATGGGTAGTTAACCCTAAGAAAATAATTCGGATAGATAGTCCAGTTGATTCGGACAGTTAGGTGAGTTTGTGGACAATCAGCTCAGTTTGCGGGCATTCAACCCAGTTTTCGAACAGATAGTCAATTTATAATTTGTGGACAGATAGTTCATTATTTAATCGATTATAGCTTAACGGAATTAGTTATTATTAGCATTATTTATTAATTTGATTAACCAGTTTTGTTGTAGGAAAGGATTTGCATAGTATATGTTTTAAAGAGGAATTAGTGAGGGGAAACCCTTTCCGCTATGCGGCATGGTCTCACTTAATATCAGTAAACCGAGATGTAATAGTATTATTTACACCAGGCTTTATGTCTGACTCGAAATTTTTGTTTCCCCTTAAACTCTTGGGTTCTCAAAATTGATTTTAGTAGGCTGAGGTTTAAGGTTTTCAGGTTTAGAAATTTTGGCGAATAAAGCTTCCAGAGATGAGCATGTGGCTGACAAATAGCTAATTAGGAATTAATTTTTTTTTGTTTATTTCCACTGTGTATTAAGTATAATATGACTAAATTGCTTTGATCAACCAAGGAGGCATCGTCATATGTCACTTTTGGCATATTTTATAATGATTACAATTAATCTTTACTTGGGAAACGCTATGCGATTATGTAACTTGTATATGAATTTGTTTTGAAATGTAATCAATAAAACTTGTTTTTTTTGAAATCTTTGGTTTTGTTCATATTCAAGTGCTTCTAATATTGTGGATACTGTTGCATTACCGCATTTTGTCACTAGAAGTTAATACTATGGATGACTGCAGCATCTGTAGCGCTTATTTTCTGGCCTCTAGATACGAGATGTTACAACTTGGTATCAAAGCATGGTTTATGAAAAAAATTAAACTAAAAATGGTTTTCTAAACATAATCCTAAGGAATTAGAGTTAGATTGGTGTATGGGATAACACTTAGTAATGTACTTGTATTTGTTATATATAAGTATACACTTTATCTCTGGTCTCCTGTCTTTGTTAGGTTATTTTTATGTATCACAAGAAGTTTGAATACATATATAGAAGGTAGAAGAGGAAGATTTAACCCAGGGGTAGAGGGCATCGATGGGAATGCCAAACCTAGTACATAGAGGACCCAAGGTCAGGCATAAGCAGAGAATGTAGGTGCCGAAGTCCCGATGGTTAGAATAGAGGCTATCTATCAATTTTTCATAAATATGATGCAAGCGGGAGTTACAGCTGGAGTGTTAGAAGGAGATGTTGTAGGGGAGGAGTTTCAAAAGTTCCAGTAGTTATCATTATGCTAGGCTGAGCGAAGATTAAGCTAAGCTTGGGGGAAAGCCATTTCTGCGAACAGAGGATGCTATGGAGGTGGAAAATTAGTTGCTTCACTGTGAGAGAATCTTTGCAGATTTGGGGCTCAGTGATGAGCTGTAACGACCCAAACTTGATGCCCGACAAACGACATCGAATCCGTATCGTCGGAGCTTGCAACAACATTAGATGATAAACAAAACAGCGAAAACAAAAGATAATATCATTGATATAATAATAGATACAATGTGATATACATCATGATACAACAACCCAACACCATCAGAGAATATACAACACAACACCACATCGGAAATATCTCAACATGAGCAAAGACTTCAAGAGAATCCAAAACTCCAAAGCCAAACCTCTAAACTTTAAGCTCAAACTATCATCAAGCTGAACTTGTAGCAACTGCGATCCCAAACGTGATTGCCAAACCAAAAAAACTTCAAAGATCCAAAAGCTTAAGAAGATATCCAAATGCTACCGAACCAAAGACTTCGAAAGCTATCAAATCTATACCTATTATTGGATTATCTGGAAAAAACCTAACTCTAGACTGCCCATGTGGAAAATTGTGGGCACCAAGAGTTTAGGAAGGGAACAATAAACTCCAGGTCAGTCATGGGACTGGTATGAGCAAACAAAAACATTTAGTTTGAAAAAAAGAAATTAAAATGAAATCCGCAATGCTTTTTGGAAAATGAAACTACCATAAGGCCTCCCGACACACACACCATGAAATCGCACACTTGGGGGAGATTTCTTCTTATGATAGTCAAAAATGCTTACTACGCAAAAATCCTTTTTGATATTATTATTAGTGCATAGTGGAAAACATTTCAAAAGTATAATATTAATCTTAACCAACATAGGTACTATTATATTATGCTAGCTATAGCTACCACCTGAGGTGGTAGGTTATACAATTGCAATTGTAAAGGGCTCGTATTGTTTGATTGAATTTCCAACAAATGGTAAGGCTAAGGAACTTCCTACTGCCACATGGGTAGGGATGCCCCGAGAACCTACCCAGCCCTCTACCAACACAAGGCCGGTTTACTCCCTTCTCGGGAGTAAAACCTAAGATATGCCATCCCCGGTCGTTTGCGACCTTTATCCGACGATCCTTAACCACAAAGCAACATCACACAGTAATAAATATACAGTGTCCACATGAGTTAAGTATATGGGCTCCATACCATGATACTACCCTTTTCCAGAAGGAATGGACATACCCTAGGGCGCGACCCCTACAACCTTGCCGCATCTTTCCTTTTTCGACCATTTCTAAGGTGTGAGGTCCTGATGCAGCCTCGTCCACAAAGCTACGCTTTTTCGCAAAGCCATGCTTTGATCAAAAAAATGATCAGTAGCACTTGGTATGCCACATTACCATATTGGGAATGTATCATTAGTAACCATCAACTAGATAACCTCTGAGCTCATACGTCTCAGAAAAGGGTGTTAAGCTAAGAGAATAAATCTCCGTCATCAAATAGATTTGTGTTTGAAAGAAATCGGTTTTAAATTTCAAAGTGTAATGTCAGACACACATCCATAGAAGTCTGTTCCGGGTTCAAACAGAACCGAAGGCATTTCCAAAGAAGCCTTTGCAATCCGGGTATTCACAATCCCGATCGGACTTTCCAACATATGGAGATTTCTATATCGTAGCTACTCAGTGCAAAATCATATGACGTGTTATCCTTTCCTTCTCGAAAACACCCGGTCTTCACCACCGGTCTTCAAATGCTATCCATAACGTCGTATCATTATTCGGAATGGGTTATATGATACAAGGTCCTCTCCCGGCTAAACCGAATAATGAGCGCAATATTTAAAAATATATGGATATAGGATTTCAGTTAAGTCGCAACTTAAAACCCAAAACAAATGGTCTAAACAAATTACCATTTTCAAATCTTTAAACAAGAAGATTCATTTCACAAAGTTCATCCATCTTTCACGAAGACCCATTCATGAATTTCAAAACATTTTCTGCTTCAATTTGGATTAACTCATCTAATCTTTAAATCAAAGATTTAATGCATAGCTTTCAAAACCATTTCCAAAGATTCATTCCTAAATTAGAAAACCATTTTCAATTCAAACTCGAAATTCCTTTAATACAAATTGGAAATTCATTTCTTATATGAAAGCTTTTATTATTTGAAAAAAATAGTTTTCGTTTCGGAAAAATCCGATTTTATTTATACAAGTTAGAGTCCTTGGGTTAATTTCAAATTCTCAAAACAACACTTTTAAATTGGTTTAAAACCCATGTAAACTTGTATAACATTTTTAAATCATAGTTTCCAAACATAGGATTAAATTTCGAATTTTTGAATTCAAATTTAAATTAAATTATTTTGAATTTCAAAACTTTATTAAGTTATTCAAAATAACTTTTATCTTTGAAAACACGTTTTCAAAAGCTCTTTACATTTAACCCAAATCCATTCCAAAACCTTTTGGATTCAAAATTCGACTTTAAAACCATTTCAGAAAATTGTGACTTAACCAATTTCCTCGTACAATCCATATTTGTGTGTGTATGGTGTAGTCCAGGGGTTTTGCCCAATAGTGCAACATCATCAATCATCACAGATTCAAGCACATCAATATCGATAAGCAATATGTTCTTATAACGCTTATCTTCCATTCATAGATTCATAGATAAATAATATGTATACTGTTATCCCGCTTTTTGGCAAAGCCGTGATACCAAAAGATCGGTCGAGGACAAAGGACAGTTCGTCTCAGAGATTGGTCATACTTCGTTTCACCATGGATATCGCCGAATTTTGCCCGAGTCCAGATTGGGCTACAATTGATAGGACATGACAAGAAAGATCATAGAAGTCATCATCTCAAATTCCAAGTCAATCCGAGTTCATACGCTCAAGATATAATCGATTCAATTTGAAGGGAAAAGCACTGGTTTCGGATCCATCATTGTAGGTGCCTTCGAATCCATCGCCGAACACTAATTCGAACCGATCACCTTCGTATTGATCAACTTCGAATCCATCAGAGTGTCTCGGATTTGACTCCATCAACTTCGAATCCATCGAGTTCGTATCGATGAACCTCGTATCCATCAGAGAAACGCAAGTTCGTATCCATCAAGCATCGGCCGTTCGAACCCACAAATGAAGCCTTGTTCGAACCCTTCAGTGAAGCTTCGTTCGAACCCATCAGTAAAGCCTTGTTCGAACCCGTCCGTGAAGCTTCGTTCAAAACCACCAAGTCAACTATCCATGATGACGTGTCATCCATCGGTTTGAATGCGCCGAGATACATGGAGTCGAAGCGGTCAACTTGGAGTGAAGACCGGATCGACTCGAGGTTTGCGCTCCATGTCATCACGAAGGCGCATGCCACCATCGGTTCGAAACCATCGATTCGAAGGGATGGTTTCGAACCAAACAGCTGCGCAATGAATCCCATCTCGTATCCATCATATCTCTCAATCTACTGATCCAAATGCCACGAAATTTTCACAGAAGCTTGCATACATGTTGAAGAATGTCCACACCAAATTTCACCTCGATTGGATGATTTTATGATCGATTCGAATGGAGTTCGAATCGATGCCAAAGTGGGCCCAAATTTCCTAAGGCCGGGCGCGTGGGCTCCCTCACGTGCCAGAAGTGGTCTCCCGAGTTTTCAGCGAAATATCATCATCCCACGCCTATAAATAGAGCCCCAGAGCCAACAGAAAAAGGACCTTTCGACTCTCAAGCGCCCAGACTCTGCCGGATCGAGATCTCCATCATCTTACATCATAATTTTGCCGTTGATTTCGAATTTCCAGTTGTAACTTGCTGTTGATTGCTATAGCAACTTGTAATCACTGAAAGAGAATCAATAAAACTGCAAAAAACTTCACAATGGACGTAGGCAACACGCCGAACCACTATAAATAGCTTGTCTACGCATTTACTTTACTGTTGATTGGAGCTTTTGTTAGATAATATTCGCTTCGGAATCTATATTCTTCATTATTATCTCTTCAACGACTCCCGAAGAGTGTTGTGACCAATTTTGGTGCAAACACTTTGGTGCTTTCACTGAGAAAACCCAGATTTTCTCCTGCTCATTGGATCTGTCATCGATACCGGATTGCATAAATCTAAGAGAGAGATCCAGACTTCAATTTCAGACCCCTTCCATACTATTCAGATTTTCATAAAGTCTAGGAAAGGAATCTAACTTTCAAGATGGTTAGTACAAGAACCACCTCTAACGCTGTCAATCAAGGAGAACAGGATAGACAAGATCCTGCTCCACTACCTCCATCTAATCAAGACGCTACTGGACACTCAGAACCGTCGGGTCCAATTACCTGACAGGAGTTGCAGTTACTACTCCAAGAGCTGACCCAGAGTCGGCAACAATTAACAGAACAGCTACGCGCTAACGCCAAGCTGATTAACAAGCTGGATCGCCAGAAGCGGAAGAGATCCACGAGAGACCATGCTTCTCACTCATCCAGCGAAAGCTCTTCCTCGTCTGATTATCATAATCGATCTCCACGACCCCGGCTACATGGGAGTCACTTGCCAGCCGTTGGAGATCAACCGACACTGACCGTTAGACAACTAAGAGTTGGTCCATCAACCAGTTTCCAAACCGGACCCTCCTCCCGAGGAGGTGTCGTTCCTCACCACACCATAGAATATTGCAACATTAACGTTACGGCTGAACCAGGAGTCGACACCCAAGATCAGTCGGACCTGGACCGTCGTCATAGCGGGTGTACTCCTGAACCATACGTCCCAGAGGACTATGAGCCAAGAAGGCAAGACTTGGACCGTCGACGACGTCCGGTTCAAACCCAAAGTATGGAACATAATCATACTCCGGCGCAAATGCCGGATCTTTCAACTATGATACGTCATATGATCCGTGAGAGCCAGGGGTTCACAAATGACGATTGGGGAGTTTTCCGAAGTCACACTCCTTTTACGGACGATATCCTTACCGCTGAACCCCCACGGCGATTCAGGATGCCAACTCTATCCATGTACGAAGGGAACTCCGACCCCAACCAACACATTCTGAAATATGAATGGTCGATGACCGCTGCCAGAGCAGACGATGCAGTGAAGTGCCGTAGTTTCCCCATATCCTTGGGGGGCATCGCTACCATGTGGTTCACTCGATTGCCACCTCGATCCATCTCTTCGTTCGACCAGTTGGCCACGAAATTCGTTGAACAATTCCGCATGCATGTCGCAAGGCCCAAAGATGTCAACACCCTGTCTAGCGTCACTCAAGCTCCTGGGGAAACGCTCAGACACTACTTAGAGAGATTCCATATTGCATGCGCGGAGATCAGCAATCCGAACGATAACTCCATCCTTATGGAGTTAACTAAGGGGATCGATCCCGATTCGGAGTTTAGCAACTGGCTAGCTGGAAAACAACCTGCATCATTGGACCGTTTCCACGCCAAGGCGGCTCAATTCCTGAGACAGGAAGATGCGAAACAGTCTAGGAAGCAAACTGATGTAGGACCAAGTACAGAAGGGATCCAAAGCAATGTTGCAATCAAACAGTCCGGCGAGAGCTTCGAAAAAGTTCAGTTGAATGTCAAAAACAAACAGGCTCGGCGAAGAGAGAGCGTGAATCAAATTAGAAAACGAGATCAAAATCATGGCCCGCAGCGCAAGAATCCAATGTTTGACAGTTACACCCCTCTGAATACATCACTAGAGGACTTGTACTTACAAACCTGTGATACAATTCGGTACCAAAAACCTGCACCGAGACTGTCATCAGAGAGACAAATCCAGACAGGAAAGTTTTGCAGGTTCCATGAAAGCTACGGGCACAATACGAACGAGTGTCGTCACTTACAAGATCTTGTTGAAAAACTGATCAGAGAAAGGAAGCTGGAACAGTTTGTGCGGACACCGCAGCCCAGGGAAGCGGGCCCATCAAATCAAAACAATGAACCCAACCGACCGAGACAGGAGGACACGACTTGTCCCCGTGGAAGATTGGTGATAAACGCCATCGGTGGCGGACCAACTTTCTCAGGAGCCTAGAACGACGAAGATCTTCGTCACTGTCACACATGACAGGCTCTGTTCAATCTATGAATACTTTGCAATTTCCTTTACATTCTAAAATTTGAACTTGTAATAAGGCACTGACTTTGCCATATTTTTTTATTTCAGCAATAAATTACTATCTCTTCAAGCTAGAGCTGTGATTCACTGAATGCAACGTTCAACAATCACGACACACGAAGAGCTAAGTTCCATCAAACAATGGAATTTATTCAAATAGCGAGTGACTGTGATACGACCGACCACTCACTAAGTGAAACCCCGGCACGGGGGGAAGCCATCACCCTAAAGGCTGAACTGGACCAACACACGACAGTCCTACAAATAACTCGTTCCCAGAGCACGAATGGACTCCAACTTCCCAGAGTGTGAATTGGAGTATAAACATCCAACAACTCGTTCCTGGAGTGCGAACGAACTCCAACTTCCCAGCATGCGAATTGGAGTATAAACATTCAATAACTCGTTCCCAGAGCGCGAACGGACTCCAACTTCCCAGAGTGCGAATTGGAGTATAAACATTCAATAACTCTTTCCCAGAGCGCGAACGGACTCCAACTTCCCAGAGCACGAATTGGAGTATAAACATTCAATAACTCGTTCCCAGAGCGTGAACGGACTCCAACTTCCCAGCGTGCAGATTGGAGTATAAACATTCAGTAACTCGTTCCCAGAGCGCGAACGGACTCCAACTTCCTAGAGCGCGAATTGGAGTACAAACATTCAATAACTCGTTCCCATAGCGCGAACGGACTCCAACTTCCCAGAGCGCGAATTGGAGTACAAACATTCAATAACTCGTTCCCAGAGCGCGAACGGACTCCAACTTCCTAGAGTGCGAATTGGAGTATAAATGTAACAACCCGCATATTTATCGATTTTATATTTAAATATTTTATTTAAATATTTTATCGTTCGTCGGATTTTGGTCCGAAAAGCTACTTTTTGCAAACAGTCGAACTGGGACTCGAGACCACCCCCATTGAGTTTAAAATGCCGTTTGCAACCTTTTTGAGTATAAGCTTCGATATGTTTGGAGAAAGTTGATTTTTGCTACTTTTTACTTAGGGCTTTGGTTTGGGCTGAGCCACTTATGTATTCAGTCCCAACCCCTTCTCCTCTTCATTACTTCATTCCTCATTTCCTAATACTCAAGCTTTTATATTAATGGAGAGTGGAAGAGGAAATTAAAACTCCAAACCCTAGTTTCCTTTTTGCAAATCAAACTCTAGCTCCAAACTAATAGAAGGACCCATTGGTAAGCTTCTCTTCTTCTTCTCCAACTCATTCTCTCTTTGATTTCAGAAAATTCCTAAACCTAATTTAGGAAATGTTTCTCTTTTTAGCTTAGATTCAAGCTTGTTGAGTTGGAATTGAAGAGTGATTGTCATTATCATTGTTCTATAGCTTCTTCTTCAATCGTTTGGGTTCAAAGGTGAGATTTTTATCTCACATCTTAGTCTATAATTATCTTCGATTGTTAGGTATGAATTCCTAACACCTATTCTTGTGCAATTGATTTTGGTTTGGATTGATTTTGTGTATATTCCAATTTTTGGTGTTTTGGTCCAATTTATGAAAATCCTATTATGGATATTTGGACATTGATATTTGAGGCGTATCGAAGAGCCGTTTAGGCTGGGTTGCCGTTCGACGTAATTCCTTAGCCATCGCCATTTGCTCGTTCGATCGTTTCCGATATTCGTTTGGCCATTTTTGGCCTAGGTTCAGGGAATGCCCTGAACCCTTCATTCAGACGTCTGAAACGTAACATTCAGACGTCTGAATATTGTTCTGGGAAGATTTCTATTCCCAGATTCAGACGTCTGAATATATGGTTTCAGACGTCTGAATTGGTTCATTTGGAACCAGAAAGGAAATAGGCTAATAAGTGCCTATTTCAGACGTCTGGATCCAAGGATTCAGACATCTGAATTCTGTCTTTGGAAAATATTTATTTTCCAGATTCAGACGTCTCAACCCTTGATTTCAGACGTCTGAATCAGCACTATTTTGCCTATTTGCCTATTTGCTTGAGAATTCCAATTTAAATCGATTCGTGATGATCCTATTTGTTGTTATCATTTATTATGACTTTGATGACTCCTTTTTAGGGATTTTTGAATATCCATTTCGATGGATTCTTTATCGGTTTCTTTGGATTTTATTCACGTCTTCGAATGTGAATTTTACTGATTGATTGTTCTTACAATCTTCTTTGTGATTTGTCACTTTAAAAATATAAAGGTTTTCTATACTAGTAGTAAATATCAAAACTCTTTCTTCAAATGATTTCAACACTATTTTATTACAAAGCTCGTTTTCTCAAACCGACTTCTAATCTATTAGTATATACAAACCTTTACCTCACTCGTATGAGAAATCTAATTAAACGACTTAGTAAAACAAGTGGTATGAAACGCTTGCGTTTACTTCGTCGGTTAATTCTTGGACTTGTTCGATAGAATCTCTTGTGACAATTTTCTAGTGGAGACCTATAATTTGTTCGTAAATATTTAAGTTAAGCTAGTGGTTATGGGACATGAAGCTAAGCTCATATATTTACTAGCTTACTGTAATCGACACTTCTCTTTGATCATGACGATCATTTTATGTTTTAGACTAGCATTGTGCAATGTCTTTGAGATTTGGTTCATCGGATGTCACGCTGTACGACGTCGTTGTTCCCTTTGATTGTGTTTTGGTTCATCGGATGTCACGCTGTACGACGTCGTTGTTCCCTTTGATTGTGTTTTGGTTCATCGGATGTCACGCTGTACGATGTCGTTGTTCCCTTTGATTGTGTTTTGGTTCATCGGATGTCACGCTGTACGACGTCGTTGTTCCCTTTGATTGTGTTTTGGTTCATCGGATGTCACGCTGTACGACGTCGTTGTTCCCTTTGATTGTGTTTTGGTTCATCGGATGTCACACTGTACGACGTCATTGTTCCCTTTGATTGTGTTTTGGTTCATCGGATGTCGCGCTGTACGACGTCGTTGTTCCCTTTGATTGTGATTTGGTTCATCGGATGTCACGCTGTACGACGTCGTTGTTCCCTTTGATTGTGATTTCTGGATTTCGTGTGTTGAATTCTGGAATTTATGTTTCACCAACTTTTACGATTGGCATTGATATATATGTCATTTATTATGGCTTGGTGAATGAAATTAGGAGTATGACATTCCTTTTTATCTTTGAGAAGATTTTGTGATATTGATTAATCTCTTGTTGATTTTCAATTACTTATATATATCACAGCTTGGCATGGTGATTATTATACGTTTAGTCATATCTCTTATTCTATATCATTTCATCTGATATTTATAGCTAGACTGATCCGTTTATTATTTTCTTATTAAATAATACTCGGGTCAGACTGAGATTTTACAGGTGCTTCTGCTTGACTCCTTATCGGACTTTCATCTGACCTTTTGGCTAACTACTCTAGTTTGGTAGTTTTTGTTGTATACATTTAAGATATAGACTCCTTGATGTATACATATTTTTGTCTTGCACTTGTATCTATTCCTTTGTGATGTTGTGGATCTTTTTGACCACTACTCTGATATACACTTCCATATGTTAATTATGTATTCATATCTTCTTCCGCCTTTGTGATATGAATTGCCTGTGACTGGTTTACGTTATGTTTATTTCTACATTTATTTCCGAAGGATTTATATAGCCACTGTGTAGTAGCTTTGTGATTGTATCGGTACGTCGGATTTCCTCTTAAAAATTAAATGCATGTTATACTATCTGACATATCGGTGCTCGCGCAAAGCAATTACACGGATGGTCGCTCCTCAACAGCCTTATTCTCCGTGCTAGTTGACAGCATTACACTATAGTGTTCTTGGCTAGCGTGGGTATAGAGGTGGGGCGTCACAATAAACATTCAATAATTCATTCCCAGAGCGCGAACGGACTCCAACTTTCCAAAGCGCGAATTGGAGTATAAACATTCAATAACTTGTTCCCAGAGCGCGAACGGACTCCAACTTTCCGGAGCGCGAATTGGAGTATAAACGTTCAATAACTCGTTCCCAGAGCGCGAACGGACTCCAACTTCCCAGCATGCGAATTGGAGTATAAACATTCAATAACTCGTTCCCAGAGCGCGAACGGACTCCAACTTCCCAGAGTGCGAATTGGAGTATAAACATTCAATAACTAGTTCCCGGAGTGCGAACGGACTCCAACTTCTCAGAGTGTGAATTGGAGTATAAACATTCAACAACTCGTTCCCGGACTGCGAACCGAAACACCCGTGCTAACTCCAACTTCTCAGAGCGTGAATGGAGTACAAACATAGATTATGAG
Source organism: Allium cepa (assembly GCA_030765085.1). NCBI lineage: Eukaryota > Viridiplantae > Streptophyta > Magnoliopsida > Asparagales > Amaryllidaceae > Allium > Allium cepa. Next base: position 441,197,230 of record CM060943.1, read on the forward strand.
TTCCTGGAGTGCGAACCAAAGCATACATGCTACCTCCGAATTCCCAGATTGCAAATTGAAGCACAAATACTACGTCAAAGTTCCTGGAGTGCGAACCGAAATTTCAATACTAACTCCAAGTTCCCGTAGCGTGAGGCGGAGTATAAACATCAATTCCAAGTTCCCGGAGCGCGAACCGTGTTACAAATATCGATAACTCTCAAATTCCCGGAGTGCGAACTGGATTATCGATCTCAAATTATCCCAAGTCTCCAGAGCGTGGACATGTGCTTAAGATGTGCAATAAGTGCGATCAACCATCAAGGTGCAAATGTTGTTCCCCGAGACTAGGGGGCAAAAAAGCTAAGTGTTAATCGCTAACCAAAGTGATGCCATGTCCAAAGTTCAATATGACCAAGATTTTAAGGCTTGGCAAATAAAACAAACTCTACTTGACGGTAAAAATACCACAAGTACACCGGACTAAAAGCTAAACACTACAAGTACTTAAGCACAAATGAAATAAGAATTGAAACAAAGAAATTGAATTTTATTTCAACTAACTAGAGACAAGGACTTACATGCAAATAAGTTCTTCCAAAAAAGAATTCCTACTAGTAGGGGCCGAACCTGCATCTATACACGGCCTACTAACAAAAAACAAACACTAGTTCCTATCTACCAAAAAATCCGCTTAAACGGCCCATCTACTTCTTCTTTTTGAATCTCCTTATCAGCGATTCGTCTTCGGACTCGCTAGAAACAGAGATCCTTCGCTTGGATTGTTTCCTCTTCGGTGGCTGCTCTTCGGCGGGGGGCATGATGTCAATGTCCTCCTCAGAGCTCGAATCTACGTGAAGGCTTTCCACCGGAGGAGTAGGAGGGACTGGGTCTGCAACAGAAGACTCGGCGGACACCCGAGTACCGGCCATAGAGCCACTTGGCAATATCACATTTAGAGGTGCTAGACTATGCATCGTAGTCCTAACTCCAACACTGCCCTCACGCCCCGCAGCCTCTATTTCGGCGTTGATCTCGGCCAAGATTTCCTCGTCTCGAGCTGATTGGGCCTTGCCGGGGACAGCTGTGGTCTGCGTTACAAAACTAGAGGCCGGCGGAAGATCACTGAAGATAAATGGCAAGTCTGTAAAAGGATCACCCTGTTGGCCAAGCAGCTCACTCACCATTTGTTCGTTGAGAGATAAGGATCTCCCCTACGCCATCTCAGTAGACACTGTCGTCGTCATGATAGTCGTTTCGGTGGTGATGGCCTTTTGCCCTTGAATAGACTCCTGAGCCGAAGATGCCGGAGTAGTTTCGGTTACTGAGCAAAGAAGAGAAGGAGTTATAAGCAATCACTTCAAAACAAACGCTCTAATGAAAACACACTTTAGATATATTCAAAGTACCTTCCTCGGTTTGACTCGTTGACGGTTGGACGGCCTCAGAGACGTGCTCCCGAATAGGAGATAACCGTGGCTGTTCTGGGTCATAAGCAGGAACGGATTGTGAATCAACCACAGATACAGGCTCTAACGAAGGTGGAGCGGTGATTTCAAGAACAGTAGCGTGATGCTCAACACCTGATCCCTCTCCAACCTCCAGAGATCGGCCACCAATCATCTCCTTCTCATGAACAATAATAGCGTCATGGAGGATCTTTTTCTCATCATCTGTCAGCAACCGGTTTTCGAGTTCAAATCGGTCGACCGATTCATCCGAATGCGCTTCCTCTTCCTCCTAAACCAATCGACCCCAAGCGCTACGGAAGTGTACCCAGTAATCCTGGAGCCAGGCCAAATTTCTGTGTCTCAACACATTGGCATTGTAAGTGATGAGCAGATCTTCAATATCGGCCTCCAGCCTGGCCTCCGCTTGTTGAACTTTCTCCTCAACCTCCGTCTCGACCGCCTGGACCTTGGCTACTTCCACATCCCCTTCAGTCTGAAGCATCACGACTTGTTCACACACCTCCTGGGCTGCGTTGTTCGCATCATCCCTATCCTTGGCGATTTCGGCAAATTTGGACTTAAGCTCATTTAGCTCCTTCAGGGCTGCGTCCCTCTCGGCAGTGACCATGGTGTTTCGATGGCCCATACCCTCTACCGTGGCATAATGCTCATGTTTCATCCTATCCATCGTTGCCTGGGCTTCGTCGGCTTTTTTGATAGCCTCCATTTCGGATTTCCGAGAAGATTCAGCTTCAGTGTTTAGCACCTCAATAATACGGCTCTTTTGAGCTAACTCAGCCCGCAACTTCTCGATGGTGGCCCCACGCTCAAAGGCCAATGCCGACGCTTTATCAGCCGCTTTCGCCCACGCTTTGTACTGGGCATAAAAATCATGCACGTAGTCATGTACTAACTGCTCGGCTTCCTCCGGGATCCTTTTTAAATGTGGAGGAAAGATGTAGTTGTCAAAGTAAATGTTCGAAAAATCTTTCTTTAGCTGAGCAAGCTTAATTGCTCCTTCCCCTGAAATTTCCACGGGGGGCTGTTCTGTAACGACAGCAGTTATTGTCTCGCTTCTAGAATGGCGTGATTCATGCCTAGAAGATTGAGAAGCCGGCTTGTAGTGAGAAGATTCAGAGGGACGAGAGACATAAGCAGGAGGCTGTATGTGATCTCTGGGAGGAGGAGGAGTACGCGACCGAGATCGACGCTTATAGCCTTTATCTTTATCATATCTTTCTTGACCAGAATACCCAGAGCGTCCCTGGTCGTAATCTCTGTCCCCTTCTCGTCTGCGCGACTCATATGAAGACTTGCGCCCGTGTCGGAGACTCCCTAACGTTGAACCACGCCCGGACATGGTATATGCAGAGCAAAATAAAGTAGGATTAATCACCCTTCGATACATGTAGTTTATAGTCAAAGGTTATGCAGTGTTGTGAAATATGTATGAATGTGCAACCCCCCAACCAACCGGATGTGTCTGCCACACCAGTGGGAAAAGACTTGCTCAAAACTAAAGTTTCTAAAAGTTCTTCCAATCCGGCATCATGCTGCAGGGACACATCGTCCGAAATTGGAATATCGGCGAGCCCTTCATAAAGATTTTCAGTTCTCGGAGGAGGCATCTCCGAAATTATAACTCCGGAAGAGGATCGGGCCGTGACAACCGTTTTCCATCTCCCCTTCTTAGTTGGCTTAACAACAGCTGCCTTGGCTTTTCTCTGCTCCGCGACATTCTGAACTACATCCGTAGGCTCAGTCAACGGCTCATCGTCAGTATGGGTCCTTTCAGAATTAGCTTCCTCGGCTATAATAATTTTGGGCTTCTTGTGCTTGACTCGTTTTTTCGAAACGGTCCTTAATGCCCCGTCAAACTTTATGCTCTACCCTCGTTCGATCAACCCGTAAGTCCGGAGATTCATATCTGTCAAAAGCGACTCGATATCTCTATCTTCGCTCGGGACTTCTCGAAGTATTCGCACTATCTCCTTAAAGTGTTCACCATCAGGTCGCTGAATCGTTGCTGTAAAAAAGAAAAAATATATAAGTTCCACTTCGACTACAATTGCCTTAGTAATTATTTGAGAACTCAGCTATACTCACGTCTGAACAACCATTGCCGGGAAAACCCCGGAGGGCATCTGACATAAAACCATTCCGTCCTGTAATAATTCAGCCTGGTCCAGGACCCAGTGACCACTTGACAATTCCTCACCGCTTCCAAAAATGTGAAGGAGGGGTAATCACCTCGGGTTTTGAAATTGAATAAATATCTGATCTCGGTCGGGATCGGTGGTCTATGAAGGTACTCCATGAAGACGACGAATAAACTGTTCACGGAAGCATATCCGTTCGGGTGTAGTTGAGATGGAGCGATCCTCAAAAAAAACAACACTTCCCTTATGTACTCGTTGAACGGAGGAAGCGTCCCGGCCGCGCACGCATGGCGATTAAATGCTGTATATCCCTCCGGTGGATTGTGTGGTCTATCATTAGGCCCCGGCAATAACACGTCATCCAGTGACAGGCCGTGCCTTAAGCATATTCTCCCTAACATATCTTCAGAAATATAGGATTGAACGGAATCCGACGGATTGGCAATGAAAGACGCATTGGGAAATTCGTCCGGGGCCGGACCGATGATCTCAGGCTCAATATCCGGAACCTCTAGTCTCGAAGTAACCGTACTTTGAATCTCCTGCTGCTGCAAACTTGAAGGTTCCATGACTAGCTAACTCATGAGAAACCATCGTTAGACGACAAAGGACCCGTGCATTCCCCAGTGTAAAGTGTATGAATGTATGTTGTACAGTGCCATGCATTACTTGAATAAATGTCGCAAAGTTAAAGGAAATATGCAAACGACAAAGCTACAAAGTCCAGTTATAATGACCGTCATCGCTGACCGTCATCACTAAACCGTTTATATGATGGAAGTTAATTTGGATAGAAGTTGTTATGGTTCCATCGACGAGCTTCGAAAGGTGGTCAAGTATGCAGTGTAATTATCAAGTACAAATATGCAAGAATGAAGCTCGTCGAAATTATGCTTAGAAAATGTCAAACTTTGGTATCCATCATATAGGGTTTCGAACCAGTCATAGGAAACTCATTCGAACCCATCCTAATACCACTTCGAATCGATGAAGAAAGGCGCGCTTCGAATCGATGATCAGGTGTCGAGTTCGAATCGATCAATGAAGGATGACTTCGAACCGATCCTTGGTTAGCTAGTTCGTACCGATCAGGAAACTCTCAACTTAACATCGATCATGTTCGAATCGATACCCTCCGTATCGATATAAAGTTGAGAACTTCGAACCGATAGCTCATGAATTTGAGGTCCATCGATTCGAATGGACCCATCAAGATAGTCAATCGATGCGAACTGCGTCACCCCCATGAGGGCATTCCAGGGATCGATGCGAAATCCAAGGAAAAATGATGCCACCATCATCGATTCGAACACGAGTCCCCAGATGGTTTCGAAGCCCCTCTAAACCAGATCTAGTTTTACCAATCGCCAGAGTGGCCAATCGATGAAGAAAAAATAGGTCTGAAATAGCTTTGCCGTTTGGATTCGAGGCTAATTACCTAATTTGAGTGATGGATTCGAGGAATTAAAGACTTGGATCTTGATTGATTCGGGAATGTGACACAGTGTTTTCTCTCTGAAGCTTCGAAACGATGCAGAACACAGTAAACTCAAGGCAACGGTGAAAAGTAAAAAGCGAATAATGGCAAGGTCTCTGCTATTTATATGAAGCCCAGAAGGTGACCGAGCCGTTTTGTATCCCAGTCAACTCGACCGGTCACAACCGGTCAATTCCCAGATCGGTTCGAAATCTACCTTCGAATCCATGCGCTGAGGCTTCATCGATATGAAACACACAGAGCATCGAGTCGCATCGATGCGAAACAAACAGTGGGCACATCAATTCGAAGCCCCTATTCACAACACCATCCACAACCTACCGATACGAACAACAATTTCGTATCCATCATTTCCTATCGATACGAACTACTATTTCGTATCCATCTTTTCTCATCGGTACGAATGGACGTTTCGTACATGTCCAAGCCATCGATTCGAATGTCGGTTTCGTACCCATTATAGCATAAGCATACTTTGTTAATACGAATGTTGATCTCGTATCCATCGATGCTCATAGCCATCGATTCGAAATATTACATCCGCACAACACAAATTCGATTCCTTCAACCTTCTATATCAGTTCAGGAGAGGATCGATACGAATGGGCTTTTCAAAACAACCATCAAGCGTTGTCTCAACTCAAATTTCCAAATCGGTTCAGGAGAGAATCGATACGAAATTCAATGGCAAACAAAACTGACAACGACTCGTGGACGCACGACGTTAACAAGGGTCAAACTAACATATGTGCATATATGTCGGACTAACATTTGATTTTAAAACATTTACAGGGATCGAATACTCATCTTGTTACAAATACAACAGCCAACGGATAAGCGCTATTATACAACAATCAATCATATCAACACAAGGTTACAGCAATACAGAATACGAGTCTCAACAAAAGAGAGAGCAATGATTGTTTAGAGAGAAATTGCAGCTATTCAAAGCACGTCATGTTTCCACAAGACGTACTTTGGGGGGCAAAATGTTATCCCGCTTTTTGGCAAAGCCGTGATACCAAAAGATCGGTCTAGGACAAAGGACAGTTCGTCTCAGAGATTGGTCATACTTCGTTTCACCATGGATATCGCCGAATTTTTTCCGAGTCCAGATTGGGCTACAGTTGATAGGACATGACAAGAAAGATCATAGAAGTCATCATCTCAAATTCTAAGTCAATCCGAGTTCATACGCTCAAGATATGATCGATTAAATTTGAAGGGAAAAGCACTGGTTTCGAATCCATCGTTATAGGTGTCTTCGAATCCATCGCCGAACACTAATTCGAACCGATCACCTTCGTATCGATTAACTTCAAATCCATCGGAGTGTCTCGGATTCGACTCCATCAACTTCGAATCCATCGAGTTCGTATCGATGAACCTCGTATCCATTAGAGAAACGCAAGTTCGTATCCATCAAGCATCGGCCATTCGAACCCATAAATGAAGCCTTGTTCGAACCCTTCAGTGAAGCTTTGTTTGAACCCATCAGTAAAGCCTTGTTCGAACCCGCCCGTGAAGCTTCGTTCGAATCCACCAAGTCAACTATCCATGATGACGTGTCATCCATCGGTTCGAATGCGCCGAGATACATGGAGTCGAAGCGGTCAACTCAGAGTGAAGACCGGATCGATTCGAGGTTTGCGCTCTACGTCATCACGAAGGCGCCTGCCACCATCGGTTCGAAACCATCGATTCGAAGGGATGGTTTTGAACCAAAAAGCCACGCAATGAATCCCATCTCGTATCCATCATATCTCTCAAACTACTGAGCCAAATGCCATGAAATTTTCACAGAAGCTTGCATACATGTTGAAGAATGGCTACACCAAATTTCACCTCGATTGGATGATTTTATGATCGATTCGAATGGAGTTCGAATCGATGCCAAAGTGGGCCCAAATTTCCTGAGGCTGGGTGCGTGGGCCCCCTCACGTGCCAGAAGTGGTCTCCCAAGTTTTCAGCGAAATATCAGCATCCCCGCCTATAAATAGAGCCCCAGAGCCAACAGAAAAAGGACCTTTCGACTCTCAAGCGCCCAGACTCTGCCGGATCGAGATCTCCATCATCTTACATCATAATTTTGCTGTTGATTTTGAATTTTCAGTTGTAACTTGCTATTGATTGCTATAGCAACTTGTAATCACTGAAAGAGAATCAATAAAACTGCAAAAAACTTCACAGTGGACGTAGGCAACACGTCGAACCACTATAAATCGCTTGTCTACGCATTTACTTTACTGTTGATTGGAGTTTTGTTAGATAATATTCGTTTCGGAATCTATATTCTTCATTATTATCTCTTCAACGACTCCCGAAGAGTGTTGTGACCAATTTTGGTGCAAACATATACATCACAGACAATATAAATTACATTCATCACAGCTTGAATTAAAGCAATTCATATCACAAAGCATTACACAGTAGTGGTATCAAACGATTCATAGAATTCAATAGAATACAGTCATCCATAAGTAAGATTAATTAATTATCGGGTTAGTTTAAATCGGATTAATTACTTATGAATAAACTACAAATCTTGGTTACTTAATATTAATTTAAAAACATTTAATTAATTATCCTTTAATTAATCATTAATTAACCTTTAATCATTAATTAACCTCTAATTAATAATTAATCCTTTGATTAATTATCCTTAATTAATTACAATAATTAATTAATTAATCCTTAATTAATAATCATCCCTTAATTACTTTCATTAATTAATTAACCTTTAATTAATTAATTATTCTCAAATAAATTACCTTAATTAATTAATCACATTAATTAATTATTCTTTAAATTAACTAATCTTTGAATACCTGATTAATCAATCTTTAATCATAAATTATCCATTCTTAATTACTTTCACAAAGTAATTATTTTTAATTAATTATTCATTAATTACTTGATTAATTAAACTTGAATTATTAATTCATTTTATCTTAATTACAATTAAGTAATTAACTTCAAGTAACTAATTTCCTTTAACAAATAAATTTAACTTAACCTTTAAAAGATAATTAACAATTTTAAAACCCTTTATATTAATTAACTAACCTTTAATTATTATTAAGTTAAAATAAACTTTTTAAAATAAAGGTTATATTTATTTTAAACTATTTTAAAACTTGGTAAATTTAAAACAATTTATTTAAAAACCTTCTTTAACTAATTTTTTAAAAACTTAAATAACATTTAATATAAAAAGAGAATTGGTTTAAACCGGATTTATTTTTAAAACTCGATTTCCTTTAAATTTTAAAACTGCTTTTTGTATAACTTCAGCAAACCCAAGCCATCCCCGAGTTCACCCCGAGACGAAAACCCATTCTCTTCGAGTCCTTTCACAAATCAACCCATATAATTATTTTTCACACTTCAACTATTGTTTAAGTATTAGAACCCGGTGCAACCAAAATTTACCCGATCGCGTACTCGACCTAAAGCTATGCTTCCTCGAATCCTACTTCGAGACAGTCACCATCCTCTCAACCCAGACATTCTCAAGTGCACGTACACGTGCATAATTGATCGACGACGTTCTGGCCATCGCCTCCCCTTCCGATAAGTCATCATCAACTCGCCCAAACACCTCGAACACGCCGAACCAAAAATTATCATGAATTCAAAAATTAAGCATATGGGTTCAACTGGAATAAAAACTGGGTTATCTAATCCCGCCTCGAATTGCCACCTCCGGCCATCAGCTATCATGCCATCATGCTCGAAGCTTCCCTGATGTCTAATGCTTCGAATCCCCCAAGGCCGATCGTCTGAAACATCATGTCAATGACGGAAATACATCGCGACTACCTCCAACAAAACACAGGGCTAAAACCCTAATTCAATCCAAATCTCCATCCATAATGAATTAAAAATTTATCTTGCATTTTTCCTACAATCTACGATACTCCAGCTACCTCCATGACAAATTTCGACCATCGAATGTTTTCCACTCACCAGAAACACATGGAAACCCATTCTTCGTTCAACCAATCAATTCATCCTCAATTCGCCACTAAAAATTATGATTTTCGCTTTTAAATCATCATTTTCGAAGTGGTTTTAGATGATGTAATCGAATCAAAAATTCAAATTTCGATAGATTTGAATTTTCGCTGTTTATTCATCTTCCAGACAAAACTATTTCATATTATCTTGAAATTATAATTTAAAATTTAGTTATGATGATTTTAAACATGTTTTGTTTTAACATTTCAAGCTAGAAAGAACAAAGGAAGATAGAATTGAATTTTGAACTTAATTAGACCCTGTTATTTTTTTAACAGAGACATTATTTTCTTAACTCCAAAAACATACACACCATTATACATACATACATACAGGCATAAATATATATCCATTTCGGTATATTTAATTCATAACTTTCTAGATTATCACATGCAAACCAGTGATTCAAATGAACTCAGGTTTAAAAATGAGTTTACTCTCCTTAAAATGAAGAACAGAGGAGACTCAGGCTTTGAGATTTTTAAGTTTGCTTTGAACTACGTTTTTACCTTTGCTTGAGATTTATTTGCCTGATCTTATTTTTATCTTTCAGATTTGATCTTCGTTTTTGCCCTGGTTTTAGATTTCCAGGCTGTGACTTAGATCTCTAGCTTTGATCTACTTTAGAATTTGTTTTTCAGGTTGATCATTGATTCAGTTTTTAGATTTGAAAAGATTTCGAATTCTTTTGTTTTCTCAGGTCTGAGAATGAGAGAAATGAAACAGCTGACCTTTTTTTCTTTTGCATGTTTTTTTTCTTTTCAAATTTAATTCAAAGAAAATAGTTCCTTTGCCACTTGTCCTATTTTATTACATTTGTAATCTCTTTTGTAAATCTTCTTACATATGTCTTAAGTGAACCAAATTATGTTTACATCCTTGATTCAAATATTTTTATAAATTTGTTTTTAACCCTTTATGCAAATAAAATTTCACAATTTAACATATATTTTTATTTTTAAAATGTTTATGTCTTCTTATATATTTACATTTGCACAAATAATTTTTTTATCTCAATTGTTTTTCACATTCAATCTTAATTTAGTTCAATATATTTACATGTATACTTATATATATTTTACATTCATACTTTTCTTATCATATTTATTTGCACAAATTTTAAAATGAGAATGATTTGAAAATTGATAATCACATTTATTCATATATGTATATATATAAGAAAATTTAATTTAAAAATAAATCTTTTGAAAATTATTACATAAATTCTTAAAATACATCTTCCAAATATTAATATATTTAAAATTTTAGAAAACAAACTATCATTATTTTTTAAAGCTTTTAGATTCTATTTTATTTTCAATACATTATTTTTAAATCCAATATTTATTTATAAAATACTTATTCTTAAATTTCAAACCAAAATTCTATTTAAAATCTAAAATATTTATTTATCCTGGAAATTTTAATTAATTCACAAAAATTTCACAATTAAATTCCAAAATCAAATTAATTGTCAAATTAAACTTGGCTAATTTCCAGGAATGTTACATGAGCAGAAGAGGAGACTTGCTTTGAGACAGCTTCAGGGAGTAGCTTTGTTTTGGTGGAATAATGTGACGGCTGGAGTGGATGAGAAAACCTTGACATGGGCAGATTTCAAGGGAAGGTACCAGGAGAGGTTCATATCTGCGATGGCATAGTCTGCTCTGATGAGAAAGTTTGTTGAATTAGAGCAAAGAAAGGTGTCATTCCTGGAGTACGCTAGAAAGTTTGAGGAGTTGGCCAGATATGGGTATGCTTTAGTGGATACAGTAATGAAGAGGAATGAGAAGTCTATCAAGGGGTTGAAGCCTGAGTTAACAAGGGCTACATTACCTCATATTAAAGATTCTTCTGACTTTGTGGTGGAGATGGGCTCAAGGCATGAAGAGATTCTTGTTTCTTTAGAGAAGACTAAGGCTAAGTAGGTCCAGGTTGGCTAGAATCATAAGAGGAAATTTTTTCCTAAGAAATTTTTTCAGAAGTGTGGAGCAGCTAAGAAAGGGAAGTATGAGATTGTTTGCTTCAAATGCGATAAAAAAGGGCACTGTACTAATGAGTGTCGTGCTGGAAAGGCAAATGAGGTAGTCGGAAAGAAGAATGTAGCTGCTTCAATTGCGACTAGACTGGCCATTATTGGAATTAGTGCAAGGAGCCTGCTAAGGATAGAAAGGGCAAGGTGTATGCATTGGAGCATGTTGCTTCAAAGCCAACAGCTCAGGAGAATAAATGGTAGTTTTGGGAGGTACGCTTCAGATCCGTGGTATGTCTGTTAGCATTCTATTTGATACTGGTGCATCTCATTCTTTTATATCTAGATGTTGATAGATAAGCTTAATCTAGAACCCACATATTTAGTTACTACCTTACTGGTTGGGAATCCAATATGAGGGTATGCAACTCTAGGGTTGATGTGACCAGTTAGAGTTTGACCAATTAGGTCATTCTTTTTTTTGCAGTTTGTATGTGTTTGATTTTGTGGGGTTTGGATTTATTCTTGGTATGGATTGGTTAAGTGAACACGGTGCTAGGATATTTTTCCAGGATAGGAAAATATCACTTAGATACCCTGATTGTAGCGATCAGATTGTTTATACCATAAAAGGTTCAAGGGTGAAGTGAATGTTTTGTTGGGTGTAATGGAATTAGATGATGTGCTAAATCAAGTTTTCGTGGTTAGAGAATTCGTGGATGTCATTGAGCTTGTAGTAGGATTGCCACCAAAATGAGCTATTGAGTTTTGGATAAATTTGGTTCCGTGAGCAGAACCAGTGAGTAGGCCACCAAGCAAGATGATCCCTACAGAGATGAGGGAGTTGAATGTGCAGTTGGTAGATTTGGAAGGAAAGTGCTTTATCTGGCTGAGTAGTTGGTCTTGGGGAGCACTTATAGTGTCTGCTAAGAAGCCGGATGGATCATTAAATCTACATATCGATTGTCATAAGTTGAATGAGAGGACGATAATGAATCAATATCCATTGCCGAGAATTGACGATTTGTTCAACCAGTTGAGTGGAGCCAAGGTATTCTCATAGTTGGATTTGGTGGAAGGTTTCCATCAACTTAGAGTAGCAGAGGTTAGTATACATTTGACGACATTTAGAACTAGATATGGATCGTACGAATGGTAAGTTATGCCATTCAGACTGACTATCGTGCGAACATTCTTTGTGGATTTGATGAACCGAGTTTTAAAAGAGCACTTGGATAGGTTCATATTGGTTTTCATAGATGATATCTTAATATACTCAAAGGATGAAAGAGAGCATGAAGTTCATCTTAGAGTGGTGCTTGAGACACTGAGGCAGCATCAGCTGAAGGCAAAGTTTTTGAAGTGTCATTTCTGGTAGAAAAAAGTGAAGTTTCTTGGTCATATGTCTCAGAGGAAGGGTTGTCAGTATATCTGACTAAGATTGAAGAGGTGAATAGTTGGAAGACACCTGAGACAGTGACGGAGAAAAAGAGTTTCCTAAGATTGGCTAGGTATTATCGGAAGTTTATTAAGGATTTTTCATGGATATCGGCACCGATAACCAAGATAACGAGAAAGGATGTAAAGTTTGTGAGGACCGGTAAGTGTGAGGATGCATTCCAGAGTTTGAAACACTTATTAAACCATGCACCAGTTTTAGTGGTTCTAGAAAGGAATCAAGATTTTATGGTTTATACAGATGAGTGCGGAACGGGATTAGGAGCTATTCTGATGCAAAGAGGTAAAGTGATTGCCTATGCTTCTAAAAAGCTTAAACCACATGAGGTCAGGCATTCGATGCATGATTTGGAGTTGGCAGCAGTGATTTTTGCATTGAAGGTGCGGAGACATTTCCATATGGGAGAGAGGTTTGAGTTATATATAGATCATAAGTCATTGAAGTATTTGTTTTCTTAGTGGGAGTTGAACATGAGATAGCAGATTTGGTTAGAGTTTGTCGCCGCTTATGATTTTAGGATTGAGTACGCACCAAGGGAAGACAAAAAGGTTGCGGATGAACTTAACAAGAAACATCAGAATGCAATGTTGGCAACGATCGCTAAGTGGAAAGATTTGGAAGCGCTAGCAGATTGCAGAGTGTAGTGGAGATCTGAAGCTGGGTCTAGCAGAGATACCGTTGTGTTATCTTGTTTGGAAGTTTGACCGGTGATGGTCGAGAGGATTGTTTCTAAATAGGAGGAAGATCTGATATTAGCTGAGCGGATCAGGAAGTTAAGAGATTGAAAAAAGATCGATGATTTGAAAGATTTCAGTCTTAACCAGAATGAGAGGTTGAGAAAGAAAGGAAGATTATGTGTTTCGAGTGTAGGAAGTATAGAAAAGAAGTCTTAGAAGAATGCCAGCGTTTGAAGTTCTCTATTCATCTGGGAGGTACTAAGATGCATTAGGATATGAAGAGGTGTTTCTTCTGGGATGGTATGAAACGAGATATCGGTTTATGGGTAAAATGGTGCTTGAATTGCCAACAGGAAAATGCTGAACACTAAAAGCCAAGTCGGTTGCCTCAGCCGTTAAATATTCCAGTATGGAAGTAGGATTCTAACTCCATGGATTTTATTGACGGGTTTCCAAGGTCGAACAGGGGAAATGAAGTTATATGGGTCATAGTGGAAAGACTGACCAAGAATGCCCATTTTATTCCAGTTAAGTAAACCAGAATGGCAAATGTTTTGGCAAAGTCATTTATAAAGAATGTGGTTAGACCACATAGAATTCCTAGTAGCATAGTAAGTGATAGATATCCCTTATTCACTAGCGAGCTTTGGAAGAGTCTACAGGAAGTTTTGGGAGCCAAGCTCAAGATGAGTACCGCTTACCATCCACAGACAGATGGGTAAACGAACAGAGTTAACAAAATCTTAAAAGATTTGTCAAAAGCTTGTGTATTAGATTTCGAGGGATCATGGGAGGACCATCTGCTTTTAGTCGAGTTTTCGTATAACAACAGTTATCAAACTAGTATTGGAATGACGTCGTTTGAAGCTTTGTATGGAAGGCCTTGCAAATCTCCCATGTGTTGGTTGGAGACCAGGGATAGATTGGTTCTTAGTCCAGATTTGGTCAGAGAAGTTCCAGAAAAGATTGAGGTCATTCAAGCTAGAATGAAGGAGGCTCAATCTAGGCAGAAGAGTTATGCAGATAAGAGACAAAAAAATTTAGAGTTCTCAGCTGGAGATCAATTTTTTTTCAAAGTTTCATTGATGAATGGTGTGATTAGATTTGTAAAATAAGGAAAGTTAGCAAGATTCATTCGACTTTTTCCTCTTGTTGAGAGGATCGGGAAGCTCGTGTATATAGTTGAGTATCCGAGCAGTTTGGCAGGAGTCCATGATGTTTTTCATGTTTCTCATCTCAAAAAGTGTATTAGAGACCTGGAGACAACTATTGCACCGACTGTGCAAGATGACTTAGTAGTAGAACCGGATTTGACTATAGTGAGGAAACCTATTCATATTGTTGCGATAGATGAGAAGAGGCTTAGAACCAAGACGTTCAGATTAGTCAAAGTCCAGTGGAGCGATGATGATAGGGGATACACTTGGGAGATTAAGAGCAGGATTAGAGATAATTATTCTGACTTATTGGATTGTGTGTTTTACCTCTTTGATTCATTTATTGTGTCCCTTACTGTAATTTCGAGGACGAAATTCTCTAAGGAGGGGAGTTTGTAACACCCCATATTTTTGGTAACATTAATAGGATATTTAATTAGTTAAATTAAATAAAATAATATGCTGATTAGGGGATTGAGATTTGATGCAATCAAAGGGCAGCCGTGCCGTTTAACCTATGATTTAAAATAAGAGTTAAATTGAAATAGATGAGGGGTAAAATAGGAAAAGGACATTCCTATATCCATAAAACTTGCCGCATATTCCTATACACGTTCCCTTTTCATTTTCAATTTTTTTTAAAGAGGACAGCCACCCTTAAGAAGGAAAAGAGGAAGGAGATTAAGAAAAGCTAAGGAAGAAGCTAATTCAAATCAAATCTATTCACATCTCAATCTATTTAATCTCTAAAGCTAAGGTGAATAATATTTACATCTCAAATTTTTGTTGTTTCCGATTTTAAGATGAATTCTGAATATTTTGCATTGATTTGCCATGTTTTTGAATGATGGAATGATTATATATATACTTGTTGATGAATTATGGTTGTTCATATTGAATTCAAAATAAGTTCCAAGGTGAAAACCCTATTAAAGGACATCCAAATGCCTTGCGAATTTTTATAAGATCATAAATGATGTTTTAGAGATGGTTTTAATTTTCAATTTTTTTATTTTTTTGTAGAATTTATTTGAATTTTCTAGTAAATAAAATGTTAGTTTGGGTAAATAATTATTTACGGTTAAATAATAAAAGGTTTAGGTCCTATTTTTGTATGTCGGAAAACATATTAAAAGAGATTTTTAGGAATTTTTATAGAATTCTCCTAAGTGTTTAATGGGTATATAAAATTATTTAAGGTGTGAGACTTAAATGTTTTATGTATTTAGAAAAGGGGATTTTCAAATAATTCAAAATGGTAGTTCTGAAAAGTGTAGTACTTTTTATTGGTGGGGCAACCAATTAAAATTTGACATGTAAAGCGGGTTAGGTGAAAATTAATATTTGCTATATGTTGTTCACAATTTCGATGGTTTCGGCACCAAGTTCTGCCTCCTTAGCTTCGCTACTGACATAGTCGAAACCAATGCACATGGTATTAGGGAACTGGTACATAGTAATTGGATGTAGGGGGAAGGTATGGAGTCAAAACCAGGGGTTCCGAAGGGGTTGAGGTATCTCTTTGCTTTTAAATTAAAAATGTGCCTACTTGCTTTCAACTAAATGGCTTTCAACTAAGTAGCTAGACTTAGTTAGCTTTCGACTAGATCAAATGGATTTAAAGGAAATGGTTTTGATTGGGTTGCGCCTTTGTTATAACTGCTTTCGACTAGATCAAAACCTTTTACTACCGTCTTTTTACCTTTCAACCCAAATGGTTTTGAATGGGCTGCTTTGTTTTTGAAATATAGCCTCTTCTTCCATGCTTTCAAAGGGATGGTTTCGACACCATCACATCTTACTTAGGAAATGGTTTCGAAACAGAAGCTTTTGACCTAAATGTTTTAAGACCCTTTCTCTATGATTAAAGTAAAACCCAAATGGTTTCGAAAGAGATAGTTTAAATGTTTTGAAACAAATACTTTCGATGTTAATGGATTTTTGATCCTTTTGCTCTACTTGAAGACATAATCCAAATGGTTTCGACCGAGACAATTTTCAAAAGTTTTGAAGAGGTAAAATTTTAAATGGTTTTGAAAGGTTTACACATGTTTTAAATTGATCTCAAAGGCTTTCGAAAGGTAGTATTTTAATGCTTTCTAGAGGATTTTAGTGAATGGTTTCGAATGGACGGTTCTCTAGGATTTCGAAATGGTTGAAGGGAAAGGTTTTTCCTATGTTTTTGAAAGGCAATATTTAAAGGTTTTAAAGGAGTATGTTTAATGTTTTGAAGCTTTCATGAAAAGAAAGAAAAGGTTTTTCCAATGTTTTTGAAAGGCTTTTGATGGTTTCGAAAGGGTCACTTTTAATGGTTTCAAAGATGCCTTCAACGATTTCGAAAGGGTTGTTTAAAGATTTTAAACAGAGGTTTCACATGTGTTGAATAGGAAATATAGCATAAGTACTTTCAAGTTAAAAAGTGTTTTAACTTGTTTTGGAAGGATAGCTAATCCTCATTAAAAACCATCGATATTATTTGAGTAAAGCATGTGTGTGTGTATCATGGAAAAATAGCTAGAATAATGTTAAGAATATATTTTCCTTGTAAAAGTTTGATTTAAAATGTCAAATCATTTTGAAAAGGTTTTCAAAGAAGTAGATGAAGGGTAGTTAACCCTAAGAAAATGATTGGGATAGATAGTTCATTCTGATTCGAACAGTTTGTCAAGTTTACGGACAGTTAGTCAGTTTATGGACAGTCAACCCTGCTTTCGGATAGATAGTCCATTCGTTACTTGTGGACAGATTGTTCATTAGTTACCTCATTATAGCTTAACGGACTTAGTTATTATAACATTATTTATCAATTTGATTAACCAGTTAGGTTGCAGGAAAGGATTTGCAAAATATATGTTTTAAAGAGGATATTAGTGAGGGGAACCCCATTCCACTAAGCACCATAGTCTCATTTAATGTCCGTAAACTGAGATGTAACAGTATTATTCACACCAGGCTTTATGTCCGACTCGAAGTTTTTGTTTCCCCTAAAACTCTCGGGTGCTCAAAATTGATTTTATTAGGCTGAGTGTTAAGGTTTTAGGTTTAGAAAGTTTAGCGAATAAAGCTTCCAGGACGAGCAAGTGGCTGACGGATAGCCAATTAGGAATTACAGATTGTTTTGTTTATTTCCGTTGTGTATGATGTCAGATATGACTATATTACTTTGATCAACCAAGAGGGCATCGTCATGTGTCGCTCTTGGCGTATTTTGTAATGATTATAATTATTCCTTACCTGGGAAATGATATAGGATTATGTAACTTGGATATGAATTTGTTTTGAAATGTAATCGAAAAAATGTTGCTTTTTGAAAATCTATGATTTTGTTTATATTCAAGTGCTTTTGATATTGTGGATACCATTAGCATTAACGTATTTTGTCACCATAAGTTAGTACTATGGATGGATGCAACATCAGTAGCGCTTAACTTTTGGCCTCTAGATACGGGATGTTACACAGTCGAAAGCCAACCAAGTCGAAAGCGTTCCTTTCGAAAGCAAAGCAGGTGCATTTCCATTTGAAAGCAAAATATCGCTTCAACCCTGTCGGAACCCCTTGTTTTGGCCTAACACCTTCCACCTATATCCAATTCACTGCGTACCAAATCATTGATACTATATGCATTTGTTTTGACGGTTATGGAGGCGGAAGTACCCAGTCAGAACCTAGGCGCCGAAAGTGGTGATACATGTAAAAAACATGCAAAATCTGATTTTTAACCTTTTAAATTAATCGTTTTCAACTAACCTGCCTTGTTTGCCGAAATATGTTGGTTGATAATTTTTTTTCTAAAAGTCGTGCCAATATTTCAGAAATAAAAAGTTTAATTTATTTACAAAATACCCCTTTTCCTTTTATAAATATATAAAATATTTAAGCCTCATACCTTGAATAATTTTATATATTCATTAATAAACTTTGGAAAATTCTACAAAAAATTCATATAAAACATTTTTTTATATTTTCTAACATATATAAATTTCCAACTCAAAACTTATATAATTTAGCCGTTAATTATTTTTAACCCAAATATCCATTTTCCTCACTGGAAAATTAATGTAAAATCCGGATTAATTCAAAAAATTATGAAAATTGAAATCCATCTCTAAAATTTCATTTTTGATCTAAATCCAAAATAGCAAGGCACTTGGATGTCGCATAATAAGGCGTTCACGTTAAAACATATCATAAAATCCATATGAAAAATCATAAATCATCAACAAGCATAAATATATATATATATATATATATATATATATATATTTATTTATTTATTTATTTATTTATTTATTTATAACAATCAAAACATGGTAAAACCTTGAAAATAACTCGGATTTAACCTAAAACAATTTTTTTTTAGAAAACATGAAATGAAGTCTTTATTCACCTTAGCTTTGTGATTAAGGTGTTTGAGATTTAAGAATGGATTAAATTGATTTAGCCTCTTCCTTTTGCTTATCTTCCTTTTATATCTTCTAATGGTAGCCAGCCTCTATATTTTGATTTTGATAATGAAATTGTAGAGTGAATGCAGCTTAAGAGTTTATGGTATCAGAATGTGTCTTTTCCTATATTATTTTATTTATTTTAACCAATTAAATATCCTAAATAATGTTACTAAAAATTAGGGTCGTTACAGACTCCTCCCTTGAAGAATTTCATCCTCGAAATTACGATAAGGTACTCAATAAATAAATCAAAAAGGTAAAACCTACCATCATATAAATAAGGATAACCGTCTCTAATCCTGCACTCAGTCTCCCAATTATAGTATCTCTCATCGTCACCCCACTGGAATTTAACTAATCGGACAGTCTTGTTCCTTAGCCTCTTCTCATCTCTCTCGATTATACGAACTGGCTTTCTAACTATAGTCAAATTCGACTCTACTACTAAATGAATGCAAGACAGGTGGTAGATGCAGTGAGGGTTGATTATCTTGTTGATTTAAGACAATTTGTGATTATATAATTTTGGGTTAACTTAGGATAAATCATTTGTAATTAACCTTGCATTCATTTAGTTGATGTGCTTATCATAAGTATGGTATATTTGTGCTATTAATTAGCTCAATATAAACCATCAAACTATAACACAACCACTAATACACTTTTGACAAGAAAAGAGAGATCATAACTTCATTTTGTTGATTTATATGATCTAGAGAGTGGATTTATCTCTAAATTGTTCTTTTAACTCTCATATTTTTATCATTTTATTTTGCTAGTTTTTGTTAGTTTCTTACATTTCTAGCTATTCACTCTCGACTTCGGTATAATTTGATTGAATAGAATTTTAAAATCATCAATTCCCTGCGGATCGACCCGTATTCGCCGCGTGCTACATTCGTACATCGTGCGCTTGCGGTATAAATTTTATTTCAAAATTCGTTCGACGGTTTTCTAAACCGATAGAATTTCCGTCGACGAACACTTAGCTTTAGATCTCCACCGCACTCCTCAAGTTGTCAACGCTTCCAAATTCTTCACTCGACCATCATTGCCAACACTGCATTCGGATGCTTTCTACTAAGCGCATCCGCAACCTTATTTCCTTTTCCTAGCATCTACTCAATTGCAAAGTCATAAGCAACAATAAATTCCAACCATCTTTGCTGTCTCACGTTTAGCTCCTTCTAAGAGAACAAATACTTAAATGACTTGTGATCTGTATAAAGCTCAAACCTTTCTTCCAAAAGGTAATGTCTCCACACCTTCAATACAAATATCACCGCAGCTAATTCCAAATCATACACTGTATATCTAACCTCATGCAGTCTATGCTTTCGAGAAGCATAGATAATCACTTTACCTTTCTGCATTAACGTAACTCCTAGTCTAGTTCCACACGCATCTGTATACACTACCAAATCCTGATTCCCTTTTGGAACAACTAGTACAGGTGCATGAGTCAATAAGTGTTTCATGCTCTAAATGCTTCCTCATACATGTCGGTCCAAACAAACTTCACATCCTTTCATGTAGCTTGGCTATCAGTGTAGCTATCCATAAAAAATCCTTAATGACCCTCCTATAATACCCAGCCAATCCAAGAAAACTCTTTATCTCAGTCATTGTCTCGGGTCTCTTCCAGTTATTCACTACCACGATCTTAGTCGGATCTATAGACAACCCTTTCTCTGAGACTACATGACCAAGAAACTTCACTTCTTTCATCCAGAAATGACACTTCGAAAACTTTGCCTTCAACTGATGTTACCTCAACATCTTAAGCATAACTCTGAGATGAGCTTCATGCTCCCTATCATGATTAGAGTATATCAAAATATCATCTATAAATACCAACATGAACCTGTTCAAGTGCTCTCGGAAAATTCGGTTCATCATATCCACAAAGAATGCTAGCGCATTAGTTAGTTCGAAGGACATCACTAACCATTCGTACATTCCATATCAAGTTCTAAACGCCATCAAAGGAATAATATCCTTTGCTACTGATGGAAACTAGTTACTAACTCCAACTGAGAAAATACCTTGGCTCGACTCAACTGATTGAACAAATCATCAATTCTAGGCAATGAATATCGATTCTTTATCATCTTCTCATTCAACTTATGATATCGATTCATAACCTCAACGATCTATATGTCTTCATAGCAAATATTACGGCTGCTCCCCAAGGTGAACTACTTGTCCTAATAAAACTCTTGCCTTCCAAATCCACCAATTATACCTTCAGCTTCCTCATCTCAGTAGGTGTCATCCTGTTTGGTGGTCTATTCACTAGATCTGCTCCCGATACTTAATCAATTCGAAATTAAATGGCTCATTTCGGTGGCAATTCTACTACAGGTTCAAAAACATCTGCAAATTATCTAATCATGAAAAATCAATTTAACTAGTCTTCTACCTCCACAACACTCAACAAAGCATCCACCTCGCACTAGGATTTTCTATGGTATATACAATCTGATCACTACAGTCAGGGTGTCTAAGTGATATTTTCCAATCATGGCAAAGTATCCTACCATCGTAATTACTTAACCAATCCATACCCAAAATAATTCTGAACCTTAAGATATCAAACACATGCAAAATGCAAAAATATATCTGACCTAACAAATCAAATTCTAGGTGGTCACACTTCACTAAGTGTCACATATCCTCTTATCGGGTTTGCGATCCTTAATGAAGTAACTAATTATGAGGCTTCTAGGCTAAGATTATCTACTAAACAACGAGATATAAAAGCATGCGATGCACCATTATCAAACAAAATGCTAGCTAACATACCATGATTCAGAAGCGTACCTCCTAACATAGCTTTTACTTTTTCCTCTGTTGTAGGCTTCGAGGTAGCTAACTCCAATGCAAACACCTTTCCTTAGCCATCCTTAGTTGACTATTTCAACTGTTTCATTGAATGTCCAATTTGATCGTAGTTAAAGCATCTGATATTCTTCTTCCCAATCACCTTCTTTACATCTCCTAAGCGACATTCATTAGCAAAATTCCCTTTCTTATCACACTTGAAGCAGAAAACCTCTGACTTTTCTTTCTTTTCAGCTCCACTCTTCCGAGCTCCCTTCTTATGGAAGACTTCCTTTGTCTTATTTCTCTCCAGAAAAGCAAGCATCTCGTCATTCCTCAAAACCATCTCTACCACAACATGACAAGGATCCCTGGTATGTGGTAACATTGCCCTAGAAAGCTCAGGCTTCAACCCGCTGATGAACTTCTCAATCTCTTAATATTAGTATCAACGGTAGCATAGCCATATCTTGCTACCTTCTCAAATCAC
Source organism: Allium cepa (assembly GCA_030765085.1). NCBI lineage: Eukaryota > Viridiplantae > Streptophyta > Magnoliopsida > Asparagales > Amaryllidaceae > Allium > Allium cepa. The sequence continues at coordinate 441,219,364 of CM060943.1, forward strand.
CTCGCATACTCAAGTATAGTCATATCCACGTGCTCCAACTTAGCAAACTTCTTGAGCAGAGTAGACTTCGCCATCACAAACATAAATCTCTCCTCGAACCCCCTCTTAAACTCAGTCCATGTCATCGTCCCTTCATTCACTCCAACCGTCAATCCTTGAAGCTGTCTCGAAGCAAGCCTTCTCTTTTTCTTGTCATTGAGCCCCAAATCTATAAATATCCTCTTACAATGAAGCAACTAGTTTTCTACTTCAATATCGTCTTCAGTTCCGACAAATGGATTTCTTTCTAACCAAGCATAATTCCAACTCAGAATAGCATAGTTATTCACCACCGGAGCTTCCTGAACTCTTACTCCAACCACTTCAGCAGCAACAACTGCCTGCATCAAGTTGACAAAGAACTGATACATAGCTCCCATGTCAACCTGTGGGACTCCAGCACCAACATTTCACTTGTGCGCGATCTTGGTTCCTTCTCGTATTTGGTCTGGCATTTCCATTTGTTGTGGTGCTTCCCCCTCCAAGGTTCTCTTCCAATTCAAACATCCATATCTGTATTCAAGCCTCGTAAGGTACAGAAGAATATCCTAAGAGAGATAGGAGAGTAGAGATAAAGCGTATACTTATATATATATATATATATATATATATATATATATAGCATATACAAGTACGTTACTATAGCATTATCCCATACCCCAATCTTATCTCTAATTTCTTAGGATTATGTCTTCAAAAATCATTTAAATTACAGTTTTTCGTTTAACTATGCTCTGATACCAAGTTGTAATATCTCCTATCTGTAGGCCCAAAGCTAAGTGCTACCGATGTTGCAGTCATCCACTATATTGACTCCCCATGACCAAATATGATAATGTTAACGATGTCCAAAATATCAGAAGCACTTGAATATGAAATAAAATCATCAAGATTAAAACATTATTTTGGTTACCTTTCGAGACAATTTTCCATATCCAAGTTACATAATCCCAAACGTTTCCCCAGTTTAGATCAAATATAACTATTACATAAATACGCCAAGAGCGACATATGAAGATGCCACCTTGTTTGACCAAAGTACTAAATAGTCATAACAGACTCAATAGAACACAATGAAAATAAAGAAAACAACTCCAAAATATAGCTAGCATTAGCCTCCTGCTTGTCTCCGGAAGCTTTATTTGTCCACCTACTAAAACCTTAAAATCCTTAACCTTCAGCCTACTCAAATCAATTTTGAGCACCTGAGAGTTTAAGGGAAAATACATAAACTTCAAATTAGACATAAAATTTGGTATGAATAATACTATATATCTCTTTATTTGATATTAAGTGAAACCATGTTGCTTAGCGAAATGGGTTTCCCCTCACTAATATCCTCTTAAGACATATCTTTTGAAAATCTTAATCCTGCAACCAAAACTGGTTAAAACAATAATATCAATGTCATAAAAGCATATAAATCAAGTAACATATGGAATATCTGTCCAAACATTATAGTTTTGTTTGGCTAACTACCAACCTTTGGCTAACTCAGGCTTACCAGACAAAATAAACAAATAATCTAACTTCTGTTAGATACTCCTCTTCTGGACGGTCTGTCCCTAACTTACTTCTTTCAGAGTCAACTAATCCTAATGGTATTGTGGGCTCACCAAAACCTATCCTCTCTTTTTATATTCCATTATATTTGTAACATCATTTTAGTCTAGCCAGTGACAAAGCCCTATACACTAGAATTTTGGACTAAGTTAGCTAGGGGATAGTAGCTCATGTATAGGGCGTGACCCCATACCAGTCCCATATGTTATTTTGATATCTGAGTCATTTTACTTAGGGTAATCTTCCTTTAAAATTTTCATTAGAAAAACTTTTATCTCAAATTGATTTAAACCTTTAAACCATACTTTAAACAAGGAAAATATATTCTATGCTATACTTAGTCACTTTGCCAAGCCATATATACTTTACACAAATCTTTGTTGATGAAAACATTTAAACCTTTGAAAGTACCCATTTCAAATCCATTGAAGTATACCTTTCGAAACCAAGTAAACCACTTTGATTTATAAATTGGGACTTGGTTAGTAACTGTAGTTGCGAACATTAAAATTGTATAATACGCCAAATAAAAAATAAAGAAATTACTTAAATAAGAATTAGAAACTAATTTGGTATAATTTGATTTTAGGCAAAGATATAACAATAATAAGTAACAACTAATAATCAAAATACATATGGGTGCGGTGCATGGAATATGAAGTTCCTTTATAAGGCCTTTAATGGGTAAATATGGGTGTAGTGTATATATAGTTTATGTGTGTGTGTGTGTGTGTTATATTTATATGTAGGCATAGTTCTATACTAAATTTTAGAGAGTGAAAATATAGCTAAGTTATATAAATGCAAGATCAGTTAAAAGCATACAGAAATCTTCCTACCTATTCTAGCTACCAATGGTGTGACTTGTGTAACTGATGTGGGATATCGCCTATAATAAGTACCCATGGTGGATGTGAGGTTTGTTCCAATTTTGGTAGGGTAAGTCTGCCCGGCTAATCTGGCTACCAGCACCTAAAAATAGTCGAACTAATTTGAGATGATGTAGTTGAATTATAAGCTACAAGATTGGGATTATCTTTGACAGGTTTTAGTGAAAATCACTTAGGGAAAATCCACTTTGGGGTTGACTTATTAAATGACCATTTGGAATCTGCCTCTTCCCTATCCCAAAAGTATTAAGTGGCCTGCAAGAGGATTGGTACAAATGAAAATCACGGAGTACTAGAAAGGGTTCACCTAGGTTAAGTATTAAATGAATCTAAATTCAAGGGTATTAAGTAGTCCAGGAACTTCCTTTCGCATTATTAGGACATGATTGGACGAGATATGGGCATTGGAACCGATATACTCCATAGTTTGCTACACCCACTTTTATAGTCATGGAGTAAGATTCATAGGCCACTACCCTATAGTTGGAGATATACATGGAGAAATATAATACATACATAAGACATAATACTTATTTGAATAAGTACTATATACCATTCTTGTAAAACTTTCGGTTTTCATTCACTTGATATTGTTTTTCCAACTTCCCCCTCATTGCAACATATAGGTTAAAGACAATAATGAGTGTGGAAAAGAAGATGGAGACTTGGCGGATGGCTATCTATTATAGTTATCTATTTATGTTATTATGATGTACTCCAACTATGTATCAGACATCTTTTATGAACTATTTTGATATTGTACTCCTGTGATTTGATTTTATGAGATGGGTACTTATTTTATTATTATATTTTTCTCCTTCCACTATAAGACTCTAAAAGTATAGATAGATAGCTCTAAATATTGTTTTATCAATTATACCTACCTACACTAGCTCTAAAATGGACTTAAGGTTCGATGGGATTTTATTAGGTCAAAAATTGGGCCCATTTTGGAGAGGGTTGTTACACCACATATTCTCCATGTTGTGCAGTCATTCCACAAAAATTTCATGACCAAACACTGGCCTTGCTTCAAAAGTCGATGATCATCAATGGCCTGAAAATTAGTGACGATCTGACTTATGGCCATCATGCATCCTAACTTCGGGTGGTTTGGTGCTTTGCTTCGGTTTTGTCTCATGTCCCACTCAACATTGCCTTGATTTGCATTTCCTACTTTCTACTTTGAGATTTTCGTTACTTTCCCGTATGTCTACGTTACGCAACTCGATGCCGACTTAAACACCAGATCCAAGAAGTTTGTTTCACTTTTCAACTATCTTCTGTATATTTCTACACTCTATCATGTTATTTTTTTCTCATATGGTTAGTATCCATTCCAACTATTGTTCTTCAATTTAGTTCAATCATTCGAGTCTGTTCGAAGATTGTAGAAATTTTGCTGATAACAATATATATGTTCAATAATTAGGATATATTAAGCAAAATCGTCACGTTAAATATATGTTATTTATAAGCATATACATGTTTTATATATCCATTGTTCATATAACTAAAATTTGCTTATAGTTACCAAATTTATACTTTCTTACATCAGATTAACTACATATAAATATATGGGAAAATAGTGTAAAGGACCTATCACATTTTTAGCTCCTAGGACCGATTATCAATTTTTTAGTGTAAAGGACAAACTTTACAATTAACTTTCAGGGAAATTTTTTTTTTGAGAAGGACAACGCATAACAAATTGGTCTAGAAGATAATGGAGGCTCGTGATCACTTCAGTGAAAGTGTGGTAGATTTCGGTGATCTCGATGGTGTTGGTGAAGACCAAGGTTGGTGCTGCGGCAGATCTTGGCCTTGGAAAATCTTGATGATGGAACATCTCAACAATGGCTAGGGTTTTGAAGGAGCGCGAGCTGAAGTACTTAACAATGTGGTGGCGGCATGTACGGATGGGGATGGGGTGGCTTCGGTGGCTCTGGGTGGTAGCAATGATGGGTGAAGTAGTTGTGTTGTAACACCATGGAAATTTAGCAAAAAATTTAATAAGAAACTTTAATTTAAATAACATAAGAGATAGAGTGAAATTTTTACGAACATTCGAACTTTACTATGTAACCGTGCCATTAAGTCCGTAGCGATTTTCTAGACGATTTTCATATATAACACTTTGATATCGAAGTTAGTACAGAGAAGTTGTGGACATTTGAAAATGTAAAAATAGAATAAATTATAAAAAGTTTCCTAACAAAAACATTGTCGCCGGTCAACACCCTAGGGTGTGTCAGTCGATGGGAAATGGTTGACCAGTATACCATAGCAATCAACCGTTGATGCATAATTTTGGTGTTTTGAAGTAACAATTGGGCATGCATGATTGCACCAAATATTTTTCTTTGATGCCAAGTAACCGTCGTGTGTCTACGATGAGTGGAAAGATTCCTTAAGGTCAATCTAATGCTCCATATCAATCTATAACCCTTGGCGGCATGACTTACCTTAGCTCTTTAATTAAAGATCCTAAGGATCGAAATTTTTAATGATTCTCAACTGATGGTTAATCGACTGAATCAGACATATCAAACGGAAGATGCCAAATTGATCCTCTATGTCAAAAAGGTGCTAAAGATGTTAATTCAATTTGAAGATTTTTCAATTCACCAAGTACCTAAAGGGAAAAATTCTTAAGCCGATTCTTTGGCCAAACTGCCTAGTTCATGAGGAGCACCAGAGGCCCGAATTGTGCCAGTAGGCTTCCAACATGTCCCTGTGTGGAAGGAAAAGCTCCTTAGCTAAAAAGTCAGGCAAATGGTGTTAACTAGATCCCAAGCTCTCACGCATGCGAAAAAGAAATAAAAGAGGGATTGATGTCTTCCAAGATGGAACCATTTATATGAAAATGAGAAACCAATATGATAATAACTGGATGACACCTATTAAGTACCTGATAGAAGAAAAATTATCGAAGATAAAAGGGAAGCTAGAAGGATAAAGCACTAAGCTCTAACTTTGTTATGATGGAGGGCACACTCTACAAAAAAGCATACTCACTCCCATACTTTAGATGCATCTATTCAAAAAATGACATAAAATTGTTGAAAGAAGCCCATGAAGGATTTTTTTAGAGACCATTTAAATGGCGTGAAATTAGCTGAAAAGGTCATGAGACAAGGTTTTTATTAGGCCCATATTACTAATGATGCAATGAATTATGTAAAGATCTGGGAAAAATGTCAAAGATTCTCAACAATTCCCCATGTGCCCCCAAGTGAGTTAACCACGGTCTCAAGTCCATGGCCCTTTGATGTGTAGGGAATCAACTTAGTTGAACCGTTGCCTATATCTAAGGATGGAGAAAATTTTGCAGTCTTGTCTATTGATAACATTACCAAAAGGATAGAATTAGAACCATTACCAAATATAACATCGGGGAAAGTGCTAAAGTTTGTGACTGAAAACATAGTCACTTGGTTTGGAATCGCATAAAAGATAATATCTGATAATGGAACTCAATTTGAAAGTGAGAAGTTCACTAGCTTCTGCAACAAGAATGGGATAAGCAATAGTTTTTCATCTGTAGCTCATCCTAAGGCTAATGGAGACATTGAATTTGCCAACAAAAATATTAAGACTATTCTTAAGAAGTGATTGGATAAAACAAAAGGAAATGGGGTCGAAGAATTACCACTTGTGCTTTGGGCATACCCAACCTTTGCTAAAACTACAATGGGGGCATACTCCTTTTTCTTTAACATATGAATGATGCAATGCTTCCAGTCGAAGTTGTTCATCGGAGAACAACATATGGTTTCAACCCGAATCAAGAGCTAAGAAAATAGTCCTTGGATCTGATAAATGAATTAAGGGATAAAGCGACCATGTGGATGGCAGAGTATCAACAAAGAATATGGAAGTACTATAATTTCAAGATTAAGGAAAGATCATTCCAAAAGGGAGACTTGGTACTCCAAAAGGTCATGGAAAATACCAAAAATCCAATGGATGGGGTGCTTGGACCAAATTAGGAAGGACCCTTCGTTATCCACAAAGTAATCCTACTAGGGACTTACAAAGTATGCCAAGTAGATGGCAATGAAATAGCAAGAACATGGAATGCTAAAAATTTGAGACAATACTTTTCAACAATGAATAAATAAAGAAATTAAGATAAGTGTATCTACGAAATCGATAAATGGAAGTATAAGTAAATCAAAGCCTAAATCATTACCTATAAGCTAATAAGGGGTAAAGGAAACGCCTTTGATCCCACCACAAGGGCCTAGTCAAAGCACATCCTAAAGGAAGGTCAGAGTCGGCCTTTGGCTCCACTTATGATGGCTTGGCCAAAGCACTCCAAGCCTTCAGTCTGACCTATGTGGCCTGGTAGGAGCGCCTCCTAGATGGAGGATGGAGTAAGCCTTTGCTCTAGCTTTGCCAAAGCACCGAACGGCCTTCAATTCCACCAATAAGGCCTAACTAGAGCGCCTCCATTGAGGAGGATAGGTAAGACTTTGGTTTTGCCTAAATGGCTAACTAAATGCACCGACCGACCTAAATCCTTACTTTTTAATAAAAGGATCAATCAAAGCCTAAATCATCACTCTAAGAGTGATAGGGGAAAAAGAATCAAAGCCTAAATCATCATCCAAAGATTGATAAGGGGAGGAAAGAATCAAAGCCTAACACATCACCCAAAGAGTGATAAGGGGCAAAAGAAACCAATTAAGCAAGTTTATATTTATCCTAAAAATGGGTCAAAGTAATCATCTAGTGGAAGAATAGTCAAATACATTTAGTTTTGCACCAAAGAAAAGTTAAAATAACCTTCAATGTAAGGATCAAGAACTATCTATTATCCAGAATCAAAGATTTTAAAGTCAGATATAAACGTTAAGAAATTCTGATTTATTACTTAAGCTCAAGGCTTCATTCTTTGAAATATTGAATCAGCTCTCAATCCTTGATTTTTAGATTGGAATTCGAATTACCATATATATGAATCTTCATTATAATTAGATTTCTAATCCTCTTACTAGATGGAACCTGGTCTTATTACCAAAAGAATTTCTGATCTTCTTACTAGATGAAATTATGGAATTATTATTAAATGGGTTTATAATTTTCTGATCAGATGGATTTCTCATTTTCTTAACTAATGAATTCATGATATTCTTGCTATATGGATTTTTGGCCTACTTATTAAAAGAATTTATGAATTTCTTACCAGACAGATTTATCAATTTCAAACTAGAGGGGTTTTGGTATTCTTATCAATTGAATTTCTAGACTTCTATCAAACAAATCTATGGGACTTCTTGGATTTATGGTCTTTTTATCAATTGAATTCCTACACTTTTATCAAAAATATGTAAGGGACTTCTTGGATTTCTGGTCTTCTTGCTAATTGAATTTATGGCCTTCTTTTTTAGCAAATATGTAGTCTTCTTAAGTAAATTTAGCTTTATACTGAAAACCTCCCTTATATAAGGATGAAGCTAAATTAATTCATGTCTTCACCAAAAACCAAAAATGTTTTTTTTTAAATTCAATTTATAGAAAATAATGAAAGTTACCATCCCTTGCTTTATGTTTTCCAGGAAAACAGGATTGAATAACTTACATGGAAAGGTGATAAAATACTTGATTTTACACTAAATGTAAAAAACTTCTTTTATATAAGGAGGATGGAAAATGTTATCCAAATATTTCTTAACTACTATGTTAAAACAATAAGCCAGAGGATATGAAAACAATGGAAGTTAGTGTTATTACGAAAATATATGTTGAATTAGTAAATCTATGATTATATATTGAGCTTCCAAGTCAATATAGTAGCAATCATTTAACATGGAAATACCAAGCCACAAGGAATGTCAAATTCAAAGGCAGGAAAGAATTCGAGATATTATAGCCATAAAGATGGTATCGAGCATAAAAGTGATCTCGGAGTTATGTAAGTAGTGATCGAGTTTATAAAATGACAGGTTGTCGAACCTTGTACATATAAAATATCACAAACTTATAAAATGTGAGGTCAATAAGCTTCTACAATGGTAGAAGGGATGTCAAGCCACTACAACAAGGAACGCTGCAAAACATGTAGCAGAAAGGTGGTGCCGAGCACATAAAGCAAGAGAGATATTGAGCCCAAACACCAATAGTAGGTATTGAGTATCTAAGACGGAAGGCGAAGACATGTCAAACCTTTAATGGGTATCAAACCACAGTCGAAGTTAATATTTTCAAAAGATCATAAGCAAAATGTGATGTCGAAAACAATAAAGAAAAGTATCGAACATCTAATTACAAGAAGGTATCAAATTAATTAATGGCAATGGAATAAGAGCCATCACAACATAAAGTGCGATAGAATGTAGAATAAATAGGGGTACCGCATCACTAAAAGATATCAGACACCTAGTTACAAAAATGGTATATCTAGTTTCTATGAAAAACCAGTCCTAGATGCATCTACTGTTATCGAGCCTTTACAATATTAGCTTCTATAAAGAAGCAAAGTATATCAAGATTTAACAAGAATGATGGGCTTCGAAATTAGTAAAGAGCTCTGAGTTTTTGCAATACAAAGAATTTGCCATGTTTTAGCAACATAAAGAAGATGCCGAGTGTTAGCAATTCAAAGAAGATGTTGGGTGTCTAAAGTTGAAGAGGATGTCGAGTGTTAATAATACAAAGAGATAGCGATTATTTGGTTGGACATGCAGCAACCGTCCCGCTTGCCACTACCACTATAGATAGACCCCCACAACCACTTGGATGGGAGCGATTAATTGTTCTCTGTTTTCTAAAATTTTAAAGATGTGAACCATAAATTAATTTGGGAATTTTTAGAGCCGATCATACAATTGTAACTTTTTATGCATAAGGGCTTGGACAAGAAACATTGCATAGCATAATACCTTCGATATATGTATCTTTGACTATTATTATGAGAGTGGATGTGCATATGACTTATATTTGGACTTGGACTTAAATTTAGACTTATATATTGATAATTGTAACAAGGCTATTTAAGCCCTTGCCTAAATCATAAATTTACACCGCATATGACTACTATGCCAATGTAATATGAACAAAGGATGGTTATATAGGTGAATTGTCTATTTTTTCCATTAAACAACGGACTATTGCATATTTATGCGACTTTCCTATTTTATCCCTGGACATATGACTCGAAGTTTTGTACAATTTCATAACTATGTAAAAGCTCATGGGTAATATTGGAACCATTTCAAATAATACTATGTATTGTAGCATTTTGAGTGTTGAGCCATTTTTTGGTTTAAAATATAATGTACTATTTAAGATATTTTCTAAGATGGTTATTCTCAATATTTATATTTTGTTTCCATTCCGCTGTGAGTTTTAAAAGTGTAGTATATCTTAGATCATATATGTTTATTTTAGTCTCTATAACGTTATAAAAGACCCGATATCTCATAATTCTTGGTGCTGATGCGAGTCAAAAAGTCACCCTAAGCTTTGGATTAGTGTGCCGAGGGATGTGGATTATCACATTTGGTATCAGTGCCTAGGTTTAAAGTTCCGTAATGATTAAGAGCGCATTGAAAGAATGTGCTTGAAAGGTATATTAAAAGAAAATGGTTTTTTGAAAAGGATTTCAAAATGTTTTCCAAAATTTATTCAAAATGGGTTTCCAAAATATGTATGTGTCTGTGTGTATATATAAATTTTCAAATTTTTTATGAGAATTTTATATGTTGTAATCTCTCTTGCTTATTCATGTAGATGCTATCTCTTATTCGGCATATACTATTTATGAAAAGTCGCGAATAAAATTCTTAAAAAATCACAGATAGAGGATGAGCAATCCCGTAGGTTCAGGCTTAGGTGACGCAGCCGAGGTTTCGAGCTTGAATGTCCTAATTTGGTTCCGTCGGTATCTTCGGGTGAGGAGATAAGCTGAGCTTAATCCCACTAGAGGACCCATGGAGGGAGTGACTAATTCAGTTCCTACCCACCCACCTGCTGACGATTTTGCTAGTTATGTAAGGATTTTCCAACCTTTTGACGAAATCTATATTTAGGGACTTAGTCTTATGTATATTTTAGGACATGGATTCGTACTTGTGGGAGGATATTTGGGTTGATAGGTCTTGCTAATGAGATTAGGATCCAGCAAGCTATTTGGCAGCCATGTGGTAAGGCTCTTAATTAGTGGGAGGTAGTTGAGGTAGAGACTAAGGGAAAAGAGATCACTTGGGGTGAGTTTCGAAGATGCTTTGAGATGAAGTTTCTTTAAAGGGTATAGGAAGGAATGTAGTTGGACAAGATTATTAACTTGAAGCAAGGAAACATGTCATTAAAGGAGTATGTCAATCAATTCAATGATGGCTAGATTTGGAATGGGACCGATCGATACCCCATATAAAAAGGCTTTAAAGTTTGCTAAATTGCAGAAACAACATCTTCAAGGTTTAGCTCTAAGCTATATTTCCTATGGGTGTTACATACGAGGTTTTACTAGAGATGACCTTATTGAATACAATCTCCAAGGAAGAAGCTAAGGAAGAACCCAAGAAGACCAGAGGGAAAGCAAAGTAGCATAATTAGTGGAAGGGAGGATTTGGACCCAAGGGAAATATTAAGAAGCAGGATATGCGTGGTAGGAAGTGTGGCAAGAAAGGACATTTCATGAAGGAGTGCATGACAGAGGGTTCAAAGGACAAGTGTTAAAATTGCAATTAGTTTGGGCATATGCAACGAGAATGTCCATCACATTAGTAATCCTCTACCTTGGTAGTTACAACACATGTAACGAATGCAATACCTAGCTCGAGTGCACCACCCATTGCTGAGAAGGGAAAGAAGGCAGTGATTGAAGGTGTGTTGACTTTACATGGTTTATCCATTTGCACTTTATTTGACACGAGAACATCACACTCTTTCATTTCTAGTAGAGTTGTGGAACACTTATACACTACCATAGTTACGGACCATGTAGTTATGTTACGCCCTATAGGAGGATCAGCCTATTCGTTTATGAAATGTAGTGGTTTGATATTATTCATTTTGAGGGTCGAGTTCGATTGCGATTCTTTTGTCTTAGGATGTTTTCCATTTTGGTTGATACTGGGCATGGATTGGATAATAATGTATCAGAGCTATAATAGATTGTAATGGGAAGTTTTTTAGGTTGAACACATACAGTGGACATAGCTTGGAGGTTATTGCGATCCTCGAGGATCGGTTATGTTAAGCTACTTATATTCATTGGACCTATCATATGACGAGCTTGATTTAGCGCACGTAGTTAGAGATTACCCATCCTCAAGGAAGATTTCTTTTTCGAGGTTCTCGACCTCCAACCCTTAAGGGAGATATCTTTTTTGAGGTTCTCGATCTTCAACCCCTGAGGGAGATCGAGTTTCAAATTTATCTTAGGATAATGCTTGACTGGTTGCCTTATCCTTAAGGCATACGGCACCAAAGGAGAGACGTGAGTTGAACAAGCAAGTGTACGAGTTGTCAGAGAATAGCTTAATTCGAAGGAGCATTTCAGAGTAGGGAGCACCAGTCATCTTTGCCACTAAGCTAGATGGTTCTCTGAGACTGTGGGTTGACTATAGGAAGCTGAATAAGCTGACAAAGAAGAAACGTTATCCACTGTCCTGTATAGATTATCTCTTTGATAAGTTGGTTGGAGCGAAGGTGTTCTCACACTTTGATTTAGCTACCAGATTCGACCAGTTGCATGTAGTTGATGATAGTGCCCAAAAGACTACCTTTTTTACACTCGATGGAATTTATGGGTGGTTAGTCATGCCCTTCGAACTGACCAATGCACCCGGCTACTTTATCGATTTGATGAGTCGATTTTTCAAAGGGTTGCTTAACGAGTTTGTCGTGGTATTTTTGGATGATATTTAATCTCTTTGAAGAGCGAGGAGGTGCACATGTTGGATTTAAAAGAATTGCCCAATACATTCAATGAGCATAACCCAAAGGCGAAGTTTTCTATTTGCCGCTTTTGAGGAGAAGTATGCTTTTGTGACACATTGTCTCGAACATGTCACAAAAAGTGGGTTAGCGGTTAATTCTAGTAAAGTTGTTGCAGTTTAGGATTAGGGTATGTGCCAAAGAATGCCATGGAAGCTAGAAGTTTCCTTGGTTTGGTGGGCTACTATTGGAATTTCATCAAGGACTTCGCGAAGATTTATGCCCCTATAACCCATCTCGCTAAAAAGAATCTAGTTTTCTAATGGGACGCGAAATTTGAGGATGCTTTTACTAAGCTAATGCGGGCTTTGACTAGTGTGCCAGTTTTGATATTGCTCGATGATGCACAGATAAAGACATTCACGGTATATACCGACATATGTGGTACAGGGTTAGGCGCGGTCTTGATACATCTAGGAAAGTTGGTGGACTAGCTATTCGACATTTGAAGGTCCATGAGAGAAACTACCCTGCCCATGAACATGAGTTAGCAGCCATTGTCTTTGTGCTTAAGTCATAGAGGCATTATTTTTTAAAAGAGCTGTTAAATCCGTATACAGATTATATGTTCCTAAAGTTCTCCTAAAAGGACTTGAATTTAAGGCAGCAAAGGTGGATGGAATTTTTGCGATCATACGATATTGATATCTCATATATCCTAGGCAATGGCAATGTAGTGGCCGATGCCTTGAGCAGACAACATGCAGTATTGAGTTCTTTGTTCTTGGAGTGGAGGCATTTGGAGTTCATTACTACATCTGATTTTTGACCATAATCTGATATTATCCTATGATTTCTAGCAGTTTTAGATATGCAGCCTACACTTATGGAACATGTTAGATCTAGTCAAAAGCAAGATAGGGAGCTAGTAGATATTTTTGAGAAGCTTGATAGAGAAGAGTAGTCGAGTCATTTGAGGCGTTATGCCATTGACTTAAAGGGATGGTTATAGAGAGGCGGTAGGCCATATGTTCCTCTTATTATGGAGTTGGTTGATATGGTACTAGTTGAGTCTCATCGTTCGAGGATGACTATTCATCCCGGTGGAGACAAAATATACCATGACATGAAGAGAGTCTTTTATCGGCTTGGTATAAAGAAACAGGTAGTAGAGTATGTAGATCGATTTATCACTTGTTAAAGGGTAAAGGCAGAGAAAAAGAAGCAGGGAGGTTTGCTATAGCCATTGGATTTTCCTCGATAGAAGTGGAAGAGTATTCTATGGATTTTGTCAATGGTTTACCAAGCAGTGTGAGAGGGAATGAGAGTGTTTGGGTCATAGTTAATCAGCTGATCAGTTACGTTCATTTTATACCAGTTAGGAGTACAAGGATGATGGCATTTTTGGAAAATCTATACGTGAGTAAAGTCATTAGGTTATGTAATATTCCTACTAGCATAGTTAGCGACCAAAATATGCTTTTCATCAACAATTTTGGTGGAGTCTACAGGAGGCTTTTGGCATCGAGTTGAGCTTGAGTAACGCTTATTATTCGCAAGTGATTGGACAGATGAAGAGAGTAAATCGGGGTTTGGAGGATTTTCTTTAGATGTGTATCTTGAATTTGGAGGCTCTTGCGAGCATCATTTTCAATTTGTAGAGTTTTCTTATAATTACAGCTATCAGACGAGCATTGGGATAATACCATTTGAAGCGTTATACGGTAGACCTTGTAGATCACTATCATGTTGGTTGGACACTACAGGTATGGCTACTCATGGGCTAGATATGGTGAAGGAGACGTCTAAGAAACTAGACTTGATCTGTAGAAGAATGAAAACAATGAAAGATACATAGAATTCTTGTGCTGACAGGAGATGTTTGGAGTTAGAGTTCACAGTGAACTACATCGTATTTGTGAAGTTCTCCCCTCTTAGGCATATCATGAGGTTTGTAACTAGGGGAAGCTAGCACATATGTTCGTAGGATCTTTTTCGATTACAGAGAGGGTAGGGAAGTTGGCATATAGATTCGAGCTTCCTAAGAAGTTGGCAAGAATATGTTATGTTTTCAAGGTGTCGCACTTATGAAAGTGCTTGCATGATTCAGCTACCATAGTCGAGCCGAGTCAGCTAGAGGATGTGGTGGAGGAGAGGGAGTCACTTGTACATCATGCACCCACTTGTATTCTTAAGCATTGTACAAAGTGACTCCGCAGTAGGGAAATCAACTTGATAAGGTTCAATAAGAAGACGATCTAGTAGAGAGTACATAAGAGCCTTAGGAGAAGATCCGAGCTGCCCACCTACAATCTTTTCCAATACGTTTCCAATTCAAATTTAAGTTTAGTAAGTAGGGATTACTTATGTATTAGGACTTAGCTTGGTATACCCTTAGGTAGAGATCAATGGATGGTAGGAATGGTTGTAAACGTTTCATTAGGACATGTTATGAATGATGGATGCTAGTGGACGAATTATTTAGATTATTTCTTTTACATATTTAGGACAATATATCCCGTAGATAGGACGCACACACTCACATTATCTCTTATTTATTTGTTTATCTTGTTGAGTATTATGCATATAGATTGGATGGTTGGGCATATATGTAGGATTGCAAGCATACTTATTTAGGATGTTGCATATATTTTAGATTCATGGCATGAGCACTTGCATGGCAGGAGGTCGATTAGATGAGGAGACCGCCTACTCTTTGCAATAGTGTAGGTTCACGTGCGTTTCACACTATTATATACACGTACGATAATAAAAATTTATTATGGGCAATGATTGCCCATGGATGATGGATGATTATATGGTCGTAGCTATTGATTATTGTGTGTAAGAATTATATTTTTCCATCCTTTGAGATTTCGGGTTAAAATCCTTTTAAGATGGAGAATATAACTCCCGGAAATTTAGCAGAAAATCTTTAAATTTAAATACGATAAGGGCTAAAGCGAAATTTTCATAAATGTCTAAATTTGGCTACAAAATTGTACCATTGCATTCGTAGAAATTTTGTAGATAACTTTCATATATAACACTTTGAAATCGGAGTAAGTTCAGAGAAGTTACGAATGTTTGAAAATATGAACATAATAAATTAAAAAAAGTTTCCTAATAAAACATTGTCACCCGTCGACAATCTAGGGTGTGCTAGTTGACATGAAGCGGTCGACCGGTTTACTAAAGCGGTCAACTATTTATGTGTAAGTTTTGTGTTCTAGAACAAAAATTGGACATACACAATTGTACCAAATATTTTTCTTTAATGCCAAGTAACGAATGTGTGTCTTTGATGAGAGCAAAGATCCTCTAGAGTTAATTTAATCTAACGGTACATATCAATCTGTAACCTCCATAAATAAACACCTAACCTGACCCTAATTTCATTAGAAAGTTAACTACATACCAAAACTCTGCTAAAGTATATTTTCTCCACTTACAAAAATTTCTTTAAAATAGATTAAAAACAATGTAAGAGAGCGCTAGTAAATCAGATCAAGGTGGGATAAGCTAATGGGTGACGATTCTCCGATGGAGTTTAGAGTTAGAATTGGGATCCGAGGTGAGTGGGAATAAGTTAATAAGTTGATCATTTATAGTAAATTTAAACTATTCTAGCTAATTTATAGCAGTTAAACTACAAACCCTAATTATTTAAATCTAAAATTTAAATTAGAAATTGATATAAATTAGCTAATATCATTTCACCTAATTTAAAGCCCTTTTTGTTATTGAGTACAAACCCTAAAAAATTGATTAACCCTAAATTAAATAAGTAGAATTAAACCGGTATTAATTTGTTAATTTAATATCGATAAAACGTAGGGAAAATTACAAAGATCGATTGGTGTTAATCGATGCCTAGGGTATACTGCGCAAGTCTAGGAACTAACAGATTAACAAATAATTTAAATCCAATGATTATAATTCGAAAACCGTAAAATTTACACTATGGCTGGTCCACCGTTCATTCTTAGCGGTCGACTATAAGCAATTGACAGTAGGGGTAACGGTTGATGGTTGATAACTGAAATGCTTAATCTGAACCTTGTCCTAAGGCATAGGTTGGAAATAAAACAATTAGTAGTATGTATAACCGTATTGTATACATATTTATGGATGTTAGAGATAGTAGGGAGGCCAGTTCCCTATGAGTAGACGCTTGGATGTTGCGGTGTTGAGTAAATGTTCTATACCCAAAGTGGGTCGATTATTTGACTATAGGAGATTCTATCGCAAATGACACTCATAAGAGGTTCTACGCTTGGAAGTGTAACACTGGCTGGTGCCTGATAAAATGTGTGGGTTCGACACAACGGGATTCCTAGGTATTCACGATTCTGATGTAAAATGATACCGTGTTGTTGGTGGATCCTGGCGCATGCAATAAGAGGCATATACTATGGTCGAGAGGTGGACATAGATGCAGGTGATGAGACACACCCACGAGTCGGCATTGTCGGCTCCCCCTCGATGTAAAGTTAGGTTATGTGCAGTCGCAGTTATGGAAAATTTATTCCCATGTGGTAAATTTAGGGAAACCTATGTGATATGGCTACATTAAGACGAAATATGAGATGTTCTCCCATATGGGTAAGCTGTAGGATGTTCCTATGTTAAGTAGCTCTAGTAGCAGTGTTCCTATATTGAGTAGCCCTAGTAGCGAAATTTCCATATTGAGTAGCTCTAGGAGTGGTGGCCGATTGTTAGTTATTGGCGATCGATCCGAAGTTTGATCCTTGTTAAGGCCTGCACAAGTTGTAGTGTAGGTGTGTGTTAAATATAAACCCTTAACTGAAGGACCCTAGGAATGCATGAAAACTTGCAAGAAATCCTAGGTCATATAGGGTAGAATTAATGTCAAACTTCACATGATCACCATACATTAAACATATACTCATTCCCCAGACTATTGTTTGAACTATCCTTTTTCCATTCAAGAGGACAGGGCAACAGGTGATTTGGCTCGATTTCAGTACGCAGAGAGGTATGCTCATAATAGGAGTTTTTGTCCTTTATGAGTGGTATTTCTATACTCTGTATATGACTATGTACTGTTTTTCTGAGACTGTGTTTGAGATTTTTTTGAGATGGTTATTTTCTATATTTATATTTGTTTTCCATTCTACTATGAGTTCAGAAAGTGTTGTATATCATAGATCATATATGTTTATTTTTAGTCTCTGTAATGTTATAAAAACCCAATAGCTCGTACTTCGTGGAACCAATGAGAGTTCGAAAGTCACTCTAGGCTTTGGATGGTGCGCCAAGGGATGCGTGTTGTCACATGTGTTATAGAAGAAGCAAAAAATGGTGAAAATGAGGAAGAAGATAACATGTGGTAATGCTTCAATGTAGTATCATTTATTTATTTTTTTAATAAATTGACTATGCATATTTATATTCATAATGCTATGTTATAATAGCAGTTTCTAATTTGTAATATAAGCTTTTTTAAAATTGTAGTACCAGGCCATAAATTATTGTAGCATATTTTTTGATATGTGATTCTTCTCTGATTTTTAAATAAAAATAAATATGTTTATCTATATTCATAATGCTATTTTGTGGTAGTAATTTATTAATTGTCCCATCTTCTTTAAATTGTAGATGTAGTTTAGAACAATTATAGCATTTATATAGTATCATTTTTTTCAATTAATGTAATTGTGTATGTTTCTGGTTTTGGTCATAATGATATTTTATAATAGTATTATACAACTTGTTGTAGTAGTTTCTAAATTGTAATAGCTTTACTAATATTTTAATAGTAGTTTGTAAATGATTGTAGCATCTTTTTTAGAGGTGTTTAGTAATGATACTATATAGGAATTTTTTTAAATAAATACAGATATGTATATTTATTTTCATAATGCCATTTTATAGTGGCATTTATAAATTGCGTTAGCGGTTTCTGAATCATAGTAGCTTTTTTAAAATTCTAGTACTATTTTATAAACAATTGCAGTTTCTTTTTAGATAATGTGTATATTGTATCTTACAACATTATTTTACAACAACCTTTTGAATTATAGTATTAAGTTTCTAGGTATATTAACATTTTCTTAATTTGTGGTAGGTTTTATGAATTGCGATATCATTTTTAATTAATATTTTTAAATTAATTTCTAGTATTGCCTTTTGATTTAGGTGATTTCATTTTTGTTTTATTTTTTTGGAAGTTTGTACTACTATTTTTATAATTAGTTAATAATGCTACTATATAGCTTTGTAAAGGTGGTATCGATTTTATTTAATCTTTTTGATATCTATATTACTGTTTTTCATAAATTATTTTATAATACTACTATGTAGTATCGGTTTTGTATTTATTGAATTAAAAAGGAATACAACTATTACATTTTAATTCTATCATGTAATAATGGAACTTACCTTGTGTTATCATTTTCTGGCTTATGATATGACTCAATAGAATTTTGTACTTGCAATATTTATTTTTACATCATTTTCTCATATAATGATACTGTATAGTATCATTTTTACCTATTGCAATTTTTGCAAATTATCGATGATTGGCACGCAAGATGAGGTGAGTAAGGATGTTGTTATGAGATGGAAGATGTAGGCGGAATGGTAGGCAATGAGTAGAAGCATGATGTGGTTTTTTGGGGTTAGGTTCTAAGAAGGCAGTAAATTGGGAGCTGGCGACTGTGGAAGTAGGCGGTATGAGTAGTGGAGAAGTATGGGTGTAAGGAGGGTGTGGGTGCGATGGCATAGGGTGTGGATGCATTGGAATCAGAAATTTGGCATATGTGCGTACGTGAGGAACAAAGTGTCCTTATGGAAAAATTTTGATTATGTATAAGTATGTAAACAGGAAAGCACACATACAAAAAATTTCCTTATATAATTATATGTACATATTTTGACCATACAATTTTCACTATATTTTTTTTTTGTATCTCTCTTATACACACACATAAACACACACACATTTTTCTCCATGGATGTGCAGCTTTTTTTTTCTATAAAAATTCAGGACATGTGTTGTTAGCCAAGATTGAACCCATGATCTCTCCAAGTGAAATATAATCTCTTAATCAACTACAATAAACATACTATTGTTTCAAAATTTGAACATTGAACATTATTTGTCAAAGGTGCAAATCTTGTAGACTTATAAAGTTAATATCTGCTAAACCGTAACTCGCAATATAACAAATTTATTGTCGAAACTGATCAGATCAGAAAGACCTATGCAATGGTTATAGTTACAATCGTAAATCATAATTTAATTTGTAATCCATTTTAATTAATTTAATATTAACAGTTTCAAATTTGTCAGTTGTTATAGAAATCAACAACTATATCTCTTGATATGCCATTCGGTAATCATTCTCTTTTTCAACCAATAACCCAAAACGCACTATACTCAATTGCCACTGAGGCTCTATGCCTTCTACTTATGATGAAAGGTAATAGTTTTAGCATTTAGTAGCTTCTATGGCCATTTTCCTTTAGCATTTCCTTAATTCTACTAAATACAACATCGGTCTTGGTTGCTACTTAGGCCTCGGACCTTCTTCTTTTTTTGGTTACTACATAAGCATTACACTTATGCTTTCGTTTGAAAATGCCACTAAGACCTTACTCATTCTCTTTTGGTTCATAACTGCCACATTGCTTTATGCCATCTACTGAACTCGTGTTTGCCACATCAGGCCCTACACCAATTGCTTTTGTCTTGTAGATGCCACTTTTGGCACTTTCCTCACACTTTCATTTTAGTTGCAACTTAAGCCTTACAACCATGGCTTTCATTTTCGATTTTCACTTAGGACTTACACTTACGCTTTCATTGTCTGTTCCATGTAGGCCTTACTTCCATGCTTTCGCTTATGGAAGCCACTAAGTCCTTACTCCTTCGCTTTTGGTACTTGACTACCACATAATGCCCTACGCCGTCCACCAAACCCTTGGTCACCTACTTAACCAATTATAAAAGGTTTTTCACTTAACTATAAACTAAGCTATATTATTACATTATCTTAATGGTCTAAGTACTAGTTTCAGCCGTCCTAGGCTTGGGGATAAATTCGCTCCTTTGGAAGTAAATTAATTCCGACTTTAACCTATTGCCAAAAGCTAAACTACCTTCAGTAACCACTACCATCTATCTCGTCTGGGGAAGCCTGATTTAGTTATTTTGTTAATGTAAGAAATGTCAACCCTGGGTTTTGGAAATCACCTCCACTACCTAAAGTTCTCATATAACCCTTCTTTCCTTTTTTGACTTTTAACCAATACCTTCGATTTAGCTTCCCTGCCTTTTCTTTTAGCACTTATTATCTTTCTTGCTTATGTCTTTATAGTTGAGGTTCAAGTTTAAATACTCTCGGTTCAGTTCCACTACCTCCGGGACTACTATTCAGCACAAATTGGGAATTGTTTTCTAACATATCTAACACTATTTACAAACGTTGACCTCTGATTAGTAAGATTTAGTCCTTTCTTACCGCTATTAGTACATTACTAACATGTTTAGCATAAATTGTGGATCTGGTCCACGGACCAATTATTGAATACTTTATTCAATTAAGTTTCCTCTTGGTCTCCATTATTTGTCACTGGACATCTATTAAATCCCCCTCATCCATTTAGAGTGTTTTCTCTCAAAAATCACTTATTATTCCTAGAAAATCTTAGAAAATATATACAACTATTTTCGTTTCATAAAATTTCTCATAATCTACAATTCTACCTATTTTCTATAATAAATGGTTCGTAGATAATTAATATCATTTATTTGCCTCTAGGAAAATTCCGTAAATCTAAACACATATCTAATATTGTGTTCCTAACATCATATTAAATTTTCGGATCATTATAATCGTGAGAAGTATGAGAAATTATTTGAATAAATTCGGCCATGAGGAATTATTAAGGAAAATGAAATTTAGAAACATATTACTTACCTAGATTTCTTAGTCGGATGATGTTTCCAGTTTCCTTACATTGATCGTCTTCTTTTCCTTTTTTCTTCTTAGGCCACTACCACCATTAAATTGCACTAAAACATATATTTTGTTTTAAGTTGGATGAAATGAAAATAGGGAAAGTAGCTAACTTTAGTCTCTTGAGCCATCGGCTCATTGTACCTCTTCCTCAACTAATTCATCTTAGTTAAATTTTATTAAGTGATAATCATGATAAATAAATGTACACCAAAATTATTATCACCCTCATTATTTAGTTTCATAATTTAACCACTTAAATCTTTATTCTCATAATTATTTCTTTATTAATTTATAGGGTATTACAATGAGACTAAACTAAGTAGCATGGGATGTGGGATGATTGGTTGATGTGAGTTCTAAGTTTGCCTAAAATTCATCAAGATGATGTAAATTGTATACCTATACTGCATGCTTTCCCTAATGTGTTGTTTGGTTGTCTAGTTGTTCTTTTTTAGAGAGGGTTTGGATATAAAGCTATGATTGCCCATTTCAACGCGTGGGATAGTGGCATTTTACTTTGCCTAGGTTTACTTGCTTTGGCTAAATTGTTCGCATTGCTCTATTGCTTGTTAAGTTATTAGTTATATTAATTTGACTATTTCATTTGACTATGTTTGTTTTATGGTTCATGACATGTTTATTTAAATTAGATTCTTCTATTCACATTTTATCGTTGGTTTTTGCTTATTTAGATGTGGTTCTATTTTTTGATTCTTTATTTAGTTTGGTTGCTCCTTTGTTTTCCTTGTGATAGTTTCCTATGTATGCTATGTTAGATTGATTGTTATTGTATTAAGTGGTTATCCAATGTTGACTATTAATGGGGTGCACGTTGGAGAAACTAGTGGTATATTAAGGGGCATATTTTGGTTTAGTCGTAGTAGGATGACAAAGTTTCTTAAGCTAAGAAAGACAAGGTATTTTGACAGACTATAAGATGGATAATACTAAAGTGTTTTGGTGATAAGAAGGCTTTGTGGATACCATTGGAGAAATCAAAGCGATAGTAGGAGATTATTACATCATTACTAAAAATTTGGAGATTTATCAAATACATGTTTTAAAATCTATTTTGATACGTGCAATCACCAGCTTATGTTTTAAATTCAACAAAGACTCTTATTTTGATCTTTGGAGGAGTTTATACAGTTTGAAATTCTTATAAAATGATGCTTTCTCAAAAGTTATTTAGTTGATTTCTGAAAATTACGATGATAATATTTTAAAAGATTTTTATAAAAAATGAAAATAATATTTTTGAGAAAGGATTTTGGTTTGAAAAGAACATGGAAATTTCATTTGGAAATGAAAATGATTTGGTAAATGTTTTGGGATTGAAGATGTATTAGAATTCTCATCACTAAAAATGACCAATAATTCCTCTTTAGTATTTTCGGTGAGTTATTCCTATCATCAGAAGAAGAAGTTACAATAAAGGTTCGTGGAATCAAATATTCGATGTAATCTGAAAAATGGAACAAAGTGAGTTCCAATGCCGAGGGGTACCAAGGTATCATGGATAACTCAGAGATTTGATATATGCTCATGGAGTGGATGTGTGTGATAGTGTTCACCTGTGCACCCTGGATCTTCGTGATGGTTTGGCTTATCTTAGTGATGGTAGTGCCTTAGTGATGGTATGTGATTAAGAACTAATCTAATCATGATGTGTTATGTCGTTGAACTTACCGGTAGTCATTCAACTTATTTTATGTCTAGTGGCATCTTAGTGGGTGATGCAAGATCTTAGTGATAGTCTAGTTTTCCCTAGTGGTGGTGAAAAGTATTTGGTACCACCCCTTAGTGATGGTCTATTTTGCCTTAATGGTGATGAGAAATGTTCGATACAAGTTCTTTATGATGGTCTAATTTTCCTTAGTGATGGCAAGCTCCTTTAGGCATTGGTGTAACAATGGTGTTAAGCAGTTGTAGACCATAGTGATGGTTATACGAGTTATTATACATTCAAGAATGGTAAGAGACCTTAGCGACGGTTTATACTTCCTGATCGTATATGTGGGTCTAGGATTCGAGGTTTAATGCACTGCAATATTATTTTAAGGATACATATATTATGGTGGATCTATAGTCAAAATAGAGCTTAACACACATATGTTATTTGCTGGTAGGTTAGTGTGATGATGAATGTTACTTTGAGTATGTGTGCTTATTTTGATGAGCTATGTTGATTGTCGATTGATATATTTATTTGTGCAAGCATGTTTAGACTAACCCGAGTTTCGTTGTGAACTTTTGCAATGGGCAATTATGGTTGGGTTGTTGAAGTGCATAACATGGCTTGGGAATAGATTTGATTTTGATTGAGATTATTTCACTCTTTATTGGTAAAGTTTCGTTTTACATGATATAGCTTTGATTGCATGGCTACGTGCTATGTGGTACTTGTTTCTAGAAAGTGCATTCATTGTTGGGAATGGATATTATCGTGTCAAGAATGATTGTGTTATGAAAATATCGTGTACTACTCTAGAAGTAGTTAGTTATGATTAGTTTGCTCCTTGATATTTTGTATAATTGAGCATATGGTATGGTACGGTATGAAGTTCGATGCCTCGTCTTGGCGATTTATTCTTTGAAGAAATACGATTCCGCAATTTTTTAATAGGAAGAATGTAATATCCACAATTTTCACACATTAATTGCAAGTTAATTTTAAACGGTTGTTTAAAACCGATAGGAGATAAAAGATAATTTTTGTAGAGATTTCAATGGGGATTTTAATGCTCCACTGTGTTTGGAAATATCAAAAATCTATATTTTGATATATGGCATGATATAGTTTCGTTAAAGTTCATAAAATGGGCTTTTTAGGCCTTTACGACCGTTTTGGCCTAACATTACCTTTCTCTTCTATAAATATATAGCTTAATGGAAACTCTAGGGCCATCACATAAGTTTTTCGCTTCGATTTTCAAAATCAAAAGTTCGCTCTACTGGAAATTATCTTCTATAATTACAATTGAAATTAAATTTCCAACTTTCTATAATTTTGACAAATAATATATCTACTCGAAGCTTTAACTAAGAGGAGATAATGGGTGTTCATTTCTAGAGATGGGTTCTACAGTAGCCAGAAATTAATGAACAAATTTAGGCCATCCGTTTTAGGATTTTGCAATTGAGGACTATAGGATAATTGAAGGGTTGCGTTGTGTAGAGCTCGGGGAGTTGGCTAATCCATGTGGTTAGACTGCGTTGAAGATGGATGTACTGGTCGAAAATTAGGTTTGAAGTCATGAAATAGGGTGATAGTTGGACATTTTAGGGTTCGACGTTTGTGTCGTAGGCGAGATTGGAGGCGTCAGTCACACATGGGGGTGCTGGTTGAATGCGGGGCTGTAATACCCTATAAAATTAATAGTATTTAATAAATAATTAATATGGCTCAAAAAATGGAATTTGAGCAAACTTCGGAATTTGGCCACGAATCTTGTATTATTCTGTCCATGAATTTTTTTAGCAAGCTTTGGAATTTATCCACGAAACTTGCATTATTGTGTTTGTGGAAATTTTTTAAGCAAATTTCATATTTGGAGTTTTACGGTCGGTGCCCAAACGAAGAAATTATCAGTGTTTGAAGTTTTCGAAAGGAAAATAATTAAAAATGAGGAAAAGGAAATAAATATTATTAAAAGCCTAGACCCAACCAGTCGACCCCCTTACTTGGTCCGATTGACTGCTTATAGGGAGCGGTCGACTGATGGTGAAGATGGCGGCTAGGGTTGAACCTTGTCCAAAATATTTGGATTTAATTATTTAAACCTAACAGATATGATTGATTTGAGCGCCTATAAATACATGCCTATCCCTTCACTTTTCTTCTCATATTTTCTAATCAAAGCAGCGAAACTCTGACATTTTTCCTTCTTCACTTTTTCTAGAAATTATAAAATATTATACAAATATACACATTTTTAACTACATAACACATAATTTTTTTTTTGGAGAAGAGTGGAAAATAAAAGAGAAGAAGAGAAGAAGCATATCAACATTGCAAAAAGAAAACGTAGATTTTATAATTACAAACCTGTATTATTCTGAACCCCAAATCCCCTCTCACGTCAGTCATTCAAGTAGTATGCATATATATTGTTATACATATTCTTTTGGATTAGAATGGAAAATGGGTCATGTAAAGGGATGAATTCAGATTTGGGAGATTAGGAAAGCTTAAAAGGTAGTGGAAAATTATATGAGTATTTGTAACATTAAAACTTATGTCATTGAATTTTGTTTAATTGTTATGCCTATGTAAGAGTTGATGAGGTGTGGGCTTAAAATGAACGTATAGGAACATTATCTTCACATTCTATAAGATATGTGACTGGAATAGGAATTTCACCTTAATATGGAAATTTGGAATCAGTCTGTAACATCCCATATCTGAAGGCCAAAAGCTAAGTGCTACAAATGCTGCAGTCATCCATAGTATTATCTTTTGGTGACTAAATACGGTGGTATCCATAATATAAGAAGCGCTCGAATATGAACAAAATCACAAATTTCATAAACAATGTTTTACTGATTACATTTCAAAACAAATCATATCCAAGTTACATAATCCCATATCATTTCCCATGTAAAGATTAATTATAATCATTAAAAAAATATGCCAAGAGCGACATATGATAATGCCCCTTTAGTTGATCAAAGAAATATGGTCATATCTGACTTAATACACAGCGGAAACAAAATAAAAATGTCTACAATTCCTAATTAGCTATCCATCAGCCACTTGCTCATCTTTGGAAGCTTTATTCACCAAAAAGACAAAAACCTAAAAACCTTAGCCCTCAGCCTACTCAAATCAATTTTGAGCACCTGAGAGTTTTAGGGGGAAATAAAAACTTTGAGTTAGACATAAAGCTTGGTGTGAATAATTCTATTACATCTCGGTTTACTGATATTAAGTGAGACCACGCCGCTTAGTGGAACGGGTTTTCCCTCACTAATATCTCTTTAAAACATATATTTTGCAAATCCTATCCTACAATAAACTGGTTAATCTAACCGATTATGTCAAAATAGCAATATCCTTTATGCTAATAAATGGACTATCTGTCCAAAAATAGGTAATAAGTAGTGTTAACCAGCCTTTTAGCAAGGCCATTGACAGGCGGATCTAAATTATCCGCTGCTCGTTGGTCGAGGCCGGTGTATGATGGAGTTATTTGACTGTATGGATGGATGGCGCAACGCGCTTAGAAGATGGAAATTGGATTGGATAAAGATGGATCAACTATAATTTGGGTCTAGGAAATTTGGCTCGGTCTCGAAGTTAGAAGTCATTTGGCATTATGATAAGATCGTGTTGCTCGGCATTGGTGAGGTGTTTCGGTTTTGGCAGTACGGCTCGGCATTATGGGTCGTTCGGCACCAGGCCTCGCTCGGCGTCAAACGTCATTCGGCATTGGACGTCGCTTGGCATTGGACCATGCTCAGCCTTGGACATCGTTCAACATGATGGGTCGTTCGGCATGATGGGTCATTCGGCATGATGGGTCGTTCGGCTTGATGGGTCATTCGGCTTGATGGGTTGTTCGGAATTAGGTGCGGCTCGACATTGGGGAGAGGCCGTTGTGACTTGGCATTGTGGTTCGGCATGGGCCGTTCGGCCTTGATGGGATCGAGTTATTCAGAGAACCCAACAACTACCTGGACATGTCTATAAATATAGTGTGTAGGAGTTCAGAAAGGGGATCTTCTCTTCTACTCTCCGACTTTCTATTTTCTAAGGCTAAGGCTAGTTTACCACTTTGTAACTGTAATCAATTATTACAGCAATAAAAGTAAACTTCTGGTGTAGACGTAGGCTGGAGTTAGCCGAACCACTATAAAAATCTTTTGTTCTTTACTATTTAATTTCTATTTTGACTGCTTTTCACATTATAACTCTCTACATAAACTCTATCTGTCATCTGTGACTGTTAGTTGGTGCTTTCATCTACATTTGGGTGTTAGTGACCAATTATGGTGCTAACATTTTGGTGCTTTCACTAAGAACGCTAGCACTCAGGGATTTTGGAGCTTGGATTTTTGATTGAAAAGCTTGAAGACTCGGATTTTAGGAAGCCATGGCTAGACCACCAACAAGGAAGAAAGCAGCGGAAAGGAGCAATCAGGAAGGAAGTCAAACGGCCTCTTCTAGATCTAGAAAGGAGCATGCATCTGTCTATATAACTCGGGATGGGATGCAGGTTATGATGAATTCTATGCAGGAACAGATGATGAAACGACAAAAGGAGATGATGCAGGCTCTTCTTAGGCAATCTGGACAATCAGGAATTGTAGGTGCTCAAGTTCTCAGAACTAGACTAGAGGGACACACCAGCAGGTGGATGGAGTAATTCAGCAGAGGGAAAACCCCAATCAACAGACGACTAACAATCCGGATGGACCTGAATTCGAGGGCGCACCACCAGATAATGCAGAACCAGTTCATGGGGAGGGGTTCCAGCTAACACCACGCAACAGGATGCTGGCGGAAATGTAAGAGCAAGAGATGAAGAGTATGTACCAGAATTCGCTCGGGGACTCAGGAGGCAACCCTTGACAGAGAATGCTGGATTAGCCGAGATTATCAGGCGAACTATGCACGGAGGTTTGACCAATAGAGATCCGCAGGAGTAAACAAGAATCTGCTCACTCGTGAAATTGGGATAGCTCAGAATCCTCTGGATTTCAAGCTACCTAACGTGGATATGTACAATGGCAAGGCCGATCCAACAGATCATTTGATGAGATATACAAGACACATGGAGGTGCTGGGGGCATCGGAAGAAGTTATGGCTCGATGTTTCCCTTTATTCTTAACGGACATACTGCTATGTGGTTTAGGCAGCTGGAAGAAGGATCTATCGGGACATGGACAGAGTTGGTGGACAGGTTTCTAAAGCAATTTGTGGTACATATCAAAAGGCCAAAAAATGTAATGACGCTGACATCGGTAAAACAGAGGACAGAGGAATCACTCAGAGCTTTCTTAACTCGGTTCAATGCAGAGGTCGCTTCGGTGGATCGACCAGATCCAACGATTTAATGGCAGCAGTATCAGGGGTCCGAGAGAATTCGGATTTCAAGGTATCTTTAACACGGGACCCACCAATGGATCATGGGGAATTCTTCCACGAAGCTGAGAGATTCTTTCGGCAGGAAGATGCATGCTCAGATATGAAGTTGAAGGAGGTGAACGCGACTGAGGATGGAGGGCCATCCATCGAAGGCTTGGAAAAAGATAAAGATAAAGGAAAAAGGAAGCCGGATGACGAATTAGGAAAGTCTAGGAAGCGGTGGAGAGAGAAAAAATTCTACACCTACACAGGATTGAACGAGACGCTGGAACGGATTTATTTGGAGACTCGGAATCGCCTTCCCTACCGCAGGCCGGCTAGGAGAGAACCCTCCGAATGTGAAAGGGCATCGGGAAAACACTGCCTCTTCCATGATTTGGACGGGCATGATACCAACAACTGCAGGCACTTAAAGGACAGAATTGAGGAGCATGTAAGGAATGGGCAGTTGCGACAATATGTCGAAGCTTGGAATGCAGCGGTGGGGCAGGAGCAACCACCTCTACCTCACGCAGTGATGGTATGAGGCACAGGAATGATGGTCGATTGGTTATCAATTGACTGGGATATTATGAAATAAGTAGCAAACTACAGGCAAACGGCGAAGTCACTTACTCATGTACGGGGACGGAGATAGCCCCTAGGCATGCTCTGAGATGATGATAAACCGCGACGCTCTAGTTTGTGAAATATGCTTTCTATTTTTTGGCTTCGACATTTGCTTTTTCCTAGTTTGGTTTGAACTTCTGGTTTTGTTTGTTTATTTCTTGGTTTGGACTTTAATTTGGATGATTGTTTTCTAGTTTGGATATTGATTTGGATTTTTGATATGGATTTTTTGTTTTCTGATTTGATCTGGATTTTGGATTGGCTTTCCATTGGATTTTTTTCTGGTTTTCGATAAATGGTCGTCAGGTATGGATTATACCTGGCAAGGGTAAGTCGCTTTGTCCAAGCATGGAAAGTCGACTTATTCAGGTCGTCAAGTATGGACTATGCTCAGCAAGGGTCCGGAGAGACCAGGATTCGGCCTAGGACTTAGGCCCCATATTATCGGTTACTATTTCAGGTCGTCGAGTAGGGACTATGCTCGGCAAGGTTCCGGTGAGATTAGGATTCGGCCTAGGACATAGGCCCCATATTTTTGGTTACTATTTCAGGACGTCGAGTATGGACTATGCTCGGCAAGGGTCCGGAGAGACCAGGATTCGGCCTAGGAGTTAGGCCACATATTATCGGTTACTACTTTAGGTCGTCGAGTATAGACAATGCACGGCAAGGGTTCGGAGCGACCAGGATTTGGCTTAGGACTTAAGCCATGGCATTACTCAACGTCCAAGGACACTGGACCACGGTCGTCAGGTGTGGATTACGCCTGGCAATAACACGGATAGGTTGCGGATTTGAATATCGACCTGGAGAGTTGCAAGATTCGGTTATTGGTTATTGGATAAGGATGGATTAGGACTCAATTGTTGAGTTCGGATGGATATGGAATTGGCTAAGGCTTTGGTTACTGGATTTGGAATCGGGCAACGACTCGAAGCAGTCAAGGACGATGCACTCGGATGATATGGCTATGGATTTCAGATATAGGATTCAAAACTATTCAAAACACACCTTCCAATAGTAAGGCATGTTTTGAGGGGCAAGTGTTAACCCGCCTTTTAGCAAGGCCATGGACATGCGGATCTAACATTATCGGCTGCTCGTTCGTCGAGTCTGGTGTACGATGGAGTTATTTGACTGGACGGATGGATGACGCAACGCGCTTGGAAGATGGAAATTGGATCGGATAAATATGGATTAACTATAATTTGGGTCTAGGAAATTTGGCTCGGTTTGGAAGTTAGAAGTCATTTGGCGTTATGATAAGATCATGCCGCTCGACATTGGTGAGGTGTTTCGGTTCTGGTAGTATTGGTCGGCATTATGGGTCGCTCGGCATCAGGCCTCGCTCGGCACTAGGCCTCGCTCGACACTGGACGTCGCTCGGCATTGGACTATGCTCGGCCCTGGACATCGTTCCGCACAATGGGTCATTCGGCATGATGGGTCGTTCGGCATGATGGATTGTTCGGCATGATGGATCGTTTGGCGCGATGGGTCGTTCGATACGATGTGTCGTTCGACACGATGGGTCGTTCGGCATTAGGTGCAGTTCGGCATTGGGGAGAGGCCGTTGTGACTTGGCATTGTGGTTTAGCATGGGCCGTTCGGCCTTGATGGGCTCGGGTTATTCAGAGTGCCCAACAACTAGCTGGACATGTCTATAAATACAGCGTGTAGGAGTTCAAAAGGGGGATCTTCTCTTCTGCTCTCTGACTTTCTATTTTCTAAGGCTAAGGCTAGTTTACCACTTTGTAACTGTAACCAATTGTTAAAGCAATAAAAGTAAACTTCTGGAGTGGACGTAGGCCGGAGTTAGCCGAACCACTATAAAAATCTTTTGTTCTTTACTGCTTAATTTTTATTTTGACTGCTTTTCCCATTATAACTCTCTATATATACTCGATCTGTCATCTTTGACTGTTAGTTGGTGATTTCATCTACATTTGGGTGTTAGTGACCAATTTTGGCGCTAACAAGTAGACTATCTATCCACAACATAATAGCAAGGTCCGTTACGCTAACAAATGGATTGTCTATCCATAAAATTAGGCTGACTTCCCGCAAACTGGACTAATTGTCCGAATCATTTTATTGAGGTTAATTACCCTTTATATTTTTCCTTGAAAACCTTTCCAAAACGATTTAACCTTTTGAATCATACTTATACAAGGAAAATATTTTCTTAGCTTTACTCTAAGTTATTTTCCCATAATATATATACTTTACTCAAAATAATGTTGATGAAATTTAACAAGGATTAGCTATCCTTCCCGAATAAGTTAAAACCCCATTTTACTTGAAAATACTTAGGATATATTACCCATTTAATACATTCAAAACCTTTGTTTAAAACCTTTGAAAAACGCTTTCAAAACCCTTGAGGGTAACACCTTCGAAACCATTGAAAGTGACCATTTTGGAACTATTAAAAGCCTTTCGAACACATTGAAAAAACCTTTCCTTTTTGTTCTCTGAAAGGTTCAAAATATCAGATATCCTCCTTTAAAACCTTTTAAATATTGCCTTTCAGAAACATAGGAAAAACCCTTCCTTTCAACACTTTCAAAACCCTTGGAACCACCCCTTTCAAAACAATTCATTAACAACTTTCGAAACGGTAAAAACTCAATCCTTTCAAAAGCACTTTCAAATAAAAATATGTAAAAACCTTTCGAAACCATTTGAAAATTTACCCCTTCGAAACGTTTGAAAAACTTCCCTGTCGAAATCATTTGGAATCTGCCATCAAGTAGCGCAAAATGATAGAAACCCATTAAAGTCGAATGCATCTGATTAAAAACCATTTAAAACTATCTCTTTCAAAACCATTTGGGTTTCACCTCAAGTTTTAGAAAAAGAGTTTAAAATCGTTTAAGTCGAAAGCATCTGCTTCGAAACTATTTCCTAAATAAAGGAGTAATGGTGTCGAAATCATCCCTTCGAAAGCTGTAATGGCCCATTTTTCCATACCCTTTGAATCGACAATAAACATACATGTCCAACTCAAATTGCACGAATAAGCGGATCATTAAGGGTAGAAACATAATAAGACAGAACAGAATCTCACACAAATGGAATAACTTAAATTATTTCAACAATAATCTTTACGGTGGAAAATTATAAAAGACAATATCAGAGTCTAACCTAGATTCAGCCTAAACAATTATACACCCCTGTCCTTACAAATGTTGAAAACAACAAAATAAATGCAACAGATGCAGCGGATAATAAAATATGTCTATACGATGGTGATCTCCAGCTCTCCTTTGGAAACTCCAAGCATCTTCAGCACCCGATTAGGCTTGATAAACCAGTGTGACATACTCAAATTTTTAAAATGACAATGTTATCAAAACCTTTGAAAAGAAGGGTATCTCATAAGACCACGCCCACACATAAACACAAACGAGTTTTTACCTTATGATAACCAAAACACTTTTATACCAAAATAATTTGATATTATTTTTAATGACATTCTTTTGAAAACATCTTTCAAATAAACTTATTGAAATAAGGTATCAATATCTGAACTAAGTCTAAAGGAATATATCCAGACTGGGTCAACAAAATGTACCTAATGGAATATAAGATTCCAAAAGGGGTAGTTGAAATATTTGCAAGTCATTACTACTATTTTTGGAATACAATCAGAACCGTAAAGCTCATATTGGAATTATATTTTCCAACATGATAAGGAACCTTGATAATTAACCACGCATAGCAACCAGAATCCAGTGGTTTTTCATGCAAGGACTCACACACCACTGTTCCTCATATTTCCACACTTTTTGATATTCGGTGGCTTCTCATGCAAGGATTCACATGCCGCTATACCATACAATAAGGTTCCCGTTTAAACACCTTGGTGACCTAGATCATACGCCGCCAGTTACCTTGAGGGATCATACACCACCCTCGTCATACTCAGCCTGAAATATGTAGGATAGTTCTCGTATCATTTTCGAGATATGAGGCTTGGGAGTGAGGTTACGCTCAACTAAGACAAATCCACGCTTTTCATACAAAACCACACTGTGAACATAACAGGTTCCACTTTGAATGCCACATTGTCATTCCATGTTACATGACCGATTTCTAGAAAAGTATACCTTCCTGAGCTCGTATGCCTTGGGAAATGGTGTTAAGCTAAGAGAAGTTGCCTTCTCCGCTACCAACTGATGTACATTTATGAAAATCGCTCAAATGTGATTTAGAATACAGTGTCAAACAAAGATCCGTACAAGTTCGTTCTGGGAATGAACAAAACCGATGGCACTCTACTACTACCACTAGTAGCGAGTAGTCCGTGCAATCCGAAAATCTCCACAACGAGGAGACCACTTCTATAAATAACTCTATAATGGAAGCGACCCTGAGCATGTCAACAAGTAGTCCTCACGCTATGAAGATCCACGGTCTTCAAAAATCATCATCTTCAACATGTATTCACTTTCGAACATATACATTCGTTCAACGTGGTTCTCAAATAGGAATCACCTAAATCTGACCTCGGTTCCTTTGAAGTCAATTATCATTTTAAAAGATGTTAAGTTCATTTGTGGATATCAATCATCAATTAATTACTTCATCTTTTATTTAAATCAAATATTTTTCTTAGATATATTCTTTTCAATTTATTCCATTTTCTTTTCAAGAGTATATGGAATCATTAAGCCTCATTTATTAATTCATTTGATTTATTTAAACCTTCTTAAATCCTAGAATAATTCCAAATCATTTTCTCTTTTAATAGGAAAACTTTCCAAATCATTCATTAAATCTTAAACAAAGATTTCTTATATCCAAGTCATAACTTTTAACTTAAGAAAAATATTCTCAAATCATTTATTAGATCTTAATCAAAGATTTCTTTCTTAAATTCAAATCATATTCTTGCAAATTGAAGATTTCCATAACAGAGCACTGTTGCCACCTTTAATATGGTAAGTTTCACCTCTAGGGACTAGTAGCAAGTAATCCTACATCGTGAAGATATTTGTCTTTAATATGTTTTATGTAACATCCCGCATTTTTGTACGCTTAAACAGACACATGTGCCATCTCTAACCATACAGAAGGGCGGATTGTTATGGGGTAAATAAGAAAAAACAGAGAAAAAAATAAAAAATATAATCTTGTAGCGGAATGATAAAATATAATAATCAAATAAATAGTTCATGAAATTGTTTACAAAACATTTGATTATACTTATACAATACATTTCAGAGTTACACATACCAAAGAATAATAAAATTCAGCGGAGTACATGATGCAATGAATAATATAATAAATAATAGTAATACAATCTTCGTCTTCATCCTCGAGAAATAAACTCTTCGAATCCTGAAATGTTCAGAATGACCGAACGAATTTAAAAGACAAAACACTCGATTCAGAACTAAAGATCTTATGTGAGTTAAATCAATAGAAATAAATATGAGTGGAACGACATTAGAGATGTTTACCAGATTTGACATTTCCTATCTATGTCAACGTGAGTGCAGTAACTTAAGAGATACTCGGTATTCACATCTCCTAAGGATCCGTTAAACTACTTACTATGTAGTAATATTTTTCTATTATAATAATATCTAATAGTAAAATAAACTTACTTTTAAGTAGCATTAAGGGGTTACTCATATAGCCCTTACCACGTAATAGTCCCAGTAGTCCATCCAGCATCAGTACATCTCCAGATCGAGAGACTACCCTAAATGCTCCACGGGCTATGGGAGAAAACCAAACTCGTACAAGGTGCGCTAGGGTAGGTGCATGGCACAACTAGGCAATGCCAGGGTAGATATACCAATTACGCTTCCGGACTGGTGGTAACGCGTAGCAGCTACTACCTCCCACCTCGAGCCACACCCCCAAACTCAAAAAGGGCCCCAATCAATCACAAAGCAACAGAATGGTATCGAAGGAGTATGTCCAATAAAAGGTGCTACCTTCTTAGTCCGTCAATCGCTCCTATTTTACCCACCTTATTCCAACTCACGGGAGTCGTGTCTATGTATATACCTCAAAGGAAATGCCGCCTCCATCCTACTTCATTCTGGAATCTCCACCAGCTTCAAGGTTGCTAAAGTGGTTTTCGAAGTTGGTAGAGAGTATGACAACTTTCGATCTCGGTCTCTTTAACAACCAAACGTTATTATAACACCGCGAACATTTCAAAATAATTATACTTCTAAACCAGAATATACTATTTACTTCAAAACTATATGAATACGATACCATTTCCCCTGTAAAAACCAAATCAATATGATATCATTTTTGTTTCAAATATGGCCTTTTCAAAACCATAACACTTTCAAAGTAATAATATTTCGAAACCAAACGCTCGAAATATAACCTTTCAAAACATAATACTTTGAATTTCATAACTTTGAAACATAACTACACCGCTTATATAGCTTAAATATCAAATTACTTTATATAATAAAGTAGCTTCTTCAATTTCACAAATCATTCCAAATACAGATTTGAACTCCTAAATTAACCATTTCAATTTCCATATATTTCAAAGCTTTAAATATTCCATCATTTCAAAACTAATTCTTTGATAATTCCATATATATCAAATTCAATTACTACTATTTAGATTTGAAATGTTTACACAATAAATCCAAAATCATTTAAGTAAAACCTTTCAACTTCAAGTAACTACATATTCCTTCTATTTATTTAACTTGATATATTCATTTAAATCAACTTGATATTCATGTAAGTCACTTTAAACCAAAATCAAGTTATAAAAATCATACCCTTTGAAATCTCAATTTTATTTAAATTTCAAATCAATTTATTCGAGTATAATTCTTAAATAATTTAATTTAAATCAATTTCATATTTATCTTCCAACCTAATTTTTTTAAGTGATTATAAACTCTATATACAATATAATTTAAATAGATACTTAACATTATTTTATAAAACTATCAAACTTTATTATTCAACTTATTTTATATTTCAAAACAAATTTATACATAGCTAAATATCAATAATAAAATAACATTTATATAGTATCCAAATCAATATTTATATAAAACCATATATTTCTTTACGAAACCATCGAAATTCATTTCAAAATATTTTTATATATAGACCACGGTGTTTGTATATAGTTTTCTATCCTATGGTCAAGTGATAGGGATATTTATCATTTCAATCCGCAATTTAAAATATAAATACGGTTATATATCATTTCAAACCGCAATACCAAATGAAATAAAAATCCATAACAACTTGCAGTTTGTAACAATATAAAATACAACATCCATTCATCCAGTATCAATCATCGAACATTTATCACAGTCATCATACAATTCAATCGATAACATCAATATAGAACAGATAATAAATAACAGGTATTTACCAGTAGTTTATATTCAATGATAAATTAAATAACTATTTAACTGGCAGTTTATATGCAATAATAAATTAAATAACTATTTAACTGGCAGTTTATATGCAATAATAAATTAAATAACAATTTAATTCAAATAAATTCAATTTAACCGAGATGATGATTTAAAATATGCTAAACAGTCATAAATAAATTTTTAATCGCATCAAAAATTAATTTAACACACATAAGAAATTTTAGAAGTTGTGAGTGAGTTAAAACACTCACCTTTTGAATTTAAATTGAATTTAAATCCAATTTAAACCCAAAATTTGAACAGTCTCAGAATACATCCAAACAGGGGTCAAATTGTCTGGAATTCCGATACGATCCCAAGGGAGAAAACCGCTCATAATTTCGACCTCGTATGTGAAAGTTGTTAACATTTGAAGTTAGAGAATTTGAAAATAAAAAAAATAAAAAAATAAACAATAATACACATCACAACCTTAC
Source organism: Allium cepa (assembly GCA_030765085.1). Lineage (NCBI taxonomy): Eukaryota > Viridiplantae > Streptophyta > Magnoliopsida > Asparagales > Amaryllidaceae > Allium > Allium cepa. The sequence continues at coordinate 441,256,298 of CM060943.1, forward strand.
CCTCTCCTTCACACGCTACAGTAAAGCATACGCACGAACAACCCATAGCAAGCAAAGTTGACCGCTACTTTGACCACGATTTGCGAGCGCCTCCGACCACCATACGCTATGCCACCATCGCCATTGAGTTCGCCATGCTCGGCCGCACCGCCGCCTACGAGGTCGTCGCCTCCGGTTTGCCGCCGCCGCCAAGGTTTTCGAACCCTAAACCATTTAAATTGGCCGCATCAGGCCAAGTTAATTCATACGACCATCGCCAATCGACTCCCCGAACCCAACTCTCTAATACCCAAAACCGTTTCATCGATTGTCGCCCCAATCAAAAACGCCCAATCTAGCTTTGACCTTGATTTGCGGTAGAATCGGGTATCGTTTGCAGAAACAGACACCAGATGCAGATTCAAATCGTTGAGATCTTCAACCCTATAATTTTTTGAATTTTTTTGAAGAGTTTGAATTTTGATGTTGTATTTTGAATTACGGTTGTATTGGAAAAATTAGGGTTTTCAGCCATTGAGGAAGAGAAGCAACAGAAGTTTTGTATGTACAGAAATGAAAAATGGAAAGCTGCTAGGGTTTATAACTGGGTATTTATAAACAAAGCTGAAAATAGAATAGATGGACACGATTGATTTACACGTTGAACGATAAAATGGCCCGAAAAGCCCGTTCAGACTCCGGAATGAAATTGGGTCAACCCATATATCAAAATAGATGTTTTTAAATATTTTGAATGCAATGAAACATATTTCAAGTCCAAATTCCATTGTATGAAGAAGTTATCTTAAAATCAAGTTATTTCAAATTGATTTCAATTGATTTCAACTAAATTGATTTCTAGGCGTTTCGAGTCCATACGATCAAATGACAAGTGCGATCGCTATGGAATTTGAAATCCTACAATAATTTACTGTTACGGATCCCATGAAACTAGTTTCATCGAAATCCGAGTTAGTGGCCAAAATGGCTATCTTCCAATAAATCAATAATCAAATTTCAATTTCAATTCTATAATTGACAATTTTTATCGCTTTTAAATTTCTTAATTATTTACGCTAATTTAAATAAATTTAGATGTCAATTTAGAGTTGATTAATTTATCAATTTCAGTATTTAATTTCAATTTCATTAAATTCAAAAATTATAAATTAAAATTTCCAAAATCCATTTATTAAATTTTTAGACTTGTTATTCACGTTTTTTATCACAATAAGGATGCAGCAAACATTGGTTCATGATTTATCACATCAATATTCTCAAATTTCATCAAAATCTCCATTAACGTAAAATTTAAATATTTAGTTTCATTTAGTTACATTTATCCATTTATTAAGTTTTAAATTAATAAATCTTTATTTCTATTCCTTTAATTCAACCAATTGTCCTATCATGAATAATATTAACATTATCTCCAAATATTACATTAATTAACATTAACATGATATTTTATTTAGATTTATTGCAATTGATTTCAATTCAATTTCTATTTCTTTCAATATTTAATTGCCAAAACCCTATTACACTAACACATTTAGCTATCAAAATTTACGGGTCATTACACTCTTCCCCACTCAAAACTTTTCGTCCCGAAAAGGGGAAAAAGAAGGAATTAAGAAGTCAATATGTCTTATTCAAAATATTAAACTTATAGACAATTAATTTACATCATAACTTAATTTAAATAAAATATATAAATTTATAAACAATTAAATCTTTTATTTCAAAGTTAACAAAATTTGGAAAACATTTCAGAAAATTTCTAAGTCCAAAATTTACGAAAAATTTCGGTAGAGTCTCCTTTGTACGGAGAGGCTCGAGAGAAAAATAATATCAAATATAATAGTACATAACATATATCTTCCAAAATAATATATCCCAACATAGGAATATATATATATATATATATATATATATATATATATATAATCACGCTAGAAAACCGTAATCCAAGAACGTACCTATTTTTCGAGGAAACATGCTTAATTATGAAACCAAAAGCAGTAGTAATTGCTTCCATAACCTGTATTTCACTTACATAATCTAAAAAAAGTTAACAAATTACATAAAATAAAATGTTTAAAGTTGCTTCAACCATAAACAAAGAAATCAATACAAACAACAATCACTTGTAACAAGGCATACAACCATCACATAAAATCAACACAAATCAATCATTCACTCATATCAAACAAAAAAAATAGTTGTTTGGGTTCAAACTTTAAATTGCACATAATGGAAAATAAACTACTTAGTGCACCATTTACTCAACAGTCCTAGATGAAATTAAATCTATTCGTTCATCCAAACAATTTTAAAGTATCCTTGCCCAAACAACCACAACCAAACAAACAACAATTTCAAATAATAGATCAATTTCATTTCATACATTTGTTGTTTGATTTCCTTTTCCTTCATATAATGATTTATCTTTTTAATTTGCATTTAACTTCTTACAAAATTTCCATTTATTTTCATTTGTTCGTATCATGTAAATTTTCTTTTTATTGTATTACATTCATTTATTCACCACTTAATTTCATTTATTTACAGTATTCATCTTTCTACTTATTTTATTATAAATAACTTCAACATTTACTTAAGTTTATTATCATTTCTCTATGTCTTTTCTATTATATTTAATTAGTGGCCTTTCAGTCATACTTAAGTTTACAACAATTATAACATTAAATTCTTATTTATAAAAGCAAATTCATTGTATACATTCATTGCTTCAAGTTTTTACTTGTACAATATCCATTGCGTTTTCTTATAAGCATTAGAACTTTTAATATTTGGTAAGTTATATATATTCTTTAAGGGATGAAATTGAGAGTTACACAAGTTTATTTTCTTTCTTTTAATTAACTTAATGTTCAATACTGATATCCTTTGTTTCATAGGTTATAATTTCAAATTTCTTTTTGTCCTATCTATAACTTAGCATTAAATCTCTTATTTCATTTAGAGGTTTCAATTATTAGTTAAATTCCATTTCACTACCCTAATTGAAACTATTCATTAATGGAAACTTAAGAACTAAATACCGGGTTAAATTTCAAATCATTTTAAAATAATAGATAGATTTATATACTTACAATTTATATATCCAATTGTATTTAAAACCATTTGAAATTCATATTTATTCTCAATAAATCTGTAGTAAAACTGCTACAATGGTCTTCCCACCTTAAAACTCGAAAATGAATGTCGATGATGCGTGCACTCATGACCGAAATTATTTTTCAACGACAGAGAGGAGTACAGAACTTATTTCTTTCCAAATATTTCTTTAAAATAATTCTTTCAAATCTTACTGAAATATTTATATCGGGAAATATTTCTAAATAATATTGTTATTATATTCCAAAATTAATTGAAAGAAGTTTTCAAAATCCCGGAACTTAAGTCCTAAATTTCTAATTTTCATTTATTTTATTTTAAATCTTATTTCAAACCAATATTTATAAACTTACCTACTTAACAACCAATATATTGCAATCAAATATAATCTTTATAAAAAAATTATTTTATATATAGAAAATATAATAGGCAAAATTATTTCATTTACCCATATTCAAAAACAAATATTGTGTCGGTTTGTCCTGTTAAGTGTTTAGAAATCCCAATTGATGTCATAACATCCTATGCACCAACTACAGTTTATAAATACAAAACGGAACAAATTAACACAATATCAAAACTTTTTATAACACTGACAAATACGATCTCTCATATATATACGCTCAGCGAATCATCATATAGTATTACTACCCTATTGATAATGAGTTAGACCCCATAAAGCTAAGGTTTATCGCTAAACCAAAGCTCTGATACCACGTTGTAACATCCCGTCTTTTTGTACTCTTGAACAGACACATGTGCCATCTCTAACCATACAGAAGGGTGGATTGTTATGGGGTAAATAAGAAAAAGCAAAGAAAGAAAAAAACAAAATAGAATCTTACAGCAGAACAACAAAATATAATAATCAAATAAACAGTTCATGAAGCTGTTTACAAAACATTTGATTATACTTATACAATACATATCAGAGTTACACACACCAGAGAATAATAAAATGCAGCGGGGTAAATGATGCAGTGAATAATATAATAGATGACAGTAATACAATCTTGTCCTTCGTCCTCCAGAAATAAAGTCTTCGAATCCTGAAATGCTTAGATTGACCCGAGCGAATTGAAAAGACAAAACACTCGAGTCAAAACTAAAGATCTTATGTGAGTTAAATCAACAGAAATAAATATGAGTGGAATGTCATCAGAGATGTTTACAGGATTTGACATCTCCTATCCAATGTCAACGTGAGTGCAGTAACTTAAGAGATGCTTGGGATTCACATCTCCTAAGGATCTGTTAAACTATTTACTATGTAGTAATATTTCGCTATTATAACAATGTATAATAGTAAAATAAACTTACTTTTAAATAGAGTTAAGGGGCTACCCATATAGCCCTTACCACCTAATAGCCTCAGTAGTCCATCCAGTATCAGCGCATCTCCAAATCGAGAGACTATTTTAAATACTCCATGGGCTATGGAAGAAAACCAAACTCGTACAAGGCACGCTAGGGTAGGTGACATGGCACAACTAGGCAATGCCAGGGTAGATATACCAAATACGCATCCGGACCGGTGGTAACGCTTATCATCTACTATCGCCCACCTCGAGCCACACCCCCAAACTTTAAAAGGGCCCCAATCAATCACAAAGTAATAGAATGGTATCGAACGAGCGTGTCCGATAAAAGGTGCTACCTTCTTAGTCCGACGATCGCTCCTGTTTTAGCCACCTTATGCCAACTCACGGGAGTCGGGTCCACGTATATACCTCAAAGGAAAGCCTCAATCCTACTTCATTCCGGAATCTCCACCGCGTACACCGTTGTTAAAGTGGTTTTCGGAGTTGGCAGAGAGTATGATAACTACTAATCCCGGTCTCTTTAACAACCAAACGTTATTATAACACCGCAGTCATTTCAAAATAATTATACTTCAAAACCAGAATGTACTATCCATTTCAAAACCATATAAATAAGATATCATTTCCCCTTTAAAAACCAAATCAATATGATATCATTTTTATTTCACATATATCCTTTTCAAAACCATAACACTTTCAAAGTTATAATATTTTGAAACCAAATGCTTGAAATATAATCTTTCAAAACATAATACTTTGAATTTCATAACTTTGAAACATAACTATACCACTTAAATAGCTTAAATATTAAATTACTTTATATAATAAAATAGCTTCTTCAATTTCACAAATAAATTCCAAATACAGTTTTGAACCCCAAATTAACCATTTCAATTTCCATATATTTCAAAGCTTAAATATTCCACCTTTTCAAAACTAATTCTTTGATAATTCCATATATATCAAATTCAATTACTATTATTTAGATTTGAAATGTTAACACAATAAATCCAATATCATTTAAGTAAAACCTTTTAACTTCAAGTAACTGGATATTCCTTCAAATTATTTAACTTGACATATTCATTTAAATCAACTTGATATTCATTTAAATCACACTAAACCAAAATCAAGTTATAAAAATCTTACCCTTTGAAATCTCAATTTTATTTAAATTTCAAACCGTCTTATTCAAGTATAATTCTTAAATAATTTAATTCAAATCAATTTCATATTTATCTTCGAACCTAATTTTTTTTAAGTAATTATAAACTCTATATACAATCTAAACAGATACTTAACCCTATTATATAAAACAATCAAACTTTATTATTCAACTTGTTTTATTTTTCAAAACAAATTTATATATAGCTAAAAATCAATAATAAAATAACATTTATATGGTATCTAAATCAATATTTATATAAAACCATATATTTCTTTACAAAACCATAGAAATTCATTTCAAAATTATATAGACCACGATGTTTGTATATAATTTTCTACCACATGGTCAAGTTATACGGATATTTATCATTTCAGTCTGCAATTTAAAATATAAATACGGTTATATATCATTTTAAACCATAATCCCGAATGAAATAAAAATCCATAACAACTTGCAATTTATAACAATTTAAAATACAACATCCATTCATCCAGTATCAATCATCAAACAATTATCACAATCATCATACAATTTAATCAATAGCATTAATATAGAACAGACAATAAATAAAAGGTATTTACTGGCAGTTTATATTCAATAATAAATTAAATAACTATTTAACTAGTAGTTTATGTGCATTAATAAATTAAATAACTATTTAACTGGCAGTTTATATGCAATAATAAATTAAATAATAATTTAAATCAAATAAATTCAATTTAACTGAGATGATGTTTAAAAATATGCCAAACTGGCATAAATAAATTTCTAATCACATCAAAAATTAATTTAACACACATAAGAAATTTTAGAAGTTGTGAGTGGGTTAAAACACTCAACTTTTAAATTTAAATTGAATTAAAATCCAATTTAAACCTAAAAGTTGAACAGTCTCATAATCCATCCAAACTAGCGTCAAAATTTCCAAAATTCCGATACGATCCCAGCGGAGAAAACCGCACGGAATTTCGACCTCGTATGTGAAAGTTATTAACATTTGAAGTTAGAAGATTTGAATTTAAAATGAAAAAATAAAAAAATAAACAATAATACACGTCATAATCTTACCCTCTCTCTTCACGCGCTACAGTAATGCATACGCACGAACAACCCATATCAAGCGACGTTGACCGCTGCTTTTGACCATGATTTGCCAGCGCCTCCGAGCATCATACGCTATGCCACCATCGCCACTAAGTTCATCATGCTCGGCCGTACCCCCACTTACGAGGCCATCGCCTCTGGTTTGCCGCCGCCACCAGGGTTTTCGAGCCCTAAACCATTTGAATCAACCGCGTCAGGCCGAATTAATTCGCATGACCACCACCAATCTACTCCCCGAACCCAACTCTCCAATACCCAGAAACTGTTTCCTCGATTGTCACCCCAAACAAAACGCCCAATCTAGCTTTGACCTTGATTTGCGGTTGACTCGGGTATCGTTTGCAGAAACAGACACCGAATACAGATTCGAATTGTTGAGATCTTCGACCCTATAATTTTTTTTGAATTTTTCTGAAGAGTTTGAATTTTGAAATTGTATTGGAAAAATTAGGGTTTTTAGCCATTGAGGAAGAGGAGCAATAGAAGTTTTGCACGTAAAGATATGAGAAATAGAAAGCTGCTAGGGTTATTACAGGATATTTATTAAAAAGCTGAAAATAGAATAGATGGACACGATTGATTTACACGTTGAACGATAAAATGGCGCGAAAAGCCCGTTCAGACTCCGAAACGAAATTAGGTTAGCCCATATATCAAAATAGATGTTTTAAATATTTTAAACGCGGTGAAACAGGTTTCAAGTCCAAATTCCATCGTATGAAGAAGTTATGCTAAAATCAAGTTATTTCAAATTGATTTTAATTGATTTCAGTTAAATTGATTTCTAGGCGTTTCGAGTCCGTACGATCAAAGGATAAGCCCGATCGCTATGAAACTTAAATCCTATAATAATTCACTATTACGGATCAGATGAAACTGGTTTCGTTAAAATCCGAGTTAGTGGCCAAAATGGCTATCTTCCAATAAATCAATAAATTAATATTAAATTAATTAAATCAAATTTTCAATTTCAATTCTATAATTGACAAATTTTATCTCTTTTAAATTTCTTAATCATTTACACTAATTTAAATAAATTTAGATGTCAATTTAGAGTTGATTAATTTATCAATTTCAGTATTTAATTTCAATTTCATTAAATTCAGAAATTATAAATTAAAATTTCCAAAATCCATTTATTAAATTTTTGAACTTGTTATTCACGTCTTTTATCACAATAAGCATGCAACAAACATTGGTCCATGATTTATTACATCAATGTTGTCAAATTTAATCTAAATCTCCATTAACGTAAGATTTAAATATTTAATTTCATTTAATTACGATTTATCCATTTATTAAGTTTTAAACTAATAAATCTTTATTTCCATTCCTTTAATTTAACAAATTGTCCTATCATGAATAAAATTAACATTATCTCCAAATATTACCTTAATTAACATTAACATGATATTTTATTTAGATTTATTGCAATTGATTTCAATTCGATTTCTAATCAATATTTAATTACCAAAACCCTATTACGCTAACAAATTTAATTATCAAAATTTACGGGTCGTTACATTTTAAATCAAAAATTAGATTGAAGGGGTTTTAGGATACGAGTCACCAAAATCCTACATCGTGAAGGAACGAGATGTAGATTGACATGAAATGTTTGGCAGCTGATCGATACGAAAGTAAGAGCACGGGATCGATACGAAGACGTCCTCTAAGCACAGTTACGAAGACAGCTTCCAAGATTAATACTAAGAGGCAAAGTCAACTCAGCATAAAAAGTGGATCGCTCCTGGATTGTAGCGCCGCTACATCACCCTGATCGATACGAATTCAGATCGATACGAGGCTATCGATACGATCGTGGCAATCAACCTACAATAGCAATCTTGGATCGATCATAACTCGAGATATACAACTTCAAAATCCCTCAAATTTTTACTACAGCTTGCTACCACCAGAAGAATGTTCATGATCGATCCCATCTCCATTGGACCACTTTTTGATCAATACTAGATACCTACCCACGTGCGAGGAGTATTCCAAATTTAAAGTTAGATATTTGCATGCCACGCCTATAAATAGCAGCCGTAAGCCTCCAGAAAAGGGATCTTTTGGTTCTTCTATGCCGTTACTCTGTTGAACTCTATTGTAATTTGGATACTATCAATTATACTCTTGTAAATCAGTAGAGAATCATCAATAAAACAACAATTCTTCAAAGTGAACGTAGGCTACAACGACGAACCACTACAAATTTCATCTTTCAACTACTTTTCTTTTAATATTTTGAGTGTTCTTCATATTTGAATCTACTACATACCATCTATTTGTGATCTTTGATTGTGATTTGGTGGTTACATCTGTAATTGGGTGTTTGTGACCATTTTTGGCACAAACATTTTGGTGCTTTCACTGAGAGTTGAACTCAAGGATTCTACAACTTGGAATTTGAATCTGCAAGCTTAAAGACTTGGGTCTGGAAAGCTATAACGAAGCATTGAACAAGGAGACAAAGAGCGGAGAGAAGTTGGCATAAAGGAAGCTTGGAAGCATCCTCAGGAGTTAATCGGACTTCAGCCTTCATCACCAGAGATGAGATGGAGATGACGATGGGGGCCATGCATGAAGAATTGTGGAAAAGGCAGGAGGAGATGATGCAAAATATTCTTAGATAGTTTGGATAGGTTGGAACAGCAGGAGCAGCTGGAGTCTAGATTCCCGGAGCTAGACCAGAAAGACTCAACCGGCGATCGAATAGAGCTAGACCATCAGGAGCAGCCCTTGAACCGGGGGCACTCCTCAGGTGCATGTTGATCCAACCTTAGGTAGGATAACAGGTGGAGCTGTTGAATACAGCGTTGATAAAGGGATGGATGCTCATCCAGGAGAGCAGATCCCAGGATTCCATTATAAACTCGGGAGGAAGATCGGAGGCAATGGACAAGGACTGCAGATTGGAGACATGGACAGATTGACAGAGGATGGTCAGATGAGCAATGAGTGGCATATTAGTGAATAGAGATCTGTAATATGCAAACAGGAGCCCATCACCCCTACAATTAGGTAGGCTAGGAATCCGTCAGAATTCAAGCTACCAATACTAGAGACGTACGATGGAAGAACCGATCCTATTGTTCATCTAACAAGGTATGTCAGGCACATGGAGGTACTGAGGGGATCAAAGGAGGTTATGGCTAGGTGTTTCTCATTGTATTTGACAGACATAGCAGCACTATGTTTCAGGAAATTGGAGAGCGGCTCCATTGAAACATGGACCGAGTCGACTGAGAAGTTTATGAGGCAATTAAGAGTTCACATTTTGAGGCCCAAGAATGTTATGAGTTTGACAGCACTGAAGCAACGAATCGGAGAATCTTTGAGGAATTTTCTGACACGGTTCAGTGCAGCGGCAGCGTCGATGGATTGATCAGATCCATCCATGGTTTTGATGGCAGCCGTATCTAGCATAACTGATGGCGTAGAATTCAAGAACTCATTGAAAAGGGATCCACCCATGGATCTACATGAATTTTACTATGAGGAAGAAAGATTTCTATGATAAGAGGATGCAAATGCTGAGAGAGAGGAAGGAGAGGGAGTTGAAGTTTATGCAGTTAAAACTGGAGATCCATCCCTGAAAGGATTCAGACAAGGATAAAGGGAAATGGAAAGTAGAAGATCGTTGTGATGAGCTAAAACGGTTGCACAAGGAGCCAAGATTCATCTCCTATTCAGAGCTGAACGAGACTTTGGAACGGATCTACCAAGACAATAAGGGGTAGGTTCCCTACCGGAGGCCAATGAGGAAGGATCTGACCAACAATGAGAGGAAATCGGGAAAATACTGGTAATTCCATGAGCTAAGCGGCCATAACACGAGATGAGATAGAAGGGCATATTCGGAACGGCATGCTATTACAGTAAGTGAGAAGGCGGGCCGCAGCGCTGGAACAGGAGCGACCACCAGCTGCACCCAATGAGGTCGGCTCTGGATCTTGGCATTGTTAGCTTATCATTAACTTATTAGAATAACAAATAAGTAGCAAACTCCACACTAATACGGTTGAGTCACTTACATATGTACGGGATCACGAATGGTCCTCAGGCATGCTCTGAGATGACTATCAACCGTATCTGTGTAGGTGTTTGCACTTTGACGTCTCTGTTTTATTTTTTTCTATTTATCACATTTGGACTTGATTTAGTTGGAAATTTATGTTATAAGACTCATTTTTAATGTAAATCTGGTATATATAATTCCACAACGGCTAAGTCACTTACACATGCACGGGATCGTAAACGATCCTCAGGCATGCTCTGAGATGGCGATAAACCGTCATAACAAACAATTCAAAAACTCACTCGAACGTGAAATCTAACATTAATGATCCTAAGCCCACCCGGGCACACATAACGAACCTCGAATGGCACCCAACCTCGAACGGTCACAATTCGCCTCGAAAGGCACACGACCGCGAATGGGCACAATTCACGTCGAATGGCACCCGACCACGAATGGTCACATTTCGCCTCGAACGGCACCTGACCGTGAATGGTTACAACTCACCTCGAACGACAATTGACCATAAACGATCACAATTCGCCACGAATGGCAACCGACCGCGAACGGTCATAATTTTCCACGAACAGCATCAGACCACGAACGATTATTATTCACCACGAACGGCATATGGCCTCAAACGGTCACCTACAGCCTCAAACGGCATACGATCTCGAACAACCGCTATTCACAATCATGTAAGATTATCAATCATTTTATAGTTCATTAAAAGGATACGAACATCCAGCTTATGGCACTACAAAACACATCTTCCTATTGCAAGGCATGCTTTGGGGGGAAAGTGTCGACATGCCTTTGGGCAAGGCAACATACAGGCAGATTTAACCTAATCGACTGCACAACGATCAATGCTAGATTTTTATACATAATAAATATGACCGTCAAGCCAGAATATAGCATAGCCGACAAGCAAACAGCACAAGATGTTTCAAATACAGTTTCGACAATGATCGAGTCCCTTCAAGTTGCTTGGAGTTTGCTTCAAGTCACCTTCATGTTTGCTTTTGGTTTTTAGATGGCTTACTTCAGGTCAAAGGAATGTTCACTTTGGGTCTTTGAGGAACACGTTACTTCAAGCCATCAAACAACCTACTTCGGGTTGGCAACATGTTCGCTCGAGTCAGTGGTAGGATTAATTTGGGTCAACGAGGTGGCTACTTCAATCCATAGCCATGGATCGATCAACAACCAGGGATTCACATCAATTTTTACCCATCAAACTTTACCTACCACTTCCTACTGATCCCCATCTCGTTCGTATCCATCCACCCAAACCTCCCAATTCGTATCCATGCGACCACGACACACTTCCTATCCATCATTCACTTCATCGATACAAAGAGCATAGCACGTCATCGATACAAAGGGAAGGTTTTTGGAATTAGTACGAAACTAAACAAGAAACATCGATATGAAGAAAGAAGATGTAGATTGATACTAAAGGCTTCACAGCTGATCGATACAAAAGCAAGAGCACAAGATCGATACGAAGACGTCCTCTAAGCATGGATACCAAGACAGCTTCCAAGATCAACATGAAGGAGGCAAAGTCAACTCAGCATAAAAAGTGGATCGCTCCTAGATTGTAGCGCCGCATCATCGTCCTGATCTATACGAGTTCGGATCGATATGAGGCTATCGATACGAACTTGACAGTCAATCTACAATATCAATCTTGGATCGATCATAACTCGAGATCTATAACTCCAAAAGCCCTTAAATTTTTGTTGTAGCTTGCATACCACCAGAAGAATGTTCATGATCAATCCCATCACTATTGGCCCATTTTTGGATCGATACGAAATACCTAGGGATCGATCCCAAACCACCCCGGTCGATCATGAGGGGCCACCTAAGTGTGAAAAGGATTATTTCGAATTCAAAGTCAGATATTTCCATGCCATGCCTATAAATAGCAGCCATATGCTTCCAGAAAAGGGATCTTTTGGCTCATCTATGCCGTAACTCTGCTGAGCTCCATTGTAATTCAGATATTATCAATTATACTCTTATAAATCAGTAGAGAATCATCAATAAAACGGCAACCCTTCAAAGTGGACGTAGGCTACAATGCCGAACCACTGCAAATCTCATCTTTCTACTGCATTCCTTTTAATTTTTTGAGTGTTCTTCAAATTTGACTCTACTACATATATTTTATCTATGATCTGTGATCTGTGACTGTGATTTGATGCTTTCATCTACAATAGTGTGTTTGTGACCATTTTTGGCACAAACAATGCTTTTCATACAAAACCACGCTTTACACATAACAGGTTCCACTTTGAGTGCCACGTTGTCATTCCACGATATATGAACGATTCCTAGAAAAGTATAACTTTCTTAGCTCGTATGTCTCGGGAAACGGTGTTAAGCTAAGAGTAATTGCCTTCTCTACCACCAACTGATATACATTTATAGAAATCGCTCAAATGTGATTTAGAATACAATGTCAGATAAACATCCATACAAGTCATTCTGGGACTGAATGAAACTGAAGGACTCTCCTTCTACCACTGGTAGCGAGTGGTCCTTGCAATCTGAAAAATCTACACAACGAGGAGACCACTACTATAAATAACTCTATAATGGGAGAGACCCAGAGCATGTCAACAAGCAGTCCTCATGCTATGAAGATACACGGTCTTCAATAATCATCATCTTCAATATGTCTTCACTTTCGAACGTATAAATTGGTTCGAAGTAGTTTTCGGATAGGAAACACCAAAACTCGACCTCGGTTCCTTCAAAGCCAATTATTCGATTTAAAAGACGTTAAGTTTATTTATGGATATCAATCATCAATATATTACTTTATCTTTTATTTAAATCAAATATCTTTCTTAGATATATTCTTTTCAATTTATTCTATTTTCTTTTCAAGAGTATATGGAATCATTAAGCCTCATTTATTAAATCATTTGATTTATTTAAACCTTTCTTAAATCTTGGAATAATTTCAAATCATTTTCTCTTTTACTTAGGACAACCTTTCCAAATCATTCATTAAATCTTAATCAAACATTTATTATATTCAAGTTATAAAATTTAACTTAGGGAAAATATTCCCAAATCATTTATTAAATCTTAATCAAAGATTTCTTTCTTAACTTCAAATCATATTCTTGCAAATCGAAGATTTTCATAACAGAGCACTACTGCCACTTTAGATATGGTAGGTTTCACCTCCAGGGACTAGATGCAAGTAATCCTACATCGTGAAGATCTTTGGCTTCAATATGTTTTGTTTTGAAAATTATTTTGAAGGGGTTTTCGGGTAGAAATCGCCCAAATTCGATCTCGGTTTTTTGGATAGGAATCACCCAAATCTGATCTTGGTACCTTCATACCAACCATCGAATAAAAAATGTTAAGTGGTTAATTAATATTCTTAATTTTTTTCTTTTTATCTTGGAATTTTTTTAAATATGATCTTTTTTGGAGCATCCGGGCTTTCCTTTCGATCTGTTCCATCCCTCGTCTAAAAGATAAAGCAAATGACAGGTAAGTTTAGGGCACTAGTTGCTCCATTCCTAACCTTAGTTAAAAACCTTGTTTTATCGTTTAGCTTTCACAGGCGGGACAAATGTACTAGTCATTTCCGCATAATCAGTTTGTTATTATATTCAATATTCTTCACTTTTTACTTAAGTGTTACAAACAATTTCTCTTAACCATTTATTCAAACTCTTAATAAAACTTCCAAACCAACCATAAAATTATAAATTATTCTTTTAAAATGGTTCACAGGGAAAGAATCATTAAGTTTAAAACTCTACTTCAAAGGTTATTTAAAAATGTTGTGAAACGCATTGCGAAAAATGTAGCAAATAGTGTTTCAAAAGTTATATTCTTCAAAACGACTTTTGTATCATTCAAAAATCCATCTTTACTACTTAAAGATATTTTAAAAAATTTAAAAGATTTTTGGAATTTATTTCATATTTTTAAAACATTTAAAATATCAATTTTAAACTCTGGTCACTTTACTGCAAAAGCATGATTTTCCTAGAAATTTATTTTGGACATATTTAAAATATACAATATGACATTGATTTTCTTTCATTATTTCTTTAAACATATTTAAATGTTTATAAAATATTTCTAACTCGTTTCAAAACTATTTCCAAAAGGTTTAAGCATTTCATATAAACCATTTCATTTTCAAAAGAAAGTGATTTCCTTTGTGCTTATCGACTTTTTAAAATAATTTAACAATCAAATAAAACAATCAATATTTGATGATCAAAGCATATATAAGCATCCATAACAATTATAACACATCATCAAAAATGTATATATAAATATAGATATTAAATAGAGTTTCTCACTATAAACCAAAGCGATAAACTTCCTACTAACATTCTAATTAACCAACACTTCAGTACCTACTACCTACTCCATTAAACACTAGCAAACAACAACATCTTCCTTCCAATAGCATAGCCAATGCTTGAGATGGAGTTTGGCCAAAGGTATAGAGAAGAAGTCTTGGAGCTTTGACTTGAATTCCTAAATTTGGATACAAAAAAAATATTTTGTCTTGTATCTGATTTTTGCCCCTCTAAATCTCTAAATTTGAAAAATTTATTAACTGGAAAGTTGTCGAAAATTCTTTTCTCTTTAGTTTTCAAAAAAATTATCATTTTCATCCAAGTGGTTTTGAGGGTGATATGATAGAATGAAGAAGATGTATTGTCAGATTAACAAAAATGAAGCCCGAAAATGCACTTCAAAGAATTGAGTTTCAGGTTTAGCAATCCTCAAAAATGAAAAATGTGCTCAACATGAAAGTTTTAGCCACTGAAATTTGTTATGATCTAAAAAAATAATTTCTTAATGTGGATCATTTATTATCATGTTATGATCAAAATAAAATGGGCAATTCTCTATCTCAAAAATTGGGCCATAGAATGCACTAGAAAGAAGTGGATTTTTGATGTAGTTAGGCTTAGAATTAGACAAAGTGGTCAATATGAAAGTTGTAGCCATCGAAAAATTACATAGGAGAAGTTATAGACGCCTTTCTATACTTTGTATCTGGAGTACTTCACTTAATTTCCTCTGCAGTCTTGGGCTTTGGGGGTATTTATCACGCGCTTCTTGGACCTGAGACTCTTGAGGAATCCTTTCCATTCTTTGGTTATGTATGGAAAGATAGAAATAAAATGACGACAATTTTGGGTATTCACTTAATTTTATTAGGTATACGTGCTTTTCTTTTAGTATTCAAGGCTCTTTATTTTGGAGGCGTATATGATACCTGGGCACCGGGGGGGGGGGAGATGTAAGAAAAATTACCAATTTGACACTTAGCCCAAGTGTTATATTTGGTTATTTACTAAAACCCCTTTTAAAGGAGAAGGATGGATTGTTAGTGTGGACCATTTAGAAGATATAATTGGAGGACATGTATGGTTAGGATCCATTTGTATACTTGGAGAAATTTGGCATATCTTAACCAAACCCTTTGCATGGGCTCGTCGTGCATTTGTATGGTCTGGAGAGGCTTACTTGTCTTATAGTTTAGCTGCTTTATCTGTCTTTGGTTTCATCGCTTGTTGTTTCGTTTGGTTCAATAATACCGCTTATCCTAGTGAGTTTTACGGGCTCATTCGAAAAATTAATTTTGTAATTTGATTTAGTTTTGAAGATGTTATGAGCAAGATAAGAAGAGGTAAAATATGAAAAAAAGATGAGTTTGATTTAAAGAGAATAAACATTGATTTCTTTTGAATATTTTGTAAATATTTTGACATTGTTTCTTTCCTATTTTTTCCAATGTCTTAGAATCCATTAAAGTGGAGAGGAAGAACGTGAAGAAGCTTTAGAAAAGAAGAAGAATAAATGTGAATGAAAGTGAAGAAGGAGCTGGATATTTATAGAAAACGAAAGAAGTGGTAAATTTACCAAAATAACCTCTTACCAAATGACCAAACTATTCTTACTTCAACTTAAAGCAACCTCCACTTTTTCAACACTTAACATTATCATTTCACTTCTTACTTTATGTCTTAATCCCTTAAGAACTAAACTAACTAAAATAATAATTATGTTGGTTTTTGATGTGATACTGATTTGATGTTTACATTTTCTTACTTTTGTTAATTCTTACTTACTTTTACTAATGAATTATAGAATTTTTTTTGTTATATTTAGTAAAAGAAAACTTGATTAGTGAATTAATTAATAATTACACTATTTGACTATATGTTCCTGTATAAGAAAATAAAGGTGCAACTGAAAGGGAGTGTGGATTAAGGATCTTAAGGCTAATTTAACACTAGCAGAGGGTGAATAGTGTTTAATGGATTATAAGACTTATATGGACTAATTTAAAAACTATGATGTAAACAAATGCAGAACTTAATCATAGAACAATCACAGAATCAAACACAAATGTAGAAAGTAAATAAAAAGCAGTAAAAGGAAAGAACACACCAGATTTTATACTGGTTCGAAGTCACCCTACATCCATTCCTGCACCAAGGCAAATGCCTCGGATAGGTTTTTATTATACCAATGTAGAGATTACAATCCTCAATTTCTAAAGACCTTGAGGTACCCTTCTGTCTTCGGGTTTGGGAAAACTCTCTTGATTTATGGGACACAAGATCACCCGACTGATTTCCAGGCACAACCACATCTTATAGAGAGATTCCATAAACTTTTGATTAAAAATTGATCCTATGACTTTGAATAGCACCTTTAACTTTGAGAGAGGGCAGAGAGTCAAACAGGAATGACATTCTAATTTGATTCACTTGAGAATTCGACCTAATTTCGGCACGATCTTAAAAATATGAAAATTTTAGAATATGGATTTGCGGAGAAGGAGTGAAAAAATTAAGAAATATTAGTTAAAAAATTCATTTGTAAAGGCTATTTATAGACCAGTAACGGTCTTAACCATTCGTGAAGAGATTTAAACGAATAAACACTTCTTTTGAAAAAAAATTAACGGACACCATGTCGACATGGGTTATCCCATGATGTTAACATCCCTTAGTTAAAAACTATGTAAAATTTTTTTGAAAATGATATTGAAAGGAAAATAAGATGAAATGATTCTGAAGTAAAATAAACTAATTTTCCTATATTTTAAAATAAAGAAGAGTAGAAAAACATATTTTTAGAATGTATATATAAATTTGATTTTAAATCTTAAGTATATATATTATAAAGAATAAATAAAAATCAGAAGATAGTTTTAAGAACAAAGAAGTTTATAACAAGAGTTTATTTAAAACAAAAAATATTTTAAGGCTAAAACAAGAGTTTATTTACAACAAAAAATATTTTAAGGCTAAAACATCTTTTTTAATATTATTTGAAAAGATAATTTTTAAAGCTACAACATTTTGAAAAGCATTTTTGAAAATCATTTTGGAAAACCATTTTGAAGCAGTTTTGCAAGCTTCTTCCTATAGAATATTTCATCACATCAGGATTCGAGAACTTATACAAAACTAGGATGTTCGTGGGTTTGTAAGCCAGTTGTCGTAGGTTTATATGCTACTTGTCGTGGGTTTGTAAGCCACTAAGAAGGTAGAAATGGGTTCCATCCCAAATGAAATTTGGAATGAAGATTTCCACGCTCTTATGAAGTTTTAACAAAAACTAGACGCTTATCTTGAAATCTTGATCTTGATACTCTAGAGTCTTCAATCTTGATATCTCCATTCTGAATCTTGAGTCTTGAGACTTTATATCAGTCAGTCTTCAGTAATCAATACCTGCATGTATACATATACATACATACATACATACATACATATATATGTATATCCTGCATATACACATCTATCTAGACAATAGTGTTAATATATAATTCATAATAAGATAAGTTAAAAAGGTTGTTGTCATCAAAACCAACATCTCAGGTCCTAACAATCTCCCCCTTCTTGATGATGACAACCTGTATTTATAAAGTATACTAACCATATCATAACTCCTATCATAACTCCCCCTTGCTTCATGACTCACCCTTACTCCAATCATAACTCCCCATTACTCCAGCCATCTACTATTTTATAACTTCTCCCCATTTGTTATCAACAAAAACTTCTTACTAATAAATTCCCTAAACTTGATATAAGATTATCAACCATAATAGAATAGTAATCCAATATAAGTGTAATAAGGGCTAAGTACGATCATAAGTATGAAATGTGATCATAAATGTGAAATGTGATCATGAGTGTGATCATAAGTGTAGTCCAGAAATCAATCATCATCCAATCATATTTACAGTAATTAGTCTATTCAATCATATATACAAAACACATCAAATGTTTTAAAAAGTCAAGTCTATCAAGTTTAAAACACACCAATCAAATCAAACAAATAACATACAGAATGACTAGACATTCCTTGGTACTTCCATCCATCCATCTTCTCTAAAGATAGGGTCTACTTTGATGGCATCCTATTCTTCTTTATCTTTGTCGAGAGTGACTGGTGGATTTCCTTCTAGATCGTCCTTGTTAAGGGCTAAGATTATCCAACGAAGGGCGTCGAAATGTCTTTCTTGCTCCTTGATCTTCTTGACTCAATTCTAAGTGGTGTTGATTACGAAGTATGAATGTATGGTTATTCTTGAAGGAAGTGAGAGTTTCCTCAAGATTATCACTTAGATTCTTAATCGGAGAAGCCAAAATTCAAGAAACAGGAAGAAATATGAAAGAGAGTGATTAGAAATGAAGTTTGATAATTTATTCTAGAAGAAACATATAAAAATAGGGGTAGAAAGTCGTTTAAAATGAATAGACACAAGTTAGTTACATGAAATTAAAATTTGAAAGTGCAACTACTTTCTGCCCGTTGCATGTCGACATTGGGGGATGGGGTATGGCAACATGCCTCTGCCTAAAGTGATAATTTTCTTTGTTTAGAATATTACAAAAAAATCTATGCAACTAAGTTTTGTATAATATAAAAAACAAGCAACTATAGAGACGAGTGAAGTTGAATAACAGAAAATAAAAGATTTCATTAATGATTCTAGTCAACATTACATAAAATAATATAATGTTAACTAAAATAAAGGAAAATACAAGGATAGATCTTAAAGAAAACAAGATAACATGTACTAAAACTAATTAGTTGAAGATGAAGAAGATGATCGTCCATGTTAGATCCGCCTGTCCATGGCCATCAACATTTTGGTGCTTTCACTGAGAACTGAACTCAGGAATTTTGGAGTTAGGAACTTGGATTCTTAGGAGCAATGGCTAGGCCATCAATAAGGAAGCAATTGACAGAAAGAAGCAATCAAGAGGGAAGTCAAGAGGCTTCCACTGGAAATGGAGCAGGTCAAGCATCTGTCTACCTCACTAGAGAGGAGATGGAAGCGATGATGAAACAGCAAGAGGAAAGGATGCAGGCTCTTCTTAGACAATTTGAACAATCGGGAACTGCAGGTACCAAATGTCTTGGGGCTGGACCAGAGGAACTCAACCAGCAGGTTGATGGAGTGACTCAACAGGGGGCAGCCCCCAATCGGAATAAAGCTATCAATCTAGAAGGACCTAGACTCGGGGGCACACCACCAGGAAATGCTGGACCAATTCATAGAGGCATTCCAGTTAGCGTTACACAACAAGATGCTGACAGGAATGTAGGAGCGCGGGATGAAGAGTATGTACCAGAATTCCCTTGGGGACTCGAGAGGCAACCCTTAACGGACAATGCTGGATTATCCGAGATTATCAGGCGAACTATGCGCAGAGGTTTGACCAATAGAGATCTGGAAGCAGTAAACAAGAGTCCATTAACTCGTGAAATCAGGATAGCTCGGAATCCTCCAGATTTCAAGCTACCTAGCATGGAAATGTACAATGGCAAGGCCAATCCAACAGATCACCTGATGAGATATACAAGACAGATGGAGGTGCTGGGGGCACCGAAAGAAGTTATGGCTCGATGTTTCCCTTTATTCTTGACGGATATAGCTGCTATGTGGTTCAGGCAGTTGGAAGAAGGATCTATTGGGACATAGACAGAGTTAGTGGACAGGTTTCTAAAGCAGTTTCGGGTACATATCATAAGGCCAAAGATTGTAATGATGCTAACATCGGTAAAACAGAGGGCAGAGGAATCACTCAGAGCATTCTTAACTCAGTTCAATGCAGAGGTCGCTTCGGTGGATTGACCGGATGCATCGATGGTCTTCATGCCGATGCTGTCAGGAGTTAGAGAGAATTCAGATTTCAAAGTGTTACTGATACGGAACCCTCCAATGGATCTTGGGGAATTCTTTCACGAAGCTGAGAGATTCCTTCGGCTGGAAGATGCATGCTCAGATATGAAGTTAAAGGAGGTGAACGCGGCTGAGGATGGAGGGCCATCCAGCGGAGGCTTGGAAAGAGATAAAGGTAAAGGAAAAAGAAAGCTGGATGACGAATTAGGAAAAGCTAGGAAGCGTGGAGAGAGCCAAAATTCTCCACCTACACAGGATTAAACGAGACATTGGAATGAATTTATTTGGAGACTCAGAATTGCCTTCCCTACCGAAGGCCAACAAGGAGAGAACCCTCAGAACATGAGAAGGCATCAGGAAGGCACTGTCATTTTCACGATCTGGATGGCATGATACCAATAGTTGCAGGCATCTGATGGACATTATTGAGGAACATGTGAGGAATGGAAAAATGCGACAGTATGTCGGGGCTCGAAATGCAGCAGATGGAGTAGGAGCGGCCACCGTATACCTCAAACAATGATAATACGAGGCCCAGAAATGATGGTCAATTGGTTATCGATTGATAGGGATGATAACAAATAAGTAGCAAACTCTGGGCAATTGTCCAAGTCACTTACTCATGTACGGGGACGGAGAGCCACTAGGCATGCTCTGAGAAGATGATAAACCGCAACGCTGTGGTTTGTTAAGCCTGCATTTTCTTTTTTGGCTTGGATATTTGCTTTTTCCTGGTTTGGCTTGAACTTCCGGTTTTGTTTGTTTCTTGGTTTGGACTTTTATTCGGATGCTTGATTTCTGGTTTGGATATGGGTTTGGATTTTTTGATATGGATTTTTGTTTTCTTATTTGATTTGGATTTTGGATTGGCTTTTGATTGGATTTTTATTTGGTTTTTGGTAAACGGCCATCGGGTATGGATTGTGCCCGGCAAGGGGTAAGTTTCTTCGCCCAAACACGACGAATTGGCTTATTCAGGTCGTCGAGTATGGACTATGCTCGGCAAGGGTCCGGAGAGACCAGAATTCAGCCTAGGACTTAGGCCCCATATTATCGGTTACTATTTCAGGTCGTCGAGTATGGACTATGCTCGGCAAGGGTCCAGAGAGACCAGGATTCGGCCTAGGACTTAGGCCCCATATTATCGGTTACTATTTCAGGTCATCGAGTATGGACAACGCTTGGCAAGGGTCCGAAGAGACTAGGATTCGGCTTACGACTTAGGCCATGTGTTATTAATTATTATTTCAGGTCGTTGGGTATGGACTATACTCGACAAGGGTCTGCAGTGACCAGGATTAGTTTTCGGACTTAAGCCATGACATTACTCAATGTCCAGGGATATTAGACCACGGTCGTCAATAACATCGGCTATGAACGACGAAGGATTTGGATATTGACCCGGAGAGGTCCTGGATTCAGTTATTGAATATGGATGAAACATAGACTTTGGATGTTGAATTTGAGGCTATTCAAAACACACCTTCCAACAGCAAGGCATGTTTTGAGGGGCAAGTGTTAACCCGCCTTTTAGTAAGGCTATGGACAGGCGGATATAACATTATCGGCTGCTCGTTCGTCGAGGCTGGTGTACGATGGAGTTATTCGACTAGATGGATGGATGATGCAACGCGCTTGGAAGATGGAAATTGGAGTGAATAAAGATGGATCGACTATAATTTGGGTCTAGGAAATTTGGTTCGATCTAGAAGTTAGAAGTCGTTCGGCATTATGATAAGATCATGTCGCTCGGCATTGGTGAGGTGTTTCAGTTCAAGTAGTACGGCTCGGCATGATGGATCGTTCGACAACGAGGGTCGTTCGGCATGATGGGTCATTCGGTATGATGGGTCGTTCGACATAATGGGTCGTTCGGCATGATGGATCGATCGGCAACGAGGGTCATTCGGCATGATGGATCGTTCGGCATGATGGATCGATCGGCAACGAGGGTCGTTCGGCATGATGGGTCATTCGGAATGATGGATCGTTCGGCATGATGGATCGTTCGTCAACGAGGGTCATTTGACATGATGGGTCATTCAGGATGATGGATCGTTCGACGTGATGGGTCGTTCGGCATGATGGATCGTTCGGCATGATGGATCGTTCAGTAACGAGGGTCGTTCGGCATAATGGGTTGTTCGGCATCAGGTGCGGCTCGACATTGGGGAGAGGCCGTTGTGCATCGGCATTGTGGTTCGGCATGGGCCATTCGGCCTTGATGGGCTCGGGTTATTCAAAGAGCCCAATAACCACCTGGACATGTCTATAAATACAGTGGGTAGGAGTTCAGAAAAGGGATCTTCTCTTCGGCTCACTGGCTTTCTATTTTCTAAGGCTAAGGCTAGACTATCACTTTGTAACTGTAATCGATAATTACAACAATAAAAAGGAAACTTCTGGAGTGGACGTAGGCCGGAGTTAGCTGAACCACTATAAATTTGCTGTTGTTTATTGCTTTAACTTTAATTTTGACCGCTCTTCACATTATTGCTCTCTATATACACTCTATCTTGAACATAATCCTATTGGTTGTTCTTTGGAAATAATTTTTATCAAAAACAAATCCTTTAAAACATGGTTAATTTTTGACCCAAAATATTGTGGCTAACACGGCACCCCTAAATACACTTAAGCTAATTGTGGCTTTCTGGTAGGGTTAAGCTTCGAATTTACAACCACAAGCTTGTACCATTGCTTCACAAAATTAGATCACAAGGCCTCACATCAATTATGCAATTCTTCCAATAACACCTTCAGAGAAATTCAGGCATGTTTGCTTTTTTTTCTTCCAAATATGATAGCTTAAAATTGCATCTTGAGCATAATTCTATTGTGTTCTTTGGGAAATTTTTGTCAACCATGTCTTTTTTCCTTGGTTATTACTCATGGAGTAGGAAATGAACCAATGTTGTGCTCTAATTTTGTGAAGCAACGGTATAAGCTTGTGGTTGTAGATTCGAAGCTTAACCCTACCAGAAAGCCACGGTTAGCTTAAGTGCATTTAGGGGTACCGTGTTTAGCCGCAATCTATTAGGTCAAAAATTAACCAAGTTTTAAAGGACCTGTTTTTGATAAACAAATTATTTCCATAGAACAACCAATAGGATTATGTTCAAGAATTTCAAAACATACATGAATAAAGACAAAATCATTATTCCAAACAATCACAATTACATTTTAATTTAAAAAATGAACAATATGAACATATTATTCATCTTCCTACACAAGAAAATCCAAGAAATGGAATTTACAGTTATATTGTAGACATTTTGCAATAAATAAACATTGAAATGAAAGAAAAAAAATAAAAAACTAAAAAAAAAGAAAAACAAACAAAATCTATGGGTTTTAATCAAAAAAGTCCAGCAATCTATTAGATGAATAGTATAAAAATGATCAAATATTCAGAGTAAGAAAAAAATAAGGTAAATGTTGAAGATATTGATCCGATATATTACAAATATTTACTTACTCTTCAACAAAAAGAAATAACAGGAGAAATTGAAAGTATGGAAATTTACTCTTATTACGAAAAATATGCTTCGGCAATTAATTACTTTAAGTCGAAAGGTTTGAACGAAAACGAAGAAGATAATTATAAAAGTAATACTAATGAGACGTATAGCACTATAGCTTGGAGAACACCAGATTTTCAATCAACAGTAAATATACCACAAATAAATGCACAACCACTTTAAACAGATGTTGAAATGTCTAACGGTGAAGAAAGTGTTTACAGTAATAACTATAAAGGACCTCGTAACGAACCTTACCCTGAAATTCTTAGACATGGTACAAGAGCGGATTGGATTAGATATCATTCTTCATAAAGAAAATTAAAAGATTTTTATGAAGATAATTCATCTTCTGATCATAATCTAACATTTAATATATACCGAATCCCATATAAGAAAATTAAAATATACGTTAATACATGGTTACAACATATGGGTGGAGTAATATATCTATTGCCCCCACTTATGAATACTGTTGAATTTTTACATTATGAAACAAGTTATTGGACAGGGGACGCCTCAGTTTGGCTAAGGAATATTGAAAAAATAAATCCAAAATATTTACAAAAAGTAAAAAATGAAGGTTCAAAGCAAGAAGCCCTTGCAGGTTTATCAAAATTACTTTTAACAGATTTTACGAGTGAAATACTAACGGAAGATGAAAATTGTGAAAAACAGTTACTAAAAATACAGTTACGTGATATTTGCATGTTAGAAGAATTTACTGCCAAATATATAGGGCTAATATATAGTCTAACAACGAATGAACAAAAGGTCTTTTAGTTAAAAGTGTTTTGCACAAAAATTCCTTACCCATCGGATAATATTATTAAAGAAAGGTACGATATATTCTGAGGTTCCCGAGTAGATGACAACCATAGTATAGGTCTGTTAAAAAAAGTTTGCATGGAAACTATGGAGAAAGTTTGTGAACAAGTAAAAGCACATAACCTAATGAGGAAAATAAAAAATTCTAAACTTGGATTTGCATGTTGTTCCAAATATGCTGAAGATATAAATGTAACATTTGGATGTCCCCCAGAATATGGAAGGGAATATAAACCAAAATATCCTAATGAAACCAAAATTTAGGATAACAAGGAAAAAATGGAAACTAGAATAAAAGAAGAAAGAAAATAAATTCTATAGAAATAAATTTGTTAAAAAGAAATTTAAAAAAGGTTGTAAATGTTTAAACGTAATAAAGAAGGACATTATGCTAACGAATGTCCAACAAATATAAATAGTATAACCCTAAATAACATAGAAGAATATGGAATTAATGTTGGTACCATTGAGGACATAACAAGCGAAGATAATTCGTTAATTTATGAAATTGAATCAATTTATTCATAAACATCAAATGATTCTGAAGAAAATAAATTAGAAGATGAGATAATTAGTTTAAGATTAATACGATAAAGACTAATCAAACATAAAATCAAATCAAAATCATACCTTTAACCAATTATGAAATTCTTCCAAAAAGGAAAGAATAAACTCTCCAAGATATACATTATATGCGGGAAGAAATATTAATCTAAAAAGATAACGTACAACAGAGGTTTTTTTAGACTTAATAATAAAAATTCCATTAGGATACTACGGATTAATTCATAATATTCCTAAGCGTGCAAAAGAAATATTTTTATAACAAACGGGATAAAAGAACCACTTTCAAGAACTAATATTTCCCTTATCCTAAAATGTACTAGTTTAGAAGATAGAGATTATATGATTTGATAGGGAAATCCAATTGGATTACTTGTAATACATAAATACGAAGATCTTCCAATAATAAAAGAAGAATCTCATGACCAATAAACATGTACTTCGGTAGGTACTTCTTCTTCGCAAATCTTAAGAAATAAAGAAACATATCATGAATATTGAATTTATATGAACACATTTACATTTGAAGAAATTACAAATCCTAATATACAAGATAGTACTGGAGAACAGTTCATTATTATAGATGAGGATTTAGAAAAATTAAAAGAAGCAATACCTCATTCGGATAAAAAAGAAATCTATAAATCTTTATCTTTTAAATCATAATTTCTTAACCAACATATATACATGTTTGAACGTATGCAAGGAAATATAGAACTAAAAGGAGAAGAAGACTTCACTTCAATAAGTCTATTAAATAAAGAAAAAATTAGAAAAATAAAAAAAAGTACCCAAGAATGAAATATCCATATATAGAAATAACTGGCCTTTTTAGACCTGGTATTGATACCCCTAATAATGATTGTTTGTATGGATGAAAGAATTACAAACAATCCGTTTAATAGTATCATTGGAGGAGCAAAATCTAATCTAGCAAATAGATTGTTTGCAGTAAACATACATTCTGATTTTGGTATTAGTCTTGAGGATCATAATATAGAGAAAGCATGCACGTTATCAATTAACCTACAAAACATCGAACTTTTACCAGGTTCCAAAGTTTTAGGGATACAATGAGAACATTGTATGGCTTTAAATGATACATCCACATTTAAATCAATAACATTAAACAGCTTATTAAACTTTATGAAGTTGGAATAGGAAAACAATCCAACCAAAATTAGTTGACATAAGACATCTAAAGTTCGACAATGAAATACAAGTTTTTGTAAAATCTCTCAAGCCTAAAATAAACACGCCTATAGAATATTTACAGCATCAGGAAATACTATTTCCACAATTACAAAAAATAAAGAAGAAACTTCTTCCTATTAATAAATTACAAAGAACACAATCAGTTTATGAGTTAGCAGATGTAGAACTAACACCCGACATTTTAAAAGGAATTAACCATAGGATGAGTTTTCGACATGAATCTCGAGTTGTAGTTAGGACACTAAAAATCCAGGGAAAATAAAAAGAACAGGAATCAGACCGATTGGTTGTAAAGTTTCAATTATCTAACATAAAAACATAATGATTAGATCCATAGACTTAAAAAGAAAAGCAGAATTACATACATATATATATTCCATTGACAATATGTATTCCTGAATATCAGGAATTCACAATACATGCTTTACTAGATTCTAGTGCTGAAGTCAGCTTATTACAAGAAGCTTTTATACCAAAAAATTTCCATACACCTCTAGATAAAAAAGAATGCTAAATGACTTTATGGGAAGACAGGTCCCTGTGAATTATAAAATAAAAGGATTACAAGTTCAAATACTAGATACTTATAACAATAAAGTATATAATTTTGACTTTGACTTATTACCACGAGAATTTGAAAATGATTGTATTTTAGGGATGGATAATTGCCGCCATCTACCACCTTTTAATAAACACTTTTTTGAACTTGACGATACTCTTGTTCGAAGAATCCCATTACCAGTTGCAATTGCATTACACTATAAAAAATAGCGAAAAAACTACTACTTGATTGAAAGGGTTGGTACTTAAATGCCTAGCAAATGACAACAAAAAATTTGCACATATAATATTCCAACTGCAAATGAATTTGAAACTTTAATACATAATATGTTAGAACCACTCAACTCTAATAATCCATTAAATTATTTGACAAGGCACCAAGATATTGTGAAATTGAATTAATGGAACAATATAAAGATTCTAATGTAAGAGTAAATCGTATTATGGTTACTCCACCTGATAAAGAAGAATTTTCAAAACAAATAAAAGAATTATTAGATCTTAAACTAATTCAAAAAAGTTTTAGTCCTCATTCTTCTCCAGCATTCTTAGTAAGAAAGCATGCCGAGGTCAAAAGAGGAAAAGCTAGAATGGTAATGAGATATAGGAAACTAAATAGTTACACAAAATTTGATGGATATTTTATTCCATCTGTAGAAAATTTAATTAAGCAAATTCAAGGAGCAAAATATTATAGAAAATTTGATACCAAATCAAGTTTTTGGCAAATAAAACTAGAGGATAAAGAATCAATTAAGCTAACAGCTTTTAATAGTCCACATGGGCATTTTGAATGGCTTGTTATGCCTTTTGGATTAAAAAATGCTCCCCAAATATTTCAAAAATGGATGAACTCTGTGCTTGGACATTTACCGTTTATTGTAGTATACATTGATATATATTAGTATTTTCTAACACAGAAGAAGAACATAAACAACATCTTTTGATTGTAATAAAAATCCTACTCAAGAATGGTGTAATTCTTAGCCCTAAAAAGGTTGAATTATTTAAGACAGAAATTGATTATCTTGGAAATAATATTAAAAGTGGACAAATAGAATTACAACAACATATTTATACAAAAAAAATTTCCAAAAATTTTTACAACATCAAAAGAACTTCAAAGCTTTTTGGGATTATTAAATTACGGAAGAAAATTCATACCAATTTTATCTTCCAAAGTCCAACACTTACAAAAGAAACTTGCTGAAGAGCAAGAAAAATACAAACGAACAAATGGTGAACAACCAAGAAGATGGAACACTAACAAAATTCCTATTACATTACAAAAATAGGAGGAAGACGAAATTAAAAAAAAACTAAAGATTTGGTGAAAGACCAAAATATTCTTCGTTTCCCTTTTGATGATGAAATAGTTACCTTACAGACAGATGCTTCAGATAACTTTTGGGTAGGATTTTTAATTGGAAAATAAAAGGAAATAATATTTTATGCATCTGGGAAATTTGATAAGACCCAAATCAAATGTGCTACATATGATAAAGAATTACTTGCTATCAAATTAGCAGTTAAAAGTTTGAAAATTTATTTATTACATAGACATTTTGTTATAGAAATACATAATAAATCTGTTGCACGGTTCTTAAAAAAGAGAACAATAAATAATCCAAAAGAAAATCTTAGAAGAATTAGAATTGTAATGAATTTAGAAATATATTATTATGATGTTAAATATATTCCTGCCTACACTAATTTTGCAGCCGATTATCTTACCATGGCTTAAATTCATGGACAAAATTGATATTATCACAGAAGAAATGAAAAGGCAACAAGCTTTTCAACAAGTTACGTCACCAAAAAAAGCAAAACAAGTATGCACTGAAACTTCAACCTCAGACAAAAAGCAAGTCTCAGTCAAAGCATCTACATCAGCAAACGGAAACGAAATTATCCAACAAATAACTCCAACCTTCCAAAACAAAGTAGTTCAAATAAATAAACAGGTTCAAAATAAAGAAAAGGTTTATACTCCTACCGGAGTACAACAAATATCTTATGCTAAAACAATTTTAATGGAATGGTACGATATGCAGATGAAAGGAGGAGACCCAAAATTATATGATAAGTTCAACGGCTGTTTTAAGGTTGTTCAATCAGGGGAACAGAGGATAGAAATTTTTTGGCTTTCTCAACTTCAGAAATCATTTTGGGATATTAAGCAATATGGGGCCAACAAAGATAAAACTCTTCATGACATAAAAAATTAGGCATTCAAACTTTAAGAATTTTGCAATACATCAAGAAGTAAAGCACTTGATGCAAAAGAAGCAGAATTATTCAATGGCACATCCGTTAAAGAAAGAGAATTGAAAAAAATAATGTCTCGTATAGAGACAAATGATCTATTAAATTTAAGAATTCAAGATTTCCTTAAATTACTTAAACTGTGCCAGGTTGAAAATAAAAAGGCACAAGAAATGGATGCCGGTGAAAAAGTTCAAGAAATGATCTCTTTATACCAACAACAAATCATTGGCGAAAGCCAGCTACTTTTGTTCTTCAACCAACTTGAAGATACAGAAATTACTAAGCTCATTGAAAAAAAGCATCTAATTAAAAACTAAATGGAAGGCCAAGGATTTTGGCATGTTTTAATGACATTCCTATATATAAAGAACATATCAAAAAGGGTTTGGTTCATAAAATCTATGTTAATACAAATTGTCATGTAGATTTTGTAGATTACATCCTCGAAATATGCAAGAAAAAAGTCCTTGAACATGCAGATAAGTTTCGAAATATATTTTTATTTAGAATTTGGAGTATTTGGGAGGAAAGACAATATATTCGTCTTTATCCATTAGTCCAAATTTGGGAACTTCACAAAGTCACAGAATCGCCTCAATATGAATTTGAAATATTTGATAAAATAAAGTTTTAAGAAGAAAAGGAAAGGCATCAGGCTGGAAATGAATTCTTTACTGAAGCAATCAACATTGGAATCTGCTATTCCATTCATAAAGACAATACATTATTGTTATATGATTTTCTCTCTAAATATGAAAGTTATACTAATAAGATTACTATGGTCAAAAGTTTTTCAACATCTCTTAAGCTTGGACCAGTTGAACTCAGTTCCTAGAAGAAAATTTTATTTTAGAAGGACAAAGGGAAGAGTATTTCCAATGCCAAATGGGAGGAAATGACACGCTTATAGAAGAAGAAATAGCAGCATCGGAAAATGAAATTAAAGAATGAAGCCAGTAATTTTTCAGCATCTTTCCACCTATAGTTTACACCTCATATTCCTAAACTTACCTATATCCTAGCCTTTTCTGCAGGAATAATTATATCTCCTCATAGCATAAGGCCCCACACAAACCTCCTATCTATACCTAGATCCACCAGATCATTACTCTACAGAAAGAGGATAAGCATAGTTTTCGATCTATAAAAGCTGAAGCAGAGCAAAGGAAGAGTATCAGAAAAATATTGGAAAAAAAGAAAAAATATATTGTTATTATTGTATGTGTGTAATAAAAGTTTAATTCTAAGTTTGAAATATGAGTGCTAAGATGAAGGTTGTAATATTATTATATGTATGAAAATAATGAAAGTGTGCTTTATTATTAAAATCCATGCAAAATTCTCACTTCTAGTAACATATTTCTTCGAAAAATTATAAAAAAAACTGTAACAAAGTCAAAATCACTGTAGCAATCCGGCCATTTCCAGCCCTTCAAGACAGCATACTTCTGATTTTGGATATCTAGCACAATTCTGGACATATAGGCATATCGGGACTGGACCATTTGACGGACTAAAGTAGCTTTTGCATTACTTGCATCACTTTGGTATCAGGGCCATTCCTATGGTTAATTCCTTTTAAAATGTCGTGTGTTAGTTCTACATCTGCTAACTCATGAACTGATTGTGTTCTTTGCAATGTATTAGAAGAAGAAGTTTCTTCTTTATTTTTTGTAATTGTGGAAATATTATTTCCTGATGCTGTAAATATTCTATAGGCACGTTTATTTTAGGCTTGAGGGATTTTACAAAAACTTGTATTTCATTGTCGAACTTTAGGTGTCTTATGTCAACTAATTTTGGTTGGATTGTTTTTCCCATTCCGACTTCATAAAGTTTAATAAATTGTTTAGTGTTATTGATTTAAATGTAGATGTATCATTTAAAGCCATACAATGTTCCCATTGTATCCCTAAAACTTTGGAACCTGGTAAAAGTTCAATGTTTTGTAGGTTAGTTGATAACGTGCAAGCTTTCTCTATATTATGATCTTCAAGACTAATACAAAAATAAGGATGTATGTTTACTGCAAACAATCTATTTGCTAGATTATATTTTTCTCCTCCAATCATGCTATTAAAAGGATTGTTTGTAATTCTTTCATACATATAAACAATCATTATTGGGTATCAATACCAGATCTTAAAAGGCCAGTTATTTTTAGTTGTATTAATCCTATATGTGGATATTTCATTCTTGGGTACTTTCGTTTTAATTTTTTAATTTTTTATTTATTTAGTAGACTTATTGAAGTGAAGTCTTCTTCTCCTTTTAATTCTATATTTCCTTGCGTACATTCAAACGCATATGTATGTTTGTTAAGAAATTTTGATTTGAAAGATAAGGATTTATAGATTTCTTTTTATCCGAATGAAGGATTGCTTCTTTTAATTTTTATAAATCCTCATCTATAATAATGAACTGTTCTCCAGTACTATCTTGTATATTAGGATTTGTAATTTCTTCAGATGTAAATGTGTTCATATAAATTCGATATTCATGATATGTTTCTTTATTTCTTGAGGCTTGCGAAGAAGAAGTACCTACTGGAGTACATGTTTGTTGGTCATAAAATTCTTCTTTTATTATTGGAAAATCTTCGTATTTATGTATACAAGTAATCCAATTGAATTTCTCTATCAAATCATATAATCTCTATCTTCTAAACTAGTCATTTTAGGAAAAGGGAAATATTAGTTCTTGAAAGTGGTTCTATTATCTCATTTGTCATAAAAATATTTTCTTTTGCATGCTTAGGAATATTATGATCCGTAGTATCCTAATGGAATTTTTATTATTAAGTCTAAAAAACCTCTGTTGTACGATATCTTTTTATATTAATATTTCTTCCTGCATATAATGTATATCCTGGAGAGTTTATTCTTTCCTTTTTTGGAAGAATTGCATAATTGGTTAAAGGTATGATTTTGATTTGATTTTGTGTTTGATTAATCATTGTCATATTAATCTTAAAATTTTGGAATGATGAGCTAATTATCTCATCTTCTGATTTATTTTCTTCAAAATCATTTGATGGTTCTGAATAAGTTGATTCAATTTCGTAAATTGAGGATTTATCTTCGCTTATTATGTCCTCTATAGTACCAACATTAATTCCATATTCTTCTATGTTATTTAGGATTATACTTTTTATATTTGTTGGACATTCGTTAGCATAATGTCCTTCTTTATTACTTTAAAACATTTACAACCTTTTTTAAATTTCTTTTTATAGAATTTATTTTCTTTCTTCTTACATTCTGGTTTCCGTTATTTCCTTGTTATCCTAAATTTTGGTTTGATTTTGTGTTTAGGATATTTTGGTTTATATTCCCTTCCATATTCTAGGGGACATCCAAATCTTACATTTATATCTTCAGCATATTTGGAACAGCATGCAAATCCAAGTTTAGAATTTTTTATTTTCTTCATTTTTTATATGCTTTTGCTTGTTCACAAACTTTCTTCATAGTTTCCATGCAAACTTTTTTTAACAGACCTATACTATGGACGTTATCTACTTGGCAACCTCTAAGTATATCGTACCTTTCTTTAATAATATTATCCCATCGGTAAGGAATTTTTGTGAAAAACGCTTTTAACCAAAAAAAATTTCATTATTGTTAGACTATATATTAGCCCTATATATTTGGCAATAAATTCTTATAACATGCAAATATCACGTAACTGTATTTTTAGTAACTATTTTTCATAATTTTCGTCTTCCGTTAGTATTTCACTCGTAAAATCTGCTAAAAGTAATTTTGATAAACCTGCAAGGGCTTCGTGCTTTGACCCTCCATTTTTTACTTTTTGTAAATATTTCGGATTTATTTTTTCAATATTCCTTAGCCAAATAAAGTGTCCCCTATCCAATAACTTGTTGCATAATGTAAAAATTCAACAGTATTCATAAGTGGTGGCACAGATATATTACTCCACCCATACGTTGTAACCATGTATTAACGTATATTTTAATTTTCTTATATGGGATTCGGTCTATATTAAATGTTCGATTATGATTTAAAGATGAATGATCTTTATAAAAATCTTTTACTTTTCTTTGTAAAGAATGATATCTAATCCAATCCGCTCTTGTACCATGTCTAAGAATTTCAGGGTAAGGGTCATTACGAGGTCCCTCATAGTTATTGTTGTAAACACTTTCTTCACAGTCAGACATTTCAACATCTGTTTGAAGTGGTTGTGCATTTATTTGTGGTATATTTACTGTTGATTTAAAATCTGGAGTTCTCAAAGCTAAATTGCTATCCGTCTCATTAATATTAATTTTATAATTATCTTCTTCGTATTCATTCAAACCTTTCGTCTTAAAGTAATTAATTACCGAAGCGTATTTTTCATAATAAGAGTAAATTTCCATACTTTCAATTTCTCCTGTTATTTCTTTTTCTTAAAGAGTAAGAAATTTTTTATAATATATCGGATCAATATCTTCAACATCTACCTTATTTTTTTTTTCTTCCTTTGAATGTTTGACCATTTTTATACTATTCATCCAGTAGATTGCTGGACTTTTTTGATTAAAACCCATAGATTTTGTTTGTTTTTCTGTTTTTTTAGTTTTTTATTTATTTCTTTTATTTCAATGTTTATTTCTTGCAAAATGTCTACAATATAATTGTAAATTCCATTTCTTGGATTTTCTTGTGTAGGAAGATGAATAATATGTTCATATTGTTCATTTTTTAAATTAAAATGGCAATTGTGATTGTCTAGAATTTTAATTTTGTCTTTGTTCATGTATGTTTTGAGATTCTTGACCATAATCCTATTGGTTGTTCTTTGGACATAATTTTTTTGTCAAAAACAAGTCCTATAAAGCTTGATTAATTTTTGACCCAAAAGATTGCGACTAATAAACGGTACCCCCAAACGCACTTAAGCTAAACATGGCTTTCTGGTAGGGTTAAGCGTCGAATCTACAACCGCAAGCTTATACCGTTGCTTCACAAAATTAAGCACTTCGTTTCCTACTCCATGTGTAATAACCAAGGAAAAAAGACATGGTTGACAAAAATTTCCTAGAAAACACAATAGAATTAGGCTCAAGATAGAATTTTAAGCTATCATATTTCGAAAAAAAGCAAACATACCTGAATGGCTCTTTTACCAAATATCAGGATGTATGTTTACTGCAAACATTGAAATAAAAGCTTTAATATTAACCAAAGCTAACATACCAGAAAACAATCCAACCAAAATTAGTTGGATTGTTTTTCGAATTGTTTTTCCCATTCCTGTTCTTTATTTTCCAGGATTTTTAGTGTCCTACGTTCAACTGGGGACTCATGTCGAAAAATCATCCTATGGTTAATTCCTTTTAAAATATCGGGTGTTAGTTCAACATCTGCTAACTCATGAACTGATTATGTTATTTTTAAGCTAACGGGAAAGTCCAAGCAGCAAACAAAACCAGCAAGAAGTTTCTCAGAAATAGACTTCAAAAGGCTAAAGGAAAGTTGTTTGCGCCAAAATTGGCCACAAACCCCAAATACCGTGAAAGCACCAGTGTATGAATACAAATCAGCAATATTCAAACACAAATCACGGATCTCAGCAAATAACCCAAGAATGCTTGCACAAAAACTGGGCAAACACCTCCAAGTTGTATGATTTAGTTGATTTTATGTTATTTGTAGTGATTTGGGTGGTTTATGCAAATACGTAAAAAGCAGGGACTAAACTGTAAAAGACACACAGATTTATAGTGGTTCGGCCAGAATGTGCCTACGTCCACTTTATATGTTATTCTCCTTTTCCGATCCGATTACAAGTACAAAGCTTTGATTACAAGTATATCAAAGTTGTTTGAAAGTTCCTTCCAGGCTTGAGCTCTCAAACTTGTCTCCCATTGTTGTACCTCTGCCCCTCTATTTACAGAGTGAGGCTGGGGGTAGGGGTTCTGGATGTATATAGCTGCTGGTGGACCTGGGCTGATGCAATCTGGCTTGGCAAAGTTGGTTCGGCAACACCTTGGTTCGGTAGTACTTTGGTCCGGTAGTAGAGGAGAGAGGGGTTGGTTCGGTGTGGTTGATTCGGTGATGGTTGGAGCGGCAGTTGGTTGGTCCGGCAAGGCCTTGGACCGGTGGAGCTTGGTTCGGTGGGATGGTAGTGCATCTGGTTCGGCATGTAGGGCAGTGGCACCTGGTTCGGCATGTAGTGGAGTGGCATCTGGTTCGGCAGTACCTTCTTCCTACCTTGCATCGATCATATCTCCTTCATACGAACCCCGATTAACCTGAAATTTGAAACATAGCCTCTCCTAATCCTTATCATCATCTCCAATCAATTTCGTCCTGATCGGAGCTCAACCCCGATATCCAACATTTCTTGCCAATTTGTTGATATTCCAGTTTTGACCAAAAAATGGGATAACACTTTGCCCCCCAAAACATGCCTTGTGATAACAAGGCGTGTTTTGAATAGTTCCGAATCCAATATCCAAAGTCCATAGCCATATTGCTAGAGTATATCATCCTTGACTGCTCCGAGTCGATATCCAATTCCAAATCCAATAACCAAAGCTTGAGCCAATTCCATGTCCATCCGAACTCGGCAACCGAATCCCAAACCATCCTTATCCAATAGCCAATAACCAAATCCAGGACCTCTCCGGGTCGATATCCAAATCCATAACCTCTTCGGGCTCTTGCCAAGTGCAATCTACACCTGACGATCGTGATCCAGTGTCCCTGGATGTTAAGCTAGCCTCATCGTGTTCTTGTCGAGCGTAATCCACACTTGATGATCTTGGTCCAGTGTCCCCGGACGTTGAGCTAACCTCTCCGGGTTCTTGCCAAGCGTAATCCACACTTGACGACCTTGGTCCAGTGTCCCTGGACGCTGTGTAATGCCATGGCTTAAGTCCTAAGCCGAATCCGGGTCTCTCCGGACCCTTGTTGAGCATAGTCCATACTCAACGACCTGAAAATAACAATTGATAATACAGGGCCTAAGTCCTAGGCCGAATCCTGGTCACTCCGGACCCTTGCCGAGCATGGTCCATACTCGACGACCTGAATGAGTCAATTTACCACATTCGGGCAAAGTGACTCACCCCTTGCCAGGCATAATCCATACCTGACGACCGTTTATCAAAAATCAGATAAAAATCCAATCAAAATCCAATCCAAAATCCACATCCAAAATCCAAATCAAAACCAGAAATCCAAACCAGCATCCAAAACCGAAAACAATCATCCAAAGGAAAATCCAAATCAAAAAGCAAGAAAAACCGGGAGCTCAATCCAAGCTCCAAAACCGAAAACCAAAAAGAAAAACAGTTACCAATCCAAAAGCAAAAGATAAATTTCACAAACCATAGCATCGCAGTTTATCATCATTCAGAGCATGCCTAGGGGCTATCTCCGTCCCCGTACATATGTAAATGACTTGATTGCTTGCCAATAGTTCGCTATTTATTTCATATTAACCTGGTCAATGGATGATCAACCGACCATCATTCCTGGGCCTCCCACCATCGTAGCTTGAGGTAGGTGACGGTTGCTCCTGCCTCGCCGTTGCATTCCGAGGTCCAACATATTGTGGCAGCTGTCCATTCCTTACATGCTCCTCAATTATGTCCTTTAAGTGCCTGCAGCTGTTGGTGTCGTGTCCATCCAAATCATGGAAGAGACATTGCCTTCCTGATGTCCTTTCCCGTTCTGTTGGTTCTCTCCTAGTCGGCCTCCGGTAGTGAAGGCGATTTCGAGTATCCAGGTATATCCGCTCCAGTGTCTCGTTCAATCCTGTGTATGTGGAAAACTTTGGATCCTTCCATTGCTTCCTAGCATTTCCAGAATCATCGTCCAACTTCCTTTTTCCTTTGTCTTTATCCGAACCTTTGCTAGATGGTCCTCCAACCTCCACTGCATTAACCATTTTTAACTTTAAATCCATACTCACATCTTCTTGCCGAAGGAACCTTTCAGCCTCGTGAAAGAATTCGTCGAGATCCCGTGGGGGATCTCGTATCAGAGATACCTTGAAATCTGAGTTCTCCCTGACTCCTGATACTGCTGCCATTAAAACCATCGATGGATCGGGCCGATCCACCGAAGCAACTGCGGCACTGAATCGAGTTAGAAAGGCTCTAAGCGATTCATCGATCCTTTGCTTTACCGATGTCAATGTCATCACGTTCTTCGGTCTCTTGACATGAACCCGAAACTGTCCCAAAAACCTTTCCACCAATTCCCTCCAAGTTCTGATAGATCCTTCTCCCAGCTGCCTAAACCACATCGCGGCTAAGTCCGTCAAGTACAAAGGGAAGCATCGGGCCATCACTTCCTCCGATGCCCCCAGCACCTCCATGTGTCTGGCGTACCTCATCAAGTGATCCGTAGGGTCTGCCTTGCCATCGTATACCTCCACGCTAGGTAGCTTGAACTTAGGTGGATTCTGAGCCATCCTTATTTCCCGAGTGAACGGACTCCTGTTTACTCCTTCCAAGTCTCCGTTGGTCAAACCACCTCGCACAGTCTTCCTGATTATATCTACCAATCCAGCGTTGTCTGTCGGGGGTTGCCCCCGAGGGAATTCCGGTACATACTCTTCACGTGGCTCGCTAGTAGCAACGTTAGTTCTAGTCTGTTGAACTCCTTCCAAAGGTCCTCCTGTGCTGGATCCTGCGGGCCTTCCCCTAAGTCCTTGTCGATTGCCCTCTGGCTCTGCATCCTGTCCTCCATTGGGTTCCATAACCCTAGCTCCTTGTCCTGCATCCACGGCTGCTGTAGCCGTTCCTAAGTTCTGCATCCCTGCAGCTCTCATTTGCTCCAAGAAAGTCTGCATCATTTCCTGTTGACTTTTCAACAACCTCTCCTGCAGTGAATTTGTTATGGCTTCCATTTCATCCCGGGTTATGTAGATCGTAGTCGGCCATTCCTCACCTCCGGAGGATGCTTGTTGACTTCCTCCATGTTGGCTTCTCTCAGCCCTTAGCCTTCTACTGTTTTGCCTAGTCATTGTCTTCCAAATTCAAACTTCTATCCGATGTAGCGGGTGCTAGTCCTTCTCAGTGAAAGCACCAAAGTGTTTGCGCCAAAATTGGCCACAAACCCCAAATACCGTGAAAGCACCAGTGTATGAATACAAATCAGCAATATTCAAACACAAATCACAGATCTCAGCAAATAACCCAAGAATGCTTGCACAAAAAATGGGCAAACACCTCCAAGTTGTATGATTTAGTTGATTTTATGTTATTCGTTGTGATTTGGGTGGTTTATGCAAATACGTAAAAAGCAGGGACTAAACTGTAAAAGACACACAGATTTATAGTGGTTCGGCCAGAATGTGCCTACGTCCACTTTATATGTTATTCTCCTTTTCCGATCCGATTACAAGTACAAAGCTTTGATTACAAGTATATCAAAGTTGTTTGAAAGTTCCTTCCAGGCTTGAGCTCTCAAACTTGTCTCCCATTGTTGTACCCCTGCCCCTCTATTTATAGAGTGAGGCTGGGGGTAGGGGTTCTGAGTGTATATAGCTGCTGGTGGACCTGGGCTGATGCAACCTGGCTTGGCAAAGTTGGTTCGGCAACACCTTGGTTCGGTAGTACTTTGGTCCGGTAGTAGAGGAGAGAGGGGTTGGTTCGGTGTGGTTGATTCGGTGATGGTTGGAGCGGCAGTTGGTTGGTCCGGCGAGGCCTTGGACCGGTGGAGCTTGGTTCGGTGGGATGGTAGTGCATCTGGTTTGGCATGTAGGGCAGTGGCACCTGGTTCGGCATGTAGTGGAGTGGCATCTGGTTCGGCAGTACCTTCTTCCTACCTTGCATCGATCATATCTCCTTCATACGAACCCCGATTAACCTGAAATTTGAAACATAGCCTCTCCTAATCCTTATCATCATCTCCAATCAATTTCATCCTGATCGGAGCTCAAACCCGATATCCAACATTTCTTGCCAATTTGTTGATATTCCAGTTTTGACCAAAAAATGGGATAACAAAAGTGGAAGGAGGAGTTGTCATTAGTACTGTATGCTTGTAGAACCTCATCCAAATCCCTAACCGACCATATACCTTTCTCCTTAACCTACGGCTAAGAAGCCATGCTACTTTTTGAAACAAAGATCCCATCAGATAGAAGAATGGCAGAGTGGAACATAGAATTAAATGAATCTAATTTGATATTATTCAAGAGAAAAGAGATGAGGTAGCAGTCCGATCCGTGACATACTGATAAAGGATGGAAAAAAATTACAGCGTTAGGTTCAAGGAGAGAAACTTCAACAAGGGAGACCTAGTGTTGTGAAAAGTAATAGCC
Source organism: Allium cepa (assembly GCA_030765085.1). NCBI lineage: Eukaryota > Viridiplantae > Streptophyta > Magnoliopsida > Asparagales > Amaryllidaceae > Allium > Allium cepa. The sequence continues at coordinate 441,296,502 of CM060943.1, forward strand.
AACACCAAAGACCCAATAGATGAGGCTTTATGCCCAAATTAGGAAGGTCTTTGGTTGTAGTAGAAGTCTTAGCAAACGGGGTATACTGACCATCAAACCTGATGGAAATCTAATTTTGAGAACATGGAATTTCGAGCATCTTAGGCCTTGTTTTTTATAAGCAGTGTTGGTTATACCAAAAACGTTGTGATTATTAGGAGAAATAGTAATACAATTAATTGATAGCACGGATATCGGACGACTCAAACTAATTTAAAAAAATTTCTATGCTAATTTTATTAACATAGCTAATAACAGTTGGTTGTATCATACGCAACTCGGCTTCTCGGCCAAAAATTTACACTAAACATAAGGATATTAGACGGCCTGAAATAGTACAAAAAACCATGTGCATCATTTAAAAAGTTGCAATCACACGACCTGACTTTACTGTCAAAAAATAGTATTCCCCCAAATTGCGGGCAGACTGTGCCAAGCGCATGATAGAGCATAAATACCAAAAAATCAAATTCAAAAAGCATGAACTGCCTGAGAAATCAATTAAGAGCGGCAAGAAAAGATAATGCATGGAATGTAGTGCAACCTGCAAATCGGGTACAATTCTAGAAAATACATAAAGCTTTGCCAGGAAAATTATAAAATAAAGATCTGCTAATATTTAGTAAAATCAACTCATACCTGCATGTTTCTTACATTTGTATACACACCACAAGTGAAAATAACATAATCATCATGCAAACCTACATCAAAAGTTAAGCTTAAAATTATACCTTGTAGTAAAACAAACTACACTATGATTCTAACTTTCCCCTAAAAGAATTATCAATTATAATTCTTTTGCAACGATGAGATCTTCTTTCGATTAACACATGACACTAATTTGAACTGCCCCTTTCCTTAGAAATTAGGGATGCAATTCTTCATCTTATGGATTTGGTCTCGTATTTATTCTTTATATTCTCCTTCCATTGGAAAAAGACATTTGGATTAGCCCTCGGCAAAGGCGAAGGAATAGCACTAGTCCTTGATACAAAATCGAGGCCAAGAATGTAATAGGATCATCTTCGTCACTAGTTTTCTTAGTGACCTGTTGTAACAACCCTAATTTTAAATAAAATTATTTAGAAGATTCAATTAGATAAATTAAATAGAATAACGTAAACGTTAAGTGATAAGGGGGTTGAGATTTGAATAAATATAATTAAGGTTGTGCTTGATAAAATAATTAAATGAGCTTAAGAGTGGGTTATAAGCTAATTAATTACATAAGGGTATATTGGGTATTTGCCGAACATAACCCTTACCCATATATATTCTTGTTCCTACCATTTCCTTCCCATTCACATCATTTTGAAAACACAAAACAAAAATATTAAAAGGAGTCGGCCATGATTAAAGAGAAGTGGAATTCAATTAAAAGCTGGAGATTCGAGCTTAGGGGAAATCAATCTCAATCCAATCTGCTTATCTAAATCAAGGTGAATAATAATTCTATCTCTATGTTTTTAGATTTAAGGGTAAAAAAATTTTTGTGGCGAATTGAATGATGATATGCTTGAATATTAATTTGTTTGATTAAAACAAGATTGTTTAAATGGGTATTTACACTGTTTTAGGGAGGAACCGATTCATATTAATGTTTAAATGGCATGAAATTTTTTTATGTTGTATAAAATATGATTTTGGAGTTAGGTTTTAATTTTGACAATTTTCCAATCTATAGAAAGATTGTTATGAAGTTTCAATGGAATATATGGTAATTTGGGTTTATAAATTTATTTAAAAAAATATATTAAGAATTTGGGTCTGAAATGTTGCTATGTTGGATAACATGATTAAAGTGAATTTGCAGAATTTTTGGGGATTTCCAAAGTGACTTGCTATGCAAATTAAATTATTTTAGAAGAGGGACTTCTTTGCAATATTGGTTTTGCTTAATGGAAAGGATGATTTGATTAACGTAACCATGGTTTAGATCTGAAATTAGCGACAATAATTTTAATAAAGAATTTAAAAAGTTAAGGCAACCAATCTGGTGTTTACACGTGGCAGGTTAGTTAGAAAAAAGTTTGCTTTAATTAGTACATAACCGGGTTTACTTATAAAAGTTGATTCCGCCTTCTTTAGAAGTACCTTTCGACACAGAGCTTCCGCCTTCAACCCAGTTGAAACCTACTAAGCCTAAACCAATACACAAGGTATCACAAAGATGGTACATAGTGGATTAGAGAAAGATGGAAGATTAGGTGTCGAAAGCATGGCTTCCGAAGGGGTCGATACCTTTGTTTGTTCTAAAAAGAGAAGCATATGCCATTGTTTTATTTAAGCCTTCAAAGGAGTCGAAGCATATGTTTTCAAAAGATATTTTTAAAATATTTCGAAGGGGTTACCATCAACTTATGATTGCTTTAAAATTGGTTCTTTTACTTATGAAAAATGCTTTTAAAAAAATGGGTTGTGACCTAGTCGTAGCCCTGTTGCCATTCTTTAGCCTTTCGATGGTATTTAAGATATCAATGCTTTCGTAAGGCAATGTTGTTTTTAAAGATGTTTTATGTCACAACCAAAATGATTTCGAAAGGGTCCAAGGGTTTTAAAGGCAATAGCTTCTAAAGGGGTTTCGACGCTACCCTTCAATGTTTTGTTTAAATGGTTCTAAGCTTTCGAAAGGGATGGTGCTGACGCCATTATGATTTCCCCAATATTTTTATATGATTAAGGATGGTTTCAAAAGAGGTACTTTCGCCTATATTCACTTTGACCCAAATAATATTTTAAGAATAAACCCAATGGTTTTGAAAGGGGGACTTTGATGATTTCAGAAAGATTACAACCAATGGTTTTGAAAGTAGAACTTTTAATGATTTTGAAAGGGTTACTTCCAATGGTTTCGAAAGGGTTACTTTTAAATTGGTTTCGAAGCTATGCTACTAAATGATTAAATGCTAATGCTATATTACATATGAAAGGTTTCGAAAGGAAGTTTTAAAGTGTTTCAAAAGGCAGTGGCTTAATGTTCCGAAGAGAAATTTATACGCTTTCGAAGGAGGTTATCCAATGAAATCGAAAGAAAGATTTTGAAGGTTTCGACAACCTATGTTTTCAAAGCAAATAACCCAATCTCATTTTTAAAACAGAACCATAGCACAATTAAATAAAGTGTTTTGAAAAGGAGTTTTTGAAGAAATTTTCTTTGATTAAAAGGTTAACGGGATTAACCAAGTTATTATATATGCTTCTTCATATATGTACATATTTACATTATAATGGACCCACAGCCGTATTTTTGAGAAGGGGAGAATAACCAGCTAGGTTGATCTAGTAATGAATATAATTTAAGTTAATTCCTAAATGAGTAGAATAGCATCCAGGAGGTCGGGAAGACCATAATATAGGATGCTAAATATAAAACAAAGATATTGGCAGGGGCCAATAGGTTCTCAGTAAGCCCATGAAAACTATGCAAAGGAAATGGTATGGGTGAGGGAGAATAGGTTCATAGTTAACCCATGAAAACTATATATAAAGGAAGATGTCAGAAAGATAGGTTCATAGTAAGCCCATGAAAACTATGACTTGATACTGGCAGGGGTTAGTAAGTTTGTAGTTAGCCCATGAAAACTATATCCAGATTAAGGTATTGATAGATGTCAATAGGTTCCTAGTCAACCCATGAAAACTAGGTTAAGAAGAGAGGATATTGGAGTCACCAATAAGTTACTAATTAACCCATGTAAACTACGATAAGCGTAAAGATATTAGAGTTACCAATAGGTTCATAGTGACCCCATAAAAATTATGTAATTGGATAGGAAGTCCTTAGATATTTTACCGTTAGTAGTCAGCCCATGAAAACTATTAGGTTAATAGTAATCCTATAAACTATAATTGAGATAGATAGTCAAAACAAATAGGGATGAGTAATCCAGAATTGATTCATTTGTTTTGCATATTATCGTATCATATTGTTTTGAATTGTTTTAACCATTGTGGATGCAGGAACACAGTATATGGTTTTATAAAGGTTTAGAATAATAGTGAGTGGAAAACCTATTCCGCTGAGCGGCGTAGTCACACTAGATATCTAAATGATTTGAGATGGTAGATTATTATTCATACCAGACATTATGTCCGGCTCGAAGTTTACGTTTTCTCCTTAAACTCTCGAGTACTCAATTGATTTTGAGTAGTTTGAGAGTTGAGGTTTTCAGGCACCTCTTTAGACGAATAAAAATTCTAGAGACGTGCAGGAGGCATGATAGCTATATAGAGTTTTCTTTTATTTGAATCCTCCATGTTGTTTGTAATGGAAAAGTTGTCACGTTGCCTATATATACTCTGATCATCTAGTTCATATGTCGCTTGTGGTGTATGTTGTAATAAATATTTTTCTCTGAACATGGTTTACAATTGAAGGATTATGTAATGAATTGGAAAAGTTTTAAAATGGAATGCGATCTTGTTAAAGTTTTAAATTTTTTCCATACTCGTGTTTTTTTATGTCAATGAATCTAACATCGCTGCATTTGGTCGTCAAAGATAGGTAACTATGGATGACTACAGCACCTATAACTGTTAGTTTTAGGCCTCCAAGTAGGGGTATGTTACACCTTAAGAGACAACTCTTTAACTTTGTCATTCAGTATCTTGATCTTATCTTCGTAGAAAATTTATACGCACCTTCGACATCTTTCAATAATCCCTCCAGTTCGTTAATTCAAATCAAAACAGACTTGAACCTTTCTCCTAAATTGGCTATTTTTGAAAGTTTCTTAGTGGTGCAAGGATAAAAACAAGCAAATCTAGATGAATAAAATCAAAAGAAATTATAATCAAGCAAAAACTCACAAGGTACTTAAACTCCTTTACAAAAAAAATTCAGTCTATACAGTACCCTTACAAATATTTGCACAACTAAAACATAATTTTACAAAAGTATTCTATGTTATAGGATCCTTAAATACTGCAATAATTTTAATCTAAAGAATGCTAGCCAAAGGTGGGTCTTTTCTGATACGTAAGTCTTCGTTGGGTCATAGCTACCACATGCCCATAGGTCTATGCGATCCCCTGCATCGACCATAAAACCTTCCTAATTATAAAGGAAATTCAGGTTAAGGGCGGGGTAAAAAAGTCTTCAGTGGCTCATTGTAAAGAAATCTGCCCAATCTTGCTTTTGACCTTCTCCCTTATAAGTTTCTGTTCAAGATCGGTGACCTAATCCTATTTAGGCACATAAACAGATGTTTCTATGACGTTGGGCCAGGCTGAGCATCTCGCAGTAGATGTCTTAATTCGTGGATCTTAAGAATAGTGGTTTCTCTCATTTTTATAATGTATTAATTACTTTAGCCCTTGTATTTTTTGGGTCTTTAGAAAAATCACCAAAATATTAGAGATTCTCCACCTTCCACCCCTTCCTCTATGAGTGAGGAAGCACCTTCGACCCTTGTCATTCTAGCTGCTACTTGTAGTAGGCTTCCATCACTTTGATTTTACCTTGGTAGTGTAATTCCAATTTCCTCTTCCATTCATTTTCTAGCGAGACGTCCACGCTTGTAGGAGGAGAAGGGACTGAGCTCAAGATAAGCTCCTTTGTCGCCTCTCCTTCTTCGATACACTCTTTCTCTTCATATTAATGGTAGCTTGAAGATACATGTTTTCTATAGTCTTCTTCATTTTTTGGTCTCATCCTCATAGACAATCATATAAAGCACTTCACTTCCCTTTAGTGTCCGTTGTAATTTGGTCAATTCAGAGTTTACAACATCTAGCTCGGTATGCAACCTAACATTATATTAGTGATGGTGCTCATGTGCATCCATAGTTTCTTTAAGATTAGAAAATGAATTCCTTAAGTCACTTTCAAGACTTTCATTTTTAAGTGTTAAATGGATATTCGCTTCCATCATGGTCGTGGCGGAAATCATGGTTACAACCTCAAATTCAAGCGCACCAGTGCCACCTGGACCATAAATGTTAGGACTGAAGGTTCATTATATTCATAGGCTCTGGTAGAATTAGAGGAGGCCTATGAGGATCGATCCAGTTGATAGTAATCAGAATTTGATTCAAAAGAAATCAAGTCGCATAAAGGGAAATCTAGAAAATCATGTCATATAAAGACCAATTTTATATATGGAAGATGTAACAAATTTGCATACAAAAGTAATAATAATTTTCTATGCTCACTCCTTATTTAGATTATTAAGCCTAAGCCTAAACCACCCCAGTTAAGGATAGTCGGGCAGGAAGGAACCGCTTCCTATGGTATATCGCTACCTGTAGAGTACAAACTCAATAAATTCTTCTTTTTCTCTAAATATTTGCTCAATTTTGGAAAGCAACACTTAGGTAAGACCAAGACTATCTACGGTTCGAGTTTGGACCTTTTCCATGCTTTCTTTCAGATATTAGTAAATATTACATCGTTAGAAGACTATAAGAACAAAGGTCATTCGTAGTGCAGTAATGTGATATCTCGGAAATTTCAAACAAATTTAAATATGATAATCTCCTTTATAAATTATTTAAAATTGGAAAAATTGTCATTTTCAAATAATAATAATAATGTGATGTTTTTAAATATAGTTATAAATAGATTTTAAAAAGAATAATTAATTTCAAATTGAATTTGGGTTTGTTTAATATATATATATATATGTAGGTATTTATTTAAATTAATTTTAAATTGGATTTTAAAATTTTAATTTGAATTTAAATTTGAAATTTAAAAGATAGGTATTTTAAAATATTTTTGAATTAAAATATATGTATAAGATTTTTATTAGTACATAATTTGTTTTATATTATTTTTTTTAAAGAGATTTTATTTATATAAATTAAGAAATGTACTTATTAATATGGAAATTTAAAAATAAAAGCTTTTAAATCATTTGAAAATTAATTAAACATGCATTTATTACAAGTGTTAAATTATTAATCTTCTTAATTACATGTGTAAGGAGATAAATATTTGTAATTGATAAATGTAAACTAATTGAACAAGTGTCCCATTTTATTTTTAATTTAAAAAAATATTTACTAAAAATAGAATAGGTTATATTAACATCTTCAGTTCTTTCCCTCATTCCTTCTCTGATCTATGTTTTTAAAACTAAGAAAAAGAAATCATGTAACGTAAACAAGTAAAATAAAAAAATCAAAGAAATTCAAAGATCTCTCCACAAATTCAAATCTAAAGCTCAAATTCAAATACAACTACACCAATCTGTAAGCAAACAAGAACAAGATCAATCAACAATCAAAAATCTAGAGGCAGTACAAATTTTCAAATCAAGCATGTTTTTTCCAGTTTCTCTGTTCTTAATTCTGATAAGTAAACTAAGCTTGAATAGTTTTAAAATTTGATTCATGTGGTAAAATGTTTTGAAGAAAATTGTGATGCATGTTGAATATTTGTATGCATGTTTATTTTAGATATGAATACATGTATGTATAAATATAGAAACTGTGTGCATGTATGGAAGTATCAGTGATCATCTCTGTTTAAGTTACAAAGTTCAAAATTTAGAAAAAAAATACCAATTCTCCTTGTCTAGTCTTTGTTAGGCTTAAGAATTCAAACAAAATATGTTTTTTTAAACTATATTAAGATTTAAAAATGTATTTAGGGATAATAAGTAGAAATATTTTTTGGAAAATAGAAAAGGCAGAGGAAATATTAAAATCATGATAAATTCAAATAGCTTAATGCTTCAATTACAATCTGATTCACTATCTAAAATCATGAATTTTAAGAGTTAAATCATGATTTTTAGATTAGGATCGAGGTAGTATTGCGGCGATGACCAGAAAAGTGTTTTTGAGCAAATTCTGGTGGCCGGAGGTACTTTGGTGGTTGGGGTTTCGACTGGAGGTGGGGGAAGATTTGGCGAGCTTGGCAAAAATATCTGATGGGTGGATAAACCACCGTGGTGTGGGCGGTGGGTCGGAATGGGTTTTAAACTTTAAAATGGGTCGTGGTCGAAAATTGGATGTTTGTGTCGCCTCTGGTGGATCGTGTGGCATCGGACCTGGGGCATTGGTTGCGTGGATGTCTAGCGAGGATGAGGACGGGATTATGCAACCTTTGATGGTCGGCGTTGCCTGAACGAGGCAAGTTTTTGGTCGGAGTTTTCGTTCCAAGGGACACTAATGGGTTCGATTTTTTTTGTGTTCAATCGAGGATGGTGGATGGCGTGATGACCAGAGCTCATCGTAATCGACTTGTGTGCGGTGGTCATGGACACTGGAGAGTCGCAGATGATAGGTGCATGTGCATCATATTTCTGTGCATAGTGGTTTTGGGAATGATGGTTTCCCTCGGGTTGAAGCTCGGGTAATTAGGAGATGAACTCGAGTTTTGCCTCGTGTTCGAGAGTGTTTTAACCATAACAGGTTTTAAGTTTTTAACAAGTTTTTTTTTGAGAAAATAAGTAGATGGGTTTACTCGCGGAAAGACCCAAGTGATCTTCGGTTGAACCCGAAGCAAGGGTTAAACCAGTATTTTTTTAAAAAAAAAAATTAAAAGCAGGGTTTTGAAAATTTAAAATATAGTTTACACTTTTCTTAAATAAACTTCTTTATATAATTTTTTTTTACATTGGATTAAGAAGTTTGTAAATTGTTTAACTTAAATTTTGTTAAGTTAAATTGTTAGTTATTTTAAATCTTAAATTAGGAATGAATTTAAAGGATAGTTTAAAAGTATAATGTTTAAATTCATATGTTAATGATAATTAAGTCATTAACAAAGATAATGTTTAAATTAAAATTAATTAAGGTCTTAATGATTTAAGGATAATTAAATTAATAAGGTAATTAAGGAATAATTAATTAGTTTAATTAATTAATGATTAAGCATTAATTAATAGATAATTAAGGATTATGAACTAATTAGTTAAAGATTAATTAATTAGATAATTAAAAATTAATAAATCAATGATTAGAGATTAATTAAGTAATTAGAGATTAATTAATAGATAATTAAGGATTATGAACTGATTAGTTAAAGATTAATTAATTAGATAATTAAAAATTAATAAATCAATGATTAGAGCTTAATTAATTAAGTAATTAGAGATTAATTAATTGATAATTAAGGGATAATTAATTAAGTAATTAAGATTTATTAATCTATAATTGAGACTAATTAATTAAGTAATTAACTATTAATTAAGGGTTAATTAACTGTTAATTAAGGGTTAATTAACTATGAATTAAAGTTTAGTTAACTGTTAATTAAGGATTAATTCATTTGTTATTAATGAATATTAATTAATAATTAAGGTTTATTAATTAATAGTTAAAGGGTAATTAATTAATTAATTAAATATTAATTAATTGATTATAAAGGTAATTAAGAAGTAATTAATTCTTAAGTGATTAATTTAATTTGAAGTTAATTAAATTAATTATAAAATGGACTAATAATTCATGCTTGTGGATGATTGCTTAAGTAGAATGTCTGGATTGATTGATATCTATTGAATGATAATCTGTGATATTTTGTGATGTGATGTTGGTTATATCAGCGATAAATATATGTTATTTATCAGTGATAAATGCTGTGTGAATTCAAAGTAACTGAATTAAATTGTTTAAACTTAAAAACATTGACCTTTAAAACGGCGTTTGGATTTCGGTGAGACCGGAATCAGATATCAAGTTTGATTATCCGAAAACCACATCGATCCAAGTTAAACGATAGGTCGTGGCATCTCAAAGTGAAGATCGAGATGGAGTTTCAGAGTGCAAACGTTATTGTCGTTAATACTAAGGGTGATTCCAAAATGAGTATAACGAGATAATGCCTTCGGTTTCGTTCGAACCCGGAACGAACTTGTATGGATTAAATGCTATCAGACCATCGTCAATGGAGGACGATGAGCATTCCAAGATGTGTTCTTAAATGGTAATCGTAGCCTCAAACCTCATCAACTGGGAATAGCTAAAACAGGGAAGGTACAGTAAGGTTAAGTGGGTAGCACCCAAGTAGGATGATATTTACCCTTGTCTAGAGGTCCCTTTTATTTCGGCTTAGTGGGTAGTTGTTGGCCACAACTGTGAGGTTGTCTTGTTCGGGACTGTCCAATAAGGGATGGTTCCGGCCTTGTGTTGCAGGGGATTTAGGGTGGATCCTCGGTACGGTGATCTAGGCCACGTACTATGACGGGCGGTACCCCAGTTGCCCTACCATTGATGGAAATCCATTATCCCTACGTGCCTTTACGGTTTTGATTGTATAATTCATTTTGTGGCTTGTATGCTGGAATTTAATCATGTAATAATTTCGGCTATGTGAATATTTATTTGAAAACCCTAGGCACTATTATAATATCACTGGATTTCCTATCAAATGTTTTGGTTAGCGTAAGGTAAAAACTTACCCATATTTATGTGTGGGAAGTCTTACGTGATACCTTAGTTTTCAAATGATTTTTTAACATTAAAAAAATAAACCATTTACTTACACCAGACCCGTGTCTTGCTCGGAGTTTATTCTGTTTTTCTTAAATTCTTGGGTAATCAAATTTTTACGAGTAACTAAGTGATCAGGTTTTGCTTGACAAATTTTTAGAGAAGCTTCGAGCTGGAGTACAAACATAACTATCTATATCTATTTCCGCTGTGTTGAAACCTTTTTAACTGTTGTATTCTGGAATGTAATAGATAGACAGACCTATATAACTTTCTAATGTGATGATGTTATGTAATATGTGTAACTCTGATATGTAAAAACTATGTAATAGTTATGTGAAATATTATATGGTGTTCTATTTCTGCTATGAGATTCTGATATTGTTGTTTCTTTCTTTCTATCTATTCTATTTCTACCTATTTCTTTCTTATTGATGATACGTCTTTCTATGGAATGAAAGGCGGTTCGTCACAGTTGGTATCAAAGCCAGGTTGAGATAATACCTAGGCTCTGGAGTAGTATCTATCTTGAGAGCGCGTATTTGTAATATTTAAATAACTATATACCTATCTAAATTTTTTGGGTTACCTGTCCAGGTTGCCAACATGAGTTCAAGAGGCAGGAGAGGCAGAGTGGTGGGGAGCACGTCGACCAATTATGGAAGAGGTCAGACTGCTAGCGAGGCTGTGAATCCAGCACACCTCGAGTTAATTTTGTTACTTCGTGCAAAGATTTCACAAACCTTGGAGGGAGACCTTTTAAAGGATTAGAGACTATAATTGAGGTTCAGGCTTGGCTACCTCATGCGAAAGGATTTTTAAGAGTTTGGATTTGTCTACAGTACAGAAGAGAGTAATAGCATCATGCTAACTGCAAGAAGGTGCTGCAGCTTGGTGGGATGCAGTTATAGAAAATATCTCAGAGGACGATATCTCTTGGAATAGATTTAAGGAGTTGTTTGAGGAATAATTTATGCCAACAGCTGGAAGGACTCGTCTGTACCGAGATTTTCTGGATTTGAAGCAGGGAAGCATGACTATTGCAGAATATGAGACCAAATTTAATAAACTATCTCACTATGGTCCAGGACTCATTGACACTCCTCTAAAAAAGAATGAGATGTTTGTGCAAGGAATGAGGCCAGAATTTCATGAAAAGATGACAGCGCATTTGAAGGGATCTTTTGTAGAGTTGATTGATATGGCACTAAGATATGAGTAGTTGATTAATAAGAAACTAGTGGCATACGTAGCAGCATAAGGAGGGAAATCTTCCAACCTGAATAAGAGAAAGTTCAATCCGAATTGGAAGAACCAGAATAAGAAGAAACCTGGAAGCAGCAATGGAGCTCGAAAATGCTATATTTATCAGCAAGTAGGGCATTTGGCTAATCAGTGTCCTCAGGGTAAACCTCAGTAGCAGCAGCAGCGTCAGAATGGACTAGGATCAGCAATGGTTCAGAAATCGTTAAGCTTCAACTGTCACTGGCCGGGCCATATGGTGAGAGCTTGCCCGCTACTTCAAAAAGCTCCGTACAACAAGGTATTTACTCTGGAGGGTGCATCATCAACTTTTTATAAAGGCAAAGGAGTATTGGAAGGTACATTACTTTTAGATGGCAAGTATATTAAAGTACTGTTTGAATCGGGTGCCTCTCTTAGTTTTATCTCTTTGGAATTAGTAGAGAAGTTTCATCTTACCCCTAGTTCTGTAGACCGTCCTATTCTTGTATCTAATCCTATAAGGGGAATAACCAATTTGGATATGATCAGTAAGGATCTAAGAATTTCCTATCTATCCCATAGTTTTTCATGCGACCCTTATGTGTTGGATTTTAAGGGTTTTGACCTTATATTGGAGATGGATTGACCTGATAAATATAGGGTTGTTCTGATCTGTGAAGAGAGAAAAGTTTCGTTAGAAACTAATCTAGGAAGGATCGTAAAGGTGACTTGCGACAATTCCGGAGTCCACTTGAGTAGTCTTTTACATGGAGTTGAGACTTCTCAAGAGGAGGAAGGAGATATCGAAGTAGTCAAATATTTTCCAGATATCTTCGAGGAAGTCAAGTGTTTACCTACACATCTAGAAATAGAGTTTCGCATTGATTTGGTTTGGAAGCGATACCAGTGATTCAATCTAGCAGAAGGATGGCTCCTAGAGAGAGGGAGGAGCTAGTGAAGCAGACTCAGGATCTATTAGAGAAAGGATTGATTGGGCCTAGTTTTTCTTGTTGGGGTTCTGCTGCAGTGTTTGTCACCAAGTCGGATGGGTCTCTAAGATTCTGTGTTGATTACCGAGAGTTGAACAAAGTGACCATCCAAAATAAGTATCCTTTGCCTCTTATAAATGATCTCTTTGATCAGCTGCATGAAGCTTATGTTTTCTTCCAACTGGATTTAGCTTCGGGTTTCCACCAGTTAAGGGTAGCTGAAGACAGTATACCCTTGACTGCATTTAGGTGACCCAATTATTTCTATGATTGGTTGGTCATGCCTTTCGGATTAACAAACGCTCTAGCCTACTTTGTTGACCTGATGAACCAAGTTTTTCGAGATGTGTTGAATAAGTTTGTACTCGTGTTCATCGATGACATTCTTTTTTATTCCAAGTCTGAGGAAGAGCATAAGCAACATATGGAAATAGTGTTGGAGACTCTGAGAAGGCATCTTCTGAAGGCTAAGTTTTCAAAGTTTCATTTTTGGAAATCGAAAGTCGGATTTTTAGGACATATTGTATCTGTTGAGGGTATTTCTATAGATCCAGCCAAGGTAGCGACTATTTTGGAGTGGAAGCAATCACACATTCCGATTGAAGTCCGCATTTTTCAAGGTTTAGCAGGCTGCTACAAGAAGTTCATCAAGGATTATTCCAAGATCTCTTCACACTTAACCAAATTGACTAGGAAGGGAGCAAAGTTCAAGTGGACCCTTGAACATGAGGAAGCTTTCCAGAATATGAAGGCAGAGCTGACAAGTGCTCATGTGTTTGCTATTCCAAATGGGAAGAGTAAGTTTGAGGTCTATACGGATGCTTGTATAGTTGGGCCGGGTGCAGTTCTGATGCAGAATGGTAGGGTAATTCCGTATGCGAGCAGGCAGTTGAAGCCACATGAAAGGAACTATGCTACACACGATCTGGAGTTGTTGGCCATCGTCTTTTCTTTGAAGATTTGGAGGCACTATCTTTTGGGAGAGAAGTTTGAGCTTTCCATGGATCACAAACCTTTGAAGCACCTTTTCTCCCAAAAAGATCTGAATCTGAGGCAGCGGCGGTGGGTTGAATTTTTGGCATCATATGATTTGGATATCCTTTACACGCCAGGGAAGGCAAATGTTGTGGTGGATGCTCTGAGTAGGAATGCAGTTCTGTCTTAATTGGAAGTTGTTCTGACTCTTTTGGAAAGGATTTCGAGTAAGCAAGGATCGGATAGAAGATTTAGAGGAATCATCAGAAGAGTCAAGAATGGTCAGCGTTCCAGTTTGAGATTGATGACCAAGGATCATTAAGGATCAATGGAAGGATTTGTGTTCCAAATTTTAGGGATTTGAAGCAAGAAGTCTTATAAGAGAGTCATCACTCCAGGCTGAGTATCCACCCAGGGATTTCAAAGATGTATAAGGATATGAAGAGAGTCTTCTGGTGGCTGGGTACGAAGAAGGATATTACTGCTTTCGTCAATGGATGTGCGATCTGCCAGCAGGTGAAAGGTGAATAGCAGAAGACAGCAGGATTGTCGCAGCCTTTGGAAGTTCCAAAGTAGAAGTGGGAAATGATTTTGATGGATATCATCGACGGTTTGCCAAGGACCAGAAAGGGAAATGAAGGAATATGGGTAATTGTTGACCGGTTGACCAAGAGCGCCAATTTTATTCCCGTTAAGGCGACATGTTCTGCAGCATCTTTGGCTGAAATTTTCTTGAAGGAGATCGTCAGTTTGCATGGTGTTCCAATCAGCATAGTAAGTGATTGTGATCATATCTTCACCAGCAAGTTTTAGGAAGCTTTGCAATCAGCTATGGGTATGAGTTTGAGTTGGAGTACAGCATATCATCCCCAGACCATAGGACAGACAGAAAGGCTGAACCGAATTCTTGAAGATATGCGGAGGGCTTGTGTTTTGAATTTTGGTGGATCTTGGGAGGACCATCTACATTTAGTGGAATTCTCGTACAATAACAGTTATCTACATTAAGTGGAATTCTTGGGATAAAGTCAAGAGATCATCTTGTTCTTGGTCTAGATTTGATCCGCAAGGCATCTACGAAGGTGAGCTTATAAAAAAGAGAATGAGAGTAGCACAAGATCGCCAAAAGAAATATGCGGACAAGAGATGAAGACAATTGGAATTTGAGATTGGAGATTTGGTCTTTGTCAAAGTTTCCCCGATTAAAGGAGCGATAAGATTTGGTAAGACGGTAAAACTTGCCCCAATGTATATTGGTCCGTTCCAAGTTCTTGAGAGGATTGGTGTTGTGGCCTACAGGATTGAATTGCTAGTCCGGAAGGCTGGAATTCACAATGTTTTTCACGTATCTCATCTGAAGAAATACGTGCACGATCCATCTCTTGTTGTGGAGCCAGTAGTGCAAGAAGACTTAGAGATCAAACCGGACTTATCTGTTCTCAGGCATCCTGTCCATCTTGTTGATCAAGATGAGAGGCAACTCAGAAGTAAGGTGGTGAAGCTAGTTATGGTGCAGTGGAGCAAGGATCCCGGAGATTGTACTTGGGAGACTCTGGATAGTTTTAGGAAGGCTTATCCGGATTTATGTCTAGACAGCTAGTGATGTTTGTTGAATGAATTGTTTGTTTGGATGAAATTATTTATTTGGTTGATGGTGTATGGTTAATAAGTATGCTTGAAATTATTGAAATGAAATAAAAAATTTGGATTACCTTTTATTTTAATTTCGGGGATGAAATTCTTTTAAAGGTGGAGAATGTGATATGCTGGAAATTTCAAACAAATTTAAATGTGATAATCTCCTTTATAAATTATTTAAAATTGACAAAATTGTTATTTTCAAATAATAATAATAATGTGATGTTTTTAAATATAGTTATAAATAGATATAAATAGATTTTATAAAGAATTATTAATTTCAAATTGAATTTGTGTTTATTTAAAAATATATATGTTTTTATTTGAATTAATTTTAAATTAGATTTTAAAATTTGAATTTGAATTTAAATTTGAAATTTAAAAGGTAGATATTTTAAAATATTTTGGATTAAAAATATATGTATAAGATTTTTATTAGTATATAATTTGTTCTATATTATTTTCTTTAAAGAAATTTTATTTATATAAATTAAGAAATGTACTTATTAATTAGGAAATTTAAATATAAAATCTTTTGAATCATTTAAAATTAATTAAACATGCATTTATTACAAGCGTTAAATTATTAATCTTCTTAATTACATGTGTAAGGAGATAAATATTTGTAATTGACAAATGTTAACTAATTGAACAAGTGACCCGTTGTCTTTTTAATTTTAAAAATTATTAACTAAAAATATAATAGGTTATGTTAACATCTTCATTTCTTTCCTTTATTCCTTCTCTGATCTATTTTTTTAAAACTAAGAAAAAGAAATCCTGTAACACAAACCAGTAAAACAAAAAATCAAAGAAATTCAAAGATCTCTCCCCAAATTCAAATCTAAAGCTCAAATTCAAATTCAAATTCAAATAAAACTACTCCAATCTATAAGCAAACAAGCGCAAGATCAATCAACAATAAAAAATCTAGAGGCATTACAAATTTTCAGATCAAAGCAAGTTTTTTTTCCAGTTTCTCTGTTCTTAATTCTGGTGAGTAAACTAAGCTTGAACAGTTTTAAATTTGATTTATGTTGTAAAATGCTTTGAAGAAAATTGTGATGCATGCTGAATATATGTATGCATGTTTGTTTTAGATATGAATACATGTATATGTGAATATAGAAATTGTGTGCATGTATGGATGTATCAGTGATCATCTCTATTTAAGTTACAAAGTTCAAAATTTAGAAATAAAATTCCAATTCTCCTTGTCTAGTCTCTGTTAGGCTTAAGAATTCAAACAACATATGTTTGTTTTAAACTAAACTAAGATTTAAAAATGTATTTAAGGATAATAAGTAGAAATATTTTCTGGAAAATAGAAAAGACAGAGGAATTCTTAAAATCATGATAAATTCAAACATATTAATGCTTCGATTCAGGTATACAATCTGAATCACTATCTAAAATCATGAATTTTAAGAGTTAAATCATGATTTTTGGATTGGGATTGAGGTAGTATTGCGGTGATGACCAGAAAAGTGTTTTTGAGCAAATTTTGGTGGCCGGAGGTACTCTAGTGGTTGGGGTTTCAACTGGAGGTGGGGGAAGGTTCAACGAGCTTGGCAAAAACATCTGATGGGTGGATAAACCACCGTGGCATGGGCGGTGGGTCGGAATGGGTTTTCAACTTTAAAATTGGTCGTGGTCGGAACTTGGATGATTGTGTCGTCTCTAATGAATCGAATGGCATCAAACCTGGGGCATTGGTTGCATGGATGTCTGGCGAGGCTGAGGACGGGATTACGCGACCTCTGGTCGTCGGCGTTGCCTGAACGAGGCAAGTTTTTGGTCGGAGTTTTCGTTCCAGGCAAACTGATGGGTTCGATTTTGATTTTGTGTTCGATCGAGGATGGTGGATGGTCTGATGACCAGAGCTCATCGTAGTCGACTTGTGTATGGTGGTCATGGACGTCGAAGAGTCGTCAGCAATGGGTGCACGTGCATTAGGTTTCTGTGCACAGTGGTTTTGGGAACGATGGTTTCCCTCGGGTTGAAGCTCGGGTAATTAGGAGATGGACTCGAGTTTTGCCTCGTGTTCGAGAGTGTTTTAACCATAACAGGTTTTAAGTTTTAACAAGTTTTATTTTTTTTTTGAAAAGAAGTAGATGGGTTTTACTCGGGGCAAGACCCCAGTGATCTTCGGGTTGAACCCGATGTAAGGGTTAAACTAGTTTTTTTTTAAAAAAAAAATTAAAAAAAGAAAGGTTTTGAAAATTTAAAATAAAATTTAGTTTAAACTTTTCTTATATAACCTTCATTATATAAAATATTTTTTTTTACAGTGGATTAAGAAGTTTGTAAATTGTTTAACTCAAATTTTGTTAAGTTAAATTGTAAGTTATTTTAAATCTTAAATTAGAAATGAATTTAAAGGATAATTTAGAAGTATAATGTTTAAATGCATATGTTAATGATAATTAAGTCATTAACAAAGATAATGTTTATATTAAAATTAATTAAGGTCATAATGATTTAAGGATTAATTAAATTAATAAGGTAATTAAGGAATAATTAATTAGTTTAATTAATTAATGATTAAGCATTAATTAATAGATAATTAAGGATTATAAACTAATTAGTTAAAGTTTAATTAATTAGATAATTAAAGATTAATAAATCAATGATTAGAAATCAATTAATTAAGTAATTAGAGATTAACTAATTGATAACTAAAGGATAGTTAATTAAGTAATTTAGATTTATTAATTTATAATTGAGATTAATTAAGTAATTAAGGATTAATTAACTATTAATTAAGGGTTAATTAACTTTTAATCCAGGATTAATTAACTATTAGTTAAGGATTAATTAAATATTAATTAAGAATTAATTCATTTGTTATTAAGGAATATTAATTAATAATTAAGGTTTATTAATTAATAATTAAAGGGTAATTAATTAATCAATTAAAGATTAATTAATTGATTATAAAGGTAATTAAGAAGTGATTAATTCTTAAGTGATTAATTTAATTTGAAGTTAATTAAATTTATTATAAAATGGATTAATAATTCTTGCATGTGGATGATTGTTTGAGTAGAATGTCTAGATTGATTGATATATATTGAATGATAATCTGTGATATTCTGTGATATGATATTGGTTATATCAGTGATACATATGTGTTATTTATTTGTGATAAATGTTGTGTGAATTCAAAATAATTGAATTAAACTATTTGAACTCAAACAACTTGACCTTTAAAATGGCGTTTGGATTTCGATGAGATCGGAATCGGAAGTTTGATTATCCGAAGACCACATTGATCCAAGTTAAACGATAGGTCATGGAATCTCAAAGTGAAGATCGAGATGGAGTTTTAGAGTGAACGGGTTATTGTCGTTAACTCTGAGGGTGATTCTGAAATGAGTGTAACGAGATAACGCCTTCGGTTTCGTTCGAACCCGGAATGAACTTGTATGGATTGAATGCTATCAGACAATCTTTAATGGAGGACGATGAGCATTCCAAGATGTATTCTTAAAAGGTAATCGTAGCCTCGAGTCTCGTCAACCGGGAATGGCTAAAACAGGGGAGGTGCAGCAAGGTTAAGTGGGTAGCACCTAAGTAGGATGAAATTTACCCCTGTCTAGAGGTCCCTTTTATTTCGACTTAGTGGGCAGTTGTTGGCCACAACTGCGGGGTTGTTTTGTTTAGGACTGTGTAGTAAGAGATGGTTCCGGCCTTGTGTTGCAGGCGATTTAGGGTGGATCCTCGGTACGGTGATCTAGGCCACGTACTACGACGGGCGGTACCCCAGTAGCCCTGCCATTGATGGAAACCCATTATCCATATGTGCCTTTATGGTTTGATTATATAACCCACTTTGTGGCTAGTATGCTGGAATTTAATCATGTAACAATTTCATCTATGTGAATGTTTATTTGAAAATCTTAGACACTATTATAATATCACTGGATTTCCTATCAAATGTTTTGGTTAGCGTAAGGTAAAAAATTACCTATGTTTATGTGTGGGAAGTCTTACGTGATACTTAGTTTTCATTCAAATGATTTTTAACGTTAAACAACTAAATCGTTTACCCACACCAGACCCATGTCTGACTTGGAGTTTATTCTATTTTTCTTAAACTCTTGGGTGCTCAAATTTTTATGAGTAGCCAAGTGATCAGGTTTTGCTAGATGAATTTTTGGAGAAGCTTGGAGCTGGAGTCCCGACGTAACTATCTATATCTATTTCTGTTGTGTTGAAACCTTTTTGGCTGTTGTATTTTGGAATGTAATAGATAGACGGATCTTTATAACTGTCTAATGTAATGATGTTATGTAATCTATGTAACTTTGATATATAGAAACCATGTAATAGTTATATGAAATATTATATGTTGTTTCGTTTCCGCTGTTAGATTCTGATATTGTTGTTTCTTTCTTCTATATATTCTATTTCTACCTATTTCTTTCTTATTGATGATACGTCTTTCTGTGAAATGAAAGGCGGGTTGTCACAAGTAATGAAACAAGTAAAGTAAAGAAATTGGACAAATCAAAACTGAGAAACCAATCTATTTTATTTCCAGAGGAAACAATGAGGTCATTTATAAGAGATTAGGTAGTTACATAAACTCAAGAAGTAGAGGTGACCTCGGCCTCCTTTGATGTCACATCCTTATCATCTTGTTGCAATGAGGTATCATGGGAAGTGAAGATGAAATGCGCTCTATGGCTAGCTCCTTACCCATTCAGCCCTACAATAGGTAAAGGCCTTTTCAACCTTTTTGGAGTCACCCAAGAAATTAAGGTCAACCTGAGTAGTAGTATCAGTTAAGTGGTTAGCAAAGAACTGCCGCTTAACCACAACATACATGTAAAGCACCCGATAGGTGATCCGCTTGATATTACCTTCAAACTTCTCAACCTCCTTCTCTTTATCCTCCAACATTTTATTCTTTTCCCCAATACTTGTCCTTCATCCCAACTTTTGACCATTTAATGCCATGGTCTTGTTGGCCGCCCTCGTCTCCTCCTCTGCAACCTCCCTTTGAACCCTAAGCTCTCCGTCTATTCTAGTTTTCTCAAAGGCTGTAGTAAGGTCTTCCTCAAGCTTAGCAGTATGGGAAATGAATGCGACCTGATCATCCTCCATCCTCTTCCAAATCTCGATTACCAAGGCCCCTAGATGTTACAGAGAAAGGGAATATAAGATGAGAATTAGCAAAGAAAGTCACCATCAAATAGAGAAGTAGAAGAACGCACTTATGTAGGTTCAAGACCCTTCAAGTTCAGCAGAGGGATCGAGGAAGGGGAGCATAGGAAATAGAAGAGCATTAGGGTAAGATTGCAAAGTAGAAGATTATAAGATAGGCTGTCCAGGATATTGTTTCCTAACCTCTTAGCAAGATCAGCGATGGTATCTACAGGCAAAGGCAAAAATCAGATATTTAGGTCGCGGAAGGACCAGAGAGGTGAAATGGGCAGTGCTTCTAAGAAAGGAGGAGGTGGAGGCATATGTAGTTTTGGAAGGGCTGACTAAAGGCTTCATTACCATCTTTTTTCCCATCTTCTCTTTTCCTCTTCTTCGACTTCTCTAACTCTCAAGAAACGAAACAAAAGGATCTTTACCCATTTTTCCTGCATAAAAAAATTAGGATCAGTAATTACTTTTAAGGGGAAACTTCATTGTCCATCTTATCAAGTTCTACCCTTAGACTTATCTGTACTTGAAGAGAATTTAAAGATAGATCTAGAAAAGTTATATCTAGATGCAAAAATTGGTAATTCAGCGGTAATAATTCAGTAAAATATAATGTTGTTTTTTGCTCTTCTTTATCTACGTTAAGAAAGCTCTACCTAAAATTTTCATATGAACTGGTAGCTTGATCAGAAAAGATAGGATGATTAGAATGTGGTTGAAAATAAGAAGGCAAGTTATTAAGATTCAAAATGAAGAAGTATTGATCATTCCATTTTTGGGACTTAAAAGGATCAAATGTAAGAACCAATTTATTTGCTTAGGCGTAATAGAACCCAGAATCACCACAGAAGGACTTTTATAGATAACGAATAAGAATTGGAGTCCTTCACATGAAGAAAGTGTGCTCTTCTCCGCATAAAGAATGCATATAATGATCAGCATGGTATAAAAAATAGGTCCGTGTTCAATAGGGGCAATACCAATGGCAGTAAGCCATTCATGAAGAATTTGGTTAGGAGGAAGGTAAATTCCACAATGAATATGCTTAGGGGAAATAGAAATGAAACTAGTTGGGGGCATCTTAATACGTTCATGAGACTCTGGTACCCTACCTACATAACCCTTGAATCCAAATTGACCGAGAATACCCTCTATTTCCCTCAATTCATCTACTTTAGACAATAAAGATAGGGTAGAGGAAGAAGAGGTTCTCATATCAGCAACCACTATGACATAAGAAAACAAAACTACAAAAGAGTGAATGACCTTGCTTTTATTTAGAAAAAGAGAGGTTCTTGGAGAAGACGTGTAATGACCCCACTGGTATACCTATATTATTAAGGAGTTATAAATAATGTCATCTAATAATGCAGAGAACATGACTTTTAAGAGCGACCGAATGTGAATATATCTTTATACTAATATCGAAACATCATATTTACGATTTTACTTAATCTCTAAAATAAAATTTAACGCATATAGTCCTAGCCCAAAGTAATAACCACATCGGTTTCTTAGAATCAGATCAGTATATCATATATGTAATAGTCACAGATCACAGCGGAATAATAAATATCATAACATATACAAACTGTGAGTTTATAAAATATAACAATAGACTCACATAATATACATCGGGGACAAACCTAACTTAAATATACATCTCATATACATAAAATCGTAAATAAACAAAAAGTCAGGTTGATTTGTCACCCTGCTAGCTTATCCATCCAAAAGTCTAAATGTTCTATAACCTGAAAGAGTCTTGGCTTGACCGAAGCATTATAAAATAAATGGGTCAGATTATCTCTAAATATCCAAAAGGGTGAGAACAAAATATTACACAGGAATATGTGACATATAAATAAATATGAATACCGAATATAAACAAGGCATGGGATTAGTCTAATTCAAAATACATCTCAAGACACAAGAATATGAAAATCCAAACCAATCGAATAAATCACAAAACCTCAGAATCCATTACAAGACATGAAAATCATGAAAACACAAAATAATCACAAAACTCAGAATTCTCGAATAAATAATAATATCCTAAAATACAAGAAAAATACCAAATTCATAGTGATCACAATGATCATACACATATCGTGGAAAACAAAAGATGGTATCACTCATAACGATCTGATACCAATGATCGTCCATACCGGGAAAACGAAATCTCAAAATCCAAGAAAAAAAATCCATACCAATCAAAATGATCGTAGAAACATAACTCAAGGACCAAGGAGATATAATTCCTACTGATCACATGAATCGTATAAAAATTTAGGAGTATGAACCTTAGAAATCACAAGAACTTAACCAAAATGTCTCATACCGCTTGATGAATTTAGGTATTTACCAGAAGCTAGTAAATCTCACTTATTACGTATATCATTGGAAAACTTGAATTATATTCTCTTAAGGATCTATCGGCACCCCAGTTGAACACCAAAGGAGAATATAACCCTAAGGTGTTAAATACTTTCCTAAAGGAAACCACAAGAATTTAACCAAATCATCCCATACTACACGGTGAAATTCAAGCGTTCGCTAATGGTTTAGTAAATTCCACTCAAACATTCTATTTAATGAGTTGTACCATATTCAACGAAGCGCTACTTAAAAGCATTTAAACTAATCAATAACACAAAGTTGATTATTAGTATTCCCTATGTTATAGAATTAAGGTTCTTAAAATGTTTTTATCTCCAGATCCGAAAGTTACACAAAAATGCTAAAATAGCATATAAATAGCCAAGATTAAGTTCAGTAAAAATATGATAAGAGTTTATTGTTTTGAAAGTAAATAATATAATTTAACGCATAGAAAATAATTACTAAAACCCTTTATTTATTTACTTACTTTCAACCTATTCACTTTAAAATCCATAAACTCAATTGTTATTCAACTCTATAGAGGTATTCACTATTTGATAAAATACCGCATAAACCCGAATGTTAGAAAATACACTTATACATATATATTCAAAATTCCATAAAAAAATTTTTGTTTATAAACCATATTCCAAAGTCCATATAGATATAATATAATATAATATACAAGTCCAATTAAACTATAAACCATAAATACTCATATTTCCAAACCCATATAGGTATTTAAGCGTTAGATTAGGAATAACCTAGTTTATATTTCAAATCATTACTATTATATAAATAAGTAAATAAATACACACACTTTCGAATATTCTTGATATAAGATATAATTTTATACTTAAAAAGATTAAGAGAAAAAGGTTCAATATGAAAATCAACCTTTTTAAAACTCTAGTGGAAAACATGCGATGAAAATTGTGTGTCGCACATGGACCCATAGAACAACTCTATGGTATTAAAACTCCAAAATGAATTCATAAATCAAAATCTGGAAATAGCATTGAAATCAACATGAAATAGGCATCAAAAACAAGCAAATGGCATCAAAACAAATTGACGAACGGGCGAACGGGCGCGAAGGGTAGGCCACACTATATAACCTGGGGGTCAGCATAGGTCATGACCGGTGCACCAATCTAGGGAGATCGGTCCACCGGTGGCAGCGCCAGGGTTGAATCCCACGCGGCACCGGTGGCCCTCCAACGGTCTGTTTCGCTCGTTTTTCCATCATTGATCGTCTTGAACTCTGGAGCATTAATTTAGCAATCATGCAATCATACAAACAACTGTAAATTGGTGTTATAAAGGATCACAAGATGATGGTCTCAACAAGCTAAGAATTGCATAACGTGAGTTGCAAATAACATAAGAGATTGAGAGCAATTCATCCAATTACCAAACAGCGAACAAGCTTTCATTTAGAGATAAAAGTGTTAGGTAAAATCCAGATTCTCCTAGGCTAGCCTCTATCATCAATTTGTCCTAGGTTAGACTCGGAAATTTGCAAAAACAAAATTACCGACCAAAATCCTAATAGCTACACTCGGAGTTGTAGGAGATTACCTTCTGTTAATTTCTAAGAGCATTAGCCAAATTTCACTTGAATTTGGAGTGATTTAAATTCTAGGTTTTTTAGAATCAGAAAGGAAGAATCTTCAAACTATTGGCTAGAGAGAAAACGAGAAAGAAATGAATGTATTCTTATTTCCTCCTTACAATATCACCTATATGGGCCAAAAGTGTACAATATGGACCCAATAAGGAAAAGTGTTACTAATTTTCTTTGTTTTACTTATTATAACACTAAACAATGTTTTGTTTAACGTATTTTGATTTCTTAAAATTTACCAAAACACTCACAAGTTAAAGATTCTTGTTTCTATTAATATTAAGATATCTTATAGAATTAAATATAACCTCTGAAAATAAAAATTATTCTCATTATTTTTAATAAAAATAAACTATCAAATGTAAAAATCTCATTTTAAACAACAAATCACAATTTTGACATTTTACAAAATTTTACAACACTGGTTGAATAGAAACAAAATATATTTTACCACAAATCTCCACTCATAATAAATAAGTGAATAAAACTTTATAATTCACATTTTTACATGACAGATAATTTTTATATATTTAATTATCACATTTCCCAGATTATTCTGATATCGTCAAATATAAGAATCAAGTTTCACAAAAGGATATTCATTGTTATCTCATCTTTTGGCAAGGCCGAGATATCAAAGGATTGAATGAAAACCAAGGATCACTCATCTCGAATACCGAGTATGCATAGGTTCACTATGGATGTCGATAAATTTTGTCTAATTCCGGATCAAGCTACAATTGGCAAGACATGACGAGCAAAGCAGTGAAAGCCAACGTTCCAAGTTTCAAGTCAATCAAAGTCTGTATGCTCAAGAAATGATTGATGCAAGTCAAGAAGTCAAACTGTTCGAATCGATTAGAGCACACTGCTTCATATCCATCATCATTAACCATTTCGTATCCATCGGCTGAAGAACCTTCTTCGCATCCATCAGCGAACATCTGTTTGTATCCATTAGGGACGTGCCATTTCGTATCCGTCCTAGAGGAGCCTTGTCTGAATCCATCAAGCATTGGTACTTAGTATCCACCCAGAACTGCACTCTTCGTATCCATCCAAAGGTGGCCACGTCGTATGGATCTTGCTCGTATCCACCAGATATACACGGTTTCATATCCATCCATTCCAACTTGTTCATATAGGCCGGTAAACGTCCCATTCTTATCCATATGTGATTGTATACTTCATAACCATTGGTTGTGGCACGAATAAGCATTTTTTATCGATAGGACTTCAAACATATTTCGTATCGATTGACCATAGGTCGATACGAAATCGACACTATACACACAAAGCAATTTAGCTAATTGATACGGGAAAAGCAAC
This sequence comes from Allium cepa, assembly GCA_030765085.1. NCBI lineage: Eukaryota > Viridiplantae > Streptophyta > Magnoliopsida > Asparagales > Amaryllidaceae > Allium > Allium cepa. The sequence goes on from CM060943.1 coordinate 441,322,248, forward strand.
ACAATCTATCGATAAGAACAAGACTTCACAACCGATACGAGCCTTGCAATGTGTATCGATACGACCAGAGCCACTTCTATCGATACGAATCGAGCCACTTCCTTCGATACAAACAAGGAGAAAATCTTGGGAAGGCTCAGTCAATTCGGCACTAAAGTGGACCGATCCGAAGAGTGAGCGCCATGTCAACTTACTAACACGTGCCTAGATCGATTAGAATGAAGCGATACGAAGGCATCGATATGAACCAAACAGCCTAACGAAAACATGAACTTGCATCGATCATATCTTACCATCTATAAGTCCAAATACTATGAAATTTTCACAGGAGGTTACGTACAACCTAAAAAATGTTTCTGCCAAATTTCGACTCGATTGGATCAATTATTGATCGATACGAAATTCTTTCGTATCGATCATTGATTGAGTCGTTGGGATCGATCGCGTAGGCCCATCCACGTTTCAGAAGAAGTCTCCCGTGATCTGAGCAAAATTCAGCCTCCTATGCCTATAAATAGAGCCCCAGGGCCTATAGAAGAAGGAACTTCTGCTCTTCAACATCCAGACTCTGTCGAATTCAACTTTGCACCCCATAGCGGCTGTTGTACTCGAATTTCAACACTTTAATCCGGTGTAATCCATTGAAATCAGTTGTAATCAGCAAGTAATATTAATAAAATCATCAAACTTCATAGTAGATGTAGGCAATAAGCCGAACCACTCTAAATTGCTATGTTTCTGTGCATTTTCGTTATCAACTTTTGAAGTGTTTGTTAGATAATCCTCATTTTACATTTCTATTCTTCATTTTTATCTCTTCAAATACTTTCGAAGAGTGTTGTGCCCATTTTTGGTACAAACACTTTGGTGCTTTCACTGAGAAAACACAGTTTTTCTCCTACTCCTTGGATCTACTATTGATATCGGATTGCACAAATCCAAGAAGAAGATCCAGATCTCAAGTTGAGAACCCTTCCAATCTTTTTAGATTTTCATAGAATCTAGGAAAGGACTCCATTATCTACCATGGTTAGCACAAGGACTGCCTCCACAACTGTAGATCAAGAAGGATGGGATAGACATAATCCCGCACAATTGCCTCCATCCAACCAGAATGCTATCGTACCTTTAGATTCGTCAGGCCTGGTTACCAGACAAGAATTTCAGATCCTGCTTCAAGAGTTGACCCAGAGTCGGCAACAACTGACTGAACAGCTGCGTGCCAACATAGAGTTGACCAACCAGCTAAACCGCTAAAGGCGTAGGAGATCTAGGAGGGATCACGCCTCGTACACATCCACCAAGATTTCAGCCTCATCCGACTACCATCACAGATCTACATGCCCCCGACTGGACATAAACTAAACCCAAGCCATTGAACATCAACCTACTCTAAACGTTGGGCAACCGAGAGTTGGCGCATCGACCAGCTTCCAGACTGGACCCTCCTCCCAGGGAGGTACTAATCCTCATTACACCGCAAATAACCGCGCTACCGCCGCCGCTGTTGAACCAGGGTTAATGCCCAGAATCAGCCAGATCTGAACTATCATCGGCATGGACATACTCTCGAACCATACGTCCCCGAAGACTTGGAACCAAGGAGACGAGACATGGACCATCGATAGCTTCCGGTCCAGCCTCGCATTTTGGAACTCGACCACACCTTGGCTCAACGTGCATAGAATATACAGATTCCAGACATCCATACTATGATTCGGTAGATGATTCAAAAGAGCCAAGGTCTCACAAGTGATGACTGGGGAATCTCACGGAGTCATGCTACCTTTATAGATGAGAAGCTATATGCTAAAACCCCTCGGTGATTCAGGATACTGGCTCAACTAGTCTGTGAAGGAAGTTCTGATCCGAACCAGCATATTTTGAAGTACGAGTGGCTGATGAATGCTACAAGAGCTGATGATGCAGTTAAATATCGTACTTTTTCCATTTTTTGAGGGATATTGCTACTATGTGGTTCACACAATTGCCACCTCAATCCGTTTCTTGCTTCGACCAATTGGCCACTAAGTTTGTAGAACAATTTCGAATGCATTTTGCAAGGCCAAAGGACGTTAACAATCTATCTAATGTCACTCAAGCTCCTGGAGAGACACTCAAACGCTACTTAGAGAGGTTTCATGCTGCGTGTGCAGAGATAAGCAATCCTAATGATAACTCCATTCTCATGGCATTGACTAAGAGGATTGACCCCAATGCTGAATTCGGCAGTTAGTTGGTCGGAAAACCACCTACGTCATTGGAAAGTTTCTATTCCAAGGCAGCCCAATTCTTGAGAAGAGAGGATGTGAAACAGTCTAGGAAGAAAGATGATGCATGGCTAAGCATGGAAGGGATCCAAAGTAAAGTTGTAGTTAAACAGTTTGGGGAGAGTTCTGGGAGAGCTTAGTTCAATATAAAATAAACAAAAATCAATAGTGGGAGAATGTGAATCAAAATAGAAAACAAGATCATAATCGTGGCCCACAACGCAAAACATCTATGTTTGATAATTATACTCCTTTGAATACATCGCTGGAGAATGTGTATTTACAAACTTGTAATACCATTCAATATAAGAAACATGCCCCAAAACCATCGTTATAGAGGCAAATCCAGACAGGATAAATTTTGTAGGTTTCACAAAAGCTATGGCCATAATATAAATGAATGTCGTCATTTGCAAGATCTCGTTGAGAAGTTGATTAGAGAAAGGAAGTTGGAACAGTTTATGCGGGCTCCGCAGTCTGGAGGTGTGGGCCCATCAAATCAAAATGATACGCCTAATCAGGCATGACAGGAGAAACCCACTCTTACCGATGGGAGGCTAGTGATAAATACTGTTAGTGGTGATCCTACTTTGTCAAGATCTTGGAACGGCGAGGATCTTCATCACCGCTACACATGGCAGGCTTTATTTATTTAGTCTATAAATCCTTTGCAATTTGTTTCCACATTTTGAAATTTGAATTTATTATAAGACAAACTGACTTTGCCTTATTTTCTCATTTCAACAATAAAATACCATCTCTTCGAGTCAGCGCTGTGATTCATCGAATGCGACATACAACCATTATGATCCACGAAGATCTAAGCTCCATCATACGGTGGGATTTATTCAAATAGGGAGTGACTGTGATATGATCGGCCACTCGCTAAGTGAAACCCGAGCTCGGGGGCAGGCCACTACACTAAAGCCAAAAAAGGATTGATAAACGACAATCCTTTAACTAACTCCAAACTCCCAGAGTGCGAGTTGGAGTATAAACCCATAAATACGATTTCGAAGAGGGTGGACCCGTCCGCCTAACGACTTTGACCGTAACCTAACCAAGTTCAAGGAGGATGGATCTGCTCATCTAACGAACTCACTTGTTAACTCGAGGTGGATGCGAACCGACCATCCACGATCCTGACAAATCCATCGTTCCTAGAGTGCGAACGAAATTCAAACGCCTAAACAGATGTGACTGACCATCTGTCGGTCAACTCCAAATTCCCAAAGTACTAAATGGAGTATAAACATTAACTCCTAATTTCCAGAGTGCGAATTGGAGCATAAACATCAACTTTAAATTCCTAGAGTGCGAGTTGGAGTATAAACATAAACCTAATTCAAGTTCTCGGAGTGCGAATTGGAGTACAAATGTCGGCTATCCCCAGATTCCCAAAGTGCGAACCGGAATGTCGACCGTGAATAACTCCGAGTCCCCAGAGTGTGGACGGAGTATAAACATAACTTGAGTGTAACTGACCACTCGCACAATAACTTAAGTCCTAATAGTGTGGACACATACTTAAAAATTAAAAAGGCGCGATCTACCGTCGACATATGAGTGCAGGTCCCTGGAGTATGGACGTAATCATCATTGAGTGAGTGAATAAGGTTCGACCACTCAACTCTCACTTGTTTTAGCATCAGTCCGACGATGCTAAGCTCAGCAAAATAAAGGCAAAAGGAAATTTCTGGCCAATCTTTACAATTCATCCCCGAAACTGGGGGTAGGACTTAAGTGTCAACCATCGACTAAAGCAGTGCAACATCAAAGTTCAACATAATCTCCAATTATGACTCATGTCTGTGATTTATGAACTTAGAAAATAAATAAAAAACTCGACTCAAAGGTTGAAACTCCGCAAGTGTACTGGACTGAAATTCAAATACTGGAATACTTAAGCATAAAAGACAGTAATAGAGTTAAAGCCAAAAATAAAATTTCATTTCAGCTAACTATGAAAGAAGTTCATGTAAATTTTTTTCCAAAGTTCCTACTAGCAGTGGTCGAACCCGCATCTATACCCGTCCTACGAAAGGAAGGCAAAACAAATTTCTACCTATCAAAAAATGTACCGAAGAGGCCTATCTACTCTTTCTTCTTCCTCGGCTTCTTCTTCGGCGTGGACCTGCCAAAACCGCCGATGACTTTCCACTTTGAGCCTTTAGCCTTCGATGGGCGATCTCTAGGGGGGGAATGATCTCAACATCCTCCTCATAACTCGAGTGTACGGGGATACTTTCTGTAGGTGGAGTTGGAGGTCGGATCCACTACAGGAGGTGGAATAGACATGTTGGTGTTAGTAACTGTACCACCGGGCGATATCATTCTCAACGGAGCCGGACAAAGCGCTGCCATTCCACCTCCAGAATTGCCACCATGATTCGCTGCCTTCATTTCAGCATTGATTTCGGCCAATATTTCTTCTTTGCGACTCGATTGAGCATCGCTGGGGGAAGCGGTGGTCTGCATTGAAGAGCCAGTAACAGGCGTGAGTCCACTTATGACAAATGGTAGGTATGCAAAGGGGTCACTGTGGCGACCGAGGAGTTCATTCATCATCTTCTCATTGAAAAAAGTGCACCTCGCTACGTTCCATTGATCCGTGCAGTTGTTGTTGTGGTAGTCGATTCAGTAATAATGGCCTTCTGCGTTTGATGTGATTCTTGGGTTGCAGGAGGCGCTATCGGTGTAACTCCAGTCACTGGACAACAACGGAGAGAGAATGTTAGTAAATGCTTAAAGACAAGTTCCTTATTTCGAATGCACATGAGATATGTTCAAGAGGACCTTCCTCGGTTTGCTTCACAGACGACTGAGCAGCTTAAGAGGTGTGCTCTTTAACAGGGGACAGCTGCGGCTATTTCGGATTATAAGCGGGAATAGATTGGGGATCAACCGCTGGTGCAGGCCAGATTGAGTTGGAATAGGAATCTCAAGACTTGTGTCGTGGTGCACAAAACCTGAACCTTCCCTACTCTCGAGCATTGGGCATCGAGCTTCTCCCTTTCATGTGAGATCATTGACTTGTGGAGAATCTTCCCTTCATCTTCAGTCAGCATGCGATTCTCGAGCTCGAACTCGTCGGATGATTCACCCAGATGTACCACCTTGTCCTCCTCGACCAATCGACCCCAGGCGCTATAAAGATGTGTTGAATAGTTTTCAAGCCAGGCTAAATTTCTATGTTTCGGCACGATAGCATTGTAGGTGACGATAAGATCTTCTATGTCATCCTCCAGCCTGGACTCCACCATTCGAACTTTCTCCTCAACCTCAGATTCCACTACGTGGACTCTTTCCACTGCCGCATCTCGTTCACCTTGAAGCACAATGGCTTGATCACATTCCTCCTATGCTGCGATGTTGACATCATCCCTCTTTTAATGATTTTAGAATGTTTGGACATAAGCGCATCGAACTCTTTGAGGGCCGCATCCCACTCGGCAGTGACGGTGGTGTTCCAATGACCCTTTTCCTCTATCAAGGCATAGTGTGATTGCCTCATCCTCCCCATGGCCGAGTTGGCTCGTCGACCTTTTTAAGGGCCTCCATTTCTGATTTTGGAAAGGACTCAGCTTCAGTATTGAACATCTGGATAATACGGTCCTTCTGAGCAAGTTCATTCTCTAACTTCTCAATGACTTCTGCCCGCTCAATGGCCACCTTCGATGTTTTTTTCGCGGCCTTCCCCCACTCCTTGTATTAAGTATAAGTGTCATGGATGTAATCTTGCATTGTGTTCTCAGCCTCTGTTAGAATTCTCTTTAAGTGTGGGGGGAAAATATAACCATCAAAGCAGATATCTGGAAAATCCTTCTTCAATTAGGCAAGTTTAATTGCTCCTTCCCCTGCGGGCTAGATAAGGACCTGCTCTGCAATTATGGGAGCCGTTGTTTCAGTTCTACGATGGTGAGTTTCATGCCTTGAAACGTGAGAAGGTGGCTCGAGCCGTGAAGTTTTCGGAGGATGTGAGACATAAACAGGAGGCTGAGTACGGTTTCTAGAAGGGGAAGAATGAGATCGGGATCGGTGCATGTACTCCTTATTTCTGTCATGTCGCTCCTGACTAGAGTATCCATGGTCATAGTCCATATATGCTTCTCTACTGCATGGATTATAAGATGTTGAAGATCAGCTAGCTTTTCGAAGACTCCCTAACATCGAACCTCGGTCGGACATTGTATCTGCAAAGTAAAAGAAGAACAGAGTTAATAATCTTCCAAGGTAAGCAACTTATGGTCGGGAATTGTGCAGTGCTGTGAAGTGTATATGAATGTGCAAGCCCCCGACAAACTGAAAGTGTCGGCTATGCTTGTGGGCAGAGATTCGCTTAAATCTAACGCACACTGAAGCTCATCCAACCCGACATCTTCATGGAGTGAATATAATCTGGGATTGGAATATCAGTGACCCTTCGAAGAGGTTTTCCACCTATGAAGGAGGAGCCTCTGAAATTCTAATCCTAGGAACAGGCAAAGACACGACCGCATATTTCCGTCTCCCAGATTTAAAGCATTTGAAAGCAGCTGCCTTGCCTTTTCTCTTTCCTTTGGAACCATGAAAGGCATTAGAAGACCCGGCCACAAGTTCATCATCGGTGGCTATTCTTTCTGGATCAACCTCCTTGGTTATAACAACTTCAGGCGTCTTATGCTTCGCTCATTTCTTCGAGACAGCCCTTAGCGTTCCTTCCACCCTTATGCTTTGGCCACGCTCGATCAAGCCCACGATTCCCAAATTTCTATCTCAAAACCGAATTAGTATCCCTCTCTTCACTCGGAACTTCTTGAAGAACCCAAACTATCGAGCGCCCTCGGGTCATGGAATCACAGCTGTAAAAAAGATATATAAGTTTGGCATCAGTTATGATCATCTTATTAGCTATTTGAGAAGACCGCGGTACTTACATCTGAGTAACCATCGACTGGCGAATCCTAGGGGAATTGAACATAAAACCATTCCGTTTTGAAGTAACTTAACCTGGTCCAAGACCCCTGGCTACTTGAAAATTTCTGATCGCTTCCAGGAATGCAAAAGAAGGGCTATCTCCTCGGCTTTTGATGTTGAATAAATATCTAATCTCGATCGGTGTAGGGGGTCGAAAGAGATGCTCCATAAATTCGATGGATAAGCTATTCAACAGAGCATATCTATTGGGGTGTAGCTGAGACGGAGAAATTCCAAGAAAACATAACACTTCCCTAGTGTTTAGTTGAATGGGAGAAGTGTTCCAGCTGCGCACGCATGGCGATTGAATGTAGTAAACCCTTCCGGTGGACAATGCGGTCTATCGTTTGGTCCGAGTAATAGCACATCGTCTAGTGACATGTCGTGCCTTAAACATATCCGTCCCAAAATGTCTTCAGAAACATTGGACGGTACAGAGTCTGGCGGATTACCAATAAATGAGGCGCTGGCTAGCTCATCCGGAGCTGGATCAATGACTTCGGCCACGATGGCCGGTATCTCATTTGTTGGAGAAAATGAATTCTGAACTTCCCGATGTTGTGAGCTTGAAGGTTCGATAACTAACTAATTTATGAGAAATCATCATTAGACGATAATAAGACCATGCATCCCCTGGTGTGAAGTGTGTGAATATGTTGTGCAGTGCTACATATTGCCTGAAAAATTCAACAGAGTATGAAAAGACATGCAAACGATGAGACTTTGAAATTCAGCTGGAGTGACCGTCATCGCTGACCATCACAACCATGCCGTACAGGCGTTAGCAATCAATCCAAGTTAAAGTTCGTTAAAAGTTTGTCAAATCACAGGTCCGTCGATGAGCTTCAAAGGGTAGTCAAATATGCAGTTCAATGGTTTAGTCCAATTATGTAAGGCTGAAGCTCGTCGGAGTCCAATGTTCGATTATGCAAAATTTTGTATCCATCATATTGCAAGTTCGGATCAATTTCCAGATGTACTGCTCGTATCGATTAGAGGGCTCAACGTTTCGTATCGATTACCGAAAGGTCAATTCATATCAATAAAAGATTCTCGACTACGTATCGATCGCATACAGTGCCTTCGTACCAATCCCCAGGTCCAAGCCTTCGTATCGATCGTTTTGGATCAATAAGAACTTCCATCGTAGGTCGATGCAAAGCTTCCCACTCCATCGTTGCGAAATTCCACTGCTTGGATAGATACGAATTCCCTTTCAATCCAGATCAATACGAACTTATATGTTATCCATCATCAATATGAATGCGTCCTTCACTCCATGACCTATCCTCTATACGGGAGCATCCCTTGGATCCATCTACATTTCTTCTTCCCCAATCAACTCAAGCAACACCAAAACCATACTCTACCTCCTCGACCGTGGCCCGACCATCTCTGGCCTCTTCTTGACCAAACTCGGCCGTACATATGAATGGGATGGCATCGAATTATGAGTCTCATCGTTTTCAACACTAATTTTTTGACTAATTGCCTGGATTAAGATGTTGCTATAAGGGGTTAGAAAATTGGGTCGATTTGGAGATGAAGGAAATTTCTATTTTTCATTTCTTCTATCGATACGAAAGTTAGAAGAAAAGTGGAAGTGGATAAAAAATTGGCTAAGTACAGAAAGTATTTATACGGACACGAAACCAAAGAAAAGAAACGATTCGCCTCCTAATTGCCTCGACCAGTCGACACCGGTTTTCCCCAGATCGATACGAATATACTATTCATATCCATAGATTCGAGTTTTATCGATATGAAACTTACAGTGAAGATTTTTCTGAAACACCAGATTCCAATGATACGAAACGCTTGTTCGTATCCATTGTTTTCGACTCCATACACGGTGCATCGATACGAACTGTACTATTCATATCCATCAACATACAACCCATAAAGACTCGTATCCAAAGATATGAATTGTGCATAGGGAAACAGCCGCTGTATTCGCATCTTTCATTAGTCTATCGGTACTCGAACTACAGCTTCGTATCCATCACTGCAAATTCCATCGGTACGAGAGCAATTTTCGACCTTTTACAATGATCCAGGAGAGGATCGATATGAAGGGGCATTACAAAACAACTGATAAACGTTACAACTCGAATTTCACATCGGTTTAGGAGAGGATCGATACGGAATTCGATGCGAGGAAACTGACAATGACTTGTAAACACGCGAACGTTAACGAGAGACAGGTTAACATGTTTGCGTATATGTCGGACTAACTTTCAATTTTCAAAATTCACAAGTTGAATGTCTACCTGATGAACGATTACAATGACAAACAGCTAATCGCTATCATACAATAATCAGTTACAACGGTACAGGGTGTAACAGTTGGCAGTCATCAGTTCATGTTACTGAAAAATTAGAGAAGAATTGCAACTTTCAGCAAGAAGACTATAACTATTAAACAAGTTAAATGGAACTATTTAGAGTGAAGATTGCAGTTTTTCAAAGCACATCATGTTCACACAAGATGTACTTTGGGGGGAAAATGTTATCTCGCCTTTTGGCAAGGTTGAGATATCAAGGAATTGATTGAAAACCAAGGATCGCTTGTCCCGAATACGAGTATGCACAGGTTCACTATAGATGTCGATAAATTTTGTCCGAGTTCGGATCAGACTACAATTGGAAAGACATAACGATCAGAGCTGTGAAAGCCAACGCTCCATGTTTCAAGTCAATCGGAGTCTGTATACTCAAGAAATGATCGATGCGAGTCAAGAAGTCAAACTGTTTAGATCGATCAGAGCGCACCGCTTCGTATCCATCGTCATTAACCATTTCGTATCCGTTGGCTAAAGAACCTTCTTTGCATCCATCGACGAACATCTGTTCGTATCCATCAGGGACATGCCATTTCATATCCATCCTGGAGGGGCCTTTTTCGAATCCATCAAGCACTGGTACTTAGTATCCACCCAGAACTACGCTCTTTGTATCCATCCAAAGGCGGCTGTGTCATATGGATCTTGTTCATATCCACCAGACATACACGATATTATATCCATCCATTCCAACCCATTCGTATGAATCGACCAATGTCCCATTCGTATCCATCTATGATTGTTTACTTCGTAACCATTGGCTGTGGCACGAATATGCATTTCGTATCTATCGAACTTCAAACATATTTCGTATCGATTGACCATAGATTGATACGAAATCGACATTATACACACAAAGCAATGCAGCCAATAGATAGGGGCAAAGAAACACAATCTATCGATATGAAAAAGACTTCACAACCGATACGAGCAGTGCAACGTGGATTGATACGAGCAGAGCTACTTTTATCGATACGAATCGAGCTGCTTCCTTCGATACGAACAAGGCAGAAATTTTGGGAAGACTCGGTAAATTCGACACTAAAAGTGGATCGATTCGAAGAGTGAGCACTATGTCAACTTACTAACACATGCCTGGATCGATTCGAATGGAGCGATATGAAGGCATCGATACGAACCAAACAGCCTACTGAAAACACGAACTTGCATCGATCATATCTCATAATCTATAAATCCAAATGCTATGAAATTTTCACAGAAGCTTGCGTACAACCTAAAGAATGTTTCTGCCAAATTTCGAATCGATTGGATCAATTATTGATTGACATGAAATTCGTTCGTATTGATACCAGATCGAGTCGAAATTGCCTGGGATCGATCACGTGTGCCCATCCACATGCCATAAGAATTCTCCCGAGATCTAAGCGAGATATCCGCCTCCTATGCCTATATACAGAGCCTCAGGGCCTACAGAAGAAGGATCTTTTTGCTCTTCGACATCCAGACTCTGCCGAATTCAACTTTGCACTCCATAGCTACTGTTGTACTCGAATTTCAACACTTTAATCCGCTATAATCCATTTAAATCAGTTGTAATCAGCAAGTGATATCAATAAAATCATCAAACTTCATAGTGGACATAGGAAATAAGCCGAACCACTCTAAATTACTGTGTTTCTGTGCGTGTTCGTTATCAGCTTTTGAAGTGTTTATTAGGTAATCCTCATTTTACATTTCTATTCTTCATTTTTATCTCTTCAAACACTTTCAAAGATTGTTGTGCCCAATTTTGTTACAAACACTCATTGAATTTCCAACTTATTTAATCCCAAATCCCTTTTAATTTGGAAATTATAACTAATAAAATTCCTCTTTTTATCTTAAGACTAATTAAGATTAATTAAGATAAATTAAATTAAATTTTTAAGTTTAATTCCAAGTAATCTCGACCATGGTTGTTACAGACTCCTCCCTTATGTCCCTGCAATTTTTTAATGAAAAAGTTGATAACATACAACAAAAGATACATTCTCAAATTTTGAAGATAAATTCACACAATTATTCTACATTCTTTAAAATAAGATAGCATTTATTATGGACAAAAACACTAAGTAATTAGAGTGTTTAAAAATATCCATCTTATTAAAATTTCTTAGAATACGAATATAAAACAATTTGAAGATTTCCCTTAATTCCAAATATTTTAACTCAAATTTTAAAATTTTATTCTTTCAAAGAATGCAATAACTTCTTATGGTAATTATTTATACCACACCTTATTTAAAAAATTAAAATAATCAAAATATAAGATTCCATTTTCTAATTAATTTATTAATTTGAACTTAAAATTTTAATATCCATTTGAATCCTAAATGACATACGCAATAAATCAAAATTATCTCACGCTATCATCATAGTGTGTGTGTGTGTATGTATATATCATAAACGTATACACACAATTACATATATCAAATAATATAATAACGTTTCCTCGCCATCTATTTATAGTGAATCACTTTGTCAAATAGCCGCAATGTAGACCGCGAAGTCAACATTGCCTCGCCACTGAACTTTGCTATTGCTAATGTTTAGTAGCTGCACATATATTTCAAAACAATACATATAATGCATTTTTATAGCCTCATTCTAATTTTCTAAAGCATCAAAAAATTTAAACATACAAACACAGATATACCTATATGTATGTACATAAATTTTCTGCTTAATTCATTTCCCAAAAATATCATTTCACAAAAGATTTTATTTTGATAAATAATAATATTCAATGCCAAAACATTGACTGAATATTATTATCAAAACTCCAATTAATATCTTCTTTCTAAATAACTATATAACTCAAAATAATTCCTTTCAAAATATTAGTTATATCCAAAATGCATACTTTATCATTTTTCTTCCAAAATTTATTACATATGCATATAATTATAATTTTCAAAATATTTATCCCACTTTTTAAATTACATTCAAATGATTCAACACTTTAAATATTATTTATTAACCCATTCACAATTATTAATAATACTTAGTATATATATAACTCAAAATTATTATGTCTAACTGTCTCGTCAAATAGTTTAGGAATCCCTATCGACAGGCATCTCTCGACCAGAATTTATAAAACACTCAACGGGTAATTTAACACAATTTAATTCCAAAATTTATAAATCTCTATATTCTCATATAAAGGAAAATTCAATAATGCAACCATTCATCCATGCACACAACATCCAATCAGGCATACATGTGTGTGTGTGTGTGTAATAACTAATAAGTATGCTCTTTGAAAATAGTCTATCAGTTTCCATTGGACAACTCTGATCAGTAACGAATTAGAACATCACTACACAGCACTTTATATTAGTCTTCAAAATCATTTTTCAAAAATAATTTGTAAAGTAATCCAAAATTTTCACAAATACGTCCCAGTGATCATTTCCATAATCATTTTATATTCCTATTCCAATATAGTAATTGGTATAACTATCTACCACACACCCCAAAGGACAGGACTCTAAGTCATTTAGGCCTAAGATCCACGATATTATATTCTATAATGTTTTGAGTTAGCTCTGATGCTATTGATCGATGGAATTTCTATGGAATTAGAAAACCGTCGAAAAATTTCGAATTTAAAATAATCGCATTCGCACGGCATACTATTGAAGTACGTGGTGCGTGTACAGGTCGATCCATAGAGAATTGCAAATTAAACTAAAGTCGATGGATTGTTAACTAACTAAAATAAAGCAAAAAACAAGCTAAAGCTAAGGAAAATAAAAATAAGAGATTAAAGAGCAATTTAGAGTCAAATCCCCTCTCATGATCACATAAATCAACATAATAAAATTATGACCTCTTTTTGGTCTTTGTGAGTTTTAGTTGATGCATTTATCATAAGCATGGCCTAAATATGTTATTAATTAACACACTTAAACCATCAAACTTTAATGCACCCTCTAACCCACTTACTAGCTTCAATGAAAATGATATGAAATTAAAAGTAGAATCTATTTTAAGCATGCTTATTAACTACTGAATTAGAAACATAAACCATCAAATTTTTATTCTAATTCCACTTCCATTACCATGATCATATTTAGATGAAGAGCTAATTAGTGACTTATATGACTAAGCATAGCTTATTTGTTTTGAACAACATAAACTATCAAACTCAATATTAAACACAAAATCACACAAACATCCAACTTTCCATTTAGCGCAAAAGAGACATAAAAGAGAAATTATGTTGCATCTACATGATTCAAGAGAGCTTCATTACCCCTAAATTGTAGGGATTAACCTCTCATTTGTGTTATCATGTCAGTACAAGTAGAAAGCAACATGAAATAAACAAAAACAAAAAGAAGAGGAAAATGAAAGCTAATAGAAAAGAGAACTATTCTACTTGCATAAAAGAAGAGAAATCTACACTACAACATGAAAGAAAAACAAACAAGAGAAGAAAAGAGCAATGTATTAAAGTTGCATAAGAAGAAATTACATGAAATAAAACCGGCTAAGTAGCCATGAAGAGAAAAGAGAACCTTTCTTTTATTTTGAGCCTAAACTAATGAAGAGGAACTAAGCAAGAGGAGGGTTACATAAAACATAAGAGCTTATTTATACAAGCATGAAACCCTAATTCATAATTTGGAGAATGACCGAACTATCCTTGAGAAAGTGTGAAGGCCAAGTAATCATTAGTTTCTACTAATCATCATTTAAGTGTACACGAAGCCATTAATTCCATAAGCATATGCATTAGCTTCTAATTTGTACATTAAGGTGGTGGGTAGGTAGGGTCCTCCATATTCTTCACTTTGAATTATTTCCATCCTCATTCTTTTGTATTCAATTTGTGCATGCATGTGTCTTCATGAAACCACTCCAATTTGAGATCAAATTCCTACACAAATATATATATCTTTCCAATTAATTTTTCTCAAAGAAATATATGCATACAAATGACCGTTTTGCCCCTATATGAAGATGGATATGTGACAATTTGGAATTAGTATGGATTTTAGTTAAAACAAGTTAAAATACCCAATATGATCATTTATTTAATTTAAATAGATTAAATATGATGGTAGAAATATGCACATTAGCGTGCACATCAAATACCCCACACTTATCTTTTTATTCGTCCTCGAATAAAGGAAAACTAAGATAAATCCATTTTCGTAGGAAGCACGATTGCATTAAGAGTGTGCAACAAGCCATTAAACCTCTGGGTGTCTCCAGTAGGATGAATGTTGTCTCGTAAGGGTTTTCAGTGGATATTACCCACAAAATCCAAATGCATGATAAAAATATTTCCAAAATGCAAGATTTATTTACAAAGAGATGAATGCGAGTTTCTGAAATATTTACAAATGAAGGATTTATTTTTAAATCGATAAAAATAAGTTGAATATAGGTTTTGGTCATTATCTTGAAAATTTAAGTCATTTACTCATCAAAATTTCCAACAAAAATCAAGTTATCATAACAAATAGACAATAGTTTAACTCGTTATTTAGGTTGATAACAAAGTGTAATTATGAAATGGATCCTTAGTTGATTAGAAAATTTATCAAAGTGGTATTTTCATTTTTGTTCAATAACAAGTCAAATCAAATAAGTTAAAATAGTGCTTGGATTTCATTTGCTTACTCTCTCCATTTTTTTGAAAATTTTATTGATAGTTAAAATATTTGCATATGCCTAACTCAGATAATATGAAGCTAGATATATCACCCATACACCGCCTTGCGGACTTATGTGAGGGGAATACAGAGCATGGCGAGTGAGCACACAAGTGTGAACACCTATTGACTGTATGCGTTATTAAAAAGAATTTTTGTATATACACCTAGCTCAGATAAACTGAGGCCAGATATACCGATCGTGCACTGCCTTTCGGGCTTACGTGGTACAGAGCATGGCGAGTGTACACACAAGTGTGTACACCTATCGACCGTAGGTGTTAACAGAAAATATATATATATAAATGTTTTGTTTTATTATATGTTTTTTTTTCAATTTTTTTTGAAAGAGAGAGTTTTGCAAAATAATTTTAGCACCATTTAACTTAGAAGACAAAAAAATGTTATATCCTTTACTTTAAATCAACCACCTTTTAACACAAAGATTTTAGTTAGGATATATTTCATAATTATCACGTATGAATCTTCCTATATACTAGTTAAACCATTGTTATTTGTAATCAAACTTTATTTTTGTTTTTGTTAAGACAAATAAATTTTCAATAATTTCAAATTAATAAACCAAAACCATATATTTATCCTATAGTGTTTCTTTAAAAATAAATAAAAATGCTTAAATTTTAGGTTTTTTTGTTTTTTGTTTTGGGGTTTGAAAAGAAAATGTAAAGTAAATTATGAAAAATCAAAAAAAGAAGGCGAGTCTCCCCCACAATTGATTTTGACTGTGTCCCCACAGTCAACCCAAGTGAAAGGAACGTTTATTATTTTTTACATGAAAATGAAATGTATTTACATGGCATCAGAAAGTATATTATCAAAAAGTAAATGAAACAGTCTTCCAAAGACCGATTCATTTGTCGTGTCAAGTATGCAAGACGCAGCTGAAGCTTGAAAAACCAAACCTTCAAATATTTTAAAGTTGAATGTTGATTTGGAAAAACGAATGCCATTTTATTGAAAATTGTACGAGTTGTTTTATTTTCGATGATTTTTAGGGTTGATAAAACAATTGCTTGAAATTTATTTTCACCAAATTCAAGTTTATCGTCGATTTCAAAATCGAAATGGTGATTCAAATCTTCCCCTTCAGAATTTAGCAACTCATTTTCAAAAAGTCCATAAAACTTATGTTCGTTAAATTCGACTTCCTTTATTGGATTATCAACAACTTCATTATGTATCTTAAGTTCAAAAACCAAAGTTGTTGTATTTAAATTTTTGAAATCGAGAAAAGGAAAGTTGAATTTTAAATTTGATTCCACACCCTCAAAAGAATTGAAATCCAATTCAAATATTACTCTGTTTTCAACAACTTCATTAAGATTGTTATTTTAAATTTCAAAAGTTGTTATTTGAAAATCGTCGATTTGGGTTTAAGATGGATTATTGTTTGACTCGTCACACATTGGGATTTGGTTTTGTTTTTCACGTTGTTTCATATATGTTTCAAATAACGTATCCGCGTGATCATCATAAATTTCGTTCAGTTGCTCAACAAAATCCAATTTATAGTTATTAACATGAGGATTTTCACTTTGAAATTATTGAGAACAAAGATTTTCAATCGTAATGTGGTTAAGTTTATTCCCATCGCCAAATTCGTTTGAAAAGTGAACCACATTTTCGTTTTGATTTTGAAATTCATTTTGGAGTTCAAAATTGAATGGCATGGTATATCATCGAAATAGTTTGAATTTTGAATTGAATTCAAATTTTGAAATCCTTGAAAACTTTGACTTGGATTATCGCAGAAATACGAATTACACAAATCATTTATCATTTGATTTTGTTATGTAGAGATTTCAAGTAAAGACAAAATGGTATTTTCAAGATTTGAGGGTTGCTCGTTATTTTGAAAATTTTGTGGTTCGAAATTTGAATCGTTTAAACAATAGTTCGTGTTAAAATATCCATACGAATTCGGAGTGAAATCATATGGATTATATGGATTTTCACAACTATTGTAAAATTCAAGTGAGTGGGGAAACTCGGACATTTTCAAGAATGTTTTTGTGTTTTTTTTATAAAGTAAAAATATTTACAAATAGAATTTATTTTTTAAAATGGAAAATTGATTTTTTTTTTGATTTTTCAAATTTTTTTCTTTTTTGAAAAGATTATATATATATATATATATATATATATATATATATTTTGGTTTTTCTAAAATTTTTGGATTTTTGAAATTTCAAAGAAAAATGATTTAAAATTTTCAAAGAAAAATGAAATGAAATATTTACAATTTTTTTAGTTTTGGATTTTGAAATTTTTTGTTTTTTTAAATATGCGTGAACTAATGCAACTAAATGAATGCAAGAGTTAATTACAAATGATTTATCCTAAGCTAACCCAAAATTGTATAATCACACATTGTCTTAATTCAACAAGATAGTTCTCAGCCAGGTAACGGGCAGGATTTATCGGTGCACCACGAATCACCGTGGCAATGCTGCCAAAGGTTTATGTACCTTCAGAGGAACAACCACTATAGTATTTATGAATCACCGTAATATTTATAAATGGTTATTACTCTATCGTAGCCTAGATACCAAGAAATTAAATTGTTCAAAGAAGACAAATTGTCAATATACAATTAAGTGTTATCGATGTCTAATCGTTATTATTAACAAATTCTAGGATGAAATGCAAAACAAAAACTAAAAGTGCGTTAATGCAACTACAAATAGATTTTGTTTTTGTTTTTGTTTTTTTTTCCGCTGAATTTTTTTAAATGCAAATAAACAACAATGCAAGACAAACAAAAACAATGGTATATACAATGCAAGGCAAATAAAAAGAAAAATATAAACAATTAAACAGTTATATTTTTTGGCAAGCTCAGCAAACTCTGCTCCTTCTGCAATTCTGCTTTGACAACCTGAAATGAAAAACAAGATATATGCAATTGTTCTATTTTTTTGGGTATATGCTTGGAAGTTAGAACAAATTGAAACCAAACAAGTTTAAACCAAAACAAAAAAAAAAAAAATTCATATGAATAAAACACTAAAAAACTAAAATAATCCAAACTTTTATTTTTATCAAACGACCACTCACTCAAAGTGTGTGTATGTATATATATTAAACATATATGTAGAAAACAAAACAATACAAAATAAAGGAAAACACTACAAAACAATTGAAACTTGTTATAATTTTTTTTTATAAAGAAGACTCCCAACAAAACACTCAAAAGCGAAGCACAGAAAACGAACTCAAGAAGTTAAAACAAAGTTGTAACCCCAAAACAAAATCTCAAACCTAAAACCAAATATTATTAACCGAAGCCCATTCCAATCAAAGCCCAACGTATAAAAAAATGGAAATTGGATTTACAATAAGAAGACGTACAGCTAATGTTGGCGATTGTTTATGGAAATTGGATTTCGCGATTGTTTATGAATGCTGTTGGAAGATTTGGAGATGAGGGAAGAATGTTGGCGAGTCAATAGGGTTGCGACGGTTGGATTTGAGGAATGACGCGATTGGATTGGCAGTGAATTGGTTGCGGTTGAAGATAAGGAATTGTGGAAGCGATGTAGATTTGAAGTTGCTGATGGTTTTGAGTTTCGGTGGTGGTCGCGAGTTTGTCGATTTGCTGTGAGGTGGAGATGTTCGAAGTGTTCGAGTCGAAGGTTGTGGGAGGTTGCGTGTGTTCAAGCTGTGGGTTTGGCTGTTGGCGTGGGATCGAAATTTTGTTGTGTTGATTGGAGAAGAGGCTGTTGAACTTGGAGGTTGCGATGAGGATGCTGTGATGGCAGTATGTTTAGAGCAGTATTGAGAAGTATGGTTTGTAGCGGTGAGTCGATTGCAGAGGTGAGGCACGTGCGGCTGTACAAGGCAGATATTGATATAGCAGAGGGGAGTGTTATAGTTTCTCTGGTGGTATATCATATATGCGAATTGCAGTGGTGTCAGAAGTATTATGTGGAGCTGCGGCGAACCGAGCAGATGATTAGGTGA
Source organism: Allium cepa (assembly GCA_030765085.1). Classification (NCBI taxonomy): domain Eukaryota; kingdom Viridiplantae; phylum Streptophyta; class Magnoliopsida; order Asparagales; family Amaryllidaceae; genus Allium; species Allium cepa. The sequence goes on from CM060943.1 coordinate 441,341,469, forward strand.
TGATGGTTGATGGAGATGGTTTAAGGTGAGGTTACTGTTGTTAGAGCAGTTTATGAAACTGTTGTTGTATTGGAAGTGGTTTGTATGATTTATGATGTAGATGGCAGGAAGTTGTGGCGGTGTGCAGATATAGAACCCACCATCATGCACATATTATTTAAGAACATTATAACCAATGCCGTCTAATAATACGAAGAATATGGCTTGTTAAGGACGAACGAATGTGAATATATCTATAAACTAACACTGACATGTCATACATACAATTTTGCTTAATCTTTGGAATCAAATTTTACATGTACGGTCTTAGCCCAAAGTAATAACCACACCACTTTCTTCGAATCAAAACAGTATATCATATCAGATATATAATAGTCGTATATCACGGTGAAATAATAAACATCATATACATACACAAACTCTGAGTTTATAAAATATAATACTAGACTCACGTACTATACATCCGGTACATATCCCTAGCTCGGATATACATCTCATATACATAAAATCCTAAATGAGTTAAACTGAAAGTCGGATTGATTTATCTCCCTGCTAGCTCATGCATCCAAAAGTCTAAATGTTCTATAACCTGAAAGAGTCTCAGCCTTATCTGAGTATTAAAATAAATGGGCCAGATTCTCTCTAAATATCCAAAAGGGTAAGAACAAGATATTACACAAGAATATGTGACATATAGATAAATACAAATGTCATATACAAACAAGGCATACAGTTAATCTAATTCTAAATATATCTTAAGACACAAGAACACAAAAATCTAAAATAAGTGAATAAATCAAAAAAAACCTCGGAATCCAAGATAAGACATAAAAATCACAAAAACACAAAGTAGTCAAAAAAACTCAGAATTCCCAAAAAGTAATAATATCCCAAAATCCAGAGAAAAAACTAAATTCATATTGATCATTATGATCGTACTCATACCATGGAAAAAAAGATGGTATCATTCGTATCAATCCGATACCAATGATCGTCCATACCATGAAAACAAATTCTCAAAATCAAAGAAAACAGATACATACTGCTCACAATTATCGTAGAAACATACCTTAAGGACTGGAGGAGATATAACTCATACTGATCATAAGAATCATATAAATATCTAGGACTCTGTCTCTTAAGGATGTATCAGCCCCATGTCTAACACCAAAGGAGAACACACTCTAAAGTGCCAAATACTAAGATAGTAATTACAAGAACTTAATCAAAATGTCCCATGCCGCCTGGTGAAATTCAAGTATTTACGAGAAGCTAATAAATCACACTTCTTACGCAACCACAAGACAACCTGAACTATATTCTCATAAGGATCTATCGGCCCCCTGGTTGAACACCCAAAAAGAATACAACCCTAAAGTGTTAAATACTTCCCTAAAGGCAATCACAAGAATTTAACCAAAGCATCTTACACTATAATTCAAGTGCTTGTTAATGGTTTAGTAAATTCCACTTAAACATTCAATTCAATAAATTGTATCATGTTCTATGAAGCGTTACTTGAAAGTATTTAGACCAATCAATAACACAAAGTCGATTATTAGTATTCCCTATTTTATAAAATTAAGGTTCTCAAAATGTTTTCTATCTCTAGATCTAGAAGTTACACAAAAATCTAAAATAACATATAAACAACCGAGGGTTAAGTTCAATAAAAATCTGATAAGAGTTATGGTTTTGAAAGTAAATAATATAATTTAAAATAGAGAAAATTATTTCTAAAACATTTACTTATACACTTACTTTCAAACTATTCATTTTTGAAATCCATAAACTAAACTGTTATTCAACTCTATATAGATATTCATTATTTCATAAAATACTCCATAGATCTGAATTGTTCTAAAAATACACTTATATATATATATATATATATATTCAAAATTCCATAAAAAAATTAGTTCATAAACCATATTTCAAAGTCCATATATATATATGTCCATTTACATTATAAACCTTAAATATTTCCAAACCTATATAAGTATTTAAACATTTGATTAGGAATAACCCAGTTTATAGTTCAAAATAATCACTATTATGTAAATAATAAATAAATAAATAAATATATACACACACTTTAAAATATTCTTTATATAAGAAATAACTTTATACTTAAAAAGATTTAGAGAAAACGGTTTGATTTGAAAATCAGCCTTTTGAAAGCTCTAATTGAAAACATGAAATGGAAATTATGTATCATGCCATGGGCCTATAGAACAATTCTATGGTATTAAAACTCCAAAATGAATTTATAAAATCCTAGATAAAAATCCACAAATAGCATTGAAATCAACATGAAATAGGCATAAAAACAAGCAAATAACATTAAGGAAGAAAACGGACGAACGAACGGGCATGAACGCCAGGCCACTCGGCATAACTTGGGGCACAGGCTAGGTCACAACCGATCTACCGATCTTCTGGGACCGGTCCATCGGTTGCAGTGCCTGGATTAAACCCTAGGTGACACCGATGGCCCTCTAACGGTCCACTTTTCCTCATTCTTCATCGTTGATTGTCTTAAGGTCTGGAGCACTAGTCGAGCACTCATGCAAGCATACTAAAAACTACAAATTGATGTTAAAGGGGATCACAAGATGATGGTTTCAACAAACTATAAATTGCATAACATAAGTTGCAAGTAACAAAAGAGATTGAGAGAAATTCAATCATTGACTCAACCAATTACCAAACATCAAATAAGCTTTCATTTAGAGATAGAATTGCGAGATAAACTCACCTATATAAATTTGAATTGATGGTTAAAACCTAGATTTTCCTAGGCTGGACTCTCTCATCAGTTAGACCTAGGTTAAACTCAGAGTTGCAAAAACAACATTACTAACCAAAATCATAAAAGACGCAATAGGAGGCGTAGGAGGTTCCATTCTTTTGATTTCTACAAGTATTAGCAATAGCCCCTTTAATTTCACTTGAATTTGGAGTGATTTAGATTAGGGATTTTAGAATTATTAAGGAAGAAGCTTTAGATCTTTGGCTGGAGATAAAATGAGAAAGGAATGAACGTATTCTAATTTCCTCCTTACCAATATCACTCATATCGGCCATAAGGGTTATGGACCTAATAAGGAAAAGTGTTACTAATTTCCTTTCTTTTACTATTTATAAAATGCTATTTTACACTAAATAATGTTTTATTTAACATACTTTGATTTCTCAAAATTTACCAGAACAACCACTAGTTAAAAATCCTCATTTCTATTAATATTGAAATATTTTATGAAATTAAATACAACCATTAAAAATAAAAGTTATTCTCATTGTTTTCAATAAAAATAATTAATTGTAAAAATCTCATTTTAAACAAAAAATCTCAATATTGACATTTTACTAAATTTTACAACATTAGTGGGAATAATTTGAGACAAAAAATATTTTAACACGAATCTCTGCTTATAATAAATAAATGAATAAAATTTTATAATTCACTTTTCCCCTTTACAAATTATTTTCATATATTTAATTATCACATTTTCCTAAAATTATTCTTATATTATCAAATATAATAATCAAATTTTACAAAAGGATATTCAGTGAATCTCCATTTTATTTAATACCAAATCCCTTTTAATTTGCAAATTATAACTAGTAAAATTACCAGTTTTATCTTAAGATTAATTGAGATGAAGTAAATCATATTTTTATATTTATTTCTAGGTAATCTCCACCAAGGTTGTTACAAGGCGAGATTGGCAACTAGGGTTTGCAAATGCAGGTCAAGAAATGAAGAAGACGAAATGGGGAATACACATACACACAGACACACACACACACACACACACACACACATGTCATTTATAATCTTTACCACACTATCACGATGATGAAAGAACTCAAAATTTATGATTGATTAATGATAAGGAAGATCAATGCAAGAACCTATATAGATTTTCTTAGGAGTCAAAATGACAAAATGTACATCATTTTAAAAGATCGACCAGTAAGGAAATGACATGTGTGCTTGAGCATTAAACGTGAAATGGAAATAAAGACTTAAAAGAAGAAAGAGAAAAACAAGAAGCGATGGGTTGTAGGAAAAATATGGAAGTGGAGACAAGTCCACACCAATCTACAATCAGTGCAAACTTATGGGGCAAGTGTTACACCCATATTTTCCAAACACTATCAAAGTGAAACTAACATAAATACTGAGATGAGAGAACTGCTCCTATAATAGGAGATGAAATATGGAAAGAAAGTGAAAACAAAATCCAGATAGTACTGTGCCAAAACCATGATTCAGTGGAAAAACTTAAAGATAATACACTCCCATTGAACATAGCTTCAACATTATATCACAACACACCAAATACCTAAGATGGCCATAAAATAGGGATCTATCTGTAACCTTGTTGCTCGCTTCGATGAGTAGGACTTCGGCATAACTTTTAGGTACCAAATATGAAGGTTGTGATATTATTTCAAAAGATATGCTTAGAAAGTTGAAACTACGACACAATCTTTAAATAGCAACAAACCATAGAAACTGTGTTGTTGGCCCTAAAAGCAACACCAATAATATAGAACTACAACATAACTCTGAAAGTGACTATACGCACCATAATCTTAAATTAACATCTAAAGTTGTGCCGTAATATTGTATCAACATAAAAAAAGCTATAAGAATGCGCTGCCATCCTGATTTGACGTTGAAGTGACAATATTGTGCCACAATTTCAGAGAAGATACTAACCGCAGATACGAGGACCCAAAGGATGAGGAAATGGGGGCAAAACTACTCTACAACCACAAGTTAAGCATGGCTTTAACAGAGCCGATGTTGTTCAAATGCCATGGAATATAGACATAGTGCATAACTACATGGGGTGAAGTTCTCAATGGCCCATTCACAATAGCGTAGATCTAGGGTGTTTACAATTGCACAGTTTTCCTAAAAATGGGGTCAATCCTTCATTGCAGCTTCACCTACACATGTGTGTAGTCTATTGGTTTGAATGTTGTATAAAGCCATCAGATTGTGGTCCATATGAAATTGGGTTTTGCTATTTTAATTTCAAGATTCTCGGCTAAATTCGAAATTCAACTGCTCAAATTACAGTTTTCCGTCGAAGGCCACATTAACAATCCATGCATATCAAATAAGCAAGATGGATGATCAAAACGTGACACAATCCAAAGATAGGAATCAAAAGGGTAGAAGAATGATGTTGACAATCCATGTAGCTCTCTGTGTACTATAAATAAATATGACACCGTTGTAAAAAAGGGGGAAGAATTTTACTTCACTCTTTTTGAACATACAAATCAAAATTATACTCTCTGCCATTTTTGTTTGTACTAAGAATTAACAGAGAAGAAACGGGCATTTTACTGATGGATGTAGGATTCATTAACATCATAACCATGTAAATTCTCTATTTTTTTTCATTTTTAGTTCATTACTTTACTATTTTAGTCCTTTAGTATTTGAATTTACACAACTTAATTTAAAGAACTGATTCCTAATATTTCGAATATTTTCCCTCATAATTGTGTAAGCATTAAAGCAACATAATTACTCATATTCAAGGCAATTTTAATGCTATTTAATTTTGTTGATTCATAATCACGAAAGCATTCGGTGCCATCGTTACTTCATAAAAAATATTTTGATATTTCTAAGATGAAAAATCACATTAACATACTTTACGACTGTGAAGTTTTTTTAAAGAGGTGTGAAAAACCAAACCAAATTTTTATATGCAATAGATAGGAATGACTGCCTAGGTAAGGTGGGGTAAAGGTCAAGGTTATGAATATAATAGTATAAATGCTCGTAGGGTAGCAATAAGGAATTCTCATTGAATATAAGGAATGTTTATATGATCCTAGGAATATTTTATTAAAGATGTGTGAAATCCATAATAAAAATCCTTAGAGGAAAGGGAATGATATCGAAGTAAGTTTTATGAGTCCTAGGAAATACTCGCATGAAAGTTGAAGGATAAAGAATGTAAATACCAAATTTTGAGGATTCTATCAAGAGATTTTAATTGAAATAACATAGTAGTATGATTATAGAAGAGAGTAATGAGATAAAGAACAAATGTAAAGGATGTAGGCTGAGTCAAAGGTTAAAGTAGGCAAAATAGGTGATAGGAAAGTATTCCACCAAGCTAATTTTTTGATTTATTATGATGTTCATTTTTTATATTTCTTACCCACTGAAGTGTGGAAATGCACAATTTATCCAATAAGTGGATGTAATAATTGAATTAATGGATGAATCTTCTTTAATAAAATCCATGAAGGTGAGTTAAGACATGTGGGTGATGGTAGAAGGGAATGCTAGAAATATCAATCTTAATTAAGTAAAGAGTGATAGGGCCATAACATCATTTACACTTGTTGATGTTGGAGGACTACTTCCCGCAATTGTTTATTTAGGTTATTTAGGTTGTAATCATGTTGATTTTATGGATGATCTTAGATCGCTATATATATTAGAAAATGGAATAAATAAGGAAATCTCATAAGGACACTTAAAAAGCGATAATATGAAGCTAAGGCTGGAAGTTTATAAAATAAATTAGGAAATTAAGTTAGAAAATAGAGAAATTATGGATGCTTGAATCCTAAAAACTTTAGGATTTTGGGAAAAATAATTTTCAGCAAGCGATGGAGGGGATATGCGAAATCACAAGTTACTATCCATATACCTTAAAAGTTAGAATTTATAAATAGGCTTGTGTGTCATTGTTCAGGATAAAAAGGAAAGGATCCCCAAAATCAAAGATCAACTGTAACAATGTTAGGGTCAATCATATGCATTAACCCATTGGCTTAGTCCCAATTACTTTAAGATGTGGCTTGATTTGTTTTTTTTAACGATGGAGCGACAAATGTATTGAAAATTTATGTTCAAATGCATTTGAAAAGAAATTTGTTTAAATGCTTTTGAGAAATTAGATTCAAAAGTTTTTGGAAAATTCGAGTACTTTTGGAAAGAAAAATGGTATTTAAATGCTTTAGGGAATTCGATTTTTCAAACTATTTTGCAAGTTCAATTGAAAAGGGAAAATGATTTTAGACGAAAATGAAAATTTTCAATTTTCATGTACCAGATGCTTAACTTAGGGTGGGTCAATGCGTTAATGAATATGAAATTTACTATCCGGCAAGGGTGTAGTATAGAAAACATAGGAAATAGCAATGGAAAATGCTATTTTAGCTTTGGAAATTCTATTTTCACGGCTTATTAATGGTGAACAAAGCTTGCATTTAGAATAATTTCATTTTAGCATCCAAAAATAAACCTTCTTATGCTAATTGTACATGGAAAGGTTTGAAATTTGGTGGCAAAAGAGAAGGTTCCAAAGTGGAATAGAATAGGTATCTATTACCCAGTGTTCTAACCAAGCAATATTAGACTGATTGCACGAGATAGATTCGTCAGTTATCAAGTTCGATGACCTTGAAGCAATGGTTATGGGACCCAAAAGTAAAGTCATGCGGTTAAATAAAGCCAGAATCGAACAAAGTTGGTTGATGAATAATGTAGGATGTTTGAAATATGGAACACGGCTTAGTTAGTTAAAGGGATCGGTATGGTTTGGCAACTAACTAGGGGTCGGCATGGTTGAGCAAGGAAGGGGTTGGAATGGTCAAATAAGGAAGGGATTGGCATAATCGAGTGAGTATGGTTTGGCATGGATTATTGACTTGGAAAGATATACTTCAATTCGTCGGGAAGGTCTCAGCATAGTTGGATGGCATGGATTGGAAAATTCTAAAGAAGAAAATGGCTCAGTGCAGTTTGTTGGATAGGGTTTGGCGTTCATCAAAGTCCAAGTATTTTTTACTATACAATAATCATTATCTTGAGATCCATGAGATACAAGCATATGGAATTTGGAGAGTAAGGCATATAGACCTTAGGGGACATGCCATAGGGATCGCAAACCCAATAAACAGGTATGGAGGGATCGGCATAAAGCCTGTAGGAGGGATCGGTAGAAAAAATTCACATTAACTACCTTGAATCAAAGATCATGTAATAACTCGAACCTTGTTAATCCAAATGACTTGAAAATTAGAGGTTAAACATATAAAGCATGCAGAAGCCACCTCAGGGTTCGCTGCCCAAAAATCAAACAATAAAGGGATCAATATCGATCCGTCTTCATGAGAATTTGGGCCTAGCGACCCCTTTGGTGGGGCCATTTGGGTTAGAAGGTTTATAGCTGAAGCTTCAAAGAGATTGGTGGTCATCTTCACCTATAAATACTAGCCTAAGAGGTAATTCTTAGGAGTGCTGCTGGTCACCTTAGTCTTTATTGTAATCAAGTTTTTTCTATTTCTTGCTACTATAATCAGATTATTATTTGATCAATAAAGATAATCTTCAAAGTGGACATTGGCGTACAACGCCGAACCACTATAAATCTCTGTGTTTCTGATTATTTTTCTTTATTTGTTGTTAGTTTGTTTTATTCCCCGGTTTTACTTTTAGTTTCTTCATTTACTTCTCTATATAAATCTACACTTGGGTGTTTATGACTAATTTGGCTGCAAACATTTTGGTGCTTTCACTGGGAAACTTGATTCTTAGCTTGCTCGGGTCCCCTTTGTTGCTATTGGATTAGAAAAATCCCCCGAAGGAGATCCATAGTTATCTTTATAAAGTTTCTTATACTACTCAGATTTTATGAAATCTATGTAAGGAGATTGATAATGGTGAGGCATACTAGATCTACTTTTCAGAATGTGGATGGAAATGAAACTGCTAGCATTCAGCAAGGAGACCCAAGCAATCAACCTACAAATTTGAATGCTGATCCGGTTAATGTTTAGAATCCTACTGATTTATAGAGTTGAATTTCATAATATAATAGGAGATGTGATAGAAAGCCATCGACAACTGAATCAGCAAATTCAGACTAATATAAACCTGATGAACCAGGTTACTCAAAAGTAGTGTGGGAAGGCTAGGAGGGATCCCACTTCATACTCGACATCCGAAAGCTCAAGCTCATTAGATGATTATTAGAGACATAAGAGTCACAGGGTTAAAGGAGATTATGTAGAAACTTCAGAGCATCGCTTGTCAAACCATCACGGTCTGCCACGACTGATCAGTGTCGTTCCCTCCCTAGGATCGGTACCGATCCCTCCTCTAAAAGAGGGATTCCCTCTCACACTTGGGAAAGTGTTGGAATTATTCTTAAAGGCATGATTGGTGGAATTCGATTGAATGCTGACCAGGTACACCTCCGAAATGATGATGAGGTAAATGTTCAAGATGCACACAAGAAGGTGGTAAACCAAGAAGGAGTGAAATGGACCGTAGACATCGATCGAACCATTCACAGGAGGTGGAGCACGACTACCACTTGGAGCCACCCATCCAAATGCTAGACTTATCGGCAATGGTCAAATAGTTGGTCAGGGAGAATCAAGGCTTGACTAACGATGATGAAGGAATTTCGAGAAGCCATACCTTGTATACTGGTAATGTTCTTCATGCAGAATATTCGAGAAGGTTCAACATGCCATCAATGCTTGCCTACAAGGGAAAAACCGACCCTATGTAGCATATTATGAGATATGAATAGCTGATGGATTCTATGAGAGCTAATGATGCGGCTAAGTGCAGATGCTTTCCCATATTCCGAAATAGCGACAATGTGGTTCACGAGACTAACCCTACGATCGATTTCTATATTGGATGAGTTGGCAACCAAGTGAAACAATCTCGAATGCACGCGACTTAACCTAAAGACTAATGTCCCTTTCTAGTGTCATCCAGGCCAAGTGGAGTCGTTAAAGGATTATTTAGAGAGGTTTCATACAGCTGCCATAGAAGTCAGTAATCCGAATGACCATGCTATACTTATGGCCGTGACAAGAGGGACTGATCTAGAGTATGAGTTTGGCAATTGGTTAGTCGGTAAGCCGCCTGCCACATTGGTGCGCTTTTATCCAAAGGCAGCTCAGCTGCAGAGAAAGGAGGAAGCCATATCCTCTAGAAAAAAGAAAGTTACAGTATTGAGTGGAGAAGTAGTATAGATTAATATTGCAATAAAAACATCCGATGATAGTTTCGAGAAAATCTAGGTGAATATATAGAATAAGCTAAAACAGTAAAAGAGAGATGGAGATAGGAATCAAGGACGGAAGAAGGATTCTAGGAGACTAAAGCCTAGGATTCCAATATATTAGAACAACACATCGCTACATACATCCCTATAGAATATATGTCTATCTACAGGCAATACCAAGCAATACAGGAAGTCGCCTCCAGAGGAGTCAACAGAGAAGTAGAAGCAGACTAGGAAATATCGTCAATTTCATGAGTGTTATGGGCACAATATAAAGAAATGCAGGCATGGGAGATTTGACCCCAATCGAGGACCAGTTCACGTAGGGCTGAGGAGCCTACGTGGACTGGTGGAAAACTAGTGATAAATGCGATAGTTGGAGAACTGCACCTAAAAGACATGAGTTAGCAAGAGATTGAGCACTATGCTAGCGCGATTAAGCATGTAGATTTTGAATGTTGTTCGTATACGAACGGTGGAGCTCTGGAAAAATATCAATGCACAATGGTAAATGATAATGTATTTAGGATTATAGATGCAGATAAGGTGGAGGTTTCAGCAATTGACCGATGGTCGTTTAAGCTATGATTGGTACTGCATTGGTGATAAGGAATTTTACTAATTGCGGAAGTTAAGTGAATATAATCTTCAAAAAGGCATATGATCAGATGATGATGGAAGGCAAAGATTTAAAACCATTTAAAGCTTATATACATGGTTTTAATGGCATTGCAACCGAATATGTTGGTTATGTGGAATTATCTGTTTATTTGGGAGAAGGTGAACAATGGAGAGTGTGAATCTTACCGTTTATTGTTTTGGATGTAGATTCTCCGTACAATGTTTTTTTGGATTGACCAGCCTTGGTTGATTTCGAGCATCTCTTACCCCGTGGTGTTTAACTTTAAAGTTTCTAACGGATAATGGTGTAGGAGTTGCTCATGGCAATCAGGCGACTTGACATGCCTATTATGTAGCTAAGTTGAGGGAATCTCAACGTAAAAAAATGGAAATGGTGCGGACAAGAGTATCTGCGAAGATTGTTAACCAGTGCCTTAAGCCTTGGCTCGGGCACCACAGCTGGACTTATAAAGATATAGATCCGAGAGATGGAGAAGAGGAGCCCAAAGAGACCATGGCTGCACCGGTTGAGCTGATGATTGATATCACGGTCAGCCACGACGACCCATCAAGGGTCCTGAAGATTGGGTCGTAGCTCATCCCCCCGATGATGAAAGAATTCTCTAGTTTTCTCTAGGAAAATCCAGATGTATTCAATTGGACTCACTTTGACATGTGTGGAATCTAGCCTGCGATTGCGAGCCATGCATTGAATATTGACCCAAATTATGTTCCGATGAACCAAAAATGATGTGGCATAGATCTAACGAGATCTGCTGATCTTAAAGAAGTGGTGGATAAACTAAAATTAAACGGGTTTATCTATAATGCCATCTAGCCTGAATGGGTATTGTTAGCACAAAATTGGTCACTAACACCCAAATCCAGATGAAAGCACCAAATCACTGTCACAGATCGCAGATAGAATGTATGTAGAGAGTACAAATATGAAGAATGTTTAAAATTGAAAAGAAAGCAGTAATAAGATCGAATTTATAATTGTTCGGCTAACTTTGACCTACATCCACTGTAGAAATTTCCTTTTTATTGATATGAGAATCAATTATAGTTACAATCCAAAGTTTTTTAAAATAATAAAGGCAGAATAGCCTTAATGAAGAAGAAGAAGGGAAGTAGAGTCCATATCCCCTTTTCTGAAGCTCTGTCTGCTATATTTATAGGCAAAACCTGAGTTATTGGGCTTCTTGATTGGTCGAGGCCCATCAAGGCGATGGTCGATCCCAACTTCATTACTACAACCGATCCCCCACTGGAGTTTTGTTGACCCGAAGTAAACATAGCATTGTCCCGAAGCACGATCGTCCATGACTCAAAGTAATTGAGGCTGGGACTTGAAGCAGCAGACACGCCGATCCCCTCTCCTTTGATAAACTGACCCAGAGCCCATAAAAAGCTGACCCGGAGAAAGCATGTAGCTGGCTCAGAGTTTGTTGCTTACCGATCCAGAGCAGAGATAGACGCCGACCTAGGTACTTTTCCTATGCCGACCCCATTTTAACTAATCCAAAACCAATCCACCGACCCAAGCATGTTTGAGTATTGACCCGAGTATAATCCTATGTCGACCTCGATCCACTCAATATGACGATCCACACCATACCGTCGATCTACACCATCAAGACCGATCGACACCACCACACCAACCCACTTCAACATGCCGATCTACACCACCAAGAACGACCCACTTTAACACGCCGACCCACACCATCAAAACCGACCCACTTCAACAGGCCGATCTACACCATCCAGACCGACCCACCTTCTTACTGACCTGAAGCTTTCATAACACCGACCCAGTGTTGATGCCCGACCGACCTAAAGCATGCCGACCCACCACCTTATGTCGATCCACTCGTGAACTCCTACCGACCCCGAGAAACTCAAAGCACAACTCAACGTGACCCTAAGCAAACTCCATGAAAACTCAAAGCAAACCCAGACATGACTCGAAGTAAACTCCGGGTGACTCACTACAACTCAAGTTTTGTCGAAACCCATATTTTGAGTATCCGGCGACTTTTTTCCATCATATATGCCGAACCCCAGCTTCATAATCATGATCATCATCCGCGATTGATTGTCTATTCATCCAGTGGACTCAAACTTATCGTATTCCAGTCTCGATAAACGAGTAGTCGATGTAGTTAAATCTGCCTATCCATGGACTTTCCAAAAGGAGGGTTAACTTTTTCCCCTCAAAACATGCCTTGCTATTGGAAGGTGTGTTTTAAATAGCCTCGAATCTGATATCTGAAGTCCATCTGTTATTCATAGCCATACCTTCTGATTCATAATCCAGTCCATTTTATCCAAGTGCCATTACCGTATCCGTATCCAAATCTACGACTGTTCCGGGTCGATATCTGATTCCTATCCAGTAACCAAACCCTTATCCAGTTCCACATCCATCCGAACTCGACAACCGAGTTCTAATTCATCCATATCCAATAACTACATCCATGATCTCTCTAGGTCGATATCCAAATCCGGGACCACTCCGGGCCCATGCCTAAATCCTTAGCTATTCATAGCCAATATCCAAATCCGTAACCTTTCTGGGTTCTTGCCAAGAAAAATCCACACTCGGCAACCTGTGTTAGGTAATGCCATGGTGTTCCTGGTTCAATGTCCTTGAAAGCTAAATAATGTCGTGGCTTAAGTCCTAAGCCGAATCCTGATCGCTCCGGACCTTTGCCAGCATAGTCCATACTCGACGACTTGTGATAGTAACCGATAGATAATATGAGGCCTAAGTCCTAGGCCGAAACCTGGTCTCTCCAGACCCTTTTCAAGCATAATCCATATCCGATGACCTTTTAGCCAAAAACCAGATAAAAAGTTAATCAAAATCCAATCCGAAATCAAAACTCAAACCAGAAAACTAGAAATCCATATCAAAAATCCAAATTAAAATCAAATGAAAATCAAGCATCCAAACCAAAATCCAAACCAGAAAACCAACAAAATTAAGAGTTCAAACCAAACTCCAAAACCAAACCAAAAAAGCAAATATCCAAATCAGAAAGAAAAGGCAGATTTCATAAACTAGAACATCATGGTTTATCATCATCTCAATGCAAGCCTAGGGGCTATCTCCATCCCCATACATGAGTAAGTGACTTAGCCATCTACCCAGAGTTTGCAACTTATTCCATACAATCCTGATAGTTGATTACATGTGCCTTTAAGCCGGGCTCGCTCCAATTTATGGTAGGTGACAACTACTTATATTCCGTCATCGCTGTCCAATCCTTAGAAAACCCAACAAGATCCATGCTCCCAGTTCCATGGGGAGAGTAGTGCCCATCCATGAGAATGTTAGTGTCGATTCATTTTCCTTTGTTGGAGGCTTCCCCCCAGTCGTACCAATCCATGTCCAAGCCAGCTAATTCCTGTTCTAATTTCTGGGTTCCAACTTCTAGCTATTCCAGCATCCATAGATTGTTTTCGATCATCATTCCCATCCTGCCTCCAAGTTTGTAAGGAAATCCTGAAACCTATCCTTTTGGATGAGCATCCATAAATGATCTTCGATTTTCACTTCCATCCTTGCCTCGAGCTCACGGGGGAACCCCAGATCATCCTCTTCCAAAACGTGCATCCAAGTTCTGATCCATAGCTTCATCCAGCTTCCTGCTTGCTTCCTTTCCTGGTTTTGATCCTGGATTTCCTCCACCTTCTTTAGCATCCTATTGTTTCCATCTTGTCCTTGCCCTCTATCTCCTCGTTGATTGCTTAGCCATTGTTCCCCAGAATCCGAGTTCCTAAGCTTTCAAAATCAAAATCCATGCTACAGAATCCCTGAGTGCTAGAATTCTCAGTGAAAGCACCAAATGTTAGCGCCAAAATTGATCACTAACCTCCAAATCCCGATGAAATCGCCAAATCACAGTCGTAGATCGCAGATAGAATGTATGTAGAGAGTTAAATATGAAGAACGGTTAAAATTAAAAAAAAAGCTGTAATAATATAGGATTTATAGTGGTTCGGCTAACTCCGGCCTACATCCACTTCAGAAATTTCCTTTTTATTGATATGAGAATCAATTATAGTTACATTCCAGAGATTTTTAAAACAATAAAGGCAGAGTAGCCTTAGTGAAGAAGAAGAAGGGAAGCAGAGTCCAGATCCCCTATTCTGAAGCCCTGCCTATATTTATAGGCAATACCTGAGTATTGGGCAACCTAAGTAGTCGAGACCCATTAAGGTGGTGGCCGATCTCAAATTCATCACTACATCCGATCCCCTGCTGGAGTTTTGTCGACCCAATGTAAACATAGCATTGGACCGAAGCACGATCGTCCATGACTAAATGAGGCTAGGACTCAAAGTAGTAAACACATCCCCTCTCCTTTGATAAACCAATCTAGAGCCCATAAATGGTTGACCCGGGAAAAGCATGTAGCCAGCTTGGAGCTTGTAGCTTACCGATCCACAACAGAGATAGATGCCAACCCGGGTACTTTTCCTATGCCGACCCCATTTTAACTGATCCAAAACCAATCCACCGACTCAAGCATGTTTGAGTATTGACCCGAGTATAATCCTATGCCGACCTCGACCCACTCAACATGTTGATCCACACCTTCCTACCGATCCACACCACCACACCAACCCACTTCAACATGCCGATCCGCTCCACCAAGACCGACCCACTTTAACACGTCGACCTACACCATCAAGACCAACCCACTTCAACACGCTGCTCCACACCATCCAAACCGACCCACCTTCCTACCATCTCAAAGCTTTCACAACGTCGACCCAGTATTTATGCTCGACCGACCCAAAGCATGCCTAACCACTACTTATGTCGATCCACTCGTAAACTCTTACCGATCCCAAGCAACTCGAAACACTACTCAACGTGACCCAAAGCAAACTTAGGCATGACTCGAAGTATACTCCAGGAGGCTCGTTACAACTCGACTTTTATCGAAACCTATATTTTGAGTATCCCTCGACTTTTATCCATCGTATAAACTGATTACCTGCTTTATAATCATGATCATCATTCATGATTGATTGTATACGCATCTAGTTGATTCAAACTCATTATATTCCAGTCTCGACAAACGAGAAATGAATTTAGTTAAATCCGCCGTTCCACGACCTTGCCAAAAGGCGGTTTAACAGGTATCTAATCTTGTACTCGTAAGTCGAATGGAAAAGAGAGAATGTGCACTGATTATTCATATTTGAATAAAGCATGTCCAAAAGACAGTTTTCCCCTTCCAAGGATTAACCAGCTGGTTGATTCAACTGCAAGACACGAATTGCTATCTTTTATGGATGCATACTCAGGATATAACCAAATCCCGATGCATATCCCCGATCAGGAGCACACTGGTTTTATTACAGATGTTGGAGAATACTTTTGCGTAGTAATGCCACTTGGATTGAAGAATGCTGGAGTAACCTATCAACGCTTAGGTAACAGGATGTTTAAAGATCGGATTGGAAAAAAATGAAAGTGTATGTGGATGATATGCTTATGAAGTCATAACGATCAAACGACCACATTAGGGACTTGGTAGAAATGTTTGACATCCTCCGATATTACAAGATGAAAATCAATTCCTTGAAGTGTTCGTTTGGTGTTACATCAGGAAAATTCTTAGGATTTGTGGTCAATTCTTGGGGAATAGAAGCTAATCCAAAGAAGATTCAGCCTATACGTGACATCTAAGCACCAAGAACTATTTAAAAAATGTAGAATCTAAATGGAAAACTTTCTGCCTTAAGTTAATTTATATCCAGAGCTACCAATAATTGTATTCCTTTATTTGATTTGATTAGGAAAGGAAAAAATTTCGTATGGATGCAGGATTGTAAAGACCTGTTTCAAGCTCCAGTGAATCCTTTGGAGAGATCCCCTATCTTTTCAAAGCCGATGGATCATAAGGAGTTATACATTTATTTGGCTGTTTCGGCACACGTTATAAGTGTTGCATTGCTCTGTGAGAAGAATATGATCCAAAGCTTGGTGTATTACGTTAGTAAACGATTAATAGAAGCAATAAGGAACTATCCGAAAATAGAGAAATTGGTGTACTGCTTACTAATTGCATCATGAAAGCTTCGTCCGTACTTCCAAGCACATCCGATCAATGTTTACACCAACTAGCCATTACAACAGGTCTTATAGCGACCTGAGATGTATGAAAGGTTACTTAAGCAGAATATTGAGCTCAGCCAATTAGATATTATTTATCACCCTCGAAGGGCTATTTATGGTCGGGCTTTGGCAGACTTTACACCATAGTTTACTATGCAAGATGATCTTCCGGAAGGCAGCAAAATCCCTACTATACGATGGAAATTACACACTGATGGAGCATTTAATGATCATTATTCTAGAGCTATGAATTTTCTTTTAACCCCTGAAAAATGGTCGTTTTGTTACGCTTTGAAGCTTGATTTCCCAACAGCAAACAACGAAGCTGAGTAAGAAGCCTTGATATCTGGACTTAAATTCGGCAGAGAGCTTGGAGTTAAATCTCTTAAAATATTTTGCGATTCGCAGTTGGTGGTGTATCAAGTTAGGGAAGACTATCAGGCTAAGGGACAACCGCTTGCCCCATACCTTAACTTAGTTCATGAGTTGTTGATAGAATTTGAATACCATGAATTTCACATATTTCACGAGATTAAAATAGAGAAGTAGATTCACAAGAAAAGTAGGCTAGCACCGGTGATGCATAACAGATGGGCTTGGTCCCAGTTAAAGTGATTAATACCACATGTATAAATATGATGGAGATCGACCAAACACTGGAAGTGGAATCTGAAAGGGAATCGTGGATGACTCCAATTAAAGACAATTTACTACGTGGAGTCCTACCAATAAAAGAAATGGAAAGCGACAAGTCCTTCGCAATGCTTCACGGTATAATATGCAAGAAGTAGTTATGTACATGAAAGGTTTCTCGGTCCCTCTACTCTAGTGTATCGCCCATGATGACATAAAGCATGTTCCTAAGGAAGTTCATCAAGGAGAAGTTGGCGATCACACTTCAGGCAAACTCTGGCAAAGAAAATACTCCATTATGCGTATTATTAGCCAACCGCAAATCAGAACGCCGTTGATTATGTAAGATAATATGATAAAATGAGATATATGCAAAAGTCCGAAGAGCTTCACCAACAAAAATCACACAAATGGTCCGCCCATATCTGTTCTCTATATGGGATATAGACATTGTCCGTTCTTTATCGATCCCTAAAGGTGGCGCAAAGTACGCTGCCATCGCAATTGACTACTTCACCAAATAGGCCGAGGCAGAACCATTATCCATGATCACAACCAAGAAAGTAATCAACTTTATTTTTTTAAACATCATATGCCGCTTCGGTCTTCCATGGACTATTGTAACTGGTAATAGGACTCAATTCGACAGTGTTGAATTTAAAGACTTTTGTCGAAGATATCCTATTGAAAATAATTTGTAGGGGTCACTCACCCTAGGTAAATGGACAGGTTGGAAGCTGTAAAAAAATTATATAGTCTATTATAAAGAAATGTTTGGAGAAGGCTAAAGGCAAGTGAATGAATGAACTTTCTACGGAACTATGGGCTTATAGGACCACTTACAAGTCCATGATTGGCCATACTCGCCCTAGCATACTGTTCTGAAGCCGTTATTCCAGTTGAACTCGAGGTCCCTTCTCATCAGGTGACTTACTATGATCCCAAAATAAATAAAGATCTCCTCTTTCAATCTTTAGACTTTATAAATGAGAAGTGAGAAGAAGCCGATCTAAGGGCGGCCACACATCGGCACCAAGTTTCCCGGTATTACAACACTAAGTTCAACCAAGAACCTTCGAAATTCGTGATCTCGTCCTACAACGGGATTTTCCTACGCCACCGAACATGAATCCCATCTGGGAAGGGCCATATGTCATTGAACAAAGGCTTGGAGAAGGGACTTTCAAGCCAGCGATTGTTGATGGAATTACACTTCCAACGTCATGGAATAACAAATATTTACCTCACTGTTTCTCTTAGTTTATTTCCTATACATTTAAATTGTATTTACTTTTAGAATTTACTTTAGCATTTGATTTTCTGAATGTGTAATAATACAGTTTATGTCATTTCTTTCCATTCAATGAATAAAGTTTCATGCTTCTTCTGTATTTATTTTTTCTATTTCATTGTATGCTAATTATATAGCGATACTAATTGATGCCAATATGTATGACAGGCTGCCAGTGTTTAAAATTAATCGATCATCTTAACTCCCAATGGGATCAAACAAGGTGAGCTTAATCAACTTGATCATTTAACAACTCTCATTCATAATTTAAAGGACGGGATATGCAATAAGGATTGAATATGGCCGACAATCTAATGATCAAACAACTCCTGCCCAATAGTGAAACCGAGACAAAATCAGAGGGACCGAGATATGATTGATCGCTCGCCAAATCAAACCCCAAATCCTTGAGGGCAAGTTAATTGATCAAAAATAGTGTGATCGAATTGCTCTTCAAAATAAAACTAAGTCTCTAAACTACGGACTAGAGTATTAACATAAATCGGGATTGAACCGACCACTGGAAAAATAACCCTAAGTTCCCAGAGTGTGGACTGGAATATAAACGTAAATTGAATGTGAATTATCTACCTACAAAACATCTCTGAGTACCTAGAGTGTAGATTGGAGTATGAACATAAATAAGGTGTAAACCGACCACCGGTAAAATAACTATAAGTCCACAAAGTGTGGACTTGAGTATAAACGTATATTGGGTGTGAATTATATACCTAAAACAACTGAGTCCCTAGAGTGCGGACTAGAGTAAAAACATAAATTGGGTGCGAACCGACCAACCATCAACTAAATCTTATCCCCAGAATATGGATACGAACATGAATGAATAGATGAGTGGAGTTCTACCCTTCTCTATCCCACAAATTCTGGCCTAAAACCGATAGGAGAAGTTCCAACTTTAGGCAGTCTATCTCATGTTGCCACTCAATGGATACTTCAGAGATTTTCTACCAAGTTTAGGAACGATTCATGCTACACGAACACATCATTAATGCAAGCAAGAGATCTCTCCTTGGCATGCCTAGGAATTACACGAATGACAGGAAGGAATTTGAGCCTATCAAAGCAAGTTTTAGGAAAAGTGGCCTCAAGCCTGGCTAACTTCTTTGGTGTAGAAACATTGGGAGTAATAGTCAGAAAAGGAGGATCAGAAGTAGCAATTGGATGCTTGCTTGATTGACATTTTCAAGATTATTTAGAGCTCTAAGAGCCAGAATGCTGCTTGTGAGATGCGGCGATATGATGGCCGCGGTAAGAAGGCTAGTCTCCACTATATGCGGGAAAGTAATACTGTTCTCCTTGGCGTGTTGTATGGGACTGGGATTTTTGTTTAGAAGAAGAAGATTCCCTTGAGTGATATCTTTTATCCTATCCCCCATCTCTTTACTTATGCTGACCAAACTCTAAATCCGATCTAGATCGATAATATAATGAAAAATTCTTGAGGCAATCAAAGGTTCTGGATTGAGACATAGCACCTACAGAGACCAGATGAGAGTGTATAAGTAACTATTGAATGAAAGATTAAAAAAAAGTGTATTGGAGTGCATGTGGTTGTAGTGTCCTAGTGTTCCTCCCCAACAAACTGGTGGTTGTAGCCTTGCTCATTGGCATTTTTCTCCTTTATCGGAAGGACAAATGACTCCACCACTTCTAGTGGGAGAGTTGAGCCCTTCAATGTTGATACTCGAAAAGTCGTAGGTCATGAGGTCATCTTGAATTTGAAGATTTGAAAAGCCCTTTATAAAACTTTCCAAGTGTTGAGAAGACAATTCCTCTTCAACAGGAGTAATAATGAACTCTGGATCCACAATGGTTTTTTTCTATGAATCTTATACGCCTCTTCTTTCTTTTAGTGGGTGTTGAGAATTGTGCACCTTGCGATGGTTCGACCATTGGCACCATCCTGGGCCTGCATCAATGTCTCCCGACTTATTGCCATGGGAATCCTTAACCTCACCCTCTTTAATGTTGTCCCGGGTCTCCTCGGCAGGGAGCACAATGGGATTGATGGTATCCCTTCGTTGTTCTGCAATATTCCTCGGAAATTTTGCACTTCTGTGGAGCCTAATATTATGGCCATCCTCTAATAGTCAAAAAGGAGAGTAGCTGATCAGTTATAAGAAGGTTGATGTTTATGTCCTCAATTGGTGTAGTGCGAATGGTAGCGATAGCTCTTGAAAAATCGACGCCTTCAAAATATAGGCGAACACCTGAAAGAACTCCTGATGTTAATAGATTCAAAGGAAAAGTTTTGACTTTAATTAGTGAACTTGAGAAAGAAGTAAGAGTAACACTTATGTCCTTCTAACCATCGCCTTGCAAAGCCGAGAGGGCATTGGACGTAAAACCATTAATGCTTGAATAAAGAATTTTGTTCTAAGCGCCCATCAGAACTTGGCAATTCGACGTGGGTTCAAGAAAAACATAAGAAGGGTATCCCGAATGCCATTTGAAGTTGTAAATAAATCTTATATCTTTGGGAGTAGGTGGACAAAATAAAATACTCATGAACAGTGAGAAGATTCTATGTATGAAAGCATGGCTATTTGGATGAAGTTGATTGTGGGCTATCCAAAGGTATCTTAGCATTTCTCAGGTAAACGAGTTAAAGGATAGTACACATCCATTCCAACAAATAAATTATTGAACCCGTGTAACCTACCGGGGGCAAGTGAGGCCTCTCATTTCTTGAAGGAACCATGACGTCCCTAAACGGAGTTCTATAAAAAGAACATAACGGGCGAAGAACAACCTCGCTAACTCAGGAAGCCACTGAGTCCATTGGGTTATTTAAAAGAATAGCGCCCTCTATTGGCTTTGGAGCAGGGCTTATGTTCTCCGTCTAAAGTAATAGAATATTTGAGAAAAGATCGGCCCATGGGTTGGAAACTTTTGTTTGTTCCACAAGATGGGTGGGAGAAAGCCTGCTAGATATAGCTACTGAACTTGACTTTGCTTTAGAACCAACAAATTGCATTGTCGGATCAAAAGACATATTAGCTAAACACTTCGAGTGTCTGCAATCTATATTAGCTATATTCAGTAGATAATCGAGACTAGAAAAGATAACCTGTTTCGCCCGCATTAAATGTGAGCTAGTGTGCTACAGAATATAACATAGATAAATAGTTTGAAATCAAAAAACAAAATAAAGAGACCGGACTTAGGAGTTCGTCTAGAGAGACCGTGTAACATCCCCTACTTGGAGGCCCAAAACTAACGGCTATGGGTGTTGTAGTCATCCATAGTAATCAATCTTTGGCGACTAAATACGGTAATGATATATACACCGATGCATAGAAACACATGAATATGGGAAAAAAATAAAGAATCAAACACATTCCATTTCAAAACGTTTCAAATTCATCACATAATACCAATACGAGAACCACGTTCAGAGAAACTATACTTACTACAGCATACGCCAAGAGCAACATATAAAGATTCCCATTGGATGATCAAAGTATATAGGCAATTAAACAACTTTTCCTTTACAACAATAACATAGCGGAATAAAAATAAAAGAGAACTCTAGATAGCTACCACGCCTCCTGCAAATCTCTGGTAGCTTATTTTTCTAAAGAGATATCTGAAACCTCAACTCTCAAATTGCTCAAAATCAAGTGAGTACTCGAGAGTTTAAGAGAAACATAAACTTCGTGTCAAACATAAAGCCTGGAACGGATAAAAATCTACCATCTCAAACCATTTAGATATCTAGTGAGACCACGCCGCTTAGCGAAACAGGTTTTCTCCTCACTAGTATCCTAAAACCTTTATAAAACCATATACTATGCTCTTGTCTTGCATCCACAATAGTTAAAACATCTCAAGTAATACGATGATATGCAAACAAGTAAATTAATTTTGGATTTTCCATCCCCATTCACTTCTGACTAACTGTCTTGTTTATAGTTTCTAGGGTCACTATTAACCTATTAGTTTTTATGGCTTACTAATAACATATTTAATGTTTAAGGACTCCTTTTCCAGTTTCATAGTTTTCATGGGTTTACTATTAACCTGTTTTAATTTATGGACTCCCTGACATATTTTATAGTTTCCATGGGAACGCTAAGAACCTGTTGGCCCCTGCCAATAACATCATTTTTTCATGGGTTCTCCTTTAACCTATTGGTAGCTCCAATGACTTCCCTCTTATATTATATCCTAGTTTTCCTGGGTTGACTAGGAACCCATTGACATCTGTCAATAACTTAATTTGGATATAGTTTTCATGGATTCACTACCAACCTATTGGCCCCCGCCAATAACTCTTTCTAATCATAGTTTTCATCGGTTTACTATGAACATGTCTCCCTTACAACAAATTCTTTATTCAATACTTTAGCATCCTAAATTTTGGTCCTCCTAGCCTCCTGATGCAATTCAACACATTCTGGAGTTTACAATTTATATTCATACTGGCCTAGCTGATTATTTCACCTTTTCCTAAAATACTGTTATGGATCCATTACAATGTGAATATATACATATATGAAGAAACAAACATAATAACTTGGTAAATCACTTTAACCTATTAATTAGGGAAAACATTTTATAAAAATCCATACTTAAAATCATATCAAACTCTTTTATTTATGCCATGGTTTTCCTTTAAAATGAGATTAGGTTATTTGTTTTGAAAACTAAGGATTTCAAAACCTTAAAACATTACTTTCGAAACCTCGGAATAACCTACTTTGAAAGCGTAGAAAACTTCTTTTCAAAACATAACATATAAACTTTGCAAAGCTCTTTAATCATCTCATTCGAAACCAAAATATACCTTTCGAAAGTATCAAAGCATTACTTAATAATCCTTATAAACATAGCTTCGAAACCAATGAAAGTACCCCTTTCGAAATCATTGGGTTTACTCAAAATATCTTTTGGGTCAAAGTGTATATATATGAAAGTATCTCCTTCATATAAAATTGTTCGGGGAAAGTTTGATGGCTTCAGCACCATCCTTTCGAAAGCTTCAAAACATGTAAGAAAAACTTTGAAGGATAGCATCGAAACCCTCCTTCGAAGCCATTGCCTTCAAAACCCTTGAAACCTTTTGAAAGCATTTAGGAAGTGGCTTAGTATAACTTTAAAACAAAAGCTACTCCTCGAAAGCATTGATGACTTCAGTACAATCGAAAGGCAAAAGAATGGAAGTAGGGTTTTGACCAGGTCAGAACCACCATTTTCGAAAGCCTTGTTTTATAAACAAGTGACTCGTTCGAAATCTTATACTTAAAAATGAAAGATGGCAACCTTCTTCGAAAGATATTTAGAAAAGCCCTTTCGATATCATATGTTTCGACTCCTTCGAAAACTTTAATAGAAACAAAGGTAGGCGCTTAAAATTTTAAAACAAAATAAAAGGTATCGACCGCATTGGAAGCAATGCTTTCGACACCATGCTTTCTGCTTTTCTCCAATCCACTTCATACCAATCTCATTAATAACATTTATATTGGTTTCAACTTCATGGTTTCGACATGATTGAAGGTAGAAGCTATGAGTCGGTTAATTTCAGATCTAAACCAAGGTTAATTTAGCAAATAAGCCCTTCCATTAAGAAGAACATTAAATCATTTAGCTCCTCCTTTCAAAATAATTTAATTCTCATAGTAATTAACTTAGAAAAAGTTCTCAAAAATCGTAGAAATTCACTTTTAATATGTTTTCTAACATATTTAAATTTCAGACATAAATTCTCAATATAATTTTTGAAATAAATTTCTAAACCCAATTAACCATATTTTCCTTTGAAAATTCATAATAATCTTTCCATAGCTTGGAAAATTATCAAAATTAAAACCCATCTCCAAAATCATGTTTTGCATAACATATAAATTTCTCACGGCATTCAAAATCAATTACAATCGGTTTTATCTCTTAAAACCGTGTGAGATCATATTTAAAAGATCTTGTTTAATCTAACATGTTAGGAACCAAGCATATCATCATTCAAATCATCATAAAAATGGATTTAATCTTAAAACCAAGAATAAATAATCATAAAAAAGTAGAGACGATATAGATTATTATTTACCTTCATTAAGATAAGGAGTTTGGATTGAGATTGAGATTTTTTTTCCCTTGCTTTACTTCCTTAAATTTAGATTTAATTTCTCCACTTTTCTCCAAGTAATGATCGGCTCCCCTTTGATTTACATTTGCATTTTTTTTGCAAAATGATGTGAATGGGAAATGGAACGGGAGTGGTAATAGGAACGAGAATATATATCAGTTATGGTAGTGCGGTTTTCCCAATATACCCTTGTGTAACTTAATTTGCTTACAAATCATTCTTAAGCTCATTTATTTAATTAATGTAACGATCCCGAATTTTAATTAATTTTAATTTGATAATTAAATTACATTTTGATTAATAATTGTGAAATTAATTGATAAATTGATTTGATTTTTTCCAAAATGCAGATAAAATACGTGTTTAGTTTTAAAACATTGTCTTTTAATAATACGTGTGAATACAAACAAGATATATAAGTTAAATATAGAAAAATAAATAAGAAAATCTAAAGTAAACAAAACTTGTTAAATTTTAACAACATATTAACAATAGAAACACAAAAGAAATAGAAACAAAAGAAGCAATAAAACATATACCAAATAAAGTTAAATAAGAAATACACTCAAATACACTCAAATAAGAAATACAAACAAATACAAATATAAGCATAAACAAAACAAACTTAATAAAAGCAGCCACCATGTTAAAGCAAAGGAAAGAAATATACTCAGGTATATAAACAAACAAAGACAAGGCAATGTAAAAAGAACAAGTAAAAGAAAGGCAAGATAAACAAAGTAGATTTGTACAATGGTAATTAATGCATATTAAAAGCAAGATACATCAACCACTAAAATATAAATCATACCAGCCGAAACAAAGAGATGCAAGAAGGAAAAAAATAGGTAAGGTTGAAAAACATAAGGTACTCAAGCATTTAATGCAACATACCTTATGCATTTAATGCAAGCATCTTTAACATGCTTATTGTACAAACAATATACTGCATGTTTCTTTTTATATGCATTAATCCCCACTTCATCGTCCTCAACCTAATATACCAGAAAAAAATAAAAGAAAAGAAAAAGATAAGAAACATTAGCCAATAACAAAAGCAAAACAAATTCAGTTTCAATATCAGAGGGAAATTTCAAGCTTGAAGCAGTAAATCAAATACAAGTTCAATAATATCAAAGCCCAGATCAAAACGAAAATTCAATTCCAGATTTTGGAACCTTTTTCCAGGCTTTTGCTATCTCTGTTTCAACAGTTTCAGGTGAGCAAACTTCTTAACCTAAAGGCTTGAATTTGTTACCTTTTGATGATGATTGAAAATGAGGTTGTTTTGATATGTTTGCATGATTGAGTTTATCTGAATAAATGCTTTGAGTTGCTCTGTTTGATTTTGTATACATCTGTATAATATATACAACTTGTCGCGGTTACTTCCATAGGCTTGGATTATCTTAAAAAAATCTAAATCTATTCATACAGTCAAAATTTGACTTCGATCCATGAATGAAATATGGTTATGATAATACATTATCAATTCTAAAGATAGTTTAAGAATGTTCATTTCAGTAATTAACCCAAGATTAAGAAAATACAGAGTCAAGTAAACAATCAAAATACAAAATATTTTCATTCAATTATTTATAGGCTTATGTTTTTAAATCAAAGCAAGATGTTTGAATATAATTCAAGCTTTAAACTTGTTTTCAACCTGTCAGTAGAGTATGCCCACTGGAAAATGATTTACAGGGCAATCATAAATTTTATGTTAAATTCAAATATTCTAGATTGCTGATTCAACTATATAACTTGAATCTATACACAAAGGTAGGATTTTTAACATAAAAATGGTGATTTTTAAGGAAGTATTCAAGATGCGTTTTAAAGGGAACCGAAAATGTTTTTTTTTGAATATCCGATGATCCAACGAATATTAGATCTTGTAATTCGTTTTGGAGCTTGCTTGATCCTCATCGATCCCAGGGAAAATCTTAAAAAAATTATCTATTGCAATAATTTTGTGAACGAGCTGTAATTAGGGTTTAAGGGTCTGTTTTGGTCAAGGGAGAAGATGAGATCGCCGCGACGTCGGCGAAGCACTTGGAGCGGTCGCACCAGGGGAATTTGAATCATTGGGTATCAGGGAGGTTTCGAGCAAGATGGCGTGTTCGCAGGTGGCCAGAGAAGGTGGTTTGAAGCGGGTTTTAGCAACCCAGGTGTATTCTAGTCGAACCCATATGCTAGATTCTCGAATTCGTGATAGTTTTTGATTCTGGGTGGTTCGATGGATTGTGGAAGTCAAAGTTGACTTGTTGTGGGTGGTCGCAGGTGTCGGAGCGTTGCCGGTGATGGGTGCATGTGCACAGTCTCCGTGCACAGTGGGGTTGGGAAAGAAGCGAAGGAACTCGGGTTTTCACTCGAAGCAATTCGAGTTCCTCTCGTGCTCGTCTCGGGTAGGAAGAAGGGGATGCGAAGCAAGCTACTCGAGTGTTGACTTGAGTCTGTGTCAGGGATTTTGGAGAGTTGTTCGGGATTTTACTGTGAGGAGTTTCAACTTATACCAAGTTACTTTGAATAAAGGAAATTGTTAACAAGTTTTTTAAAAAAAAAACAAAGAATGGAAGTTTTACAAAGTAAAGGAAAGTAACAAGATTTTTGAAGCTAAATATTAACAAGTATCAAATATAAATCATAAAGCAAATGTCTTGAATTTAATTTGTTTGACTTGATAATCTTCAAAAGAAATGTGATAATGATTCAATGTGGTTTTGGAATCTCAGTTTTAAAATATAATAAAGTTTTGAAATTTAGATTTTTTGAAACAACTTTAAAGGTTTTTAAAGTAGTTTTATAAATTGATTAAAAGATAAATAGATTTCATTTTAAAATTATAAAAAAAAATTCAAATGTAAATTTGAAATAAATGTTTTCAACCATATTTGTAGTGAAATTAAAATCGGTAACAAGAATAAGTTTACTTTAAGTAAATGAAGATTAACGATTTAAATTCATTAACTATTAAGATAATTAGAATGGATAAATTGATGATTTGTATAGACTAAATTAGTAGATATAAGTTTAAATGTATTAATTAAAGTTTAATGAATTAAGTAATATAGTTTAAATTTTAATTAATTAATGAATCATTAATGGTTAATCAAACTTATAATTAATAACGATTGATGTAATTTAATTACTTTGGAAAAGAAATTAAATGAATGTTAATGAAGGTCATTAAAGATGATTTATAAATGAAGTAGTTTGGGGTAATTACCTTTGTAATTAATCAAGGGATTAATTAATGGAGATAGTTAATCATGGGATAATTAATTTAGTTAACAAGTAATTTAGAATAATTTAATTAATTAAGGTGATTGATTAATTTATTTATATCAAATGATTTGTGATAAATTTATCAGGATTGGATAATTAATTCATAAGTAGTTAATTTAATTGAAAATACATTGAAAAAATTAGGATTAAACTAATAATTAATCCTACTGGTAAATGACTATTGGATGTTTGACCTTACTTATGAATGATTGTATTGTATGATATGCCTTGAATTGATTGTCCTAACTGATCTGTGATATTTTGTACTGTGGATTGAGCTGTGTATGATTCATTCATTTATTTACATTGATATATATCTGTGATCTGTAAGATAAGCGTTATAGTTTATATCGCTTATCAACTATATTTCTGTGTTTTAATCTGTGATGATTGAATGATGCTGCACTATTGTGTTAAACCCCTGGACCATACTTATACACACACCAATATGGATTTCACGATGAATCGATTAAGTCACAGATTTTTTGAAGTGATTTTTAAATAGACAATTTGAATTCAAATGTTTTGGAAAGGGATTGGGTTTAAAGTGAAAAGCTTTTTGAAATGGAATTTCAAAGATGAAATTTATTTTGAATAACTTGATTAAGTTTTGGAATTTAAATATTTTGATTTAAAATTTTAATTCAATACTTGAAATTGAATTCTATGATCTGAAACTAGGGATTAACGATATTATACTAGTTAT
Organism: Allium cepa; assembly: GCA_030765085.1. Classification (NCBI taxonomy): domain Eukaryota; kingdom Viridiplantae; phylum Streptophyta; class Magnoliopsida; order Asparagales; family Amaryllidaceae; genus Allium; species Allium cepa. Next base: position 441,370,335 of record CM060943.1, read on the forward strand.
ATATGAGTCAAACCATTTTTAAAGTATCGTTCTTTTGGTAATTAGAATTAACCCAAAGATTGTAACTTGTGTAAATGAAATAGGGTTTTTCCGAAATAACACTGTTGTTTCTAAATGAAAATAAAAACTTTCATAGGAGAAATGAATTTCAAATTGTAATAAAGGATTTCAAGTAAACTGAAATAGTTTTCCAAGTTATAGATGAGTATTTGGAAACGATTTTTTTTTTGTGAATATTTAGGAACGATTTGAAAGCTATAAGACAAATCTTTGATTTAAAGATTTAATGAATTAATCCAATTAAAATGGAATTGTTTCGAAATACAGGAATGAATCTTTGTGAAACTGGGTGAACATTGTGAAATAAATCTTTTTGGTTAAAAGATTCGAAATGGTAATTGGTTTAAATCATTTGAAAGAAAATTTTGAATTATTAAGTTGTGACTTAATTGAAATCTCATATCCATATGTTTTAAATGTTGTGCTCACTATTCGGGTTAGCCGGGAAATGACCTTCGGGTCGTATAACCCATTCCGAATATGTGATACGTCGTTATGGATAGCATTTGAAGACCGGTGGTGAAGACCGGGTATTTGCGAGAGCGATAGGATGACCTATCGATTGTCTCTGCACTGAGTCGCGCCGGTATAGAGACTCCCTAAGTGATGGGAAGTCCGATCGGGATTGTAAATGCCCGGATTGCAAGGACTTCTTTGGAAGTGCCTTCGGTTCTGTTCGAACCCAGAACAGACTTGTATGGATTGTATGTCTGACATTACAAATTGAGATATAAAACAGATTTCTTTCAAATACATTTCCGTTGGTGGCGGAGAATTTATTCTCTTAGCTTAACACCCTTCTCTAAGACGTACGAGCTCAGAGGTTATGTAGTTGATGGTTATTAGCGATATATTCCCCATTTGGTAATGTGACATGCTGAGTGTTGCTGTGAAATGATCATTGTTTGATCATTTGTGATATGATCATTTGTTTGATCATTTATCTTTGTGATCATTACTTTGATCATTTTTGACCCAAAGCATGGCTTTGTACCAAAGCGTAGCTTTGTGGACGATACTTCGTCGAACCTCACACCCCGGAATGGTCAAAACAGAAAAGATGCGACAAGGTTATTGGGGGTAGCTCCCCTTAGGGTATGTGCATTTCCTTTTGGAAAAGGGTGGTATCATGGTATGGAGCCCAGATACTTACTCATGTTGAAACACTTTATTTATTATGGTATGATGTTGGATATCGAGCGCTCAGATAAAGGTCCCAAAAGACGGGGGGATGGCATACTCGTGTCAGTTGTTACCTAGTTTGAAAGGTAACCCGGCCTTGTGTTGGCAGAGATCCGGTTAGGTTCTCGGGGACGTCCTTCCAGAGGCGTTCTCATGTGGCAATGGGAAGTTCGTTGGCCTGACCATTTGTTGGAAATCCAAAGAAACAATACGATCTTGTACGGTTTTAGTTGTAGAACCTATCATTCACTTATGGTGGCGCCCCACTGTTTGGATGGTAGCTATAGTAGGCATAAGTGCGGAATGCCTATGCTGGCTAAGATTTATATCTTTACTTTCGAAATGATTTTTACTACACTATGCACTAGTAATAATATCAAATGTTTCTTTTAATGCGTATCAAGCATCTTTGACTATCATAAGGAGAAATCTCCTCCGATTCTGCGTTTGCATTGTGTGTGTGTGCGGGAAGCCTTATGGTAGTCTCATTTCTAAAAAGCATTGCGAATTGATTTTTAAATATTTCGTTGTTTGTTTTTAAACATAAACTGTTTTTGTTTCTCACACCAGTCCCATGACTGATCCAGAGTTTATTGTTTCTTTCCTAAACTCTGGGTGCTCAAATTTTTTTCTACACGGGCAGTCTAGAGTTGGGTTTTTCAGATAATCAGATTAGTAGGTTATCTGAAGCTAGTTCAGTCTTTGGAGGCGGACGAGACTTGCTTGTCTTGGTGCAATGTGATGGTGGTTCGAGCTGCTACTGGAGTTCTCTTTTGAAGACTATCTTAGAGTTAGTGGTTCCGCTGCTAGTGTTATCGTTTTCTTTTCCGCTGCTATTTTATTGTATCATATCTCTGATGTATATTGATATGTATTGGATCATCTGTTGTATCAGATATTGTATCAAAGCTGTATATCAATGTATTATTCTTTTTATTCCACTGTGTTGTTTACTTAATGTTGTTATAAGCTCCGGCGAATCGGATTTTAACGGTCGAATCTATGGCATTCGAATACGATATGAAGTATGGATGTCGATTTTCGAGCGGGCAAAATCCGTCTCGTTACAATTAAGCTCGACCCTTAGTTTTATTTTCAAATCTCAATCCCTTATCACTTAATATTTACATTATTCCATTTATTTTATCTAATTAAATCTTGTGAATAATGTTATTAAAAATTAGGAGTGTGATAGACCGTCGTCGCCGACTGTCTCAACTAGTAAGAATCGATTATGAAAGTTTTAGGATCGACTATCAGCATGTTAAAGTGTGAAGTTTGTCATCTAACTTCATCTGCAAGTTTTTAGTCCATATTGAAAGTTTCCGGAATTTGATTGCTCAATCTCAAATTTAACAGTGGGTATGCATGTTATTTTGTTCGTCACCATCATATATCCAAGGTCATTAAGGAAAAGTAACAGTTATTGTTCAAATAAATCAAGTTAGATTAGTTTACAAGTTCATGAAACCAATTTATGACTCCATTCCGATCCAAAAGAGTATACAAATCCATATCCAAAAAACTTTATACAAAACCTTCATTTCAACTAAGGAATACTGGTCCCTATTCCACTACCATAACCGATCACTCAAGAAGATGTCCTCATCTGATCCCTCTCTTCAACTAAGACCAACCGAACCATATGGATAGGCCGTCCCATCTCCTATGGCATTGCCATTGAACCTTCACTCGTCAAACTACTAACCCCTCAAACAAAACCTATCCAGCCGATCCCTTGCCTTGTTTCACTAAGACCAATGTCTCTCTTCAAAATCTAATACCACCGACCCCTACTTTTGAGCTATTTTGATATCTATGATTTTTTGCCCTTAGCTTTCCATCCATCAAAACTACTTGCTGAACCCTCACGTTTCCTCTTCTTCTCCTCTCTCTCATCTCCTAACTCAATCTACTGAACCATTTACCTAGTAATCATTAATCCCTCTAAAATCGCTTACCACCAGGACCTAAAACACTCACCAACTACATAAAAACCAAAGATCTAATCGCATAATTAAGAGGAATATTTCAAAAAAAATTACCTATATGAATGTTAGAAATAGAATGGAGGCAATGTTTGGATATACGTGAAGTTAAAGGTAAGGCGAAGCAAATTTATGAAAGGGATGGAAAGTAAGAGGATTTAAGCATAAGTAGAAGCATGCTCTATTTGGGTTCATGAGTTAGAGCAAGGTTTCAGAGCTTTGAGAAAAAACTAAGGAAATGATATAAGTGAAGAAGAAGAGAAGAAGGATCACTGCTTTATATATTTGGGCTAAGGGTTCAGCCCAAAGTTCTAAGCTAAAATTTAGGAGAAAGGGATCGACATAGGAGCTTGCCGATCCCTATTGCCATGACTAGAAAGAGGGATCGGCATAATGAATCCCGACCCTATAGATTCACGAAAAAATAAAATAAGTAATGTGCATAAAAAGAAAGGCATAGTTATAAGTATTGGGCTACAAGCATAAACATACAAAATGTTAAAGAAATTGGAAACGACCCGTAAGTGTTCGAACACGTCCGGGAGCCGATAGCAAAACATGTATATCAATGTGCACATAAATGATTAAAAGTTCATTTCTTTGAAATAGAAATTGGAATAAAACCTAAAACCTTTAAATTTAGGAGTATACTAGATTAAAAAAAGCTTGTAAGTCATGCAAAACCGAACTTTTAGACATTGATGGAATATAGCATTGGATTTATATTATCGAAAATCAACCAAGCATCATCGCAATCAATGAAAAATTCAATGCCTTGGGAAAACCATTCGATGAAGGGGTAGTAATGAATCAAAAGCTAGATGGACCTCTTTAAAATATTTTAGACTTGTATCGATTCAAAGCATGTCATATTACTCATAAGTCGTACTTTAGGAGGCAAGTGTTACCCGATGTTCTAACCCGGCAATATTGGACTGATTGTGTGAGATAGATTCTACTGTTATCAAGTTCAATTACCACAGAGTAATGGTTATGGGACCCAGGATTAAATTATAGGTGGTTAAATAAAGCAGATTGAACAGAGTTGGTCGATAAATAATGTAGGATGTTTCAAATATGGAATATGGCTTAGTTAATTAAAGGGATCGGTATGGTTTGGCAACTTGCTAGGGGTCAACATGGTTGAGCAAGGAAAGGGTCGGCATGGTCAAATGGGGAAGGGATCGGCATAATCGAGTGAGTATGGTTTAGCATGGATTATTGATTTAGAAAGTCATACTTCAATTTGCAGAAAAGGGCTCGGCATATTTGGATGATATGGATTGACAAATTCTAAAGAAGAAAATGGGTAGATGTTCTTCGTTGGATAGGATTCAGCGTTCTTCAAAGTCCAAGTAAGTTTTAGTGTACAACAATCATTATATTGAGATCCATGAGATCTAAGCATATGGAATTTGAAGCGCAAGGCATATAAACCCTAGGGGACATACCCTACGGATTGTGCATCCAGTAAACAGAGATGGAGAGATCAACATAAAGCCTATAGGAGGGATGGTAGAAAACAATCACATTAATTGTCTTGAATCAAAGATCATGCAATATCTCAAGCTCTGTTAATCCAATTGACTTGAAAATCGAAGATTAAACATATTAAAGCATGCAGATGCCACCATAGGGTTCGCTGCCCAAAAATCAAATAAAAAAGGGATCGGTATCAATCCCTCTTCATGAGGATTTAGGCCCGATGACCCCTCTGGTGGGCCCATTTAGGTTAGGAGGTCCAATAGCCGAAGTTTCAAAGAGATTGGTGGTCGTCTTTACGTATAATTACTGGTCTAAAGGGTCATTCTGAGGATCTTTACACTATTGGTTACCTTAGTCTTTATTTTAATCTAGTTTTTTCTATTCCTTGGTGCTGTAATCAAATTATTAGTTGATCAATAAAGATAATCTTCAAAATGGACGTAGGCATACAATATCGAACCACTGTCAATCTTTTTCTTCTTCTGATTACTGTTCTTTATTTGTTGTTAGTTTATTTTATTCCTTTGTTTTAATTTTACTTTCTTCATCTACTTCTTTATATAAATCTATCCTTGGGTGTTTATGACCAATTTAATTGCAAACGGTATTCGAAAAAAGAGTGGAATTGTAAAATTTTCCACCTAAATTCCCTTTTTGGCATAAGAGTATAGATTTAAGAAAATTAGATTTTTAGGATTTTGGATATAGAAAATTGTGTGTTATGTATTGGATGGTAGGGACTGGATGTAAAATACTCCTACTTATAGGAGTAAGGAAAGTGTTGTGAGAAAAAGAATTTTTTATTTTTGAAAACTTGCATACATATAGAACTAGTGGTATATATACGTTGTTTGCATCATATTTTTCAAATTTTTTGAAATAGAATGCATTCATATTGGAGGTGCTGATTTAGAATCATTTCGCATGCATATTATATACGTTGGGATACACCGTTCACCTATACAAGTTTGGCTACGAAATTGGTTGTACACTAATTGGTTGGATAGTTTAGAATGGTTGCGCACCATGTTACATGATTCGTCCCATGAAGAATTTCGGGGATGAAATTCTTTTACGGGGAGAAGAATGTTGCACCCCATAAAATTAACATTAATTAATAATTAATTAATAAAGCTTAAAAATGGTATTTGAGAAAATGATGGAATTTGGCCATGAAATATGCGTCATTCCATTCTTAGCGATTTTTGAAGTAACTTTCATATATGGAGTTTTTCGATCAAAGCTCAAATAAAGTTGTCAGCATTTGAAGTTTTCAAAATGAAAATAACTAAAAATGAGAAAGGAAATAAATATTATTAATAGCATGGACCCTTCCGGCCGATCCCCTACTTGGGACGGTCGACCGCTATCGGTCAATCGCTTATAGAGGACGGTCGGCTGGTGGTGAAGGTGGCAGCTAGGGTAGAAATGTGGCCAAACTATCCGAAATTAATTATTTAATCTAACGGATGCGATTGATTTAAGTGCCTATAAATACAGGCCTAGCCGTTCACTTTTCTTTTCATATTTTCTAATCAAAGTAGCGAAGTTTTGGTATTTTCAGTTCTCCACTATTTCTAGAATTTATAAAATATTTTACATACATACAAATCAGAGAAGGACGGAAATTAAAAGAGAAGAAAAGAAGAGGCGAATAGCTATCGCAAAAGAAAAAATATAAGCTTTTATAATTATAAATCTATATTCGCCTTAACTCTAAATCTCTTCTCAGATTTATAACTCTAATAGTGTGTATGTGTGCATGTATTGTTATACATATTCTTTTGGATTAGGATGGAAAAGGAGTCAAGTAAATGGATGAATTCGAATTTGTGAGATTTGGAAAGCTTAAAGGTGAGTGGAAAATTATATGATTTATTTAAACATTGAAATTTACATCGTTGAATTCTATTGAATTATTATGCCTATATAAGATCCATGAGTTGTAGGCTTACAGGAATATCATCTATATATTCAGTAAGATATATAATTGGAACAGGATTAGTATTTTCACCCTAATCTAGAAATTTGGAAATCGATCCCTAAATTTCTTAAAATGGAACGTTGATAGGATTGTAAGATTTATTCCAAATTTAGGATAATTGGGTGTAATTTTCTAAAATTAATTTAGGTTTCTCTAATTTGAATTGCAATCTAAATTTCTTGATTTAATTTATTAGAGGTGGAGTATAATTTAATTATATCTATTTCCACGTAATTTTCATAAATTATCCAATTCCACAAATGTATAAAAATTGTATCTTTTGAAATAATAAAGAATATACCAAAAATGCAAGTGATGTGTAAAGCACGGATGTTCTTTCCTATATTTTGCATCGTCTATTTCAATAAAAGAAAAGAGATAATTATTTATAATTTTAAATGAAGCAAAGACCCAATTTTTGGTTAATTTATGGTAAGTGTTAATGGCAATCCTTCTTTGGAAGGATAGCTCTTCTAAATTAAAATGTGGAAATGAATGTTCTTGTTTGGAAATTAATAATTAGAAATCAAAATACACACACACACACACACACAACAATCCGCACCTCCTGATACACCAATCCAAACCTTAATGTGACTTTTGGACTTGTGTCATGCCAAGAAATATGGGTTGTTGGGTTTTAAAAATATTATAGAGCATAATTATAGGGTAAGTTCTAAGACATTATATATTTTCAAATCACACATCGGAAGGAATCAAAATATAAGTACTGAAAAATAGACATTTTAGAAAATAGTCTCCAAAATACTTTATTTTCCGTATACACTTTTCCAATGTAATATATATGTTTTATAGACTATTAACACAGCAAGTAACTACATTATAAACGAAAAAGAATATGAGAACTCCAATGTGAAGCTCCTTTCTCCATGCACTATGCATAATCAATTCCTAACATGTCATCCTATGGTGGGGGATAATGGAAAAGAGGGAGTGGGTAAAACAAAAGTCTATTGAATGAATACAAGTTTAATTTGTGATGATCATATGCAGTTACTTCAACACTGCTCTAGATGATATATGGTGCGATACAAGTGTCCGTGAATTCTTAAGGTCTGCTACCTAAAGATTGTTGTCTAATATAGTCCTACATTATAATATGTGTAGGCTAATACAATAGATCGAGCTAAGGATCAAATTTCATGTCTAATGATTGGCCACCGCTCCTAGAGCCACTCAATGTGAGCAATTCCGCTTCGCTACTAAAACATGCAGACATTGCCATAACAATACTAAACATGGAACCAGTGCCCCCTTGGCTACTAATCATGAAAATATTGTCGCTAGGACATTATAGGCAAAATTTCCACTACTATCATTGCCACCAGGCTATTATGGGCTAAGCTCTCACTACTATCCTTGCCACTAGGCTACTAGGAACGATTCCTTCTTGCTACACCTAGAGAGGAAGAACTTGAATGATGACCCATCGGAAGGTCTCATTGTTTGTATTCGCTTCCACCACATGATCGTAGTGTTGGCCTATTGTTGCACACTTTGGGTTCTCCTCTATACTTGTATCACGTGTGCCAGGAATTTGTGAATACTAGGACCTCCCATTGTGCCAAACCCACTTTATTGAGCATACATGCTAGCTAGTTGTACATCCACCGTTGGAACCTCCTGTGAGTGTCATTAATGAAAATACATGCCTCGAAATGATTACTATCCTAAATTGGGTAAAGAATATTTACATAACACCGCCACTAACTAACATTCGCTTCTAGGGAACTAGCTTCGCTGCTAGTCCTAACATACATCCAGTTACCCTTGAATTGGCCAACAACGATTCACTTTTATGTATTCTTTATTACATATTTGGGCCTTAAGTCGAGGTTCAATTTGCCAATTTTCAATACGAACGATCAACCGCCTATACCCGATGGTCAACCGCTACAGTTGACCATTAGGGTTTCCAATTTGACCATTCATGAGCAATAATTAGGGCTCTACACATTTAAATTGTCGATTGTTTATACATGTCATTTGCATTGTTTAATTAACCCTAATTTACTGAGTGACCAATCTAATTGTCAAATTACAATTCCATTTAACGTTTGCAAAATTGATAATATGGTATGTAACTAGACAATTAATTTGATTAGCTAGTTACTGCAATTCCAATTCTAGGTTTTAGATTCAATTCTAGGGTTTATCAATTTAATCATGAGGGGGGTATGCTACCATCAAACCCGATTTAGCTATTATAGTAATTTCAATTTCCATCTAGGTTACAAGTTTCAATTTAGGGTTTCTAACATCATCCTAAATCACAGAGAATAGATCAATTTAAACCATAATTAATCATCTAATTAAATTTATTTCCACTCACCTTGAGCCTAAGCTCTTCCTACTTGTTTTGCCTAAGAATTGCCCCTTCGTATGCTAACTTCACTTGCTTCTCTAGATTCAATTGATTGTGTTCTTTTAGGTTGATTTTATTTTAATTTTAGAAGAAGATTTTGGGTTAGAGGAGAGGTCAGATTTAATAGAGTTTTGTTACGTTAAACTTTTCTATTGATTTTAGGGTTAGCTTAGGTTCAATTTATAGGGTTAGAAGTGAATCTAAGGCGTTAATTTTAGCTATAGAATATTTTTCTAACATTTTAAACAGTCATTAAAACTTAAGCATGAATCAACAATCAGAACGGTCGAAAACAACGCTCAACCATGCTCTATTAATTGTTGTTTTACACTACCCAAGGTTGACCATAAATGACCCATAGTCGACTGCTATAGATCGACCATGACAACCCTAGGGTTGATCTGGGTGTGTTATGTTATTGTATATTATTGTTTTCTCAAACCTTTCTGTACTTGTAACTTCTCCACACGAACTATGTTTTCAAAGTATTATACATGAAAATCATTTAGAAATCCGCTATGAACACAATGGTGCAAGATTCACAGCCCAATTTGGACATCTGTAAAAAAGATTCTTTTTAGCCCTTGTTTTCATTAAATTTACTTTCCTTATTAAATTTCTTTTTAAACGTCTATTAAATTCTCGTTAAATTTTACATAAATTTCTAGGGTGCTACATCCTCCACACTTAAAATGATTTCCTCCTCGAAATCTTAAAAAACAAAAAATGTAACTCAAACACATAACAACCAATAACTACAATCATCTGCTCATCCATCATCCATGAGAAGTCATTATCCTTCAAAACTTTCTAATACAATATGCATATATATATATATATATATATATGCATTGTGAAATGCACGTGAACCTATACCAATGCAAAAGTGTAGGTGGTCTACTGATCCATTCAGCTTTCTATTATGCAAATGCTCATGCCATGCATTTAAATGTATGCAACATCGTAAATAAGTATACTTACAATGCTACATGTATGCGCAGCCACTTCATTCATATGCAACATCTATATGCACGATAAACGACAATCAAATTCCATTGTATCATAAAAAACAAGCCAAATAATAATAAGGGATAATGTGAATGTATTTGTACTACTTAGAGTGTATACCGCCTAACCGTGTAAAAGAATACAACACAAATACAAAAAGAATACAACACAAATACATCCATTAGCATCCATCATCTATAGTATGTCATATTGACATGTTTACAACCATTCCTACCATTCAATGGTCTGTACCTAAGGTAGAACCTATTCCAAAAATAGTCTTTTCTAATTAAAATAGAAACGTGCTATAAAATAGTTCGGGATGGGTAGCTTAGACTTTCTCCTCAAGCACCCATGACTCTCAATTGGATCATCTCCTTACCACTCTCTAACCAATTTAATCATCTCATTACAAAGTCGACTGTCCCATGTCTAAATATACGGTAGGTGCATAACAAATATAGAACTTACCTAGCCTTGCTTACTTCCCCAATCAACTTTCACCACTAACCAAAAATTTCCAATTCAATTATATGTGAATCGGTCACCTTCAATAATCCTTGCTACTATCCCAAATGGTGTCATGCCATGCTAAATAACTTGAACGTAATTATGCGCTCGCTAACTTTGCTCCATAAAATCTCTAATGCACAATATACCATCTTAACTCTTCCAAATGGTATGCCCTAATCACCCTAACTCCTAGAGATCAAGTGGGATAACTCAATTGTGGATAGTGTTTCTTCCTACTATGCTCTTTGCTATATTTTGGTTTTCCTCATAGGTATCCAAAATGGTGATTTTCCAAATATCAAAAATAACATAACTTATATTCCTATTCGGGCCAACTTAAGTCATTTCTCTTTACTTTTGGAATGTTTTCCAATCTTCCAAAAATCATGGTACCGCTGTATCATGTTTATGGTTTACATGGATTTGTTCCAAGTTCTACAGGTTAAACTTTGGTCTATCTTCCTGTTACCCAACGGCTTGACCGGGCAACCAAAGACTTGATGAAGAGACTTCGTTCGACATCTGTTCCCGTTCGGCACAACCAAGTCGTTCGGCATCTATGGTCGTTCGGCATTGAGGGCTATTTAGTATTGTATATCATTTGGCATTGAGGGCCGTTTGGCACATCATGGTCGTTCGGCATTCCACACTGCTCGGCATCTAGACCACATTCGGATTGAGGGTCGTTTTGCATGTCAGAGTCGTTCGGCATTCCACACTGCTCGGCATCCAGACCACGTTCGACATTGAGGGCCGTTCGGCATGTCAGAGTTGTTCGGCATTCCACACTGCTCGGCATCCAGACCACGTTCGGCATTGAGGGCCGTTCAGCATGTCAGAGTCGTTCGGCATTCCACACTGCTCGGCATCTAGACCTTGTCTGGCATTGAGGGCCGTTCGACATGTTAGAGTCGTTCAGCATCCAATCTCGACCGACATGAAGCTTGTTCGGCATTCCAACCTCTTTCGGTATCTCCCATCGACCGACATTGGTTCTCGTTCGGCTTGCACTCTTCACTCAACACATCGTCTCGTTCGGCATTAAGGAAGCACTCGGCATTTGCCGATCGGCATTTATGGTTCGACACACGGAGTTCACTCATTTTGGGCCGAAATTTCTAAATACTAGACCTACCAGAGAAGTCCAACCCATCTTCGTCTATAAATAGAGAGGCAGGGGCACAGTGAAAGGGACCTTTTTTCGAGAATACCGGGGAGACTCTACCGCATTCAAGACTCATTCAAGACTTACCTTTTTTGCTTAACAACTGTAATCAAATGGTTGGTGTATGGATTGTATCTATAATCAATTATTGAGAAACACAATAAAGATTAATCTTAAAGTGGACGCGGACAATTACGCCGAACCACTATAAATCTGGTGTTCTTATTTTCTGCACTTAGTTTAGCATTCTGTTCACCGTTTACATTTACTTTCTTCATTAATCTCTCTACATAATCTTTCTTAAGGGTGTTAGTGACCAATTCTGGAGCTAACATTTTGGTGCTTTCACTGAGAACCGAATTCTCAGGTCGATAGGATCTACTTTGCAGCTACTGGATTGAAAATTCCCCCGAAGGAGATCTGATTTATTCATTGGAGGCCGTTGAATCTATTTAGAGTTCCAACCGAAAACTCTACTATGGGAAGACCACGCACCCGATCAGCCTCTCACAATGCGGACGTCCATGAGACTGCTAGTGTGCAACAAGTTGGATCTAGCAACCAACAAGCAATTCAAGGCACAGGGCCCTCCATCCAAAATCAAACGGAAGCCGTTTCCCAAACAGAGTTCAACGACTCGATAAAATAACTCAGGGAAAGTAGAAGGCAACTTGCGAAGCAGATTTAAGCCAACACTAATATCATGACTCAGTTGCCCAACAGCTGCATCATAATGCTGGAGGTGGCCCTGCTCCTTACTCTTCATCTGACAGCTCGACCTCAGCTGATGAACCTCCTAGGCTTAGACGTCGTAAGATAGAAACTACACAGGTAGGTGCCACCGATCGATCCGCTAGGGATCAGGCACGTGAGGAGACCGGACGCCCGGCTCACAAGACCCAAATCAAGATCAAGCGGGCCTTCCGGACGCACATTTAGCTGACCACCAACAGGCAGGACATCAACCCGCACGGTCCCATGGAACGGAACCCAATCTCACATCCTTCATACAAATTCCAGACATAATAGCCATGGTCAGGCAGTTAATGAGAGAGAACCAAGGCTTGACCAATGAATATTGGGGAGTGTCCAGGAGTCATACTCCCTTCACAGATACTTCTATACAGGCTGAGTATCCCAGGAAATTCAGCATGCCGAGTATCCCAGCCTACGAAGGGAAGACTAATTCTAGGCAACACGTGATGAGGTACGAATGGATGATGGATTCTACAAGGGCGAATGATGTGACTAAGTGTAGGTGCTTCCCAATCACTTTGTCCGGAATTGCCACTATGTGGTTTACTCGACTTCCTCCGAAATCTATATCTAACTTCGATGAGTTGGCAATGAAATTCGTTGAAAAATTCAAGATACATGCTACTCGCCCAAAGGACGTGATGTCCTTATCAAGCGTGATCCAAGCTTCGGGAGAGCCTTTGAAAGCATACTTATAGAGGTTCCATGTTGCCGCATTGAAGATATCAACCCTAACGACCACGCAATCTCGATGGCGGTAATGCGAGGTGTAGATCCAGACTCGGTATTTGGAGATTGGCTGGCAGGAAAGCACCCAACTACGTTGGAACGATTCTATTCCAAAGCTCACCAGTTCGTACAGAGGGAGGAAGCTTGATGGACGAGAGGAGGTAAGGCACCAGGGCCTGTTCAGGACACTGTGAAAAGTAACATCGCCGTGAAGTAATCCGGCGACAATTCGGGAAAAGTTCAAGTCAACGTCCAGAACAAGCCTGGGCAATCTAAAGGATTCGGAGGTGGAAATCTTAGAAAGATAAAAGTGATAGGGAAATGGAAGTTGAGAATTCCGACCTACAACGAAAACACCCCCTGAATACGTCTCTTGAAAACATTTGCCTATCTACCTGTAACACCTTCCAATACAGAAAGCCACGCCCAAAGGAGCCTACTGAGGAAAAAAATGGACAAGGAAGTACTATCGCTTCCATGAGACCCACAAGCACAATACTGAGGAGTGTAGAAACCTCCATGACGCCATAGAAAGGCTGATCAGGCAGAAAAAGCTGCAGGAGTTTGTTAAGAACCCACCAGAGGGTAGGCAAGGAATGTCAGACCCCGGACGTGGGCCGGCTCCACGCCACCCAAAGGAACCTGTCCGAACCGTAGGTAGGTTGATCATAAACACTATAGTCGGATGACCTCATCCTCCAGACAAGAATTGGCAGGAGATGGAACAATATGCTACCTCCTTGAGGCGCACGAATTATGAATGTTGTTCGAATGTGGAAGATGGAACCCCCGCAAAACAACAACGCATGATGACAGATGATATAGTGTTTGGGAGTCGAGATGCAGATAAGATGGAGGCTCCTACTATCGACCCGATGGTTATATCTGCAACGATCGAAACAGCTAATGTAAAAAGAATTTTGATTGATTGTGGAAGCTCTGTCAACATCATCTTCCAGAAGGCTTATGACCAAATGAAGATGGAAACAAAAGATTTAAAACCATGCGAAGCCCGTATCCACGGCTTTAATGGTGTTGCAACCGACGCGATGGGTATATTGAGTTACCAGTTGAACTGGGGAAAGGCGAGCGTAGGAGAGTGCGAGTCCTACAGTTCACAGTAATGGATGTTGACTCTCCATATAATGTATTTTTGGTTCATCCAGCCCTGTCAGAGTTTAGGGCCGCTTTGGCCCTATGGTATTTGACATTAAAATTTCCAACATACAAAGGAGTCGGCGTAGTGCATGGCAATCAGGCGAACAGTCATGCATGTTGTGTGGCAGATCTGAGAGAAGCTCAGCGGAGAGAAAAGGGAAAGGTTGCGGACAGCTCCGTCCGCATCCTAAATACTGATGATTGACAAGTAGTGCCCGAGCCCTGGCTCGGGTGACATTCTCGGATCTTTAGAGACATAGATCCGAGAGATGATGATGGGAAACCCAGGGAAACGAATGCAGCACCGGCTGAGCTGACGATCGACATTCCAGTCAGCCGGGATAACCCATCATGAGTTCTTAAGATTGGATCACAACTCGACCCTTCAGTGGCCGAAGACCTTACTGATTTCCTCCGAACGAATCTGGATGTTTTCACTTGGACACATTCTGATATATGCAGGATTTCTCCCACTGTTGCTAGTCATATATTGAACGTAGACCCAAAATACATTCCTGTGAAATAGAAAAGGAGAGGCATGGACCCGGAGAGGTCCGCTGCTCTTAAAGAGGAGGTGGGCAAACTCAAAACCAATGGGTTCATCTGCGACACCCTCTACCACGAATGGATATCTACCCTGTACTGGTAAGAAAAGCGAATGGGAAGTGGAGAACTTGTGATGGTTACTCCGATCTGTATAAAGCACGCCCGAAGGATAGTTTCCTTTTACTAAGAATCGACCAGCTCGTCGACTCTACCGCCGGACACGAATTATTGTCATTTATGGATGCGTATTCGGGATACAACCAAATCCCGATGCACATTCCAGACCAAGAACACGTCATTTTTGTCACAGATGTGGGGCTATATTGCTATGTAGTAATGCCTTTTGGATTGAAAAACGCGGGAGCAACTTATCAGCGTCTGGTGAATCGAATGCTAAAGACCAGATTGGGAGAACGATGGAAGTCTATATGGATGACATGCTCGTGAAGCACCACAGTCAAACGACCACATCCGAGACTTAGTAGAGATGTTTGATATCCTCAGGCATTAGGGGATGAAGATCAACCTTTTAAAGTGTTCTTTTGGCATTGCATCAGGGAAGTTCTTGGGTTTCATTGTGAACGCACGTGGAATTGAAGCTAATTTGGAAAAGGTTCAGGCTACAAGTGCCTAGAACTGCAAAGCAAGTAAAAAGATTGAAGGAAAGGTGGCCACGCTGAGTCGATTCATATCCAGAGCCATGGATAAGTGCATTCCTTTCTTTGATATGATAAAGAAAGGAAAGAGGAATTTCGAGTGGACGTTTAACTGCAAGGAAGCATTCCCGAGCTCTGGTTAGACACCTAGAAAGTCCCCCGGTGCTATCAAAACCAATTGACCATGAAACACTATATGTATACCTGGCAGTATCCAGCCATGCTATCAGTACGGCTCTGGTTCGCGAGGAAGACCGAGTCCAAAAGCCAGTATATTATGTCAGTAAACGTTTGACGGGTGCAGAAAGAAATTATCCCAGGATTGAGAAATTAGCTTATTGCTTGGTGATTGCATCACGCAAGCTTCGCCCATACTTCCAGGCACACTTGGTCAGTGTTTACACCGATCAACCCTTGCGACAGGTACTCCAACGACAGGAAACTTCCGGAAGGATGTTAAAATGGAATATCGAGTTGAGTTAGTTCGACATTACCTACCTGCCGCGAAGGGCCATACAGGGGTAAGTGCTAGCAGATTTCATTGCTGAATTTACCATGACAGATGAATCAAACGGCCGCAGTGTCATACCTCCCATTCGATGGAAGATGTACATCGATGGGGAATCTAACGACCGTTGTTCGAGGGTTGGCATAGTTCTTGTAACTCCTGAGAACTGATCAGTTTTCTATGATTTGAAGCTCGAATTCATAGCAATGAATAACAAAGCCCAGTGTGAAGCATTAATTGCCAGCTTAAGACTTATCAAAGAGCTGGAAGTAAGATCGGTTGAAATCTTTTGCGACTCGCAACTGGTGGTGAACCAAGTGCGGGAAGACTATCAAGCAAAGGGGTAGAGACTTGCCCCGTATTTGGTCCGAGTTCAAGAGCTTCTAGCAAATCTCGAGTATTATGATATTTCACATGTCATGCGTGAGCAAAATAGAGCAGCCGATTCATTGGCAAAATTTGGAAACATAGGCGATGCACAGCGGATGGGATTGTTTCCAGTTAAAACCTTGCTTGTTCCGAGCATAAATATAAGGGAGGTAGATTTCATGTTAAAAACAGAAATCAAGAAGGAATCATGGATGACCCCATTCAAGCAGTACTTGTTACATGGGGTCATGCCCGAAAGAAGGAACTAAAGGTGACAAGTCATTTGTAAGGCTTCGCGTTATGTAATGCAAGATGGGGTAATGCATCGGAGGGGATTCTCGATCCCTTCCTCCGGTGCATTGCCCATGATGAGATAAAACGAGTCATGAAGGAAGTCCATGAAGGTGAATGTGGCGACCATACCAGAGGGCAGACGTTAGCGAAGAAAATCTTCCTCTATGGATACTATTGGCCGACTGTAAATCGAGATGCCGCAGACTATGTGAGAAGATGTGACAAATGTCAGAAATATGCGAAAATCCCGAGAGCTCAGCCGACGGATCTCACACAAATGGTTAGTTACTGATCATTTGCAATGTGGGGGATCGATATAGTCAGTTCCTTACCCCTATCCAAAGGTGGTGCAAAATACGCAATAGTTGCGGTTGATTATTTTACTAAATGGGCAGAAGCATAGCCTTTGGCCACTATCACCACCAAAAAGATCATTAATTTCGTTGTATGAAATATTATATGCCGTTTTGGCCTTTCATGGACCATCATTACAGACAACGGAACTCAGTTTGAAAGCAAAGAGTTCAAGGAATTTTGCAAAAAATATGGTATTGAGAAAAAGTTTGCAGCAGTTGCTCACCCGAAAGCCAATGGATAAGTGGAAGCCGTTAACAAAATAATCAAATCCATATTGAAAAAACATTTGGAAAAGGCTAGAGGCAAGTGGGTGTATGAGCTTCCAACAGTGCTTTGGGCTTACAGAACCACCCACGACTGGCCACACTCCATTCGCATTGGCATACGACATGGAAGCTGTCATACCCGTAGAACTTGAGGTTCCATCAAATCGGGTAACTTATTATAACCATAAGTCAAATCAAGATCTTTTGCTGGAATCATTAGACTTCATTGATGAAAAGCGTGAAGAAGCTAATTTAAGAGCAACCGCATACAGGCACCGAGTCGCTCGATATTATAATGAAAAAGTCCGGTCGAGAATCTTTGGTGTAGGTGATCTCGTTTTGAAACGAGTTTTCCCAGTTCCATCACATATGAGCCCCACATAGGAAGGTCCATACGTCATTGAATGGAAGCTTGGAGAAGGAACTTTCAAGCTAGCGACCGTTGATGGTACGACATTACCCCGAGCATGGAATAGCGAGCATTTGCGGCATTATTACACTTAGTCATTTCTTTCATATTTTAATTGCATTCATTTCCAGCAAGTTTTTATTCCTAGTTACGGCATATAATATGACAATTTAGCTTGTTTGCATTAATAAAGGTTTGAAGCCATTTTGTCCATGAAATGTCGATGTTTCTGTGTATGATAGCGCTAATAACTAAGAGATACATTATTCTGTCTGACGTACAAACGCGCACGAGAACTCAAAATCTCCAAGTCCCCGGAGTGCAGACTGGAGTACCCTGGGTCCCAAGAGTGCGGACCATAATATAAACGACTCAAAAATCTCAATGTCCCCGAAGTGCGGACTAGAGTACTCTAAGTCCCCGGTGTGCGGACCAGAGTATAAACGACTCAAAATCTCCAAATCCCCGGAGTGCGGACCAGAGTATAAACGACTCAAAATCTCCAAATCCCCGGAGTGCGGACTGGAGTACCCTGAGTCCCCGAAGTGCGGACCGGAGTATAAACGACTCAAAAATCTCTAAGTCCCCGGAATGCGGACTGGAGTACTCTGAGTCCTCGGAGTGCGGACCGGAGTATAAACGACTCAAAATTTCCAAATCCCTGGAGTGCGGACTGGAGTATTCTGAGTCCCCGGAGTGCGGACCAGAGTATAAATGGCTCAAAATCTCCAAGTCCCCGGAGTGCGGACTGGAGAACTCTGAGTCCTCGGAGTGTGGACCAGAGTATAAATGACTCAAAATCTCCAAGTCCCCGGAGTACAGACTGGAGTACTCTGAGTCCCCGGAGTGCAGACCAGAGTATAAACGACTCAAAATCTCCAAGTCCCTGGAGTGCGGACTGGAGAACTCTGAGTCCCCAGAGTGCGGACCGGAGTATAAACGACTTAAATCTCAAGTCCCCGAAGTGCGGACTGGAGTACTCTAAGTCCCTGGAGTGCGGACCAGAGTATAAACGATTCAAAATCTTCAAGTTCCTGGAGTGCGGACTGGAGTACTCTGAGTCCTGGAGTGCGGACCAGAGTATAAACGACTCAAGATCTCCAAGTACCCGGAGTGCGGACTGGAGTACTCTGAGTCCCTGGAGTGCGGACCAGAGTATAAACGACTCAAGATCTCCAAGTCCCCGGAGTGCGGACTGGAATACTCTGAGTCCCCGGAGTGCGAACCAAAGTATAAACGACTTAAAATCTCCAAGTCTCCAGAGTGCGGACTAGAGTACTCTGAGTTCTCAGAGTGCGGACTAGAGTACGAACAATTCAAATTCTCCAAGTCCCCGGAGTACGGACTGGAGTACTCTGAGTCCCCGGAGTACGGACCAGAGTATAAACGACCCAAAATCTCCAAGTCCCCGGAGTGCGGACCAGAGTATAAACAATTTAAATGTCCAAGTCCCTGAGGGCGCACTGGAAACAAATGACTTGAAGTCATCGAACCCTTGGCGTGCGGACTGGAAAATATTCTAAGTACCCGGAGCGTGGAATAAAGAATGTGTAATGCCAAAAGGTTATCAACTTATTTGAAGATGAATCGAGAAGTTCATGAAACTCGCAATAGCTTGGGTTTTGACCACGGTTATACAGAAAACCAAACAACATAAGTCTTCCGAAAGGCAAAAGAATTAAGTTTTATTCATCAAAAATAAGTTTCTACTACAACTCCTCTAAAATTCGAAGTGAAAAGTTTATTTACATGGGCTATGAAAATAAATAAAAGTAATTACATAATCTAAACTAATTCTCACTGAACGAGAGCGACGACTACTCCTTCGACTTCTTCGACTTTTTTCTAGACGACCCCTCTCTCGTGCATTTGCCCTTGATAATTTTCTTTGATGAGGAGGTGATAACTGAAGAAGTACGGGAGACTTCCATGGGCTTGTACCCACCAGGAAGGATGACCTTCAACGGCTTATTCAAAGGATCGTCCAGGTCCACAGCTTGAGGCTTGACTTTGATCTCGACCGTCATTTTCTTCTCCTTCTCAAGCTGCTCCTTCATGCTTAGTTTAGATGTGCGTTTAGAGGCGTTTGTAATTTCGATTTCATAACTCCCATCTATGGGGAAGGAAGTCTCGGACTTATCCTCATCAAGCGCTCCGATCACCTAAGCATCTGGACTGGGAGCCTCTCCTGTGTGAGTGGGCTCACTTGTCTTTTCCTTTGCCTCCTTGGCAACATAGCTCCTCGGAGTGGGCTCGAGATCAGAACGGCCTGCACAAAATCATGAAAAATAAGCATTAGAATACGATGGCTCCTGGTAAAAAACGACGACTTTTGGAATGTTAAAGTGAAGGATTATCTACCAGGTTTCGGCTGGTTCTTAGCCGCCCGAGGGGTCTCACCCTCTGGAATGGGAGATAGAATGTGAACGCCAAGGCTGGGGTCCTTCGGGTCATTACTGATGTGCTGCTCAAAGGGGTCAAGTATTGATCGATCGGCCGGCTGAGTGGGGGCATGAACTTGAGACTCAATCCTGGATGGACCAGCAATAACCTCTTTCCCTTCAGTTGAGGGGGAGCCTTTGCAGTAAAGATCTTTTGCCGTAGATAGGTCTGAAGGCTCATTTCCCTTAAGAAATTCTTTTATCAAAGCTCCAACCTCCTGGGTACCAAGTTCTACCTTCTTGATTTCTGTAAAGTCTCTTACGCCTCATCTAAAGATTCGAGGTAGCCCTCACCCAGAAAAGTTAAGTCTCGGTGCATGAGGACATGGGCATTGAATTCTACAATTAGCGGGTCAAACATGCTTTTGACCTCCTCCCTTCCTGCTTCTTTAGCCGCCTCAAGGCGGGAGTCGACCTCTATAGACGCTATCTTCTTGCCCTCTTCACAGGCTTCATTCTTTAGCATCTCAACCTTAGAAAGTTCATCCTCAAGCTTCGCCTTCAAAAGTCGTATGGCAACGATCTCGTCACAATATCGTTGCGACTCTTCTTTGGCAGCGATCTTCTCCTCCTTCTCTTTGTAGAGTTGCTCCTCCAGCACTTAACTCGGAGGGCAAAGGCATCCCTCTCATTCTGTACTGAGTCTTTCTCCAAAGCTAGGGCCCCACAGCATTGGACCGCCTCGTCGATTTCTTTTTTATGGGTTGATTCCAGACGAGTTACGACTTCGGCAGTATCTTTGGCGCTCTGCTGGACGGCTTCAAGTTGAGATTTGTAAGACGCAAACTACTCGTCCTGAGCTTTAATAATGTATTTTTTATGGAAGGCCTCAAGCTTCAGGCGATCAATCTCATGTTGGCGCTCTATGGAGACTTCTGATACCTTCTCAGCAAGATGAACGAATGCATCATGTTGAACATGGACGTCGTTATTGCAGGCGATAACGCTCTTTTTGACATGCCCCGGAATATGATGGATCGCCTGGAGGAATTTCATGCCATCAAAGAAGATTTTTGGGAATTTAGCCTTGAGCTCAGTCAGTCTCTCCGATGTTGTTGGATCTATTACGGGAGCAGGTAGAGATGGCTTTGAAAGTTCAGTTCTCTTGTAAGGATCCCGGGATTATCGTGTGGTAGAAGAATCAGAGTGTTGATCACGAGGGACATCGGATTGCCACCCCATACGGTCGTGCCTATCTCTGCTTTGCTCTAAGTGAGAATGGGGATTATGATGGTATTTGGACCGGTAATAAGATTTCTTCTGAGATGATGAATCTTGAGAATGATAATCCCTATCGCCATCGTCATCCCTATCTCTGCGTCTTCCGGAACCCGAGTCCCATCCCGACTGATGGAGAATCGATGAACCGCGAAGGCGGTCAAGTCCATGCATGCGACCCATGTCACCTACATAAAATTTAAATAACGATGAGTTAGCAGACAATTGGGTGACAATGGAAATTGAAGTGCAAGGTGGAGTGCATGTGTTTGTGTGTGTCCTAGTGTTTCCCCCCGACGGACCAGTTTCTTTACTAATAGGAGTTTTTTCCCTGGTTTTGGGCTTGAATGCTTGTATCGCCTCTCGCGGGCGAATGAAGCTTAAGGGCCTCTGGATCATCGAAGTCGTAGTTGAGTAGATCATCGGTATGGACAGGTTCGACAAGCCTTTTAGTGAATTTTCTAAATGCTGTGAGGGAACAAGAGTAACTTTAGAAGTTCCACCGACTGTTTTCCCCCTCAGCCTGTATGTTAGTTTCTTCTTCTCCTTCGAAGGGAAACGCGACATCTCGATGTCGTGAACTTCGATTATTGGATCCCGAATAGGAATAACGTTCTCATCTTGTTCCTCAGGCATTTCAGTTTCCTTAATTTCCCTTTCTTCTAGTGTGTCAGTGGTGTTACATGCTGAAGACTCAGCTTGCTTTTTTCCTTTGCCAGAAGCAGGCCTGGGTATTGTAACGCCCTGAGGGAGGCTTATCCGGCAACCTTCTGCCAACAGCCCGAACTTTGTAAGTGTCTCATTTGAAATGAGAGTTCTAATGCCCCGATCTTCGGTAGGAATGGCTCGAATAGCATCGATGGCTTCAGAATATCCAGGGCCCTCGGAACGCAGATTGATACCAGAAAAGATGGAAGAGAGTTAGAAAGGGTACATCTTCGACCAAACATGATTATCGACCTAAGGAAAAAGACTTACATCCTTCCACCCATCTCCCTGCAAAACCGGGAGGACAACGCACATAAAACCATTCCTGTTTGTACAAGGGAAACTTGCTCCATGCCCCAGTTAAGATTTGACATTTTGTTGTACGGCTAGAGAAACACGAAAGACGGGCTATCCTTTCGTCTCTTGATGCAATATATGTATCGAAAATCGCCCGGAGTTGGAAGCTTAGAGAGGGCACTCATGAAGAGGATACAAGTGTCGTAGATGAATGCGTAGCTGTTCGGATGCAGTTGCGACGGAGCAATGTCGATGTACTGCAACACATCTCGAAGAAATGAGCTGAACGGTGACATGTTTCCAGCTCAGCACATGAATTTGTTGCAAGCTGTGTATCTGACTGTGGGCAAGTGTGGACGATCATGCCCCGATGGAGCTAATACATTGTCAAAAGGGATTCCGTGGACAGAGCATATCCGACGGAGCGTGCTTTCGTTAATTTTTGAAGCCTAAGAATCGATTGGGTCATCTAGAAAAATCGCTGCCTCCAAAGCGTCGAGAGCCAAGTCGACAAATGTAGTCACAGGGTTTGGAAAGTCTTGAGTAGGGATAGTTGACGGATGTAAAGTATTTACGACTTCTTTTCGAGAGGATGGCCCGGGTCTATCTGAAACCGTAGCAGAGCTAGATTTCCTAGGCATCTTTAATGAAGATTGAATCTAACAGAGTACCTGTTTAAACTATACTTGAAAAATAATTGATGTTAAACTTAATAGCATAAATATTCCCCCGTGTGGTGTGTAAACTAGTGCGATCATTCAAATATAAGTGCTGAGAAATTAAAAGTCACGGAGTTGACGATATAAAGTTGAGCATTGAACTGTCGTCTTCGAAGACCGTCATCGCTGACTGTCTCCGAAAGCCTGTCTTATGATGTTTTCTATTTGGACTCGGACATTGGCACTATATGTTGAAGACTACTATTTTTTTATTGATTTAAATTCAGACTTATGATTTTTGAAACTGGGGAGTTATCAGTCCGGATTAGTTCGATATGCTGTTTTGCTCACGTCCTTGTCCTTGTTTTTGTCATATGAGTAAGCATGGGAAATAAGTGAATTCGACAAGGGTTGTGTTCAAGTTGGAATGATTTCGACTGTTGTTATCCATTCCTCAAAGGTCAAGGCCGAGCGACACTTGAAACACATGGCCAAAAACCCGCTCAGCCTAAATGTCGCACGTCATAAGTGCCGTTCGGCCTAAATACCGCTCAGCATAAGTGTCGTTCGGCCTAACAGTCGCTCGGTCTAAATGTCGTTCGGCCTAAATGTTGCTCGGCCTCAACCGAGTTCGGCCTAAATACCATCCGGCCCAAGTCCATTGCTCGGCATTCTACTCTCAACAATGAAACCTTCCACTTATCCACTCCACTGTTCGGCATACGACGAATCGTGCCGAACCAAAGTTACATCGAGCTACAACGCTCGGTACTCGTCCTTAATAACAATTTTATTATTTTCCTCCATCCCTACCGAATGACATGGTCGAGTCTTTCGGCAGGTCATACCGATTCGATCGACACTCTAACCAATTCCTACTCCTCCTATGTTTTCCCTCTAATCCCGTTCGGTATGTGGGAATCATGCCAAACCACAGCAGTGCATCTTCCACCAACTCGCTCCTTCGTATGCCTCTGACCTCTCCTTTTTTCCCACACTGCCTAGTCTTAAAACATATCCTAATCACGATCTGATTCCCTCATCCGCGTGATACCTATTGGCTACGGTTCTACAGAGATTCATGAACTTGAATCTCGTGCTAAGTTTATTAGTCAAGGGGTAGCATTCAAAGAGAGAAGTCATTACCTAGTAAATGGCCCGATAACTTGGGGGGATTCTGAAGTAAGGAGAGAGCTGGGCTGCACGAGTGCAGCCCAGGCGGCCCGGGGGTGCGGCCCAGGGCGGTGCAGCCCAGGGCTGCATTTGTGCGGCCCATGCGGGCTTCCCTGGTGCAGCCCGGGCGGGCTGCACAGTGCAGCCCAGGGCTGCACTGGTACAGCCCAGGTCTGCACTGGTGCAGGCAGGCTGCACCATTACAGCCCAAATCGGGACTGCACTGAAGGAAAAAAATATATTAAAATTAATTTAAATGGTTGAATTAAATTTATTTTGAAAGAAAAATATTATATTATCGATCAATATGTGTTTGGAAAAAATAAAAGTAATAATAACAATATGTAATATGGTGTGTATGTTATTATGTATTTTGGAAGTGATATGTACTATAGACTATGTATCGTGGACATTATTATTATGATATGTATTATGCATTATGCTGTTGTTGTGCTGAATTGTACATTCTATTATATTCTATACTCTGTAACCTGGAAATTTTTTATCTTGTACCATTGCTTTGAACCAATACTGCGCATGAATGGTAAGTAGAAAAAAAATCAAAAAATTTCTCGTGCCAATGTTAGTTCAAGGGAATGAGTACAACATTTAGCCCTATCGAGTCCCATTCTCCATGCTTTCCAACAGTAATACTTAGTATTGCTCTTGGTTGGCATGGGTATAGGGGCCGGGCGTTACATTTTTGCTTCCGTGCTTTTCGACAGTAATACTTAGTATTGCTCTTGGTTGGCATGGGTATAGGGGCCGGGCGTTACATTTTTGCTTCCGTGCTTTTCGACAGTAATACTTAGTATTGCTCTTGGTTGGCATGGGTATAGGGGCCGGGGGTTACATTTTTGGTATCAGAGCCCAGGTTAACAATAGTATAGAACATATTTAGAGTATAAGTTAGCACAAAGCAGTAGAAGTATTGTACATGTCTATATACCATAAGTATCACTTCCATAATATAATAATAGTCATACATGCCTAAACCAAAACCCCAAATCTTTGATCTTTTTAGTATGAGAATTATTTTAATTCCAGCATAACAACATTTCTCACTATGCAGAGTAGTGAGAAAGATGGCTGGAAGAACTCCCCGTTTGACCATGGAGCAGTTGTTAGAGTTGATGCGGAACATGCCACAGGCTGCACCCACTCCTAATGCTGCTCGTAGGGTTGATTCGCTCGTATGCGTAAGGATTTTGTGAGCCTTGGAGGGAAGCCCTTTCATGGAAATGAAGGTGTGGTTGGAGTTCAGGCTTGGTTGAAAACTTATGAACGAGTCTTTGGACACATGGGTGTGACGGACCGTCAGAAGGTCCAGATTGCTTCCATCTTCCTCCAAGATGGTGCATCTGACTGGTTCGATGTGGTTAGTGCTGAGATAGGCGAGGAGGAGCTTACATGGGAGAGATTTAGGGAACGATTCGAGTTAAGGTTCATTCCTGAGGCGGAGAAGGCCATCCTTGCTCGTAGATTTATTGAGCTGAAGCAGAGAGATATGACAGTTCAGGAGTATGTCAATATCTTCAACTCCCTCTCTAAGTATGGCCCCGATTTGGTCAACACTCCCTTCAAAATGAACCAGAAATTTGTGGATAGTCTACATAGGAAGCTGAAGGAACAACTTTTGACTTAGCTTCACTCCACTTTTGATGAGATAGTTGATTTGGCCATGAGGTATGAAGACTTGTATAGGGAAAGAGATGATGATGCACCACCGAACCGACAGAGCTTTGTGCCTAAGAGGAAAGCTCCATTCTTCCCTAAGAAGAAGCAGAATCCTCAGAAGAAGCAAAAGAAAGGTCAAGCTTCAGGCTCCCAGAAGCAAGATAAAAGTGGAGTGAAGTGCTATAAGTGTGGAGTAATTGGGGCATTTGGCTAATAATTGCCCCTAGAGACAGTGCTATGAGTGTCACCAGACTGGTCATTTGAAGAACAACTGTCCACAACTTATGAAGAAGAAGCAAGCAGCTAAGCTGAATGTGATGGAAGGAGATCCAGGCCCGAGTCAGAGGAAGGGAAAGCAAGTGGCGGTCATGGAAGGTATGATTCCTTTTAGAGATACTTTTATTCGTATATTCTTTGACACCGGTGCCTCCCATTCTTTCATATCTAAGGAGTTAGTTGATAGATATGATTTGGAAGTTGTTTACCTCGTGACATCTCTAAGGGTTGCGAATCCCATTGGTGGGTCCGCAACACTTGGAATGTTGTGTAAAGGCTTTGAGCTTTCCTTTGCGGACTCTCTTTTCTCTGTGATTTGCATGTATTTGAGTGCCTTGGCTTTGATATTATCTTGGGGATGGACTGGTTGGATCGTTATGGTGCACAACTTTCTAGCTCAGACAGAGTTGTTACTTTGAAGCATCCGTCCTATAAAGGGCTTGTTAATATGACTCTGGATATACCGAGCTCCGATACCAAAAATGTAACGCCCGGCCCCTATACCCATACCAATCAAGAGCAATACTAAGTATTACTGTCGGAAAGCACGGAGAATGGGACTTGATAGGGCTTAATGTTGTACTCATTCCCTTGAACTAACACTGGCACGAGAAATTTTTCGATTTTTTTTCTTCTACTTACCATTCATGCACAGTATTGGTTCAAAGCAATGGTACAAGATAAAAAAAATTCAGGTTACATAGTATAGATCATAATAGAATATACAATTCAGCACAACAACAGCATAATGCATAATACATATCATAATAATAATGTCCACGATACATAGTCCATAGTACATATCACTTCCAAAATACATAATAACATACATACCATATTACATATATTAACTACTCCTAAGTCCAAGTTGTAAAGTCCAAAACCCCCAAAATGTGGAAAATAATATGAGTGCTGCTACAATCCACGCTACCTAACCTGCAACCATAATCCTCAGACTGACCCGAGGATTATAAAACAAATCACATGGGTCAGACAATTTCTAGTGTGAGTGAAGTAAGGTCTATGAACATTTATTGTCTCAATCAACAAAAGGAAAAGAAAGCATCGCATGTATAAACCAACATGAGGCATACATGTGTGTGAGAACCAACATGCAAATTAGGTTTCATAAACAATTCCTTTAATCAAACAATGGTTTTAGGCCAAACCTATCGTATGTAATCCAATAAGATACCAACCCAATTATCATTTGTAACACAAAGAATAAGTTCATACACACATTCTCCAAAGATACTGGGTTTTTCAAAATCAACTTAAATACTTCCCTAAAATCATAAAGTAAAGAAAATTGCATTATGCGAATTATGGGATAAATGTAACATGACTCATAAAATATACCAAATAAACAGACGCTAGTATTGTAAAATCACAGTGGTAGAGCTCGAGCGCGTGCGGAGACATCAACACCGTAACCTACTCATAACACCACAATACACCTGGCGATCAACCCAGGATAACCAAGACGGTCTAAGGCAAAGGTCGTATGCTACCCGTTCACGGATCTACACGTGGGAACCCACGCCTCCATCCATCATAGTCCATGACCCGCCGATCGGAGATCCCAATCAAAAATAAAATTAGCCCTATGTAGCAGACCGTTGACCTTTGGTGGTAATAGGGCATGTGATATACCACCGATTCAGGTAGCGATCATGAATCAGGTCGGCCAAGGTGGAGTTTTGACCCATTGGTACAACAGAGTCCAATCTATCTCGACCCAAAAATCAAAGTGTTTGTAATTTTAAAACACTTCTAAAAAAACATTGGCAACAACATCTTCCAATAAAACCTTTGATAAACCCAGTATAATATTCAAAAGCAAATAAAATTTAGCAGACAATTATGCATATAAAAGAAAATAATTACATCTCTGTTTCGCATTAACACACAAGTACCCCATAATACTTATGTATCAAGGCGAAACACAGAAACCTCATTTATTGGATTAAAATTATTAAAAATTCGTTAAGTTAGAAAAAAATTTGATAACAATTAATTTAATTAAAAAGGCAAGCTTTAGTATTCAAAAACGTAATCAAAATCCTAAATAAAATATTCTATTTACATATTGTTATTATTACTTTTATTTTTTCCAAACACATATTGATCGATAATATAATATTTTTCTTCCAAAATAAATTTAATTCAACCATTTAAATTAATTATAACAATAATTTTTTTTAATATGTTTTTTTTTCCTTCGGTGCAGCCCTGATTTGAGCTGTAATGGTGCAGGGTGCCTACACCAGTGCAGACCTAGGCTGCACCAGTGCAGACCTGGGCTGCACCAGGGCAGCCCGCCCGGGCTTCCCCTGTGCAGCCCGCATGGGCTTCACAGATGCAGCCCTGGGATGCACCGCCCCGGGCCGCACCCCCAGGCCACCCGGGCTGCACTGTGCAGCCCGCAGTTTTGATTGATTTGGGAATGGAGTGAGGTGACGTACGATGTTGATGAGGGAAAAGTGTTAATTATTTGGAGTCTGTTAAAAAGCAAGGTTCATGAGTACAGGATAGCAGAGGTAAAAGTAAAAAAGAGAAGAAGAAGTGAAGTGCCGACCTTTATAGGGGGAAGAAAGGAAGTCGAAGGTACAATGACCGGTAGAACAGGTCAATGCGCATCCCTCGCTCGGCATCAGCTAAATCGTTCGGCATTTATATGACGTTCGGCATCGACATGTCGTTCAGCATACACTGACTTGTTCGGCATTCAAGAGAAAGTACTATCGAGAAGACTAGGCCAGGGATTAAAGCAAAACAAGAAGGACTCATGACTCAAAGTGTATCATGTTCATCCACATAATACACTTTGGGGGAAAGATTTGCCTAACGGCTTGACCAGGTAACCAAAGACTTGATGAAGAGACTTCATTCGGCATCTGTCACTGTTCGGCACGACTAGGCCATTCGGCATCTATGGTCGTTCGGCATTGAGAACCGTTCGGTATTGTATATTGTTCGGCATTGAGGGCCGTTCGGCACAGCATGGTCGTTCGGCATTCCACACTGCTCGGCATTCTGACCACATTCAGCATTGAGGGCCGTTCGGCATGTCAGAGTCGTTCAACATTCCAAACTGCTCGTCATCCAGACCACATTCGGCATTGAGGGCCATTCGGCATGTCAAAATCGTTCGGCATTCCACACTGCTCGGCATCTAGACCACTGTGACGACCGCCCATGACTCCCGCACCAAATGAAGGAAACAATGCGCTAAAAGGTGTGCCAGGCAGCCATGGACGATAGTCAGGGTAAAACAAAACAGAAGAATCTCTATCGCATAACTCACAGCGCATGGATAAAATACAATAGAGAAATATAATATAGTGAAGCTCCATAGAACAGAACATCATCATATAAGCATCACAGTAGTTTCATACAATCATCTACTCAAATCCATACATGAAAGCCTCACTACAAATCACTCAACCAAATACAGCAGCGGATACCCAGTACATATAGTAAGAAAACTAATATGCAAAGCCTCCTGCTCGTCTTCGTCATCTTCAGCGTAGAACTCCTAGCACAGCACCTGTCACCTGCTACCTAGTCTGCCCATCCCAAACATGGATGAACAGCCCAAGGTAATAAGAGGAGACATAAAACCTTGAGTCAGACAAAGTCTTAGTGAGCAGTAAATTAACAATCAAGCATACCAAAAGAGCATAAGGAAATAAAGGAATAGGAACCAAACCATCCCACTCCACCTCTTTCTACAGTGATAGCCCCCAGACACACACTAAGGAGAAGTAAGCATAACATAGCAGATAAGTAAGGTAAAGCAATAATCACTCGAGTCAAGGACGATGTTTTCCAAATACAAACCCCCAAGGCCTAAACCAAGATCAGATAAGCACTCAGAAAACACCGCTCTTGAAGCCGAATGATAATACAACCAAACATCCATGACTCTGGCTATCACTGTTAACCTTGCCTCGATTTCACCGTTAGTTGAATGACCATCTGTCAAGGGCTAATGGTAACCCCGGTTCTAACCATACTCCGCACACTGCCTTGTGCCTAGGACTTATCTACTTTGCCCAGAGTACTCAACTACCTACCTGTAGTCTTTTGGGTGTCCCGACTACCTACCTGTAGTCGTTATGGGCGCCCCATGTACTCTTGCTGTTGAGCATGCTAGAACCTTCAACAACAACGAGATCCAAGCCTCCTAGCCATCCTTCTTGACGACTATCCTCATACAAGCTCAAGCTACCTCTTGAACAATCCATTATCAACCAACTTGAACTACTCTTCAAGTTATCAACATGCTTGGAATGATCCCTGCTTGGATTAAGCCAAGACTCACATCATACTTCGCTTCATCGCATCAAAGCAAAGTCTCAACTCAACAACATGGTTTGCCTCATCAAATCATGGCAAAGTCCCGTCTCAACATCATCCAATCTATACATATGAGCTTCAACATCCGCTACATATGCCTTAAGCAGCTTTCACCATTCAAGAGCCTTCTTCCATAGCTTTTGAATCCTCTTTCATCATCTTGTTCCAAATCAACTACTAGCTAACTTGGAAACAATCAAATCAATCATACATTCAAATATCAATCATTCAAACAAGATCTAACAAGCAATATAAGCAATATCAACTAAAATGGAAATTTCGTAAATAAGTGAGCAAAAGTCCAACATATGTGAAACCATAGTTTTTAGCATAGATCTATCAAATATAAAACATGGGTTTTGTCTCTAATACTTGTTAAACTAACTTGCATAAGTAAACATCTTCAAAACCATGGATCTAGACTTCGATCTAAGAAAAATGCATGAAATCTCTAACTTTAACACTCAAACAAGCCACCAATCCAATATACTCCCTTGGATCCGCGTGAGAGATAACTACC
This sequence comes from Allium cepa, assembly GCA_030765085.1. NCBI lineage: Eukaryota > Viridiplantae > Streptophyta > Magnoliopsida > Asparagales > Amaryllidaceae > Allium > Allium cepa. The sequence goes on from CM060943.1 coordinate 441,401,485, forward strand.
ACTCACCAAATCACCAAAACAACCTAAAATCAATCAACTTCAGATCTGGACAGCAAAGATCAAGGCTTGATCCGGCAATATCTCGCTCCAATCGATGAATTCTAGCTCGAACGGATGAAGATCTTCAACTTTGGCACTTGGATCTTCGATCTCGATCTTCGATCTTGGATGGATGTTAGAATTAGATTGGAATGGAGAAAAGAAGATGAAGAAATGTTGTAGTCGAGTCTTCAAAATGGCAGCACTTCGTCGCTTCAAAAACCGGTGCCAAAAAGTGAGCCAAACCCCTCTATTTATAGGCTGAATTTCCCTTAGGTCGTCCGCCCCTTAGGTCGTCCCCGACCTAACTATGAGTCGTTGCCGACTCATCAGCCCCTACGACCTACGACCTAACCAACACAACATACAACCAAGGCCGACTTACGACTTAACCCAGACGCGACCTAAAACACAGGCCGACCTAACGACTCAACGCACTGCCGACCCAACTGTCACACGACTCAACACACTGCCGCATTTCCTAAGTCCTAGGTCGCCTGACGACTTAACTAGCATGCCGACCTACGACCTAAGACCCTGCCGACCTAAGTCCTAAACACATAGACCAAGGCCATACGGGACACGACTTAACAGCTTAGCCTTATGGCCGACCTAATATCTCCGACCTAACTTAGGTCGTTTACGACCTAAGTCTAAACAGTACTCACGCGACCTAACTACTCCCACGACCCAAAACTTACACGACCTAACAGCTTACACCTTCTAAGTTAAGTCGTTTACTACTATAGGTCGGACACCTCTAGGTCGATCTACACTAGATCGGTCGCCACTAGCATCATCCTATCTGCTAGGTCGTCCACGACCTAACTTCCTTAGGTCGCTCCAAAACCCTTCCGACCTAACAACCATACGACTCATCGCCTTAACTCGTATACGACTTATCCCCTTAAGTCGTTAACTCGGCAACCTCCCTAACTCGGAAGCCCTCTATTTCATGAGTCGGTCAACTTTCTTAGGTCGGTCACTCTCTTAGGTCGCTCCAGCGACCAAAACTACCTCACGACCTAAGCTAACACGGCAACATGCTAACCCGAGCACCCTCCTAAGTCGTAACTCGTACACGACCTAACTATGAGTCGGTCCCGACTCATCACTTAACACACGAGTTATCTCCCAATACGACTCAGGCTAGGAACACCACAAACAACACTAACGACCTGTAAATTCTACGATCCATCGACACGTAAAATACGGGTCGTTACATTCTCTCCCCCTTAGGAATTTCGCCCCCGAAATTCCAAGCAAACAATCAGAAATCAAAGATATTCTGCATGCCTACCATCCAAAGCAATCAACAAACCATGCAACCAATTCTAGCCTAGGATGCAGAATTCTATGACTTAGAACAAGCTACAAATTCATGAGATGTCACGACACTTTAGGGCCATACCTCGAAGAGTCCGGGATGAGCTGCCTTCATCCTCTCTTCCTCCTCCCATGTACAGTCGTTAACATCATCACTCCATTGTACCTTGAGCAACGTAATCGTCTTCCTCCTAAGCTGTTTCGTATCGGTTTCAACAATACGAAGCGGCTTACGAGGTCTCGAAACAACTGGATCAACCTCCAAGTCTTCACAGCTATCAGCAGAAACCACCGTAGTTGGGTCGTGCATATACTTCCGTAGATAAGATACATGAAAAACACTGTGCACACCCGCCATCTTTTCCGGTAACTCCAATCTATAAGCGAGCTTTCCAATACGCTCGATAATCGGGAATGGTCCAACAAATCTCGGAGTTAACTTTCCTTTCTTCCCGAATTTAATGACACTCTTCAGAGGAGAAATCTTCACAAAAACCATATCACCTACGTCGAATTCCAAATCCTTACGACGATTATCGGCATAACTTTTCTGACGATCTTGGGCTGCCTTCATTCGTTGCCGAATGATCTCTATACGATCTGAAGTCTGTCGAATCATCTCTGGCCCAAGTATCAGCTTTTCTCCAGTTTCCAACCAACATGTCGGAGAGTTACACGGTCTTCCATATAATGCCTCATATGGTGCCATACCGATACTCGACTGATAACTGTTATTATAAGCAAACTCCACCAAATGAAGGTGATCTTCCCATGATCCTCCGAAGTCCAAAGCACATGCTCTAAGAAGATCTTCCAAAACTCGGTTGACTCTCTCAGTCTGACCATCTGTTTGAGGGTGATAAGCTGTACTCAAACACAACTCAGTTCCCAAAACTTCCTGGAAGCTCTTCCAAAATCTACTGGTGAACAATGGATCTCGATCGCTCACTATACTCTTCGGAACACCATGGAATCGAACTATCCACTTCACATAAAGCTCAGCCAGCTTCGATGCAGTCCTAGTCGATCGAACAGGAATGAATCTTGCACTCTTAGTCAAACGATCTACTATGACCCAAATCCCTTCATTCCCTGCTCTTGTCCTAGGTAGACCATCGATAAAGTCCATCGACACTTGCTCCCACTTCCATGTAGGAACCTCCAATGGCTGAAGCAATCCACTGGGCTTCTTCTGCTCAGCTTTCACCAACTGGCAATTCATACACTTGGAAATGAAATTTCCAACATCCTTCTTCATACCTTCCCAGTAGTAGGTTCTCTTCATATCCCGATACATCTTATTTCCACCTGGATGAATTGTCAACTTCGAGTGGTGACTCTCCCTCAGAACTTCATCTCTCAATCCATCTACATCGGGAACAACTAGTCGCCCTTGTTTTCGAAGCCAACCCTCTCGATCGACTTCAAATCCTTTATCCTTCTCCGGGTCCAATCCAGATTCCAAATCACAGATAATCTGGACAAGCTTATCATCTCCCCTTTGCCTCTCACCAATCCTTTCCACAAGAGTAGGCCTTATCGATAAGTTTGCCAACATCTCAGGTTCCAATTCACATCTGGGCCTGAAATCAAACTCAGCCAAATACTCAAGACTCTTCCATTCCGAAAACATGGCTCCCAAACCTGCATGTCTTCGACTTAACGCATCAGCCACTGCGTTACCTTTCCCTGGAGTATAGGCTATACCAAAATCATATGATGCTAGGAACTCTAGCCACCGTTGCTGTCGAAGATTCAAATCCTTTTGGGAGAACAGATACTTTAACGACTTATGATCTGTAAACAACTCGAATCTAACTCCCAATAGGTAATGTCTCCATATCTTCAAAGCAAACACAATCGCCGCTAACTCCAAATCATGAGTCGGATAATTCCTTTCATGCGGCTTCAGTTGTCGACTAGCATATGCAACAACTCTATCCTTCTGCATTAGCACTGCTCCAAGTCCAGTACCACATGCATCGGTGTAAACCACCATCTCATCATTCCCACTTGGAATAGTCAAAACAGGAGCACTTGTCAGTCGCTCTTTCAGGATTACGAAAGCTTGCTCACACTTATCATCCCATCTGAACACCTGGTTCTTCTTTGTCAATCCTGTTAACGGTGCAGCTATCTTGGAAAAGTCTTTGATAAACCGACGATAATATCCTGCTAATCCAAGAAAACTTCTCACATCAGATGCATTCTTAGGTCTAACCCAATCCTGGATCGCTGCCACCTTAGCGGGGTCAACCGCTATTCCATTTCCAGAGATAACATGGCCTAAGAACCTCACTTCACTCTTCCAGAAGTGACACTTCGAAAACTTAGCCTTCAGCTGATGTTTCCACAAAATTCCCAAAACAATCCTCAAGTGCGTCTTGTGCTCTTCCTCGGTTCTGGAGTAAACCAAAATATCATCCACGAACACAAGCACGAACTTATTCAACTGATCTCTGAATACCCTATTCATAAGATCCACAAAATATGCTGGCGCGTTAGTCAATCCAAACGGCATTACCAGCCACTCATAAAACCCGGATGGTGTCCTGAAAGCAGTCTTCGGCACACTATCCTTCGCCACTCTCAACTGGTGAAATCCCGTTGCCAAATCCATCTGAGAAAACACCTTAGCCTCGTGAAGCTGATCAAACAAGTCATCTATTCTCGGCAATGGATACTTGTTCTTCCTAGTCACCTTATTCAGCTCACGATAATCAACACACAACCTCAACGATCCATCCGTTTTGGTTGCGAACACAACTGGCGCACCCCATTCGGACACACTTCTCCGAATGAATCCTTTCTGCAAAAGGTCATCAACTTGCACCTTCAGCTCTTGCTGCTCCCTCGGTGCCATCCGCCTAAGAGGCATCACAACAGGTCTGGCTCCCTCAACTAGATCGATACGAAACTCGATCTCCCTATGCGGCGGCAACCCTTTGACTTCGTCAAAGACATCCTCAAATCCATTCACGATTGGCATCGATGACAGTCCATCCCGTGGAACAACCAGCGAATACATGAAGCTCATGAAGACGCCTTCTTCATGCTTACATCGTATCACAACCTTTCGCCCCTCCACATTCCCGACTGTCACCTCCAATCTCTCACAATCAATCCTTGCCGCATACTTCCTAAGCCAGTCCATACCCAAAATAATTCCGAACCCCGCAAAGTTCAGAACAAAGCAATCACAAACAAACGAGCAATCATGACTCGACACAACTAGACCACGGCATATCATACACAAACATGACGAACCCCCAACCGGATTAGTCACAACCAATGGCCTATCAACAATATCCGGTTTCATACCTAACCGGCATACCAACTCATCACAAACAAAAGAATGCGACGCTCCAGTATCAAACAACACTCTAACTGGAACACCACAAATAGAAAGAGTACCTTGAACCACCACACTCTTCCCCTTCTCCTCAGCAGTAGGAGCTTTCGAAGACGATGGAACAGCCCCCAAAGCATAGGCTTGCACAACCTGCCTATCTTTCCTCGGTTCTGGACAATCCTTCTTGATATGTCCCAGCTTATCACAGTTGTAACACTTTCCCGGCACTTTGGGATTCTTACAATCTTTGTAAAGATGGCCCTTCTGTTGGCAGTTGTAGCAAGTCATTTCGCTCTTCGGCTTCTTCTGGCCATCCTTACCCTTCTGTTGCTGCTGCTTCCTCCTCTTATTGCCATTCTGGTGTGGTTTAGATCCTTCCCTGGTTACAGCAACAACAGAACTTTCCTTAGGAAACAAACTCTCATGCCTAAGGGCTTTCTCCACAAGCTTCTCAAATGGATCGTCCAAATGATCCACTAACTGCCTCCCAAGATAAGCATCCAGACCAGTCACAAACTTCTCATTCTTCTGATAGGGAGAATCAATGTACGATCTGGCATACTTGGACAAAGCTTCAAACTCAGAAATATACTCAAGAACTGGTCTCCCACCTTGCTTGAGCTCTACAAACCTCTTGAACAAAACAGACTTCTGAGCCGTAGAGATGAACTTGGCTTCAAATCTAACTTGGAATTGCTCCCAAGTAATCTCTTCTTCTGGGGTATCAATGGTGATAGAATTCCACCAATCAGCAGCTCTTCCCTGAAGCTGTCTCGATGCAAGCTTTCTCTTAGTTGCATCCTCAATCCCTAAGTCACCAAAGATCCTTCGACATGCATCAATCCATCTCTGCACCTCAATAGTCGACTCCGTCCCCAAGAAAACTTTCCCTCCAAGAGCAGTATAATCCTTGCAAAGCTTGGCAAAATCCACCGGTCTCAGAGCTTGGACTTGAACTCCCACATCCACAGATGATCCTGAAGCTGGTATTCTCCTCATGATTGAAGTCATCATGGCCTCAAACATAGGAGCATAATCAACAGCTTCCCTAGCATCACGGCTACCCCTCGCAGCTTGTCTCTCACTTCGACTCATCCTTAATATCTGTAAATAAGAATGATTAGAACACCTTAAGAAACAACTGCATAAGGAGTTCAAACCCTTCTAAACTACTATATTATATATAGTAATCATCCATCAAATTACAATTACGTCTCTCTTACGTAGTTACATCAGCGAGCGTTGGCTAAAATCGATTAACCAAAGCTCTGATACCAAATGTGACGACCGCCCATGACTCCCGCACCAAATGAAGGAAACAATGCGCTAAAAGGTGTGCCAGGCAGCCATGGACGATAGTCAGGGTAAAACAAAACAGAAGAATCTCTATCGCATAACTCACAGCGCATGGATAAAATACAATAGAGAAATATAATATAGTGAAGCTCCATAGAACAGAACATCATCATATAAGCATCACAGTAGTTTCATACAATCATCTACTCAAATCCATACATGAAAGCCTCACTACAAATCACTCAACCAAATACAGCAGCGGATACCCAGTACATATAGTAAGAAAACTAATATGCAAAGCCTCCTGCTCGTCTTCGTCATCTTCAGCGTAGAACTCCTAGCACAGCACCTGTCACCTGCTACCTAGTCTGCCCATCCCAAACATGGATGAACAGCCCAAGGTAATAAGAGGAGACATAAAACCTTGAGTCAGACAAAGTCTTAGTGAGCAGTAAATTAACAATCAAGCATACCAAAAGAGCATAAGGAAATAAAGGAATAGGAACCAAACCATCCCACTCCACCTCTTTCTACAGTGATAGCCCCCAGACACACACTAAGGAGAAGTAAGCATAACATAGCAGATAAGTAAGGTAAAGCAATAATCACTCGAGTCAAGGACGATGTTTTCCAAATACAAACCCCCAAGGCCTAAACCAAGATCAGATAAGCACTCAGAAAACACCGCTCTTGAAGCCGAATGATAATACAACCAAACATCCATGACTCTGGCTATCACTGTTAACCTTGCCTCGATTTCACCGTTAGTTGAATGACCATCTGTCAAGGGCTAATGGTAACCCCGGTTCTAACCATACTCCGCACACTGCCTTGTGCCTAGGACTTATCTACTTTGCCCAGAGTACTCAACTACCTACCTGTAGTCTTTTGGGTGTCCCGACTACCTACCTGTAGTCGTTATGGGCGCCCCATGTACTCTTGCTGTTGAGCATGCTAGAACCTTCAACAACAACGAGATCCAAGCCTCCTAGCCATCCTTCTTGACGACTATCCTCATACAAGCTCAAGCTACCTCTTGAACAATCCATTATCAACCAACTTGAACTACTCTTCAAGTTATCAACATGCTTGGAATGATCCCTGCTTGGATTAAGCCAAGACTCACATCATACTTCGCTTCATCGCATCAAAGCAAAGTCTCAACTCAACAACATGGTTTGCCTCATCAAATCATGGCAAAGTCCCGTCTCAACATCATCCAATCTATACATATGAGCTTCAACATCCGCTACATATGCCTTAAGCAGCTTTCACCATTCAAGAGCCTTCTTCCATAGCTTTTGAATCCTCTTTCATCATCTTGTTCCAAATCAACTACTAGCTAACTTGGAAACAATCAAATCAATCATACATTCAAATATCAATCATTCAAACAAGATCTAACAAGCAATATAAGCAATATCAACTAAAATGGAAATTTCGTAAATAAGTGAGCAAAAGTCCAACATATGTGAAACCATAGTTTTTAGCATAGATCTATCAAATATAAAACATGGGTTTTGTCTCTAATACTTGTTAAACTAACTTGCATAAGTAAACATCTTCAAAACCATGGATCTAGACTTCGATCTAAGAAAAATGCATGAAATCTCTAACTTTAACACTCAAACAAGCCACCAATCCAATATACTCCCTTGGATCCGCGTGAGAGATAACTACCACTCACCAAATCACCAAAACAACCTAAAATCAATCAACTTCAGATCTGGACAGCAAAGATCAAGGCTTGATCCGGCAATATCTCGCTCCAATCGATGAATTCTAGCTCGAACGGATGAAGATCTTCAACTTTGGCACTTGGATCTTCGATCTCGATCTTCGATCTTGGATGGATGTTAGAATTAGATTGGAATGGAGAAAAGAAGATGAAGAAATGTTGTAGTCGAGTCTTCAAAATGGCAGCACTTCGTCGCTTCAAAAACCGGTGCCAAAAAGTGAGCCAAACCCCTCTATTTATAGGCTGAATTTCCCTTAGGTCGTCCGCCCCTTAGGTCGTCCCCGACCTAACTATGAGTCGTTGCCGACTCATCAGCCCCTACGACCTACGACCTAACCAACACAACATACAACCAAGGCCGACTTACGACTTAACCCAGACGCGACCTAAAACACAGGCCGACCTAACGACTCAACGCACTGCCGACCCAACTGTCACACGACTCAACACACTGCCGCATTTCCTAAGTCCTAGGTCGCCTGACGACTTAACTAGCATGCCGACCTACGACCTAAGACCCTGCCGACCTAAGTCCTAAACACATAGACCAAGGCCATACGGGACACGACTTAACAGCTTAGCCTTATGGCCGACCTAATATCTCCGACCTAACTTAGGTCGTTTACGACCTAAGTCTAAACAGTACTCACGCGACCTAACTACTCCCACGACCCAAAACTTACACGACCTAACAGCTTACACCTTCTAAGTTAAGTCGTTTACTACTATAGGTCGGACACCTCTAGGTCGATCTACACTAGATCGGTCGCCACTAGCATCATCCTATCTGCTAGGTCGTCCACGACCTAACTTCCTTAGGTCGCTCCAAAACCCTTCCGACCTAACAACCATACGACTCATCGCCTTAACTCGTATACGACTTATCCCCTTAAGTCGTTAACTCGGCAACCTCCCTAACTCGGAAGCCCTCTATTTCATGAGTCGGTCAACTTTCTTAGGTCGGTCACTCTCTTAGGTCGCTCCAGCGACCAAAACTACCTCACGACCTAAGCTAACACGGCAACATGCTAACCCGAGCACCCTCCTAAGTCGTAACTCGTACACGACCTAACTATGAGTCGGTCCCGACTCATCACTTAACACACGAGTTATCTCCCAATACGACTCAGGCTAGGAACACCACAAACAACACTAACGACCTGTAAATTCTACGATCCATCGACACGTAAAATACGGGTCGTTACAACCACATTCGGAATTGAGGGCCGTTCGGCATGTCAGAGTCGTTCGGCATTCCACACTGCTCGGCATCCAGACCTCATTCAGCATTGAGGCCGTTCGGCATACCAGAGTCGTTCGGCATCCAATCTCGACCGGCATGAACCTCGTTCGGCATTCCAACCTCGTTCGACAACTTCCCTCGACCAGCATCGGTTCTCTTTCGGCTTGCACTCTTCACTCAACACATCACCTCGTTCGGCATTAAGGAAGCGCTTGGCATTTTCCGATCGGCATTTGTGGTTCGGAACATAGAGTTCACTCATTTTGGGCCGAAATGTCTAACTACTAGGCCCACCAGGGAAGTCCAACCCATCTCCGTCTATAAATAGAGAGGCAGGGGCGCAGTGAAAGGGATCTTTTTTCGAGAATACCGGGGAGACTCTGCCGCGTTCAAGACTCATTCAAGACTTATCTTTTTTACTTAACAACAGTAATCAAATAGATGGTATATGGATTGTATCTGCAATCGATTATTGAGAAAAGCAATAAAATTAACCTCAAAGTGGACGTAGACAATTACGTCGAAGCACTATAAATCTGGTGTTCTTATTTTCTGCACTTAGTTTAGCATTCTGTTCACCATTTACATTTACTTTCTTCATTGATCTCTCTACATAATCTTTCTTAAGGGTGTTAGTGACCAATTCTGATGCTAACACTTCCCAATACACTTTTACAATAACAATATTTAAATTAACCGGAGTTATTATCTAAAACCATTTTAACCAAAATAATAACCATTTAAGGGAAACTTAATTCGCATACAGTTATTATTCACACGACTATGTATTTTAAGTTAGTCATCTATAAATTTCCTTATGAAAATAATCCTCCTCAAATCCAAGTGATGTTTGTGAATAATCTTTTTATTCCTTTCTTCAGATCCTACTAAAAGTTTCTTTATTTACTTCTTCAATGAAAATCGCCTTCTCATTCTCAAAGTGTATGAACAATCACATCTTTTTCTTGACGGGACCCAATTTCTTGAATTAACGACCCCTTGCACAATCTTGACTAAAATCGTGTCTAGGACACTTTATGTGGTTTGAACTTCCGAAACAGTTACCATTTCCTGATATCCTTCCATAGATAAGTCCTTTTTACCAAAAATCTCTAATTACTTTATTCTAATTATTTCATGGTTAAGATAACTCAATATGGAATGATGCTCTACCATTTTAATTCAATAAACATAATGACCAACACTTTGGTCTATACTTAGGGATTTTCATATTTTAATGCATTGGAACCAAGTATCTCCCAAAGGAAAGGTTGACAACGTAAATTTCTATGTCTTATCCAAATGGAGAATTAGTGCCATATTTGGAATTACAAGGAATTATCTTTTTCTTAGTTATTGAAATAAACTTACAAAATATGGTAAGCATCTCTATTTTGTACATCTCTTCCATTAGGGTATATTCCTTGTCATTCAAATGACACACTTTTATTTATAAATCTAAACATGATAATCCATAAGAATTTACAACTAAACCCATTTGTGCCAATGAATTAATACTTACTCAAATCACATTTCCAATTTATCATTACTTCCAGTTGTGTTACTAACCCATCTCAATTATCCAACAAAAATTTAGGATCACCTAAATTCCAACAATTGACCATGAGCACTCAATTTGTATTTTACTTGCATACATTGCTCAAATCTACAAATCTAGAACTAGCACATGATCTACAAGTTCAGGGACTCCTATTACCCTTTATTTTATAGATCCATATACGTGCAAATTCCTAATCATACAATTCCAAGGTTTACATAGGCGTACTTCGAACACATCTACATTGATAGAATCCAATAGGGTAACATCGCTCATAGGCTACTGCGGAAACCAGTTTCCACTAACACCACTGCATGATGCTACTGTGGGAATTAATCTCCCATTAATTTGACTTCTCACTCATGTCAACTTGGTCCTCCTCTAGCCTCTAGTGAAACGACATATTACCTAGACTGCCCATAGCCTACAAGTATTCTACCCTTATATACGTGATAACGACTAATACTCGGACCGCCTCTTTTTTTAATTAACTTGCTGTATAAGAACTAAGTATACCCTACTTGGTCCTCTCTACACTTTAAACTGAATAAAACTCCTTGAAGACAAAGCATCCATTAACAAAACTATATTGGCTTACTTTTTCCTTGTTCTAGAATATGTTTTACCCAAACCAAACTTTCCAAACTTCCTTACTCAAAAATTCTACAATTCAAACCAACTTGAGTAAAGAGATACATGGTGGCGTTTACTCTCTACTATTTCAAGAAGTTTGACTTAGCACTATATCTTTCCAATTTTAACCGTTGATTGCAAAAATAATTACTCAACCATCTTATGGTTTCTAAATTCCATAGTCAGTTCTATCACACTGGGCCATTTAATCTTGTTTGTTTAACTCCATTCTATTTCTTTTCTTCCAAAATATTTTCACTGTACCTTTTCAAGTAAAAAACCTTTGGTTTTTTGACATTATTTCCATTAAACTAGAAATATTAAAATTGTAACTCCTCCCTTTTATTTTTAACTACCGTTTCCCTCTTGCCAAGATCATGACATTTTCTTTAATTAAGTTAACGGAACAGTTCAATCTTTATTTAATAAATGTACATAAAACACACCAGTTTAAGATTTTCCTTCTTAAATAAGAAATATTTGTTTTTTTAACTTATTATTGTTTTAGAGTTTGAGAAAACGTTGATAAAGACGTTTCAATACTAACCGTTTGTTATTTATAAAAGAGTTCAAAAATCAAATTTTATATACCTCTCAATTTTCAATTTCATTTTCCAGGAGTCCTATTATTAAAAGCAAAGTGCACATTAAGGATAGGTGTAACAATGTCCCTAAAAGACAAAAAAGCGTTAAAAACAATTATTGATAAAACACTTTTTTATCAAATTCTTAAATTTTACTTTTTACACAAGTTCCACAAAGTATATCTGATTTGTTTATACAAAATCATAAATCAACTTCTTTTCTATTTAAAATATCAAACATCTACTATTTCTAACTTTTAGAAAACATTTGTTTGGTTTACTACTTATATTGGAGTTGACAATAGCAATCTAATTACCTAAGCCCACTTGTAACTAACAAAGCTTCAAGTGCATAAGGTTTTCGTTCTTCTTTTTAAAGACAGTTAAGTTAATTATCTTTTCTTATATAGTGTCTGACTCCATCATGAAAATATTCCACCAAACCTTTAAATAATTAGGAGTCTTTATGCCTACTACTAATATGAGAATAGGGCTTCTACTCTAATTGGAAAATCTGCCTTTAATTTATTGAGTCTGCCTTATACCTTCAATATCAAATTTCTATTATAGAGGTGTCGTGGGACCAATCTTTTCCATTCACCCTTAAGTCCATAATTTACTTGTTATTGCTAGTTGGTATATCAATCCTCTATTAGCCTTTTTCTATGGGGGAAAATCCAATATGTAGGAAAGGTTCATTTTTCATCTCAACTGTTATAACCTTAACATTCATCTAAACCCACCAATGTCTGCTTACGTATGGGATATGCCAACGACTACCTTATATGCTTATATGTATAGGGTGTTGTGTACTAATACACATAAAAGAAAATAATAATTAGCTTTCCTAGTTAGAATTGGCTCATCTTATCACCTAAAACTTGTACTCATTCTCACCATCCGTGATTAAGAATTATTTTCAACTTTCCCAAAGGTAGTACTTAGCAAGATTACTTGATATCATTCTTTCTTCTTATACTTATATATATATATATATATTAAAACCTTTGAAAATTTTTATCTATACCTACAAATACCATTCAAAAATCCATTTTTTTTGAAAACTTTTTGGAAACATTTTGGAGAAACCTCTTGAAAAATCATTTTACATCAAAAACTTCTCAAGTAAATTCATTCAATACTTACCTATATCCTAGTGAATCCTAAACCTAAGCTCTGATATCAAATGTAACAACCGATGCCTCTCGACATACAGATCCAAAGCCTAGTGTGTAACGATCGTGATTTTTGAGTCAAATTTATATTGACAATTTATATAAATTTTTGGATTAATTTGAATTTTTCAAATTTAATAAGATATATACTTATTTATTTTAAAATTTTGAATTTGAAACTCAAAATAAATATTTTAAATAGAATTGGATTGTAAATAAAATTTTGATTGGGAAATTCAAAATGTATTAAAGATGAATTGGATTTAAAATTTTATTTAAAGTTAACAAGAATTTATTTTCTAATTATAATATATAATATAATATATTAAAGTCATATTTTGAAATTAATATAGTAAATTTTTTATATTATTGTGTTTATTTATTTAAGTATAATGAGATTTTAAAATCATTTTCTTTAGAAAATTATACAAATATTAATAATAGGAAATGAATAAGACATAACTAGGTACAATTTGTTTAAATTAATAAAGATTTAAAACACTTTTCCTTTATATTGCAATAAATAATGTGTGTGTGTGTGTATATATATTTAAACATCTTCTACCCCCTCAAATTTCCTGACACACACACACACACAACACATGCGTGCACATGTACATATGTTTACCGATGCTCAGACCATCTTCGCCATCCCCTCTAGGTCACCAATGACCTAATTAAACATCATCAATACCTAGAATCACAAACAAGAAGGAGAGTCGAAATTGAGCAAAATGAACATCTACAGGAATGAAAATCGATCACCAAAAATCCATCCCGTGCCACCATTCCAGATCAGCGGAGAACACGTCCTTTCCCCTAGAGCCTTGTCACCATCCCATGCTCCTATCCCTCCTTATCTGACATCCCTAGACCACCATCGACGCCACACGAGCTCGAAAACTACAATGACTCAAAATTGTACTTTAAACCCTAAATCAATATCGGTTGACTTCGCCAAAATCTAAAAATTTATTCACCATTTTTCTGATGATCACCAGAATTCAAGCTACCCTTGACATCAAGCTTGAAACCCTATGATCTCACGATCACCAGAATTTGTCGCGCTTCCCGTTTCTGTTCAAGTTCTCTTGATTTAAAGCCTTAAAAATTATAATTTTACTTTCAAAATTCATCATTTACAAAAGCATATTAGATTATATAAATGAAATAGTAGATTGTGGGAATCAAAATCTTATCACTCTTCAGTATTTACTGTAAGTTTTTTTTAAAAGAAAACAAGAAAGGGAGGAAGAAGGAAGGTGCTTGGGGTAATTCTCAGGAAAAATCGGATATGGCTCGAGTCCGTGATCGAGATTTTCTGGGTTTGGGCCGAGTATGTTTTGAAATTGTTTTTTTAATTAATCTCAAAGTAAATTTGTTAAAAAAAATTCCAAAAGAAATATTGACCAAGTTTTCGAATCAAAATTATAAACCACATTTAAAACAAGTGTCAAAGATTTGAAAGTTTGAAATGTTTTCAAAATTGTTTTGGTAATTAATAATTTTATATTAGTTAACTAATTAAATTTAATTAACAAGTATTTTTAAAATTATAATGTTGCAATGGGAAAAGTGATTAAGGAATTGTTTTAATCCTTAATTAATCAAGAAGATTTTATATGATTTTGTATGATAATAATTTCGAGTATTTATCCTAATTTAACGGATGTAATTAAGTGATGAAGTAAGTATGAATTACTTTGTGAAACTGATTAAAAAGCTAATTACTTTATGTAATTTAATTAAAGATAATTAATTACTTAAAGGATAATCGTAAAGACGATAATTAAAAAATAATTAATTAAATTCTTAATTGACGATTAAAGGTAATATTACGTAAAAATAATTACTTAATTAAAAGTAATTGATTAATGATTAATTAAGTGATTAAAGGATAATTACTTAGTGTAATTAATTTATGATATAAGGGATTAAAGATAATCACTTATAAATTAAGGATAATTAATTAAGGGTTAATTAATTAAGGTAATTAATTAAGAATAATTAATTAAGGAAAAATTAAATAATTAGGAGTTAATTATTTAACGATTAAAGATTGATTCATTAATTAATTAAGTTTGATTAATAATTAAAGATTAATTAATTTATTACTAATGGTTAATTAATAAATGATTAAAGAATAATTAATCAAAAATGATTTGTAATTAATCAGTATTAATTAACCAGGATTAGTAGTTATTCATAAGTAATTAAATCTGATTTAAAATTAATTAGATGATTAATTAATCTGTCGTATGGATGTTTGAATCCTATTGAATGTTGAATTGTTTGATATCCCTGATATGTGCTGCTTTGTGATATGAATTAAATTGATTTGAGATGCGATGAATGTAATTTATTTACCTGTGATAGATTTATATAATTTATCTGTGTATCTGTGAATGAAAAAAAGCGTTACAGATTATACCGCTTGTCGATATTGATTAAATTTGTGATGATTGATGATGTTGCACTATTGTGTAAAACCCTTATACTACACCATACACACACGAATATGGATTGCATAAAGAAATTGGTTAAGCCATAGATTTTTGAAACGGTTTTAAAGATTGAATATTGAATCCAAAATAGTTTTGGAAACGGAATTGGGTAAAATATGAAAAGCTTTTGAAAAGGAATTTTGAAGATAAAAGTTATTTTGAATAACTTGATAAAGTTTTGAAATTTAAATAATTTGATTTGAATTTGAATTTGGATTCAAGATTTGAAATTGAATTTTATATTTGGAAATTATGGTTTAAAAAGGTTATACAGGTTATAAATGTGTTTATATGGGTTTTAAACCATTTTAAAAATATTATTTTGGAAATTTGAATTTAACCCATGTTTTATACTTGAAGGGCTTTAACTCATGCAAATGTAATCGGATTTTTTCGAAATGAAAACTGTTTGTTTTCAAATAATAATAGCTTTCATATAAAGAAAGGATCTCCAATTTGTGTTGAAATGATTTCAATTTTGAAATAAAAATAATTTGAAAGTTGTGGATGAATCTTTGTGAAAGAGTGGTGAACTTTGTGAAGTGAACCTTTTTTTTGTTGAAAGAATTGAAAATGATAATTTGTTTAAACCATTTGAAAGAAAGGTTTTGGGTAATAAGTTGTGACTTAACTAAGATCCCAATATCCACATATTTTTAAATATTGCGCTCATTATTCGGTTTATCCGGGAGAGGACTATGTGTCATATAAACCATTTCGAATAATGATACGATGTTATGGATAGCATTTGAAGACCAGTGGTGAAGGCCGAATATTTTCGAAAGCGAAAGGATAACTCGTCGAATGTCTCTACATCGAATGGCCCCGGTATAGAGATTTTATCATCCTTTGTGATGGGGAGTCCGGATGTGATTAGGAATTATCCGTATTTGCAAGGGCTTCTTTGGAAGTTCCTTCGGTTCTGTTCGAACACGGAACAGACTTGTATGGATGTATGTCAATCATTACACTTTGAGATGTAAAAGTGGTTTCTATCAAATACATTTCAATTTGGAGGCGGAGATTTATGCTCTTAGCTTAACACCCTTCTATGAGACGTATGAGCTCAGAGGTTATGTAGTTGATGGTTACTAGTGATATGTTTCCAATTTGGTAATGTGGCATATGAAGTGCTGCTGATCATTTATTGATCGAAGCATGGCTTTGTGAAAAGCATAGCTTTGTGGGCGAGACTTCATCGAGCCTGACAACCAGGTAATGGTCGAAACATGAATCGTTGCAGCAAGCTTATTTGGAGGTAGCGCCCCCTGTGGGTATGTCATTTCCTTCTGGATAAAAGGTGGTATCATGGTATGAAGCCCAGATATTTCACCTATGTGGTTGCTGAAACTTATTATTTTGTGTTTGTTGGTTGAGAGGCGCCTCGGATAAAGGTTGGTAACGACCGAGGGATGGCATACTCGTGTTAGTAGTTACTTTCGGGCAGGGGTAACCCGACCTTATGTTGGCAGAGATCCGGTTAGTTTCTCAGGAACGTCCCTTCAGAGGCGTTCCATTCGGTGTAGGAAGTTCGTTTGCCTGACCATTTGTTGGAAATCCAGTCATCTAACACGCGTGGTTTTAGTTGTATAACCTGCCATTTACTTATGGTGGTCACCACTGTTTAGATTGTAGCTATAGTGCGCATACAATATGCTGGCTAAGATTAATATTATATTTTCAAATGATTTTTCTGCACTATGCACTAATAATAATATCAAAAGGATTTTACGTATCAAGCATGTTTGACTATCATAACGAGAAATCTCCTCCAATTGTGCGCTTGTATTGTGTGTGTGGCGGGAGGCCTTATGGTAGTTTCATTTTCCAAAAAGCATTGCGGATTTCTTTTAAAATCTTTTGTTTTGCTTTTGTTAAAGATAAACAATTTTTGTTTACTCATACCAGTCCTATGACTGACCCAGAGTTTATTGTTCCCTTCCCGAACTCTAGGTGCCCATAATTTTCTACATGGGCAATCTAGAGATGGGTTTTTCAGATAATCAAATAGTAGGTGTAGATTCGATAGCATCCAATCTTTGGATCATGGCGATCACATTCGGGACTGACCTTGCTTAATTAGCGTGATGATGGTGGTTCGAGCTTGGAGCTTTGGTATAGAAGACTTAGTTTGATGGCTTCCTGTTTTCTCACTTGAAAGACTCTATTGATGGTCATCTTTCTGCTGTCGATGGTCGCAAAGTCTAGACCATCTTTGTTGTTGTTATCCTATTCCGCTATTGTATATTTATCTCTGATATTGTTGGAATTCATATTGTATTGGATATTGTATTTATTGTTATATCAATGATATTATTCATTTTCTCCCGCTCTGTTGTTATACATAATGTGTTATAAGCTCCGACGAACCAGATTCGACGTTTGGTTTTGCGGCATTTGAATATGGGTGATGTATTCAGTGCCGATTTTCGAAGGTCGAGTCAGGGTCGTTACAGTGGTATCAGAGCTGAAGGTTGAACTTTAGCTCAGGGGTATAACACATTAAGTAGCTCATTAGAGATAGGGTGAAGTATACCCTAGAATGAGTATATCCCTAAGATATCCATCTGTATGCCTTAGTAAATTCTTTTAGTATCCACTGACAGTGAGTATGAGTGCAAGAAAAGGACGAAATAGGGGATAGGGGAATATCAGTACAAATGGTCGATACCCTGCAACAACGGAAACAACTTTCTTCTCAACCTCCTTTGATCTAGTTTAAATTCTTTTGGATGGCTTCGTGGCAGCTCGAGAGAGAAGGTTTGGTGTGAAGATGGCCCTACGAATCGTTGTAGAAAAGGTTCTGATTCCTATGTCATATTCTCTTTTTCTGTTCCCTATCATATTTTCGTTTTTAAACTTTAATGGATTTGAAATTTTAACTGGAAGTAAGTTAGTTAATTAAGTATGAAGTTAAATTAATTTGTATCGATAAAACGATTTCGATTAAAACCAAATTTGAAATTTTTATTATGATTTCTTGTGTGAATCCAAGTCCGAAGAGGGGCAAGCTGGTGTAAACTTTGGGGTATGCCGACCTGAGTTTGGAATCCATACCTAGTGTTTAAGAATTGTGGAAGATTTAATCTATTTGTCTATTCTTTTGGGTCCAAATATATTCTACGAACGGTTAGTTATCCCCTCGAACTAACCAATACCTCTGTATATTTAGTAGACTGGATAACCCGTGTATCTTGTGAAGTATTGAACAAGTTGTTCTCATATTTATTGATGATATTCTGATTTGGTGAGCCAAATGCAGAATAAATATTCAGCTTGATCTGGTAATCTGTTCTTTTGCTGTCTCCCTATCTTGCAAATTTCGGGGATGAAATTTTCTTAAAAGGGGGAATCTGTAACGATCCTGATTTTTGAGTGAAATTTAAATTGATAATTTATATAAATTTTTGGATTCATTTGAATTTTTCAAATTTAATAAGATACATACTTATTTATTTTAAAATTTTGAATTTTGAAACTCAAAATAAATATTTTACATAGAATTGGATTGTAAATAAAATTTTGATTGGGAAATTCAAAATGTATTAAAGATGAATTGGATTTAAAATTTTGTTTAATGTTAACAAGAATTTTTTTTCTAATTATAATATATAATATAATATATTAAAGTCATATTTTGAAATTAATATAGTAAATTTTTTACATTATTGTGTTTATTTATTTAAGTATAATTAGATTTTGAAATCATTTTCTTTATAAAATTATACAAATATTAATAATAGGAAATGCATAAGACATAACTAAGTATAATTTGTTTAAATTAATAAAAGGTTTAAAACACTTTTCCTTTATATTTGTAATAAATAATTATATATATATATATGCTAATATGAAAAGGAAATATATTTAAACATATAAGAAATTATTAATGCACGAAAGATGACATGTGTAAATATTTTTACAATAAAATTTACACTTGTAAACATTTTAACAAGTGTAATACATATAACAAGGAATTTAACAAGTTTTCTTAGTTTTATCGTAATTAAACAAGTGTACATATTTTAAAAATGTATTAAAACATTTGTAGGCCATATAGCATAAAAAAATAACAAGTGGCCAAATATTGTTCTTCTTTTGATTCGAATTAGAAATATACATTGATTAATTAAGAAAAAAAGTTTACCTCATTTCAGTTCAAAACTAAACTTTTCTTTCATCTTCAAATTAAAATTTGGAAAACTGAAAACAAAGCCAGAAACCAAAAGAAAAGAGGAAACTGAAACCAGAAAAGAAAAAAAATCAAACAGCTTCAAATTCAAATTGAATTTAAGCATGCAAACATCAAGTTTCAACCCGATGCAAATCAAAGTATAAATCAATTTTCAAAGCAGAAACAATTCAAAAAAAATCTAAAACAAACTTCAAGTTCAAGCAATTTAAACAAATACATAGAATCAACAAATGAAGCTTCAGTTTCAAATCATTTTTCTAAGTTGCAAGCTTCCAGATTTTCAAAATCTTATCACCTGATCAAATTCAAGCTTCAAATAGGCAGTTTAATTCCAAATGGATTCAACTCAAAACACATTCCAGTTTTCAACTTGAGGCTTGGCATTATGTCAATTCAAGTAGGGATCAATCCAAATTCCAGGCCTCTGTCTTCATTTCCAAGATGAGCAAACATCACTCCTTATCAAACTTTACCTGTTTGTTTTGATACATGCGTCAAATCTGTGGATTAGTGTTGTGAAAATTTGTTTGTATGCATGCCTGTAAGCCTCCTCTGTTCTTGTTCTTAGATGCAAAAATAATTCAAACTCAAAATCACTTCCTCTATTATCTTTTAGTCTGAGATGTTTAAGGAAAATAAGATTAAAGAAAATCAAGATTTTAGTTTTAAAAATACTTGTAAATAGAACTTGAAGGTAGTTTTAACTGCGAAAAAAACTAATAGTGAATACTCAAGAATAATAAGATTTTGATTCCCACAATTAACTGTTTAATTTATATAATCTAATATGCTTTTGTAAATGATGAATTTTGAAAGTAAAATTATGATTTTTAAGGCTTTAAATCAAGAGAACTTGAAAGTCGAACAGAAATGGGAAACGCGACAAATTTTGGTGATCGCAAGATCATAGGGTTTCGAGCTTGATGTCAGAGGTAGCTTGAATTCTGGTGATTATCAGAAAAATGGTGAATAAATTTTTAGATCTTCGACGAAGTCAACCGATGTTGAATTAGGGTTTAAAGTACAATTTTGAGTCATTGTGGTTCTTGAGCTCATGTGGCATCAATAGTAGTCTAAGGATGATCGAACAAGGGGGGATAGGAGCATGGGATGGTGACAAGGCTCTGGGGGAAACGATGAGTTCTCCGGTGATCTGGAATGGTGGTGCGGGATGGATTTTGGTGATTTCGTTCCTGTAGATGTTCATTTTGCTCGATTATGAATCTCCTTCTTGTTTGTGATTCTGGGTATTGATGATGTTTAATTGGGTCATCGGCGACCTGGAGGGGACGACAAAGATGGTTTGAGCATCGACAAACATATGTACACGTGCATGCGTGTGTTGTGTGTGTCAAGAAATTTGAGGGGGAAGAAGATGTTTACTTAGGCTAGTCTCGAGGAAAGGAGGATTCTGCTCGAACTTGACTTCGGGGTTTCGAGTGAAGGTTAATAGCTGATTAAACAGTTTTTTTATAA
Organism: Allium cepa; assembly: GCA_030765085.1. Taxonomy (NCBI): domain Eukaryota; kingdom Viridiplantae; phylum Streptophyta; class Magnoliopsida; order Asparagales; family Amaryllidaceae; genus Allium; species Allium cepa. Next base: position 441,422,604 of record CM060943.1, read on the forward strand.
AAGAAAACAAGAAAGGGAGGAAGAAGGAAGGTGCTCGGGGTAACTCTCAGGAAAAATCAAATATGGCTCGAGTCCCTGATCAGGATTTTCTGGGTTTGGGCCGAGTATGTTTTGAAATTGTTTTTTTTTAATTAATTTCAAAGTAAATTTGTTAAACAAATTTCCAAAAGAAATATTGACCAAGTTTTCGAATCGAAATTATAAACCAGCTTTAAAACAAGTGTCAAAGATTTGAAAGTTTGAAATGTTTTCAAAATTGTTTTGGTAATTAATAATTTTTTATTAGTTAACTAATTAAATTTAATTAACAAGTATTTTTAAAATTGTAATGTTGTGATGGGAAAAGTGATTAAGGAAGTGTTTTAATCTGTAATTAATCAAGAAGATTTTATATGGTTTTGTATGACATCAGTTTCGAGTATTTATCTTAATTTAAAGGATGTAATTAAGTGATTGAGTAAGTATGAATTACTTTGTGAAATTGATTAAAAAGCTAATTACTTTGTGCAATTTAATTAAAGACAATTAATTACTTAAAGGACAATCTTAATGATGGTAATTAAAGAATAATTAATTAAATTCTTAAATGATGATTAAAGGTAATTAATTACTTAAAAATAATTACTTAATTAAAAGTAATTGATTAATGATTAATCAAGTGATTAAAGGATAATTTAATTTAATATACAAGGGATTAAGGATAATCACTTATAAATTAAGGATAATTAATTAAGGGTTAATCAATTAAGGTAATTAATTAAGAATAATTAATTAAGGAAAAATTAAATAATTAGGAGTTAATTATTTAATGATTAAAAATTGATTCATTTATTAATTAAATTTGATTAATAATTAAAGGTTAATTAATTTCTTATTAATGGTTAATTAATAAATGATTAAAGAATAATTAATCAAAAATGATTTGTAATTAATTAGTATTAATTAACCTGGATTAGTAGTTATTCATAAGTAATTAAATCTGATTTAAAATTAATCAGATGATTAATTAATCTGACTTATGGATGTTTGAATCCTATTGAATGTTGAATTGTTTGATATCTCTGATATGTACTGCTTTGTGATATAAATTAAATTGACTTAAGATGTGATGAATATAATTTATCTGTGATGAATGTAACTTATTTATCTATGATAGATTTATATTATTTATCCGTGTATCTATGAATGAAAGATAAGCGTTATACATTATACCGCTTATCGATATTGACTGAATCAGTGATGATTGATGATGTTGCATTATTGTATAAAACCCCTGGACTACACCATACACACACAAATATGTATTGCATAAAGAAATTGGTGAAGTCGAATATTTTTGAAATGGTTTTAAAGATTGAATCCAAAATAGTTTTAGAAATGGAATTGGGTAAAATATGAAAAGCTTTTGAAAAGGAATTTTGAAGATAAAAATTATTTTGAATAACTTGATAAAGTTTTGAAATTTAAATAATTTGATTTGAATTTTATATTTGGAAATTATGGTTTAAAAAGGTTATACAAGTTATAAATGTGTTTATATGGGTTTTAAACCATTTTATAACTATTAGTTTGTAAATTTGAATTTAACCCATGTTTTATACTTGAAGGGCTTTAACTCGTGCAAATGTAACCGGATTTTTCCAAAACGAAAACTATTTGTTTTCAAATAATAATAGCTTTCATATAAAGAAAGGATTGCCAATTTTTGTTGAAAGAATTTCAAGTTTGAAATGAAAATAGTTTGAAAGTTTTGGATGAATCTTTGTAAAAGATTGGTGAACTTCATGAAGTGAAACTTTTTGTTTAAAAGATTTGAAAATGGTAATTTGTTTAAACGATTTGAAAGAAAGGTTTTGGGTAATAAGTTTTGACTTAACTAAGATCCCAATATCCATATATTTTTAAATATTGCGCTCATTATTCGGTTTAGCCAGGAGAGGACTTTGTGTCATATAACCCATTACGAATAAGGATACGACGTTATGGATAACATTTGAAGACCGGTGGTGAAGACTGGATATTTTAAAAGAGAAAGGATAACTCGTCAAATGTCTCTGCACCGAATGGCCCTGGTATAGAGATTTGATCATCCTTTGTGATGGAGAGTCCGGACGTGATTAGGAATTATCCAGATTTGCAAGGGCTTCTTTGGAAGTGCCTTCGGTTCTGTTTGAACCCAGAACAGACTTGTATGGATGTTTGTCTGACATGACACTTTGAGATGTAAAACTGGTTTCTATCAAATACATTTCTGTTTGGTGGCGGAGATTTATGCTCTGAGCTTAACACCCTTCTCTGAGACGTACGAGTTTAGAGGTTATGTAGTTGATGGTTACTAGTGATATATTACCAATTTGGTAATGTGGCATACAAAGTGCTGCTGATCATTTATTGATCGAAGCATGGCTTTGTGAAAATGTAGCTTTGTGGACGAGTGTTCATCAAGCCTTACAACCGGTAATGGTCGAAATAGGAATCGTTGCGGCAAGGTTATTTAAGGATAGCACCCCCGAGGGTATGTCATTTCCTTCTGGATAAAAGGTGGTATCATGGTATGGAGCCCAGATATTTCACCTATGTGGTTGCAGCAAACTTATTGCTTTGTGGTTATTGGTTGAGAGGCGCCTCGAATAAAGGTTGGTAACGACCGGGGGTGGCATACTCGTGTCAGTAGTTACTTCCGGGCAGGGGTAACCCGGCCTTATGTTGGCAGAGATCCGGTTAGGTTCTTGAGGACGTCCTTCCAGAGGCTTTCCATTCGGTGTAGGAAGTTCCTTTGCCTGACTATTTGTTGGAAATCCAATCATCCAATACGCTCCTTGTATGGTTTTAGTTGTATAACCTGCCATTTACTTATGATGGTCACCAATGTTTAGATGGTAGCTACAGTAGGCATACAATAATGGTTGTATGCTGGCTAAGATTAATATTATATTTTCGAAAGATTTTTCTACATTATGCACTAATAATAATATCAAAAGGATTTTACGTATCAAGCATGTTTGACTACCATAAGGAGAAATCTCCACCAATTGTGCGCTTGCATTGTGTATGTGGCGAGAGGCCTTATGGTAGTTTCATTTTCTAAAAAGCATTGCGGATTTCTTTTAAAATCTTTTGTTTGCTTTTGTTAAAGATAAACTTTTTTGTTTGCTCATACCAGTCTCATGACTGACCCGGAGTATATTGCTCCCTTCCTAAACTCTAGGTGCCCACAATTTTCTACACGGGCAGTCTAGAGTTGGGTTTTCCAAAAATAGTCAAATAGTAGGTGTAGATTTGATAGCATCCAGCCTTTGGATCTTGGCAATCTCGTTCGGGACTGACCTTGCTTAATTAGCATGATGATGGTGGTTCGAGCTTGGAGCTTTGGCATAGAAGACTCAGTTTGATGGATTCTCGTTTTCTCACTTGAAAGTCTCTATTGATGGTCATCTTTCTGTTGTCGATGGTTGCAAAGTCTAGACCATCCTTATTATTGTTATCCTATTTCGCTATTGTACATTTATTTCTGATATTGTTGGAATTCATATTGTATCAGATATTGTATTCATTGTTATATCAATGATATTATTCATTTTCTTCCGTTGTGTTGTTGTACGTAATGTGTTATAAGCTCGGGTGAACTAGATTCGACGTTTGGATTTGCAGCATTTGAATACGGGTGATGTATTTAGTGTCGATTTTCGAAGGTCGAGTCAGGATCGTTACATAGTGTGAATTTGGACTTGCATCATACCAAGAAATATGAGCTATTGGGTCTTTTAAACATTATAGAGCATAGTTGTACGGTATGTTCTAAGACATTCTACACTTTTAGATCTCACATCAGAAGAAAATCAAATATAAGTATCGAAAACAGGCATTTCAAAAAATAGTCACCAAAATACTGTATTTGCTATATACAATGTTCCAATGTACAATATAAGTTTCATAGACTTCAATACAGTAAGTAGCTACATGACGAACAACAAAGAATATGAGAAATCCAATGTGAAGCTGCTTTCTCCACATACTATTCCTAATCAAGTGCTAACTTGCATTCCTGTGGTGGAGAAAAATGGAACGAAGGGAGTGGTTCAGATAAAAGTCTGGTGAATGAGTGCAAGTTATGATCGTATGTAGTTACTTCAATACTACTCTAGATGATACAGGGTGTGATACATGTGTCCATGAATTCTTTAGGTCTGCTACCTAAAATTACTTATCTAAAACATCATTCACTGATATTTGTGTAGGCTAATACAATGGATCGAATCTCATGTCTAAGGATCGACCACTGATCCTAATCGTTGAAACACTACCCCCTTATCTACTAATCATGAAAAACCTGCCACTAAGCAATTGTGGGCTAAATTCCCACTACTACCCCCCTTGTCTTCCTATTTTCTTTGATTGAGAATTGCCCCTACATATGCTAGCTCTGCTTGCTTCTTCTAGATTCAATTGGTTGAGTTCTTCAAGATTGATTTTATTTTAATTTTTGAAGAAGATTATGGTTAGAGGAGAGGTTGGATTTTGATAGAGTTTTGTTATAGTAAACTTTTTTATTGATTCTAGAATTAGCCTTGGTTCCAATTTATAGGGATTAGAAGTGAATCTAAGGCGTTGATTTTTTAGCTAGAGAATATTTTCCTAACATCTTGAACGGTTACAAAAGCCCAAGCTAAAGCAACAATTAGAACCATCAAAAACAACGCTTAGCCATGCTCTGTTAATTGTTTTTTTACACTATGCATGGTTGATATTAAATGGCCCATGGTGGACCGCTATAGGTCGACCATGAAAACCCCAGGGTCGACCTGGGAGTATTATGTTATTGTGTAATATTTTTCAAATCTTTCTATGCACGTAAGTTTTCCAAATGAACTCCATTTTCAAAGTGTTATATATGGAAATCATCGAAAAAATCGCCATGATCTTAATGGTGTAGGTTTCATAGCCATATTTGGATATCTCTGAAAATTTTGTTTTTTATCCTAGTTTAAATTAAATTTATTTACTTATTAAATTTCCTTTTAACTTCTATTAAATTCCTATTAAATTTTGCATGAATTTCCTAGGTGTTAATATGTATATACACACACACCTACATACATATATACCTACATACATACTTACATATAACCGCGCCTACCGGCAAAAATATATGCATATTTATATAATATAATATACATCGATATTCGCATTAGTTATAATTAGGATTTTAGTTGTAAGTAGCATAGTAAATAATAGAACTTTAAGGTGTAGTAGTAACTCCAAAATTAATAAGGTAATAAATGTGCAGTTAATAAGGAGTTACAAGAATTAAATGGGACATAAATGTATTTAATAGGACTGGTTAAGAGATTTAATATGGCATTTACAAGAAAATGAAATAGGCATTATAGGCTGAATTAGAATGACTAAATAAATGTTATTAGGGATTGTCCAATTAGAATAATAATGATAATTTATTAAGGGCAAATAGCATTTATGGAATATAGTAAAAAAGCATATAAAGTAGAAATTAAATGCTAGAAGGCGGTATAATTTTCATGATAGAAAATTATATAGCCTTAACTGTACATTTAGGATAGGCATGATTAGCCAGGCCTAGCCTAATATATTGGCCTAAAATAATTGGTTTGGTTTAGTAAGGGTTGGGATGCGAGGTAAGTATGGTTATACAACAAAAGTTTGTCCTTCACCTAGAGGCTACCAGCAATTGGCTATGCTTACCACTGATGTGGGATATCTCCAACTATAGGACCCGTAGGGATGGGATATACGGTTGCTTGGTAGGGAAAAATATACCAAGGGTATGCCTTAGATTTAAAGTATTAAACGGCCTAATACTTTTAAGTAAATGGGATCTGCTTCGTTTCTAATAAGAGGTATTAAGTAAATAAAAGGGACATTGTCCTTGACTTACATTAGGTTAGTCCAAACAGGATTTAATCCGTGGAAGGTTGGCAAACTATGTTAATATTTTTGTTAGATCGGTATTTAGTAGTCGAGATGGAACATAGGTTATAACCACTAGCAGTCTCGAGAAGTCGGTAGCAAAAAATCGGGTTATGCCCTTACGAATTTCGCTTTCTACTACTGTAAAATCCATATGGGATATGGACAGATCTCAGACCTGTTTGATTAGTTCATTGTTTGTTTGTCAACAATAGGTTATTTAACCCTTATATGGGTCAATGAGATGCGTCAATAGTATAGTAAATTAAATTATAAAGCCATACCAAAGGTTACCGAACTTTGTAGCTAAGGTCGATTGACTAGCATTTACGTTGTGAAGGGCCTGCTTTAGAGTTGAGGTATTAAAGGGTCGTTGGCTGCTTCCTCCTTATTTAAGAAGTGTTAAATGGATGGGGTTTTAGGGTAGTACAACATTTATATATATGTACGCATATATATATATATATACATATATATATATATAGTTACACCTCGGAGGAGGTTAGGCATATCATATGTGCATATAGGATTGAGCAGATTAAATTTGAATAATAGACATAACACATAAATGGAAACCAATAGCATAAGTTAGTGTTATGGGTAAAACATGTAATTTTCCAATCATCAGAACGTTATTCTGACCCCCTCCTCAATATAACCCACATGATAGATTAGAGGGACATATTACTATAGTAAGATGGAAATTGTAGATGGAGCAGTCTTTTTATTCATGCTTAGCGCTGATGGGGAAAATAGATTTCTAAGGAATACTATTGGTTCCAATGTAGTAGCCTTAATCGAAATGTATGTTTTATTATATTTTTCTATTTCATTGTGATTTTATATTATTCGCTATTTAATATACTTATGTTTATTACAGTTAACAAAACCAACGATCCATGTTCTAATGGACTTGGGTTTTGATTTAGCCAAATTTCGAGCGTATTAAGGTGCGAGTCTTTAAGGGGCAAGTGCCTGGGTCAGTGTGGCGGCGTTGCAATGTAGTGATGTGGTGGTTTGGTAAGGTGATGAACGATTGAACATGTGCTCCTGGGGTAGAAAGGTAATTTCTCGTTTTGCATATAGGCCCCTAAAAATTATAAATTTTGTTTTAAACCCTATAACTTCTAACTCGAATAACTTCTGCATATGAATTTCATTTCATGCACAGTTTTTCTGTTGGACTCATGGGAAAACTCTAGATAATTTGGCATAAAGTTTGCTAACTTTGCAGTTGTTTTCTAAAGCATTTTAGTATGAATAAATAACTTTAATTAATTGAGTTTTAAAAAAGTAAATAGATATGCATTGATGAAGTTTTATATTTGTCGTTGTATATTATGTTCAATTGATGACTAATTGATTGTTGCGATATTTTGGATCTGTTGTGCCTCAATTGGATTGTTTATTGTTAATTGATGCATTATTAGGTGATAGATGTTTAATTACAATTAATTGTCGATTTAAAACAAAAATAATTAATTAATATAAAATTGTGAAATTTTGGGAAAAATTAATAAATAAATGAAAATAAGATTATTTACATATTTGTGTGATATCTGTAAATTATATTGATTTAAAATTTTTGCTGAAATTAATGTGATAAATTTAACAAGGTTATTACTTATGAATTTGTAACACCCTACGTTTTAACGGTAATTAATTAAAACGAATTTAATACATAATTAGTAATGCTAAAAATAGAATTGGGCAAACTTCAAAGTTCAGCTACGAAAACTATATTGGGTTCATGGCGATTTTATGATAAATTTTCATATAAAAAGTTTTTTGATCGGAGTTCAAACGAAAAAGTTATTGCTGTTTGAATTTTTAGAGTTGGAAATAATTAAATATGTAATTAATAAAATAAATTGTGGAAATCAAATCTCACAAAACATATATACAGTGCAAGTAAATTATCTTGAGAGAAAGAAGTGGGGAACAAATTAAAGCAATCAGCTAAATAAGGAAAGAAATTCACAAATCAACATGCTGTCAAATTAACGCAGGAAACAAATCTCAGGTCGACCAAAGATATACCTAGTTTGACTAGTAATGGTCGACCGTTGTCGATGTTAAAACATGATCATTAAATAACAGGTGGGTGATGGTGATGCACTCAAATATATTTCTCGTGTGCAAATTGAGGGCCATTCTGGATTAAACTATAGATTTCCTAAGGTAGATCTAACGCTCCAAATCAATCCCTAACATTTATAAATTAATAGATAACCTAACCCTAATTCATTTAGAAAACCTATTGCACACTGAAACTCTGCCATTTTGTCTTCTCAACCAAATTCTTAAAACAGTAAAACTATTATAATATAAGTAGAAGAAATCGAAGAATAAGAGAAGAGAAGAATAGGATCGATTCAAAGGGTGGAAATAAAGGTAAAAGATGAATCTTATACTCTAATCTAAATTTGATTCAATCATTTCTCTAGATCTATAATTTTAATAGATGTGTACCCTTTTTATTATTTGTTTCAACGTAAGAGCGAGTCAAATAAAAAGGGAACGGATACAGATCTGGAAAGATTTGAAAGTTAAAGCATGGTGAGTGGGAAATTACCTATTTTGTAATAAGACTGGATTTATGCCCTTGAATCTATTTCATAATATGTTTAAAATCATTTTGGAATAATTAATTGAATATACCTATTGATTAGAATGATAAATAACGAACTGTATAATAAACTGTATATATGTAATGATTATGGAATAGATTTAAGTGTAATGATTATAGAATAGATTTAACGAAATTGGAAAACTTGCCTACATAATTCTCTACCAACAACTTGTTATAATTGTGAATTTGTTCTGATATGACAATAATAATTTGGTATTTGAACGAAAGATAAGCATGTAAAATAAAGAAATATTATTAAACTTTAAGGGGTTTAAGTGATATTTTAATTCGTTGGAATTTAGGATGTTGTAAGTAGATTTCTATGTATTATCAAGTTTAATAAACAGAAGTGGAATACATCTAAAAAAAGAGGTATACAAAATAGGGATATTTAATGTATTATATACCTCTGTTTCAAATAATAAAAGGATAGTTCCTTGTAATTACAAACATAACACAATCTCTCTTTTGGATAAGATACGAAAATTTATGATGTTAACATTTTTATGATACAAAGTAGTTCCAATGCATTAAAATGCAGTAAACCCTAAGAGTCAAATAGGAAGATATGAACACGATAAGAATATCCTACAAATATAAAATGAGAATATTAATAAAAATGGAAAGTAAATAAAAAGGAAATTCAAAGGATTAGCTAGAAGAAATGAAAAGGATAAAAAATTAGAAAACATATAAAAACAATGGAAAATGATATTATGAATCTTATAAGAAGAAAGTTGTGAACAAACTTAAAGTAAGAAAAGGATAAACGCATAACGAAGTAAAGGTCTAGGGTCACTAGTAAACTATAAAGGCAAAGTAATTAAGTAAGCATGAATATATATATATATATATATATATTAGATGTATATACGAAGCCTCAAGTATGCATTTATGATGGGTGTGAACTATCATGCTAAAGTATAGTTAAATGAATAATATGACATTTGTTCATTAGATTTGGTTGCAATGCGAGGTCAATAATGTTATGCAATAGAAGCCTGCCCACTACAAGGGGTTACCGGCAGTATGTAACATTATACCGATGTGAGATATATCCAACCATAGGACCCATGGAGTATATATGCTTGCGTACAGATAAAGGAATGCCCTAATAGATAGAGTAGTCTGCTTCAAATATAGTTTTAGGAGGGTATTTCCTTGATTGCACCAGGAAATCTAAAGAGGATGGTAAATGGGATCGCGCACTATGCGGCAACGGTTGGTAACCAAAAGTCAGATTTAGGGATGTATAGAGTGAGAACTTCATCAATCCTTAGCGGTCAATTGGAAGGACAAAATTACACATAACTGGTCTTTGTCTTCTACCAAGGTTGACCAAGTTAGGTCATGCACTGCCATAGTTGTTTGCTAGTTTGTTTATTTAGGCAAGGCTAGTTAACATGGTAGAGTTCTTTCAAAATGATTTAGGCGGTCCATGGAACCGAGTCCACAATAGGAAGCAGACAAAGTAGTAAATCCTTAAAGCATTATAATATATGATATAATATTTTGAAAAGTCATTGTTTGGCACCATAGGAGTCGCTCGAGTTATACGCGACTAAATCATGACAGGGCAAGGGCAATGGATCCTAATGGTTACTGATAGAGAGATACCGGCGGGGATAATATCTAGGTCCATTGGGGGGACAATGGTACTTATAGTTATATATATATATATACACACACACATAGCTATAATTCTATAGAATGTAGATAAGAGCGTATAGTACGTGAATATAGATTCGAAATGACTAATTAAAATGTAAACAGACATAACATAAGATAGAGAATAATCGGCATTAACTAGTGTTATGTGCAAAGTATATAAATTACTAGTCACCGAAATGTTTATCTGACCCCCTCCTCATTAAAATCCATTATATAGTTTGATGGGTAGGTACTAATACTTGGCATGTTCGATGCTAACAAGGACACTTGACTTTGAAAATATGAAATCTTAATTGGTAGTTATGTGACTTATTGTATTTTATTATTTCGATGTAAGTCATATCATTAGTTCTCTAATATGCATTCTCATGTTTCATTTTCAAGGTACCAAAACAACGATCTATACTTTGGTGGGCTTGAATTTCGATTTAGCGAAAATTCAAGACCGTTAGGGTGCGAGGTGCTAGATTTGCTATTAGGGCTTAGTTTACCCGATCTTGAAAAATTACGAAACTTTGTATGAGCATATTTGTATTTTTCATATAACTAAAAATATAATATACACCAAATTCTAATAATTCTATCCATAGATTAGTTACATATGGAAAATCTATGAAGTTAGATCATACATGACTATTTAGTTGGGCCTTAGTACCCCAATGGTTGTAGATCCTCATATATTGCTGAATGATAATGTACGGTAGGTCCAAATAAGAAGTAAATAAAAATCCACATGTTGTAGATATCTAGAAGCAGTTGGTTTCTTGAAGGATGGTGTGAAGTGGTCACTTCCGGTCAATAGCTAGATTTCTAATATTGAAAAGAAGATAAGTCATTAAGTTGAAGTGCAAAAGTTTTAAGGAAAGAAAAAATAGAAATCCACTTTGATTCCAACCCAATAGAAAATAGTTATAAAAGTTGAAAAAAAAATTTGCAAAGTAAGAAAATATTGGACTTTAAAAATAAAAAAATATTTAGTTAAATTGAAAAGTTCCATAAATGGATTTTACAAAAACCAATGGTTGAAAAATTATAGAGCGTATATAGCTCGCTTGTTTCTTTATAAAGAAAGAAAAATGTAAATAAAAAAAGTTCTAGTAGATGTTAAAATTTGTTAAAATCCAAAATTTCAGTAAATGAAATTTTGTAAAAAGCTAGTTCTTTAAGAAGAAAATGGTAGAGCAATATAGCTTGTGAATGTTTCTATGTAATGAAATTTTTTAAGATGTAAAAACGTTTTTAAGGTGGACAATGGAAAGTGGTACAGGTTTTAAATAGGGTAAATAGTATAGAAAAGAAGATTTAGAATCTTAAATTAAAGCTGCAGGCGAACACACTACAATGGTTCAACTAACATGATAGTTATTTGAGAGAAAAGCAATTGGAATTAGTGTAGTTTAGGTAGAGGAAAGTTGAATGGTAATAGCATTATGAAATATAAAAACAATATTAGTAATTAATAGAAAAATAATGTTGCTAACTATAAATAGCATAATATACAAAAGTAATGCTAGTAATCTAATTATAAGCAACAAAGACAATTTAAGGCCAAACAAAAGAATGCGCGTTGATTGCATGTATCTTTTAAAAGTCCCACTAACTGCAAATAAAGACTCCATCAAAGATTGGAAGTGAAGATAGAATGGAAAATAAAGTGAGAGTTGTCAATATCTACTCTAATTTTTAATATGTTAAGATATTTTAGACACAACGAAAAGTACATTTTTGAAAAGAAATGGTTTAGAGTGACAATTGTGCTTTTTAAAAGTAAAAGTAAATGAATAGTTTGAGTTAAAAGTCACAATTTTTAAGAAAAGTTGAAAAACGTCTTTAAATGACAAGGTTGATTTGAAGAAAAAGGAAAGAATTTTTTTGAAAACAAATTTAATTTACTAACATTTTCTTTTAGCTTTAACGAATAAGGTAATTTAAGACACTGTTAACCAGCTTTTGAGCCAAAGAAAATTTCAACTGGAATTAGAAGATCAAAATAAGGACGAAATGACTTGAAATCTTAAAGGCACATTTAGATGGAGCGAGGGAATAGCACGGAGAAGTTCCACCCCAAGATACCCTAATTACACAAGTTGGCACTGACTTGTTCATGTCAGTGACGAGTTGTTTTTGCACCATATTCTTCCACTTCAACTTCGTATTATCTATCTCTTCCATATGTGCTCAAGTTATTTCCAAGGGTTTTGGATGATCTAGTTCAAGAGTTGAAGAGTAGCAGCTATAATGACAGAAGAAACCAAGCAATGAAGGAATGATCATCAAGATCAACCAACAATCAATGGAAACAACATGGGATGCCACAAAATGAAGTAAGAAGAGGAGTGCAAGAGAGTTCGACGTATTTTGAACAAATGAAATATGTCGGCACCTACATGTTTAGGTCGGTACCGACATATTTAGATAATTCATGAGCATTTGCAATTTGGCATTTGAATTCAAACCGATCTCTAGACTCTGCTTTAAGTGGACTTCTAACCCAACATAACCGTTTCTCTATAAATACCAGCCTACTACAACCTAAATGGGATCTTTCTAATTGATCTCTTTCCTGATCTTCAACTCTTACTCTGGATCTGATCTCTATGCCATTGGAGATTTCTTCTTTTTCATTCCTATCCTCTACCTCTTATACGCTTAAGAAACATCATCGTAAATCTAAGATCCACTAGATTATGGTCAGATCTGGTATAATTCTTTGTAATCCCATGTGAAGACAATAGATAACAAACTATAAATTGGATGTCGTCCAGAGATGGCCGAACGAAATTCTGTTGTGTTCTTTACTTTTCTGCTACCTTTTACCTGCTAAGATTTCTGTTGCTTTTACATTTATTTTAAAAGAATTGGTGCTTTCAACTGATTTATGGATGTTGATCCAATTTTTGGTGTAATGTTTTGGTGGTTTTACTGAGAAGAAACTAGATCTAAAGACTTGAAGCTTGAATCTGAGATTAGCAGAAGATGAGATGCTCGATACCAAATCTAGGTTTGTAGGAAGCCAATTAGAGCATGAAGGCAATCAGGAGGTGTTCTCAAATGATAATCAATCATCTACGTGACCAGGGTAAAGATGGAGAGAATGATATTTACGTGACCAAAGAAGAGATGGAGAAAATGATGAAGGACATGCATGATGGATAATGACTCGACAATAGAAAATACTTGAAAGATTTTTCTATAGGATAGGACAACAAGGAAAAGCTAGAGCTATAGGAATTCACAACCAAGTGCTAAGAGCTAATGTAGAAACATCTGGAGTTGGAGCATAGCAAACTGGAACAATGCCCCCACCTACAGTACAACTCGTTGCACAGACAATTATAACCTGGGGCAACACTGGTGTGAACTTAGAACATGCTAGAATGCTAGGAGAAAAGATTGCTAGAGCTAGGAACGTGAATTAAAATGTGAACTGGCAAAGACCGAAAGAGTATATGCCACGACCCCTCCGTAGGAATGGAGGACATAATGAAACCAGAGGAGCAGGTCAGAAAGGTAACATGCAACAACATGATTAATGCCAGAGTATGTGTCGAATTTCCCCTACTGAAGCGGTGGACTGATTATCGCTTTTGGATGAAGATCTTCGTTGGACGGTGAAAACCGAATTGTTGAATTGGTTATGGAGAATAGTTAGAATTGAAAACCCAGACTAGAGATTGGAGGATGTAAACAGGAATCCATTCATTTCTAATATTTAAAACATGAAAAATTCTCTCGATTTTAAGCTTCTGATGCTGGAAATGTACGATGGAAAGCCAGATCTAGCAGTTCATCTGATGAGATACATCCGACATATGAAGGTGTTGTGTGCTTCTAAGGACGTAATGGGGTGATGCTTCTTATTATACTTAACGAACTTAGCAGCGATGTGGTTTAGATAGATGGAGAATGGGTCCATAGGCACATGGATTAACTAAGTGAGTAATTTCTTGAGATCGTGTCTCACGACCGAAGAATGTGATGACGCTATCAAGCATGAACCAAAGTCCCAAAGGGACCTTAAGAAGCTATTTGACAAGATTCAATGCGACATCAGCCATAGTCAATAAGCCAGATCCATCTATAATCTTAATGGTTACAGTATCTGCAGTCGCAAGCAAGATCGAATTCAAAGTTGCACTGGAAAGGGATCCACCAATTGATCTTGAAGAATTCTACCATGAAGCTGAGAGGTATTTGCATCATGAAGATACTAAAGCCGACGATAGTGAAGTTAATGTTGTGAATTACAAATGATTGTCCAGAGAAGGAAATAGAAAAGACAAAGGAAAAAAGAGAACTAACGATGACTTCGGGGAATCGAAACGATAAAGAAGGGAGCCGAAATTCTACTCCTACATTGATTAAATAGAGATACCAAAGAGGTTATATTTAGACACTAGGGGCATATCCCCTATCAAAAGCTTGCTAGAAGAGATCCCACTGATTGTGAGAAATTTTTTTGGAAAATTTTACTTCTTGCATGAGCCGAAGAGACATGAAACGAAAGAGTGCGGACACCTTCATGATCTGATAGAAGAACTGGTTTGAAGCGATCAAGCATGACAGTATGTAAGGAACCAAACTGCAATGGTGCGGCCAGAACAACCACCATCTGCAAGAAACACATCAATGAAAAACCAGGGATCTAGTCCAAGACTCTAAATCCCATGATCGTGATGGTTGGGAGTCAAGTTCAACTCTCTCGCTTTGCTTTTTTCTTGCTTTGAACAAATTAGGACAACAATAACCTCATACCACTTACATATGTACGAGGATCGGATTTGCCTCTCGGCACGCTCTAAGTTGAATATCTAGGATGACCATTTAGGACGATAATAGCCTTAGATCACTTAAACGTGTATGGGAAGTAGATTAGTCCTTGGGCACACTCTAAGTTTGATGTTTAGGATGGATAATTTGGACTTCTTCTTATTTGATTGCATTTGAATATTTGAGTTTTGAAAAATACACGTTGAATGTGATGACCAATATTGATCGACCTTAAGTCCCGCCTAGAGAGACGGACCGGAGTGCAGGGTGCAAGTCCCCTCGTTGGAGAGCAAGCGGATAGGCCTGTATGACATTGATCTCTTTAAGTCCCATCCGAAGAGATAGGGACAGAGTGCAGGGTATAAGCACCCTTGCTAGAGAGAGTGGATGGGCTACCGAAACATGAGCGGATGGGCTTGCTTGGTCATTGGGTTCCTCCGTTGGAAAGCAAGCGGACCCAGCAAGGATCTGAAGAGATCGAAACCCCAAATAGAATGCCAAACGATCCGGAGAGATCGCCTCTTAATAAGTACGTTAAACTAGATCATACGTTAAATTGAATATGAAATGATTCGGAGAGTTTCAAACTTTAGAACGGAAACAAATTTGGTAAAAGTATTTAAACACCTTGTAATTAGAGTAAAAATGATAAATCTTGGATGAACAAGGGATGATTTTGATATGTGATGCAATAACTCCAAATGAAATTGGAATGATTATGGCTTATAAACAACACTTAAGCAGAGACTGGAGTCTTTAGCTATAAACGGGTTTGAAACAACCTGCGATTTGCAAGAGAATCCAAAGGTACTAGAAGATTCACCATATTCAAGATCAATGGATAGCCAAAGGGATTAACCATCAAAGACTGATTATTGAAACGTTTTCTTAAGCAAAGCACACCTTATATTCGAAAAGCGTACTTTGAGGGGCAAACATTAACCCACTTTTGAGCAAAAAAGATTCAATCGGACTTAGAAAATCAAAATGAGGATGAAACAACTTGAAATCTTAAAGGCATGTTTAAATGGAGCAAAGGAATAGTCGGAGAAGTTTCACCCTAAGATACACAAAGTACACAAGTAGGCCCCAACTTGTTCACATTAGTGATGAGTTGTTTTTGCCCCCATATTCTTCCATTCCAAATTTGTACGAGCTATTATATGTCTCTGCCATATGAGCTTAAGTGATTTCAAAGGATTTTGGACGACCTATTTCAAGAGTTGAAGAGTTAATAGCTAGGACAGCAGAATAAACCAAGCAATAAAGGAACATTACCAAAATCAACCAATAATAGATGGAAATACCATGAGACGCCACATAAGTAACAAGAAGAGTGCAAGAGAGTCCAATGTATTTCGAACAAATGAAATATGTCGACATCGACATGTTTAGGTCAGTTTTGACATGTTTAGATAATTCATGAGCTTCTGCAATTTGGCACGTGACTTCGAGCTGATCTTTGGACACCAATCTAAGTAAACTTCTAACCCAGTATGACTATTTCTCTATAAATACCAGCCTACTTGCAACCAAAAAGGGATCTTTCTGCTTGATCTCTACCTTAATCTTTAGCTCTTCACTCTAATCTAATCTCTCTACCATTGGAGAATTCTTCCTATTCTTCACTCCCATCCTCTACCTCTCAAATTCTTTAGATGCATCATTTTAAATCTAATATCTACTAGATTATGGTCAGATTTGATATAATTCATTGTAATTTGGAGAGAAGACAATGAATAAAAAACAAAGTGGACATAGGCCAAAGATTGTCGATCAACTACAAAAATTATTTGTGTTCTTTATTTTCTAAGGTATTTTATCTACTTAATCTGGGATTTCTACTGCTTTTACATTTACTTCAAAATAACTGGTGCTTTCAAACGATTTCTAGATGTTGATCTATTTTTGGGTTAACGAACACCATGTATCTTTGAATTTAATAAAAGTTTTTAAGTTATACGCTTAAAGGCAAAGGTTTTGAGATTAAGTATTTCATAAAAAAGTTGAAGTTTTCAATTTTTGGATAAAATGGCGAAGACCAAACCAAAATTTTAAACATGGGGTAGACAGAAATGAGTGCCTAGGTAAGAAGGGGTGAAAGGTAAGGCTATGAAGAAGATAACAATAATTAGTCATGGAATAGTAAGGAGGAACTCTCGTGAGTATAAAGAATAATGGTACGAACCTAGAACTATTTTATTAAACATGTGTGCAAGCCATATGAAGAACCCATAAAGGAACGACAAATGATATTAAAGCACAGTTCTATGAGTTCTAGAATATGCTCGTATGAAAGGTCTAAGATAAAGGAAATAAATACCAAGATTTGAGAATATCATCAAGTAATTTGGATTAAAAGAAGATGGTAACAAAGGATTATGAGGTAGCAAAAACATATAGAGGATATTATCAAATTGAAGTTAAAAATACGACGACTGTGGAAGGATAACACGATAGAAAGGTCCACTCATGTTAGAAGTGATAGAGCAACAAATTCATAGTGTTGGTTGATGTCGAAGGGCAGCTTCGAGCAGTTATTCTTTCTAGGTTGGATTGTAAGCATTAGTTGTCTTTATTGGGGGAAAAAGAACGTACGATATTATAGGAAATGTTCTTTTTTATGTTTTTTCTGTGGACCGTTATGTTATGGGAAAATAATAAGATAAGGAAATTTTAGAAAGGATAGGAACTAATGCAAAAGATAAGAAAATAGTTGGACTAAGTTTGCAAATGCCCTCCAAGGGGCGCTCGCGTTTCTCGAGGAAGACATCGGATCTGAATTTCGTTTCTGGTGAGCGCGTTTCTCCATCGGATCTGCCTAGCTCGTTTTGTGACATTGATTTGACAAAGGAGGTGCACGTGTTTCCGTTGTCTGGTGTTATGGACACGTGTGTTTCATCTATACCTGACTCCTTACCAAATTCTAGTGTGTCTTCTCTGGCCCCATTTTTGGCCGCAACCTCTGATAAAGCATGGTCGGTAGTTGAAGTAAGCCTTCCTGTAGACACTAAATTGGGTGATGGATCTGTGTATACTGATTGTTTGGGGGACGAGTTGGATAAGGGTGTGATCGTGACCGATGAAATTTTGAACGTTGACCGATCTACTGAGATGCCAAATGGCTGTGAAGTGGTTGAGGTTGTCCAGGTTGAAGCTGCAGTGACGAGCAATGCTAACTCTGGGAAAATTATTGGCTGCACTCCAGGTGCTTGTTGTAATGTCACTGACATCCTGCCTAAGTCTGTAGTTTCTCTAGATAACCCAGTGGTCCCACCCTTGCCTCAACCTGCGACCAAGTGGTCATCTTTGTTTTCCAAACTGCCGAGTAATGCTGGTTTTCTTACGCCACGCTGTTTTGGTGTTGTTGAGAAAGAGGGAGTTATGATTCTGCCTGTGGAAGTGATTGAAGCTGGCGTGGATTGTTGGAAAGAGCACTTGGTTGGTTTCTTTCTTGACTCCAATCCCCCCTGTCACTTGGTTAAGTCAAGGTGCAATATGGTGTGGAAGCCTAGAGGTGGTTTGTCTATTCACTATGATAATGAAATGTTCTTTTTTAAGTTCTCGCGTAGTGATGAAAGGCAACGTATTATGGAAGCTAACCCTATTCTAATTGATGGTAAACCTTTCATTATCACAACATGGAGTCCAACTGTGGATCGTGCGAAGGAACAAGTTTATCTATTCATGTCTGGGCCCATTTCTCTCATATTCCCTCAGTTCTCCAGCCTCTTATTGGGATTGACTGGCTTGCTGGCCTAGTTGGTAAGGTGATTTGTTATGATGCTAATACTATTGCCAGAAAGAAGCTTGTTTATGCCAAAGCTCTTATTGAGATTACTCCTGACAAACCCTTGCCTATGGTCTTAAAGGTAAAACTAGATGAGAGCCATGTAGCTGAGGTTAGAGTTCGCTATAGTTGGAAACCTGAGATTTGTACGTCTTGTCAGTCCTTCGGTCATTGTGTCGATGCTTGTCCTGGTCTGGTTGTTCCCTTTATTGACCGGATTCCTCTTCCACGTCCTCCTGTTCGGATGTGGGTTAAGAAGGTTGTTCCTCCTATTCCCTTAGTTGATGTGCCGCCAGCTTCTGCTGATGTCCCTTCTTTTGTGGATCCTCCTGCAGTTTCGTTAGCTCCTTCTATTTCAATGCCTGCTTTAGCCTCATCTTCTGGTGCTCCACCAACGTCCCTGGAGTTGGTTCCTTCTGTTTCCTCTACTGATCTCATTTCCTGCAACTCGAAAGAACGTGCTTGGATTCATGCTCCTTCTGATATGAGATATTCGCCTGAGAGGGACATTTTTTATGCTTTTATTAGTGAGATTGGGGGCGAAAGTCGATATCTGATGTACCATATTGTGGGAGATGGTTTGTGCCTCACTACGGAGGGTGAGATTAGGGAGGAGAACAAAAGTAAGTTTTTTGATGTCACATGGGATAGGAAATTTCTCTACAACACTTCCTCTGTGGGTTATGATCCTCGTCTAGCTGCTCTATTCTCTGGGGTTTCGCATGTCTTTGGACCATCTTTGGGTGTTGGTAGTGATTGTTCTTCCTCTTTTGAGGAAGATTAGTTTTACAGTATTAGTAGTGTATGCACTTTGTCTAGCTCCTGTTCTTTTAGTTTCTCCTGTTTAGTTGCTCTGCGCATGTGTAGAGCACCTGTTCATCCATTTTTTATATACAGTGGCACGGCCTACTTTAAAGCCGGCTAGCTTTGCTAAAAATAAAAATAAAATAGTTGGTACTGAAAGTTAAGAAATAAATTAAGAAATTATATTTAATTGACTACTAACAAAGAAATGAAATAAGATTGTAATTCCCGAAAAACTTAAGAAATAAATTTTAGTAAGCAGAGGATGGGAAAGGATGTTGCGTAGCCATGGGTCATTGTCCTTGTACCTTAAAAGCTGAAATTAAAATTAAAATTGTGTGTTGGTTGCTATTATAAATCAAAGATAAATTTTGAGAAACTTAAAATTTACCACGAAAATAGATGAAGTCCACTAAAGATGCAAAGTTATTGACTAAATCTCGATTTCATAAGGTAGTTTTGAAAAGCCTATTAAATTTATGCTTCTAAAAAAAATATCTTTGCCAAAAGTTTTGAAAAATCTTTCAAAAAAATTATTTTAAATTTTTATCAATATTTTGTAAGGCAATATAAAATTATTTTAGAAGAGAACAAATTTTCCAAACTTTGGAAATGCCCCATATTTTATATTGGGGAATAATCAACAAATTGGTTAGTATAGATTTTACTATGCAGCAGAAGTGACAGTAAAATAGAATACGGTTAAAAGCAAAGAAGTTGTTCCAGCTATGGAATCATTTTAAATATATCTTGTCGATAGCTGAAAAAATTTGAGTTTTGAAATAAACTTTGTTTTAAAAAAGTAAAAAGAAACTAACTTATGCGAATTATATATGAAAAAGTTATAGAGAATAGGGGAGAAATTGGAAGATTTCAAGATATGGTGAAAAAGGGTACGTAAGAGAAGGATGAAAATATAGAATTTTCCATTTATACCTTTTCCAAGCATAAGAAAATAGGTTTATAAAACTGGATTTTTCTAAATTTGGATGTTGGAAGTGGCGTGCTAGGATTTAAGACGGTAGGAATTTGATGAAAAATTGGTTGAACTATACTCCTATTTATAGAAGTGTGGGAGAATTTGAATGTAAAAGTAAGTTTTTGGTTTTTGAATGTTGCATACATGTAAAACTACTAGTATATTTAGGATGTTTGCATCATATTATCGAAAAAATTAAAATAATGCATTTATTAGGATGCGCCAATTAGAACCATTCTGCATACATATCATATATGTTGCGATACACCATGCATTTGTACACGATTTGCTACAAAATTGGTTGCACACATATTGATTTGTTAGTTTAGAATGATTGTACATTAGGTTACATTGTTCAGCCCTTGAGGAATTTTTGGGATAGAATTCTTTTAAGAGGAGAATGTAACACCTCGCATTTTTGTATCAATTAATTAAAAAGAATTTAATAAATAAGTAGTAATGCTGAAAATAGAATTTTTGCAACCTTCAAAGTTTGGCAAGAAATTGTTCCATTAGGTTTGTGGCAATTCTCAAATCAATTTTCATACATAAAATTTTCTGATCAGATATTAAACGAAAAATTTATTAACATTTGACATTTTAGGGCCATAAATAATTATATATGTAATTAATGAAATAAAACAATTAGCTAATGTTAGGGGAAATCAGATGTCATGAAATGCATATATAGTGCAAGTAAATTATCTTGGGGGAAGAAGTGGGAAACAAATTAGAGCAATTATCAAAATAAGGAAGAAAATTAACAAATCAACAACTGTCAAATTAACACAGGAACCAAATTACAAGTTGACCCAAGATATACCTAGATCAACCGATAGCGGTCGACCACAGGGCATGGGTAGTTGACCCGTGTTGGTGTTAGAATGTGATTACTAAATAACAGATGAACGATGGTGATGCACACAAATATTTTTCTTACATGCAAAGTAATTGAGGGGCATTCAGGATTAAATTAAAATTGTTTAAGGTATATCTAATGCTCGAAATCAATCCCCAACATCTATAACTTAACAACCAACCTAACCCAAATTCATTTAGAAAATCTACTACATATTGAAACTCTACCATTTTCTCCTCTCCAAATTCCAAAAATAGTAACACTATTATGGTATAGTGTGTAAGTATAAGAAAGCGGAGAATTAGATAAGAATAGGATCGAATCAAAGCATGGAAATAAAGGTAAAACATGAATCTTAAACTCTACTCTAAATTCAATTCAATCATTTTCCCGGATCTATAATTTTAATAGATGTATACACTTTTTATTATTTGATTTTAAGTAAAAGGGAGTCAAATAAAAAGGGAACGGATGTAGATCTGGAAAGATTGGAATGCTAAAGCAAGGTGAGGGGGATCATTTTGGAAAAATTAATTGAATACATGTATTGATTAGAATGATAAACAACGAATTAGATAATAAATGGTATACGCATAATGATTATAGGATAGAATTAAGCGTAATGATTATGGAATACATTTAATGAAATTGGAAAACTTATGTGCATATTCTCTACCAGTAACTTGCTATAGTTATGAATTTTTATGATATGATAATAATAAATTAGCATTTGAACAAAGGAAAATAATGTAAAATAAAGATATATTATTAAGATTTAATGGTTTAAGTGTTATTCCAATTTGTTGTAATTTAGGATGTTGCAAGTAGATTTCTATGTATTATTAAGTTTAATAAATAAAAGTGCGATATTTGGAATGACAAAGAATACACCTAAAAGAAAGAGATGTACAAAATATGGATATTTACCGTATTTTGTACCATCTATTTCATATAATAAAATGATAGTTCCTTGTAATTACAAACACCAGACAAATCTCTCTTTCTGGATAAGATATTGAAATTTACGTATAAACATTTTTATGATGGGAATGTAGTTCCAACGCGTTAAAATGCAGTAAACCTCAAGTGTTAAATAGGGAGATATGAATGCGATAAGAATATCCTAAAAAATAAAATGCAAAATACTAAAAAAAGTAGAAAATAAATAAAAAGGAAATTCAAAGGTCAGGCAAGAAGAAATGATAAAGATAGAAAATGGGAAAATGGATAAAAAGAATAGAAAATAATAATATAAACCTTATAAGAGGAAAGTGGTAAATAAATTTAAAGTAAGAAATGGTTAAATGCATAATGAAGTAAAGACCTAGGGTCAACAGTAAACTATCGAGGCAACATAATTATGTTAGCATGAATCAATATATATATATATATAAGATGTACATACCTAGCCTCAAGCATTCTTTTATGATGGGTGTGAAGTAACATAGTAAAGTATAGTTAAATGAATAATAAGACAGTTGGTCATTAGAGTATGTAGAAAAGAAAGCTCAGTAGTGCTATACAATAAAAGCCTGCCCACCACAAGAGACTACCAAAAGCTATGTAACATTGTACTGATGTCATATCCAACTATAGGACCCATGGAGTATATACGTTTGCGTATAAATAAAGAAATACCCCCAATAGATTGAGTAGTATGCTTCTAATATGGTTTTAAGGGGGTACAGCCTTGATTGCACTAGGCAACTAAATAGGGTGGTGAACGGGATTAGGCACTATGCAACAACAGTTGGTACCAAAAATCAGGGGTTGGCTACATAAGCGAGAACTTCATCAAACATTAGCGGTCAACGGGAAAGGCAAGGTTTCATCTAATTAATCTTCATCTCCTACCATGGTAAATCAAGTTGGATTGTGCACCGCCACAGTTTTTTGTGAGTTTGTTTGTTAGGCCATGGCTACTTAACCAAAGAGAGTTCTTTCAAAATGATTGGGGTGATCCCTGGAACTGAGTTCACAATAGGAAGCAGATAAAGTAGTAAATCACCAAAGCGTTACAGGATACAACATTATATTTTGAAAAGCCATTATTTGGCACTATAGGAGTCCATAGAGTTATACGGTGACTAGATCGTGACAAGGCGTGGGAACTGGATCTTGATGGTTGCTGATAGAGAGATACTAGCGGGGATAGTATCTTGGTCCATTGGGGGGACTATGGTATGTATACATACATACATATATAAAGGTACATAGCTATGATTCTACAGAAGATAGATATGAACATATCTTACATGAACATGGAGTCAAAATGACTGATTAAAATGTAAATAGACATAACATGAGATATGTAACAATCAGCATTAATTAGTGTTATGTAATATAATTTATAGTCATCAGAATATTATTCTAACCCGCTCCTCATTACCACCCATAGGATATTTGAAGGGTAGGTACTGGTGCTTGGCATGTTCGGTGC
Organism: Allium cepa; assembly: GCA_030765085.1. Classification (NCBI taxonomy): domain Eukaryota; kingdom Viridiplantae; phylum Streptophyta; class Magnoliopsida; order Asparagales; family Amaryllidaceae; genus Allium; species Allium cepa. The sequence continues at coordinate 441,446,495 of CM060943.1, forward strand.
TAACAAGGACCCTTAACTTTGAAGGTATCAAATCTCGCTCAATATGTAACTTATTATGTTTTCTTATTCCACTGTAAGTTATATAGTCGGTGCTCAGATATACATTCTCTCGTTTTATCCACAGGATACCCAACCAAGATGTACTTTGGAGGATTGGATTTCTGATTTAGCGAAAATTCAAGCCTACCAGTGTGCATGTTCTTATAGAATTTCTACGAAAACTCATAACTTATAATGAAAGTTTTAATATAAAGTGAATCTAGGGGAGTTTATTTTTATTTATCAAGTAAAGTGAGATTTTTAAAATAATAGTATGATTTTTAACAACTATACTGTTTTGAGTAGATAATAATATAGTTATTTTTAGAGGGTTTAAGGAAAGGTATTAGTATTATTTGAGTAATAAAGTAAGAGGTCTTTTATAGATAATAATAATAAAGGTATATTTTTAAAAGTTGGCCTAAGTGATTACTATTTTGGAACAATAGAAGTAGGAATTTATTAGATTTAAAATAAAATACTATTATTTATTTAATTAAATGGTAATAAATTATTTTTGGATATAATAAAGTGGTTTTAATGCATGCTATTATTCTGATGTGGAATTATAATATTATTGTTTCTTAAAATAATTTGAATTAAATTACTATTTTTTGTTAAATAACATCTTTTGAGATATTTAAAAGTAATATTTTGGAAGTAAAGGATCTCTTTACGTATATTATCATTATGGGAAATTATTATTGTTTTGGGTATAATAAATAAATATGATTTTATGAAAAACAATAGTAAAACAATTTTATGCTTAAGTGGATCATATAAGTTTAAATAAATTATTTTGCGTTGTTCTGGTTCACATTTATTGATTATTTTGAAATTATCATATATGGTTGTTGTGTGAAGTGAAATCGCATTAGAATGAATTATGCGATATTTTGCCACTATTAGTACATAGTGTGTAGTTAATTGTGATTTTGTTTTGTTGATGTTTTTGTTACTAAAATAACGAGTTAGCACACATTTGATGGTTTGATGGTTGTGTTGCTAATACAGTGGATCGGTATACATTTGGTAAGTTAATGTTTGTGGTTCGTACGCACTTGATAATTTGGTGTTTGTGTTACTAATATAGTAGGTTGGGACAAATTCGAATATTTGATGTTTGTGCTACTAATATAGTGGGCTAGTACAAATTTGATAGATTGATTATTGTTTTACTAGTATCGGTGATTAGTAGACATTTGACACAATCTATTTTTATTTATTTATTTGATGTTTGTGGCTGATATTGAGTGTTTCCAAACTTTTATGATGGCATTATTTTGTCATTGTTATTGTTAGCCCATATTCATGATGATTGAATATGGTGGCTTAGTAGAAATAATATTTTCTATTTTTGCATGGTCGTTAAGGTTGTGCAATGTTATGTGTTAACAATTATCACATGCATGAGAAGAGTAGAAAATAGAATTACGTGGTCTTGATCCTCAAAAGGGTACATAGACAGCCTTTCCCTATGCAATAGCATTAAAGCCTCTTACCGTAGTGTATAGAATAAAGCGCAGTCCAAACATAGTTGATTACCTTTCTCTAGTGGTATGTATGTGTATATGTATGTATTTTTTATTATATGTATATATGTACATATGTACGTATGTATGTATGGATGAATGCATTTGGAAAGTCATAGGTAGGAGAAGGTGAGGGTGCAACGATCTGGATATAGGTCATATTTGCAGGTAGTTGGCTCGGTATGTTTCTTTTGCACTACACATATATTATAATTGATTAATAATGATTAATGAATTGAAAATGCGGATGTAATTTTATTCGTAGAATCTATATGGTATTTAATTACTAAGATAATGAGTGCATGTTGATGTTTATTTACGCTGTGAGGTTTTTATGTATTCATAGTTTTAGATCTTTAATTTTGTATAACCAATGGTCCACTATTTTTTTGTTCGAGATTGGTGTTCAGATATTTTAACAGCATTTGTCACTTACTATAAATGTTAGAAATAGTGTGCCAACACACACGTTGTGTTTCTTGAATGTTCATGGATCTTGGGTCATATTTAGATCTAGTCCAATGCTCCTAAACTTCGCTAAAAGGATATGGCCATGCTTGTTATCCAAAATTATAGGTCAAGATTAAGCTTGACATTAATGGAGCGGCCCAACCTAATGTCGGGCACGCCGCACCAAATCTTCTAATTATGGACCTCATCTATTGGAATAGACAAGTCAGATTAAGGATGCACTAGTTAAGCAAGATGTGACATTGCAACAGTGGAAGCTAGTAAAGCGGGTTGCACAGATGACTGTGATCTGAGTAGGGCTACTTCCTTTGTGAGGGCTTGGATACAGATAGATGTGATTTCCCTCGTACGCTCCATCTCGAAGTGAAGCCACACCTTAGTTTTCTTAGACTTCCCTGGAAAGAAGCCAAATAATTCATTTGTAATTCTTCCTAACTACATCTTATCCATATGAAGCCTCACCAGTTTGGCTTCATAAGAGGCCTTTAGCTCATTAAACTTAGATTGGAATTGACACACAAGACAATTCTTCCATATCTTAGCCAGATCCAAATATATAGCAACTGGCAGTGTAGGAACCATGGTTTCAATTTCCGGCTAGCACATGGGGATCCCGTCGTTTTCGTTTCGCATCTGATGCTGACCGGACCGGAATTCGATTAAATTCTCGTTTTCGGACATTGCGGTGAAGAAAATCACTGAAAAAAATAAAAAACGAAATATGCTGATTTGTTACCTTCAATTTTCTTTGCCCTTTTTCTTTTGAATAAGACCTATTTCAGCTTCAATAAGTTATTCATATTTTGTTGATGTGAATAGAATACAAAATTTAGGACTTTATCTGTTTGAAATGAGAAACCATCGAAGAACAATGGTATTTTAGTTGGAGTTCGAATGGGCGTTGATTCATTTTGAGTAAAGTGAAATTTTGATTTAAATGGGAAGATGAGAGCAGGACTTCAAAAATAAATAAACATAGTAAGGGCATCTCCGGTGGATTACCGGCTGAATATTCAGCCCGCTGAATATTCAACTCGTAATACTGGGTTGGGCACCAGTGGCCAGGCGCCCATTTAATGGGCGCCTGACAATCAGGCGCCCATTTTATGGGCGCCTGAACTAAGGCGCCCATAAAATGGGCACCGCCTCCCCTCCCCCTCACTTTTCTCTCAATTTTTTCGGTTTAATTTTTTTAAAATTAGAAAATTTAGACGAAATGCCACCGCGTCCAACCAAAATCACCCGAAGAACGGTTCACAGACATCCAGCGGAGCAAGCTGGACCATTACACGTTCCGCCACCACCTGGAGTTTCACCTGACGATTTACGTGTTCTACATGAGTTGCTAGATGGTTATCGGCATAGAGCCGAAACCGCTTTAACGACCATACAGGTATAAATTGCAAATTACTATAACTTGTTATTTTAATATGTACATTACATACTCATGTTAAATAACCCTTACTGTATCAAAAATTATTAATTCATAAATTATCTATAGGACTATTACATTCACTGTCGGGGTAGTTGGGCTAAGTGCATTACCCAGTTTTATGACCATCTTTCCGGTCCTATTATTGAGAGGCTACAGGTAGTCCTTTTGGTCTATTTTTGTCGATTAGACCTGTTCGGTCCTTTAATCGACCTCTCATTCAGGCATTAGCTGAGAGGTGGTGGCCCACCACGCATACGTTTGATTTTTCAGATTTTGAGCTTGGTATCACCCCAGTTGATTTCTACATGTTTACTGGGATTGAGATTGGACGATATGGTCTTTGACCTTTTCCATTTGATGATTTATACGAGTCTCCCAATTTGTTTACAGTTTTTTTACCACAGATAGATGTTAACTGCGTAACTAGTGGTTCTGTTAAGTTGACTTACTTGCAGCAGTACATCACCAGTTATATAACTAGAGCTGATATGATGGATGCAGTTACTAGAGCATTTTTGTTGTACCTGTTTGGTTCGACTTTTTTTCGAACCAAAAAGGTACGGTTAGACTAGGCTATTTAGCATCTCTTACCAGATTAGACCAGCTACATACTATTGACTGGGGCACAGCGATATTAGGCACCCTATATACCGCTCTAGATTCATTTGCGCTTGGAGATGTCAGGCAGATGTATGCTTTTTGGTATATGTCGCCGTTATAGTACTACGAGTACACGGCAAACATGCATCCCCGCATCCAGGACACGGCTAGTCAGGCTGCTGAGCATTACTTCCCTAGGAAGAGATGATGGGAGACTATGAAGTATGTACATCGTGTCCCCTTAGGTGTACGACATGACTTGATGGAGGCTAGGTCACAGCTTGATATGCGTAGTCGAGGTAACATCATTCGGACTCCGTGGGCCTCACATTGGACTCATCTAGCAGATGCAGGTCTTCTGGTGGACGACCATCCCTTGATGGTTGCGTATTCACTATCTACACGTAGGGTTGCTTTGCACATACCTGCATTTATGCCTATGTGGTATTTGGGAGAGAGATGTGCTTATCAGATTATGGGTGATCGTCGTATACCATATGATCCTTTATCTTGTGAGGACATGTTTGGTAGACATAGGGTGATCGGCGATCAGTATTTAGGTGCTCTACGACAGGTTGGATGGGTGGATAGTAGTACTTTATTCATCGATGGGGATTACGATGCTTATTGGGCTAGAGTAGCACCCCGTAGATTCATCGTACCAGATTATGTTCGTGGGGTCAACTCTGATCATATAGGACCTCATCTGGCAGCCGGTAGAGTTCAGGTACCGCAGGTTTTATTTGACCCGATTCCGTCATAGTTCTTCCAGACTCCCATGTAGTTGGAGCCTGATACTACTTTTAGAGCATATGACGTGACAGGTACTTTGATTGAGTAGCCTTTAGTCTTTCCAAATCACCCCGACTATCCTGGTGTGCCTTCAGTCGGGTTATATCCTCCGTATGAGGTACGTTTATTGTTTATTGTCATTTTTCCTTTATTTTCTGCTTGGTTTCTTACTATGTCAAATATCATCTTTATGTAGTATGCTGCTAGATTGGACCAGGCCAGAGTTTCACTTGGTGTATTTCGCGGTATGACTCTTTCACATACACACACCATGCATGATATGTACATGCAGCATACACAGATGCTAGAGCCCCAGATTGATCAGCTATCAGCTAGACTTGCTATATATGAGCCTTTCGGATCACAAGGCGGAGGTGATGCTGGTCCCAGTGGGTATGATGCTGGTGGTTTAGATGAGGACGAGGGGGATGATGAGGATGAGGGGGATGATGGTGATGGGGATGACGATGACGATGATGGAGATGATGATGGTGGTAATAGCGATGATGATGGTGATGGAGATGATGACGACGACGATGACGATGACGACGGAGATGATGATGATGGTGATGATGCTGACGATGACAACGTTGCATCCCTTTAGCTGTATACCTTTTAGTTTATGCGTAGTAGACGTTTTATTATATGTTGCAGTTCCTATAGCTTATGTACTTATGTCATTGTTTGAGTATACTGTGTATTATTTATGTTTATATACTTTCACTTTCTTGGATTTTGGATGATAATGCTCGAGTATACTGTGAATTCTATATGTCTATGTATACTGTGAATTATACATGTTGGTGTATAATGTGAATTGTATATGTCTGTTTAACTATGAATTATATATGTTGGTCTACAATGTGAATTCTATATGTTTGTGTATACTTATAAGCACTAACGTAGAAAACTTATAAAAACCTACTCGTGACATAAAAAAACTGCTAGTGAGGCACACGAACATAGAACACTGATTAAAAACGACACAGTAATAATAGACCACAAATATGAAGAAACTAGACGTGACGATTAAACTGCAGCTCCTGTATCGAAAATCTAAGATGTCTTATCGCCTGTTCTAGCTCGTTTGCATAGGTTATGCCCCTTGGACATAAAGGATCATCCAACCATTCCGTGTAATTGCAACCATTTGGCCAGAATTGACATAGTTGGACTCGACGACCAATATTTTCTCCATCCGCACGTACTACAACTTCAACTTCATACACGCACTGACAACAAACTAGGTGCGATTCAAATTCTTGCTCGGTGGGAGGTTGAACTACTTGATCCGGGTTCTCAGGTTGCTCATACGCCATATGAACAATATGTTGTTCGTATGGCGGTTCAACCACTTCCTGAAGTCTCAGCTGCTCAAGGTTTTGAAACTGACCGCGGACATCTTCATAGTGTTGTTCTTGATAATCGATAAGTCAATCCTCATTAGTATGTGGACTTTCCGTAGGCACGTAACCTGCATCTGAACTGATAGAAGATGGCCAAAGCAGAGAATCTTGACCGAAAAATGAACGTGGCTACAGTACGTAGTTTGACCGCACACTGATCAACCTTCTCTCCACTCATTATAGCAGAAATTCTTGACCGGCAAATAAACGTGGCTTCGGTACGTGATTTGACCGCACACTGACCCCCTTCTCTCCACTCAACATAGCAGATAATCTTGACCGGCAAATGAACGTGGGTACAATACATGATTTGACCGCACACTGACCCCCTTCTCTCCACTCAACAAAGCAGAGATTCTTGACCAGCAAATTAACATGGCTACAGTACGTAATGGTGACTGCAAACTGATCCCCCTTTTCTCAACTCAAGAATTAGTCATATATATATAACCATATGGATGTCATACTTGTTCACCACAATTTAGTCTAACAAAACATTCAAATATCAAACAACTATCCTCAAATATCAAACAATGTATGAAAGTTTACTAAAAGCTATAGTGTTATGCGACAGTGACTCGGAAGAAGAAGCGTACGCGTTAGCGCATCAACAAGAGGAGGAGGAACTGATGGAGATATACCGTGAAGCATACGGATCAATGTCTGGAAAACATGGTGGTTCCGTCGTGGGTCAGAAATTATCAACCGTAACCAGCAAGCATTTCAAAAAACACTTATGCAAGATTACTTTGCCCGTGATCCAACTTACGGTCCAGAGATGTTTAGACGACGATTCAGAATGAGTCGTCCATTATTTATAAGAATTCTCGAAAGTATTCAGCAGAATAATAATTATTTTGTTTTTAAGCAGGACGCTGTAAAAAAACAAGGTTTGAGTGGCCATCAAAAGTTGACCGCAGCTTTGAGGATGTTAGCATACGGTACACCCGCCGATGCCCTTGACGACGCATATCGTATTGCAGAGAGTACAGCATTGGAAAGCCTAGATCACTTCTGTCAGTCTGTTGTGGACATTTATGGGACGGAATATCTTTGTTCTCCAAACGAGGCAGATGTAATGCGCTTGCGTGAAATGCTTGAAAGCAAGGCCTGGCCTGGAATGCTTGGAAGTCTAGATTCTTTGCATTGGGAGTGGAAGAACTGTCCAAAAGCTTTTCATGGAGCATATAACGGCAAAGAAAAAAAACCAACTATCATCTTAGAAGCAGTTGCCTCTTATGATTTGTGGATTTGGCATGCTTTCTTTGGAATGCCAGGTTCTCTTAATGACTTAAACGTTATCGAACGATCTCATTTGTTTAATGATTTGGTGCAAGGTAAGTCAACTCCTGTATCATTTACTCTTGGTCATAACACATATGAGCATGGATACTATTTAGGAGATGGAATTTATCCCAAATGGAGTACGATTGTAAACACATTTGCAAACCCAATGATGGCAAAACAGAAACAATTTGCTGCAATGCAGGAAGGACAAAGGAAGGACGTAGAAAGGGCGTTTGGGATCCTACAAGCAAGGTTTGCAATGGTCAGCAATCCATGTAGATTATGGAAGAGATCAAAAATGGCTACAATTATGTTCTGTTGTATAATTCTGCATAACATGATCATTGAAGATGAACGCGATATGGATTATCCTGATTTCGAATATGAGGGGGCAAGACAACCCCCCAAGTTGTTTCGCACAGCCACGTTACGAAATGAAGGACAATACGCAATTCATGACGATCATCATGAAGTATATCGTAATGCATCTATTCATAATAGACTCCAAAGGGATTTAATGGAGCATATTTGGAATTCTCATGGAAATCAGTAGTTGGGATGGTGGATCTTTGTTTAATTACATATGTTTGCCTTTTTTATTTCTGTAACGAAGTGTAGAATGCTTCAATTTTTATGTTTGTAATATCATTATATTTGATGAAGTAAATCTATATTGATATCTACATAATGCATCGGAAAAATGATATACCATTGAATGTTGTAATACGGAAAATAGCACTTGATTGTAAATATGAACTGAAGGTACATGGATATTTAAACTGCAATAACTAAAAATGTCACAGTAATACGTCAACTACATATGTTTTATTCCAGATCTACTCTCAACAATGCGTTGTTTGTACTCCATCCAATATTGCATTGTAATTGGGTCCATTCCGCTGACATCCTTTTCCATTACTAAGGTCTCTTGGCATTTCTGCTCTAGCTCAAAGCGCCCTTCTCAATCTCAGTCAATTCTCTTAACACGGCAAGCTTTTCTGCACTTCCTTTTTGACGTTCTGCATTTTCTTTTGCATGTTTTTCATGCATTTGGGCTAAACGAGAATCGATTTGAGATTGAACAGCAATTTTCTTCTTAGCTGCTCGTTGCCCCATCAGTCCAGCGTCTTTATCAAATGCGGGTACCGCTTCTTCGTCTTCATTATCTAGGCATACATTTGAGTCCATATGAGAAGAATTGCCTGGGCTAGAATTGTAATTAGATCTACTTGTTTTTTTTCTTCCCCTTCGACTTCGTCTGGACATCTCTTAAGCCTTTTGCTGTGTTTGAGCTCCATTTTTGTTGACTAACAAGCAAGTCATAGCAGTTTGCAAACTGATAATAGTGGGGTTTCTTTGTACCATTATCTCTTGGAAATAATTTCAAGAATTGATCGTTTGCCATTCTCTTCTACAAAAACAGAAACACAAAATCATGTATTAACAAAGTGATCAGAAATGAATGTAAATTAAAAATCATATTTTACAAAACGCTACCAATTCAGCTTCACCACCCATTCCACTTGGATTTGCTGTTCTTATTTTGTGGATCTGCGACTCGTAGAATTGTGTTTGTCGATTAATCTTCCCAAAACGACCCGTGATTACAGACATTGAACTCGTCTTTTCAACATGTTTATTATTATATGCAGTCATGACTTTTGCCCAAAACGCCTCTCCACTTTGGTCGTTCCCCTTTACCTAGTCGTTAGAAAAATGACAGTAAATATAACACAAATCCTTGTCTTCATCGCCAGACCATGGAGCAGAAGAATGGAACGATAGAGGGGGCGGTTTGGGGATGAACATTTTGAAAGGGTTGAGAATCTAAATCCCAGCTATCCATATTCATCGCTTCGTTATATGATTGAAACGGATGAGACATACTTTCAGTATTAAGGAATTGAGAATAGAATTAGAATAGAAGAAGAGATGTGTGTATTACAATCTGAATATTATTCCGATATATGTAGGGAAATCATAAATATGACCATTTATAGCCGTTGTAATTTTCAATATGACCGTTTATAGCCATTGTAATTTTAAATATGACTGTTTATAGCCGTTGTAATTTTAAATATGACCATTTATAGCCGTTGGGGTCAAAATATGACCGGTTTTAGCTGTTGGGATTCAAATGCAAGGGCCGGTTATAGCCGTTGGAAGACGACGGGGTTTGTGGGGGGGGCTTGGGTGCCCATTTAATGGGCACCCAAGCCCAGTTCAGGATTCTGAATCGAATCTTGAACTTTCAGCTGAATTGTTGCCTTGAATTTAACGATTGGAGATTAATTTCGACCAAATTCAGTATGTAATGGCACGACTGGAGATGTCCTAACAAGTACTGTAAACAAGCATGTTAAATATGGGCTTTGTAGTAAGTAAAATGAAATTTTTTAGCCCAACAAAACATGGGCTAAAATTATGGTACAGAAAAAGTAAAATAGGATATCAATTAGCATCGAACTCTTTTGCATACATATGTAATATAATAATTAATGAATTCAAATTAATAATTCAAATTAATAATTCAAATTAATAATTCAACTTAACTCTATAAATAAATTCAGTATATGATAGAGTGTAATTCAACGACTGTAGTATAAATTTAAGTTAGCACTGGACTTTTTTTAACATGTTTAACCATTTATATAGAAAATAGTAAAGGAATTTGCAAACCGAAATTAAAATGCAATTTTCGAAACTTTCAAAATGGAAATGAAATCTCATAAATTACCAATGAACGGAATGGAAACGGAAAACGTAAATTGAAACATTGGTAGGAACAATATCCATCTTGGGAGATGAGCCATAAGTCATAAGTGAAAGTACATTTTTTTTGAAACTTCTTAGCTAATTCTAAGGATAGATAATTGACAGTCTCTCTTAGCTTTTAGCTCATCTTGATAAGATGTTATGCATAAATTTTCCATGTTAACCACGTTAGCTTCCAATTCCTTCACCTATTTTCTTGAGCCTTATAGATCATATCTTAGTTTGATATGCATTCATGTTGATATTTATTAACCTCCTTAACATGTTATGGGTGAGAATTTATTGATTTGAACTAATAAACCCAACGACCTAATTTGACTGGTTCGGTTTTGTTTTTGTTAGTTGTTTGGTCAATTTTCGTTTCCATTTTTGAACTTATTTGGTTTACTTAGTCGGTTTCAATTTTCAGTATCTCAAATCCAGACAAACCGATTAAACTGAATATTAAACCTATATTATTGTAAAAGATTATAATTATGGATGCCAATATTATTATTATATATATTATCATCTTAACAAAGTTATTTTTTGGTTCATGTTGATATTTTTAGAAGAGTAGTAAGCTTCTATAAATTACAGGACCATCGCATATTTTAATGTATAGAGACCAATCAATTATTTCATTCTCATGTTATGCTAAGAACTATTTGATTAGTCACCAAGCCAAACAAAATATTGTCGCTACAGTTTGTTTCAGTTTTGAAAAATATCAATTTTGTTCGGTTTTTCTTTATTTTTATGTTTAATTTGGTTTTAATATTTATTTAATTGTTTCAAACCGAGCCAATTATTTGCTCACTGCTATGTCGCGTTGTCCTGATGGTATTCTTCGAGAGAGGTTGAGGCATCCAATAATAAACAAATATTAAAAGAGAAGAAATAAAATACAACCTGAGCAAATAATAAATTCAAAATTTATTTTTATATGGATAAACGTAGCAAAGTTACAAAGGTAATATTACAAATTACAACAAACAGACAAACCTTAAATCCAACCACTAACAAAGTAACACTATGCCTAGTCACGACCAATGCTATTTTTAAATCAAACTAAGTGGAGATGATACAGAGGGACAAATAATCTCCAGGTGAAGGATGCTGGACACGAAACTCAAATGTACTCATGGCTACTCTCTCCTCGGTGGCTTTAGAAGTTTCGACCTCATGGCTACTCTCCTTTGGTGGCTTCAGAAGTTTTGACCAAAATTTCTTTTGCCTCCTACACATAAAGGCAGTATTGACTGCGATCTTATCAGTGGTATGTTATTGTAGGCATGTAATGCACTTTTGAAGGTATTGTATAAAACTACTCTCCCTACATGACTTTCGTGAGAGAAGTTTACTGATGTTTAAGTATTTTGCCTAAAAATAAAATAAAATTTTTATTCAATGCTACAATAACTAAGCTAATATTGTTAGAGAACCACATATTATCACAAAACCAATTGGTTATGTGAAGGGAGGATTCGTTGTATTTATGCTCTGATACCATGTTAGAGAACCAAATATTATCACAAAACCAATTGAGATTAGTCCCACATTGGGCAATTTACAATATAAATTCTGCATAAACACTAAGAGACTTTCCATCACATTAACCAATTGGTTTTGTGATAATATAAGGTTCTCTAACATTGTATCAGAACGGGTTTAATTGTATCACACGTCACCCTTAATGAATGTCCATGTGTTTGGATGATCATACCCAACACGTGCGGGGGCATGTTGAGATTAGTCCCACATTGGACAATTTACAATATAAATTATGCATAAATATTAAGAGACTTTCCATCACATTAACCAATTGGTTTTGTGATAATATGAGGCTCTCTAACATGGTATCAAAGTGGGTTTAATTGTGTCACACGTCACCTTCAATGAATATCCACGTGTTTGGCTGATGATACGCCACACGTGCGGGGCGTGTTGAGATTAGTCCCACATCGGACAATTTACAATATAAATCATGCATAAATACTAAGAGACCTCCCTTCACATCACCAATTGGTTTTGTGATAATGTGTGGTTCTAACAAATATATAATGACATCTATAAACATGACAAAGAGAAAAATAGACATAATATTAACAAGGAGGTAAGTTAGAGCATGAAGCATAAAATTAGATAGTGAATAAAACAAGAACCAAAGATTCATCACATAAGTTTACATCTAAATATGATAATAACATAAACGGTCTGCTCCATCCTAACCCCTTCTCCTTAAAAGCTTAAACAAAAAATGAATGAGTGAGGTTTAAGAGGTTACAATTTGTTCTCCAAAGGTGGGAATATAAGGTCTTCATCACGAGCGGAGGTGTTTACCTCTTGCTCTTCTTCCTACTTAGCACTAAAAATAACAACGGAAGCACAGACGATGTAACCATTTGCTCCTTGGCTCCCTCCTTCTCCACACTCCTCGTGACAAAACTCACATGTAGCTTCAATAGAGGTGTAATTATGAAGGAAGGAAAATCCAACTTCCGCGTCCTCAATGTCTTCATGGCTCGGAGAAAACTACCTCCTGACCTAGGCATAAATGCAACAGAGAATTGCATATGTCGCATCCTTCACCGCCTGCACACATCTATCATCGGCATTAGCTAATTCTTTCTTTGACTCCTAAAGATTTGCATTAACTTGCTTGATCAACTGCTCTGGTTGGTCAGCCCTTATCCTTTATGCTACTCTTTCGTCCCTCAACGAAGCAAGTTTTACCATCAACTGCTCGAACTTCTTCCTTACCCAGTAGTGAGAAGCTTCGACGGCACTTAGCATGGAGCCGATGGACTCCGTTTCACCTCAGAAATGGTTGAAATATTGCCTCATTTAAGATGAGGGCTCCACACTAAAATAAGAGTTAAAATCACAAGTATAAGAACTTAAAGGCAATTTTCATTAGTTGGAAAATACCCCGTGAAAAACCTTCTTAGTAATCACTGTTACTACAAGAGAGACCGGCTATTCCAACGGCTACCAACCGTTGGCGGCCGTTGGTAGCCATTGGAAAAGCCGTTGGAATAGCGTTCATGCTTTCCAACGGCTTCCAACGGAAGCTACGGGGCTATTCCAATGGCATTTCCAATGGCTACCAACGGCAATTAGCCGATAGAGGCCGTTGGAAGCCGTTGCAACAAAATGGCCAAATAGCCGTTTGTAGCCGTTGGTAGCCGTTACTAATCTGGGTGAACTTTTTTATAACAGCGAGCCATTCACCTTCCAGCCACACATAATCAATATATATCCATTTTCACTCCATTTCCACAACATTTCACATATATATATATCACATATCCAACATATTATACCACAAACAGTATAAACAACCAAAAATTAACATCAAATATTACATTTTGAAACCAAACTCCAAGTCAATATGTACATAACAACAAAACCCTCACCAATACCAACTCCAATCCATATTCAAGTCAAAATATACAATGCAGATACTTAAACCTCACCACCTCAAAGTCAATATATACACAGTAACCATCAAACACAAACCTCACCACCTCAAAGTCAATATATACAATAACCAACCACAAAGACAATAATCACCATACCTCTCAAGCATCATCCTCACCTCTGGAAGCACCAAACGATGAAGGGAAGGAACAATGCCTATGCGCGTACTCCGCTAAACGTTGATTCGGCTGCTCCATTTTTATAGCGCGAAGATGGTCCTGTCATGCAGCTGCTCAATCATGCCTCTAAGCTATTTTATTTCTGCTTTGTGACATGCCTTTTGAGCTGTCCGAACCTGCAAATAGAATGTGAGATGTTCACATTTGTATTATAATCATTTTCTTAAGCAATGCAAATTTTAAAATATAAAAACATAAATGACGTGATCTTAAGCAATGCATATACCATAAGGAAATGCATATTTTATTATATGATAATGGTGTAGGATGGTAAATCACGTATATGTTAGATTTAACTCAGGTAGAAATCATCATATGTATAGTGTATCTATAGGTTAATTTATTAAATATAATATTGCAATGTTTATAAGATTACCGCTTGGTTTCCATAGTCATAGCGCCTATTCCGCTGCGTCGGATCCACGATAACATTGAAAATATAATCTTGCTCATCTACCGTCAACTCGTCGCGATCCGATTCTGAAAGCAGCTCTGCCCGTGCCTCTTGAAACTTTTCCTAAAATAAAAAACAATTACAGGTTAAAAGTAGTAGAATAGGATCTAAACTTATCGATGTTAATAAAATAAGATTTAAAATATGCATACATATGCAGCCATCACCTTATCATCCTCATCCCACTGATATGTAATATTGCCAGCATTATCTGCTTGTCTTGATGCGTGGGTATGGGTAAATACCTCCATCATAGACACGGGACGTCCAAGCGATCTTTCCTACAATAAATAATTTATATATTTTAATTTTTCATAGCTAATTACTGAACTGATTAATATACAAAATGTAATAACGGTTTAGATTCATAATTGATAAATTTATCAAGTCCTCACGGTGATGCTGAAAAGACTTGGATCCGCCATGATGCATTACAGGATTCCTACTTCTATTGGCGGAGTTCCTCTCCGACTCCACCTGCAATTTAAATTGAATATTATATTTACTAATTGCGAAATAATTAACTATATATTTGGTAGATTTACCTTGAACTCATCGGTCTTCCACCAACTCATCTAAGAATCCCACACGGAAATGCCCATCCAGTTCGGTTTGTTCCCCGATTTTTTGAGAGCTGACATTACCTCCATAGAATTTTTGGCGACCTTCGAATTCCAGTGGCGCTGAACCATGGCGACATCGGGATCCGCCAAGTCCACTTGCCCTGTACAAAGAGAAAATATTACTAATTGTTCATTTATACTTATTCATATAGTAAAGTGGTATAAACTCACCAGAAAATCCTGCCAGATGGCCTCCCTGACTTGGTCAGGGATCTTACTCCACTTAGGCCAGCAATCTGTCATCCTGCTCATATATGATTTCTTGAAAATGCCAAGCACAACTCCTGAGGGCTCCAAATAAAATCCCTTATGTTAAATATAAAACAAATCTTTAAATAGGTATATATATGTATGAACAAATTTATATTATTATCATTTTAATTTTGATACTTACGCTCCATCAGCCTTCGGCTGCAAATATACAAGTGGTCGAGCCAGAGGCTCACCACTACTCTCGCGGGCCGAGCGAGAAGAGCTACGACGCCTGGAGCCTAACATAACACCTGTTGAAAGTTTTATTTTTAATTATAGACATAGATAAAATGATGATGATATGTGGTGCATGTAATAAAGTCATTTTTAATAGGTAGTGCATGTAATGATGATGATGATATGTGACGCATGTGCGTGAATAATTGTATAAATTATGGGATATTACTTAATCCTCATCGTTTTCTGATTCAGACTCGGTCTCGTGTTCTATATCGTTTTCCTCTACACTCTCAAATACTTCGACTAATACATTTGTTTCATCATTTAATTGTCCAAAATCAGTTTGATCGTCTGTAATTGTGATTTCAACATTTTCCTCGATATCTTCTTGTAGGCTTGTTCTTCGGGAATATTCTTTCCATCGAATGTAAATCTCGCCTTGGTTTTGAAAACCGCAGACCAATCCGCTTTATCTCTTTTTAGAGATGGATAAGGGGCGTAATAAACTTGTAGGGCTTGTTTGGCTAGTACAAAAGGATCGTACTGCTGATAATAACGGGAGGTATGTTTTATTTCTATAAGATTATAATTTGGATGCACATTAATACCAGAACCTGGAACATTGCTGAACCAGTTGCATCTAAACAAAAAACTTCCTCTATGGGTCTTATAAAATATGTCAATTGCAAAATCTGGGTTAACACGCCATAAAAATCATGTATATGATTATTAGGATCATCACTGTCTTTAACAAATACACCGGTATTATTTGTTAATTTTTCAGCACCATATTCTTTGGTGTTGAATTTACATCCATTAACGAAAAATATTAGATACGTTTTAACTTTCCTTTTCGATCCCAACGCCAAATGTTTTAATCCTTCATCGACCACATTATTTGTAGGATCACAAACGTAATTCGAAAACCAAGTAGCGAAATTTTTGCTTAAATTGCCGTTTGGATTTTGTGATTCATAAACACTGCAAACAAAAACATAATATATTGCTTTATTATTAATATACACATGCAATATTAAATTAAATTTATCAAAACTTGTAATCTGATGATTACCTAATAAATGGTGCAACTTCTGGACAATTAAGAAGAATATATGTGTGCGCTACATGGTAATCTTTATCATCGAACCATACTTCTACACATTTTCCAACATGTCGACCATGTTGTTTAAAAATAGATAACATTGCTTCAGAAGAAGAATCTTGTTCAACAGCCACATCATTACGCGCAACACTTTGAAATGATAAATTCACATGATCATTGGAATAATGAGAGAAAAATAACGATGCTTCTTCTTCGATATATGATTTGCAAATCGAACATTCAACTTGAGCTTTTTGTCTCACTTTTTTCTTTAAATGATTTAAGTAGCTAATAAAAAATATTTCATATCAATATTGATTTTTATTTATAGTTAAATTAACATTTACATACTCAGTATTAATAACATACCTCTCGAATGGATACATCCATCTATATTGCACAGGACCTCGAAGACGTGCTTCAAATGAAAGATGAACAGGTAAATGCTCCATTACATTGAAAAAAGCTGGAGGAAATATTTTCTTTAGTTTGCAGAGCAATATATGGATTTCTACCTCAAGTTTATGAAGATGGTCAATTTTTAACGTAGCTGAACAAAGCTTCTTATAAAATAAACTAAGTTCTGTTATAACCTTCCAAACATTTACGGGCAACAATTATTTGAAAGCGACGGGTAATAAATTTTGCATCATTACATGAGAATCATGGCTTTTCATCCCAATCAGTCTTCCGTTCTTATAGTCGACACATCTATGAAGATTAGATGAAATTCCATCGGGAAATCGTAATCCTTCCATCCATTTTAACAGTACTTTAACTTGGTTGTTATCTAGTTCATAACACGCTTTGCGGTTTTTAGTGTCATTTGGCTTCATATGAAGCTTAGGACAATTACATATTTCTTCTATATCACATTTTGATTTCAGATCGTCCTTTGTCTTGCCCTCAACATTCAAAAGTGTATTAAACACATTCGAATACGTTTTTCTCGTTATGCATCACGTCAATGTTATGACATATTAAGAGATTTTCTAATAAGGCAACTCTCAGAATATACTTTGTTTGCACCAATTATGAAACGTCGATTTACCTTAGATTCTAGTTTGTTGCCCGGTTTCATATATCTTTGGATAATCTTTTACAAATTCATATATATCTTCACTTGACCAAATCGTTGGTGGTTGTAAAGTCTCATGTCTACTAGCTATGAAGTTTTTTTGTCCCTTCTAAAAGTATGATTAATATGGAGAAAACGTCGATGACAATCAAACCATGAAATTTTCTTCCCTTGCCGTAAAGAAAATGCTCGTGTATCTTCCATATAGTAGGGACAAGCAAAACGACCGGCCGTACTCCAACGCGAAGGCATTGCATATGCAGAAAAATCACTAATAGTCCATAACAAAGAAGCGAACATTAGAAAAAAAATTTCGATGCGTCGTATATTTCAACTCCTTCATACCATAATGTTTTCAACTCTTCGATTAGTGGTTGTAAGTAAACATCGATACCCTGTGTCGGATCATCAGGGCCAGGGACGACAATTGTGAGAAACATATATGGAGTTTTCATACACATCCACGGGGGTAGATTGTAAGGTGTAATGATTATAGGCCAAGATGAATATTTAGAACCAAACTGAGAAAACGGGGAAAATCCATCAGTTTACAAACCTAGTCTTACATTACGGGTCTCCGTTGCGAAATCGGGATATTTCTTATTAAAATACTTCCATGCTTCTCCATCAGATAGGTGTGTTAACGTACCTTCTTCAGGAGTTCTCACACTGTGCCATCTCATATGATGTGTTGTTACAGATGATGCATACAACCTTTCAAGTCTAGGGGTGATAGGTAAATAATGCATACTCTTGTATAAAACTTCTTTTTTTTTCTTGGTTTGTTTCTTTCTTGATTACATATTTTACAATTCCGAAGACTGAGATCATCTTTCCAAAACAACATACAACTATTTGGACATATATCAATTTTTTGATACGGCAAATCGAAAGATGGCATAAGTTGTTTCACTTCATAATAATTTTCACACATTAAATTATTTGATGGCATATGGCGTTTAGCAGCTTATACAACAGCCGTAAATCCGACTTCTGAGAGGTTGTACTTTGATTTCATTGCAACGTACTCAGCAGTTGCCGATAATTGAGTGTCGCTAGTACATCCATTCTAAAGAGGTTTCTTAGCAGCATCCAATAAATTATATATATTTTTCCCTCCAACATTTGGTTCCTCTTCGCCATTAACATCGTCGTTATTAATTTCAACAGTAGAGAATATTGATCGTGCTGCATCTTTAACCATATGTTCTATGAGTTCGTACTAACTTCGTCACTAATGACCTCTATTGACTGTTCTTCGTTACGTGTTATAATTTCTCCATGACGATCCCACACCAAATAATTGGTTACGAAACCATATTGGCGCAAATGAATTCTAACCATATTCGGTACTAAATGCTTCAACAATTTGCACCTGCTACATGGACAACGAATTTCTACGTCGTTTCCAACATTACTTAAAGCAAATTCGACAAACACATTTACCCCGTTAAGAAAATGTTTACTTATTGAGCCTCCCATTTCTCTTCTTTGATACATCCAGCTCCGATCAATAAAATAATAAACCATTTTACCTACTGTAAAACCTATGATCAATAGTAAAAAATTTATTAATCAAATTCGATAAACACATTTAGATTTTACTGTTTTTCATAATCCATTTTCGTTTATGTACAAAGTTATATTTCTTGATATTTTGTTCACATTTTTGTACCTTTTGTGATTGTCGGTCATCCTACTTCCTATTAAAAACACAGTAGTAATTACCTTTCTTGAATTATACATTATAAATGATTTTTAAAAATTTCGGGAGCACTTCCCCCATGTTCCTTGTATCGTACACATATGCATGTACACAAGGGACGAAAAGGAAATGCCGTCGAAATTTTATGAACCGTTCATAACGATATGATTTACGAAAGGTAATTACTTTATAGTGTTTGTAACTTGTCCAATATACAGACAAATCCAACAGATATTGTATCAGATGAATATGAATATCTGTTTTGCAATAAAAACGAATATTCATACAACGATCATATACAACACTTGTCAGATAGGGCCAAAAATTCACTAAGGGATTTAAATTTTGTTTATATGTTACCGTTTTATTAAATATATAAAATAAATCATATTATGCATTATTTTATTTATATTCTACTATTTTACTAAATATATAGTAAATTATATGACTTTTACTATTTCACAAAATATATAGTTCAGGTGTATATATATACTAAATTATATACTTATCTAATGCTAATATATTTTGTAAAAGATATATTTCATGTTCGTAAAATATTCGACTAATTCATGTTTGTCTAATATTTTACAAAACATACACAAAATAATTTAAATCAATCCTAACTAATCTAACGCTAACTCAAATGCGCATTTACACTAAATTATCAACATATGTATCTATGTGCATAATACATATACACAAACAATTTGGACATTCGGATGATAATAATTGTACTTAGCACTTAAGTTGGTATAATAAACAATCAATAGGCCATTAGATACAACTATAACAACAAATTAACACAAAATTAGAAAAACTTAAAATTTTGGGGTTTTAGGCAAAACCTGATTTTGGAGATATATGTGGATGGAGAGAGGCTGCTGGCATTGATTGATGCCGTCGGAGTGGCTGCTGGTTGCGTGGGGAAGCTGGGAGCAAGAAAAGAGGAGGAGTGGAGGAGGGTTTTGGTGTTTTGGGGAAATAGTGATTCAGCTCTCGGCCTCGCTGCAGGTTTACACGAATATTTCCAATAGCTGCCAATGGCCGCAAACGGCTGTTTTTCCAACGGTTACCAACGACTACCAATAGAATGTTAAAAAATAACGAGCCGTTGGTAGCCGTTGGAAAATCCCATTGGCGACCATTGGAAACCTATCGTGGCTATATACAAGAGTTCTAGTAGTGTATCAACGTAGGAGTCAGAGGGAGAAGACAGTGCAGGAGTAGGAGCACAAAGGTCAGATATCAGTAGGAACCTCATTTCTAAGATGATACCCGCCCCTATAGTATCTTCAGAAAGAGACAAAGTATGCAAGGATAGGACCAAAGAGATTGGCAATGCAAGGTGAAGAGGTTTGTTGAGCATGATCTTCTTCAATGATTTGTGTTTCTTGACCTCGCTATACGAGAATTTCCATGGCATTACGTTTCGTTTCTTTATATGCAGGCATTGGCAAACCAAAAGCGCATAGAGAAAAGGCATCACTTGACCTAGGCATATGTGGAAAAGACGTGTTGTCTACGTAGTAAAGAACAAAATACATCGATAAACGATGGTCACATATGCATGAAAAAATTATTTCCTATAACTAAAAGAAAGTACAACGTAAACAGAATTATCCAAGCATAAAATGATTTGACACCCCTCTAGAGGAAAAGGAGGAATTGCATGCCTCCTCTATAGTAGAAACCAATTTCAAAGTGAAAATGGATTGGCAAAAGTTGTGGGAAGTTAGTTAAAAAATATGCTGGCGCTTAGTTAATATTCTTAAGTACTTGTGGATTAGCATCCAAAGAATAAACTAAATTCTAGTGGGCTACAAACTTCTGCTTATTTTCCATTGTAAAGTTAGGTTAGTTAGCTGAAGAAAGGAAAGATGCGAGATTAAAACATAGCAGATGGGTTAATAGAAGAAAGGGAAAAGAGAATGAAACGGAGGGAAAGTCATACCCGCTTCTTGGAAGGTGGAGATGAAGCCGTCACGGTTTGAGATATATAAGCACTGGTTCACCTATGGTTGACTCTTTAAGGCAGAGTTTTGAGGATAAATTTAAGGAAACTGCTCAAAGCCCAACTTGAGGTTCTTTTATAGAGAATAAAGGAAACGTAGCTCACAATAGGTGGGTGTGAAGCCAGATTTTCAACATAGAGAATGTTTGTGTAGATCAGAAGGAAATAGTAGAGCGGAGCTTGTTTGGATATGGGAAAGGCTCAAACAATCCAACCATTCCTTAAATATTAGGCTAGGAGGTAAGTACTGACCACAATGTATGTGTTCAGAGAAAAGTAAGACACACCCTTTAGGGGCAGGTAGATAGCCTAAACATACAAGGGCCTTAAAGGCATAGTTTCTTATCCTGAAGTTGTCGATAATACATGTAATCTTCCTACAATTATAGATGGTAGAAATAAGGTCTATATTGGGAATCACGACGTGGTCTGAGCTACTAGGGGAGTTACCAGAGGACATGGTCAACTAAGATAAGTAGGAAATAAAATGAAGTTTAAACTAAGGGCGCACGTAGCTAATAAACTCCAACATTATTAAACTATATACAAATTTCTAACATATTCTACCAAGGCAATTGACACATAATCGACAATGTCGAATTAGGCATTTTATCAAACGGTCGGTAGTCAATATCATGGCTGGCGTAAAACTACATTGGGATCCCCCGTGTGACGGCCAACCTACACCTCATGTACCCAATATACCTATATTGTATAGACTTCAATAGTACCTGGTCGTTGTAGATCAGTATTCAAGGGTAAAGTAGTGCAAGCTAAAGCAAAACCCATCGTATATCTCAAAGCTAACATATTATAATTACATATGCATAAAAGGTCGAGACAATATATAACTAGAATGAACCATAGAATCAGAGCATAGCAGGTTCATCATACTTATACAGAACATGAAATAGGGTTTATACATCAGATAATAAACTAAAATGGAAACTGTCTTCGAATAGTAATGGCACAACACTGATACAACTCCATGATATTGCACAATGAAAATATAGCGAATAAGCTCCAAATTAGATATTTGAAAGTGTATCCTCATGTTCGTCCTCTGTATGACTTCATGCTTCATCTTATACCTGTTATCTAATCTACTCATCTCATGGTACTTGAGATAATAAGAAGCAAAGTATAAGACCTCAAGTCAGACAACAATCTACTGTGAGCAATCTATATCTTAAGATTCTATAAAAATCGATGTAGTAAAGAGGAACCCAAGGTATGTAGAATCATATCTAACAAGTCCTTACATCCAAAAAGTTAGCACATAATCCAACATATGCAATACTATCTTCTTATAGGTGTACTGCACTAAGTACAATATACGGAGTTGCGGTATCTAACACAGTAGTGCCTTCATCACATAACATCAATGCAAATTGCATAGCAATCAAAGAAAACACAACAACCATAATATGCATAGAAAGCAAGACAATCACAACAATGATCATTAAGCTCTCACATCACTACTGAAATCCCTTTGGATAAATGATAACTAGTGCGACCATTACTAAGGTCGATGCTCGATCACTTCCATCATGAAGGCGCATCCATTACTAAGGCAAGTTCAACCATAACATAGGTTCAGGGTGCACAGTTGAACCTTATCACACACACCCACTCCATGAGCACACATCATGTCTCCAAATTATCAACGTTATCCTCAGTAGATGACTTGATAATAGAACATACCACATTCCATCAATCGCTTCACACCATTGAACCTGCCTCCTCGAACCAAAACTAAGTCCTTCAAACACTTCCCACTAGAAGTACTTTACCCAAACAACCCACTTTTCGATTTGTCAAAGCTCGGAACGCTCAAAATTGCTTATAGGATTTACCTGCATGTGACCCGAAGCAACTTGCCACTTCTTCCGTTTATGCCCCGAAGTCGGCCAAAGGAATCCTCGCATATTTCACAAAGCAACAAATAGATCTTTCCATCTAAACCCCACTAGTCTAATCATGTGGCAATCAATTACTTAAACTCCCTTACTGCCACGATGCTCCACCATCGATCACAACATCAATGGCCCACCTTTGATCGTTCGGTGCTGAACGATGGCCTTCGTTCTTTAGTTAAATCCTGGCATCCTTCAAACTTGCTCGAAGCACTTCACCACTCACCTCAAAGTAGTCCCAAGAGCACCTTGGAGCACCATCGGTTGGTACCGAACCATATGGTTCACTACCTAACCTTTGAGT
Organism: Allium cepa; assembly: GCA_030765085.1. Lineage (NCBI taxonomy): Eukaryota > Viridiplantae > Streptophyta > Magnoliopsida > Asparagales > Amaryllidaceae > Allium > Allium cepa. The sequence continues at coordinate 441,470,098 of CM060943.1, forward strand.
TAAGACTTAGCCAAATTTTGGCAAAGTCCAACTCCTCTACTCTAAATCGCATTTCCCTAACTTAGTCCCAAAGCCACTCTCTTCGAAGCCCGAGGTTCCCTCTTCAAAACCCTAATGCAACCAAGCATTCAATTGAAACTCCAACAAGTAGCTTCAAATTGTTTGGTTTTTCTTAGAGCGTCAAATGCACCAATCTAAACATAATATGACCACTGTCATGTAGCATCTCTACACCATCACAAACTCTTCATATTGATCGTGTGTCATTTTACAACATTCTTGATCGATCAGTGGTGATCAATCGCCTAACAAACTTTTATTCTTTTTGCATTTTGTAAGTTGATTCCTCTTTTGATCTGAATGCCTTATCTCCATATGCAATTTCATTTGCATCGATTGGCTCCAAACGCCCTAGAAACGATCGATACTCCAAACGTAGATTGATACACTGTATCCTATCTTAAGCAAGAAAATATACCAAACTACCAAAGAAGCATAATATCATCATAATACAATCAATGCAATCATCGTATCATCAAAATCAAGTCAAAATACAAAATAACATATCCATAAGAACACATATGCAATCTTTAGATCTATGATAAACATCAAATTGTTTATATTTTGAACTTCTTATTTACACATTCGAATATGCGTAAGGCGGTACTGGTTGGTCCTTAGGAAGTATTTGTTAGTCCTTTTGTTATGATATTGTAAATCCTGAATTTTGAAGAGTGAAGAAATTATTGAGGAATTGATTCAAAAAATGCTATTCAACTTCAAATCTCTATTAATAAGAAGTCAATTGTACATTTATACAAAAAAGTTGTTGTAGCTCAAATGGTTTTAAAGATGTGCATTCACTAGGAGGTCACTGGTTCCAATCCCGCTTAGTATATATTTTAAACATAATGAGTACATTCCATAGAGAAAGTGTTAAGAACTTTGTAGAACATATCAAATCAAGTATCTTTTGTAGGATCAAGAAGTTTCTAGGTTATAGTGGAGAAAGAAAGAACTTTCTAGAACACTATGGAACATACAAAATCAAGAAGATTCTATAATATACCAAAGAATGACCTTTCTAGGCGAATTTCTTTTTTTACTTGGATGTAGCATATGCAAGAAACTTCCAAAGCAAGGCTAAGTTTGATAATTCTAGAAGATTCTCATTTTTTGACCAGGTCAAAATCTGGATTGTAGAGAGCTCTGTAGATACCTTCACCTAGCCATATTTGAAAACCTCTTGGTAATTATTTCTAGTTTTTATTTATTTTTAAATTAGGGTTAGGCATTTAGGGGTTCCATATTTTGTAATATTTTTCAAATTTTCAACTTTGATCATAAAATAAATCTAAACTTCTATTTATTTTATCTAATCTATGTTCTTATTTTTAATTCGTAGTGTAGTGAACTGATCCGAGCTTGTGTTTCTATTTCATTCCAGTTTATTTTTGCTTTATTTCTACTTCATAGTTTATATTTTATTCGAAATCTAATGATCAATTACCAAAATATCAAGAGATCTCATCTCCTTGATTCTCTATACTATCGTACGCTGACCTGTTAATCTGAGGTAATATCATTTTCACTTATCTTTGATTTTTTATTCATGTTGAATTGTTTTTTTGTTTTTTATTTTAGAAATTTCCTATTTAATTTAGATATATCCATTTTTTAATTTCATATGGCTCACCTAGAATTTAAATAAACATTGATAATTAATAAACTCTATATGGATTTGATCCGTATTCATATAAATAATACAAATGACAGTGTGTATATGGTAAAATAAGTCGTGGTGTTAGTCCACCATGAAAATTGTCTATTAGGTTTTTGACGCGGTTGCGAGAAGTTTACTTACTTTATTATATTTATTTAATATTCGATTCATATTAGTATTTTATTTATTTTTCCTTTTGTTTCTTTTCCAATAAATAATAATACCAATTCAATTTTGATTAAAAAATTTAGATCTACTTTCTAATTCTATTACGTAGGATAATATAAAAAACATATTTCTAAAGAAAAGAAGTTCGTTTTCCCATAACAAGAAAATATTTTATTCTGCTTGCAGTTCTTCAAAACAACAAAAGAAAAAAGAAACTAGTTTTTTTTTCTTTCTTTCTACTCTTTGTGCAGCCTCCTTCATTAACCGAGCTCCTCCACCAATACCAATTGGGGCCAATCAACAAACATCGAGACTACCTGCATCCAACCCACTGAATCACCACCCAACCTCTCCCTGGTCACCAACAATCTAACCATCATAGCCAACCTCTGTGTCAATGGAAATCCCTACCCGCAACACACGGTCACCACAATCCAATCCGAGATAGCGACCACCATAATCTAGATCCGTAACAACCACTCACCTCACATAACATCTGCCTTGTCGCAGCATCACAATTCACATCCCCATTGTTATCAACCTAACCTCGTAACAATCGTTTAACCCACATTTTCCCCAACCAACTCCAGCAAACCGCCTCAGCTTACTATAATCCCGCACCTTGTTTTCACCATAAACTTAACAACCATCTTCGCCCCAAGTTCCAACACTATCACAACTTCACCACCTAAACCACTAGCCCTCGCCAAAACTGAGGTAATCACAACTTTTAGATCTCATGCCAAAACACCAAGATGCAAAACCATGTCGTTTAGTCGAACCATGTACAACACCTAATTGCTAAACCACCATCACCCATCACCCATTAACTGACACTCAAAGCCCATCTCCATCACCTGAATCTCAAATTATCGCCAGGTCATGACCACTTACCCCAATCCTTAATCTCGAATCCAACAAACTGAATGAAAGAAAAGGAAAATGAGTAAAAGAAAAATAGGAGAGAGTAGAGGCTGTAACACCCTGCATTTTTAGATAACTAAATAATCAAATAATTATAAACAGTGAAATGCCATATCGAAAAATAATTATAAACAGTCAAATAATTATAAAAAGTTATTGACGTTTGAAATTCCATATCGAAAAATATTTATACGTGTAAATGTGCATGAATATATTTGTTTATAAATATATGCACATATAAATTTCTGAAATAAAATGCGTTTAAATTTCAGAACAAATGCGCGTCATAAAGGAAATTAGTTGAATTTGGTTGTAAAGGGGAATGCTATTGATAATAGAACTCGACTAAAAATCAGGTCTGAAATTTGGAGTGTTTTCATTTCAAGGAGTGGATTTAAATTATATATCTTTTATGTTTATGATATATAATATCTTTAGATTCTCATTAAATATTTTAGTTCAGCATTTGAACTAATTTCTATAATTAGTTCTACTAGTTAGTTATGTTGAAACTGTAAATTTTATAAGAGAAGTGTACTTATATTTAAATGTTATTTATATGAAAAAATAAAAGAAACCTAATTAAATATAAGTAATATTAGACTTGAAAATTGTGGAGAAAGGAATAAGCTTAAAAATGAGAAAATCACAGTAAATTATATTAAAATGGGAGAAATGAACCAAAAAGGGGAAAAAATCTAATAACTTGATTTGGAAGTTAGTGATAGATTAGTTGATTGGTTTAGAAAAGGGAATACTTTTCCATAGTTTAATATTGTAAGAATAACGACAAATGTAATTGTAAGAATTAAAGCAAGAAAATGAAATTAGCAAAAAATAAAGACATTACTGTATTTTGCATTACCTAACAATTAAAGAAACAATAAAAGAAATATCTTGCGGTTACGAGTTATTATTTATAGCATTATTTAGTACTAAAATTTGAAAATGGATTTTAGCACAGTTTTTGTAACCAACCAAATAGAATAGAACTACTTTCCAGAATAAAAGATAATAACACGAAGCGTTAAAGAAATTAAAGAAGAAGAAACAATTAAGTTAATTATTTGACAAGACTTGAAACAGTAGACAAAAAATGGGACTAGATCTACATTTATTGCATAGATAGTAGAGTAAAAAGTAAAACAGTTATTATGATAAGTAACTAATGAAAGTTGGGCATAGTCCTAAGTTAAGACTATTACATAATATAAGAAAACTAAAGAAAATTTAGTATCATAATAAAAGAAGATAGACTATAGTAGAAAAGAGACACTTGTAATTACATTTGAAACATGTAGATCATAAAAGGAAAAAAAGAATATAGAAGTGACAATTACAAGTATAATTGTAACACGTAGGTTGTAATTAGAAAGATAGAAATAGAAGAGGCTTATTTTATCAGACTTAAATCTTCGATTAAGTTAATAAGCAAAAATAATAGAAGTGGCATATGCCGGCAGCATTCCCTTTCAAGTTTAGGACTGATGGTCTCACACATGGGTGGGACTGGGCATGCTGATTAGGGTAAGTAAGTAGCCAATAGAATAAAAAAAGTAAATTAAATGCATAATAAAATATTAGACGTAAGGTCTAATAAAATGGTAAGGTGTGTTTGGAGTAGCCTAAAGAGAATCTGGATAAAGGGCCTAACAAAGCAGCTCATCGTAGATTTTTAGTATAGAAAGAGCACATCCAACTTAGTTATTTTGGGCTAGAAGGAAGTGTGAGATTTCAATAGGATGTGAGGATACTCTAGGATGCCCCTTTGGGGTAGGCCTAATGAAGTTGCACCTCTGGAGGCAGGTCTATAGGTGTTCCATCAAGAGAGTATGCCTTAACTGCTTTTGCATTGCAGGCCTAACGAAGCAGACCTTTCTAGGCAGTCAAAAGGTAAATGATGGAGTAGGATATTCATATGACACCATACTCTAGTTTGCGAGTAGGTTACAGTGGGTTGGACCCATAGGATAGTCGCATGTGGATATGAGCAATCATCAGTCAGAGCAAGTTCAGAAAAGACTATGGTTGAACCAACAGGCCAATGATTTTTTCACTATCGATACATTGGATGAGGGGCACAGCCAATTAGATGTTTAGATTTTTTGTAGTAGGGCACAACCACTTAGCTCTTGAATGGTCTTTCGATTAGTTGAGGGGGGCTATGTGGGGCCATGGACACGATGAGAAAAGCGACAGACCAAGTAGAATATCTGTATTGTAAGCCTACTGAAGAAGACCTTTACAGATATACAAAATCCCCGACTGAGTTCCGTACAAGGTAGACCTTGTTGGTGGAATTCAGGGAGTAGATGGAATGATTACGTATTGTCCTTAAGGTACGTACTGGGTGGTACATTGTGGACGTCCAAGCGTTAGAATAAGATAGTGCGAATGTGGTTTCACATTTTCGTTGTACACGATGGAACATCTGTATTGTAGGCCGCATGAAGTTGTCCTTTATAGATGTATTTATAGTACGCTCTAGTAGCGAGACAATGGAGTCTTTTTTGACGAGGATGCGGAAGATAAAATGGGTAGTACAAAGGATCGATGCGGTCTTTGGGCATGTAGCTATATATATATATATATATATATATATATATATATATATATATATATATATATATATATGTATGTATGTATATGTATATGTATATGTATATGTATATGTATATGTATATGTATATGTATATGTATATGTATATGTATATGTATATGTATATGTATATGTATATGTATATGTATTGGTTATTAGGTCTTAATCTACTAGGGAGTAAATGGGTACGATTCACGCATAAAGGCGAGAGTATTTTAAACCCAATAAACCTAATATAACAGAAAATGAAAATAGAATGGTATATGTAGAATTATGCTTAGAAGTGTATAATTTGTCCATTCACTAGAACTTTAGTTCTGACCCCCTCTTCGTATCATCCCACAGGTTGGAGATTGTAGAGATTTTCTAGCTTTGAGACACTTGTTTAGAAAGTGTTATTACCTTGGTGAGTATTCACTTTTTACCATATTTTACTCAGTTTCACCATGAGATATTTATTTGAGATCTAATATATTTATCTTTGCCCATTTGTAGGATACCAGACACCCAATGTGGGCTTCAGTGGATTTGGGTTTTAGCATTTTTGCGAAAAATACGGACCCACTTAAATTGGATTGTTACATTTGGTATCAAAGCTTATGTTAGTAGATCCTAAGTAAATTAGGAAATATGAGTGAGCGTATTTGTATTTCTGAATAAAATATAAATGTATTATATATTAAAATCCAAATATTCCCCAATTATAGATTTTAACATAGGAAAAGTTTTTAGAAGTATATTTGTGCATAGTTTACTAGTTTGGTTTGGGATGACCCAAGCATGTTGAGCCCTATGTTATTGTCGATTTGTAGTGTAAAATAAGCTATGTTTTGAGAGAAGATTGGTGTCCATATGTTATTGGAAGTGGAAAAGTTTCCTAGGAATTGTAGGGAGAATGTTTTTATTTTGGAAGGAATAAGATATTTTAGTAAGGAAATGAGATTTCCAAGATTTAGGGAGGGTATTCTTAGGGCAGTAAGAAGAAAATCCACTTTATGTCTAGCCTAGTAAAATGAAACTTTTGGAACTGAAAAGTTGAAATATAATTGTTAATATGATTGAGGAAATAAATATTGGATTTTTGAACAAAAAGTGGTATGAAATTTAAATTGGTTTTTATATGATGTAAATTTTGTCAAAAGTGAGATTCTTTTTTAAGAATTACAAAGCATGTACAACTCGCTAGTTTCTTTGTAGTTAAACAAAGATTTTAAATTTAAAAACCAAGAGTGTATTAAGTATCAAATATGTAGGTTATAATACTTATTTTTGTAATAGATGTTTTCGTGAAAAATAAAGGAAGAATATACTATGACACTATTATTATAATAGGAGACTCCCAAAGGAAATTTTTAACATAGCATATTGGATTTATTGATATTTATTTCAATTAAAACAATATACTGGTATATTTGGGTTGTAGTAACGGTGTTTTATCATCTATTTGGCCCAAATATAAAAAATATGTTTTAAAGATAATTTCTAAGTATAGAAATATAGTACATTTATTATTTAAATAGGTATATGAAAGTGTTTTCTAGTTATGAAAATATTAAAACAATTTTGAAAATGAGTTCTTCTGAGAGAAAAAAGATGTAAGTTAAATATTAGAAAATTAATAAATTTTGTGGGAAATGTCTATTGTAAGTGAATACAGATTAAACATAGTTAATATATTGGAATGAAATGAATAATGATATAGTTGTCTATAAAGCCAAATCACAAATAAAGATATTTTGTGCAAGTTATAAAGAATATATAAAAGAGATGTACAAGATATGGAAAGCACCATATTTTGTATATCCTATTTCTATAAAATATAAAATAAATTTCTTGTAATTTCACATAAACATGAAGTCCTATTTTGAAGGATTCATAGAAGGTTTTAGCGTTAATGGTTTCTCATAAAAGAAAGTAGTTCTAATACATTAAGGTATAAAACCATGAGGTGTAATAAGAAGTCTAATAATTAGAGACGGTATTAGTTAGGAGGGATATTATAAAAAGCCTTAGTAGGAATGCTAAGCAGTGGAAATTTCATATTTTCCATCGATTATGCACATTGGTTGCTTGCTTTTGTAGAAAGTCCCCATTTGTAGCAAGTTATAAACTTCTCCAAGGTTAGGTAATAGGAAGAGTAGGAATGTTAAGGGGTTTTTGATAAAATAATTATTTTTATGTACTTCAGTTTCTGTAAATTCAAAAATCCAATTTTTCTAAAGCTGTAAAGGTCTTTATAAGGAAAAGAGTAATAAGTTTTGAACTTAGCATTTGTAAGTTTTTCCCTCTAGGCTTAGGGAATAATTTAAATTCAAAGAGCTGTAATGATGCATGTTAGAAAGATAAAATGGTAAGCAACCAAGTACCTTTGAATTTAATAGAAACTTCAAAGTAACAGTTTTAAAGGCAAGGATTTAGTGATTTGATGTTTCAAAAAAATTTAGAAGCTTTAGTTTTTGAAATGAAATGACAAATACCAAACCAAGCATTTAAATATGGAGTAGATAGGAATCATTTCCTAAATGTGATGGGAAAAGTGTAAGGTTATGTAGGAGATAGCAGTGATTACTTTTAGTAGTAATAATAAAAGTTCCCATAAAGTGTATAGGACACTAGTGAGAACCTAGGAATGTTGCTTCATGTGTGTAGACTATAAAAGAATAGTGAAGTGATATTAGTAAGATAGTAAGACACACGCGATTGGGATAGGTAAACCTTAGTTGGGGAAAAATGAAAGGTAAAGGTAAAAAGAAAATTTCCCCAAGCTTAATTGCTTTTTATATAGAGACTGCATAGCTTGAAATCCTTATTCGTTGCAGTAAATGAGACTTGATTATTCCATTTTGAGTATGAAATGGAAGAGATGAATAGATTTTATTCATCGTGTGTAATACAGCGTAAGTTAGTAATGAGTAATAGGGGGTAGGGGGAGCATATGAGTTATTTGAATTTCTAGAGTAGGGCCTTTCTGTGTCAAAGTGGACATAGTCCTAGGCCTCCTAGACCTAGATGATAGCTGTGTTTAGCTGATATTTTTTCCTCTCTAGTATCGCTTTGTAGTAGGACTTATTTTCTCTTTTAGTTATGAGACTGTACTTCTATGTAAGAATTTAGTTCCAATTGTAGTAAACCAGTGATGATTAGTAAGATGCTTTTTATCTATGTTTTTATGATGTTCACAAGAAGAGAATAAGAACATAGGACATAAATAATAAAAGAAAAGTTAAAGCAGATAAAAGTAACTAAAATAAAAACAATAAAATTTAAAGAAAGTGATAGAAACGTCAACAGAAAAATTTGCAAAGAAATTTTTTCCTAGGTGAACTGTGCTTGGAAAAGCAAATAGAGATTTTTATAGAATAGTGGCACAAGTTCCAAGCATGGAGAAAGAGGTGCGCAAATGTTAAATGAGAAAATGTGATGTTTTCCGTTTTCTAACTTCTTTCTAACATAAGAAATCGAGTTTGAAAAATTAGATTTTTCTGAAATTCGAATGTTAAAAGTTGTGTGGTATGGTTTGAATGAAAAAATTGTTGAACTACGCCCATATTCAGTAGGAGTGTGGTAAAAATTGAATCCAAATTGTTTTGACTTTTCAAAAGATTGCATCCATATAAAAATCACAGGTGTATTTAGGATGTGTGCATCATATTTTTAAAGGGAGTTTTTAAAGAAGAAAAGCATTCATATAGGATATACCGCTTAGAAATTCATGTACATGCATATATTTTATGTTGAATGACACTTTGCATAAAGACACGGATGGTTTCAAAAATTGGATGTACACAAAATGGATGTGATTGATGCAGAGAATTATGTAGTTTTACCCTTAACGTATTTCGGGGAGAAAATTTCCGAAAGGCTGGGAGAATATAACACCCCGCATTTTTAAATAATTAAATAATCAAATAATTATAAACAGTGAAGATGAGCATCTTTGGAATTGTCAGAATATGGCCTCGAAACTTATACCATTGTGTTCGTGGTGATTTTTTGATTAATTTACATATACAATATACCTCGAACGGACTTTATTTGAAAAAGTTAGTGACGTTCGAAGTCCCGTATAAAAAAAATATACGTGTAAATGTGCTCGAATATATTTGTTTATAAACAAATGCATGTATATATTCTAGAAATAACATGCGTTTGAATTTCAAAATAGACGTTCGTCATAAAGAAAATTAATTCACATAAGCAATTAGAGGTAATTAATTAACATTGGTGGGCAATGTTAATAAAATCAGCAATCAAAGGAAATTAATTTGCATTAATTAGCAACATTTGAATTTCCAAATAAATATGTGTTATAAAGGCAATTAAATTTGCAACTAATGGAAATTAATTAGAATGAATAGGCAACGATTAAAAGTTAACATTTAATAAATTAATACGTATAAAACCAAAAGGCTAGACACGTCAAAAGTGACAGGTTTTGCTTGTTTTTAACAGCTAGATTTCGATCGATCTCTCTCTTTTCCTCCTCCTCCGTTGTTGTTGTTGAGAGAGATATCTCTCTCTTTTCCTCCTCCTCCGTTGTTGTTGTTGAGAGAGATTAACGACCTGTCTTTTTAGCTATTTTAAATTATTAAATTTAATGAAACTATTAAATTAAAAAATGGTTATTTTTTTTAATGATTTTGAATGTAAGTTATTGGATTTGAACTTGAATAAATTTTTGAAATAAACTAATATCGAAAATTTAAGTAATAACAAGTATTGAATGAAATTGCTTTGTATTGAATGTGTTTACAAACAATAGTTGAATTGAATTTACTAGATGTAAATATTGTAATTGATTGATGACTAAAATTCATTTAAAATCCAATATTGAATTTTGTTAGATATTAAACAATTAAATTGTTTAAATTTAATATTGGGAATTATTTGAATAATTAAATTCTGAATTCAATATGACTGAAAATGGTGTTGGAGTTGATGTAAATTTTATTTAAACAACAACGATGATTGTTAACATTTAAAATTGGTTTTAAAAGTGAATAATTAGAAATTGGGAATTTTATATTACAATCGAAACGTTAAAAATAAAGATCCGGGGTACAATCTCGAAATTCAACGAAGCTAGTTCCATTGATTCCGTAATAGTGTGTTATTATCGGATTTCAAATTTCATTGCGGTTGATTTTATCGTTTGATGGCACGTGATAGAAATGCGTTCAACTAAATATCGAAAATTTAATATTTTAATTAGGTTCAAAATGATATCTTCCATATACGATCGAATTAGGCCCTGAAGCATGTTCCATTGTGTTCGAAATATGGGTAAAACATTGTGAACGTCTAGCGGTATGCTTCGTTTGGAGTTCGTTCGGTAAAAGTTGAAAATAATATTAAAATAATATATATATACACGTATATGTACTCGAATACATAGTAAACCCTAGTTCCTTTACATAGCCAGGCCTCCAAAATTTCAATGGCCGAAATCATCAAACCTTCCACCCTTTATTCCTTCCAATCCAAGCACTTTTGGGCTTCGCCTTCAACTATAATATCATAGAGCTTGAGATGATACACACATCCAACGGTGGAATTTCGATGTAGAGGCCGGGATTCGCCAAAATCTGGCTAAGAAGGGATTGCGTTAGAGCGTGGTTATCGATTCGAATACGAGGTCGAGCTCGTCGAGTTCGCTGGTAGTGGCGCATGGTGGAAAGGGATTCGTGGTGGGGCTAGTCGATCGTGCTATAGCAGAGTGTGGTGGGTTGGCAATAGGCTTTGACGCGGTGGCTATGGGCTATGGCACGTGATGCTTTCCTGGAACGCGTACGAATGAAGAAGAAAGGGGATTCGTGGATCTGATCTTCTCTTAGGGAAATCAACGACCTGATTTGATTTGGTATTTAAATAAAAAAAGGAAATTGAATGTTAATTGTGTTTTATAATATGAAAATTTTAAAATGGTATATCTTTTTCATACGTTATCAGAATTGGATGAAACAAAAGGCGTTGGAGTTATAGCAACCTGCACTACGTCTGAAACTAATTGGGATCGTTCGGAGATAACTAAAATTTTAGGTTAAATCGAACATTGTTCGATTTGATTTAGAATTGAAAACTCAAGGTGGGTGTTTTATAACGCTCACACGTACTATAATATTTTAATGCTAGTTAAATTTGAAATTATGAAGTAATATAAATTTATTGATCGTTATCTGATAAATTTTCATTGAATTAACTATGGACACTAAAATTGACAGATAAATTTGATATTGAAATTTAATTGCCAGTAAAATACCTTATAATAATAACTAAGAAGTTGTTGTGAACTATATTGACTGTTTGGATGATTGATGCTATTGATTGATATTTTGTATGATTAGGACGTTTATTTATTTTGATATATCCTATTATCACCTTGTATATTATTTACAGCAAATAAACTGTAAATTGAATTATTTCGAATAATTTAAGAAATAGGTTGAAATGATATACACCTATGACACTGATTTGGATTGAAATGATCTATACCCATCCCTGAAATTAAATTGAAATATTTGATCACTTGGCCATAGGATAAAAAATTATATACGGGTACCACATTGGTTAAATTAAATGATTTTAAAATCTTTGATTTGAAATTATTTAAATGGTTTTAATTTAAAAGATATAGAATAAATTTACAGAAATCGAATTAATCACAAATTCGAGTTTGAAAGGTTGAAATAAATTTTTGGTTAAAAGGAATTGTAAAATAATTGAAGTTGAGATTTTGAAGTTAAAATTGGAATATGATCGAATTTCATAAATTGATTTTTTTAAAAGATTGAACTTTTGTTCGAACTTTGAGTATTACTAACTAAAAGTGATATGAAACGATATTTCAGAATTGAGTTCGGAATTTAATTGTATTTGAAACTTGGAAATTAAATTTAATATTAAAAATCAAACTCGTATTTATATAAATCGAAATGAGTTAGAAACATGAGAATTGAATTGAAATTAATTCAAATTGGAACAGAATTGAATTAATTGAATTGGGGTGAAAATTGAAATTGATTTGAGTATAAACTAGAATCGAAGTTAATTCGAACTAAGAAGTGGAATTTGATAAGTTTGACTTTGAAACTATTTTCAAGTAAATTACTTTAGTATAAACTGTTTAAAAATCTATGTTCTTTAAATATTTAAATTATTTTAATTTTCCAGAATATTTTACTATATAAACCATTTTAATATTTAAACTATTTTTAACTATTTTAACAATTCAAACTATTTTACACTATTTTTAACTGTTATTATTCAAACTATTTTTCAAAAAAATTCAAATTGGTCAAGGGTAGAGTGTTATTTTTAAATCATGGACTTAAATAAGAATTGGAATAAATGAAGTTATAACCCAAAATTGAAATTTGAAACAACTTTGGAATCGAAATCGAGATATTAAGGCGAATATAATTTTGAACAGAAATTGTATATTTGAGTAAATATGATGATTTCGAAAAGAATTTGATTTTGAAGAGAAGATGATATTTTGATATCAAGTATGAATTGTTTTTGAAATGTAAAAGTACCAACCAGTGTGTAAAACGACGTTTGGCTGTTAAAGAGACCAGAGTCGTATATGGGTATACTCTCTGTCGATATCGGAACCACTTCAACAACTGTTTACGCGGAGGAGACTTCAGAACAAAGTTGTTAGATTTGGCGACGATTGCTGGATTTGAAGAAAGAAAATGATGATGGATAGACCTTGGCATATACGCCAATTTGAAATGACTAAAACAGGACGGCCTGACAGGGCCAAGTGGTCTAATTACCCCGAGCAAACATCTTTTCTTAGATTTTTTTAGACTCGGTCCATATTATTACTCTTGTTGTTGGTTTTGATTGGTGCACCTTGATTTGGGATAGCCTCCCTTTGACTCGATATGGGATAGATGGAAATGGTGAGCTATCATAGCTATGATGCATTACCACTAGCCCTGTTAACCGAACTGGTAGTATCCTACATCGGGCATCACCTCATGTGCCTTGTCATACTTTTATCCCTAACGAGAAACATATGATTTTGGTTTAGTGTTGTCGTATCACGGCCCATCCTTGACTACCGACGTGCTACTGGTGGTGTCAAATGCAAACTGTACGCCAATGCTTAAAAATGCGTTAAGGACGATGAATGTAAAGCTTTAACGCTAAGAAAAATATTTATTTTATTGATTAGACATTATATATATAGCGTATTCTACCGCATATAAATATTTTGACGGATCCTTTAGAGGTGAAAAATCCCTTAACATCTCCTGAGTTATTGCACGCACGTTATACACTGGATATGAGGTGTGAAAATCCTTAAGCAGCTCTGATGCCATGACACTCATATTTTATATGCAATATTGATTTGAATTACATAAGGATATTTTAGTTCTGGCTCGGGTATTTTGTTCTTTTCATTATGCTCGAGTCAGTTCTGAGTTTTTCAGCTTATTGAAGATTTACTCTGGAGGACGAAGAAGAAGATTTGTTATTACTATTACTATTATATCCCTGCATCATGTTGTCTTCTACATTATTTATTTATTCCTAATATATATATATATATATATATATATAACTCTAATAGGTGTTGTATAGATTATAATCAAATGTATTCTATAAATAGCTTCATTAATTGTTTATTTGATTATTATATTTTATTGTTCCGCTGCAAGATTTTGTGTTTGTTTTCTTCTTCTGTTCTTATTTTTCTTAATTAACCTCTAAAGATTCGTATTTCCATTCAATATGAGTTAGCCATGAGTGATTTATCGTCTACTCAAAGGGAACGAAGATACAGACCTTTACACGCGTGGAAGCCCTGTCACTTTTCTTTCTCATCCAATTCTTTAGAAATCAAATATATTAGATTTAGGTTTTATGATTTGCAATTTGGAGGTGACAGTATAGATCTAAAGAAGATATGTCCAAATTAAGCCATCCATATGAGTTGAGTTTTAAGATTTGGTTTTCCAGTTTATCTGTTTATTCTTCAATTAGATTCAGATTTATAAATCCATACAAACTTCGATTTGTGGATCCAAATAGGGTTGCAAAGGGGAAGGCTATGGATAATAGAACTAGACTAAAAATCAGATCTGGAATTTGGAGTGTTTCTTTTCAGGTGAGTGGATTTAAATTATATATATTTTATGTTAATGATATGTAATAACGTTAGATTCCTGTTAAATGTTTTAATTTGTCATTTGAAATAATTTCAGTAATTAGTTCTAATAGTTAGTTATGTTGAAACTATAAATTTTATAAGAGAAGTGTACTTATATTTAAATGTTATTAAAGAGAAGTGAGAAATTAAATATAAGTGAGAAATATACAGTAAATACAAGTGAGAAATTTACAGTAAATTACTTATATAAAAGAAGTGTATTTATATTTATCTGTAAAAAGAAATGACACCCAATTAAATTAAGTAATATTATGCTTAAAGGCTGTAGAGAAAGGCATAAGCCTAAAAGTGAGAAATTTATCTCTACTGCTAATAAAAAAAAATTGGTTGAACTAATTTAGTTGGTGTCTTTTTGAAATTCCAAAAGTGTCATTTCTTTTCATTTATATATTTGCACTCAAATAAAATATCGATGTATATAATAGTACAAATAGTCCATGTGCGAAGCACGGACCCATACTAGTAGTACATTATGATAAAATGGAAGAAATGAACTAAAAATGGGGAAAATATAATAAGGTTAATTGGAAGTTAGTGATGGATTAGTTGGTTGCTTTAGAAAAGGGAATACATTCCATTGTTTAATATTGTAAGAATAACGAAAAACGTAATTGCAAGAATAAAAGTAAGAAAATAGAATCAGTGCAAAATAGAGACACTACTGTATTTTGCATTACCCAACAATTAAAGAAATAATAAAAGAAATATCTTGCAGTTACGAGTTATTTTTTATAGCATTATTTAGTAATAAAATATGGAAATGGATTTTAGCACTGTTTTTATAACAAACCAAATAGAATAGAACTACTTCCCACAATAAAAGAGAATAATGCGAAGTGTTAAAGAAAATAAAGAAGAAGAAATAATCAAGTTAATTATTTGACAAGACTAGAAATAGTAAACAGAAAATGTGACTAGATCTGCATTTATTGCACAAATAGTAGAGTAAAAGTAAGGTAGTTATAATGATAAGTAACTTATGACAATTGGACATAGTCCCAAGTTAAGACTGTTATATAATATAAAATAAAGAAAATTTAGTATCATAATAAAAGAACATAGACTAGAATAGAAAAGAGACGTTTGCAATTACATTTATAAATTGTAGATTATAAAAGAAAGAAAAGAATATAAAAGTGATAATTGTAAGTATAATTGTAACACGTAGGAAATAATTAAAAAGAAAGAAATAGAAGAGGCTTATTTTATCAAACTTAGATCTTGGATTAAGTTAACAAGCAAAAATAATAGAAGTGGCCCGTACCGACAGCATTTCCTTTTGGGTCTAGGACTAATGGTCTCACACATGGGTGGGGTTAGGCATGCTTATTAGGGTAAGTAAGTAGCCAACAGAATAAGAAAACTAAACTAAACGTGTAATAAAAGATTATACGTAGGTTATAATAAAATGGTAAGTTACATTTGGAATAGCCCAAAGAGAATCTGGATAAAGAGCTTAACGAAGCAGTTCATCGTACATTTTTGGTATAGAAAGAGCATGTCAAACTTAGTTATTTTGGGCAAGAAGGTAGTACAAAACTTCAACGGGACATGAGGATACTCTAGGATGGCCCTCTAGGGTGGGCCTAATGATGCTGCACTTTCCCGGAGGCAGGTTTGTAGGTGTTTCATTAAGACAGTATGTCTTGACTGCTTTTGCATTGCAGGCCTAACGAAGTGGACCTTTGTGGGTAGCCAAAATATTGATGATGGAGTTGGATTTTCATATGACACCGTACTCTAATCTGCGAGTAGGTTATAGTGGGCTGGATCTATATGGATAGTCGCATGCAAGTATCAACCATTATCGGTCAGAGTGAGTTTGGGAAATACTAGGGTTAAACCAACAGGCCAATAATTTTTTCACTATCGAGGCATTGGATGAAAGGTACAGCCAATTGGATGTCTAGATTGTTTGTAGTAGGTTGTAGCCACTTAGCTCTTGAAAGGGCTTTTAATTAGTTGAGGGGACTTTATGGGGCCATAGCCACGATAAGAAAAGAGACAGACCGAGTAGAATATATGTATTGTAGACCTAACGAAGCGGACCTTTACAGATATAAAAAATCCACGACTGAGTTCCATACAAGTTAGACCTTGTTGGCGGAATTCAGAGAGTAAACAGAACGATTACGTGTAATCCTCAAGGTACGCACTGGGTGGTACATTATGGATGTCCGAGCACTAGTATAAGCTAGTGCGGCTGCAATTTGACGTTTTCATAGTAGATGACGGAACATCTGTATTGTAGGCCTTACAAAGCCATCCTTTACAGATATAGTTATAACACACTCTAGTAGCGAGAATACAGAGTCCTTTTCGAGAAGGATACGAAAGGTACTATGGGTAGCACCTAGGACCGATGCAGTATTTGGGCATGTAGCGACATAGATACATACATACATACATACATACATACATACATATATATATATATTGGCTATTAGGTCTTAATCTACTAGAGAGTAGATGTGTACGATTCACGCACAGAGGCTACAGTATTATAAACCTAATAAACCTAATATAACAGAAAATAGAAATAGAATGGTATATGTAGAATTATGCTTAGAAGTGTATAATTTGTCCATTCACCATAGCTTTAGTTCTTACCCCATCCTCGTATCATCCCACATGTCAGATAGATGGCAGAGATATTCCATCTTTGAGACCCTTATTTAGAAAGTGTTATTACCTTGGTGAGTATTTACTTATTACTATATTTTACCCAGTTCTGCTGTGAGACATTTATTCGAGCTCTGATATATTTATATATTCCTATTTGCAGGATTGCAGACACCTAACTCGGGCTTCAATCAATTTGGGTTTTAGCATTTTTGAAAAAAATCCGGACCCACTGAAA
Organism: Allium cepa; assembly: GCA_030765085.1. Classification (NCBI taxonomy): domain Eukaryota; kingdom Viridiplantae; phylum Streptophyta; class Magnoliopsida; order Asparagales; family Amaryllidaceae; genus Allium; species Allium cepa. The sequence goes on from CM060943.1 coordinate 441,487,556, forward strand.
TTCGGGTTGTTACAGAGGCATTTTCTCTAAAGTGAAAGGAATGGGTTATAACAGGCTTAAGTCAATATTACTCTTAAGGTGGGCTAATAAAGTTAAGCTCGCAAATTAGTTTAACAAAAAAAGAAGAGAGACCTAATAAAAAGAAAGGTGATAGTTTATCTTTTCTTCATGCCTCCTAAGAATACGATTAATGGATATAAGAAGCAACGTAACTTTATAAACTTAGCACAAAATAAATATAATAAAGTGAGGTCAATAGATATTGTAAAAGCAAGAACTCTGAACGGATAACAACATTTAAAGTACAAGAAGGTCAAGACTTCAACCATTGTGAGTATTTTAATTTTTGTTTGTTGCGATGATTGCCATTAGCCATAAATTGTTGTTAACGAATTATCGCTTTAAAAGAATTAAGAACATTGAAATTCATGAAATTGTTTGCGTAAACAACTAAAAATAGAATGTTATTTGAATTTGTTTTAACGATCAAAATGACACAACACAACTCCTTTTGGACAATTAATTTAATTGGTTGATTACGATTCTAGACCAAATTCATTTAGACTTAACAATGTAAATTTGAATATTCATAATCGAAACATTCAACAAGTAATTTTTCCAGTTCAAGAAAATTATCAACTTCCACAACCACGGTGTGGCATGTCGTTAAGAGAACAATTTTACCCAGTTAGAACTGTACAATCCCAAGTCATGATATATCCATCAAATGAGAAAAATAATTTTAATTAAGAAATTTCTTATTCCAAGGAGTTCCTAACATTATGGGCTATAAAATCCATATGAATTTCTTAATAATCTTGAACTACATACATCCACATTAAAAATGCAACAACTTTCAAGCACGTTCATTAAGCTTATACTGATACCATTTTCTCTACTGGAAAGCGCAAGGTTCAACTCTCTCCCACGACTCTCTATTCATAATTGGAATGATACTGAAAAAATTCTAGAAAAAGTTCTTTCCTTTTTGTAAAAATCTATAAATTAGAAATGAAATTTATTGATTCGCCCAAAATGAAGGAGAAATTTTTTTCACAATATTTTGTATGATTTAATCAATTATAGCATAGTTGTCTTCATCATGGAACTCCAACACAACATGATACCAAATGGCATACGAGGGACTTAATTATTCCACTCTAACACAACTTGAAATATGTATCGTGCGGAAAGCATAGACCATACAGACAATAAAGACTGGGCTTCCTTTGAAGAATATGCTTGTTTACCCACTTTCTAGCAAAGCAGATTTCAACTAGACTAGGAAAATTAAAACAAGTACGAAACGATTCACGAATTTGGTAACACGATCAGAAGGACTAGAAAGTTGAACTCTAGAAGGTTGGATGGAAAACGAATAATGCCATAACTCGACACCGGGATATCATAGGTCAGTACTGACCTATGAATCCTCCCCATTTCACTTTTCAAACACCATACATCTCTTGTGCTACTCCAACAACTTGTGGTCAAGTGATTTTTTTGGCTATGATTTTGGTTCGGTGCTCTCTAATTTTTCTTGTGGGACTTCAAGCTATCTCCTAGACTTCAATGCAAGCAGGCTTTTGCTCTGTTTCTCTATAAATATCTTCTTTGCAACCAAAACGGGATGGGATCTCTCTGCCATTGGAGACTTCTTTCTCTTCCTTACATCTGACCAAAATGGGATGGCATCCGCAACCTTGTTGTCTTTTCCAGGTGCGTACTTAATTCCAACATCATAAGCGGCAATAAACTCTAACCACCTCTGTTGTCTCTTGTTCAACTCCTTCTGAGAGAACAAATAGTTCAACGATTTATGACCTGTATATAACTCAAACCTCTCACTTAAATGGAAATGTCTCCACACATTCAGAGCAAAAGTAATTGTAGCCAATTCCAAATCATGCATCGGATATCTAACCTCATGCGATCTAAGCTGTCTAGAAGCATAGGCAATCACTTTCTTCTCTGCATCAGCATAGCTCCTAATCCTGTTCCACATGCATCTGTATGAACCACCAAATCCCGATTCCCTTCCGGAATAACTAACATAGGTGCATGGGTCAATAAGAGTATCAAACTCTGGAATGCTTCCTCACACTTATAGGTCCACACAAACTTCACATCCTTTCTTATTAGCTTGGTAATCGGTGTCGTTATTTACGAAAAATCCTTAATGAACCTCCGATAATAACAAGCCAGATCTACTGCCTCGGGTATCTTCCAACTATTCACTATGTCAATCTTAGTCAGATCTACTGAAAACACTTCCTTTGAGACTACATGACCAAGAAAATTTACTTCCTTCTTTCAGAAATGACAATTCAAAAACTTTGCCTTTAGCCGATACTGCCTCAGTGTCTCAGGCACCACTCTAAGATGAACTTCATGCTCTCTTTCATCATCAAGTCCATAAAGCAAGCTGGCGCATTAGTCAGTCCGAACGGCATAACTAACCATTCATACGACCTATATCTATTCCTAAACGTCATCAAAGGTATACTATCCTTTGCTACTTTGAGCTAATGGAAACCTATCGCTAAATCCAATTGCGAGAATACCTTGGCTCTACTCAACAAGTTATCAATCCTCAGCAATGGATATCGATTCTTTATCATCCTCTCATTCAACTTACAATAATCGATACATAGCCTTAATGATCCGTCCGGCTTTGTAGTAAACACTGCGGCTGCCCCCAAGGCGAACTACTTGGTCTGATAAAACTCTTGCTTTCTAAGTCCACCAATTGGACTTTTAACTCCTTCATCTCTATAGGGGTCATCCTACATAGCAGCCTACTTACTGGTTCTTTCCTCGCAACCAAATCTATCCGAAACTTAATGGCTCATTTTGGCAACAATCCAACTATAGGCTCAAAAAAATCTATGATTTCCCTATCCACGAAAACTCAACTCATCATCCAATTCCATTGCAACCAACAAGGCATTCAACTTACTATTAGAACCTTCTATGGCATAAACTGTCCAATCATCACAATCAGGGATCTAAGCGATATTTTTCTATCCTAACCTCGTACTTCCTTATCCAATCCATACCAAGAATAATCCCGAATCACATAAAATCAAACACATGCAAACTACAAACAAATGTATGATGAACAAGTCAAACTCTAACTAGTCACATCTCAACCCTAGAGTTGCATATCCTCTTATAGGATTTGCATCCTATAAAGAAGTTAATAAATATTTGAGTTCTAAGTTAAAGATTATCCATCAAACATCTAGATATAAAAGAATGCATTCCACTAGTATCAAATAGAACGCTGATAGATAAACCATGAATTTGAAGCGTACCTTCTAAAACTGTCTTTCCCTTCTTCTGGGTTGTTGGCTTAGAACCAGCAGGCACCAATGCATACGCCTTGCCCTTTCAATCCTTAGCAGGCTCCTTGCACTGACTCTTATAATGGCCAATTGGTCACAATTGAACCATCTGACATTCTTCTTTCCAGAAATCTCCTTAGTCTTCCTGGCACGACACTCATTACCAAAGTGCCCTTTCTTGTCGCACTTGAAACAAACAATCTCCGACTTCCCCTTCTTAGCTGCTCCACCTTCTGAGCACCTTTCTTAGGAAAGAACTTCCTCTTTTGATTCTTCCCAATCTGGACTTCTTTAGCCTTAGTCTTCTCTAGAGAATCAAGAATCTCCTTATGCCTTAAGGCCTTCTCCACTACAAAGCTAGAAAGATCTCTAATATGAGGTAATGTGGCCCTAGCTAACACAGACTTCAACCCCCTGATAAACTTCTCATTCCTCTTCATCACTGTATCCACTGAAGCATACCCATACCTGACCAACTTCTCGAACTTTCTATCATACACTAGAACAGACATCTCTCATTGGCCTAACTTATTAAATTTCCTGATCAGAGTAGACTGTGCCATTGCAGACATAAACCTCTCCTGTAACCTCCCCTTGAAATCTGTCCATGACAAAGTTTCCTCATCCACACCGACCGTCACACTATTCCACCAAAACAAAGTAGCTCCCTGAAGCTGTTTGGATACTAACCTCCTCCTCTACTCATCATTGAGCCCTAAGTCTGCAAAGATCCTCTCAAGTGCAGCAACAAATTTTCCACCTCTATAGCATCCTGTGTTCCTAGAAAAGGCTTCCCTCCAAGCTTAGCATAATCTTCGCTCAACTTAGCATAATGATTAACTACCAAAAATTTTCGTACTCCTGCCCCTACAGCATCTCCTCCTAACACTCCAGCTGAAATTCTCGCATGCATCGTATTTCTAAAAAACCGATACATAGCTTCCATTCCAACTTGTAGGACCCCATCACCTACATTCTCAGCTTATGCCTGACCTTGGGTCCTCCTTATACTGGGTATGGCATTCCCATCGGCTCCCTCCCCTCCTGGGTTAACTCTTCATCTTCTACCTTCCATATCTGTAAACCTTATGAGATACAAAAAAATAATCTAACAAGGATTAGATATAAAGTGTTTACTTATATATAGCAAATACAAGTACGTTACTATAGCATTATCGCATACCCCAATCTAACTCGAATTCCTCAGGATATGTTTTAAAAACATTTTTAGTTTAAAAATTTTCATAAACCATGCTCTAATACCAAGTTGAAACATCCTGTATCTGAAGACCCAAAGCTAAGTGATGCAAATGCTACAGTCATCCATAGTATTAACTTCTGGTGACAAAATATGGTAATGATAATGATATCCATAATATCAGAAGCACTTGAATATGAACAAAATCACAGGATTCCAAAAACAACCTTTTACTGATTATATTTCAAACATATTCATATCCAAGTTGCATAATCTCATATCGTTTCCCTGGTAAAGATTAATTATAATCATTACAAAATTACACCATGAGCGAAATGTGATGATGCCCCCATGGTCAATCAAAGCAATATAATCATATCTAACCAAATACACGGCAGGAATATACTAAACAATCTGTAATTCCTAATTAGTTATCCATCATCCACCTGCTCGTCTTCGAAAGCTTTATTCGCTAAAAGACTAAAACTTGAAAACCTTAACCCTCATCATACTTAAATCAATTTTGAGCACCCAAGAGTTTAAGGGGAAATAAAAACTTCGAGTCAAAATTAAAGCCTGGTATGAATAATTCTAGTACATCTTGGTTTACTAATATTAAGTGAGACCATGCCACTTAGCGGGACAGGTTTCCCCTCACTAATATTCTCTTTAAAACATATATTTTGCAATTCCTTTCCTGCAACCAAACTGATTAATCAAACTGATTATATCAAAATAACAATACCCTTTCTACTGATAAGTGGACAATCTGTCCAGAAAATAGTTAGCAAGTGAACTATCTTTCCACAACATAATAGCAAAGTCCGTTATGCTAGCAAATGGACTATCTGTCCATTAACTGGGCTGACTTTCCGCAAACTGAAGTAACTGTCCGGGTTAAAATGGACTAACTGCCCGAATCATTTTCTTAGGGTTGACTACCATTTATCTTTTTCCTTGAAAACCTTATCAAAATGATTTAACCTTTTAAATCATACTGATACAAGGAAAATATATTCTTAGCTTTACTCTAAGCTATTTTTCCATAATGTATATACACACACACACATTACTCAAAATAAAGTTGATGGAATTTTAATGAGAATTAGCTATCCTTCCAAAACAAGTTAAAACCCTTTTTAACTTGGAAATACTTAGGCTATATTGCCTATTCAATACTGTAACGACCGGCCTTTTTGGACGGTTTAAATCGACGAAAAACCACACACGTCAGAATAAACCATTCAAAAAGGAAGATTGTTATGGGGTAAATAAGAAAAGCAGAGAAAGAAAAAACAAATACAGAATCTCACAGCGGAATGACAAAATATAATAATCAAACAAACAGTTCATGAAGCTGTTTACAAATAACATTGATTAAACCTTTATAATACAGATCGAAGTTACATAAAACAAGAACAAATAATAAATAAATGCAGCGGAACAACATGATGTAGCGGAATAAATATAATACATAATAATCCTACAAAATCTTCGTCTTCATCCTACAAAAAGTAGTCTGTGATAAACTAAAAAGCTCAGATTGACCCGAGCAAATTGAAAAGATAAAACACTCAAGTCAGAACTAAAAGATCTTATGTAAGTTAAATCAACAGTAAATAAATACGAGTGTACCACTCTCGAAGATGTTTATGGGGTTTGACCTCTCCTATCCAATGTCTAACGTGGGTGCAATAACTTAAGACATTTTCGAGATTACCATCTCCTAAGGATCCATTAAAGCATCTACTACATAATACAATATGCTATTATAATAGTGTCTACAGTAAAGTAAAGTATTAAAATAGCATTAAGGCATTACCCATATCCCCCTTAACATATTTTTATATATTCCCATAGTTTACACAGTACCATAATTCCTCCGTAAACTGGAGGGCTATCGTAGAGCACTTCATAGGTATGGTGCAAAACAAAGCCGTAGAAGGCACGATAGGGCATGTGGACACGGCACTCGAGGCAATGCCAGGGTAGATATACCAATTGCAGAATCGAGCTCGTGGTAACATATAGCAGCTACTACAGCCCACATCGAAACACACTCCTACAATCAAATCGAGGGGTGGCTATCAAACCATCACAAAGTTAAATATGGTATCGAAGAAGCATGTCCGATTAGGGGAATGACCTCATGTGGCCCAGGTATCGCTCCTGTTTTAGTAACATCTAAGCTTACTCATGAGAGTTAGGGTCACTTAAATATCTCATATAGAATCGTTCGCGAAACCATCCTACTTAATTTTTGGAATCTCCACTACGTACACAGTTGTTAAAGTGGTTTTCGGTATTGGCAGAGAGTATGATAATATCTGATCTCGGTCTCTTTAACAACCAAATGTGTATTTCACACCGGATGATTCTTTTACATTTCAAAAAGTCAATTTCACAATTGATATCAAAATATCATATTCGATTTCAAATCATATTTTTTTCGAAATCATGTCCACATTCAAAACTATATTCACTTTCAAAATCGTATTCACTTTTGAATTTATCGATAAGATAGGTTAATTTAATCCTAATTCCAAAATCATCATATTTACTCAAATATGACATCTCACATAAAGGTATCAATCCAAATTCTAACTTAGGTTGTATCATCATCAAGGATTTAAATATAAATACTTCAACTTTACACAGTCTGAAATTTGAAAAATCATTTATATAGCATAAATAGTTAAATTAGTTTAACACAGCTTTAAAATTTTTAAATTAGGTTAAATAGGTTTAAAATAGATTAAAATAGACTAATTAATTTTAAATATATTCAAAATAGTATAAATGGTTTAAAATAGATTAAATAAGTTTATTATGGATTAATTAGATTTAAAATAGATTAAATGAATTTAATTTAGATTAAATTGAATTAAAATAGATTAAATAGTTGAAATAAATTAAAATAGTTTAAAATAAATCAAATTAGCTTAATAAAGCTTAAATGACTAAAAATAGATTAAAACATATTAAAAAAGATTAAGATAGATTAAATAGGTTAATTAATTTAAAATAGGTTAAATTAGATTAAAACAAATTATATAGGTTATATTGATGAAAATAGTTTTTAAATAGGCTTAAAATCGGTTTCAAAGCTATATCCAAATATTTAAATAACTCAATTCCGATATATTCATTCGTATATGACACTTCAACTTTGAAATTCCAGTTTAAATCCCTCGAAAAATTCATTTGATCAATTCCAATCTCAGTGTTAACGTTTGGATTATCGAAAAATAATTCAGTTTATATAAATAAATTTCTATTTCAAAAATGCCAGTTAACTGAATTCAAAATTTAAAGAATTAAAAATCATTTAGTTTAACCAATCTGACGTCCGTATATAATTTTCTACCCTTGGCTTAAGCGATATGGATATTTATCATTTCAATCCGAAATTTAAAATTTTACGGTTATATATTATTTCAAACCACAATCTCGAATTAAATAAAATCCATAAAATCGCTCGAGTCTATCATTTAAACCCATAATGATTTTTCCCTAATCTATAGATCGTTTGAGTATGTATCATTTCAAACCATAGGGAACTTGCAGTGCTATAACAATATAAAAACACAACATCCAGTCATTCAATATAAACCATCAAACATCCATCACAATCATCATCCAAATCAATCAATAAACAACAACAGATAACTGATCATCATTAGAGGTATTAAATTGACAATCAAATTCAATATTCAATTAAACGATGATTAAATGCAATAAAAGTCAAATTTAACTAGAATGACAATTTAAATGTACCAAAAGTCAACTAATCAATTTCTAATCACATTATAAATTTAATTTAACTAACATAAGATTATTTAGTAATTGTGAGTGAGTTAAAACACTCACTCGCGATTTTATATCGAATTAAAAATTCAATGTTGACCAAAAATTCAAATAGTCTCAAAATTTGACCTATCAACTTCCTTGTTGTCTGAAATTTCGATACTATCGCAATGGAAGAAACCACGTCCAAATCCGAGCTCGTACGTAAAAGTTATGCATATTAGAACATTATACGATTTATATTATACAATCAATAAAATAATAATAAAATTTAACACGTCATCACACCCGTTCGTTCGAAACCCTACATGTATGACTGAATGCGCTCGACTCTAGACTATAAGCTACCTCCGTTCTTCGTACATCGCTGCCTAGATCTTTGTCGCCATCCTAATCCAGTGCCACCATTGTGCTCCTGACCTCCAGCCGACCTCCTGCTCCACTAGTCGTGCCCTCCGCCTCACCTGCTGGTGGCCACCTCCTCCAATACACTTGAACAACAAGTTTTATTTTCGACGAATACCGATCATATAACAACGATCGACAACCACCAAAAGCTCTGCTCTCCACCCTCTACCAAACGAAGCTTCTTGATCGACGATCCACCGTTGGATCGCCAAAACCCTAATATGAATGGCTGAGGTTTAACCTCGATTTCTAGAAAAACAGCGAATCTAATTGAAAAAAAATCATACCGGTGAATTACGCTCATCGAGAGCTTCGAAGTGATATATAATTTGATAGGTTTTGAGGAATTTGAATTTACGATTAGGTTTTGAAATTGAATTGAAGGATTGAAATTTATCTGTTTACTCCTATTGGAAAGATGATATGAGAAGGAAATGTACATACAGTAATGAGGAATAAAAAGGCTATTAGGGTTAGAACAGAACATTATATACTAACGAAGCCCAATAAGAAATGAATAATACCTGAATTGATCTGAAACGACAAATACGACTTGAAAAGCCTGTTTCGCTTCCGAAATGAAAGTGGGTCATCTCAAATATCAGAATAGATGTTTTTGATAATTTTAAGCACAATGGAACATGTTTCAAGTCCTAATTCCGTCGTATGAAGAAGTTAGCTTTAAAATCAGCTTATTTTAAATTGATTTCAATTGAATTTAACTAAATTGATTTCTACGCATTTCGAGTACATGCGATCAAACGACACGTCCGATCGCTACGAAACTCGAAACCTTACAATAATTCACTATTATGGATCCGATGAAACTGGTTTCATCGGAATCCGAGACTGTGGCCAAAATGGGTATTTTCACTTTTATATGATAAATTAATATTAAATTAACTAAATCGCCCTTTCAATTCCAGCTTTTTTTATAATAAACAAATTTTATCATTTTTAACTACTTAGGTATTTATATTAATTCAAAACAAATTCTCATGTCAATTCAATATCAATTATTCTACTAGTTACAGTGTTTAATTCCAATAGAAATAAATACGGTAATTACTACTTTAAATTTCAATAAATCCATTTGTTTGCATTTTCATCTTATTAGTCAATCAATTGTCATATAATAGCTACTAACATTTGTTTATCTTATTACACTAATCTTTTATATTTATCATCTTAATTTTCTTTAATATAATATTTCGTTACATTTAATTTCAATAAATCCAATTAATAAAATTTAAATCCCAATAAATTGATCAACTTGATTTCAATCCTTTATTCAACTAAATCATTATCAATTGGATGTAGTTAAGGTTTATTTCTCACTTAATTAATATTCTCCATCTTAATTTACATTAACGTAACAGTTTATTACATTTAATTTCATTTGATTTCAAATTGAATTCAACAATTAAACAAACTGGTAACAAATGACAATCTTTACCTTTACTTAATTTAATAACAATTGTAAGTTTGTTATCTACACACAAATGTCATAGCTACAACCACAACACTATTTTTATCAGTTACTATTAGTTACATCTATTTCATTGATTAATAAACATTTAAATTTGTAACGACCCGCAAATCCGTACTCCTTGAGTCAACACTATTCTACAACAATCAACTCAAGTTGCATAGAAATACGAACCATTGGGTTAAAGAAGAAGAAAGGAGAGAAAAACAGAAAACAACATCAGAATCTAACCATCGCAGCGGAATAAAATATTATAGATAATAAATGATCTTTACACAAAAACAAATATATATATATATATATCAGTTTATACATACATCATTATCAGAGTACATCATCAGAGTTCAATAACATACAACTGGATACACAGCTACTCGGCACAGCGGAATAAATATGTAAAACAAGTACGAAAATACGCATCGTCATCCAGCTCGTCTCCTGAGCTCCACAGCATCAAAATCTTGTATCCTATAATACTCGGTCTGACCCGAGCATTACAGTTAAATAACACCCGAGTCAATCTGGAATACCAGCGTGAGAAAATCACACTCAATTGAATATTAATGTTTCAAAAATCCTTTGAAAACAAAAGCATCTCGTAAGACCACGCCACAAATAAACATATTGGGTTTTTACCTTACGATAGCTAAAACAATTTTTATAGAAATCCTTTGATATTATAATAGGGTCTATATACAAATACTTATAAAATAGCCGAAATTTTTACATGATTAAATTCCATCTACTAGCCACAGAGTGGGTAATACAAACAAAACTCGTACAAGGCTTGTAGGGAGAATGGATTTCCAACTAATGACTAGGCACTGGGGTACCACCTGTCACATTACGTGGCCTAGATCACAATACCGAGGAGTACGCCCGCTCTTCTGCAACACAAGACCGGAACCATCCCTTACTAGACCGTTCCGAATAAGATCACCCCGCGGTTCGGATCAGCAACCGCACCACTAAGCCGAAATAAAAAGGGACATCTAGACAGGGATGACCTTACTCTCAAATGGGGGCTACCCACGAAGCCTTGCTGCATAATCCCTCATTTTCAATCATTTCCGGTTGATGAGGCTTGAGGCTAAGCGTTACCTTTTAGAACATATCCCTTAGAATGCCCATCGTCCACCTGACTATGTTCCGCAAGCATACATCCATACAAGTTCGTCCCGAGTTCGAAAGGAACCGAAGGCACTATTCCTACTACATCCATTTTGGAAATATCCTCAGGATTAGTAGCGACTAGCCCTTGCACTTCACTGCTCCAACTTCGAATCCAAAATCTTTTTCCACGAAACGTATAAACCGGATCAAAGTGGTTTTCGAGAAATAAATCTCGATCCTGGTCTCTTCGAAATGATCAGCGCATTTGGCCAAAAATTGATAGTCGGTGATTTAACTATCAATTAATATTCACAAACAACCATCAACCAATAAATAATTTCCCAAATTATTTATTAGTCTCGAAAATATCTTCACAAGATATATTTTCCATTTTCAAACCATTTGAAAAACAGTTTTCAAAACTATCTTCCTTTCTCAGAATAAATTCTAAGTATTTCTATTTCCACTGGAATCACCAAGCACAAAACTTTAGATTTTTAAAATAATTTAAAACTCTTTATTATAAAATATACTTTAAAACATTTAAATTAAAAACTACTTTAATATTTTATTAAAAATATATACTTTAAAAATAATTAAAATAAAGCTACTTTATAGAATATAGAACTAAATTTCTCTTTTTAAATAAAATACCAAGTTACCTTAAATAATTACTGCGATAATAGATTTAAAAAATATTTACTTTAGAATTTAAACATTTGGAAATAATAAATTTTCTAAACATGCTTTTTAAAACAACATTAAACTTTTATCTTATATTTAAAAATTTACTTTGAAAACGTACTTGGCTATCCAGAGAAATATACTTCTCTTCACATTCTTCTTTAAATTCCCAATTCAACCACTTGAATCAATTTTCAAATTGATTTCCAATTTACTTCCTTTCATTCCAAAATCCATTAATTTCAGATTTATTTCCTTAATTTTGATTCTAAATACTTTTAATTGAAAATACCAATTTTAGATTTCTCAATTTACTTCTTAATCCTTTCAATAATTTTAAACTTTTAAATTTTAAAATAATTTTTTATTCCATTAAAATAATATCACTTAATTTTACAATTCATTAATTTCTGTTTATTTCAAAATCCTGTTTCTTTCATACTCGAAGTTATTTATTAGTATTTTAATATCACTTCCATTTCTTTCTATTCATTCTTAATTTATTCAAATTTTCTATAGTTATTTCGCTTACAAATTACTTCTTTATTTTCTTGCAAAAATCCAATTTATATAATTTTGGTAACTCATTATAACCAAATATATTCAATCAAATCAAAGCATTTAATATTTCAACAAAATTCATCATAGAATATCAACAATCCCAGCAGAGAATATTAAATAATTTAAATAAATGTTGAGGGACCTAGTTGGATCCCTCCCACCTGTTTTCCCTGCATCCACAGATGTTAGCACAACATAAATACCAATCCCAAAATATACCATACTATGGCACATCAATCGATTCAACCATTCAAACAATTATTTAAATTTAATCATTTAAATTTAAATTTAAATCCAACCGAGTGAGATTAACTCACCTTTTTATTTTGCTTGCAGTCCACTTCAAAATTGCCTTGGTTTTTCCTCGATTTTTGACCTTGAATAAACAATTTATATGACTCTTATTAATATTCGAAATAATCGAACAATCGATTATTATTAAATTATTTAATTGACTAAAAACTTTATTCAAACTGATAAATTCCCTTTTTATAAAATTGAATTAGTTAATAGTTTAATTTTAACTAAATAATTTAAGTCCGAGTTTATAAAGTTAAGTAACATTGAATTTAGGTGCTAGAAATAGTTAACTACTCGAACAGAAAACAATTCTACTTCCTAACAGTTTATAAACTAATTATAAGTTTATATATATTTTTCAAAACTCTTAATCTATTTTCTGTTTCTGTTTACATATGTTAAAAATTAAAAAAAAGAACAAGGCAAACATGAATTTCATCTCCTTCTATAATTAAACAAAGGATGAAATGCTAAATCTATAAACTAAAATAGATCTGTTCAATATTATAAATCTTATACCTGCTGCCGACCCTCTACGATCATAAACCCTCGCAGTCCAGACACCATCACCCTCTCTCGTCCTCACCCTGACCACGTGACCTAAGACTTTGTCGCTGCAGCCTTGCTTCCACCCTAAACCCATTCGCAACTGAAACCCTAACCTCGATCGAATGCCTCCCACTCGAGCCCTAACTCACGACCACACTCGTACTTCGCGACGACGACGACGACTCGGACTCCTCCTTTTTTCTCTGAATCGAACCATCTTCGATTCTAGGTTGAGGACAGGGAAGACAAAGAGGAAACACACGATTGCAATTTTCAAATCGCGGCATGAAAAAGAAAACTCATGAATTCAAGTTCGAACAATTATTCGACAGTTCGATTTGAATAAATTTTCTTTCGAGCGAATCTTGATTCAAAGATGTGGAGAATAAATCGAACTATTTATTTGGGGAGAAGAACTGTCGTTCCGCCATTATTTGATTTCGACTCAACTGTATTTGAAGAGAATAAGGGAAAGTGTGTTGAGGAAGAAATGGGCAAAAGTTCTGACGTGATATAGAAAGTACGCTGATGTGAAAGAACGTCGGCTGGTGAAGGTTGCTTGTATGGAAATATACATATATAATTTCAATTGAATCCAAATTATCTCAATAAGTGCAACTTCCAATATCGAGCCCCTAAAGATGCATGCCGCTAGGCCTTTATAAATGTTAAACCCCTATTTCAAACACAAAGGAAAAGGTTTCGAGTCCTAATTCGATCGTATGGGAAGATAGCTTTTTGGACCAGTTATTATATTGAATTTTCGATAAAAATTTCAACGCGTTTGTATCTCATATGCTCACACAACAACTCCAATCAATACGAAATTTGAAATCCGATAATAATTCAATATTACGGATCCAATGGAACTGGTTTCGTCGAATTCCGAGACTGTTCCCCGAAAGGTTATTTTTAAATTCAATTTAAACTATAAAATTTAAAACTGAACAAACCACTGTTAATTTAAATTTTACAACTTCTATTATCTTCAGTGTTATCAATATAAATTTTACAAGCCTTTAAATTATTTTTAACAGGCTTAAAATTCCAGATTTAACATTTTATCCAACTTCAAATTATTTAATTTAATAATTTAATCATCAAATAAATTGATATTTGAATTCAAGTTAAAATTAACCTTTAAATATTTAAATATTCAAACATTCAAAAATTCCGAGAAGTCACATTCCTCCTCCTTAAAAGAATTTCGTCCCCGAAATTACTAGTTAGGAAGAATTGTCCAATACCCGTTTATTATTTTTACCTAAAACCAAACAGTTTCTAACAATTCAACATCCTACCAATCTATCTTTTTATAAAAGACCCATTATCACCCTTATTAACTTCTCAACTCTCCCAAAGTTTGCAAACAATATTAGTTTCTTAATCATTCAAATTTAAATTTAAATTCAAATTTAAATTCAAATTTAAATTATCAAAACTTTCTCAAAAAATTTCTAACTCTCTAAATTTTCGAAAAATTTCGCTAGCGTCTCCTTTGCGCGGCTGGCTCAGTACAACTACAAAGGCCTCTACGGGCTCCCAAATTCCAAAAGAAAACAAAAAGCCAAGTGGCTCGATAAAAAACCCAATCAAATTTCATACAGAAATTTAAATGCATACCTTTTTATTAAGCAATTCAAATTTATCTTCTGGAATAAATACCCATTTTTCTTTTCCTTCATAGTACCTGTATATTCCACTTAGCAATAATATCCAATCACACATTCAAAACATTTTATTGACTTCCTTACCAAATGTCAATATTTATTCATTCAAATATCAACTTCGATATATTTGTAATATCAATTTTCCAATTAAGAATTCACCATTCCTTTCTTAAGTTAGTATAAGTATTTTATATGTTTTTTTATATTTATTTTCACCTTACCACTTTAGTTTATATCTATTTCTATTCAAATTGGTTCTCCCATTCCATATGAATTTAATTTATTTTCAACTCTGAACATTTAATTTTATCTTCCATTTATACTGATTCATATCATTATTTTAAACTAGTTTCATTCACTAATTTATTTCAAATTCCAGTTTGAAATCATTTTGTCGTTGATAAAAAAAATTCTTCAAAAAAATTTCAAAATTTTTTCTAACTCCCAAAATTTCTAAAATTTTTTGCAGAGTCTCCTTTGTAAGGAGGAGCTTTTGCAATTTGACAAAAGATATAAATATATATACATCGACCCACACGGTCGGAAAAACAAAAAACAGTTCATATTTCCTATTTTTATTACACAGGCGTACCTTATTTAGCATTTATAAGCAAGACGCTTATTTATTTAGCATTTAGCGCAACCAAATCCAGCCACACGGCTTCCAGGTACCTGTACTTACTCAATTTAAACATGTAAGTGCCATATACATGAAGTTTAACACATTTCACTTATTTATAATAGTTAAGCACATGAATTCTAACAGCAATGCGCATTAATCATTTTTTGTAAGCAATTTAAATATTCCAACATTAATTTTAATTGCTTACAACTAATCACACATTGTTTCACTTAATCCGAATGGTTTACAACTTACATGCTTACATTTAATTTATTCGTAAGCAAAACGAACTCATATTTAATTCAATTGATCTCAAAATCAATTTATTAAACTGCTATTGGTTTATAAAATTTTGTTTACTTCCGTTCATGTCGAATGACCAATTTACTAATGTAATTCGACAATATTAATGTGAATAAATAATTACTTAAGCTTATAGCCATTTAAATTGATTTCAACTCAATTTACACCTAATCCCATCCCATTTTAAATTTTATTCACAATCCTTTCGTTGCATTTTCTTCCATATCCAAAAGAGTATGATTCCAAACCATTTTATTATACATGGCATCATCCCATGCTTCTATTAATTTTAAACTTAAGTTAATTTACTTCAATTCACCACCATTTCATAACTTAAGTTCATTCTCGTTTTAATGTATTCATACACGAATTGGATTTATTTTCATCACAAATCATTTTTATTTTAATCCAATTCCATACAACTCAAGCTTTATTTCCAAACTCTGTTACCTATTCACAATCTTTGATTTGATTTTCCTTTGATTAAATTCCAACCATTTCACTAATTTATTCGATTAGTTTATTCTTTTATTCATTTTAAATTTTAATTTACATTAACAATTCATTGTTGAATTTATTAATAATAAGGCCATTCAATTTACGCTTGAATTGGATTTGTTTATATTTCACACCAAATCCTTTTTAATCCAATTCAATTTCATTCAACAACACATCCAATTTATAATTCCATACTTGATTTTCTTTTCCATTTATCTTGAAAATCATTTTATCTGATTTCCTTGAGGTCAACCTTACTTTATATCCCAAGTTTGGATATATATTATATTTTTTTTCCAATGCTTTTCAATTCTTTTATAAGCTTTCGAAGTTTGTTTATTCTAATTCAATACTTATTTAGTTTACATTTATTTATTTAAGTAAGAATTTTATTCTATTTAATATCATTCATGACACAACTGAATTTTGACTCAATTCAATCCAAATTTAACTAAATTTTATTTCTCAATTATAATCATTTTACCTTTCAACTTTATATCCAATTTAATTCAATTTCAATTTTATTTAACTTATCTCAAGTTAAATTCAAATATATTTTCTTCTCTTTCATTCACTTAAGTTAAATTTTAATTCACGGATTAAAATTTTCAATTTCTTCTTATTAATATCAACTTTACTTTATAAGTTCAATAGTTGGTCCATTTATTCATTCACAAATTCATTTTCAACCAATAAGTTTTATTTCCCACATTAATTATTTTTAGTTCATTTGAACTTATTCTGCACCTTATTTCACATTTTAAATCAAACATCATCCAATATTCAGTTTCATTTCAGCTGCAGACCGTATAAATCATTCAGTTACTTACTAATTTTAAATCTCAAAACTTTGTTTTATTTAGCCCAACTTGACTAATTTTTTTTTCCATTTCACATAATTTAACACAATTCAAATTTCAACTTCCGGTTTCCACTTTACTTACTTACAAAGTTGCATTTCATTTCAACAAATTCCTAATTTACATGTCATCAAACTTATTATATGCCATAAGCTTTTCTAGTTAAGATTCCAGAGTTTAAGCAGTCTTTAACATTCCAAAATACCCTTTGAAATTATCTATATCCAAAATTCCTTGCATTTCAAAAATCAAATTCATCCTTTGCAAACCATTCCAATTCAAAACAATGTGGTAGCAATTTCTCTCTTGAAAACTCGAAAATAAACATCGAAGGTGCTGCAGTCATCACCGAAATTATTTTCCAACGACCAAAAGAGTTCAATGCTTTTCTCTCTTTTAAAACTCTTCAATTATTTTAATTTCCAAATCTCTCTAGATTTCAAATCTGATTCAGAATTATTTCTCTCATATATATTATTTTTCCCAACCCTTGGGAATCATTTCCTAATTCAAAGGAATCTAAATTTCCAAATCCCAAATCCCAAATCCTTTAAATTTATATTCAAACATTACTTTGGAATTTTATTTTATTTTAATTATTAATCACACTATAATTTACATTTATAGTTTATATTTACAAATTTCATTTGTTTATGAATTAGTTCCTTAGTTTTTAATTATGGTTTCAATATCTTATCCAATTATAATTCACATTTACAAATCTCATTTATTATTAATTTCTTCCTTAATCTTCAGTTATTATTTCAATTCTTATTCAATTATCATACAATAATGATAATAATTAAATATTATCACTTTCCATCCAATCATCCATATATAATGATAACAATTCACGAAATTACTTCCTTTATATACAAAATAATTTTGGGTAAAATTATTTCATTTACCCTATTTAAAATAATAATGTGTCGGTTTATCTTGTCCAAGAGTTTAGAAATCCCTATCGATGACATGGCATCCCATATATCGACCGGAATCCATAAACACTCAATCGATAAATCAACACAATATAAAAACAATTTTATATTCACTAAAAAATACGCACTCATATCTATTAATACGCTCAAGCTCATTCTAGAGTACTATGGACTCTATTTAAATGAGTAATTCCCACCAGAGCCAAGGTTATCACCAACCTGAGCTCTGATACCAAGTGTAACGACCCGCAAATCCGTACCCGTTGAGTCAACACTATTCTACAACAATCAACTCAAGTTGCACAGAAATACGAACCATTGGGTTAAAGAAGAAGAAAGGAGAGAAAAACAGAAAACAACATCAGAATCTAACCATCGTAGCGGAATAAAATATAATAGATAATAATGATCTTTACACAAAAACAAATATATATCTGTTTATACATACATCATTATCAGAGTACATCATCAGAGTTCAATAACATACAACTGGATACACGGCTACTCAGCGCAGCGGAATATATATGTAAAACAAGTACGAAAATACGCATCGTCGTCCAGCTCATCTCCTGAGCTCCATAGCATCAAAATCCTGTATCCTACAATACTCGGTCTGACCCGAGCATTACAGTTAAATAACACCCGAGTCGGTCTGGAATACCAGCATGAGAAAATCACACTCGATTGATTATTAAAGTTTCAAAAATCCTTTGAAAAACAAAAGCATCTCGTAAGACCACGCCACAAATAAACATATCGGGTTTCTACCTTACGATAGCTAAAACAATTTTCATAGAAATTCTCTGATATTATAATAGGGTCTATATACAAATACTTATAAAATAGCCAAAATTATTACACGATTAAATTCCAGGTACTAGCCACAGAGTGGGTAATACAAACAAAACTCGTACAAGGCTCGTAGGGGGCATGGATTTCCAACTACCGACTAGGCACTAGGGTACCACATGTCACAGTACGTGGCCTAGATCACAGTACCGAGGAGTACGCCTGCTCCCCTGCAATACAAGACCGGAACCATCCCTTACTGGACAGTTCCGAATAAGATCACCCCGCGGTTGGGATCAGCAACCGCACCACTAAGCCGAAATAAAAAGGGACATCTAGACAGGGATGACCTTACTCTCAAGTGGGGGCTACCCATGAAGCCTTGCTGCATAACCCCTAATTTTCAGTCATTCTCGGTTGATGAGGCTTGAGGCTAAGCGTTACCTTTTAGAACATATCCCTTAGAATTCCCATCGTCCACCTGACGATGTTTCGAAAGCATTCATCCATACAAGTCCGTCCCGGGTTCGAACAGAACCGAAGGCACTATTCCTACTACATCCATTTTGGAAATATCCTCAGGATTAGTAGCGACTAGCCCTTGCACTTCACTCTCCAACTTCGAATCCAAAATCATTTTCCACGAAACGTACGAACCATATCGAAGTGGTTTTCGAGAAATGAATCTCAATCCCGGTATCTTCGAAACGATCGGCGCATTTGACCAAATATTGATAGTCGGTGATTTAACTATCAATTAATATTCACAAACAACCATCAACCAATAAATAATTTCCCAAATTATTTATTAATCTCGATGATATCTTCACAAGATATATTTTCGCTTTTCAAACTCTTTGAAAAACAGTTTTCAAAACTATCTTCCTTTCTTTGAATAAATTCCAAGTATTTCTATTTCCACTAGAATCACCAATCACAAAAATTTAGATTTTAAAATAATTAAAACTCTTTATTATAAAATATACTTTAAGACATTTAAATTAAAAACTACTTTAATATTTTATTAAAAATATATATTTTAAAATAACTAAAATAAAGCTACTTTATAGAATATAGAACTAAATTTCTCTTTTTAAACAAAATACCAAGTTACCTTAAATAATTACTACGATAATAGATTTGAAAAATATTTACTTTAGAATTTAAACATTTAGAAATAATAAATTTTCTAAACATGCTTTTTAAAACAACATTGAACTTTTATCTTATATTTAAAAATTTACTTTGAAAACATACTTGGCTATCTAGAGAAATATACTTCTCTTCACATTCTTCTTTAAATTCCCAATTCAACCACTTGAACCAATTTTCAAATTGATTTCCAATTTACTTCCTTTTAATCCAAAATCCATTAATTTCCTTAATTTTGATTCTAAATACTTTTAATTGAAAATACCAATTTTAGAGTTCTCAATTTACTTCTTAATCCTTTTAATAAGTTTAAATTTTTAAATTTTAAAATAATTCTTTATTCCACTAAAATAATATCACTTAATTTTACAATTCATTAATTTCTGTTTATTTCAAAATCTTGTTTCTTTCATACTCGAAGTTATTTATTAGTATTTTAATATCACTTTCATTTCTTTCTATTCATTCTTAATTTATTCAAATTTTCTATAGTTATTTCACTTTTAAATTGCTTCTTTATTTTCTTGCAAAAATCCAATTTATATAATTTTGGTAACTCATTATACCCAAATATATTCAATCAAATCAAAGCATTTAATATTCCAACATAATTCATCATAGAATATCAACAATCCCAACAGAGAATATTAAATAATTTAAATAAATGTTGAGGGACCCAGTTGGATCCCTCCAACCTGTTTTTCCTACATCCACAGACGTTAGCACAACATAAATACCAATCCCAAAATATACCATACTATAGCACATCAATCGATTCAACCATTCAAACAATTATTTAAATTTAATCGTTTAAATTTAAATTAAAATCCAACCGAGTGAGATTAACTCACCTTTTTATTTTGCTTGCAGTCCACTTCAAAATTGCCTTGGTTTTTCCTCGATTTTTGACCTTGAATAAACAATTTATACGACTCTTATTAATATTCAAAATAATCGAACAATCGCTTATTATTAAATTATTTAATTGACTAACAACTTTATTCAAACTGATAAATTCCCTTTTTATAAAATTGAATTAGTTAATAGTTTAATTTTAACTAAATAATTTAAGTCCAGTTTATAAAGTTAAGTAACATTGAATTTAGGTGCTAGAAATAGTTAACTACTCGAACAGAAAACTATTATACTTCCTAACAGTTTATAAACTAATTATAAGTTTATACATATTTTTCAAAACTCTTAATCTATTTTTTGTTTCTGTTTACATATGTTAAAAATTAAAAAAAACAACGCAAACATGAATTTCATCTCCTTCTTAAATCAAACAAAGGATGAAATGCTAAATCTATGAACTAAAATAGATCTGTTCAATATTATAAATCTTATACCCGCTGCCGACCCTCTACAATCACAAACCCTCGCAGTCTAGGCACCATCACCCTCTCTCATCCTCACCCTGACTACGCGACTTAAGACTTTGTCACTACAGCCTCGCTTCCACCCTAAACCCATTCACAACTAAAACCCTAACCTCGATCGAATGCCTCCCACTCGAGCCCTAACTCACGGCCACACTCGTACTTCGCGACGACGATGACTCGGACTCCTCCTTTTTTCTCTGAATCGAACCATCTACGATTCTAAGTTGAGGACAGGGAAGACGAAGTGGAAACACGCGATTGCAATTTTCGAATCGCGGCATGAAAAAGGAAACTCACGAATTCAAGTTCAAACAATTATTCGACAGTTCGATTTAAACAAATTATCTTTCGAGCGAATCTTGATTCATAGATGAGGAGAATAAGTCGAATTATTTATTTGGGGAGAAGAACTGTTGTTCCGCCATTAATTTGATTTCGAGTCATCTGGATTTGAAGAGAATAAGGGAAAGTGTGTTGAGGAAGAAATGGGCAAAAGTTCTGACGTGATATAGAAAGTAGGCTGATGTGAAAGAACGTCGGCTGGTGAAGGTTGCTTGTATGGAAATATACATATATAATTTCAATTGAATTCAAATTATCTCAATAAGTGCAACTTCCAATCTCGAGCCCCTAACGAGGCATGCCGCTAGGCGTTTATAAATGTTAAACCCCTTTTTCGAACACAAAGGAAAAGGTTTCGAGTCCTAATTCCATCGTATGGGAAGATAGCTTTTTGGACCAGTTATAATATTGAATTTTCGATAAAAATTTCAACGCGTTTATATCTCTATGCTCACAAAACAACTCCGATCAATACAAAATTTGAAATCCAATAATAATTCAATATTACGGATCCAATGGAACTGGTTTCGTCGGATTCCAAGACGGTTCCCCGAAAGGTTATTATTAAATTCAATTTAAACTATAAAATTTTAAAACTGAACAAACCACTGTTAATTTAAATTTTACAACTTCTATTATCTTCAGTGTTATTAATATAAATTTTACAAGCCTTTAAATTATTTTTAACAGGCTTAAAATTCCAGATTTAACATTTTATCCAACTTCAAATTATTTAATTTAATAATTTAATCATCAAATAAATTGTGATATTTGAATTCAAGTTAAAATTAACCTTTAAATATTTAAAATTAATTTAAATATTCAAATTTCAAACATTCAAAAATTCTGGGTCGTCACAAAATTATCAATTATTCTTTTGATCCAATTATAAATTAACATCCACTTTATTACAATTAATTTGCAAATCTATATCCAATTATAACTTTTTAATCATTTCAATTAATTGAAATTTAATTAAAAATAATTATAAATTAACTTAAATTAATACTATTACATTTTAATCCAATTACATTATTATTATTTAATCACAAAATTTTATTTCTACCAACATTAAATACCAAAACCTTGTTAGATTAATTATTTTTAATTATCGAAAATTACGGGTCGTCACACTCTCCCCAAATCAAAACTTTTCGTCCTCGAAAAGGGAAAAGAAGGAATTAAGGAATTAATATATCTCATTCAAAATATTAAATTTATAAATAATTAATTTACATAATTAAATGATTCCAATAAAATATATCAATTTAAAACAATCAAATCCCTTTATATTCAAGTTAATAAAAGTTTGAAAACATCTCAAAAAAATTTCTATGTCCAAGATTCACGATTTTTTTGGTAGAGTCTCCTTTGTATGGAGAGGTCTGAGAGAAATAGTAATATCAATAATAAAAAAATATCACATATTCCAAATTAATATATCTCAAACAATGGAAAAACAATATTACATCGCTAGAAAACCATAATTTTAGAACGTACCTATTTGTCGGGCAAATAATGCTTATTTTATGAAACCAAAAACAATAGCTGTTGCTTCCATACCTATGTTTCACTTATAAATCCAAAGAGGTTAATAAATTAAGTAAAAGAGAAAATTTTTAAGTTTTTTCAATAAATAACAAACAAAACATCACCACATAAGAATAATCATTTAAAAACAATAGTACAACATCATTTTCAACAAAGAGAGCAATCGTCCATCCATAGCAACAAAAAACAACTGGTTTATTCCGGTTCAGAACTTCTTATCATATAAAATGGTAAATAAACTATGAAGTAAACCGTACACTCAACAGTCGTAGATAACTTATAGATTATTTATACATCTCCATACAAAATAGAAGTATCCTTTCCCAACCAATATATAAGCCCAACAAACAAAGAATTCAACACATTTTTATGTTTACCCTATTTATCTTTTCACATTAGTTATTGTTCATTTTTTTTCATACAATGATTTTCTTTTGTTCATGTTCAGTGTATACAAATTTTCATTCATTCATGTAAGGCTTATTCAGTAATTTACATTCTTTACTTACATAAGTTACATCCATTTCAATTATTTGGATCGTAATGAATTCATTATTGAAGTATTGTATACATTTTATTTCAATTTACTTCACATTTACAATTTAGTTTGATTTTCCTCTTTTTTTCATCATTTATTTTTCTTTTCTTATTCATATAATGTTTGTTTTCATTAATTTATATTTGTTATTACTTACAAAAGTTCATTTCTCCTTTATTCATGCAGTGCCATTTTTTTAATTTTATTACTTTACATTTAATGCTTAAGTAAGTTATTTTTATTTCAATTATTGAATTATAAATTGTTAGGTAAGTTTCTTTACAATTTAATTCAATATTAAGAAATTATTTCTTTTTCATATTCTTTTTTCCATATATATTATTATTGAATATTAACTCCATTTCTAAGTTATTTCAATGGTTCCTGAAGTTATAATCATTCTATCTATATAGTACTCATTTTAATTATAAATGGCCTCAATATTAATTCAAGATTATAATTATTTACTTGTAGTATTCACCCTTACAATAAAATCTGATTATAGATAGCTTAAATGTGAACTTAGGTTTACAATCATTTTTCTTAAAATGTTAACTTTTGTTACATTTGATTAGTAGCATTTCAAACTATTAACTTCAGCTTATGACAATTTATAACATTAGAATTCTTATTTATAGAAGTAATTCCATTGAACACTTTCATTTTCCAAGTTTTACTTGTATATTATTCCATTACATATTCTTTTTAACATTTCAAATTTTAATAACTTAATAGGTTATATATATATATATATGTCTCTTTTAGAATGTAATTGAATACTACCCAAGTTTCCCTTATTTATTTAGTTAACAAAATGTTCAATAGTTACCATTTCTTATTTACATTTTCTTTTTATTTACACTTTTCAAAATTTCAATTTCTTATCTACTTCATTAATAATTTTAACATCAAATTTCTTATTTTCGTTTTAGAAGTTTTTAATTATTAATATAGTCGAGATTCTATTTATTACAATAATTTCAATTTCAAATTTACAGGAACTTAAGAGCTAAAAATCCGGGTTCCTTTTCAATTATTTTTAAAATAATATATATATATAATCATATTTTTATATATATCAAATCATATTTGGAATTTGAAATTAAGATTTATTTATCAAAACAAATGTGTAGTAAAATACTGCAATGGTCTTCCCACTTTAAAACTCGAAAATGAACGTCGATGATGCGTGCACTCATCATCGAAATTATTTTCCAGCGACATAGAAGGGTACAAAACTTATTTCCTTCCAAAAATCCTTTAAAACTTTCTTTCCAATCATCTTAAAATATTCATATCAGAAAATACTTCTAAATACTACTAATATTATATTCCAAAATCTTTTGAAAAGAATTTTCAAAATCCTATAACTTTAAGTTCTCAAAATTCAATTTATATTCATTTTGTTTGGAAATCTTATTTTCAATCAATATTACTAAAATTTCTCAACCTAACAAACAACATATTACATCCAACTATATCATTTATAAAATTTATTATTTATATACAAAAGATATAATAGAAAAAATTATTTCATTTACCTATATTTCAAACAAATATTGTGTCGGTCTGCCCTATTGAGTGTTTAGAAATCCCTATCGATGTCTTAGCTTCCTATGCACCAATAAGAATTTATAAACACAAAACAGAACAAATTAACACAATACAAAACTTTTATAACACTAATAAATATGCTCTCTCATATATACACACTCAATGATTCATTCTAGGGTATTACTACACTATTTCTAATGATTCAGACCCTGCTAAGCTAAGGTAATCGCTAAACCAAAGCTCTGATTCCAACTGTAACGATCGACCTTTTTGGATGGTTTAAATCGACGATAAACCACACAAGTCAGAATCAAATCATTCAAAAGGGCAGATTGTTATGCGGTAAATAAAAAAGCAGAGAAAGAAAAAACAAATGCAGAATCTCATAGCGGAATGACAAAATATAATAATCAAATAAACGGTACATGAAACTGTTTACAAATAACATTGATTAAACCTTTATAATACAAATCATAGTTATACAAAACAAGAATAAATAATTAATAAATGAAGCAGAACAACATGATGCAGTGGAATAAATATAACACATAATAATCATACAAAATTTTCGTCTTCATCCTCCAGAAAGTAGTCTTCGATAAACTGAAAAGCTTAGACTGACCTGAGCGAATTGAAAAGACAAAAACACTCAAATCAGAACTAAAAGATCTTAAGCAAGTTAAACCAACAGTAAATTAATATGAGTGTAACGGCGTCGGAGATGTTTACGGGGTTTGACTTCTCCAATCCAATGTCCAACGAGGATGCAATAACTTAAGAGATTATCGAGATTACCATCTCCTAAGAATCCGTTAAACTATCTACTATGTACTACAATATGCTATTATAATGGTGTCTGCAGTAAAGTAAAATATTAAAATAGCGTTAAGGCGTTACACACATCTCCCTTAACACATTTTTATATATTCTCATAGTTTATACAGTACCATAATTCCTCCGTAAACTGGAGGGCTATTGGAGAGCACTCCATAGGTATGGTACAAAACAAAGTCGTAGAAGGCACGATAGGGAATGTGAACGTGGCACTTGAGGCAATGCCAGTGTAACAACCCGCATATTTTACGATTGAATATTTAAATATTTTATTTTAATATTTTATCGTCAGTCGGATTTTAGTCCGAAAAGTTACTTTTTGCATACGGTCGAATTAGGACTCGGAACCACTTCCATTGGGTCCAAAACACTGTTTGCAATCTTTTTGAGTATAAACTTTGATATGTTTGGAGTTAGTGGAATTTTGTCACTTTTTCACTTTGGGCTTTGGGTTTGGTTTAGCCCATTGGCCTAAACTATTAACTCTAGCTCAACCCCCTTCCCTTCATAACTTTACTTTCATTTCCTAACACTCAAGCTTCATCAAAAATGGAGGAGGGAATGAGAAATTAAAATTCCAAGCTCAAGTTCATTTGCAAATCCAACATCTAACTCCAAATTCAAAGAGAAGTCATTGATTCTTCCTTTGCTCTCAAGCTTCTTCTTCATTGATTTTGTGTAAAGGTGAGATTTTTATCTCACATCTTTGTCTATGACTATCTTTGATTGTTAGGTATGAATTCCTAACACTTATTCATGTGCATTTGCTATTGATTTGGATTGAATTGGTGAAAATCCCAATTTTTAGTGTTTTGGGTTCAAATCTTTAAAAATCCAATCTTTGATGTTTGAACACGTTTTTGGTGATGCATCGAGGAGCCAATAGGACCGGGTAGCCGATGAGAGAAATCCCCTAGCGTTCGTGCTCGATCGGTTGCAAATTGAGTGAGTTTTTGCATTTTTGTTTCTTAGGTCGTTCGGCCTGCACGTATGAGTCTCGGCCTGCAGTTAAGTCGCGCCAACTTAGGTCGCAACCCTTAGGTCGTTAGGTCGCTCGGCCATTAAGTCACACGGCCTTTTTTACCTCTTAGGTCGTTAGGTCGCTCGGCTATGTGTTAGGTCGCTCCACCCCATAGGTCGCTCAACCATGTAAGTCGCACCTGCTATATCATGCAATCCCTTAGGTCGCGACAAGTTAGGTCGTTCGGCCTTCTTTCCTCTTAGGTCATTAGGTCGCTCGACCGTGTTATGTCGCATCTGCCAACTTAGGTCGCGTCAGGGTAGGTCGCACCATGGGATAGGTCATTCCACATTTAAGTCGCTCGGCCTACATCGCCCCTTAGGTCGCTCGGTTAGGTCGCGTCCTATAGGTTGCTTGCCTTGCTTTTGAATCGGCCTGTCTTAGGTCGTAACTCCCTAGGTTGCTCGGCCTGCTCGCTCGTGTTAGGTCGCTCGGCCTGCTCGCTCGTGTTAGGTCGCTCGTCCCATTAAGTCGTGCGTGCACATAGGTTGCGCCATGTTACGTCGCGCCATGCCTTAGGTCACGCCATGCCTTAAGTCGGGCCATGCCTTAAGTCGCTATGTTAAGCCGTGTGCTATTTCTTGAGCCGCTGATTTCTTGTGTTGACTTACGTCCAGTCGTAAGTCGTGGCTGTTAATTCGCAAGGGTATTTCCACTTTGATGGATTTGGAATCGAATTCTTTGAATTTTTATTCACGTCTTCGAATGTGAATTTTTGTGATTTATTGTTTCTACAATCATTTTTGTGATTTGTCACGTCATCTCACTCGTACGAGAAATCTAATTAAACGGCTTAGTAAAACAAATGGTATGAAACGCTTGTGTTTACTTCGCCGATTAATTCTTGGACTTGTTCGATTGAATCTCTTGTGACAATTTTCGAGTGGAGATCTACAAATTGTTCGTAAATATTTAAGCTAAGCTAGTGGTTATGGGACATGAAGCTAAGCTTATATATTTACTAGCTTACTGTAATTGACACTTCTTGATGATCGTTGATGATCGTTTTTGTGATTTAGACTAGCAAATGTGCGATGTCTCTTTGTCTACGAGGGAGACTAAACCCCGTTTCTGTGGAGCTTTGGCTCAATTTGGTGGGGTAGCGATCCATGGTCTTTGGGCCGTTTTGTGGAGTTTTGGCTCAAAATTAATGGTTAGCAACCAGGGAATAGCGTTCCATTTTGTGATACACGTGTTGGTGAGTTTTCGTGCTCCTGTTTTGTGATAGGCCTCCCCCTTTTTGTGATTTCTGGATTTCCATTGATGATTTCTGGATTTCCATTGATGATTTCTGGAATTTGTGTTTTTACCAATTTTCGTGATTTACATTGATAAGTTTTATCAATATTTGTGCATTGGTGAATTTATGTGTCATTGACTTTTGTGATTGGCATTGATATTATTGTCATTATTTATGGTTTGGTGAATATAAATTAAGAGTGTGACATTCTTTTTGATCTTTGAGAAGATTCTTGTGATATAGATTAATCTCTTGTTGATTTTCAATTTCATACTTATCACAGTATGGCTTTATGGTTATCATATGTTTATGTCATATCTCTTATTCTATATCATTTTATTTTATATTTATAGCTAGACTGATCCGTTTATTTTCTTATTAAATAATACTCGGGTCAGACCGAGATGTTACAGGTGCTTCTGCTTGACTTCACATCTGGGATTATCACCCTGACTTTTGGCTAACTACTTAGATTAGTAGTTTTTCTTGTATACATTTGAGATATAGACTCGTTGATGTATCCATATTCTTTTATCTAGCACTTGTAGCTATTTTTTTGTGACATTGTGGATCTTGTTTGACCACTACTCTGATGTACGCTTTCATGTGTTATATATTCATATCTCTTTCCGCCTTTGTGATATGGATGTCTGTGACTGATTTGTGTTATGTTTATTTCTACACTTGTTTTCGAAGAATATATATAGCCACCGGGTAGTAGCTTTGAGTTTGTATCGGTAAGCCGGATTTCCTCCTAAAACCAGATGCCTGTTGTACTATCTAACACATCGGTGCTCGCACAAAGCAATTACATGGATGGTCGCTCCTCAACAGCCTTATCCTCCGTTCTAGTTGACGGCATTACCCCGTAGTGTCCTTGACTAGCGTGGGTATAGAGGTGGGGCGTCACAGATTGGTATCAGAGCCAAACTTCAGAACAATGTAGAATAATCTAGCAAGGATCATCGTCCTAAGTCCATCTAAGGAGTCGTGCATTATGATTTAATTCGAGTCTTCGTACCGATTCATCCTATTTTCTTTATGATTCCTTTTTTATCTATCAAGATTGCATGATATTCATTTGGTGAATAACCATATCCTTCTTCTTTCTTTCTTTTAAAAAGGAAGAGAAATGGTTAGACCTGGCCATCCCAGCGTCGATCAATCTCGTGCTACTCCCTAAGATGGAGTATTTATGTCTGCCCAGCAGCTTCTTGATCTAGTAAGGAATGCTCAAGCAGCCGGATCTAATTCGGAGTCTACTCACCCTAAGTCTGGATTTGTACGTTTGTGCAATGATTATACGAATTTCGGTGGGAAGCCATTCAAATGTTCTGAAACTATTATTGAAGTCCAGGCTTGGCTGAGAACGTGCGATCGAATCTTTTCTCGCATGAATCTTATTGATCTTCACTGTGTTCAGGTGGCCTCTAGTATGTTCCAAGAAAGAGCATTAGATTGGTATGAGCTTCTGATTTCTGAAATAAATGAAGCGTATCCTACCTGGGAGAAATTACGGGAACGCTTCGAATTAAAATTTGTGCCAAAAGCTGAGAAGGTGACTTTGGCTCGCCGTTTCATTGACCTTGTTCAAGGTGAATCCTCTATGACAGACTATGTCGCATCATTCGAGTCACTTTCTAGATATGGGGTCGAGTACATAAACACCCCATTGAAGAAGAACTAAAGGTTTGTCTATGGCTTGAATAAAAATCTCAAGAAGCCATTACTTCTAAAATTAGAAGTTTCTTTTGATCAACTCGTTGGTATCGCTCTTTGACTTGAAGAGGCAGATAAAGAAAGTGATGTTGAAGTTATGGGTGCCAAACCGAACTTCAACAACAAGAAAAGGCCTAATAAGTTCAAGGGCCCTTATCCCAACAATAAGAAAGGGAAGCAAGCTTCTCCGGCAACTAAGACTTCTACCCCAAGTGGTGGGCAATGCTACAACTGTGGTTCTAAGGACCATTATGCGAACAAGTGTTCAAAGCCTCATGCTTGTCGCTATTGCAAAAGCCCGGATCATTATTTATCTTCTTGTCCCAGACTTCAAGGTAAGGAGGGAAAGCTTAATGTTTCTCAAGCCCCTGGCAACACATCTCGTGGTAAAGGTATTTCTCATTCTATCCTTGATGGAATTATTTTATTTCGTGATCACCCTATTCGAGTTCTTTTTGATATGGGTGCGTCTCACTCTTTTATTTCAAAAGAACTTGTTGATACTTTTTCTTTGGATATTTTGTGTTTAATGACTTCTTTGAGAATTGCGAATCCGGTTGGTGGATCCGCAACGATCAGTTTATTGTGTAAAGATGTCGAGATTATTTTGTATGATTTTTCTTTTCAAGCCGATTTGCATGTTATGCGCTACTAAGGCTTTGGAATGATTTTGGGAATGGATTGGCGTAACCGCTATGAAGCCCAAATCCTATGTCCTGAGCAGACTATTCATCTTCGACATCCTCAATCTGTTAAGCAGATTTCTATTGATCTTAAAGATTCGGATTCCAGCATGGTTGCATCTTTATATTCTTTAAATCCTCATGATGATGATAATGATGGTGAGAAAGATATTATTTCTCTTATTCACGTTATTCGTGAATTTTCTGACATATTTGAGCCCGTTTTAGGATTACCACCTAAGCGAGCAATTGAGTTCAGAATTAATCTCATCCCTGGAGCTCAACCTATTACTCGTCCTCCTTATCGTATGTCCAATAAAGAAAATGAGGAGATGCGTAAACAATTATCCGAATTGGAGACGAAGCAATTTATTCACTCTAGTTACTCGCCTTGGGGAGCTTCGGCTATTTTTGTGAAGAAATCCGATGGTACACTTAGGCTTTGCGTTGACTACCACAAGCTTAATGATCTTACTATCAAGAATAAATATCTTTACCTCGGATTGATGATCTATTCGATCAACTTAGTGGAGCTAGAGTCTTTTCACAATTAGACTTAGCTATCGGTTTTCATCAGCTTCGTATTTCAGAGGATAGTATTCCTTTGACATCGTTCCGTACTCGTTATGGATCTTATGAATGGCTTGTTATGCCATTTGGTTTAACGAATGCTCCGGCTTATTTCGTTGACCTTATGATTAGAGTTTTCAAAGACTTCCCCGATCGATTTGTCCTCATCTTTATTAATGATATTCTTGTGTATTCAAAAACCGAGGAGGAGCATGAAAAGCATCTTCGGATTATGTTGGAAACTCTTAGGAGCAATCAATTAAAACCAAAATTTTCTAAATGCCATTTTTGGCAATCTCGTGTGAAGTTTCTCGGTCATATTATTTCTGAATCCGGAATTTCCGTGGATCCTTCAAAGATTGAAGCGATCCAAAATTGAAAGAGACCGGAGAGTGTGACAGAAATTTGTAGCTTCCTTGGATTAGCAGGCTATTACCGTCGTTTTATAAACGACTTTTCAAAAATTTCCATGCCTCTTAATAGCTTGACAAAGAAGGGATTTAAATACATTTGGTCGGACAAATGTGAAGCTTCTTTTCATAAACTAAAAGAACTCCTTTCCGATGCTCCTATTCTTGTGATTCCCGAGGGAAACCAAGATTTTATTGTTTATACCGATGCTAGTCGCGTTGGTCTGGGTGCCGTTCTTATGCAAAGGGAACGTGTTATTGCTTCTGCTTCTAGGCAATTAAAGCCAGCCGAGACTAGATGTGCCACTCATGATTTAGAACTCATGGCTATTGTTTTCGCCCTTTGTATTTGGCGTCATTATCTTTTGGGAGAAAAATTTATTATTTACACCGATCATAAATCTTTGAAGTATCTATTTTCTCAGAAGGAACTTAATTTGCGTCAACAACGTTGGCTCGAATTTCTGGTAGCTTATGATCTTGAGATTCTTTATACCCCCGGAAAGGGAAGTCGTGTTGCGGACGCACTTAGTCGTAAGCAACAAGCGGTTGTTCTATGATGATATCTGAATGGAATGATCTCGGAATTCTATCCACTTGTGAGATTCGAGATAGTGTTTCTGATTTATGTTCATCTCTTGTTTTATGTAGCCTTGAGGCTCATCCTTCTCTTTTAGACCACATTCTTGAAGCTGAAAAGCTAGATCCCGAATTGACTCTTCTTGGCCAAAATCTTAGGGATAAAATTGATATTGAAGGTTTGAAAGACTTTGATATTGATTCTTGTGGCGGTATTCGAAAATTTGGTAGACTTATCATGCCAAACATTAGTAATCTTTGTAAAGACATTTTAGAAGATTCTCATCGTTCTAAATTTACCATTCATCCCGGTAGTAGTAAAATATATGCAGATATGAAGCGACTTTAATATTGGGAGGGAATGAAATCTGATATTGCTAACTTTGTTAAGTGTTGCATGACTTGCCAACTTGTCAAGGCCGAACATCAAAGGCTCGGAGGGTTGTTGCAACCTTTAGAAATTCCAATTTGGAAGTGGGACCAAATCTCCATGGATTTTATTGATGGCCTTCCCCGTTCTCGTTCGGGTCATGATAGCTTATGGGTGATAGTCGATAGACTTACTAAATCCGCCCATTTTATTTCCGTTCGGTCCAATCGAACCGTTCCTCTCTTCGCCAAACTCTTTATCAAAGAAATTGTTAAATTGCATGGGGTCCCTTCTTCTATTGTTAGTGATCGTGATCCATTGTTTACTAGTGGATTTTGGAAGAGTCTTCAAAAAGCTTTGGGAACGAAGCTTAATTTTAGCACCGCTTATCATCCTCAGTCCGATGGACAAACTGAGCGTGTGAATCAAACTCTTAAAGATCTTCTTCGTGCATGTGTTCTTGATTTTGGTGGAAGTTGGGAAGATCATATTTCTCTTGTTGAGTTTTCCTATAATAATAGCTTCCAATCTAGTATTGGTATGGCACCTTTTGAGGCACTCTATGGAAGGCCATGCTGATCTCCTTCTTGTTGGCTTGAGGCCGGTGAGATGCTGGTTTTAGGTCCAGATTTTATTCGTGATTCCACAAAAAAGATTGACCTTATTCGTCATAGGATGAAAGAAGCCCAGAGTAGGCAAAGATCCTATGCCGATAACCGGAGAAGGAAATTAGAATTTTTTGTGGGAGATCTTGTGATTATTCGTGTTTCACCTATGAAGGGTGTGGTACGTTTCAGTCGATCGAGAAAATTAGCGCATCGATATATTGGGCCATTTCCTATCACCGAACGTATTGGTTCCGTGGCTTATCGCCTTATATTACCGGCTCAGTTTTCTGCTATTCATGACGTGTTTCATGTTTCTCAATTACGAAAGTGCCTTCGAGATTCCGATTATATTCTTGAGCCCGGTGTTGTGGAAGAAATTGAAGTTTCACCTAATTTAACTTATGAGCAACATCCTATTCGTATTATTGCTTCGGAGGTCAAGCGCCTTCGAAATAAAGATGTTCCGCTTGTTAAAGTCCAATGGTCCTCAAATCCTAAGGATTGCTCTTGGGAATCAAGAGAGTTCATCCAGCGAACACATCCGGACTTACTTTCTCGTGCTCCATGAGGTGAATTTCTTATTTCAAATTTCTTTTGTGTTGATATGCTTTCATGGTTGTTACCTTATATTTTTTTCTTAAATATTACGAGGACGCAATTTCTTTAAGGAGGGGAGTCTGTAACAACCCGTATATTTTACGATTGAATATTTAAATATTTTATTTTAATATTTTATCGTTAGTCGGATTTTAGTCCGAAAAGTTACTTTTTCAATACGCTCGAATTAGGACTTGGAACCACTTCCTTAGGTCCAAAACACCATTAGCGATCTTTTTAAGTATAAACTTTGATATGTTGGGAGTTAGTGGAATTTTGTCACTTTTTCACTTTGGGCTTTGGATTTGGTTTAGCCTATTAGCCTAAACTATTAACTCTAGCTCAACCCCTTTCCCTTCATAACTTTATTTTCATTTCCTAACACTCAAGCTTCATCAAAAATGGAGGATGGAATGGGAAATTAAAACTCCAAGCTCAAGTTCATTTGCAAATCCAACATCTAACTCCAAATTCAAAGAGAAGCCATTGATTCTTCCTTTGCTCTCAAGCTTCTTCTTCATTGATTTTGTGTAAAGGTGGGCTTTTTATCTCACATCTTTGTCTATGACTATCTTTGATTGTTAGGTATGAATTCCTAACACTTATTTATGTGCATTTGCTATTGATTTGGATTGAATTGGTGAAAATCCCAATTTTTAGTGTTTTGGGTTCAAATCTTTAAAAATCCAATCTTTGATGTTCGAACATGTTTTTGGTGATGCATCGAGGATCCAATAGGACCGGGTAACCGATGAGCGAAATCCCCTAGCGTTCGTGCTCGATCGGTTGCAAATTGAGTGAGTTTTTGCATTTTTTGTTGCTTAGGTCGTTCGGCCTGCACGTATGAGTCTCGGCCTGCAGTTAGGTCGCGCCAACTTAGGTCGCAACCCTTAGGTCGTTAGGTCGCTCGGCCATTAAGTCACACGGCCTTCTTTACCTCTTAGGTTGTTAGGTCGCATGGCTATGTGTTAGATCGTTCCACCCCATAGGTCGCTCAACCATGTAAGTCGCACCTGCTATATCACGCAATCCCTTAGGTCGCGACAAGTTAGGTCGTTAGGTCGCTCGACCTTCTTTCCTCTTAGGTCGTTAGTTGGCTCGGCTGTGTTATGTCGCATCTGCCAACTTAGGTCGCATCAGTGTAGGTCGCGCCATGGGATAGGTCATTCCACATTTAAGTCGCTCGGCCTACTTCGCCCCTTAGGTCGCTCGGTTAGGTCGCGTCCTATAGGTCGCTTGCCTTGCTTTTGAATCGGCCTGCCTTAGGTCGTAACTCCCTAGGTTGCTTGGCCTTCTCGCTCGTGTTAAGTCGCTCGGCCTGCTCGCCCGTGTTAGGTCGCTCGACCGATTAAGTCGCGCGTGCACATAGGTCGAGCCATGTTACGTCGCGCCATGCCTTAGGTCGCGCCATGCCTTAAGTCGTGCCATGCCTTAAGTCGCTCTATTAAGCCATGTGCTATTTCTTAAGCCGCTGATTTCTTGTGTTGACTTAAGTCCAGTCGTAAGTCGAGGCTGTTAAGTCGCAAGGGTATTTCCACTTTGATGGATTTGGAATCGAATTCTTTGAATTTTTATTCACGTCTTCGAATGTGAATTTTTGTGATTTATTGTTTCTACAATCATTTTTGTGATTGGTCACTTTATATCACTCGTACGAGAAATCTAATTAAACGGCTTAGTAAAACAAATGGTATGAAATGCTTGTGTTTACTTCGCCGGTTAATTCTTGGACTTGTTCGATTGAATCTCTTGTGACAATTTTCGAGTGGAGATCTACAAATTGTTCGTAAATATTTAAGCTAAGCTAGTGGTTATGGGACATGAAGCTAAGCTTATATATTTACTAGCTTACTGTAATTGACACTTCTTGATGATCGTTGATGATCGTTTTTGTGATTTAGACTAGAAAATGTGTGATGTCTCTTTGTCTACGAGGGAGACTAAACCCCATTTCTGTGGAGCTTTGGCTCAATTTGGTGGGGTAGCGATCCATGGTCTTCGGGCCTTTTTGTGGAGTTTTGGCTCAAAATTAATGGTTAGCAACCAGGGAATAGCGTTCCATTTTATGAGACACGTGTTGATGAGTTTTCATGCTCCCGTTTTGTGATAGGCCTCCCCCTTTTTGTGATTTCTGGATTTCCATTGATGATTTATGGAATTTTTGTTTTCACCAATTTTCGTGATTTACATTGATAAGTTTTATCAATATTTGTGCATTGGTGAATTTGTGTGTCATTAACTTTTGTGATTGGCGTTGATATTATTGTCATTATTTATGGTTTGGTGAATATAAATAAAGAGTGTGACATTCTTTTTTGTCTTTGAGAAGATTCTTGTGATATTGATTAATCTCTTGTTGATTTTCAATTACATACTTATCACAGTATGGCTTTATGGTTATCATATGTTTATGTCATATCTCTTATTCTATATCATTTTATCTAATATTTATAGCTAGACTGATCCGTTTATTATTTTCTTATTAAATTATACTCGGGTCAGACCGAGATGTTACAGGTGCTTCTGCTTGACTTCACATCTGGGATTATCACCCTGACTTTTGGCTAACTACTTAGATTAGTAGTTTTTCTTGTATACATTTGGGATATAAACTTATTGATGTATCCATATTCTTTTGTCTAGCACTTATAGCTGTTCTTTTGTGACATTGTGGATCTTGTTTGACCACTACTCTGATGTACACTTTCATGTGTTATATATTCATATCTCTTTCTACCTTTGTGATATGGATGGATGTGACTGATTTGTGTTATGTTTATTTCTATATTTGTTTTCGAAGAATATATATAGCCACCGGGTAGTAGCTTTGAGTTTGTATCGGTATGCTGGATTTCCTCCAAAAACCCGATGCTTGTTGTACTATCTGACAAATCGATGCTCGCACAAAGCAATTACATGGATGGTCGCTCCTCAACGGCCTTATCCTCCGTGCTAGTTGACGGCATTACTCCGTAGTGTCCTTGGCTAGCGTGGGTATAGAGGTGGGGCGTCACAGCCAGGGTAGATATACTAATTGCAGAACCTGGCTAGTGGTAACGCATAGCAGCTACTACCGCCCACCTCGGAGCGCACTCCCATAATCAAATTGAGGGGTGGCCACTAAATCATCACAAAGTCAAAATATGGTATCAAAGAAACATGTCTGATCAGAGGAGTGGCCTCACTTGGCCCAGGTATAGCTCCATTTTTAGTCATATCTAAGCTGATTCACGGGAGTCAAGATCACGTAAATACCTCATACAAAATCGTTCATCAAACCATCCTACTTTATTTCTAGAATCTCCACCACATACACAGTTGTTAAAGTGGTTCTCAGTATTGGCAGAGAGTATAACAATATCTGATCCTGTTCTCTTTAACAACCAAACGCTTATTTCACATCGGATGATTCTTTTACATTTCAAAAGGTCAATTTCACAATTGGTATCAAAATATCATAATTGATTTTAAATCATATTTCTTTTGAAATCATATTCACTTTCAAAATCATATTCGCTTTTGAATTTATCAATAAGATAGGTTAATTAAATCCTAGTTCCAAAATCATCATATTTACTCAAATATGTCATTTCATAAAAAGGTATCAATCCCAAATTCCAACATAGGTTGTATCATCATTAAGGATTTAAATATAAATACTTCAACTTTACGCAGTTTGAAATTTGGAAAATCGTTTATATATTATGAATAATTTAATTAGTTTAACACAGTTTAAAAGGATATAAATTAGATTAAATAGATTAAAACACTTTAAATAGATTTAATATAGTTTAAATGGTTTAAAATAGATTAAATAGGTTTATTATGGATTAATTTGATTTAAAATAGATTAAATGAATTTAATTTAGATTAAATAGAATTAAAATAGATTAAATAGTTAAAATAAATTAAAATAGTTTAAAATAAGTTAAAATAGTTTAAAATAAATTAAATTAGTTTAATATAGTTTAATAAAGTTTAAATGAGTAAAAATAGACTAAAATATATTAAAATAGAAATGGATTAAAATAGATTAAATAGGTTAATTAGTTTAAAATAGGTTAAGATTAAAACAAATTAAATAGTTTTTATTGATTAATATATTTTTCAATTCGGTTTCATACAGGTTTCAAAGTTATATCCAAATATTTCAATGACTCAATTCCGATAAATTCATTTATATATGACACTTCAACTTTGAAATTCTAGTTTAAATCCCTTGAACAATTCATTTGATCAATTCCAATCCCAGCATTAACGTTTGGATTGTTGAAAAGTAATTCAATTTATATAGATAAATTTCTATTCAAAAATGCTAGTTAACTGAATTCAAAATTTAAAAAGTTTAAAAATCATTAAATTTAACCATTCCGGTGTCCATATATAATTTTCTACCCTATGGTCAAGTGATACAGATATTATCATTTCAATCCGCAATTTAAGTTTTACGGTATCATTTTGAACCACAATCCCGAATTAAATAAAATCTATAAAAATGCTCAAATCTATCATTTCAATCCATAAATATTTTTTCCTAATCTATAGATCATTTGGGTATGTATCATTTCAACCCATAGGGAACTTGCAGTGCTATAACAATATAAAAACACGACATCCAGTCATCCAATATCAACAATCAAACATCCATCATGATCATCATCTAAATCAACCAATAAACATCAATAGATAACTGATCATCATTAGTAGGTATTAAATAGACAATTAATTTCAATATTTAATTAAACGATGATTAAATGCAATAAAAGTAAAATTTAACTACAATGACAATTTAAATATATCAAACGTCAACCAATAAATTCTAATCAAATGATAAATTTAATTTAACTAATATAAGGTAGTTTAGTACTTGTGAGTGGGTTAGAACACACACCTTCGATTTTATATTGAATTAAAATCCAATTTAGGCCCAAAATACAAAAGTCTTAGAATTCGACCAAACAAGTTCTATGTTGTCTGAAATTTCGATACGATCGCAATGGAAGAAACGCGTCGAAATCCGAGCTCGTACGTAAAAGTTATGTATATTGGAACATTATACGATTTATATTACACAATCAACAAAATAATAATAAAATTTAACACGTCATCACACCGTTCGTTCGAAACCCTACATGCACGAGAGAACGTGCTCGACTCCAGACTGTAAGCTGCCTCCGTTCTTTCGTTCATCGCCGTCCAAATCCAGTGCCACCATTGTGCTCCTGACCCCCAACCGACCTTCTGCTCCACTCACCGTGCCCTCTACCCTCGCATAGTGGTGGCCACCGCCACCAATCCATGTGAACAACAGGTTCGATTTCCGACGAATACTGACCATATGACAACAAACGACAACCACCACAAGCTCTTCACTTCACCCTCTACCAAATGCCGCTTCCCGATCGTCGATCGGGCAACGATCCACCATTGGATCGTCAAAACCCTAATATGAATGGCTGGGGTTCAACTTCAATTTTTGGACAAAATGTGAACCCAATTGAAAAATTAATTACATCAGTAAATTACGCTCATCGAGAGCTTCGAACTGATATATAATTTGATAGGGTTTGAGGAATTTGAATTTTCGAATTGGTTTGAAATTGAATTGAGGGTTTGTAATTTATCTGTTTACTACCATTGGAAGGAGGAGATGAGATGGAAATATACATACAATAATGAGGAATAAAAAGACTTCTAGGAGTTTTGACTTCATGCCTTTCTCCACATCTAATTCACGACGTACTAGTTTCATGATACCATGTGCATTGGTTTCGACTGTGTCGGAAGCGAAGATGAAGAGGTGGAACCTTATGCCCAAAGCATCGAAACAGGGAAAAACATGTAGCAAATAGTTCTTTTCATCAAACCTACTTTACGTGTCTAATTTTCATTGGCTACCTATTTCTTTACCAACAAAAAATGCTGCGATTTCAGAACTAATCTTTTTGAATTATTATTTGCAAAAAGCCCCTTCTCCTTCATTTATTATATAAAATATTTAAGTTTCATACCTTAAATAATTTTATATATCCATTAAAACACTTAGAAAAAATCTATAAAAATTATAGAAAATCTCTTTTATGTTTTCCAACGTATAAAAATTTTAGACACAAATCTTTTATTGTTTAATCGTAAATAATTATTAACCAAAATTAACATTTTATTTACTAGAAAATTCATATAAATTCCACATAATTTCAAAAATTTCAGAAAATTGAAATCCATCTCAAAAATAATATTTATGATCTTCGTAAAAATTCGCAAGGCGTTTGGATGTCATTTTATAAGATTATCTCCCTAAAACATATCATAAAATCAATATGAACATACATAAATTATCAACATGTATATATAATCATTCCATCATTCAAAAACATGGAAATTCAATGAAAATATTAGGAATTCATCTTAAAACCAAAAATAATACAAATATGAGATGTAAACATCATTCACCTTAGCTTTAGTGATTAAAGAGTTTGAGATGTGAATGGATTTGATTTGCTTAAGCTTCTTCCTTAGCTTTTCTCTATCTTCTTCTTCTTGTTCTTGTTAATGGTAGCCGACCCTAGTATTTTTTTAAAAAAAAATTATAAAATAATGAAATGGACGTGTATAGGGTACATGGACAAGTGTTTAGGGTATAAGAATGGTCACTTCCCTATTTTACCCCTCCTCTATTTCAATTTAAACTCTTCTCTTAATTCGTTGTTTAAATGGCCCTACTACCCCATAATTAAATCAAATCTCAATCCCCTAATCATCACATTATTTTAATTAATTTTGCTAATTAAACATCCTAAGTAATGTTATCAAAAATTTAGTGTGTTATGGTATTTTTGAAATTAAATTTAAAATAAAATAAAACATGCACCATACCAAGCCCCACCATACCCCCTCATCTCATACCTTACCCATCTAATTTATATTATATCAGTTTCACCTCTTCTCATTTTCAAACCAGAGTTAAAGTAAAAAAATTCAATTCAAGATATAATCAAAGAAATAAAATAAAAGCTTGTAGTGCTGATTCGTAGCACTCAAGTCTTCATACAGTGGTGGCATTAGGTAGCCGACATTTTCAGTGAGGGTGGAAGCAAGGTCAAAAAGTAGGGTCCAAATTCTAGGCCAATCGAGAAGTGTGCGAAATGGAGTTTTTATTCGAATTTGTGGCGGGCGAGAGAGGCTGTAGACCAAAGGAGAAGGAGCTCGACGGTCCTTATGGAGGATGCAACAGTCCCGTACTGATCAAAGCTTAGATTGGTCATCCTTTTTCTTGGGAGTATGAGCCGACAATGGTGGGGATGGTTTAGTTTGGCTCGCGACGAAGAGGAGAATGGCGGTGGTTGGGGGTTGCTTCGGTGGGCTACACTGTCGACGAGAAGGCCGTGAACTATCGGCCATGAGGAGCGGAGCTACTGTTTTAGGCAAGGACATTTCATTTGGAGAAGGAGGTTAATATTGTAATTAAAGTAATTTAGTTAATGGTTATTTTAAAGTGTAATTAATATAATTAAAAATGCTTTGTCTTTTAAATGTGATAACTTGCTCGTTCTAGGTCCAAACTGAACATGGTCAGTTGCATTGCACTTGTAGCATCGAATAATATGCTTGGAATTGATTTGGTAGAAATCGGAGCTGTTGGGATTTTGCGCTAAAATCAAGCGCTGTTCGATTTTAGGCGGAACCATAATGTTTGATGAAACTAAAATCAATGTGAGTTAATCTTACCTTTTATTAATCAAAAATTTTATATAGTCAATAAAAGTTATTCGTTGGATGCGTAGATATTTTATTATTGATTGTTATTGACTGTTTGGATGGATTACTAGTTTATATTGTTGGTTTGGATATATTCCCGCCCTTGGAGCAGATGAGGCCCTATTACGTTCCTTGTAAGTGTGGATGACCCTTAGCATATGAATCCCACATCGAAGCAGTTGATTTATATTTCTATGAATACACACACACACACACTATATGCGATGCAAGGGGACGGGTTGGAGGGAACCAACAGGATTCCTCACACTATTGGTTTTATTTATACATATATTGTGACATATGATATGTTAGATGCCATATTGATGACATGTATATGATTTTGCTTATTTAGTGCTTTAGTAGCACTGGGGCTTATTTTTGGTATTTAAAATATTGTAAATGATTTAAAAAGGTATTTCAAGTGATTTTGGAAATTATATATGCTTAAATAATTATTATTGAATTATTTAAAGAAGTAATTTATTTTAAAATGAAAAGGTATGATTTTTAAATATTATAATTAATAGTTTTATGAGATGTTTTAAGTAGAGATTTTAAACTATGAATAAAGATTTTTTTTTAATATCTTAAAAATTAGTCTGTGTTTTATAATAAAGGATTACAGTTTTTAAATATGATAGAAATAGTTATTAGCAATTTTATATAAAGTGATATGCATATAGTATATACAAATATTATTATTTATTTATGGAGATTTATAAAGGTGATAATGTAAAAAATGACATTTTACAAATAAGTCAAGATTTGTAAAATCATAATTTTTTTATAACGGGATAGATTCATAAACGGTGTTTATAAATTGAAGGAAACTATCATCATCTAATAAATTGGTTGTTTGCGCCGGCCAAATTCTATCGAGTTAGAAAAGGGCCGATCGAATTTATAATAAAAATTAACTATAAGCGCATGACGTACAAATGTTAGTAAGTGGCGATTACGGGTCGATCCATAGGGGATTGTTAGATTTTAAATTTCTATTCAATTAAATTAACCAAAGATTTGAGAATGTTGTTAACTACTAAAACTTGCAAAAACTAACAGCTACAAAAGTGAAGAAAAACTATGAGAATAAAATGATAATTTAGAGATAAATCAATTCTCTAGATCATGTAGTTCAACATAATATGAAATTATAATCCCTTTTTTTTGGTCATTAGTGAGTTTAATTGATATTTTATCATAAGTATGGCATATTCGTGCTATTAATTAGCTCAACATAAGCCATCAAACTATAACACACCCCTTTAACCACTTACTAACTCTCATGAAAAATGATAACAACTTGGAAATAAAATATATTTTAAGTATGACATATTAACTATTGATTTGAAATATGGACCATCAAATTTTGATTTAATTTCACTTCATTACCATAATCATATTTAGATGAAGAGACAATTTGTGATTCATATGACTAAGCATGGCTTATTTGTTTTGAACAACATAGGCTATCAAACTCAATGCTAAACACAAAATTACATAAACATCTACTTTCCATTAAGCATAATAAGAGACCAATAATTATCAAATTATGTGGAAGCTATATGATTAGAGAGATTCATTACCCCTAAATTGAAGGGCTTTAGCCTCTCATATTTATTATCAAATCAATAAATATAGCTTGCAACATGGAACAAAAAGAAGAGAAAAACGAAAGCTAATGGAAAAGAGAACTAGTCTAATTGCATGAAATAAAATATACACTGCTAGCATGAAAGAAAAGAAGCATGTAAATAAAAAAGAACATTAATTAACATTGTATAAAAAAAGGAAAATTACATAAAATAAAATTGGCTAAGTAGCCAGAAAGAGAGCTTGTCTTTTAATTTTGATCCTAAAGTAATGATCTAAAAGGAAGAGAAGAGAGATTCAATTACATGAATATAAGGGATATTTATACATGTACAAAACCCTAATCCAATTTTTTGGGAACTACCCAAACTACCCTCTTAGGAAGTATGGTGACCATGTAATCATTAGAATGTGCTAATCCTCATTTAAATGTGTATGAAGCTTCGATGGCCATTAGCATATCCATTAGCTTCTAATTGTACATCAAGGTATGTGGGTAGGTGGGGTCCTCCATGATACATGAAATGAATTATTTCCATCTTCATTTGTTTCTCTTTACTCTTGTGCATGCATATATCTTCATGAACCACTTATATTTGAATCCAAATTCCTACAAAAAATCATAAAAATATCAAATTAATTTTTCTCAAATTAATATATGCACAAAAATAATCATTTTACCCCTATATTAAGATGAATATGTGACGATTTAAAAATAAGGTTTAAATATGTTAAAACACCCAATATAATCATTTATTCAATTTAATTAGACTAAATATGGTGGTAAAAAAATGCACATTTACGTGCATACCATTGGTGAAATAAATCAAACGGTGGATTTATTATAAGATGTGGAATTATATTTTAGAAAATAGTTGATTCTATTTTGGAATTAACACGTATGAACCTTCATATATACTAGTTAAACCATAATCATTTGTAATCAAACTTTATTCTTATTTTTGTTAAGACAAATAAATTTTCAAAAACTTCAATTCAATCAACCAAAATCATATATTTATCATATAGTGTTTCTTTAGAAAAAATCGAAATGCATAAAAAAATTAGAATTTTTTTTGAGTTTTGGGAAGAAAAATTCAAAAAAATAAACC
The DNA here is from genome assembly GCA_030765085.1 of Allium cepa. Taxonomy (NCBI): domain Eukaryota; kingdom Viridiplantae; phylum Streptophyta; class Magnoliopsida; order Asparagales; family Amaryllidaceae; genus Allium; species Allium cepa. The sequence goes on from CM060943.1 coordinate 441,532,305, forward strand.
ATGAAAAATCAAAAAGGGGATGAGACTCCCCCCATTCTTGATTTTGACCGTGTCCCCACAGTCAATCCAAGTGAAAAGATAAAAATAAAATAAAAATGACCTACAATTATATGATTATCATTCATAGGAGATTAGAAAATATACCATTAAAGAGTAAATGAACCGATCTTCCAGAAAGCAATTCATTTGTCTTGTCAAATACACGTGACACGGCTTAAGCTGTAACAACCCAAAATTTGAGCTATAATAATTAATTAACGAATTAGTTAAATAATAAAATAAGTTTGTGAAATTTATAGAATTGATCTACGGGAATTGCACTACTTTGTCCATGGCGATTTTCTGATCAATTTCCATATATAACTTGTCGAAATCTGTGTCAGTATGGAGAAAATACGAGAGAAACAAGAATCAGAAGAAAACAAAAAAAAAATATTAGAAGGCCTAGGTCGACCCATATATAGGCTAGGTCGACATATAGATCAACCCAGACATGGGTTAGGTCGACCTTAGGGTTGACCCCCATAGTATATTGGTCGACCCCCCTTTGTTTTTGGACGTAGCTTCATCCAGATACGAAGTAAACACGTCATTGTTCCATTTTCCTTCAATACTGTGCCTTCGTGCTTCCATCCGATGGTTTCTAGTGAGCCTGTGACATAGTTGCACCAGATTTAATCTTTAAATCCAACGGCCTGAGATCCCTAAGCCGCACTATAAATAATACCCAGACCTAGCTACTTTTCACATTCAGATTTTCTCCCAATTGGGTACATTGCTTGAGGCTGGCCCTTAAAAAGAAAATTTTGCTTAGGAGGAGATCTTTTTAATTAAATATTTTACACCCAAGAAGCAGATCTAGGAAGGCCAAAGACTAGAGCTAAGGACCAGAGGTGACTTTTTTGTAATTATTTTCGATTTTTGAGTAATTTAAAATAATAGGGTTCTCAATATTTGTAGTTTTTCTACAATTTTGAGACGGTTTTTATATAAGTTTATTTACAGTCAGTTTTCAAGTAAATTTCAGAAGTTCTTGTTAGTCTATTTTTATTCAGTTATTTATAATTATTTACATTGGGTTTTAAGTTGGAATTTCGCATGTAAATGCTAGTTTCTTTTTATAGAAATTTAATCCCTTTTTATGCGAATAAATTAAAAAGAGAAGAATTCGCTAATATGGATTAAAATATAATAACACTAAATTTACAAAAATCAAATGTAAAATAAGAAAACCAGAGATAAAAATAGAGATCGATTGAAAAAGGAAATTTAAGATATTTGCAAGCATAATTGTAACAAGTGGTTATAAATAAAAAGAGAAAACAGAAGAATAAGAGCTGCAAGAATAATTTAACAAAGGTTATAATTAGAAATAAAGAAATAATCGAAGAGACTTATTTTAAAACTTAGATCTTGTTAATAAGCAAATATAGCAGAAATAAAAGAAGAGGCTTATTTTAAAACTTAGATCTTGTTAATAAGAAAACATATCAGAAATGACAAAAGAGGCTTATTTTAAAACTTAGATCTTGTTAGTAAGTAAATATAATAGAAATAACAGAAGAGACTTATTTTAAAACTTATATCTTGTTAATAAGAAAATATAGTAGAAATAACAAAAAAGACATATTTTGAGACTTAGATTAAGTTAATAAACAAATAGAGCAGAAATAACAAAAGGGGCTTATTTTAAAACTTACATTAAGTTAATAAGAAAATATAGAAACAAGGCCTGTACAAACAGCATTCCCTTTCAGTCAGGAACTGATAGTGTCACAATAGTTAGGTGAGGCTGAGACATGCTTATGCTAAATCTGGTAAATACGTGGCCAACAGATAGAGGCTCAAATCTGGGGATTTGAGCAAGGGGCACAAACTAGAATTTGTTTGTTAGGACTAGTACCGACAGCATTCCCTCTTAGACTTGGACTGGCGATCTCACAACACTTAGGTGAGGTTGAGCAGCATCCCTTTCAGACTAGGACCGATGGTCTCACAACAGATTAGGTGAGTCGGGCACGCTTATGCTGATTATGGTAAATAAGAGGTCCATATAGGGAGCGACAGTTAGTATGTACCGATGATGACCGAGCGTGCGACATCGATTAGGGTAAATAATTCGCTAGTCCATCCAAGCGCTACACAGGAGTCTTTTGCTGTGGGAGCAACAAGATTGGACCAGCTCATAGTGGCAAAACAGAGGTAGAAGGCCAATCAAAGGGTAGGATTAGGATTTCAGCCTAATCAAGATAACGACTGAGATAGGATTAGAGTTTCAACCTAATCACAGTAGTTTAAGCAAAGTGCAAACAATCAATTCAATCGAACAATCAAAGCAAACAGTCTAATAGAATCAGAAATTGTATTTTATCCCAGTTTTACCTTTTCTATGTTTTCCTTTTATACGATAACTTTTGCTTAGTCTATTATCTTTATCTTGCTTAGAAATGCTAGTAATTACTTTCAATCACCAGACTTATTGTCCGACCCACTTCTCTATTTCCCCATTTCCCCTCAATAGGCCATCAGAGTTGGGTTGATTCAGGTTGCTTGAAGATTCATTCCGGGTGTTTTCTCATTTCAGATGCATTCTTCTGATCTCCATCTTTTTCATTTGGCTTATGATGGAATGGCACTTATGAGAGGGATTGTGATTATTATTGTTACTTTTGTACCTTGATTTTATGAGACCGAGATGTATTTTCATAAGACATGAATTTGAGATATTTTGAGTTTTTGAGACATGGTATGTTCTTATGACTTATTTTTGAAGTTTAATGATAAGTTATTATTTAAATGTTTCCATTGTTTTTATTTATTTGTCTTGTGAATCTTAGTCACTGTGATGTTTTAGTTATACATATAATGCACCATACCCTTTGATGTGCCCCTTTTGGATACAACAAGGGGTGTGAAGTGTTTCACTTGTATTAGAGCCTAAGGTTACAGCATTCCTAGAAACTTGTTTTGAAAATAAAGCATTTTTCAAAAGTAACCTATCTTAAAAAGTATTTTTAGAAAGAAACTCTTATTATAGAAATAGTTTTTAAATATAAGACAGTCTTTATAAAAGTCCCCTCAAAGTCTAGTTCAACCTTCTTTCGATTCTTTCGAGCTTAAATTCTCTTTTCTTTACATAGTATGGCAGATGCCCCAATTCTTCGAGAGAGTGTCCAAATCGCTGCCTAGTTCTATAGATACCACCAAGCAACGGCACTAGAGGTGCAATGGAGAAGTGCCCAATGCGGCATCGCGGGTGGAGATCTCATTAATCCACATGCAGCAGCCAATTTTTCTAAGCTATGTAAGGACTTCGCTAATCTAGGAGGTAAATCATTTTTTGGCACGGAGGATTTCATAAAGGTATGAGCTTGGTTGAGGAATACGGAGTGGATATTTAGGTTGGTAAGATTAGAGGACCGATAGAGAGTTCAACTTGCGTCTTGCCAGCTAAAGGGAGAAGTTCATTAGTTGAAGCAAGGAAGTCTTTCGGTGGAAGAGTATATAAATTAGTTTAATGATTTGTCACGGTTTGGGATGGAGCTTGTTAATACGCCGAATAATAATGCCTCCAAGTTTTCTAAGGGTTTGAACTAGCCTCTCCAAGGGTTGGCATTGATACATGTACCTATGGAGCGACGTATGAATCACTTGTGGAAATGGCTCTCATATCAGATGTAGCTAATAAAGAAGAAGTTAAAGAGGTTTCTAATCAGAAAACTCTAAGAATCAGCGGTGGAAGAATAAGAAGGATAAAGACAAGAAGAAATGAGGAGGACCTCAAAGGCAGATCAAGAATGGCGAGAAATGTCATAATTGTGGATTGGTTGGAAATTTCACAAAGGACTGTAAGAAGGACACGATGAAAGTGAGGTATTACAACTTTGGGCAGCCTGATCACCTTAGTAGAGCTTGTCGTCAGAAGACGGCGCAGAGAGCAAGCGCACCTACAGCGCAAGTACAGGTTTTGGATGCAGCACCTTCTAATAGTGGACCGGATCGAGGTAGGAACGTCATTGTAGAAGTTCGATCTCTATTTTTGATTTTCCTGTACTGACTCTTTTTGACTCAGTAGCATCGCATTCTTTCATTTTTAGTTCCTTGGTTGATTTTTTGCACTTAGATATTTCTCTTGCGGCAGACCCTATAGTTGTTTCAAACCCCATTGGAGGATCGGCACATTCATCCATGATTTGTATGAGTTTGAAAATTTTTATACTAGGCGTAGAATTTGACTTTGACGCTTATGTACTGGGATTTTAAGGATTTGGAATGATTTTGGGGATGGACTAATTATCTACTTATGGTGCGATATTATACTGTGAGAGGACAGTCATCAGACTAGAGATATGTAAGGGAAGGACTCTTGAGGTTACTTGCAACCTATAGGGGTCAGTCATGTTGAGCTTTCTTTATTCTCTTGATTCATCACTAGGAGAGTTAGATTCCGTTCCAATCGTTAGAGATTTTCCAAACATTTTTGAAGAGGTTAGGGGATTAACCCTTAACAGAGAGATCGACTTTAAGATCTATCTGAATGACAATGTTAAGCCAGTGACATTGTTCGTGAGACATATAGCTTCTAGAGAGAGGAAGGAGTTAAGTAAGCAGATTGGTGAGCTATTGGAGAAAGGCTTACTCATACGGAGCATATCTGAGTGGGGTGTGCCGGTCATCTTCGCTACAAAGGTGGATGGCTCCCTTCAACTTTGGATAGATTATAGAGAATTGAATAAGCTCACAAAGAAGAACCATTACCTACTTCCTAGGATAGACGATCTTTTCGATTAATTGGTTGAAACTTCAGTATTTTCTCAGATTGACTTAGCCATCAGATTTCATCAACTTAGGATCGCTGACGATTTCATCGATAAGACGGCATTTATGACGTCCAATGGATTCTTTGAGCGGTTAGTTATGCCATTTGGGCTGACCAATGCCCTAACCTATTTTGCAGATCTGATGAGCTGCATTTTTTGAGATGTCCTAAATAAGTTCATGGTAGTGTTCATGGATGATATTTTTGTGTTTTCCAAGAGTAAGGAAGAGCATGCCATTCATCTTGAGGAGGTTCTTCATAAACTTCGTGTTCATCGGTAGAAAGCAAAGTTCTCGAAGTGTCACTTTTGGCGTGAGGAGGTGCATTTCTTGGGGCACGTAGTCTCAAAAGAGGGTCTAGCTGTGGATCCAGCTAAGATAGTAGCAGTACATGATTAAAAGGGCCCCAAGAATGCTACCGAAGTTAGAAGCTTCCTAGGTTTAGCTGGCTATTATAGTAAGTTTATCAGAGATTTCAGCATTTAAGGTTAAGCCTACCCTCATAGATCAGATTTGCTCAAGGCAGCGAGATGATTTAGAGCTCATGGATATTTTGGATAGGATTAGAAGAGGAGAGGTCTCTAAACATCTCCAACAGTATTCCATTGATAGTAATGGGTAGCTAAGGAGAGATGGAAGACTTTATGTCCTTCGCACTAGTGATTTGACGAGAGAAGTTCTAGGAGAAGTACACCATTCTTGAATGACTATTCATCCAGGTGGTGATAAGATATATATGGACATGAAGAGAGTGTTTTATTGGAGTTGCATGAAGAAGGATGTGACAAACTTTGTAGCTAAGCGCCTTGTGTGCCATAAAGTTAAGGCGGAGCAGCAAAAACCCGACGGATTTCTTCAACCATTGGATGTATCCGAATGGAAGCGGGATAGCGTTTTGATGGACTTTACAGATGATTTACCCCGATCTAGGAAGGGGAATACTAGTATTTGGCTGATTGTAGATCGTTTGACTAAGAACGCCCACTTCATTCCGATCAAGAGTAAGTGGACGTCACCTTATTTGGCCTTCTTATATGTTCTTGAGATAGTCCAACTTAATGGAGTTCCCTTTAGCATAGTGAGCGATAGAGACCCTATCTTTACTAGAAAATTTTAGAGAAGCTTGCAAGAGGCTTTAGGGATGCAGCTTAGATTGAGTACGGCCTATCACCCCTAGACGGAAGGCCAAATGAAGAGAGTTAATAGAGTTCTATAGGATTTGTTGAGGATGTGCATTCTTGATTTTGGAGGAACTTGGAAGGAGCATTCCTTTAGTGGAGTTCGCATATAATAGTAGTTTTTAGACTAACATTAGCAAGGCACCTTTTGAAGCTCTTTATGGAAGAACGTGCAAGTCAACGTCGAGTTGGTTAGAGTCTAAAAGAGATTGCTCCTAGGTCCCAATATGATTAGAGACTTCGAAAAAGATTGATTTGATTAGAAAGAGAATGGAAACTTCTAAGATAGACAGAAATCCTATGCAGATAAGCGGAGAAGGGATATTGAGTTCGAAGTAGGAGACTTGGTTTTTATTAAGGTATCTCCGCTAAGAAAGGTTGTAAGGTTTGGATCAAGTGTGAAACTTGCTCCCAGATTTGTAGGACCTTTCCCCATTGTGGAAAGAGTAGGGAAGATGGCGTATTAGATAAAGCTACCGGAGATGCTCGCAGGATTTCATGATGTTTTTCATGTTTTGCACTAAATAAGGTGTTTCCACGATTCAGCAGAGGCAGTAGAACCTAGTCAACTTGAGGTAGTTCAAGTGGAGAGTGAAGCCTCGATTCATCGCATTCCTACCAAGATCGTTGGACGTGATACCAAGAAGTTTAGGAATAAGGAAGTACCTTTAGTTAAGGTGTAGTGGGGAGGCAGTATTGAGGACACAATGTGAGAGGTTGAGGAGAAATTACGTACCTCTTATCCACATCTTTTCAATAGTACATCTTGAATTTTCTATTTCCATCTTTAGTTTGAATAAGTTCTTTCCTTTAGTATCCATTGGGAGGGTAGATCTTAGGATTTAACCAATAGATGGTAGGACTGAATGTAAACATGTTACTGGAACATATTATGTATGTTGGACGTTAGTGGTTGCAAGTGTTTGCTAGTGGAAGCTAATGGACGCATATATATACACTAGACACTATTATCTCTTAGGGATTGCCCTAACTAGGTCACAAAAACATATGCATATGGATGTGTGAGCATTTGCATTTTTATTTTATTACCATGGTTGCTATTAATAGATGATTAGCAATGATTGTTGCACTTTGATGATGATTGTAGCACGCATATAGAACTATCAGTTGACATTAGTTTGCATTCATTTGGATACATGTCATGTACATGATTGCATAAAAAGGAGATCGGATGAATCAGTAGACCGCCTAATCTTTTGCATTAGTTAAGGACATTGACACTACACTATTTCATATATCATAAATTGCATTAGAAAGCTAAGGACTATTGATGTAATGGAAGGTGGTTGAATATTTGGTCGTAGAATTTGGATGAAAATATTTACTTCATTCTTCTGTCTTGTAAGATTTCGGGGACGAAATCCTTTAAGGAAAGGAGAATGTAACAACCCAAAATTTGAGCTATAATTATTAATTAATGAATTAATTAAATAATAAAATAAGCTTGTCAAATTGTCAGAATCGAGCTATGGAAGTTACACCATTGTGTCCGTGGTGATTTTCTGATCAATCTCGATATATAACTTGTCGAAATACGAGTCAGTATGGAGAAGATACGAGAGAAACAAGAATCAAAAGAAAATGAAAAAAATATTACAAGGCCTAGGTCGACCCATATATGGGCCAGGTTGACATATAGGTCGACCCATACATGGGCTAGGTCGACCTTAGGGTCGACCCCCATAGTGTATTAGCCGATCCGCCATTGTTTTTGGATGTAGCTTCGTCCATATACGAAGCAAACACGTCATTGTTCCATTTTCCTTCAATCCTATGCATTGATGCATCCATCCGACGGTTCCCAGCGAGCCTGTGACGTGGTTGCACCAGATTTAATACTCAAATCCAATGGCCTGGGATCCCTAAGCCACACTATAAATAAGACACTAGACCTAACTATTATCTCATTCAAATTTTCTCCCGACTGGGTTCATTGCCCGAGGCTGGACCCTAAAAAGAAAATTTTGCTTGGGAGGAGATCTTTTTAATTAAAATATTTTACACCCTGGAAGTGGATCCAGGAAGGCCAAGGACTAGAGTTATGGACCATATGTGAGTGCTTTATAATTATTTATATTTTTAAGTAATTTAAAGTAATATGGTTCTCAGTAGTTATAGTTTTTCTACAGTTTTAAAACAGTTTTTATATAAGTTTATTTACAGTCAGTTTTTAAGTAAATTTCAAAAGTTCTTTTTAATCTATTTTTATTCAGCTAGTTTTTTAGTTAATTACAGTTACTTACAGTTATTTTATCTGTTTTAAGTTGGAATTTAGCTTGTAAATGCTAATTTCTTTTTGTAGAGATTTAATCCTTTTTACATGAATAAATTAAAAGGAGAAGAATTCGCTAATATGCATTAAAATAGGATAACATTAAATTTATAGAAATCGGATGTAAAATAAGAAAAAGTGAAATAAAAATAGAGATGGATTGAAATAGGCAAATTTAAGATATTTGTAAGCATAATTATAAAAGTGGTTATAACAAAAGAGAAAATAGAAGAATAACAGCTACTAGAACAATTATAACACATGTTATAATTAGGAAGAAAGAAATAATAGAAGATGCTTATTTTAAAATTTAGATCTTGTTCATAAGCAAATATAGCAGAAATAAAAGAAGAGACTTATTTTAAAACTTAGATCTTGTTAATAAGCAAAATAACAGAAATAATAGAAGAGACTTATTTTAGAAAAGGATTATTTTAAGACTTAGATTAAGTTAGTAAACAAATAGAGCAGAAATTTTAGAAGAGGCTTATTTTAAAACTTACACTAAGTTAATAAGCAAAGATAAAAGCTTGGCTTGTACCAACAGCATTCCCTTTCAGTCAAGAACTGATGGTCTCACAATAATTAGGTGATGCTGGGACACGCTTATGCTAACTAGGGTAAATAAGTGCCAACAAATTGAGGCTCAAATCTAAGGATTTGGGCAAGGGGTGCAAACTAGAATTTGTTTGTTAGGACCAGTACCGGCAGTATTCCCTTTTAGACTAGGGCCGATGGTCTCACAACACTTAGATGAGGCTGGGCGGCATCTCTATCAAACTAGGACTGATGGTCTCACAACAGATTAGGTGAGGATGGGCACGTTTATGTTGAGTAGGTTAAATAAGAGGTCAAAATAGGGAGCGACAGTTAGTGTGTACCGTCGATGACCGAGCGTGCAACATCGATTAGAGTAAATAATTCGCTACTGCGTTCCAAGTGCTAAACATATGTCTTTTGCTATAGGATCAATAGGATTGGACCAGCCACAGTGGCACAACAGAGATAGAAGGCCGATCAAAGGGTAGAATTAGGATTTCAGCCTAATTAAGATAACAGCTGAGATAGGATTAGTGTTTTAGCCTAATAACGGTAGTTTAAGAAAAATGCAAACAATCAATTCAATTAAACAATCAAAGCAAACAATCTAACAGAATCAGAAACAGTATTTTATCCCAGTTTTACCTTTTCTGTATTCTCCTTTTATACTAGAATAGTTGCTTAGTCCATTATCTTTATCTTGCTTACAAATGCTAGAGATTACTTTCACTCACCAGACTTATTGTCTGGCCCATTCCTCTATTTCCTAATTTTCCCCCAATAGGTCATCAGAGTTGAGTTGATTCAGGTAGCTTAGAAATTCATTCCCGGAGTTTTCGCATTTCAGATGCATTCTTCTGATCTTCATCCTTTTAGTTTGGCTTATGATGGATTGGCACTTGTGAGGGGGATCATGATTAATATTGTTAATTTTGTACTCTGATTTAATGAGAATGAGATGTATTTTCATAAGACAAGAATTTGAGATATTTTGAGTTTTTGGGACAAGTTATGTTTTTATGACTTATTTTTGAAGTTTAATGATAACTTATTATTTAAGTGTTATCGCTTTTTTTATTTATTTGTCTTATGAATCTTAGTCTTTGTGATGTTTTAGCTTTACTTATAATGCACAATATCCTTTGATGTTCCCTTTTTGGGTATACCAAAGGGTCTGGGGTGTTTTATAAGTGTAGAAAACCAAATCATAAAAGATTTAAGAGTTGAATGTTGATTTGGAAAGACGAATGTCGTTTTATTACAAATCGTACGACTTGTTTTATTTTCGATGATTTTCGAGGTTGATAAAACAATTGGTTGAAGTTTAAGTTTATTTTCACCAAATTGAAACTCAAGCTTATCATTCAAAACTTCTTCAAATTATTGATTTCAAAATCAATATGGTGATTTCAATTTTCTCTTTTGAAATTCAATAACTCATCATCGAAGAGTCCATAAAATTAATGTTCATTAAATTCGTCTTCCTTTGTTGGATTATCAACAACTTCATTGCGTATATCATTTTCAAAATCCAAAGATGTTATATTCAAAATTTTGAAATTGGAAAAATGAAGATCGAAATTTAAATCGAGTTTCTCACCCTCAAAAGAATTGAAATCCAAATCAATTACCGTACTTTCAACAACTTCATTAAGATCATCATTTACAATTTCAAAAGTTGTTATTTGAAAATCATCAATTTTGGTAGATGACGGATTATCATTTGATTCTTCAAACGTTTGGATTTGATTTTGTTGTTCATGTAATTTTTTATAGGTTACAATCAATAAATCTGTGTGATTATTGTGTATTTCTTCCATTTGTTCAGCAAACCAAATTTATAATTATTAATTTGAGAATTTTTAATTTGAACTTGTTGAGAACAAAAATTATCAATTTCAATAAACGATGGATTATTATTTGATTCTTTACAAATTGTTGATTCTGTTTCTCACGAAATTTTTTGTACGTTCCATGCAATAAATCCTCATAATCTTTTTCCATTTGCTCAACTAAATCAAATTCATGATTATTAATTTGAGAATTTTCAATTTGAATTTGTTGAGAACAAAATTGTCCATTACACCAAAATTGAAACTATTCTCATTATCAAAATTATTTAAAAAGTGGTTCACGTTTCCTTTTTTATTTTGATATTCATTTTGGAGTTCGAAATTGTTTTGAACGGATTATAATTAAAATCATTGGAATTTTGAGTGAATTAAAATTTTGATTATTTTGAAATGAATTACACAAATCATTCATTACTTGATTTTTTTTTGTGTACAAATTTCAAGTAAAGATTTCATTCTCTTTTCAAAAGTTGAAGGTTGGTCATTATTTTGAAAATTTTGTGGTGTAAAATCCGAATTGTTTGTAAAATAGTTGTTATTAAAATATCCATAAGAATTTGATATGAAATCATATGGAATATATTGATTTTCACAACTGTCGTAAAATTCTAGAGAACAATCAAATACCGACATTTTCAAGAATGTTTTCTTTTCTTTTTTTTTCTTTTTAGAATTTTTTTATAAATGAAAAGTATTCCCAAAAAAATTATTTTTCAAAAAAGGAAATTTGAGTTTTTTTTGGATTTTCAGGTTTTTTTTGGAAAGATTTTTATTTTTTAATTTTTTTTCCATGGAAAAAAACATACTTAAAATTTTCCTAGATTTATGGATTTTTTATTTTAAAAATTTTCAAAGGAAAAGGATTTAAAACAAAACTAAGTTAATAAATATTTACAATTTTTTTAAAATTTTAGATTTTGATTTTTTTTTATACATGCATGAACTAATGCAATTAAATGAATGTAAAAGTTTAATATCTATCCTAAGTAGCTCCTAACCCAAAATTGTATAATAACACTTTGTCATAATCCAACAAAATAGTTCTTAGCCAGGTAACGAACGAGATTTATCGATGCACCATGAATCACCGTAGCAATGCAGTCAAAAGTTTAAGTACCTTCAGAGAAACAATTCAGTATAATATTTATGAATCACCGTAATATTTATAACCGATTAATGCTCTGCCGTAGCCTAGACACCAAGAAATTAAATTATCGAAAAAGGACAACTTGACAATATACAATTAAGTGTTATCGATGTCTACTCGTTATTATTAATCAAAATTCTAGGATGAAATGCAAAGCAGAAATTAAACGTGAATTATCAATGCAACTACGAATGGAATTTTGTTTTAATTTTTTGGTTTTCGAAATTTTTGTTATATGATGCATGCAATCAACAATGCAGATTAAAACTAGAGATTAAAACACGTACCGGATCGTGCAAAATTTATTAACAATTTATTTTAACACAGTGATTTTATATATATATATATATATATATATATATATATATATATATATATATATATATATATATAAAAGCAAGATTTCAATTATGAATAAAATAATCTGTTTTTTGTTCATTTTTGTTATCTTACTGGCAACTTGAAAGTATAAAAACCCAACGGTGCAGTAAGTAGATTAGTAAAAGAGGAATTAGGAACCCTTTCCATTTTGTTTCGTTTAGAGTCTTCTAATTTTTGTTTTACTATCTTGTAACTGTCCTCTTTAGTAAAACTCATTGTACATGTTACACTCATCTGTCCAGGACAGATCTAGTTGGCTGTTTAGCCATTTATTATTTTCATCAAGAACAGATTGTCTGATGATCTTATAATTTTCTTCACAAACTAGATCTAGCATTTTGTTTGTGACCTTTGTTGCCATTTCTTGTTGTTCTATAAAATAATAGGTATTCATTACGTTTTTCACAATTTTAGTTTTTTCCAGTTTGGGCTCATCTGAAAGATCTATAAACTTTTCAGCATAGTTATATTTAAAAATTTTAGCTATGTTATATTGTCTATCTATGTTCATGCCCGTTTGTTTTAGGATAAAAATTACTTTTGTCATAAATTATTGTTCTAAGAAATTATGTAAGGATTCTATGTTATTGATTATTGGAAAATTGACCATTTTAGTTTTCCCAACCGTTCTTCTGAAATTTTATAATTATTTTTTAAAATTTTCCATTTGTTCCATTCTATGTAGAAATCTCTGCAGAATCTTTCTGTTATTATTATGTTTCCTGGTTCTTTGAGATAATTAAAATTGTTAAATATTTGTATGAGATCTGCTTCACAGTCATCTATATTTATTAGTTCATGTATATATCTTTGCTTAAATATTGTTATGATTTTTGTTTTTTGATTTTCTGTTGTACTTGTGTTATGTTTTAGAATGTTTATCATATTTAACATGAATTTATCTTCTAGATTTTTTTGTAATTTTTCCATAATGGTTTTGTCAAGAATTTGTAAAGCAATTTGTTTTTAGTAAACTTTTTCTTTTTTAAGAGAGTAGTCAAAGCTTTCTGGAAGTACTTGGATTATTTCCATAAGTATTAGTAAGGCAACCTTATTTTTCTTGTTTTTATTAAAAAATTTAAACTAATCAGCAAAATTGTTCAAATTATTTTACCAAAACACTCCTCATTCAGTATTTAAATTTTTTAACAAATCATATTATTATTATTTTAATTCCTAACCTTGTTATCCTAAAGAACTTCTTTCCCTGAACATCTAACGACTTCTTGTCTAAACGGCTTTGAATGGGTACTTAGTTCTGTCAAACGGATGTACGTCTGTTGGAAAAAATAATTCGAATATTTCTTTATAAAAACCCTTAACAAACTAAGATTAAAAGTTTCATGGTACCAAGTAATTTTGAAGCTTTATGATTAGAAAAAAAAATTCTAAATATAAACAGCAGAAATTAAGAGAACTTACATTGCTTATGAAAAGTAACATGTTCCTTCCTTGGGCTTTGACTTGGGGGTTTAGTTACAACCATCTGAGCTGAAGCCATTAAATTTTTAAAGAAAATTTTATTTATGAAAGGAGATTACAATGGAAGCTTGCGATGCAATAGAGACTTATATTATTTCTTACATTCTTTTACAAACCAAACTACTTCTCCTTATATAGATGGAGAAGGGATACAAACACAAGCTAGATGTCTGTCAAATTTTAGTGGAGATACATCTATTCTCCACTATCTAAATAATTACATTTCTTTTATATAAAAAGAAAGCCAGCACACTACATCTTTTTCTAAAGTAGATGCTCTCTTTTTTGTAAAGGAATCTATCCTCTTTGTCTTTTATCTTCCTCCAAGAGAATGGAAAATGAGCTGTCGGTTTTAATCATCCGTAGACATGGTAGTGGACTCCACGTCATCTTTGTCTTCATTGTTTTTCTTTCTTTGTCTTTCTTTTTTGTAGCTTTGTATTAGGGATGGTTTAGGATGGAAAATGTCAAAATTTCTGTAGTGGATTCCTTGATTTCTTAATTCTTTTGTGACAAATATTTTTGTAGTGGGAGTTTCTGTATAAAGGAATTTGTTTTTTGTATCCCACTCATCCTCTTCAGCAATTTTTGTAGCTCTATATCTCTCATAGGCTTGTTCTTTGATTTCTTTGTACTGGATAGCTTCTGGTTTGTAGTCTTCATTCCAATCTGTATAATCTGGGTCAAGAAACTTTGCTTTAACCTGGAGAGCATGTTTTGTTGGTTCAAATATATGTTTGCCAAAGTGTGGAGGAATTGATTTGAATTCCATGTATATATCTATAGCCAAAATGTTTGTAAGTTGTTCTATGGTAGTTCCAAATGGTTCTGGGATATCATCTTGAATCCATTCTTCAGCATAAAGTCTTTTAATAAACCCAAAATTTATTAGCACCATGGGGTCTAGTACTATATTTTTGTGGATTAGGTATTTGTATTTGCTGAGGTTTAAGGTAATTTGTGGGATTGCACATGTAATTGTACAAGGACAGTTTATGTTTGTTTGTAGACACTGGGAATTTTTTTTTGTACATGGTATGTTGGAGTTCCTCAATATTTCCCAATGGATTTGTAATCCCTCTTTAGGAATCTGGGATATTTGTGAGAAGAATTCACAAATAGTGTTGAACATACTTGGGGATTGTTCTTGAATATGGAAAATAAATTGTAATTCCCTAGTCATTTGTTCAGGGAAGTTTGGTAAGGCAATTTTTTGTACAGATTTGGTCTGAGGAGAAAGAGGCTGAAGATTTGTTTTGGGTTGTCCCAAATTTGTCATCTTTGTATTAGTATTTTTTTGTTGCAACTGCATAAGAGGTTTGTGGCCTAAGATTTATTGAAGAAGAAGTTTCAGGAACTTCTTCCTTTGCAAATTTCCCCATAGATATCTTTTGTAAACTTTGTATGTCATCAGAAATAATAAAATCATCCCCAAAGTTTTTCTGTAATTCTGTAATTGCTTCATCATAAGTGTTGAAGCCTTTGTAAAGTGGGTTCCCATATCTGGGATTTTGTTTTAGAAAATTTATTTTTATTATGATCTGTTCCCATGAGGCATATATGCCAACATCAGGACCTGTAAAAAGACCATAATAAAGGTATCTTTTGTCTTGTGATTTTGAAAAAATCTGTAAGAGTGTGTAAAGAACACTCAGCTTTTGTTTGTTAGACTCCTTAGGAGTCTTCATGTTCCAAATATTATCTAGAACCATTTGTTGTTCCTCTATGACTTTTGTCTTTGTCTGGAACTTATTTTGTTTTGAATATGTTTTGAGATGCATAGAAGGATCTTGTTCTCCCATGTTCATTTTTTGCCTTTCTGTAATCTGCATGTAGAATGTTAGTGGAAAACAACAGGTAGAGTTATCTTAACAACCTAGAAATTTATCTGGTAAAAAATTGTCCTTACCTTTTATATGTTCCCACAGTATATTTGTTCCACAATTTGTTATAGCATTTTTAAATTTAAGCCACCTATTATTTATTATTCCCTTGTCTTTTTTATTTTCTGTATATTTGACTATGGATTCACAGTCAGTTCTAATTGTTATTTCTTTTTGTGAGATTATGAAAAGTTTGAAGGATTCTAGGACATTTATTATTGCCGGGATTTCATAATCTAAGGATGTCATATATCCTTTTTCTTTATATATACCAGAGGTGTATCTGCATATTTTTTCTGTTGTTTTATTTTCGTATTTGTTCTTTTTACTTAATAAAATACCACCCCATCCTAAGGATGATCCATCTGTTTCTATTATCAAATATTCCGTTTGTAGGGGTAAACTTAAAGGTTGTAAATTGCTTGCTATTTCTTTTATCCTTTGTATTTGTTTTATGTCTTCGAAATTAAAGTCTCTGTTTCCTTTTGGGCTAGCTTTGTTATATAAAGGCCCAGTATATTTTGAAAGATTTTGAATATATGGTCTTGCATAATTAACAAGTCCAAGAAAAGCCTGTAGTTGTTTTAGATTTTCTATTTTGTCTGGGAATTCTAATATTTTCTTTGTTATATGGGGTTGTAATTCTATAGTTCCTTCACCAATTCTGGCTCCAAGAAATTCTATAGAATTTTTTAGTAGTTCCATTTTCTTTTTTGATATAATTAACCCATGTGCTTCGATTAGTTTTAAAACTGTATATAAGTGTGCTATATGTTCTTGCTTTGTTTTAGAGAAAACAAGAATATCATCAATGTAAACACAAGTGTATTTGTTACAATGTTGAAAAACATTATCCATTTTTCTTTGGAAAATTTGTGGTGCATTTTTAAACCCGAATGGCATGACAAGCCATTCATAATGACCTTCACTACATGTAAATGCAGTCCAAGGTATGGAATCTAGGTGCATTTTTACTTGCCAGAATCCTGATTTAAGATCAAACTTGGAGAACCAGTTTGAACCTTGTATTTTGTTGATGAGAACATCTTTGTTTGGTATACAATATCCATCTTCATGGGTATTGTCATTAAGCCTTGTATAATTCATGACCAGTCTAAACTAGCCACGTTTTCTTTCAGATTCTTTTTGTACAATAAACGCTGCCGTTCTATGTCTCGAATCTGTTTTTCTTATGATATGTAAATCAGTAAGTATTTTAATGTGCATTTTAAATTCATCCATGATCCAATTATCATATTTAGGCGAACCAGTTTTTATTGTTAAGTCTGGGTTTATTATGTCTAACTTACATTGTATTTTATCTTTGTCCCAAAATTTTAGAGGTTTTTCACCTATGATTTCTATTTTTTCTAATTTAGAAATCATTTGATCAATATCATCTTTTGTCAGTAATAGTTTACTAACATCTTGAGGATTTATCATCTGTAAGTCTTTTGTTAAGTCTTTTCTTTTATAAATATAATTTTTTGTTGGAGGAAAATCATAATTATTTTTCTCTAGATCAATAGTTGTTTCATTTGTATGATTTAGGTTTCTGCATTGGCCAGGAATTGGGCAATTGCAATTTTCTAATTTATCTGGGTTTGGAGATGTTGATGGTTTAGTCCCACCACGCTTCTCAAGCACCAATTCTGATAATATGGGTGTAAGTGTTGTTTTCTTAGAAATTTGTATATAATCTTTATTAAATGAAAAACTACCATTATCATTTAATAAAAAGTCTAATCCGAGAATTAGTTTGATACCTTGTAGGTTTAATTCTAAGACCCAAAGTTGTTTTATATTATAATAAGGAGACCAGTTTCCACATGTATTTGTAAAACATATATTTATATTTTTGACAATATCTGCTATTATGGTTGTCATGCCATCAAATTGGATGCTTTGTTTAGGTTTATCTGCCTTTATAATGTATTTGTATGGAATAAGGCTAGAGAAAATAGTAGAGCTAGTTGCACCAGTATCAATAAAAGCTAAAACCTGTATATCAATTCCTTTTATATTTAGTTTTGTTGGAATACGAAGTTCTTTTACACTTCCGGTATTACAAATTAGTGGAATTTGTATTGGGTTATCAATACTATTTAAATGAGCATGTTTTTCATGATCATTGCTTGGGTCTGTAGGGTGGTAGTTTTTTAGTTGTTCTGGATTATAGACTTGTTTGTTTAGTTCATCCATGTCATGGGTGATTATGCTTTTTCCTTTGTCAAGAGATAAAAGTTTATCTTTTAAATCTTCTATTTCTATTTCTATGTTGTTTGTTCTTTCTTCAAGAATTTTTATTCTATCTTCATTTATTTTATTCTTATCAGTATAAATGTATTTAACTTCTTTAGGGACTTGTATAGCGAATTTGTTTGTAGCACAAATTTGGCAAATTTCAATTGTACAAGTTGTACATTTATATCGTTTGTCAAAGGCAGGATACCAAGGACAATACTCAATTTTTTTTGTGTCAGTTCCCATTTTATACTTAAAGTTATGGATACAAATTTCTTTATTCATTATGTTAAAAAAGGATTCATTTGTTAAATTTTCTTCAAATGTTGTTAGTTCATTGATTAGACCATAGTCAGATGAACTTTCTTGTTTATGGTCTTCTAATCCTTCAAGAGAGATTATGGAATAGATTGTTGATGTTTCTGAGACATCAGAAGCAATTTCAATTAGATCTTCTTTGATAGAATCAACAAGGTTTGATTCTCTTGTATATAAGTTTTGTTTTTTCGGACATGAGGATGATAAATGTCCTTTTTCATTACAAGCAAAACATGTAATTGTATTTGCATATGTTTTTTTTGGATTATATTTTCTAACATGTTTATCTTTATTTAAGTATGGTTTTCTAGCATTTGATCTTCTTAAGTAATATTTTTTTTGTATATTTCTTTTTGAATTTTGGTTTTTTTTCAATCCTACTAGAACCATATTGTTGTGGTGTATATATTTGTCCACAAAACCCATAATTCTTTTGTTTTAGTTCTTTTTGGATTTTTATGTAAGTACACCTCTTTTTCAATTCTGAGATGATATGTGTAATTCTTATCCCAATATTATTATAACTTGGGGGTAAGTTTTCAGGTTTGTCTTGATAATCTGTTATCCAAGATCTATGTATTTCTTTTTCTAAATCACCTGGTAATTTAGAAAAAAGTTTGCTGCCTACTTCAGTATTATAATAATTGCCTGAAATTGTAGCATAATGAAGATATTCTTTTAGAAATTTTATTATGTATCTCCAATCTAGGAGTTGTATCTGTTCAAGATCACGCATTGTTTCTTGTTGCCTTATTGTTACTCCGGTGTTCACATCTCTTCCAGTTAAGATAGTGTGTATGGAATAAGCAAAGTTATAGATATTGTTTCCCTGGGCGATAAGGTTTGCAATATCTCCTGGGAAATCTTTTTTATATGATTCCCAAATTGCTTTGGCGTTATCGCCTAAGTTGTTTTCAGCAATTCTGATCATTTCTTCACCAGAATTGATGTTTAGATGTCTTGCCGAATAGTCTCTAGCTATTGCGGCAGTCCATTGTTCTAGATATGTATCTAGCAACTGGAGATGACATTCAGTTATGTTTAAAATGACTGAGTTGTTTTGGAAATAAGATTTCTCATCAGGTAACCTTTTTCCTATCGTTCTTAAATTTGGATTATTATCTGTATATGTATTGTACGCCCTTCTAGGAGGTTGTCCTATTTCATATGGCATTGTTTGGTCTTTGTTTCGATCTGGATATTTGTGGCTAATTCCTGACTCAGCACTTGTTTCAGGATCAGCTAAATCCATATGTTCTGTAAATTCTGAAATGATATCTTCAAGAATATCAATTTTATGAATTTCTGTAGATAGTAACGAATCGTTTAGGTAATTATCAATATTTTGTATTTCCCTCATTCTTACATTGTTTTCATCATCAATATAAATAAAAGTGTCTTGGTTTATTTGTCTTGATGATTTTAAACTTTGTTCAAGATTAAAAATGTCCGATGGCCCAAGAACCATTTCAAGCTCCTTTGGATAAATGATCTTATCCATTTATTCTTTTGCTTAATTCTTCTGTTTCATCATCTGTTTCAACTTCTTGTTGGCTTGATGGACCATAATCTTTAAATCTTATGGACATAGATTTGTTCAGGTTATTATATGTTACAACATTGTTTGGTTTTATTGTTGCAGCTGTTTCATTTGGATTTGTTATATTCCATTCATGACCAGCAAGAACAGAGGAATCAATTTCTATAGGTTTTATGAAATTTATTCCAGTGGAGTTTAATGTTTCAAAGATCTTGTCTAATTTTATTTTTATTTTAGGGGCATGTCTGGACATACATTTTCCCAAAAATGTTATATCAAGTAATATGTTTTTTCCTTGGAAATTTTCATATCCTTTAGTTTGTATGATTAGTTTTACATGTTTATAGAAATCATTTATATCCATTGTAAAATTTGGGGCGATATAAACAATACCAATATTGTTGTTCATATCAACTTCCATAGTTCCAAATATGGCTCTATCTAAGTCTTGATGTTTGTCATATATTAGGATTAATAGAAGTTTTACTCCTATTTTTTGTCTTGTTAGACCTCTTACTCCTATGACAATAAGTCCTAGGTGGATCATTTTATATTTTTGTGTTTTAAGTTGGTTTATGACTTCTGGAGTCATAAGGCTTATTATCTGTTGGTTCCCATCTGGAACAGCAAACATCTGTTCTCTGTGGTGTCTGTATAATCCTGTTATTACCGTAAATATACCAGTCCTGTATATTTCTCTAGGATTTAATGTATTTAGTTGGTTGTTTGAAAATATTTCAATATCTCTGTTAAGATCAATTATTTCTTCTAATTGAGTTTGTGTATTTGTACTTCTTCTTAGTACATTATCTATCCATCCTTATGATGAGATAGAGTTTGTTTCATTAGTCCTATTAGATCTGTCATCTGTTAAGGTTTGAGAGGGGCCACTGAATGATAGTCTTCTATTATTCATATTTTATCAAGTTGTTTGTACATAAGAAAGTTCATTTTTGATTTTTTACTTCCTATAGTTGTTGTAGGATTATTTGGTCCTAAGTTCATTTTTTGTAAACTTTCGGTTAATTTATTTATTTCAAATTCTTGGCCTTTACTTGTGTGATCTATGTCAAACATCTTATTTTGGATATTATCAATTGTGTTTTGTATCTGTGTTAACATAGCTATTATTGTATTATTTTGTAGTATTTGTATTCTATCACTTTTTCCTGAAAAGTCGTCTTTATTATACCCGACATTTATATTAGGATCACTAAATCTGTAGTTTGATTCTACGTATTTAGTTGCTTCTTGAAAATATTTATTTTCAAAACTCATTAACTTTAAATTAAAAGTTTGATTTCTTTCAACATTTCTTCAATTTGTTGTATTTGTCTGTCAAATTGGTTTTTATCTTTTTCTGTTTGTTCTTTTAGTTTTATTATTAACTCTTTAGAGTGTATTTCTATGTCTTTTGGTTTATTTTCTTCAATCAAAATTTTTAATTGGATTATGTCTTTTTGTTAGGGAATTCTTTTAATTTTATTACTTTGAATTTTTCCGATAATTTTTTTAAGGTTACCTCAAAATTATCTATTTTATAGAGATTTGTTTTCAAATATTCTTGGTTATTTGTAATTTGTTTTAATAATTTATTTTTCTCAATTATTCCATCAAGGACTAATTGCATTAAGTTATAATGTTTTTCATTGTAAAGGTTTAAGTTTTCACCTAGTTCTATGACCAAATCTGTCAATGAATTCATGTGTTCAATTTTTGAATGAATTTTATGTTTATATTCAGAATTATTAATGTAGCATATGTGTTTCTGTTTGTCTAGAGTAATAATCTTTTTTGTTGGATTGTTAATTTTTAAATTTAAGTAATTGAATTTTTTATAACTCATTTAAATTGGGCTCGGTAATCTTTAGGCTCCGATACCAGAAATAAAGAGGAATATATACATAAAATTATATATATAAGCAAGCAAGCAGCGGAGCAATTTTAGCAAGTAATTCTTCCTTTATTTCCTGCAACCTGAAAAAGAGAGTTGAACAATTTTTTTCCTCTATATGACTAACACCGAAAGAAAATGAAAGTGAAACATTTAAAAAAAAATAAAAAAAAATACAAATGAAAATAGAAAGAAAGAACAAAACTTAATTAAGTCAATAAAACAATTAAGCTAACCCTACAAAAGAGTAAGCCCATACCCGCATAGGCCCAAACTAGAAGGAAAAACACAAACATCGTTCAAAGTTTCGCAGGCTAAATTCGTTCGAACACTGATTATACTCAAGACGCGTAGAATAAATTATAAATTCCCAATTTCTCGAACCCAATTCTTACAGCAATTTTCTAAATCAAAACTTTCCAATTTAAAACAAGATTCTCATCTCGTCCCAATTCTTGTTCGAGTTCATGGTTCGCTGAGTTTGAAGGTAGCGGGTTTTCTGGATTAAGGCGATTCGGAGTCGAGGTGATGGCGAGTTCGTGGTTGCTGTTCAAGGTGGTTCGCATATTCGAGTTGTGGTTGGAGTGAAGCGCGGTGTGGATTGCTATTGCAGAGATGGCGTGGAGGCGCTCGAATTGAAGATTGCGGTGGTTGATCGGGATACTGGAGGTTGTTCGATTGATTTCAGGTGAAGTTGTAGTTGGCAGTTGCTGTAATTCAGGTTGTAATGAAGCTTGTATAGGGGATGGGATGTGATGGTGGTTGCAGAATGGATGGTGAGAAGTGAGTCAGAGGAGTTGTTGCAAGAAGTATGTAGTACTGGGTTGTGGTCAGGTCTGAAGTCGTGATGGTCAGGTATGATCAGTTAGGTCAGTTTGTTGATGAATGAAAATGAAGTTTTGATGAGTGGAAACGAAGTCGTGATGGTCAGGTAGGTCAGGTGTGGTCAGGTTGTTTGACAGTGGCTTGCAACGCAATGTGAAGTTTTGTTGTTGATGGGGATGCTGTGAAGTGGATGAGGCAATGTTTGGTAAACAGTGATTGTGGTGCACAGTAGTACGTAACAGAGGTGGTTGAATACTTGGCTGGGCAGAAATTAAGGCTATGCTTGGTAGTGATCATTAATAGAAGCAGCGGGTGGTGGAAGTGAAGTAGAAGTGGAGTATGCACAGTTGTTGAAGTGTGTTGTATGTATGCGAGGTGGTTTGCAGGCAGATCAGCTTGTAGTGAATAGTTTGGTGAATGATTGAGAACTGACCTGATTATGGTATGGTTGCATTTGTATATGTGATAGTTGTTTGTTGGATGAAGGAGAAGTATGGTGGCAGGTTGAGAGGAAATGCAGTGTGCAGTGGATGGGAAGTCGTCTCCGTAGAACGGAGTTGATGTTGTTGTGGCTAGAATGACAGGCAAAGGTTAATGTTAGTTTCGAACCAACAGTGGAAGAGAATATGGCTGTTATGGTAACGGTAAATTTACCATTACCATACCATTACCAACCAATCGGTTACCATTTTCGAGTGAAATTGGTATACCAGTTTAATCGGTATGGTAATGGTAAATTTACCATTTTCTATGGCAAATCATCGGTAACATTTCTTCAATACCAGCGGTAACGGTAATTTAACCAGTCAATTTATAATACATGCATATTCATGTAACATGTTTTATTATAGGCATTTAGAACCAAACAAATGACTAAATTTAGTTTATTAACCGGGTGAAATAATGTTAAATACACTTCACGTCTTTCTCATTTATGTCTTTTATTAAGTAGCACTATAAATTATATAATGAAGCATCGCTGTTATCCCGCCTTTTGGCAAGGCCGAGATACCAAGGAACTAACTAGAAAGAGACAGGATCACACATCCTTAGCTTTGAATGATTGTTGGGCAACTACAAATATCGACGAGTTTTGCCCGAGTCCGGATCGGGCTACAATTGATAAGACACGTCAAGCAAAGCTGTAGAAACCAACGTTCCAAGTTTCGGGGCAATCCGAGTTCGTATGCTCAAGGTATCGCCAATGGAAAATGGATCAGGTAGTATAAGGTTCGAATCCCTCAAAAAATAACATAGGCTCGAATCCATCAAGAGGAGGCCTTGGTTCGAATCCATCAGACACGTATTGCCTCGAATCCATGAGGAGTCTTTACTTCGGCTCCATCAAACAAGTCTTCACATGCCTATGTTCGAATCCATCCCCTTATGCTCTAGTTCGAATCCATCGAAGGAAAAGTCATTCGAATCCATACAAATGAGGAGGCTTCGACTCCATTCCCTGCTTGTCTTTGAATCCCCCTGTAGAGGTAGCTTCGAATCAACCCACAGTAATACATTAGGATCGATTCGAACAAATGCCGGTTCCATCAATTCGAAGAGATGAACCTTCGAATTGAACCTTTCGAATCCACTAAGTAAACACAGCTAAAACCCAGGAGTATGACCCAGAAAACTCGGAGAAAAAGAAGGACTGACCCGAAGCATACGCGACACGTCATTGCCTTCACGTGCAGAAGCATGGATTCGAACCATATCGATTCGGACGAATCCATAGGGCGAAGAACTCCATCTTGAATCGATCATAACTCGAGATCTACAAGTCCAAATGCTATGAAATTTTCACAGAAGCTTGCGTATGCATGGAAGAATGTTCTCGCCAAGTTTCGTCACGATTGGACAATTTCTTGATCGATTCGAATCAAGGGTCGAATCGATCCCAAAGTGGGCCCGGATCTCCAGAATTCGGCCATGTGGGCCCCCCACACGTGCCAGAAGTGGTCTCCCCGAATTTTAGGCGAAATATCAGCCTCCAGCACTTATAAATAGAGCCCCTGGTCATTCAGAAAAGGAATCGGAGAATTTGAGAGACAAAGCACGTCTATATGCTGCCAGAATAGCTTCAGAGCACCACCACTGCCTTTGATTTCGAGTTTTGGCTTACTACTTGTACTTTGACATTGAAAAGTTGTATTCTCCGAATATCAAGCAATAAAGTAACAAAACTTCATAGTGGACGTAGGTAAATCGCCGAACCACTCAAAATCGTTGTCTCTTGTGCAATTTACTTCCTGCTATTTGGAGTTTTTGTTAGATAATCTACGTTTTAATTTACTTTCTTCATTTATTATCTCTTCAAAAACTTCCGACGAGTGTTGTGCCCAATTTTGACACAAACAACCGCTATGGTGTGAATATGTGCTACGTTAGTAACCTTTTTTTAGACAAACGGTAATTTACCATTACCACTGTAATTGTTACCATATTATCAGTATACCAGTCTTCGGTATACCAGTCCATCGGTAACGGTAACGGTAAGCAATTTTCGGTTACCAGTAAAAATGGTACGGTAACGGTATTTTTGAAATGGTAATGGTAACCATTACCATTACAGCCCTAGAAGAGAAGAAGGTTCGGTTATTGCTTAGTGGAGGATGTGTATGTCAGTTGTATGCAAGATAGTGGTGAAGTGCAAATCATAGTTATCAATGGCACGCCATGGCGCGCCGCACGGCGTGGCATGACATTTGCGCTATTTTTTTTGTAACAACCCGATATTTTCAACCATTCGCATCCGCACATGTCGGACTTGAATTGTTCGAAATACCGCGTTGCAAATAAAATTTGGCAAATCTTAGAATATACAGTAAATAAATAATCATAGACACAGAATCAGAATACTCGCAGCGGAATTTAAGAATAACTTAGTGGTTCATGAAGCCACTATCAATAGTCTCAAACAAGTATAAAATACATAGTCTTAAACCAAATATAGTTTGAAATCTCCACAGAAAATCTCAATATTAGATTGTCTTGATTACAAAGCCTAATAAGAACTGAACAGAAACTTGACGGCAGCTTGAAAAGAGACGATCAGCAAAAGTCCAAGCTCCGGAGGTGAAGTCTGAACTGAAACTCAGGTTGACCCGAGCGTAAAATAAAACATAAACACTCGAGTCAGAACATACATACTTATACAGTGTAAGCTAATTCAAGTGAACTGTAATATAAAGACAAGTAACTTAAAGGATGCTTGGGACCGCCCATCCTTTAAGGATCCGTTAAACTATTTAGTATGTAGTAATATTTCGCTATTATAATAGTGTCTATTAATAAAATAAACTTACTTTTAAATAACGTTAAGGCTTTACATTTTCCACCTTAACACGTAATAATGCCAATAGCCTATACAGTACCGTAATACCTCCTGATCGGGAGGCTACCAGAGGATACTCCATCGGTACGACACAAATAGAAACTCGTACAAGGCGCGCTAGGTAGGTGACATGGCACAACTAGACAATGTCATGGTAGATATACCAATTACGCTTCCGGGTCGGTGGTAACGTGTAGCCGCAACTACCGTCCACCTCGAGCCACACCGCCAAATTAAAGAAATCAAAAGTGGCCACCGAATAAATTCAAAGTTAGAGTAGAATATCGAAGGGATGTGTCCGATCAAAGGTGCTACCTCAATTAACCCGTCGATCGCTCCTGTTTTAGCCACCTTATGCCAACTCATGGGAGTTGGGTCCACGTGTTTACCTCGAAGGAAACGCCGCCGCCATCTTACTTCATTCTGGAATCTCCACCGCGTACACGGTTGTTAAAGTGGTTTTCGATATCGACAGAGAGTATGCCCATATCCGATTCCGGTCTCTTTAACAACCAACATTATTAATACCCGTGGTTATAAATTTCAAAATAGTTAATATTAAATCAAAATACTTCATTTTAACTTTTAAAAGTGAAGTTATTATAATTACGAATCGAAAATCCAACAATCTCAATTTCAGCCACTGCAACACTTAACAAGTGCTACTGTAACCTTTTTATTTACTCGGGTTTAGTTTTAAATTTTACAAGCACAGCACTTACCAAGTACTGCAGTAGCCTTTAATTAATTTTAGCCTTTAGTTCATTTGCATCAACTACGGCACTTACAAAGTGCGGTAATATCCCTTACAACAGTATTTAAGTAAATTAAATTTTTGACTTAAATATAAATTTATCAATAATTTAACTTAAATTTAACCAATTTAACTTATAAAATCATATTTCCACTTTTAAAATAGTCATTTAAATTTCTCAAAATTTATGATTTATATAAGGTAAATTTCACAATAAATATCAACTTCTTAAGGCTTCACTTATTAAAGTCAAATCAAATTGTCCATTCTTTGCATTCAAAATTTACTTAATAATTAAATTTGATTTATTATTCCAAAATATAACTATTTTTCAATTTATTCCTTAACTTACCCATTTCCTTAAACTAAACTCCACTTCTCCTAAGTTTAGTTATATTCAAATTTTTATCTTATGTATTTATTTTATTAGCCATTTAATATAAAAAAAATTAAATAACACGTTGTTTATCCATTTAAATTCAATTACATCAAATGTATTATACTTTATGTACTTAACTTGAATTTCATTCCTTTACAAAAATCAATTTCCAAAACAAATTTATATTCCACATTCCAACTTACCCATTTATTTCTTTATATATATATAAGTTGTATAAATCACTAAAAATCATTTTAATTCATTTCAAATCAAAATAATACTATACCAAACTTAAATTTTTCCATAAAATATATATATATATATATATACAACCACGGGTCTGTATAATATTTTCTACCTAGGTCAAATGGTACGGATAATATATCATTTCAATCCGTAATTTACAAAGAAAAATCCGGGTTCTATCATTTCAAACCCGCAATCCCAAGTTAAATAAATAACTAAATAAATAAATAGATATCGTTCAGGCCTATCATTTCAGTCCGTAACGATTTAATTCTATAGGAAACTTGCAGTGACAAACAGTAAATAAATAAATAGTATAACAGCTTAAATATAACAGTATAAAATATGACTGATGATGTGTCAAATTAATAACAGGGTTTTTAACATCATAAATTTATATCGCAGGCAAGAAATATAAATATTCTACAATTACACTTGTTATTAATTTACAGATCTATAAGTACATTTGTCTGGTGAGAATACTCACCTCTATGCTGCTGAAGATTAGATTCAAAACTACGATAACCACGCCGAAACAGCGTAGAAAGCACGATCAAATATTGAAAGATGAGACAAACTGATTTCAATCTTGAAACAAGATAAATAAATAAAACTGAGTACGCGAATTCCAATTACGGACAAAGCAAATTTTTAAATAAAACAAAATTGAAACGAGCTAAAATAAAATGAAAATTGATTCAAATTGCTCGACCACTCCACCGCACGACTTGACCCATTAAAACAAAAGCTTAGCCTGCCCATTTATTTTTTTCCAAATCAAAATTTACAAAATAAATTTATACTATTTTTTTTACGCTTTTTACAAAATATTATGACGTGTTAATAAAAAGGTGGCAAATCTTATGTGGGCAACATGCAATTCATGGTAGTGATACATAAAGGTGGCGCATGCAATATTTATTTATTATATATATATATATATATATATATTATTTTTTCTTTTTCCTTTTTTTCTTTTTTCTTTTTCTTTTTTTTTCTTTATTATATTATTATTCTAAAAAAAACTGAACGCAACAGAGGAGATTGAAAAGAAAAAAAAATGGTATGGGCTAACCCAAAGATCGCACGCAATATTTCTTCTCAGGTCACAATTCATGGCGTGGTCAAGGTGGTGCGGAGGGTCGAGTTTCGTGGTGGAGCAGTAAATGAAACGGGGAAATAGAAGAAGAAGAAAGCAAAAAGGAGGAAGGAGAAAAGATATTCAGCCATACATGATATGTGAAGCTCACGTAAAGAAGAAGAAGCTGAAGCTAATATGAGATGGATCCAATTGAAGTGATGAGAAAATTTGGACGTGCTAGTGTATTAATATAAAGGGTTGCGTAAAGGGGGACGTGAATCATGGCATGCAGATTTTTTCTTTAGGCAAGGATAAAGGGATTTGGTATTAAATCGGTGATGTAATGTAAATCAAGGAAAAAAAAGAATTGCGTGATTGATATTCTGACCAGAAGAAATGCGATGATTTGTAAGTTTAAACGTAGGAAATAAATGAAAAATGGGTAGGTGAAAAATAAAGAAGGCAAGCAGGAATTGATTGCGTTAGTTGATAAAAAGAAACGGCAAGAATAAAATTGATTTTGGTAGACTTTTAAAAAATTTTGGGATGTGGGTTTTGTAATTAAATCAGCAAAAATTGCGCAATTAGAGGGGAGAAAGATTTGAAAGTAATTAATTTGTACACGTTTATATTAGTAAGAAAGTAAATGGATTTTTTTTATAAATGCAAGAAATAAGGATTTTGGAACAGGTATAGAGAGAGGTACGTGAGGTTTTTTTTATTCTACTTAAAAGTATGCGTTGATTAAGATGAGGGATTATAGGCAAGAATTTATTTAAAACAATACCCTGTTGCTTTGATTTTGAATTAGTCTATTGAATATTTTTCCTATCAATTTCACACGAGAGGTAAGAAAAGTTTGGAATAATTAATTACAGTGAGTAACAAAATTTTTATTACCAGTATAGATTTCGTGAATTAAGGAGAACATAAAACGGTAAGCAATCAGTTTGCTTCAAAACGGAAATGGAAACATGAAATTTTGAACGTGTATAATTTAAAGGATGGAAACTTGCGGTGATTGAGATAAAACAATAGGCAAACAAGGATTTTGCGTTGATTGAAAATAAGAAACGGCAAGAATTTATTTGGCAAGCATTTGTACCCGTTTGAAATTAGTAAGAAGAGAATGCGTTGATTAATAAAAAGAAACAACAAGAATTTATTGGAGCAAATAATTGCAGTGGGTATGAATTAATCAGCGAAAAAATACGGTAAGTAATTATATTTTCTTTGAAACAGATAAGGAAATTTGAAAAAAAATTGCACGTTTAATAATTTAGCAGAAAATTATGCGTTTGATATTGGTGGGAGAGGGAAAACGACAAGTAATAAATTTTATTTCGGTAGGCTTTGCAATTTCAAATATTTTATGTGTGAACTTCAGCTTGCTAAAGTGGGAAAACACAAATTAATGCGTGCGTAATTTAAGGCAAACACGAATTTAAAATTTTTGAACGCTAAAGGAAAAATGATTTCTTTCATTATCAAAGGGGTGTGTGGCTTTATTCAAAAAAGAAATTTTGCATTGCAAGAAATATTTGATAAAGTGTAATACGAAAATATAGGAGGAAGTAAATTTGCGTTGATTGAACGAGGCATGGCCAGCAGTAATTAATTTTGAATGATTGAATTTGGAAGGCTATTGCTAAAACAAAGATTTCATACCACATTTAAATGATTTATGAAAAAGACACGTATTATAAAAAAAAAATTCTTATTAAAGAAACTTGCGTTGATTTATACAAAGAAATGGCTAGGACTACTTGGCAAACATTTGTACTTGTTTAAAAATTTGGAAGTAAATGCGTTGATAAACTTTTCTTTCCTTTTTGAAAACGCAAAAATAAGATAAAGAGGGAAGGCGTTCATAAAGGAGACAAGAATTTATTTGAAACAAAATGGAATGCAATATAGTTTTGAACGTGAGTTTTGAATTCTAGAGAAGTGGCGTGATTTAAGCCAAAAAATATGGCTAGAAATAATATTCATTTACCACTTAGAATTTTACGTCTACTGTTTATTTTATCCATTCATAGCTAAGGTAAAAATTAAAAATGCGTACTACAGACGTAATATTTTATGTCCAAATTTAAAACGAAAATAACGTTTTTTTATACGTTTAAAGACTATCCATTAAATACATACTATTTATACCACCAAATTAATCAAAACGGGTATAAATGTGCAAATTAAAACGCGCCTTTTTATAAAGCTTATTTATACACTATGTTTTTTTTTCAAAGTTTTATTACTTAAATAAAACATGATTTTGCTTAAAATTTAGTTATTTACCATTTTAACAAAATAAACCAAATTTCTAATTAAAGTAAATCCTTAAGCAAAGTCAAAATTTTAGAGATCTTATCCTTTAATTGAAAATTTGGGCAATGTTTTAATCAAATTCAAAATTTAGATTTTTATATAATAAACCTGCAAAGTATTATAATTAAAAGAATGAAATATTTGTTAAAATTTTGGGCTGTTACATTTTTTTTACGGTGCGACACATATGAAAAGGCACGTCAAATGACACAAAAGGCGCATAGCGAAAAAAGACGCGCGGCGCAAAATGGCGCGCCTTTTGTATTATTTTATTATTTTTGCTTGTTATTTATTTAATATTTCATTTTTCGCATTTCACATAAAATTAGTGTTGAACATATTACTATGTTTGCTAAGTTTTTGTATTTGTTTTTTTATTGTGTAGGTTTTGATGAATGGCTTCTCTACATTTCTTATTCCTTAAAGACAAGCAAACATATCGACATTGAAAATATATTTCATTTTATATAATACTCTTATATCAAGTTGTAATATTACTGTGTTTGCTAAGTTTTTGTATTTGTTTTTTATTGTGTAGGTTTTGATGAATGGCTTCTCTACATTTCTTATTCCTTAATGACAAGCAAACATATCGATATTGAAAATATATTTCATTTTATATAATACTCTTATATCAAGTTGTAATATTGATTGTACAGAAAACATGTATTTCAGTTAATTGTGTATTTCATTTCAAACAGTCTGTCTCTCTCACAAACTCATCAAATAGACTAGCAATAAATATTTATCATTTCATATTACCTGATTTATAAAAATATGTCAGACTACGTGAATTAAAAACTAGAGGTAAAGTATTTGAAAAAATTGATATACATTTATCATATTTGTTTTGTTTACAACAAAATCTCAAACGTGCGTAAATAATGCAAAAATGCAATTCACATGCAGAAGAACTTCCACATCGAGAGATTTTTCAGTATCTGCTTCAACTCCTTTACATCTTCACGAAAAAGAAACAAATCCAAATGAGACGGATGAGGAAGACGTTGAAGCATATGAATCCGATGATGCGGATATTGGTTTGGAAAATATGAACTGAATCAGATTCGGATTTCTAGTTTATTAGCAATATGTATTATTATTTTTGGATTTTGAAAACTATTATGCTTCAAATTCTATGCTAATAATGTTATATTTGATGATGTTTCTTTTTACAAAATACGTAAAATCTTTGATTGCATATGTTTTAGCAAAAAATACCGAACTTTTTAAATTTGTTGCTATATGTTAAATTTAAAAAAAAATTAAAGATGCGCAGTAAATTAGAAAGGCGCGTGCCATTTGCCGCGCCGTGCGCCAAAGCTCCAGACAGGTATTGCGTCTTTTTGCATCGTGCGCCATTAATAACTATGGTGCAAATGCACTGTTGTATGAAGTGCAAGTTGGGTTGTTATGTGAAGTGAAGGGTAGAAGCGACAAGGCAGTGCACTGTTGAAGGAAGTGCAGATAATGTCAGTAATTTATTTGTGGCAGTGGGGAGGAAGTAGGGTGAGGGGTGTTGCTGTCGACAAAGAAAGATAGGAGTAAGGAGTGGACTATTGAGTGGTTATAGAGTAGTTGATGATGGCTGAAGACAGAGTGGTGGTTATGAATGAAGTGCTGAAGGTTGTTGAACTTGCAGTTTTGGCTAGTATGGTTTGCAGTTGAACGAAGAAGTGATGGTGTGGGAGGGGAGTGTGTACTGGCCTAGAGGGTACTGTTGTATTTGTATGGTGAAATGGTTGTAGATGAGTGAAGTGAAGAACAGTGGCTTAAAGTTGGAGAATGTTTGCAGTGGCACAGTTGGAGCATGCACAGAAAAATGTAAATTTGCAGTGAACTTCAGGTTGCAAACAGAGGAAGTGAAGTACTGTTGCAGAGAGGAGAGTGCACAGTAGCAGTTTGAACAAAAACATTTTGTCATCTAAAATTGTAAATGTAAATTTGTAGATTCAAACAAAAATTGTAAATATAAATGAAAATGAATTTTTATTTTTATTTTTTTAAACTTGTGTAGGTTTTTTATATATAAAAATGCAAATGCAATGCAAACTAGAACAACAACAAAAACCGAATCAAATGCAAACAAAAATCACACAAGCATACAATATTTTTTTTTTTACTTTTTTTTTAAAATGCAAACAAACACAAAATAAACATAATAAAATTAAACGAAAATAATTCGAAAAATAGAAATTAAAATCAAAACCATGTCCCTGCAATGGCGCCATAAAGTTGTTCGTGTCGGCCAATTTCTATCGAGTTAGAAAACGACCGATCGAATTTATAATAAAAATTAACCGCAAGTGCACAGCGTACAAATGTTAGTACATGACGAGTACATGTCGATCTGCAGGGGATTGTTAGATTTTAAATTTCTATTCAATCAAATTAACCAAATATTTGAGAATGTTGTTAACTACTAAAACTTGCAAAAACTAACAAGTACAAAAGTGAATGAAAACTATGAGAATAAAATAACAATTTAGAGATAAATCCACTCTCTAGATCACATAGTTCAACAAAATATGAAATTATGATCTCTCGTTTTTGTCATCACTGAGTTTAATTGATGTTTTTATCATAAATATGGCCTATTTTGCGCTATTAATTAGCTCAGCATAAGCCATCGAACTATAACACACTTCTTAAACCACTTACTAACTCTCATAAAAAATGACAACGAGTTGGAAATAAAATCTATTTTACGTATAACCTATTAACTATTGATTAGAAATATAGACCATCAAATTTTAATTTAATTTCACTTCATTGTCATAATCATATTTAGATGAAGTGGCAATTTATGATTCATATGACTAAGCATAGCCTATTTGTTTTGAACAACACAAGCTATCAAACTCAATACCAGACACAAAAGTACATAAACATCAATTTTCCATTAAGCACAGTAAGAGAGCAATAATTATCAAATTATGTTGAAGCTACATGGTTAGAGAACTTCTTTACCTCTAAATTGAAGGGCTTTGGCCTCTCATATTTGTTATCAAATAAGCAAATGTAGCTTATAATATGAATCAAAAGAAGAGGAAAATGAAAGCTAATGGAAAACAGAACTACTCTAATTGCATAAAATAAAATCTACACTACTAGCATGAAAGAAAATGAGCATGTAAATAGAAAAGAACATTAATTAACATTGCATAAAAAAAGAAAAATTACATGAAATAAAAATGGCTAAGTAGCCATGAAAAGAGAAGAGAGCGTGTCTTTTATTTCTGATCCTAAACTAATGAACTAAGAGGAAGAGAAGAGAGACTCAATTACATGAACATAAAGGGTATTTATACATACACAAAATCCTAATCCAATTTTTTGGGAACTACCCAAACTACCCTCTTAGGAATTGTGGTGGTCAAGTAATCGTTAGCATGTGTTAATCCTCATTAAAATATGCATGAAGCTTTAATGACCATTAGCATGTGCATTACCTTCTAATTGTACATCAAGGTAGGTGGGTAGGTGAGGTCCTCCATGATACATGAAATGAATTATTTTCATCTTCATTTGTTTCTCTTCACTCTTGTGCATGCATATATCTTCATAAAATCACTTGCATTTGAATCCAAATTCCTAAAAAATATCATAAAAATGCCCAAGTAATTTTTCTCAAATTAATATATGCACAAAATGACTATTTTAGCCCTATATGAAGATGAATATGTGAATTTGAAAATAATTTAAAATTTGGTTTAAACATGTTAAAACACCTAATATGACCATTTATTCAATTTAATTAGACTAAATATGGTGATAAAAATATGCACATTTACGTGCATATCATTGGTGAAATAAATCAAACGTGGATTTATTACAAGATGTGGAATTATATTTTAGAAAATAGTTGATCCTATTTTGGAAATTGAAGGTGAGCATAAATTGGGGTTGTTAAATGATATTTTATAAATTGAAAGAAATTTATGAAAGAAATTTATACCTACGGAAGCAAGGTTAAAAACGTTTGAAATTATGTTTGAATGAGACTTTATGAACAAGTGAGATTTATAATGAAATGGAGTTATAAATGGAGTTCAGAACTAAATGGATTTTATGAAAGGAAGTTTTATAAAATAGAGGAGATTTTTGAATATAGTTTATAAATATAGAATTGATAATGTTGGAAATTATGTATGGATTTTTATCATGGAAATGTAATTAGGTTTTAAGGGTTGTTTATTTATATTAATGCTGTTTAAAAGTGTTTTATAAATCTTTCAATATTTGAAAGGTTAATTATTTAAAATTATTAATATGGTTTGAAATTAAATATAATTCTTATCTATAAAGTTTTGGTAATTAGTTTTTAGTATTTATAAAAGTGTTGAAGATAAATTATTATTGTTTACTCAAAAATGTTTTGACAATTTGTAATTATTATTTTAAGACATTTTAAATTTAGTATTTATTTATAATGTTATTAGTATATATTACTGTTTAAAGGTAAGTGATTAGAATTTATTTATACTTGTTTTCAAAATTTATAAATGGATTTTATAAACAGATGGGGTTTTTACGAGAGGAATCTTATAACATGTTTTGAAAAATGTAAAGGTAGATTACTTAAAAAGGGTAAAAGCGTTTTATAATTGGTTTTAAATGTTTATAAAAGAATTTTAGAAATGGGTTTATGGATTTATAAAAAGAATTTTACAAACGGTTTTGTGGATGTACAATTTAGAATAGAATAAGAAGGAAATCTTCCCCAAAGTTGATGAATATACTTATATTGTTGAGATAAGTATATGGATATTTTTCCAAGTATTAATAAATAAGGATTTGTGGATATATATATATATATATATATATATCTTTGTAAAAATGAATTTTTGATTCAAGTAATTACAAAGTAGATTTAATTAATAAAGGATTTTTAAAAGAGGCTTAGTGTTGCTTGGGGTTTAACTAATGTTGGTTTCCCTGTGGAACTAAATTCCTAACTGAACGTTGTTGTACGATAGTTAAATAACTGACTATTGAAAACTAGACCCAAAACGTAACTTTGGAAATATCAACGAGAAACATGTGAGTTGCATGGCACAATCCTCTTCGATGATGTTGTACTTTGTGTATAAATCTTGTTTCTTTCTCTTAGGACACTGATAAGGAAATTTGTCCACTAACGGTTAGGAGGTGATCTCTTATCTTTGTTTATTTCCTAAAGAATCGAGGTCGAGTTCCCAGTAATTGTGAATGTTGTTTTGAAGAGACCGGGATCGGATCGGTTATCTGAACACCACTTCGATCCAACACAACAGTTTCGAAGTGAAGTCATCTTGAAGATGATGGAATTTGGAAACGGTGCTCTCAAGTGTTTCGTTCAGTCCCAGAACGAACTTGTATGGATGAATGCTGGTATTGCATTATCGCTTGGAAGGTGGTATTAGCATTCCAAGTGGAAGTGCTATATAAAACGTAAATCATAGCCTCAAGCCTTGTCAATCAGGAATGACTAAATTGGGGGATATGCAACAGGGCTAAGTGAGTCACTCCCAAGTAGGTATGATTATCCCTGTCTAGAGTCGCCATTGTCTCTCTTTTGTATGCTTCAGGGCCAAAAGCGGAGTGATCATATTCGGTACTACTAGTCAAGTGGTGGGCTAGTTTTGTGTTGGTAGGGGATCTAAGTGAGGTCTATGGTGTTAATTTATCTAGAGATTCATCGTGATGGGTGGTACCCTAGTAGCCCAGTCATTGTATGGAATTCATTCTCTAATAAGCGCCGTACGGACTTAGCTCTGCCCAACTATGCTGAAATACGAGATGCAAGCATTTCTGTTATATTCATTTTTTACTTTGACCCCTAGACATATTATCGTATAAATGGATTTTCTATAGAAAATATTTTGGTTATTGTAAGGTAAAAACCCATCCATGTTTATGTGCGGCATGGTCTTACGAGATACTTTTGATTTTCAAATGGTTTTCTAGAACTTTAAAATCTAGTTGGGTGTGTTTTTTCACACTAGTTTTCCAGGTTGATTCGGGTGTTATTTATTATAATGCTCGGATCTGACCGAGTGTATCTACAGATTGCTTTGGATGCATTGGAGCTCAGGAGACGAGGTGGAGGTCTTCAAGTCGTATTCATGTATATATATTTTTTCGCTGTTTTGTTGTCAAAATCATCTACAATTGTGAGGACAAGTTGTTGTAACTCTTCAGGCCGATGATTGTGATTTACTGTTGTACTTTGATGGATGTATTTATATAATAGTTCTATTTTGTAAAGATCATTGATATTATATTATATATTTTTCCACTATGATTATGAGATTCTATGCTATTTAGTTTTCTATTCTTCTTCTCTTCTCTTCTTCTTTCCTCTTCTTTCACATAACCGTCCGTCTTTCCGTTCGATTTGGGTTGAACATGTGTGGTATATTGTCAGCTTGAATTGTACGGGTTGGCGGGTCGTTACACAAATCTTATTTTTATACCAATCCTTGATTGTTCTAGAATTAAATTAATAAAACAAAATATGGTACTAAATAAAATATTGATTTAATTTAAAAGAATATTTAACTAAGGTCTAAATGTATTTAGATTCATATCTAAATATATTTAGACTCATATGTCCATAAAAGATCCAAAATGACTAAAAAAATTCAAATTCACCAATTTCTTCCACTGCAAGCTAGCCCAATTCCAACAATGTTATTTGATCCGAATAGCCTATGCGGTCTACATTAGTCATTTTAGCACTAACTAATTAAGCTTGCGCACTTAGTTCAGTGTCTAGAAAGGGTGATGCCTAGGATTGGAATTGGGTAATCAAGTACCATATCCTACCTAGTTACATGCCTAGACTAAAGGGTGAAGTGGGCCCAAGGGTTACCCCTAATAAATGCGCAATTTGAATTGGGCTTTGGGCTAATTTTCAAAATGTTTGAAATTGTTTAAATATTAATTTCAGAATTTAAAATTTATTAATATGATTAATAAAACAAATCTATTAAGTGTTTTAATTAATGTCTATATGCATGTATTATATATGTTGATATATGTTAAGTTATTTTAAAGTGTTTAAGATAACATATGTATACATTTATGCATATAAGATAAACTTTTAAATATAATTTAATTAACATTGTCTAATTAAATAAATTAATTAAAGGTTACTTAATTAAATAAAAATAGCATAGATAAGATATATGTGTTATATTATAAAGGTTATAGTATACGCTTTAAAGGTTGTAGTAGATATGTCCAATATAAATGTTGTATTAGAATACTAATATAAAATTAATTAAAGAGTTAATTAATTTAAATTAATTAAATAAGATTTAATTAAATAAAGTATTATACATAAGACTATCGTATAAGTAAAATGAAATATAAAAGTTATATACCAATAAAACTTATATGATATTAATGTATAAACTAAAGGTGGAACAACATTAAGAAACTTAAATAGACTTAAGGATTAAATACATACGTAAATGTACGTATATCATGATTTCTGATGTGTCTGACACTTGAATCATGAGAGTGTTTTATAAGAAATACTTTAAGATTATGAATCTTCAATATAATGCTGTACTCTATTATATATATATATATATATATATATATATATATTAATAAATTACTTGCATACTCCTTAGTTGTTGAGCAAATTCAAGCTAGGGATGTATTGTGTAGTATTATTTATATACTAAATTGATGAGGTGAGATAACTACATGTATTTGTTGAGCAAACTCAAGATACATATAATATACTTAGGCCATCGCGATATGCTAGTTACAAGCGAATAATCTCTTATGATTTGTTGAGCAAACTCAAGGTCGAAATGAGATTAGGACAAGGAAATATGGATTAGGAGTTGTATGTGATGCAACCGATATGAATATAGTCATCGTTTGTGGAGCTATGATTTGTTGAGCAAACTCAAGGTTAGAATACCAAGAAAAACAAGTCCTTACACCCATTAGTGAAGGAAAAAGATTTCTATGTTTCATCTTATGTTTTGGAGAAACATAAAAGACTAATGGGTGCCTTATTAGAAAAATTAAATGGTAACATTTAACCTTTCCAATATTGTAAGAACATATACTGAATAATGTTATAATTATCTACAATGATAAATTTGTGAAAAAAATAAGATTGGTAAAATGTTTATGGATTAAGATATATAAATGAATTGAAGATTTAAAAATAGAAATATAACATATACATACCAATAAAAGATTATTGCATGTTAACGTTTCAACACCTATGCAAGTGTCTGATTTTACAACTACCACTACAAGAAATTTGATTTTTAGTGGCGCTCAAAAAACGCTACAAAAAGTTTTGGTGGCGTTTTGATAAACGCTGCTAGAAAACATGCATTTATTTCAACGCCACTATAAATCTTTTTATTGCAGCGTTTCTTAAACGCCACCATAAATATTTTTGTAGCGTTTTAAAAATGCCGCCAAAAGGTTTTTCGAAGCTGCCAAAAGATTTTCCAACTTTACCGCTACTTTACGGTTGTGTTTACTCAACGCCTATATGTATTTCTGTAGGTTTTTAAAACGCTACTAAAAGTTGTTGATCGTTTTGCAC
This sequence comes from Allium cepa, assembly GCA_030765085.1. Lineage (NCBI taxonomy): Eukaryota > Viridiplantae > Streptophyta > Magnoliopsida > Asparagales > Amaryllidaceae > Allium > Allium cepa. Next base: position 441,571,389 of record CM060943.1, read on the forward strand.
CATTTTTTCATGCTATTATTTCCTGTTGATGGTCTATTTTGTTCCTACTATATAATCAACAATCAGTCACATAATCATCATATTCAAATAATTAAAAAAACATATTAATCATATAATCAAATAAGATATCCATAACAATTCTAGTACAATAGGTTTTTGATAAAATGACCAAACTCACATACAATAACCACTCGTATACAAATTTACACACCTAGTACTAACAAAATGTTATACCAAACTGGTGCTAACAAAACACGTGATAACCCATAATTCTTTGTTGCATGCATAAATGAAAGCTAGCACCATAAAAGTCCAACATTGCTAACTTAGGAAATCCAATGCCTGCACAAGTTAAAGCAGAACATATAGTCAAACAATTATGTTAATTCGTAGGACTTCAAATCTAATATCAACCATTAGTTCAAACCTAATCAACTTTTGTATATACAAGTGTCTAGTAACAAATTGGTTAGCCAAAAGATAGTGATAATGAAATACACACACACACACACACACACACACACACAAATAGAAGATGTTGATTTAAAAAGTTGGAAGATGCTCACGTGAAGTTTACTTGCACAGAACTGTATATACAAATGTTTGTCATAAATGCACACAAGAACAAAGAACAAACATGCACAGTGCAAATAAATGCAAAACAAATGAAACGCAAAATGTTTTCTTTTTTTTGAGACTAAAACAATATGTGTTATTGGATAATAAAATTGTTCTTTTGAAAATGATAATCAACTCTGCTGTGCAAATAACCATATGTGTTATTGGATCCCAATCATTAACTTTTAAAGTGTTCTAGCAAATAAAATAGTGAATAGTGTTACCTTAAACTCCAGACTTGTTTTCGCCTTCACAAACCTTCTCCATTCGTTCATGCTTTTGATGGTGGTAGGTTTCAATTTTAGTCTTTCCTCTTCGTTCTCCTCTTTATTTAATTTTCGAACCAATTTACTTTTTGACGATCTCCAAATTACTCCCATTTGTTGAAATACAGCTTAATAAGTAAACCACAAACCACAAGTTAATAACTAAAAATGTAAGACCTTCATTTTGGTGTAGCTGATATGATTTGCATTCATAAGTAAAAATGTAAGACTTAAGTGATCACAGGTTGTAGGTCCATGTAAAGCGTTCGCAAATTTTGGATTCGTGTAAAAAACTTACGCTATAGGTGAGGACATTGTGAAGCAATTGAGCTTTTTACTGCCATAATGAACTGGCATTTGTCTTCCTTTTCCGTTGTCATCTTTGTTGCCGAAGCATTGATTTGCACAGTCCTGGACAGTAAATCCATGCCATAGAAGTACTCCAGGTTAATTTAATGACATAGGTTAAATAACAAAATAAACCTATTCAATATGACAGTTAGAATCTCATCCCAACACTAATAGGCTCGATCTTCAATGCTAGACTATAATAGGCTGCAACACAACCCCTGAAATATCACCATAAAAAGATAATAATCTAAATCAAAATCTTTCAAAGAAAGAACAAGGACAATAATTATAACTAAGTATATATTGTTTTGAACGCCCCTAATGTTAAAACAAGCTTTTTTCAAATAGTTGCGCATTGATCTTTGCAGATTGCATGAAATAACTTGAAGCTGGAAGCAAATATCTAATCAGACAACATATACTTCCTAATACATGTAGTTACTCAGACCATAGCAAAATAGAATGTAATGAATAAAAATAAAATCAAGCTATTGAATTATAGCACAGAATACAACAAATAGCAGACAAGCCCCTGACGTTCATAACAAAGACCAACCTCTAAATTTTAAGGCAGCCTGATTAGTTGCAGGAAAAAAATGAACCACGCGAAACTGGGCCATACATTCTAAAATCGCAAGAACTAGAAAAGTGAACACATAAGAAGTGGTATACAAGTAAACAAGGTGCATGTAAGTATAGGTATTAAGAAATAACCAGAGATAAAAACGGAAGTAGGGGTTTTTTACTTACAAAACCATTTTCAACAGCCATGAAATCAAAGTCTTCACCTACATCATCTAGTATTTTCTTCCCAAACTACATTAATAAAAAGATAAGTTGAATATTGTTGTCTTGGTTTGATAATTCCACCAACTATATCAACTTATTAATCTAAAATGTATATTCATTGGTCATATAATACATTAGACGCATTTGTCAATACATGGAGCGATATTAAAAATACACACTACCTCAAGACGGAAGTATTTTGTTTGCTACTCCTTGTTCTGATCCAAAATTTCAAGCTGTACCAATAGATTCCACTTCTATATTCTTCTTTTGTTTAGCAACATGCCTTACCGCACCCTGAATTTTACAGATATGCATGCTTATTACTACGAATCCAAAATGGGCAAAAATTATCAAACTTGGATTTCAAGACATATACTGATTGGTGCCGAGGCATCTCGACTGAGTTGCGCAAGCTGAACACCAAGGCTTTGATGCATTGACAAGAATTTTCCAACTCTGGCAGGACTCCGGTTTGTTGAAACCACTTCCCAATTCAATGCAGGCTTCAACATAATTTGTTTGGTCACCTTGAAACCCTGTAATTTGTAATTCAGCAAGTTAATTTACAATTAATTATTATAAAGGATAGGTATCAAATACTGATCTCTACAACATTGTAAAATAGTTATACCTATTATAATTTATTTTTGCATGGTTGCAATGATTAGTTAACTTTGATAAGAGATGCATAAAATAAAACAAGAATTAGGAGCATGAGCTCAGTAAATTATGGTCTGTGCTAGTGTGTTTGGGGTTAGTGGTATCTGATGCATTTTGTTCATGAGGTTTGCTAGCATGTTTGAGTTTCAAGACAATTCATTACTTACCATTAATTTGTTTTGCTAAGATACTACTAAACCAATTCAATGACATTGTAAGTTAACCCAAGAACTCTTCAAGTATATTTATCCATATCTAGTTAAATTTTTTTGGACAAAGTATATCGCAGTCTCAATATTCGTTATCCTTCAAATTTAATGTAATATGTTCCTGCGTAGTAAAAACACCACTGAAGCAGGCACTATCGATCCCATGTTTCGAATAAAGTGACCAGAATTAACAACGGTCATTCCAGATTGCGCTAGTGTATTTTGATCAAGTTTGCAAAGAGCAATCTGATTCTGTAAATAATTTTCAGACAAGTCTGCTATTATTAACTAGCTCTAAAAACTGGTCCAAAATGATTTAAAAAATATACACTCCCTCTTCACCTCATCTGCATTCTACACTTTTGCAAACTTAAGCTATATGATTTGAATGGAATCGTATAATATCATTGAGGGTCGTCTTTACAAATATTTGGCTCGTGTTGATAGTCCAAATATACTTAAAATAGTATTTGTGAAGATGATGCTCATAGTGTGGAACAAGCATCTTGAAGTTTGGTTTCATTTTAATAAACTGTATCGACTTTAACATGTATAGACAGTGGAAGTGAGTCAAACGTCATGAATGGCATATACATCAATAACATATGATTGTGATTGGAGGGAATTTGAGTATAAAGAAATAATGCGACTATGTGAAGTACTATGCACACACTACCTATCAGAGCACTTCCACTTATACATGTGCATTGCAATACTGAAAAAAAATACTGCAATAAAATAGTTAGAGAACAAATGGACTTCGGCACATTACTAAAATTCATCAATGATCTGAGCAGCCACATAAACTTGGACGAAATAATAAAGGACGCGGAGACACTGCATATGTGCACGAGAGAATGGAGCAGCATGTATTTTTTTTTCACAAACAGCACCGAAGCAAGACATTAGGATTAGTTGGTGATATAAAATTTTCACAAACCCCGTGTTTCTCGACTTCTTTTCTAGTATCTAAACCAATATATTCATTCCTAAATCCATTTAAAACCCGATTCTAAATAAAGAAAGCTCATTAATCCCTACCGAGTCACCACCGTGATTCATTGATTGCAACTCTAAGGCACTCCACATCTCCCTTTTTCCATTTCTTATTCTTCGTTGCAAAATTGCAATTTCAAATTTTAAGAGATAAACATTAGCATAAATTTAACCATTCTATGATTGATTGTGAAATCCTCACTCCTGATATTTCACTTATTAATTGCTATATAAAATTGGTTGTGCAATTGTTATTGTAACAAACACTCATAACTAAAATCCATTACACCATAGTTATTGGTATTGCTCCAGAAAATCGGTGATCATTACAGCAAGCATTCATCAAATTCACTTCATAGAAAATCAAAACAACATGATATAATTACTAAAATCGATTGGAATACTCTCTATAAATTCCAAAGAGGTAATACTCACCATCATAGCTGTTAAAACCTTCTACTAACATTCAAACTCCACCTTAGCTACCCACAGTCGTGCAGCCTTCTCCTTACATCACCTAAATCTATTGTTGCCCCTACATGCTCAGGCGCCTCCTTCAGATTTGCGTTTCTTTCTTTCGTAATCGCACGCCTCCTTCAGATTTGCGTTTCTTCTTACATAATCGCCGCACCAAAGTCCCTCCACTCTTTTATCCGCGTTTCTTTCTTTTTAGTAATTTATGACCGTGATTTTGATGTGGACTTTGTTAGGGATTTAGGAAAAAAAGTTTAAGTGTTACCGAGGAGAAAGAAAAAAGAGCGGCCAAAATAAAAGTTTACCAAAATTTCAGGAAATGGCGGGCGGGATATTTGGTTGCATTTATTTATTTGTTTTTATTTTTCTAAATGACTAGCAGTTGCATTTTGCATTAAACGCTACTAATTAATGCAACTAATAACAACTTTTCTTGTAGTGTACAAAATACATTCGTAGTTTGGTCACTTACGCATTTATTTGGTCGAGATCATGTATTGCATTCTATGATTTTCAAACTCTAAGAATAATACAAGACTATGGATATTTGATCCATATACAATTGCATATAAATGTTATATGGTGAATGGTCAAAAATTTTAATGTGAAATATTTCGTTGAAATTAGTTTATCCGAGAAACCAAATAAACCTTAGTGCAAGATTGAGCATTCAATCTGATTGATTACAAAAGGATTGTATCGTGTTAAATGTAATACTAGACAAAAAATAGTACAAATCTAAGAACTTGATTATTGAAATGTCAGTTTGATCAGCTTATGTAAAGCAGAACGTATCTTATGTCCTTAAAATCTAAGGATAATTGAATGCGCTTTAGTAAAGAGTTCATTATGATGTCGTAGTAAGGGTTTTGCTTTGAATGGTTTTAACATTTAGAAAGAATAATGAATGTACAAGAGTAGATATGATTTAAGGTACAGTTGGTATGAACAGAGTGAATAATCATGTCTGCTTCATAAAGAAAAAACGAATACGAGAATTGTAATAATAATGATTTATACTGAACATTGGAATAATAAATGTCATTTCTATTCCGAAATGTAATTTCGTATAGAAAATGTTTTCTATGAGATTTTTTTTTTGGTTTAGGACAATGATCAAAAAACTTTCCTCCGCAAACTAGTTACAGTATGATAAGCTATATTAAGTGAATGATGGACCTCCAAATTTAGTAAGCTATTACAGTAATGGCGGAAATAGTGGGAGCATGCCATATAGCACTTACTGGTTGCATCATACTATGAATTTTTTTTGACTATTTGTCGGTATCAACTGAAAATAAACATAGCTATATATCAATATGAATATTATGAATATTCATTATGAAATAAAACTATACTATGGTATTTGTTTTCATAATAATAGTGATGCATTAGAAAATACAGAAGTATGTAGTATTATTTATAGTTATTTTGGAGTTATAGACTTAGTTTAAGAAATAATTTCATTATATGATTTTAAATCACGTGAAGCCGGTTAATTATGTCTCAAACAATTAAGGGATATGCACTAATTCATTGAAAGCATCATAAGAGTTGATGAACTCTTTGGATTGGTACATACAGTTGTATGCAGTCGTAAATCTACTAATACCAAAACGGTTCCACGTACTTCGTTATGTTCACCGATGAGTTATCATCGAAATGGAAATGTGTATTTGATACACATATAGTATGTCTATGGTAAACTCATAGAGTATAAAAAAGAAGTAAATAAAATAACATGCAATAGAAATTATTCGATTTGATCGAATGAGTGAGTATATTGGAAAAGGTTCCGAACATACCTAAAATGAATAAAGATTCAATCACTTCTCCATGTGATACATAATGATGATCAATATGGAACAATCAAACTATGTGGGACAATGTACGATTAATTGTGAGTGAAGTTGAGTTAGTTTCTTTCTATAAGGTAGTGTACTTAAGAGTAATACACAAGGTTAATATTATTTCATTTAGATAATAGTTTATTAAATATTACAAGATAATGGTTTATAAGAAACTCCAACATATCATAGGCCAAGGAGTTGGTAGGTTGTGCGAGTCGAAAAATTATACGTAATAATTGTTCATGAGAGATCTTGTATGAATCTCCCCAAAAGGATTTCAGGAAAGACTGTCATTGGATAATTTATTTATGTTTTGAACATAAGTTTTGTAAACTAAGACCAAATCAATTTTATAGGTGAAGAAATTCATAAAGCGTTTAAGAATACATATTCTATTTGCACTGATAAACAATTATTGTTTCACGAAATGGAATTAGATATGATCCATAGATAGAACTGATTAGATGAGATGAAATGAAATTAACTAACCTAAACGAATACATCATACTAGAGCGTATAATAAGTTTCTCGCATATTGAAGAGAAACTATGAGTTTCTTATCAATATCAAAAATACATAATCCTCGGTTGTTTAATTAAACCATTAAAAGTGTTGACTGTGTGATGCACAAATCCAAAAGAATTCCAAGTTTGCTACCAAAATATGATTTTGCAAGTCGTAACCAAACGGATGTGATCTAATAGCTATGATTGTGCTTTTATGAGCAAGACTAATGCAGTTGAAATCAAATGAGCAATGTTGATACAAATAATATCACAAAATTTCAATTATTGAAATTAGCGTAATGGGTTTGATATTCAACGTGCTCAAGTTAGTTTAGATTTACTCGCATAATTACCACTTTGTACGACTTTATGCTTGGTACGTATGTATTGAACAAAACATTCTAAATAATGATTTAAAGTAACCTGGTTATACATAATAACCAAAAAAGTCTCGAAGTCAATAAGAGAGATATTGAGTTTGTGATTCTTTGGGTATGATACAAGAAATGATATAAAATATCATTTTATAAGCATCAAAATTTAAAAATATTTTGATAGAAATATTAAATAGTTTGATTACCAATCAAAATGTAGAGGAATCGTGTGCTCATAAGAAATAACGTTAAAAGGTACATTGACATTTCTAAACTATAACAATACGTTGTTAATTTTAACGATATACGTGCGTTAAAATCAGCCTTAGTTGTTTTCATACGCAACTTTGGATTTTAAATGATGTATTTTAAAGTGAGCATAAAAGATATTTGGAATGTCCCAGATCGACATGCAAAGACATCTTATTAAATTGTTTAATATATAACATGTGAGATTAGTTCATTATGCATTGGCAACAAGAAGTATCATACATGTTATGTTGCCTTCGATAACGTGATTTGTTTATATATTTAATACATGAAGCAAATATCAAATACAAATTGGTATCACTAAATGGTTGTTTGAAGTGTTCACATGTATTTGTGAAATACTAGAGAATTATTTACAGAAATAAAAACTTCTACGAAGGAGTGTTCGGACTCAAACTTCATAATGATATTTAGTATAGTATGTCAACAATAAATTCAAGTTAAGAATCTTTAAGTTGGTAATGTTCCAAGTGAAAGACCGTGGCTGATTCAATGAAAAAGGGTAAGTACATCATCTTGAATATCGCCGCAACAAAAACAATGTATATAAAAATATACAAGTGCACAAATTTATAACCGGGCCGATTCCAAATGTTGAGAATCTCATAACACTGTTATATGATAAAAATATTGTGATATAGTTCATAAGAGAACTTAGAGCTCATTAGAGGTCGAGGGACATACTCTGAATTGTTCTACCTGATAAAACAGGTGTAGGAGAGAGCTGAGTAATAGAGTAGATAATTTAAACATAATAGCATACCCATTCACAAAGGAACTGATCCAACTAGTTTTGAGAAAACTGATTGGAGAAGTTAGAATAAGATTCCATAATTGACCCCAGGTGCAAGTAGGAGATTAATAGAGTTGGGGATATGCCCTAGGGGCAATTATGTAACTTGTTACATATATCTAACTCATTGACCAATCTTTTTCGAAATAAAGGCTAATTTCTTTCTGTTATATACTTAATATAATGTGGTTATATTAATTAATCAATTTAATTAAAATTATATTTAGTAGCAAATCTATAAATGGTATGTTTTGTGATAGTAGTTACAAAGTATTGTAACCGTGAGTAATTTATCACAATGAAACAAATATACCATTTTAAATATCCCTAGTTAAGATGTATCGAAACTGGATATCAATACATCCGTTGAGACTAGAGTACGTAATGCTCTCCAAATATTGGACAGTGTATTACTCATGACTGCTGGGAGGCACCAAAGGGTTATGTATCGATAGTTATTGGATAACTATGGAATGACTCACTTGATAATTTTCTGTTGGTTAATATAGCTCGGGTCAACCAGAGAATATCGATATGACTAATTTATACAGTTCTCTCGACTTGTGATCTTCAATATGGAAGCTCTGCTTTAATTATAGTTAAATTGTGGCACGACGTCCGTCGAACGACTATACTTGGGTCGAGTGAAAGCGTTGGAAGTAAAACACTGTCCAAGAGAGGATTTGTCTCTTCGGTTATATAAGGTTAGTTTCACGGTCAACTGATGTCAACTCAACGTCAAAGTCTCTGGCCAGAGCAGTTCAATTAATAATAAATGTTATTATTAAACCAAGGACTTTGTGTTTGTATTATAAAGTTGAGTGTGGACATATAAGAATTTTGACTATTACCAAATTTTATAAGTTTTAATATGATGTAGTTTTGACGAAGAGAATCGGTGTAAATACTTGCCATTATCAAGTACCCCTTATAATAATTAAAATTGGATTTTACCAAAAGATATGTAAGCGATAAATTTAGCCAAAATATCACACCACCAACTAAGTGACATGTGAACAATAATATTCGAATTGTTAAATATAAACCGCTGACTGAATTTACACCTTTCAGTCACATAACCGTAATGATGAATACTCTGAATGAACTACATAATTTAATTAATTTATAAATTATTGTTAATTAATTAAATTAATTAATATTTATGAAATATTAATTATTAAAATTCACTTGATTTGTTTGAATTAGTACTTAATAAAGTGTATCTATAAAAGTTATAAACGCGTGTAACAATATTCGATATTAACAAAATATTTAAATTGGATTTAAATGGATAATTGCTAAGTGTATTTTTGGAATTTTTCATTAAGGCCCACATGCATGATGAAAAAATGGATAGGTTTCAAATATGATTTGAAAATCTAAAGGAAGAATTAAAAAAAGGAAATAAATCTCCTTTTATCACTTAAATATCATTTATGAAATGAACTTTATTATTTTCTCTTTATTTTATTCTACCGAATATACGAAGAGTATGAGAGAGGATTTGGTGATTTAATTTTGGAATTAAATAAGGAATGTTTTAAAGGAGGAAATTGAAAAGGTTTTAATATTTTCTTTTAAAACATATTCTCTCTCTCATCCTCATTCACGTTTGGTTTTAGAAAGACAATTTTTCCTTCTTTCTTAAGCTCTCCTCCTCTCCTTTAATGGCCTCTGTGAAAATAAAATTTTCATAAAAAATACAAACAAAACAAATGAATTCTAGGTGGTTCTTGTCTTTTGATCCTTGCAACATCTGGAGGTTGATTTCTAAATCTGAGCGATTTGATTCATCATTCAAGGTACGTTTCATTGGCTACATCTAAAGGAAAATTCAATGTTTCAAGGTGTACTTCAAGGCTTTGGAATTAAGGTATGATCTTTTTATTCTAATAATTTTGATATAATGGTTCAATGAGTAAAATTAAATATCATAATTTATATGTCTATAATATTGTCTCATTTGATTTGAAAATGGCTTATGTAGTCCGAATTGTTTATTATATGAATTGATTGTTTTTTCTATTTAGATAAATTGAAACTGAAATTTGTATATGGTTAGACAGTATTTTAATTTTAGATCTATGTTTTAACATTCAAATCAAATTGTAATTCTTTTGATTTGAAAGTTTATATGTTCCTATTGTTTGCGTTTGTACTGTAGTAGAAACTTACATACGACTAAATGATGTTTTGATGATAAATTGATTGCAATAAATTTCTAGATTTATTACCGCATTTGACATCACAATTATCCTTATTTAGTTATTCAAAGGATAATAACATATTTCTTAGTCCAGTATGTATCACCTTTTATTTTGTAATAACAATGAAAAAATATATTTATCCATATAGGTTGAATCGTCTTAGATTTGAAAGTTTACTTGTTCTTATTGTCTACATCTTATTGTAATTGAAACTCACACATTATTGAAGGATGCACTACAAGAAAATATGTTATTAATAGTGCCAATCGATAACACATTAGTCTAATGCGTTATTGTTTACCCTCTACTATTTATGTTTTCTTGTACTTTAGTTATTCTCTTCTGTACACACGTAACACGTAACGCTTGGCCCCGGATCAAAAATATCCCTCCTAAAATTTTCGTATCCCTCTCAAAACACTTATTTAGTTTGTCTTCCTCCCAAAACTAAAAGAATAGCTCGCCATCTCCGACCATCACTCTCAACAGTTCCGAAGTCGACGCGTTGTCTAGTACCCTAAATCATCTGCTTGGATTTCTCGCGTAGAGCCCTAAAACATCTGTTTCGATTTCTAGTTAAAAATTTACAGGTTATGTTTATCAACTATTTTATTTTGATTTTATTGTTTGATTATGATTTTAGAAAAAGAAATTATCGTTGGGTAATAATGTTATGGTTTGGTTATGTTTCTATGTCCTTGTCTCGTTTTTTTTGTTCATACAATTCCTTGATCATTTAAACTTTGTTGAATGGGCTATGTATGAGGATTTATAAGCTAACCCATTAAGATTTTCTTGGATGCAAATGTATTATTCACCCTATGTGAAGTTATTAACCTAGAATTCTTTTGTTTTCGTACATGGGTATTGTCGAGAACTGGGGTTGGGAAAGTTTTAGGACACATGCTGCTATGTAACATACGTATGTATCACTAGTCAAGCCTTATATGTAAAGGAGTGAATTAGTTATTTCTAATGATTTTTCTCTCCAAACTTTAGGACTCACCTTATTGTATATATAGGTACTGTAATGCACCACTTAACAGCCAGTTATATGCTTATAAGACTATTCTGGTCATTACAACATATGAACTCACATTTCATTAACAGGCAGCTGGGAGTTAAATAAGATACACATTAGTCATCACATTTAATTTTAAAAAATAGGTATATTTACATCACAACTTAGCTTACATTCAGAAGATAAAATTTTGCTAGTCATTATGGTACTTTTTAGTTTCTTCTAATTATCTACTCTTGTCTTTGTATTTGTCTTGTAAAAACTATAGCTTGAAAGAAGTGTGCACTGTTGATAGAATGTGATCCCCCTATTTTTTGACGTATGGATATATTTGTAAAGACTTTAAAGTGAATGTACTTTTAGTTTATATCAGCATTATTCTGTTGATATTTTATTGAAATTGAGTTTTACTCACTAGAAATAAAGTCTTACTCAATTAGAATCTTTATGAACCACTCAATGTGCAAAAATTAACTAAAAATTAATCAAGTGATGGGCTAAGGTAACTGATGAAGTTCATGTCACAAATATGAATGAACTTGTTGAAAATAGTTCACATCATGATATTAGTATAATTAAACTTGTATAAATACTAAGAAACCATTTTCATATACCAATGTGTTTGTGATAATAAATAGTTCTCTAGTACGAAATCAGAGTTAGACTCAATCCATGTATGCTTAATTACCACATGTACTTTATGCCACTCGATATAAATTTACATATGTTTGGCTCACAATGGGTACAAAATGTTGTATCCATTGTTCTAGTGATTAAATTATAGTATACTGTTATATATCTTATACGTCTCAAACTAAAAGGAGTTTTATGCATACTAATATCGGTTGCGGTATAAAATGATGCTTCTTGAACATAACCTTGAAATTGAAAAGCTTACAATCAGGTGGCAATCACATTTCTCTAACTTAAATTAGGATTGACTTGTCCTTGCTGTTCGAGATTTTGAATGATTATCTACAAATTCAGCTTATCTTACATTGTAATTATGCTTTCCTTTATTCGGGTACACACCAGTGAAAACGCAGATGAGAGTCTATCTCGAGTACCTGCAGCATTCAATAGTTTTACAATATCTCAAAAGGAGAAAATTTTGATTTATCTCATACAAGATAAATGGTCGTGCCTTACATCAGAAGGTAAAATTGGTCTTGGCATTAGATCTTTTCTTGACCTCAGGAGCTGGTTTCATGCAAATGAAATCCCTACATGTAATGTATGCAATTAAACTAGTGTTAAGGTCCATCTTTCTTTCTTACTCTTTGTTTCTTTAAGATGCAAAAAGTAACCAGTTCTGGGTTTTAATTATGTATGCGTATATATGATTAATACTAAAATTGTATGCATGTACATAACAGTTGCTATACTGTTGAAGGATGCCAAAAACTTATTTAAAATTTGGTAATACTCTTTAAGGGCCCAAACAATATAGTTCCACTGTTTATATACTAAGTTTACAACAATCTACATTTTTGAGAATTATGAATTTTGTAAAACTCGAACAAGATGAAATATCTTATTCACGTATTTTGTTCATATATAGGTCAGTTTTCACCTTTGAGAGAAGTGTGTTACATCCAACTTCTCTCTCAAAAAGCCCCCTAAATTATGTGCTATACCCCTCTCGCTTAAATATTAAATATTTAAAATATCAACATTTAAAATATCAACATTCAAAATATCATCATAAAAAACCGAATCATACAATATATTTTATTATGAAAACAAAATCACCCTTAATCTACACGGTGTATTCACATTAATCAGAAGGAAAAAAATAATATAAACCACTCATAATGTTATATGGAATTCTCACTTAGACTTATAAGTACAAGGTCAAACGAGCATGAGTTTAGAAAAAAAATTGAACCCATGTTTGAGAATTGGAATTGTAACACCCATTGAATTGTATTATTTGTCAACTTTGGATTATAGATGGGTAACTCTATGTATTATGCGATTGTAGCAGGTTGCATGCTTCTTAAACTACCATAGGCATCTTTAGGAAAGAACTGCCTAAGCAGTGGGCTGCTGCTACAGGACAGCAACATACTTAAAAAAGTGTTCCTACTGCAAGTAGGTTGTTGAATATACAACATCGATAAAAAAATCTCAAAAAATATACGCATTACACGTGATTTATAGGAGTTTCTAATATATTAGCGTATATCCTAGCATGTATGAATTTGGAAATAAATGGTCATGTTCTACTTCTCTTGCCTAAAATGATAAACATACGAGTTTGACCAAGGTGTTAACACTAAGTTAGAAAGCATGAATTGCATTTTGTATGCAATGGAACCTTATCTTCTTGTTTATTATTGCATCTGCACGTGTAATTCAGGTATTGAATATGGAGTAAAACTAAAATTATGTAATATGCAGGAGGTTGAGACAAAGAAAATATTGCAGCTATTTGGATCATCAGTGAGTTTGAAAGTAGAAAAAGTTAACTAAGAGCTCACTTTGGCACTTCCTTCAAACTGTTGAAACTAAATAAGTACATGATTTTCTTCTAGGGTAAAATGTGAATTGATTTGCATTTCAGATTCTCTAATAGTTAAAATTGTTAGGCTCGATTATTTCAATTCTTTGTAGACTCGTAACCCAATGCTTGTAAGGTAACCTGATCACACGTGGGCAATAGACAAGTTAATTACATGGGTTTGGATTCAAACCCGATTTGAGCCTAATCAAAATTTGATCTATTAATCCATATGTACGAGTCTAGTTTTGACCATCCAAACCCAATCCTGGACCTAACTCATTTATTATTACGAGCATTATGGCACACGTACTTTACATGTGAATTATTTTCTACAAATTGTATATGTTTATCACATTCAAGGGAAAATGATTTATAGAAGTATTTAACCGTATTTTTGCATTGAATCATTTGTTGTTAGTTTAAATTTTATTCTTAAGTTGCAACACCTATTTTTTTTTAAGTTTGAATTTTTATTTATATTATAATTAATAATTTTTTTTAGATTTTTTTTTTTAAGTGATACTAAGATTTGATAGTATTTGTAAATGAGCGTTTTGAATTCATAAAAGAACTTTATTTGTTAGATCCTATTTTTCAGTGATATTAAAATTTGATACGATTTGTAGACAGACGCTTTGAATTTGTAAAAGAAATTAAATTGTTAGATCTTATTTTCAAGTGATATTAAGATTTGGTATTATGGGCGTTTTTGGTAGTTCATGCTAACACCAAAAAAGTGTGACGCCAAAATAATTACAACTATTATTAAAAAATGGTTCTAGGGTTTGATATGGCGAAAATATGTAAACAAAACATATACAAATAAGGTTATGGATGACAAATAATTGGGTTAAGCTCATCTTTCCGTTTAACTCATGGTGTTAAAAATCTGTAAGTTACTGGGAAGCACTAAATTACTACACTGAAAGCAAACATCAATTAATCTTCATATGTTTCTATACTCTTAATCTTGGTGGAGTTTTCATCATAGTTTGTCAAATTGAGAACAAGTCACCCATGCGATATTTAGACAAAGCTGTCCCTTTTTATTTCTATTCAGCTGCCATACAAATTAAAAGAAAGGAACACTAGAAGCATGAAAAATAGGAAAAAATAAGAGAAGAAGATGAAAAAAATGAAAATGAAGACTAATTTGAATCGATTGTACATGTGACTAAATTATCGTAAATTTTGAGGTAGAACAAAATTCATTTTGGAAAACTAACTTTAAAATATAGGATTTGGCTATTTTAACGCGAACTAAAAGCCTAATTTGATGCAAAAGTCATGAATATTTCGCTGAAATAGGAATAAATGAATTTCTTTCCTTCACTATTAACCATAAATTCACAATAGATCTGGTAGTTTTATACTATAAAATAAAACGAAGAAGACAAGATAGACAACATGTCGGTATAATTTTGTGTATTCATGTTTAATTTTGTTTATTCATGTAACAACCCAATTTTAAGGATAATTAGTAAAAGATAATAATAATTATTCAATTGATAAAAATAAAAAGTAGATCTTATAAATTAAATTTGAATAATTTAGATTAATTTTTTAAAATTAGCATTTATAACAAAGAATTATAAATAAAAATTTAAATAGCTTGGAACTCAATATTTTAGAAATTATGTATTATTTAATTAATGGGCTTAGAATATAAATGTGTGATACTTATAGTTTGAACAGACTAAAATATGAGTAAATAATTTTATCAATCTTATAATAATAAGCAATTACATAAGAATTTCCGTATAGTGATTTTGATATATTGATATGAGCTTGAATATATATAGTTTGATGAAACTAAAGAAATAGGAAAGGAATATATATATATATATATATATATATATATATATATATTTACTTGCTTATGTTTACTAAAGTCCAGACCAAACAACCCAAGCCAAGTATCTTAAACCCTAAAAATCATGTTTACCGGTCTTCACTCTTCAAAGACTTCGCTCTCCTGATTTCTCCTTCTCGTTTATAAATACAATATCAACTACTTCATTTAGCAAGGAGAAAATCGACTTGATTCCTAAACCTTCCCTCTCTAATAAATTAAACTAAAATATAAATCTATAAATTCCCAAATTCCATTTTTTTGCTTCTTGATGCTGATGTATACGTACGCCTGTAGGTGATTGAGATTTCTCTGCGGCATTGTTTCTCTGGTTTCCCGCGTGCATGCGTTCAATCTTAGTGAGGCGCTTAACTTCTGAACCATTTGCTTTTGATTCATTTAGTTCTTCCAGTTTACTTTAGTTTTATTCGGTTCAGTTCATAAATAAATTCAAACGAATCAACTACTACTAATACACGAATTGTTGCACATTATTTTTTTTAGATTTACGAGCGTTTACGTGTTCTTAAGTCAAATTGAGTGTTATCAGATAAAAAAATTGCAAATAACTCTCAAAATAGGAAGTGCAACAGTTGGACTACATTATGTTAAACGGATGGAAAATATTTTCACCATACATTAGTTTAAAATTGGAACTGAATAACTAAAAACTATAAAAGAAGAAAGTACTTATTTAATAATATAATACAAATTACTGGCCCGTTCAAGGAACACTATGATTTTATTTCCATATTTTATATCATTAAGCGTAAGCAAAGGTTTGGTCATAAATCAAGAGTATTTGGTAAGTAAATAGGTCTACAAATATGTATGGTGGCAAAGGTAAATGGATCTGCTTTTATATGTTTATCTAGGAATTATGAAAGGTAATATAGATAATCATATTTCTTTCTAATATCCAATTATATATTTTACATAAGATATTTCTATGTAATATATATATATATATATATATATATATATATAAAGAGAGAGAGAGAAGGATATCATTGGTGAGTAAAATCATATCACTATCTATAATCCAATTATTAAGCTTATATAGACTTCCAATTCAATGCATATTTTTGGTAGTTTGTAGGATGCTCTAAAGTTATATTGGGTATGCAAGCCCTAATATCAAGGGTTTATTTTCGTTGTGTGGCAGAGCTGTGCATTGATGCACTTGCGTGTGTGTGTTGAGTGGTATCTCCAAATGACATATCAATTAGTGGGCCATAAAGGAGAGATAACATATTAGTTTAAGTTGGTCTTGTAAAATAATATAAGTATATATAGATGTGTATACATATGTGTGTGTATATATATGTATACACATATGTGTGTATATATACATATGTGTGTGTATATGTGTGTGTGCATACATGTGTGTGGCGATATGCATTCAGGCATGTGATTGTCGTTATACACGTGTGGAGGTTAGTTTGGGGAGGTGTGTTTAGTTAGCTAGGTTGTGTAGTGTAGCTGCTTCTGTGTGCGTTTCAGTAGGTAGATGTGTGCATTGGTGTGTGTTGTTCCTGTGTGGTGCATGTGGCATTGTGAGTATGTGAATGCGTGAGTGCTTGAGCATCTGCTCCTCTTGCGTGATTAGGTGCATGTCCTAGTGTGTGTTCTGGGTTGGACATATATGTGTGTTTATGTGTATTTGCTAACTATTTACAAAACAGGACCATTTTTCACTACGTTGGCACCACGTGTACTGGCGGCATCTCAAATGCCGCCAGTACATGTGTATTTGACAAAAATAGACTGACGGCATTTGAGATGCCGCCCGTATGCGGCATCTAAAATGCCGCCTATTTTTTCCTCTCTGCCATTTTCCAGCCCATTCAATCCTTTACCTTCCCACTCTCTCTTCTCTCAACCCCTCTTCACAAAAAACCAAAACCCACCCCTCAATTCAGCAAAAATCAAATTTTAAAATAAAAAACTACTTAAAATCTTGCTAGAATTTGAACAAGGAATTATCTATAGTAGGTATGTTCTTTTGGAAACCTTAGTTTAATATTTTTTCTCATTTGTTGTTTGGTAACAAATGATAATAGGTAACTACTTAACTGAATAAATTATAGAATGGCTCTCAACTGTGTACAAGGATCTGTTATTTCGATGACGAATTAGTTGTTGATGAACTTAATTGTGGAAAATATGTCGGTAGCTCGTGTAAGCCAGCTAAAGTGTTGAAAGGTTGTAATTTGGTGCAGCTGAAAGAATCGATTTATAAAGCCACCAAGATAAAATCTGAAGAATTTGACATAGAGTTAGTGTGTAACTGACCGACGACTCAGGATTAAAAGCCATTAAAATAGCCGAAGATGACGATGTGGAGCTAATGTTTACAGCGACATCGAAATCAATTGAGCTGTTTGTTGGAAAAATTAGGCGCTTGCAAGTTGAAGAACCCGTATGAGAACAAGAAGTTAACAGTGTTATTAAGAAGCACCGAAGAACGGTTGAGGCAGTAAGTATCAATCGCTGAATCGCATCCCCGAGTTTCATTTATCCGACTATAACAGTGATGTACGGTCAACAACAAGGTCTATATGGATATCCTCCATGTATGACCTATCCACACACCGTTCAATATACGTACCTCTATCCAAGTCAAGGCAGCTTTACGCATTTGCTCGGAAGGCGAAACATATTTTTACAAAATTTAGGGCGTATTAATTTAATATTTTTGTGCTACTTAACTGTTTTTTTTCCCGCTGTATATGCAGTTATATTCCTCGTCGACCAACACTGCCTAGTCCTGCTAGACCATTACAATGCCATATGTCTCAATTTATGTATCCAACTCCATCCGAGTTATATGATCTTAATTAGAGGTATGTACCATAAAGAATCAAAATTCGATAGGTAGTATTTACAGTACTGGTTTTAAAGTAATGCATATGTTTGAATAGCAGATTCCCAGTGCACGATATTGCTACGCAATCTAGTGCTGATTTGGAGAATGTAAACGTAAACGCAAACAACGAAGATGTTGATACTGAGATCGACGGGGATGAAGGTGAAGATGTCAATGACAAACCCCCTGTTAATAGTATGGATTTCGTGAACATGGTCGAGAATGATATGTCATGGATAGGTAGTATGCAAGTGAACAATGATCCTTTGAACTACGATTTTCCGGTTAAAGGTAATATTTTCGAAGACAGTGATTAGGTGGAAATGGAAGTTCCTTTAGATGATGATTTGTGCAATGCACAAATTATGGTAAGGTCAATCATTGCAAATATTGCGTTCAATAACGAGTTGTTTTCAACCATAAGCATTCATAATGGATTTAACGTTGGTTTGATTTTTGAGACAAAAGCCAAGTTGTTACAACAGTTGAGCGAATGGTCGACTTTGCATGCTGTTTCTTTTAAAACATTAAAATCAAATAAAACCAAATACATCGCTATTTGTAATATAGATGCAAACTGTCCATGGAGAATTCATGCAACTGTCTCAAAAAAATCAGAGCATAACTGGTGGATTGTAAGGAAATATCCCAGCGAACACAATTGTGTTAACCCAACAGTGAACTCCTCTCACAAATAGGCGACGTCCAACTTTGTAGCGGCAAAAATATTACCTTTTGTGAAAGCCGATTAGAACATTACAGCCAGGACGATACAAGTTTTGATGGAAGAACAGTTTTTCGTGAAAATTAGTTATATGAAGGTTGGAGAGCTTTGAGTAAGACGGTGGAAAGAATTTATGGAAATTGGGCGGAGTCTTATAGCAGTCTAAGGAAATATTTTGCTGGAATAGTTAGATCGAATCCGGGAAGTGTTGGACACGTTACGACCGATGATTATGGAGTCTTCGATCAAGGTTTTTGGGCCTTTGGACCTTGTATTGAAGGATTTGTATGGGAATTACAAAAGGACACTACTTGTGGCCGCTGCTATTAATGCAGATGATCACCTATACCCTTTAGCGTACACAATTGTAGAGTCCGAATCCGGGGATAGTTGGGGGTGGTTTTTTGCCTGCATGCGGCGGTTCATTCACAATGTTAACAATCGACGTGTTAGCAATCGACGAATTACCTTTATTTCGGATCGAATGAAAGGAATACCATCAGCCTTGGAATCGATATGATGTTTGCCATATAAACATAGATTTTATGCTAGACATCTTAAAGCTAATTTTCAAGCTGCAGGTTTAGAGAAAAACAATTAACCGAACTTTTTTATGTTGCAGCTAATGCTGCGGAAGAAGCCAAGTACATCAGAATACATAAAGAAATAAAAACTATAAGCATCAGGGCTCACAATTGGATAGAAATGAGTTTGGGGCGCACGAGGAGAATTGGGCATTGTGTAAAGATGATGGCGGTCGATTTCATGTCATGACCACTAATAGCGCGGAAAGTTTCAACGGTATTCTTAAAGGAGTTAGGTCTTAACCTATCAAAGCTTTAGTTGCATGCACCTTTTTCAGGTCGGTTGATTATTTTTGTCAATGAAGAGAAGCGGCAGCAAAACCGACTTCCCGTCTAACTCCGAAGTGGGAAGCCAAGATTGCCGAAAGAGCTAACGAAGCTAGGCATACAAGAATAATTTGATTTAGTCAATTTGAGTGGCAAGTTTCGCAATATTTTGGTGATGAGTTCAAAGTACTAATCAACGGTAATAGTTGATCTTGTACATGCAACACCCACTTTTAGAGCACCTACCGTGTATGCATGTTATGGCGGCTTGCTCAACATTTTCCAATGGAGAAAATAGAGCCCGTCATGACTTCGCCTCAACATGGTATTCCACAGCGAAATACCTTATAGCTCACACCCTCCAAGTTTCACTCGGTACGAGATAAACTCTATTGGAGTTCTAGTGACAGCCAGTTGGTCCTACCTCCAGCAGCTAAAAAACAACCAGGATGTCCACGTTCAACTAGAATTAAAGGTACAATGGACGAGATGCAGACCCTTAAAGGAAATAGGTGCAGCAAATGTGGTGTTGTTGGTCGTAAAAAAAATCGTTACAATAAAACAACTTAATGTTTTTGTTTTATATTGTTTGTAATCCTAATTCTAATGCATTTTAGTTTGTCCGAGAACAATTGTTTATGTAATCTGATGTTGTATGCAATGTTTATTTGACACTTATTCATTTTGTCGTTAACATTATAACGCATAGTGTATTCAAAGTTTAATATGGGCTTAATCACAAATTCAAATACATTGGTGAGTACATAATAGAGCAACATTTCAAATGTCGCTTATGTGCGGCATTTGAAATGCCATGTGTGGCGGCATTTGAAATATGCTGTGGCCGCCATTTGAGATGCCGCACCTTGGCGGCATTTGAAAAGTCGCTCTGTTGCTTATATTTTTGTCAAGTTTTTGCAACTACCCCACCCACACCCTAACTTTAGCAAATTTATTTCATAAAAACCTCTAGGTTTCATATTGTTATACTATTCTCATTCAATTTCAACAATTTGCAACTACACCTCCACATATTTCAATTCAGCATTGTCACGTCAAAGGTAAGTATTATACTTTTCTCATTCAATTTCAACAATTGCTTTCTCGATGTATTATTTGATTGTATTCATAGGTGTATAATGAACAGTTGGAAAACTGATGACGTAACAATGATGAAGATGTACGACGAATTCAAACAAAATAAAGGAAAAGGGATTTCAAGTGGCACCGACCTTGAAGTTTATTTTGTACCAGAGACACAATTCGAAGAAAAACCCCTAGTTGTGGATAGTGGAACATCACGTGGAGAAGCCACGACTGATAGACTAGTCCAACAATCGCTCCATGCACGTCTTTTTGGTTCCTTGTTCGGAAAAATCATGCAAGCTCAAGCTCCCATGCTGCATGTGTAGTTTGTGACTCTGGAGAGGAATGCGAGGTAGTCGTTTGTAGAAATGATAGGAACGCTAGACGTCGTTTCTACCGCTGTGCTGGATACTACGATCACAAGATTCGACCGCATCAGGTTGAATGCTGCAATTTTTTTAAGGGGCTTGATCCACCACTATGTCCTAGAGGAGTGGAATATGCTTTAGAGATGCAAGCAGAGGTTGGTCGTTTGGAAAAGTTGAACCTTGAAAGCCGAAATGAATTGTTGGTTCATGGGTACAAGTATTCGACGTTGTGGCCACGTAGATCGTTAAAGGATAATTGAAATGTAATGTAATGATATTAGAAACTTGTTCCGTGATGAAGAAATATCTGAAACAATTGTGCAAACTTATTGAAGCATTATTCGAAATAATATTTATATGTTCCAAGCATGTTATGCCTGGTTGAACTCTGTTATTTTGAAAAGTCAGTCTACATGCTTGCCAAACCTACAGCTGATGCACACCACACTACAACATCTGAAATGACGCTTAAGAAAATCATACTACGGCAACCAAAATGCCTCAGCTATCGACATCCCCTACGACATTTCAAATGCCGCTCCACACAGCATTTTAAATGACGCTCGGCATTTCAAATGCCGCCCCATGCGACATTTAAAATGCCGCTCTGTTACTTACCAAGAGAAACTACAAATTGGAAACAACGTAAATATTTCGACACCAATGTAAACAACTTTCAGAACATTAACTACTTCAAATTTCTGCGCTCATGACTACATTTAGCATCAACAAATACAAGTCTACAATCAATAACATTCACACCAACATCGAAATTCTAGAGTCACTTATGCAATCACACTGACAAACAATAGTATGCATTAGTTAACAACCAAACATCCTAAACGAACAAATAGAAACCATGATCAATAAAGACTATAGTCAACATCCCACACAAACGATCAATCGACACTACAGTCAACCTATACTACAATCAACAAATAGAAACCACGGTCTACTATGATTAGTCTAAAATTTCATCTCAAAATTTTTAATTCCCGAGGAATTTTCTTCTTTGGTCTTTTCGGCTTGAGCATGAATTCCTCCTCTTCCGGTGACAGCTCTTCACTGCCCTCCTCTTGCGTCCCTTCCGTAGGGGGTTGCTATGGCCTGACGGGTTGTGTATGCTGGGAAGATATCGCTCCGAAACTCTTGCCCTCATTTTTCTTTCTTTTTCCATACTTTCTCTTCGGGAAGGGGGCCGGTGGGACTGCAGCTATGTCCTCATACGATGCGGAAGAGGCAATATCCTCGATAAGTGGTGGCATGGCAGGAGGAGGAGGCGGTGGAGGTGGGATGGGCCTTGACCTCTTGTTATTCGACAAACAGGATAATAGAATTTGTTTGACAGAGAAGCATTTCACCTTGCTCTTTTTAGGAACCTCCTCCACAAGCTCGTCGACAATGTCCAAACATGATACATACCATCCGCCTGCATATAGCAGAAACCATTATGAGTTTCATAAGTACTATACAAGTTGTCAATATTAATACGTACAACATTCTGTTCTAGCGAAGCTCGTGGAGTGTAAGGTGCCACCTCTTGCTCGGGTTCTTCCGCTCGTCTTCATAGCACATAACGAAAAGTGATATTCCAATACCAACTAAGATACTCCTCATTGGTCAGAGTGACTTCATGCTCATCTTCCCCAGCTATGAAACGGTTGATCCTTAACTCAATCATCATTTCAAACTCATCTTCGCCGTATGGAAGCGTGTAATATGGAGCAGGATATTGTAGGTGATGTTGAAGACCAAACTGTCTCATGACTCTATTTGGCAGATGGTATGCTAAATCTCCGAAACAAAAAATCATAAGTCTTGCCTGCCATAATGGCCTGTCCATTGTACAAAGAGCCGGAAGAGCCTAAAGGTCTGCCTCAGAATACAGATTCCATGTTACTGCATTGTAATCTAAGACATCAAACTCTTTCCGGTAGAAGGCTAAATTGCGTCTGGGGTCATTTTTGTATTCTTTGGGCCAATTCACCTACAATAGCAACATGTTATAGATGTATTCAAATTTACTATGTTGATAAACAACACTAACAACACTGTTTAACCTTGCTCCATATGGCTTTGAATTATCAATTATTTGCGTCTTTATAGAAATACGACCAACCGAAAGGTAGGTCGGTGACCAAAGCTACAAGTGTGAAACTTAATTTTAGTTATGGTTTTACGACAAATTCAAATATGCAACAACGAAACACTATGTATGTACTTGAAATAGAGTCATATAACCTACAGTGGACCGTTGTTCGACCAAAGCAACTCCCGTAAGCTCCGTATAGGTGAAAGCTAGCATGACACTACCCCATGAGTATTACCAACATGAATCGAAGTCTTCTAACAATGGAAGCCATTGAAGGGCCACCTTATCTTCGATTGATTGCAAAAAAGACGTCGCGTGATGATACGCAACATAATAAAGGGCGTGTTGGAAAATCTGCAAAGGAGAGGCACGATGGGGAATATCACCGGCCAACTGCTCCCTAAACCACGTGGCCACTATCGATTCATTTTCCCACCTCATGTTTTCTGGAGGAGCCAATCCGAGCAATGGCTCACACAATTCCATATCATTTCTTGGAAAATCCGGTTTCAAGATTGGATCCCCGTTAATCGATAATCCGAGCAATACAGCTACGTCTTTCAAAGTGATTGTCATCTCACCCACTCTATGATGAAACGTAGACGTCTCCGGTGGCCATCTCTCGATCAAAGCCGTCAAAAGATTCTGGTCGAGCTGTGTATATCCCAACTTATTAACAACACCAAATCCAGCTCTATCTAACAGTTCCAACATGCATTGATGCACTGACATGACGAGCTTTAAAGTGGATGAATGGTCAATGAAGCCGTACGGCTCAACCCCCTGTCGATAAATAAAAACAAATGAATGCAATTATGGTAATTACCAACACTTTTCAGAAGTAATGACAAATTATATGACCTTGTACCTCCATCATATCGATGTTGTTTGTGCGGTGTTGAGGTTGGAGGTAAAGCACACTAGGATCGATCGGTCCGGGCGCCATTTCGTCAAATTCTACCACAATAACATTACATAATCTTAGTCAACTTAATTGGGTATACAACCATAGATATGCGATTATACAACTTCATTGTACACAATAACAAAATAATTAAACATATTCCTTAGGTGACTACTCAACTTCATTATACTATACGACCATATATTTGCAATAATAGAACAATTTTAGCCCTAAACCCTAAATCGAAAAAATGACAATTAGAGGCAAAATCGATAGATTTCATACCTATAGGATGTGCCTGAGACGATGATGAAGCCGCATTTCAAATTCTAGTTATATTTAAGTAGTTTTTAATTTGAAAATTTTATTTTTTGCTGAATTTGGGGGTAGGTTTGGGTTTTTTGTGAAGAGAGGTTGAGAGAAGGGAGAGTGGGAAAGTAAAGGATGGAATGGGCTGGAAAAAGGCATAGAGAAAAAAAAATAGGCGGCATTTTAAATGCCGCATACGGGCGGCATCTCAAATGCCGCCAGTCTATTTTTGTCCAATACACGTGTACTGGCGGCGTTTGAGATGCCGCCAGCACACGTGGCGTCTAATATGGCAAAAACTGGTCTAGTTTTGTAAATAGTTTGCAATGTGGCCTATTCTTGTAATTTGTTTACAACTTTGGCCTAAATACAAAATTTATCCTAAAAAAATTGAAGACATTTTTGTCATAAGATGGTGGGCCGTGTGTGTTACTGCTCTTGGACTACCTGCCTTGTATATTTATTTCTTTTCAAGCGTGTATCTTCTTACTGGGTTGGTTGTACATATTGATTACAAATTTGTGTTGTACAGTTGGTTTTCTTATTTAGTAAAGGCCTTAGAATCCCCTTCATAGATTTAATTAAATTAAAGATAAAGTTTAATTAATAATAGTTATTAATTATTTAATTACAAATAATAATTATTAATTATTTAATTGTATAAATGCAGGCAATGTGAATTCGCGTGGTCAATCTCAGTTGGATCTGAATATTCCAAGCAGCGATGGGTGTAAGTGTATTCTCGTTCTTTTTATGGTCTCACGTAATATATACTAAAAGTTGATCTAAATAGCAGTCTTCTATCATGATGACTATCATAGCTATTTAATGTTACGTGGTTCCATCACTTGTGTTATTTACTATTACATATATTTGTAGGAAAGAAGCCGAGGTTGCTTATTTTCACAGACATTGTTATACAAAATAAGTTTTGGTATGAAATATTAACGACTCATGGACATCGTTGCTTATCTTCTTAGATGATAGAATGTTTTTGCCAAAAAAATGTGATAATTCTATTGCAGTAATGTTTACAGATGCAATGTTTGTTTTGGTTAACTGATTCTGTTTGTATTTGTTGATCTATGCGATGATTATATCATATTTAGTGTGTTATTGGATGCTTATTGCCTGGAAATGTTAGTTGTCTCTGAATAATGATTCATGAACTTTATTTCCAGTTATTGTTAAGACGGTCTTATTTCAACTGTGTATTGTGTTTGTTTTTTTACTAGAGGAAAATAAAAGTTTGATAATTATATCATATTTTTTATTATTATATTCTTCGACTCTTACATTGTTTCGTATTATTTTGTATTTCAGAAAGTTTCTTTTCTTTTTGAAATGCTATTAATATCCTATAATATATAGCAGGATGTGAAAACATAAAAGGAAACCATAGCACCTAAAACTGTTATAGTTATATAATATAAGCGTGATAGAATACCTGTATTGTAGCGGCAATAAGTAGCTATAAAAAGCCTTACTTTTTTGTAACAGGTCGATATGGAGATATTTCATAGCGAAACTGTGGCGTTATGATATACAAAAATAATGCATTTTCTGCTGCTATAAAACGAAATACCATAGCTGCTGTAACCACTATGTAAGATAGCCCTTTTATAGCAGCCGTTTTTGTGCGATAACCACACCTCTGTTATTTATAACATGTCGATATACAGCGTTTATCGAACTGCTAGAGTTCTTATTTATAGCGGTTATGTGATGCTATGGGTTCCACTTTTTGTTGTAGTGATGTTCGATAGTAAATTGATTACAATGAATTCACTATATTTGTTACCCTATTTGACATGACTAATATCTTCCTTTAAGTATTCAAAGGATTGTTAATATATTGCTCAGTTTAGTTTGTTTCAGTTTTGTTTAAAAAAACATTTTTCATATAGATTGAATCTCTTCATTTATTTGTATAATATATATTTTGTTAACTAATTTAAGTTTACATAATTTCGTAAATACATCAGAAAAATTAAATGTAATATGATTTATTCTTAATTAATTAATAATTTTGGGTTAACCTTTATATACAAATTACATCTATATGTATATTATATATAAAACTTAATGTTTATATTTCAAATTGTATAATTTAAATGCTTTTTTAATATCAAATAATTTTAAATGAGGTAGTATTATATGCATATGAATTATTGTTGGCTATTCCTATTTTTATGTCATATTTGATCGCTAATTGAATGCTGCATAAATCAAGTTTTCCAAAAGGGGAAAGATGAATCGATCATCTTTTATTTCTTTCCCTTTTGTCCTTTATGTGATTTCCTTTAAACTTATTATTATTTATTCATATACATCATGTTATCAATTGTTCATACTATCCTTATGTTTAACTATTATGTCTGACAATTAAGGATAAATATATTTGATATATTCAAACCTTATTTTTATACCCATCCTTGATTGTTTTAGAATTAAATTAATAAAATAAAATATGGCATTAAATAAAATACTGATTTTATTTAAAAGAAGATTTAGGCAAGATCTAAACGTATTTATACTTCATAAGCCCATTAAAGATTCAAAATGGCTAGAGTTTTTGAAATTCATCCATTTCTTCTATTATGGGCTGTCCCAATTCCATCAGTCATTCTATTAATTAACTATTGTTAATCATTAGTTTAATTTTATTAGTATGATTTTAAATGAGTTATTTGTGTTATATATTTACTTTACACATAAGAAAAAAAATTAAATAACAAAATATTAATAGTTAGTTGACTACTACAATCTTGCTGCACCTAAACTATCCCTTAAGGTATCGCGTACTACAAACTTCTTATTTTTTGGTATTTATATATATTGGTTCATTCTCTCTTATGGTGAACATAGTATGTTATAATATTCTTCAACATATTTGTTTGGAACAAGATCAGAATAATTATCTGATGGAAGAAAAGGTTTACTTCCTTTACTAGATTTTTATATAAAACTATAAATTGACAATGTAGCACTACTACATACTTTTACTTAAGTTTCAAACTATATGCTACAATATTCTTCATAATACAAATATTTCCTTCTGTACATCGAAAGTTATTTCATCTGCCGTATATAAAATTAGATGATAAAAATTAAGAATTTCCTTATTTGATTCTGACTGGTTTTGGATGTTAGGAAATGAGAAAAGTAATGTCATTCAGATCTAAAAAGGTGTATATACCCATTTTTAAGGAATTAATCATCATTGGCTAAATAATACTGACTTATTGTTAATGATTAATTAATATAAGATTTTCCTTCATTTATAACAAATGAAAAAAACACTACTTTCTTGGACAATACCATCTCGGCCAATCATAATGTATATAACTTGTAATCAAATGATCATACAATTAGAGTATTGGTGATGCATTATTGTTTCATCTAGTGTATGGAACAGCTGAATCTAAAATAAGTTTACAATCATGTGTATACGGTCGTCTAGCCCAAATTTTAAAATAGAAGTAATAATAAATTAAATCAATAGTTTGTAATTTTAAATTAAAAGTAATAATAAATTTAAGTTTTAGTTTGTTTAGGGATAATATTAAAATTAGAGCGTGTTTGACAACAACTTTTTTAAACCTCTTAAAAGTATTTTTGAATAATGACATATAGGTATTTTAAATAACGATTTACAAGTAGAAGTGTCTGGATTTAATTTGACTTCTAAATAAAAATGTGTGGTTAAAACTGCTTATGAAATTATTCTATAAGTCATAAGCAATTATTGTTAAATTTAGACGATTTAAATTTTTTCCAAACATTAAAAAAGAGAAGATATTAATTGATTCCCGCAATCAATCAAATACAGGAAACAAATAGGAAGACAATCAATTAATGTCAGAAGATATACTAAATGATTTGAGGAATTAATAAAATAAGGATATGTGTGGAAATAAATACCATATGCTAAATTTGTATTGAAATCAAATCAAGTAAATCTGAGAAGATTTCATCATTATCTTCAAGGCAGTCTTCAACCTTCTGCCTGTATATATACAGATATTTGTTCATCTTTTCAACATAAGACGACAAAAGAGTTTTCCATAAAATATCTTCAATAAGATTTCTATTTCTGTACCTATTGTAGGGTCAGAAATCTACATTAAGTGATTCACATTCTTCTCATGTTATACTCCCTCTTGATATGAAGAAATAATAAAGGTTGTTGAGTCTAGGGATGTAGGGATGTAGGCATAGCCGAACCTCATTATATCGTTGTGTTCTATCTTTTCTGTCTTTTATCTATAATTTGCGCTCTTTGATTTTCTTTTTATTCTCTTTGTTGGATTGGAATTGTTGAGATTGTCATAAACTAGGTTTTTGGACGTTCTGCTTCCGCTGCCCAAAACTCTGATTTTTCACTACAGTTTGGTATCAAAGCTTGTTGTTCTGTTTGAAGACTATTTCAGTTATGTCTAATTCCACAACGAATAGAACTGGTAGTGTAACGACCCAGAATTTCTGTCAATTAAAATTTGTATATTTAATTGATTTTAAATATTAATAAGTGAAATTTATAAGTCGAATAAATTTTTATTCGAATATTTAGATTTAATTGGATAATTAAATCGATAATTTAATATCTCAAAAATATAGAAATAATCGGAAATTGGGTTTAATATGATTAAAATTGATTTGTAAAATTTTATTAAATCACATTGGAGTTAGAATGATGTTATAGAACTTTTAAAATCGAACTAAAAGTTAATTTGTGAAAATTGAATATTTTAATATTTAATTGACGAGTTAAAATAGCCATTTTTCAAAAAGTCTTGGATTTCGAAAAAACCATTTTCATTGGATCCTTAATGTTATATTATTGTATGGTTTCAAATTTCGTGTCAATCGGATTTACGGTTTGTCCGGGGCAAGCCAAAACGTATAGAAATTCGTTTAATCGGTTTAATTTGAATTTGATCGTTTGTTTCCATAACTCGCACATACGATCGAATTAGCCTTCGAAACATGTTCCATTGTGTTCGGAACGCGAGGTAAACCCTAGAAACACCAGCCGGCATGCTTCGTTTGGACTTCGGAAAATTTCGAGTGAATAGTGTTTTGCCATTTTTCTATAAAATGACCCCATAATTCACATTTTACACTCAAACCCTAGAAAAGGTCAGGCCGCCATTTTCAATTCTATGGCCAGAAACTTCTAATCTTTTCTTCTTAATCTCTTCTAATCCATCAACTAATTCAAGAAATCTCCAACTGCAAACTTGTAGAGCATCGCGTGATCGACAGATCCATACGGCGATGATGGGTTATCGCGCAGTGAGGAGGGAGAAAAAGGGCCGCGTTCATCAGGGAGTTCGGCACGTTTTTCGAGGATCAACGACAGCCGATTTTCATATGGCTCCAGCCGATGGTAGAGCTTGGGTTGGCGAGTTCAACGGCATCACTTGATCGTTGCATAGTTCGTCGTGGTGGCCGCGATTTTTAACCCTAGGTCGTGAGCTATTGGTTTCTTGAGTGTGAATAGCCTGTAGAGAACGTGAGGGGGAGAAGAGAAAGGTCACGGCCCTGATGCAATCTAACAAAATCTAACGGTCCAGATGCCGAGAGGTTTAAAAATTGAAATGAAATTGTAAATTAATTATATTATAAATTCGTGTAAGCTTTAAAATGTTGTAACTTTTTCATACGAGGTCGAAAACGCACGAAACGAATTGCCTTGGATTCGTTTTGTCGAGCACTACGCAATGGAACTGGTTTGGAGTTGATTGGAGCTAGTGAAATTTTTGGGTAAAATTAAACGCTCGTTTAATTTTATTCGAAATAAAATGCTACAACTGTTATCGGAAACTCAAGGTGAGAACTTCTCACTCAATCGAAATTATTTCGATTTAAATTTTAAGTAGTTAGATTTAAAATTGCTTGAATGTATGTTTGAATGATGATTGCTATCTATTGATTGTTGAAATAGACAGTATACGCCGTATATTAAGCGGAGGTTATTTATTAAAAACATATACCGCGAATATTTCACTGCAAAGTGAAACTGGTATTATATATGTACTTAGAGTTGATTTCCAACATTATATAGCGGATGAGACCCTATTGTGCCGTATAATAGCGGATAATATTTTATAAATCCCATATACCGCGATAATCCGTATTGAAACGGAATTGGTATTGTGCTAATGTCTGTGGATGCAGGGAAACAGGTTGGAGGGATCCAACTGGATCCCTCACCAATATTTATTTGATTACAGTTATTGTGATATTTATTGATTATCATATTGATATATGATGTTTGGATGCCGTAATTGATTATTTGGTGTTGTTGCATCATTGCGCATATTTTGAAGTTTTAAAAGTATTAAAGTAATGATTTTCAAAATTTAAAAGTATTTTAAAATGATTTTTTAAAGTATACGTTTTATTAAATTTTTGGAATTGATTCATTTTTAAGCAAATAAAACGTTTTAATTTTAATGTTATAAAAATTATGATTTTTGAGAAAATAAGTTGAAAATTGATTTTTGAAATATGGAGTTAATGATTTTATAAAATAGTTTAAATTGTGATTTTTGAATTTATTATAAACGGTTTATAAATAAGATTTTAAAAAATTGAATTTTTATAAATCAGAATAATGGAATTTTAATGGAGTTTTTATAAATATAAAAAGGGAGTTATTAATGAATCTTATAAGTAATAAGATTTATAATTTGTGAAGTTTTAAAAGAACGATTTTGGTAAATAAATGAATTATAAGCATTTAACTTATAATATGGATTTTTGGTATATAACTGAGCTATAAATAGAATTGGTTAATAAAGGAGATTTATAAATCGAAGTCGTTATAAAATATAAATAGAATTTATAAACATTGTTTTATAAATCCGAAATCAATTGAATTTGATGAATTAAACATAGAAGTTTATTAAAGGAGAGATATTCGTGATTTTGAACAGCGAATTATATTTTAAGTTAAATGTTGTAATAATAAGAGTTTGGTTGAGAATTATATTCACGATTTTGGACAGTAAATATATTATTAAATAAAATGGATATGTTTTGGGAAGTGATGTTTTAAATAGAATTATAACAATTTAAAGATGTTTTAAAAAGCGTTAAGTATCGAATACATAGATTTCAACATTCATTGTTGAAATAGACGTTTTCGAGAAATAAGGAAAAGATGGATTATAACACTGTTGTTATAGTAAATGATTTCCGAAAGGAAAGGTTTTTGTATAGTATTGGGATTTATATATCTATTTTAATTTCGAATCCCTATACTAGTGATTTTGGGTCGTCGTAACGATGTTTTACGCAACATTCGTTTTGACTCAAATAAATGTGTTTAAGCACACGTTTTCTTTAAAGAATGAAATATATACTTGATTTCGATTTAAGTATATTGAATATTTTTCAAGTGTTGAAAATAAATGGATTTGTGAATTACTTATTATTAAATAAGTACGGAAATGTTTTCCAATATGAAGTGAATATTTTAAGATTTTATCTTTTAAAGATAAATTGAAAATGAATATTAGAAATCGATTTGGAAATCGTATATTCATAGATATTTTGGAATTGTAAATTCACTATGGAATTTATAAAAGAAAGGGAAATGAATTTTATGGATTTGGAACGTAAATTTAAAGAAAATCGGTAAGGATTTATTTAATTGGTTTAAATGAACCATTTTGAAATGGAAGTATTTCCGCGTAAGGAAAATAATTGAAAATTTGTTTTCAAATGTTGAAGTGTGGAAAATATATATCTTGTAAAGATATTTTTGGAAAATAAATAATTTGGGAAATTATTTGAAATCTGGTGATGTTGTGCATATCTATTGATAGTTAAATAACCGACTATCAATATTTACCTTTAAATGGGTATTTGTTGTGATTTGCTTGAATTTGAATGCCACACTTATTTTTAAAATAAGCGCTCATTATTCGGGTTAGCCGGGAAAGGACATCTGAGTCGTATAAACCATTCCGAATAGTGATACGTCGTAATGGATAGCATTGATGACCGGTGTTGAAGACCGAATATTTATGAAAACGGAAGGATTACCGTCGAATGTTTCTGCATCGGCTGATCTTCGATATAGAAATTTATTACCCTTTGTGATGGTAAGTCCGGTCATGATTAGTGAATATCCGGATTGCAAGGACTTCTTTGGAAGTGACTTCGGTTCCGTTCGATCCCGGAACGGACTTGTATGGATGTGTGTCTGACGTTACAATTTGAAATGTAAAGCTGGTTTCTATCAAATATGTTTCCGTTGTTGGCGGAGAATTTATTCTCTTAGCTTAACGCCCTTAGAGGTTATGTAGTTGATGGTTACTAGTGATGCATTCCCAATTTGGTAATGTTGCATACGAAGTGCTGTTGAGCATTTGTTGAACAAAGCACGGCTTTTGTATAAAGCGTAGCATTGTGGACGAGACTTCTTCGGACCTCACATCCCGGAAATGGTCAAAACGGAAAGGATGCAGCAAGGTTATTAGGGGGCAGTGCCCCTTTAGTGTATGTCATTCCTTCTGGATAGAGGTGGTATCATGGTATGGAGCCCAGATACTTAACCTATGTTGTTACTGCAAATTTATTACTTTGTGGTTGTTGGAATCGAGGATCCTCGGATATAGATCGGTTACGATCGAGGAATGACATATTCGTGTCAGTAGTTACCCAGTTAGGGGTAACCCGGCCTTGTGTTGGCAGAGATCTAACCGTAACGTTAGGTTCTCGGGGTCGTCTTTCCAGAGGCGTACCCATGTGGCAATGGGAAGTTGCTTGGCCTGATCATTTGTTGGAAATCCAAAGAAACGATACGAACCTTGTACGGTTTTAGTTGTAGAACCTGCCATCTAATATGGTAGCTATAGTAGGCATAATATAATGGTACCTATGCTGGCTAAGATTTATATTCTACTTTCAAAATGTTTTCTACATTATGCACTAATAATAATATCAAAAATGATTTGATTTTTCATAGTAAGCATCTTTGACTAACATAAGAAAAAATCTCCTCCAAGTCTGCGTTTGCATTGTGTGTGTGGTGGGAGGTCTTATGGTAGTTACATTTTTAAAAAGCATTGCGTATTGACTTCAAAAAAAAAATTATCCTGTTGTTTGTTTTTAAAGATAAACTGTTTTAAGTTCTCACACCAGTCCCATGACTGACTTGGAGTTTATTGTTTTCCTTCCTAAACTCTAGGTGCCCACCAATTTCCACACTGGCAGTCTAGAGTCAGGTTATAAGGATATTCTGGAATTCAGGAGTTGCTGGAGGCAAGCTGGATGGCATGGCATATCAACTAGCATATAGTATTTCTTTTTCGCTGTTTGTTGTTGTACACTCTGATGATGTAATGTAATGTAATATGATGTAATGTAATAACTGATATAGTTCTTTGTTTAAAGATTATTCATTTATCTATTATATGTTGTTCCGCTGCTATTGTGAAATTCTGATATTGTTTTTTTTGTTTCTTCTTCTTTCTTCTTCTTCTTTCTTTTTCTTCTTCTTCTACCCTTTTCTTCTTCTTTAACCATAACATTTCGGTTTTTCGGCATTCGATTGCTCGGCAGTTGATACAGTTGACGTATTGATGTCGATTTTCGAGCGTCGAAAAATCGCATTCGTTACATTTGGTATCAGAGCATATGGTTAAGCGACAACCTTGGCTCTGTTGGGAATAACTCATTAGAGATAGAGTCAGTAGTACTCTAGAATGAGTGTGAGTGTAATAATAGGTACGAGCGCGTATTTGTTAGTGAATATGAAATTGTTTATATTGTGATGATTGGTTTGTTGAGTGGTATATGGATTCTGGTCAATACGAGTAATTAACGTTATTGATAGGGATCTCTAAACACTTGTACAGGACAATTTGACACGATATTGTTTTAAAATAGGGTAAATGAAATAATTTTACCTTGATTATATTTTATATATAAAGGAATAAATTTTCAGAAATTTTTAAAGTGTATATATATGATTGTTTGGTTGTTGGAAATGTAAGAATATATACAAGTTAATAAAGGATGTTTGAATAATTCAAATAAGAAAACAATTGCAAAAGAATGAAATTATATAAGCAAATGAATTATAAGTGTGGAATTATAATCAATATGATTTACAACTGTGAAATAATCTTGTATATAAAGGTGAAACTATATGAATATATTTATTAATATGAGTTGTAAATATAAAAATGAATTTGGACTATGAATTTGAGAATTTTGAATCCTGTTTATTTTGGAAGTTATTTTTCAAAATTAAAAGTTAAATAGTGAAATTCTATAAGTAAAGGATTTGTAAATGTGAGTTATAAATAAAAGGAAAATTTTGAAAGGATATTAAGCACTGAATTCACTACTGTCACTGGAAAATAATAAGGGTGATGACTGCAGCATCATCAGTATCATTTTCGAGTCTCTATGTGATAGATTTGCTACCATAGTAAATTGGGAATTGAAGTTTGATTGTGATAAACAAATTTGAAATAAAAATCCAAGCTGAAATTGTTGAATATAAGTGAGAAGAGTTTTGAACTTATAATATGAGATAATAAATTTAACTTTGGTAAAAGTAAATGGAATTTACTTTAGAATTGGAATCTGAATTGGATTATAAGTGAAAATTTAAGTTAAGTTAAATAAAATTGATTTGGATTAGATAAGATGTTTGAAATGGAATATAACTTAAGTAATGTTGAATGAAGTTGATTTTGGTGTCGGAGTAAATTAATAAGTGAATTAATGAAATGAAGTCATTAAGAATATGAACTTGAGTTATATAAATGAAATTCAACTTGAAATGTTAAATGAATTAGCAGTTGAATTAATAAATGGATTGAATGTAAATCAATTGAATGTAAATAAAATTGATATGAGATAATGGATGAAAGTGTTAATTCATTAGAAGCTAATGAAGTTAAAAAAATTGAATAATTGAATGGATGTCAATTTAATATCAACCAATTGGAATTAAAAGTGTTGAACCAAATTGAATGTAAAGAAATGTAAATTTAATAATTTGGTTATGATGGTTATGATTTGGTTGTTAGATGATTGTTAGTTGATTGTATAGAAATCCATATGAAATTGAATTAATGAAATGGAAAGCTATGTAATTGAAAGTAAACTAACTTGAATATAAATTAGTGAATGTAAACTAATTGAATATGAATAAGTGAATGTTAGTAAAAACATCCAATGTTAATGAATCAAATGTGATTAAATTGAAAATCAATCCAATGAATATTAATGAGAAGTGAATTTATATTGATTTGGTTATGAACTGATTTGGATAGACATTGATTTGTTGGATAATTATTGGATGATAGTTGTTTGATGGTTGCATTTGTTGTTTTGTTGCAATTCCTATGTTAGCACATGTTGTTGTTATGTTGCTATATGTTGTATATCGATATTATTTTCTATGAGCATGTTCTCATTTGTTTGATTGAGTCTTTAGTAGGTGCGGATGGCTTGTGCTTCGCATTTGGAGCTCGCTTTCATGCTATATTAGCTGTATACACTTGCTAATAATATATAAGGTACATATCTCGGATTAAATATCGTACTTTTACACTTTTTTTCCTACGGGATGCCTCATCACTTGATGAGATGTATATTTGTGATATATATTATCATTTTTTTCGGATCGAGCCGCGCAAAGGAGGTTATGGCGAAATTTAAGGCGTTAGAATATTTTTGAGAAAATTGGAAAATTTTGAAAAGATAACTAAGTATAGATTCAAAAACTTAGTAAAGTTATTGAAAGAAGTTTAACTATGAATTTTGGAAAAGTTAAACACGTAAGAGATTTGAAAAATCTGAATTGAACGGTTTGTTTTGAAAAATTAATGGATTCTGTAACCTTTTCTTACTTGGTAATTTCGAGGACGAAATTCTTTTAAGGGGGAAGTTTGTAACGACCCAAAATTTCTGTCAATTAAAATTTATATATTTAATCGATTTTAAATATTAATAAGTGAAATTTATAAGTCAAATAAATTTTTATTCGAATATCTAGATTTAATTGGATAATTAAATCGATAATTTAATATTTCAGAAATACAGAAATAATCGGAAATTGGGTTTAATATGATTACAATTGATTTTTAAAATTTTATTAAATCATATTGGAGTTAGAATGATGTTATAGAACTTTTAAAATCGAATTAAAAGTTAATTTGTGAAAAATGAATATTTTAATATTTAATTGACGAGTTAAAATAGCCATTTTTTAAACAGTCTCGAATTACGACGAAACCAGTTTCATCGGATCCGTAATGTTATATTATTGTATGGTTTCATATTTCGTGTCAATTGGATTTACAGCTTGTCCGGGGCAAGCCAAAACGTATAGAAATTCGTTTAATCGGTTTAATTTATATTTGGTCGTTTATTTCCGTAACTCGCACATACGATCGAATTAGCCTCCGAAACACATTCCATTGTGTTCGCAACGTGGGGTAAACCCTAGAAACGCCAGCCGGCACGCTTCGTTTGGAGTTCGTAAAATTTCGAGTGAATAGTGTTTCGCCATTTTTCTATAAAAGGACCCCATAATTCACATTTTACACTCAAACCCTAGAAATTAGGTCAGGCCGCCATTTTCAATTCTATGGCCAGAAACTTCTAATCTTTTCTTCTTAATCTCTTCTAATCCATCAAGTAATTCAAGAAATCTCCAACAACAAACTTGTAGAGCATCGCGTGATCGACAGATCCATACGGCGATGATGGGATATCGCGCAATGAGGAGGGAGAAAAGGGGTCGCGTTCATCAGGGAGTACGGCACGTTTTTCGAGGCTCAATGACAGCCGAGTTTCACATGGCTTCAGCCGATTGTAGAGCTTGGGTTGGCGAGTTCAACGGCATCACTTGATCGTTGCATAGTTCGTCGTGGTGGCCGCGATTTTTAACCCTAGGTCGTGAGCTATGGGTTTCTTGAGCGTGAATAGCCTGTAGAGAACGTGAGGGGGAGAAGAGAAAGGGCATGGCCCTGATGCAATCTAACAAAATCTAACGGTCCAGATGCTGAGAGGTTTAAAAATTGAAATGAAATTGTAAATTAATTATATTATAAATTCGTGTAAGCTTTAAAATATTGTAACTTTTTCATACGAGGTCGAAAACGCACGAAACGAATTGCCTTGGATTTGTTTTGTCGAGCACTACGCAATGGAACTTGTTTGGAGTTGATTGGAGCTAGTGAAATTTTTGGGTAAAATTAAACGCTCGTTTAATTTTATTCGAAATAAAACGCTACAACTGTTATCGGAAACTCAAGGTGAGAACTTCTCACTCAATCGAAATTGTTTCGATTTAAATTTTAAATAGTTAGATTTAAAATTGCTTGAATGTATGTTTGAATGATGATTGCTATCTATTGATTGTTGAAATAGACAGTATACGCCGTATATTAAGCGGAGGTTATTTATTAAAAACATATACCGCGAATATTTCACTGCAAAGTGAAACTGGTATTATATATGTACTTGAAGTTAATTTCCAGTATTATATAGCGGATGAGACCCTATTGTGTCGTATAATAGTGGATAATATTTTATAAATCTCATATACCGCGATAATCCATATTGGAACGGAATTGGTATTGTGCTAATGTCTGTGGATGCAGGGAAACAGGTTGGAGGGATCCAACTGGATTCCTCACCAATATTTATTTGATTATAGTTATTGTGATATTTATTGATTATCATATTGATATATGATATTTGGATGTCGTAATTGATTATTTGGTGTTGTTGCATCATTGAGCATATTTTGAAGTTTTAAAAGTATTAAAGTAATGATTTTCAAAATTTAAAAGTATTTTAGAATGATTTTTGAAAGTATACGTTTTATTAAATTTTTGGAATTGATTCATTTTTAAGCAAATAAAACGTTTTAATTTTAATGTTATAAAAATTATGATTTTTGAGAAAATAAGTTGAAAATTGATTTTTGAAATATGGAGTTAATGATTTTATAAAATAGTTTAAATTGTGATTTTTGAATTTATTATAAACGGTTTATAAATAAGATTTTAAAAAATTGAATTTTTATAAATCAGAATAATGGAATTTTAATGGAGTTTTTATAAATGTAAAAAGGGAGTTATTAATGAATCTTATAAGTAATAAGATTTATAATTTGTGAAGTTTTAAAAGAACGATTTTGGTAAATAAATGAATTATAAGCATTTAACTTATAATATGGATTTTTGGTATATAACTGAGCTATAAATAGAATTGGTTAATAAAGGAGATTTATAAATCGAAGTCGTTATAAAATATAAATGGAATTTATAAACATTGTTTTATAAATCCGAAATCAATTGAATTTGATGAATTAAACATAGAAGTTTATTAAAGGAGAGATATTCGTGATTTTGAACAGCGAATTATATTTTAAGTTAAATGTTGTAATAATAAGAGTTTGGTTGAGAATTATATTCACGATTTTGGACAGTGGATATATTATTAAATAAAATGGATATGTTTTGGGAAGTGACGTTTTAAATAGAATTAAAACAATTTAAAGATGTTCTAAAAAGCGTTGAGTATCGAATACATAGATTTCAACATTCATTGTTGAAATAGACGTTTTCGAGAAATAAGGAAAAGATGGACTATAACACTGTTGTTATAGTAAATGATTTCCGAAAGGAAAGGTTTTTGTATAGTATTGGGATTTATATATCTATTTTAATTTCGAATCCCTATACTAGTGATTTTGGGTCGTCGTAACGATGTTTTACGCAACATTCGTTTTGACTCAAATAAATGTGTTTAAGCGCACGTTTTCTTTAAGGAATGAAATATATACTTGATTTCGATTTAAGTATATTGAATTTTTTCCAAGTGTTGAAAATAAATGGATTTGTGAATTACTTATTATTAAATAAGTACGGAAATGTTTTCCAATATGAATTGAATATTTTGAGATTTTATCTTTTAAAGATAAATTGAAAATGAATATTAGAAATCGATTTGGAAATCGTATATTCATAGACATTTTGGAATTGTAAATTCACTATGTAATTTATAAAAGAAAGGGAAATGAATTTTACGGATTTGGAACGTAAATTTAAAGTAAATCGGTAAGGATTTATTTAATTGGTTTAAATGAACCATTTTGAAATGAAAGTATTTCCGAGTAAGGAAAATAATTGAAAATTTGTTTTCAAATGTTGAAGTGTGGAAAATATATATCTTGTAAAGATATTTTTGGAAAATAAATAATTTGGGAAATTATTTGGAATCTGGTGATGTTGTGCATATCTATTGATAGTTAAATAACCGACTATCAATATTTACCTTTAAAAGGGTATTTGTTGTGATTTGCTTGAATTTGAATGCCACACTTATTTTTAAAATAAGCGCTCATTATTCGGGTTAGCCGGGAAAGGTCCTCTGAGTCGTATAACCCATTCCGAATAGTGATACGTCGTAATGGATAGCATTGATGACCGGTGTTGAAGACCGGATATTTATGAAAACGGAAGGATTATCGTCGAATGTTTCTGCATCGGCTGATCTCCGATATAGAAATTTATTACCCTTTGTGATGGGAAGTTCGGTCGT
This sequence comes from Allium cepa, assembly GCA_030765085.1. NCBI lineage: Eukaryota > Viridiplantae > Streptophyta > Magnoliopsida > Asparagales > Amaryllidaceae > Allium > Allium cepa. The sequence continues at coordinate 441,611,928 of CM060943.1, forward strand.
GATTAGTGAATATCCGGATTGCAAGGACTCCTTTGGAAGTGCCTTCGGTTCCGTTCGATCCCGGAACGGACTTGTATGGATGTGTGTCTGACGTTACAATTTGAGATGTAAAGCTGGTTTCTATCAAATATGTTCCCATTGGTGGCGGAGAATTTATTCTCTTAGCTTATCACCCGTAGAGGTTATGTAGTTGATGGTTACTAGTGATGCATTCCTAATTTGGTAATGTGGCATACGAAGTGCTGTTGAGCATCTGTTGAACAAAGCACAGCTTTTGTATAAAGCGTAGCTTTGTGGAATAGACTTCGTCGGACCTCACACCCCAGAAATGGTCAATACAGGAAGGATGCAGCAAGGTTATTAGGGGGCAAGTCCCCTTTAGTGTATGTCATTCTTTCTAGATAGAGGTGGTATCATGTTATTGAGCCCAAATACTTAACCTATGTTGTTTCTGCAAATTTATTACTTTGTGGTTGTTGGAATCGAGGATCCTCAGATATAGATCGATTACGATCGGGGAATGGCATATTCGTGTCCGTAGTTACCCAGTTAGGGGTAACCCGGCCTTGTGTTGGCAGAGATCTAACCGTAACGTTAGGTTCTCGGGTCGTCTTTCCAAAGGCGTACCTATGTGGCAATGGGAAGTTCCTTAGCCTGACCATTTGTTGAAAATCCAAAGAAACAATACGAACCTTGTACGGTTTTAGTTGTAGAACCTGCCATCTAATATGGTAGCTATAGTAGGCATAATATAATGGTATCTGTGCTGGCTAAGATTTATATTCTACTTTCGAAATGTTTTCTACACTATGCACTAATAATAATATAAAAAATGATTTGATTTTTCGTAGTAAGCATCTTTGACTAACATAAGAAGAAATCTCCTTCAAGTCTGCGTTTGCATTGTGTGTGTGGTGGGAGGTCTCATGGTAGTTACATTTTTAAAAAGCATTACGAATTGACTTCAAATTTTTTTATCCTGTTGTTTGTTTTTAAAGATAAACTGTTTTAAGTTCTCACACCAGTCTCATGACTGACTTGGAGTTTATTGTTTTCCTTCCTAAACTCTAGGTGCCCACCAATTTCCACACGGGCAGTCTAGAGTCAGGTTATAAGGATATTCTGGAATTCAGGAGTTGCTGGAGGCAAGCTGGATGGCATGGCGTATCAACTAGTATATAGTATTTCTTTTCCGCTATTTGTTGTTGTACACTCTGATGATATAACGTAATGTAATATGATGTAATGTAATAACCGATATAGTTCTTTGTTTAAAGATTATTCATTTATCTATTATATGTTGTTCCGCTGCGATTGTGAGATTCTGATATTGTTTTTTTGTTTCTTCTTCTTCCTTCTTCTACCCTTTTCTTCTTCTTTAACCATAACATTTCGGTTTTCCGGCATTTGATTGCTTGGCAGGTTATACAGTGGACGTATTGATGTCGATTTTCGAGCGTCGAAAAATCGCATTCGTTACAGGTAGAAACTCTACAAATTACGGAGTCGCTGGATTTTATGAAAAGGGGGATTTTGGCATATGGAAGTTGAAGATGGATGAACATCCCCTCTTTGGAGGTCCGAAGCTGAACGCTACAGATGCTGCAATCATCTATAGTATTAACTTCCGGTGACCAAATACGGTAATGTTAATGGTATCCATAATATATGAAGTGCATTAATATGAAACAAAATCATAGAATACAAAAAATATATTTGATTACATTTCCAAAACATGTTCAGTATACAAATTACATAATCCCGTCATTTTTCCAAGTTCAAATAAAATATAATAATTACATAAATACACCAAAAGTGACATATGAAGATGCCTCCTTGGTTGAGCAAAGTACTATATAATCATAATTGACTTAATACATCACAATGGAATCAAGAAAAATAAAACAGCAACTCATAAATAGCTATTAGTTAGCCACCTGCTCATCTTCAGAAGCTTTATTCGCCAACCTACTAAAACTTGAAACTCCTCAACCCACAGCCTACTTAAATCAATTTTGAGCACTCGAGACTTTAAGGAGAAAAACATAAACTTCCAGTCAGACATAAAGTCTGATGTGTATAATACCATACATCTCAGTTATCTGATATTAAGTGAGACCACGCCGCTTAGCGGAATGGGTTTCCCCTGAATAATATCCATTTAGAACATATCTTTTGTAAACCATTTCCTGCAACTAAAACTGGTTAAAACTGTAAAGCAATATCATGTAAACATATATGTCAGGTAATAAGTGAACTATCTATCCGAACACTATAGTTTTGTTTAGCTAACTACCAACCTTTGGCTGACTTGGGCCTACCAGATGATATAAACAAATAATCCAACACCTGTTAGCCACTCCTCTTCAGGACGGTCTGTCCCTAACTTATCTTCTCCTAGGGTCACCTAATCCTAGTGGTTTTGCGGGCTCACCAACAACATATCTCTGTACAAATATATACATACTCCCTTCTGTGTGTAACATCATTTTAATCTTACCTGTGACAAAGCCCTATACACTATTTTGGATAAATTAGTTGGGGCTAATAGCTAATATAAATGGCACGACCATATAGCAGTCCCATCTGGTATACAAATATCTGAGTCGTTTTACTTAGGATAACCTTCCCCTAAATTTTCTTTGGAAACCTTTTCATCTCAAATTGATTAAAAACCTTTAAATCAAACTTAAACAAGGAAAATATATACTCTATGCTTTACTCAAAATTACCTTGCCATGTTATATATACTTCACTCAAATCTTTGTTGGTGAAAACATTTGGACCTTTGAAAGTACCCCTTTCTAATCGATTGAAAGTTCCCCTCCCGAAACCAAGTAAACCCCTTTCTTTCACCTAGATCGAAAGGCCAAAACATTTCTTTCGGAATCATTCATATAAACCTTTCGAAATCATTAATAAACCTTTCTTTAGAAAGCTATAAAACCTTAGATATCATATTTTAAAACACTTAAACATTGCGTTTCGAAAACATTGAAAAACCTTTCCTTTCAAACCTTTCGAAACCATTGGGGAACCACCCCTACGAAATCTTCATTAAAATATTTTGAAAGCATTAAAACATGAAACCATTCAAAAGCCTTTGGGTTCAAGTAAAACATGTGGAAAAACTTTCGAAACCATTTAAAACTATCTTGTTTGAAACCTTTGGGTTCTACCTTCAACAGAGCAAAAGGGTAATAAAAAATTTAATTCGGTAGCACTCTTTCGAAAGAATTTCCAAAGTAAAGAAGTGATGGTGTCGAAACCAACCTTCCAAAAGCATTGGAGAAGTGACTTGGGTTTTAAAACAAAGTACACCTTCCAAAACTATTTTCTTCGAAAGGTAGAAAAATGGCAGCTAGGAGTTTTGACCCCTTCGAAAACATTTACTTAAAACAAAGGCACAATCTCTTTCGGAATCTTTCCTTTAAAACATTGATTCGGTCGAAAGCTAACCAAGTCGAAAGCATACCCTTCGAAAGCAAAGAAAGTGGATTTTCATTTAAAAGCAACACGCTTCAACCCCTTCAGAACCCATTGCTTCGACGAAGTACCTTCCTCCTATGTCCAATTCGTTGTGCACCAAGTCTTTAATGTCATGTGCATTGGTTCGATGGTGATAGTGGCGGAACTACTAAGTCGAAACCTAGATGTTGAAAGTGGCAAAACATGCTGAAATCATGTAAAAACTGATTTTAACTTTAAAAGAATTTTTTTAACTAACCTACCTTCTTTGTTAAAATATTACTGGTTGTCAATTTTCATTCTGAAAGTGTTGCCAAAATTTCAGGATTAAACAATTTAAATAATTTACAAAATACCTCTTCTCCTTTTATAAATATATAAAATATTTATGTCCATACCTTAAATAATTCTATATATCTACTAAAACACTAAGGAAAATTCTACAAAAATTCTAGAAAAATGTTTTAAATATATTTTCTAGCATATAACAATTTCAGACCCAAAACTTATATTATTTAGTCGTAAATATTTTAAACCCAGATAATCATTTTGCTCACTAGAAAATTGATATAAAATCCACATTAATCCGAAAAAATATGAAAATTGAAACCCAGCTAAAATATCATTTCTATTCTAAATCTAAAATTGCAAGGCATTTGAATGTCACTAAATAGAATTTTTGCATTAAAACATATCATAAAGCCTACATGAATAAGCATAAATCATCAACAAGCATATATGAACATTTTATCCTCCAAAATCTTGGCATAACATTCGGATTATCCTTAAAACCTAAAACAATTAAGAAAACAAGAGATGTAGTCGTTATTCACCTTAGCTTCGAGATTAAGAGTTTGAGATTAGAATGAATTTGATTTTGATTGCCCTTCTTCCTTTGATTGCTTTCTCTTTCTCTAGCTTGTCTAATGGTGGTCGGCCTTTACTTTTTCTTTGATTTTGAAATGAATGCGTAAATGAATTCCTTAGGGTTTAGGGTATAAAAATACTATTTTTCCTATTTTTCCCCTTCTCTATTTCATTTTAACTCGTCGTTAGTTCATTTTTACATGGCACAGCTACCCCTTGTTTAATAGCAAATCTCAATCCCCTAACCATCCCATTATTATATTTTATTTAGCTAATTAAATATCCTAAATAATGCTACTGAAAATTAGGGTCATTATAGACACCCCTCCTTAAAGAATTTCGTCCTCAAAATTACGATAAGGTGCACAACAAATCAAACATAAAGGTAAAAAATACCATCAAACAAATCAGGATAAGCGTTTCTAATCATGCTCTAAGTTTATGAAGTACAGTCTCTCTGATCATCGCTCCACTGCACTTTAACTAATCTGACTATCTTGTTTCTAAGCCTCTTCTCATCTCTCGCAACTATATGAACTGGCTTTCTAACTATAGTCAAATCCGGCTCTATTACTAAATCATTTAACACAGTCAGTGCTATAGTAGTCTCTGGATCTCAAATATACTTCCTTAAATGAGAAATATGAAAAACATCATGGAATCCTGCCAAACTATTCGGTAACTCTATTTTATACTGAGTTTCCCGATCCTCTCTACAATAGGAAATGGTCATACAAATCTTGGTGCCAATTTCCTTGATTTTCCAAATCGAATCACACACATCATCGGTGGCACCTTAATAAAAACATGATCTCCAACAGAGAACTCTAAATCTTTTCGTCTTCTATCTGCCTAACTCTTTTTCCTAGTCTGAACTTCCTTCATCCTAACTCGAATCGACTCAATCTTTTCTACATCTTCTCTAACCAAATATGAACCAAGAACCAACCTACCCTCATACTTTAACCAACAAATGGATGATTTGCATGACCTACCATACAAAGCTTCAAACAGTGTCATCCATGTACTAGCCGGATAACTGTTATTATACGAGAAATCGACCAAGTGTAGATGGTCTTCCCATGATCCTCCAAAATCTAACAGACAAGCTCTTAACAAATCCTCAAGACTTTGTTAACTCTTTCCGTTTTCCCATAGGTCTGTGGATGATAAGCTGTACTCATCTTGAGCCTTGTTCCTAAAATCTCCCATAGACTCTTCAGAACTCAATAGTGAACAAGAAATCTCTATCACTTACTATGCTACTAGAATTCCATGAAGTCTAACTATATTCTTCATAAATAACTTAGCAAGAACAAGTGTCGTCTTAGTTAACTTAACTGAAATGAAATGCGCATTCTTGGTTAATCTATGTACTATGACCCATATACTTTCATTTCCTCTGTTTGACCTTGGCAACCCGTCTATGAAATTCATAGAAATAGAATCCCACTTCCATACCTGAATATCCAATGGTTGAAGCAACCCACTTGGCTTCTGATGTTCAGCTTTTACCTGTTGGCAATCCAGACATTGCTTCAACCATAAGCCTATATTCCTCTTCACACCTTCCCAGAAGAAACTCCTCTTCATGTCCTGATACATCTTAGTTCCTCCCATATGAATAGTGGACTTTAAACAATGGCATTCCTCCAAACTTCCTTCCTTATGTCTCCCACATTCGGAACACATAACTTACCTTTCTTTCTTAACCACCCATTCATGGAAAGACTAAAATCCTTTTAGTCATCGCTTTCCGTTCCTTCCTTTAACTTTCTGATCCGTTCAACTAATATTGGATCCTCTTGTTTAGAAGTTCTATCATCATTGGTCGAACTTCTAAACAAGACAACACAACAGATCCTCCACCAGACCCAACTTCAGATCTTCATCGTACTTTGCAGGTCGACAACAATTCCAAATCTTTCCACTCGGTTATCATTGTCAATACTGCATTCTTATGCTTTCTGCTAAGCATATCTGCAACCTTATTACCATTCCCTGGTTGTATTCAATTCCAAAATCATAGTCAATAATTAACTCTAACCATCTTTTCCATCTCATGTTCAGCTCCTTCTAAGAGAACAAGTACTTTAATGACTTGGGATCTATGTAAAACTCAAATCTCTCTCCCAAATGGTAATGTCTCCACACCTTCAATGAAAAAATCACCGCACCTAACTCCAAATCATTCGTTGAATATCTAACCTCATGCGGCCTAAGCAGTCGAGAAGCATAGGCAATCACTTTGCCTCTCTACATTAACATAGCTCCTAATCAAGTTCCACACGCATCTGTGTATACTACCAAATCCTGATTTCCTTTTGGTACAACTAATATAGGTGCATGGGCCAATAAGTGTTTCAAGCTCTAAAATGCTTCCTCACACTTTTCGATCCAAACAAACTTCACATCATTTCACGTTAGCTTGGTCATCGGTGCTGCTATCCGTAAAAAATCATTAATGAACCTCCGATAATACCCAGCTAATCCAAGAAAACTCTTTATCTCAATCACTGTCTCCGGGTTTTTTTTAATTATTCACTGCTTTAATCTTAGTCAGATCTACAAACAACCCTTTTTCTAAGATTACATGACCAAGAAACTTTACTTACTTCTTCCAGAAATAACACTTCGAAAACTTCACTTTCAACTGATTCTGCCTCAGTGTCTCAAGTACAATTATAAGATGAACTTCATGTTCCCTTTCATACTTAGAGTATATCAAAATATCATCTATGAACACCCATACGAACCTATCCAAGTACTCCTAGATAATTCGGTTCATTAAATCCACAAAGAATGTTGGCGCATTGGTTAGTCCGATGGCATCACTAACCATCCTTACGATCCATATCTAGTTCTAAACGCCGCCAAATTTATACTATCCTCTACTACTCTAAGCTGATGGAAACCTTTTGCTAAATCCGACTAAGAAAATACCTTGACCCCACTCAACAGATCAAACAAATTGTCAATTCTAGGCAACGAAAATTGATTCTTTATCGTCTTCTCATTCAACTTATGATAATCGATACATAACCTCAATGATCTGTTCGGCTTCTTAGCAAATACTGCGGCTACTCCTTAAGGTGAATACTCGGTCTAATAAAATTCTTGCCTTCCAAATTCACCAACTGCACCTTCAGCTCTCTCATCTCTGTAGGTGTCATCCTACTTGGCGGTCTACTCACCGGTTCATCTCAAGGCACCCAATCTATCGAAAACTCAATGACTCGTTTAGGTGGCAATCCTACTACCAGCTCGAAAACATCTACGAATTATCTACCATGAAAACACAATTCAACTCATTTCCTACCTCTACAACACCTAACAAAACATTCACCTCACAACTAGGGTTTTTTACGGTATATACAATCCGATCACTATAGTCAGGGTATCTAAGTGATATTTCCTACCACGGAAAAATATCTTAGCATAATACTTACTTAACCAGTCCATACCCGAAATAATTCCAAACTCTACAAATTCAAATACATGCAAACTTCAAACAAAGGTATGAACAAACAAATCAAACTCTAGGTGGTCACACTTCATCCAAAGTGTTGCACACCCTCCTAGCGGATTTGCAACTCTTAGGAAGTAACTAAGTATGAGGGTTTTAGATTGAGCTTATATACCAAACAATGAGATATAAAAGAATGCAATGCAACGGTATAAAAAAGAATGCTAACGGACATACCATGATTCTGAAGCATACCTCCCAACACTGCCTTTCCTTTCTCCTTTGATGTTGGCCTCGAGGTGGCTTGTTCTAATGCAAAACCTTTCCCTTTTCGTCCTTAGCCGGCTCTTTGCACTGGTTCTTATAATGGTCAATTTGGTCACAGTTGAAGCATATGATGTTCTTCTTCCTGATCACTTACTTCGCCTTTCTAGTATGACATTCATTAGCAAAATGTCATTTCTTATCGCACTTGAAGCAAACAGCCTCCGACTTCCCTTTCTTTGTGGCTCCATTTTTTGAGCATGCTTCTTATGAAAGAACTTCCTTTTCTGACTCTGCCCCACCTGGACTTCCTTTGCCCTGTTCTTTTCCAAAGAAGTAAGTATCTCCTCATGTCTCAACGCCATCTCCACCACAACATCACACGGATCCCTAATATGAGGTAATGTAGCCCTTGCCAACTCAGGCTTCAACGCCCTGGTGAACTTATCATTCCTCTTCATCAAGCTATCCATAGTAGCATACCCATACCTTGCCAACTCCTCGAACCCTTTAGAATATTCCAACATAGACATCTCACCCTACTCCAACTCACCAAACTTTCTAAGCAAAGCAGACTACGCCATCACAGACATGAACCTCCCTTGGAACCTTCACAAAAGCTTAGCTCATGTCATCGTCTCTTCATTCACTCCAGCCATCACACTATTCCATACAAAAAAGCTACTCTCTGAAGCTATCTCGAAGCAATCCACCTCTTCTGCTCATCATTGACCCCTAAGTCTGCAAAGATTCTCTCATAATGCAACAACCAGCTCTCCACCTCAATAGCATCTTTAGTTTCAATAAGTTGCTTTTCTACAAGCCTAATATTGTCTCTACTTAGAACAGCATGATTGTTGACTACCAGAGCTTCCTGATCTCTTACTCTAGCATTTACTCCAACCACTCCAGCAGCAATTCCAGCTTCCATCATGTTCATGAAAAACTAATACATAACTCCCATATCCACTTGTGGAATATCCACAACAATATTCTTAACTTGTGCCCGACCTTGGTTCCTTCTAGTATTCGAACTGGCATTTCCATTTGTTGTGGTGCTTCCCCCAAGATTCACACTTCCACTTCTAGCGTCCATATTTATATTCAAGTCTCGTGAAATACAGAAGAATAGCCTAAGAGAGATAGGAGAATAGAGATATAGCATGTACTTATATATAGCAAATACAAGTACATTATTATAGCTTTATCCCATACCCCTTTCTTACTCTAATTCCTTAGGACTATGCTTTCAAAAATCATTTTAGTTTAAAGTTTTTCATAAACCAATGTTCTAATACCAAGTTGTAACAACCCTTATTTGGAGGTCCAAAGCTAAGCGTTATAGATGTTGCAGTCATCCATAATATTAACTTCGAGTGACCAAATACAGTAATATTAATGGTATTCATATATCAGAAGTACGTGAATATGAAACAAAATCAAAGATTTCAAAAAAAACATTTTCATTACATTTTCAAAACATGTTCCATATTCCAATTACATAATCCCATCGCTTTTCCAGGTTCATATAAAATATATTTATTACATAAATACGCCAAGAGCGATATATGAGGATTCCCCTTGCTTAACCAGAGTAATATATAGTCATAACTGACTTAATACATCACAGCAGAATCAAGTAAAATAAACAATCAACTCGTAAATAGCTATCCGTCAGCCACTTGCTCGTTTCAGGAAACTTTATTCGCCAATCTACTAAATACTTGAAAATCCTCAACCTTCAGCCTACTCAAATCATTTTTGAGCACCCGAGAGTTTAAAGGGAAAAAAATAAACTTCGAGTTAGACATAAAGCCTGGTGTGAATAATACTATACATCTTGGTTATTTGATATTAAGTGAGACCACGCTGCTTAGTGGAATGGGTTTCCCCTCCCTAATATCCTTTTAAAACATATCTTTTTCAAACCATTTCCTGCAACCAAAAATGACTAAAACTGTAAAGCAATATTATATAAACATACATGTCGGGCAACAAATGAACTATCTATCAAAACACTATAGTTTTGATTGGCTAACTACTAACGTTCGGCTGACTTGGTCCTATCAAACTATATAAAAAATAAACCAATACTTGTTAGACACTCCTCTTCTGGATGATTTGTCCCCAACTTATATTCTCCTAAGGTAACCTGATCCTAATGGTTTTGCGGGCTCACCAATAACCTGTCTCTGTACAAATATATAAACTCCCTTATATGTGTAACATCATTTTAGTTTTACATGTGACAAAGCCCTCCACAGTGGAATTTTGGCCTAAATTAGCTGGGGCTAATAGCTAATGTATAGGGCGCAACCCAGTACCAGTCTCATCTGATATACAAATATCTGAGTCATTTTACTTAGGGTAACCTTTCCTTAAATTTTCCTTGGAAACCTTTTCATCTCAAATTGATTTGAAACCATTAAATCAAACTTAAATAAGAAAAATATATACTCTATGCTTTACTCAAAATCACCTTTCCATGTTATATATACTTTACACAAATCTTTGTTGGTAAAAACATTTAAATCTATGAAAGTACCCATTTTGAATACATCGAAAGTACTCCTCTCAAAACTAAGTAAACCTCTTTCTTTCATCTAGGTCGAAAACCCAAAACGTTGCTTTCAAAACCATTCATATAAACCTTTCGAAACCATCGAGAAACCTTTCCTTCGAAAGCTATAAAACCTTAGACATCCTATCTTTAAAAACTTAAAAATTTTCTTTTGAAAACATTTGAAAACTTTTTCTTTCAAACCTTTCGAAACCATTAGGGAACCACCCCTTCGAAATCTTCATTAAATTTTTTTGAAAACACTAAAACATCAAATCTTTCGAAAGCCTTTGGGTTCAAGTAAAACATGTGGAAAACCTTTTGAAACTATTTAAAACTATCTTCTTCGAAATCTTTGAGTTCTACCTTCAACAGAGCAAAAGGGTCATAAAACATTTAAGTCGAAGGCACTCTTTCAAAAGAATTTCCTAAGTAAAAAAAGCGATGCTGTCGAAATCAACCTTCCGAAAGCAATGGAGAAGGGCTTGGGTTTTAAAACAGAGTATACCTTCCAAAACTATTTTCTTCGAAAGGTAGAAAAGCGGCAGCTAGGGTTTTTGACCCTTCGAAAGCATTTACTTAAAACAAAGGTGCAGCCTCTTCCAAAACCTTTCCTTTAAAACATTTCATTCAGTCGAAAACCAACCAAGTCAAAAGAATACCCTTTGAAAGTAAAGCATGCATGTTTTCATTTAAAAGCAAAAGACACTTTTCGACCCCTTCGAAACCCATCGCTTCAACCCAGCGCCTTATGTCTAAGTCCAATTCACTGCACACCAAGTCTTTAATGTCATGCGCATTGGTTTTGAAGGTGGCAGAACTACTAAGTCAAAATCTAGGTGCTGAAAGTGGTGAAAATGCTAAAAGCATGTAAAAACTGATTTTAACTTTTAAAAAGAAGTTCTTTTCAACTAACCTGCCTTATTTGTTAAAAAATATCGGTTGCCAATTTTATTTTCTAAAAGCGCTACCAAGATTTCGAATTTAAACAATTTACAAAATACGCTTTCTTCTTTTATAAATATATAAAACATTTAAGTCCCATACTTCAATAATTTGATATATCTATTAAAACATTTAGGAAAATTCTACAAAATTTAAGAAAATCATTTTTATTATGTTTTCCAACATATAATAATTTCAGGTTATAACTTATATTATTTAGCCGCAAATAATTTTAAACCCAAATAATCATTTTCCTTACTAGAAAATTAATATAAAATTCACATTAATTCATAAAATTATGAAAATTGAACCCATCTCTAAAATTTCATTTTTGATCTGACTCTAAAATTGCAAGGCGTTTGGATATAATTAAATAGGGTTTCACATTAAAACATATCTAAAACCTATATGAATAAACATAAATCATCAACAAGCATATATAAACATTTTATCCTTCAAAATCATGGCATAACATCACAAATAAATTCAGATTATCCTTAAAATGAAAAAAATTAAGAAAACAAGAGATGTATTAATTATCACCTTAGCTTTGAGATAAAGGAGTTTGAAATTTGAATGAATTTGAGTTTGATTACTCTTCTTCGTTTGATTGCTTTCTCTTTCTCTAGCTTGTCTAATAGTGGTCAGCGTCTACTTGTCTTTGATTTTGAAATAAACATGTAAATGAATTCCATAGGGTTTAGGGTATAAGAATACTCTTTTTCCCAATTTACCCTTTCTCTATTTTATTTTAACTCATCTTTAGTTCATTGTTTACATGGCACGGCTACCCCTTAGTATAATCACAAATCTCATTCCCCAAAAAATCCTATTATTATATTTAATTTAACTAATTAAATATCCTAAATAATATTATTAAAAATTAGGGTCATTACAATGGAAGCCGTGCTGAAGAAAGAGAGGACTTTTAAGGTTGTCTCAATCTAAAGAAACTGAAGAAATTAGTACCTGAAGAGACCGAGGAATTGGAAGAGGATGCTCTAAATACCACAGCTTAACCCTTGTTATGAAGTGCTTAGAGAGTTTTCTCATGTGATAACTGCTAAGAAATTATGGAATGCTCTCTAGAAAAAGTTCTATGACAAGTCTCTCACCAGCCACATCATCCTACAAAAACAACTTTACTCGTTCAAGATAAATCCTGGAACCAATGTATAAGATCACGTGGATGCTCTAAACACAGTTGTTATGAATCTTTGAGCAACTGATGTAAAAATTAAGGATGAAGAGCAAGCTGTCATTCTTTTGTTTTCTTTGCTTATGGAATATAACACTTTTCCTAAACTATTATCTATTAGGGCTTTTCTATTTGCTTGGAGGATGTGAAGACAAATTTGCATAACGAGATGCTGAGGGGAATTTAGCAAACAGAGCATGGAGAATGATTACGAAGTCCTTATTGCGTAAATGGGAAGAAGATAGAGGAGGCCTAAATATGGTAAGATAGAGCCATGTCCAGATTTCAGTCAAGGGGAGCTTCAAAGAAAGTTTGTCATTATTATAAAAGGCCTGTACATTTTAGTGCAAGTTGCCCCAAGTTGGGGAATAAAAATAAAGCGGTCGCCCAAAGGGCTTCAGTTTTCATAGCGGAGACATCAGATTCAGAGAGTGATAACGACATTTTTATATCTTTTGCCTCTCTTGTGAAGAGTACTATGTAGATTATTGACTCTAGAACATCCTATCATATGACACCTAATAGACAATCATTTTCCACTTATCGTCTGTTTGATGGATAGAGTTTCTCATGGAAAATAATGCTACTTGTTGCATGATTAGTAATATAACAGTGAATATCAGGATGTTTGATGGTGTTGTTCATACTTTGTATGATGTCAGGCATGTGCCTAATTTGAGGCGTCGTTTGATCTCCGTTGGAGCGTTGTGCAATGTTGGCTTCAAGTGTGTAATAGAAAAAGATTCAATGAAAATTACAAATGGTCATAGGTAGTGATGAAAGGGGTAAAAATTTGAAATCTATATTTGCTGAAGGGTACCACCGTTGTTGCGGAGTCTTCTTCGGTTGTTGATTCTATTGATTCTGATTCTACCATATTGTAGCATTTTCATATGGGACACATTCGAGAATGCAGTTTGGAAGTGTTGAGAAAGCGAGGTTGGTAACGGTATTCATCATTCAAAACTTGGCTTTTGTGAGGGATGCGTACTTGAAAAGCAAACGAAGGTTTCTTTCGACATTGCAGAGAATAAGTCTAAAGATGTTTTGGAGTATGTTCATACTGATGTTTGGAGCTCCGCATCATGCTTATCTCTTGGAGGAGCTAAGTACTTTGTTTCATTTGTTGATGATTTTTCTAGAAAGATATGGATTTACTCTATGAAGTCAAGGACGAAACTTTTGATAAGTTTATAGTTGAAAATCTCTTGTTGAGAAACAGTCTGTAAAGAAAGTGAGGTTCTTCGTTTAGATGATGATGGTGAATTCATTTCAAAAAAATTCACCGAATTTTGTGAGTCTAAAGGAATCAAAAGGCATTATACCACATCAGAAAACCCTCAGTCGAATGGGGTTGCAGAGAGGATGAATCGGACTTTGTTGGAAAGAACTCATTGTTTACGTCTGACTGCTAGACTAAAGAAGATATTTTGGACAGAAGCATTATCTACAGTGGTTTTCCTCATTAACCGTGCACCTTCTTCCGCCATAAATATGAAGATTCCTGAAGAAGTATGAAAGGGAGAGTCTATTTCATATTTCTTTCTCAAAGTGTTTGGTTGTCCAGCTTATGTGCATTAGAATAAAGGGAAGTTGGATCCAAGATCGCACAAGTGTGTTTTTCTTGGCTATAAGAGAGGAGGTAATGTTGTCCTATTACCCAAAAGATTGTTACTAGCAGGCATGTTACATTTGAGAAAAGGTTGTTGAAGGTTGAGCCTTCTTCTTCATTTAATGATGATGTTGAGAGAACAAATTTAGAGTACTAAACACAAAGTAGATCATTAGATTTCCATACGAGTAAAAATTGTGTTTACGGTGACACAGTGGTTGATGAGGAGAGAATAGAGGATCAACCTCAAGGTGGATCTCAAATACAAACTCGACCAATAAGAAAGAGGAAAAGACCTAGATAGCTTGATGATTTGTGGGATTGAGCATTGAACACATGGCAGCCTATGTATTAAGCATATTTCATAATGAGCACGGAGACTATAGAGATGCCATTAATTCAGTTGATAGTTAGTAGCCATGGAGGAGAAAATTGAGTCTTTGTGCAAAAATCACACTTGGGATTTAGTGCCACTTCCTTCCGACAAGAGAGCAGTTGGGTGTAGATCTATAGGGGAAAGATGGTGACAATGGTGACCTGAGGTATAAGGCGAGATTAGTGGCGACAGGTTATGTTCAAAGAAAAGGTATGGAATTCCATGATTTTTTTTCTCCAATTGTCAGACACACTTCCATTCACATTCTTTTGGCATTGGTTGCCCACTTCGACATGGACTTGGAATAATTAGATGTTAATATAGCATTCTTGCATGGTGACCTTGAAGAGGACATTTACCTCTAGCAGCAAGAGGGGTTCATTAACAGTAGCAGGCGCAGTCATTATTGTAAGCTTAAAAAATTTCTTTATGGTTTAAAAAATCCACTAGACAGTGGTATAAGAAATTTGATAAGTTTATAATCTTGAATGGTTACTCTAGAAGCTTTAAAAACCAATATGTCTATTTTAAGAAGTGTAATGAACACACCATCTATTTGTTGCTTTATGTTGATGATATGTTAGTAGCTTCTAAGAGCATGACTAGAATTTCAAAGTGAAGGGCAGAGCTCAAGAAGGAGTTTGATATGAAAGATTTGGGAAAGGCATGGAGAATTTTGAGGATGGAGATTCAGAGGGATAGAAAGCAAAAGGCTCACTCAAACTTAGTATATCAAGGAATCCTACCTCGATTTGTTATGGAGAAAGCTAAACCGGTGACTACTCCATTACACTCTCAATTTCAACTATCCAGAGATTTATACCCTACATCGGATGAAGACAAAAAGGATGTGGCTAACATTCTTTACTCTAGTGCAGTTGGAAGCCTTACTTATGCTATGGTATGCATAGGGCCTGATTTCGCTCATGCAGTTGGTGCTGTTAGCGGACACATGTCTAACTCGGGAAAGATTTCTTAGCAAGCAATAAAGTGGATTCTATGATATTTGAGAGGCATTTCTGATATTGGCTTATTGTTTGGAGGTAGCGACATAACTCTAAGGGGTTATTGTGATTCGGATAATGCTGGGGATAGAGATGGTAGGAAATTGATTTTGGGCTATGTATACACTTAGCATAGTCCTAATTTTTTAAAGATCCAAGTTACAATCCATTGTACCTTTAGCAACCAGAGATGCAGAGCTTATTTCTGTTATGGAAGTAACTAAGAAAGGATTGTATTTGTTGCAGCTTTTGGAGGATTTATCAATGATGTAAAAGACGGTGGAGTTGTTTCCAGAGAGTTAAAGCGTCTTCATGTTGTTGAAATGAAGCCTATAGCTCATGGAGAAAGTAGATTGGTGTTAGCAGTTTCTTTCTCATGCTTGAAGAAGACAGAAATAAGATTAAGCTATCGAAGATACACACAAAAGATGATCCAATTGATATGTTAACAAATTCGGTTCCGAAGGACAAATTTGAGCATTGCTCAAATTTGATTAGTGTGGTACGAGCTACTTAGCGCCATGTGGCGTTGGCCCAACAATCAGTTTAGTTGATTGATTGATATATTTAAATCGAGGTGGAATGTTAAATTTGAACAATTTAACTTTATTTCAAATATTAAAAGACAGAAAATATTAATTGATTCCCACAATTAATCAAATATAGAAAAAAAATAGAAAGATAAAAAATTAATGTCAGAAGATATATTAATTAATTTAAGAAATCAATTAAATAAAGATATACGTAGAAACAAATACCAATATGGTAAATTTGTGTTTAGATTGAATCAAATGAATCCGAAAAGATTTCGTCTTTATCTCTAAGATAGTCTTCATCTTTCCGTCTATATATATAAAGACATTTGTCCATCTCTTCAATAATAGATGACAAGAGAGTTCTTCACAAAATATCTTCGATAAGATCCATATTTCTATATCTATTGTAAAGTATGAAAATTATATCGAGTGATTTATATTATTCTCGTTTTGTACTTTTCCTTGAAGTGAAGAAATAACAAAGGTTATTGGATCCAAGCAGGCCCGTCCCTTCCCCAAAGCGGGGGAAGCAACCGCTTAGGGCACCGTTTAAACTAGGGCACCAAATTTTATCGAACATACAAGAGAAAAAATGTGGATTTCTCATCTCAATCGCGATTCGTCGTCGGCTCCTCCAAGCTCTAGTAGCCGGCGCGGCGATTCAAAGCCAGGGCTTCTCGATTTGACATCTCTATCTCGTCGTCGTCGATCTCGAGTTTGGGAAGGGCGGCTCCAGCCTCCAACGGCACGGCGGCAGCAGCGGCACGGCGGCAACGGCGGCACGGCAAGGCACAACGGCGGCAGCGTCCATTCTCTGACTCTATGCACTGCTGTGAGGATAATTCTAAGGCGAGTCTTATTTTTGTATTGTTGGATTTGATTTTTGTGAGCATCTGATCCATTTTTGATAATAGAGTAAGATTGAACAACATGTCCACTTCAAATCTGAGATCCCCTCATTATTCTTCCCGTTATTTCTAATTTTCATTCACCTCAAAATCGTTGTATAAATGTTCAACATTAATTATCATGTCCTTTATTCGTTTATCATCTAAATACATTTGTTGAGTTCATCCTATTATTTCTAGCATTCATGATAGATGATACCTTTAGTATTTTTATAACAGAAAGCATGTTCATCAACAATACATTTATTAATTGAATTTACAGACTTACAGTATGGTCTTGAAGCTGAAATGATGAGAAATAAAATAGGTGTTGGATATCAATTATCATAATATTTCCATGATTCTAAGGCTTAAATCGGCCATTTGCATTGTCATATTCAATTGAATTATATTGTCGTGTTTAATTACAATGAAATGTAAAATCAAAATTCAATTACTGAAATCAATTGTATAACAACTATTTATTTGAACTTTTATAGTGTTTAGAAATGCGTAAACAAGAATCTGGACACGCCAAAAGGGCTAGAAAAAGAAGACTAGAGGAACTCACTAATTCGCAGAAAGGCACTCTTAATAAATTTTTCATCAAAAGTAGTCCACTAGAAAGTTCGAGTTTGAATGTGGATAATGCTCCCCTTCTTGATAAGAATGATGACAATGTTGATGATAATATTCTAATGAATGAACATGACAATGAAAATAAGAGCGATGAGGAAACAAATATTGATTTATCGTCACATGTAGAGGATGTTAGTTTAGTATCAAATGATCCCGGTACAAGGAAAAAAATTGATCAAAAATTGAGAGACTTGCTAGTTGAAAGATGCCCTTTTAGAGTACTAAAAGATAATGACTCTGATTTTCCAAAAGATGCTATTAGTAGACATTTTTCTTCCACATTATATGTCAGACATTTGCCTAACGGGGATAAACAAGATAGACAATGGTTGGTATATTCAAATTCACTTGATAAAGTATTTGGTTTCTGTTGCAAATTATTCACAAATCAAACAACGGCTAGTCATCTTGCTAATGAAGGAATCAATGATTGGCTCAACCTTAGTACTAAGCTGAAACAACATGAAAGTAGTAAAGATCATCTTCTGAATATGAGCAGTTGGATTGAGTTGGAAACAAGATTGAAAGTTAAAGCAACTATAGATCAAAGTGTAATAGATCAAATATAGAAGGAAAAAGAATGTTGGAAGAAAGTGTTGATAAGAATAATAGTTGTTGTGAAAACACTTGCTTCCAATAATTTAGCATTTCATGGAACGAACGAAAGGCTTTATGAACAAAATAATGGTCTTTTTTGTAAATTAATTGAAATGATAGTAGAATTTGATCCAGTAATGCAGGAATATGTTCGACGGTTGAACAAAAAGAAATTCATATACATTACCTTAGACACAAAATTCAAAATGAGTTAATACTCACATTGGCGAATGAAACTAAAAATAAAATTTTTATAAAAATAAAAAAGGCCAAGTATTTTTCAGTTATATTAGACTGCACTCCAGATATTAGTCGTGTTGAACAGATGTCTCTTGTAATAAGATGTGTTAAAGTTTCAACTAATCCCGTAAAGGTGGAAGAGTTTTTAATTGAATTTCTAAAAGTAGATGATACTACTGGACTTGGAAATTTTAACAAGCTTAAAGAAGTATTAGAGGATATTAAGCTTGATATTTATGATATTAGAGGACACGGTTATGATAATGGATCAAATATGAAAGGAAAACACCAAGGGGTGCAACAAAGACTATTAGAAATTAATCCAAGAGCTTTCTACACACCTTGTGGTTGTCATAGTCTTGATCTTGTGCTGTGTGATATGGCTAAATCATGTCCTAAAGCATCAAACTTTTTGGGGGTGATCCAAGGGATATTTAATGTATTTTCTTCATCCACACAGAGATGACAAGTTTTTAAAAATCATGTATCAGGTTGTACTGTTAAACCATTATCAGACACATGTTGGGAAAGTCACATTGAAGCAGTAAAATCTATAAGATATCAAAGCGTGGAGATAAGAGATGCTCTAAGTTCCTTGTCAAATAGCACCAAGGATTCTATGGTGAAGAGTGAAGCTAGAATTCTTGTAACAAATGAGATTGAAAATTTTGAATTCTTATTTGGATTATGCATTTGGTATGAAACGTTGAAAAATGTAAACACTATTAGCAAGATTCTTCAAACTGAAGATATGCAAATTGGTGTTGCTATCGTTAGATTGCAAGAGCTTATTGATTTTTTTGAAGATTTCAGAAACATAGGATTTAATTCTACGATGGCCGATGCTAAAGAGATAGCTCATATGTTGGATATTAACCCATTTTTCCTCAAAAAAGAATTATACATAGAAAGAAACAGTTTGATGAAGATGTGAATGTTGAAGAACCGATGCAAACATTAGAAGAATCATTTCGAATCAATTACTTTTTGCAATTTGTGGATAAAGCACGTGTTTCGTTAGTGACTCGATTTGAGCAATTTAAAGAATATGATGATAAGTTTGGCTTCTTATTTGATTTAAAAAAATCACTTCTATAGATGATGAGAAACTGAAAAGTTATTGTTTAAAACTTGAGGAATATTTGACACGTGATTTGTACTCTGATATTGATGGAAGAGAGTTATTTTCAGAGTTAAAAGTATTGAAAGTTATCTTGCCAAAGGAAAAAACAAAAGCAATTGAGCTGCTGAATTTCATAAATTCTTGTTCAAGAGAGTTAAATTTTCTCAATGCTTGGATAGCATATAGAATAATTTTGACTATACCAGTTACAGTTACCTCAGCCGAAAGAAGTTTTTCAAAGCTAAAGTTGATAAAGCCTTATCTTCGCTCCACTATGTCATAAGAAAGATTAAACGGTTTGGCACTTTTGTCGATTGAACAAGATATGGTCAATGAACTTGAATATGATAATATTATAAGTAATTTTGCAAGTCAGAAGGCTAGAAAAATGTTCATCGATAATTGATATTGATTTTGGTATACAACTTGAATTATTATCACGGATAAAGTTATTTTCTTTTTTTCTCTGCTCATTATTTATGAACAATATAAATTTTTAATGATTTAATTAATGGTCATAATATCAGTTTCTATATAGGGGACTTGTTTTCACTTTTGGCTTTAGGTACCAAAACTCATAGGACCGGCCCTGGATCCGAGGACGTAAGCGTAGTCGAACCTTGTTATATCTATGTGTTCTTTCTTTTCTGTCTTTTATCTATAATTTACGCTCTTTGATTTTCTTTTTATTCACTTTGTTGGATTGGAATTGTTGAAATTGTCCACAGACTAGATTATTAGGTGTTTTGCTTCCGCTACCCAGAACTCTGACTTTTCAGTACAATTATGTTGCTTCTCAAATTTCTGATTATTAGTTCCTTTTGTAAAGCTATTTCTAAGAATTTATGAAACATCAAAATTGAAATAAGTTATTTATAAATAGTTTTGAAACTTTTAAGGAGTTGTCAATCATGCTCTTAACTCCGCCGGATTTTTACACTAAGAAATTTTATAAGTATGAGTAGTTCTTATATTAAGGGTCCGTTCTTTGCGAAGCGAACAAAACATTTGAATGAGGTATTTGAGTTGGTAAGTTAGTTGAGATAGAAATGCATTTGTGTATTGCAAGCGGAGAATCTAAACAGAGTCATTGAAATATATATTGTAAAATAAATTTGATTTATATTTAATTAATTAATTATTATTCTTAATGAATAATATGTATCAACAGTTTGCAAAATAGATAAATAAATAAATCGTAAAATTTTAAATTGCTCGGATTCAGTTCAAACCAACTCCATAATGTACATCACTTTAATAATATCGCAACACAAAAAACCGTGTCTTAAACGGACAACATTAGCAAAAATTATTAATTTTAGAAATATATAAAATAATAATAATTAATAAATCAATGTATATAAACATGGGAACACACCCATTTCCATACGCTGCCGCAAATGGCCATTTATTCGTTGAGGCGTCCAACGCGTCCGGAATGTAAACCTGCTTACCTAAATTAAAACGAATAGAGATTGTACAATTGTAGCGTTCACAGAAAACATTTACCTCATCCTATTCCATGTCCTAAGGTACCGTTCACAGTAAATGCCTGTCTCCATTGGTGACGCGTTCGACGCCCCAACGGAGAAACGACTCATCTGCTGAATGAAGGAAACTGCTGCGTTCGGTGACCAGTTTAAGTTTTAATTATATTAATTCATTAAATTTAAATTTTTATAAATTAATAAAATTAATAACTTTTGCAAACATGGTCCGTTTGAGATGGGTTATTTGCGTTGTGATTATATCAAAGTGCTCTACATCATGGAGTTGTTTTGAACTGAATCTGAGCAATATATAATTTTTCAATTTATTTATTTATTTTTGCAAAATACATTTTATTTATTAAAAAACAATAACTAATTAATTAATTAATAATCGATTAAATTAAAAATCATTACTTAAACGTCCCATTCAAATGCTCCGCTTAAATACTTCATCCGTAGCCTCAAAAGCATTTTCCGTTCGTCCAACTTTTCCACTCAAACGCCACATTAACGTAGTCTCCTTCGATTCATCTTTCCATTATATCATAAACGCAACCTAAATTTGACATTTGTTGCAAACAGGAAAAATACCATGCTTGCACAAATGGGCCAAATTGGTGGATAAGAAAATAATTAAAAACCACGTGTCATGGCCGAATCAATATGTATACTAAAAAGAACTATATTTAGGACACTGTTACTTCAACCCCATAAATTAGGTGCGGGAAGTCGACAGTTGATTTCAGAGATGGGGATATTCTTTCATGGTGTGATCCTTACCACCCACATGACCGTACTTATTTATTTCGGTCATTTTTGAATCATCCGATTTTTCATACAACATCAGAAAATAACTACACGTCGCATGCATTTGGGTCTGTAAATAGTTAAAATTTAGCATTCAATGGTACTACTTTCTTCATGTGATATGCTCTGCTTTTCTCAGAGTAAATTATGATGCCGTGAACATCCAAGTTATAGTAAGCACACTTTGGATTAAAAAAGCACCAATAATGAATGTCGGTGTACTTATTAGTTTTCCTACTCTGGTATTGTATACGCATATAGAACCTGTCCTATTATTTGGATTGCTCCAGATGAGTACGTTTCCTCTAGTTTAAGAAATAATAATTATGCTTGAACTAAATATATAAGTAATGACGAATCATATGAATCTACTAAGTTTCCAATTATATTAAAACGCAAAATTATAAATATTAAATATATACTTTCTTTATTAAATTATTATGGACTTTTTTAATGTATTGATTTTCGAATAGATTGAAACCTAATGTTTTGGCATCATACATTTACAAAATAAGCAAAGTAACACTGGCGGATCCAGAGTGAGATTCAACGGGGGGGGGGGGGGGAGGGGCGGCCACCAGCCACCTCCAATGGGATTGGTTTTTTTATATGCAATATGGTTTTGTTTGCAAAAAATTGTATTTCATCACCAGTCAACTTAGCCCAAAAAATTGTATTTCGCCCTCACTGGACAAAAAAAATCATAATTTCGCTCCCAAATCAATTCATAGATCTGCCCTACCATAAGGAAACATTTACAACAATTTCTTCAAAGATAGAACATAAGGAATTAATTTGTGTTCAAATAGCCGGCTCTATACATATACATCTATATGTACATATACATATACATCTATATGTATATGTATACACACACACAGATATATATCTATCTATGTGTATACATACATACATACATATATATATATACATACATACATATATATATGTGTGTGTGTGTGTGTGTGTATTGCTTAAGTTAAAATAATTTGTAGGAGCAAAAGCCATGGAATAAAAAATATTAAGGCCATTTCTTTGTAAAAAAATTTGTCTATTGCTCTCAAACTGTAATTTTCCAACTCGTTACAGAAAGTGATCAAATAAAGTTTTATGATTCAACGAAATTTTGTTGCCAGCGAGTGTGATGATATGAAAGTATAATTTTGATCCAGTGTATATAGTAATGTACACTACAAGAGAAACCGGCTATCCAACGGCTCCAAGCCGTTGGCGGCCGTTGGCGGCCGTTGGTAGCCGTTCACGCTTTCCAAGACTTCCAACGGAAGCAACGGGGCTATTCCAATAGCTTCAAATGACATATAGCCGATGGAGGCCATTGGAAGCCGTTGGTTTGAAATGACCAAAGAGCCGTTGGTAATCTGGGTGAATTTTTTTTATAACAGCAAGGCATTCACCTTCCAGCCACACACAATCAATATATATCCATTTCCATTCCATTTCCACTTCATTTCACACGCGCGCGCACACACACACACACACACACACACACACACACACACACATATATATATATCACATATCCAACACATTATATAACAAACAATATAAAAAACCAAAAATCGATATCAAACATTACATTTTCAAACCAAACTCCAAGTCAATATGTACATAAACAACAAAACCCTCACCAACACCAACTCCAACTCCACATTCATGTCAATATATAAAATGCAAACACTTAAACCTCACCACCATAAAGTCAATATATACACAATAACCATCAAACACAATCCTCACCACCTCAAAGCCAATATATACAATAACCAACCATAAAGACAATAATCATCATACCTCTCAAGCATCATCATCATCTCTGGAAGCACCAGACGACGAAGGGAACGAACCATGCCTGTGCGCGTGCTCCGCTAAACGTTGATTCAGCTGTTCCATTTGTATAGCGCGAAGACGGTCCTGCTCTTGTAGCTGCTCAACCATGGCTCTAAGCTCTTCTTTTTCTAGTTTGTCACACGCCTTTTGAGCTGCCCAAACCTGCAAATAGAATGTGAGATGTTCACATTTGTATTATAATCATTTTCTTAAGCAATGCATATTTTAAAATATAGAAACGTAAATGACGTGATCTTAAGCAATGCATATACCACAAGGAAATGCATATTTTATTAAATGATAATGGTGCAGGATGATAATAGTGAATTTTTTTGGTTCATGTTTTTGGTTTCTAATGTAAAATAGCGAAACCTTTTCTTGGAACATATACCACAAGGAAATAGATTCTTTTTAATATAATATATGGATGTTAAGTGTATTCTTATATATTTTTTCGGTTCATCCATTTTCATCACATATTTTGGTACATTTTTCTTTTTTTACTTATCAAATATTTATAAATCACGTATATGTTAGATTTAACTCAGGTAGAAATCATCATATGTATAGTGTATCTATAGGTTAATTTATTAAATATAATATCGCAATGTTTATAAGATTATTGCTTGGTTTCCATAGCCATAGCGCCTATTCCGCTGCGTCGGATCCATAATAACGTCGAAAATATTATCTTGCTTCTCTACTGTCAACTCATCGCGATTCGATTCTGAAAGCAGTTCTGCCCGTGCCTCCTGAAACATTGCCTAAAATAAAAAAACAATTACATGTTAAAATTAATATAATAGGATTTAAACTTATCGATATTAGTAAATTAAGATTTAAAATATGCATACATATGCAGCCGTCGCCTTATCATCATCATCCCACTAATATGTAATATTGCCAGCATTGTCTGCTTGTCTTGATGCGTGGGTGCGGGTAAATACCTCCATCATAGACATGGGACGTCCAAGCGATCTTTCCTGCAATAAATAATTTATATTTTTAATTTTTCATTGCTAATTACTGAACTGATTAATATACAAAATTTAATAACGGTTTAGATTCGTAATTGATAAATTTACCAAGTCCTCACGGTGATGCTGAAAAGAATTGGAATGCGTTACAGGATTCCTACTTCTATTGGCAGAGTTCCTCTCCGACTCCACCTGCAATTTAAATTGAATATTATATTTACTAACTATGAAATAATTAACTATATATTTGGTAGATTTACCTTTAACTTGTCGGTCTCCCACCAACTCATCCAAGAATCTCATACGGAAGCGCCTATCCATTTGGGTTTCTTCCCCGATTTTTAAGAGCTGACATTACCTCCCTATAATTTTTGGCGACCTACGAATTCCAATGGCGCTGAACCATGGCGACATCGTGCTCCGCCGAGTCCACTTGCTCCTGTACAAAGAGAAAATATTACTAATTGTTCATTTATACTTATTCATATAGTAAAGTGGTATAAACTCACCAGAAAATCCTGCCATATGACCTCCCTGACTTGGTCAGGGATCTTACTCTATTTAGGCCAGCAATCTGTCATCCTGCTCATATATGATTGCTTGGAAATGCCATGTGTTCGTCGACGGAAATTCTATCGGTTTAGAAAGCCGTCGAACGAATTTAAATTAAAAATTACCGCAAGCGCACGGTGTACGAATGTAGCACGCGGCGAATACGGGTCGATCCGCAGGGAATTGATGATTTTAAAATTCTATTCAATCAAATTAACCAAACTTGAAAGTGTGATTAGCTAAAAATGTAAGAAACTAACAAAAACTAGGAAAAGAAAAATGGATAAAAATATGAGAGTTAAATGACAATTTAGAGGCAATTTCCACTCTCTAAATCACATAAATCAACAAAATGAAGTTATGATCTCTCTTTTCTTGTCATTAGTGAATTAGTTGATGTGCTTATCATAAGTATGGTATATTTGTGCTATTAATTAGCTCAATATAAACCATCAAACTATAACACAACCACTAATACAGTTTTAAATCTCATAAAATATGACAACTAAGTTGAAAGCAAAATCTATTTTAAGCATGGCCTATTAACTATTAATTAGAAATATAAGCCATCAAATTTTAATTTCAACAATCACTTCTTTGCCATAATCATATGTAGATGAAGAGGCAATTTGTGTTTTGTTTGTTTGTTTAAGCATAGCCTATTTGTTATGAACAACATAGACTATCAAATGCAAAGCTAAACAACATCATTAAACCACTTCAATCATTCTCATTAAGCACAAAAAGAGAGCATAAACATCAAATTAAGTTGAAGCTACACGATTAGAGAGCTTCATTACCCCTAAATTGAAGGGGTTTAGCCTCTGATATTTGTCATCAAAACAACAAATGTAGCTTTCAACATGAAAGAATAAGAAAAGAAAACGAGAGAAAAATTAAATGAACAAACTATTCTATTTGCATAAAAGAGAAGAGATCTACACTACAACATGAAAGTAAATAAACATGAAAAGGAAAGAGCATGTATTAAATTGCATAAAAAAAGAAATTACATGAGAATAAAAAAATGGCTAAGTAGCCATGAAAATAGAAAGAGGATAGCTTTGTTTATTTTGAGCCTAAGACTAATGAGAGGAATAGGAAGATGGCTACATGAAACATAAGGGGTATTTATACAAGTTAGAAACCCTAATGCATATTTTTGGGGAGTACCCAAAATGCCCTTGGAGGAAGTGTGGTGGCCAAGTTATCATTAGCTTTAATAATCCCCCACTTAAATGTACATGAAGCTATTAAGTCCAAAAGCATGTGCATTAGCCTTTAATTTGTACATTAAGGTAGGTGGGTAGGTGGGGTCCTCCATGTTCTTCACTTGAATTATTTCCATCTTCATTCCTTTGTATTAATTTTGTGCATGCATATCTTCATGAAACCACTTCTATTTGAGATCAAATTCCTACAAAAATATATACAAATTTTCAATTAATTTTTCTCAAAGAAATATATGCACACAAATGACCGTTTTTCCCATATATGAAGATGAATATGTGACAATTTGGAATAATTTGAATTTTTGGTTTAAACAAGTTAAAATACCCGATATGATCATTTATTTAATTCAAATAGAATAAATATGGTGGTAAAAATATGCATATTTACGTGCACATCACCATGCACAACTCCTGAGGGCTCCAAATCAAATCCCATGTGTTAATTATAAAACAAAGCTTTAGACAAGTATATATATGTATGAACAAATTTATATTGTTATCATTTTAATTTCGATACTTACGCTCTATCAGCTTCGGCTGCAAATATACAAGTGGTCGAGCCGGAGGCTCACCACTATTCTTGCCGACCAAGCGAGAAGAGCTACGACGTCTGGAGCCTGACATAATACCTGTTGAAAATTTCATTTTTAATTATAGACATAAATAAAATTATGATGATATGTGGTGCATGTAATAAAGTCATTTTTAATTGGTAGTGCATGTAACGATGATGATGATATGTGATGCATGTGCGTGAATAATTGTAAAAATTACCGGATATTACTTAGTCCTCGTCGTTTTCTGATTCAGACTCGGTCTCGTGTTCTATATCGTTTTCCTCTACACTCTCAAATTCTTTGATTAATACATTTGTCTCATCATTTAATTGTCCAAAATCAGTTTGAGTCTGTAATTGTGATTTCAACATTTTCCTCGATATCTACTTGATAGGCTTGTTCTTCTGGAATATCCTTTTCATCGAATGTAAATCTCGCCTTGGTTTTAAAAACGGTAGACCAATCCGCTTTATCTCTTTTTAGAGACGGATAAGGAGCGTAATAAACTTATAGGGCTTGTTTGGCTAGTACAAAAGGATCGTACTGCTGATAACGGGAGGTATGTTTTATTTCTATAAGATTATAATTTGGATGCACGTTAATACCAGAACCTGGAACATTGTTGAACCAGTTGCATCTAAACAAAAAAACTTCCTCTGCGGGTCTTATAAAATATGTCAATTGTAAAATCTGGGTTAACACGCCATAAAAATCATGTATATGATTATTAGGATCATCACTGCCTTTAACAAATACACCGGTGTTGTTTGTTAATTTTTCAGCACCGTATTCTTGGTGTTGAATTTATATTCATTAACGAAAAATATTGGATACCTTTTAACTTTCCTTTTCGGTCCCAACGCCAAATGTTTTAATCCTTCATTTGTAGGATCACAAACGTAGTTCGAAAACCAAGTAGTGAAATTTTTTCTTAAATCGCCGTTTGGATTTTGTGATTCATAAACATTGCAAACAAAAACATAATATATTTCTTTATTATTATTTACACATGCAGTATTAAATTAAATTTATCAAAACTTGTAATTTGATAATTACCTAGGTGCAACTTCTGGACAATTAAGAAGAACATATGTGCGTGCTACATGGTAATCTCTATCATCTAACCACACTTCTACACATTTTCCAGCATGTCGATCATGTTGTTTAAAAATAGATAACATTACTTCAGAAGAAGAATCTTGTTCAACGGCCTCATCATTACGCGCAACACTTTGAAATGATAAATTCACATGATCATTGAAATAATGAGAGAGAAAGAACGATGCTTCTTCTTCGATATATGTTTTGCAAATCGAACCTTTTTGTTTCACTTTTTGTCTCACTTTTTTCTTTAAATGATTTATGTACCTAATAAAAAATATTTCATATCAATATTGATTTTTATTTATAGTTAAATTAACATTTACATACTCAGTATTAATAACATACCTTTCGAATGTATACATCCATCCATATTGCACAAGACCTCGAAGACGTGTTTCAAATGGAAGATGAACAAGTAAATGCTCCATTACATTGAAAAAAGCTGGAGGAAATATTTTCTTCAGTTTGCGGAGCAGTATAGGGATTTCTACCTCAAGTTTACGAAGATGGTCAACTTTTAACATAGTTGAACAAAGCTTCTTATAAAATAAACTAAGTTCTGTTATAACCTTCCAAACTTTTACGGGCAACAATTCTTTGAAAGCGACGGGTAACAAATTTTGCATCATTACATGACAATCATGACTTTTCTTCCCACTCAGTCTTCCGTTCTTATAGTCGACACATCTACGAAGATTAGATGAAATTCCATCAGAAAATCGTAATCCTTCCACCCATTTTAATAGTACTTTAACTTGGTTGTTATCTAGTTCATAACATGCTTTGGGTTTTTTAGTGTCATTTGGCTTCATATGAAGCTCAGGACGATTACATATTTCTTCTATATCACGTCTTGATTTCATATCGTCCTTAGCCTTGCCCATAACATTCAAAAGTGTATTGAACACATTATCGAATACGTTTTTCTCGTTATGCATCACGTCAATGTTATGACTGATTAAGAGATTTTTCCTATAAGGAAACTCCAAGAATATACTTTGTTTGCACCAATTATGAAACGTCGATTTACCTTGGATTTCAGTTTGCTGTCCAGTTTCATGCATCTTTGGATAATCTTTTACAAGTTCATATATATCTTCACTTGACCAAATCGTTGGTGGTTGTAAAGTCTCATGTCTATTAGCTATGAAGTTTTTTTGTCTCTTCTAAAAGTATGATTAATATGGAGAAAACGTCGATGACAATCAAACCATGAAATTTTCTTCCCATGCCATAAAGAAAATGCTCGTGTTTCTTCCGTACAGTAAGGACAAGCAAAACGACCGGCCGTACTCCAACCCGAAAGCATTGCATATGTAGGAAAATCGCTAATTGTCCATAACAAAGAAGCGAACATTCGACAATTTTATCTCTCGATACGTCGTATGTTTCAACTCCTTCATACCACAATGTTTTCAACTCTTCGATTAGCGGTTGTAAGTAAACATCGATACCCTGTGTCGGATCATCAGGGCCAGTGTGACGACCCGGAATTTTTGAGCATTTGAAATTGGAATATTTAATTGATTTTAAATATTTAAAAGTTAATTTTTAACTTGAATTCAAATATTACCATTTATTCCATAATTTAATTATTAAATTAAATAATTTAAAGTTGGGTAAAATGTTGAATTTGGAGTTTTAAGCCTGTAAAAAAATAATTTGAAGGTTTGTAAAATTTATATTGATAGTACTGAAGATAGTAGAAGTGTTAAAATTGAATTTGGAAGTGCTTGGTTAAGTTTTGAAATTTTATCATTTAAATTGAATTTAAAATAGCCTTCTATGGCACAGTCTCGGGATTCGATGAAACTAGTTCCATTCGGTCCGTAACATTGTGTTAATATCGAATTTTAATTTTCGTAATGTTTGGAGTTGTTGTGTGAGCGTACGATGTATAAACACACTGAAAGTTATATCGAAAATTTAATATAATAGTCAATCCAAAAACCTATCTTCTCCATATGATCAAATTAAGACTCAAAACCTTTTCCATTGCGTTCGGAATAGGTGTATAACATTATAAACGCCTAGCGGCATGCCTCGATTGAAGGTCGGAATTTTAATTGTTCAACATAGAATATTTGAAATTAAATAATATTATAACGGGTCAAGCCAACCTTAGCCTAGCGTATAACCGAAGCCATCTATCTCATTCTTTTTTTCATTTTGACTCGGAGCCGAGTTCTTTTTCCCCCAAAAAAGAAATCATCTCGTGTATAACAAACCCTCATTCTTCAATTAATCGAAAGCCTTCCAGAGCAAAAATTAATCTAATACGAAATAGAGGGTGCGGCGTGTGATCGATTTGCGCATAGGTTGCTTCCACTCTCGCGAGCCATTCTCGAGCTCGGCGATGCTGAGGGCTTCGGTGAGGAAGCGCAAACGAGCTCGCGCGCACGTGGGAGGTTTCGCCTGCTCATCAGGGTGACATATGGGTGGAGGCACGCGATGACAAGTCATTGGCAGGTCGACAAGCTAGGGCTTTGGGAAGGAAGGGTCTTGAGTCTAAAGGGGGGGATTTGGGGGTTTGTCGAAGTCGAGATAGTGAAGGAGGAGTTGTCGATGTCTGGGTTTATGCTCTGTCAAGGAAAGTGAGGTATATGTTTCAATTTAAATTTAATAACACATATATGAATATATATATATATAAAATATAGAAAAGAAAATAATGACAGTAAGGTAATTAAATTTTATTTTAGTTAAATAAGTTTAAACTCTTTGAATTCGATTTGTTCATTATTAATTATCAGAATATATGTATGTATATAACTCAATATTTTTTTTTCAGTAAAGAATGTTTACTATTTAGTTTTAAAATGCCATAGTTTTTATATATATATATATAGGTACAAGAAATTTATATAAGATTTTGGAAGAAGATTATATAAGGGATTTGGTGATAAAATTGTACAACTGACCTATTTAATTTATTATAGTTACTAAAAGGGGTTTTAAAAAGGGGAAATTAATTTAAAACCCGAATGATTTGTTTAAATTAAATTTCTGGTCAATTTAATTTTTTAAATGATAAATTATTTGTAGATTTTTTCAGATATTAATAAAATCATTTGGTTAATTAAATTATTAATTCAGATGTTAATAAACTGTAACTATTTATACAAGGTCTATAATCATGGAGGGAATAGCCTGTTTGGATTGGATTGCAAACAAATAAAGGTGAGTTAATCTCACTCATCTGGTAAGAATTTTTAAATGATTAAATTTAAATAATTGGTTGAATGGTTGAATTGATTTGATGTGCTATATTATGGTATATAATATATCTTGGAATGATTGATTTCCCGCATTCTATAGCGGATGAGACCCTATGCACCGCATAATAGCGGATGATATTATATTTAAATCTCATATACCACCATATTCCACCTCGAAGTGGAATTGGTATTGTGCTAACATCTGTGGATGCAGGACAATAGGTTGGAGGGATCCAATTGGATTCCTCAACATTTATTTAGATTATTTAATATTCTCTGTTACGAATATTTGATCTTCTGTGATGAATTATATTGGAATATTGAATGCTATAGTTTGCTTGAATATTTCGGTACACTGAGTTACCTAAATATATAGAAATGGATTTTTGAAAAGAATATAAAAGAGTGAATTTGTAAAAAAATTAATTATAGAGAATTTGAATAAATTGAAGGATAAATTGGAAAAGAATAAAAGTGATTTTAAAAATTCTAATAAATAAATTTCGAGTATGAAAAGGGGATTTTCAATAAACAGAGAAATAATGAATTTTAAACCTTAAGTGACATTATTTAAAGGAATAAAGAATTTATTTTAAAATCCAAGTTTTAAATTTATTGAAATAGATAAAGAAGGAATTTATTTTAAAATGAAGTAAATTGGAAATCAATTTGGAGATTGATTTAACTGTGTAAAACCGGAATTTTTAAAAGAGAAGTGAGACTATGGAATTTATAAACTGGGTTTATAAAAGTGAAGTAATATATCAGTGGATATTTTGGAGAATAAATTCATGGTGGAAATTTATTAAGGAAATGAGAAAATTCGTTTAAAAATAAACAATGATTTATTTTTTAAAGGATGTGAAGAGAAGTATATTTCCCTGGATAACCAAGTAAGTTTTCAAAGTAAATTTTTAAATATAAGTTAAAAGCTTTAATGTTGTTTAAAAAGCATGTTCTAGGAAATTTATTATTTCTAAATGTTTAAATTCTAAAGTAAATATTTTTCAAATCTATTATCGTACTAATTATCTTAAAGGTGACTTGGTATTTTGTTTTTAAAAGAGAAAATCTAGTTTAATATTTTATAAAGTAACCTCATTTTCAAATATTACTATAGTATATATTTTTAATAAAGTATTGAAGTATTTTTCAATTTAAATGTTAAAGTATATTTTATAAATAAATGTTTTAAAGTATTTTAAAAATATAAAGTTTTGTGCTTGGTGATTTCAGTGGAAATAGAAAATATTTGGGAAATTTATTCGGTAAAAGGAAGATAGTTTGAAACTGTTTCCAAAAAGGTTTGAAAAGTGGAAATATATCTTGCGAAGATATTTTGAGATAAATAAATAATTTGGGTAATTATTTATTTTGTGATGGATGTTTGCGAATGTTAATTGATAGTTAAATAACGGACTATCAATATTGGACAATGCGCTGATCGTTTCGAAGAGACTGGGATTGGGATTTATTTCTCGAAAACCACTTCGATTCGGTTTGTACGTTTTCGTGGAAAGACGAGTTCAGAGTCGAAGATGGAGCAGTGAGGTGCAAGGGCTAGTCGCTACTAATCCTGAGGATGCTTCCAAAATGGATGTAGTAGGAATAGTGCATTCGGTTCCGTTCGAACCCAGGACGGACTTGTATGGATGAATGCTTTCAGAACATTGTCAGATGGACGATGGGCATTCTAAGTGAAACGTTCTAAAATGTAATGCTTAGCCTCAAGCCTCATCAACCGGGAATGACTGAAAATCAGGGGTTTTGCGGCAATGCTAGGTGGGTAGCACCTATTTCAGGGTGAGGTCATCCCTGTCTAGATGTCCCTTTTATTTCGGCTTAGTGGTGCGGTTGCTGATCACAACCGTGGGGTGATCTTACTCGGAATTATCCAATAAGGGGTAGTCCCGGTCTTGTGTTGCAGGGGATTGGGAGTAATCCTCGGTACGGTGATCTAGGCCACGTACTATGACAAGTGTTACCCCAGTGCCTAGTTATTAGTTGGAAATCCATTCTCCCTACGAGCCATGTACGATTTGTTTGTATTACCCGCTATGTGGCTAGTAGCTGGAATTCAATGAATGTAACAATTTCGGCTATTTTAATAAGTATTTGTATATAGAGCCTATTATAATATCAGAGGATTTTAATAAAAAGTGTTTTAGCTATCGTAAGGTAAAAACCCGACATGTTTATTTGTGGCGTGGTCTTACGAGATGCTTTTGTTTTCAAAGAAATTTTGAAACTTTAATAATCAATTTGAGTGTGATTTCTCACGCTGGTTTTCCAGACTGACTCTGGTGTTATTTAACTGTAATGCTCGGGTCAGACCGAGTATTATAGAATACAGGAAAGGATGCTGTGGAGCTCAGGAGACGAGCTGGATGGCGATACGTACTTCCGTATTTGATTATTATTCCGCTGTGTATTCAGTTGTATGTTATTGATGTGAAACTCTGATGATGTATGTATAAACAAATATAGTATTTGTTTTTGGTGTAAAGATCTGTGATTATCTATTATATTTTATTCCGCTGCGATGGTTAGATTCTGATGTTGTTTTCTATTTTCTTCTTCTACCTCTTCTTCTTTAACCCAAATGGTTCGTATTTTCGTACATCTTGAGTTGATTGATGGAGAATAGTGTTGACTCAAGGGGTAGGGATTTGCGGACCGTTACATTTGGTATCGAAGCAGAAGGTTAAGCGAGAACCTTGGCTCTGGTGGGAATTACTCTTAGAATAGAGTCTGTAGTACTCTAGAATGAGTTTGAGTGTAATAATAAATATGAGCGCGTATTTGTTAGTGAATATAAAATTGTTTTTATATTGTGTTGATTTATAGGTTGAGTGTTTATAGATTCTGGTCGATATGTGGGACGCCATGTTATCGATTGGAATTTCTAAACTCTTAAACAAGATAAACCGACACGGTATTGTTTTAAATAGGGTAAATGAAATAATTTTACCCAAATTATTTTTGTATATAAAGGAAATAATTTTTCATAAATTATTATAGTTATATATGGATGCTTGGTTGTTAGGAATGATAATATTAAATTATTATCATCAATGTGTAAAATTGAATAAGAAATTGAAACAATAACCAAAGATGAAGGAATAAATTAATAAAATAAATGGGATTTGTAAATGTGAATTATAATTGTGATTTATAATTTTGAAATAGAATTCTAGAGAAACATTGAAAAAGTTTCTGAAAGAATTTGGGATTTGAAAATTTGGAAATTTAAATTCCTTTGAATTTGAAAATGATTCTTAAAAAGTTGGGAAAAATGATATATATTTGTGAAATATTTTTGAATCGTATTTGAAATCTAGAGAGATTTGGAATTTAAAGATATTTGAAGGGATTTTAAAGTGATAAAAGCATTGAACTCTTTTCGGTCGCTGGAAAATAATTCCGATGGTGATCGCGACATCATTGGTGTTCATTTTTGAGTTTCCAAGGGGGGATTGCTACCTGGATGTTTGGATTAATGTTTGTTTGTGAAATTTGGTTTGATTTTGGAAGTGAAAAGGAATAGTTTGGTTTAGATATAGATGTTCTCAAAATTTAATTTTGGGCATTTTAGTAATGGTTTAAACTCTTGAATTGGTTTGAAATATTTTGGTGTGTTTAAGCAAAAACTCTGGAATCTTATTAAAAATGTTCTGGAAAAATGAATGAGTTTACAAACTTATAAATTTTAAAGATTTGTTTAGAGTAGAAAAATTTAACTTGGAAAAATTTAAATTTTTTAAGTAAGTAAGAAAATGAAAGTAAGTTAGAATGTAAGCCAATTAATTTAAGTGAATTAAGGGAAGTTAACAACAGAAGGTAAGTAAATTGGAGAACGTATACAGACTTAAAATTTGAATTAAATTAGAATGTAACTAAACCAAGTTAAATAAAAAGTGAACGTGAGGAAATAAATCTAAGTAGGCTAAAGGAAATAAGTAAATGAAATAAAATTTATTAGTTAGAAATAAAATTTGAATATTGGATAATGTTTGATTTGAAATTGTATAAAATGAGGTGTAGAATTTGTTCAAATGGACTAAAAATAATTAATGTTTGGAAATTAAATTTATTGGTTGAAAATAAATTTGTGAATGAACAAATGAACTTATAATTGTAAGTAAATGAACTGAAATTGGATATTGGAAGGAGTAAGCCAAAATAAAAATGTATTTGGTATTTTGGAAAGTGAAATAGAAATCTAAACTCGAATTATAAATTAGATTGAATTCAAGTAAAGTAATAAAGTGATTTTTGAAGATAAAAATCAAAGATTGAATTGTAAATTGGAAGTGAGCTGACTGGATAATTAATTATGAAATCAGGAAATGGAACATTAGTTGGATAAATAAGAGTTGAAATTTGAGTTAATGATGGATTTGTAAATGAAACCCGAGTTATAAATAGAAATTCAACTTGGAATTGTAAGTGAATTAAACATGAATTAAATTTGGC
Source organism: Allium cepa (assembly GCA_030765085.1). Taxonomy (NCBI): domain Eukaryota; kingdom Viridiplantae; phylum Streptophyta; class Magnoliopsida; order Asparagales; family Amaryllidaceae; genus Allium; species Allium cepa. Next base: position 441,647,971 of record CM060943.1, read on the forward strand.
CTTGGATATTATTTTAACGAATTGAGAATGGCTAATTGAATTGAATTTGGAAATTAGAATCTGAAACGGACAAAACAAAGGAACTAATCAAATAGATTTGTAGATTGGAATGAGATTTGATAAGTTAAAGTGAAAAAGAAAATTTATTCGCAAATGAAAGGAGCTTAAGTTTTGAAGCTGAAATAAATTGAAGTAAATTAACTTAGGTTAAAAAAATAATTAGAAGCTAAACTTCGAGTAAGGATGAAAGTTCATTAAATAAAAGTTTGGATTAAATTAATTCGGGAAGTGGTTATTAATATAAGAACCGAATGTCGTCAAGCTCAATGAAATGATTGTAAAATATATGGTTGGTGAATAAATTAAAATGGGATGGAATCAAGTGTAAATTGAGTTGGAATCAATTTAAATGGTTATAAAGCTTAAGTAATTATTTATTCACATTAATATTGTCGAGTAGCATAAGACAATGGATCGTTTGATGTAAACGAGATTAGATAAAATCCTATGAGTTATTAGAAGTGAAATAGGATGATTTTGAAATCAATTGGAATGAATATGAGTTTGTTTTGCTTAGAATAAATTAAATATAAGCGAGTAAGTTGTAAATCACTTAAACTGAATGGAATGGTTTGAGAATTGGTTGTAAGCAATTGTAATAAGTGTCGGAACCTTATATGTGCTTATGGAAATTATATAACGTGCATTATATGTGAATTTATGTGTTAGCTATTGAAAGTAAGTGAAATGTTGATAAATTGCATATATTTAGTACTTATATGTTTGAATTGAGTAAGCAAAGGTACCAGGAAGCCGTTTGGCTGGATTTGATCGCGCAAAATGCTAAAATAATATGCCACTTGCTTAAAATGCTAAATAAAGGTACACCTACGCAATAAAAATAGAAAATATGAACTATTTTTGTTTTTCCGACCGTGTGGGTCAATGTATATATATTTATATCTCTTGTCAAATTGCAAAAGCTCCTTCGTACAAAGGAGACTCTGCCAAAATTTGGGGAGTTGGAATTTTTTTGAAAATTTTGGGAAAATTTTAGTTAGCGACAAAATGATTTCGAATTGGAAATTGAAATAAATTAGGGAATGAAACTAATTTAAAATAATGATATGAATCAGTTATAAATGGAAGATAAAAAATTCAATATTCAGAGTAAAAGATAAATTGAATTCGTATGGAAATGGGAGAACCAATTTGAATAGAAGCAGATATAAACTAAAGTGGTGAAATGAAAATAAATATAGGAAGCGTATAAATACTTATATCGAACTTAAGAAGAAATGGTGAAATTCTTAAGTAAGATGGGTGTCGGGAAAATACATTGAATAAGCATTTGAGTGAAGATTTAATAGAAATATATGTACACCTTATGGCTTGAATGGAATGTATATTGACATTTTGTAAAGAAGTCAATAAAATGTTTTGAATGTTGTGACTGGGTATTATTACTAAGTAGGATATGCAGGTATTATAAAGGGAAAGGAAATTTGGGTTTGATTCCAGAAGATAAATTTGAATTGCTAAAAAAAAAAGGTACGTGTTTAAATTTCTGTATGAAATTTGATTGGGTTTTTGATCTAGCCACTTGGCCTTTTGTTTTCTTTTGGAATTTGGAAGCCCGTAGAGGCATTTTGTAGTTGTACCGAGCTAGCCGCGCAAAGGAGATGCCGGCAAATTATTTTTCGAAAATTTAGGGAGTTAGAAAAATTTTGAGAAAATTTTGATAAATCAAAAATTTGGTTTTAAATTGAAATTTGAATGATCTAGCAAATAGTATTGTTTGAAAATTATGGGGGAGTTTAAATAAGTGTTTTAAACTATTTTAAAAATCTAAAGTTTTGTGCTTGGTGTTTCAGTGGAAATAGAAAATATTTGGGAAATTTATTCGGTAAAAGGAAGATAGTTTGAAACTGTTTCCAAAAAGGTTTGAAAAGTGGAAATATATCTTGTGAAGATGTTTTGAGATAAATAAATAATTTGGGAAATTAGTTATTTTGTGATGGATGTTTGTGAATGTTAATTGATAGTTAAATAACTGACTATCAATATTGGACAATCCGCTAATCGTTTCGAAGAGACCGGGATCGGGATTTATTTTTCGAAAACCACTTCGATCCGGTTTGTACGTTTTCGTGGAAAAATGAGTTCAGAGTCGAAGATGGAGCAGTGAAGTGCAAGGGCTAGTCGCTACTAATCCTAAGAATGTTTCCAAAATGGATGTAGCAGGAATAGTGTCTTCGGTTCCGTTCGAACCCGGGACGGACTTGTATGGATGAATGCTTTCAGAACATCGTTAGGTGGACGATGGGCATTCTAAGTGAAACGTTCTAAAAGGTAACGCTTAGCCTCAAGCCTCATCAACCGGGAATGACTGAAAATCAAGGGTTATGCAGCAAGGTTAGGTTGGTAGCACCCATTTCAGGGTGAGGTCATCCCTGTCTAGATGTCCCTTTTATTTCGGCTTAGTGGTGCGGTTGCTGATCACAACCGTGGGGTGATCTTACTCGGGATTATCCGGTAAGGGGTAGTCCCGGTCTTGTGTTGCAGGGGATTGGGAGTAATCCTCGGTACGATGATCTAGGCCATGTACTGTGACAGATGGTACCACGGTGCCTAGTCATTAGTTGGAAATCCATTCTCCTTGCGAGCCTTGTACGATTTTTGTTTGTATTACCCACTCTGTGGCTAGCAGCTGTAATTTAATGAATGTAACAATTTCGGCTATTTTAATAAGTATTTGTATCCCTATTATAATATCAGAGGATTTTAATAAAAAGTGTTTTAGCTATCATAAGGTAAAAACCCGACATGTTTATTTGTGGCGTGGTCTCACGAGATGCTTTTGTTTTCAAAGAAAATTCGAAACTTTAATAATCAATTTGAGTGTGATTTCTCACGCTGGTTTTCCAGACTGACTCGGGTGTTATTTAACTGTAATGCTCGGGTCAGACCGAGTATTATAGAATACATGAAAGGATGTTGTGGAGCTCAAGAGACGAGCTGGATGGCAATACGTACTTCCGTATTTGATTATTATTCCGTTGTGTATCCAATTGTATGTTATTGATGTGGAACTCTGATGATGTGATGCAGCCCAGCCTAAGGATGAAGCAGCGCAGTCCACCAATTCAGTGTTTTTGAGTCGTTCATGTGTCTTAGGTCGCTCACGACCTAGTAAAGAAAGCTCGCAGGTGCAAACTATAGTGGGTTTTGATGGGCAACGACCTAGTTTGATGATAGGTCGTCCAAGCGACCCAACGAATCGAGACAACCGACCTAACGAGCTAAAGGATACAGCACAATGGAAAGGCCGCGTGTTTTTAGGTCGCTCCGACCTAATTCCAACGAACTACGACCTAGTTAGGTCGCATGAAGAAAATTCAGTTGCTGATGGACTTAAGTCGCAGGTAGGTCGCTCAAGCGAGATAACGATCTTATGCCGCATGTCTTAGGTCGCTGGATTCGTATGTTGTTATGCCGAAGAGCCCTAAGTCGCTGGAGAGTTATGTCGCGTGAAGATGTTGCTAATGCCGTGTTGAGTTAGGTCGCAAGTGCCTTATGTTGTTATGATGTATATATTATTAGGTCGTAACTCGTTTTGTACTGTTTCATGTTGTATTTGTTAAATCGCATTGTTGTAAGGTCGTTGTGCTGTTGTTTCTTAGGTCGTTACCGACCTATGTTAGGTCGTAAGTCGCGGTCTTGTTAGGTCGAGAATGTGTTGTGTCGTGTACCTTGTGATGTAAGTGTTTGTGTGAGTTGTAACCCTATAAATAGGGATGTGGGGGTCATTTGTAGGTTGATTGATTTTTGAATGAAATTTTGTTTGAGTGCTTTGTGCCTCTTTTGAAATTGGTAGTTGAGTGTGATCTCCTATCTCCACTTTCGGTTATTCGAGTGCGCTCGAATCAATGATTGTTGAAGCCAATTCACGGTATCAAGTGCGCTTGATTAACGTTCGAAGAATTGTATATCTTCTTTCACGGTATCGTGCGCGATCAATGTGTCGAAGATAGCTAGAATTTGGTATCTTGCGAAGATCAACGAATTTGGGCATTCGGTATCTTTCAAACCATCAATTCATATTGATCCATTTAATCGTTCATCGATTAGTTTGACACGAGATCTTCATTTCGTCGTCAATCCGTAATATCCGCTGCGTCATTTGGTATCAGAGCTAGACTTAGCCAATCATAGCTAAGCCGAGTCTTGGAGCCAAGGAGAAGAGTTTGAAGTGTTGAGCCGAACTAGAAGAAGTTGTGCATCACTTTGTATTGAGGATTTTTCAAGACCGAGCTAACTCAAGCAAAGCCGTGCATTATTTTGTTGAAGTGTTCAAGGCCGATAGTAAAGTGTTAGTGAAAATTGTTTGATTCAATCATGCCTCCGAGAAGAGCTAATCGTCATCAGAATGTTGAAGATTTGTACAAAAGAGAAGATGTTGAACAGATGGAACAACGAATTGGCAATAAATTCAATGAGAAGTTAGATGAAGGCATTGGTAGATTGGAGAAATTGATGATAGATATGAATCAAAGGAGAAGGCCGCCAGTCTCGAACCATGGAGGAAACCGAGTTTCGCCATCGGTTACGGAAGCGAGGAGGGTGTTGCCATAGTCTTTTAGAGAAAGAAGAGAAACATCAATTTCATCGAGAAGAGATCACCATGAATATAGACATGAAGAGAGAAGAAATCCACGTGAGTTTGAAAATGAATCACATCCCGATATGGAAAGACAAGGTAGGAGGACTATGCATGATTATAGAGATGAAGAAAGACGAGATCGATATAGACGTACATTTGATTATGATGAAGACGGTGATAGAGCTAGCATTCATTATCGAGATCGAGACCAAGTTCGAAACTCATATAAGGATGTTGAGGATGACCGACGATGGGAGTCGGGTATGAAGATGGAAATTCCAGAATTCAAGGATGGAATGGTAGCAGAAGAATTCCTTGATTGGTTGTCTAATGTTGAAGAGATCTTTGATTTCAAAGAGATTCCGAAAAATCATCGAGTGAAGTTGGTTGCTACTAGGTTGAGGGGGAGAGCTATGGCATGGTGGCAGCAAACCAAACTTACACGAGAACGGATGGGGAAGTCGAAGATTGAATCATGGGAGAAGATGAAGAAACTGATGAAAGCTACATTTTTACCTTACAATTATCAATCACTTATGTATCAGAGGTTGCAGAATCTGAGGCAAGGGATGAAGACTGTTAATGATTATGCTGATGAATTTTATCAACTGATTGCTCGAAATGATATTATGGAGACGGAGGAACAATTGACTGCTAGATTTGTTGTGGGGGTTGAGAATGCAGATTCAAGACATGGTGAATATGTTTGATCCGAGATCTGTTGCAGAAGCATATCAGAAAGCACTTGCTTGGGAGAAACAAGGGAGACGAGGAGGTGGTGTGTTTCCAAGTTACAATACTCAGAACAAGGGTGCTAGTGGGAGTTCTAATGTTGCTAAAGTTGTCAGTAAACCAGTTGTGAAAGAGGGTGAGAAGGCAAAGGTCAACAACAGTTTCAAATGTTACAATTGCCAGGAAGTGGGTCACAAGAGTAATGAATGTCCAAAGCCGAAGAAACGAACCATGATTGCTGAAGAGGAAGGTGAGGATGTTCGTGAAGATTATTCTATTCTAGTTGAGGAGAATGAACAGGATATCGCGTCGGGAGATGAAGGATGTAATCTTATGATGAGGAGATTATGTTTGACACCGAAGCAGGAAGAAGAGGCTAGTTGGTTGAGGAGTAATATCTTTCAGTCGACATGCACTATACTGGGGAAGGTGTGTAAATTTGTGATTGACGCGGGAAGTTGTGACAATATCATTTCTACTGAAGCTGTGAGAAAGTTGAAGTTGCAAACGGAGAAACATCCAAATCCATACAGGTTAGCGTGGTTGAGGAAAGGAGGAGAAGTGAAGGTGGACAGGCGAGTTCATGTACCATTTTCTATTGGGAAGAAATATAAAGATGAGATCTGGTGTGATGTAGTTGAGATGGACGTTTGTCACTTGCTTTTGGGAAGACCATAGCAGTATGATCGAGCAGTGCAGTATGATGGTCGAACCAATAGCTACAGCTTTATGTTTGAAGGTGTTAAGATCATTTTGGTTCCGAAGAAGAGACAGCAAGGAGAGAGCAAGTCAGAAGAGATTGAGGAGCTGAAGACTTTGTTGACATTGAAGGAAATTGTTGAAGAAGTAGAGAAGAGTCCAGAAGTGTTTTTGTTGATTGGACATGAAGCCACTGAAACTAATGAAGTTCCAGAGGAAGTAAAGCCGGTATTGGAAGAATTCAGAGATGTGTTTCCTAAAGAGTTGCCAACGGAGTTACCACCGTTGAGAGATATTCAACATCAGATTGATCTTGTGCCAGGGGCGGTATTACCACACAGACCACGTTACAGGATGAGTCTTAAAGAGCATGAGGAACTGAGAAGGCATGTGGAGAAGTTGTTAGAACAGGGGCGTGTTCAGGAGAGCTTGAGTCCTTGCGCAGTGCCAGCTTTATTGGTGCCGAAGAAGGATGGTTCGTGTAGGATGTGTACGGACAGTCGGGCTTTAAGCAAGATCACTGTGAGATACAGGTTTCCTATGCCGAGGTTCGATGATTTGATTGATCAGTTGAGTGGGGCTGTTATGTTCTCGAAGATTGACTTGAAGAGTGGATACCATCAAATTCGTATTAAACCGGGTGATGAGTGGAAGACTGCTTTTAAAACTAAAGAAGGTCTATACGAATGGTTGGTTATGCCATTTGGCTTGTCAAATGCTCCTAGTACTTTTATGAGAGTGATGAACCAGATTTTTAGACCATTCATTGGAAAGTTCATAGTAGTTTACTTTGACGATATTTTGATCTATAGTGGGAGTATGGAAGAGCATGTCCAACATTTATTAGAAGTGCTGTTTATTCTACGACAGGAGCAATTCTATGCAGCAGCAAAGAAGTGTGTGTTCATGACGCACAGTGTTTTGTTTCTTGGATATGTTCTGTCAAAGGAGGGTATTCAAGTGGATGAAAGCAAAGTGGAAGCTGTCAGGAGTTGGCCACAACCCAAGAAAATTACTGAAGTGAGAAGCTTTCATGGGTTGGTATCTTTTTATCGAAGATTCATTCCACACTTTAGTAGTGTGATGTCACCTGTAACCGATTGCATGAAAGGAAAGAAGTTTGCATGGTCAGAGGAAGCAGGGGTTGCTTTTGAGAAGATCAAAACATTATTGACGTCAGCGCCAATTCTAGTTTTACCAGATTTCCAGTTGTTGTTTGAGTTACATACTGATGCTTCGAAGGTTGGAATTGGTGGAGTTTTGAGTCATAAGGGAAGACCGGTTGCTTATTTCAGTGAGAAGTTGTCTGGAGCCAAGTTGAGATATAGCACTTATGACGTGGAATTTTACGCAATTGTTCAAGCTGTGAAGCACTGGAGACATTATCTGTTTCAGAAGGAGTTTGTTCTTTATACGGATCATGAAGCTTTGAAGCATTTGCAAGGGCAGGACAAAATTTCAGCTAGGCACGCTTCATGGGTCGCGTATCTACAGCAGTTTACTTTTGTTGTAAAGCACAAATCAGGGGTGACGAATCGTGTAGCTGATGCATTGAGCAGGAGGAATCATTTGTTGACAACGATGAAGGTTGAAGTGACAGGATTTGAACGATCACCAGAGTTGTTTGAAGAAGATCCTTACTTTGCAAAGCTTGTTGAGAAAGTCAAGGATGGGAATACCGATGAGTTTATATTGGTGGATGGTTTCCTGTTCAAGGGGAATCAATTGTGCATACCAGAAGGAAGCTTGCGAATGAATATTGTAAAGGAGTTACACGAAGAAGGCCATGTGGGTAGAGATCGCACACTGTAGTTGATTTCTCAGTCTTACTATTGGCCATCGATGAGGCGGGAAGTTGAAAAGTTTGTACATAGATGTCATGTTTGTCAGGTTTCGAAAGGGACAGCTACAAATGCGGGATTGTATATGCCTTTACCTGTTCCTACAAAACCGTGGGTAGATATAAGCATGGATTTCGTGTTGGGTTTGCCAAGGACTCAACGGGGAAATGACTCTATATATGTTGTGGTGGACCGTTTCTCGAAGATGGTACATTTTGTTACTTGTAAGAAGACGGCAGACGCAGTCCTTGTGGCACAGTTGTTCTTTAGAGAGATTTATCGCTTGCATGGTTTACCAGAATCTATAGTTTCCGACAGGGATACCAGATTTCTGAGTCATTTTTGGCTAAGTTTGTGGAAGATGGTGGGAACGAAGCTGAATTTCAGTAGTGCTTATCATCCGCAAACAGATGGACAGACGGAGGTTATGAACAGATCATTGGGAAATTTATTGCGGTGTCTTGTGAAAGATAATCTGAAGAGTTGGGATGTGAAGTTATGTCAAGCAGAATTTGCTCATAATCATGCTATCAATCATAGTACGGGTTTCGGTCCATGTCAGATTGTTTATTCAAGCTTGCCAAAGGGGCCTTTGAATTTAACGATAGTGCCACAACCGAAGGGGACGGTTAAGCGGGCTGTTGATTTCGTTGATGGGTTGACAGAATGCCATAGAATCGTTCAGGAACGATTGGAGAAGACAAATGAGAAATATAAACAATCTGCGGATAAGAAGCGAAGAAGTGTGGACTTCAAAGAAGGTGACTTAGTTTACGCCATTTTGACAAAGGAACGTTTTCCAGTGGAAGCATACAATAAACTTAAAGCTCGAAAGGTTGGTCCTGTAAAGATTGTGAAACGGATCAATGAAAACGCTTATAGGTTGAAGATGCCAGAGGGTGTGTACACTTCTGACGTTTTTAATCTTAAACATCTTATACCTTATTATGGACATGAACAACCCAATGGGGAAGAACTTTTAAATTCGAGGACGAATTTTTCCCAACCAGGGGAGGATGATGCAGCCCAGCCTAAGGATGAAGCAGCGCGGTCCACCAATTCAGTGTTTTTGAGTCGTTCATGTGTCTTAGGTCGCTCACGACCTAGTAAAGAAAGCTCGCAAGTGCAAACTACAGTGGGTTTTGATGGGCAACGACCTAGTTTGATGATAGGTCGTCCAAGCGACCCAACGAATTGAGACAACCGACCGAATGAGCTAAAGGATACACAATGGAAAGGACGTGTGTTTTTAGGTCGCTCCAACCTAATTCCAACGACCTACGACCTAGTTAGGTCGCGTGAAGAAAATTCAGTTGCTGATGGACTTAAGTCGCATGTAGGTCGCTCAAGTGAGATAACGACCTTATGCCGCATGTCTTAGGTCGCTGGATTCGTATGTTGTTATGCCGAAGAGCCCTAAGTCGCTGGAGAGTTATGTCGCGTGAAGATGTTGCTAATGCCGTGTTGAGTTAGGTCGCAAGTGCCTTATGTTGTTATGATGTATATATTATTAGGTCGTAACTCGTTTTGTACTGTTTCATGTTGTATTTGTTAAACCGCATTGTTGTAAGGTCGTTGTGCTATTGTTTCTTAGGTCGTTACCGACCTATGTTAGGTCGTAAGTCACGGTCTTGTTAGGTCGAGAATGTGTTGTGTCGTGTACCTTGTGATGTAAGTGTTTGTGTGAGTTGTAACCCTATAAATAGGGATGTGGGGGTCATTTGTAGGTTGGTTGATTTTTGAATGAAACTTTGTTTGAGTGCTTTGTGTCTCTTTTGAAATTGGTAGTTGAGTGTGATCTCCTATCTCCACTTTCGGTTATTCGAGTGCGCTCGAATCAACGATTGTTGAAGCCAATTCACGGTATCAAGTGCGCTTGATCAACGTTCGAAGAATTGTAGATCTTATTTCACGGTATCGTGCGCGATCAACGTGTCGAAGATAGCTGAAATTCGGTATCTTGCGAAGATCAACGAAATTGGGCATTCGGTATCTTTCAAACCATCGATTCATATTGATCCATCTAATCGTTCATCGATTAGTTTGACACGAGATCTTCATTTCGTCGTCAATCCGTAATATCCGCTGCGTCATGATGTATGTTTAAACAAATATAGTATTTGTTTTTGGTGTAAAGATCTGTGATTATCTATTATATTTTATTCCGCTGCGATGGTTAGATTCTGATGTTGTTTTCTATTTTATTCTTCTACCTCTTCTTCTTTAACCCAAATGGTTCGTATTTTCGTACATCTTGAGTTGATTGATGGAGAATAGTGTTGACTCAAGAGGTACGGATTTGCAGGCCGTTACATCCAGGGACGACAATTGTGAGAAACATATATGGAGTTTTCATACACATCACGGTGGTAGATACTAAGGTGTAATGATTATAGGCCAAGATGAATATTTAGAACCAAACTGGGAAAATGGTGAAAATCCATTAGTACACAAAGCTAGTCTAACGTTATGGCTCTCCGATGCGTAATCGGTATAGTTCTTATCAAAATACTTCTTTGCTTCTCCATCAGATGGGTGTGTTAACGTACCTTCTTCAGGTGTTCTCACACTGTGCCATCTCATATGATGCGTTGTTACAGATGATGCATATAACCTTTGAAGTCTAGGAGTGATAGGTAAATAATGCATACGCTTGTATGGAACTTCTTTTTTCTTTTTCTCCTTGGTTTGTATCTTTCTTGATTACATATTTTACAATTCCGAAGACTGACATCATCTTTCCAAAACAACATGCAACCATTTAGACATGTATCAATTTTTTGATACGGCAAACCGAAAGATGACATAAGTCTTTTCCACTTCATACTAATTTCCGCACATTAAATTACTGATGGCATATGGCGTTTAGCAGCTTGTACAACATTCGTAAATCCGGGTTCTGTGAGGTTCTACTTTGATTTCATTGCAGTGTACTTTGTAGTTGTCGATAATTGAGTGCCGCTAGTACATCCATTCCAAAGAGGTTTCTTAGCAGCATCCAATAAATCATATATTTTTTTCGCTCTAACATTTGGTTCCTCTTCGACGTTAACATCGTCATTATTAATTTCAAAAGTAGGGAACACTGATCGGCTGCATCTTCAACCATATGTTCTATGAGATTCCTCTTACTAACTTCATCATTGATGAGCCCTATTGACTGTTCTTCGTTACGTGTTATAATTTCTCCACGACGTCCCCGCACCAAATAATTGGTTACGAAACCATATTGGCGCAAATGAATCCTAACCATATTCTGTACTAAATGCTTCAACAATTTGCACCTACTACATGGACAACGAATTTCTGCGTCATTTCCAATATTACTTAAAGCAAATTCGACAAACACATTTACTCCGTTAAGAAAATGTTTATTATTGAGCCTCCCATTTCTCTTCTTTGATACATCCAGCTCCGATCAATAAAATAATTGACCATTTTTCGTACTGTAAAACCTATGATCAATAGTAAAAAATTATTAATCAAATTCGATAAACACATTTAGATTTTACTGTTTTTTATAATCCATTTTCGTTTATATACAAAGTTATATTTTTTGCTATTTTGTTCACATTTTTTACCTTTTGTGATGGTCGGTCATCCTACTTTCCATTACAAACACAGTAATAATTACATTTCTTAAATCATATCATTATAAACGATTTCCTAAAATTTCGGCAACACTTCCCATTTTTCCTTGTATCGTGCACATATGTATGTACACAAGGAACGAAAAGAAAATGCCGTCGAAATTTTGTGAACCATTTATAACGATACGATTTACGAAACGTAATTACTTTATAGTGTTTGTAACTTGTAACGACCCGTATTTTTACGGGTCGAAAGATCGTAAAACTATTGTTGTCTTTAAGTCGTTAGTGCTTAAGTCGTATGGTAGTTAACTCGTGTAGAGGCTTAGGTTGAAGGGTAGCCTAGGTCGTTCGGAGTTGAGTCGTGACCGACTTAGCGTCTTAGGTCGTGTGATGTTGAGTCGGTAGGAGCTTAGGTCATGTGGCCGAGTTATAATAGCTAACGAGTTAACTAGTGGCCGAGTTAGGATGTGGGACGACTCATAGACTTGGACGAGTTAACATGTTAAGTATTAGGTCGTAGGCGACCTATAGATATGAGCGACTTAAGGGCTGGGATGAGTTAGTGACCTAGAGATTTGGACGACTTAAGGTGTGGCCGAGTTAGTGTGTTAGACCGAGGTAACGACCTAAGAAGGCTACGACTTACGGGTTAGCGAGTTAGGAGATAGGTTGTGAACGACCTATAGGGGTAACGACCTAAGTTAGGTCGTTGAGCGACCTAAGGGAAGTGTTAGGTTGCTAGGTAAGTTAGGTCGTTTAGTAGTTAGGGCGAGCGACCTATAAGTTAGCGGCTTAAATTAGTTAGCGACCTAATGTAGTTAGCGATCTAAAAGTGCGAGCGACCTAAGGAGTTTAGCGACCTAATAGTAGGCGGCATAAGTAAGTTAGGTCGGGGAGCGACCTGAAATAGGTCGCAGTGTATATTTAGGTCGGAGGCGACCTATGTTGAGGTAGGATGTCTATGTAAGGTCGTTAGGTCGTTCTGGCGACCTAGAGAGGGATATAGTTTGGTTATGATAGTTCGCGCTTTGGCATAAGGTTTAGGTCGTTGGAGAGTTAAGTCGCGTATGCTTTAGGTCGTTGGGTCGGTAGGTCGCTATATCATAGAGGCGAGTATGCTTTAGGTCGTAGGTCGTTGGGGTCTAGGTCGTAACTCGTATGTCTCTGGGTGGTTAGGCCGTTAGGTCGTTGGAGTGTATAGGTCGGCAGCGACCTATGTTAGGTCGGAGTTTTTAGGTTGGCAACGACCTAAGTCTGGGCGACCTAAGGGTGATTTCAGCCTATAAATAGAGGGGTTTGGCTCAATTTTTGGCACCGGTTTTTGAAGCGACGAAGTGCTGCCATTTTGCAAACTCGACTACAACGTTTTCTTCACTTCTTTCTCTACTTCAATCTTGTGCTAACATCCGTCAAGATCGAAGATCAAGATCGAAGATTGAAGAGCCAAAGTTGAAGATCTTCATCCGACGAAGCTAGATTTCACCATTTCAAGCGAGATTTCGACGAATCGAGCTTGAATCCTTGCTGTCCAGATCTTTAGTTGTTAGTTGTTGAAGTGTTTGGGTGATTCGGTGAGTGGTAGTTATCTCTCACGCGGACCCAAAGGAGTATATTGGATTGGTGGCTTGTTTGAGTGTTAAAGTTAGAGATTTCATGCATTTTTCTTAGTTCCAAGACTAGATTCATTACTTTTGAAGTTGTTTACCTATGCAAGTTCAATTAAAAAGTTATAGAGACAAAACCCATGTTTTATATTTGATAGATCTATGCTAAAATCCATGATTTCATATATGTTAGACTTATGCTCATTTATTTATGAAATTGCCATTATAGTTGATATTGCTTGATTAGATCTTGTTTGAATGCTTGATTGTTTGGATGTATGATTGATTTGATTGTCTCGAGTTAGCTTGTAGTTGATTTGGGACAAGATGGTTGAAGATGATTCAAAAGCTAAGTGGAAAGGCTCTTGAATGGTGAAAGCTGTTGTGGCATATGAAGCGGATGATGAAGCTCATATGGATGGGTTCGAGGACTTTGCTATAGTTAGAGGAAGCGAAGTATGATGACGAAATGGACTTTGCCATGATATGTTGAGGCGAAGTATGATGATGAAATGGACTTTGCTAAGATGCGTTGGAGCAAAGCATGATGTGGAAGCCTTGGTTTAATCCAGACGGGATCATCCCAAGCATGTTGATTACTCGATGATGCGGTTCGAGTTGGTGGATAATGGTGGGCTCGAGAGGTGCTTGAGCTATAATGGGAATAGTCATCGAGGAGGATGACTAGAAGGCTGAGATCTTATCGTTATTGAAGGTTCTAGCAAGCTCAAAGCAAGAGTACGTTGGGTAGATCCGTTATACCCAGGCGCGGGTCATGATGACGTGCTAGTACTCTGGGTAGATCCGTTATACCTAGGCACGGGTCACGGTGACGTGCGGAGTTATGTCTAGAACCGGGGTTGCCATTAGCCCTTGACGGATGGTTGAAAGATGAGTTGGTCATTCAATTAACGATAAAATCAAGGCAATGATAACAGTGATAGCCAGAGTCATGGATGTTTGGTTGTATCATCATTCGGTCTCAAGAGCGGTGTTTTCTGGGTGCTTATCTGATCTTGGTTTAGGCCTTGGGGGTTTGTATTTGGAAAACATCGACCTTGACTCAAGTGATTATTGCTTTAATTTAATTATCTGCTTTGCTATGCTTGCTTCTCCTTAGTGTGTGTCTGGGGGCTATCACTGTAGAAAGAGGTGGAGTGGGATGATTTGGGTTCCTATTCCTTTTATCTTTTATGTTCCTTTGGTATGTTTGATAGTTGATTTACTGCTCACTAAGACTTTGTCTGACTCAAGGTTTTATGTCTCCTCTTATTACCTTGGGCTGTTCATCCATGTTGGGATGGGCAGACTAGGTAGCAGGTGACAGGTGCTGTTCATGGAGGTCTACGCTGATGACGACGAAGACGAGTAGGAGGCTTTTGCATATTATTTCTTATTATATGTACTGGGTGTTCCGCTGCTGTATTTGTTTGAGTGTTTTGTAGTGAGGCCTTGATGTATGGATGATTCATATGTTTGTATAAAACTACTATGATGTTTATATGATGATGTCCTGTTCTATGGAGCTTCACTATATTATATTTCTCTATTGTATTTTATCCATGCGCTGTGAGTTGTACGATAGATTCTGCGATGTTTATTCTACCTTGACGGTCACCCATGGCTGCCTGGTACACCTTCAGCGCACCATTCCCTTGTTTCCGTGCGGGAGTCATGGGCGGTCGCCACATTTGGTATCAGAGCTTTGGTTAATCGATTTTAGCCAACGCTCGCTGACGTAACTACGTAAGAGAGACGTAATTGTATTTTGATGGATGATTACTATATATAATATAGTAGTTAGAGGGATTTGAACTCCTTATGCAGTTGTTTCTCAAGGTGTTCTAATCATTCTTTTTACAGATATTAAGGATGAGTCGAGGCGAGAGACAAGCTGCTAGGGAAAGCCGTACTGCTAGGGAAGCTGTTGATTATGCTCCTATGTTTGAGGCCATGATGACTTCGATCATGAGGAGGATACCAGCTTCAGGATCGTCAGTGGATGTGGGAGTTCAAGTTCAAGCTCCAAGGCCGGTGGATTTTGCTAAGCTTTGCAAGGACTATACTTCCCTTGGAGGAAAGGTTTTCTTAGGAACGGAATCGACTATTGAAGTCCAAAGATGGATGGATGCTTGTAGGAGGATCTTTGGAGATTTAGGAATTGAGGATGCAACTAAGAGGAAGCTTGCATCGAGACAGCTTCAAGGGAGAGCTGCTGATTGGTGGAATTCTATCACCATAGATACTCCAGAAGAAGAGATTACTTGGGAGCAATTCCAAGTTAGATTTGAAGCCAAGTTTATCTCTACAGCTCAGAAGTCTGTTTTGTTTAAGAAGTTTGTTGAACTCAAGCAGGGTGGGAGGCCAGTTCTTGAGTATGTTTCTGAGTTTGAGGCTCTGTCCAAGTATGCTAGATCGTATATTGAATCTCCCTACCAGAAGAACGAGAAATTCGTGACAGGCTTGGACAGTTATCTTGGAAGACAGTTGGTGGATCATCTGGACGATCCATTTGAGAAGCTGGTGGAGAAAGCTCTCAGGCACGAGAGTTTTTTTCCTAAGGAAGTATCTGTTGTTGCTGTGACCAAGGAGGAGTCTAAACCACAGCAGGGTGGAAACAAGAAGAGGAAGCAGCAACAGCAGAAGGGTAAGGATGGTCAGAAGAAGCTGAAGGGGGAAAAGACCTGCTATAATTGTTGGAAGAAGGGCCATCTCTCCAAGGATTGCAAGAATCTGAAGGTGTTGTTGAAGTGCTACAACTGTGATAAGCTGGGGCACATTAAGAAGAACTGTCCGGAACCGATAAAGGACAGGCAGGTTGTGCAAGCTTATGCTTTGGGGGCTGTCCCGTCATCTTCGAAAGCTCCTACTGCTGAAGAGAAGGGGAAGAGTGTGGTGGTTCAAGGTACTCTTTCCATTTGTGGTGTTCCAGTTAGAGTGTTATTTGATACTGGAGCGTCTCATTCTTTTGTTTGTAATGAGTTGGTAGACCGGTTGGGTTTGGAACCGGATATTGTTGATAGACCATTGGTAGTGACTAATCCAGTTGGGGGTTCGTCTTGTTTGTGTATGCTATGCCGTGGTCTAGTTATATCGAGTCATGATTGCTCTTTTGTTTGTGATTGCTTTGTTCTGAACTTTGCGGGGTTCGGAATTATTTTGGGTATGGACTGGCATAGGAAGTATGCGGCAAAGGTTGATTGTGAGAGATTGGAGGTGACAGTCGAGAATGTGGAGGGGCGAAAGGTTGTGATATGATGTAAGCATGAAGAAGGCGTCTTCATGAGCTTCATGTATTCGCTGGTTGTTCCACGGGATGGACTGTCATCGATGCCAATCGTGAATGGATTCGAGGATGTCTTTGACGAGGTCAAAGGGTTACCGCCGCATAGGGAGATCGAGTTTCGTATCGATCTAGTTGAGGGAGCCAGACCTGTTGTGATGCCTCTTAGGCGGATGGCGCCTAGAGAACAGTAAGAGTTGAGGGTGCAGGTTGATGACCCTTTATGGAAAGGATTCATTCGGCGTAGTGTGTCCGAATGGGGTGCACCAGTTGTGTTCGCAACCAAAGCGGATGGATCGTTGAGGTTGTGTGCTGATTATCGTCAGCTGAATAAGGTGACTAAGAAGAACAAGTATCCATTGCCGAGAATAGATGACTTGTTTGATCAGCTTCACGAGGCGAAGGTGTTTTCTCAGATGGATTTGGCAACGGGATTTCACCAGTTGAGAGTGGCTAAGGATAGTGTGCCGAAGACTGCTTTCAGGACACCATCCGGTTTTTATGAGTGGCTGGTAATGCCATTTGGATTGACGAATGCACCAGCGTATTTTGTGGATCTTATGAATAGAGTGTTCAGAGATCAGTTGAACAAGTTCGTACTTGTGTTCGTGGATGATATTCTGATTTATTCCAGAACTGAGGAAGAGCACAAGACGCACTTGAGGATTGTTTTGGAAATCTTGCGGAAACATCAGCTGAAGGCTAAGTTTTCGAAGTGTCACTTCTGGAAGGGTGAAGTGAGGTTCTTAGGCCATGTCATTTCTGGAAATGGGATAGCGGTTGATCCCGCTAAGGTGGCAGCGATCCAGGATTGGATTAGACCTAAGAATGCATTTGATGTGAGAAGTTTTCTTGGATTAGCAGGATATTATCGTCGGTTTATCAAAGACTTTTCCAAGATAGCTGCACCGTTAACAGGATCGACGAAGAAGAACCAAGTGTTCAGTTGGGATGCTAAGTGTGAGCAAGCTTTTATAATCCTGAAAGAGCGATTGACGAGTGCTCCTGTTTTGACTATTCCAAGTGGGAATGATGAGATGGTGGTTTACACCGATGCATGCGGTACTGGACTTGGAGCAGTGCTGATGTAGAAGGATAGAGTTGTTGCGTATGCGAGTCGACAACTGAAGCCGCATGAAAGGAATTACCCGACTCATGATTTGGAGTTAGCGGCGATTGTTTTTGCTCTGAAGATGTGGAGACATTATCTATTGGGAGTTCGATTCGAGTTGTTTACGGATCACAAGTCTTTGAAATATCTTTTCTCCCAAAAGGATTTGAATCTTCGGCAGCAATGATGGCTAGAGTTTTTGGCATCATATGATTTTGGTATAGCTTATACTCCGGGAAAAGGTAACGCAGTAGCTGATGCGTTGAGTCGAAGACATGCAGGATTGGGAGCCATGTTTTCGGAATGGAAGAGTCTCGAGTATTTAGCTGGATTTGACTTCAGGCCCAGATGTGAATTGGAACCTGAAATGTTGGCAAACTTATCGATAAGGCCTACTCTAGTGGAAAGAATTGGCGAGGGGCAAAAGCGAGACGATAAGCTTGTCAATATTATCCGTGATTTGGAATCTGGGTTGGACCCGGAAAAGGATAAAGGATTCGAAGTCGATCGAGAGGGTTGGCTTCGGAAGCAAGGTAGACTAGTTGTTCCCGATATAGATGAATTGAGAGATGAAGTTCCGAGGGAAAGTCATCACTCAAAGTTGACAATTCATCCAGGAGGAAATAAGATGTATCGGGACATGAAGAGAACCTATTACTGGGAAGGTATGAAGAAGGATGTTGGGAATTTTATTTCCAAATGCATGAACTGCCAGTTGGTTAAAGCAGAGCAGAAGAAGCCCAGTGGATTGCTTCAGCCATTAGAAGTTCCTACATGGAAGTGGGAGCAAGTGTCGATGGATTTTATCGATGGGTTACCTAGAACAAGAGCAGGAAATGAAGGAATTTGGGTTATAGTAGATCGTTTGACTAAGAGTGCAAGATTTATTCCTGTTCGATCAACTAGGACTGCATCGAAGTTGGCTGAGTTGTATGTTAAGTGGATTGTTCGATTCCATGGTATTCCGAAGAGTATAGTGAGCGATCGAGACCCATTGTTCACTAGTGGATTTTGGAAGAGCTTTCAGGAAGTTTTGGGAACCGAATTGTGTTTGAGTACAGCATATCATCCCCAAACAGATGGTCAGACTGAGAGAGTCAACAGAGTTTTGGAAGATCTCCTCAGGGCATGTGTTTTGGATTTCGGAGGATCATGGGAAGATCATCTTCATCTGGTGGAATTTGCGTATAATAACAGTTACCAGTCAAGCATTGGTATGGCACCGTATGAAGCGTTGTATGGAAGACCGTGTAACTCTCCGACATGTTGGTTGGAAACTGGAGAAAAGCTAATACTTGGGCCAGAGATGATTCGTCAGACTACGGATTGTATAGAGATCATTCGGCAACGAATGAAGGCAGCCCAAGACCACCAGAAAAGTTATGCAGATAAACGTCGAAAGGATTTGGACTTCGACGTAGGAGATATGGTTTTTGTGAAGATTTCTCCACTGAAGAATGTTATTCGATTCGGGAAGAAAGGAAAGTTGACTCCGAGATTTGTTGGACCATTCCCGATTATCAAGCGAATTGGAAAGCTCGCTTATAGATTGGAGTTACCAGAAAAGATGGAGGGTGTGCACAATGCTTTTCATGTATCGTATCTACGGAAGTATGTGCACGACTCGAGCACAGTGGTTTCTGCTGATAGCTGTGAAGATTTGGAGGTTGATCCAGTTGTTAGAAGACCTCGTAAGCCGCTTCGTATTGTTGAAACCGATACGAAACAGCTTAGGAGGAAGACGATTACGTTGCTCAAGATACAATGGAGTGATGATGTTAACGACTGTACGTGGGAGGAGGAAGAGAGGATGAAGGCAGCTCATCCTGAACTCTTCAAGATATGGCCCTAAGGTGTCGTGACATCTCATGAATTTGTAGCTTGTTCTAGTCTTAGAATTCTGCATGCTAGGTTAGTAATTGGATGCATGGTTTGTTGATTGCTATGGATGGTAGGCACGCGGAATAATTTTGATTGCTCTTGTTTGTTTGGAATTTCGGGGGCGAAATTCCTAAGGGGGAGAGAATGTAACGACCCGTATTTTTACGGATCGAAAGATCGTAAAACTATTGTTGTCTTTAAGTCGTTAGTGCTTAAGTCGTATGGTAGTTAACTCGTGTAGAGGCTTAGGTTGAAGGGTAGCCTAGGTCGTTCGGAGTTGATTCGTGACCGACTTAGCGTCTTAGGTCGTGTGATGTTGAGTCGGTAGGAGCTTAGGTCATGTGGCCGAGTTATAATAGCTAACGAGTTAACTAGTGGCCGAGTTAGGATGTGGGACGACTCATAGACTTGGACGAGTTAACATGTTAAGTATTAGGTCGTAGGCGGCCTATAGATATGAGCGACTTAAGGGCTGGGATGAGTTAGTGACCTAGAGATTTGGACGACTTAAGGTGTGGCCGAGTTAGTGTGTTAGACCGAGGTAACGACCTAAGAAGGCTACGACTTACGGGTTAGCGAGTTAGGAGATAGGTTGTGAACGACCTATAGGGGTAACGACCTAAGTTAGGTCGTTGAGCGACCTAAGGGAAGTGTTAGGTTGCTAGGTAAGTTAGGTCGTTTAGTAGTTAGGGCGAGCGACCTATAAGTTAGCGGCTTAAATTAGTTAGCGACCTAATGTAGTTAGCGATCTAAAAGTGCGAGCGACCTAAGGAGTTTAGCGACCTAATAGTAGGCGGCATAAGTAAGTTAGGTCGGGGAGCGACCTAAGATAGGTCGCAGTGTATATTTAGGTTGGAGGCGACCTATGTTGAGGTAGGATGTCTATGTAAGGTCGTTAGGTCGTTCTGGCGACCTAGAGAGGGATATAGCTTGGTTATGATAGTTCGCGCTTTGGCATAAGGTTTAGGTCGTTGGAGAGTTAAGTCGCGTATGCTTTAGGTCGTTGGGTCGGTAGGTCGCTATATCATAGAGGCGAGTATGCTTTAGGTCGTAGGTCGTTGGGGTCTAGGTCGTAACTCGTATGTCTCTGGGTGGTTAGGCCGTTAGGTCGTTGGAGTGTATAGGTCGGCAGCGACCTATGTTAGGTCGGAGTTTTTAGGTCGGCAACGACCTAAGTCTGGGCGACCCAAGGGTGATTTCAGCCTATAAATAGAGGGGTTTGGCTCACTTTTTGGCACCGGTTTTTGAAGCGACGAAGTGCTGCCATTTTGGAAACTCAACTACAACATTTTCTTCACTTCTTTCTCTACTTCAATCTTGTGCTAACATCCGTCAAGATCGAAGATCAAGATCGAAGATTGAAGAGCCAAAGTTGAAGATCTTCATCCGACGAAGCTAGATTTCACCATTTCAAGCGAGATTTCGACGAATCGAGCTTGAATCCTTGCTGTCCAGATCTTTAGTTGTTAGTTGTTGAAGTGTTTGGGTGATTCGGTGAGTGGTAGTTATCTCTCACGCGGACCCAAAGGAGTATATTGGATTGGTGGCTTGTTTGAGTGTTAAAGTTAGAGATTTCATGCATTTTTCTTAATTCCAAGACTAGATCATTACTTTTGAAGATGTTTACCTATGCAAGTTCAATTAACAAGTTATAGAGACAAAACCCATGTTTTATATTTGATAGATCTATGCTAAAATCCATGATTTCATATATGTTAGACTTATGCTCATTTATTTACGAAATTGCCATTATAGTTGATATTGCTTGATTAGATCTTGTTTAAATGCTTGATTGTTTGGATGTATGATTGATTTGATTGTCTCGAGTTAGCTTGTAGTTGATTTGGGACAAGATGGTTGAAGATGATTCAAAAGCTAAGTGGAAAGGCTCTTGAATGGTGAAAGCTGCTGTGGCATATGAAGCGGATGATGAAGCTCATATGGATGGGTTCGAGGACTTTGCTATAGTTAGAGGAAGCGAAGTATGATGACGAAATGGACTTTGCCATGATATGTTGAGGCGAAGTATGATGATGAGATGGACTTTGCTAAGATGCGTTGGAGCAAAGCATGATGTGGAAGCCTTGGTTTAATCCAGACGGGATCATCCCAAGCATGTTGATTACTCGATGATGCGGTTCGAGTTGGTGGATAATGGTGGGCTCGAGAGGTGCTTGAGCTATAATGGGAATAGTCGTCGAGGAGGATGACTAGAAGGCTGAGATCTTATCGTTATTGAAGGTTCTAGCAAGCTCAAAGCAAGAGTACGTTGGGTAGATCCGTTATACCCAGGCGCAGGTCATGATGACGTGCTAGTACTCTGGGTAGATCCGTTATACCTAGGCACGGGTCACGGTGACGTGCGGAGTTATGTCTAGAACCGGGGTTGCCATTAGCCCTTGACGGATGGTTGAAGGATGAGTTGGTCATTCAATTAACGATAAAATCAAGGCAATGATAACAGTGATAGCCAGAGTCATGGATGTTTGGTTGTATCATCATTCGGTCTCAAGAGCGGTGTTTTCTGGGTGCTTATCTGATCTTGGTTTAGGCCTTGGGGGTTTGTATTTGGAAAACATCGACATTGACTCGAGTGATTATTGCTTTACTTTAATTATCTGCTTTGCTATGCTTGCTTCTCCTTAGTGCGTGTCTGGGGGCTATCACTGTAGAAAGAGGTGGAGTGGGATGATTTGGGTTCCTATTCCTTTTATCCTTTATGTTCCTTTGGTATGTTTGATAGTTGATTTACTGCTCACTAAGACTTTGTCTGACTCAAGGTTTTATGTCTCCTCTTATTACCTTGGGCTGTTCATCCATGTTGGGATGGGCAGACTAGGTAGCAGGTGACAGGTGCTGTTCATGGAGGTCTACGCTGATGACGACGAAGACGAGTAGGAGGCTTTTGCATATTATTTCTTATTATATGTACTGGGTGTTCCGCTGCTGTATTTGTTTGAGTGTTTTGTAGTGAGGCCTTGATGTATGGATGATTCATATGTTTGTATAAAACTACTATGATGCTTATATGATGATGTCCTGTTCTATGGAGCTTCACTATATTATATTTCTCTATTGTATTTTATCCATGCGCTGTGAGTTGTACGACAGATTCTGCGATGTTTATTCTACCTTGACGGTCACCCATGGCTGCCTGACACACCTTCAGCGCACCATTCCCTTGTTTCCGTGCACGAGTCATGGGCGGTCGCCACATAAATTGTCCAATACAGGGACAAATCTAACAAATATTGTATCAGATGAATATGAATATCCGTTTTGTAATAAAAACGAATATTCATATAATGATCATATACAACACTTGTCAGATGGGGTCAAAAATTAATTAAGTTAAATTTTGTTTATATGTTACCGTTTTATTAAATATATAAAATAAAGCATGTTATGCATCATTTTATTTATACTCTACTATTTTATTAAATATATAATAAATTAGAGGGAATTATCGTGAAGGACAAAAATTAGGGCTTTTTTAATTACAAGGACAGCCCGCTAAAATTTTATCCTCAAGGACAAATCACTGCAACTTGCCTCTCCAATTCCAGATCTTGCTACAAAACCCACACCATCGCTTCCTTCTCCAACCCAATAAACTCCGACCGAGACGTCGACCTCTCAGATCTCGACAACACCTTGGCAGAAATCAAGGACCTGCGCGCGGAGTTCGAGCTCGAGAGGCGAATTCGAAAGAAGATGAAGTCTGTGAAAAAAATCTGAGATGAAGGAGCTCGCGGAGAAGAATAGAGCACGCGAGGAAGCGGAGGGCGACCGTGAAAAGTTAGGGATGGAGATCAAGCACGTGATTGAGGATGTCGAAAAGACGATGAAGGAGGCCGTGGACGAGAGGAGGAAGCGATGACGAGAGGATGGAAATCATTCTACTGTGTTCAGTTTTTGGGTATAGTTTTGTATGCGATGTGGTATCAGTTTTAATAAAATAACACAGTATCAGTTTTTGAGTATCAGTTTTGTATGCAATGTGATATCAGTTTTAATAAAATAACACAGTATCGGTTTTGTATGTGATGTGCTATCAGTTTTAATAAAATAAATAGTATGGATTTGTGGTGGTTTAGAAAATAGTATGGATTTTTGGTGGAAAATTTCTGATGGGTTATTGGTTTGACGAAACGGTGAAGGTGGTGGTATAGTGTGTGGTATTTGGAAGCGATGGGTAGGGTTTGCATCAGAAGGAATTTCAAAACTGATACCCAAAATTTCAAAATTGATACCTAAAATTTCAAAACTGATACCTAAAAATTCAAAACTGATACCTAAAAACTGGTATCAGTATCAGCTTTTAAGAGCATGGTGCTGGTGAGGGGGTGACGTTGGCGGGTGGAGGAGGTGACATGGGGTAGTTGCACGACGCTGGTGAGGAGGTGACGCTGCGGCGATGGTGAACACAAAATGGGTGGAGGAGGTGGCACGAGGTGGTTGCTCCAAAACGGGTGAAGGAGGAGGTGGCAATGGTGGCGCTGGTGAGGAGGTGGCGGCGCTGGTGAGGAGGTGGCGTTGACGCGGGATAAGGTGGTCGGAGCTGAAAACGGGATTGAATGGGCACGGGGAAGAGAGAATTGTGCATTTGAGAAAAAATGGGCTTTGGGTTTGTCCTTGAGGATAAAATTATAGGCATGTGTCCTTGAGGATAAATTATTTGGATATTTTGTCCTTTACAGTAAATCCCCCTAATAAATTATATGATTTTTACTATTTCGCAAAATATATAATTCATGTGTATATATATACTAAATTATATACTTATCTAATGCTAATATATTTTGTAAAAGATATAATTCATGTTCGAAAAATATTTGACTAATTCATGTTTGCCTAGTATTTTACAAAATATGCACAAAATAATTTAAATCAATTCTAACTAATCTAATGCTAACTGAAATGCACATTTACACTAAATTATCAACATATGTATATATGTGCATAATATATATACACAAACAATTTGGACATTTGGATGATAATAATTGTAATTAGCATTTAGTTTGGTATAATAAACAATCAAAATTAGATACAACTATAATAATAACTATAATAATAAATTAAACACAAAATTAGCAAAATTTTAATTTTTAGGGTTTTAGGTAAAACTTGATTTTGGAGTGTAATTGGATGGAGAGAGACCGCTGGTGTTGGCTGATGGCATCGGAGTGGTTGTCGGTTGTGTGGGGAGGCTGGGAGCAAGAAAAGAGGAGTGGATGAAGATGGTGAAAGATTTAGATTTTTTTTGGTAGGAGGAGAGAATAACCAAAGCTCTCGGCTTGTTGCAGATTTACACGAATAATTCCAACGGTTTTCAACGGCCGCAAACGGCATTTTTACAACGGCTAGCAACGGCTTCCAACGGCTTGTTAAAAAATAACGAGTCATTCATAGTTGTTGGAAATTCCTGTTGGCAACCGTTGGAACACTATCGCGGTTATATACTGTAATTCTAGTAGTGGTACTAGGTGGTGGGTTCTGCTTTCATTAGTAGTGGTACTAAGTATTAGGTTCTGCTTTCACGAAACTGTGTTATAATAGTTAGAGCTACTACAAAGAAAAGGATGGAAGACCAGGAGTGGACCAAAGAGTTGGAGGAGCGAGTCTTAGAAACTAAAAATAAAAATCGAAAGCGGTGTTCGGCGCGTCAGCTTTGTCTTACGCGTCAAATGCATATTCCGTACTTTCGCTTGTTGAAGAAATCGACGCGTTTGTTTGTATCCAGCCCATCATTGACATGTTTTGTAAACGGACATGAACTAAACAGCTCTTCGTGCAAAAAATATCAATCACAAAACTATACTAGAAACGAAAATCCAAGTCCAAACGTGAAGACCATGAAAAGGACTGGCACTGAGCGGCACCATCTATCCGAAAACAATGCCCTAACTTGAATAAAGTCCATGGGCCAACAAAATAAGGTGGTCCATCCATTTCGCTCCATCTATCTTTCGCTGTGTGGTCCACCAATCATATACTATTTACATACATCATATTTTCATATCATTAGGCATGGAATGCGTTTACCGATGGGACACGTCCAATCGCCCATCACTAACCAATGTGACATACGTTATCATCCATCTTGGAACTCTGAATTACAACTTGTGGTATAGTCGGCATTGAGAGACTGAGAAAAGATGGAAAAAGAAAGATATATAAATTGGCTCAAGTTCATGCAAATATACACGCTTCGACGGCAAGCTTTCCTTCTTCTTGCAATACGGACCATGTGGTTGCAATTCAGGGATTCTGTGGTGTAGCAAAATCGAGGAGAGTCGATTCTTGTCCTATATATGTTTATGTATATTTACACACAAATACATACATATACCAATATGGCAGAAACCAACTTCACCTTACTTTTGCCACACCTCAAATTCCATTTGGTATCAGTCATAAGTTTTGAATTAAATAGTAGAATGAAGTTGTAAAAAAAGATAAATATATTATTTAATTCGTAACGTGCGTTTGAAATCAGAGGATTCGATGTGTAGGCTACACCGTGTAGCCGATATATATACATATATAAATTTCCACTATTAAAAAAAAAATCAATGAATATGAATATCACGATGTCCTTTTGAAATTTCAAACATATCTTTCACCCGTCAATGGAATTTCATCAGCCATTTACAACCTCAACCGCCATCCCACTTTTAACCATTCATCGACGTAATTTCACTTTCCACTTACAACCAACACAATCAATAAAACTATTTAAAATAAAATTGCTGTGACCATCAAAGTTTTTACACTTACATATCTGTCCATTAATTTTTTATTAAATAAAAATCAAATATTTTTTAAAATGTACATACGTACTATATACATGCTAGTATATATATAGAAACGATTGGAACATATGGTTGAAATAAATATAGGATTAGAGCTGCAGCAAACAAGAGGTGTATATGGATATTGTTTATATGTGTGTGTATAGAGCGGGATTGGCAACTCACTCTATCTGATCCCGAACATAATTTTCTAGCACGAGCCACTCGTTCCGAATTAAATAATAATACTTTTTTATTCTTACGACACTATACGATTATCTAAATCAGAACAAGTGGCTGAAATTACGTAGTTAGGTTGAACTTTAACAGAGAGTAATGCTGATCAGTTGTATATATAATTCCAAAAGTTATGTTTATTTCGGAGGTGTGCCCAGTGTGTTTCTCAACCTTACTGTCATTCGTATTTTATCGTTGGTCAAAAGTACTAGTACTGTAGAAGTTCCTCACAGATACGTCTTTGTTATATGTATGGCATGCAAATATAGTGATGGGTCAATAACAGTTTCATGCAAAAAGAATGCGGATGAACGAACAAGCTGTTTCTCACTCATCCGTTTTAACTATCAACCAAAAAATGTAAAGAAAAAAATGGTGCTTTGTATTCCTAGTGAAACTTTACAAGTGTGTATATTTGGTTCCTATCGAATGGAGTTGAAAAGGACGAGGAGATAGATGGAAGAGGGTTAACAGTCCAACATTATTTATGGCAGGAAATACAATTCAAGTTTCCCGTCAAATCAGCAAAGCAGCAACTTTTCACACGCAAACTTAGGGTTGTCAATGGTTACTCGAAAAATTCGGTATACGTCTGAATCCATATCCAAAAATATGAAAAATATCCGTTATACGAAAAGCGGATACGGAGATTCGATATACGAAAAGCTTTCCGGATACGGATATGATTATTGTGGTATCCGTATCCGAAAAATGTCCGTCCGATTAACTGATGCGCATACACACACACGCACACACACACGACACTATCCGTATCCGAAAATATCCATTGACAGCCCTACGCAAACGTACTCCTTGTCTGAAACCAAATAAGTAAAAGAGGAAAGATAAATAGTTTGCGGTTCTTTTGAACAAAAAACACAAGTAAAAATTTTTAGATAGAAGAATAGACTTCAAAACTCGAATGCAACTTGTTTTTCTTTAACGACGACTATCAGTGCATGGTAGACGACGACGGTACAATGGTCGGCGAAAGCAACTTGTGATGGGTGACGACGTTTGTGGACTGTGAGAATTCGAGCTTGCGATTGAGCACGATATTCAATTTTTGATGGAGATTGGATGATGATGATGGCGGAGGAAGCATAACGGTTGGACGACCATACTACATTTGCTTATAGTATATTTATTTAGCATTTTTCATATCTATTTTTTTATCTAATAGATGTGAACCTAGTTGTGCTACACAAGATTTAGCCTTTTTTTTGGATATTTCATTAAATGTGTAAAAAATAGTTGTAATTATCATTTTTATTCTTTAAACATATGAATATTGGATTCCATTAGCATAGCGCAATTCTAGTTTAGCACCTATACACTATATGTTAGGAACTGGAGATAGTGGTTTTGATGACAACAACCTTTGTAACTTATTTTATTATAACTTATATACTAACACAATTGTCTAGATATATATGAATGATATTATGCAGGATATATATAAGGCGGGTACTGACTATTGAAGACCGTATAGTATAAAGATCAAGAATGAAGAAATCAAGTTTGAAGACTCTTGAGTATCAAGATCAAGATTTCAAGATACGTGTCTAGTTTTTTTTGTTAAAACTTCATAATAACATGGAAATCTTCAATATGAATTTCATTTGGGATGGAACCCATTTCTACCTTCTTAGTGGCTTACAAATCCACGATAAGTAGCTTACAAACCTACGACAAGTGGCTTACAAACCCACGAACATCCTGGTTTTGTACAAGTTCTCAAGTCCTGATGTGATGAGATATTTTGCAGGAAGAAGCTTGCAAAACTACATCAAAATGGTTTTTCAAAACTATTTTTCAAAATGTTTTAGCCTTAAACCTTAAAACTATCTTTTCAAATGATTTTCAAAAAGATGTTTTAGCCTTAAAATATTCTTTGCTTTTGTGTTTTAAAACATAGTAAAATTAGTTTATTTTACTCCATAGTCATTTCATTTTGTTTTCAATTCACCATTTTCAAAATAATTTTTCATTTTTTAACAAGGGGATTTCGACATTATGAGATACCACATGTCGACATGGCATCTAAATCTCTACGCTAATGGTTATGACCGTTTGTGCTTTATAAATAGTCTTCTCAAACGAATTTTTAACATAGAATTCTCATATTTTCTACACTCCTTCTCCACAATTCATATTCTAAAGTTTTCATATTTTTAAGATCGTGCTGAAATTCTGCCAAATTCTCAAGTGAATCAAATTATAATTTCATTCTTGTTTGATTCTCTTTCCTCTCTCGAAGATCAAAGTGCTATTCAGAGTTATAGGATCAATTTATAATCAAAAGTTTATTGAGTCTCTCTATAAGCTGTGGTTGTGCCTGAAAATCAATTGGGTAATCTTTGTAGGATCTAGATTAACCCTAGAGGGGGGGGGTGAATGGGGTTATAGCAAATTTTCTCGATTTAAACATAAAAACAAACTGCAGAAATAAATATGCTGAAAAGTAAATCACACACAAAATTTACCCAGCTTCGGCAACCCCTGCCTACTGCTACATTCCCATATTTCTATTAGAATTAAACAGTATCCCGCTTACAAACACTCTAACTGACTAGCAAACCCTTGCTCCCGCTCACAAACACTCTACTAGACTCGCACCCCCCTGCTCCGCCTATAGAGCTTTGCAAACTCGCAAACTCTGCTCCCGCCTATAGAGTTTTGCAAACTCGCACACCCTGCTCACTGAACTAATTCTAACTAGACAATCTGACACTACCTACAACCTAGGTGGTGATTTACCAATTACTTTGACTCGAAAAGAAAAAACAACAAATAAAAAAACAATTAAACCCAAAAACCCTATATGAAATAAAATAAGCTAAATCCCCTTTAAACAAACAAGGCCGGCCCCTTGTTTTCTTTCACCCGATCCACTTCTATTCTTGACCCGTTCCTTTTGTCTTGTGAGAATAATGACGGCCGTTCCTCTTTGCCACTTAATTAGGGCTTCTGTTCCCTTGTGAAAATTGGGGCTTTGTTCGATCTGATTTGTGTTGCTCTTGCTCGCGCTCGCGCTCGTTCTCTGATGATTGATTCTGGTTTGCGTTGCTCCTCTGTTGATCGATTCTCGTTGCTTGGCTCGCTCGTTCTCTGATGATCGAGTTCGTTGTTGATTCGGTATGTAATTTTTTCATTGATGGTTTAATGATTGCTTCAATTGTACTCGATGCCGATGATGATGATTTGGGTTTGGTATTTATATGAATTCGAATACACTAATTAATTCGATACTTTCCTGAAATTCGATTTCCTGATGCATACGGCTTTCCTGATATATTTGCGACTTGTTACTCACGGCCTTGATTTTCAATTGTTTGATTTTCCTTGAATAATACGGCAAAAACTTTCCTAAATTGATTTTTGACTTCGAACATGTTATTCACTGTTTCCACATGAACTTCTATGGTTTCGACTTCTATGACTTCTGTATGCTTCCACATGAACTTGTTTATTTGATTCCATGTATCACTGTACAGACTTATGTATTGTAGCCTTCATGTACTTGTCGAATTTTCACTTGTGTTGCTTCATATACATGTGTGCCTGACTGCTATTCTCTGTTGAGTCTTTGGTGGTGCTTCCACTTTGAATTTTCTTGCAAACTGTCTTGTAATCTGCATCCATTCTGGTTATTACTGCATGTGCCCAGTTGATGTTCTGTTCATTGCTTTGAGTTGTTGTACTGATTTGAACTTCTGCAGTGTTATACTTGAGCTTCACTGTGACTTTGGCACTTGACTTTAAATTTGTTTTCTTGAATTTTTCTATACTATTGAAACTTCATTCATCTTGTAGTCTTCATTTGGTCTGTGTAGTTGTAACTGAACATGTCCACTGCAGTTTCTTCACTGATGCATTTGGACTTGACTGTGTTGATCCAATTCATCATGCATTGTTTCATTTCTTCAAATCTGCCTGTTTCATTTGAGTTGTGTCTGCATTATGCATTGAACACTGTTCAGTTTCATAGTTGCTTCATACTGCTACTTGGTATGACTTGTATCACTTGTGTCACTGGTGTACTTGAGCTTCTGGCCTGTATTTTGATGTCGCCACTTTGTTTCATTTGAATAGCTCAGTGGTGCACTTGTTTGGTCATTTTGTACTTCTTTGTGCTCTGGTCATGTATCAATGTGCAAAGAGTTGTTTGCATGTTGCTATTCTCTGTTGCACTTGCTCATCCATTTAAACTCCACTTGTACTTCTGGTTCTTTGTTTGGTCTGGTCTGGTCTGCATACATGATTGTTGCAGTCCATTTTGCTGTTGGTCTTCAATCTGGTTGGCACTTGCATGCATTGTTGTAACTGGACATGTTGCTTTGAGTTGTCCATTGTTTGGTCTCTGTTTTCATTGGGCTGTAGTTGTTTAGGTGCATTGCCACACTGTACTACTCTGGTCTTTGCATGTTCTCTGTTCATTGCTTTGTATCTGTTTTCATGTTCTTGCAGTTGCTATGCCTTTGACACAAATGCTTCACTTTATATATAGTGGTGTCATTGATCTTTAAATCCATTCTAGTTGTTTGGTTGATTGCATTTTTCATGTATCCGCTGGCTTGTGTCACTGGTGCACTTTGCATCCATTCATGTTGATTTTTGAAATTTCACTTGAGTTGAATCCAGTTTCAAAACTCGGGTTTGACCTTGTGCTCGTGTCGTGATTTTGAGTATATTGCACGTGAATTGAACCCGGCTTTACATTTGGGTTTGACCTGTGCTCACCTGTCCCTGTAGCATTATCAAGTGTATATCGATATGCACGGCCTTGTGGCATGTACAGTGATACACTGTGCATGTCGCACTGTTCGTGTGTGATGAATTCAAATGTGAATGATGACGAACAACCCAAATAACTGAGGCAAATCATATTTTCAAAAATCATATTTCATTTTATATTGCAAAAATATTTCTTTTTCAATTTTACTGCATTAGTGAATATTTTTGCAGATTGCTCAGATGCTGGATTCAAACTGGAATGCAGTTGAAGACAAAATACGAGTGTGAGTGATATGTAGTAAGGTTATTAATGTAAATTGAATTGTGATGTATTCAAAATATAGTGAGAGCTAGTGAGAGCTTGAAATTGTACTATTCAAGATTGTAATAAATATTTGTTTGAATAAAATTTCTGTTTGAATTCAAATTCCATTCAAATTCTGTGTAATTTATTTTATTCAACAAATATTTATTTAATCTATGAAAAATAAAGTAGTGCATTATCAAATACATTTAAATGAATGTATATATGTTTATTATCATCAAACAAAAATCATATAAGCGCTAAGCGCATATTCCACATTCTCCCCCTTTTGATGATAACAAACATATATTTAAGATTTTGACTATGTTAAATGTATTTGATCAATGATATGCTCTAATTGCTCCCCCTATTTAAATGCTTCCTCTCACATGATGCTCACCCTACATATATGCATACAAATAGAAATATATAAATGAGCCTAGATGCAAATGGAAAAATTATTTGACCTTTGCTTGATTCTATTTGACAAAATCTTAACTTTTCTCTCCCCCTTTTGTTATCAGCAAAAGAATAATAGTGTTAGAGAAAATAGAGATAAAGTGATCAATATTAATCCAACATTAAACTCAAATTGAATATAAATATTAAACTTCAATAAAAATCAAACAAAAATCATAACTACCCTTGTTAGGCGCATATTCCACTTTTAGAAAGATGGAAATGGTATTCTCAAAATCATACAGATGTATCTACTTGTGGTACATTTATATCAGGAATTTGAATATCTACTAATCATGCATAACCGTTAGGACTTTTAAATGAGATTAGTAGTATTCCAATTTAATTTTAAAAAATGAAATCAAGTATCTTCTAACCACGCATGACCGTGAGGACTTTTAAATGGGATTATAATCAACTTGTCTATTTAACCAATTAATTTTGATATGCACTCCATGCATGCATAACCGTAAGGACTTTTAAATGAGCATGGAAGCACATAATCAAAAATCCAAGTAATTCACTCATGCATAACCGCGAGGACTTTTAAATGAGAGTGAATACTTTGGAGATTTATTTATTTTTATAAAAAAAATGTTACATGAAAAACAAATGATCCCTGATTATAGTACCACATATCGACAAACTATATTTAAGATTTGATAAACAATGGTCGATAGAAATATGCTAGATATAGAAATGGTCATGGAATCTTTACCCAACAAAAAGTTTTATAACTCTTGTTTGAATTCCTAAAGAAAATTTTCAAATATACTCTCTTGAGTAATGTATGTTAAATATCAACACTTATCACCTTTTCAATCACTATTTATCTTTTTGATAATTAGTAGGGAGTCGGATTAGTCAAAATTTGTCATTTAAAATCAAATAAAAATGACTAATCTGAAAGTATGGTTAACCAATTATTTTCTCGAAGGGGTTATATGAAAAAAAAAATTCTGCTAAATGAAAATTATTTGTAATGAAAAGTGTGCAGATATTTTCTTTAAAAACGATACAGTTACTAAATGTCTCAAAAATCACGTTCAACTAGTAATTTTTCTATCAACTAGATTACCAGTGTAATCTGCATCTGAATTTCTTTTTCATTCCAAAATATCACTAACTAAATTTGATAAACCAGACCATGAAGTGTGCATCAAAAATTTCAAACTCAATTTTTCACAGCATTTTAAATGACATTCTCTTGAATTTGGATTGAAGCCATGTAAATAACCAGCAGATCGTGAATATTGAGTTAGCCAATATTATCATCCAACAAAACACTATGTTTAATCCAAACAAATATGTATGAAGTAAATCGAAGAATGGTGTTTTTAGCATCAATATAATTGGCCAACTGTGTCCAACAAGTCATCTTTACAACATCACAATATTGGCTGATATCATCTAGAATATGGTGCAGATGATCACATTTAATTTATCAATCAAATAAATATACCTTTACCTGTTTTACCTTTACGATAATTTTTCGTGGTTGCCCATTGTGATTCTGTCACCCTTGTACTAGGCTAAGGAACTTTGCTTTATTGCCCGTTGTGTTTCTGGAACAGCCAAAATCCAGAGAACACTGTTGTTGTTCTTTAGCCTGCCACCATACCTACACGATGAAAGATTTTTGTGACCTATTTGTTTTTATAGGTCCATGATTGTTAGTGGCTGAAGCTTTGTGAATAAACAAACTCTTTGGAACCCAAATTTGTTTTGTTCTTTCATTCTTGTTCCAATAGACATGAAATTCTTTTGTAGAATTCTTAGGAACCCAAACTTGTATAAGTTTTGTGTTCTTGTTTCTATGACCATAATTTTCAACCCAATGTCCAATTATTTCACTTCTAGCAAAGATACTCCTACCTTTTGCATTATCATCAACTTGTGTTTTCCCAAAACCTAGTCCTTTTCTGTTGTTAGCAAAGAGTTGATTTCCTAATAACATGTTAAATGATTTTTCTCCTCTTGAAAAGTTGTTCAGAGATTTCTCAAGATTTTGGACTTTGGTTTTAAGTGATGTGTTTTCAGTTACAAGTGAGGTGCATCGGTTTATAAAATCCCTTTTCCTAGTGTCGATGGTTTCCTTAAGATTCAAGTTTTCTTTTTCAAGATTCTCAAAGTTATTCCTAAGTTTCGATAATTCTGAATCTAAAATCTTACAATTTTTACAGTCTAGGTTTTGAATGTTTGTCAAGTTCAGTTTCTAACCTAAAATTTTCATGGGCGAGTTTCCTCCTTTCAGATTTCAGTTTTTCAATTTTTGATTCAAGACTATCAATTGTTTTAGTAAGATCTAAGCACATAAAAACAAGATCTCTATAGGAATACTCACCTGCCTCACTAGATTCCTCGGAGCTTGCTTCTGATTCTGATTTTGCCATACAACACAAGTTAGCATCCTCTGAGCTGCTATCCGAAACTTCCTCTCCTTCTTCATCATCCCAAGTCGCTGCAAAGGCCTTCTTCTTCTTTTTCTTTCCTTTGTTGTTTTTGAGAAGTGGGCATTTTTGTATGAAGTGTCCGGGCTTCTTGCAGTTAAAGCACGTTAATTCATTATCGGAATTGTTAGAATGTTTTGACCTATTACTACTTGTTTTCTTCTTGCGTGGCTTGAATCTTGATGAGTTTCTAAGTTTATTGACAGCCATTGCAAGCTCTTCAATTGGATCTACTTCATCTTCATCGCTATCTTCTTTGCTCTTTAAGGCAATGGTATTCTTCTTTGGTTCGGAGTTGTTGCGTTCTTCTTTTGCTTTTAGCTCAAGCTCATATGTCATCAAGTTGCCAATCAACTCCTCCATGCTTAGTTTAATCAGATCTTTCGATTCTTGTATTGCCGTGACTTTTGCCTCAAAGTTCATTGGTAAAACTCGTAGCACCTTCCTCACAGGCTCTACCTCAGTGAATACCTTCCCAAGCGCTCTAGCGTTGTATACCAAAGTTGAAAAGCGTCTGAACATGTCCTTTATGCTCCCGCCTTTGTCCATCACAAAGTTCTCGTATTCATTGCTGAATAGGGCTAGACGAGACTCCTTGACTTGAGAAGTTCCTTCATGAGTCACCCCTAAGGTATGCCAAATTTCCTGTGTTGTTTTACAATGAGAAATTCTATTAAATTCATTCTTATCAAGAGCACAGATCAAAGCATTCATGGCTTTAGCATTTGTAGTTTTTAATCTCTTATCGTTAGCATCCCACCTCTCCTTAGGTTTAGGAATCTCAGTATCATCAACGGTTATAGTGGGAGATTTATAGCCAGTTTCAATAATATCCCAAACATCATAATTAACAGAATTAAGATAAATGCCCATCCTAACCTTCCAATAAGCATAATCACTCCCATTAAACAAGGGTGGCCTAACAATAGATTGCCCCTTAGAAAAAACATTATTTGATGAATTCATGACTCTAGAGTTAAAGAAAAATACCGTGCTCTGATACTACTTGTAGGATCTAGATTAACCCTAGAGGAGGGGGGGGGGTGAATAGGTTTATAGAAAATTTTCTCGATTTAAACACAGAAACAAACAGCAGAAATAAATATGCTGAAAAGTAAATCAGACACAAAATTTACCCAGCTTCAGCAACCCCTGCCTACTGCTGCATTCCCAGATTTCTATTAGAATTAAACAGTATCCCGCTTACAAACACTCTAACTGACTCGCAAACCCTTGCTCCCGCTCACAAACACTTTACTACACTCGCACCCCCTGCTCCGCCTATAGAGCTTTGCAAACTCGCAAACTCTGCTCCCGCCTATAGAGTTTTGCAAACTCGCACACCCTGCTCACTGAACTAATTCTAACTAGACAATCTGACACTACCTACAACCTAGGTGGTGATTTACCAATTACTTTGACTCGAAAAGAAAAAACAACAAATAAAAAAACAATTAAACCCAAAAACCCTATTTGAAATAAAATAAGCTAAATCCCCTTTAAACAAACAAGGCCGGCCCCTTGTTTTCTTTCACCCGATCCACTTCTATTCTTGACCCGTTCCTTTTGTCTTGTGAGAATAATGACGGCCGTTCCTCTTTGCCACTTAATTAGGGCTTCTGTTCCCTTGTGAAAACTGGGGCTTTGTTCGATCTGATTTGTGTTGCTCTTGCTCGCGCTCGTTCTCTGATGATTGATTCTGGTTTGCTTTGCTCCTCTGTTGATCGATTCTCATTGCTTGGCTCGCTCGTTCTCTGATGATCGAGTTCGTTGTTGATTCGGTATGTAATTTTTTCGTTGCTGGTTTAATGATTGCTTCAATTGTACTCGATGCCGATGATGATGATTTGGGTTTGGTATTTATATGAATTCGAATACACTAATTAATTCGATACTTTCCTGAAATTCGATTTCCTGATGCACACGGCTTTCCTGATATTTTTGCGACTTGTTACTCACGGCCTTGATTTTCAATCGTTTGATTTTCCTTGAATAATACGGCAAAAACTTTCCTAACTTGATTTTTGACTTCGAACATGTTATTCACTGTTTCTACATGAACTTCTATGATTCCGACTTCTATGACTTCTGTATGCTTCCACATGAACTTGTTTATTTGATTCCATGTATCACTGTACTGACTTATGTATTGTAGTCTTCATGTACTTGTCGAATTTTCACTTGTGTTGCTTCATATACATGTGTGCCTGACTGCTATTCTCTGTTGAGTCTTTGGTGGTGCTTCCACTTTGAATTTGCTTGCAAACTATCTTGTAATCTGCATCCATTCTGGTTATTACTACATGAGCCTTGTTGATGTTCTGTTCATTGCTTTGAGTTGTTGTACTGATTTGAACTTCTGCAGTGTTATACTTGAGCTTCATTGTGACTTTGGCACTTGACTTTAAATTTGTTTTCTTGAATTTTTCTATACTGTTGAACTTCGTTCATCTTGTAGTCTTCGTTTGGTCTTTGTAGTTGTAACTGAACATGTCCACTGTAGTTTCTTCACTGATGCATTTGGACTTGACTGTGTTGATCCAATTCATCATGCATTGTTTCATTTCTTCAAATCTGCCTGTTTCATTTGAGTTGTGTCTGCATTGTGCATTGAACACTGTTCAGTTTCACAGTTGCTTCATACTGCTACTTGGTCTGACTTGTATCACTTGTGTCACTGGTGTACTTGAGCTTCTGGCCTGTATTTTGATGTTGCCACTTTGTTTCATTTGAATAGCTCAGTGGTGCACTTGTTTGGTCATTTTGTACTTCTTTGTGCTCTGGTCATGTATCAATGTGCAAAGAGTCGTTTGCATGTTGCTATTCTCTGTTGCACTTGCTCGTCCATTTAAACTCCACTTGTACTTCTGGTTCTTTGTTTGGTCTGGTCTGGTCTGCATACATGATTGTTGCAGTCCATTTTGCTGTTGGTCTTCAATCTGGTTGGCACTTGCATGCATTGTTGTAACTGGACATGTTGCTTTGAGTTGTCCATTGTTTGGTCTCTGTTTTCATTGGGCTGTAGTTGTTCAGGTGCATTGCCACACTGTACTACTCTGGTCTTTGCATGTTCTCTGTTCATTGCTTTGTATCTGTTTTCATGTTCTTGCAGTTGCTATGCCTTTGACACAAATGCTTCACTTTATATATAGTGGTGTCATTGATCTTTAAATCCATTCTAGTTGTTTGGTTGATTGCATTTTTCATGTATCCGCTGGCTTGTGTCACTGGTGCACTTTGCATCCATTCATGTTGATTTTTGAAATTTCACTTGAGTTGAATCCAGTTTCAAAACTCGGGTTTGACCTTGTGCTCGTGTCGTGATTTTGAGTATATTGCACGTGAGTTGAACCCGGCTTTACATTTGGGTTTGACCTGTGCTCACCCGTCCCTGCAGCATTATCAAGTGTATATCGATGTGCACGGCCTTGTGGCATGTACAGTGTTACACTGTGCATGTCACACTGTTCGTGTGTGATGAACTCAAATGTGAATGATGACGAACAACCCAAATAACTGAGGCAAATCATATTTTCAAAAATCATATTTCATTTTATATTGCAAAAATATTTCTTTTTCAATTTTACTGCGCTAGTGAATATTTTTGCAGATTGCCCAAATGCTGGATTCAAACTGGAATGCAGTTGAAGACAAAATATGAGTGTGAGTGATATGTAGTGAGGTTATTAATGTAAATTAAATTGTGATGTATTCAAAATTGTATATGTATAGTGAGAGCTAGTGAGAGCTTGAAATTGTACTATTCAAGATTGTAATAAATATTTGTTTGAATAAAATTTCTGTTTGAATTCAAATTCCATTCAAATTCTGTGTAATTTATTTTATTCAACAAATATTTATTTAATCTATGAAAAGTAAAATAGTACATTATCAAATACATTTAAATGAATGTATATATGTTTATTATCATCAAACAAAAATCATATAAGCGCCAAGCGCATATTCCACAATCTTGTGGCCGGTAAATCAAGAGAGCTTGCCCCGGACTCGTGCAACATGAGGGTACCTCAAGGCCTTTGTAAATTGAGGAGTGTAATCTCGACACTGGTTTAATAAAAATCTGTATGAGGTGGTTTTCCTTGATACAGGACTGGATGTAGGGTAACTCCGAACCAGTATAAAATTCGGTGTGTTCTTTTACTTTACTGCTTTTTATTTACTTTCTACATCTGTATTTGATTCTGTGATTGTTCTGTGATTAAGTTCTGCATTTGTTTGTGTCATTATTTCAATTTAGTTCATTCAAGTCTTAGAATTCGTTAGACACTATTCACCCCTCTAGTATTAAATTTGCCTTAAATCCTTAATCCGGTGTTCCTTTCAATTGGTATCAGAGCATAGGTTTTCATTGTTTTCATAATCTAAAACTTGAAAAGTTAAAAATGGCATTTTTAGAAAATTTTGTTAGCACTAGTTTGAATTTATGCATTTCATCAAAGTATCATAAATCTGCATATAGTTTTTATGAAAAATCAAATTATCTATCGAATTGGTTTGTTATGCAGGAACATATATGTTACATGACTTTTGGAGAACCAACAACCACTGGAAAAACTGTGCGAATTGAGAAAGATAACTGGATACTTTATAGTGGCTGTTCAAGGCATATGACTGAAAATCCAAAGTTATTCAATAACATTATATATCAAGATGGTGGATTGGTCAACTTTGGAGATAACTTGTGATGATTCGCCCTTCTACTACCAGAAAGACGTATCATCATTAAGAAAAGAAAGGGATAGAAGTAGAAAGAAAGAGAAGAAAGAATAACATCATCAGAATCTCACAGCGGAACGGAACAAAATATAATATATCACATAGATATTTAAAAGTTTTACATATATCATTGTTATACAATATCAATACACATGACAGTCATATACAAAACATCTATCACTATATACATAAGAGATACAATACATATCAACTAATACAGCGGAACTAGATAGATAGCTATATACGTCAGGAAACTCCTGCTCCAAGCTCCTCCAGAAATCAAAGTCCGAGACCTTTCACTTGGCTACTCATAAAAATTTGAGTACCCAAGAGTTTATGAAAAACAAAATATAAACTCCGGGTCAGACATGGGTCTGGTATGAGTAAACGGTTTAAAGTTGTTTAACTTTGAAAAAACATTTTGAAAATAAAGGTATCACGTAAGACTCCCCACAAATAAATACGGGTAAGTTTTTACCTTACGCTAACCAAA
The DNA here is from genome assembly GCA_030765085.1 of Allium cepa. NCBI lineage: Eukaryota > Viridiplantae > Streptophyta > Magnoliopsida > Asparagales > Amaryllidaceae > Allium > Allium cepa. The sequence continues at coordinate 441,687,592 of CM060943.1, forward strand.
ACATTTCATAGGAAATCCAGTGATATTATAATAGTGTCTAGGGTTTTCAAGTAAATAGAAAATAGCCGAAATTGTTACATCTATTAAATTCCAGCTACTAGCCACAAAAGTGGGTAATACAAATCAAAACCGTAGGGTCTCGTAGGGAAAATGGATTTCCAACAATGGCAGGGCTACTGGGGTACCGCCCGTCACAGTACGGGGCCTAGATCACCGTACCGAGGATCACTCCCGACCCCCTGCTACACAAGGCCGGAACCATTCTTTACTGAACAGTCCAAAACAAGATAAACCCCGCGGTTGTAGCTAGCAACCGCCCACACAGCCGAAATAAAAAGGGACATCTAGATAGGGGAAATATCTTGTCCTGCTTGGGCATGACCCACTTAACCTTGCTGCATCTCCCCTGTTTTAGCCATTCCTGGTTGATGAGGCTTGAGCCTGCGATTACCTTTATAGAACATATTTCTTAGAATGCTCATCGTCCGCCTGACGATGTGTTGAAAGCATTCAATCCATACAAGTTCGTTCCGGGTTCGAACGAAACCGAAGGCATTATCTCATCACACTCATTTTGGAATCACCCTTAGAGTCAACGACGATAACCCTTGCATTCTGAAAACACCATCTCGATCTTCATTTCAGAATTCACGACCTAACGTTTAAATTGGATAGATGTGGTTTTCGGAGAATCAAATTTGATTCTTCCGATCCCGGTCTCAACGAATCCAAACGCCATTTTAAGGGCCAAGTTTTCTAATTAACTTAACAGTTTAAATTCAACAATTGAATTCATATAGCAATTTAACACAGATAAATAACATCAGATAAATCATATAGCAATTTAACACAGGTAAATCATATACAATCATCACAAATATATCCAGAATATCACAGAACATCACAGGATATAAATAAACATATCAAAATCAATCAAATAGAATCATTGATTCATATCAACATTTAGTTTGATTTATTTAAACTTAATTACTTGCTTAAGAGTACGCTATATTATATTCTTGCTTAATCAATTATTAATTGACTAGCTTATTCAATCCATTAATTACTTATTAATCATTCACTTAATTAATTAATTATTAATCAAAAATCTTAATTATTGATTTATAAAACTCCATTACACAATTAATTATTACTAATTGCTTAATCAATCATTACTTATTAATTAACTTAATCGTTCAATCATTTATTATTTAATTAATTCGTTAACTACGATTTGTTAATTAATCAACTTCAAATGATTAGTTAAATTCTTAATTACCCATGGGTTCACACAAGATTATCATTAAAATCTTTAATTACAAATTTGATTAAACCTTCGAACTACTTACTAAATCTTAATTATAAAATTTATTATCTACTTAATTAAATTGTATTTAAATTACTTACCTCTTTTGTTTTCTGCAAAGCTTAAAATTCAACTTAGCTTAAACAATTTGGTCAATACTAATAATATAGTTTATACTTAGCTTATTTTATTTTAACTTAATATTTTTCAACAAATATTAAAATTAGCAAATCCCTGGAATTATACTCGAAGATAACCACGCGACATACTCGGGTAGAGCACGAGATTCCCAACGTTTTTCTCGCGTCAATCCCTCCTGCTTTCCTTTTCTTCTTCCCTGTTCTCTCCTTCCCTGATTTTTTTTTCTTTTAAAAAGCTTAAGATTAAAACTGTAGAAACATATTAATACACATGCGTCTCTCATAACACGACCCAAAGCAAAACTCGAAGCATCCATTAAATAAACTCGAGTTTCACTCGAGTAAAACGTGCGGTGTCTCCGGACCTCTTAACTGCCGGCACGACGCCACCGTGCGCGTGCACGGTGGTTCGCAAGCGATTCAGGCGACCCTCGTCACACCAGCAAACTCCAATTCAACATCTTACTCGAATTCCCTGCTCAGTTCAACACAATAAGAGTGAAATCAAAATATGCGTATAAAGTTAATCTGCAACACAAAAACGATTGACAAATTCACCTCGACTTCACGACCACGACCGCCAGAGACTACGTGGCTTCGGCCGTGCCTCGCCAACATCACCTCCTAACTCCTCCCAACGCCTCACGTCACTCGGTTGTGCCATAGTGTCGCAAGCATCAACGAACAGAACTCGAAAACACCGAACCCATAAACCCTATTTTCCCTCAATCCTCAAAAAGCTTGCATTCATAAATTTTTTTAGCATTTTTCTGTTATTCATACATCAATATACTAGCTTCATGAAAAATTTCATCAACAAGTATTGATTGAATCATCTGATATGCACATAAAAGCAATTTTAATTCACTGACAAACTGCTCTATGCATAGTTGTCTGAAAATTATAAGTTTTGTCTAAAAAATCATGTTTTTGTATGTTGTTTCAAGATACAAATTCAAATTTACAATTCATGCTTTTCGAATTTTGTCCTTTGTTTTATATTTGACTGTAAATTTGTGTTTACAGTACTGATATCTCACAGCTAAAAAAAAAAATAACCCAAATCTAAATCTCAAATTTAAACAAAGTTTATCTAGTTAAGTTGCTAATTAAAGAAAAGATTTTATATAAAAAAGTTTGATATATTCTGTTTTCTTTGCCTCAGCAAAAGTTTGAAACTGGGAAGAACAGATCATGCACAACTTACAGTGAATAGCAAACATTCCAAAATATCATACTTCAACTTACAATGAATTGCTTCTCTATCAATTAAAGGTTAGATTTAAAAATACGTTTACTCACTCAAGATTGCAGTTGAAACTTGAAACAGAGGATGGTTGATAATAGAAGTCTGCAGTTGAAGTTTTTGAATTGCTGTAACTCTCTCTAGCTTCTTGAATTTTATTTGAACTTGAAATATGAAGTTTTGTTTTTGAAGATACTAATGAACTAAAAGATATATATATATATATATATATATATATATATGCAAATAGAATGCTGTGGATTTATAGCTAAGAACAGTTTGTATAGGATATTAGCTTCTCAAATAAGCCTCCCCTATATAATAACATTTCGCTTTACTTTTCTATGTACTAAGGCCTGAAATGATTCAACAATTTCGACTGGAAGATTTGTTCCAGGCAGAAAGTTGTGCTAATGAAATATGTATGTTTACTCTTATGTTAACACAATTTAAATGCTTGTTGACACAAGGATTTGTATATAGATATTTGCAGTTTTTCTTTGTACTAAAATGTTTTCATTTATGCTAACACATTATTAATGTTTGCTGACACAAACATATGGTACAAAGATAATTGCAGTATTGTTTGTACTAAGATGTGTTCATAAAGGTTTACATTTTTGATGCTTGCTGACACCCTTGTTTTGATAGTTGCAGATTTTGGTTTGAACATACCTATGTTAACATATAAACAAAATGTTTGCTGCAGGTTTTTATTTGTGTTTGTACTAATGTGTATTCATATAGGTGTGCACTTATTATGTTTTATTTGATGGAAATATTTGTTTGCTTATGCATAAAAAGTTTGCAGACAAGTTAAAAGATGTTAGCTTCTTTCTTTATTTACAGATTTTCTATGTTTGCTTTACCATAGTTAACATTTTCTATTTATATCTTATACAAATTATAGTTTGTACTTATGTTTGATATATATAAGCTTATTTTATTTTAATTATAAAAGTTGTTAGAAACATTCCTTAATCTTATTTTTATTTAAAGGTTTAATCTTTCCAATATTTGATTTGTAATGTATTTGCACTAATGTATTTTATATTTATATGAATATGATTGTGTTATTATACTTAGTATTATTAACTGCATTCATATATCTGGTATTGCATATTATTCATACACAACTTTTAATTTAACTGAATAATACAGATTAAATTTTTGAATATCGTTAAAAGAGTCTACTTTATATTTTGAAGCTATATTCCTTTATAATACATATACAACCAATAATATCCAAAATCTTATTTATTTCAAATGAAAATATTATATTTTATTTAAATTAGATCAAAAACTTATTATAATAATAGGGTCAAAATTCCGGGGTGTCACATAACTCAAAAGGATATATGATTGGCATCGACAATGTCGGTAATTCTAAAACTCCTCTTATTTTTGATATTTTGCTAGTTAGGAATTTAAAACATAACTTGCTTAGTATAAGTCAACTATGTGATAAAGGATTTAAAATTAAATTTGAAAAAGATAAGTGTCACATCGAAGATAATAAGTCAAATATTATCTTTGATGGAATCAGAAAGAAAAATATTTACATCCTTAGTATGAAAGTTACAAATGATAACTTATGTCTTTTGGCTAATACAAGTGACCCTTGGATTTTGCATAAAAGATTTGGTCATTTGAATTTCAAACTATTATCTAGCTTATCAAAACTTGACTTAGTTAGAGGTCTTCCCAAGTTAAACTTTAAAGTAGATAGTATACATGATGCTTGCCAATTTGGAAAACTTAAGAAAAGTTCATTTAAATTAAAAGATATGATTTATACTTCTAAACCTCTAGAGTTACTTCATTTAGATTTATTTGGTTCATCTCAAGTTCAATCAATTAATCAAAATACATATGTTTTTGTAATTGTAGATGATTATTCTAGATATTCTTGGATAATTTTTCTTAAACTTAAAAATGATGCTTTTGAATTATTTAAAAATTTTGCTAAAAGAATTCAAAATCAACTTTCTTTAAAAATAAAAACTATTCGTAGTGAACACGGTGGAGAATTTGAAAATGAAAATTTTGAGAATTTATGTAATAAAAAAGGAATTACTCATAATTTCTCTTTTTCAAGAACTCCACAACAAAACGGAGTAGTAGAACATAAGAATAGAACGATTCAAGTGTGTGCTAGAACAATGCTTTCTGATAGCAACTTACCTAAAAACTTTTGGGCTGAAGTTGTCGCTACAGCTTGTTATATATTAAATAGGATTTTAATTAGACCATTAACAAATAAGACTCCATATGAATCCCATAATAACTTATTTTAAAGTTTTTGGTAGTAAATTTTGTATTCTTAATGCAAAAGATAATTTAGATAAATTTGTACCTAAATCCGATAAAGGTATCTTCATCGGGATTCTAATAGAAGTAAAGCATTTAGAGTTTATAATTTGAGAAATAACACTAATGAAGAAACAATGCATGTATCTTTTGATGAAAATTTTAAAGATACTGTACAAATAGAATATGAAGAAGATTTTGTAACTTTAAATAATGAATCTAATGAAACTAATTGTGAAATCATTCAACATAAAAAAATTAGGCTATTAAAACAACATCCTGTAGAAAATGTACTAGGAAATATTGAATCTATAGTAAAAACAGAAATCAAGTAAATAGTATGAGTAATGTAGCTTTTATATCTACTATTGACCTTAAAAATCCAGAGGAAGCATCATTTGATGATTCATGAATTCTTGCTATGCAAGAAGAATTGAATCAGTTCACCAGAAATGATGTTTGGGAACTTGTTCCTAGACTTGAGGATAAAAGTATAATTGAAACAAAATGGGTTTATAAATATAAATTGAATGAACTTGGTGAGGTCGTAAGAAATAAAGCTCATTTAGTCGGGCAAGATTAGAAGAAGGAATTGATTATGACAAAACTTTGCACCGATAGCAAGACTAGAAGCTATCAGAATTCTACTTGCTTTCGCAAACTACAATAATTTCAAGTTCTATCAAATGGATGTTAAAAGTGCTTTTCTAAATGGTTTTGTAAAAGAAGATGTTTATGTAGAAAAACCTCTACCTTTTGAAGATAATAAATTTTCAAATCATGTATATAAATTAAAAAAAGGCTTTATATGGTCTGAAACAAGCTCCTAGAGCCTGGTATGAAAGACTAAAATCTTATTTAATACAATCTGGTTTTGAGATTGGTAAAATAGATACAACTCTTTTTATTAAAAGAAACAAAAATGATATTCAATTAATACAAATATATGTAGATGATATAATATTTGGATCAACTAATAATATAATGAATAAAGAATTTTCAGATGTAATGACTAAAGAATTTGAAATGGATCATATGGGAGAACTAAGTTTGCTTCTTAGGACTTCAAATCAAACAATTAGATAAAAGAATTTTCATTAGTCAAGAAAAATATTCTAAAGATTTAATTAATAAATTTGGATTGACCACTTCTGGTGGAAAACCAATTCCGATGACAACTAATGTAGCTTTAAGTAAAGAAGATAAATCAAAAGATATTGATCAAAAATTATATTGGGGAATGATTGATTCGCTACTTCATATAACAGCAAGTCGTCCTGACATCATGCGTAATGTCTGTCTCTATGCAAGATACCAATCTCAACCTAAAGAAACTCACTTAAAAGCGGTTAAGAGAATTTTAAGATATATAAAACATACTTTAGATTATGTTTATTTTATCCTAAAAACGATGTATTTGATTTAATTTCATATTGTGATGCTGATTACGCTGGTTGTAAATAAGACCGAAAAAGTACAAGTGGAACTTCTCACTTTCTAGGACAATATCTGCTTTTTTGGTTTAGTAAGAAGCAAAACACTATATCATTGTCAACAATTGAAGCAGAATATATATCTGCTGCTTTGGCTTGTTCTCAAGTTATACATATGCAACAAACTTTAAAAGATTTTGGAATAACTATAACTAAATCGCCAATTTATTTTGATAATACGAGTGCAATAAATGTATCTAAGAATCCAACTCATCATGCTAGAACAAAACATATTGATATTAGACATCATTTTCTTAGAGATAATATAAGTAAAGAAGTCATAACTCTTGAATATATTAATACTGAAAAACAAATTGTTGATATATTAACCAAACCATTAAATGAACAAAATTTTACTAAATTTAGGAGAGAATTAAGTATATGTTTATTAACTGAAATATAAATTATAAATAATACAAATATAGTTAATAATTAATATAAAAAAATTCTCAAAAATTGAACCGGGCATATCGACATGACCCATCCTCCTAAGTAGACATGTAGGCTGAGATTTTCAAATTTAAATTTCCCTCTAAAATTAGTTATTTGGTTATATATTTATATATTTCGAATTTTACTCCTTTTCTCTGTTCTCCTCTCTATAATAAACTTTTAAAACAGTAAATTAATGGCTTCCTCCTCTAATAATGAACCTTCTTCGCCCACTTCCCCTCATTCTTCCCCTTTTCAACATTCCACACACGTATGAGTCATCAAACTGCAAGAAAAGATGAAAGATTTACTTCAAATGATGGTGGATATTCAAGTAAGTCAACTGCGAATGGTTAGGGAACAAGATAGGCAAGGCAAAATCCTTAGTAATTTACAAAATCCTTATGGATAACCATGCCAATCCCATTGTCATCGAAGAATCATCACAAGCCATGAACTCTGAAGAAGAAGAGCCTCTAGAAGAACCACAAGTGGACAAGAAGAAGAACATCCCCTACTGAATCTGGATGTTCATATGGACGAAGACGATGGCGTAATTTGCATTGGAGAGGTCCTTTTTGACGCTAATGGAAACTTGGTCGAACAATGTGGAAACTTTTGTCTCCACTATCCAAATTGTTCGGTCCATAAATCACCAATAGTTAAGGATCCTCGTTAAGCGTTTTTTTGTTTTCGTGATTGTATTTTAGTTTGTTAATTTGTATCTTAATTAACATTCTTCTAAAAACAATCTTCGATGTATAGAAACATGAATTGCAGTTAGGGTTCTGTATTTCATATGTTATTCTTATGTCATATGTTTATTTATCTCTTTTTCTATTAAGTTCAAGGTTTATAGATTTTTGTTGATGACAAAGGGGGAGATAAGTTATACAAAATACTTGGCTTGGAGTAAAGGGGAGTTGTTGTTGTAAGAGGGAGTTATGATATGATCGAAGTGGTAAGTAAATTTTATAAGGTTGTCATCATCAAAAAGGGGGAGATTGTTAAGAATTGGAGAGAGTGGTTTTGATGACAACAACCTTTATAACTTATTTTATTATAACTTATATACTAACACTATTGTCTGGATATATATGAATGATATTATGCAAGATATATATAAAGCAGGTACTAATTATTGAAGACTATACAGTATAAAGATCAAGAATGAAGAAATCAAGTTTGAAGACTCATGAGTATCAAGATCAAGATTTCAAGATATGTGTCTAGTTTTTTTGTTAAAACTCCATAATAGCATGGAAATCTTCATTTCGAATTTCATTTGGAATGGAACTCATTTCTACCTTCTTAGTGGCTTACAAACTCACGACATGTAGCTTACAAACCTACAACAAGTGAATTAAAAACCCACGAACATCCTGGTTTTATACAAGTTCTCTTGTCCAGACGTGATGAGATATTATGCAGGAAGAAGCTTGCAGAACTACTTCAAAATGGTTTTTCAAAACTGTTTTTCAAAATGTTTTAGCCTTAAAACTAACTTTTCAAATGATTTTCAAAAAGATGTTTTAGCTTAAAAATATTCTTTGTTTTTGTGTTTTAAAACATAGTAAAATTAGTTTATATTACTCCAGAGTCATTTCATTTTGTATTCAATACAATTTTCAAAAAAAAAAATTCATTTTTTTAACAAGGGGATGTCGACATCATGGGATACCCCATGTCGACCTGGTGGCCGTTGAATTCAAAAGTTTTAATTTCCAAAAGTAGTGTCTATTCGTTTAAATCTCTTCACGAATGGTTATGACCGCTGGTGCTTTACAAATAGCCTTCTCAAATGAATTTTTAACATACAATTCTCATATTTTATTCACTCCTTCTTCTCCACAAATTCATATTCTAACGTTTTCATATTTTTAAGATCGTGCCGAAATTCTGCCAAATTCTCAAGTGAATCAAATTATAATTTCATTCTTGTTTGATTCTCTGTCCTCACTCGAAGATCAAAGTGCTATTCAGAGTTATTGGATCAATTTGTAATCAAAAGTTTATCGAGTCTCTCTATAAGGTGTGATTGTGCATGAAAATCAATTGGTTAATCTTGTGGCCCGTAAATCAAGAGAGTTTGCCCCAGACTCATGAGATAGGAGGGTGCCTCAAGGCCTTTATAAATTGAGGAGTGTAATCTCGACACTGGTTGATTAAAAATACGTACAAGGCGGTTTGCCTTGGTACACGACTGGATGTAGGGTAACTCCGGACCAGTATAAAATTCGGTGTATTCTTTCCCTTTACTGCTTTTTATTTACTTTCCGCATCTGTGTTTGATTCTGTGATTGTTCTATGATTAAGTTCTGCATTTGTTTGTGTCATAATTTCAATTTAGTTCATACAACTCTTAGAATTCATTAAACACTATTCATCCCCCTCAAGTGTTAAATTAGCCTTAAGATCCTTAACCTATTGTTCCTTTCACTATATAAACGACTAACAGAGATAATGCTAATAATAACATTTTATTCTTTTAATATGTAAATAAATGCTATTTGTAATTATCGCTTTTATTATATATATATACAGATGAGTATAACATTAAATTGGTATACTACTAATTTAATTTGGCATTTATTAACTATATAAACGAATAATACCGATAATGCTATATTAATAGTATTTTATTTATGTTCTTTTTGCTATGCTGGCGATATATATCGATTAGGGTTGCGGTCAGTGCTAGTGGCTAAGGTTTTTGATGCAGTTGTTGATGGTTAGAGTTTTGAGTGATGTAGGGTTTGCATTTGAGGTGGGTGGATGGCGATGGACTGAGCTTTGAGCAATCGTGCCTTATATGAGAGCTTGACGGGATATGAGGTGAAGCTATGCCACTAATGGTGAGGAAGTGTAGGCGGCTCGAAATGAAGTTGAGGTAGGCGACACAAAAAAGTGTTTTTCTTTTGGACTAAACTTTTGAGGTGTGTCTTTGATTCAATTTTTTTTCCAACTTTGCTTTTTGACTAATTTGCTCTTTGCAAATTGTATTCCCCGGCATTCAAATACACTCTTATTTTGAAAAAAGAATCTGGCATATAACAAATACCAGATATTATGTGAACAACTATGCCAAGTTGAATTGGATCTAGGAGAAAACTCAATAATGATTCGTTCGGTTGAAAAAATGCACCAAATAAGTAACGATTTGTAACGACCCGCAAATCCGTACCCCTTGAGTCAACACTATTCTACAACAATCAACTCAAGTTGTACAGAAATACGAACCATTTGGGTTAAAGAAGAAGAGGTAGAAGAAGATAATAGAAATCAACAACAGAATCTAACCATCGCAGCCGAATAAAATATAATAGAACATAAAATTTACTCAAAAATCAAATATCTCTATTTATATATGACATCATCAGAGTACATCAATCATAGCTCAACCGCAACAACATACAAATGGATACACAACACTCAACACATCGGAATACATATATAAAACAAGTACGAGAGTACGTATCGTCATCCAGCTCGTCTCCTGAGCTCCACAACATTATATCATGTATTCTATAATACTCGGCCTGACCCGAGCATTACAGTTAAATAACACCCGAGTCAGTCTGGAATACCAGCGTGAGAAAATCACACTCAATTGATTATTAAAGTTTCAAAAATCCTATGAAAACAAAAGCATCTCGTACGACCACGCCACAAATAAACATGTCAGGTTTATACCTTATGATAGCTAAAACAATTTTTATAGAAATCTTCTGATATTATAATAGGGTCTATATACAAATACTTATAAAATAGCCGAAATTGTTACATTCATTAAATTCCAGCTACTAGCCACAGAGTGGGTAATACAAACAAAACTCGTACAAGGCTCGTAGGGAGAATGGATTCCAACTAATGACTAGGCACTGGGGTACCACCTGTCACAGTACGGGGCCTAGATCACCGTACCGAGGAGTACGCCCGCTCCCCTGCAACACAAGGCCGAGACTACCCCTTACTGGATAATCCCGAGCGAGATCACCCCGAGGTTGGGATCAGCAACCGCCCACTAAGCCGAAATAAAAAGGGACATCTAGACTGGAATGACCTCACCCTGCTTGGGTGCTACCCACCTAGCCTTGCTGCATAACCCCTGATTTTCAGTCATTCCCATTTGACGAGGCTTGAGGCTAAGCGTTACCTTTTTAGAATATATCCCTTAGAATGCCCATCGTCCACCTGACGATGTTTCGCAAGCATTCATCCATACAAGTCCGTCCTGGGTTCGAACGGAACCGAAGGCACTATTCCTACTACATCCATTTTGGAAATATCCTCAGGATTAGTAGCAACTAGCCCTTGAACTTCACCGCTCCATCTTCGAATCCAACATTGTTTACACGAAACGTACAAACCGGATCGAAGTGGTTTTCGAGAAATAAATCTCGATCTCGGTCTCTTCGAAACGATCAACGCATTTGTCCAATATTGATAGTCGGTGATTTATCTATCAATTAATATTCACAAACAACCATCCAACATAAATAATTTCACCAAATTATTTATTAACCTCAAAATATCTTCACAATATATATTTCTATTTTCAATCCTTTGAAAAACAGTTTCAAAACCTTCTTTCCTTCCAGAATAAACTTCCCCACATATTTTCTATCTCTACTGAAATCACCAAGCACAAAACTAGATTTTAAAATAATTTAAAACACTTTACTTTGAAATATACTTTAAAACATTTATTTTAAAACTACTTCAATGATTTGTTAAAAATACATACTATATGAATATTTGAAAATAAGGTTGCTAAATAAAATATAAAACTAGATTTTCACTTTTAAAAATAAAATACTAAGTCACTCTTTAAATAATTATTGCTATAATAGATTAAAAGGAAATACTTACTTTAGAATTTAAATATTTAGAAATAGTAAAGTTTTCAAAACATACTTCTTAAAACAACTTTAAACTTTTAATTTATATTTAAAAATTTACTTTGAAAACGTACTTGGTTATTCAGAGAGAAATTTCCAATCTCAATCACTTAAATCAATTTTCCAAATTGATTCCCAATTTATTCCATTTGAAATAAATTACTTTACTTATCAATCCTTTTCAAAATTCATTAATTATGGACTTTATTATTATTTTCAATTTGATTTTTAAATCCTTTAGCTGAAATATACAAATTTCAGGTTATTCCCAATTTCTTCTTTATTCTTCTTAAATAATTTCAATCCTAAATTTAAAATAAATGTTTTGTTCTTTAATCAATAACATTGAAGTTTAAGTTTCATTAACTTTCTGTTTATTTAAATTTTCCTTTCCATACTCAAGATTTATTTATTAAAATTTTAAAGTCACTTTATTTCCTTTCCAGTTCATTCATAAATTTATTCAACTTTTTTATAATTATTTTACTTAAAACTTCACTTCTTTTATTTTCATTCCCAAACTCAAATTATATATATGGTAATTCATTATTACCCGATTATAACAATCAAGCCATAACACTCAATATTTCCACATAATTCATTACAGAATATCAAATATTCAGAACAGAGAATATTAAATAATTAAATAAAGTTGAGGTGTCCAGTTGGATCCCTTCAACCTGTTTTCCCTGCATCCACAGATGTTAGCACAATATAAAATGCCAATTCCAAATATATACCACACTACAACACATAAATCAATTCAACCATTTCAACAATTATTTAAATTTAATCATTTAAATTTAAATTTAACTGAGTGAGATTAACTCACCATTGCTTCTATTTGCAATCCATTCCAATATTGCCTTGGTTTCTTGATTTTTAACCTTGAATAATCATTAGATGTCTTGTTAATATTTGAACTAATTGAACCATTAATTCCGTTTAATTTTAAACAACTAATTATTCATTTTTAAACTAATTCTCCTTAGGTAAATTATTTTTAGTAACTAAAACAAATAGATAGGTTAATTAACCAATTTAACCAAATTATTCCCCATAATTTAAATTTTAGCTTTAAATAAAAATAGGTACATATGTGTACCCATTTCATTTTATTATTATCATTTTTGAAACAATCTATACTCTAATGATCCGCCTTTCTCTTTTCTTTATAAACTCCATATAACATTTCTTTAAAATCCCTATATTGCTATAGTTAACGAATTTCCAGATTATAGTCACCGTTGTTCAAACAAAAATATAAAATTACTGTTTCCAGGAACCAATGTTTATTACTTATTTTTATATGAAAAAAAATTAAAATACCTTACAGAATCTCGAGCACCAAGACTTGATCTACCCACGCCTTCCCACGACTTCAGCTAACACCTCGCGATCCAGACCATCATGTTGACGTGCCTCCCACCTCTCAAACCAATCGCGACAAACCCTACATCGATCGCTCACCCAAGTTCGAATCGTCATCGCAACCTTGACCAAGCCTCAAATGGCATCGTTCGTCCCTACGTGAACCCTACACCCTCAATATCACCACTGCCGACATCACCTCGTCCTCGACAATACTCTAAACGTCAACTTCCTGAATTCACGAACACCAACTTCTATGCCTTCACGAAAGTCGACGTATCGCTCCTTACTTTGCGAAATCACGATTCGCATTTCCAGGAAGACGAGGACTCGACGCCGCGCGAGCTTCCACCGAGCTGAACCCAGTTTAACAAGCCGCGAACTCGATTTTGATTATATACGAGCACTTGGCTGGAACGATTGAACGAATTCAATTGAGGAGGCCATTTCTTCCTTTTTTTTTTAACTGTAATCGAGTCAATTTGGGGGACGAGAATTAGAAGAGGAGGGAGACGGCGCGTATTGATCAATAGATTTGCTCGGCTATTAAATCAAATTCGATTCCTAAATGAAGAAGGGGAACGAGATATTTAACAAAGGGACGATGTGATTTGTAAAAACAACGAAATTTCGACAAGAAAGTTGCGTGCTGATAGGAAAAAAAAGAACAGGATGTCGGCTTCAACAGAGATAACAGAGATATATTGGCTAAATGAATTACAGGATAACAGCTGATTAAAACTTTATATTTTTATATACAAAAATATCTTGTTTAGGTACCCAGTTATCAAATTGGATTCGATACAGATTTCAACGCGTTTATATAACGTACACTCACATAACAACTCCAAACGATAGGAAATTTGAAATCCAATAATAATTTAATATTACGTACCTAACGGAACTGGTTTCGTCGAATTCCGAGACTGTACCTCGGAAGTCTATTTTTAAATTAAATTTAAACTATAAAATTTCAAAACTAAACAAATCACTGTTAAATCTAATTTTAAAACTTTTGTTATCTTTTGCATTATCAATATAAATTTTATGAGCCTTCAAATTATTTTTAACAGGCTTAAAATTACAGATTCAACATTTTATTCAACTTCAAGTTATTTAATTCAATAATTTAATTATCAAATAAATTGTGATATTCGTAATTCAAGTTAAAATTACCCTATTGAATATTTAAAATCAATTAAATATTCTGATCTTAAATGCTCGAAAATTCCGGGTCGTCACATTCCTCCCCCCTTAAAAGAATTTCGTCCCCGAAATTATTAATTAGGAAGAATGGTCCAATACCCGTTTACTTACCTCCAAAACCAAACAATTCAACATCTTACTAACTATCTTTTTATAAAAGACCCATTATCATTCTTATTAACTTCTCAACTCTCCTATAGTTTCAAACTATGCTATTTGTTTAATCATTCGAGTTTCAATTTAAAACCAAAATTTTAATTATCAAAATTTTCTCAAAATTTTTCTAACTCCCTAAATTCCCGAAAATTTTTGCCAGCGTCTCCTTTGCGCGGCTGGCTCGGTACAACTACAAAATGGCCTTACGGCCTCCCAAATCCAAAAAGAAAACAAAAGGCCAAGTGGCTCAATCCAAAATCCCAATCAAATTTCACACCAAATTTAAATACATACCTTTTGTCGGACAATTCATATTTATCTTCTGAAATCAAAATCAATTTTCTTTTCCCTTTATATTACCTGCATATCCTGCTTAGCACTAATATTCCAATCACAACTTTCAAAAACATTTTATCGACTTCCTTATCAAATATCAATATCTATTCATTCCAATATTATCTTAGATTATATTTGTAGTATCAATCTTCCATTTAAGAATTCAACATTCCTTCTTAAATTAGTATAAGTATGAAGTATGTTCTTTATAGTTATTTCCATCCTACCACTTCAGTTTATATTTATTTCCATTCAAATTGATTCTTTCATTTTCATATGAATCCAATTTATCTTTAACTCTATATATTTAAATTTTATTTTTCATTTATAACCAATTCATGGCATTAATTAAGTTAGTTTCATTTACTAATTATATTTTAATTTCCAGTTTGAAATCGTTTTGTTGTTAACAAAATTTTTCAAAAATTTCAGAAATTTTCTAACTCCCAAAATTTCTGAAATTTTTTGGCAGAGTCTCCTTTGTACGGAGGAGCTTTTGCAATTTGACAAAAGAGATAAATATATATACATCGACCCACCCGGTCGGAAAAACCAAAAACAGTTCATATTTCCTATTTGTATTGCATAGGCGTACCTTATTTAGCATTTTAAGCAAAGCGGTTATTTATTTAAGCTGTTAGTGCGAGCAAAACCAGTCAACAGCTTCCAAAAACCTGTACTTGCTCAATTTAAACATGTTATTGTCAAATATACAAAGTTTATTAACATTTTACTTAATTTCAATAGCTCAACACATGCATATCATAAGCAATATCTGCCAAACAACACTATAAGTAATTAATAAAGTTTCAACCACCAATTCGATTGCTCTCACTACTTCCAACCAATTTTGATGCCATTTCATTCAATCCCAATGGTTTTCAATTCAATTTCTAATATTCAGTTTATTCTTAATCCAAACAAACTTATATTCAATTCAATTGATTTCAAAGTCAGTTTTATTTCACTTCTATCAACTCATAGAATTTATTTAATCTTGTTTCCGTCAAATGACAATTTACTTCTACGAAATTTGACCAAATGCAAGTGAATAAATACTTACGTAAGCTTGTAACCACTTAATTTGATTTCAACTCAATTAATAGTCAATTTCTTCCATTCTAATTCATTTGCACTCATTTAAATTTTATTTTTATTCACTTGAATTTTATTTACCACTCAAACCATCACTATTTCAACTCTATTTTGTTTAACTTGAGTTCATTGCCAGCTCCATTCGTTTAAATTAAATTAGTATATTCCATTGAATCAATATGAATTCTAATTCACATTTTACCTTTTGACTCGGTATTACACCTTTTATTTAGCCAATATATTTTTATTATTCCATAAACATTTTAAACAAGATTCCAGAGTTTAAACAATTTCCCCAAAATTTTGAAAACCACTTTCAAATCCAAGGAATTTAAACCCTTTTCCAAAATTCCAAATTTGAAATCTATCCAATTTATTAACTTACAATTCAATTTCATACTCGATTCATTTAATTAATTACAAGGCCACCTCCAATTATATTTTCTTCATTCATGATTCAAATCGAATTTGATTTATAACTTGAGTTTTATTTCCAAACTTCATCATAAACTCACAATTGAACTTCTATTTAATTACATTGGGTTCTCATTAAATATTTCATTAATTAATTTATTAACAAATTAGCTCCCTCCTAATTATAATCCAATGTTTGATTTTTAATTCCAAATATCACTTCATTTAATTTTCTTAGTTCAATTTATTTAATAATTCAAGTTTGGATTTTCTTTTCATTTTCCAATTCATCAAAATATTAATTTTGGGCTTTGTATTCCATTTTCAATTTTATAAGTTACAACTTACTATTTTATACAATCACATTCATCTTTTATTTTTAATTCAAGTTTTACACTTATTTATAACCCAAGCATATTTTATTCTATGCATTTTAATTCTTTTACTCGTTATTCTTACATATTTATTTCAATTCAATCCTTATCCAACTTATTTCCCGTTTATTCAGGCAAGAATCTAATTTCATTCAATAACTCAATTGAATTTTTATTTCAATTCAATTTTATTTTAAACTCAGATTTATTTAACTCAATTCGATTTCGACTTAATTCGAATACAACTGGATATTATTTCCAGCTTATTTAATTAATTTCAATCCAGTTAAATTTTCATTTCCCAATCCAAGTTAATTTCATTTTCATTTTAAATTTAAATTACATTATTCAAAGCTTATATTTCTTTCATGATTTAAAAACCGTCTTAATTTATAAGCTTACAACTAACTCATCAGGATTTTTAAACACCCGACTTTTGGTTTTCAAATCATTTTGAAATCTCCAACACTCCAAATCACACTTCTCAAAAATCAAACCCACCCTGATTTCATTCCCAACGAATTTCTTTTAAGAATTTCAAAATAAACGACTAACTTTTCTGAACAAATCAATTTTTGGTAGCAATCCGTCACTTAGAAATTCGAAAATGAATACTGGTAATGCGGCCGTCATCATCAGAATTATTTTTCAATAATCCAAGTGATTTCAATGCTATCTCACTTCAAAATCCGTTCAAAACACATTTTCTTTCAGAAATATCTCCAAAACCATATTGTTATTATTTATCTTCAAAATACCTCCAAAATCTCCGGGAATTTAAATTTCCAAATCCTGCTTAAATCAATTTCTAACTATAATTCATTTGCACAGCTTATGCTTATGCAAATTCTCATTTGATTGTATTTCAATTTATAAATCACGTTTATAATTCATATTTAAAATTTTCATTTTATAATGAATTTATTCCCTTAAACTTTGGTTATATTTTCAATTTCTAGTTAAATTTGCCATACAATAAAGATAATAATTTAAATACAATTATTTCTAACATCCAAGAATCCATATATTATCTAAATAGTTTTCAAAAACTTTTCTTTATATCAAAATATGTTTTTGGGTAAAATTATTTCATTTACCCACATTTAAAACAATACCGTGTCGATTGTTCTATTCAAGTGTTTAGAAACCCATTCAATACAGTTGCGCAGACTGTGTCGACGAAGGTTCATATGCCACTCAATAAATCAATCAACACAATATTAAAACAATTTATATTCACTAACAAATACGCGCTCATATCTATTTATATGCTCAAACTCATTATAGAGTACCACGGACTCTATTTTAAATGAGTAATTCCCACCAGAGCCAAGGTTATCACCAACCTAAGCTCTGATACCAAGTGTAACGACCCGCAAATCCATACCCCTTGAGTCAACACTATTCTACAACAATCAACTCAAGTTGTACAGAAATACGAACCATTTGGGTTAAAGAAGAAGAGGTAGAAGAAGATAACAGAAATCAACAATAGAATCTAACCATCGCAGCGGAATAAAATATAATAGATCATAAATAATCTTTACTCAAAAATCAAATATCTCTATTTATATATGACATCATCAGAGTACATCAATCACAGCTCAACCACAACAACATACAATTGGATACACAACACTCAACACAGCGGAATACATATATAAAACAAGTACGAGAGTACGTATCGTCATCTAGCTCGTCTCCTGAGCTCCATAGCATTATATCATGTATTCTATAATACTCGGCCTGACCCAAGCATTACAGTTAAATAACACTCGAGGCAGTCTGGAATACCAGCGTGAGAAAATCACACTCAATTGATTATTAAAGTTTCAAAAATCCTTTGAAAACAAAAGCATCTTGTAAGACCACGCCACAAATAAACATGTCGGGTTTTTACCTTACGAGAGCTAAAACAATTTTTTATAGAAATCTTCTGATATTATAATAGGGTCTATATACAAATACTTATAAAATAGCCGAAATTGTTACATTCATTAAATTCCAGCTACTAGCCACAGAGTGGGTAATACAAACAAAACTCGTACAAGGCTCGTAGGGAGAATGGATTCCAACTAATGACTAGGCACTGGGGTACCACCTGTCACAGTACGGGGCCTAGATCACCGTACCGAGGAGTACGCCCGCTCCCCTGCAACACAAGGCCGGGACTACCCCTTACTGGATAATGCCGAGTGAATTCACCCCGCGGTAGGGATCAGCAACCGCCCGCTAAGCCGAAATAAAAAGGGACATCTAGACTGGAATGACCTCACCCTGCTTGGGTGCTACCCACCTAGCCTTGCTGCATAACCCCTGATTTTCAGTCATTCCCATTTGATGAGGCTTGAGGCTAAGCGTTACCTTTTTAGAATATATCACTTAGAATGCACATCGTCCACCTGATGATGTTTCGCAATCATTCATCCATACAAGCCCGTCCCGGGTTCGAACGGAACCGAAGGCACTATTCCTACTACATACATTTTGAAAATATCCTCAGGATTAGTATTTAAACTTTTAGAAATAGTAAATTTTTCAAAACTTACTTCTTAAAACAACTTTAAACTTTTAATTTATATTTAAAAATTTACTTTGAAAACGTACTTGGTTATTCAGAGAGAAATTTCCAATCTCAATCACTTAAATCAATTTTCTAAATTGATTCCCAATTTATTCCATTTGAAATAAATTTCTTTACTTATCAGTCCATTTCAAAATTCATTAATTATGGACTTTATTATTATTTTCAGTTTGACTTTTAAATCCTTTAGCTGAAATATACAAATTTCAGGTTATTCCCAATTTCTTCTTTATTCTTCTTAAATAATTTCAATCCTAAATTTAAAATAAATGTTTTTTTCTTTAATTAATAACATTGAAGTTTAAGTTTCATTAACTTTCTGTTTATTTAAATTTTCCTTCCCATACTCAAGATTTATTTATTAAAATTTTAAAGTCACTTTATTTCCTTTCCAGTTCATTCATAAATTTATTCAACTTTTCTATAATTATTTTACTTACAACTTCACTTCTTTTATTTTCATTCCCATACTCAAATTATATATTAGGTAGTTCATTATTACCCGATTATAACAATCAAGCCATAACATTCAATATTTCCACATAATTCATTACAGAATATCAAATATTCAGAACAGAGAATATTAAATAATTAAATAAAGTTGAGGGGTCCAGTTGGATCCCTCCAACCTGTTTTCCCTGCATCCACAGATGTCAGCACAGTATAAAATGCCAATTCCAAATATATACCACACTACAACACATAAATCAATTCAACCATTTCAACAATTATTTAAATTTAATCATTTAAATTTAAATTTAACTGAGTGAGATTAACTCACCTTTGCTTCTATTTGCAATCCATTCCAATATTGCCTTGGTTTCTTGATTTTTAACCTTGAATAATCATTAGATGTCTTGTTAATATTTGAACTAATTGAACCATTAATTCCGTTTAATTTTAAACAACTAATTATTCATTTTTAAACTAATTCTCCTTAGGTAAATTATTTTTAGTAACTAAAATAAATAGATAGGTTAATTAACCAATTTAACTAAATTATTCCCCATAATTTAAATTTTAGCTTTAAATAAAAATAGGTACATATGTGTACCCATTTCATTTTATTATTATCATTTTTGAAACAATCTATACTCTAATGATCTACCTTTCTCTTTTCTTTATAAACTCCATATAACATTTCTTTAAAATACCTATATTGCTATAGTTAACGAATTTCCAGATTATAGTCACTGTTGTTCAAACAAAAATGTAAAATTACGGTCCAGGAACCAATGTTTATTACTTATTTTTATATAAAAAAAAAAATTAAAATACCTTACAGAATCTCGAGCACCAAGACTTGATCTACCCACGCCTTCCCACGACTTCAGCTAACACCTCACGATCCTGACCATCATGTTGACGTGCCTCCCACCTCTTAAACCAATCGCGACAAACCCTACATCGATCGCTCACCCAAGTTCGAATCGTCATCGCAACCTTGACCAAGCCTCAAATGGCATCGTTCGTCCCTACGTGAACCGTACACCCTCAACATCACCACTGCCGACATCACCTCGGCCTCGACAATACTCTAAACGTCGACTTCCTGAATTCACGAACCCCAACTTCTATGCCTTCACGAACGTCGACGCATCGCTCCTTACTTTGCGAAATCGAGATTCGCATCTCCAGGAAGACGAGGACTCGACGCCGTGCGAGCTTCCACTGAGATGAACCCAGTTTAACGAGCCGTGAACTCGATTTCGATTACGTACGAGCACTTGGCTGGAACGATTGAACGAATTCAATTGAGGAGGCCATTTCTTCCTCTCTTTTTTTTAACTATAATCGAGTTAATTTGGGGGAAGAGAATTAGAAGAGGAGGGAGACGGCGCGTATCGATGAATAGATTTGCTCGGCCATTAAATCAAATTCGATTCCTAAATGAAGAAGGGGAACGATATATTTAACAAAGGGACGATGTGATTTGTAAACACAACGAAATTTCGACAAGAAAGTTGTGTGCTGATAGGAAAAAAAAGAACAGGATGTCGGCTTCAGCAGAGATAACAGAGATATGTTGGCTAAATGAATTACAGGATAGCAGCTGATTAAAACTTTATATTTTTATATCCAAAAATATCTTGTTTAGGTACCCAGTTATCAAATTGGATTCGATACAGATTTCAACGCGTTTATATAACGTACGCTCACAAAACAACTCTGAACGATACGAAATTTGAAATCCGATAATAATTTAATATTACGGACCCAACGGAACTGGTTTCGTCGAATTCCAAGACTGTACCTCGGAAGTCTATATTTAAATTCAATTTAAACTATAAAATTTCAAAACTAAACAAATCACTGTTAAATCTAATTTTAAAACTTTTGTTATCTTCAGCATTATCAATATAAATTTTATGAGGCTTCAAATTATTTTTAACAGGCTTAAAATTCCAGATTCAACATTTTATTCAACTTCAAGTTATTTAATTCAATAATTTAATTATCAAATAAATTGTGATATTCATAATTCAAGTTAAAATTACCCTATTGAATATTTAAAATCAATTAAATATTCTGATCTTAAATGCTCGAAAATTCCGGGTCGTCACATGATACACCCAAATGTCCCATTCGTGCATTGTTCAATTGAAAAAGCAGGCCATGGTTTTTTACCATGCATGTTGAATGATTCCATATGAGTTATTATTAAAACGACAAAGTGTTTATCATTTTAATATGTTAGAATTAAATCGGCAAACTCTCTGCCGTTTTAATACAAATCCAATTAGATTGTTATTTTAAGTAGCCACTCAATGCTACTTCCACCTTCTCTATATCATCCGTCATGCCCTTCATCTTTTTACTACATCATACTTTCTTTTTCTTCTACAACTTCTACTTCATTTTACAACTTCAATTCCAAATCCAAAAAATACAAAAAAACATATGTTTAAGAAACTAAATGCAACAACGCAACCCTTACCATTTGAAACACAAAACCTAACATGCCCTTTAACTGAATACCTGGACGTACGGCCTCTTCAGGAAGAATTTTTTTACTACCTATCCTCATTATGTATACATTTTGCAACATACACCATAACCAAAAAGCCTTATGAAAACAACCTTAGCAGAATCCATCTTTGTAAATTGTGCATTCACACCACGAATACTATATTATGACACTAAAATAATACCATCAACCTATCTCACAACAATAATCAAATTACTCTTAATATCGACAAGCCTCATTTAACCAGCCGTTGTGTCAAAAGTATTATCCTCAAGTAGCATTCCTTAGTACTCAGGAATTAGAAAGACAAGACAAAGGTGTTAGATAAAACTTGAGGAGATACTTTTCCACACCATAGAGTAGTAGATACCTTTATTTGACATAAAAAGTTGTTGACGATGAAGATAGCCATTATGGAGTGGAATATGAGGATAGAGAAGAAGTCATAGAAGGAGATGAAGGTACCGAGGATAAAGAAGAAGTCATAGAAGGAGATGAAAAATTTCGTGAAACCCAAGTTCCACTTTGCCTAGATTTTCATCAGTCGTAAAATAAAACAAAAAGTTTCATATCTTCAGTAGGCCTGCTTGGTCAAGCAAGTGGTAAGAAGCTGGTTGCTACCGATAGAACTACCTATCTTGAAGAAATCAATCCTACAGAAGAATGAGAAGATAGTGGAAAAATAAACATAGGTTTACTCCAACTCAATCTTTATCTCTCACCAGAGCTTGAGTTCGGATTTTCAATGATAATATAATCATCAAAAGCATGAAGGACTCTAAATTTTGGTTATCAGTGACTATTTTTATAACACCTAGAAAGATAAGCCATGGAATAGGGGTTCATGTTGAAGATGCCATCAAGTCATGAATCCCGCTTGTCAAAGATGGTTGGAAATTATGTTAGGTTTCATTTGACAGGACATTATTGAAATTGATACCGAAACAAGCAGAAGAAGAAGCAAGGAGCTTGGTCAAAATCTTAGGGGATGAAGTAAAAATCACCAAACGAAGAGAGGTGATTTTGAGCGAATGAAGAGGAGAAAGCCAAGAAGAAAGGAGGAGCTGATTTGATTCAGTGAAGGAAGGCAGCGATGTCAATCGAGCTTTGGAGGTAATCTGGAGCGGTGGATGACTCCATTCGGTAAAGTTGAAGATGTGATCTGTGCGGTGAGAAAAGCAAGCTTCGCTTAGTAAAAATAGAGGAGAAAAATAATAAATAAATTGTCGAATGAAGAATTTCGTTCGGTGGTTTGCTGAACGAAATTTCTAGTTCAGTATTTTGATGCCGGTCCAAATTTTTGCTCGGTATTTTGCCAAACCAAACCATATTCACGCGGAATCAAACCCTAGAGCTACTATATAGCAGCTACCCCTCCTCATTTTTTCATAATATAAATAGAGGATCTTCTGAAGAACAATGGTAGCCAAAACTGAGAGCTAATCTCAGCCACTTTCAAAGCCATTCCAGAGAGTCGAACTATAGAATTTTGACTGCATTGTTAATTCTTTTTATGTATAGTCTTCAAAAATGAATCAATCTTGTAACTCTAATCTTTGAGTGATTAATAAAATCTCCTCTCCCCAAGTGGAGTACACTGCTACGCGATAGTGGAACCACTATAAATATTGGTGCTATTTATTTTTTCTGCATTGCATTGATCTATGACTATCTATTCTGGTGTTTATCTCTGTTTGTATCATCTTACTACAATCACGATCCAGTTTGTTATTTTTCCGCTGCGTTGGGTTTTTTATTTTCTTAGAAGGATCATCTGAAGGGATTTTCTTGAACAATCTGGATCGGAGCTGCAAGGTTGATTAAGGAGTGTTATACGCTATGGTAGGAGATGAAGCGACTCTAGTTGTTACAAGACCCTATACTAGAGGAATGTATATCGTGTTAGGATCACAGTTGGCAATAGAAAAATGGAATGAGGATAAAGACTTCGAGAAGTGGCAATGGAGGATGAAGGTTGTGCTAATGAGGAATGATTACATCCAGTAGTGTTTTCCCTTAAGGAGTTGACGGTTGACATCTCAGTCGCGGAAAGGAAGGAGATGGAGAAATGGATGTTTACTCTGGTAGCTATGGGAGAGAACGTTATCTCAGAGATTAGCAGTGAGACTACTCCTATGGGCATTTTGACCAAGCTAAAAAATCTCTGCTTGAAGAAATTTTTGGTTAAGTGTTTGATATTACTGAAGATATTATTCACCATGCGGATGAGATTGGGTACTTTAGTAAAGGAACATCTTAATTTCTTTAATGATCTCATGATGAAAATGAAGACTATTGACTTAAAAATGGATAAGGAGCAAATGACAATGATTCTTTTGTGTTTTCTTCCGAAACATTACACAGGTGTCACAAAGAGCCTTATTTACGCTAGAGACACATTGACAGTAGAAGATGTGAAGCAAGGTCTTCTATCTGAGGGCTTAAGAGATCAGATGAAAGGGATAAGTAAAGGAAATAGAGGTAGAAGTAGTAGTCGTGGCCTATTTGTTAAAAGAGGTAGAGATGATAAGAAGAATTGGTACTCTATAGGGCGTTCCAAGTCTAAAAAGCCCGGTAATGGCCGAAGAAGAAAGTCTAAGGATGGAAAGTGCTTTATCTGCAATAAACCTGGTCATTGGAAAAAGGATTGTCCAAATTTAAAGAAGAAGAAAAAAGATGGATCTTTATCATCTACAGTGGAGAAGTCTATTTCTGACGACGTGTTGTCTACAGTAGTATCGGATATCTCAGACCATTGGGTATTGGACTCGAGGGCGTCTTTCCATATTACGCCTAATAAGGATTACTTTAGTTCTTTCGTTGGACAAGAGGGAAGATCTTTTCTTATGGGTAATGATGCTAGCTGTAGAGCAATGGGGGAAGGTACAATGAGGATCAGGATGTTTGACGGAGTGATACGCACATTGACAGGTGTCTGGTATGTTCAAGATCTTCTGAAGTCCTTAATTTCTTTAGGACAATTGGCATCTTTGAGATGCAAGGTAACTATCGAGAAGGATAGTCTGAAGGTTTCAAGAGGTGTACTGGTTCTTATAAAAGGAGATGTGTTTCAAAATCTGTATTTGCTGAAAGGAACCACAGTTTTTGGAGAGTCGTGTGTTGGAGTAGATAGTTCTTGTGCTTTGGATGCCACAAAGCTTCGACATCTTAGGTTGGGTCATATTTCAGAGAAGAGCTTAGAGTTGTTTCGAAGATGGAAGATGATCAAAGGAGGAAGCTTTGACAAGATGGATTTTTTCCAAAAGTGTGTGTTAGGCAAGCAAACTAGAATATCTTTAGGAGTTGGACTTTATGGATCGAGGCGAGTACTTGAGTACGTGCATACAGATGTTTGGGGACCAGTTGTTACTCCTTCTCCTGGAGGAGAAAATTATTTCATCTCTTTCATTGATGATTTTTCTCGAAAGGATGGGTGTATGTGATGAAGGCCAAATCAGAGAGTTTGGAGAAGTTCAAAGACTGGAAAGCGCTTGTTGAGAACCAATCTAGTTATAGTTTGAAGGTGCTGAGATATGATAATGGTGGTGAACTGAGCTCTAGGGATTTCCTCGTTTTTTTAGATAGCATTGCATTCAGAGACATTTCACTACACCCAGAAATATGCAATCCAATGGGGTTGTAGAAAGGATGAATAGGACTATATTGGAGAAGGCTCGTTGCTTGAGATTAGCAATGGGCTTGTCTAAAGGCTTTTGGGCTGATGCATTATCAACTGCAGCGCGTATCATAAATTGAATTTCATGCTCAACTATAGATGGGAAGATTCCAAAGGATAAGTGGAGAGGTAAATCAGTGTATCTTGGTTACTTTTGAATATTTGACTGTCTTGTGCACGTTCACCATACATGTGATGACAAGTTGGAGGCTAAAGCATACAAGTGCATACTAATGGGATAAACCGATAGTATCAAAAGGTATCGAATTTGGAACCATGTTGATCGGAAGATTGTTCATTCTAGACATGTTATTTTGATGAGTCTGCTATGTTCGCTCCGAAGGAGAAGCTACCTACCACATCAGAAGATTCTGATAGGCCTAAGGAGGTGGAAGAAGTTCTTGTGTTCCAGCCAAATAGTATAGTTATTGTTGATGCTATCGACGAAAAGGCGGTGGATGAAACATCATAGGATAGTCCACGGTACCTTCTAGTAGTGCTAGTGATGTGCATGAATCTAAAGGAAGTTTAGTTCAAGGTAGAGCTAAAAGGAGTTTAGGTGAAACAGTACCTACTCGGGTCTATCGTAGGACTATTAGGCCGTCCGAAAGGTATGGTGATTGGCAGTTTGCAAACCTTAGCCTTAGTGATCATTTTAACTACGCCTTACATGTGGTTCATGAGGAGCCGCTTGATCTTTATGAAGCTTGATGTCATGTGACAGTTCACAGATGATGTGTGCTATGGAAGAGGAGCTAGAGTCGTTGAAGAAGAGCAAGACTTGGGATTTGGTACCACCTCCTCAAGGAAGCCGGGCTATAGGTTGCAAGTGGGTGTTCAAGATGAAGGATGATGAGATGTACAAGGCTAGACTAGTTGCTAAAGGGTTTTCACAAAGAAAGGGATTGGAGTATGATGAGATCTTCTCTCTAGTAGTGAGGCGTACATCCATCCGTATTTTGCTCGCTATCGTCTCAGCTCATGACTTAGAGCTGGAGCAATTAAACGTTAAAACCGCTTTCTTGCATGGAGACTTGGATAAGACCATCTATACGAAGCAACCAGAAGGATTTGTTGTAGATGGGAAAGAAAATTGGGTTTGCAAATTGAAGAAGTCATTGTATGGACTTAAGCAGTTGCCTCGACAATGGTACAAGAGATTTGACTCTTTTATGCTTTCATTTGGTTTTGATCGTAGCATCATAGACGCTTATGTCTACTTCATGCATTAAAATAATGGTAGATGAGTGTACCTACTCTTATACATGGATGATATGTTGATTGCTCCCAAGGATAAGGCTGAAATCGATAGTTTAAAGAAAAAGCTAAAAGCGGAATTCAAAATGAAAGACCTTGGAGAAGCAAGAAAGTTTTGGGTATGGAAATCCAAAGGGATAGAAAGCTAGGACTTTTGAGCCTCACTTAAAAGGAGTATATTCGAAAGGTGCTTGCTCGGTTTAGCATGGAAGGGGATGAGGCAATCAGCACACCCATGCCTTTGCACATACCGCTTTCTAGTAAAGGCCCTCCGATCTCGAAAAAGGACAAGGCTTATATGATGAAAGTCCTATATGCAAGTGCAGTTGGCAGCTTGATGTGACGACCCACAAATCTATACCCTTTGAATCGACAATAAACCATGCATGTTCGACCCAAAAAGCACTGACCGACAGAAAGTCAAGAGAAAGAAAAGAAGAGAGAAGAAGAGAAGAAAGACAGAAGACAGAATCAAACAGAACAATACAGAATCTCAAATCGCAACGGAAAACATATAATATCATATCATTGATCTTTAGAAAACAGAAACTGCATATACATATATCAATCAGAGTATAACAATCATTCAATAGTTATCAGCCTAGACAGTTATAATTACTTGCCCTCATAATTTCCGATAATATAAACAACTAAGCACAGCGGATAATCAAAACATATACGTGTATACGAAAATGAAGATCTACAGCTCTCCTACTGAAACTCCAAAAGCACCAAATCTGAACCTTTAAATATACTCGGTCTGACCCGAGGATTGAAAGGGAAGAACGCCCAGACCAGTCTAGAAAAACAGCGTGAGAAACACAATCAACTGAATTTGTTAAATTACCAAAATTTTCTTTTGTCAAAACAAAAGTATATCGTAAGACACGTCCACACATAAACACTGACATGTTTTTGCCTTACGATAACTAAAACATTTCACATCAAATCATCTTATATTATAATAGTGTCTATTGCTCAAATAATAATCAAAATAGTCGAAATTGTATGATTATTAAATTCCAACATACTTGACTCTACAAATAAAATGGCAGTTATGTAGTGGAGTTTGGATTTCCATACAAATGACAAGGTGAAAGGACTACCTTCCAATGGGTACACCTCTAGATGGATGTCTTGAGGCACATAACATCCGTCCTCTACCAACACAAGATCGACCCACCTCTATAACTAGATGGCACCGAATATGTCATCGTTCAGTCGTTACCAACCGTTTTCGAGGGCCCTTTAAGCATACAAACCACAATAATTAGATACACGACGTCATAGCTTGTAAAGATATATCTAGAAGAGGATGATCATAATCTACTTGGTAGTGAACCACTTAGCCTTGCTGCATCTAATCCTGTTTTGGTCATTTTCGGTTGATGAGGCCTAAGGTAACGATTACCTTTCACATATCACATCACATCACTTTGAATGCCACGCAGCCATTTCCGTTGACTACTAATTGCATTCCACAAAAATACAACCATTAAGCTCATATGTCTCAAGGAGGGTGTTAAGCTAAGAGAAGATGCCTTCTCCGCCACCACCGATGTACGTTTGTAAAAAACAATGTACGTAATCTTTAAAAATGCAATGTTAGACAAACATCTATACAAGTTGTCCAGAAACAGGACAAACCGAATTTACTTTTCTACCACATCCTGTCAGGAAATCCCTAGGAATTAGTAGCGAATAGTCCTTCTTGGATATTTCATAATGAAAAGACCACTGCTACTACATGTATATTTGGATTTTTACCACAAACGATCAACAAACAGTCCTCCACTGTAAAATCCTGAAAATCAATATCATCACAATCTGTACAATCGAATGCATATACATTGGTCCGAAGTGGTTTTCGGATAAACCTATCCTGGTCTCTTTGCACCAACAACGCAAAAGCATTTCTCAACCTCACATAGAAGCTAAGTCTCATAGACTTATCACGTCTCCAACTTTCAACTTGTTATCCTTCGACCAAGAAGGAAGCTCGATAGATTGGAGTAATACTCCGCACTACACGAATCAACATCCACAACACAAACGATAATCAAGCATACACAGAAGGCTACGTACCATGTGTATGACTAAATAGTTCCCACATCAAGTCGAGGAACTAAAATGGCTAAATTCGATAGTCGTTTATTTAACTGTCAAAGCAAACAAACGAATATTTAGCACCATATGCAATCACTTGTCCCTTTAACTAATCTTTTATTAATTAATTCGCTTGCCAAAATTCACTTCAAATTATCTTTAACAATGATATATTTTCGAAAACCATTTCAACTTCTATATTGGAAAACATTTCCATATACTTAAATAATAATAAGTAATTCACAATTCAATTTATTTTCAACGCTTGGAAAATATTAAAAATACTTAAATCAGGATTAAGTATGTATATCATTATGTAAGGAAAATATTCTTCTAAAATATTCATTTGGGTCAAAACAAATGTTGTGTAAAACATCGTTACGAAAACCCAAAATCACTAGTATTGGGATTCAAAAATTAGATAGTTATATAAATCCTATGTACTATACAAAACATCTCCTTTCGAAAATCATTTACTATAACAACGGTGTTATAGTCCATCATTTCCTTATTTCTTGAAAACATCGATTTCAACAATGAATGTTGAAATCTATGATTTCGATACTTAACACATTTTAAAACATCTTCAAACCATTTAACTCACTTTGAAATACCACCTTCCAAAAATATCCATTTTATTTAAATTATTATTCACTGTCCAAAATCGTGAATATAATTCTCTAACTAAGTTCACAACTATTCCACATTTAATTAAAGGATAATTCACTGTCCAAAATCGTGAATATATCTCCCTTTCCAAATTCATCGCTTCTACATATTTATTAAAGGATTATCCACTATCCAAAATCGTGGATATAATACCTTTAATAAGTTTCCACTATTTAAATTATCAAAATATAGTTAAATTTAGATTTATAAAACAATGTTTATGAATTCACATTTATAATTTATAAAAACTTCCATATATAAAATTCCTTTACTAAAAAATTCTATTTATATCTCATTTATATGCCAAATTCCCATTTATAAGTTAATTACTTAAAAGTCTCTTATTTACAAAATTCTTTCCTTTTATTACATCACAAATTAATAAATCTTATTCACTTATAAGACTCAATTATAACTTAATTTTAACCCTTATAAAAACTCCTTTATAATTCCATTTTTTTTATAAAATATCAACTTTATAAATCTTATATATAAACCATTTATCATATGCAGCAACATCAACTATATAAATCTTATATATAAACCATCTTATATATAAACCATTTATCATATGGCCTAATGCAGCAACATCACTAAATACGTCAATCACAATATCCAAAACATCATATATCATATGATAACAACATACATCGCAACGTCTATAAATAAAATCAACACTGGTGAGGAGTTCATTTGGATCCCTTCAACTAGTCACCTGCAACAAATATACATATGAGAATATGTGTACAATGTCCGCTTCGAGGCAGACGCGTATACAAAGGATCATCCGCTCATACACGGGAGCGTATAGGGTCTCATTTGCTCCAATTGACAGGAATATATCCAAATCACAGTCAATATATATAATATATAATATATCATCCAAACAATCATCATAAAATAAAATTTATTTGCACTTATATAAAAATATCCGTGAGTCGAGAAGAGTGAATTGTACTAACTTTCGTTTCAATAGCAGTTGTAGTGTTTTATTCCGAATAAAATTAAATAGCCGTTTAATTTTATCCAAAATTTACACTAGCTCCAATCAAATCCAAACCAGCTTATAGGGTAGTGCTTGTCAATATGCAATTTGTTTCGTCAAAAACAGACATCGTATGAAGAAGTTATAGTATTTTAAAGTTTGTACAATTTAGTATATATAATCAATTTCAATTTTATATTTTATTTTCAAACCCCTACAATCACGACCGTTGATTTTTTCTCTCGAGAGATCTAGGCCGTGATCCCTTTCTTCCCCACGCATGAAAACCCCAGCCGAACATAACCAAATCGTACGCCCTTCTTCGATTAAAAATGCTCCATCTCCGATCAATTACCGATCCATCGAAGACCACCGTTTGGAAGCTCGAGCTTCGCTCCACCTTCGGCCACGACGGCGGCGAACCCCATCATGTATTGGCTTCGAAAATAGCGTGTGAAAGGCCGGTCTTTGAGTACAAATTGTCGATGATCCATGCCTCTAAAATCGATCACATCCGTATGGATTTATAGATCTCGTCGTGGTCTTTAATGTTGCGGTTGAGAGTTTTTGAACATGGTTGATGGATTGGAAGATATTAGAGGAGAAACGAAATGAAATTTCGGCCATTGGAAATAAATATGGCAGCTAGCCCTTGCTTCATTAGGGTTTGTGCAAAATGAAGAAAAATGTGGCCTTTTGTAGAAAATTTACGCGCACTATTTGTCCGGAAAATTTTCAAACTCCAATCGAAGCATGCCGCCTGATATTTATAATGTTTTACCTCTATTCCAAACACAATGGAATATATATTGGAAGCCAATTTGATCGTGTTTGGAAGATAGGTTTGCGAGTTGAATTATTTAAGTTTAAAATTCACTTAAATAAATTTTTACGCGTTTTAGCTTGCCCCGACTAAATTCTAAATCCGATTGACACGAAATTTGAAATCTTACAATAATATAACATTACAGGACTAATGAAATTAGTTTCGTCAAAATCTGAGACCGTATAAAAAATGGCTACTTTTACACGTTAATTAAATATTAAAATATTAAATTTCTACAAATCAACTTTTAAATCAATTTTAAAAGTTCCCCAACATCGTTCTAATTCAAATATAATTTTATTCATCTTTATCAATCATTTTCATTCACGTTAAATTCAATTTCCAATTATTTACACAATTTCAAATATTAAACCCATAATTTAGTTATCCAATTAAATCATGATATTCGAAATATAAGTTATGCAACTTATAAAATTTACTTATGAATTTTAATATTAATTGAATATACGAATTTAAAATGTCTGAAATTATGAGTCGTTACATTCTCCTATACTTAAAAGAATTTCGCTCTCGAAATTACCAAGTAAGAAAAGGTCACAAAATCCATTAACTTTTCAAAACAAATCGTTCAAATTAGATATCAAACCTATTTAAACTTTTTAACTTTTCCAAAATCCACTAGTTTAACTTCTTATAATAACTTCTCTAAGTTTTCAAATCCATATATAATTATCTTTTCAAAACCAATTAATATCGTTTCAACTTTCAACTCAAAATCAAAATTTTATTTATAAATTTTTTTCCAATTTTTCTCAAAATTTTCTAACGCCTCAAATTTTCAAAAAAATTCGCCCATGTCTCCTTTGCACGGTTCGATCGTAGTAGGATCACAACATATACATATCACAAATACATATCTCATCTTTGAGGTTGAGACATCCCGTAGGGAAAAGTGTAAAAGTACGATATGTAATTCGAGATATGTACCTTATATATTATTTGCGAGCATATACGGCTAATATAGCACGAAAGCGAGGTCCAAATTTGAAGCAAGCGCCATCCGTACCTACTAAAAACTCAACAAACAAATGAGAAATATGTATATATGAAAGTAATATCAATATACAAAATATATCAATATAACTACTATATATGCCAATATAGTAATGCAACAAAAGCAACAAATCCAACCATCAAACAACTATTATCCAACTAACATCCAACAAACCAATATCTATTCAATAAATCCATAACCGAATCAATATAAATTCACTTCTCATTAGTATTCATTGAATTGATTTTCAATTTAATCACATTTGATTCATTACCATTGGATTTTATTAACATTCATTAATTCATATTCAATTAGTTTACATTCACTAAGTTACCTTTAAGTTGGTTCACTTTCATTTCAAATCAAATTCAGTTCTATTTAGATTTACTTCACTTTCAATTTGAATTCAATTGTTTAGCTTTCAATTTCATTAATTCAATTTCATTAACACTTAATGAATTTCTATACAATCAAATAACAACCAATGTATAACCAACATAACCAAATTTATTTAAATTGCATTTGATTGATTAACATTTAATTCGGTTTAACACGTTTAATTTCAATTAGTTGATATTTAATTTAGATTGAATTCTAATATTCACTATATTCAATTTTTTTTACAACGCTTCCAATTTTATTAATTTACTTCAATACCCAAAATCAACTTGATTCAGCATTACTTATTTTAAATTTCATTTCATCCTCAGTTGCATTTACTTTCACTATACAACTTAAGTTCATCTCTAATTGAAGTCAAATCTTATTTTATTTAACTTTTACTTAAGTCAAATTTCATAGCACTATCCAAATTCAGATTTTATTTTGATTAACAAAACTGTTTAACCATTTTAATATTTTGTTTTACTTACATTTTCTCATTTTATAAGTTATACAACTTATTTACTCAAACTTTCAAATTCATATTATATAATCTCTACCCTTACATTTAATTTTCATTCTAATAACTTATCTGATCTAGTTCAAATCCGATTCAATTTATTTAACCTTCCTTTAGTTAAATTTCAAATCATATATTTGATTATGCTAACTCAAATTTATTTCACTTTACCAAGTTACATTTTTTTATCTCATATTATAAGTCCAAAACTCATTTCACTTATATTTATCAATTACAACCTGGATTGTAAATTCAAATTTTTTTATTGCAACAAAATTTAAATTTTCAATTTCCTGATGATAACAAATCAATCACACAGAAACTCAAAAATGATACTGATGATGCTACAGTCATCACCCTTATTATTTTCCAACAACAGTAATGAATTCAATGCTTTTATATTCTTTATTAGAAAATCCTTTTATTTGTAAATCTTACTTATGTAATTTTACTATTTTACTTTACTTATATAAGATCATTCCAATTTTACTTATCTTATTTAGATTTATAATAATATAACATCTTTAACTTTGAGAAACAACTTTCAAAATAAACGGGATTCAAAATTTCAAATTCTTAGTTCAAATTCATTTTTATTTACAACTCATATTTATAAATATATTCATGTAGTTTCATTTCTTGTATATAAGATTGTTTCACAAATTCAAATCATTTTAATTATAATTCCATTCTTATAATTCACCTGCTTATATAATTTATTCTTTTATAATTATTTTTTTTATTTAGATTATTCAAACAACTTTTATTAACTTATATATATTTACGTTTTCAAACAACCAAACAATTCATCTATATACACTTTAATAATTCCTGAAAAGTTATTTCTTTTATATACAAAATATAATCGAGGTAAAATTATTTTATTTACCCAATTTAAAATAATACTTTGTCGACTTGTCTCGTTTAAGTGTTCAAAAATTCCTATCGATAATATAACATCCTACATACCGGCCAGAATTCACAAACAGCTCAACGGAAAAGTAAACACAATATAATACATTTTTATAATAACTAACAAATGCGCTCTAATATACATAATACACTCAAACTCAATCTGGGGTGCTACTATCCCTCTCTATACCGAGTACACATTTAAACTTTGGAATTTACAAAATCTAAGCTCTAATACCGAATATGACGACCCACAAATTTGAACCCTTTGAATCGACAATAAACCACACATGTTCGGCCATAAAGCACAGATTGAGGGAAAGTCAAGAGAATGAAAAGAAGAGAGAAGAAGAAAAGTGAAGAAAGAGAGAAGATGGAACCAAACAGAACAATACAGAATCTCATATCGCAGTGAAAAACATATAATATCATATCAATGATCTTTACAAAACAGAAAGTGTATACACATACACCAGTCAGAGTACAACAATCAATCAATATTATCAGCCTGGACAGTTATAAGGACATGTCCTCACAATTTTCGATAATATAAACAACTAAGCACAGCGGATAATCAAAACAGATACGTGTATATGAAAATAAAGATCTCCAGCTCTCGTGCTGAAACTCCGAAATCACCAAACTAGAACCTGAAAATATACTCGGTGACCCGAACATTGAAAGGGAAGAACGCCCGGATCAGTCTGGTAAACCAACGTGAGAAACAAACTCAACTGAATTTATTAAATTACCAAATTTTCGTTTATCAAAACAAAAGTACCTCGTAAGACACACCACACATAAACATAGACATGTTTTTACCTTACGATAACTAAAACATTTCATACAAATCATCTTATATTATAATAGTGTCTATTGCAAAAATATAATCAAAATAGCTGAAATTGTTACCATTATTAAATTCTATCATACTAGGCTCTATAAATAAAATGGCAGGTACGTAGTGGAGTTTGAATTTCCATATAAATGACTAGGTGAAGGGACTACCTTTCAATGGTTACACCTCTAGATAGATGTCCCGAGGCACAGAACATCTGCCCTCTACCAGCACAAGACCAGCCCACCTCTATAACTAGATGATACGGAATATGTCATCTTCCGATCATTACCAACCTTTTTTGAGGGCCCTCTAAGCATAAAAACCATAATAATCAGATATAGGACGTCATAACATGTAAAGATATATCTAGAAGAGGATGATCATACCCTACTTGGAAGCGACCCACTTAACCTTGCCGCGTCTAACCCTGTTTTGGTCATTTCCGGTTGACGAGGCCGGAGGTAACGATTACCTTTCACATATCACATCAAATCACTTTGAATGCCATATGTCCATTTCCGTTGATTATTAATTGCCTTCCACAAAAATAAAACCCTTAAGCTCATACGTCTCAAAGAGGGTGTTAAGCTAAGAAAAGTTGCCTTCTCCGCCACCATCGATGTACATTTGTAAAAACCGATGTACGTAATCTTTAGAAACGTAATATCAGACAAACATCCATACAAGTTGTCCAGGAATAGGACAAACCGAAGGTACTTTCCTACCATATCCCATCGGGAAATCCCTAGGATTAACAGCGAATAGTCCTTGCATTTGATATTTCATAATGAAAAGACCACTGCTACTATATGTATATTGGAATTTTAACCCAAAAAGATCAACAAGCAGTCCTCCACTATGAAAATCCTAAAAATCAATATCATCACAATCTGCACAATCAAATGCATATACATTGGTCCGAAGTGGTTTTCGGATAAACCAATTCCGGTCTCTTCACACCAACAACGCAAAAAGGTTTCTCAACCTCACACAGAAACTAAGTCTCATAGACTTATCGCGTCTCCAACTTTCAACTTGCTATCCTTTCGCCAGGAAGGAAGCTCGAAAGATTGGAGTAATACTCCATACTACACGAATCAACATCCTCAACATAAACGATCATCAAGCCTACACAGAAGGCTGAGTACTTAGTGCGCAACTAAATAATTCCCACATCAAGTCGAGGAACTAAAATGGCCAAATTTGATAGTCGGTTATTTAACTATCAAAGCAAACAAACAAATATTTAGCACCTTATGTAATCACTAGGCACTTTAATTAATCTTTTATTAGTTAATTCGCTTGCCAAATATTCACTTCAAATTATCTTTAAAAAAGATGTTTTCTCAAAAACCATTTCAACTTCTATATTAGAAAACATTTCTATATACTTATATAATAATAACTAATTCACAGTTCAATTTATTTTCAACGCTTAGAAAATATACTAAAATCAAGATCAAGTATATATTTCATTCTATAAGGAAAACATTCTTTTAAACATATTCATTTGGATCAAAACAAATGTTGCATAAAACATCATTACGACAACCCAAAATCACTAGTATAGGGATTCGAACATTATATAGATATATAAATCCTATATATTATACAAAACATCTCCTTTCAAAAATCATTTACTATAACAACAGTATTATAGTCCATCATTTCCTTATTTCTCAAAAACGTCTATTTCAATAGTGAATGTTGAAATATATGGTTTCGATACATAATACATTTTAAAACATCTTCAAACCGTTTAACTCACTTTAAAATATCACCTTTCAAAAATTTCCATTTTATTTAAATTATTGTTCACTGTCCAAAATCATGAATATAATTCTCTAACCAAGTTCATTACTATTGCCCATTTAATTAAAGGATAATTCACTGTCCAAAATCATGAATATATCTCCTTTGCCAAATTCATCACTTCTACATATTTATTAAAGGATTATCCACTGTCCAAAATCATGGATATAATACCTTTAATAAGTATTCACTATTTAACTTATCAAAATGTAGTTAAATTCGAATTTATAAAACAATGTTTATGAATCCACATTTATATTTTATAAAAACTTTCATACATAAAATTCCTTTACTAACAAATTCCATTTATATCTCATTTATATGCCAAAATCCCATTTGTAAGTTAATTACTTAAAATTCTCTTAATTACAAATTTTTTTCTTTTTACAACTTCACAAATTAATAAATCTTTTTCACTTATAAGATTGAATTATACTGCATTTTAACACTTATAAAAACTCCTTTATAATTCCATTATTTTTATTTATAAAATATCAATTTCATGAATTTTATATATAAACCATTTATAATAATTCCAAAACTCAATTTAAACTATTTTATAAAGTAATCAACTTCATATTTCAATAATCACATTTCGATATATTTTAGAAAAATCATAATTTTTATAACATAAAAATTATAGCTTCAATTTATTTAAAAATAAATTTATTTCCTCAAAAATTCAAAATTCAACAAATCGTATATTTTCAAAATTAATTGAAAATCCTTTTTAATTTGAAATCATCACTTTAATATTTTTAAAATTCCAAAATATGGCCTAATGCTGCAACAGCACTAAATACATTAGTCACAACATCCAAAACACCATATATCATATGATAATAGCATATATCATTATAACTGTAAATTAAATCAACACTGGCGAGGAATCCAGTTGGATTCCTCCAACATGTCATCTGCAACATATATACATATGAGAATATGTGCATAATGATCGCTTTGAAGAAGACGTGCGTATAAAGGGTCGTCCGCTCATACACGGGAACGTATAGGGTCTCATCTGCTCCAATAGGCAGGAATATGTCCAAATACCAATCAATATACGTAACATACCATATATCATCTAAACAATCACCAATCATCATAAAAATAAAATTTATTCTCACTTATATAAAAATATCCGTGAGTCAGAAAGAGTGAGTTGTACTCACTCTGCTTCCAATAGCAGTTGCATTGTTTAATTCCAAATAAAATTAAACAGCCATTTAATTTTACCCAAAATATACACTAGCTCCAATGAACTCCGAACTAGCTCTAAAATGTAGTGGTCGTTAATATTGACCCAATGCAATTTGTTTCATAAAAAACGGACCTCATATGAAGAAGTTATAGTATTTTAAAGTTTGTACAATTTAATATATATAATCATTTTAATTTTTTTTCAAACCCTAAATCATGGCCGTTGATTTTTTCTAGAGAGATCTGGGCCGTGATCCTTTTTCCTCCATGTGTGAAAACCCCAATCGAACATAACCCAATCGGCCGCCCTTCTTCAATTAAAAATGCTCCACCTCTGATCAATTACTGATCGATCGAAGACCGCCGTTTGAAAGCTCAAGCTCCGCTTTACCTTCGCCACGACGGTGGCGAACCCGGTCATGTATTGGCTTTAAAAATTGCATGTGAATGGCCGGCCTTTGAACACAAATTGTCGATGATCCATGCCTCTAAAATCAATCACATCCGTGTGGATTTATAGATCTCATCGTGCTCTTTAATGTTGCAGTTGAGAATTTTTGAAAATTGTTGATCGATTGGAAGATATTAGAGGAGAAACAAAATGAAATTCTGTCCATTGGGAATAAACATGGCGACTAGCCCTTGCTTCATTAGGGTTTGTGCAAAATGAAGTAAAATGTGGCCTTTTATAGAAAATTTACGTGCATTATTCATTTGGAAAATTTTCGAACTCCAATTGAAGCGTGCCGCTTGGCGTTTGTAATATTTTACCCCTATTTCAAACATAATGGAATATATATCGGAAGCCAATTTGATTGTGTTTGAAAGATAGGTTTTCGAGTTGAATTATTTAAATTTAAAATTCACTTAAAGAAATTTCTACACCTTTTAGCTTGCCCCGACTAAACCATAAATCCGATTGACATGAAATTTGTAATCTTACAATAATATAACATTACAGATCCAATGAAACTAGTTTCGTCGAAATCTGAGACTGTATGAAAAATGGCTATTTTTGCACGTTAATTAAATATTAAAATATTCAATTTCTACAAATCAACTTTAAAATCAATTTTAAATGTTCCCTAACATCATTCTAATTCAAATAGAATTTTAATCATCTTTATGAATCGTTTTCATTCACATCAAATTCAATTTTCAACTATTTACGCAATTTCAAATATTAAATCAACATTTTAATTGTCCAATTAAATCAAGATATTCGAAATATAAGTTATGCAACTTCTAAATTTTACTTGTGAATATTTAAAATTAATTAAATATATGAATTTCAAATGACTGAAATTCTGAGTCATTACACCTAATGTTTGCCATGGTCTGCACTAAGCTTGACATTGCACAGGCGGTTGGATTGGTGAGTAGATTCATGGAGAATCCAGGAAAGATGCATTGGCAAGCAGTGAAGTGTATCTTCAGATACCTTAGAGGAACTCCAAACCATGGACTTGTCTTTGATGGCAGACGAAGTGATTTCAGCTTGGCTGGATTTTGTGATTCCGACTATGCCGGTGATAGAGATCGAAGGAAGTCAACTTTCGGATATGTGTTCACCATTGGTGGGACAACGATCAGTTAGAGAGCGAGGTTACAAATGATTGTGGCTTTGTCTACTATAGGTGCAGAGGTCATAGCTATGGTTGAAGCAACTAAGGAGGTGCTTTATTTGAGATGATTGTTGTGTGATTTTGGCTTCGTGTATGAAAGCATGGATGTGTACTGTGATAGTCAGAGTGCAACTCACTCAGCTAAAAATCTAGCATTCAGCTCAAGGACGAAGCACATTGAGGTGAAAGAGTCGTTCCTTGTCTCGATGAGTAAAGAAAAGCTAGTTCATCTACAGAAAGTTCACACAAAGGAGAATGCAACAGACATGTTTACCAAGTCGTTGCCTGTTGCTATGTTCGAGCATTGCTCGGACTTGATTCGCTTAATGAAGTGATAGGTGCCACGGGGTGGCACAAGAAGGGGGAGTTGAGATGGTTCGTGGAGATGTTTATTTTCATAGTGGAGATTGATAGGTTCTACACGGACTGGTTACTTCGAACACTTGGTCAACGGGCGGTGGCCTTGCTGGAGTTCGCTGATAGAGTGCAATGGGTGATGGCATTGCCAAAAGCTCATTGGGTAAGTGTCCATCATTTGGATCATGAAGGTGTAGATGAAGTTGGAAGGCTCATAAGGAATTCAGTATCAAGGTGGAGATTGTTGAAATTGATACTGAAATAAGTAGAAGAAGAAGCAAGGAGCATGGCCAAAACCGTAGGGAGCTGAAGCAAAAATCACCGAACGATGAGCGGTGATTTCGAGCGAATGAAGTGGAGAAAGCTAAGAAGAAAGAAGGAGCTGATTTGATTCGGTGAAGGAAGACAATGATGCCGATCGAGCCTAGGAAGTAACCTGGAGTGGTGGATGACATTGTTTGGTAAAGCTGAAGATGAGATTTGAGTGCTGAGAAAAGGAAGCTTCCTCGGCAAAAAATAGAGGAGCGAAATAAAAAGCAAATTGCCGAACGAAGAATTTCAATTGGCATTTGCGGAACGAATAATTTCGTTCGGTGATTTGCTGAACAAAATTTTTCATTTGGTATTTTGATGCCGATCCAAATTTTTGCTCAGCGTTTGGCCAAACCAAACCAGTTGCATGCAGAACCAAACCCCAAGGCTGTTATATACCTGCTACCCTCCTCATTTCTTCACACTATAAATAGAGGAGCTTCTGGACAGCAATGGCAGCCGAAATTGAGATCTAATCTCAACCAATTTCAGAGTCATCCTAGAGAGCTGAAACTCTGTATAATTTTGAATACATTTTTAATTCTTCTTATGTATAGCCTCCAAAAGTGAATCAATTTTGTAATGCTAATCTTTCAGTAATTAATAAAATCTCCTCTCCCCAAGTGGACGTACACTACCTCGCGTAGTGGAACCACTATAAATACCGGTGTTATTTATTTTTTCTACATTGCATTGATCTGTTACTATCTGTTCTGGTGTTTATCTCTGTTTGTATTGCCTCACTACAATCACAATCCAGTTCGTTGTTTTTCCGCTGCATTGGATTTTTTGTTCCCTTAGACTGATCATCTAAAGGAGACATAAATGGTTAAAACATTGATGGCTATGTAAGTTTACTTTTTGCTACTTTTTAGTGTTCATATACAGTAAAATTATACTATTTTTATTACATTTTTTATAGTTTTCTTATGCTCATATGATGTTTCATGAGAAGACAGGAAAGCCATTCCAATTTCTAAAACAGTTCAATGTTTGTTCGATAATTCGAAGTGGAAAACCATAATAATTATATGTGAGCAATAATGAAAGGCAAGAAGAATGGATTACTTTGATTTTATGTTCGGATAGTGGACCTATCTCGATGGAAAACACACATTTGTTTGGGAATGTAGATAGTTGTCTAGTAGGAAAATATAAGGTGAAATAATTGGTGCAACGTGTTATAGGACATGTCAGATTTTTGGAGTCTTAAGAAAAGTTTCTTGCACGAAATGCTGAAAGAGCAAAGATCTTGGAGTAGACTAGGAGTCAAGAAAAAGATTAAATGCAATAAAGGTATCGTTAACAGTGTGCTACCCATCATGCAGTAGAAGAGTGGAAGGAAGCATCTGTCATGCGAAAGAAGAAAGGATGCTAGGTTATGTGAGAAGGTTAAACTTAAGTTGATGTCTAGTGTTTAACAACCTATCACCATTACAACGTGTGATGATGCAACAATAGTTGGCAATAGTTCTAATGGAGATTTCTAAGGACTTGTAGAGGTTGATTATAAGTCAAATTGGAGCAACAGTTGATGTGATAGATGTTTGTTTTCATAAGCTATTGCAAATTGACAATCGTCAGTTAATAATTTTACTAGTCGTCGTAAATTGACAATTTTACATGCTATTACAAGTTGACTATTTTTAGCCATTGCAAGTTAATCATTCATAGGATATCATAGATTGATTATTTGTAAGCTATTGTAGGTTAATATTTACACAAACCATCGCATGTTAAAATTTACATAGGTTATCGCAAGTCGAACAAAACTATCACATGCTGATGTTTTTACAAGCTACCGCAGGTTGATATGGAAAATTAGTAATGAGACGAATGATGATGTTTTCCTCCTAATAAGGCATCGACTTTTAACCTAACATGTACACATACCATTTATTTAGTGGTCGCTTTTCATATGTAATGGTATTCACCTTCTATTGCTGAAAATTTATCTCCTTTTAATTACCATTTCCTTAACTACATTTTAAATTAATTTATAGTTTTCCTTATCCAAGTAATGCATATCAATTTGAAAATTAATAGGAGAATTCCCAAAAATTTACCAAGATTCTAAAACATCTTCCCTTATCCTGTATAAAAACCAAGATCAAAACACTAATTTTTACATTTTTAAATATCAATTTATATATGAAATAAGCAATTTTCCACTTAGAAAATTATTTCTTAATCCAAAAATTTAAAAATTTAAAAATCATCTCTATTTTATCATTAGAAACATTATATCAAATTTTCAAGGCATTTGCGAATGACTAAATCATGTTTTTCTCTGAAATATGACTAAATTCTATTAATTTGATCCATAAAACACAAACAATATCATTTACCTTCATCAATTCAAATTTATCAACATTTGAAACATCCAAGTAAAGGTAAATCCAAACCCAAATGGCTTTGGAAGGATTTCAGAGAAACTTTTACTCACCTAAACTTTGAAAACCTTGATTAAATCTTCTCTTTCCTTTTGAATTTTAAGGCTTTTCCCTTCATTTTGATT
This sequence comes from Allium cepa, assembly GCA_030765085.1. Taxonomy (NCBI): domain Eukaryota; kingdom Viridiplantae; phylum Streptophyta; class Magnoliopsida; order Asparagales; family Amaryllidaceae; genus Allium; species Allium cepa. The sequence goes on from CM060943.1 coordinate 441,730,936, forward strand.
TTCCCTTCTCTTTCCTTAAAAATGGTGGTTGTTGACTAGATTTTTTCATTAATCTCGAAAGTGTGTTTCAAGGGATGAAACAGTTACTAATACCTTGGTTAAAGTTGAAAATGAGGGTATACTAATAAACTGAAATAAGTAAAGGAGGCAAGAGTTTTAGAATGGTTCGATCTACGATGATCTATGTCCACCATTATAAATTTTTATTATTCTAATTGCCCTTTGAATTAGTGGTGCATGATATATTTGTAGTACCTAAAACTGATAATGGATGGTTGATATTACGCTATGAATCAGGCGAAAAATCTTCATAACAATCCTAGTTGCGATACTCCCCAATAAATATTTTTGAAATACAAATATGAATAATAAATGAATTTTCAGAAGGAAAACGTTTTTAAATTGGAATTTAATATTTTGGAGATTTATAAATGGATATTTTCCGTAAATAAGGGTTCTATAAAATAAAAGGAAAGCGAACATTTTAGAATGGAATTTTATAAAATGAAGTTGCAACGAAAAGAAAATGGGAACCATGAATTTGGAATTTTACTTGGGTTGATTCTTATAGAATGAATAATTTATTTGCTTTAATATGGGAATTTGATAATATTAGAATTTTGAAGAAAAAGGCACAATTTGTATAAATAAGAAGATATAAAATAGAAAACGGTGTTAAATTTATAAAGTGGAACTTTATCCTATAAAATTTCATATTATGATTTATGTAGTGTTAACATCAAAGGTACTTAAAGCTTTTAGAATTTAAAGTGTAAATAATGTTATTCTTCTATTATAAGAATTTTTTTATCAATAAAGTCAATAAAAGGTTAAATGTTAAAAATGTTATAATTAGTTGAGATCATTATTTTTAAATGTAAGAAAGTGAGATTTAAATTTTTTACGTTGAAATATATGATTTTATAAAGCTTTTAAAATTATTTTAAAGTGAAAAAGAATAGGAAAAGAATAGTTTTTCACTTTTGCAATTGTCGGTACACTCATTTTCTCATGTCTAAAGAAAACTATTTCCCTCTCTCCTTTCTAAACCTTGGAATAAAAATCCTTAAAAATAAATTCAATAAATTCTAGAATATTCAATAAAATCAGAAGGGGTTCCTAGTAAAATCTACATCCCTTGGAGCAGTCGATTTCAAATTTGGAGAAGTTTTTGGGCTTTTCTTTTCTCGGGACGGTAAGGAGTTTGTATAAGCAAGGGATTTTGGAGTAAAGAAGAGACTGTTTGCTAGCTTTTAGGGTTTATGGTAAGTTTAACTACTTATAGCTATACTAAATTCATTGCATGCATTGTTCTAATGTGACTTATACTTTATATTGGTTGAATTATCGTTGCTATGCCTGAAATTGATTACTCTATATGTTGATGGTTTGAAATTTTCTAATGGGTGCCTATTTTAATTTAAATGACATTGGTTTATGTATTGGTACATGTGAGGGTTTGGAGTGGTTTGAGATCACCAGAGAGCGACTTAGGTCACCAGAATGTGGCTGAAATTGTCAAAATGGTCGAATTCAAAGCTGAAATTGCTCTAACTTCTCAACCACCTGTCCATTGATCAGCATGACTAATCCACCAATGACCTATCTTGGATCTAATTCTGCTCTAACTATGTATGTTTGAGGGTATTTATTTCATAAATTTTGTTTAATGCTTTGATTTATTTCTAATATTTTGAAATTTGGTTTTGATAGACCCTATACCTTACATAATTTTCTTTGAAATATGTTTTGATTATTAAATTATTATTCGAATGAATTTTATTAGACACACACATAACAATTGATGTAATCTTTTAAAACTGTCTTATTTAATTGAAAGTACCAATAAAGTGGTACTGACATTAATTTTAAATCTGAAAATAGTTTCACTAAGATAGAATACAAGATTATACTTTATAGAAGTATTTGGAAAAGGAATTTCATATGGAAATAAAGATTTATCTAACTATTATTGAAAAGATTTATTATTTTGTAAAGTATTTTAAAAACAATATATTTATTGAAAATTGTGTTGGAGATGGAAGTTCCTTTAAAAAATGAAAGTAAGGAGTTTTCAAGGGTATTAGAATGTACCGAGCTTTTAAAAGTATAAATGAAGGGTCTCTGAAGTAATTCCGAAAAGGAGTTCCTTTTGAAAAGTGTATACATACATACATACATACATATATGTGTGTGTGTGTGTGTATAGTAGAAAGGTTTTAACAGTGTTTTCTAAAGGGGACTTTGATTACAGAAATCTAGTTTAAAGTTAAGCCAAATTGTTAAATGTTTGAATGGATTTTAAGAGTTTTGAATTATAAACCCCTTTATATATAGTTTGATTTGAACTTGATTTATATAGATATGTGTTATATTCTATATGATGAAAATTTTGAGTGAATGGTTAACCAATATCAAGTGGTATGGTATGTTCAGTAGTACTTTTTCGATTGCTCTCTTGGATCCACATACAAAACATTTGATTGTCCTATGATTTATTTCTAAATAATGAGGATGCTGAATAAATAGATTAGTAATAATGCCTAGTATAAGATGCTCAGTAATATTTTTCCAGTTATTATATTGACTCGTATCGTATAATATTATTGATCTAACGAGTGGAATTTACCAATTGATAGTAAATATTCACTTAAAACCTAGTGGTATGGGACATTCCGGTGATGCTTAAGTAATTACTATTTGGAAGCATATAACACTTTTTATATTAGTAGAATCTTGGGGATATCTTGCTATTATTACAAGAACCTTTCTTTTCAAAAAAAAAATATTGCTATTATGACTATATGAGAATTATTCTGTATTTATTAGTCTCCACTTAGAAGTGTCTATAGGAGCATTACTTTATGTTTGTTGGTATCCTAGGGCATTACTCTGAGTTTATTGGTCCTCGCTTGGACGATATACATTCTGAGGAGTTGGTAATCATATTGATTATAGGAGCATCACTCTTTGTTTGTTAGTCTCTTGAAGCTTTACTTTGTGTTTTTTAATCTTTGTTTTGAAATCCTCAAAAGAATATATTTATATGATCGGTTATTATTACCTAACTTGTTTCATGCTCGTCTTTTGACGAGACTTGCTCAGTGCTCGTTTTTGAGATTGACTCAGTTCCATGCTAGTCTTTTCATTTTGCTTTTGATGTTTGTTCACCATATTTTGAGAGGATTCTGATTATGGGCATGATATGAATTTATGACATAGTGACTTATTTAGGTATATAATTTTCGATCTACCTCCTAGGGCATGACTATAACAATCCGCACCTTAATGGGCTTAAATTTTGAAAAATATCGAAACCCAAGTCCGTCAGAGTACAGATTGTTGGATTTGATACCTGCAAATAAGCATGAGCGTTATCAGAAATTGATAGAAATCTAAATTCATAGTGGAAACAATAATAGAATAAGAATGTTGACTATGATTACTACATTGGAATTAATGGTATTCCTTGGATAGTAGATTGTCACATCAACATCGAGCATGAGAGAAAGAAGACTTCTTCAACAACAAAGCACATCTAGCTCCAGTAACTTATTTCTTTAAAATCTATCATGTGGGTTTAATAAGGAGGGGGTTAGAACTACTTTTCGATGACTGGAAAAACATAAACTGTCCATAACATAAAATTATACCTATAGGTTTCTACTTAACTGTTATGTCTATTATGGCAAGAAATTCTAATCTAACCCTGCATTGCACATACGGTTACTTACTTACCCTTTTCCAAGGTACAAAATACTAATGAAGCTATATTAATCATCCATTACTTCCAAAGCCATTATCCGCTTAGTACTTCTAATATGAAGCGAGCTTCTATAACATTTGTAAAAAGAGAAATAGGCATGCTCTGCCATTTAAGACCTTAATCAAGGTAGACTCCATCATTCAAGACCTATTCCCAAGGTGGTTTCCTAATAGGGTTGTCATTGGCTGGTGGGTCCTAGCTACAAGATCTCTGACCACTATTTAAGGCTTCCGACATTACACGTCCAACTATTACTACATCTGTCACCGATAAAATCGTAGTCATGTAATAATCAATACCTAAGCCACTTAGTACCTTTTATTAGAAAATAGGAAAACTCTGGTCATTTAAGACCTTAATCGAGGCAAACCCTATCATTTAAGACCTATCCCCATGGCGTGCTCCTAAATGGTACTACTATTATTACGACCTTAGCAATGTAAGAGAGTATACCCAAGCCACTTAATATTTTCAAGTGGAAAAAAGGTAGAACCTATCATTTAAGAACTATATCTAGAAGTGTGCTCCTCAATGGTACTATCTAGCTGTCTTTGCTTGAAAATATCATTAGGCTACTTAATACTTATTTTATAGGAAAGAGAAGGACCTTACAGTCATTTAAGATCCTAAATCTAAAGCAGACCGTTGCTGGGACATTCACTCTAACTATTTAAGTATAAACATGGCACCTCATTAGTTCACTTCTTTAGGTAGAGAGGCAGACCCTTCAACCACCGAATACCTCAACACTAAAGTAAATTCTTTTTAGAAACTTCCCTTTATTTAGTTGGAATCTCGCTAGTTTACTTAATACTTCCGTTTAGGAAAGAGGCGGACCCTTCAGCCACTTAAAACCACAAAATAGAAGCAAACCTCTATGGAGATATCCCACACTATTCCTAATTCCCAATTTGGACCAATTAATACTTTTTAATTAAGAAAGCAAACCCAATCTCTCACATCGTCATGAGTCCTGGGATTAGTGATATCTCACATCGGTAGTAAGTACACCCGACTTTTGGTAGCCTCAAAGTGAAGGGCAGTCTTCCGTCGAGTCACTCTACTGACCTCGCATCACCAACCCACTAAGTCTAGCTAACCATGCTAAGTCTTTATTTAAATTATCTTAGATATACATTGGACTTAGCTTACTAACTTCCTTTTTGTTTGAGGCAATAAGATTTATCTTAAATATTTATCTACCCATAAATCCCCATTTAATGCTCATAAAGGTTAATTTGTCCATAAAATCCTAGCAGACATTTCGTAATGCAATTATGTATGATTACTAATTTCAAATCAATAATTTTTTGTATCTATTTCATTTTTATCAATCCTGTTAATTCATTTACCATATCAAATTATTGCGACTCCCATTATTATTAATATTTATTGGAGTTACAACCTTTAAACTTTTACATTAGTTAACTATTCTACATGCAAATATTACATGCAAGTTTGTTATTAGATTTTTATTTAATTATTATAAATGCGGTAATTATGTACGAATAATTACTTTTATCAAATATGTTCCAGTTATATATCTTCACTAGAATACTCTTTTCCATGTTAAACTGTTGGAATCATACGTAAAAAGATTATCCGCTATAATTTCAATAAATTAGTCCAAAAAAAAAGATTTAACTTTAAACGATTACATCGTTTGAAATTACAAGGAATTATCAGTTCTTTTTATTGCTGAAATAGACAGTGTAAACTATAATGAATTCATACTTTACACATCTCTTTTACTTTCTATTTGCATCTAATCCTTGTTAGATCTGTATCTTTCTAAAAGGGAAATAAATAAAACTAATTTACAAATATTAAACAAATCTAAATTCCAATAATTCGAAATATAGAAAAGTTTACATTTCAATAAGATTAGGGTAATGATCTAAATTTATAACATTATTGTACAACCTATTTAAGATCTAGAATAAATTTCATTCAAACCAATTAAATGCATACTTTTAGAGCCGATTTCCAAATCATGTTGTATACAATGCTAAATCAATTCATAAAAATAATATGTAGGCGATATTTATTATATTCAGATCATATTCAATTTGTTGCCTACAACTCAAATATAATTATCGAATTAGGCATAGAAATCAAATAAGCGCCAATGGATTATATTCATGTTATAACAATATATAAATTTCCCACACACCTTTTAAAAGGGATCCAAATCTCTAGATCTAAAGTAGAGCCTTTGATTCATCTCTAAATCCTTTTAATCCAAGAGATACGTAAAGATGGGTATATACATACCTCAAGAATACAGATCTGAGAAGAGATTTGGGTAGAGAGAGAAAATATATACGAATATATATAAATATATAAACTACCTATAATATGCATATGATTGATTCTTTTCTCTTTTCCTTTATATTAGATTTTCTACGCTTCTCCGATTTGTATGAATAAGATACAAATATCTTATTTTTATAGCTTAGAAACAAAGTGGAGAAAAAGAAATGGTAAAGCTTCGCTACGGCCTCCATAAAAATACAAGAAGGGAAGGGAGAGGTAGGACCGAATTCATAGGCGCTAGAATCAAGCAGAACCTTTAGATCAAAATATATTAAATCCGGGCTGTTGCGGCCTATGTTCATTGGAGCCACCAGGTCGCTACCTATCGATGCCCTCGGGTCATCGGTCGGCTGCTGGGGATCGACCGTCCCCAATAATGAGTCGGCTTATGGGCTCGGGCAATCAATATAAACGTTAATTTCTTCTTGTTTAATTATTTTCATTTCGAATTTTTTTTCCTTGACCTCTTTATTTAGAATCCGATCGCAAAACTCCCAATATGAAAGTTGCTTAGAATTTCACCATGAATGCAATGTTGCAAGTTTCATGGTGAAATTCCATCATTTGAACAAATTCCATTTTCGGAGCCTAATTAATTAACTTACTAACTGATTAATTAATTAACACCAAACAATGGGGTGTTACATTCCTCTGATTAATTAATTAACACCAAACAATGGGGTGTTACATTCCTTCCCTCTTAAAAAGAATTTCGTCTCCGAAATTTCACCAATGACTAAGTTTAGGATTCGACTCCTAATTATCCTAAACTACACAGCCAATATGTTTACAATAGATTTTACAACCAAACGTGCATAAGTGCATAGTGTATTACTATATCACTACATAAAAAATTTGTATGCGGAATGATTCTAAATCGAATCCTTCTATATGAATGCATTTCTTTTGATTTTTTTTTTTGAAAAATATGATACAAACTACCTACATATCTATTTATAGTTCAATATATATGTAGCATTTTGAAAAATCTTTTCAAACAAAATCGCCATGCTCCTACAAAGAGAAGCATGAAGCAACCAATTTTGCATCCACTTCCTATAATCCAATAATTTAACACATCAAAAAATCACTTTATAAACTTTACTCATATGTCGGAAAAAGAAATTGAGGTGGAGATTGACATTTTTACCACACTATAATCTTCCTATTCTCGTAGTATAGTGAAAAAAAATTTGCGGCTCCGAATTTACTACTAATTTTCCATGCAAAAAACGCATAGGGGGGTTTATATTTAAGCTCTAAAATGGAGTTAAGACTAAATATAGACTTGTGTGCATCATCGACAATGTATGGAAACAGAAATTCCAAGGCTAAAATAGTTTTTCCCCTGTTATCACTTGCATTTATCACATCGTCGATCCTAATCATCACTAAACTCGCAAATTTTAATTCTATTTGTCTTCCCTACGCTAACATGCGACCTTCAAAGTCAAAATTTTCACTAAAATCTTTCTCACTTTTCAAATTTGTACGTCATTTGGAAAATAAAATCCCAAATTTTTAGATGCATATTTTTCCTTAAAATTAAATTTTGAGAAAAAACTCGGTCAAAAATAACTAAAACACAATTCTCCTTTTTTTCCAAAAGGGAACTTGTGAAATCAAGGGAAATTTTCAAAATATTTTTCTTCTTAGAAAATTTGATAAATCAAACCACAATTTCAACGTAGTAGGAAGTCGGTTTTTCTCTAAACCAAATTCCAAAATTCTAGAGCTAATCTATATCCCAAAACTTGACATTTTATTTAAAAAATGTCAACACGTCTATCATTCAAAAAATTTAGATTTTAAGGAACATTAGCAATGACCCGTGATATCAAAATAACATAGTCGTATCCTTCGCTAAAATTTCCAACTATTCTAAACTTTCGTTCTTGTATTGCTTTTACTATTAGTTAAGTTTCTTTATGAAATTTCCATCTTTATATTGTTTCTCTACTATGTGCAGGAGCACACGCGCACACACACACACATATAGAAGCTGTTTGCATATCCAAAAAAATAACACAAAATATGAATAAAAAGTCATAATATTATGCGTGCCTTTTCTAAGAGACACTAATAGTTTTACAATCCAACAACCCACATGAAAAGAACAAATGCTGGAAATAAAAAGATACAACAACCCTAAATAATACAATGCCTAAGAACTATGAGAAGGTCTCACTCCACGGTCGTAGCTTAGCCACTGCCGTGACCGTGGAATGGTCGTAGAATGGTGGCTATGCACCCAATCTCATTCTCCTGGCACTGTTGCTCCGTCGTAATCCCTTAGAGCTCTACCTAAACCTGATGGATAATAGCAAGCTCAGGACTCATGTACCCCTCTGCACCTAGTACTATCCCCCACTGCTGGTGCTGCGTCTCTGGTGGTGGTACAGGTGATGCGGTAGGCGGCAAAGTAATATTCATCCTCTTCATGGTGGTCCGGCCAATGGAGGGAGGGACCTTCCTCACTACTTGCTTTCCTCTTAAATTTACCTGCCTAAACACTCGAGTGAGCAAGTGGTAATATGGAAAGTGAGTCCTCGGGGTGCCAACTCCCTGATCGACCATACGAAGCATCAAGACATGAGCCTAATTGATGGCTAAACCACCGATTATAGCATAGGCGGCTTTCCGCATTGAGGTGTAGATTTGGTCAAGGCTCCCCGTCTTTAGAATGATGTTGTGCCAAATGATGCGCTTGACGAGATAGACCATCGGCTATAAATTCTCGATCCTCCAATCGACCAACATTATCAAAAATGATCCACTGTAGAATCTTTGGATCGGTTATCACTATGTCATCAAAATCTACGCCTACTATAGGTATCTCCAAATTCCCAGCGAGATAATCATTTGACATCTGAATTTGGGCACCCATCACTTTGGACTCGATATAACTGTTGCCACCATCAAAATTCTACACCATTTGTGCATAAAAAAAGGACACATCATGGTAATATTCCCACTCATAAGTCTCAAAGCAGTGGATCGGTGCAAATCCTGCTATGACGAAAAGCTTTTCAACCCCAAGAGCGGAAAAATCTCTAAATTTCACTAGTCACTCGTCAAGGATATCAAAGTTCGCCATTTCGAGACAGGGGGCGACTTTCCGCACGCTCCGATCAAGTTTAGCAGCTTCTTATGGAGTGAGGCTGGGATGACAAGAGGAAGATCCATCGGTGCATGGTGGTGCCATGAGCTGAGAGGCGGTTAGAAAACGGGAGAAAAGGGATTAGTCTGGAGTGGTGGTTGGGTAAGATCTAACATGTAAGAATTTTGGCATCGATTATTGGAGGGGAGAGGCTTTGGTTAAGTGGAGGAAGGAGGAGGCAAAAATGGGTTCGGCTAAAATTAATTGAAAAGGAGGAAGAGAGTGTGAGGGATGTGGCGGCTGAAGGTTTGGACTCGACTTATAGTCACGTTCCAAGTTCGGATTTCGCCAGAATCCACCTAGTGGTCGACCGCTATTAGGTCAATATGTCAACCCCTATGTTCGAGGGCTTGGTCGTCCACTAGCCCAGATTTGAGTACGGCCTAAACCTGGACCCAATAGGGCCGGTTAAATTAATTAATATTCTAATGATCGTTCCGCACACCATCTTCAGCTTAATCCATCCAGAAAATTTTGTCTTCCACACGATGGTAGCCACCTTACTGTGTAGACCCTTCTTTGGCAAGATTTGTGATAGCCTCAGCATTAATATTGCAACCAACAACACTTCCAAAAACCTAAAAATATTCCAGCTACTATTTCATGCCTATTTTGCATAGAAATATTTCTTCCAATAGTTGGTGTGTTCAACGTCACTTTAAACTGCATACCCCAGTAAAGTGGATACCTTTCCTAATTTGTCCATACATTAAAGAGAGAAAATATACAAAACCTCAATTTATAAATTGAAAAATCACCGAGTTCAGTATATACTCCTTTATACATATCTCCAAATAATAGAAACTATTTCATGCCAAAACTTCCCTTAAAAGTCAAACTTATATATAAATATTTCTGGGTTTCAAAAAACCATATTTTTAAAATACAAATTAAAAAATTAAAAAATTATTTTCTTGCCAAAAATCAAAATCAAGCTTTACTGATATATACATATAAACATCTAAGGATTTAAAGAATCGATCTTTTATAAACCAAAAATTTCTTAACACGACCAAACTAGTGGTCTATGTGTTTTTTTGAAAATTAAAATTTTAAAAGTTTCCCAAAACAAAATTTCCAAGATAAATCTTTAGGAAAAGAAATTCCTTGAATACCCCTTTTTGAAAAATCTAGGGCATTTCCTATTATACTTTATAAAAATTCTCTCACAGGTTTTAGATTAAGGAGATGGCATTAATTATTCAAATAAAAATCTAGTTTGCATCAAAGAGGTGATCAATGAAAGCACCCTAACAGAACTTGCTTTTTGACAATTTCGGCATACAGACTCTAATTTCCCATCCATCTGGAATAATTGCGTGTTTCCGAATAGAACTCAAAATCCATTTCTCATGGTTGATAGAATCTCAATTGTCAAGTCGAACACCTCCAGTCTTCGGTATTTAGCTATTTGTTGTACTCATGCTCTTCACTAACAGTGCTTTATGCGTTGCCAGCACTCTGTTAGGTTCTTCGAAGTCGGCGTGAGAATCTTAACTCTATGATATTACCTTAGTTTCTTTGCCCATTCCTTCGTAGTGGAACTACAACTACTTCTATAGTCGGAACTATTGGAATCTAGCGTAAAAATAATAATACTTGATAGGAAAGTACAGATATGTTCTCTCAATTTATCCTAATTCCTATGATCTACCAACCTAGGCTTTGATACCAAATGTAACAACCCGCACCTTAATGGGCCTAAATTTTGACAAATATCTAAACTCAAGTCCACTAGAGCATAGATCGTTGGATTTGGTACCTACAAATAAGCATGAGTATTATCAAAGATTAATAGAAATGTAAACTCACAGTGGAAACAATAATAAAATAAGAATGCAGACTATGACTACTTCATTGGAATTAATGGTATTCCTTGGATAGTAGATTGTCACATCAGCATCGAGCATGAGAGAAAGAAGATTTCTCCAACAACAAAGCACATCCAACTCCAGTAACCTGAAAATCTATCCTATGGGTTGTAATGAGGAGAGGGTCAGAACAACGTTCTGGTGACTGAAAAAATATAAATTGTCCACAATATAAACTTATACCAATAGGTTTCCATTTAATTGTTATGTCCATTAAGGTTGACAATTCCAATCTAACTTTACATTGGACAGACGATTACTTACTTACCTCTTCCTAAGGTACAAAATGCTAATGAAGCATTATTAGACATCCAATACTTCCAAACCCATTAGTCACTTAGTATTTCTAATATGAAGAGGGCATCTATAATACTTTTAAAAAGATAAATAGGTAGACTCTGCCATTTAAGATCTTAATTAAGGTAGACTTTGTCATTTAACACCTATTTCCAAGGTGGTTTCCTAACAGTATTGTCAATGGTTGGTGAGTCCTAACTACAAGACCTTTAACCACTATTTAAGGCTTATGACATTTAATGCCCAACTATTACCGCATCCATCACTGATAAAATCATAGTCATGTAATAAACAGTATCCAAGCCACTTAATACCTTTCATTAGAAAATAGGCAGACTCTGGTCATTTAGGACTTTAACAAAGGAAGAGCCCATCATTTCAGACCTATCCCCAAGGCGTGCACCTAAATGGTACTATTATTTTTACGGCTTTAGCAATGTAAGAGACTGTACCTAAGCCACTTAATACTTTCAAGTGGAAAATAGGCAAACCCCATCATTTAAGACCTATATTTAGAAGCGTGCTCCTCAATGGTACTATTTAGCTGTCATTGCTTAAAAATCTCATCAGACCACTTAATACTTCTCTTATATAAAAGAGGAGGAATATAATACTTATTTTATATAAAAGAGGAGGACCTTACAGTCATTTAAGACCCCAAACCTGAAGCGAACCCTTCTAAAGATATCCCCTCTCACTCTTTAGTTATAAATATGACATCTCATTAGGTCACTTTTTTCAGTAGGGAGGCGGACCCTTCAGCCACTTAAGACCTCAACGCTGAACTTAGCCCTTTTAGAGACATCTTTATTTATTTACTTGGAATCTCACTAGGTTACTTAATACTTCCATTTAGCAAAGAGGCGGACACTTCAACCACTTAAGACCTTGAACCAGAAGCGAACCACTATGGAGATATCCCTCACTGCTTCTATTTCCAAATTTGGACCATTTAATACTTTTCAACTAATAAAGCAAGCCCAATCACTCATGTTGTCTTGGGTTCTAGGATTAGTGATATCTTACATCAGTAGTAAGTACACCCGATTGTCGGTAGGCTCAAAGTGAAGGGCAGTCTTCCGTCGAGTCGCTTTACTGACCTCGCATCTCCAACCCACTAAGTCTAGTTAACCATCCTAAGTCTATATCTATATTATCTTAGGTAGACATTGGACTTAGCTTATTAATTCCCTTTTGTTTAGGGCAATGAGATTTACCTTAAATATTTATCTACACATAAATCCCCATTTAGTGCTCATAAATGTCAATTTATCTATAAAATCCTAACGGACATTTCCTAAGACATTTATGTATGATTACTAATTTTAAATTAGCAATCTTTTATATATATTCCATTATCAGTACCATTAATCCATTTACCCTGTCAAATTATTATAACTCCCATTTGTTAGAGTTACAGCCTTTTAAAATCATTTCCTATTACTTAACTATCCTAAATGCGAATATATGTGCAAGCAACGTTATTAGTTTTTTATTTAGTTACTATAAGCGCAGTAATTACGTACAAATATTTAGTTTTATCAAATATGTTCCAGTTATATATATCTTCACTAGATTATTCTTTTCCATTTTAAATTATTGGAACCGTATCTAAGATGATTATCCGCTATAATTTTCGTAAGTTAGTCCAAAACAAAAGAGTTAACTTTAAAAGGTTACATTGTTTGAAATTACAAGGAATTATCATTTCTTTTTATTATTGAAATAAACAGTGTAAACTATAATGAATTCATACTTTACACATCTCTTTTTATTTGCATCTAATCCTGGTTAAGTCAAATGCTATTTCTTTCTAAAAGCGAAAGAAATCAACTAATTTATAAATATTAAACGGATCTAAATTCCAAATATTGAAAAGTTAACATTCTAGATTAGGGTAATAATCCAAATTTATAACATTATTATACAACCTATTTCTGATCTGGAATAAATTTCATTCAAATCAATATTCTAAATTCATACTTTTGGGGCTGATTTTCAGATCAAATTGTATACAATGCTAAATCAATTCATTAGCATGAATATGTAGGCGATAATTATTATATTTAGATCGTATTCAATTCGCTACCTGTAACTCAAATACAATAATTAATTAGGTATAGAAATCAAATAAACATCAACGAGATAATTTTCATATTATAACAATCTACAAATTTCCCACCACCTTTTAAAAGCGATCCAAATCTCCAGATCTAAAGTAGAACCATTGATCCATCTCCAAATCCTTTGTAATCTAAGAGATATCTATAAAAGGGTATGTACATAGAATAGAATTATATATATGAGAAGAGATTTTGGGTAGGGAGAGAAAATAGATAGAAATATATACAAATATATAATTACCTCAAATATGCATATGATTGATAATCTTCTCTTCTCCTTTTATTAGATTCCCACCCTTCTTCGGTTTGTATAAATATAGATACAAATATCTTATTTTTATAATTTAGAAAGAAAATGGAGAAGGAGAAATGGAAGAACTTCGTTGCTGCCTCCGTAAAATATGAGAAGAGAAGGGAGGGCTAGGTCTAAATTTAGGCATTAGAATCAACCAGAACTACTATATCGAAATATACTAAATCTAGGCTGTTGCGACCTAGGTTTATTGGAGCCGCTAGAGTCGCCAAACGTTAAGCGCCCTTAGGTCATCGGTCGACCATTAGAGGTCGACCGTCCCCAATAATGGGGGTGCCTGTGGGCCGGATAATTAAAACGTTAATTTCTTCTTATTTATTTTTTTCATCTGTAGCTTCTTCATTTAGACTCCAATCAGAAAACTCCAGGTACGAAAGTTGCTCAGAATTTGCGCCACGAACACAATGATGCATGTTTCGTAGTCAAATTCCATCATTTTCACAAATCCCATTTTCGGAGCCTAACTAATTAACTAATCAACTAATTAACTAATTGATAGCCAACACCAAATTACGAGTTGTTACAATGACAATCAGAAGTCTTCACTTCTATTAAGACTGTAAGTCGAGATAGATTTCTTTGTTATTTATTAGTATGGTTTGTATAAATTGTGGTTCAACTTATGCCTGTGATTTTGTGGGCATGCTGTGTGCTCATCTATATTATTTTTAGATTTTGATGTGTTTAATAGATATCAACCAATTTTTATACATTGTTATTTATATTAGCTTATATGTATTTTGTGGGTGATTATTATTATAAGATTGCATTATATAGAGTTGTGATGTTAATTTGGATATTATGCTATGACTTATCCATGCTATGCCTTTATGTTACCATGCTTTGCCCTAATATGCTTGCCTTTAAATTTTGATTTAGTCTGACCCATTTATTATGTTATAAATATTTAGATCAGTCCAAGACTTTTAGGTACAAGGACACTTGACATATAGATGATGAGCATATTTTGGGAGGTATCTTAGTATTTATTGTCCGTCTATGTGTATATGTCTATTTTAACGTGTCTATGTGCATGTATATGATATGACATTGATGATGTATATTTACAGCCATGCCTCATATGTATCTATGTACATTTTTAGGTGTGATTCAGATACTTATATGTAGGCTCATTTTGTTATATTATGTGATATATTAATTTTTAGTTACGATTATGACTCGGTGGTCTTGTTTTATACTATGCAAGGTTATGTCATGGTGCACCCATGTGTTTATCCTATTGTGTCGATACCGAATACGTATGGTCGCTCCTAACAAGCCTCATTCTTCACGTATGGTCGCTACTAACAAGCCTCATTCTTCATATTACCAAATAATATTATTCTATAATGCTCCTTTTTAGTATAGGTATAGAGGTGGTGCTACAACAAACATATCCATTGATCTGGTCGAATGGGCAGATAGTAGATAGTTGGAAAAGTGAAAGGGATGTACAGTTGAGATGAGTGTTCACAGAGGAGCCATATAAGGTGCATATTTTGCCTTTACTATGCATAAAGCATATGAACTATGGTGGTATGCTATGGGAGTATGACATACCACTTACTAAAAGAAGGCACACCTAGTTGTAACCCTTACCATTTACTTTTACATGTTGATAGTAAGGATCGACGAGCTTTCTAGTCGATTGCTGAAGTCGTGAAGTAAACATAAAGTTGCTAAGGGCAAAGATGTGTAGGATGCACTGAGATAGTCATGAGGCGACGAGATAGATGGCTGTGACCGGTCGAAGGCGGTTGCACTGAAGTCGGGACAAAGAAGGATTGGTCACTAAGGCTGTATCGAGTTGATCTAGTAGGCCACAAGGAGGGAATGTCATTGAGGACGATGCTGAGGTAGAGGCATGAGGCCGGTCATGAGAAGGCGAGATGCTTTGCTTGAGATCAATCCAAGGTAGCGGTACTGAAGCTGAACTATTGATGGGTCATGCTTGAGCCAGTCTAGAGCTGTTCTGTTCAACACATAGTTAGGAGAGGCACCTAAGTAGATGGGATGATCTAGAGCCATGCTAAGTGTGGCTGGCTTAAGAGAGCCGATTGTGAGTGAAAAAAGCCAGAATGGACTTAGACGGGTTAGACTTAGGTTTGGCTTTGCTTGATGAATTGGCTAATGAAGCCATTTTGGGGTATGCCTTTTGGCTACTGGAATGAGGTCCTTATTGAGTAAATGTTCGAGCACTGGCCCACCTTGGGTTTGGGCCGATGGTCGAGAGGGAGGTCTAGCTGGCTTTTCTTCGGATTGAGCTATTTGGCGGTGGATTGGGCCAAGTTTGACTTGGCCTTGCCTCGGTTGGGCCATGAAGCCTTGATTGGTTTATCTTTTTATTTACAAAGAAATTGAGGAAATTTTTTCCCCTTGAGTCCATGCCCGTACGTGGGAGCAGGCTTGTCAAATCATGAAGACCTTGTTGACTTGTCCATCTACCTTACATTTAATATGCCTACTATATGGCATTATGCCGCACTATGCCATTGACAATGATGATTCACTTCTCAAGATATAGTGGAGACGTGTCACGTCCCCACATGCGTGGTGTGACACAACTCTTGATTGCTTCTAAACGGTTGCGATCTTTTTACATTTTTAAGTATAACGACTATGATTGAAGGGGTAGGTATATGCATAAACCCTTTACTTTTTCCCTAAACTCAATTTTTTTTTCCATGTAAACTTTTTTAGAAACCACAAACTTTCCACGATTTTCATTGGTAAAAGCAGCTAACTTCGTCTTCCTTTTCCTCTCTAAAAGCTTTTGAATGATTTTGTCAAACTTGTTTGGTTTTTTTAAAGAATAAGGGTCTCATTGTGGTGAACTGTTCTTATTGATTTTCATTTTTGTATTGTTATTTGGAACTTTTTAGCGATGGATCTTATGCCATTGCTTGATTCGAGATCATTTTTCTTGGTCATCTTTTTGACATCAATTAATTATCGCTGTCATGCCAATGGTCCAGCCGATGCTGGTGGATATCCTTGCCATCTTGCTCTTGCAGTACTAAATCTTTGTCGGCTTGGACATTGTCTGCATTGCTAGAAATAGTAGTTATTGTCGCCTCTACCTTTGATGTCACGGCGAAAATATTTGGATGCTACTTTGCATCATCAACTAGTAGTTTTTCAAGATCTCCTGCTAGATTCAATGTAGAGAGCTTTAAAGGTGGTGGTGCACCTCTACTTCCACATCAAAATACCGATCGAATGATGCCAAGTGTTTGGGTATGTATACTTCATCAGCATATTTGAAGTTGGATCTTCTAGAGCGTTCCATGGCATGTATGTCCTCCTCATCTTTTTCTTCTTTTCGACTAGTTAGTGATAAAGTATCTTTGTATGACTAATGAGGTATGCATTTAGTCCCCGCACTATTGGATTGAATAAGGAATTTTTTTTGTCGTGAATCTTGTTTAATAATTTGTTACTCTATCTTTTCTTGCTTGTCTGTGCATAGCTTGTGTAACGGCCAGACTTTTCGACCCTCGAATATCAACACTAAATAGATCCAAGATATTCATGTCCAAAGCGCCTAAGTACCAGAAAGATGGATAGTTAGGGAAAAATAAAAGAAAAATAATAGAACAAGAAAGAAAGAACACAACATCAGAATCTCGCAGCGAAATTATAATATATAATATCAAAAGGATAGTATAAAGGGTTACCATGAATACAAAAATTTCATCGTTACAAAACCTAAGCACTATCATCAGTCTGGATAGTTATAATTGTCTATCATCACAATACTGAGACATACGTAAATAATACAGTGCAATGGAAATAGAAATAGAAATAACAGAAGCCTCCAACTTGTCTCTTGAACTCTAAAGCGCCCAAAGTAAAACATGCTTTACTCAGCCTACTCGATAGAGTACATGATGAATTTAGGAAAACAAATCTACATGTCAAACATAAGTCTAGTATAAGAAAACTCGAGATAAATGAATACATGTAGCAGTAACGTGTCAGACCATACAGATTACCATAGCGGTTTCTCCTTAAAAGAAACAAACCATTCATTAAGTTAATATAATAGATAATATCTAGGGTATAAAATATAAATTGGAAAAAAGCCATGTTGCTTGCATCTCACAACACAACATATTAGAAGTACATCTAAAACTGCTAAGGTACGTTCACATATGGATTGCCCATGGAGATCTCTTCGGTCAAGCAGAATCCAATATCTTGCACAAGGTTCAAAAACACCTTCCAAGCGTCCTATATCTCTAGATAAAATATACTTAAAAGGAAAACATAGCAAGCCCCTGTCCAAGCACATGATACTGAATATCATTAATTCTCGCTAGCAACATCGATAAGCATACTCTAGATATCGAGTTGATACACCCTATAGGCTAGCTAATCCCTATTGGCTATGCCTCTACTTTGTTTTCTGTCATTTTCGATGTCGAGGTGACGTTCGACATCTCTCACACGAGTCTTCATCACTCGAACAGAATGAGAATCACTCCGTGGATTCCTGCATACCTGTCTAACAAATGCTAACGCTGACCTTTCCCTCGGACTTAACCTTAGGATAGACAGTTCAACTCTATAGCATAAGTTTGAAATGTTAATGCTAACCTCTCCTTTGGAATTCATCTTAAGATAGGCGGTTCAACTCTATAACATTCCACTTCACAATAGCTTCTAAAACGTGGACTCATATACTATTTTTAAAGTGGTAATCGGTAAGTAAAACACTTACTGATCTTGGACTCTCCAAATCCAATTGATGATCGGTTAACTCAATTTCAGTTCTTTTAGAAGTAAGCAAACTCTATAAAGAGGAATCCTCCTCAGGGGATCTCATATATATACGTTCTTAAAGAAGAGACTTTTCATACCAATACTTCTACCCAGGGGTCCCAAAACGGAAGAAGCCGCAAAGCTTTTAGATACTTTCCAAGTTATATTTGATCAATTTCGATAGTCGACTAATCGACTATCTAGTTAAAACAATCACTTATATAGATCAAGGTTTGTATACTTAATACGTTTTCGACCTTTCATTTTAAATAATCCTAGGTAAGAGTGAAGCAAGTAGTTTAGATCACTATTGCTTTTATCCCAATTCAAACATCAATCCTAACTCTCATAAATATAGAAGTCTACATCATTCGCTTTTAGTATTAAGTATAGTATTAATGACTTTCCATAAATGAGCAAGTAATCAACATGGTTAATGTAGGATCTAGATTAACCCTAGAGGGGGGGGTGAATAGGGTTATAGCAAATTTTCTCGAATTAAACACAGAAATATAATAGCAGAAATAAATATGCTGAAAAGTAAATCACACACAAAATTTACCCAGCTTCGGCAACCCCTGCCTACTGCTGCATTCACAGATTTCTATTAGAATTAAACAGTATCACGCTTACAAACACTCTACTAGACTCGTAGACATTTGCTCCACGCTCACAAACACTCTACTAGACTCGCACACCCTGCTCCCGCCTATAGAGTTTCGCTCACTCGCAAACACTGCTCCCGCCTATCGAGCTTTGCAAACTCGCACTCCCTGCTCACTGAACTAATTCTAAATAGACAATCTGACACTACCTAATCCCTAGGTGGTGATTTACAAATTCTTTGACTCGAAAAGAAAAAACAACTTCAAAATTAAACCAGGAGCAAAAATTAAAATACGAACTTTGACTCTACAATTTTTGCTCAAAATAAAGAAAACCCCTTTAATAAAATTAGAAATTAACTCCCCCTTTTAATAATAAGGCCGGCCCACTTGAATCCCCTTTTCTTTTGCTTGTGAAAAATGTCGGCAACTTATTCTTAACCCGATCCACTTGCTAGCCGTTCCTCTTTTCCTCTTTCTACTGTAATCAATGATGGCCGATCTCTTGTCGAATTAGGGCTTCGGCTTCTTTCTCGAATTAGGGCTTTGCCTCTGGTTTGAGATGCTCTTGCTTCTCCGATGTTCGATTGTTGCCCTTGCTCACTGCTTCGCTTATGATGGTTTCTGGTTTGAGTTGCTCCTCTGTTGATCGATTGTGAAATTAGGGCTTCTGGAATTCGGCTTCAATTTGGTATGTAACTTTCCTTTTTGCTTGAATGCTTGAATTCGATTGTTGCTCTGCTTGCCGATGATGAACTTGGGTTTGTGATTGATAGTTTTATTGTGAATTGAAGCTCATAACTGATGATGATACCTTCGGGTTGAATTTATATGAATTCACGACACTTGAATTCCTTCGTATCAATTTGATACTTTCCTAATTCTCAATTACCTGTTGCACACGTCTTTCCTGATTTTCTTTCTCAACGTGATCGATACGGCAGTGATTTACGTGGTCACCACGGTGTTGAATTCATTTGACTTTTTCAAATTTACACACTTGAATTTCTTACTTGGTTTTGTGCCCTGATCATCACTGCACTGTTTTGATTTCTTGAATCATATCCACGGCTTCAATGTTGTTCAAGTGTACTACTGCAGTTTGCATTTGGTCTTGATCGTGTATATTCTCGAGTTGGTTGTGCACTGTTGATTAGTTGATAATTTGAGTCTGCAATGTTATTCTTTGACTTGTCTACTGTCACTTCTTCGAGCTAAATTGTTGTTTGTGGTCAATTGCTTCGAGTTGATCTTCTAGCTGGTGCCAGTTTGCTGTGACATTGTGCATTTCATTCTGTTTGATGTTGCACTTGGTTATTTTGTTCATCTGTGTATTGCTGCAATCTTCATTGAGCTTGTATGCTTCAAGTTGCCTTGACTGGTTCATACTTGTTGAACTGGTTTTGGTTGTTGCAGTATGTTACTGCATTTGGTCTGAGTCACTTGTATCCATTTTCGAGTTGCACACTTTGATTTCACCTTGTTGAGTACCTGTAGTTGCTGTTATATCACTTCCTATTGCATTTATTTGCTTGTACTTGTGTTCTGGTCATTGCTTTGTTGTGTAGCTGCTATGCAGTTGCTATGCATCACTGTGTATCATGTAGCTTTCATCCTTTCTTTCTCTGGCACACTTGTGTACCTGTTCAGGTTCACCGTTGCTTCAAATTGCTTCATACTGCTACTTGGTTTATTGATGTATTCATGTCAGTTGTCATGTTGTTTGTGCACTTCACTGAATTTCACTGCCATACTTATACTTGCATTGCTGTTTGGTCATTTTGTACTTCTCTTATGTACACTTGCACCTGTACTTTGACACTTGCATGCATTTCTGTAGCTGGTCTTTTCCTAACTTTAGTTGAGCATCACTGTCTTGTTGAAGTTTTAACTGGACATTTGAGACTTGTACTTGATGTTGTTGAACTTGGTATTGTGTTGGTTACTGATTTGCCTAAGTTTGTTTACTTGGTGGCATGCATTTGTGATCTGCCTTGTTGCTTGACCTGTCTGGTCTCTGTTCTTTGTTCATTGGTCATTGTTGTAGTGTTCATTGCACTGATAGTCGAGCTTGCATTTGTTACAGTATTCATGTACTGATGCATTTGGAATTTGAGTTGTCTGCTCTGTTGTCACTTGACCTTGCTGTGACATTGTGACTTGTTGTTTCTTCATTGTTGTGTTGATCACTTGATTTTTTTTACACTGGTCTGCTATCATGAATTCGAATTGGACTTGCTTGATCATTGTTTTGGTCATCTTGGTGGCTTGAGCATTTGGTCTGTGTTGCATTGTTCCATGTGTCTTGCCTTTGACTGTTTGCAACTTGACACTGTTGTACACTTGCTCTTTTGTTGGCCACGCACATGAGTTGGCGAGGCAGTGCACACGTGTATGAATGTACACATGTGTATTGCAGCCACTTATGGTTACATGTCCCTGTAATATCTATGTGCACGACTTTGTGATGAATTCAAGTGTAAATGATGACGAACAACCCAAATAACTGAGGCAAACCATATTTTCAAAAGTCATATTTAATTTTATATTGCAAAAATATTTCTTTTTCAATTTTACTGCGTTAGAAAAGTTAAGATTTTGTCAAATAGAATCAAGCAAAGGTCAAATAATTTTTCCATATGCATTTAGGCTCATTTGAATATATTTCTATTTGTATGCATATATGTAGGGGGAGCATCATGTAGAGAGGAAGCATTTAAATAGGGGGAGCAATTAGAGTATATAATTGGTCAAATACATTTAACACGGTCAAAATCTTCAATATATGTTTGTTATCATCAAAAGGGGGAGATTGTTGAATATGCGCTTAAATGTTTTTGTTTGATGATAATAAACATATATATTCATTTAAATGTATTTGGTTATGTACTATTTTGTTTTGCATAGATTAAATAAATATTTGTTGAATAAAATAAATTATACAGAATTTGAATTTGAATTCAAACAGAACAAGTTACACAGATTTTGAATTCAAACAGAAATTTTATTCAAACAAATATTTATTACAATCTTGAATAGTACAAACTCATGCTCTCACTATACATATACATTTCTGATTACATCACGATTACATCACAAATATTTTTACATTGATAACCTCACTACATATCACTCACACTCGTATTTTGTCTTCAACTGCATTCCAGTTTGAATCCAGCATCTGAGAAATCTGCAAAAATATTCACTAACGCAGTAAAATTGAAAAAGAAATATTTTTGCAATATAAAATTAAATATGACTTTTGAAAATATGGTTTGCCTCAGTTATTTGGGTTGTTCGTCATCATTCACACTTGAATTCATCACAAAGTCGTGCACATAGATATTACAGGGACAGGTAACCATAAGTGGCTGCAATACACACGTGTACATTCATACACGTGTGCACTGCCTCGCCAACTCATGTGCGTGGCCAACAAAAGAGCAAGTGTACAACAGTGTCAAGTTGAAAACAGTCAAAGGCAAGACACATGGAACAATGCAACACAGACCAAATGCTCAAGCCACCAAGATGACCAGAACAATGATCAAGCAAGTCCAATTCGAATTCATGATAGCAGAACAGTGTAAAAAAAATCAAGTGATCAACACAACAATGAAGAAACAACAAGTCACAATGTCACAGCAAACTGGCACCAGCTAGAAGATCAACTCGAAGCAATTGACCACAAACAACAATTTAGCTCGAAGAAGTGACAGTAGACAAGTCAAAGAATAACATTGCAGACTCAAATTATCAACTAATCAATAGTGCACAACCAACTCGAGAATATACACGATCAAGACCAAATGCAAACTGCAGTAGTACACTTGAACAACATTGAAGCCGTGGATATGATTCAAGAAATCAAAACAGTGCAGTGATGATCAGGGCACAAAACCAAGTAAGAAATTCAAGTGTGTAAATTTGAAAAAGTCAAATGAATTCAACACCGTGGTGACCACGTAAATCACTGCCGTATCGATCACGTTGAGAAAGAAAATCAGGAAAGACGTGTGCAACAGGTAATTGAGAATTAGGAAAGTATCAAATTGATACGAAGGAATTCAAGTGTCGTGAATTCATATAAATTCAACCCGAAGGTATCATCATCAGTTATGAGCTTCAATTCACAATAAAACTATCAATCACAAACCCAAGTTCATCATCGGCAAGCAGAGCAACAATCGAATTCAAGCATTCAAGCAAAAAGGAAAGTTACATACCAAATTGAAGCCGAATTCCAGAAGCCCTAATTTCACAATCGATCAACAGAGGAGCAACTCAAACCAGAAACCATCATAAGCGAAGCAGTGAGCAAGGGCAACAATCGAACATCGGAGAAGCAAGAGCATCTCAAACCAGAGGCAAAGCCCTAATTCGAGAAAGAAGCCGAAGCCCTAATTCGACAAGAGATCGGCCATCATTGATTACAGTAGAAAGAGGAAAAGAGGAACGGCTAGCAAGTGGATCGGGTTAAGAATAAGTTGCCGACATTTTTCACAAGCAAAAGAAAAGGGGATTCAAGTGGGCAGGCCTTATTATTAAAAGGGGGAGTTAATTTCTAATTTTATTAAAGGGGTTTTCTTTATTTTGAGCAAAAATTGTAGAGTCAAAGTTCGTATTTTAATTTTTGCTCCTGGTTTAATTTTGAAGTTGTTTTTTCTTTTCGAGTCAAAGAATTTGTAAATCACCACCTAGGG
The DNA here is from genome assembly GCA_030765085.1 of Allium cepa. NCBI lineage: Eukaryota > Viridiplantae > Streptophyta > Magnoliopsida > Asparagales > Amaryllidaceae > Allium > Allium cepa. The sequence goes on from CM060943.1 coordinate 441,754,854, forward strand.
ATTAGGTAGTGTCAGATTGTCTATTTAGAATTAGTTCAGTGAGCAGGGAGTGCGAGTTTGCAAAGCTCGATAGGCGGGAGCAGTGTTTGCGAGTGAGCGAAACTCTATAGGCGGGAGCAGGGTGTGCGAGTCTAGTAGAGTGTTTGTGAGCGTGGAGCAAATGTCTGCGAGTCTAGTAGAGTGTTTGTAAGCGTGATACTGTTTAATTCTAATAGAAATCTGTGAATGCAGCAGTAGGCAGGGGTTGCCGAAGCTGGGTAAATTTTGTGTGTGATTTACTTTTCAGCATATTTATTTCTGCTATTATATTTCTGTGTTTAATTCGAGAAAATTTGCTATAACCCTATTCACCCCCCCTCTAGGGTTAATCTAGATCCTACAAGTGGTATCAGAGCCCGGTATACAATTTTTTATTTAACTCTAGAGTCATGAGTCTACAAAATAATGCTTTTTCTGAGGGGCAATCTATCGTTAGGCCACCCATGTTTAACGGGAATGATTATGCTTATTGGAAAGTTAGGATGAGTATTTATCTTAGTTCCGTTGATTATGATGTTTGGGATATTATTGAAACTGGCTATAAACCTCCCTCTATAATCGTTGGTGGTACTGAGATTCCTAAACCTAAGGATAGATGGGATGCTAACGATAAGAGATTGAAAACAACAAATGCTAAAGCCATGAATGCTTTGATATGTGCTCTTGATAAAAATGAATTTAATAGAATTTCTCATTGTACAACAGCACAGGAAATTTGGCACACTTTGGAGGTGACACACGAAGGAACTTCTCAAGTCAAGGAGTCTCGTCTAGCCCTATTCAGCAATGAATACGAGAACTTTGTGATGGACAAAGGCGAGAGCATAAAGGACATGTTTGGACGCTTTTCAACTTTGGTATACAACGCTAGAGCGCTTGGGAAGGTATTCACTGAGGTAGAGCTTGTGCGAAAGATACTACGAGTCTTACCAATGAACTTTGAGGCAAAAGTCACGGCAATCCAAGAATCGAAAGATCTGAGTAAGCTAAGCATGGAGGAGTTGATTGGAAACTTGATGACATATGAGCTTGAGCTAAAAGCAAAGGAAGAACGCAACAACTCCGAACCAAAGAAGAAGACGATTGCCTTAAAGAGCAAAGAAGAAAGCGATGAAGAAGGAGAAGATCCAATTGAAGAGCTTGCAATGGCTGTCAATAATCTTAGAAAATGGTCGAAATTCAAGCCACGCAAGAAGAAAACAAATCGTAATAGGCCAAAAGATTCTGAAAATTCCGATAATGAACTGACATGCTATAACTGCAACAAGCCTGGCCACATCAAACCAAAATGCCAACTTCTCAAAAACAACAAAGGAAAGAAAAAGGCGAAGAAGGTATTTGCAGCGACTTGGGATGATGAAGAAGGAGAAGAAGCTTCGGATAGCAGCACAGAGGAGGCTAACTTGTGTCTTATGGCGAAATCAAATTCAGATTCAAGCTCAGAGGAATCTAGTGAGGAAGGTGAGTATTCCTATAGAGATCTTGTTTTTATGTGTTCTGATCTTACTAAAGTAGTTGATGCTCTTGAATCTAAAATTGAAAAACTGAAAACTGATAGGAGAGAACTTGCTTGTAAAAATTTTAGGTTAGAAACTGAACTTGAAAATATTCAAAACCTAGAATGTAAAAGATGTAAAGTTTTAGATTCAGAATTGACAAAACTTAAGAATAACTCTGAGAATCTTGAAAAAGAAAACTTGAATCTTAAGGAAACCATCGACACTAGGAAAAAGGATTTTATAAATCGATGCACCTCACTTGTCACTGAAAATACAACACTAAAAACCAAAGTCCAAGATCTTGAGAAATCTTTGAATAACTTTTCAAAAGGCGAAAAATCTTTCAACATGCTATTGGGAAATCAAATTTTTGCTAACAACAGAAAAGGACTTGGTTTTGGGAAAACACAAGCTGAGGATAATGCAAAAGGGAAAAGTGTCTTTGATATATGTGAAATAATTGGACATCATTCTGAAAATTGTAGTCATAGGAACAAGAACACAAAATTTATACAAGTTTGGGTTCCTAAGAATTCTACAAACAAATTTCATGTCTATTGGAACAAGAATGAAAAGTCTAAACAAGTTTGGGTTCCAAAGGGTTTGTTTATTCATAATGTTTCTGCCACTAACAATCATGGACCTAGAAATAGGTCACAAAAATCTTTCATCGTGTAGGTGTGGTGGCAGGCTAAGGAACGACAACGGTGTTCTCTGAATTTTGGTCGTTCCAGAAACACAACGGGCAATAAAGCAAAGTTCCTTAGCCTAGTATAAAGGTGACAGAATCACAATGGGCAATCACGAGAAATTATTGTAAAGGTAAAACAGGTGAAGGTATATTAAATGTGATAATCTGCACCATATTCTGAATTAACTCAGCCAAAATTGTGATAATGATGTGATGATGACTTTAATTCTGACTTATTGATATGATTTTTTTTTGACTTGTTCTTACTTTGATTTGTGCTCAAAAGTAGACCAACCATTCTTTCATCATTGAACTTAATATATTTGGTCAAATGATGGTATTTTATTGATCCTTGATTACTCATGCTACATGTAGATATATTTTGACATTTTGATCACTGCTTGTAAATTTGCACGATTTCAAATTCATGTGAAAAAGGATTTGAAGAAATTGTTGAAACTTCAAGAAATTGCTCTGAAATAATAATGAAGTTTTAATGAATGTTGATAGTTGTTCATCCTATGGTTTCTAAGTTTAAAACCATGATATTTGTTTGAGTGTGAACATGGCTTCAATTCAAAATCCTAAGAATGTCATTTAAATTGTTGCTAAAATTGGGTTTGAAATTTTTGATACATACTTCATGACTGGTTTACCAAATCCAGTTAGTGATATTTTGGGATTGAAAAAGAAATTCAGATGCAATTCATACTAGTAATCTAGTTGATAGAAAACTTACGAGTTGAACGTGATTTATTCATTTGCTGCATCGTTTTTTTTCAAAGAAAATATCTGCATATTTTTCACTTGAAATAATTTTTAAATAACAGATTTTCTTATGAAACCCCTTCGAGAAAATGATTGTTTGACCATTTTTTCAGATTAGTTAATTTCATTTGATTTTAAATGACAAATTTTGACTGATCCGACTCCCTACTAATTATCAAAGAGATAAATAGTGATTGAAAAAGTGATGAGTGTTGATATTTAACATACATTACTCAAGAGAGTATATTTGGAAAATTTCTTTAGGAATTAAAACAAGAATTATAAAACTTTTTGTTGGGTAAAGATTCCATGACCATTTCTAAATCTATCATTATTTCTATCGACCATGGTTTATCAAATATTCAATATAGTTTGTCGATATGTGGTACTATAATCAGGAATCATTTGTTTTTCATGTCATATTTTTTAAATAAATAAATAAATATCCAAAGTATTCACTCTCATTTAAAAGTCCTCACGGTTATGCATGGGTGAATTACTTGATTTCTTATTATGTGCTTCCATGCTCATTTAAAAGTCCTTACGGTTATGCATGTATGGAACGCATATCAAAATTAAATTGCTCAAATAGACAAGTTGATTCTAATCCCATTTAAAAGTCCTCACGGTCATGCGTGGTTAGAAGATACTTGATTTCATTTTTTTTTAAAAATTAAATTCGAATACTACTAATCTCATTTAAAAGTCCTAACGGTTATGCATGATTAGTAGATATTCAAATTCCTGATATAAATACCACAAGTTGATTCAACTGTATGATTTTATATGAACACCATATCCATCATTTCTAAAAGTGGAATATGCGCCTAACAAGGGTAGTTATGGTTTTTGTTTGATTCTTATTGAAGTTTAATATTTATATTCAATTTGAGATTAATGTTGGATTAATATCGATCACTTTATCTCTATTTTTCTCTCACACTATTATTCTTTTGCTGATAACAAAAGGGGGAGAGAAAAGTTAAGATTTTGTCAAATAGAATCAAGCAAAGGTCAAATAATTTTTCCATATGCATTTAGGCTCATTTGAATATATTTCTATTTGTATGCATATATGTAGGGGGAGCATCATGTAGAGAGGAAGCATTTAAATAGGGGGAGCAATTAGAGTATATAATTGGTCAAATACATTTAACACGGTCAAAATCTTCAATATATGTTTGTTATCATCAAAAGGGGGAGATTGTTGAATATGCGCTTAAATGTTTTTGTTTGATAATAATAAACATATATATTCATTTAAATGTATTTGATTATGTACTATTTTGTTTTGCATAGATTAAATAAATATTTGTTGAATAAAATAAATTATACAGAATTTGAATTTGAATTCAAACAGAACAAGTTACACAGATTTTGAATTCAAACAGAAATTTTATTCAAACAAATATTTATTACAATCTTGAATAGTACAAACTCATGCTCTCACTATACATATACATTTCTGATTACATCACGATTACATCACAAATATTTTTACATTGATAACCTCACTACATATCACTCACACTCGTATTTTGTCTTCAACTGCATTCCAGTTTGAATCCAGCATCTGAGAAATCTGCAAAAATATTTGTGATGTAATCGTGATGTAATCAGAAATGTATATGTATAGTGAGAGCATGAGTTTGTACTATTCAAGATTGTAATAAATATTTGTTTGAATAAAATTTCTGTTTGAATTCAAAATCTGTGTAACTTGTTCTGTTTGAATTCAAATTCAAATTCTGTATAATTTATTTTATTCAACAAATATTTATTTAATCTATGCAAAACAAAATAGTACATAACCAAATACATTTAAATGAATATATATGTTTATTATCATCAAACAAAAACATTTAAGCGCATATTCAACAGTTAACACAATTTCAACCATCCCAAATTAACTATTCCTTGGTCAAGAGTAAAGATGGTAGATTAGAGCATTGCTGCTTCTATATCTACTTGAATATCACTCTTAACTCTCAAATAAATAAGCCTACTTCGTTGGATGTGTTAAACATAGTTAATTACCTTACAAACAAGTAAACAAAATATGATTTAGCCACTAAGCAATTCCTAACCCCTTTTTAAACTTTTGGTTTATAATTCAAAATCCCCTTTAGAAATGGTGTGTGTATATATATGTACGTATGTACGTATGTATGGTATTTATTTATAAAACTAGATATTTAATAAAGTAATTTAAAGGATAATATATTGCATAAGATCTTTATACCTTTATAACATAATTAATCAACTTTCTTAAAACGATATATACTTAAAATGCTTTTAAAATGCTTATATTTAAAAATATAGCTTCTACTTTAAAAATTCATTAAAATCTCAAACCACTTTTGAAGCACCCTAGTATTAGTTAGTAACAATTGTAAAAAGAATGAAATAAAATAATTAAATTTAAATATATTTTGAAACCTTCAAAGTTCAAAACAAAGGCTAAAACGAGATAGTTTTGCACAAGTGGAATTATGGTCACTTTTCCATATTTTACTTAACTTTTCAACATCCAAACTTTTTAGTACAGAAAGCATATATAATATATACTACAAATATACTAGGAAACTTCTGAGGATCTCCCTAAAAAGTCCTTTAGAAATTTCCGAACACAAGGTAATTCCTAAGTGCATCCATGACAACTATTACTATAAGAGCACTTTCAAATCCATGTTCAATCTAAACCAAAGTCCAACACAACCTATGTGCTTTTATTTCAAGGCTATGAAACAAGTCATACAAGTCCATTCAAGTCTATTCAAGTCTATGCATATGGATTACATATGCCATTTGGTTTCAAAGCAAGAATCAAAATCAATATTAGAACATATATCAATATCCATTCAAGCAACAAATAAACAATCAATCACAAGCACATACAAACATTTATATCCATTCAACGATAAGTTAGTTCACCCTTTACCATGTAAACAAGCAAGTCCAAGCTACCACTTCCTACCTCAACCTTGCGAACACCAACTTCCTACCTCTCCTTGCTTTGTTTCAAGTTCATAGGCATGTTTCCTTAAAATAGCTCAAGCCCCAAGATGATGAGGGAGTTGTGTTTTGATCTATCAAGATCCAAGTTGAAAGAAGGTGTTATGATGTTATTCTAAGGTCATTGGCCAAGATTTAGTTGATTTGACGATGTTTTTAAAATTGTTATTCTTCGTAAATTTATGAAGAGAAAGAGTGAAAGAGCTTATAAATTTTTGTGTAAATTTGTGAAATTGATTCAAGGGCATGCACCCAATTGTATAGGCATTAAGTGGTGCCCCCTAACTTTTCTCTCACTCTCCTTAGATTGTCATGGAAGGTTTAACCCTCACATGCTCCATCACATCTCCTTCACATACCCTTCCTTTTGTAAAAGACCAAACTACTCTTTACATAAAATATCTACTCTTCTAGAAAATTTCACATACTTCATGAAGAAAAGTGAGCTAATTAGTTAATAATGTGTTCATATGTTAATTAGCTCAGTACAAAAGAGTTTGAATAAATTATATCGATTTAAAAGCTGTTTGTCGATAAACCGATTTTCGGTTACATTATCGATATTCCTTCAAAGAATATATTTTTGTAAAAAAATTACAAAAAATGTTTCTTATCTAGGAAGTTCAAATTGGTTAAATTAAATAAGATAATGTAACGGTTAGCGGATTGAGATTTGTGAAAACTAAGGGGCAGCCATGCCTTGTTAATTAATAAACTAAAATGAATTAGAATAAAATAGATATAGGAAGTTAGATAAAGGGCAAAATCAGAAAAGACACATTCTAATACCCTAAACCCTTAAACCGTGTTCATTCTACACGTTTATTATCAAAATCAAAATATAAAGGCCGGCTACCATTAGAAGGCACAAGAGGAAGATAAGCAAAAGGAAGAAGCTAAATCAACTTAATCCATTCTCAAATCTCAAGCTCCTTAATCATAAAGCTAAGGTGAATAATGACTATTTTAGGTTTTAGGTTAGATTCGAATTATTTCGCAAGATTTTGCCATGTCAGGATTGATAGAAATAAATATACATGCTTGTTGATGATTTATGATATTTCCTAAGGATTTCATGATATGCTTTAATGTGAAAACCCTTTTGAATGATATCCAAATATCTTGCGATTTTAGATTTAGAGCAGAAATGATGTTTTAGAGATGAATTTCAATTTTCATAATTTTCTAAATTAATATGGATTTTATAGTATTCTCTTATGAGGAAAATAGATATTTGGGTTTAAAATAATTAACGGCTAAATTATATATGTTTGGATCTGAAATTTATATATGGTCGAAAACATATTAAAAATGATTTACAGGAATTTTTAAAGAATTTTCTAAGTGTTTTAATGAATATATAAAATTGTTTAAGGTATGGGACTTATATGTTTTATATAATTATAAAAGGAGAAGGGGTGTTTGTAAATAATTTAAATTGTTTATTTTTGAAATCTCGGCAAAATGTTTAGAAAAGTAAATAAGCAACCAATAATATTTTGTGCAAATAAGGCAGGTTAGCTAAAATGATTACTTTAAAAGGCTAAAAATCAGGTTTTACATGCTTTTTACATGTTTTACCTCTTTCGGCACCTAGGTTTCGACTGGGTACTTCTGCCTCCATCGCTATAGAAACCAATGCACATAATATCAAAGACTTGGTACATAGTAAATTAGATATAGGCGAAGAGTACCGGGTTGAGACAATGGGTTTTGATCGGTACTTTGCTTTTAAATGGAAATGCGACTGCTTTGCTTTCGAAAGGAATACTTTCGACTTGGTTGGCTTCCGACCAGGTCAAATTGATTTAAGGAATGGTTTTGATTAAGGTTGTGCCTTTTGTTTTAAAGTAAGTGCTTTCGAAGGGGCCAAAATCTCTTGCTGCCACTTTTTACCTTTCAAAGCAAACGGTTTTGAAAGGATACTTTGTTTTTAAAACCTAGCCATTTCTCCAATGCTTTTGAAGGGTTGGTTTCGACACCATCACTTCTTTACATAGGAATTGTTTTTAAAAGAGTACTTTCGACTTAGTAGTTTTATGACCTTTTTGTTATGTTGAAGGTAGAACCCAAATGTTTCGAAAGGAAAGGTTTAAATGGTTTCAAAAGGGTTCCACATGTCTTACTTGAACCTAAATGCTTTCGAAAGGTTTGTTGTTTATAAAGAATTTTAACGCTTTCAAAAGGTCTAAATGAAGCTTTCGAATGGGTGGTTCTCTAATGGTTTCGAAAGGTTTAGAAGGAACGTTTCTAATGTTTTCGAAACGAAATGTTAAGTGTTTTAAAGATAGGACATCTAACGTTTTAAAGCTTTCGAAGGTGATAATTTTCAATGGTATGGAAAGGTTTATTATGAAGGGTTTCAAAAGGGTATGTTTTGGCCTTCAACATAAATTAAAGTGGTTTACTTGGTTTCGGAAGGGATACTTTTAATGGATTCGAAAGGGGTACTTTCAAAGGTTCAAATGTTTTCATCAACAAAGTTATGTGTAAAGTATTACATGGGAAGGTGATTTGAGTAAAGCATAGAGTATAATTTTCTTATTGAAAGCATGATTTAAAGGATTGAATCATTTTAAATGAAAAAATTTCAAGGAAAATTTATGGGTAATTAGCCCTAAGTAAAATAACTTATTAGAATACTAGATGAGACTAGTATAGGTTCGCGCCCTATACATTAGCTATTAGCCCTTAGCTAATTTAGTTCAAAATTCTAGTATATATGGCTTTATCATATGTAAGACTAAAATGATGTTACACACAAAAAGGAATATACAAAAAGAGAATAGTTTATTGGTGAGTCCAAAAAACCATTATGATCAGTTGATCCTACAGAAATATGTTAGAGGCAAACCGTCCAGAAGAGAAGTATTTAACAGAAGTTAGATTATTTGTTTATTTTGTCTGGTAGGCCCGAGTCAGCCAAATGTTAGTAGTTATCCAAACAAAACTATAGTGTTTGGAAAGATTGTCCATTTGTTACCTGATTTATATGCTTTTATGATATTGATATTATTGTTTTAACCATTTTTGGTTGCAAGACTGAGATTTGCAAATGATATGTTTTAAAAGGATATTAGTGCGGGGAAATCTATTCCCATAAGCGACGTGGTCTCACTTAATATCATATAACCGAGAAGTATAGTATTATTCACACCAGGCTTTATGTCTAACTTGAAGTTTATTTTTTTCCACTTAAACTCTTCGGTGCTTAAAATTGATTTGAGTAGGCTGAGGGTTGAGGATTTTTAGGTTTTAGTAGAAGGATGAATAAAGCTTCCGGAGACGAGCATGAGGCTGATGCTAGCTATATTTAGAAGTTATTTTGTTTTATTTTCGTTGTGTTGTATTGAGTCAGCTATGACTATCTAGTACTCTGGTCAACCAAGAGGGCATCTTCATATCTCGCTTTTGGCATATTTGTGTAATAATTATATTTGATCTAAACTTTGAAAATGTTTGGGATTATGTAACTTGGATATGAAATGTTGTTTTAAAATATAATCAGAAAAATGTTTTAATCTGTGATGATTTTTATTTCGTTTTCAGATGCTTCTGACATTATGGATACCATTATCATTACCATATTTGGTCGCCGGAAGTTAATACTATAGATGATTGCAGCATCTGTAGTGCTTAGCTTTGGGCCTCTAGATAGGGGATGACACAACTTGGTATCGGAGAATATATTTATGAAAAAACTTTAAACTAAAATGATTTTTAAAAACATAATCCTAAGGAATTAGAGATGAGATTGGGCTATGGGATAACTCTATAGTAAGTACTTGTATTTGCTATATATAATCATACGATTTATCTCTATTCTCCTATCTCTCTTAGGCTATTCTTCTGCACCTCATGAGGCTTGAATATAGATATGGATGCTAGAAGTGGAAGAGTTAACTTTGGGGGAAGGACCACAAAAAATGGTAACTCCAGACCAAATACAAGAAGGAACTAAGGTCTGACACAAGCTGGAAATGTGGGTGCTGGAGTCCTGCAAGTTGACATGAGAGCAATGTATCAGTTCTTTGTCAATAAAATGCAGGTGGGTGTTACTGCTGGAGTAGTTGGAGGAAGATTTCAGGAAGCGCCAGTGGTCAACAACTATGCTATTCTAAGCGAAGATTATGCTTGGTTGGGAGGATAGCCATTCATCGATACTGAAGATGCCATTGAAGTAGAAAACTGGTTGTTGGATTGTATGAGGATCTTTATAGATTTGGGGCTCATTGACGAGTAGAAGAGAAGGCTGGCTTCGAAACAGCTTCAAGGAGCAGCTTTATATTGATGGAATAGTGTGATAGTTGGAGTTAATGAGGAGACGATGACATGGACTGATTTTAAGAGAAGGTCCGAGGAGAGGTTCATGTCTGTGATGGTGAAGTCTTCCTTTCTTAGAAAGTTTTGATGAGTTGGTGTAGGAAGAGATGACTATGTTGGAGTATGCTACAAAGTTTGAGGAGTTGGTGAGGTATAATTATGCGATGGTGGACATTGTGATTAAGAGGAACGAGAAGTTCATTAGGAGGTTGAAGCTTGAGTTGGCAAAGGCTACATTACCGCATATCAAAGACCATTATGATGTTGTGGTTGAGATGGCTTTAAGACATAAGGAGATGCTTGCTTTTCTGGAGAGAAATAACGCAAAGGAAGTCCAAGTGGTGCAAAGTCAGAAAAGAAAGTTCTTCCATAAGAAAGGAGCTAAGAATGGTGGAGCTGCAAAGAAGGAAAAGGCAGAAGTGGTCCGTTACAAGGGTGAATAAAGGGACACTATGCCCATGAGTACCGGACAAGCAAAGGAAAGAAAGTTGCGGAGAAGAAAAAGGTGAAGTGTTTCAACTACAATCAAATTGGTCATTAGAAAAACTAGTGCAAAGAGCCTACTAAGGATGGACGGAGCAAAGTGTTTGCATTAGATCCAACTACCTCGAGGCCAACAGCAGAGGAAAAAGGAAAAGCTGTGTTGGGAGGTACGCTTCTGGTTCATGGCATGTCTGTTAGCATCCTTTTGATATTAGTGCATCGCATTCTTTTATAACTCATTGTTTGGTAGATAAGCCTAACCTAAAACCGTCATATTTAGTTACTTATTTAAGGTTGCAAATCCAATAGGAGGGTATGCAACATTTGGGATGAAGCGTGTGCACCTAGAGTTTGATTTGTTAGGTCATACCTTTGCTTGTAGTTTGCAAGTGTTTGACTTCTCAGGGTTTGGAATTATTTTGGGTATGGATTGGCTAAGTAAGTACGGTGTAAGTATATTTTTCCATGACAGGAAAATATCACTTAGACACCCTTACTATAGTGATCAGATTGTATATACTATAGACAACCCTAGTTGTGAGATGAATGCTTTGTTGGGAGTTGTTGAGGTAGAAGATGAGTTGAATCGAGTTTTCATGGTTAGAGAATTCACAGACGTATTTGAACCTGTAGTGGAATTGCCACCAAAATGAGCCACTGAGTTTCAGATAGATTTGATTCCGAGAGCAGAACCTGTGGGTAGACCGCCAAGCAGGATGATACCCACCGAGATAAGGGAGCTGAGGGTGCAGTTGGTGGATTCGAAAGGCAAGAATTTTGTTAGGCCAAGTAGTTCACCTTATGGAGCAGCCGCAATGTTTGCCAAGAAGCCGGACGGATCTTTGAGGTTATGTATCGATTATCGTAAATTGAATAAGAAGACGATAAAGACTTGATATTCGTTGCCCAGAATTGATGACTTGCTCGATCAGTTAAGTAGAACCAAGGTATTTTCTCAGTTGGATCGAGCAACAATTTTCATTAACTTGGAGTAAAAAAGGATAGTATTCCTTTGACGATGTATAGAATTAGATATGGATCGTACAAATAGTTAGTGATGCCGTTCGGACTAACTAATATGCCAGCATTCTTTGTAGATTTGATGAACCGAATTTTCTGAGAGTAATTGGATACGTTCGTATTGGTACTCATAGATGATGTTTTGATATACTCTAAGGATGAAATGGAGCATGAAGTTCATCTTAGAGTGGTGCTGGAGATGCTGAGGCAGCATCAGCTAAAAGCAAAAATTTTGAAGTGTCATTTCTGGAAGAAGAAAGTAAAGTTTCTTGGTCAGGTAGTCTCATAGAAAGGGTTTATTTATAGTTTCGAATACGATCGAGACGGTGAATAATTGGAAGAGACCCAAAACAGTGACTGAGACAAAGATTTTTCTTAGATTATCTGGGTATTATCGAAGATTTATTAAGGATTTATCGTGGATAGCAGCACCGATGACCAAGCTAACGTGAAAGGATGTTAAATTTTTTGGGACCGATAAGTGTAATGAAGCATTCCAGAGCTTGAAATACTTATTGACTCATGCACCTGTATTATTTGTTCCAGAAGGGATCATGATTTGGTAGTATATGCAGATGCGTGTGGAATTGGATTAGGAGCTCTGTTAATGCAGAGAGGTAAAGTGATTGCCTATGCTTCTCGGCAGCTTAGACCTCATGAGGTTAGATATTCAACGCATGATTTGGAATTAGCTACGGTGATACATGCATTAAAGATGTGGAGACATTATCTTTTGGGGAAAATATTTGAGTTATATACGGATCATAAGTCAGTAATGTATTTATTCTCTCAAAAAGAGTTGAATATGAGATAGCAGTGGTGGTTATAATTTTTAGCCGCTTATGATTTTGTTATTGGATACAGACTGGGAAAGGGCAATAAGGTTGTAGATGTGCTTAGCAAAAAACATCAGAATGTAATGTTGGCAATGATAGCTTAGTGGAGAGATTTGGAAGCATTGAAGACATGTAGAATACAGTAGAGATCTGAAGCAAGATTTAGTAAGGAGACTGCTATGTTGTCATGTTTAGAAGTTTGACTGGTGATGATCGAAAATATTGCTTCTAAGCAGAAGGAGGATCCATTACTAGTTGAATGAAATAGAAGGTTAAGGGATGGAATAGAGAGCGATGAATTGAAAGATTTCAGTCTTGACCATAATGGGTGGTTAAGAAAGAAAGGAAGATTGTATGTTCTGAACGTGGAAGACGTTAGGAAGGAAGTTTTGGAGGTATTCCATCATTCGAAGTTCACTATTCATCAAGGAGGAACTAAGATGTATCAGGATATGAAGATGAGTTTTTTCTGGGAAGGTATGAAGAAGGATGTATGCTTATGGGTAAAGTAGTGTCTGAACTGCCAACAGGTAAAAGCGAACACCAGAAGCCAAACGGGTTACTTTAGCCATTAGATATTCCGGTATGGAAGTGAGATTCTATTTCTATGGATTTTATAGACGGGTTACCAAGATCAAATAGAGAAAATGAAAGTATATGGGCCATATTAGACAGGTTGACCAAGAGTGCCTATTTTATTCTAGTTAAGTCAACTAGGACGATACCCATTTTTGATAAGTTATTTATGAAGAATATAATTAGACTTCATGGAATTCCTATAAGTATCGTAAGCGATAGAGATTTCTTGTTCACTAGCAAGTTTTGAAAGAGTCTACAGGAAATTTTAGGAACCAAGCTCAAGATGAGTATCGCTTACCATCCACAAATTGATGGGAAAACGAAAAGAGTTAAAAAGTCTTGAAAGATTTGTTACAAGCTTGTGTGTTAGATTTTGGAGGATTATCGGAAGACCATCTACACTTAGTCGAGTTTTTGTATAATAACAACTATCAAGCTAGTATAGAGATGACACCGTTTGAAGCCTTGTATGGAAGGCCATGCAAATCACCAGTTTGTTAGTTATAAACTGGGGATAGGTTAATTCTTGGTCCAGAATTAGTTAGAGAAGCTTCAGAGAAGATTGAGTTATTTAGGATAGGATGAAGGAAGATCAGTCTTGGCAGAGGAGTTATGCAGATAGAAGACGGAAAGACTTAGAATTTTATGTTGGAGATCATCTTTGTTATTAAGGTGTCACCGATGAAGGGTGTGATTTGATTTGGAATATCAGAGAAATTGGCACTAAGAGTAGGACCATTTTCTATTATAGAGAGGATCGGAAAAGTCGCATATAGAATGGAGTTACCGATTAGTTTGGCAGGAGTCCACGATGTTTTTCAGATTTCTCATCTAAGAAAGTTTATCCAAGATCCGGGGACAACAATAGCACCGACTGTGTTAGAGAAGGGCTAAGGAACAAGGCATTCAGATTAGTTAAAGTCTAGTGGAGCAATGATGAGAGAGGCTGTACTTGGGGGACTAAGAGCAAGATTAGAGAATGCTTATCCTGATTTGTTTGATGGCATGCTTTACCTTTATGATGGATTTGTATGTGTACCTTATCGTAATTTCAAGGATGAAATTCTTTAAGAAGGGAAGTCCATAACGACCCTAATTTTTAGTAACATTATATAGGATATTTAATTGGTTAAATTAAATAAGATAATGTAATGATTGGGGGACTGAGATTTGTGAAAACTAAGGAGTAGTCGTACCTTGTAAATAAATAAACTAAAATGAATTAGAATGAAATAGATAATGGAAATTAGAATGGGGAAAAATAGGAAAAGACACATTCTAATACCCTAAATCCTTAAACCTTGTTCATTCTACACGCTCGTTATCAAAATCAAAATATAGATGTTGGCCACCATTAGAGGACACAAGAGGAAGATAAGCAAAAGGAAGATGCAAAATCAACTTAATCCACTCTCAAATCTTGAACTCCTTAATCGCAAAGCTAAGGTGATTAATGAATACATCTTATGTTTTTGTTTTTAGGTTAAATTCGAATTATTTTGCAAGGTTTTGCCATGATAAGATTGTTAGAAACAAATATATATGCTTGTTGATGATTTATGATATTTCATAAGGATTTTATGATATGCGCTAATGTAAAAACCCTAATAAATGACTTCCAAATGCCTTGAGATTTCAGATTTAAATCAGAAATTATAATTTAGAGATGGGTTTCAATTTTCATAATTTTATGAATTGATGTGGATTTTATATTAATTTTCTAGTGAGAAAAATAGATATTGGGTCTAAAATAATTTACGGCTAAATTATATATGTTTTGGGTTTGAAATTAATATATGATAGAAACATATAATATTAAATATGATTTAAAGGTATTTTTGTAGAATTTTCCTCAGTGTTTTAACTAATATATAAAAAATTTTAAGGTATGAGACTTAAATGTTTTTAACTTTCGAAGGAGATGTTTTTCAATTGTTTCAAAAGGTTTATTATGAAGGGTTTCGAAAGGGTATGTTTTGGCCTTCAGCCTATGGTTATAAATTAAAGTGATTTAGTTGGTTTTGGAAGGGATACTTTCAATGGGTTTGAAAGGGGTACTTTCAAAGGTTTAAATGTTTTCATTAATAAAGTTTTGTGTAAAGTATATATAATATGGCAAGGTGATTTTCGTAAAGCATAGAGTATATTTTCCTTGTTTAAAATATGATTTAAAGGATTAAATCATTTTGAAAGAAAAGTCTTTCAAGGAAAATTTATGGGTAGTTAGCCCTAAGTAAAATGAATCGGATATTTTAATATCAAATGGGACTGGTATAGGGTCGCACCCTATCATTTGCTATTAGCCCCCAGCTAATTTTTTCTAAAATTCCAGTATGTAGGGTTTTTTCACAGGTAAAACTAGAATGATGTTACACACAGAAAGGAATATACGGAGAGAGAATAGGTTATTGGTGAACCTGCAAAACCATTAAGATCGGTTAACCCTGGAGAAGTAAGTTAGGGACAGACTGTCCAGAAGGGTTGTATCTAATAGAAGTTAGATTATTTATTTATTTTGTCTGGTAGGCCCGAGTCAGCCAATGGTTAGTAGTTAGCCAAACAAAACTATAGTGCTTGGACAGATAGTTCAATTATTACCTGATTTATATGCTTTTTATGATATTGATATTATTTTTTTAACCAGTTTTGGTTGCAGGACGAAGATTTGGAGATGATATGCTTTAGAAGGATGTTAGTGAGGGGAAGCCCCTTTCGCTAAGCGATGTGGTCTTACTTAATATCGTATAACCGAAATGTATAGTATTTTTCACACTAGGCTTTATGTCTGACTCAAAGTTTATGTTTTTCTCTTAATCTCTTGGGTGCTCAAAATTGATTTGAGTAGGCTGAGGGTTAAGGATTTTTAGGTTTTAGTAGGAGGATGAATAAATATTCTAGAGACGAGCAGGAGGCTGATGCTAACTATATTTAGGAGTTATTTTGTTTTATTTCCGCTGTGTTGTATTGAGTCTGTTATGACTATCAAGTACTCTAATCAACCAAGCAAGAATCTTTATATGTCGTTGTTGGCATATTTATGTAATAATTATGTTTGATCTAAACCTAGGAAACGTTTAATATTATGTAACTTGGATATGAAATGTTGTTTTGAAATGTAATCATAATAATGTTTTAATCTATGATGATTTTTATTTCATATTCAAGTGCTTCTGATATTATGGATACCATTAACATTATGTATTTGGTCATCAAAAGTTAATACTAAAGAAGACTGCAGCATCTATAACGCTTAGCTTCAGATCTCCAGATAGGGGGTGTTACAACAAGGTTATATGATCACATTCATAACACTTAACTGTTTTAAAGTTTTATGATATTCAATGACAAAGTATTTGAAATTACGATTCGCTATATTCTAACTCACATAGAACATTTCATCCTCGAAATTTGTACAAGAACGATACTTAAAGAAGATAAAAGAACAAGGTACATAAATAAAGTACTATTAAAACTATATGCGAACTAAACTGCAAACCAAATGCAGACTAAGGGACTCCACTTCAAATGGTGAGAACATTACAAAAGATACAATACAAAAGAAACTGCTAACCAAGCAATAACTTTGGATATGACTCCCTAATACTACCATCTGTCTCCCAAGTGCAATCTCTAACATCCTTACTCCACTACACTTTGACCAACTCTACAATCTTGGTCCTTAATCTCTTCATATCAGGGTCAACAGTAGTAATAGGATGTCTCACAATAGTCAACTCGGGCTCATCCTCTAAGTCCTCCGATGCGATGGTTTGGTGATCAAATTAGGATTTTGCACATAATTACGTAGATGTGATATGTGGAAAACACCATGGACACCTGAAAATCTAGTCGGTAACTCATCTTTGTAAGCAAGAGTGCCTATCGACTTGATTATCAGAAATATTGCTATAAAAAAGGAGCCAACTTCCCTCCCTTCCTAAATCGAACTACAGCTCTCAATGGGGAAACTCTGATGAACATAAAGTCTCCAACTGAGAACTCCAAATCTTTATGCCTCACATTAGCATAGCTCTTCTTCCTATTCTGAGCTAAAATGCCTCCTGATCAATACTAAGGGATCTACCATTTTCACCCATTGTGATGGAGACTTACTAAGCCTTCTATACAACGCCTCAAAAGGCGCCATTCCAATGCTTGCCTGAAAACTGTTGTCATAAGAAAGCTCAACAAGTAGCAAATGATCCTCTCAACTAACCCCCAAAGTCCAAAATACAAGCATGGAGTAAATACCTCAAAACACGATTCACTCCCTCAGTCTTCCCATTCGTCGGTGGATGATAAGTTATACTTAAACTTAGCTCTATCACAAGTGCATCATGAAAACCCTTCTAGAACTAACAAATGAAGATCAGATCTCTATCACTCATGATATCTCACAGAATTCTATGAAGTCTAACAATCCCTCTAACATATAACTGAACCAAACTTGAAACTGTCCTTGTTACCTTCACCAGTAGAAAGTGCGCGCTCTTGGTCAATGGATCCACGATAACCCACACAACTTTGTTACCTCTCCTTGACTTAGGAAATCCATCAACAAAGTCCATAGATATTTGCTCGCATTTAAACTTAGGAATCTCAAGTGGTTAAAGCAATCCAATAGTCTTATGGTGACTATACTTAACCTTTGGCAGTTAGGACATCTACTTATAAATATAGAAACGTCTCTCTTCACGCCTTCCTACCAGAAAGTTCGTCTTATGTCTTGATACATCTAAGCCACCCCTAGATGCATCATCCATCTAAAATGATGATCCTCCACCAGAACCTCCTATCTAATCCCATCCACATCGAGTACACAGAACCTATCGTTCATTCTAAAAATTCCATGGTTATCCACCTTGAATCCTAGCCACTTCTCTGCTGCCACATTCTCGCGTGTAGCCCTATCTATTATAGCAATTCAAAGATCTCTAAGATGATTCCCTTCGATACGACTAATCAAAGTTGGACAAACCTCAACCTTTGCCATAACTACATGCTTAAAACTGAGCGCCTCATCTATGACATTAGTTTTTCCGTTTGTATGTACAATATGTCTATATCTTAGGTTGTAAGAAAATCCAACCACCGTTGTTGTCTCATGTTTACATCCTTTTGCGTGCAAAGATGATACATCAAAGATTTATGGTCCATATACAACTCGAACCTCTTACCCAGCAAACGATGCCTCCACAACGTCAATACAAATACCACTGCTAACAACTCTAAGTCATGATTTACATACCTTACTTTATTTAGTTTGAGCTATCGACTAGAATAAGCGATAACCCTTTCGTACTGCATCAACACAGTACCTAAACCTATTCCACATGCATCAGTATAAACAGTCAACCCCTTACCTTCATTTGGCACATTAAGAACATGAGCACTAATTAATTTTTCCTTTAGCTCTATGAATGCTTGCTCGCATTTATCCATCCAAACAAATTTGACATCTTTCTTCATCAAATTCGTTAAGTGAGAGGCAATCTTCAAAAAATCTAGAATGAATCTTCCATAATAACCTAGCAGACCCAAAAACCTCTTAATCTTAGTTGCGCTTTCTGGCCTCTTCCAGTCCTGCATAGCCACAATGTTAGCTGGATCAACAGAAATACCTTTAATTGAGATGACATGACCTAAGAGTCTAACTTATGAACGCCAAAAGCAATACTTTGAGAAATTAGCCTTTAACATATGCTCTCTCTCGGTGTTTCTAATATAATCCTCAGATGGCGCATATGTTTTTCCTTAGTCTCAAAGTAGACTAGAATATCATCGATAAATACTAGAACAAACTTATTTATCACATCTCGGAACACTCGATTCATTATGTCCATAAAATATGCTAGAGCATACTTAGGCTGAACGACATAACTAACCACTTATAAAACCGATCGGTCCTAAAAGCTATCATGGGTACACTCTCCTACGCCACACTCAACTGATGGAACCTTATAGCAAGATCAAACTGAGAAAACACCTAATCTCTATAAATCCAATCAAACAAGTCGTCTATTCTTGGCAAAGGAGACTTCTTCCTAACAGTCTGCTTGTTTAGCTCGCGATAATCCACACATAGTCTTAAGGAACCGTCCGCATTCGTAGCAAAGATGATGAGCACTCCCTAATTCGAATGACTTGGTTAGATCAAGCCTTTATACAAAAAATCACTAACCTGATTAGATAGCTCCAACCTCTCCTTTAGTGTAATTCTACGAACAGGCAAACACAATAGGTTTTGAATCCTTTACCAAGTCAGTGCGAAAATCTATCTCACGGTAAGGTGGTAAACTTGATGCTTCTTCAAAGATATCATCAAACTCCTGAACAACCAAGATCTAATCTAAATCCTCTTCCACCACATCAAGAGAATAAAGAATAACTGAGCTAGGTCCCTCACAAGACACTATCAGAGCTACAAATTCTTTCTTCAACAAGATGGTTCGCTTATCACAATTTAAGACTACATGACATCACAACAACCAATCCAATCCAAGTAAAACATCAAAATCCATAAAACCTAGAACATACATATCACATGGGAAGAGTTGGCCAAAATAAGTAACCGCAACTCCTGAGCAAATCATACTAAGATTGGCCGAGCCCCCAACTAGGTTCGAAACATAAATAGAATTTAAAGCTATAACTGGCTCAAATTTCAGTATATAAACAAGAGTACGAGAAATGAAAATAAAAGAAGCACCAGTATCAAATAAAACATGAACATGGATGACATAAATAAATAGACTACCTTCCAGTACCCACTTTCCCTTTCTACTGAAGAAAGGTCCCGAAGTAAGTGCAAAAGCTCTAGATTGTTGTCCCTTCTAAAGCATCAGAAAGTTCCTAAAAATGACCTAGCTAATGTTGGTTGTAGCAATTTATGGTACAAATTGTGCCTTGGTTGTCTATGGCTCTAGCTTTGGTACCTTAGCAATCGATGCCTCCATTAATGATGCTTTAGCCACTTTTCCTCCTTTCCCCTACCTACACCTCCAAGCAAAGTGCCTCTATTGCCTACACTTATGACAAACTACACTAGAAATGTCTCTTGAAGGTTGAAACTTCCATTTGTTGTCCCCAGTTGGTGCAGAAATAGACGGCTTCGATGCTAAGCCCTCAAACCTCAAAGCTATGTTCATCAAACCCACAAAAGACCTATGATGTGATTGGTCATGTCCCTCTGAAACTCAGGACGCATACCCACAATGTATATCTTGTACTTCTTTAGCAATGTGTCAACTAATCCCACCCAAACCAAGATAATGCAGTGAACTGGCTCTCATAGTCTGCCACAGTCATGGCTCTCGCTCAAGAAGCTCTTAAATAACAAAGTCTTTTCGGCTTTAAAAACAATCATCTCAAATACCTCCTTAAATTCATCCAAGAGAAGTTATTCTTCTAAACATCAGTAGTGACCGAACCCCACCAACCCACTGCTGCATTTGTTAGATGTAACAATGCCAACTGATGCTTCATCGCATCATCCTGCTCCGTATCCTCGAAATTCCTATAAGATAATATAAGCCAAGACTGAACTTCTATGATAGTCTCTAAGCCACTTAACATCTTACCCCTCCATGATATTCACTCTCAGTTCCTCGATAGGAGCAACATTCATTAGTGCTCGAGTCCCACCATTCGTGACAGTACTACTCCACTACCTCGACCCCTACAACCTCTAGCATTGGAAGTTCCAATACTCATGGTTTATGCTACCTGAATATAGCATATATCTTTAGGATACCTAAGGATATATTTATTTCATAGAAAGAGTTTATTCTTAATGAAAAGCTGAAAAAAGCATATAGGTTCATTGAAAAATACAACTATGCTCTCGTATATAGAATACACTCAACTCATTCTAGAGTGTCACTTACCCAATCTCTAATTATTCATACCTAATCAAAGCTAAGGTGTCCACTCAACCCGAGCTCTGATACCAAATGTAACGAGTAGACTTTTTGACCCTTGAATGTTGACAAAAAATATATACACGGTATTCATGTGCGGAGCACCTAAGTGCCAGAAAGATAGATATTTAGGGTAAAATAAAAGAAATAATAAAACAAGAAAGGAAGAACACTACATCAGAATTTCACAATGGAATGATATATATATATATATATATATATATATATATATATATATATATATATAATACCAAAAGGATAATATATAATATCACGTGCCGTGAGGTGCTAAAAAGACAGACTGTTGAGGGAAAAAGAAAGGAAAGACAGAACAGAATCTCACATCGTGATAAGTAATATATAATATGCCATAGATCTTTACAAAAGAAAACTGTAATATACATACAACAAATCATAGTAAATAAATCTATCATTGACCTGGACAGTTATTACAACATGTCCTCACAAATGCTGATAAATATAACCAACAAATGCAATGAAAATAAAACATACATGAATACATCTTGGAGTCATTCAGCTTATCTCTTAAATTTCCAAAGCACCCAGAACAAAATATAGAAATATACTCAGTTTGACCAGAGCATTTTAAGAAAAAAACGCTCGAATCAGTCTAGTAAACCTGCGCGAGAAACACACATCAAATTAATTTTAATGTTATAAAACCTTTCAAAATAATAGTATCTGATAAGACCATTCCGCATATGAATAGGGAT
This sequence comes from Allium cepa, assembly GCA_030765085.1. NCBI lineage: Eukaryota > Viridiplantae > Streptophyta > Magnoliopsida > Asparagales > Amaryllidaceae > Allium > Allium cepa. The sequence continues at coordinate 441,776,760 of CM060943.1, forward strand.
AAGTTTTTACCTTACGATAACCAAAATATGTCATAGAAATCTTGTGGTATTATAATAATTATGGGTTTTAAAATAAAATATATAAAATAGCTAAAATGCTTGCATCTTACGTTCCAGCATAGTTGGACACAACTAAGTCTGTACGATGCTTATTAGAGAATGAATTCCATCAATACCAAATTTACTAGGGTACCACCTTCCATAGTACACCTCTAGATTAAATGTACCGAGGGCCTCGCATGGACCCTTTTCGAATCAGGATCAACCTACCTCTTACTGGATAGTACCGAATATGTCATCACCCAAGTTGCCGTCCAACAACCATCCTGAGTCATTAGCATACATATTCCATAAATAAATATCGATCTAGATCGGTAATGATTAATACCCTAATGGATGCAAACACGAAGCCTTGAAGTATATCCTCTATTTTAGTCATTCCCAGTTGATTAGGCTAGAGGCTACATTTAACCTTTTATATAGCGACCCCACTTGGAATGCTAACACTGCCCTCCATGCAATAATGCAATGCCAACATTCATCCATACAAGCTATTCAGGATATGAACAAACCGAAGGCACCATTTCTACTACATTCTTTTTGGAATCACCCTCGGGATTAGCAGCGAGTGGCCCTCGCATTTCAAAGAACTCCATCTTCAACCATCTTCAAACTGTCTCCAACTCAAACTTATGCTGGTTCGAGGTGATTTTTGGATAATTAACGTTTATCCAATCCAGGTCTCTCCGAAACCGACAATGATAATTTAAAAACTAGCTAACATTTGATAGTCCATTATTTAGCTATCTCAAAAACAAGCAATTCAACTAAAGAATTAATTCATAAGGAAAATAACACAGGTTAGTATACAAGCACCTACTAAGCCTCTTTAATTATTCCCCTCATTAATTAAAATCACTTTGTAAATATTGTATCAAAATACTTTTATAAAGATATATTCACAAACCCTTCTCTACTCTTTTCCATATTTGAAAAATATCGATATACTTGTCTCAACTATATAAGTATATTCCCAAACCTTTTCTCTTCTAATACTTAAAATACTTTTCCAACTACTTATATCAACAGTATAAGTATATTCCAACACGCTACATTTCCCACACTTAGAAAATGTATCCATATACGTATCTTAACTATATAAATATATTTACAAATCTTACGAAAGATTTCATTTCCAAAAGCACACGTAATTGGTTAAAATAAATGTCAATCAAAAAAATTGATCATAATGAATCCAAATCTCTTTCGGTGTTAGTGAACGAATTGTATGGAAACTAGACCAATATACTTAACACCACTTATCGATTTCAAACAATCCTTAACAATGAAATCAGACAAGTTAGAAAACGATCCTTGCCTCGATCCACATTCTTAAATTTCAACATAGAGATGAGTTGTCATACCTCAGAATTTAGTGTTAAGTATAGAAAGAACGTTTTCCATACCACCGTAATTTTAAATGATCACTTATGGAAATCGGATCTTAGTTGTTTTATAATCCCTTTTTGTAAAATGCCTTTATAAACTCCTTATATTAATGAAACTCCTTTTATAAAATATAATATATAAATTATAAACTCCTTCTATAAATGTCTAAACATAATTTTAAATCTTCTTTTGTAAATATCCAAATTTATTTAATAAACTTCTTTATAGACATCCTTTATACTATTTATAAAACTCTTTTATAAAACTTCTTTTATAAAACACCATTTATAAAATTCATCTTACTAATTCCCAAATTTCTTTGTAACTCATTTATAAAACACCAAATTCATTTATAAAACTCCTTTTATTAATTTCTAAATATAACTACAAAACTCCTTTATAAAACAGTACTCCAAACATAAAAAAACTCCAAATATAATTATAAGCTCACATATGTTCCATAGCATGATCATTCCATATATTACAATAAATTCCCAAAAGTTATTTACTACTTTAATTTATCAAAATGATAAATTTCCCTTTATAAAATACAATTGATAAACCTATTCTTTTATTTATAAATGCTGCTTATAAATCTCTCTTTAATTTATAAAATATCATTTACAAATTTGTTCTTTTATCACAACATTTTATATAAAAAGTTTGCTAAATATTTATTTTAAAATATTTCTATCTTCTTTTGAAAAAAATACTTAAAAATAAAAGCTAAACCCTTTTAATTTCCTTTAAAATAAATATTCATTTTTATAATAACATTTCAATAAAGATAAATACTTTCCAAAATAATTTTAAAACGTTTACATATATAAGAAAAGAACAACATAAGAAGTTGAAGTAAAATACAGAAGTACAAAAGCTATTTTAAATTAAAATATAACAGGAAATTCAAAAAGGTCGGATTAAAAATCATATTTCCAAATTGAAAAAATTTCGAAATCAAATCAACAATTAATTGTATTTTAAGTACTACGATGAGGCTAATAACTACCATATCACTTAACCAATGCTATTACTACGTTTTTCTAAATGGTTCAACTTTTAACATATGTTAGTGTCAGATCCAATATGGCCAAACCATCCAATTTTAGCTTCTAAAAATCTATATAACTGAAAATAATTCAACAAGTATATAACTGGAACGAAAAACCATAACGATGAGACATCCGGATTTCTCGACAAAATCCCTTATATTTCATTTTAAATGTCATTCTCTTTTCAAAAGTGGATATTCAACCAAACCAAATCAATAATCATTCAACATAAAAACAATATTCTATTTCTAATAAATATCATATCGATTATCCAAAAAAGTGAGTTTAATCCACCGAAATTCCAATTGACACCAAAGTATTATGGCTTTGAACTAAAATCGAATGACGTTAGATTTTAACCCAAAATTCTACTTGCTCCAAATTTAACGGAATAGGTCCATCGCGTATCTATCGCCATTACAAGCGCAACGAAAAAAAGTGTCTCGATTGGACCTCTTATCAGAGAGTTATTCATTGAATAAGTTTGAGATTAAATTAAATATAACTAAATCACTAATTACAATTTTAAACTTTAGTTACCGTATATAACCTCTCTTCCTAAAAAAATACTCCCACCGGATACAGATATGCATATCCCACACAGTACCTTTCTCTCTCCTCCAATCTCGATGATTCGCCGCGCCATTAGTTGCATCACCCTCCCATCGCAAAAGCTTCCTCCTTGACCCCTCCATTTTAAACTCAACCTCTCCCTACAAATTATGACATGATAGGTCAAATTTTACCCTAAATGTCGCCTTCCATCATTCAAGACACCACATCGTCAGACTATGAATGTCGATGCCCCTTCTCACCACAAACTCGACGCAATCGACCCCAAACTCCATCGTTGCCTAAATCCATCAAAAACTCAAAACCTTTTCAAGTTCTTACTCTCGACTTCAATGTTAATCAACCCCCGAGCCTCACCAAACACCTATAGAAATGTAGATCTATGATATACGGGTTCAAAGATCTTTTTTTTTACCAATTTTCATTGAGTATGTCTTCTGTTTGAATTTTTTGAATGAAGGTGGGTTGTTTTTCTTTCCTTAGAAATAATGAATAAATGAGAAAAGGGAAAGAGTAAAAGAAAAGTTAAAGCGTGTTGAAAAGAATGTGTGGTGTTTGATTTTTTTTAGATATTTCCGGCATCTCGCTAAACAGCATTTCGTTCACATGCAAACCACGAACGATAAATAAAATTACAATCGCGCATAAAAAAGCGATACAATCTCAAAACAATAATAATATATATGGGTTATCTTATTCTGCAAAAATTACAAAAATGCCATCGTTTGCTAAAAAATCATCAAAGGATGATTAGAATAATTTCCAAATTAAAAATTATGAAAAAATACTATAAATTAAATTAACATTACTACAACGAAAATCGAGTCGTTTTGTTAATTTTTTAGTTTTCCTGTTATTTATTAAATCGAATCAAGTTTGAGTATTTAAGTAAATTAAATATTCTTATTCGAAACATTAAAAATTTTCGGTTGTTACATTCTTTTCCTCTTAAAAGAATTTCATTCTCGAATTATCAAAGGAAGAAAAGTGCCTTTGAACCCTTAGCTTTTAAAAACTTGTCACTTTTGAACTTACGAAATCAATTAACACAAATGGATTACTTGAACTTATAAAATCCCTTAAGCTTTCAAAATCAATTACTTGAAATGTTATTTAATTTTTAAAGTTCCAAATGTTACGAAATTTTTTGACAGCACCTCCTTGTGCAGCTCGATCGTGAAAATGACAACTCGACACAACCGGCCTAAACCATCAAAAGAAAACAAAAGCCTAAAACTGTTCTCCTGTATTTGGGGCATTAAACCATAAAAAACCACATAAACACATACCAATTAGTCAAGCAACCAAACTCTACTCATGAAACTAAAAGCAGCAAGCTAGTCTTTGCTTCCTTGAACCCGTATCGCACTTGCAAATGCCATCAAACCACATATCTTGTATTTTCTATTTTCTAATGTCTAGAGTATGTAATTTATTAGAACCTGTATGATGTACATATGTCATCCATGCACAATATAAAATCCGATCACTTGCCTGATTATATAAATTTCACTTTTGAACTAGCATAACTCACTCGACATCCCTAATGCGGACTCCGATTAGTTTGCTTGACTAGAAACCTCCATTCTCCTTGCATAGCCATATTCTACGATAGAAAACTTCAGAATCAAATTAAAATCCGTATCAGGTGTTCGTCGTCAAGAATCGAGTGAAAAATCCTTGTTTGGGTGTAAATCACCTCGAAATCATGTACTCGAATCTGGATCAAGCAGCTATGCAAATAAAAAGACCTACGTGCAACTTACGTATTTGTTGCATCGGTTTACTTAACTATACCAATTAATTTTCAATTCACATCCATTTTTACTTATAATATGTTTCTTTTAATACTAATATCCATTTATGAAATATTTCATAAAGCTATTCTTAAGTTTATAAACACTTTATAAAACACAACTTATGTTTATCAACGCTTTAAAACTTAAGTTCATATTCATATATAATACTCTTGTACATCCTAAGAGTATATATACGAATTCGGTTTTGTTTTACTTAACCAGAATGTTCAAAAATTTGAAACTTATTTTAACTTACTACTATCGTCTCAAATTTATAAGTTACAAAAAGTTATTCTCTCCAAAACACTAAGCTTTATGTTCTCAGTTAACTTGGAAGTTTTTGACTTTCCAAAATCACTGAAATTTCCATTTAATTTCAGTAAATGAAAATTACCAAACAATTATGCGATTCACAAACTAAACTTTGGTAATGCATACGATACACGAGTCCATATAATAACTAAATTGAAGACTTCATAATTATACACCCAAGTTTTATTTCAAAACATTTTGAAATAATATATACTTATAACTTTAGTATATCCAGTCATAATTTCAAAATTTAAAACAAAAATTGTTTTATCAAAACATTTTCGAAGCAAAACTACTATCTCTGGATGATTGAGGAGAGGAAGTCTTAGAGGGGTTCCCGCAAGTCCCGAAAGCGCAAGACTAAGGGGGAGTCCTTCGAGGGGGTCGAATAACAAGAAGGAGATGTAGGAACGGAGGCGATAATTGATATTTAAGGTAGAGAAACAAACTCCCGGTGGGGATTTTGAGAAGAAGAAGAAACTTTCAACCAAAGGTGGGATGGGAAGTGGTGGACAGAAAAATTGATAGGCGCATGTAACTGTGAAGCCAAATACCGGGACATTCTAATTTGTTCGACATTTATTTTGTACAAGTGCAGAGTCTACACTGATTACTTTTGTTGTTGTAACATCTGTACCCTTCTTTTTGTTGGCCAATATTGTGTAGGTACGACCCCTACATTTTGGACTTTGTATACAAAATGTTATAAGGAATGAAAAGATTAATGTTTCAATTGTCACCTCTTATGCATTCTTCCTTATTTTCCATGTACTTAACTTGCTTTTACATACTTATGTTTGCATGTGGCACAATTGCTTATTCTGCAATTTCTATACTTCACTTGTCATTTCATGTTTTGCGGTATACGATGCCTTTATTTCTGTCATCTTTAAAATTCTTTGTTTGGAGAAACATGCTAGTAGTAGTTTTCCTTCCAACTAAATGTTGGTGTGTGTGTGCCCCTACACTATAGGATTATTTCTTCGAACACTTGATAAACGACTAGTTGATCCAAGCGATTTCTTGGATATCTATAACCGAATCTACCTTACGTTTTTTTATCTTCGGAAACTTGTGACCCAAGCGTCTCGACTCCAGGGATTTTGTTGGTCAACATCGAAATACTTTGTTGATTTCTAGTTGTGCGATATTGGTGGACTCACGTTAATTACTTTTGATAGAGGGAGTGGTTTTTTGTTTGTCCTACAATCGACGAGTTTCTCAGAGTTCCCAGAACAATATCAATACTTATAAGATCTTAATAGTTTGCTGATGGTGCCTGAGCAACATAGAGTAGTGCTTGCGTGGAGTGCATGGCTTTTAGGAGTGCCCGGTGTTTGCGTCAAAATTGGTCACAAACCCTCGAGATAGTGAAAGCACCATTGCATTAACACTGATCCTCAATATCCAGACACGGATATCAGATCCACATTAAGTAGAGAACAAAAATGAAGAAATAGAAAATTAAAATGAAAGAAAACAAGAAAGAACACATGGTTTATAGTGGTTCGGCAACCTCCGACCTACATCCACTTAGAATCAACCATTTTATTCCTTTTATAATGTAATTACAATCACAAGCCTTTGGAATCGGTAAACAAAATGGCATTGTTTAGCCTAGGAAAGAAGAAGAAGCTCCCTCATTTAGTTGCCATGGGACTGCTATTTATAGGTGTAGATCCAAAAATATCCTCCCCAAAACCTGGAATACCTCTTCTCGTGTGTAGATGGACCCACATGATCGATCCGGTGTGTTTTGGTATCGATCCAAGTGTAATTCATATCGATCCAAAAATGGTCCAATCAAATCGATGTACACTACATCTATACGAATGCCGTCGAATCGAATTGAACTACTGCGTCCATCCCTGATCGATACGAACTATTATCGATCCAAATCCATGTGTGTCATCCATATTCGCATCCATCTAGCTGCTTCATTCTTCGTATCGATACAAACCATATCAATAGGAGCTACAACTATCGATCCGAAACAAAGCACCCTTCCCGTATCTGTACTGTCATATGATCGATACGAACCATATCGATACGAACCAGTTTCCATAAATCGTGATCCATCCATAACTCGAGTGTATGAACTCCACTTAACCAAAAATTTGAAATATAGCCTGCCCTATCCTTCTTCATCATTCGCAATTGATCCCAGCTTGATTGGAGCTCTGTCAAATTTTGACGGTATCGATCATAGCCTTGTTTCCAATCGATCTCTAATCCTGATATCCATCCTTTCCATCCAATTTATTGATATTCCAGCCTTGACCAGAAGGCAGGGTAACATTTGCCCCTTAAAACATGCCTTGTGGTAAGTAGGTGTGTTTTGAATAGCTCCGAATCCGATACCTGTAGTCCATATTCTATCCATAGCCATACCATCTGATCCATAATCCAATCCAGTACCAATCCATCCTATCCAAGTGCCATAACCGTATCCTTATCCTAATCTGCGACTATTCCGAGCCGATATCCGATTTTGAATCTAGTAACCAAATCCTTAGCCAATTTCATATTCACCCGAACCCGACAACCGAGTCTGATCCATCCATATCCAATAACCAAATCCATGATCCCTCCGGGTCGATATCCAAATCCTTAGATGTTCATAGCCAAAGTCCGAATCCATAACCTCTTTGGGTTCTTGTCAAGTGCAATTTACACTCGACAACCTATGTCAAGCAATGCCTTGCTCAACGATGATCCTGGTTCAGTGCCCCTGAATGTTAAGTAATGTTGTGGCTTAATTCCTAAGCCGAATCCTGGTCGCTGCAGACCCTCGTCGAGCATAGTCCATAGTCGATGACCTAAAATAGAACCGATAGATAATATGAGGCCTAAATCCTGGGCCGAATCCTTGTCTCTCCGGACCCTTGCCGAGAATAGTCCATATTCGACCACTTGAATAAGCCGATTCGCCACGTTCGGACAAAGCGACTTACCCCTTGCCAGGCATAACCATACTCGGCGACCATTTATCAAAATCCAGATAAAAAATCCAATCAAAATCCAATCTGAAATCTAGATTAAATCAGAAAACCAAAATCCATACTAGAAATCCAAACCAATATCCAAACCAGAAAACAGACAAAACCAAGAATTCAAACCAAACCCCGAAACCAAACCCAAAAAAAGCAAATGTCCAAACCAAAAAAGAAAAAGCAAATTTCACAAACTAGAGCATTGCGGTTTATCATCATCTCAGAGCATGCCTAGGGGCTATCTCCTTCCCCACACATGAGTAAGTGACTTGGCCGCTTGCCTAGAGTTTGCTACTTATTCCATTTCATCGCTGTTAGTCGATAACCTATCGACCATCATTCCTAGGCCTCGTGCCATCGTCGTTTAGGTAGACGGTGGCTGCTCCTATTCCACTGCCGCATTCCGAGTTCCAATATATTGCCACAACTGACCACTCCTTACATGCTCCTTGACTATATCCTTTAATTGCTTGCAGCTATTGGTATCATCCCCGTTTAGATCATGAAAGAGATGGTGCCTTTCGGATGCCCTCTCGCATTCCAAGGGTTCCCTCCTTGCCGGCCTTCGGTAAGGAAGGCGATCCCAAGTATCTATGAATATTTGCTCCAATTTTTCATTCAATCCTGTGTAAATGGAGAATTTTGGCTCTCCCCAACGTTTCCTTGCCCTGCCAAAGTTGTCATCCGACTTCTTCTTTCCTTTATCTTTATCCTTAACCAAGCTTTCACTGGATGGTTCTCCATCCTTGACCACATTTACTTCCTTTAGTTTCGAATCCAGACTCGCTTCCTCCTGTCAAAGAAATCTTTCAGCCTCATGAAAGAATTCCTCGAGATCCATTGGTGGATCCCGTATCATTGATACTTTAAAATATGAGTTATCCCTGACTCCTGACACTGTCGCCATTAAAACCATCGATGGATCCGACCGATCAACCGAAGAAACTTGATGTGCATATAAATATGCATATTTTTACCACCATATTTAATCTATTTAAATTGAATAAATGATCATATGGGGTATTTTAACTTGTTTTAACCAAAATTCAAATTATTTGAAATTGTCACATTTTCATCGTCATCCAAGGGCAAAATGGTCATTTTTGTGCAGATATCAAATTGAGAAAATTTAATGGGAAATTTCTATATTATTTTGTAGGAATTTAAACTCAATTACAAGTGGTTTCATGAAGGAATATGCATGTACAAAGAAGGTACAAAAGAATGAAGATGGAAATAATTCAAAGTGAAGAACATGGAGGACCCCACCTACCCACTACCTTAATGTAAAAATTAAAGGCTAATGCACATGCTAAAAGACATTTAAAGCTTCATGTACATTTAAGTGGGGGGTTATTGAAGCTAATGATAACTTGGCCACCACACTTCCTCCAAGGGCATTTTGGGTACTCCCCAAAAATAAGCATTAGGGTTTCTAACTTGTATAAATACCCTTTATGTTTCATGTAGCCCTCTTCCTCTTAGTTAGTTAGTTTTAGTTTAGAAAATAAATCAAATCTCTCTTTCTTTCCATGACTACTTAGCCATTTCTTCTCTTATGTAATTCTTTTCTTTTATGCAATGTTAATTATTGTTTCTTTTTAATTACATGTTCATTTCCTTTTATGCAAGTAGTGTAGTTTTTCCTTTATGCAATTAGAATAGTTTCCATTTCACTTTGCTCTCTTTTCCTTTTCTCTCATGTTGCAAGCTACATTTGTTCATATGATAACAAATATGAGAGGCTAAACCCTTTCAATTTAAGGGTAATGAAGCTCTCTAATCATGTAGCTTCAACTTAATTTGATGTTTATGCTCTCTTTTTGTGCTTAATGAGAATGATTGAAGTGGTCTAATGATGTTGTTTAGCTTTGAATTTGATAGTCTATGTTGTTTATAACAAATAGGCTATGCTTAAACAAACAAAACACAAATTGCCTCTTCATCTACATATGATTATGGCAAAGAAGTGATTGTTGAAATTAAAATTTGATGGCTTAAATTTTTAATTAATAGTTAATAGGCCATGCTTAAAATAGATTTTGCTTTCAACTTTGTTGTCATATTTTATGAGATTTAAAAGTGTATTAGTGGTTGTGTTATAGTTTGATGGTTTATATTGAGCTAATTAATAGCACAAATATACCATACTTATGATAAGCACATCAACTAATTCACTAATGACAAGAAAAGAGAGATCATAACTTTATTTTGTTGATTTATATGATCTAGAGAGTGGATTTATTCTCTAAATTGTCATTTAACTCTCATATTTGCATTTCTTTTCTTTTTGTTAGTTAGTTCATTTTCTCATTTTCTAGCTTAAATACACTCTCGACTTTGGTATAATTTGATTGAGTAGGAAATTTAAATCATCAATTCCCTGCGGATCGACCCGTATTCGCCACGTGCTACATTCGTACACTGTGCGCTTGCGGTTATTTTTATTTCTAAATTCGTTCGGCTATTTTCTAGTTTATAGAACTTTAGCCGACGCGAACAAGTTTTTTGCACCGTTGCTGGGGAATTGTTTTGATTTTAATTTTCTATTCTTCGAATTATTTTTGCTTGATTTTGTTGCGTGTTTGTTTTGTGTGTTGAGTGCATTATAAAAGAAAAAAATTGTGTGATTGTTTGTTGTGTGTTTTTGTGCAATTTTTAAATTAGCATTTGCATTTATAGTTTCTAAAAAAAATACACAATCTCAAAAACAGTACAAAAATATATTCATTTAGTTTACATTTCAATTTACATTGAGTTACATTTCTTTTTTTTACATTGTTTTCCGGTGCTTCTGTTTATTTTGCTTCTGTTCTGTGCACTACTTACATTCTGTTCTGTGCACTGCTTACATTCTGTTCTGTTTACACTATTTTCCAGTTACTTTCAGTGTGAAAAAAACTCTATAGCTCCATACTTCTGTTTCTTTCAGTGTGAACGCTACATCCCACGGCAGCAATATAACACTTCACTTCATTTCTGATCAACCAGTTCTACCATCAACCACAAAACAACTAACCATCACTTCATTTCCAACCACCCCATCACACTGTTCTGTCCACAGCCCAATTGTGCACAAAAGACCATCAAACAACCCACCAGACCATTCCCTTCCCTCTACATCTACATTACATCAAAACTGTACCTGAACATCTCTTGCAAACTTATTGTGCAACTTAAACTTTGCCTGGCCACCTCTGCATAACTTCCAAACCTGTCTGTCATCGCCAGCTTGCACACCTCCTTTCTTCATCTCTTCTAACCACTTGCCAATACGAGCTTCTCTTCACTGACCATCACAGTCCTACATCAAAGCACAACTGCTCAACAAATGTCCTACCGCCACTAAATTTCAAACTGCAGTTCCATCAAACTGCCTAAACCACCAATTCAAACACCACTACCCTCTCTCCTACTACACCTCAACCTGAACCACAAACCCCATATCCAGCAGCAATCACCACCTGACAGTGCTACTCGATCACATATCCATTGGTCAACTCTTCCATTTCACACAACCTTCTCTGCCAAACAAACTTCATCATTCCAGTGCATAGTGCATACAATTCCACCATATCCCCTTCAAGCTTGCCTCTGCATCACCATCTAACTTCAGATCACCGCATCACAACCTCTGGCAACTACCTCCATCTTTCACTCTGTCAAGCAACTGAAAGGACAACATCTCCTTCAATAACTCTATCACTCCATTATCACAAAAATCGACCATCAACATCTCCTTGCATCTTCTTTCACAGTCCCAGCCTCAATGTTCCAAACAACCGAAAAATAAAAAAAGAAACCAAAAAAAAAACTTTACTGCTTTTAACCACATACACGCACTTCAGCAGTCAAACCCATACCATCGAGCTTCTCCATATCCACAAACCACACCCAAAAACCACAATTCGACAGTCCACCACTGCGACACTCGAAGCATTTGAAGCCCACCAAAATAGTGAAGTCCTCCAACCCAATTCTCAATCGCCTTTCACAAGCAACTCGCGCGCCACCTCCAACAACTCATCAATCGAACGACCAAAACCATCACCTGACACTGCCTCCTCACCTCAAACTCATGAACCACTGCAAAGCCTCCTTGAAATGCAGCGGCCTTCGACGCTTGCCATCACCGCGACCACACTACCCTAGAACGAAACCAAAATAAATTTAAGGGACGTGGAAAGTTTAATTTCAAAGTGAAAATTTGTGAACTGAGAAGGAAAATTTTGATTTTGCTACTTAATTTACTCAATTACGTTTGTTTGTTGATAAGGATATTTTGAGTTTGTACTAGTTTTCAATAGTGGGCCGGGTTTGGTTTTAGGCCGAATCCATTTTTTATTTGTGCTATCTTGTTTTGTTTTAATTTTTTACCTCTCCTTTACCATCTTTTAAAAAATAAAGTGTTTGCCTACTCTGTTTTTAGTTTTGTTTAATTTGTTTTTAGTTTCTAAAATTGTTTTGTTTGGTTTGGTTTTCAATAGTTTGAAGTTCCATTCTAACCTTTAGGGAAAAAAAGGGTATATATATCTTGTTTTATTTTCAGGTTGCAGAAGCAGAAAAGGAAGAATCATTCACGTGCTTCACTCTGCTGCCAAACCAATTCGCCTTACTTGCCAAAAAAAAAACTGCTTGCTTGCTATATCTGTTGTTTTTATTTGCCTTGCATTGTTGTTTGTTTGCACATATTTTTAAATAAAAATAAAAATTGAAAAACAAAAGAAAAATCCCTTCGTAGTTGCATTGTTAGTACACGTTTAATTTCTGCTTTGCATTTCATCCTAGAATTTTTTTATATAACGGTTAGATAACACTTAATTGTATATTAACAATTTGTCTTCTTTAAACAATTTAAGTTCTTGGTGTCTAGGCTACGACAGAGCAATAATCAGTGATAAATATTACGGTGATTCGTAAATATTATACTGAATTGTTTCTCTGAAGGTACTTAAACTTTCGGCTGCATTGCTACGGTGATTCGTGGTGCACCGATAAATCCTGTCTGTTACCTGGCTGAGAAATATCTTGTTGATTTAAGACAATTTGTGAATATACAATTTTGGATTGACTTCGGATACATCATTTGTAATTAACGCTTGCATTCATTTAGTCGCATTAGTTCATGCATATTTTAAAGAAAACTAAAACAGTTTCAAAAATCTAAAACTAAAAAAAACTGTAAATATTCCTTTTACTTTTTCTTTGAAATTTTTAAATCCTTTTCCCTTGTAATTCCAAAAATCCAAAAAAAAATTTAGAAAAACAAAAATCCAAAAAACAAATAAAAAACCTTTCTAAAAAAGCCAAAAAAATTTGAAAATCTAAATACAAAGCAAAAATCAATTTTCCTTTTGAAAAATAAATTCTATTTGTAAATATTTTTCTTTAAAAAAAAACATTCTTGAAAATGTCCGAGTTTCCCCACTTACGTGAATTTTACAATAGTTGTGAAAATCAATATAATCCATATAATTTCACTCCAAATTCATATGGATATTTTAGCGATAACTATTGTTTAAACGATTTGAGTTTTGAACCACAAAATTTTCAAAACGATGACCAACCTTCGACTCTTGAAAATAGCATTGAAATGATTTCGTCTTTACTCAAACTTTCTACACGACAAAATCAAGAGATAAATGATTTATGTAATTCTTATTTGTGTAATAACTCGAGTCAAGGATTTCAAAATTTGAATTCAATTCAAAATTCAAACGATTACGATTATAACCCATGCCAATTTAATTTCGAACTCCAAAATGAATTTCAAACTCAACATGAAAATAGGAACAACTTTTCAAACGAATTTGGCAATGGGACTAATCTTAACCATGTTACGAGTGAAATTTTTTGTTCTCAACAAATCCCAATCGAAAATTCTCAATTTAATAACTATAAATTGGATTTTGTTGAACAAATGAATGAAATTTACGATGATCACACGGATTTGTTGTTTGAAACTTATATGAAACAAGTGAACAACAAAATCAAATCTCAACGTGTGATGAGTCAAGTGATAATCCACCTTTTACCCAAATCGACGATTTTCAAATAAAAACTTTTGAATTTGATAATGATGATCTTAATCAAGTTGTTTAAAATACGGTAATTAAGTTGGATTTCAATTCTTTTGAGGGTGCGAAACTCGATTTAAACTTCGATCTTCCTTTTTCTGAAAATTTGAATACGACAACTTTGAATTTAAACTCGATTTGCATGATGAAGTTGTTGATAATCCAACAAAGGAAGTCGAATTTAACGAACATGAGTTTTATGGACTTTTTGAAAACGAGTTGTTGAATTCTAAAGGGGAAAATTTCGATCACCATTTTGATTTTGAAATCGATACTTTGGAAGAAATTGAATATCAACCAATTTTTCTATCTACCCTAAAAATCATCGAAAATAAAACAACTCGTATGATTTTCAATAAAACGATTTTCTTTTTATCAAATCCACAATCAACTTCGGAATCTTTTACGAATTGGTTTTTTGAGCTTAAGCCGTGTCTCGCATACTTGACGAGACAAATGAATTGGTCTTTGGAAGACCTTTTCATTTATTTTTTAATGATATACTTTCTTATCTCGTGTAAATACATTTCATTTTCATGTAAATAATAATAAACGTTCCTATCACTTGGGTTGACTGTGGGGACACAGTCAAAATCAAGTGTAGGGGGAGACTCATCTTCAATTTTTTTTATTTTTCATGGTTTATTTTTGCTTTAAAATTTCAAAAAAAAATCACAAAAACAATTTTTCTTTTGATTTATTTTTTAAAGAAACACTAAGATAAATATATGGTTTTCGTTTATTAAATTGAAATTTTTGAAAATTTATTTGTCTTAACAATAATAAAAATGATGTTTGATTATAAATAATAATGGTTTAACTAGTATATAGGAAGATTCATACGTGTTAATTATGAAGTACATCCTAATTGAAAATCTTTGTTTTAAAAAGTGGTTGATTTAAAGTAAAGGATATAACATTTTTTTTGCCTTCTAAGTTAAATGGTGCTAAGATGATTTTGCAAAACTCTCCCTCTCTTTTAAAAAAAATAAAAATATAAAAAAAATAATAACATCCAAAGTATTCACTCTCATTTAAAAGTCCTCACGGTTATGCATGGGTGAATTACTTGGAATATTTGATTATGTGCTTTCATACTCATTTAAAAGTCCTCACGGTTATGCATGTATGGAACACATATAAAAAGAAGAAAAAAAAAGAATAGACTTAATAAAAACCACCTACGGTCGATAGGTGTGTACATGAAAGTGTGTGCAGTCGCCATGCTCTGTACTCCCCTCACATAAGCCCGAAAGGCAGTGCATGGGTGGTATATCTGGCCTCGGTTTACCTGAGCTAGGTGTGTAATTTTTCTTGCAAATAATGAGAGAGCAAGCAATTGAAATCCAAGCACTATTTTTACTTATATGATTTGATTTGTTATTGAAAAGAAATGAAAATACCACTTTGATAAACTTTGATAATCAAACTAAGGATCCATTTCATAGTTACACTTTGTTATCAACCAAAACAACGAGTTAAACTATAGTCTATTTGTTATGATAACTTGATTTTTATTGGAAATTTTGACGAGTAAATGACATAAATTTTCAAGATAATAACCAAAACCTATATTTGACTTATTCATGTCAATTTAAAAATATATCCTTCATTTGTAAATATTTTCAAAAACTTGCATTCATCTCTTTGTAAATAAATCTTGCATTTTGTAAATATTTTCATCACGCATTTGGATTTTGTGGGTAGTATCCGCTGAAAACACTCACGAGACAACACTCGTCCTACTGGGGACACCCAGAGGTTTAACTGCTTGTTGCATAAGCTCAATGCAATCGTGCTTCCTACGAAAACAGATTTATCTTAGTTTTTCTTTATTCGAGGACGAATAAAAAGATAAGTGTGGGGTTATTTGATGTGCATATAAATATGCATATTTTTACCACCATATTTAATCTATTTAAATTGAATAAATGATCATATGGGTATTTTAACTTGTTTTAATCAAAATTCAAATTATTTGAAATTGTCACATTTTCATCGTTATCCAAGGGCAAAATGGTCATTTTTGTGCATATATCAAATTGAGAAAATTTAATGGGAAATTTCTATATTATTTTGTAGAAACTTAAACTCAATTACAAGTGGTTTCATGAAGGAATATGCATGTACAAAGAAAATACAAAAGAATGAAGATGGAAATAATTCAAAGTGAAGAACATGTAGGACCCTACCCACCCACACCTTAATGTACAAATTAAAGGCTAATGCACATGCTAAAAGACATTTAAAGCTTCATGTACCTTTAAGTGGGGGGTTATTGAAGCTAATGATAACTTGGCCACCACACTTCCTCCAAGGGCATTTTGGGTACCCCAAAAATATGCATTAGGGTTTCTAACTTGTATAAATATCCTTTATGTTTTATGTAGCCCTCTTCCTCTTAGTTAGTTAGTTTTAGTTTATAAAATAAATCAAATCACTCTTTCTTTCCATAGCTACTTAGCCATTTCTTCTCTTATGTAATTCTTTTCTTTTATACAATGTTAATTATTGTTTCTTTTTAATTACATGTTCATTTCCTTTTATGCAAGTAGTGTGGATTTTCCTTTATGCAATTAGAATAGTTTTCCATTTCACTTTGCTCTCTTTTCCTTTTCTCTCATGATGCAAGCTACATTTGTTCATATGATAACAAATATGAGAGGCTAAACTCCTTCAATTTAGGGGTAATGAAGCTCTCTAATCATGTAGCTTCAACTTAATTTGATGTTTATGCTCTCTTTTTGTGCTTAATGAGAATGGTTCAAGTGGTTAATGATGTTGTTTAGATTTGAACTTGATAGTCTATGTTGTTTATAACAAATAGGCTATGCTTAAACAAACAAAACACAAATTGCCTCTTCATCTACATATGATTATGGCAAAGAAGTGATTGTTGAAATTAAAATTTGATGGCTTATATTTCTAATTAATAGTTAATAGGCCATGCTTAAAATAGATTTTGCTTTCATCTTTGTTGTCATATTTTATGAGATTTAAAAGTGTATTAGTGGTTGTGTTATAGTTTGATGGTTTATATTGAGCTAATCAATAGCACAAATATACCATACTTATGATAAGCACATCAACTAATTCACTAATGACAAGAAAAGAGAGATCATAACTTTATTTTGTTGATTTATATGATCTAGAGAGTGGATTTATTCTCTAAATTGTCATTTTACTCTCATATTTGCATATATTTTCTTTTTGTTAGTTAGTTCATTTTCTCATTTTCTAGCTTAAATACACTCTCGACTTTGGTATAATTTGATTGAGTACAAAATTTAAATCATCAATTCCCTGCGGATCGACCCGTATTCGCCACGTGCTACATTCGTACACCGTGCGCTTGCAGTTATTTTTATTTCTAAATTCGTTCGGCTATTTTCTAGTTTATAGAACTTTAGCGACGCGAACAAAACTACTGCATTGAACAAACTTAAGCAAGCCCTGAGTGATTCCCCTATTCTTTGCTTTACTAATGTTTGTGTCATCGCATTCTTCTACCTTTTGACATGAACCCGAAACTGCTTCAAAAACCTATCCACCAATTCTGTCCATGTCCTAATTGATCCATCTTCCAATTGCCTGAACCACATAGCAGCTATATCCGTCAAGTACAGATCGAAACACCAGACCATAACTTCCTATGATGCCCCCAGCACTTCCATGTGTCTCATGTACCTCACCAAATGATCGGTAGGATCAGCCTTGCTGTTGTATACCTCCAGAGTAGGTAGCTTGTACTCTGGTGGATTCCAAGCCATTCTGATGGAAGGGACGCTTATTTACTCCTTCCAGATCTCTATTTGCCAAACCTCTGTGCATAGTTCGGCTGATAATCTTAGCTAATCCAGTGTTTTCCACCAAGGGTTGCCCTTGAGTCCCCGAGGTAATTTTAGTACATATTCTTCATCACGTACTCTTGTGCTCCTACCGGCATCCTGTTGTGTGGTGTCACCTGGATTCCTCCATGAATTGGTCTATCATTGCATGGTGGTGTGGCCTCGAGTCTGGTTTCATCCAAATTTGTAACCGTGTGCTGATTAGAGGTTGTTCCCTATTGAGCTGCTCCATCCGATTGCCTACTGAGTCCTTCTGTTCTAGCTCCATGGATTTGAACTCCTAAAGCTCTAGCTGTTTCTGCCTGTCCAAACTATCTGAGAAAGTTTTGTATCATGTCCTCCTGCATTTTTCAATAATTCCTCCTGCATACCTCCTATCATCATCTCCATCTCATCTTTGGTGATGAAAACTGAGGCCTGGTTTGCTCCTTAGGAAGCTTCCTAACTCCCTTCGTGCTGACTCCTTTCCGTTCTTTGTCTCCTTATTGACTGCTTTGTTATGGTTCTTTTTAGATCTTATCCTTTAGCCTTCCAATTCTGAACTTCGAGTCTGATGTAGTGGTTTCCAGTTCTTCTCAGTGAAAGCACTAAAGTGTTTGCATCAAATTTGGTCACAAACCATAGAGATAGTTAAAGCACTAGTGTATAAACACAGATCCTCAATATCCAGACATAGCAGATCCAGATAGGGAACAAAAATGAAGAAGTAGCAAAATTAAAATGAAAAAAGCAAGAAAGAACACAAGGTCTATTGTGGTTCGGCTATCTCCGGCCTACATCCACTTAGAATCAATCCTTTTATTCCTTTTATACTGTAATTATTGTTACAAGCCTTTGTAATTAGTATACAAAATGGCAGAGTTTAGCCTAGGAAAGAAGAAGAAGCTTTCTCCTTTAGTTGCCATAGCACTTCTATTTATAAGTGTATATCCAAAAATATCCTCCCAAACCTGAAATACCTCTTCTCGTGTGCAGGTGGGCCCACATGATCGATCCAATGTGATTTGGGATCGATCCAAGTGTAATTCCTATCGATCCCAAAAATGCTCCAATCAAGCTGGGATCAATCACGAACACTCTTTAGTGCATCAGAAAGCTCCTAGGAAAATTTCATAGCATTTGGACTTGTAGATGTTGAGTTATGATCGATGCAAGTATTTTTTTGATATGCTGCTGAGCTCGTATCGATACTAGTTCAGTATTGATACCTCTTCGCATCGATCGATTAGCATCGATTGCCTTCATATCCATTATAATTCACATCCATCATCCACGTATCCATTAGTCCCCATATCCATAGCCGTAGCCTGCATCGATTCGGGTTCAATGCCTAAACCCATGTTGAATGCTTCATCATTTGACCAGCTCCACTGTTTCGTACCCATGCTGTTCATAACGATCCAAGTTTCGTTATGGATATATGCAGATAAGATCGACACGAAGTGTATCTTCGTATCCATCCAACGCTGCTGTTTTTGGTGTGTCTTTCATACCAATCTAATACCTAATCGATACGAAGTGTTCTTCCAAACTCCTGTGATTGTTGTTTCCTTCTTCGATCAATCTCAGCCTTGTTTGATACAAAGTATGCTGCCATACCGATGCCGTGTCCAACCAAATCGATGCACATTGCATCTATACGAAAGCTGTCGAATCAAATTGAACTGCCGAGTCCATCCCTGATCGATACAAGCTATTATCGATCCAAATCCATGTGTGTTATTCATATTTAAATCCATCCAACTGCTTCATTCTTTATATCGATACAAACCATATCGATACGAGCTATAACCATCGATCTAAAACAAGCACCCTTCACATATCCATACTGTCACGTGATCGATACGAACCATATCGATACGAACCGGTTTCCATGAATCTTGATCCATCTATAACTCAAGTATATGAACTACGCTTGACCTAAAATTTGAAATGTAGCCTGCCCTATCCTTGTTCATTATTCCTAATCGATCCCACCTTGATTGGATTCTTTTCCAATTTTGACGGTATCGATTATAGTCTTGTTTTCCATCGATCTCCAATCTTTATATCCATCCCTTCCATCTAATTTGCTGACATCCCAGCCTTGACCACTAGGCGGGGTAACACCTGGCTTATGAAATGTGGGGCTTATGATATCGATATGACCCGTCGATCCATAACAGTTTGGAATTTCTCAACGTTACAAATAGTCAAGTAATCGTGAGGAGTTCGTGCTTTGAGAGCATTGTTCCATGGCTCAAGAAGTGATGCACGGCTTAAGTAGTTATATTTGCTTGGGCATGATTCCACAACCCAAGAAGCGGCGCACAGCTTTTGGAATGTGCAGCTTTGATTTGGGCCTTTCCGATGTTGCTAGAGCAACACCAATTCTTAGAAGGCAGGGATCGAGTTCCATCGATCCAAAGGTTACATTACTTTTATGGATACGGTTTTATTGGTTTTGAAAGCAATGCAATTTTATTAATAAAAGTTGTGCAAGTTCTGCTTATTTGCAATGCCTCCGGTATTCCATAATGGCTTATTTGCGGGAAATAGGAAATACATAAGATAGTCTTAAATAAAGTTGTAACGCAACGATTTGCTGTTCCAAGCTTTGGGAATTTGGTTTCAATCTATAGTTGTTGGCCTGAATGTGCCATCCCCTAGCTTCTGGCCAATCGCATAGGCCCTTCCCAATTTTCTCTAAATGTTCCTGGTACAAGGTAGACCTGTTTGAGGGTAAGGTCTTCCATTTCGAAAGTGCGTTTACAGATTTTGGAATTAAACTATCATGCAACCCTTTTCTGGTGAGCAGCAATTCTTCACTCGGCTTCTTCCCTCTTCTCATTGATCATATCAAGCGGGAGCTACTCTTTTTGCCTCTGATTAAAGTTTTGTCTTCATTAAGAGGATACTTCAAGCGTGACTGGGATTATTGCTTATGAACTATATGCCAGGGAAAATAGGGAGTGCCCAGTCATAGATTTATGCGTTGTATCGTAAGCCCACGGTATGGGTAGAAGTTCAATCGCCTAATTTCCTTTAGCTTTAGTTAGCCGCTTTTTGATGGTGGACTTAGTGATCTTGTTCGCTGCTTCCACTTGCCCATCTACCTATAGATGCGCAACAGTGGAAAAGATTTTCTCAGTTCGAAAGCATTTGCAAAAGTCATTGAATTCAGCACTTTCGAATTGAATCCCATTGTCCATGATAATCTTTTATTGCACTCCAAACCTGCAAATAACGTTTTTGGTGAAAAAATTAATAACTTTCTTTGTGGCACAAGTGATCAGCGGTTCTACTTTGGTCTATTTGGTGAAATAATCAATAGCAACTATAGCATATTTGACTCCTCCTTTGACCATTGGTAATACACCAATCAAATCAATTCCCCAGATAGCAAATGGTCGTAGGCTGACCGTCTATGTCAGCTCTATTAAATTAATTCTTTTGATATTGCTAAATCTTTGGTATTGGTCGCACCCTCTGGCATAATCTACCGCGTCGCGATTTATTGTTTGCCAAAAGTACCCATATCAGAAAATTTTCTTTGCGAGGGACTGCCCTCTAATGTGATCTCCACAGTCGCCTTTATGAACTTCCGTGAGGATTCTTTGGGCTTCATTGTTAGCCATACATCTGAGCAAGGGGGTAAAGAATCCCTTTCGGTATAGCATCCCATTTTGTACTACAAACCATAGCGCCTTTCGAAGGAGCTTTTTTCGTTGAATCTTATCTACAAGGAGTGTTCCTTTGAGTAGGTAGTCCTTTATTGGTATCATCTACGTTTTCGGTTTTTTGGTTGTTTCAAAACTATATCCATCTTGCTTATGCTTGGAGCGGTTAGAGTTTCGACATGGACAAGCCCCAAGGATCGAGCTTCTCTAAAATTGGCCAGTTTGGCTAGATAGTCCGCCTTTATATTTTGTTTCCTCGGGATATGAGTTATGCTGTAATGTTTGATGTCATTTAGCAATTTTGCACCTTAGATAAGTACAGGGGGAGCTTCTCTCCCCGAGTTTGGTATTCGTCTTTCACCTAGAAAACGACTAGCTGAGAGTTACTATAGATGTGTGCGGACTTTATATTGAGTTCCTTCACAGCTGTCAGTTCGGCTATCAATGCTTCATATTTTGCATTATTATTTATTCTAGGAAATGTGAAGCATAAGGTATAGCTAATGGATCGGCCTTCGAGAGTCTCCAGAACTACTCCTGCTCATGACCATGAGTTGCTAGATGTACCATCGATGAACAACTTCCAACCTATTTCCACTTTCGGATCTATTTCTTCTTCATTATCTTATATCGTAAACTCGTCAACGAAGGCCACTAGCGCCTTCCCGTTGATTGTGCTTCAAGGATGGTAAGTAAATTTATATTGACTCAATTCGATTTTCATTTTGATAAGCTGTCCAGAGGTCTTGAGATGGTACAAAACTTGCTTCAAGGGTTAATCTGTTAGTACTTTGATCGAGTGTGCTTGGAAGTATAGTTGTAACTTTCTAGATGCAATCAAGATGAAATATGCTATTTTTTCCAATTTCTGATAGTTCTTCTCAGCTCCAGCAAATAGTTTACTGATGTAATATACGGGTCGCTGGATCTTATCATATGAGCACGACACTTAATGCATGGGACAAGACTACTAAGTAGATAAACAAGTCTTTCCGTCTACCTGCTTGGATAGAATTGGCATGGCGGGGTTTCCATATCTCGCAACAGCTCTTCGAACTTAGTTTGACAAGCTTGATTCCATTCGAAGTTCTTCTTTCCCTTCTTTAGCACGTCAAAGAATGGTATACATTTATCTGTTGCTTTTGAAATGAACCGGCTTTGTGCTGCAACTTTTCCATTCAAGCATTGTAACTCCTTCTTGTTCCCTAGAGCCTTGATTTCCCATAAACTGGTAATTTATTTGGGATTTGCTTCAATGCCCCTGATGCTTACAATGAATCCTAAGAACTTTCCAAAAGCTACCGAAAGCGACATGTAAGTTGATTGAGTTTCATCCGATATTTGTGGAGTACTTCAAACATTTTGGCAAGGTTGTCCAAGTGATTTGCAGTTATGCACGATTTAATCAACAAATCGTCTACATAAACTTCCATAGTCTTCCCAATCTGCCATTTGTACATGGCATTCACCAGTCATTAGTAGGTTGCCCTAGCATTCTTTAAGCCGAATGACATTACTTTGTAGTAGTATAATACCAGATCATTAATGAAACTAGTATTTTCCTAGTCGGTTCAAGCATCATGATCTGGTTATACCCTGAGTAAGTATCAATAAATGATATTAGTTCATGCCTCGCTGTCCTATTCATTTCTTTAATTCTAAGAACAGGAAAGCTGTCTTTTAGGCAAGCTTTGTTTAGGTCAAAATAGTCAATATAGGTTCACCACTTTCCATGGAATTTTTTACTGATACCAGGTTGGATACCCATTTGGGGTATGTTGCCTTGTAGATAGAACAATTTCCCATCAGCTTATCAACTTCTTGTCTCAGTTCTTTGGACCGTTTGGGTCCTAGGCTGAATCTCTTCTACTTCACTGGTGTACTTTTGGGATCAATATTAAGTGTGTGGCATGCAATCACCGGTGAAACTCTGCACATATCGAAATGTGTCCAAGTGAATACATCTAGTTGGCGCGAAGAATATGATGATTTCCAGTTGCGTCTTATTTCCTAGATGTGATCCAATTTACAGGACCCGTTTGAGTTATCCATATCGACTGAGGCAAACACCGTGAATTCTACAGGTGCGACCCATTCCTCCCTTGAATAGTTCTTTCTAGGGTCCAAAGCCTTATCGAATCGGCTATGGTCCCTGAGCCAAGGGCAGCAGTGTAGTTGCTATTCGGTACGTTCATGAATGTAGAGAGTTCTTCCCACATTCTTACTCTTTTCTCTCCTTCTAGACTCGCGTAGTTCTGCGATCGCATTCTTTAGCGGCACTTTGGTCTCCTTTGGTTACCCCAACTCTACTCTCTATTAAAAATTTTGTGGTTAGACACTACTGAGCTAAAGTAATCCTGAAATCTACCAAAGCAGGCCGACCCAAGGAAGCATTGTAGGTGGATATTTCAACAACAATCATAAAGGTTCGGATGAGGATGACTCTTCGGTCACCTTTTCTGAGTTCTACAGGTAAATCGATTGTTCCAACGGGTTGCTTAGGTTTACTAAAGAATCCTTGGATCTTCGTTCGGCAAGTGGATATGTCTTCGAAATCGACCTTCATTTTGACCAAACATGTGTTTGAAAAGGATATTCACAAAACTGCCACTGTTGACCAATACTCGTTGGACCATTGTTGGTCTGATTCATACTGTCATGTCCATAGGGTCAAGAGTCAAAGCTTCTATTCCTTCAATGTCTTGATTTAAAAACACTATATCTTCGTTCAGGGCCCTCTGCTACTTAATAGAAATTTCATCTTCGATCACAAAGCACGAATCTTTCAAAGCATGTCTTAGTGAACTCACGTATCGCTCTATTTCTCCCCTACTCTTCTGCGTAGGATGGGATCCTCTAGATATTATTTCGATACTAAGTCTCTAGTCGGTCTTTCTGGATCCCTTTTCGCTAGTTCTAGCTTAGTTATCCTCATCTCTGGGATCTTGGAGTGCTGTAGACTGGTCAGGAGTTTACGGCTTCCTCGCATACCGTTGAAGCTTGTTTTACCCAACAGTTCTTCAATCAGGTTCTTCAAGTGACGGTACTTCTTCGCGTTGTGACCATGTGTATTATGCAAATGGAAATATTCTTCGGAGTGCTTTTGCTGTTCAGTCTCTTCCTTTTTAGGCGTCTTCTTATACTCCTCTGTCCCTTGTGTCATAAGGTAGATATTCTCTGAAGTATCATTGAGCGGGGTGTAGTCTTCGGGCTTCAAGCCTTTATGTCGCTTGCTACTTCCATTTTGTTTTTTGGAAATCTTAATCTTCCTTTTTTGATTCCCATCCTTCCCCGCATTTCCTACAGTGATCTCGTAGGCGTTTATGTCGTGGTTCACTATCATACCGTTCTACCCAATGTTGGTTGTTTGTAGGTTAGCAGGTTTTCCTTCTAGCTCCTCTGCTTCTTTCAATCTCAAGTACTATCTATCTTTTCGATTAAAGTCCTTCCCGGTAGTAGGTTGCTTCAATTTGATCCATTTTTTGAATTCAGTGTCGGGATGAATGATGCGGACCAAAGCCATGAAGTCCATATCTTCGTTTGGGTCACTTGCTTTAGGGTCCGTGGTGTTAAATTGACTCATGAAGGATTTCAAAGGTTCATTTTACTCCTGAAATAGGCCCAACAAGGACATAACATCTTTTGGTTGTGCATGTGAAGCCTAAACTGATCAAAAAACCTTGTTGCTAATTCATCGAAAGTGGAGATGGATTTAGAGAGGAGCCTAGTGAACCACATGGAAGTGATAACCACCAGAAAGATTAGAAAACATCAACATCGAACAGCATTTAAAGCATTTGCTCCGTGATATACCAACTGTACTTATACAAGTGCGGTTTCGGGTCCCTTGTTCCATTGTAGGAGGGAATAGTTGGCATAGTGAACTTTTAAGGATATCATTCATCCATAATACCATCAGTGAAGGGAGTTTGGCTTAGAGTGGATCTCTATTCATCATCCCTTCTATTCTTACTTTCGTCCATTAGGTGCTTGACCAATTCCATGAGTTACGCCTCAGATATTCGGTAATACTGAGGTTTGTTGTCAGTGACTTTAACAAGTGTTTGATTTGCAAACGGTCTTGGAAATGTGCTGAAGCCTAGGCTCTCCTTTCTTCGGAAGAGCCACTTCCTCGAAGTTCCATTGGCTTGCGGTTGGTCGTAAAGGGGCAGTTTGGACCTCTCTACCAGTATTGAGTACGCTGGTATTTTCTTTCAACTCGTCATCGTTAAGTTGATCTCCATCTTCAGATTTGGAGAGATCCACTGCTATATCTTCCCGTAGGGTTTTCATCCCCAGATTCAAGTTTATGGAGGGCGGCTTTGCTGTTGGTAGAGTGCTTGCATTTCCTTCTATGGTGATTTCTACAACTCCACCTACTACTTCCTTTTGCTGCTGCTTTCTGTTTCTCTTATTTAGGCCAGAACTAGAAAAGTTTTTCTACTCCGTGGCAGCCAACCATCTTGTTAACTCATCTCTAGTGACAACTTCATGCTCGATAGAAGATCCCAGTATTTGATCACCTATATTGGCATCGGAATTCGCACTGATTAATGGGTTATTGGCACTGTAGACTTTAATTTGTTGAGGATTGGTTTTCTCCCTAGTTATCACCGCTTCTATGTATCTTTTAGAAGTAGTTCTCTTTCTTCATGGTGTCATTGATTCTCTTTCTTCATGGTGCCATTGATTCTCAACAACAAATCTTCTAAAAAAATATATCGAGGATCTAACTTCTCAACCTATCCAATCCAAAGTAGATAGCTAGATCTGAGCCTGAGTTCAACTCTCAATGAAAGCACCAAAATGTTAACCCATAAAATGGATCAAAAAACTGGATTGGGTGTGAAAGCACCAACTATGTTTATCAAGACGAATAAAATAGGAAAAGCAATAGTATATCATAGAAAAAGTAAAGGAACAAGAAGATTTTTATAGTGGTTTGGCTGTTAATGAAGCCTTGGTCCACTTTATAACTTTCAATTTACTGACTATGGCTAAAATTGAAATCAAATTACAATATGATCGAATCTCCAAAGGTAGATCAAGTCACGAGTGCAAGAGTTAATGGAGAATTACAATAAAACCTTAGGTGACTGTTGTGTAGAAGGAGAAGAGTGAAGAATAATTTCTACAGAGTTTCAGCAGCCAGTCTAAAAGATCCTATTTATGTTGCTGGCATTATTGTATTTATAAGGGTTGTAGAGCTATTAGGATAGGCCGCTTTGCCAGAGACCTAAAAATGACAATATGAAAATGCTCCAAAAGTTTCACCAAGATCCAACTTAATATGATGGATGGCCGATGATTCATGTAGTTAGAATATTCTTAGATTGTTTCAGATGGGTTGCACTCCTTCCTTCTTTAGACGCTTTCCATATAATATGGTAAGTAGTTGCCTTGTTTTGATGGTGATTATGTATAAGTTGCATTGAACTATGACCGAAACCAACTGAATGCTAACTTCTTGAAATGGCTTGCTTAGAATATCGTAAAACTTGGCAGATATCCCTAGGAATGTAACGACCCAAAATTTGACCACTCTTAAAAATGACATTTAAGATAATTTTAAATATAAATTAGGTGAGATTATATGATTCAAAAAATATTAGATAAGATTTGGCAAGAGAAGTATACACAAAATAGTAACATTTGCGCATATCGACAAAAGTGACAAAATGCTGATTTCAGAAAAGTAAGTTTCGATGGTTAAAAAATTATTTTAATTAATTTATGACTGTTTATATTTCAAATAGAATTACATAAATTTATTTTTAAATTTGGTTTACATAAATAAATAGTTTAACTAAAACATCAAAATATGACCGTAGAACATTTTGTCGAAAATCAACATTTTATCGATTAAAAGTTGTCGCAACGATGTCACACCTTTATTTTCTTGTATATGAGCATATATTCAAATAGTGTAAGTACTAATTAATTCACTAATCAAGTTTAATTTTACTAAACATACTTAGAAATTTTAGAATGTAATTAATAAAAAGCCAGCACAAAATGATAAAAAAGTATAAAAGTCGAAAATAAACATCAAATCAAACAAACATAATTATTATACTCTTTACCTAATACTTAAGTGAAAATGGCATAAAGTAATGATTTGACATTTGAAGTTAAGTGTTATTTTGATTAAAATATAAGTAAGGGTATGGTTATTTTACATAATAATATTTTATTTCAAACTTTTTTTCATAAATACCTACCACTTCTTTCACAAATTTCACACACTTTTCATTCTTCTTCATCTTTATTTTCTAAGCTCTTTTTTTCTTCTTTCTTAAATCTTTAGTGGCTTCTTCTCTTCCATTTCCTTACTAACTTTTTCAAAACCATGTCAAACAAAGTAAAATCTCCACCAAACTTTGCCAAAGACTTTAAAATATTACCAAAACATGGTTTAGCATCTAAAAGTGAAGAAATGATGGAGGAAGGGGAGGATCAAGGTGTGGACGATACTTATTGGTGTTTTTGGAAGTTTTGGTCAAGAGCAAGTAGAAGTGAAGTGTTGGCTGAGCACTAGAAAGTGAGGTGGAGTTGTTTAGGTGATCGTTTGGTGAAGTTAAGATGATTTAGCGAAGTGTTGTTTAAAAAAAGAATGTGGGTAGGAAGTTAAACTTTTGGTAAAAGGTAAGTACTCATATTTTAAGTTACTAATTACTAAAAATATTTCAAGTTAATTACATAAAAGTTTGGTATACGTTGGATGATTAAACGTTTAATAACTTGGTTGATATTACGGTTGATTATATATTTATGATATGGATGATAACTTGGTTTGATAATTGATAAGAGAAATGGTTAGTGAGTATTGTTAATTCGGTGGAAATTAAGTCCATATAAATGTATGTATGAAAATTATTTAGCCTATTAATGATTTCAGAATATCTAAAAAGATTGAAAATAATATTATAACGATATTATAATATGAAAAAATATGAAAAATGAGTTTGAAATGATGAAAATATTGTTTTAAATAAGTTAAAATAGTTTAAATATGTTTTAAAATAAATTTGAAGTGTTTCAGACAAGTTTCAAAGCAATTCACAAAATTGGCCAAAATTGAGCTCATCGCATAGCGGCGGTTTGTAAATTTCGACCTGTAACTTCAATTAACACGGAGAATGATTTATAAGTCGGACTTCTTCAAAATAAAAATTATTTGGTCCCCAATGATAATAGTTTTCCAACAAAGGATGAAAATCAAGATTTCATCAATTAGATTTTGAATTATGTCCAAAACAATTTTCTAAAAAAATCACGCTAGTGAAGTTAAGTGACATAACGAGAAACCTATTTAACTAAATGTTTTTAATTATAAAAAAATATGAAATAAATTTGATAAATCTATTTAAATAGTTTAGAAGATATTTGAAGTGGAAAATATGAATTTTTAAATATTAAAAAGTTTTTTAAATCAAATAAGCTTATAAAGAATTTTCCGCATCACTTTTCTGCTTCCGTTTCTACGACTTTTTAAAAAGAAGGTTTAAACTTAACAATTTTTCCTAGAATCAATTATGAATATTTTTAAAAGGAAAAACTAAGCGTTTAAAAGATAATTTGGAATCTTATAATCAATTCCAAAATAAAGCTAATAATTAAGTATGTGGAAATGACTAGTACATTTGTCCCGCTTATGAGATACAAGGTGTTGAACTACGGTTAGGAATAGAGCAACCAATGCCCTGAACTTGCCTGACCTATATTTTCTCCTCTTAGGCGAGGGGTGGAATAGATCGAAAGGAAATCCCTAATGCTCTAAAATATAATATTTAAGTTTTTTCAAGATAAAAGAAAAGAAACAAATTCTTTAAATGCTAATCAACCACTTAACATCTTTTACTCGATGATTGGTACGAAGGAACCGGGATTGGATTTGGGTGATTCCTATCCGAAAAATCAGGATCGTTTTTGGATGATTCCTATCCGAAACCCGTTCAAACTAATTATTCGAAATAAAACATAATGAAGACAAAGATCATTGATGACAAAGATCTTCATGAGGTAGGATTAGTTGCCAATAGTCCTTGGATGTGAAATTTAGCATATCTAAGGTGGTGGTAGTGCTCTGTTATTAAAATTTTCAATTTTCAAGAATATGATTTGAAGTTAAGAAAGAAATCTTTGATTAAGATTTAATGAATGATTTGGGAATATTTTCTCTAAGTTAAAAGTTATAACTTGAATATAAGAAATCTTTGATTAAGATTAAAAGAATGATCTGAAAAATTTATCCTAAGTCGAAGAGAAAATGATTTGGAATTATTCCAAGATTTAAGAAAGGATTTTTGTAAAAAACCAAATTATTTGACAAGGAGGCTTAATCATTTCATGTGCTCATGAAAAGAAAATGGAATAAATTGAAAAGAATATATTTTAGAAAGATATTTGATTTAAACAAAAGATGGAGTAATTGATTGATAATTGATATTCACATATGAACGTAACATCTTTTTTATCAATAATTGGCTTCGAAGGAACCGGGGTCGGATTTGGGTAATGCTTATCTGAAAACCACTTCGAACCAATATATACGTTCGAAAGTGAAGACATGTTAAAGATGATGATTATTGAAGACCGTGAATCTTCATAGCAGGAGGACTGCTTGTTGACATACTCTGTGACGCTCCTATTATAGAGTATTTATAGCAGTGGTCTCCTCATTGTGGTGTTATTTTTTGGATTATAAGGACTACTCGCTACTAATGGTAGTAGAAGAGTCCCTTCGGTTTCGTTCAGTCCCAGAATGAACTTGTATGGATGTTTTTCTGACATTGTATTCTAAATTACATTTGAGTAGTTTCTTTAAATGTATATCAGTTGGTGGCGGAGAAGGCAATTTCTCTTAGCTTAACACCCTTTTTCGAGACATACGAGCTCAGGAAGTTATACTTTTCTAAAAATCAGTCATGTGACGTGGAATGACAATATAACATTTAGAGATGTGGTATGTGATATGTGAAAGGTGCCTCGTGAGCCTCATACCCCAGTTATGATGGGATTCTATCTAGTAAGATGTATGCTCGCATTTCAGATAGTAGTGGTTTGGATTGTCAGATGTTTTGAGCCATAGGTACCTGATATGACTGGGCCTTATGGCGGGGATGCGCGAAGTCTGATTCCTTGGATGTTATTTGCAGATTGTATCTCCTTTTAGCCATTTAGGTTGTTGTATAACGACATTTGAGTCTTGGACGTAAGCCGTGGATACAGATTGATCTTTCCACTAGTTTCCTATCACATTGAAAAATCCAATTACAATACAAGCTTTACGGTTTTTCTTGCATTCCCAAAATAGCTGCAATGACTTGCAAACATTTCAACTACCCCTTCCGTATCTTATATTCCATTTGGTATATTCCATTTGACCCGGTCCGGGTATGTTACCTTAGACTTAGTATGGGTATTGATACCTTATTTGAAAAGTGTTTTCAAAACATTGTCATTAAAAATAATAGCAAGTGTATTTGGTATAAAAATGCTTTGGTTATCATAAGGTAAAAACTCATCCGTATTTATGTGTGGATGTGGCCTTATGAGATACCCTTCTTTTCAAAGGTTTTGATAACATCGGCAAGATCGTTATTTTAAATTTCGAGTATCTCACGTTGGTTTATCAAGCCTGATTTGGATAATTTTAAAACTTAGGTCAGCTCTGAGTAGTTTGACATTTAGTTGAAGATGGTTGAAGTTTCTAGAGGAGAGCTGGAGATCTTCATCATCATGTGGACGAATTCTATATCCGTTACATCTTTGCATTTTGTTGTTTTCAGCATTTGTAAGGACAAAGGTTTATAATTATCCAGTCTGCATCTAGATTAGACTCTGATATTGTATTTTAAAATTTTCTGCTATAAAGAATATTATTGAAATAATATATGGTATTCCATTAGTGTGGGTTTCTATTCTATCTTTATTTTCTTTCTACCCTTAATGATCCGCTTATTCATGTAATTTGATCTGGACATGTGTGGTTTATTGTCGATTCAAAGGGTATGGAAAAACGGGTCATTTAATTTGGTATCAGAGCTGAAGGTTAAGCGAGAACCTTGGCTTTGGTGGGGTAAAAACATATCAGAGATAGGGTTAGTAATACCCTAGGATGAGTAACTCATTAGAGATAGGGTTAGAACAATCTAGAATGAGTTCGAGTATATTATATATGAGTGTGTATTTGTTAGTGACTAGTAAATTGTTTTTTGTTGATTTATTTGTTGAGTGATTTATGGATTTTGATCGATGCGCCTGATCACCGTTATCGATGAGGGTTCCTAAACATTTAAACAAGGCAAATAGACACAATGATTTTGAAAAAATGGGTAAATGGAATAATTTTACCTAGGATTATATTTTTATAAAGTATATATTTTGAAAAGTTGTATAGCTAGAAATTAGGATTAGTGAAATATAATATGAATATCTTGTGATTAGAATTTCACAGTTTGACTATAAGATGTTTCATAAAGATAATCGATAGGTAAGAAATCGATAAGGTAATTAAGATCTTTAATACTTATCCCAAAATAATAAATTAAGAAATGATAATGTTAAGTTACTATCATAAATTAATCAATTGTTTGATTTGAAAGTTTTAAGTACAAATACCTTATGAATTAAGTTTCACGATTTGACTATAATGTGTTAGATAATAAGATTTATTTAAGGAATGAACATATAAGATAAAAAATTATTTAAATGATAGAAAATAATTATATAAAAGGAAAAAATATATAAAAGAAATGAGAATTTAAACACAAGTAGGAGAACTGTGAAAATTTAAATGAAGTTAATTAATATAGATAAATTTATAAAATGAATTTATAAAGTAGGTTTTATAAAGTAATCTCTAATGGATTTTGAAAATGGTATTATTTCAAATAAAAAGAGGTATTTTTATGATAACTAGTTCGATTAGCTCGAAAATAAACTAAAAATGAGCAAGAGATGTGTTCGGATGGTAAACACTTCTCTTAAGTATTACTCTTCTTGTTGAAGAGGATATATGATACTATTGGTAGTCCCTAGTTCCCTGAATTGTTTTAAAGTTACTCGATTTTTATAATTTTCTTAAGTTAAAGAAATAATGTGAATCATTGATTAGTAATATTTATAAAAGTTTTTAAACATAACATAAATCTGGAATCGCTAATTGATAAGATAAAGCGGGATTCTTGACGATTTTGGACAGTCGAAAATTTCCAAATCATATCTAACTCATAGCTAAGAAATTTATGAAAACTTTTGGTAAAATATTGTGAAATACTTTGAGTAAGTGAAATAAGATAAGGATAATTTATAAATCTGATTTATAAAGAAGAAGAAAACATTTAAGAGTTCAAGGATTTAGGGTGGTTTAATTTTTTTTTTCAAAGCTAGAAATGAGTAATTATATTGAATAATAAATAAGTTTTATAACTTACAAATTCGAGATAATAGTAAATTACAACAGTTCAAATTTGTTGACAGACGGATTTTAGTAAAACGAATTTGAAATTTAGGATTTGATATATAAACTCTTAGGATGTAAAGGTATATCATACAAATATAGAATTAATCCATGAACTATTGAGTAAAATAATGACTTCTCAAAAAGGTAATTATAAGATGGAAAATGTTTTAATATTGAATTCCAACATTAATTAAGGAGTTGGACTTGAGTCTTTAAAATATGATTGATTTACATAAGTTATAATGTGTAATAAACTTAAGTAATATTTAATGAAGTGATTTATATTTGTGTAAACGAAAATATACCAAGTTAAGGATCATAATAAAGATAAATATCTTGTGAGTAAAAAATGGTTTCTTTAGAATATTTTCCTTCAATAAAAATATCTGGAAATAAATAATTAAAGGGATTATGTATAAAAGCACCTTTACAAAATGTTTAAACTTAAGATAAAAGTTTATGAATTTTTTTTGAAAGTTAATAAATACATATGTTATATGTAGATCATCTCATCACACAATTTTGATCTAAGATTCGAGTTCGGAACTGTGAGGTGTTTACACTGGCTCGAAAAAAGATTTATCACTCAATTCTTGACAATGAACATTGATGAGCGTTTGTAGTTAGGTACTTTAGTTTTCTATCATAGTTGAGAACTATGCAAGAAAACAAATGTTCTAATCTAGAAGCCTGATTAGAGTCTGGACTAGAGAATCATGGATCGATAACTAGTTCGAAAAATAAAGTAATGTATTTGAATAGGAGACCGAATAAGATATTTTATACGAATGATCTGTGTATAGTATATGGAATTAGGTTTAAAGATAAATGTTTAGGCAAACTTTTGTTTTGAGTAATTTCGAGAACGAAATTCTTTTAAGTATGGGAGAATGTAACGATCCAAAATTTGACCACTCTTAAAAACGACATTTAAGATAATTTTAAATACAAATTAGGTAAGATTATATGATTCAAACAATATTAGATAGATTTGGAAAGATAAGTATACACAAAAATAGTAACATTTGCGTGTATCGACAAAAGTGACAAAAGACTGATTTCAGAAAAGTAAGTTTCGATGGTAAAATAAATTATTTTAATCAATTTATGAGTGTTTATATTTTTAAATAGCATTATAAATTTATTTTTAAATTTGGTTAACATAAATAAATAATTTAACTAAAACGTCAAAATGTGACCGTAAAACATTTTGTTAAAAATCAATGTTTTGTCGATTAAATATTATCGCAACGTTGTCGCACCTTTACTTTCTTATATACGAACATATATTCAAATAGTGTAAGAATTTATTTGATTCACTAATCAAGTTTACTTTTACTAAACATATTTAGAAAATTCTATAACACAATTAAAAAAGTAAGCACAAAAGGACAAAAAAGTATAAAAGTCAAAAAGTAAACGTAAGATCACAAACATAATTATTATATTTTTTACTTAATCTTAAGCAAAAATGACACAAAGTAATGATTTGACAATTGATGTTAAGTTTTACTTTGCTTAAAATATAAGTAAGGTTATTTGGTCATTTTACATAATAATATCTTATTTCAAACTTTTCCCTATAAATACCTATCACTTCTTTCACAAATTCTACACGCTTTCCATTCTTCTTATTCTTCCTTTTCTAAGCCCTCTTCTTCTACGTTAGAGCTTTAATGACTTCTTCTCTTCCATTTCCTTACTAACTTTTTCAAAACCACATTAAACAAAATCAAATCTCCACCAAACTTTGCCAAAGACTATATAATATCACAAAAACACGTTTTAACATCTAAAAAGTGAAGAAACGATGGAGGAAGGGGAGGTCAAGGTGTGGTTGATCCCTATTGGTGTTGTTGGAAGATTTGGTCGAGTGCAAATGGAAGTGAAGTGATGGTCGAGCACTAGAAAATGATGTGGAGTTGTTTAGGTGTTGGTTTGCTGAAGTTAAGATAATTTAGTGAAGTGCTATTTAAAAAAAGAATGTTGGTAGGAAGATAATCTTTTGGTAAATGGGGAATATTCATGTTTTAAGTTACTAATTCCTAAAAATATTTCAAGTTAATTACATAAAAAGTTTGGTATATGTTGGATGATTAAATATTTAATAACTTGGTTAATATTATGGTTGTTTATATTTTTGTGATATGGATGATAACTTGGTTTGATAAATGATAAGAGAAATGGTTAGTAAGTATTCTTAATCCAATGGAAACTAAATCTATATAAATGCATGTATGGAAATTATTTAGCCTCTTAACAATTTCAAAATATCTAAAAAGATTAAAGTGAAAGTATAATATGAAATGAAATGAAAAATGAGTTTGAAATGATAAAAATATTGTTTTAAATAAGTTATAGTTTAAATAATGTTTAAAATAATTGGAAGTGTTTCAGACAAGTTCCGAAGCAATTCGCAAAATTGGTCAAAATCGAGCTCGTTGCATAGCGGCAATTTGTAAATTTCGATCTGTAATTTCTAATTAATGCAAAGAATGATTCATATGTCGGATTTCTTCGAAATAAAAATTCTTTGGTCCACAATGATAATAGTTTTCCAACGAAGAAAAAAAATTCAAGATTTGATCAATTAGATTTTGAATTATGCCCAAAATAATTTTCTGAAAAAATCGCGCCAGAGAAATTTAGTAACCATAACGTAAAATCTA
This sequence comes from Allium cepa, assembly GCA_030765085.1. NCBI lineage: Eukaryota > Viridiplantae > Streptophyta > Magnoliopsida > Asparagales > Amaryllidaceae > Allium > Allium cepa. The sequence continues at coordinate 441,812,658 of CM060943.1, forward strand.
TTTAAGTGAACGTTTTTGTTATTGATTAATATGAAATAAACTTGATAAATCTATATAAATATTTTAGAAGAGATTTTAACAATATTAAAAGTTATTTAAATCATATAAGCTTATAAAGCACTTTCCAGCGCACTTTTCTATCGTCGTTTCTACAACTTTTTAAAAAGAAAGTTTAAAATTAATGATTTTTCCTAGAATCAATTATGAATGTTTTTAAAAGAAAAAACTAAGTGTTTAAAAGATAATTTGGAATCTTATAATCAATTCCAAAATAAAGCTGATAACTGAGTATGCGGAAACGACTTGTATATTTGTCCCGCCTGTGAGATCTCGAAATATAATTAAGGTGTTTAACTAAGGTTAGGAATGGAGTAACTAGTGCTCTAAACTTAACTAGCCTACATTTTCTCTTCTTAGACGATGGGTAGAATAGATTGAAAGGAAAGCCCGAATGCTCTAAAAGATCATATTTAAGTTTTTTCAAGATAAAAGAAAAGAAAAAATCCCTTGAATGATAATTAATCACTTAACATCATTTATTCGATGATCGGTACGAAAGAACCAGGATCGGATTTGAGTGATTCCTACTCGAAAAACCGTGATCGGATTTGGGTGATTCCCATCCGAAAACCCCTTCAAACTGATTAATCGAAATAAAACATATTGAAGAAAAAGATCATTGATGACAAAGATCTTCATGATGTATGAATACTTGCCACTAGTCCCTGGAGGTGAAATTTACCATATCTAAGGTTCAGTGGTGCTCTATTATGAAAATCTTTGATTTGCAAGAATATGATTTGAAGTTAAAAAAGGAACCTTTGATTAAGATTTAATGAATGATTTGGGAATATTTTCCCTAAGTTAAAAGTTATAACTTGAATTTAAGAAATCTTTGATTAAGATTAAAAGAATAGTTTGGAAAAGTTTTCCTAAGTAAAAGAGAAAATGATTTGGAATTATTCCAGGATTTAAGAAAGGTTTAAATAAACCAAATGATTTGATAAATGAGGCTTAGTGATTCCATGTACTCTTGAATAGAAATAAATTGAAAAGAATATATCTAAGAAATATATTTGATTTAAACAAAAGACGAAGTAATTGATTGATGATTGATATCCACCTATGAACTTAACATCTTTTTTTATCGACAATTGCCTTCAAAGGAACCAGAGTTGGACTTGGGTAATACCTATCCGAAAACTACTTCGAACCAATGTATACGTTACAAGTTGAAGACATGTTGAAGATAATGATTATTGAAGACCGTGAATCTTCATAGCTTGAGGATTGCTTGTTGACATGATCTGGGTTGCTCCCATTATGGAATTATTTATAGAATTGGTCTCCTTTATGTGGAGATATTTTTTGGATTGAAAGGACAACTCGCTACTAGTAGTAGTAGGAGAGTGCCTTTAGTTTCGTTCAATCTCAGAACGAACTTGTACGGATGTTTGTCTGACATTCTATTCTAAATCACATTTGAGTGGTTTCTATAAATGTATATCAATTGGTGGAGGAGGAGGAAACTTCTCTTAGCTTAACACCCTTTCACGAGATAGACAAGCTCAGGAATTTATACTTTTCTAGAAATCAGTCATGTGCCATGGAATGAAAAAGTGGCATTCAGTGATGTGATATGTGATATGTGAAAGGTAATCATAGTCTCGCGAGCCTCACACCCCGGTTATGATGGGATTCTATGTGGTCGGATGTATGCTCGCGTTTTGGATAGTCGTGATTTAGGTTATCAGATGTTCTGAGCCCTAGGCACCAGATACGTCTAGGCCTCATGGCGGGGATGCACGAAGTCTAAGTCCTTGGATGTTATTCACAAATTGCATCCCCTTTTAGCCATTTGTGTTGTTATATAACAGCGTCTGAATCTTGGACGTAATCCGTGGATACAAATTGATATTTCCACTAATTTCCTGGCATATTGGAAAATCCTACTCTAATATGAGCTTTATGGTCTTGATTGTATTCCAAAAATAGCTGTGATGATTTGCAAACATTTCAGCTGCCCCTTCAGGTATTTTATATTCCGCTTGGCATATTCTGTTGCTCCAGTTCGGATATATTACCATAGACTTAGTCCGTGTATTGATACCTTATTAAACGTGTTTTTAAAAGAATGTCATTAAAAATAATGGCAAGTGTATTTGGTATAAAAGTGTTTACGTTATCATAAGGTAAAAACCCATCCTTATTTATGTGTGGAGGTGGTCTTATGAGATCACTACTACAAAACAGGCCATTTGCATCGGTTGTTTACCCCCCTTTTGCATCAGTTCAACAACCGATGCATATGCAACCGATGCAACAGGCTTAACACTTTTGCATCAGTTCTGAAACTGATGCAAAAAAGTCATTTTTGCATCGGTTGTTATTAACAACTGATGCAAAATATCATGGTTGGTTGCTTGAACACAGACCCCATATTGCATCGGTTGTAATGAAAACTGATGCAATAAAGGAACTTGTTGCATCGGTTGTTGTTGAAAATCGATGCAAACTGATCCCTCTATTGCATCGGTTTTTTATAACAACCGATGCAAACTAATCCCTCAGAAACCATTATTACAGTACTCAAATAGACTATATATATATATTATTGATATTCTTTATATATATATAAAAAAAGAAAAAAAAACATACACAAAAAAGAGAACATTGCATTCATCTTCAATTTTGTTACAGATTTTCAATTACATTTCAATTCATTGGCACTTTCATCACTATACATTCTCGATTTCTATATAAAAAACTACACTACACTGTGCACTGCCCTCTCTACACTGTGCACTGTCCAAGCCTTCCTGCTCCAAATCAAGAAATGTTTCAAAATGTTAATAATCACTTCTCAAGACATTGTTAAGTTCATTTTTTAGTTAAAATAAACCAACTACCAAATATTACCAATTGAAGCATGTATTAGTTGAAACTAGGTGATGATACTGAACATTTATAATATAAACAACTCCAAAGGCTCAAATTAATCATATGTAAACCATAATACTACCAAATAATATTAAGTAATTGCAAAAGAACTCTATTGTTTCACCATTGATTGCACACTTATGCACATACTAACCTCACCTACCAGCAAAACAAATAATCTCAAACTAAAGAACTTAGTACATATATGCGTAATTCAAGGCAACATGGTGCTTGTTACATACAACAACCTACAATTAAAATGCACATAGCACAATGGAAAAACATGGAAATGTTATAGAGTAGTTTATACAATAAACAATTATAAGGCATATTGGACATTTATCCGTTTTCACAAACTATTTTAAAGTATGAACTAAACATATGATCAGAGATCAAATAAAGATTTTATTACGATGAAATGGTTAAGGTAAAAGGATTAATTACCTATAAAGAAATACCAAAATTGAGCATATCATGGCATGTCCAGGTCCGAAAACAGTAGTCCCTATCGACTCTCCTTGCTTGGTAACCAAAACAATTGCATTGCCATCGAACTTGAGCTCGCTTCCATCACATCTGCCTTTCTGTATGGCTGCACAAACGACCACTCCTTACACCACCTCTCCTTTCTTCACTTTCCCTCTAGGCTATGCTTCTTTCACTAAGGGAATGATCTGTCCCCTAGTCATGCTCCTTTTCTTCCTTTCAATGGCTGAATGCACATCACCAATTTTTGCCCCTGAGTTGTCTGCCACTTTTTTGGTTCGTTCTAATCTGGATGAATGTCCTATGTTGCTGCAGTCAATACAAATCAAAATGTTGATGATTCAAACATGTTATATTTGGACCATGTAAATATGAAATCATATGATTCGTGTTTTATATACAAACCTGATAAAAAATCTTGCTGCCAATCAAACTTGACTTGATCTCAAGAGAAATTGCCACAACTCCTAGTGTACAGCTGAGGTTTCCCAACCTTGAGCGACCAGGTTACTAGCAAAGAAAAATGACACTATTACAATAAATTATATATAAAATTAACCAAGCTCAATAAACATTGAGTTGTGACCTGACACTGCAACATGTACAACCACTTCACCATACTTCGGATTTAATTTCAGTTCCAAATCAATCTCACCAAACATGTCACATTCAGCTCCACCATTATTGGTACCCAACTTAGCGACAGCCATCAAATCACTCTTTTTTCCATTATAAATGATTCCTTCTCCAAATGACAACCACCTTTTCATATTACATCCACACCGCATTGAATACTTTTAACTCTCTTCTTTTCCATTGAATCGCCTAAAAGCTTGCTTTATTTAGAAAAAATTTCTAGCTGAATTGATTTACTTAGAGTATGGAGAAGATCGTCATCAGTAAGATGGGTAAACCCAAAGTACTCCACAATATTGGCACATTGAGTACCCTTTCCACTCCTAGGACCTCCTATACGCATGGCATAGAAACAAAGTTCGGATAATATTTGTATCAGGATAAAAGTGTACAAAGTAACAGCTAGGGTACACTGACATCAAGATTATTTATATCAGGGTAACATTTGTTTTAAGATTTGATTAGAATATTAAACTAGGGTACACTAACATCAGTTTTGCTTCCCATATGGAAGTTAAGTATGAGATCGATGGCCAAAGAGTTGGGGAAAATAATACAAAGGTCTCAGGACATAGTGGCTACTGTTAGTTAAGAATATGTGTCTTTGATAGATTTGAGAGTTTAAGCAGGTGTACATAGCATACTTATTAGTTGATTGATCAGTTTCTTTTGGTTTAATTTTGTTGATATGTGCATGTTTGCCAGGCAAGTTTGAACTGAAACTCTGCGTTATTATGCCAGCTATGTTCAGCAAAATAAGATGATGCCTTCACTGCATTCCTTTATTTTCAATAGACTGGCTTCTTGCATTCCATCTATATAAGATACTCCATGTTTCTTTATTATAGTAAGATACATGTAACCTTTACAATATAATGCTATATAATGAACACACACTGCATACCCCTATGGATATTTGATTTATGTTCTTGAGTTAGGAAAATAAATCTAAATGTAAGTGCATAAAGGTAGTGGTTTAACGGGTGGATTCTGAAAGGTATTTTGTATAATTAAAAAAATGTTGGTCACGAGAAAAATGGTATCTATATAAAAGCAAGAAGTTTGACATTGAAATAATAGCTGCTCTTAAAAAATTTGGCCTATACAATAAAATGGTGTGTTATACGTATAAATCAACCAAACATGTAAGAAGAGTGTAATATATGTACCACTACACCATAATTGAGTCTTCTCCTTTCCCATTGAGAAGCACATTTCCTGTCAGGACCATGTTATTTCCAAGCCTTCCTGCTCCAAATCAAGAAATGTTATTAATGTGATTGAGACGTATGTAAAAAGGAGAGATTGGACTTTAATTAGACAAGTTAGATAATCAATTGGTGCTCAACCATAAGATAGGCAAATAATGTTTTCATTTTCATATTAAGTAGTGACTTTAGTAGGTATAATGTTTACATCAGTTAAGTACTTAATTATTATAATATCCTTTTCTATTTATTCCTCACATGGCCAAAAGCAAGGCTCGCTTTACAACTATTTCTTTTTGTTAAAGTGGGAGATTACACTAGGATTTAGAATAAAAAGGAGAATTTATGAAATATTTAGTAAAGAATATATACTTTTCATTTGTTTTGTTATATCAGCTCTCACTGATATCAATAATATCTTCCAAATCTTTTTCATTATTGAAATATGGTATCATCCAATCTAACATCTTTGTTACATGGTACTTCTTTTTTATAACAAGGGTGGTACTTCTTTTTTAAGTAGAGCACCCATAGCTTTATTGCAGTTTCTGATTTGATTTTTCTTTATTTTTACTCTAGTTAGCTTCGCTAAAATGGTTTGATAGGTTGACAAGCATGGATTTCATCCCCACATACTTTTAATTAGTACTTGAACAAACGAAGAATCAATCAAAATTAAATGAATCTCAAATACAAAAATAAGTATTAGTTGGTATAACAAAAACATGGTATTAACTTATATTTCTTTTAATTTTTAGCGGTATATTCTGACATGGTTAATGATGCCAATGTGATTCAATCTCAGAGCCTCTAAATCATTCAATCTCAAAGCCTCTAAATCATTCAATCTCAGAGCCTTGACTGGTGACCAATGGCTTTTTTTAGCGGTTATATAAGAATTTACTAAATTGTTTTTTATTAACCGTTTTCAAACACCCTGTATATACAATCCAGAGATATACCACTCATTCTGTAAGGGACATCCATCTTGAACATTTTAAATATATAATTAAGGTCTCCATGTACAAAAATGCTTACATCCATCCCTACCTACTTTGCACGCTTGCCATTAAAAAGAGGTTCTTTAAGTATCATAAGTGAACTGTACAAGCATTTTCAGGTATTCAAAAAGCCAACACATGAAAATTAACTTATAATAACAAAGAACCGTGTTTACCAAGAAATGTAGCTAATAGAAAACATCTTACCTCATATCAACTCCTTTTGGAATCCAAGACTGCGTGAAAAGAGTATCACCTCTCTCAGTAACAAACAACTCAAAATCCCTAAAACTCGTGTTTTTATCCGCATCTTCTCTCAGTTTTCTAATAGCCAGTTCCCTCCTAGTAGCCACGTCACTCACCTCCCCTTTCTCTTTTATCTTCTCCAATGGTGAAACCCAAACGAACACTGTGCCTTTCAGTTGAGTGCACCATTACTTTGGCTTTCTAGCCCGGTACTTAACATGCCACAAGTACACCTGTGAATCTAAATTGACTTCTGCCTCGGAACCAAATGTCATCTCGCCCTCCTCTGGCTCGAGTGTTGGTTCATTTTTCACAAAGTGATGTTGTTGGTCTTCTGCATAAAAGGGAACTACAGATTATTAAAATCTTCTGCACAAGAAAGAATGAGAATTTTTTCAAAGAAGACACTGATAAGGTACACACCAGTCATGTCATCTGATATGAAGTCATCTTTCTCTTCATCGCTCTCTGTATCTCTGTTGCTTTTCACAACTTCCATGTACTCCATGGGATGTTTTAGATGCTCTAAATGCATTCTTAACAGATCAGCATGGATTTCCTTCAAATGTGCCTGCATAGATAATAGTTTCATTCAAGAAAGATGTCGACAGAGAGCATCTTGACTACATGTACTACTCAAAGTGTACAGTTCACAACTAGGCAAATAACCATGCTGAAAAGAAAAATTATGTTTAAAACCGAAGGTATGCATGATCTATGATGATTCAAGGTCATCCATCCAACTAACTTTTTGTAACTTATGATTCAGGTTCATTATCACTAAACTAACCTGCAAGATCAATCTAATCAGGTCACTTGTTAAACATATGAACTACTGTACAAAATCCAAGTGGTTGATAATTTGAGCATCGATCATGCAGCAGTACTCGGTTGGTGATTGTGGGAGGTGGGAAAAAAGGCTAATTCATAGGAAAAATGCTGGATGGAATGTACCTTCGCTTTGTATATTTGAAGCCGTTTCAAAATTACTTCCCAATATTCGACATTCTTTGCTGTTCCCGACTCCATCTTAGGTTCAATCTGCTGCCGCATCAATTCAATCTCTTTTGATGATTTCCCATCTAAAAGATTCTTAACATCTGCTTCAACGCTCGAATGTAAACCTCTCTCTTCAGCAAAAATTTCGGAAGGAGGTTCTTCTCCTCTAATCTTAGCTCTATCTATTGCATTTCTTTTCCGAGCTTCTGCTAGCTCCCAAGTTGAAACCATGATAATAGCCTGCAAAGAAGATAAATCTTAGCATCCAACTTAGAATATATATGTATATGCATCATCAAAAAACTCAAATCAAGCAACCATTTGCTAATTGATGTGTAATGCACATAATACAAGCATTGCATTACACCCGAGCACCCAACAAGGTGGAAACCAATTAAATGTTTATAAACCTAACGTCATAAAGTTCAAAAAATAAACAGTTCAAAAATCGCTCTACTAGAAATTACAAAAATCGCCTCTACCAGAAATTACTATCATGAACAGATATACAATTTTAGTGATCTTTATCTTTAATAGTGATTGTAAAAACCTTTATGCCTCAGTTTTTTATGAACGTGAACATACATATATACTTCAATCAAATTAAGAATATCATAAATCAATGAAAGAAGTAAACTAACGATATATAAAATAAAAATTAACAATTTTAAAACAGAAACATCAATAAAATGAAAAGAGAATTTTGGATATAAAATATAACTAACGCTCAAACTTTTCATTATAGGATATTACGAGAAAGTACAATAACCTAGCATGGAAAAAAAACACAAACATATCTAGGAAAGATAAATAATAAAGATAATAATTTTCAAATTTAAGAAACTCGTGTTTTGTTCAAAGTTCGTGCATAACATTATGTTTACCTGATAATTGTTGGAATTTTGTGACATAGTCCATACAACAATTTTATTTACTAGGATAATATATTTACTAAATTGTTAGCAGCTATATTCATAATATTTTTAATATTCGTGAGAAATTCTTTGTCTATCCTTTTATATGCATGTGCATAGTGCGTGCCAAAACACTCTGTTATTTACACATTAATTGCCAATAATGCGGCATTCTATGCAGTTAATTGTTAAAAAAAAACTGTAAAGAAATGGAAATTAGATATGTACCTCCCGAAATTCTATATTAGTCTGTGTTGCTCGATCCATATCAAGGTACATCTTAATATCATCGTGGAGCTCTTCCATTTGTTTCACATTAAGACCCTGTAGTCCATTTTCATTCACAACAATTCAACAATGACAGCCCAAAAGGAAAAGAAATGGATAGATTTTCACGTAGATGTTAACCAATTTCCAATGCAGGCAAAATACGGTAATACAAAAAATACACAGAAATCCTCACCTTAAACACCATGCATGGTTCATTGAGATCTATATCGAAATCATCTGACACATTAAGATTCTTAGAAAGGATATCTATTGGCTTCATGCGGCCCTCGAGAACTCTAATTTTTGACCTTAATTTGCTTTGATCGAAGTGGAACTGTAAACGTAATTTATGTCACTTCAATATAGCTATTACTTTCATAAATAATTTCAAAAGGACAAGATACCCTTGAACTCGGGACATCCCAATCGAGCAATTCGTCCTGCTTAATTCAAATCGCAAACCCACAAGAGCTCTGTCACCATACCACCACACTCACATGTCTTCCTCTACAGCCACATCACTTGCAACTAACTGCTTCATAACCTCATCAGCTCTGTCACTATATTTATTTTATTAACAATCGGAATCCACTTTACGTAAATTGTTTATGTTTGAAGTATTTAGTGAGTATGTGGGACATCTATATAGTAACTTGATAACTCTGATGGTAATAGAAGAATTGGGGCTTGCTTTGAACAACTTTAAGTAATATATCAAGTATAGGACACATACATAATTTATTATATAAATCAGAAAGTAGGTTAACAAACAAACTAGAATTAGTTGACAACCAAAACAATAATGTCCACAGATAATATTATTCTATTGTCAATGAATTGAATGAACCATAACAAACTATATAACATAAGCTGTAGCATACATATCTGAGGTGAATTTTATTCACAACTCTGAATTTTAGGACTAGATTGTAAGGGGGGAAATGGCAAATGGAAAATAAAGGATTTATATACCTCAACAAGCCAATCAGTTAGAACCCGCGACCTCCATCAATCACCGCCCATCATAATCAAATCACCACCTCCTCCAGACCCAATCGCACGACCTGCAACGAACAACTTCCTTCGACCTCCATAACTACTGCTGTATCGCACCACCTCAAAAATCACCGAACTACAACCTTCGACCATAACACCATCCTTTGCACCTCACTTCCATAAACAATCACCAACTGAAGTCACAACATTCCAACTCGACCTCCAGTAATTCAGCTACCATTCGAAAATCACTCAATCGCTAGACCCTCATCAAACCCGAAACGCGAGGTACGAATCGCGAATTCTAACTCGAAGCACAACACCTCTGCCAAAATTCATCATTCTAACTGCAACTTCACCACTTCAAACAAGTCGCCGTGACCCACTTCAATTCCACAGCAGCAAGCCTGTTTTGTTGGATTTCGAAATTTTGACTTGCTCATTCATTTGTTTTGATTGGGTTTGAATTTCAATTTTTTTTTGAGGATTTCAATTTGGGAGGAATGAAGTTAAAATTCACCATTGAATTTAATTTGAAGTCGTTCAATTGTACGAATATAAAGTTGCTTTTGTTTTCTTCTTCACGGGTTAGGGCGGAAGTGGAGGGATAAATTACAGCTAAGCGGGAAATGAAAAGTTAAGGGGAGGGAAAATGAAAGTTGGAGTAGCGAACCTATGGAAAATGAATGCAAACTAACGTAGTTGCATCGGTTGAATTTAAAACCGATGCAACTAAAACTATTTGCACGTACAAATTGCATCGGTTGTTGGTGACAACTGATGCAAATTTGATTTTTTATTACCTATTGCTTTTCACATACCAATTGCATCGGTTATTAAGATAGAACTGATGCAAATAGTTCTATTTGCATCAGTTTTTACTTCAACTGATGCAAATGAGGCGAAGCAATATGCACTTTTTGTACTAGTGGATACTCTTCTTTTCAAAGGTTTTGATAACTTCATCATAATCATCATTTTAAATTTCGAGTATCTCACGCTGGTTTATCAAGCCTATCTGGGTATTTTTAATACTTGTGTCAGATCCAAATAGTTTCAGGTTTAGTTGAAGATGGTTGGAGTTTCCAAAGGAGAGCTGGAGATCTTCATCATCGTATGGATGAATTCTATTATCCGCTACATTTATTGCATTTTTTTGTTGTTTTCGGCATTTGTAAGGACAAGGGTTTATAACTATCCAGGCTGAATCTAGGTTAGACCCTGATATTGTATTGTAGAATTTTCCGATGTAAATATTATTGCTGAAATAATATATGTTATTCCATTTTTGTGAGATTCTATTCTATTTTTATTTTCTTTCTAGCCTTAATGATCCGCTTATTCATGCAATTTGAGTTGGACATGTGTGGTTTACTGTCGATACAAAGGGTACGGAAAAACGGGGGGTTACAGGAAATATATTGGATCATGATGTAAAAGGTTTGAAGGGTCTATGAGCAAGCATTACGGATCGCTAGCGATCCATATGTGATGAATCGTTAGGGATCCATCGGCTTAAAATGTTTTGGCATCTTTCCTTTTGAGTCCTTCTTAGCTCCTTCTTTTGGTCTTTTTGGTTGATTCATGAGACGTTTCGACTAGTTGTAAATGTTCTAACTTTCTTTGAATTCTATTAGGTTAAAAACCCGATTAATAAATATAGACATATATATATATTATAATTTAGAAAGAAAGTGAAAAAGAAAAAATGGTAGAGCTTCGCTACTGCCTCCAGAGAAATAGGAGAAGAGAATGGAGGGTTAGGCCAAAATTAATAGGTGGTAGAATCAAGCAGAATCATTAGATCGAAATACACTAAATCTAGCCCTTTGGGCCTGAGCTAACCCTAGTCGCCTGAAGGCGAATGATCGACCAACCATGGTGCATTGGACGGCTGCTAGGGGTCGATCGATCCCAACAGGTTGGTTTGTGGGCCTGAGAAATTAATTCATAAACATAAAATTTTCTTATTTATTTATTTTTGTTCAAAATTCGTATTTTGTCTGTAACTTCTTGGTTTGGACTCCGATCGCAAAGCTTAAAATATGAAAGTTGCTCAAAATTTCACCATGAACGTAATGGTGCAAGTTTCGTGATCAAATTCCAGCCTTTGTAAAAATTCCATTTTGGAGTCTAATTAATTAACTAACTAACTAATTAAATAGCTAATACTAAATTATGTGGTGTTACATATCATGGTGTTACATATCTTGTAAGACCACGTCACACATAAATATGGATGAGTTTTCATCTTGTGTTAACTAAACCATTTCATAGGGAATCTGGTGATATTATTGTTGACTAGAAATCTTGTCAACACTTCCAAAGTAGTGTTGAGGAACAAGGTATATCCCTTTGGAAAATAGAGAAGAGTGGAATGTGTGAATCCTTCTTGAATTTCCTTTCAAACAGATTGCTTTAGATTAAAGTTGCTTAGTTCGACCATTCGACTCCGTCGTTATGGTTGGTTTCTTCCCTTATCAACCTTTCAACTTTGTTGAGATAATTTGGTTTTCTCTTCGAAGGCTCTCCTTTCGAAGAAGTCAAGATATCAGGATGATCACTTTAGCAACCTCTTGATAGTGTTTATCTTTAGTAGGTTACGACACAGTCGAAAGCTTTTATTGTTAAGGGGTTAGGGCTTTGACTTTGAATGTGAGACTGAGGTTTCGACCTTGTTGCAAGCTGAATCCTTAGGCACCTTGTTCGGTTAGGGTTTCTTAAGGTATAAGTGGATTTTGATTGGGTTTCACCCTTGTTGAAAGCAGTAACCTTCAGACTCTTTGGCTTGGGTTAAGAGTTAAAAGCCAAAATTAGTTGGTATGGGATTTCGAACCAGTCGAAAGATGAAAGCTTGAGAAATGTGACCTGATACCAATAACTTGCACTATTTTAGAATATGTGGGTTTTGACCTTGTCAGAAGAAACCCTTTGATGTAGTCAAGACCTGCAACACCAGGTTAAACTTGATAAAGGCTTTTAAAGCAATAAAATAATCTGTAAAACTGAAGACTTCAGTTTCGCAAGCTAAAGAAGATTTTATTACCCAAAATCACCAAATCAATTTAAAAATTATGGTTTGCGGCTCTTTTAATTAAGAAAACACAAGATTAGAATAGCAAGATTCGGATCCTTAAAATTTGACCCCTTGGGTCTTATTTATAGATGCGGATCAGCATCTTTTGACCCTAAAGCTTTCGACTTGGTCCAAAGGTGGCTGCTGAAGTATGCTTCCATCTTTGTCGAAAGAAACGACTGTACTTCTCTTCTTTGTGTTGCTTTGTAGAGTTTTTGACTTTTTCTATAGGTCTTGTTTAGTGGTTTTGATGGTGTTGGTTACGTCCGAGCTCTTTCCTGTGACTTGATGTGGAAACCTCCTGGATCACAATGTCCTCGACCGGTTCGAAAAGCTTATTATTGCTTTCGAATGGGTTGATTAGGATAGTGCTTTCTTTTGATTGATTTGAGTGAAGGTGAAACCTTTGGTTTCGAAAGGTTTGGTGTAACATCCCGTATCTCGAAGCCAAAAGACATGTGCTGCAAATGCTGCAATCATCCATAATATTAACTTTTGGTGACAAAATACGGTAATGATAATGGTATTTATAATATCAGAAGTCAATGAACATGAAAAAATATCACAGATTTCAAAAACAACATTTTTCTGATCACATCTCAAAAAATAATTCATATCCACGTTACATAATTCCTTAATGTTTCCCAAGCAATGATTAAATATATCATTACAAAAATACACCAAGTGGGACATATGACAATGCCCCGTTGGTTGAATAAAGTAATATAGTCATATCTGACTTATGTACATAACTGAATCAAAAAAAAAATGAAATGGAAAATCCTAATTTACTATCCGTCAGCCACTAGCTAGTCTTCCGATGCTTTATTCGCCAAAGGACAAAAACCTGAAAACCTCAACTCTCAACCTACTCAAATCAATTTTGAGTACCCGAGAGTTTAAATTGAAACAAAAAACTTCGTGTTTGAAATAAAGCCTGGTGTGAATAATTCTGTTACATCTTTATTTACTGATATTAAGTGAGACCATGCCGCCTAGTGGAATGGGTTTCCCCTCACTAATATCCTTTTCAAAACATATATAATTTGCAATCCTTTACTACAACCAAACTAGTTAATCAAATTGATTATATCAAAATAGCAATATCCTTTATGCTACTAAATGGACTATCTGTTTGTAAAACAAGCAATATGTGAACTATCTGCCCACATATAATAACAAGGTCGGTTATGCTACAAATAGACTATTTGTCCATACAACTGGCTGACTGTCCACAAACTGGACTAATTTTTTGAAATCTTGTCTGATTGCCTGCAAAAAGGAGTAACTGTTCGAATTCTTTTCTTAGGTTTAACTACCCTTTAAATTTTTCCTTAAAACCTTTTCAAAATGATATAGTCATTCAAATCATATACATATACAAGGAAAATATATCTTTAGCTTTACTCTAAGCCATTTACCCATGTTATATACACTTTACTCAAAATAATGCTGATGAGATTTAATAAGGATTAACTATCCCTCTTAAACAAGTCAAAACACATTTTAACTTGAAAATACTTAGGCTCAGTTGCCTTTTTATTACATTCTAAACCTTTGTTTAAATTCGTTAAACAACCCTTCCGAAATAATTGAAGGTAACTTCTTCGAAACCATTGGAAAACCCTTCTGAAACCATTAAATACTATCTTTCGAAAACATTGGAAAAACGTTTTCTTTCTTTTCTCCTAAAGCTTCAAAATAATAGACGTCCCCCTTTAAAACCTTTTAAATACTGCCTTTTGAAAACATAGCAAAAACTTTCCTTTCTATCCTTTCGAAACCCTGGGGAACCACCCCTTTTGATACCATTCATTAAAACCTTTTGAAACAGTCAAACTCAATCCTCTTGAAAGCAATTTGGGTTCAATTTGAAATATGTGGTAACCTTTCGAAACCATTTAAAAGCGTCTTGGTCGAAACCATTTGGATTCTGCCTTCAAATAGAGCAAAGGATTAGAATCCCATTAAAGTCGAAAGCATCAGTTTTGAAACTTTCTAAAACTATCCTTTTCAAAAGCATCCCTTCGAAAGCATTAGAGAGGTGGCCAGGTTGTAGAGAAACAAAACAGCCCTTTCGAAACTATTGTAGAAAGGAGGCAACAAAAAGGACTCGACTTAATCGAAGGCAATTATTTAAAAATAGAGACACAACTCAATTAAAGCCATTTCCTTTAAATCATTTGACTTGGTCGAAAGCTACTTAGTTGAAAGCCATTAGTCGAAAGCAAGCGAGTATATTTCTTCAATTTAAAAACAAAGGACTGCCTCAACCCCTTCAAAACCCCTGATTTTGATTCCCTTCCTTCTTCCGTCATCCAATTCATCACGTACCAGTTGCCTGATACCATATGCATTGGTTTTGACTGTGTCGGAGGCAATTGTATGGAGGCATAACCTGGTACCGAAGGAGACGAAACAGCGAAAAATTTGTAGCAAATAGTTCTTTTAACCTAACATGTCTTACGTGTCTAATTATGATTGGTTGCCTCTTTCTTAACCAATAAAAAGTATTGCACTTTGTCGAAGAGCTGCTGACTTTTCAGATTTAATAATTTAAATCATTTTACAAAAAGCCCCTTCTTCTCTTTTAATTATATAAAACATTTAAGTCTGAAACCTTAAATAATTTTATTTAACCATTTAAACACTTAAGAAAATTCCAAAAAAATTCCAAAAAATCACATTATATATGTTTTCTAACATATAAAAATTTCAAACCCAAATAATTAATTATTTACCCGTAATTAATTTTTAACCCTAAATACCATTTTCTTTACTAGAAAATTCATGTTAATTCCATGAAAATTCAAAAAAAAAATCTGAAAATTGAACCCTCTCTTCAAAATAATATTTCTGATTTTCATAAAAGTTCGCAAGGATTTTGGATGTCATTTTATAGGGTTTTCACTTTAAAACATATCATAAATTCAATATGAATAACCATAATTCATCAACAAGTATATATATTCATTCCATCACTCAAAAACATGGCAAATCATTGCAAAATATCCCAAATTCATATTAAAACCGAAAATACAATAAAAATGAGATGTAAACATTATTCACCTTAGCTTTAAAGATTATAGAGATTGAAATGTGAAATATTTGCTTTGAATTAACTTCTTCCTAGCTTTTCTTCTTATCTTCCTTGTTAATAGTGGCCGGCCAGTTAATTTAAATTTGCAAAATGAAATGAACGTGCAAAATTTTACATGGCCAAGGTTAGGAGGATATAAGAATGGCCTCGTTCCTATTTTACTCCTCCATTTAATTTTAACCCTTCTTCAGCTCATTGGTTAATGGCATGGCTACTCTTGATTAAAAATCAAAGATCAATCCCCTGATCAACGCATTATTTTATTTAGTTCAACTAACTAAATATCCTAAATAATGTTACCAAAAATCTGAGGTGTTAAATTTGGCACTATATAAAGAGTTGACCCTTATAGCCTTCAAAAGGCGTTGCTTCAACTCATTCAAAAGGTCCTCAAGCATGTGGAATCATTTTCTTCAAAAGGTGGTTAATGAAGGCAGGACGGGGCTTTTGCCTCCTTCGACCCCTTTGAAATGTTAGAATCTTCTGGACTTTGACTATGATATCCCTTCGACCCCTTCCAAAGGTACAACTGGAACCTTTTTCTCTTACTCTTCCTTAACCTTTGCTTAAACAGGTTTCGACTAAGTTGAAGGGAGGTTTTGGTAGTAATAATTATAATAATGTCTAGGTTATAAAATAAATATATAAGAATGCTTGCATCTCACTTCCAACATAGTTGTGCACCACTATGTCTATATAGCGCTTATTGGAGAATGGATTCCATCACTGACAAGGTTACTAGGGTACCACCTACCACAACACCTTCCGATAAATGTATCAAGGGCTTCACATGGAACCCCTACGAATCAGGATCGGCTTACCCCTTACAATATAGTAACGAATATGTCACCACCCAGGTTGCAGGCTAATAACCGTCCCGATTTACTAGCATACATATTCCATAAATAAATATTGATCTAGATCTGGTAATGACCAATACCCTAATGGATGCGACCCACATTTATCCCATATTTTAGTCATTCCCGGTTGATGAGGCTAGAAGTTAAGTTTTATCTTTTATATGGCAATCCCATTTGGAATGCTAACACTGCCCTCCAGGCAACAATGTAATGTAAGCATTCATCCATACACGTTGTACAGGATATGAACCAACCGAAGGCACCAATATTATGCATCCTTTTTGGAATCACCTTTAGGATTACTAGCAAGCAGCCCCTATATTCGAAAGAAATCCTTTTTTGACCATTTTCAAGATGTCTCCAATTCAAACGCTTATGCTAGCTCAACGTGGTTTTCTGATAACTCATGTTTATTCGATCTTGGTCTCTTTGAAACCGACAACGATAATTTAAAAACTGGCTAAGATTTGATAATTGGTTATTTTACTATCAAATAAACAAACAACTCATCTGAAGATTTAATTCTATAAGGAAAATAACATTGGTTAAGCATATAAGCATGCACTAAGCCTCTTTGATTAATCCCTTCATTAATTAAAATCACTTTGTGAACACTTGTAACAAAATACTTTTACAAAGATACATTCACAAGCCCTTCTCTATCCTTTTCCACATTTGAAAAATATTGATATACTTATCTCAACTGTATGAATATATTCCCAAATCTTTTCACTTCTAATACTTAAAAAAAAATTCCATATACTTATATCAACAAGGTATGTATATTCCCAACGCGCTACATTTCCAATACTTAGAAAATGTATCCATATACTATCTCAACGATATAAGTATATTCACAAATCTCGAGAAAGATTTCATTTCCAAAACCACACTTAATTTTGATCAAAACAAATGTTAATTAAAAATACTAGTAATAATAAACCAAAAACACTTTTGGTGTAAATGAACGGATTGCAAGGAAATTTGACCAACAAACTTAACACCACTTCCTGATTTCAAATAGTATTATCCCTCGGTTAACAATGAAATCAGACAAGTTTAAAAACTATTTTGTCTCTATGTACATTCTTAATTCTCAAGGTAGAGACGAGTTTCTATACCTCAGATTTTGGTGTTAAATATAGAGAGAACATTTTCTATACCACCATCATTTAAAATGATTATATATGGAAATCAGATCTTAGTCTTTTTATAAATCCCTTTTTATAAATGCGTTTATAAACTTCTTATATTTACAGAACACCTTTTATAAAATATTATTTACAAATTATAAATTCCCTTTACAAATATTTAAACATAATTATAAAACTCCTTTTATAAATCTCCAAATTTATTGAATAAACTTCTTTATAAACATCCTTTATACTATTGATAAAACTCTTGTATAAAATATCATTTACAAAATTCATTTTACAAATCCCCAAATTTATTTTCAACTCTATTATAAAACTCCAAATTCATTTATAAAACTCCTTTTATAAATATCTAAATATAATTACAAAACTCCTTTGCAAAACCAAACTCCAAATAAAAACAAACTTCGAATATAATTATAAACTCATATACTTTCCATAGCACGATCATGTCAGTGTCACATCCAATATGGCCAAATCATTCGATTTTAGCCTTTAATGGTCTATATGACAGGTATAACTGAAAATAAAATCAACATATATATAAGTGGAATGGAAAATCGCAACGACGAGAAATTCAGATTTCTCGACAAAATCCCTTTTATTTTATTTTAAATGTAATTCGCTTTTCAAAAGCAGATATTCTACCAAACGAAACCAATAATCATTCAACATGAAAATAACATTTTATTTCTGACATATATTATACGAATTATCCAAAAAGATGATTTAACTCATCGAAATTCTAGTTGACGCCAAAAAGTTCTATTTTGAACTAAAATAATTAATGTGCGATTTTAGTCCAAAATTTCACTTATTCCAAAATTCTATGAAACTAGTTCCATTACGTAGCTATCGCCATTGCAAATGCAACACAAAAGACCTCGTCTTAGTTTGACCTCGCATGTGAGAGTTATTGATTTAATAAGTTTGAAATTAAATTAAATATAATTAAATCACTAAATACAATTTTAAACTTTAATTACCCTATATAGCCTCTCTTTCCCAAAATGATATGTATTCCCGCCTGATACAAATATGCACACTCAACACCTCTCTCCTCCCCATTCTCCCTTTACGGTTGATGATTTGTGGCGCCGTTAGTTGCATTTTCCTCCCCATCACAAAAGCTTCTTCCTCAACTCCTCCATTTCAAACATGACCTCCCCCCAAAAGATCACGACCAGACAGGTTAATTTTTTACCGTAAACGTCGCCTTCCACCATTCAAGGCTACACGTCCCCAGACTTTGGATATCGAAGCAACTTCTACCACAAACTCTATGCAACCGACCCCAAACTCCATCATTGCCTAAATCCATTAAAATCTCAAAACCTAGTCAAGTTCTTACTCTCAACTTCAATGTTGATTAACACAAAACACAATCGAGCCTCGCCAAACACCTATAAAAATGAAGATCTAGGCTATATGGGTTCAAAGTTCTTTGTTTTACTAATTTTTGTTGAGCAAACATTTTATTTTAATTTTTTGAATGAAGGTGAGTTGTTTTTCTTTGTTTACCAATAATGAAAAAAAGAAAAGTGTAACATCCCGCCTTTTTGTACATTAAAATCAACGATAAACCACACATGTCAGACTCAAAGCATATAGAAGGGCGGATTATTATGAGGTGAATAAGAAAACGCAGAGAAAGAAAAAAACAAAACAGAATCTTGCAGCGGAATGACAAAATATAATAATCAAATAAACAGTTCATGAAGCAGTTTTACAAACATTTGATTTTACTTATACAACACATATTAGAGTTACACATACCAAAGAATAATAAATAATGCAGCGGAACAGTATGAATGTAGTGGAATAATATAATAAATGATAATAATACAATCTTCGTCTTCGTCCTCCAGAAATAAAGTCTTCGAATCCTGAAATGCTCAGACTGACCCGAGCGAATTGAAAAGACAAAACGCTCGAGTCAGAACTAAAAGATCTTATGTGAGTTAAATCAACAGAAATAAATATGAGTGTAATGGGGTCAGAGATGTTTACGGGATTTGACATCTCCTATCCAGTGTCAAACGTAAGGGCAGTAACTTAGGAGATGCTCGGGATTTTCATCTCCTAAGGATCCGTTAAACTATTTACTATGTAGTAATATTTTCCTATTATAATAATGTACATAGTAAAATAAAGTTACTTTTAAATAGCGTTAAGGCTTTACATTTTCCACCTTAACATGTATAGTGCCAATATGCTATACAACACCTGCATACCTCCTGATCGGGAGGCTATGAGAAGATTCCCCATAGATATGACACAAATCAAACTCGTACAAAACGCGCTAGGGTAGGTGACACGGCACAACTAGGCAATGCTAGGGTAGATATACCAATTACGCTTTCGGACCGGTGGTAACACGTAGCAGCTATTGCCGCCCACCTCGAGCCACACCCCTAAAATAAAAAAGGGCCCAAATCAATCACAAAGTAATAGAATGGTATCGAAGGAGTGTATCCGATAAAAGGTGCTACCTTCTTAGCCCGTCAATCGCTCATGTTTTAGCCACCTTATGCCAACTCATGGGAGTCGGGTCCATGTATATGCCTCAAAGGAACGCCGCCACCATCCTACTTCAATCTGGAATCTCCACCGCGTACGCGGTTGTTTAAAGTGGTTTTCGAAGATGGCAGAGAGTATGAGAAATTCCGATCCCGGTCACTTTAACAACCAATTGTTATTATAACACCGCGGTCATTTCAAAATAATTATATTTCAAAACCAGAATATACTATCCATTTCAAAACCATATAAATACGACATCATCTCCATTTCGAAAACCAAATAAATATGATATTCATTTTCATAAAAACCCAAATCAATATAATATCATTTTTTTTCAAATATATCTTTTTCCCAAAATCATAGCACTTTTAAGGTTATACACTCCGAAACCGAACACTTGAAATTCTAACACTTTCAAATCATAATACTTTAAAACTCATGGCTTTGAAACATAACTACACCACTTAAATGGCTTAAATATTAAGTTACTTTATATAATAAAATAGCTTCTTCCATTTCACAAATCAATTCCAAATACATATTTGAAACCCCAAATAAACCATTTCAATTTCCATATATTTCAAAGCTTTAATTATTCCCCCATTTCAAAACTAATTCTTTGGTAATTCCATATATATCAAACTCAATTACTATTATTTAGATTTGAAATGTTTACTTAATAAATACAATATCATTTAAATAAAACTTTTAAACTTCAAATAACTGGATATTCTTTCAATTTATTTAACTTGATATATTCATTTAAATCAAATTGATATTCATTTAAATCACTCTAAACCAAAATCAAGTTATAAAAATCATACCCTTTAAAATTCTCAATTTTATTCGAATTTCAAATCAAATTTATTCGAGTATAATTCTTAAATAATTTAATTCAAATCAATTTCATATTTATCTTCCAACCTTAATTTTATTTAAGTCATTATAAACTTTATAAACAGATACTTAACCATATTATACAAAAACAATCAATCTCTATTATTTAAATTATTTTATATTTCAAACAAATTTATACATACTAAAATTCCAAAACAAAATAACATTTATATAACATCTGAAATCAATATTTATGTAACTCATATATTTCTTTACAAAACCATAGAAATCATTTCAAAATATTTGTATATATAGACCACGGTGTCTGTATATAATTTTCTATCATATGGTTAAGTGATACATATATTTATATTTCAAATCGCAATTTAAAATATAAAAACGGTTATATATCATTTCAAACCACAATCCCGAATGAAATAAAATCCATAACAACTTGCAGTTTATAATAGTATAAAATACAACATCCATTCATCCAATATCAATCACCAAACATTTATCACAATCATCATCCAAATCAATCAAGAACATCACTATAAAACAGATAATAAATAACAGATATTTATTGGCAGTTTATATTCAATAATAAATTAAATAACAATTTAATTATCAGTTTATATACAATAATAAATTAAATAACAATTTAACTAGCATTTTATATGAAATAATAAATTTAATAATAATTTAATCCAATAAATTCAATTTAACTGAGATGATGATTTAAAGTATGCCAAATAGTCGTAAATAAATTTCTAATCGCATCAAAAATTAATTTAGCATACATAAGAAATTTTAGAAGTTGTGAGTGGATTAAAACACTCACCTTTTGAATTTAAATTGAATTTAAATCCAATTTAAACCCAAAATTCAAACAGTCTCAGAATCTATCCAAACTAGTGTCAAAATGTCAGAAATTTTAATACGATCCCAATGCAAGAAACTGCATGTAAAACGGACCTCGTATGTGAGAGTTATGATGATTAGTACATTTGAAATTACATTAAAAAAAGTTAAATAGAAAAGAAAATAAAAAACTACCCACAAATCACGAAGCACCACATCAGCAGAGCTCCCACGTTCTACGTCACTCCAGAAAATCGCATGAACAGCTCCGTCCGAAACCCTTACTGCCACGATAATGATCACAAGCTTCGCCGCAGCACGTCGCAGGCCATCACCGGCCTCCAGGCAGCTCCGCCATCTCTCCCCTAGGCTCGCGACATGCTGATTGGCCCCTCAATCGAAGCCCAAACGCTCCAGCCGCCACTGTTTCCTTTGACCTAATCAATTAATTCGCCAAATCCAACCGTCGACCACCCGAACGAACACCATAGATGAATTACATGATTGACTCTCTACAAAACCCATATCTCGATTTGTCGATCGGACGACGATTGTCGAACGCCAACGAACGGCCGCAAATTGATTGTCAATTTCTGGGCAAACAGAGCTTCAAATCCGAAAACGGATTACGGATTTGACTTGCGCTCTTCGAGAGCTTCAAATCCATATATTGATCGATATAGTTTGAGGAGTTTGCATTTTGAAGTAGAAATTTTTGATTTGCAGCTGACTGCGAAATTTAGAATCTGTCTACCATTGAGAAAGAGAATCAATGGAAATTTTACGTATAGAAAAATGAATATAAGAAATAGGCTAGGGTTTATAACGAGGTGTGTGTGTGTGTGTGTGTGTGTGTGTGTGTGTGCGCGCGTGTGTGTGTGTGTGTGCAAAGCTGAAACTAGAATGGGTGGATATGATTTATCTACACGTTGAACGATAAAATGGCCCGAAATGCCCGTTCTGACTCCGGAACGAAATTGGGTCAACCCATATATCAAAATAGATGTTTTAAAATATTTTAAAATCAATGGAACAGGTATCAAGTCCAAGTTCCATCGTATGAAGAAGTTATGCTAAAATCAAGTTATTTCAAATTGATTTCAATTGATTTCAATTTCATTGATTTGTAGGCGTTTCGAGTCCGTACGATCAAATGACAAGCCCGATCTCTACGAAACTAGAAATCCTACAATAATTTAGCGTTACGGATCCGATTGAATTAGTTTCGACGAAATCCAAGTCAATGGCCAAAATGGCTATTTTCCAATTAATTAAATGAATAATTGATTAATTAAAACAAGTTTTCAATTTCAACTCTATAATTAAAAAAATTCATCATTTTAAAATTTCTTAATCATTTACACTAATTTAACCAAATTTAAATGTTAATTTAGAGTTGATTATTTTATCAATTTTAGGTTTTAATTTTAATTTTATTAAAATCATAAATTATAAATTAAAATTCCAAAAATACATTTAATTTGACTTTTCATCCTATTATTAAGTTTAAATTGCAATAAATTAATAAAATTTGATATCTATTATTTTCATTTAACCAATTGTCATATTATGAATAGAATTAACATTATTTCCTTAATTTATACTAACATAACATTGACTTGAGATTCATTGCAATTTATTACAAATTTTGATTTAATGGACTAAATAAATGATTACTTTATAATAATTGTTGCCACTAACTCTTAATCATATTTATATAAGTTATCATTTCTAAACAATTACCTACAAAACATTGATTTTATTCAATTACTATTTATTATTAATTCATTAGTTGATTCAATAATTACGTTTTTTTTCTTATATTTCAATTTATAAACAAATTATAATATTTTCACTATCTCAATTAATTTGAATTCCATTCAAATTATTAGCCATTCACTTACATTCATACTGTTGCAATTCGTTCTAGTTATCATTTTATTAATAATTCACAAATTTTTATTTTCTTCAATATTAAATTTCAAAATCCTATTATATTAACAATTTTAATTATTGAAAATTTAGGGGTCGTTACACTCTCCCGCTCTCAAAACTTTTTGTCCCCGAAAAGGAAAAAGAAGGGAAAAGAAACAATTAAGTAGTTAATACATCTTATTCAAAATATTAATTTTTATAAACCAATAAATTTATAGGGTAAAATAATTTAAATAAAATATACCAATTTATAACCATTAAATCTTTTTATACTTAAATTAATAAAATTTGGAAAACATTTTCAAAAAATTTCTAAGTCCAAAATTTACGGAAAATTTTGGCAGAGTGTCCTTTGTACGGAGAGGCTTGGGAGAAAATATAATATCAAATATAACAATATATAACATACATTTCTCAAATAATATATATCCCAACATGGAAAAACAATATAATAACGCTATAAAACCGTAATCCGAGAATGTACCTATTTATCGAGCGACTGACACTTAATTATGAAACCCAAAAGCAGTAGCAATTACTTCCATAACCTGTATTTTACTTATATAATCCAAAAATAGTTAATAATTATATAAAATGAAATATTTAGAGTTGTTTCAAACAATTAAATATAAAACAACAATCATTGCAACCAACAGAATACAATCATCATACAAAATCAATATAAATCGATTATCCATTCATATCAAACAAAACAAATAGTTGGTTCAGCTTAGACACTTTTAAATTGCATAGAATGATACCCTTTACTCAACCGTCTTAGATGAACTAAATAGATTATTGATACATCCAACCAATTTTAAAGTATCTTTGCCCAAACAACCATAAACCAAACAAACAATGACCTCAAACATAAATTAAGTTCATACTTATTAATTTCATTTCACAATACTTATTGCTTCACTTCCTTTTCATCCATATAATAATTTATCTTTTTAATTTACATTTATTTCTTCCAAATTTTCATTTATTACTTAATTTCATTCATAGTATTCATGTTTAATTGAATTATTTAGCATATCAGTTTATCAACTTAAGTTTATAATCATCTATTTATACTACTTACCCTTCTATTATATTTAATTAGTAGCATTTCATCTACACATCAAATTCTTATTTATTAAAGAATTTCATTGAATACTTTCATTACTTCAAGTTTTACTTGTATAGTATCCATTATATTTTCTTATAAACATTTCAACTTTTTACATCTTTTCGTAAGTTATATATATGCTTTTTTAAGAATGTAATTGAAAGTTATACAAGTTTTCTCATTTCTTTTAATTAATTTATTGTTCAATAATCATATCATTTTTTTTATAGATTACAATTTCAACTTTCTAGAAATTTTATTTATAACCTCGCATTTAATCTCTCATTTTAATTTAAGGTTCCAATTATTAATTAGTTACAACCCTTTTCACTACAATAATTGAAACTATTGATTATCAAAAACTTAAGAACTAAATACCGGGTTTAATTTCAAATCGTTTTAAAGTAGTAGATAAATATATACTTACAACTTATGTATCCAATTATATTTTAAAAAAATTAAAAGTTTATATTTGGTTATCAAAATAAATCCGTAGTAAAACTACTACAGTGGCCTTCCCACTTCGAAACTCGAAAATGAATGTCGATGATGCGTGCACTCATCACCGAAATTATTTTCCAGCGACAGAGAGGGGAGTACAGAATTTATTTCTTTTCAAAATTTCTTTAAAACAATTCTTTCAAATTATATTGAAATATTTATATTAGAAAATACATATAACAATATTATTATTATATCCCAAAATTATTTAAAGAAAGTTTCAAAACCGCGAAACTTAAATTCTAAATTTCCAATTTATTCCTATTTATTTTACCTTTCAAATCCTACCTTAAACTTATATTTATAAATTACACCTCCTAACAACCAATATATTACAACCAAATATATCATTTAATAAAATTTTATTTTATATAGAAAATAAAATAGGCAAAATTATTTCATTCACCTATGTTCAAAATAAATATTGTGTCAGTCTGTCCTATTTAGTGTTTAGAAATCCCTATTTATGTCATAACGTCCTATGCACCAACCAGAATCTATAAATACAAAACGGAACAAACTAACACAATATAAAAACTTTTATAACACTAACAAATACGCTCTCCCATGTATATACTCTCAACGACTTATCATAGGGTATTACTACCCTATTAATAAAGAGTCAGAACCCCACAAAGCTAAGGTTTATCGCTGAACCAAAGGTCCGATACCACGTTGTAACATCCTGCCTTTTTGTACATTTAAATCTATGATGAACCACATGAGTCAGACTCAAAGCATACAGAAGGGCGGATTGCTATTGGGGTGAATAAGAAAAAGCAGAGAAAGAAAAAAACAAAACAGAATCCTGCAGCGGAACGACAAAATATAATAATCAAATAAACTGTTCATGAAGCTATTTTACAAACATTTGATTTTACTTATACAACACATATCAGAGTTACAAATACCAGAGAATAATAAATAATGCAGCGGAACAGTATGAATGTAGTGGAATAATATAATAAATAATAGTAATGCAATCTTCGTCCTCCAGAAATAAAGTTTTCGAATCCTGAAATACTCGGGCTGACCCGAGCGAATTGAAAAGACAAAAAACACGAGTCAGAACTAAAAGATCTTATTTGAGTTAAATCAGCAGAAATAAATATGAGTGCGATAGCGTAAGAAATGTTTACGGGATTTGACATCTCCTATCCAGTGTCAAATGTGAGTGTAATAACTTAGGATATGCTTGGGATTCTCATCTCCTAAGGATCCGTTAAACTATTTACTATGTACTAATATTTCGCTATTATAATAATGTCTGTAGTAAAATAAACTTACTTTTAAATAGCGTTAAGGCTTTACATTTTCCACCTTAACACGTAATAGTGCCAATAATCTATACAACAGCAGCGTACCTCCTATTTGGGAGGCTAGGAGAAGATGCCTCATAGGTACGACACAAATCAAACTCGTACAAGGCGCGATAGGGTAGATGACATGGCACAACTAGGCAATGCCGGGGTAGATATACCAATTACGCTTCTGGACCGGTGGTAACACGTAGCAGCTACTACCGCCCACCTCGAGCCACACCCTCAAAATAATAAAAGGGCCCAAACCAATCACAGAGTAATAGAACAGTATCGAAGGAATGTGTCCGACAAAAGGTGCTACTTTCTTAGCCCGTCAATTTCTCCTGTTTTAGCCACCTTATGCCAACTCATGGGAGACGGGTCCACGTATATTCCTCAAAGGAACGCCGCCGCCATCCTACTTCATTCTAGATTCTCCACTGTGTACATGGTTGTTTAAAGTGGTTTTCGAAGTTGGCAGAGAGCATGACAACTTCCAATCCCGGTCTCTTTAACAACTAATCGTTATTATAACACCGTGGTCCTTTCAAAATAATTATACTTCAAAACCAGAATATACTATCCATTTCCAAACCATATAAATATGATATCATCTCCATTTCAAAAACCAAATAAATATGATATTCATTTTTATAAAAACCCAAATCAATATAATACCATTTTTTTTCAAATATATTCTTTTTGAAAAATCATAGCACTTTCAAAGTTATACATTGCGAAACCAAACACTTGAAATTTTAACACTTTCAAATCATAATACTTTAAAACTCATAACTTTGAAACATAACTACACCACTTAAATGACTTAAATATTAAATTACTTTATATAATAAAATAGCTTCTTCCATTTCACAAATCAATTCCAAATATAGATTTAAATCCCCAAATAAACCATTTCAATTTCCATATATTTTAAAGCTTTAATTATTCCACTATTTCAAAACTAATTCTTTGATAATTCCATATATATCAAACTCAATTTCCATTATTTAGATTTGAAATGTGCACTTAATAAATACAATATCATTTAAGTAAAACTTTTAAATTTCAAATAACTGGATATTCTTTCAATTTATTTAACTTGGTAAATCAACTTGATATTCATTTAAATCACTCTAAACCAAAATCAAGTTATAAAAATCATGACCTTTAAAATTCTCAATTTTATTTAAATTTCAAATCAAATTTATTCGAGTATAATTCTTAAATAATTTAATTCAAATCAATTTCATATTTATCTTCCAACCTTAATTATATTTAAGTCATTATAAACTCTATATACAATATAATTTAAACAGATACTTAACCATATTATACAAAAATAATCAATCTCTATTATTTAACTTATTTTATATTTCAAAACAAATTTATACATACTAAAAATCCAAAACAAAATAACATTTATATAACATCTGAAATCAATATTTACGTAACCCATATATTTCTTTACAAAACCATAGAAATCATTTCAAAATATTTTTATATATAGACCATGTTGTCTGTATATAATTTATATCCTATGGTCAAGTGATAGGGATATTTATCATTTCAATCCGCAATTTAAAAGATAAATACGGTTATATAACATTTCAAACCGCAATCCCGAATGAAATAAAATCCATAACAACTTGCCGTTTATAACAATATAAAATACAACATCTATTCATCCAATGTCAATCACCAAACATTTATCACAATCATCATCCAATTCAATCAATAACATCAATATAAAACAGATAATAAATAACAGATATTTACTGGCAGTTTATATTCAATAATTAATTAAATAACAATTTAACTGTCAGTTTATATGCAATAAAAAATTAAATAACAATTTAACTGGCAGTTTATATGCAATAACAAATTTAATAACAATTTAATCCAATAAATTTTATTTAACTTAGATGACGATTAAAAATATGCCAAACAGTCGTAAATAAATTCTAATCACATCAAAAATTAATTTAGCACACATAAGAAACTTTAGAAGTTGTGAGTGGGTTAAAACACTCACCTTTTGAATTTAAATTGAATTTAAATCCAATTTAAACCCAAAATTCAAACAGTCTCATAATCCATCCAAACCAGTGCCAAAATGTCTGAAATTTCTATACGATCATAATACAAGAAACCGCACGTAAAACGAACCTCGTATGTGAGAGTTATGATGATTAGAACATTGGAAATCACATTAAAAAAATTTAAATAGAAAAAGAAAATAAACAACTACCCACAAATCACGAAGCAACACGTCAGCAGAGCTCCCACGTTCTACCTCACTCCAGAAAATCGCATGAACCATCTCCGTTCGAAACCCTAACTGCCACGATAATGATCACAAGCTTCGCCGCAGCATGTCGCAGGCCATCACCGGCCTCCAGGCTGCTCCGTCGTCTCTCCCCTAGGCTTGCGACATGCCGATTGGCCCCTCGATCGAAGTCCAAACGCTCCAGCCGCCACCGGTCGCTTTGACCTAATCGAATTAATTCGCCAAATCCAACCGTCGACAACCCGAGCGAACACCGTAGATGAACTACGCGATTGACTCTCTACAAAACCCATATCTCGATTTGTCGATCGGACGACGATCGTCGAACGCCAATGAACCACCGAAAATTGATCGTCAATTTCTGGGTAAATAAAGCTTCAAATCAAAAAAAGGAATTACGGATTTGACTTGAACTCATCGAGAGCTTCATATCCATATATATATCGATATAGTTTGAGGAGTTTGAATTTTGAAGTAGCAATTTTGATTTGCAACTGATTGTGAAATTTAGAATCTGACTGCCTTGAGAAAGAGGAGAAATTGGAATTGTACATACTAGAAAAATGAATATAAGAAATAGGCTAGGGTTTATAACGAGGTATATATATGCAAAGCTGAAATTAGAATGGATGGATAGGATTTATCTACACGTGAAATGATAAAATGGCCCGAAAAGCCCGTTCTGACTCCGGAACGAAATTAGGTCAACCCATATATCAAAATAGATATTTTAAAATATTTTAAAATCAATGGAACAAATTTCAAGTCCAAATTCCATCGTATGGAGAAGTTATGCTAAAATCAAGTTATTTCAAATTGATTTCAATTTCACTGATTTCTAGGCATTTCGAGTCCGTACGATCAAACGACAAGCCCGATTGCTACGAAACTTGAAACCCCACAATAATTCATCGTTACGGATTCGATGAAACTGGTTCCGTAGAAATCTAAGTCAGTGGCCAAAATGGCTATTTTCCAATTAAATAAATAAATGAATAATTGATTAACTAAATCAAGTTTTCAATTTCAACTCTATAATTAACAAATTTCATCATTTTTAAATTTCTTAATCATTTACACTAATTTAACCAAATTTAAATGTCAATTTAGAGTTGATTAGTTTATCAATTTCAGTGTTTAATTTCAATTTCATTAAATTCAGAAATTATAAATTAAATTCCAAAAATCCATTTAATTTGACCTTTCATCCTATTGTTTAGTTTAAATTCCAATAAATTAATAAAATTTGATATCCATTATTTTCATTCAACCAATTGTCATATTATGAATAGAATTAACATTATTTCTAATTATTTCCTTAATTTATACTAACATGACATTGACTAGAGATTCATTGCAATTGATTACAAATTTTGATTTAATGGACTAAATAAATGATTACTTTATAATAATTATTGCCACTAACTCTTAATCATATTTATATAAGTTATCATCTCTAAACAATTACCTGCAGAACGTTGATTTTATTCACTTACTATTTATTATTATTAATTCATTAATTAATTCAATAATTACGTTTGTTTTTCTTATATTTCATGTATAAACAAATTATAATATTTCAACTATCTCAATTAATTTGAATTCCATTCAAGTTATTAGCTATTCACTTACGTTCATACTGTCGCAATTCATTCTAGTTATTATTTTTATTAATAATTCACAAATTTATGTTTTCTTCAATATTAAATTTCAAAAATTCTATCAAATTAGCAATTTTAATTATTGAAAATTTAAGGGTCGTTACAAAAAGGGAAAGAATTAAAAAAAGTTAGAGTGTGTTGAAAAGTATGTGTGGTGTTTGATTTATTCAGATATTTCTGGCATCACACTTCGTAGCATTTCGTTCGCATATGAACGTTGAACGACAAAATAGAAATATGATCACTTACAAAAATGTGATCCAATCTCAAAACAATAACAGTATAAACTGGTTATCTTATTCTCTGAAATTAAAAATGTCGTCGTTTTATCATCATGGATAATTCAAATATTTTCCAAATCAAAAATTATGAAATAATATAGAAAAATAAAGTTAAAAATACTATAACAAAAATCAAGTCGTTTTATTAATTAATTTTCTTGTTATTTATTAAATTGAATCAAATTTTGATATTTAAATAAATTATAAATTCCTATTTGAAATGTTAAATTTTTGGGTGTTACACTCCTACTAGCAACATCAATAAGCATACTTCAGATATCGAGTTGATATATCCTATGGGTTAGAAAAACCCCGTTGGTAATGCCCCTACTCTATTTTATGTCATTTCTGATCTCGAGGTCACGTTCAACATCTCTTACACGAGTCTTCATCAGTCAAACAGAACAAGAATCACTTACTGGATTCCCATATAAGCCCGTTTGACAAATGATAACACGGACTTCTCCTTGGACTTAACGTTAGGATAGACAATTCAATTCTACAGCATAAGTCTGAAAAATTAACGTTGACTTCTCCCTTTGACTTAACTACATAATATACAGTTCGACTCCATAATATTCCACTTCACAACCACGTCCAAAACATAGACTCAGATACTTGTTTCGAAGTGGTATTTGCTGAACTCTCCAAAACCAATTGACGAATTTTTATTTAATTCAATTCCAGATCTTTTAGAAGTAAGAAAACTGTATAAAGAGGAGTCCTTCCTAAGGATCTTGTATATATAACTTCTTAAAATTGGAGATTTTTCATACAAATGCTCCTCCCTAGGGGGTCTCAAAGCATATGAAGCTGCATGAAGCTGCAAAGCTTTTAGATACTTCCCATGTTATATTTGGTCTAGTTTGATAGTCAATTAGTCAACTATCTAGTTAAAATGATTGCTTATAGAAATTAAGGTTCGTATACTAACACATTTCCGACCTTCCAACTTAACTTTCCACAGTCGAGAGTAAAGTCGGTAAGTTAGAGCACTATTTCTTTTATCTCTGCTTGAACATCAATCTTAACCCTCATAAATAGTAAGTTTACCAAGTCGGCTTTTAGTGTTAAGTATGGTACTATTGACTTTCCATAAACGATTAAGCATTCAACACGATTGACACGTTTTCAATCTTTCCAACTTAACTATTCCTCAGGCAAGAGTGAAAGTGGTTGGTTAAAGAACTATTTCTTCTATTCCTACTCGAACAATAATCTTAAGTCCCATAAATACATAAGGCTATTTCGTCGGTTTTCAGTGTTAAACATAACTAACAGCCTTTCAAACAAGTAAGTAAACAAAACATGATTTAGCCACTAAGAAATTCCTAAATCCCTTCTAAATCTTTGGTTTATAATTCAAAAACCTTTAATAGATATGATATGTATATGTACAGTATTTATTTATCAAACTAGATATTTAATAACATAATTTAAAAGATTATATATTACATAAGATATATATACCTAAGTAACAAAAACTAACTTTCTAAATACCACGTATACTTAAAAATGCTTTCAAACGCTAATAATAGGTTTTCAAACATTCATTTAAAATATTACTTGTAACATCCTAGAAGTTTATCAATTTTATTTTGAATATTTAATTAATTATAATATTTAAATAATGGCTTTTCAAGGTTAAATAACTTGAATTCAAATATAGCAACTATTTGAATGTTTGAATCGGGAATAAAATATTAATTAAACGAATTTAATTGTCTTATTTAATTCCTTTTAATTAATAAGTAATAAAGGTAAGCTCATTTGAAAATTTATTAACAATAATAAATGGTTCGAATAAATAATAAGAAATCAAATCGTAACAAAAAGACTTGATTTTTGATGACATAATTTTAAGATTTTTTATAATTTTTAATTTGGAAAATGTTTAAATTTTTGTTTGATGATATTTCGATAAGCAATGATAGTTTTAAGATTTCACAGATCGTAATAACTAGTGTATTTAATTATCGATTTGAAATCGTGTCGCATTTCTGAGCACGACCGTTTTTTGTTTTAGTGTTCCCAATTCCTATGAGAATTGAACTCTATGCAGCGTCGCACAGGAAATTTCAATTCAAACTGAAACATAAGCATGAACCTATACATAAATTTTTCTTTTGCGAGGAAATGCGTGTTTCTGTTTTGGCAAAACATCATCATTATGTTTTTTCATATTGGTTATAAAAATCGAAAGAAATCAACACTTAAGCATTCTTTCCAATCCATATATCCACATATCCCACTTTGCTTCTTTTCATATTTTGTTCAGTAGTTAATAAAGAAAGAAAATAATGATTGCATTGATAAAAATCCAAAATCAAATTATATTCTCAACAAAAAATCATGATATTGGATTCATTAAACTCATACTAGAGTATGATTCGAATTGGTATATGGATTGTTGGGTTCGGCATTGATTTTGGTAGCTTAACTTTTTGCCAGTCGATTTAGGGTTATGGTCTAGGTAAGGTATAGGCAGTTTTAGGTTGATCGAAAGTCTACGTCGTGGTTTGGGTTCAAAGAGGTGTCGATTGGAGGATTTTGATGGGTAGTGATCAATGGTAGGTGGTGCGACATTTTAGGGTTTTGGTTAGCTAATGTCAGATAGCGATCCTTGAGGTTGCATCGAGCTTCAAACCTTTAGATCCTTGGTATAGCTTTCGAGGAGTGGAGTTGATAGGAGAAGGTCTTGTGCGTTTTCGTGAAGAGATGACCATGCTAGGAGGAGCGAGGCAAGTCGATTTGGTGCGCCTGTACATATGCGCGCGCATAAGATCAACATTTGGGGATGATGAGGTTTATATTGGTAATTAGTTGTATTAATTAAGCAATTGATGTTAATTAGTTAATATAATTATTCAATTTCTTATAAAACCAACAACTTTTCCATACTAGGTTCAAATAAAACACTGTCAGTCGCGTGATGATATCCATGATATGATTAGTGGAGTTTGGAGGTTGTAGAATTGTGTGTTAAAAGCGAACGTCGGTTCGATTTTAGTTCACACCGGAACACAAAAGCGTCCGTTGGAATCCCGATAAGTTACTTACCTTTAAATTAGCTATATAATATCTATGACGTTATAAATGTATTATTGAATGCTTAGTCGATTGTTTAGACATTGCCATTGTTGTTTGATTGATTTGTTTGGTTGAAATCCCGTTTGGGAAAATGGATGCCATATTAATTGATGTGAACCTATATGATTATATATATTGTTTGTAACCATTATTTTGCAGGGAATACTTATAGAGAGACTCTAAGAGGTTTCTTGCTAATAATAATTATTTATTTCTTTATGCTGCTTATATGGACGTTTAGCTAAAAATTAATCATGATATTCTATTAAATTATTTAAATGTCGTTATAGCAATTTTTGGCATATCGCTAATTATTGAATATCATCTCTTAAACCCTTTGTGTGTGTTTAACTTGAGCTTGTATTTTCATATAGATGTTTAAAATTGATTAATCAATTTAATTAATGATGTATTAATTTAATTAATATTTTTAATGAATGATTATGTGAATTTAACATATATTTTTATTAACGATGTTTAAAACTAATTAATCATTTTAATGAATGAGATTTGAATTTAATTAATCATTTTGATTAATGATATTTTAATTTAGTTAATCATTTTAATTAATTATATTTGAATTTAATTAATTTTTTAATTAATGATCTTTGAATTTAATTAAATCTTTTTACAATGCTCGATTAAATTTATAGAATTTAATTAAATCTTTTTTAATTAATTTTTTGGATTAATGATCTGGGTATTATTTTATTATAATGCACGATTATACCAAGTATTTTTCGAGGTTAG
Source organism: Allium cepa (assembly GCA_030765085.1). NCBI lineage: Eukaryota > Viridiplantae > Streptophyta > Magnoliopsida > Asparagales > Amaryllidaceae > Allium > Allium cepa. The sequence goes on from CM060943.1 coordinate 441,847,685, forward strand.
CGTTGGTGATATGGAGTTCTTGGAGAAGAGCTGGATGTTCGCCTATCGTAGTTTTTTATTTTCTGCTGTATTATAATGTATACCTCTCAGCAATTGTAAGCTTAGGATTTTACGACAGTCCAACTTATAAGAGTTTTTTTAACTTCGATGTATTTGGAGTGATAGTTTTTACCGTCTTTGTTATTTTATATGTTATCGTTTCTACTGTAAGATTATGTTTTCCCTATTCTCTCTTCTTTCCTTTTTATTTTACCCTAACAATCTGCCTCTCAGGCGGTTGAATGTTCGACATCTAAATATTGTGGATGTATTTGGTGTCGACTTTCGATTGTTGAAAAGGTGGGTCGTTACGTTTGGTATCGGAGCGGAAGGTTAAGCAAGAACATTGGCTTTGGTATGGTATGACTCATTAGAAATAAGGTAAGTGACACCCTAGAATGAGTTGAGAGTATTATATATATAGGATCGATTTCACCCTAGAGGGGGGGTGAATAGGGTGATAGTATAAATTATAGAAATTAATCGCGAAAGCTTATAAAATAGTTTTAACACAGATCACAGAACAATAGCAGCACAGATAATAGCAGAATAATAAATGCAGAAATAGAACGACACAGAGTTTACCCAACTTCGGCAAAACCCTGCCTACGTGCTGCCCCCATGGTTTCTACTAGAAATTAGATAGTCCCTCGCTTACAAACGTAAACTCGCGACACCCGCTATGGACTAAATCTAACTCTACACTCAAAACCCTGCCACAACTCAACCACTGAGTTGCGAATTCTCAAGCTACGCCACGTAGCTTGTCCCCTAGTCACACGACTAGAAAAATAAAACAGTTTAAAAAGAAATACAATTAAAAACAATTTAAAACAATATAACCCTATTTAAAAATATACTAAAACCCTTTTAAAATAAAATAGGCCGGCTCCCTTTGTAATTCGACCCGTCTCTTTTATTTGCTCCGTTCGTTTTCGTTTATGCAATGGTGGTCGTTCCTCTTTCCAACTCAATTAGGGATTCTGCGAATTTGGGGCTTTTGCTCCTTGCGCTCTTTGTTTCAAATTAGGGTTGTGAAATAAGCAGCCGATAGTTGCTCGATCGTATGATTGATTTTAGCTTCTCTCTATGTCGATCGATTATTTTTCTGAGTTGCTCACTGCTGCTTGATCGAGTTCGACATTTGCTTCGGTATGTATTTTCCTTTTTGTGCTTTTATGATTCTCGTACTTGAACTCGATACCTAAAATTGCCGATGATGATTGGGATTTATATGCGTTCGATCTCCTTATTTTTCGTTCGTCTGATTGTTTCAAAATTTTGCTTTGGCCATTCGATTATGCTTGGATGCTTGGGATTGATCTGACTTTGTCAATTTCGCATTTTTGATTGATTACATGGTTTCAGTAGATTTTTATACATTTCATCACTTCAGTATTGTATTGTTTGCATTCACTTGTAGTCGACACCATTTGTAGATGTTCTCTGGTTTGATGTTGATGCTGAAGCTTGTTGGTTCGATTCCAGTATGCTTTTTCACTGTCCTGTACATGTTGTTTCATTATATTTGAACTTGCATCACTGCATTAGTTTTCTTCAATTTTCTAGCCTCACTGTTGTGTTTGATCACTGAACTAGTTCTGGGTACATTGCAATATTGAGATGTTTGCATGTCAGTTGTATCACTTGTCCCATATCTTGTGCTCGAGCTCTGTCCATACTTGCCCACTGATTTTGAAGTTGTAACCTAGGTCATTGGTTCAATCTGGTTGATTGTCATATATGCAGCTTGCTTTGACATGCTATACATATGTTTACACAGATGCTTCACTTGTTCATTTTGTTCAAGTGTACTTGTCTTCATTCTGATCATGTTGGCACTGGGTTACTGTCTTGTTTATATTAGACTAGTCGACACTTGATTCTTGAGTTTTGGCCATTTGCACCTGTGTTGAATCCAGTTTCACAGCTCGGGTTTGACCTTGTGCTGAAGTTGATATTTTATTTATGTTGCACGTGAGTTGAACCCGGCTTTTTATTTGGGTTTGACCTGTGCTCACCTGTCCCTATAAATCAATCAAGTGTATATCGGTGTGCACGGCCCTGTGGCATGTACAGTGATACACTGTGCATGTCACACTGTTCGTGTGTGATGAATTCAAATGTAAATGATGACAAACAACCCAAATAAATGAGGCAAATATTATTTTCAAAATTCACGTTTTATTTTATACTGCAAAAATATTTCTTCTTCAATTTTACTGCGTTAGTGTATATTTTTGCAGATTGCTCAGATGCTGGATTCTAACTAGAATAAAGTTGAAGATAAATACGAGTGTGAGTCATATGTAGTGAAGTGCTGATGTAAATGTGAAAAATGTGATGTAATCAAAATTGTATATGTATAGTGAGAGCATGAATTTGTACTATTCAAGATTGTAATAAAATTTGTTTGAATAAAATTTCTGTTTGAATTCAATTTTATTCAGCAAATATTTATTTAAACCGTGAAAAATAAAATAGTATATTAACAAATACATTTAAACGAATGTATATATGTTTATTATCATCAAACAAAAATCATATAAGCGCATATTCAACAATATCTCCCTTTTGATGATAACAAACATATATTTAAGATTTTGAATATGTTAAATGTATTTGATCGTTCAATTTGCTCCCTGTATTTGAATGCTTCCTCTCTACACCATGCTCCCCCTACAAATATGCATACAATTAAATAATATGCAAATGAGCCTAGATGCAAATAGAAAATTATTTGACCATTGCTTGATTTTATTTGACAAAATCTTAACTTTTCTCTCCCCCTTTTGTTATCAGCAAAAGAGTAATAGTGTTAGAGAAAATAGAGATAAAGTAATCGATATCAATCCAACATTAGAACTCAATTGAATATAAATATTAAATTTTGATAAAAAGTCAAACAAAAATCATAAATATTTTGTTAGGCACATATTCCACTTTTAGAATGATGGCAATGATGTCATCATATAAAACCATACAGCTGTATCTATTTGTGGTATATTTATATCAGGAATTTGAATATCTACTAACCATTCATAACCGTTAGGACTTTTAAATGAGATTAGTAGTATTCCAATTTTATTTTAAAAAAAATGAATTCAAGTATCTTCTAACCACACATAACCATGAGGACTTTTAAATGGGATTAGAATCAACTTGTTTATTCTAAAAAATCAACTTTTGATATGCGTTCCATACATGCATAACCGTGAGGACTTTTAAATGAGCATGGAAGCACATAACAAATTCCAAGTAATCCACCCATGCATAACCGTGAGGACTTTTAAATGAGAGTGAATACTTTGGTATTTATTATTATTATTATTACCCTCTTTTTTTTTTAAAAAATGTGAAAATGAAAAACGAACGATTCCTGTTTAAAGTACCACATATCGACAAACTATATAGAATTTTGATGAGTGATGGTCGTTAGAAATATGATAGATATAGAGATGGTCATGGAATTATTACCAACAAAAAGTTTTATAACTCTTGTTTAAATTTCTAAAGAAATTTTCAAATTATACTTTCTCGAGTCATAATATATGATAAATATCAACACTCGTCACTTTTTCAATCACTATTTTTCTTTTCGATAATCATTAGGGGGTCAGATTAGTCAAAGTAGTCATTTAAAATCAAATTCAAAAATAATTATGAAATTAAATTTTCAAAATGACTAATTTGAAAATATGATCAAAAATGATTTTCTCGAGGGGTTTTAAAAGAAAATTTTCTGCTACTTGAAAATTATTTGAAATGAAGAATATGCAGATATTTTCTTTGAAAAACGATGCAGTTACTAAATTTCTCAAAAATCACGTTTAACTAGTAATTTTTCTATCAACTAGATTACCAGTGTAATCTGCATCTGGATTTCTCTTTCAAAATCATCATTAATTGAATTTTATAGACCAAAACATGAAGTGTGCACCAAAAATTTGAAACTCAATTTTTACAGCAATTTAAATGACATTCTTTTGAAATGAAGCCATGTAAATAATCAAAAACCGTAAATATAGAGTTAGCCGAATTATAACCAATTGTATTATTATCCAACAAAACACTATTTTTAATCCAAAATGATAAATATGAAGTAATTCAAAGAATCTAGAGATTATTATAGTGTTTTTGGCATAAGAATATAATTGGCCAACTATGTTGAATAAGTCAGAGTCAAAATCATCATCTTTTCATCATCTCAATATTGGCTGATTTTAATTCAGAATGCGGTGCAGATTATCACATTTAATATATCGTTTAAAACATACCATTACCTGTTTTACCTTTACGATATTTTTCATGGTTGTCTATTGTGATTCTGCCACCTTTGAACTAGGCTAAGGAACTTTGCTTTGTCGTCCGTTGTATTTTTGGAACAGCCAAAAATCTAGAGAACACTATTGTTGTTCCTTAGCCTGCCACCACACCTACACGATGAAAGATTTATGTGACCTACTTGTTTTTATAGGTCCATGGTTGTTAGTGGCAGAAAATTTTGAAAAACAATTTTGTGAAGATCCAAAACTATTTATAATTGTTCCCTTCGGCACCCAAATTTGTTTAACTTTGAGAGATTTTATATTTGTGCCTTTTGGAACCCAAATCGGTATAGTTTTCACATGTTTGGGTCTATACCAACAATTATTGTGATTGTGCCCATATTTTCTACAAATTGTGCACATAGAATTAACTTGATTAATATTGCTTTCAACAATTTTCGAACTATTATATCCAAGTCCTTGTCTAACCGAATTAACAGTTTGCTTTCCTAATAGCATATTCAACGATTTTTCACTTTTGGAAAATTTATCTAAAGTAGTAGACAGTTGTTGGACTTGTGATTTGAGAGATTCATTTTCGTTTAACAATTATGTGCACTTTTTAATAGAATTCTCTCTCCTAGTATTTTCATTCTCCTTTAAAATCAGAATTTCATTTTCAAGTGATTTTATATTGATTTCTGATTTTTTAATTTCCTCTTTTAATGTTGGACACTTATCACACTTAGGGATCCTACGTTGATAGTTCTTAACTAATTGATCAAGTTGTTCATTGCATTCTATCAAAGTATCCTTTTGAGATTCAAGTTTGGCGTATTTTTCCCTAAGTCGTTCATAACAGCCATTTACTTCATGGAAATAAATAAGTAATTCAGAGTGAGTAAGTTTTGATACCTCGCTTGGCTCGTCATCGTCGCTATCGGTTATATTCCCATGAAGGCACATATCTGCTTTCTCACTCTCACTACTGTCGCTTTTATTCCACGTGGCTGTAAAACATCTTCGTTTTGATTTCTTTTCTTTGTCGAGTTGAAATCGGGGATAATTGGGCTTGATATCACCGGGTTTGTTGCAAATGATCTCGTGTTCTTCCGAGTTGTCCAGTGCTTTGATTATTCTGCTTTTTAATTTTTTATTTAGAGCTGGATTTCCGTATTTGTGATTCCACCTTTTGAATTTCTTCATTATTAATGCTAGCTCGGCTTCTCCATCATCATCATCCTCATCACAACTGCTATTTACCAATCCTGTTAAGCATATTTCTTTAACTGAGTCAGTTGTGGAGGACTTCTCATTGCTGTTGACTTTTGCACCATATATTGCGTCGAAAGTATTCCAGATTTCCTGTGCATTTTCACAATGAGAAATGAAATTAAAATTATCTTGATTAATATGAGAATATAATATATGCATAGCAAGAGCATTAATCGGGATAATTTTCTTATCTGTTATGTCACACCCATTTTCAATAATATTCCAACATTTAATATTAACAGATTTTAAATAAAATTCCATTTTCAATTTCCAATTCAAAAAATCTGTTCCATCGAAAATAGAAGGAATGATATTGGAACGACCCTCAAAATTATTCTTAAAAGAAGCCATTTTAAAAATTCAAATTTTTAAAACAAAAATCGATTTTTGAAACACGAATTTTTAAAACAAAAAATTGATTTTTGAAACACGAATTTTAAAACAAAAATTGGTTTTTGAAAAATCAAAATTTTAAAATAAACGGCTTTTGAACCTGCTCTGATACCACTTGTAGGATCGATTTCACCCTAGAGGGGGGTTGAATAGGGTGATAGTATAAATTATAGAAATTAATTGCGGAAGCTTATAAAATAGTTTTAACACAGATCACAGAACAATAGCAGCACAAATAATAGCAGAATAATAAATGCAGAAATTGAACGACACGGAATTTACATAGCAGAATAATAAATGCAGAAATTGAACGACACAGAATTTACCCAGTTTCGGCAAAACCCTGCCTGAGTGCTGCCCCCAAGGTTTCTATTAGAAATTAGATAGTCCCTCGCTTACACACGTAAACTCGTGACACCCGCTATCGACTAAATCTGACTCTACGCTCAAAACCCTGCCACAACTCAGCCACTGAGTTGCGAATTCTCAAGCTACGCTACGTAGCTTGTCCCCTAGTCACACGACTAGAAAAGTAAAACGGTTTAAAAGGAAAATACAATTAAAAACAATTTAAAACAATATAACCCTATTTAAAAATATAATAAAACCCTTTTAAAATAAAATAGGCCGACTCCCTTTGTAATTCGACCCGTCTCTTTTATTTGCTCCGTTCGTTTTCATTTATGCAATGGTGGCCATTCCTCTTTCCAACTCAATTAGGGCTTCTGCGAATTTGGGGCTTTTGCTCCTTGCGCTCTTTGTTTCAAATTAGGGTTGTGAAATAAGCAACCGATAGTTTCTCGATCGTATGATTGATTTTGGCTTCTCTCTATGTCGATCGATTATTTTTCTGAGTTGCTCACTGCTGCTTGATCGAGTTCGAAGTTTGCTTCGGTATGTATTTTCCTTTTTGTGCTTTTATGATTCTCGTACTTGAACTCGATACCTAAAATTGCCGATGATGATTGGGATTTATATGCGTTCGATCTCCTTATTTTTCGTTCGTCTGATTGTTTCAAAATTTTGCTTTGGCCATTCGATTATGCTTGGATGCTTGGGAATGATCTGACTTTGTCAATTTCGCATTTTTGATTGATTACTTGGTTTCAGTAGATTTTTATGCATTTCATCACTTCAGTATTGTATTGTTTGCATTCACTTGTAGTCGACACCATTTGTAGATGTTCTCTGGTTTGATGTTGATGCTGAAGCTTGTTGGTTCGATTCCAGTATGCTTTTTCACTGTCCTGTACATGTTGTTTCATTATATTTGAACTTGCATCACTGCACTAGTTTTCTTCAATTTTCTGGCCTCACTGTTGCATTTGATCACTGAACTAGTTCTGGGTACATTGCAATATTGAGATGTTTGCATGTCAGTTGTATCACTTGTCCAATATCTTGTGCTCGAGCTCTGTCCATACTTGCCCATTGATTTTGAAGTTGTAACCTAGGTCATTGGTTCAATCTGGTTGATTGTCATATATGCAGCTTGCTTTGACATGCTATACATATGTTTACACAGATGCTTCACTTGTTCATTTTGTTCAAGTGTACTTGTCTTTATTCTGATCATGTTGGCATTGGTTTACTGTCTTGTTTATATTAGACTAGTCGACACTTGATTCTTGAGTTTTGGCCATTTGCACCTGTGTTGAATCCAGTTTCACAGCTCGGGTTTGACCTTGTGCTGAAGTTGATATTTTATTTATGTTACACGTGAGTTGAAGCTGGCTTTTTATTTTGGTTTGACATGTGCTCACCTGTCCCTGTAAATCAATCAAGTGTATATCGGTGTGCACGGCCTTGTGGCATGTACAGTGATACACTGTGCATGTCACACTGTTCATGTGTGATGAATTCAAATGTAAATGATGACAAACAACCCAAATAATCGAGGCAAATATTATTTTCAAAATTCACGTTTTATTTTATACTGCAAAAATATTTCTTTTTCAATTTTACTGCGTTAGTGTATATTTTTGCAGATTGCTCAGATGCTGGATTCTAACTAGAATAAAGTTGAAGATAAATACGAGTGTGAGTGATATGTAGTGAAGTGCTGATGTAAATGTGAAAAATGTGATGTAATCAAAATTGTATATGTATAGTGAGAGCATAATTTGTACTATTCAAGATTGTAATAAATATTTGTTTGAATAAAATTTCTGTTTGAATTCAAAATCTGTGTTATTTATTTTATTCAGCAAATATTTATTTAAACTGTGAAAAATAAAATAGTATATTAACAAATACATTTAAACGAATGTATATATGTTTATTATCATCAAACAAAAATCATATAAGCCCATATTCAACAATATATACGAGAGCATATGTGTTATTTGCAACAAAAGCATATTGTGTTAATTGATCTATTGGGTTGTTTATGAATTCTGGTTGAGATATGGGACGCCGAGGTGTTGATAGGGATTTCTAAACTCTCGACAAGGCAAACTAACATTATATTAAATTTTTGAAAATTTGGTAAATGAAATATTTTACCTAAGATGATATTTTTTATATACATAAAGGAAATTTTTTAAATTTATATAATTATTTATAGTGTTTGTTTGTTAATGATGATACATCTTTATTATCATTATTGCTTGATTTGTCGTGCTCAAATAGTTTAGGAGCATTGACTATTGTCTGTTGGTGGTTAATCCATGCTCAACTAGTGTACTAGCATTATTGTCTGATAATTATAAGTACATTAAAACAAACTCCTTGTGAATTAAGTTTCACAACTTGACTATAAGGTCTTCGGGGTAAATGTTAAGTTAAAGTAATCTTGTAATAAAGGTTGTTTAAAATAACATAAATGGTAGAATAAGACATCTAGTGAATAAATATTTCGACAACTTTTATTATAATAGAAGAGAATAATTATAGTACCAAATGATTCTATATAAAGGTAATTTTATATCATCGGAGTAAATTTTATATAAATTTGAATTTAGACCCCAAAGTTGTTTGAAATAATTTCGAAAGGTTCTGAAAAAGAAATATATAGTAGTACTACCTAGAAGTATTTCTAAAAATATTATTTTGAAAGAGAAATTTTAAGTGGAATGCGTTTTTTTAGGGTAATTCAGAGGAAATTGTCTCAATTAGTTTTATGGTAATCTAAGTAATCTTCTAAGTGACGATCCGATGTTTGCTTAAGCAGACGTTGTTTAGTGTATTTAGTAAATTATTCTCTTTACCAATGTGCGATCAAAATGAGTCCACAATCTGGATGAACCTAAAGTGGGTTTTAGTAAATAAATTGTTGAATTTATTTCATATAGAAATATTTGTGAAATTTTTTCAAAAAGGATATGTGAAACAAAAAATTGGGTATTTAGTTTCTAATTTCCCTTAAAGGGAATTGATTTCTAAATAAAAGATGTTTTGAAAAAAGGATGATTTGATAAATGAAAATTTAAACACTTGGATAGAAAAGAGGTATTTCGACTCAAATTTTAAAATGGGTTAAATTAGGTATGGAGGTTTAACGGACATAGTTTTATAAAACCTATAGCTTTTATTAAAACATCTAAGTAGTGTAGACTATTTGGTGTTATCGGGCCAACCCTTAAACATCTTTCATTTAACACTCTAAGTTAAAGAGGTTGAAAGGTTGATTCAGTTTTAAAAACACATATTATGCTTGGGTCTCCATCTAAATATTGAAAAGTAAAATGAAATTAATATTCTATATATACTCTTAGGATCTAGAAGGGTATTATACAAGTAAATAGGGTGGAGTAAGTTTCTATATGATGTTTTATAAAGAAATGAATTTATAAACTATTTATAAAACTTAAGTTAAAATTTATGAAGTAACTCATAAAAAAAATTTAATATTCAATAAAATACTAAATGAAAAGTCTATGCGATCCAGAAGAAAACTGGTGTAGTTAAGAAGCCAATAAATATATTTGTAAGCTTTGGGTGACTTAGGAGAATCTATAAAATAACTTTTAAATTTTTCTAGGAGCTTAGATGATCTTCTAAGCAATAATCAAAAACTGATGAGCAAAATGGTATGCATAGTGAATTATTTATATCCTCGAAAAATCAAGAAAGTTTTAGAACCTAAGCTGGTATTTGATTTTTTATCATTTAACGTTTTAAAACAATGTTAAGTGTTAATATTTCCTTTATGGAATTTAATTGATTGATAGTGTTAGTTTATTCCTTTAGGGAATTTGATTTGATTTGAACTGATTGATTGTGTGATTTTAGATACTATGTCTGTTTTGTAATCCATAGGATTTTGGAATTGTTATTTATTAGGACTTAAATCCCGTTATTTTTGAAAAAGTAATTTTGAGAAAGAATTTGTGAAAGAAAAAATAAAAAACATTATTTTGGAAATTTTTTGATGCAGTGTTATTGTTTCAAACATTTGAAAAGAATATTTATGGAGAGATTTTTCAAATTTTATTGTTATGACTAAATTTGGGCAATTGGGGGTTTTCCAATTCAAAGACTTGCGAAGTATATTTATTTACTCCAGTTATTGTTTTATGAGCAACCAAAATACCATTGAATGCTCCATGTTGTTTTGATTCTAGAGTTATACCATGCGTCGGTAGGAGAATCCCCTCCTTATCATAATTGATTTTGATTTATTTCTCTTTGGAGAAATTTGAAAATATTTTCAATATAAAAGTCCTGGCATTCAGTTCTAAATTTATCTTTTGAAATATTGGATGCATAGCATTTATTATAGAATATTCTTCGTACGTTGTTGCATATGATTGTTACATTGCTTTTGGTTGCAACATGTTACCTGATTGCATATGGTCGTTATACTATTTACATCGCGTGTTTTATGATAGAAATAATATAACTAAGGGAAATATAGATAATGTGATTTACTGAAAACCAAGTAAGTAAATTGATTCTCTTAGGTTAGGATATTACTTATTCCACTTCGTAATAATTTCAGGGGTGAAATTTTTTTAAGGTGGAAGGATGTAACTTCCTAAAATTTTATCAATTGTAAGTTTGAATATTTAATTAATTTTAAATATTTAAATAATGGCTTTTCAAGGTTAAATATCGTCTTTGATTCTGCTTTCTTCTTTGTGTTTCGTCTATTCAAGATGATTTGTTGCTCTTTTAGCTTTGATATCCTTTGTCGAAAATGGCTAAACCCAAAGAGCAAGTGGGGGCCATGCTACGCGGGGTCATGCCCATTAGGATATTTCACATCTACTCTAGATTGGATTCGGTTTTGCCCACGGAGATGTGAAATACTCGGATTCTCGGTAATAGTTGGCGGGGTCCGGCTTGCAGGTTTTTGTGAGCCATTGGAGTTCCCAAGTATATTTGTAGAGGTATACCTTCGGTAAGAAGGGTGCACCCTTCTAGTCATTGTTGGAAAAACTTCTCTTTCCCTTACTGTTAATTCAAATCTTTGAATTGTTTCCTTAATTGCATTGAGAACTGCCTTGTTCTCTTCTCAATGTTTAATTCTTTGTGTCCCTTCTTTTAAGTTTGGAATTAATTCATTTATGCCAATTCATTAAGTATAGGATTTGTTCTTACTAGTACCTACCATTTTTTTGTATTATTTTCGTTGTTTATTTCCAATGTTTTTTGATTGGATAGTTGTTTGATTTGTTTCCATTTCTTCATATATGGATGTTCTTGTGAGGCAAAATCCCATTCTGCGTTAGTGGCATGGTGTCATAGAATTTTTAAATTTTCTTCATATTACTTGATTTTCTCATGCTGGTATTTCCAGGCTGATAATGGTATCATTTTATTATGATACTCTGGTCAGACCAAGTATTTTCTCACGTTGGCTTTGATGATATGGAGTTCTTGGAGAAGAGTTAGATATTCAACTATCATTGTGTTTTATTTTCTCTTGTATTATATTGTATACCTATCAGCAATTATAAGGTCAAGATTTAATATCTTTTCAGCTGATAAGGTTTTTTTTAACTCTAATGTACTCTTTATTTTGTAGTAGCAGTTTTTACTATTTTTTATATTGTATTTTATCCTTTTCGCTATGAGATTCTATTTTACCTGTTTTATGTTCTTTCCATTTTAATTTACCATAACAACAAACCTCTTAGACGATTGGATATTTGACATTTAAATACCATGGATGTATTTGGCGTCGACTTTTGATGGTCGAAAAGGCAGGTTGTTACATTGTTTTAAAATAACAAGTTTAAAAACTATTTAAAACTTGAAAAAACCATGTTTTCCTCATATTTAAAAATATAGCTTCTACTTTAAAAATTTATAACTAATTCTTAAAAACCCATAAAAACCTCAAACCACTTTTATAGTACTCTAATATGAGTAAGCAAATACTTGTAAAAAAGAATGAAGTAAAATACCAAAATTTAAATATATATTCAAACCTTTAAAGTGCAAACAAAGTGTAAAATAAGATAGTTTTGAACAAGTGGAAATGTGGTCACTTTTCAATATGTTACTTAAATTTTACACGTCCACAATTTTTACGGTAGCAAGCATACATAATATACATCATAATTATGGCGAGAAACCATTAAGGATCTCTATACAAAGTCCTGTATAAATTTGCTGAATGAAAGGCAATTTCTTAGTGCATCCATAGCGGCTATCGCTATGAGAGAACTTTCAAATTCAAGTCCAGTCTAAACCGAGGTCCAAGTACAACCTATGTGCTTTGTTCCAAGGCTATGCAATAAGTAATACTAATCTATTCATGTCCATACATATGGATTACATATGTCATTTGGATTCAAAGCGAGAATCAAAATCAATATTATAAGATATATCAATATCTATTCAAGCAACAAATAATAATCAATCAGAAGCAAATACACATTTATATTCATTAAATGGTGAACTAGCTCACACTTCACCGAGTAAACAAGCAATTACAAGGTACCACTTCCTGCCACAACCTTGCAAACACTAACTTCCAACCTCTCCTTACTTTCTTTCAAATTCTTAGGCAATATTGCCTTAAAAAGCTCATGGCTAAAGACTGTGGAGTGAGTTTTGCTTTGATTTGTCAAGATCCATGTTGATAGAAGGTGTAATGTTTTTCTAAGGTCCTTGGTAATGTTTGAGTCGATTTGAAGATGTTTCGATGTTATTTTCCATAGGAAATTTATGAAAAGAAAGAGTGAAAGAGCTAAAAACTTCTATGTGAATTTGTGAAATGGATTCAAGGGGTATGCACCCGCTTATATAGGCTTGAAGTGGTGCTCCCTACCCTTTCTTTCGCCCTCCTTGGATTTTCATGGATGGCTTACCCCCTTACATACTTCATCACATCACCTTTACACCTCCTTCCTTTATTAAAAGACCAAACTAACCTTACATAAAATATATACTTATCTTCTGGAAGCTTTTATAAAATTCCACTTACTTTATGAAGCAAAATGTGTTAATTAGTTACTAATGTGTTCTTATGTTAATTAGCTTAGTACAAAGGAGTTCGAATAAAGTATGTCGATTAAAAAATTAATTATTGATAAACCAATTTTCGGTCACATTATCGATATTTCTTAGAGATATATAATTTAAAAAAAATTCAAAAATCAAGATTATTATTATTATACACTAATTAAAAGATGTTGACAGGATTATAAAATCACATTTATAATACTTAACTATATTTTAAAAAGTTACGATAATAAAAAATGAAGCGTTTGAAATTATGGATCGCTAAAACTTGTAGAGTAGCATATGCCGAATGGCCAGTGTAGTTCCTGCATTATATGCACCTTTTTTAGAAGGATTAAAGTCATGTACAGTTAATTAGATTGGTTGAGCCCGATTATCTATATGAGCTAATTATCGACTGGATGTAGTGTGGTAGGTGGAACTATCATGTACTGGAGCACATGCTAGCTCATGAGTTCTCCTGGGCGATAAGCCGTCATATGCAGAGTGGGGATGGGCCTGGCTTAAATCAAAGGTCATGAGGGCTTGAAGGTTCTCCCATGTGACACACCACCAGTCATAAGGCGATCGCGGCTCTCGACATGAATTAGAGTGCATAGTTAGCTCATGTACTCTTGTATGTTATATGATGTTGAGACGGCTAGCGATGGCCTCCATTTATAACAACTTAGTAGATATGAGAACTTATTATTACAAAGGAGAACATATTTATGGTGATGGACTGGGCTTGATGTAAGTTTAGGAAGAGTGATAGTTATTAAGAACGATCATCATCAAATATGCAGATGAGCATCTGGTTTCTTGTGCACAAGGTTGAAGGCTGCTATAGGAACTTGTAGATGAGTATGGAGTCGGATGAGGATTAAGATAAATGAGGGAGTTATTCGGTGACATGCTGATTTGTGTAGACTGGATGTCGGTGGTCCTCAGCACGGTAGGACAATCTACTATGACCAAACCACCCGGTTTCTACGAGGGAGGCTAGCTCAAAGACAAATCGAAGTGTTGCGACTTAGGACCTTCTTCGGAGATGCATGGTTGGTAGTTATGACAATCAGGTAGGTTGCCTTGTCCCCTGGCTTTGTTGTGAGTGTTGGTAGGCTTGGATGTTTTTGTAGGGTGAGCGCTCCTCGGTAGAAATGAGAGTGTACCCTTTCACTATTCATAAAAGGTGATGCTGCCTACACTAGCATAGCCGCTATCACATAGTGAAAATTGGGAGTTGGACGAATTTGCTGAGCAGTTGGTGTGATCCTCATGAAAAATACTTCCATAACTTCCATAACTTGGTTGATTGTAATAGCGATGAGAAAAGGCGAAAGAGCATGCACCATAGCAGCTCATGATACAAAGCCAAATTGGGATTATGGTCCAAACCCTCAAAGAAATTTACTCAAGTATTCGAAGGAGGCAGTGGAACAAAGTTTGTTGTCATTACCACTAAGGTCGGATATGTTGCAAAAGATGTATCTCAAGGTTCCCGAGAAGAAAAAGTGATGGTGAGGTGAAAGCTCTAGGGGGAGAGCCCTCTTTCTAGTGCTAAAATATTGACTAGATTTTTCATCAACCTCAAAGGTGTGTTTAAGTGGAAGTAATAGCAATGGTTAGTAACTAATACCTTGGTTAAAAATGAAAATGAGGGGATACTAATAAACTGAAATAAGTAAACGAGATAAGAGTTTTAGAGTGGTTTGATTTACAATGATCTACACGCACTGTTGGAAATTTCTCTTTAATCCACTACTATTTAGCATCATAGATTACAAGATAATAACAAAAGAATACAAAGATACTTGAAAGAAAATGTTATTCAAATGTATTGTCCATCCCTTTTTCAACTGTGTTTTCCAGCCCTTTTTAACCCATTCGAAATAGTGATGGATGAAAAAAAATTAGTAGTTGAAATTGGCAATGGATGGTTGAGATTGCACTATGAATCGGGCAGATAGCGCGCTTAACCATTGACCTGGTCGAACAAGCTGCTGGGTGACAGTAGGAAAAGTGAAAGGGTTGTGCGATTGAGATAAGTGCCTACAAGGGAACCGTAAAATGTACATGTCTTGCATTTATTGCACAGTTGATGCATATGTATTATAGCGGCATCCTAAAGGAGTAAGATATACGTTTTATTATAAGAAGGCATACTTGGTTGTGCCTCTTGATGTTTACTTTTGCATCCTGTTGCAGAAAGGATTGTCGAGCTGATTGGCAGATAAAAAATTGTAAAGAAAATATAATATTGCTAAGGACCAAGTCATACTGGACGTGTCGAGCCGATCGTTAGGCAATGAAATGGATGGCCTAAGATCGATGATAGTACTAAATCCAGCAGTAGGAAGGGCCGCCGAGGTCATACCAAGGTGAGCTGGCGGGTCACAAGCTAGCATGTTGTTGAGGACAAGGCTAACGGGGAGGCATCGGGCTGGTCTTGAGAAGAATAGACGGGTTTCCTAAGACTGGTCGAAGGTAGTTGTACTGAAGCCAGGCTATTGATGAGACATGCTTGAGTTGATCTAGACTTGTAATGATTGACACATACTGGGGAGAGGCATTTGAGTTGGTAGGTTGATCTAGAGCCATGTTAAGTGTAGCCTAGCTTGAAAGATTCATAAAATTGGCCGCTGTGGACTGGGTCGAGTTAAGCTTAGGTTCAGCTTTGCTTGATGAATTGGCTGATGAAGCCGCTTTAGGGCATACCGTCTGGCTACTAGCTTGAGGTGCATTATTAATTAAATGGTTGGGCATAGGCCCAGCTTGGGTTTGGCTTGATAATTAAGAGGGAGGTCTAGCCGACTTGTCTTTAGCCTTAGCTGTTTTACATGAATTGGCCCGAGTTTAAGACAGCTTAACTTTGGCTAGGCCAGGCTATGAAGCCTAGATTGGTTCATCTTTTAAAAAATTAAGTAATAGTGGCTGGCCTTGGTCTAGAGCTTTTTGTTTTTTTTTTAAAGTGAGTAAATTTAAAGGTGGTGGAAGGCATGGTGAGGATTTTATGTATTCATAGTTTTAAACCTCTAATTTATTCTCATCAGTGTTTGCGCTTAATACATGATTCTTTCATTCATAATTAAAGTCATTTATTCATAATAGTGTCCCACACATAATTAATCAAATATTTCTTAGGTAACTATTGCAAAATTACTTCAATTATCTTTATATAATTTTTTGTTACTAATTTAATTTCCCATATTATGTCGCTCTATAATATAGGGTACTAGTGGCATAGATTAATGTCGTGTAGTTAAAGCCCTACAAAATCTCCACTATAGCGCATAGCTCTCTTCGACAGCTACGCTATTTCGATTTAGCGTTATTAAACAATAGATCTATTGCAGACCTTACAATTTTCCCTTACAACAGCTAAATCAAGGCTTTTTAGCATTCCCTTTACCAACATTAATATACAAAATTTGATTTGATTAATTTTACTTTCATCCAGATGAACAAATTATGGGTAAAGATCTAGATTAAGGCATAAGTACCCAATATAAGCTAGAAACCTATTGTAGTCACCAAAAATATTATGTATAAATCATGATACTCTTTGGTATTGTTATATAAGATTAAATATTATTTCTTTTTGCTACACAAATGATGTGAGAATAAGAATAAATTAACTATAAATATTTGGTTTTAGATCTAATGATGCTTTTTGCACCACTGCTATTTTCGCTATATCCTCGCTTTATCCCCACTATAACTTTTGAACCCCTACCGCTATGGAACTGCTAAGCGCTTTAACTGCATAGAGTTAATTTATGTTTTATATATGTGTTAGATAATAACGTTGTTATATATGTTTATTTGTAGCATATGTTAATGTAATAACCCAAAAATTTGATGTTATAAACATTATGTCAATTAAATATGAAATTTAAATTTGGTTTGGGTATCATATTTATAACCATTGTGTTGGCCTTCCAAGCAGTTCAGTTTCAATTGTAAAATTATAAAATTTAGAGTTATGGTTTGAGAGGTAGAGGTTTTACAAGTTATAAATGACGTACTTGTTTCGAACCAGACTGATTACGTAACCCATTACCTAGTCAAATAACTATTTAAATAAAGCAATGGTACCCTAACAATCAGTTCCATATTAATTTTTCTTCATCAATCCTAAAATCTCTCATTAATCTCCTTCTAATAGCAGAAAAAATCTAATTACAAAGTAAATCAGTTTACAATTAATTTGAAACTAGGCCTTATGATAATTGTTTCACATGGCATAGTGACACGAACGAAATGGTAAATTCAATTTTGAAAATTCAATTCCATATAATCTGGATATTCCGCAGAGGTTATGGAATCATTGGAAAATCGAGAGCTATCGATTGTACATTTGGCAATCAACGGTCAAACGATGACCAATCAATAATTGGACTACAGCATTGCGTAGAGGATGAAAAATGGGATGCATCCATGGTGATTAATCATCTTAGGTCAGCCTAAATTGATTAAAAACTTCAAAGATGGCATTAAATGATGATGGAGGCTTGAGCTCGATGGCTATAGTGGAGAGGCGAAGCGATGGGTGGAAATTATAGCGGCGACGCATAGAGTTGAGATCTTTTTTCTTATGGGTGTTGGTGGTCAGAGTCAATGGTTGTAGGTGGCTGAAGGTTGAGCCAGTAGGGTTCAGCTGCATGCGCAATAGATGGTACTTTTTGATTCTTGGCTCGATAAAATTTGTATTTATGAAATAAAATATGGATATTCCGATCATCGTATATATTTTTACGACCAACATTTCACATGTCATTTGTTCCATTGGACTTACGATGAATTTTGAACAATTTGGTATATAATATGCTGGATTTTGGAATTTTTCGTAAAAGCAAGTTGGTAGAGATTAAATAATTTTGATTACTTATGTTTTAGAAATATTAAATGAATACCTCCATTGTGATTTCATTTGTTTACCTATTTAAAATTATTGTACTATTGCACAATGATATTTTACAGCAATAAATTATTGATTTGAGGAAAATATTTAATTAATAGATAATACGTCAAATTGTATAATTTTCAAAAAAATAGATGAGTTAATGGAATATAAGGTTATTTACAAATTAAGTGATATTTGTAAATAATAGCGATTTAACAAATTTTACTAAACTTAACATGAAAGTATTAATTAGGTTATTATTTATGAATTTCTATTCATAAATAATAACGAAAAATTTACTTTATCGTGAATTTGGGGAATATATTGTTATTTATTAAGTAAAGTGGGATTTAATAAGTATCAATATGATTTTTATAAAAGTTGTATTGTTTTTAGTAAGTAATAATACAACTGGTTTATTATAGTTTAAGGAAAATTATTATTATTATTTAAGTACTAAATACAATGGTTGATTTAGAGATAATAATATTAGTAACGTGTTTTCAAATGTATTTTAGGTTAAGTTATTACCAATTTGAGATAAATAATAATAAAAAGGAGTTTAGAGATCTAAAATGGGACATTCCTAATTTTGAGTTAAATAGTAATGAATCATTTATGAGTATTGCAACGTGATTTGAGCATATATTACTAATTTGATGTACGATAATAATACAATTGTTTCGAAAAGTAGTTTGAAGTAGATTATTGGTTTTGATTACTAACAACGCTTGAGATATTTAAAGTAATAATTAGGAAATAAAGGCTTTTTAAAGTATATTTTCTTTTTGAATTTTTTTATTGTTTTGGAGAAGAATAAATAAATGTGTTTTGAAAATAAACGGTAATATAAGGATTCAAATATAAGTGTAAATTAATTAATTTGAATTGTTGTGGCCCAAATGTGTTAATTACTTTGAAATTATCATATATGGTTGTTATATGAAATGGAATCGCTGAGGACGAATTATGCGATATTTTTCCATTATTACAGTGTAGTATGTAGTTATATTGACTTCTTGCATTAATAAACTAATGTTTGTATTACTATTTAAGTATGTTTTGTACAAATATGATGTGTTGCTGTTTATGTTACTAATCTAATGGGTTAGTACACATTTGATGGGTTGATATTCGTGTTACTAATATTGAGGGAGGGTACACTTTTTTAAATTGATGTTTATGTTACTAATATGACGTGGTCAGTACACATTTGATGATTTGTTATTTATCTACTAATACAGTGAGTTAATACACGTTTGATGAATTGCTGTTTGTATAACTAGTATTGGTGATTAATACACATCTAATGGAATTTATTATTGTTGATTTATTTGATGTTCGAGGTTGATATTGAATGGTGGCAAACTTGTGTGATGTTTAATGCTGTGTGCTATCATTATTATTTTTTTTTGAAACTGGGTACTTATATTTACAAAGTAGGCAGCACATAAGTCTGCAGGAATCATTGTAACGTACAGTTTAATATGCCAGTGGCAGGGATTGAACTGCCGACCTTGTCGTCAACAGCCTGACGTTTTTACCACTGCGCCAAGGCCTCAGACATGCTATCATTATTATTACCGTATATTTGTGATGATTCATTGTGGTGGCTCAGTAGAAGTGGTGTTTTATGCTTACATCATTTGCATGGTTGTGAAATATTATCTGCTAATAAGTATTTGATGCAGGAAAAGAGCAGAAAATAAAATTATGAGGTCTTGATCCCGAGAGGGTGACTGTCTTTTCTTATGCAATAACCCATGGTTCCCTTGTGGTTGGGGTATATAAGGTTAGGCACTGCCGAAATATGATGTATCGCCTTTTCCCTTTACCATGTGTATATTTTTTTTGAAAAGAACTGTGTGTGTATATACACATATACATACATATATACATATATGTGTATATGTATGTTTCTGTGTGTGTATACACGCACGCACATGCAATTGCAGGTAGGAGCAAAGGAGGAAGAAAAGGTCTTGATATAAACCATATCCACATGTTTTTGATTTAGTATATCTTGCTGGCATCATAGTTACATTGTTATTGATTAATGATGACTAATGTATTAAAAATATGGATGTTATTTGATGTATTGAAACGGGATAATATTTAATTATTAACATAGTGTATACAAACCGCTATTTAATTTCGATGTGAGATATTCCCTTTTTTATTTTAATAGTTTGGAATTTTAAGTCATATAACCAACGATCTATTGTTTTTAAATCCGAGATTAGCGTGCAAGCATAGTTTGACGACATTTTTTGCTAATTTTAGATGTTGAAAACAGTGGGGAATAACATTTCATATTAAAGCTTAGATTTATCGATTCCTTGAGCTTTGGGTATGTTTAAACCTTTTAGATGGGGTAATTTACACCTTAAATTGGTTTAAAGTGTAGGATGAGAGAGTGATCATTTGTGATCATAAGCTTTGTGTATATGTGTTGTATGTTTAACTACCATTACCTCACTTTAAACGATGTTTATTTTTGGTGTAAATTGTGCTTTTCGAAGTTAGGTAGGATGGTTACTTATAGGAGGGATTAAGTGCAGTTATAACCCGAGTGACACACATAATATGAAGGCACAGTTAAAACCAAAGCTTAATTGTTGAAAATAAATTTTTATTATCAAAGTTTTAACTGAATACTATTTTCTAGAAAGGTTAAGTTCATATACATTTTCTTGTTTTAAAGATATATGATTAAAAAGGGAAAATATATGTTTTTAAGCATAAAGTGACTTGCTAGAAACCTTACAAGCGTAATGATAATGATTTCAGTTTGAGAAATAAAATAATTTTGTAAGGAAAAAAGATTATCACAAATATATTTTATTTTAGTGCATTTTGCAAATGGATATTTTTTATGGAAAATACATTGAGTAGAAATTGGATTTAGTTTGAAGTCTTTGGAGAAATAATGGAAAAAATTTGACTGAATTTTTTTTGGTTTATAAACATCCTTTGGGTAAAATGTTTTGTTGAAGAGTATCGTACAATAAATACTAAAAAATCTGTAGAGTAACAATGTAAAAGATGCCTGTGGCAAAATCGTTATAATGGAATAATATTTGGTTCCATTTGTAAGAATATTTTAAGGAAATATTCCATTGAAGAAAATATTGAAAGAATACCTTTTATGTATGTGAAAATCATTTTAGTACGTGAAAATCATTTTCATATATATGAAAATGATTTTCATGTATGTAAAATGTTTTATTCGAAAGAATACCTTTTAGTTTGAAATCTTTTTCTAAAAGTGAATTTTGAGTGTAAGCAATTTTACTTAAAAAATGCTTTTTGATAAACGACGTTTGGAAGGAAAACATTTTTAGTAAAGTATTTTGATTGGAAAATACATAATTTGGAAAAACATTCTATTAAGATAATATTTGTAAATATTTTGTTAAGAAAGGATGTATAATAAAATGTCTAGTTAAACACTTTGAGAAAACATTTTACAAAGATCAGAATGATATGATTTAGAGTGAATATTTGAAAAATAAAATATTTTTTTGGCTGGCTAACTTTAGAGGTGTTTGTTAAAAAGTATTTTATTGAAAAGGAATTTTATTTGGGAAACTTTATTGATGAAACTTATTAGAAACACATGACTAGACTAGGTGGTATGTGTTTTGAGTGTATCCAACATCCATTATGATGATGCAAGATGTATGCCTATTATGTGTGTTTCTTTTATGTGTTGTAGAGATGTCTAGTTATTCACTATAAGAGAGAGAGAGAGAGAGAGAGAGAGAGAGAGTTGGGGTATGAAGTTATGATTATGTACTTGCACGTATAGGATTATGGCATATTGGTTTGCATGTATTTGCTTACTTTGGATTAAATTATTTATGTTGTTTTATTACTTGTTAAGTTACTAGTTATATTAATTGACTGTCAACTGTGTTTGACTTATGTTCCATGACATGTTTTTTTGAATTAAATTCTTATATTCACATTGTGTTGTTATTGTTTGCTTGTTTAGTAATAGTTTTATTAGTTAGATTGTTTGTTGGTTGGTTGCTTATTTGTTTGCCTTGTTGTGATAGTTTCCCATGTATCTACGTTAGATCGCTTTTTGCTGTATGATGAATTGGTTATCCAATGTCGACTTTTAGTGTGGTGTACATTAGAGAAACTAGTGGTGTATTAAAGAACATATTTGAATAAGCCATAGTGGGATGACATAGTTTCCTATGCTGAGCAAGACAATGTATTTAAATTGACTAAGAGATGTGGTGATGTTCCTTGAAGGTGATTAATAGTGGTTGAAGAGTTTTAGTGATAAGAAACCATATTGGCTATCAATGGGGAATCATAGCAATAGTGGAAGATTCGTTACATCATTATTAAAAAATTTAGTTTTACCAAATACATATTTTAAAATATATTTTAACACTAGCACTTACCGGCTTCTGTAATACCCTATAAAATCATCCATAAATAAACTGGATAAATTACATTAATTAAGATAAGGATATAAAAAATGGAAATTTTGCAAAAGCTGCAAATTGACCACGAAAGTTATGTCGTTGCATTGTGGCAAAATTCTGATCAATTGAAAACAAAGCTCAAATGGAAAAGTTGTGGACATTTAAAGATTTTGGGTTTAAAATAATTATTATAAAATTCAAATTCATATGAATAATTAATTTAAAATTTTTAAATTCAAAATTTAATAGTAATTAAACTTGGGAAGTAAGTAAACATTAAAATTGATGCTAAAGTATAATTTAAGAAATACAATAAATAAAAAACAACGGTACCAAAAATATTCCCGAAATAAATGCCACGGTCGACTACTCTCTAGGACAGGTTGACTGCTAGTAGGCGACCAGTAGGGTAGGGTGGTCGACCGTTGACATTGAAATTGTGACTAAGGTTTGTTAATTTGAACGTTCCGGATTTCATAATTACCAACTGACCTTCATCTAACGGTCCCGGTGCGTTCCAAACACTATAAATAAGAACCTAGACCCCTTACTTTTATTCACAAATACTGTAGGAATATTAGCAAAGCTCTGTCAGTTCCTCTCTTCAAGATTTAAAAAAACTCCATAAGGTTTATAGGAAAGAAATCCTATACATCAATCTTTGTTTATTATTTATTTTCACAACATCTTCTCCTCCAAGCCTTTAATGTTTTGAATCTAACATATAGACAAATCTCTTATTGTATATATATATATCAAAAAAATGGGCCCCTTCGAAAAGCATTGGCGCACGTGTAAACGAGGTGCTCTAATAAGAGATATGATAAAGATTGTCAATGGATGTCAAATTCAAAGCAGGCAAAGCTAAGGATATACAGTGAGAGGAAATTTTAGTATTTCTAATATAGTAATTTATAAGTATATTTTGAGTTTAAATATGCCTTAGAGAGTTTTGATTTGTGAAAACATCATATTATATACCCTCAAAACTCCTTCAATGAAAAATTTAATTCTATGTTGGAATTGTAATTACTTATGGAAAAATAATGGAATAAGTGTAAATTTGTAGTTTTAATAATTTTACCTTCTATTCCACTCCTCATTCTTTTTCTTTGAATTTGGTTAAATGATTTTGATAAAGTAATTTTATGTAAGGTACAAATTTTATTCGTAATTTGCACTGCTTCTTTCCATGATTTAAACGAAAATTTCCTTTCTTTATTTTATTGTGCAAAAGGATTTGAATAAAGCGTAAAAATTGGAATTGTAAGTTTCTGTATCAATATATTCCATTAATTTGGTGTAATAACTTGAGATTAATTTTTTTTGTAAACAAGTCTATTGATAGGAATTTTTGGACATGAAATTTAGTAATGTTGATAATGTAGGATAAGACTTGTATAATTATTGAAAGAGTTGACATTTATATGCTAGTTTAGGGCATAAAATCCGCAAGCTTAGAAATTATTAGGCACGTAAGTGTCTGTGTACGTGTGTATATATTAACATAATTAACGTATAATTAAAACATATAATTGTGTAGTAAAATAAGTTATTAATTTTGTTAAAATCTCCTTTAGGAATTAACTAATGTTAAAGGCAAAATAACAAAGATTTCTTATAAGGCCTTCATTATGGAAACGGTGAGGTGTGTGATAATGCATGTAGAATGTGATATGGACTATGACTAAGTTATAGGGACGCAAGGTCAATCAAAAGTACAAGGAAGTCTACCCCGCTAATCTGGCTACCTATAGTGTGACTTTGGGGTTTGTACCACCCCTAATTTTTAATAACATTATCATGAAGATTTAATTAAATAAATTAAAGAGAATAATGTAAATATTAGAGTAATAAAGGGATTGAGATCGATAAATTTAATTAGAGGTCGTGCTTAATTAAATATAAAGAATGGATTTATGAACGGTTTCACGTGCTAATTAGTAAGAAAATAACGCAAAGGCATTATAGGGATTAGCCGCCGCCACAACCCCTAAACCCACGTTCCCATTTCTCATGTTCATATTTCAAAATTTCAAAGTAAAACAAAAGCTCAAGCCGGCCATAACCAAGGGAAAGAAAAGGGGAAAATTAATTAAAGCTAAGGAATCAAGCAAGGAGGATAAATCTAAATCAAATCTCAAGTTCCTTATCCCAAACAAGGTGAATAATAATCAAAACCATCTCGATTTTCGTTTTAAAGAGCATTTGATTTCAGGTTTTATGTTTAAAACCTTTATAACAGTTTTGATGAAGATATGCTTGGATATCATGATATGTTTGATTTAATCAAGCACGAATTATAAACGTTTATTTTGATTTAAAGGCTAAAATCATATATATTGTGTTTCGAATGCCATAAGGATTTAATATGTCATGTAGAACATCATTTTGGAGATATTTTTAATTTTTCATAATTCTCCAAGCTATGGAAAATTTATTATGAATTTTGAAGGAAGAATGGATAATTAGGTAAAATACCTATTCCAACTATTATACGAAAGATTTTAGGTCTGAAATTTTTATATGTTAGACAGCATATTAAAAGTGAATATTGAGAATTTTTGGGGACTTTTCCTAAATTATTTACTAGGAAAATTAAATTAATTTAGTTGCAGGACTTAAATGTCAAAATAGTTTTGCTTAAGGGAAGGGCTTCTGTGCTAATTATATTAGTTATATGTGAGATGCATTCTACAGTCTTTTAGGAGAAGATTTTAGGACACTTTATGGAAACCAATTAGATTTTTACAAATAAGCAAGTTAGTTGGAAGGAAATTACTTAAAAAAGGCAATGAAAACATTTTTTTCATAATTTTTTTGTTTCGCTACTTCCAGTAGCTACCTTTCGGCCCTATATTTCAGCCCCAACCAAGTCGAAACCAATACACAAGGTATCAATGCTTTGGTATGTAGTGGACTGGAGAATGGCGGCAGGTATGGAGTCAAAGTCAGAATCAAGCTTTCGAAGGGGTCTAGATCTTAGTTTTACCATCCAAAGAAATTCCACTCTCCTTATTTTCAAAAGAATGCTTTCTAAAGGTTTTAATATAGCTTTTGAAGAAGTTTCCTCCTTTTTGCTTAAAGGATAGCTTTCAAATGAGTTGCCTTGTTTTTAAATCAATGCTTTCGGAAGGGTTGTTTAAACTCAGTCAAAACCATACATCTTTATGCCTTTCGAATGGATTGAAGTCATTAACAAGTTCGAAAGGTTGCTTTTGTTATATAAATGTAACAAGCCACTTCCCAATGCTTTTGAAAGGGCTCCAGTAGCCACTTATACTACAGGTTTCGAAGGAAATGGGTTCGAAAGGGGTTTCGAAGCTATCCTTCCAATTGTTTTACCTAAAAGATTAAAGCTTTTGAAAGGATGGTTCTGAAGCCATCAATTTTCCCAAATTCTTTTATTTGAAGGTTAATGGTTTCGAAAGGGGTACTTTTGTTAATACTCACTTTGACCCAAAAGTTATTTTAATGAAAAACCTAATGGTTTCGAAAGAGGCACATTCAAATGGTTTCGAAGCTATGCTTCTATGTGTTGGAAAGATATACTTTAATACTTTGAAAAGAAATGTTTTGATGCTCTAAAAAGGCTTCGAAAGTCATAGGTTTAAGTGTTTTGAATAGAAGATTGAAAGCATTCGAAAAATAGATTTTAATGGTTTCAAAAGTAAAGGTCTAAGGTTTTGAAAGCCTTAGTTTTCAAAAAAAGAACCCAATCTCATTTTTACTGAAAAAACCCATGGAAAAATAAAGGAGTTTTTAAATGGCTTTTAAATTTGGAGTTTTTAAAGAAGCCTTCTTTGATAAAATAATAGGTTAAAGGGATTAACCATGTTTCATTTGAAAAATGATTTCTAAGATATTTAACCATTAATGTTGGTATTGGTACGTTATTATGCTTGCTTCTTCTAAATACATATTCACCGTGTAATGGACCCACAACTGTATTTTAGGAAGAAAGCGCAAAATAACTAGCTAGGTTGACCCAGTAGTGAATATAAATTTAATTAACACTTGTATGAGTGGAATTGCATGCAGGAGTTCAAATAGACCAAAACTTAGGATGTCCAAAGACCAATCAAGAAGTTATATGTTTAGACAGGTTCATAGTAAACCCATGAAAACTATGTTTAAAAAGAGTTATTGGAAAGGGGCAATAGGTTTGTAGTGAACCCATGAAAACTATATTCGGATTAAGTTATTGACAGAAGTCAATAGGTTCATAGTCAAACCATGAAAACTATGATATAAGTGGATTTATTGGAGATACCAATCGGCTCAGTAAGAACCCATGAAATAATTGAATGAAGTTATTGGTAGGGGTCAATAGGTTCTTAGTGATCCCATGAAAACTATGATACCTAGCAAATAGTCCATAAGATTTAAACAGGTTATTAGTCAGTCCATGAAAATTTACAAGTTAATAATGACCACAGAACTATAACTGAGACAGATAGTAGAATGAATGGGGATGTGAAATCCAGAATAATTTACTTTTTTTTCATTTCGTCATAATATTTAAAATTGCTATGTTTTAACCATTGTCGATGTAGGAGCAAAGTATATGGTTACTATAAATTTTTGGATAAGATACTAGTGAGGGGCAAACCCGTTTTGCTAAGCGGCGTGGTCTCAATTGATATCTAAAATGGTTTGAGATGGTAGGTTATTATTCATGCCAGGCTTTATATCTGACTCGAAGTTTATGTTTTCACCTTAAACTCTCAGGTGTTAAATCGATTTTGAGTAGTTTGAGAGTTGAGCTTTTCAGGTTCTCCTTAGACGAATAAGCTTCCAAAGATGTGCAGGAGCAAGCTAGCTAATAGGAGACCTTTTCTATTTGGTTCTGTTGTGTTTTGTTGTAAAGACAATGTTGTTTAAATTGCCTATGTTCATACTCTGATCATCCAAGGGAGCATCTTCATATGTCGCTCTTGGCATATGTTGCAATTATTATAATTTCTCTGAACGTGGTTCTCGAATATGAGATTATGTAATGAATTCGAAATAATATTAAATGGAATGTGAAAGTTATTTAATGATCTTAAAATTTTCCATATCCATGTGTTTCTGTTATATTAATGTATCTTACATTACCGTATTTGGTCATCATAGATTAATAATTATGGATGACTGCAACATCCGGAGCCGTTAGTTTCAGGCCTTCAAGTGGGGGATGTTACAAGTTGGTATCAAAGCATGGTTTTATGAAAACTTAAAAGAAAATTAAGCCTAAATTATTTTTCCAAAACATAATCCAATAAATCAGAAAATAAGATCGGAGTTTGCGTTAACGCTATAGTAATGTTCTTTTATTTGATATATACACACAGACACATACATACATATATATAAGAACGTATTCCTCTTTCTCTTAGACCGTTCTTCTGTATCTAAGGCTCGTATGCAGATTTACAAGAAAGGAAGATATGGAGGAAGGAAACCGAAGAAGAAATCACAATGGAGGAAGTACTATAACAATCGAAAATGCTCGACCCACCAGGAGGAACCCGAGTCGACAAGCAAATGCAAATCCAAATGCAGATGCCAATATAGGTGTTGGAACTCCACCAGTGGATATGGGGATGATGTATCGGTTCTTCGTCAACCTAATGCAAGCGGGAGCAGCTGCCGGAGTAGTTGGAAATGTCGGAGGAGCTAGTCCTATGGCTCCAGTTGGAAACAACTACACTAAATTGAGAAGAGATTACACTAGTCTTGGTAGGAAGCCGTTTGTGGGAACGGAGGATGCCATAGAAGTTCATAATTGGTTGTTGCATTGTGAGAATCTTTGCTAACTAGGGATTAAATGATGAGCAGAAGAGGAGACTAGCCTCTAGATAGTTGCAGGGAGCGGCACTTCATTGGTGGAATAGTGTTACTTCCGAAATTCCCGAGGAAGAGTGGACTTGGTAGAATTTCGTAGGAGATTCGAGCAGAGGTTTTTGTCTGAATTTTCTAAGTCGGCATTGTTGAAAAAGTTCATGGATTTGGTGCAGGGAGAGATGTTAGTAGTTGAGTACGCTACTAAGTTCGATGCGCTGTCCAGATATGGGCATGCCACCATTGACACTGTCATCAAGAGGAATAAGAAGTTTATTCGGGGATCGAGAGCCGAGATTGCTAGGGAAACCCTACCACATCTCTGTGATCCTTATAATGTTGTTGTGGAGATGGCAATCCGACATGTGGAAATGCATGCTATTTATGGAAAGGAAAAGCCAGATGAAACCCAGGGTTCTCAAGAAAAGAAGAGGAAGTTCTTTAAGAAGAAAGGAACCCGGAAGAGAGAGGCTGCCAAGAAAGCAACGGCGGAATAGGTCTGTTTCAAGTGTGATAAGAAGGGTCATTATGCTCATGAGTGCCGGACAGGCAAAAGGAAGAAGGTTGCTAAAAAGAAGGGCGTAAAGTGCATTAAGTATGACCAGGTTGGGTATTATAAGAATCGGTTTCCAGAACCAGTCAGGGCAGACAGGGGAAAGGTCTTTGCCGTTGGACCATCTTATGATAGGCCAACTACTGATGAGAAAGGAAAGACTGTGATGGAAGATACGCTTTTAATCCAGAGTATACCAATAGGATATTGTTTGATATCGGTGCATCACATTCATTTGTATCTCAGTGTTTGGTTGATAGGTTACGCTTAGAAACCGCATACTTTGTTACATCCTTAAGGGTTGCGAATCAGATAGGAGGGTATGCAACTCTAGGAATGAGATGTGACCAACTAGAACTTGATTTGTTAGGTCGTAAGTTTGCATGCTGTCTGTATGTTTTTTATTTCCTAGATTTCAAAATCATTTTGGGTATGGGTTAGTTGGGTAAATATGATATTAGGATATTTTGCCAGGATATGGAAATATCATTAAGACACCCAGATAGTCTCAGTGGAGAATTCTGATCGAAGTTCTTGTGCTTTATTGAGAGATATGGAAGTGAAAGAAGATTTAAGATAGGTTAGGACCAAAAGAGATATTGCAGATGTCTTTGAGCTAGTTACAGGACAATCATTGAAATAAGGTGTTGAGTTTCGGATAAGTCTTGTATGAGGAGCTGAACCTACAAGTAGACCACCAAGCAGGACGACACCAACTGTGATGAAGGAATTGAAGGTGCAGCTAGTGGATCTAAAAGGGAGAAATTTTATTAGATCCAGCAGTTTTTCATAGGGAGCGGCTGTGATGTCCATGAGGAAACCGAATGGGTCGTTAAGCATGTGTATCGACTATCGTAAGTTGAACGAGAAGATAATTAAAAATAAGCATCCTTTGCGGAGAAATGACGATATATTTGATCAGTTGTGTGGATCCAGAGTATTTCTCAATTAAATTTGGCGGATTTCATCAGTTAAGAGTGGTAGAGGGTAGTATTCGATTGACAACATTTCGGAGTATGTATGGTTTGTGTGGATGGTTAGTGATGCCATTCGGTTTAACGAACGCACCGGATTTCTTTGTAGATTTGACGAACCGGTTTTTCCGAGGATACTTGGATAGATTCGTGTTGGTGTTTATAGATGAAATTTTGGTATGCTACAAGGATGAAAGAGAGCATGAAATCATCTTAGAGTAGTGCTTGAGACGCTAAGGCAGCTCAGTTGAAAGTGAAGTTTTCCAGGTGTCATTTTTGGTAGAGAGAGGTTAAGTTTCTTGGTCACGTGGCTTCAAAGAAGGGCTTGTCAGTTGATCCAGAGAAGATCAAAGCTGTAAATTACTGAAAGAGGCCGAAGATGGTGACTGAGATTAGAAGTTTTCTTGGACTTGCCAGGTATTACCATAGATTCATTAAGGATTTCTTGTGGATAGCAGCGCCATTGACTAAGTTAACCAGGAAGCATGTGAAGTTTGTCTGGTCCGACAAACGTGAGGAAGCACTCCTTACGTTAAAGCATTTGTTGACCAACCCACCTATGTTAGTAGTACCAGACGTAAACCAATGGTTAGTGGTGTATACTGATGTAGGTGGGACTAGATTAGGAGCTGTGTTGATGTAGAAGGGTAATGTTATTGCCTACGCTTCACAACATCGTAGACTGCATGAGGTGAGATATCCTACTCATGATTTACAGTTGGTTGCAGTGATCTTCGTATTGAAGATTTGGAGACATTATCTCTTAGGGGAAGATTTGAGCTATACACATATCATAAGTCATTAAGGTATTTATTCTCTCAGAAGGAGTTGAATATAAGACAACAAAGGTTGATGGAGTTTTTAGTCTTTTATGATTTTGGTGTAGAGTATACCCCTGGAAAAGGAAATAAGGTAGCTGATGCTCTTAACATCATAATGTTGTGTTAGATATGTTGGCAGAATGGAAAGATTTAGAAGCTTTGACCACTTATAGTATGCTATTAAGATCGACTACTAGTTCTAATCAAAGCACTGCCATGTTGTCCTGTTTGGAAGTTCGAGCAGAATTGATCGAAAAGAATGCTTCTAAGCAGAAAGAATAAATTATTAGCCGAAAATATTAGAAGGCTCGAGATTAGATCAGAGATCGATGATCTAAAGGACTTTAGTCTTGACCAAAGGGGATGATTAAGAAAGAAGCGATGGTTATGTGTCCCGAAAGTTGAGGACTCAAGAAAAGAAGTTCTTAGGGAATGTCATCAATCAAGGTGTATGATTCATCGTGAAGGAATCAAGATATGAAGAGGAGCTTCTATTAGGAAGGTATGAAGAAGGATGATGGCTTGTGTGTTAGACAGTGTGTAAAATGTCAACAAGTGAAGGCCGAACATCAAAAGCCAAGTGGATTGCTTCAACCTTTGGAGATACTAGTTTGGCAATGGGATTCGGTATCCATGGATTTTATAGTTGGGTCGCCAAGGTCGAATAAAGGAAATGAAAGTATATGGTTCATAGTTGATAGGTTGACCAAGAGTGCACATTTCATTCTGGTTAAGTCAACCAGGAGGACACCTGTTTTAGCTAAGTTGTTCATGAAAAACATAGTTCGACTGCATAGAATTTCTAGTAGTATAGTCAGTGACATTGATGCTTTGTTAACTAGTGCATTCTAAAAGAGTCTACAGGATGGGTTAGTCACCATGCTTAAGAAGAGTACTACGTATTACTCTCAGACAGATAGGCGGACAATGAGAGTCAATAAGGTACTCAAGGTTTATTAAGAGCTTGTGTGCTAGATTTTGGTGGATCCAGGGAAGATAACCTGTACTTAGTGGAGTTTTTCTATAATAATAGTTATCAGACTAGTATAGGAATGACATCTTTTGAAGCTTTGTATGAAAGGCCATGCAAATCACTAGCATGTTGGTTCGAGAATGGAGCAGATTAGTCTTGGGTCCAGATCTGGTTAAAGAGGTGACATAGAAGATTGATTTGATCCAAGAAAGGATGAAGAAGCTCGGTCTAGATAGAATATTTAAGCAGATAAGAGGCGTAAAGACCCAGAACTCTCAGTTGGGGATAGGGTTTTCATTCAGGTTTCACCGATGAAGGGTGTAGTACGATTTGAAAAGTCAAGAAAACTGTCACAGAGATATGTTTGACCGTTCCTAATTATAGAGAGGATTGAAAATCTAGCATATAGAGTAGAGTTTCCTTGCATGTATGACAGGTGCCCATAATGTGTTTCATGTGTCTCATCTTCGTAAGTATGTGCATGATCCATAGACTACTGTTCCTCTGACAGGGTTGGAAGAGTTGATAGCGGATTCAATTTGACTTTTGTTAGACGACCAGTTCGGATTGTAGCGAGAGATGAGAAGAGGTTAAGAAACAAGAAAGTCAAGTTGGTGAAAGTTCAGTGGAGCGACAACGAGAAGGACTGTACTTAGAAGACTGAAGACAAGATTAGAGATATATATCCTAATCCGTTGTGAGGTATGGTCTATATTTGCTTTATATAGACAGTTGCTAGTCAGGTAGGCTAGTATGGTAGTTAGGATCTATTACAGATGATTTTCATATTTAGTATTTAGTCCTTACTAAATTTTGAGCATGAAATTCTTTAAGGGGGAGCATGCAACACCCTTAATTTTTAATAACATTATTCAGGATATTTAATTTGATAAATTAAATAGAATAATGTAAATATTAGAGTGATAGAATGGGTTTATAAATGGTTTCATGTGTTAATTAATAAGAATGTAACTCAAGGGCATTATGGAGATTAGCTGCCATCATAACCCCATAACCCCTAAACCCACCTTTCGATTTCTCTACATGTTCATATTTCAAAATTTCAAAACATAGAACAAAAGCTCAAGCCGGCCATTACCTAGGGAAAGAAAAGGGGAAAAGTCAACTAAAGCTAAGGAATCAAGCAAGGATGATCAATCTAAATTAAATCTCAAGTTCCCTTTCCTAAGCAAGGTGAATAATAATCAAAACCATCTCTATTTTCATTTTAAAGAGCATTTGATTTCAGGTTTTATGTTTAAAACCTTGATAATGATTTCGATGATGATATGCTTGGATTTCATGATATGTTTGATTTAAAAAAGCACGAATTATGAATGTTTATTTCGATTTTAAGGGCTAAAATCATATATATTGTGTTTCGAATGCCATGAGGATATAATATGTTATGTAAAGCATTATTTTGGAGAAGGGTTTAATTTTTCATAATTTTCAAAGTCTTGGAAAATTAATTATGAATTTTTTAAGGAAGAAATAGATAATTGAGTTAAAAATTTATTTCGGCTGTTATACTAAAGATTCTGGGTCTAAATTTTTTATATGTTAGATAACATATTATAAGTGAACTTTGAGAATTTATGGGGATTTTGACAAAGTAGTTTACTATGGAAATTAATTTAATTTAGTTGGAGGACTTAAACTTCTATATAGTTTTTCTTAAATTAATTTTTATTAAATCTGAGATGAATTCGGCAGTCTTTTAGGAAAAGATTTTAGTAAGGTTTATGGCAACCAATTAGATATTTAAAAATAGGAAAGTTAGTTAGAAAATAATTACTTTTTACATAGGTTTATTGTTTTGCCACTTCCAATAGCTATCTTTCGACCCTATAATTCCACCCTAACCAAGTCGAAACCAATACACAAGGTATTAACGTGTTGGTACATAGTGGATTGGAGAATGGCAGTAGGTATAGAGTCGAAACCAAGCTTTAGAAGGGGTCGATACCTTTGTTTTACTATCCAAAGAAATGCCACTTTCCTTGTTTTCAAAAGAATGCTTTTAAAAGGGTTTAATATAGCTTTCAAAGAATTTGCTGCCATTTTGCTTAAAGGGTAGCTTTCAAATGAGTTACCTTGTTTTTAAATCAGTGCTTCGAAAGGGTATTTTAAACCCAATCGAAACCTTACTGTCGTCTTGATGCCTTTCGAATGGATTGAAGTCATTAACGAGTTCAAAAGGTGAATTTTGTTTTATAAATGTAACAATCCACTTCCCAATGCCTTCGAAAGGGCTCACGTAGCTACTTATACAAAAGATTTCGAAGGCAATGGCTTCGAAAGGGGTTTCAAAGCTATCCTTCCAATTGTTTTACTTAAAAAAATTAAAGCTTTCGAAAGGATGGTTCCGTAGCAATCAATTTTCCCCAAACTCTTTTGTCTGAAGGCTAATGGTTTCGAAAGTGGCACTTTTGTTTATACTCACTTTAACCCAAAAGTTATTTGAAGGGAAACCCAATGGTTTCGAAAGAGGTACTTTCAAAAGGTTTTGAAGCTATGCTTCTAAGTGTTGAAAAGATATGCTATAATACTTTCGAAAGAAATGTTTTTGATGCTTTCGAAAGGTTTCGAAAGTCATAGGTTCAAGTATTTTGAAAATAAAATTGAAAGCTTTTGAAAGATAAAATTCAATGGTTTCGAAAGTAAAGGTCTAAGATTTCAAAAGCCTTAGTTTTCAAAACAAAGAACCCAATCTCATTTTTAAAGAAACACCCATGGCAAAATAAAGGAGTTTTTAAATTGCTTTTAAATTTGGATTTTTTAAAGAAGCTTTCCTTGATAAAATAATAGGTTAAAAGGATTAACCATGTTTCATGTAAAAAATTATTTCAAGGATATTAAATCATAAATGTTTTATTGATATGTTACTATGCTTGTTTCTTCTAAATACATGCTGTGTAATGGACCCATAACTGTAAATTGGGGAAAAAGGGCATAATAACCAGCTAGGTTGACCCAGTAGTGAATATAAAGTGAATTAACTCATGTATGAGTAGAATTTCATCCAGAAGGTCAGATAGACGAAAATTTAGGATGCCCAAAGAATAATCAAGAAGTTATTAGTTAGATAGGTTCATAGTGAATCCATAAAATCTATATTTAAAAAGAGTTATTGGCAGGGGCTAACAGGTTTATAGTAAATCCATGAAAACTATATCTAGATTAAGTTATTGACAAAAGTCAATAGGTTCACAGTCAACCTATGAAAACTATGATATAAGGGGAATTGTTAGAGATACCAATAGGTTCATGGAGAACCCATGAAATAATTAAATGAAGTTATTGGTAGGGGCTAAATAATTAAATGAAGTTATTGTGGATGCAAAAGCACAACATATGTTTACTATAAATTTTTGGATAGGATACTAGTGAGGGGAAATCTGTTTTGGTAAGCGGCATGGTCTCACAAGACATCTAAAATGGTTTGAGATGGTAGGTTATTACTCATACCAGGTTTTATGTACAACTCAAAGTTTATATTTTCCTACTAAACTCTCAAGTGCTTAATTGATTTTGAGTTTTTTGAGAGTTGAGGTTTTCAGCTTCTCCTTAGACGAATAAGCTTACAAAGACATGCAGAAGACAAGCTAGCTAATAGGAGATGTTTTCTATTTTGATTCTGCTATGTTTTTTATGAAGGCAAAGTTGTTTCAATTGCCTATGTTTATAGTCTGATCATCTAAGGAACCATCTTCATAGTTCGCTCTTGGTATATGTTGTAATAATTATAATTTCTATGAACTTGTTCTTGAATATGAGATTATGTAATCAATTTGAAATTATTTGAAATGGAATGTGAATGTCGTTTAATGATTTTAAAATTTTCCATGTCTATGTGATTCTGTTATATCAATGTATCTAACTTTACCGTATTTGGTCGTCAAGGATTAGTAATTATGGATGATTGCAGCAACCTTTGCCATTAATTTTGGGCCTCCAAGTGAGGGATGCTACCGGGTTGAAGTGGGACATCGCCTATAATAAGTAACTACGATAACATAAGGCTGGTCCCAAATTCTACAGGGTAAATCTAGCCAGCTAATCTAGCCATCGGTACCTATGAATAGTCGAGCTAATGTGAGACGTCTCATGGGGTAGGGTCATAATATGAAGGACCTGCTTTAGTGATTGAAGGTATTAAGTGGTTATGTGAAGGCTTGCCTCTTCTTTGTATAGGAAATAGTAAATGGTAGGGATTATCGGATACGCACGGTAGAGGATATCTCAGGAAATGGCCCACTTCAATAGGAAGTAGTAAGTGGCAGAAGTGATTCCATGCAATGTCAGTAAGATAGTTACTATTGAGGAGTCCATCTTAGTATTATAGGTAGTAAATCATATGGACATGCCTTAAATAAGGTATTAAATGGTCGGTTCTGCCTAATTCCCATGAAAAGATATAAATGACTTGAGTATTATTTCTTACATTGATAAGACATCCTGGACGATAGATATAGGTTATTGGGTCGATAACAAGTTAGCTTTGGGCTCCATTTACACTCTAATCTTATCTATCTCCTTCCTCAGCCTCTCTGCTATAATCTCATGTGAACTCAGGTCTGAAGTAGTTAAAATTGTTACATCTTCCTCAAGGGACACCAAAACATCCTTTAAGGTTCTCCGGAGCAGCAATATTCTCAAAATCGGGTCCGGGACCAAAGCTGGAGGAAGGAGCAGATATAAGCCCTATGTAGATGATAATAGATGCAGTAAGATATCTAAGTTCCTGCGCCCTTCGCAGCTGGAGGTGGAGGTGGTAGATATGGTTGACCTATAAGTTAGCAAATAGAATATTAAAGTTTAGAAATGGACTTGAAAGTGAATTGAAGCTTCTAGAAAATAGGTGAAACAAGAGAAATACTGTTCCTGGGCTTTTTTCTCGAACATCAACTTCAACTACCCTTCTTCTGTTACATGCTCCTCAGTTTGGTCGTAGGAGGAGGAATGTAAGGCTTGTGAATAGAAGTCACTTCGAAAATCGAAATCACACGAGCGATTTGGGAGCTAAACCCTACGGATAAAGGAATAAACACTGTCGGCACTCCGGATTCTGAAGTGGACACTTTGTGGTGACCCAATGAGCTCAGGCTAGCGAGAGCTTTAGCAACAATGGCGGCATTAGAATCTTCCTAAGCCAGGACTGCCTTCCCTACTGCAAGCATATAAATCTCTTTGGTGTTGAGGTACTAAGCCATCAATTCTTCCCCGAAGCAATTCTCTTTAAAATAGGTAGCTCGGCGTAGTACCTCCTTATAGCCATCGGTTAGGATTGCAAGATAGTTGTTCCCCAACCACTTCAAATTTCTTTGCATGACGATGCTAGCGTAGAAGTGTTAGAGGTTGTCATTAAGTTCCTCTCTCTCTATCCATTGCCTCTTTCCTCCCTCTCCTATGTTCTTGCCTCCTCAAGTCCTCTGAGAATTTGCTGGGAAACTGCAAGCTCAATGTCATTAGCTAGGTTTTTGGTCGATAGGTTATCTAAGTCATCGATAAGCTTCTTCTTCTCTTCTCGAGGCTTTTGAAGCTTAGCCGCCTATCATTCAAGTTCGGCTTCCTGTTCTAAGATAGTCTAGTTCCTAGCTCTTATGATCTCATCATTTTGTATGAGTGCCTAGGCCTTCTCGTTAGCTTGCTTCTTCAACTATGCACTCTCGACAAGAGCAGCTTTCAACTCATTCCTCATCATGGTATCAACGGTGGGTTGAGCATGCTTTGACTCTTCCATCAACTTATATGTGTTACCTATTTCCTGAGGGCAATTTCCCTCTCTAGTAACCTTGGTCAAGTCATCCTCCCTTTCCTTAATGATTCACTCAAATGTTCGCTTCTCAAAGTCGAACGATTGGATGTTGATATAATTGATTTTGTTCACATCGAAGAGAGCTGCACTCAGATTTTTCCATTTATACCCCTTGTCCACATGCTTATGAATGCTCCATACATCTTGTTTCGCTGCCTCTTTTGTAGTATCTATCATATCCTGATCAAACTTTACACCATGTAAGAAGAGGTAGGGAAATGAAACCTATAGTTACGGGGGACCAGTGGGAAGGTTAAACAAGGAAGTGGGGACACTCTTGGAAGCAGGCCGAACTGTTGCAATCAAAGCATGAGAAGTGCGGGGTTGTTTTTAAGAAGATGTCCGAGCTTTGGAGGGAGAAGGATTGGTGCTAGGAAGGGGGTCGTGGCCTTAGAAAATTCTTTTTGGCATTTAGCAATGTCACGAGCGACTTGTCTTCAGCTTCTCTCTTGTTCCTCTCTCTTTTTTTCACAGTCCCTGTCAGCTCGGCAGTTTTCCTTGGCCTCCTGGTCTTTCCTTCTATGTCTTTCTTATTCGTACACATGGTGACCTTGGTAGCTACAATAAGGCAGATAAGGATATGGTGTTTGACCTCTATACTCACCGCAACTACGTGAGAGAGCTCCGTACCTATCGCGATCCATGGAACCTAAAAAAAAAAATATATAGTATAACGATTGTGACTTCTGAAAGCTAGTGTACATCGGAATGCATGTTCATGATCTTAGTGAAGTGCATGACATCGATGACCTCCTAAGTACTCTACGAACCATGTTTTCATAAGCGTAAAGATGGATTCTCTCCATCTTCGCTAATAAAACCTCCTAGAGAGAAGGTAAAACCTAAGCCAGTTTCATTAAACAGTGAAGTCTATCTTGCCGACGTCACTTATACCATGAAGATGTTTCCAAAGGGGCGAGATCGAGACG
This sequence comes from Allium cepa, assembly GCA_030765085.1. Taxonomy (NCBI): domain Eukaryota; kingdom Viridiplantae; phylum Streptophyta; class Magnoliopsida; order Asparagales; family Amaryllidaceae; genus Allium; species Allium cepa. The sequence continues at coordinate 441,886,303 of CM060943.1, forward strand.
AAATATCTACCAAGGGCAATACAGTTTGATCTTCGACCATTTCAAAAGTTTCTACGGCATTGTGCTCCTAACGGGGAGAGATGGGAAGCTCAGGACTCAAATAGGGCACCTCACCGAATGATTTTCCCTCTTCTTCTTCACAAGTGTGATAGTCTTTATTGCTGTCACTGGCGCCTTCTCTTTCCTTTTCAACCATAAGCTCTTTTCCCTCCCTACTTCTAGCACCCTCATCTTCTTCAAGAATCAGGGACATCCTAACATCTTCGCCCTTATCATCTGGGATATCAGCACCGATGTGCTCTTCGGACTCTCTTCTATCGAGCTCATCTGAGTGCCTCACCCCTAATGGACCAACAACATTCCCAAGCAGACTCTAGCTGGAGCTACGGCTGGGGATGGAAGAGCGCGTACGAGCTCTGGAAACACGAGGTAGGTGATTCCGTGATAGAAAATGTACCAAGGCAGAGCAAACCACACCAATGCAATTTTTCATTCATCATAAGGAATGAAATAGTGCATTAATAGAACCTAACTTCTTAAAGTCCCTTGAGCATAGCCTTGTTGTAACAGCCCGCAAATCCGTACCCCTTGAGTCAACACTATTCTACAACAATCAACTCAAGTTGCACAGAAATACGAACCATTTTGGGGTAAAGAAAAAAGGTAGAAGAAGAAAACAGAAAACAACAACAGAATCTAACCATCGCAGCGGAATAAAATATAATAGATAATAAATGATCTTTACTCAAAACAAATCAGATATACATGTTTATAAATTACATCATCAGAGTACATCACTCAGCTCAACAACAACAACATACAATGGATAAACAGTAACTCAATCACAGCGGAATATATATATATATATACAAATACGGGAGTACGTATCCTCATCCTGCTCGTCTTCTGGGCTCCACAACATCAATCCTGTATTCTATAATACTCGGTCTGACCCAAGCATTACAGTTAAATGAAACCCGAGTCAGTCTGGAATACCAGCGTGAGAAAATCACACTCAATTGATTATTAAAGTTTTCAAAAATCCTTTGAAAACAAAAGCATCTCGTAAGACCACGCCACAAATAAACATGTCGGGTTTTTACCTTACGATAGCTAAAACAATTTTTATAGAAATCCTCTGATATTATAATTGGGTCTATATACAAATAGTTATAAAATAGCCGAAATTGTTACATGATTAAATTCCAGCTACTAGCCACGGAGTGGGTAATACAAACAAAACTCGTACAAGGCTCGTAGGGAGAATGGATTTCCAACTCATGATTAGGCACTGGGGTACCACCTGTCATAGTACGGGGCCTAGATCACCGTACCGAGGAGTACGCCCGCTCCCCTGCAACACAAGGCCGGGACTACCCCTTACTGGATAATCTCGAGTGAGATCACCCCGCGGTTGGGATCAGCAACCACCCACTAAGCCGAAATAAAAAGGGACATCTAGACAGGAATGAACTCACCCTGCTTGGGTGCTACCCACCTAGCCTTGCTGCATAACCCTTGATTTTAAGTCATTCCCATTTGATGAGGCTTGAGGCTAAGCATTACCTTTTTAGAATATATTCCTTAGAATGCCCATCGTCCACCTGACGATGTTTCGCAAGCATTCGTCCATACAAGTCTGTCCCGGGTCCGAATGGAACCGAAGGCACTATTCCTACTACATCCATTTTGGAAATATCCTCAGGATTAGTAGCGACTAGCCCTTGCACTTCACTGCTCCATCTTCGAATCCAAAATCGTTTTCACGAAACGTACAAACCGGATCGAAGTGGTTTTCGAGAAATTAATCTCGATCCCGGTCTCTTCGAAACGATCAACGTATTTGTCCAATATTGATAGTCTGTTTTTTAACTATCAATTAATATTCACAAACAACCATCCAACAATAAATAATTTTCCAATTATTTATTACCTTCAAAATATCTTCACAAGATATATTTCTATTTTCAACCTTTTGAAAACAGTTTTCAAATCATTCTTCCTTTCCAGAATAAACTTTCCCAAGTATTTTCTATCTCCACTGAAATTTGCCAAGAACAAACTAGATTTTAAAATAATTTAAAAACACTTTACTTTAAAATATGCTTTTAAAACATTTAAGTTAGACTACTTCAATAAATAGTTCAAAATACATACTATATAAATATTTGAAAATAAGGTTACTTTATAAAATATAACTAAATTTTTAATCTTAAAACAAACTACTAAGTCACTCTTTAAATAATTACTACTATAATAGATTAAAAAGAAAAGACTTACTTTATAATTTAAATATTTAGAAAAATAAATTTTCCAAACTTTCTTTTGAAATTAACTTAAAAACTTTTAACTTATATTTAAAACTTACTTTGAAAACGTACTTGGTTATCCAGGGAGAAGATCCAACTTCAATCACTTAAATCAATTTTCCCAAATTGATTTCAAATTTATCCCATTTGAATAATTTCTTTACTCACTTAATTCATTAATTATGGACTTTATTTTTATTATTATTATTTTCCCTTTGATTTTATATCATTTAACTGAAATATACCAATTTCAGCTTCTTCCCAATTCTTCTGTGTTCTTTCAATAAATTGAATCTTAATTTTAAATAAATGTTTTATTCTTTGTAAAATAGTAACACTGAAATTTACAATTCATTAATCTTCTGATTATTCAAATTTCCCTTACTAAATTTAAGCTTTGTTTATTAGAATTTTAAAAACACTTTATTTCTTTTCCAATTCATTCTTAAATTTATTCAAGTTTCCATACTTATTTTACTTACAATTTCACTTCTTTTATTTTCATTCCCCAACTCGAATTATATATACTTGGTACTTCATTATTGCACGATTATAACAATCAAGCCATATCATTCAATATTTCTACATAATTCATTACAGGATATCAAATACTCAGAACAGAGAATATTAAATAATTAAATAAAGTTGAGGGGTCCAGTTGGATCCCTCCAACCTGTTTTCCCTGCATCCACAGACGTTAGCATCACATAATATGCCAATTTCAAATTATACTATACTATATCAAATCAATCAATTCAACCATACAATCAATTATTTAAATTTAATCATTTAAATTTAAATTTAAATTCAACTAAGTGAGATTAACTCACCTTTGATTCTGTTTGCAATCCACTTCAATATTGCCTTGGTTTTCTCGATATTGACCTTGTATAACATTAGATGATTTATTACTATTTGAATATATCAAACAATTTATCACCATTTATTATATAATTTAACTGATAAATTTGGGTTTAGACCCAATATTCGATTTCAAACAAATTTCCTTTCAATAAAATATTTTAGTGACAAAAGTATTTAAATAGGTTAACAAACAATTTAATCACCGTAATCTATTATTTTTTTATTTTTTTATTTTTTCTCAAAATGAACTATAAAGTTTAAATATGTGTTTTCGTATATTTACCTTATTTTTAATTACTTTGAAACTACCTATATGCTAGAATTAACCTATATAGATATAATATCTAATTTTAATTACATAAACCCCCTAGCCATTTTAAAATTCCCAATTCAAAAATCTGATCTATATTTTTTTTTATTAAAACAGAAATGGTTTTGCTTATTGTTGTAAAATTAAACAATGGTTTATATATATATATTCATAATTTTTTTTTTAAAACAGAATTTCTTATTTCCTACTGCATAATTTATGTTAAGTGATGATAATCAACAGTTTATTTACCAGCTTAACTTGAGTTAGCATTAAATTAAACGTTATTCAAAAAAATTACCTAAATACGAACAGTGAACAACCCACGAGCTTCCAGCTCCGTTCTCACTAGCGATGCTCCGTTGTTCCTCGATTCGAGAATTCCACCAAGTCCTCTGCCTGCTCCGTTCACGCGAGCTCTCATCGCGATGCGCCGCAATTCGAAATCAATCGCCACCCTAGCTCGATCCCCCACGACCTCGCACTCGCGATCATGTCCTAGGTTCCTACACTGCCACACTCCCGTCTCGTATCGATAACACGACCTTCGTCGCACGCTTCTTCGAGGTCGCCAAACCTCCCAGCGCTGATGCGCTTACCACCGGATGAGTCACCTCCGTGCCGCGACCTTCGCTCGCTATTTCTTTTGTTTTCGTTCGATTGAGTTCATGGTTGAGAAAAGAAATCGAAGTGAGGCTCTGCGATTGATTTGGGGAGGGATGGTACACGCGGCCATTTTTTTTTCAAAGAGGAACGAATTGATTTTCGCTAATTTCACCGAGAGTTTGGGGAAAAAGAAGAAGAGGGTTCGGCCTTATCATGTTTCGTTTATTTAGTTTTTTTTTTACACGGTTGAAAGCTTCCTCTTGAAGCTTCTTCCTCTTTTCTTTTTTTTATTTTATTGTTTTATTATTATTATTATTTTAGCAGTTAATATCTAAAAAGGGGGACGTTTAGTTTATTCGACCATTCAAGGTATATCATATTTTTAAATTGAATCGTCTCGAATTTTCGATATAGATTTAAGCGCATATCTCTGTCGTATGCTCACACAACAACTCCAAACACTCCGAAAATTGAAATCCGATAATAATTCAATATTACGGACCCAATGGAACTGGTTTCATCAAATTCCGAGACTGTGCCTTGGAAGGCTATTTTTAAATTCAATTTAAATGATATAAATTTTAAAACTGAACAAACCACTAGTAAATTCAGTTTTAAAACTTCTATTATCTTCAGTGTTATCAATATAAATTTTACGAGCCTTCAAATTATTTTTAACAGGCTTAAAATTCTAGATTCAACAATTTACTCAACTTCTAATTATTAAATTTTATTATTTAATTATTAAACAAATGGTGATATTTGTAATTCAAGATAAAATTACTCTATTGAATACTTAAAATCAATTAAATATTCTGACTTTAATTGCTTGAAAATTTCGGGTCGTCACATTCCTCCCCCCTTAAAAGAATTTCGTCCCCGAAATTACAAATTTGGAAGAATGATCCAATACCTGTTACTATTTTTCCCAAAACCAAACTGTTTCTAACGATTCAACATCTTACCAACTATCTTTTATAAAAGACTCATTATTATTCTTATTAACTTCCCAAACTTTTCCAAAACCTTCTACGGTTTTCAAATAACCTACTTGTTCACCCATTCAAATTATAATTCAAAACCAAACTTTGAATTTTCTCAAAAATTTTCTAACTCCCTAAATTTCCAAAAAATTTTGGCAGAGTCCCCATTGTACGGAGGAGCTTTTGCAATTTGACAAAAGAGATAAATATATATACATCAGCCCACACGGTCGGAAAAACCAAAAACAGTTCATATTTCCTATTCTTATTGCGTAGGCGTACCTTATTTAGCATTTTTAAGCAAACAGCTTATTTATTTAGCAGTTAATGCAACCCAAATCCGGCCACACGGCTTCCATGTACCTGTACTTACTCAATTTAAACATGTAAGTGCCAATTATATGCAGTTTAACTATATTTCACTTATTTGCAATAGTTAAAACATATGAATTCTAAAAGAAACTCATACCAAACATTTTCCGTAAGAAATTTATATAGTTTCCAAGCTAATTCAACTGTTTCAACTTATTTATAAACCATTTTCATTCAATTTGAATGGTTTTCAATCCATTCGTATACCACTTCATCAATTTGAATGGTTTAAAACTCAATCGCTTACATTTAATTTATTCTTAAGCAAACTGAACTCAAACTTAATTCAATTGCCCTCAAAATCAATTTATTTTACCCCTACCAATTCATAGAATTTTAATTACTTCCATTTACATCAAATGACACTTAATTCTATGCAATTTGACGAGATTTATGTGAATAAATAAGTACTTATGTTTATAACCAATTTAAATTGACTTCAACTCAATTTATACTTAATTCTATTCCATTTTCAATTTATTCACAACCCATATATTCTCATTTTCTGTAACATCCCGCCTTTTCGCACACTTTAAACCGACACACGTGCCAATTCAAAGCATACGCAAGGGCGGATTGTTATGGGGTAAATAAGAAAACAGAGAAGAAATAAAACAAAACAGAATCTCACAGCGGAAGGATAAAATATAATAATAAATATACAGTTCAAAACAGTTTACAAACACTTGATTTGCTTTATACAATAAATATCAGAGTTACACCTACCAATACAATCAATGCAGCGGAACAGTATGAGTGTGGTGCAATACTATAGATAATAATAATACGACTCCTTCGTCTTCGTCCTTCAAAGCTAAAGTCTTCGATCCTGAAACACTCGGACTGACCCGAGCGAATTTGAAAAGACAAAAACACTCGAGTCAGAACTAAAAGATCTTATGTGAGTTAAATTAATAGAAATAAATATGAGTACAGTAACTCAAGAGATGCTCGGGATTTACATCTCCTAAGGATCCGTTAAACTATTTACTATGTAGTATATTGCGCTATTATAATAGTGTCTATTTATAAAATAAACTTACTTTTTAATAGCGTTAAGGGGTTACCCATATAGCCCTTAACACAAATAATGCCAATAGTCTATACAGTACCGTAATACCTCCTGATCGGGAAGCTACCAGAGGATACTCCATAGGTACGACACAAATAGAAACTCGTAGTAAAGGCTCGGTATGGTAGGTGACACGGCACAACTAGGCAATGCCAGGGTAGATATACCAATTGCTATCTAGGCTGGTGGAAACGCGTAGCCGCAGTTACCGCCCACCTCGGACTAACTCCCCAAAATCAAAATATAGAAGTGGCCACTGAATCAATCCAAAATCAAAGTACAATATCGAAGAGGAGGGTCCGATCAGAGGAATGACCTCATTGGCCTGAGAATCGCTCCTGTTTTAGCCATCTTATGCCAACTCACGGGAGTCGGGTCCACGTATTTACCTTACAGGAAACGTCACCACCACCTACTTCATTCTGGAATCTTCACCGCGTACACGGTTAGTCAAAGTGGTTTTCGGTATCGACAGAGAGTATGTCAGATATCCGATCCCGATCTCTTTGCCAACCCATCGTTATTATAACACCGCGGTCATTTAAAAATAGGTTATACTTTAAAAATCAGAATAAACATTCCATTTCATAACCATGAATACGATATCATTTCAAAACCCAAAACCATATTTTATCACTTATCCCAAATATAATTCTTTTCCAAAATCAAAATGCTTTAACTTCATATCGTCTGAAAATCAAATATTTTCAAAGCATAGTATTTTGAAAATCATAATTTAAAACCATAACTTCTAAAACTTGAATGGTTTGGATATTCAACGGTATATGAATTAAAAGGTTTAACTTAAATGTTACTTTGTAAAGAAAATAGTTCTCATGGCTTTACAAATACATTTCTTTATTAAAGTCTAAACCAAAATTTGTATTATCTCTCTCAAGTTCCAAAACCACTTCAATTTATATATATATATATATATATATATATATATATATATCCATTTGGAGTATTAATATTTCAAAACTAAAGTTGTTCCTTCAACCAAATTAAATGTTCTATTATTTAGTCTTGAATATTCACATAAAATCCATAAATAAATAAGAACTCCAATTTCTAGTAATAAAATATATATTTTTTTCAATTCAAATTATACTAGAATATTCATTTCAATTTATCTTGGAAAAAAATCCAATTATAAATATCATATCTTAAAATTTCCAAACTTAACATTTAAACATATGATATAAATTATCAAACTCCATTTTCTTAAATTTTTTCCATTTTTAATAAAGAGATTTATACACCTTTTAATTTCAAAATTTTCAACTTCATATGTATATATATGGAAGAATAATATTTATACAATATAAAATTTAAGATTATTATAAACCGTATTCCATCCAAACCATAGAAATCGCCTTTAAATAGTTATATATATACCGCGGTGCTTGTATATAATTTTCTATCCTATGGTCAAGTGATACGGATATTTATCATTTCAATCCGCAATTTAAAAGATATAAAATTTTGCGGTTGTATATCATTTCAAACCACAATCCCGAATGAAATGAAATATGCATGATAATTTGCAATTTAATGATATACAATAAACATCCATTCATCAACATCATCCATCATCCAAATCGCAATCATCAATCAGTATCAATCAATAACAATATTATTTTTGGTACTACATAACAGGTAATACTGGCAATTTTATTCAAATTAAATTTAACAGCTATTAATCTACAGTCTATATTCAGTAATAAATTATATAACTGTTAACTAGCAGTTCATATACAAACAAATAAATTTTAACTGTAAATTTATACGCAATAAATTAATTAAATTAACAGTTAAATTAAATAAATGCAATTCAACAGATATGAATAAAATAAACATGCCAAATACTCATAAATAAATTTCTATTCATTTCTAAAATTAATTTAACAAACTTAAAAGCTTCTAGTAGTTGTGAGTGGGTTTAAACACTCACCTTTGGAATTTAAATCGAATTTAAATTCGATTTAAACCCAAAAATTCGTCCTTCTCGGAATTCGTCCAAACCAGCGTCATCAAATCCGGATTTAAATTACGATCCTAACAAAAGAAATTTCGTGTGAATCCGACTTCGTATGAGAAAGTTATGGCGAAAAATGATGATTAAATTCAAAATTGAAAATAAATAAAACGACACACAAACCATATAGATGCGATCCCCATCGTCCACTCTACAAAACCCAGAAAAGGTTTGACGATCCGACGAAGTTTGCGACGACGATGATGAATGGTCACGGACTGTTTGAATTAATTCTGGTCAAACGAATGTTCAAAACAGAAAACGAATTGCACCAGTAGATTACGTGCCTCGAGAACATTAACATATATTTTTTTGTGGAATTTTTCTGAAGTGTTTGCATTTTCATTGAAATTTGGATTGAAGTAGATCTAGGTTTTGCAACCATTTGAGGAGGAGGAGGAGATGAAGAAATGAATATACAGCAAATGACAATAGGATGGAGCTAGGGTTTATAACTGTATATATATATTAAATTTTCAAAATTTAATTAAATTTACTTTCCATTATTTATTGTCAATTAGATTGATTTATCATTGGATCCATATTTCAATATGTAAATATCCCCAATTTCATCTGCACTTATATTTACATAGTTTCTAAATATTAAATTTCAAATATTACTTCATTTAACGTTACGTATTTATTATTTATTACTTGCTGCAGTTGATTATCAATTATACTTAATATACTAAATAGATGGTAAATTTTGAATACTTGTTATCATTAACGTTTTATTTCCACTTACAAAATAAATGAAATTATTACATAAACTCCCTTAATTAAGTCAACCATTATCTTATATAACTTAACTGGTAATATATATATACCCAATTGCCCTAATTGGTTTATAGTTATCAGCTAAATACATACTAACTTGTAAATAAATTCGTTTAATTGCAAATGGATCTGATCAAATTTAATAGATTGAATAGATGGGTAAGCAAATAATAAATTTTCCTTTTTGTCAAATTCAAACCCATTCCTACTTAATTATCAATTACAATTTATTACGAAACATTGATTTTATGCAGTTACCTTTTATTTGCATAGTATTACATCAATTCCTATAACCTTGGATTCATTCCCAATTCACCAAATTCGATTAATTACACTTTACAAATGTGTTTCCAATATATAGGTATTGCCCAAATTAAATTTATTAGCTAACTCATATTAATAAACAAATGACTTATATGAATGATTAAAATTTTCAATTATCTCACTTTACTCCTAAACTTCTGTTATTTAATAATTATTGCTTAGAACCTGATTTTAATCTTCTCATTATCTATTTAATTCCTTCTAGAATCATAGCTAATATTTGTCATCCCTTCATTACCCAAATGTTCTTATCCCATCAAATTTTAGGTTATCGAAATATTAATTGTCAATTTCTTTAATTGCACTAAATTTATCTATTAAAGGTTGCACTTAACCCAAATACATAAAACTTGCCCAATTTCTCCTTAAATCAATAACCTTCATATACAAATATGTTTATCATAAATTTTATCTACTCTTCCTTTTTAGGTAATGTCCTATATATTAGATTTCCATGTAATTTGCAATAAATCATACTCGTAGTTATATCACATTAAATGAATAAATAAGTGTTGACTCTATTCTTTTGATTCAACATTGGTTTACGTTATATTTCATAAATATTTCTACATACATCAGGATTTTTTAAAAATGGTTGTAACGTGAAATCTCGTCTACTTCCCATTTTATATTTAAGGCTTCTAAAACCGATTCATATCATTTCTCTAGTCCAAATTTTATTAATATAACCTTAAATTTAATTTATTCCTATAGATGTAATGGTTAAACACAAATTTCACTTATTTGCAATAAATCCACAAATTGGATTTCAAATTTTCAAATAAATAAATAAATTTTAGTTTATCACTTCTTAAATACCCAAACGTCAATGCCTTAATTTAAACTGCATTTATTACATTTTATAAAAATCCTCCATCTTAAGTGACAAATCAAAACTACCCTAACTACACAAATCATCGTATTATAAAGATATTTACACTATCCTCCATTTATTACCTTAATTTATTTAAGGTAACCTTAAATTAATATCTATTGCAATGATTTCAAATTATTATTCCCCCATTCCTTTTTAATTTCAATAACGCCAATTTTAACCGTTATATTCTCTTTATTTATGCGATAAATGCAATTATTGAATCTAATACTCCATTTAATTAATAGATCCTGCTTCCTAGAATCTATATCAACAATAGGTCAAATATATACATAGAATTAGCCTTAACTTCACCTAAAAGAATTAGCTATTTCAACTACCGCACAAAACTACGCTACTGCACTATTTAATCAAATAAATTAATTGAACTTAAATCAGCATAAAGGTTATAAAATTATAAATGTAATCTTAATAAATTCATTTATTGATTTAGACTCTTTCTATACAGTAATTAACCTATTTGTGGGTATAAATAACTTTGGAATTATATTACATCTCATTAGTGCGCGTTTTATTTCCTATAACTTCTCCTTATTTAACTATACCCATTAACAACCAAAAAAATTAAATTAGCTTTATTTCAATATATTTCCCTTCTTAACTAAATAAAATAAATGGTTAACCTAAACACTTGTTATCCTTTGATATATTCAAATTCACTTCCAACATTTATTAACAAAATGTTGCCATATGTTTAGATTTACATAAATAAATTATATGAATAGGTAGAAAAATTGGTAATCCGCAAATGCCCAATATACACGCATTAATTACTACCTATTGTTAGAATCCATTTATTAATTTACTAGTTAATAACGGTCTTTTTATTTCTATTTACTACCAAACTCTCTATTTTATTATAGTTCCAATATATTAATACTTAGGCACATCAAGTGCTAGCCCTTTTGTTATTTATATTAAATTGGGTATGCACAAATAAGTTGTTAATTAACTATTTCTACAAAATTATATACATACATTCAGTTCCATATCTTATAGGGTTAAATTCTAATTACTTACGCTTAATCTATCAATTTAATACTCTATTCAAACATGCACTTAAATTCTTTTTATTCTAAATAAATTTTATTAAGTGTTGACATCCACTAATAGCATTCACCTTTATTACAACCAAAGGTGACATCTTCACTACTGATTTTATATTAATGAATCTCATTTTAGTTAATATTTTTTTATTAATATTCTCAGTTCAACATTTATTGATTTCTTAAAATTTACTTTTAACAAAAACTGACAAATTACATTATCCAAATCTATTGTCATAAAATTTTATTGTTACACTAGGTTACAACTACTATACCAAATTTCTACATTTATTCTTAAACAAATTAGAAATTATATTAATTTAGTTTATTAAATATTATTAATTTCAACGGGTCGTTACATTTTCATTGCATCTCAGATTTGAATCCATTCACTTGCCTTTCATTTTATTAACCAAACTAGTTTATTCAAAACCATTAACAACTTAGGTTCATCTTCGTTACCAATTAAATTTTATTCGCAGTCCACTCATTTATACTTTATTTCTTATCCACATTCATTTAAATCCATTCTATTAAACTTGAAACATTCTATTTTCTTATTGTCTCAAGTTATTTCAATTCCCTAATAATTTTAAATGGTTTACAATTATTTATTCTAGAATTTCATGCCATTAATATTAAGTTGAATTCAATTAAAAATTTATTTATAACTCACCGAATTTTATTTCGATTAAAAATTTATTTTCACTTGATTTAAAACCAATCCAATATTATTAAACTTAATTTTAAGTTGAATTCAATTCAACTCCTTTCCATCTTTTAGCTTAAGTGTATTCACTCCAATTTTATACTTAAGCTCATTTCATTTTCAAGTAAATTTTTATTTTATTCAACTTAATTCTCTCCCAATTAAATCTCATTTTAAATCTGCAATTTAATTTAATTGGCTATTATCAGATTTAACTTTTCAGATTCAACTCATTCAATTGGTTACATGACCATTTCCAATATATTTCCACTTATTAGGATTTTATTCGCAATGCAACCCATTACCATTTCAATCCAATTTCATTTTTCTTTATTCAACCCATTCCCAACTATAACCAAACTTGTTGACATTTCAAGTCAAAATTTCAATTTACCAACCAATTAATTAACCACAATTTAATTACTTTACTTCACTATCGATCCGAGCCGAATTTGATTTATAACTTGAGTTTTATTTTTAAACTTCATTATTAACTTACAATTCAGCTTCTATTTAACTACATTGAACTCCATTTACACATTTCATTACTAATTTATTAATATATCAGTCCTCCTCTATTTATGGTTCAATACTTGATTTTTTTCAAATATCACTTCATTTAATTTTCTTAGTTCAATTTATTATATAATTCAAGTTTGGATTTTCTTTTCATTATCCAAAACATCAAACGATATTTATTTTGGATTTTCTATTTCACTTCCACGTTTTATAAGTCATTACTTATTATTTTATACAATCACATTCATCCTAAGCTTGAATGTATTCATCTTTTATTTTTAATTCGAGTCTTACACCTATTTATAATCCAAGCAGATTTTTATTTCCATGGATTATTATTCTTTTACAAGTCATTCTAAATTATTTATTTCAATCCAATCCTTATCATCTCATTTTTCATTTGTTCAGGTAAGAATCTAATTCCATTCAATAACTCAATTGAATCTTTTTATTCCAATTCAATTTTATTTTAACTCAAATTTATTTAATTCAATTCGAGTTCAACTTAATTCAAATATAACTGGATATTATTTTTCAACCTAATTAATTAATTAATTTCAATCCAGTTAAGTTTTTATTTTCCAATCCAAGTTAACCTCATTTTATCCTTTTAAATTTAAATTCCATTATTCAAAGCTTATATTTCCTTCATAATTTAAAATCATCTCAATTTATAAGCTTACAACTATCTCATCAGGATTTTTAAATACTCGACTTTGTTTCCAAATCATTTTGAAATCTTCAACATCTCAAAATCTCACTTCTCAAAAACTTTAAACCAATCCTAGCTTTTATTCCCAACAAATTTCCTTTGAAATTTTCAAAAACAAACAGGTTTTCCTGAACAAATCAATTTGGCAGCAATCTATCACTTAGAAATTCGAAATGAATATTGATGATGCGGCCGTCATCATCAGGATTATTTTCCAGTAATCCAAGTGATTTCAATGCTATATCACTTTCAAAATCCCTTTTAAAAAAAATTCCTTTCAAAAATACCTCTAAAACAACAATGCTATCATTTATCTTCAAAATACTTCCAATTTTCCAGGATTTAAATTTCCAAATCCTGCTTAAATACATTTTAACTATAATTCATTTGTACAATTTATGCTTATACAAATTTCTATTTGATTGTATTTCAATTCATAAATTACATTTATAATTCATATATATAAATGTCATTTTATAATGAATTTATTCCCCCAAATTTTAGTTATATTTCAATTTCTAGTTAAATTTTCACTTAACAATAATAATACTTTAAATATCATCATTCCTAACAACCAATTAACATCCAAGAAACCATATATTAGTTAAATAGTTTTCAAAAACTTTTATTTATATCCAAAATATATTTTGGGTAAAATTATTTCATTTACCCACATTTAAAACAATACCGTGTCAATTGCTCTATTCAAGTGTTTAGAAACCCCTTCAATACAGTTGAGCAGACTGTGTCGACGAAGATTCATATGCCACTCAATAGACCAATCAACACAATATTAAAATAATTTATATTCACTAACAAATACGCGCTCATATCTATTAATACGCTCAAACTAATTTAGAGTACTATAGACTCTATTTCATGAGTAATTCCCACCAGAGCCAAGGTTATCACCAACCTAAGCTCTGATGCCAACTGTAACAGCCGCAAATCCGTACCCCTTGAGTCAACACTATTCTACAACAATCAACTCAAGTTGCACAGAAATACGAACCATTTTGGGGAAAAGAAAAGGAGGTAGAAGAAGAAAACAGAAAACAACAACAGAATCAAACCATCGCAGCGGAATAAAATATAATAGATAATAAATGATCTTTACTCAAAACAAATCAGATATACATGTTTATAAGTTACATCATCAGAGTACATCACTCAGCTCAACAACAACATACCAATGGATAAACAGTAACTCAATCACAGCGGAATATATATATACACAAATACGGGAGTACGTATCGTCATCCTGCTCGTCTTCTGGGATCCACAACATCAATCCTGTATTCTATAATACTCGGTCTGACCCGAGCATTACAGTTAAATAACACCCGAGTCAGTCTGGGATACCAGCGTGAGAAAATCACACTCAATTGATTATTAAAGTTTTCAAAAATCCTTTGAAAACAAAAGCATCTCGTAAGACCATGCCACAAATAAACATGTCGGGTTTTTACCTTACGATAGCTAAAACAATTTTTATAGAAATCCTCTGATATTATAATAGGGTCTATATACAAATACTTATAAAATAGCCGAAATTGTTACATGATTAAATTCCAGCTACTAGCCATGGAGTGGGTAATACAAACAAAACTCGTACAAGGCTCGTAGGGAGAATGGATTTCCAACTAATGACTAGGCACTGGGGTACCACCTGTCACAGTACGGGGCCTAGATCACCGTACCGAGGAGTACGCTCGCTCCCCTGCAACACAAGGCCGGGACTAACCCTTACTGGATAATCCCGAGTGAGATCACCCCGCAGTTGGGATCAGCAACCGCCCACTAAGCCGAAGTAAAAAGGGACATCTAGACAGGAATGACCTCACCCTGCTTGGGTGCTACCCACCTAACCTTGCTGCATAACCCCTAATTTTCAGTCATTCCCATTTGATGAGGCTTGAGGCTAAGCGTTACCTTTTTAGAATATATTCCTTAGAATGCCCATCGTCCACCTGACGATGTTTCGCAAGCATTCGTCCATAAAAGTCCGTCCTGGGTCCGAACGGAATCGAAGGCACAATTCCTACTACATCCATTTTGGAAATATCCACAGGATTAGTAGCGACTAGCCCTTGCACTTCACTGCTCCATCTTCGAATCCAAAATCGTTTTCACGAAACGTACAAACCGGATCGAAGTGGTTTTCGAGAAATTAATTTCGATCCCGGTCTCTTCGAAACGATCAACGTATTTGTCCAATATTGATAGTCGGTTATTTAACTATCAATTAATATTCACAAACAACCATCCAACAATAAATAATTTTCCAATTATTGATTACCTTCAAAATATCTTCACAAGATATATTTCTATTTTCAACCTTTTGAAAACAGTTTTCAAATCATTCTTCCTTTCCAGAATATACTTTCCGAAGTATTTTCTATCTCCACTAAAATTTGCCAAGCACAAACTAGATTTTAAAATAATTTAAAAACACTTTACTTAAAATATGCTTTTAAAACATTTAAGTTAAACTACTTCAATAAATTGTTCAAAATACATACTATATAAATATTTGAAAATAAGGTTACTTTATAAAAATAATTAAATTTTTAATCTTAAAACAAACTACTAAGTCACTCTTTAAATAATTACTACTATAATAGATTAAAAAGAAAAGACTTACTTTATAATTTAAATATTTAGAAAAATAAAATTTCCAAACTTGCTTTTGAAATTAACTTAAAAACTTTTAACTTATATTTAAAACTTACTTTGAAAACGTACTTGGTTATCCAGGGAGAAGATCCAACTTCAATCACTTAAATCAATTTTCCCAAATTGATTTCAAATTTATCCCATTTGAATAATTTCTTTACTCACTTAATTCATTAATTATGGACTTTATTTTTATTATTATTGTTTTCCCTTTGATTTTATATCATTTAACTGAAATATACCAATTTCAGCTTCTTCCCAATTCTTCTGTGTTCTTTCAATAAATTGAATCTTAATTTTAAATAAATGTTTTATTCATTGTAAAATAATAACACTGAAATTTACAATTCATTAATCTTCTGATTATTCAAACTTCCCTTACTAAACTTAACCTTTATTTATTAGAATTTTAAAAACAATTTATTTCTTTTCCAATTCATTCTTAAATTTATTCAAGTTTCCATACTTATTTTACTTACAATTTCACTTCTTTTATTTTCATTCCCCAACTCGAATTATATATACTTGGTACTTCATTATTGCACGATTATAACAATCAAGCCATAGCATTCAATATTTCTACATAATTCATTACAGGATATCAAATACTCAGAACAGAGAATATTGAATAATTAAATAAAGTTGAGGGGTCCAGTTGGATCCCTCCAACCTGTTTTCCCTGCATCCACAGACGTTAGCATCACATAATATGCCAATTTCAAATTATACTATACTATATCACATCAATCAATTCAACCATACAAACAATTATTTAAATTTAATCATTTAAATTTAAATTTAAATTCAACTGAGTGAGATTAACTTACCTTTGATTCTGTATGCAATCCACTTCAATATTGCCTTGGTTTTCCCGATATTGACCTTGTATGACATTAGATGATTTACTACTACTTGAATATATCAAACAATTTATCACCATTTATTGTATAATTTAACTGATAAATTTGGGTTTAGACCCAATATTTGATTTCAAACAAATTTCCTTTCAATAAAATATTTTAGTGACAAAAGTACTTAAATAGGTTAACTAACAATTTAATCACCATAATCTATTATCTATTTTTATTTTTTATTTTTTATCAAAATGAACAATAAAGTTTAAATATGTGTTTTCGTATATTTACCTTATTTTTAATTACTTTGAAACTACCTATATGCTAGAATTAACCTATATAGATATAATATCTAATTTTAATTACATAAACCCCCTAACCATTTTAAAATTCCCAATTCAAAAATCTGATCTATATATTTTTTTTATTAAAACAGAAACGGTTTTGCTTATTGTTGTAAAATTAAATAATGGTTTATGTATATACATATATATATTCATAATTTTTTTAAAAAAAAACAGAATTTCTTATTTCCTACTGCATAATTTATGTTAAGTGATGATAATCAGCAGTTTATTTACCAGCTTAACTTGAGTAAGCATTAAATTAAACATTATTCAAAAAAATTACCTAAATACGAACAGTGAACAACCCGCGAGCTTCCAGCTCCGTTCTCACTAGCGATGCTCCGTTGTTCCTCGATTCGAGAATTCCTCCAAGTCCTCTGCCTGCTCCCTTCACGCGAGCTCTCTTCGCGATGCGCCGCAACTCGAAATCAATCGCCACCCTAGCTCGTTCCCCCATGACCAAGCACTCGCGATCACGTCCTAGGTTCCTACACTGCCACACTCCCATCTCGTATCGAGAACACGACCTTCGTCGCACGCTTCTTCGAGGTCGCCAAACCTCCCAGCGCTGATGTGCTTACCACCGGATGAGTCACCTCCGTGCCGCGACCTTCGCTATCTATTTCTTTTGTTTTCGTTCGATTGAGTTTATGGTTGAGAAAAGAAATCGAAGTGAGGCTCTGCGATTGATTTGGGGAGGGATGGTACACGCGGCCATTTTTTTTCTCAAAGAGGAACGAATTGATTTTTGTTAATTTCACCGAGAGTTTGGGGAAAAAGAAGAAGAGGGTTCGGCCTTATCATGTTTCGTTTGTTTAGTTATTTATTTATTTTTTATTTTTTTACACGGTTGAAAGCTTCCTCTTGAAGCTTCTTCCTCTTTTCTCTTTTTTTTTTATTTTTTTATTTTATTGTTTTATTATTACTATTATTATTTAGTAGTTAATATCTAAAAAGGGGGACGTTTAGTTTATTCGACCAGTCAAGGTATATCATATTTTTAAATTGAATCGTCTCGAATTTTCGATATAGATTTAAGCACATATCTCTGTCGTATGCTCACACAACAATTCCAAACACTCCGAAAATTGAAATCTGATAATAATTCAATATTACGGACCCAATGGAACTGGTTTCATCAAATTCCGAGACTGTGCCTCGGAAGGCTATTTTTAAATTCAATTTAAACGATATAAATTTTAAAACTGAACAAACCACTAGTAAATTCAATTTTAAAACTTCTATTATCTTCAGCGTTATCAATATAAATTTTACGAGCCTTCAAAATATTTTTAACAGGCTTAAAATTCTAGATTCAATAATTTACTCAACTTCTAATTATTAAATTCTATTATTTAATTATCAAACAAATAGTGATATTTGTAATTCAAGTTAAAATTACTCTATTGAATACTTAAAATAAATTAAATATTCTGACTTTAATTGCTTGAAAATTTCGGGTCGTCACACTTGTGCTCCTTGTAGTCATCTGGAACCAGAATGCTTTTGAAGAAGAAATAGACAACAAGTTGATAGCTTGAGTTAAAAAAATCCATGTAAGGAATGGAAAAAGGAACGAAAACTTACTTTCCAAAAGCTATAGTCGGTCGAAGTCATACAGACATCATGTAAAAATACTCATTTTTGATGTATGGGCAATTGTTGTGAAGATTTTCGATGTCCCTACATCCACATCAAGTTTCAACGATTTTGAAAGAAGGAGAGTCCCATTTTTTTCTTGAAGTGGACCAAGCAAGTAAGTTAGCTGAAGGTAGGAGCTCAATTACACCAATTCATGAGGAGGACATAGAGAGAGCTTAGAAGAGCATAACTATTCGGATGAATTTGGAACTAAATCAGCCTGAGTTATTGGAGAACCATTAGAAGGAAAGGTTTGAAAGGCGGAACAACACCGCCTATGCACATCTATTGGTTGTGTAACGACTAAGAATTTGACCACTTTAAAATATAATATTTAAAGTGATTTTAAATGTAAAATAAGTAAGGCTATAAGATTCAAACAAAATTAGATAGGATTTGGAAAGAGAAGTGTACACAAAATATTTGCCTATATCGACAAAGTGGCAAAATGCTAATTTAGAAAAGTAAGTTTCAATGGTTAAATAAATTATTTTAATTTATTTATGAGTGTTTATATTTTTAAATAGCATTATACAAATATATACTTAAATTTGGTTTACATAAATAAATAGTTTAACTAAAACGTCAAAATGTGACTGTAAAACATTTTGTCGAAAATCAACATTTTGTCGATTAAAAGTTGTCGCAACATTGTTGCACCCATATTTTCTTATATAGAAACATATATTCAAATAGTCTAATTATCAATTAATTCAGTAATCAAGTTTACTTTTATTAAATAAGAATAGAAAACTTCTAAAAGTCATTAGTAAAAGTAAGTAAGAATTAACAAAAGTAAGAAAACGTAAACATCAAATAACATCAAATCAAAGCCAACATAATTATGATATTCTTTACTTAATCTTCAAATGACTAGGACATGAAGTAAGGATGTGAAAGATGATGTTAAGTATTGAAAAAATGAAGATTGCTTTAGGCTGAAGTAAGGTTAGTTTGGTAACTTGGTAAGAGGTTATTTTGGTAAATTTGCCACTTCTTTCTTTTTCTATAAATATCCACCTCCTTCTCACTATCAATTTCATTTTTTCTTCTTTATTTCTTAAACTTCTTCACCTTCTTCCTCTCCTCTTTAATGTCTTCCATGCCATGTAAAAAAAATTATAAAGAAATACTGTCAAAATATATACAAAATATTCAAAAGAAATCAATGTTCATCCTCTTCAAATCGAACTCCTCATATTTTACCTCTTTTCTCTCGACCATAAATTCTTAAAAACTGAAGAAAAATACAAAAAAATTCAAATTATATATTATTCCAGTGGCTACAACTTTTGTATTGACCACTTTGTCTCATTTTAAAGATAACCATGTAAAAAATACACTTCTTTCAAGTGCATTTTCGGGCCCAGTTTTTAAGCCAGAGAATAGGCCATTTTATTTTGATCATAACGGATCAAAATAAAGAAATTCTATTTTTTTAAACCATATGAAATTTTAGTGGCTACAATTTTTAAGTTGATCACTTTTTCCAGCTTTTAGGTTTTCTATAGCTGAAACTCAATTATTTGAAGTGCATTTTTGGGTTCATTTTTGTCAATCCGACAAAATCTCTTCTTCATTCTACCATATCTTCCTTAAAATTAACCAAAATCAAGTGATAATTTTTTACATTCAAGATAAATGAATTTGCAACAACTTTTCAGTTAGCAAGTTTTTCAATTTTTGAGAGTAAGAGAGTCAAAAACAAGAGAGAAAATGACCTATTTTTCGGATCTAAATCTTAGGAATTCAAGTTCAAAGCGCTACCGCTTCTTCTCTATATTTTTTGCCAACCTCCATCTCAAGCCTCAGCCAAGCTATTGGAAGGAAGAGAGTGTTGTTTGCTTGTGTTTAATAGAGTAGGAATTGAGAGGGAGTGCGGATTAAGAATCTTAAGGCTAATTTAACACTAGAGGGCGGGTGAATAGTGTTTAATGGATTCTAAGACTTATATGAACTAATTGAAAATTTATGATATTAAAAAATGCAGAATTTAATCATAGAACAATCACAGAATCAAACACAGATGCAGAAAGTAAATAAAAAGCAGTAAAAGGAAAGAACACACCGGATTTTATACTGCTTTGGAGTTACCCTACATCCAGTCCTGCACCAAGGCAAACAACTTGTGTAGATTTTTATTATACCAATGTCGAGATTACAATCCTCAATTTCTAAATTCCATGAGTTACCCTCCTGTCTTCGAGTTGGAGACAAACCCTCCTGATTTACGGGACACAAGATCACCCAATTGATTTTCAAGCACAGCCACACCTTATAGTGAGATTTGATAAAATTTTGATTACAAATTGATCCTATAACTCTGAATAGCACTTTGATCTTCGAGAGAGGGCGGAGAATCAAACAAGAATGAGATTCTACTTTGAATCACTTGTTCGGCAGAATTTCGGCACGATCTTAAAAATATGAAAATTTTAGAATATGGATTTGTGGAGAAGGAGTGAAGAAAATAAGAAAAATAGTTAGTTAAAAAAATTCGTCTGTGAAGGCTATTTATACCATTCGTGAAGAGATTTAAATGAAAAGACTCTTCTTTTGAAAATTGAAAATTTTGAATTTAATGGCCACCATGTCGACATGGAGTATCCCATGATGTCGATATCCATTAGTTAAAAACAATGTAAAATTTGTTTTGAAAATGGTATTAAAAGGAAAACAAGATGAAATGATTCCAGAATAAAATAAACTAATTTTCCTATGCTTTAAAATAAAGAAGATTAGAAAATAATATTTTTAGAATGTATATATAAATTTGATTTTAAATCTAAAGTATATATATCATAAAGAATATTTGAAGATCAGAAGATAGTTTTAAAAAACAAACAAAGTTTAAAACAAGAGTTTACAAAAGCAAAGAATATTTTAAAGCTAAACATATTTTTGAAAATCATTTGAAAAGATAACTTTTAAAGCTAAAACATTTTGAAAAGCGGTTTTTAAAATCATTTTGAAAAACCGTTTCGAAGTAGTTTTGCAAGCTTCTTCCTGCAGAGTATCTAATCACATCAGGACTCGAGAACTTGTACAAAACCAGGATGTCTGTGGGTTTGTAAGCCACTTGTCATAGGTTTGTAAGCTACTTGTCGTGGATTTGTAAGCCACTATAAAGATAGAAATGGGTTCCATCCCAAATTAAATTTGAAATGAAGATTTCCATGCTATTATGAAATTTTAACAAAAACTAGACACTTATCTTGAAATCTTGATCTTGATACTCTAGAGTCTTCAATCTTGATTTTTCCATTCTGAATCTTGAGTCTTGAGTCTTTATACTGATAAGTTCTTCAGTAACCATTACCTAAATATATATATATATATGTCCTGCATAGTTCCTGCATATACACATCAATCTAGACAATAGTATTAGTACATATTTTATAATAAATAAGTTAAAAAGGTTGTTGTCATCAAAACCAACATCTCAATTTCTAACAATCTCCCCTTTTTTGATGATGACAACCTGTATTTATAAAATATACTTACCATGCCATAACTCCTATCATAACTCCCCCTTACTCCATAACTCCCTCTTACTCCAAGCCAACTACTATTTTATAACTTCTCTCTCTTTGCAATCAACAAAAACTTCTTACTAATAAATTCCATGAACTTGATATAAGATAATCAGCCATAATACAATAGAGTAATCCATATATAAGTGTAATAAGTGCGAAGTGTGAAGATAAGTACGAAATGTTATCATAAATGTGAAAGGTGATCATGAGTGTGATCATAAGTGTAATCCAGAAGTAAATCAATCATCATCCAATCATATTTACAGTAATAATTCAATTCAAACATATATACACCAAATGTTTTAAATAAGTCAAGTCAATCAAGTTTAAAACACACCAATCAAATCAAACAAATACATACAGAATGATTAGACATTCCTTTGTACTTCCACCCATCCATCTTCTCCAAAGATAGGGTATGCTTTGATGGCATCTCAATTTTCTTTATCTTTATCGAGAGTGACTGGTAGATTTCCTTCGAGATTGTCCTTGTTAAGAGCTGACATCATCCAACAAAGTGCGTCGAAATGTCTCTCTTGCTCCTTGATTATCTTTGTTTGACTCTATTCTAAGTGGCGCTGATTACGAAGTAGAATGTAAGTATATTCTTGAAGGAAGTGAGAGTTTCTTCAAGATAATCACTTAGATTCTTAATCGGAGAAGCCATACTTCAAGAAATAGGAAGAAATATGAAAGGGGGCTATTAGAAATGAAGCTTGATAATTTATTCCGAAAGAAATAGGTATAAATAGGGGTAGAAAGTCGATTAAAGTGAATAGACACAAGTTAGTTTCATGAAATTAAAATTTGAAAGTGTAACTACTTTCTGCCCGTTGTATGTCGACATGGGGGGATGGTGGATGTCGACACACCTCTGCCTAAAGTGAAAATTTGCTTTGTTTTGAATGTTATGAACAAATGATGTAACTAAAATTTGTATAATATATAAACAAGCAATTACAGAGACAAGTGAAGTTGAATAACAGTAAATAAAAGATTTCATTGATGATTCTAGTCAACATTACATAAAATAATATAATATTAACTAAAATAAAGAAAATTCATAGATAGAACTTGAAGTAAACAAGATAATATGAACAAAAACTAATTAGATAAATACGAAGAAGGTGAAAGTCCAAGCTTTCTACTAACTTTCCCGAAGAACTTATCGATTTTAGTGGAAATCTTATCCATTTTCTTACAAATTGATCTTTTGAGTGTCTTTTGATTTTCCACTATAATTCTTTGATTATTGAGAATGGTCTTATTGGATAGATTAGCGGGATTGGTAGGATATTAATACTCTCTAAGGAAGTTTCTTGATCTTCCTCTTCCTCCTCTTCAATTTCCATTCCTTCCTCTTCCTCTTCTTCTTCTTCCTCCTCCATTTCTTCCATCTCTTCATGAGAAAGCCTTTTTTATTTTCCGTAAGTGTTCATATGCTTGAAACACTAATGGAATTTGCATAAGGGAAATGTTTCCATGGTTGAACACTTTTCTAGTTATAAATTCTTCCCTTTTGAAATCAACTCCAAAGTAATTAAAAATCCAAGTGAGATAAACTCCATGATATAATGTATTTTCACCCATAGTAAAATTCTTGGGCCTTGACTCATCCAAAATAACTTGAGCCCAATTGATATCATCATTTCCAAAAATTGCAAAAAGAGCTTTGCAAACTTTCAAAGTTGGGTTGTTGTAGTTTCCCGATCTTAGTATAAGGGTGTGTTGAATAAGAAGGTTAACAATTCCTAGTTTTGGACGAAAATAATGATTTTTGAATTCAAGATTGTCATCCCCTTCAAAGATGTAATGAAATGTCTCTCTATCATTTTCATTTATTTTGAAATTACAAGAGATTCATTTCGGTATACTTGCATCCCAAAATATTTCCTAAAATTTCACAATCCAAAACTATTTTTGTTCCTTTAACCTACTCCAAATTTGTCCGTCTTGCCCATCATAAAAACCACAATTCAAATTCGCATAAAACATCTTAACAAGATTTAGATAACATACAAAATCATTTTATTTGTTATCTACTACACTAATAATAGAACATTATTGAAAAATATTTTCAATTTCATAAAAAGGAAAATCTTTGAAAATAGCAAATTTCCCCATATGAATTTTGCCAAAATTTACATAGTTGATGTAAGCTTTGATAGCTTCCGGGTCATTAAAAAGAAAGTTTTTGATAGCTTTTAAAGCCTAATGGTGTTAGGAGTGCTTAAAGAGGCCATTGAAGAAGTTTGAGAGGAGTTGAAGATAATGAAGATAAATTTGAAATTTGAAATAAAAGTGAAAAGTAATGATAAGAAGAGTGAATTAAATAAAGTAACTATAGATATGTTCTTTGGTCAAGAGGCATCTTTCCAGATCATTGAAGTTGGTGAAAAGGTGGAGGGAAATTCAAAAGTTTGAATTCGAATTTTGAACTCAAATTTCTTAGGGGCATGTCGACATCGGGTATCCAGGTATGTCGACATGTGCCTTTTGTATCAAAGGACAAGTGTCTCTTCCTAATTTCTAGTAAATGTATATATTATATCCTATATTCTACTTATATAATTCCTATGATAATATTCAATATAATAATACTTAAATATTAATAATTTGATATTTAAAATAATATTAAAATAATATTATTTTTGAATTTAAATTATATAATTCAAATTTCAAGGGTTAAATTTAATTTTTTTTTAAATCAAGTATTTTTCCAGTGGCTACAACTTTCATGTTGACCACTTTGTCTACATTCTAAAGATAACCACGTAAAAAATACACTTCTTTCAAGTGCATTTTCTGGCCTAGTTTTTAAGCCAGATAATAGACCATTTTATTTTGATCATAACTGATCCAAACTAAGAAATTCTTTTTCTCAAACCATATGAAATTCTAGTGGCCACAATTTTTAAGTTGATCACTTTTTCCAGTTTTGAGGTTTTCTATACCTGAAACTCAATTCTTTAAAGTACATTTTCGGGCTTCATTTTTGTCAATCCGACAATACCTCTTTTCATTCTATCATATCTTCCCCAAAAATAACCAAAATCAAGTGATACTTTTTTAAATTCAAGATAAATGAATCTGTAACAATTTTTTTAGTTAAAAGTTTTTCAATTTTTGAGAGTAAGAGAGTCAAAAAAAGAGAGAAAATGATTTTTTTTAGATCTAAATCTTGGAAATTCAAGTTCAAAGCTCTACCGCTTCTTCTCTATATTTTCAGCCAACCTCCATCTCAAGCCTCGGCCAAGCTATTGAAGGGAGAGGGTGTAGTTTGCTAGTGTTTAATGGAGTAGGAATTGAGAGGGAGTGCGGATTAAGGATCTTAAGGCTAATTTAACACCAGAGGGAGGTGAATAGTGTTTAATGGATTTTAAGACTTATAAGAACTAATTTAAAAATTACGATACAAAAAAATGCAGAACTTAATCACAGAACCAAACACAGATGCTGAAAGTAAATAAAAGCAGTAAAAGGAAAGAACGCACTGAATTTTATACTGGTCCGGAGTTACCCTTCATCCAGTCCTACACCAAGGCAAACACCTCGTATAGATTTTTATTATACCAATGTCGAGATTACAATCCTCAATTTCTAAAGGCCTTGAGGTAACCTCCTGTCTTCGATTCTAGGGCAACTCTCTTGATTTGCCGGACACAAGATCACCCAATTGATTTCCAGGCACAACCACACCTTATTGAGAGACTCGATAAACTTTTGATTATAAATTGATCCTATAACTCCGAATAGCACTTTGATCTTCAAGAGAGGGTAGAGAATCAAACAAGAATGAGATTCTAATTTGATTCACTTGAGAATTCGTCAGAATTTCGGCACGATCTTAAAAACATGAAAATTTTAAAATATGGATTTGTGGAGAAGAAGGAGTGAAGAAAATAAGAAAATTAGTTAGTTAAAATTAATTTATGAAGGATATTTATAGAGCAGTAACGTTCATAACCATTCGTGAAGAGATTTAAATGAATAGACACTTCTTTTGAGAATTGAAACTTTTTTATTTAACGGCTACCATGTCGACATGGAGAATCCCATGATGTTGACATTTCTTAGTTAAAAACAATGTAAAATTTGTTTTGAAAAGGGTATTGAAAGGGATAA
The DNA here is from genome assembly GCA_030765085.1 of Allium cepa. Lineage (NCBI taxonomy): Eukaryota > Viridiplantae > Streptophyta > Magnoliopsida > Asparagales > Amaryllidaceae > Allium > Allium cepa. The sequence continues at coordinate 441,913,018 of CM060943.1, forward strand.
AAGATGAAATGATTCTGGAGTAAAATAAACCAATTTTCCTATGTTTTAAAACAAAGAAGACTAGAAAAATATATTTTTAGAATATATATATAAATTTGATTTTAAATCTCAAGTATATATATTACAAAGAATATTTAAAATCATAAGATAGTTTTAAAAAACAAACGATGTTTAAAACAAGAGTTTACAAAAAACAAAGTATATTTTAAGACTAAAACATATTTTTGAAAACTATATAAAAATATAATTTTTAAAGCTAAAACATTTTGAAAAGCAGTTTTGAAAATCATTTTAATAAACCATTTTTAAGTAGTTTTGCAATCTTCTTCCTACAGAATATCTCATCACATCAGGACTCGAGAGCTTGTACAAAATCAGGATGTTCGTGGGTTTATAAGCGACTTGTTGTAGGTTTGTAGGCTACTTGTCATGGGTTTGTAAGCTACTAAGAAGATAGAAATGGGTTCAACCCAAATGAAATTTGGAATGAAGATTTCTGTGATATTATGAAGTTTTAAAAAAAAACTAGATATTATCTTGAAATCTTGATTTTGATACTTTAGAGTCTTCAATATTGATATCTCCATTATGAATTTTGAGTCTTGAGTCTTTATACTAATCAGTTCTTCAGTAATCAATACCTGCATATATATATCCGGCATAGTTCCTGCATATACATATCTATCTAGAAAATAGTGTTAGTATATATCTATCTTGAGTCTTGACGTTGTGTTATGATTGCTATGGAAGCTTATGTGTACTTTGATCACAAGTATTTGATTGTTTGATATGATTGTTAAATTATTTTATCAAGTCACGTAAATACACGTCGATAAGCACAAAGGAAATCACTTTCCTTTTGAAAATAAAATGGTGTATATGGAATGCTTAAACATTTTGGAAATAGTTTTAAAATGAGTTAGAAATATTTTATAAACATTTAATTCGTTTAAAGAAATAAAGAATTAAAGAAATAAAAATCAAGATTTCATTCAGTCGATTTTGAAATATGTCCAAAACAGTTTTCCACAAAAATCGCGCTTTTACGGTAAAATGACCAGAGTTTAAAATTGATATTTTAAATGTTTTAAAAATATGAAATAAATCCTAAAAATATTTTAAAATGTAATAAAAGATATTTAAGTTGAAAATATGGATCTCTAAATGATATAAAAGTCGTTTTGAAGAATATAGCTTTTAAAACACAATTCGCAACGCTTTTCGCAACGCTTTTCACAGCAGTTTGAAGTAACTTTTGAAATGTAATTTTAAACTTAAAAATTCTTTTCTAAGTCTTTTGTGAAAGAATTTAAAATAATAATTAAGTAATTTAAAGGTGATTTGGAAGTTTTAATAAGAGTTTGAAGATGAATTGTTTATACCACTTGTGAAGAATATTGAATGTAATAACAAACTGAGTATGCGGAAATGACTAGTATATTTATCTCGCCTGTAAGATCTAGAAAAATTAAAAAAGATATTTAACTAAGGTTAACGATGGAGTAACCAGTGCCCTGAACTTACCTGGCCTATGTTTTCTCTTTTCAGGCGAGGGGTGGAATAGATCGAAAGGAAATCCCGTATGCTCTGCATGATCATATTTAAGTTTTTTTTCAAAATAAAAGAAAAGAAATGGATTCTTTGAATGTTATTAACCACTTAAAATCTTTTATTCGATGATTGGCACGAAGGAATTAAGATCAGATTTGGGTGACTCCTATTTGAAAAACCGCGATCAGATTCGGGTTATTCCTATCCAAGAACCCTTCAAATTAATTTTCAAAATAAAATATATTGATGATAATAATCATTGATGACAAAGATCTTCATGATGTAGGATTACTTGCCATTAGTCGCAGGAGGTGAAATTTACCATATTTAAGGTGGCAGTGGTGCTCTGTTATGAAAATCTTCGATTTGTAAGAATATGATTTGAAGTTAAGAAAGAAATCTTTGACTAAGATTTAATGAATGATTGGAGAATATTTTCCCTAAGTTAAAAGCTATAACTTAAATATAAAAATCTTTGATTAAGATTTAACGAATGATTTGGAAACGTTTTTCTAAGTAAAAGAGAGAATGATTTGGAATTATTCCAGGATTTAAGAAATGTTTCAAGTAAACCAAATGGTTTGATAAATGAGGCTTAATAATTCCATTTACTCTTGAAAAGAAAATGGAATAAATTGAAAATAATATATCTAAGAATGATATTTTATAAAAGACGAATCAATTGATTGATGATTGATATCCATATATGAACTTAACGTCTTTTAAAGCGATGATTGGCTTCGAAGAAACCGGGATCAGATTTGGGTGATCTCTATCCGAAAACCACTTCGAACCAATGTATACGTTTGAAAGTGAAGACATGTTGAACATGATGATTATTGAAGACCGTGGATCTTCATAGTATGAGGACTGCTCGTTGAACATGCTCTGGATAGCTCCCATTATAGAGTTATTTATAAAAGTGGTCTTCCCATTGTGGACATTTTTTTGGATTACAAGGGCTTCTCGCCTAGTAATGGCCGAGGAAAATGCCTTTTGTTTCGTTCATTCCTAGAACGAACTTGTATTGACGAATGTCTGACATTGCATTTCTGAGACACAATGTTTGACTTTTACAAATGTAATGGTGGCGGAGAAGGCAACTTCTCTTAGCTTAACACCCTCCTTGAGACGTACAAGCTCAAGAGCTGTATTTTTGTGGAAGGCAAATAGTGATAAAAGGAATGGCAGTGTGACATTCAAAGTGGAACTTGTTATGATCAAAGCGTGGTTTTGTATGAAAAGCGTGGCTTTGAAGAAATTGAGCGTAGCCTCGCGAGCCTTACACCCTGGTTATGATCAGATTCTATGTGGCCGAATGTATGCTCGCATTTCAAATAGTATTGATTTGGGTTATCAAATTTTCTGAGCCCCAGGTACCAGATACATCTAGGCCTCATGGCAGGGACGCGCGAAGTCCGAGTCCTTAGATGTTATTCGCAGACTGCGTCCACTTTTAGCCATTTGTGTTGTTGTATAACGGTGTCTGAGTCATGGACGTAAGCCATGAATGTAGATTGATCTTTCCACTAGTTTCCTTTCATGTTGGAAATCCAATCACAATACGAGATTTTCAGTTTTGATTGTACTCTCAAAATATCTGTAGTGACTAGCAAACATTTCAGCTACCCCTTCTGGTATCATATATTCCGTTCGGTATATTTTGTTGACCTAGTCCAGATATATTACCTTAGACTTAGACCAGATATTGATACCTTATTTGAATAAATTTATTTATAAAGTGTTTCCAAAAGAATGTCATTAAATATAATATCAAGTGTATTTTGGTATGAAGTGTTTTGGTTATCATATGGTAGAAACCCGTCCGTGTTTATGTTAGCATGGTCTTATGAGATACTATTTCTTTTCAAAGGATTTTATTCAAAGGCTGGTATAAGACATTGTCATTTATATTTGAGTTTCTCACACTATTTTATCAAGCCTGATCTGGGTATTTTCAATACTCGGGTCAGATCCGAGTAGATCCGAGTAGTTTCAAGATGAGTTGAAGATGGTTGGAGTTTCCAGAGGAGAGCTGGAGTTCTTCATCATCGTATGGACGTATTTTATTATCCGCTGCACCTATTTCTTTTGTTTTGTTGTTTGTCTGCATTTGTAAGAGCAGGTGTTATAACTGTCCAAGCTGAATCTAGGTTAGACTCTGGTATTGTATTTAAAATTTTCCGCTGTAAAGATTAAAATGAAATAATATATGTTATTCCATTCATGTGAGATTTTATTCTATCTTAATTTTCTTTCTATCCTTAATGATCCATTTATTTGTGCAATTGGTTGGACATGTGTGGTTTATTGTCGATTCAACGGGTATAGAAAAACGGGACATTATAGGTTGCATGTTGTAAATCCCGATGGGAGGGTGGTGTGCAAACTTGGCCCTCATAGGAAGAATGTCATCCTTAGGAATTCCAAGTTCAAGGAATATATTTTGGAGCATCCTGGCCATTAGGATCTTTCGCAGTTGTTCCGGTGGATCATACAGTATTTTAGGCCTAAAAGCTCATTTAAAGGAGGCGACTGTACTTGAATCATCGAGCCTTATGAGTCAGATGTAATTGGATGACCGATCTTACAGGAATAGTTGGTGAAGCCTGAGATGAGAGGATCCACGTAACATCCCCTATAGGGAGGCTCTAAACTAAGTGCTATAGATGTTGCAGTCATCTTTAGTATTTAACTTTCGGTAATAAAATACAGTAATATTAATGGTATCCATAATATCAAAAGCACATGAACATGAAATAAAATCAACACAGATTTATAGACAGCTTTTTTGATTACATTTCATATCAATATTTCATATTTAGTTACATAATTCAAAAAACTATTCCTAGGTTTTGAACAAGTATAATTATTACAAATTACACCAAGAATGACACAGGAAGATGCCCCTTGGATGATCAAAGTACTAGATAGTTAGACATATCAGTCATAAATACATCACAGTGGAAATAATACTATTAACTCCTGCATAGCTAGCTTTGCCTCCTTCACGTCTTCGAAAGATTACTTATCCTACTTACTATACCTAAAAAGTCATTGACTCTGAGTTTACACAAATCAAATTTTGAGCACTCTAGATTTTAAGGTGAAAACATAAGCTTCGAGTCAAAAATAAAGCCGGGAGTGAATAAGTCTGTTACATCTCAGTTTACTAATATCAAGTGAGATCATGCCGCTTAGCAGAATTGGTTTTCCCTCACTAGTATCCTTTTGAAATCGTAAGTTTTGCAAATCAAAATCCTGCAATCAAAGTGATTATAACAATAACAGCAATAACACATATGCATATAAATCAGGTAATCAATGGACTATATGTCCAAACAATATAGTTTTATAAGGCTGATTACTAACCTCAAGCCGAATCGGCCTACCAGACATAATAAATGTTCTAACTTTTGCTAGATACAATACTGGACGATTTATCCTTAACTTACTTTTTCTAGGGTCAACTGATCCTAATAGTTTTGCGAGATCACCAATAACATACCTCTACTCTAGGTATTCCTATTTGTTTGTAACATCAATTTAGTCCGTGATAAAGCCCTACACACTGGAATTTTGGATTTATATTTGCTAAAGGATACAAGATAAAGTATAAGGCGCGATCCCATACTAGTCTAATCTAGTATTCTAATATCTGATTCATTCTTTTAGCAAATATCTAGGCCGACCACCTAATTATTTCATTTCCTTGAAAACAATCTTTATAAATGATTTACTCTTGAATTCATATCTTTTTAAAACAAGGAAGTTATACCCTTTACTTACTCAAAATACTTATGCCATGATATATGCTTTACATAAAATAATGTTGATGAAAGTTTAAATCCAAGGGATTATCTATCCCTTTAAAATAAGTTAAAACCCCTTTTAACTTAGAAAACATTAGGCTATAAAACCAAAATAACACCTTCGAAACCATTGTTTATAAGCTCAAACAATTCCTTTCGTGATCATTGAAAGTATCCCTTTCAAAACTATTGAAAGTATCCTTTTTGAAATTTTTGCTTAAAAACTTAGACATCCTCTTTTGAAATCATTTAAACATATCTTTCGAAACTCATAGAAATATTCCTTTCGAAACACTCAAAGAATACCTTTCAAAAGCATTGGAAAATTTTCCTTTGCAACACTTAGAACATACATTTCAAAAGCATTGGGTTCAAGTACGAGTTTATGGAAACGTAGTTTCGAAACCATTTAAAAGTAGTCCTTTCGAACATTGGGTTAACATCTAATATAACCATTGGGTTAAGGAGAACAGAAGCAAAAGTACCCCTTTCGAAAGCATTGATCTCAAGTAAAAGAATTGGGAAAGATGATAGATTCGAAACCATCCTTTCGAAACCATTGCCTCCAAATTCTCATTAAAAGAGGCTAAAGACTCTTTCGAAAGTATTAAGAAGGCAGCTTCAATGATAAGAAAATGATAGCCTTCCTTTCGAACACATTGTTATGAGGCTATAAAAAATCGGCCTTTAACTAATTCGAAAGGTATCAATGCGGTAGCTAAGGTGTCGAATAGGTTCAAAAGTAGCAACTCCTTCGAAAGCTCCTTATAAAAGAAAAGACAAGCGGCAACTCTTTCAAAAGATTCTTTAAAAACAAAGGCAAGTAATGGATTTGAAAGCTTATAAAAAATGGCTTCAACCACTTCAAAAGCATGCCTTCGACAGTCCCTTCCACCTTTCTTCAATACACAACGTATCAATTACTTGATACCATGTGCATTGGTTTCGAATGGGTGCGAAAGGCCAACTGGCATAGAGATGAAAGCAGTAAAGTAAGTGGCAAAGTTGTAATTCGAAACAAAACTGAATTTTTTCCTTCCAAAGTAAATCATTTCTATCTAACTTGCCTAATTTTTCAAACTAATATTGGTTAAGAATTCTTTATCAAAATTGTTTTCTAAAAAGGCTGTCGAATTCAATAATTAACAATTGAAATTATTTTAACAAATAGCTCTTCTCCATAGCAAAAAATTTAAAATATTTAAGTCTTATATCTTAATCAATTTAATAAACATAGTAAAAAATTAGGAAAAATCCTTAAAATCGTTGTTATTCAATTTAAATATGCTTTCTAAGATATATAAAGTTCAGACCCAAAAAACAATGTTTAATTGCCTTAAATAATTTAAATCCAACATTAACTATTTTCTCTCATAAAAAATTCATAATAAATCCATAATCGCTTAGAAAATTATGAAACTTGAAACCCAGTTCTAAAATAGTGTTCTTTATCATATGTCAAAAATGCAATACATTTCGATGTCATTTAATAGGTTTTCTAATCTTAATATATCATAAAATGCATATGAAACCAAACAAAGCATCAACTAAAGCATATAATCATTAAATCACTATAACATGGCATATATTTGAAAAATAAAATAGGTTTACTCTTTAAACTAAAACTATTCAATAAAAATAAAGATGTAAACTAATTATTCACCTTGACTTCGTGTTAAGAAGGTTGAGATTTTCCCTTAGATTGATTTGCTTAAGCTTTCTACTTGAATCCTAGTTTTTCTTCTCCTTGAATCCCCTTAATGGTGGTTGGCCAAGCTCTTTGAGGTTTTATTTTTGTTTGTGAAAGTTAAAAATGAATGAGGAATGAAGAATAAAAGGGTTTAAGGTACAAGAACAAAGGTTATTCCTATTTTACCCTTACCATATTACTCCTACTTACTTTCAATTCTCTTTTTCTCATACATTCGTCAAGGTGCGGCTCCTTCTTAACTAATAAATCTCAATCTCTTAACTATCTATATTATTTAATTTCATTTATCCAATTAAATATTCTAAATGATGTTAGTCAAAATTAGGGTCATTACAGACTCCCTTCCTTAAAGAATTTTGTCCCCAAAATTAAGATAAGGTACTCATAACAATCAAACATAAAGGTAAAACATACCTTCAAACAAGTCGGGATAAGAATCTCTAATCCTGCTCTCGGTTTCCCAAATACAGTCTCACTCGTCGTCGCTCCACTAGACTTTGACTAATATGACCGTCTTGTTCCTTAGTCTTTTCTCATCTCTTGCAACTGCAAGAGTTGTTTTTCTTGCTATCATCATATTTAGTTCCACTACTAGATCTCTTAACATAGACGGTGTAATAGTAGTCTCTGGATCTTGAATACACCTCCTTGGATGAGAAATATGGAAAACGTTGTGGACTCTTGCCAAACTATTCGGTAATTCTACCCAATACATGAGTTTCATGATTCTTTCTATAATAGGAAATGGTCCAACGAATCTTAGTGCCAATTTTCCTGATTTTCAAAATCTGATGACATTTTTTATCAGTGACACCTTGATGAAACATGATCTCTAACTGAGAACTCTAAGTCTTACGGTCTTCTATCAGTATAACTCTTCTGCCTAAACTGAGCTTCCTTCATCCTAGCTCGAATTAACTTAATCTTTCCTGCAGCTTCTTTAACCAAATCCGATCTAAGAATTAGTCTATCCTCGGTCTCTAAATAACAAATGGGAGACTTTCATGGCCTTCCTTACAAAGCTTCAAACCGTGTCATCGCTATATTAGCCTGATAACTATTGTTATATGAAAACTCGACTAAGTGTAGATGGTCTTCACATGATCCTCTGAAATCTAGCACACAAGCTTTTAACAAATCCTCTAATATTTTATTAACTCCCTCGTTTTCCCATCTGTCTGCGGATGGTAAGTGGTACTCATCTTGAGCTTGGTACCTAAAGTCTCATGTAGACTCTTCCAGAACTCACTACTGAATAAAGAATCTCCATGACTTACTATACTATTAGAGATTCCATGCAGTCTAACTATATTCCTCATTGGTAACTTAGCTAAATTTAATGATATCGTGGTCGATTTAATGGGTATAAAGCGTGCACTCTTAGTTAATCTATTCACTATAACTCATATACTCTCATTTCCTCTATCCGACCTTGGCAACCCATTTATGAAATCCATTGAGTAGAATCACATTTCCAGATTGGAACATCTAAAGGCTGAAATATCCCACTCGGTTTCTAATGTTTAGCTTTTACCTGTTGAAAATTTAAACACTGCCTCACCTATAAGCCAATGTCACTCCTCATACCTTCCAAGAAGAAACCTCTTTTCATATCATGATACATCTTAGTTCCCCTGGATGAATAGTGAACTTCGAACGATGGAATTCTCTAAGAACTTCCTTCCTAATATTTCTCACACTCAAAATAAATAGTCATCCTTTCTTTCTCAACCATCCATTCTGGTCAAGACAGAAATATTTCAAGTTATCATTCTTTGTTCCATTCCTCAGCTTCTTGAATCGCTTGGCTAATAATGGATTTTCTCCCTGTTTAGAAGCAATCCTTTCGATCATCACCCATCGAACTTCTAGACCCGAAAACATAGTAGCTTCTTGACTAGAACTACTCTTATATCTCCATCGTACTCCACATGTAGTCAACGCTTTTGAATCTTTCCACTCAGCAGTGATTGTCAATACTGCATTTTGATATTTTCTGCTAAGTGCATCTGCAGCCAAGTTCCCTTTTCCACGTGCGTATTCAATACCAAAGTCATAAGCGGTTAAAAACTCTAACCACCTCTGTTGTTTCATATTCGACTCCTTTTGAGAGAATAAATACCTCAGTGACTTATGGTCCGTATACAACTCGAGTGTTTCTCCCAAAAGTTAGTGTCTCCACACTTTCAAGACGAAAATAACCAAAACTAATTCCAAATCATGAGTCCGGTATCTAACTTCATGTGGTCTGAGCTGTTGAGAAACCTCTTTATTTCAGTCACTGTCTCGGGTCTCTTTCTACTATTCGCTGCCTCATCTTAGCTGGATCTACTGACAACCCTTTCTCTGGGACTACATGACAAATAAACTTTCCATCCTTAGAAATGATACTTTGAAAGTTTTGCTTTCAGTTATTCCTGCCTCAACATCTCAAGCACCACTCTAGGATAAACTTCATGCTCTCTTTCATCCTTAGAGTATACCAAAATGTCGTTTATGAATACTAACATGAATCTTTCTAGATGTTCTCGAAATATTTTTTCATCAAGTTCACGAAGAATGTTGGCGCATTAGTTAGTCCGAACGGCATCGCCAACCATTCGTACGATCCATATCTGGTCCTAAACATCTTCAAAGGAATAATATCCTCTGCTACACTAAGCTAATGGAATCCTGTTGCTAAATCCAACTGGGAAAATACTTTGCTTCACTCAATTGGTTAAAAAAATCGTCTGTGATGACTCGGAATTTTGAAGCAATATCAATTTAATAATCTGAATTAGAAATTAAATTGATTTGATAATTTTGTTAAAAAGATTTGAATTGATTTAGTAATCCATTAAAATAAATAGTTAATTGATAGATTTTATCTTTTTAAATCTAAATAATTGTTTTATATTTATAATATATATAGAATATGTATATATTGTTAATATATCTTGTTTTTAATTTAATAAATAAATAAATCCTATTTTCTATAAAAATATATATCTTTAAAAAAAATTGGGAATTTTGATTTTATTTAAAAGTTAAACTTTTAAAGGGGTTAATTAATAAATAAAATAGGGTTTTTAAATAGTTAAGATAAAATTAAATTTGTTTAAATTGGTTTATTTGATAATAGGCTTTTTAAAGGTATGTAATAAATAACTAAATAATTTTTAAATGCATAAGATAAATATTGAAATGATTAAATAATTTTTAAATGCATAAGGTTTATTCGGATATACTTGAATAAAATAAATAATTATTAATAAGAAGACAATTTCTTTTATAAATTATTTATAGTTATCAAATGCTGTTATTTTTTTAATATAATAATACATTGTTTTAACAAATAAATTTTTAATAAAAATAATTGTTTTTCAAAAATTTAAATTGTGTAGTTCTATTTGTAAATAAACTAGGTTTCAAAATTTAATTTGAACTTGAATTCAAGCTTTGAAATCTAAAGTATAAATGTTTTTAATTTTTTTTGATTTTGAAATATTTGTATAAGTTTCATTTTATAAATAAATTTTGATTTATTCATTTTAAAATTTATCTACATGTAAATAAATACATGTTAACTAATTTATTAAACATGGATTTTCATTTATCTTATATTAAACATCTAATTAAAATACAAGTTAACTTAATTTCTAGCTTATTAACATTAATAACAAGTGTAAACTTTTTAGAAACTTAAATTAACATGTGTTAAGATAATAATTTAGGTGCATGACAAATGTTAATGTAAAGGACAAGTGTCAAAATTTAATTTAGCATTTTCTTTTGTTTTTATTTTTAATAATTTCAGTTTATATAAAACTTCTTTCCCTCGTCTCCTTTTCTTCTTCCAAAATCTGAAGACAAGCAAATCTAAAAAAAAATAAACACTTCCATTCAAAAACTAAAATCTAAAACATCTTCAAATCCTGCAAAATCAGAAGCATGCAAGCCAAACTGTCTTAACTTGCATATTCTCAAGTATGAAAACATATTCCTGTTAAATCAGTAAAGCAAGCAAACCTGTATCATTCAAATCAAAGCCTACCTGCATTTTTTTTTAAAAATCTGAGATCTGTGCACAAGCAAACAACTGCAAGTTCAGATGCAAGCCAGAATGCATGTAGTTTCTTTTTAAAAGTCAAGTCTCAAAGCTCCAACAACTCAGTTTTTAAAGCAACTCAAAGTTTAAAAGTAAGCATTGAAGTGCAAAGTTAAAAAAAATTGGGGTTCAGTCTTCAGGCTCTTCAAAACATATGAAGGCTCTGTTTTCAAATCAAATTTGTGGCACTGTCTTCTGATAAAAAAAAGGTGAGTAACTTTATTTTAAAATAAAAATTAGTATAAAATTTTTGGTTGCATGTTTATGATGATTAGATGAATGTGTTGTGTGAACCTGCTATGTGTATATATATGTGAGATATATGTTTCTGTTCAACAGAATTTACTCTGTTCAATATTCCCTGATTCATGTTTTTTTAATTGAGTTCAATTCTCTTTGTAAACAATTATTATTCGACCTATTTTACAAACTAGATGTTGAATTAACATAGATTAAGGTTTAAAATTTAATTTAATTAAAATAAAAACTTGAGTATCTCTGTATATCTTTAAATATCAGTGCATATTTTAAAAACATAAATTTTCAAACTATGAAATTTAAAGATTCAGTATTAGGGAACGAATTCATAAATTAAAACATGATTTCTAGGAAACAAAATTAGGAATTTTAGTTAAAGGGGTATGGTGAGTTCTGTGAAGAACAGAAAAGGGGAATTAGGGGATTTCTTATGATCTATCTATTTTGAGGGATCGGGGTTCATTTTGTGGGTAGAAGAGTAACCATTGATGATTGGAAAAATAACTTTTATTGACGCAAATCAACATGAAGACAGTGGTGATGATTTGTTACCTGTAGCCCTTGTTTAAGCTAGGTAGATTGTTTTGGTCAGTTCTACATGAAGAGATGATCGAGTTGAATGAGATTTTGGGGGATGATAGTATGATGGTGGATGAACTCGTGGCCGGAGTCGTTGCATTTCCGGTGGTCAGATGGTTGAGAAGGAGGCATGTTACAGGCTTGGGTGAAACCTGTTTTCTTCTGTTCCGGGTTTTGAAATGGAAACTCATATTCGATTTCGTGTTTTGGAAGGAGAATCTGATGGTGGAGGTTGGTTGTCGATGTTGGGAAGTCACCGGAGGTGGGTGATGGTGACTGGAGGCACGGTGCACGTGCACCGTGCAAATTTTGAGTTTTGAGAAACTCTTTGTGATGCAATGAATTGAACTCGAAGTATTACTCGAGTGTTGCTGGGCTTTGCTCGAAGGATTTGGTCTGATGACTCGAAGCAGATATTAGGTTAGCTCGGGGTAATTGTAGTTAGTTCAATTTTCCTGCAAACTGTCCAAGTTTTGATTTTAAATCAAATTTAAATGAATTTTAAAGCTGTTATGATAAGATTTAAACAAGTTTAAATCTGCAGTATGTATTATAGTTTTAAATGATTTTGAAATCTTATAAGATTTTAAAATTTTAAAAGGGGTTTTCAGTTTTAAAAAAATATAAAAAGAAGACGAAAACCTGGCAGTTTTCTGAAAATTAAATTTCATTTTGAAAATATGAAACTTAATTTAAAACAAGCAGTTTGAATTTAAATTTAAGTTTAGTTTTCTTAAGATCTTTGAATCTTCAGGTTTTTAAAAATGAATTTGTATTTTAAATAAAGAGTTTTAGTATCAAGGATTAAATCAAAAGGTTTAATTCAAGTTTAAATTCAAAATATTTAAATAAGGAATGGTCTCAAGTGTATTGCATTTAAATCTGATATTTGAATAAGTTTCAAAATTTGAATGTTTTCAAACAAGTCTAATTTAAATTGTTTATTAGAAGTGAATTGTTTTCAAACAAATATTTTAATTTGATTTTCCTTTTGAATGAAGTCATTATAAAAGGTTTATAAAAGAAAGTTAAATGATTTGTTAACTTGAATTTGTAATTTAAATAGTAATGTTCTTAAAACTTAATTTTTAATTAAATTAAGTAAATCGCGGCTTATCTTATATAAGTTTTAAATATAAGCAATAAATGTTATTTACATTTATTTTAAAGGATTATAAATGGAATTTAATTTGGTTAATGCTTAAATAAATATCATTTTGACTTTTTTGATTCAAAATGGAATTTGAATTTAAATTTTAAAAACGCAATGTTCTAAGTACACTTTAATATAAATGAAATTATTAATAAGGAATGGTTTATCTTCGAAATTATTAAGATATTAAAATAATTAAATAAATAAGATAATTAAGGAGTGACTTATTTATTTAATTTATAATTAATAATTGGATTAATTTAAATTAGAGATTAATTAAGAAGTAAATTAGGAAAGTAATTAATGAATGATAAATAATTAATGAAGGTCATTAACTAAGAATTATTTAGTAATGAATTAATATGATTACTTTTTATTAATTAATTAGATTAATTAATTAATGATAATAAATTGTGAATTTTAGTTAAGTTAATTACTAAATGAAAGTAATTAAGACATTAATTACTTAATGTAATTAATGGAGTTTATTGAGTTTGGTTTAAATTAATTAATTAATTTTAATTAATTTTAAACATTGGATTTGAGAATGATTACTTGATGTAATTAATGGAGTAAAATTACTTAGTGAAGTAATTAAAGATAATTACTGGATGTAATTAGTGGATGATGTTGGAATTGTGAAAATAATTTGGATTAAATTATTTTGTATAATTAATCAAGGGATTAATTAAATTAATTAAGAAGTCATTAATTTGATAAAGTAATTAAGGATAGCTAATTATAGAGTGAGAATAAATATTATGGTTTAGGTAAGATTAATTACTGAAAGTAATTAATTTAATTGAGTAATTAATTAAATACAATTAAGGATCAATAAATAATATAATTAATGAAGTAATTAAGATTGATTAATCAAGATTAATTAAGTAATTATGCGTAATTAATTAATCGTAATTAATTAAGGTTTAATGTAATTAATTATAGATAATTAACTAATGAAGTAATTAAAGGTTAATTACTGTATTTGGTTTAGAGTAATTAATTTTGTGAAATTAATTAAAGTATAATTAATCAGGGTTGACTAATTAAGATGATAAATTAGAGGTTAGTTAATTAATTAATTCGTAATTAATTAATGGTGATGTAAGCAAGATGTATATTGATGTAAGTAATTAATTTAATTCATTTTAAATTAACTAGAGAAGATGTAACTAATTTAATTCATTTTAAATTAATTATAGATAATGTGATTATAGATCATTGCTTATGAATGGATGATATAGTTTGCCATGAATGGTTTGAATCTCAGCTATGAGATTAGTAATGTTGATTGATATGGATGCATTGGTTGCATTGTGATGATGATATGGATATCTTTTGACAGGGATAATATGGATTATCTATTGTAATGATAATGATAATTATCTGTTGTGAATCTTTGAATTTATCTATCTGTGTGTATATAGATAATGTAATTGAATTGTTTTAAACTCTAAAACAACTTGGACCTAAAGGACACGCTTTGGACTTCGATGAGACCGGGATCGGGTTTTCATATTTGGATATCCGAAAACCACATCGATCCAAATTAATGATAGGTCGTGAATCTTATGTGAAGAGTGAAGACTCGAGGTGTAAGGACTATTAGTCAGTATAACTCTGAGGGTGATTCCGTGATGAGTTTGATGGAAATAGTACTTACAGGCTCGAGATGGAGATTCAGAGCGCAAGGGTTATCGTCGTTAACTCTGAGGGTGATTCCAAAATGAGTGTAACGAGATAATGCCTTCGGTTTCGTTCGAACCCGAAACGAACTTGTATGGATTGAATGCTTTCAGCACATCGTCAGGTAGATGATGAGCATTCTAAGAGATGTGTTCTATAAAGGTACTCATAGCCTCAAGCCTCGTCAACCGGGAATGGCTAAAACAGGGGAGGTGCAGCAAGGCTTCGTGGGTAGCTCCCACTGGAGAGCAAGATTTTTCCCTGTCTAGAAGTCCATTTTTATTCGGCTGTGTGGGCGGTTGGAATTGCGCACCAACTACGGGGTTGTCTTGTTCGGAACTGTTCAGTAAGGAATGGCTCCGGCCTTGTGTTACAGGGGAGCGGGCGTACTCCTTAGTACGTTGATCTAGGCCACGTACTGTGACGGGTGGTACCCAGTAGCCCAGCCATTATATGGAATCCAAAATCCAATAAGTGCCAACGGTTTTGATTGTATTACCCACTTTTGTGGCTAGTAGCTGGAATTTAATCATGTAACAATTTCGGCTATTTCATATTTACTTGAAAACCCTAAACCTATTATAATATCACTGGATTTCCTATCAAATGTTTTGGTTAGCGTAAGGTAAAAACTTTTCCATAATTATGTGTGGGAAGTCTTACGTGATACCTTTTCTTTTCAAAAGGGTTTTTGAAAGTTAAGCAACTTTAACCTGTTACTCACACCAGACCCATGTCTGACCCGGAGTTTATTCTTTTGTTTTTCATAAACTCTTGGGTACTCAAATTTTTACGAGTAGCCAAGGGATTCAGGTTAGCTTTGACGAATATTAGAGGAGCAATGGAGCAGGAGGCTTCTGCGTTAGATATATGTTATTCCGCTGTGTGTACTGAGTTGTCTCTGAGTTGTATTCAGTTGTAATAACTAGACAGGTGTTTATAACTATCTAGTATGTGTTGTATTATCTGTGTACTCTGATAGTGGTTGTAAACTATGTAATATTTTATGTTATTAATATAATTTATTCGTTCCGCTGTTTAGATTCTGATGTGTTATTTCTTTTTCTTCTCTTTCTTTCTCTTTTCTATCCCTTTCTTTCTTATTAATGATGAGTCATTCTATGGAGATGGATGGCGGGTCGTTACAGTGGTATCAAAGCATTAGGTTGAGTGAATACCTAGGCTCTGGAGTGGTGTCTATCTTGAGAGAGTGTATTTGTAATTTTAAATATATTAATATATATTTGTGTATATCTACCTATCTGTTGGGTTACCTGTTCGGGTTTTTCCAATATAGATTATAAAGGTAGATAAGGTAGTGGTGTGTGTGTAACACGATTACTACCATTGGTTGAAGTTTGATGTGGAGGATGGAAGTGTATCTGTCGAGACTGTAGACCGTATACTGTCTCGAGTAAGTTGTGCAGAGTTTGGTGAGTAGAGTTTGGATCTTTCGATTGGGCAGGAGCAAGTGATGGTATCTTGATACTTTAGGAAGTTGTAACTGCGTGATGAGATGCAGTGACTATGGTTGTGTCCGAAGATATTTCTTTGGAACAAGTTTTGGAAAGTGTGACTGCTTCGATATTGTGGCTGGATTCAGCAGGATGCTGTGGTGTTTCTGTCTGCTTTGAAGTCCGAGTTCTCGAAGAACTTTGGATTAGGAAGTTTGGAATTGGTGTCAGCAGTGCGGCTTGGAATGTTCTGTGAGCCGACAGAGAGGTCTTAGCTGAGTAGTTTTTCTGAAGATGGAGTTCAGAAGCTGCAGAGTGAATCCGTTTCTTCAATGGATTGCCTAGACCGGTGTAAGCTGTTCTGTTTGGTAAAAAGAGGACAGTTTTCTTAGGAAAACGATCTGGGTTGATCGCAAAAGTGACTTGCAATTGTTTGAGTGTTCTCTTGGATTGTTGGACATTTTCTAGATGTCTTCTGGGGAAGTCAGAGGTTTGTTCGCATCTGGAGATTGAGTTTTCTTATTGATTAGTATTCCAGGAGTGGAACTGGTGGTTCTGTTTAGTTGGAGAATGATTCCTAGAGATAGAATTTGATGAAGCAACTTAGTTTTGGAGGAATTTCTGAGTTTTCTTTATGGATCTGTAGAACTAAATTTCTGGGAAGTGATGTCCAGTTTGTGCTCGTGTTCATTATTAGCATTTTCTTATCTACTTCGGATCAGAGTTGTGCAGTGGAAGCAGTTTGGGAGTGCATCTGTGTTATCTTTTCCAGATTAGGAGAAATTTGTTGTCTTCTGTTATTTATGGAGTAGAATTGTGTTTTGGTTTTGATTGATCTTGAGGAGATCATTGTGTTGGGTTGTTTCTGGTTCAGTTTTTTCTAGAGAAATCAGCAAGGGTTGAGCTGACCAGTTTGAATGTTGGCAGCCCAGGATCGTCCGAAGACTTTTGACGATAAGGGACGGAGGAATTTGGAATTCGAAGTTGGAGACTTCGTTGTTGTTGGAGTTTTCTCTGATTCAGGAGCTATAAGACTGGAAAGCTGACTCGGAGATGTTTGGATCTTTTCTCTGTTTTGGTGGATCAGTGTTTGGTTTTCAGGATTGAATTGCCAGTTTGGATAACGGGGATTCGATGAGTTTCATGTATCTCTGAGGGAGTACGTATATGGTCTATCTCTGGTTTTGGAACCGGCTGTTCAGAAGGTTTGATTGTTGAATCAGACTCGTTTGTAGTCTGATATACTATCTAGTTTTGTAGATCTAGACGAATAGGAGCTCTGTACCTTAATAGTATTGATTGTTTAGAATCTATAGAGGGAGTATCCCGATATTTAAACTGGGGAATCTCGTGGAAGTTCTATCCAGAATTTTTCTGTATAATTAGATTTGTTTGATTGGGTGAATTGATTGCTGTGGTTGTTAGCATATCATTGGTATATGCTTGTGTTTTAAAATTAAATCTTCAAAAATAGATTATTAAATTACCTTTGTTTTAAATTTCGAGGACGAAACTCTTTAAGGGGGAAGGAATGTGATGACCCGGAATTTTGAAGCAATGTCAATTTAATAATCTGAATTAGAAATTAAATTGATTTGATAATTTTGTTAATAAGATTTGAATTGATTTAATAATCCATTAAAATAAATAGTTAACTGATAGATTTTATCGTTTTAATCTAAATAATTGCTTTATATTTATAATATATATAGAATATGTATATATTGTTAATAGATCTTGTTTTTAATTTAATAAATAAATAAATCCTGTTTTCTACAAAAATATATATCTTTAATAAAAAAAATTGGGAATTTTGATTTTATTTAAAAGTTAAGCTTTTAAAAGGGTTAATTAATAAATAAAATAGGGTTTTTAAATAGTTAAGATAAAATTAAATTTGTTTAAATTGGTTTATTTGATAATAGGCTTTTTAAAGGTATGTAATAAATAACGAAATGATTTTTAAATACATAAGATAAATATTGAAATGATTTAAAATATGTTTAACTCAAGTTTAAATTTAAATAAATAGCAATAAGGTTTATTCGGATATGGTTGAATAAAATAAATAATTTATTAATAAGAAGACAATTTCTTTTATAAATTATTTATAGTTATCAAATGTTGTTATTTTTTTAATATAATAATACATTGTTTTAACAAATAAATTTTTAATAAAAATAATTGTTTTTCCAAAAATTAAATTGTGTAGTTCTATTTGTAAATAAACTGGATTTCAAAATTTAATTTGAACTTGAATTCAAGCTTTGAAATCTAATGTATAAATGTTTTTAATTTGTTTTGATTTTGAAATATTTGTATAAGTTTCATTTTATAAATAAAATTTGATTTATTTATTTTAAAATTTATCTACATGTAAATAAATACATATTAACTAATTTATTAAACATAGATTTTCATTCATCTTATATTAAACATCTAATTAAACTACAAGTTAACTTAATTTATAGCTTATTAACATTAATAACAAGTGTAAACCTTTAGAAACTTAAATTAACATGTGTTAAGATAATAATCTAGGTGCATGACAAATGTTAATGTAAAGGACAAGTGTCAAAATTTAATTTAGCATTTTCTTTTGTTTTTATTTTTAATAACTTCAGTTTATATAAAACTTCTTTCCCTCATCTCCTTTTCTTCTTCCAAAATCTAAAGACAAGCAAATCTAAAAAAATATAAACACTTCCATTCAAAAACTAAAATCTAAAACATCTTCAAATCCTGCAAAATCAGAAGCATGCAAGCCAAGCTTTCTTAACTTGCACATTCTCAAGTATGAAAACATATTCATCTTAATCAGTAAAGCAAGCAAACCTGTATCATTCAAATCAAAGCCTACCTGCATTTTTTTTTAAAATTTGAGATCTGTGCACAAGCAAACAACTGCAAGTTCAGATGCAAGCCAGAATGCATGTAGTTTCTCTTTAAAAGTCAAGTCTCAAAGCTCCAACAACTCAATATTTAAAGCAACTCAAAGTTTAAAAGTAAGCATTGGAGTGCAAAGTTTAAAAGTAAAGTTGGGGTTCAGTCTTCAGGCTCTTCAAAACATATGGGGGCTCTGTTTTCAAATCAAATTTGTGGCTCTGTCTTCTGATATAAAAAAAAGGTGAAAACCTTTATTTTTAAAATAAAAATTAGTATAAATTTCTGGTTGCATGTTTATGATGATTAGATGAATGTGTTGTGTGAACCTGCTATATGTATATATATATGTGAGATATATGTTTCTGTTCAACAGAATTTACTCTGTTCAATATTCCCTGATTCATGTTTTTTTTAATTGAGTTCAATTCTCTCTGTAAACAATTATTATTAGACCTATTTTACAAACTAGATGTTGAATTAACATAGATTAAGGTTTAAAATTTAATTTAATTAAAATAAAAACTTGAGTATCTCTGTATATCTTTAAATATCAATGCATGTTTTAAAAACAAATTTTCAAACTATGAAATTTAAAGATTCAGTATTAGGGAACGAATTCATAAATCAAAACATGATTTTTAGGACAAAAATTAGGATTTTTAGTTGAAGGGGTATGGTACAGTTCTGTGAAGAACAGAAAAGGGGAATTAGGGGATTTCTTATGATCTATCTATTTTGAGGGATCGGGGTTCATTTTGTTGGTAGAAGAATAACCATTGATGATAGGAAAAATAACTTTTGTTGATGCAAATCAACATGAAGACAGTGGTGATGATTTGTTACCTGTAGCCCTAGTTTAAGCTAGGTAGATTGTTTTGGTCAGTTCTACATGAAGAGATGGTCGAGTTGAATGACATTTTGGGGGATGATAGTATGATGGTGGATGAACTCGTGGTCGGAGTCGCTGCATTTCCGATAGTCGGATGGTTGAGAAGGAGGCATGTTACAGGTTTGGGTGAAACCTGTTTTCTTCTGTTCCAGGTTTTGAAATGGAAACTCGTATTCGATTTCGTGTTTTGGAAGGAGAATCTGATGGTGGAGGTTGGTCGTGGGGTTGGTTGTCGATGTTGGGAAGTCACCGGAGGTGGGTGTTGGTGACTGGAGGCACGATGCACGTGCACCGTGCAAATTTTGAGTTTTGAGAAACTCTGTGTGATGCAGTGAATTGAACTCGAAGTATTACTCGAGTGTTGCTGGGCTTTGCTCGAAGGATTTGGTCTGATGACTCAAAGCAGATATTATGTTAGCTCGGGGTAATTGTAGTTAGTTCAGTTTTCCTGCAAACTGTCCAAGTTTTGATTTTAAATCAAATTTAAATGAATTTTAAAGCTGTTATGATAAGATTTAAACAAGTTTAAATCTGCAGTATGTATTATAGTTTTAAATGATTTTGAAATCTTATAAGTTTTTAAAATTTTAAAAGGGGTTTTCAGTTTTAAAAAAATATAAAAAGAGGAAGAAAACCTGGCAGTTTTCTGAAAATTAAATTTCATTTTGAAAATCTGAAACTTAATTTAAAACAAGCAGTTTGAATTTAAATTTAAGTTCAGTTTTCTTAAGATTTTTGAATCTTCAGGTTTTTAAAAATGAATTTGTATTTTAAATAAAGAGTTTAGAATCAAGGTTTAAATCAAAAGGTTTAATTCAAGTTTAAATTCAAAAGATTTAAATAAGGAATGGTTTCAAGTGTACTGAATTTAAATCTGATATTTGAATAAGTTTCAAAATTTGAATGTTTTCAAACAAGTCTAATTTAAATTGTTTATTAGAAGTAAATTATTTTCAAACAAATATTTTAATATGATTTTCCTTTTGAATGAAGTCATTATAAAAGGTTTATAAAAGAAAGTTAAATGATTTGTTAACTTGAATTTGTAATTTAAATAGTAATGTACTTAAAACTTAATTTTTAATTAAATTAATTAAATCAAGGCTTATCTTATATAAGTTTTAAATATAAGTAATAAATGTTATTTAAATTTATTTTAAAGGATTATAAATGGAATTTAATTTGGTTAATGCTTAAATAAATGTCATTTTGAATTTTTGATTCAAAATGGAATTTGAATTTAAATTTTAAAAATACAATGTTCTAAGTACACTTTAATATAAATGAAATTATTAATAAGGAATGGTTTATCTTAGAAATTATTAAGATATTAAAATAATTAAACAAATAAGATAATTAAGGAGTGACTTATTTATTTAATTTATAATTAATAATTGGATTAATTTAAATTAGAGATTAATTAAGAAGTAAATTAGGAAAAGTAATTAAAGAATGATAAATAATTAATGAAGGTCATTAACTAAGAATTATTTAGTAATGAATTAATATGATTAATTTTTATTAATTAATTAGATTAACTAATTAATGATAATAAATTGTGAAATTTTATTAAGTTAATTACTAAATGAAAGTAATTAAGACATTAATTACTTAATGTAATTAATGGAGTTTATTGAGTTTGGTTTAAATTAATTAATTAAGTTTAATTAATTTTTAACATTGGATTTGAGAATGATTACTTGATGTAATTAATGGAGTAAAATTACTCAGTGAAGTAATTAAAGATAATTACTGGATGTAATTAGTGGATGACGTTAGAATTGTAAAATAATTTGGATTAAATTATTTTGTATAATTTATCAAGGGATTAATTAAATTAATTAAGAAGTAATTAATTTGATAAAGTAATTAAGGGTAGTTAATTACAGAATGAGAATAAATATTGTGGTTTAAGTGAGATTAATTACTGAAAGTAATTAATTTAATTAAGTAATTAATTAAATATAATTAAGGATCATTAATTATTAATATAATTAATGTAGTAATTAAGATTGATTAATCAAGATTAGTTAATCAATAATAAGTAATTAGGTGTAATTAATTTATCGTAATTAATTAAGGTTTAATGTAATTAATTATAGATAATTAATTAATGAAGTAATTAAAGGTAAATTACTGTATTTGGTTTAGAGTAATTAATTTTGTGAAATTAATTAAAGTATAATTAATCAGGGTTGACTAATTAAGATGATAAATTAAAGGTTAGTTAATTAATTAATTCGTAATTAATTAATGGTGATGTAAGCAAGATGTATATTGATGTAAGTAATTAATTTAATACATTTTAAATTAATTAGAGTAGATGTAATTAATTTAATTCGTTTTAAATTAATTATAGATAATGTGATTATAGATCATTGCTTATGAATGGATGATATAGTTTGCCATGAATGGTTTGAATCTCAGCTATGAGATTAGTAATGTTAATTGATATGGATGCATTGGTTGCATTGTGATGATGATATGGATATCTTTTGACAGGGATAATATGGATTATCTATTGTAATGATAATGATAATTATCTGTTGTGAATCTTTGAATTTATCTATCTGTGTGTATATAGATAATGTAATTGAATTGTTTTAAACTCTAAAACAACTTGGACCTAAAAGACACGCTTTGGACTTCGATGAGACCGGGATCGGGTTTTCATATTTGGATATCCGAAAACCACATCGATCCAAATTAATGATAGGTCGTGAATCTTATGTGAAGAGTGAAGACTCGAGGTGTAAGGACTATTAGTCAGTATAACTCTGAGGGTGATTCCGTGATGAGTTTGATGGAAATAGTACTTACAGGCTCGAGATGGAGATTCAGAGTGCAAGGGTTATCGTCGTTAACTCTGAGGGTGATTCCAAAATGAGTGTAACGAGATAATGCCTTCGGTTTCGTTCGAACCCGGAACGAACTTGTATGGATTGAATGCTTTCAGCACATCGTCAGTTGGACGATGAGCATTCTAAGAGATGTGTTCTATAAAGGTAATCGTAGCCTCAAACCTCATCAATCGGGGATGGCTAAAACAGGGGAGGTGTAGCAAGGCTTCGTGGGTAGCTCCCACTGGAGAGCAAGATTTTCACCTGTCTAGAAGTCCCTTTTTATTCGGCTGTGTGGGCGGTTGGAATTGCGCACCAACTACGGGGTTGTCTTGTTCGGAACTGTTCAGTAAGGATTGGTTCCGACCTTATGTTGCAGGGGAGCGGGCGTACTCCTTGGTACGTTGATCTCGGCCACGTACTGTGACGGGCGGTACCCAGTAGCCCAGCCATTATATGGAATCCAAAATCCAATAAGTGCCAACGGTTTTGATTGTATTACCCACTTTTGTGGCTGGTAGCCGGAATTTAATCGTGTAACAATTTCGGCTATTTCATATTTACTTGAAAACCTTAGACCTATTATAATATCGCTGGATTTTCTATCAAATGTTTTGGTTAGCGTAAGGTAAAAACTTTTCCATGTTTATGTGTGGGAAGTCTTACGTGATACCTTTTTCTTTTCAAAAGGGTTTTTGAAAGTTAAGCAACTTTAACCTGTTACTCACACCAGACCCATGTCTGACCCGGAGTTTATTCTTTTGTTTTTCATAAACTCTTGGGTATTCAAATTTTTACGAGTAGCCAAGGGATTCAAGTTAGCTTTGACGAATATTGGAGGAGCAATGGAGCAGGAGGCTTCTGCGTTAGATATGTATTATTCCGCTGTGTGTTCTGAGTTGTCTCTGAGTTGTATTGAGTTGTAATAACTAGGAAGGTGTTTATAACTGTCTAGTATGTGTTGTATTATCTGTGTACTCTGATAGTGATTGTAAACTATGTAATATTTTATGTTACTAATATAATTTATTCGTTCCGCTGTTTAGATTATGATGTGTTGTTTCTTTTTCTTCTCTTTCTTTTTCTTTTCAATCCCTTTCTTTCTTATTAATGATGCGTCATTCTGTGGAGATGGATGGCGGGTCGTTACATCATCAATCCTACGTAATGAATATTGGTTCTTTGTCGTCTTCTCATTCAACATACGATAATCGATACATAGCCTAAATGATCCGTCTGGTTACTATGCAAACACTGAAGCAGCTCCCTAATGCGAACTGCTTGGTATGATAAAACTCTTACCTTCAAAATCCACCAACAGTAGCTTTAACTCTTTCATCTCGGTAGGCATCATTCTAATTGGCGGTTTACTCTCAGGTTTTGCTCTTGGTGTTAAATTTATCTAAAACTCAATGGCTCGTTTCAGCGGCAGTCCTATCACGGTTTCTAAGACATCTGCAAATTCTTTAACAACCAAAACACAATTGAACTCATCTTCTGGCTCAATAACACCCAACAAAGCATTAACCTCAAAACTTGGGTTTTCTATGGAGTATATAATCTGATACTACTAATAGGGCGTCTAAGTGATATTTTCTTACTATGGCAAAATATCCTAGCATCGTACTTACTTAACCAATCCATACCCAAAATAATTCCAAACCCTGTGAAATAAAATACATGCAAATTGCAAGCAAATACATAACCTAACAATTCAAACTCTAAGTGGTCATATCTCAACCCAAGAGCCGCATACCCTCCCATTAGATTCGCAACCCTTAAGGATGTAACTAGGTATGAAGGTTCTAGGTTAAGCTTACTACAGAACAATGAAATATAAAAGAATGTGATGCACCAATATCAAATATAACTCTAACTGATACACCATTAATCAAAAGCATACCTTCCAACATAGCTTTTCATTTTTCCTTTATTGTTTGACTTGAGGCAGCAGGTTCTAGTGCAAACACTTTGCCCTTCCCATCCTTGGCTCGTTCCTTCCCCTGGTTCTTATAATATCCAAACTGATCGCAGTTGAAGAATTTTATATTCTCCTTCTCATCACCTTCTTTCCATCTCTCGAGCGATATTCATTAGCGAAATGCCCTTCCTTATCACACTTGTAGTGGACAACTTCTATCTTTCCTTTCTTAGCAGCTCCACCCTTCTGAGCTCCCTTCTTATGGAAAACTTTCTCGTCTGGTTCTGCCTACCATGAGATTTCACTACTTTGTTATCATTAAGAAAAACAAGCATCTCCTAATTCCTCAAATCCATCTAAATAACTACATCGCACGGATCTCTAATATGTGGTAGAATTTCTTTAGCAAGCTCGAGTCTCAATACGCAGATGACTTTATGATTCCTTTTAATAACTGTATGAACTGTAGCATATCCATATAGCGATAGACCATCAAATATGGTAGCATATTCCAGTACTGTTATGTCTCCCTTCACCAACTCAACAAACTTCCTGAGTATAGTTGACTTGGTGATTTCCAACATGGACCATTCCTTAAGCCTCCTTCTTAATTCTGCCCAAGCCATAGCCTCTTCAGCTACTCGTACAATAACACCGTTCCACTTGTAGTGCTACTCGTTGCAACTATCTGGATGCCAATCTCCTTTTCTATTCATCGTTGAGTCCCATATTAGCAAAAATTATCTCGCAATGAAGCAATCAATTCTTCACTTCAATTGCATCGTCGGTGCTGATAAATGGCTTCCCTTCAAGCCTAGCATAGTCTCTGCATAGTACTACATAGTTATTGGCCGCCGGAGCTTCCTGATTCTTTCCCAACATGTCCTTCGACTAATCCTGCAGTAGCTCCAGCTTGCATCATGTTGACGAAGAACTAATACATTGCTCCTGTATCAACTTGCGGTGCTCAAGCGCCCACAGTAGTAGCTTATGCCTGACCTAGCTCTCTTCAAGTGTTTGGCGGGCGTTTCCACTAGTAATGTTGCTTCCTTCACTAAGGTTAACTCTTCCATTCCTAGCATCCATATCTTACTTCCTTAAAATCTACATTCAAGTCTTTGTAAGATATAGAAGAATAATCTAAGAGAGATGGGAGATAGAGATAAAGCGTATACTTATATATAGCAAATACAAGTACATCATCATAGTGTTATCCCATACCCCAATCGTTTCTCTAATTTCCTAGGATTATGTTTTCAAAAATCATTTCAAGTTCAAAATTTCTTTTAAATTTTCATAAACCTATGCTATGATACCAAGTTGTAACATCCCCTATCTCGAGGCCCAAAGCCAAGTGCAACAAATGCTGCAGTCATCTATAGTATTTAACTTTCGGTGATGAAATATGGTAATGTTAATGGTACCATAATATCAGAAGCACAGGAATATGAAATAAAATCAGCATAGATTTCAAGATAACTTTTCTGATTATATTTCCAACCAATATTACATATTCAGTTACATAATCCCAAAACAATTCCAAGGTTTCGATCAAGTATAATCATTACAAATTACACCAAAGCGACATACGAAGATCCCTCTTGGATGATCAAAGTACTAGATAGATAGACATATCAGTCATAAATACAACACAGTGGAATTAATACTAATTAACTCCTACATAGATAGCTTTGCCCCTTGCGTATGTTCGGAAGCTTATTCATCCAACCTATTATACCTGAAAAGTCCTTAACTCTCAGTCTACTCAAATCAAATTTTTAGCACCTGAGAGTTTAAGGGGAAAACATAAATTTCAAGTCAGACATAAAGCCTAGTGTGATTAATTATATTACATCTCGGTATACTGATATTAAGTGAGACCATGCCGCTTAGCGGAACGTGTTTCACCTCACTAATATCATTTTAAAATCATATCTTTTGCAAATTAAAATCCTGCAATCAAACCGATTATAACAATAAGAGCAATAACATATATGCATATAAATCAGGTAATTACTGGATTGTCTGTCCAAACAATATAGTTTAACCAAGATGATTATTAACCACAGGCTGACTCGGGCCTACTAGACATAATAAATGTTCCTACTTCTGTAAGATACAATACTGGACGGTATGTCCTTAACTTACTCCTCCTAGGGTCAACAGATTCTAATGGTTTTGCGGGATCACCAATAACTTACCTTTACTCTGGGTATTCCTTTCTATGTGTAACATCAATTTATTCTTACTTATGACAACACCCTACACACTAGAATTTTGGACTTATACTAGCTAAGGGCTACTAGCTAAAGTATAGGGCACAACCCCATACCAGTCTCATTTATTATTCTAATATCTAAGTCATGCTTTTAGTAAATATATTCGTCGACCACCCTATTCAAATTTCGTTTCCTTGAAATCAATCTTTATAAGTGATTTACCCTTGAAATTGTATCTTCTTAAAACAAGGAAATTATGCCCTTTTCTTGCTCAAAATACTTATGTCATGATACATGCTTTACACAGAACAACGTTGATGAAAATCTAAATCCACAGGGTTATTTATCCCCTTAAAATAATTTAAAACCCATTTTAAATTAAAAATATTAGGTTGTAAAGTCAAAACAACACTTTCGAAACCATTATTTATAACCTTGAACAATCTCTTTCGAAATCATTGGAAGTATCATTTTCGAAATTTTAGCTTAAAACATTAAGCATCCTCTTTCAAAACCATTTATACATATATTTCAAAACTCTTAGAAATATTCCTTTTGACCCACTCAAATTATACCTTTCGAAAGCATTGGAAAATTTTCCTTTGCAACTGTGATATCCCGAAATTTTAGACATATGTGATCGATAAATAATTGAGTATATTAATAGAATATTGATTTGTGGATTGAACAAATAAATATGATGATAAATATTTATACTTGGATAAATATTTATTTGTTATTCTTCTAGTATAATTATTTATAAGTTGTAAAATCATTATTTTCAAAACAATGTAATGTGTGATTGTTTAAAAATATATAAGAGTAAATTTAAATTTAAATCTGAATTTAAGATTGAAAATTCAAAGATAAAATATCTTAAAAGTAAATTGGATATAATATATAATGGATATCTTAAAGAAAGCATTTATTTGTGTAAAAGATGTATTTATTTACTAGGAAAGTTGTTTTAAAAAGCCTCTTAGAAATCTTTTAAAAATAAATAGGATGAAAGATTACAATTGTTAATAGATCGAACCATATTAGTAACAAGTAAAAGATGTTTTAAAAGCCAAATTAACAAATGTAAAATTATTTAACTTGGAAACTAACAAGTGTAATATTTGTGATATAAGTTTGAACAAGTGTAAAGTTTTCCCATTTTTTTTAAATGATAAAATCAGATTATAAGTTTACTTATGTCCTTTCTCATTTTTCTTTATCACATATTCTCAATAATAAAGCCTGTAAAGAAATTTGAGGAAAGAAGATCCAAGAAAAAAAAACCTGAAGAAAGCTAAAAGAAGAATCAAAGACCCACACCTAAATCAAAAACCAGAATGAATCAGCAAAGCAGATCAAACACATCAAAACTGGAAGCTAATTGATCATCATCATAATCAAATATCAGATTCAACTCGGTTTAATTAAGAAGCAAACCATAATCCCAAGAACAGTTTTAACTTCAGAGCATCCATTTTTCTTTGTTCGACATAGAGGTGAATATACATCACTTTTTTATCAAAATAAATTCAGTTTATATTGATGCATGTGATAAGAATTTAAAATAATGTTGTAGATATGTTGCATGGTTGAGTTAAGCATCTGCTTGTATAATAAAAAAAAGAGAAAAGGAAATGGTTTACAGTAATATTATGTTGCATGTTTTATCACTGAAAACAAACATGATTAAACTGTGAGAAATATTTTTTATTTAAAATAAACTTAAGTAAATATGGTTGCTTGAATTGTTTCCTGTGATAATATTGATTTGTGTGTGGATGAATATGATGAAATTGCCTGTAAATATGTATGGGTTTTGAATGCATGCTGTTGATTTATTCTTCCCTGTTCTAGATCCCAAACTTAAAGGTCTGATTTAAAATTCATGAACTCATGATCTAATCCATGTTTAGATGCAAATTTCAAACAAACATGTTATTTGTATTACAGATTAAAGTCTTAAATTTTTATTTAAGTTAATAAATTGTTATTGACTCTAAAAGAAAAAAAAATATACAGAGAAACTTTATATTAGTAAAATTTTAAATATCCTGGATTCTTGAATTAGGGATATAAATAGATTACTTTAACAAAAATTTGAATTTTAAAAACTAATATTAGAAATTTTAGTTTGAAATTGGAAGGGTATTTCTGGTTTGACCAGAAAAGGGGTTTTGATATGATTCTGTCGATCTAGGGGGTTGGATTGGCCAGAGTCGTTTCTGGTGATGGAGTGATTATCGATGATGCGGGAAAAATTTCTGGAAAATGGATTAATGCATTTAGGTAGTTGTGATTTAGGATTAAAGATTTTAAACCTAGTTTTTGCTGTTGATCAGAGAATCGATCGTCTCGACATCTATGAGCGATCGAGTTCTTCGAGATTCGAATAGATGGTTGAGGGAGTGTGGAAGTGGTTGTGGCAGGAGGTGAAGTTTCCCTGATGATCGGATTTTGGTGTTTGTAGTGAATTCCAGTTTCGACATTGCCTCTTGTTTTTGAGCTCGAAGCTCGATTTTTGATTTTTGATTTCTGCATGTCGTTTGATGATCGGGATCGTGTTGGAAGGTGACCGTCGACGTGCGCTTGTGGTCACGAATGGTCGAAGTGGACGGCAACGGTGGTGCAGGTGCACGAGTTCATGGCGTGTCAGCTGGTTTGGAAAGAATTGGGTTCTCGTTTTTGTTCGAGTAGAATTGTGTTTTGCTCAAAGTAATTGAATATTGGACTCGGAGCAGAGAATTGGGTAACTCGAGTAGGATTTTTCACTCGATTTTCGACGGCGAACCTGGATGTGGGTTGTTGATTGGTTCTGGATATTCTCTATCATAGTTACGACTATGCAAGGAGAATGACGGTTTCTGATCAAGAAACCAGATCTGAGTCCGCACTAGGAAGTCGGGTGGACAATACTAGTTCGGAAGTGAAATTGTGTGATCGAGGGAGCGATCAGATTGGTATAGCGTACGGATGATATGTGTACATCGTACGGATTTAAATAAAAATGATATTGAAAGGAGTAATCAAATTTGAATATCTGATTTTGAGTAAACAAAGTGAATATCTTTTTTTATAAAATAAAACTCCCATTGTTGAATCTTTTGACAAAAGAAAAGGGTTTTGTTTTGAAAATATTTGAAGTATAAAAGGAGTTTTATACAAGTTTGAAATGATCCAAAGTTTTAAAAATTATATATATCTGTATATATATATAAAGGATCTTATAAGGATTTTGGAAAAGGTTTCGGGAACCTTTGGATTTGGATTTGGAAAGGCTTTTGATTTTTGGGTAAAATCAATATATATTTGGAAAGCCTAGTTTGAGAATTATCGATTTTGGGATAATCGATTTTGTATAAAGGAGCTTTGAATGAGATCATACTATGTGTATGATTTAAAGATACTATATATATAGTATAAAATGTTTTGATGGTGGCTCTGGGGAAAAAGGCGCTCCCTTGGAATGGACTTCTCAGGACTACCACCGGGTGGTGCTGCCTTGAGCCCCAAGGGGGGTTCTAAAGTTGTTCCTGTGAGGAGTCCGGACAAACTAGTTCCTGAGGATTATTGGGTAGCGAAAGTCGAGGGCGCTGATGCCTACAGGGGCATTTGGGTTATGCTGTGACGACAGTGTAACTCGATGTCACTGCGATCTACTGTGGGGACCATAGCGAAAATCGTGTGGATGATGAGTGTCAACGGTCTACACTTGATTTTGCCGGGAAGGCAACACAACATCGGTAGACTGCGATCTATGGTCAAGTGGAGTGGAGAAGTTTCATTCTTTTGGCAGCGAAATTCGAGGGCGCTGATGCCTACAGTTATATGTATTTTCACTGGGTGTTGAAAACGGGTCTGCTAAGTACTTATAGATTTTCAGTCCTACGCCTGATCAATGTATGACCGAATTTCTGTGAGAACAAGGATGGACTGGTTAAAACATCAAGTTATAAAAAGTACTTTTTATTAAAAACTATTTTATAAAATAATATAAATTTTAAAAGTATTTTAAAAATGATTAAAGAATATTTTAACTGGTTTTAAAATATTTAATAAATTTTGGCTTTGTTCCTTTTTGAGGACGAAAAGATTCAAAGGGGGGAGGAATGTGATATCCCGAAATTTTAGACATTTGTGATCGATAAATAATTGAGTATATTAATAGAATATTGATTTGCGGATTGAACAAATAAATATGATGATAAATATTTATACTTGGATAAATATTTATTTGTTATTCTTCTAGTATAATTATTTATAAGTTGTAAAATCATTATTTTCAAAACAATATAATGTGTGATTGTTTAAAAATATATAAGAGTACATTTAAATTTAAATCTGAATTTAAGATTGAAAATTCAAAGATAAAATATCTTAAAAGTAAATTGGATATAATATATAATGGATATCTTAAAAAAAGCATTTATTTGTGTAAAAGATGTATTTATTTACTAGGAAAATTGTTTTAAAAAGCCTCTTAGAAATCTTTTAAAAATAAATAGGATGAAAGATTACAATTGTTAATAGATCGAACCATATTAATAACAAGTAAAAGATGTTTTAAAAGCCAAATTAACAAATGTAAAATTATTTAACTTGGAAATAAACAAGTGTAATATTTGTGATATAAGTTTGAACAAGTGTCAAGTTTTCCCATTTTTCTTTTTAAATGATAAGATCAGATTATAAGTTTACTTCTGTCCTTTCTCATTTTTCTTTATCACATATTCTCAATTATAAAGCCTGTAAAGAAATTTGAGGAAAGAAGATCTAAGAAAAAAAAACCTGAAGAAAGCTAAAAGAAGAATCAAAGACCCACGCCTAAATCAAAAACCAGAATGAATCAGCAAAGCAGATCAAACACATCAAAACTGGAAGCTAATTGATCATCATCATAATCAAATATCAGATTCAACTCAATTTAATTAAGAAGCAGACCATAATCCCAAGAATAGTTTTAACTTCAGAGCATCTGTTTTTCTGTGTTCGACATAGAGGTGAGTATACATCACTTTTTTATCAAAATAAATTCAGTTTATATTGATGCATGTAATAAGAATTTAAAATAATGTTGTAGATATGTTGCATGGTTGAGTTAAGCATCTGCTTGTATAATAAAAAAAAGAGAAAAGGAAATGGTTTACAGTAAAATTATGTTGCATGTTTATCACTGAAAACAAACATGATTGAAACTGTGAGAAATATTTTTTATTTAAAATAAACTTAAGTAAATATGGTTGCTTGAATTGTTTCCTGTGATAATATTGATTTGTGTGTGGATGAATATGATGAAATTGCATGTATATATGTATGGGTTTTGAATGCATGCTGTTGATTTATTCTTCCCTGTTCTAGATCCCAAACTTAAAGGTCTGATTTAAAATTCATGAACTCATGATCTAATCCATGTTTAGATGCAAATTTCAAACAAACATGTTATTTGTATTATAGATTAAAGTCTTAAATTTTTATTTAAGTTAATAAATTGTTATTGACTCTTAAAGAAAAAAAAAATATACAGAGAAACTTTATATTAGTAAAATTTTAAATATCCTGGATTCTTGAATTAGGGATATAAATAGATTACTTAAACAAAAATTTGAATTTTAAAAACTAAAATTAGAAATTTTAGTTTGAAATTGGAAGGGTATTTCTGGTTTGACCAGAAAAGGGGTTTTGATATGATTCTGTCGATCTGAGGGGTTGGATTGGCTAGAGTCGTTTCTGGTGATGGAGTGATTATCGATGATGCGGGAAAAATTTCTGGAAAATGGATTAATGCATTTAGGTAGTTGTGATTTAGGATTAAAAATTTTAAACCTAGTTTTCGTTGTTGATCAGAGAATCGATCGTCTCGACATCTATGAGCGATCGAGTTCTTCCAGATTCGAGTAGATGGTTGAGGGAGTGCGGAAGTGTTTGTGGCAGGAGGTGAAGTTTCCCTGATGATCGGATTTTGGTGTTTGTAGTGAATTCCAACTTCGACATTGCCTCTTGTTTTTGAGCTCGAAGCTCGATTTTTGATTTTTGATTTCTGCATGTCGTTTGATGATCGGGATCGTGTTGGAAGGTGACCGTCGACGTGCGCTTGCGGACACAAATGGTCGGAGTGGACGGCAACGGTGGTGCAGGTGCACGAGTTCATGGCGTGTCAGCTGGTTTGGAAAGAATTGGGTTCTCGTTTTTGTTCGAGTAGAATTGTGTTTTGCTCGAAGTAATTGAATGTTGGACTCGGAGCAGAGAATTGGGTAACTCGGGTTTAAATATAATAGCAGGTTTTAACAGAAACCTGTTGTTCTGTTTTAAATTTTAAAGTAATTTTAAAAGCAGAGTAAATGGAAGTAAAGTTTTTAAATGAGATTCAAATCTAGTTTTTAATCTGGGTTTAAGTTTTAAGTTTAAAAATAGATTCAAGTTAAATTTGAATATAGTTTGGGAAAAAGAGTTTTTAAATTCAAATTGACTTAATAATGTTAAAGTGTTTAAGAAGTTTGAAATGTAATTAAAGAATTTGAATTTAAATGGAGTTTGAAATGTAGTAGATGATTTAATCAAAGTTAAATCAGAATTTTAAATTTGAATTCAAATTTGATTTGAATTCTTAAGTTTTGGAAATAAAGTTTATAAAAATTGTAAATAAGTTGAAAGGTTAAAGTATACTTTAACAATATGAGATTAAAAAGGAAATTAGTTTAAATCTTTGAATTTCTTTTATAAGTATTCTTTAACATATGAATTTCAAGTTTTATATTTTGGTTTCATTTCAAAGTTTGAACTTAAAATGAAAATTTGAAATTGAATTTGAAATAAATACTTTCAAAAGTATTTAAGAATGATAATCTAACCATTGATAAGAAGGGTTTTATCTTAAAATAAATTTAGAGTTTAATGATTTATAATTTCATTTAATTATTGAGGTAATTAAATAAATGATTTGTTTAATTAATTAATGAAATGGATTAAGATAATTAAGGATTTTAAATTATTGATTTTAAGTTTAAGTTAATCAATTATTTATGAATAATTAATCCATTATTAAGAATCATTAATTAGATTTAATTAATGATTAGTAATTAATTAATCAAGTAATTATGAATTAATTAAGTTATTACTTAATGAAGTAATTAAGGAAATAATTACCCAATGTAATTAATTAAAAGTAATGTGATTAGTCAAGTTAATTAATCGATTTAATTAATTTAAGACAATCACATGATGGTTGTTAAAGAATGATTAATTAAGATAAAAAAATTGGTGAATCATTAATTAATTGGATTATCATTAATTAATGACTAGTAAGCAAGATTTAGAGGTAAATGTAGTAATTAATTAATTCATTAGTGGTTAATTAAATTAATTTCAAATGGTGTGTTGATAAATCTTGCTTATGAATGATTGAATTATATAGTACTTAGATTAGTTGATATCTATGATTTGTGATATGTGATGCTATGTGATATGTATACTGGTCTAAACTGTGACATCCTGTGTTTAAGTTTGAGTTATATATCACTTGAATAATTTAGGTTTAGATGACATTGTTCGAAGAGACCGGAGTCGGGTATTAGTTAATACCCAAAACCACTTCGATTCTTATGTTTTGATATGTGAAACTAATAGACTAAAGTGAAATGACTTAAGTAAATTGGACCATTTAAATCTAAATTTTTGGCACTTAGATATTAATGGTGAAATGTTTGATGTCTATAACAACTTGTGAAGTGGTAAATTAATATAAGTTACCCCGGGTTTATATGAGTTGTATGTTGTTGTATTCTATGTTAGATGGGTTTACTCATGTTGGTTTCCAGCCTGACCCGGGTGTTACTTTGATGTAATGCTCGGGTCAGACCGAGTATTACAGATTTGCAGGTAAGGACGTTCTGGAGCTCAGGAGGAGAGCTGAGGACAGGAACGTATAGAGTGGTTATCCGTTGTGATATACATATTATAGTTTATCTGGGACAAGTTAGTTGTAACTATCCGGTATCTGTGTAATGATGTAACTGATGTATTTAAATGTAAATTAACAGATATAGTATTCTTTGTGTAACTGATATTTTATTTGTTAATATATTTTATCCGTTGCGAATGTGAGATTGTGTGTTTCTTTTCTGTTCTTCTTCTATCTCTTTTTCTTTTCTCTAACTATCTGGGAATTTTGGGGATCGAAAATTCTGGGTCGTTACAGCAACACTTAAAACATACCCTTCAAAGGCATTGGGTTTAGGTAAGAGTTTGTGGAGACATAGTTTTGAAACCATTTAAAAGTATTCCTTTCGAAACCATTGGGTTTAACATTTATTATAACCATTGTCTTAAAAAGAACAGAAGCAAAAGTACCCTTTTCGAAAGCATTGATCTCAAATAAAAGAATTAGAGAAGAGGATAGCTTCGAAACCATCCTTTCGAAACCATTGCCTCTGAAATCTTATTAAAAGTGGCTAAAGGCCCTTTCGAAAGCATTAAGAAGGTGGCTTCAATGATAAGAAAACAAAAGCCTTCCTTTTGAACACATTATTATAAGGCTATAAAAACCGGCCTTTAACTAATTCGAAAGGTATAAATAGGCAGCTAGAGTGTCTAATAGGTTCAAAAGCAGCAGCTCCTTTGAAAGCACTTTTTGAAAACAAAGACAAGCGGCAACTCTTTCGAAAGATTCTTTAAAAACAAAGGCAAGTAATGGATTTGAAAGCTTATAAAAAATAGCTTCAACCCTTCGAAAGCACGCCTTTGACACAGTGCCTTTGGCCTTTCCCTATACACTATGTATCAGTTGCTTGATACTATATGCATTGGTTTCGAATGGGTGCGAAAAGCCTACTGGGCATAGAAAAGTAAGCAAAGGAAGTGGAGAAGTTGTACTTCGAAACAAAACTTTATTTTTTCCTTCCAAAGTAAATCTTTTTTCCAAACTTGCCTGATTTTTCAACATATTATTGGTTGCCAATTCTTTACCAAAATTCTTTTCTAAAAAGTTTGCCAAATTCAATAATTAACAATTGAAATTATTTTAACAAATATGTCATTCCCCTTAACAGAACATTTAATTCCTCTATCTTAAACAATTTAATAATCATAGTAAAACACTTAATAAAAATCCCCAAAAATCATTATTATTCAATTTAAATATGCTTTCTAACAAATATAAATTTCAGACCCAAAAACAATGTTTAATTGCCTTAAATAATTTAAACCCAACATTAACTATTTTCTTTCTAGAAAATCCATAATAATTTAGGAAATTATAAAACTTGAAACCCATTTCTATAATGTACCTAACCATGTATCAAAAACACAGCACATTTGGATGTCATTTAATAGGTTTTCTAATTTAAACATATCAAAAATCCATGAAACCATATAAATTATCAACTAAAGCATATAATCATTAAATCACTATAACATGGCATATAGCTGCAAAAGAAAACAGGTTTACTCTTCAAACTAAAACCATTTATCAAAAATAGAGATGTACACTAAGTGTTCGCCTTGTCTTCATGTTAAGAAGGTTGGGATTTGCCTATAGAGTGATTTGCTTAAGCTTTCTACTTGAATCCTAGTTTTTCCTCTCCTTGAATCCCCTTATCAGTGGCTGGCCGAGTTCTTTGAGGTTTTAGTTTTGTTTGTGAAAGTTAAAAATGAATGTAGAATGAAGAACAGAAGGATTTAGGGTATAATAACAAAAGATTTTCCTATTCTTCCCTTATCATATTACTCCTACTTACTTTCAATTCTCTTTTGCTTATGCATTCATCAAGGCACGGTTCCTTCTTAATTAACAAATCTCAATTTGTTAACTATCTACATTATGTTATTTTATTTATTCAATTAAATATTGTAAATGATGTTAGTCAAAATTAGGGTCATTACAATCCCGCTTCGAGAGGAGTAGAAATGTCAATGGACTTCAATCATGGTGATCAACGAGTCATGCTAAAACAAAAAACTTGGCATTCAACACGGTCAGGTATGTATTATTTTGAAAAATAAGCTCATGCGACCAATGCTTGGAATCCAAATGATGTTGACATGTGTTGACCGATCGGATTCGGAGCGGTTAACGGGGCATGTGAGAATTGTTAATCCATGTAGTGTGAGTCTTATGTCTCATACACAACGAATAGACCATCCTGTGTAGATAGCTCACTCGTGCTAGAAAAAGGAGTAGCGTCATGCGTTGAAATTATATATCGGAACTTACCCGTTATCGATGATAGAGATGATGTCCGGAGCAATGCGGAAGGTTTTTTAGAAATACTAAAAATGTAGAAAAATGATAGGCGGTGTGATGGAATCATCCAACATAATCA
Organism: Allium cepa; assembly: GCA_030765085.1. NCBI lineage: Eukaryota > Viridiplantae > Streptophyta > Magnoliopsida > Asparagales > Amaryllidaceae > Allium > Allium cepa. The sequence continues at coordinate 441,950,380 of CM060943.1, forward strand.
TTCTCGGATAAAAAGAATTGTCTTATTGACGACAATGCTGGATTAACCGCACATTAATAAGAGTTAGCCAAAGCCGGGAAGTCGAACTTGTCTTTGGAATGGTGTTTGTACAAACAAGGCAAAACATCGAGTGTGCTAAAGATAGAGCTCAAACCAAACTTTTACTATGTCCCACAACTAGCAATCGGTTGCACCATTACCTTCAACACCATCGCCATGTTGTTAATCGCCAACTTTATTCGGTTGAAGTTTCGGATCGGTGGACGAAGCTTTGAGTCACGGGCCCAAACTCATCAAGTGGCGAATCAAGGCACGGCGGCAGAGATGATTTTGGGAGGCATTCATGAGGTTGGTGACACTGAGTTGGATGGTGGTAAGATGGACGGCTCCAGATGGGAGCTTCGAATGGTTGAAGGAATCGATGGAAAAGTGATTGGTGCAAGGCTCTTGAGGCAAAGAACAAAGGCATGAAAGAAATGAAGTAGGAAAAATTCTCTAAGTCCCAAACATAAAAAAGAATTTGGGAGAAGGCGAATGGTCTCACTACTGAGACGAAGCTATCGGTACCGAGAGCTTTTTTCACACCAAAATCAAGTAGAATGCACAACAAAGAGAAGGAGCAATCGTTTAGGGCATAAATCTGATATCTGGAGCATAGATCTGGTCCTTAGCACGAAGAATGGTATTCAAACCGTGTAAAACATTTGAAGGAATGTCTTCCGAACAAAAGAAACGCTTTGAAGCAATTTTTGAAAACTATCCAAAATTAAGAGATAATAATCCAGGACATGTCTCGATCTAGAGCACGCTTTGTTTTTCAACGAAAGCATACTTTGGAGGGCAAGTGTTAACGGGGTTTTTAACCAAGTGGAATTCAACTAGAAGTAAAAGGTCAAGACAAAGATGAAATGACTCAAGAACTTGGAAACACACTTAGAAGAAGTAGAGAAGAAAAGACAATAAATATCACCAAGTCAGGAGCAAAGAAAAGCAATCGGTATCCAGAGCTTTCCTATTGGTACCAAGACGATTTTCCTCCCACGTTGGCACTCCAAACTTTATGAACTTCTTACTCTATTCCAACCTCTCGTGGTCAAGTTATTTTCTTAGAGTTTAGATCAACAATTCTTCTGATTGATGGGAAGAAAGCAGGATAGATCAAGTGTTATTAGAAGCGTTATCAGAATCAACTCAAAGTCAATCGAAAAGAGCTTGAAACACAACGGGAAGGAGATGGAAGTATAAGGGAAGTGGGAAAGTTGACCCATCACCATGCAAAAGCTCTCGGTACCTAGAAAATTTCTTAGCACATAGGCCCGTGTTCTCACGTGTATACCATTGGACTTTCTCCTATACTTCAACTCAAGTGTACTTCTAATTCTATGAAGCTAGATCTCTATAAATATCAACCCTTGTAACATCATGTAAACTTGGAGTTAGTTATTTAATTAGTTAGTTAATTAAGCTCCCAAAATGGAATTTGTATAAGTGGTGGAATTTGACCATGAAACTTTCACTATTGCGTTTGTTACAAAATTATGAGCAACTTTCTTATTTGAATTTTTACGATTGGAGCCAAAATAAAGAAGTTACGGACGATAAATGAATTACAAATGGAAATAAGTAGATAATAAAAATTAATGCTTATATAATAAATATCCGAGTACCAAAGGTCAACCCGTTTATTGGGCCGGTCGACCGGAGCGATCGACCGCCACATGCGTATAGGCAAGGATTTTGTTTTGGCCCAATGGCCAGGATTTTATATATTTTAATCTAACGGCTGTGGTTGATTCGAGTGCCTACAAATTCAGGTCTAACCCTCTCTTCTCTTCTCATATTTTTCTGAAAGCAGCAGCAAAGCTTGGCCATTTTTTCTTCTCCACTATTTTCTAAATTATAAAATATAATATTTATGTTGTATATATATTAATTGGAGAAGAATAAATATCAAATAAGAGAGGAAGAAGAGTGAATTAACACTATGCAATAATGAGGTTTTATATATATATATATATGTATGTATGTATGTATGTATGTATGTATGTATGTATGTATGTATGTATGTATGTATATGTATATGTATATGTATATACATACATATATATTTATATTTCTCTTCAACACTAAATCTCTTCATGGATCTATAATTCTAATATATGTATATACCATTTTTATAAATACTTCTTTAAATAAAAAGAAAATGCAGATGAATTAAAGGTTTTACTTAAGATCTAAAGATTTGGAACGATCTTAGAAGGTCAATGGGAAATTAATAAATTATTTATGATATTGAATCTATCATGTGGCGTATGTTTGATTTTTATACCTAAATGAATAATTATATCTGAAACATAGGCTAAAATTGAATGTAAACACCGCCTACATATTTTTAGGAGATTTGATTGAAATTATTCTTACACCTTGATCGGGAAATCAGTCCCAAAAATTAGAGTATGAATATTGATTACATATGAAATTTATTCCAGATCTGAAAATGCGTTGTAGATCATTAGTATGATTTTTATTATTTCCCTAATTAAGTTGAATTGGGAGTTTTCTATAGTTTAATTTGGGGGAAGAATGCTCGTTTGGTTTTTATAAATATGTTTATGTTTCCAAATTGTATAGAAAGTGCAGCATTTGATTTAACAAGAAATATACGAAATGAAAAGGAAATGATGTGTAAAGTATAGATTTATTCTTCGTAGTTTACACTGTCTATTCCAACAAATAGAAAACAATCATTCCTTGTAATTTCAAACGAGGCAAATCTTTCCTTTTATTCTTGATCCTTCATTTTAAACTAATTTATGGAGATCACTGTAACGGCCTGGGATTTGGGATATTTGAAATTGAAATATTTAATCAATTTTAAATATTTAAAATTTAATATTTAACTTGAATTTCAAATATAACTAATTATTGGGAAATATGAAATTTGGAGTTTTGAGCCAGTTAAAAATAATTTGAAGGCTTATAAACTTGATATTCATAATACTGAAGATAATAGAACTTTTAAAATTGAATTTGAAAGTAATTTGTTCAGTTTTAAAAGTACATCGTTTAAATTGATATTTAAAAATAGCCTTCCGAGGCACAGTCTTGAATTCGACGAAACCAGTTCCATTGGATTTGTAGTAGTGTATTATTATTGGATTTCAATTCTTGTAGCATTTGGAGTCAGCGTGTGGTCGTATGAAATATAAACACATTAAAATATATATATGAAGATTCAATATCAGATGGGTCCAAAAACCTATCTTCTCCATACGATCGAATTAGGACTTGAACCATTTTCCATCGCGTTCAGAATAAGGTATAACGTTATAAACGCCTAGCGGCATGCCTCGGTAGGAGGTCGAGATTTTGAGTTGCATTTATCGAGGCAATTTGTATTTAATTAAAAATATACATATATTTATATTCTGGTCAATTTCAGCTGAATTTATAGCACATCCGAACTTTTTGCCTCCTCTACAATCACTATAGCTTCCCTTAAATCACTGTCCCCTACTCGTACACGCAACCATTCCCCCTCATTCTCCCTTTTTAAAATGCAAGCAGGTTCAAACCATTTCAAAATCAAAACAAAACAAAAATATAAATCATGGTCGAAGAGAAAAAAATAAGCAATCTTAAAAAAAATCTCGAGCCTATCTTCCTTTAATGGCCGGTTCCAATGAAATTGAAAATAAAATCAGAGGCCTCTGAGTTATATTCAAATCGAAGCAGGTACCTCTATCCCTTCTTCTTTGTTATAGTTCGAAGTCGAACTTAAATAAAAAAAATGGGAATGAAGCCGCGTGCGAAATCGACGGCGACACGATGGTGTTCTGTCGGATGATTTGGGGCAAACTAGAAGCGTGACAAGGGGTGGTAGAGCGGCGACGGTCATGATTTCATCTGATTCGATCTCGAGCACAGAAACTTTGACGATGTCTCAATGATGGAGGATGGGTTTGAGCGTGGAGTGGCTCGAATGCGTGGAGGTGCGAAGGTCGAAGTGTCGTGGCGAAGTCGTGGTCGATAGTTTCGAGTGTGGTGGTTTGGTCCGAAGGCGGCACAAAGGAGGAAATCGCAGCGCTCGTGCGCACTAGGCGGCGAGGCGATGCCACGGGGGGATGTTGACTGCCAGATGAGAGTTCAAGCTGGTGTATGGTGATGACCTAGTCAAGGGCGCGATGCAGATATCGGGCCGAAGCTCGTGATGTTGTGTTCTTGTGCGAATTGAGGTAAATTCAGTTTTTAAACATTTTAGTAAGTAAGTTTAAAACCTTTAAATTTAATTTGTTGGTTATTGTTTCACTAATCAGAAAATTTTTACAGTAAAACAAATTACTGGTTGTGAAAAGAAATATATATATATATATATATATATATATATATATATATATTAGTTATAAATTGTATAGAACAAAATATAAAAATATTACAGGGAAGTGTAAAACATTTCTGTTTTAATATATAAATATATATATATTAGGAAGAAGATTTTACAGTACTGTCAAGTTTTACTAAATATATATAAGTTTAAACAGAAAACATATGTGAATAAGAAAAGAAAACATAGGGATTTTAAATGTTATAGAGTTTATATAAAAATAGATTTTTAAATCTATAAAGACTATTTTAAAATTATATATGAAGTTTCCAAAATATATATATATATATATATATATAAACGTATTTTAGGTTTACTGGTTTGTTTTAAAATAATAGATTTAGTGATTAAATTGTTCGATTAACCTATATAATTTATTATAGTTGCTAAAATATTTTAAAAAAAGAAATTATCATTTTAAATTAAATTGTTAGTTAATTAAAATTATTAAATGGTAATTAATTATCTGATTATTTAAAATGTTTATAAACCGTATAACGTTTATACAAGGTCTTAAATTGTGGAGAGACAAGCCGGTTTGGATCGGATTTGCAAAACAAAAGGCGAAGGTGAATTAATCTCACTCAAATTAGACTACTGGTGAATTTAATAGTTAAAAATTAAAGTATTGGTTGATTGCTTGAATTGATAATTTATTATCATTCTGAATATGATATTATATATATATATATATATATATATATAATAGTTTATATATTGGAGTGAATGATGTTCCTGCATTATATAGCAGATGAGATCCTATGCACCCCACATAATAGCGGACGACCCTATATACTGCGATACCGCCCTCGAAGTGGGATTAATATTTTTATATTGTGCTAACGTATGTAGATGCAGGAAAACAGATTGGAGGGATCCAACTAGATTTCTAAAATTTGTTGAATCTATTTTAGATTTCTAAAAATTGTTGAATTTATTTTCATATTCAGTTATATGAAATGTTGAAAATTCTATAATATTATGTTGGAAAATTAATTTATTTCACGTTATTATATTGCTGGATATATTGTGGCATTTAAATAATATAAATATTTAATTTTTAAAAAGGAAATTTTAAAATAATAAATTTATAGTAAAGGTGGATAAATTTAAAAGGAAAATATTGGGAGAGTAAATAGTTTTATTTTTAAATCCTATTTAATAAATTCCGTAACATAGAAAAAGAACAGAATCTTTGGATAAATGAGAACTAAAGGATTTTAAAAAGTAAGGACCTAAGCAATATTTATTTTAAGTACAAAGAATTTATTTTTAAATTTTAAGTTTTAAATTGGTTGGGGAATTTAAAGGGGAAGTTTGGAATAAAGTATGAAATTGATATTTCAGATTTAAATAAGGTTTGGAATCAAAATAAAAGAGTAAAACTGGAATTGATGGATTTTGGAATAAATTTGGGTAAATTAAGAAGTAAACTTTAAAATGGAATTTAATCAAGGAAATCGTTTTGAAAATCGATTAAGTGTTTTGAGACAATGATTATAAGGAGAATGGAATTACGGAATTTATAAATTGGGTTTATAAATGAAGTGAATATTTATCAATGGATAATTTGGATTTATAAATTCGTGGTGGGAATTTATAAAGGGATGAGTAAATCGTTTTAAAAATAAAGGTAGTTTTATTTTTAAAAAGCATGGAAAAGAAAATTTACGGGATTGGGGCGTAAATTAAACCGGAGATAAATCGAGAAGGATTTATAAATGACTAGATGGGATGTATTGGAATGAAAAGTGTATTTTCCAGAAAAGCCAAGTATAATTTCAAAGGAGATTTTTAAGTACAAATTAGAAGTTTTAAAAGTGGTTTTGAAAGAATGTTTTAGAAAAATTATTATTTAGTTGTTTTAAAATTGTTAAAGCAAATATTTATTTAAATTAATTATAGCAGTAATTATTTTTAAAGGTTAAGTTAGTATTTTGATGTAAAAGAAAACTATTAAATATTTATACCGTATATAATAGTTTTATTTTAAAAGTAGTTTTGGCTAAAGTTTTACTTGGGAAATTATTATAGAATTTCATAACTATTATTTTGAATAAAGTGATTCAAGTAGCTTTATTTTAAATGTTTAAGTGTATATTTTTGGATAAAGTGATTTAATTTATTTAAAATCTAATTTTAGTCATACTTCGCGTTTTTCAATAGGAAAAAAATGATTGGTCCAATGATTGTTTAATTTGATAGTTAAAAAACTGAATATCAATATTTGCCAATGCGCTGATGGTTTCGAAGAGACTGGGATCAGATTTAATTATCCGAGAAATCACTTCGATCCCATTTGAACATAGTGAATGAAGACCGTGAAGATGATGAAGACGGTGATTCGGTTTTTCCAGACCCAGAGCAACTTGTATGGACGAATGCTATCAGAACATCGTCAGGTGGACGATGAGCATTCTAAATGAATGTGTTTTAAAGAGGTAACACATAGCCTCAAGCCTCATCAATCGAAAAAGGCTAAAACATGGGAGATGCAGCAAGGCTAAGTGGGTAGCACCCAATTAGGGAAAGATTTCCCCTATCTAGATGTCCCTTTATTTTTGGCTGTGTGGGCGGTTGCTGATCTCAACTGCGGGGTGATCTTATTCGGACTATCTAGTAAGGGGTACCTCCGGTCTTGTGTTGCAGAGGACCAGGAGTGGTTCTCGATACTCGGATCTAGGCCAGGTACTATGACGGGCGGTACCCCAGTAGCCCTGCCATTGTATGGAAACCCAATCTCCAATAAGTGCCTTCGAACTTGTATGTACACCTATTATGCCAGAATTTAATGAATATAACAATTTCGGCTATTTGAATAAGTATTTGTACTTAAACATTATTATAATATCATACGGATTTGATAAAAAATATTTTGGTTATCGTAAGGTAAAAACCCGGAATGTTTATTTGTAGCGTGGTCATACGATATATCTTTATTTATCTTTGATTTAAAGGATTTTGAAAACTTTCATAATCCAATTGAGTGTGTTTTCTCGCGTTGGTTTTCCAGACTGACTCGAGAGTTATTTTATTATAATGCTTGGGTCAGATCGAGTATTACAGATTCAGGATAGGATGCTTTGGGGTTCAGGTACCGAGCTAGATAATGGAGACGTATATCACGTATCTAACTTATATTCCACAATGTATGGTAAGCTGTATTGTCAACTTCTATGTGGACAAGTTACTATAACTGTCCGGTATTGTGCTATTGTTTGGTGTTGTCTCTGATGATGTAATGTATAAAACAGTAATAGTTCTTTTTGCATAAAGATTAGTGTTATCTGTTATATATTGTTCCGCTGCGATTGTGAGATTATGATGTTGTTTTCTATGTCTTCTTCTACCTCTTTCTTCTTTAACCCTAATGGTTCGTATTTCCGTCCACTTTGAGTTAAACTGATAGAGAATATTGTCGACTCAAAGGGGTGTGGATTTGCGGGTCGTCGCAATCATAGTGGAGAATCTTCCTAAGAGTTGTAATTTCAGCAAATTAAATATGGAAAGAATATTTTAGTTAAAGATTTGCGACTAGAAATATTTGATGGAAGTGGGCATTTATACTAGCTAATAAATACTTAACTAATATGATGACTTATGTGTACCGCTCGCTTAAGATATTAGTAATACGTAAAAATAGGGTCAATTAACCAATAAGAAATAGGAGAAAGGTTTTGGAAGGTTGTAACTCCAATTAATGGGTAATAAATGCTAAATGAGTTTGGGAGTGACAAATAATTAATAGGCTAAATGAATTAATGGAACTGATAAATAGGAAGTTAGGTTAGTTACTATGGAATAGTGAGAAAATGATACTAATTGGAAATTAGTAAATTTAGATAAATGTCTTCGCAAATTTCCATTAGGATGATATTCATTATCATGGACAAATTGACATTTATAGGAGAAGCAAACAATGGGGATTTATGGGTAATTAAATATTTAATGTGAATTATATAGCCTTAAATAAATGAAAGGAGATTAGTAAGTTAAGTCCAATATCCAATTTAGGATGATAAAGCTTAGTAATAATAAAGTCCAGGATAATATGGCTTAACTTTGTAAAGCCTAGAATAATTAATTAGACTTAATAGGTTTAGATGCAAGGTCGGTAGAATTGCACAACAGAAGTCTGTCCTTCACTTTGAGGCTACCAGTAGTTGCATAAACCTCCTACTAATGTGAGACATCTTTAATCATAGGACCTATAGAATAATTAATTGGGCTTAGTGGATTGGGATGCAAGGTTAGTAAAGTGACACAATGGAAGTTTGCCCTTCACTCAAAGGCTATCAGTAGTTGTATACCCTTACTGCTGATGTAGGACATCAACAACCATAAGACCCATGGGAAATGATTATCGAAATAATAGGTTCTGCTTAAAGATTAGATGTATTAAGTGGTTGTTTGAGAGCCCTCCTCTATCCTAATTAAAAAGTATTAAATGGTTTGAGTTAACAATTAGGAATGGATATTTTGGGAAGGGTTTGGTTCAAGTTTGAGGAATTAAGTGATAGATATAAGGTCAACCTCTCTCCTATAAAGAAGTATTAAGTGTCGTAGTGGAACTCCAAACGATGTCAGGAAGATAGTACTAGTGAGGAGTTTGGCTTTAGGTTAGGTATTAAATGACAGAGGCCTGCCAAAAATATAGATATTAAATGGTCAGGGTCTGCCTAGTCCTTATTAATAAGGTATTAAGTGACTTGGTTATTATTTCTCACATGGCTAAGACTGTATTGATGATAGATGAATTAGTAGCATGGTTATTATATATTATAAAGCCGTAAATAGTGGTCAAATGCCTCTTTAGCTAGGACCAATAGACCAAAGATGATGATGCTAGGAGTCCGCTTCATATTTGGAAGTATAAAGTGGTTGGTAGACCTATGTCAATATTTTATACCTTGGGAAGGGTAGGTAGGTGAATAATGCTAGGTAGGAATATCGTGCATACAATATTAGGTTAATTTGGTTGACCTTAAAATAGTATACATAACAATTAAATGGAAACCAATCGATATGCATTTATGTTATGGACACTGTATAGATTTTTCGGTCATTACAATGCTGTTCTGACCCCCTCCTTGGTACAACCCACAGTATAGATTAAGAGGAACAGGTCACTAGAGGTGGATTTGATTGATTGTTAGAGAAGTCTTCTTTTGTCTCATGCTCGATGCTGATGTGGCAATCTGATATCCAAGGAATGCCATTAATTCTAAGGTAATAACCATATTTCCGTAGTGAGTTTAATTTTTATCAATCTTTGATAATGCTCATGCTTAGTTGTAGGTACCAAATCCAGTGATGTATGCTTTGATTGACTTGGATTTTGATTCTTTTTGAAATTTAGGCTCATTAAAGTGCAAGTTGTTCCAACCCTACTGAAACTAAAGAAGGATCTTGGCTGATCTTCACTATGCTTCTTCATAATCTCCTTTCTCTTCCACAAAATAGTCACCTAGGAGGCTACTATTGGAAGTTCTAAGCAATAGGACTTGTCAAACCCTTGTATTAGTGACTCTAATTCTCTGTAAACAACCATCAGTAAGACTATAAATTGGACGTAAGCCAGAGATTATCGAACACTATAAAATCATTGTGTCTTAATGTTCTTTTCCTTTTATTTTACAATTATCTCCTAGATTAAGATCTCACAGGTTAGCTACTACTTATCCTTAGGTGTAGATCCATTTTTTGTCAATGGTACACAATTAACAAATGGAATAAATGAACAAAACCTAAGACTTAAAACATACTCACTCTTGAAGATATTGGGTGGCTATATGCCAAGGCTTGACGAAGTTTAAACTCAATGGGTATATGGTAAGGTTCTAAAGACTTGGGAAGTATATTCGGTTTGATTCAAAAAATTTAACTCTAGTTTGAGTATTAACATCAAAATGGATTTAATTAATGAATGAATCAACAATGTGAAATAAAAGTATTTCTGGAGCTAGGAGGGATTATTAATGCTTTGTAACGGCACTTGCTAGAATGTATTCGAGGTGCTTGCATTCAACCTCCTAAGAGAGTTATGGCAGCTTTAGTTCGGGTGGCTCCTAAGATGGATGAGTGGCCATTTCACTAGTGACACTATTCGAGTAAAATAATGGACTCTGATAGATAAACCTAGGGAGGTCAAAATAATTTAAGGACAACTTGTGAATTAATGCCTAAATAAGAGTCTTAATGATGCTTGTGAATGTGAATGTGAATGATGACTATATGACATGGTTCATATAATATCGATATGTATAGGTTATACTTATGTTGAAATGGATGATTGCATGACATGGTTCATAACTATACATTTAGTATATGGTATACTTTTATTTCAAATAGTGCTTATGTGTTTATGCTCATGTGATGCTCTGATGTTACAAGAGAGGATGTAGATATGCTAATGATCTAGTGAGGGGAAAACCTGTTCAGCTAGGCGCATGGTCTCACTATACATTATCTTATGGAAGTGTATTACTCATACTAAGCTTTGCGTCTGATCCTATTTTTATTATTATTTTCCCCATAAACTTACACGTACATATTCGAATAAGCTAAGCTTATGGGTTTAGCTAGGTTTTCTTAAAGACATATAAAAGTTCCAAATATGAAGAGGAGGCTTGGTTGTAATAAATTTTGTTATATTCTATTGTTGCAAAACCAAGTTATATAACTAGTTAAGCTTACATGGTTGCATCTTTATATGTTGGGCAAGTCATTCCTATCTTATCTTTATTACTATATTTACAATTATGCAGGCATGGAATAGGAAATGAAAATGTAAAGTGAATTTATGTAATGAAATGAGCCGCTTTGTTTAATTAATGTTGTTGACAAAAACTAATCCCACTTAATTGTATAAAAACAATTCCAATGATGGCTACATCATCATCGACGATTGTTAGCGTCGAAATAGGTCACCAACACCCAAATATAAATGAAAGCACCAATTAACAGTCACAAATAACATATAGGGTACATGTAAAGGGTAATAATGTGAAGAACAGTCAAAATTAAAATGAAAGCAGTAAAGAACAACAGATTTATAGTGGTTCGACTAACTCCGGCCTAGCTGAACAGGTTTTCCTTTTGTCTTTTCAACATTGCTTCCATCTCGTCTCTGGTGATGTAGACAGATGCTTGACCAGCTCTGGCCCCAGAGGAAGCCTCTAGATTTCCCTCCTAATTGCTTCTTTCTGTCACTTTCTTTCTTGTTGATGGCCTAGCCATTGCTTTCTAGGATCCAAGTTCCCTGCTCCAAAGCCCGAGTGCTTGCCTTCTCAGTGAAAGCACCAAAATTTTAGCATCGAAATTGGTCACTAACACCCAAATGTAAATGAAAGCACCAATTAATAGTCACAGATAACAGATAGAGTATATGTAGAGAGTAATAATGTGAAGAACAGTCAAAATTAAAATGAAAGCAGTAAAGAACAACAGATTTATAGTGGTTCGGCTAACTCCAACCTACGTCCACTCCAGAAGTTTTTCTTTTTATTGTTGTAATAATCGATTACAGTTACAAGATGGCAGAATAACCTCAGCCTTAGAAAATAGAAAATTAGAGAGCCCCAAAAGAAGATCCCCCATTTGGAGACCCACACGTTGTATTATAAACAAAACCAGGTTGTTGGGCCTCCTGAGTAATTTGGGCCCATTAAGGCCAATGCCGAACCATGTACATCCTTCGTCCTCGACCGAGCGGCATTTGTCGAGCCACCTAGGCTGAGCCGTATCCCATTAATGTCGAGCCACTTGATGCCAACCCATGCATGCCAAAGGGCAACCAAGGCCAAACCACAACGCGAGCGATGTTTAATGCTGAGCGACCCACGATGTCGAACGACCCTTGATGCCGAGCGATATTCAATGCCGAACGACGTCCAATGCCGAGCGTGGTACAATACCGAGCGAGGTACAATGACGAACGATATTCAATGCAGAGCGACTTCCAATGCCGAGCGAGGTACGATGCCGAATGACATCCAATGCCCAGCGACTTCAATGTCGAGCAAGGTATGATGCCGAACGACATCCAATGCCGAGGGACTTCCAATGCCGAGCGAGGCACGATGCTGAACGACATCCAAAGCCAAGCGAGGTACGATGACGAGCGACTTCCAATGCCGAGCGACTTCCACTGCCGAGTGAGGGACGATGCCAAACGACATCCAATGTCGAGCCGCAACCAAACGACCTTCATGAGCTTCCATACCTCGACCGGACATTGCCATGCCGAACGGCCAAGCCACAAGGTCGAATTCCAAACACTTTGAACCATTTTATTCCGACCCAATGACATATCATCTATCCAAGTGAACACCATCCATTTGAACTGAATCCATCATATTTCAGCCTCGATAATCGTGAAGTTGTTTTAGTTAAATCCGCATGTCTGTGGCCTTGTCGAAAAGCGGATTAACATTTGCCCTCCAAAACATACTTTGCTATTGGAAGCTGTGTTTTGAATAGCCTCAAATCCGATATCCAAAGTCCATATCCTATTCATAACCATATTATTAAGTCCATGACCTCTCCGGGTTTAACCTTGAATCCGTAGACCTCGCCGGGTCGCTTTATCATGTTCCAGCCTCGACTTTCTCATCAAGGGCTTATATGTTATCTGGCCTCGACTCTCCGGTCAGGGACTTTTTATATTCATCGGCCTCGGCACTCCGGCCAAGGATTTTATATTTACCAGCCTTAGCTCTCCGACCAAGGACTTTGATATTCACCGGCCTCGGCACTCTGGCCTAGGACTTTGATACTCAAGGGCCTCGGCACACCGGCGAAGGACTTTGTTATTCTCCGGCCTCGACACTCCGGTCAAGGACTTTGATACTCACCAGCCTCGGCACTCCGGCCAAGGACTTTAATACTCACCAGCCTCGGCACTGCAGCTAAGGACTTTGATATTCACCAGCATCGGCACTCCGACCAAGGACTTTGATATTCACCGGCCTCGACACTCCGGCTATGGACTTTTTACATTCTGTCCGAGTCCATTCCATCGCTCTCCGGCAAAAGAACTCGTGACTCACGATCACTTCCCCGTCCTTTAGTAATCGTAAAACCTGAACTATTTATTACAATGATCCGAATCTAATCAGAAAACCAAAAATCCATATCAAAAATCCTACTCAAAATCCAAATCATAAATCAAACATCCAAACCAAAATGGCAAACCAAAAAACCAACCAAACCCGGAGTTCAATCCAAACTCCAAAACCATACCAAAGAAAAGTAAATGTCCAAAGTACGAAAGAGGATACCAAAGTTTGCAGAAAAATAGAAAGAAAGTAGGATTTCATAGACTCAAGTAGCACGGTTTTTCATCATCTCAAAGCATGCCTAGGGATAATAAGCTGACGTTGCCCAGGTCCAGTGCCATCTTCGTTCGAGGTAGGCAGTGGTCGCTCTTGTCCCACTGCCACAGCTCGATTCCTGACATACTACTGTAGATGACCATTTCTTACATGCTTCAATAATATCTCTCAAATGCCTATAGTCGTTTGTGTTGTTCCCATCCAGCTTAAGGAATAGGCAATGCTTTCCCGATGTTCGTTCGTATTCTAAAAGCTCTCTCTTTGCCGGCCTTCGATATTGGATGCGCCCTCGAGTATCCAAGTAAATCCTTTCTAGAGTCTCGGTTAAATCTATGTAAGGAGAAAACTTTGACTCCCTTCGAGGCCTCTTCGAAGCGCCACCGTTGCCATTCGTTTTCCTTTTTCCTTTATCATCTTTACTTGGATCCTCCCTAGATGGACCTCCACCCCTCACTGCATAAGCTTCAGCCTATGTCCCTACTCTCTCAGCCTGCACATCCTCTTGTCTCAGAAACCTTTCCGCCTCATGATAGAACTCCCCCAGATCTCTCGATGGGTCCCGTTCCAATGATATCTTGAAATCTGAATTATCCGCGATTCCTAAGACTGCTGCCATCAAAACCATGGACAGATCGAGTCGATCCATTGAGGCTACCACTGCGTTGAACCTGGTTAATAAGTTCTTGAGTGACTCTCCCTTCCATTGCTTCATCGATGTCAAGGTCATTACGTTCTTGGGTATGACTGTATGGACCCGAAACTGTCTCATAAACTTTTCAATCAACTCCGTCCATGCACCGATAGAACCATTCTCTAGCTGTCTGAACCACATAGCTGCGATACCCGTCAAATACAATGGGAAGCATCATCTGATTCCCCCAGTACCTCCACATGCCTCATATACTTTGTCAGATGAACGATGGGATCCGTTCTCCCATCATACAAATCCAATGTTGGTAGCTTAAAGTCCGGTGGATTCCTAGCTTGCCTGATAGTAGGAGTAAAGGGACTTCTATTCACATCCTTCAAGTCTTTGTCTACCAATCCACCTATCATAGCCCGTCTGACCATCTCCGCTAATCCGTCGTTGTCCCCGAGCTGTAATCCTTGTCTGTTACCTCCGGTCTGCCCCCCAGTTCACGAGGATACTCTGGCACATACTCCTCATCTCGTACTCCTGCACTCCTGTTAGTGTCGGGTTGCACAGCATCATCTGATATCCCTTCATGGATTGGCCCAGCATTTCCTGGTGGTATGCCCCCGAGTCTAGATCCATCCAGGTTGATGGTCATCTGCTGATTGGGGGCTGCCCCCTGTTGAGCCATTCCCTCCGCTTGCTCATTGAGCGCTTCTGATCCAGCTCCACAGATCTGAGCTCCTGCATTTCCTGCTTGTGTAAATTGTCTGAGAAGAGCCTTCATCATCTCCTTTTGTCTTTTCAACATTGCTTCCATCTCGTCCTGGTGATGTAGATAGATGCTTGACTAGCTCCGGCTCCAGAGGAAGCCTCTAGATTTCCCTCCTGATTGCTTCTTTCTGTCACTTGCTTTCTTGTTGATGGCCTAGCCATTGCTTTCTAGGATCCAAGTCCTTGCTCCAAATCCCGAGTGCTTGCCTTCTCAGTGAAAGCACCAAAATTTTAGCATCGAAATTGGTCGCTAACACCCAAATGTAAATGAAAGCACCAATTAATAGTCATAGATAACAGATGGAGTATATGTAGAGAGTAATAATGTGAAGAAAAGTCAAATTTAAAATGAAAGCAATAAAGAACAACAGATTTATAGTGGTTCGGCTAACTCCAGCCTACGTCCACTCCAGAAGTTTTCCTTTTTATTGCTGTAATAATCGATTAAAGTTACAAGATGGTAGAATAACCTCAGCCTTAGAAAATAGAAAACTAGAGAGCTCTCCCAAAATAAGATCCCGCATCTGGAGACCTACATGCTGTATTTATAGACAAAACCAGGTTGTTAGGCCTCCTGAGTGATTTGGGCCCATTAAGGCCATCGCCGAACCATGTACATCCTTTGTCCCTAACCGAGCAGCATTTTCCGAGCCACCTAGGCCGAGCCATATCCCATCAATACCGAGCCACTTGATGCCGATCCACACATGCCGAACGGCAACCAAGGCCAAACCACAACGTCGAGCGATGTCTAATGTCGAGCGACCCACAATGCCAAACGACCATCGATGCCAAGCGATGTTCAATGTCGAACGACGTCCAATGCCAAGCGAGGTACAATTCCAAGCGAGGTAAGATGCCAAACGACATCTAATGCCGATCGACTTCCAATGTCGAGCGAGGTACGATGCCGAATGACATCCAATGCCGAGGGACTTCCAATGCCGAGTGAGGCACGATGCCAAACGACATCCAACGCCGAGTGAGGTACGATGTCGAACGATATCGAGTGCCGAGCGACTTCCAATGTCGAGCGAGGTACGATGCCGAACGACATCCAATACCGAGCGGTAATGCCGAGCCACAACCAAATGACCTGCCTGAACTTCCATACCTCGACCATACATTGCCATGCCGAACGGCCGAGCCACAAGGTCGAATTCCAAACACTTCGAACCACTTCATTCCGACCGAACGACCTATCATCTATCCAAGTGAACACCACCCATTTGAACCGAATCCATCATATTTCAGCCTCGATAATCGTGAAATTGTTTTAGTTAAATCTGCCTGTCCGTGGCCTTGCCCAAAGGCGGGTTAACAACGATCATTTTTGGGTTTTGAAGTGGAGGGATGTTACAATGTGGTATGATAGCATATGTTAGGGGATACTTAAGTAAAACAACACTAAATAAAAGTCTAGGTAGAAACAGGGTAGTCGAAAACGAACACCATTCAAACACCTTGGGAAAGGTGTATACTATATATGTAACGTACTTATATTTTGATATATGTATACATATACATACATACGTATATATATTAGTGGGTATATCAATTACTCTACTATTACTTTCACTCTCTTTACTTCTGTTTATTATGATGTAAAAAGCAAAATTGGTAACCAAAAGCGGACGTTTAACATTAGGTAGTGCTTGGGAATTGCAAGTATGGAACAATAAGAATGTAAACTAATGGCCAAAGAGAGGAGACAGCATTGAAGGTTTGTTTTGGGATTGTACTTAGATGCATGTTCTGGCAACTGGAGAAATCGATATGAATGTTATTTTCCACCGGTATATAATGGAAATGATAAGGTAAAAACTTGCTGAAGTTTTTAAATCAAGAAAAATGTTTAGAGGATATTTTTGTAAGATAAAGCAAGATTATAAGAATTGTGAAGGAATCGTGTTTATTGGGAAGGAGTCGGTATTCGAAGTATTGAACTAGCTGAAGGTGTATGGACGTATCTTATGAGAATGGGGTATGATGATTCTCAAAAGAGGAGGTTGGCTTCCCATCAACTTTAAGAAGATGCTATGGATTGATAGGAGGAGTTAGCATCTAAAATCCCAAGTGAAGAAATTACTTAGGATCAATTTAAAGAGTAACTTGAGGCTCAGTTGATACCTAAACAAAAAAAAGAGTGCTTTGTGCCACGAATTTCTTGAGTTAAATTAAGGAGAAATTGTAACAACCCTGGTTTTGTGATTACCTGTAAAGATAAATTATAATGATGGTTTTAATTTAAAATGGAGGAATAAAATAAATTTTTAGATGTAAAATTTGTTAAAATTGTTCTTTTTAAAATAAACAATGGGTTTTGGTGTAATAAAATGGAGATTAAGAAGTTTGGCTGTAAATAAAGTGAGAATAATAAAATTATGTTTATTTGATGGTAATTTCATTTAAAGGGGATAAATAAAATTAATTCAACATTTATTTGCTGTAAATAAATATAAAATGAAGAAAATAAAGTTTTGAAAACTTTAGTATGTTATTTTGGGATAATAATGAGCATTAAATGATTTTAATTTGATAAAATGCAATTATTGCGGAAATAATGGTCAAATGGTAATTTTTGTTAACACATCATTAAAATTAACAAAAATTACCATTTGACTGTTATTTCCGCAATAATTGCATTTTATCAAATTAAAACCGTTCAATGCTAATTATTATCCCAAAATAACATACTAAAGTTTTCAAAACTTTATTTTCTTCATTTTATATTTATTTACAACAAATAAATGTTGAATTAATTTTATTTATCCCTATTTGAATGAAATTACCATCAAATAAACACAATTTTATTATTCTCACTTTATTTACAGCCAAACTTCTTAATCTCCATTTTATTACACCAAAACCCATTGTTTATTTTAAAAAGAACAATTTTAACAAATTTTACATCTAAAAATTTATTTTATTCCTCTATTTTAAATTAAAACCATCATTATAATTTATCTTTAGAGGTAATCACAAAACTAGGGTTGTTATAGAAATGAAATTGGTATAGTATACCCAGTGTATTATTGCTTTGCCAAATTATGGTAAGGAGCATATTCGAACTTGGTTAGAAAAGAAGGAGAAGTTTAGCGAAGGCATGAGGAAGGATTTAAACCATAAAGTAATGGTGCATTCCCTATCCCCCTTTGAGTTGGTTGTAGAAATGGCTAGGAAGAGTGACTATTTTTATCACGAGGAAAGAAAAACCAATGTTAGACTCAAGATGGGACAAAAGAAGAGGTTCAACCCATATCAAAAAAAGAATATGAACCAGGAGAAGGGAGGAAAGCCCAGAGCTCAGAAGTCAAATGTGGTAGATGTTGATTGCTTCAATTGTGACCAATAAGGTCACTATTCGACTAACTGTATCAAGCCAAAGAATAAGGGGGAGGTCAAGTGCTTCAGTTGTGATAAGCATGGCCATAAGAAGTGAGATTGCCAAGAGTTCAGATAGGCAAAGGTTTCTGCTTTGGAAGGACCAATAACTGGACCATGTATGGAGGAAATAGAGATGGGTTTAGTGCTTGAAGCACAACTATAATTCCTAGTATTTCAATTAGAGATTTGTTTAATACAAAGGCTATACACTCTTTTATTTTGGAAGATTCATTTGATAGATTGGGGGTTAGATATCACCTATTTTGTTACAACTTTATGTATGGTTAACATGATCGTTGGGGGTGTCACTCATGGATTAAGGTGCATAGATATAGATTTTTTTTGTGTGGACCTTTCTTCAAAGGAACGAGGCTAGTTTGTAGTGGGTGAAATAGGTAGATTTTAAAAAATTCCTTGTTTGGATCACAATGGGCCTAAGAAGTCTAATGGGTTTCATTAGATCCAAACTGGTTATTATACAAATTCATATTTTACGTAATTTTATTTTAAATTTGTCAATTGATCAAATTAATTAATTCAACTAAGTATTTTAAATTTTAATGTATCATGTATACATTAAATAACAACATAACATGATATACACATATATATAACTATATATATATATATACACACGTATATATTATGATTTATAACTATTATTGTATTGTATACATACATACATACATACATACATATATATATATATATTGGCATATACATGTAATAAGTTCACATACATATCGTAAATATAAATCCCTAAGCATATACATATGTTTGGATATACTACAATATGTATTTGACTTTTAAACACATATTGACAGCACCATATATACACACACGTACAGTTTAGACATAGGTATACGTATATATGATATTTTATTGCCACTTGAATATTTGTACGTATATAGAATTATGATAATGGATGTATTTAAAATTAGACATTTCAAAATAAGAGAAAACTAGAAAGATGAAGATGGAAACAGAATTTAATGCTAGATTTAATCAATTCAGAATTAAATGGCAACAACATGATGTAATACGTTAAACCATTTTTTAAACACTGTTAGAATAATAGATCTAATACTATATAAAATTCCATACTTAATCACAATAGAAAAAAAAAATCTCAAAATTACAGATCTGAAAATACAAACAATCACCTAAAGAAAAATTAAAACTTTTCTTACAATTTAATGCATTGTTCCAATGACATGGTTGACTCAACAACTATATATATATAGTACACTGAGATTTAATTTCAAAACATATACTTGATAAAATAATGAACTTAAGTAATTTAAAAAAAACTGATATAACAAAACGTTTAACCTAATATTAATTTACAAGCCAATATAATTTAATCATTATATATGTACATGATTCAGTTGATCAAAATGTTAACACCTTAAGTTGAGTACTCTCCTAAGATCTATAAGTAGATCAACACTCGGTTTTGCATGAGAAGGAAGAATTACGTGTGTTTTTAATTCTATTTGATGGTTTTCATTCGTTTTAGAATTGTGTTTGTCAAAAAATGGAGGAATTAATTCCGACCATGGTATGAGAGAAGAGAGGAAGAAAAATAATTTTGGGAAGAAAATAAACGAGAGGATTTGTTTTAATGAAAGAACAAAAAAACCTTTGATATTCTCTCTTTAAAACTTCCACTTTTAAATCCTGATTAATTTATAATCAAATCTCATCCATATTCCTTCCTCTCTCTTCAGCATGGCAAACCACATCATTCCATCCCATGGATAATTAATATTAAAAGCATTAAGCAATTAACTATATTTAAAACTTGTTTAAATATAAATCGGTATCTTATATCAATAAGCACGTATATAACTTCTATATATACATTCAAATAAATATAAACGGCACCAAAACATCAAATAAATTAAAAAATAATAAATATTTTGCAAATATTAAATTATTTAATCAACTGACAACATTTTATAAATTAATTAAATCATATGTTTTTTCAGAAATTTCACAAATATGGTTGTGTGACTCAAAGGTGTGTATCCAGTGGGCTATTAATTTTAAATAATTCAAATATTACAGTTTATGCATCACCTTAGCCAGTAGTGTGGCAATTTAACCGAATTCATTATTTATGGACCTTTTCAATAAATCATATATTATATTTTCTTAAATGGTACATTTTGTAACAATTATTTACATATATTCTCCTCACCGACACCGTATCACTTAAGATTTATGAAATCTGGTTTTGGCAAAATCCCAACATCATCCACATTCAACTTGGTTAGTCTACAAGCAAAGTCCTTCGTGTAATAATAATATTTATTATTAAACGTACTACTCTAGCCGAAGATTTTGACTTTGAGTTAATTATAGTTGACCATGATACTAACCTCATACAATCAATGAGACGAATTCTCTATTTTATAGTGTTTTTCACTTCTAATGCTTCAAATTAGACTCAGCTATAGTCATTCGACGGACTTTATGCCACGATTTAACTATAATCAAATGGAGTGTCTACATTGATGTTCAACAACGAGTCCAAAGAACTATGTAATATTGCCACTTCGAGATTTCCTCTTTGACAATAGTTATCATTAACCAATAGGAATCTCTCGAATGATTCACTTCATAGTTATCCAATAACTATTAGTACGTAATCCTTGGTGCCCCCAATAGCCATGAGTAATACACTGACCAACGTCTAGAGAGTTTTATGTATTCTTATATCGATGGATGTATCGATTAGTTTTTTCCAAAAATCTCGACTAAGAATGTTTAAAATAAAATATTTTTTATATTGATTAACTGTTCGCGAATGTAACTATTTGCAACTATAATCACATAACATTTCATTTAAGGATTATCTTATTAATATACATCATATTAATTACTTAATTAATTATATCACTATAAAAATATATATAAAAGAAATAAAATACCTTTAGAACAAGTCAGATAAAGAGCTATATATATGTAACAAATTGCATAACTGTCTCTATGGCATACCTTAACTCTATCAATCATCTACTTACATGTGAGTCAATTATGGAACTTATTTCCATTCCTTTGATCAGTTTTCTCAAAACCGATTGAACTATACCCTTAGTGAACGAATATATTATATTGTCCTAACTATCTCCTTTGTCAATCAACTCTCTTAGTCGCTGATAAACTACTTTTATCATGTAGGATTCTATGGAGTATGTTCTTGACTTCTAGTGAGCTCTGGGTTTTTTTGTGGTCTGTACTACAACATTGTTATCATACAAAAATTTAAGTGATTCTCAACATTTGGAATCTACCTTGCCTTTATTATAAATTTATGCGTTATATAGCTTTTGTTGCAATGTTATTCAAGGCAATGTACTTAGCCTTTTGGTTGGCCATAACTTTTCGTTTTGAATAATTCCAACTCAAAGCTTCTTATCTAGGATTGATGATGAATTTAAGATCATTATACTATACTCGATATCACTTATGAAGTTTGACTCTTAACTCCATCATAAGAGTTCATTATTTCTATAAACAATCCTTTAGTATTTTGCAAATACTAGATGTTTAACGACAAATATTCTATTGAGTTAGAAAATGCCGATAAATTTTGAATTAATTTTACCGCAAGCGCATGGCGTACAAAAGTTAATACGTGGTGAGCACGGGTCGATCCATAGGGAATTGTTAGAGTTTAAAAATATGTTCAATCAAATTCTACCAAATGGAGGGTAAATTGTCAACTGCAAGCAAAATAAAGCTAGACTAGAATTCAAAAGAGATTAAAACTATGAGATTAGAGAACAATTTAGAGGCAAATCCACTCTCATATTTTTGTAAATCAACAAACAACTAATTTAAGATCTCTGGTTTTGGTATTAAGTGAAATAACTGTTGCATCTATCATAAGTATGGTTCATTTATGTTATTAATTGACATAACTTAAACCATCAAACTATAATGCAACAAATAAACCACTCATAGATTCTCATGAAAATGAAACCAAAGCAAAAGCCATTTTAAGTATGATTTATTTACTATTGTAATTAGTAATATACATCATCAAATTTTATTTTTACTTTCTTTTCAAAATCAAAAATCAATTAGCAAATGATGATGTAAATTATATTTATGTTGAATAAGAATAGCTCAATTGCAAATTCAACATAAGCTATCAAACCCAATTGTATAAACTTACATCAAAATCTACTCTCGTGAAACACAAATAAAAGAGACCATAAATTATAGAAATGTTGAAATTACATAATATTTGAGAGCTTCATTACCCCTAAATTGAAGGGGATTAGCTACTGTTTGTATTATCGAATCAACATATGTAAGTTTCAACATTGGAAAGCAAAGAGAAGTAGAAATTAAACAAAGGAAATGAAATTGACTACTTGCATGAAATAGCGTCGAACTAATTGCATGAATGTAAATCTAAGCTGTGAACATGAACAGAAAGAGAGCATAGAAATAAAAATTAACATAAAAGCAAAGAAAAGCATGTGGAAAAGAAAAGGGAAGAGGCTTAGAAGCCATTTTATTTCATGTAACATTGTGCTTACAATTTGCTTGCTTAATTTCCTAAGTAAAATGAAAGGTAGAAAGATCATTTACATGTACATAAGAGGGCTATTTATACATGCATAAAACCCTAATTCGATTTTTAGAGTGCTCCTAAAATGCCCTTTAGGGAGTGTGGCCACCAATTAACCATTAGCCACTAATTAATCCATCATTTAATGTGCATGAAACTTTAACATCCACTTAATTGTCCATTAGCTTCTAATTGTAGATTTAGGTAAGTGGATGGGGTCCTCCATGATCATGAACTTCAATTATTTCCTCTTTGTTCCTTTGTATTCCCTTGTGCATGCATATATCTTCAAAAATCCCTCTTCCATATGCATCAAAATTTCGTATAAAATCATAAAAATGTCCAAGTAAAAATTCTCATATGACACATGCACAAAAATGACCATTTTGACCCTGAATGAAGATGAATATATGATGATTTGAAAATAATTGAATTTTGGTTTTAAACATGTTAAAATGCCCAAATATGACTTTTATTTAAAAAAATAGATAAAATATGGATGTAAATATATGCATATTTATGTGCACATCACTCGAGAACACTCAATACTATCATTTAATGATCTTAATCTGGATTTGATACTTACTTTATGTATGAAATACATAAATGAAATGCGATATCGTAGACAACATAGTATGTATAATAATTCCTTTTTCAATGCTAAGAAATCCATCTTACATGCTCCACATGAAACATTTTCATATGGTGTCTATATATATCATTTAGGACATTCCTAACATCCTTTTATATTGATTATAAAAGATGTCCTTTCAAATCCAATATTAAGAATTAGACAACCAAACTATAATGATTTTAACACGGGTACATCATTAACAATCATTATTTTGTTGTTTTCTTATAGTTTTTAGAAATTCCAGTACCTTTATAGTTCTTTCTTATAGGCACATACTTCCTCTACATTTTAATTGGAATTCATACATTTGTTTTGCTGTTAAAATGTTTGCTCAACTCTAATATTTTTTCAATAATATATTCATATTAATTCTTCGATCATATTTGAAACCTACAAACTGATATTGCTCCCTTTTACTTTGGGATAGTTTGATTGTATTTTCAAATAAATAATTCAAAACCATTATTTATAATTTCTGCTTCAACATATATGTACCAAAAATCAAAATTATATTGAGTGATAATTTTGCGATTAAAATCTGAATTTACTTAAGCACGATGAGTAATAGATCTATTATATTAATTTCAACAATTGAAATTTATGTTGTTATTCTTGTTAATGTATCTGAATTTACTTAAGCACATTGAGTAATAAATCTATTATATTAATTTCAAAAATCAAAATTTATGTTGTTGTTCTTGTCAATGTAGCTTGCTTTATTCCAATTGCATTGGTCTTTTTCTCAAAAAGACTTCTATGGTCGACGAATCATATCCTTTCGGTATAGTATCAAAATCAAATTTTTATTATGTACTTGGAATCCATTCCGAATTTACGCAGTGCGCCATACAGCTGAATTAACACTCTTAATGATTTATTTGATAATTGAGGAACTCTTTCTTGATATTCTTACGAAAATCATAGTTTCTCCTTAATGTTCAAATATTCATATTAGATATTGGAACGAGTCATGCCTACTTCAGCTTTGTCGATTTCATTTCATCCTCCGTAATCAGTTTTACCTTCGAATCATATCCAAATCCATTTTACTATCAACAATCTCTGAAAGAAATTCCTTCGTCGTGAAATTGGCACTTCTTGAAACAACGGTCGTCTCTCCATTTAACAGAATAGGCATTCGAAAACATTTCATGAACTACCTTTGTGTGTGTATGTGTGTGTCTATATATATATATATATATATATATATATATATATATATATATAAAAATGATTCAATTCTGAGTTAACGAAGATCAATGATCATAATATAAGTTGCAAAGTCAATATTGGCCTGCCCTAAACTACTTTGGGGTGATACCTCATGAATAAATGTTACATGCAGCCTCTCGACTTACACAACATGTCAACTCCTTGACCTAGTATATATGAGGGTTTCTTATATACTTTTATCTTGTTTGATCTTGTAAACTATGCTTTCGATGAAATTAATTTTATCCTATCTACCTACTCTTGAGTATGCATCGAAATAGAAATAAGTTATCTCAACTTCACTTATTATCAGTTGTTTTTTCTCCAACAAAGTCTAAGTACTCCTTATATATGCCTAATTATGCATCATATGGACGAGTGAATTTTGAGATAATCATATTTGTTTTTAGGTTCTTTTAGAACCATTTCAGGTACACTCACATATTTGATCAAATCGGAAATTTATTTCCTTTACGTGTTATGTTTTTCTATTTTTGCTTTATATTCAATGAACTTATCATAAATACACTGCTTGTGTATCAAATACACATGTTTGTTTCTATAATAATTCATATATGAATTCAGCAAAGTGGAAGGATCCATTTTGGTATCATTAGACTTTGAACTGCATATATTTGAATGTATCAATCTGAAGAGTTCGTTAGCCCTTTTATCGCTCCTACTGAATAGGTGCTTCATCCTTAATCTTCAAAGATACAATTCATTAGTACCATATGATTTATAATTATATGATTACTGAATTATTTATCAAGGTTGTGGCTCAGTCCATGATTCTAAAATAAGCGTAAAAATTTCCAATACTTCTGTATTTTCTAATGCTAATTTTTGTTAAAAATACCATTATTATGCATTTACTTTATACAAATATTCGCAAGTATTCATATCAAAATAAAACTATATCTATTTTCCAACTTTTATTTCATAAATAATATTTGGTACATTTATGAAAACTCTTTTCGAATTATTTTGTATATTTATGGAAACACTTTTTGTAACTTGATGATTCCATTAAGAAGGGTCACATGATATGTTCCAACTATTTTTGTCGTTACTATAATAGCATAAATAATTCAAAGCTCCACTTAACCATTTATTATGGGATTTTATATAATTATAACTTGTTTATAGTTGATTAATTCAGATTAAATATCTTCGACCAAAAGAAATGGCTCTCATAGAAAACAATATTTTGTATAAAAATACAATTGCAATAAAAATCATATTACTCATTCCATATAAAGTATCTAATATATTTTATACAATTCTTGTTTTTGATATCCCTACATGAAGAAAAAGTGACCATTCAATCTCTTCATCCTAATTGTGTCTAAGTTACATCCACTCTCGTACATTCTCTTACCTTTCCAAATGGTTAAGCCATTTAAAAAGGAAACACTTACAATAAGAAGTAATAATTTTTTTAACGAAATGTACTAGGCCATCTTTGACATATAAGGTTATTGAATAACTCGAACTTTATGTAAACTGATCAAACCGACATTTCAATTCAGATACCTAGGTACTTCTTGTAGCTCTGTTTATGTTACAACTAACATGAAAAGAACCTTATTGTAATCAATCTTATTGAATAAACGATCTCGCACTGTGGTTTACTTGCTTATTACGAATGAACTAATTTCATCGAATTTTTTTGCATTATGAATAGCGGCTATTCATTATATAATATTTATATGTGATCGAACATAAATCAAATATCTATATTCTTATATTGCTTAAGAGTTAAAAACTCATAGAAGACAATACACAGTCCCATACAAAATAAACATTTAAGCAGCTAGGGCACGAATGTTTTAGTGGTTGTATAAGTTGGCTCTTGTAAGGGTGTTGAAGTGACAATATGCCAAAATATATATTCGTAGATATATTTTATATTTCTATGTCAATCTTAATTCTGTTAATTTGTATATTATAGTTGATAAACATTTATCAATTATAATGATTGCAAAAATCTATCTAAGTATATTTTTTAACTTCATATAACATATATTCTTATAATATTATAAAGTTTGAATATGTTTATTTCATTTTTCTAGTATGGCTCCCGCTAGATATTTATGTTTCTTAAAACCCTAAGAAAAAACATAAAAATCTTTTTGACTTGTCTTGTGGGCATTAGGACTCGCTTGCCTTGGTAACACCTTACTAGTTGTATTGTATATAAGTTCGAACCCATGGTCTTTTCCTTAATCTCATCTTGACCATGAGAAAACTCAACAAATCAAAATATATTATTCACTCATACCCACCATCTCGTGATGGCCTAACTTAGTGCACGTACCTCAAAGAAACTCAACAAATACGTGCTTGTATCTTATCTCGTCTAGTTAATATACTAATAGCACTGCACGTAACATCTCTGGCTTGAGGAAACTCAACAACTAAAGAGTGTGAATTTTCTTTTAATATATAAATGGTAGAGGATGGCTAATACATTAAGAATTCATAGCCTTTAATATATATATATATATATACACACACACACACACACACAAAAGCATGCACACATATACTTTGAATGATATAGATTCAGGAATTTTTTGTATTTTTATGAAATACCCTCGTAATTTAAGTGTCGAACACATCTGAAAACATGGTATATGTACAATACATATGTACTCATTCCTTAAACCTAAGTTGAATTTTTTATAGTTCTACTTATATTATACAATCATATTATATAAGTTTAATTCATATATATCGGTTTATAATTTAATTAATTTATGTAATATCTTATATATATTATTAATTAAATATTATTTAAGTAATTTTAACTCTTATTGGTTAAATTATATTTAATTAATTTTAATTCTTATTAATTAATCATATTTAATTAACTTTATTTTACTAATTTAATTAACAAATTAATAAAATTATTTTAAAATTCCAAATTTTATTTTATTCATCCTAACCAATTTAAGATGAATATAAACTATAGCATTTATAGTTATATATCCATATATCATTATATATATATATATATATCTTATTAATTAACATTTAATTTATTTATTTATCAAAATGGTATTTTTATTTAATTATATTTTAATAAATCCAAAAATTATTTTAATTTACCTTAAACAATTTAAAGTATATGTTTATATATATATATATATGATACTATAACATTTATAGTTATCCACATGCATATATCAATATATAGGTTTTATTTTAATCAATCATTTACTATTTAATTCAATTTATCTAATTAATTAACTTCACACAATTTTCAAATTTATTAATTTAATTTCAAAATAATTTTAAAAATATATCTATAAATTTTATTTTATATTTTCAAGTTAACTTTTAATTTTAAAATATATTATAAACATTCATGCTAAATATTGAAAACTTGCCCAAGCCCAAATCAATTTGGGCCTTTTGGGCTAACCTTTTGGACTCACACCACCCATTAGGTCGGGGTGATTGCTATGAAGGGGAGAATACTTGATTTTTCAACCCTAAGCCAAGAATTATTTTTCTAGACACTCATCGAATAAGTTGGCTTAATTATTTGGTCCTAAAATTGCTCACTAGACCACATGGACCATTTGGGCTCTGGTACCAATGAGGAACTAGGTCGGTTTGCAGTAGGTGAAATAAGTAGATTCAAAACTTTCCCTATTTAGTTTATAGTGTGCCTGTGAACTCAAATGTGTTTCACTATATCTAATCAAGTTAAAATAAAATCATATTTTATGTAACCTTATTTTGCATTTTGTTAATTAATCATATTAATTAATTCAACTAAGTATTTTGAATTTGAATGTGTCAGATATACATTCGATAACAACATAACATAGTACAAACATGTGTTTACTATATATACATATATATTGGGATTTATATCTACTGTATATGCATATATACTATACCTACATATACACGTAATAGCTTCACATGCATATTGGAAATATAAATGCATAAGTATTTACATGTGTTTGGTTGTACTACAATAAATGTATATGGTTTGTATGTATGTATGTGTGTGTGTGTATTGATAGTAACATATATATAAAGTTTAGACATACATAGACATATATGTGATATCTTATTGCTACTTACATATTTTACATTGTGTACATATATAAAATAATGAAAACACATCTACGTAAAATTTGACATTTCAAAATAAGAGAAAACAAGAAAGGAAAAGATGGAAATGCAATTTTATGTTAGATTTAGATATGATCAAATTTGAATTAAAAAATAATAACGTTATACAATATACTAAACCCTTTATTTTTCGAACACTATTATAATAATAGATTTAATACCATATAAAATTGTATACTTAATTACAACAAAAAATTGAACCCATCGCCTATCTGTTCGTCATCGCACCTATTTTCTTTGCTTTCATCGTCTATCTTTCCCTCTTACATTCTATTTATCATCCTCGCTCGCTTATTAATTCAGGCTTTTTGAGAGCCGATGATCTCTTGACGATAAGATTTGGAAAAATTATGCTTCCTATATCTCTCGTCATCAATCAGTTTCCATCACTCAATGTCTCGGAAGAAATCAACATCCAAAGCAAAGTTGTAACAACCCATCCCAGAACAGGCCTAAATATCAACCCAGTAAAGGCCCATCGAAACTTTTATCCATTCTAACCTAAGATATTAGTAGAACTAAGTAAATAACAGTATGAAGGCATAACTAAACTTTCAAAACTCACAGCGAATGGAACAAAATATAGTAGCAAAGTGTACCCATTTATTCCAAAATCATAAATATGTCAAATTACAAAGTATCATCAAATTTTACCATAAATCCGTTACAACAATAGTCAAGATACATGGATGCACATAAAAGCAAGTGAAAATGATAAATACTGCCACAAGTAAACCACCTCTTTCTCTAAGCGCCATCTTCGCCATTAACGTCCTTTAACCTATGTTGTAATGAGGAGGGAGTCGGAACAACAAGTGTCTAGTGAATAAAAACCTCGAGTCTTACCTTTTTCATACTTGGGCTGTATATTTCAAAAGTGAATATGTCTACGAACATAAAACCATTAAAACCATTTAATACTTCATTTTAAAGAAAGAAGTAGGTCTCCAAAATGCCATAACCCAAGTCCCACTTTATAATTAACTAATGATGCAAGAGATAGTACCCAATCCACTTAATACCTTTATTAGAGAATAGGCAGACTCCGGTCATTTTATATTCTAATAAAGGAAGACCCCATCATTCAATACTTACTCCCAAGGCATGCTCCTCAATGGTATTATCTAGTAAGCATTATATGGAATCTCAAGTCACTTAATACTTCTTTATTTGGAAAGGCGAACCCTCAATCATTCTCTTGATATCTTATTCTGAAACAGACCCCTGTAGAGATACCACCTAACATATCCCTTAGGCCATATAAAACTTCTAGGGAAAAGAGGCGGGTTATCAAAAAACCACTTAATACCTCAAGATCCCAAAGCAAGCCCCTCGTACTATGAACCATACTCATAATGACGTCTCACATTAGTCCAACTATCTGTAGGAATTGGTAGCTAATTAGCTGGCCAGATTTCCCCTACAGAATTTAGGACTAACCTTGCGTTATTATAAATATTTATCATAAGGATATCTTCACATCAATAGGACGTGTACACGTTGACCAAAAATTCCATCAGCAAGATAAAATGACTATTCAACCTTGAAAAACATGAGAGAGTGGTGTTTTAATGATATTGTTAGCTTTGCAGTATATGATTATGGATTAATGATGGAATGCTAGTGATAAAGAGACATGGATTATAGAGTGGTTCGGCCACAATGTATGTCTACGTCCACTTTAGATATTTTTCTCACTATATGTGTGTGTGTGTGTGTGTATTATTACAGTGGATACATGGAGATGATTGAGAATGCTTGAAAATAATAAGAGTATGGTGGGAAGTGTAATCCTTTTAAGTATTCTAAATCCGACCCTTACATGGTGAGATGCCTGGGGTAATTATATGAGCAAGCCTCCTTTGATCTACGGTTGAGATTGCTTGAGGATATTCACAGTCCATACGACAAATCGGACCACGGGATGGTTGCCAGATGGAGGGTTGGTAGCGATACATGCATGTATGGTGATAAACTGTCTTTCTATACCTGGTTGCTTCTTTTATAGGATGTAAGGTAGTATAACTCAAAGTTTGTTGCTACTTTCCACGTCATATGGGAGCAATTGGTAGCAGGGCAGTTGTATAAGCACTTTTCTAGGACGGCAAGATTTTACTAGGTATGTTTTTCTCTACCGGTCTAACTGTTCTCTCTCTTTAGAGCCACTTCGGTCGATTTTCTGTCCTTACGTGAAAGGAACCCTGGCATATAAATCGGCCTGCCCTTCAGGCAATCAATTCCCAAGGAAGCCCGGAGTAGCTTAGGTGATGTGTTTATCTCCCTATGGGTAGCCGCCATGCCTTATTAAACTTCTGCATAAATCTTGAGCAACATTTTGACCCCCAAGCCTGCCTTCGTGGATAGGGGCGGGATTGTAGATACGAAATTACGTGATTTGATGGATGCCTGCAGTTTAATTAATGCTGCTATGACGTGCCTTTCTATGGGTGTCTTTGGCGGTCGATTTTTCCCTATAACTTCAAAGCCAATAGATCTGAATCGACCCCAATGTCACTTCTCTTTGCACGGTCCAAATTTGGTTGTCTTTTTGAGATGAAGGGTCAAGATTTGGTTACTGAGGGCCTATAAATAAATGTCGCTACCTCTTCTTCTCCTTTTATTGTTTCCCCTTTTTTGCCATTATTACAAATCATTTAACACTTCTTTAAATTCTCCATTAATAGATACATCCCTTTCACATTGCCATTTATCAATCTCATCAAGGCATTGATGGCTCATTTCTCCACCGTGGGTTTCCCCTTAGCGATGTCCCTTCTAGTGGTTTTCTTCTATTTTTGATGGTTTCCTTCCTAATTTGACCATGCTTTGAGGCTAATTATTCCTTAAGGGAGAGGCATCCGCCGTGCTTGTTTTCAAATGTTTGCTATGATCTTGTCATTGGATGGCTGCTTCCAATAGTGCTTTGAGTTTCGGTCCCATGGTCCCTTTTAACTTTCTGGGTGCACCAGACAACAAGGTCAGAGAGATGAACCTATATGGTTGAACCTACGGTTTGATCTAATTTTCGAAAGCCCACGAACGACTGACGCTACCTCACCAAACTTCTACACATTCTCCTTGAGTTATTTGAAACTTTTAGTGGCCTTGCCCCTGCATCCAACAATTGCATCCCTTTTGAACGGGATCGGCCTTGCTCCGGGTCAACTTACTCCAAACAGCTATCGTTATCTGGTGGGCCTTTTCATAGCTTTCCATCGCTTAGAGTTAGGGACACCTTCCACGGACCTTGTAACCTGCCTCTTTAATATTAACAATGAGCCTGGCCATCACCCCGAGGCCTGCAACCAATTCCAAATGATAAAGAAAAGAGAAGTGGTCTTTACTGGGGTTTCAGAGAAAGGTATCTTCGGTAGGAAATCTCAATATTTCTTTGTCCCGCAGGTTGTTAATGAGGGATTGCGTTTCCAAGTCATTTCGACCTTTTGGTGAGATTATCTTTGCAATTTTTATCCACCCTCTCTTTCTTTTTCCCTTTTGATGTTCTTACAATTTTCCCATTACATGGTCCC
Organism: Allium cepa; assembly: GCA_030765085.1. NCBI lineage: Eukaryota > Viridiplantae > Streptophyta > Magnoliopsida > Asparagales > Amaryllidaceae > Allium > Allium cepa. The sequence goes on from CM060943.1 coordinate 441,983,013, forward strand.
CCATGTTGAGCCAGGTCAAGGGTTAGTGGAGAAGCAAGTGTTGGGCCTTCGGGGGTTCGATGATACCCTTCAAGATCTGCATAACTTAGTGACTAATGAGATGCTCCAAAAAGTCGGGATACGGTCAAAGGGTCAGTCCATTCGTGCTCCCATAATAATGGAGAAAGGCGTAGAAAACAACCGAAAGAGAAAGAAGAATACGGTTTCAAAGAAGCACGCAAGTAGTCGCCTCGTTTTATCTCCTTTACAGGAATCCATGATTTTTCCTAGGACCGACGACCAGGGGTACATTAGCATGTACGATTATGCTAGTCTGATGGATGCTAAGGGCTGGCACATAGTTGAAGCGGATACCCTTTCTGATATGTCATCAGAGTGGCAAGAATATGATCCGATGAAATATAATGGAACTTCTGGCCAGCCTCTGCTCCTATCCTTTGGAGAAAGTGTGACTTGGTCTTTCGTATGTGATGGTCTTACTAGAAATTGGGGTCGTGATGTTGGATTGTTAGGCGCAGGAAGAGCAGGACCTATAGACCTTGAAGGGGATGATTCTAAACCTTGTGCACCTCTAATTAGGGACCGAAACTGGGGTACTCCGCCCGGCAGTTAATTATTTTTATCTTACCGTGGCTAGTTCCTTGTTTTCTAACTTGTTATGTTTCCTTGTTTCAATGGGCCAGATCAATTTTAAGGAGTTAGATGACGTAAACAATACCCTCGTGAATCTTCAAGGGTAAGATGCCAGGGGAAAGCCATGATGGTCTCTCCTTTGCTGCAACCCGAAGTGGCAGCCGATGCTTCATGCTATGTGATTCATATTGATAAAGAGTCCAATGTCGAGGAGTCTACAAGTAGAAAATGGGTGAGAACCGGAGTGGAAGAGAAGTAAGGATCGATGGGGGGCGTAAGAGGTGAGGAGCCTATGGTGGATGAAATGGAGTTGACTCGTAGAGAGGCTTATGAAGACGATGTTGATATTTTCGTATATCGTAGGCCAAATGCAGAGAATGAAGAGAAAGTTGGGCCAATTTCCATTTGGATCGGTCCAGGATATGATAATGAGCTTGGACAAACTCTTATGAACCTTCCAAGTGGACGCTGATCATTCGTTAGGGATTTCCCACCGGATAAGCTCTAGATGGATAGGTTACGGATTACAAGTATTGTTGATAGCTTATGTAAGGAACTGGCTATGGTAAGACCTATTTACCCACCTCCTTGTGCCAATAACTTGGACTACCTTATTTTAGGCAGTGCATGCGCAATGCAGGTCCGTGATGGGCTTGTTAATTTGCAAGAGAGACCTATCGGGGGTAGGCTATAGAAGAAGTAAGGTAGTCTTCTCGTGGTGGTCCTCAATGAATGGCGAGGACTATGGACGAACTGAGGGGAGGTCATGACAGGTTGACCCCATTGAGGAAGAAGTTAGAGGATAATAGGGCCCATGTAGTAGATGAGATGGCGGAGCTGGAAGTAATCTGAGCCAGTTTGTTGGGTGAAGATGACATAGTTTTCCAACTAAAGGAAAAGTTGAGAGCTACGATGGAGGATGTTGAAGTAGCTAGGGTGGTAGTTGAGATGGATGTTGACGAGCATGAGGTGGCTATTGGGATGAAAAGTATGGCCAAGAAGGACCATGAGTTAGAGATTGCACTTCGAGCAGATGTAGTTCCGGCCAGGAGTTGGCTGAGAAAGAAGTAGTAGAAGCTAACCACCGTTGGGACGATGCCGAGGCTGTCAAAAACTAGGTTGTTGCCGACCAGGAATCATTTTAGGAAGAGTTTACATGGATGAAGGGGGTGAATGAGAGATTTGAGCAGGAAGTAGGTCATCTTCGAGGGCCGTTGGATGCCCATCAGACTTGCTTGCCTCTAGATGACGTTGAGGGGTTGAAAGAAAGAGTCCATCAGGAAAGGGATGCTCATTGGTCAGCTCGTTTGACTAACAAGGTAGTAGTCAGTTTCATGAACAACTTCCATCTTCCTATTGTGATCCTGAGAGTGACGCCCACATTGGCCTGGAGGTACCGGGAGGAGGTAGCCGCCAAATTGACCAGAAAGGGTAAGCCTATCCCGACCATCTTGATGGCAGAGCGGATTAACTCTCTAACCCGACCAAATGAGTAAGGAGGTTGTCGCATGTTGTTGGTTGCCTCTGTTGTTTCTTTTCCCTTCCCCCTTTTTCTCTTTTTTTTTCCATTTTACTCTTCTTCTTTTTTGTCATAGGTTGATTGTGCTTAGCACGACAGGCTGTGTGTCATGCCTCCCATTTGCTATGAACTCTTTTTTTGCATCATATGGTGTTTGAGATTCTCATTTCTGTTATTGCACCTACAAATGAAAAAAGCACAAGGGACATTATGGCATGTATGTTTCTCCTTGGGGGGATTGAGGCTTAGCGAGGCCCATGGTATTTGCATGGAATGACCGTGCTTATTTGCTCGCGGCGCCCTTTCCGACACCCAGGTGTTGGAGTTAAGGAGCATGGGGTTTTAACGGAAGGACCTGTCTTATTTGCTTGCGATCACTCTTTCTGACACCCAGGGCTTGGAATTGAGGCCTATGGGGTTTGCATGAAAGGACCCGGCTTTTTGTTTGCGGGCACCCTTTCCAACACCCAAGGTTAGAGTTGAGTCCCATGGGGTTTGCATGGAATGACCCGGCTTATTTACTTGAGGGCGCCTTTTATGACACCTAATGTCAAAATGAAGGCCACTTATTTGCTTTTGGGCTCACTATGGATGTCGAACCTCGAAAATACTATTTGGGCGTTGTGCTAAGTTATCACATGTCAGTCTCGACAATATTGTCATGTTCCATCGGGATAAGGAGCATCATGAGCGAAGGTAATCGGACTATTACGATCGTCATCCAGCTCGTCGCTGCACCCCGAGAGGCAAAAGTTATATCTCGCTTTTGCCTGTCGAAGCGGGTCGGGTAGCACCGGACGACCTGTAGGTCGTTGTGCATCCCTGACGTGCCTAGGCGGAGTGGATGCATGGTAATCCACCTCGTCAAGAACATCCTTCAATTAGGAAGGGAAGTGATAGCTTATGCGGTCCTTTGATAAGATGTGGGATTTCACTAGATCGGGTGAATGAGCATGTAAGAACTCATCCATGTCCAGCGTCCCTAACTTGCGTGGCTGACGTTGTCTTAGCAAAGAGATATGACCTTCCATTGATTTTGGAAATAAGAAAAAAATACATTCTAAGGTCTTATTTATGGTGTACTATCATTATATAAAGTAAACCCATAGGTATTCTTGACTCTAGGTCCTACATACATCAGTCCCATAAGGGCAAGATAGACGGTATGGACCGTTCGCTAGCACGAAATTGGCAACTTATGGTCCTTCCTAATTCGGGCCAAGCACCTCATCGGTCGGGTCCTTGGTGTTTACGAACACACGACATCAATACAAATTGCTGATGGTGAATTGTTGGAGCACCATCTATGGATTGTAATGTTTTGCAACTTTTCTCTTATAAGCCTCGGTGCGGATTTCCGCTTCCGTTCTCCGTTCATCGAGTGCGTCCAAGCCGATCCTGAGAAGCATATCATTTTGATCATGGTTGTAGGCTACCAAGCAAGGGGATGGGATGCCCACCTCGATAGGCAGCATGGCCTTGTGCTCGTTCAAAAGGGAGATGGGTGTGTGGCTAGTCGAAGTTCGGGCAGAGGTGCGATGCGACCATAGTACAAGAGGCAGCTCCTCCACCCAATTTCCTTTCGCTTTGGCAAGCCTTTTCTTAAGAGTAGACTTAATGGTTTTATTGGTTGCCTTGACCTATCCATTGGCCTATGGGTGGGCGACTGAGGAGGATCCCTTTTCTATTCCAATTTCTTTCGAAGAACTCTTGGAACACCTACTTTCGAACTGGGTCCCGTTGTTTGTAACAATTTTCTTTGGGAGGCCGAAGCGGCAGATGATGTTCTTGATAACGAAATTAAGAACCTTTGGAGCCATGACACTGGTCAGAGTTTCTCATTCAACCTATTTGGTGAAATAATATATGGCCACGATTGCATGGTTGTATCGACTTTTGGCATTAGCAAGCTTCCTGGTCAGATCGATCCCCTATGTATCAAACGGCCAAGGGGGACGTCATGAAGAACAGAGAGGCCGGGGAAACCCTAAAGACCTTCGAGAATCGATGGCACCAGTCATATTTCTTCACATAGTTCATAGAATCCTTTACCATGGGGGTCGGTATTATCCCTGTCGAGCGGCCCTTTTTCCAGACCTTTCACCCTTGCGTGATCTCCATAGATGCCCTCGTGCAAGTCCTTTAAAATTTAGGCAGCTTCATCTTTAGACATACAACATTGCAGTGGTGTTGAGTATCCTTGCCTGTAAAGCTTCCCTTCGATGATCATGTAATGCAACAAACGATGCAAAGTTTTTTTGGCCTCCTTACCATCGGATGGTAGCTCGTTATTCATGATATACCTGTATATGGCTGTCATCCAATTTCCTTCGGAAGGTAGGTTTATTTCCATGACGGTTGCCCCCGACTCGAAGTTGGGAGTGCTTTAGGTGTCTACTAGTACCCACGGGAGAGTTTTTCCCAGGTCACTTGCTGCTTTTGCTAGTTGGTCCGCCTTATCATTTCGCTCCATGAGGATTTGTTTTAGTCGGAATTCTCCGAAGGCTTTGGCAAGTATTCGACCTTCAGTGACGTAAAGTGCCAAAACCTTTCCTTTTGTTTGAAAGTGGTCGTTTATTTGGTTGACGATGATGGCGAGAGGCATGTAATGATTCAATGCGAAGTTCTTTCGCTATCTTAAGGCCAGCCAAGTGGGTTTTATATCCAGCCTTGTTTTTCATGGCCTTGAATGTAAGCCAGATAGTGAAGCAGAGCTCTTTCCCTTTGGGGGTAACCAAGACCATTCCTGCTCCTACCCCCTTCTCGTTGGATGCACCATCCACATGTAGGTGCCTAGTTCATTTCGGTGGGTTCTCCTTCTCTCCTTCATCGCCGAGGTCGGAACATTCAGTAATGAAATTGACCATCGCTTGTGCTTTGATTGACGGTCGTGGGAAAAAACGAATGTGGTGGTGGCTCAGCATGACGGACCATTTGAGGAGCCTTCCCGCTATGTCGAGGCAACTCAGGATCTATCTAAGTGGTTGGTTAGTTAGAACATTAATAAGATGAGCTTGGAGATACAGTCGCAATTTTCGAGCCGCCATCATGAGGCAAAAGGCTAAACTTTCTATCCTCGTGTACCTTATCTTAGATCGGTCAATCGCTTGCTTACATAGTTAATTGGTGGCTGCACCCATTCCTCTTCCCTAATGAGTGTGGTACTGATTGCATGGTTTGTGACAGCTAGGTATAGGAAAGGATCTTCCTTATCAACAGGTTTTGACATAATTGGAGGGGTGGCCAAGTGTTGCTTAAAGTACCGAAGGCCTTGGTGCATTCGTCCTCCCATCCTTAGGTCTTCTCCTTCTTAACAAGGTCGAAGAACAGCAGGCACTGACCCATAGGCTTTGAAACAAAATGGTCTAGAGCGACCACCATTCAGTTTAGGCTCTATACCTGCTTCCCCATTCTAGGAAGATGAATTTCTTGAGTAGCCCGAATCTTGTCCGAGTTAGCCTCAATTCCTTTAGCATTCACAACATACCCCAAGAATCAACTAGTTCGGACAACAAATGAGCACTTCTTGGGATTCAGCTTCATGTTGTACTTTTTGAGGATGCCAAAAGTTTCAATGAGGTTGGGTACATGGTCATCGGCCCTTCCTAATTTTACCAACATGTCGTCGACGTACACTTCCATCAACAACCTGGTTATTCTAAAAACATCCGGTTGGTCAAACACTGGTAGGTTGCCTTCACATTTATCAAACCAAAAGACATAACCCAATAACAATACATCCCATCTTTTATCTAAAGGCTAAAAAATAGTAGTAAGAAGAGTATTCTCGCTTATATTGCTCCAAAGTAGCAAAATACATTTCACGAGAGCTGAATTTCTTCCCTTTTACAGTTCCCCAACCACTTTTTATTAGGAACTTCACCACTATGTATTTAGGTGAGATGAATGCATCGAATTCATCCAGGGCTAGGCGTCCAAAGAAAGCATTGTAGTATGAAGGCTGATCAATGATCACGAATAGCGTATCAAAATTTTTGCAACAGGATGACATCCCCATTTGCGCCAATAGTTTTAATTGTCCTACTAGTGTTGATCCATTATTGTTAAATCCAAAGATAGGCTCAAGGCTTGGTTCCAGCTTGTCCTTTGAGATTCCCATTTGGTCAAAAGCATGTTTAGAGATCACATTGACAGCACTTCCAGTGTCCAAAAGAATCTTTGTAACTATGGAGAGTCCAATCTAAACAGTGATCATGAGAGGGATGTTATGAGAATGTTGGATTCCTTTTTGTTCTTGTAGAGTAATAGTAAGATTAGGCATCTAGATATTGAATCGAGGGTTCTTGAGCGGTGGCTCTTCTCGGATGGAAAGTACACCTTTTGCTTCTTTAATGCATGTGTTCTATGTGCCTCTGCTACTTTGGGCCAAATGTGGTCCCACATGGATCACATTAATCTTGTTGAGAGGTAGACTGAGATTTAGCTAATCTTCATCTTCTAGAATGTCCACACCGTTGTTAGAGAGTTTTTGTTGACCGTTATCAGTGCAAGCCACCTTTTGGCCCTCTTGAATGAACCCCTTCAAGTGTCCTTCGTGGATTGGCTTCTGAATAATGCCTACTAGCATGCGGCATTCATCTGTCTTATGCTATGGTAGGCACAGTAGTCACTTTTTTCTATTCTAGATAAGTTTTGGCATTGAATGGGACTAAAAACTAACCTTCTCCTTTGTCATTGCATAGATATAGGACAGTGGTTTGTTCAAGGCGATAGAATTGGTGTTTGGATTATCCTCCCACTTGGCCTCTTATGACTACGGTCGAAGCCAGCATTTCCAGCCTCCCTCCTGGTTTGATTCTTTTTCCTAGAAAGATACATCTCGTCCATTCGAGTGAACTTATCTACTTGAAAGTGAAGGTCATGAATATTTACATCCGTGGACATAGAGTTCCTTCCAAAATGGGGTTTGTGCGATCAGTCTTGAATGCACTGCTATCAGCTAATCTCTGTTATTCATCCCTTTATCTTTTAAGGCCTCCACATTGAACCTTTTGAGGTAATCACCTAACAGCTATCTCAATTTCTGTCTTATGTTGGCTAGCACGGTGTAATCTATGGCCTGGTCTTTGCAAACGCAGAACTGAGTAGAGAACTCATAAGAAAACTATTTTCAGGAATAGATAGTCTTTTTACTGTACTGCCAGTACCACTTAGCGGCAGCTTCTTGGAGAGCGACGGGGAAGAGTCTGCACCGTACTGCACTAGAATCATTATGAAGATCCATTTGACTCTCAAATGCCATCAGATGATCATGAGGATCAATAGTTCCATTGTACCTTAAGGATGGAATCTTCACATGAGATGGGATCCTGGCAGACATAATTTCGTCGGTGAAAGGAGCCAATCGGTGATTATCATTGGCCCTCTCATCGAGGGTTCTTTTTCCTTTATTATTGCATACATTTTTGCTATCTTCTCAACCATGTGCTTCAAATAAGCATCTTCATCATGGCAGTTATACCTTTTGGGCTTGTGTCCTTCAGTGGTTGAGCTCTTAAACTGCTCTTTGGACTTCTCATCTACCTTGGTAATTTAGCTTGGCAGGTTGATCATCTTTCTTCTTTTGTGGAGTTATGTTGAGTTTGCTTTTGATTCTAAGTAGAGAAGCATGTAATCTGTCCCCGGAGAGTTCACGTCTTCTCCCGCCATAGATCTAGCACTTCTGGATGACTTTTGAATAAGCACCATTTCTAAAAGCCCTTTTATTTCCAACAGTTATTGTTCCAACCTATTTATCTTAGCTTCATTATTGTTGGGTTGCACTGGAGTTCATGGTTAACCCAATTTGCGGCTTCTAAGTTTAAAGTGGGAGCAACATTTTCCTCCAAAGTTAGCATGTGTACTACATCCTCATTCATACGACTACGCCGTTTCAATTTCATTTTTCCTAAAATAAAATTTCATTTATTAATTCTAAAAAGGAAATTAAATAAGTCAGAGGTTCGAGCCCTCCTTCTAGCACAAAAAATATTAGGCCAAAAAATGGTATTAACACTCTGAATGTCGTTAATGGCAAGTTAGCCCTTGACTTTAACATATGTAGGCACATAATTGAGAATTAGTGATCAATGTCACCGTCAAAAAGAGCTAAAAGCTAACTTTCCATTGTGAGACTAAGTGTATGATAGAATCGTTAATAAAGGATAATAACAGGCCCTCGAGAGAAAGCTCATACTCATTTATCAACCTTTAGCCATTAGGCTCGATATCCCAAAGGGGATTCGACATCCTTAGAGGAAGCTAGAATGATAATGTAGCATCATTTCCCTTAAACTTGTAGATGAGATATTCTCGTAAGGACTTATGTCATGTCATTCGATCAAATAAAAATGTAGAAGATGTGGCGAAGTGGGGATGCGGTCTATTAGTCATGATAATAGATCAATTGTCCTTTCGCTCTCATATTGGAGAATTCAATGCTTATACAATCATGCGTATTTAAGCTCATTGATGCTTGAAACTCGACGAGAATGACCATGCTGAGGCTATGCATCTGTTATTGCTAAAGGTTCATCGATGATGGCCATGCTGAGCTTTGAACTTAACAATGTTTTATCATAGCTCAAAGATCGTCGAAATTGACTATATCAAGTTTCAAACTCATAGAGTCTAAGTATTGCAACCCCATATTGGTAATGATTGGAAAAAATCATAATCGAAGTCCATAAGCCAATCCAAGCCTTTTTTGCTATTGATTAAAGATGATTACAGTTGTATACAATGTTTCCCCAATTTGATTTAGGGTTTGCTTGAATGTGATTTAAGAACAAGAGAGAGAAAATGAAGAATCACCCCCCCTCCCCAATATAAAGACCCCTGGGTCCCAATTTATAGAGTTTAGCGAGTGATGAGCCTCGATATCAACAAATCTTGGCGTCTTCATCGTCATCGAGTTTTGATGACGGCAGTTTTATCAGTCTCGATATTGATGGCATTTTCACGTTCCAAACCTCATGTTCTTATTTCTTGGCATCAAGCTTGTATCATTGATGCTCGACATCTCTCTTTTCTAATAAACCACGATATCAATGAAGCGCGTCATCGAGGTTACTGATCAATCTCGACAACAACAGTTGTCGACATTGCTTATATAAGATTGAGGTTATGAGTGTTTCTTAGTCCTCACGACGTCTATAGCCTTTGATTCTCGTTATCCACACGAAGTAGCTTATTTTGAAGGAGCTCGACGTCATTGGATAGGAGTAGCATGTTTCTTTTTACCTCCATCTTGTGTTCTTTGATATGTATGCTTTATCTATGAAAGTCGGCATCGATTAATGACTTCGGCAACTGCTTCAATGACTCTGACATTGTAGTATGCTTGGCTTGCCTGTCGATGTTAATAGTAGAACTTTAGTGTCACCTTAGTAGTGATGATCTTTGAAGTTCAACATTAATAAAAATGAGTCATTGTTGCAAATGGAGAGCGGCCATTGTATAGGTGCAGTATCAATGTCATCATCGTAGATTCCAAACTGTATTACTCTATGGATGTTAATAACATTCATCGTAGATATTGCAATAGTAGATAGCAATCCATTCTCATAAGGCTTGGTACATCATTGGTCAGGCACGACAAGGACATCACGTGGCATAGAAGAATGTCGATGTAGTTGATAATCGACATGATCTTATTGATTTATCTTTGCATCTAGAGCTTCAAACTTTGACATGAACCCTTGGTCTCAGCATTGATTCTTTGGCTTGTATCCTTTGAAAGTTATTGGGATAACAAGAGCTTTCTGGCTATCCACCATCTTCTAGTTAAGCTCTTACAGCATTTTATTAAGCTCTCCTCTAGTAACTACTTCCTGTTGAGCAGAGGATCTTGGTATTGGTTATTGATTATTAACTTCAACTCGATGAGCGTTCCCTTCATCACCACCAGCCATAGCCCCGGAGGATATATTAGACCTTCTTGGTGTCGTGACTTTCTACTAGTAATTCTTCAAGTTCTTCATGCAAGTTTTCTAGATGTAACTATTGAATCTTTCCAACCCAGAGTAGATAGCTAGATCCAAGCCTGAGTTCAATTCTAAGTAAAAGCACTAAAATGTTAATGCCAAAAATGGACTAATACTTAAACGTATGTTGTAGGAAACCTGTAAGACCTAGATCAAGCAGATAATAGCAAAATAACATAAATAAACAGCAAGACACAAGATTTTTATACTGGTTTGGAAAACTCTGGCCTACATCCACTTTATAGTTTTGTTAATTGTTCTTTACAGAGAATTAAAGTCACTAGTATAAGGGGTTGACAGTTTCTATAGCTTAGAACTACCAATAGTATCTGCTTAAGTGACTATTGTAAGGGAGAGATAGGAGATGATGAAGAAGCAGAGTCAGGATCCTCCTTTAATTGTAGTAGGGTTTGTATTTATCGAAAGACGGCTACATAAGGTCAAAAGCCCACTTGAGTTAAGCCTTGGAGAAGGCCAATCCACATATACGTGAGCATGTGAGCCCATGTGCCATAAATTCCTCTTGGTACCAAGAGGTTCCTCTTGGCTTTGAGACTTTTACTTAGTTGAAAACTCTTAACTTTTCCTTGTATTGTTCTTCAATCTCTTATTCGATGGGTTTCAAGCTCTTTTCCATAATCTTTGAGTTAATTCTGATGATTTTCCAAATAACACTTAAACGATCATGCTTTCTTGGCTTTCTTCTCATCAATCCTGAGAATTGCTCGATAAACTCTAAGAAAAGCACTTAAGCATAAGTGGTTGAGGTATAATGTAAGGTGCATGAAGTTAGTGTGGCTAAAACTAGGAGAAGGGACCTCTCGGTACCGAGAGAAAGCTCTCGGTAGTGAGTGGTTTTACTTAGTCAAAAAGAATAGGGAAGCTTCTTGTGTTTTATTCCTTTATTCTTTTGAGTGTGTTTCCAAGTTCTTGCATCGTCGTTTCACCTTCAGTTTAACCTTCAACTTTGGGTTGAATTCATCTTAGTTAAAAGCCAAGTTAACAATATACAAGATCCTATACAGTTAATGCCTTGCTAAATCCCCGCTAAAGCATGTAGCACTCTTTGGTCGCTATATTATTTAATTTAGCTCTATTAAATAGTAGATCCACCTAAAGCCCCGCTATAATCTACTACACCTGCTAAATCAATAAATTTTAGCACTCGCTTTAGCAAAACTGATACAAAAAGGTTAATGACTAGTTCTCTTTTAAACCAAATCAACAAACTTAAGGTAAAAACCTAAATTTAATGCCCAACTACTAAACATAAGTTTAAAAAAATTATTGACCAAGTAAGGATTGCATAAATCATAATATTCTTTTTTTGTTATAATTGTTAAAAAATAATTCTTTTTCCTACAAAAATGACATGGGCATGAGAATAAATTAATTTTGTAGATTTAATTTTATTTTTAATAAATCTTTTTACACCTCCACTATTTTTCGCTAAATCTTTACTTTATCCCTGCTATAACATTTGCACTTTCACTGCTATAGAGCTGCTAAATGGTTTAACTATACATACAAGATCTAAAATACTCTAAATTCAAAAGACCACTACACATCATCATATGAGATTTTCTATTTTAACTAAATATAATTAACCTATAAAACACATTCTGTGAGTTGTCACAACAACTAAAAGTATATAACATCTATGTGTCTCCAACGGTCATGAATAAATCACCATCCATTGTATGGAGAGCATTACATACACTAGTCTCACAAGTAAATCAATATGCCTTTCTTGAATCACCTTTACAATGGACTTTTAAGGATAAGTTTTTGTTTCCATTTTATTGTTTTTATATTTTTTAGCAAAGCTAACGAGAAGAGAACTGTTCCCCTTGCCATATAGATAGATAGATGAGTAGAAAGAAGGATTAGGAACATTCTCCTAAAGCCTTGAAAAAAATAAAAATACAAACAACTTGAAAGATCGGAACATGATATAGAAATACAAAATAAGATGAACCTTAAGTTCTAGTCATACAAAATAGACCTTAGGTTTTCATCCTTATTCCTATGACATTGACTAAACTTTTTTTTTTATTTACCCAAATTCGATATACAAATTTCTCAAGAATTTTAAGCAGGGGCTCCCTTTCCTGCGTTTCCATCTGGTAGCTTTAAATATTGAACCACTCAATTTTTGAATCTCTAACTGGGTTGTGCATCTGAAAGTGTCTAAGTAATCCTTTTCGAACTTTAAATGTGTAAAGTTATGAGAAGAATAAATGATTGTTGCTTTCAACAACAGCGTTACACAGTAAATAATAAGCCTGATGAATGATGCCTCTGTTATCCCACCTTTTAGCAAGGCTGTGACACTAAGGATATGACTAGAAACCAAAGACAGTTCGTCCCGAAGATCGGTTGTACATAGCTCGCTATGGATATTGATGAATTTTTTTCAAGTCCGGATCGACCTACAATTGAAAAGACATGACAAATAAAGCTATAAAAGCCAGCTTTCCAAATTTCAAGTCAATCTGAGTTTGTATGCTCAAGATATGATCGATGCAAAATTGAACATTGTTCTCGTTCGTATCCATCAAGCGCACACTGTTCGTATCCATCAAGCATAAACTATTTATATCCACTGAACATACATTGTTCGTATCCATCAAGATTGCACACTTCGTATCGGTCCGAGCTCATCCTACTTCGCATCCATCATCACCGGCTAATTCGTATCTGTGGGAAGTCGTCGCTTCGTGTCGATCATTCCATGTACTTCGCACCGATGCACCTGGCACATAAAGGATCGATACGAATGTCATCAGCTTTATCGATCGATACAAGGAGTCTATTGAATCATCGATACGAAATAAGCATCTTAGGAGCGATAAGAAGTGGATTCCATTAAATCGATACAAATAGAACTACGCCACTCGACACGAACAAGGCATTGTGACCGGACGATACGAACAGAATGGTACAGTATTGATACGAACAAGGCACAAACCTTGGACTGATTTGGTCAATTCAGCAACGAAAGTGCATCGATCCAAGAACTCGACGCCATGTCAACATGTAGACACATGCTCGAATCGATACGAAGTGAGCGATACAAAAGGATCAATACAAACCAAACAGCCTACCGAAAAACTCAAATTTGCGTCGATCATAACTCGCAATCCACAAGTCTAAATGCTATCAAATTTTCACAGGAGCTTACGTACAACCCAAAGAATGTTCTTACCAAATTTCGACTCGATTGGATCAAGTCTTGATCGATACGTAATTCATTCCTACCGATCATAGATCTAGTCGAAATCGCTTGGAATCGGTTGTGTGGGCCCACCCATGTGCCAGAAGAAGTCCTCCGAGATCTGAGCGAGATATTTGCATCCTACACCTATAAATAGCGGCCCAGAGCCTACAAAAAAGGGATCTTTTGGCCATTGGACATCCAGACTCTGCCAAGAACATCTATGCACTGCAAGATTGTTGTTGTACTCATATTTCATCATTGTAATTCGCTGTAATCGGTTGTAACCAGCAAGTGAATAGCAATAAAGTCATCAACTTCAAAGTGGATGTTGGCCGGATTGCCGAACCACTATAAACACTATGTTCTTTACTGCTTTCTATTTAATTTTCTTAGTGTTCTTCATTTTTAATTCTCTACATGCTTATTATCTGTGATTTGTGATTGTAAACGGGTGCTTCATCAACAATTGAGTGTTCGTGACCAATTTTGGCGCAAACATTTTGGTGCTTTCACTGAGAATTGAACTCAGGGACTCTATCGCTTGAAAGTTGAATTTAAAGGCTTAAGGATTTAGATCTGAAAAGCTATGACAAGGCAATCGAGTAGAAGACAAAGAGCAGAAAGGAGTCAGCATGAAGGGAGTCGGGAGGCTTCCTTAGGAGCGAACCATGCCTCGGTCTTCATCACCAAAGATGAGATGGAGATGATGATAGAAGCTATGCATGAAGAGCTTCTGAAAAGACAAGAAGAGATAATGCAGAATTTACTTTGAGGAACTGGAAAAATTGGAGTACATAATCAAGCTAATGCAGCCGCATGAGATGCTGGAGATAAGGACCGGGAGAACGGAGCAACCAGAATTCAAAATGGTGCAGGACCTTCTGGCACAGCCCCAGAGCTAGGGGCACTTTTCTAGAACATGTTGACCTAATCCCGGGCAGAATACCAGGTGGAGATGCTCAATACGGCATTGATAGAGAAATGAATGCTCGTTCAGGAAGGCAGATTCCAAGAATCCTTCACGAACTCGGGGGGAAATCTGGTAGATTGGCGTAGATAGTCAGATGAGACTTGAGAGGCGGACTAGTGAATAGAGATCTGGAAGATGTGAATAGGAGTCCCTTTGCTCCTACGATCAGGGGAGCCAAGAATCCAACAGAATTCAAGTTAACAACATTGGAGATGTACGACGGGAGGACGCATCCTGCAGTTCATCTGACACGATACATGAGGCATATGGACGTGTTGGGCATCGAAGGAAGTCATGGCCCGGTGCTTCCTATTGTATTTGACAGACATCGCGGCGCTATGGTTTAGACAACTGGAGAGTGGCTCCATTGGAACATGGATCGATTTGACTGAGAAGTTTATGAGGCAATTCAGAGTTCACATTTCGAGACCCACGAATGTGATGAGTTTGGCAACAGTAAAGCAAAGAATTGGGGAATCTTTGAGGAGCTTTCTAACACGATTCAATGCAGCGGCAGCATCGGTGGATCGACCAGATCCATCTGTGGTTTTGATGGCAACTGTATCTGGCATAGTTGATGGCACATAATTCAAGAATTCATTGACATGGGATCCCCCTATGGATCTAGGAGAATTTTATCATGAGGCTGAAGGATTTCTACGATTAGAGGATGTATATGCTGAAAGAGAGGAAGGAGAAGGAGTCGATGTTTATGCAATCAAGGGTGGACGTCCTCCTAAAAAGGTGTAGGAACTGGTAAAGGGAAACGAAAGGCTGAGGATAATGGTGATGGACCGACGCGACCACGAAAAGAACCAAGGTTCACCTCTTATACGGAATTGAATGAGACTTTGGAGTGAATCTACAAGGATACCGGGGGTAGATTCCTTATCGAAAGTCAATGAGAAGGGATCCGACCAGTAATGAAAGAAGATCAGACAAGTATTGCATGTTCCTTGAGTTAAATGGTCATGCATAATGATTGCAGGCACTTGAAGGATGAGGTTGACGAGAATATCTGGAATGGTCTGCTATCGTGGTATGTGAGACAGGGAACAACAACAATGGAATGAGAGCGGCCACCATCTGTATCAACTGGGAATGGGTCAGGATAGGGGTATCAGCTTGTCATCAATTGATGGAAATAATGAGAATGAGTGGCAAATTCCACATCAATGCGATTAAGTCATTTACACATGTACAGGACCGCGAACGATCCTCAGGCGTGCTCTGATACGACTACCAATCACATCGGTGTAGGTGTTTGCGCTTTAACATCTCAATTTTGCTTTTGTTTTCTATTTCTCGTGTTAAAACTTAATTTTTTTGAACGTTTCTTTTGAAAGACTCGGTTGAATGGATATTTGGTTTTAATAATTCTGTAATGGCCAAGCCATCTACACATGTATAGAATCATGAACGGTCCCCAAGCATGCTCTGAGATAGCGATATACCGCCGTAACAAGCAGTTCAAAAATTCACTCGAACGTGAAATTTGACATTAACGATACTAAGTCCCCCCGTGCACACACACAATTCGCCTCGAATGGCACCCGACCTCGAACGGCCACAATTCGTCTCAAACGGCACCCGACCTCGAACGGTCACAATTCACCTCAAATGGCACCCGATCACGAACGATCATCATTCGCCGCGAACGGCATCCGACCTCGAACGGTCACATACCACCTCAAATGACATACGATCTCTATCGATCGACAGTCAAAGTCAGGTAAGACTATCAATCTCTTTTACAGGTCATTAACGGGATATGAACATCTAGCTTATGGCTTTACAAAACACACCTTTCTATCATAAGGCATGCTTTGGGGGGCTAGTGTTATCCCGCCTTTTAGCAAGGCCATGACACCAAGGAATTGACTAGAAACCAAAGACAGTTCATCCTGAATATCGGTTGTACGCAGGCTCGCTATGGATATCGATGAATTTTTTCCGATTCTGGATCAATCTTCAATTGACAAGACATGACAAAAAAGCTATAAAAACCAGTGTTCAAAATTTCAAGTCAATCTAAGTTCGTATGTTCAAGATATGATGATGCAAAATTGAACATTGTTCTCGTTCGTATCCATCAAGCATACACTATTCATATCCATCGAACATACACTGTTCGTATCCATCAAGCTTGCACACTTCGTATCGGTCCGAGCTCATCCAACTTCGCATCCAACATCACTAGCTGATTCGTATCCATGGTAAGCTGTCGCTTCATGTCGATCATTCCATGTACTTCACATCGATCCACCCGGTACATAAAGGATCGATACGAACGTCATCCCCTTTTTCGATCGGTACGAGGAGGCTATTGAATCATCGATATGAAATAAGCATCTTAGGAGCGATACGAAGTGGAGTCCATTAAATCGATACGAACAGAACTAAGCCACTCGACACGAACAAGGCGTTGCGACTGGACGATACGAACAGAACGGTACAGTATCGATACCAACAAGGTACAAACCTTGGATTGATTCGGTCAATTCGACAATGAAAGTGGATCGCTCCAAGAACTCAACGCCATGTCAACATGCAGACATGTGCCCGGATCGATACAAAGCCAGCGGTACGAAAGGATCGATATGAATCAAACACCCTACCGAAAAAATCAAATTTGCATCGATCATAACTCGCAATCGAGAAGTCCAAATGCTATGAAATTTTCATAGGAGCTTACGTACAACCCAAATAATGTTTCTGCCAAATTTCTACTCGATTGGATCAAGTCTTGATCGATACAAAATTCGTTCGCATCGATCATGGATCGGGTCGAAATTGCCTGGGATCAATCGCATGGGCCCACCCACATGCCAGAAGAAGTCTTCCGAGATCTGAGCAAGATATTTGCATCCTACACCTATAAATCGTGCCCCAGAACCTACAGAAAAGGGATCTTTTGCTATCGGATGTCCAGACTCTGCCGCGAACATCTCTGCACTACAAGGCTACTGTTGTACTCGAATTTCATCATTGTAATTTGCTGTAATTAGTTGTAATCAGCAAGTGAATAGCAATAAAGTCATCAATTTTCAAAGTGGATGTAGGGCGGATTGCCGAACCACTACAAACTCTGTGTTCTTTACTGCTTTCTATTTAATTTTCTAAGTGTTCTTCATTTTTAATTCTCTACATGCTTATTATCCGTGATCTGCGATTGTAAACGGGTGCTTTCATCAACATTTGAGTGTTCGTGACCAATTTTGGCGCAAACAGCCTCTTTAATAAGATTGTCTTGTATGTACTTAGCAATAGAAATAATCTTCCACATAAAAATATTATCTCTGGGTTTCGATTTATTGTTCCATATTCTAGAATGTCATGGCTGAGCAGGTCTATAAGACAATAACCAGAGTTTTGTAAATTAGATTTATGGAGTGTTTCTTATCAAACCACTTCATAGATGATGAAATCTCGATTTCTTACTAGCAATGGAGTTCCAGAGAGATCTGATCTCTTGAGAACTGCTATAAGGAAGATTAATATAGCTATCATGGAAGAAAGAAATAGTCAATGCTTTATCGAGAATGCCAGTTAATATTCACAAAGTAGAATTGATGATGATGAAAAGAATCAGAACTCTAACCCAAGGAGAATGCCAAATGGATGCACTACCTAAGGTATTATTTTGAATAATAGGAAGCAGATGGGCTCTGGCTCTAAAAGATTTTTTCCCAAACCAAGAATAATCGACAGGAATTGGCATAGACTAGAAATTTTGTGATTTGATTAGATTAACTCTTATCCAGGATAGCAGAAGTCCCACTTTATCAAAAAGAATTATGTCTATATGCTTAGAAACAACAGCCAATTCCAATATATGTTCATGATAGCCAATTCCCCTCTTTTATAAGGCTTATGATAGCCAATCCCCTTCTCTTATAAAGCTGAGTAATTCTCTTAAAGGCAAAGGGAATGAGTTTCTTTGACTGTGGATTAGCATGCCAGATGAAATGCTTAATATCCTTATTCAACACAGATATCAGTTTCTTTGGGTGAATATAGAGAGAAGAGTAGTATTGACACATAGGAATGATAGTAGCATTAGTGATTACCACTCTCCCAGCAAGAGAGAATTTGTTAGAAGGCAAGGCACTCATCTTTTGATAATATTCTCAAACATAGGAAGACACTAGGAGGAAGAGACCTTTTTGATGTAATAGGGACCCCTAAATAAGATATTGCATCCCCAGCCAAGTGGAGGCCAACAAGGTTTGCCATAGAAGAGCAAAAGAGAAGGACAAGTGTAATAACCCGGATTTTTGGACATCTGTTAATTGATAATTAACTGGATTGAATTAGTAGAAATACTGATTTATAAGTTGAACAAATAGAATTCTGATGAATACATATATCTGAATATAAATGCTAGTTTTGATAATCTTCTAATATATTTTCATTTCAAAACAAAATAAAATATGATAGCTATTATTTATATATGTTTGATATTGATTGATAATCTTCTTTTATAATTATTTAAATGTGCCAAAAATATTCTCTTCAAACCAATAAATGTGCTATTTATTTTGCATTGCTTATTTATATATATAGATTGAAAATAAAGCTATGATTTGAAATTCTTTATGAATGTCTTAAAAATAAATTAGATTCAAATTTTACATTTTTAAGCACTAGTAAAATATAAATAGCTTAAGGTTAAAGTGAATATAAATAAATAAGTTTTATATTGTTTTCTTTGAGTTATATACATATAAAAAAAGTGTAAAATAAGTATATATGATATAAATAAATATAGAATGCATGCATAAACACTTGTAAGATAAGGGTGACATGCATAATAACATGTGGCATATTCTTTTCTTTAAAATTGTAAGGTAACAATTATATTATGGGATCAAGGCTGTACAGTTAAACTTATTTTTCATTTTCTCTGCTCCTACTCTTTCTTTCTTCATCTTTCAAAAATTTAAAACCAAAAGCTGATCAAAACTCTTTCAAATTTCACCTGAGCAAAAGGAAATCAAGCAAATTCAAATGCATCTCAACAAAGTAAATTAACTACCAAGTTTCCAGATCAAAATCAGTTCCATATTTTCAAAGTTCAAATCAGTTCTCGGCTTCTCTGTTCAAATTTTAAATGTGAGTAAACTTTAATCCTTTTTAAGTTAAATCATATGTATAGTGTATGCATGCCACAATTGATGATGATAATAATAACTTAAATATGATTTGCATAGATGAAATAAATGTTGTCTGGGTATACAGATGGAATTTCTGTCTACATCCCTGTGTGCACATATGTATATCTTTATTTAATTACAACAGACTAAATATGTTCGAAGTAAAAAATTAAAATCTCTTCCCCTGATCTCTTTTAGCATATGATGTTTAGAAGAAATTTGGTTGTAATAGTGTAATACAAATTTTAAAAATGTTTGCAAGTAGAATTATTGAGTAATTATCTAGTAAAGAAAAATATTACATTAAAAAGGAAATATATCAGAAAATCGATTGTTTCAATTTCAAGTTTCACCTATATAATATAATCTGTCTTTTAAAACTATGATTTTTAGTAATAATATGAAGATTTTTAAGTGAGATTTTGGATGGGAATTGCTAGTTGAACGAAAATTGGGTACTTATCAATTTTCGATGATCGAGGGTTCTGGGGATGTTGAATTCGTTGCTGAAGCAGGCTCATTGGTCGAGGAGCTCGGCAAAATTGGTTGCAAGGTTTATAGTTTGCCATGGTGGTGCGGCAAGGGGGATGTAGGGTTTAAGTTTTGATTTGGGTCGTGGTTGATTTCGAGGCCAATACGGCGTCGATGTCGCATTGGGTTGGGTCAGAGTAATGGGAAAGGAAGCGTGAACTCAGGCGGAGGTCCAGGCACGAGGCCATGATCTCCGGTGGTCGGAGATAGGAGGTGAGGGGTGTTTGGTGGTCAGTTTTCTTCTTGATGGGTTCGAATTTGTTCTATTTTTTTTTACGAGGTGGTTCATGATTCTGGGTGGTCATTGGGTCGAGATAGTTATCGCCGACGTGTGGGAGGTCAGAGCCTGGATCGAAGTTGGACGGAGCTCGTGTGCACATGCACAAGTTTTCTGGTATCGGTTATTGCTGAGATGATGTTGTTGTGTAGTTCGAGCTCGGGAAAGATGGGGATTTGCACGAAGTCGATCCCGGGTTTATAGATGGGAAGGAGATTCGAGTTTGGCTAGGGTAGTTTAGATTTGGGCTCGGGTTTGTTTGTTGTTTAACCAGGTTTGAAAATAGAGCATAAACAAGTTAATAAAGCAAAGAAATGTTAGCAAAGTTTTCAAGCAACAATAAAACAAATCTTTTTCAAAGTATAGTGTAATCGAATTTTCAAAACAAGTTTCAATATAAATTTTAAAGTCAAATATTTTTGAAATTTAATTTGTTTTGATTTGAATAAATTTGTATTAGGTTAATTATTTAATTAAATCTCCAAGTATTATCAAATGTAATTAATGATGTAACTAAGTAGGTGATTAAGATAAGTGTACTAAATTTTATTTAATCAAAAAGGTCTCGGTGATATTGTATATGAACCACAAATTAATTTTATAGATTTAATTTAAATAAGACTAATGATAAGTAAGTGATAAATTAAGATAAATGGTTTATCTTAATTAATTAAGGTCTTAAGTGATTAAGGATAAATGCTTAATGTAATTAATTAAGGATAATTAATTAATGTGATTAATTAAAGAATAATTAATGTGAATAATTAAAGGGTGATTAGTTTCATTAATAATAAATGAGTTGTATATAATTAATGCTAAGTAAGCAGGATTTAAAAGTAATTGGAGTAATTAATTTAATTTATTTGGAGATTAAATTAAATTAATCAGGAATTGTATGACTATTAATCTTGCTTATGAATGATGATTCTGAATTAGATGCCTTGGTTTGGTTGATATCTCTGATATATAATTTGTGATGTGCTATAATATGAAATGGCTAGATAGATCTGTTAATAAATGTGAATCGTGTATTTTAGATATCTGTGATAGATTTCTGTGTGCTTAAGTTATTCTAAATTTAATTAAACTATTTACATAAACAACTTGGCTTAAAAGATGATACTGGATTCGAAGAGGCCAGGTCGAATATCAGTAATATCCGAAACCACTTCAATTAGTAATCTACTATAATTCTTTACAAATTGATTTTAGAATCTAATGGGCTGGAATGGAATAAATTAAGTGAACCAGACCATTTAAACTGAGTAATGATACATATTATTTTGTAAAATAAGTGTTTGACTATAACAAGATAGAACTCGTACTGAGGTACGAGTTACCCTATTTTTCAAAGAAGTTTTATAACTTAGTATTTCAAGTCATATGGGTTTACTCACGCTGATTTCCAGCTTGACTCGGGTGTTACTTTATTTTAATGTTCGGGTCAGATCGAGTATTACGATTTTCAAGTTAGGATGTTCTTGAACTCAGAAGGAGAGCTGGATGGAAGAAACGTATGGAGTATATTCCGTTGTGTATTGAAGTTATATTGTTTGTATTCTGGGACAAGTTGTTACAACTATCCAGTTTATTTGTGAATGGTTGTACTCTGATATATTCAATGCAAACTGACAATTACAGCTTTTCATTGAAAAATGCTATTATTGATATTATATTTTAATTCCGCTGCGAATGTGAGATTCTGTGCTGTTGTTTTGTGTTTCTTCTTCTACCTCTTTTCTTCTTTACCCTAACAATCTGGAATTTTCGGGGTTCAATTGCTCAGCATTTCTATAGTGGACGTATTAGTGTCGAATTTTCGAGGTCAAAAATTTCAAATCGTTACATTTTTGGTATCAGAGCTGAAGGTTAAGAGAGAACCTTAGCTCTGGTTGGTTTACTCATTAAGGATAGGGTCAATAGTACCTTAGAATGAGTTGAGTGTGTGTGTGTGTGTGTGTGTGTGTGTGTGTGTGTGAGAGTGTACTTGTTATTTTCTTATATATAGATTTTAAAATAGTTTTAAAAATGATTTTTATACAAGCTTATATTTTGATATATAAAGTAATAATTTTTCTAATTATTATATATTAAGATAATTGGTTGTTGGTTATTGAAATTGAATAATACCATAAGAATTAAAGTGGTAATATATATATATATATATATATATGTGTGTGTGTGTGTGTGTGTCCAAATAGGAATTAGATAATATGAACTGCACAAATAAAATAAGATTGAAATGGATTCAAACCAGAGAATAAAATCCTAAAATTTATAGAAATGTTTTTTGAATGCTAAATTAAGTTACCTTGATTTTATTTTTCCAACAAATTTATGAAATAATATATAACAAATTGGTTGCCAGATATGATAATCTTTGTTACCATCATAAAATGGTTATTATGTCTAATAATGGGATGCTTGTTTTCTAATAAACAATGATAAAGCAGTATGAAATGTTTTAAGAAAGTAAACATTTAGATAAGTGTGACTTGTAAATTGGAATGGATTTAAATTGTGTAGTTTTAAAATCTAAGTCCAGAAAATTTGAAATTATTCCAAGATGTTAAAAGAAATAATATATAGTATTATTCACAATGTATTAAATAAAGAAGTATTGTTTTAAACAGAAGTTGTTCAAAATTTAAAAAAAAAATTGTTTTGAATTAAAAACTAGGAATGGTTTAAAAATTTAAAGTATAACTTGGTGTGCTAAAGAAATAAATATGTATATATGTGTGGATATACATAATATCAAAGATGATTTAAAATAAACCCTAAGTGTCGAGTTTTGATTTTTTTTCCCCTGAAATGTGATTTAGAAACCCAAAGAGAAATAAGTTTTTGAACTTATAAGTAGGAAAGAATATTGATAGAAATTTGAAATTTGAAATGGGAATTCAAATTAAGTAAGGTTAACGGGATTAAATTGAATTTAACTTAGGGAAATTAAATGGGTTGATTTGAAAGGGAACTATATAAGATCTCAAACGGGTTTGAGTTCTAGGAATGTGTGATAGATGCTACTGATGGATGTTTTAGATAATTTGGATATTTATTTACTTTGACATATCCTGCTATTATCTTATTGTTATTAATAACCTATAAAATTGTGAGTTGAATTATTTTAAATGAATTAAGATGTGGATTGAGATAATGTACACCCCTTGCAGAAGTAAAATGGTAATAAATCTTTAATTTGAAATTATTTAAGTAATTTTTATTTTTAAAGATAAAAATTAAACTTATGAAAATAAAATCACTTTGAACATTGAGATTTGAATATTTGAAAATAAACTTGCAAAATGAAATTGTTTAAGAATGTAGGATTGATTTCACCCTAGAGGGGGGGTGAATAGGGTGATACTATCAATTATAAAAATTATTGCGGAAGTTTGTATAAAATAATTTCAATGCAGATATATCAGAATAATAGCAGCACAGATAATAGCAGAATAATAAATGCAGAAATAGAATGACACAGAATTTACCCAGCTTCGGCAAAACCTACATACGTGTTTCCCTAAGGTTTCTACTAGAAATTAAGCAGTCAGACGCTTGCACACGTAAACTTACGACACCCGCTATCAACAAGCCTTAACCCTACGCTCAAAACCCTGCCACAACTCAGCCACTGAGTTGTGAATTCTCAAACTAAGCCACGTAGTTTGTCCCCTAGTCGCACGACTAGAAATTACAACGGTTTAGCAGAAGAATTTAAATTTAAAAACAAATTTAAATAATAAAGCTATAATTTAAAGGTCAAGCCCTAATCTCTTTTAATTAGCCGGCCCAAAACTAATAAACACAGAGAAACCATGCTGGCCCTTTTTTTCTTTTATTTCTTAGCTGTTGAAAATAATGTCCTCCTTTGTTCCTCTCTGATGAAAAATTAGGGCTTGTGAAAATCTTCGAAGCCGCCGCTTGAATGTTGATCGATCGAATGGATATTCGTGTGTTTGCTTTGTCGATCGTTCGTCTCCTTGAGTTGTGCTCGGCTGCTTCTCGATGATTGAGTTCGACTTTGATTCTGGTATGTAATTTATGCCTTTTGCTCTCGTGGTTGAATGCTTGAACTCAATTGCCTTTTGCCGATGATGTTTTAGGGCATATATAGGAATCGAATTCCTTATTTTTCGTTCGTATATTTCATACGAGTTCGTCTGATAATTTTTGGCTTGCC
The DNA here is from genome assembly GCA_030765085.1 of Allium cepa. NCBI lineage: Eukaryota > Viridiplantae > Streptophyta > Magnoliopsida > Asparagales > Amaryllidaceae > Allium > Allium cepa. The sequence continues at coordinate 442,007,490 of CM060943.1, forward strand.
GTTCGATTTTGCATTGATATTGGTGATGATTTCTGAATTTTTCATATAGAATAATTTCGTTTACTTGATTAACGCGGTTTTGATTTTGAACTCACTTGATTCCTTGATTGCCATGGTTCTAACTTGATGCTGCTGACTTTGATTTTGATTTGACCTGCAGTTTTCGTCGACTGCAAACTTGATTTTGTGAAAACTATTTTGAGATGAGAATTTTACTTTCATTCTTCTAATGACTTCGGCCACCATCTTGCTCAATTTTAAATTCCTGCATTGACTTGATTTGAAACTGTGTTGACCTTGTTCTGCCTTTGTTCATTGCCTGACTATTCTTGTGTGTCTGCACATGTGTACTCGAGTCTGATTCATGTAGTCATGTTGTTTCATGACTTCGGCCAGTTGAAGCTGTGATGATTTTCTGGCTTGACTTTAATTTGTTCATTTTTCACCTGACTTCGAATTTGCATTGCTTTGTGTATTGGCTTCGGCCATTATGTCTCTAACTTTGGTTTTACTTTGAGCTACAGTTTGAAATCTCCTCTGTTAGATATCATCATGCAGTCTTCATTGTGACTGTGCACTGTGATTTGTGATAGCCTCGAGCCTGTTGATAATCTGTAGTGTTGTATTGGTCTAGTTCACCTTGAACTTCATGTAGAAGCTGCACTTGGTCTGACCTCTGTTTCTACCTTGCACTGTCCATTATTGCATTGTATGCACTTGCATTGTCGTTGCTTTGCTGTTTATTTTTCTTGGCCATTCGCTTGTTTGCAATTTCATTGTGCATTTCTTGGTCATGTCTTGGCTCTGGTTACATATGCACCACTTTGCATTGTCTACTGCCATACTTCCATGTTGTATTGTGTTGTAGTATTTGTCACATTGAGCCTGGGCAGTTTGGTTGTGTTGTGCGCTGCATATGTTTGCATATTTGTCTGGTCATTCATTGTCTCTAGTTTCATTGTATTGTTTGAGTTAGTCTGCATTTGCATTGTCCATTGTTGTATTCATGTGTACAGTGTACATTTGTACACATATGTATGTGATGTCTTGATTCAGTCTTCGTTGAGTCTGACTTGTGAACTTGATATCTTTACCTGTGCATGTTGTTTACTGATTCGACCCAGATCATATTTGTCATGTGGTATTGTTTACCTGTGTACTGTTGCAGTTTGATATTGGTTGATGTTTTCATGGACTTAAAACTATAGCTATGGTTCCATATCTGACCACTAGATTGTTTTCTAGTGCACGTCACTTTTCATTTTGATTTTTGGAATTGCACCTGAGTTGAATCCAGCTTATAGCTCGAGTTTGATCTTGTGCTGATATCGTGACTTTATTTATACTGCACTTGAGTTGAACCCGGCTTTTAATTTGGGTTTGACCTTGTGCTTACCTGTCCCTATAATTTTATCAAGTATATATATCGGTGTGCACAGCCTTGTGGCATATACAGTGATACACTGTGCATGTCACAAGCTGTTCGTGTATGATGAATTCGAATTAAATGATGACGAACAACCCAAATAATCAAGGCAGATAAAATTTTCAAAATCACATTTTATTTCATACTGCAAAAATATTTTATTTTCAATTTTACTACGTTAGTGTGTATTTTTTGCAGATTGCTCAGATGTTGGATTCAATCTGGAATGAAGTTGAAAATAAAATATGAGTGAATGAGCGATATGTAGTGAGGACATTTGTAAATGAAAGAATATGACGTAATTGAATTTGTATTGTAAACAAAATTTTATAGTGAGAGCTTAAATTTGTACTATTCAAAATTGTAATAAATATTTGTTTGAATAAAATATCTTTTTGAATTTAAATTCCATGTCATTTATTTTTTTGCCAAATATTTATTTAATTATATGAAAAATAAAATAGTACAGTAACAAATACATTTAAATGAACATATATGTTTATTATCATCAAACAAAAATCATATACTTGCATATTCAACATCTCCCCCTTTTGATGATAACAAACATATATTTAAGATTTTGAATTTGTTAAGTGTATTTGATCATTCAATTTTCTCCCCTTATTTGAATGCTTCCTCTCTACACAAAGCTCCCCCTTCATATACGCATACAATTAAAATATGCAAACGAGCCTAGATGCAAATAGAAAATATTTGACCTTTACTTGATTTTATTTGACAAAATCTTAACTTTTCTCTCCCACTTTTGTTATCAGCAAAAGAGTAATGGTGGTAGAAAAATAGAGATAAAGTGATATATATTAATACAACATTAAAACTCAATCGAATATAAATATTAAATTTCAATAAAAAATCAAACAAAAATCATAAATACTCTGTTTGAAGCATATTCCACTTTAGAATGATAAGCATGACGTCATCATATAAAACCATATAGTTGAGTCTATTTGTAGTATATTTATATTGGGAATTTGAATAACTACTAACCATGCATAACTGTTAGGACTTTTAAATGAGATTAGTAGTATTCCATTTTTTTATATAAAAAATGAATTCAAGTATCTTCTAACCACGCATAACCGTGAAGACTTTTAAATGGGATTAGAATCAACTTGTTTATTTACTAAATCAATTTTGATATGCGTTCCATACATGTATAACCGTGAGGACTTTTAAATGAACATGGAAGCACATAATCAAAAAATTCCAAGTAATTCACTTATGCATAACCGTGAGGACTTTTAAATGAGAGCGAATGCTTTAGATTATTTATTTATTGCTATTATATATATATATATATATATATATTAAAAATAAAAAATAAAAAATGAATGGTTCCTATTTAAATCACCACATATAGACATACTATAATGGATTTTGATGAGTGATGGTCGATAGAAAATGATAGAAATAGAAATGTTTATCGAATTTTTATCAACAAAAACTGTTTATAATTCTTGTTTAAATTTCTAAAATCATACTGTCTCAAGTTATAATATATGATTAATATCAACACTCATCACTCTTTCAATCACTATTTATCTTTTCGATAATTAGTAGGGAGTCGGATTGGTTAATGTAGTCATTTAAAATCAAATTCAAAAATAATTATAAAATCACTTTTCCTAAAAAAATGACCAATCTGAAAACAAGGTCAAAAATGATTTTCTAGAAAGGGTTTTATAAGAAAAATGTCTGCTGATTTGAAAATTATTTGAAATAAAAATATGCAGATATTTTCTTTGAAAAACGATGCAGTTACTGAATGTCTCATCAATCACGTTCCACTAGTAATTTTTCTATCAACTAGATTACAAGTGTAATCTGCATCTGAATTTTTCTTTCATTCAAAATTATCATTAATTGAATTTGATAGACCAGACCATGAAGCGTGCATCAAAATATCTTAAAATCAATTTTAACAGCTTTTAAATGAAATTCTCTTGAATTTGAATTTGAAGATGTGCCAATCAACAAATCAGTGAACATAGTGTCAAATTTAGAACGTAGGATAAACAAATATATTTACGTGCACCGAGATTAATAATCAGTCAATAAGATACCATCATTAGTCCAAATAAATTTATATTAAATAATTCAAAGACTCTAGAGATGGATGTTGTGTTCTCGGTATGAAAAATATAATTGGCCAACAATTTTGAATAAGTCAGAATCAACATCATTGTTTATTTCATCATCACATTACTGGCCGATTTAGTTCAGATTACAGTGCAGATTATCAGATTTAATATATCGTTCAAATAAATCTACCATTACCTATTTTAACTATACGATATTTTTCGTTATTTTCCATTGTGATTCTGTCACATTTATACTAGTCTAAGGAACTTTACTTTGTCGCCCGTTGTGTCCCGGGAACAGCCAAAATCCAAGTAACACTATTGTTGTTCCTTAGCCTGCCACCACACCTACACGTTAAAAGATTTTCGTGACCTATTTGTTTTTATAGGTCCATGGTTGTTAGTGGCAATTGATTTTGAAAAATAATTCTGTGGAGACCCATAACTATTTATATATGTTCCTTTTGGCACCCAAATTTGTTTAACTTTGAGAGATTTTATATTTGTGCCGTTTGGAACCCAAATTGGTATGGTTTTCATGTGTTTGGGTTTATACCAACAATTATTTTGATTGTGTCCAAATTTTCTATAGATTTTGCACATTGAATTGACTTGATTAATCTAATTTTTAACATTTTCAGATTGATTATACCCAAGTCCTTGTCTAACTATATTAACAGTCTGTTTTTCTAATAGCGTATTCAACGATTCTCACTTTTTGAAAATTTATCTAAAGTCGTTGACAGTTGTTGAACTTGTGTTTTGAGAGATTCATTTTCATTTAACAATTGTGTGCATCTTTTAATAGAATTTTCTCTTCTTGTATTTTCACTCTCTTTCAGAATCAGAATTTCATTTTCAAGCGATTTAATTCTGATTTCTGATTTTTTTAATCTCTTCTTCGAATGTTGGACATTTATCACACTTAGGGCACTTGTTTTGATAGTTTTTAACTAATTGTTCAAGCTGATCATTTACTTCTATCAAACTATCTCTTTGAGATTCAATTTTAGCATATTTCTCCCTAAGTCATTCAACACAGCCATTTACTTTGTGAAAATATATAAGTAATTCTGAGTGAGTGAGTTTTGATACCTCGCTTGGCTCGTCATCGTCGCTATCAGTTACATTACCTTGAAGGCACATATCTGATTTCTCACTCTCACTGCTAGTACTTTCATTATCTTCATCACTTGTATTCCACGTTGCTATAAAATTTCTCCTTTTTGATTCTTTTCAAAGTCGTGTCAGTTTTGAGGACAATTGGGCTTGATGTGTCCGGGTTGGTTGCACTTATGACAGATGATTTTTTGTTGTTCTGTGTTATCTAACTTTGATTATTCTGCTTTTTAATTTTTGATTTAGAGTTGGATTTTCGTATTGGCGGTTCCACCTTTTAAATCTCTTTATTACTATTTCCAACTCTACCGCTCCATCCTCATCGTCGTCATCATCACTATCAGTTGTTCCTTTGAGAGCTATCGATTTCTTTCAAGTATCTCCTCCTTCACGCTCTTCCTTGAATTTCATTTCTAGCTCATAAGTGATGAGATTTCTGATGAGTTCTTCAACTTTGGTTTGTTCTAAATCTTTCGATTCTTGAATGGCAGTCACTTTTGCTTCAAAACTTCATGGAATGACTCTGAGAATTTTTCGGACTATTTCCAATTGCGTATATGATTTTTCGAAAGTTTTTTATTTGTATACGATATTGGAAAGTCGTGCATGCATCTCTTTGACATTTTCTTCCTTGGCCATTATGAAATTCTCGTATTCGCTACTCAGCATAGCAAGGTGAGATTCTTTGACTTGAGATGTTCCTTCGTGAGTCACTACTAGTGTATGCCATATTTCCTACGCAGTTGAACAATGTGAGACACGATTAAATTCAAATTGATCCAATGAACAGATAATAGAATCCATAGCTTTAGCATTAATATTTTGTAATTTATTTTCTAGCTCTATCCATTAATCCTTTGGTTTATTTATTTCCTGATTATTTACAATTATAGTTGGTGCTCTATACCCTGTCTCAACAATATCCCAAGCGTCAATGGTTTTCAGAAAAATTTCCATCCTATTTTTCCAGTAAGCATATTCACCATTGAACATTAGTGGTCTAACTATGGACTGACCCTCCGCAAAAGCATAATTAAAAGAAGCCATTATAAAATTTTAATTTTTTTTAAAAAAAAATGTTTTTGGAAAATCAAACTTTTTAAAACAAAAATGGCTTTAGATCCTAGCTCTGATATCAATTGTAGGATCGATTTCACCCTAGAGAGGGGGTGAATAGGGTGATGCTATCAATTATAAAAATTATTGCAGAAGTTTGTGTAAAATAATTTCAATGCAGATATATCAGAATAATAGCAGCATAGATAATAGCAGAATAATAAATGCAGAAATAGAACGACACAGAATTTACCCAGCTTCGGCAAAAACCTGCCTACGTATTGCCCCCAAAGTTTCTACTAGAAATTAAGCAGTCAGACGCTTACACACGTAAACTTGCGACACCCAATATCGACTAGCCTTAACTCTACGCTTAAAACCCTGCCACAACTAAGCCACTGAGTTGCGAATTCTCAAACTACGCCACGTAGTTTGTCCCCTAGTCACACGACTAGAAATAACAACGGTTTAACAGAAGAATTTAAATTTAAAAACAAATTTAAATAATAAAGCTATAATTCAAAGGTTAAGCCCTAACCTCTTTTAATTAGCTGGCCCAAAACTAATAAACACATAGAAACCACGCCGGCACTTTTCTTCTTTTATTTCTTTTCTATTGAAAATAATGTCCTCCCTCATTCCTCTCTGATGAAAAATTAGGGCTTGTGAAAATCTTCGAAGCCGCCGCTTGAATGTTGATCGCTTGAATGGATATTCGCGTGTTTGCTTTATCGATCGTTCGTCTCCTTGAGTTGTCCTCGGCTGCTTCCCGATGATTGAGTTCGACTTTGATTTCGGTATGTAATTTATGCCTTTTGCTCTTGTGGTTGAATGCTTGAACTCAATTGCTTTTTGCCGATGATGTTTTAGGGCTTATATAGGAATCGAATTCCTTATTTTTCGTTCGTATATTTCATACGAGTTCGTCTGATAATTTTTGGCTTGTCGTTCGATTTTGCATTGATGTTGGTGATGATTTCTGACTTGTTCATATCGAATAATTTCGTTTACTTGATTAACACGGTTTTGATTTTGAGCTCGCTCGATTCCTTGATTACCACGGTTCTGACTTGATGCTGCTGACTTCGATTTTGATTTGACCTGCAGTTGTCGTCGACTGCAAACTTGATTTTGTGAAAACTATTTTGAGATGAGAATTTTACTTTCATTCATTTTTCTGATGACTTCGGCCGCTGTCTTGCTCAATTTGAAATTCCTGCATTGACTTGATTTGAAACTGTGTTGACCTTGTTCTGCCTTTGTTCATTGCCTGACTATTCTTGCGTGTCTGCACATGTGTACTCGAGTCTGATTCATGTAATCTTGCTGTTTCATGACTTCGGCCAGTTGAAGCTGTGATGATTTTCAGGCTTGACTTTAATTTGTTCATTTTTCACCTGACTTCGACTTTGCATTACTTTGTGTATTGGCTTCGGCCATTATGCTTCTGACTTTGGTTTTACTTTGAGCTATAGTTTGAAATCTCCTCTGTCAGATATAATCATGCAGTCTACATTGTGACTGTGCGCTGTGATTTGTGATAGCCTCAAGCTTGTTGATATCTGTTGTGTTGTATTGGTCTAGTTCACCTTGAACTTCATGTAGAAGTTGCACTTGGTCTGACCTCTGTTTCTATCTTGCACTGTCCATTATTGCATTATATGCACTTGCATTGTCATTGCTTTACTGTTTATTTTTTTGGCCATTCGCTTTTGCAATTTCATTATGCATTTCTTGTTCATGTCTTGGCTCTGGTTACATGTGCACCACTTTGCACTGTCTACTGCCATGTTGTATTGTGTTGTAGTATTTGTGACATTGAGCCTGGGCTGTTTGATTGTGTTGTGCGCTTCATATGTTTGCATATTTGTCTAGTCATTCATTGTCTCTGGTTTCATTGTATTGTTTAAGTTAGTCTGCATTTGCATTGTCCACTGTTGTATTCATATGTACACTGTGTACATTTGTACACATATGTATGTGATGTCTTGATTCAGTCTTCATTGAGTCTGACTTATGAACTTGATACCTTTACCTGTGCATGTTGTTTACTGATTCAACCCAGATCATATTTGTCATGTGGCCTTGTTTACCTATGTACTGTTGCAATTTGATATTGGTTGATGTTTTCGTGGACTTGAAACTATAGTTCTGGTTCCATATCGGACCAGCTAGATTGTTTTCTTGTGCACGTCGCCTTTCATTTTTATTTTTGGAATCGCACCTGAGTTGAATCCAGCTTATAGCTCGAGTTTGACCTTGTGCTGATACGTGACTTTATTTATACTGCACTTGAGTTGAACCCCGCTTTTAATTTGGGTTTGGCCTTGTGCTTACATGTCCCTGTAATTTTATCAAGTTTATACATCGGTGTGCACGGCCTTGTGGCACGTACAGTGATACACTGTGCATGTCGCAAGCTATTCGTGTATGATGAATTCGAATTAAATGATGACGAACAACCCAAATAACTAAGGCAAATAAAATATTCAAAATCATATTTTATTTCATACTGTAAAAATATTTTATTTTCAATTTTACTGCGTTAGTGTGTATTTTTACAGATTGCTTAGATGATGGATTCAATCTGGAATGAAGTTGAAGATAAAAGATGAGTGAATGAGCGATATGTAGTGAGGACATTTGTAAATGAAAGAATGTGATGTAATTGAATTTGTATTGTAAACAAAATTGTATAGCGAGAGCTTGAATTTGTACTATTCAAAATTGTAATAAATATTTGTTTGAATAAAATATATGTTTGAATTTAAATTCCGTGTCATATATTTTATTCGCCAAATATTTATTTAATTATGTCAAAAATAAAATAGTACATTAACAAATACATTTAAATGAATATATATATGTTTATTATCATCAAACAAAAATCATATACTTGCATATTCAACAAAGAATTGGTTTCAAAAAAAGCTAAAAATGGGTACTAAATTGGATTCCAAAGATTAAATTATTTAAAAAGTTTTGAACTCTTACTTGAACCTTGAAATAAGTTTACGTAGAAGTAAAGGTAATTAAAAATGGAGTTTTGAAATTTGGACTCGGAATTAAATCGTTAAATTAAAAGTAAAGGTTAATTTGATTCAAGAAGTTAAATCAACATTTTGGAAAATTTCACTCGAATTTATATAATTCGAGAGGGTTGAAAAGTTGAGATTGGAATTAAAATTAGTTCAAATTGAAATGAATTAACTGGGAGTGTAATCGAAGTTAAATAAGTAAATTCAAATGGGAATTGATTTGAATATGGATTGGAAATTGAAGTTAATTTAAATTGAATTGAAATGGAATCAATTTAGTGGGATTGGAAATTGAAGATTGATTAGAGTGGGAGATTGGGAAATTGAACAGTTTAGCTCTGTACTATTTTCAAAATGAACTGTTTTAACATAAGCTTTCTTAAATCTATTTTTTCCAAGCTATTTACTATTGAATCTTTCTTTTTTAAAAGCCCAAACTATCTTATAGTTATTTTACAACTATTTTTGGAACTATTTAACTATTTTACAACAATTCTACAACTACTTTATAAATAATTACGATTTTACCACTACTTTATAAATAATTACTATTTTACAACTATTTTGCAATTATCTAACTATTCTACAACTATTTGACTTTTTACTACTATTTTACTATTACTTAACTATTTACAGCTATTTTACAACGAATAACTATTTTTCAACCACTTAACTATTTTAAACTTTTCAAAATATTTTCTAAGTACAAATTGGTCAGAGTGCAAACTTTTATAATTAAATATCAATTGAGATGAGAATTGAAGTAATAACCCAAATGAAAATTGAAGCAATTGTGAATAAGTGAATAGAATCAAAATGAATGAGAATATAAGAGAATTTATTTAGCCAATACATAATGGAGATAAATACGTAGGATGTACGTATATTGTTCTATTCACATAACAATTTGATCCAGATTCGAACATAGAATTTCGAGATAGCATATCGATCCGAGTGGGGATTTTTCACTCGAATTTCGACGGCGAACCCTGTATATGGATTTTTTGATTGGTTCTGTAAATTCTCTATCATAATTATGGCTATGCAAAGAGAATGACGGTTTCTAATCAAGAAACCAGATCTGAGTCCGCACTAGGAAGTCGGGTGAGCGATACTAGTTCGGAAATGAAGTTGTGTGATCGAGGAGAGATCGAATTTGATATTTCATACGAATGATATAAGTACATCGTATGTGATTGAATGAAATAATTATTTTGGAAGAAATGTAAAAATGATTTTTGAAATAGAAAAGTATATTTTGAGAAACATATGATAAAAGTGGAAGTTGGATATTTCTATGATTGAAATTCACTTTATGAAAAGTAAATAATATGGTAAATAACTTTATGAAGAAATCAAACTTGAATATTGATTTGGCATATATAAAGTTATATATATGTGTGTGTGTGTGTGTGTGTGTGTGTGTTTTTGTGTGTGTGATGATGATAAACTCCTCTTGTTGAATCTATAGCCAGAAGAAAAGATTTTTGAAAAATATTTGAAGATTAAAAAAGGAATTTATATAAGTATGAAATAATCCAAAGATTTTTCAAGATTATATATATCTATATATATAAATGATGTTATGAGAATGGTTTTAGGAAAAAGGTTTTTGGAACCCATGGATTTTGAAAGGCTTTTAATTTTTAAGGAAAAAAAATTTGGGAATTTGAAAAGCCAAGTTTGAGAATTATCGATTTTGAGATACCGATTTTATGTAAAGGAGATTTATATGTGATACATATAAAGAGTATGATTTGGAAGATACTATATGTGTATAGTATAAAATATTATGAGATTGGCTCTGGAGAAGAACTCACTCCCATTTAAATGAACTTCTAGTAGGAGCCACGGGGTGGTTCTGCCTTGAGCCCTAAGGGGGGGTTCTAAATTTGATCCTGGGAGGAAGTCCGGACAAACTGAAGTTCCTGAGGATTCTGTGTGTGTAGCGAAAGTCGAGGGTGCTGATTCCTACAGAGACATTTGGGTTACGTTGTGACGATAGTGTAACTCGATATCATTGCGATCTACTACGGACCATAGGGGAAGTCGTGTGGCGGTGAGTTCCAACAGTCTACGTTTGATTTCACCGTGAGGGAGACGTAACATCGGTAGACTACGATCTATGAAGACATAACGAAAGTCATGTGGCAGTGAGTGCCTATAGGCTACATTGGGACTCGACTGATGTAGTCTGCAATCTATGTAGGAGTGGTAAAGTTTCATTTGGTAGTGAAATTTGAGGGCGCTGATGCCTACAGTTACATGGATTTTGCCGTGATGGCGACGTAAAACTTGGGTGTAGCTGCGATCTGTGGCGGGTTGCATGGTGTAATCGAGGGGCACGGAGACCTACAGTTTTCTATGGTTTTGCCGTGATGGCAACGTAATCATCGGGTTAACTGCGACCATGGAGGGGGTGATGATTTCCAGAGCATTCTTACCAAAAATGTTTTCTGTATTTTAAAAAAAATGTTTTCTATATTCACTAAAATATTTTTCAAGTATTTTCACTGAGTGTTGAAAACGGGCTTACCAAGTTCTTATAGATTTTCAGTCCTACGCCTGATCAACGTATGATCGAATTTCTGTGAGAACAAGGATGGGCTCATTGAAACATCGAGTTATAAAAAGTATTTTTATAAAGCTATTTTGCTAATATTATGTAGATTTTAAAAGCATTTTAAAATTTTAAATCAAAAGGAGTTAGGAGTTAAAAATGTTTAAAGGATAAATTAACTAATGATAAACATTTTAATAAATCTGGCTTCGTTCCTTTTCGAGGATGAAAAGTTTTAAAAGGGGAGGAATGTGATAACCCAGATTTTTGGACATCTGTTAATTGATAATTAACTAAACTGAATTAGTAGAAATACTGATTTATAATTTGAACAAATAGAATTCTGATGAATATATATATATGTATATATATATATATATATATATATATATATATATATATATCTGAATATAAATGTTAGTTTTGATAATCTTCTAATATATTTTCATTTCAAAATAAAATATGGTAGCTATCATTTATATATGTTTGATATTGATTGATAATCTTCTTTTATAATTATTTAAATGTGCCAAACATATTCTCTTCAAACCAATAAATGTGCTATTTATTTTCCATTGCTCATATATATTGCAAATAAAGCTATGATTTGAAATTCTATATGAATGTCTTGAAAATAAATTAGATTCAAATTTAACATTTTTAAGCACTAGTAAAGTATAAATAGCTTAAGGTTAAAGTGAATATAAATAAATAAGTTTTATATTGTTTTCTTTGAGTAATATACATATAAAAAAAGTGTAAAAGAAGAATATATGATATAAATAAATATAGAATGCATGCATAAAACACTTGTAAGCTAAGGGTGGCATGCATAATAACATGTGGCATATTCTTTTCTTTAAAATTGAAAGGTATCAATTATAATATGGGATCAAGGCTGTACAGTTAAACTCATTTTTCATTTTCTCTGCTCCTATTCTTTCTTTCTTCATCTTTCAAAAATTTAAAACCAAAAGCTGAATCAAAACTCTTTCAAATTTCACCTGAGCAAAAGGAAATCAAGAAAATTCAAATGCATCACAACAAAGTAAATCGACTACCAAGTTTCCAGATCAAAATCAGTTCCAGATTTTCAAAGTTCAAATCAGTTCCAGGCTTCTCTGTTCAAATTTTAAATGTGAGTAAATTTTAATCCTTTTTAATTTAAATCACCTGTATAGTTTATGCATGCCACAATTGATGATAACAATAACTTAAATATGATTTGCATGGATGAAATAAATGTTGTCTGGGTATATAGATGGAATTTCTGTTTGCATGCCTATGTGCACATATGTATATCTCTGTTTAATTACAACAGACCAAAATATGTTCAAAGAAAAAAAAATTAAAATCTCTTCCCCTGATCTCTTTTAGCATATGATGTTTCGAAGAAATTTAGTTATAATGGTGTAATACAAATTTTAAAAATGTTTGCAAGTAGAATTATTGGGTAATTATCCGGTAAAGAAAAATATTACACTAAAGAGGAAATATAAGAGAAAAATCGACTGTTTCAATTTCAAGTTTCACCTATATGATCTAATCCGTCTTTTAGAACTATGACTTTTAGTAATAATATCAAGATTTTTAAGTGAGTTTTTGGGTAGGAATTGCTAATTGAACGGATATTGGGTACTTATCAATTTCCGACGATCGAGGGTTCCAGGGATGTCGAGTTTGTTGCTGAAGCAGGCTCATTGTTCGAGGTGCTCGGCAAAATTGGTTGGAAGGTTTCTAGTTCGCCATGGTGGCACGGCAAGGGGGGTGTAGGGTTTAAGTTTTGGTTTGGGTCATGGTTGATTTTGAGGCCAATATGGCATCGATGTGGCATCGGGTTGGGTCGAAGTAATGGGAAAGGAAGCGTGAACTCAGGCGGAGGTCCAGGCATAAGGCCATGGTCTCCGATGGTAGGAGATAGGAGGTGAGGGGTGTTTGGTGATCAGTTTTCTTTTTGACGGGTTCAAATTTGTTCGATTTTGATTTACGAGATGGTTTGTGATACTGGGTGGTCGTTTGGATCGAGACAGTTGTCGCCGACGTGTGGGAGGTCGGAGCATGGATCAGAGTTGGACGGAGTTCGTGTGCACGTGCATGAGTTCACTGGTATCGGTTGTTGCTGAGATGATGTTGTTGTGTAGTTCGAGCTCGGGAAAGATGGGGATTTACACAAAGTCGATCCCGGGTTTATCGATGGGAAGGAGATTCGAGTTTTGCTCGAGTAGTTTTGATTTGGGCTTGGGTTTGTTTGTTGTTTAACCAGGTTTGAAAATAGAGCATAAACAAGTTAATAAAAGCAAAGAATGTTAGCAAAGTTTTCAAGCAACAATTAAACAATTTTTTTTCAAAGTATAGTGTAATCGAATTTTCAAAACAAGTTTCAATATAAATTTTAAAGTCAAATATTTTTGAAATTTAATTTGTTTTGATTTGAATAAATTTATATTAGGTTAATTATTTAATTAAATCTCTAAGTGTTATCAAATGTAATTAGTGATGTAACTAAGTAGGCGATTAAGATTAGTGTACTAAATTTTATTTAATCAAAAGGGTCTCAAGTGATATTGTATATGAACCAAAAATTAATTTCATACATTTAGTTTAAATAAGATTAATGATAAGTAAGTTATAAGTTAAGATAAATGGTTTATCTTAATTAATTAAGGTCTTAAGTGATTAAGGATAAATACTTAATGTAATTAATTAATGTGAATAATTAAAGGGTGATTAATTTCATTAATAATAAATGAGTTGTAATTAATTAATGTTAAGTAAGAAGGATTTAAAAGTAATTAAAGTAATTAATTTAATTTGTTTGGAGATTAAATTAGATTAATCAGGAATTGTATGACTATTAATCTTGCTTATGAATGATGATCCTGAATTAAATGCCTTGGTTTGGTTGATATCTCTGATATGTAATTTGTGATGTGCTATAATATGACATGGCTGGATAGATCTATTGATAAATGTGAATCATGTATTTTAGATATATGTGACAGATTTCTGTGTGCTTAAGTTATTCTGGATTTAATTGAACTGTTTACATAAACAACTTGGCTTAAAAGATGACATTGGATTCGAAGAGGCCGGGGTCGAATATTAGTAAAATCCGAAACCACTTCGATTAGTAATCTACTATAATTCTTTACAGATTGATTTTAGAATGGGTTGTAATGGAATAAATTAAGTGAACCGGACCATTTAAACTAAGTAACGATACTTAGATATTATTCTGTGAAATAAGTGTTTAACTATAGCAAGATAAAACTCGTCGTGAGGTATGACTTACCCTGGTTTTCAAAGAAGTTTTATAACTTAGTATTTCAAGTTATATGGGTTTACTCACGCTGGTTTCCAGCCTGACTCGGGTATTACTTTATCATAATGCTTGGGTCAGATCAAGTATTACAAATTTTCAGGTTAGAATGTTTTGGAGCTCAAAAGGAGAGCTGGATGGCAGGAACAAATGGAGTATATTCCGCTATGTATTGAAGTTATATTGTTTGTATTTTGGGACAAGTTGTTACAACTGTCCAGCTTATCTGTGAATGGTTGTACTCTAATATATTGAATGTAAACTGACAATTATAGCTTTCATTGAAAAATGCTATTATTGATATTATATTTTAAATCCGCTGCGAATGTGAGATTCTGTGTTGTTGTTTTCTGTTTCTTCTTCTACCTCTTTTCTTCTTTACCCTAAAAATCTGAAATTTTCGACGTTCGATTGCTCGGCACTTCTATAGTGGACGTATTAGTGTCAAATTTTTGAGGTCAAAAATTTTGGGTCGTTGCAACAAGCCAGCTATCATAATATTTGATTTGTTCATATTCACCTTGAGGCCGGTGTGGTGATTAAAAGAATGAAGTATTTTAGACACAACAGTAGCAATGGATTTAGGGTTAGGTTTAGTGAATATTATAAGGTCATCAACAAACATTAGTGAAGTGATATTAGGGGTTTTGCATCTAGGGTGTAAGTCGATGAGTTTGAAATCAACACCTTCCTGAAGTTGAAAAGTAAGGCATTCCATGACAACAGTAAAAAGATAAGGCGATGAAGGGTCACCATGTCTAATGCCTTCAGTTGCTTTGAAATAACCAAAAGAGTCACCATTTAGACTCAATGTGAAGCTAGGAGTAGTAATGCAAGTGTGGATCCAAGCAACCAATGGAATGGGAAAATTCATTTTCTGTAGAATGTATATAATAGATGGCCACTACACAGTATCTAAAGCCTTATGTATGTCTAACATCATGTCATATTTAGGGGAAATAATTTTCCTACCATACCCCTTCATCAGTTCTTGAGCCAAGTTATGTTATCAAAGACGAGCCTACCAGGACGGAAGGCTGCTTGATTTAAGGAGATGATAGAAGAGAGAGCAGCTTTCATTCTGGTAGCAATAATTTTCGCAATGCATTTATATGTAACATTGCAATAAGAAATAGGTCTAAATTGAGTAACATCCTCTAGGTTGTCAGATTAAAGCTCAAGGCCAACCTGGTTGCACTAATTCTTGAGTTTGTGACATTATTTTTGAAGAAATTTTTAATTGTTTTGATGAAATCAAATTTGATTACCTCCCAAGAGTGTTTGGAAATATGGACATTGAAGCCATCTGATCCAAGAGCACTGGAGTTGTTCATATCAAAAATAACATCACTAATTTCTTCTTTAATGATTTGTTTAATCATAAGATTTTTTTTTGTGGTCAGAGATTTTTTGGAGAGGGATATTAATAATTGAAGAGAGATCTGGTTGCATTGGGTTATGCTTAGCAAGTAAAGAAGAGAAATAATTCAAAAAAAAACTTGCTGAATATCAGAGCTATTAGAACACATCATGCCTTCATGATCTTTAATTGAGTGGATATTAGATTTTGTCTTCTTTAATTTCACCAAAGCATGGAAAACGAAAGTTTTTTATCACCATGACAATCCCAACATTTTTCGAAGCCTTGTTTCTACCTATTTAATTCACTAATGGTGGCTTTTAAAGTTGCTTGGCTAATTCTTAGATTCAGCAATTAAAAGAGGAAGGGAGCTATCAATCATAGCATTTTGAACAACATGGAGTTTTTTTCCTGATCCAGTTGATAATTTATTCTCTCCTCTAAATTTGCACTTGGCCTAAGCTTTGAGATTATATTATAGAATCTTTAATTTTCCCTGCAAACAAACATAGGGTTGCCAAAAATATTGGTGTTCCATGAATTTATCAAGATATCCTTAATTCGGCATGTTTGGTCCATTCATTAAAAAACTTAAAGGAAAAAACCCTTTTAGCCCCAATCTCAGTTGACTATGAGATTTATATACACATGATTCAATACACATTATTATTAAATCATCTGTAATTGCAATCGATTAAATACGCATTCATATGGAGCTCATATTATATGTATGAAGGTAATCATCAAAATTCAATTTATGTATATGTATATGCACATACAATAGAATTATAAATAGAAAATAATACTTTCATTTCAAATAAAATTCGTATATAAGAGTTTAGTGTATAATTATATAATTAAAATTATATAATTTTCCCCACCGCATGACCTCAACTCTGTCAGTTTTCAATAATTTACATAGAATTCTATTGAAAATTATCTATACATAAAATTTAGATTATGAATTTTCAAAATCCAACCGTCGACTTTTTTAATATTATTTGAACAGCTTTTACATGCGCGTACACGCACACACACACACACATACACACACACAACAATTATCAATAGAATATACATTGTTAAAAATGAAAATAGTACTTAACAATAATTAAATAAAGTATCAAAGTGAATGATATGTAGTTATGTAATAAAATAAAATCAAGATATAAATAAAAAATATTAAATTCGTGACATCATTACTAAGGAGGCTTCGCAATGAACTAAAGAGTTTTATAGGCATAGGAAATTTTTTTACAACGTCTCTACAACATTGTGTAATTAGTTCCCTCTAGAACATGCCATCAAATAAACAACGGTAGGAATATCTTCGGTATTTCCCTACTCCATAGTAACGTTATATAGACTGCCAATGCAGTGTTGATATGTCGTTGGTATGCCGTCGATAGATTGACGATGAAAATCCTATGCTTCTTTAGCAGTGCGGAACATTCAAAATATTTTAGTCTTTTGACATTAAACAAAGCAACCATAAAAATCGAAGTAAACGATGCAACTAAGAGTAAAGCTTATAGTAGATGTGCATATTTTAAAGCAAATACTTAATGTAGACCAGATATAAAGTACCAAATCAAACTTCAACCTTGTGATCCACCTAGTTTGTCATGTAAGAATAATATAACTTTTAAAGGATGAATTTTACGCATTAACAAAGTATATCATTGGAAAACTAAAAATATCAAAGTTAAACAGTGCCATTGAATGTTAATTCTTGAACTCCTGTGAAATATTATCATATTTTAGAGATGAAGAATAATAGACTTATCGCGTTTGGAAGATAAAACTAACGAGGAAACTAGAGAAAACGACAAACTTCAAAAAAAAAGATTCTAAGCTATAAGTTTGAAAACCAAAAGTGAAGACAAACTTTTTTTCTCCCAAATTCACATTATTTGTCCCACTTTTAAATCTCATTTCCAATCGGAACTTCCACCACTGCGCCACCTTGCCACTAGTCCCCACCATCACCAAGCCTAGTTGCCCTCCCTACCTCACTTGTCGTCGTGCCTAGCTACCCTCCCCACCCTTTTTGTGGTCACCACCACCCTCAAAGTTGTCACCTCCAACACCTCAACGCTAATAGCCCACCATCATAAAATTGTTACAAACCCTAGTCGTCCCTAGTTCTTGACACTGCACCTCACTGACACGTCATGCCAACTCACTAGAACCTTAAACAATACCGCTGCCGCAGTTGACGTTAAATAAAATCAACAACAAAAAATGCTGGATTTAACTAGCATTTTATGCATACATAATGGTATATTAATTTTACAAAAGAAATAATATGATAAACTAAACTCACATTACACGAATATGATGCTATATTCATGTTTAGAGTTCATCATATAATGTTAGGTACAACTAGCATTAAACTTGGCATTATTATTTTTATAGTTTAGAAAAAGTTGAATCAAAGTGGCATTGTGTAATAAGATACCTATTTTCATAATTTCAAAAAATGCTAAATTAAGCTGGCATTATATAATTACAGTACTATTCGGTTTTTAGTTCATAAAATGTAAGTAATATTTTGCATTTATGACTTCTACTTTAAAAGATAAATTATCAACCATCGACTGCTCACAATAACCTCTGCCCCAACCACCGTCGATGTTGAATCACCACCAAATAGCACAACACTGCAGCCTATCATCTCTGCCACAAGTTCATTAGTTTTCTTCAAATGGGTATAAAATCCTACACTTACATTTACTCGTGCCACCAGCCTTCGTCTTCTCTAGCCATCACCATTGTCGTTCTCAACCATCATTGTTGTTGTTTCCATTCACCTCGTAACATAACTTCTGCAATCGCCTACAATGGTCATTGCTATGAAATGAATATTTGATAAAAGTTTGGCCTTGGCCAAAATAAAAAAACGTGATGTCCTTGATACTAAAAGTGTGTTTGGTTTCATTTTCAGTTTTGTGTTTTGAATTTTCAAAATTCGTTGCAAAATATGGAAAAAGCGAAGGAAAATATTTAAAATTTTAAATCATTATGACGATGATGGAGGAATGCCGGAGGACGGTGAAGGGGATGGAGGAACGAAAGAGGGATGGATCGTTTTTCGTGTTTTTGTTATTTTATAAATCACGGAAAAAAATAAATTTATTTTCTATTTTATATGTTAACCTCATTTTTCAAATTGGTTGTTTCCAAAAAAAAAATACATGCTTGTATGTACGAAAATCCAAAACTAAAAGTGAAAAACCAAACGGAACCTAAGGATCTGTTTAGTTTCTTTTTGTGTTTTGCGTTTTCAACATTGATAAGAAAATATGAGGGTAACGAAAAAGAAATTTGAAATGTTAGATCATTATGACGGCAATGGACGAATGACCTAAGAGATGGAGGAATGGTGGAGTGGATGAATTGTTTCTATTTCTTTTTTACTTTTCAAACATGAAAAATAAAATAAATTTATTTTCTATCTTACATGTTACGTTTGTTTTTCAAATTGACTGTTTTCGAAAACTACATGCGTCTTGTGCACGTTTTTTAGACGAAGGCACAAAACTAAAAATGACAATCTGAACGGGGTCTAAAATTTTCGTAAGTTTCTCTACAAACATAATTATGTTAAAGTGTTCTATCAAATTTTCCTAGACTATTTGAAGAAAAATTGCTTGCATCTTAATCAATATTTGGGGATCCAAAGTTAATTTTCAACTTAATTAATGATTTGGACTGACTTTTTGTTCTTTACATAGACTCGAAAGATATGGATGGAGAAATATTAAATTGGGATGTTGTTTTAACAATGTATAGACAAATGTACGGGCAATTGAAAAAAATTGAAAATTTTCGAATGAATGAATTTTCGTATAATTTTTCTTGTTTAGTTTGTATTCGAAATAAAAAACGAACGAACACGGATCAAATGTTTTATAGCTTCGACCGAGTCGGTCCTCGAGCATCCGATCCAAATTTAGAGCGTAGTTACAGACAATTAAGTGTAAAACTCACGTCTTATACGTGGGATACAGAAAATTAGGATTATATGATCTTATAAGCAACTTTGCATTATATCCATCGATCTACGTTTAAGTAAGCTGAGAGCATTATTTCTGTGCATGGTTTCGAGTCGTCCAATGTGAAAATCTTAGATTTGTTCTTGGAACCTAATAATAGCGTATCATTCTCGCGTGGTAATAAATTTTCACGCTTCATTCATCAATCCTTGTATTTTTTTACTCAGTTTGTCTTTTTCCTATGCAAAATAATTAAATATTAAACTTAGGTCGTAACAGTTTCATATGCTCTACAAAACAACCGGCAACACTATTTTTTTTCCTATTTTCATAACCTACAATTCAATACATGCACTGTTAACAATCCAGAAGCAATACGGAGTAGGAAAACAAAAGACGTACGTCACAAAAAAAAAAATTAACTTAGATTGGCATTTCAAATTCTGCAATTAGTATAATAATCGACAATTATAAAAAGAAAAGAAAAAATCAATTTATTATTAACATGTAAAATAGGAAGCATTTGAAGACAAGTAGATGGCCCATAAGTTCCAAATTAGAGAAGACGAAAACTGTTTTGACTTCGTGACATGAGTTAAAACCATGCATTAAAAAGTGGAAACACGTAAAAGAGAGTAAAGCATTGTTAATTAAGGCACGATTAAGCATCCTATGAAATCAACGACTGTTAACCTTTCCGATTTATATATTTGCGGTTCTCGATGGTACCACACGTAAATTTTTTGCCGGTAAAAGCAAGAAGATACGGCGTGCATATTAACTTATATGTCTGCATCAAAAGCAACATTTGTGTATTACAAATTAATTAACTAGCTAATCGAGCTTAGTCAATGTTTGTTAATTAAAGAGAAATAAAAGCAACGCGATTATTAAATGGAAAAAAAGGAAAGGAAAGGAAATGTAGTAAAAGCTTTGTCTGAAACATTACAGAGGAACTTTCAGTGCAGTGTCAGGTTGGTTGCCTCCATAAAGAGTATCATTTTCCAGCTGTAGCTTCAAATCCATTTTTATATTTAACCAGCTTCCTTTTTATATTACTTTTCTTTTTTTCCCTTTCTTCCAAATCAACTGTAAAGGTTTTAGTAAATTTAATTTTGTGGATTATAAACATGAATAGGAAAGTGTAAATTAATTGAAGAATGGTTGAGCAACTACTTTGGATAACAAGCCGGAATGAAGTTTAACTCTTATTTATGTTTTCTAATTTTTTGACATGATACACGATGATCTCCTAATTCAAATCTTTAACCATGCAACCAAGTATATCCGTAGCTCCAAACATCAAACCTCAAACTAATGTCTTAAGTAAATTAACCCACATTCTTACTTGTTAACTGTGTTTTGAGAGAGACAACTATTTAAAAACACCAGTAATTCCCAAATTAATTAGGATCCATTTATTTGAATTAGGATCCATTTTTCTTTGTACATTTTTGTATGTATTTAAAGAAATAAAGAAAACCACTTTATCTTGTTTTTCTTTAAAAAAAAAAGAATTAATAAATTAAACAAAACAAGTTACTCTACGAAATCTTCTCAAATAAATTTCTCGACATCATCTACATGAATATGTCAAATATTGTTTTCAAACCTATCAAATATTGTTTTCTCTTTTTCAACAAGTTGAGATTTAATGTCAATGGCTTTTCGAATTTATATTTTCATTAATTAAAAATCAAATTTTGTTCTAGAAGAGACTCGATATTTTGAAAAGTTGCAAATGTTTCCATGATAAGTATTTCCACAAAAGTTAAAAGTCTAACAACAATTTAACTATTTATATACATAATTATGAAATTATAAATTTTTATAAAATTCAAGGTAAGTGAAGAATACATCAAGAAAAACAAAGAAATAAAATATAAAGACTTTTCAGTAAATTTCAGAAAAAAATTCAACAAAAGCATTCAGTTTCTTTGAAAAGAAAGAACTCAAAATAATTTTTGAAAAATGGTAAATAAAATAACAATATAAATTGAGTTTCTCAATAAAATCGAAGTTCGTTTAACGTCTTTTAACGAAAAGAATTCCCGGTTATTACATGGATGCGATCAAACTCATAAACATATACACACACTATATACATACATACACATACTATATACATACATATACACACACACACACACACACACTTGCTTTTATGACATACGACCGTTCTTTCCAACCCACTTCTACTACCACCTATAATGTGAGACCCAACAAATCTCCACCATGACTCGCATCAGTTCATGCATTATATCATCCGCTATGCTAACTTCGATGTATGCACCGTATTAAGACTTTGTTCACATACCATCTCCCTGACCTTATGTAACAGGGTCTTCTTTCTGACAGAGCTAAGGGTATGTCATAGAGGAAATTCTGTAATTTATTGTACATTAATTCTGTAATCAATTCTCGTTCGTAATAAAGGTATTTTTCTTTCTGTTATATATTTATTATAATGTGTTGTAAATAATTAAATATTTAATTAAAATATATTTAATAGAAAATACATAAATTTTATTTTTATGATAGTAATTATAAATGTTTGTAATCATGAGTATTGTATCACAATATTGTAAAATGCATCGTTTTAAATATTCCTAGTCAATGTGCATTGAAATTGGATATTGATATATCCTTTAAGACTGGATTAACGCTCTTCAATCATTGGATAGTGCATGACAGTTAGGGGCACCTAGGGGTTACGTATTGATAGTTATTAGATACCTATGGAATGACTCGGTCCATAGTTTTTCGTTGATTAATACAACTAAGATCAAACAGAAAATATCGACAAGATTGATTTACATAGTTCTCTCGATTTGAGAATATTGTCAATCTTCAATATGAAAGCTTCGCTTTGATTGTAGTCAAATCATGGCACAACTTCCATTGAGTGACTGTAGTTGGTTCGAGTGAATGAATTGCAAGTGAAGCACTATTTAGGTGAGGATTCGTCTCTTCGGTTATATGGGGTCAGTACCAGGTCAACTCAAAGTCAAAATCTCTAATTAGAGTAGTTCGGTCAATAATAATTGTTATTATTGAATAAACTATTTTGTGTTTGGACTATAAAATTGAATATGAACGATATTGGGATTTTGGCCATTACCAAATTTCATAAGTTTAAAGTGATACAGCTTTGACAAAGAAAATTGGTGTAAATAAAAGTCATAACCGGGTAAGCTTAACAAAGTAAAATTGGATTTTATCAAAGCCAAGTAAGCGATAAGTTTGGCCGAAATGTTGCATCGCCTGCTAAGTGACGTGTGAACGTTAACATTCGAATAGTTCGACATTAATTGCCCACCAAATTTATAGCTAACGAGCCACACAACTGAAATGATGAATTCTCCTTTGACCAAACGATTTAATTAATTTATACTTGTTAGAAAATAATTAGTATTTATAAAATATTATTTATAACTTTGATCTGATAAAAAAAATACTAAATGTATTTATAAAACTATAAATATATTAATCGATATACGATATCGACAAGCGTTTTAAATTAGATTTAAAATGCAAAATATTTGTTCAGACCTTATATAGATTCATAGCCCATTAAGAGAGATAGAAAATTTGGTAGCAACATAGGGTTATATGTGGCTAAACATGGAGAGAGAGGCTTGATTTTGGACGGTTAAGATGGAAGGAGATTGAGTAAAAGATGAGATTCCCAAATTCTCTCATTTCATTCCTCTATTTAAGCATCTCTTCCTACATTTGATATTGATCTTTTGGAGCCTCCATCCCTACACTTTGCTGGCCGAACACCCCCTTTTATCTCTCCATTTTCTCAACCTCAAATCAAATCAATTCAACTACTATTCGATAGTTGATGGTCAACGATTCAAGGACTAGTGCTCTTTTGATCAAAAATTGTCTCAAGGAGCATACTTCATCATTTCAAGGTGTACTACAAAGCTTTGGAAGTAAAGTACATTTCTAACCAAAATATAATTATTCATGCTTTGATATAATATTATGTGTGTGTGTGTGTATTTATGTGTGTATTGTTTGTTAGGTGACGATTCTAACATTATATTGTCACAATTGTTTTGGTTGTATGGATGTATATACTCATACGAATTATTATTTTATGTTCGTACCTACAATGGCATGATTCGAGAATGAAAAAACATTTTTTGTTTATTTTAATAACACATATACATACGTACGTACGTACATACATACATACATACATATATATATGTTGTAAATATATGCATATAAATATAGTTTATAATTAATTATTTCATCATACTTAATATATAGATGTTATATTAATTTTATACATAGTGTATTATACATATAGTATATTCATTAGAAATAAAATATTATATATATATTACATATATTAAATATACTAATATATACATATATTATATAAAAGTATGTTTCTTATTTTATAAAATTATCACTACAAGAAAAAGGCAGAATACCGACAGCCAAGACCGACGGCTTCCGACGGCCATTTTCCGACGGCTTTCGACGGGCCGTCGGCGGCCGTCGGAAGCCGTCGCAAATTTGCGATTATACCAGCCAGCCGAGCCCTTTCTTCCTCCTCCATTTCATACGAAAAAAACCCAAAAAACCCCCCAAATTCAACCCCTAAGCTTCCAATCCCTAATTTTTAGCTTCCGGATCTTCCAACGCACTCTAATCAAGCTTCAGTACTCTTAATCTCAGGTATAATCTCTTATTTTTATGAAAAATTCAGTTTTTACCCTAATTATAGATTTGCATAAATTGATAAATTAGGGCGAATTAATGATTGCAATTGTTTCCACTAGCGTAATAACGGTTTATAGCATCACATGGTATACCAATTTCATCTTTTATCGTGAAATTGTGATAAACACGTATAATTTGTGCATGTTCATGTATATGTATTTTGTTGTGTATGCCTTGATTCGACGATTGTATACGTTATTTGGAATAAGATAAAATGATTGAATGAACTAGGAGTATTATATTGTGCACGTTTTTACTTATGACACAAAAAAAATGCATTACTCTAAATTATAATTGTGTGTATTGAAAAATGACAAAATGTTAAACCAGCCCTAAGTTGATGCGTAATACGTCGAATAAATGTGTGAAATTAATATATAAATGTGAACAGTGAGTAAAACTGTATTTTTGAGTAAAATGCGCGCATGTTAACCGACAAATGTCCCTTAGAGAGTTTTTGGCCCCGTCTGACGAGTGTTGTACATGATCGTTGTATAAATAGTCGTTTTTTTCGAAAAACGACCATTTATATTCATCTGGTACAATGTTTGTCGGATTTGTCCCTGTATTGGACAAGTTATGAACACAGTAAGAATTTACATTTTGTATACTACTTCGTCTCAAACGGTTCATAAAATTTCGCCCTAACTTTTCTTTTTTGTTTCCTGCGTACACGCATTTGTGTACAATGCAGGGAACAAAAGGGAAATGCTGCCGAAATTTTATTGAATCGTTTGGGACGAAGTAATATACGAAATGTAAATGCTTACTGTGTTTGTAATGGGAGGTAGGATGTCTGACCAATGAAAAAAAATTATATATTTTTAATCGTTACGTACGTTAAAAAATGAAATGTGCCCTATTTGAAAATATTTTTAAATTTGTGAAGTTGTTCTTTAAATTCAAAATATTATACGAACATGAAAATAATCTTTTTCGAATGTGTATTCTTCAAAATAAATATTAAATTTTGAACTTCTCATTTTGTCAAATAGGAAAAATGATTGATTATTTTGTTGATCGAAGGAGATGGATGTACCAAAGAAAAGGAATGAGGGGCTCAATAAAAGAAGATTTTTATAACGGTATAAACGTGTTTGTTGAATTCGCCTTAAGTAATAACGGAAACGATCCAGAAATTCGTTGTCCGTGTAGTAGGTGTAGACATTTGAAGTTTTTGTTACCAGATATTGTGAAAGTTCATTTGTGCCAACACGGTTTCACACCCGAATATTATGTTTGGGATCGGCATGGAGAAGTTGTAGCAAATACTTCTGTAGAGTCTGAAAGTGTCGTTAACGAAATAGTTTCAACGACCCGTATAGAAAATATGGTCGAAGATGCAGCACGATCAATGTTTCCTATGGTTGAAGTTGACGACGATGATGTAAATGTTGAAGAACCAAATGTTTTGGTAGAAGCGTTTGACAGTGCAGAGGAAAATATCGTCGAAAACGAGACCGAATCTGAATCAGAAGACGATGATGACTGATATAAATTTGAATCTGTTTTTTTGCAATTGATGTAACTATGTTGAATTCTTGATGTATTATGAAATTGATGTAACTATGAAACTAAATCCGTTTACTATTGTTTTATGTTATTTCAATTTGTCATTTATTTAGCAATTTTTATTAAAAATGCAATGAACTCTGCTTATCGTAGGAAGAGTACACCCATCATGAATCAGGTATAACAAACTTACATGTCTATTTACATTTCAGTCATTATAATTAAGCAATTTATACCATTGATGTCATGTTCATATGAAATATATTTCATTATCATGTTTTTATTCTCTTATATAATGATGTGTAAACGTCACAGGTTTATCATTATGTCACATAGAGGGAGGAGCTCTTCCCGTTCTTCAGGAGGCGATGGCAGTGGCCCATCGCAAGCGCCACACCGTCCAGTTGTTACGTTAGCCCCCAAAGCAGATGGGTAAAAATTAAATCTTATTCATCATCTTATTTTTTCTATACTATACGTATGTACTTATCTGTATCGTACTTAAAAACAGGGGGTTCGAGCTACTACCCACTAAGGTAGTGTTGGACGTCTCCAGAGCAGCATATCGTAGTAGGATGAGTGCGTGCTGGCCAAAGTGGGATACCATCCCTCCGCACATCATAGAGTGCATATGGCAGGATGTCCTAGTATGTGTAATTTTTATGTTTTCCATTTTTAATTCGTTTTTGTCGTTTTTCTACCGTTTATCGTTTAAAGTGTAATCTTTTTTTAACACAGGCTGAGATAGACATCCAGACAGATGATATGCAGCTGGCACGAGCATACTGGATGAGGAAGATGCGAAAGAACTACAGAGACACGATATCTGAGGTTAAGAAATCCGGGAAGAGACCACGGTGGATGGGGGAGAGCGTGTGGCAAGCTTGGTTGAGCTACTGGGAGACGGACGAGGCGAAGGCAAGTATACTAATTTTTTTTCAATTATTAATTTAACGTGATTGAAAAATAATGTATCAAATTTTGAATGTACAGGCAGAGTCAGATAGAAACTCTGCAAATAGAAATAAGAATCCCGTTACTCATCGCGGAGGATCGAAGTCGTTTCAGCAGTATCGGCAGGAGTTGGTAAATTTAATTACTGAATAATAAATGTAAATAGTTTATGCTATATGATTTTAAATGTATAATAATTGTATGTAACAATCAACTTCAGGAAGCCGAGGCACATGGTCCTGTCAGCTATATGGACGTGTTCACCCGTACGCATGCTGTTGAGCATGTTAATCCAGACGGGACTGTTTCGTACACATGGCAGGACGATAAATCCAGTAAAAGCCATGTAAGCATATTTCATTTTATTCAGTATTAGTAATTGTTTTAGTTGTCAAATTATTATGAAATAAGATATGATATTATTAATTTGTCAATGCAGGAGATGTTTATGGAGCAGCGACAGAAACTCCTTTCTGATACGGGTCGAGAGCAGCTGACGACCGATGAAGAGGACATTATTTTTGAGTCCGTTATGAGTCCACCAGAGCATGGTCGACGATACGGATTTGGCAATTTAGCGGTAAATAATTTAATTTTTCTTAAAATACTTAAAATATGATATTCTTACCTTTTCAAAACAATAAACTTTGATTTTATTTATTTTTCAATTATTGCAGTCCAGTAGTCAGAGTAGGAGACGGCGGAGTAGACCTCAGAGCGAGCTAGCAAGTATAGAAGAATTACAGACTAGAGTTCAGCAGTTGGAGGAGCAGAACCGCCAACAGGCCATGCAGACGGCACAGTTATTTGAGTACATGCAGCAGTTTGGTGGCCGCTTCCCTTCATCGGCTGGCTCTGGATCTGGGGCAGATTGATTCATTGCTTTCTAATTCGTTCGTGCAGGTATGTTTAGTTTTAGTTTACAATGATTTGGTAGAAGGAACAATTAATTGTTGATATGTATAATTATGTATAATACACTTGGTTCTGTAGCTGTATCAGGATATGCATGATTAGAACAGTTATTGTTAGTATTATTGTTAATGTTGGAATGTTATGTATATTTTGTATTTTATTTTTATTCTAATTTAGTTTATTTCTGTGTCTATTGAATATTTTGGAGTATTGGTTTGCATGTTTGGTTGGATTATTGTTTATTTGATTGTGCAGTATTGATATTGTAGTGTTTGGAAGAGAAATGTGGTTGGAAGGCTCTATTTGCAGCAGATTTTAAAAAAAAACAACAGGTTTCCGACGGCTTCCGACGGCTCTCGACGGCTTATTGGTCGAAATTTTCCGGCGGTTTCCGACGGGTTCCGACGGCTTATTGGCCTGATTTCCGACGGTTTCCGACGGTTTCCGACGGCCGTCGGAAGCCGTCGGAAACCGCCGGAAACCGCCGGAAACCGTCGATAATGTATACGGCATCACCCGTCGGTAGCCGTCGGAAATACTGCTTCCCGACGCCTTCATTTCCGACGGCTTTTTCCGACGGCCGCCGACGGCTTCCGACGGCCGCCGACGGTTTTCAGCCGTCGGAAATCCCCCCTCCCCTTGTAGTGTATATTATCACAAAATACATGTTTAGCATAAAGAAAAAAATATTTTTTATTATTTAAAAATATTTTAAATATAAGATGAAAATAAATAATTAATTGTAAACAAATTTAAATCTTAAAATTACAAAACAAAATTTTCTAAGTACAAAATATCATTCAAAATTTTAGTGGAAATTTAAATTTCAAAATTATGTTTCAAAATTAATTTATACTGATATTATAAATTTAAATCGTACGAAATTAATTAGAACAATATTCATAAATAAATAAAAATTCTAAGTCATGTGTAAGACTGGATATATAGTTATTTAAAAAAATTGTCTATTTATTAATATTAATCCATATTTTAATATATATATATATATATAAGTAATTACTACAATATATATATATATATTAAAAAATTATTTACTTATGCATGTTTTGTTCTCTGTTTTATAAAAAAAAAATATTTACTTTATTTAATATATTTATAATTGATTTAAACATATTTATATTATTATATATATATATATATATATCCATTTGTTAATGATTCATAATTATGTATATAAGTATGTATATATATTTATTCGTATACATTTATATTTATATAAAAAACCAACTAAAGTTTATATCTAATATATATATAATATTTTATATATGTAATCAAAAGTGTATATTTATATATGCGAGCATTCAGACAATATATTTGCATTCGAATGAGCTAACATGTCGTTGCGATGTAGATTCTAACATCTATACACTGGCATATTATATCCTGCATGGATTGATATGTTACACATGCAACACATATATATGTGCATATGATACATACATATATCTCTTCTACTAATAAAGAAAATTCATTGAACTAATTTACTCTGTGTCTTTCTGAAATTCCAAAAATGCCCTTACATTCCGTTTATAGGTCTACGCTCATACGGTTACTACCACATCTGTTACTCTCGTGTACATAATGAAGATGTTCAAGAAATAAATTTCAATTACACTCTTGCTCACTTTACAGATGATCATTGTTACAGTACATTTCAACATGTACTTTTACCTTTTTACTGTCTGTTTTTGAATGAAATATTTTTCTATAGATTTTGTACAAGGATCCATTGCAAATACATGCTTAATTATAGTTGGACTAAAAAATTAGATGCACATAGTCATGTGGCTCAAATAAGCAAAAGAAAAGGGAAAAGCAACCTAACGTTACTTCTTAAACAACCATCGAACCTAATGCTTGAAAGTGATTCCATGTACATTTCCAATTGACCCTCCTTCGTATCCATGCAATGCACGGGCTGCCCACTAGTATGTCATAATATAGATTAAATAAAACTATATGAATTTATAAATTTAAATAAGATAAAATATTTTGTTTAAATAACCAGAAATGTTCTATATAAAACTAGACTTTGCAGGCCCAATAAAGATCTAATATGGTAAAAAAATTGAAATTCACCTTAACTTTTGCTACGGGCCGGCCTAGTTTCAACAATGTTATCAGAGCCCAATAGTCTATGCAGTCTAAATTAATCATGTTAGGCCTAATAAATTAGTCATGTAATCAATTCTCGTTTGTAGTAAATGTATTTTTTCTTTCTGTTATATTTATTATAATGTGTTAAAAATAATTAAAATGTTAAATTAAAATATATTTAACAGAAGATCCATATAAGGTGTGTTTGTGATAATAATTAAAAATATTTGTAATCATGAGTATTGTATCACAATATTATAAAACACATCGTTTTAAATATTCTTAGTCAAGATGTATCGAAACTGGATATCGATGTATACGTTGAGACTGGAGTATGTAACACTCTACAAATGTTGGACGGTGTATTACTCATGATTGTTGGGAGCATCTACGGGTTTCATACTGATAGTTATTGGATAATTATGGAATAAACTCGATAATTTTCTGTTGGTTAATATAACTAATGTCAAACAGAGAACATCGATGAGACTGATTCACATGGTTCTCTCGACTTGAGAATACCGTCGACAATACACTACAAGAAAAAACACTTTCCACAGCAGCTATTCTCAGCGTCTGTCCCATAAATGCGGTGGACCAAATTCTGGAGGGAATTTTTTTACGTGTCAACGCTGAGAAAACCTAAATAATATAACTTCGCGCCTCATTTTCACTTCGCCTTTTTACGTTTATCGGCCTTTCATCTCGTTAACACCTCCATCACCTAATCAAACCTCTCTTCCCATCACCGAAATCCGTCTTCATCACTGCCGCTTCATCGTTCAAACGTCTCCTTTCACCATTATTTCGATTTCGAATCCAAATCATCACCGCTAGCTGCTCTCTCTACAAGTACTTATTTTCAACTATTGGTCGATTTTATTTAGGTTTAAAATGGGTTCTTCAATTAGTTTAATCATTCATCAGTTTTGATTTTGTTAGTTCAATACGTGTTTCTTCGATTGGCCTAAATCAAAATTTATTGAATCGATTTTGTTACTAAATTGATGTTAACGAGTTTATTACTACTGCTGTATGTTAATAAGTTTATTAAGATTGTTGCATGCTTTTGCCTGATTTTCATTAAATCTTCTTGTCATTACATAGGCAGCATAGAATTCATTGGTATATTTCTTTCTAAATAAAAGCAGTTTGATTGCAAGAACTATGAACATTCAGTAGTACTTTCATCCTCTTGCAAATGACATTGAAGTATTTTGTGTAAAACCTTGCAACAGGATATAGGTGTAAATTCATAAATTGAACTCACATTAGAGGATTTAGGCTCTAAAGTGATATGTGGTTGTGGTGGCGGGTTTGCTTTGGTTCAGGGTTGTTTTGAGTGCGTTCATGCAGTTTGGGGAAGGTGGTATGGAGGTGCGGAAGGTTGTTGGAGGAGATGTAGATGTATGGAAACGGTGACTTGGATGGAGAAACTGTGGTGTTATGTATGTAGTGATGCTTGGCAGAATTGAAGAGGTTTGGTGCTCTGGAGTATTGCTGGAGGTCAGTGATGGACAGCAAGAGGGTAATGTATGGAGTGTTGTGACATTAGATGATGTAGTGGTGAAGCACTGGTGAATGGTAAATGATGTCGGTAATGTAGTTGAGATGGTGAAGGAAGAGGAATGGCTGTGGTATAGAGGTGCTATGCAAGTTGTTAATGTTTGGAGTTGGTGAACTGATAGGCGATCGCATGCAATGAGCAGGCTAACGTGCAGCAGAGAATGCCAGAGGTAGGATTGTGATGGAGCAAGCAACAGTTGTGGTTGGTTGTATGCTGGCACAATGATGACTGTGTTTAAGGTGACAGTGATGTATTGGTTGCTACTGGAGGATAGTGTTTGTTTGGGTTAGTTAGAAGGCAGAGCAAAGAGAAGTTGTAATGCTGGATGAGGTTTCCATTTTTCAAAATGTCGGTTTCAAAACAGTAGCATGCTAAGCCAAGGAACTGCCTCACACAAAAACTGAAGCATGCCTCAGTTTGTTTCAGTCATATACAAACTGGCAATGTGCAATGTCTCAGGTACAAACTGAGGCAGACCTTAACTTGATATAAGTACAGACTGAGGTAATGCCTCAGTTTGTTTCTAATTATAAGCTTAGGCGATGAATGCCTCAGTTATAAACTGAGGCGATGAATTCCTCGGTTTAGATATAGAACTCTATAATGTAAACTATTTACAAAATTTGTATAATGCAAACTAATTTCCAAAACCTGAATAATGCAGTCGCTGTTCTCTTCCACATGATTCAACAACTAAATAAAAAATTCATTCAACATAATGAATATTGTTCTTCTGAATTAACCCAACTCTCTGTATAATAATTATATAAGAAATAAAAACGATACTAGCAAACTAACTTGGTCTTCTAGCAGTGGATGGTGTAGTCTGTAAGCACGGTTTGTAGATTAAACGGGAATGTCTACAACGATTCCATCTATTTTAGATAACCATTTGCGATTCAATCCCTAACAAAAACAAAGCATGTTAATAACAAAAGTAATCTAAATATTTTTGAAATTAAATGATTCTTTCATTATGCTGAATGCTTTTACACCATGTGAACTATAACGTACTGTCTGTTTTTGCATTATGATGATTTTATTTCATTACCCGTGTAGAATAGCATTCAGTAGAATCTATGGGTTGGCGATTTGGGTTTGAGAGGAGGAAGGCGACAGTAAGAAGGCGACAGTAAGGAATCAAAATTTCAATCACACAATCATTCTATCATAAATGGAAGCTGCATAAAAACTTGCACAAACATTAAGCTATCATTCTATCATATATATTTTCATATGCATGGCTTTATATTTAAGAAAGTTGCCTGAAAACAATTACTTCTTATCAGTACCACCTCTAAGAGACTGCCAAAAAACAGGCCAGTTCTTTCTAGCCTCATTCCACCTCTAACTATGCAAACTGCACATGGCAAGTAATTTTGTGACAGTACATAGCATTTTCAGTCTCATCACAGCAATATGTACCTTTTCTGACAATCAACTCCAGGAAAAAAATTAAAGACAGGGAGGGGGGAAAAATAATTTCTAAATTATATTCATATGTTGATATGTTATACTTGCAGAAAATGGTTAGAAGTACGAAAAAGACAATGGATAAAAGGATTACGCGCAATCAAAAAAGACTCGAACAAGATGGGTCTAATGCAATAGGAGAGCATATTGAGCCACCTTTGGAAAATAATGATGTTGGGAATGCAAACAACTCAGTCGCAGACACTGCTATGCAAGTCGATGGAAATCCTGAAACAGCAATGGAAATCGATAGAACAATTGAAGACATTGACGCAAATCAGATTTCGAAAAAGAAGACTAGAGGCCCAACCAAAGTGAAAAGACTACCTTCAGATGTTGCAAGCCGAATCGAAGTCGAGTTTAACTCATCGGGCGAACCGATAGGAAAAGGGTCGGTGAAGCTATCTTCTTATCTGGGGCCACTTGTGCGTGAGCATGTTCCATTTACACTTGAGGACTGGAGGCAACTTGGTGAAGAATTGAAATCAGTTCTATGGGAATCCATTCAGGTTTGCTTATCTTGCAATGTTCTTAGTTAATATAATAGCAAACTTTTGATACAAACTTTTGAAAACAGAATTTTGTTTGCTCTTATTTATTTAACTTGTATGTTCTCATTGTCAATCTACACCACAATAGTTTCACAATTATATAATCAAAACCATGCCACCAAGTTTTACATCAGAATGGTAGATGACAATAATATAACAAAGAGTATTCAGTTATTGTTGTCTTATTGTAGCTAAACAACTGTGGCACAGATACATAATTTTTGAATCATGATGCGTTGTTGTAATTACAATAATGATATGGGCGATGATGGATGAAGTTGGCATCAAATTTTCGTTTATTACTCCATTTATTATATTTGTAAAATCAAGGTTTATTATCATATAGGATTATTATTTCTATTAAGCGAATCTGTAGTAACCATGAGGTTTTTGTTGTTGGTTTAATTTTAACTTTTGACGGCACTAGCCATTTTATCTATGTCTTGGATTTGAATCATGTATTTCTTAGAGGAAAAAAGACCTCTGCATGTCTTAATTTCAGCTATCCATTTTTATGTTACTTCGTCAATCTGTAATTAAACGGAGTCTGCCCATGTTTTATGTGTACCTAAGCTACATTTTTTATGTTCTACAGTCCACTACAGCTCCTACAATGAGTTGGTACTTGTGCTTCTTACCTCACTCTGATCATGAGTATTTTAACTGAGTCATGTACTAAATGTAGAAAGACCAGGAAACTTGTCTTTGGCAGCTTCTATATAGTTAACCGGTTTATCAAATGTTTTTTCATATAACTTAAGTTTGGGCAACTGCAGAATCCTCCCTCTAACCTACATCGTATTGTCTGATTTCTAGTCAGGTTGAAAGGGTGGTATATATTTTGTTTGTCGTCAATGATGAAGTCGGTAATTCATTAGAAGTGTTGATATGTAGTCCATGGATAATGTTGATTATCAAAATTTTGCGATCTTATTAATTTCTTTATTCAGTTTTTAAATAAAGTTACTATATTTTGATATTTTTCTTTGTTACAGACTAGATTTAAACTGGATGAAGAATGGCAAAAGGTTCCCATTCTTCGGCAAATGGGATGTATTTGGAGGTGTTCAAAAAGCAAACTAGTTTACAAATTATTAAAGGCAAAAACTACGGAGGAACGGCTTCGACTAAAACCAGATAATGTCAAAACTATGAAGGAATGGAAAAGGTTTGTTGAGTCCAGAACTAGTAATGAGTTTAAGGTAATTATATAGTAATTGTTTTAATCATTTATATATATAAAATACAAGTGCACAAAGAATGCAAATTAACTAATAAATGTGATAAATGTTTATAAATAGTTACGAAGCAAAAAATTCAAATCCATGAGGGGTAAACAAATGCCACATACTTGTAGTCGTCGAGGGATGGCACGATTAACTGAAGATATGGTGAGAAAAAATATTTGATTAATTTACTATGATTAGTTGTTTTATCTAATGTTATGTCATTTTTAATGCAGAAAGAGGAAAGTGTAAATCATTCTTCCATTTCTAGAGTTGATGTTTGGGTTAACTCTCACACTCATAAGAATGGCGAACCCGTGAATGCACATGTTGCCGAAATTGTTGTGAGTGCTTTTGACCTTTTTTAAAGTAATTATTTTGAAAATAATGTAAATTAGAACTCATATTTAAAATATATTTTTTGTAGGAGAAAATAAAAAAGGTGGAAAATGAATCACAATCTAGCTTAACATGTAATTTCAAAGATGATGCTCTCTCACAAGTGTTGGGACAAGATAGACCGGGACGACTACCTGGAATGGGAAGAGGCATGACTGCGGCCAAGGCGGTTCTCTCACAAATCAAAGATACTCAAGTAGCTCAATGTCAACATAGTGTTTCAGAACTAAAGCAAGTGGTTTACATGTTAATGAAGCGTCTGGTACGACTTTTAATTTATAATTTAAATGTTTTTGGGGTTCAGAAATTTCGAGAATGATTTACTATTTACTCATAAAAGCTTCCTCTATTAATCTTATTGTTTCTCCTACAAAGAGTGCTCCTATTTGATTTCTGTTTGTTCCGTACGAAAATAACTGCATCTTCCCGTGAGTTGCAAATATCTTACCAGCTTAAAATGGTAGCACTGGGACATCTTCAATGGAGTAAGGGCCTTAAGTTTACTTTTATAGTCTTTGGGTGGATTTAAATAAGTTCTTATTTATTTTTTCTTTTCTAAAATCAAAAGCAACTCATTTTGGTTTTTAAAAAACCAAAAAGTAGTTTATTTAAAAGAAGTATCTTCCACTGCCTCAGGCTATACAGGCTTGATGTTGATTTTCATAAAAGTTTTATCAGAAGCCCAAATACTAACTAGTATGGTTCAATTTAAAATTTGATTACAAGAAATGGACTCAAGTTATATCCCCAAGTACCTACTTGTTGAAATAAATCTAATTGTAGACATAATGTTCAAACTATTTTCTAGCGAATACTGTAGCATAACTTAATGTTCAAGCCTACTACTTATACGGTACACTACTTATTATGTGTTATATAAAGCATTAACCATTAGCAGATGAATTAAGCCAACATATGCAAATACTACACTCCATATGTCTATGTCTAGTTCAAAAACTCATCTATGACCTAAGTTCATATGACATACATATGAAGAAAAAAAATAACTTACCATGTGTCTGAAAGCCATATCAACCGAGTTCTTAGATATGTTCCTTCCAAATCCTGCATCAACCTTACTAATCCTTCTAACTCCACTCTCCACCATAGTTTTCTGCGTCTTCCCTTGAGGCAAATTCTCAACAAAGTTACTATGAACTATACCAGAAACTGCATTGAGTGGATTATTTTATTTACTGGTCAAATACTGTAAATTTGCAATAAGAATGGATTGCCTCAAAAAGAAATAGTTAGAGGCCGTTAGGATGGCTCTTTGTTGATTAAATAATAGTGTCAATTGATTAAATTTCAAACGAAAAACAACTGATGCCAGGAAAGCTAAAATTACTATTTACTCATAAAAGCTTGCAAAAAATATAATATGTTTACAATAGAACAGGGTGTTGGTGAGAGTGAGGTTTTTCTTTTTGTTTTGTTTGTTTGTTTGTTTGTTTGTTTTTTTTAAGAAAAAAGTTACTAAAATATAATATGTGAGTATAATTAGAAGTTGTTATAATATATTGGCTATGCTCCGATGACATGTCCATATTATATAGCATTCAATCGAATAACAACACTAAGTTGAAACATCTTCTGTTGATTAGTCAGTGCAATGTCAGAATATTTATTCAGAATATTATAAGTTTCTGTGATTATTTTACCTTTAATTTGCAATATTATTGATTTGGCAGGATAAAGGAAGTTGGGGAGAAGAGAACACATCCGTAGTGGTAAAAATCAAACGGTTGCAACATCATACATAATTTGATATCTGAATCAATAATCAATATAATCTAGTTTTGGTTAATTGCAGAGTAAGTATAGTCAAACATGTGATAATTGTAGTTTACTGCCTTGGCATGGAGATGACGACGAGGTTGTCGCCGAAGGAAAAATTATGTCAAGCGATCCGAAAGAACTATGCAATGAAGTCCCTATAGGTCCAAATGCCAAAAAAAAATTGATTGTCCATCCAAGAAAATTAGATGTTTTCTTGTGGAGGCCTTCTCCTGGTTTGGTATATATAAGAGATGCCAAGGATGAGATAGTAGTATGGCCAGCTGATAAAGTTGTTATACACAAAAATGAGGACTCCAGAAAACAAAACGAGGTAAGTTTAACACTAATTAGCATTTTTTTTAATATGTAGGGCCATCATGGATAATAATCTCTATGCATAAATTTAGCATTTTATGGTAGTATGGTAGTATGGTTTAGCATTTTTTTTAATGATAGTATGGTTTAGCATTTTATGGTCCACCGATCATTTTCATATGTCAATTTAGCGACTAGATACAAAGCCAGTTTATCTGAAAATTAGAGACTTGATTACCCTTAATTTCTATTGCTACAACGCTTTAAAGATGTATTACTGAAATTTGTGCAATGTTTTTGTATATTTCTATGTTCAACTTAAACAAATGTATTTTTTTAATAGAGTAAAACCAGTAGCATGGAAACCAATTGCAAGCTGTATGATTGGGGTGGGAGCAAAGAACTGGTTGCTGAAGGACGAGTGTACTCGAGTGATCCAAATCAGATAATTAATGGTATTCCTCTTGGACCAGATGCCAAGATAGTTTGGGTGGACAATCCGAAAAAAGAAGATGCATTTTTATGGAGGCCTATAGTTGGCATGACATGTATTGGAGAAGCTATTGGTAAGAAAATAGCATGGCCAGAATCAACAGTGGTTGTTGAAACGGCTAACGCTGGCACATGTCCTGCTCCTATGATCAATGCTCCAACATCTCTTACGGTAACATGTTCATATTGCTAATATTCCTCTCAAAGAATTGTTGATAGCGTATTACCATTTTTTTTGTTATGTGATAGAGTGCAAATTTTTCTGCAAATACCAAATGCAAGTTAATTGATTTAGAGGGTACGGGGAAAATAGTAGCAGAAGGAACCGTGTCTTCAACAGATCCAAATGCTTTGGTACATTCTGTTCCACTGGGACCAAATGCGATAAGAGTTTGGGTGGATGTTGTAAAAGTTCCAAATGCACCTCTATGGCGACCTACATCCTTCATGGAATGCTTATCAGATGTTATTGGCTCGACTGTAGCATGGCCTGTTGCGAATGTTAGAATGGGCTCAACTTCCATGTAAGTTTCACATCTTGTTTATATGCAATAGACAACAAAAAAAACTACTATGGTTTCATTTGATTAAATATGCTAGTGTAAATGAGCATTGATTGGCTGTGAGCGGTTTTATTAAATCTCATAAATTCAAATCCATTGTTAATTCTCCTGACTTTGGGAAAAAATGTCCATTGTTTTTTTGGAAGTGAAGTGAAGTTTGTGTGTACAGTAAGGTTGTGTGTACAGTTGTTTGTGATTACCAACAACAAGTTTGTTGGAGGAAGAAATGGCAGTAGTGGTGCAATAGAATGCTTGTTGTTGTATCAGTCAGTGATGATATGGCAATGTATGTATCAGTCAGTTGAAGGAGGGTGGGTGTGACAGTGGGGATGGTTGTTGTGGTCAGGTGTGAAGGCAGATGTATGGTTGCTGGTTTGAAAGAGAGTTTGAAGGCAATGTTGTTTTGGATAAGTCAGTGACAGGAAGGTGTAGCAAGTTGGTGATGGAAGGAGGACAGGGAGTGGTAGGCAAAGGTTGATGCGGTAATGGCAGTAAGGGAAGAGGAGTTGATGCCTTGTGAATGGCAGTGAAGTGAAGTGAATGAGGGATGAATGTTGAATGTAGGTGGGTGGTTTGTGAATGTTGAATGTTGTGTAGGCAGTATTTACCAAGCAGTAAATGAGAAATTTTATGTAGCAGTATTTACAGAGAAGTGTAGGATGTTTGAAGGGTTGTTATGGCAGATGCAGAGGTAGTCAGAGGCTAGGGGATGCGTTGGTGCACTGTTATGGGAAGTTAGAGAGGTAGTGGGGTAAGTTGGTTCAACTGGGGTGGTGATGTATGGCTACAAGTAGGATGTAAGTAGTGATAGTGATGTCAGTAGTGGAGTTTGATGTGGATGGTAACAACTGGCAGTGGATAGAGTGGCATTTGTTGCATGCAGATGGGATGGTATGGTTTATTTGGTGAGGAAGCTGCAGTTTGTATGTTTTGTGGAAATATTGTTTCAGGCAGTGGTCAGTTTATGAAGCTGAACTATATGTGAAGGGATTTTTGGTTGGTAATTATAAACTGTAATCAAAGTGAAGGGATTATGTTAGTAATTATAAGGTTGGAATTGATTAGAGTTGTGTGCTGCACATAAGTGAGGAAAAGATTGGGTTGGTTGGATCTGCTGCTTTATATGATGGTGATGTTGATAGCATAAACTGTAATACCAATGAGGTAAGTGAAGATATACACATAGATGGTGATGTGCACGAGAGCATTCTCACAGGGTATGATATGTCTGAAATTGAAAACTCACGTGTATCTCTGATTTGCGCTAACAAAGTGTGCATTTACGAGGCTCATTCACTTAGATTTCTCGATATTACTTATTTTTCTAAGTGACAGATGGGTGTAAAACTCGCTTTTTATGCCTACGCTGAAGCATATTGGGACAGAATAGTAATTCCAAGACTATTTTTTCATTGGTCAAGTTACACACTTTTGCACTAAATGCTTTTTACCCACTTTTGCACTAAATTTTTAGATGGCGTTTACTCACTGACGTCAAATTTCTTCATTGCAGGTAATTAAAGATGGCGATGACACATTCTTCTTCCGTAGCAAGTAGCAAGCATATGAAACTTTTTAGATGCACGTTTTGTTGTTGGCATTTGGTGCGGACTTACTATATTGATATTTTGTGCTTAACATATAACGTGTCTTTGTTTAACAGAATTTGTGGTAACTTGGTTTACTTTGTTATTTTTGTTTATGGATATTATTGAAACTTGGTTTATGGATGTCTTTTGTTTATTAATATTGTCTTAACTAGTTTATGTAATCAATTAATAGTTATTAGAACCTGTTATATATACTAGTTGCTTGAATATACTCAAAATATAGTTCTGGAATATTCAAAAATAGAGTGGAATATTAAAGCTGTTATATAAATAGAAGACAGCGTTTGATTAATGCTGTCAATGAAGAAACAACAGCGTTCAATTCGTGTTGTAATTATCTTGAAATAGTCAATAACAACGTTTAGTACATGCTGTCGAAATAGTTGATGATTCAATAACAGCGTTTAGAAAAAGCTATTGTAAACAGTTAAAGTAGAATTAAAACATCTCCGACAACTAAATTATTAACGCTGTAAAAACATAATACAGCATGTTTGAAAACGCTGTAAAAACATTATTGACAGCTTGTAATAAACGCTGTCAAATGGATGTTTCAACAGCGTTTATAGGAAAGTTGTTGTAAGTTCTGTACATACGACAGCATGTCGTTATACAGCGTTTGTACTAACGTTGTTGTATCGTATTACAGCGTTTTCCAAACACTGTTAAAAGCCTTTTATGGTGTAGTGATATGAAAGCTCCGCTTTGACTATAGTCAAATTATGGCATGCGTCCATCGAGTGGCTATAGTTAGATCGAGTGGAAGTATTGGAAGCGAAGCACTATTCACGAGGATTTGTCTCCTTAGTTATATAGGGTTAGTATCACTGTAAATTCACGTTAACTGCAAGTTAAAATCTTTGACCAGAATAGTTCGGTTAATTATTATCATTATTATTATTATTGAACCCAGGACATTGTGTTTAGACCATAGAATTGAATATGAACGATATTGGAATGTTGACCATTACCAAATTCCATAAGCCTAAAGTGATACTGTTTTGAAGAAGAGAATTGGTGTAAATAAAAGTCAAAATTGGGCTTTATAAAGTAAAATTGGATTTTACTGATACCTAATATGCGATAAATTTGGCAATGTCACATCATCTGCTAAGTAACGCGTGAACGTTGATATTTGAATAGTTCGGTATTAATCGTTAATTAAATTTACACCTGACGAGTCATACAACCAAAACGATGAATTCTTCTTTGATCAAACAATTTAATTAATTTGTAATTATTATAAATTAATTAATATTTATGAAATATTATTCATAGATTTGATTTTGATTTGATAAAAAATATTAAATGTATTTATAAAATTTATAAATATATCAATCGATATACAATATCGTTAAGCGTTTTAAATTAGATTTGAAATGCAAAATATTTGTTTAGACCATATAAGGGTTCATGGGCCATTATAGGGGCTATTAAATTCAGCAGCAATATTGGGTTGTAGATACCTAATACATGGAGAGAGGCTTGATTTTGGATGGTTGAGATGGAAAGAGATTGAGTAAAAGATGAATCCTAAATTCTTTCATTATCTTCTTCCATTTAAGCATCACTTCCTACATTTGATATTGATCTTTTGGAGCCTACATACCTACACTTTGTTGGCCGAACACCCCTCTTATCTCTCCATTTCGCAAGCTCAAATCAAATCAATTCAACTGTAATTCGATAGTCGGTGGTCAACAGTTCGAGGACTTGCACTCTTCTGCATTGAAAATTATTTCAAGGAGCACACTTCATCATTTCAAGGTGTACTTCAAGGCTTTGGAAGTAAGGTATATTTCTTCCTAAAATATAATTATTGGTGCACAAATATAATGTCACACACGCACACACACACACACATATTATGTTGTTAGTTAGGTAACGATTCTGATTTGCAAATTATATTGTCACAATTGTTTTGGTTGTATGTATGTATATACTTATAAAATAATTAATTTATTTTTGTTATGTTCATACTATAATGGTATGGCTTAAAAATTTAAAACACATTTTGTTGTTTATTTTAACACACGCACACACACACACATATATTGTAAATATATGCATAAAAATATAGTTTATATTTAGTTACTTGATTATTCTTAATATATAAATTTTATATACGGTGTATTATACATATATAATATTCGACGGTAGTAAATGTTATATATATCACTTGAATAATATTTAAGTCATTTAATTACATAAATTAAATATATTAATATATACATAAATATTATAGAAAAATATGTTTCTCATTTTATAAAATTATTTGCTCATAGAATACATGTTCATCATAGAATAAAACATTTTTTATTTTTTAAAATATTTTAAATATAAGTCGAGTATCAAAA
This sequence comes from Allium cepa, assembly GCA_030765085.1. Classification (NCBI taxonomy): domain Eukaryota; kingdom Viridiplantae; phylum Streptophyta; class Magnoliopsida; order Asparagales; family Amaryllidaceae; genus Allium; species Allium cepa. Next base: position 442,050,045 of record CM060943.1, read on the forward strand.
ATTAATTATAAAATTATTTTTAAATCATAAAATTACAAATTAAAATTTTCCAAGTATAAAATACCATTCAAATTTTCATTATAAATTTAAATTTTAAAATTATGTTTCAAAATTATTTTATATTAATATTTTAATTAAAACCATACAGAATTAATTAAAACAATATTTATAATTAAAAAAATTATTTTTGAATCATGTGCAAAACTGGGTAAATATTTAAAATATTTAAAATAATAACAATAATAATTTTTGTATATTTATAAATATTGATCTATATTTTAATATATATATATATATATATAAGCAGTCTTTAAGTAATGATTGCTCAAGATGCAGATGTCATGCATCTATCACACTCCAATTAGTGCCCTTCAACCAACCAAACACTTCATAGCCCCCATTTGGATCACAAGCCAGCTTTAATCACTTCGATAAGAGAAAGACTACAAGGATGGAGTTCCAGACTCCTATCGATAGCAGGCAGAATTGAACTAGTGCATACATTTATTCACTCCAAAGTTAATTTCTGGTTACAAACATTCCAACTTCTTGATGCATCATTACAGAAAATAGAAAAAGTTTGTGCAGACTTTATATGGAAAGGAGGCATGCACAAGATTAAATATGAGAATTTGTGTCGACCTAAAGAGGAAGGAGGTGTGGGACTTAGAAGACTTGCATACATGAGGTTGGTCCACACCCTAAAACAAGCCTGGAGAATTATCATAGGAAAGGGCTTGTGGGGAAATGGATGAGGAAAAGATATATCATAGGAAACTTCTAGTACATGCAAATAGATAATAATGCTTCTTATGTCTGGAAAGCAATTATGAAAGTTCCAAAAACACTAGCATCTTGTTGTACAAAGGAGATTGCTACAGGTAGAGAGACTGACCTCTGGAAAGATCCTTGGATCTTTGGAGAATCATTGATTGATATCCTAGGGCTTAACACCTTCTCAGATTATGGTTGTCCAGATAAAAAAGCGGAAGATGCAATCAACAATAATGAATGGAATTTCTCTACGATACCAGTGAATCAAGGAATTAAAGAAAAAATACAGCATATGCCGATATTCAGTGGACGAGACAATGACTTATGGGTATGGAAGCCTACTGGAAATGAATTCACCACTAAATCAGCTTGGAATGAGGTCAGACACAGAGATAACAAAGCGAATTGGAGCAAAATCATCTGGAATCGAGTCAATAGCCCTAAAATGGCCTTCACCACGTATAAAGCGGTGCTAAGAAGATTACCTACAAAAGACAGACTCTCAAAATGGGGGATTATAACCGAAAAGATGTGTGTGTTATGTGATCAAGAGGAAGAATCTCATGAACACTTATTCTTCTCCTGTAAATACTCGGAAGAGATATGGAAATCGTGTAAACTATCAATTAATTCAACGCCGTAAACAAAATTACTAGCAGAAGAACTAAATTACCTAATCCAAAAAGGGAACGGCGAAGACATGAAATCCAAATTGAGTAGTATTGCCATTACTGTTGCAGTTTGGAGTGTGTGGAAGGAAAGAAATCGAAGATTATTTCAAAAAAAACAAAGAAGAACACCAGAAGTCAGCAAGCTTGCAGTAAATGACATGAGATTAGCGCAACGGCGCATTCAAGAACTCACCTCTCAGGGACGAGACGAAGCACAAACTGGAGTAGGGGATCTGAGCTGTTCATCGGTAAATAACCCAAGTACAGGATATTTTCACCGGCCGCCATGAATGAAGGAGAAGCAGATAGCTGTCGGTTTACTTTATTTTTGGTAATGACGAGAGACTGCTTGTACTTAAGTAAATATAAAAATATGTACATCTTCTAGGGCCAGAAATGGGCCTTATTCTTGGGCTGAAATGCCTTAATAAAGTTCTTACCTAATTTCAAAAAAAAAATATAAGCAGTCAATATTATATATATATATATATATATATATATATATATATATATATATTTAAAAAAATTATTTACATATGTATGTATTGTTCTAGGTTTTACAAAAAAAATATTTATTTTATTTAATACATTTATAATTGATTTGTACATATTTACATAATTATATATATGTACGACCAACAACACTGTTCCAGTGCTTAAGCGCTTCGAATTTGGTGGGAGAAGTCATAGGTTCGAAACTTACATGACGTGATTTAAACATATATTGACATGTGGTATGTTGATTACTAATTAAGACTTGTGGTACTAATAGGTACTACCATCTAAGTTCTCAGTTTCAATATATATATATATATATATTATATATATCTTTGCGGTTAAAGCCCCGCTAAAGCCTCACAAAATCTCTACTATAGCGCATAGCGCTCTCGACTGCTATGTTATTTCAATTTAGCGCTATTAAACGGTATATCCACTTTAAGCCTCTTTCTATTACATCTGCTAAAAAAGACTTTTAGCATCCGCTTTAGCAACATTAATATACAAATGTTGATATAATTGGTTCTTTTTTAAATCATCGACAAAGGCGGGGTAAAGACCTAATTTTAAGACATAAGTGCTCAGTATAAGTTAGAAATCTATTTTAGTCACCAAATCCAATCTGCAAAAATTAAGATATTTATTGGTTTTTCTCATATAAGAGTAAATAATATTTCTTTTTCCTATATAAATGATGTGAGAATGAGGATAAATTAATTTCAAATACTTGGTTTTATATCTAATGAAGCTTTACGCACCTTTGTTATTTTTTTTATATCCTCGCTTCATCCTCGCTATAACTTTTTATACCTCTATCGCTATGGAGCCGTTAAGTGATTTAACTGCGCAAGTGTGTGTGTGTGTGTGTGTGTATATATATATTCATATGTTAATATGTCATGATTCTATTTATATATACACACACATTTAGATTTGTAAAAATAATAATTAAAGTTTATATTTATATATAAAAATAATACTTTATATATGCAAACAAAATTATATATATACATTCATCCAGACAATATTTGCATATTGGATGAGCTAACGTGTCCGTTGCGATGTAATTCCAGTATCTATATATGGACATGTTATAACTTGCATGGATTGATATGTTACACATGCACACACATATATATATTTTTATATAATACACACACACACATATATATATCATAACATAAATTAAATAAAACTACATCAATTTATAAATTTTAATAAAATAAAAGATTTTATTTAAATAAAATTAAGAAATTTTCTAAATAAATTAGACTTTATAGGTTCAATAAAGATCCAATATGGTTAAAAAAATGAAAATTCACCCATAACTTCTTCTGTGGGCAAGCCAGGCTCCAAAACTTCCAACTTAAGTCCGAGTACAAAAATCGACATTACCAATCACCACGATTTACTAATCTCTTATACAAAATTTCTTTCCCATCGCAAACAGGTTTTGGCTCTGATACCTGTTGAGATTTTGGCATTTACACTTGAAAGATTCACTTTTATACTTGACCTGCCGCACCGCCAGTTGAACCTTTCCATCTAACGATGACAAAAGGAATCACATGTTGTTACAGGTAACCAAACTCGTATATATACCACTTCACCTCTCATGTTTTTTATGATGTGAGACTATTCTTTCTAACCCACGCCTACTATGCATATATAATGCAAGACATCCCAACAAATTTACATCTTAGCTCACATTTATTCATGTGTCATTCACTACATCAACTTTGATGCATGCACCATACTATGACTTGGTTTATATATCATTCTCCCAAGCCTTCTGTCAACCACCATGATTTACAAATCCCTTGTGTATAGTTACTTTCTCAAGCTGTACTATCGACATTAATACCATGTTGAATTGTGGCATTTTCACTCATGAGCTCAAAATGAATCCGACACTCTGATGGTTGGACTTATCCATACATCGCTCCATGGGGTACATAAAGTTTGGTCAATATTTTTTGACAAAAAGAATCGCATATTGTTACATGCAACCAAACTCGTATATATACCACTTCACCTCTTATATTTTTTATAACGCGAGACTATTCTTTCCAATCTACACATATTAGCCATGCACAATGTGAGACATCCCAACATTATAGGTGCTTGAATTATGTAAATGGAATGTCCATTTATAAAGACCAGTCATAGCAAACAGTCGGAAGTCTTTTACAAGACAACACCTAGATCAATTGTGTCACAGATGAAACCTTTAAAAAGTAACAATGTAATTAGAGAGAGCATATCGATTACAAGTTCATTTGGGATTTCATAACAAAATAAGTAAATTCCATCGACGTGTGTGTATGCATGATTAAGCGAACATCATATTAATAAGTGAGACATACAGTATAACAGTCAAAATATTCCAAATGTTTAGAGTTCAAATAGTACATCAAATCTCATATAATAAGTCTCATATACATGAATAAGTCTTATAGGTCTATATCCAAAAATAAAAATAGATAAAACAATAAAGACAATAGCTATAGCTCTAAAGTTTGCCTCTAGTTCGCACTATTCCATTCTCTAAGTCAACTTACTCATAGATGACAACATAGACAATGTAGAGAGAGTTAAAAAGGAAATATAGCTAACTACATGATTACCTATATTCCAATATAGCATGTGCAATATAAAGCGATATCTTATGAGGTAATGAAATCAAACCTCAATATGTGTCCTCTTGTACGTGTAACAACTTAGCACATTTATACTGCGGTGCTACGTAAAACGTGACAAATTTACCATGTACTGTATCACAATGTTACCTCAGGTGTAAAAAACCCTACACTCTAAGCTAGTGGACCTTAGTGTCCCTCAACAAGGCCAAGACCACATAAGATCATGACTAATATAATACTGATATGATGATGCATTGAGAAATCTGGAGCTGTCAATGGATACCCAAAAAATCTGAAATCCAATCGCATCCGTATCCAAAAAGCAGATAAATACCCGATATCCCAAAAGCGGATATGAAGATACCCATATCAGAAAATTATTCGGACGTTTTTTTTCAAGACTGTAGTTTAAATTATTTTAATACAATGAAATATATTTATTTATTATTTTATCAAGTTAGAAGTTTATATTATATGTACGAAATAGATATTAACTGCTCAAAACTATTTACTATCATCATATTTGTTTATTTTTAACACATTAATAATCAATGGAATTGAAAAAAGTTTATAGTAAATTAAAATTTTCCATTTAAGTTTCTTGATTTATCGATCGCTAGGGGATAGGATAATTATCGGATATTCGTCCGTATCTGCAGAAGCGGATATTTATATCAGAAAATGATTTCGAATGCGGATACAGGTGTAGATATGACACTATCCACATTCAAAAGTATCTGTTGACAAGCCACATCCGCACACCACCTATAAACATATCAAACATGAATCGATACATCATGTGCCCCACAGTTAGCCAATGAGTTGCACACGAGAAAGATTGACTGGTAACTCGACGTCTAAAAGACCTTTTTAGCCATTGAGTAATACATTGTCCAACATCTAAAGAGCGTTACGTACTCCAGTCTCAATGGATGAGTAGATATCTCATCTCGAAATATCTTGACTAGAAATATCTAAAACGATATGCTAGTTTTATTGTGATAAATTTATCCATGGTTGTTATGGTAACGGTAAATTTTTCATTACCATACCGTTACCAGCCAATCGGTTACCCCTTTTGAGTGAAATCGTATGATAATGTAAATTTACCATTTTCTGCGGTAAATCATGGTAACATTTTCTCAAAATCAGCAGCAACAGTAAATTTACCGGTCAATTTGTAACATAGATATTCATGTAATATGTTTTTTTATAGACATTTAGAACCAAACAAATGATTAAATTTAGTTCAGTAATTTAGATCAAAATCAAATAATGCTAGCTACACTTAATTTTATTTCTTATTGAAATCTTTTGTTAAGTAACACTATAAATTGTATAATGATGTATTACTATAGTGTAAAAACATGTCAAGTTACTGACTTTTTTTTAAAAGTAGTAATTTACCATGACTAATGTAACGGTTACCAGTTTATCGGTATACTTTTATCGGTATACCAGCAAATCGGTAACGGTAGCTGTAAGCAATTTTAACTCACTAGTAAAAAGGGTACGGTAACGATATTTGCATAACGGTAACTATTAGCATAACAGCCTTAAATTTATCATGATTACGACACATTGTAATTATCACATAATATATCATTTAGAGATTTACTATTACGTTAATTAAATAAATAATTAATATAAATATGGTGACAAATATATAATAGAAAGAAAAACACTTATTATTTCAAACGAGATTTTGTTACAGAGTTAATAATCTACAACAAATTACAGAATTACCCATAAAATATACACATACCTCTATCGCTTTTAATAAGCATCCTTATTTAATAAACGTTCGTACAACGTTTATCAAATAAACGTTCAGTCTTGATTCTGAACCCTTAATAGTAAACGAATATTCAGTCGAATCGATACAAGTATTCACGGATTATTTGTTTCAAAGTCAATCTCCAATCTGATTTTCTGGTTATCGATTCCTTGAAGGTGCTCTTAGTTCTACAACACTTAAAAGTGGAAAAAGATAAAATAGCTAGAAAGCAAAGGGAGAAAATACCGGCATTAAAGGGGTTGTTAATGAATAATTAAAGTGTCATGTTCCCTCCTTTTTTTTTTTTGGTTTCCCCTTTTTTCTTTTCTAATAGGTCGTATATTATAAAACTCTAGAAGCTTAAACAGATAATTAATACAATACGGAAGGATTATGACACGGTACTTTGCATTTAGTCTTGCTCTCTCCTGCAAGGTACATTGAATTTGATTGGCACAGTAAAGATGTAGGAACTGCATCGACTTACATAACAAAAAGCTCCTTCGTATTGGACCAAATTTTTAACTGGTCCTTTTTTGTACTCACACAAATGGTGTACAGTTCATTAACATCTAAAGAAATAATGAACTGATATATACCTAGTTCACTTAATAATTAGATTCACCCTATAAATATTGTTCCCTTTTTGTTTGTAGATTACTTTGATAAACCCTATTCACTGTGCACTATTCTTTATACAGACATCTGGAAAAAAAGAAGAAAAAAATCTATGTAAATGAAACCCACATAACTAGATTAGTTTTAGATTTCACATTAATTTTTTAAACAAAATACTGTTAAAAACGCTGGAAATTATTATGATCATTTTTGCAACAGCGAGTTTGAGTGAATGTGAAATTTAGATTTCAAAAGGCATATGAACAAAATCAACACTGGTATAATCGAATATAAGGTTGTTTTCATTACATATCCTTATATTTGGATTATACATTTTAAAGACAGTCAAGCCAATTCAACTGTAGTTCCTCTAAACTTTGACATCAATTTAGACACAACTATTCTAACGGTTAAAACATATCATGTCGGGATTGCTTTTATTTCAAAACGATATTATTATTTTTTACTGAAAATAGAATAATCTCGTTTAGAATGCACGGATGTATGCACACAATGTAAAGATACAATAGGAATATCTGCATCAAACCGTTATCTATCTACGTAAAAAAAAAATTCCAAAGTATTTTCTGATTTTTTATTCCGATAAGTTTTAACTTCAACCATAGAAGGGTGGTGAAAAAAATGTACATATTTTGCTTTTATTCAACCTTTTTTAATATTGAAGATGACCAAATCTAAGGAATAAGTATGTAAATTTGAGTACCATAATATCGGTACAATGTTGAATTCGATCAAAACAATTTTATAGAGTTTGTAAAATCAATTATAGTAAGATGCATTTATACTTCATTTTTAACAAGTTTTCAAATGCAAACCTATGTATTGGAGGAATCGTTTTGTTCATTTCAAATTGAAGCTAACATTCCCTTTTTACATACCAAGACATATACATCTTAAACAAGACAAAGGTTTTAAAACACCCCCACATCTCCATTTTCCTAAAATAAAACCCCCATCATTAAAAAAAACCAATCATCTCAACTTCTCCTACTCCTCTTCCTCACAACTCACTCCAAAACAAAAACCAAAAAACAGCAAAGCTTGAAATTTCGATTTAATGTCTCCGACGGTAGAGGAGCATGACTACATAGGGCTTTCCGACGCGTCTTCCAACGGCAGCAGCACGACTATCTCATCCGATAATCTCAAAACGGAGCTCCGTTTGGGTCTTCCCGGATCCGACAGCCCGGAGCGAGTTAACGGTTCTGGTTTAACTCTCGGTATCAATGTGAAAGGGTTCGGGTCCGGTTCTAAAAGAGGCTTCAATGACTGTGTTAGTGGATCTCCTAAATGGGTTTTCAATGGATCTGAGGTTGAGCTCTTTTCACCCAAGAAAGGAGAGAGTGGTAGCAACGGAGTTGGTAAAGACTCCGAGAAGAAAATTCCTGTTGCTAAGTAAGATTTTCTTTCCTGAATTTTTGGATTTTGTAAAATTAATTTAATCTTTAGAACATTGTTTTTTGTTGATTTCATATACACTAGGAATTTTGTGCTTAAAATGCTTACTGGGCATAAGAATTTCGTAATTTAGAAATTGTTTAACAAACACCTATTTCCCCAATTATGCTTTATATGTTCTGTATTTCGTGATTAAGTCGATTTAACATATTTTGAGATTTCAAGTATTATGGTGCATTAAATTGTTGCATATCATTTGAATTTGGGAACATTCTATAGTTTTAGTTAACTCTTCAGTGAAAAATGCATCAAAATTTATGTAAAAATATGTAACAAATTTTTAATAAAAGCACCAGCTGTAGGTATATGTTTGCCCTCATAGTTGGATAATTGATCTATAGTCATTTTAACCTTTGTATTGTTATAATTCAATGAAGGGCACAAGTAGTAGGATGGCCACCACTTCGTAACTCTCGGAAGAATATAATGGCAAATAATTCAAACAACACAAAGAACAAAGAAGATGCTGATGGAAAACAAGGGTCTGGATGTCTCTATATCAAAGTTAGCATGGATGGAGCTCCTTATTTAAGAAAAATCGATCTTAAAACTTACAAGAATTATAAAGAACTTTCTTTAGCACTTGAGAAAATGTTCAGCTGCTTCACTATCGGTGAGCTCTATTAATTACATTCTTCATATCACATTTTTTCAATACATTTAGATAAGTCATGTGCAAAACATTTGAATCATTACTATAGTATGTGGTATTTGTATTGTTTACTAATTGTTGCAATTCTACTGCTTCAAGGTCAATGTGGTTCGAAGAGTGAGCTTATCGAGGGATCTGAAAATGTTCTAACCTACGAAGATAAGGATGGGGATTGGATGCTTGTTGGTGATGTTCCTTGGGAGTGAGTATTGATGTCTATTTCATTACGCTCTTCTATTTTCTTACATGTTCCCTTTAAATGATCTTATTATTATCTATTTTGAAGAAAATATGATTAATCTGTATTTAGGTAGGCATTTTAGGATTGATTAAATAACCAACTGTCAATATTCCTAAAAATGAAGCGGAAAAATATACAGCACTAGATACTATGAACCATTCAAATAATTGTATTGGTGTTTCTTATTAATTGGATTCAGTTGATTGCACGGTCTCTCCCTCTGTCACACAGGCGCGCGCACACAAACACACGCGTGCGCATACACATAGAGGAAGGAATTTAGAATTCAAAATTCCATAGTTCAGATTTTGGGAGAATCTCTACTGATATACCAATAAGAGAGGATCCAAGTATATGACTATGCTAATATGTTTTGATGAATCAAATTCTGTACCCTCGAATGATTATTGGCTTTCTACTTCATATTTTCTTTCAAGGGTAATGATGTTTGCTTTCTTTTACTTGGTGTTTAACCTTACACGTTAACACACAGTCATACCTTGTGGGCCCGATCCACCCATATAGCCTAAGCTCACTAGATAACAAGATTGAATGCATACTGCTCTTAGGAAGATTCTACTTATTTTTAGTGAAGAGCTTACACTTGCAACCTCTGCTGCTTGTTTCTGTGCTATGCTCATCAAAAATCATTGAATTTTTATACAGTTCAAATACTCTCCAATGGCAAGTAAGGTAGATTTTGATTATTTTACATGATAATCAATTGACATAGCCTGGTACTTATAAGCTATGTTATACGTCTGAGGTGGTTAGTACTAGTTAGGAACATCCATAAAAATCAAGCAAGAAGAATTGGTAGTTCAATTCAATTCAAACATTGAAACTGTAAACAATAATCAATAAATGATCTACACAACAGTGCACTGCAAACAAAGAATGGATACAGATACAATAGCTCACACACTTGCGCATATAGGATAGCAATTTTTTAAACATGTGAACTCTATGTTTTTTAATAAATGATTAAAAGCCTTTAAAGTTATTTATATGTACAGTTAGATTGCTACCCTACATTAGTTTGTCAAGTATGAATAGAGAGGGGACCTTGCTACATGACTAAGGACCTCGGTTTAAAATTTTCTTATGGATTGTTGAACCTATTTCTCCGTGTATTTGTAAACTCGTTTTTTCACAAAATGCACTTAGATGTTTAACTCGTTTATTTTTGTTTTGAATGTGGCAGTATGTTCATTGAAACCTGTAGGAGGCTTCGAATAATGAAGGGTTCAGATGCAATCGGACTTGGTATGCACTTAGTTTATTTCTTATGTTCCATGCGTCATATATTTCGGAGAAGTACTACATAAATTAACCTTTTATGTATCATTCTTCTGATAAGATTCTGGTTATATATGTCAAGATACATATGCTTATTGTTGCCTTGCAGAATAACAATTAGTGGGCATTACTTTTTGCTGTCTCTTCACCCACTAGTTTATGTCGAATCCCCTTTCGTCCTCATCGCATTCCACTCTTCTTTATCCTAGTCGATAATGTTTGCACTAAACATCAGAGAGGAATCTACACACAACAAATTGTTGCACCATATCAAACAGTTTTTAACGTGAAAATTTTAAACATCTTTACTTTGAGAAATCTTCTCCATTACTCAATAGCATTGCTAAAATGATCCTATATTATTATTCTAATAGCTATTTGTTTGCTATTATTAGCTCCAAGGGCAAGCGAGAAGAGCAAGAATTGTAACTAACCACCATTCCAGCGCTTTCAAAAGACGTTGGAGGCCAAATGGTTTCAAGGTTGTTGAAAATTGTGTTGCTAGTATATTCCTTCTTGGTTTCTTGTCCATGTGGATTTAAACCTTTAAAATTAGATTATTTAGATTGCCATGTTAGCTTATCGACCACGAACATCTTGTTATCAGTACATGTAAATTGCGTGTTTGTTATTGCAATTGCTATATTTTCGGTGTTCCTTTTTTTTTTTTTTTTTTTTCACTCTCGTGCCAAATGCATGTTTTGTGTGAATAGTTTTGATGGTTAATTAATATTGTTGAATGTGAGTAGTTTATGCAACTCTTTTAGTACATCTTTGGTTGTCTACCAAGGTGGTATATGATGGTGAATGAAAGGTGTTTTAGTGGAAGCTATTTATTTATTTTTACTTCAAATATGCTTGTGTAAAGAATGTGTTGTCATGGTTATGAACATACATGTTTGAGATATATAGGCATGTATAAGAATAAATATGAGACAATGGAATGTGAGAAATCTCCCCACGTACAGCCTGTAGGAGATATGATTGAAAGAGAGAGAGAGGGTTAGTAGTTGTCTCCTTGTAGTGGGTTGTATTGTAGACACAAGGTACACAAAGTCCTCTTCAATAACCACTTCATCTTCCAATATCTACTTCATCTATCCCAACGTACAACCCCTTTTGACTTTTTTCAACCTTTGTCCCTTCTTTCTTTGTTTTTTTTTAATTTTCTATCTACTTTTTTTTATTTGTTTGTGAATTTCAGTTATGCTTTTTCAAATAAAAAAACGTCAACATAAACCGTTTTGTATGCTGTTTGGATATTTCTTAAATTTGAAAATTGAATAAGAAGTAATGTCATATAAGGTACTTACCTGTCCCAAAATCTAAATCGGCCATGCTATATAAGCATTATGATATTAATAGTCTTCTTAGTTGATAGCCATTATATTGTTAGTCTTTTCCTGTAATTGCGAGTATTTTATATACAAAACCAAGGAATTCTGTCATAGTTACTTTTCTTTGATTGATCTCCAACAAAAACAACAGGAAGGAAGGGAAAAAAACAAAAACAGAGAGTGAAGATGCTTTTTTAATTTTAATGTTTAAACCTTGCATTAGGCTCGGCCGTAGTATGTTTAAATACGATAAATACACACTTTCTTCGTCTCAGGTAGACTTGTGTTTTTTTCACAAATAGGGTATTAATAAAATAGGAACCAGCTTAAAGATAGAAAGAAAAAAAAATGAATGTTTATGTTATTTGGTGAAAGAATCTGTTTTTTTACTCCTTTTAATCTCCTTTTCTTTTGAGCCCATCAATTTGATGCTTCCTTTTACTTTCATTCTTTTATATATCTCTTGTCCAATGTTTTGTCTCTTCCCTGTTGGTGCAAAAAGATTTCACAAAATATTTGTATCTAGCTTCACCTAATAAGCCTATATCCACTAAGCACGAACAGTGTATGCTCATGTGCTTCACTCACCATTTCTTATAACAATTTGGTTTGAAGCTAAATTTTAATATATAAATGGGTGCAGTAACATTGGCTAAAACAAAAATTAAAACCTCATCTGAAAAACAAGGCGATCCCAACATAAAAATATACTATGCATTTCATTATATTTCAAGTGAAATACACACCAATAAGTGGACCAAAAAAAATAAATAATAATAATTAAACAGTAGATCAACACCCATCCAAAAATTCAAGTTTATATTTACATTTTAAACATTAAACACAAGAAATCTATGCATACATTTTTGGCGACTATCCCTTAAACAATAACGGCTCAAACTTTCATCAGCTGAAGCTTTTGAATCAATCTGAAAAACTACAAGGAGGCATGATACCAATACAAGAAAAAATGTTGCATCTTTTTTCGCAGATGCTAAGAGTGCAAAAAACAAAGGAAGTTGACAGAGCAAGCAAGCAGTAAAAGACGCCATAGCATAGGACATCCATTCATCATCGCATCATGCCAATAACAAGTAACCGTAGTCTATTGTAACACCAAGCATCCATCTGGAAGCCTATAAACAATAACAAAAAAATTAATTACTACGTCCAGCTTGAATACTGGTAACTTTCTCACAAAGGCATCTGCGACTGGTAACTTTCTCACAAAGGCATCTGCTAATTATGTTAAAAACATGCATTAATATTCTCATAAACACATCTAATATGATAAATGCGAAGTAGTTGATGCTTGCGATAATACGCAAGTTGCGGTTTAGCAAAAAAAGTGGGATGCAAAGGCACTGTATTACCTAAAATTTTCGAATCTATTTGGCAGAATTGAAGGGCAATTTAGCTATGTAATTTTTTAATTCATATGCCACAAAGCTACTAGGAGGTGCATCTCCAACTCTAGGAAAATGTAAATCTATCATTTTCCTTCTTTTCTACCATATTTCAGGTTAAGTAGACCATGACACGCTATATATAATACAAACATGTATGAATGTACACACATATATACCTTTTGACTCACACATCCAATGGCCTTTGAATACCGAAATTTCTTGAATATCCATCGTGCACCTCGCGAGGGAAAATTGGATTATTTTTTGGAGGAACCACAATTCAAGGTTTTTTAGACCATATTTTGAACTTTGAACATATATAAAGTTTTCAGGTTTCACATGAACACGATATGACAAAATGGGCATAAAGATTTATTTTTCATTTCAAGTAGAATGCAATATTAACTTTGAACCCAGGAAAAAGTGATAATTTACATGGCTATCAGACCGTAGAGTGGAGACGTGTTTTATCCTTTAAGCACCTATAGCAAAAGAAAATAAAAAACATTCAATACTTCCAGTAAGTAAACTAATGACCCTATGACCACTGCTAGATGGTTGCCTTTCCAGCATTATTTTTGTTATAATGTCGAGAAAATGGCCACAATGAGATGTTCTCAAACTGAAGAAGATGATTGAAAAAGGTGACATGAAGGTTGACTACCATACTAATTCACACTACAATTTATAAAGTTTCACCACTAAAATACATCTCTAGACAAAAGGGTGTTTGTTGCAAAGATTGATAAATACAAGATGCATGGATCCTCATGGAAACGTTAATGAATGAACTTCGTTGAATATGCTTTAACCTAGTTAACGTCCTAGTTTGATCACGTGCATTAGCAGTAGAGATTTCAAAAGAATAAAGACCAACCATTCACGGTTGGACTGCAAGCTATAAAACTAGTATTGGTACTGTTGTCTTACCTTTTGGTCAAAGCTGGAATATCAACAAATTGACAAAAAAGGATGGATATCGGGATTGGAGATCGATTGGAAACAGGGCTGCAATCGATGTCGTTAAAATTTAGCCGAGCTCCGATCAGGACGGAATCGATTGTGATCAAAGCAAGAAGAAGCTATGTTTCAAATTTCAGGTTAATCGGAGTTCATATGAAGAAGATATGATCGATACAAGGTGAGAAGAATATGTTGTTCGTATCCATCAAAAAGTTGAGGTGGTGTCCTATTCGAATCCATCAGGTTCGTATCCATCGCAATGACATCACCTCAGTATGTTCGAATCGATCGAGTCATGCGCAGTTCGAATCCATCAGGCTCGCATCGATCCAAACAGCAGCATCAAGTCGGTTTCGGTTCGTATCCAGCATGGTAAGACTGCTTCGTATCGATCAAGGGCTAGTTCAGTTCGCATCGGTCGCAGGTAAGCATATTTCGCATCCATGCAGTTCGTGGTTATTCGAATCGGTAGCGCCGGAGTCCTTGATCGCATCCATCGTGCTCGAGTGAGTTCATTTCGTATCGATGAGCGATCGATACGAAGTGTGCCAACATTCATCGATACGAACAAGGGCTTCAACAAACGGGTGCGAATTGATAATTGATTCGAGAAAGGACTGAAGTGAGTGGATACGAATTAACAGTCGGTGCGAATAAATCTTCGGAATTGGATGCGAATAACTCGGTCAAATCGGCGCGTAAGATTGATCGATCCTGAAAACTCGCTCTACATCACTGTACGTCACCACGGGCACGTGCTCCTGATCGATGCGAAAGGGATGGATACGAAGCCATGGATTCGAACCCGACAGCCTTCCGAAGAACATCGACTCGTATCGATCATATCTCCTAAACGGCTGATCCAAATGCAACGAAATTTTCACAGTAGCTTGCATATAAGGTAAAGAATGTTCCTGTCAAGTTTCAGCTTGATTGGACAATTTCTTGATCGATACGAAATCAATTCGTATCGATCACAGATCGAGTCAAAACTAGGTGGAACCGGTCGCGTAGGCCCACTGACGTGCCAAAAGAAGTCTCCCGAAGTTTGAGCGCGATATCAGCCTTCTACGCCTATAACTACGCCTATAAATAGCCCCTGAAGCCTACAGAAAATGGATCTTTTTTTGCTATTCGACGTCCAGCTCTGCCGGATTCAATTCTACACCATACAATCACTGTTATACTCAAATTACTTCATTGTAATCGCTGTAATCATCTGTAACCAGCAAGGATAATCAATAAAAGATAAAACTTTGAAGTGGACGTAGGCCGGAGATAGCCGAACCACTATAAATCTTGCGTTTCTGATTGTTATTTCTGAATTGTTGTTTGTTGCTTGCTTAGATCTGAGACTTGTGCTTGAATATTGCCGATTTATAATCATTGTTTGATGCTTTCACGATACTTGGGGTTTGTGACCATTTTTGACGCAAACACTTTGGTGCTTTCACCGAGAGCAACTGGCATCCGCTACATCAGATTGAAGTTCAGATTTGAAAAGAGTGAAGAGTTTAGATTTGAAAGACAATGACTCGACAGACAAGCAGAAGACAAAGGTCTGAGAGAAGCCAACAGGAAGTCAAGAAGCATCCTCCGAAGCTGGAGAAGGACAAAGCTTCGATCTATATTACCAGGGATGAAATGAAGGCTATGGCCAATTCATTGCAAGAGAGATTGTTGAAAAGTCAACAGGACATGATGCAGACTTTCTTTGAGCAGATGAGAGCTGTAGGAACACAGAACCTTGGACCAACTACAGTGGCTGCAAGTGCAGGACAAGGAGTCGGGGTTGCGGAACCCAATGGAGGACAGAATACAGGACTAGATGGCAATCAACAAAGGCTTGAGGGCAAGCCCGCAGGATCTGACACTGGAAGACCCTTGGATGGAGCTCAGCAGGCCAGAGCGAGCGCTTACATTTGTGAACCGCATGAGGAGTATGTACCGGAATTCCCTCGGAGGCATGGGGGCAACCTTTGACGGATAATACTGGATTAGCTGAGATTATCAGGAGAACTATGCGTGGAGTCCTGACCAATAGTGATTTGGAAGGAGTGAACAAGAGTCCATTTACACGGGAAATCAAGATGGCTCGAAATCCGCCTGATGTCAAGCTACCTACTGTGGAAGTATACAATGACAAGGCTGATCCGACAGATCATCTGATGAGATACACTAGACACATGGAAGTGTTGGAGGCATCGGAGGAAGTTATGGCCCGATGTTTCCCCCTGTATTTGACAGATATAGCAGCAATGTGGTTTAGGCAATTGGAGGAAAGATCTATCAGAACATGGACAGAGCTGGTGGATAGGTTTCTAAGGCAATTTCGAGTTCATATTAAGACGCCTAAGAACGTGATGACGCTAACGTCGATAAAGCAGAGGACGGACGAGTCACTTAAAGCTTTCTTGACTCGGTTCAATGCGGCGGTTGCTTCGGTAGATCGGCCGAATCCATCGATGGTTTTGATGGCGGCAGTATCGGGAGTCAGAGAGGATTCGAATTTCAAGGTATCTTTGATATGAGACCCACCACCGGATCTCGGGGAATTCTTTCACGAAGCTGAGAGATTCCTTCGACAAGAGGATGCATGTGCAGGTTTAAAGTTAAAGTGAATGCAACTGAGGGTGGAGGACCATTCAGCAGAGGTTCGGATAAAGATAAAGGAAAAAGAAAGTTGGATAATGATTCTCGAAAAGCTAGGAAACGAAGGAAGGATCCAAAGTTTTCCACGTCCACAGGATTAAACGAGACGCTGGAGCGGATATACCTGAAAACCCGAAATCGCCTTCCCTACCAAAGGCCAGTTAGGAGAGAGCCTTCTGAACGGGAGAGGGCATCAGGAAGGCACTACCTCTTCCATGATTTGGATGGGCACGATACCAACAGCTGCAGGCAATTGAAGGATATAATTAAGGAGCATATAAGGAATGGACAGTTGCGACAGTATGTCGAAACTCGGAATGCAGCAGTGGAGCAGGAGCAACCACCGCCTACCTCGAGCAACGATGGTATGAGGCTCAGGAATGATGGTCGATTGATTATCAATTAACCGGGATAATGTGAAATAAGTAGCAAACTACTGGCAAACGGCTAAGTCATTTACACATGTACGGGGAGGAGATATCCCCTAGGCATGCTCTGAATGATGATAGATCACGCTGCCATAGTTTGTGAAATCTGTCTTTTGTTTTTGGATTGGACACTCGCTTTTCTGGTTTGGTTTTGGAGTATGGTTTGAACTCCTGATTTTGCTTGCCTTCTGGTTTAGATTCTCGTTTGGATGATTGTTTTCTATTTTGGATGTTGATTCGGATTTCTGGTTTTCTGATTTGATTTGAATTTTGGATTGAATTTTGATTGGATTTTTATCTGGTTTTTGGTAAACTGTCGTCACGTATGGATTATATCTTGCAAGGGATAAGTCTCTTTGTCTGCATGTGGCGAATTGGCTTATTCAGGTCGTTGAGTATAGACTATGCTCAAAAAGGGTCCGAAGTGCCATGATTCGGCCTAGGACTTAGGCCTCATATTATTGATTATTGTTTCAGGTCGTTGTGTATGGACTATGCTCGGCAATGGTCCGGAGAGACCAGAATTCGGCTTAGAACTTAAGCCATACATTGTACAACGTCCAGGGATACTGGACCACGGTCGTCAAGCGTGGATTGCGCTTGGCAAGAACCCGGAGAGGTTAGCTCAACGTCCAGGGACACTGGACCACGGTTGTCAAGTATGGATTGCGCTTGGCAAGAACCCGGAGAGATTATGGATTTGGATATCGATCCAAAGAGGTCCTGAATTCGGTTATTGGCTGTTGGATAAGGATGGATTAGGACTCGGTTGTCGGATTCAGACGGATACAAAATTGACTAAAGACTTTAGTTATTGAATTTGGAATTGGGCATCGACTCGGAGCAGTCAAGGATGATATACTCTAGGGAGAGGTTAGCTCAACGTCCAGGGACACTGGACCACGGTTGTCAAGTATGGATTGCACTTGGCAAGAACCCGGAGAGATTATGGATTTGGATATCGATCCAAAGAGGTCCTGAATTCGGTTATTGGCTGTTGGATAAGGATGGATTAGGACTCGGTTGTCGGATTCAGACGGATACAAAATTGACTAAAGACTTTAGTTATTGAATTTGGAATTGGGCATCGACTCGGAGCAGTCAAGGATGATATACTCTAGTGATATGGCTATGGACTTCGAATATCGGATTCGGAACTATTCAAAACACGTCTTCTTATCACAAGGCATGTTTTGGAGGGCAAATGTTATCCCACCTTTTGGTCAAAGCTGGAATATCAACAAATTGGCAAGGAAGGATGAATATCGGGATTGGAGATCGATTGGAAACAGGGCTGCAATCGATGTCGCTAAAATTTGGCCGAGCTCCGATCAGGACGGAATCGATTGGAGATGATGATCAAAGCAAGAAGAAACTATGTTTCAAATCTCAGGTTAATTGAAGTTCGTATGAAGAAGATATGATCGATACAAGATGAGAAGAATATGTTGTTCGTATCCACCAAAAAGTTGAGGTAATGTCCTATTCGAATCCATCAGGTTCGTATCCATCGCAATGACATCACCTCAGTATGTTCGAATCGATCGAGTCATGCGCAGTTCGAATCCATCAGGCTCGCATCGATCCAAACAGCAGCATCGAGTCGGTTTCGGTTCGTATCCAGCATGGTAAGACTGCTTCGTATCGATCAAGGGCTAGTTCAGTTCGCATCGATCGCAGGTAAGCATATTTCGTATCCATCCAGTTCGTGGTTGTTCGAATCGGTAGCGTCGGAGTCCTTGTTCGCATTCATCGTGCTCGAGTGAGTTCATTTCGTATCGATGAGCGATCGATACGAAGTGTGCCAACATTCATCAATACGAACAAGGGCTTCAACAAACGGGTGCGAATTGATAATTGATTCGAGGAAGGACTGAAGTGAGTGGATACGAATTAACGGTCGGTGCAAATGAATCTTCGGAATTGGATGCGAATAACTCGGTCAAATCGGCGCGTAAGATGGATCGATCCTGGAAACTCGCTCCACATCACTCCACGTCACTGCGCGCACGTGCCCTGATCGATGCAAAAGGGATGGATACGAAGCCATGGATTCGAACCGGACAGCCTTCCGAAGAACATCGACTCGTATCGATCATTTCTCCTAAACGGCTGATCCAAATGCAACAAAATTTTCAGTAGCTTGCATATAAGGTAAAGAATATTCCTGCCAAGTTTCAGCTTGATTGGACAATTTCTTGAGCGATACGAAATCAATTCGTATCGATCACAGATCGAGTCAAAACTAGGTGGAACAGGTCGCGTAGGCCCACTCACGTGCCAGAAGAAGTCTTCCGAAATTTGAGCGCGATATCAGCCTTCTACGCCTATAAATAGCCCCCTGAAGCCTACAGAAAAGGGGTCTTTTTTTGCCATTCGACGTCCAGACTCTGCCGGATTCAATTCTACAACGTACAATCGCTGTTACACTCAAATTACTTCATTGTAATCGCTGTAATCATCTGTAACCAGCAAGGATAATCAATAAAAGATAAAACTTTGAAGTGGACGTAGGCCGGAGATAGCCGAACCATTATAAATCTTGCGTTTCTGATTGTTATTTTTGGATTGCTGTTTGTTGCTTGCTTAGATCTGAGACTTGTGCTTGAATATTGCTGATTTATATTCATTGTTTGGTTCTTTCACGATACTTGGGGTCTGTGACCATTTTTGACGCAAACAAGTACACATGTATACTTCAATGATATAATAATCATATAATGGTTGTGTCAATAACACTCAAGAATCAAGCAATGGACGTAGCAAAGCAATCAAACAATGAAATCAGAAAAAAAATTATGTTCAGTTTACTGAACAGAGCAAACGCACTCCTCCAATATTTAAATTCGTGACACAATTCAAAATATGCTGATATATTATGGGTATGTTTTTTTATCTTCCCGTACAAAATAAAAGGAAAGCGCTAAATTTCTTAACTCCAGAAAAATGATTGATATAAGTTCCTGAAGTAAAGTTAAATTTCATGAATCGCCTATTTTGAGCAACTTAAAATTGCGCCGTGGTATCACTTCACACAAATACATCTGCCCAAATTCACTCCAAGAATTATCAAGCAAGTTAACCTTTATAAACTAGGGATGTGAGTACCTAAAAATTCGTTCATATAGATCCGAAAATTGAGAAAGAATCTTGAAATCCAAAAAATTATACAGATATAAATACTAGGTTACCCATAGTAGAAAGTATCCATATTTTTTTTATCAGGATAATAAAATATATCATGCGTATTCTAATAAAACGAATGATTTATAATATTACTATTTTTCAGTATGTTTTAGCTATAAATTTGTTGACAAACATTACATTTATTTTTCTGTATATTTTTAAAAATTGAGATTGAAACTGTTCAACAATGTGTCATATTTGCCTACCTATACTCTGAACTTATCAATTTTTACTGCATACTCGAAAATCTGGTCTCAGATCAATATTTGTGGATACGGAGATCCAGCATATGAAAAAAAAATTAAAAAAATTGAATACGGTTGTAACATTATTTGCATTCGAAAATACCCATTAATAAGCATATTCTATAACATAATTAAAGCCCATCTCCTTCAACTTATCTCAACTATACCAAGACACAAACATGTGTATTATAGTTTATACACGCACATACATAACATACATACACATACATATATGTATGTATCTATGTATGCATATGCATATATACATCTATATATCCGTGTGTAGTTTTCCATTATATTTTGAGTTAGTATCTTGTATTCACTTGTCTTTGGATTTTTGCTTTTATATTGATTTTTGTATACCCCAACTTGTTTGTATACCCATCATACAATAATAGCAACGAAAAATCAGTCCATTTTGCTTTTGCTTTTTTTTTTTAAAGAATATTCGAGAGAATTTTCCTTCTGAAGGTGCACACAGTCACATTGTTTCAAAACAACAAAATCTAATAAAGGAAAGTTTTATTTATGTCCACAGTACCATCTAATCCACCTTATTTTTATGGAAAATTTGACTTTCTCAGAGTTTGTTAAGTTTATCCACCAACTTCTTTATTGCTTTATTTTTAATGTAGCTTCTACGTTTGAGGTAAAAAAAAATCCAATAGCAATAGCATGCTCTAAGAAATAGAAAGAAAAACAACAAGCTTTGCAACTGACAATTAGGTAAAACCACAACCATTAGAAAATACAATTAGGCATAAATTTTTCTTGCTATCATGTAAAACAACATGAAAATAGTACCAAAATGATGATTGGGTATCATGTAGCAAGAATTTTTAACTATACAATGCAAGGCAAGAAAAGTGGTTCTTGATAGAACAGTAAATATTACATTGGCCTAGGAGGTTATGGGTCTGAAGATAAAGCTCCAATTTAAACCCCTTACCAATGTAGCTATCTATGCCCACATTTATTCAACAATCCAAAAGAATAATTTCACAGTTCCATAATGTTATTGCTTTCGGGTTATCTATATGTGATGATATCTGCTAAAAATTACTTTTCAAGTTCAAGTGAACAACCCAACTTAGGCATGCACTGTAGCTCAAAGTAAAGAGATTAAAGCTAGGAAGAATGGTCAAGATTCTGAAAAAATAAATAAGAGTGCATATGATAACCAAACGTCAAATGCTAAAAAGAAAAAAGAAAAGGAGGGGAAAAAAAAGAGAGAGTAAATGGTTGTTTATCCACAGGGGATAATTACTTTTCAATCGTGTTTGCTAATTGAAATTTATTCTACACCATAAAGGAGGTTGCAATGAATGGAGTTTTTGCCTTCCATAGAGCTGAGGTGCTCCTTTTTTTGCAGAATTCGAGGTAGGCAGACTGTCTATACAATTATTAGTTGCTTTTGGCAAATTCGCTGAAGGAAACATACAAATTAGTATATATTTCAATCTCCACTTGCGCAACCACCACAGCCACAATAGATGCATTCTATGAATATTTCTTCCCTAAAGCGATGGAGAACTCACAGTAGTAGCCTGATTCGAATCACTGGACATATGTTGACCTGAAATATGCTATATACTGCCTAAGACTTGTAGTACAACCATGTACTATATTACCTAAGTACCCTTTTTTTAAAGCGTTTGAGAACTCTGCACACATAAGTCGCTCCAAAATTGTGGTCTGGTGCTGCATGAATCTTAAGCAGCACAGTCACTCATAACCAAACTACACATCACATCACAGCAATACAAACTATTATTCTAACCACTAGCATGCTCAAAATGCTTAATTTTAAATTTATTTCAGTAAATGTTTTTTTGGGCATGATTCAGTCAAAACATGAATAACATCCAGTAAGCAGTGATTATATTTTTGCAAAAATGATATATTCAAATTCACAGTGATATTGTAATTTGATTTCAGAAATGATTTTGATATACTAAAAGTAAAGACAAGATGATACAAAAAGTGATGTATTGATTTTCTGTTATGAACTGAAATGATACAGAGAGTATTTATACAGTGTTGCATTAGTATTGGGCCTGAGTGGTTTGGCCAAAGTCACTTTACATATATCGCTTTGCTTGGTTACTATATTGCAATTCTACGTGTAGACAGCAAGTCCTTTACTCGATATTTCCAATATCCCCCCTCAAAGCGATTAGGGTTAGATTACCAAACTTCTCCGCCGCCTCTCAATAAAATTGTTTTGATCGGAGAAAACTTCAGATCAAAACCCCAGAGATGATGACAGAGTATCAACTTGTCTTATTGTTAAGATTGTTGTGAAGGCCTTCCTCTGGCTTGACGATGTTTCATCCTATGGTCAAATTGAGGCCAGAAAGGCGTCGATTTGTCTTATTGCTGATGTTGTCGTTCTGGACCTCGTCAGGTTTGATGATGTTTCTTTTGACCTTCAGTTCTTCTCGTAATCGAATAAAGTTTCTTGCGGTAAGTAGCTTAGTCAAGATGTCTGCAATTTGGTAAGTAGCTGGTACGTGATTGATTTGCAGCTTTTCTTTTTGAATTTGTTCTCTTACGAAGTATAGATCAATTCTATATGCTTCGTTCTTGAGTGAAGTACTGAATTTGCCGATAGATAAAATGTGCTCAAGTTGTCACACCACACTGTTGGTTTGCTGTTTGTACTTATTTGTAATTCATGCATAAGTGACTGTATCCACATGACTTCCGCTGTTGCACTGGCCACACTTCAATACTCTGCCTCTGTGCTAGATTTAGAAATTGTTTTTTGTTTCTTTAAGCACCAGGAAACCGGATTATCACCTATGTAGATGCAGTAGCCTGTGATGGATCTTCTGTCATCGGGATCTGTAGCCCAATTAGCATCTACATAGCCAGTTATATTAAGGTGTTTGCCTTTAGTAAAATTCCATAATCCAATGTTCCTTTTAAATATCGTAGTATTCTCTTGACTGCTTTCCCATGTTGATCCAGTGGTTTCTGCAAGAATTGACAAACTTTGTTAACACTATACGACACACCTGGTCTAGTTACGGTGACATATTGTAATGCCCCAACTAGACCCCTATATTATTTATCATTAAGTATGACTTCTACCCTGTTTTTGGATAAGTGTTGACCGCTTATCATTGGAGTTGGTTGGGGATTAGCATTTGTCATCTTTGACTTGTTTAGTAGTTCCCTGATGTATTTAGTTTGGCATAGCATGACTTCTGATTGTGATATTCTTTTGACTTCTATGTCCAGAAAATAGTTTACATTTCCTATATTTTTAATTGAGAATTCTCTGTCAAGATGCCGAGTAATTTTGCTAATTTCTGCATCACTGTTACCTGTAACAATTAAATCATCAACATAAATGAGTATATAGATTGTAACAGTATCATCAATTCTTATAAACAGTGAGTTATCTGACTTTGTGGATTGAAAACCCATATTATACAAAGTGGCCTTTAACTTATCAAACCACACTCTTGGTGCTTGCTTGAGGCCATATATGGCCTTGTTTAATCCGCACACAAGATTACTGCCCTGTTGATACCCTGGTGGTTGTTGCATATATACTTCCTCTTTTAATTCTCCATTGAGAAAGGCATTGTTTACATCTAGTTGTCTGATTTGCCAGTCTTTATACAGCTATGGTTAGAATAATTCTGATGGTTGTTGGCTTTATTACTGGTGAAAAAGTTTCATTGAAATCAAACTCATGTTCCTGTGTGTATCCCTTTGCCACCAGTCTTGCTTTGTGTCTGACAATTGTGTCATCTGGATACATCTTTAATTTATATGTCTATTTGCATCCTATGACATTTGTCTTTAGGTAGTGTAACCAGATTCCATGTTCTGTTTTTTATGAGAGCATTATATTCATCATTTATTGTTGTCCACCAATCTTTGTTGAATTCATGATCAAATATCTATAGTTCCTCTGATATGATGGATGCATAAATTTTTGGTTTAAAAATGCCACTCTTTGATATGTTAATCATATGATGTCCAGTTGTGATTCTGTCTTCACTGTGTGATGATTCATTGTCTTGATTTGAATTGTTTCTTGATTCATTATATTGAGATTTGATTCAGATTGACTCATACTTTGTGTTGAATTTGATCCTTCTTTAGGTAAGTCGGTTGACTCTGCCTGACCTGGTTGAACAGACAGTGTGTGTTGTGGTGCAGAGTTTACTGAATTATCTTCAATTGCTGACTGGGTCTATTCTGATGGATGCACAGGTATGGAAGGTATTGATGCATTTGGATTGTACACTTTCCATGTTATCTTGATACTGATATCAGAGTAGGGATAGACACGCTCATTAAAAACTACATGCATGCTTACAAATATCTTACCATTGCAATCAATAAATTTGTAGCCTTTTTGATTTGGTGCATATCCAAGAAATGTGCATGGAGTGGACCTGAAATTTAATTTGTGTGTGTTGTATGGTCTAGTGTAAGGAAAATACAGACAGCCAAAAGTCTTTAAAGCTTGATAGTCAGGTTTAACTTCAAATAACTTTTCCATTGGGCTTTTACCACCTAGTACTTTGGTTGGTAGCATGTTTATCAGATGCACTGCAGTACTAAACGATTCAGGCCAGAATTTCAGGGGTAACTTTGCCTGAGCAAGTAATGTTAGGTCTGCCTCAACTATATGTCTGTGTTTTCTCTCCACTAGGTCATTTTGTTCAGAAGTATAGGGGCATGTTGTTCTGTGAACTATCCCCTTTTTGCTAAAATAATCATGAGAGTTTTAAATTCTCCACCACCATCAGTTTGTATAACTTTAACTTGATGGTTGGTTTGTTTTTTAACTTGTCTAATAAAGTGTATGGTGATTCGGTGTGCTTCATTTTTAGTTTTCAAAAAGTACACTCAAGTATATCTTGAATATGCATCAACAAAGGATATATAATACTTATATCCATAGTCAGAGCTGATTGGAGCTGGACCCCAGAGATCAGTAGCAATTAACAATAATGGTTTATCATATTGAGTCACAGAGTTTGAAAATGATAATTTGTGACTCTTTACCCATTTGACAAAACGTACAAATATAAGGGAGAATAACATCAAAAGGAATTTTGTTTTCAGATAACACCTTTTTTACAATATTGGCACTGGGGTGGCCTAGTTTATAGTGCCAAATATCGAAGTTGCTCAGTTTCTTTTCACTCTGAGCAAGTTCAAAAAAATTACAATTCTCAACACATTTGTCAGCATTTGAGTTTCTTGACTCAACAAGATTAAACCTATACAGACCCTTCACAGCTTCACCCTGCAGTAAAATTTCTTTTGTTAGAATATCTCTAACTAAACAGTGTTTAGTATCGAATTCAAAATATACATTGTCATCACTTACAAACTGTGATACACTTAAAAGATTTTTCTTTATTTGTGGAACCATCAATAGATTATTGAGATATAGTTTTCTTTCACCTTTGATGCAAGCAATACCAGTGTGTGTGATCTTTACACCCTCACCATTTCTCATGTGTATGGTTTTATTACCTTTGTACTCCTTGTTTCTTAGATTTAAATTGTCCAGATTATTGGTGATGTGATTGGTTGCACTAGAGTCTAGATACCAGCTTTCATCAAATATTTGTTCTGATCTGTTAGTGTCATTTTGATTGCTTGCCCTGTTACTGCCTGCTGTATCTTGTTATATTTGGGCTATGTTTGCACTGTAGTTCTCATTCCTTTGATTGCTTGAGTTCTGGCCTGGTGTATAGTTCATGTTAAGTCTGAAGTAACACTTTGGGGCGGTGTGACCAATTTTCTCACATATATGACACTTTGGTATGTTGTTGTTGCATCTTCCTCAGCCTCTACCTCTGGCAGGTGGATTACCGTTATTATTGTTGCTATATTGATTCTTGCCTCTGTGACCAACTGCATAATTGACTGTCATATCAGTATCTGATGGTTTCTTGAATTCAAGTCTTCCTTCATGGGCAAGAAGTATAGCATGAACATCCTCTAGAGTTGATGTTATTTTTTGAGAGGATATAACAGCAACAACAGATTCATAATCTTCACTTAAGCCACTTAATATGATTAGTACTTGTTCTGATGATGGTACTTTATGACCTGCTGCCTCAAGATGATCACATGTAGTTTTAATTTTTGCAAGATATTCACCCATTATGATGTTTTCTTTTCTAATACTTAAGTTGTCTTTTATGATGCATCACTTTGGCAGCAGACTGTGAATTAAAGATCCTTTCAACTGTTGACCAAACACCATTTGCAGTTTTACTGCCAATTACCTGTGGCGGTAGTTTTACACTTATAGATGAAAGTAGCCAAGAACAGATTAAGTTATCTTGTCTCTGATACTTTACAAATTCTGGGTTATTAATTGTTGTGTTTTTTGAACTAGTGATGAATCTTGGTGGAATTCTGACAGTTCCATTGAGGAAATCTTCGAGTCCATATCCTCTAACAGCAGTCTCAACCTGGGCTTTCCACAGAAGATAATTATCTTCCTCTAGATGAACTGTGACTAATTGGCTTTGTGGGCTAACTATGGTTTTGATGAGATTCTCCGTGGTAGTTTGATCAAATTCAGATGTTGATGATGTTGCTGAGCTGTTGGCTATGATGCAAAAACCAGAGATTGAAACAGGAGGGTTAATGCAGTCTTGATTCAAGAACTTCTTTCTGTGGGTTAACTGAGCAGGAGAAGGGAAGAAAAAACACAAGAAGTGATCTGAAAATCTTCAAAATTCCAGGTAAGTACAACCACTTACCCAAATGATTAATTTCGATGATGGGTTTTCCTGGTATGGTACAATTCCTTGATATTTTGATGAATTTTGTGATGATCTTCTTGTGATGAATTCAAGGCTTTTCTTTTGTTTTAAAGAGTGATGCAGCCAGTATCTTTGTTAGGCATGGCACCTCCTTTCTTCTTAAATTAAAGCTTTGAATTCCTTTTTTTTTAATCTCAGATGATGAGTGAATTTCTGATGAGATTCTGAAACAGATAAACACCAGATGATGATTCTCTGATGGTGTTATGCTTCAACCTTGCCGTTAGGCTTCAGTTGGCTCTGATACCATATTCAAATTCACTATGATATTGTAATTTGATTCCAGAAATGATTTTGACATACTAAAAGTAAAGACAAGATGATACAAAAAGTGATGTATTGATTTTCTGTTATGAACTGAAATGATACAGAGAGTATTCATACAATGTTGCATTAGTATTGGGCCTGAGTGCTTTGGCCCAAGTCTCTTTGCATATATCGCTTTGCTTGGTTACTATGTCGCAATTCTCCGTGTAGACAACAAGTCATTTATTCGATATTTCCAATATGATAATTGCCTGCAAGTTGATAAGTCTGCCTAGTAAGTTCCGTGATTTTTCTAGAAACTAGTTGTTTGATAACACCCTTCTGGTTCATGGATATGACTTAATTTCTGCAAGGCATGCATGTGTGAATCGCAAAGAATACAACTAGCCGAGCACACACTTCACTTAGTTTCTTACAACCGCAAGGATTCAAAAATTTCCTTTTTGAGTACTTTCATCACTTTATCATATTTCTTAAGCTCTTCCAGTTGCAAGTAGTAAAAAGATAACATTAAATAAAATCACAGAAAATAAGCAACAAACAAATTAAAACATATAGCAAATACACATAAGTGATGTGTTTAAAGCGCTGAAACAATCATACTAAACGCATCACATATCAGAGAAAAATCAACCATTTTCCGTTTAGCAATCAAATAACGATCAACACAAGCTTGATCCAAATAGATCTTGTAGAGATCCTTAGAAATCTTTCCTTCTATAAATAAGTTATATGCTAGTGGCTCTGCTTATGTGAAATTTATTTAGTGGCCAATTCGCTTCACACAATCTCTTTCTATCATTTCAGCTTTAGCTGCAAGGTCAATATGTGTAGGCTCAATAAGCTCCCAACCTTCTGGGTGAGAGGAACTGTCTTGATCTTAGGACGGGTACCATGTTTTTGTAGGAACATTATAATGAGTTATAGTTGGATTGAAAAGTAATGTAGTCGGATCTGAAAGAACTCACCATTTCTTGGCCAGAGGGATGCAAGTGTAAACTTGCAGAAGAATTAAATAGAGAATGTAACATTTACTAGTTCATCCATTGTGTGTGTGTATTTATTTTTAAAAAGAACTCTAGGGTATTAATTTCTGAAATTTGAAATGTGGATTCAGTAACAGAATCAGTGGACGTGAACAAAAGTTCCACATAACAAATTGGGGATAAAAAGTTTTTCCTTGCCAAATTCCATACTAACATGATAAAAAATAAGTCCAAAGTTAAAAAATGTGAAAATGAGACAAGTTAGACTATTATTATACTGTAGACAGGTTTTAAGTGACAATTACTATCATTATTCTGTTGACAGGACTTCAATATTTGCAATCAATGAACTGATGAGCCACAGTTTTGGTATAATGAAGCCTAGATGGCTAGTGCATAGTGTATGGTAGCAAAATAGTTGTTTTGAAATATCGAACATGTATCTCTGGATAGTGTTGACAAAGTGAATAAAATGAGAAGTTATCCAAACATGTATTGCTGGATAATGTTGATTAAAAACAAAATGAAATGCTATCAAAATGAGAAGCTATCATTTTAGTTTATGCTGTAAACTTCAACGTTTCACCATTAGCATCCTTCTCTAGGCAAAAAAAAAGCATTGGTTGCAAAGATTGATAAAGATGAACAGATCCTCATGGAAATTTCTATGACCGAAATTCATCGAATGCGGTTTAAGATGATCTAGTAGACAATTAACTAGGCCCATTAGTAGAGGTATAAAAATGAACATAAAGATCAACCACTTACAGTTAAACAGCAAGCTATCAAACTAATATCAACGAGCGCTGAAACCCCCGGTACAACTGTCAGAAGAAAATAATATATTCGTTGCAATAATGAAATAATAGTTGCATATATAGTACACAAGAGTTAAACAATTGTAATAAGCAACCAAACAATATATCAGAATATGATTAGTGTTCACTTACTCTTAGGAGCAAACACAATACTCCATTATAGAAACTTTGCACCAAATACAATTCATAATTTACTATATTTTATAAATAGTTACTATCATAATTTTGATTAATTTCAAAAAAAAAATGAAATCGTTTACAAACTCCTCAAAAATGAAAGTTATATCAACCATAAAACATTGTTTTGATGGATTTAAATTATCTCATTTTTCCTAGAAACAAACTAAATACTGAAAACAGCCTACTAAAGTTTCCCCACATTCACTCTGAGAATCACAGGCATGTTCAACCTTTCTACACCGTAACTACAGTTCATCTGTTTTATCATATAACAACTTTGTAAAACAAATCAAGTCTATAGGAAATATATTTACTTCAAAATGCTAACAAATTTCTTACCAATTGCATCATTCTTCATCTTGCAACTTCTTTAGGGCTGAAGAATAATAATGTGTTTCCAATTCTTTTAAACTAGCAGCTGCTTCCTCCCCAATCCTCTCCAACAATCTGTCAGTACTGTCTGCTTCATTATCAAACACAGCGATTCTCCGTTCCACGTTCTCGTTCAAAGCAGCAAATCCAGAAAAGATTGCAGTCTGTTTCAGTTCAGAAACCAACTTCAACAAAGAATCCGCTGCCTGTGTCTGCATAAAGTGGAATCTTTCATACATCTTTTTTCATATATTTTTAATTTATCCTAACAAATCATCATGACGGTAAGAGTTTTCAATATTCTCCATTTTTTCTCAAACCGTGATTGAATGTAGCAATTTTTTCATGTTGAGAGCAAGAATAAACAGGGGCATTTTGTAAGTACCGACAAAAAACCAATCTTTACTAACCATTCTGGCTGCACGAACTTCCATCTGAAATGAATCCTGAGAGTTGCGAACTGAGGGTTCGCTAACCTATCATCAAATCATCATGAAGACGTAAATTAGATCAAATTGAAGGGTTTCGGCAAAGAGATAGCAAAGTAGTGGAAAAAATAACATACTCTAGAAACCGAAACAAGGTGAATGAAGCTATCAACGATATTAGAGATTTCGGTGTCCAGACGTTGCATCAGGGCTTTTTGTTTCTGGGCAGCAGCAGCTACCGCAGCAGCTGTTGGTCCCGTCAACGCTCCACTTGGGCCACCTTGTTTATTGTTCATACTTTGTTGAGTTAAGGTAGATGTCTGCCCCTTGATTGCGGGAGGAGAGGGAGTGAGAGGGTTCAAATTGGAAATAGTGTTATTTACAACCTCCTGTACATTTGCTTGCTAATGTCACTTACGCATTAATAAAACTAGTATGAACCCGTGCTTTGCATACGGTGTATTGTATCATGATCCATGTTATGTAAATTGAAATCATTCAAAATCGCAAGTATAACAAAAAATAGATAGTAATCAGACACTTTGCAACAACCCTTCATGGTAAGCAATATACAATTTAAAATCTGTACAGCAAACAAGATTCATATTTAGAATGCTCGCATATTAATATACATATTGATCCCTTAGCAAATCATATAAACAGAAAAAATATTACTTCGTCTAGTATCATTTACTAGAACACCTTTGATAGCATCCAAAGATCTCTTCCACTTTAGACTGGAAAAGCAATGCTAACAATAAACACATACAATGAAAAGACATGTGGAATGCATACAGTAAAATTATTCAAAGATCTCCAAACTTTTAATGATAGAAAAACTGATACAAAGCATATGTTTTCAACCACTAATGATCATCTTGTAAAGTTATAGCAAAAGCAAAAGTTAATAATCATAGTCTCCAGTATCTTTGCAATAACGTATTCTGAAACAACATTACAAAATCATTGGGGATCTTCAAGTCCTCATCATCTAGGAAAGACAGCATGTAATGTATATAATCTGCATGCATAGCTATTAAAAAAATTGATAAACTATTTCCAAATCACATAGTAAATTCAATACTAATACTTGATCCAATAATGATCAGATACACCAACAACATGTAGTAATGTAATTTGGCTGACCATCATACTCTGGATGATCTAGAACCAAAAAATTGGTTCCAACTTAAGTTCAACTTCTGGAGCAGTTTAGGTGAAAATAGTACAAAAGTAGTTAAATTAAAACTTTATGTCCTTTGACTTTTGGTGATATAACGGTGATTGACACTTGAAATCCAATAAAAATGAATTTCAAATGTTCTTGGAAAATGATCCGAATTAATTCCTATGAGTTAATAAATTGGTTAAAAAGGCTGCTTCATGATAAAACAGTTAGGCAAAAATAAGTTAAACTAAACTTACTTATTTGACAACAATAGCAAAAAAGCAGTGCATCACTTAAGCCAATTATTGGATTTTTTTTTTTAATATATAGCAGTGTCATAGCTTGACAGTATAAGAAAAAACATTCAATATATATATATATATATATATATATATATATATATATGATATATCATATACATATATGTGTGTATGCGCGCGCGCATGTGTATAGAAGTTAATAAGGTAGCTGCGTGTACGCATGGAAATAAATATGTAAAAATTAGTAATTGCGTGGAAAGAATTCACGGTTGTATAAAAATAATTCGTAGATCGTAAAAAATAATTTGGTTATAATTTCGCTGTGATAACAAAGTAATAAATCTAAGAATTAAGAATGTAAACTGTAATTTGATGTTATATTTGATAAAAGCAAAACAGAAATTTTACATTTGATGTCTAAATGTTGTACGCTTTGTATTTTGGCTATTGATGATGTCTACCTGTTTTCCCAAATAATATCAGCTAAATGGCATAATCTTTAATAATAGTTGTAAAAACTTTAGTGTCACACTTTTTTGGTATCCACGTGAACTACCAAAAATGCTCTTTATATATTATCAATTCTTAATAACTTAAAAAAATAGGATCTAACATTAAACTTCTTTTACAAATTCAAACGCCCCTAAAAGTAGGATCTAACGATAAAAAATGCTTTACGAATTCAAAACACTTCTAAAAATAGGATCTAAAATTAAACTTCTCTTATAAATTTAGAATACTTCTTTACAAATACACAAATCTTAATATCACTTGAAAATAAAAAAATCATTTTCTTACCGATTTAAACATATCTTAATTAATAGTTTGTTTGGAGGCGCAAACTTTTAATCTGACCATGAACTTCCAAAATTGCCCTTTATATGTAATTTTTATTAATAGTTGTAATATATTTGTTGTCGCACTCTTTTGGTATCAGCATCAACTATTAAAAATGCCTCTACATATATTATTAAAATTTAACATCGCTTAAAATTAGGATCTGACAATTAAGCTTATTTTACAAATTCAAAATTCATCTACAAATATTTATTAAGTCTTAATATCACTTAAAAATAGGATCTAGCAAATAAACTACTTGATAAAAAAATTATATTAATTAATAATATAAATAAAAATTTAAGCTTACGAGAAATTAGATATTGCAACGTAGAAATAAAATTTCAAATTATTTACGTATGATTCAACACGAAAATATGACTAAATATATGTGGAAATCATTTTTTTGAACGTACTAAATAAATACAATTTGTAGAAAAACAATTCAGCCTTCTTCATCACGCGCGAAGCGCGTGCCGTTACGCTCGTACATTAGAACTGTATTCTGAGTAATTGCAAAAAGAACGTCGAATTGTATAACTATTCTAACTTCATTAATGCCTTAACGTTATCATAGACTCATGTCATTATGCAGTGATCATTACATTAAACAATTGAGAAAGAAAAGTGTTAAATTAAGGAAAATGGGTCGTATAAACATGTAAATTTCTCTAGTTGAGTTGGGAAATTTATACTGATTGAATTCACTACATAATAGATAGAAGTATGAAATAGATTTTAATCTAAGACCACAGATATTAAAAATATAGAAATAAACTAATGCATTTCGATTAGATTTCAATCAAATAGAGAAATGTACAATCAAAGTACTACTAAAGTAAACGGTAATAAAAAATTACTGTACATATACCTATACATATAAAAGAAAAATCAATGCAGTACTGTTAAATTATTTCTGCATTTAAATTCAGTATACACACATATGCATGAGTGTGTAAGTATGTATGTATATAAATAGATATATATACATACAATGAATTTAAATGGAAGGATTATTATATTTTAAAATCAGGTTGCTTGTTAAATTTAAAACAAAAGACAACAATTAAGTAATGAAAGTGTTAAGGAAATGGATCTAACTGAAATTGTGCTGGTAAAATTATAATGTTCAAATTTATTAGACTATTGTTCATTCAAATAGATTTCAATCAAATTCAGTATAAACTTGTTCAATCAGTATAGAGAAGGACCATACAATTGAGTACCTCTAAAGTGAACAGTAATAAAAAATAATGGAATTATATTATACCATGAAACTAAAAAGAACAATACATTTTCAAACGGAAAATCTGCTGTAATTTCCAAAAGCTCGCACAATCAATTACTATATACACTTACGAAGCTGAACATAGTCGAAATTTATGCAATTTTCATGTGAGGACGTGGTGGATGAGTTACAAATGTTAAGACGACCAAAGTAACACCTAACTTAGTATTCAGTTTATTTATTTTTAAATAAATTAGTATTTAATTTTTTATTTAAAAAATTTCTTGGTATTATTTGCATATTATATGTTTAACATAATATTTGCATTTTAATTCAAGAAGTCTTCAAAATACATTAGTTAGCTAATGCAACATCAATGCGGGCCTCTCATTTGAATATTGAGCCGTTGAAAAATAATCATGACAATTCGAAGCGAAGTAAATATGATGACTTTGTTAGAGGATAATAAAAAACAAAAACAAATTTAAACTCCAAAGCAATATATATGTGTAATAAATCTAACAGTTAATATGAATCAGGTATCAACCATGTGGAAATGGTCAAAAGTAAATCTAACAGCCATTGATTGCAAAAATAGCGAGATCGTACGTTCCAAAACGCGATTTGGAAGGAATCGCAGCCTTTCCGATCCAAGAGTTAAATTGGACCGCAACCCGAACGAAAATATTGGATTCCGATACTGAATCGCGATTTCAATTTAAACATCGAATTGAAACAAAATCAAAAGAGATTTAGCTCAGCATCACGATCTCGATTAAGAAATCAAGAAAAAAGTGGAGAAATAGAAAGAAGCAGCAGCAAACCTGAATTGAAAAATCTAGTATTCAGGGGCAAATTGATTTATGTTTCCCTTCTATTATTAGAATTTTTTGGAAACCCTACGCTTTAGGCACACACCGAAGACATTGACAGAAAGTACTAAGAGTGGGTCGGCACACACCAAATTATCACCCTTGGCCCATTTGGCAACCCACCCATCCACATATCCAGTCACGTCGCTCATAATTTTTTTTTTCTTTACACGCATTACAGTTTTCCTCTTTCCAACAAAAAATCATAAACCGCATTGGAGCATCACTTCATCCGTTCGTAGGTAGTTGATACCAATTTTAAACACAAAAACTTCTCAAGCCTTTCTTTTCGTCATCCAATTTTTGTTCATCGATTGTTAGATATTCAAGTCGATGGTTGTTTTTAGCAAATTTACGATGGTCTTTGAATTGGCTTAGATAAAAAAAACTAGACTACAAAATGATAAATGAATAAATCAAGAAGCTTGAAAGATGTCAAGATTGAAGAAATCAAAGATTTTGTCAAGTATCTAAAATGAAAACAGGTCGACACCAATATATTTTGTACCAGCATGATTGGTACTGACATGTTTGGTACCGACGTGACTTGAAAACCATCAAGAATAATAAATGGAGAATTGCATAAAATTTGACTAAGTTTTAGACATCAAAAACATATCGGCACCGACATAATTTGGTCGGTTTCGACATGAATTTGGATCTTGCTTTAGCTACGAAGGCTTAAGACTCAAGCTACGAAGAAAATATAAAGTTTTTACATACGGAAATATGTGGGTACCGACATGTTTGGTTGTCTCGAAAAACATGTGCGACGACCTATTCTTCATGTTGGAAGTTCGGATTTGGAAGAAATAACTCGTTCAAACTAAGAACGACAAATTTGTGTCGAATCTCATTATATATTGCAGTATATCTTCAACTAGAAAGAGGATTAATCTTCTTCATCTTCTGTTTCATAAGACTTCGATAAAACCGAGGTATGTTAGACTGTAACTCTTGTTTGATTGTAAATTGTGTATCCCATATATTATTAATAAATAGAACAGACTGAGTGGATGTAGGCCAAAGATTTTCCTGAATCACTATAAAATCTTATGTCTCTTCTTTGCTCTTTTAATTTTTTCATTTTAATATATATTTGATCCACTTTTTAGTGATATTAAGGTTTTGAGCAACATTTTTTTGCGCTTCCATTAAGATGAACTTAGATCAAATATTGGAGAAGATGAAGATGCATACTATAAGAGTCATTGTTGGACCAAGTCAACTAGAGCATGAGGCTGTCAAGAGGTGTCCGCTAGTTCAATTCCACGTTTATCTATGTGACTAGAGATGAGATGTAAGGAAAGATGACAAGTTTGCAAAGAGATTAATGACTCGGTAATAAAATATGATGAACGGATTCTTCCAAATGATGGGATAATAAAGAGCAGTTGAAGTTGTTGGAAATCAAAATCGGAGGCTAAAAGGCGAAGCAGATACATAAGAAAATAAAGCAGAACAAGCCGGAACCATCCCTCAGCATGCCAACAAGTCAGTACCAAGAGGTCCAGACCAGTCGGTACCGACATGTTTAGACAGGGGACATGATCAATTTAAATGTCAAGCATGGAAGGGCGCATTAGATGGATGACACTGAACCTCGAAATCAAGATCAGAATGCAAACTTGCAGACGTAGGGATTAGAACCGGAAGTTCCCCGCAGAAACAAAAGCACGAAGAAGATTTGAGTCAAAGGCATACGAAGAGATTTCAAGATAATCGCTTAGTTGAGATTGTAAGATAGGTCCTTCGAGGTGAAGCTATAGATCGAAGTTTGGAGGATGTGAATGAAAACCATTTCATCCCCAAACACTCGATACGTTAGGAATCCTCTTGATTTCAAGTTACCTACTTTAAAGCTGTAAGATGGAAGGACGGATTCAACTGTTTACTTAATGAGATACATCCACCGTATGAGAGTCTTAGCAGCTTCGGTGAAGGTGATAGAGGAAGCTTCCATTGTATTTGACTGATTTGGCTACCATTTGGTTTCGCCAATTGGGTATTGGGTCCATCATTAGTACGTGGACCGAGTTAATGGAAAATTTTATGATCCAATTCATAGTTCATATAGTTTAACCAAGGAATGTGACAACACTTTCAAGTGTAAAGCAAAGAAAATGAGCTTTGCAGAGTTACTTGATTAGATTTAACGTATAGCCGCTGCATTTCAGAACCAGACTCGTCGATAGTACCGATGGCGACGGTTTTTAGAGGCGTCAATAAGACCGATTTTAAGAAAGCATTGGAAAGAGATCCACTAGTGGATCTCGCGGACTTCTATTATTAAGTTGAGAGATATTTGTGCCAAGAGGACACAAAAGCTGAGAGCGGTGAAGTTAACGCTGTGACGAATGGAGGATCATCCAAGGCAGGATTTGGAAAAGATAAATGAAAAAAGAAAAGCCAATGATGGCTTCGGATGATTGAAGCGACAAAAGAGAAAGCTGAAGTTTTCCTCTTGCACTGAGTTAATTGAGACCTCGAAGAGAATTTATCTTGATACTAGAGGTAGATTGCCTAATTCTGCAATAAACTCGTTCAAAATAAAAGGTGTTTGTTTTCTTTTATATGATTTGTTATATTGTGATATATAGTAATCAATTAAAAGTATACAAATAAGAAAATTTTAAATAAATTAATATGTGATTGTAATTACAATTAATTGCAATCGTGAGTAATAAGTCATAACACAAAATGACATTTTGTTTAAAACGTTTATGTTCAAGTGTTTCGAGAAAGGACATCGATATCTGTCAAGACTAGAGTTTGTAACGCTCTTCAAATTTTGATAGTGCGTTAATCATGACTAATGGGACACCGAAGGTTACATATACAACACCAAAATTGCCATTTTGCAATGGTTAAAACCATTGGTAGTCAAATTCCCAACAGTTATAACCGTTGGTAGCAGGTGTGTTATAATTTTTTTATATATTTTGTAATGATTATAACCGTTGGGAATTTCGAAACGGTTGTAAATGTTGGAAATTCCTCGCACACATAGACAAATAGCAAAGTTACCCGCACTTATAAGTGTTGCAAATTTGGTATAACCGAACCGTATCTTATTCGGCATCTAATAGTATTTCATTCAACTATATCTATACGAATTTATAACAATAGAAAACACGAAACTAAATTTCAAAAATAACATATTATCGAATTATTAAAAAAACATCCAACATACGAAATAGTACATATCAAATTCTACAAAGTTCATTGCGACAACTTCAAATTTCACTACTGCAACATATCTAGAAGCTTACAAACAACGTATACGACACTCAAGCTAAACACAAAACCACCATCAACCAACTCGGACAATGTATAATGACCATTTTGAGGGCATCAAAAAATGGCTCATCTGGATTTAGAATATCTTCCACCCAAACAATCTTTTCTTCATCTCCGACCTTTCTACCATGACAAATCTTTTGCACTCCAAGATGTCCTTTATCTACCACTTTCAGTTTTCGTGACAATAATTGCACCGTTTGCCTTTCAATCGTAGAGAATCCAATAATAGCATTAAATGGAGTAGGAGTAGGGCTAGGATGGTGCTCGGTATGCGAACCAATTTCTGTTCTTAGTGTCAATGAATTCGTTTCACTCTGACTAACACGTTGCCTTATACATTGTTGCATTTCAGCTAGAGTTGAATTCATTATTCTACTTTCTCCATGCATTTGATCAATCTTCTGTTGCATTTCTATTTTCCATCGTCTATCTTCATTCTCTTTATAATTTATAATTGCTTTTGAAGTTTGAGTGAGTTTTACGTGCTTCACATTAGATATAGAACTAATTGCACAACAATAGCTTCTGTTTTTATCATTTCCAAAAACTTCAACAATGACATCTCTTTCAAAATCTTCCATTACCATTAACACTAGCTTTTAATTTTTGCCTCTCTTCTGCTGCTTCTATTAAAGCCTAAATATTAAAACGAAAATTCACGAGAGTATGTTATTAGTGAAGAGAGTGTGTGGACTAAATAAAATCAATACATAAGGTTCTGCACATTTCCATGCGTAAGTGCTAGCTACACTATGAATTGCAACAAAATACATGGCATCAATAGTTTGCAATAGTAAAGATAATTGAGTACTAAAATTAAAATTCAGCAGATTTTTTTGGTAAGCATTACTGGCCAAAACCAACAGTCAATAAACACCATCCTTATCTTAGCTCCAGGAAGCACAATTCTAAATTTTTTAAAAAAAGCCCACTCGTTGTCGGAGGAGAACCGGTTTATCCTATATTGGAAAGAAAAGGGGGGTGATCAAGAGAAGCACATCGTTATATAGAGTGCATTGATTCATCGATCCACATGGTAGGCTTACGATGAATACCACAAAAAATTACATTAAAAATACAAAATTAATAGGTTTAGAACAGCTTTCACATTAATGCATACTCCTATTAAGGAGCAATACTTTCCTCTATTGGTGGACTTTATCTAATAGTCTGGAGTGTTTCACCTTTATGTCTTTAACTAACTGGACATAAATGGTTATTTGCTATATGATTCTGAGGTATTGGGGTCAAGAAGGAATTAGTTACAGATTTAACAAGCTACAAAAATTTTCTTAGAAAGTAATAAATTGTGAAGTATTTATTCCCTCGTGCACCTCATTCATCTATTAACAATTCTTTTATGTTTCCATTGTGTAGACAATGGGAGGATAATTAACTGCTTAACTTCAATCATGGAACTTATTGGTTCAACATCCATTAACCGAACAACTTGGAGAAATTAAGACTTAACTATATCATCCATAACTTGGTACTAGTGATTTTTGAAATGTAATTTACAAGCCATTCTTTATGTGTGAACTGATATAATTATATTTGACAATTACAACCGTAATAAACAAGAAGCTAAGTGGGATGAAAAGTATTTGATTAGACGCTCTTTGATTTTTCTATTTGTTTTGCTTTTTCAAAACAGGAAGGTTCTTCAGATGAAGTCAGTCACCAACTTCGTAGATATAACTTTAGAAAAACCGGTGATATTGAGAAACATGGTGATGAGATATCAAGATCAGTTGGTGTAATGTGCCAGTGTGGAACCTATCCTCCACAGAAGCACGTACTATCAAAAGAGGATGCGGCATGATTTTCATACATTTTTAGCCCTAATTGCAATATCATTTTAAATACTATTTGATCATAGTATGTTAAATTTAACAAATACTGTTTAGACTTCACTCAGACTGCAGTATAACCTGGGAAATTGAAAGCAAGCATTTTTACGTTTTGATTTCTCGTTCTAAACTAACAAACATGAAAATATTCTGCACCTGATTCATTTTAACGCCGAGTACAATTCTATTAGATTGGAAAATACAGGATATTCTATTGATGCTTGTTTTGATTTATATGTGTGATATATACGTTATCATCCATGAATATATTTTAAACCTATTTTATTTAATGCTGAGTGCAATTCTATTAGACTGCAAAAACATGGTGTAACGACCCATAAATTTTAACAAATAAATTGGCAAATTTAATTAGGTTTTGTAATTAAATTTAAAAATAAATAAAAAAATATAACTTATAATGAAGCAAACGTTAAAAAGGAAATGTAGCAATGGTAAATTAAATAGGACTTGGTGATTTAATATTTGGAGAAATAAATTTTTGTAACTTAGTAATGAAATAATAAGTAAATTAAAACGTAACAATGCCAATTAAGGTTAATAATTTATAAAATAACGAAAAGTGTAAATAAAATAGAAACGTAAACTTATTATAAGGTAGTAATTGGTGTAATAAAAAGCATGACCAAGTAAGTGAATTTATTGGGAATATTAAATGTAACTGGATGTAGATTTATGTAATAACGTTAATGCAAATTATGTAAATAAATGTAAGTATTGTATGAATATATGAATTAATGTCTGATTTAGGGTAATAGAATGAATTCATATGATGTAAGCAACTATAATAAATAATGAAATAATAACTGGGATGGAATATAACAATGAAGTTAATTAAAGCTGAATTGTGTAAATTGAATGGAATTGCTATAAATGAAATAATGGAAAATGGTATAACTGGGTTATAGGATGATGTAAGATAATAAGTAATTAATTCAATGCAATCCAAGTTGATCAAAACGACTGTTTAGGTTATAATTGATTGTAAATAGGAATATTTGGCAATAAATTGAATATAAGAAAACAAAGGCAATTAGTGAATTCATAAAAATAAACAGTAATGAAATAAAATCAATGTCCTGTAGGTGGTTATAATATTGTTTGGAATTGAGAACTTATAAAGTATGAAACCAAGTAAATAATTAATGGAGAATATAAATAATAATTAATGTACATATTTGGCAAATACAATAAAATTGGAATTAAATGTTATGCAATTCAAATAAAGATGAAAATAGAAATGGAATAAAATTAGCGTTATATATGGACTTTTAATCTAGATTGATAAGTAACGAACGTATAAGATCAATTAAAAAGCAAGAAGGTGGAAACTAGTATAAGTTGCTTGTTTATTTAATGTGTTAAATAAACTTCGGTAACCAATTGTAATAAAATCTAAATTTAACGTTTTGTTAATATAAATGAAAGTAATAATCAGAAATAATGTTAATTTTGTTTATAAAATGACAGTTGGTTGAATAAAAGGAATGCAAAATAAAGTTGTCAAAATATTGGAATCTAATGTATGATAATAGGATTGATTACAATTAAATGAAATTAACTATTTAGTATTACGTTAATTGAAATTTAGATGGATTATGAGAAAATATTAAGGTAATAGTTTGTAAATCCAATGTTAATTTTATCCATTTGATAATAGTGAATTGAATAATAAAATGAAAGTGAATTTAATAGATTTTTTGGAAATTTAATTATAAATTTGAATATAATGAAATTGAAAATTCAACACTGCGATTGATAGATTAATCAACGATAAATTGACATTTAAATTTGTTTAAATCATTGTAAATGATTAAGAAGTTAAAAATGTTGAAATTTGTCAATTATCGAAATAAAATTGAAAATTTGATTTAATTAAGTAATTATTAATTTATTTAATTAATGGAAAAATAGCCATTTTGGCAACTGACTCGGATTTCGACAAAACCAGTTTCATCTGATCCGTAACGGTGAACTATTGTAGGGTTTCAAGTTTCGTAGCGATCGGACTTGTCGTTTGATCGTACGGACTCGAAACGCCTTAAAATTAATGAAATTGAAATCAATTTGAAAAATATTGATTTGAGCATAACTTCTTCATACGATGGAATTTGGACTTAAAACTTGTTCCATCGCGTTTAAAATATTTAAAAACATCTATTTTGATATATGGGTTGACCCAATTTCATTCCGGAGTCGAAACGGGCTTTTTGGGCCACTTTGGCATTAACGCGTAAATCTATCTTATCCATCCATTCAAATGTCAATGTCAACCCTGCCTATATATATCCTGCTATAAACTCTAGCAGCCTCTGTTTCTCATTTCTATAAATTATATTCACCTCCTCGCTTCAATGGCAGACAAACCCTAATTCCAATTGCAATCCCAAATCAAATTCAACAAACTCCACAATATATGCCAAATTTTATATCAATTCGAAGCTCTCGAAGAGCGTAACTCAGATCTGCAACTCGTTTTTCGATTCGACGTATTGTTTGTCTAGAAATCGAAGAACAATTTTCGACCGTTCATCGCGCGTCGATGAACATCGACGGATCGACGAACTATTTCTGGATTTTGTAGAGTGGACGATGGAGAGTTCATCGATATGCTTCGTTTTGCGAATAGATGGTTAGATCATCGGCAAATCACTGTTAGGGTTCGTTTTTCTCGGCGGCGGCTGCCTGAATCGTGGTCATGGTGGTATGGGGGAGCTCGGCTCTTTGAGGCGAAGGTGGCGGAGTTGCTCGTTTGCGTCGAAGGGAAGCATGGGCGGCGAAAAATTTCGATGAACAGTGGCGGCGCTAGGGTTTTAAGTTTGGATCGTGCGTGTTGTATTCATCTGCGTGTGTAGGGAGAGAAAGTGACGATGACGTGGCACTAGTGGGGGTAATGTGTTCTTTTTCTTTAATTTTTATAATTGAAATGCAAACACATTTATCGCTATATCTTTCACATACGAACACCAATTCACGCACGGTTTTTTAAGGATCGTATTAAAATTACAAACATTACGGCGCGGGTTTGGACGAATTCTGAGACGGTCAAATTTTTGGGTTTAAATTGACCATAGGATCGTATCACTTGACCATAGGATAGAAAATTTTATACAGACACTGTGATCTATATATATAATATTTTAAAATGATTTCTATGGTTTTGTAAAGAATATATATATGATTTTATGAGATATTGATTTGGATATTTGATAAAGGTTATTTTATATAGTTAAATTTTCGGTTTTAAGCTATGTATAAAATTGGTTTAAAGTATAAAATAAAGTTTGATTTTATTAAATATAATATGGATAAGTATTTACTTAAATTATATTTAATATAGAGTTATATTGATTTTTTTAAATCAAGGTTGAGAAGATGGTTGAAATTGATTGAGATTTTATTTAATTAAGAATTTTATTTAATAAGAATCCATTTGGAACTTATTTAAATTTAGATTTTAAAAGAATATGGTTTTATAACAAAACTCGGGGTTAAGGTGATTTAAGTGAATATATCAGTCTAAATAAATTGAGGAATATTAAACCGTTGAAATTTGAAGTTTATATAAAGGATACTGGATTTATTAATTAAATATTTCAAAACTAAATAATAGTAAAGTAAATTTGGTGTATATATATATATATATATATATATATATATATAATTATAAAATTTAGTTTTGAAACATTGAATATTAAATCTTTAAAATATATGAAATTTGAAATGGCTTATTTGAGGATTTAAATCTGTTTTGGAATTTATTGCGAAATTAAAGAAGCTAATTTATTATATAAAGTAATTTAATAGTAAACCATTTAAGTATTGAAAGTTATGTTTCAAAGTTATGGATTTCAAGGTATTATGATTTGAAAGTGCTATGATTTTGGGAAAAGGATATATTTGAAATAAAAATGATATTATATCGATTTGGGATTTCTTTAAAATGATATCATATTGATTTGGTTTTAAAATAGAAACGATATCGTATTTATACGGTTTTGAAATGGATATTATATTCTGGTTTTGAAGTATAATCATTTTAAAATGACCGCGGTGTTATAATAATGTTTGGTTGTTAAAGAGACCAGGATCGGATGTTGTCATACTCTCCACCAACTCCAAAAACCACTTTAACAACCGTGTACGCGGTGGAGATTTCAGAATGAAGTAGAATGGTGGCGACGTTTCCTTTGAGGTAAATACGTGGACCCAACTCCCGTGAGTTGGCATACGGTGGCTAAAACAGGAGCGATTCTTGGGCCAATGAGGTAGCACCTTTGATCGGATGCATCCCTTTGATATTATACTTTGACTTTTGGATTGATTCGGTGGCCACTTTTGATTTTTTTATTTAAGGGTGTGGCTCGAGGTGGGCGGCAGCTGCGTGCTACGCGTTAACACCAGCCCAGATAGCAATTAGTATATCTACCCTGGCATTGCCTAATTGTGCCGTGTCACTTACCCTAGCGCGCCTTGTACGATTTTCTATTTGTGTCGTACCTATGGAGTATCCTCTGATAGCCTCCCGATCAGGAGGTGTTATGGTACTGTATAGACTGTTGGCATTATTTGTCTTAAGGAGAATATTGGGTCACTTCTTAACGCTATTT
This sequence comes from Allium cepa, assembly GCA_030765085.1. NCBI lineage: Eukaryota > Viridiplantae > Streptophyta > Magnoliopsida > Asparagales > Amaryllidaceae > Allium > Allium cepa. The sequence continues at coordinate 442,094,931 of CM060943.1, forward strand.
AAAAGTAAGTTTATTTTACTATTAGACACTATTATAATAGCGAAATATTACTACATAGTAAATAGTTTAACGGATCCTTAGGAGATGTGAATCCTGAGCATCTTTAAGTTACTGCACTCATATTTATTTCTGTTGATTTAACTCACATAAGATATTTTAGTTCCGACTCGAGTGTCTTGTCCTTTCAATTCGCTCGGGTCGGTCTGAGCATTTAAGGAATCGAAGACTTTATTTCTGGAGGACGAAGACGAAAATTTCATTATTATTATCACTATATATATTATTATATTGTTCCACTACACACTGTATTCCGCTGCGTAGATTATTATTCACTGGTATGTGCAACTCTGATATGTATTGTATAAATATAATCAAATGTTTATAAAATAGCTTCATGAACTGTATATTTGATTATTATATTTTACTGTTCCGCTCATTACACCAAATACTGAGATTTGCAACTAATCATCCGCGCATTTGGCAACGGTTATTAACCGTTGCCATTTAGAAACGGTTAATCACCGTCTTGGTTCAGTTAGCAACGGTTTTTTATCGTTGCTAATTGGGAACGGTTATTAACCGTAGTTTCTTTGGAGATAAATGATGGCGGTGAATTTCATCCTTTCACGCCATAATTTTTCGCGCGCTTCGTTTCAACTAGCAACGGTTTTCAACTGCGGCTAATTAGCAACGGTTTGTAACCGTCGTAAATATTGTGGCAAATAATGGCGCTAATTTTGTGCCAAATTTTCGCTGGGAGCCAAAAGGAATTGGCCCGTCACTTTTCCTTCCCTCCTTTCCTTTGATATTCGTTTCGTCCTCTTTCAACGAGAAGAAAACCTAAATAAAAAAAAACCCCAATTCCACCAATTCGATTTGCTTCAACCCGCTCATCTTTCCATCTAATCGTGAAATCATCTTCCATCCAACCGCGAACCCATCTTTCCACCTTATCGTGTCCAGCTGCGAACTCATCTTCCTTCCAACCGCACCAGTTCTTCCTTCATTCAACGCCAATCAGTGGCCCTCTCAGATCTGTGTTCGGAGAAGTATTACAACGTGAATTTATCGAATACCTACTCCAGGTTGGGTACTCGTTTTTAATTATTTGATTTCTATTTTAAATTTGATTTTGTTTCATACTTGTATTATAAAATCTAATTTGAAATCTTAATTATCTCAGATCTGTGTATCTTTGATATTTGGTTCCTCGAGTTTCATTGGCATAATCGAAGAGAGCGCATAACTGCCAGGTAAGCTTTGTTTTGTAATAATACTTGTTGTCAATTGAAATGGAAACTCTGTGTACATGTATTTGCGGTGCATTGTTATATCCAGGGCCGGCCCAGGGGCAAGCCCACCAAGCCGCTGGGATGGGGCAGCCCACTGAGTCGGGAACCAGGAAAAATCTGTTTTATTTAAAGTTACAGCTCAATAGCAATCTCCATGTTGGCGATGCTTGAACCCAAAAAAACTAGGGTTTCAAAAATCAACGCCTTCTAAATAATCATCGCTGCATACTCGGCTATTCCATCAGCCATCGTCGGTTCATCCTTGCCTCCTACGCGATATTTTCTACTGCTGATTTGAAGTCCTGCTACAGTCTCTTTATACTGCCACTGCTAATTAAGTATGCGAATTTCCTTTTTTGAGTTGTCTAATTTTCTAAAATTGAGTCGCCCTTTTACTACTTTAGATTTCATTAACATTGAAAACGGCTGAAGCTAATAACTTATTGGTATTAAGTTATAAACAACTAGTTTTCCGTAAATAATCGTTTAGGAATTGAAATTTGAAAGCCGAAGCTAAAAAACTAACAATTATTTAGGAACTGATACTTACATCGATGTACTATTTTTCCTGCAGTGTGTGTATGTCTACCCACAAACATTTAGGCAGAACCCAATATGATTTGCCTGTACATTTAACTAGATACACTAGTTTGTAAACTTGATACATTTAGTTAAAAATTAAATACACTGTTTTGTAAACTATTTGAGACTATAAGTATTGCAGCCCACTTAATGTGGCAACTTTTGTATAAAAAGTTGGTACTTTGTTATGTTATAGTTTTATATGTGATTTTATGCTTATATATATAAAAAATTAAAAAAATTGACATGTTATATAGCAAGGGGCAAAAAAATTCACATTGGGCTTGGGCAACCGATTCTTTGGGCCGCTCCTGGTTATATCACAGTACTTATGTGTAGAATTAAAAGAACCTTTAACTTCATACGTTGATCGGCTAAGTCTTGAAGAACCTGGTTCAAATTTAACGTGAATATCTTCATGGTGATAAGATAAACTTTTAACTATGTACCAAGGATTTTCTGATTCTTCTCGGCCAAAAATTTGCCACCTTTTGCTTGTTCCATGTCGCTGAAAAGAGATTTAGGACGAATGTTACAGTCACCTTGAAAACTGACTTATCACAACTTAGTTAAAAGATTGTCAAATGCAATGATAACAAATTAATCTGTAATCCACACATAATTAATAGAAATCAGTAAATTATTTGGAAAACAAGCATGTGTGTTTCTACTCAGTGCTTTATATGTATTATCGACGACTGGCTGTCTGTACACGGTGAATCCATTCGTTTCTATGGTTGAATAATAGGAAAAGATTACATGCTTATATTTGTAGTTTAGAATAATAAAGAAAGGGATGCAACACAAGTTAAGGAACAGTTTATTCTCTATAATGCTTGCTTATGGGTTTGTTTAGTGTTACCATATAAGCTGTCATTTGAATTCCATCATTATCTTCATCTTTTAGGATTGATGTTTCATTAAGTTTTTGAGGATTGATTATAGTCAATATCTACTACTCTTTAACAGTTTGCCAAAGTAGAGATGCACCTTCTAATCTGAACCATCAGAATGCATATTTGATGTTTTAAGTGTACAGTGTTAGAGAACCAAGAAACAATTGGTTATGCAAAGGATGATCTTTTTACATTTGTATATGATTTGTTTTACAAATTGTACAATGTGAGATAATCTAACACGTCCCCGTACGTGTGGTGTATCATCAGCCAAACATTGCAACATAGAAGAGAAGTAGTGTTGTAGTGTGCATTCTCATATTTACTAAAGCCTAAATGTTGTATTGTACTGCATGCTAGTTAGACATAGCTGCTTATAGTGACTGCTAGGGTATAAGTTGATGCAATGAATTTTGTTTTACTAAATATGAGACCATATTTAGTAAGTGGATAAAATTGTTGTTAATGGCGCAAGCCAAGTATCAGGAGAGGGGTAATGCATAGACATTACTCTGGTGCTACAAAATGGCGTCGTTGTAATGACAAATTTTTTGGAAACAGATTGATGCTAATGTTAAATTTCAAGTGAAATCAGAAGAATATACATCTGTTTAGTTAACATCAGAGTTGAACTTGGTGGAAAGCCATAAGATATTGTTACCCATGATTTCTTATTAGCTCTTGTTATTTTCTTTCAATATGTCTTTTAGTATAGACAAACAATGGATGAATCAATCTAATCGAAGAAATACAGAATATGTGGAAGGTGTGAGAAATTTCGTTAAATTTGTTGCTGAAAACGGTGGCAATAAGGAAAAGTATTCGGGCCCTTGCACGCGGTGCAAAAATGAAGATACATTCAAATTAAATGACATTCATTTTCATTTGCTTAGATATGGTATTGTTCAATCATATACCGTGTGGTGTTTTCACGGGGAAAGAATACCGGAGAAGCCAAAACAACAACCGGTTAGTCATGCCACAAATACTGATGAGTCCGAACATATTAGGATGGAGGATTTGATCAATGATGCGGATAGATTCCATCATTTTCAACCTACAAGTCATTTGCATGATAATGCTAATATTGGTGAGCAGTTTACGGATAAATCATTTTTTGATAGTGCAACTGCAACAGAGCCATTGTATCCTTCTTGTCCAAAAGAGATTACAAAGTTGTATGCCATTGTGAAACTGAATAGCTTGAAGACCCAATACGGCTTTTTAGACAATGGTGTGACTGCACTACTCGAATTCATAAAGGAGTTACTCCCCGAAGGTAACACGCTACCGTCAAAGTACACCGACGTGAAGAAGATCATTAAGCAAGTTGGGATGAATTACATAACTTATGATGCATGCATTAATGACTGCATCTTGTACTGGAAAGAAAATGCGAACAAAGTTTCATGTACAAATTGCAACGCACCAAGATATAAGACATCATTCGACGAAGAGAGAAAAGCTACCACAGTACCTCAAAAGACCTTAAGACATTTTCCTTTAATTTCTAGATTGAGAAGACTGTATACTGTACCATGGATAGCAGAAGCGATGACCTGGCATGGTCGTGCCAAGTCCGGTACAACCGTAATGCGTCATCCGCGTGATACTTCTCAATGGAAAACTACAGATTCTTTTGATTCTTCGTTTGCTGCTGAACCACGAAATATCACGCTTGGAATAGCAACATATGGTTTCTGTCCGAATGCTTCTTTAACTAACCCTTACAGCTGTTGGCCAGTAATTGTAGTACCATATAACCTTCCTCCGTCTTTATGCATGAAAAGAGAGTTCTCAATGTTAACACTGTTGATTTCTGGGCCAAAACAACCGGGGAAGGATATTGATGTTTATTTAGAACCTTTGATAGACGAGTTAAAGCAGTTATGGGAAGGAGTCGTTACATTTGATTCATTTAAGAAATCTGAGTTCATAATGAGAGCTAGAGTGTTGTGGGCAATCCATGATCATCCCGCTCTTGGGACTTTATCGGGATGTACAACTCACGGCTACTTTGCATGTCCTATTTGTGGAGAAGAAACTACATCTGTTTATCTCCCTAAAAGTAAGAAGATTTGTTACATGGGACATCGTAGATTTCTTCCGTCCGGACACAAGTTTCGATACGATAAGACAAATTTCAACAACGAGCAAGAACTTAAGCGTCCTCCAAAACCACTGACTGGTTATCAAGTTGAAAAAAGGTAGCGAATATAAAAATGAAAGTTGGTAAAAACATACCGGAAATTGGTCGAAAACGGAAAAAGACAATCGATGAAGAAGTTCCTGCATGGTATAGGAGGTCGAAGTTCTTTGATTTGCCATAGTGGAAAACAAATTTGACCCGACATAATATTGATGTTATGCATACGGAGATGAATGTCACCACTACAAGGGGAAGGGGGATTTCCGACGGCTGAAAACCGTCGGCGGCCGTCGGAAATGACGGCGTCGGGGAGCAGTGTTTCCGACGGCTACCGACGGGTGCTGCCGTATAGATTACCGACGGCTTCCGACGGCTTCCGGCGGTTTCCGACGACTTCCGTCGCCCGTCGGAAGCCGTCGGAAACCGCCGGAAATCAGGCCGCCGGGAGCCGTCGGTAACCGATGAAAATTTCGACCTATAAGCCGTCGGGAGCCGTCGGAAATCTGCTGTTTTTTTTTAAAATCTGCTGCAAATAGAGCCTTCCATCCACATTTCTCTTCCAAACACTACAATATCAATACTGCACAATCCAATAAACAATAATCCAACCAAACATGCAAACCAATACTCCAAAATATTCAATAGACACAGAAATAAATAAAATTGGAATAAAAATAAAATATAAAATATGCATAACATTCCAACATTAACAATAATACTAACAATAACTGTTCTAATCATGCATATCCTGATACAGCTACAGAACCAAGTGTATTATACATAATTATACATATCAACAATTAATTGTTCCATCTACCAAATCATTATAAACTAAAACTAAACATACCTGCACGAACGAATCAGAAAGCAATGAATCAATCTGCCCCAGATCCAGAGCCAGCCGATGAAGGGAAGCGGCCACCAAACTGCTGCATGTACTCAAATAACTGTGCCGTCTGCATGGCCTGTTGGCGGTTCTGCTCCTCCAACTGCTGAACGCTAGTCTGCAATTCTTCTATACTTGCTAGCTCGCTCTGAGGTCTACTCCGCCGTCTCCTACTCTGACTACTGGACTGCAATAATTGAAAAATAAATAAATCAAAGTTTATTGTTTTGAAAAGGTAAGAATATCATATTTTAAGTATTTTAAGAAAAATTAAATTATTTACCGCTAAATTGCCAAATCCGTATCGTCGACCATGCTCTGGTGGACTCATAACGGACTCAAAAATAACGTCCTCTTCATCGGTCGTCAGCTGCTCTCGACCCGTATCAGATAGGAGTTTCTGTCGCTGCTCCATAAACATCTCCTGCATTGACAAATTAATAATATCATATCTTATTTCATAATAATTTGACAACTAAAACAATTACTAATACTGAATAAAATGAAATATGCTTACATGGCTTTTACTGGATTTATCGTCCTGCCATGTGTACGAAACAGTCCCGTCTGGATTAACATGCTCGACAGCATGCGTACGGATGAACACGTCCATATAGCTGACAGGACCATGTGCCTCGGCTTCCTGAAGTTGATTGTTACATACAATTATTATACATTTAAAAATCATATAGCATAAACTATTTACATTTATTATTCAGTAATTAAATTTACCAACTCCTGCCGATACTGCTGAAACGACTTCGATCCTCCGCGATGAGTAACGGGTTTCTTATTTCTATTTGCAGAGTTTCTATCTGACTCTGCCTGTACATTCAAAATTTGATACATTATTTTCCAATCACGTTAAATTAATAATTCAAAAAAAATTAGTATACTTGCCTTCGTCTCGTCCGTCTCCCAGTAGCTCAACCAAGCTTGCCACACGCTCTCCCCCATCCACCGTGGTCTCTTCCCGGATTTCTTAACCTCAGATATCGTGTCTCTGTAGTTCTTTCGCATCTTCCTCATCCAGTATGCTCGTGCCAGCTGCATATCATCTGTCTGGATGTCTATCTCAGCCTGTGTTAAAAAAAGATTACACTTTAAACGATAAACGGTAGAAAAACGACAAAAACGAATTAAAAATGGAAAACATAAAAATTACACATACTAGGACATCCTGCCATATGCACTCTATGATGTGCGGAGGGATGGTATCCCACTTCGGCCAGCACGCACTCATCCTACTACGATATGCTGCTCTGGAGACGTCCAACACTACCTTAGTGGGTAGTAGCTCGAACCCCCTGTTTTTAAGTACGATACAGATAAGTACGTACGTATAGTATAGAAAAAATAAGATGATGAATAAGATTTAATTTTTACCCATCTGCTTTGGGGACTAACGTAACAACTGGACGGTGTGGCGCTTGCGATGGGCCACTGCCATCGCCTCCTGAAGAACGGGAAGAGCTCCTCCCTCTATGTGACATAATGATAAACCTGTGACGTTTACACATCATTATATAAGAGAATAAAAATATGATAATGAAATATATTTCATATGAACATGACATCAACGGTATAAATTGCTTAATTATAATGACTGAAATGTAAATAGAAATGTAAGTTTGTTATACCTGATTCATAATGGGTGTACTCTTCCTACGATAAGCAGAGTTCATTGCATTTTTAATAAAAATTGCTAAATAAATGACAAATTGAAATAACATAAAACAATAGTAAACGGATTTAGTTTCATAGTTACATCAATTTCATAATACATCAAGAATTCAACATAGTTACATCAATTGCAAAAAAACAGATTCAAATTTATATCAGTCATCATCGTCTTCTGATTCAGATTCGGTCTCGTTTTCGACGATATTTTCCTCTGCACTGTCAAACGCTTCTACCAAAACATTTGATTCATCGATCAAAGGGCCAAAATCTGTATGATCGTCTGTAATTATTATTTCGTTATTTTGCTCAAGATCTGCCTGATAAGCTTGTTCTTCCGGAATATTCTTCCCATCGAATGTGAATCTGGCCTTTGTTTTAAAAACTGCAGACCAGTTTGCTTTATCTCTTTTTAGAGACGGATAAGGAGCGTAATAAACTTGCAATGCTTGTTTGGCTAGTACAAAAGGATCATACTTGTGATAGTGCGATGTATGCTTTATTTCGATAAGATTATAATCCTTATGCACATTAATTCCAGAACCTGGAACATTGCTAAACCAATTGCATCTAAATAGAAACACCTCCTCCGCGGGTCTTGAGAAATATGTCAGTTGCAAAATTTGTGTTAGAACGCCATAAAAATCATTTAAATGGTTTTCTGGATCGTCACTACCTTTAACAAATACACCAGTATTATTTGTTAATTTTTCTGCACCGTATTCTTTGGTGTTAAATTTGTATCCATTGACGAAATATATTGGATATGTCTTGACCACTCTTTTTGGTCCCATTGCACGATGTTTCAACCCTTCGTCAACAACACAATTTTTCGGCTCATAAACGTAATTTGAAAACCAACGGGAAAATTCTTTACTGAGATCTCCGTTCGGATGTTCCCGTTCATAAACACTGTTTATATAAACAAATTATTACATTAGGTTATACACGCGCATGCATTACAGACTTTTTTCTTGGTTTATATCTCTCCTGGTTACAAACTTTACAATTTCTAAGGTTTGCGTCTTCTTTCCAAAACAACATGCATCCTTTTAAACATGTATCTATTTTCTGATACGGTAAACCAAAAGCCGACATAAGTTTTTTAACTTCGTAGTGATTTTCACACATTAGATTATCGGGCGGCATATGTCTTTTTGCAGCTTGTACAACAGCCGTAAACCCAGCTTCAGTGATGTTGTATTTTGACTTCATCGCAATGTATTCTGCGATTACTGACAGCTGCGTGCCGCTTTTACAACCATCCCAAATAGGTTTCTTAGCTGCATCTAGTAAATCATAAATTTTCTTAGCTTCAATATTTGGTTCTTCAACATTTACATCATCGTCGTCAACTTCAACCATAGGAAACATTGATCGTGCTGCAGCTTCGACCATATTTTCTATACGGGTCGTTGAAACTATTTCGTTAACGACACTTTCAGACTCTACAGAAGTATTTGCTACAACTTCTCCATGTCGATCCCAAACATAATATTCGGGTGTGAAACCGTGTTGGCACAAATGAACTTTCACAATATCTGGTAACAAAAACTTCAAATGTCTACACCTACTACACGGACAACGAATTTCTGGATCGTTTCCGTTATTACTTAAGGCGAATTCAACAAACACGTTTATACCATTATAAAAATCTTCTTTTATTGAGCCCCTCAGTCCTTTTCTTTGGTACATCCATCTCCTTCGATCAACAAAATAATCAATCATTTTTCCTATTTGACAAAATGAGAAGTTCAAAATTTAATATTTATTTTGAAGAATACATATTCGAAAAAGATTATTTTCATGTTCGTATAATATTTTGAATTTAAAGAACAACTTCACAAATTTAAAAATATTTTCAAATAGGGCACATTTCATTTTTTAACGTACGTAACGATTAAAAATATATATAATTTTTTTTCATTGGTCAGACATCCTACTTCCCATTACAAACACAGTAAGCATTTACATTTCGTATATTACTTCGTCTCAAACGATTCAATAAAATTTCGGCAGCATTTCCTTTTTGTTCCCTGCATTGTACACAAATGCGTGTACGCAGGAAACAAAAAAGAAAAGTTAGGGCGAAATTTTATGAACCGTTTGAGACGAAGTAGTATACAAAATGTAAATTCTTACTGTGTTCATAACTTGTCCAATACAGGGACAAATCCGACAAACATTGTACCAGATGAATATAAATGGTCGTTTTTCGAAAAAAACGACTATTTATACAACGATCATGTACAACACTCGTCAGACGGGGCCAAAAACTCTCTAAGGGACATTTGTCGGTTAACATGCGCGCATTTTACTCAAAAATACAGTTTTACTCACTGTTCACATTTACAAAAATATATAAAAATTTAACACAGTTATTCGACGTATTACGCATCAAAAAGGCTGCTTTAACATTTTTGTCTTTTTTTTAATACACACAATTATAATTTAGAGTAATGCATTTTTTTGTTTCATAAGTAAATACGTGCACAATATAATACTCCTAGTTCATTCAATCATTTTATCGTATGCCAAATAACGTATACAATCGTCGAATCAGGACATACACAACAATTTACATATACATGAACAACCACAAAGTATACGTGTTTTTCACAATTTCACGATAAAAGATGAAATATGTATGTCATGTGATGCTATAAACCATTGTTACGCTAATGCAAACAATTTCAATCGCTAATTCGCCATAATTTATCAATTTATGCAAATCTAAAATTAGGGTAAAAACTGAAATTTTCAGAAAAATAAGAGATTATACCTGAGATTGAAAGAAAGAGGTGTTGAATCAGCAGTGTGGAAGGAGAAAAAATCACGAAATTGGCGAATGGAGGTGGAAAATGTGAATTTGGGGGTTTTTGGTGAGATTGGGGGAAGCTGGAAAATGAGGAAGAAAGGCTCGGCCGGCTGCAGGTATTCGCGAATTTCCGACGGCTTCCGACGGCCGCCGACGGCCCGTCGGAAGCCGTCGGAAATTCGCCGTCGGAAGCCGTCGCCCCCAGCCGTCGCTATTTCGCTTTTTTCTAGTAGTGCACGAAACATTTGATCAACACAATTATGAACCATAAAGACATGTCAAAAGATGGGATCAATGCATGGAAGGATTTGAAAATCATGGGTATAAAACAAAAGTTGTGGGTGATACAAGATCCTGAAACAAGTAAAGTAACCATACCAAATGCGACTTTCACTTTGAGCAAAGAAGAAAAGATACGGTTTTGCACCGTTTTGAAAAATTTGAAAGTGCCGAGCAAATTCTCTTCGAACTTCCATAACAATGTGAGCATCAACCCTCCTGAACTAAAAAATATGAAGTCACATGATTACCACGTCATAATGCAACATTTACTTCCGGTATTGCTTCAGCATTGTTTTTCGCAACATAAGGATCTACGGAATGCTATTCACCGCATTAGTCTCTTTTATAACATTTTGTGCTCAAAGGTGATCAACAGGGAACATCTTCTAAAAGCAAAGGCTAGTTTGGTAGAAGCAATGTGTGTTATTGAAAAATATTTTCCGCCTGCATTTTTTGATATCAGTATTCACCTTATGTTTCATTTAGCCGATGAAGCATTGATTTCTGGTCCTGTTTGATATAGGTGGATGTACCCATTTGAACGGTAAATTATTAATTTTAGTTATGTACATAATTATTCGATTTAAATAGCTATTGATGTCTACATTTTACAATTATTCATCTTCATAGGTTGATGAAAACATATAAAGGATATGTGCGCAACAAAAGATATATTGAAGGGTGTATTGCAGAAGGATATATTGTACAAGAAGCTAGTCTTTACTGCATGTAGTATATGCCAAAAGGAGGTGCTGGCACTCATAAACATACCCGTGAAGCGTTTTTAGACGAGGATGATGAGTTTGTTGATGAAATAGCACTAGATAATGGTAAAGATATAACGTTAACTCAAGTGCAATTTCAACAAGTGCGTAAATGGGTCCTTGATAAGTACGACGGATTGGATGAATGGAAGAAGTAAACTCATGAATTTGTTCTGAATTCTTATTATTGTAAATCAATTCATATATATAGTATTTATTGTGTGTTTTTCGTAGGAGGTATAACTCCTATGTTCAAAACACCAAATCTCAAACTCGAGGCGGGGGTACATCTGGGGAAGCTATTAAAAATTTCACTTTTTGGTTATGTGAGGAGGTATATGTATTAAATATTTAATATTTTCAAGTTGACCATACACCTCCTTGACAATGTTTTTTACTTATTGTGTTTTTGTAGTTGTTGAAGACCGTCGATGTTGACTCAACTCTTTGGCGGTTAGTTAACGGGTCGAAGTTTGATGCCCGTAGTTATATGAAGTACCAAGTGAAAGGGTTTTTATTTTTTCCGAAGAGTTATGAAGAGCGAAAGCTAACACAGCATAGTGGTGTATGCATGAGAGCAATTACACAATTTAGAGCGAGTGGGAAGGATAAAAATTTTAAGGAAGCAGAAACAACTTATTACGGAGTCATTCAACAGATAATTGAGTTGGATTACATTGACTTCAAACAAACAGTTTTTTATTGTGATTGGGTAAAGGTCGAAGATAAGATCAATGGTTGTAAAATAGATTCTGTTTCAAGCTTGATCACAGTTAACTTGGGAAAATTGAAGAATAAAGATAGCGTGAATGATGAGCCATTTATTCTTGCATCGGAAGCGAGTCAAGTGTTCTACTCAAAAGATTTAAAAAATAACGGATGGTTTGTGATTTTGCATATGCCAAAACGGTTGACCATAAATGTGGATGGCACTGAGTTTCCCACCGTTTATCAATCAGCTTTTGAAGACAATGAAAAATTTGAAGATCTTATCAAATGCATATGTTAACTTTGTATTTCAGAGCAGTTATTGTAACTTAACAAAATATTTATTTAAAATGGTGTAAAATGTAAAATGGTGTGTTATATGATAGTAATAGATGCATTATATTTTTTATTAGTGCCATTATAATATCCTAATGGATCCATAAGGATGGATATATTGCAAGAGTTCATTTTGTGTTTGTAGTTGTAGGTACTTACATATGATCACATACATACACACATGTACACATACATACATATGATCAGCTTGATTATTCTTTCTTTCTTTGTGTTTGTAGGTAGACAGGCAGTTCAAGATATTGTATTTGCACCCTTTAGTTTAGCAGTGCTAAGGTAATATATTTTTGTATGTGCATCCTTTATTTCAGTCAGTATTTTAGATATTGTTTTGAATCCTCTTAAGTTTAAAATTCTGGTGATGCAGGAAGACTTTGTCACTGCCGCATAAAAGTGAATGTTCCCCTTCCCGCCCATCCCTGTGATGCCCGATTGTTGTTAAGCTGCTGTACATCTGATATAGTAAACAACGTCCCCTTCTGATTTGTCTGATCCTACCAGTTTCTCATCACATTACGATTATTGTCAGTCGGACTGACAAAAATCGTAATGTGGTGAGAAGTTGGTGGGATCAGACAAATCAATAAGGGGACGTTGGTTCATATATCAGATGTACAGCAGCTTAACAGTGATCGCTTGGAGCAAATTTTATTAAGACATATAAGGCGTTTGATCTTGTTATGGAGGGGATTCCGTGCAATAATTTGGCCGACAACAATCGGGCATCACAGGGATGGGCTGGAAGGGGAAGAAATGTACGTTATAATGTTGTTGGGATTATTTTAGGATTTTAGACTTTGCAGGACATAATGTCACAAGATGCCACACCACCGTCAAATGATACAACTTCACAATCATCCACTTTAAAATGGGAGAAAATTAATATAAACGACTACGGTTCTCCAGTCGGAAAAAATGGTTCAAAGGTCGCTATGAAGATTGGTAAACTAGTAAGAAATCATGTGTCAATCTCATATCCAAGTTGGAAAAAAGTTCCGCCAAATTACAAGGAAGACATGTGGAATCAATTGGAGGTAAGTTCTCCGATCTCATAACCATTTTTATGTACTGTTTCTGTTTGTAAAATATAGTCATCTGATTGTAATATGCACCCTTTTTATGTACTGTTTCTGTTTCTGTACTGTTTCTGATTGTAAAATAGGCCTGAATGAGCGAGGGTTCATATGAGACCATATTTATGTACTGTTTCTGTTTCAAGATATATTCTTTTATGATATTTATAGGATATTTAAATTGATCACTTTATTCATAGAGACTGATGAAACTATATACGTTGAAATGTAAAAATCCATATACTTTGAAATGTAAACTGTGTACATGAACTTAGATGGTTTAAAATTCATTTATAATGCTTTCAATACATAAATAAAAAATGGTTTACATGCATTTTTTGTTATGCAGAAATATTATGAGCTCGATCCTCTATCAAAGGACCTTATTATGAAAAAAATGTCCGAGGCTTTTAGGAGACACAAGAATGATTTGCGCAAGAATCATTATGGCCATTTCATCACTGATGAAGAAAGAATGAGAAATTGTCCACCGAAAATTGCTCAAGATGATTGGGATGAGTTCATAAGAAACGAATCAAAACCCGAGGCGAAAGGAAAAAAGGAAGCGAGGCAAACAAAATAGATCAATGCTCGAATATGGTCATCATTCGGGACGTAAGAGTCATGCAATGATTACTCAAGAAATGGTATGTGTCATTGAATTGGTGCATCACATTGCATATACCATTAGTTCCAAATATAATTTTAGGTCATTGTATGCAGGTCGATTCAAGTAGTCCGGGAACAGAAGTATCACGTCTTCAAGTATGGGAGAAAACGCATAAGAAAAAAGATGGCAGCACGTCAGATGCGACATCTTCCTACTTTGTAAGTTAAACAAATAATAACGCCTCCAAATTAAATTTTCACTATTCATATATATGTATTTACTTTTTAGGACAAAATTGAAAAAGAAAAGGAAACGACGAGTGGTGGTGATGAAGCCGTCTTTATATCAGTGTTTGGTAAAGATGTAAAGGGCAGGAGCCGAAGTATTGGGACCAATATAGCTCCTAGCCAAGTTAAGAGTGCTGCCATTTCATGCAAATGGCTCAAACAGGCCCAATGAGTATATGAGCAGCGACTGCAAAATATGGAGCAAAAATTGATAAAGCTGGACAATATGGATGATAAACTAGAGCGTCTTCTCAGCATAGCCCAAGATAATCGTCAAGTAGGCAGTGAAATCGCATCTTCTCAGTTTGCCACTCCGAACAATCAGTTAATCGACCAAAGATGTGAAATCCTGAACTTCGAGGACGAAGTAATTGCAACAGGTACTATTTTAATCGACCAATCAGTCTTTTTGTGCTTCAACCGAGTTTACTGCTCTCTGTTATTGTGCATATAAACAAATTAATGAGTATTTGTGCATGTGTATTTATAGATTCCAAATTATCTTTTGTTATAGAAAAAGAGGTTAGGCAACAAAGGTTCACGTTTGACATGTACGTCATAATTAGGTTCACAAGAGGTGTATATGACATTTTCAAATCCAAATTAACATAATCATAAGATATAAGAGAAAATTTAGCAATATTTATAATGTTATAACCATAGGATAGAGCAAATTAAGCAGTTTTAAGTAGTTTTAGCAAATCGATAACAATGATCACATGGATAAGTTCTGGTGGGCACAACCTTCACTAAATTCTTGCTTGGCTGAAAGTACAGTGTTATTTAAAAAAAGGTTGTGTTCATGATTAGATTTGAGAAACAGTGAGAGATAGCAAGAAATGATGAAGAATCACGTAAAAGTTCAAAATGCTATTGCAGAGCTGGAGTTTGAGACAGCGAATGAATGACAGAGATGAGAAGGAATTCATTGTCAATAGCGATCTAGTTTGTATACTTATACTCATCGTAGTCTTTATCTTATATCTGTTTTGGATCTAGTTTGTATACTTATACTCATCGTAGTCTTTATCTTATATCTGTTTTGGTTTCAATTTTCATTGACACTCACAATAGCCATTATGTCCAAAAATAAATCAGTAAACTCCAAAACAAAAAAGGATATAGAAAGATCATAAAAGTTTACACCTTCCATTACAATCTTGCATGATTTTAAAGATCAAATATCGCATACACAATGGGTCTAGGACTTGTGTAGCTCTGCACAATGGTCTTAAACGTTTGGGAGCTTGTTAGTTCTGTAAATGTGATTCCATATATTCACTCCAGAAATGCTTATATAACAGGTACTATATGCCGAGATTCCACAGCATTAGTAATTCATGGAAAACCAGTACCACCCACATATGAAAAAGCGTTGTTGGACAAAATTTTATTGCCGGATGAGCTAACCGCCAAAATATGTCGACAATTTACCGAGACCTTTGGGGATGTTGGAGCCGGAGGTTATGTGAGCCATCAAAAGGGTTTGATACGATATCTTTAGTCGGAGGTATTGATATTTCTAACTTGTTCTTTGCATATATTGTTGATTTTCTTTTGTTTGCTGTATATGAAATTTGCATATGCAAATGCATGTTTATTTTGTCCTGGTCTGTCTTGTTTACAAGATAATCGACAATTTATCAAATACTAGGAAATAAAGTCAAAATTCAAGGACAAAATCAAAAAACAAAAAACATGATCAATGTGCCTGAACGATGAATGGAGGTCCAATAAACTAAAAATTGATTAGCTAAAAAAATTTATGTGTGTATCGTACTAATTGGGTTTAATGGGTGGTAAAATAATTTGGTTATGATGTAGGGGAGGGGACTAAAATGGTAGGGGACCGGAATGTTTGGTAGGGAACTGGAGTGGTTACTGGAGTGTTTACTGGTGGTTGGAGTGGTTGATACTGGTGGTTTGTGGTAGAGTTAGTGAATAGGAAATGGGAGGCAGTTTGTAATGCTGGAGTTCATTGCAGAATGTGGAGTTAGAGAGGTTGGTCGGGATAGTTGAATTATGCTGACAGTGTTATGGTTGTGATTTGGTTTGATGAGGAAATGAAATGTGTAGTGATTGGTTTGAATAGGAAATATGGAAATGTTGTTGGAGTGCAGGTAGGTTTGTAGTTTGTGTTTGATGGCTTACTAGTACCAAGGGAACCAGGTTGGAAGTGTAAATGGGTGGATGAAAGGGAAGTTGAAGGCTGCGGAGCAGTTAGAAGAAGACCGTTACAGTTTTTGTGATGTGATGTGAATGTGCAGTTGACAGGGGATTGGTTTTGAAGCAGACAATAAAAGGAATTACAGTTGTTAGAATGCATATAATTGATATAAAAGTTATAACAGTTAGAATGCATATAATTAACTCGTTTAATCAATGTTGGATTACCAGCAGAAACACTCGCCGCATTCGCAGACATCTCTTTTGCCGGAGTACTGAGTAGAACCAAACCTGTACTTGGCTTATTTATGATAACGAGGCTATGTGCAATATCCTTTTGTTTTCATATATTCTAGGTGAAATCAATCATAGATTAAGCACACATAATGTACACCTACCGATGAGGTAATAACTTAAAGGTATACTGCAATATAGCTTTTGTTGGATATTAATGGTGCAAAATTGGTACATACTATTAACATCAAGCAATATTTATTGAAAAAACCATCATAAAATGTTTGGATTTAACTTGATAGGTGTGTGCACGTACAAACTTTAAAGATTATGGATTTAACAATACCCGAATGAGATAATTAAGAAAAATAGTAGAATCAAATGCATTCGGAGGAGGTGGACATTTAAGGTTAGATATGTTCGAGCAACTTGTTCATATTACTTGATTTCTGGCTCAGTACAAACGGTGCAACATTGGACGAAAACCCAAAAATAGTGTAGTACTTAAGTGTAGTACTTGACAAAGCTAATGGTGTATGTTGTTGACAGGCAATAGGCAGTAGGGGGTGTGATGTAGTACTTAAGTGTGGATGAGATGAAAACAGAGAAAATGAGGAAGTGCTGTAGTGTGTAGGAGTGTGGTTGTGAGTGGAAGTGTATAGCAGAGGGGATGAGATGAAGTTGAAAGGCAGTTTTTTTTGTTAGTGTTGTTATAGTTGTTTAAATGTTTGCTGCCACTTTTACTTGTGCATTATTATTGCTTACACAGGAATTCCGTTGCTCTATTAACTGAACTTGACCAAGCTAAAATTCACCGTATGATTTGAGTTTAAAACCTGTTTTTACTTTTGCGTAGGAATTGGATAGAATATTGTATGCACCACAGCATGAGCCAAAGAAATATCAGCTTCGGCTAACCTGCTCAGCATCCTTTTAATGTGTTTATTATATGTAGACTTCACTGCTTGTAAAACAATGTAGTGTAATTAATGAAATCTTTGTAGTGTAGTGTAATAAACAATGCAGTGTAATAAGTATGATATTCCGGCACGGTTGCATTCTGTTTGCAAAACAATGAGTGTAATTATAAGTTTGATAATTTTATATGTATGGTATATGTGCGATATGTTTATAGTGCTTGTGTACCAATATTTTGATATTCTGACATATTTTGATATATATTGATATTCTGGTATATATACTGAGATATGCGTGTAACGCAGTAGTGAGTTACAGATGTATTTTGTAGGAGTAGGAGCAAACACTATGCGCAACGGGTGTTAACCGTTGCTTTATGTGTGACTTTGGGCATAAAGCAACGGTTTTTAACCTTTTTTACTAGACATAAAGCAACGTTTTTTGGCCATAAAGCAACGCTTGCATCCGTTGCTTTTTGGACAGAAAGCAACGATTTATATCCGTTGATTTTTTGCCCATTAAGCAACGGTTTGTAACCGTTGCCTTTTGTACATTAAGGAACGGTTTATACCCGTTGCCTATTGTCCATAAAGCAACGGTTTATACCCGTTGCCTTTGGCCCAATTTGCAACGGTTTATACCCGTTGCCTTTGGCCCAATTTGCAACGGTTAATACCTGTTGCCTTTGGCCCAGTTTGCAACGGTTTATACCCGTTGCCTTTGTCCCAATTTGCAACGGTTCATACCTGTTGCCTTTTGGACATAAAGCAATGGTTTTCTCCCGTCGCTAAATTCAACCACTCCTGTGTTGAAGACGGTTTTTACCCGTTGCTTTTGGACTTAACAACGGTTTTTACCCGTTGTTAATAGCTTATAATGGTGTAGTGGCTGTAAGGTTCTAATTTGTTTTTTTCTTTCCTTTCTTTTTCTCATTTACCCCATAACAATCCGCCCCTCTGTATGTTTTAAGTCTGATGTGTGTGGGTTATCGTCGATTTAAAACATATGGAAAGACGGGACGTTACATCTGGTATCAGAGCTTTGGTTTAGTGAAAACCTTAGTTTTGTGGGGTTTGACTCTTTACTAATAGGGTAGTAATACCTTATGATGAGTCGCTGAGTGTATATATATGAAAGAGCGTACTTGTTAGTGTTATGAAAAAGGTGTTAATATTGTGTTAATATGTTCCGTTTTGTATTTATAAATCCTGGTTGGTGCATGGGACGCTATGACATCGATAGGGATTTCTAAACATTTAATAGGACAGACCGACATAATATTTGTTTTTAAATAATTTGCCTATTATATTTTATATATATATAAAATAAATTTTATAAATGATATATATATATATTCTGTTGAAATATATTGGTTAAAAAAATGTAAAAATAATAGGTAAAATGAGATAGAAAATAAAATAAATGAAATTTGAAAATTTTAGAACATAGGTCCGGGATTCTGAAAATTTGCTTTCAAAGGATTTTGAAATATAATAATATTATTTAGAAGTAATTTCTGATATAAATATTTCAATTTAATTTGAAAATATTGTTTTAAGAAATTTGAAAAGGAATAAGCTCTGTACTTCCCTCTTTGTCGTTGGAAAATAATATCGGTGATGGCGGCCGCATCATCGACATTCATTTTCGAGTTTCGAAGTGGGAAGATCACTATAGTAGTTTTACCGCAGACTTATTTTGACAAACAAATATAAATTTTTAAATTATTTTAATTATAATTGGATATATAAATTTCAAGCATATGTTTATCTGTTATTTGAAAATGATTTTGAATAAAACCCGGTATTTAATTCTTAAGTTTCTGTAATAAATAGTTTCAATTAAGTGTGGTAAAATGGAATATAACTAATTTATAAATTGGAACCTTCAATTGAAATAAGTGATTTAATGCTAGGTTATAAATGGGATTAAAAGAAATTTGAAATTTGGAACCTATAAGACAAAGGATATTATTCTTAAGCATTAAGTTAATTAAGAGTAATAAAATAAACTTGTGTAACTTTCAGTTACATTCTTAAAGGCATATATGTAACTTACCAAATATTAAAAGTTGTAATGTTTAATAAGAAATGTAATAAAAGTTGTGCAAGTAAACTTATAAATGGAAGTGTTCAATGAATTTCTTTAATAAATAAGAATTTGATGGTCTAGTGTTATAAACTTAAGTATAATTGAAAATGCTTCTAATTGGATATAATAGAAAGGTAAGTATTATAAATAAATGATTTTAAAACTTAAGTAGATAAGTTGAAGTTATTTCTAAATAAAATCGCAAGAAATAAATGTAAAATAAAAAGGGATAAACCATTATATGAATGAAAAAGAAATCAAACAACAAATGTATGAATGGAATTAATAAGAATAAACTAAATCTGTTGATTATATGTTGATTGAAATCGGTGTTTGTTTTGTTTATGGTTGTTGTGCAAGGATACTTTAAATTTTGTTTAGATGTATGAATAATCTATTTAGCTCCATCTAAGACTGTTGAGTAAATGGTGCACTAAGTAGTTTATTTTCCCGTTTGTGTGCAATTTAAAGTTGAACCTGAACAACTATTTGTTTTGTTTGATATGAATGAATGCTTGATTTGTGATGGTTCTATGTGATGGTTGTATGCCTTGTGCAAGTGATTGATGTTTGTATTGATTTGTTTGTTTATGGTTGAAACCACTTTAAATATTTCATTTTATATAATTATTAACTGTTCTGAAATATATAATTGGATTACAGGTTATGGAAGCAATTGCTACTGCTTTTGGTTTCATAATTAATCGTTAATTGCCCGACAAATAGGTACGCTTTCGGATTACGGTTTATAGCGCCATTATATTATTTTTTTCGTGTTGGGATATATATTATTTTGGAAATTATATGTGATATTTTGTTATATTTGATATTATATTTCTCCCGAACCTCTCCGTACAAAGGAGACTCTGTCAAAATTTTCCGTAAATATTGGACTTAGAAAATTTTGAAAATGTTTTCCAAACCTTATTAATTTGAATATAAAAGATTTAATTGTTTATAAATATATATATTTTATTTTAAATTATCCTATTATGTAAATTTATTGTTATGAATATAATGTTTTAAATAATGTATATTGATTTATAAGTTACTCTTTCCCTTCTTTTCCTTTTCGGAGACGAAAAGTTTTGAGTGGGGGAGAGTGCAACGACCCGTAAATTTTGATAAATAAATTGGTAAATTTAATTAGGTTTTGTAATTAAATTTAGAAAGAAATAGATTTTTTATAATTTATAATGAAGCAAACGTTAAAAAGGAAATGTAGCAAGGTAAATTAAATAGGACTTGATGATTTAATATTTGGAGAAATAAATTTTTGTAACTTATTAATGAAATAATAAGTAAATTAAAACGTAACAATGCCAATTAAGGTAAATAATTTATAAAATAACGGAAAGTGTAAGTGTAAATAGAATAGAAACGTAAACTTATTATAAGGTAGTAATTGGTGTAACAAAAAGCATGAGACCAAGTAAGTAAATTTATTGGGAATATTAAATGTAATTGGATGTAGATTTATGTAATAACGTTAATGCAAATTATGTAAATAAATGTAAGTATTGTATGAATATATGATATAATGTCCGATTTAGGGAAATAGAATGAATTCATATGATGTAAGCAATTATAATAAATAATGAAATAATAACCGGGATGGAATATAACAACGAAGTTAATTAAAGCTGAATTGTGTAAATTGAATGGAATTGCAATAAATGAAATAATGGAAAATGGTATAACTGGGTTATAGGATGATGTAAGTTAATAAGTAATTAATTCAATGCAATCCAAATTGATTAAAACGACTGTTTAGGTTATAATTGATTGTAAATAGGAATATTTGGTAATAAATTGAATATAAGAAAACAAAGGCAGTTAGTGAATTAATTAATTAATTCATAAAAATAAATAGTAATGAAATAAAATCAATGTCCTGTAGGTGATTATAATATTGTTTGGAATTGAGAACTTATAAAGTATGAAACAAAGTAAATAATTAACGGAGAATATAAATAATAATTAATGTACATATTTGGCAAATACAATAAAATTGGAATTAAATGTTATGCAATTGAAATAAAGATGAAAATAGAAATGGAATAAAATTAGCGTTATATATGGAATTTTAATCTGGATTGATAAGTAACGAACGTATAAGAGCAATTAAAAAGCAAGAAGGTGGAAATTAATATAGGTTGCTTATTTATTTAACACATTAAATAAACTTTGGTAATCAATTGTAATAAAATCTAAATTTAACGTTTTATTAATATAAATGAAAGTAATAATCGGAAATAATGTTAATTTTGTTTATAAAATGACAGTTGGTTGAATAAAAGGAATGCAAAATAAAGTTGTCAAAATATTGGAATCTAATGTATGATAATAGGATTGATTACAATTAAATGAAACTAACTATTTAATATTACGTTAATTGAAATTTAGATGGATTATGAGAAAATATTAAGGTAATAGTTTGTAAATCCAATGTTAGTTTTATCCATTTGATAATAATGAATTGAATAATAAAATGAAAGTGAATTTAATAGATTTTTTGAAAATTTAATTATAAATTTGAATACAATGAAATTGAAAATTCAACACTACGATTGATAGATTAATCAACGATAAATTGACATTTAAATTTGTTTAAATCACTGTAAATGATTAAGAAGTTAAAAATGTTGAAATTTGTCAATTATCGAAATAAAATTGAAAATTTGATTTAATTACGTAATTATTAATTTATTTAATTAATGGAAAAATAGCCATTTTAGCAACTGACTCGGATTTCGACGAAACCAGTTTCATCTGATCCGTAACGATGAACTATTGTAGGGTTTCAAGTTTCGTAGCGATCGGACTTTTCGTTTGATCGTACGGACTCGAAACGCCTTAAGATTAATGAAATTGAAATCAATTTGAAAAATATTGATTTGAGCATAACTTCTTCATACGATGGAATTTGGACTTGAAACTTGTTCCATCGCGTTTAAAATATTTAAAAACATCTATTTTGATATATGGGTGATCCAATTTCATTCCGGAGTCGAAACGGGCTTTTTGGGCCACTTTGGCGTTAGCGCGTAAATCTATCTTATCCATCCATTCAAATGTCAATGTCAACCCTGCCTATATATATCCTGCTATAAACCCTAGCAGCCTCTGTTTCTCATTTCTATACGTTCTATTCACCTCCTCACTTCAATGGCAGACAAACCCTAATTTCAACTGCAATACCAAATCAAATCCAAAGCTGAAATTTCAAACTCCACAATATATGCCAAATTTTATATCAATTCGAAGCTCTCGAAGAGTGTAACTCAGATCTGCAACTCATTTTTCGATTCGACGCGTTGTTTGTCCAGAAATCGAAGAACAATTTTCGGCCGTTCATCGCGCGTCGATGAACATCGACGAATCGACGAACTATTTCTGGGTTTTGTAGAGTGGATGATGGGGAGTTCATCGGTATGCTTCATTTCGCGAATAGACGGTTAGATCATCGGCAAATCACTGTTAGGGTTCGTTTTTCTCGGTGGTGGCGGCTGCCTGAATCGTGCCGATCGTGGTGGTATTGGGGAGCTCGGCTCTTTGAGACAAAGGTGGCGGAGTTGCTCATTGGCGTCGAAGGGAAACATGGGCGGCGAAAAATTTCGATGAACAGAGGCGGTGCTAGGGTTTTAAGTTTGGATCGTGCATGCTGTGTTCATCTGCGTGTGTAGGGAGAGAAAGTGACGATGACGTGGCACTAGTGGGGGATAATGTGTTCTTTTTCTTTAATTTTTATAATTGAAATGCAAACACATTTATCGCTATATCTTTCATATACGAACACCAATTCACGAGCGGTTTTTTTGTTAAGATCGTATTGAAATTACGAACATTTTGGCGCTGGTTTGGACGAATTCTGAGACAGTCAAATTTTTGGGTTTAAATTGGATTTAAATTCAATTTAAATTCAAAAGATGAGCGTTTTAACCCACTCACAACTTCTAAAATCTCTTATGTTTGTTAAATTAAATTTTGTTGTGATTATGTATTTATTTATGACTTTTCGTATATTTTTAATCATCGTCTCAGTTAATTGCATTTATTTAAATTAAATCGTTATTTAATTTATTATTGAATATAACTGCCAGTTAAATACATGTTTTATATATTATCAGTTATCCATTGATATTGATTGATTGTTTTTTATGGTGATTGTGATGGATGTATGATCTATTGATGGATGAATGGATGTTTATTTTATATCATTATAATCTGCAAGTTCTTTATTTTATATTTTGATTCGTGATTGCGGTTTGAAATGATATACAACCGCATTTTATTTTTAAATTACGGATTGAAATGATTAATATCCGTATCACTTGACCATAGGATAGAAAATTTTATACAGACACCGTGGTCTATATATATATAATATTTTGAAATGATTTCTATGGTTTTGTAAAGAATATATATATGATTTTATGAGATATTGATTTGGGTATTTGATAAAGGTTATTTTATATATAGTTAAATTTTCGGTTTTAAGCTATGTATAAAATTGGTTTAAAGTATAAAACAAAGTTTGATTTTATTAAATATAATATAGATAAGTATTTACTTAAATTATATTTAATATAGAATTATATTGATTTTTTTTAAAATCAAGGTTGAGAAGATAGTTGAAATTGAGTGAGATTTTATTTAATTAAGAATTTTATTTAATAAGAATCCATTTGGAACTTATTTAAATTTAGATTTTAGAGGAATATGGTTTTATAACAAAATTCCGGGTTAAGGTGATTTAAGTGAATATATGAAGTCTAAATAAATTGAGTAATATTAAAATTTTGAAATTTGAAGTTTATATAAAGGATACTGGATTTATTAATTAAATATTTCAAAACTAAATAATAGTAAAGTAAATTTGGTGTGTATATATATATAAATGATAAAATTTAGTTTTGAAACATTGAATATTAAAGCTTTGAAATATATGAAATTTGAAATGGTTTATTTGAGGATGTAAATCTGTATTGGAATTGATTGCGAAATTAAAGAAGCTAAATTATTATATAAAGTAATTTAATAGTAAACCATTTAAGTATTGCAAGTTATGTATCAAAGTTATGGATTTCAAGGTATTATGATTTGAAAGTGCTATGATTTTGGAAAAAAGATATATTTGAAATAAAAACGATATTATATCGATTTGGGATTTCTTTAAAATGATATCATAATGATTTGGTTTTAAAAAAGAAATGATATCGTATTTATACGGTTTTGAAATGGATATTATATTCTTTTTTTGAAGTATAATCATTTTAAAATGACCGTGGTGTTATAATAACATTTGGTTGTTAAAGAGACCGAGATCGGAAGTTGTCATACTCTCTGCCAACTTAGAAAACCACTTTAACAACTGTGTACGCGGTGGAGATTCCAGAATGAAGTAGGATGGTGGCGATGTTTCCTTTGAGGTAAATACGTGGACCCGACTCCCATGAGTTGGCATAAGATGGCTAAAATAGGAGCGATTCTCGGGCCAATGAGGTAGCACATTTGATCGGACGTATATCTTCCATATTATACTACTTGACTTTTGGATTGATTCGGTGGCCACTTTTGATTTTTTTTATTTGGGGGTGTGGCTCGAGGTGGGCGGTAGCTGTGCGCTACGCGTTACCACCAGCCCGGATAGCAATTGGTATATCTACCCTGGCATTGCCTAGCCGTGTCGTGTCACCTACCCTGGCACATCTTGTACAAGTTTCTATTTGTGTCGTACCTATGGAGTATCCTCTGGTAGCCTCCCGATAAGGAGGTATTACGGTACTATATAGACTATTGGCATTATTTGTGTTCAGGGGAATATTGGGTCACTCCTTAACGCTATTTAAAAGTAAGTTTATTTAACAATTAGACACTATTATAATAGCGAAATATTACTACATAGTAAATAGTTTAACAGATCCTTAGGAGATGTGAATCCCGAGCATCTTTTAAGTTACTGCACTCATATTTATTTCTGTTGATTTAACTCACATAAGATATTTTAGTTCTGACTCGAGTGTCTTGTCCTTTCAATTCGCTCGGGTCAGTCCGAGCATTTAAGGAATCGAAGAATTTATTTCTGGAGGACGAAGACGAAGATTTCATTATTATTATTACTATATATATTATATTGTTCCACTACACACTGTATTCCGCTGCGTGGATTATTATTCACAGGTATGTGCAACTCTGATATGTATTGTATAAATATAATCAAATGTTTATAAAACAGCTTCATGAACAGTATATTTGATTATTATATTTTATCATTTCGCTGTAAGATTCTAATTTGTTTTTTTCTTTCCCTTCTTTTTCTTATTTACCTCATAATAATCTGTGATTCTATATGTTTTAAGTCTGACGTGTGTGGGTTATCGTCGATTTAAAGCATACGGAAAGACGGGACGTTACACATGAGATCAACTATTGATACTTGTTTTGATTTGATACATGCGATAGTTGCATTAGGTTACATGAATATATTCTACACCAGTTTTATTTTTATTTAAATGCCGAGTACAATTCAATCAGACTGACAAAACTACAGGATCACCTATTGATGCTTGTACATACATACACAAACCCACACATATACAACACCAACCTCCCTCTCCCACACACACAAAAGAGAAGGGTTCCGCGACACCTCTTCCCTGTACGTGCCATCTACACCCTAAGATTTATCAAGTTACATAATTAAAAAATGAATGAAAATTTGTAGATATGTTCTTGTAATTTCTGCCAATGTTAAATTTTGCTGCTATATTATGTTTGATACTTAAATGACTACATTTTGGTTATGAAGTTAATGCATAAATATTTTTCTACTTGCATATTTTTTTGCTGCGCACGGAAACACCTCTTTGGTTTTCCTACTTGTGTGTGCTACTTTCCACGCCCTTGATCGTGTATGCTTGCATTTTAGATTCTCCACTTCCTACATGAATATATATGAATTCATTTGTAAATTATGCATTACCATTAATGTAACGCCCCACCCCGAGACCCACCTTAGCAAAGAGAATTAACAAGTAATTCTATTTTCTAAAGTAGAGAATAGGGCTGGTTAAGCGCGACCATCTTCTTAAACATCTATTGAATACGTCGATAAATGCAATATAATTTTTCAACTCAAGTGGATCGACATACCCAGTAAATGCTTAATCCAAAACTATAGGTGACTAACAGATCTATCAGAATAAAATACAATAACTGAATGTAAATCACATCACAGAACAGTAACCAACGTCGTGTATATACATATACACTAATCCACGTTCAGTACAATACATTATGAATACAATAAAGGTAGCACACGACCACACCATATACATCGAATCAAATGTAAAAACATCAGAGTATGTGGAAGAAATAAACTACTCAAGAGAAAGAAGAGCTGTTATCCAACATCAACTTCAAGCTAAGCCCAATATATGATACCTGAAACAACTCGGTCTGACCCGAGTGAAAACACACGGGTCAGGCTAGCTAAAATCATCAGTTAAATAGAATAATCGATAAGGATAAGTAGGCGAAAGCTATGGTATCCTTTTTCTTAAAGGATTCCATTCCCTAAACAGGGTTTCAACATCATAAGAAAGGGCAACATCTCTTCTTGGCAAGTAGAAGAGATAATGATGATAAAGTCATACTTAAGTGACATAACTGAAACTTAAGCAAATGGAACATCGGCGAGCAAAGTTTTAAAGATAAGACTCGATAAACACCGCTTTCGCCTTATATCATCGACGGTATAAAGGAATATGGATAACGACTTCAAATGATTCAACTATCTTCTTAGAAGTGGTTGTCAATATAACAATACATCAAAGGTACATATCCTTTATAAATAGAATAAAACGCATATGGATGTGCCTCGTCTCTTTGGCACATCCCAAGGATCATTCAAGGAAATATAAAACCCAATCATAAAAGAAGAATCAAAATTTATTCATACCTCATCTCATCGGTATGAATATAGATACATCTCAAATCCATCACTAAAACTCATCATAAAAGATTCTTCATAATCATTTATACCTCATCTTAATGGTATAAATATACAAAAACATCTCAACTCCATCTTAACATCAAGTATTGTATAAAATCATCAAATCATCAATCCATAATGCAAATAACTCAGTCAAAGAGTAACATCATAAATGATTTCACCATATACGTATACATCTCGTCTGGCACTAGGCTATCAATGTAACAATCATCTAAAGACCGTGAAGTCTAAAACATCAAAACTCAAAGAAACCCCGGATTGGCCAAATCCTCGATTGCATGCCGAAGCAATGCTACGCGCGCTTCATCGTGATTAGTACTACTATTTGGTACTATAAACATCATGATGACTGGAGTCAAATAACATCTTAACATCGTGAATGACTGTAGTCTATAACATCATGATGACTCCCAGTCACAAAGACCCGAGTTAATAACATCGTGATGATCAGAGTAGCAACTACATCGTGATGACTCCAATCGAGTACTCGTGGTCTGCTGTACTAGTAAACATCATGAATGTGTCTCAACTTCTCGGATAGGAACCCAATAGGTGTTAACGTACGTCACATACCGTACATTCGCACCTAACGGTTTACTAGCCCTTAGTTGGTACCACACTAGTAAAACATCATAAACATCAGGAAAATATACCCAGCCTCATTTCATTGGCGAGTAAATACAATACCATGCTTGTCTCATCTCATTGACGAGTACTAGTGACATCGTGACTTGTCCCATCTCTTCGACAAATAAAAATTATCATAATACATCTCAACATCGTAAAATCATCATAAAAAAGCTTATCTCATCTCATCGGCAAGTAAAAGTAACATCTACATGGCTATAACCATAATTCTAATTAGCAATTTCTAGCTCTTAATATATTTCATTTCATCGGCGATTAAGAAACACATCTTAAAATGGTCCTTCATCGAATATACTCCTAAATTGGAGTTCTTGGACCATATAATCTATCCTAAATTTAATAACATCTTAAATCATCTCAAACAGTTCATCAAAAGGGTTTCAATCGTATAAGTCCGATATTAAGCGACAAAGCAAATCCATGGTCCCATACCACATGTTTTACTTTACCGTTTAATTGTTTTTCTTAACGTATGAAATTCATAAAAATAGGTAATTTTATTTATAAAATAATTTTATTAGAGAAAACAGAAATTTAAAATGATTTTCCGAAAACGATTATTAAAACCAATATTTGAAATTCCTTTATTATAGGAAATAAATCTGTCTTTATTTAGAAAAATATTTTTAAAAAATACTAATAATTTGAAATGTCCATGTATTTCAAAAATGATTTAGAGAAAACCGTTGCCAAAGGAAATGAAAACTAAGAGTGATATCTCAAAATCGGTAACTTGAATTTAATACGAATTCAATTCACATTTAATCCAAAATGAATTCAAATTCCATTTAAAGTTGAATTTAAAATTCTTCAAATATGGCTAGCCTACTGATAGGCATCATAGCTCTCAAAATATTTCAAAAACATCATCAAAAATGAAGAGAATGAGAGCAAAAATGAGCTAATAAAATTCTAAGATCAACAATTGTTGTTTGCTGTCATTTTGCTCTAAGGACAGCAACATACAACTATAATTTCGACCAAGCAAACTTCAAAATTACAGAAAATATAATGAATAAAACATGTAACACATGACCTAAGCTTTCCGAAACATCCAAAATTATCAAATTCGGATAAGAAACGAAGAAGTTAGAGCTAATTTCGTTTCAGTTTCAAACACAGAGCAAACAATAGTTTTTCTCTCGGGATAATAGTAAAAAAATTCGATTTTGACATAGCTTACTTCAAAATTGCAGAAAAATAAATGAATAAAAGTTGTAGTACATGAATTGCGCTTTCTGGAACATTAAAAATTATCGAATTCCGATAAAAAACGAGAAAGTTATAGCTTAAACAATATCAGATTCAAACTTAAGAAATTCTATCAAAGACATAACTATACTTCTGCTTACAAATCTATTTTAGGTCAGTCAAATATTAAAATATCGAAATTAAACCTGAAGATAAATTACTCCTTATTGAATGTATTTTACAGAAAAAAAATTTGATCGAAGTTGGATAAGAAACGAAAAACTTATGGCTAAAACACTTCTCTGACCTATGATTGTTGCCGCTGTCAATTTCCTCCCAGGATAACAACAAAAAATCACGATTTTGATCAAGAAAACATCAAAATTTTACAAAAACTCAAAACATCAAACTTGTATATCTATGTCTATGCTTTCCAGAACATCTAAAAATATCGTATTCCGACTTAAAACGAAAGAGATATGTCCAATTTACTGACAGTAATTTCACAAATATACATGCAACAAACAAAATTGAGATTTCTTACCTTGAAATCTCAATCAAAGCTAGAAAATGTGAGTTCTAAACTCACCTTTGATTTTAGATAGAAAACACCCAAATTTGTAAAGAAAGATTGGAGCTTGAAGGTGAAATCATTTCTCTATTCTTATTTTGGTGAAGTTCTTCTTGAATTAATAGCGAAATTGATTGGAATTGAGATTTAATTAGGGAAAGCCAATGTTTTTCTTTCCCTCTATTTACTGTGTCTTTTGATTTAGGGAGGAAGATGAGGAAAAAAAACTGGTATGTACACTTATTTCCTCTTTTCTAGATGGTTCTAGAAAGAGTTAATGGATTCAAATATTACCCAAATAAGCCCAAGACTAATATACTTAGAGAAATTCCTATGTTATATACATATTTAACATATTTAATCAATTTATACACTAGTTTTTTTATTTTTAACCAAATAAAATATCTACAACAAATTGTGTGCAATAAAATTTATTTTGACTATAAAAAGTTATTTTTATAAATAAAACCCTATCTTTGACAATATTTTACAAATTACACCATTTTAGTGTAAAAACACTATTTTTAATGCAATAACTTAAACAAAAATTTCTTTCGTGTCAAATAAATTGCAATAAATCATTCTAACACTTTTTAATCATCAAAATATTTTTTTACAATTAAAAATATTATTTTCCCATATAACACAATTTTTTAACAATATTTACCAATATTCCCATTTTTAGTGAAAGATAACAATTTTCATCCATTTCAACCAAATAAAATTTATTTTTAAGTCCAATGAAGTGTATTAAAATGTTTTAACATTTTTATAACATTAATACATCATTCCAATCCAAGTCTAATTACACTTCTAAATTTTATTTTCTTCATATTATTCCTTTTACTTTACAACAAAAGGCTAACATTGTAATAAATTTTCAATATTACTAATTAACTAAAATTAAACCATCACAATTATTTATTTTCAATCCAAATCCGAAAATAAAGTTTTTCAAACTTTATTTCATTCATTTACACTTTTTTCTTCAACCATCAAATGTTGAAATAAGCTTCAAATAAAATAATATGGCTTATTTAAATTTCAAATCCCAAATTATAATCATCAAGATATTGTTTATATAAAATGAACAATATAATCTCTCATTTTATTATCCAATTCATTTTTAAACACTATATTAAATTATAATTTGCATTCTAACTTAATATTAACAATAATCTCTAAAATCCCGGGTTGTTACAATTAAGATTACATGTACAATAATGATTACATACCAATTATTTATAAAGTCGAGTATGTGATTTTCTTCCCAAAGCATGAGTTATGATATTTTTTCCTTTATTTTCAGCATTTGTTTTGCATTGTTTTCTTATCAGTGTACTCAATATCAACGAATTTTCCCCCCTGGACTTTATCAATATCATTCAGACGGTTATCAATCGCAATGCATCTAGGTAAAAAATCTTTATCTTTCTTCAAATATTTGTCTCGTAGCTTTGATTTTTACGATCTAAAATATTGTGAAAAACCTCTGTTCAAAATAGATCGAGCAATAGTTGAATTCAGATTTATGTCAAACTCTTTCTACCAAAACAAAAGAAAAAAAATCAAACAATTTTTGATCCCGATTCATGTCAAAGTTAGATATAAAAGGTAATCACTTATCAAATGTTTTATTAAAATAGGAAAAAACATCCTACATTAAATGAGTCATTATTGCAGAATAACATAAATACTCTCAGCTTAGAGTCGTTAATTCCGAATCTACCATCTTGTTCAAGGTCTTTTGTTTAACCATGACTAACTATCCTTCATTGAATTTGTAACGGATGGACATGTTGAGAAAGAACCATGATTACTCATGAGGAGAATACTTTAGCAAAACCTTTTTTTACTGCAAAACCAGGTTGCTTAGGGTGACGCAAAGAACTTATCTCACCATTGAACATATGTACTTTTTTTTACGACTAACTTTGTTTCAATCAAGAAAATTACAAGAAAATGGGTGGAGACCGAGAAAATTACTTCAAGTAAAAGGACATTATTGTAACAATGTTTAAGAAAACCAATTAACTAACAAATTTAGTTTATGTGAATTCAGTTTATGTGAACAAATTCAGTTTACTTGTTGGTTACCTAGGCATCATCTAATCAAATCATTTAGAGAGTGTGTAGGAGACTCAGTTACCATTTAGGTTTCGGCCAAGATCATTACACATTTTATATTAAGAAGAAACAATCATGATGATAAACAACATAATTTCTGAATATTCATTCTTTATCAGTTAACAAGACTTGCACTATTCATCATGACGATTTTACGCGAGCAGCTTTTGTTGACATAACCATGTGTTTTTGTTAAAAGAGTACTAGTTAATGTCAATATGAGTTCCAATCTGCCAGCTTTTGTTCTCTTTGTTTATCATTATCATTTATTTGTATCACAAATTCCATCAATTTTTACTTCAGTGACTGTTGTGCTGAGTTTGACTAGGTATCTAGAATTCTTTTCTACATCTATTTTGTAGAAAAATTGTACTATGTTTGGGTGAAAAAGAACTATAAAATTGTCTTTTTTTTCCTAGATAGTGACAGGGTACCATATCTTTGGAACTTCTATCATAAGTCTCTGATATTGATACAATAGTAGTACCTATAAGCGGTATGCACCAGTAAAATATCCTAAAATCTTGCCTTCTATATTGTCCTATCTATCTCAAATTTGCAGGATATTGGGTGTTGATGATGCTGCTCAATCCAAGTTAGCAAGAAGTATCACTCAGCTAAAAGAAAACAACACTATTGCCGATGGACTAAGAGCTTCCCTTGGAGATCTCACATGGTATTAATGAATTTTCATAGCATTTCTTGTTGAAGTTTAGATAATCTCATCTTACATTACATAACCAATACCAAATTAATATATACACTGCAGTGCTAACTAGTACCGTACAAAAACATAGTTTGTTTCTAAAATTTAGAGATTTCAGTTTTTGAAATGGCCTAGGTAAACTATCTTTTCCAATGCTTTAAAACTGGTGGGTATATTGAGTTTTTGGAGGATACAAATGGTTCACCTGATCATCAGCTTCAAATATAAATAACAGACTATATAAGAGACGCTGTAAAATTCACTGTTTTCTAATAATGTAACATTTACAGCTTTAGGATGAAGCCATATTGAATTTGTATTACTTCAGGTAAAAATACGATGATTAAAGTAAATCAATAAGATCACACATGAATACAGAGAATTTATAAAATAAACACGATAGAATTGGCCTATATAAATTCAATGTTTCACATGAATTGTAATATATAAGTGCAGTGTGACCTGTTGGCTCGCATAAACTGAATTCATTTTGTAAGTTTTCAGGCCAGTAGTTAGAGATTTGGTTGATGGCATAAATTTATGACATTTCATCATGAGGCAAGATCTCAATAAAACCAATTAACTAACAAATTTAGTTTTTGTGAATTAACCGATGTTTAGTGTAAATCTTTAAAACATAAATTTAGTGTTATACTACTCTTAAATTTACTTTTCATAGTAAGACAGGACCTCAATAAAACCAATTAACTGTTCAGATAAAAAATAGATAGAAGTCACAAAAAATAGGACCAAAAACTAACAAAATGAATCCTCTTATTTTCTTACGATTAGTGTCATCAATTCACTCACTCTCATAGAACAAGCTACCCTCATTTTTTCAGAACAGACTAGAGTCCTATTGTAAATCTAATAGGCAACAACTCTGATGATATTTCTATGTGAAATTAAAATTTAAGATGCTCTCAGTAGAAAATAGAATGTTTGATTTGCTAATAATATTTCTATGGAAGAAAAGGCATGATTTGAAGGAGTAAATAATTAAAGTAAAATACTGTAAGTGCTTTACATAAATTATCCTTATAAAAGCTACCTACTTTCCTCCAATCATCGTAACTAATCAGAATGAGCGCAATGAATCAAAAACCTACAACAAGAACTCCATTTTTTTGCATCTCTACCTTTGGCACCATCCATTTCAATTACTATTGAGTACTTTTTATTTATTGGTAGAGAAGAAACGTCTTCTTCGGTGCTTTCTTGACATTGTGATGCATTGTTGCAACTAGTTGACATTCTGCAATATACACGTTAACTTGTGAATCAGTTGATAAATCAAGTAATCATGTCACAAAAGGCTGGGTAGTGTTTAATATATAACTATAAACAAGTAGATTATCTTTAGTGCAAAGATGAAAATCAATATAAAAATGACTAAGCATTAAATGGATTCAATACATCAAACAAAAAAAAACATGTTTTACTACTGCAGAATTCAGATGTCAACATAGATTCAATACATCAAACAAAACATCACTAGTCACAATCATGTTTTCTATCAAGATTCCATGCATTTCAACAAGGTTAAGTTGTGTTGCTCATTCAAATTGGAGAGGAAGTTTGTTAGCATCTCATAATCATCTCTGTCATCAGTCAAATGCTTAGACAAACATCGTACAATGGACCAATTAGGATTTTGTATGTTTTTTTATGTGAAAGATTTGGCTTGCTTCAGATGCAAGAATGATGGGCTCATCATATTCTCCATTACTACTTTTAAGCTTCTTTAGATTTACCATCGGTAAACTAGTGTCCGGACAAATCTTAAACCCACGTGTTTTGTCTGCGAAATTTACCCAGTCGTAGTAAAATACTACATGTTGAAAATCATAGTAATCAACCTCAATGATGTCCTTGATAACACCATACCAAGTAGTATCTTCTTTCATAGGATTTAAATCTTTTGGGCTTGCAATAAACATTGTAATTGCATCCATGCAAACACCACTATCTTGTGTTGAATGAGTGTTGTCGTAGCACTGAGCAGAAAATACATAACCATTGATCCTATATGTGAGATGAGTTTTGGCTTCCTACATTAGACCACTAACATAACACCATAACAATGAACTCATGCATTTTTTCCCACTAACTGTTGAAACCGCTAAAATATATTAAATAAAGTCGTAGTTGTGTAATAAAATTATTGTTTTTTTGAAGCCTAACAAAGCTTAATGTGCAACCAATCAATGAATTGGATGTACAATAACTTCTGCCTTTGTTTGAAGTCTTTTTTTATTATGATGAGCATCTTCTAATGACAATCGATACTCGCTACAAAGTAAACATGTTATATATTAAGTAAATAGAAACCTAATTCATAATTTATAAAAAACACAAACCTATAATAATCGTTTAGATCTGGTATATCTATTCTAAAAAGTATCCATCTTCGAATTTGTATGCGTTGTACGCCACTTAACTTGACAGTTTCACCTAATAATGGAGCATTCATATGTATCATTACCATTCTCATCCAAGAATGGTGCTTGTTTAGAGCTATGATTTCCAACACGTGGATCTGGCATATACTTCATTGCATACCTAACATATTCCAAAACAAGATATGCTTCGACAATTGACCATTTGACATATCGTTTATTACTTGGTATGACACTCCTTCATAGCTCTAAGAGAACATATGCATGTTTTATATTATCATTGAATAATAATTTGGATTATAATTATCAAAAGAATGTCTCACCTTTCAAATGGATACATTTATGTATATTTAAATGGTCCGCAAAGTAGTGCTTGATCAGCTAAATTCTCCATTAGATGTATACTTATATCAAAAAACTGAGCGAGAATATAATGTACCAACACACATAACGCCTCCGTAATCATATCTTTGGCAGCTTGGACATGCTCTCGAATCAAAACCATTGAACAAATAATATTGAAGTACAAGCATACTTGCAAAATCACACGCCTCAAGTTGCAAAACTTTGGAAATACATGTTGAATCATGGCAGGAAAAAAATGTTGGATACTAATATGATAGTCATATGACTTTCTAATATTCAAACTAGGTGGTTAAATGCTTACTAAGTTCCCTAATTTTGTTCCAAAGCATGACGGAATTTTTGCGTCTTTTAGAACTTGACAACATTGGATCCTGTAAGCTTTATCAAATGCAAATTTATAGGATTCTTTGGTTCTATCAAACAACAAATTAATAAAATGCTCCGCCACATTCTTCTCGGTATGCATCACGTCTATTGTACGTTGCACTTTATGGCCACTCCAATACTCTAAGGAAAAAAGAATTGACTTTTTATACCATACTGGTATTACACCATCGTCATTCTCATTTACAAGGTGTTCATCATGATCAAAATCATCCTCTATGCTCTTCTTTTTTCTATTCAATTTACCGGGTGTGTATATGATATGAGCAATTTTCTCTAAAAGAGTCGATCCTATTAGTCGTGTTAGAGGTTCGTTATATACTGTATCTTTATACCATCCATGTTTGGGTGCTCTATATGGATGACCATTCTTCAGAAATCTTCTATACTTCGTATAAACAATCTTATTACCAACGTGTTCCGCCTCGGTCTCTGTAGCACAAATAGGGCATGCTTTATAACCATGAGTCACACAACCCGATAGATTCCCAAATGCAGGTAGATCATGAATTCTCCACAATAGCATTACTTTCAATGTGAAATACTCTTTCTTGTCCATGTCAAATAACGACACTTATATTGTCCAAAGTTGCTTCAACTCATCCACAAGGGGTTCTAAATATACATCAATATCTTGACTTAGTGCTTTAGGTCCAGGATTTAATAAACACAACATTTGAAATTCTGATTTCATGCACAATGAAGGAGGTAAATTATAAGGAACCATATACACGAGTCAACAACTATAACTGTTAGACTATATTGTATTAGGATTGAACCCATCGATAGCAATTCCAAGCCAAACATTTCATGCATTGTTAGCAAACTCTAGCCACTTATTCTTAAGCAATCACTGTTCAGCTGAGTCGATAGGATAACACATGGAATTCCAATAAGTTTTTTCTTCACTATGCCATAACATTTTTCGAGCTATCCATGGTATAGTGTACAATCTAGTTAATTTAGGAATTAATAGAAAATATTTTAGAATTTTCTTGGTTGCTTTGTGACTTTTACGATTTCACCTTCATCTTTAACTTTAAATCTCGAAGTATGGCAACGAGGATACTCAACGGAATCTTTATTCTCCTTCCAAAATAATATGCAATCATTTTTGCAAGCATATATGCACTCTGCATTCATTTCCAAATCCTTTAATATTTGTTTCATTGTGAGGTATTTATCCGATAGTGTATTTTCATTTGGAAGCCACCTTTTCAATCTGTTCAACAACTCGGTCGCACTATTTCCTGACAAATTGAATTCTTCTTTCAAATATACATAGCTCTTTAAGGACACTTAACATTGTAAGACCGTCTTCACAAGAAGAATATAGTTTTTCATTTGCTTTTCATTTGTACTCGTAGTACTTTCTTCCCTGATAACCATCACTGATACCATGAATGCTATCGTACACACCATATGCATTATCAACAAGGTTTCCAAGAGCACCTTCTACATGGTTTTCCACTCAAGTTTGATGAGAGATGCAAGCCTCATTGGTAGTAACATTTGGTGTAGGATTGATTACTGCATCTGTGTCGTTCCTCTAACCATGAAAAATCCACCCATCATATGTTGGATCCGTACCGTAAATGATTAAGTGTTTCTCGACTGTTTTGAGGATAGTTTTTTTTGAATTTCTACACTTTTTGCAAGGACAACTGCACATTTCAAAGTCAGCCGGTGCATGATACTTTGCGAAGTTTATAAAATGTCGAACCCCCTGTATGTACTCACCACTGTTCCTACGTCGACATATAATCCCCTCTCTCCAAATAGAAAACGACATTAGTAATAACTTTTATCCATTCCTTTCATTTCATATAAACACAAAAAATTATGTAGGTTGCTTGTTTAGACTTGTATTTACACAAACACTACAAGAAGACTGTCCTTTGGCAGCATTACATATCAGTGTTTTAATGTAAAGGGCCCTTGATCCAATCTTAGTTTACAAAATAAAAAATTAGTACATAAAACAACCACATATTGATAAAAGGGGGAATTAATTTAAAGGACAAAAATTTGTATATTTTTTGTCTTAAGGACACGACCTCAATATTTTTACCATAAGGATAAACATTCTTCTAATTTTTTTTTTTGGAGTAGACAACGAGGTTGACTGGACCCCTACCAGTTTATTAAAACAGGAAAAAGAAGATTACAAACACAACACAAACAACAGGACAACAAAACTGCTACCGAGCTAAAACTGATACCTAAAAACTGCTACCGATAACTACAAACTGATACCTAAAAACTGCTATCAATAACTAAAAACTGATACTTACAGAAAGTTGTCTTTTAGGATAAAATATTGAAGATCTGTCCTTATGGCTAAAAAGCTATGAAATTTTGTCCTTGACGATAATTTCCTGTTGATAAAAATTGGGAGAGCGCTCTCAATTATTTTGGAGCCCGCCTTTCTCAAATTTTCCTTCACCCCCCAAATACCTCTTTCAATTCATAATATTCCTTATACCAACAACATTGAATCTGCTTCAACTATTGTAAATCCCCCTTTCATTGTTTCATCTTTCATCATGTTCCTCCTAGCAGCTCTCGTGACTCAAACTCACCACCATCTAGCTATCGTAGTCTTGCATTAGTATTCCTCTTCGCACTGTCATCTTGCAACTAACCATCATTGCCATTACTACTATCCATTCCCTTTCCATCGCGACAACTTAGCTCCACTCCTCAACCATCGGGCGGCTCTCGTCTTTGCTGTGTAAAAGGTGATAATTTGAATCTATGTCCTATTTGAAGGTGCTAATTTGATTTTATAATAAGAAAGAGTTTGCGATTAAGTTGATTAGTCCAACGGAGGAGATGCAGTTTTAGCAGGGTTGCTTAAACAGGTATTTAATTCTGAGACTGCGCTTCTGTTGAGATTACGGCGTCCTAATATCATTTAAGTAAAATTCCTAGCTTTGATTTTTGTTTTGTGTGTGGTGTGTTTGATGATTTTATTTACTAAAGTTGGATATTAACCAGTTGTCGATTTATGTGTTCTGATTTGATGCATTTAGATTAGTAATGTAAGGCCATGAAATATTAATTAGGAAATTTGTATTTGCCATAATCATCAAGTTAACCGTTCAATTAAAAATTATGCATGCATTATTGTTTTTTACAGTAGTTTTTGTTATAAACCTAGAAGCTCAAAAATCTACTATCTAAAGAAACACTAACTTTTGGATATATACTCTTAGTCATATGTTTAAGTTATTCGTTACGACAAGTTCATTAGAGCAATGTGGAGAAAAGGCTTGAATCAATAGAAATCGCCGTAATTATTTGATCTCTGGTTAAGTAACCTTGTGTTAAGGTATTGTGCTAATAACTAATATTGCACTGTTATTATCATAATGTGAATTCATTAAGCCAATTTCATTGCAACTAATCCCCTGTCTAAGAGGACTGACTATTTTTCCATTCAGTTCATCATATTTTTATATTCTTTTCCCTAATGAAGTAGTTTCTTTGAATAAAAGCTAATGGTCCTGATGTTTCTCAAATTGTTACTTCCTGTATTATTCTAAGTTTAATAATGAGCTAATGCACATAGTTTGCAAAAGAGAATATCATATGACAATTTGCTTAGAGTCCTAAAAAAATAAAATGGAGTATAGATAGAACAGCTAAATATGTATCTGGATTTTAATCTTGTAGATACATTCTTGAAAAGAAAACCTCTCTTGCTTACTTTAATGCTCAGAGTGACATTTTAACTCCAA
The DNA here is from genome assembly GCA_030765085.1 of Allium cepa. NCBI lineage: Eukaryota > Viridiplantae > Streptophyta > Magnoliopsida > Asparagales > Amaryllidaceae > Allium > Allium cepa. The sequence goes on from CM060943.1 coordinate 442,134,873, forward strand.
TCTTCCGAAGGTACCAGATTGATATAGACACTTATTTGTCTTCTATTTCTCCCTTCTGGAATCAGTTCTAGATAATACATTGGAGATTCTATTGCATTGCATTTATCTGCATGATGTAATTAATAAATTCATGGGAATGCATATCTTTTTGGCAACTGTTTGTCTAAAATATAGTTATGATGGACTTATAGTATGTGTATACGATAAGCAAATAAAGGAGAAGTACAACGTGGAACATGAAGAAATAAAAAAGATAGTCATTTCTGGCAATGTGAGCACCTCTGCTTGCATCGCCACTGCCGGGAGTCAATGGTTTTAAGGTTCGATCCTAACAAGCATAGTGATTTTTAGCATTTTACATTTCTCCTTTTTTGTATAATTATAGATATAGGTATAATGTACACGATATGATGTTTGAATTTAAATTACTTTAATTTTTCTCTGCCTTTGTGAGCAAGTGAACTGTAACTAGTGACCAGTCATTTTAAAACAAAATATCTGTCGCGGTGTGAAAACTGAATTTTTTTTAACGAGGCATCTTCCTTGAGGCCATGATAAGCAAATTTGTATCTTTAATGGCATTATTGCTTTTTTAGAATGAGGTTATAGACAGTGATATACATTATTTCTCTTTTACACCTTAACATAAGGTTATAAACAATGAATAGTATCTGATTGCATCTACATGCATAGTCTATAGATATAGATAGTGACGTTGGAAAAATTATACATGTTTTTCTAGTAAATTTGGATTAAATTTTCCTTAGATGTTGATTAACATAGAAGGATAGTTAGATTAACATTTGATGTTGGACAATACTAATATATTCAATGAAGTAATGCATAATATGTAAGTCATGATTATAAAACTAATACAATGTTAAATATATACACAACTAGCACAACAAATCAGAAATAAAAAGTTGGATTAAAAAAATTAGGATTAGTTTTTGACTAAAATATAACCTTTGTTTTACATAATAAATATATAGGTTATCTTAGGATCCCTATGCCACAATAGAAAAGGCAATAAGATCCTTGGCTAGCTTCTACTCAAAAGCTGGTCCTTTTGCAACTCTCTCTGAAGAAGCTATGACAAGTATCCTTAATGATGGGGATGTTGCTAAAGAAAACCTGTAAAATACTCCTGGTATATAGTCGTGCATACTTGTTTTACAAATTACTGGTTTTTCTATTCGATATTTAATGTTGACATGCAGTTCTAATTAATATTGTCTTTATACATTTTGCTGTGTCAAATTAAGAGGAAACTTGGCTAAACTGGAATATAAATTAGCCAAGATATTAATCGCTTTAACGAGATTTTCATTATCTTACCTCTGCAGTGCTCTCAGGTAAGCTTTTATTTTATTTTATTTTTGATTTTGGAGTTTTTCTCCTCTTGAATAGATGGCTTTGTCCAGATTGGAATTCCTTTTCTCGAGCTACCGAGAGGCTTACATGAGTTAAAATATAGGCGCATTTTTTTGAATAAAAAAGGAGCATAGGAGATAAATATAGATGCATGTTGTTGATGTTGATTTTCTTCGATTTCATTTAAATAATTGGGTTGATCCATATACGAATAAAAAATAGGTTAATATCTGAGTTAAGTTAATGGATCATTGGATGTTCCTCCCTGGATCATTGGAGTCAAGTTAATTAAGTTGATATCCGAGGTAGACATTAACGTTATTCATTTTCTTGAAATAATTTCTCTTCACCTATTATCCTCTATCAGTTATCATGGTCGATGTAGGTTGTAACAACCCGATATTTTCAAGCATTCGCATCCGCACATGTCGGACTTGAATTGTTCGAAATACCGCATTGTAAATAAAATTTGGCAAATCTCAGAATATACAGTAAATAAATAATCACAAAATCACAGACACAGAATCAGAATACTCGCAGTGGAATTTAAGAATAACTTAGTGGTTCATGAAGCCACTATCAATAGTCTCAAACCAAATATAGTTTGAAATCTTCACAGAAAATCTCAATATTAGATTGTCTTGATTTCAAAGTCTAATAAGAACTGAACAGAAACTTGACGGCAGCTTGAAAAGAGACGATCAGCAAAAGTCCAAGCTCCGGAGGTGAAGTCTGAGCTGAAACTCAGGCTAACCCGAGCATAAAATAAAACATAAACACTCGAGTTAGGACATACATACTTATACAGTGTAAGCTAATTCAAGTGTACTGTAATATAAAACAGGTAACTTAAAGGAAGCTTGGGATCGCCCATCCTCTAAGGATCCGTTAAACTATTTACTATGTAGCAATAATTTCGCTATTATAATAGTGTCTAATAGTAAAATAAACTTACTTTTAAACAGCGTTAAGGAGTGACCCAATATTCCCCTTAACACAAAATAATGTCAATAGTCTATATAGTACCGTAATACCTCCTGATCGGGAGGCTACCAGAGGATACTCCATAGGTACGACACAAATAGAAACTCGTACAAGGCGCGCTAGGGTAGGTGACACGGCACAACTAGGCAATGTCAGGGTAGATATACCAATTACGCTTCCGGGTCAGTGGTAACGCATAGCTGCTACTGCCGCCCACCTCGAACAACACCCCCAAATCAAAAAAATCAAAAGTGGTCACCGAATCAATCCAAAAGTCGTATAATATCGAAGGGATGTGTTCGATCAAAGGTGCTACCTCAATTAACCCGTCGATCGCTCCTGTTTTAGCCACCTTATGCCAACTCACGAGAGTCGGGTCCACGTATTTACCTTAAAGGAAACGCCGCCACCATCCTACTTCATTCTGGAATCTCCACCGCGTACACTGTTGTCAAAGTGGTTTTCGGTATCGACAGAGAGTATGTCCATATCCGATCCCGGTCTCTTTGCCAACCAATCGTTATTATTATCCGTGGTTATAAATTTCAAAAATAGTCTATATTTAAATCAAAATACTTCATTTTAACTTTCAAAACTGAAGTTATTATATTTTCAAATCAAATATTCAAAAATCTCATTTCAGCCAACGGCAACACATAACAAGTGCTACTGTAGCTCTTTTATTTATTCGGGTTTAGTTTTAAATTTCACAACCATAGCACTTACCAAGTACTGCAGTAGTCTTTAATTAATTTTAGCCTTTAGTTCATTTGCATCAACTACGACACTTACAAAGTGCGGTAATATCCTTTACAACAGTATTTAAGTAAATTAAATATTTGACTTAAATATAAATTTATCAATAATTTAACTTAAATTTAACCAATTTAACTTATAAAATCATATTTCCGCTTTTAAAATAGTCATTTAAATTTCTCAAAATTTATGATTTATATATGGTAAATTTCACAAATAAATATCAACTTCTTAAGGCTTCACTTATTAAAGTCAAATCAAATTGTCTATTCTTTGCATTCAAAATTTACTTAATGATTAAATTTGATTTACTATTCCAAAATATAACTATTTTTCAATTTATTCCTTAACTTACCCATTTCCTTAAACTATACTCCACTTCTCCTAAGTTTAGTTATATTCAAATTTTTATCTTATGTATTTATTTTATTAGCCATTTAATATTAAAAAAAATTAAATAACACATTATTTATCCATTTAAATTCAATTACATCATTTGTATTATACTTTATTTACTTAACTTGAATTTCATTCCTTTACAGAAATCAATTTCCAAAACAAATTTATATTCCACATTCCAACTTATCCATATGTTTTACAAAACCAAATTTTCATGATGAATTTATACTTTAAATTTCTAACATTCATTTACATATTTAACTAGTATAATATCTTTATACGTATAAATCATTTTTAATACAATTTTTAAACAAAGAATTATTTAAACATTTAATATTTCCAAACATACATACATACATACATACATACATACATACATACATACATACATACATACATACATATATATATATATATATAAAACCATGCGTCTGTATAATATTTTCTAACCTAGGTCAAATGATACGGATAATATATCATTTCAATCCGTAATTTACAAAGGAAAGCCGGGTTTTATCATTTCATACCCGTAATCTCAAGTTAAATAAATAACTAAATAAATAAATGAATAAATAAAAATCGTTTAGGCCTATCATTTCAGCTTGTAACGATTTCTATTTAACATGGAACTTGCAGTGTGATTAAATAGTAAATTAATAATTAGTATAACAACATAACATAACAGTATAAAAATATAACTGATGATGTGTCAAATTTAATAACAGAGTTTTTAACATCATAAATTCATATCACAGGCAATTTAAAATATAAAATATAACAAATTTACAATTACACTTCTTAATAATTTACCAATCTATAAGTATGTTTGCCGGGTGAGGAAAACTCACCTTTTCGAAGCTCAAGATTTTGATTCAAAACTAAGATAACCACCCCAGAGACAGCATATAGCAGGCACGGTCAAAATTTAGTGGAGACGATGATCAGATTCAATTTCTTGAAACAAAATGAATAAACTAATTACGCGGATTTTAAATACAATCATCAACTTCATATTGGACATATCAAAATTTGAAAATGCATTGGAATTAAATCGAATAAGAGGATATGACACAAAATGGTGCAACCACTCCACCATACGACTCAACCCCAATCCCCTGACTCGACCATGATTTAATTAAAAAAATTGGAACACGCAACCTCACAAAAAGGCTGAAACAAAGCGGTGCTAACATAAATATTCAGACTTTAAACAAAGCGGTGCTAACAAAAAGGTTAGACATTTAGATGATTTATGAAAAAGAAACGTGTTATGTATAAAAAAATTCTTATTAAAGAAACTTGCGTTGATTTATACAAAAAAATGGTTAGGACTACTTGGCAAACATTTGTACTTGTTTAAAAATTTGAAAGTAAATGCGTTGATAAACTTTTCTTTCCTTTTTGAAAACGCAAAAATAAGATAAAGAGGGAAGGCGTTCATAAAGGAGGCAAAAATTTATTTGAAACAAAATGGGATGCAATATAATTTTGAACGTGAGTTTTGAATTCTAGAAAAGTTGCGTGATTTAAGCCAAAGAAAATATGGCTAGAAATAATATTCATTTACCACTTAGAATTTTACGTCTACTGTTTAATTTATCCATTTACAGCTAAGGTAAAAATTAAAAATGCGTACTACAGACGCAACATTTTATGCCCAAATTTAAAACGAAAATAACGTTTTTTTTACATTTATACGTTTAAAGAGTATCCATTAAATACATACTATTTATACCACCAAATTAATCAAAACGGGTATAAATGTGCAAATTAAAACGCGCCTTTTTATAAAGCTTATTTATACATTATATATTTTTTCCAAGTTTTATTGCTTAAATAAAACATGATTTTGCTTAAAATTTAGTTATTTATCATTTCAACAAAATAAACCAAATTTTCAATTAAAGTTAATCCTTAACCAAAGTCAACATTTCAGAAATCTTATCCTTTAATTAAAAGTTTGGGCAATGTTTTAATCAAATTTAAAAATTTAGATTTTTTATATAATAAACCCCCAAAGTATTATAATTGAAAGAATGAAATATTTGTTAAAATTTTGGGCTGTTACATAGGTGATGGACTGTGGGATGCGATGTAGTAGTTTGATGACTGCATACCTCAATGTGAATTGATAATATTCAAGTAAATCAACTTTTATAATAATAATTTTAAAATTTATACTTTGAAATCAAATATATGTACCCATGTGCATGAATGTTAGTCCACATAATTGATGACATCTATAATATATATTGATTTGGTTGTGTCCGTCGTGTTTGTATTCCAAATTTTATTTGTTGAAGATAGAGCCATACACAAATGATATTTTGTTTACTAATCACAATTCAAATTATTTTACAGTTTGTGAAATTCACAAAGATTATGTCTGCGAACACAGAAGTAAACAAAAAGGAGGCTACTTTTGCACTAGCAGCTCTCATGGAAATACCATTTTAATACCAAGCAATTCAAATTCTTAGACCTATACAGTACACAAAACCATACTAATATATTGTTAAATTCACAGTTTAACGCATTGCATGCAATTTATAATTACAAGAACATTCTTCATGTATGAATTATTTTTCATTCAATTTCATATATCTGCTACTAATACTCATTAACCTTGAATTTGACAGGTTTGAGCTCAATTAAGTTACGGGCCTTTGACTGTCTTTTTATCTATTAATTACTTGGATACGTTCCTTTCCCATTATGAACTCCTAGTGCATTAATTTGAATTGAATCTATATAAAATTTGCAACAACTAACTAAATGCCTTAAATTCAATCTCTGCCTCTTATAATCAGAAAGGCAAAGAATGGATGATGCAACTACTATCTGTAGCATGCTTATCTTTAGTTGCCAAAATGGAGGGGACTGAAGTTCCACTTCTTATAGATTTACAGGTAGTGACAATAGATAAAACCTAATCAGTGATACTTTTTATACTTATTTCTATATTTTTTATTCTTATTTCTATATGACATACTTTGTTGACTGGTTATTTGAATTTGATGAAACGGTTGGGTGAAGCAAAATATGTATTTGAATCTAAAACTGTGCAAAGAATGGAAATTCTAGTCCTTAGCACTCTCGAATAGAGAATGCAAGTAGCGACTCCATTATCTTTTTTGGACTACTTTATCAACAAATTCAGCAGTGGCAATTTTGAGATCATGTCAGTGACATTTAGTGCCGCTGAGCTTGCTCTAATTTCAATTCCAGGTCTTTTATTTCTTTCTTTCTTTGTTCTTTTTTCCCACCAATGTAGAACATTCCTTCCTATTTTTCCATAGTTGTCAAGTACCACCCAACATGGCCATTATATTGTAGTTTATAAATTTGCACTTGTAAGAGCATCTAAATATAATAAGTTTGTAAATAACTAGTTAACTATGTTTTTTTAAAATTAAAAGAGTCTATAATAATAATAATAAATTAAACAAGTCAATAAAAATTAACTAAGTTTTATAAAAATTCAATAAGTTTATAAAATTAATTAAGTATTACAAAAATACAACTAAATAATAATAATAATACTAAATTTTATGAAAAAATAACTAGGTATAATAATAATAATAATAATAATAATAATAATTAAACGAGTCCATAATAATAACAATATAATAATAATAATAAATTAACTAAGTTTTAAAAATTAACTAAGTTACATAAAATTTTAATAAGTTATAAAATTAACTAATTAAGTATTATAAAAATATAATTATACAACAAGAATAATAAATTTTATGAAAAGTTAACTAAGTATAATAATAATAATAAATAATTTTATAAAAATTAACTAAGATTTATAATAATAATATGTTAACTAAGATTTATAATAATAATAATTATTAAACGAGTGTACAATAATAATAATAATAAATTAAACAAGGTTATAAAAATTAACTAAGTTTTATAAAAATTCAATTATAAAATTAACTTAGTATTACAAAAATATAACTAAATAATAATAATAATAAATTTTGTGAAAAATTAACTAGGTATAACAATAATAATACTAATAATAATAATTAAATTAACTAAGTTACATAAAAATTTAATAAGTAATAAAATTAACTAAGTATTATAAAAATATAATTATACAACAAGAATAATAAATTTTATGAAAAGTTAACTAAGTATAATAATAATAATAAATAATTTTATAAAAATTAACTAAGATTTATAATAATAATATGTTAACTAAGATTTATAATAATAATAATAATAATAATAACAATAATTGAACGAGTCTACAATAAATAATAATAAATTAACCAAGTTTAAAAAATCAACCAAGTTTTATAACAATTCAATAAGTTTATAAAATTAACTAAGTATTACAAATATAACTAAATAATAATAATAAATTTTATGAAAAATTAACTGGGTATAATAATAGTAATAACAATTAATTGAGTCTATAATAATAGCAATATAATAATAATAATAAATTAACTAAGTTTATAAAATTAGCTAAGTTTTATAAAAATTCAGTAAGTTGTAAAATTAATTAAGTATTATAGAAACATAATTATACAACAAGAATAATAAATTTTATGAAAAATTAACTAAGTATAATAATAATAAAAATAAATAATTTTATAAAAATTAAATAAGATTTATAATAATAATATGTTAACTAAGATTTATAATAATAACGATAATAATCATTAAACGAGTCTGCAATAATCATAATAATAATAATAACAATAATAATAAATTAACCAAGTTTATAAAAATTAACTAAGTTTTATGATCATTATCCATGTGCACAAAATTGATAAATGTTTTCATTGATAAATGTTTCCACTGATCCATGTATACATATATGTTTCAATATAGCTATACACATTTACATATCATCGTCATGTGCTTTACCATCAGAGAAAACTGAATTGAAGTTTTAATACATTAGTCTTATTTTAGTTAAGTAATTATTCTTCGATGGAATGCGTCCTTTACTGCAAGCCACATTTTGACCAGCTTTTTAAGAAATATAATTTTTTTTAATAAGAATTTCCAATCGCATAAGAATTTTATCAATCATAATCTAGCACACTCTATTCTTTGCTTGAACCCTGACATTTCCTCATCCTACAGCTGCAAAATCAGCTGAGAAACTAACTTCTGAACTAGTGACTTCAGCTTGCTTATAAATTTGTTTTTTCAGTTCCTATTTTAAATATTCTTCTTAAATTTGATAGTCTAACGCATTACTTGTATTTCATTTTGATAAAAATACTTGACTGCGAATGCTTATCTGAAATACATATAATGAGATTTACCTGCTTAAAATGATAAGCAGTTCTATATTTGACTACTAACAACAAGAGTTTTAGTTCCTTCTAAATTTTGATAAGAAACATCAAAAAATAATGAGATGAAATAGAATAGTATTGCAAGCATCTATCTCAAATTAACCTGAACTGCTCTCTTCTACCGCTCTCTAATTGCATTTTTTTCTTATAGGCATATTGGACTCTTGAAGAAGATGGGCTTGGACTTTCCATAGTTTAGTTGCCCTTTTAGCAAGCTCTTTTTATTAGATTATATTGCTAACATTTTTCTTAAAACATTGCTCGTAGAATATTGAATATGACTATTTTTTTTTTGCGTATGAAATTAATGTAGTTTTGATCATGTTTAATCTTTATAACTGCTTATATTATTAGATTATATCTATTAGTGTTTATTGGATCAAGAATTTTGTTTTTGAATACACTTTGGCTATTATCACTGTTTTAAAACTGCTACAATAGTTGTTTAATGTCGGAAAAACATTAATATAACGTAGCATTATGAAAGTGCTACAAAATGTTGAAGAGGAACAAACCGCAGCAAAATGGAAAGCTGCAACTATTAAAACTATTATCTAATATGCTGCTACAATGCCTTTTGCAGCCTTTCAAAAATCCCGTTATAGGACTAGTCCTGCTGAAGCATGGCGTTAGTCTACATTCTATAAAATGCTATTATATGAGTTGGCAACATTTCAGAAACACTGCCAGGGTTCTTCGAGACGCTGCGAATGAGTACAACAACATTTTTAAAATGCTGAAAAGGTCTTTTTTGTTGTAGTGAAATATTTACCGAGAACGTATTGAGATTTGCGTTGTGATGCTTGTTTATTACATCAATTAAAAATGTGATGATACACTGCTACTACTTGACATTGTTTACATAAGAAAAAATCAAGAATACATAACCATTGGTAAGTCAGTAGAAGAAAAGAAAAGACAAACACTACAAGGGGAGGGGGGATTTCCGACGGCTGAAAACCGTCGGCGGCCGTCGGAAGCCGTCGGCGGCCGTCGGAAAAAGCCGTCGGAAATGAAGGCGTCGGGGAGCAGTATTTCCGACGGCTACCGACGGGTGATGCCGTATACATTATCGACGGTTTCCGGCGGTTTCCGGCGGTTTCCGACGGCTTCCGACGGCCGTCGGAAACCGTCGGAAACCGTCGGAAATCAGGCCAATAAGCCGTCGGAACCCGTCGGAAACCGCCGGAAAATTTCGACCAATAAGCCGTCGAGAGCCGTCGGAAGCCGTCGGAAACCTGTTGTTTTTTTTTAAAATCTGCTGCAAATAGAGCCTTCCAACCACATTTCTCTTCCAAACACTACAATATCAATACTGCACAATCAAATAAACAATAATCCAACCAAACATGCAAACCAATACTCCAAAATATTCAATAGACACAGAAATAAACTAAATTAGAATAAAAATAAAATACAAAATATACATAACATTCCAACATTAACAATAATACTAACAATAACTGTTCTAATCATGCATATCCTGATACAGCTACAGAACCAAGTGTATTATACATAATTATACATATCAACAATTAATTGTTCCTTCTACCAAATCATTGTAAACTAAAACTAAACATACCTGCACGAACGAATTAGAAAGCAATGAATCAATCTGCCCCAGATCCAGAGCCAGCCGATGAAGGGAAGCGGCCACCAAACTGCTGCATGTACTCAAATAACTGTGCCGTCTGCATGGCCTGTTGGCGGTTCTGCTCCTCCAACTGCTGAACTCTAGTCTGTAATTCTTCTATACTTGCTAGCTCGCTCTGAGGTCTACTCCGCCGTCTCCTACTCTGACTACTGGACTGCAATAATTGAAAAATAAATAAAATCAAAGTTTATTGTTTTGAAAAGGTAAGAATATCATATTTTAAGTATTTTAAGAAAAATTAAATTATTTACCGCTAAATTGCCAAATCCGTATCGTCGACCATGCTCTGGTGGACTCATAACGGACTCAAAAATAATGTCCTCTTCATCGGTCGTCAGCTGCTCTCGACCCGTATCAGAAAGGAGTTTCTGTCGCTGCTCCATAAACATCTCCTGCATTGACAAATTAATAATATCATATCTTATTTCATAATAATTTGACAACTAAAACAATTACTAATACTGAATAAAATGAAATATGCTTACATGGCTTTTACTGGATTTATCGTCCTGCCATGTGTACGAAACAGTCCCGTCTGGATTAACATGCTCAACAGCATGCGTACGGGTGAACACGTCCATATAGCTGACAGGACCATGTGCCTCGGCTTCCTGAAGTTGATTGTTACATACAATTATTATACATTTAAAATCATATAGCATAAACTATTTACATTTATTATTCAGTAATTAAATTTACCAACTCCTGCCGATACTGCTGAAACGACTTCGATCCTCCGCGATGAGTAACGGGATTCTTATTTCTATTTGCAGAGTTTCTATCTGACTCTGCCTGTACATTCAAAATTTGATACATTATTTTTCAATCACGTTAAATTAATAATTGAAAAAAAATTAGTATACTTGCCTTCGCCTCGTCCGTCTCCCAGTAGCTCAACCAAGCTTGCCACACGCTCTCCCCCATCCACCGTGGTCTCTTCCCGGATTTCTTAACCTCAGATATCGTGTCTCTGTAGTTCTTTCGCATCTTCCTCATCCAGTATGCTCGTGCCAGCTGCATATCATCTGTCTGGATGTCTATCTCAGCCTGTGTTAAAAAAAGATTACACTTTAAACGATAAACGGTAGAAAAACGACAAAAACGAATTAAAAATGGAAAACATAAAAATTACACATACTAGGACATCCTGCCATATGCACTCTATGATGTGCGGAGGGATGGTATCCCACTTTGGCCAGCACGCACTCATCCTACTACGATATGCTGCTCTGGAGACGTCCAACACTACCTTAGTGGGTAGTAGCTCGAACCCCCTGTTTTTAAGTACGATACAGATAAGTACATACGTATAGTATAGAAAAAATAAGATGATGAATAAGATTTAATTTTTACCCATCTGCTTTGGGGGCTAACGTAACAACTGGACGGTGTGGCGCTTGCGATGGGCCACTGCCATCGCCTCCTGAAGAACGGGAAGAGCTCCTCCCTCTATGTGACATAATGATAAACCTGTGACGTTTACACATCATTATATAAGAGAATAAAAACATGATAATGAAATATATTTCATATGAACATGACATCAATGGTATAAATTGCTTAATTATAATGACTGAAATGTAAATAGACATGTAAGTTTGTTATACCTGATTCATGATGGGTGTACTCTTCCTACGATAAGCAGAGTTCATTGCATTTTTAATAAAAATTGCTAAATAAATGACAAATTGAAATAACATAAAACAATAGTAAACGGATTTAGTTTCATAGTTACATCAATTTCATAATACATCAAGAATTCAACATAGTTACATCAATTGCAAAAAAACAGATTCAAATTTATATCAGTCATCATCGTCTTCTGATTCAGATTCGGTCTCGTTTTCGACGATATTTTCCTCTGCACTGTCAAACGCTTCTACCAAAACATTTGATTCATCGATCAAAGGACCAAAATCTGTATGATCGTCTGTAATTATTATTTCGTTATTTTGCTCAAGATCTGCCTGATAAGCTTGTTCGTCCGGAATATTCTTCCCATCGAATGTGAATCTGGCCTTTGTTTTAAAAACTGCAGACCAATCTGCTTTATCTCTTTTTAGAGACGGATAAGGAGCGTAATAAACTTGCAATGCTTGTTTGGCTAGTACAAAAGGATCATACTTGTGATAGTGCGATGTATGCTTTATTTCGATAAGATTATAATCCTTATGCACATTAATTCCAGAACCTGGAACATTGCTAAACCAATTGCATCTAAATAGAAACACCTCCTCCGCGGGTCTTGAGAAATATGTCAGTTGCAAAATTTGTGTTAGAACGCCATAAAAATCATTTAAATGGTTTTCTGGATCGTCACTACCTTTAACAAATACACCAGTATTATTTGTTAATTTTTCTGCACCGTATTCTTTAGTGTTAAATTTGTATCCATTGACGAAATATATTGGATATGTCTTGACCACTCTTTTTGGTCCCATTGCAAGATGTTTCAACCCTTCGTCAACAACACAATTTTTCGGCTCATAAACGTAATTTGAAAACCAACGGGAAAATTCTTTACTGAGATCTCCGTTCGGATGTTCCCGTTCATAAACACTGTTTATATAAACAAATTTAGGAATGTCCACTTCAAGTTTACGTAAACGTTGCACTTTTAAAGTAGTCGAACAAAGCTCTTTGTAAAACATACTAAGCTCCGTTACTACCTTCCAAACTTTTAACGGCAGTAGTTCTTTAAACATAACGGGAAATAAATTTTCCATCATTATGTGACAGTCGTGAGTTTTCATTCCGCTCAATCTACTATTTTTAAAGTCAACACATCTACGAAGATTTGATGATATCCCATCAGGAAATCTTAACCCTTCCACCCATTTTAACACAGCTTTAACTTGATTATTATCTAATTCGTAACAAGCTTTTGGTTTTTTACTGTCATTTGGTTTCATATGAAGCTCGGGACGTTTGCATAATTCTTCTATATCACGTCTTGATTTCAAATCATCCTTCGTCTTCCCTTTCACATTCAAAATTGTGTTAAACACATTATCAAATACATTTTTCTCATTGTGCATCACATCTATGTTATGGCGAAGCAGAAGATGTTTCCAATACGGCAACTCCCAAAAAATAGTTTGTTTGCACCAGTTATGAACAACTGATTTGCCTTCAATTTCTGTTTGCTCCCCCGTTTCATATATCTTTGGATAGTCCTTAACAAGTTCATATATGTCTTCGCTTGACCATATCGTCGGTGGTTGTCTATTTTCTACTCTATTAGCTAAAAAGTTTTTCTTGTCTCCTCTGAAGGGATGATTTACATGGAGAAAATATCGATGACAGTCAAACCATGAAATTTTCTTACCATGAGGTAAAGAAAACGCTCGTGTTTCATCCATGCAATATGGACATGCTAGACGACCGGCAGTACTCCATCCCGAAAGCATTGCATAGGCAGGAAAATCACTTATAGTCCACAACAAAGAAGCAAACATACGAAAATTTTTCTTCTTTGACACATCGTATGTTTCTACTCCTTCGTTCCACAGTATTTTTAACTCCTCAATCAACGGTTGTAAATATACATCGATTCCTTGTGTCGGATCGTCGGGGCCAGGAACGACAACAGTAAGAAACATATATTGCGTTTTCATGCACATCCATGGAGGTAAATTATACGGTGTGACGATAATGGGCCAGGATGAATATTTAGAACCAAATTGAGAAAATGGAGAAAAACCGTCCGTACATAATCCTAATCTAACATTTCGACTCTCCGCTGCAAAATTTGGATACGTTTTATCGAAATGCTTCCATGCTTCTCCATCGGCCGGATGTGTCAACGTACCCTCTTCCTCCGTTCTCACGCTATGCCACCTCATATTAGACGCAGTTACAGAAGATGCGTATAATCTTTGAAGTCTTGGAGTTATGGGTAAGTAGTGCATACGCTTGTACGGAACTTCCTTACCCTTCTTTTTTCTTGGTTTGTATCTCTCCTGGTTACAAACTTTACAATTTCTAAGGTTTGCGTCTTCTTTCCAAAACAACATGCATCCTTTTAAACATGTATCTATTTTCTGATACGGTAAACCAAAAGCCGACATAAGTTTTTTAACTTCGTAGTGATTTTCACACATTAGATTATCGGGCGGCATATGTCTTTTTGCAGCTTGTACAACAGCCGTAAACCCAGCTTCAGTGATGTTGTATTTTGACTTCATCGCAATGTATTCTGCGATTACTGACAGCTGCGTGCCGCTTTTACAACCATCCCAAATAGGTTTTTTAGCTGCATCTAGTAAATCATAAATTTTCTTAGCTTCAATATTTGGTTCTTCAACATTTACATCATCGTCGTCAACTTCAACCATAGGAAACATTGATCGTGCTGCATCTTCGACCATATTTTCTATACGGGTCGTTGAAACTATTTCGTTAACGACACTTTCAGACTCTACAGAAGTATTTGCTACAACTTCTCCATGCCGATCCCAAACATAATATTCGGGTGTGAAACCGTGTTGGCACAAATGAACTTTCACAATATCTGGTAACAAAAACTTCAAATGTCTACACCTACTACACGGACAACGAATTTCTGGATCGTTTCCGTTATTACTTAAGGCGAATTCAACAAACACGTTTATACCGTTATAAAAATCTTCTTTTATTGAGCCCCTCATTCCTTTTCTTTGGTACATCCATCTCCTTCGATCAACAAAATAATCAATCATTTTTCCTATTTGACAAAATGAGAAGTTCAAAATTTAATATTTATTTTGAAGAATACACATTCGAAAAAGATTATTTTCATGTTCGTATAATATTTTGAATTTAAAGAACAACTTCACAAATTTAAAAATATTTTCAAATAGGGCACATTTCATTTTTTAACGTACGTAACGATTAAAAATATATAATTTTTTTTCATTGGTCAGACATCCTACCTCCCATTACAAACACAGTAAGCATTTACATTTCGTATATTACTTCGTCCCAAACGATTCAATAAAATTTCGGCAGCATTTCCCTTTTGTTCCCTGCATTGTACACAAATGCGTGTACGCAGGAAACAAAAAAGAAAAGTTAGGGCGAAATTTTATGAACCGTTTGAGACGAAGTAGTATACAAAATGTAAATTCTTACTGTGTTCATAACTTGTCCAATACAGGGACAAATCCGACAAACATTGTACCAGATGAATATAAATGGTCGTTTTTCGAAAAAAACGACTATTTATACAACGATCATGTACAACACTCGTCAGACGGGGCCAAAAACTCTCTAAGGGACATTTGTCGGTTAACATGCGCGCATTTTACTCAAAAATACAGTTTTACTCACTGTTCACATTTATATATTAATTTCACACATTTATTCGACGTATTACGCATCAACTTAGGGCTGGTTTAACATTTTGTCATTTTTCAATACACACAATTATAATTTAGAGTAATGCATTTTTTTTGTGTCATAAGTAAAAACGTGCACAATATAATACTCCTAGTTCATTCAATCATTTTATCTTATTCCAAATAACGTATACAATCGTCGAATCAAGGCATACACAACAAAATACATATACATGAACATGCACAAATTATACGTGTTTATCACAATTTCACGATAAAAGATGAAATTGGTATACCATGTGATGCTATAAACCGTTATTACGCTAGTGGAAACAATTGCAATCATTAATTCGCCCTAATTTATCAATTTATGCAAATCTATAATTAGGGTAAAAACTGAATTTTTCATAAAAATAAGAGATTATACCTGAGATTAAGAGTACTGAAGCTTGATTAGAGTGCGTTGGAAGATCCGGAAGCTAAAAATTAGGGATTGGAAGCTTAGGGGTTGAATTTGGGGGGTTTTTTGGGTTTTTTTCGTATGAAATGGAGGAGGAAGAAAGGGCTCGGCTGGCTGGTATAATCGCAAATTTGCGACGGCTTCCGACGGCCGCCGACGGCCCGTCGAAAGCCGTCGGAAAATGGCCGTCGGAAGCCGTCGGTCTTGGCTGTCGGTATTCTGCCTTTTTCTTGTAGTGAAAAAAAAAAGCAGAGATGAAGAGAATAAGATATGGAACCAAAAACTTATGTTACTGAGAATTGAACATACTTCATGGAACCATATTTATATAGAACCAGAAGTAATAATTCCGCAAAAACCATATTTATACAAATGTACTTCAACTATATCTAATTTCAATACTTCGAATGTTGACACTTACTACAACGGCAGCGAATTTCTTCGTTATTTCGATTATTAGATTTAGTGAATCTAATAAAATCATGTACACCGCTATAGAAATTTTCCTTTATCGAACCTTTTCTACCAGTTCTGACTTCATACATCCAACTACGGTCGAGGAGTTAATCAAACATTTTTCCTGATTTGAAAATATATGTTAGAAAGTTTGAGTAAACAATTCAGCTGATACTAAAGTCTTGTAGGAATAATTTTCAACACTTCATCATTGTAAACACTTCACCATCCTAGAAAATTCAAATAGACACTTCATTTTATTTTTTATTTTATTGGTTTTTATTTTGATGGTCGGTCATCCTACTTCCCATTACAAACATAATAATGCAATTACATTTTATAAATCATTTCATATTAAACGATTCAACAAAATTTTAGCAGCACTTCTCTTTTATTCTCTGTATCGTACACAAATGCGTGTACATAGGGAACGAGAAGGAAGTGCTGTCGAAATTTTGTAAACCGTTTAAATGAAATGATTTATAAAATGTAATTATTTTATTGTGTTTGTAACTTGCCCAATACAGTGACAAATTCGACAAATATTATATCAGATGAATATAGATGTCTATTCTGTTAAAAAACGAATATTTATATAACGATCATATACAACACTTGTCAAACGGGGCCAAAAACTCTCTAAAGGATTAAAAAAATAAAACACATTTTACAATTACTATTTTAACAACTACAAAAACTGTTTTATGCACTAGATTTAGCATTCACTTAGGAAGATGAATTTTCGTTCTAATGCTCATTGATATAATTCTTAATGAATGAAGCGCGATTGAAAAGGGGAAATAGGATGATATTTGTTGAATGTTTTAGATATATCAATCACTTCACGTGCTATAGTTATTAGCAAGTTATAAGTATTGAATGATGACTCTATTCAGTTTATTTGCCTATAAAGATTGCAACAGTTCCTTCTCTGTTATCGCTTATAATCCATTAAGATATTATATTATCCAACTTGTGTTAAATATTACACAACCGTGATCCAATTTAATCGCAGTTTACAACACATTAATTTGCACCACCGATTAGTTTACATGATTTGAAGAAGTCGACATCATAATTCGGATGCCTCAAAATTCTTACAAAAAATTACGGAATTTAACTCAACACTGCAACAATCTTGCATATAATATAGGATCGAGATAATAAAAGCTTGAAATATGAAAAGCATAGAAAGTAGGGCACTTTAACAATACATATCATCGTAAGTCTATACATAATACCGAAGAATTTTAAATTTCTTTAAGAATTATGAAAAGATCTAGAAAATATGGTCAACTCAACATCAAGCTAAGATAAATCTTAGGCCTCCTTGAGATCTTCGTGTTTTTTGCCGCATGCTTTTTCATCTTTCCGTTTTGGAGTTGATTTTGGCTTTCGCCATTATCGTGTTCTGTAACTTGTGGAGGCGCGTTGATGTTGTTGTGTTGTTTCTAGGGTTAGAGGCTGGTTATTTCTGCGGGTGTTTATTTCGGGTGTGATATTTTGTACCGTCTGCTATTGTATTGGGCCGGGCCCTTTTATCTTTTTCAAAAAAAAAAAAAACAAAAACATAACGTAAAAGGGAAAAATTAAGTGGCATGTGAACGTTGTAATACTTTCATGAAGAGTCACCCAATTTCACAGCGTTTCCACCATGAATATCAACTTGCTGCTACCTCTCATAAGGATTTCAAAATATTTATGTAAACATAACCTCTATTAAATTAAATTATATAAACCAAGTTCATTTGTTAAGATTTCCTAAGTATGTTTTATTAACATATTTTTTTTCCAAATATACTGATCACATAACAAACTCATACAGAAACCATTTTCTTCAAATTAACAATCGTTCTAATTGTAGTATTTTCTTCAAATTAACAATCGTTCTAATTGTACACTCTATCACTTTGATATAGACAATAAGCCTGTAATTGTGGTTGTTGCTGTTTGTAAACATGATTATTCCATAAGGATTAACATGTGAAGTTTAGTAAATCATATTTACAATATGATGTTGAATCCTAGATTCTCAGCAACTTGAAAGATTTCAAAATTTGGGTTTACTTTAAAAATTCTATATGCATGCATGGTCATGAAATATTTCAACATAAAGCTAAGAAAATTATGTTCCAATATGCATATCATGTAGAAAATATACATGATTGCGTCTCAAGGAAGATCATGTCACCAAATAGAACCCATGATTTGAAAATGAGACTGAAAGCAAAATATGGCTGTCGGAACATTGAGGACAGTTTTCATTGGTAGGTAAAATACAGATATACCATGGTTTGAATTTGATTGGTTTTAAGATATGTATAATCAATGTTATAAAATGTAAGAAATATAGTGTGTATTGGTCTACTAAGCCATTTAGAGTACATATCAACAATCAAAATGTCAACATGATATCATAGCATACTAATGCAATTAACGGAAACAACTTCTTCTCGTTCCTAAGTGAATGCTAAATCCAATGTACAAAATGTAAGAAATATTGTTGCTTACTGATGCTACTAAAGAAAAGCCTTCCATTGGCATGGCCAGTAGTTTTCCTTGCTTCTGTAGCGTCTTATTACATTTCTACAAAACTACAAGGTACCCAGAACATAATGCATGTAAACCAAATGCATTTAGGTGCTTAAAAAACTAAAAAGAACCTCTTGATGAAGCGTTTTAACTATTTTTAGAAACATCAAATGAAATAACTCCATCATGGTAGATCGTAAATACAGATAACAAAGATTTAGGGTACTGTATTAGGTACTTAAAGTACTCCAGATATTGGTAGCACAAGGTGCACTGTATATAACGAACATATTGCCACGATATCTTCTTTTTATTTTTTTATGTATAATATATCATCTTTTCTACTGTTACTTTACGTTAGTGATACAGGGGAAACGCTTACCTCACTTCGCACCACCACCGACCTCGGCCACCATTTGACCGCAACCCACCACATCACCATATTCCCGACCTACGACCCAATTCCATCCAGCGACCCACGATCCCACTCCATCTCCGACCCACGACTCAGCTCCATCCCGCGACCTACGATCCACCCATCGCCGACTCACGACGCAGATTCATCCCGCGAAACCCGATACACCCCTTTTCCCCATAGCCACGATTTAACCCTTCCACGACCTATTGATGAATCGCGAACATCCTTAAGTCGCGAGCGACTTACCACGTCCCTAAGTCGTGAGCAACCTACCGCATCGGCAACCCTAAGTCGCGAATCCATCACTGAATCGTTCCCCCCCACTTTGCAGCGACATATCTAAGGCAGACGCAAAGGAGAAGGTCGCGCCTGAACCAAATCGCGTGAACAAGTTTTCCACCATAAGTCGTTGCCGTGTTTCGTTAAGTCGTTGCCGAGCTAACATGAATCGGAGCCGAGTTAGCATGAAGTAACCGCATTTTTTTTTTAAAATCGCGAGTTAATCCTAAGTCGCGAATGACTTATATTTTTGAGTTGCGAGAACTTGTACCGTGTTCAAATTTTGAGTCGCAAGTTTGAGTCGTTGTACTGTGTAGTCTTAAGTCGTGTACATATTGTGTTGTAATTTTTTAAGTCGTTTGTTGAGTTGTAAGCCTATAAATAGGTAAATCGTGTCATTTGGAAAGATTGTTGATTTTTGAATAAAATTCTCTTTTGTTAGCTTTGTGCTTTCAATTTAAATCGGTAGTTGAGTGTAATCTCCTACCTCCACCTATGTCATTCGAGTGCGCTCGAATCTTCGTTTGTGAAGCCGATTCACGGAATCTTGTGCGCAAGATCAACGTCGAAAAATCGTAGATCCTTCATCACGGTATCGTGCGCGATCAACGTGTTAAGGATAGCTAGAATTCGGTATCTTCGGATCAACGAATTTGGGCATATCAGTATTTCTCAATCCACCGATTGCTACATTTTCATCGTTATATCGATTTTCTGTTAATCCGCTGCGTCAGTTAGTAAAAAGGCATATAAAGAAATTTAATTTTATAATAAAGAAAACCAGACTAGCTAGAAGGATACAAATCCAAACCATGTTGCATAATTCAAGCTTCACTTGCCAACTGAATAACAATATATCTAAAACATGCTTCAGTTCAAGGTAAACCAAAAGAATCAATGCAAACGTGCTACACATGGATAGCAAAAATCAATAAAAACTTAAATCCCAGTGCATATAAAATACCATATGATAAGTTTACATTAATTATACTATGAATTACATATAAAAAGAAGCAAAAAAGAGATGTAAGAGTATAAGATATGGTATTGTGGAGCATACACAGAACCAACAACCCAATAATGTCAGTTTAATGAACTTGAAATATTTGTATATTTTATTTAGAACTGTATATATATTAGAAGCTCCATAATTTTTGGTTCTTAAACCGTGCTTTCATTTTAAATTTATACCCCAAAAGTTATATGCTCAAAGCTTTCTCTCGTGAAAATCATATTTGTACATAAAACCCCCGCATCCCTTCAATACTATTACATATCTAAAATCTTGTACATACGCCATACCCTATGTCTTCGTTATTAAAGGCTTACTGGTATATAAGGTTATGAATCACTGAAGCCTGCATATATTCTAAAACCTAACTTGTACAAAAGTGGAATATATTTAAAAATTTATTTGTAGGTACTGCAATTACTTGGATATTTATGTATCTAAAGTTATATATTTAAAACAATATTCCTGTTCGAAATCGAAATCCCAAAATTTATGCATTCGAAATCACTTACGTATGCACATTCATTTCAACACAGTTTAACTCGTTGAGATGATTTTGTGGTGCATCTTATGCATATTCAGAAATACTGCTATATGTGCAGTCATGTATATTCAAAATCTATTCACTTAAAGTCAAAACTAAATTTGTTCAAGGCCTACATATATTTGAAACTAACATGCTCGTAAATCTTATACTCACCTATGGGTTTTTTGAAGTCTTGACTTATTAGAATATGTTATACTTAAAAGCTCCGTATAAAACTAGCACATACATAAAAATCCACATATAAGATTTTGTCTCCAAAATCTTTATTTCTCAACATATCATGTTTATGAAATTCATTCAAATTTAAAAGTTTTATATATTTAGACCCTAAAAGATATACATATACATACATACATACATATATATATATAATAAACTCTATTTATGTGGTATATTGACATGTATTGAATGCTGAATGTATTATGAAACTTAATGAAGTTGAATCTCAATAACACACTTATTTGAAAACATTTAAAAACTGGAACTCTCATGTGAAATCAGTACATTTTTGTGACTTGAAAACATAAATATTACAAATGTAACTTATCATAGAGCCATCTGCGCTCAAAACTTGCACATTTCCAATAATATGATATATTCAAAACTTCTGTGCTTCCCACAATCTGACATATATATTTGAAGCTTTGAAACCACCAACATACATGTACACAAAACTTTTATAATTTAAAACTTGACATTAGCACATATTTGAGGTTTAATACTTTTAAAACTTGTCATATATTTTTAAAGCTCCGTGCTCTTGAAACCATATTTATGCATATGCAAAACTGGTATATGTTCAAAACCATTTGTATACTATATGAACGACGAAGACTGATTAACTGCCCACATTTTAAACTTTTTATATATAAAACAATGAAATAGGACATCGTTTTGTTAGAAAAACTAGACAAAGACACGCCAACAACCGAACATATCTTCTAAACATACCAATCATCAAAATTAAAGCAACAAAAATTCATTCAATACATAAATATCATAAATTAATAATTAAGCAACAATATATTCCTTTTCACACACTCCTCGTTTGCCGGTGAAAAAAATAGCTGAAGTTTTCCAAAAGTCTTCTTCATCATAAAGTAAGACGAAAATTATTACCTAACTTTGAAGAAGGGCGAAGGCGGTGAAAGAGACAGGCAAATCTGGCAAGAAAATGGACGGAGGCTTTGAATAGAACGGCCGTAGGCGGGCGACGCGATGGATCGAAGAAAGGCGGGTAACGACGGCTTAAACCTAATTTGATTTAAGGAAGAATGTGCTTAGAAGCCAGAAGCGTGACAAACAACTGAAGTTACAATTGAAATATAAATGACGACTCTATCCAACGTCTTTGACTTATTTATGAAAAACCCAAATTTTATCACGGAAATAACCGTGATAATACAATGTAACAATAATAACCGTTTTAAATTTTCAACAATAATAACGTGACAAAATAGAATGAAAAAAGTGTGACAAAATGACATGTTTGGTGTAATGATACTTGTGGTTATTGGATAACTACTAAATGGAATGATTGTCCCAGATTTTCGTGTTAGTTAACAACAACTAAGTTAATTAAGAAATCTCGGAGTGATGATATTACAAACTTCTCTTGATTTGAGAATGCCATTGAATTTTGGTGTGGACAGTCTACTTTAATTATACTAAAATCATGGTGTAGTGACCATCGAACAACTATAGTTCAGCCTAAGTTGAAGCATTAGAATTGAAACAATATTCAATAGGTATTTCATCTCCTCGGATGTATCAGGTTGGTATCACAGTCGACTACAATTAGCTTAAAGTCAAAATCTCTACCTAGAGTAGCACGAATAATAGTAAATGTCATCATTGAACCATTGATTTTTCAATGAGCCGATCAAGTTGAATAGGGATAATATTGGAATTCGACCAATACCAAATTCTATACATTCCAAAGTGATGTATTTTTTGAGGAGAGAATGTGTGTATATAATTGTTGTTAATGTTGGAACTAGGCTAGCAAACAGCGGGGTAAACCGGTAAATTTCAAAAATAAAAAATTCTATTATGTAGCTTACTGGGTCTATGTATTCTAAATTTATTTAGAACTTTTCTAAATTTTCCTTTTAAATAAAATCAATATTTAATTTTATTCGTAAATAATGTTTTATTTTGTATATTTTATATTTTATATTATATGTGTATCATATACACATATTTGAGTACATGCACGTATAACATAATATAGCATATATGGTTTGACATGCCCATATATAGATGTTGGGATTTATACGCAATGGATATGTTAGCCCCTCTATATATATGTGAGCTGTGTATATTTATATATATGTGTTTTTATGCGCACATGCATATAAATAATATATATATGTATAATTGTTTATATTATAAAGTACTACTTAAACATAAAAATTATATAATACACTTATATATATACACATATATAAAATATAATTGGATTGCAAAATACATTGAATATAAATATACAAAGTAGTATCGAATAAATATTACATATAATTCGAAATTATATATATATATATATATTAAATTAATTTAAAAATATTATATATATATATATATATAAATTATACATATATAATATGTACTTGTAAATATATATTACATGTAAATAGTGATAATAAAATATATGTATGCATACAATAAATGCTTTTGGCCTAAAAAAATGTTTTTTTTGGTTTAAATTTATTGAACAATTTAAAAAAGGTTTTTTCTTAACTCCTTAAAGAATAAGTTAAAATTAATTATTATAATAATTTCCAAACAAAAATGATACTATATTTTATATTAAAATTATGTACTTACATGGTACATTATTTAAATATTTTTATATATAGTTATCTATTATTCATATAAATTAACTTCAAATAAATAAATAAATAAATATATTATATAAATGCGACTACCAGTTGTATACTTCCAAAAGAAATGGGAATGAGTCAACAAAAAATTATCGTTGTTGGAATGGAGAGACTGGGATAAAATATGTTATACGGAAACCACTCAGAACCAACATATGCGTTTGAGTGGAAGACATCTTGAAGATGATTAAAGAGACACTTCTTGAAGAGTCTTTGGTTTCGTCCAAACCCAGAATGAACTTATACATGAATGCTAACATTGCATTTCTGTATGGAGGGCAGAGTTAGCATTCCAAGATAGATTGCTAAATATTAAGGGCGTAGCCTCTCAAGCCTCACACCTCGGTAATGGTTAAAACAGAGTAGATGCAGCATGGCCATGTGGGTCGCACCCATTAGGGTATGATCATCCCAATATCTAGTGTTGATATCTCTATGTATGTTTTCGGTCTATTTTTTGTTGTCAATCGCAACCAAGAGGTGATCATATTCGATACTACCCAGTTTAGGGGTAGGCCAGCCCTATATTGGCAGGGGTCGAACGGTTTTCGATCCCACTATACATTTTATATAGAGGTATACAAATTTTTGGAAGGTAGTCCCTTACCTTGCCATTTGTTGGAAATTCGTTCTCTAATACGAGCATAAGATTTTTGATTGTATATCTATTATTGTGTCATGTACACACATTACAGCTACTTGGTTGTCAAATACTTTAAACCCTAGATATTATAATAATATCACTGGATTTTTATAATAAAATTATTTTGGTTATCGTAAGGTAAAAACACATCTGTATTTATGTGCGACGTGGTTTTACGAGACACCCTTGATTTTAAAAGAGTTTTAAAAGTTAAAAATTCAGTTGCTTTGAGTTTACTCACACCAGTCCCATGTTTGACTCGAATTTTTATTCTTTCCCTAAAACTCTTGGGTGCTTAAATTTTTATGAGCAACCAAGTAGTCCAAGTTTTTCTACAGATATATTTTGGAGGAGCTGAAGCATGAAGCTTCACCGATAGCTAGTTATTATCTTATTTCTGCTGTATTATATGTATATGGTATTTGTTAGGTAGGTATATCTATTATAACTGTCCTAGGGTAGAATCCATATTAATATGACTCTGAAGTATCATTTTGAAAATGACTTTGTAAAGAATTATGTTGATTAATATATGTTATTCCATTGCGTTGTGAGATTCTGTGATTGTTCTAGTTTCTTCTTATCTTATATCTTCTTTCTTTCCCTTAATGAATTGACTTTTGGATACACATATGATCGACACACGAATACCGTGGATGTATTAAGTGTCGTCTTTAAGTGTAAGAATGGTAGGTCGTTGCATTTGATATCAGAGCGCAAGGTTAAGCAAGAACCTTGACTTTGGTGTGGCAACTCTTTAAGAGATAAGGTAATGGAATGCCTTATTATGAGTTTGAGTATATATCATATGTGAGTGTATATTTGTTAGTGGTATAAAAATATTTTATATCGTGTTGTTTGATCTATTGAGTGGCTTATGAGTTCTGGTCGACATGCTTGATTAACGTTATCGATAGGGATTCCTAAATACATAAATAAGACCAACTAACGTAGTATTGTTTTGAAATTGGGTAAAGAAATATTACCCAAGATATATTCTATATAAAGAATTATTTTCAAAATTAATATAATGTGGTATAGTTATTTGAAGTGTAGGTTGTTAGGAGATAATAATATTTTATTATTATCATTTAGGGTTTGTTTAGTCATGCTCGTCCAGTTTAGCATTGACTATTATTAATGTGTATAGATAGCTTCTCTTTTTAAGATATGTGTTGGGTTGATAGAAATTGGGAAAAACATTGAAATGAACACCTTATGAATTAAGTTTCATAATTTGACTATAAGGTGTTTGATGTTAATGTTGGGACAAAAAAAACGATTAATGAAAGATGTTTATAAAAAAAGAGTTAGAATATTATGAAATAAATATTTAAAAATTGGTTTTATAAAGGTTGAACTTGTAAAACGATTTTTTGAAGATGTGTCTTTTGATTAAAAAGAATTTAAGTAGGAAACTTGAGGACTTTAATCCAGGGCTTTTGGAAAGATATTTTAATGTTTGGAAAAGTAATAATAGTATAATTTGAAAGAAATTTTGGTTCAAGAATTAAATTTTTGGGAGTGAAAATGTTAAGTAAGAAATATTTTCTTTGGATTAGTTAGAAGTATGAGTCTCGACTTGTTTTGTGATAATCGGAATAATCTTCTAAATGACGATCATATGTTTACCTAGGTGAACGCTATAGTGCACTTACTAAATTATTCTCTTTATCATTGTACAATCGAAACAAGTTCAAACCCGAACTAACCCAAAGTAAGTGGGTGATAATGTTTGGTTGGAAAATGTAATGTATTATTTTAAAAATGAGATTTTGAAATAAAAGAAATATTTTAAGTTAACTAGTTCGAGTGGCTCGAAAATAACTTAAAATTGGAGAAAGGACGTGTTTGGATGGTGAACACTCCTCTTAAGTATTACCCTTCTTGGTAAAGGAATGTACGATACTGTTTGGTAGTACCCAGTTCCTACGTATCATTTTGAAGTTACTCGGGCTATATTTATATATTTCTTATGATTAAAATAGAGAGTTCCATTTCAAAAAGATTTTGAAATAAAACCGGGTATTTGAATTTTGAGTTTTCTTAGGGAAATAAATTCAAAATGGAATAGTTAAATCAGATAGGGTTACATACTTTTAGGAGACAGTGAAGAATTTTAAAAGTTGAACCTAAGTTAGTTTATGAAATGTTTCCATAAATATATTTAGTGGAAATAGGATTGGTATTAGTGAGAAATAATTGAATAAGTGTGTAGGCTGGACGTAGGTCATTTCTCATTCCCATAAAATTTGATCTAAGACACGAGTACATGGCTTTAAGGTGTTCCACACCATTCAAATAAGGGTCTATTACTCAATTTTTGACGGTGAGCACTTGATGAGGATTTTTGGCATGTGCCAATGTTTTCTATCATAGTATATGGCTAATGTAAGGAAAACAAAGGTTCCTAATTAAGGAGCCCAATCAGAATCCGCACTAGAAAATCGGGTAAGCGATACTAGTTCGGAAATAAAGTTATGTATTCGAGTAGAGATCGAATCAGATTTTTCATATGAATGATCTATGTACATCATACGAACTGATGTATAGTGTTGATTAATTTCTAGGATAGGTTGAGGCATAATTTCAGAGATGAAATTCTTCTAAGGGGTAGGAAAGTATAACGACTCAGAATTTCACTGCTTTGATTTGCAAATATGTAATTAATTTTAAATATTAAAATAAATGATTTTATAATGGAGGCGAAATAGTTTTTCAAATTTATTTACAAAAATATTTAGTTCGAAAAAAATCGAAAAGGTGACCAGAATTCGTTTTTCAAATTTTCGATTTTTCATCGGCTAAAAATTATCAGAAACATTGTAAACTCTTCAGCATAAGTATACACATATGTAAATAAGTTAGTATATGTATATATGTGTGTATTAGTGTATGCATATATGTATTCACACCTAAGTATATTAAGTTTAAAATGAAAATATAAATGTCACATCATTCGAAACATTAAGTACAAAGAGTACTTAAACGTGTTTAAACATGGAAAAGAGAAGAGGGAATAAGGGTGTGGACGTGAGTATATGAGGTGGAGGAGGCTTGGTGAAGTGGCAAGAAGTAGTGGAAGGCAAAGGACAAGGACTTTTAGGTAATTTATTTTTTCTCTTGCTTATAAATAGCCATTCACTTCTTTAAAATTTTCCTCCTTTTTGTTTTATCATATCTTCCACGTATCTTTCCCTGATGGAGAAATTGTTTCCTTGAATTTGTAGAAAATTCCAGTGGAAAAAACTTTCATTTGTACTATTTATTCAAAATTTGAGCTTAGCCATGTCAAAATATCAATTCTTTGCACAGTGTTTTCAGACCCATATTTTCAAGTCCAAAAATACTTCTTCATTTGATCATATCTCCCTCAAAACAACTTCAAATTAAGTATTTATTCTTTTAAATGGTAGAGAAGAGAATTTACAAGAACTTTCTCTTTGAAAACTTCTCCAAATCCTAAAAGTAACATAACCAAAAATCCAAAAGGTGACTAAATTTTGGGTCCGGTTTTGTGAATTCAACATTATCTGATGTCCCTCCACCTCTCCAAAGCACGTCGTCACCTCACCTATACATGTCATGGCCGAGCCATACTCCACCATGGCCTAGCATGTTTCCATGTTTTAAGTCCAAAGATCAAGTTTTGCATAGTTCTAAAGTAATTTCAAGTTTTCAAAAGGGTTTTGCAAATTTTTGGAGAGTAAACTTCTAAATTTTTGGAAAGATGTTGCCTTTGCATATACGACGTTATGTGTTATTTATATATGATGTTAATGTTTGGATTATGATATGGTTTGGATGTGTGTGTGTGTATATATATATATATATATGTGGTAACTTGTATTTTAACATTTGACGTGAAACGATGGATCAAAGTGATGTGTTTGGATTTAAAGTTGTGATCTTTGTGATGCATGGTGATGATATGATTTAGTATTCATAATCTTGGATATGTGATTAAATGGTTTGGAAGTTAGAACTTAAGATGTTGAAAAGGACTTGAGATCCATTTTGAAAATCGAATCGTTTACTAGTTTTGATTTAACAAATGTTATGTTTTATTTTATTTTAGTTTCTAACTTTAAATAAAGTTTTAAAACTCTTTTAAATTATGTTTTAAAAGTAAGAAAAAGTGAAAATTTAATGTTTTGGATGGTAACTTAGGAAAGTAATTCTAAGTTATTACAAGCACCGCCAATAGTCGCTGGATGCTGTAGTGACTCGGAATTTCGAACACTTTGTAATTAAATATCAGAATTATTTAAATATTTTTGTCTAAGATTTAATATGAAAAAAATAATTTTATAACCTTGTTAAACACTTTTTAATTAATAACTAATGTTATAAAACTTATTTTGAAATGTGTTTACAAAAATATACAGTTTAGATAACTAGTGAAATGTGACCAGAAAACATTTTATTAAAAATCAACATTTCATTCAATACATGTTGTATAAATATATTGCAACTTGAATAGTTATCATAGGATAACATATGACAAGAATAAAACAAGTATTAAAACATCTCATTAATCAAATTAATTAAAGTAAGCTTGTAAGATTAAAGAAACATTAAGGCCAAAAAGACCCTTAAATCACTCATTGATTTAAGGAAAGTATGCTTGTGTAAGAGCATGACCTTACATGCTTAACTTCATGGCTAAGGATGGAGTTTTGCACCCTTTTACCTCAAATTTATAGGCCTATAAATACTCTCTCTTATTCACTCATTCATTGACAAATAAATTCACTCTTATGTCTTCTTTTCTTCATCCTCTCTAACTTTCTAGAAATATTTCAAACCAACTCTTTTCTTTACTAAACTTTGTCAAAGTTCTTATATAATCTAGAAAGCATGCTTTAGCCTCTAAAAGAGGAAGAATGATGGAGTTATGGTGAAATACCCCTTTGGGCCGTGAGTTTAGGGGTATGATATTTCTAGGCTAGGCCGTGAGACAATAGAGGAAAGTGGAGGTCTTGGCCGTGGGTAAAAGGAGTTTGGTGAGCTAGGAGGAGGTGTTACGGCCGAGGGCCGTGACCATCCATGGTGGAGAGGTGCATGTGCGTTAGAGGAGGAATGGAAAGTGTTTAGGTGATGTTTAGTTGAAGTATAAAATGATAGAAGAGGTTGTTTGAAAAGAAGGTTGGTAGGAAGAAGTGTGGTTTGATAAAAGTGAGTTAATCTCACTTTGATTACACTATAAATTGGTTGCAAGTTAACTTGAAAATATTGCTTGAAACATTGCTTGAAAATGTTAGCTAATCACTTGTTAAATTGATTGCTAATTCATTTGATGATGTCTATTGAAATACAGTTGAAATGTTGCTTGCTAAATCACTTGGTAGATGCTTATTAAAACATTTATTAAATGCTTACTATATATTAATAATAATAGTCGCTAACTACTTAAAGTTACACCATTGAAATACATGTTTTATTAGATATGTAAATGGATAAAATAGTTGTTTATTGACAAGAACCATTGTCCCAGTGGTTAAGTGATTTGGATTTGATGCGAGAGGTTATAAGTTTGAAACTTACATAGCGTGATTCGAACGTTTATTGACACGTGTTATATTATCCCAGTGACATGTTGTATATAATGTACCATTTCAAAAAAAATAGTTGTTTATTAAACCATTGAATTGTAATAAGTTAATATGGACAAATGGTTTAAATACATATGTTGATATATGTTATAAATGATATGGTTTGAATTTGGAATGATATAAGCGTTTAAAAATGGATAACACTAAATATTGGATTGAATACAGAATTGTTCGTATAGCGATAATCGCTATAAACGCACTTTGAATCCTTTAAATTATAACTTATGAAAATGGTGACTTGATAACATATCTTAATAATAGCTTGTTTGGTTATTATCTACACTTCTACAAGTATTTTGAAAAATAAAGAATATATTTTGAAGAGTTATAGAAGAAGTAAATCAAAGCAACAAAAGATTGAAGTAAAAAGATCTCTATAGTGACACTTTTAAAAATAGTCCGTCTTTGAAAATAACGCCCATTTTTGCGTAAACTTTCTTTGGGGCAACTTTTGCAATTAATCAAGAAAATAATATATTATTCTTATTGCGAAAGTTTTGAAGCCTAATTTATTTGATAGCTAGTCGAACAAAATGCAAAAAGTTATAATGAAATAGTCGCTATAAATGTAGTTCGGTAAATACCCTGTTTTCGGAAAATTCTCTAAATAATTAAAAGATATTCTTGGGGATTTTTCTTCATGGTTTTCAAGTACCCAAAGTATACTAACTAATGTAAATAGAATGGATCTAAAATCAATTGTTAGGGTATTGAAAACTAGACACGAAGTTGTAGCTAAAATGTGATAAAACTAGAAACAGAGCTTTTGATAGCATTTCTAGAAGCGTTATCTTTGCAAATTGAAGATATAAATTGTTTAAAAATGATATTTAAATTTAATATTTTTCTCTAATATTTTTAGGATTGTTTTCTAACTTATAATAGAGAGTTTTAAAATTGGTTTCAAATTTAAATATATTTTTAACAATTACTTATGAATTTCTAAACTAAGTGGCTTTAAAATTAAAATTTGTTTTTCTATGTATTTCAAATTCCTTATTTTTACGTAATATTCTATATAAATAATTATCATATAATTTAAGTAGTTTTAAAATTATTTTAACATATTAATAACTATTTTAAAGATATTTCTATATATATATATATAAGTTTTAAATATTAAATTAAGTATTTTATAAATATAATAAAGGGAGTTTGGATTTTAACACTTAAGTTAAATAAATTGTTTTATGGAATCGATTAAAAGTGTATTGACTTAATTAATAAGTGTGGATATGCTCTGATCTTTAAATAAATGGTTAAAGTTATTAATGGATAAGTGAATAGTTTTGGATTGTTGTAAATAGTGTTTTTAGCAACACTTGTTTTTAACCCTTATTATTAATTATAATTGGGAATATAATTAGATATTTACTAATGGATATTTAGTAGAAAAATACAAGCAAATGGTTTTGGGTTTGCTATGACAATTGTTATTAGCAACACTTATCTATAACTCTTAAGTATAAATAAATCTTTAAGAAGGGAGTTTTAAAGAAGAATGTTTTCGAAGCATAAAATGTTATGGTTTGTTGTGACAATTGTTTTTAGCAACAATTGTCTTTAACGACAAGCACCATTGTCCCAGTGGTTAAGTGATTTGGCTTTGGTGCGAGAGGTCACAAGTTCGAAACTTGCCTAGCGTGATTCGAACGTTTATTGACATGTGATATGTTGTCACAATGATTTGTTGTATATAAAGTACCATTTCAAAAAAAAAAACAATTGTCGTTAACCCTTAAATGTAATTAAACCTTTAAAAGGAGAGTTTTAAAGATAATAATTAAACGGAATGAATTTGGGTTTGTAGTAAACTATGTTTTAGCAACATTTGTTTTTAAAGACTTGATTTATATTTTGGAAGAAATATTATAAATCTTTAATAATGAAATTTTAAAGATAATAACAAGTATTAAAATCTTTTATAAAGAGGTAGCAAATGTTATATGTTTAATTTATAAAAGAAAAGGAGTTTATTATAATAATGTTTTGGTAGTAATTGTTTTAATCTCTTTAATTATATTTCAAGTAAGTAAAACTTGTTAAACAATTTTTGAATAGACTTGTACCATTAGAATAAGTATATGAATACTTTTAGTATTAAACGAATAGCTAAACTTATAAAGACAGGTATATATCTTTTATAAAAGGAAATCCAATATACTTATACAAGTATATAAAGGAAGTTTTAACTAATAAAAGAGTATTAGTTAATAAAGGAAGTCTTGATTTATAAAATAAATTTTATTAGAAAAAAAGTTGTTTTAATAGAAAAAGGTTTTAATTGATAAAGGATAAATTAATTATAAAGGGATCAAAAGGCGTTTATGTGAATTGATTATACTTGGATGATAAGTAACAACTATGCAATGACCTTAATTTGATTGTTTATGGGATGTTAGTACTAATATGCTTAACATTAAAAGCCGAACGAGTAAGCTTCCTTATTTATGAGAGTCAAGACCGATGTTTAGGTAGGGACAGAGCAATAGAGCTCTAACCTATCGACATTCTTCTAGTCCAAGGAATAGTTAAGCAGAAAGATTGAAAACGTGTAAAGTATGGAACCTTGATTCCCATAAGCAAGTGTTTGATTACTTCTAAAAGAACCGGAATTGAGTTAATTAGAAATTCATCGATTGGTTTTGAAGAGTCCGGGATCCCCATGGAGGTGGGGAAGGGAAAGCCCCAATTGGTAGAAAAAAACCCACAACTCCTTGGGGTTATCCTGCGCTTGGAAGAAGAAGTCGGAAAAGGAAAAAATATAGTGATAGTTTTATTCTTCGTCGCCGTAAATAGAAATATTGAAAATAGAATTTTTTGAATTTGCGACAAGTGTTTATCTTACCGAATAACACTCTAAAACTATTATACGGGTTCTATGATTTGGAAGTGAAACGATGACCATGTGTGGTTCCGAAATCTGTTTAAAAGATGGGATCCATGTGGGATTCATTATTTGATTGATTTTTGTTGAAAACTTGTGTGAAGATGCCGAACGTAGTCTCGACATCGGGAAATGACTAAAGACAAAGTAGGATGCATGATGTCGGGTTCAGCTAACCCAAATAGAGGGTACATCAACTCCATTATTTAGAGTATACATATCGATATGTTGCGCACAGGAAGTTGATACTCGGTTCACGTGTTAGGGCATGGGTTGGTTGTGTTTACCTTATGGTATATTTTATCTAGAGATACACATGACTCGAAAGGTAGTTTCTGATCCTTGTTACAGGTAATCGGTCTCAGTATGGCTTACGAGTATACTTGAGAGGTCTCCGTGGAAATTCTATTTATACGAACGTCCCTTAACGGTTATATTTGTATACTTGAATATGCTCTCAAATGTAATCAATGTAACCATTTCAGTTATGTTATATTTATATTAAACACCTTAAGCATTATTATAATAACATAGGATTTTATGTATAAATGTTTTGGTTATTGTAAGGTAAAAACCCGTCCGAGTTTATTTGCGGTGTGGTCTTATGAGATATCTTTATTTACAAAGGTTTTATACACATTAAATGATTCAGATGACTTGAGTCTTCTCACGCTGGTTTACCAGACTGATCCAGGTATTAATTTTCGTATAATGCTCCGGTCAGCTCGTGTATATTTCCAAATTTCATTTATGATCATTGTAGCTCTTAGAGAGGAGCTGGATGGTTCTCTATCATAGATTTTATTTCCGTTGCATTACTTTGTCTATTTTTATATTAGCAATCGTGAGGACATGCTGTTATAACTGTCCAGGCTGATGATAGGTTAGTTTACTTTGATTATTTTATCTATACAGTTTTCCTTTGTAAAAGTGTCATTTTGATATTATGTGTTATCTTTCCACTATGAGATTCTGATATTCTGTTCTCTTCTTTCTTGTACCTTTTTTTCTTCTTTCATTTTACCTTAATGTTCTGCCTTTCCGTTACTTTGGTGCTCGACGTGTGAATACCGTTAATGTATTAGTGTCGACATTTGAGGGTCGAAAAGGTGTTCATTACATTTTGTTGTCAGAATTGAAGGTTAAATGAGAACCTTGGCTTTGGTTGGGTATAACTCATTAAGAGACAGAGTAATAAAATGTCTTATTATGAGTTTGAGTATATTATACAGATGAGAGCGTATTTGTTAGTGCTATAACAAATTTCGTATTGTGTTGATTGGTCTGCTTAGTGCCTACGTATTCTGGCTGATGCGTCTGAACAGCTTTATCGAAAGGGATTCCTAAACACTTAAACAGAACAAACCGACATGGTATTATTATCAATTTTGGTAAATGAAATAATTTTACCTAGGATTATATTTTATATAAAAGAATAATTTTATATAATTAACATAGTTGTTTATAATGTATTTGTTTATTAGGAAATGATAATATTAAATTACTAACATTTATTGCTTGATTAGTCGTGCTCAGCCAGTTTATGTGCATTGGCTAATGTTTATTGCATTTACCTTTTTCACAATATGGATTAGGTAGATATTAATTTATGGAAACATTGAAACGAACTCCTTGTGAACTGTGTTTCACAATTTGACTATAAGGCATTCGATGATAATGTTGGGTTAAAAAGTTAACTTAAATAAAAAGTTGTTTATATTGCTTAAGAGGAAAGGTAAGATATTAAAAAGGTAAACGCTTATGAAATGATTTCATATAAGAAACTTAATTATATAAATATGGTTAGTATAAATATGAATTATAAAGGATTTAAATTGAGAATTTGTGAACTTAAATCCTGGTGTTTTTGAAATGGTTTCTAAAGGTTTTTGAGAAAACAATAATAGTATGATTTGAAACTATTCTACAAGACTAACGTTATTAAAATAGCTTTAAGATTTGTTCGAGTTCGAGATTACTCTCGAAAACAACAAGTCGATTCGGGAGACAAAGTATTTTTATGTTAGCTAGTTTGAGTGGTTCAAAAGTGACTAAAATTGGGCAGAGACGTGTTCGGTTGGAAAACACTTCTCTTAAGTATTACCCTTCTTTATAAAGGGATTACATGTACTATTTGGTAGGACTCAATTCCTTGTATCATTTTGTAGTTACTCGATCTTATGAATATTTTCTAGGGATTTTAAAGAAAATATTTCGAAAATTAGTTTTAGAAAATGATTTTGTTTTAATCCCAAAAAGTGTGATTTGATATATAAAAGATATATGTGTATATTATTAATTCAAACGACTTGAAATAAAACTTGGAGTTTAAATTCTTATGTTTTCAATAAAGATATATATGGTTGCCTGTATCTTTTGCATTAAGGCAGTTAGTTGTGTATCTTATTATGACATATTGTTTGTCAGTTTTCAATTATTAAAATGTGACTAAATTTTCGACAATTTTGGACGATCGGGAACTTTCGAATTGATACAAAATTAAAGCTAAGTACTTTTGTAGAAATATAAAAATTGCATTTTTATAACTCTTAAAAAGGATAGTAAGTTGAAAACAAATTTAAAATTTATTAACCATCCTTATTAAAAAGATCACTCGATGTTATTGGGACAACTAATAAACGTCTTTACGTTAGGGTTGACTAAGGAAAGTAGACTCTAGTCTTGAGTTTGGATAACAGAGTCCTACTCTACCTAGCTACTTGCCAAACCCGATGAATAAAGAAGTTTAAATGGTTGATTCAATTGTAACATCCAAATTTATTTTTGGTCTTCATCGAATTTTTAGAAAGTAAAATTGTAAAAGAATGTTTTGTATATACTCTTAGGATATAACGAAGTATTATACTAATAATGAACTTAAGTATTGAAATGTTTTCAAAATTAAATTTTGTTTTAATAAAATGTTTAAATAAATAAATAAATATAATAAATAGATAAAGTTAAGTCTTTGGAAAATATTTATAAAACTTAAGAATGTTTTAAGAAATGTTGCATAAATGATTTTAATATTACATAAGAAACAATTTTGTGTAAATAAATGAGGATTGGAAAGAAATTGGTGTGGTTCAGTAACCAATTGAGTTAAGTGAGTGAGTTGCATGTAAATCATTTTATTCTTCTGA
Organism: Allium cepa; assembly: GCA_030765085.1. Lineage (NCBI taxonomy): Eukaryota > Viridiplantae > Streptophyta > Magnoliopsida > Asparagales > Amaryllidaceae > Allium > Allium cepa. The sequence goes on from CM060943.1 coordinate 442,171,559, forward strand.
TAGTTCTTGATCTAGAATTCGAGTACATGATTTCAAGGTGGTATACACAGGGCCAAAAAAGGAATTTTTACTAGATTTTTTGATGGTGAACACTTGATACCGATTCTTGAGATGATCCCTAAATTTTCTATCATAGTTTATTGCTTTGTAAGGAGAATGAAGGTGTCCAATTAAGAAATTAGATCGGAGTCCGCACTAAAGAAATCAAGTGAGTATACTAGTTCGAAAGTTAAATCTATGTGATCGAGCAAGTGGTCAGATCAATATTGCGTAGAGATGATACACACACATACATACATACATAATTACATACTATATTGTTCGGTTTGTGGCGAGTTCGGAAAATCACTCTTCGGATTGTTTAAGGTAATACGAACAACCAAGTAATAACATAAGGCTATTGAGCGAAAGATACACTTAGTAGTTTATTTATTTCCTTATTTGTTAATAAAAGTAATATTGTTAAGTATTATCGTATGGTTGTTTCTTGGATTGTTTGTGTTGGAATTTCGAGAACGAAATATTATAAGGGGAGAAGAATGCAACGAACCGGAATTCCAAACACTTTATATTTAAATATCTAAATTATTTAAATATTTATGTCCAAGGTTTAGTATGATAAACAATGATTTTTATAACCTTGTTAAAATCTTTTTAATTAATAACTAATGTTAGAAAATTTATTTTTGAAATGCGTTTACAAAAATATACTTTGGATAAATACTGAAAATGTGATCGGAAAACCTTTTATTAAAAATCAATTTTGTATTCAATAGAAGTTGTATAAATATATTGCAACTTGAATAGTTATTGTATGACAACGTATGACAAGAATAAAATAAGTATTAAAAAATCTCATTTCCTAATCAAACTAATGAACAGTAACAAAAAAATTAATTACAACGTCCAACTTAAAGACTAATAACTTAAATAAAGGCATCTGCTTAATATGATAAAGACATGCATTAATATTCTCATAAACTCATCTGCTAAATATGATAAAAGCCAAGCAGTTGATGCTTGTGATAATTCGCAAGTAGCGCTTTAGCCCCACCTAACCCCCTACCAAACCCCCAAAAAAAAAACCAAAAAAGAAAAAAGAAAAAAGTGGGATTCAAAGGCACTGTTATTATCTAAAATTTTCAAATCTATTTGGCAGAATTGAAAGGGCAATTTAGCCATTTAATTTTTTAATTCATATGCCACAATGCTACTAGGAGGTGCATATCCAACTCTAGAAACATGTATGAATGTACACACACATGTACCTTTTGACTCACACAGCCACTGGCCTTTGAATACTGAAGCTTTTTGAACATCCATCGTGCACGTTGCGAGGGAAAATTGGATTATTTATTTTTGGAGGAACCACAATTCAAGTTGTTTTAGACCATATTTTGAACTTTGATCATATATGAAGTTTCCTGGTTTCACATGAACACGATATGACAAACTGGGCAGAAAGATTTATTTTCTTTTCAAGTAGAATGCAATATTAACTTTGAACCCAGGAAAAAGTGATAATTTATATGGCTCTCAGACCGTAGAGTGGAGACATGTTTTATCCTTTAAGCACCCATAGCAAAAGAAAATAAAAAACATTCAATACTTCCAGTAAGTAAGCTGATGACCCTATGGCCACTGCTAGATGGTTGCCTTTTCCAGCATTATTTTTCTTATAATGTCGAGAAAATGGCCACAATGAGATGTTCTCAAACTGAAGAAGACGATTGAAAAAGGAGACATGAAGGTTGACTACCATACTAATTCACACTACAATTTACAAAGTTTCACCACTAAAATACATCTCTAGACAAAACGGTGTTTGTTGCAAAGATTGATAAATATAAGATGCATGGATCCTCATGGAGATGTTAATGAATGAAATTCATTGAACATGCTTTAACCTGGTTAATGTCCTAGTTTGATCACGTGCATTAGCAGTAGAGATTTCAAAAGAATAAAGATCAACCATTCACGGTTGGACTGCTAGCTATAAGACTAGTATTAGTACACATGTATACTTCAATGATACAATAATCATATAATGGTTGTCTCAATAACACTCAAGAATCAAGCAATGGACGTAACAAAGCAATCAAACAATGAAATCAGGAAATTATTGATGTTCAGTTTACTGAACGGAGCGAACACACTCTGTCAATATTTAAATTCGTAACCCAATTCAAAATATACTGATATATTATGGGTTTGCTTTTTTAATCTTCCCAAACAAAATAAAAAGAAATCGCTAAATTTCTTAACTCCAGAAAAATGATTGATACAAGTTCCTGAAGCAAAGTTAAATTTCATGAATCGCCTATTTTGTGCGACTTAAAATTGCGCTGTGGTATCACTTCACACACATACAATATTTGCCCAAATTCACTCTAAGAATTACAAAGAAAGTTATCCTTTATAAACTAGGGTTGTGAGTACCTAAAAGTTCGTTCATATAGATCTGAAAATTGAGAAAGAATCAGATGTCCAAAAAATTATACAGATATAAATACAAGGTTACCCGTACCAAAAAATATCCATATTTTTTTTAATCAGGATAACAAAATATATCATGTATATTCTAATAAAACGATTGATTTATAATATTATTATTTTTAGTATGTTTTAGCTATAAATTTGTTGACAAACATTACATTTATTTGTCCTTATATTTTTAAAAATTGAGATCGAAACTTGTTCTACAACATGTCATATTTACCTACCTATATTTTGAACTTATCAATTTTTAGTGCATACTCGAAAATCTGATGTTAGTTCAATATTCGTGGATATGGATATCCAACATATGAAAAAAATTGAATACGAATGTGACATTATTTGCATTCGAAAATATCCATTAATAAGCATATTTTATAACATAATTAAAGCCCATCTCCTTCATCTTATCTCAATTATACCAAGACACAAACATATATGTGTATTATAATTTATATACACACATACATAACATACACACATACATACATGCATGTATCTACGTATGTATATGTATATATACATCTATATTTCTGTGTGTGGTTTTCCATTATATTTTGAGTTAGTATCTTGTATTCACTTGTCTTTGGACTTTTACTTTTATATTGATTTTTGTATACCCATCATACAATAATAGCAAAGAAAAATCAGTCCATTTGCTTTTGCTTTTTTTTTAAAGAATACTCAAGAGAATTTTCCTTTTGAAGGTGTACAAAGTCACATTGTTTCAAAATAACAAAATATAATAAAGGAAAGTTTTGTTTACGTCCACAGTACCATTAACATAATCCACCTTATTTTTATGGAAATTTTGACTTTCTCAGAGTTTGTTAAGCTTATCCACCAACTGCTTTATTTTTAATATAGCTTCTACGCTTGAGGTAAAAAAAATCCAATAGCAATAGCATGCTCTAAGAAATAGAAAGAAAAACAACAAGCTTTGCAACTGACAATTAAGTAAATCACAACCATTAGAAAATACTATTAGGTATAAAATTTTCTTGCTATCATGTAAAACAACATGAAAATATACCAAAATGATGATTAGGCATCAGGTAGCAAATTTTTTTTTACTGTACAATGCAAGGCAAGAAAAGCAGTTCTTGATAGAACAGTAAAATATGACATTGGCCTAGGAGGTTATGAGTCTGAAAATAAAACTCCAATTGAGACCCTTTTACCAATGTAGCTACCTATGCCCACATTTATTCAACAGCCCAAAAGAATAATTTCACAGTTCCATGATGTTATACCGTATGGTTTAATGGAGCATTACTTTCGGGTTATCTATATGTGATGGTATGTGCTAAAAATTACTTTTCAAGTTCAAGCGAACAACCCAACTTAGGCATGCACTGTAGCTCAAAATAAAGAGATTAATGCTCGGAAGAATGGTGAAGATTTTGATAAAATAAATACAATTGCATATGATAACCACATGTCAAATGCCAAAAAGAAAAGGGAAAAAGAGGGGAAAAAAAGAGCGTAAACAGTTGTGTATCCGCAAGGGATAATTAATTAATTATTTTTCAATCGTGTTTGCTAATTGAAATTTATTCTACGCTAGGTTGCAATGAATGGAGTTTTTCCTTCCATAGAGCTGACGTGCGCCATTTGTCAGAATTCAAACTGAGCAGACTGTCTATACAACTATTAGTTGCTTTTGGAAAATTCACTGAAGGAAACATACAAATTAATATATATTTCAATCTCCACTTGCACTACAAACAACGGCACCAGATAGCGACGGCTTTTAGCCGTCGCCAGCCGTCGCTATATTTGCCGTCGCCCAATAGTATAGCGACGGCTTTGGCGATGGCTCCGTCACACAAATGACGACGGCCCGCGACTGCAAATGTGCCACGTGGAAATTTTCCAACGTCTAAATGTCGTCGCTAGCCGTCGCTAATCTGAACCAAACGGCCGTCGCTGATCTGTACCAAATAGCCGTTGCTAGCCGTCGCTAATCTGAGTAAAATTCTGTGCATCTGCACAGCCCATATACACTTCAAACAATAACTATTAAATACCATCATCACAAGCGCTATACACTATATTCATCAACTATAACCATCGTATATCCGTCATATAACATCACTATACATTCAAACAATATAAAATCCAACCAAATCCATTAACCAGAATATGTACATAGTAAACCGAAATATCTACATAATATCCCGAAATATATATACATAATATCCAATCAAATCCATCAACTAGAAGTCATCAAAATATGTACATAATATCCTGAAATATATATACACCAAACCAACCAAAATGTGTATATACCAAACTATAACACGAGCAAACAAACATACCTACTCCTCACCATCGCTGCCGTCCTCTCCAGGCATCCTCTCATGCTGTTGCAAATAAGCTGCAATCCGCTCATCCAGCTGTTGCTCGAAAAAACTCTTCCTCCAATCATTTATTTCATCCACTGTCGCCTTCAACTGAGCAATCTCCGCTTCTTGCTGCGACCTCTGTATGCACTCTGCATTCTCATCGCCTGTAAAATAGTTCATAGTTATTTATATATTAGTGTATATATATATATATATATAATATTATTAAAATTATTTAACTATTCATATACATGAATAAATTTATGTATTAGTACATGTCAAAATTTACCTCCACATTTCCATAGCTATACCGTCAACTGGTCCGAGAAGGCGGGTCAATAATAGCATCCCAAATATGATTCTCCTCCTCTATCGTAAGCTCTTCTCGACCAGTGGACTGTGCTACCCGAGTCCGCTCAGCTTCGTACCTCTCCTGCGATTACAAACAACTGTTTTACACGATAAAAACTGAATTTCAAGTTTTTGAAAATAAAATAAGACAAAATATTGTTATTAACAATAAATTAATTTACCATTACGGATTGTGATTTGTCATCCGTCCACTCGTACGAAACATTGCCCTCTTCGTCAGTCCTCTCCACGGCATGCGTCACCTTGAACAGCTCGGCCATAGTAGGCTCGCGGTTGTATCTCGCGGCCTGAAAATAAATATTATTGCTAATCTGATTATAAAATATTTTAATAAAATGTAAACACAGTTTATAAATTTAATTACCAGCTCTCTCTTATGCTCCTGAAAGGATTTGGAGCTACCACGGTGCAATGCAGGATTTTTATTCCTGTTTGCCCGGTTCCGCGCAGATAACTCCTATAAATTAAGATAAATTATCACGTATATGTGTTGCGAGATTTATATTAGATTTAAATAACAAAACAAACATATATTACTTACTTTTGCTGCCGGACTGTCCCAAAGCCAAAGAAAATCATTTCATACACCCTCACTCATCCGGTTCGGCTTTTTCCCTGAATTCTTAGCCTTGGACAATGTATCCTTGTAATTTTTCCTTATTCATTTGTTCCAGTGATTTAAAAAAACGTCCAAGCCGTCAGGGTCAACGCGGACTGCATCCTGTAAATTAAAATTATTTTAAGTTATATAGATTATATTAATTTACAACTGAAATTCAAACTACTGCTTACAAGTAAATCCGCCTGTATTGCGTTCTTGACATGAGGGGGGATGTCATCCCAGCGAGGCCAACAACTATCCATCCGACTCTGAAAAGCCTTCCTCGAAACCTATAAAATATAATTTGATGGCTCCACCTCAAAGCCACTGCAAAAGTTATGATATACATATTTAGTGGATTTTAAAACTTATACTTTAAATAAAATTGATACTTACCTAGCACTTGTAGGAACAACTTCTGCCATCGAACGTAAGTCCGGTGCAGTGCCACTGCCACCTGCACCGGAAGATGGGGATGGCGTGTCTGTCAGACTTCGTCTCCTGCCAGACATATCTGCTATAGAAAAACAATATCATCACAGAAAAATTATAGAAATTCACTACTACATAGCATGTTTCAATCACTTTCACATAAATAATTATAAAAATTTACTAGTACAAAACATGGATAAAAATTATATAAATAATCATCACAGAACCATAATAGAAATTCACTACTACATAGCATGTTTCAATCACTTTCACAGAACAATTATAAAATTTACTAGTACAAAACATGGATAAAAAGTTAACTAAATGATCATCATAGAAAAACTACAGAAATCTACTATTACATCGCATGTTTCAATCACTATCACATAACAATTATATCAATAACGATCAGTCTTCATCGTTTTCTGATTCAGACTCAGTCTCGTATTCTATCTCATTTTCTTCGATACTTTCGAATGCATCAAATAAGACGTTCGATTCATCATTCAAAGTCCCTACATCAATATCATCAGTTATTATTATTTCTGTATTTGGTTCAAGATCGGCTTGATATGCTGCTTCATCTGGAATATTATTTCCATCAAACGTAAACCTTGGTTTCGTTTTGAAAACAGCAGACCAATCCGCTTTATCTCTTTTCAAAGATGGATACGGAGCAAAATAAACTTGTAACGCTTGCTTGGCAAATACAAAAGGATCGTACTTATAGTAGCGTGATGTATGCCTTATTTCAATAAGTTTATACTCTGTATGCACGTTGATTCCAGAAACAGGAACGTTACTGAACCAATTGCGCTTAAATAAAAAAAACCTTTTCTAAAGGTTCAACATAACATGTCAACTCTAGAATCTGTGTTAAGACGCCGTAAAAATCTTTTAAATGCTCATCTGGATCATCACTGCCTTTGACAAATACCCCGCTGTTATATGTTAATTTTTCAGCCGCGTAATCTTTCGTGTTGAACTTAAACCCATTGACGAAAAATATTGGATAAGTCTTCACATTTCTTTTCGATCCAATCACAAGATGTCGTAAGCCTTCATCAACGACACAGTTTCTTGGCTCATAAACATAGTTCAAAAACCATTTGGAAAATTCTTTACTGAGATCGCCAGATGGATACTGTGATTCGTAGATACTGCATATATGTAATATGTGTTATAATTATTATGTACGTACAAGTAAATTACAAGTGAATTAATTATTACCTGACAAATGGTGTGACTTCAACACAATTTAAAAGAACATACGTGTGTGCTACATGGTGGTCTCTATCGTCCAACCATATTTCCACACATTTTCCACCAGGTCTACCATGTTGTCTAAAAACAGATAACATTGTTTGAGAAGAATTTTGTTCAATGACTTCCTCATTTCGAGGAACAGTTACAAACGATAAGTTCACATCATCCTTAAAGTAGTGAGAGAGAAAAAATGAGGCTTCTTCTTCAAGATACGATTTGCATATCGAACCCTCAACTCGGGCTTTTTGTCGAATCTTCTTCTTCAGATGATTCAAGTACCTATTAAGATATTTATTACATATTTAGATATACAAATTTGAATTTGAAATTGCACTACAAGAAAAAGGCAGAATACCGACAGCCAAGACCGACGGCTTCCGACGGCCATTTTCCGACGGCTTTCGACGGGCCGTCGGCGGCCGTCGGAAGCCGTCGCAAATTTGCGATTATACCAGCCAGCCGAGCCCTTTCTTCCTCCTCCATTTCATACGAAAAAAACCCAAAAAACCCCCCAAATTCAACCCCTAAGCTTCCAATCCCTAATTTTTAGCTTCCGGATCTTCCAACGCACTCTAATCAAGCTTCAGTACTCTTAATCTCAGGTATAATCTCTTATTTTTATGAAAAATTCAGTTTTTACCCTAATTATAGATTTGCATAAATTGATAAATTAGGGCGAATTAATGATTGCAATTGTTTCCACTAGCGTAATAACGGTTTATAGCATCACATGGTATACCAATTTCATCTTTTATCGTGAAATTGTGATAAACACGTATAATTTGTGCATGTTCATGTATATGTATTTTGTTGTGTATGCCTTGATTCGACGATTGTATACGTTATTTGGAATAAGATAAAATGATTGAATGAACTAGGAGTATTATATTGTGCACGTTTTTACTTATGACACAAAAAAAATGCATTACTCTAAATTATAATTGTGTGTATTGAAAAATGACAAAATGTTAAACCAGCCCTAAGTTGATGCGTAATACGTCGAATAAATGTGTGAAATTAATATATAAATGTGAACAGTGAGTAAAACTGTATTTTTGAGTAAAATGCGCGCATGTTAACCGACAAATGTCCCTTAGAGAGTTTTTGGCCCCGTCTGACGAGTGTTGTACATGATCGTTGTATAAATAGTCGTTTTTTTCGAAAAACGACCATTTATATTCATCTGGTACAATGTTTGTCGGATTTGTCCCTGTATTGGACAAGTTATGAACACAGTAAGAATTTACATTTTGTATACTACTTCGTCTCAAACGGTTCATAAAATTTCGCCCTAACTTTTCTTTTTTGTTTCCTGCGTACACGCATTTGTGTACAATGCAGGGAACAAAAGGGAAATGCTGCCGAAATTTTATTGAATCGTTTGGGACGAAGTAATATACGAAATGTAAATGCTTACTGTGTTTGTAATGGGAGGTAGGATGTCTGACCAATGAAAAAAAATTATATATTGAGCGGAATGAAAACTCACGACTGTCACATAATGATGGAAAATTTATTTCCCGTTATGTTTAAAGAACTACTGCCGTTAAAAGTTTGGAAGGTAGTAACGGAGCTTAGTATGTTTTACAAAGAGCTTTGTTCGACTACTTTAAAAGTGCAACGTTTACGTAAACTTGAAGTGGACATTCCTATATTGCTTTGCAAATTAGAGAAAATATTTCCGCCAGGTTTTTTTAATGTGATGGAACATTTACCTGTTCATCTTCCATCTGAAGCACGACTTCGAGGTCCTGTCCAATACGGATGGATGTATCCATTTGAGAGGTATGTAATATGTTATAACGTAATTTAATTGCATTTGAAAGATGAAGTTAATATAAATTAATGTTGCATAGATATTTGAATCATCTGAAGAAAAAAGTGAGACAAAATATCGTCGAAAACGAGACCGAATCTGAATCAGAAGACGATGATGACTGATATAAATTTGAATCTGTTTTTTTGCAATTGATGTAACTATGTTGAATTCTTGATGTATTATGAAATTGATGTAACTATGAAACTAAATCCGTTTACTATTGTTTTATGTTATTTCAATTTGTCATTTATTTAGCAATTTTTATTAAAAATGCAATGAACTCTGCTTATCGTAGGAAGAGTACACCCATCATGAATCAGGTATAACAAACTTACATGTCTATTTACATTTCAGTCATTATAATTAAGCAATTTATACCATTGATGTCATGTTCATATGAAATATATTTCATTATCATGTTTTTATTCTCTTATATAATGATGTGTAAACGTCACAGGTTTATCATTATGTCACATAGAGGGAGGAGCTCTTCCCGTTCTTCAGGAGGCGATGGCAGTGGCCCATCGCAAGCGCCACACCGTCCAGTTGTTACGTTAGCCCCCAAAGCAGATGGGTAAAAATTAAATCTTATTCATCATCTTATTTTTTCTATACTATACGTATGTACTTATCTGTATCGTACTTAAAAACAGGGGGTTCGAGCTACTACCCACTAAGGTAGTGTTGGACGTCTCCAGAGCAGCATATCGTAGTAGGATGAGTGTGTGCTGGCCAAAGTGGGATACCATCCCTCCGCACATCATAGAGTGCATATGGCAGGATGTCCTAGTATGTGTAATTTTTATGTTTTCCATTTTTAATTCGTTTTTGTCGTTTTTCTACCGTTTATCGTTTAAAGTGTAATCTTTTTTTAACACAGGCTGAGATAGACATCCAGACAGATGATATGCAGCTGGCACGAGCATACTGGATGAGGAAGATGCGAAAGAACTACAGAGACACGATATCTGAGGTTAAGAAATCCGGGAAGAGACCACGGTGGATGGGGGAGAGCGTGTGGCAAGCTTGGTTGAGCTACTGGGAGACGGACGAGGCGAAGGCAAGTATACTAATTTTTTTTCAATTATTAATTTAACGTGATTGAAAAATAATGTATCAAATTTTGAATGTACAGGCAGAGTCAGATAGAAACTCTGCAAATAGAAATAAGAATCCCGTTACTCATCGCGGAGGATCGAAGTCGTTTCAGCAGTATCGGCAGGAGTTGGTAAATTTAATTACTGAATAATAAATGTAAATAGTTTATGCTATATGATTTTAAATGTATAATAATTGTATGTAACAATCAACTTCAGGAAGCCGAGGCACATGGTCCTGTCAGCTATATGGACGTGTTCACCCGTACGCATGCTGTTGAGCATGTTAATCCAGACGGGACTGTTTCGTACACATGGCAGGACGATAAATCCAGTAAAAGCCATGTAAGCATATTTCATTTTATTCAGTATTAGTAATTGTTTTAGTTGTCAAATTATTATGAAATAAGATATGATATTATTAATTTGTCAATGCAGGAGATGTTTATGGAGCAGCGACAGAAACTCCTTTCTGATACGGGTCGAGAGCAGCTGACGACCGATGAAGAGGACATTATTTTTGAGTCCGTTATGAGTCCACCAGAGCATGGTCGACGATACGGATTTGGCAATTTAGCGGTAAATAATTTAATTTTTCTTAAAATACTTAAAATATGATATTCTTACCTTTTCAAAACAATAAACTTTGATTTTATTTATTTTTCAATTATTGCAGTCCAGTAGTCAGAGTAGGAGACGGCGGAGTAGACCTCAGAGCGAGCTAGCAAGTATAGAAGAATTACAGACTAGAGTTCAGCAGTTGGAGGAGCAGAACCGCCAACAGGCCATGCAGACGGCACAGTTATTTGAGTACATGCAGCAGTTTGGTGGCCGCTTCCCTTCATCGGCTGGCTCTGGATCTGGGGCAGATTGATTCATTGCTTTCTAATTCGTTCGTGCAGGTATGTTTAGTTTTAGTTTACAATGATTTGGTAGAAGGAACAATTAATTGTTGATATGTATAATTATGTATAATACACTTGGTTCTGTAGCTGTATCAGGATATGCATGATTAGAACAGTTATTGTTAGTATTATTGTTAATGTTGGAATGTTATGTATATTTTGTATTTTATTTTTATTCTAATTTAGTTTATTTCTGTGTCTATTGAATATTTTGGAGTATTGGTTTGCATGTTTGGTTGGATTATTGTTTATTTGATTGTGCAGTATTGATATTGTAGTGTTTGGAAGAGAAATGTGGTTGGAAGGCTCTATTTGCAGCAGATTTTAAAAAAAAACAACAGGTTTCCGACGGCTTCCGACGGCTCTCGACGGCTTATTGGTCGAAATTTTCCGGCGGTTTCCGACGGGTTCCGACGGCTTATTGGCCTGATTTCCGACGGTTTCCGACGGTTTCCGACGGCCGTCGGAAGCCGTCGGAAACCGCCGGAAACCGCCGGAAACCGTCGATAATGTATACGGCATCACCCGTCGGTAGCCGTCGGAAATACTGCTCCCCGACGCCTTCATTTCCGACGGCTTTTTCCGACGGCCGCCGACGGCTTCCGACGGCCGCCGACGGTTTTCAGCCGTCGGAAATCCCCCCTCCCCTTGTAGTGTTGACATGAACGTTGCACATGTTAATTTACCTCCCAAACGGATACATCCATCCATATTGCACAGGACCTCGAAGAAGTGCTTCGGATGGAAGATGAATAGGTAAATGCTCTATTACGTTAAAGAAACCAGGCGGAAGTATTTTCTCCAGTTTGCATAGCAATATGGATATTTCTACTTCAAGTTTACGTATACTATCCACGTTTAATATTGTCGAACAAAGATGTTTATAAAACAAATATAACTCTGTTATAACGTTCCATACTTTTATGGACAACAGTTCTTTGAAAGCCACGGGTAGTAAATATTCCATCAGGATATGACAATTGTGACTTTTCATCCCACTCAGTTTACTATTTTTGAAGTCAACACATCCACGAAGATTAGAAGAAATCCCATCGGGAAATCTTAATTCTTCCACCCACTTTAGCACGAGTTTTACTTGCTTATTGTCTAGCTCATAGCATGCTTTCGGTTTTTTATTGTCACTAGGCTTCATATGAAGTTCCGGGCGCTTACAATAGTTTGCTATATCAAGCCTTGATTTCAAATCGTCCTTGGTTTTGCCCTTTACATTCAAAATTGTATTAAACAGATTATCAAACACGTTCTTTTCGTTGTGCATCACGTCAATATTATGTCGGAGTAAGAGATCTTTTTAATATGGTAACTCCCAAAATATACTTTCTTTGCACCAATTATGAATGTCTGACTTTCCTGAGATTTCAGTCTGGACTCCAGTTTCATGTATCTTTGGATAGTCTCTTACAATTTCGTATATTTCCTCGTCTGACCAAACCTTGGGTGGTTTCAGCTTCTCTTCTTTGTTAGTTATGAAAATTTTCTTTTCTCTTCTAAAAGTATGATTGGGATGAAGAAAACACCGATGACAATCAAACCACGAAACTTTCTTCCCATATCATAACGAAAATGCTCGTATTTCTTCCATACAATAAGGGCATGCTAGACGACCGGCCATACTCCAACCAGAAAGCATCCCGTATGCAGGAAAATTATTAATCGTCCATAACAAAGAAGCGAATAACCGAATTTTTTTTGTTGATACATCGTAAGTTTCGACTCCTTCATTCCACAGTTTCTTCAACTCTTCGATCAATGGTTGTAAATAAACATCAATTCCTTGGATTGGATCATGAGGGCCGGGAACGATAGTGGTGAGAAACATATATGGTGTCTTCATACACATCCATGAAGGTAAATTATACGGAGTAACGATAATTGGCCATGATGAATATTTACTACCAAACTGTGAAAATGGTGAAAATTCATCCGTACATAAACCAAGTCTGACATTACGGCTTTCCGCAGCAAATACGGGATAAGTCTTATCGAAATGTTTCCATGCTTCACCGTTGGATGGATGTATCAAAGTTCATTCTTCCGCCGTTCTCACACTATGCCATTGCATATGACAGGCCGTAGCAGAAGATGCATATAATCTTTGAAGTCCGGGAGTGATGGGTAAATAATGCATTCTCTTGTACGGGACTTCTTTCCCTTTCTTCTTTCTTGGTTTGTATCTTTCTTCGTTACATATTTTGCATTTTCTGAGGTCAACGTCGTCTTTCCAATACAGTATGCAACCTTCCACACATGCATCTATCTTCTCGTACGGTAGACCGAAAGCGGACATCAATTTTTTTACTTTATAATGACTATCGCACATCAGATTATTGGGTGACATGTGTCGTTTAGCAGCTTGTACAACTGCTGTAAATGCAGCTTCCGTAAGGTTGAATTTTTATTTCATAGTTATGTACTCGGCGGTTACTGAAAGTTCGGTTCCGCTTTTACATCCGTCCCACAACGGCCTCTTAGCATAATCCAACAAATCGTATATTTTTTTAGCTCCCGCAGTCGGTTCTTCTTCGACATTTTCGTCTTCATCGACAGCTTCAGTTGTAGGAAACATTGATCGTGCTGCATCATCCACCATATTTTCTATCGGATTCGTCATCATATTACCGTCCTCTAACACTTCAGTATTAGGTGTTGGTTCAACAAGTTCTCCATGACGATCTCAGAAATAATAATCAGGCACGAAACTATATTGATACACATGTACTTCAACTATATCCGATTTCCAATACTTCAAATGTTGGCACTTACTACACGGACAACGAATTTCTGTATTGTTTCGGTTATTATATTTAGCAAATCTAATAAATTCGTGTACACCGTTGTAGAAATGTTGCTTTATTGATCCCTTCTTTTCAGTTCCGACTTCATACATCCAAGTACGGTCGAGAAAATAATTGAACATTTTTCCTGATTTGAAAATGTATGTTAGACAATTTAAATCATTAATTTTCAACCATTCTCCATCGTAAACAGTTCATCGTTGTAGAAAATTCAAAATATAAACTTCACTTTATTTTTTGGTATTTTGGTTTTCACTTCGGTGGTCAGTCATCTTACTTCCCCTTACAAACACAATAATGTAATTACATTTTATAAATCATTTCAGATTAAACGGTTCAACAAAATTTCAGCAGCACTTCCCTTATGTTTCCTGTATCGTACACAAATGCGTGTACACAGGAAACGTAAAGGAAGTGCTGTCGAAATTTTGTAAACGTTTAAAATGAAATGATTTATAATATGTAATTACTTTATTGTGTTTGTAACTTGTACAATACAGGGACAAATCCGACAAATATTATATCAGATGAATATAAATGTCCGTTCCGTTACAAAACGAATATCCATATAACGATCATATGTAACACTTGCCAGACGGGGCCAAAGCCAATCTAAGGGATAAAAAAATTTCTTTAAATCTTATCAAATATTGTTGTTCTTTTCAAATTTTGGCAATATTTCAACTATTTCTATTTTATTTCAAAAATTTGTGTATTTAAATTTTAGTTCAACATTCAATTAACAATTTTAGTTCAATATTCATTTCTTTATTTTTTTTTTTACGACATAGATTTTATGTGACTATTTGTTGTTGTTATATTCATTTCTTAATTTCTTTACAAAATCGATTTTAGTACAATATCAATTGTTTTTAAAGTCATTTCCTAATTTTTTTTAAAAAAAATTAGATATTTGCAGAATTTTTAATGTTCTCATATTCATTTTTTAATTTTTTGTACAAACTTTATTTTTTACAATATATACAATCTTTTACATTTTGGCCGTCGCTAGTCATCGCTAAAATTATTAAAATGACCGTCGCTAGCCGTCGCTAGTCATCGCTAAAATTATTAAAATGGTCATCGCTAGCCGTTGCTCAATCAACATGATAAATAGAAGAATTATCAATGAATATAATTAGAAAACAACAAAATCTAATTATCAAATAGATAATTAGAAAATAATAAAAATCTAATTATTAAATAAAAATTTGTCAATTTAAATTCACTTAACAACTTAAATTTGTAATTTATCAATTTCATAAACTATGAAATACTTTCATGTAAATTTATCAATAACCAAGTTAATCATTAATATACACTATTTTTTCACCTAACACGACTAAACATGTTAATCGCCAACACTAATTATCTACATCAACCATTTATTCAACTTCATGATAAACTAATTAATGTAATACCTAATTCAAGTTCATGACAATAAACTAATTAATCTACTAAATCAACATATAACACTACTAATACCTAATTTAACAACACTACTAATACCTAATTTAACAACAAATCCCAATTTAACAACAAATCATAATTGAATTAGGTTTTAAACTAAACCTAAAAGCATCAAATTTACATTCAAACGAGAGATTAGGAGCATGCCTACACGAATTTGGGTGATTTGGAGGCGTTGAAAAGTGGAGCGGCAGCTACGGTGACGGGGGCGGCGGATTGGGGGAAGAAGATTGATTTTGGGGGAGAAAGGTAATGAATTTGCTGCTCTCGGTTTGGATCTGTATATTGCGTATAGCGACGGCTAACGACGGCCGCTTTTTTAGCCGTCGCTATCCGTCGCTAGGCTCCGTCGCTATACGAAGCCTTTCTAGCAGTGCTGCCTCAACCACCAGCCACAATAAATGCATTCTACGAATATTTCTTCCCTGAAGTGTTTGAGAACTCAATGTAGTAGCCTAATTCGAATCACTGGACATATGTTGACCTGTAATGCTATATTTTTGCAGAAATGATTATATTTTTTTCTTGGGCACGATTCAGTCAAAACATGAATAACATCCAGTAAGCAGTTATTATATTTTTGCGAAAATGATAATTGCCTGAAAGTTGAAAAGTCTGCCTGATAAATTCCGTAGAAACTAGTGGTTTGATATACCCTTTGGTTTATGGATATGACTTAATTTCTGTAAGGCATGCATGTGTGAATCGCAAAGAACACAACTAGCCGAGCGCACACTTCGCTTAGTTTCTTACAACCGTAAGGATTCAAAAATTTCGTTTTTGAGTACTTTCATCACTTTATCATATTTCTTAAGCTCTTCCGGTTGCGAGTAGTAAAAAGATAATATTAAATAAAATCACAGAAAAGAAGCAACAAACAAATTAAAACATATAGCAAATATACATAAGTGATGTGTTTAACGCGCTGAAACAATCATACTAAACGCATCACATATCAGAGAAAAATCATCCATTTTCCATTAGCAATCAAATAACGATCAACACAAGCCTGATCCAAATAGATCTCATAGCGATCCTTAGAAATCTTTCCTTCTATAAATAAGTTATATGCTAGTGGCTCTGCTTATGTGAAATTTATTTAGTGGCCAATTTGCTTCACACCATCTCTTTCTATACATGTACACACATATATACATATACATATATACATATATGTATATGTGTGTGTGTCTATATATATATATATATATATATATATATATATATATATATATATATATATATATATATATATATATATATATATATATATTAAAAGAACTCTAGGGTATTAATTTCTGAAATTTGAAATGTGGATTTAGCAACAGAATCAGTGGATGTGAACAAAAGTTCCGCATAATAAATTGGGGATAAGAAGTTTTTCCTTGCCGAATTCCATACTAACATGATAAAAAATAAGTTCAAAGTTAAAAAATGTGAAAATGAGACAAGTTAGACAATTATTATACTGTAGACAGGTTTTAAGTGACAATTACTATCATTATTCTGTTGACAGGACTTCAATATTTGCAATCAATGAACTGATGAACCACAGTTTTGGTATAATAAAGCGTAGATGACTAGTACATGGTATATGGTAGCAAAATAGTTGTTTTGAAATATCGAACATGTCTCTCTAGACTTTTAATGATAGAATAACTGATACAAAACATACATTTTCAACCGCTAATGATTATCTTGTGAAGTTTTAGCAAAAGCAAAAGTTAATAATCATAGTCTCCAGTATCTTTGCAATAACGTATTCTGGAACAACAATACACAATCATTAGGGATCTTCAAGCCCTCATCATCTAGGAAAGACAGCATGTAATGTATATTATCTGCATGAATAACTATTAAAAAATTTGATGAACTGTTTCCAAATCACATAGTAAATTCAATACTAATACTCGGTCCTGTAAACGTTTGTAAAATCAAATAAGAAGAAAAAGATAATTCATATTATTCAGCAAGACGGCTAAACAAATAAAAATTGATTACATTACGGTTACAGAGATAGGTTTATATAGATAGAAAACATAAACAATAAAAAGGCTAAAAAGCCCAACCCAAACAGGAAATGGATCAATATGCTAACATCCCCCCTCAAACACGCGATGGTACGGCAAGAAGCATCGAGAGTTTGCCCATGAAAAATCTATGACGTTCAATAGTGTGAGCCTTCGTGAAGAAATCAGCAAGTTGCGTCGATGACGAAGTAAAAGGCAGAGAAATAGTTCCATGCAGCAAGTGATACCGAGTGAAATGACAGTCAATCTCAATATGTTTGGTGCGCTCATGAAAAACAGTATTGTGAGCAATTTGAATAGCGCTCTTATTGTCACAATACATAGGAGTGGGAGAAGAAATCGAAACACCCATATCCTCCAACAGCCGACGTAACCAAATAATCTCAGATGTAGTGGAGGATATAGCACGATACTCTGCCTCAGTGGAAGACCAAGAAACAACATCCTGTTTCTTGCTCTTCCATGAAATAAGGGAATCACCTAAAAATATACAAAAGCCAGTTGTGGATTTTCTATCCGTTGAGTCACCAGCCCAATCTGCATCAGAGAAGGCACGAAGCTCCAAAGATGAGATCGATGGGAACAAAAGACTCTGATAAAGTGTTCCTTGCAAGTAACGAAGAATGCGCATAACAGCAGCCCAATGAACAGAGGTAGGGGAAGATACGAACTGACTAACAATGTGAACAACATAGGCAATATCTGGACGAGTGATTGTCAGATATACAAGGCAACCAACAATAGAACGATATAAAGTGGGATCAGAAAGAGGCCTCCCATCGGTCGGAGTATATCGGACAGGCTAGGGTTTCGGGGTTCTAGGGTTTCGGTAGGGAGAGGACGGGGCTCTGGGGTTTTGGGACAAGATCGACGACAGGCTAGGGTTTCGGTGGGTGCTAGGGTTTGGAGCAGG
Source organism: Allium cepa (assembly GCA_030765085.1). Taxonomy (NCBI): domain Eukaryota; kingdom Viridiplantae; phylum Streptophyta; class Magnoliopsida; order Asparagales; family Amaryllidaceae; genus Allium; species Allium cepa. The sequence continues at coordinate 442,190,124 of CM060943.1, forward strand.
TGATAACACCAGGCTAGGGTTTCGGGTTGAGGCAGGAAGACAAGACAGCGACGAGGCAGCGACGAGGCAGCAGGCAGAAACAAGAACGAGGCTCTGATACCATGTAAACGTTTGTAAAACGTTTGTAAAATCAAATAAGAAGAAAAAGATAATTCATATTATTCAGCAAGACGGCTGAGCAAACAAAGATTGATTACATTAAGGTTACAGAGATAGGTTTATATATATATAGAAAACATAAACAATAAAAAGGCTAAAAAGCCCAACCCAGACAGGAAATGGATCAATATGCTAACAGGTCCAGTAATGATCAGACACACTGACAACATGTAGTAATGTAATTTGGCTGACCATCACACTCTGAATGATCTAGAACCAAAAAAATGGATCCAATTTAAGTTCTAACCTCTGGAACAGTTTAGGTGAAAATAGTATAAAAGTAGTTAAATTAAAACTTTATATCCTTTGACATTTGGTGATCGAAACATTTTGACAATTGGTGATATAACGGTGATTGACACTTGAAATCCAATAAAAATGAATTTCAAAAGCTCTTGGAAATTGATCCGAATTAATTGCTATGAGTTAATAAATTGGTTAAAAAGGCCGCTTCATGATAAAACAGTTGTGCAAAAATAAGTTGTTAAACTAAACTTACTTATTCGACAACAATAGCAAAAAAGCAGTGCATCACTTAAGCCAATTATTGGATTTTTTTTTTATATATGGCACAGTGTCATAGCCTGACAGTATAAGAAAAAACACGACCTGCAAAAAACATTATTTAATATATATAGAAGTTAACAAGGTATTTGCGTGTAAGCATGGAAATAAATATGTAAAAATTGTTGGAAAAAATGAACGATGAAATGGTTAGGGAAGGGAGAGATTTTGGGTATTGTGTGTATTGTAACAAAGTCCCACACAGTGGAATATTTGTTTCAATACCACAATATATAGTACAACTCAATACATTAAATCAAAAGGAAAGAAAAAGGAGACATGAAGATTCAAGATGTGGCACCCCATTTTTGGGCTTTCATATTAGTCTTAAAATGTCGAAGATTGGACATTGAGACCTTTGGGGCTCAGTCGAATTGTGATCATTACATTTCTAAAGTTGAGTTGGGAAAATTATACTGATTGAATTCACTACATAACATATAGAAGTATGAAATATATTTTAATCTAAGACTGCGGATATTAAAAATATAGAAATAAACTAACGCATTTCAATTATTAGAGTAAATCTCATTAAAATAGATTTCAATCAAAATCAGCACAGAATTGTTCAATCAAACAGAGAAATGTACAACCAAAGTATTATTAAAGTAAACGGTAATAAAAAATTATTGTACATATACCTATACATATAAAAGAAAATTCAATGCAGTACTTTTAAATTCTTTCTGCATTTAAATTCAGTATTTACACACGTATGCATGAGTGCGTAAGTATGTTTGTGTAATGAATTTAAATGGAAGGATTATTATATTTTAAAATCAGGTTGCCCGTTAAATTTAAAACAAAAGATGATAATTAGGAATGAAAGTGTTAGGAAATGGATTTTACTAAACTTTTGTTGGCAAAATTACAATGTTCAAATTTATTAGAGTATTATTCATTTAAATATATTTCAGTCAAATTTAGTATAAAATTGTTTAATCAATACAGAGAAGGACCATACAATTAGAGTACATGAAAGCGAACAGTAATAAAAAATAATGGATATCATGAAACTAAAAGGAACAATACATTTTCAAATGGAAAATCTGTTGTAATTTCCAAAATGGTCACACAATCAATTAATATACACACTTATGAAACTGAAGATAGTCGAAAATTTATGCAATTTTCATGTGAGGAAGTGGTGGATGAGTTACAAATGTTCAGACGACCAGAGTAACACCTAACTTAGTATTCAATTTATTTATTTTAAAATAAATTAATATTTAATTTTTTATTTTAAAAAAATTCTTGGTATTATTTGCATATTATATGTTTAACATAATATTTACATTTTAATTCAAGAAGTCTTCAAAATATATTAGTTAGCTAATGCAACATCAATGCGGGCCTCTCAATTGAATATTGAGCCGTTGAAAAATAATCATGACAATTCCAAGTGAAGTAAATATGATGGCTTTGTTAGAGGATAACAAAAAACGAAATCAAATTTAAACTCCAAAGCAATATATATGTGTAATAAATCTAACAGTTAATATGAATCAGGTATTAACTATGTGGAAATGTGTTGGGATCCCTCCTTAATTGGAGAGTTTTTAGAAAATTTTAGATTTTTCTAGAGAAGTATAGAATTTTTTAAAACGTTTCGAAGAACTCTCTAAAAGACTGTGAAAGAGTGTGGAACCCTCTAGAATATTCTGGAGATGTGTGGAACTTTTCGGAACCTTACGGAAGAGTATGAAAGGATGTAGAAGGGAATGAAAGAGTGTAGAGATTCCTAGAGAGTGTGGAGCATTCTACAGAATCAATCTCCACCCTTGGATACATGTAATCTCCGCCATTCATTGTGGAGATTGAGTAGTATAAATAGGGGTAGGAGCCTTCAGTCTTAATCAATCAATCAATCAAAAAGAGAGCCTCTTTGAGAGAAAAAGAGAGATAGCTTGGGAAGTCTCTATCCTCAAGCTTGAATGAGCTACAGAGTGTGAGTTGCTTTTGTAATCATGTTCTTGTAATTCTACTATTCTTTGGTATAGTGGAAGAATCTCCATATTGGAGAATTATAAACTCTTGTACTCCCATTACTACTTTCAATCTTAAAGTGTCTATCCTAACTTCACAAAGCGGAAAAGCCCGAGATTTCCCAACAAAATGGTCAAAAGTAAATCTAACAGTCATTGATTCCAACAATAGCGAGAACGTGCATTCCAAAGCGTGATTTGGAAGGAATCACCACCTTCTTGATCCAAGAGTTAAATTGGATCGCAACCCATGTAAAATGTACGATCCTATTTTAGAACGAAAATATTGAAGCCTGATACGAAATCGCGATTTCAATTTAAACATCGAATTGAAACAAAATCAAAAGAGATTTAGTTCAGCATCGCGATCTAGATTCAGAAAAAAAGAAGTAGCGGAGGTATAGGATGAAGCAGCAACAAACCTGAATTGAAAAATCTTGGATTCAAAGGCAAATTGATTTATTTTTCTCTTTTATTTTCAGAATTTTTTAGAAACCCTAGGCTTCAGGCACACTCCCGGAGATAAGATTGGGTCGGCACACACCAAATTATCGTCGTTCGCCCATTTGTCAGCACACTCATCCACAAGTTCGATATCATATTACCACAATTTATTTTTGTTTCTTTTGTCTGTACACGCATTAAAGTTTTTCCTCGACCCAACGAAAAATCCTAAACCGCATTTATAACGACCCAATTTTTCGACGCCCGAAAGTCGACATCAATAAGTCCACTGTATCGAATGCCAAACAGTCGAATGCCGGAAAACCGAACTGTTAGGCTTTAAAGAAGAAGAGGTAGAAGAAGAAAAAGAAACAATAACAGAATCTCACATTTCGCAGCGAAACAAATATAATAGATAAATAAATATTTTTAAACAGAATCACTATATCAATTTTACATTACATCACATTACATTATCAGAGTGTACAACAACAAACAGCGGAAAGAAATATTACATATATAAGTGATACACCTCACCATCCAACTCCAAATCCTGATTTCCACAGCAACTTCTTTACTTTTCTCCCGAATAATGATAACTTGACTCTAGGCTGCCCGTGTGGAAAATTGTGGGCACCCAGAGTTTAGAAAGGGAACAATATACAGCAGGTCAGTCGTGGGACTGGTGTGAGATCTTAAAAACAGTTGTTTTCACAAAGAAAATAAAATAAATCCGCTATGCTTTTTGGAAAATGAAACTACCATAAGGCCTCGCGGCACACACACCATGCAATCGCACACTTAGGGGAGATTTCTCTTTATGATAGTCAAACATGCTTGATACGCAAAAATCCTTTTTAATATTATCATTACTGCATAGTGTAGAAAACATTTCAAAAGTATAAAATTAACCTTAGCCAGCATAGGTACCATTATATTATGCCTGCTATAGCTACCTCATGAGGAGGCAGGTTATACAATTTCAATCGTAAAGGGCTCGTGTTGTTTCTTTGGATTTCCAACAAATGGTCAGGCTAAGGAACTTCCTACTGCCACATGGGTACGCCTCTGGAGGGACGTCCCGAGAACCTACCCGGCTCTCTGCCAACACAAGGCCGGTTACCTCCTTCCCGGGGAGTAAAATCTAAGATATGTCACCCCCGGTCGTTTGCGACCTTTATTCGAGGATCCTCTTACACCAACAACCACAAAGAAAGGTATTTGCAATAACCACATAGGTTAAATATCAGGGCTCCATACCTGACACCACCCTTTTCCAGAAGGAATGGACATACCCTAGGGGAGCTACCCATGAAACCTTACCGCATCTTTCCTGTTTCGACCATTACCGGTTTGTGAGGCTCTATGAGGTCTCGTCCACAAAGCTAACTTTTCACAAAGTCATGCTTTGATCAACAAATGATCAGCAGCACTTCGTGTGCCACATTACCAAATTGGGAATGTATCACTAGTAACCATCTACTACATAACCTCTGAGCTCGTACGTTTCAGAGAAGGGTGTTAAGCTAAGAGAATAAATTCTCCGCCACCAACGGAAATGTATTTGATAGAAACCAGAGCTTTACACCTCAAAATGTAACGTCAGACACACATCCATATAAGTCCGTTCTGGGATCGAACGGAACCGAAGGCACTTCAAAGAAGCCCTTGCAAATACGGATATTCACTAACCACGTCCAGAATCCCCATCACAAAGGGTGATAAAATCTCTATACCGGAGCGATCCGGTGCAGAGACATTCGACAGGTAACCCTTTCGCTTTCGAAAATACCCGGTCTTCAACACTGTCTTCAAATGCTATTAATTTCGTCGAATCACTATTCGGAAGGGGTTATATGACAGAAAGTCCTCTCTCGACTAATGCGAATAATGAGCGCTTATTTAAAAAAAAAATATAAGTGTTCAATCGGATTTCAAACAAATCACAACAAATTCCACTTTGATCTTTTAAACAAAAGATCTATCACAATCAAAAAGGTTCGATATGGGTTTCGAATATCCATTTGGAATCCGACCCCCGGTCGCATCGAAATTCAAATGTCGTTTAAAGGCTAATATTGGTAGTCGGTTATTCAACTATCAATCAACATTCATAACAATATGCCGGATTTAAATAAATTTTCAAATTACTTATTTCAAAATATTTCCGCAAGATATATTTTACACTTCAACCATTTGAAAAACAGATTTCAAATTACCTTCCACATTTCAATATTTTGAAAACAAATTTCAAATCACCTTTCCCTACGCGGAATACATTTCCAAATATTTATTTATTTCCACTGAAAATCTGCCGAGTTCAAATACTTTAAAATACTTTAAAATGCTTATCAAAATATACTTAGAGATATTTAAAATAAAACTACTTTGAAGCACTTGCTTAAATATTAGTTATGAAAATATTATACTAATATCACATATAACTTTAAGTCCAAACTAATCTTAAAAATAAAATTAGTAGATAGAGCACAATTATTCCAATAACCTTTTTCCTAAAACAATTATCTATTAAATCTTTAAATAATCATTTCCATAATTTATTAAATAAATCTTTACTCTAAAGATTTTCAAAATAACTTAAGAAACTAATTTCTCCAAAATATTCTTTTAAAACCAACCCTAAAACTTTTAATTCGTATCTCAAAAGCTATTTTACAAACATACTCGGCTTTTCAGGGAAAATTCTCTTTCCATTTATATCAATTAATAAATCTTCTCGATTTATTTTTAATTTACATTCCAAATCTGTAAATTTCTTTTCACACCTTTAAAAATAAACCAACATTTATTTTTAATCAAAATTCTCTTTCCTTTATGAAATGTCCATCGTGAATTTAAATCCCTAAATATCCATTGATATACGATTTCCAAATTGATTTCAAAAATCATTCCCAAACACCAAATCAATTTTCAATTTGATTTCAAATTTTATTTTAAACACCAATTCAAATTTCAAATTGATTTCTAAATTTATTTCAACACCAAATTTATTATCTTTTGAAACAAATTCATTCTTTTAAATTTATTCAATTTTCTAAAATTAATTTACTATAAATTTTCTACTAAATTTCAAAAAAAATCCGATTTTATTTATTTCTGATATCCTACGATATCAAAAATATATTCGGCTAAATTATAGCCTTCAATAGTCTCAATCATAAATAGTCACACACAGATTACAAATAATCAACACATAATATTGAAACTAATTTAAATATTTGAGGAATCTAGTTGGATCCCTCCAACCTGTTTTCTCTGCATCCACAGACGTTAGCACAATAATTAAATACCAATTCCACTTCGAGGTGGAATATCGCGGTATATGGGATTTACAAAATATAATCCGCTATTATGCGGCGCATAGGGTCTCATCCGCTATATAATGCGGGAAATCAACAACTCCAATATATACTATATACTACTATATGTATAATATCATCCAGTGAATAATTATTATAAATCAATCATCCTAGCACACAGTCAATCAATTTTAAATCTAACTATTTAAAATTAACTGGAGATTTTAATTGAGTGAGAAGATCTCACATTTGCTTTTGTTTTGCAATCCATTTCCCATTCTCGTTTGTTTTTCACGATCTTCGAACTTTGTATGAACAATTATATAATTTTATTATTATTCCAATAAATTGAACCATTAAATTCCCATTTATAAATTTAATTGCCAATGATTTTATTTTAAACCCATTCCTTTTAATAAAATACTGAACTAATTTGAATAATCTCACTTACCATTAAATGATTCAATTAACTAATATTTTATTTTAGACTAACAAATTTCCTTTTAAAATCTTTTAGCATTTAAGATAATTAGATAAGTTAGTTAAACCCTTTTTTTACCAAATCCTTACCTATATAATTCTGTCTATATATTTCAAATTTCATCGGTAAGTTGATTGTACATCCCTTTAAAACCCTTTTTGTATCATAAATCAAACAAATCGGTTTATTAACCAAATTAAGTCAGACATATTGAAAACTGCCTATCAGAGAATTTTTCACTTTACTGTACTTTTACTTTACTGTTTTCTGTACATTTTCAAATTCCCTTTTTTTCAAATTTAAATTAAATTGAAACAATTTGTAAATACCTTACTGCAATCATGTAGATCTCGACCTCGGCTATCATTCCAAAAGCTTGAGAGCTTTCCTGCCCCTGCATGATTCGCCAATCCTTGGTCCACCTTCGCGACCATTGAGAACATCATAAATCACCTCACGATCCCCAATCAACGCCACGACCTCGAGCAACTCTGAATTGATTTAATCGATTTCCCCACTTCCTTACTCGCTCGCAACTTGCACAAATTTCCAGCGAACCCAATCCTATTGTTTAGCGCGGCTTCACCATCGAGCCCTTCCTACCTCGTCGAGGTCAACCATCGCGACTAGACGTTCTCGTGTCGCGTTCGAGCAGAAAATTGCGACGATGTCGTGATTTCCATTTCCTTCGAGATAGGATCGATTTTGATTTTGATTTTTTTTGCGATAAAGGGAGGCCGCGATTTGCTATAAGTCACTTTTTTTTAAACCGCTAAAGGATTGAAAACGAGAAGAGAATTTCGAATAGTGACAGTTCTTTTAGAAAGAGGATAATGAAGAATGCAGATGATTTTGAGCAATTTGATTTTGAGAATGTTTGAAAAGGGATTCGCAGGCCATTACTCCTTTTTTTGAAACAAGGAACGTGGCTGAAAGTATAATTTTTTAAAGAAGAAGATGCGTGTTTAAAAAGGTAAGGGTCACATACCCATCACACGTTCGATTTGAAGGGATTTCGGCTGAAATGAAATAAAAGAAGGGACGTGATGTGAAAAGGAGGTGGCTTGCAGGAGAAGGTTTATTTAGAAATATTTTTATTTAAAATTCCAAACGTCTCGATAAATGCAACTTAAAATTTCGACCTCCTATCGAGGCATGCCGCCAGGCATTTATAATGTTATACCCCCATTCCGAACGCAATGGAAAAGGTTTCGAGTCCTAATTCGATCGTATGGAAAAGATAGCTTTTTTTGGACCTAGATATTAAATTAAATTTCGATAAAATTTCAACGCGTTTGCTTATCGTACGGCCAAACGACAACTCCGAATGCTACGAAAATTAAAATCCGATAATAATACAATATCATGGATCTAATGGAACTGGTTTCGTCGAATTCCGTGACTGTGCCTCGGAAGGCTATTTTTAAATATCAATTTAAACGATATAAATTCAAAATCGAACAAACTACTTTTAAATTCACTTTTAAAAGTTTTATTACCTCCGGTATTATCAATATAAATTTTCCAAGCCTTCGAAACCTTTTAAATCAGCTTAAAAATCAAGATTCAATATTTTACCCAACTTAAATAAATTAAATTCAATATTTTAATTTCCAAATTCATATTAAATTTTGAAATTCAAGTTAAACTATCCTCTAAACACTTAAAATCACTTAAATATTTTCAAATTCAAATACCAAAAATTCTAGGTCGTCACATCCTTCCCCCTTTAAAAGAATTTCGTCCCAAAATTACTAGTTAAGAAGGATGATACTTAACCCATTCGCTATCTTTCCAAAACCAAATAGTTTTTATCAACTTTCTGTCAACACAAATCTCTTTATTAAAGATCCATTATCAATTCAACTAACTTTCCAAAGTTTTTCCATTGTTTCCAAACAACCTTGTTTACTTATCCAATTTAAATTTAAATTTAAATTTCAAATTTTCTCAAAATTTTTCTAACTCCCTAAATTTTTGAAAAATTTCGCCAGCATCTCCTTTGCACGGCTAGCCCGGTATGACTACAAAATGGCACCACAGGCCCTCAGATTCAAAAAAAAAACAAAAGGCCAAGTGGCTAGACAAGAAAATCATCAAATTTCATACTGAAATTCAAACACATACCTTTTTGTCGAGCAACTCAATTTTTATCTTCGAAAATCAAATCCCAATTCCATTTCCTTTAATACATCTGTATATCCTGCTAGCCATAATATCCAATTGCAACATTCAAATTTATTTTGCACATTCCTTTACCAAATTTTAAATATATACTTCTTATACCATCATTAGCTTACTATTGAAGTTATATATTCATTTTCATTCAATCTTGCATTTTCAATTTACATTTTCAATTCTGTTTGGATTCAATTTAACTTTTAAATATTAAATTTTTATCAACTATCTTTCATTCACGACTGCACTATTTTAAATTAGTTTCATTTACTAATCCATTACAAATTCCAATTCATTTTATCTCAAACCATTTATCTATTTCACCTTTATTATCTTTAGTTCACTTCGAACTAATTTTACAACTTCTTTTTATTTCACACAATCCAAATTGGTTTTCAATATTCAGTTTCAATTCCAATTTTAATTCTTTTGTTCATTCCCAAACACAATTCAATTTCAATTCACCATTTTGGTTCACAACCAATTGTACTAAACGGGATTTCAAATTCCATATGAATTTAATTTATCTTTCATTTAAAGATATTGAATTCAATTCATTTCAAACCTTACCCATTTGGTCATTCATCAATTAGTTTCACTCACTAATTTTAGTTTAATACTTCACTTTGTTTATCAAAAATCAATTTTCAATTCCGACTCCAGTTCTAATTTCTTACAAATTCGAAATGAATTTCAACATTCAATTAACTTTCATGTACTTGCAATTACAGATTTATTCACTCATTCACAATTTATTTTCCATCTTAATAATTTTATTCCAATCATTTTAGTCTATTAGACTTCTAAATTCACCTTTATTCAAATTAACGCAAGTCATTTTCAGTTTAAATCTGAATTTCCTAAGTTTTCAAACTTATTATTCCATAACTATTTTTAATAAAATTCTAGAGTCTTTTCACCTTTTCCAAAACCATTATTGAAATCAATTAAAATTATCTTTTGAATTTCAAAACCAAACCCAAATTTTCCAAACAACTTCCATTTAAAACAATTTGGCAGCAATTCCTCTTTTGGAAATCCGAAAATGAACATCAATGATGCTGCAGTCATCACCGAAGCTATTTTCCAGTGACCTAAAAGAGTTTAGAGCTTTTATCCTTCCAAAACACTTTTCCAAACCCTTTGAAAATTATTTTCAAACCAAAAGGGATTTAAACTTTTCAAATCTTCAAAATTTTCAAATTCTTTTCAAAACATTTCCAAATACTTCTCTGGAATTCCGTTTCAAATTACAAATCACATTTTCAATTTATATTCTCAAATTTCATTTGTATGTGAATTTATTTCTTAACTTTGGAGTTACATTTTCAATTTCATATTCAACGATAATAATTTAATATTGTCACTTCCTAACATCCAAGCAACCATATATTTCTATAATAATTTACAGAAAATTTATTTCTTTTTATATACGAAAATAGTTTGGGTAAAATTATTTCATTTACCCTATTTTAAAACAATATCGTGACGAGTTATTCTATACGAGTGTTTAGAGATCCCTATCGATAGAGTTGTACAGACTATATCGACCAGAATCCATATACCACTCAACAAACCAATCATCACAATATAAAACAATTTTTATAGTCACTAACAAATACGCGCACATATCTATTATTACACTCAAACTCATTCTAGAGTACTATGACTCTATCTCTAATGAGTAACACCCAACAGAGCCAATGTTATCGCTTAACCAAATGCTCTGATACCACTTTTATAACGACCCAGTTTTTTGACGTCCGAAAGTCGACATCAATACGTCCACTTTATCGAATGCCGAACAGTCGAATGCCGGAAAACCGAACCATTAGGGTTTAAAGAAGAAGAGGTAGAAGAAGAAACAGAAACAATAACAAAATCTCATATTTTGCAGCGGAACAAATATAATAGATTAATAAATATCTTTAAACAGAATCACTATATCAGATTTTACATTACATCACATTACATTATCAGAGTGTACAACAACAAATAACGGAAAGAAATATTACATATATAAGTGATACGCCTCGCCATCCAGCTCCAAATCATGATTTCCACAGTAACTTCTTGATTTTGCTCCTGAATAATGATAACCTGACTCTAGGCTGTCCGTGTGGAAAATTGTGGGCACCTAGAGTTTTGAAAGGGAACAATAAACTCCAAGTCAGTCATGGGACTGGTGTGGGATCTTAAAAACAGTTGTTTTCACAAAGAAAATAAAAGAAATCCGCTATGCTTTTATGGAAAATAAAACTACCATAAGGCCTCCTGGCACACACACCATGCAATCACACACTTGGGGGAGATTTCTCCTTATGATAGTCAAACATGCTTAATACGCTAAAATCCTTTTTAATATTATCATTAGTGCATAGTGTAGAAAACATTTTGAAAGTATAATATTAATCTTAGCCAGCATAGGTACCATTATATTATGCCTGCTATAGCTACCTCCTGAGGAGGTAGGTTATACAATTGCAATCGTAAAGGGCTCGTATTGTTTCTTTGGATTTCCAAAAAATATTCAGGCTAAGGAACTTCCTACTGCCACATGGGTACGCCTCTGGAGGGACGTCCCGAGAACCTATCCGGCTCTCTGCCAACACAAGGTCGGTTACCCCCTTCCCGGGGAGTAAAATCTAAGATATGCCACCCCCGGTCGTTTGCGACCTTTATTCGAGGATCCTCTTACACCAAAAATCGCAAAGAAAGGTATTTGCAATAACCACATAGGTTAAATATCAGGGCTCCATACCTGACACCACCTTTTTCCAGAAGGAATGGACATACCCTAGGGGAGCTACCCCTAAAACCTTACCGCATCTTTCCTGTTTCGACCATTACCGGTTTGTGAGGCTTTATGAGGTCTCGTCCACAAAGCTAACTTTTCACAAAGTCATGCTTTGATCAACAAATGATCAGCAGCACTTCGTGTGCCACATTACCAAATTGGGAATGTATCACTAGTAACCATCAACTACATAACCTCTGAGCTCGTACGTTTCAGAGAAGGATGTTAAGCTAAGAGAATAAATTCTCCGCCACCAACAGAAATGTATTTGATAGAAACCAGCTTTACATCTCAAAATGTAACATCAAACACACATCCATACAAGTCCGTTCCGGGATCGAACAGAACCGAAGGCACTTCAAAGAAGCCCTTGCAAATCCTGATATTCACTAATCACGTTCGGAATCCACATCACAAAGGGTGATAAAATCTCTATACCGGAGCAACCCGGTGCAGAGACATTAGACAGGTAATCCTTTCGCTTTCGAAAATACCCGGTCTTCAACACCGTCTTCAAATGCTATTACTTTCGACAAATCACTATTCGGAATGGGTTATATGACACAAAGTCCTCTCCCGGCTAATCTGAATAATGAGCGCTTATTTTTTAGAAAAATAAGTGTTCAATCAGATTTCAAACAAATCACAACAAATTCCACTTTGATCTTTTAAACGAAAGATCTATCACAATCACAAAGGTTCGATGTGGGTTTCGAATATCCGTTTGGATCCGACCCCCGGTCGCATCGAAATTCAAATGTCGTTTAAAGGCAAATATTGATAGTCCGTTATTTAACTATCAGTCAACATTCACAACAATTTGCCGGATTTAAATAAAATTTCCAAATTATTTATTTTCAAAATATTTCCGCAAGATATATTTTACACTTAACCATTTGAAAAATAGATTTCAAATTACCTTCCACATTTCAATATTTTGAAAACAAATTTCAAATCATACGCGGAATACATTTCCAAATATTTATTTATTTCCACTGAAAATCTGCCGAGTTCAAATACTTTAAAATACTTTAAAATGCTTATCAAAATATACTTAGAAATATTTAAAATAAAACTACTTTGAAGCACTTGCTTAAATATTAGTTATGAAAATATTATACTAATATCACATATAACTTTAAGTCCAAACTAATTTTAAAAATAAAATCAGTAGATAGAGTACAATTATTCCAGTGACCTTTTTTCTAACACAATTATCAATTAAATCTTTAAATAATCACTTCTATAATTTATTAAATAAATCTTTAATGTAAAGATTTTCAAAAAAACATAAGAAACTAATTTCTCCAAAATATTCTTTTAAAACCAACCCTAAAAATTTTAATTCATATTTCAAAAGCTATTTTACAAACATACTCAGCTTTTCAGGGAAAATTCTCTTTCCATTTATATCTATTAATAATCTTCTTGATTTATTTTTAATTTACATTCCAAATCTGTGAATTTCTTTTCACACCTTTAAAAATAAACCACCATTTATTTTTAATCAAAATTCCCTTTCCTTTATGAAATTTCCATCGTGAATTTAAATCCCTAAATATCCACTGATATACGATTTTCAAATTGATTTCAAAAATCATTCCCAAACACCAAATCAATTTTCAATTTGATTTCAAATTTTATTTTAAACACCAAATCAAATCCAAATTGATTTTTAAATTTATTTCAACACCTAATTTATTATCTTTTGAAACAAATTCCTTCTTGTAAAATTATTCAATTTTCTAAAATTAATTTACTATAAATTTTCTACTAAATTTCAAAAAATGCGATTTTATTTGTTTCTGATAACCTACGATATCAAAAATATATTCGGCTAAATTATAGCCTTCAACTTTCTCAATCATAAATAGTCACATACATATTACAAATAATCAACACACAATATTGAAACTAATTTAAATATTTGAGGAATCTGGTTGGATCCCTCCAACCTGTTTTCCCTACATCCATTGACGTTAGCACAACAATATAGAATACCAATTCCACTTCGAGGTGGAATATCACGGTATATGAGATTTATAAAATATCATCCGCTATTATGGGCGCATAGGGTCTCATCCGCTATATAATGCGGGAAATCAACAACTCCAATATATACTATATACTACTATATATATATATATAATATCATCCAATGAATAATTATTATAAATCAATCATCCTAGCAAACAGTCAGTCAATTTTAAATCTAACTATTTAAAATTAACTGGATATTTTAATTGAGTGAGAAGATCTCACATTTGCTTTTGTTTTGCAATCCATTTCCCATTCCAGTTTGTTTTTCACGATCTTTGAACCTTGTATAAACAATTATATAATTTTATTAATATTCCAATAAATTGAACCATTAAATTTCCATTTATGAATTTAGTTGCCAATGATTTTATTTTAAACCCATTCCTTTTAATAAAATACTTGAACTAATTTGAATAATCACTTACCATTAAATAATTTAATTAACTAATATTTTATTTTAGACTAACAAATTTCCTTTTAAAATCTTTTAGCATTTAAGATAATTAAATAAGTTAGTTAAACCATTTTTTTTCACCAAATCCTTACCTATATAATTCTGTCTACATATTTCAAATTTCATCAGTAAGTTGATTGTACATCCCTTTAAAACCCTTTTTGTATCATAAATAAATCAAATCGGTTTATTAACCAAATTAAGTCAGACATTTTGAAAACTTCCTATCAGAGAATTTTTCACTTTACTGTACTTTTACTTTGCTGTTTTTTGTACATTTTTCAAATTCCCTTTTTTTTCAAATTTAAATTAAATTGAAACAATTTGTAAATACCTTACCGTAATCATGTAGATCTCGACCTCGGCTATCATTCCAAAAGCTCGAAAGCTTTCCAGCCCCCTGCATGATTCGCCAATCCTTGGTCCACCTTCGCGACCACTGAGAACATCGCGAATCACCTCGCAATCCCCAATCAACCCCATGGCCTCGAGCAACTCTGAATTGATTTAATCGATTTCCCCACTTCGCTTACTCGCTCGCAACTTGCACAAATTTCCAACGAACCCAATCCTATTGTTTGGCGCGGCTTCACCATCGAGCCCTTCCTACCTCGTAAAGGTCAACCATCGCGATTAGGCGTCCTCCTGTCGCGTTCGAGCAGAAAATTGCGACGATGTCGCGATTTCCATTTCCTTCGAGATAGGATCGATTTTGATTTTGATTTTTTTTGCGACAAAGGGAGGCCGCGATTTGCTATCAGTCACTTTTTTTTAAACTGCTAAAGGATGGAAACGAGAAGAGAATTTCGAATAGTGGCAGTTCTTTTAGAAAGAGGATAATGAAGAATGCAGATGATTTTGAGCAATTTGATTTTGAGAATGTTTGAAAAGGGATTCGCAGGCCATTACTCCTTTTTTCTGAAACAAGGAACGTGGCTGAAAGTATATTTTTAAAGAGGAAGATGCGTGTTTAACAGGGTAAGGGTCACATACCCATCACCCATTCGATTTGAAGGGATTTCGGCTGAAATGAAATAAAAGAAGGGACGTGATGTGAAAAGGAGGTGGCTTGCAGGAGAAGGTTTATTTAGAAATATTTTTATTTAAAATTCCAAACGTCTCGATAAATGCAACTTAAAATTTCGACCTCCTATCGAGGCATGCCGCCAGGCGTTTATACTGTTATACCCCCATTCCGAACGCAATGGAAAAGGTTTCGAATCCTAATTCGATCGTGTGAAAAAGATAGCTTTTTTTTGGAACCAGATATTAAGTTAAATTTCGATAAAATTTCAACGCGTTTGCTTATCATACGGCCAAACGACAACTCCGAATGCTACGAAAATTAAAATCCGATAATAATACAATATCACGGATCCAATGGAATTGTTTTCGTCAAATTCCGAGACTGTGCCTCGAAAGGCTATTTTTAAATATCTATTTAAACGATATAAATTCAAAATCGAACAAACTGCTTTTAAATTCACTTTTAAAAGTTTTATTACCTCTAGTATTATCAATATAAATTTTCAAGCCTTCGAAACATTTTAAATCAGCTTAAAAATCAAGATTCAATATTTTATCCAACTTAAATAAATTAAATTCAATATTTTAATTTCCAAATTCATATTAAATTTTGAAATTCAAGTTAAACTATCCTCCAAACATTTAAAATCACTTAAATATTTTCAAATTCAAATACCAAAAATTCTGGGTCGTCAAAACATTCGAGCATCGCTTCATTGATTCTTAGGTATTTGATACCAATTTTAAACGCAAAAGCTTCTCAAACCTTTCTTTTCATCATTTAATTTTTGTTCATCGATTGCTAGATATTCAAATCGATGGCTGTTTTCGAAAAATTTACAATGGTCTTTAATTTGACATAGATCAAAGAGGTTAGACTACAAAATGATAAACGAATAAATCAAGAAGCTTGGAAGATGTTAGGGAAGAAATCAAAGATTTTGCCAAGTATCTAAAATGCAAAACAGGTTGACACCAATATATTTTGTACCAACATAATTGGTACTGACATGTTTGGTACCGACGTGATTTAAAAACCATCGAGAATGACAGAAGGAGAAGTGCATATAATTTAACCAAGTTTTGGACAACAAAAACATATCGATACTAACATAATTTGGTCAGTTCCGACTTGAATTTGGATCTTGCTTTAGCTGCGAAGGCTTAAGACTCAAGCTACGAAAGAACAATGACGTTTTTACATACAGAAACATACGAGGGTACCAACATGTTTGGTTGCTTTGAACAGCATGTGCGATGACCCATTCTTCATGCTTGAAGTTCGGTTCTGGAAGAAATAACTCTTTCAAACTAAGAACGGCGAAATCTGTGCCGAATCTCGACATATGTTGCAGTTTATCTTCAACTATAAAGAGAATCAATCTTCTTCATCTTCTGTTTCATAAGACTTTGTGTGATGATCCGCATTTCGGAAGGTATAAATCGACAATAATCCACACATGTCCGATTTAAACAATCCGGAACATAGATAATCAATGGGGTTAATTAAGAAAAATAAGAAAAGAAGAAGAAAATAGACACAAAATCTTACAATGGAACGATAAAATATAATAATCAAATAAACAGTTCATGAAGCTGTTTACTTGATTAATTGATATAATTTACAGAACATCTTATCAGAGTTATACATATACAACAGAACAAATATAAAAATGCAGTGGAACAAACAATGATGGGATAATACTAGTAATAATATACCAAATCTTCATCTTCGTCCTCCAGAGACTAATCTTCGATAAGCTGAAAAACTTAGGACTGACCAGAGCGTAATGAAAAGACAAAACATTCGAGTTAGGACTAAAATATCCTTATGTCAGTCAAATCAATATCACATATAACATGAGTGTAATAGCGTCAGAGATGTTTACGGGATTTCACATCTCCTATCTAGTGTATAACGTGCGTGCAATAACTCAAGAGATGTTACAGGATTTCCATCTCTTAAAGATCCATCAAAATATTTATACATAGTAGAATACGCTTCATATATAATATCTAATTAGTAAAATAAATATATTTTTTAGCGTTAAGGCTTTACATTGATCCCCCTTAATGCGTTTTAACCATTGTCGTACAGTTTGCATATAAACACCAGTATACCGTCGGTGGATAGGGATGCGCTGTGATATGACAACACTAAACCAAAATCGTAGTGGTCTCGTATAGGGATAAAAGTATGATAATGCATGTTAGGCAATGCCCAAGGTAGGATACTACCAGTTTACCCTTCCCGGCTAGTGGTAACGCATCATAGCCATGATCGCTCACCGCGTCCAACATTCCCATAAAACCAGAGGGTGCGCACAATCACAATGTAAATGATGGTAATACGAAGAAGTGGTCCTCTCGGGGTAGCTAACCCATTTGGCCGATACGACTCCTATTTTAGTCATTTCAAATTGGCACAAGTGCCTGGCAAATCCATCATCGTTCTCTTTCTTCAAATCCATCAAACGACGCCAAATCCAACCACTTCGTTCTGGATCATTACTCCACGTACATAGTTGTTAAAGTGGTTCCAGTATCAACAGAGAATATGCTCATATCCGGCATTGGTCTCCTAAACAATCAAAAGTCGTTTGACACACCGGTTGGTACTTTTACATTTCCAAAACAGTTCATACTTGATATCAAAATATCATATTCGCTTCAAAATCAAAACCATTTGGAAACCATCATATTTACTCGAAATATAATATTTCAATTCAAAATCATTTTCGCCTTAATATCTCGGTTTCAGTTCCCAAATCGTTTCGAATTTCAATTTAGATTATAACTTCATTTTAACCCAATTTGCGCTTAAATCCATGATTTAAAAATAAACATTTCACCCTTGACCAGTTTGAATATTTTGAAAAATCGTTTGAATAGTTTTAAAACAGTTTAAATAATTAAAATAGTTAAAAATAGTTTAAATGGTAAAAATAGTTAAAAATAGTTTAAATGGTTAATATAGTTTAATATAAAATGTTTAAGGATCAAAATGGTTTATATAGCAAAATTGTTTGGAAAATCCAAAATAATTTGAATATTTGAAAAGATAGATTTAAATAGTTTATATCAAAATAATTTATTTGAAAATAGTTTCAAATTCCAACTGATTCAATTTACAAATTTTCTAATTCAAATCACTTTTGAAATTCCATTTCGATTTAATCGATTCAATTCAGATTTCAGGTCGAATTTTACTTCGATTCCAAACTAATTTCGGTGTCAATTCCAAATTAGTTTCAATTCCAATTTCAAATTAATTTCAATTACAATTACAAAATAACTTCAATTTCAAATTTTGAACCATTTCGATTTTTATTAATTCCTAGTTCGATTTTCAAAACATCAATTCAGATACTTAAATAAATTTACTTTCAATACCCAATTTGAAATCCAAATCCTCAAACATAAATCAATTTTCGAACACAATTTCGAAATAGTTCGATTCCCATAAATTGGATTTTCATTTTCAAATCATTTAAATAAATTCTGGATCAAATTTTTTTGAAATCATTTAATTTAACCAACCCGGTGTTCGTCTATAATTTTCTATCATATGGTCAAATGATCAGTTATTTCAATTTAATTTCAGAGATGGAAATATATCATTTCAACCCAAATCATAGTGTCATAGGTATATATCATTTCAACCTATTTCTTAATTTATTTGAAATAATTCAATTTACAGTTTTATATAACGTAAATAATATATAGGATGATAACATGATATATCAAAATAAATAAACATCCACATCATCCAAAACATCAATCCATAACATCCATCAAAATCAATATCCAAATCAGCCAATAATTCATAATAATTCCATAGTTATCAATATCATGTATTTTATTAGCAATTAAATTCCAATTTCAATTTTAAATGTCAATTTTAATTTTTAACAGTTAATTCGAATGATAATTAAATTTATCAAACAAAGATCAATAAATTTATATCATTCCTTTGAATTTAACCAGCATAAAAATATTCTAGTACGTTGTGCGCGTTATAAACACTCACCTTGAGTTTTAATTTTAAATCAAATCGAACGACGTTCGATTTAACGCAAACTTTTTGTTAGCTCCAAACGTCCTCAAATCAGTTCAGGAATGTAGTCCTCGTCGCCACGATTCTATCGCCGCTTGTTTCGTCTCAAGTAGACCTCGAATGAGCAAGATAAACATTTTATAAGATATCGATAATTTAATTAAATTTAAACACTAATATAATACTTTTTCTAAAACCCATACCCAAATGTTTCGAACCCAGCCCGCTATCACACACCTTCTTCTTCCCCCTTTTTGTTGCCTGCATACGAAACACAGCTCACCGAAACGACCGTGCATGCCATCGCTGATACGGAGCTCCAATGCTCCGTTTCACGAACCAATTTCGCCGACGAACTCCCTTCGAGAGATCCGGCCATACCCAAAATCGAAGCTCGAACGCACCCCTAAAGTTGCGACCTGCTGCCTAGAAACCTCGACCGTACAATGTCACGGCCTCCAATCGAAGCTGCACCTCTCGAATCTTCGACCATAGCTGCTAATCGCTAGTCCAAACTCGAATATCACCTTGGTTTCGACGCTCGATTCACCACGAAACCCAAACCGTAGTAGATGCACCTACATATCGACCACCAGAAATAACATTATACTACACCAAATGCATATCATCCCAAAGGCCTTGAGGAATACGATTTTTAAAACTGGTTTTAGATTTTTTTATTGACTAATTCGCGAGATATTGATTTTATAAAATTCAAGCTTCTCTCTTTTTTTCTTCTACATGAAACAAAGAAGGGAATGCATTATATAAGTGAAGAAAGTAGGCTCGTACAAGAGATAGGGTGGCTGAAGGGATGTTAAAACCGCTAATGGGAAGGGTTGACTCATAAAATATGTTAATTAAATTTTCAAAATATCTCGATTTAAGTGACTTAAAATTTCGAACCCCTATTGAGACATGCCGCCAGGCGTTCATAATATTATACCCCTATTTCGAATGTAATGGAACAAGTTTTGAGTCCCAATTCGATCGTATGGAGAAGATAGCTTTTTGGACCCAATTATTATATTGAATTTTCGATATTAAATTCAACGCGTTTTTATCCCGTACGACCAAATGATAACTCCAAATGCTATGAAATTAGAAATCCGACAATAATTCGCTATGACAAATCCAACGGATCTGGTTTCGTCGAAATCCGAGACTATACCCCGAAACTCTATTTTTTTATAAGCTAATTTAAATGAGTTATTTTTTAAAATCGAGTAAATTTCTTTTATATTCAATTTAAAAGTTCTATTACCTTTATTCTTATGAATATAAATTTAATAAGGCTTTAAACTATTTTTTCCAAATAAAAATCCAAGATTTAAATTATTTTCACAATTTCAATTATTTAATTCAACAATTAAATTATCAATAAAACATTATATTTGAAATTCAACCTATTAAATCGATAAAATTTTACTTTTCAATATTTAAATCAGTTAAATAAGCAATTTCAAATAACCTAAAAATTCTGGATCGTTACATTCTCCATCCCCCTTAAAAGAATTTCGTCCCCGAAATTGCTAAGGTAAGAAGAATGGCCCAAAACCCATTAACTTTCCCAAAACAGACTAGCTGAAACGACTTCCCAAAATCAATTTGTTGAAACGACATTGTCATTTTTACTAATTCCCAAATTCATTTATAGATTCCAAAAATAATATTATTTACTCAATCATTTCAAGATATAAACAATAATCAAATTTTAGTTATTAAAAATTTCTTCAAAATATTATGACTCCTAAATTTTCGAATTTTTTTTCCAATGTCTCCTTTGCGCGGTTAGATCGAAAACACTAGAAAATGCCACTACGGGCTGCAAACCAACAAAAGAAAACAAAATCCAAGTGGCTCAATCATAAAACCATCAAATCAAATGACAAAATAAACATGTACCTTTTCGTCGGGCAATCTAATTTTTTCTTGATTTTAAATATCTACATCTCATTTACCAATATATCCAATCATATAATTTAAAGTCATTTTATATTTTGCATTTTCAATTTTCAACATTTGCTTTACTTAAGCCCGTACGATGTACATATATCATTCGTACGCAATATCAAATCTAATCGCTCATTCGATCACATAATTTCACTTCTGAACTAGTATCGTTCACACAACTCTCTAGTGCAGACTCAGATTTGGTTCCTTGATCAGAAACTATTATTCTACTTGCATAGCCATATACTATGATAGAGAATTCCAAAATCAAATCAAAAATCCATATCCAGGGTTCGCCATCGAGAATCGAGTGAAAAATCCTAACTCAGATCGATATAAATTATCTCAAAATTATGTGCTCGAATCTGGATCAAATTGTTATGTGAATAAAATAATATACGTACAACTGACGTACTTGTTTCTACTGATTCTTTGATATACCAAATTCCTCTTATTCACATTCATTTCATTTACAATCAATTATCTACAATCATTATTCATTTTGTATAAAATGTGTATTGCCATTTCACCACTTAAGTTATATTCACTTCTGTTAAAATTCAAATTCAATACCATTTAATTCAATTCATTTGTTTAAATTTTAACCATATTCCAAATCAAATTCATCTTACTAATTAATACAATTAGTTTGTTCGCTTAGCCCATTTCATTAATTATTTCTAATCTTGAAAATTCCATATCCAAAATTTTATTTTATTTAGACCCACTTAGGCTAAATTTCCAAATTTCACTTGATTAGTTCAATTCAGTTCACTTAATTTGTTCACTTCACTAATTTATTCTACTACCACAATCACTTAACTTAACTTTTCTTAAGTTGAATTTAACCTCATATCTCAATTTCACAATTTCTTTTCTTACCTATATCATTTCTAAAATTTATAGGTTCAAAACTTATCTTTATTTATTTCACAACACTTAGATAGCAAATTTCAAAATCTAAACACATAATTTAATTTCAAATCAATTTGAAATCATAAATATATATATATATATATATATGACTTTTATATCAAAATTTTAAATTTCTTAAAATCATAAACTTTTTTATCAAAACAAGACTCCATTATCTAACATTACGGTAGCAATCCATCACTTAGAAACTCGAAAATAAACACCGATGATGTTGCGGTCGTCATCAATTTTTTTTTCCAACTACCGAAGTGAGTACGCTGCTTTTATTTCTTTTGAAAAACCATTTTTATTCAAAACTTCTCAATTTAAATCTAGGACTTAGATTCAGAACTTCTCGACTTAAATCCTTTTAATTTATAAGTCACATTTATAAATTATATTTTCAAAATTTCACTTCCTTAAAACATTTCGCAAATGTTTTATCATTACTTATTTTGTAATAAACATCTTTTATTAAGACACAACAACCAATTAATGATAATAATCAATATTATCGTTCCTAACCAGCAAACACTCAATATGTACCATAATAATTTTCGAAAAATTATTTATTTCTATATAAAATATAATCAAGGTAAAATTATTTCATTTACCCAATTTCAAAATAATACTATATCAAATTGTTCCGTTCAAGTGTTTAGATATCGCTATCAATAACGTTAATTACTCGTATTAATCAGAATCCATAAGCCACTCAACAAATTAACTAACACAATATAAAACAATTTTTTGTATTCATTAACAAATATGCGCTCATATATACACTCAAACTCATTTTAGGGTATTATTGACCCTATCTCTAATGAGTTACCCCCACAAAGCTAAGATTATTGCTAAACCAAAGCTCTGTTACCAACTGTTGATGACCCACATTTCAAAAGGTTTAAATCGACAATAATCCACACATGTCCGACTTAAACAATCTGAAACATAGATAATTAACGAGGTTAATTAAGAAAAATAAGCAAAGAAGAAGAAAAAAAAACACAGAATCTCGCAGCGGAATGATAAAATATAATAATCAAATAAACAGTTCATGAAGCAGTTTACTATACAATTGATTATAATTTGTACAACATTTATCAGAGTTATACATATACAACAAAACAAATATAATAATGCAGCGGAACAATCAATGATAGGATAATACTAGTAATAACATACCAAAATCTTCGTCTTTGTCCTCCAGAGATTAATCTTCGATAAGCTGAAAAAATCAGGACTGACCCGAGCGTAATGAAATGACAAAACGCTCGAGTTAGGACTAAAATATCCTTATGTAATTCAAATCAATATCGCATATAACATGAATGTAACAACATTAGAGATGTTTATGTGATTTCACATCTCCTATCCAGTGTATAACGTGCGTGCAATAACTCAAGAGATGTTATGAGATTTTCCATCTCTTAAGGATCCGTTAAAATATTTGTACATAGTATAATACACTATATATATAATGTCTAATCAGTAAAATAAATATTTTTCATAGCATTAAGGCTTTACATTGATTTCCCTTAATGCATTTTTAAGCATTGTCATACAATTTGCATATAAAAAACCAGTAAACCGTCGGTGGATCAAGATGCGCCATGATACGACAACACTAAACCGAAATCGTAGTGGTCTCGTATAAGGATAAAAGCATGACAAGGCACGTTAGGAAATGTCCAAGGTAGGATACTACCAATTTACCCTTCCCAGCTGGTGGTAACACATCATAGTCATGATCGCCCACCGCGTCCAACACTCCCATAAAATCGAGGGGTGTGCACCAATCAATCACAATGTAAATGATGGTAATATGAAGAGTACATCCATTTAGGGTAGCAAAACCACTTGGCCGGTACGGCTTCTGTTTTATTCGTTTCAAATTAGCACAAGTGCTAAGAAAATCCATCATCATTCTCTTTCTTCAAATCCAGCAAATGATGCCAAATCCAACAACTTCATTCCGGATCATCACTCCATGTACACAGTTGTTAAAGTAGTTCCGGTATCGATAGATAGTATGCAAATATCCGGCCCCAGTCTCTTTAACAACCAAATGTCATTTTACACACCAGTTAGTACTTTCACATTTCAATACAGTTCATACTTGATATCAAAATATCAATTTCGCTTCAAAATCAAACCCATTTTGAAATTATTATATTTTCAATTCAAATTCATTTTCGCCTTAATATCTCATTTTCAGTTCCAAAATTGTTTCGAATTTCAGTTTAGGTTTTAACTTCATTTTAACCTATTTCGCGCTTAAATCCATGATTTAAAAATAAACATTCCGCCTTGACCAGTTTGAATTTTTTGAAAAATCATTTGAATATTTTTAAAATACTTTAAATAATTAGAATAGTGTAAATGGTTAAAATAGTTAAAAATAGTTTAAATGGTTAAAATAGTATAATATAAAATAGTTTAAGTATCAAAATGGTTTATATAGCAAAATCATTTGGAAAATCCAAAATAATTTGAATATTTAAAAAGATAGATTTAAATAGTTTATATCAAAATAATTTATTTGAATATAGTTTCAAAGTCAACCTATCTCAATTTCCAAATTTTGCAATTCAAATCACTTTTAAATTTCCATTTCGAGTTAATCAATTCAATTCCAAATTAATTTCAATTCCAATTTCAAATTAATTTCAATTACAATTCCAAAATAATTTCAATTTCAAATTTGAACCATTTCGATTTTTATCAATTCCGGGTTCGATTTTCAAAACATCGATTCAAAACACTTAAATCAATTTACTTTCAATACCTAATTTGATATCCAAATCCTCAAATATAATTCAATTTCCGAGCTAAATTTCAAAATAGTTTGATTCCCATAAATTCCATTTTCATTTTCAAATCATTTAAATAAATTTTGGATCAAAATTTTTGAAATCATTTAATTTAACCAACCCGATGTTCGTGCATAATTTTCTATCTTATGGCCAAGTGATCGGTTATTTCAATTTAATTTCAGGGATGGGTATATATCATTTCAACATAGTGTTATGGGTATATATCATTCCAACCTATGTCTTAATTTATTCAAAATAATTCAATATACAATTTTATATAATGTAAATAATACATAGGATGATAACAGAATATATAAAAATAAATAAAGATCCAAATCATCCAAAACATCAATCAATAACATCCATTAAAATCAACGTCTAAATCAGCCAATAATTCACAACAATTCCATAGTTATCAATATCAGGTATTTTAGTGGCAATTAAATTCCATTTTCAGATTTAACCATTAATTTTAATTTCTAACAGTTAATTCAAATGATAATTAAATTTATCAAACAACGATCAATAAATTTATATCACTTCATAATTTTGAATTTAACTAGCAATAAATATTCTAGTATGTTATGAGCGTTATAAAACACTCATCTCGAGTTTCTAATTTTAAATCAAATCGAACAACGTTCTATTTAATCTAAATTTTAGTTAGCTCTAAACGTCCCCAGAATAGTTCTGAATGTAGTGCTCATCGCCACGATTCCGTCGCCGCTTGTTTCACCTCAGCGGAACCTCGTATGAGCGAGATATACATTTTATAAGATATCAATAATTAATTAAATTTAAACACTAATACAATACTATTTCTAAAACCCATACCTAAATGTTTCAAACCCGACCCGCTATCACATGTGTTCTTCTGCCCCCTTTTCGTTGCCTGTAAATGAAACACAGCTCACCCAAACGACCATGCACGCCATCAATGATACGAATCTCCAGTGCTCCGTTTCACAAACTAATTTCACTGATGAACTCCCCTTGAGATTCTCGATTTGACCATGCCCTAAAATTGAAGCTCGAACGCTCCCTCGAAATCGCGACCTGCTGCCCAGAAACCTCGACCGTATAATGTCGCGGCCTTCAATCGAATCTCGCACCTCTCGAATCTTTGGCCATAGCTGTTAATCGCCAGGCCAAACTCAAATATCACATCGATTTCGACGCTCTATGCTCGAATCACCACAAAACCCAAGCTCTAGTAGATGCACCTACACATCGACCACCATAAACGACATCGTACTACACCAAAAGCATATCATCCCAAAGGCCTTGAGGAATCACAATTTTTAAAACTGGCATTAGATTTTTTTATTGAATAATTCGTGTGACATTGATTTTAGAATTCAAGCTTCTCTCTTTTTTTCCACGTGAAACAGAGAAGGGTATGCATTATAAGTGAAGAAAGTACGCTTGTATAAGAGATAGGCTTGCTGAATGGATGTTAAAACGACAGATGGGAAGGGTTGACTCACAAAATATATTAACTAAAATTATCTCGATTTAAGTAACTTAACATTTCGAACCCTTATCGAGGCGTGCCGCCAGGCGTTTATAATGTTACACCCCTATTCTGAATGCAATGGAACAAGTTTCGAGTCCCAATTCGATCATATGGAGAAGATAGCTTTTTGGACCCAATTATTATATTGAATATTCGATATTAAATTCAACGCTTTTTTATCCCGTACGACAAAACGATAAATCCAAATTCTATGAAATTTAAAATCCGATAATAATTCACTATTATGGATTTAATGGAACTAGTTTCGTCAAAATCCAAGATCGTGCCTCGGAAGGCTATTTTTATAAGCTAATTTAAATGAGTTATTTTTTTAAAATCAAGTAAATCATTTTTAAATTCAATTTAATTGTCCTATTACCTTAATTCTTATGAATACAAATTTAATAAGCCTTTAAACTATTTTTTCCAAATAAAAATCCAAAAGTTGAATTATTTTCACGATTTCAATTATTTAATTCAACAATTAAATTATCAATAAAATATTATATTTGAAATTCAACCTATTAAATCGATAAAATTTTACTTTCCAATATTTAAAATCAATTAAATAAGCAATTTCAAATAACCCAAATTTTTTGGGTCGTTATACTTTGAAAAAATCGAGGTATATTAGACTGCAACTATGATTTGATTGTTAATTGTGTACTCCGGAGATAATTAATAAATAAAATAGACCGAGCGGATGTAGGCCAAAGATTTTGTTAAATCGCAGTAAAATCTTATGTCTCTTCTTCATGTTCTTTTAATTTCTTCGTTTTAATATTTGTTTGATTCATTTTTAGCGATATTATGGTTTTGGGCAACACTTTTTATGCTTCCACTAAGATGAACTTAGATCTAATACAGGAGAAGATGAAGAGGCATAGTATAAGAGTCATTATTTGATCAAGTCAATCGGAGCATGAGGCTACCAAGAGGCGTCCGCTAGCTCAATTACATATTTATCTATGTGACTTGAGAAGAGATGTGAGGGAAGATGACAAGTTTGCAAGAGTGATTAATGGCTCGATAAGAAAATATGATGAATGGATTCTTCCAAATGATGGGATAACAAAGAGCAGTTAAAGTTGTTGGAAATCAAAATCGGAGGCTAAAAGGGTGAGCGGATACATAAGGAAATAAAGCGGAACAAGGCGGAACCATCCCTTAGCATGCCAACAAGTCGGTATTAAGGGGTCCAGACCATTCGATACCGACATTGTTGGATAGGGGCATGGTCGATTTAAATATCAAGCATGGAAGAGCATCAGATGGATGATGTTGAACCTTGAAATCAAGCTCAGAATGCAACTTGCGGACGCAGGGATTAGAACTGGAAGTTCCCTGTAGGAACGAAAGCATGAAGAAGATTTAAGTCAACGGCATGCGAAGAAATTTCAGTTGAATCCAAATGATCGCTTAGCTAAGATGGTAAGACAAATACTTTGAGGTGAAGCTATAGATCGAAGTGTGGAGGATGTGAATGAAAACCATTTCATCCCCAAACACTTGATACGTTAGGAATCCACCCAATTTCCAATTACCTACCTTGAAGCCATATGATGGTAGGACGGATCCAAATGTTCACTTAATGAGATACATCCAGTGTATGAGAGTCTTAGCAGCTACAGTGAAGGTAATGGGATGACGCTCCCATTGTATTTGACTGATTTGGCTACCATTGGGTTTCTCCAACTGGGTAATGGGTCTATCATTAGTATGTGGACCGAGTTAGTGGAAAAGTTTATGATCCAATTCATAGTTCATATAGTTTGACCAAGGAACTTGGCAACACTTTCAAGTGTAAAGCAAAGAGAATAAGGTTTGTAGAGTTACCGATTAGATTTAACGTAGTAGCCGCTGCATTTCAGAAACCAGACTCGTCAATAGTACCGATGGCAACGATTTCTGGAGTCGCTAATAAGAGTGATTTTGCGAAAGTATTGGAAAGAGATCCACCAGTGGATCTCGCGGACTTTTACTATTAAGTTGGGAGATATTTGTGCCAAGAGGACACAGAAACTGAGAGTGGTGAAGCCAACTTTTTGATGGATGGAGGATCATCCAATGCAGGATTTGGAAAAGACAAATGAAGAAAGAAAAGCCAATGATGGCTTCAGATGATCGAAGTGACAAAAGTGGAAATCGAAGTTTTCCTCTTACATTGAGTTAACTTAGACCTCGAAGAGGATTTATCTTGATACTAGAGGTAGATTGCCTAACTCTGTAATAAATCATATTCAAAATAAAAGATTTTTGATTTCTTTTATATGATTTGTTATATTGTGATATACAATAATTAGTTGAAAGTATATAAATAAGATGGTCTTTAAATAATATAATATGTTATTGTAATTACAATTAATTGCAATTGTGAGTAATAAATCACAACACAAAATAACATTTTGTTTAATATATTTCTGTTTAAGTGTTTAGAGAATAGACATCGATATCTATTAGGACCAGAGTTTGTAACGCTCTTCAAATTTTGCAGTGCATTAGTCATGACTACTAGGACACTAAAGGGTTAGATACCCGTGGTTATTGAGTAACTACTAGATGTAATGATTGTCCCAGAGTTTCCTGTTGGTTGATAACAACTAGGTCAAACAGGAAATCTCGAAGTGACGGTATTACAAACTTCTCTTGACTTGAGAATGGCATCGAACTTCGACGTGGACACTTTACTTTGATTATACTTAAATCATGGTGTAGTGACCATCGAACAACTATAGTTCAGTCTATGTTGAAGCATTAGAATTGAAACAATATTAAATAGGGAATTCATCACCTCGGTTGTATTAGGTTAGTATCACGGTCAACTATAGTTAGCTAAAAGTCAAAAACTCTACACAGAGTAACATGGTTAATAGTAAATGTCATCATTGAACCAAGGACATATTAATGGACAGATCGAGTTAAATATGAATAACATTGGAATTTGGCCAATACCCAATTCTATACATTCCAAAGCGATGAATTTTTTTTGTGACGAGAATGTGTTTAAATAATTGTTGTTAATGTTGGAACTAGGCCAACAAACAGGGGGTAAGTGGGTAAATTTCAAAAATAAAAAATTCTATTCATAGCTTATTGGGCCTATGTAGTCTAAATTTATTTAGAACTTTTCTATATTTTCTTTTTAAATAAAATCAACATTTAATTTAATTCATGAATAATGTTTTATTTTGTATAATTTGTATTTTATAATATATGTGTATCATATACATATATATGTGTACATGCGCGAACAACATAATATAGCATACATGGTTTGCCATGCCCATATTTATATGTTGGGATTTACACGCAACAGACATGTTAGCCCCTCTGTATACATGTGAGTTGCGTATATATGTTTACATATGCACGCGTGCATATAAATAATATATATATATAATAAAGTACTACTTAAAAATAAAAATTATATAATACACTTACATAAATATATATATACATGTATAAAATATAATCAGATTGCAAAATATGTTGAATATAAATATACAAAGAAGTCTCTAATAAATGTTACATATAATTCAAAATTATATATATATATTTTATATGAAATTTAAAAATATTATATATATTATACATATTTAAATATATACTTGTAAATATATATTATATATGTAAATAATGATAATAAAATATATGTATACATATAATAAATGCTTTTGGCCTAAAAAAATGTTTTTTTGGTTTAGACTTATTGAACAATTAGAAAAAGGTTTTTCTTATCTCCTTAAAGAACAGGTTAAAATCAATTATTATAATAATTTCCAAACAAAAATGATATTATATTTTATATTAAAATTATGTACTTACATTGTACATTATTTAAATATTCTTTTATAATAGTTATCTATTGTTTGTATAAATTAAATTTAAATAAAATTATATATATATTAAATAAATGTGAATTAAATATATAAATGCGAATACTTGTTGCATATATATACACATATATTATATATATACGTTCGAGTGGAAGACATCTTGAAGATGATTGAAGATGATGTTCCTTGAAGAGAATTTGGTTTGGTTCAAACCCAGAACAAACTTGTATGCATGAATACTAGCATTGCATTTCTACCTGGAGGGCAGTGTTATCATTCCAAGGTGGATTGCTAAATATTAAGAGTGTAGCCTCTCAAGCCTCATATCCTGGTTGTAACGACCCAGAATTTTTAGATTTTAAAATTTGAATATTTAATTAATTTTAAATATTAATAAGTGAAATTTATAAGTCAAATAAATTTTTATTTGAATTATTGGATTTAATTGGATTTTTAAATCGATAATTTAATATGCTAAATTATGGAAATAATTGAAAATTGAGTTAAATATGATTGAAAATGATTTGTAAAATTTTATTTTATCATATGGAAGTTAGAACGATATTTTAGAACTTTTAAAATCGAATTAAAAGTTAATTTGTGAAAATTGAATATTTTAATATTAAAATCGACTAGTAAAAATAGTCAATTTTTGAACAGTCTCAGAATTGAACGAAACCAGTTTCATTGGATCCGTAATAGTTAGTTATTACCGGATTTCAAATTTCGTGTCAATCGGAGCTATCGTTTGATCGTGGCAGCTCGAAACACATCGATTTATTTTTAATTTAAATTTGACGAGTGAAAATAGCCATTTTTCAAAAAGTCTCGGATTTCGACGAAACTAGTTTCATCGGATCCGTAATGTGATATTATTGTAAGGTTTCAAATTTCAAGTCAATTGGATTTACTGTTTGTCCGGTACAAATTAAAACGCCTAGAAATCGACTTAAATCGGTTTAATTTAAATTGAGCGTTTATAGCCATAACTCGCACAGATGTCCGAATTAGCTTTCGAAACCTGTTCCATTGTGTCCGGAACATGGGATAAACCCTAGGTACGTCAGTTTCGGCGCGTAAATCGGAGTTCGGAATTTCTGGATGAATAGTGTTCGAATATTCTCTATAAATACCCCAAAAATCTCAAAAAAAAAAAAAAAAAAATTTAAAACCCTAATTCTAAAGCTAGCCGCCACCTACAGAAATCCATGGCCGAAAATGTCCTAATTTCCTCCCTCCAATTCTTCAAATCCGTGCAATAATTCAACAAGCTCTCAACTAGAAAAGTGTAGAGCTCGTCATGCTCTTCGAAATCAACGGTTGTGATGGAAAATGGGGCTCCGGATCGATGGGAATTTGCGTGCAAAGGGGGCCGGTTGCGCACGCAGTTCGAGGAGAAGGGGGTGGCCGAGTGGGTGCGGTCTGAGGGTGGAGGTGGAGTCAAGAGCGAGCTACGCGATGGAGTATCCTGATCGAAGTTTCGTTGAGTAATCGAGAGGCAAAATCAAACCCTAATTGACATTTGATGGGTGCGGCTTGCGTTCGAATACCTGGAGAGGGGAGAAGAAGTAGTATACGCGGCTGTGATGGAATGGAGTTAAGATCAACGGCCCATATTAGTTTGGTATAAAAATTATTAAAGTTTATGTTGTAAGTTTTAATTATAAAATCGTGTAAGAGTTAAAAATGCATAACTTTTTCATACGAGGTCGAAAACGCGCGAAACCAGTTGTGTTGGAATCGTATGGACGAGCACTACGCGATGGAGTTGGTTTGGAGTCGTTTGGAGTTAGTGAGAATTTTGGGTAAAATTAAACGTCCGTTTAATTTTATTCGAAATAAATCGCTAAAACGGAATTTAAAATCAAGGTGAGAACTTCTCACTCAATCGAATCAGTTTCGATTTTATTTTGAATAGTTAGATTTAAAATATTTGAATGCATGTTTGAATGTTGATTGATATCTATTTATTGTTAAAATAGACATTATACGCCGTTAGTAAGCGGATGTTATTTATTAAAAACATATACCGCGAATATTTCATAAACAGTGAAATTGGTATTATATATAGTAGCAATATATATATATATTGGCATATGTATATATTGGAGTTATTGATTTCCCGCATTTATTTGTTTAGCGGATGAGACCCTATTACGCCGTTATTAAGCGGATAATATTTAATAAGAACATATACCGCGATAATTTCGTACTGGAGCGAAATTGGTATTGTGCTAATGTTTGTGAATGCAGGAAAACAGGTTGGAGGGATCCAACTGGATTCCTCAACAGTTTTTATTTGATTTCAGATATTTTGATATTTGATGGATTTTCATATTGATATATGATATCGTTGTAGTCGTGATTGACTATTTGGTGTGTAGCATCATTGGACCCAGATTTTGGGATTTTTAAAATGATTTATAAAGTGATTTTTTGAAAATATACTATATGTTTGGAGTTGATCCATTTTAAATAAATAAACGTTATAATTTTTAATGTTATAAAAATTATGATTTTTGAGAAATATAGTTAAAAACTGATTTTTGAGAATATGATGCTAATGATTTTATAAAATAGTTTAATCGGGATTTTAGAATTTATTGTGAAAAGTTTAAATATAGGATTTATAAAATTTAATTATTTTATGAATCAAAATGGTGAAATAATAAAGGAGATTTAAGACGTTTTAAAAGGATAATATAAATTGATTTATATTAAGAGATTTATTAATGGATATTTATAAATTGAAATATAGACATTATAAAACGAGTTTTTATAAGTGTTTGAATGAAGTGAAAATGAATTTCATTAAAGAATGAAATTTATAGAATTTAAATGGTGAAGTTATAAGAATGAAATTTATAGAATTATAAATGGAGAAGTCATAAATGAGATTTATAAATAGTAAGATTTATAAATTTGTGAAGTATTAAAAGAATAGTTTTGAATAAATCAATAAATCTTATAAGTTATAAGATTTATAATTATGAAGTTTAAAAGAACGATTTTGTAAAATAATCGTTTTATAAGCATTTAACTTATAATATGAACCTTTAGTTTATAATTGAGTTATAAATCGAATAGATTAATAAAGGAATTTATAAAAGGAAGTTGTTATAAAATAAATAGAAATGGAGTTTATAAACGTTGTTTTATAAATTCACAAACGACTTATTTTGATAAGTAAATTGTTAAAACCTATTAATGGAGTTATATTCACGTTTTTGAACTGTGAATAATCCTTTGAAATAAAATGAATAAAAGGATGAAATTGTTAATGAAGTATATTCACGTTTTTTTAAATAGTGAATAACACGTTAAAGAAAATATTTAGAATGTGATATTTTAAATAGGATTAAAACGATCTAACGATGTTTTAAATGTGTTGAGATTCGAAACCATAGATTTCAACATTTATTGTTGAAATAGACGTTTTCGAGAAATGAAAAGGAAATAGTGGACTATAACACTGTTGTTATAGTAAATAATTTCCGAAAGGAAATGTTTTGTATAGTATTGGGATTTATATATCTATTTTAATTTCGAATCCCTATACTAGTGAATTTGGGTTGTCATAACGATGTTTTACGTAACATTCGTTTTGGCCCAAATAAATATGTTTAAGAGCATGATTCCTTAAAGAATGAAATATATACTTAATCTCGATTTAAGTATATTGAATATTTTCTAAGTGTTGAAAATAAATAAAATTTGTGAATTACTTATGAATAAATAGTATGGAAATGTTTTTCCAATGTGAAATGAAACGTTTAGAGAATTTATCTTTTTGAAGATAAATTGAAATGAATAATTGAAATCGAATATTCATTGATATTTTGGAATTATAAGTTCACTAAGGAATTTATAAAGGAAGTGGAATTTGTCTAAAAATAAATATTGATTTATTTTTGAAGTCTGAAATTTTATATCTTGTAAAGATATTTTGAAAAATAAATAATTTGGAAAATTATTTGGAAACTGGTGATGTTGTGCATATCAATTGATAGTTCAATAACCGACTATCAATATTTCCCTTTGAATGGGTAATTGATGTGATTTGTTTGAATGTGAATGCCACACTTATTTTTAAATAAGCGCTCACTATTCGGGTTAACCGGGAAAGGACCATGGGGTTGTATAACCCATTCCGAATATGTGATACGTCGTTATAATTGCATTGAAGATCGGTGTTGAAGACCCGGTATTTGCGAGAGCGATAGGATGACCTGTCGATTTACTCTGCACCGAGTAGCTACGGTATAGAGTTCTCCATATGTGATGGTGAATCCGATCAGGATTGTGAATATTCGGATTGCAAGGACTTCTT
This sequence comes from Allium cepa, assembly GCA_030765085.1. NCBI lineage: Eukaryota > Viridiplantae > Streptophyta > Magnoliopsida > Asparagales > Amaryllidaceae > Allium > Allium cepa. The sequence goes on from CM060943.1 coordinate 442,224,995, forward strand.
TGTAAGTGCCTTCGGTTTTGTTCGATCCCGGAACAGACTTGTATGGATTGTGTGTCTGACATTACAAGTTGAGATATAAAGCCGATTTCATTCAAATATATTTCTGTTGGTGGCGGAGAATTTATTCTTTTAGCTTAACACCCTTCTCTGAGACGTACGAGCTCAGAGGTTATATAGTTGAAGTTATCAGCGATATATTCCCAATTTGGTAATGTGACATGCTGAGTGTTGCTGAAATGATCATTGTGTTGATTATTGTGATAGGATCGTTTATTTGATCGTCTATCTTAGTGATCATTGTGTTGATCATTTGTTGACCCAAAGCATGGCTTTTGTATAAAGTATGTTTTTGTGGACGTGACTTCGACGAGCCTCACACCCCGGAAATGGTCAAAACAGGAAAGATGCAGCAAGGTTATGAGGGGTAGCAGCCTTTAGGGTATGTACATTTCCTTCTGGATAGAGGTGGTATCATGGTATGGAGCCCATATATTTAACCTATGTGGTTACTACGGATTTATTACTTTGTGGTTGTTGGTTTTCGGGATCCCGTGAGAAAGGTCGTTTACGATCGGGGAATGGCGTGCTCGTGTCAGTAGTTACCCAGTTAGGGGTAACCCGGCCTTGTGTTGGCAGAGTTCCGGTTTGGTTCTCGGGGATGTCTTTCCAGAGGCATTCTCATGTGGCAATGGGAAGTTCCTTGGCCTGACCATTTGTTGGAAATCCAAAGAAACAATACGAAACTTGTACGGTATTAGTTGTAGAACCTATCATTCACTTATGGTGTCGCAACACTGTTTGGATAGTAGCTATAGTAGGCATACGATAATGGTCGTATGTTGGCTAAGATTTATATTCTACTTTCGAAATGAATTTTTCCTACACTATGCACTAATAATAATATCAAATGTTATTTTAAATGCGTATCAAGCATCTTTGACTATCATAAGGAGAAATCTCCTCCGATTCTGCGTTTGCATGTGTGTGTGTGCGGGAGGCCTTATGGTAGTCTCATTTTTAAAAGCATTGCGAATTGAAATAAAAATATTCCTCTATTTTGATTTTAAAGATAAATAAATTGTTTTGAGTTCTCACACCAGTCACATGACTGACTTGGAGTTTATTGTTTTCCTTCCTAAACTCTGGGTGCCCACCAATTTCACACGGGCAGTTAAGAGTAAGGTTTAACAGGATATTCTGGATATTCTGGAGTTGCTGGAGGCAAGATGGATGGCATGGCATATTATTTATATAGTATTTCTTTTTCCGCTGCACTGTTTGTTGTATATTGTTGTACACTCTGATGATATGATGTAATGAAATGTAATGTATAAAATGTAATAACTGATATAGTTCTTTGTTTAAAGATTATTCATTTATTATTATATGTTGTTCCGCTGCGAATTGTGAGATTCTGATGTTGTTGTGTTGTGTTCTGTTTCTGTTCCATCCTATTTTCTTCTGTTTTTCTATCTTTTCCTCTTTTCTCCTTTTCTTCTATTTTAAAATTTTCTATCTTCTTCTCTCCTCTCTATTTTCTATCTTCTTCCCTTCTTTTCTTCTCTTAAAATTTTTCTTAAAACCCCTAAGGGTTCGTATTTTCGTTCATCTTGAATTAAACAAAGGAGATTAGTGTCTAATCAAGGAGTACGGACTTACGGGTCTTTACATCTGGTATCAGAGCTTATGGTTAAGCGATAACCATGGTTCTGTAGGGTATTATTCATTAGAGATAGAGTCAGCAGTACTCTAGAATGAGTTGAGTGTAATAATAGCTATGAGAGCGTATTTGTTAGTGAATATGAAATCGTTTTATATTGTGATGATTGGTTTGTTGAGTGGTATATGAACTTTCGTCAGCATGGTCCGCAAGACTATGCCGAAGGGGTTTCTAAACACTTGAATAGAACAATTCGACATAATATTGTTTTAAATTGGGTAAATGAAATAATTTTGCCTTGAGTATATTTTATATATAAAGGAATAATTTTTCAGAATAATTAAAGTATATAAGTTGATTATTTAGTTGTTTGAATAATCTAAATAAAGGAATAATTGTATAAGTAAAAGAATTATAAGAGTTGAATTATAATTAAAGTGATTTACAATTGTGAAATAAACTTATATATATGAGAAGTGAAACTATGTGAATATATTTATGAATATGAGTTGTAAATGAAAGTGAATTCAAAGATAAATAAAATTCAACTTTGTAATTGAATTGAATTAATGGATTGAATATTAATCAATTGAATGTAAATTAAATTGTTAAGAAATAATGAATATAAGTGTTAATTCATTAAAATCTAATGTTATTGGAAGTTGAATAAATTGAATTAGTGAATATAAACCAATTGAAAGTAAAGGAATTTGGTTGTATTTAATATACATTGGTTGTTATATAATTGTTAGTTGATTGATTGTATATAATTCATTAAGTATTAATGAAAGTGAATTAGTGAAATTTAAAGCTATGTAATTAAATTCAAATTAGAAGTAAATAAATTTGAATAGAATTGAACGTGAATTGGATTTAATTAGTGAATGCAAACTAATTAAAATTGAATAAGAATGAAAGTTGATAAAATCCAATGTAAATGAATCAAATGTGAATTAATTTGAAAACCAATTCATTAAATATTAATGAGAATATAAATGAATATTTATTGGTTATGGATGCTAGTTGGTTGATGTTTGAATATGTTGCATTTGCTATGTGACATATATAGTTGTTATGGAGATATATGTTGTATATTGAGGTTATTTTCAAATATGCATGTTCTCATGTTGTTTGTTGAGTAATTAGTAGGTGCGGATCGCGTTTGCTTCGCATTTGGAGCTCGCTTTGTCGCTATATTAGCCGTATATGCTTGCTAATAAAATATAAGGTACATATCTCGGATTAAATATCGTACTTTTACACTTTTTTCCCTGCGGGATGCCTCATTACTTGATGAGATGTATATTTGTGATATATATACTGTCATTTTTTTTTCGGATCGAGCCGCGCAAAGGAGACTATGGCGAATTTTTCCGAAAATTTAAGGCGTTAGAAAATTTTTGAGAAAATTGGAAAATTTTGAAAACTTTAACTTTTATTTAGAATTGAAAGTTAAACAATAGTAGTTGTTTTTGAAAAGATAACTAAGTATGATTTCAAAACTTAGTAAAGTATTGTAAAGAAGTTTAAATTTGTTTTGGGAAAATTAATAGATTATATAATTTTTCTTACTTATAATTTCGAGGACGAAATTCTTTTAAGTAGGGAAGATTGTAACGACCCAGAATTTTTAGATTTTAAAATTTGAATATTTAATTAATTTTAAATATTAATAAGTGAAATTTATAAGTCAAATAAATTTTTATTTGAATTATTGGATTTAATTGGATTTTTAAATCGATAATTTAATATGCTAAATTATGGAAATAATTGAAAATTGAGTTAAATATGATTGAAAATGATTTGTAAAATTTTATTTTATCATATGGAAGTTAGAACGATATTTTAGAACTTTTAAAATCGAATTAAAAGTTAATTTGTGAAAATTGAATATTTTAATATTAAAATCGACTAGTAAAAATAGTCAATTTTTGAATAGTCTCAGAATTGAACGAAACCAGTTTCATTGGATCCGTAATAGTTAGTTATTACCGGATTTCAAATTTCGTGGCAATCGGAGCTATCGTTTGATCGTGGCAGCTCGAAACACATCGATTTATTTTTAATTTAAATTTGACGAGTGAAAATAGCCATTTTTCAAAAAGTCTCGGATTTCGACGAAACCAGTTTCATCGGGTCCGTAATGTGGTATTATTGTAAGGTTTCAAATTTCAAGTCAATTGGATTTACCGTTTGTCCGGTACAAATTAAAACGCCTAGAAATCGACTTAAATCGGTTTAATTTAAATTGAGCGTTTATAGCCATAACTCGCACAAATGTCCGAATTAGCTTTCGAAACCTGTTCCATTGTGTCCGGAATGCGGGATAAACCCTAGGTACGTCAGTTTCGGCGCGTAAATCGGAGTTCGGAATTTCTGGATGAATAGTGTTCGAATATTCTCTATAAATACCCCAAAAATCTCAAAAAAATAAAAAATAATAATTTAAAACCCTAATTCTAAAGCTAGCCGCCACCTACAGAAATCCATGGCCGAAAATGTCCTAACTTCCTCCCTCCAATTCTTCAAATCCGTGCAATAATTCAACAAGCTCTCAACTAGAAAAGTGTAGAGCTCGTCATGCTCTTCGAAATCAACGGTTGTGATGGAAAATGGGGCTCCGGATCGATGGGAATTTGCATGCAAATGGGGCCGGTTGCGCACGCAGTTCGAGGAGAAGGGGGTGGCCGAGTGGGTGCGGTCTGAGGGTGGAGGTGGAGTCAAGAGCGAGCTACGCGATGGAGTATCCTGATCGAAGTTTCGTTGAGTAATCGAGAGGCAAAATCAAACCCTAATTGACATTTGATGGGTGCGGCTTGCGTTCGAATACCTGGAGAGGGGAGAAGAAGTAGTATACGCGGCTGTGATGGAATGGAGTTAAGATCAACGGCCCATGTTAGTTTGGTATAAAAATTATTAAAGTTTATGTTGTAAGTTTTAATTATAAAATCGTGTAAGAGTTAAAAATGCATAACTTTTTCATACGAGGTCGAAAACGCGCGAAACCAGTTGCTTGGAATCGTATGGACGAGCACTACGCGATGGAGTTGGTTTGGAGTCGTTTGGAGTTAGTGAGAATTTTGGGTAAAATTAAACGTCCGTTTAATTTTATTCGAAATAAATCGCTAAAACGGAATTTAAAATCAAGGTGAGAACTTCTCACTCAATCGAATCAGTTTCGATTTTATTTTGAATAGTTAGATTTAAAATATTTGAATGCATGTTTGAATGTTGATTGATATCTATTTATTGTTAAAATAGACATTATACGCCGTTAGTAAGCGGATGTTATTTATTAAAAACATATACCGCGAATATTTCATAAACAGTGAAATTGATATTATATATAGTAGCAATATATATATATTGGCATATGTATATATTAGAGTTATTGATTTCCCGCATTTATTTGTTTAGCGGATGAGACCCTATTACGCCGTTATTAAGCGGATAATATTTAATAAGAACATATACCGCGATAATTTCGTACTGGAGCGAAATTGGTATTGTGCTAATGTTTGTGAATGCAGGAAAACAGGTTGGAGGGATCCAACTGGATTCCTCAACAGTTTTTATTTGATTTCAGATATTTTGATATTTGATGGATTTTCATATTGATATATGATATCGTTGTAGTCGTGATTGACTATTTGGTGTGTAGCATCATTGGACCCAGATTTTGGGATTTTTAAAATGATTTATAAAGTGATTTTTTGAAAATATACTATATGTTTGGAGTTGATCCATTTTAAATAAATAAACGTTATAATTTTTAATGTTATAAAAATTATGATTTTTGAGAAATATAGTTAAAAACTGATTTTTGAGAATATGATGCTAATGATTTTATAAAATAGTTTAATCGGGATTTTAGAATTTATTGTGAAAAGTTTAAATATAGGATTTATAAAATTTAATTATTTTATGAATCAAAATGGTGAAATAATAAAGGAGATTTAAGACGTTTTAAAAGGATAATATAAATTGATTTATATTAAGAGATTTATTAATGGATATTTATAAATTGAAATATAGACATTATAAAACGAGTTTTTATAAGTGTTTGAATGAAGTGAAAATGAATTTCATTAAAGAATGAAATTTATAGAATTTAAATGGTGAAGTTATAAGAATGAAATTTATAGAATTATAAATGGAGAAGTCATAAATGAGATTTATAAATAGTAAGATTTATAAATTTGTGAAGTATTAAAAGAATAGTTTTGAATAAATCAATAAATCTTATAAGTTATAAGATTTATAATTATGAAGTTTAAAAGAACGATTTTGTAAAATAATCGTTTTATAAGCATTTAACTTATAATATGAACCTTTAGTTTATAATCGAGTTATAAATCGAATAGATTAATAAAGGAATTTATAAAAGGAAGTTGTTATAAAATAAATAGAAATGGAGTTTATAAACGTTGTTTTATAAATTCACAAACGACTTATTTTGATAAGTAAATTGTTAAAACCTATTAATGGAGTTATATTCACGTTTTTGAACTGTGAATAATCCTTTGAAATAAAATGAATAAAAGGATGAAATTGTTAATGAAGTATATTCACGTTTTTTTAAATAGTGAATAACACGTTAAAGAAAATGTTTAGAATGTGATATTTTAAATAGGATTAAAACAATCTAACGATGTTTTAAATGTGTTGAGATTCGAAACCATAGATTTCAACATTTATTGTTGAAATAGACGTTTTCGAGAAATGAAAAGGAAATAGTGGACTATAACACTGTTGTTACAGTAAATAATTTCCGAAAGGAAATGTTTTGTATAGTATTGGGATTTATATATCTATTTTAATTTCGAATCCCTATAGTAGTGAATTTGGGTTGTCATAACGATGTTTTACGTAACATTCGTTTTGGCCCAAATAAATATGTTTAAGAGCATGATTCCTTAAAGAATGAAATATATACTTAATCTCGATTTAAGTATATTGAATATTTTCTAAGTGTTGAAAATAAATAAAATTTGTGAATTACTTATGAATAAATAAGTATGGAAATGTTTTTCCAATGTGAAATGAAACGTTTAGAGAATTTATCTTTTTGAAGATAAATTGAAATGAATAATTGAAATCGAATATTCATTGATATTTTGGAATTATAAATTCACTAAGGAATTTATAAAGGAAGTGGAATTTGTCTAAAAATAAATATTGATTTATTTTTGAAGTCTGAAATTTTATATCTTGTAAAGATATTTTGGAAAATAAATAATTTGGAAAATTATTTGGAAACTGGTGATGTTGTGCATATCAATTGATAGTTCAATAACCGACTATCAATATTTCCCTTTGAATGGGTAATTGATGTGATTTGTTTGAATGTGAATGCCACACTTATTTTTAAATAAGCGCTCACTATTCGGGTTAACCGGGAAAGGACCATGGGGTTGTATAACCCATTCCGAATATGTGATACGTCGTTATAATTGCATTGAAGATCGGTGTTGAAGACCCGGTATTTGCGAGAGCGATAGGATGACCTGTCGATTTACTCTGCACCGAGTAGCTACGGTATAGAGTTCTCCATATGTGATGGTGAATCCGATCAGGATTGTGAATATTCGGATTGCAAGGACTTCTTTGTAAGTGCCTTCGGTTTTGTTCGATCCCGGAACAGACTTGTATGGATTGTGTGTCTGACATTACAAGTTGAGATATAAAGCCGATTTCATTCAAATATATTTCTGTTGGTGGCGGAGAATTTATTCTTTTAGCTTAACACCCTTCTCTGAGACGTACGAGCTCAGAGGTTATATAGTTGAAGTTATCAGCGATATATTCCCAATTTGGTAATGTGACATGCTGAGTGTTGCTGAAATGATCATTGTGTTGATTATTGTGATAGGATCGTTTATTTGATCGTCTATCTTAGTGATCATTGTGTTGATCATTTGTTGACCCAAAGCATGGCTTTTGTATAAAGTATGTTTTTGTGGACGTGACTTCGTCGAGCCTCACACCCCGGAAATGGTCAAAACAGGAAAGATGCAGCAAGGTTATGAGGGGTAGCAGCCTTTAGGGTATGTACATTTCCTTCTGGATAGAGGTGGTATCATGGTATGGAGCCCAGATATTTAACCTATGTGGTTACTACGGATTTATTACTTTGTGGTTGTTGGTTTTCGGGATCCCGTGAGAAAGGTCGTTTACGATCGGGGAATGGCGTGCTCGTGTCAGTAGTTACCCAGTTAGGGGTAACCCGGCCTTGTGTTGGCAGAGTTCCGGTTTGGTTCTCGGGAATGTCTTTCCAGAGGCATTCTCATGTGGCAATGGGAAGTTCCTTGGCCTGACCATTTGTTGGAAATCCAAAGAAACAATACGAAACTTGTACGGTATTAGTTGTAGAACCTATCATTCACTTATGGTGTCGCAACACTGTTTGGATAGTAGCTATAGTAGGCATACGATAATGGTCGTATGTTGGCTAAGATTTATATTCTACTTTCGAAATGAATTTTTCCTACACTATGCACTAATAATAATATCAATTGTTATTTTAAATGCGTATCAAGCATCTTTGACTATCATAAGGAGAAATCTCCTCCGATTCTGCGTTTGCATGTGTGTGTGTGCGGGAGGCCTTATGGTAGTCTCATTTTTAAAAGCATTGCGAATTGAAATAAAAATATTCCTCTATTTTGATTTTAAAGATAAATAAATTGTTTTGAGTTCTCACACCAGTCACATGACTGACTTGGAGTTTATTGTTTTCCTTCCTAAACTCTGGGTGCCCACCAATTTCACACGGGCAGTTAAGAGTAAGGTTTAACAGGATATTCTGGATATTCTGGAGTTGCTGGAGGCAAGATGGATGGCATGGCATATTATTTATATAGTATTTCTTTTTCCGCTGCACTGTTTGTTGTATATTGTTGTACACTCTGATGATATGATGTAATGAAATGTAATGTATAAAATGTAATAACTGATATAGTTCTTTGTTTAAAGATTATTTATTTATTATTATATGTTGTTCCGCTGCGAATTGTGAGATTCTGATGTTGTTGTGTTGTGTTCTGTTTCTGTTCCGTCCTATTTTCTTCTGTTTTTCTATCTTTTCCTCTTTTCTCCTTTTCTTCTATTTTAAAATTTTCTATCTTCTTCTCTCCTCTCTATTTTCTATCTTCTTCCCTTCTTTTCTTCTCTTAAAATTTTTCTTAAAACCCCTAAGGGTTCGTATTTTCATTCATCTTGAATTAAACAAAGGAGATTAGTGTCTAATCAAGGAGTACGGACTTACGGGTCTTTACACTGGTAATGGTTAAAACATGGTAGATGAAGCAGGGCCATGTGGGTCGCACCCATTTGGGTATGATCATCCTAAGATCTAGTGTTGATATCTCTATGTATGCTTCGGGCCCATTTTTGGTTATCGACGCAACCAAGGGACGATCATATTTGGTACTATCCAGTTAAGGGGTAGGCCAGTCCTGTATTGGCAGGGTCAAAAGGTTTTGATCCCACTATACATTTTATCTAGAGGTGTACAGATTTTCGGAAGGTAGTCCCTTACCTTGCCATTTGTTGGAAATCTATTCTCTAATATGAGCCTACAATTTTTGATTGTGTATCTATTATTACTGTCATGTACACACATCATAGCTACTTGATTATTAACTATTTTAAACCCTAGACATTATTATAATATCAATGGATATTTACAATAAGTGTTTTGGTTATCGTAAGGTAAAAACCCCGTCCGTGTTGATGTACGACGTAGCGTTATGAGATACCCTTGATTTTAAAAAAGTTTTAAAAGTAATAATTCAGTTGCTTTGAGTTTACTCACACCAGACCCATGTCCGTCTCAAAATTTTATTTTCTATCCTTAAAACTCCTGGGTGCTCAAATTTTTATGAGTAGCCAAGTTGTCCATGTTTTATACGGATACATTTTGGAGGAGTAGAAGTAGGAAGCTTCATCGATAACTAGTCATTATCTTATTGGAAAATGTAAAGTATAGTTTCAAAAATGAGATTTTGATATAAAAGAAATATTTTTATGTTAACTACTTCAAGTGGCCCGAAAATAACTTAAAATTGAGAAAGGGATGTGTTCGGATGGTAAGCATTTCTCTTGAGTATTGGTAAGGGAATGTACGATACTGTTTGGTAATACCCAGTTCCTAAGTATCATTTTGGAGTTACTCGGGCTATATGTATATATTTCCCATGATTAAAATATTCCATTTCAAAAATCTTTTGAAATAAAACCTGGGTGTTGATTCTTGAGTTTTCTTAGGGAAATAATTCAAAATGGAAAGGGTTATATACTTTCAGGAGATAGTGGAGTATTATTCAAGTTGAACCTAAGTTAGTTTATGAAATATTTTCATAAATATAATTAGTGGAAATATGATGGTATTAGTGAGAACTAACCGAATAAGTGCATAGGCTGGGCGTAGATCATTTCTTCTTCTTATAAAATTTGATCTAAGACTCGAGTACATGGCTTTAAAGTGTCTGCACTGTTCCAAATAAGGATCTATTAATCAAATTTTCAACGATGAGCACTTTATGAGGATTTTTGAAATGGGGCTAATGTTTACTTTCATAGCACATGGCTATGTAAGGAAAACAAAGGTTCCTAATCAAGGAGCCTGATCAGAGTCCGCACTAGAAAATCGAGTGAGCGATACTATTTTGAAAATAAATTATGTATTCGAGTAGAGATCAAATCATATTTTTCATATGAATGATCTATGTGCATCATACGAACTGACGTATAGTGTTAAGTATTTTCTAGGATAGGTTTAGGCGTAATTTCGAGAATGAAATTCTTTTAAGAGGAGGAGAGTGTAACGGCTTAGAATTTCACTGCTTTGATATGCAAATTTTAATTAATTTTAAATATTCAAATAATTGATTTTATAATGGAAATAAAACTATTTTAAATAATGAATAATAATGGCAAAATAGTTTTTCAAATTTGTTTACAAAAATATTTACGAAGAAAAATAGAAAAGGTGACCGGAAGTCGTTTTTCAAATTTTTGACATTTCGTCGGCTAAAAGTTATCGAAAACGTTATGAACTCTTTAGCACAAGTATACACATTTGTAAATAATTTAATATATGTATATATGTGTGTATTAGTGCATGTATCTATGTATTCATACCTAAGTATATAAAATTTAAAATATAAATATAAATGTCACATCATTCGAAACATTAAGTACAAAGAGTACTTAAAAATGTTTAAACATGTTTGGATGGAAATGAGAAGAGGGAACAAGGGTGTGGGCGTGCGTACATGAGGTAAGAGGAGGCTTGATAAGGTGGCAAGAGGGTAGTGGAGGATAAAGGACAAGGGAATTTAGGTAGTTTAATTTTTCTCTTACTTATAAATAGCCCTTCACTTCTTCAAAATTTTCCTCCTCTTAATTTTATCATATTTCCTCGTTTGTTACCCCAATGGAGAAATTCTTTTTCTAAAACTATAGAAAATTCCAGTGGTTACAACTTTGATTTGTATCACTTCTTCAAATTTGAGCTTAGCCATGTCAAAATATCATTTCTTTGCAGAGTGTTTTCAGACCCATATTTTAAAGTCCGAAAATACTTCTTTTTTTGACCATATCTTCCTCAAAACAAATCCCAATTAAGTAATTATTCTTTTAAATGGTAGATAAGATAATTTACAAGAACATTCTTTCCGACAACTTCTCCAAATTCTGAAAGGAACATAGCCAAAAATCTAAGAGAAGAGACTAAATTTGGGTCAAGTTTTGTGAATTCAACATTATCCGATGTCCCTTCACCTCTTCAAAAACAAGTTGTCACCTCACCTATACATGTCATTCCCGAGCCATATTTCACCATAGCGGAGCGTATTTCCAAGTTTTAAGTCCAAAAATCAAGTTTTGCATAGTTCTAAAGTTATTTCAAGTTTTTAAAAGGGGTTTGCAAATTTTCGGTGAGTAAACTTCTAACTTTTTAAGATGCTGCCTTTGCATATAAGATAGTTATGTGTTATTTACACGAGTACTTTGGCACGTGCGATGCATGTACTCTGGAGGAATTGATATTATAAAACACCGTTTGTAGAAAAAAATTGTTTCTTACAAAATGACTATGATGTGTACGTAATATTGTATTTTTTATGTGAGTAAATGCACAAATCAACAATTTATCAAAACATGAATGAAACTAAGTTATTTTAGGAAATAATTGAATGGGTAAAAAAGTAATCAATTATTATATCAATATCTAGAGAAATAAACAAATATTAAAATTATCCCTTACAGTAGTTTAGAACTTAAAAAGCTTGCATCATCACTATTTTAAAACCGTATTATCATATAGAGAAATTTTATTTTCCACCGTAAACATCGCATTTCCTATGATATTGCTTTCCTCCGAAACCATCAATACTCGTTGAGGTATAAGACCACTTGATGCTAGTGTAGAGATTTTGAATTTTCCTTTACATTAATATCGTTATAAAAATTTGTAAGACTTAAATTTATATAATAAATTTTTCATAATGCCTTTTTAAGGTTTATACAAAAGAAGAACCTTGTAACTAATGCGTAAGAACTAATATTTTATAAAATAGATAACGGTGTGTTGGGATCAATTTCAATTATATATCTTATTATCTTGGTGTTAATACTAAAAGCTTCATTGAGTTTACCTAACTTTGGTTTTACCTAGTACCCAAAATTTCAGTATTAAATGATTGATAGTAACTGATATTTATCTTTAGATTATGTATACATGGACTGTTGGGAATCTGATTATCTGAGATGACCCACTTTCTTACCCTAAAATATTTTTTTTTAGTGTTATACTAGTTTTATGCAGTGGCCATCTACTCAAGAGAATGTCATCTCTAAATTTTTCTTTAGCCAGGATCTTTTAACCAATATAAAAATATTGTTGTACTCAAATTATCTTGAACTCTCATATATGAAAACATATATATAAATGATACATTGTGTTTTTAAATCAGAGTAGAGAGGTTTTGGAAGTAGAAAATTTACTTTGAAAATCACAATATGATTTCCCATAGCAAAATAATTTCCAAAGAAGTTTTCTGTCTTACTTAAATTTTTTTGACAAGATCTTGATGTTATCTTTTCTGGTCTTAGCATTTTTTTGCACTTCCATGATTTTAGTTCTACATAGACTGTATTTATTACCTGTGCATGTGTGTACATGTATTCTGTGCACATGTGTGTGTCTGGGTGATTTCAAGTACCCAGTCTTTTTTTTCTTCAACATAACTAACTTGATTTACTAGTTATTTTTGTTATTATCTCTTCTACCAAGTAAGTTTAGGACATTTAAACTGGTTGAACCCAGGCTTAGTAAAAATGGTCAAGTTAGCCTGAATTCTTTTGCCACTATACTCAAGCAAAACACACATAATTCTGGGTTTCTTTATGTGTCTCTAAGCTATTGTTTGCCATGCTTTTTATATCATCTTTTTTTTACATAAGTTCTCATAACAGTTACCAGGTTATTCTTTTAGTTCAAATCTACTAGTCATTATAGATTTTTCTAGCACTGCACATTTTTGTTAAGTATTCCAGAAGTTAATATTAGAAACTATTTTACTTAACAAAGCATTCCAAAAAGCAACTCACAAATTTCAACAGAAATTTCATATTTAAGTTCAATACTTGCAAACAGAAAATATTACTACATCAGTTTCTTCCCAAACAACTTAACTAACATCTAATAACATAAATTCAACTTAAACTTCTATTTCAATATCAGTGAGTCTGTAACTATTGTATCCAAATCCTTAGCAGCTAATTCATCCAATTCTTGATCAAAGAAATGCCTATTTACCTGCACAATCACCATGAGCTGCCTCATAAAATTATGAGACACCCAATGGTGCACAAACATACAAAGGGTCAGACTAATTGTCTGGTATGAGCAATCTTCCTGAAAATCTAAATTTAGATAAATTTTCTCATTTTCAAATAAATTTTAAAATAGATAAAGGAAAGCAATATTTCTCTTGTACACCTTCCTGTATAACCTGTGCATGTTCATTAAGGCACAACAAAATAATACATGATTCAATGAGTTGTGTCAGGGAGCACAAGCATATAATCCATCCATAGAATACTCTAAAATAGCCAATATAATCATCCTTTAAATCATCTTTCCTCATCTACAAACTTTCTGGCTATCAGGGATTTTACCCAAGCCTTCCTGTGAACTTATTTTTAGAATTCAATATCAGGTATTTTATGTTGGTCTTTAGCTACTTTCCCTCTATTAAATCACACATTGTCTGGGACATATTCACTGTTAACCCAGCACACTCAGGCCCCTGGGTATGATCATACCATGTGTGAGCTTGCAATGTTCCCCTTTCCAAGCCATACCTTGTAGCCCTAAGATCCAAAATCCTTAGTTAAATTACTAAGTGTTTTTTTTCCCTTTCCCCCAATTGTGTTAATCCCTTCTGCATCTCATATTTAATTAGAGAAAATAAATAACTCAACCATCATGCATGTATTCAAGGAATAATAGATCATGTTTTCATAAACATAGATTTAATCATACTAGCTAGTCTGAGTTCTCAATATACATGTTATTTAAATCATGGGTTTTTAATGGATCATACTTATAAATAAATGGTCATAAATAGTTTTCTCTGTTGCATCCATTACCTCTGGTTTAATCAGGTGCTCACAAATTCATAAGATCTGACTAAACCACAAGTCTTTATTCTTATCTGGATTTATTTGTAAACATAGAAGCTCAGCACATGTGTAACATTGCACTTCTATATTTCCACTTATTTAATTATGAGACATAAGCAGCAACCATTCTATGCTGCAGTCCCATCTTTTCTTTTCCATTTTTAGACCATAGATTTACAACATTTTCCCTTGGGATTTTCTTTTAATAAATTACTGTATGAAAAAAAAACACATAAAGGAAAACATCTTCTGTCAAAGTTAATGCATAATAAAAATGATCATTTTAAATAGGAAATCCATAAACCATATTTTCTGGATATGTCAATATAAAAAGGGTTGAACATTTAACAGATCATTAACACACCAAAACCATAAAATAAACACAGATTAAATGAAATATAAAAACCATTTAGGCTGCCTCAATATTCAGGACTTAATGCCAATTTTTCAGTGAGATTACTCACCTTAATCCTTTTCCTTTGATCTTCTATTTCCCACTTATCTCTAATGGCCAATGCTTCTCTTTTTTTTTTTGCTTGCTATATATATATATATATATATATCTTTGTTTTTAATAAAATGGTGGCAGATCTCTCCACCCTTAAGCCTTCTTATAAAAGACCTGCCTCTAGGGTTTTAGAATTTACCCAATGTCAATTTTACCCTACCACTTATGATCAGCCTCTCATTTTATTTCAAGAGAAAAATGGGTAAGTGGTCCTTGCCTTTATTTTCAGGAATTATGCTTTATTACTCCGGTCATATCATTTGCATGATTTCTGTTTTTTATAAAGCTAAGGAAATTACTAAAAGTGGATAAAGTGTTTGTTCAAAAACTCATACCATTTCCATGCAATTTTAATTTTTCCTTCAGCAATCATTTGTTTGAAGTACATGTATAATACATGTATCTCTATCCTTGCCTAAGCCTTTATTTTCTTTATACTAGACTTGTTTTAATGACACAATCATGTCTGTAATAATCATGTCATGCCTAGTATTTATAATTTGTTTATTCTAACTTACAAATTAATTTCTGCTTATTTTATCTTGCAGAGAGATATGTGCATGTGTGTGCACTATCTTGTGTACATATCCATACTTAAACATTGCACTTGCAATCAGTTTATTATTTTTCTAGGCAACAAAATTTTAAACAAGCATAAACTAATTTAAATTATAAAACTTCTTCATAAAATCAGGGTTATCACATATACCCCTCCTTTTTAGGAATTGTGTCCCACAATTCTTTCATACTTAATTCAGACATCATTAATTCAAAAAATCAGTCATTCTCAAACCAATCACGTAATTAAACCCTATGCAAATCAAGGTATATTTAATCAAGACATTCATTAGTATACTTATATATATTTTACCTTTTATTCAGTCAAATAGTTATGGATAATCATTTCTGACTTTATCTTCCACCTCCCATGTGCAATCATTTGGGTCAAGACTCCATTGCACTTTTACCAATTTTATTTCTTTGTTTCTCAATTTCTTGATTTCTTTTGCAACTATGCCTACTGGCTTCTTCTCATACATCATTCTGGGATCAATCTGCACTTTCTCAGGGGATTTTAAAATTGTTTCTTTGTTATGAACCCATCTCCTTAACTGAGATACATGAAAAACATCATGCATTGCCCTAATTTCCTCTGGCAATTCTAACTTATAGGCTATATTTCCAATTCTTTCTAGAATTTTATATGGCCCTATATACCTTGGGATCAACTTTCCTTGTTTCCCAAATCTCAAAATCTTTTTCATGGGTGATATCTTAATAAATACATAATCTCCAACATCATATTGTACTGCTTTTCTTCTTTGATCAGCATATTTCTTTTGCCTGTCTTGGGCAGAAGCAATCCTTCTCCTAATCAAAGCTATCTTTTCAGAAGTCTCTTTTACATTTTTTGGTCCTAAGACCACCTTCTCCCCAGATTCAATCCAACTTGAGGGTGATAAACATGGTCTACCATAGAGTGCTTCAAAGGGTGCCATGCCTATGCTACTGTGATAACTATTGTTATATGCAAACTCTGCCAGAAATATGTGATCTTCCCAACTTCCTCCCCAATCCAATATACATGCCCTTAACATGTCTTTAAGCAATTTATTCATAATTTCTATTTGACCATCAGATTGAGGGTGATATGCTGTGCTCAAGCATAAATCAGTCCCCATTGCTTTGTGAAAACTTTGCCAAAACTTTAAAGTGAAGATGGTGTCTCTATCACCTACTATGGTTTTTGGTATTCCATGCAATCTAACTACTTCTTTAATAAATAATTGAGCTAATGTGCAGGCATTTCTTTCTGATTTCACAGGTATGAAATGAGCTGATTTGGTTAGCCTATCATCTACAACCAAAATACTATCATTTCCCCTCTTAGGTCTAGGCAAACCATCAATGAAATCCATTGATATGTCTTCCCATTTCCACTGTGGTATTGGTAAAGGTTGGAGCATTCCCGAGGGTCTTTGATGTTCAGCTTTTACCTGTTGACAAACCATGCACTTAGACACATAAGTTGCTACTGCACTTTTCATACCACTCCACCAATAATCTCTCTTGAGGTTATGATACATTCTTGTGCTTCCTGGATGAATGGTATATTTATTTTTGTGATAATCATCCAATATTTCTTGCTTTAATTCATCAATGGCAAGAACACATATTCTTTTTCTTTTCTCCAGTTGACCTTGTTTATTCAATTGAAAATCTTCCACTGTCTCACCAATCAATATTTCAGTTTTCTTCTCAAATAAAAATGAATCTTGGTCTTGTAGCTTTACAATTTTATTTTTTAATTCAGACTCCAAGGTAATAAAGCTTAACCTTCCCATCTCTACATTCCCACTGCATATGCTCATGCTCTCTATATCCTCACTTTCTACCTCTGAATCAATCAATAGTGATAAAGTGTTGAACTCTTCTATCATTAATCTAGCTACATTGGCATGCTGTCTACTTAAAGCATCTGCTACTCTATTAGCTTTTCCAGGGGTGTACAATATTTCAAAATCATATGAGGCCAGGAGTTCAATCCATCTTTGCTGCCTCATATTCAATTCTTTTTGTGAAAACAAGTATTTAAGTGACTTATGGTCTGTGTATACTTCAAATTTAGCCCCTAACAGATAATGTCTCCATAACTTAAGAGCATACATTATAGCTGCTAGTTCAAGGTCATGTGTAGCATACCTTACCTCACTGGGCTTTAATTGTCTAGAGGCATAAGCTATCACTTGGTGTTGTTGCATCAATACTGCCCCAAGTCCTTGTCCATTAGCATCAATATATATCACCAAATTTTCATTTCCCTCAGGTACTTTTAGTATTGGAGCTTGTATTAGTGCTTCCTTTAGCCTCCCAAAGGCTTTCTCACATTCCACAGTCCAAGCAAATACCTGATTCTTCCTTGTCAATCTAGTTAATGGAATTGAAATCTTTGCAGAATCTTTTGTAAACCTTCTATAATAACCAGCCATCCCCATAAATGACCTGACCTCTGTGACATTAGTAGGCCTTTTCCAAGCTTGAACTGCAATTACCTTATTGGGATCTGCAGATATACCTTTTTCTGATATCACATGTCCTAGAAAGTTTACTTCATTCTGCCAAAAAGTACATTTTCAAAATTTTGCCTTCAAATTTTCTTGCCTCAATTTCTGTAGTACTATATGCAAATGATTCTCATGCTCTTCAACTGTCTTAGAATAAATTAAGATATCATTAATAAATATCAATACAAATTTATCTAAGTATTTTCTAAAAATTATATTCATCAAATCAACAAAGTAAGAGGGAGCATTTGTCAAACCAAAGGGCATCACTAAAAATTCATAAAGTCCATACCTAGTATTAAAAGCTGTATACTTGATGCTTTCCTCTTCTACTTTCATTTGATGAAATCCTGAAGCTAAATCAAGTCTAGAGAATATTCTTGCACCACTCAATTGATCAAAAAGATCATCAATTCTTGGTAAGGGGTATTTGTTTTTAACTGTAATTTTATTTATCTCTCTGTAATCAATACATAGTCTGAGAGATCCATCTTGCTTCTTAACAAAAACCACTGGTGCTCCCCATGATGAGCTACTGGGTCTGATGAAGCCTTTTTATTCTAGTTCAACCAGTTGTTTCTTCAGTTCTATCAATTCCTTAGGCCCCATTCTAGTTGGCCTCTTAACCACTGGGTTAGCTCCTGGAATCAGTTTAATTGAAAACTCTACTGGTCTATGGTTTGAAACTCCCCTAACCTCACCAAACACATCAGCATATTCATTTACTATAGGAATTTCTTCTAATGCTGGCATGTGCTTCTCACTAGATAAGTTAGCAAAGGTAACTATATTTCTGTTCTTATTTACTTCACAAAGAACAACTATCCTTTTTTCCTTCAGAAGTTCTCAATGATATGGTGGAGGTCTCCATATTTATAACAGCCCTATATTTTCTTAACCAATCAACTCCTAAAATAACTCCTATGCCTGGATATTACAACACATATAGGTCTGCATTAAACATATATCCCCCTATATTCAATCCCAGTTGCATACACATCATACCCAAAACACAGGAATTACCTAAAGGACTTTTAATAAGCAATGGCCTATCAACAATCATACAATTCAATTTTAGTTGTTGTGCAATATCATGAGAAATTAAAGAGTGTGTAGCCCCAGTATCATACACTACTGCAAAAGGTATTGAGTGAATAAGCAAAGCACCTTCAACCTGGCCATGATTCTCAACATTTGGTCCTTCTGTTGCTTTTCCTTTCACCTCCAAAGTACTCATTTTTCCTTGCTTAAACTCTGGACAGTTCCTCCTTATGTGACCTTCCTTCCCACACTGGTAACATTTGAAGGATGCTGGTTTAGGATTTGTACACCTGTTTTTCATGTGTCCCTCTTGTCCACAATTATAGCAAGTGATCTTCTTCTTAACCTCAGCAGTTTTGACTTCTTCTGATTTCTTGGTGGAAGCTACATCTGTTTTCTTTTTATCATAAGGGTGAAACTTACCCTTTCCTTTCTTGTTTTGGTTATTTTTAAATGCCCTGAAATTTTCTCTGGCTTTATCATGCTGTTCAAGGCTCAAAGTCAGATCCAAAACTTGATCAAATGTCCTATCCTTGTATGGCAGCATGGCTATACTAAGACTGGCATTCAATCCTTGAATGTATCTGCCATTTTTAGCTTCCCTAGTTGTGATGAGCACTGCACCATACTTTGCTAGTGATTCAAACTTCTGTGTATACTCAGTAACACTCATAGTTCCCTGTCTTAATTTAATGAATTCTTCCAGCAAAGACTCTTTAGCTGATGCAGGTATAAATCTTCCTTCCAACATTTCTTTAAACTGGTTCCATGTCACCTCTCCTTTAGGTTTTCCAGCTATAATAACTTCCCACCAATCCAAAGCTTCTCCTCTCAATTGTCTAGATGCTATTAGCCTCTTCTTTTGGTCTTCAACTTGCATATCAGCAAAGATTCTATCCAAAATTCTGAGCCAATTTTGAACTCCCATAATCCCTTCTGTTCCATCAAAAGTCTTGCCTCCAAGATTGGTAAAGGTCTTGAGAAGTTTGGAAAGCTCCTCATGTGGATTTTCTTGCCTGTTACCTACTCCATCTCTTATGGCTCTCATAAAATCTTGCATATTCACCATTGGTGGTTCACTTGGTCCTACCTCTTGTTGTCTGGGTCTCACCATATTTATATGGATATGATACTTAAGTTAGTTCATCTTGCCTAACACTCTATAAATTAATTCACGTCAATTTCTCCTTATTTAGTTATAAGAAATATTAGTAATATATGTATTAACAAAACAAGTCATCCAAAGCAGTCAACACTTTCATACATTCAATGCAGACAAATTCATACAAAATTTTGCTATGTTATTTAACAACATAGCTCTGATACCAAAATGAGATGACCCACTTTCTTACCCTAATTTTTTTTTTAGTGTTATACTAGTTTTATGCAGTGGCCATCTACTCAAGAGAATGTCATCTCTAAATTTTTCTCTAGCCAGGATCTTTTAACCAATATAAAAATATTGTTGTACTCAAATTATCTTGAACTCTCATATATGAAAACATATATATAAATGATACTTTGTGTTTTTAAATCAGAGTAGAGAGGTTTTGGAAGCAGAAAATTTACTTTGAAAATCACAATATGATTTCCCCATAGAAAAATAATTTCCAAAGAAGTTTTTCTGTCTTACTTAAATTTTTTTGACAAGATCTTGATGTTATCTTTTCTGGTCTTAGCATTTGTTTGCACTTCCATGATTTTAGTTCTACATAGACTGTATTTATTACCTATGCATGTGTGTACATGTATTCTGTGCACATGTGTGTGTCTGGGTGATTTCAAGTAACCAGTCTTTTTTTTCAACATAACTAACTTGATTTACTAGTTATTTTTGTTATTATCTCTTCTACCAAGTAAGTTTAGGACATTTAAACTGGTTGAACCCAGGCTACGTAAAAATGGTCAAGTTAGCCTGAATTCTTTTGCCACTATACTCAAGCAAAACACACATAATTCTGGGTTTCTTTATGTGTCTCTAAGCTATTGTTTGCCATGCTTTTTATATCATATTTTTTTTACATAAGTTCTCATAACAGTTACCAGGTTATTCTTTTAGTTCAAATCTACTAGTCATTTCAGATTTTTCTAGCACAGCACATTTTTGTTAAGTATTCCAGAAGTTAATATTAGAAACTATTTTACTTAACAAAGCATTCCAAAAAGCAACTCACAACTTTCAACAGAAATTTCATATTTAAGTTCAATACTTGCAAACAGAAAATATTACTACATCAGTTTCTTCCCAAACAACTTAACTAACATCTCATAACATAAATTCAACTTAAACTTCTATTTCAATATCAGTGAGTCTGTAACTATTGTATCCAAATCCTTAGCAGCTAATTCATCCAATTCTTGATCAAAGAAATGCCTATTTACCTGCACAATCACCATGAGCTGCCTCATAAAAATATGAGACACCCAATGGTGCACAAACACACAAAGGGTCAGACTAATTGTCTGGTATGAGCAATCTTCCTAAAAATCTAAATTTAGATAACTTTTCTCATTTTCAAATAAATTTTAAAATAGATAAAGGAAAGCAATATTTCTCTTGTACACCTTCCTGTATAACCTGTGCATGTTCATTAAGGAACAACAAAATAATACATGATTCAATGAGTTGTGTCAGGGAGCACAAGCATATAATCCATCCATAGAATACTCTAAAACATCCAATATAATTATCCTTTAAATCATCTTTCCTCATCTACAAACTTTCTTGCTATCAGGGATTTTACCCAAGCCTTCCTGTGAACTTATTTTTAGAATTCAATATCAGGTATTTTATGTTGGTCTTTAGCTACTTTCCCTCTATTAAATCACACATTGTCTGGGACATATTCACTGTTAACCCAGCACACTCAGGCCCCTGGGTATGATCATACCATGTGTGAGCTTGCAATGTTCCCCTTTCCAAGCCATACTTTGTAGCTCTAAGATCCAAAATCCTTAGTTAAATTACTAAGTGTTTATTTTCCCTTTCCCCCAATTGTGCTAATACCTTCTGCATCTCATATTTAATCAGAGAAAATAAATAACTCAACCATAATGCATGTATTCAAGGAATAATAGATCATGTTTTCATAAACATAGATTTAATCATACTAGCTAGTCTGAGTTCTCAATATACATGTTATTTAAATCATGGGTTTTTAATGGATCATACTTATAAATAAATGGTCATAAATAGTTTTCTCTGTTGCATCCATTACCTCTGGTTTAATCAGGTGCTCACAAATTCATAAGATCTGACTAAACCACAAGTCTTTATTCTTATCTGGATATATTTGTAAACATAGAAGCTCAGCACATGTGTAACATTGCACTTCTATATTTCCACTTATTTAATTATGAGACATAAGCAGCAACCATTCTATGCTGCAGTCCCATCTTTTCTTTTCCATTTTTAGACCATAGATTTACAACATTTTCCCTTGGGATTTTCTTTTAATAAATTACTGTATGAAAAAAAAAACACATAAAGGAAAACATCTCCTGTCAAAGTTAATGCATAATACAAATGATCATTTTAAACAGGAAATCCATAAACCATATTTTCTGGGTATGTCAATATAAAAAGGGTTGAACATTTAACAGATCATTCACACACCAAAACCATAAAATAAACACAGATTAAATGAAATATAAAAACCATTCAGGCTGCCTCAATATTCAGGACTTAATGCCAATTTTTCAGTGAGATTACTCACCTTAATCCTTTTCCTTTGATGTTCTATTTCCCACTTATCTCTAATGACCAATGCTTCTTCTTTTTTTTCTTGCTATATATATATATATATATATATATATTCTTTGTTTTTAAGAAAATGGTGGCAGATCTCTCCACCCTTAAGCCTTCTTATAAAAGACCTGCCTCTAGGGTTTTAGAATTTACCCAATGTCAATTTTACCCTACCACTTATGATCAGCCTCTCATTTTATTTCAAGAGAAAAATGGGTAAGTGGTCCCTGCCTTTATTTTCAGGAATTATGCTTTATTACTCCGGTCATATCATTTGCATGATTTCTGTTTTTTATAAAGCTAAGGAAATTGCTAAAAGTGGATAAAGTGTTTGTTCAAAAACTCATACCATTTCCATGCAATTTTAATTTTTCCTTCAGCAAGCATTTGTTTGAAGTACATGTATAATACATGTATCTCTATCCTTGCCTAAGCCTTTATTTTCTTTATACTAGACTTGCTTTAATGACACAATCATGTCTGTAATAATCATGTCATGCCTATGTATTTGTAATTTGTTTATTCTAACTTACAAATTAATTTCTGCTTATTTTATCTTTCAGAGAAATATGTGCATGTGTGTGCACTATCTTGTGTACATATCCATACTTAAACATTGCACTTGCAATCAGTTTATTATTTTTCTAGGCAACAAAATTTTAAACAAACATAAACTAATTTAAATTATAAAACTTTTTCATAAAATCAGGGTTATCACATTATCTCATGTTCATATTAATGGTTCTTTTTTGCTTTAGCAAATTAACATAGCTTACTCATCCAAATTCGAATTTTTTCCAATGTTCATAAGGTTGAATAGGTTTATCAGCCTACAGTGATTTTGTAACGACCCGTAAATTTTAATGGTTTTATTTATTTAATTTATTGAAATTTTGTGAAATTTATATAGCAAAATTTTAAAATATAAATTTTATATTTGGAATACGTCTTCTTAAACATAGCAACCGGTAAATTTTCATATGATAATATTGAAGTTTATTTTTCTTGTGTAATTTTATTTCAATTTAAAATCAGTTAATATTTGATGGTCATAAAATGTTTTTTCAAACCTAAATATTTTTCAATAGAAAATTTATAAATCGTTTTCTGAGCGAGAGGTCATATTTCGTTTTATCAAATTTGGACTTCTATTGCTTCGTTTATCTTATTTTCGACAGATTTACAACAATTTTTCGGCACCAATTATCGACTTCTGATCGAATGATCGCACTATTGATATCCGTATACCATTTTGATTGCCTCGTCGAGCTGATCTCCATAGCATATTCAATTGGGTGTATCGATGTCCGATGGATGGAAAAATCGGGTAAATGTTAGACTATATGGGTATCAAAATTCCAGCCTTTCGAATTTCCTGTCCTTTCGTATATCCAACTGTCGAATTCAAAGCTGCCTT
Source organism: Allium cepa (assembly GCA_030765085.1). NCBI lineage: Eukaryota > Viridiplantae > Streptophyta > Magnoliopsida > Asparagales > Amaryllidaceae > Allium > Allium cepa. The sequence continues at coordinate 442,249,127 of CM060943.1, forward strand.
TTGTGTTTTATATTCCCAGAAATAATTTAGACTTTGCTATTCCCATCGATTAATTTACTTTTTTTCTAGTTCCTATTTTCTCTCCTTTTCATTTGTATTTCTGATCCATTCTTTATCTTCAATTTTGGATTTTAATATAATGTTATAAAAGAAGGTTTTTATGCAACAGCTCATTCTCTTACCCGGATTTTCTTTCTTCCCCAACTTTTCTTCGTCATCTTCCACAACCGTCTCAGCTGCCCCGCCTCCCTACAAGCATGGTCACCCGCATCTGCCCCAACGTGGCAGCCACACAGCCGTTCATTTTTCTTCACGCCACTACTTCAAACCCACCAGGGCCGACAACTCTCTGCAATTTCTCCACTACCTCTGCCGGTAGTCAATGCCATCCCCTCCGCTTTTCGTTGGACGAGCCTCCTCCAACCCGTGACCTCCTCAATCCCTTTTCGTGCTCCGCTCGCTCTCTCTCCTCCCCGCTTTCTTCCCTCCTCCGGCCTTCTCTCCTTAGCATGGCTTTCTCGGCCTTCACTTTCTACATATATTTATGTAAGTATAGGACTTCCTTTTTCATATTACCGTTTTACAGTTTCATATACATATTAGTCTATCAACCTAATCTAGTAGTAGTATATATTTAAATATGTCAGTTTTAAACAGTAGTTGTATAAATTGTGTATACGATGATAGTTATATAGATTAGAGAGGTTATAATATAAAGTATATGTTAGCTTTGCACATGCGCATGCATGTCAATTTATATAATTAGTTATATATTTAGTTATGCAGATGATTGTAAGAAGTATGTGTAATATGTATGTATGTGTGTGTATATATATATAAGAGTTATGTACAAGTTTGTATATATGTTGCTATACGCCGTTTATATATTACTGTATATTTTACTTACAGTTTATATATTCTGTTTACATACATACATACATACATACATACATACATACATACATACATACATACATATATATATATATATATATATATATATATATATATATATATTGTAAAGTTTAGATACGCAGCATTTATATGTTATTAAATTATACTAGTATAAGTTTAAATATACATGTCTATATATATATATTAGTTACATATATAAAAGTACACATAGTTTTGGCATGTTTAATTGTTTATAAAAGTACAGATTTATAATATAAATATACGTGTACTTTGTAATGATTCTAGATACCCTTATATATATTCATTTATAAAATACGTATGTAAAGTACTTTATGGTTTCATTATATCGAAAGTTGAATTTAACAGTGGCATTTTATAAGTCTTCAAAGTTTATTTATAATTTTTTTATATATGTATGTCAAAGCATGTGCTATACAATCCCTTTGAAGTTATATATTACATTTTATATTACATGTAAAGTTTACAAAATAACATTATATTTAAATATATATGCATATACTCGCTATATATGTAGTTATATATGTGTTTGCAGTGAAATATTTTATAATGAAGTTTTTATATATATGTTTCCAAAACTTCTTACATATTTAATTTTGGAATCTAGTTATATAAGTCTTGTTGTAGATATGTTTGTTGTATATGTGTTTTATTTAAGACAAAGATTTTGATATATATATATACACATATATTTAATTTAATATGTGTTTAAATTATTATTGATTTGGAAATAAATATATAATTTTGTTTTATCAGGCCGATTCTGATTATTTCATCGATTCCTTGATATCAGCTTTGTTCATCGAATTCGGGCCTATCTCACTTTGCTTTGGAATTCGTAGCTTGCTCTGTTGTCAAACTCTCTAGCCTTGAAAGGTGAGCAATCACTCATGATTAACGTTCTTTTATCTATTAAATTTAATTTCAATTGAAACGACAATTGAAATATGTTGTTGTTAGTTATTTACATTGTTATCTATATGTTATTATCTATACCTATTCACCTATGACATCTGACACCATTATCTGTTATTTATATTGATGATATATGCCTGTTATATGATTGTATCTGTTATCACTCTGCAAGTTCCCTGTTAGTGTAAAATTCACTATGGGTTGAAATGATACATACCCGAACGATCTTTAGAATATGAGAAAATCGTTATGGGTTGAAATGATAGACCCAAGCGATTTTCAATGAATTGAATTTGGGATTACGGGTTGAAATGGTATATACCCGTATTGTGATGACCCGTCTTTCATTCCACAGAAAAACGTATCATTAATAAGAAAAGAAAGAGATAGAAACAGAAAGTTAGAAAGAAAAGAAACAACAATCATTAGAATCTTACAGCGGAAACGATCAAAATATAATATTACATATATCCCTTACATAATTTACATATCATAGTTCACAAAATAATACTATTCCATTACATCAGCCATTCATAAGAGTTTCCCAAACCATACAACTCAAAACATAACACCAAAATGCCACTACAACGAATATAGATAGATAGTACGTCTGGACTCCAGCTCCAGCCTCCAAAATATGCTAATCCAACCCTAATCACTTGGCTACTCATAAAAATTTGAGTACCCAAGAGTTTATGAAAAACAAAATAAACTCCGGGTCAGACATGGGTCTAGTGTGAGTAAATCAGTTAAAGTTGTTTAACTTTAAAAATCATTTGAAATAAAAGGTATCATGTAAGACTTCCCACAAATAAATACGGGTAAGTTTTTACCTTACGCTATCCAAAACATTTGATAGGAAATTCAGTGATATTATAATAGGGTCTAGGGTTTTAAAATAAAATACAGAAATAGCTGGAATGCATACATCTCACATTCCAACATAGTTGGGCACAATCAAATCGTACGGCACTTATTGGAGATTGGATTCCATACAATGGCAGGGCTACTGGGGTACCGTCCGTCACAGTACGGGGCCTAGATCACCGTATCGAGGATCACTCCCGATCCCCTGCAACACAAGGCCGGACCCATCCCTTACTGGATAGTTCCGAATAAGACAACCCCGCAGTTGTGGCCAACAACTGCCCACACAGCTGAATAAATAATTAGGGACTTCTAGACAGGGGTAAATCTCACTCTCAAATGGGGGCTACCCACGAAGCCTTGCTGCACCTCGCCTGTTTTAGCCATTCCCGGTTGATGAGGCTTGAGGTTACGATTACCTTGATAAAGAACTCATCTCTTAGAATGCCCATCGTCCACCTGACGATGATCTGAAAGCATTCAATCCATACAAGTTCGTTCCGGGTTCGAACGAAACCGAAGTCATTATCTCGTTACACTCGTTTTGGAATCACCCTTAGAGTTAACGACGATAACCCTTGCACTCTGATTCTCCATCTCGAATCTATAAGTACTATTCCGTCAACTCATTACGGAATCACCCACAGAGTTATACTGACGTATAGCCCTTACACCTCGAGTCTTCACTCTTCACATAACATTTACGACCTAACGTTATTTGGAATCAATGTGGTTTTCGAATATCCAAATATGGAAACCCGGTCCCGGTCTCATCGAAATCCAAAGCGTGTCTTTTAGGTCCAAGTCGTTTTAAAGGTTTAAACAATTCAATTCAGATTTTAAACATAGCATCACATAACATTATCAACAGATAATAACCAATATCTATCACAGATATACAACATCTTATCACAGAATATCACTCAACTATCATTCAACAGATATCAACCATATACAGATATCAATACAAACTATCATCCACAAGCAAGCACTACTTAATTCATATCATAATTAATTTAATTAATTTAAATTAAATTAATTACTTAAGAATTTATCAATTAATCTTGCTTAACCAAACATTAATTAATTAATCCCAATTATTTAATTAATTAATCACCTCTTAATCATCTTATTATTAATTAATTACTACTTAATTAATTAATAATCTTTATTTAATTATCAATTAATTACTATAATTATTTATTAATTAACTTTGATTAAAAATTAATCATTCCTTAATTGGTTATTAATTAATCCTTAATTTATAATTAATTAACCTTAATTAATTCTTAATTACCTTAATTAATTCTTAATTAATTACAAATTAATTTCTTAATTACATAATTAATTAATCATTAATTAACCTAAATTATTTCATTAATTAAATCTTACTCCTTAATTAATTTACAATTAATTATAAATTAATTAATGTTTAATTACTTAATTAATTAACTCCTAATTAATTAATTAATTAACTTCTTAATTACTTATTTATTAATCATTAATCAATTAATTAATCAATTATTAATCACTTATGAATTAACCTTAAATTAATTAATAAATTAATTAATAACCTATTAAATGTTATTTAATTTAATCCTTAATTACCCATTAATTAATTCATAATTAATTAATTAAATCTTAACAATTAATTAACCAAAATTAATTAATTAATTCCATCACTAATTATTAATAAATTTAAGTAAACTTAAATTTCAAAACCTATTTAACTTCAAAACAAATCCATGTTCATTTATCTTCAAAACTCTTTCATATTTAAGAATTCAATTTTATTAAAAACTAATTACTTTTGAAAATGTTAGATTTAAAAGATATAAACTATTTCAAACTTCAAATAATAAAATGTGAAATACCTTTTGAAATAAATATTTGACACTTTTTAAAAAAAATAGAGAAAATATAAAGTGTTAAACTTTAAACTTAAAAAAAATTCAAGTTTGAAAACAACCTAAACTTAGCTTCATTAATTAGCTTTAAAGCCCGGCCCAATTCAAACTACCCAGACCCTAACTCATCTCCCCCTACCTCTCACCACACTCCCCTGAAACCCAACACTCCAACATACGCAGCAACTCACCCTTCAACCCAAGCCACACGCGACAAATCACGCGACCAAGCACGAGCCTAACTCGAGCGCAATCTCGAGCTGCAACTCACGCACACACGAAACCACACACGGCCTCGACGTGCACCTGCACAGTGCCACCGCGCCACCATCGCCACCGCTGGCCATATGCGCAACCCACACTTCGTCCCCTGTTCCAGAATCTCACCCTAGAAATCAACAACTCGAACTCAAACGAAAATCGAGTGCTCGAGCCAAAATTCGAAACTGCAGACGCAAAGGGAAAACCCAACAACCACGACCATCTCACCCCATTCCAGCACCAAACTCCGGCCACGCGTGCACAACAACCACACGTCACTCCTCCTCAAACCATATGAAGCTCGGTCAATCCAAATCTTAATACGACCGAAAATCACAAACCCAAATAAACAGAACCCATAACCCTAAAAATCCAAATTTCAAATTCTATGTTGTATAATAAATTCGATTTGTATTTTTCTAGTGTTATACAACATCTAACACAGCTTCAATTTAAATTTCAAAAGCTAAAATCAATCCAGGCTCGAGAATTTTACAAAAGACCCAAATACAGTAATCTTCAAAATTCGAATTCAATTGCAAGTTATAAATTCTGATTTCAATTTGAAAATTCATAACATGCATCATAGATCCAACATATATATTTGATTCATCAAAAATTAACATAATTTACATGCTATGATTTTCTTTTGTTTTACTGCATATACTTACTTTCTGCAGTTTACAGTATTATCAATATATATATTTTAATACTTATATCATATTGACTCTAACTTATATATATTTGAAGATATATATCCAACATCACCATATCATATTTTAATTTAAAGTTTGCTAAGAAAATTGGCTTGATCTTGAAACAACAGAGGGTCACAGTTTCATTAATATGCACAGTCAAATATTCAAAACTGTAAACAACATTTCACAAATCAATTAACATGCAAGCATTCATCACTAACATTCAACATACAACTTTTATACTTAAGGTTTAATTTAAAGATTTACTCACCTTATTTTTTTCTGATGAACATTCAAATTTGCAGGAACAAATTATGTAAGAACTGCAGGCCTCTAAAACTGAGATGACTTGATGTTGGTGCTTTAAATCTTGAATAAGTTGATGCTAAAACTTTGTGATTGTTGCAAAAATTTTGTTGAAGATGTGAAGATTGAAAAGGTTCATATTTTTGGAGAGAAGAAATGAAAATTTTCTTTTTAGTAAAATGATAGAGTATGCATGAAAAATTTGTTTTATAAAAATTTAAAGGAAAGAAAATTTATATTATGACACTTGTCAAATTAATGGTTAAATTCCTAACACATGTTTTATTAATAAGCTTAGATGTTAACATGTGTTTATCTCATGCAAAAAAAAATGAAATTTAAATATTTACTTAATTGATTTTCTTATATATGTTTATATTTAAATCTTATGAAATAAATTTCCTTTAAAGAATGAAGATAAAACAAATATTATAACATAATTGAAATCATGAGAATATTCTTCAAAATTCAAAGTAAAATTTAGAATAAAATTTAACATAGTTTAAATCCTTCAATATATCAATTCAAACACAAATTGAATTCTAAAAATCCAATTCAAAATCAAATTTGGTATGAATAAAATCTTAACACATTCAATTCCTTATATTAGTTTTTAATTGAAATAAATTTATATTTACCATTCATTTATTAGTTGTTGAATAAAATAACAAATTTATCAATTTAAATTAATTTATTATATAGATTATCATATTTAAATTCGGTGTGAAATTCCGGGATATCACAATCCTTCCCCCATTAAAAGAATTTCGTCCCCGAAATTTAAACAGAAGATAATCCAAAAAATTCATTTTATTCAACACTTCAAACATACATAACATCCATACATAAGCAACCATCAAACAAAACATCCAAACAAACATACATCCAATACAAACACTACTAGCTATCCGAGTACATATCCGGATAAGCTTTCCTAATACTATCCAGAGTCTCCCTGGTACAATCTCTGGGATCCTCACTCTACTGGACTTTAACAAGCTTCACAATCTTGCTTCTGAGTTGCCTCTCATCTTGATCAACAATTTGAACAGGATGTCGGACAACTGACAAGTCTGGCTCAACCTCCAATTCCTCCTGCACAGCTGGCTCCACAATAAGAGATGGATCGTGCGCATATTTCCGTAGATGAGATACATGGAAAACATTGTGAATTCTAGCCATCCGGACTGGCAATTCAATCCTATATGCAACAGCACCAATCCTCTCGAGAACTCGGAACGGACCAATGAATCTCGGAGCGAGTTTCCCTGTCTTCCCGAACCTTACAGCTCCTTTAATAGGGGAAACTTTGACAAAGACCAAATCACCAATCTCGAATTCCAATTGTCTTCGTCTCTTATCAGTATATTTCTTTTGTCTATCCTGAGCAGCCCTCATTCTTTTCTTGATCAGCTCGACTTTAGCAGATGCTTCTCGGATCAAATCTGGTCCAAGCACAATACGGTCCTTTGATTCTATCCAACAAGCTGGAGATCTACACGGTCTTCCATATAATGCTTCATAAGGAGCCATCTTGATACTCGCTTGTTAACTGTTATTATACGAGAACTCCACTAGATGTAGATGATCCTCCCATGATCCTCCAAAATCTAATACATAGGCTCTCAACATATCTTCTTGAATTCGGTTAAGCCTTTCTGTTTGTCCATCTGTTTGTGGATGATATGCTGTGCTCAATCTCAAATTAGTTCCCAAAGCTGATTGCAATGCCTCCCAGAATTTGCTGGTGAAAATCGGATCTCGATCACTTACAATGCTGACTGAAACGCCATGCAATCTCACAATCTCTTTCAAGAAAAGTTCTGCCAAATAAACTACAGTACGGGTTGCTTTAACTGGTATAAAATGGGCGCTCTTGGTAAGACGATCTACAATCACCCATATTCCTTCATTACCCTTCTTAGTTCTAGGCAAACCATCGATGAAGTCCATCGCAATCATCTCCCATTTCCATGTCGGGACCTCTAAAGGTTGTGACAGACCGGCTTGCTTCTGCTGATCTCCTTTCACTTGCTGGCAGATTGCACAACTATTTACGAATTTGGCTACATCCTTCCTCATGCCCGGCCACCAGAAAACTCTCTTCATATCCTTGTACATCTTCGAGATTCCTGGATGGATATTCAATCTGGAGCGATGACTTTCAGACAATACTTCTTCTCTCAATCCATCTATGTCTGGTACACACAATCGACCATTAATTCTCAATGCTCCTCGATTGTCTATCTTGAAATCTGAATATCGACCATCCTGGGTTCTAAGAATCAATTCTTCAAAACACCTATCCTCCATTTGCTTGCTTATTATTCTTTCCTGGAGAGACGGAACAGCTTCCAAAAGAGATAAAACTGCATTCCTGCTAAGAGTGTCTGCCACGACGTTCGCCTTCCCTGGAGTATACAGAATATCCAAATCGTATGATGCCAAGAATTCAACCCATCGCTGTTGCCTTAGATTAAGATCTTTCTGAGAGAAAAGATATTTCAACGGTTTATGGTCCATGAATAACTCAAACTTTTCTCCTAAAAGATAATGCCTCCATATCTTAAGAGCAAAAACAATAGCCAACAGCTCAAGATCATGCGTAGCATAGTTTCTTTCATGTGGCTTCAACTGCCGACTCGCATACGCAATAACTCCACCATTCTGCATAAGAATAGCTCCCAATCCAACAATACAGGCATCAGTATACACTTCAAACTTGCTCTTACCATCAGGAATAGCCAATACAGGAGCGCTTGTCAATTTAGTCTTTAGTTTCAGGAAAGCTTCCTCACATTCCGGTGTCCACTTGAATTTAGCTCCCTTCCTTGTCAGCTTCGTTAGATGAGAAGAGATCTTAGAATAATCCTTAAAAAACTTCCTGTAGTAACCGGCCAAACCAAGAAAACTGCGAACTTCTGTAGGAGTCCGAGGCTGCTTCCATTCTAGAATAGTCTCAACTTTAGCAGGATCTCCAGAGATTCCCTCACCAGAAACAATGTGGCCCAAAATTTTTACTTCAGAGTTCCAAAAATGACACTTAGAAAACTTCGCCTTCAGCACACGCCTTCTCAGAGTTTCCAAAACTATTCTCAAGTGCTGCTTTTGCTCTTCTTCCGATTTAGAATAAACCAAAATATCATCGATGAAGACCAAAACAAACTTATTCAGAACATCTCTAAAGACTCGGTTCATCAGATCAACAAAATAAGCAGGAGCGTTGGTTAACCCGAAAGGCATAACCAACCACTCATACAAACAATTAGGTCCCCTAAATGCGGTTAAGGGAATACTGTCTTCAGCTACCCTTAACTGATGGAAACCTGATGCTAGATCTAACTGAGAAAAGACAGATGCACCATGAAGCTGGTCGAAGAGATCATCAATGCGAGGAAGAGGATACTTATTCCGAATGGTCACCTTGTTCAATTCACGGTAGTCTACACAGAACCTTAGCGACCCATCCGACTTGGTGACAAAAACTGCAGCAGAACCCCAACAGGAAAAACTTGGTCTAATCAAACCCTTCTCCAACAAATCTTGAGTTTTCTTCACTAATTCCTCCCTCTCTCTTGGAGCCATCCTCCTACTAGGTTGAATTACAGGTACTGCTCCAGGAACCAAATCAATACGAAACTCAATTTCCCACTGCGGAGGCAAACATTTAACTTCCTCAAATACGTCGGAGAAATCTCGGACTACTTCAATATCAAAAACCTCCTCTTGAGAAGTCTCCACTCCATGTAAAATACTACTCAAGTGGATTCCAGTGTTATCACACATTACTCTGGCAATCCTACCCAGATCAGTTTCCAACGAAACTGTTCTTTCATCACAATTTAAGATAGCTTTATATTTGTCAAGCCAATCCATTCCCAATATAAGGTCGAAACCTTGAAAATCCAATACATAAGGATCACAGGAAAAACTATGGGAGATTCTCAAATCTTTACAAATCCTATCCAATTTGGTTACCCCTCCTATAGGATTTGATACACAAATGGGATTGTCTACGATACTAGGAGTAAGTAAGAAATTCTCTACAGTTCCCGGGGAAATAAAACTTAAAGAAGCACCAGAATCAAATAAGACTTTAATATACTTTCCATTTAAAAGTAAAGTACCTTCTAAAACTCCATTGCCCTTCGATGATTTTGATGGTGCGCCTTCCAAAGCAAATACTTTGCTCTGTTGAACCTTATGAAGGAGCGGACAGTCTCTAATCATGTGTCCCGGTTGGTGACAGTTAAAGCAAAGAGACTTCTGAACTAAGCCTGACCCTGGTCCACTATACTGCTGCCGCTGCTGCTGAGATCCTTTGCTGGGACACTTGTTTGCCAGATGACCTTCTTGATGACAAATATAACACTTTCGGGGTTCATTATTGTTCCCAGACTTCTTCTTGTTTTGCTTCTTCCAGTTAGGATTGAATTTCCTCTTATTCTGGTTAGAAGAATTCCCTCCTGATGCAGCAACTTGTGCCACTGACCTCTTCTTCATCAAGTCTTCATACCTTAACGCCATATCAATAAGCTCCACAAAAGACCCTTTCAAATGTGCAGTCATTCTCTCATGATACTCAGGCCTCAACCCCTGGACAAACATCTCATTCTTCTTAAGAGGTGTGTCTATAAGTCCTGGTCCGTAGCAAGATAACTCGTTGAACATTGTCTCGTATTCAGCTATGGACATATTCCCTTGTTTCAGATTCAGAAAATCTTGATAAAGCCGAGTTCTTCCTGCAGCAGGCATATACTTTTCCTCAAACTTCTCCTTAAATTCTCCCCAAGACATACCATCCTTCGAGATATTAGCAGTTACTGAATTCCACCATACTGTAGCACCTCCTTGTAATTGCCACGCAGCCATTATTCTCTTCTGCTCATCTGATAACCTCATGCTCTTAAAAATCTTCTCACAGGAGCGAATCCATGCTTGAACTTCTATTATAGTTTCTGATCCTTGAAATGGTTTCCCTCCAAGATGAACAAAATCCTTGCATAAGGCGGAAAATCTGGCTGAAGATGTAACTGGATTAACAGTCTCATCATCAGTCTGCTCTCTTCTGTTACCAGTTGATCCACTTCCAACAACTTTTCCCCTATGGCCTCTTGAACTCATATTGGCTACCTGAACAGGTAATCCAATCAATTTAGATAGGGATATAGTTGTATAAGAAAATTACAAATACGCACTCTCAATATAGATACTACTTCAGAGCCTAGGTGTTTCTCACCTCGCTCTGATGCCAACTGTGACGACCCGTCTTTCATTCCACAGAAAAACGTATCATCAATAAGAAAAGAAAGAGATAGAAACAGAAAGATAGAAAGAAAAGAAACAACAATCATCAGAATCTTACAGCGAAAACGATCAAAATATAATATTACATATATCCCTTACATAATTTACATATCAGAGTTCAAAAAATAATACTATTCCATTACATCAGCCATTCATAAGAGTTTCCCAAACCATACAACTCAAAACATAACACCAAAATGCCACTACAGCGAATATAGATAGATAGTACGTCTGGACTCCAGCTCCAGCCTCCAAAATATGCTAATCCAACCCTAATCACTTGGCTACTCATAAAAATTTGAGTACCCAAGAGTTTATGAAAAACAAAATAAACTCCGGGTCAGACATGGGTCTGGTGTGAGTAAATCAGTTAAAGTTGTTTAACTTTAAAAATCATTTGAAATAAAAGGTATCATGTAAGACTTCCCACAAATAAATACGGGTAAGTTTTTACCTTACGCTATCCAAAACATTTGATAGGAAATTCAGTGATATTATAATAGGGTCTAGGGTTTTAAAATAAAATACAGAAATAGCTGGAATGCTTACATCTCACATTCCAACATAGTTGGGCACAATCAAATCGTACGGCACTTATTGGAGATTGGATTCCATACAATGGCAGGGTTACTGGGGTACCGCCCGTCACAGTATGGGGCCTAGATCACCGTACCGAGGATCACTCCCGATCCCCTGCAACACAAGACCGGACCCATCCCTTACTGGATAGTTTCGAACAAGACAACCCCGCAGTTGTGGCCAACAACTACCCACACAGCCGAATAAATAATAAGGGACTTCTAGACAGGGGTAAATCTCACTCTCAAATGGGGGCTACCCACGAAGCCTTGCTGCACCTCCCTGTTTCAGCCATTCCCGGTTGATGAGGCTTGAGGTTACGATTACCTTGATAAAGAACTCATCTCTTAGAATGCCCATCGTCCACCTGACGATGATCTGAAAGCATTCAATCCATACAAGTTCGTTCCGGGTTCGAACGAAACCGAAGTCATTATCTCGTTACACTCGTTTTGGAATCATCCTCAGAGTTAACGACGATAACCCTTGCACTCTGATTCTCTATCTCGAATCTATAAGTACTATTCCGTCAACTCATTACGGAATCACCCACAGAGTTATACTGACGTATAGCCCTTACACCTCGAGTCTTCACTCTTCACATAACATTTACGACCTAACGTTATTTGGAATCAATGTGGTTTTCGAATATCCAAATATGGAAACCCGATCCCGGTCTCATCGAAATCCAAAGCGTGTCTTTTAGGTCCAAGTTGTTTTAAAGGTTTAAACAATTCAATTCAGATTTTAAACATAGCATCACATAACATTATCAACAGATAATAACCAATATCTATCACAGATATACAACATCTTATCACAGAATATCACTCAACTATCATTCAACAGATATCAACCATATACAGATATCAATACAAACTATCATCCACAAGCAAGCACTACTTAATTCATATCATAATTAATTTAATTAATTTAAATTAAATTAATTACTTAAGAATTTATCAATTAATCTTGCTTAACCAAACATTAATTAATTAATCCCAATTATTTAATTAATTAATCACCTCTTAATCACCTCTTAATCCTTAATTAATTCTTAATTAATTACAAATTAATTTCTTAATTACATAATTAATTAATCATTAATTAACCTAAATTATTTCATTAATTAAATCTTACCCCTTAATTAATTTATAATTAATTATAAATTAATTAATGTTTAATTACTTAATTAATTAACTCCCAATTAATTAATTAATTAAATTCTTAATTACTTATTTATTAATCATTAATCAATCAATCAATCAATTATTGATCACTTATGAATTAACCTTAAATTAATTAATAAATTAGTTAATAACCTATTAAATGTTATTTAATTTAATCCTTAATTACCCATTAATTAATTCATAATTAATTAATTAAATCTTAACAATTAATTAACCAAAATTAATTAATTAATTAATTCCATCACTAATTACTAATAAATTTAAGTAAACTTAAATTTCAAAACCTATTTAACTTCAAAACAAATCCATGTTCATTTATCTTCAAAACTCTTTCATATTTAAGAATTCAATTTTATTAAAAACTAATTACTTTTGAAAATGTTAGATTTAAAAGATATAAACTATTTCAAACTTCAAATAATAAAATGTGAAATACCTTTTGAAATAAATATTTGACACTTTTTTAAAAAAATAGAGAAAATATAAAGTGTTAAACTTTAAACTTAAAAAAAATTGAAGTTTGAAAACAACCTAAACTTAGCTTCGTTAATTTGCTTTAAAGCCCGGCCCAATTCAAACTACCCAGACCCTAAATCATCTCTCCCTACCTCTCACCACACTCTGCTAAAACCCAACACTCCAACATACGCAGCAACTCACCCTTCAACCCAAGCCACACGTGACAAATCACACGACCAAGCACGAGCCTAACTCGAGCGCAATCTCGAGCTGCAACTCACGCACACACGAAACGCACAAACACACACACACGGCCTCGACGTGCACCTGCACAGTGCCACCGTGCCACCATCGCCACCGCTGGCCATATGCGCAACCCACACTTCGTCCCCTGTTCCAGAATCTCACCCTAAAAATCAACAACTCGAACTCAAACGAAAATCGAGTGCTCGAGCCAAAATTCGAAACTGCAGACGCAAAGGGAAAACCCAACAACTACGACCATCTCACCCCATTCTGGCACCAAACTCCGGCCACGCGTGCACAACAACCACACTTCACTCCTCCTCAAACCATATGAAGCTCGGTCAATCCAAATCTTAATACGACCGAAAATCACAAACCCAAATAAACAGAACCCATAACCCTAAAAATCCAAATTTCAAATTCTATGTTGTATAATAAATTCGATTTGTATTTTTCTAGTGTTATACAACATCTAACAAAGCTTCAATTTAAATTTCTAAAGCTAAAATCAATCCAGGCTCGAGAATTTTACAAAAGCCCCAAATAAAGTAATCTTCAAAATTCGAATTCAATTGCAAGTTATAAATTCTGATTTCAATTTAAAAATTCATAACATGCATCATAGATCCAACATATATATTTGATTCATCAAAAATTAACATAATTTACATGCTATGATTTTCTTTTGTTTTACTGCATATACTTACTTTCTGCAGTTTACAGTATTATCAATATATATATTTTAATACTTATATCATATTGACTCTAACTTATATATATTTGAAGATATATATCCAATATCACCATACCATATTTTAATTTAAAGTTTGCTAAGAAAATTGGCTTGATCTTGAAACAACAGAGGGTCACAGTTTCATTAATATGCACAGTCAAATATTCAAAACTGTAAACAACATTTCACAAGTCAATTAACATGCAAGCATTCATCACTAACATTCAACATACAACTTTTATACTTAAGGTTTAATTTAAAGATTTACTCACCTTATTTTTTTCTGATGAACATTCAAATTTGCAGGAACAAATTATGTAAGAACTGCAGGCCTCTAAAACTGAGATGTCTTGATGTTGGTGCTTTAAATCTTGAATAAGTTGATGCTAAAACTTTGTGATTGTTGCATAAATTTTGTTGAAGATGTGAAGATTGAAAAGGTTCAGATTTTTGGAGAGAAGAAATGAAAATTTTCTTTTTAGTAAAATGAGAGAGTATGCATGAAAAATTTGTTTTATAAAAATTTAAAGGAAAGAAAATTTATATTATGACACTTGTCAAATTAATGGTTAAATTCCTAACACATGTTTTATTAATAAGCTTAGATGTTAACATGTGTTTATCTCATGCACAAAAAAATGAAATTTAAATATTTACTTAATTGATTTTCTTATATATGTTTATATTTAAATCTTATAAAATAAATTTCCTTTAAAGAATGAAGATAAATCAAATATTATAACATAATTAAAATCATGAGAATATTCTTCAAAATTCAAAGTAAAATTTAGAATAAAATTTAACATAGTTTAAATCCTTCAATATATCAATTCAAACGCAAATTGAATTCTAAAAATCCAATTCAAAATCAAATTTTGTATGAATAAAATCTTAACACATTCATTTCCTTATATTAGTTTTTAATTGAAATAAATTTATATTTACCATTCAATTATTAGTTGTTGAATAAAATAACAAATTTATCAATTTAAATTAATTTATTATATAGATTATCATATTTAAATTCGGTGTGAAATTCCGGGATATCACACGTATACATTTAAATTACGGATTAAAATGATAAATATCCGTATCACTTGACCATAGGATAGAAAATTATATACAGACACCGTGGTCTATATATAATAGTATTTTGAAATGATTCCTATGGTTTTGGGAAAAAAATATGGTTTTATATAAATATTGATTTTAGATATTATATACATGTTATTATATATATATATTTAAATTCTTGATTTTTAGCTATGTATAAATTTCTTTTAATATAAAATAAGTTAATAATAAAGTTTGATTTTATTAAATATAATATGGTTAAGAATTTAAATTTCATATTAATATAGAGTTTATAATGATTTTAATAAATTAAGGCTGGGAAGATAGATTTGAAATTGGTTTGAAATTGTATTTAATTAAGAATCATATTTAATTAAAATCAATTTGGAACTTATTGAATTTGAGAATTTTAAAGGATTTGATTTTATAACTTGAGGTTGGTTTAAAGTGATTAATGAATATTTCAGGTTGAGTTTTATTTAAGGGATATTGGATTTATTAATTGAATATTTTTAAAGCTAAATAACATTAAAGTGAATTTGAGGTATATATTAAGCTATCAAATTTAGTTTTAAAAACGTGGAATATTTAAAGCTTTGAAATATATTGAAATTGAAATGGTTTATTGTGGTTCAAATCAGTATTTGAAATTGATATAATTTTGAAATGGGTTAATTGAATTGAAATTGATGATTCGTGATTTGATTTAAATTTTGAATTTTAGAATTCGAGTTGATTTGGAATTGACTTGTGAAATTTACTATTTCATGGTTATTTTTAAATTATATTTAAAACTATTCCTGCATTTTACTTTATAAATTATTTTTAATGTAAATCATTTTTAATATAAAACATTTTAACATAAAATATTTTAACTTATAACTCTTTTATATAAACTATTTTACTTTATAAACTATTTTATTATATATACTATTTTAATATCTAAACTGTTTAAGTGGTGAAAATTATGTTTTCAAAGTTATGGATTCCAAAGTATTATGTTTCGAAAGTGTTATAATTTCAAAGTGTTTTGGTTTTGGAAGTGTTATAACTTTGAAAGTGCTATGATTCTCGAAATTAATATATTTGAAATGGAAATGATATCAAATTGATATGGTATTGAAATGGCCATGATATTTTGGTCTTGACATATAAATTATTTTTGAAATGACCGCGGTGTTATAATAACGTTTGGTTGCTAAAGAAACTTGGATCAGAAGTTGCCATACTCTCTTCCAACTCCGAAAACCACGTTAAACGCGATGGAGATTCCAGAATGAAGTAGGATGGTGGCGACGTTCTATTGAGGTATATACGTGGACCTAACCCCATGAGTTGGCATAAGGTGGCTAAAACAGGAGCAAATGACGGGCTCTTGAGGTAGCTCCTCTGATTGGACACACTCCTTCGATACCATTCTATTACTTTGTGATTGATTGGGTGCACCTTTGATTTTTGGGAGTGTGGCTCGAGGTGGGTGGTAGCTGCGGCTATGCGTTACCACCGGTCCGAAAGTGTAATTGGTATATCTACATTGGCATTGTCTAGTTGTGCTGTGTCACCTACTCTAGCGTGCCTTATACGATTTTGTTTTGTACTATACCTATGGAGTGCCCTCTGACGACGCCCAGTACGGGGGAGATTACGGTACTGTATAGATTATGAGAATATATAAAATGTGTTAAGGAGGATATGGGTAATGCCTTAACGCTATTTTTAAATATATTATACTTTACTTTAGACATTATTATAATAACATATATTACTACATAGTAGATAGTTTAATGGATCCTTAGAGGATGGTTATCCGAAACATCCTTTGAGTTACTAGTATTTCAGTTGTTATTTCACTTGAGTTGGATTTATTGATATAGGAATGTTAATCCTGACTCGAGTGTTTTGTTTTTTGCTTTACGCTCAAGTTAGACTGAGTGATACTGCTTTTGAGACTCACCCTTGGAGTTGGAGCTTCGCTTGGAGATCCAGCTATCTATCCAGCTTTCAGATATTCAGTTGATTCTAGTGACGTATTCTGATCTTGTAATTGACTATTGTATTCGAGACTTCTGTTGTAACTTATTTGACTGAGTTATATATATAGTAGCTTCATGAACTATTATTCTCTTATTTCCGCTGCATTATTGTTATATTACTCTGTGTCTGTGGTTCTGTAATTATTTTATTTACATACAAGCTGAGTTTTGCCAAATATAAATTACAATCTGGTATTTTAAGCAATTCAAATTCGGCATGCGTGGATGCGAATAGTTGAAAATATCGGGACATTACAGATTTGTCACCGAACAATTTTGCTTCTAGTTTTCTTGCTGTAGTTGGCAGGTTAGTGTAAAACTTTAGCATTTGGTACATTTTTAAGGTTAAGGGAGCCCAGCAATTGAAGATGTTGTGAGATCAATGACAGTCAGGTTGATATGCAGTATATTTGATTGTTAAGAAAACAAAATTATAAACATTCTGAATATAGAGTAAAATTAGGAAAGCTAATTCATTTTATTAGCGACGTAATTACTACAAAGGGCAGTTAATAGAATTTCCTCTAACCAAAACTTGAATTAATGTTTCTTAACCGTATAGGTTTAGCACACTTTATTGCAATAATTTTTATATGATAGTATATTTTAGAAACAACTAAACAGACATTGGTAGAAAATGTATGGTTCTAAAAATCATCTGTCTAAAACTATGTTTACCCAAGCTCAAGCCATAGAAAGTGAAATAGTATCTACCGAAACTCAGGTAAGGTGCCTGAAATTATATATGTTCAGTGCATAACGCACCATTTGTCTTCTATACTACAATGAATATAACATGAAATAGGAAAAATGAAAAGTATAATAAATATAAATAATGAGACCTCAATGTTATCATCCATATTGAAATACATGCAAGAATTTACATAATCTTGAAACAAATGGAAAAACTAACATAAACGTAAACCATCGCGTATCCGAACAACTAGAAAACTTACTAATAGATAGAAATGTATCACAACATCCGACTAACAGATCAAATAACTAAGAATCCGAACTACTTTAGGTGGAAAATCCACAACAAAACCTACACGCAATTATCATCTTTGCCTCCTTACTGCTTACAAATGGAAATTTTTTGCTTTGCCCCCACCTTCTGTTTATTGGAGTTGCCATTTTTGCTTCTATTTCCTGCTATGGCAACTTCTCTGATTTTTCTCTAATTTTCCGAATCTTCTCTGTTTCTTCTATTTCGAATTCATTGCAAGGTTTAGTCCATGTCTCTACTTACGTGCCTTGTGATGATTCTATTAAACTATAAAGAAACCAAAAGTTCAATAAAGAAATTTTATGCTCATTGGGTTTGTTGTATAATAACTCAATCCAAACCTAAGTTTAGGAACTGATAGAACTATAGATGAAGCATCATTATGTTTTAAGGATGTGTTTCACGCAACGGAAGGAAAACTATTTGTAACAATGGCGTGTGCTTCAAGCGTGCAAATAACAATAACTTTTTTACAATGGTAACACTTTATATTAAATTGACAATAAAAGCTATGGAGCATTAGTTGGACATTCGAAGAAAAATGAGTTACCTTCTAATTACACTAGCATATACACCAAAATCATGCATATAGTATGTAAATTCTACAAGGAAGGTTTAAGTTTTGTTCACGTTAAATGGAAAACCAATTACAGTCTTAAAAAATTATGCATATTTAATTTTTTTGCACGTATACATCTTTCTAAAAATAAGATAAGTGCCAATATCCATTATAATAAGTATCCATAAGGTTGTAAATGATACCACACTACATTTTAAATCTTGAAATAAATTATTCGACCATGAACATAAGGAGGCAACATTCTTAGCATATATTTATGTTTATAGACCTTGATTCTAAATACCAAAGTTCCAGATATTTTAATGGTAAATTTGTAGCTTATAAGCTTCTATAACTGCATTGTAGTATAAAATTTGTTGGAATTTTTATATACAGGTCCATTTAGTCAGAGCAGCATAACGGAAGATAGGCTTTGCCATTACAGTTCCCAGAAAATGTCATTACAAACTTTATATTTTGAAGGCATCTATTAGTACATCAAAATAATAAAATTTAACGTAGTAAATGGTACGGTAAGGGTAATAATGTCAATTCAATTCTGAAAGTTAAATTACTCTTACTTTGGTGAACTTTAGCTCTGTTGAAATATGCAGCTTAATTAAAATATACACACCTGAATGCATGCCCACGTGGATGTTCAACATGCAAGCCTAAAACATGAATATGGTAATGTATATGATATTTGAAACTGAAACTAAGGCTACAAGTAATAGTATGAGTACAAAATAGGCTGCATTCATTGAAAATGCAAGCCTAAAACTAAGGCTATAGGTGCACACTCGAACCCAACAGAGCATCCGGCACAAACACACACACACACAGAGTTGATTAAATGTGTTAGCAACCTTTATTTATTAGCAAACATAATAACACCGTTTGGATTAATCCATAAAAGCAGTTAGCATCTATAAAATTAAGATATTTATTCTTACATGCTTTATCCAATATTATTTAGAGTATAAGCGTTTCTGCTTTTCTTAAATACTCACTTTTATGAACTAATTATAAGTAAAAGATTTATATTTAGAGTTATTTACCTTTTTTTACTGCAAAAATGAGCGTGCACTGTTGTTTATTGTTTAGTCTTTCTTCTTAAGATATCTATTAGTATGTATTTACAAAATATAATTGTGAGTATTAGGTCAGCGGGATTACGAGTTAACATCGTATGTATATCTTCTTGTTATATTTGTGTTATGCAGGGAATACTTGGCCTATGGTCGCTGTTACATTATTTTTGCTCAGTGGCTTTGCTTCTTACATGCTCCTTCAGGCATTTGCCTGGGTGCTTGCATATGTAGTGCTTGTCTTATTGTTTTATTATTTTAGTTTTTTTCTTTTTTCTAGTCTCCGTTTTGTAGTAAGTAAGTACAGTTTTCTCTTGGAGAAATTTAGAAGGAAATAATCAAGTTACTTGAGTCCGGGCACAAAAAACAGTATACATGAGAACCTATGCGCATGACAGAGTTGATGTGCGTGCGTATCGGT
This sequence comes from Allium cepa, assembly GCA_030765085.1. Classification (NCBI taxonomy): domain Eukaryota; kingdom Viridiplantae; phylum Streptophyta; class Magnoliopsida; order Asparagales; family Amaryllidaceae; genus Allium; species Allium cepa. The sequence continues at coordinate 442,269,709 of CM060943.1, forward strand.
GCGGTATTATGTATGTGTTGAAGAGTACATTTGTACATTTTAGTTAGCCTATATTTTTAGCAAGTAACCTAAATAAAAATATTTTGTATCTTGGTACCTTTCATTTATTTATACATTTAGCATGCACTATTGGGGGGACACTTTTACGTGACTGCTAGTAAAACTAAACTATTAGCCTCATCACTCTTTTAATAATATATCGGTGCATTGTTCTTTTTGTAAGGGAGTGTTTTATATGAGTGAGCATGCCGTTTTGACTGCATAGATGCATGGGTATGTGTGTTTATGTGTGATATTAAGTGTGTTTGTATGTTTGTGTGGTGTGTGTTTCAGATGTGCAAGTTGGTGAATATAAATAAGGCCTGGGTGTTATCTTTGTATGTATGAAGTGTACGTATGAAGTGTGTGTCCAACTGTAAAGACCCGCAAATCCGTACCCCTTTTAGCTGGCAAATTTCCATAACAATTTAGCCAAAGAGGAACAAACCTACGAGACTTTAGGGTTTAAAGAAAGAAGAAAAGGTAGAAGAAGTAAGAAAGAAAGAAAAGCAACAGAAACGATATCAGAATCTCACAGTCGTAGCGGAAAAACATATAATAGATAAATGAATAATCTTTAAATCAAAAGAACTGTAAAATTTATACATTACATCATCAGAGTCAATATACAACACAACACAATAATGGACAGTTATATAATCCTGTCCTCACAACTGAATATACAGCGGAAAAGATATATAACATATACTAGTGGTACGCTACGCCATCCAGCTTGCTCCTGATCTCCACAGCAACTCCTGAATTCCAGAATGACCTGATAACCTGACTCTAGACTTCCCGTGTGGAAATTGGTGGGCACCCAGAGTTTAGAAAGGGAACAATAAACTCCAGGTCAGTCATGGGACATGTGTGAGAACTTAAAACAGTTTATCTTTAAAAAAAAACAAAGAAATATTATAAAATAGATCCGCAATGCTTTTACAAAATGTAACTACCATAAGGCCTCCCGCCACACACACCATGCAAACGCAGAATTGGAGGAGATTTCTCCTTATGATAGTCAAATATGCTTGATACGCAAATTTCTTTGATATTATTACTATAAGTGCAAAGTGCAGGAAAACATTTCGAAAGTATAATATTAATCTTAGCCAGCGTACAACCATTATTGTATGCTTACTATAGCTACCATCTAAACAGTGGGGTGCCACCATAAGTAAATGGCAGGTTATACAACTAAAACCGTACAGGGCGCGTATTGTTTCTTTGGATTTCCAACAAATGGTCAGGATAAGGAACTTCCTACCGCCACATGGGTACGCCTCTGGCGGGACATTCCGAGAACCTAACCGGATCTCTGCCAACACAAGGCCGGGTTACCTCTGCAAAAATAGGTAACTACGGACACGAGTATGTCATCCCCCGGTTGTAAACAACCTTTATCCGAGGATCCTCAATACCAACAACCACAAAGTAATAAATTTGCAGCAACAACATAAGTTAAGTATTTGGGCTCCATACCATGATACCACCTCTATCCAGAAGGAAATGAACATACCCTAAGGGGCGTTACCCCCTAAAACCTTGCTGCATTCTTCCTGTTTCGACCATTCCGGGGTGTGACGTCCGACGAAGTCTCGTCCACAAAGCTATGCTTTTCATAAAAGTCATGCTTCGATCAACAAATGATCAGCAGCACTTCGTATGCCACATTACCATTTTAGGAATGTATTACTAATAACCATCAACTACATAACCTCTGAGCTCGTACGTCTCGGAGAAGGGTGTTAAGCTAAGAGAATGAATTCTTCGCCACCAACAAAAATGTATTTGATAGAAATCAGCTTTACATCTTAAAGTGTAACGTCAGACACACATCCATACAAGTTCGTTCCGGGATCGAACAGAACCGAAGGCACTTCCAAAGAAGCCCTTGCAACCTGGATTTTCACTAATCACGTCCGGGATCCCCATCACAAAGGGTGGCAAAATCTCTATACCGGAGCAACTCGGTGCAGAGAAATTCGACAAGTAATACTTTCGCTTCCGAAAATACCCGGTCTTCAACATCATCTTCAAATGCAATCCGGCCCATTTCGTCGTATCGCTATTCGGAATGGGTTTTATGACACAAAATCCTCTCCCGGCTAATCCGAATAACGAGCGCTTATTTAAAAAAAAATAGTGTTACATTCAGATTCAAACAAATCACAACAAATTCCACTTTGATCTTTTAACAAAAGATCCATCACAATCACAAAGGTTCAATGTGGGTTTCGAATATCCATTTGGAATTCGACTCCCGGTCGCATCAAAATTCAAATGCCATTTAAAAAGGCCAATATTGATAGTCGGTTATTTAACTATCAATCATCATTCACAACAATTACTGGATTTCAAATAATTTTCCAAATTATTTAATTTCAACATATCTTCGCAAGATATAATTTCACACTTCATCCATTTGAAAAACAATTTCAAATCAATTTCCACATTTCAATCTTTTGAAAACAAATTTCAAAACATTTTTCACCCGCGGAGTAAAATTCCCGAAATCATTTATTTCCATTGAAAATCTGCCAAGTCCGAATACTTTAGAAAAATAATTCAAATCACTTATCCAAATAAATATTTGGAAATATTTAAAATAAAAACTATTTTAAACACTTTACTTAAAATACTAGTTAAAAACCTTATACTGATATTACATATAAACTTTAAATCCAAACTAATTTTTTAAATAAAATTAATAGATAGAGTAAAAATATTTAATAACCATTTTCTAAAACAATTATCAATTTATTCTTTAAATAATCACTTCTATAATTTACTAAATAAACCTTTACTCTAAAGATTTTCAAAATAACTTAAGAAAATAATTTCTCCAAAATATTTTTTTTAAAACCAACTTTAGAACTTTTAATTTATACTTTAATAACTACTTTCAAAACATACTCGGCTTTTCAGGGAAAGTACACTTTCACTTCAAAATGGTCCATTCAAAACAATTAATAACCCTTCTCGATTTATTTAAATTTTCATTTCAAATCTGTAAATTCCTTTCCACACTTCAAAAATAAACCAATATTTATTTTTAAAACAATTTCCCTTTTCTTCATGAATTCCTGTTATGAATTTACATTTCCAATATCAACTGATATACGAATTTTAAATCGATTTTCAAATTTCACCTTCAAACCAAATCAAATCCCAAATTTATTTCCAATTTATTTCAAACACAAAAGCAAATTCCAATTTGATCTTCCAAATTAATTTTCAAATATCAAATCAATTTCAAATTGATATACCAAATTAATTTTTCAATCACTAAGATCGATTTCCCAAAGGTTTATTTTCAACACCAAATTAATTTCAAATTGATTTTCCAATTTATTTCCAAAACACCAAATTAAATTTCCAATTTAATTTCTAAATTTATTTCCTTTTGAAATAAATTCTTTTATCTCTTTCAAATATTTAAAATACGTATCTTAAATAAACTCTTCGACTATTAATCAAAATTACTCGAAATTTCTTTATTAAAATATTTTTCCCATATTTTTGGAATTTATTCGATCGGATTATAAAAATCAACTTTAATACTTTAATTGTAACGGTCTAAGCTTTTCCACTTTAATTTCCAAAAAAAAAATCCAATTTTATATTTCTGGTATCCTACGATACCAAAAATATATTCGGCTAAATTATCGCCTTCAACGGTTTCAAACACAAATAATCACACACAGATTTTAAATAATCATTACATACGGAGGAAATTTTTACTCAGATGAATCATTAATCGAAGGAAATTTTTCTTTCTTTTCTTTGATGAATCATTACACGGAGGAAATTTTTACATATCCGGATGTGGAAAATCTCTTTTTAAGTGGCCTGGCTTATCGCAATTGTAGCATCTGACATTGTTGAGAGTCTCATTATTATTTCTAGAATTCTTATGATCATTTATCTTATTGTTGTTCATCTTTCTGTATTTCAGAAACTTTCTAAAATTTCTTGTCATCAAGGTTATTTCTTCATCATCGCCACTATTTGAGTCTGAACCATCTGTTATTGCATTGGACGCTATTGACTTCTTTTTTGTGGCCTTACTTTCTCTTCTCCCTTACATTTGTACTTCAAACGACATCAAATTCTCAATTAATTCTTCAATTTCAGCGTACCGATATCATTGGCCTCTTCAATTGCTAGTGTCTTCTGATCCTATTCCGGAGTGAGTGAATTCAGAATTTTTCTAACTTGATCTTCTTCGGAGAAGTTCTTTCCTAATGCAATTAGTGAGTGCACAATATCTTGAAACTGACTGTACATGTCTGAAATGGACTTATGTGGATTCATCTTGAATAATTGAAATTGATTGGTCAAGATGGATATTTTGGTCTGTTTAACTTTGCTTGTTCCTTCATGAGTAACTTGCAAAGTTTTCCAGATCTCATATGTAGACTTACAAACAGACACTCTATTAAACTCATTCCTATTAAGTGAACAGAATAGAATATTCATGGCTTTGTAATTGTTTTGTGCAACAATCTTTTGCTCAGCGGTCCACTGTGCAAAATTTGTTGTGGGTTCAATGTACTCAGTTTATGTGATATTTCAAGTGTCTAATCCTCTTGATTGTAAATAGATTTTCATCCTACATGCCCAATATGCATAGTTACTACCATTAAAAAGTGGTCTTTCGACAGTAGAGTGACCTTCTACAAATGAACTAGTTATAGTGTTGACATTACCAGTGTTGGCAGCCATTTGAAAACTTTTCAAAAATCAGATTATGAAAACTTTGAAAACAAATGCTCTGATACCAAATTTTAGAAACGCGGATTATGGATCTTAAGGCTGGATTAACACTAGAGGGGAGGGGGTGAATAGTGTTTAATGGATTTTATGAAAATTTTGAAATTAAACATAGGCAGATGCAATTCGCAAACACAGAGACATTCACAGAATCAGATACAGATGCAAATAGTAAATAAAAAGTAGTAAAGGAAAGAACACACTGGAATTTTATACTGGTTCGTACATCCAGTCTCACACAATTTCTTGTGCAGATTTCTTTTCAAATATAATGTCGATATTACAACCTCAATTTCAAGACCATGAGATACACCCTCCTGTCTCTGAGTCCAAAGCAAAATCTCTTGATTTAACTGACCTACAAGATCACCTAATTGATTTACGGGCTACAATCGCACCGAATTTATTTACGGGCCATAATCGCACCGTTTCCAATATCACTTTAATAGATAGAGAGACTCGATACACTTCTTTGATTACAAACGATCGTATAACTCTGAATAGCATTGAGATCTTTAAAAGAGAGTGGTAGAGAATCAAACTAGAGAAGATCAAGTTTGATTCACTTAGGACTTCGATAGAGTTTTGTTGAAATATAAGAGGATATTTGAGTGGAGAAGAAGTGAATCAATTAAGAAAAATTAACTTAAAATTCGTTGAAAGCAACTGGTATTTATAAAAAACAACAGTCATGTCCATTCGTGAAAGGTAATGACGAATAGACACTTTTTTTGGAAATTTGAAATTTAAATTCCACGGTCACCATGTCGACATGAGGGGATGAGGTATGTCGACATCCCTAGTAAATTTTGAAAATTAATTTTACTTTAAAATGATTTCTATTCTAGAACTTATCAAAAAAAATTCTAAACTTTGTAAACCATTTTGAATATAGTTTAAACTTATAAAAGAAATTTAAAAATTAATCTTAAAAATATATAATCCATAATATAAAAGTAATATTAAAAACTATGTATAGAATATATTTTTAAGTTTTAAAGCTTATAATATTAAAACTAGGAGATAGTTTTGAAAACAAAAGATGATTTTGAAATCAAAATATAAATGAAAATATAAATAGTTTAAGGCTAAAATATTTAAACCGAGAGAGGTGACTTTAAAAAAAAATAGTTTTTGGAAAAATATTTAAAATAAATCATTTTGAAAATTTTATGAATTCCATTCCACTAGAGAAGGTCGTGGGTTCCATCCCACTAAAGAGGTCGTGGGTTCCATTCCACTATTAAAGCAAGAAGGTGGATTCCATTCCAGCATTAAAATCCGAATAAAGATTTTAGTGCTATTATGAAGTTTTAACATAAATCTAGACACTATTACTTATCTTGATATCTTGAACTCTTAAACTCTTGAAATTTTGAAATCTTGATACTCGTGAGTCTTTAGTCTTGGTTTCTTCAATCTTGAATCTCTATACTATAAAGTTTGCATTCTCAGTACCTTCATATATGTCTTGTATATGCATATATATATATATAGACACACACACACAAGAATATCAGTATTTATATTTTATAACAAGTCCTAAGGTTGTTGTCATCAAAACCAACATCTCAAGAACTAACAGTTCCTTTAGCAACTAATCAAGAAAATAATATATTATTCTTATTTGAAAAGTTTTGAAGCCTAATTCATTTTATAGCTAGGTGAACAAAGTGTAAAAAAGTTATAGCGAAATAGTAGCTATAAGTGATGTTCAGTAAAATACCAAGTTTTCGGGATTCACTAAAATAATTAAAAGAAATTATTTCGGATTTTTCTTCGTGGTTTTCAAGTTGCCAAAGTATACCAACTAATGTAAAAGGAATGGATCTAAAATAAGTTGTTTTGTTGGAAACTAGACACAAAGTTGTAGCTAAAATGTGATAAAACTAGAAACGAAACTTTTGATAGCATTTCTAGAAGTGATATCTTTGCTAATTGAAGATATAAATTGTTTAAAAATGATATTTAAATTTAATATTTTTCTCTAGCCTTTTCAGGATTGTTTTCTAACTTATAAGAGAGTTTTAAAATTAGTTTCAAATTTAAATATATTTTTAACAATTAATTATGAATTTAACTAAGTAGCTCTTAAAATTAAAAGTTGTTTTTCTATTTATTTCAAAATTCCATATTTTACATAATATTCTATATATATATTTATCATATAATTTAAGTAATTTTAAAAGTATTTTAACATATTAATAAGTAGTTTAAAGGTATTTTTATATATATAAGTTTTAAATACTAAACTAAGTATTTCAGAAATATAATAAAGGGAGTTTGGATTTTAACACTTAAGTTAAAGTGAATTGTTTTATAGAATAAATTAAAAGTGTATTGCCTTAATTAATAAGTGTGAATATGCTCTGATCTTTCAATACATGTTTAAAGTTAAGCAACGCTTGTTTTTAACCCTTATTATTAATTATACCTAGGAATATAAATAGATATTTACTAATGGATATCTAGTAGGAAAATACAGGTAAATGGTTTTGGGTTTGTTGTGACAATTTTTTTAGCAACGCTTGTCTTTAAACCTTAAATATAAATAAATATTTAAGAAGGAAGTTTTAAAGAAGAATGTTTTCAAAGTATAAAATGTCTGGGTTTATTGTGACAATTGTTTTTAGCAACACTTGTCTTTAACACTTAAATGTAATTAAATCTTTAAAAGGAGATTTTTAAAGATAATGATTAAATGAAATGGATTTGGGTTTGTAGTAAACAATGTTTTAGCAACATTTATTTTTAAAACCTTAATTATATTTTGGAAGAAATATTATAAATCTTTAACAATGGAATTTTAAAGATAATAACAAATATTGAAATCTTTTACAAAGAGATAGAAAATGTTATATGTTTAATTTATAAAAGAAAATAAGTTTATTATAACAATGTTTCAGTAGTAATTGTTTAAATCTCCTTGATTATATTTCAAGTAAGTAAAACTTGGATTTGTAAATACATTTATTTTATTAGAATAAGTATATGAATACTTTTTAAGTATTAAAAAAAAATGGATAGTTAAATTTATAAAGACAACATATATCTTTTATGAGGAGAAATTCAATATACTTATACAAGTATATAAAGGAAGTTTTATTTAATAAAAGAGTATTAATTGATAATGGAAGTCTTGATTTTTAAAAGAATTTTTATTAAATAAAAAGATGTTTTACTAAAAAAAGGTTTTAATTAATAAAGGATAAATTAATTATAAAGAGATTAAAAGTCGTTTATGTGACTTGATTATACTTGGACGATAAGTAATAACTATGTAATGACCTTAGTTTGATTGTTTATGGGATGTTAGTACTAATGTGCTTATCATTAAAACCCTAACGAGTAAGCTTCTTTATTTGTGAGAGTTAAGACTGATGTTTAGGTAGGGACAGAGCAATATAGCTCTAACCTATCGAAATTCTTCTAGACCGAGGAATAGTTAAGCAGAAAGATAGAAAATGTGTAAAGTGTGGAACCTTGATTCCCATAAGCAAGCGTTCAAGACTCGATAGTCGATTAGTCGACTACCGATATTGACCAAACTTAACCTAGGAAGTGTGACGACCCACAATTCCATGCCCTTTGAGCCGACAAATATAACACTCATGTCCGACCCAAGTTGCACGGAAGTATGGATGATCAAGGGAAATAAAGAAAATTAGACAGAACAGAATCTCACAAGAATGGAATAACATACAATATTGAAAAAATATCTTTACAGCGGAAACTTTTAAATACATACATCAGAGTCTAACCTAAATTCATCTTAGAAAGTATAAACATATGTCCTTACAATTGCTAACAAACATCAACTAAAACAAACTAAGTACAGTGGATAATAGAATACGTCCATATGCGGATGAATATCTCTAGCTCTCCTCTGAAAACTCCAACCGTCTTTGACTAAACCTGAAACTACTCGAATCTGACCCGAGTATTGAAAATACCCGGATCAGGCTTGATAATCCAACGTGAGAAAAACTCAATAATAAATGACATTGTCATATATCAAATTTTGGATAAAATCCTTTGAAAAGAAAGAGTATCTCATAAGACCACACCTATACATAAACGTGGATGAGTTTTTACCTTATGATAACTAAAACACTTTTATATATCAAAACGTTTGATATTATTTCTAATAACATCTCTTTGACAACATTTGAAAATATACTTATTAATCTTATCCGAAATGGTTACGCATATAGCATTTCGAGGCTATTCATTATGCCAATACAAACAAAACCGCAGGTTCTTATTGGTGAATGGATTTCCATTCAAATCGCCAGGTGAATGATCTACCTTCCAAATGGGTACATCTCGAGATGGATGTCCCAATGACCGTCATAAAGGATCCTCTGCCAACACAAGACGACCTATCTCTGTAACTAGATAGTACCGAATATGTCATTCCTCGGTCGTTACCAACCTTTAACCAAGCACTCATTTCCATACACCACATTAATTTACATCCCGAACGTCATAGCGGGAAGAAATATATCTGGAAGGGGATGATAATCCCATACTTGGGAATGACCCACTTAGCCTTGCCGCATTTAATTCTATTTCGATCATTTCCGTTGATGAGGCTTGAGGCATCGATTACCTTTTCACATAGCACATATCACATCTCTGAATGCCATATTGCCATTTCCGTTGACTACTAATTGCCTTCCATAAAAATACAACCCTTGACCTCGTACGTCTCAAGGAGGGTGCTAAGCTAAAAGAAGTTGCCTTCTTTGCCACCACTGATGTACGTTTGTAAAAACCAATGTACGTAATCTTTAAAAATGCAATCTCAGACAAACGTCCATACAAGTTGTCCAAGAACAGGACAAACCGAAGACACTCTCCTACTACCACTAGTAGCGAGTAGTCCTTGTAATCCGAAAAATCTCTACAACGAGGAGACCATTGTTATATATAACTCTATAATGGATGCGACCCCAAGAAAATCAACAAGCAGTCCTAATGCTATGAAGATCCACAGTCTTTAATAATCATTATCTTCAACATGTCTTCACGTTCGAACATATACACTGGTTTGAAGTGGTTTTCGGATAGGGATCACTCAAATCCGACCTCGGTTCCTTCGAAATCCAATTATCAATATAAAGCGAATATGATACAGGATTTATTATGTCTCTTTTCACTCTAATTCTTTTTGGATGATTTCGAAATCTCTTTCTTTTGACTTAGAATAATTCTAAGTGATTCATTCTTATGCTTCAGATAATATCTCAAATTTTCTTACTTAACTCTCTATCCAAATTCCTTAACATTTAGGCAGGTCAAAAACAATGTTATTTAAGACATCATTTACGATAAACCCTAAAATAAATCTTAGCAAACATTTTTGAATAAATAGGATCATAGAAATCATTCATTTTGGAGACTGCTTAAATTTTTGGATAATATCGATCTTCCTTTATGTTGGAAAACTTAACAGAATCTTTTTATTTAAGAGCATTTGGGCTTTCCTTTAGATTAGTTCCACCCCTTGCCTAAGAAAAGAAAACACAGGCCAGGTAAGTAAAGGGCACTGGTTGCTCCATCCCCGACCTTAGTTAAACACCTTGTTTCATCTTCCCAAATCTCACAGGCGCAACAAATATACTAGTCGTTTTCGCATACTTAGTTATCAACTTTATTTTGGGATTGATTATAAATATTCTAAATTATCTTTTAAAAGCTAAATTTTTATTTTAAAAACTTTCACAATTTATTATAGGAAAAATTGTTACATTTAAATTTATATTCCAAAAGTTATAGAATTCGCAGCATAAAATTGCTGCGGAAAGTGCTATATAGGCTTAATTGATTTAAACAACTTTTAAAAATTTAATAATTCATATTTTCCAATCCAAATCTCTTTTAACTGTTAAAGTAGATTTATCAAATTTATTCCATATTTTTCCATAATTAAAAACGTTTATTTAAACGGATTTTCTGTTATGGTCACTTAACTGCATTAGCGTGATTTTTCTAGAAAATTGATTTCGACTTAATTCAAAATCTAATGAATGATTCTTTCTTCATTTAGAAGATATGGATATAATAGTTCGAAATTTTCTTATCTCAAAAAATTTCGAGCTATATTCCACTCTACACATTCATTTAAACCTTTAGCCATGAAATCGCGAACTACCGTTGCGCGACACACCTAATTTTAACTTACTTTTCAGTATTCGAAATAATTTATTCAAATTGAATTCTATTACTTATAAATTCATTACAAATCATTTTAAATCAATACTTTCACTTTTCTAAAGCTTTTAAAATGTATTTTCACCATTACCATATTATAATATTATTTTATTCCTATTGTTTTAATATTAAATTTTACGTTCCAATTTTAATTCAATTTCAATTCTAACTTCAAATTAAACTCATTTAAAACTTATATTTCAAATCTAATTTCAATTTAAACTCAAATTCAATCTTAATCTCAAATTCAATTTTCAAAATCAATTTCAATTCCAATTTCACCATTCACCTCAATTTCAACTTTAATTTTACTATCCTTTTCAATCCCGTTTTACTTCAAATTTCAAATTCTCTTTTATTTTTACATTAATTCCACTTCTAATTAAAAAGAGACCCTTTTTTCTAAAATATCTCATATCACTAAAATATGGTCTTATTAACAAAGGGATTATTAAATCAAAAATGAACATAACCAATGTCCATAATTATCACTAACATAACATCTATTCCACCAAATACATAACATATGATTTCAAATCCAACATTCACTATTAATACTATAGTGGAATATATTATCACAATTCAATTATCTAACCAAACTATCAATCATCCATTGTAACAATCAATTTTGTATAAACATTCATATGCCATAAGGGTTTAAATGTGATTGGTTTAACATAACTAAAATATAAATTCAAAAGCAATGAGGATTTCTCACCTTCATATCCACTCCGTCAATCTTTAGGCGAATTGGCGTGCTTACGACTAACGAACTAATATGCTACTTTGCAAATGTCTCGACTTTTGCCGTTTCTTCTCCTTCTCTCCTTTTCTTTTCTTTTTCTTTCTTTCCTTTTTTTCTATTATGTTGGCCGTAGGGTTAAGAGAGGGGTGTGTGGCCTAGGAAGGAGGGTATGGCCATGGGTGTGAGATGTTGGAGGCTTGTAAGGTGGTGTAGGTGCTCGGGTAGGTAGGAAGGAGGGGTGTGTGTGTTTTTTGAGGTGGGTGGGTGGGATTTTGGGCTCGGCCTTGGTGGTAAGGAGGGGGTACGGCCTTGTAGGGTGGAGGTGGAGTGTGTTTGGCCGAGATTGATGTGGGTTTAGGTAGTGGTGGAGCTTGGTGGAGATGGTGAAAGAGAATGGAAAGGTGGGAAGCCATGGAAATGGAGGTGAAGGAGATGGAGAAAGTGAAGAAGAAGGAAGGAATGCAATGTTGTGAAGGAGTGAAGGTGCTTATTTATAGCTTGAAGTTTTATAAACAAATTACCCTTTTATCCTTAGCCAAAAAGATCAAAATACCCTCTATATCGAATCAAACTTTGTCTCCCCTTTCACATTTTCCAATGCATGATTTTGATTTGTTATTAATGTTGAAATGAAGTGTATTAATGTGGAATTGATGTATTGATTTGATTTTGTACTTATGATATTATTTGTTCTCTTTTTCTTACACTTTAAAAATGTTAATTAATCATTTTACTCATTTTCTATGCATACACATAGCATCTCATTAATGAGACATGATATATATGTAATGATGTTGTTTATAAAGATTTAAAATAAAATTTTATTAGTCAAATCATGTCTTTTCACTTGTTTTATTTATTTAAACTTTTCAAAAGTAAACTATTTTTGTCTTTTAGTGCTAAATGTAAAGTGTTTAAAAAGTTTTTAAACTTGTATTTATATGTTAGAAAATGTATCAAATTGCAACAACTTGAAGACAACTTGTTTTGGTTGAAAACGGTGTTTTTGTCGACAAATTTTACAGTCAAAATTTGATGTTTTTGTTAAGCTATATATTAACGTAAACCAAACTTTAAAATGAATATTTTATTTATTTAAATAAATTAAAACATGTCTCTTTATATTTTAAAATCATATTTAATTAATATCAAAATCTCTTATTTTACAGTGTGTGTAAAACTGACAAATGGTGAAAAAATTTAGTTATTTTGTAAAACGATTATTAACATACTTTTAAATATGTTAGTATACTTTTATCTTTATTAGATGTCTTAAATAAGATTTGTCTTTTTAAATAAATATTTAAATCCATTTATTTAAGCCTTCATTTATTTTTAACAAAACTTAACTTTTGCTTATTTGTTCTAAAATCCAAATTTATGCTTTTAATTATTAATTATAAGAATTAATAATTTCTCTATTATTATTTATTATAAATAACTTATTTATTTAAGTTTTAAATTCCTTTTAAATTTAAAACGAACGAAATCTCTCATTTCTAAAGTAGCGAAATTACGGGTCGTTACAGGAAGTATATGGAATGATTCATAGATTTATACCAATAAGAACCCCCTGGGAGGAGTATTGGTACAAATGCCTTTAACTTTCGATTACTTCTAAAAGAACCATAATTGAGTCAACTGGAAATTCATTGATTCGTTTTGAAGAGTCTGGGACCGGTAAGTATTTTACTTACCGAATACCACTCTAAAACTATTATACGGTTCTATGATTTGGAAGTGGAATGATGAAAACCATATGTGGTTTCAAAATCCGTTGAGATGATGTGATCCATATGGGGTTCATTATTTGATCGAGTTTGTTGAAAACTCGTGTGAAGATGCTGAACATAGCCTCAACATTGGGAAATGACTAAAGACAGAGTAGGATCCACGATCCTAGGTTCAACTAAGCCAAATAGGGAGTACTTCAACTCCATTATCTAGAGTATACTTATTGATATGTTGCGCATTGGGAGTTGATGAAACTCGGTTCACGTGTTAGGGCGTGGGTTGGTTGTGTTTACCTTATAGTATATTTTATCTAGAGATATACGAGGCTCGAAATGTAGTTTCTGACCCTTGTCATAGGTGATCGGTCTTAGTATGGCTTACGAGTATACTGGGAAGGTCTTTATGGAAAATCCATTTATATGAACATCCATTAGAGGTTTTATTCGTATACCTGAATATGCTATCAAATATAATCAATGTAACCATTTGAGCTATGTTATATCTATATTAAACACCTTAGACGTTATTATAATATCACAGGATTTTATATACAAATGTCTTGGTTATCGTAAGGTAAAAACCCATTCGTTTTTATTTGCGGTGTGGTCTTATGAGATACCTATATTTACAAAGGTTTTATAAACATTAAATGATTCAAATTACTTGAATCTTCTCATGCTGGATTACAAGACTGATCTAGGTTTTATTTTTCTTATAATGCTCGGATTAGCCCCGTGTATATTTTTAAATTTCATTGATGATCATTGGAGCTCTTGGGGAGAGTAGCTGGATGGTTCCTTATCGTAAATTTTATTTCTGCGGCAATACTTTGTTTATTTTCATATCGGCAATGTATAGTTAGGTTGTTATAACTGTACAGGCGGATGATATGATTGTTTACTCTGATTATTGTACCAATACAGTTTTCCTTTGTAAAAGTATCATTTTGATATTTTATGTTATCATTCCGTTGTGAGATTCTGATATTGTGTTCTCTTCTTTCTCGTTCCTTTTCTTTTCTTTTTTATTTCACCCTAACATTCTACCTTTCCGGCACTTGGGTGCTCGGCACGTGAATACCGTGGATGTATTAGTGTTGACATTTGGGGGTTGAAAAAGCGTTTGTTACAGATGTAGTTTGGGGAATTTAACGATTTTCAAGTTTTAAAAGTGTTTCTTTTAAATGTTTTTTAAATACCATTCTCAAACTAAATTAGCAAGCATATAAGTCAATTATTACTCAATTAAGTATGTTTTGATAATTAATTAATTTATTACATAACAATGATTATTTATTTATTAATTAGTATAACAATGGTTATTTATTTATTAATTAGTAATTAAGTTAAGTAATTAGTAACCAATTAGTATTAATTAAGTAAGTTTATTATTAATTAATTAAGGAAGTTTTAACTAAAAATTAATAAAGTTAAGAGATAATTAAGTATTAGTTTTTATATTGATCAAGTTTAATTGTTTTATTAATTATTATTTAATTATAGGTTAATTATTTAATTAATTATTATTTAATTGGAGATTAATGATTTAATTAATTATTAATTATTTAGGGTATAATCATTAATTAATTAGGAGTTAACTAAGATTAATTAAGGTTTAATTATGATTTAATTTTGGTTTATTAAGATTTAATAAAGCTTTAATTTATAATTAAGCTTTAATTTGTAATTTAAATTAACATTTAATTATTAAAAGTTATTTTATACTTTATTGGGTATGTTTTAAGTCAGTTATCTTTTATAAGTGAATTGATTTTGAATTAAGGGATTTCTGGTCCATGACTTTTAGAACCAAATGAATGTAAATGAGTTATACTAAGTTGAATTGAATTGTATGGACATCCATTTTTTTAGCAAAGCTAAGCGGGGTTAACTTGGTCCCTATCAGTTTATTGCAGAAACAATAAAAGTAAAATTATACCGTAACACGCAATGATATAATGAGGGAAAGAAAAGGAAAAAATAACTGCAAAAAAGGAAAAACAGAAACAGTAGAGAGAAGAACAGGCTAAGAAACCCAAATATCAACAAAATGCTCTTCAAAACAGTAGGACCCATTGATAATCCCACTTTTAATAGCATGAGCTATATCAACCCATATTTCAACTTTGTTTTTGCTGAACCGTTGAACACTCTTTCACTCCTTTGCCTCCAAATGACAGTTATAAATTTCTTGAGTAATAGAAGCAACATCATACCTGCATCATTTTTCCATCTTGTCGCTTTATAAATATTACATCACTCCATATTACTTGTTCTTGAGATTGCAGTTCTTCTGAACTTTCTCATCAATCTTTCCTATAATTCAAAAACTACCTTGCAAAAAAAAGATGTACATTTGTCTCTACCTCATCAAAACAGTAAGTACAACTAGGGTTGATCTGCATTCCCAAAGCATATATCTTACCCTTAGTATTAAGCGCATTTCTGAGCGCTTTCCACAACATCAAGTTATCAGCTTCCTTAAATTTTTGGTTCCAAACCTATGACTCTAAGCGAACTGCGTTTCAACATTTGAATTTAAATAGCTATATACGATTGAGACATAGAGATTCTTGAAAGCATGCGACCACACCACCATGTCTGTTTGCTCCATAGGATAGTGTTGTAGCATAATTTCTTCCACAGTTGTCTAATGTTCTGATTTGAAGAAGATGGCAATAGTTGTAGCATAATTTCTTCCACAGTTGTCTAATAGTCTGATTTGAAGAATATGGCAACGTGACAGTTCCATTGTTTATGTATAGCTTCATCTTAGCATGTCTATGAATACCAGTTTGAAGTTTTTGAGTGTAGGTCATTATTTTTCCGAGCATTACACCTTGTCTAGTCCATGGGTCATGCCAGAAACTTGTCCCTCCTTCTTGAGAGGCTATAACTCTTATATGTGGCAGCAAAACATTTCTAAGCTTGAGAATTGACCGCCAAGTCCAGCTACCACATACTGGAATATCCATGGTCCAAAAATAGTTACATTTTATATTGTATTTCATTGTCCATGCTACCCATATATTTTTTCTTCTAGTCAGGATGTTATTGAACTGGGTACTGAATGCAACAATGTTCCAGTTAAGTAGGTTCAATATTCCAAGCCCTCCTTTCTTTTTCATATGCTCAACCTTATGGAAGCCAATGGGTTTAAGTTTCGTGGAATGAACATTCCCAAACCATAAAAAATTGCACGACGCTCTGCATATCATCAGTATCAGTTTCTTAGAGAAGATGAAAGTTCTACACCAATACGTTGCATAGGAGAAAAGAACCGATTTAATTAAAGTGAGCCTTCACACTTGTGTCAATTTCCTGTTAGACCACCCACTCATAGCCAAAGTTGTTTTCTCGTACAAGCTCTTACAATCAGTAGTTGTAATCTGCGATGTCACTAGCGGGATGCCAAGGTAAGATGTTGAGTCATTTGAAAATGACAAACCAATAAGCTCGGAAAGTTCAATGGATCTAAGGTTAGGGACACTGACAACCATGATGCTTGATTTATTGAAGTTAATAGCCAACCCTGAAAATTTATGAAATGTGGACAAAATTTTAGAATACTACTAACAGAAAGGTTAGTTGGCTTCGTAAGTATGATCAAATCATTAGCAAACATGAGAGAAGTAATCCTAGAAATAAATGAAGACAGGATATAAATTGCACTATTTTATTAACTGAAGCAAAGGCTTTCTACCGTAGAGATCAACAAATTGCATCCAGACCATGTATTGTTTTATTTGTCGCATATAGCTTATGGGCCGAATTATGTACAAGCCCAAAGCTTCAGTTTATAAATTCTTTCAACTCTCAGATGTAATCACGTATTCAACATATCTCTGCAATCATTCTTCAAGTATTGTAACAAAGAATTTACTATCAATAAAAATCAAAGACAATATTCATCATTCTTCTATCTTCTGATCTCATACATCTTCAGTTTTAAACTTTACATGGTATCAAAGCCATTATATGCTTAACAGCACAACATCCACAGAGGTTAAAAGAGAAAGATCTTGAATCTTTTCCCACCAGAAATTCTTCATCATTTGGAGAATCATTTTTCACCCATCAGATTGTATAATCATCATTTGGGTAAAAATAAGTTTATCTTCTCAAATCTAGTGCCTTGCCGAGCAACATACTGGTGCACTTAGATTTTCATCAAAGACAACTTGATCAAGAAAGCAACAGAAATCAGATTCAAGAAAACAGAAAATCATCACAACAAATTTGAAAACAAGATTAGTGCCATGCCAAGACCCATCAGATATCACTCATCACCTGGATCTAGCTGCATCATACCTTTTTTCTCATCAACTTCTTGAGGATTTTCTTGTTCAAGAACCATATCTGAAGCTTTCTCTTTAGTCCAGACAGAGACAGTTCATTATGACAGATAGTCAATCAGCAACATCTGATAATGCTGCTTCAGAACAACAATCTGATGTAATAGCAAAGCTAATCAAATCAGTCACAAGCCCACAGAGTCAACTTATTACAGTTCATCTTGATGAAAACAACTATCTGTTGTGGAAACTGTAGATCGAAACTGCTATGCTGGGTTATAGCCTTGAAGGTTTTCTTCTTGGCACAATACCAACTCCACCAAAATTCATCACTGTTCAAGAAAATAAAATAGTAAGCAATGAAGAATATGTCAAACATCACAGGCAAGATAGACTAATATGCTCATGGTTGTTGTCATCTATAAACACTAATCTTTTATCACATGTTATTGGATGCAAATCTGCTTGTGAAATCTGATCAACAATTGAAAAAGTTTTCAATACTCAATCAACAACAAAAGTTATGTATCACAAGAGACAGCTTCAAAACATCAGAAAGGAAAATAACTCTATGAGAGAATATCTGTATAAAATCAAGACAATTTGTGATCTGCTTGAGGCTGCAGGCTACAAAGTATCTGATTCAGAACAGATCTTAACCGTTCTAAATGGTTTGAGTGATGAATATGAAGCTATGGTGGCAGTTATATCATCTCATAAGGTCTTACCATCAGTGGATGATGTTCATTCTATACTACAAGCTCATGAGGCCAGAATAGACAATAAAAGACCTCAAGAATCTGAGTTCACCATCAATTACACTACAAACACAAGATACAAGAACCAGAACAACAACAAAAGTGATAAATAATCGCAGAGAGGAGGATAGTCCAATAGATCAAGGGGAAGAGGCAGATACAACAACAATAGACCAAGATGTTAGATCCGTGAAAGAATTGGGCATATAGCAGTAAAGTGCTATTTTAGATATTCAAATCAGAATAATAATAATTCAAGAAATGATAATCACAGTGTCAATGTAGCTCAAGCAAGCTCAAGCAGTCAAGCAGATAACAAAGATCACTGCTCAAGTGAAAATGGTCAATCAGAACATGTGCATGATGACTACTGGTATCTTGATTCAGGGGCAACTAATCATATAACAAACAACTTAGAAAACTTAAATCTTGGCAACAAGGAGTATAGAGGTAAACAGACTATTTGCATGGGAAATGGTAAGTGTATCAAAATTTCTCATGTAGGAAGTGCTTCTATTAAAGAGAAGAAACAATTATTTCTACATAACTTATTAAGAGCGCCAAAGATTAAAAAGAATCTTATAAGTGTATCTCAATTTGCTAATGATAATAAGGTTTACTTTGAATTTTACCCTAAATACTGTCTTGTCAGAGATATACTAACTAAAGATGTTTTATTGCAGGGTGATGCTGAAAAGGGATTATACAGATTTAAATCTGTCAACTGTACCAATTCTACAAAGGAGCAAAACTATTGTAATTTGTGTGAAATGACTAACTGCACTAGTGTATTTGATCTATGGCATCGCAAACTTGGTCATCCTAGTGCTAAAATTGTTAAGCAAGTTCATAATGAAAATTGTATATCTTATGATGATGTTTCTCTTCCTTATATATGCACACACTGTCAAATGGGGAAGAGTCACAAATTGCCATTTGATGACTCTTCAACCAAATATTGCAAACCTCTTGAACTTGTTGCTACTGACCTTTGGAGACCAGCATCAACATGTTCAGATTATGGTTATAAATACTACATATCATTTGTAAATGCTTATACAAGATACACTTGGATATATTTCTTAAAGAATAAATCTGACACACACAAAGTTGTAATGGACTTTACCACCATGGTTGAAAAACAACTTAGTTCACATGTTAAAGTTTTTCAATTAGATGGTGGAGCAGAATATAAATCTCTTAAGGACTACTTTAGCAAAAAGAGAATAATTCATAGGACTACATGTCCCTATACATCTGAACAGAATGGCTTAGTTGAGAGAAAGCATAGGCACATAGTTGAGAAAGGACTTAGCTTATTAGCTCATGCAAACTTACATCTAAAATTTTGGCCTGAAGCCTTCAACACTGCAGTCTATCTTATCAATAGATTGCCAACCAAAATTTTAAAGGGTATAACCCCCATTGAAAAATTACAAGGGGTAAAGCTAGATTATTACAGTTTAAAGACTTTTGGGTGCTTATGCTTTCCATATTTAAGACCTTATAACAACAATAAACTAAATTTCAGATCAAAACCATGTACATTTCTTGGATATCCACTAATCAAAAAGGATACAAATGTTTGGATGATAGTGGAAAACTTTTTATCAGTAGGCATGTTGTATTTAATGAAAATATATTCCCTTTTAGAAACTCAGAAGTGAAAACAACAAGCAAGGTATATAATCCAAGTGTATTAATACTTGAATTACCTATATATTCTGAGATTGAGAATCAGGCAGAGGTGAAGAGGACTACTGGAAATCATCAAACTCATCCTATAGTCTCTGTTCAGCAAAATTCAGATTGGATTGATGATTTCACTCATGCCAATCAGTCACCTGCAATTCCAACAAATGAAGAAAGTCAAAAAACTCAAGATCAGCAAACAGATTCAAATGAAAATACTAGTCATGATAACACTGGTAGTCTACCTTATACTAATTCTACAATCAAACTAGTCACCCTATGATCACTAAGGCTAAAAGTGGAATCTCCAAGCCAAAAGTATACTTTGCCAACACAAATCTTGATGAACCATCAAGCTATGAGCAAGCTGCAAAGCATAGTAACTGGAGAGCAGCAATGGATGAAGAGTATAACGCTTTTATAAAAAACAAGACATGTGATCTTGTATGTCCACCAGCACATAAAAATATTGTTGGATGCAGGTGGACATACAAAATAAAAAGAAATTCTGATGGAACTATCAATAAATATAAGGCAAGACTTGTTGCCAAGGGTTATACCCAACAGTATGGGCTAGACTTTACTGAAACTTTTTCTCCAGTAGTCAAACCCTCTACCATAAGGCTCATACTCACAATTGCACTCTACAAAGGTTGGAGAATAAAGCAACTGGATGTCAATAATGCCTTTCTAAATGGCATATTAGAGGAAGAAATTTATATGATGCAACCATCTGGCTATGAACAAAATACAAGCCTTGTGTGCAAATTAAACAAGGCAATATATGGCCTCAAGCAAGCACCAAGAGTATGGTTTGATAGGCTGAAATCAACTTTAATATCAATTGGATATCAGCCATCAAATCAGATACTTCATTGTTCATTAAAATCAGCCAGTTATCAACCATTTATATTCTAATTTATGTTGATGATCTTATAATTACAGGTAGCAATCTGGATGAAATCAATCAAATTATCTGCTATCTAAATGAGCAATTTTCAATCAAAGTTCTTGGAGACCTCAATTATTTTCTGGGAATTAAAGTTCACAGAACAGCTAATTCAGAGATAATATTGTCAAAGAAAATATATATCAGAACTGCTGGCTAAAACAAAAATGGAAGATACAAAACCCATGCCAACACCAATGATAAGCAATCAAAGTTTATCAAAAAACAGGGGAGAAGCCATAAATAATACTAAACAATATAGAAGTGTTATAGGAGCATTGCAATATGCTACTATAACACGACCTGATATTGCATTCAGTGTTAACAAACTCTCTCAATTTATGCAGAATCCACTCGACGAGCACTGGAAGGCAGTCAAGAGGATTCTCAGATACTTAAAGGGAACAATAAATCATGGCTTATCTCTCAAAGCTTGCAAAAATCTTAATCTAACTGGGTATGCAGATGCTTATTGGGCAACAGATTTAGATGATAGAAAATCAGTTACTGGATATTGCATATTCATTGATAAAAACTTGATATCATGGTGTTCTAAGAAACAATCGACTATCTCAAGATCTAGTACAGAAGCAGAGTATAGGAGTGTAGCCAGTGCCACGGCCGAGATAATGTGGTTGCAGTCAGTTTTGGGTGAATTAAAACTGAAACCAGATATCAAGCCGACACTGTAGTGTGACAATCAAAGCACTGTCTTTATGACAGCTAATCCTATCATATACTCTAGAACCAAACATATCGAGATAGATCTTCACTTCGTTCGAGATCAAGTCATTGAAGGAAACTTACAAGTTAACCACTTACCCGCTACTTACCAGAGAGCAGATACACTCACCAAGCCCTTGTCAAGAACAAACTTCGTAAAGTTCAGATCTGAACTAGGAGTCATTGAAATTCATCCATCTCTCAAGCTCAACAAACTAGTTTCTCACCAAATCGAAGAGCAGAAGAAGAAAGGACATCAAATGAATCAACTTGCTCTCGATTCTAATCATATCAGATCTGAGCTAGGAGTCACTGAAAGTCAGCCATCTCTCATGCTCAAGATGCCAGTTTTTCACCAAATCGAAGAGCGGAAGAAGAAAGTATGTCAAAGGAATCAACTTGCTTTTGATTCTAAGCACAACCACCCAAATCTCCGCGAAACTCAAAAGAGGAACTCAAATCAAACATCCAGAGAGCATAGAAAGGAGCAATGAGAATTTTATGAACTGTATCAACTCTTCCAGAGAATTGAATGATTTCGTCTCCCAAACTCTAGCCCTATAAATCGGGTTTGGGTTCGAAGGGGGGAAATAAATGAAGACAGGATACAAATTGCACTCTTTTATTATCTGAAGCAAAGGCTTTAATTCTACCTTAGAGATCAACAAATTGCATCCAGACCGTGTATTGTTTTATTTGTCGCATATAGCTTATGGGCCGAATTATGTACAAGCCCAAAGCTTCAGTTTATAAATTCTTCCAACTCTCAGATGTAATCACATATTCAACATATCTCTGCAATCATTCTTCAAGTATTGTAACAAAGAATTTACTACCAATAAAAATCAAAGACAATATTCATCATTCTTCTTTTTTCTAATCTCATACATCTCCAGTTTTAAACTTTACACCTAGGATCTCGACATTTTGGATGCAAACTTATGTTTTTGGAAATTACCTCATGATTGATTAATCTGGTCAGTACTTCCATTACTAAAATGAATAGGTACGATGACATTGGGTCGCCTTACCTAATTCCTTGCCTACTTCTGAAGTACCATTTAGATGAGCCATTGTAGCATAATGATAAATTAACAGTGGAGATACATGTACATATCCATGCTCCAAAGTGCGTAGGAAAACCCATACGAGAAAGAACTCTAGCAATAAAAGTTCAGTGCAAGGTGTCATACACTTTCCTTAGGTCCAACTTGATTATTACTCTAGGAGAAACAGTAGCCTTGTTGTAGTCCTTCAATAGTTCATGAGTTAAAAGAAAGTTGTATAAGATGCTTCTACCGGGAAGAAACGCAGCCTAATAATCTGATATTAAAGCTGGAAGAACAGATTTAAGTCTTGTAGCAATAATCTTCGAAATACATTTATAGATTATATTACAGCATGCGATTGGTCTGAAGTCAGTGACATCAGTTGGATGTTCATATTTAGGTATGAGAGACAAGTTTGTAGCATTAATGCCAGTTAACATCCTATTTCTGGAGGAAAAAGCTATTGACTGCTTTAACTAAATCAGATCAAGTTATCTCCTAACACGCTATGTCAAAACTGGCATTAAAGCCATTAGGCTCACCACATGCCTCCCTATTCATATTGAAAATTTTCTCTTTAATTTTCGCTTTAATCATTCTAGCAGATAAACCTTCTTTTTGATCCATAGTTAAGGTAGGCATTGGAAAATCATCAGTTAATGAAAGGTCTAGAGTAAAATTGTCTGAGTTACCAAGGAGATTGCAGAAATAATCAAGGAAGGCTCTTTCAATGCTTTCAGGGGTGTCAGCATGGTTGCCACGATGGTCATTGATGAAGTGAATGTAGGATTTAGACTGTTTTATCTTTAAGCTATCACGGAATAGCAGAGAGTTCCTATCACCATCAATATTCCACTTCAGTCTCAGTTTCTGTCTATACATTTCTTCTTCTGTTTGTAATGCATTCCTGTATTGTTTCTATGGTACATACTCCTCCTTTACCAGAGCTTCATTATCTAGGACAGCTATAGCATGTAGTTGAGCTTGAGCAAGTGCATTCTTGAGTGTTAAAGACAGTAAATTTCCTCTGCCATATTTCTTAGCAGCCCACCAACCTAAATCTTTCTTTACCTGCTTCAATCTCTATTGAAAAATAAATATAGGAGATCCATAAAAGTTAGAGTCAAGCAGTATTAATAATATCAATGAAGTCAGGTTCATTAAATCAGTTATTAAAAAATTTAAAAGAGGTGCTTCTTTTCATGGCATCCAAGGCTAGGGATATGATTTGTGGAGAGTGATCTGATAACAGTGGGGGAGGAATATGAGTTGTGATATAAGGCCATAAAGATAAGGTAGGCATGTTCCATAGAGTGTGGTCAATCTTGCTGTAAATTCTTCTTCCCGATCTACTCATGTTATTCCATGAGTATCTTACACTTCTAAATGGCACATAGATAAGGTTTGAGCTGCTGATAGCATAGTTCAAAGGTGAGATGTCTTTAGTGGTACGGGGTACCATCTATTCTATCATTACATCCAAGTAGGCTATTAAAGTCTCCAGTCACAATCCAGGGGTGGGTGTTTTGGGCAAGATGTGGGAAATAGTCATACAGTTGTTGTCTTAAGGTTGGTATATTTTCTGCATAAATAATTATAACGGTACATGTAGAAGAGGGTATATGAGTAAGGCGGGTATGAATGAATTGTTTATGAGTTAAGATAGGGGACACAGTAAAGAAGTTCGGGTCAGAAAGGATCATAATCCTTCCATAAGGTGCTTCCATCGGATTATGGTGCAATTTCCAACTGGGATTAATTATTCTTGCTGCTCTTGCAATCAGATCACAGTTTAGATGGGGTAAAGCTTGCTTCTGGTAGTATACTTGTTGTTTGTAGTAATGCTGGCTCATTGAAGTCTTTGTATTTTTTGTTTTTCGTTTTATTTCTTTGGATGTTGTGGTTGTTGGAATTGGTATTACTTGGAATTAGGCTGCTTTGTCATTTTGTTTGTTGGTTGTGTTGCTTTCATTCTGGTTGTTGTTTCTTGTATCAAAGTTTCTGTGATAGCCAGGTGGTGGTTGGATATGACAATAAGGTTTAGGAGAGGTTAGTAAAACATTGAGTGATATGTCATCGGTTATAGTGGTATTGCTTTGTAATAAAGGAGAGTGGGGTGTTATGCTAAAGGATTGCAAAGACATGGGATTAATGTTCGGATTCAGAGACGTTTGGATAGTGGGATCATGGATCGGGTCATGTATGATGGTGGGATGTGATGATGGGATTTTGTTGTTGGGTTGCACTTCAGCATGTTTTTGCATGGGGGTTGCTGATTGTTCCAAATTTGTATGTGTGCATGTAGCATGCACATCTACAGTTGTGCACATGTCTTCAGTCACAGTAGTATGAGCATTCAAACCATTAGTTAAGTCCCCTTCCAACTCATTATCATTAACTCCATCTTGTACTGACAGAATATTAAACGGGTTCAGACTCAAATTGTTTTCAGTCAAATGACTTGCGTATTTATTGCAGCTATCTCCATTTATTAATTGATCTTGAACTATATGCTCTGTGTTGCATTCACTTTTTTTATTATTATCCATGTGTTTTCCTTCATTGCAATCCCATGACAATTTCACTAACTTTTCCTTTCCTTGTTATATTTTTTTCCCTTTATCATCCTCTTCCATTGTTTTTTTTGACTATATATATTACCCATTTTTCCTGCATTACCATTTCCAATCTT
The DNA here is from genome assembly GCA_030765085.1 of Allium cepa. Taxonomy (NCBI): domain Eukaryota; kingdom Viridiplantae; phylum Streptophyta; class Magnoliopsida; order Asparagales; family Amaryllidaceae; genus Allium; species Allium cepa. Next base: position 442,295,376 of record CM060943.1, read on the forward strand.
CATAACCATTTTTCCTGCATTACCATTTCCATTCTTCACATTATTATCCACTTCCTTTTTCTTAAGCTCCATCTCGATTGTCTTTTCACATCCATCTTCATTATGCCCAAAAAATTTGCAACTGAAACAAGCATTTATTTCCATAAATAACTTACATCGACCATCTGTTCACTGCCATCAAGTACCTTAATAAGGAATTTATCAACTAGCTTTTAGTCCTGTCTCACTTCTACCATGCATTTAGCATAGGAAATTCTTTCTAACCTTATTGTTTATACTCATCTAAGCATAGCAAAGTCCCAATATAAGAAGCTAGCCAATTCAAACCCAAGTGTGACCACGCGTATATTGGTATGTTAGTTATTTGCAACCATACGGGGACAGCTCTAACATTTCGACGAACATTGCCTAGTTCTGGTTTCCACTCTTGTATTATGAATATCTCATTTCTCATTTTTATGGGATTAGCGTGCTAAACTTTAGCTCTGTCCTCTTCACAAGAAAGATGAAATAAAAATAACATGCCATCAAATTTAACTTTTACCGAACCTTTAGGCTTCCATGCTCTTTTCAGGTGCTCGACAACTGTTGTGAAAGATAACGGCTTATCCAAGAAAAAACCAACTACACAATCACTCCAAATTGAAGCACCAGCTTGGATTACTTGTGTAGGGGGTACGATTGCTTCATCTTTGAAAATCAGATTGATGTGAACTGGATTGTATTTACCTGCATTTCTCGGTTTGGCTTTGAAATGCGCTGACCATCCAGTTGAAGCATCAGGTGGAGAAGAACAAAAGGAAGATGAGGATGGAAGGATAGGAGGAATGCTGGAAAGAGAAACATGTGGTGGCACAAAGCTCGAGGAAGGTAGAGATGAAGAGATAGGAGGAGGTAAGGTCGGCGACTGGTCAAGAGGAAAGGTAAGCGGCGGATCAGGGATGGGGTGAAGAAGGTTAGGAGGCATGGAAGTAGGTACAGAAAGGATGGGAGGTTTATCAGAGAAGGAGAGGCCGGAAATAGGGGGCGGAAGCCATGAAAAAAAGCCAAACAAAAAAGTGGTTGATTGATTATAAATTGTTAATTGATTCATTGTGGGGACATATACAAACAGAATAAATCCCCATCCATTATTTTAGTAAAATGGAAATTTACTTATATGATTGATTATTATAGGCTGATTCCCTTATACATATCTACTTGTTATGTAAGTACCTATGTTGTAACTCAGTTAAACAAGAACCCTTATGGTCACTAAGCTTCTTTCTGATTTTTAATGTCAATCATACCTTTTTTTCGAAAGAAGGTACTTTATTAACAACAGAAAACTCATATACTTTCATAATATGCCTTGTTAAAACCTTGCAACCCTCAACCTTAATGGATGCTTTGTAAGGGAAAAAATACATATTATGTCCACATATTAACAATACAACAGAATATAGCTAGAACTCAGGTTATCAAATAGATGGAGAAGTTGTGTAACGACTCGGAATTTTGGTCGCTGGATTTTGAACATTTAACTCATTTTAAATGTTGAATGTGAAATATAATTTGATTTTGAAAAAAAGAAGATTTTGGTTAAATCAATAAAATTAGTTAAAATTTCAAGTATGGTAATTCAATTGAATTTGAATAATAATAATTAAATATTTGGAATAGGGATAAATTGTGAATCTTGATGTAAATGGTTATGGAAATAGTTTCTAAGATTATTTTAAATCTAGTTTAATTTGAATTTTAATATTGGACTTTTGGATGGAATCAAATGTCGATAAGCTGAATTTGGAATTTCTATATTTAATTTAATAATATGATTTAATATAATAATAATGTAAATAATAAGATTTTGGTTTAAAATAAATTAGAATGATTTTTAATGTCTATATGATTTATAATTAAGTTAGTGAAATTTTAAAAATGAAATTTTAAGTGATTTCGACAATTTTGGAAATCGCTCGAATTAATCGACGAGTTAAAATAGCCTTCCGGGGCACAGTCTCGGAATTCGACGAAACTAGTTCCTTGGATCTGTAGTAGTTAATTATTATCGAATTTCAAATTTCGTAGCATTTGGAGTTACCGTTTGTTCGTACCGGTGAGAAATGCGTTGAAATTAAAATCGATAATTTAATATTTAAACTCGATTCAAAAAGCTATCTTCCACGTATGATCAAATTAGCCTCCGAAACACGTTCGATTGTGTTCGAAATGCGGATAAAACATTATGATCGCCTGTCGGCATGCGTCGTTTGGAGATCATTTGAAAAAGTTGTTTTAAATGAATTTAATATTAAAATATTATTTATAAATGTGTATATATATATATACACGTTTAAGAGAGAAACCCTAGTTTCTTTTTCACAGGCCGCCGTTCTTATTTCAAAGGCCGAAAACATTGGGATCTTCTTCTTCATTTTTCTTCAAATCCATTAAGCTTTTGCAAAAATTTCCAACTAGAAAAGTGTAGAGCTTCTCGAGCTCTCCACATCCATACGTTGGAGTGGCACGAAATTCGTCATGGTGGCCAGAATTTAGTCCGATAGGGTTTCCGTTCATGCTCGATTTTGGGGTGAAGGGGGGTGCCGAGCGCGATGATGCTCTGGCCGGTGGTGGTATTCGAGATGCTCGACGTGTTGGTGGTTCCTGATCGTGGGATTGTTGACCGGAGAGGCCGCATTTTTTTCTTGGATAGCACGACGTCAGCGGGTTCTTGTTGCTGTCGAACACGAGAGGGAGGTGGGAGAGAGAACGGCCTTGATCTGGGTATGGTATCGAATGACCGATGGTAATTAAAAAAAAAGAAATTGTTTAAAAATATATATTCAAACTTTATAAATTCGTAACTTGAGCATACATTGTCAGATTTCAACGAAACTGGAGGCGTCGGAATCGTAGCGACGGGATCTACGCTGCAGTGCAGATCTGGAGTCAGATTGGGCAAGTGGAAATTTTAGATTAAATCGAAAGAGCTCGATTTAATTTAAAATTTAAACGCTCATCGAATCTCAAGGTGAGTTTCACATCTGGATGCAGTTTAACTTAAATAGCTAATATTTAAATGTTTGATTGGTTGATTAATTGAATGTGATAATTATTATCAGATTGGATCGATATTTATTGGTTGTGCTAACATCTGTGGATGTAGAGAAACAGGTTGGAGGGATCCAACTGGATTCGTCACAATATAAAAATTATCGTCATAACCTGTGTTGTATTTTATCGATATCGATATCCCATGATAGATTAATTTGGGAATTTTGTTGTGCAGTGTTATGGTTGGATGAATATAACCTGATATATAAAAATAAAACGAGTTGGGTTTATAAGGAAATGAAAAGAAATTTTTAGGTAATGAATTTAAGGAAATTAATTCAGGAATTTGGTTTGGAATTTGAAATGTTTTGAAACTGTGATTGGAATGGAAACGAGAAACGGAAATTTATAAATTGGGTTTATAAATAAAATGGAATATTTATCGGTGGATAAATTTTTTGAAAGGTAGGTTTCCGGTGGGAAATTCTGTAACAAGATATAAATTATTTTAAAAATAAAGATGAGATTATTTTTAAAAGACGGAAGGTGTATTTTCCCTGGGAAGTTAAGTATGTTTCCAAAGAAAAGCTTTCGAAATATAAACTAGAAGTTTGAAAGATGTTTTTGGATATTTTGGAAAAATATTATTTTTAATTATTTTTAAGTATAAGTACATACTTATTTAAGTAATTATGATATTTAATTATTTTAAAGGTAAAGTAGTATTAAGTTATCAAAAAGGAAATTATAATATATATATTTGATTAATAACTTTATTTTAAAAGGTAATTTTGTTTTAAATTACTTAGAAACTCCTCTATATTTTCTTAAGTATTATTTTCATTTAAGAAATTTCTAGTAGCCTTACTCTAAATATTTTAAGTATATATTTTGTAAGTGATTTCCAGGAAATGTGTTAAAAATAAAAAGGAGTTTTATTTTTAAAGCGTTGGAAGAAATTTACGGGATTTAAACGTAAATTGAATTGAGATAAATCAAGCATGATTTATAAAAGGATTCTTTGGTTTATTCTGAAATGAAAGTGTATTTCGCTGAAAAGCCAAGTACGTTTTAAAGCAGATTCTTAAGTAAAAGTCAAAAGTTTTAAATTTGATTTTAAAAGAATGTTTTTAAAAAAAATCTTATTTAAGTTGTAAAAATTTTAAAGGTAAATTTGTACTAAATTAGTTATAGTAATAATTATTTTGAAAGAGGTAATTGGTATTATGTTTTAAAAGAATATTATTAGTATTTTATAAAATGGTTTTATTTTAAAGATAATTGGTTAAAGTTTGCTTTGAAAATTGTATAGGATTTTGTAACCCTTCTTGTAAAATTTAGTTTAATTGAACTTTTATTTTCAAATTAGCTTATATTTTATAAAGTAGTTTTGCTTTAAATATTTTTAAATATATTTTAAGGTATATTTAGAATAAAGTGGTCTAATGTTTAAAATCTAAAGTTTTTGGACTTGGTTATTTTCAGTGGAAATAGAAAATGTATGGGGAAATTTATTCCGTAAAAAGGAAGATGGTTTGAAAACTGTTTTAAAAAAGGTTTGAAAATGGAAATATATCTTGTGAAGATATTTTGAGGTTAATAAATAATTTAGGGAAATTATTTATTGTTTGATGGTTGTTTGTGGATGTTAATTGATAGTTAAATAACCAACTATCAATATTGGCAAATGCGCTGATCGTTTCGAAGAGACCAGGATCGAGATTTATTTTTCAAAAACCACTTCGATCTGGTTTGTACGTTTTCTTGAGGAAGACGAGTTTGTATTCGAAGATGGAGCAGTAAAGTGCAAGGGCTAGTCGCTACTAATCCTAAGGATGATTCCAAAATGGATGTAGCAGGAGTAGTGCCTTCGGTTCCGTTCGAACCCGGGACGGACTTGTATGCATGAATGCTTTCGGAACATCGTCAGGTGGACGATGGGCATTCTAAGTGAAATATTCTAAAAGGTAACGCTTAGCCTCGAGCCTCATCAACCGGGAATGACTAAAAATCAGGGGATATGCAGCAAGGCTAAGTGGGTAGCGCCCATTAGGGTGAGGTCATCCCTGTCTAGATGTCCCTTTTATTTTCGGCTTAGTGGTACGGTTGCTGATCCCAACCGTGGGGTGATCTTACTCGGGATTATCCAGTAAGGGGTAGTCCCGACCTTGTGTTGTTGGGGATTTAGGGTGGATCCTCGGCACGCTGATCTAGACCAGGTACTGTGATAGGTGGTACCCCGGTGCCTAGTCATTAGTTGGAAATTCATTCTCCCTATGTGTCTTTTACGGTTTTGTTTGTATTACCCACGATTGTGGCTAGTAGCTGGAATTTAATTAATGTAACAATTTCGTCTATTTTAATAAGTATTTGTAAATACACCCTATTATAATATCAGACGGATTTGATAAAAAGTGTTTTGGCTATCGTAAGGTAAAAACCCGACATGTTTATTTGTGGCGTGGTCTTACGAGATGCTTTTGATTTTCAAAAGATTTTGAAACTTTAATAATCAATTTGGGTGTATTTTTCTCACGTTGTTATTTCAGACTCTCGGATGTTATTTCATTATAATGCTCGGGTCAGACTGAGTATTATAGATTACAGGAAAGGATGCTATGGAGCTCAGGAGAGGAGCCGGAAACCGAGACGTATTACCCGTACTTGTCTATATCCGCTGCTATGATTTGTTTGAAAATCGCCAGGCTGTTAATTGTTGTTTGTTTTGAGATATACTCTGATTATATATTGTATGAAACAGATATAGTTTTCATTTTGTGTAAAGATCTGTTATTGACTATTATATTTTGTTCCGCTGCGATTGTGAGATTCTGTTATTGTTTAGTTCCTTCTTTCTTCTATCTTCTTTCTCTTCCCTCAACTATCTGTCTTTTCCGACACTCGATTGTCGGCATATTATACTGTGGCGTATTATGTGTCGATTTTTGAGGGCCGAGAAGGGAGGACCGTCACACTTGGTATCAAAGCTTAGGTTAGCGATAACCTAGGCTTTGGTGGGGAAAATTACTCATTAGATGTAGAGTCAATAGTACTCTATAATGAGTTGAGTGTATTAATAGATATGAGCGCGTACTTGTTAGTGAATATAAAAATTATTTTTATACTGTATTGACTTATTGGTTGAGTGTTTATGAATTCTGGTCGGTACGGGAAGTACAACCACATCGATAAGGGTTTCTAAACTCTTAAACAAGATAAACCGACATGGTATTGTTTTTAAAGTGGGTAAATGAAATAATTTTGACCAAAATTATATTTGATATAAAAGAAATAATTTTCTGAGTTATTATATATATTTGGATGATTGGTTGTTAATATTATAATAAAATATAAGAATCTAAAATTGAAATGTTTATAACCAAATAGAATTCTATAAGTATGATTTATCCAAAAGAAAAATAACTAAAATTTGATGTAGACCAGAATTTAAATCCCGAAGTTTTGAAAGGTGTTTTAAATGAATTTAAACAAAAAGTTTAGGAATTTAAAATCTTGGAAATGTTTAAAATGTTTTCCAAAGTATTGGAGGGCAATAATGGAGTATTATTTTGGGGAATATTTTTGAATGGAAATTTGTTTTAAAAGGAATTTGTGGTAGTAAGGAAGCACTGAACTCACTTCAGTCACTGAGAAATAATCCCGATGATAATGGTCACATCATCAGAATTCATTTTTGAGTTTCTAAAGTGATGGATTGCTACCGTGGAGGTTGGTTATGATATTTGTTTGGACTTGTTGGGTATACAAGTTGTTTTAGATTTTCAAAGGGGAAATTTGTTTTGGTAAATACCAAGTGTTTTGGAATTCGGAGATTTGATTTGATATACCAAGTGGGTACGTGTTGATTATTATTTCAAAGGGGTTTGAAATAGGACCGGGCAATTGAATTCTAGAAAATTCTATTTAAATAATGTGTAAAGTTAAGATGAATCAATCATTGAACTTTTATAGTGAAGTTGATTTAATTAAGAAGGAAAATGAACTTTTAATCCTGGAATTAATATTTAACTTGAGTGTATGGAAGTAAATAGAATATATTTGAATTTAACTTGAGATAAGTTAAAATAAAATTGAAATTGAAATCGAATTAAATTGGTTAAAGTTGAAATGTACAATGATTATAATTGTGTAATGAAATTTTATACCCTTAAGCTATTAAGTGTTATATACATAATCTAGAATTGTGATTACAAGATGTAAATGGACACAAATGAGCAATATAAGATTTTAAATGCATTAGTTGGTTAACTTATGGATAGGAAATCAAATTGTAGACCAAAATAAAATGGTTGATATTTTATGGGAAATTCAAAATTTAAATCCTAAATGAAATGGTTAGCATTTTATGAGAAATTCAAATTTTAAATCTTGAATGAAATGTGAAGTGAGTTAAGGCAAGGTGAACTATAAAAGGGGTGAATGGACTTAGGTTAGTAAATAAGTTTTGAACTTATATACTAGATTAAATTAAATTGGAGAAATAAAAATTGGATCGAATTGGATTTAACTTAAATTATGAGGAACTGAGTTGAATTTGGATTGAGTTGAAAGCAAAATTCAGTTGTGTTATAAATTATATTGAATGGAATTAAATTCTTATTTAAAATAGTAAAGGAAATGGTATGAATTTAAGTTGGCTAAATAAAATTTGGTTGAACTTGAATTAGAATCGGAAAAGAATTGAATTGAAAGAAGATTTAATTTAGTTGGAATGATATTGAATGAAGTAAATGCTCACTCAGCTAAATCCAAAGGAATTGTTCGAGGACGAATTTAGTGTAATCTAAATTAAATGGAAATTGTATTAGAATGAATAAAATTTTGGTAGCTTGTTAAAAATTTAAAAAGCAAAATAAAACCCAGTTCTGGTTTAGAAAAATTGGAATGGTTATGTTATTGATAAATGCAGAAATAAATTGAGGAGGTGAATTAAAGTTTAAAATGGATTGAGTAAGTAAGCAAATTGAATTAAAATTTGTAAATGGATTAGAATTTGATTGGGTAAGAATCAAATTAAATGAAAATAAAACTGATATAAGAAGAAATGGGGTTATTTTGGAGTTGAAATAACTTAAGAAATTGTGTAAGGGTTGTTGTCGAGTTTTAAGAGATGGTTTGAATAAACCTATATGGATAATGAATTGGAAGTGTAAGGATAGGAATTTAATTTGATAATGGAATAAAAATGAGAATGTTTGGTTTGTAAATAATTTCGGATGGAGTAAAATTAATATAGTTTGAGTTGGAATTAATTTAAAATGGTTATAAACTTCAGTAATTGTTGTTTGCTTGAATGACATAAAATTTGCATTGAGATTAGTCGTTTTGTTGTAAACAAAGCTAACAAATTAAGGAAAGCAAATAAAGTTGGTTTTTGAATAAATTGGAATGGGTTGGAATCTAGTCAAGTGGATTTGCATATAAATGAATGTGGATCATAAAAAAATGCAAATGTATCAAATTGAAAATAAAAATTTGATTGTGAATCAATTTGGAATTGAATTGAAGTAAATTGAAGTAAGTAAAGCACATGTTAATCATATTGAAGTAAATATGAATTGCAAAAAGTAAACTTGAATGTAAATCATTCAAGTTAAATAAAATGAAGCTGGAATTGTTAGGAAATTAAAATGGTGATTGAAATCTTGGGATTTGCTTATAATATATGGTTAACAGGTTAAATTATGAAATTTGTTTGTTTGAACCATGTAATTGAGGTGTTTGGCTAAGATTAATATATGGAAGGATGTTATAAATCTTATATTATTGAAAACTTATGTGCTTGTTTGAGTAAGTACAGGTATGTGAGACATCGATAGAGTTGGAGCGCGTATATGCAATATATATTAGCCGCTTGCTTTTAAAATGCTAATTAAAAGGTACGCCTACGAAATAAAATTGAGAAATGATATATATATATATATATATATATATTGTGGTATATTTTGTTTTCCGACCGTGTGGGTCAATGCATAAATATTTATATCTATTGTGATATTGTGAAACGCTCTCCGTACAAAGGAGAGGCTGTCAAAATTTTTCTAAAATTTTAGGAGATAGAATTTTTTTGAGGATTATGAAAATTTTGAGTTAACGAGAAAAGGTCGATTTTTGAAATGATGTTGTGAACGAAGCTTTTGAATTAAAAATAAAGCGAATGGTTTTGGATTAAGCTAAAAGGTTTTGAGAAGTGAATGTGAGTTTTAATTAAGTGGATTTTTGGGCAAGTAAATGAGTTTTGTAGCATTTTCCTACCTTAGCAAATTTCGGGGACGAAATTTTTATAAGGGGAGAGGAATGTAACGACCCGGAATTTTGATCATTAGATTTTGAACATTTAATTCATTTTAAATGTTGAATGTGAAAATATAATTTGATTTTGAAATAAGAAGATTTTGGTTAAATCAATAAAAATAGTTGAAATTTCAAATATAGTAATTCAATTGAATTTGAATAATAATAATTAAATATTTGGAATAGGGATAAATTGTGAATCTGAATGTAAATGGTTATGGAAATGGTTTCTAAGATTATTTTAAATCTAGTTTGATTTGAATTTTAATATTGGACTTTTGGATGGAATCGAAGGTCGATAAGCTGAATTTGAAATTTCTATATTTAATTTAATAATATGATTTAATATAATAATAGTGTAAATAATCAAATTTTGATTTAAAATAAATCAGAATGATTTTTAATGTGAATGTAAATTCTGTATGATTTATAATTAAGTTAGTAAAATTTTAAAAATGAAATTTTAAGTGATTTAGACAATTTTGAAAATCGCTCGAATTAATCGACGAGTTAAAATAGCCTTCCAGGGTATAGTCTCGGAATTCGACGACCAGTTCCATTGGATCCATAATAGTTAATTATTACTGGATTTCAAATTTCGTAGCATTTGGAGTTATCGTTTGTTCATACGGGTGAGAAACGCGTTGAAATTAAAATCGATAATTTAATATTTAAACTCGATTCAAAAAGGTATCTTCTACATATGATCAAATTAGCCTCCGAAACATGTTCCATTGTGTTCGGAATGCAGGCAAAACATTATAGTCACCTGTCGGCATGCGTCGTTTGGAGATCGTTTGAAAAAGTTGTTTTAAATGAATTTAATATTAAAATATTACTTATAAACGTATATATATACACGTTTAAGAGAGAAACCCTAGTTTCATTTTTATAGGCCGCCGTTCTTATTTCAATGGTCGAAAACGTTGAGATCTTCTTCTTTATTTTTCTTCAAATCCATTAAGCTTTTGCAAAAAATTTCAACCAGAGAAGTGTAGAGCTTCTCAAGCTCTCCACGTCCATACGGTGGAGTGCATGAAATTCGTCGTGGTGGCCAGAATTTAGGCCGATAGGGTTTCCGTTCGTGCTCGATTTTGGGGTGAAGGGGGATGAAGGGGGGTGCCGAGCACGATGATGCTCTGGCCGGTGGTGGTATTCGAGATGCCCGACGCATTGGTGGGTCCTGATCGTGGGATTGTTGACCGGAGAGGCTGCTTTTTTCTTGGATACCGTGACGTCGGTGGGTTCTTGTTGCTGTCGAACACGAGAGGGAGATGGGAGTGAGAACGGCCTTGATCTGGGTATAGTATCGAACGGTCGATAGTAATTAAAAAAAAAGAAATTGTTTTAAAATATATATTCAAACTTTATAAATTCGTAACTTGAGCATACGTTGTAAGATTTCGACGAAACTAGCGACGCCGGAATCGCAGCAACGCGATCTACGCTGCAATGCAGATCTGGAGTCGGATTGGGCAAGTGGAAATTTTAGATTAAATCGAACGAGCTCGATTTAATTTAAAATTTAAAACGCTCGTCGAATCTCAGGGTGAGTTAACCTCACTTACATCTGGATACCGTTTAATTTAAATAGCTAATATTTAAATGTTTGATTGGTTGATTAGTTGAAAGTGATAATTATTATCAGATTGAATCGATATTTATTGGTTGTGCTAACATCTGTGGATGCAGGGAAACAGGTTGGAGAGATCCAACTAGATTCCTCACAATATAAAAATTATCGTTATAACCTGTATTGTATTTTATTGATATCGATATCCCATGATAAATTAATTTGGGAATTTTATTGTGCAGTGTTATTGCTGGATGAATATAACCTGATATATAAAAATAAAACGAATTAGGTTTATATGGAAATGAAAAGAAATTTTTAGGTAATGAATTTAAGGAAATTAAATTCAGGAAATTGGTTTGGAATTTGAAATGTTTTGAAACTGTGATTGGAATGGAAATGAGAAACGAAAATTTATAAACTGGGTTTATAAATAAAATGGAATATTTATCGATGGATAATTTTTTTGAAAGGTAGGTTTCCGGTGGTAAATTCTATTAGAAGGTATAAATTATTTTAAAAATAAAGATGAGATTATTTTTAAAAGACGGAAGGTGTATTTCCCTGAAAAGTTAAGTATGTTTCCAAAGAAAAGCTTTCGAAATATAAACTAGAAGTTTGAAAGATGTTTTTGGATATTTTGGAAAAATATTATTTTTAAGTATAAGTAAATACTTATTTAAGTAATTATGATATTTAATTATTTTAAATGTAAAGTAGTATTAAGTTTTCAAAAAGGAAATTATAATATAAATATTTGATTAATAAATTTATTTTAAAAGGTAATTTTGTTTTAAATTACTTAGAAACTCCTTTATATTTTATTAACTATTATTTTCATTTAAGAAATTTCTAGTAGCCTTATACTAAATATTTTAAGCATATATTTTGGAAGTGATTTCCAGGAAATGAGAAATGTGTTAAAAATAAAAAGGAGTTTTATTTTTAAAGCGTTGGAAGAAATTTACGGGATTTAAACGTAAATTCGAATTGAGATAAATCAAGCAGGATTTATAAAAGGATTCTTTGGTTTATTCTGTAATGAAAGTGTATTTCCCTAAAAAGCCAAGTACGTTTTAAAGCATATTTTTAAGTAAAAGTTAAAAGTTTTAAATTTGATTTTAAAAGAATGTTTTAAAGAAAATTTTCATTTAAGTTGTAAAAATTTTAAAGGTAAATATATACTAAATTAGTTATAGTAATAATTATTTTAAAAGTGGTAATTGGTATTATGTTTTAAAAGAATATTATTAATATTTATATTTTATAAAATGGTTTTATTTTAGAGATAATTGGTTAAAATTTTCTTTGAAAATTGCATAGGATTTTGTAACCCTTCTTGTAAAATTTAGTTTAATTGAACTTTTATTTTAAAATTAGCTTATGTTTTATAAAGTAGTTTTGCTTTATATATTTTTAAATATATTTTAAGGTATATTTAGAATAAAGTGGTCTAATGTTTTAAAATCTAAAGTATTTGGACTTGGTTATTTTCAGTGGAAATAGAAAATGTTTGGGGAAATTTATTCCGTAAAAAGGAAGATCGTTTGAAAACTGTTTTCAAAAAGGTTTGAAAGTCAAAATGTATCTTGTGAAGATATTTTGAGGTTAATAAATAATTTGGGGAAATTATTTATTGTTTGATGGTTGTTTGTGGATGTTAATTAATAGTTAAATAACCGACTATCAATATTGGCAAATGCGCTGATCGTTTCGAAGAGACCGAGATTGGGATTTATTTCTTGAAAACCATTTCGATGCAGTTTGTACGTTTTCGTGAGGAAGATGAGTTTGGATTCGAAGATGGAGCAGTGAAGTGCAAGGGCTAGTCGCTACTAATCCTGAGGATGATTCCAAAATGTATGTAGTAGGAGTAGTGCCTTCGGTTCCGTTCGAACCTGGGACGGACTTGTATGGATGAATGCTTTCGGAACATCGTCAGGTGGACGATGGGCATTCTAAGTGAAACGTTCTAAAAGGTAACGCTTAGCCTCGAGCCTCATCAACCGGAAATGGCTGAAAATCAGGGGATATGCAGCAAGACTAAGTGGGTAGCGCCCATTAGGGTGAGGTCATCCCTGTCTAGATGTCCCTTTTATTTTCGGCTTAGTGGTGCGGTTGCTGATCCCAACCGTGGGGTGATCTTACTCGGGATTATCCAGTAAGGGGTAGTCCCGGCCTTGTGTTACAGGGGATTTAGGATGGATCCTCGGTACGCTGATCTATACCAGGTACTGTGACAAGTGGTACCCCAGTGCCTAGTTATTAGTTGGAAATCCATTCTCCCTACATGCCTTTTACGGTTTTGTTTATATTACCCATGATTGTGGCTAGTAGCTGGAATTTAATTAATGTAACAATTTCGGCTATTTTAATAAGTATTTGTAAATAGACCCTATTATAATATTAGACGGATTTGATAAAAAGTGTTTTGGCTATCGTAAGGTAAAAACCCGACATGTTTATTTGTGGCGTGGTCTTGCGAGATGCTTTTGATTTTCAAAGGATTTTGAAACTTTAATAATCAATTTGGGTGTATTTTTCTCACGCTGGTTTTCTAGACTGACTCGAGTGTTATTTCATTATAATGCTCGGGTCAGACCGAGTATTACAGATTACAGAAAAGGATGCTGTGGAGCTCAGGAGAGGAGCTGGAAACCAAGACGTATTATCCGTACTTGTCTATATCCGCTACTGTGATTTGTTTGAAAATCGTCAGGCTTGTAATTGTTGTTTGTTTTGAGATATACTCTGATGATATATTGTATAAAACAGATATGGTTTTCATTTTATCTAAAGATCTGTTATTGACTATTATATTTTGTTCCGCTGCGATTGTGAGATTCTGTTATTGTTTAGTTCCTTCTTTCTTCTATCTTCTTTCTTTTCCCTCAACTATTTGTCTTTACCGGCACTCGATCGTCGGCATATTATACTGTGGCGTATTTTGTATCGATTTTCGTGGGTCGAGAATGGCGGGTCGTCATAAGTTGAAATAAATGACGACGCCCTCAAAACCATTCGTATGATAACCTAGGGCTATAAACTATAGATAAACAGTACAAAAGGACCAAGTAAAAAACAAAAGGAAAGTGAATCCAACTGTGACATGTGGCCTACATTGGGCATGCAAGTGATAGAAATGAACCGAAGAACAAAACTTTTCTCTGCAAACTTCTAGAGGAAAGAAAACTTCTTTCGTAACTTTACCAAAAAACCAGATCTGGAAAATTTCTCTCAAATACAAGAAAATGGAGGATAGGAGACTTTGGCAGTGTTTGTTTTGAGTGAAAAGCACTTGTTGAAGCGCTGATTGGAAGTGCTGATTCAATTCAGCATTTATGTAGCTGTTCGTTTTAACATTTCATTCAGTCTTATCAAGTCAAACCAGCAAATACTCATTCAGCTCATTTGTAATGCTTTTTGAAATCTGAACCAGTATATAGATGTTTTCCAACGGATACCCTTATATTTTAAATAATACAGATTTTTCTTCTTTACATACAATGCAGCTCCAGCATATATTTTATTCTTCTGTGCAGCAGGTTTAACATCATATTCCAAGGTCGCAGGATTGTAGGTATGATGATATGCACTTTTTTAATAATGTAAGGTACGTATGGTTTGATATTTTTATTTCAGCGGGGTGTGACACATTGTTTTATAACATAGATTATGGATTGTTTAATTTCATATGTGATAAATAGTAGCTGTAACAGCAGTGCAAGCACAACTCTTTTCTTTTGATTTGATATTGTATTTCTTTGAGATAAACAAATAGTGTTTCACAAAAATAGCTACATCATTTTATTGATTCGAATTTAGATCGCTGAAATTTTGATTACTAAGATTGCCTGCTCTGAAAGCTTACAATATTATTCTTACAACGATTATGATGTCTATTAGCATACTGAACTTAGAAGATATATAACCAATATAGCATAACACTAAATTGTTTTATACAATTTTTATTGCGAATGAGGTCTAAAATTGTGTTATATACCCATTTTTTTTACAGGTAAATCAGTGTAATAAATTTCTAAAATAACATCTGTTTTATTCTTTGTTCTATAGTTGATCAGCCTGACATGTCATAATGAGCAGAACACATTGCAAAGCTTTGAAAAGTTTTACGCGTCATAACATGCATTATTACACAACTCTAGTACTATTTTGGTTTAACTGGATATATAAAATGTAGACATCAAAATTCTATCCAAGTATATGTGATAATTCTGTGTATGCAATTACGATGTTTTCCACATTAGATATTTAAAAATTTCCATGTCTTTTAATGGATGTACTTTCATTTCCATTGTACTATTTAGATAATAAATTATATTAGCAATAAAGGGCGAATATGTCAACTAACAAGTTACTATAATAAAACATATTTATAATCAGCAACAAATCAAACAATATTTCAACATTCAGCAATCAGCATTAAGCATCTATTATTCAGCATTTAGCCTTCATCTTTCAGCTTGCAGCATTCAGCCTTCAGCATTAAGTGTTCAGTCATTTTAACAAACGAAGCCTTAAGCTTCATGGAATAAAGTCACAAATTAAGCAGCCACAAACCTAGGAAATATAAGCAGCCTCATGGTGGATGAAATATGCATGCTTGAATCCATCACAATTTCGAAATTTTCAAAGATAAGTTTAAGATTTAAACTTAACTTCTTTGCATTCAGTTTTCTGTTAATTAAAGTCCTGCAATTTTGAGTAATGAGAGAAATTCTGACTTTAGTTAGCATTTCATTGCCTTTGAATACCCTTGCATTTCTCTCACACCATATATGCTATACGATTGCGTTAAAAGCGATGTTCTTCTAGTGTTTAAAAATCGTTTTATCTATCTAATTTTGAAAAAATATATCAAGAATTTGGTTAAAATGCTTATCACTGTTATATCTGATATTAAGCTTCTGTGTGATAATATCGAGCACTTGCTTAGAGTAGGAGCAATTAAAAAATAATTGGTCTCTATCATCGATTTGATTAGAACATAGCACACATGAAATATCTATGTTACTGTTCCATCCGCTAATCCTATTTTTTGTGCTCAATTTGTTGAGTTTGGCTAGAAGTGAGCATGTTGACATTTTACGAGCATAACTTGGGTTCCAAATAGCATTGGACCAATTATACTCTGTATATTTCTTTCTAATGAGTTCCCAAGCTGAACAAACACTGAACCGACCAGAGTTGTTTGGGATCTAAAGCCATGAATCCTTATGCATCTGATTGTGAATTTTGATAGAGTGCACAATAGTGAGAATTTGAGTAGGTACACATGCACGATGATCCTTCCAGTAATTATTTAATATAAGATCAGAGACCAATTTTTTCGAACCACCATTTATTTACACTAAGTTCCCCCCAAATTTGTCAACTAATGAGTACCCATTAATCCATGGGTCTTGCATATATTAGTATTTTCACCATTAGCAATCTTTCTGTCAATAGCACCTTTGCACCAATTCCTTGCTTTGAGCAGCATATTTCATGTATGTGAGACATCATTATTTGTGTTTGCAGTCCATAAATTGTTATCTTTACAGTATTTACTACACATCCATTTTGACCACAAATATTCACCTTAGATGAAGTTCTAGACCAATTTAATTGCCATGGCTTTAACAATTCCTTCAATTTTCCTAATTCCAAGACCCCCCTGTTTTACATGCGTCTTCTCAACACAATTTATGTGATTTTGATTTCCAAATGAAGTTGGCACATGTTGCATTAATTCTGTTAATCATTGCCATAGGAAACTATGTGATTCGAGCCTAAATCGAATCATTGGATGAATAACCGTTTTCACTAATTCTTTTCTCCCACTTGTTCAATAATTTGATTTTTCAGTGGTTGATTTTTTTTCTTATTTTTTCAATAAGGTACCCAAAATCCCTTGATTTAAGATTATTATTAGAAAGAGGGATACCCAAGTATATCACCGGGAGATTTCCTATTTAGATATTTAAAATCTTCGCAATGAGTTGTTTGTTAGTAGCACCTTTGCTAAAAAAATAGCTTGTTTTCATTTAAACCAAGGCCAACCAAAGAGTTCAATGTCTGAAATATGTTTCTTATGATTAAAGCCTTATTACTCGTAGCTTTGGTCATAATAAAAATATCATTCGCATATAACAAATGTGTTATCATAGGCTCAATATTATAGATGGTGTTGAAATTACCTCTCAAGAACTCCATGTCAAAATTGAGAGTAAGAAACTCCATTGCAATTGAGAATAAGTACGGCGAGAGAGGATCTCCTTGTCTTAATCCCTTTGAGCTCTCGATAAAATAAAATGGGGATCCATCAATTAAAACCGAAAAGATAGGAGTAGATATGCATTCATAGATGAGATTAGTAAAAGATATAGTAAACCCTATAGAGATCAGCATATGATGAATAAATTCTCTATTAGTTTTATCATAGGCTTTTTTAGGTAGAAATTGTTGAATTTTTTCCTATTAAATCCTCTGACCATTTCATGAACAAGTAATGAATTGTCTGTAATGATCCTCCCTGGAATGAAAGCATTCTAATTATAGGAAATAAGGTCATTCATGTAGGGTTTTAATCAATTACAGAGAAGATTGGCTGAAATCTTATAAATGACATTACATAGAGAGATAGGGCTGAAATCAGGCAAGTCAGAGACCTCAGGCTTTTTTTGGATAAGAAAATAAAAGTATGATTGATTTCTTTAATAATTTTGCCCGAAAAAATAATGCCATTCAGAGAAGTCAAAAGATCATTCTTCATGACTTCCCAATGAATTTTAAAGAACTATGAATTAATCCCATCAGGGCTCGGGGTACCATTAGCATTAATTTGGAGAATGGCCTCTTTAATTTCCTCCAACTGGAAAGGCCTGCATAAATTATTTCTGGCATTATCGAAGAGGATTTTCTTATAAGTGATGCCTGGGAATTGATTTGTGGTCTATGATGAAAAAACAGTTCTGAGAAACAATTAACTGCATCAGTAGCAAAAATTTCTGATGCTGTGCTCCATGATCCATCAGAATGGAGAATAAAATTATTATTCCGAATAGGCTTAGAAACATTGACCCAATGTTAGAAATAGTTAGTAGGCCTATCACCTTTGGCCAACCAATTGAATTTCATTTGCTGATCATTCTCAACTGCAATTTTTCTCACAAGTGATTGAATCTGGTCATTTTTGTAGAGTTTTGTGATATCAAATCTTCATTTAATAAATCAGCAATTAATTAGTTATAGATTTGATTTGCGTCTTCTATATATTGGGAAATCACTTTATGGATGTTACTTTTGTTTTTTCTCCAGGTCTTTATTGTGGCTTTAGCTGATCTCAGCCTGCACAGTAGGATATGAAGGGGATTTTCGTTGAAAGTACTGGTCAGGGCATCTTGTATAGTTTTGTGGTAACCAGATTGCATGTGCCAGGAGTTGATATATCTAAATGAGACTCCACTTTTCCCATGATTTTGCAAATTCAATTTGATATTAATTGTAGAGTGGTCACTTACGGTGTGATTTCCAAAATGAACACCAAACTGAGAAAATTTATTCATCCATAAATTATTAACAAACACTCTATCTACCTTACTATGAATAGAATAATTTAGAACTCCTCGCCATGTGAAATAATTCCCAGTATAATTCAATTCAGTGAGATTAGAAAGGGGTATACAGTTCATAAAGTCTTGATCACCCATAGAGTTATGTACCGTTATTTATTCTATCATAAGACGATAAAATAGAATTAAAATCACCTGCCACTACCCACGGCAGGTTAAAACTTTTCAATTGCTCAACAATATAATTCCATGGATCGATGCAGCTCGTTTCTTCATTGGATCCATAGCCAGTTGTGCATAGGATACTTAAACCGTTAGCATTATGCAGAATATAAGAAATGTATTAGTCGCTAGTGTATAGGATAATATTAGAACACCGAGTTGAATCCCATAAAATGAAAATTCTACTTTTACTACCATTGGAACTATTATAAGCTTGCTTCCACTTATTATTAATCTTGTGCATGAATTTCTCAATATTATCAGATGACAATTTATTTTTGAGAAAACTGCAGAATGATAGGTTTTTATTATTTAAAATATGAAGAACTTCTAATTGTTTGTAAGGGGTATTCATACCCAGGATGTTCCAAAAAAGGAACTCCATCTATAAATTGATATCAGAACTACTCCTGTTTACCGAGGGAGCAGGAGGCTTCATCGATAGCTAATTATTATCTTGTTATATATATATATTGTATTTGTTCGGTAGGTACAGGCTGGTATATCTGTCCTAGGGTAGAATTGGTATTAGTATGACTTTGAAGTATCATTTTGGAAATGACTTTGTAAAGAATTATGTTGATTAATATATGTTATTCCCTTGTGTTGTGAGATTCTATGATTGTTCCAGTTTCTTATCTTATATCTTCTTTATTTCCCCTAATAACCTGACTTTCGAACCCTCATATGATCGGCATTCAAATACTATAGATGTATTAAGTGTCTTCTTTAGGTGTAAGAAAGGATGATCGTTATATAATATGATTCTTAAAGTAGTAAATTCTTCTTTGTCTTTTACTAAAATTAAATCAAGTTTAAAATCAAAATTTAAATAGTTTAACATTATCGTATTCAAAAATTAGGTTTATATTGGTGTATATAAGTAATTAAAATAATTTAAATTCCATTTAAAGCATCTGAATTTCAAATTTGAAATTCACAATAGTGAATTTTGGGATCTTACATCAATTAATGCAGTACAGAGGGCATTAGTGGAATGAGGTACACATTTTATTTTATTCCAAAATGAGGGTAGTTTTGTAATATGTATAGTGTATATTAAGTAAAAGCTGGTGTAAACGATATTAGAAAAAAAGTTAGTGTATGTATAGTAATTTAAGGTGTATGAATAGAATTTGCCAAAATTAAATAATGAAATTTGCTTTAAAAACTCACCTTAAGTTTAAGCGATTATCTGGATATTAAACGCTAACAGTTTACATAATCAAACAAAATATAACTATATTCGAATATAATTATTTTCAGTCCTATCAATCATTAATGATAGAAGAAAACGAGATGAACAATGTAAGGAAATTTTCATTTACCAATTTCAAATTAGAAGTTGATTAGTTGAGATATTGTACCATTTACTTATAAATCGTATTTTACCAACCATATTTATAAAGTAAACTTCTTATAACATACAATAGTCAATAATTTTTAAAAACTTTGACTAACCAACATTAAATGACAATAATTGAATATTATCATTTCCTAATAATCAACACACCGAAATAAAAAAATCAATTTATGAAAAATTATTCTTTTACAAAAAAAATATAATACTATGTAAAATTATTACATCTATCAATTTCAAAACAATATTGTGTCAACTTACCTTATTCAAGTGTTTAGAAATCCTTATAGATGCCATGGGTCCCATGTGCCGACCAAAATTTATAAATACTTAGCAGAACAAATTAATACAATAAAAAATATTTTTATAGCACTAACAAATACGCTCTCTTATATACTTACACACACACACACACACTTAGACTCATTTTTGGGTGTTACTAACCCTATCCCTAATGAGTTAACCCCAAACAGACAAAGGTATCTCTAAACTAAAGCTCTAATACCAACTATGATGACACACCTTTTGGATGGTTTAAATCGACAATAAACCACATATGTTTAACTCAAACCATTCAATAGAGAGGATTGTCAATGAGGTAAATAAGAAAACAAGAGAAAAAAAGGAAAACAAAACTCAGAATCTCACAGCGGAATGACAAAATATAATAATCAAATAAATAGTTCATTAAGCTGTTCTACAATATAAAGTTGATTATACAACTTTTACAACATAATCAGAGTATAAACAATAACATACCAATAATGATGTTGTGGAATAATACTAATAATATAATATACCAAACTCCGTCTTCTTCCTCCAGAAATAATGTCTTCAATATTGAAAAGCTCAGACTGACCCGAGCGTAATGAAAAGACAAAACACTCGAGTCACAACTAAAAGTTCTTATGTAAGTTAGATCAACAACAAGTAAATATGAGTATAATTGCTTCAAAGATGTTTATGAGATTTTACGTCTCCTATCCAGTGTATAAAGTGCGTGCAATAACTTAAGAGATGTATAGGATGTTCCATCTCTTAAGGATCCGTTAAACTATCTATATATAGTAAGATACGCTATATATGTAGTGTCTAATCAATAAAATAAATATATTTTTAGTGTTAAGACTTTACATTAATCTCCCTTAACACATTTTTAAGCATTGTCCTAAAGTTTTCCTCTGACACCACTAGTAACGTCGGTAGTCAGGGAGGCGCATTGATAAAATAACACTAAAAAAATCACAGTGGTTGTGTACAAGGATAAAAGTATGACAAGGCCTGTGATGCAATGCCCAAGGTAGGATTCTACTAGTTTATCCTTTCTGGCTGGTGGTAACACATCGTAGCTACGACCGCCCACCGAGTCCACCACCCCGAAATCAAATCAAGGTGCACCGGTCAATTCCAAAATCAGTACAATAATACGAAGGGGTGATGACCTCCAAAGGTAGCAAACCCCTTGTCCTGACATAGGCTCCTGTTTTAGTCATTTCCAATTGACACAAGTGTCGGGGTCATCCATCATCATTCTCTTTCTTTAAATCCAGCAACGCCTCCAATTCAACTACTTCATTCTAGATAACATTCACCGCGTACACAGTTATTAATATTGACAGAGAGTATGCCAATAAATGACCCGGTCTCTATAACAATCAAATGTCATTTTCCACACATGTTGGTTCTTTTACATTTCGAAAACGATTCATATTTGATATCATAATAACATACTCACTTCAAAATATCACTTCATTTCAAACTACCATATTTACTCAAAATATGTTATTTTCACTTGAAAATATCGTTTCAAATTTCAACTTAGGTTATAACCTCATTTAACCACATTCGCATTTAAATCAACGATTTAAATATAAACGTACCAACTTTGCACAGATTGAATTTTTTTAGGAAATAGTTTGAATAGTTTAGAGATTTAAAATAGTTTAATATAAAATTGTTTGAGTATTGAAAATGGTTTATATAGTAAAATAGTTTGGAAAATCAAAATGATTTGAATATAAAAAATAGATTTCAAATAGTTTATATTATATTTTATTTTGAAAATAGTATCAATCAAACTGTTTCCTTCTATTTCAAAAAATCTGGATCCATATCCAAATTTCAAATCAACAAAACTCAATTTCCAATCTTTCAATTCAATTGACTCAGTTTCAATTTAGTTTCAAATCAACTTGATTTCAACTTCAATTCGAATTAACTTAAATTTTTGAAACATTCATTTTTAACTTCAAATTTGATTCAACAATTCAATTCATATCGAGTTCAAGTCCAATTTCAATTTGCTGATTCAAACCCCGTTTAAACTTCATTTTTCAATTTAAGGTTCAAACTAAAAAATAATCAATTTTCAAAACTATAGTCATATATCAATTATAACTTCACATTTCCAATTCAACTCTTTAAAAAAATTTCTTTTAACCATTTTCAATTTCAACATTTGAAAGTTTGAATTAGAAAATATTTCAGTTCATATAAATCTACAATTTATTTACTTTAAAACAATTTCATTTAATCAAAATCCAAATTCAAGATTTTAAAACCATTTAATTTAACAAATATGTTGTCCGTGTATAATTTTCTACCCTATGGCCAAGTGATTATTTATATCAATTTAATTACATGGATGGATATGTATCATTTCAATCCAAATTAAAGTGTCATAGGTATATATCATTTCAACCTATTTCTTAATTCATTTTCATAATACAATTGACAATTTATGTAATCTAAAATAATAAATAGGCAATAACAGGGATATATCCAAAATAAATAAACAATTATACATCCAACATCAATCATTGGCATACAATAACAAACAACATCCAAACCAACCAACATGTCACACAGTTACTAATTATCAATTGATGGTGTTTAACAAGCAGTTAACTTCAATAATAATTAAAATGTCAATGTAATTCAATATAAAATTCAATTTCAACTAAATGTCAATTTAAACTGTCAAACAACAACAAATAAAATTCTCATAATTTCATAAATTCAATTCAGCTAACATAAGATGATTTAGTATTGCGTGAGTGGGTTAAATCACCCATCTTTGATTTAGCCCATAAAAATCCAAACAGAAGCACATAATCTTAATAGTCTTCAAATTCAACCAAATCAATTTCATGTTGTCCGGAATTTAAATATGAATCCAACAGAAGAAATCGCGCATGAATCATAGTTTATATGCAAAAGATATTCATGTTATAATAAATATTATTAAAATAATTATTGATGCACATTTCATAAAAGAATAAACAAAGTTTAATACTTACGTTTTTTTCAAGATGTGGCTTTAGGCAAAGATGGAAGAACAAACTAAGATAAGGGCAAGATATGTAGGACAAATGAAAAAAAAGAAACTCATGTTTTATAAAAGAAAGCTTTTGAATTTGCAAAAATGACAGCTTTTGAATTTGCTCATATTAAAATGATTTGAGGAATAAAAGATTTGAAATGGAGATCTAAACATAGGAAATAAAGATTTGAAATGGTAGTTTCTTATCTCTATAATTAATCTGTAAGCTAAAATACATTTCAAATAAATAGACATATGTTTACACCTTTACTAACTTATTCATTTTATTCTTTATTAAATTAGCACTTATTCATAATAATTGATTTAAAAGTTTTTTATATTAAATCAACAATTCCTTATGTAATCTATTAACATAAGTTTCCACTTTATTTCTCTCAAACCCTACAGTTAACACCTTTTCTTATATTAACTGCAACATTTAGTTACATCTAGTTCATTGATTCCTAAATAAATTCCAACACGGATTTAATAATAAGATGAGAAATGAATAATTGTTACATTTAAATAATTTGAACACATTAAATCATTTATTGTTTACAAACAAGGAGTATAAATTTACTTACAAATGTTAAAACCAATTTCCATTAAATAACATATAATTTACCATTAATACATCATTTATTTTATTCCTTATTAAGCTTGCAATTATTTCAATTGATCGAAAGTACATTAAAACCATTGTCAATTTCATTCAATTAACATTATTAAATTATATTCCAATAAGTTCTTTTCATTTGTAAATCATAAATTTTAATTGTTGACAATATTAATTTCGAAAATCTCATTTAATTTAATATTTTCGATAATAAAAATACGGGTCGTTACAATTATTGACAAACCAATTTTGAATATGAGGAGGCCAAACTTTATGAATACTCCGTATAAAATTAGATTACTGTGAGGGTTATAGAGGCTATTAATAAAGTTTATATCTTTCTCTTTTCTGCCCTCAGTTAAAAACATCGAATAAACTAACCACAATAGAAACCCTAAGTGCCATAACCTTTTAAATTTACTCTTACAGTTATCTTTTGATACCTTAAAATAAAATAAAAATTACACTTTTTTGAAAATTAATATGATAGTAGGTTAATGGTACAATTAGACAGTAGCATATCAAACTAAAATGAATAACTTGGCAATGCACTACCAAACTAAAATGCATATTTGGGCATGGGTTTACCAAATTAAAACAATTTGTTTGGCCAACCCCCACCGAACTGTTTGTTCGACAATCTCTACTCTGACCATGAAAAATACATTGGTCTTTATCATATGAAGCCCTAAATTATTTGCATATTTTAAACATCTAATCATTTTCTAAATTATGGTTAGATGAAATTGAATTCTCCATTATTTGGCTAATTATCTATATTAAATTTTAATGATAATTGAGAGAAACTATAGCAAATAAAAGGATGGACAATTAGGTCAATGTGATAATAACTATATGAGGGGCTGATTTGGTTAGCGCCACTCAAAGTAATAAATGAAAAAAATAGTTCCCTCATATTCAAAACTCAACATTAACAGTATGTAGGGAGTCAGGAACATCCAAACTCACGTGAATAAACATGTGAGCAATTTCATTTTTTAATATATACATATAGCCATATAATCCTTGAACAAAAATATTGAAAGAATTTTTTTGAAACTCTCTAATACATAGGACTCTGGAAGGAAGGACGGGCCGACCAACCCCAATGGGTGATTAAGTTATATCTGTCCACTTCAACTTTTGTTACTACAATAATCCATTTCAAGCCATGTTTAGTGTTTAACTCCTTAAGAAAATAGTTTTAGTGAGTTTCATATTGATTCCCAACTTTGAAATGTAAAATTTGAGGCATGTAACCATGTTATATTATAAATTATCAACTGCATCTAAAACAAAATATTATCACAATTTCAAATTAAAAAACTTATGAATATTCTTTAAAAAATTCATAAAACAATTTAAATTATGATAGTTTGAAATCTAAAGGACCATCATATAAGATATTGGTGCATTTAGAAAAAAAACCATCTATAATACAAATGATTTTCAAATTTGTAAAAAAAGTATTCAAACCTATGATGACATAATTGTTTGAAATTCTTTTAACATCTACATAATTTTAATATATAAACATAAGCATAAACATCAAGTAACAAATTTATATTTAATTTCATATGGAATCGCTTACGATATGGATTTATTGTTATATTTTATTCCAAATTAAATTAGAGAATTGAAGCCAAATAGTTTCTTGAATCAACTCCGCTTAATGTTACTTAGAAGATTTAATTAATATCAATTTGAGAATTCAATCATAGGTAGAAGAATTAATTAATATCAATTTGAGAATTTAATTATAGTGAGAAGAATTAATTAACATCAATTTGAGAATTCAATTGTAGTTAATTAATTGACTATTAGGAATATTAGAATATATATATATATATATATATATATATATATATATTCCTCATTGGAATAGCCTAAAATAATCAATGATATCAATGGTCAAAAAAATACGAACATGTATTAACCTGTAATAGTTTGGTCCTTACACTTATTATATTTGTAATATTTTTGTCAATTACCTAAATCATATAAGGGTCAGGTTAATCTCGTTTACTTTTGAAAAATGGTTTCAAGCAAAATTACAAGTATTCTACCGTAATTTATAATTATTTAAAAAAGAATGTCCTTTGATAGTGTTAAAACTAGCAAAAGTGTAAAGTAATAATTTTGGAAACTTATGCATTAATAGAGCCAAATTAATATATTCTTTAATTTGCTAGGCCAGCGGGGTTGAATGGTCCCTTACCAGTTTATCATTGACTCGAAAAGATTACAAGCAATAATAAAGAGGAAAAGAAATACAGAGGAAAAATAGGAAGACAAACTAGAGAAGAAAGACAAAAAACCAAAATAAACATGCCTCCAGCTCCCCATCAACTCAGGAGATAACTGGTAAAGAGAATCCTACAAGGCACTAAAGATTCCATATGAAATTTTATAGTAAAGCTCCCTCTCGTTCTTGCATTTCCCAGTGAAGATCCTAGCATCTTTATTCTTTCAAACACTAAAGGAAAAAAAATTAATATCAACAGAAGCCCACAGGAGGAAGAGACCATCCATTTAGTTTGTTTAACAACCAAGCTATCACAAAGATGATAAAAGCTATGTAGGTGACTGTACAGAACCAAAAAAGCACTAAAATGATTACTAGTATCGTTGAAGATCAACAGAGGCTGTTAAACAGATCATCAGAACTCATGAGGACGAATGTAACGATCCCGATTTTGAGTCAAATTCAAATTGGTAATTATAATAAATTTTTGGATTAAATAGTGAATTAATTTAAATTTTCCAAATTAAATAAGATATCTGTTGTTTATATATATATATATATATATATGTATGTATGTATATGTATATGTATATGTATATGAATTGAATGTAAATTGAATTTTGGATTTGAAATTCAAAAGAAAAAATATATCTTGTAAATAAATTGAATTTGAAAACTCTATAAATTAATACTAATAGAAATTTATTTTCTAATATACATATGTAATATATATTTCTGAAAGTTTTATTTTGAATTAATATAATGATAATTTTCAAAGGCTATTTAAAGTAAAATTCTATATTTTAAAACTTATATATATATATATATTTGTTAATGTATAATTTAAATTTAAAAAAATCATTTTCTTTAAGGTTTAATAAAAATTTATAAAAAGAATTACATAAAAGATAAATTGTAAATATAATATATAAAAAAATTATAAAAATATATTTAAACACACAAGTACATGTGTAAGCATTATAACAGAAGGATTTACAAATGTAACCATTTTAAACATGAATTAAACAAGTGTAGGACATGTAAAATGAAATATTAACAAGTGTCCTCAATTCTTTTATTTTTAAAATTAATGAATAAAATTAAAACAAGGTTTATATATTCATCTATCTCCCTCTCTTCTCATTTTGTTTCATGCATTCAAATCGAAGAAAATCAAAAGCCACAGAAAAACAAAAGTAAAAAACCTCTTTCCAATTTTTCAAAACCTAAAAACAGTAAATAAGCTTTGAAAATCAAAATCTGGGAATCATACTAAAATCAAAACAATTTCAGACTCAACTCATATCTGAAGCATGCAAGTTAATTTAATTCTATCAAACAACTTCAACCTGTTTCAACATTGATCAAGCAAGCAAAGCAATTCAGGATCATCTCAAGTATATATTTAACTCAAGTTAATCAAACTTTTTAACAGTCAAAAACAAATTAAGTTCCAGATCAGTTTCAAATTCAAAACTCCAGGCTCTCTCTATTTTCAATTGTCAGGTGAGTAAACTCTTTTATTTTGCTATATCTTGAGTTTGCATGTGATAATCCGTGAAGAGTAATATGAAAAATGCCTGCATGATGATGTAAATATAATTTAATGTATTTGTGTATGAAGATATGTGGGTGCATGTCTGGACATCTCTCTTTCCTAAGTTCCAGGTTTTTAAAACCTGTTTAAAAATTTAAATCACTCCACTTAAACAAATTTAGACTTTGACCTCTGAATGAAAAATGCATGTATATGTGTAACATCATTTTTGAAACTAAATTCAAGTGAAAATACTGATTAAATATTGTGAAATTGGGTTGTTACAGTAATGTTCAATTTCAAGTCAGAAAAACAATTATCCAAATTTCATGTTTCAAGTATATAGCCTAATTCGTATTTGAAAAGTATGAATTTTGATATAAAAATCAAAATTTTTAAGTTATTATTCATGGTGAAATTTTAGGATGAACTGAAATTGTTCTTTTTGAAAATTCTGGCAATCAGAGTGGTAGTGGGTCTCCGGATCATGGCCATAGCTAGCTTAGAGGTCAGGGTTTCCAGCAAAAATGGTAGATGGATTTATGGTGGACTAAGGTGGCCGATCTACGGTGAAGAAGGGTTTAAACCAAGTTTTTAGTCGATCGTGTTCTCGAGGCAATGGCGTCGTTAGCGTCGAATCAGACTCGACCGGGGTTGGTGGAATCGAAGCATGGATAACTGATGAAGAGATGAGCATGATGGCGATATTTCAAAAGGCCGAGATCGACGAGGCGAATGGTTTTTGTTGATCGGAGTTTGAGTTCAAGGGTTGGTCGTATAGCTCGATCACGAGTTCATCAAGCATGGTCTGAGGGTGTTAGTAGACGGTCATCGACATGTTGAAGACGACGAGGTCGACTGGAGTTCATCGGAGCATGGATACACGTGCATGCGTGAGTATGGGTATCTGGGTTTGTTTTGTTATTTGGGGAAGAAGTAGTGTTCTCAGGTTTGTGCTCAAGTTCGATGAGGTTTGATTCGAAGTAGTGTCGATGCGAGGTTTGCATGGGGACGAGCCTGGGAAATTTGAACTTGAGCTCGGGTTTTTCTTATGTTGGTTACCAGGTTTTCAAAATTTAAAAGAAAAAAATATTTTCAGGTTTTAAAATTTTTTAAAATAAAGATTTGTACCAGGTTTAAGTTATAAAGAAAATATTGTGATAAGGCTTAAAACTAAAGACATAAACATGTTATAAAGAAAATATTAATCAAGTTTAAATGTGTTTTAATATATATATATATATATATATATATAACCTTTATTTTGAAAGTTTATTTTAAATAAACTTAATATTGTAATTAAGTAAATGATTAAAGGGGATGGGGTGTTTTAATCCTTAATTTAACTTAAAGGTTTAAGTTAAGTGGTTAATGATAATTAATTACAAGATTATTAAACAAGGTTTAAATGATAATTAAAGTAACTAATTAAGATAAATTGATTATCTTTTAATTAATTAAAATCTTAAGTTATTAATGATTTATTATTTAATTAAAGTAATTAAGGATAATTACTTAAAGGATAATTATTTAATGATAGTAATTAAAGAATAATTAATCAATTTCTTAATTGATGATTAAAGGGTAATTAATTACTTAAGATAATTACTTAATGATAGTAATTAAGGATAATTAATTAATGATTAAAGGTTGATTAATCAAGTAATTAAAGAATAATTAATTAAAGGATAATTAATTTATGTGATTAATTGATTAAGGTAATTAATTTGGGAATAATTAATTAATTAAAGGTTAATTAATTAATGAAAGTGATTAAGGGATGATTTATTAATTAAGGGTTAATTAATTAATATAATTTGAGGATAATTAATTAAAGAATAATTAAATGATTAAAGGTTAATTATTTAATAATCAAAGTTGATTGATTTATTAATTAAGGTTGATTAATTAATAAATAAAGGTTAATTAATTTATTATTAAAGGTTAATTAATAAATGATTAAAGGACGATTAATAAAAATGGTTTGTAATTAATTAATGTTAATTAACCAGGATTAGTAAATTATTCATAAGTAATTAATCTGGTTTAAATTAATTATAATTAGGTGATTAATTGATCTCACTTATGGATGTTTGGATTATATTGAATGCTTTAAATTGTTTGATATCTCTATTGTGTGATGTTCTATTGAGCTATGATCTGTGATTTATTTATCTGTGATGAATTTACATATTTATCTGTGAATCTGTGAATGAAGATAAGAGTTATAGGATTATACTGCTTATCGATATTGTTGTGATTGAATTGATGATGGTTGTGATATGTTATTGTTGTGTGTAAAACCCATGGACTACACCACATACACAAAAATATGGATTTAACGAGGAAATTAGTTAAGTCACAGATATTTTGAATTTAATATTATTTTATTCAGAAGGTGAAAAGTTTAAAAGTTGAATTTTAAATTCAAATGGTTTTGAAAATGGAATTGGGTTGAATGAAAAGCTTTTGAAAAGGAAGTTTTGAAATTTGAAATTTAGTTTGAATATAATATATCTTTTTTTAGTTTTGAAATTATTTTAGAAATTATGGTTTGAAAGGGTTATATAAGTTATACAATATATATATATATATATATATATGGATTTTAAACCATTTTGAAGTATATTGAATAGAACTTGCCTGATATGGCAGTTCGCTGATTTTCCAATGTATACGTTGAAAGCTATATCTTGAGTAAATTCAATCGGATTTTCTTGAAATGAAAAACATTTGTTTTCAAATGATAATGGCTTTCATATAACGAAAGGATTTCCAATTTTTGTTAAAAAGGATTTCAAGTTATTCGTGAATCAAATTGAAAATAGTTTTGAAAACTATGAATGAATCTTTTTTAAAGATTGGTGAACCTTGTTTTCAAATTGAAGAGGATTTTCAAGGGTGAATCTTTTCTTTAAAAGATTGAAAGTGGAAATTTTTTTAAACCATTCAAAAGAAAGGTTTTGGAAATAAGTGTTAAAAAGTTGTGACTTAACTAAGATCCCAATATAACCATATGTTTTTTAAAATAAGCGTTGATTATTCAGTTTAGCCGGAAGAGGACTTTATGTCATAAAACCCATTCCGAATATTGATACGACGAAATGGATAGCATTTGAAGACTGTGGTGAAGACCGGGTATTTTCGAGAACGAAAGGATTACCTGTCGAATGTCTCTGCACTGAGTAGCTACGGTATAGAGATCTCCATATGCGACGGGGAGTCCGATCGAGATTGTGAATACCTGGATTTGCAAGGGCTTGTTTGGAAATGCCTTCGGTTCCGTTCGAACCCGAAAAGAATTTGTATGGATGTACGTCTGACGTTACACTTTGAGATGTAAAGCTGGTTTCTATCAAATACATTTCTGTTTAGTGGTGGAGATTTTATTTGTTGAATTTGGATGATTCAAATATTTGTTAAAGAGGAAAAAAATTGATTAATTGATTCAATCAAATCAATTAATTTGGCTGATATATGGAAGGATATTTTGAAGGATCCTAATTAATTAGTGAATCAATTTATTAGTCAATGCATTTGTTATGTGAAGAAATAAATGATCAGGCATGGAGAATTAATCAATCAAAGGAAAGATTTGGAAACCAAGATTACGCCATCTATTTGTACTAAAATCAAATCATGCAATTTGAAAATATATTTAGGTAATCAGAAAATTGATTTTCTTAATCTCCAAGCAACCCTTCATTATCAAGTCTATTTAAATGAAGGTAGTTCATTTCATGTTTGTGTGTGAGGGTGAGAAAGCATCCACCATTATCCTATTCTTCAGTAAACCCTAATTTTTACGGTCAAAAAATTAAGGTTTTTGAGAGCAAACAAGTCTTTGGATAAATTGATTATTCAATTTGTAATTATAGGTTAGTCTCTCCACTTTGCTACCTATAATGTTATAATCTCTCTCTCTTTCGTACTCTCTTTCTTCAGTGAAATAAAGAATAGTTGTTGGGTCCGTGGACGTGGGCAATCTAGCCGAACCACGTTAAATCTTTGTGTTCTCCGCTCTTCCATTTCTCTTTGTTTGGCGATTATTTTTCATTGAATTTGTGGTTGGTAATTAATCGACAATCTTGATCCTTCTTTTGATTGTTTCCACCCATTAGCATTCCGCTGCATTTTTGGAGTTAGTGCAAATCAATTGAATTTCCGCACAACAGTTTGGTATCAGAGCTAGCTGTCTTGTTCAAGATTAGTTCTCAATGGCAAATTCTTTCAGTAGTGGTATGAAAAATTATGGCATCACCAAATTTATTGGAAAAAGAGTTTTTGGGACATGTGAAGAATACCGGATACAAAGCAAGTCATTTGTTTATTCTTTCCATAGACGTTCAAACGGTGTTTCCGATGATACCTTGGTTGATGAGGATAATACCAATGTTATTACAGAGGATCAAACTCAAGGTGGAGCTCATTCAGAACCTAGGCCTGTCAGATAAAGAAGAAAGACTAAGTGGCTTGATGAGTTTGTTGGAATGAGCATCAAAGATATTAACTTCGATGACATGGCAACATATGCTTTGAATGTTGTCCATGATGAGCCCTGTGACTATAGCCGTTAACAGTTCCAGTTGGTTAGTTGCTATGGAGGAGGAGATTGAATCATTGCAGAGAAATCGTATTTGGGGTTTGGTTCCTCTTCCCACCGACAAGAGAGCTATTGGATGCAAATGGATCTATAGAGTGAAAGATGGTGAAAATGGTAATCTCAGATACAAGGCAAGATTAGTCGCAAAGGGGTATGTTCAAAAGAAAAGGGTTGAGTATCATGATATCTTTGCTCCAATGGTTAGGCATACTTCTATTCGTATTCTTTTAGAATTAGTTGCTCATTATGATGTGGAATTAGAGCAACTAGATGTCAAAACTGCATTCTTGCATGGTGATCTGGATGAGGAGATTTATTTAAAGCAGCTGAAAGGGTTGATTGATAGTAGCAGGCTAGATTATGTTTGCAAACTCAACAAATCTCTATATGGACCAAAGCAGTCTCCCAGACTATGGTATAAGAGGTTTGATAAGTTTATGCTTTCATAGGAATACTCCAGAAGTTTCAAAGACCAGTGTGTTTATTTCAGTAGATATGATGGTGATATGATTCATTTGTTATTATATGTTGATGATATGCTGATTGCATCTCGGAGTATGGTCAAAATTAAGGAGTTGAAAGCGGAGCTCGGTAGAGAGTTTGACATGAAGGATGTGGGAAAGGCACAAAGAATATTGGGTATGGAGATAAGGCGGGATAGGAAGCGGAGAGAGTAAAGGCTCACTCAAGCACAATACATCGAGAAGGTCCTCGCTCGATTTGGAATGGAGAAAGCTAAACCGGCTGGCACTCCATTAGGCTCTTATTTTAAGTTGTCAAAAGACTTATCTCCCTCATCGGAAGAAGACAAGAGGTATATCCCTGTTATACCTTATTCTAGTGCTGTTGGTAGTCTTATGTATGTGATGGTGTGCACAAGGCTAGATTTGTCCCATGCAGTGGGTGTTGTAGTCGATATATGTCTAACCCAGGCAAAGAGCATTGGCAAACTGTGAGGTGGATTCTTAGATATCTTCGACGCACTTCTTCGGTGGGCTTGTTATATGGTGGAGCGGATGGTGACATATTTCTTAGAGGATACTGTGATTCTGATTATGCTAGGGATAGAGATGCTAGAAAGTCAGTGTCAGGCTATGTTTTTACACTTGGTATAGGCTCGATTTCATGGAGATCAAAGCTGCAATCTATCGTATCAACTACCAAAGCAGAGTTGATATCGATTATGGAAGCAACAAAGGAAGGATAATTACTTTAGTTGTTGGATGATCTTTCAATGGCGCAGCGGACAGTAGAGCTATTATCAGACAGTCAGAGTGCGATTCGTCTTGTAGAAAATCAAGCTTATAGTTCACGGACGAAGCATATTGATGTTAGAGGTTTCTTTCTCATGCTTGAGGAAGAACGAAGCAAGATCAAATTGTTGAAGGTGAGTACTTTGGATAATCCTTTAGATATGATGACTAAGTCACTTTCAAAGGACAAGTTTGAGCATTGCTCAAACTTGATCAGTTTGATACCTGTTACTTGAGCGCCATGGGACGCTAGACCCAACAACTTATATGTCGATTGCTTGATGATAAGATGATGAAGAGAGATTGTTATATTTGAATCAAGGTGGAGTGTTGAATTTGGATGATTCAAATATTTGTTAAAGAGGAAAAAATTGATTAATTGATTCAATCAAATCAATTAATTTGGCTGATATATGGAAGGATATTTTGAAGGAAACTAATTAATTAGTGAATCAATTTATTAGTCATTGCATTTGTTATATGAAGAAATAAATGATTAGGCACGGAGAATCAATCAATCAAAGGAAAGATATGAAAACCAAGATTATGCCATCTATTTGTACTAAAATCAAATCATGCAATTTGGAAACATATTTAGGTAATCAAATAATTGATTTTCTTAATCTCTAAGCAACCCTTCATTATCAAGTCTATTTAAATGAAGGAAGTTCATCTTCATGTTTGTGTGTGAGTGTGAGAAAGCATCCACCATTATCCTCTTCTTCAGTAAACACTAATTTCTGCAGTCAATAAATTAAGGGTTTTGAGAGCAAACAAGTCTTTGGATAAATTGATTATTCAATTTATAATTATAGATTAGTCTCTACACTTTGTTACCTATAATTTTGTAATATCTCTCTCTCTTTTGTACTCTCTTTCTTCAGTGAAATAAAGAATAGTTGTTGGGTCCGTGGACGTAGGCAATCTAGCCGAACCATGTTAAATCATAGTGTTCTCTGCTCTTCTATTTCTCTTTGTTTGACGATTATTTTTCATTGAATTTGTGGTTGGTAATTAATCGACAAGCTAGATCCTTCTTTTGATTGTTTCCATGCATTAGCATTCCGCTGCGTTTTTGGAGTTAGTGCAAATCAATTGAATTTCCGCACAACATTATTCTCTTAGCTTAACACTCTTCTTTGAGACGTACGAACTCAGAGGTTATGTGGTTGATAGTTACTAGTGATATATTCCCAATTTGGTCGAAACAGAAAGAATGCAGCAAGGTTATGATGGTCGCGCCCTTTAGGGTATGTACATTTCCTTCTAGATAAAAAGTGATATCATGGTATGGAGCCCAGATATTTAACTTATGTGGTTGTTACAATTTATTGGTGTTGAGAGCTCTCGGATAAAGGTCGGTGACGACCGGGGGATAGCATGTGACAGTTAGTTAGCTAGTCAAAGAGGTAACCCAACCTTGTGTTGGTAGAGAGCCGATTAGGTTCTCGGGGTGTCCCTCTAGAGGCGTACCCATGCGGTGAGGAAATTCCTTAGCCTGGCCATTTATTGGAAATCCAATCATCCAATACGCGTCCTGTACGGTTTTAGTTGTAGAACCTGCCATCTAATATGGTAGCTATAGTAGGCATACTATAATGGTACGTATGCTGGCTAAGATTAATATTATACTTTCGAAAGGTTTTCTACACTATGCATTAATAATAATATCAAAAAGTTTTTTTGTATCAAGCACGTTTGACTATCATAAGGAGAAATCTCCTCCAATTGTGTGTTTGCATTGTGTGTGTGGCGAGAGGCCTTATGGTAGTTTCATTTTCCAAAAAGCATAGCCGATTTCTTTTCTTTGGTTTCTTTTGTTCAAATAAAACTGTTTTTGTTTGCTCACACCAGTCCCATGACTTACCTGGAGTTTATTGTTCCCTTTCTAAACTCTAGGTGTCCATAATTTTTCACATAGGCAGCCTAGAGTCGGGTTTTCAGATAGTCTGATAATAGGTGTAGCTTTTGGCAATCTTCGAAGTCTTTGGTTTGGGATCACATTGCGTTTCATTACAACATGATGATGGTTCGAGCTTTCGGGTTTGGATTCATTGGAGCTTTGGCATTGAAGATGTTGTGTTCCGCTGCTATTACTGCTGTGTTTTTCCGCTGTTGTGCATCTCGGATATATGTTGATCATTCCATTTGTATCATTGTTGTGTCAAATGTTGTGTATCAATAAAATTTCATTCCTATTTCCGCTGTGTTGTATCATCTAATGTTGTTAAAAGTTCTGGCGAACCAGACTCAACGTTTGAATCTGCGGCATTCAAATACGGGTAATGTATTTGGGTGTCGATTTTCGAAGGTCGAGTCAGTGTCGTTTCAATGAATTTAAACTGCTGTCAGAAGATTTACAGTGCCAAATATAAAGAACAAGATGGAGCTAACTAGGCATGCATCTATGTGCCTATCTGCACATGCACACTTGTTTTTGTATGATCTAGGACTCAATTTGACCATAGTAATTTCTTATGAGATTATATAAAAATAAGCGAATTGTTTTGTAATGTAGTTGGGTCAGTTGAGTCAATTATTAACATCGTATCTGTTGAGGGCCAATTACTGAGTATATGCATGTAAATATGGGCATGAACCAGTAGCTGTTGTGGTGGAAAAAAAACTGAAATACAATTTCATTTTGATTTCATTTCCTATTGCCATTTAGAGTTTTATTTTTCTTTAAGATCATTTTCATAGTTAATTGTCAGTTTCTTTATCCTGAATTCTATTATAGTTGAATTTGTTAAATTCTTCTTACTATTTCTAGTATTCCCATTTTTAGTTCTTGAATTGATTTCAGACTTTGAATTCTTTCTTTATTGTTTCTATAGAATTTCTATCATTGTCCTTCATTAGAAAGATTGCAAGAAGTAGTTGTTGCATTAGGAATTGGTTAATCTGTGCTTTAATTATTTTCTTGATTTTCTTGAAATATTGTCATCTAGATTCTCAAAGTGAACTCAAATTAGATTCAAACTCATAAATTTCCTAATTCGAACTGCTGTTGTTAGTGAAAAGATTGACTGATGTTGATGTTAAATTGCGACCCTTGCTGAACATTGATAATTGCTGCTTCATTGGAGAAGAAGGCATTTTCTTCAAGCTTGTGCATTTACACAACTGTGCACTTATATAAGTATCCACACTACTAGTAATTTCATCAAACACCTATAATTTCCCCAAAGACTATCCCTAGATCATCATTGATGGTCGTCGACCAACCCAGACCTTCCAATTTGGTATCAGAGCTTCCCCCCGAGGCGCCAGCGAACCCTCAACTCGATCCACCAAACACCAGTAACTCATTCCATCAACCTTTTCCGCATTAAGATCCATCATGGACGAGACAAGTGGAGTTCAATTTACGAATCGAACAAGCTCAGCAAGAATTAAGCACTAAATTTAAAGGGTCTCATAATGTATTGATCGTTCTTTCTCGAGACATTCAACAGATCTAGAATCAACCATCAGCGCTACCACCACACATACCACCTCCAAATCCATATCAAGAATCTCATTATCCCTACAATCATCGAAATTTTTGGTCCCTCTAAGTACTTGGATGTCCTCTGCCTTCATATCCACCAAATTCATAACCTGTTCCCCCACCACCACTAACACCACCGTGGATGCCAATACCACCAAAAAGTTATCAAAACTCATAATATTTTTCTCAAGAACCACCATATCCTTCATATAACCATAGAAACCCATACCTGAATTATTACTACTCAGATAATCCCTCAAGGAGCACCCCATTAACCTCCCTTAAACTTGATTTTCAAGTGTTTAATAATGAAGAAGAGTGATTGATTGGCTTCAACAAGTCGAACAATATTTTAGATTTCATCAGACTGATGAAAGAATATGGGTTGATATTTGTTCATTCTGTCTGAAAAAGGAACCGCCGCAATGGTATAATTAGTACATACATAATGTGCCTAATCATGGTTATTGGCAGGTTTTAAGGAAGAATTCATGGTGAGATTTAATCCTAAAGAGATGGAAAGGTCATTTGAAGCCTTGGATGGGTTAAAGCAGACTACTACTGTTTTGAATTACCTTAACAAATTTGAACAAGTGCAAATGGCCATAGACGCGTTACCTCCAAAGTTTGTGTTAGACAGATTCGTTGGAGGGTTGAAGAAAGAACTGAAGTATAATGTTCTTACATCCAGACCAACTAATTTTAAAGAAGCCGTGGCATTGGCAAAAATGTTCAAAAGAAAGCATTCTTACACTAGGAGAAACATCAAGAATCTTAACCCTACCATAAACATACACAAGAGTATTACAGCACAACTACCACCCCTTCACAAATTCCTACTACTCACAACTTCAACCCTGCTACTCACCATAAAGACATACAGCTAGAAACCTTAGCAAAATGAAAGGGACTCACTCCCAATCAGTTAACTAAAATGAGAAGACATAATTTGTGTTACGTTCGCAAGGAAAAGTGGCATAGAGATCATAAATGTAAAAATCCTCAAGCCTACATACTAGAAGGGATGATACCATTGGTTAAAGAAGATCAGTTAGAAGGAGCTGAAATTAAGGCGTTGATAGAATCTAATGATCATGAATCCTTAACCATTACATTGCAAGCCATGTGTGGAATACCTGTTGAATATGCGATTATATGATTTTTGTGTGATGATAATAAACATATATATATATATATATATTCATTTAAATGTATTTGTTAATGTAATATTTTATTTTTCATAGATTAAATAAATATTTGTTGAATAAAATAAATAACACAGAATTTGAATTCAAACAGAAATTTTATTCGAACAAATATTTTTTACAATCTTTGAATAGCACAAATTTCAAGCTCTCACTATATATATACAATTTCAATTACAGTACAATTTTGATTACATCACGATTCACATTTACATTTGACCTCATTACATATCACTCATTCACTCAACTCGTATTTTATCTTCAACTTCACTCCAAATTAAATCCAGCATCTGAGCAATCTACAAAAATAAATATTGACGTAGTAAAATTAAAAAGGAAATATTTTTACAGTATAATATAAAATGTGGATGTTGAAAATAATATTTGCCTCAGTTATTTGGATTGTTCGTCATCATTTAATTTTTGAATTCAGCATACACGAACAACTTGTGACATACATAGTGTATCACTGTATATGCCACAAGGCCGTGCACACCGATATATACACGTGGTAGAATTACAGGGACAGGTGAGCACAGGTCAAACCCAAAACGCCGGATTCAACTCAGGTGCAATTCGAAAATCAATCCAAATACAATAAAATGGTTGGGAGCAACATATCATAGATAGTACACATGCCCAGCCTTACGCCAACATGAAGAAGACCAAACCCCAAGTACAATGTAACCTAGACTTCAAATATACGATCTAAAATGAGCTAACAGTAATACAAAGAAATCAAACAAGGTCGGGTATAAGCATGGATGGTTAAGGCAATGCTCAAAGCCACACAACAGTGATGACACAAGTGCGCCATACCAGGGCAGTGCAAAATACAAAGCAACTCAATATTTCAATCAACCCATTTGGACATCAAGATATGTGCAGTAAACACATACAACATGGTTTCATATCAGAACAGTGAGGCAAAAACATAGCAGTGAACATGAGATCACAGTAAAAGCTTGGATCAGATCGGTTTAACTCGAGTACACATGAAGCATAAACTCAAACCAAAAATATCAAGTGTACATCAAAATGCAGACTCGAGTGTACCAAGTGTACAAGTCCGGATACAACAAAGAACAAGGCATAGTACAGAAGCCAATGACACCAAACCACAAAGAAAATGCAAAGTTCAAGTCACTGCTACCATGACTCAATTACAATGCTACAGACTCAAACTCAACTACAACAGTGACAAACAGCATAAGCATGTGAACTGAAAGTGTTGACCAAAGAACTCAGTGCCATCACAAAGAACAACATATACAAGAATACTTCAACTATAAGTGATACTGAGTAAACATGACGGCCATAGTGCACATGAATTCAACTGCAAGTGATACTGAGCATACATGACAACCAGAGTACATGAATGAAGACTACAAGTACAATATAATGAAACTGGACCGGTAAGCAGTGCCAACGAACAAGTACCACTAGACAAACAAACCATAGAACTGTAATCAGATGAACTAGAGCAATGCATCAAAGACACAAAATAACATGAACAATGTGCACAGATATAATATGCAGTTATAACACAGGTATAGATTCAACAATACATGCATACACACATACAAATGTATATATGCACATATATGAATTCACCCAGTGTTATCAGAAGTAAAGGCCGAAGATAATATTAAGTCATGGAATCGCATGAACAAGTCAAGTATGCTACAACTAGAGAATCGAGCTTCAAAAGTACGGGGTGTAGTGATGCAAAAATCACAATAAATTAAATAGGCGCCAAAGTCAGGTGATAAACAAATTGAAGCAGAAAACAAAATTCAAGTTAAAGCTGATATTGAACAAGTCAGTGCCAAAATCGTCACAGCATAGTCAGAGCCGTGGAAACCAAGAAATCGAACCAAGTCAAAAATCAAAACCGTGGGTCTCAAGTATCAAATTATATGAAATTGATAAAGTCAGAGAAATCATCAACATCCAAACATAATCGAATGGCCGAAGCACAGTATTGACAAAATCAAACAACTATCAGATGAACGAAAAATAAGGAGATCGAATCCATATAAAAACCCATAATCATCATCGGCTAAATCCCATCGAGTTCAATCAAGCATAACAGAAAAGCAAAAAGGAATAAATCACATACCATATCATGCGACCGAACTCATCAATTCGAAGTTACTGTCTGCAATTCAAAGTAACATCTGATCGAAAAAGCAAGCATCGATTAAATCATCTGTTTCGATCGAACAAGTCAAAGCGGCGCTTCAATTTCATCATTAACCCTAATTAGGAACAAAGAAGGAACAAAGTCCTAATTTGCAAGACAAGAACAGGCCGCCATTTTCAAAGCAAGGAATCGGGCAAAACGAAATAAAGAAGGGCCATGTTTTTGCTTAATTAATTTGGGCCGGCCTCTCTCTTTAATATTAGATTAAAATACGAATATTAGGGTGTTGATTTTATAATTGTTTTTATTGTGTTTTTTAATTTGTAATTTCTTTTTAAACGGTTGTAATTACTAGTCGTATGACTAGGGGACAAACTACGTGGTGTAGTTTGAGAATTCGCAACTCAGTGGCAGAGTTGTGGCAGGGTTTTGAGCGTAGAGTTAGGTTAGTCAGTAGCGGGTGTCGTGAGTTTACGTGTGTAAATGTGTGACTACTTAATTTCTAGTAGAAATCTTGGGGGCAGCACGTAGGCAGGGTTTTGTCGAAGCTGGGTAAAATTCTGTGTCGTTCTATTTCTGCATTTATTATTCTGCTATTATCTGTGCTGCTATAATTTTGATTTATCCGTGTTGAAATAATTTTATAAGCTTTCGCAATTAATTTTTATAATTAACAGCATCACCCTATTCACCCCCCTCTAGGGTGAAATCGATCCTACAAGTGGTATCAGAGCTAGGAATAGAAGTCGACTTTTGTTTTAAAAGTTCATTTTTCAAAAACCAGTTTTTGTTTTAAAATTTTGAATTTTTAAAATGGCTTCTTTTAATAATGCTTTTGCTGAGGGTCAGTCCATAGTTAGACCACCAATGTTCAATGATGAATATGCTTACTGGAAAAATAGGATGGAAATTTTTATGAAAACCATTGACGCTTGGAATATTGTTGAGACAGGTTATAGAACACCAATTATAAATGTAGATAATCAGGAAATAGAGAAACCAAAGGATCAATGGACAGAACTTGAAAATAAATTACAAAATGCTAATGCTAAAGCTATGAATTCTATTATCTGTTCATTGGATCAATTTAAATTTAATCGTGTCTCACATTGTCTAACTGCGCAGGAAATATGGAACACACTAGAAGTGACTCACGAAGGGACATCTTAAGTCAAAGAATCTCGCCTTTCCATGCTAAGCAGCGAATACGAGAATTTCACAATGGCGAAGGAAGAAAATGTCAAAGAGATGTATGGACGACTTTCCAATATCGTATACAAATCAAAATCTCTCGGAAAATCATACAAAGAATTGGAAATAGTCCGAAAAATCCTCAGAGTCCTTCCACGAAGATATGAAGCAAAAGTGACTGCCATTCAAGAATCAAAAGATTTAAAGCAGATGAAAGTTGAAGAACTCATCGGAAACCTCACCACTTATGAGATAGAAATGAAATTCAAGGAAGAGCGTGAAGGAGGAGATACTCGAAAGAAATCAATAGCTCTCAAAGGATGATGATAACGATGATGATGTAGCAGCAGAGCTGGCACTACTAATGAAGAAACTCAAAAAGTGGAATCACAGATACCGAAATCCAGCTCGAAATCAAAAATTGAAAACCAGAATAGCCAAAGCACTAGACTACTCAGAAGAACAGAAAACCATCTGTTACAAGTGCAACCAACCCGGACATATCAAGCCTAATTGTCCTCAAAATCGATGCGACTTTGAAAAGAAAACAAAAGGGAGAAGTATTGCAGCCACGTGGAATACAAGTGATGAAGATAATCAAAGTACTAGCAGTGAGAGTGAGAAAGCAGATATGTGCCTTCAAGGTAATATAACTGATAGCGACGATGACGAGCCAAGCGAGGTATCAAAACTCACTCACTCACAACCACTTATATATTTCCACGAAGTAAATGGCTGTTTTGAACGACTTAGGGAGAAATATGCTAAAATTGAATCACAAAGAGATAGTTTGATTGAACTAAATGAACAACTTGAACAATTAGTTAAAACTATCAAAATAAGATCCATAAGTGTGATAAGTGTCCAACGTTCGAAGAAGAAATTAAAAAATTAGAAATTAATATAAAATCACTTGAAAATGAAATTCTGATTTTGAAAGAGAGTGAAAATACTAGGAGAGAGAATTCTATTAAAAAGTGCACACAATTATTAAACGAAAATGAATCTCTCAAAACACAAGTCCAACAATTGTCAACAACTTTAGATAAAT
This sequence comes from Allium cepa, assembly GCA_030765085.1. Taxonomy (NCBI): domain Eukaryota; kingdom Viridiplantae; phylum Streptophyta; class Magnoliopsida; order Asparagales; family Amaryllidaceae; genus Allium; species Allium cepa. The sequence goes on from CM060943.1 coordinate 442,338,118, forward strand.
TTTCAAAAAGTGAAAAATCATTGAATATGCTATTAGGGGTGCAAACTGTTAATACAGTTAGACAAGGACTTGGAAATAATCAATCTGAAAAATTTAAAAGAAAAATTAGTCAAGTAAATTCTATTTGCACAATTTGCAAAAAATATGGACACAATCACAATAGTTGTTGGTATAGACCCAAACACGTGACAACTATACCAATTTGGGTTCCAAAATGCACAAATATAAAATCTCTCAAAGTTAAACAAATTTGGGTGCCGAAAGGAACATATATAAATAGTTTTGGGTCTCCACAAAATTATTTTTCAAAATATTCTGCCACTAACAATCATGGACCTATAAAAACAAATAGGTCACAAAAATATTTCATCGTGTAGGTGTGGTGGCAGGCTAAGGAACAACAATAGCGTCACTTGGATTCTGGCTGTTCCAAGGATACAACGAGCGACAAAGCAAAGTTCCTTAGCCTAGTACAAAGGTGACAGAATCACAATGGACAACAGCGAAAAATATCATAAAGGTAAAATAGGTAATGGTATAATTATTTAAACGATATATTAAATGTGATAATCTGCACCGTAATCTGAGTTAAATCACCCAATAATGTGATAATGAAATAATGATGAATTTTGATTCTGACTTATTCAAAATTGTTGGCCAATTATATTCCTATGCCAATAACACTACAAAAATTTCTAGAGCATTTAAATTACTTGATATATATTAGTTTGGATTAATAGTGGTGTTTTGTTGGATGATAGTACATTTGGTTATAATACGGCTAACTCTATATTCACGGTTTTTGATTATTTACACGGCTTCAATTCAAATTCAAGAGAATGTCAATTAAAAAGCTATTAAAATTGATTTTGAGATATTTTGTTGCACACTTCATGGTCTGGTCTATCAAATTCAATTAATGATAATTTTGAGTGAAAGAGAAATTCAGATGCAAATTACACTGGTAATCTAGTTGATAGAAAAATTACTAGCTGAACGTGATTTTTGTTGAGACATTTAGTAACTGCATCGTTTTTCAAAGAAAACATCTGCATATTTTTCAATTCAAATAATTTTCAAATAGCGAAATTTTTTCTCATATAACCCCTTCTAGGAAATCATTTTTGACCATGTTTTCAGATCAGTCATTTTGAAAAATTGATTTTATAATTATTTTTGAATTTGATTTTAAATGACTATTTGGACTAATCTGACTCCCTAATAATTATCGAAAAGATAAATAGTGATTGAAAAAGTGATGAGTGTTGATATTGATCATATATTATGACTCGAGACGGTATAATTAGTAAATTTCTTTAGAAATTTAAACAAGAGTTATAAAACTTTTTGTTGGTAAAAATTCCACGGCCATCTCTATTTCTATCATATTTCTAACAACCATCACTCATCAAAATTCAATATAGTTTATCAATATGTGGTACTTTAAACAGGAATCATTCGTTTTTTATTTTACATTTTTTAATAAAACAACAACAACAACAATAATAATAAATTAAAATAAAATCCAAAGTATACACTCTCATTTAAAAGTCCTCATGGTTATGCATGGGTGAATTACTTGGAATTTGTTATTTTCTTCCATGCTCATTTAAAAGTCCTCACGGTTATGCATGTATGGAACGCATATCAAAATTGATTTTTAAAATAAACAAGTTGATTCTAATCCCATTTAAAAGTCCTCACGGTTATGCGTGGTTAGAAGATACTTGAATTCATTTTTTTAAATAAAATTGGAAGACTACTAATCTCATTTAAAAGTCCTAACGGTTATGCATGGTTAGTAGATATTCAAATTCCTGATATAAATATACCACAAATAGACACAACTGTATGGTTTTATATGATGACATCATTCCCATCATTCTAAAAGTGGAATATGCACCTAACAAAGTATTTATGATTTTTGTTTGATTTTTTATTGAAATTTAATATTTATATTCAATTGAATTTTAATGTTGGATTAATATCTATCACTTTATTTCCATTTTTCTAACACTATTACTCTTTGCTGATAACAAAAGGAGGAGAGAAAAGTTAAGATTTTGTCAAATAAAATCAAGCAAAAGTCAAATATTTTCTATTTGCATCTAGGCTCATTTGCATATTTTTAATTGCATGCATATATGAAGGGGGAGTTTTGTGTAGAGTGGAAGCATTTAAATAAGGGGAGCAATTAGAGTATATCAATGATCAAATATATTTAACATATTCAAAATCTTAAATATATGTTTGTTATCATCAAAATGGGGAGATTGTTGAATATGCGATTATATGATTTTTGTTTGATGATAATAAACATATATATATATATATTCATTTAAATGTATTTGTTGATGTACTACTTTATTTTTCATAGATTAAATAAATATTTGCTGAATAAAATAAATAGCGCATAATTTGAATTCAAACAGAAATTTTATTCAAACAAATATTTTTTACAATCTTTGAATAATACAAATTTCAAGCTCTCACTACATATATACAATTTCAATTACAGTACAATTTTGATTACATCACGATTCAAATTTATATTTGACCTCACTACATATCACTCATTCACTCATCTCGTATTTATCTTCAACTTCACTCCAAATTGGATCCAACATTTGAGCAATCTGCAAAAATAAATATTAACGCAGTAAAATTGAAAAGGTAATATTTTTGCAGTATAAAATAAAATGTGGATGTTGAAAATAATATTTGCCTCTTTTATTTGGGTTGTTCGTCATCATTTAATTTTTGAATTCAGCACACACGAACAGCTTGTGACATATACAAGGTATCAGTGTATATGCAATAAGGCCGTGCACACTGATTTATACACTTGATAGAATTACAGGGACATGTGAGCACAGGTCAAACCTAAAACACCGGATTCAACTTAGGTGCAATTCGAAAATCAATCCAAATACAATAAAATGGTCGGGAGCAACATATCATAGATAGTACACATGCCCAGCCTTACGCCAGCATGAAGAAGACTAGACCCCAAGTACAATGTAGCCTAGACTTCAAATATACGATCTAAAATAAGCTAACAGCAATACAAAGAAATCAAACAAGGTCACGTATAAGTATGGATGGTTAAGGCAATGCTCAAAGCCACACAACAGTGATGACACAAGTGCACCGTACCAGGGCAGTGCAAAATACAAAGCAACTCAACATTTCAATCAACCCATTTGGACATCAAGATATATGCAGCAAACATATACAATATGGTAAATAAGAACTGTGAGGCAAAAACATAGTAGTGAATAGGAGATCACAGTGCAAGCTTGGATCAGATCGGTTTAACACGAGTACACATGAAGCATCAACTCAAACCAAAAATATCAAGTGTACATCAAAATGCAGACTCGAGTGTACCAAGTGTACAAGTCCAGTTACAACAAAGAACAAGGCACAGTACAGAAGCCAATGGAACCAAACCACAAAGAAAATGCAAAGTTCAAGTCACTGCTACCATGACTCAAGTACAATGCTATAGACTCAAACTCAACTACAACAGTGACAAATAGCATAAGCAAGTGAACTGCAAGTGTCAACCAAATAACTCAGTACCATCACGAAGAACAGCATATACAAGAATACTTCAACTATAAGTGATACTGAGTAAACATGATGGCCAGAGTGTACATGAATTCAACTACAAGTGATACTGAGCATACATGACAACCAGAGTACATGAATGAAGACTACAAGTACAATATAATGAAAATGGACCGGTAAGCAGTTCCAACGAACATGTACCACTAGACAAACAAACCATAGAACTGTAATCAGATGAACTAAAGCAATGCATCAAAGATACAAAATGACATGAACAATGTGCACAGATATAGTATGCAGTTATAACACAGGTATAGATTCAACAATACATGTATACACACATACAAATGTATACATGCACATATATGAATTCACCCAGTGCTATCAAAAGTAAAGGCCGAAGATAATATTAAGTCATGGAATCGCATGGACAAGTCAAGTATGCTACAACAAGAGAATCGAGCTTCAAAAGTACAGGGTGCAGTGATGCAAAAATCAAAATAAATTAAATAGGTGCCGAAGTCAGGTGATAAACAAATTGACCCAGAAAACAAAATTCAAGTTAAATCCGATACTGAAGAAGTCAGTGCCAAAATCGTCACAGCATAGTCAGAGCCGTGGAAACCAAGAAATCGAACCAAGTCAAAAATCAAAACCGTGGGTATCAAGTATCAAATTATATGAAATTGATTAAGTCATAGAAATCATCAACATCCAAACATAATCGAATGGCCGAAGCACAGTATTGAAAAAATCAAACAACTATCAGATGAACGAAAAATAAGGAGATCGAATCAATATAAAAACCCATAATCATCATCGGCTAAATCCCATCGAGTTCAATCAAGCATAACTGAAAAGCAAAAAGGAATAAATCACATACCATATCATTCAGCCGAACTCGTCAATTCGAAGTTGCTGTCTGCAATTCAAAGTAACTGTAGCGACCCGACTTTCTATCACCAGAAAGACTCATCACTTATTTAAGAAAGAAAGAGATAGAAGAAGAAAAGAAAGAGAAGAAAGAACAACAACACATCAGAATCTCACAACGGAACAAATGAAATATAATATATATAACATATACATAGTATCATATACATCAGAGTACACAACTATACATCTCAATTTAGACGGTTATAACATTTATGTCTAATGTACAATACAAGAACAACTATACAGAATAACACTCAGCGGAAACTCTATCCATATATCTACACGCTGAAGCCTCCTGCTCCAAAGCTCTTCCAGAATTCGTCAAGGATAACCTGAATCACTTGACTACTCATACATAATATGAGTATCCAAAGTTTAATAAAACAGAAAATAAACACTCGGGTCAGAAAAGGGTCTGGTGTGAGTAATCGGTTTAAAGTTTCTTAACTTTAGAAAATCCTTTGGAAAGAAAGGTATCGCGTAAGACTTCCCACACATAAACATGGAAAAGTTTTTACCTTACGCTAACCTAAATATTTGATAGGAAATCCAGTGATATTATAATAGTGTCTAGGGTTTTCAAGTAAATATGAAATAGCTGAAATTGTTACATCTATTAAATTCCAGCTACTAGCCACAAAAGTGGGTAATACAAACAAAACCATAGGGTCTAGTAGGAAGAATGGGTTTCCATCAATGGCAGGGCTACTGGGGTACTGCCCGTCACAGTACGTGGCCTAGATCACCGTACCGAGGACCACTCCCGATCCCCTGCAACACAAGGTCGGGACCATTCCTTACCGAACAGTTCCGAACAAGAGCACCCCGCAGTTGGCTGCAGATCCAACCGCCCACAAAGCCGAAATAAAAAGGGACATCTAGACAAAGGTAAATCTCGTCCTACTTAGGCATGACCCACTTAACCTTGCTGCACCTCCCCTGTTTTAGCTATTCCCGGTTGATGAGGCTTGAGGCTGTGATAGGACACATTTATCTTAGAATGCTCATCGTCCACCTGACGATGTTCTGAAAGCATTCAATCCACACAAGTCCGTTTCGGGTTCGAACGAAACCGAAGGCACTATCTCGTTGCACTCATTTTGGAATCACCCTTAGAGTCAACGACCATAGCCCTTGCACTCTGAATTACCATCTCGAACTTGTAAGTACTATCTCCGTCAAACTCATCACATAATCACCCCCAGAGTCATACTGACGAATAGTTCTTACACCTCGAGTCTTCACTTGCACTCCACTTGGATTCACGACCTAACGTTTAATTTGGATCGATGTGGTTTTCGGATATAAACCCCGATCCCGGTCTCATCGAATCCAAAACGCCATTTTAATGTCCAAGTTGTACTTAAGGGTTTAAACAGTAGATATTCAAAATATCACTTACAATAAATGGATGATTCATAACACATAGATAGATAATTCACTATTATCAAATTCATCCACATATATCACAAAGCAGCATATATATCACATTTCAGATATATCACATTCAAATCATTACATATCAACCAATGACATTCAATATCATCCAATATCGTTAACTCATTCAATGATATTTATCATCCAATCATTAATCATCCATAACAAGTTTGATCCAAACTTAATTAATTTAATTGATCTTTAATTAAATTAATCCTTACTTAATCTCTTGGATTATCATCAATCCAACTTACTTATTCATTAATACAAAATAAACATCACTTAATTATCCACTTTAAATTAATCATCCCTGATTAACCATCTCTTAATTGCTTTAATTAATTATTCCTTAATTACAATTTTAATTAATCATTTTGATTAATTACTTCTTAATTATCCAAGTAATTATCTCTTAATTACCCTTTTAAATTAATCACACTTGATTAATTATTCTTTAATTATTCTGATAATTATTCCTTAATTACCCTTTAATTAATCACACCTGATTAATCACCTTTTAATTAATCATACTTGATTAATTACTTTTAATTAAACACTCTTGATCAATTACTTTTAATTAATCACATTAATTACTTTTAATTACATTTAGTAATAAAAACTTAATTATAAATTAATTATCCTTTAATTATTAATTAACAATTAATTAATTATTTCCATTAATTAATGATTTCTTTCATCAATTAAAATTTCTTTCTTAATTAATTACTTTAACAAGTAATTAATTACATTATTAAATCCTCTTAACTCTTTTATTAAATAACCATTAATTAAATAATTTAAACCTTTAATTAATTATATTAATTAATCCTTTAATTAATAACATAAGTGATTAACCTTTAATCACTTCCTCTTAATTATTTTCATAAAGTAATTAACTTCTAATTACTTTGATCAATAATTTCTTTTACTTAAATTCCTCTAGAAATTAATTACTTAATTACTTCACCAAGTAATTACACTTAATTAATCCATAAGTGATTTTCTTTAATTAATTACTACTTACTTACTTAATTAATTATTTGATTAATCATTTAAATTAATTAAATGATTCTTTAACTTCTAATGTTATAAAGATTCTTAATTAAGAAACCATTATCTTAATTAAATCATTTATATTAACCAAAACACTTTAATTATTAATAAAAATTGAACTATCTTAATTATTTCCACAAATTTATTTATCTTAAATTAAATCAAAATTCTAAACACGAGCAACCCACTGCAATCCCCCGCGTTTACCCCGAGTATCCCCACACCTTCACCCTGCTTCGAGCCCAACCATCACATACCCGAAGTAGACTTCGAGCTCCAACCTTTTCCTCTCCAAAACCCAAATTCTACAAAAACATCATCACGCGTGCAACATGCGCCAGTCCTCCGGTCACCAACGACTATCACCGTGACTTCGACAAGTCATTCACGACCACGACATAGCTACGCGAAACTCAGCAACCACGTTTCTATCGAGAATCAAAAATTGACTCTCTGAAACCATTGGTTCGAACCCACATCATCAGAAAATCGGCCCTCCACGGCAACCCCAGCCTCGAGAAAACCCACCATCTCCACCGTAGCTTCGTCATGATCTCCTAACCCCCACGGCAACACCTGCGATCCACCCCGGTAGCTTCTCGCCGTCGCAAAACCCAATAGAACAACGTCGGCATTCACGGAGTATAAAACCCTACTTCCTCGATTTCTGGTCATCTCGATCATCAATAAAATCCCAGAGCATTTTTCTGATGATCTACAACATCCCTTTGACCTTCATGCTCAACCCCGACCATTGGTTCGCCGCCGTTCGCCATTAATTGACCACAATGTCCAAAACATTCAATTCGAAAATTCTCTTCAACAACTGATCTAAAAATCATGATGCAAGCCTCAAAAATCATGATTTAGCATCACGAATCCAATCATGTAATTCAAACTTAAAATTGAAATAATAAAATTTTGACCAAATTTAAATTTTACTTAAATTCAAAGATATATAACCAATTATTCACTTTAAAAACTTGTAATTATTTTTAGATGATAAATTACTTGATTACAAACAACTTCTATTTACAAATCAAAGCCCAATTCGAATTAAAAATCCAGTTGTTGAATTTATTATAATAATTGAAACTGTTTATAAACACTAAGTAATTTTTTTAACTATACAGGCATTTCAATATACTTAATTCAAACATGCATCCAATTTAAATTCAAATATTTCATTAACATCATGATATTCAACATAAGATCCATATGAAATTTAGAATTAAAACTGCTTTTAAAAATTCCATTTACTCACCAAAAATGCAGAAGACAGAAACTGTTTTCCAAGCTTGAAATTTTCCCTGCATGTTGAATATAAATCTTACTGCAGATGATTTCCAGATTTGCATGTTGATGTGTTACACCTTGTTGCTTATAAAACTTGCTTGCCTTGATTTTGAATATCCAGCTTAGCTTTCTTTTTGTTTTCAGATTTTTTTTATAGTTTTTCTTCTTTTCTTTTGATCTTTGTTTTGCATTCAATTTGTGTTTTGGTTGAGAATAAAGAAAAGAATTGGATGAAAAATAAAACTCTTCTTTTAATTTTACAATTTAAATTTTAAATTTAATTATTAAGAGAATATTGCCATTTGTCTACCCTATGTTCCAAGATCTTACACCTATGCATATGTAATTACAAACGTCTTTTAATAAGCCAAAATACTTACAAGTGTTATTTAATGTTTTATTAATGTTTTACAAATGTTTTTAATGTTTAGTTAATATTTACAAATGCTACTTTCCTTTTTATAATTTAATGAATGTAATTATGTAGTATTTATGTACTTATCTTTTTAATAAACAAGTTTTAGATTTTAATAACTATTCAAAAGCAAACTCATGTGAACATTTATTAACAAATAACTTATGCTTTGATCAAATCAATATAACTTATATTTATAAATTTGAAAAATTTATTTGAACTTTTTATATAAAAATTTTAAAACAGTTTATCTTATGTTAAAATTAAAATGGAAGAATATTGAAAACAATTGAAAGTGAACTTCAAATTAATTCTTATTTAAAACAAAAGCTTTAAATATATATATAAATAATTAACTTTTATATAAAAATTAAATATCAAATATCATTTTTTTAAAGTATTAAGTCAAATTAAAATTCCAAATTCCAAATTATATATATATTAAAGTTTGAAAACACTTATTAAATTCAAAACAATATTTTTTTCCTATTTCTAATGTATATACAAATATATATATACATTTACATTATAAATAGAAAACATTTTTAATCATTAGTTTTGATAATTACTATATTTAATTTTAAAACACAATTTCAAATCACAATATATACATTCATATATATTACAATTTGAATATAAAGTTTTTATTGCATTAGAGACTTCCTATTTACAAGATATATCAATATATATATATATATATATTATAAATAGAAAATATTTTGATTAGCTTTTGAAAAATAAATCTTACCAATTTTTAAATTGCTAAAATAAATATTCCCAAATTAAAATATTATTAGTTTTCAAAAGAATTAAACTTGCCAATTTTATATTGTTAGGAAAAATGTTGATAGATATTATCAAATTATTATTAGCCTTTAAAAGAATTTTAACTTGTCAATTTATAATATAAAATGATCAAATCAATTTAATTATTATCAAAGATTATTAAATTGATATTGCTTAAAATTCCGGGTCGTCACAGTAACATCTGATCGAAAAAGCAAGCATCGATTAAATCATCTGTTTCGATCGAACAACTCGAAGCGGCGCTTCAATTTCATCAATAACCCTAATTTGGAACGTAGAAGGAACAAAGCCCTAATTTGCAAGACGAGAACAGGCCGCCATTTTCAAAGCAAGGAATTGGGCAAAACGAAATAAAGAAGGGCCGTGTTTTTGCTTAATTAATTTGGGCCGGCCTCTCTCTTTAATATTAGATTAAAAACCGAATATTAGGGTGTTGATTTTATAATTGTTTTTATTATGTTTTTTAATTTGTAATTTCTTTTTAAACGGTTGTAATTACTAGTCGTGTGACTAGGGGACAAACTACGTGGCGTAGTTTGAGAATTCGCAACTCAGTGGCTGAGTTGTGGCAGGGTTTTGAGCGTAGAGTTAGGTTAGTCAGTAGCGGGTGTTGCGAGTTTACGTGTGTAAGCGTGTGACTACTTAATTTCTAGTAGAAACCTTAGGGGCAGCACGTAGGCAGGGTTTTGTCGAAGCTGGGTAAAATTCTGTGTCGTTCTATTTCTGCGTTTATTATTCTGCTATTATTTGTGCTGCTATAATTTTGATTTATCTATGTTGAAATAATTTTATAAGATTTCGCAATTAATTTTTATAATTAACAGCATCACCCTATTCACCCCCCTCTAGTGTGAAATCGATCCTACAATACCCACTTTATCAACTGTTAAGGTTATGGGTAGTATTCAAGAAAAATAGTTCAAATATTGATTGATTCTGGTTCAAATCATAGTTTTATTAATACCACCCTCGCAAAAAAATTAAAGATTAAGATTGAAGAATCAAGGGTCTTTGAAGTTGTGGTTGCTAATGGTGAGAAGGTAGCTAATAATGGTGTATGTCAAAATGTCACCCTCAAGTGTCAAGGCTATGTCATGCCAGTGGACCTACATTTATTTCCATTGGATGGATGTCAAGTAATTCTCGATGCACAGTGGATGAGGAGATTGGGAGAAGTGATATTAAATCTAGAGAAATTGCAAGTTAAATTCAAGTATAATGAAAAGGAGTACATATGGCAGGGTATACAATAGGAAGAGTTGAAGATTATACGCACAAAGGCCATTAGCAAGGAATGCACTCAAAGTCAATTCACCATGATGCTATATACTTTAAATTCATCTGAAACCACCTCCGTTGACATTCCTCCAGAAATTGAAAAACTCCTAAAACATTTTCTTGAAATCACTACGAGTACACCTCCTTGACCTCCACATAGACTACATGATCACAAAATACCCTTAACACAAAACTCAAAACCCATGTGCATTAAGCCATACAAACAGTCGTACCATATAAAGAATGATCTTGAGAAACTTATCAAGGAAATGTTGGATTCTGGAATAATTAGGAAGAACTACAGTTCCTATTCTTCCCCAGTAGTAATGGTGAGAAAAAAGGATGGAACATGGAGATTATGCATTGATTATAGAGCCCTTAACTCACAGACTATCAAAGATATCCCATACCTTTGATAGAAGAGTTGTTTAATGAACTTTATGGAACTAAATTTTTCTCTAAACTAAATTTAAGATCAGGATATCACCAAATCAATGGATGAAGTAGATATTCACAAGACTGCATTTAGAACTCATGATGGACATTATGAGTTCGTAGTAATGCCCTTTGGGTTAGCTAATGCACCGTGTACTTTCCAGTCTTTGATGAATGAAATCTTTAGACCTTACTTGAGGAAATTTGTATTGGTGTTTTTTGATGATATACTTGTATATAGTAAAACTTAATCCAAGCATTTAGAACAGTTACAATTTACTTTTCAAGTGTTGAAGAAAAATCACATGGTAATTAAAATGACCAAGTGTAGCTTTGCAAAGTAATCTCTAGAATATTTAGGGCATGTTATCTCAGTACAAGGAATAGCTGTTGACCCTAGCAAAGTGAAAGCAGTGGTGGATTGGCCACTCCCAAGCAATTTGAAAGCACTAAGAGGTTTTTTAGGCCTCACTGGTTATTACAGGAAGTTTGTAAAAGATTATGACACTATTGCCAGACCATTAACCAACATGTTAAAGAGATATGCATTTGAATGGAATGAAGAAGCTAGAGAAGCTTCAAGAAGCTTAACCATTGTTTGGTAACACCACCTATATTAGAAATGCCTAATTTTTCACAACCATTTGTTTTGGAATATGATGTCAGTAGATGTGGCATAGGAGCTCTTGATGCAAAACCACATGCCTTTGGCTTATTTGAGTAAGGTTTTGCATGGAAGAAATCTGAACTTATCAACATATGAGAAGGAGCTGCTTGCCATTATACTAGCTACAAGGAAATGGGAACAATATTTGATGGGTAGACGATTTGTTATTAAAAATGAACACTAGAGCTTAAGGTACCTACTAACAATAAAAGTACACCAAACTGTATGAATTTGATCATAAGGTAGAATATAAGAGCGGTAGAGACAACAAAGTGGCAGATGCATTGTCCAGAATAGAAGAAAATGAAGAAAAAAACTCTCAAGTACAAGCAGTTTCTATAGTACAAACACCATGGGTTTATTAATTAAAAGAGACTACAAATTCTCTATGGTATCAACAACAAATGATGAAATTCAAAGAAGTGAACTACCTAGCAACAAGTATAAGGTGCTAGAAAATTTAATTATTCATAAAGCTAAAATTTTAATAGATCATCACTTGGATATAATTACCCAAAATCTAGTAAAGGATCATCATTCAACTCCATTGGGAGGGCATTCTGGAATCAAAGGCACATTAAAGAAACTAAAATAGGTCTTTTATTGGAAAAAATGAAAAGAACCGTAGAAGAGTATGTAAAAAATTATGAAGAGTGTCAAAGAAACAAGGGGAGAACATATTAATTTTTGGACTTTTACAGCCTTTTCCTGTTCCTAAGAAGATATGGTTGGATATTTCTATGGATTTATTACATGCTTACCTAGAAGTCAAAAATATATAGTAATATATGTAGTGGTGGATAGAGTTAGCAAATATGCCCATTTCTTTCCATTGATTCATCCCTATACAGCTAAGGAAGTGGCTGCAGTCTTCTTCATTGGTGTATTTAAATTGCATGGAATGCCAAGAACTATTGTAAGTGACAGAGATGTTCTGTTTACAAGTAATTTTTTGAAAGAAATCTTTAAATTACAAGGCAACAACTTGAAATATAGTTCAGCAAACCACCCACAGAGTGATGGCCAAACTGAGGTGGTTAACAAAATTTTGTAAGGTTATTTGAGACGTTTTGTTTGTCATAAACCCAAAGAGTGGTCGAGGTGGCTAACCTTAGCTAAGTATTGGTTCAACACTACCTAGAAGGATCCCACTAGTACCATACCATTTAAAACAGTTTATGGCACCGATCCTCCAAAATGTTAACTTATGTACCAAATTCTACAGAGGTAGAACAAGTTAAAGAGGAACTGTATTCATAAGATGTGGTATTGGAGTTTCTCAAGGACAGTTTGAGGTTAGCTCAGGAGAGGATGAAAATTTTGCAGACTTGAGCAGAACAAACAGAGAGCTTAAAGTTGGAGACTGGGTGTATTTGAAGTTACAACCTTATAGGCAAATCACTTCTAGACTTCAAAATACCCACAAATTATCTTCTAAATACTATGTCCCTTATAAGGTTGAAGAAAAAATAGGCAAAGTAGCATATAAACTGCAACTGCCTGCAAGTGCCAAAATACAGCTATTTTTCATGTTTCCCAGTTAAAAAAAATTGGTGAAGGCTTGATAATACAAGAGGATGCACCTAGCTATGTGGAGGAGATAGTGGATCGGCTTGAGGAAATTTTAGATAGAAGATTGGTATCAAAAAATAATGAACCAGTGGTGCAAGTGCTAGTCAAATGGAAGGACAAACCTAGAGATGAAGCAACATGGGAAGATTATTGGCCATTATTTAGGAGATTTTCGACCTTAGAACTTGGGACAATGTCTGTTCTTAAAGAAGGAGGGAATTGTAACAACCAAGCTATCACAAAGATGATAAAAAGCTTTTTAAATGACTGTACAGAACCAGAGAATACTAAAAAGATTGCCAGTATCAATGAAGATCATTAGAGGCCGTCGAACAAATCATTAGAATTCATGAGGAATGAAGTTGAACTGCTGCCAGAAGATTTACGGTGTCAAATATAAAGAACAAGATGGAGTTAACTGGATGTGCATGTGTGTGCATGTCGTCACGTGCACACTTGTTTTTATATGATCTAGGGCTCAATTTGACTGTTGTAATTTGTATAAAAACGGGTGAACTATTTTGTAATATAATTGGGTCAGTTGAGTTAATTGTTAACATCGTATCTTTTTATAACAGCCTGCAAATCCGTACCGTTTGAGTTAACACTATTCTACATCAATCAACTCAAGATGAACGGAAATACGAACCATTTGGGTTAAAGAAGAAGAGGTAGAAAAAGAAATAGAAAACAACATCAGAATCTTACCATCGCAGCGAAATAAAATAAAATAGATAATAATATATCTTTACACAAAAACAAATACTATATTTGTTTATACATACATCATCAGAGTACATCAACCACACAACACAATTGGACAATAATCATAACCTGTCCTCACACAACTGAATACACAGCGGAATATAAATCAAGTAAGGAAGTACGTCTCGCCATCCAGCTCGTCTCCTGAGCTCCACAGCCTTCTTTCCTGTATTATGTAATACTCGGTCTGACCTAAGCATTATAGTTAAATAACTCCCGAGTCGGTCTGGAACACCAGCGTGAGAAAATCACACTCAATTTGATTATTAAAGTTTTAAAATCCTTTGCAAACAAAAGCATCTCATAAGACCACGCAACAAATAAACATATCGGGTTTTTACCTTACGATAGCCAAAACACTTTTTATTAAAATTATCTGATATTATAGTAGTGTCTATAGAAAGTAAAATAGAATCTAGCTAAAAGCTTGCATCTCACATTTCAGCAATAGTTGGGCAAAATCAAAACCATACGGGCGCGTAGGGAAAATGGATTTCCAACTAATGACTAGGCACTGGGGTACCACCTGTCACGGTACCTGGTCTAGATCAGCATACCGAAGATCACTCCCGACCCCCTACAACACAAGACTGGGACTACCCTTACTGGATAATGCCGAGTAAGATCACCCTACGGTTGGGATCAACAACCGCACCACTAAGCCGAAATAAAGGGACATCTAGATAGGGATGACCTCACCCTGAAGTGGGTGCTACCCACCTAGCCTTGCTGCATAACCCTTGATTTTTAGTCATTCCCGGTTGATGAGGCTTGAGGCTAAGCGTTACCCTTTAGATCGTTTCACTTAGAATGCCCATCGTCCACCTGACGATGTTGCGAAAGCATTCATCCATACAAGTCCATCTCAGGTTCGAACGGAACCGAAGGCACTATTCCTACTACATCCATTTTGGAAATATCCTCGGGATTAGTAGCGACTAGCCCTTGCACTTCACTGCTCCATCTTCGACTCGTTTTTCCACGAACACATACAAACCGGATTGAAATGGCTTTCGAGAAATTAATCCCGATCCCGGTCTCTTCGAAACGATCAGCGCATTATCCAATATTGATAGTCGGTTATTTAACTATCAATTAACATTCACAACAACCATCAACCATAAATAATTTCCCAAATTATTCATTAACCTCAAAGCATCTCCGCAAGATATATTTCCATTTTCAACCCTTTTGAAAACAGTTTTTAAACCACCTCCCTTTTACAGAATAAAATTTTCAAATATTTATTTCCACTGAAAACACCAAGTACAAAGCTTTAGATTTTTAAAATAACTTTAAAACACTTTATTATAAAATATATTCTAACATTAAGATTGAAAACTATTTCAATACTTTGTTAAAAATATATATATTAAGAATATTTAAAATGAGGCTAATTTATAAAATATAAAACTAGATTTTCTCTTTTAAATCAAAATATCAAGTCACCTTCAAATAGTTACTACTATAATCGATTTGAAAAATACTTATGTTAGAATTTAAACATTTAGAAATACTAAATTTTCTAAAAACATACTTTTTAAAACGACATTAAAACTTCTAAAAATTTACTTTGAAACGTACTTGGCTATTCAGGGAAATATACTTCTCTTCACATCCTTTAAAAATAAATCACTATTTATTTTTAAATAAAATTTCTCATTCCATTAATAAATTCCCACCGTGAATTTATTCTTCAAATATCCACTAATATATCACTTCACTTTTATAAACCCTGTTTATAAATTTCTTACTCTCACTTCTCTTTAAAGTTCCAACTTCAACCACTTAAACAAATTTTCAAATTGATTTCCAATTTACTCCATTTTGAAATATATTTCTTTACTTACTCAATTCATTTCAAAATCCATTAATTATAGACATTATTATTTTCTCGTTTGGATTTTAAATCTTTTAACTGAAACATACCAATTCCAAATTTCCAAATTTCTTCTTTATTCTTTTCAATAATTTAAATCTTAAATTTAAAGTAAATGCTTTATTCTTTTAAATAATAACACTGAAGTTGAAAATTCATTATCTTCCTGTTTATTCAAAATCCCCCTTTTATATAGGGAATTTATTTATTAGAATTTTAAAACCACTAATATTCTTATCCAGTACATTCTTAATTTATTTAAATTCTCTATAATTATTTCACTTACAAACTCTCTTCCTTTTATTTTCTTGACAAAAATCCCATTTTAATATATTTTGATAACTCAACGTACCGAAATATATTCAAGTAAACCATAGCATCCAATATTCCAATTATCGATAATATTCATCAAAGAAGATCGAATATTTATAACAGAGAATATTATACGATACAAATAATTTTGAGGAATCCAGTTGGATTCCTCTAACCTGTTTCCCTGCATCAACAGATTTTAGCACAATATAAAATACTAATTCCACTTCGAGGTGGAATATTGTGGTATATGGGTTTTAAATATAAAATCATCCGCTATTATGCGGCGCATAGGGTCTCGTCCGCTTTATAATGCGCGAAATCAATCATTCCAAGATATATTATATACTACTATATATAATATTGCACATCCAATCAAATCAATCAGTCAACCAATTATTTAAATTTAATCAATTAAATTTAAATTATAACCAAATGAGTGAGATTAACTCACCTCTGCTTTTTATTTTGCAATTTGATCCAATCCAGTTTTGCTTTCTTCATGATTTTAGACCTTATATAGACATTTACAGTTTATTAATTTTTGAGATAAATCGAACAATTCATTATCATTTAATAAAATTTACTTGACTAACTTTTAAATTTTAAACTAATAATTTTCCTCTGAAAACCTTCTACTACTTAAATTACTATAAAAAGGAATTGAATTGTCTCAATTTTTTTTTATAAATTTAACTTAGAAATCAATGATAATTAATGTGATTGGAAATTTTTAATTAAAAAGTGGGAAGACGTTAATTGTAAACATGGACTGAAATAAATTTAAATTGGATGATTTATTTCCAATTAATTCAGTGCATGTTTCAAAATTTAATGTTAGCTTTGATTATAGATGTTTTTTCCAATTAACTAAAGATGTTTTCTCTCCCGAAAATAACCCTATTGCAATTTCAATTTTAATAGAATTTATTTGGTACAACTCTTAGGAAACTTTCTTTACTTTATGCTAGATTGAATTTACATAATACTGATAATGAAAATAATAACGTTAGATGAGAATGGGAAAAAAGTAAGAAAATTTACTTCTAATTCTTTTTATAAATTCCTTAATGTCTCGGGTGTAACTAGTAACTCTCTTAAATTTATTTGGAAAACAAATGCTCCTCCTAAATCTAAAATTCATATGTGGTTAATCATGCATGGATGTAACAACCCGCTATTTTGGACTATTCGCATCCGCACATGTCGGACTTGAATAATTCAAAATACCGAATAGTTAATTTAAATTTGGCAAAACTCAGATATACAGTAAATAAATAATCACAGAATCACAGACACAGAGTAATAATATGCAGCGGAAGTAAAAGAGATAGTAGTTCATGAAACTACTATATATATATATATATATATATAACAGAGTTAAATAAGTTACAACAGAAGTTTCGAATACAATAGTCAAATACAATAATCAGATTACATCACTGGAAACAACTGAATATCTGAAAGCTGGATAGATAGCTGGACCTCCAAGCAAAGCTCCAACTTCAAAGGTGAGCCTCGAAAGCTGGTACTCATAGTCTGACCCGAGCGTAAAGCAAAACACAAAACACTCGAGTCAGGATTAATATTCTTATATCAATAAATCCAACTCAAGTGAAATAGCAATCGAAATACAAGTAACTCAAAGGATGTTGGAATCACCATCCTTTAAGGATCCGTTAAACTATCTACTATGTAGTAGTATACGCTAAATAGATAATGTCTATCAGTAATATAAAGTATCAAAATAGTGTTAAGGCGTTACCATTATCCCCCTTAACACATTTTTATATAAATGTCATAGTCTATACAGCACTGTAAACTCCACCGTAGACTGGTGGGATATCAGGGAGTACTCCATAGGTATAACACAAAACAAATTCGTAGTGATCGCGTATATACGGATACAAGTATGACAAGGCACATGAGGCAATACCCAAGGTAGTGAAACTACCATTCGCCTGATCCGGACTGGTGAGAACGCATCGCCGCAGCGATCGCAACACCGCGAAACAACACTCCTGAAATTCCGAGGGTGCACCAATCAATCACAAGTGATGAGTAGTAGTTACGAAGAAGTGTGTTCGCTCGAGGTGACTAACCCCATTTGGCCCGACACGGCTCCTGATTTTAGTCATTTCCAATTTGACACAAGTGTCAAGGCTATCCATTATCGTTCTCTTTCTTCAGTCATCTCGTACATCAATCCAACCACTTCATTCTGGATCATCACTCCACGTATAGTTATTAAAGTGGTTTTCGGTTTAGATAGAGAGTATATCCATAACCGATTCCGGTTTCTTTAATAACTTTCGTAATTATTATCCCGATTGGTCATTTAATATATTTCAAACCAAATCAATTTCAATTTCAATTTGAATTTGTAAATTAACATTTCATTCATCTTTCACTATCAATTTCCAAAATTTACGTTTCAAAACTTCCAAATTTCCATTTCAAAATCTTATAATTCGATTTCTACTTTTATTTAAACAATTCAAATATTGTTTCAAGTTCGAATATAAGTTTCATTCCGAAATCATTTAAATTATTTAATTTTCATTCAAAACTATTTAGATTCATTTATCGATTTCATTCAATATTCGTTAAGCTAATTTATCATTTAAAACAATTTTCATTTAAATTTCCGATTCATTAAATCGATTTCTTAAGTTCAACTTTATTATATCAAAACTTCAAATTGAATTAAATTAGATTCGTCAAATCAAATTCTTTAAATTTCAAGTCTTATAGTATTCCAATAAGTCACGTTTTATTTCTTGTTAAGGAAATTCAGTTTCACTTATTTAGTTACTTAGTTCAAAATTTGAAACTTAATTAATAAAGAAACTAAATTTCACATATTCAAAAAGTTCAATTTCACTTATTAACATACTTAAATAATTTTCCAAACTTTTATAAATAAAGAAACTCAATTTCATTTATTAACGAAGTTTAAATCCACTTATTCAAAAGTTCAATTTCTCTTATCAAAGAATTCAAATTTTTATTCAATTTTCAAATAATTCAATCTTATTCAATTATTAAATAATTTCAATATTAATTATTAATAATTTCAAAACTTAATAATTACAAACTTGATTACAAATTCAAACTTAATTATTAAATCATTTCCACTTAATTATGAATTCAAACTTAATCATCAAATCATTTCAACTTAATTAGAAATTCAACTTAACACTTTCAAACTTAATTATAATTCCAAACTTAATTATAATTTCGAATTTAATTATTAAATGATTTCAAACTTAATAATTCCAAAACTCAATTATTACTAATTCCAAATTATTTATTAATAATTCCAAATTTAATTATTATATAATTAAATTTCAAATGACGTTCTTTCATCAATTACTATGTAATATTTGTTCCAGATTTAAATCTTTACAATTTCCTTTCAAAAATTTCAAATTCCAACTTCATTTCAAAACTTATTCTTCGCTCGAATAAAATAATTATTTTATTTTTAATTAGTTTATTTACCAATCGGATTTTTATTTAGTTCTCTATCCTAGGTCAAATTCATTTGGGTATATATCTTTTCAACCCGATTCCAATTTCAATTCTAGATCAATCATAATAAAGGGAACTTGCAGTGTGATAACTGGGATGGTGTCAAAGTAAATAAACAAGCAATAAAAGCAATCAATAACAATCCAATAATCAATTCAAATAATCCCGAAATAATCATATTAATTCGCATTGTTGTTTGTGCGAATTAATATAATTATCTCTAGAATCTACACTATCATTTCATGTAGATTAAAGATTTTACAATATTATTTATACGGTTCTTCACTGTCATACATTATTCAATTTTAACTACATCGATTTACACAACATACATTTATATAGTTCAAAGTGCGATTTACCATATTTCTACGTGTCGATTCATTTAAACATTCAAGGGGTCATCTTATGCAAATGTCATCAAATCAAACTTAACCCATATGTCAAACCTAACTATCCAATGAAAATTTCAATTTCAAGTTTATTTATCATTTACAACATTAACAGTTTAACGTTCAATGTCAACATCACACGATCAATCAAATTATCAATCAACTAGCTTATTTTGCATACATAACAGATAATAGTTTCAGATGTCACAAGTGCACTGATACAGGTCATAACATATATAACAGTGTAATTAAATAACAGCAGCATATTCCAATTGTCGTTTCAATTGAAAACAAATTTAATAAATAAAAGAATATTAATCGTGAGTGATTGCTCACCTTTCGAGGCTAGAGAAGTTTGAAACACAATCAGCTACGAATCGGATCACGATCTAGACAAACGAAAAAATTCAACAACATTCTCAAACGAAGTAAGCTGAAAGTGGATTTTGACGTGCAAAGCTGAAAAATAGGAATAAATGAGATAATTGGAATTCGGCTCGATAGAAACAGAAATTATATATATATATATATATATATTTATTAAACCCAATATTCAATTTAAAATACCTATACATTGTAAATAAATCTTAAATTTAAACCTATATATACATTGAAATCAACATGTATACATATATTTTTAACAATGCTAACTTTACTATATAAATATTTTTAACACATCAATGTTTTAAAACTTATATAACTTATCATTAAAACGTCCCATAACTTCTTATACAACTATATATAGATACATTCATTTATTTAAAATAAACTCTACAAATGTTCACAAATATAAACACACGTAACAGATAATATAAAATATTAATATACATTTCGTATGTGCAGACTCACTAATTAAGTAAATGTATATTACTGCAGACGTTAAATATGAAAATACAAATTATACGCAGGTATAAACGCACAAAAATTTCGAAAGCTGTATACATATCATATACATATATGAATGCAGACCGATACTCATGCCAATACATGTAAACTAGTATGATTACTACCAATACCAACTGCAAACTATTGTACTCATATATCTGACATCACTAAACACTTAACAATTATATAATGAATATTGTATAAACTTAACTTCCAAATGAAATACTTACAAAACTTATGTTGCCAACAAAATGACAACTTATATTCATACTATACATATATGCAGACAATTTTTCGACTTGTATAAAAAAAATTTGACACGAAGTTTTATGCAGCCTTCATATTATAACATGTCAGATATATCTATTTAACTTATATATAAACTAATATAATAAAGCCATATCTATACATATACAGTGCAAAATATTCTCTGTTATGCATAATATTCTCTGATATGCAATTATACAAGCCGCATAAACATAGCACCATACACTTGTAAGCCAGACCCCTTTTTTTAAACTTGTATATACTATATACTTTCATAACTATCTATTTAAACATACATATATTTTCAAAAATCAATACTATAAACTACTACAACTTGCACCATATTATATATAACTAAAGCAACAAGTTGAAAAGAAATCAAATATTAATTTTAAACACATAAAAAAATACAGTTTATATATATATATATATATATATATATATACATTACTTAAGTCTGTACCTATACCAACATTTCCATACTTATATATAGATGTAACCAACATATAATATAATACAAAAAAATGCAAACCAAGTTCATATACTGACATACATGTAAACATCCTTTATATTAAACATATACATCCAATAGCTCTGAAGGTATATATATCCACTATATATATAAGAGGAAAATGAAATAGGAAGTATACGAAAGAAAACTTTAAATTCAAAAAAAAAATATGAAACCCTTACCTTAATCTACCTATATATACATAAGGGAAGAGCTTTTGCACGACTAGCTTGGAAGGAGTGGAGCACCAGGTAGTGGAGGCGGGTTCAGAGAGAGGAGGCCAGAGGCGGAGGTCGGGATGAGAAGGCCGAGAGTGGTAGAGGGAGGCAACGGTGGCGATGGACTGCTCGCAGGTTGGAAGGCTCGGCCTGGTTGCTTGTAGTGGTGGAGGGAATGGTTGATGTGGTGGAAAAACATTGGCTGCAGTGGAGGCCTGTTGTGGCGTTTGGGTGGGGAGCCATGCTTCGGCCATGGCTTGGATGATGGGCTCGGCTGAAATTGGTGGAGGAAGGGAAGGAGTTCGAACCATTGAGGAGGAGAGGTGAATTTGGTGAACGGCTGTTGCATGGGTTCGGCTAGCTGCTGTGAGATTTTGCTTCAGAGGGAAGAATATAATTTGCTTGTTGTTCTTTTCATTATTATTGTTAAACCAGTGGACAGAGCAACGTTTGAATTCATAAAAGTTACGGCTATTTTCTTGGAAGATTAAAAGTTGTAACCATTCAATGAACCAGCAAAATAAATTTGAATGTTCCCGAGAAAGTTAAACATTGATATTTGTGGAATAAATAAAGTTTATGACGATTCGTTTGAGCTGATGGAAAACCGATATGGTTCAACGTTTACAGATCTCGCCGTTCACCGAACGCCAAAACACACATGCGAATATACCGTAGGGATCAGCACGACGAGACGATAAAAACGGTATGCAGATATCAGTGGTTCGATTGAATTATAAAACTTCGAATTTTCTACCAGCGGAAAATGCAAGAAAAACACAGAAAAATAAGATCGACGGAGTTAAAGATGTCCGAATTTGGAAAAATGAAAAATAGCGTTTGCTCAGAAGATGTTTTAGAATTTTTCTATGTGAAAATATTTAGGTTCCGAAATATTTTATTTTCATCGCTTTTTAACTGATTAGATTGAAATAAATTTACGCGCGAAATAAACTTTCATATTTTTGGACGAAAATTTACCGGTTGCTATGTTTAACTGGACGCATTCCAAATATTAAATTTATATTTCAAAATTTTATCGTTTAAATTCGCACAAAATTTCAATTAAATACGTCACTACTACCGTTAAAATTTACGGGTCGTTACACTCTCCCCCACTCAAAACTTTTCTTCCCCGAAAAGGAAAGAGGCAGGAGAATAGAAACAACCAAAAGAAAATAGACTTGAATTACATAATAAACAATTAATTAAAACCATATAAATTCCAATTTAAATAAATTTATATTCAACAATTTTGTTTTTAAATTCAAGATTTTCATTAAATTGATTTGATTTCACATTTATTAATGTTAGGTACAAAGGTTTCTTCAAATGAAATTGAATTCAAATTCAATTAATTCAAAATACTCACTTACGTTGATTTAACTCAATTTATTAACTTTCAACATAAATTTTTTCATCTATTAATCATACCTATTATATAACTTATTATTCAATTTATCTCCATAAACATTTTATAATTAAAATTTAAGCGAATAACATTTATTATACGCACTCACGTTTTATTTATAAAGAAAGTTTTATATTGTATATTATCCAATTATCTTAAATTAACAATTTCAAAGGTCATAAATTTGAATAGTCATTTATTATAGTCATACTTTATTCGACAAATTTAATTTTTCGTTATTCCATATTATTATTAAATTTATTCTACTTAATATATCTTATCACATATATATTAAGTATATTTACACTAATGTAACTACTCAAATTTATTTAAAATTCCTTTGATATTATTTTATACTGTACAATATTCAATTACATAATTATCTTTTGAAAGTTTGGGTAAGTGATATTTAATGCAATAAAATTTTATAATTCAGTTATTTCAAGTTAAGTATTTATATAGAAAGAATTTGGCTTCATTTATAATCATCCTTAAATCAAATTTTAAGAATTAAATTTCGATTAATTTCATACAACTTAGAGATAAAATAAATAAGTATATATATATATGTCATAATATATCAAATCAAATTCAAAATCTTCAATATATATAATAAATCAAGTCATGTTTAGAAATTCAAATCAATTTATTTTTCAAAACAAACCGTAGCAAAGCTACATGATAGTCTCTCCACTTCGAAACTCGAAAATGAATGTCGATGATGTGGCTGTCATCACCGAAATTATTTTCCAGCGACAAAGAGAAGAGCACTGATTTAAACATTTAAAATTCTTTGAAAATGGTTTCTATTTGAAAATATTTTAAATAGTATACATTTTAAAACTTTGAAACCATAGTTCAGAATTATCGGAAATTAAATTCTCAGATTCTAATTTTAAAGTCATTTGAATTCCAAATCAAATTATAAACAAGTTTTATAAATTCATTTATTTATATTGCAATGGTCAATGGTTTACAAAACAATAAATAATAATAAAATATAATCATTTCTGACAACAATTTTATTCACAATTTAATTTTAGAGAGATTTATCCATATATATAATATAATCATACAAAATTATTTTATTTTCTAAATTTGAAACAGTATTGTGTCAGTTTGCTCTGTTAAAGTGTTTTGGAATTTCTATCGATAGCGTTGATCAGACGAATCGATTGAAAACCCAAATCAACATCAACAACTCAAACACACAATTACATAAAACATTTTTGACATTAATTTACAAATACACTTCCTCGCTCGACGATACAAGAATGGATTTCAAAACAAGGATAAAGATCCAAATTTGATGGACTCCAATTAAAGAGAATTTTGATTCGATAATAAGTTCGAAATCGAAGATAAGATAATTCAATTAAAAAAATCGGGAGATGGACAAGCTTATTTAATTCACGGGCAACCTTAACTGGATCGACCGTAACTTCAAGAATAAGATCGATGCTGAATTTCGAGGCAAATATACATTCGATCACAAGAAATAGAATTCAGGTATAGCAGAAGATAGATAGCATCGTAAACCGAGGATGCAGAAATCTTCGGTAAATCGATGACCATTTTAAAGGAGTTTCACCCATTTACAAATAATTTGAAGGTTGGCGAGACCGCCGATGTCAGGACCCGATTCTTCGTCTTCCGAAAATTCAACATCGATACTCACTTTATCGACTGCCGAGCAATCGAACGACGGAAAACCGAACACTGAGGGTTTAAGAAAAAAAGAAAAAGAAGAAAAAGACATAGAAGAGATAAGAAGATAGAGAGAAAAGAAAATGGAAAATAGAACGGAACAGAAAACAGCAGAACAACATCAGAATCTCACAATTCGCAGCGGAACAACATATAATAATAAATGAATAATCTTTAAACAAAGAACTATATCGGTTATTACATTTTATACATTTCATTACATTACATCATATCATCAGAGTGTACAACATCAAACAACATTAAACAGTGCAGCGGAAAAAGAAATACTATATACTAGTAATTACGCCATGCCATCCAGCTTGCCTCCTGCAACTCCAGAATATCCATAATATCTTGATAAACCTTAACTCTTGACTGCCCGTGTGAAAATTGGTGGGCACCCAGAGTTTAGGAATGAAAACAATAAACTCCGAGTCAGTCATATGACTGGTGTGGGAACTCAAAACAGTTTATTTTTCTTTTAAAATCAAAATAGAGGAATATTTTTAAAGTCAATTCGCAATGCTTTTAAAAATGAGACTACCATAAGGCCTCCCGCACACACACACAATGCAAACGCAGAATCGGAGGAGATTTCTCCTTATGATAGTCAAAGATGCTTGATACGCATTTAAAAGAACATTTTATATTATTACTAGTGCATAGTGTAGGAAAAATTCATTTCGAAAGTAGAATATAAATCTTAGCCAACATACGACTATTATCGTATGCCTACTATAGCTACCATCCAAACAGTGGGGCGCCACCATAAGTGAATGATAGGTTCTACAACTAATACCGTACAAGGTTTCGTATTGTTTTTTTTGGATTTCCAACGAATGATCAGGCCAAGGAACTTCCCATTGCCACATGAGAATGCCTCTGGATGGACATCCCCGAGAACCAAACCGGATCTCTACCAACACAAGGCTGGGTTACCCCTAACTGAGTAACAACTGACCGAATATGCCATCCCCCGGTCCTTTGGGACCTTTCACCCGAGCGCTCGCAATCAATTCACACAATCATAAAGTGTTTTCAACATGAGTAAGTATCTGGGCTACATACCATGATACCACCCTTTTCCAGAAGGAAATGCACATATCCTAAAGGGCGCTACCCCTCATAACCTTGCTGCATCTTTCCTGTTTTGACCATTCCCGAGGTGTGAGGCTCGACGAAGTCACGTCCACAAAAACATACTTTATACAAAAGACATGCTTTGGGTCAACAAATGATCATAGAAATGATCACCAAGATAGACGATCAAATAAACGATCCTATCACAAATAATCAACACAATGATCATTTCACAGCAACACTCAGCATGTCACATTACCAAATTGGGAATATATTGCTG
This sequence comes from Allium cepa, assembly GCA_030765085.1. Lineage (NCBI taxonomy): Eukaryota > Viridiplantae > Streptophyta > Magnoliopsida > Asparagales > Amaryllidaceae > Allium > Allium cepa. The sequence goes on from CM060943.1 coordinate 442,364,825, forward strand.
ATAACATTCAACTACATAACCTCTGAGCTCGTACGTCTCAGAGAAGGGTGTTAAGCTAAAAGAATAAATTCTCCGCCACCAACAGAAATATATTTGAAAGAAATCTGCTTTATATCTCAATTTGTAACGTCCGACATACAATCCATACAAGGTCTGTTCCGGGCTCGAACAGAACCGAAGGCACTTACAAAGAAGTCCTTGCAATCCAGATAATCTCTAATCACGTCCGGACTTCCCATCACATAGGGAGTCTCTATACCGTAGCTACTCGGTGCAAAGACAATCGACGAGTTGTCCTTTCGCTTTCAAAAAGATCCGGTCTTCAACGCCGGTCATCAATGCAATTCATAACAACGTATCACATATTCGGAATGGGTTATACGATCCCATGGTCCTTTCCCGGTTAACCCGAATAGTGAGCGCTTATTCAAAAATAAGTGTGGCATTCAAATTCAAACAAATCACATCAAATACCCATTCAAAGGGAAATATTGATAGTCGGTTATTGAACTATCAATGGATATGCACAACATCACCAGATTCCAAATAATTTTCCAAATTATTTATTTCTCAAAAATATCTTTACAAGATATATAATTTTCACACTTCAAAAATAAATCAATATTTATTTTTAAACAAATTCCACCTCCTTTTATAAATTCCATAGTGAATTTATATTTCACAATATCCATGCATATACGATTTCAATTATTCATTTCAATTTATCTTCAAAAAGATAAATTCTCTAATATTCACTTTATATTGGAAAACATTTCCATACTTATTTAATAAGTAATTCACAAATCTTTTATTTTCAACACTTGGAAAATATTCAATATACTTAAATCAAAATTTAGTATATATTTCATTCTATAAGGAAATCATTCGTTTAACCATATTTATTTGGGCAAAACGGATGTTGCGTAAAACATCGTTACGACAATCCAAAATCATTAGTATAGGGATTCGAATTTAAGATAGATATATAAATCCAAATACTATACAAAACATTTCCTTTCGGAAATCATTTACTATAACAACAGTGTTATAGTCCACCATTTCCTTCTATTTCTCGAAAACGTCTATTTCAACAATGAATGTTGAAATCTATGGTTTCGAATCTCAATGCATTTTAAAACATCGTTAGATCATTTTAATTCTATTTAAAACATCAAATCTAAACATTTTCTTTAACATATTATCCACTATTTAAAAACGTGAATATACTACGTTAACACATTTCATCCTTTTATTCATTTTATTTCAAGGGATTATTCCCAGTCAAAAACGTGAATATAACTCCATTAATAGGTTTCAACAATTTACTTATCAAAATAAGTCATTGCGAATTTATAAAACAACGTTTATAAATCCATTTCTATTTATTTTATAACAACTTCCTTTTATAAATTCCTTTATTAACCTATTCAATTTATAACTCAATTATAAAACAAAAGTTCATATCATAAGTGAAATACTTATAATTTATTTGTTTGCAAAAATCGTTCCTTTGAACTTCATAATTATAAATCTTATAACTTATAAGATTCAATTATTTATCCAAACCTATTCTTTTAACAACTTTATAAATTTTATAAACCTACTGCTTATAAAATTCCATTTATAACTTCACCGTTTATAATTCTATAAATTTCATTCATTTATGAAATTCATTCACAATTCATTCTAACACTTATAAAAACTCGTTTTATAACTCAAATATTTTCATTTATAAATTATCAATTTTATAAATCTTTTATATAAATCAATTTATATTATTCTTTTAAAACGTCTTTAATCTCCTTTATAATTTCACCATTTTTATTTATAAAATAATTAAATTTTATAAATCCTATTTTTTCAACTTTGTATAATAAATTCAAAAATCCCGTTTTAACTATTTTATAAAATCATTAACCCCATATTTTCAAAAATCAATCTTTTAACCATATTTCTCAAAAATCCATAATTTTTATAACATAAAAAAAATTATATCGTTATTTATTTAAAATGAATCAATTTCCAAACATATAGTATATTTTCAAAAATCACTTTAAAAATCATTTTAAAGTTCCAAATTTGGTCCAATGATGCTACATACCAAATAGTCAATCACGACAAACAACGACATCATATATCGATATGATAATCCATCAAATATCAAAATATCTGAAATCAAATAATTACTGTTGAGGAATCCAGTTGGATCCCCCCAACCTGTTTTCCTGCATCCACAAACATTAGCACAATACCAATTCCGCTCCAGTACGGAATTATCGCGGTATATGGGATTAAAATATTATCCGCTTAATAGACGGCGCAATAGGGTCTCATCCGCTTTACAAATGCGGGAAATCAATAACTCCAATATATACATATGCCAATATATATATATTGCTATTATATATAATACCAGTTTCACTGTTTATGAAATATTCGCGGTATATGTTTTTAATAAATAACATCCGCTTACTAACGGCGCATAATGTCTATTTTTAACAATCAATAGATAACAATCATCATTCAAACATGCATTCAAATATTTTAAATCTAACTATTTAAAATTAAAATCGAACTGATTCGATTGAGTGAGAAGTTCTCACCTTGATTTCTATTTCGTTTTAGCGATTTATTTCGAATAAAATTAAACGGACGTTTAATCTTACCCAAAATTCTCACTAACTCCAAATGACTCCAATCCAATTTCATCGTGTAGTGCTCGTCCATACGATTCCAACGCAACTGGTTTCGCGCGTTTTCGACCTCGTATGAAAAAGTTATGAATTTATGAAGTTTACACGAATTAAACTAAAATTTATTTACAACATATATTTTATTTTTAAACCTATCTTTTAATCATGGCCCTCCATCCCAAGCCAACACATCAGGCCCGCACGTCCCCCCCCCCCTCTTCTTCGTTCATGCAAATCATCTCCAGGTCGCGTTCGAAAGCAAACCCATGAACTTAAACTAGGGTTTAATTTCCAAGCCTCCACGAACACCGAAAGTTCATCAAACCCTCACCATCCCGACCCCCTTCGCAAGAGCCATACTCGGCTATAACCTTGGTGAACTCGTTCGCCACATACGCACGCATCACGAGGCCGAACGTATGGCCTTTGAGCCTAATTTTCCATCGATCTACAGCTTCGTTTCCAATCACAACCGTTGGATTGGTAGATCTCAGTGTGCTCTACAATCTTCTAGTTGGAAGATTCTTGTAATTGTTAGTGGATTGGAAGAAATCGAGGGGGAAAGAAGAGTGATTTTCGGCCTTCCATTTGTAACTGGCGGCTAGGGTTTTATAAAACCTAATTTTTTTTTAAATTTATGAAGGCTTAGGGTCTATTTATAGAGGAAAAACGAACACTACTCATCCGGGTTTTCCAAACTCCGATTTACGTGCCGTAACCAGCGTTTCTAGGGTTTACCCCGCGTTCCGGACATAATGGAATAGGTTTCGAAAGCTAATTCGGACATCTGTGCGAGTTATGGCAATAAACGTTCAATTTAAATTAAACCGATTTAAACGATTTTCTAGGCGTTTTAATTTGTACCGGACAAACGGTAAATCCAATTGACACGAAATTTGAAACCATACAATAATATCACATTACGGATCCGATCAAACTAGTTTCATCGAAATCCGAGACTTTTTGAAAAATGGCTATTTTAACTCGCCAAATTAATATTAAAAATAATTCGATGCGTTTGGAGCTGCCACGATCAAACGATAACTCCGATTGACACGAAAATTGAAATCTGGTAATAACTAACTATTACTGATCCAATGGAACTGGTTTCGTTCAATTCTGAGACTGTTCAAAAATTGACTATTTTCACTAGTCGATTTAATATTAAAATATTCAATTTTCACAAATTAACTTCAAATTCGATTTTAAAAGTTCTAAAACATCGTTCTAACTTCAATATGATATAATAAAATTTTACAAATCATTTTCAATCATATTTAACTCAATTTTTAATTATTTCCATAATTTAGCATATTAAATTATCGATTTAATTATTCAATTAAATCCAATTATTCGAAATAAAATTAATTCGACTTATAAATTCACTTTTTAATATATAAAATTAATTAAATATTCAAATTTTAATTATTAAAAATCCTGGGTCGTTACAATCTTCCCCCCTTAAAAGAATTTCGTCCTCGAAATCATCAAGTAAGGAAAGTTACAGAACCTATTAATTTTCCCAAAATTCATAATTAAATTTCTTATAAATCTTTACTAAGTTTCCAAATCATACTTAGTTATCTTTTCAAAAACAACTACTATTGTTTAACTTTCAATTCCAAATCAAAGTTATAGTTTTCAAAACTTTCCAATTTTCTCAAATTTTTTCTAACGTCTTAAATTTTCGAAAAAATTCGCCATAGTCTCCTTTGCGCGGCTCGATCCGAAAAAAAAATGACAGTATATATATCACAAATATACATCTCATCAAGTAATGAGGCATCCCGAAGGGAAAAAAGTATAAAAGTACGATATTTAATCCGAGATATGTACCTTATATTTTATTAGCGAGCATATACGGCTAATATAGCGCGAAAGCGAGCTCCAAATGCGAAGCAAATGCGATCCGCACCTACTAATCACTCAACAAACAACATGAGAATCATGCATATATAGACAATAGTATCAATATACAATATATAGCAACATAATAACTATATATGTCAACATAGCAATTGAAACAAAAGCAATATATTCAACCATCAACCAACTATCATTCAACAAATTCATAACCAATAAATATTCATTCATATTCTCATTAATATTCAATGAAATAGGTTTTCAATTTAATCACATTTGATTCATTAACAGTGGATGTTCACTAACATTCATTTTCAATTAGTTTATATTCACTAATTCATATTCAAGTTGGTTCACTTCCAAATCAAATTCAATTCTATTTAAGATTCACTTAACTTTCAATTGAATTCCAATTACTTTAGCTTTCAATTTCATTAACACTTAATGAATTATATACAATCAATTAACAATCATATAACAATCAATGTATATTAATTACAACCAAATTCCTTTGCTTATATTCATTTCATTCAATTATTCAACTTCCAATAACATTACATTTTAATGAATTAACACTTATATTCATTATTTCATATCAACTATATTCACATTCAATTGATTATCATTCAATCTATTAATTCAATTCAATTTCTAAAGTTGAATTTCATTTATATAACTCAAGTTCACATCTATCACTTAACTTTATTAATTTTCTTTGATACCAATCAACTTCATTCAACATTTCTTAAGTTAGACTTCATTTATAAACATCACTTGTTTTTACATAACTTAAATTCCTAAATATATCCATATAGTTTCACTTCTTATATATATAAGTTTATTTCACAATTGTAAATCACTTTAATTATAATTCAATTCTTATAATTCTTTTGCTTATACAATTATTCTTTTATTTAGATTATTCAAACAACTAAACAATCAATTTATATACACTTTAATAATTCTGAAAAATTATTTCTTTATATATAAAAATATAATCAAGGCAAAATTATTTCATTTACCCAATTTCAAAACAATATTGTGTCGAATTGTTCTATTCAAGTGTTTAGAAACCCCTTCGATTCAGTTTCGAGGCTGCGCCGACGAAGGTTCATATACCACTCAACAAACCAATCATCACAATATAAAACAATTTTATATTCACTAACAAATACGCTCTCATAGCTATTATTACACTCAAACCATTCTAGAGCACTACTGACTCTACCTCTAATGAGTAATACCCAACAAAACCATGGTTGTCGCTTAACCATATGCTCCGATACCACATTGTCAGGACCCGATTCTTCGTCTTTCGAAAATTCAACATCGATACTCACTTTATCGACTGCCGAGCAATCGAACGACGGAAAACCGAACACTGAGGGTTTTAGAAAAAAAGAAAAAGAAGAAAAAGACATAGAAGAGATAAGAAGATAGAGAGAAAAGAAAATGGAAAATAGAACGGAACAGAAAACAGCAGAACAACATCAGAATCTCACAATTCGCAGCGGAACAACATATAATAATAAATGAATAATCTTTAAACAAAGAACTATATCAGTTATTACATTTTATACATTTCATTACATTACATCATATCATCAGAGTGTACAACATCAAACAACATCAAACAGTGCAGTGGAAAAAGAAATACTATATACTAGTAATTACGCCATGCCATCCAGCTTGCCTCCTGCAACTCCAGAATATCCATAATATCTTGATAAACCTTAACTCTTGACTGCCCGTGTGAAAATTGGTGGGCACCCAGAGTTTAGGAATGAAAACAATAAACTCCGAGTCAGTCATGTGACTGGTGTGGGAACTCAAAACAGTTTATTTTTCTTTTAAAATCAAAATAGAGGAATATTTTTAAAGTCAATTCGCAATGCTTTTAAAAATGAGACTACCATAAGGCCTCCCGCACACACACACAATGCAAACGCAGAATCGGAGGAGATTTCTCCTTATGATAGTCGAAGATGCTTGATACGCATTTAAAAGAACATTTTATATTATTACTAGTGCATAGTGTAGGAAAAATTCATTTCGAAAGTAGAATATAAATCTTAGCCAACATACGACCATTATCGTATGCCTACTATAGCTACCATCCAAATAGTGGGGCGCCACCATAAGTGAATGATAGGTTCTACAACTAATACCGTACAAGGTTTCGTATTGTTTTTTTGGATTTCCAACGAATGATCAGGCCAAGGAACTTCCCATTGCCACATGAGAATGCCTCTGGATGGACATCCCCGAGAACCAAACCGGATCTCTACCAACACAAGGCCGGGTTACCCCTAACTGAGAACAACTGACCGAATATGCCATCCCCCGGTCCTTTGGGACCTTTCACCCGAGCGCTCGCAATCAATTCACACAATCATAAAGTGTTTTCAACATGAGTAAGTATCTGGGCTCCATACCATGATACCACCCTTTTCCAGAAGGAAATGCACATATCCTAAAGGGCGCTACCCCTCATAACCTTGCTGCATCTTTCCTGTTTTGACCATTCCCGAGGTGTGAGGCTCGACGAAGTCACGTCCACAAAAACATACTTTATACAAAAGCCATGCTTTGGGTCAACAAATGATCATAGAAATGATCACCAAGATAGACGATCAAATAAACGATCCTATCACAAATAATCAACACAATGATCATTTCACAGCAACACTCAGCATGTCACATTACCAAATTGGGAATATATTGCTGATAACATTCAACTACATAACCTCTGAGCTCGTACGTCTCAGAGAAGGGTGTTAAGCTAAAAGAATAAATTCTCCGCCACCAACAGAAATATATTTGAAAGAAATCTTCTTTATATCTCAATTTGTAACGTCCGACATAAAATCCATACAAGTCTGTTCCGGGCTCGAACAGAACCAAAGGCACTTACAAAGAAGTCCTTGCAATCCGGATAATCTCTAATCACATCCGGACTTCCCATCACATAGGGAGTCTCTATACCGTAGCTACTCGGTGCAAAGACAATCGACGAGTTGTCCTTTCGCTTTCAAAAAGATCCGGTCTTCAACACCGGTCATCAATGCAATTCATAACGACGTATCACATATTCGGAATGGGTTATACGACCCCATGGTCCTTTCCCGGTTAACCCGAATAGTGAGCGCTTATTCAAAAATAAGTGTGGCATTCAAATTCAAACAAATCACATCAAATACCCATTCAAAGGGAAATATTGATAGTCGGTTATTGAACTATCAATGGATATGCACAACATCACCAGATTCCAAATAATTTTCCAAATTATTTATTTCTCAAAAATATCTTTACAAGATATATAATTTTCACACTTCAAAAATAAATCAATATTTATTTTTAAACAAATTCCACCTCCTTTTATAAATTCCATAGTGAATTTATATTTCACAATATCCATGCATATACGATTTCAATTATTCATTTCAATTTATCTTCAAAAAGATAAATTCTCTAATATTCACTTTATATTGGAAAACATTTCCATACTTATTTAATAAGTAATTCACAAATCTTTTATTTTCAACACTTGGAAAATATTCAATATACTTAAATCAAAATTTAGTATATATTTCATTCTATAAGGAAATCATTCGTTTAACCATATTTATTTGGGCAAAACGGATGTTGCGTAAAACATCGTTACGACAATCCAAAATCATTAGTATAGGGATTCGAATTTAAGATAGATATATAAATCCCAATACTATACAAAACATTTCCTTTCGGAAATCATTTACTATAACAACAGTGTTATAGTCCACCATTTCCTTCTATTTCTCGAAAACGTCTATTTCAACAATGAATGTTGAAATCTATGGTTTCGAATCTCAATGCATTTTAAAACATCGTTAGATCGTTTTAATTCTATTTAAAACATCAAATCTAAACATTTTCTTTAACATATTATTCACTATTTAAAAACGTGAATATACTACGTTAACACATTTCATCCTTTTATTCATTTTATTTCAAGGGATTATTCCCAGTCAAAAACGTGAATATAACTCCATTAATAGGTTTCAACAATTTACTTATCAAAATAAGTCATTGCAAATTTATAAAACAACGTTTATAAATCCATTTCTATTTATTTTATAACAACTTCCTTTTATAAATTTCTTTATTAACCTATTCAATTTATAACTCAATTATAAAACAAAAGTTCATATCATAAGTGAAATACTTATAATTTATTTGTTTGCAAAAATCGTTCCTTTGAACTTCATAATTATAAATCTTATAACTTATAAGATTCAATTATTTATCCAAACCTATTCTTTTAACAACTTTATAAATTTTATAAACCTACTGCTTATAAAATTCCATTTATAATTTCACCGTTTATAATTCTATAAATTTCATTCATTTATGAAATTCATTCACAATTCATTCTAACACTTATAAAAACTCGTTTTATAACTCAAATATTTTCATTTATAAATTATCAATTTTATAAATCTTTTATATAAATCAATTTATATTATTCTTTTAAAACGTCTTTAATCTCCTTTATAATTTCACCATTTTTATTTATAAAATAATTAAATTTTATAAATCCTATTTTTTCAACTTTGTATAATAAATTCAAAAATCCCGTTTTAACTATTTTATAAAATCATTAACCCCATATTTTCAAAAACCAATCTTTTAACCATATTTCTCAAAAATCCATAATTTTTATAACATAAAAAAAATTATATCGCTATTTATTTAAAATGAATCAATTTCCAAACATATAGTATATTTTCAAAAATCACTTTAAAAATCATTTTAAAGTTCCAAATTTGGTCCAATGATGCTACATACCAAATAGTCAATCACGACAAACAACGACATCATATATCGATATGATAATCCATCAAATATCAAAATATCTGAAATCAAATAATTACTGTTGAGGAATCCAGTTGGATCCCCCCAACCTGTTTTCCTGCATCCACAAACATTAGCACAATACCAATTCCGCTTCAGTACGGAATTATCGCGGTATATGGGATTTAAATTATTATCCGCTTAATAGACGGTGCAATAGGGTCTCGTCCGCTATACAAATGCGGGAAATCAATAACTCCAATATATACATATGCCAATATATATATATTGCTATTATATATAATACCAATTTCACTGTTTATGAAATATTCGCGGTATATGTTTTTAATAAATAACATCCGCTTACTAACGGCGCATAATGTCTATTTTTAACAATCAATAGATAACAATCATCATTCAAACATGCATTCAAATATTTTAAATCTAACTATTTAAAATTAAAATCGAACTGATTCGATTGAGTGAGAAGTTCTCACCTTGATTTCTATTTCGTTTTAGCGATTTATTTCGAATAAAATTAAACGGACGTTTAATTTTACCCAAAATTCTTGCTAACTCCAAACGACTCCAATCCAATTTCATCGCATAGTGCTCATCCATACGATTCCAACGCAACTTGTTTCGCGCGTTTTCGACCTCGTATGAAAAAGTTATGAATTTATGAAGTTTACACGAATTAAACTAAAATTTATTTACAACATATATTTTATTTTTAAACCTAACTTTTAATCATGGCCCTCCATCCCAAGCCAACACATCAGGCCCGCACGTCCCCCCCCCTCTTCTTCGTTCACGCAAATCATCTCCAGGTCGCGTTCGAAAGCAAACCCATGAACATAAACTAGGGTTTAATTTCCAAGCCTCCACGAACACCGAAAGTTCATCAAACCCTCACCATCCCGACCCCCTTCGCAAGAGACATACTCGGCTATAACCTTGGTGAACTCGGTCGCCACATACGCACGCATCACGAGGCCGAACGTATGGCCTTTGAGCCCAATTTTCCATCGATCTACAGCTCCGTTTCCAATCACAACCGTTGGATTGGTAGATCTCAGTGTGCTCTACAATCTTCTAGTTGGAAGATTCTTGTAATTGTTAGTGGATTGGAAGAAATCGAGGGGGAAAGGAGAGTGATTTTCGGCCTTCCATTTGTAACTGGCGGCTAGGGTTTTATAAAACCTATTTTTTATTTTATTTTATGAAGGCTTAGGGTCTATTTATAGAGGAAAAACGAACACTATTCATCCGGGTTTTCCAAACCCCGATTTACGCGCCGTAACTAGCGTTTCTAGGGTTTACCCCGCGTTCCGGACACAATGGAACAGGTTTCGAAAGCTAATTCGGACATCTGTGCGAGTTATGGCAATAAACGTTAATTTTAAATTAAACCGATTTAAACGATTTTCTAGGCGTTTTAATTTGTACCGGACAAACGGTAAATCCAATTGACACGAAATTTGAAACCATACAATAATATCACATTACGGATCCGATCAAACTAGTTTCATCGAAATCCGAGACTTTTTGAAAAATGGCTATTTTAACTCGCCAAATTAATATTAAAAATAATTCGATGCGTTTCGAGCTGCCACGATCAAACGATAACTCCGATTGACACGAAAATTGAAATCTGGTAATAACTAACTATTACGGATCCAATGGAACTGGTTTCGTTCAATTCTGTAACCAACATTTCCATACTTATATATAGATGTAACCAACATATAATATAATACAAAAAAAATGCAAACCAAGTTCATATACTGACATACATGTAAACATCCTTTATATTAAACATATACATCCAATAGCTCTGAAGGTATATATATCCACTATATATATAAGAGGAAAATGAAATAGGAAGCATATGAAAGCAAACTGTAAATTCAAAAATATATATATGAAACCCTTACCTTAATCTACCTATATATACATAAGGGAAGAGCTGTTGCACAACTAGCTTGGAAGGAGTGGAGCACCAGGTAGTGGAGGCGGGTTCAGAGAGAGGAGGCTAGAGGCGGAGGTCGGGATGAGAAGGCCGAGAGTGGTAGAGGGAGGCAGCGGTGGCGATGGACTGCTCGCAGGTTGGAAGGCTCGGCCTGGTTGCTTATAGTGGTGGAGGGAATGGTTGATGTGGTGGAAAAACATTGGCTGCAGTGGAGGCCTGTTGTGGCGTTTGGGTGGGGAGCCGTGCTTCGGCCATGGCTTGGATGATGGTCTCGGCTGAAATAGGTGGAGGAAGGGAAGGAGTTCGAACCATTGAGGAGGAGAGGTGAATTTGGTGAACGGCTGTTGCATGGATTCGGCTAGCTGCTGTGAGATTTTGCTTCAGAGGGAAGAATATAATTTGCTTGTTGTTTTTTTTTCATTATTATTGTTAAACCAGTGGACAGAGCAACGTTTGAATTCATAAAAGTTACGGCTATTTTCTTGGAAGATTAAAAGTTGTAACCATTCATTGAACCAGCAAAATAAATTTGAATGTTCCCGAGAAAGTTAAACATTGATATTTGTGGAATAAATAAAATTTATGACGATTCGTTTCAGCTAATGGAAAACCGATATGGTTCAACGTTTACAGATCTCGCCGTTCACCGAACGCCAAAACACACATACGAATATACCGTAGGGATCAGCACGACGAGACGATAAAAACGGTATGCAGATATCAGTGGTTCGATAGAATTATAAAAATTCGAATTTTCTACCAGCGGAAAATGCAAGAAAAACACAGAAAAATAAGATCGACGGAGTTAAAGATGTCCGAATTTGGAAAAACGAAAAATAGGGTTTACTCAGAAGATGGTTTAGAATTTTTCTATGTGAAAATATTTAGGTTCCGAAACATTTTATTTTCATCGCTTTTTAACTGATTAAATTGGAATAAATTTACGCGCGAAATAAACTTTCATATTTTCGGACGAAAATTTACCGGTTGCTATGTTTAACTGGACGCATTCCAAATATTAAATTTATATTTCAAAATTTTATCGTTTAAATTCGCACAAAATTTCAATTAAATACGTCACTACAACCGTTAAAATTTACAGGTCGTTACAATGGAAAACTAAATACTATAGAATTTTTAAAAAGAAAGAATATGGAAATTGATAATAAATGTTATTTTTGTAATCTGCATTTTGAAGATATTAAGCATATATACTATGACTGCATGGTTACTTACTACATTCTGATTAATACTCTCAAAATCTTTAATTTTAACCTTAAACTAAAGTTATTGATTGCGAATATTACTAGAATAACTTAAGATTTATGTTTAAAAAGGAAAATAGAATTTTACTTGATATTTTATTCATTATAATTTGTTGGTATATTTGGTTTAAGAGAAACTAGAGACTTTTTAATAATAATTATAGTCATTTTAATAAATTGGTTTTTATAATATCTTCATTTTTTTAATTGGATCTCAAATCCTAAATATAAATTAGCTAAAAATAATCATTTTAAAGAATATCTTAATAAGTTTAGTAATAGTATTAAGATATTTAAACATAAAAACAATATTTTTGACATTAATAATTAACATTTTTTTCAAACTTAAATGATGATTTTACCGATTATCTCAATATCCTTTTGATCAAAGGAGCATAGGGATAAGTTTTAATTTGTTTTAGTTTTTTCTTTACTTTTAATTTTTTTTGTTTTAATTTATAGATTTTGAACTTCTTTTGATCATTGATTCATTTTTAGTCTGTTTTCTAATTTTTATCATTTTTTGTCCTATTATCTTTGCTTTTGCATCTTTACTTTTATTTCATTATTATATATATATGTAAATAAATTTCATTTATATACATATATGTGTATTATTCTTATAATTTTCTTTAGTTTCTTTTACAGGTACAGGTTTTGGCCAGAAATGGTGTTAGATTCTTTTTGCAGATTCACAGGATTGCAGATGGTAGGATTGCTGTTTGCAGTGAGGCGTTTTACTTTCTGGATGGTTCACTTTTCAGCGAGGTGCTCTCTCCTGTTCTTCCGAGTCTACAGGTAGCATTTTTCATTCCAGTTCTTTCGAGTCTGCAGCGTGGTAATTCCTTCTCAGATAGAGTTGTCCTCTAGTATCGTTGGTGCTGAGTTGCTTCATAGATTTTTTAGGTACTTCTAACACATCAACAACGAGTGGTGTCCTGGCCGGAGCTCGATATTAGAGTGTAATGGGCGATGGCCATGCCTAAGATCATTCTCGGGTTACCTGAGTTCTTTTCTTTGTTATTTGTACTATGATTAGCTACCTGCCAGACATGTTGGCAGCACCCTGTCTTCTATGATATATACATATTTACATGTGTGCTCTCCTCTATTCTAGAGGATCGCATATTTTTCTCAAAAAATTAATGTTAGTTTACTACATATATTTTTGTACTTAAATATAAACTTATATTTCAGATCCAATTATATCATATAATAAAAGGATTTTCTAGGTTTGATATCTCATACGGTATTAAATTAAATGTTAATAAGAGATTGTAAAGGGGGTAAAATAGATTCACACTTGACTGTTTCCTTTTCACTTAGAATTGATTAGATTTTGTTTGCAACATAATTTACCTTCCATCTTCACTCTTATAATTCACTCTTACATTCATTGCCTCCTTATGTGGATTATTTTCATACATTTTATTTGCGAATGTAAACTATAAGTGGCGATAAAGATGTATATACACACATAGAGACACAGACCTGATTATATTACCATATTTACGTTGTCACGTTTTTGAATGTATGTTAATGCATTCCTAGTAAAACATTCAATCAAAATGTTAACATATTTGTTTAAATTTCAAATCATACCGGAGAGAGAGATAAAAATGAAAGGTTCTTAATGTTGTATATTCTCTTAAATAATTACACAAATTTGTGTAGAGAATTTATTTTGATTTATTGTGTGTTAATTAAATATCTAATGGACGTCAATTTTGGTATGTTTGGCGTTAACAAAATTAATTGAGTAAACAAATATTTTTGAAATTTGAATTCCAAAAGTTTGTTTAAGTGCAGAGTTGGTCCATTCATTCCCTTTTTAATTTATAATTGCCACACTCTTTTCATTCTTTCCTCATTTGTTCCATTACTCCTTTCCATTTACATTGTCTGAAAAAAAATTATTTCGCAAACGTGAATTACTTTTCATGTTTTTAATTGTTTCCTTCACCTCTTTTTAATACCTGCCACTTTTAAAAAGGCTATTCATATTTAATTTATTTCAATACCTAGTTTTTTCATATTTACTTTACTACCTTTACATTCGTTTTTGAACTTCATTTCCTGAATCCTCATTCATTTATTTCTAATTAATAGCGGCCTCTCTTTTTAAATTTTAATGGCCTTAAACCTAACTCTGACCTATAAATAAAATATGATGCAAATGAAGCCCTATATTCCATTCTAATCTTCTTATTTTCTTTTTCCTTTTTCCTTTCCTTCTTTTTAAAATCTTCTTTTTCTCTCTAATTTTTTTCTTCTTCTTCAAACCTTCTTCTTCTTCTTCAAATCTTCTTCTTTTTCAAACTTTCTTCTTCCTTTTCAAATCTTGATCTTCTCCTTCATTTTCAATTCTTCTTATTTTAATACTTTTTTTTTTCAATTCTTCTTTTTCAAACCTTCTTTCATATTTCCAAACCTTCTAAATATATAATATAACAAGGAGGAAAATTAAAATAAATCAAGCCATGAGCAAAAGTTAGGAATAAAGCTGGCAATCAAGAAGGAGACTAAGGAAACCTAGAGAGGAGTTATTGATTAAAAGTCTATTATTTTTAGATTCGTATAAAGGTGAGTGATTAAACCCACTCATGTAATAGTAAAATTTCTTATATTAGTAGAATTAAAATTATGAAGTAATGATTGCTATTTGGTAATTTTAATTGACATTTTAATCGAATCTGATATTGAATTGAATTGACATTTAAATTAATATTGAAATTTAATTGCTAGTTAAACACCGACAATTGATAACTAGTAACTGTTATGATATATTGGTAGATTTGGATGTCGATTGCAATTGGATGCCTATTGATTGATGTTGGATGTATGGTTGTTTATTTATTTTGATATATCCCTGTCATTACCCTTTTATTATTTGACATCCTATGAATTGTCATTTGTGATATTTGAAATGAACTAAGAAATAGGTTGAAATGGTATATATCTATGTCATTCAAATATGATTGAAATGATATACATTCATCCGTATAATTAAAATTAAAATAACTGGTCACTTGGCCATAGGGTAGAAAATTATATACGGACATTGGATTTGGTTAAATTAAATGGTATCAAAATCTTGAATTGAAATTGGTATAAATGATATTGTTGTAAAGAAAATAAAATTTTGATTTATATGAATTAAATTGTTTTCTACTTCGAGATTTGAAATGTTGAAATCAAAACTGTTTAAAGAAATTGTTTGAAGGATTTAATTTGAAATCTTAAGTTGAAATTTGAGAAATTACTTAAATCTATCGGAAGTGAATTATTTGAAAGGTTTAAATTTTAACTTAAACTTTGAATTTCTTTAATTAAAATTGTCTAAATTGGTATTTAAAGTTTTGATGTGAAATAGATTTAAACTAAATTGTTTTACATGAGAATCTGAATTGATACATTCAACCTTCGAATAAATATTTTAAATCGAATTTGAAGTAAAGTTTGGAATCGTTTGAATTGAGATTGGTTTAAATTGAATTTTGAATAGGAAGTTAACTCGAATTGGAAGTCGAAAAGTTGAATTCGTTGTGAATAGATTTAATATAAACTATTCCAATATATAAACTATTTCCAATCTTTAAACTATTTTAATTATTCCAAACCATTTTTCAATATTAAAACTAACTTAATTATCTAAACTATTTTCAATATTCAAACTGTTTTAAAAGAGAACTATTTAGATTTAAATCATTGATTTAAAAACGAATGTTTTGTATGAAAGTATAACCTATTTCGGATTCAAAATGATTTTTGAACTGAATCCGATATTTTGATATGAAATATGACTTGTTCTTGAAATTTAAAAGAACCAACCAGTGTGAAAAATGACGTTCGGTTGTTGAAGAGACAAGGGCCGAAAATTGGCATACTCTTTGTCAATACTGGAACCACTTTAACAACCGTGTACGCGGTGGATGTTATCCTGAATGGAGTGGTTGAATTAGCGACGTTCACTGGAATGATGAAAAGGAACGATTGTGGATGACCCCGACAGTTGTGTCAATTTGAAATGACTAAAACAAGAGCCTATGTCTGGCCAAGGGGTTAGCTACCATTAGGAGGGCAAACCCTTCGTATTATATTGATTTTTGACTTGATCGGTGCATATTGATTTGGTTTTGGGGGTGGTGGACTAGGTCGGCATTCATTGCTATGATGTGTTACGACTAGCTAGAAAGGGCAAACTGGCAGAATCCTACCTTGGGCATTGCCTCACGTGCCTTGTCATACTTTTATCCTTATATACCACCTCTACGACTTTGTTTTAGTGATGTCTTATCACGACGCCTCCCTAACTACCGGCATTACTAGTGATGCTACTAAGAAAAATTGTAGGACAATGCTTAAAAATGTGTTAAGGGGATCGATGTAAAGCCTTAACTCTATTTTAATACTTTACTTTACTGATAGACACTACATATATAACATACTTTACTATATATAGATAGTTTAATGGATCCTTAGGAGATGGAAAATCATGTAACATCTCTTAAGTTATTACACTCACGTTATACATTTGATAGGTGATGGAAAATCCCATAAACATCTCTGAAGCTATTACACTCTTATTTACTTGTTATTGATTTAACTTACATAAAGAATTTTAGTTCTGACTCGAGTGTTTTGTCTTTTCATTACGCTTGGGTCAGCCTGGGTATTTTAGTGTTGAAGATATTATTTCTTGAAGATGAAGATGGAGTTTTCTAGATCGTATTTACTATTCTTATTCCACCATATTATTTTGATATGTTTGTTGATTATACTCGGTTTATGTTGTAAAAATGAAATCAAATATATATTGTAAAACAGCTTCATGAATTGTTTATTTGATTATTATATTTTGTCATTTCGTTGTGAGGTTCTGTGTTTTGCTTTCCTTCTTTTCTCTTATTTTCTTATTAAACCACATTGATAATATGCCCATTTGAATGGTTTGAGTTAGACAAGTGTGGTTTACTGTTGACTTAAATCACTTAAAAAGGTGGGTCATCACAGTTGGTATCAATGCTTCGGTTTAGAGATAGCTTAGCCTATCGAGGGTAAACTCATTAGAGATAGGGTAAGTAATACCCTAGAATGAGTTTGAGTGTGTGTATATAAACACGAGAGAGCGTATTTGTTATTGCTATAAAAATGTTTTACATTGTTTTAATTTGTTCTATTTATAAATTCCGGTTGATATATAGGACACTATGGCATCGATAGAGATTCCTTTACACTTGAACAGGGTAGACTGATAAGTATTACTTTTGGAATAGGTAAATGAAATAATTTTCCTATTATTATATTTTTTATTTAAAATAATAATTTTTCATAAATTGGTATTGTTATTTTTGTTGTGTTGTTTGTTAGGAAATGATAATACTTGATTATTGTCCTTTATTGTTCGGTTAGTTAAGTTTCTTAAGACTATTGACTAATGTATGTTATAAGAAAATGTACTTTAATAAATATGGTTTATAAATTGTGATTTACAAATAAATTAATTTAAATTGATAATTTAAGAACTTAAGTTCTGGTGTTTTGAAATCTGTTTTCGAAGATTTTGGAAAAAATAATATTGGTATTATTTTAAAGTATTTTTGGATAGATATATTTTCAATGGAATTTGAAAGAAATGTTTTAAAAGAATTTAAAAAAATAAGTTCTATACTCCTCTCTTCTGTAGCTGGACAATAATTTCGGTGATGATCGTGACATCATTGACACTCATTTTCGTTTCAAAGTGGGAAGACTACTATAGGTGCTCTGCTACAACTTGGTTTTGATAAACAAATTTGATTTAAATTTCTTAAGTATGTGTTGATATAAAAAATGATATAACTATATATTATGTCAAGGAGATTTGAAGTGAAACTCGATATATAGTTCTTGAGCTCTATTAATCAATGTCAATTATTGTAATAGAATGGAATCTTTGACTATTTTAATAGTTGGAAACTTCCAAATTGAAATCAGAAATTAAAAGCTAAGTGATTAATGAAAAAAAATAAAAAAGGAGGTTTTGTTACTCTTGAATCAAAAAATAATGAAAATTAAGAAGATTTAAACTATTGAACATTTTTGGTAAGTAATATGAATAAGACTTTGGTATATGCTTCTATGACTAATGGAATATTATACAAATAAGAAAAGTAACCAAAATGTTTCAAAAATTAAATTATTTCTATAAACGATGAATTAAGATGTACAAGAAATGTTATAAACTTAAGTTATTAAGTTAATGTTTTGAATGCTTCATAATTAAATTGAATAGTAAAAGGTGAATATTGTTTAAGTAAATGATTATAAGCTCAAGAAAATGTTGAAATGGTTCATAAAATCAAATGACACTATATATAAAGGAATAAATGTGAATTAAATTTAGATGAACTTGAATAATGATTCATTAGTGACTATTAATCAAGTTAAATAAGTCAATAATAAATGTGAATTAAACTACAAAGGAACATATGTAATACTTTAAGAATTTATTCATAGATGATTTAAAAATTGCTTAGAAAATAATCCATGTAAGTAAATGAATGTAGATTAATAAAAGATTATGAATGAATGAGAACTATAAAAATGAAAAGTAACTGATGCGTTAAAAAAACAATAGAATAAAATATGTAAGTTGTGCGTAGATCATTTTATTCGCATAACAGTTCTAATCCAGATTTGAATACATGATTTTTGGTAATTCACACTAGCCATAGTAGGATTTTTCGCTCTATTCTTGAAGGTGAACGCTTGATACATATTCTTTTGTATAATTTTGAAGTTTTCTATCATAGTTTATGGCTATGTAAGGAAGACCGAGATTTCTGATCAAGGAACCGGATCAAAGTCCGCACTAGATTAGTCGAGTTAAACATACTAGTTCGGAAGTGCAATTTGTGTATTCAAACAAGCGATTAGAATTGATATTGTTAATGAATGATATATGTACATCTTACAAACTTAAACAATATTTAAATTCTCTGTTTTTTGGCTTATGAGAAGCTTGGGAAATGAAACTTCAAATCATTTGAGGTTGTATGAAGAATCTATTAAGTAATTACCGAAGGTTGTTGAGTGTAAGGTACACTTGGTAGTTTATTTATCACCCTTGTACGATGGAAAGTTTCATAACCTTTACAAACCATTAATTTTTTGTTGCTATGGATGCGTGATGGATTCTTTTGTTGCATATAATGGTCGTAGTGCATTTGTTTGCATATGATTGTTATATATGTCGTGTTGCTTATGTTATTGATTAAGATAACTAATATATATTGCTCTTTTATATGGTTTAACTCTTTTTTGGATAATATAAGTGAAATCTAGGTTTATGGAGCAAAGACTGTTGCTTTTGGTTTCATAAATAGAGATTTGTTTGCCCTACAAATAGGTACAGTTTCGAAATACGGTTTTGGTAACGGAATTTTATTGTTTTTCCCACGGTTTAGGATTATTATTGAAATATAATGTATACCATGTAATTATTGATATTGTTATTTTTCCGGACTTAGCAGCACAAAGGAGACGCTGCCAAAAAATTCGTAAATTTAGGAATTAAATTTTTTTCGTAGAAGTTGAGTTATTTTAAAATTTATATTAAACATAAATACATAAGTGTAATTGTTAATAAACTGACTATTTTTTATAAAATATATCAAATTTCTTGATTCTTTCTTGTTTCCTTTTAGGGACGAAAAGTTTCGAGTGAGAGATTGTAACGACCCATATTTTCAACCATTTAGAAATATTATATTTAATATAGTTATTGAATAAAAATGGTTATAAATAACTATTTTAAAATTTATTAATAGAAATGTTATTAGATGTATGCTATAATCTAAGATGAAGTTCTTAAATAACAGATTTCATTGAGTTAAAAGATGATAACCCAGATCAATTGCATATGAAACAATGTCAGGTTGCATATTGACAGTAAAATTTGAAATGACAAATGTTAATGTTGTATAGAATAAAATGAATATTTATCTCTAATTGGAATATAATTGTAAAGTTTAATTTTGATATAATTGTAAAGTTCAATAAGGAAGAAAGTAAATGACTATATGAATGTAAAATCCAATTGATTGGAGCAATAAATGTTAAAAAAATATATGTTTCTTTATTAAAGAAGAAATCATATGTCTATTTATTTGAATTGTTGTAGGTAAAAGATTGATTACAGGAATAAGAAATCAATTATTTAATAAGAAATTAATAACTTTTGCTTTGTATACAATAATACCATAAATATGTTAAATTACTCTAAAAATGAATTGAATTGTCGTAATTTTTTTAAAATTTAACTTAGAAATCAATGGCAATTAATGTGATTAGAACCTTTTAATTAAAAAGAGGGAAGGCGTTAATTGTAAACATATATTGGAATAAATTTAAATTGGGTGATTATTACCAATTAATTCAGTTCATATTTTAAAATTTAATGTTAGTTTACTGCTATATGTTTGTACCTAAATATATATGTTTCATATGCAATTATATCCTTAAAAAAAGGATTATCTAAGTTTGAAATCTCATACGGTATTAAGTTAAATGTTAATAAGAGATTTAAAGGGGGTAAAATAGATTTACACTCGACGGTTTTCTTTTCACTTAGACTTGATTAGATTTTAATTGCAACATAATTTACCTTTCCATCTTCACTCTTTTAATTTACTCTTACATTCATTGCCTCCTTATGTGGATTATTTTCATTCATTTTATTTATGAATGTCAAATATAAGTGGCGACAAAGATGTGTGTGTACACACACACATCTGTTTATATTACTTCATTTATGCTGCCATATTTTTAAATGTTGGTTAATGCATTCCTAGTAAAACATTCGATCGAAATGTTAACATATTTATTTAAATTCCTAATCTAATCGTAGAGACAGAAAAATGAAAGGTTCTTAATGTTGTATATTCTCTTAATTAATTACACAAATTTGTGTAGAGAATTTATTTTTATTTATTGTGTGTTAATTAAATCTTTAATCGATGTCAATTTTGGTATGTTTGGGTTAACAAAATTAATTGAGTGAGCGAATATTTTTGAAATATGAATTTCAAAAGTTTGTTTACAGTGTAGAGTTTGTCCGTTCATTTCCTTTATAATTGATAATTGCCACACTCTTTTCATTCTTTCCTCATTTGTTCCATTAATCCTTTCCATTTACATTGTCGGAAGTTTTTTTCATTTCGCAAACGTTAATTACTTTTCATGTTTTTAATTCTTTCCTTCACATCTTTTTAATACCTGCTACTTTTAAAAAGGTTGTTCGTATTTACTTTATTCCAATGCCTAGTTTGTTCGTATTTACTTTATTACCTTTACGTTCACTTTTGAACTTCATTCCCTGAAGCCCCATTTCATTTATTTCTAACTAATAGCAGTCTCTCTTTTTAAATTTCAGTGGCCCTAAACCTAACTCTAACTTGTAAATAAGATATGATGCAAATGAATCCCTAGCCTTCATTCCGATTTTCTTCTTCTTCTTTCATTTTTTTCTTCTTTCTTTTTCTTTTTATTTTTCAAATCTTCTACTTCTCTATAATTTTTTGTATTCTTCTTCAAACCTTCTTCTTCTTCAAATCGTATACTTTTTCAAACTTTCTTCTTCCTTTTCAAATCTTAATCTTCTTTTTCATTTTCAATTCTTCTTGTTTTAATACTTTACTTTTCCCATTCTTCTTTTTCAAATTTAATCCTTTTTTCCAAACCTTCTAAATATATAATATAACAAGGAAGCAAATTTAAAAAAAATCAAACCAAGAGCAAAATTTAGGAACAAAACGGGCAATCAAGAAGGAGACCAAGGAAACCTAAAGAGGAGATATTGATTAGAAGTCTATTATTTTCAAGTTCGTATAAAGGTGAGTGATTAAACCCACTCACGAAATACTAAAATTTCTTATGTTAGTTGAATTAAAATCATGAAGTGATAAAATTATTTATTGCTATTTGGTAATTTAAATTGACATTTAAATAGAATCTGATATTGAATTGAATTGACATTTAAATTAATATTGAAATTTGATTGTTAGTTAAACCTAGACAATTGATAACTAGTAACTATTGTGATATATTAGTAGATTTGGATGTTGATTGCAATTGGATGCCTAATGATTGATGTTGGATGTATGGTTGTTTCTTTATTTTGATATATCCCTGTTATTACTCTATTTATTACTTGACATCTTATAAATTGTCATTTCTGATATTTGAAATGAACTAAGAAATAGGTTGAAATGGTATATATTTATATCATTTAAATATGGATTGAAATGATATATATTCATCCATGAAATTAAAATTGAAATAACCAATCACTTGGCCATGGGGTAAAAAATTATATGCAGACATCGGATTTGGTTAAAGTAAATGGTTTTAAAATCTTGAATTGAAATTGTTTTAAATGATATTACATTAAAGAAAATAAAATTTTGATTTATATGAACTAAATTATTTTCTAATTCGAGATTTGAAATGTCGAAATCGAAATTATTTAAAGGAAATTGTTTAAGGAATTAATTTGAAATCTTAAGTTGAAAAATGAGAAATGACTTAAATCTATCGGAAATGAATTATTTGAAAGGTTTAAATTTTAACTTAAACTTTGAATTTACTTTAATTAAAATGGTCTAAATTGGTATTTCAAAGTTTGGATGTGAAATGGATTTAAACTAAATTGTTTCAAATGAGAATTTGAATTGAAACTTTCAGCTTTTGAATAAATAGTTTAAATTGAATTTGAAATAAAGTTTGGAATCGTTTGAATTAAGGTTGATTTAAACTGTGAGACGACCCGACTTTTTCTCCATAAAAAGTCGTATCATCTTTAAGAAAGAAAGGGATAGAAAAGAGAAAAGAAAGAAGAGACACAAGAATATCAACAGCGGAACGAATAAATTATATTAATAACATAATTATTACATAGTATACAATAGATATCAGAGTTACACATACAATACAACACATACTAGACAGTTATAAACACATGTCTAGTTATTATAACTCAATCACAGAAGACACTCAGAGATACCAACACAGCGAAAACTATATATCTACACGAAGAAGCCACCTGCTCCATTGCTCCTCCATAATTCGTCAAAGCTAACCTGAATCCCTTAGCTACTCGTAAAATTTGAGTACCCAAGAGTTTAAGAAAATTAGAAATAAACTCCGGGTCAGACATGGGTCTGGTGTGAGTAAGGTTAAAGTTGCTTAACTTTTGGAAACCTTTGAAAAGAAAGGTATCACGTAAGACTTCCCACACATAAACATGGAAAAGTTTTTACCTTACGCTAACCAAAACATTTGATAGGAAATCCGATGATATTATAATAGGTCTAGGGGTTTCAAGTAAATATGAAATAGCCGAAATTGCTACATCTATTAAATTCCAGCTGCTAGCCACAAAAGTGGGTAATACAATCAAAACCGTTGGCACTTATTGGATTTTGGATACCATACAATGGCTGGGCTACTGGGGTACCGCCCGTCACAGTACGTGGCCTAGATCACCGTACCGAGGAGTACGCCCGCTCCCCTGCAACACAAAGCCGGAACCATTCCTTACTGAACAGTTCCGAACAAGACCACCCCGCAGTTGTGTTCAGCAACCGCACCACTAAGCCGAAATAAAGGGACATCTAGACAGGGGTAAATCTTGCTCTCAAGTGGGGTCTACCCATGAAGCCTTGCTGCACCTTCCCTGTTTTAGCCATTCTCGGTTGATGAGGCTTGAGGCTACGATTACCTTTATAGGACATATCACTTAGAATGCTCATCGTCCACTCGACGATGTTCTGAAAGCATTCAATCCATACAAGTTCATTCCGGGTTCGAACGAAACCGAAGGTATTATCTCGTTACACTCATTTTGGAATCACCCTCAGAGTTAACGACGATAACCCTTGCACTCTAAATCTTCATCTTCATTTGAGATTCACGACCTAACATTAATTTGGATCGATGTGGTTTTCGGATATCCAAATATGAAAACCCGATCCCAGTCTCATCGAAATCCAAAACGTGTCTTTTAAGGCCAAGTTGTTTTAGAGTTTAAAACAATTCAATTCATTATCTATATACGCACATATAGATAATTCATAACGTAACAATGGATAATCAACATTATCATTATCAGATAATTCACATCATAAACAGATAATCCATATCTTCATCACAATGCAACCAATGCATCCATATCATACAACATTACTCATCTCATAACTGAGATTACAAACCATACATGGCACCCAATACCAATCATCAACACAAGCAATGATCTAATGATCACACCATCTATAATTAATTTAAAATGAATTAAATTAATTACTTAATCTCTAATTAATTTAAATAAATTAAATTAATTTCTTTATCATTAAAATCTTGCTTAACTTAACCATTAATTGATTACAAATCAATTAAATAATCACCAACTCAATATTCAATTCAATCAATCATTACTGATTAACAATTCCCTAATTACAATAAGTAATTAGTTTTTAAAATAGTTAATTATATTTAACCCTTTCAATAATTAACTTTAATTACTTAATCAATTAATTAACTAAAGTTAATTACATAAATCCTTTATTAATTAATTATTTCATTTGTTGATTATTTCTTAATTAATCAATTCTAAGTTACAGCATTAATTTTAATAATTAATGATTTCTAATTACCATTTATTTAATCTCTTTATTTAAAATTAATTACATTAAGTAATTAATCTGCAATTAACCACATATATATTAATCACCCTTGATTAATAACCAATCAGTAATTAACTTCCCTTAATTACTCATCCCATAAATTAATTACTCTTAATTAATTATCTCCATTAATCCCTTGATTAATTCAAAGTAATTTAAATTACTTCTATAATAAATATCTTTAATTACATCCAGTAATTATTAATTAATTACTTCCCTAAGTAATTACAAACCCATTAATTACATAAAGTAATTATCAAATCATTAAATGTTTAAATTAATTAAACTTAATTAATTAATATAAACTAATCACATTAAGTAATTAATTCATTAATTACTTCCATTAAGTAATTAAACATAAACAATTTTAAATGATTATTATTAATTAATTAATCTAATTAATTATTAAAAATTAATCACATTAATTAACTGTTTAAATAATCTTAAGTTAATGACCTTCATTAACATTTCTCAATTACTTAATTAAGAAATTAATTCAGATTAACCATTTTTAATTACAAATTAATTAATATTTACTTACAATTTAATTAATCTTTAATTATTAATTAAGTGTTAATTACAATCTTAATTAATCATTAATCACATGATTAAATAATCTTACTCATTAACTAAAATTTAATTAACAATCCTTAATTATAGATTAATTAACTTTAATTAATTAATCTTAAGTCTTTAACTAAATATCTTAAAAATTACTAATTACTTGATTAATCATCCACATTATTAATTAATTAAATAATTAATATTCCATTTAAATTAACTTAATAATTTAAATGGATCCAATTTCTTAAGTTCTAACCTAATTTAAGAAACATTTCTCCTTATATAAAGTATTTTAAAACAAATTGTTTCCACATTTATTTTAAACTCCACTTTAAATTTCATTTTAAAACTTTAAGATTTTAAAATGAATACAATTTATTTAAACAAGGTTTTAAACAAATTTAAAATCCTTTTTATCTCACATGTTCAAGAACATCCCTTTATAAAATAAAGGTTTAAAAGATTATAAAACAAATTCATTTCAAATAAATTCAATTTAAAAATTTCCTTTTAAATTTCAAACTGTTTAAATACATTTCCATCTTCATTTTTAAATTCAAATTATTTTAACCTTTTCTAAAATAGTTAAAACAAATTTAAATTTAAAAACCTATTTTATTTAAAAAAAACTGACATTCAAATCAGATTCCAGGTTTTTAAAACTGGTCTTAATCTTGTCTTAAATTTTTATTCCATAAATTTAAAACTCACAGTTTAAATTCAAACCAATGTTCTTTTATATTTTAAAAGTTTAAAATCTAAATTTAAATTCCAGATTTAAATTAAATTCAAACTCAGATTCATCTACTTTGAATTTCATATTTCAGTTTTCAGATTTTAAACTTTGTTTAAATTTCCAGTTGCATTTTAAAACTTTACTTTTTAAATTTAAAAACAGAAAAACAGTTTTCTGTTTTGATTTAAATCAACTTAAATTTCTGAATTCAAAATATTTCAAAACACAAATTCAAACAAAATTTTAAATTAAATTCAACTCAGGTTTAACTTAGTTTAAGTTTTTAGTTTACACTTAAACTCTATTTCAAATTTTAAAATTCTGAAACAGGTTTCCTGTTTAATTTGAAAACCTGAAAAACAAAGTTACCCGAGCCTACCCTGTAATTACTTCGAGTCAGAAGCAACACTGCTTCGAGTCAAAAACTCAATTCACCCGAGTCCATCACGAGGTCCAAAACCCTGTAACCAAAACATCATCAACATGCACACCAATGCAATGTGCACTCATTCATCAACTCCAGCCACCTCTGACCAACATCAACGCCCATCTCACATCGGCCAGCAACCCCATATCTCCCCTCAAACATCAGATCCCCCAGAGTTCAACTCGAATTCGAATTTCGATTTTAAGACCAAAACCTGGAACATCAGGCACAGTACACTCACCCCAACCTATCAACACCATTCCCACGCGCCTCTAGCCACCATCGCTACTCAAACTTTGACGACGACTTCATCAATCCATCAACCTCCAATCTCTAAAACCCCAAAACCCTCGAACAAGTAAACTTTCCGAAATGATCCAATTTTCCAGCCATACAGAAAATAGGGTTTAAAACTGCAAAACCCAATTACAACCTCAAAATCAAAATTGCACCTCAATCCAATTTTTTTTCAACATCCCTGATAACTCCATCACCTCCAAAACCAAACTCGGCACCTCCAAACATTTGTGGCAACAGGGATGCCTTAAAATACCTAATACAGTCAAAAGAGAACTGCACTTTGACTCGAGCCTTAAAAATTGTAATTTTAGGTTTAAAATTCATGATTTTATATGATGTTTCAGATTAAAACCCTGAATCAAAGAATCAATGTATTTGAATTTTTCACTAATTTAATGTTTGATCAACTGTTTATAAAATCCAGAGATGATACTGGGTTATTTTAACCTAAGTAAAATTCTAAACTAAAGTTTATAATAAACTAACAAGTTTCATTTGAATCTCAAATTTAAATGGTGATTAGATCAAGAGGTTTGAATTTGAACATATCAAGAACTGGGAAGTATAACAGAGTAGACTCTGATGGAAACAAACAGACATGCATCATACATCCAGAGATACAACCATCTATGTACATAAACATACATATTTCAGACATCTGGCATGCAACTAAATTTACCTACTTAAATTTTAAAAAAAGAGTTACTCACTGTTTAAATCCTGATGGCGGAACATGATAAATCTGAACATGCAGAACACTATTTGAAATTTGCTCGAATGTCTTTTAAAACTTGCTTCAGTTGTCAAATGCTTTTAAAATTTGAGCTTTCTGATTTTATTTGTTGCATGCAGGCCGTCAGATTGAAAATGCAGACATCTTGCTTACAGGTAGCTTGCTTTCATGGTTGCATGCAGGTTTTGTTTGCAAAATTTCCAGATTTTAAAGAATTGAATGCAGGGAATATTTCTGGATTTATGCTATGCATTTTTGAAGATGAACTACAGGGTGATGTTCGGGTTTGCTTAAATTTGTAAATGCAGAGCTTGCTTGAAAATGGAATGCCTATTTGCCTCTTTGGAATAGGGGAATGCAGATTTTAAGATAAAAAGTTTGATTTTTTTTTGAAGAGGTGGAAAAATGGCTCAGCTGAAAGAATTTTAGATTTAGAATAAAAATGAAGAAAGAAAAGAAAATGAAAAATTGCAAGTTTAAATATCTTCTTCATGATTTATTTTTAAAACAAAGAAAAATAAAATTTGAACAAGACACATGTCTCAATTTTTACACTTGTCATTTTAAAATGATATTAAGTTTACATTTGTTAGTTTAGGCTTTAAGATACTTACACTTGTTAATTTAAGTAATTAGTTATTTTTAAATTAAAGTTAATGAATGTTTAAACTTAATTAATTAGTTTCTTATACTTAGTTATGTATATAGATAATTTCTAAAGAATAAACCAAGTATTATTATAAGTATAAGCAATATACAAATAAATTATTTGACAAAGATACTTTTTAAACATTTAAAATATATTTATAAAAGAGGTTGTAACTTATTTGTTATTTAAATGAAATAAATGTTTCATTTATAAATTGTATTTTAAATTCTCATATTTAAATTCTACAAATCACATTTATTAATCAATAATTTAAAAAGAAATAAAACAACATTTTTGTAACTTTTTTTAATATTCAACTTAAGTCAAAAATACATTTTAACAAATAAAACATTTATCTTATATTTAAAATCATTTTTTTTATTGAATAGTTTTGAAAAGCTAAATTCAAAAATAAATCATAATTTTCCAAATTCAAAATATTAAAAAAATATCCTATACTAATTTAATTAAAAACAAAACTCATATATTTAAAATATATAAATATACATATACATTATAGATATAAAACAAATTTATTAACTTATTAAAAATAAATTCACCAACTAAATATTTAATAAAGAAGATTATTAAATCAAATCAAATTTATTAACAAAATTTATCAAATTAATTTAAATTTAAACACAGATTATTAAATTTATATTGCCATAAATTCCAGGATATTACAATCCTCCCCCCTTAAAAGAATTTCGCCCCCGAAATTTAAAACAAAGGTAATCTAATAATCTATTTACAGATTTTATTTTAAAATACAGCATATGTTAATCATATGCCAACAACCAAAGCAACCAATTCACACAATCAGAACAAACCTAATTATCCAAAAGAATTTTGGATAAAATTTTCACGAGTTTCCCCGGTATTAATACCGGGATACTCGCTCTATAGAATCCAAACAATCAATACTACTAAGCTACAGAGCTTCTATCCATCTATATCTACAACTCTAAATAGGATATCAGACTATAGGCGAGTCTGACTCAACAACCAATCCATCCTGAACTGCTGGTTCCAAAACCAGAAATATCATACATGTACTCCCTCAGAGACACGTGAAACACTCTGAATCCCAGTTATCCAAACTGACAATTCAACTCTAGAAAAACCAAACACTTATCTTACCAGAACATAGAAGAAACCCAAAACACCTCGGAGCTAGCTTCACAGAACACCAAACTTATAGCTCTTTGGATCGGAGAAAACTTATCCCAAAACAAATCTCCGATTTGAGAATCCAAATTCCTCTGTCTGTTATCCATAAATACTCTTCGGACGATCCTGGGCTACCAACATCCTTCCTGATCAGCTCAACTCTACGCTGATGCCTCTAGAAACAAACTGGATCAAAACAATCCAATGATCTCCTCACGATCAATCCAAAACCAAGAACACAAACTCTACTTCTCAAAAACAGAAGACAGAACAAACTTCTCCTTATCCGAAAAACAAAACAGAAGCACTCTCAAACTGTCCGAAAAAGAAAAAAAGGCTGACGAAGAGCACAAACATAGACTAGACAACCCAGCACAGAATATGGTTCCACATATCCATAAAGAAAACTCAGAAGTTTCTCCGAAATCTGATTTGCTTCACCAAACTCCTATCTCAAGGAACCATCCATCTACTAACTGAACCACTAGTACCACTCCTGGAAAGAAAACTCGATCTCCAGCTGCAGACAAACTTCTGACTTCTCTGAAGACATCCAGACAATCTCCAACAACTCGAGAGAACACTCAACTATCGCAAGTCACTTTTGCGATCAACTCAGCCTAATATCCAAAGAAACTGCTCTCCCTTTATCAATTAGAACAGCTTATGCTGGCCTATCCAATTTATCGAAGAAACAGATCTACTCTGCTGCTTCTGAACTCCATTTCAGAAAAACTACTCAGCCAGAAGACTTCCTGCCAACAAAGAACACTCCGAGCTGCTCCTCTAACACCAAAGCCAAAGAATTCTCAATCCAAACTCTTCGAGAAACTCAGACTTCAAAGCAAACAGAAACACCCAGCTGGACTCAGCCACAACACCAAGCAGACTCACTTCCTTATTCTTGTTCCAAAGAAACATCTTTGGAAACATCCATTGTAACAACCCGGTATTTCGCATCAGTTTATAATTGACATTAAACGATTAATATTTTCGCTAATTACCAATTGAATTTTTTAAATTGTGTTAAAATTCTTTTATAAATGTTAAAATGATTTTCTGGGCTTTGAATTCTCGGCCCACGTTTCATTTGTTTGGACTGTAATAAATTTGCAAAGCAAAATAACCAGCCCCTCTTATTATTTTCGTTCATTCTTAAAACCCTAAAACAAAATCGAACGAACGAGATAAATGGCGGCTTGTTGCTTTTTGTGACGACCCAAACTCGATGTCCGATAAACGACATCAAATTTGCATCGCTGGAGCTTATAACAACAATTAGATGAATATAAAAACAGCGGAACAGAATCAATATCATAAAAGTCATCACAGTTACAACATCAACATATAATCCATACTATAACAGAGTATATAATACATACATACACCACAACTCCAAATACAACATCATGATTAATATAACAGTGATAATATATCCAAAAGTCCTCAAATGAGAGAGGTGATAACAAACTCCCAAAAACTAACACCTGAAATCTTTAAAAGATCCCAAGATATCTCCAAGATAAGAGCTCCAAAATACTGCTACTCCAAAATACAGAAACCTGCTACTAGGCTGCCCGTGTAGAAATAATGGGCACCCAGAGTTTAGGAAAGAAACAATAAACTCCGGATCAGTCATGGGACTGGTGTGAGTAAACAAAAACAGTTGCATTTAAATAAAACAAGATTTATAAAAGAATTTTTGGAATGCTTTTAAAAATGGAACTACCATAAGACCTCCCGCTACACACACAATGCAAACGCAGAATTGGAGGAGATTTCTTCTTATGATAGTTAAATATGCTTGGTACGAGAAAAGAAATTCTTTGATTTTATTACTAGTGCATAGTGAGGAAAACATTTCAAAAGTAGAATATTAATCTTAGCCAGCACAGACATTTCGAACTATGCCTACTATAGCTACCATGTTTTGTGGCAGGTTACCGCCACGCTGCATGGCAGGTTCTACAACTAAAACCGTACAGGGTTTCGTATTGGGAATTGGATTTCCAACAAATGGTCAGGCAAAAGAACTTCCCATTGCCACATGAGAACGCCTCTGGAAGGACGTTCCCGTGAACCAAACCGGATCTCTGCCAACACAAGGCCGGGTTACCCCTAACTGGGTAACTACTGACACGAGTATGCCATCTCCCGGTTGTAACCAACCTCTAAACGGGGCCCCAGCAACAAATCACAAAATAACATATATATATATATATCTGCGATATCAACATAAGTTAAGTATCTGGGCTCCATACCATGCTACCACTTCTATCCAGAAGGAAATGCACATACCCTAAGGGGTGCTACCCCCAGTAACCTTGCCGCATCTTTCCTGTTTCGACCATTTCGAGGTGTGAGGCTCGACGAAGTCTCGTCCACAAAGCCACACTTTGGTACAAAGCCATGCTTTGGGTCACAAATGATTAAAGAAATGATCACAAAGATAAGTGATCAAACAAATGATCATATCACAAATGATCAAACAATGATCATTTCACAGCAACACTCAGCATGTCACATTACCAAATTGGGAATATATCGCTGATAACCTTCAACTACATAACCTCTGAGCTCATACGTCTCAGAGAAGGGTGTTAAGCTAAGAGAATAAATTCTACGCCACCAACAGAAATATATTTGAAAGAAATCTGCTTTATATCTCAATTTGTAATGTCAGACACACAATCCATACAAGTCTGTTTTGGGTTCGAACAGAACCGAAGGTACTTCCAAATAAGTCCTTGCAATCCGGATATCCACAATCCTGATCGGATTCCCCATCACATATGGAGAACTCTATACCCGAGCAACTCGGTGCAGAGTCAATCGACAGGTCATCCTATCGCTCTCGCAAATACCCGGTCTTCAACACCGGTCTTCAAATGCTATCCATAACGTCGAATCACATATTCGAAATGGGT
The DNA here is from genome assembly GCA_030765085.1 of Allium cepa. Taxonomy (NCBI): domain Eukaryota; kingdom Viridiplantae; phylum Streptophyta; class Magnoliopsida; order Asparagales; family Amaryllidaceae; genus Allium; species Allium cepa. Next base: position 442,397,679 of record CM060943.1, read on the forward strand.
TATATGACACAAAGGTCCTTTCCCGGTTAATTCGAATAGTGAGTGTCAAATTTTTAAAACATGTGGATGTCATTCACAAATATTCACAGGTTCGATGTGGGTTTCGGATAACCAACTGAAATCTGATTCCCTGTCGCATCGAGGTTTAAATGCCGTTTTACGGGCAAACAGGGTTTTCACAACAATACAGAACAAATCACAATTACAGTGCAATTACAAAACTACATCATACAGCATTCCCAACAAAATAGGAATATCAACATTCGTGCACAGTCATAGGTAATTTATCTTCAAATTTGGTTTAAATAAATTTACCACAAGATTATTTTAAATCAATGATGAGAAGTTGGATAAATAAATTAAATCTTAATTTATTTGATTTATTGATTCAAAATTGGTTATTTTAAATTAACTGCTAATTTTCTTGATTAATATACTCAAATTAATTTGAATAAAAAAATTCTCAATTACAATTTAATTTGAACACTTAATTAAATTTCAAATTGTATATTATTCTTAATTTCTTTAAATCATTTATTAATACAAATTATTTTCTTTACTTATCATTTGAAAATCTATTTTATACTGTAAAGATTCATTTATTGTTACATTAAAAGTTTTAATGTAAATTTACTTTAATTCTTATTTTAATTTAAATTACTTAATTTAAATATTAATCAAGATTTTATAAGCATCGATATATATTTGCTTACTTTGTTGATAACTAAAAAAAATTCAACTTAAAGTTATTCAACAACTTTAAAGATTTGGCCTAACTCATTTTAAACATACCCGAGTCAAACAGGGTTCCACTCGGCAACTTCTCCGAGTCTTCCCTTTCTCTCCTCATTCCAGTTTCTCCTTCTCCCTGTTCTTTTTTTTTTAAGCTAAAACTTTAGCTAACTAAAATAGCTTCAGGGGAACTCTCTCGAACACGAACACAGCCCGAAGCATTACACGAAAATTTTCGAGTCTTTCCCGAAGCCAAACACACACGACAACTGCCTGTACCCATACGAACGCTGTGCACGTGCACATCGTCACGGCGTCACTCCGGTGGCCATTTCGATTGCCAGCAAATCACGATGCATCCCTACATACGAGATCGAAACTTAATTCTTCACGAAATTGTAAAAATCGAAATTTGCCTGAAGCGTGCGCCAACTATACGAATGCATCAATCCCAAATCACCTCGGCCTCGCGACGCCGTCCACCTGACATCGCGCCGCCCCAGTCACATCACCCCCGGTCATCCACGAAGCTAACCCCCGGTACCTCATCCAACTCGATGCACCCCAGAACCATCCGCGACCATTTCTTTTAACACGAACGAACATGGGTTCTCAAACCCTATTTCAATCTCGTGCTCAAAATTCTTGCAATAATCAAATTTTTTAATATTTTTCCTAACATTATTGAGTATTAAACTAGCTCCACGCGAAATTGCAACATTCAAAAATCTTTTGATTAACAGGAATCGATTTAAAAGCAACATTTGTTCAAGTATGAACTGCTCCTAAGATACCGAAGTAAAATTCATCATATTTAGTTTAAAAATCCTATTTTTGTATACTTACTCGAATTATATAATCAAATCAATGATTTATCATACTTGAATTTATCATCAATTTTATTTTACTGTAAGGTTTGAGGTTGCACAGCCAAAAGTTTTCACTTCAAACTTAAAATAAAATTGTAAACTGTGAGTTAAATTTAAACAACTTATTTTGTTTTTAAAAATCATTAATTGAAGTATAGATTCAGATTAAAATCTTGAACCAATGTTTTACAACCTTTTATTTTTATCAAATTTCAACTTGAAACCTGTAAAACATGTTTCCAGTGGAAAATAATTTACTGTAGGCTCAAAACAACTTTACAAAAACTTGTTCGAGGATTAAAACAACTTGATTTATTTGAAAACCCAAGCTTGTCAGTGATTAAAGCAAATAGATTTCAATTTTAATAACAAATGTAATCCCTGCATGAATGACACAGAGCATCACTGGGATATAATTATACTGGAATATGAACAAAACAGTTTAATTGAAGTTTAAACTATTTTAAATAAACTTTATATCCTTTACAAAATCATGTTTACTCACATGGCAAATGTTTAAAACAGAGAACACTTTTTTTTTCTTCTCTTTTGAAGGCCTGCAGTTTGATCTCTGTCTTTGTTTTGCTTAGGAGATGATAATACCCTGACCTCCTTACTTGCTGATAATATTAGTGTACTTAGTTTTTCTTTTCTCTTTTTATTTTCTTTTCTGATCTTTTGCAAAAATTTGTTGAACGAAAATAAAACTGAAACAAACGTTCACGTTTATAGAGGATATTGTGTACAGGTTCAATATAGTACTTGAAACATTATCCTGTATAGTTGCTTTATACAGGTTGACGTGATCTTTATCCATGCTAGACAGTAAATGCATTTAATGAAGCATTGATTTACAGTTGATATCTTGCTTGAGGTTACTAGAGTAAAGGGCATTAAATGAGAGCATTTATTGGAAGCATGTAGTGTAATGTTCATGCCCCCTTTTCATGTTGCAGCCTTCTTATTTTATAGTTGTGAAAGTACTTCTTTATTTTGTTCATAGATTTTTCTTAGTCTTGAATACTTACAGCCTTATGCTGTTCGATTTTCTTATTTTTATTAATTTGCTTTACTTTGTTAATTGAAAGAGTTTTGTTTTAGTTTCTTACACTTACCTGGTTTGATTTAGTAACATATTCATTTGATTCTTGTATGTAATCTTATTACTACATACTTTGTTTATTTTATTTTCCATTTGAAGTTTTACAATCAACATTTAATTTATCATTCTTTTAAGAAAACTTAAACTATAAATTTTCTTTTTATTCAATTCTATATAACTGTGTAATATTAATATCAACAATATTATATTTCTTTTGAAATTCTCAAATTAAATTTAAAAGTTCCAATAAATTACCAACTTTTTAAATTCAAAATTTCTGGGATGTTACAATATCCCCTCCTTAAGAAAATTTCGTCCTCGAAATTGAAAGAGAGAGAAACGCAAATAAAGAATAGACGAATTTAGAAATAAGGAAATGACTTACAGTTTTAAGCCGAGATGTCAATTCTGCAGTTGGGATATGATTTCTTCATATTATCTTCGGTCTCCCAAGTACAGTCCTTTGGATCGCCGCTCCATTGAACTTTGACCAGCTTCACAATCTTGTTTCTTAATCGCTTCTCATCACGATCTATAATTTTTATCGGCTCTCTTTTAACTGCCAAGTTAGGAGTGATCTCTAGATCCTGCTGAGCAGCTTCTTCAATAATATCATCTGGATCGTGCACATATTTCCGAAGATTAGAAATGTGGAACACATCATGCACAGCAGACAACCAACTGGGTAACTGCACTCGATATGCTAGGGAACCGATCCTTTCCAGAATAGGAAAAGGACCAATATAACGCGGTGCCAACTTTCCAGTTTTCCCGAATCTCAATACACCCCTCATCGGAGATACTTTCAGAAATACAGAATCTCCAACCTGAAATTCCAAATTTCTTCTTCGGCGGTCATAATAGCTCTTCTGACGGCTTTGGGCAGTTAATAACTTCTTTCGAATAAAGTCTACCTTCTCAGTGGCTTCTTTTATCATATCCGGTCCAAGAACAAGTCTGTCACCTGATTCGATCCAACATGTAGGTGATCGACACGGGCGACCATATAAAGCTTCAAAAGGAGCCATTTCTATACTGGCCTGATAGCTGTTATTATATGAGAATTCAACCAGATGCAAATGGTCCTCCCAAGAACCACCAAAATCATGAACGCAAGCACGCAGTAAGTCTTTTAAAATTCGGTTGACCCTCTCAGTCTGCCCATCAGATTGTGGGTGATAAGCAGTACTGAAATTTAATTTCGTTCCCAAAGCGTCTTGGAATGCCTCCCAAAATCTACTAGTGAAGATCGGATCACGATCACTCACTATATTGCTGGGAATACCATGGAGGCGAACAATTTCCTTTATATATATATACCTGCCAAACTTGCCGCAGTCCGAGTGGATTTAACTGGAATGAAATGAGCATTTTTGGTTAGACGGTCCACAATAACCCAAATCGCTTCATTGCCTTTCTTGGTTCATGGCAATCCGTCGATGAAGTCCATCGATACCTGATCCCACTTCCATTTCGGTACTTCCAAAGGTTGAAGTAAACCGGCCACTTTCTTTTGGTCGCTCTTTATTTGCTGACAAGTAGCACAACGACTCACGTAAATAGATATGTCTCTCTTCATCGTTTTCCACCAGAATGTTCTTTTAATATCTCGATACATTTTGTTGACTCCTGGATGGATACCGAGTTTGGACTTGTGGCATTCGTCCAATACTTCACGTTTCAGTTCTGGAATGTCAGGGACACAAATTCTTCCCTTCATCCTTATAACTTCTCTATTATCTATCTCAAAACTAGTGTCTTCACCCTGGCATATTCTTTTATGGATTCCTCGAAGAAACTCATCTTCTTTCTTCTGTCTTACGATCTTCTCAAGGAGAGTAGGTGTGATAACAAGATATGCAAGAACATCATGTTTTCTGCTCAAAGCGTCTGCAACCACATTGGCTTTTCCCGGCGTATATTGGATATCTAGGTCATATGATGCCAGAAATTCCAACCAACGTTGTTGTCGCAAATTCAGATCTTTCTGGGTGAAAAGATATTTCAAGAATTTATGGTCGGTGAATAATTTGAATTTTTCAGCTAAAATAAAGAGAGTTTATTAAGTATATTTCTTTAGTTAAGTTAGTTTCATAAATTGTTAAGAAAGCTGAAAAGATTCTTACCCAGAAGATAATGTCGCCAGATCTTTAAGGCGAAAACAACAGCCAAAAGTTCCAAATCGTGCGTCGGGTAATTTTTCTCATGCGGACGTAATTGTCTACTCGCGTAGGCAAACTACCTTTCCATTTTGCATTAATACTGCACCTACCCCTTCACCACATGCATCAGTATAGACAGATAAGCCTTGGTTCCCGTTAACAATAGTGAGAACAGGAGCAGTGGTCAATCTCTTTTTCAACTCCTGAAAAACTTCTTCACATTCTGAAGTCCAGATGAACTTTGCATTTTTCATTGTTAGCTTAGTCAGCGGACTAGCCAACTTAGAAAAATCTTGAACGAATTTCCGGTAATAGCCTGCTAAACCCAAAAAGCTTCGAACTTCTCTTGGAGTAGTGGGTTGTTTCCAATCAAGAATAGCGGAAATTTTGCTAGGATCTACTGAAATTCCTTCTTCATTAACAATATGGCCAAGGAATTTGACTTCATTGACCCAGAAGTGGCATTTGGAAAATTTTGCAAATAGAACATTTCTCCTCAATATTTCCAATACGATTTTAAGATGTTCGGCATGCTCTTCTTTAGTCTTAGAATAGATCAAAATATCATCAATGAATACAAGCACAAATTTATTCAAAACTTCCCGAAACGCACGAGTCATAAGATCTACGAAGTATGCTGGAGCATTGGTTAGCCCGAAAGGCATAACTAACCATTCATAGAACATATCAGGACCTCTGAAAGAGGTCAAATGGACACAATCTTTGGCGATTCGTAGTTGATGGAATCCTTGGGCTAGATCCATCTTTGAAAAGAAACGAGCGCCGTGCAACTGATCAAATAAATCATCAATCCTGGGCAGTGGAAATTTATTCTTGAGAGTTTGTTTATTTAGATCACGGTAATCTACACACAATCTCAAAGATACGTCTGATTTAGCAACAAATACGATGGATGAGCCCCATAAAGAAACACTTGGTCGAATTAATCCTTTTGCTCGTAGTTCATCAGTTTGATGAACCAATTCAATCTTTTCCCTGGGTGCCATCCTGCAACTTGCGTGAACAACAGGACGAGCATTAGGTACCAAGTCAATTCGGAATGCTATTTCTCGGTGAGGAGGTAAAGGTTTCACTTCTTCAAATATGTCGAAAAAATCCTGAACAACAGGTATAGACTGCAAAGTGGGTTCAAGATATCCCAAAGTATACATCAACCTATCTCTCCTTGGACTTGGATCCTCACAAGAGATTTCAATAAAATTTCCAAAACTTGTTTTGATTAAAACTGTCCGACTATTACAATCCAATATAGCTTCATACCTCGATAACCAGTTCATACCGAGTAAGATTTCAAATTCATCAAATTCGAGGACATAAAGGTTGATAGGAAATTTATAGCTAGCATATGAAATAGGAACTCTCTTACAATATGAACAAAGATTTGCGGGACCTCCAACCGGATTTTTCACGCAAATAAGATCGTTGGAAAATGTAGTTTCAAGTCCTAATTCATTTATGGTTTGTTGGGAGATAAAGCTATGTGAAGCTCCTGTATCAAATAAAACTCTAACAGTTCTATCATTAATAGTAAGGTTACCTTCCAAAACACTTTTCCCTTTATCATCTTTTGAAGATGAGGGGTCCTTCTTTATCGTATAAACTTTTGCCACCTGCGCTGGCTTCATCACTGGGCAATCTTTAACTACATGTCCCGGCTTGTGACAATTGTAACATTCTTTAGCTTGCTTCTTCGGTTTTGGGCAGTTATTTGAATAATGGCCTTTCTCTTTGCAGTTGTAACAAGTGACATTTTCTGTTGCGCTTCCTTGAATGCTCCTCTTCTTCTCGTTGCCTTGCCAAGGCTTCTTACCTCCGAATTTTCGCTTCTTCCAATTTTGATTGTCTGAATTACCTTTCTCCAGAGTTGCTTCCTGTATATCAAGGGTAGCGTATCTGTAACCCATATCTACTAAATCTGAAAAAGATTCTTTAATGTGGCCCGTCATTCTTTCATGATATTTCTGGTTCATTCCACGGATAAACCTTTCGTTTTTCTTAAGAGGCGTGTTTAGCAATTCCGGGCCAAACCGAGATAGTTCGCTGAATTTATTCAAGTATTCTTCAAACGACAAACTTCCTTGTTTCAAATCCATAAATTCCTGATACATTCTGGAAATTCCCGCCGACGGCATGTAACGTTTCTCAAACACTTCCTTAAAACGATCCCAAGTAAATTCTTCCTCGGGTTCATCTATAATGATGGTTTCCCACCAAGCTGAAGCTTCTCCTTGGAGTTTCCAAGAAGCTATAAGTCTCTTCTGCTCGTCCTGCAGTTTTAGCCCTTTAAAAATCTTCTCACACGATCTTACCCAAGCTTGAGCCTCAATAATTGACTCCTTGCCGGTGAACGGTTTGCCACCAAGCTTTTCGAACTTCTTATATAAATCAGCCAAATCCGGCTGCTGCTGAATATCTATTACTGCTTCTGCTGCTGGGGGAATTTGATTAGGTGCTGCAGCATTGCCTTGACCCTAGCTCTTCCTCTGCGTCCACTCATTTTCACTATCTGAGATTCGTAAGAAAATTGATTTAGATATACAGACGAGATATCTTAAGGAATACAGCAGTAAAAAGAAATGGACTAAGAAAATTTAAAGTTTCAGTCTTGATTATACTCATTCTAGGGTATACTTCACCCTATCCCTAATGAGCCATCTAATGTGTTATACTCCGTAGCTAAAGTTCTTACTCAACCAACGGCTCTGATACCACTTGTGACGACCCAAACTCGATGTCCGATAAACGACATCAAATTTGCATCGCCGGAGCTTACAACAACAATTAGATGAATATAAAAACAGCGGAACAGAATCAATATCATAAAAGTCATCACAGTTACAACATCAACATAATATCCATACTACAACAGAGTATATAATACATACATACACCACAACTCCAAATACAACATCATGATTAATATAACAGTGATCATATATCCAAAAGTCCTCAAATGAGAGAGGTGATAACGAACTCCCAAAAACTAACACCTGAAATCTCCAAAAGCTCCCAAGATATCTCCAAGATAAGAGCTCTAAAATACTGCTACTCCAAAATACAGAAACCTGCTACTAGGCTGCCCGTGTAGAAATAATGGGCACCCAGAGTTTAGGAAAGAAAACAATAAACTCCGGATCAGTCATGGGACTGGTGTGAGTAAACAAAAACAGTTGCATTTAAATAAAACAAGATTTATAAAAGAATTTTCGGAATGCTTTTAAAAATGGAACTACCATAAGACCTCCCGCCACACACACAATGCAAACGCAGAATTGGAGGAGATTTCTTCTTATGATAGTTAAATATGCTTGGTACGAGAAAAGAAATTCTTTGATATTATTACTAGTGCATAGTGAGGAAAACATTTCAAAAGTAGAATATTAATCTTAGCCAGCATAGACATTTCGAACTATGCCTACTATAGCTACCATGTTTTGTGGCAGGTTACCGCCACGCTGCATGGCAGGTTCTACAACTAAAACCGTACAGGGTTTCGTATTGGGAATTGGATTTCCAACAAATGGTCAGACCAAGGAACTTCCCATTACCACATGAGAACGCCTCTGGAAGGACGTTCCCGAGAACCAAACCGGATCTCTGCCAACACAAGGCCGGGTTACCCCTAATTGGGTAACTACTGACACGAGTATGCCATCTCCCGGTTGTAACCAACCTCTAACCAGGGCCCCAGCAACAAATCACAAAATAACATATATATCTGCGATATCAACATAAGTTAAGTATCTAGGCTCCATACCGTGATACCACTTCTATCCAGAAGGAAATGCACATACCCTAAGGGGTGCTACCCCCAATAACCTTGCCGCATCTTTCCTGTTTCGACCATTTCGAGGTGTGAGGCTCGACGAAGTCTCGTCCACAAAGCCACGCTTTGGTACAAAGCCATGCTTTGGGTCACAAATGATCAAAGAAATGATCACAAAGATAAGTGATCAAACAAATGATCATATCACAAATGATCAAACAATGATCATTTCACAGCAACACTCAGCATGTCACATTACCAAATTGGGAATATATCGCTGATAACCTTTAACTGCATAACCTCTGAGCTCATACGTCTCAGAGAAGGGTGTTAAGCTAAGAGAATAAATTCTCCGCCACCAACAGAAATATATTTGAAAGAAATATGCTTTATATCTCAATTTGTAATGTCAGACACAAAATCCATACAAGTCTGTTCTGGGTTCAAACAGAACCGAAGGCACTTCCAAAGAAGTCCTTGCAATCCGGATATCCACAATCCTGATCGGATTCCCCATCACATATGGAGAACTCTATACCGGAGCAACTCGGTGCAGAGTCAATCGACAGGTCATCCTATCGCTCTCGCAAATACCCAGTCTTCAACACCGGTCTTCAAATGCTATCCATAACGTCGAATCACATATTCGAAATGGGTTATATGACACAAAGGTCCTTTCCCGGTTAATTCGAATAGTGAGTGTCAAATTTTTAAAACATGTGGATGTCATTCACAAATATTCACAGGTTCGATGTGGGTTTCGGATAACCAACTGAAATCCGATTCCCTGTCGCATCGAGGTTTAAATGTCGTTTTACGGGCAAATAGGGTTTTCACAACAATACAGAACAAATCACAATCACAGTGCAATTACATGGCAAAACTACATCATATAACATTCCCAACAAAATAGGAATATCAACATTCGTACACAGTCATAGGTAATTTATCTTCAAATGTGGTTTAAATAAATTTACCACAAGATTATTTTAAATCAACGATGAGAACTTGGATAAATAAATTAAATCTTAATTTATTTGATTTATTGATTCAAAATTAGTTATTTTAAATTAACTGCTAATTTTCTTGATTAATCTACTCAAATTAATTTGAATAACAAATTCTCATTTACAATTTAATTTGAACACTTAATTAAATTTCAAATTGTATATTATTCTTAATTTCTTTAAATCATTTATTAATACAAATTATTTTCTTTACTTATCATTTGAAAATCTATTTTATACTGTAAAGATTCATTTATTGTTACATTAAAAGTTTTAATGTAAATTTACTTTAATTCTTATTTTAAATTAAATTACTTAATTTAAATATTAATCAAGATTTTATAAGCATTGATATATATTTGCTTACTTTGTTGATAACTAAAAAAAATTCAACTTAAACTTATTCAACAACTTTAAAGATTTGGCCTAACCCATTTTAAACATACCCGAGTCAAACAGGGTTCCACTCGGCAACTTCTCCGAGTCTTCCCTTTCTCTCCTCATTCCAGTTTCTCCTTCTCCCTGTTCTTTTTTTTTAAGTTAAAACTTTAGCTAACTAAAAGAGCTTCAGGGGAACTCTCTCGAACATGAACACAACCCAAAGCATTACACAAAAATTTTCGAGTCTCTCCCGAAGCCAAACACACACGACAACTGCCTGTACCCATACGAACGCTGTGCACGTGCACATCATCACGGCGTCACTCCGGTGGCCATTTCGATCGCCAGCAAACCACGATGCATCCCTAAATACGAGATCGAAACTTAATTCTTCACGAAATTGTAAAAATCGAAATTTGTCTGAAGCGTGCGCCAACTATATGAATGCATCAACCCCAAATCACCTCGTCCTCGCGACGCCGCCCACCTGACATCGCGCCGCCCCAGTCACATCACCCTCGGTCATCCACGAAGCTAACCCCCAGTACCTCGTCCAACTCGATGCACCCCAGAACCATCCACGTCCATTTCTTTTAACATGAACGAACATGGGTTCTCAAACCCTATTTCAATCTCGTGCTCAAAATTCTTGCAATAATCAAATTTTTTAATATTTTTCCTAACATTATTGAGTATTAAACTAGCTCCACGCGAAATTGCAACATTAAAAAATCTTTTGATTAACAGGAATCGATTTAAAAGCAACATTTGTTCAAGTATGAACTGCTCCTAAGATACCCAAGTAAAAATCATCATATTTAGTTTAAAAATCCTATTTTTGTATACTTGCTCAAATTATATAATCAAATCAATGATTTATCATACTTGAATTTATCGTCAATTTTGTTTTACTGTAAGGTTTGAGTTGCACAGCCAAAAGTTTTCACTTCAAACTTAAAATAAAATTGTAAACTGTGAGTTAAATTTAAACAACTTATTTTGTTTTTAAAAATCATAAATTGAAGTATAGATTCAGATTAGAATCTTGAATCAATGTTTTACAACCTTTTATTTTTATCAAATTTCAACTTGAAACCTGTAAAACATGTTTCCAGTGGAAAATAATTTACTGTAGGCTCAAAACAACTTTACAAAAACTTGTTCGAGGATTAAAACAACTTGATTTATTTGAAAACCCAAGCTTGTCAGTGATTGAAGCAAATAGATTTCAATTTTAATAACAAATGTAATCCCTGCATGAATGACACATAGCATCACTGGGATATAATCATACTGGAATATGAACAAAACAGTTTAATTGAAGTTAAACTGTTTTAAATAAACTTTATATCCTTTACAAAATCATGTTTACTCACATGGCAAATGTTTAAAACAGAGAACACTTTTTTTCCTTCTCTTTTGAAGGCCTGCAGTTTGATCTCTGTCTTTGTTTTGCTTAGGAGATGATAATACCCTGACCTCCTTACTTGCTGATAATATTAGTGTACTTAGTTTTTCTTTTCTCTTTTTATTTTCTTTTCTGATCTTTTGCAAAAATTTGTTGAACGAAAATAAAACTGAAACAAACGTTCATGTTTATAGAGGATATTGTGTACAAGTTCAATATAGTACTTGAAACATTATCCTGTATAGTTGCTTTATACAGGTTGACGTGATCTTTATCCATGCTAGACAATAAATGCATTTAATGAAGCATTGATTTACAGTTGATATCTTGCTTGAGGTTACTAGAGTAAAGGGCATTAAATGAGAGCATTTATTGGAAGCATGTAGTGTAACGTTCATGCCCCCTTTTCATGTTGCAGCCTTCTTATTTTATAGTTGTGAAAGTACTTCTTTATTTTTTTCATAGATTTTTCTTAGTCTTGAATACTTATTGCCTTATGCTGTTCGATTTTCTTATTTTTATTAAATACAACTTGCTTTACTTTGCTAATTGAAAGAGTTTTGTTTTAGTTTCTTACACTTACCTGGTTTGATTTAGTAACATATTCATTTGATTCTTGTATGTAATCTTATTACTACATACTTTGTTTATTTTATTTTCCATTTGAAGTTTTACAATCAACATTTAATTTATCATTCTTTTAAGAAAACTTAAACTATAAATTTTCTTTTTATTTAATTCTATATAACTGTGTAATATTAATATCAACAATATTATATTTCTTTTGAAATTCTCAAATTAAATTTAAAAGTTCCAATAAATTACCAATTTTTTAAATTCAAAATTTCCGGGATGTTACACTTTTCCTCGCTCGTCCCTCCCCACTTTGAAATTAGGGTTTCGTTCATCTTCCCTCGGTTGCTCTGGCTTCGCTCGATTTCTGGTGTGCTCGGCTTCTTCTAAATTCGTCGACAAGGTGAGTAATTTATACTCACATCTTAATTCGAACTCAGTTCTATGCTCTCATTCAATTTTGTGTTGATACTTGGTTTTGAAATCTGATTTAGTTGAATCTCTGTCAATAATTGACTTCGGCCATTGCGAGATTTTTGACAATTTAGTGATTTTGTACATACTTGGCTTCGCCCACTCGTTTTGTTTTGATGTCGAGGATTTTCTGACTTCGGTCTTGATTCTTTTTACTTGAAATTGATTGGTGAATCCATGTGTTTGCTCAATAGCTCACGGCATTGCACTGTAGCTGTCTTCGACTTTGAATTGATCTTTCTTAATGTTGTGCTTGTTAATTTCTGTTTTCGGTGGTATTTAATTCATATTAAACTTGGTTTTTGTGAAAATTATTTTGAGACAAGAATCTCACTTTCATTCTTCTGATGGCTTCGGCCACTGCCTTGCTCAGCTTGAAATTTCTGCATTGATTCGATTTGTAACTGGGTTGGCCTTGCTTTGACTTGGTTTTGTTTTTCTTAGTTCAGGCATTCTTGTACATTTGGTTACATTCTCGGACATTTTGGTGGTAGCTGCTGTTATTGGCTATACTTGATTATTTTTGTATTCGTACCCGAGCAGTTTTGATTTTCATGGTCATTCATTTATCTCTGACCTGATTTGTAGTATGAGCTACTAGCTTGCATTTACATTGAACATTGGTGGTCTTTATTGCACTGCCTTATGTCATACTCGTTGATGTCTTTGTAGTTTGTTTCCAGTCAGCACTTTACTGCCTTCATGTCTTTCATGTTGCATATTCTCTGTAGCACACTTGTGCTTGTTTGTGCAATTTGCCACTGTATCATATATGACATTGTTTGCATTTGAGTTGTTACTGTTGCCTTGAACTGTTGCCACAACGTTCATGTGCATTTTCTATTTAAGTGAAATTGATTTCGAGTTGTATTATTAAACACTTGAGTTTCACTGTGGCTTCGGCTCTTGATGTAGTTCGAATTGTTTGGTGTACTTATCTATATATATATGCATACATACATTCGTATGTGTGTATGCATTTATGGTTGACCATTGTTCGAGTTATGTGTTGTCTCATTGTATTTGCATTGTGCTCGACCTGATGTTGCACTGTTGCTTGTTGTCGTGTTCGCTGTGTCACTTACTTGAGTGTGCACTGTGCATACTGCTTGACTATTTTTGCTGTGTTGATCTTGTTTCATGTAGCATTTGGGTTTCACTGTTTTGTTTCGACGCACTACATGTTAGCATTGGCTTGACTTGACTGCTTGACCATATGCATGCATTCATATAGTTGTTGGGTTTGGTCGTGTTGCTTGATTCACTGCAACCATATTATTACAGTATATTTGCTTGAGTCTGGGTCCATTTTGAGCTTGAGATGTTTTGTTGGACTCTTGCCCACTGTTCACTGCATGTATATATCGATACATGTATGCTGAGTACTTCATGCTTTTGTTCTCGAGTCATCATGTAAGCTTGTCACTGGCTTTATCCTGATTTTGTAGTTTGTTTACACTTTTATGTGTATGTGCTAGCCTTCACTTGATATATGCTGCACTACAGTTATATGTAGTTGTTAGCCTTGCTTGCATTACCTCTGATCATATGCCACTATGTATCATTGCATGTTGAATATTCTCCACCTTCTGTTTCAAGTATTCAAGTACCTTAGGGGTTTTGAGTTTTTCACTACAACCATGTCATCACTGTATATTTGCTTCTTGTATCACTGAGTCTGCTTTTGTATTGTTTCTGGCTTCAAGTATTGATGCCTGGACTTTCACATGTGAACTTGAATACTTGCAGTTGTGTTGAGTCGTGATATCTGTGACTTGACCTTTGCATTTTATTGGTTTTCGAATTTACTTGAGTTGAATCCAGCTAATAGTTCGGGTTTGACCTTGTGCCCGGTTGTGTACATCATTACTGTAGTGGCAAGGCAGTGCACGCAAGCGTGAACTGCAGCCACACGGAATTGAGTTTTTGGGTACATCATCACGGCAGTGGCAAGGCAGTGCACGCAAGCGTGAACTGCAGCCACACGGTATTGATTTTATTGATATTCTATTTTGTTTTGATTTATTGATCTTTGCATATTCCATATGCTGTAGTGGCGAGGTAGTGCACGCGTGCGTGTACTGCAGCCCTAGTCAAATTAATATTTTAATTGATATTTCAATGGTTTGAACTGTTTTGTTTATTCAATTCAATATTTTGAATTGCATTCTGATTTGGTTGAATTTGCTGATTTGTTGTTTAACACTGCTACGTGTTATATTTATCGTTATCTGATTTCTTTATGTAAGGATCGAATAGACGAAATTTATTTTGACTATCGTCTAATTGTTATTTACTTATTATTGCTTCTGAGCACTAATAACTGAGTTTGAATTAGACTGGCCCATGTATTATTTTCTTTTAAATTTAATACTCGGGTCAGACCCGAGTTATTTCAGGTTGTAGATATCTTTCTTTGGGTAGCTGTTTGAGCTATGAAGACTTTTCATATCTTTTGGAGTTGTCGTGTCATAGTATAGGTTGATATGTATTCATGTATATTAGTCGATAATGTACTTGTATATATAACTTCCAGAGTCGACTTTTGTAGTTGTATCATATGTATTGTGTCAAATGTATTGTAACTGAAATCAATTATATATATATATATATGAGACTTTTTGTTTTAACTGGGTTCCGCATTTATATTATCTGTGTTATTATTATATTTACTGTCCTAAACTATTATGAACCATCGTAGTTCGTCTTATATTGGAATTGGGGTATGTCGATGGGAGTAAATAAATCAGAGATTAAAAATGAAAGAATATATAGATACCACTCCTATCGAGATAACCAATACTAGTGTAAGGCCTAACTACTGATGGCCGCTCCTCAACAGCCTTATTCTCCGCGCTAGTTGACACCATTACACCATAGTGTTCTTGGCTAGCGTGGGTATAGAGGTGGGGCGTCACAGCTTGGTATCAGAGCCTGGGGTTTAGGACAAATATAAAACATAACTTAGATAGTACATGTGTTACAACTATTTGTCGATGTTTTATCTCTCATCTTTGTATATGATTATCTTTGATTGTTAGGTATGAATTCCTAACGCTTATTCTTGTGCATTTGATTTTGATTTCGTGAAAGTATTTTGGCTTCGGCCTCCGTTTGCTTTGCGAACTCAAGTTGAGTTTTTGATGATGAGGATTTTGTTCTTGTGTTTTCGGCTTTGAATTGATTTAGCCGATGTCGATTTTGTTCGAATCTCAGCGATTTTGAACTTGATATTTTGTGTTTTCCTCGGCTTGATTTCAATTCGACTTCGGTCACTTTGTTTTCGTGAAATTGCTAGTTTCTTGATTTCCAAGACTCTGATTTTGTTTGCCGTTGAATTCTTTGATGAGGATGCTGATTCGTTTTGTACTCGACTGTGGCCAATAATCGTTGACTTCGGCATTGACTTGATTTTTTATTCTTGTTGAAGTCATTTATGCGTTTATGCTCGTTTTGCTCTGATTTTCCAATTGTTAATCGATTCTCCTTTTCCGATTAGTTGTTATCACCTATGCCGACTTTGATAACTTCTATTTCTGGAATTTTTGAGTATTTCTACTTTGACGGGTTTGGAATCGAATTCTTTAGATTTTATTCACGTCTTCGAATGTGAATTTTAGTGAATTGATTTGGTTTCCAAATTTAATCGATTTTTGTTAATTCCCCGATTTGTCGCTATCATTTATTAGCAACTTTGATGACATTTTCTTCGGGATTTTCGTGAACCTACCTTTTGAAGAACTTAGTATCGATTTCTTTGGATTTTATTCACATCTTTGTATGTGAATTCTTGTGATTGATTGTTTCTACAATCATTTTTGTGCTTGTCACTTTAAAATATAAAGGTTTTCTATACTAGTAGTAAATATCAAAACCCTTTTCTCCAAACGATTTCAAAACTATTTTACTACAAAGCTCTTTTCCTAAACCATTTTCCAATCTACTAGTATATACAAACCTTTATTTCACTCGTATGAGAAATCTAATTAAACGACTTAGTAAAACGAATGGTATGAAACGCTTGCGTTTACTTCGCTGGTTAATTCTTGGACTTATTCGATTGAATCTTTTGTGACAATCTTCTAGTGAAGATTTACAGTTTGTTCGTAAATATTTAAGTTAAGCAAGTGGTTATGGGACACGAGGCAAAACTTTTATATTTACTAGCTTAGTGTAATTGACACTTCTCATTGATCATGACGATCATTTTATGATTTAGACTAGCAATTGTGCGATGTCTCTTTGTTTGCAAGGTTAGGCTAGACACCATTTGTGTGATTCCATTCACACATACCTTTTTGCTTTTTGGTTAGCCTAGACACCATTTGTGTGATTCCATTCACACATATCTTTTTGCTTTCTGGTTAGGCTAGACACCATTTGTGCGATTCCATTCACACATACCTTTTTGCTTTTTGGTTAGCCTAGACGTCATTTGTGTGATTCCATTCACACATATCTTTTTGCTTTCTGGTTAGGCTAGACACCATTTGTGTGATTCCATTCACACATACCTTTTTGCTTTTTGGTTAGCCTAGACAACATTTGTGTGATTCCATTCACACATATCGTTTTGCTTTCTGGTTAGGCTAGACACCATTTGTGTGATTCCATTCACACATACCTTTTTGCTTTTTGGTTAGCCTAGACACCATTTGTGTGGTTCCATTCACACATATCTTTTTGCTTTCTAGTTAGGCTAGACACCACTTGTGTGATTCCATTCACACATACCTTTTTGCTTTTTGGTTAGCCTAGACACCATTTGTGTGATTCCACTCACACATACCTTTTTGTTTGCGAGGTTAGGCTAGACACCATTTGTGTGATTCCATTCACACATACCTTTTTGCTTTTTGGTTAATCTAGACCTCATCTGTGTGATTCCGACTCACACATCTGGGGTAGCTCCCCATGGTCTTCGGACCGTCATGTGATAGGCCTCTTTCCCTTTTTCTGTGATTTCTGGATTTCTTGTGTAGATTTCTAGAATTTGTGTTTTCTGGATTTCTTGTGTAGATTTCTAGAATTTGTGTTTTCTGGATTTCTTGTGATGATTTCTAGAATTTGTGGTTCACCAATTTTCGTGATTTCTATTGATAAGTTTTATCAATTTTTGTGCATTGGTGAATTCGTGTGTCATTGACTTGTTATAAATACAAGTTTAGGCTATGATTTCCCTTTCTATCGTTGAGAAGATTCTTGTGACATTTTTGATGAATGAAAATTCACTGGTATTATGTTTTAATGCCAATTATTTTGATGAGATTTTGACGTATAAAAATTACTGTCGCATTGACTTCAGTAACCGTCAATTTTAAAATGGATTTTCAAGCGGTTATCCCGCGATGCTTATTTTGTTGTCCGTTTTTACGGTATTTTGAGAAGTGCAATTTCCTTGTCGAAGTTGCTACTGATGTTGCTGTTTTAATCACGTGTTCTAAAAATTGTTTCAAAATAAAAATAAAAATTGTTTTCAAAATTTTTATAGTTTACGCTTTCAAAAGAATGAGGAAGCGATTTAAACGTTTTAGCAAAATCGAGGACTATGACCCCTTTCTTTTATTGATTCGTTTAATTCCGGACTTGTCCGTTTGAGAACGTAAAATGTTATTTGTTTAAAATACACAATTTTGCACTTTCAAGGAAACGATGAAGTAAATTAAACGATTTAGTAAAACTCGTGGTTATGGGTCATGTGCGTTTGCTATTTCGGTTAATTCCGGGCTCGTTAATTGAAATATTTGTGATTTCTGATTATCGTTTTTGATAATAAGATATTTGTTGTTTCTAATTATCGTTTTTGATAATTAGATATTTGAGATTTGATTATCGTTTTTGATCATCGAATATTTGTTGTTTCTAATTATCGTTTGTGATAATTAGATATTTGTGATTTGATTATCGTTTGTGATAATTAAATATTTGCGATTTAAGATTTGATTATCAATTGTGATAATTAAATATTCGTTGATTTGTGATTTCTGATTATCGTTTTTGATAATCAGATATTTGTTGTTTCTGATTATCGCTTGTGATAATTAGATATTTGAGATTTAATTATCGTTTGTGATAATTAAATATTTGTGATTTAAGATTTTGATTATCGTTTTGATAATTGAATATTTTTTGATCTGAAATTTGATTACCGTTGTGGTAATTCCTAATTATCGTTTTTGATAGTTAGATATTTGTGACTTTTGTTTTCTAATTATCTTTGTTGATAATTAGATTTGCTGATTTTGCTGTTTTCTAATTATCGTATTGATAATTAGATATTGCTGTTTTGTGATTTCTGTATTATGATTATCTATTTGATAATTAAACTTTGTAGAGAATTTGTGAATTTCTTTTATGAAATTAAAAGATTTTTTTGGTGAACTTCCTATTTCGAATTTCTTCATCTTGTGATGATATGCTCTTATGGTTGTTACCTTTTGCCCATTTATTCCTTATGATTTCGAGGACGCAATTTCTTTAAGGGGGGAGTCTGTAACAACCCGGTATTTTGCATCAGTTTATAATTGACATTAAACGATTAATATTTTCGCTAATTACCAATTGAAGTTTTTAAATTGTGTTAAAATTCTTTTATAAATGGTTAAAATGATTTTCTGGGCTTTGAATTCTCGGCCCACGTTTCATTTGTTTGGATTGTAATAAATTTGCAAAGCAAAATAACCGGCCCCTCTTATTATTTTCGTTCATTCTTAAAACCCTAAAACAAAATCGAACGAACGAGATAAATGGCGGCTTGTTGCTTTTCCTCGTTCGTCCCTCTCCACTCTGAAATTAGGGTTTCGTTCGTCTTCCCTCGGTTGCTCTGGCTTCGCTCGATTTCTGGTGTGCTCGGCTTCTTCTAAATTCGTCGACAAGGTGAGTAATTTATACTCACATCTTAATTCGAACTCAGTTCTATGCTCTCATTCGATTTTGTGTTGATACTTGGTTTTGAAATCTGATTTAGTTGAATCTCTGTCAATAATTGACTTCGGCCATTACGCGATTTTTGACAATTTAGTGATTTTGTACATACTTGGCTTCGCCCACTCGTTTTGTTTTGATGTCGAGGATTTTCTGACTTCGGTCTTGATTCTTTTTACTTGAAATTGATTGGTGAATCCAGGTGTTTGGTCAATAGCTCACGGCATTGCATTGTAGCTGTCTTCGACTTTGAATTGATCTTTCTTGATGTTGTGCTTGTTAATTTCTGTTTTCGGTGGTATTTAATTCATATTAAACTTGGTTTCTGTGAAAATTATTTTGAGACAAGAATCTCACTTTCATTCTTCTGATGGCTTCGGCCACTGCCTTGCTCAGCTTGAAATTTCTGCATTGATTCGATTTGTAACTGGGTTGGCCTTGCTTTGACTTGGTTTTGTTTTTCTTAGTTCAGGCATTCTTGTACATTTGGTTACATTCTCGTACATTTTGGTGGTAGCTGCTGTTATTGGCTATACTTGATTATTTTTGTATTCGTCCCCGAGCAGTTTTGATTTTCATGGTCATTCATTTGTCTCTGACCTGATTTGTAGTATGAGCTACTAGCTTGCATTTATGTTGAACATTGGTGGTCTTTGTTGCACTGCCTTATGTCATACTCGTTGATGTCTTTGTAGTTTTTTTCCAGTCAGCACTTTACTGCCTTCATGTCTTTCATGTTGCATATTCTCTGTAGCACACTTGTGCTTGTTTGTGCAATTTGCCACTGTATCATATATAACATTGTTTGCATTTGAGTTGTTATTGTTGCCTTGAACTATTGCCACAACGTTCATGTGCATTTTCTATTTAAGTGAAATTGATTTCGAGTTGTATTATTAAACACTTGAGTTTCACTGTGGCTTCGGCTCTTGATGTAGTTCGAATTGTTTGGTTGACTTATCTGTATATATATGCGTACATACATTCGTATGTGTGTATGCATGTATGGTTGACCATTGTTCGAGTTCTGTGTTGTCTCATTGTATTTGCATTGTGCTCGACCTGATGCTGCACTGTTGCTTGTTGTCGTGTTCACTGTGTCACTTACTTGAGTGTGCACTGTGCATACTACTTGACTATTTTTGCTGTGTTGATCATGTTTCATGTAGCATTTGGGTATCACTGTTTGTTTCGACGCACTACATGTTAGCATTGGCTTGACTTGACCGCTTGACCATATGCATGCATTCATATAGTTGTTGGGTTTGGTCGAGTTGCTTGATTCACTACAACCATATTATTACAGTATATTTGCTTGAGTCTGGGTCCATTTTGAGCTTGAGATGTTTTGTTGGACTCTTGCCCACTGTTCACTGCATGTATATATCGATACATGTATGTTGAGTACTTCATGCTTTTTTTCTCGAGTCATCATGTAAGCTTGTCACTGGCTTTATCCTGATTTTGTAGTTTGTCTACACTTTTATGTGTATGTGCTAGCCTTCACTTGATATATGCTGCACTACAGTTATATGTAGTTGTTAGCCTTGCTTGCATTACCTCTGATCATATGCCACTATGTATCATTGCATGTTGAATATTCTCCACCTTCTGTTTCAAGTATTCAAGTACATTAGGGGTTTTGAGTTTTTCACTACAACCATGTCATCACTGTATATTTGCTTCTTGTGTCACTGAGTCCGCTTTTGTATTGTTTCTGGCTTCAAGTATTGATGCCTGGAATTTCACATGTGAACTTGAATACTTGAGTTTTGTTGAGTCATGATATCTGCGACTTGACCTTTGCATTTTATTGGTTTTCGAATTTACTTGAGTTGAATCCAACTAATAGTTCGTGTTTGACCTTGTGCCCGGTTGTGTACATCATTACTGTAGTGGCAAGGCAGTGCACGCAAGCGTGAACTGCAGCCACACGGAATTGAGTTTTTGCGTACATCATCACGGCAGTGGCAAGGCAGTGCACGCAAGCGTGAACTGCAGCCACACGGTATTGATTTTTATTGATATTCTATTTTGTTTTGATTTATTGATCTTTTGCATATTCCATATGCTGTAGTGGCGAGGCAGTGCACGCGAGCGTGTACTGCAGCACTACTCAAATTAATATTTTAATTGATATTTCAATGGTTTGAACTGTTTTGTTTATTCAATTCAATATTCTGAATTGCATTCTGATTTGGTTGAATTTGCTGATTTGTTGTTTAACACTGCTACGTGTTATATTTATCGTTATCCGATTTCTTTATTTAAGGATCAGATAGACGAAATTTATTTTGACTATCATCTAATTGTTATTTACTTATTATTGCTTCTGAGCACTAATAACTGAGTTTGAATTAGACTGACCCGTGTATTATTTTCTTTTGAATTTAATACTCGGGTCAGACTCGAGTTATTTTAGGTTGTAGATATCTTGCTTTGGGTAGCTGTTTGAGCTATGAAGACTTTTCATATCTTTTGGAGTTGTCGTGTCATAGTATAGGTTGATATGTATTCATGTATATTAGTCGATAATGTACTTGTATATATAACTTCCAGAGTCGACTGTTGTAGTTGTATCATATGTATTGTGTCAAATGTATTGCAACTGAAATCAGTTATATATATATATATATATATATATATATGAGACTTTTTGTTTTAACTGGGTTCCACATTTATATTATCTGTGTTATTATTATATTTACTGTCCTAAACTATTATGAACCATCGTAGTTCGTCTTATATTGGAATTGGGGTATGTCGATGGGAGTAAATAAATCAGAGATTAAAAATGAAAGAATATATATATACCACTCCTATCGAGATAACCAATACTAGTGTAAGGCCTAACTACTGATGGCCGCTCCTCAACAGCTTTATTCTCCGCGCTAGTTGACACCATTACACCGTAGTGTTCTTGGCTAGCGTGGGTATAGAGGTGGGGCGTCACATCCATAGTCACTGCATCTCATCACGCAGCTACTACTTCCTAAGGTATCAAATTACCATCACTCACTTGCTTCTGCCTAACCGATAGATCCAAACTCAACTCATCCAATTCTGCACTTTAAAGATGAACTCCGAACCTCAACAGGTTTCCTTCAGAGATCGATGAAGTCCTTACTCCAACCAAAACTCACTCGAGACGGTATTAGGTCTACAGTCTCGGCAAATACACTTCCAACCTCAACCAATCAAATTCCAACCAATCGGTAGTTGTGTTACACACACCACTACCTTATCTACCTTTATAACTTATACTGGAACACCTGAACAGGTAACCCAATCAGATAGGTAGAAATAATTATATATATATATATATATATATATATATATATATATATAATAAAAATACAAATATGCTCTCTCAAGATAGACACCACTACAGAGCCTAGGTATTCACTCAACCTAATGCTCTGATACCAAATGAGACGATCCAACTTTTTCTCCACAAAAAGTTGTATCATCTTTAAGAAAGAAAGGAATAGAAAAGAGAAAAGAAAGAAGAGAAAGAAGAAACAACACAAGAATCTCAACATCGGAACGAATAAATTATATTAATAACATAAGTATTACATAGTATACAATAGATATCAGATTTACACATACAGTACAATACATACTAGACAGTTATAAACACCTGTCTAGTTATTACAACTCAATCACAATACAGAAGACACTCAGAGATACCAACACGGCGGAAACTATATATCTACACGCATAAGCCACCTGCTCCATTGCTCCTCCACAATTCATTAAAGCTAACCTGAATCCTAACCTTAATCCCTTGGCTACTCGAAAAATTTGAGTACCCAAGAGTTTAAGAAAAACAGAAATAAACTCTAGGTCAGACATGGGTCTGGTGTGAGTAACAGGCTAAAGTTGCTTAACTTTTGGAAACCTTTGAAAAGAAAGGTATCACGTAAGACTTCCCACACATAAACATGGAAATTTTTTTACCTTCCGCTAACCAAAACATTTGATAGGAAATCCGATGATATTATAATAGGTCTAGGGTTTTCAAGTAAATATGAAATAGCCGAAATTGTTACATCTATTAAATTCCAGATACTAGCCACAAAAGTAGGTAACACAATCAAAACCGTTGGCACTTATTGGATTTTGGATTCCATACAATGGCCGGGCTACTGGGGTACCGCCTGTCACAGTACGTGGCCTAGATCACCGTACCGAGGAGTACGCCCGCTCGCCTGCAACACAAAGCCGGAACCATTCCTTACTGAACAGTTCCGAACAAGACCACCCCGCAGTTGTGATCAGCAACCGCACCACTGAGCCGAAATAAAGGGACATCTAGACAGGGGTAAATCTCGCTCTCAAGTGGGGGCTACCCACGAAGCCTTGCTGCACCTCCCCTGAAACGACCCGCTTATCCGTACCCCTTGAGTCAACACTATTCTACAACAATCAACTCAAGTTGTACAGAAATACGAACCATTTGGGTTTAAGAAGAAGAGGTAGAAGAAGAGAAAACAAAATCAATATCAGAATCTAACCATCGCAGCGGAATAAAATATAATAGATAATAAATAATCTTTACTCAAAATCAAATATATCTGTTTACATACATCACATCATCAGAGTACATCAGTCACAGCTCACATCAAAACAATACAATGGATACACAACAACTCAAGGTACACAACAACTCAAACAGCGGAATATATATATAACAAGTACGACTATACGTATCGTCATCCAGCTCGTCTCCTGAGCTCCACAGCATCATATCCTGTATCCTATAATACTCGGTCTGACCCGAGCATTACAGTTAAATAATACCCGAGTCAGTCTGGAATACCAGCGTGAGAAATCACACCCAATTGATTATTAAAGTTTCAAAAATCCTTTGAAAACAAAAGCATCTCGTAAGACCACGCCACAAATAAACATGTCGGGTTTTTACCTTACGATAGCTAAAACAATTTTTATAGAAATCCTCTGATATTATAATAGGGTCTATATACAAATACTTATAAAATAGACGAAATTGTTACATTCATTAAATTCCAGCTACTAGCCACAAAAGTGGGTAATACAAACAAAACTCGTACAAGGCTCGTAGGGAGAATGGATTTCCAACAATGACTAGGCACTGGGGTACCACCTGTCACAGTACGGGGCCTAGATCACCGTACCGAGGATTACTCCCTTCATCCCCTGCAACACAAGGCCGGAACCATTCCTTACTGAACAGTCCCGAACAAGATAAACCCCGTGGTTGGCGTGACCAACCACCCACTAAGCCGAAATAAATAAGGGACATCTAGACAGGGGAATTATCTTGTCCTGCTTGGGCATGACCCACCTAACCTTGCTGCATATCCCCTGATTTTCAGTCATTCCCATTTGATGAGGCTTGAGGCTAAGCGTTACCTTTAGAACGTATTTACTTAGAATGCCCATCGCCCTCCTGACGATGTTTCGCAAGCATTCATCCATACAAGTCCGTCCCGGGTTCGAACGGAACCGAAGGCACTATTCCTACTACATCCATTTTGGAAATATCCTCAGGATTAGTAGCGACTAGCCCTTGCACTTCACTGCTCCATCTTCGAATCCGAACACGTTTTTCGCACGAAACGTACAAACCGAATCGAAGTGGTTTTCGAGAAATTAATCTCGATCCCGGTCTCTTCGATACGATCAGCGCATTGTCCAATATTGATAGTCGGTTATTTAACTATCAATTTATATTCACAAACAACCATCAACCAATAAATAATTTTCCAAATTATTTATCTCCAAAAATATCTTCACAAGATATATTTCTATTTTCAATCCTTTGAAAACAGTTTCAAACCATCTTTCTTCCCAGAATAAACTTTTCCAAATATTTTCTATCTCCTCTGAAATCACCAAGCATGAAACTAGATTTTAAAAATGAATTTTAAAACATTTATTTTGAAATATATATACACTTTTAAACAGCTAAGTTAAATTTCTTCAATATTTGTAAAAATACTTACTATATGAGTATTTGAAAATAAAGTTACTTAATAGAATATAAAACTAGAATTTCACTTTTGAAAACAAAATACTAGGTCATCTTTTAAGTAATTACTACTATATTAGATTTTTAGAAAATACTTACCCTTTGAATTTTAAATATTGGATATAATAAATTTTTTCAAAACTTGCTTTTTTTTTAAAAACAACTTTAAAACCCTTTTAACTTATATTTAAAAACTCGCTTTGAAAACATACTTGGTTATTCGAGGAGAATTTTCCAACTTCAATCAATTGAATCAATTTTCCAAATTGATTTTCAACTTATTTTATTTGAAATAAATTTCTTCACTTATTCAGTTCATTTCAAAATTCATTAATTATTGACTCAATTATAATTGTTATTATTTTCCCTTTTATTTTACATCTTAAACTGAAATATACATATTTCATATTTTTTCCCCATTTCTTCTTTATTCTTCTAGAATAATTTAAATCCTAAATTTGAAATAATTGTTTTATTCTTTTAAACAGCAACATTGAAATTTTAAGTTTTCTTAACTTTCTGTTTATTCAAAAATTCCTTTTCATATACAGGATTCATTAATTAGCATTTTGGAAACACTAATATTCTTATCAATTCATTTTTAATTTATTTACATTCTTTATAATTATTTTCTTAAAAATTTACTTCTTTTATTATTTCTTTCCAAGAATCCAATGCTATATAATTTGATAACTCAGAGTTCAAGAATATATCCAAGCAGCTATAGCATTCAATATTTCAATATGATTCATCACAAAATATCCACAAAGCATGTCAGAGAATAATAAACAATATATATATGTTGAGGGACCCAGTTGGATCCCTCCAACCTGTTTTCCTGCATCCACAGATGTTAGCACAATATAATATACCAATTCCACAGTATCATACTATATCTCATCAATTCATTCAACCATTCAAACAATTGTTTAAATTTAATCATTTTAAATTTAATTATAAACTGAGTGAGATTAACTCACCTTTTGCCTAAGATTTGCAGTCTATTTCCATTTATCTCCATTCCAGCTTGTTTCTCGCTTTCTAGACCTTGTATAACATTTTATAATTTATTAATATTTGAATAAATTGAACAATTTATTATTATTTATTCATTTAATTTAAACCAACAATTGTTCCTTTAAACTAATAGTTAAATTTTTAACTTAATTTCCCTTTTACTAAAATAATTTGGGGTTAAAGTAATTAAACAAGTTATTTAATAAATTAATCTTTATAATGTATTATTTTAAACTAACCAATACATGAATATATATGTATATATTTATATAGATAATTACCTTTATACATATGTCCTGGGAAACCCCTACTTATAAAAGCAATTTATATATATCAACATTCTATTAAGATACGACTCTTCATCATATAAACCAAAAGCTATATATATTTATTTTATTATATTTCTGCATATACTCCCTTAATTAAACAAACTGCTTTACTATCAATACCTATAAACATATATATTCTACTAAATCAAAAACATAAATTCTAAATGAACTCGATAACGTTTTCAAATCCTTATATTATATTTTTTTTTTCTGCTTGTATATACATAATATATCTACTGACCCATGTAAATGCATGTTCATTCATTTATTTTTATTTTTTTATTTTTTTATAGATAAAAAAAACGAAAACAACAGTACCTCACTGCCTGGTCGAAACCCCTATGCCCAAAATGCAATCGAACAAAATCCTGGCCCTCCTCTCTGCGCAACTCCCCCTGACGTCCACCTTCGAGAGCAAGCTCACTCTAATATGCATCAACCCTCCTCAAATCCAAGTGCCCCCCTACGACGCGTTGCCCTACGACAGCCACCGATGCTACAAATTGTTCGACCATTCGAACCCCTCGCGCACGCCAAAGCATCGTGATCTGGCCCTGAATCGAATGACGCGAAACCCTAAACTGCAGTCATGCTGCCCTAGCGTGCGATTCGATCGCATACGAACCCCCATTGCCTCTACGGCAAGCTCGAACTCCCCCTCCTTTCGTGGTGATTCGATTTATAGAAATCGAATTGGAAGCGAAAACAAAAACCGCCATTATTGTTTTTTTTTTCTCTTCGTTTGAATTAGGAGAAGAACTAGGGTGCGAGACGTGAATAAGAGGGCTCGGCTGTAATTTTTGTTTTGAACGAAAAGAATTCATAAAATTGGAAGAGAGGAAACAATGTAGCTTTCGATCAGAATTCTTGAGAGGAAGCTCGGTCATAACTTCTGCAAATAAATAAGGACGAAAAATAAAAGAGACAAGCATACTCGAGAAGGCAAAGGAAGCGTGCTTGATACGGTTCGCAACAGTGCTTTGAAAAGCTCTGATGTGCTATGAATTTGACCAGTTACTTTATTAAATTCGTTTCAAATTTCAGCGTGTTAATAAATCGTACGCTCACACCACGCCTCCAAATATTACGAAAATTGAAATCCGACAATAATACAATATTATGGATCCAATGGAATTGGTTTCGTCGAATTCCGAGACTGCGCCTCCGAAGCCTATTTTTAAATTCAATTTAAACGATTAAATTTCAAAACTGACCAATTCAGTGTTAGGTTCCATGTTAACACTTTTATTATATTCAATGTTATCAATATAAATTTTATAAGCTTTCAAATTATTCTAAACATGCTTAAAATTCTAAATTCAACAATTTACCCAACTTCAAATTATTTAATTTAATAATTCAATTATCAAATAAATTTTGATATTCGTAAATCAAGTTAAAATTACTCTATTGAATATTTAAAGTCAATTAAATATCCCAATTTAAATGCTCGAAAATTCCGGGTCGTCACATTCCTCCCCCCTTAAAAGAATTTCGTCCCCGAAATTACTAGTTAGGAAGAATGGTCCAATACCCGTTTACTTTTCCTCAAAACCAAACAATTCAACATCCTTACCAATTATCTTTTTACAAAAGACCCGTTATTAGTCTTATTAACTTTCCAAACTTTTCCCTAGTTTGCAACAATCTATTTGCTCAACCCTTCCAGTTTTAATCTTAAAACCAATTTTGAATTATCAAAATTTCCTCAAAATTTTTCTAACTCTTTAATTTTCCGAAAAATTTCGCCAGCGTCTCCTTTGCGCGGCTGACTCGGTACAACTACAAAAGGGCTCTACGGCCTCCCAAATCCAAAAAGAAAACAAAAGGCCAAGTGGCTCAATCCAAATCCAAATCCCAATCAAATTCCATACCAAATTTAAATACATACCTTATTGTCGGGCAATTCAAATTTATCTTCTGAATCAAAAACCAATTCTCTTTTCCCCTTTTACAATACCTGCATAACCTGCTTGATACTAATATCCAATCACAATATTCCAAAACAATTTATCGATTTTCTTACAAAATGTCAATATCTATTCATTTCAATATTATCTTAGATTATATTTGTAATATCAATTTCCAATCTAGAATTTACCATTCCTTTCTTAAGTTAGTACAAACATTTTATACGTTTCTTATCTTTATTTCTCTTTACCACTTTTAGTTTATACCTATTTCCATTTAAATCGATTTCCATATTACATATGTATTTCATTTATTTTCAACTTTGAATTTTTAATTTTTATCCTTCATTTATTCCTAATTTAAGTCATTACTTTAATTAGTTTCATTTACTAACTTATTTTAGTTTCCCATTCTAAATAGTTTTGTCGTTAACAAAATTTTCCAAAATTTTCAAAAAATTTCTAACTCCCAAAATTTCTGAATTTTTTTGGCAGAGTCCCCTTTGTACGAAGGAGCTTTTGCAATTTGACAAAAGAGATAAATATATATACATCGACCCACACGGTCGGAAAAACCAAAAACAGTTCATATTTCCTATTTTAATTGCGTAGGCGTACCTTATTTAGCATTTTAAGCAAGCGGCTTATTATTTTTAGCAAATAGCACAACCCAAATCCAGCCATACGGCTTCCAGGTACCTGTACTTACTCAATTTAAACATGTAAGTGCCAAATATATGAAGTTTAACAGCATATCACTTATTTATAATAGTTAAAACATATGAATTCTAAAAGAAACTCATACCAAACATTTTCCGTAAGCTATTTATATAGTTTCCAAGTATATTCAACTGTTTCAACTTATTTACAAACCATTTTCATTAAATTTGGATGGTCTTCCATCTATTCGTACACAGCTTCATCAATTTGAATAATTTAAAACTCAATTGCTTATATTTAATTTATTCTTAAGCAAACTGAACTCATTTTTAATTCAATTGCTTTCAAAATTAATTTATTTTACTTCTAGCGACTCATAGAATTTTAATTACTTCCATTTACATCAAATGACAATTAATTCTATGCGAATTTGACGAAAACTATGTGAATAAATAAGTATTATGTTTTATAACCAATTTAAATGGATTTCAACTCAATTTATACTTAATTCTATCCCATTTTTAAATTTATTCACAATTCATATATTCTCATTCTCATTGCATTTTAAATTTGAATCTATTCACTCGCATTCCATTTCAGATTTGAATACATTCACTTGCATTTCATTTATTAACCCAACTAGTTCCATTATTCAAACAAGTTCCATTCAAAACCATTAACAATTTAGGTTCATCTTATTTACCAATTAATCTTCCCTTTTATCTTAATCCATTTACAATCATTTATTTAGCTCGACACATTCCATTTAAATTTTATTTACGATTCATTCCAAATTTGTTTATTCCAAACTATTTTATTTAGCTCGAAGATAATCCAGGCTATTTCATTCAATAACCATTTCTCAACTTATTTAAATCACATTTCATTTGATACTTATTTGTTCCATCCATTTATATTTATTCAATAATATTAATTTATCTACATTCACTTAAACCATTCTAATAAACTTGAAACATCCTATTTTCCCTATTGTCTCCAGTTATTTCAATTCCTTAATAATTTTTAAATGGTTTACAATTATTTATTCTGGTATTTCATTCCATTAATATTAGTTAATACTCATCGAATTTTATTTCGATTAACAATTTATTTTCACTTAATTTAAATCCAACCCAATATCATTAAACTCGGTTCAAGTTGAATTCAATTCAACTCTCCTCCATTCATTTAGCTTAAGTCAATTTACTTCAATTTATTCGAATTTTATACTTAAGCTCATTTCCATCTTACAAGTATATTTTCTCTTTTATACTCAGCTTGACTCAATTTATTACAGAGCCATATCCAATTTATTTCCACATATTTGGATTTTATTTGCAATTCATACCATTACTATTTTAAATCCAGATCCATTTTTTTTTTCGATACATTCCCAATTATTTTTAATTTGTCAACACTTCAAGTTAAATTTTAATTAATAACTCAAGTTCTGATTTCACCATTTACATTTTAACTTACCATCCAATTTATTAACTTACATTGCAATTTGGTTCACAAATCAATTAATTAATTGCAAGGCCACTTTCCATTATATTTTCTTCATCGACAATGTAAGTCGAATTTAATTATAACTTGAGTTTTATTTTCAAACCTCATCATAAACTCACAATTCAATTTCATTAACTAATTTATTATCCAATTAGTTCTCCCATTATTCATAATCCAACACTTGAAATTTTATTTAAAATATCACTCCATTTAATTTTCTTAAGTTCAATATTTATTTTATACTTCAAGTTTGGATCCTCATTTCATTTTTCAATTTATCAAAATATTGATTTTGGGCATTGTATTCCATTTTCAATTTAATTTTAACTCAGATTTATTTAATCCAATTCGATTTCAACTTATTCAATCAGTCTCAATCTCAATCCAATCAAATCTTTATTTCCAAATCCAAGTTAATTCCATTTTTAACTTTTCTTTAAAATTTAAGTTCCAACATTCAAAGCTTATATTCCATTTCTGATTTAAAAATCATCTCAATTTATAAGCTTACAACTTATCTAATCAGAATTTTATACACTCGGCTTTTGTCTTCAAATCATTTTGAAATCTCCAATATCCCAAATCACACTTCTCAAATTTTTAAACCAATCTTGGTTTTATTTCCAACAAATTTCCTTTGGAATTTCAAAAACAACTTGCTTTTCTAAACAAAATCAATTTGGTAGCATTACTTCACTTAGAAATTCGAAAACGAATACTGATGATGCGGCCGTCATCATCAGAATTATTTTTCAATAATCCAAGTGATTTCAATGCCATATCACCTTCAAAATCCCTTTAAAACAATTTCCTCCCAGAAATATCTCCAAAACGACAATACTATTATGTATCTTCAAAACACTTCCAAAATCTCCGGGATTTTAAACTTTCAAATCCTGCTTAAATCAAATTTAAGTATAATTCATTTGCATGGTTTATGTTCATACAAATTCTCATTTGGTTTTTATTTCAATTTATAAATTACCTTTATAATTCATATTTATAAATTTCATTTATTACTTGAATTTATTTTCTTAATCTTTGGTTATATTTTCAATTTCTAATTGAAATTTCATTTTTTTATTATCTTATTTGTTCAAAATATTATCATCCAAACATCCAAATAATGTATAATTTAAGAAAATATTTCTTTTATATCAAAATATATTTTGGGTAAAATTATTTCATTCACCCACATTTAAAACAATATTGTGTCAATTGTTCTATTCAAGTGTTTAGAAACCCCTTCGATACAGTTTTCGAGGCTGTGCCGACGAAGGTTCATATACCACTCCATAAACCAATCAACACAATATAAAACCATTTTATATTCACTAACAAATACACGCTCATATCTATTAATACGCTCAAACTCATTCTAGAGTACTACGGACTCTATTTGAGTAATTTCCAACAGAGCCAAGGTTATCACCAACCTAAGCTCTGATACCAAGTGAAACGCCCCGCTTATCCGTACCCCTTGAGTCAACACTATTCTACAACAATCAACTCAAGTTGTACAGAAATACGAACCATTTGGGTTTAAGAAGAAGAGGTAGAAGAAGAGAAAACAAAATCAATATCAGAATCTAACCATCGCAGCGGAATAAAATATAATAGATAATAAATAATCTTTACTCAAAATCAAATATATCTGTTTACATACATCACATCATCAGAGTACATCAGTCACAGCTCACATCAAAACAATACAATGGATACACAACAACTCAAGGTACACAACAACTCAAACAGCGGAATATATATATATAACAAGTACGACTATACGTATCGTCATCCAGCTCGTCTCCTGAGCTCCACAACATCATATCCTGTATCCTATAATACTCGGTCTGACCCGAGCATTACAGTTAAATAATACCCGAGTCAGTCTGGAATACCAGCGTGAGAAATCACACCCAATTGATTATTAAAGTTTCAAAAATCCTTTGAAAACAAAAGCATCTCGTAAGACCACGCCACAAATAAACATGTCGGGTTTTTACCTTACGATAGCTAAAACAATTTTTATAGAAATCCTCTGATATTATAATAGGGTCTATATACAAATACTTATAAAATAGCCGAAATTGTTACATTCATTAAATTCCAGCTACTAGCCACAAAAGTGGGTAATACAAACAAAACTCGTACAAGGCTCGTAGGGAGAATGGATTTCCAACAATGACTAGGCACTGGGGTACCACCTGTCACAGTACGGGGCCTAGATCACCGTACCGAGGATTACTCCCTTCATCCCCTGCAACACAAGGCCGGAACCATTCCTTACTGAACAGTCCCGAACAAGATAAACCCCGTGGTTGGCGCGACCAACCACCCACTAAGCCGAAATAAATAAGGGACATCTAGACAGGGGAATTATCTTGTCCTGCTTGGGCATGACCCACCTAACCTTGCTGCATATCCCCTGATTTTCAGTCATTCCCATTTGATGAGGCTTGAGGCTAAGCGTTACCTTTAGAACGTATTTACTTAGAATGCCCATCGCCCTCCTGATGATGTTTCGCAAGCATTCATCCATACAAGTCCGTCCCGGGTTCGAACGGAACCGAAGGCACTATTCCTACTACATCCATTTTGGAAATATCCTCAGGATTAGTAGCGACTAGCCCTTGCACTTCACTGCTTCATCTTCGAATCCGAACACGTTTTTCGCACGAAACGTACAAACCGAATCGAAGTGGTTTTCGAGAAATTAATCTCGATCCCGGTCTCTTCGATACGATCAGCGCATTGTCCAATATTGATAGTCGGTTATTTAACTATCAATTTATATTCACAAACAACCATCAACCAATAAATAATTTTCCAAATTATTTATCTCCAAAAATATCTTCACAAGATATATTTCTATTTTCAATCCTTTGAAAACAGTTTCAAACCATCTTTCTTCCCAGAATAAACTTTTCCAAATATTTTCTATCTCCTCTGAAATCACCAAGCATGAAACTAGATTTTAAAAATGAATTTTAAAACATTTACTTTGAAATATATATACACTTTTAAACAGCTAAGTTAAATTTCTTCAATATTTGTAAAAATACTTACTGTATGAGTATTTGAAAATAAAGTTACTTAATAGAATATAAAACTAGAATTTCACTTTTGAAAACAAAATACTAGGTCATCTTTTAAGTAATTACTACTATATTAGATTTTTAGAAAATACTTACCCTTTGAATTTTAAATATTGGATATAATAAATTTTTTCAAAACTTGCTTTTTTTAAAAAAAACAACTTTAAAACCCTTTTAACTTATATTTAAAAACTCGCTTTGAAAACATACTTGGTTATTCGAGGAGAATTTTCCAACTTCAATCAATTGAATCAATTTTCCAAATTGATTTTCAACTTATTTTATTTGAAATAAATTTCTTCACTTATTCAGTTCATTTCAAAATTCATTAATTATTGACTCAATTATAATTGTTATTATTTTCCCTTTTATTTTACATCTTAAACTGAAATATACATATTTCATATTTTTTTCCCATTTCTTCTTTATTCTTCTAGAATAATTTAAATCCTAAATTTGAAATAATTGTTTTATTCTTTTAAACAGTAACATTGAAATTTTAAGTTTTCTTAACTTTCTGTTTATTCAAAAATTCCTTTTCATATACAGGATTCATTAATTAGCATTTTGGAAACACTAATATTCTTATCAATTCATTTTTAATTTATTTACATTCTTTATAATTATTTTCTTAAAAATTTACTTCTTTTATTATTTCTTTCCAAGAATCCAATGCTATATAATTTGATAACTCAGAGTTCAAGAATATATCCAAGCAGCTATAGCATTCAATATTTCAATATGATTCATCACAGAATATCCACAAAGCATGTCAGAGAATAATAAACAATATATATATGTTGAGGGACCCGGTTGGATCCCTCCAACCTGTTTTCCTGCATCCACAGATGTTAGCACAATATAATATACCAATTCCACAGTATCATACTATATCTCATCAATTCATTCAACCATTCAAACAATTGTTTAAATTTAATCATTTTAAATTTAATTATAAACTGAGTGAGATTAACTCACCTTTTGCCTAAGATTTGCAGTCTATTTCCATTTATCTCCATTCCAGCTTGTTTCTCGCTTTCTAGACCTTGTATAACATTTTATAATTTATTAATATTTGAATAAATTGAACAATTTATTATTATTTATTCATTTAATTTAAACCAACAATTGT
Source organism: Allium cepa (assembly GCA_030765085.1). Classification (NCBI taxonomy): domain Eukaryota; kingdom Viridiplantae; phylum Streptophyta; class Magnoliopsida; order Asparagales; family Amaryllidaceae; genus Allium; species Allium cepa. The sequence continues at coordinate 442,432,772 of CM060943.1, forward strand.
TCCTTTAAACTAATAGTTAAATTTTTAACTTAATTTCCCTTTTACTAAAATAATTTGGGGTTAAAGTAATTAAACAAGTTATTTAATAAATTAATCTTTATAATGTATTATTTTAAACTAACCAATACATGAATATATATGTATATATTTATATAGATAATTACCTTTATACATATGTCCTGGGAAACCCCTACTTATAAAAGCAATTTATATATATCAACATTCTATTAAGATACGACTCTTCATCATATAAACCAAAAGCTATATATATTTATTTTATTATATTTCTGCATATACTCCCTTAATTAAACAAACTGCTTTACTGTCAATACCTATAAACATATATATTCTACTAAATCAAAAACATAAATTCTAAATGAACTCGATAACGTTTTCAAATCCTTATATTATATTTTTTTTCTGCTTGTATATACATAATATATCTACTGACCCATGTAAATGCATGTTCATTCATTCATTTTTATTTTTTTATTTTTTTATAGATAAAAAAAAAACGAAAACAACAGTACCTCACTGCCTGGTCGAAACCCCTATGCCCAAAATGCAATCGAACAAAATCCTGGCCCTCCTCTCTGCGCGACTCCCCCTGACGTCCACCTTCGAGAGCAAGCTCGCTCTAATATGCATCAACCCTCCTCAAATCCAAGTGCCCCCCTACGACGCGTTGCCCCACGACAGCCACCGATGCTACAAATTGTTCGACCATTCGAACCCCTCGCGCACGCCAAAGCATCGTGATCTGGCCCTGAATCGAATGACGCGAAACCCTAAACTGCAGTCATGCTGCCCTAGCGTGCGATTCGATCGCATACGAACCCCCATTGCCTCTACGGCAAGCTCGAACTCCCCCCTCCTTTCGTGGTGATTCGATTTACAGAAATCGAATTGGAAGCGAAAACAAAAACTGCCATTATTGTTTTTTTTTTCCTCTTCGTTTGAATTAGGAGAAGAACTAGGGTGCGAGACGTGAATAAGAGGGCTCGGCTGTAATTTTTGTTTTGAACGAAAAGAATTCATAAAATTGGAAGAGAGGAAACAATGTAGCTTTCGATCAGAATTCTTGAGAGGAAGCTCGGTCATAACTTCTGCAAATAAATAAGGACGAAAAATAAAAGAGACAAGCGTACTCGAGAAGGCAAAGGAAAGCGTGCTTGATACGGTTCGCAACAGTGCTTTGAAAAGCTCTGATGTGCTATGAATTTGACCAGTTACTTTATTAAATTCGTTTCAAATTTCAGCGTGTTAATAAATCATACGCTCACACCACGCCTCCAAATATTACGAAAATTGAAATCCGACAATAATACAATATTATGGATCCAATGGAATTGGTTTCGTCGAATTCCGAGACTGCGCCTCCGAAGGCTATTTTTAAATTCAATTTAAATGATTAAATTTCAAAACTGACCAATTCAGTGTTAGGTTCCATGTTAACACTTTTATTATATTCAATGTTATCAATATAAATTTTATAAGCTTTCAAATTATTCTAAACATGCTTAAAATTCTAAATTCAACAATTTACCCAACTTCAAATTATTTAATTTAATAATTCAATTATCAAATAAATTTTGATATTCGTAAATCAAGTTAAAATTACTCTATTGAATATTTAAAGTCAATTAAATATCCCAATTTAAATGCTCGAAAATTCCGGGTCGTCACATCCCCTGTTTTAGCCATTCCCGATTGATGAGGCTTGAGTCTACGATTACCTTTATAGGACATATCACTTAGAATGCTCATCGTCCACCTGACGATGTTCTGAAAGCATTCAATCCATACAAGTTCGTTCTGGGTTCGAACGAAACCGAAGGTATTATCTCGTTACACTCATTTTGGAATCACCCTCAGAGTTAACGACGATAACCCTTGCACTCTGAATCTTCATCTTCACTTGAGATTCACGACCTAACGTTAATTTGGATCGATGTGGTTTTCGGATATCCAAATATGGAAACCCGATCCCGGTCGCATCGAAAACCAACACGTGTCTTCTAAGGCTAAGATGTTTTAGAGTTTAAAACAATTCAATTCATTATCTATATACACACAGATAGATAATTCACAACATAACAATGGATAATCAACATTATCATTATCAGATAATTCACATCATAAACAGATAATCCATATCTTCATCGCAATGCAACCAATGCATCCATATCATACAACATTACTCATCTCATAACAGAGATTACAAACCATACATGGCACCTAATACCAATCATCATCACAAGCAATGATCTAATGATCACACCATCTATAATTAATTTAAAATGAATTAAATTAATTACTTAATCTCTAATTAATTTAAATGAATTAAATTAATTACTTTATCATTAAAATCTTGCTTAACTTAACCATTAATTGATTACAAATCAATTAAATAATCACCAACTCAATATTCAATTCAATCAATCATTACTGATTAACAATTCCCTAATTACAATAAGTAATTAGCTTTTTAAATAGTTAATTATATTTAATCCTTTCAATAATTAACTTTAATTACTTAATCAATTAATTAACTAAAGTTAATTACATAAATCCTTTATTAATTAATTACTTCATTTATTGATTATTTCTTAATTAATCAATTCTAAATTACATCATTAATTTTATTAATTAATGATTTCTAATTACCATTTATTTAATCTCTTTATTTAAAATTAATTACATTAAGTAATTAATCTGCAATTAACCACATATATATTAATCACCCTTGATTAATAACCAATCTGTAATTAACTTCCCTTAATTACTCATCCCATAAATTAATTACTCTTAATTAATTATCTCCATTAATCCCTTGATTAATTCAAAGTAATTTAAATTACTTCTATAATAAATATCTTTAATTACATCCAGTAATTATTAATTAATTACTTCCCTAAGCAATTACATAAAGTAATTATCAAATCATTAAATGCTTAAGTTAATTAAACTTAATTAATTAATATAAACTAATCACATTAACACAATTAATTACATTAAGTAATTAATTCATTAATTACTTCCATTAAGTAATTAAACATAAACAATTTTAAATGATTATTATTAATTAATTAATCTAATCAATTATTAAAAATTAATCACATTAATTAACTGTTTAAATAATCTTAAGTTAATGACCTTCATTAACATTTCTTAATTACTTAATTAAGAAATTAATTCAGATTAACCATTTTAATTACAAATTAATTAATATTTAATTACAATTCAATTAATCTCTAATTATTAATTAAGTGTTAATTACAATCTTAATTAATCATTAATCACTTGATTAAATAATCTTACTCATTAATTAAAATTTAATTAACAATCCTTAATTATAGATTAATTAACTTTAATTAATTAATCTTAAGTCTTTAATTAATTATCTTAAAAATTACTAATTACTTAATTAATCATCCATAATATTAACTAATTAAATAATTAATATTCCATTTAAATTAACTTAATAATTTAAGTGAATCCAATTTCTTAAGTTCTAACTTAATTTAAAAAACATTTCTCCTTATATAAAGTATTTTAAAACAAATTGTTTCCAAATTTATTTTAAACTTCACTTTAAATTTCATTTAAAAACTTTAAGATATTAAAATGAATACAATTTATTTAAACAAGGTTTTAAACAAATTTAAAATCCTTTTTATCTCACATGTTCAAGAACATCCCTTTATAAAATAAAGGTTTAAAAGATTATAAAACAAATTCATTTCAAACAAATTCAATTTAAAAATTTCCTTTTAAATTTCAAACTGAAATACAATTTAGATCTTCATTCCAGATTTAAACTTAAAACTTTACTTGCATTTCCATCTTCATTTTTAAATTCAAATTATTTAACCTTTTCTAAAATAGTTAAAACAAATTTAAATTTAAAAACCTATTTTATTTAAAAAAAACTGACATTCAAATCAGATTCCAGGTTTTTAAAACTGGTCTTAATCTTGTCTTAAATTTTTATTCCATAAATGTAAAACTCACAGTTTAAATTCAAACCAATGTTCTTTTATATTTTAAAAGTTTAAAATCTAAATTTAAATTCCCAGATTTAAATTAAATTCAAACTCAGATTCATCTACTTTGAATTTCATATTTCAGTTTTCAGATTTTAAACTTTGTTTAAATTTCTTGTTGCATTTTAAAACTTTACTTTTTAAATTTAAAAAATAGAAAAACAGTTTTCTGTTTTGATTTAAATCAACTTAAATTTCTGAATTCAAAATATTTCAAAACTCAAATTCAAACAAAATTTTAAATCAAATTCAACTCAGGTTTAACTTAGTTTAAGTTTTTAGTTTACACTTAAACTCTATTTCAAATTTTAAAATTCTGAAACAGGTTTCCTGTTTAATTTGAAAACCTAAAAAACAAAGTTACCCGAGCCTACCTTGTATTTACTTCGAGTCAGAAGCAACACTGCTTCGAGTCAAAAACTCAATTCACCCGAGTCCATCACGAGGTCCAAAACCCTGTAACCAAAACATCATCAACATGCACACCACTGCACTGTGCACCCATTCATCAACTCCGGCCACCTCTGACCAACATCAACGGCCATCTCACATCGGCCAGCAACCCCACATCTCCCCTCAAACATCAGATCCCCCAAAATTCAACTCGAATTCGGAATTCGATTTTAAGACCAAAACCTGGAACATCAGACACAGTACACTCACCCCAACCTGTCAACACCATTCCCACGCGCCTCCGGCTACCATCGCTACTTAAACTTCGGCGACGACTTCGTCAATCCATCAACCTCTAATCTCTAAAACCCCAAAACCCTCGAACAAGTAAACTTGCCGAAATGATCCAATTTTCCAGCCATACATAAAATAGGGTTTAAAACTGCAAAACCCAATTACAACCTCAAAATCAAAATTGCACCTCAATCCAAAATTTTCTCAACATCCCTGATAACTCCATCATCTCTAGAACCAAACTCGGCACCTCCAAACATTTGTGGCAACAGAGATGCCTTAAAATACCAAATACAGTCAAAAGAGAACTGCTCTTTGACTCGAGCCTGAAAAATTGTAATTTTAGGTTCAAAATTCATGATTTTATATTATGTTTCAGATTAAAACCCGGAATCACAGAATCAATGTATTTGAATTTTTCACTAATTTAATGTTTGATCAACTGTTTATAAAATCCAGAGATGATATTGGGTTATTTTAACCTAAGTAAAAGTCTAAACTAAAGTTTATAATTAAACTAACAAGTTTCATTTGAATCTCAAATTTAAATGGTGATTAGATCAAGAGGTTTGAATTTGAACAGATCAAGAACTGGGAAGTATAACAGAGTAGACTCTGTTGAAAACAAACAGACATGCATCATACATCCAGAGATACAACCATGTATATACATAAACATACATATTTCAGACATCTAGCATGCAACTAAATTTACCTACTTAAATTAAAAAAAGGAGTTACTCACTGTTTAAATCATGATGGTAGAACATGATAAATCTGAACATGCAAAACACCATTTGAAATTTGCTTGAATGTCTTTTAAAACTTGCTTTAGTTGTCAAATGCTTTTAAAACTTGAGCTTTCTGATTTTATTTGTTGCATGCAGGCCCTCAGATTGAAAATGCAGACATCTTGCTTACTGGTAGCTTGCTTTCATGGTTGCATGCAGGTTTTGTTTGCAAAATTTCCAGATTTTAAAGAATTGAATGCAGGGAATATTTCTGGATTTATGCTATGCATTTTTGAAGATGAACTATAGGGTGATGTTCAGGTTTGCTTAAATTTGTAAATGCAGAGCTTACTTGAAAATGGAATGCCTATTTGCCTTTTTGGAATAGGGGAATGCAGATTTTAAGATAAAAAGTTTGATTTTTTTTGAAGAGGTGGAAAAATGGCTCAGCTGAAAGAATTTTAGATTTAGAGTAAAAATGAAGAAAGAAAAGAAAATGAAAGATTGCAAGTTTAAATATCTTCTTTATGATTTATTTTTAAAACAAAGAAAAATAAAATCTGAACAAGACACATGTCTCAATTTTTACACTTGTCATTTTAAAATGATATTAAGTTTACATTTGTTAGTTTAGGCTTTAAGATACCTACACTTGTTAATTTAAGTAATTAGTTATTTTTAAATTAAAGTTAATGAATGTTTAAACTTAATTAATTAGTTTCTTATACTTAGTTATGTATATAGATAATTTCTAAAGAATAAACCAAGTATTATTATAAGTAAAAGCAATATACAAATAAATCATTTGACAAAGATACTTTTTAAACATTTAAAATAAATTTATAAAAGAGGTTGTAACTTATTTGTTATTTATATGAAATAAATGTTTCATTTATAAATTGTATTTTAAATTCTCATATTTAAATTTTACAAATCACATTTATTAATCAATAATTTAAAAAGAAATAAAACAACATTTTTGTAACTTATTTTAATATTCAACTTAAGTCAAAAATACATTTTAACAAATAAAACATTTATCTTATATTTAAAATCATTTAGTTATTTTATTGAATAGTTTTGAAAAGCTAAATTCAAAAATAAATCATAATTTTCCAAATTCAAAATATTAAAAAAATATGCTATACTAATTTAATTAAAAACAAAACTCATCTATTTAAAATATATAAATATACATATACATTATAAATAGAAAACAAATTTATTAACTTATTAAAAATAAATTCACCAATTAAATATTTAATAAAAGAAGATTATTAAATCAAATCAAATTTATTAACAAAATTTATCAAATTAATTTAAATTTAAACACAGATTATTAAATTTATATTGCCATAAATTACGGGATATTACAAACTGAATTTTGAATATGACGTTTACGTGAATTGGAAGTTGAAGAATTGAATTCGTTGTGATTTAGATTTGGAACATGAGTCAAATTGTTGTGAAAGAAAGAAATAATTTTAATCTATAAACTATTTCAATTCTTTAAACTATTTTAATTATTCCAAACTATTTTTCAATATTAAAACTATTTTAATTATCCAATTATTTTCAATATTCAAACTATTTTACAAGGGAGCTATTTAGATTTAGATCGTTAATTTAAATATGAATGTTTTGGTATGAAAATATAACCTATTTTGGATTCAAAATGATTTTTGAAGTGTATATAATATTTTGATATGAAATATGACTTGTTCTTGAGATATAAAAGAACCAAACGGTGTGAAAAATGACGTTTGGTTGTTAAAGAGACAGGGGTCAAATATTGGCATACTCTCTATCAATACCAGAACCACTTTAACAACCGTGCATGCGGTGGATGTTATCCAGAATGTTAGAGGTTGAATTGGCAACATTTACTGGAATGAAGAAAGAGAACGACGATGGGTGAACCTGACAGTTGTGTCAATCTTAAATGACTGAAACAGGAGCCTATGTCTGACCAAGGGTTAGCTACCTTTATGAGCCCAACTCCTTCGTATTATATTGACTTTCGACTTGATCGGTGCACGTTGATTTGATTTTAGGGGTAGTGGACTCGGTCGGCAGTCGTTGCTATGATGTGTTACGACCAGCTAGAATGGGTAAAATGGTAGAATTCTACCTTAGGCATTGCCTCACATTCCCTATCATACTTTTATCCTTATACGCGAGCATTACTACTTTGTTTTAGTGTTGTCATATCATGGCGCCTCCATGGCTACCGACGTTATTGGTAATGCTACTAAAGCAAACTATAGGAAAATGCTTAAAAATGTGTTAAGGTGGATCAATGTAAAGCTTTAACGCTATTTAAATACTTTACTTTACTGATAGACACTACATATATAGCGTATTTCACTACATATTGATAGTTCAACTGATCCTTAGGAGATGGAAAATCCTATAGCATCTCTTAGGTCATTGCATTCACGTTGAACACTTGATAGAGATGGAAAATCCCGTAACATCTCTTAAGTTATTGCACTCAGTTGTACACTTGAAAGGAGATGGAAAATCCCATAAACATCTCTGAAGCTATTACACCCATATTAACTTGTTATTGATTTAACATGCATATGGACTTTTAGTTCTGACTCGAGTGTTTTGTCTTTTCCTTACTCTCGGATCGGCCTGAATATTTCAGTGTTGAAGACATTATTTCTTAAAGATGAAGATGCAGTTTGCTAGACCATATTTAATATTCTTATTCCGCTGCATTATTTTGGTATATTTGTTGATTGTACTCTGATTATGTTGTAAAAATTGAAATTAAGTGTACATTGTAAAATAGCTTCACGAATTGTTTGTTGGATTATTATATTTTGTCGTTCCGCTATGAGATTCTATGTTTTGCTTTCCTTCTTTTCCCTTATTTTCTGGTTAAACCACATTGATAATCTGCCCTTTTGAATGGTTTGAGTTAGACATGTGTGGTTTATTGTCGACTTAGCTTGCTTAAAAAGGTAGGTCGCCATAGTGAGGTTATGGAACCCTAGCGTCACCTCTATCTCCAGTTTTCTTCCCTTATCCAGAAATTAACCTATTTACTCACTAATGATGATTAGTAAATTTATGAAAAGAGATTAAAATTTAAAGTGTTCAAACCTTATCAAGTTATATATGGATTTGATGCTCTCAACGAGATAAAGTGGCATCAGAGGTTTGTTTTTCCATCCGATGCTCTGGTTGACCAAAAATTGACGAACAATTTTTAAGCATTGAAATAAGATTTTCAATTCAACGGCAAAATAACGATCAATCAACCATCGAGAGGCACCGTTGGGTAGAACAGAGTGCATCCACGGCGGTCGATCGTTTTAGAACGACCTAAATTTATTGGAATCAGGAAAAAACTATTCGAAATAACATATGTGGTGCGTATCTTAGGTAGTGGTGGATCGGCTGGCATTGGCGGCAAAGATAGAGAGCAGCGATATGGTCACAGTGTTGGAGTCTGATCATCAAACGGTGGAGTGTGGAGGTAGAAGCATGTGGTCAAAGTTCACATTCAAAGGGGGCACGAGTTCATGCGTGATGATTAGCGGCAAGAAGAAGATTCATGTAAGTGCAATTCTTTGTTATTTTATTATTATAAATTATAGTCAAAATACTAATTTCAAACTATGCACTAATTGCCATAACTTTTCCATATCAACTCTGATTCACGTGTGTTTTCTTCCGTTAGAATCATGGCAAAGTTCCAAATGATGTGACATTGGGTTTGCTGAGTTTAGAGACCATTGAAAAAACATATGCATATGGTATGTTTATTTACTAATTGAATGTTAAAACATTAAATGCATATTCATTGATGAAATATTATAATTATTAATATGCGTTGTGATATATTGATGATTATTTGGGTATTGAGAATATTTGGACAACTTGTGCTTTGTTGATGGTTTATCATTAATTATCGCATTATTGAATGTTTATTTGCAGTCAATTGTGGATTTAAAATTTAGTGAAATTTATTGAGATAAAATAGATGAAATTGATTAATAATGCAAAGATTGGGTAAATAAATGATAAATAATGATATTTACAATTTTTGCATGATGTTTATTGTAACGACCCGCCTTTTGGACAATTTAAATTGACAATAAACCACACATAAACTTAATCCATTCAAAAAGGGAGGATTGTTATGGGGTAAATAAGAAAAGAAGAGAATACAGAATCTCACAACGGAATGACAAAATATAATAACCAAATTTTAGTTCATGAAGCTGTTTTACAAATAACATTTGATTATACTTTTACAATATAGATCAGAGTTACATAGAACAGAAATAAATAAATAATGCAGCGGAACAACATGATGCAATGGAATAAATAAAATAAATAGTAATAATATACTAAACCATCATCTTCGTCCTTCAGATGATAGTCTTCAACACACTGAACGGCTCAAAATGACCCAAGTGTTATGAAAAGACAAAAAACTCGAGTCAGAACTAAAAGATCTTTTGTAAGTTAAATCAACAGTAAATAAATATGAGTGTAACAGCTTTAGAGATGTTTACAAAATTTTACATCTCCTATCAAGTGTCTAACGTCAGTGCAATAACTCAAGAGATCTTCGGGATTTCATCTCCTAAGGATCTGTCAAATATCTACATACATAGTACACTACGCTATAATAATAGTGTCTACAGTAAAGTAAAATATTAAAATAGAGTTAAGGCATTATCCGTATCCCCATTAACACATTTTTATATATTCCTATGGTCTATACAGTACTGTAGTTCCTCCATGAACCGAAGGGTTATCAAAGGGCATTCCATAAGTACAATACAAACCAAACTTGTAATGGGCGCGATAAGGCATATGACAAAACACGCGAGGCAATGCCACGGTAGGATTCTACCGTTTGCACTCCCAAAGTTGTGGTAACGCAAAGCAGCTACTACCGCCCACTTTGGAACAAACTCCCAAAATCAATCGAGGGGTGACCACCAAATCAATCACATAGTCATAATATGGTATCGAAGAAGCATGTTTGATCGGAGGTGCGAACTTACTTGGCTCGGTATAGCTCCTGTTTTAGTCACATCAAGCTGACTCGAGGAAGTAGGGGTTACGTTACTACCTCATACAAAATCATTCTCCAAACCATCCTACTTCATTTTGGAATTTCCACCATGTGCACAGTTGTTATCGTGGTTTTCAATATTGGCAGAGAGTATGACAATATCTGATCCCGGTCTCTTTAACAACCAAACATTTATTTCACACTGGATGGTTCTTTTACATTTCCAAAACAAATTCATAATTGATATCAAAATATCATATTCTCAAATCATATTACTTTTGAAATAATATTCATTTTTGAAATCATATCCACAAAATAGGTCGAACCCCCATTTTCAAAAACATCATTTTTACTCAAATATGTCATTTCACTAGAAAATACCATTTCAAATTCCAACGTAGGTTATAACATTATTAAACCATATTCGCTTTTAAATCAAGAATTTAAATATAAACATTCAACCCTACACCATTTAAATTTTGGAAAATAGTTTAGATAGTCATAAACAATTTAAATAGTTTAAAAATATTTTGATATAGTTTAAAATTGTTTAATAGTTTAAAATAGTTAAATAGTTAAAATAATTTAATAATTGAAAATAGTTTAATATAGTTTAAAAGTTAAATAGTTTAAAATATTTTAAAATAGTTTAAAATAGATTAAAATTGTTTAAAATGGTTTAAATAGTTTAAAATAGATTTAAATAGTTTAAAAATAAATATAATGTAGTTTTATAGTTTTTTTTTAAAATGGTTTGACTATTGGAAGTGATTTATCTAGTAATAGTTTAAAAATCTAAATAATCTAAAATTTAAAGTAATAAGTTTTAAACAGTTTATAGATTAAAATAATTTATTTTGAAAGTATTAATTAAATCAACTGTTATTTTCATTTCAACAAATCTGGACCATATCCAGATTTCAAATCAACACAACTCAATTTAAATCTTTCAATTCAAATCCCCATTAAAACCATTTAATTTATATCGATTTCAAATCTATATTTGAAAAAAAAAATTAAAACAATTCAAATTCAATAATTTTCAAAGTTTGTATATCCAAACGTTTACAAAACTTAATTTTGATAAGTTACATTTATATTTCAAAATTCAACTTAAAATCTCAACTCAAATTCTTTAAACAATTCATTTAGACCAGTTCCAATTTCAACATTTTAAAAGCTTGGGTTTTGAAAATAATTCAGTTCAAATAAATCAAATATATTTCATAATATCATTTAACTGGATTCAAAAATTAAAGATTTAAAATCATTTAATTTAACCAATCCGGTGTCCGTATATAATTTTCTACTCTATGGTCAAGTGATATGTATATATCATTTCTACCCACAATAATTTAAAATTTACGGCTATATATCATTTCAACTCGCAATCCCAAATTAAAATTCAAAATCCATAAAATCGCTCGAGTACATCATTCTAACCTATAACGATTTTTCCCTAATCTGTAGATCGTTCGGGTATGTATCATTTCAACCCATAGTGATTTTCTTAACAATAACTGAGGGAACCTGCAGTTGTGATAGTAATATATAATTTAAATATACATATAATCATAAAAAATATCAATAACTAAACATCCATCACAATCATCATTCAAATCAACAATAAGTAACATCAATTAACTAATTATCATCAGCGGGTATTTAATTGACTATTTTAAATTTATTGTTAAATTAAAAGTCAGATTCAACTGGAATGATAATTTAAATATACCAAAAAGCAATCATCAATTTCTAATCACATCATAAATTTAATTTAACCATCATAAGATAATTTAGTAATCGTGAGTGGGTTAAAACACTCACCTTGGTTCCAAATCGATTTAAAATCCAAATAAAGGCCTAAATTTCAATAGCCTTAGAATTCGACCAAACCAGTTTCGTAAGGTCTAGAATTTCGATAGGATTACAATGGAAAAAACCACGCATGAATCCGAGCTCGTATGTAAAAGATATTAAAATTAGAATTACACGATTTATATTATACAATAAATAAAATAAAATATATTAACTAAGCAACACGTCACCTGTTATCCACGTGTAAACCCTTTCTTCCATCGTACACACGAACAAAAGAACCCAACGCGGCTAAACAAACTTCACCGTTGACCGCCCTGCACTGCACCATCCCGTCGTCGAAGATTATGGCGTCATCGCCACTGGCTTTGGCCACCCCGGTCGACCCTCCACACGTCACGCAACCACCCAAAGCTTGTGGTCGCCGCCTCCCAAAAACTAGGATTTCGAACACTACTTTGAAATTTTTGGCTATCACCTTCAGTTTCTAGTCATGTGACTACCACCATCCAACTCCACGCAGCGAGCTCAACAAAACCCACAAGTCAATTTCACCTATCAACGATAAAATCAGAAACCCCAAAATCGCAACCCTAATTTCCACGTTTGCCAATTTTGACTATGATTAGATGATGACAGAAGCACTATTACGACAAATGAACACGAGATGCTGATTCGTATCGTCAAGAACTTTCAATTTTCATATTTCATTCAAAATTTTCAAGTAGTCTGGATTTTTGATTAAATTTGAAATTGAAATTAGGCTATCTGACATTAGATAAGAGAAGCAGGTAAAGAACAGAAATGTATGTATAGGCAGAAATAAAAGGCCGCTAGGGTTTCATGAGAAAGCTATTTATATACACAAAGCCAATAAGAATGAATGAACATATCGAATTGGAAACGACAATAACGACCCGAAAAGCCCATTCCGTTTTCGAAATGAAAGCAGGTCATCCCATATATCAAAATAGATGTTTTCAACATTTTTAAACTCAATGGAATAGGTTTCAAACCCAAATTCTATTGTATATAGAAGTTAGCTTTAAAAATCAGCTTATTCCAAATTGAATTCATTAAATTGATTTCTACGGGTTTCCAGCCCGCACGATCAAATGACTAGTCCGATCGCTACAAAACATGAAATCTTACAATAATTCACTATTACGCATCCGATGAAAGTGGTTTCCTCGAAATCCGAGGTAGTGGCCAAATTGGCTATTTTCACGTATATTAAATAAATTTTATTAAAATGATTTAATCACTTTTCGATTCACATTTGATGGTTAACCATTTTCATCACTTTTTGATTACCTAGGAATTTATAATCGTTTAAAACAAATTTCCATGCCGAATCCATTGTTAAATATTGCCTAAATTACAATGTTCCATTTCAATTGCAATAAATTCAATAATTATAATTTAAATTCAAGTACATTCATTTATTTTGATTTATATATTAATATTCAATAAGTTATCATTTTATGGATATAACTAACATTGGTTTACATTTTACTACATCTGTATTGTACAGTCATCATTTTAATTCATATTAACTGCAATATTTAAGTAGATTAATTGCAATTGATTTATAATTTAATTTCAACAGAGTAAACAATGAGATGATAATTAACAATCACTACACCTTAATAATTCAAAAACATTTCCATGTTTATTATTGACAAACAAAGCTAATAAATTCATATACCGATTAATTATCCTATATTAACCAATTCCAATTAATTAAATACAATTTCTCCGTTAAACACAACATTTAATTTATTTCCTTATTTACATTTTATAACCAAATTAACTTTACAGTTATCTCAATTGATTGAAATTACATTAAAAATATTTGTCACGACATTCAAACAACATTACTAAAGCATATTTTACTTATTTTCCTCACTAATAAATCACTAATATTTTATTTCTTCCAATATTAAATTCCAAAAAACTTATTTAGTTTAATATTTTAATTTTCAAAAATTACGGGTCGTTACACTCTCCCCCACTCAAAACTTTTCGTCCTCGAAAAGGGCAAAGAAGGAACTTAAGGGATTAATATAATTTATTCAAAGTATTCAATTCATAAACAATTAATTTACATAATTAAGCACTTTAAATAAAATATATCAATTTATAAACAATTAATTTACATAATTAAGTACTTTAAATAAAATATATCAATTTATAAACAATTAAGTCTTTATATAAAAGTTCAATAAAAGTTCGAAAATATTTTTACCTTCACAAAAAAATTCTATGTCAAAAATTCAAGGAATTTTTTGGCAAAGTCTCCTTTGTACGGAGAGGTCGGGGAGAAATAATAATATCAATAATAACCATATACATATATCATATTTCAAAATAAGATATTCCAAACCACGTGAAAATAATATAATATCGCTATAAAACTGTAATCTGAAAACGTACCTATTTGTCGGTCAAACAACGCTTATTTATTAAACCAAAAGCAGTGGTTATTACTTCCATAACCTATATTTCACTTATATAATCCATAGAAGCTAAAAATTATGTAAAAAAAGAAATAATAATTATGTAAAAAAAAGAAATATTTAAGTTGTTTCAATTAAATAACACAATGACATACAAATTTCCACAATCATATGCAAACAGAAGGAAGACAACCATCAATTGTAACAAAAGAAATCAATTATGCTTCCATAGCAATCAAACTAATGATTTGATCAGGTCTAGAAACTTTTAATTGTACTAGGGTGATAAATAACTACCAAGTATACTTTACGCTCAACAGCCTTAGATAACACTTAATAGATTATTTATAATCCTTATACAGTTAGAACAATCCTTTCCCAAACATCCCATAAGCCAAAACAACCAAGAATTTCAAATATCATTTAAGTTTATTCTTATTAATTTCCACTCACATCATTGTTTACTTTTTATTTATTTTCATTTATTCATATAATATCTTCTTTTTCCTTTCATTTACATTCATTTACATACATAAGTTATTTAGTTATTTTCATATAATTATTTAGATCATCCATAATCATTTCTCAAATATATTATGTAAGTCTCTTTGAAATTTTAAGTCACGATTATTATTTACGTTGATTTACTTTTATATCAATATTCACTTGTGAATCAACTCATACTTATAGTTTAAAAAAAAATTCTTTTTCTTTCATATTTATTTCCTTCATATATAGCATTATTAAATATTAAATCTATTTCTAAATCATTTCAACATTTTTTGAAGTTAAAATCATTTACTTAATATAGTATTCACTTTTGCTATTCACTTTAATTATAAATGGCTTAAAACATTAACTTAAGTTTATAATCATTTACTTACAGTATTCACTTTTTCTATTAAATTTAATTCGTAGCATTTCAAATTACTAACTTAATTTTATAACATTTTTGTAACATCAAAATTCTTATTTAACAATACAACTTTTAAAAATTTCTGGTAAGTTTATGTTTTAAGAGTACAATTAAATGTTACACAAGTTTACCTTATTTATTTTAGTCAACAAAATGACCAATAATTACATCTTCTAAATTTTCATATCTTTGATATAAAGGTTACCAATCTCCAGTTCTTATATATTTCATTAATCACTTAGCATCTAATTCTTACTTTTCATTTTAGAAGCTTCCAATTATCAAAATAATTAAAATTTCATTTCATTACAATAATTGAATCCATAATTCATTGAAACTAAAGAACTAAATGATGGGTTCATTTTAAATAATTTAAAATACATATATACACTCATAGTTTTTATATATCCAATCATATTCAGAATTTAAAGATTAAGCTTTTTTATCAAAATAAACATGTAGTAAAGCTACTACAGTGGCCTTCCCACTTTGAAACTAAAAAATGAACGTCGATGATGCACGTACTCATCACCGAATTTATTTTCCAACGACAGAAGAGGGTGGAACAAAACTGATTTCCTTTTAAAATTCTTTTAGAAACATTTCTTTTTTATCATTTTGAAAATATTTATATTCGAAAATACTTCCAAATAATACTAATATTATATTCCAAAATCTTTTGAAAACAAATTTCAAACCCCGGAACTTAAGTTCTCAAATTTTCAATTCTTATTTACTTTACTTGTAAATCCTATTTTACAACCAATATTTATTAAATTTCACTTCCTAATAAACAAATATATAACATGCAACTATACCATTTATAAATTTATTATTCTTTTATATAGAGAAACATAATACTAGGTAAAATTATTTCAAAATAATATTATGTCGATCTGCCCTATTAAGTGTTTAGAAATCTCTATTGATGCCATAGCGTCATATATGCCGAACAGAATTTATAAATACTAAACAGAACAAATTAACACAATACAATACATTATATAACACTAATAAATATGCTCCCTCATATACATACCCTCAATGACTCATTTTACGGTATTACTACCCTATCTCTAATGTGTCGACCACACAAAGCTAAAATTATCGCTAAACCAAAGCTCTGATACCAAATGTAATGACCCACCTTTTGGACGGTTTAAATTGACAATAAACCACACATGTTAAACTTAATCCATTCAAAAGGGAGGATTTTTATAGGGTAAATAAGAAAAGAAGAGAAAGAATAAAAACAAACATGAAATTTAACCGCGGAATGACAAAATATAATAATCAAATAATAGTTCATGAAGCTATTTTACAAATAAAATTTAATTACATTATTACAATATAGATTAGAGTTACATACAATTGTAATAAATAAATAATGATGTGGAACAACATGATGCAATGAAATAGATAAAATAAATAGTAATAATGTAATAAATCTTTGTCTTCGTCTTCCAAAAGATAGTCTTCAACACATTGAAAAGCCCAGATTGACCCAAGCGTAATGAAAAGACAAAACACTTGAGTTAGAACTAAAGGATTTTATGTAAGTTTTTTATTGTATTATTAATGTTAGTTTTGAATTTTAAATTATAAGATAAATGATCCACTGTTTTTTATGTTACAAATTAGTTGTAGCGTAATTTGTGGCTTTTGTAATTGATTTCTAACATTAGAAATAGTGGGGCATCACAATTATTATGTGGTAACAATGTCGTGATGAAAATCACGAAAGAGCCTAGAATCTACATGAAGTTAAGCCATATTCTTTGAAAGTTCCACTTGATAAGAGAATTTGTTAGAAGGAAGGAAGTCTTGATTGAAAGAGTAGACACTAAGGACAACATAATAGATCCATTCAAGAAGGACTAACTCTACTAGTTCTGAGTAAACCAACCAAAGAGATAGATTGAGACTCCAAAATTGGCCAAGTGAAAATTGATAGAGTTAAGGGTATGCCCTAGTGGCAATTCTAGAATTTATTGTCTGATTCTGCAAAATCATGTTCAAAATAAAAGGTTTGACTTTCTTTTGTATATTTTTCATATTTTGATATATTAATTGTCGTATAATTTAGGTATATGACATGAAAAATCCTTAAATGAAATGTTAAGCGATAGTAATTACAATATGTTTTAATCGCGAGAAATTTTTCACATTAAAATAACATATTATTTTAAATGCTCATAGTCAAGATGTTTCGAGAAAGGAACTCGATTCATCCATTGAGACTAGAGTATCTAACGCTCTTCAAATGTTGGGCTATGTGTTACTCATGGCTGATGGGGGAACCAAGGGGATACGTACTTATAGTTATTGGATAACTATGGAATGACTTGCTCGAGAGTTTTCTATTGGTTAATATAATTAAGGTCAAACAAAGAATCTCTTAGTGACGATGTTACACAGCTCTTAACTTGAGTGTATTGTTGAAATTCAATGTGGACACTCCAGCTTGAACATAGTTAAATCGAGGTATGGCATCTGCAGAATGACTATAGTTGGGTCTAAATTGAAGCATTAGAAGTGAAATACTATTTGATAGAGAATTCATCTCCTCGATTATAGGTTTAGTATCATTGTCAAATGTAGTCAACTAAAAGTCAAAATCTCTGGAAAAAAATAGTATGGTTAATAATAAATATTATTACTTAACCAAGAATTTTTTTATGGACTAATCAAGTTAAATGCTGACGATATTGGAATTTTGACCAAAACCAAATTCCGTAGGTCCTAATGATATAATATTGATAAAGAGAATTGATGTAAATAATCATTACTATTAGGTTCATCTTATAGAAAGTAAAATTGGATTTTACCAAAAACATGCTTAAGGAATATATTTAGCCAAAACATCATGCAACTAGCTAAGGTGGTGCAGATGTTAATCATCTAATTGTTTGATATTAGTTGCTGCCTAAATTTACATCTTCAAGTCGCACAACTGAAATGACGAATACTTTGAATATACTAAACGATTTAGTTAATTTATAACCATTGTAAATTGATTAAATTAATTAATATTTTTTATTAAATTTTGGTTTTAGAGCTTTTATAGGCTCGTTCCTTCATGCTATGGCCGGCCAAAAAAAGGGAGAGGAGGAATTTCGAATTTGAAATGAAGGGTTTGGACATAATTAGTAAGGTGAACTACCCCTTGTATTATCTTTTATTGCCCCCTTTATATCGCTCATTCATTTAGTCATTTTTACTCTTCCTCCCCATCAAGTCGTAGCTGAAATATATAACAACGGTCTCAAAGGCATAAAATTCCAAAATCAAAAAAAGATAAAAACATTAAAAAAACAAAAGGTCGGTTTTATCTTCTGATTCCTACAAGACCCAAAGATCGATTCAACTTAATCTAGGAGCATCGAATCATCATTCATGGTGTGACTTTTGGCAACATCCTAATGTAATTCTCTAATTTAATTTGTTTACTTTATTCATATGTTTGGATGCTATATGATTCATCTTGTAATTTAATTGTTCGTCTGTCCATCTTAATTAAAAGTATAACTATTATCTTGATTTAATCAAGATTTACCTTTTTTTCTTCATCTCCTTTCAATATATGTTCATTGTACTTGACATGATTTAGATTATCTGTCTCCTTTGATAATCTGTTGTTGTTCTCTTTATTATCTAGATCTGGATGTTCTTATCACGAATTCACATGTGTCTGATTTGTCTGATTCCTTTTCTTCCTTTGGGAAAATCTGCTAAAAAATATATTAATTTTGATTAAGACCTATTTTATAATATTACACACGTAGATAAATAATATGTGTTAATTATTCAATTTTTTTCCTTGATGTTTAACTGCAAATTTCTATCGATCAGAAAAATGCTGATGAATTTTGAAATAAAATATAACCGCAAGCGCACGGCGTACTATTTTAGTACGTGGTGCGTACTTATCGATTCGAGGGTATCTTAAGATTTTAAATTTTTTAGTTCAATCAAATTAGACTAAAGTGAGAGGAAATTATTAACTACAAAAGAAGCTAAAGCTAGAATTAAAATGTGATTTAAAAACACTATTAGACCATAGAACAACTTAGAGGCAAATCCACTCTCATATTTTTGTAAATCAACAAAGAAATAATTATGATCTCTAGTATGAAATCAAGTGAAATAATTATTGCATTTATCATAAGTATGGTTTGTTTATGTTATTAGTTAACATAACTTGAACCATCAAACTATAATACAACAATTATACACTTACGAATTCTCATGAAAATGAAGCCAAAGCAAAAGTTATTTTAAATATGATCTATTTACTATTATAATTAGTAAGATAAATCATCAAATTTTGTTTTTACTTTCTTTTCAAAATCAAAAATGGATTAGCAAATGATGATGCAAATTGTATTTATGTTGAATAAGAATAGCTCATATGTAAAAGCAACATAAGCTATCAAATCCACTTGTATAAACTTGTATCAAAATTCACACTCATGAAGCATAAACCAAAAGAGATCATAAATCATAGAAATTTTGAAATATGATAATATTTGAGAGCTTCATTACCCCTAAATTGAATGGGTTTAGCCACTCATTTGTGTTATCATATCAACACATGTAATTTTCAACATTAAAAGCAAAAGAAATAGAAACTAGACAAAGGAGGAAATGAGAATAACTATTAAGCCACTTGCATAAAAGTAAAGCAATGCTATTTGCATTAATGTAAATCTAAGGTATGAACATTAAAAGGGAGAGAGCATAAAAATAAACATTAACATGAAAGTAAAGAAAATCATGTATAAAAGAAAAGAGGAAGAGGCTTGCAAGCCATTTTTATTTCATGAAGCATTGCCTTACAACTTGCTTTTTTAATTTCCTAACTAATGTGAAAGAGTAGAAGATGTGTTCATGTACATAAGAGGGCTATTTAAACATGCATAAAACCTTAATTCTATTTTTAGCGAGATTTCCAAAATCCCCTTTAGGAAGTATGGCCACCAAGCAACCATTAGCCACTAATTAATCCATCATTTAATGTGCATGAAGCTTTAATCTCCACTTAATTGTCCATTAGCTTCTAATTATCGATTTAGATAAGTGAGTGGGGTCCTTCATGTTCATGGTCTTGAATTATTTCCCTTTTCTTTCCTTTGTATTCATTTGTGCATGAATGTATCTTCATGTAAGCCTCTTCCATATGCATCCAAATTCCTATAAAATTCATCAAAAAATGTACAAGTAAAAATTCTCAAATTGGCACATGCACAAAATTGACCATTTTTCCCCTAAATGAAGATGAAAATATGATGATTTGAAAATAATTGAATTTTGGTTTTAAACATGTTAAAATGCCCAAATATGATGTTTATTTAAATAAAAAGAGACAAAATATGGATGCAAATATATGCACATTTACGTGCACATCACATGAAAATTAATTTCTTATGTTATATGATTAATATTTTAAAAATTGTTTACATAATAACAAAAAAAGGTTTTGACCTAAAATTTATAAATAGACTTTTACACAATGTTTTTTTTCTAAATTTAAAGTTTTGAGTAAAATCCAAAATTTTAGTTTCCTTTCTAGACTGAAAGATTGATTTAAATTATTAACTTTGAATTCTAACACACACACATACATATATTATAAATTGAAATATTTACATATTTATAAGTTGTTTTAAATCTAAAATGTTAATTGTAATATTTATATATATTAAAACATACATGTGTTGCTTTAATTAAGAATCGCAAGATGGATCTTATGTAAAAATGTAATAATTAATATCGAACTTTTCACTAATTAAAACTATATTCATTATTGTTAATACTAGATTTAAAAATATATAAAATTTTCTAATATGATTTTAATACACACATACACTCTTCCAAATATCTGTTAGATATATATTTGAAGCAAAATCTTGGGCAACAAAGGCATATGTGAAGGGAAAATGGGTCTGTTGCAGTGTAAGTTCCAACACCTACATACAATCATAATAACTGTGTATACTTCTTATCTATAGCACATGCACTTCACATAAACAAGTGTATTTAATACATTTGTAAAGTAAAATTTAATTGTATATTTATTTGTTTATTTTGACAAAATAAATATAATTTTTTTATTAAATTCTTTTTGGATTTGATCTAAAATCCATTCAGGCTTCATGGACTTAACTAAGATCAAAAAGGATTCTTTTAAAATTCACCAATTTAACCCGCTTTCGACTGACCTGATTCCTTCCATGGTATTGGAACCTGATAGTCCATGCGGTGTAAATTAATATTGTTAGGGCTAAGTAATTAATGCATATCCATTAGTAAGGTGTCTCGAATGGTTTTGTCGAATAGATGATCAAGTACTCTGCCCTACCTGGCTACTAGCCTACCCTAAAGAATGAAGTTATCTGCAATATAAAGGTCAAATTGATTTTGGGATTTGGGATAACGTTTTAAAATATTTTTTAAAATTTAAAGATTATAATTTCAATTTAAAGGTTAGGTTTAAAATATGACATGTTTTAATGATATTAACTTTTCAAAATCGGTTTGAATGTTAATGTATTAATTTCAAATTTTTATCTTAATTATTTAATTAATTGGATTAAATAAATAAATAGTAATTAATGAATTAAATGTTAATTTATTAAATTAAAACTAATGTTTTATGTATATTTGTCTTGAAATGTTTAAGGCAAACGATAATGATATTTTGGATTTAATTAATATTATTGTATTTAAAAATTGTTTTTTAATTAATTAGATTGATAATTAATTAATTAATTAATTAATTAATTAATAATGTAAGTGTAATGATATGTACATAATTACTATAAACGTAGTTTATATTCATCTTTAAACTATTAAGGATGAATGGTGTAAAATTCAGCAGTTGAAATTTGAATCAAAATTAAAGTGTTAATTAAAATTAATTAATTAAATATGACTTAATTAGTAAAATTAAAAATATCAAACTTAATATGATTTAATTAAATAGAATGGAACTATAAGAAACCCAAATTAGGTTTAAGGAATGAATATATATATATATATATATATATGTATGTATGTATGTATGTATGTATGTA
Organism: Allium cepa; assembly: GCA_030765085.1. Classification (NCBI taxonomy): domain Eukaryota; kingdom Viridiplantae; phylum Streptophyta; class Magnoliopsida; order Asparagales; family Amaryllidaceae; genus Allium; species Allium cepa. The sequence goes on from CM060943.1 coordinate 442,455,549, forward strand.
TGTATGTATGTATGTATAGTACGTATATCGTTATTTTAGATGTGTTTGGCACTTAAATCATGAACGTATTTCATAAGAAATACTTGTTCCCTAAATCAGTATCATTTAATTAAATATATTAATGATATGAATATATAATATAAAATTGTCTACTACCATTTATACGTTGATAAATTACTTGCATACCTCTAGTTGTTGAGCCAACTCAAGTTAGAGATGTTATGTGTAGTATTATCAATATATTGAAAGATCTATTAAGGTACATGGATATATTTATTGCGCAAACTCGAGGTACGTACATTTATACTTAGTACATCATGAATTGGTAGGTATGAGTGAATAATATTTTTCGATTTGTTGAGAAAAATCATGTAACGAGCTGACATTTTGGACCATTCAAATCGACAATAATCCACACATGTCAGACTTAAATTGCTCAAAATATCAGATTGTTAATTTAAATTTGGCAAAGCTTAGCATATACAGTAAATAAATCAATCACTAAATCACAGACACTGAGTAATATAATGTAGAGGAATAGATAAATAGTAGTTCATGAAGCTACTATATAAACATTAGAGTTAGAAATAAAATACAGTAGGATAACTCAAAAACTCTAAAGTCTCGAATACAAACAGATGACATCTTTGAACCAATCAACTGGAAAAACTGAAAGCTGAATCGGTAGTTGTATCTCCAAATGATCTCCAACTCCAAATGTGAGTCTCAAATGCCGTATCACTCAGTCTGACCCAAGCGTAAAATAAAACACAAAACACTCGAGTCAGGATTAACATTCTTATATCAATTAATCCAACTCAAGTGAAATATCAACTGAAATACAATTAACTTAAGGGATGTTTGGGGTAACCATCCTCTAAGGATCCGTGGAGCTATCTACAATGCAGAAAATATACACTATAACACCGTGGTCATTTCAATAAATTTATACTTCAAAACCAAATTATCATTTCCATTAAATATATACATATATTTCCTCAATTTTACAAATAGATTCGAATCAATTCGAGTCCCAAATTCACATTTAATTCAATTTATATTTATCCATTTTAATTCAATTCAGTTTCTAAATAATAAATTCAAATTTAATTGATTTCAAATACAGATCTGGATCACAAATAAAACATTTAAATTCCAGCATTTCAAAGCTTTAGTATTCAACATTTTCAAAGTTCAATCTAACGGTTTCATATAGATCTCGATTTAATTCATTATTATCTAGTCTAGAAATATTCACTTAATAAATTCAGTATTATTTAAATAACCTTAATTTACCCTTAAACTAAATGTTCCTTTCGATTTGTTTAAACTTGAAATATCCATTTAGTCACTTTAAATCAAAAATCAAATTATAAAATCAATCTTTAACTTCAACTTCAATAGTTCAAATCAATTAAATTTAGTAGAATTCTTAATTAAATACAATCTCAATTGATTCAGCTTTATCTTCTCAACCTTAACTTATTCAAATTATTACAACAATCTATTTTGATATATAGATTTAAATAAATACTTAGTCATAATATATGTATTAAATCAATCTCAATAGTATTATTATTAACTCTTTATATAAAATTCACACACACACACACACATATATATATATATATATAAAATATTTTAAGAACCAATATTTATTAAAAACCATATATTTCTTTTCAAAACCATAGAAATTATTTTCAAACATTTATATATGGACCAACGGTGTCTGTATATGTTTTCCTATCATATGGTTAAGTGATACGGATATTCATCATTTCAATCCGTAATATATATGGGTAGATATCATTTCGACCCGCAATCCCAATTTCAATTCAAAGAAAATCGTTTGGGTTTATTATTTCAACCCATAACGATTTTCTCCTATTCTAAAGTCCATTCGGGTATGTATCATTTCAACCCATAGTGAATTCTATACTAACATGGAACTTGCAGAGTGGTTATAGATAATATAAACATAACAATAGACATATATCATCAATAACAATATAATATAAACAACAGGATATGGTGTCATATCCCACATGTGAACGATTACAGATAATAGCATATATAACAATTTAAATAATTACAGCAGCATATTTCAATTGTCGTTTCAATTAAAATCAAATTCAACAAATAAAAGAACGTTAATCGTGAGTGATTGCTCACCTTTCGAGGTTAGAGAGATAGACAATGAAGTTGAGTTACGAAATCCAGGCACGAATTCAAAACAACAAATTCGACACGAATTCGACGGACAACTGATAAATAGAAATCGACGAGAACAAATCAGAATCAATTTGATATATACAGAAAATATATATTTATTTAAAAATCAATTCCAATACATATATAAATAGAATTTCTATATACATATATTCAAGACCAACGTGTTAACAAATCATTATATAATATATAATAAAACACATACAATTTCTAAAATAAATATTATTACAAACCTCTATACATATATACTTTGAAATCAACCATATGCTTATACTATAAACTTATTAAATATATATATATATATATATATATATATATATATAAAAACCAATATGCAAAGGTCTAAACATTATATAAAGTACAGTAAAAGTTTATACTTTAAAGCATGCAAGCATATATATAAAACTTACATCATTTCAAAATCTAATATATATACTTATCAATCATTATATACAGCGGTATAAACAACACTTTAATATAACTTGTCCAAACTTTATACATATAACAACAGACTTATCTCTTTCCAAAACAACAAACTGTATATATAACAGCTAATAGAACATAGCCTATGTCTTAACGTATGATATATTTATTGGTATAATACTTCTTTTATAAATTAATATATACTTTCTTCCAAAATATATATTATAAATCAACATTTGCTATGAAATAATACAACTGCAAAACTATGAATACTTATATATACATATATATGATTAATGTACCAACTACAGACATATGCAAACCTTTATACTTTTTATTTTTTTTAACACCAGTGCTTATATCGCATTATGCTACTGTAAAGAAGATATTTATAACAAACATTGTAACTTACAGGTTATGTAAACTCTTCGAAATATAAACACACATATATAACTGTATAATATAAACAGAATATATAACTTATATATATATTTAACTTATATATATATTTAACTTATATATATAACATTTGATATTATAGACTAACATACTATATATATTTAAAAAAACAATATATATATATATGTATGTGTGTGTATAATTTCATAAACTGAAGTTATATACGACTGTAAATTTGATATACACGTAAATAAACTAATACACATACTTACTGACATATATATACTTTTGCAACTTTGTAAACTGTATAGTATATACCACATAATATAATATAAATAATATAAAGTACCCATATGTAAAAGAGGAGATGATGGTGGTGGTAGGAGAAGATGGTGGTGGTTGAGGCCGAGCTAAACAAGAGGAAGCAAGGCAAAACAAATGGAAAAAAAAGAAATGTAGAAAGGAAGACCCATTACTTATAGTTTTTCTATGGCCGTGAGAAATGAAAGATGAGAAGTAAATTTTCACGTGAAAATAAGTTGGAGGCGGCTAGGGTTAAGGATGCACGGCTAAATTTTTGGAGAAGTTATGGTAGGAAATCAAAAGGGTGGAAAATATAAAGGCAAGAAATCAAATGAAACGAATGCCTATAATTAAAACAAGTAATGTATCTTAATTGATTCGTTTTCTATAAATTAAAGAAAGATGCATACAAAAGAAGCCTTCACAAAACAAATAAATACAAGAACATTTGATAAATAAATTTTAAAAGATACGCATTTAAGTCAATAACTTATATCTATTCGAAATTTCTTTCCAAGAAATAAATAAAAGATCTAAACACATAACTATTCAATTTATAAATGAATGTCTAAATAAATAAAATATAAAGATAAGGTAGAGATAGATATTATGAAAAATAAGTAAATAATTTTAGAAAAAATAGAAAATAAATAAAGAAAACACTCTATTTTAATTGAAACTAGAGTTAATATTTGTAAACAAAACACAATTAACATTGGAAAATTTCAACTATACTTATAAAATGTTTTAAAAATAAAATATATATACATAACATGTCATGTTACACATGTAAACGTAAATTAGAACATGACATGACAAACAAAAATATTATTTATATAAATTAAAATCATCAATTTTGTTAAATAAAACAATTTACATACAATAGTTTAAAAAGCATAACTTTCACAATATTAATCAGATTTCAACGAAACAAAAAGCAGTATACTTAGAATTTTATTCACTTTCATAAAATAAAGATAAATTTCAAAAGTTCAAATTTTAATTATTTTTTAAATTAAAGTCAAAGTTTGACCACATTGGCAAAAATTCACATTTCTAGAAAATATTCTATTTATTCATGTTTAGAATTATAATTCACATAAAAATCAAAATTTATATTTAAAGATAACAAAAATATCCATTTTAAAAAATAAAATAAAGTTTTTAAATCTGGAAATTCAGTTTAAAATAATTAAAATACATAATTAAGACAATCACAAAAATACTGGGTGTTACAAATCAAGGTCGAGATGAGATTAAAACAAGGAATGTTGTATATAATACAATCGATAATGTGTTATCCATCGCCTGTAGGCCTATAATTGTTGAGCAAACTCGAGGTCGAAATTCCAAAGCAACTGAGTCCTAAGACTCACCGGAGAAATCAAAAGAATTTTATGTTTTCTCTTACAGTTTTGAGAAACTTAAAAATCTAGTGGGAGCTTAACAGATAAATGAAACATAACTATTTAACTAACTAATATTATAAGAACATATGCGTTCTTTAAATTTTCATAATCTACTTAAATTTAATTTGCAGCAAAATGACAAATCTAAGTCTTTTTTCTGAAATGACAAGCTTACCGGACCTAATTACATTGATTGGCTAGGACCAATTAGGATAGCGCTTATAAGACCAATTAAGATAGTGCTTACATACAAAAAGTTATGGCTGTCGATAAATGAACCTTTATGAGAGTAACCTGGAAGGCACTGTCCCTAAGATAGTCAAGCCTTACAATACTTGGGTAGCTGATTGCAAAATCACTCAAGTATTCATCTTTTGCACTTTTAACAAACTATTGCAAAGACAAAATGAACATATGTCTGTACATAAAATCTTCAAAAACTTCAAAGATCTATTTAGGGAGCAATCTCATTTCGTAAGGTATGAGATTACTAAGAAGTTGTTCAATACAAATATGAGTACGGGCGGCTGTGTTGAGGATTTCGTCTTGACAATGAAAGCCTATATTGATAGACTTTATGGGCTAGATTCAAGTTAAGCGATAAGCTGGAAGTGGATTGGATCCCTGGCTCATTGACTGCGTAATTTGATCCAGTCATATTGAATTGTAGTATGAGTCAATTAATCGTAAGCCTCATCAAGCTGCTTAATATATTGAGGTCGGCCGAGGGTTCGTTCAAGGAATAGAACTCAGTGTTGGCTGTAAAGAGAAAAGTGTCATCTTTGGAAGGTTAGAAGAATTGCAAGTGGGATTCTAAGAGAGCAAGAAGGATGCTCCTACTAACAAAGGTGAATTCCACCATTTTCACAAGGTCGAGCATTGGAAATGGAACTGACTGGACAACCCTGAAACTTGTTAAAGAGAAGAAAATGAAGAATTCTACCACTCCTACCAGTATGTTTAAATCGATAAATTAACTTGGTTTTTAGATACTGGATATGGAGCTCAAATCTGTAATTCATTACAGGGACTTAGAAGAAAACGATATGTGGCTAAAGGCGAAATAAGGCTTTAAGTTGCTGATAGATCTCTTGTAGATGCAACTAAAGTTAGAGATTATCATTTATTTTTGCCTGGTGGTCATAATTTAGAATTAAATAATTGCTATTGTGTAAGGAACTTTATTTGTAGTATTATATCTATTTCAAGACTGCTAAACTGGTTTTGGTTTTCATTATAAAAAGTATTATGAATATTTTTTTGAGGAAATAATATCCACGATGGCGTTTTGGATATTGAAATTTATGTACTAAATCTTAGTTGAATTTGCGCTGTTAATAATTCTTCTAATGTTGACATATATAATAATTATCTATAACATTGTAGGCTAGGTCATATCAGTGACAAAGGACTACAAAAACTGAAAATTGAAGGTTTTCAACCAACTATTAATTCCGAATCATTTGATACTTGTGACCTTTGTCTAAAAGCAAAAATGCCCAAGCGTCCCTTCAATGGGAGCAAAGACAGAGTTGATAAACTCTTGGGTCTCGTGCATATTGATGTATGAGGCCCAATCCCTATAATTAGCAAAGATAATTCTTATTATTATATAAATTCACTAAAGATTTCTCAAGACTAAGATATGTATATCCTATGAAAAACAAATTTGATGCCTATGAAAAATTCAAAGAGTATAAGAATGAGGTCGAAAGTCAAATGAACCATAAAGTTAAAACACTTCGATCTGATCAAGAAGGAGACTATTTGAACAAGAGCTTCAATAGCACTTAAAAGATAATGGGATTATCGTTCAGGTTACTCCATCTTATACTCCACAAAAAAATGTGTTTCAAAACGAAGGAATCGAACCCTATTTGATATGGTACGTTCCATGATGAGTAAAGCTAAGTTACCTCTTTCCTATTGGGGATATGTGTTGGAAATTGCAGGGAATATTTTGAAATCGATTCCTACCAAATATGTTCCTAAAACTTCTATGAGATGTTGTGGGGGAAGAAACCCTAACACAAGTATTTGAAGGTGTGTGGTTGTCCATCCTACATTAAGAGCGTTGGCCTCGATCAATATGAGGGAAGATTGACGTTGTGTAAATTTATATGATATCGCAAGGCTTCAGTGGGATATATTTTCTACAATAGTAAGGAACAAAAGGTTATTAATTCTCAACATGCTATCTTTCTAAAAAAGTAATTTCTTACGAAATAAATTAACAGTGAGATTGTAGGCTTGGATGAGATCCGAGAAATTAACATAGAGGCCGAACCGGTAAATGAATCAAATTCACCAATATAGGAAAACATGCAACCAATTAGAAGGTCTAGTAAGGAATCCCATGCTCCAATGGGATATTATTAATTTCTCATGGATGGTAGGAGAAGGATTGTGTCTTAAAAGATGATACTTCACTCTCATCCCAACAAGTATTGCAAAGTAAAGACTTTGTACTTTGGCTTGAAGCTATGAAATCCGAGATGGATTTCATATATGATAAAAAAAGTTAGGATTTTGACTGACATGCCTATGGGGATTAAGCCCATCGACTGGAAATGAATTTTTAAGAAAAATAAATAAATGTAGATGGACAGTCAAGACCTATAACGCAAGGCTAATTGCAACAAGATTTCATCAAATTCAAGGAGTTAATCATGACGAAACGCCTTCGTCTGTAATCATGCTTAACTTCATTCAGATAATGCTTGCTATCACCATGTTCTTTGACTACAAAATATGGAAAATGGACATGAAAATTGGAATTTCTTAATGTTGATTTATAAGAGACCATTTACATGTTGTAGTCCGAGGGTTCCGAGGTCAACGAAAGCGAGAGAAAGACATGCAAATTGTTAAGATCAATTTATGGACTTAAGCAAGCTTCAAGGAGTTGGAATAAGTATTCTGATAATGTAATCAATAATTTTTGGTTTTATACAGAGGAATCGTGTATGTATCAGAAAGAATAAGGAAGTGATATTGTGTTGATAGTCCTTTACATCGATGACTACTCCTGATTAGGAACGACATCGCATTACCGCAATTGGTGAAATTGTGGTTGTCCAAGAACTTCTCCATGAATGATTGGGGAGAAGCGGCTTACATACATAGTATTAAAACCTAAGGAGGCAGATCCAAATGGCTTGGATTCTCTTAAACCCTGTACATATATACTATACGGAAAAGATTTAGTATGAGGAATTCCAAGTATAGAAATGTTCCGATGCAATCTGGAATCTTCCTTTCCAAGAATGATGCTCCTCATACCGATGATGAGAAGGAGTGTATAAAGTGGATATCGTACATATCTACTGTTGGTTTCATAATATATGCTATGTTATGTATAAGACTGAATGTGGCTTATGCATTAGGATGTGTAACTTGTACCAGCTTAATCCTAGCGAGAAGTATTGGACAAATGTAAAATGTATTCTTGATTATTTGAGAAACACTAAAGACTTATTCCTTATTTACAAGAATGAAGACCTCCTTTTGAAGGGGCATATAGATTCTAGATTTTGGAGTTATATCAATGACAAGAAGTTTGTATGTAGTTATTTTTTTACCTTGAATGGTACTGTTGTCAGTTGGAATAGTCCTGAGCAAGAGACTGTAGCAGAATTAATGATAGAGGTTAAGTACATTGCCCTCAACAAAGCAACAAAAGAAGAAGTTTGGATGCCCAAGTTCATGACTGATCTAGGGTGCTTCTAAACATTGAGAAACCTATAACATTGTTATGTGATAACAATGCAGCGATGCAAACATGAAAGAAACCATAATTCAAAAGAAGTTAAGGCATATTCTTCGAAAGTTCCACCTGATAAGAGAATTGGTTGGAAGGAAGGAAGTATTGATTGAAAGAGTAGAAACTAAGGATAACATAGCAAAACCATTCACGAAGGGACTAACTCAACCAGTTCTGAGTAAACCAATCTCGTAGATAGGATTGGAGTTCCATAACTGGGCCTAGATGCAAGTGGGAAATTGATAGAGTTAGGGGAATGCCCTAGGGAAAATTTTGGAATTTACTGTAAATTACTAACTCTATAAAATCTCGTTCAAAATAAAGGTGATTGTCTTTCTAATATATACCTTATATATTGTAAAATATTCAATAGTTATATAATTTAAGTATAGTAAATAGAAAATCCATAAATGATATGTTAATGATAGTAATTACAATGTGTTATAATCATGGAAAATTAATCAAATTAAAATAACATATTATTTTAAACACTCCTAGTCAAGATGTTTTGAGCAAGAATATCATTCATCCATTGAGACTAGATTATGCAATGTTCTCCAAATGTTGGGTAGTGTATTACTCGTGGCTGGTGGGAATACTAATGGGATACATACTCATAGTTATTGGATAACTATGGAATGATTCGCTCGACAGTTTCCATTAGTTAATATAACTACTAAGATCAAACAGAGAATCTCAAAATGAAGATGTTACAAAGTTCTTTCGACTTAAGAATACCATTGAACTTCAGTGTACACACTCCACTTTGATTATAGGTAAATCGAGACATACCGTCCATCGATCACTAGAGTTGGATCTAAACTAAAGCAATGGAAGTGAAAAACTATTAAACAAAGAATTTGTCTCCTCGGTTATGATTTTAGTATTACGGTTAATTGTGGTCAAATCAAAGTCAAAATCTCCATAAAGAGTAGTGCATTTAGTAATAAATGTTATTATTTAACCAAGGACTTTGCTTATGCACTAACCACGTTGAATGTCGACGAACTGGAATTTTGACCAAAACTAAATTCCATCAGTCCTAATGTAATATAGTATCAACGAATAGACTTAGTGTAAATAACCTTTACTACCGGGTACCCCTCATAATAAGTAAAATTGGATTTTACCAAAAATGTGTATAAGCAATAAATTCGACCAAAATATCACATAACTAACTAAGGTGATACATGAATGTTATATAAGAATTGTTTGATATTAATCACTGACTAAATTTACACTTTCAAGTCGCACAAAAAGTGACGAGTACTCTGAATATACCATATGATTTAACAAATTTATAATCTTTTTAAATTAATTAAATACTAAAATTTGTGAAATAGTAGTTATATAATTTGGGCTTTGGAATTTTTTGAGGCTCATCACTTCATGTTATGGCCGGCCAAAAAAGAGGGAGAGGAGGAGTTTTGAATTTGAAATGAAGGGGCTCAGACATAATTAATGGAAGACAAACCACTGTTATCTTTATTCTTTTATTACCTTCTTTATGCGATTTATTCATTTAGTCATTTTTTGCTCTTCCTCCCTGTTTGCGCCAAAATTGGTCACAAACCCCAAATACCGTGAAAGCACCAGTGTATGAATACAAATCAACAATATTCAAACACAAATAACAGATCTCAGCAAATATCAAGCAGCAAATCAGAAATAATGAACAGAGACACAAGTTTTATAGTGGTTCGGCTATCTCCGGCCTAGGTCCACTCCAAAGTTTTATCCTTTTATTAATTATCCTTGCTAGTTACAAGTGATTACAGCAGTAACAAAGTCCAAATTCGAAATCAATGACAGTAATGACGATATGGAGTGATCCTGGCAGCGTTCGAGCGTGCTTCTTCTTTCCAAATTCTCCGACCCCTTCTCTGAATGACCAGGGGCTCTATTTATAAGTGTAGGAGGCTGATATTTCGCTGAAAATCTGATAGACCACTTCTGGCACGTGAGGGGGCCCACAGGCTTGGCCTCAGAAGACTTAGGCCCACTTTGGGATCGATTCGAACTCCATTCGAATCGATCATAAAATCATCCAATCGATGTGAAACTTGGTGTGAACATTCTTCAATATGCATGTAAGCTCTTGTAAAAATTTCATTGCATTTGGATCAACGGTTTGGAAGATATGATCGATTCGAGATCAAAGCTCCGTATGTTCTGCCTGGTTCGAGTCCATTGCTTCAAACCTACCTCCTTCGACTCCATCCAAAGCGCGTGCGCATCGATGACGTGTCGCGAATTCTCTAGGTCGATCCACCTTTGTCGTCGCATTGAACGCTTCTTTTCCTGAAGACGCGCTCGTATCCATGCTTTGCACCCAGTTCGTACCCTTCCGTTCGTATCGCTCTGACCATTTCCTTCGTGTCGATCATTTCGAATAGATACGAACATTGTCCCTCTTCGTATCGATAGGTACGAATCCAGAATCCCAAAACTGCTACTTCCTATTCATATCGATCCAATGCTTGATCTATACGAAGGACTTCTGCGCATCCACCCCATTGCTCTACAACGACGTGAAGCGCATCGATTCGAAGCAAACTCTTACATTTCCTCTTGATCGATACGAATTGTATCGATTCGAACCACCATCGATACGAACCAACCCATGTACACCTTACGGATATGAAGGAGACCTATGTTGTCACCGAGTCGAAGTCCACCTGTCCTTCTCTTCCGATCGATACGAAATAACCGAGTCTTGTCCATGCCGATCGATACGAAGTGTATCGATTCGAAGTCATCACTTCCTGATCGATACGAAGTGCATCGATTCGAACCATCCTTGCGCCGTGCCTTCGATCGATGCGAACCTAATGGAGTCGAACTGAACAAAACCTGATGGGTTCGAATCTGATGGATTCGAAATGAGCACCACCTTAACTCCTCGATGGATTCGAACAGCATGCCTTTCCTACCTTGAATCGATCATAACTCCTTCATATGAACTCCGATTAACCTGAAATTTGAAACACAGCCTTTCCTAATCCTTATCATCATCACCAATCAATTTCGTCCCGATCGGAGTTCAACCAAATTTTGACGACATCGATCGCCGCCTTGCTTTCAATCGATCTCCAATCCCTATATCCATCATCCCTTGCCAGTTTGTTGATATTCCAGTTTTGACCAAAAAGTGGGATAGCACTTTTCCCCCCAAAACATGCCTTGTGATAAGAAGGCGTGTTTTGAATGGTTCTGATTCCAATATCCAAAGTCCATGGCCATACTGCCAGAGTGTGTCATCCTTGACTGCTCCGAGTTGATGTCCAATTCCAAATCTAATAGCCAAAGCTTTAGCCAATCCCTTATTCATCTGAACTCGACAACCGAGTCCTAATCCATCCTTATCCCATAGCTAATAACCGAATCTAGGACCTCTCCAGGCTCTTGCCAAGCGCAATCCACACCTGACGATCGTGGTCCAGTGTCCCTGTACGTTGAGCTAACCTCTCCGGGTTCTTGCCAAGCGCAATCCACACCTGACGACTTTGGTCCAGTGTCCCTGGACGTTGTGCAAAGCCATGTCTTAAGTCCTAAGCCGAATCCTGGTCTCTCCGGACCCTTGTTGAGCATAGTCCATACTCAACGATCTAAAAATAACAATTGATAATACAGGGCCTAAGTCCTAGGCCGAATCCTGGTCACTCTGGACCCTTGCCAAGCATGGTCCATACTTGACGACCTGAATGAGCCAATTTGCCACGTTCGGGCAAAGTGACTCACCCCTTGCCAAGCATAATCCATACCCGACGAACGTTTATCAAAAACCAGATAAAAATCCAATCAAAATCCAATCCAGAATCCAAATCCCAAAATCCAAATCAAAACCAAAGAATCAGAAATCCAAACCAGCATCCAAAACCGAAAACAATCATCCAAAGGAAAATCCAAATCAAAAAGCAAGCAAAACCAAGAGTTCAATCTAAACTCCAAAACTAAATCCAAAAAGAAAAGCAGTGTCCAATCAAAAAGCAAAAGATAAATTTCACAAACCACAGCATCGCAATTTATCATCATTCAGAGCATGCCTAGGGGATATCTCGGTCCCCGTACATGTGTAAATGACTAGATTGCTCGCCAGTAGTTCGCTACTTATTTTATATTATCCTGATTAGTGGATGATCAATCGACCATCATCCCTGGGCCTCACATCATCACAGTGTGAGGTAGTCGGTGGTTGCTCCTGCTCCACCGTTGCATTCCGAGTTCCGACATATTGCCGTAATTGTCCATTCCTTACATGCTCCTCGATTATATCCTTTAAGTGCCTGCAGCTGTTGGTATCATGTCCATCTAAATCATGGAAGAGGCAGTGCCTTCCTGATGTCCTCTCCCGTTCTGATGGTTCTCTCCTAGCCGGCCTCCGGTAGGGAAGGCGATTCCGAGTATCCAGGTATATCGGCTCCAGCGTCTCGTTCAATCCTGTGTATGTGGAAAACATTGGATCCTTCCATCGCTTCCTAGCATTTCTAGACTCATCATCCAACTTCCTTTTCCCCTTGTCTTTATCCAAGCCTTTGCTGAATGATCCTCCACCCTCAGTTGCATTAACCTTTTTCACCTTTAAATCCGTACTTGCATCTTCTTGCCGAAGGAACCTTTCTGCCTCGTGAAAGAATTCGTCGAGATCCTGTGGGGGATCTCGTATCATAGATACCTTGAAATCCGAGTCCTCGCTGACTCTTGATACTGCTGCCATTAAAACCATCGATGGATCAGGCCGATCCACCGAAACGACTGCCGCACTGACTCGAGTTAGAAAAGATCTAAGCGATTCATCCATCCTTTGCTTCACCGATGTCAATGTCATCACATTCTTTGGCCTCTTGATGTGAACCCGAAACTATCCCAAAAACCTTTCCACCAATTCCCTCCAGGTCCTGATAGATCCTTCTCCCAGCTGCCTAAACCACATTGCAGCTAAGTCCGTCAAATACAAAGGGAAGCATCGGGCCATCACTTCCTCAGATGCCCCCAGCACCTCCATGTGTCTGGTGTACCTCATCAAATGATCAGTTGGGTCTGCCTTGCCATCATATACCTCAACGCTAGGTAACTTGAACTTAGGTGGGTTCTGAACCATCCTTATTTTCCGAGCGAACGGACTCCTATTCACTCCTTCCAAGTCTCTGTTGGTCAAACTACCTCGCACAGTTTACCTGATGATCTCCATTAATCCAGTATTGTCTGTTAGGGGTTGCCTCCCATGCCCCTGAGGGAACTCCGGCACATATTCCTCGTGTGGTTTACTAGCAGCAACGTTAGCTCTAGCCTATTGAACTCCTTCCAAAGGTCCTCCTGTGTTGGATCCTGTGGGCCTGCCTCCAAGCCCTTGTTGATTGCCCTCTGGCTTCGCATCCCGTCCTCCATGGGTTCCACAACCCTGGTTCCTTGTCCTGCATCCACCGTGGCTGTAGCTGTTCCTAAGTTCTGCATCCCTGCAACTCTCATTTGCTCAAAGAAAGTCTGCATCATTTCCTGTTGGCTCTTCAATAATCTCTCTTGCAAAGAATTTGCCATGGCTTCCATCTCATTTCGGGTTATGTAGATTGAAGCCTGTCCTTCCCCAGCTCCGGAGGATGCTTGTTGACTTCCTTCCTGTTGGCTTCTCTCAGCCCTTTGCCTTCTACTATTTTTCCTAGTCATTGTCTTCCAAATCCAAACTTCTATCCGATGCAGCGGGTGCTAGTCCCTCTCAGTGAAAGCACCAAAGTGTTTGTGCCAAAATTGGTCACAAACCCCAAATACCGTGAAAGCACCAGTGTATGAATACAAATCAACAATATTCAAACACAAATAACAGATCTCAGCAAATATCAAGCAGCAAATCAGAAATAATGAACAGAGACACAAGTTTTATAGTGGTTCGGCTATCTCCGGCCTACGTCCACTCCAAAATTTTATCCTTTTATTAATTATCCTTGCTGGTTACAAGTGATTACAGCAGTTACAAAGTCCAAATTCGAAATCAATGACAATAATGACGATATGGAGTGATCCTGGCAGCGTCCGGGCATGCTTCTTCTTTCCAAATTCTCCGACCCCTTCTCTGAATGACCAGGGGCTCTATTTATAAGTATAGGAGGCTGATATTTCGCTGAAAATCCGATAGACCACTTCTGGCACGTGAGGGGGCCCACGGGCTTGGCCTCAGAAGACTTGGGCCCACTTTGGGATCGATTCGAACTCCATTCAAATCGATCATAAAATCATCCAATCGATGTGAAACTTGGTGTGAACATTCTTCAATATGCATGTAAGCTCATGTAAAAATTTCATTGTGTTTGGATCAACGGTTTGGAAGATATGATCGATTCGAGATCAAAGCTCCGTATGTTCTGCCTGGTTCGAATCCATTGCTTCGAACCCACCTCCTTCGACTCCATCCAAAGCGCGTGCGCATCGATGATGTGTCGCGAATTCTCCGGGTCGATCCACCTTTGTCGCCGCATTGAACGCTTCTTTTCCTGAAGACGCGCTCGTATCCATGCTTTGCACCTCAGTTCGTACCCTTCCGTTCGTATCGCTCTGACCATTCCCTTTGTGTCGATCGTTTCGAATTGATACGAACATTGTCCCTCTTCGTATCGATAGGTACGAATCCAGAATCCCAAAAATGCTACTTCCTTTTCGTATCGATCCAATGCTTGATCGATACGAAGGACTTCTGTGCATCCACCCCATTGCTCTACAATGACGCGAAGCGCATCGATTCGAAGCAAACTCTTACATTTCCTCTTGATCGATACGAACTGTATCGATTCGAACCACCATCGATACGAACCAACCCGTGTACACCTTACGGATACGAAGGAGACCTATGTTGTCACCGAGTCGAAGTCCACCTATCCTTCTCTTCCGATCGATACGAAATAACCGAGTCTTGTCCATGCCGATCGATACGAAGTGTATCGATTCGAAGTCATCACTTCCTGATCGATACGAAGTGCATCGATTCGAACCATCCTTGCGCCGTGCCTTCGATCGATGCGAACCTAATGGAGTCGAACTAAACAAAACCTGATGGGTTCGAATCTGATAGATTCGAAATGAGCACCACCTTAACTCCTCGATGGATTCGAACAGCATGCCTCTCCTACCTTGAATCGATCATAACTCCTTCATATGAACTCCGATTAACCTGAAATTTGAAACATAGCCTTTCATAATCCTTATCATCATCACCAATCAATTTCGTCCCAATCGGAGTTCAACCAAATTTTGACGACATCGATCGCCGCCTTGCTTTCAATCGATCTCCAATCCCAATATCCATCATCCCTTGCCAATTTGTTGATATTCCAGTTCTGACCAAAAAGTGGGATAGCACTCCCCATTAAGTTGTAGCCAAAAATAACAATGGACTTTAGCGCATAAAATTCCAAAATCAGATATTAAATAACATTAGAGGTTCTTATTGTGTGATTCCATAAGATTGGAAGATCGATTTAGCTAAATATAGGAGCATCGATTCATCATTCAAGATTTAATGGCAACATCTCGAGGTAATTCTCTAATTCAATTTGTTTATGTTGTTCATATGTTTGGACTCTTCGTGATTTGTCTTGTGTTTTAATTGTTCATCTTGCATCAAGTAATTAAAACCTTTTTTTGTTCTTCTATTAAAACTATATCTATTATGTCGATTTAATTTAAGTTGACCTTTATTCTTCATCACCTTTCAATATATATTCATCATAATTTATGTGATTTGGATCCTCTGTCTCCTTCAATGATTTGTCATTTTTCTCTGTATTATTTAGATTCGGATGTTCTTATCATAAATTTAAATGTGCCTAATTTTTCTAATTCCTTTTCTTTCTTTTGAAATTTTATTGAAAAATATTAATTTTAATTGAGAATTATTTTACAATTTTATAATATTAACATAAAAAATGTGAATAAACTATATACATTAATTATTTAATTTTTTTATCTTGAGATTTGATTTCTTATATTATATGATTGATAAAATATGAATATTTCAAATAATTTTTACATAAAAACAAAAAAGGTTTTAACCTAAAATCATTAATGGACTTTTGCGCAAACTTTAATTTTTTTTACCTTTTCATAGTTTAAAGTTTTATTTAAAATCCTAAACTTTAGTTCCCTTTCTAAACCGAAAGATTGATTTAAGTTGTTACTTTAATTCTAACACACACACACACATACATACATACATATATATATATACACATATATTACGATGTTGACATATATAAGTTGTTTCAAACATAAAACATTAATTGTAATGTTTATATGTATGGAAACATACATGTGTTGCTTTAATTCAAAATCACAAGATAGATCTTGTGTAATAATGTAATAATTAATATCCAACTTTTCTCTAATTGAAATTAAATGTTAATATTCGATTTCATAATATACAAAATTGTCTAATACGATTTCAATATGTGTGTGTGTTAGCGGCACATTTTCCATAGTCTCCAAATAGACTTGAATGATGGAACTGGACTAATAATGATAGAGAAACGGATACAAACCATAGGAAAACATTGCAAGATGATGAAACTGAACTCCACAAAAGAGAAATCCAAATGAGCAAGAAAGTACAAATCGGTCCCTACTTAAGTCTATACCTAGTTAAGGTATGACAAGTGATGGATCAACAACAAGAATCAGTAAAAAGGGGAAGAAAAGAGAGAGGCAAATGGGAGCCATGGCTCCATAACTCAGGACCGATTAACCACTCTCAACTTGGTACCGATTTGAAAAGGGTCGGTGGGCCATGACCACTATCTTCTAGCTATCGCTTCATGACGACGAGGAGAACGTGGCTGAGAGTTTTAAGGCGATTTTGATGGAAGGATTCATCTATAAGTGGACTAGATGATGCACTTTAAATGGGACCTTGATTCTGAACTCTGAATCACGACGAGTTGAGAAATACAATTTTAAATTAAACTTTGTACAACCCATGCCCGAGTTGTAACGTAACAACCCACCCCGAGACGGACCTAGTTTAGACCCAACAATAGCTTATCCATCTCAAGGTAAGTTGTTAGGTTGATAAAATTAAAACAATATACAATATACAGAGTTATATATCTATACTTTTAGAATCTCACAACGACATAGATAAAATATAATATCATAAACAAGTACCCATTTCATAAGGGAAATCGTTTCATTACACATAACATGTTAAATATTACAACATATTTACATAAAATCTCCGTAGTACGATATCTCAAAATAACATAACTGTCTAAACTAGGTACAGTAAAAATAATTAAAAGCATATATATATATATATATATATATATATACACACGCCACAAGTCTCCAACTCCATCTTCGTCTCTTTAATCAGCATTACTCTCTCTAACCTATGTTGTAATGACGAGTGGGTCAACAACAAATGTCTGGTGAAATGGAAACCTCAAGCTTTATCACAATTGTAATAGGGCAGTATTATTTAAATAAGAAATACATCTTATGTGTTAAAATTAGAACATACGTATAAATAATTGTAAGCCAAAGGCTCTTCCAGTCCAATTATATAACATACGTGTAAAATCAATTGTAAGCCTGAAGAATCTTCTAGCCCAAAAATATACAAAAGTCAACTATAAGCCCATAGACTCTTCTAGTCTAACTATACAAAATTCAACTGTAAGGCCGAAGGCTCTTCTAGCTTGACCATACAACTCTACCGTAACTAGCGTTTTCGATGTAAGAAAGAACCTGAACCATTTAATATCTTTTTAATGCGATTTAGGGAGACATTGATCATTTATGACCTATAAAATAGGAAGATCCCCATCATTTAAGACCTAACCCCAAGGTGGGTCCCTACACGGTTCTTCCTTATGACAACTAAGAAATCCAATTAGGCCATTTAATACTTCATCTATGAAAGATGTAGACCCTACTGTAGCTGCTTAATACTTCTAATTCGAAGCGAACCCTTCCCAAGGTTTTTACTGACCATACCAAAGCACAACTTATGACCCATAACACATTCGTGACATCTCACATTAGTCCAACTATTCATAGGTACTGGTAGCCAGATTGACAGGATAGCTTTAATCTATTGAATTGGGACAAACCTCACATCCACTATGGTTATTCATTATAGACGATGTCCCACATTAGTCTGTAGAGCCACACCGCTGGTAGCCAAATTTAACTGGGTATACTTCCATGTAGCTTTGGACTAACCTTACACCACTATAACTTAGTCATACCTTATATGTATACCATGTATATACATATATCATCCTACATGATTAATAACTAAGGCCATATAAGGTATCCCCTTATTACGCCCCTAATTAGGGATTAACTTCCTTCCTACCATTACCTAAATATACTAATAATACTAATTATCAAGCTCAATACCCTATTAGTTTTAATAGCCAATACGTTAGTATTATATAGGTATATTTTTACATGCAGAATTTAAGGTCTAAGCATTATATTACAATAATTTGATAAAAATTACAAGGTATTTTGAAATATTAATTTCATAAAAATCTACAATTCCAACAAGAGCTGCTACTACCCATAGCTAAATAAAATAGATTTGTACCAACAGGGAATACCTACAACTTGTTCTATATTAATACATTAGAATTTCTTTTCTGTTTTAAAGAATAGAACTTCATAAATTAGACCGCATAAGTTCGATTCAACCTTTGTATACATCATTTTGGAGTAAGAAAGGGTTCCTTATTTATGTAATTTATTTTCTCTTTAAACCCGTTAACACTTCAATTTAAAAGAGAGAAATTAGATTTAGTGGATTATAGATTATTCCTTATTTATGTAGTTTATTTTCTCTTTGAACCCGTTAACACTTCAATTTAAAAGAGAGAAATTAGGTTGAGTGGATCATAGATTATCTATCTCTAAACAATTAATTAGATTCTAATATATCAGTCAAAAAAATATATTAAATTTCAACATACACAACTATCAATATTTACTTAGGGAAATTTCGAGAGTTGTAGGTGTTGTATTTCGTTTACCAAAATTTTCCAAGGCATACATCAAATCCAAATAAATAATATTCAATTACAAAAATGTGAAAAACTTAATGTTTCCACTCATAGAAAATTGTTTGCTTCTTATTTGGATCTAATTCCACCATGCCCAATTCCCTTTCAGATCTTCCTCTATAAATCTTAACTAATTCTGGAATCTAAGAAAGTAAAAGAAGATGGGATCGGATTTATACCACTCCTAGTTCTTTGCTTGATCTTTCCCTAGAAATTTTACTATTTCTGAAACCCTGAAGGAAAAGAATTTGATAGAGCTTTGTCGTTGCTATAGAATTTTATGAAGGAAAAGTGGGGATCTAAGGGTCTATTTATAGTGTGAGAAGGAATTAGAGCTGTTGGATTTAAAATAAAAAATCCAAAACATTCAAAGCAACACAAACCCTAGCTATCTTACAACCTACCAGTCGACCGCTGCCCTAGGGCGGTCAATCGATCTTTCTTCTGAGAAGGTTGATTTCTGCATTATTTAATTTATGTTAACTATTTATTAAATCCTTATTTACTTATAAATTAACCAGATTTGTAGTTAAACATTTACTTAAGCATTAGGTCTCCCTTAATGTTAATTATTATTTAAATTCAAACTTTTAATTTCAAATTCAAATATTTAAAATTTCAAATTTATACTCGTCTGAATTAATTCAAATTCAGAAAGTTCAAACGTACATAACTTTTCGGTTTGAACTCCGATTTCAACATATTACATATGAAAATTGACTAGAAAATCGCCATGGAAGCATCGATGCAACTCCAATGACCAAATTATGACATTTACAGAATTTTCATTTATAACCTTACGTTTAATTACTTAATTTCTTCTTAAATTTGTGGAGTGTTACATTCTCTCTTTCTTAAGAAGGAATTTGGCCCCCGAAATCACCACGGGAAGATAGTTTAATGCACACTCAACAACCATATTATACAACCAATTTATTTATAGTGATCTACACAAACATCTACTCAACCAAAAATGCAATGCGATTATGTATGCAACATACTATAGATTTGCTCAATCCTAGCGTGAATGCAAGGTCGTGACATACAGGAATGTATGCAGGCATCCTAAATATACATAAAACTCTATATGAGTGCAAAAATAATAGTAAAAATTTGGCAACCATATCCTACCATCCACTCTAGCAACCACGATGCAACAAAATACTATATTTTTGGAGAGGAAAAAATTACCAGAGGAAAGCTTGGGATGAGATACATTCATCTTTACTTTGATTTCCCGTGTGCTTTCCACTGGGTTATCTCTCCATCTGCCTGAACCAACCCAATTTTCATCGTTATGAATCCTTTTAATACAAAGCTCCAAATTGCGTCCGGTAGCATGGGGGGAGAGGTTTCGACGGGCTCCATTTCAACATCAATTAACCGATCAGGCTTTATTACAAAGGCAACGTCGTACAAACATTTCCTTAAGTGTGGAAAATGAAAGACGTCATGGACTCCCGCTAACTAGTCAGGAAGCTCCACCTAATAAGGAAAATTTCCCTACTATCTTAAAAAACAAAAATGGACCAATGAACCTTGGCATTAAATTTTTAGATGTACTAAACCTCATAACCTTTCTAAAAAGGGAAACCGGTACGAATACCATGTTCCTAACTAAAAACTCCATTCTCATCCTTTGCTTGTCAGCATAGGATCCCTAATGGTCCTGTACGGTCTTCATTTGCAATGTAAAC
The DNA here is from genome assembly GCA_030765085.1 of Allium cepa. Lineage (NCBI taxonomy): Eukaryota > Viridiplantae > Streptophyta > Magnoliopsida > Asparagales > Amaryllidaceae > Allium > Allium cepa. The sequence goes on from CM060943.1 coordinate 442,476,817, forward strand.
ACTTCTAGCCTTTCCAAGGTCCTCTAAAATCCATGAAGCAAGCTCTCGGCATATCTTCTAAATTCAAATTCGTTTCCAAAGTAGATTGAAAACTCTTCTAAAATTCCCTAGTGAACAAAGGGTCTTTATCACTAACAATGCTAACTACAACTCCACGTAGTGACACGCTTCCTTAACATAACCCATACGAGAGATGTTGCAGTCCAATTACTTCCAAAAGAAGTAAAATTACCCTTTTGACTCCTAGGTAACCTATATATGTAGTCTATTGATATATGCTCTCATTTCCAAGTTGGCATCTACAATGGTAACAACATCCCTCTGGGCTTGCCTTGCTTAGACTTAATCCAACGGCATGTTAAATATATGAAGGCAAATTCAATGACTCTCTCTTCATCCTCGACCAATTGTAACATTCTCTTTATATCCCTATACATCTTAACTCATTTAGGGTGAATGGCGACACTTCACAAGTTTTAGGTTTAAAGCATTCTAATCTAATCTCCTTACTAACTTCCAGCCTTATCTTTCGGTTTATCGGTGCTTAAATGTCCTAATCAAATTTCCTTATTCACGATGTTCCTTTATATATATAGCAGTCTAGTCCTATCCCTAAAATCAAGACAGTGATAAAAAAGAAACATTCCTTATGCCATATCAAATATTTTTCCTAAACTAGAAAACTAGTGATTTCAACCCGATAACTATAAAAGAAATTTTTTCTGGAAGCTGCTGCTAATCACTAAGTGGTGTTAATGATGTTGGGGTCTTAATGCTCCTTACCAATTTAAGATGTACATTCCTAGAATGGCATTCTACCATTACCTGTGTTCTTTCATTTTACCTTTTTAGTTCTAGTTAATATCCATTAACCATAATAGCTGGTCTTTAATGTCAAAACTAACAATCTCTAATCAACTCTTATTGAATCTATCTCAGTCTATTACTCGTTTAAATTTTCCTTATTATGGGTGTTAAATTCCCCCATAAATACCATATTAGCTTCCTTAATAGGTCCCCTATCTAATTCATTTTCATACATTATTAATTACAAACTTATAGCCCGTTAAATCTGTAATTAATGTCCATAAATCCTAGTCCTATAATTACTATGCTGTTTATAATTAATATGAATACTATTGTAAATTACGGTGTTTATATATTTCTTATTAATAATTATTATTTTCCAAACTAGAATATTTCTTTCCATATTTTATTTTACTAAAGCTATCTTCCTAGAAGGATTACCGCTCAAACTTTCCATTAATTAACAACAAGTGATATTTTCTTTCTTTGTTTGAAATTATAAGGGAGAATTTCTTTTTCTTTTATTGAAATAGGCAGTGTAAACTATAGAAAAGAGTATCCCTATCTTACACATCTCTTTCCCATTTTGGTATATCCCTTGTCCATTCAAACACCGCACTTTTATGCATTTAAGGAATTAGGTAATTTATGAAAATAAAATGGAACCTGCTTCCAATAAATCAAAATATGAAATTCACATTTCAAGGGCAACCCAATTAAAGATCTGGAATACCTTACACCCTTATCAATGTTCTATAAATAATTGCTTGGAACTGATTTCAAATTTCCAGATTAGGTTTTTGAAAGGTTTTTTAAATTTTTTGTCCAAATATTCTTAAATACATATAAAAACCATGTTTTATTGGAATTGTCCAAATGTTTTGAAATTCAAACTTTCAAAACCAGTTGAGGGAATGGAATTCATAAATACATATAAAAACCATGTTTTATTTTATTCCATATATCTATTCCATTTTACTAAACATTTGGACAAAACCTTTCAAAAATATTTAAACACAACTTTTCACAATTTTTAAAACATTTACTACTTTATACTTAACCCTAAATTTAAAGGTTCTCAAATTGCTTAGTAAAATGATTTCGCTTCTCTAATACTTTTACCTTAGAGACTTACTTCTTTAAAAGTAGGGTCTTTAACAAAAAAATCCAAAAACTCAATTATTAAACCAAACTATCAAAATTTCAAAAAGAATTATTTAGTATAAAAAAGAAGCAAAAATGATTTCTCTCTTTCAAAAACATCCTATATCAAAGATTTATTCCTTTAAAAGTACGTTTTTTAATTCATTACATTCAAAAACATCTTCTACAACGTTAAACAATTAAAAGTGGCGTAGGTAAGGTAAACTCTTATCCCATCATTTTCGCATACCATTCTCATCACTCCTCTTCTATTCTATCTGTAACTAGATTACTAATCCTATTTTATAAGTTCCTAACACTATTCCTATCAAAATCTTCCAATATTACCTCTGTTTATATTTTTCCTACTCAAATGGCTTCTACCTTATTTTAATTAAGTTCCCTTTCTATTTTAAAAAAAGAATTTTAAAGAACTTCCAAATTTATGAAATAGGAAAAATCACCAAATCCAATCTACGCTCTATTTTACAGTTATTTCAAAAAGGAAAATCACTTTATCAAAAAAATTTAAAACAATTTTTTTTTGATCCGACCAAAATTTTAAACTAAGAGTTTCAAAAATGAAAAACCTTTTGACCAAAAACTCTTTAATCAAAAATTTTGAGTCCATAACTTCTTTATAAATTATGATTTTCATTTTCTTGTTTTTTCAAAATTATAATTTCTTAATAAGTCTTTTTAAAAACTCATTCAAAACATTTCAAATATGGTCCCAAAGAAAATCTTTTTATCAAATATTTTTTCATAAGAGGGTAGAATTTAGAAAATCTTTTTCAAAGCAACAATTCCTTTTTAGTTGTCGTCTCTATTGCATTTTCTTCTTCTTTCATCCCTTGCTTCGAAACGTTTACAACTATACTACTTTGTAGTATTTAATTATTACCTAACATGCATATTAACTATTCCTATAAATGTCGATTGTTCGTGATAAATAATTATTATTCTAACCGGACAATTTCTAAAGACATTTATTTATTCATCCAACTTTTCATATTAAAACTTCTTTACTTCTCTAAGTTACCCTAATAATCTTTTTAATTAGTCCATTTATATCCTTATTAAATTATGGTAACTCCCTATTTATTACACACTTATTTCCTTACTAATTTTTCGAGTTACAATCTTTCTATTTACATTCCTTACTCTATATTTTTCCAACCTATAGTCACCTTGTCCATCCTTTCATAATATGGTCGTGACTACTTTTATAGTCAGAATTTCAAGTTAAGTATACACACGTACATACGTACATAGTAGGGTTTTTGAAAATACTTTCAAAAATAACAAATACACCACTCATATGTGTACCTATCACATTGATCGGGTAACTTAAGCTCTGATACTAGGTGTAACAACCCATCCCAAAATAGACCTAATTTCGACCCAATAAAAGCCCCTTGAATCTTAAGCCCATCTTAAGGCAAGCTATTAGGTTGATAAAATTAAAACAATACATAATACACAAAGCTATCTATCTATACTTTCGAAATCTCACAACGAAATGGATAAAATATAATACCAGAAACAGGTACCCAATTCATAAGGAATATCATTTCAGAAATATGATATGTTAAATATTACAAGATATATACATAAACCTCCACAGTATAATATCTCAAAACAACGTAACTGTCTGAACTAGGTACAATAAAATACTTAAAAAGCATAAATAGATTTATAACCACAAGTCTTCACCTCCACCTTCGTCTTCTAAATCGGTGCTACTCTATCCAACCTGTGTTGTAATGAGGAGTGGGTCAGAACAAAAAATGTCCTGTGAAATGGAATTCTCAAGCTTTACCATAATTATAATGGGGAAGTATTATTTAAATAAGAAACATGTCTTACGTATTAAAATCATAACATACATATAAAGTTAATGTAAACCGAAGGCTCTTCCAGTCCAACTATATATAAATACATATAAAATCAACTATAAGCCCGAAGGCTCTTCCAGCCCAACTATACAAAAGTAAATTGTAAGCCCATAGGCTCTTCTAGTCTGATTATACAAAAGTCAATTGTAAGCCCGAAGGCTCTTCCAGCCTGACTGTACAACTCTAATGTAATTAGCATTGTCGATGTAAAAGGAAGCACCTAAACCACTGAATACCTCTTTAACAGGATTTAGGCAGACCTGATCATTTAAGATCTATAAAATCGATAGATCCCCCTCGTTTAAGACCTAATCCAAGGTGGATTCCTACATGGTTCTTTCTTAATGACATCATAAGAAATCCAAGTAGGCCACTTAACACTTTACTTAAGAAAGAGTCAGACCCTACCATACCACTTAATACCTCTAATCTGAAGTGGACCCTTCCTAAGGATTCTACCTACGGCATAAAAGCGCAACTTATGACCCATAACCCACTCGTGACATCTCACTTTAGTTCGACTATTCATAGGTTCTAGTAGCTAAATTGACTTGGCATTTTATTCAATAAAATTGGGGCTAATCTCACATTTAGTACGGTTATTTATTATGAACGATGTCCAACATTAGTCCGCAAAGTCATACCGCCGATAGCCTGATTTAACTAGGACGACTTTCATGTGGCTTTGGACTAGCCTCGCATCATTATAACTTTGTCATACCTTATATATATACCAACTGTATACATATATTATCCTAAATGATTAATAATTGAGGGCATATATAGTATCCCCTTATTACGCCTTTAATTAGGGATTAACTCCTTAATTTATAGTAACTTCCTTCCTACAAATTAGTATTACTTGACTATTCTAAAAATACTTGTTGTCATGCTCAATAGTTATTATCAATACATTATTAGTTTTAATGGTCAATATGTTAATATTATATACATATATTTTTATGCATGGAATTTAAGGTATAATCATTACGTTATAATAGTTTGATAATAATTCGTTTACAAGGTTTCTGAAATATCAGTTTCAAACAAATCTACAATTCCGACAAGAACTGCTACTACCTATAGTCAAATAAAAATAGATTTGTACAAATAGGGAATATCTACAAATTGTTTCGTATTAATACATTAGAATCACTTTTTTTTCAAAGAATAGATCCTCACAAATTAGATCGCTTATGTTCAATTCAACATTTGTATACATCATTTTGGAGCGAGAAAGGGGTTCCTTATTTATCTAGTTTATTTTCTCTTTGAGCCCAATAACACTTTAATTTAAAAGAAATAAATTAGGTTGAATGGACCACAGTTTCTCTAGTTCTAAATGGTTAAATTAGATTCTAATATATCAATCCAAAAGAAATTGTGGTTCTAACATATACAAAGATCGATATTTACTTAGGAAAATTCAGGGGATTCTAGGTGTAAACTTTCGTTTACCAAAATTTTCCAAGGCATACATCAAATTAAAATAAATAATATTCAATTACAAAAATATTAAAAAACTTAATATTTCCATTCGTAGAAAATTGCTTGCTTCCTAATTGGATTTGATTCCACCATGCCCAATTCTTTTTCAGATCTTCCTCTGAAAATCCTAACTAATTCTGGAATCTAAGGAAGAAGAAGAAGATGGGATCTGATTTATACCACTTCTAATTCTCTATTTGATCTTTCCTCAGAAAGTTTACTGTTTCTAAAACTCTAAGGTGAAATAATTTGATAGAACTTCGACGTTGCTACAAAATTTTATGAAAGAAAATTGAGGTTCTAGGGGTTTATTTATAGAGGTGAAAGAAATGAGAGCCATTGGATTTAAAATAAAAAAATCTGGAACATTCAAAACAATGCAAAACCTAGCCATCTTACAACCCACCAGTCGACCGTTGCCTAAGGGCGGTCGACGGATCCCTCTTTTGGGACCATTGATTTCCGTGTTGTTTAATTTATGTTAACTATTTATTAAATACCTTAATTAATAGATACTTTAACCAGATTGTAGTTTACTTAAACGTTTAGTCACCCTTAATGTTAATTATTATTTAAATTCATAATTTTAATTTCAAATTCAAATATTAAAATTTTCAAATTTAAACCCATTTGAATTATTTAAAATTCGAAAACTTCATATGTCCATAACTTCTCCGTATGTACTTCCATTTATAACCTTAACTTTAATTACTTAATTTCTTATTAAATTTTATGGGGTGTCAACCTGTAAAATATACTTTGTAGGAGTAAAGTAAGATTAATTAAAAGGGACAAAGTGGTTGTAGGCTGAAGTATTTGTCGAACCACTATAACAATTGTGTGTTCTTTCTTCTTTAATCTCTTTCTTTTTATATTTGATATTTGATTAAGTGTTCATTTCATTTTTGGTCCAAAATTTTTGGTGCTTTCACTAAGAAAACTTGGATTTAACAACTTGAAATTTGATTTGAAGATATGAAGAGGGCATCTATATGGAAGCACTATTGGAAGAAGTCAGTAAGAATAAGAGGGCAGCCAGGAGGTGTCCTTAGGAACAAATCAACCGTCCATATTTGTACTTAGATAAGATATGGATAGAATGATGATAACAATGTAAGAGAGGTTTATAGCCACCAAGAAGAAATGTTTGATTGATTTTTCAGAAGGATAGAATAGTAGAGAACAACTGGAGTTATTGGAAACCAAAGTCAGAGGCGGAAAGGTAAAATGAGTGTGTAGGAAATGGAGCAGAAGGAATTGGATCCTACCTCATGGGAGAGCCATAACTCGATACCGAGTCAAGATGAAAACTCAAAATCGCATCAAGAGGTCTTACGGGCATGGTCAGTTTAGACTTGGGACAAAGTGTAGCATGTCTAAGGTATGATGTTGAGCCTCTAAATAGAGAGTAAAATGTGAATGTACAACAACAGGAGTTGGAACCAGAAGTTCCCTGTAGGCATGGAGGGCAAAACAATGATATGGATTAGGGACTTCCATTTGATAACAATGACAGCAATGTTGAGATGAAAAGGTGAATACTAAGAGGCAGACCCCCATATTAAAGTTTGGAAATGATGTAAATATAAACCCATTCACCCCAAAATACAGTACGCTAGGAACTTATCTGAATTCAAATTGCCAATGCTTGAGATGTACAATGGAAGGACAAATCCAACCATTCACTTTATGAGATATATCTGACATATTGAAGCGTTGGATGCTTTAGGGTAGGTGATGTGATGGTGTTTCCCATTGTACTTGATAGAGTTAACGACGTTGTGGTTTTTCCAACTAGAGAATGGGTCAATTAGCACGTGGACGTAAGTGGTGGATAAATTCATGAAATAATCTTGATTTCTTATATCACGACTGAAGAATGCGATGATGCTTTTTAGCATGAAATAGAGTGCAAGTGAGACTGTATGGAGTTGCTAGACCAGGTTCAATGCAACAACTGCTACGGTGCTTAAACCAGATCCATTAATAGTTCTGATGGCCGTGGTCTTTGAAGTGAAAAAAATATATGATTTTAAGGTTACTCTGTAAAAGGACCCGACGATGGATATTGCGGGTTTTTATTATTAAGTGGAGAGAATTTGCATTAGGAAGATGCTGAAGCTGAGAATATTGAAGTGAATGTTGTGGATGATGAGACCATCCAAAATAGGATATAGGCATGACAAAGGAAATCAAAAAGCGATGTCTTTGGAGGACTGAAGCGACAAAGGAGGGAGCTAAAATTCCTATATTAATTTGACCGAGATGCCAAAGAGAACATACATGGATACTAGGGGGTCAATTCTCTACCAAAACTAGATAAAAGAGAGCCCATAGGCTAGGATAAAAGGTGTGGAAAGTTTTGGCTATTCCATAAGCCAGTGGGCATGAAATGAGTGAGTGCAGGCACTTATATGATTTGATTGAAGAATAGGTTCAAAGTAACTGCTTATCATAATAAGTAAAAGTTCAAATTACTATAGTACAAAATATAGTGGTGCCATAGGAGTAACCACCATCTGCATTGGATGTATCTAGATGCGGTCGGGGATCTAGACCAAGAATGATTACCTAGTGACTGGGATAGATTGAAGTCGGGTTTGATTTTCATCCTTTGGTTTTATGTTGAATAAATGATGTAGGATCACCATCAAGCTGCTTACATGTGTATCTCGATCCGCCCTAAGGCATGCTCTAGGTTGGAAATGTAGGAGTACTCCTTAATAGATTGAATGTTTTGAAAGTTTGATTGATGCATTTGATTTGAACTGCATGATTGCTTGATAAACCTTTAGAATTTAAAATCATATTAACATGATGACTAATGTTGATATGATTATGAAACGCCAACGGAAATTGGTTATTCCTTAAAACTGATATATAAACCAATACGACACGATTTCCTCGATCGGAGAAATGAGGCGATGGACCATGAAGTGTAAGTTCCCTTTCCAGAGAGAGTGGATGGATTTGTACAGGACAGCGACTCCCATCAATGGAGAGTGACTAGATGGACCGACTCGTATAGCGACTCTTCTCACTAAAGGGTGAGCAGATGGGCTTGCTCGAATATTGGGTCCTCTCGCTAGGGGGCAAGTAGATTGGGCTAAATCTTGGAATATGATTGCGTGATACAGAGAGATCAGAAATTGGATTAGATATATGATTGTCAGATTCAAAGAGATCAGAAATTAAACTGAAATCGATTAGGTGGTATGGAGATATCGAAAAATGATCCCAAAGTTTAAACACCTTAAAATAACTTGATAATGAATAATGGATTACACCATTGCCTCAAATCGATTGGACCAACTTATGAGGGATGCTGGATGATGCTAGACAATTTATAAGTAATGTTCCAATCGATGGCAACGTACGACAATGATTGATTATGCCTGATCACATGATATGTGATTATTTATCCCAACGAATACAAGATGATATTGATATCGATATGTTATAATTAAATCCTTGGAAAACACAGGACAATATTTACACTGATATATGATAACTGATCCAGAGCGAACATGTGATAACCTCAATTTATAACATAAGATATATTAAATTCGAGGGAAATCAAAATGATGTTGATATCAATGCATGATATGATAATCCTAAGGGAACACGAGATAGTGATGATTTTTGACTAACACTTAAGTGTGGACTTAAGTCCTTAGCTATGAAGGGTCTAGTGATAGAGTCAGGGAAATGCCTAAGGAGCAATTATGTAATTTGTTATATATATCTTACACGATAACCAATCTTGTTCAAAATGAAGGGTGTTTTTCCTATTATATATTTGATACAATGTGTTATATTAATTAGTTAATTTAATTAAAAGAATATTTAATACAAAATTCATAAATTGTATGTTTTGTAACGGTAGTTATAAATTGTTTCAACCGTAAGTAATCTATCACGATGAAATCAAACATACCATTTTACATATTCCTAGTCAAAATGTATCGAGATTGGATATCGTTGCATCCCTTGAGAATAGCGTACCTAGCACTCTCTAAATGTTAGGCAATGTATTACTCATGACTGTTGGGTGCATCAAAGGTTTATGTACTGATAGTTTTCTATTAGTTAATATAATTAAGGTTGTTATCCAGCATTTTGGCCCGGCTATATTCTTACTGATTGGACAAGTTTGATTCGATTGTCATCAAGGCCAGTTAGTCTAGGGTGACGATTGTATGGTCCAGAAGTCAAGTGTAGATGGTAATATAAAGTCGAAATTGAATGGAATTGAGGGAAATGCAAGGCAGAATGTTTGAAATATGGAATAGGGTTCAACATATAAGAGGGATCGACAAAAATCAACCCCTAAGATAGGGAAAGGTATGTTTTAGGAAGTTAATGCAGTTCAATAGAAAACAATTAATATCTCAAGATTCACAAGTCCAATGCACATGAACTTTTGTGAGCAAGATTTAGGGACCTTATGAAACCTACCTTAGAGTTCACACCTAAATAGAATGGAGTCAGAGGGATCAAACTTCTTCCCTTAGTAGGGATCGACTGAAATTAGGAAGCAATTCACGTTGAAGAAAACATCAAACACTAACTCAAGTTCTATTAATCCAATTGGCATGAAAATTGGACGCTAAGCATATTTCAACATAGGGAAGCTACCACGAATATTGCACCCCAAAATTGCTTTAAGGTAGGGATCGGTACCGATCCCTATTCTTTGAATTAGGCCATTTGATCCTTCTTGTGGGTCTATATGGTTCTGATGGTCTTTCTGCCGAATTTTCGAGGAGATATTTGGCCATCATCGTCTAATAATACAGGCTTGGTTGTTCATTTTTGGAAATTTTATGCTGCTTGTTACTTTGTACTATATTATAGCTAAGGATTTTCATCTGATCCCTATTGTACTTAGTTTACAAAGTGAGTAATAAAGCAATATGTTCAAAGTGGACGTAGACAAATAATGCGGAACCACTATAAATCATTGTTTTCATGTTATTGCTTCAATTGACTGCTATTTCTTGGTTATTATCCTATGTTTTCATTTCAGATTTCATTTATTTCTCTGCAAAACTTTTATTAGCTGTTTATGCCAATTTTGGATGTAAACATTTTGTTGCTTTCACTAAGAACCTTGATTCTCAGCTTATTAGGATCCCTTTGTTGCTATTGGATTGCATAAAGACCCCAAAGGAAATCCGTAGTTATCTTCAAAAAGCTTGTTTATTCTATTTAGATTTGCAAAAGTATAAGAAAAGCTATCAACAATGGTTAGGAAAACCAGATCTACTTCTCAAAACACGGAAGGAAATGAGAATGGTAGCATCCAACAAGGAGGCCCGAGCAATTAACCAATGGATATGAGTGCTGTGACGACCCGGAATTTTTGAGCGTTGGAAATTGGAATATTTTATTGATTTTAAATATTTAAAAGTTAATTTTTAACTTGAATTCACATATCACTAATTATTTGGTAATTTAATTATTAAATTAAATAAGTTGAAGTTGGATAAAACGTTGAATCTTCAGTTTTAAGCCTGTTAAAAATAATTTAAAGGCTTATAAAATTTATATTGATAGTACTGAAGATAGTAGAAGTGTCAAAATTGAATTTGAAAGTACTTTTTTCAGTTTTAAAATAAATCGTTTAAATCAATATTTAAAAATAGCCTTCCGAGGCACAGTCTCGAAATTCGACGAAACCAGTTCCATTGGATCCGAAATATTGAATTATTTTCGGATTTCAATTTTCGTAGTATTTGAAGTTATTATGTGAGCATACGATATATAAACACGTTGAAATTGTATCGAGACAATTTAAATTCATATATATTATGTTCTTACTTATCAAATTTCCCTTTAGCCGAATTCCCATCACCATCACTGTGATTTCCCTCAAATCATGTCTCCTTTTTCTCAGCTTCTAGTACGATAATGTCTATTTCTGTTCCCTTCGTTATTATTTTTACCACGTGAGTGTCCTTCATCGTTCTGAAAAGGAAATAATAATGTCGCTTCTTTACATTACAAAATCAAAACTAAATATCTGTTCGAAATCAAAAATCCGCCTTCTCAAATCAAAATCAAAATCGTGACTTCTTTTTCCCCTTTTCTGTCTTTCGAGTTGGAGCTATCGATCGAGGCGATCGAGTGAGGGTCGGCGGCGATGTGAGTGTTGGAGCATGAAGGGGGTTTGTGAGTCGAGACGCGGCTACGCGCGCGACCTAAGGTGGTGACGAGGTAGGGATTCGCGGTGGCTAGGGCAAAGAATTGAAGGTTGCGGCGAGGTTGCGAGTGAGGAGCTGGACCAACGCAGCGGTGATATCGCGTGGGTTTGGGTTGGGAACATCAGCAGGTTGCGGTGAAAGGGGGGATCTTGTTCGAGTTCGGTGTGAGGTATTATTATTTTTCTTGAATTTATCTGTATATATTACATACAAAATTTACTTACAGTAAAAAGGAATCTTAAATGTCAAGTAATTTTTGAATTTTAAGTTGGCCTCAATTTAATTTTAATGCAAACAGGAAACGAAAACTTTATTTTTACAGTAAGATATAGGTTCTGTTTTAATTTAAATTGATAAACAGTAAAACAGAAAAAAAATGGATAAGGTTTGAAAATTGAAATTTTAAACGTTGAAGAATTTATATATAGACAGGTTTGAAATATAGGAATTTTAGGATGTTGTAAAATCTTTATAAAATTGGGATTTTAAACCTATACAGATATTTGATAAGTAGTGTCAAAGAAGAAGAAATAAAATAAATATACATCTCTTAATTTTTTTTATATTACCAGTTTATTTTAAAAATAATAGAATTGGTTACTAAATTATTTAATTAACTCATTTAATTATTGGGCTACTAAAGACAATTTGTTGAAGAAAATTTAAAAAAAGTTTAAAATTTTTAAATTTACTGGTCTATGTTAAAAATAAATTAGTAAGGCGATTAGTTTGTTCTATTAACATATTTAATTTATTTTAGTTTCTAAAACTAAATTATTAAACGAGATTTAGTTTAAATGAAATTATTTATTAATTAAATTAAAGTTAGTAAATGGAAATTATTGGTTCGATTTATTCGGGTATTAACAAAATGAATCCAATGTTTATTCAAGGTTAAAGGTCATGAAAACAAGTCGAGATGGATAGGATGGCAAATTTAAAAGGGCAAAGGTGAGTTAATCTCACTCAGTTAATATAAATTTAAATGATTAAATTTAAATAATTGTTTGAATGGTTGAAATTTATTGATGTGCTATAGTATGGTATATTCTGGAATTGGCATATTATTGTGCTAACATCTGTGGATGCAGGGAAAACAGGTTGGAGGGATCCAACTGGACCCCTTAACTTTTATTTAAATTATTTAATATTTTCTATTCTGATTATTTGATATTCTATAATGAATTATGTGGAAGTATTGAATGCTATTGCATGGTTGATATAATTGGGTATAATGAATTACCAAAAATATAAATTTAAATGAAAATAAAAGAAGTGAAATTGCAAGTAAAATAATTATAGAATAAATTTAAGAATGACTTGGAAAAGAAATAAAGTGACTTTAAAATGGTAATAAATGAATATGGAAAATGGAAAGGAAAATTTGAATAAACAGGTTGTTGATGAATTTTAAAATTCATTGTTATTATTTAAAAGAACAAAACGTTTATTTAAAAGCTAAGATTTAAATTATTGAAAGAATAAAGAAGAGATTGGAAAAAAATCTGGAATTTGTATATTTCAGTTAAAAGGTTTAAAATCAAACGGAAAATAATAACATTAATAATAAGCCCATAACTAATGGATTTTTGAAATGAATTGAGAAATTAAAGAAACTTATTTCAAAGAAAATAAATTGGAAATTAATTTGGGGAAATTGATTTAAGTGTTTGAAGTTGGAATTTTCTCTGGATGGCCAAGTACACGTTTTTAAAAGTAAATTTGTAAATATAAATTAAATGTTTTACAGTTGTTTTTAAAGAAAGCAAGTTCATAAAATTTATTATTTCTATTATTTAAAGTCTAAAGTAAGTAATTTCTTTAATCCATTCTAGCAGTAATTATTAAGAAGTAACTTAGTATTTTGTTTCTTAAAAATAGAAATCTAATTTTGTATTTTATTTAGTAACCTTATTTTCAAATATTCATATAGTATGTATTTTTAACAAATTATTAAAGTAATTTTAACTTGAATTTTTTAAAGTATATTTTTAAAAGTAAAGTGTTTTAAATTAATTTAGAAAATCTAGTTTTGTGCTTGGTGATTCCAGTGGAAATAGAAATACTTGGAATTTATTCTGAGAAAGGCAGATAGTTTTGAAACTGTTTTCAAAGGAATTTGAAAAGGTGAAAATATATCTTGTGAAGATATTTTTAAGATAAATAACTAATTTGGAAAATTATTTATTGTTTGATGGATGTTTGTGAATAGAAATTGATAGTTAAATAACCGACTATCAATATTGGACACAAATACGCTGATCGTTTCGAAGAGACCGGGATCGAGATTTATTTCTCGAAAACCACTTCGATCCGGTTTGTACGTTTCGTGAAAAACGATTTTGGATTCGAAGATGGAGCAGTGAAGTGCAAGGGTTAATCGCTACTAATCCTGAGGATATTTCCAAATGGATGTAGTAGGAATAGTGCCTTCAGTTCCGTTCGAACCCGGAACGGACTTGCATGGATGAATGCTTGCGAAACATCGTCAGGTGGACGATGGGCATTCTAAGGGATACGTTCTAAAAAGGTAACGCTTAGCCTCAAGCCTCATCAAATGGGAATGACTGAAAATCATGGGTTATGCAGCAAGGCTAGTTGGGTGGCACCCAAGCAGGGTGAGGTCATCCCTGTCTAGATGTCCCTTTTTATTTCGGCTTAGTGGGCGGTTGCTGATCCAAACCGCGGGGTGATCTCACTCGGGATTGTCCAGTAAGGGGTAGTCCCGGTCTTGTGTTGCAGAGGAGCGGGCGTACTCCTCTGTACGGTGATCTAGGCCCCGTACTGTGACAGGTGGTACCCCAGTGCCTAGTCATTAGTTGGAAATCCATTCTCCCTACAAGCCTTGTACGAGTTTTGTTTGTATTACCCACTCCATGGCTAGTAGCTGGAATTTAATCATGTAACAATTTCAGCTATTTTATAAGTATTTGTATATTGACTCTATTATAATATCAGAGGATTTCTATAAAAAGTGTTTTAGCTATCGTAAGGTAAAAACCCGACATGTTTATTTGTGGCGTGGTCTTACGAGGTGCTTTTGTTTTCAAAGGGTTTTTGAAACTTTAATAATCAATTGGGTGTGATTTTCTCACGTTGGTATTCCAGACTGACTCAGGTGTTATTTAACTATAATGCTCGGGTCAGACCGAGTATTATAGAATACAGGATATGATGCTGTGGAGCTCAGGAGACGAGCTGTATGACGATACGTACTCTTGTACTTGATTATATCCATACTTTCCGTTGTGTTGAGTTGTTGTGTATCCATTTGTATGATATTGATGTTGAGCTGTGATTGATGCACTCTGATGATGTAATATATAAACAGAGATATTTGATGTTTGAGTAAAGATTATTTATTATCTGTTATATTTTATTCCGCTGCGATGGTTAGATTCTGTTGTTGTTTCCTATTTTCTTCTTCTACCTCTTCTTTAACCCAAATGGTTCGTATTTACTGTACAACTTGAGTTGATTGTCGTAGAATAGTGTTGACTCAAGGGGTACGAATTTGCAGGCTGTTACAAATGCAAATCCAGTTGAAGTTCGAAATCCACCTGATTCCATTACAAGAGTTGAATTCCAAAATTTGATAAGAGAGCTAGTAGACGCTGATGATAATTGAATCGGCGAATTCAAGCCAATATTGATCTAATGGATCAACTCAGTCAATAATAGTGTGGGAGAGCAAGGGGGACCCTACCCCTTACTCTACATCGGAGAGTTCTAGCTCGTTGGATGGTTATCATAGACACAGGCATCGTAGAATTGACGGATATTGCATAGAAACTTCAAGGCATCAATAGGAAAACCAGCCTGGTCTGCCAAGACCGATCGGTGTTGATTCCTCCATAGGGATTCTGGAGAAGGGAACTTATCTGCCCATGCTAGGATCCAAGTTATAGTTGCTGCTACTGATGTTGATGATGGAGTTCAATTAAATGTTGACCAATTACTTCCTCAAAATGATGATGAAGTGATTTATGTGATCTACAAAAAGAGTATGTTGAACCAAGAAGGCATGGAACGGTCCATACACCTCAATTGAACCATTCACGTGAGGTGGAACACGATCACCGCTTGGCACCAACTATCCAAACATCGTATTTGTTGGCTTTGGTTAGACAGTTAGTGAGAGAGAGCCAAGGCTTGAACAATGACCATTAGGGAATCTCAAGAAGCCATACCTTGTTCACCGATATGTCCTATATGTTGAGTATCTAAGGAGGTTCAACATGTCATCGATGCCTGCCTACGAGGGTAAAACCAACCCCAGGTGGCACATCATGAGATATGAATGGTTGATGGATTCCGCATGAGCAGATGATGCAAACATTGTAGATTTTTTCCTATAACTTTCTCTGGAGTAGCAACGATGTGGTTTACAAGATTACCCCCATGGTCGATCTATAGATTTGATGATTTAGTAACAAGGTTTATGGAATAGTTCCGTATGCATGCAACTTGGTAATGCCCATATCAAGTGTGATGCAGGCTTCGGAAGAATTGTTGAAAGATTATTTCGAGAGATTCCATATAGCTATCACAGAAATCACTAATCTGAACGACCATGCCATATTGATGGCCATAACGAGAGGGATTGATCCAAAAACTGATTTTGGCAATTGGTTAGCTGGAAAGCCATCAGCAACATTGGAGTGCTTCTATGCAAAGGCGGCTCTGTATTTAAGGAAAGAAGAGGCTATATCTTCTAGGAATAATAATGTTGTGGGATCAAGTGGAGAGGAAGTACAGAGTAACACTGCAATGAAGCAGTCTACTGCTAGTTCTGAAGAAGTTCAAGTGAATGTCAAGAAAAAACTGAATCAGCAAAAGGAAGGTGGAGATAGAAGCCAAGAACGAAAGATGGATTCTGGAAGAGGAAAGCCAAGGATTCCGATGTATGATAACTACATGCCACCAGATACATCCATGGAGAATTTATATTTGCTTACCTGCAATACCCTATAGTATACGAAGCTACCTCCGAAAGAGTCTACGGAGAAGCAGAAACAAACCGAGATGTATTGTTGTTTTCATGAATGTTATGGTCATAACACCTACGCATGTAGGCATCACCAGAATATTATCGAGAAATAGGTCCAAGAAAGAAAGTTACAGCAGTTTGTAAAAGCCTTGCAAGATGGTGGACATGGGACATCCGATCCAACCAAGGACAAGCACCGCATAGGGCTGAGGAGCCTGCACGGACTGGTGGAAGGTTAGAAATAAATACATTAGTCGAAGGACTGCATCCAAGTGATATGAGTTGGCATGAGATGGAGCGGTACGCTAATGTGATCAAACATTTGAATATTGAATGTTGTTTGAGTGTAGAAGATGAAACTCCTGCAAAACAACAACATAAAATGACATATGATATTGTGTTTAGAGATAAGGATACAGACAAGATGGAGGCTTTGACAATCGACCCAATGGTCATTTCGGCCATGGTGGGCCCCGTTTTAGTTAGAAAGATATTGGATGATGGTGGAAGTTCTGTAAATATATTTTTCAAAAAATCTTATGATCAGATAAGGATAGAAGCCAGGGACTTGATACCGTCTAAAGCCCGCATTCATAACTTTAACGGTGCTGCAACTGAAGCTGTTGGTTATGTTGTATTACCCATGGAGCCGGGAGAAGGTGACTACAGGAGAGTATAGATTTTTTCCATCCATTGTTCTGGATGTTGACCCTCCACCGGCACTAGCTGAATTCCGGGCATCTCATGCTCCATGGTGTTTGACTTTAAAGTTCCGATAGATAATGGTATTGGAGTTTTTTATGGTGATCGGGCGGTCGAACATGCTTGTTATGTAGCTAAATTGAGGGATGCTCAACGAAAGGAGAAAGGTAAAGGCGTGGAAAAGTTACCCGTATCCAAGCCACTAAAGATTGACAACCAGCGTCTGAGCCTTGGCTCGGGCGCCACAGTCGGTTATATAGAGACATAGATTCAAGAGATGTCAAGGAGGAGCACAAAGAGACCAAGGCTGCACTGGCTGAGATGACGATTGACATCGCGGTCCTCCATGACGAACCATCACGGGTCCTAAAGATCGAATCATAACTCAGCCCCCCGATAATGAAAGAACTTGCTGGATTTCTCCAAGAAAATCTCGACATGTTTGCTTGTACTCACTCTGACATGTGCGGGATCTTGCCTGCCATTGCGATCCATGCATTAAATATCGACCCGAGGCATGTCCCGGTGAAATAAAAAAGGCTTGGCATGGATCCAAAGAGCTCTCCCGCTCTTAAAAAGGAGGTTGATAGGCTTAAAGACAATGGGTTTATTCATGACTCCCTCTAACCTAACTGAGTATCTATTCCTATGCTTGTGAGAAAGGAGAATGGGAAATGGCAGACTTGCATTGATTACTTGGATTTGAACAAGGCACGCCCGAAAGATAGCTTTCCCCTTCCAGTGATCGACCAGCTGGTAGACTCAACACGGAACATGGATTGCTACCCTTTATGGATGCGTACTCAAGAAATAACCAAATCCTGATGCACATTCTTGATCAAGAGCACACCAGTTTCATTACCAATGTTGGATTATATTGCTATATGGTAATGCTGTTAGGACGAAAGAATGCAGGAGCGACCTACCAACGCTTAGTCAACAGAATGTTTAAAGATCATGTCAGAAAGAAAATGGAGGTATATGTGGATGATATGCTCATGAAATAACAACGGTCTTGTGACCACACTAGAGACTTGGCAGAAATGTACAATATCTTTTGATACTACAAAAAGAAGAATAATCCTCTGAAGTTTTATTTTGGCATTGCATCAGGAAAGTTCTAGGGTTTCATCAATGCCCACAGAACCGAAGCTAATTCCGAGAAGATCGAAGCTATTCGCAACATCTAAGCCCCAAAGACTATCAACAAGTATAGAGCCTTAATGGGAAGTTTGTCGCCCTAAGCTGACTTATTTCCAAAGCTACCGATAAAGCATTCCTTTCTTTGACTTGATTAGAAGAGGAAAAAGGAATTTTTAATGGATATAGGATTGTAAAGATGCATTCCAAGCTTTGGTGAATTAGTTAGAGAGACCTCCAATTTTGTCAAAGCCGATAGACCATGAAGATTTGTATATCTACTTGGTCATGTCGATACATGCTATAAGTGCCACACTACTTCATGAAGAAAATCGAATCCAGAGATCGATATATTATGTTAGCAAGTGCTTAATTAGAGCTGAAAGGAACTATCCGAAGATAGTGAAACGGGCATACTGCTTGTTGATTGCTTCGCGAAATCTCCACCCCTACTTTCAGGCACATCTTATCAATGTTTACACCAACAATCCATTACAACTAGTCCTACAGCGACCTGAGACATCTACAAGGCTACTCAAGTGGAACATCAAACTAAGCCAATTCGACATCACTTATCTTCCTCGAAGGGCTATCCAGGGTCAAGCAATGGTGGATTTTATAGCAGAATTTACTATACAAGATAATTTCCTAGAGAGTAGTGAAATCCCTACCATATGGTGGAAGTTATACACGGATTAAGTATCTAATGATCATTGTTTGGGAGCTAGAATTATGCTTGTAAGTTCTGAAGACTGGTCAATTTTCTATGTTTTAAAGCTTGACTCCTGCGCTACAAACAACGAAGCTGAGTATGAGGCTCTGATTGCTAGACTTAAACTTGCCAGAGAACTAGGGATAAAATCTCTGGAAATCCTTTGTGACTCACAATTGATAGTATACCAAGTCAGGGGAGATTATCAAGCTAAAGGACAACAACTTGTTCTGTAAATTACTCAAGTCCAAGGGCTATTGATTGACTTTGAGTATTATGATGTTACATACATTCCTTGGGATAAAAAAATGAGGCTGATTCATTGGCAAAGTTTGCTAGCACCAGGGATGCATTGTTAGTTCCTAAGGATTTAGTTTTGACAACAACTTTAAAAAATCATATAAAATATAAATACTAATGTTTTATCATGATATACATAGTATATATTGTAGGATATTAAGCAGGTGTTGATATAAGAAGACTGTACAATATCAAGTAAAGATTGAATAATGAAAGATGTTGATATAGAGACTCAAGAATGAAGACTCATGAGTATTCAAGAGTTTAAGATTTTAAGATATTCCAGATAAGTTATAGAGTCTAGAATATTTGTTAAAATTCTAATAGCACTTAATATCTCTCTCTATCTTCAAATAAGTTTTTAAATATTCTTCTCAAAATTACTTTCAAATAGTTTTCAATTTCTTGTACTTATCATTTTAGTTTTTAATAATTTATCAAGTTATTGTTTTTATTAAATTTTGATTTATATTAGTTTATTTTTCAAAATTCTTATCATATAGTCTTACTTAAGTTTTACTATGATTATAATGTATATATTATATTTAAACATATTTACAAAGTATAAAATTATTTCACAAAGCAATGCATTTTAAAAATAATATTTCAAAATGTTTTTAAAAAATTACAAAAAGTATATAGACCTACTCTAACCCTATATGTCGACATACTAGCCGTGAGTTTCAAAAATCAAATTTCAAAATAAGTGTCTATTCATCGTGTCCCTTCACGAATGGACATGACCATTATTCCTCTATGAATACCTGTTTTTCCAATGAATTTTTCAATCACATCTTATTGTTCTTCTCTCCTTCTTCATGTCTTTCATTTTCAAAAATAAATTATAATCGTACTCTTTCAAATTTCAACTAGAATCAAACTCCATTGCCATTATTTTGATTCTATATAATTTTCTCTCTAATTTCTATCATCTCTCTCACTCCAATCAAGATCGAAGTGCAATTCAAGGATTATAGAATCATTTGTAATCAAGATTGAAATTTTGAGTTTGTAAATCCCTATAAAATCGAACCGATATACTTATAGGTGTAATTGTAGCCCGTGAAATCAATTGGGTGTGCTTAGTAGCCCGTAAATCAAGTGGGTGTGCTTGTAACCCGGAAGTCAAGCGGCTCTACTGAGAGGTTGGGATTTTGGAAGGTGTGTCTCGTAGCCTGGAAATCGAGATTGTATTTGCATTTACTAGTTGAAAATAAATTCATACCAGAAATTGTACGGGACAAGATGTAGTGTAACTCTGATCCTATAAAATCCTGGTGTGTTCTTTCCATTTACTCTTACTGCATTTACTGTTTATCTATGTTTTGATTCTATGATTGTTTCTGTTATTGTTATTCTCATTATTCTAAGTATAATTTCAAAAGATTTCAAAAAGATTCATATAAATTAGAAAACACTATTCACTCCCTCCTATGTGTTAATTTAGCTTTAAGATACCTATATTGCAATCTTACATGCGTAATGAATGAGCTCGCTTCCAATCGAAGTATTAAACGCTCCTAGCATAAACCTAATGGAAATCGATCGGGTACTAGAGATGGAGCTTGAGAAGGAGTCATGGATGACTCTGATTAAAGACTATTTGCTATAGAGAGTTCTTCCCAAATGAAGGACTGAAAAACGACCAGTCCTTCATAAAGCTTCAAGTTATGTCATGTAGAAAAGGTTTTTCCATCCCCATACTTTGATGTATCGCCCATGATGAAATAAAATGGGCCCTAAAGGAAGTTCATGAAGGGAAATGTGGTGATCACACTGGGGGGCAAACCTTAGCAAATAAAATACTCCATTACGGGTATTATTGGCCATCTATCAATAGAGATGCTGATGATTATGTAAGGCGATGCGAAAAGTGCCAGATGTATGCAAAAGTTCCAAGAGCTCCACTGATGGAAATCACACAAATGGTCAGTCCATGGCCATTTTCCATATAAGGCAAAGATATTATTGGTTCCTTAGTGATCTCTAAAGGTGGTGCGAAGTATGCCATTGTCGTAGTTGATTACTTCACTAAATGGGCCAAAGAAGAACCATTAGCCACGATTACAACAAAGAAAGCAATCAACTTCATCAGTAGGAACATCATATGTCATTTTGGTCTTCCATGAACTATCGTAACAAATAATGGGACTCAATTCGACGGTGCTGAATTCAAAGACTTCTACCGGATGTATCATATTGAAAAGAGATTTGCAGCATTCAGACATCCTCAAGCCAAAGGACAAGTTGAAGCTATGAGCAAAATCATAAAGTCCATTCTAAATAAGTGTTTGGAAAAAGGTAGAGGCAACTGGGTGGAGAACTCCCGACAGCATTATGGACTTATAGGTCTACCCACAAGTCCATGATTAGCCATACTCCATTCGCCCTTGCTTACGGTTTTGAAGCTGTTATTCCTATTGAGCTCGAAGTTCCTTCTCATCGAGTGACCTACTACGATCCCATAACAAACAAAGATCTCCTCTTGGAATCTCTAGATTTGTAGATGAGAAGCGCAAAGAAGCTGATTTAAGGGCAGTTGCGCATCAACATCGCTCGTCCGGTACTATGACATTAAAGTTCGATCCAGAACCTTTGAAATCGACGATCTCATTTTGAAATGGGTTTTCCTGCCCCGTCACATATGAATCCTACTTCGAAAGGACCAAATGTCATTGAATAGAGGCTTGAAGAGGAAACTTTCAAGCTAGAGACTATTGATGGAATCACACTAACAAGGGCATGGAATATCGAGCATTACAATGCTATTTCACTTAATTTATTTCTTTTTCATTCAATTGTATTTAATTTCAGGAGTTGCTTTAGAATTTGATTTTCAAGATATTTAAGTCAAATTATGTCATTTCTTTCCATTTGACAAATAAAGTTTTGAATTTCCTTTATGTATGTGTTTATTACAACATTACATATTAGTTACAATACCAGACTAACAAGAATTGATATGTCCAAGCAGGTTCCCAGAGTTTGGAGCTAGCCGATTACGTGAGTTTCAGATTGAACTAAACAAAATGAACATGGTCCGAATGTTCATTTGATGATTCTCGTTCACAACCCGATGGATGGAGTATATAACAAGGAATGGATGTGACTCGACCATTCGTTAACAAAATTAATACCACC
The DNA here is from genome assembly GCA_030765085.1 of Allium cepa. Classification (NCBI taxonomy): domain Eukaryota; kingdom Viridiplantae; phylum Streptophyta; class Magnoliopsida; order Asparagales; family Amaryllidaceae; genus Allium; species Allium cepa. Next base: position 442,499,344 of record CM060943.1, read on the forward strand.
GAGCGATGGGACAGGCATGAACCAAAAGTGATCGTGACATGACCGATCGCTCCTAAGTCAAATCCCGGATTTTGTGGTAAATCAACCAATTAAGGAAAGTATGATATGGTTAATTTTCAAAATAACTCTAAGTCCCAAAGTTTAGATTGGAGTACAAACTTAAGTGGGAGCGATTCGACCATCCGCTAACTAACTTTTATCCCAAAGTGCAGATATAAGTATGCACTATTCCATAAATTCCGGCCTAAACCAACAAGAGGAGTATAAACTCGCTAAGGATAAAATTCAACCATCCGCCGTCTAACTCCTCTAAACCAAGACTGTAGGCAAGAGTATAATCATTCGAAATGCTGAATCCGACAGCGTAACATTAGGACTCGATCCTAAAGTTTGATATAGCTTAAAGCAACAACCACAACAAGGCCTTCAGTAAAAATTAATGGACGATTGCCCGAATTAACGAGCAATGTATTACAAGTACATTGGATGGAAATTAATAGTTTGACTACTTAGACAAAATTCACATAAAAATTTGACAGAAAACAAAGAACTTTTATTTACATAATAAACTTTAAAAATTGTGATATAAATTTATTCAAAAATGGGGGCCATACCCATACATTCATGGCTAATAGAAGAAGAAAAAACCTATGCAAACTTTATACAAACTAAGCCAGAGTGATGACTATTTCTTCTACCCTTTTTGCTTTCTAGATATCTTAGGAGTTCCACCACCCGAATTTCCACTTATCCTTTTTCTTGATCCTATACCGCCCTGGGCAAAAGTGCTTTTAGAGGTTGTAGGGGGTTCTTAGGGAACTGACCCGCCATGTGGGTTGACTTTTAATGGAATGAGATTTGGGTCATCAATATCTACATCAACAGGTTTGCCTTAGCTTTATTCTTTAGCAACTTCTCTCTCTCAATGCATTCTTTTAAGCTAAGATAATTGGTATGTTTGATGGAACCAGTAATCATAACGTCATCCGACTCATTTAGCAAGGTGGGTCTTCAGCTTTATCATCATTAAGTGCTCCGTTAACTTGAGCGTCCATGGCCCCTAGAATCTCAATAGATGTCAATTGTTGCTCCATGGTGGCTCCACTTTTGAAGTTTGGCTGGGACCCAAAAGATATGAAAATTCATGTCAAGCAGATTACCTATGCCCGACTGATTCTCAGTTGTCGCTGGAGTGCTCCCTTCTAGAATAGGAGCCAGCACCATAGATTGATAACCGAGTCTGTTAGGACCATAGCGTAGATCATGTCCCGAGCTGAAAGAAACTGAAGCTTCAACTACTTGAAAGAAGAGGGGCCTTTGGAACTAGACTCCAAAGACTCACCGGCGTTTTTTGTTTACCGGAGGGTGCTAGAAGTCGTGGTATCTGAGTCTCGTAGCAGTAAGATCCAAAAGTTCATCCCCATGAAGAATCTCCCATACCAGTTTCTTTTTGTCTAAATCAACTCACTGAGGGTTTTCTTTTTCATTTCGACAATGTTTTCCTAGGCCTCGACGAGCGACTCAAGGTATCCCTCTCCAAGAAAACTCAAATCGTGATGTATAAGGACTTTAGCATTATATTCAATGATCAAGAGATCGAACAGTCCTTAATTTCATTTTGGCCGGCATCAATGGCATCTTCTAACTAGGCGTCGATCTATTCTCTGATCTCTTTATGACCCGCTTCTCTTCCCACTTTTTTGAGGATTTCAATTTGAGCAAGTTGCTCGTCAAGCTTAATTTTCAATTTCCAAGCTTCAACGGCCACTTCGTAATATCTTTACGGCTCCTCCTGCGCTTCAATTTTGCCTTCCCTCTCCTCTTTAAGTTCTTCAAGCTCCTCAATATGGCGGGTCAAAATATTTTTCTCCTTTTGCAAGGTATCCTTTTTCATGATAAGCGCACCGCTACGATTACGGGCAGCATCAAGTTCCTTTTGTGGGTAGCTTCTAAACGACTTACCACCTCAGATGTTTCTTTAGCACTTTTTTTGGCCTCGGTTAGCTTAACCGCTAACTTCGAGAGCTCATTATCTTGTGGTTTAATTATATCTTTATTATGGATCGCCTCTAGCTTGAGACGATTGATTTCATACCGTCTCTCGATAAACACCTCGAAGATCTTTTCTGCTAAGTATTGGAATGATGCATGTTGCACAAAAACGTCAACGACACATGCGAGAGAAATTTCTTTACCATTCCCTGGGATTTTATGAATGGAGGGAGGGAACTTAAGTTCGTTGAAGTGAATCTTTGGGAAATTGACCTTAAGTTCAGCCAGTTTTCCACCGTGGAAGCCTCAGGAGTTGCAGTCAGCAAAGGTGGATCAAAAGTGGTGATTGGGCATTTGCTCGAACTTCAATCATGGGAATTTATGGAGCTAGATGAACTAGAATGCTGCTTAGACGGTACAGCAACTTAAGGACCATGAAAAGAAGTCTGATCGCCACTGTATACAAGAAGATTACGTTGTATTTTCTTATGAGACGATCGAGACTGTGACTTATTTTTGGAAAATGAAGATTCCTTCGAAAAACGACTTCTTTCCCAGCCATCATACCTCTCTCTACGCCTACCCGATTCTGAATAGCGGTTGGATTCGTACTACGTCGAGGAGCCCTTCAAGCGATCGAAAACCGGAGATTAAGACATTGCACCTATAAATCAAACAAAAGTGTATAATTGACCATTCCCTACAACAAAATGTACCCATCATAGCGTTTAAAAAACCCTATGGAAACCTTTAATAGCGTTTTTAACTACGCTGTAAATCAACATGCCATAATAGGTCAGACATATACCATAGCAAGACAGAAAACGTTGTAGAATCCACCTATGGGTTTTTTACTCATTAATACGTTATAGAGCATTTTTGTTGATATATTCAGTAGTAGTTATAATATACTATGTTAACTTTTTACGACGTTCTTTTCGTTGTTGTGACTTCTTTTTACAGCATTTCTTTTGTCGCTATGATGTTTATCTACAGTGTTTTCTCATATGCTTGGGTGCTATTTTATAGCATTTCTATAGCATTTCGAAAACGCAGTTAAAACTTTCTATAGCGTTTCAAAGACGCTGTTTAATCTTTTCTTATAGCAATGTAGAAACGTTGTTAAATTTTTTCATAGCATTTTATAAGCACTGCCGTATTTTGCTCAGTTCCTAACCAATATATACCAGGTTCCAATTCTATATACAGCCATAATTTATGTACAACATAGTTTATATAAACATATATATTTCATAATAAACGTATATTATATTAATCACACATTTGATAATCAATATATTATATTAATCCCATGTCTTACAATTAACATGAAATACTACATAATAAATATATGTAATATTCTTACATCAAAGTATATAATAAGTTCATAGTATTTCAATGTAGATCAAGCAGCAACTGGTGACCAAAAGTAGTAATACATACAAGTATACAAACCAAAATGTAGTTATGGCATCAAAAGTAACTTCGAATCCATAACTTGTTGCGTTGTATTACTATTTTTTCCATCAAATATATTTATCCACCTGCAAAGGAAAAATATCATAATGCTAGTTTAGTGTCCTTTTTTCTTTATCTTTTCGTGTTAAAAGAAGAAGAAAAGAATATGATACGTATATTGTCTTGGAAACTCTAGAGAGCATGCAATCCACAATACAAAAATACCATAATTATACTATAAACCTTTGTTTAAGAATGCCTGCTATAATAAAATTTACAAAGTACTATAAAACATTTAATAAATTACAAACTGCAACTTCATGGAGGTACCAACAACAACAATGTCAATGAATATATCACAATTTTGGATAAAAGCATAACAAATTTCCCTTCTTTAATGTTTTGTGACGATTTTATAGATAATACTAGTTAAATAGCAATAATTTCTAACCAAGCCATCATTAATAAAAATTACATCTAATTTTAAACAAAAATACCTTGTAAACAGTGTTTTTCACAGTTTTCGTGTTTCAACCACTTTGAAGAACAAATTCCCCAAGCTTATATTCCTAAAAACAATGCAAATCCTTTCATTATCACTATAGATAGAATAATTAAGTTAGGTGAACAATTAGAATAAGACAAATACATGCTTGTCCTGCATGGAAGAGAAGAACATCAGAATAATCTATATCCATATTTTTGAATACTCTGGAGGTAATAGTTAAAGCAATATTGCTTCTGACAACCAATCAAAGCTAGGATGGGAAGCATTAAGTTGATGAGAATTATGGGTAGTAGTCATACATTTTGGTCTTAGCCAGCATTGATGATAAGAGTTACCATGGCCTACTTCTATATAAAATACTTCAAGTTCAGGGTTGGACATGAAAAAATAGTATGTTCCCCATTTGATAGCTTTTTTTAATTATTGGGCTTGTTTCTAGCTACAACTCAAAAGAAATAGAAACAAAAATTATTGGCCATAATTATAGAAGATACATCAATCTATATAGAGGTCATAAATTACTATTACATTTTGAAGATATTAGCTTGTTTCTAATCATTTGAAAATCTGTATTACGTTACAAAAGATACTAATGTTGGGATTTGAATTTGAATCATTTGAAAGGTTAAATTAAATTTCATCATATAATCATTTCTAATCTATATAGTGACCATAAGATTAATTACCTTGTCATCCTCTCATGATTCAAATTTTTAGGATTCACTTCATTATTTAGTACGCTCAATTCTAGCTCCAACTTTACAGAAAAATTTACATTAAGTTAGAGTAATAAATTTTCCATAATGGTTATGCCTTACAACAAGTACAGTAGTCCACCTTCCCAAGGCTCAATTAATATACAACCAATTACAGAATGATTAAGATAATGTGTCATGTCATTTTAATACATTCCCCATTCTATAGTGTTTCACTTTGTTGAACCTATTGTATGATGATCTAAGTGGTGCTAAAGGATTCATCTAGAATTCTACAGTATATAGTGAAAATATGTTTCCTAAATGAATAAAGAAACCTGGCCATATACTTAACAAAAACGAGCTCAACAATTTAATTGATAGCCTCTGACAAGCTAACCACTTAGATTTGGCACTACCTAAAAAAGAAACCCGACCATGCAAATACACTAACTACCATCGCAGACTTCGCAAATTCATATATAATCATGTATTATTTTCATATATATTTCTATTGTACATTTATATCCTATGGTTTAATAAGTTTATTAAGACATTATTATTATAACCAATATTTCTAATTACTCATATTACAGTTACTATTTGTATATAAGACGTTATATATATGTATGTATGTATGTATATGCAATTTACATATATAATTTATATGATTTGCGTGTATATATAGAGATATATGATATGATATCATGTAACGTTTATATAATATTTATTTATTATATATATAATTTGTATTAATTCATATACTTATTATATACATTTATTATGTTATTCGTTATAAATTAATTTATATTTGTAATTTATATTAATTTATACTAATTAATACACATAATTCTATAACACGTTTTCAAGCTTTGGTTAAGTTCATCAAGATATCATTATTACTCCTCCTCCTACTACTATTACTATTTGCAATACACACACATACATGCACGCTATTTACAATATGTACGTGTGATTTAAATGTATAATTATATGATTTACTTATAAATATGTAATTTACATTTATTCATATATAAGATTTATATAATATATACGTGTACACTTTACAAAGATATACTCTATATAATATAATTTATAGTAGTATATATTTTCATACATAAACTTGATTATTTTTCATATACTTATTTAATATATGTATATGTATATATGTGTGTGTATGCAATTTACATATATAATTGATATGATTTGCATATATATGTACAGATATATGATATACTATTTATTTATCGTTTAGATAATGATTATTATATATAAAAATTATATTAGTTCATATACCTATTATATACGTTTATTATTTATTTCTTATGTATTATTTCATATGTAATTTATATTAATTAATATGTATAATTTTATAATACATTTTCAAGCTTTGGTTAAGTTTATAAAGATATTATTACTGCTACTACTGCTTCTATTACTATTTAGAATATGTGTGTGGATTTATCATGTTTACGAAACAAAAACCAAAAACGTCACAAATGCATTATCTTGTTAGCAAAGTCGAACTTGCGCCTTATTAGATTTAAAATTAAGTCATTAAAAAAAATTATCCTAATGGCTAATTAAATTTTCATCCCGAGTAAATGATTTTTCTCCCATAATCTCCCCATCCTAGTGATGGGTGCTACTATGTGTGATATCGCCTTATATCAATACATTTAACAAATTGTATGATGATCTAAGTGGGGCTAAAGGATTCATCTAGAATTCTACAGTATATATTGAAAATATGTTTCCTAAATGAATAAATAAACTTGACCATATACTTAACAGAAATGAGCAACAATTTAATTGATAGCCTCTAACAAGCTAACCTCTTAGATTTGGCACTACCTAAAAAAGAAACCCGACCATGCAAATACACTAACTACCATCGTAGGTTTTGCAAATTCATATATAATTATGTATTATTTTCATATATATTTCTATTGTATATTTATATCATATGGTTTAATAAGTTTATTAAGACATTATTATTATAACCAATATTTCTAATTACTCATATTACAGTTACTATTTGTATATAAGACGTTATATATTTGTACGTATATGCAATTTACATATATAATTTATATGATTTGCGTGTATATATAGAGATATATGATATGATTTCATGTATCGTTTATATAATATTTATTTATTATATATATATAATTTGTATTAATTCATATACTTATTATATACATTTATTATGTTAATTGTTATAAATTAATTTATATATGTAATTTATATTAATTTACCATATTTAATACACATAATTCTATAACACATTTTCAAGCTTTGGTCATCAAGATATCATTATTACTCCTCCTACTACTACTATTACTATTTGCAATACACGCACATACATGCACGCTATTTACAATATGTGTGTGCGATTTAAATGTATAATTATATGATTTACTTATAAATATGCAATTTATATTTATTCACATATAAGATTTGTATAATATATACATGTACACTTTACAAAGATATACTCTATATAATATAATTTATAATAGTATATATTTTCATACATAAACTTGACTATTCTTCATATACTTATTTAATATATGCATATGTATATATGTGTGTGTATGCAATTTACATATATAATTGATATGATTTGCACGTATATGTACAGATATATGATATAATATATATGTATCATTTATATAATGTCTATTATATATAAAATTTGTATTAGTTTATATACCTATTATGTACATTTATTATATTATTTCTTATATATTAATTCATATGTAATTTATATTAATTAATATGTATGATTTTATAATACGTTTTCAAGCTTTGGTTAAGTTTATAAAGATATTATTACTGCTACTACTGCTTCTATTACTATTTACAATTCGTGTGTAGATTTGCCATATTTATGAAACAAAAACCTAAAACCTCATAAATGCATTATCTTGTTAGCAAAGCCTAACTTGCGCCTGGTAGATTTAAAATTAAGTCACTAATTTTTTTAATCCTAATGGCTACTTAAATTTTCAGCCCGAGTAAATGATTTTTCTCCCATAATCAAATGATTTTTCTCCCATAATCTCCCCATCCTAGTGATGGGTGCTATTGTGTGTGATATTGCCTTATAACAATACATTTTAACCTTTCATATTATAACCAAGTATACAATGCATTGGTTAGAACAGCTAAAACTAAGAGTACTTTTATCATAAATGAGGATTGTTCTATGATCACAAGTGATGAAGACCTATAAAAAAAACACAATCTTTTGCATGTTTTATGCTCATTTTGCGTGCTCAACAGCATGCTCAGTTGCAACCTGAGCTTGATTTGAAATCTCAGTTGTAAACCGAAAACAGAAGCGGGATGAAAAATGGAAAATGGAGCAGCTGAAAACATTGCTGCGGGTAGACGGCCTTTCCTATTTCTTTATTTATATTTATTTAATGAAGGACGTCATATGGATTAAAAACGTTGAAACGATTTGCTATTATATATAATTTTTCTTGTAATGACCTGTGCAAAAAAATTCTTAATGAAAAGACAAAAATCAGACTTCCATTATGACAAGAAAAAAGCTTGCATTCCTAGTGAAAATGTATGATTACACACCTTGCATTATTCTATTTGAGCCTATCATGACGGGATATGATTGATTAAACTTGTATATTGTTATAAAGAGCATTGTTAGAAGAGCAATAGAACCTGTGACTGCAATAGCAACTCTTGAAAAAGAAACTGTAAAAAATACATGAAGATGCAAAAATCATTCATGAAGAGATTGACAAACTTTTCACATTACCTCTTGTTTTTGGATATCTACAAGATTCTTTCAAGTTATCAAACAACATCGGGTTGCCTACAAAGCTACATCAATCAAATTAAAAAAAATCATAGTTATTATTGTTGACTTATTTAAAACAGTGAGGATAAATAAAAGTTACATCTATATGAAACCTAGTTAATTTTATAAATTTATATAAATCGAATTCAAAAAAGCATGCACACATTGAAACCAAACATTTCGTTGAAAATTCTTTTCCTTAAGTGTCGTCGGCAACGAATGATTGCATCTCCTATTTTCAACAAGCCTATCAAATCTCAAAAATGGCTTTGGTTCTGATTTCGTAAAGCTAAATGAATGGTCTTTTAAACTAATAACATTTGAATTATTATTTTTGGACTAATAATTCCCATTAATCAATTCAGTATGCTGTACTTTTCTAGCATTAGGAATGTGCTTAATCAACATTATCTTCCACTGATCCATATCAACAATTATCAAATATCTGCCATAAATTTCTTATACGCAATAATTATCTAAAAAGGGACATGAAGTTCGATTCCTCAAAATGTTACTCTAGAAAATGCCTGTATTTTCTTGAACTTTTGATAATTCAGATTAGAATGTGGTTTGTTATTGCTGCTTGAGGTGATGGTGCGTTATATATATTCTAACTAATTTGAAAATTATAATTTTATCATCATGAGTTTATTTCTTGTGAAATGACAGTTACCAGGTAAGGGAAAAGATAGAGAATATACAGTACCTGCGTAATTGCCTTTCAGATTTTTCAATCAACTATAAATTAATAAATGCTCCTTGCTTATTAATGTTTCCCACAACAAGTTGTAAAAACAAATTAGTGACTAGTCAACTGAAGTATTAAAGACAAGCTTACTATGTATTCATAAATATTTCTTAGTTGATAAGTGCAGAAGAAAAAAATGCCACCCATGCTGTGGGCATACACCTATGCTTGAATAAATTTCTTCCATGCTTCTCCAAATGTCTAATCCTTAAACAAATGCACTTGCCATATGTAGGGGACGAAAGACCAATCATTTGTAGATGTAGAAATAAAAACATCAATCAAAAATCTATGTTGAGAAATATACAATTCCTTTCTTGTTATTGGTCAACTTTGTATTTTAATATTACAACGATTCTCTCGTGCATAGGAAATTTCATGTGCTATGACACAATTAACACAATATCCCCAATTCCAAACTGAAATCCAAATTATCTAGGGATATGTACCACATTAAATTTGAATTATACCACATGAAAATTCTACTGATACAAAATAGATTTGATTTTGTGATATTATTATGACTACATAAAAGTGTTTGATCTATTATCCTTAGTAAAGACTAATCCTATTTATATGAAGATCAATACTGGTGTCAAATGGTCCAGTAGAAAGATAGCTAACTAAAATTGTTGCCAATTTGTATTTGATCCTCAATTCTACATAATGACCATGTTAAAAAGATATTAATGCTAGCATCTAGGTTCTTTCTCATGTTAAAAAAACTTTGCAGTATGATGGGATTTTAAAAGCCTAAGTAATATAAAAGCATTGTGATGCCCCACCCACATTAACAAATAGTAGTACTGGGTAATACTTTTTGTTAATGCAAAAAATAAGGCTGGTTAGGAGTGACCATCTATGGTCTTGTTTTACATATCTATTTAATACGTCAATATATGCTCTATATATTCTTTTTTCTAACTCAAGTGGATCGATATATCCAATAAATACTTAATACAAAGCCTTAGGTGGCTATCGGATCTAGTAAAACAAAACATAACAACTCAAATGCAAAACACATCACAGAACAGCAGATAATCATATATATACACATATACAGATACATCATCAGAGTGATACAAAATAATACATACCAAGTGGTATGTCGACCATAATATATACACGAGTCAAAGGAATATACATATCAGAGTAGCGACAAAAAGACTACAACAAAAAGATAGCAAAAAAGTCCACATGGAAGCAAAATAGGCTAAGTCCAAAGGTACCTTAACAAAAACATCTCCGTCTGACCTGAGTATAAAATACATGGGTCAGTCTAGCTAAACAAATCAGTTTAAATAGGATAACTGAAAATATGAGTATAAGGATGAGGGGAATATTCTTCTCAAAAGAGAAGAAACTATAATAAGTATAAGTATGGTTATGGTTACTTAAGTGATGAAAAGGTGTCACTACAAAAACATTCAATCTCAAAAGAGATAAATCAATCCATAAAACGCTAAATATAGCATGCCTCATATCATCGGCACATCACAATTCATCAAAAATGGTTTAGGGGAAAATATATAACTCCTAAAAAGGAGAGATCCCAAACCCGCCATATCGAAAAACTCAAAGAAACCACCATCTCAAAATATGCAATAAAACAATTAAATATATCTCCAACATAAGAGAATATAATCCCAAATAAACGCCAAAAAGGTAAATCTCATATAATAACGCCAAAAGGCAAATCTCAAATAATAAAGTCAAAAGGAAAATCTCAAATAACGCTAGTGAAAGCAACTCAAATCTCAAAGACAGAACTCAAGAGAGTTCAAATTCCCATAAGGTAATCGCCATATATATATATATATATATATATATATATATATATATATATATATATATATATATATAAAGCGGCTCGAATGGCCAACCAAGAAAAAGGCGGTACACTTGGGAAATCACAATAATCAATGAAATTATCTCAAAGAAATTTGCACGTGCATATCGCTGAAGCCTGCCAAGTATTGATCTCACGAAATAGGTACGTCGCCCGAGGCAAATACGTCTCAATGGATAAATACGCCGCAATGGAAAATACGCTGCAATAGCAAACGTCTCGAAGACAAAATACGCCACAATGGAAAACGTCTCTAGGACAATGACCCGAAGGTCTAGTACTGGAAAAACGCCTCGAAGACAAATGTGTCACAAACTCTCGGATAGGAACCCAAATAGTGTTAATGTGCATCATATACCACATGTTTGCACTAAACAATTTACAAACCGTTAGAAAATTTCACACTCAAAGCCGTAAAAAGTTTACCTCATCTCGACGGTGAATTCGACCCGAAGGTCAAAACGATCAAACGGAAAGGTCAGGAATTAACCGATAAGATAAACGCACGTGTCCCATACCATGAGTTTTACCAAACCATTTAATTCTCTTTCTCATCTGCTTGAATAGTGCAAAAATGTGTATTTTATATATAAAATAATTTACTTGAGGAAACAAGATTTTAAAACCATTTTCCAAAAACAATTATTGGAACCAATATTTGAAATTCCCTTATTATAGAGAACAAATAAATTTTTATAACTAAAAAACAAATTATTTTAAATGCCAATTTATTTTTTAAAATTATTTCAAAAGCATTTAAAAGAATCCGTGCTCGAAATGAAGAAAATCATTGAAAAACTCACAACCAATAACTCAAAATCAATTCATAATCAATTCAAATTTGAATTTAAAATTCACCAAAACTTGATTAGCGCATTGATAGGCATCATAGCCTTCAAATATAATCAGAAATATCACCAAACAAGCAAAGAGAACAAGCAAAAGGGATTGAAATAAGCAGCACAAAGCACAGGAAATCACAAGGCAAAATAGGCTCATCGGGTCAATCAGAAGGTCGACATGCTGGTCGACCATTCAAGCCTCTAGGCCGATTGCACGGTCGATCTAGATGGGTGGCTGGTCGACACCATGGTCGACATGCTTGTCGACCTTGGTCATAGGAATTTTCCTAGGTCGAATTCTTGCTTCGGGTTGATTTTCAGGTGCATGTTTCAGCTATCAAACGATAATATTTTGCAATGAAATTTTGTATGCTTATACTACTATATCTGAACTATCATACAAAGAAAATCCAGAAGCATTTTATTGCCGGAATCGAAAGATATTAGCATGCAAAGCACCAACCAGAGAATGTTTTGACACAGAAACAAAATTGAAAGCAAAAACAAATCACAGAGAAATTTTTTCACAGATTTCAGCAGTTTGAAGTATTGGCTTCAGCTAGAATTGTGAGCTATTCAAATAACCTTGCTTTTAAAGGGAAAATACCAGATTTGTAGCTGAAAGATTGAAGCTTTGAGGAGTAATTGTCTTCAATATCCTGTTAAAAACTAGAACAAAGACATGCAAGTTGAAAACTTACAGTTAATAGACAATCACCTCTAAAATTCAGATTTTGATGAGATAAAAGTTTGGGAAATGATTACCTTTTAATTTTCACTCAAGATTGATAAAAATATCAGTTTGCTTGAATTAATTTGAAGATTCAAAGCTTGGTTTAAAGAAAATGTTGGAGATGGTTTCTTTTCTGATTTCTTAGGAGGAAGAAGAAAATAAAATACATACAGGTTACTTCCTCCTTTCTTATTTCTAACTTTAGTTGGCTAATGGGCTTTGGACCCAAGTAATGAAAAGAATTAATTTAGCCAAGATTAATTTATTCAACGCTTAAAACAAAATGCATACACTAATGTTATTAAAACAAAACAACACATTCTTCAAGTTTTCTCTATAATAAATCATACAAACACACTTACATGAGAAAGTAAAATATTTCCATCATGTAAATTGTTATTTTAATTTGTAAAACCTTTTTTTAATAAAAACCCTTATTTTAAACAGATAACCCAATTTACATAAATAAATGCTTAAATCACCATATTTATCTCCTGTGATGTTCTGGAGATTTGGGCAATATTTATTTAATAATTTCATTTATAATTATTTTTAAAATATGAAATATTAATTTAATAATTTAATTCAAACATAATTTTCTTTTGAAAATTTATAATTATTTAGTTTGATAAATGATATTCTTTTCAAAATTTATAATAATAATAATTTAATTTGAGAATCTTATTGTTTTAAAATGTTAAAAACATTTATATGATAAAATTTTCTTTCTAAGCTGTTTTAAAAATATTTTATTTATAATGTATATATATGTATACATTGCAAATAGGAGTTTTGATTTTAATTTTAACTTTAAATTTAATAAAGAATATTTTCAAACTTATAATATATATAGGTGTATAATTTATGAATTTATTAAATTAAATTGAAATTAGTATTGGAGCTTTTCATAAGTCAATTTATAGATCTATCTTGTACTTTCAAAAAGAAATTAAAGTAAATATTTTGTTACAAATATAAAATAGTTAAAAATTTGTATTTTATAATAGAAGTTTATTTTGTTTTATCTTAAAATTTGTTTTGAAATAAACTTAGTTTATTCATATTAGAGTATAATATGTTGATTTGAAATTTTTGAATAAAATATAATTCAACATTATTCTTTTCTTTTTAAAATTTTTCTCTTTTGAAAATTAGTTTTAAATAATTTTTAAAAATATTCAAGCAAATATTTAAATATGTAAAGATAATTCATTTGTAATCATTTAAAGACTAAATGTAAATGAAACATATAAAACATCTTAAGTTAAAATTAGAATGGTTTTATCTTAAATTAAAACATTTTTAAACAAAGAAATTTATCTTTATACCTAAATCATACATGTGTTAACATTCATGTTTTTAAAGTAGACACTTGTAATTAATCTTCATATCTAAATAACAAGTGGCATACTAAATCAATATTTGAATTTATTATTTTAGATAAAAACTTAAACAAATCTTTTTATTTCAAACACTTTATCTCCTATGAAGAATCTAAATTCAGATTTAAGAAAAACTGAAAATCCATTTTACTCTAAAAATTCCACAACCCAAATTCAATTAAGATCTGCAATCAAAGTTTTAAAACCTGCAAAAGAAAATACATTTGCAAATTCTGTTTGAATCTACAAACCAAATCAAATCTTCAACCTGTAAGATTAATTCAAGCAAAGATGAAAGGGGGAAGCATGCAGACTAAAATCATCAAATGCAGTTTCAAAGCCCGCAAACAACATGTTATAATCAACTCTAACTAGCATGTAAGCTCAGATTCATCATTATCAGAGTAATTCATGAGGAGCAAGCACAGATTCAATCAATGCAATGCAATGGAATTCAGGCTCCTGGAAATGAATTACATCTGGATTACTCTCTGTCTTTTTCAATTGAAGGGGAGTAAATCTATGCTTAAAAACAGTTTCTTCTTTTAAAAACCAAGCTATCAAAATTTTGCAGAAATTAAAGTTTAATTCACAATGCTTTTAAATAAGAAAATTTAAAACAGTGGCAAATTAATAACTGCTCTGTTCTTTTCTCTTTAGTGAGTAATCTCAAATCTATAGGTTGTTTGAAATTTATCTGTGCATTAGTTTGTATATATGCTTGACTGTTGTGTGATTATGCCTGCATATATTCTTGAATATGCAGATAGATGATGCAAAATTTTTAACAGTCTTGCTACTGTTCTAATTAGGATTTTAAATACAAAACCATTTCTTTATGTCTGAATCTTAGTTAGAAATTATTGTGTGAACAAATGGTATTGTTTAGCATAGATTAGGTTTGTAAATTTTAATTTAGATAGTAACCCGTTACTTGTGAAAATCAATAACAGTAGACAATAGTTTCCAAAATAAAAATTACCAAACATTTTAAAATTATTCAATCAAGTTTAAACTTTAATGCATGTTTAAAAAAACAAGGATAATGAAAACAAGCATCAAGTTTTAAATCTTCTGTGTTGTTAGAAATTTAAGACTGTGCAGAATTTGGGATTTTGGGGTATCAAAGCATAAAATAAATTTTGGAATCTGAAATTCCTTCTGGAGGTGTAAGATTGACTGGAGAGAGTGGGAAAAATAAGGGGAAGATGGTCAAGAATGGTGGCGATGACAGTAGGGGTTTTCATGTTTGATCCCTAGTTTTAAAGTAGCAGAGGTTTTGTAAGTCTTTGAACACTGTGGTGGTTCGAGTGGTCTAAGGTTTTGGGGGTTGACAGAGGGGATATAGGTGGAGCAGTGGCCGGAGTTGGAGACCATAAGATGGCCGGAGTGGGTTGTTGAGATGATTGTCAGGTTTGCCATGTATTTGTGAAGTTTTTTTTTCAGGTTGATGTTTTTTTTTTGCTTGAATCTGATTTCAAGCTGCAGAGGATCTTGTTGGTGGTTGTTATCAAGATGAAGGATGGATGGCTTCTTGGAGAGGTTGGTGAAGGTAGCTGGAAGTCGCTGGAGCAGTGGTCGCATTTACACAGTGTTTGGTTGTCTCTGGTGAACTCTGGTGTGCAGGATTTTGGTGACTCGAAGTCACTCCCGTGTAGATTGTATTTTGACTCGGAGTGATTAGATGGTGGTCTCGGGTTTGTTAAGTGCAGGTTGTAAAACTGTGCTGTTTTGTTTTGTTTTTTTTAAATCTGGGAAACTCAAATTTTTAAAAGCTATGATTTAAATTAAAGTGTAGGTTTAAATTAAATTCAAGTAAGCCTTATGAATTCAAAAAAGTTTAAAAATGAAGAATTTAAATTTAAAGTAAGGTTTAAACTCAAATTTGAAATCATGTGTAAAAAATGTAAGTTTCAGGATTCTTTGAATCCAGTTTTTATTTAAAACCAGTTTTGTTTTTATTTTTATTTTTAAAAGGGAATTCAATTTTTAAAACAAAGATTCAAATTTAAGTGTAAGTTTGATTTAGATTCAAGAGTACTTTTGAATTCAAAGTTTTAAAAATGCAAATTTTAAATTTTAAGCAAGATTTGGGTTTAGGTTTGAAATCAAGTTTAAGTATGATTTCAGTTTTACTTTGAAACCTGTTTGATTCAAAACAGTTTTGAAATTTTTTAAATATTGGACAGGAAATGTTTTTAAATAGAATTTGAATATGAATATGATTTCAAATAAGGTTTAAATTTAAAAGAATTCTTTCCTTTAAATATTTAAATAAATTATGAAATGTTTAACTTTAAACTGAAAGTTAAAATAATCTATCTATTTTAAAAGACTCGATTTATTTTTAGTAAAATTTAGTAATATAGATTTTTCTTATATAATAATGGTAGTTCTTTACCTTTAGGTTTATTAATTTATTTAAATTTGGATAATGTTTAGTGGTTAAACATTGGAATCTTAAATTTTTAAAATAAAAGTTGATTAAATTTTAGAAATGTATTATTTAAATACATTTGAATAATTAATAAGTCATTAATAAGTAAATAGATTAATTTGGAAATAATTAAGATAATTTAGAAATTTACTTATTAAATTGATTTTAATTAATGTTTTGGATTAATTTATAATTAGAAATGATTAATGAATAATTAATCTAAGGTAATTTTCTTAAGTAAGGAATTAATGAAAATGTTGTTAATTAAATAAGATAATTATCCAAGGCTAATTAATAATTAATTAATGAGATTAATTAACTGAAGATTATCATTTGTAATTGTTTAAGTATAATTACTTTATAAAAGTAATTAAAGGGTTAATTACTTATTGTAATTAATTCTGATAATGTGCTTTGTTAAATTAATTAATTTAGTTTAATTAATTTAAGAAATAATTTAATAATTTAATGATAATAATTACTTAATGTAATTTATGGAAAAGGATTTCTTAGAGAAGTGATAATTGATAATTACTGGAATGTAGTGATTTATTTTAATAGTAATTTGGATAATTACTTTTGTAATTAATCAAGGATTAATTAATATAGATAATTAATTATTGGATAATTAATTTATTAATAACTAATTAAGAGTAGTTAATTACTGGATTTAAATATTAATCAAGGTGATTAATAATTGTATTTTAATTTTAGATTAATTACTAAATGTAATTAGATTTAATTGAGTAATTAATTTAAATATTAATTAGAGATCATTAATTATTATAATTAATGATGTAATTAAGAATTGTTTAATTAAGTAATAATTAAATAATTAAGTAATTAGTTAATTGTAATTTATTTAGAATAAATGTAATTAATTATAATTAATTAATAAATTAAGTAATTAAATGTTAATTACTTATGATTAATGTTAATTAATTTTATGGAATTAATTTAAGACTAATTACATATTGTAATTAGTGAATGATTAATCATAGATGTTTAATCAAGTTAAATACTTAATGAATGATTAATTAACTAGGTTGATTAATCAATAGAATTATAAGCAGGATTTATAGATGAATAATTAATTTAATTTATTTTAAATTAATTAGAGATAGAAGTAATTAATTTAATTCATTTTAAATTGATTATAATTGATGGATAATATATCATTGCTTATGGATGATATTGATATACCTTTGGATGGTTGTCAAATTCAATTCAAATTCAAGTTAAAATTAATTCAAATTTGAATTTCATTTTCCTCAAAACTTGACTAACCCATTGATAGGCATCATAGCCTTCAAATACAATCAAAAATATCACCAAACAAGCAAAGAAAACAAGCAAAATGGATTGAAATAAGTAGCACAAAGCACAGAAAATCACAAGGCAAAATGGGTCATCAGGTTGACCAGAAGGTCGACATGCTGGCCGACCATTCAAGCCCCTAGGTCGGCCGTATGTTCGATCTAGATGGGTGCCTGGTTAGCACCATGGTCGACATGCCTGTCGACCTTGGTCTCAGGAATCTTCCCATGTTGAATTCTTGCTTCGGGTTGATTTTCAGGTGCATGTTTCAGCTATCAAACGACAATACTTTGCAATGAAATTTATAAGCATATACTACTACATCTGAACTATCATCAGAAGATAATCTACTAGCATTTCACTGAAAAAATGAAAGATAATAGCATGAAAAGTACTAACCAGAGAAGGTTTTGACACAGAAACAAAATTGAAAGTAAAAACAAATTACGGAGCAAATTTTTCACAGATTTGATCAGTTTGAAGCATTGGCTTCAGCTAGAATTATGAGCTATTCAAATCACCTTGGTTTTTGAAGAGAAAATACCGGATTGTAGCTGAAAGCTTGAAGCTTTGACTAGGAATTGGCTTCAATATCCTGTAAAAAACTTGGACAGAGACATGCAAGACGAGAACTTACAGTTTACAGACAATCACCTCTAAAGTTCAGATTTTGATGAGATAATAGGGCTTTGGAAAGAATTATCTTTTAATTTTCACTCTAGATTGATAAAAATCTCAGTTTGCTTGAATTATTGTGAAGATTGAAAGCTTGGTTTGAAGAAAATGGTGGAGATGGTTTCTTTTCTTATTTCTTCGGAGGAAGAAGAAAATAAAATACATACAGGTTACTTCCTCCTTTCTTATTTATGACTTTAGTTGGCTAATGGTCTTTGGACCCAAGTAATAAAGAGAATTAATTTAGCCTAGGTTAATTTATTCAACACTTAAAAAAAATGCATACACTAATGTTATTAAAACAAAACAATGCATTCTTCAAGTTTTCTCAATAATAAATCATACAAACACACTTACATGATAAAATAAAATATTTTCCATCATATAAAAATATTATTTTAATTTTTAAAACATTTTTGTTAATTAAAACCCTTATTTTAATCAAAATCCAATTTACACAAATAAATGGTTAAATCACCATTTTTATCTCCAATAATTTTATAAAAGTTATTTTCTTGCATAGAAAAATGCAATAAATCATCCAAACCTTATTTTTATAATCAAAACTATTTTTAAACCAAATTTCACCTTTTTATTAAATAAATAGCCTTTAAAAATCAATTACTTCCTTTAAAAATTATTAAAAGAAGTAACTGGCAATAATTAATAAAATTATTACATTTTCTCTAAATAAAATGAATTTCCACTCATTATCCTAAAAAATAAACATAAAAAACTTTCCAAAACTATATTTTCACATTTTATTTCCAAAGTTCATTGTTTATTTCAAATAAACAATTTAAATCTCCAACTGATTTTAATTCTCAATATTAAATTATAACCTTCATTATAATTTAATATTTATAGGTAATCTCCAAGACCAGGGTTTTTACAAGGATGGTAGATGTAATTTTGTTTAATGGTATTTTGCTAAATACGAAGTAGTTACCATATTTATAAATGATGCTTTTCTAGCTCCATTTGGACCCATCGAAAGATATAGTCAATTCTCCTGTTGATTTATATTGACTTAATTACACATAGTGCTAACTTCCTATTATTAGTTTGATGAACATTTGTTCAGTTTTCTTCCAATAAATAAAATTAATGATTATTAAATTATAAAACACTTCACAAATATAAAGCTCTAACTTTAAAACAACCCTTAATATGTATAAAATTCTTACTGCAAACAATTATTTCAATATATTTTTGAAGAAACACTTAAATTTGTGGATATTCAATGGTGAAACATCTTGTTGCGAACAAGTGTAACCTCATATTGAACTTCACCTAATAGCCTGCGCATACGAGTCTAAAGGACAATTGTGTCCATTTGACAAAACCATCATATACTAAGAGACATTCGTGGATATATTCATTGGACCAGTTGTGCATTCTGCATGTTTTATATTAGATTTAGGTTTATGTCTAAATGAACGTAAGATTTTGTCACCATTTCTATAAATCTAACCAAATATTGTAAATTAGAAGGTTCATGTTTGAGATTTATGTCCGATTAAGTTTTTGCAAGTCAAATGTAAGATTTGAAACTACATCTTTTAATTTGTAAAAAATAAAGGATTTGCTTAAATTAATTCGGGGAAATAGGGGAGAAAAAACAATAAAACTAAAAAAAAGGTTTGCAAATTGGAAAAAGTAGACATTGACCAAGCAGGTCTGTCAGACGCGGCATGCCCATGTGTGATTTGTTTGTATATTTTCATGCGTTCTCTACTAACACACATGAACAACTGAATGCTTAAAAGAAATCAAACTTGAGAAGAAGATTTGATATATAAAAGATGCATCTGTATTGTTAAAAGTATTCACTTCTCATGTGAGCCTACTTCTCACGTAAGCTTACATTTTTCAGTTTATTTTATTATTTTTGAATCAAAATTTTATACATTTATTTAAATTTTATCATTAATTCATATTAAGTTCATAAGTTGTTAAATAATAATGTAAATCATTATTTAATTTTTATAGCAGTTGACAAATTATTTAATTTCAGGTAGTATTATCTCTACTACTAATAAATAAAATTGGTTGAACTAATTTACTCGGTGTCGTTTTGAAATTCCAAAAATGCCTTTGCTTTCCGTTTATTTTGCAAATGTGCCTCCATGACAATCAATGAATTTCTTCTCAACTATTATCTAATTCATCATTCACGATTAGTAATTTCTCAGTTACTTCCACTATACTATATATATTCACATCGTGAAATTTCAATAAATTGATTTTTGTAATTTATATTGTTCTCACTTTTAGGGAAAATTAATCAGAATGGTAATAATTAACATAATTGAAGATTTCTGTATCGTTTTAAGGAAAGAGAGAGGTCTTTATGATTGCTTAATTTGTTAAGCTTACTTCCCTTTTGGCCCTAGTGATATTTTACTCATGACTGATGGATAATTTGTACATATACTTACTGTTATATATAGAAAATTTACTAAAGGAAAGAAGATAAGGAATGCAAAATCAATCAGTTTGTTATTTAGGTAAATAATTGAATTGCTTAATTAGTTACCATGTTTGGCTTTATCCCTAATTTTAATGATAGGGAAAGAGTTGGGTTAATGGAAACCAATTTAATTCTTCAGGACGGTAGTTTATATATCAAGCTATTATTTTCTTCTTACAATTCCTTGGATCATTATCATTTCTATTTACAAAACGCGACCTACAGTGCATCCGAAATACTGCATTTTTTGGTATTTACGGAAACTTAAATAGGAAACTCAAATTTTCCACAGTGAATGATAAAATATTATGCTCTTATCCACCTTTATATGTTACATGCATGTCTAACTCTAACTAAAAATTTAATAAATCATAGTATGTGCATCTTTAGCATATATACTTTTCAGATGCTTTCATTTTCTTGCTCTGTCAATGAGATCTGATTAAACCATTGGTTTTACTACAGTTGATAGCATACTTAGTTAATAGCAAAGATGTAAATTATACCGCGTATTGTTTATTTAATCCATATCAACTGATTTTGGATTATACTATGCGAAGATAAATTTCATGCTTTACGAGAACTAATTATAACGCGACTCCCTTACTTTATGCATTACTTTATGCATTGAGTCTTTATCATATCTTCTTACATACTTGGCAAGTGACTTTACCGAAGAGAAATTTTAGGAATAGTTATTACTATATTACATAATGTAAAGTTTTGACTTTTTTATTTGTTATAGCAATGAATAATGTATTTCTTATTTATTAGTGAGCATTTCATATTATATTTTACTATTATTAGTTCGCAGATATAGGTTTAATCTTTAATTCACAAGCTTAGGTGGAAACTCATTTTAGTGTGTTTTTGTTGTAAATTCATTTTCTGCTCATTTTACAGATGTTAATATTTTAATCTAAGCTTCAAAATTATTTTTTTGGTATGTGTTTTACCATTAGACATATGCTTCCATTGGACAAATATTTACTTCTTCTTTGACTTTGATTTCTCAATTACCTTGGGTAAATATAGATGTAATTTTCAAATGTATTTCTTGAAATTTTTTTATCTATTATAATCTAATGTTCAAAAGTATTTCATGACAAATAAATTTACGTATGGTATTGCTATTTATGTCCATTAAACTTTTGTTTTGTTTACTTTGATCAGATTTGTTATGTTCTATTTTGTAAATCCCATAGAGCAATGTGATACTCAAACTTGAACAAATTATGTTTCTTTGCAAATATGTAGTTATAAACAAATTAGATTTTTATTTTCTAATTGATCGTGTGAATCATTCTTTAAAATATTTCTTTAACAGTATTTCCTTAAAAGACATAGATTAACATCGATTAAGTAAATTGACAATCTGATTTGTAGGTGGGGGTATTAAATAACATTATTTTTGCCGTCACTCATAATAGGCTTATATGGTACGCACCGGTCTTTAGATTGTTTAGCTTGGAGAACTAATTTATTTGTTTCCAAATTATTAAATACTTACATATAAGATCCTGTACTATATTAATATGACCATTAAGTAAATGGATTTTTTGCGGTAAATTTCTTAATCAAAATCTTAGAATAATAGTCTTTAGATCAAAGCTCCACCCAAGTTTATATTAATTGCTCAATTTAATAAATAAAATATATGAACTGAGATTAGCTTATAGAAATATAAATCATTTGCATTAACAATAACAGTGTGTGTTTTGAGTGTTTTTTAATTCTTTATGTCCCTTTTAAGTGGCATCAATGAAACTATTAGTGAATGTAAATAATTCCATCTGAGTTTAACGTATTCATTTTAATGCATCTTTAACTAACATAGGCAATTCATAATATGTTATAATCTATGTGTAACAGAACCTCATGTTGATCCACATTCCAAAATGGTACCTATTTGTAATAAAAATATAAAAAACTCAAACACATACCAACACAGATATATGCATCACACGGGCTCCAAACTAGTCTCAATAATTATACTTCATATGATATCTCGTTGTTTATTAAAAAGGAAGTCAATCGAAAGAGTGTGGTACGGTGTACCATAATCTTTACTAAAAAGTTAATAAATATGCGGATGGCCAGCAAAACTACAGACAAAACCACTTCAATGAAGCCTATAAGTGGGAGAATAAAAATTAAAGAAGACAATATGTGAAATATAAAGTAATTCACCCTACCATAATATGAGTAAGAGAGAAACAACTCACCTTTCTCAAGTGGTTTGTAATGAGGGAATTTTAATCATTCTGACTAAATGCATGCTCCAAATATAACTAATAGCAATCTTTTCCTGGCACTTATAAGTTGAACAATAAATTAGTAATCTAATATAAGAATTAAAAAAAGTTAAAAGTATTCATTTATATGGATTATTTTAATATGTGCTAACATCGTGATTATTGATATAACATCATGGTAACAGTATGAAGCAAAAATGCATGAAATAAAGTTAAATATGATGATGCCATACCTAATAAGATGTAAAGGAGAGTTCCTTTAAGAAAGCTTAAGTGTCCAGTTCAAACAATGCCATCCATCATGATAGGGAAAAAATTATAATGAAACCCGGAATGTTTCAAAACTTCAGCATGCACTTCACCCATAACAATAAAATCAAGCAACTGGGATTTTTAGACAACATAGAATAGTAACGAATTATTGATATAAACAATATTTTGGATGTACCAATACCAATTAGTCATTCGTAATGAATCGATGTTAAATACTTCACCCAAAGAGTACGATTCTAACAACTAGAAATATTAGATATAATATATACTTGCATATTACCTGCTTTTTCTTTTGTTGCATTATGTATCATATCTATTAGCGTTATCCCACTCTCCACCGGCATCATGATAAACATGTTATCGATACTAATAGGCATTCACCCTTCCTCTCCTGAAAGTTGGAAGTGTTGTTCTGAATTTCAATTCTAGTAGTTGAATAAAGAAACATGCTAGAAATTTTACCTTTATCATGCACAACCTATGTAAGCAAAACTTCAAAAGTTATGACAAAACACAATAGTAATAGTTTATAGCCTCTTCGGTTTACGGATGTAAAATAGAACTATAGTCCAAGCCAATATACATTCATTTACTAATAAATCATAATAGTATTTCATTATAACCTTAAGTGGCATACACATATCCTTCAAAGTGCTACAGTTAATTATAGTAGCTCAACTGGAAATAGCAATGTCATTTTCATTAGAAAAAAGATCAAGTTCTATGTAAAAAATATTTGAATAAACAATAATGCTTCAAATAAGTCATCAAAAATAGAGTGAAGAGATGGAATGGATTGAAACATTTGTATTTCAACACCATCTTCTATATAAGTACACGCCTCTTCTAACTGTTTACTGATATTAAACTTTCCAAACATAAATAATGTAAATGTTATAGTTTAACTCATAATTAAACCGTGTTAAGCACTAAATTTTAATTTATATATGCTTATTATCTGGAAAAACATGTTGCATACCTTCTAAGAACCTAGCATGCAAAATTTCACCTACAAGTGAACCAACATACTTCTTCCTTTTGCTTAATACATTCAAAGCTTGTATTTTTTTTAAATAAGTCTTTAACTTTTTCAGCTATATTTCAAAACATGAACTTTGTTACAGCATTAGGACTCCACAAATAGCAATCACCGGTTTCAAGTATCATCCTCATTGAAGCAAAATTGATACCCCTAAAATGATTATTGGAGCAGCCTCAACTCAATTTTTTTTCCAATCCACAAATTTTAGGCATCCCAACATCCGATATCAGGCAATTGCACTACATCTAACAGAGAGCATTACAAACACCACAGATAGCATCAACCGTTTTTCATTGCATTTATCTCAAACCCGTAGGTGGTTGTTGACCTTATCTCAAACTTCGATGATGGGGCCCAATTAACTATGAGCTGATTTACTGATTAGGAAATATGGATAAATTTCATTAGTTGATTGTTATGAATTTTTAGGTCATGAAATTGGCCAAATCCATGGATGCCATGGCGAATTTAATGTTGACTTGAAAATTGACTAGAAAATTGCAAAATTAATGAATCACGATGAATTGTAAAAAAAATTGTTGACCTAAAAATTGAGTAGATATGCATGGTGGAAAATAAATGACTGAATGATTCCATCTAGTAAGGAGAAGGAGGCTGAACGATTGCTTCAAGAGGCCGGACGATTGCTTAGAGGGAAGTTTTAATTGAGCGAAGAAATGAGTCCAACACGGAGGAGGATGTTGAACGATAACTTTTTAGGAGGTTGGCATCGATGAGAATCATTTCGTTACCATTTTGCATTTGGAAACGAGAAGAAGAAGAGATAATAGTAAAAAGATTTGGCCACAAAAATGAAAGGAAAGCCCGCAATGTAGTTTCGTTAGAGTCTGCCTTATAATTTTGCTTGATACATCGAACAGCGTTTGGACGTGATTGTTTTTTCGTATAAATCAGTTTGACTGCATTTATGATTAGAATGTTGAGAATTATTGCCATCAAAACTAAATTTTGTTGTAGTGATTGAACAAAAAATAATGAAAATTGTACAGTGAAGTGCACATGGTTGTGAGTGTCCTAATGTTCCTCCAACAGACGAGTTGCTGCATCCGGGCTCATACAAGTTTTCTTCCCTTCGTCGGTGGGAAGAATGTCGTCGCCACATCTAGTGAGAGAATTGAGCCCTCTAATACTGATGTTGGGGAAGTCATAAGTCATGATGTCATCATGGATTGGGAGATTTGAAAACCCTTCCATTGAGCTTTCTAAATGTTAGGAGGATGACTCTTCTTCGACAGAAGTGATGATAAACTTAGGCTCTTTAGCGGTTTTTCTCCTACATAGTTTATATGCAAGCTTTCTTCTTCTTCTTGCTGGCATGCAAGGTCGTGCGCCTTGTGATGATTGGACCACGGAAGCATTGCCTGGACCTACATTAGCATCACTAAGCTCGTTGGTCCTGGAACCCCTAATTTCACCCTCTTCAACGTCAATCCTAATTCCCCTCGACTAAGAACACGATAGGGTTATTGGTATCGTCTTCTGATTCTACAGCATTTTTTGGTAGTGTAGCCCTTCCTGGAAACCCAATGTTATGAACCTCTTCCAAAAGCCCTAACAGAGATAACCATTCATCATTTACGAGGAGTCTAATGTCCCTGTCACCAACCTAGGTGACATGAATCACAGAAATTGCCCTTGAGAAGCTATCGCCCTCTACACATGGATGGACACCTGTAAAATTTCAAAATATTAGTTGGTTTAGGATATGACTTGGACTAAAGAATTTGAGAATAAAGCAAAGACGACACTCATGTCCTTCCAACTATCGCCTTACGAAGCAGGTGGACATTAGACATAGAACCGTTCATGTTTAAAGAGGTCGAGTTTGTTCTAAGCACCCGTTAAGACTTGACAACTGGGCAAAGGCTCAAGGAAACTATAGGAAAGGCTTCTTGTTCGTCGTTTAAAGTAATAAATAAGCCCAATGTCCTTAGAAGATGGCAGGTGGAACAGAGCGTTCATAAACAGCAGGAAAGTGCTATGGATAAAGGCATAGCGGTTCAAGTGTAATTAAGTGGGAGCTATTTCGAGATATTTTAGCATCCTTGGATAAAAGAATTGAAGGTGGTACACACTCGGCCCACCACATGAACATATTTCATGCTGCATACCCCTCCGAGGGCGAATGAGCCATGTCGTTCGCTAAAGAAACCAGAACATCTTCGAATGGAATCCCATGTCTAGAACATAGTCTGTGAAGAACGGCCTCACCAATTCTAGAGGCTTGGGAATTTATCAGGTTATCTAAAAATGTAACAACTTCTACAACATCTAAGGCAGGACTTATATCTTCCACCGAGAGGATGGAGACGTTGGCAAAAAGGTCGGTCGACAAACTAGAAACCTCCGGTTGTTTAGTTTGACGATCAAGGGAAAGTTTTCCAGATATAGTTCTGGAACATGATTCGGATCTGGGATTATTGTGTTGTGAAGTTGGTCTGGAAGACATTGCAACTAGACGCTCTAAACGTCTGGAGTCTATATCAACTAAACTCAATAGATAATCGAGATTAGAAAACTTTACATGTCCCCCCATGCTAGGTGTAAGATAGTATGGTGCAGTGTCATGTAGTGCAAAGATAAGCAGCTCAAAATAAAAAAGTAAAAGTAAATGACAAGATCTTGGATTTCGACTAGATTGATTGTTATCATTGACCGTCTCAACTGGCGAATAGATTGATTGGTTGTGTAAGCTTTGGGATTGACCATTGGCATATTAAATTGTGGAATCCGTAATTAAAGTCCATATGTTAAGTTTTAATTTATGTTATATGTCCCAGGAATTTGGTCGTTCAATTTCGAGTTCAATAGTGGATATGCAAGTCCTGTTGTTTATCATCGTCATATATTCAGGTTTATTGGGATGATTGGTTCCATTTGTTCAAAAAAGTGAATATGGAGTGGTTTTAAAGTTCAACTCAAAGCCTAGAATTAGCGAATTATAAGTAGTCGATCCCTATATAACCGACACCTGTATATGTCGATCCCTATTCCAAAGCAAGATAACTGATCCCTCTCTCTAAGCAATCTTTACCAATCCCTTTCCATAGTGACAACCAATCCCTTCATCTAAAACACACCAACAATAACTACCAATCCTTTCACACTAACAAAAACAATCGATCCCTTCCCTTCACCATACCACTGATCCTTCCATGCAAGCCAAAAATTATTGATCCCTCCATGCGACCAAAGATGACCGATCCCTCTCCTCCTATACTCTTGTGCTATCAGTCAAACCTGTTGTCCGATCCTTATATTCTATGAGTCCTTTCTTCTTCCTTCTTTACAATTCAACCGGAACCCTACTCCATCATATGCCTCGTCTCCCCTAAATGATTTCGAACTTCCTTTCTTCATCATCTCAAACTCCAACCCATTTGCCAATGAAGTAGAACCCATCACCTTATCACAAAAATTAAGGTAAAAAGCAAGAAAACCAACCTAAATTAAAAGCTCCGAGTTGCCAGATAGAGGATTCTCGATTTTAGGTCAAATTGAAGATGGAACGATGGCTTGGAGCGAGAGAAGGTAGTGGATTCAAAGAAGGAGGTGATACTTGGGATCAGATTGATGGAAGGAAGATGGTTCGACTTTAGAGAACTAAAGAAAGGGTTCGGTCGTGGGAAGGTAAAAGGAAGAGAAGAGGAAAATGAAACAACCCTCTCTATATGTATATAAAATAATAATAATAATAAAAGGCAGAAAGTAGGGATCGACAATGGGCTCTTGTACATATAAGCATGGGCATGAATATTATGCAAAGCACATATATACGAAGTGTAAAGAAATCATATCTAACTCAACAAAAATTGAAGAAGACCCGTGAACGTACAAACATGTTTACGAGCCAATGAAAGAATGTTAGGAAATCAAATCTATGGTTTCGATGACAACAACTATACAATGGAAATCGAATATGCATATATATTTCTATTTACAGGTAATTGCTAAAATAACATCACTAGGGAGATAAGAACAAGGCTCAAAGAACGTTACAAGAGACTACAAGTTGATAGGATCAATGGAGCAATGACACAGATGCACAAAAGCAACATGCATAGGGTTCAGACGTCTGGGTGCACTAGCCAGACGTCTGAAGAAATCCTCTGGATTATAAACCAGACAAGATCAAACGTCTGATTAATGTACTTAGACGTCTGAAAGGCTACTATATACAAAAAAATATAGCCAGACGTCTGAAACAAATACCAAACGTCTGGTACTGAACTTGGATTTTAAAATTCAAATAACAACTGCCGCATTTGAAAAGACATCTTCAATTCTCTTCGCTGTAACTCTTCATCACCATCAGAAGAAACTATAGAGCACTTGTTAATGGATGCAACTACTCAAGGAATCTCTCTACCACTATAAATAACATCAAGAATCAAAGAGAAGTACTTACTTACTTGCGCTCTTTACTTTTATACTCTGATATATTCTTGATCTCTAGCAATCTATACTTGTATTTTACTCTTCCATATATTCAGAAATCATCAATCAATATTCTCTAAATATATATATCGGAAGCATTTGCACTTAATAGTTAATATCTATGTTATAGAGCACATACGTGACAAGAACATGCTATTATAACCAAGCATATTCCTCCGGGAAAAATGAGGGTGTTTGATAGTCGAATTCCGAAGGGGAGCTTCGGGACTAGACGTCGGATGGGAGGTCCAAACCAGTATAAAATTCTGGTGTGCTTATTCTATATTTACCTGGATTAATTTATCTTAGTTGCATCATATATTTAGTCACATATACTTGCATATACACTACACGATCCCCCCTATAGACTTTCAAAGAACGTATACCTGAACATGCATGTGAATATTTAAGAAGTTTAATTTTTGAAATCGACAAAAATTGAATTCGAACCTGAAGTGTTGAAGTTTAAAACCAGATCAGATGACCAAAGCTTATTGGTCTCATGGAACTGGACATTACTATCAGCTGATGGAATATAATCCTGGATTTATGCTACTGGAAGTCGACCAAAGGTCATGACGATCAAAGAAAGACATAATGCTTTGGGAAAATAATTCGATGGAAGGATAGCAACTATTCAAAAAACTGGATTTATTTCTTTCCGACGACTCTAACCTACCTCAATTCAAAGCACTTAATGTTCAGCACAAGACATACTTTGAGGGAAAGTGTTATCAGTCATTTTTGTCCAGCTATATTCTTACTGATTGGATAAGTTAGATTCGACTGTCATCAAGGCCAACTAGTCCAGGGTGATGATTATGAGGTCCATAATTTGAGTGCAGATGGTAATATAAAGTTGAGATTGAATGGAATTAAGAGATGTGCAAGACATAATGTTTGAAGTATGGAATGGGGTTCAACATATAAGAGGGATCGGCAAAAATCAACCTTCATGAGAGGGATCGATATGTTTCAAGAAGTTGATGTAGTTCAATAGAAAACAATTAATATCTTAAGATCCATAAGTCCAATGCATATGAAATTTTGTGAGCAAGATGTGGGGACCCTAGTGAGCCTACCCTAGTGGTCGTGCGTCAAAAGAATGGAGTCGAAGGGAAGACCTTCTTCCCTCGGTAGGGATAGGCTGAAATCAAGAAGCAATTCATGTTGAAGCAAAGATCAAGCAATAATTCAGGTTCTACCAATCCAATTGGCATGAAAATTAGAGGCTAAGCATATTTCAACATAGGGATGTTACCACAGGGACCGCACTCCCAAATTCTTCAAAGATAGGGATCGGTACCGTTCCCTATTCTTTAGGAATTGGGTCATGTGATTCCTCTTGTGGGTCTATATGATTTTGAAGGTCCTTCTATCGAATTTCCAGGGAGATATTTAACATCTTCGTCTATAAACGCAGGCTTGGTTATTCATTTTTGGGACTTTTACACTGCTAGTTGCTTTATACTCCATTGTAACTAAGAATTTTTATCCGATCCCTATTGTACTCAGTTTACAAAGTGATTAATAAAGCAATCTGTTCAAAATGGATGTAGGTAAACAATGCCGAACCACTATAAGTCATTGTGATCGTGTTATTGCTTTAATTGACTGTTATTTCTTGGTTCTTATCCTCTATTTTCATTTTAGATTCTTCATTTATTGCTCTTCAAAATTTCTATTGGGCATTTGTTCCATTTTTGGTCCAAAAAAGGTCAAACAAAAAATATCGATGTGACAAAATTACGCAGTTATCTTAAGTTCGGAACACTATTGATCTACAATATGGAAGCTCTGCTTTGATTGTAGTTAAATTGTGGCATGACATCCATCGAATGACCTTAGTTGGGTCGAGTGAAAGCATTGGAAATAAAATGCTATTAAGAAAGGATTTGTCTCCTCAGTCATATGAAGTTTGTATTACAGTCAATTGAAGTCAACTCATAGTCAAAGTCTTTGGCCAGAGTAGGTCGGTTAATAATAAATATTATTATTGAACTAAGGACATTGTGTTCAGACGATAATGTTAAATATGGACCATATGGAACTTTAACCATACCAAATTTCATACGTCCAAAATTATAATGTTTTAATGAAGAGAATTGGTGTAAATAATTATCACTGCTAGGTAACCCTTAATAAAGTAAAATTGCATTTTATCCAACCAACTAAGCGATAAATTTGGGCATAATGTCACATCACATGTTAAGTGATGTGCAAACGTTAATATTCAAATTGTTCAATATTAATCACTGACAAAATTTACGCTTAAGAGTCACACAGCTCAAACGATGAATATTCCTTGTATCACCTAATTTTATAATACCCCTTCTAAATCTTAAAACATCCAAGCATAAATCACATCAAAACTCTTCAATTCTATCGTCGATGGTAAAGAGTTTAGAAGCTGGCAACTCTAGAACTTGGAATTCGATTCAAGAATCCATTTATTCATTTCAAAGTGAGATTCTAGGTTTTAATAAGAGGTACGGTTCTGATTTATTAATACTTTTAGTTGCATATTTAAACAATTATTCATATGTTAGCTAGATAGACCTTATCATGAATCGGTATATTAATGTGTAGTCATATGTCGATGGTTATATATATATATATATATATATATATATATGTATGTATATATATGTATATATATGCATAATTGTATGGATGTATTCTTATAGCTCATTACCTAATAATAAAAAATTATTATTTATATTATTAAAATATTATTATTATATGATGATTTTATCAATTAAACTAACTGATAAAATATTAGTTCATATGGTATATGTATTTATAAATTCTTAAAATTTTGTATACATACCTAAATCCTTTCGGCAGTAAAGATAAAAAATATATTTATATGGATATATATATATATATAAATTAAATTATTTATTTTATTTAATATTGGTTAAACAAACAAAATATTTGTATAATACATTTATATATCATATAACTTTTTGGAAAATTTTATATAACATAATATATATGAATTTTGATTCCAAAAACATTTTCTAATATTATTATATCATTTATTACGTATGGATTTTAATTTTTAATAGTAAATTTTATCTAAAACTTTTTAAACCGAAAGTAAAATTAATGAAAAAATCCTAGCCGTGAGCAATAGTAAATATGTATTTAAAATAAAAATATTTTATACATATATACGTATATATATACACATATATTAATTAACCAGCTATATAGTTATATATATTATTATTCAATGTATATAAACAGTTATTTTTGTTTACATAATATATGATAAAAATATTTATTATTATTTTATAAATTAATATTTAAAATAATGTTGAAGTTTGATTAATTATATATATAGACACTCACATATCTCATAAATGATTTATATAAATAATTTATAATTAATATTTCATAATAAATGCATAATTAATTTTATACATACATATGTGTGTATATTTATTTATACAATAATTTGATGCACATGTATGTACATTAAGAAAATAATTAATATACATGAGGAGCTAACATGACTGTTGGAGTGTAAATCCTAACACGTATACACGTGCATGTCAAACCATGTACACATTATCTTGTTGCACATGAATACATGCACTTTTGTATATGATACACATATATGAAATATAATAAGATTTATATAAAATAAATTTCACTTATAAAGTTCAAGTAAAATGTTGATTTTACGTAAAAGAAAATTTAGAAATGTTCTGAATGAATTAGACTACACAGGCCCACTAAAGATTCAATAATGAATTTTTTTTTCAAATTTACCCAATTACTCCACCATGGGTAGCCTAGTTCCAACATCTACAATGACATTTGATTTGCATGTGAATTTAAAGGAACTAGATGATTCACTATGATTGGTCTAATAGATAGCCGGAGAGCTCAACTGTTGATAAGTTGCTAACTTTTGATATTTGTTCTTGAGAAAAGCACACCTTATATTCATAAGGCGTACTTTAGGGAAGGGCAAAGGGTTATTGACAAAGTTTTCATAGCCTTCGAACATACTCGGACGATTGAACTTGTTTAAGACCTAGAGAGAAATGGATACAAACCTTTGGAAAACATTATGAGATGGTGAAGTATAACTCCACAAAAGAGATAGCCAAAATGAGCAAGAAAGGACAACTCGGCCCCTAATCAAGTTGGCACCGATTTGAGATATGACAAGTGATGAATTAACATGCAAGCACAAGGAAAGAGGAAGAAAAGAGGGAGGTAATGAGGAGCCAAGGCTCCATAAATTAAGATCGAGTTGAGCACTTTCAACTCAGTACTGAGTTGAAAAGTGGTAGTTAGCCCTATCCACTATCTTCTGGCTACATCTTCATGACGATATAGAGAATGTTGCTGAAATTTTTAGGCAATTTCGATGGCAGGATTCATCTATAAATAGAGGAGGAGATGTGCTTTAAATGGAATCTTGGTTCAAAACTCTGAATCCCGACGAGTTGAGAAATATAGCTCTGAATTAAACTCTATGCAACTCATATCTGAGTTATAAGGTCCCAGCTTGTAGAATAT
This sequence comes from Allium cepa, assembly GCA_030765085.1. Classification (NCBI taxonomy): domain Eukaryota; kingdom Viridiplantae; phylum Streptophyta; class Magnoliopsida; order Asparagales; family Amaryllidaceae; genus Allium; species Allium cepa. Next base: position 442,532,852 of record CM060943.1, read on the forward strand.
ACTTTGCAGGAGGAAAGTATGGTCAATAAAAATGGATAAAGTGGACGTAGGCTGGATTGTTTGTAAAACCGCTTTAAAAATTGTGTTCTTTCTTCCTTAATTTTTTATATATTTGATACTTGGTTGAGTGTATGCGCCATTTTTTACATACACACATACTTCTATGCATGTGTGTGTGTGTGTGTGTATATATCAAAATCTTGGAAAACAATTGCATATATGTTAAGGGAAAATAGGTCCATTGTAATGCAAATTCCAACACCTACATACAAGTGTACCTGATACAGCCGTAAATTAAAAACGTAATTATATATATATATATATATCAACCAAATAAATAAAAGAAATTTTATTGAAATATATTTTAGATTGGATCTAAAATCCATTTAGGCTTCATAGACTCAACTAAGATCAAAATGATATTCTTTTTTTTGAAGCTCATCCATTTAACCCATTTTCGACTAGCTCGGTTCCTTAAGTTAAAAGAAGATATATACAAACATAGATTGGGTTATTGGAGATAGTATTGTTCTCCTGCTTGTTGGATGGAGGTTGCGGGTAGATTTGCGTTGGACTAAATCTTATTAGAGACTAAAATGATATGATTACACCAGCAAGAGCTCGTTTATAAAAGATACAATACAATAAAAAATTATAGCGACCGAAGACAAAGAGTTAGAATTATAAGTAGGCAATGAAGTAGTTTTGAAGGTTTTTGGATGAGAAATGCGACTAGATTTTCTTGGGTTGGCAAGTTAATATAAAGATATATCGGATCTTTTTCGATAACTGAGGGGCTCAGAAAGCTTTCATACAAGTTAAGGCTGAGTGAAAAGTTAGTTGAGGTGCATAATTAATCTATTTTATATTTCATAATTGAAAAATGTTTTTGAATAGAATAGACGGTTGTTGAGCCAAAAGAACATGAAATCAAGTCATATATGACAGTTATTAGAGAATTGATATGCATTGTTGGTTCATATATGAAAAAGTTAAGGAGGAAGCAAGTGCATTTGGTGAAGGTGTAATGGAGTAAAGATACTATAGATTGCACTTTGGCGACTGAAGATAACTTGAAGTAAGCATATCCTTAGTTGTTCGAAGGAACCTAAGTAAAGTGAAAGTAAGGAGATGTATTTTTTAATACAAGTTATATCCTTACTTAAGTTATGCATAAATGAATTTTTTTATACACTTCCTATCAAATGTGATATATTTTCTTCAGGAAATTATTGTCAATGACAAAATTTCTCAACGTTTTAGCCTCAAGGACAGACCTTCAGTATTTTAGCCTGAAGGACAACTTTTTTTAAGTATTAGTTTTTAGTTATTAATAGCAGTTTTTAGGCATCAGTTTGTATTTATCGGTAGCAGTTTTTAGGTATCGGTTTTTAGTTCGGTAGCAGTTTTGGAAGAATGTTTGTCCTTATAAATAATTTTGGAAGAATGTTTGTCCTTATGAATAATTTTTAGGAGAATGTTTGTCATTGTGCTTAAAATATTGAGGTCGTGTTCTTGAGGCTAAAAATATACAAATTTTTGTCCTTTAAACTAATTCCCCCTCTTTTCTTTGTGTATTCTTTAGTATGCATTTTGAGTAACAATAAACAAGTATTGGCGAGTAAATCCTATAATAAGATATTGCGAGGAGTCTTGACACAATTTTATATAGAAGGAGAGCATGTAGTGATCTAAAATGCAAACAAAGGAGAAATGATGTATAATATAGTCGGCTACATATTTATATAGGGATATGAGCGGTCGAAATAGGGGTTTAGAGCATGACGTGAAGGTTCGTCGCGTGTCCACGAGTAGAAAATGTGGTTTGAAATTCACATAAAGATGACTAGAATGTCGTAGAGTGAACTCGGTAAGAGAGGCCGGGTCTAGGTTTTCTTTTGTTCGGAGCGAAGAGAAAATATACGTAGGAAATTGGATCACTTGTTGAGTTATAGGACAATAAGCTAAAATACCTATTCTCCTTGTCCTTTTGTAGGGTTTTTCCATTTGAAATTTAAAATAATACCAAATTTAGCATTTGTAAATTATATTATAGTGGGGATGAGAAGGGAGTGCACACTTGTTCTTCGTTGACATGTGCAAGTTAGTAGTTGTGTATGGTTGGCATAGTGGCCAGTAGGTTAGATCTATATTACCAAGTTATGTTGCTAGTAGTTGTTGTTCATAGATCTATGATTAGTTCATGACACTTCTATTGATTTGACTGTTTCTAGAGAATTATGATATTATATTATATAAACTTGGTTGGTAAAATATGATTTTTATATTATAAGGAATATTATTATTATATTTTAACTAATTATTGAGAGTTACTTATAGTAAACTTATGTTATACACGAGGTATATATTTCTGACTTTTCGAGATACTCTTATGTTAGAGTAGACTGAGGAAAACAGATTTAATTAGATGCATATTGAGAGTTTATTGTTTGGTGAACCTATGCGAGGAACCTTTGGTATACATTTATATAGTTAGCCTAAGTGTGTCATGATTTTATAAAAAATTGATGAACATATATTTTGTGTTTGGTGCTTGGTATGTGAGCCTGAATCTATAATTACTTTGGTGTTTACTTGCAATTTACTGAGATATTTGGTGGTATAAATATTTGTTTTACTTCATGTTGTGAATCAATTGTACTGGTAAATATGAGTTAAATTTTAGAATGCCCCATGTGGTGTAATAAATGTCCTTTTTGAAAAATAAATAAATAAACTAAGAGGTTTACGATACTATTTTATGGTTTGAGTTATTTGTTATATATGTTTGGTTGAAGTATAGGGTAAGAATTTTTCACATACGACATTATTAAGCAATAACATTAACAAACCTGAATTAAAGAAGAATAGACCGCAAATAATAAGTGGAAGTAAAATAATGAACAACACTAAAAGTACAACTACCTAACTCTAAACATATATAGTTATTTGTAAGAAAAAAATAAAGAATAATAAAAGACTAATCTATTCTTATATGGTATAATAGAAATCCAAAATAATATGAAATATTCTTTAATGGTAAATTGTTTGTAATTTTATGCTTGACAAGTTTAAATAGCTCATAGTTGATTTAACTATTGTAACATCCAACGAGAGAGTAAAAAAGGAGTTCAGTTTCTCTGTCCTCATTTGTTCTTTTACGGTGCCAAATTCATCTGAACCATCAACGTTGACATGAACTAGTTACTTTAATGATACGGTGAGACCCACTCAAAAATTAAAACATCTGATGTGTGGCTGTGATTTAATTGAGCATATGGGGACGGTGAAATCGAAGACACAGGAATTAAGCTGGTAAAAATGGTGGTCTTTATCTAATCAAAAAGAAAAATATAATGTAGTAAAAGTTTATCAACTGAAACTGAGCTTCAATGCTCAAGCGAAGTGGTTGCGCCAAAGTGCAAACATAGGACAAATGCCGTGGAGCACGAACAATATATTAGGTTTTATTTTCATGTTGGCTCAAGTTATGTAAAATATAAAATGGATGCTATATTTAAAGGGGGTCTAGAGTTACTGAGTTTCCCTGTACTACTCCTGTTATAAATAAAATGGATGCTATATTTCATTTCTTTAACATAGAATCATAAATTTCATTATAATTTTATGCGTGCCTTTTTTGGTCATTTGTAAAGTTGTACTGGAAACAGCTATCTCCAAGTAGTAGGAAACAACTTAACAATACAGGTAGTCAAATTCAAAATATTTGATTGGAAATATATAATGAAAGAAATATGAATGTCATGTTGAGCACTTACAATTGTGCCGAGAGTGCTAAACAAATTTCCTTACATTTAAATATAAATCCAAATATATTCACAAAATAAATTTATGTATAAATATCAATCTCAGTCATCTCCATATTGCATCCATTTTCCAGAACCATGGCACACATCCAATCACTTTTCCTAGTTTTCATTTCGCTTGGTGCATTTGCAAATATGACAATAAAGGCAGATTTCTACAATGATACAGTCTTCGATTGGGGGTTCCAAAACACTGCAATATGGGGCGAAGAAGGCGAATATCTTGCTCTGATGCTCAACAATGTTTCAGGTAATGTAATACTGCAGTACACGTTCATTGCACTGAAGATCGTAGCTTTTATTCGTTTCTAAATATAATGTCATAGGTTCTGGAATTGAAACAAGAAAAGAATACTTGTTTGGAAGTATAGAAATGCATATAAAACTGGTCGAAGGGAACTCAGCTGGCACTGTAACCACATACTACGTACGTAATCCCTTAAAACCATACTATATATATCAGAAAGAAAGAAGTACTTTTTACTAATTTTTACAGTCATTCTGTACATACATTCATAGCTATCATCTAAAGGAAGCAATCATGATGAAATAGACTTCGAGTTCTTGGGAAACAAATCGGGACAACCTTATATTATACACACAAATGTGTACGCACAAGGTGCAGGCGATAGGGAGCAACAATTCTACCCATGGTTTGATCCAACCGTTGATTTCCACAACTATACCATACACTGGAACCCTTACCAAATCGTGTAGGTTCTTCAGTGTCAGATTTCATAATATTGAGGTAAACCAGACCGTGCTCATAAACTTTTATTTTTGAATGTGCAGGTGGTTAGTAGATAGCATACCGATCAGAGAGTTCAAAAATCATGAAAGCATAGGGGTAGCATACCCGAAAAGGCAAGCAATGAAGGCATATTCAAGCATATGGAATGCGGACAACTGGGCAACCAGAGGAGGTCTTGACAAAATAGACTGGACCAGTGCACCTTTCATAGCAAGGTATCGGCAACTAAGGCTTCGGGCTTGTGAGTGGAAAGGAGAAAACAGCATAGGTGATTGTGAATCTGAAGCTACAGGCAACTGGTGGAGTCAAGAAGAGTATAGTAAATTGAGTTATGCTCAGATGGGGCAGTTGAAATGGGTGAGAAGTAATTACTTGATCTATGACTACTGTAATGATACTGCCAGGTTTAATGGCTTGTTTCCTCTCGAGTGTTATAACTGATTGTCGTTATTGGTTGTCTTTGATGTTCGGCTTGTGTTGGATTTTGATTGAGAGAGTACAAAACATGTGACGTTTATATATTGATTTTAAATTTTATATTCCGTTTTTTTCCCTTTTCCTAAGAAGAGTAAAATATTACAGCACAGCATATCCAAAACTGGTTCGTTAAATTTAAACTCACAAGAAAGAAATATCATTCACATATTTAATTTCATATGAAATTCTAACCATTGCTCCCAAAATTACCCTTTTCACATTCTTTCTTCTTCCATACGGAAAAAAAAGCCTTCTGTCTTCCTTGTAACATTCGAACCATAATCCGCCGTCGCTAATTTCGAACTTCGACGCTGTGCAAAGAGCAACTCTATCCTACCGAAGATCCTTTTCCATGCCAATTTAACCAACACCTAAAACCATAATCCATATACAAACCCTTTTTCTTCTAATTTTAAGTCTTAAACTGTTAATTTAATATTGAAAATGCCTATGATGGATAATATTGGAGTTTCTTCATTTGAGATCTTGGTTATAATATCATGTATATAATTTGAAATTGGCCTTATTCGATTCATGCTTTTTTATGAAGTTTTTATGATTATAGATTGTATTGTAATTTTGATCGGATTTTTTTTTATGTGCGAAGAAGTTAAAGCTCAGTTGGATCGACCATAGAACCCATAAGAAAGCTTGGACCTGTCAAAATATGACACAACTCATTAACCCAACCCATATATCTACTTATAAATGATTACATAAACCCATTTATGAATTTTGTTAAATGAGTTATAAATTGAATTGATCCAATTTTAAAAGCCTTATAAATAGGTAACGAAAAAACATAAAACCATAACCCTAAACTGTCAGGAACGAGATTTTCGACTCACGAAACTCGACATTAATACGTCCACTGTATCAACTGCCGAGCAATCGAAGGCCGGAAAACTGTACCCTTAGGGTTTAAGAAGAAGAAAAAGATAGAAGAAGAAAGAAAGAACAAGAAAACAGAAACAATAACAGAATCTCACGTTTCGCAGCAGAACAACATATAATATATCAATGAATAATCTTTAAAATAAAGAATCATATCTGTTATTACATTACATCACATTACATTATCAGAGTTTACAACAACAAACAGCGAAAAAGAAATACTAGATATTGTTGATACGCCATGCCATCCAGCTTGCTCCTGATCTCCGCAGCAACTCCTGAATTCCAGAATGACCTGATAACCTGACTCTAGGTTGCCCGTGTAGAAATTGGTGGGCACCCAGAGTTTAGGAAGGAAACAATAAGCCCCAAGTCAGTCATGTGACTGGTGTGAGAACTTAAACAGTTATTCTTTAAAAAAACAAACAAAGAAATATTTTTAAATAGATTTGCAATGCTTTTAGAAAATGTAACTGCCATAAGGCCTCCTGCCACACACACAATGCAAACGCAGAATCGGAGGAGATTTCTCCTTATGACAGTCAAACATGCTTAATACGCAAATTTCTTTGATATTTTTAGTATAAGTGCAAAGTGTAGGAAAACATTTCGAAAGTATAATATAAATCTTAGCCAGCATAGGTACCATTATATTATGCCTGCTATAGCTACCTCCTGAGGAGGCAGATTATACAATTTGCAATCGTAAAGGGTTCGTATTGTTTCTTTGGATTTCCAACAAATGGTCAAGCCAAGAAACTTCCCATTGCCACATGAAAAAGCCTCTGGAGAGACGCCTCGAGAACCTAACCGGATCTCTGCTAACACAAGGCCGGGTTACCTCTGCAAAAGTAGGTAACAACTGACACGAGTATGCCATCCCCCGGTTGTAAACAACCTTTATCCGAGGATCCTCAACCAATATCAATCACAAAGTCATATATATTTGCGACGTCCACCAAAGTCAAGTATCTGGGCTCCATACCATGATACCACTTATATCCAGAAGGAAATGCACATACCCTAAGGGCGCTACTCCCTAAAATCTTGCTGCATCTTTCCTGTTTTGACCATTTCAAGGTGTGAGGTCCAACGAAGTTTCGTCCACAAAGCTACGCTTTATACAAAAGCTATGTTTTGATCAACAAATGATCAGCAGCACTTCGTATGCCACATTACCAAATTGAGAATGTATTACTAGTAACCATCAACTACATAACCTCTGAGCTCGTACGTCTCAAAGAAGGGTGTTAAGCTAAGAGAATAAATTCTCCGCCACCAACAGAAATATATTTGATAGAAACCAGCTTTACATCTCAAATTGTAATGTTAGGCACACATTCATACAAGTCCATTCCAGGATCGAATGGAATCGAAGGCATTTCCAAAAGAAGCCCTTACGACCCGGATATTCACTAATCACGACCGAACTTCGCATCACAAAGGGTGATAAAATCTCTATATCGGAGATCTGCCGATGCAGAGACATTCGACGGTAATCCTTCCGTTTTCGAAAATATCCGGTCTTCAACACCGGTCTTCAAATGCTATCCATTACGACGTATCACTATTCGGAATGGGATTCATGACCCAAAGTTCATCTCCCGGCTAAACCGAATAACGAGCGCTTATTTTAAAATAAGTGTAGCATTCAAATTCAAGCAAATCACAACAAATACCCATTTAAAGGTAAATATTGATAGTCGGTTATTTAACTATCAATAGATATGCACAACATCACCAGATTCCAAATAATTTCCCAAATTATTTATTTTCCAAAAATATCTTTACAAGATATATTTTCCCACACTTCAAAAATAAATCAATGTTTATTTTTAAACAAATTCCCCTTTCCTTTATAAATTTCATGTGAATTTAAATTTCCAAATATCCATTGATATATGATTTTCAAATCGACTTCAAATATTCACTTTCAATTTATCTTTAAAAGATAAAATCTCAAAACATTTCACTTCATATTGGAAAACATTTCCATACTTATTTAATAATAAATAATTCATAAATCTATTTATTTTCAACATTTGAAAAATATTCAATATACTTAAATTACAATTAAGTATATATTTTATTCTTTAAGGAAAACATTCTCTTAAACGCATTCATCTGAGTCAAAACGAATGTTGCGTGAAACATCGTTACGACAACCCAAAATCACTAGTATAGAGATTCGAAATTAAGATAGATGTATAAATCCCAATACTATATAAAATATTTCCTTTCAAAAATCATTTACTACAAGTGTTATAGTCCATCTTTTACTTGTTTCTCGAAAACGTCCATTTCAACAATGAATGTTGAAATCTACGGTTTCGATCCTTAACACATTTTAAAACAACTTTAAATCGTTTTAATTCTATTTAAAATATCACTTCCTAAAACATTTCTTTAATATATTATTCACTGTCCAAAATCGTGAATATACTTCGTTAACCAAATTCAGCACTTCTACATATTTTAATTTAAAGGATTATCCACTGTCTAAAATCGTGAATATACTTCGTTTAATAAGCTTTCATATTTACTTATCAAATTCAATCAATTTTGAATTTATAAGTCAATGTTTATAAATTCACATTTATATATTATAAAAACTTCAAGTTATAAAATCACTTTATTTACAAATTCTATTATATCTTATTTAGTTGCCAAATCCAAATTATAAGTAAATTTACTTATAAATCTCTTATTTAGAAAATAAATTCTTTTATAACTTCATCAATTATAAATCTGTAAATCTTATTTACTTATAAAACCCATTTATAACATCATTTTAACAATTATGAAAATTCCTTTATAACTCAATTATTCTGATTTATAAAAATTCAATTTTATAAATCTTCTTTATAAACCATTTATATTAGTTAAAAAAAATCTCAATTTAAACCATTGTACAAAATAGCTAACTTCACATTCCAAAAATCATATTCTGGTTTTATTTCACAAAAATCATAATTTTTATAACATAAAAATTATAACGTTTATTTATTTAAAATGAATCAATTTCAAAAATTCAATAAAACGTATACTTTCAAAAATCACTTTAAAAATCCTTTTAAATTTTAAAATCACCATTTTAACACTTTTAATTTTCCAAAATAGGCCCAAAGCTGCAACAGCACTAAATATAACAATCACGGCATCCAAACATCATATATCAATATGATAATAGAATATATCGTAAATATCTGTAAATAAATCAATACTGTTGAGGAATCCAGTTGGATCCCTCCAACCTGTTTCCATGCATCCACAGATGTTAGCACAATACCAATCCCGCTTCAAGACGGAATATCGCGGTACATGAGTTTATATAAAATATTATCCGCTATTATGCGGCGCAATAGGGTCTCATCCGCTATATAATGAGGAAAAATCAATTCCAAGCACATATATAATACAAATTCCACTTCGAGGTGGAATATCGCGGTATATGAGTTTAATAAATAACATCCGCTTAATATACGGCGTATGGGGTCTATTTCAATACAACAGATATCAATTTATCATCCAAGCATACAATCAAGCAATTTTAAATCTAACTATTTAAAATTTAAATCGAAATAGATTCGATTGAGTGAGAAGTTCTCACCTTGTTTCAAATAGCGGTTTCAACGTTTATTTCGAATAAAATTAAACGCGCTTTTAATTTTACCCAAAATTCACACTAGCTTCAATCAACTCCAATCCAGCTCCATCATGTAGTATTCGTCAATACGAACCCAACGCAATTCGTTTCGTCATATTTCGACCCCGTATCAAAAAGTTACGCTATTTTAAACATTACACGATTTATAATACAATTAATTCAACTTTTATTTTAATTTTTAGACCTTTTGCAATCTGGGCCGCACGATATCTTTGCTTGCATCAGGGCCATAAACCCCTTTCTTCTTCCCATCGCAATAATCACATTCGAAATAACTCATTGCCGCCCCCACACCCTAATGCTCGCGACTTATATACTCAACTTCATGACGATCAACGACCACCAATCGAAAGGCCACGACGAACTCCACCTTCGGCCAGAATAGCGTCCATCTCAGCCCCCCTAGCTCATGAAAAACATGCACGAACGCTACTTCTTTGAATGCAAATTGCCGACGATTCGCTTCGTTGTTTACGATCATAACCGTTGATATCCTAGATCTCGTTGCTCTCTACAACTTTGCAGAAGAAAGTTTTACGAATTGGTTGATGGATTTGAAGAAAATGAGGGAGGAAGGAGATGAATTTTTCGGCCATTGATAGTATAAGTGGCGGCTAGGGTTGAAACCCTAATTCCTTTGCAATTGTGAATGTTTAAGGTCCTTTATAGAAAAATGGCAACGCACTATTCATCCAAAAAATTTCCGAACTCCAAACGAAACGTGCCACCTGGCGTTTATAATATTTTACCTCCATTCCGAACGCAATGGAATATGTATCGGAGGATAATTCGAAAGTATTTGGAAGATAGGTTTTCAAATCGACTATTTAAATTTAAAAATTCACTTAAATCGATTTCTGTGCGTTTTAGCTTGCCTCAGACAAAACGTAAATTCGATTGACACGAAATTTGAAAACATACAATAATGTAACATTACGGATCCGATGAAACTGGTTTCGTCAAAATCCGAGACTGTTTGAAAAATGGCTACTTTTACTCATCAATTAAATATTAAAATATTCAATTTCTGCAATTTAACTTTTAATTCGATTTTAAAAGTTCTATAACATCATTCTAACTCCAATATGATTTAATACAACTTTACATATCAATTTTAATTACATTAAACCCTATTTCCAATTATTTCTCAAAATTTCAAATATTATATTATTGACTTAATTATCCAATTAAATCAAGATATTCGAAATATGAGTTATTCGACTTATAAAGTTTTACTTATTAATATTTAAAATCAATTAAATATACGAATTTCAAATGACGGAAATTCTGGGTCGTAACAAACTTCCCCCCTTAAAAGAATTTCGTCCTCGAAATTGCCAAGTAAGAAAAAGCTACAGAATCCATTAACTTTTCACAACCATTCGTTCAAATTAAATTTCAAATTCATTTAAACATTTTAACTTTTCCAAAATCCATAGTTAAACTTCTTACAATAACTTTACTAAGTCTTCAAATCATACTTAGTTATCTATTCTTTAAAACCAACTATATCGCTTAACTTTTCACTCCAAAATCAAAGTTAGTTTTCAAAAATTTCCAATTTTTTCAGAAATATTCTAATGCCTTAAATTTTCGAAAAATTTCGCCAGCGTCTCCTTTACGCGGCTAGCTCGGTACGACTACAAAAATGGCACCACGGCCCCCAGATTTTAAAAAGAAAAGAAAAAGCCAAGTGGCTGGGCAAGAAAATCATCAAAATTCATACTTAATTTCAAATACATACCTTTTGTCGAGCAAATTCAATTTTTATATCTTCGAAATCAAAATCCCAATTTTCTTTAATCCACCTGTATATCCTGCTAACCATAATATCCATTTTCATTCAATCTCACATTATCAATTTCATTTGAATTCAATTTACAATTTCAATTCTATTTGGATTCAATTTACCTTCTGAATATTGAATTTTATCAATTATTTTTCGTTCACAACTTATTCATCTTGCTATTTTAAATTAGCTTCTTTTACTAATTCATTACAAGTTCTAACTCATTTCATCTTGCACAATTCAAATTGGTATTCGATATTAGTTTTCATTCTTTTGTTCGTTCCGAAACACAATTCAATTCACTATTTCGGTTTATAACCACTTATATTTAAACTGGATTTCAAATTCCTTATGAATTTAATTTACCCTTTATTTATAAATGTTGAATTCAATTCATTTCAACCCATATTGAATTTGTCATTTCTTCAATTAGTTTTACTTACTAATTTTATTTTAATACTTAGTTTCATTTGATCCAACTTGACAAATTTTCAATTTACTTGCAATTGTAAATTCATTCATTAATTCATAAATTTATTCCCATAATTCAAACTCAATTTCAATTCATTTGTTTCTACCCCAAATTTATTTTCAACTCAATAAATTTTATTCCATAACTATTTTTATCAGATTCCAGAGTCTTTCCAACATTTCAAAACCATTTTTGAAACCAATTCAAATTATCCTTTGAATTTCAAAACCCAAACCCAAATTTTCAAACAACTTTCATTTAAAACAACTTAGCAGCAATCCCACTTTTGGAAACCCGAAAATGAGCACCGATGATGTCGCGATCATCATTGGAATTATTTTCCAACGACCGAAAAGAGTTTAGAGCTTTTATCCCTCCAAAAACATTTTTTTTCCAACCCTTGAAAACCATTTTAAAACTCAAAAAGGAATTTAATCTTTTCCAAATTGCAAATCCTTTCAAAACATTTCCAAATATTCCTCTGGAATTTTACTTCAAATTACAAATCACATTTACAATTTATATTCTCCAATTCTATTTGTATGTGAATTTATTTCTTAACTTTGGAGTTACGATTCCAATTTCTTTTTCAACATTAATGATAATAATTAGTATCATCACCTTCTAGCAACCAAGCAATCATATATTATAATAATTCATAGAAATTTTTTTCTCTTTTATATACGAAAATAATTTAGGTAAAATTATTTCATTTACCCTATTTTAAAACGATATCGTGTTGAATTTGTTCTATACAAGTATTTAGAGATTCCTATCAACAACGTTAATTACTCGTATTGACCAGAATCCATATACCACTCAACAAACCAATCAACAAAATATAAAACAATTTTTATATTCACTAACAAATACGCACTCATGTCTATTATTACACTCAAACTCATTCTAGAGTACTGCCGACTCTATCTCTAATGAGTAACACCCAACAGAGCCAAGGTTGTCGCTTAACCAAATGTCAAGAACGAGATTTTCGAATCACGAAAGTCGACATTAATACGTCCACTGTATCAACTGCCGAGCAATCGAAGGCAGGAAAACCGTACCCTTAGGGTTTAAGAAGAAGAAAAAGATAGAAGAAGAAAGAATGAAAGAACAAGAAAACAGAAACAATAACATAATCTCACGTTTCACAGCGGAACAACATATAATATATCAATGAATAATCTTTAAAATAAAGAATCATATCTCTTATTACATTACATCACATTACATTACATTATCAGAGTTTACAACAACAAACATCGGAAAAGAAATACTATATACTAATTGATACGCCATGCCATCCAGCTTGCTCCTGATCTCCTCAGCAACTCCTGAATTCCAGAATGGCCTGATAACCTGACTCTAGGTTGCCCGTGTAGAAATTGGTGGGCACCCAGAGTTTAGGAAGGAAACAATAAACTCCAGGTCAGTTATGGGACTAGTGTGAGAACTTAAACATTTATTCTTTAAAAAAACAAACAAAGAAATATTTTTAAATAGATTCACAATGCTTTTAGAAAATGTAAGTACCATAAGGCCTCCTGCCACACACACAATGCAAACGCAGAATCGGAGGAAATTTCTCCTTATGATAGTCAAACATGCTTAATACGCAAATTTCTTTGATATTATTACTATTAGTGCAAAGTGTAGGAAAGCATTTCGAAAGTATAATATAAATCTTAGCCAGCATATGTACCATTATATTATACCTGCTAAAGCTACCTCCTGAGGAGGCAGGTTATACAATTTGCAATCGTAAAGGGTTCGTATTGTTTCTTTGGATTTCCCACAAATGGTCAGGCCAAGGAACTTCCCATTGCCACATGGAAACGCCTCTGGAGAGATGCCTCGAGAACCTAACCGGATCTCTGCCAACACAAGGCCGGGTTACCTCTGCAAAAGTAGGTAACAACTGACACGAGTATGCCATCCCCCGGTTGTAAACAACCTTTATCCGAGGATTCTCAACCAACATCAATCACAAAGTCATATATATCTGCGACATCCACCAAAGTTAAGTATCTGGGCTCCATACCATGATACCACTTATCCAGAAGGAAATGCACATACCCTAAGGGGTGCTACTACCTAAAACCTTACTGCATCTTTCATGTTTTGACCATTTCGGGGTGTGAGGTCCAACGAAGTTTCGTCCACAAAGCTATGCTTTATACAAAAGCTATGCTTTGATAAACAAATGATCAGCAGCACTTCGTATGCCACATTACCAAATTGGGAATGTATTACTAGTAACCATCAACTACATAACCTCTGAACTCGTACGTCTCAGAGAAGGGTGTTAATCTAAGAGAATAAATTCTCCGCCACCAACAGAAATATATTTTATAGAAATCAGCTTTACATCTCAAATTGTAACGTCAGATACACATCCATAAAAGTCCGATCCGCGATCGAACGGAACCGAAGGCACTTCCAAAAGAAGCCCTTGCAATCCGGATATTTACTAATCACGACCGGACTTCCCATCACAAAGGGTGATAAAATCTCTATATCGGAGATCAGCCGATGCAGAGACATTCGACGGTAATCCTTCCGTTTTCGAAAATATCCGGTCTTTAACACCGGTCTTCAAATGTTATCCATTACGACGTATCACTATTCGTAATGGGATTCATGACCCAAAGGTCCCCTCCCGGCTAAACCGATAGCGAGCGCTTATTTTAAAATAAGTGTAGCATTCAAATTCAAGCAAATCACAACAAATACCCATTTAAAGGTAAATATTGATAGTCGGTTATTTAACTATCAATAGATATGCACAACATCACCAGATTCCAAATAATTTCCCAAATTATTTATTTTCAAAAAATATCTTTACAACATATATTTTCCCACACTTCAAAAATAAATAAATGTTTATTTTTAAACAAATTCCCCTTTCCTTTATAAATTCCATGTGAATTTAAATTCCCAAATGTCCATTGATATATGATTTTCAAATCGACTTCAAATATTCATTTTCAATTTATCTTTAAAAGATAAGATCTCAAAACATTTCACTTCATATTGGAAAACATTTCCATACTTATTTAATAATAAATAATTCACATATCTATTTATTTTCAACATTTGAAAAACATTCAATATACTTAAATTACAATTAAGTATATATTTTATTCTTTAAGGAAAACATTCTCTTAAACACATTCATCTGAGTCAAAACGAATGTTGCGTAAAACATCGTTATGACAACCCAAAATCACTAGTATATGGATTCGAAATTAAGACTGATGTATAAATCCCAATACTATATAAAACATTTCCTTTCGAAAATCATTTACTATAACAACAGTGTTATAGTCCATCTTTTCCTTGTTTCTCAAAAACGTCTATTTCAACAATGAATGTTGAAATCTATGGTTTCGATCCTTAACACATTTTAAAACAACTTTAAATCATTTTAATACTATTTAAAATATCACTTCCTAAAACATTTCTTTAATATATCATTCACTCTCCAAAATCGTGAATATACTTCGTTAACCAAATTCAGCACTTCTACATATTTTAATTTAAAGGATTGTCCACTGCCCAAAATCGTGAATATACTTCGTTTAATAAGCTTTCATATTTACTTATCAAATTCAATCAATTTTGAATTTCAAAATCAATGTTTATAAATTCACATTTATATATTATAAAAACATCAAGTTATAAAATCACTTTATTTACGAATTCTATTATATCTTATTTAGTTGCCAAACCCAAATTATAAGTAAATTTACTTATAAATCTCTTATTTAGAAAATAAATTCTTTTATAACTTCATCAATTATAAATCTGTAAATCTTATTTACTTATGAAACCCATTTATAACATCATTTTAACAATTATAAAAATTCTTTATAACTCAATTATTCTGATTTATAAAAATTAAATTTTATAAATCTTCTTTATAAACCATTTATATTAGTCAAAAAAAATATCAATTTAAACCATTTTACAAAATAGTTAACTTCACATTCCAAAAATCATATTCCGGTTTTATTTCACAAAAATCATATTTTTTATAACGTTAAAACTATAACGTTTATTTATTTAAAATGAATCAATTTCAAAAATTCAATAAAACGTATACTTTCAAAAATCACTTTAAAAATCCTTTTAAATTTGAAAATCACCATTTTAACACTTTTAATTTCCAAAATAGGATCAATGCTGCAACAACGCTAAATATAACAATCACGGCATCCAAACATCATATATCAATATGATAACATAATATATCGTAAATATCTATAAATAAATCAATACTGTTGAGGAATCCAGTTGGATCCCTCCAACCTGTTTCCCTGCATCCAAAGATGTTAGCACAATACCAATCCCGCTTCAAGACGGAATATCGTGATGCATGAGTTTATATAAAATATTATCCGCTATTATGCGGCGCAATAGGGTCTCATCCGCTATATAATGAGGAAAAATCAATTCCAGGTACATATATAATACCAATTCCACTTTGAGGTGGAATATCGCGGTATATGGGTTTAATAAATAACATCCGCTTAATATACGGCGTATGGGGTCTATTTCAATACAACAGATTGCAATTTATCATCCAAGCATACAATCAAGCAATTTTAAATCTAACTATTTAAAATTTAAATCGAAACAGATTCGATTGAGTGAGAAGTTCTCACCTTGTTTCAAATAGCGGCTTCAGCGTTTATTTCGAATAAAATTAAACGCGCTTTTAATTTTACCCAAAATTCACAGTATCTCCAATTAACTCCAATCCAGCACCATCGCGTAGTATTCGTTAATACTAACCCAACGCAATTCGTTTCGTCAATTTTCAACCTCGTATCAAAAAGTTACGCTATTTTAAACATTACACGATTTATAATACAATTAATTCAACTTTTATTTTAATTTTTAGACCTTTTGCAATCTGGGTCGCATGATATCTTTGCTTGCATCAGGGCCGTAAACCCCTTTCTTCTTCCCATCGCAATAATCACGTTCGAAACAACCCATTGCCGCCCCCAAACCCTAATGCTCGCGACTTATATACTCGACTTCACAATGATCAGCGACCACCAGTCGAAAGGCCACGACGAACTCCACCTTCGGCCAGAATAGCGTCCAGCTCGGTCCCCCTAGCTCATGAAAAACGTGCACGAACGCCACTTCTTTGAATGCAAATTGCCAACGATTCGCTTCGTTGTTTACGATCATAACCGTTGATATCCTAGATCTCGTTGCTCTCTACAACTTTGCAGAAGAAAGTTTTACGAATTGGTTGATGGATTTGAAGAAAATGAGGGAGGAAGGAGATGAATTTTTTGGCCATTGATAGTATAAGTGGCGGCTAGAGCTGAAACCCTAATTTCTTTGCAATTGTGAATGTTTAAGGTCCTTTTATAGGAAAATGGCAACGCACTATTCATCCAAAAATTTTCCGTACTCCAAACGAAGCGTACCGCCTGGCGTTTATAGTGTTTTACCCCCATTTCGAACGCAATGGAATATATATCGGAGGCCAATTCGAAAGTATTTGGAAGATAGGTTTTCAAATCGACAATTTAAATTTAAAAATCACTTAAACCGATTTCTGTGCGTTTTAGCTTGCCCCAGACAAACCGTAAATCCGATTGACACGAAATTAAAACCTTATAATAATTTAACATTACGGATCCGATGAAACTAGTTTCGTCAAAATCCGAGACTGTTTGAAAATAGCTATTTTTACTCGTCAATTAAATTTTAAGATATTCAATTTCTACAATTTAACTTTTAATTCGATTTTAAAAGTTCTGTAACATCTTTCTAACTCCAATATGATTTAATACAACTTTACAAATCAATTTTAATCACATTAAACCCTATTTCCAATTATTTCTGTAAATTTCAAATATTATATTATCGATTTAATCATCCAATTAAATCTAGACATTCGAAATATGAGTTATTCGACTTAAATTTTTTTACTTGTTAATATTTAAAATCAATTAAATATACGAATTTCAAATGACGGAAATTCTGGATCGTTATATAAACGCTGTTAAATTACCGAATACATTCTCGAAATAAACTAATGAATAAAATAATTTTCTTCAGATAACTTCAGAGCGATCTTCTAAAAATTTCTTCAGTTGGCCTTTGTTCTTTGACGCTTTACTTGATTCTTCTCTTTTTTGGTAAGATTTAATAAATCATGATGAAGATCGCTTCTCATAGTTGAATTTATGCAAGTTGAAGCTTGCCTCTAACTTTAGCGATTTCATTCTCGGAGCATTGTTGTAAAGTTTTGACAGTTTGATTGAGTAACATATCTTACCAGATACAGGACTTATTAAGAGCAGCTTCAGGGTCCAGGTCTTGACGGGGCTGTGAAGAAACAACAGATGAAGATCTAGCTAGAAATGAAGTAGGAATATGAAATAGCCCGATTTGGAGGTCAGACGTCGATTAAAAGAATTTGGCGATTTTAAGTAGTCCTCAACAACTCAAATCCCGCTGCTTGGGCCATATTCTGCAAATGAGTAAAGTTTCTTTGGTTTCTTTTTAGATTTCGATAAAATTATATTACTATCTTTACTAATATTAATCAATCTTTGCCCTTTTGTTAACCCCTTGCTATTGTGAGCTCTATTGATTTGTTCTTTCCATATATGATAGATTGTGGCAGCAATTAAGATATGGCCAAGTTTCTCTCTTTAGATTTTCTATGGAATTGGTTGCTGATTATTTGAATTTTTTATCTTAACTCCAAGAACTTTCTATATTGATGTCTAACCGAGTTTTAGCATTCATCCATAATAACTAGCATATTTACACTAAAAAAGTAGACGTTTGTTTGACTTTATTTCTTCATGGCATAATAAACATGTAGTATCCTCTAGCTTTCCCCATCGGTTAATCTTTTCTTTGGTTAGTGACCTATCAGTTATGGCTAAAAAAGAATAATAAGATATTTTAGAACCATTAATTTTGTCTCATATTATATCCGCGCAATCCATTTTTGTTTGTTTTCCTCTAATGAATTCCTAAGTCTTTTTA
Source organism: Allium cepa (assembly GCA_030765085.1). NCBI lineage: Eukaryota > Viridiplantae > Streptophyta > Magnoliopsida > Asparagales > Amaryllidaceae > Allium > Allium cepa. Next base: position 442,551,758 of record CM060943.1, read on the forward strand.
AAAGAGAACTTATCATTTTTAGGCAGAAGCCATCCTCATTCATCTTGATTAGTACTTTCATCTATAGATAATATTTTGATATTATTGTTACAGATACTTGTTGCTGCATGCTATTTTGGTCATTGATGATTTATAATAATATCTACAATAGTAGCATTAGTATTCCCATACTACACAAATCATTCCACCTCCAAATATTTATTGGTGATTCACTGTTATACCAAGGATCAAACTATAGACTTGTATTTGAAACATTTTTAAAATTCCTTCTAATGACTTTCTTTACTATATCTCTATGCTTTAACATTTGCTTCATAGAACCAAATTGATTAGACTTGATCACCCTATTCCAAATGGACCCATTTTTGATATATTTGTTTTTAATTCATCTTGCTCGCATAGGATCATTGCCAATAAGTCTCCATATAAATTTTAAGCTGCATATAATATTGAGGTAATTAAAGTTTCTAATGCCAATGCCTTCTTTCTTTGGCCCGTATAACTTTTCCCATGACATTTTGTGATACCCCCTTATCCATATAAAGTTTGCATATAATTTCTCAGTTTTCGTTATAGCAGCAGCCGAAATATGATGAGTTTGCATCAAATATAGAATGATTGCATATATTATAGTCTTTACCAATTCCACTCTGCCTGCTATAGATAACTATTTTCTTGACCAAGTTTTCCATTTTTTCCTTGAATTTATCCAGAAGAACATTACAACCATTATCTTTTATATGATTTGCAAAAAGAGACAAAATATTTAATAGGAAATCTTCCTTCAGCAACGTGTAAGCAAAATTTCCTCTTTGTTACCATAGTGCTTATTGAAGTAGATTTTTCTTTTAAAACCATTTACCTGTAAACCTGCATACTTAAATAGTAACTCAAAAATCTCTTTAGCGGTATTAACATTAATTTTATTAGCCTTGATAAATAGCATAAGATCATCTGCATAAATGCGATGTGTAATGCTTGGTTTTATTCTGTTTATAAGGCTACTGTTCTTTTTAATTTCTTCAATCTCCATTATAATAGTAATATATACCATCACTAATGTAAATAAGTGCAACGACTCAGAAATTTATCACTTTGGAAAAAATACATTTTTAAATTATTCAAATATATGTTTTATAAAACAGGTTATAATGCTTTGAAAAATAATAAATGATGATAAACTTATTTTAAAATTATATTAACAAATATAGGTATTTGGGATTTCTGTCAGAAAAGCGATGAACATCATTTTTTGGTAAAATTGAGACTTGTCTCAATATTGGAGGATATGAAATTGTATACATAGACTTATTTCTCCATTTAAGCAAGACTATCAAAAAATTATTTTTTATTTTTGGAAACAATATATATGTGTGTGTGTGTGTGTGTGTGTGTGTGTGTGTGTGTGTGTGTGTCTATATATATATATATATATATATATATATATGACATCATCAGTTTTTAAATAATTGATTTTTGAATTGAAACCGAGTTTAAATGATTTAATAATTGTTTTAAAATCAAATGAGGCCCTTTTAATTATTACATAATAATAGATATGTCATTTTTGAATTTTGTTTATATATATATATATATATATTAAGTAAGGAGTAAAAATGTGACCGAAAATCTGATTCTGGATTCGTAACGATTTGACAAGAGGAAGTTATGCAATGTTATGTGTTATATGTGACATACATGTGCACATATACATACACACACACATCCATGTACATATTAGAATTACATTTACATCTCAAAATTACTAATGGTAAATTAAACAAAATATCATGATATTTATTAAAGGAAATCTAATCTAATGATGACATATCTCCATCTTAGTCTACATTCTCATCTAAGTGCATGCAATAAGAGATAATGGAAGGGATGGAGATGATGTATGAGGGTGGGAGAGCATGGCCGAACCACATGGAGGGGGAGTGGTGGTGGTGTTGAGGTGGAAAGTGATGATGTGATTTGTAATGATGTTGTTTTAGATATTTACACATCTTTGCCTATAAAAAGAGAGACATACCCTCTCATTTATTCACACTTTCCTTCACAAATTCTTAATTTTTTTTCATCTTCTTCATGAATCTATTAAGGCTACCATGACCTCTTAAAAATATTCCAAAGTCGAGTCGAAGATGTGCCGAAATAGATCATAATATATAGAGAGGTATACCACCTTAGTATGAAATTAAAGCAAGTGATCTTCTCCTCTTCTCTTCTTCCTTGGCCGAGTTCATCTAGGTACCACCCTTCCAAGTTCAAAGCCGAGCACACCCTAAGTTCCTGAGATAGATATCATAAGATTCGGTGTAGGAACAGCGAAGCTAAATTTAATTTTGTAAAGCTAAGATAGCAATATATGTGAGAATTACTCCACTGGTTTGTTTTATTAAAATATATGAGGATATGATATATTTTTCTATGCTTGTTTCCTATGTTTGATTATTATGTTTCGGATGTTATAATACGTTGCTTGGTTGTAGAATTTATTCAAGATAAATATACATCGACTTTGCACGAAGAAATCACTTTATTTTATGAATTATAAAAGTTTTACGGCATAGTAAAACCTCTATAAACATGAATAAAAATTGTTTAAAATGGTTTATAAATGTTTCATAAACATAAAAATCATTTCGGTAAAGTTTTAAAAAATATATGAAATTAGAGTCAAAATAGGCACGTCGCGTAACGACAGTTCGCGATTTCGCACTATAAAATTAAATTAATGTAAAGAGTGGAACATAGCTTGAAATTATTCAAAATAAGAATCTTCCACACTCTTATAACTATAGTTTCCAAATGAGAAAAATTAAGACTTAATTTTTTAAAATTTGAGATATGTCCAAATCGAGTTTTTAAAATTATCGTGTTTTGACAGATAGTAAAATATGGATTTCAACTCTTAAAAATAGATATTTTAAATCTTTAAAAATATGAAATAGATACTAAAATATTTTAAAAGGTTTAAATGGAAAATTTGGACACATAAAAGGTTTTAAATGGTATTTTTGATATAAATCCCTTCAAACACTATTCACCGGCAATTTAACAAAGGAATTTGAAAATTTCTGAAATAAGATATAAACTTGGGATTTCTTCCCGAATCCTTTATAAAAAATTTCAAATAATAAATCAAGTATTTTAAAGGGTTTAGAGTTGATTAAATAAATCGACCGGCTTATGGGTGACAGAGAGATAGTCTCTAGACTTGGGTTTGGAAAACCATTTTCCTGCTCTCCTTAGCGCGGACTAGCCCGATGGAGGGATAGTAAATTTAATTTACTCGGACCGCATTTTGCTAAGATTAAAGAAAAGGAGATTTGGAGTTTTCCAAAGGTTAAACCAGATTTTAAAATAATAAGAAATTTGGTGATGTCGGTAACATTCTGGTTAAATTCGGTATTAAATTCTAAGGAGGGAACTTATATTATCCGTGAGAATTTAAATGGCGATTTCATAGTTATTCGAAAAATAGTACGGGTTGAATCTGAAAATTACTATTGAGTATAATTAGTTTAGTTTCAACAGGTCCCTTTTTACTCAATAATGTTTTCTTATGTAATTAAAGAAAAATGATTTGGTATTTTGAAATTAGAAAGAGGTTTAATAATCACGCATATGTTGAAAAAGAAAATGGTTTAAAGACATTTATCTCTAAGAAGATATTTTACTTGGATAAAAGATATTGATTAATTGAATAATAATCACCCATATACATGACATCTTTTATCGCTAATTGGTTCGAAGAAACCGGTATCAGATTTGGTGGTTCATATCTAGAAACCACTTCAAACCAATATACACGTTCGAAAGTGAAGACATGTTGAAGGCAATCATTTTGAAGATGCAGATCATAATATAGGGATACTTGCCATTAACCTTAGGGGTAATTCTCATACCATATATATGATGGCGGTGGTATCTTCATTTTAAAATCTTAGATGCAAGGACTGCTCGCTACTAATCCTAGAGGTGATTCCCAAATAGAATGTAGTAGGAGGAGTTCCTTCGGTTTGTCCTGTTCTTGCAAAATTTGTAGGGATGAGTGTCCGACATTGCATTTCTAAGACCACATACATTGGTTTCTACGTACATCTATTTGGTGGTGTATGAGTTAACCCCTTTTACACTTAACACCCTTCCTCGATTATTATGAACTCGGGGGTTGTGCTTTTGTGGAAGTCAATAGTGTGTTATTAGAAATGGCAATATGGCATTCAAAGTGGGATTTATTTTATTAAAGGTAACACGTTACCTCAGGTCTCATGCCCAGAAATGGCTAAAACATGATATGATATAAGGCTTTATGGGTTGCACTTATTAGGATATGGTCATCATATGTCTAGATTACGCTCTATATATTGGATTTGTTGTGTAAGCCGTGGTCACGGATTGGTCGGGAACGACCAGGGTGATGTCGTATTCGGTACTATTTAGGATCATTGTGTTAGTCATCGAAAAAAGGTAGGTGAATCTTGCCATATGCAAATGATCATCTGTGGGTCCTCGGTACATTTCTCTAGAGATGTAATGTACGAGAGGTAGTCCCTTACCTTGTCATTATATGGAATCCATTCTCCAATAAAGTGCCTTCGGACTTAGTTGTAGGCCTATTATGCTGGAATTTAATTAATGTAACAATTTCGACTATGATTAATATGTATTAGTAATCTAGACACTATTATAATTGTCACGAACCGCCCTTCCGACCTTCGAAAATCGACATAAAGATGGCATGTTATACGTTGAGCATTCGATTACAACATAGAGTGCCGAACGATGCGGAGTAGTCAAGTGCTGAACGGCCGAGCGATTTTCGACCCTCGAAAATCGACACTAATACATCCACTGTATAGAGTGCCGAGCAATCGAGTACCGGAAATACCAAGTTGTTAGGGTTTAAGAAAAAGAGATAGAATAAGAAATAGAAATAAAAGAATAGAATCTCACAATCACAGCGGAAACAAAATATAATATACAACAATAGTATTTTATACAAGGAAAGCTTGTAACTGCTGATATACATACATGTAATTAGAGTACAATCATCAACAAATAAATCTGGACAGTTATAATAACTTGTCCCTAAATGTCGATTATACAGCCTATAATACACAGCGGAAAATAACCAACATCTCTGCCATCAAGCTCGTCTCCGGAGCTCCAAAACGTCTTAACTTAAAATTCTATAATACTTGGTCTGACCAAGCATTACAATAAAGTAACACCCGAGTCAGGCTGGAAACCAGCGTGAGTAAACCCACTTAATTTGAAATACTTAAGTTATAAAACTTCTTTGAAATTAAGGTAACTCGTATAAGCCCAATGAGTTATCATCTTATTTTAACCCAAAACATTTTACAGAGATCCATCGATATTATAAAAATGTCTAAGTACGGTTACTTATTTAAAATAGTTGAATTTGTGGAATTAATCCAATTCTAGCATACTAAACTCCAAAATCAACCCACGAAGGTTCGTAGTGATTATTAAATTGAAGCGGTTTCGGATAACACACCGATTCCGGTCTCTTCGAATCCAAGTAATAAATTTTAAAAGGTAAATTGTTTAAAATAAACAATTTATATTTAAGTGTGACAATATCCCATATGAGGATTTATTACAGTTGTATTTCAATTAAAAATGTATCATCATTTTAATCTAAATAATTTAATCCATCAGACCATTGGATGGCACATACAAAAATAATTTAAATAATATCCACTAGGATTAAGCCAAAATATAGATTGTTATTAATTTAACGAACAATAACCAATATCAAAACAATTCACACATCAGGATTTAACAAACTTTAATTGACCGAATCCATTTACATTATTAATCCAAAATAATTATAAATTAAAGGAATTATGGGCCAATTTATTTTTAATTAATTAAACACTCTATTTAACATCTAATTTTATTAGTTTACATAGGACTAAAATAATTAGGAACTTGTTTATTAACTCACTTTAAATTATGATAATTAACTTAGTACCACATTAATTTAACGATATAAATTCAGATTTATAAAGCTGGATGAGTGGACTAGAATAAAAATTTCCTAACACTTGATTTTAAATGAAAAAGAAAAATGCTTTAAGCAAAGGCTTATTAACCTAAAAACTTCCAATTTCCATTTCCTTTCTTTTTTTATTTCCCTTTTTATCCTTTTCTTTTTCCTTTTCACTTTCCTTTTCTTCTTTTCTTTTCTCTTTTTTTTCCTCTTTTCCTCTTTCCTTGGCCCAAGCCTGGCCCATACTCTTCCCTCCTCCTTTCTTTTCCTTTCCCCACTATTTTATACTCTCCCATATCCCATTCCAAACTGCCAACGTGCACTAACGTGCGCATGCGCGCACACACTCTATAACAACCCTAGATTTATATATATTTTTAATTTTGACTTTATTTTTATTTTGAAATTATTTCAAACTTTTTTTATTTCAAACGTTTCATTTTAAATATAAATTTTGATTATTATGTGAATTATAATTTCAAACCGGTATAAATTGAATATTTTCCCGAAAAGTGGATTTTTGGTCAATCTGGTCAAACTTTGACTTTTAAATTTAAAATTTAAATATTTTAATTCTTGAATTTTATCTTTTATTATGAAAATAAATTTAATTTCAAGAATACTTATTTTCGTTTCAATGAAATCCGATTTATATTATGAAAGTTATGTTTTTTACCATAATGTATGTAAATTGATTTATTTAATAAAATCATCTATTTTAATTTATATAAACAATATTTTATTTGTCAAATCATGTTCTAATATGTTTTATATGACATGTTCGATATATATTTTATTTTAAAACATTTATAAAGTGATTTTATAATTTTTTCCAAAGTTTACTGTGTTGATTTACTATTTTTAAAGGTTGTTTTCTTATTTTCTGCTTTTTCTTCGTTAAAATTTTATTTAAATTAAATTTTATATATTTATTTTGTGAATGAATTTTTATTTTATGTTATTATTTATGTTTAAAAATATTTTACAAGCTCATATGAATTTTCTAAAATTTATTCCATTTAATTCCAAATTTTCTAGACTAGTTTACTATTTTTAGCTATTTTCCTTAATTTAACTTTATATAATTAATAAATATTATATATAATTTTATATTTTGATAAATTTTCGAAATTTTATCTGGAATTATTATTATTACCAGAAATATAAGTTATAAAAACTAAATAAAGAAATATGAAAGGGTTTGGACTTTTGAATTGCCATTTGACTTTTTGAATTCCACCTCTTCATTTTCCTCACAACTCTTCATTTCTTTTGACTTAACTCCTCATTTCTTTCAGCCGACCACCTTCTCCCTCTCATTTTCACGTGAAATTTTCTTCTCAACACATTAAAAAGTTCAGCCTCTTCTTGGTGAGAAAGTTTGGTAAAATTCTATTCTCTTTTCATTGTTTTATACTGGTTTTCATGTAATTTTGCTCTTGCTTCCTTCACTTCTAGGTTCGGCCCCACCACTCCATCAGCCTTGCCACCTCCACCACCACCTGAACATGTCACCACCACCTCCTCCTCACTGGCTATCCTAAGCCGTGCCACTCTTGGTGGTAGATCCATCACCAAATACTCCAAACTCCAACTATATGACCTAGCCGAGCCATCAATGCATCACCACCTCAAATTCTTCCCCTTGGCCGCCACCTACACCATCACCACCACCTCTAACCTGACCTGACATCTCTACCATGTCATCCCCTAACCCCACCAGAGATGGCCGTACCCATGGTGGCCTTGACCGAACCTTGTAGTGCTTTGAAAATCCATGTATATTGTTGTGTAGTGTTGTTTCAAGCATGTCCACCTTTGCACCATCTCCAACCTATGTAGGTCGACCATATCCAACCCAAACCTAATCCAAAGACCTTCCTTTAGCCTTGTACTACACTTATGGCCGAGCCCAATGTGTGCTGGAAGCAAGTGCAAAGAAATTCTTCTTTGACTTGTGCAGTTGATTGTATCTTATTTTATCGTATTTGAATTTGAAAACTCATGTTATTTATATTGTTTGTTTGATTTGTATTCAAGGAAATTAATCCTTGGCTCTCCCACTCGAATCGGTGTCGTGCTTTCGTGCTTTTGTAGATCTCAATTGTGCATTCATTGTTGTCATCTCCAGCTATACTGTGAGTTATTCTCACCAGACAATATGTACATATATAACTCGTGAATTGACCCCATTTGAATCTGTAAAATGCATTATCATGTTGCACTTGCTATGTTATGATGTTCACCCATGCTTAAACACCTGTTATATTATTTTATTGTTATATTATGTTGTTCTATTATTTATATCAGTTTATCACACTGCAAGTTCCCTTTAGATTAGAATCACTATGGGTTGAAATGATACATACCCGAACGGACTTTAGAATAGGGGAAAATCATTATGGGCTGAAATGATAGGCCTAAATGATTTTCAATTACTTTTCGTTCACTTGGGATTGCGGGTTTGAAATGATAAAACCCGGGTTTTCTTTGTAAATTACGGGTTGAAATGATATATTACCCGTATCGCTTTACCTAGGCTAGAAAATGAAATACAGACCCGTTGTTCAAATATGTATTTATAAAAATCTAAAAATATTTTAGAAATGTAAATACTATAATATTTTGATTTAAACTAAATAAAAATTATTTTTGTAAAGCATTATTGATTTTCTGAAAAGTTATAAGTGAAATAAATTAATGGTAAAATTAGAAAATTTAAAATGTAAGTTACTTTGGAAAATTTTAATTGGGTGGTAATTGGAATTTAAATTAAATATAAAATGTGATAGATTCTTGATAATTTGGATTAAAGTGAATTTAAACGATTTTTATATTATATTAATGATTTTGAATAAAGTTAAAATGCGAAAGAAATGAGTATTTGAGTTGAAATTTTGAAATATAACTAAAATTTGGAAATTTGTGAATTTGGCTTAAAAGTGAATTTTAAGTTAAGTAAATAAAAATGGAATTAAGTTATATTTGAAAATTTAAACTTAAGTGTTAAGTTAATTTAATTTAATGAATTTAAAATTTATATTGGAATTTAATAAGTGAATTATTATTAAAATTTGATTTTTTGTATGGAGGTTTAACTTATAAAATCATGAATATAAGGGTACTTGAATGATTGTTTTAAAAATGAAATTATGTGATTTTATAAGTTAAAAATGATTTACATAAAAATTATAATTGTTTGTAAAATTATACCGAATACTTGAAGTTAATTAGTAGCATTTCTGAAATGTTATTAATTCTAATGTAAATGATAATACAGCATTTGTAATGTTGTAGTTGATAATATTGAACCAAATGGCTAAATTTAATTAAAGGCTATTATAGCATTTTTTTGTAAATGTTATAATGGTTGAATTTAACTAAGTTTATTTGAAACTAATTTAACCCTATTACAACATTTTAAATGCTGTCTTTTGTTAAATTGAACTGTTTTAAATGTGACTTTCCCTAGCATTTTCTAAATGCCGCGAAAGTTGAATTTTCATTGTTTTAATTAATTTAAGTTAACGAATGGACTTTGAAAGATTCAAATTTTGGAAATTTAATAATTTCATTATTAAATATAATAACTTCATTTTTATGATTTAAAAATGAAGTAATTTGTTTCGAAATATAAACTATTTTGAAATATGATATTTTGAAATGGATTTTTAAATGATATTGAATTTTGAAATGATATTTGATTTCAAAGTATAAAATACTATTTTGAAAATTTAACCACGGGATGTATTTAATTCACAGTTTATCTAATCCTTAAAGGATGGGTGATCCCAAGCATCCTTTAAGTTATTGTGCATTTCTACTACAGTTCAATTGAGTTGGTCTACGTTATATAAGTATATATTGTCCTGACTCGAGTGTTTTGTGTTTTACTTTGCGCTCGGGTCAGTCTGAGTATTTACAGCTTGGAATCTTTTCTGGAGCTGGTCTTTGCTGTAGATTTTACTTGCCTATCTTCTTATGTATCTACTTCTATTTCAGCTATTCTGCTTATTTGATGTATTAGTAAACCTCTTTATATTTGGATTTCCATTATGCTGCTGTTTTGAAACTGATATTATGCATTATGTTTGAGAGTTTGTAATAGTAGCTTCATGAACTACTATGGTTTTATTTTTCCAGTGCGAGTTATTTTGATATGCTCTGTGTTTGTGATTCTGTGATTGTTTTCGTTTGCTCCAAATTTATTTACAATGCGGTATTTTGGGAAATTCAAGTCCGACATGTGCGGATGCGAATGGCTGAAAATACCGGATTGTCACAGTTGGTATCAGAGCTTTGGTTTTAGGCAAACCTTAGCCCACGGAGCAAAAAATCATTAGAGATAGGGTAAATATACCCTAGAACGAGTGAAATCAATCTCAAAATCATTTCCTTGTGAGAACGTATTTTCGAAGTATAAAATGATTTCCAAATGATTTTCAAAGTATTTTCAAAGATTATTTTGGTATAAAATTTTTCTTAGTTTGAAATCAAGATTTTCTAAACCTCATCTCTTCGGTATCCACCTTATTAGAAATCTCTTGGTTAAGATTTTTATCGACTAGGATTCCTTGAACTTTAGAACACTCCCAGTTGTTTTGAAGTCCAGTCTTGTCTTCCCTGTTTTATCCTTTTGATTTTGGAGCATTCCGTAACTCCATTTTGGAATGACATCTTGCAAGATCGTCTTTTTAAAAGGGTGAAACTCCTTTACAATTGGCATTGATTCATCAAGATTTCTATAACCTCAGTTTCTAATGCTATCTATCTCCCGCTCTTCCCGGATTCTATCTTTGGCGATCGAAGGTTGATTTGCCTTAGATTTTCGTATCGATTATATCTCTGAAGTCACGGTTGACCCTGTTAAGGTCGCTCGCGATTTATATAGGTTTATCCATCTTCTATTTGGTAATTAAATTATCCCATCTTCGTTTGAGATTATCTTTGAACCTAAATTCTATTTGATTAGAGTTCTTCTAGATTTGAATCTCTGTTTGTCTGAAATCCATCCTTGAACAAGCCCTTGAAAATTTGTGTTTGATTGTATTTCGAAATTGTGCAAATATCGACATCATTATTTTGATAAGGATGATCCTATTTTGTATATAAAAGTGAAATGTTTTCAATAATGATTTTATATCCTTTTAAAATGAAAATTTGAAGCTTTGAAAGGATTTGAAATTTTGAAAAATTATAAGAAATTTGATTTAGATAAAAATGATTTATAACTAAAGGGTTTTGAATTTTAATTTCGAGGAATCGAACTCTGGTGTTTTGAAATCTATTTTAAGTTTTTGGAAAATATATAATAATAATATGATTTAAAGATATTTTTCAAAAAAGAAATATTTCAAATTTATTTGAATGGATTTTAATGATTTCGAAGAGATTTTAAAAAGAAGTTTCAAGAAAATAAAAGTCCAGAACCCACTTATGTCGCTGGAAAATAATTTCGGTGATGAATGCATGTATCATCGACATTATTTTCGAGTTTCTAAGTGAGGGAGAGGCCACTCTAGTAGCTTTTCTATGCGAGTGATTTTGTGAAACCAATTTTGATTTCAGATTTCGAAGTATGGTTTGATATTCGAAAGATAGATCTGTATATATATATTTGAAAAGATTTAAAGCAAGCCGGTGTTCAGTCCTCGAGTTTCGTATTTGAAACCTGACTTTTGAAATTGGTTCGCTGATTTGTTGCTAATTTCCAACTCTTGAATTTGAAAATGATTTCTTCATCTATTTGAATGTTCGAGCACTTCCAAATCAAAGTATATAAATTTAATTTGTATGTTTCAAGTATGAAATAATATGATTTATATAAATTTGAAACTGTTTGTTGAGTGAAATAAATAAGGCTATTTTGAATTATACTAATATGAAATTTAGTTTCGAAATGTTATGGAAAAAAAAATTAGTCTTCAAATGTTGAGAAAAATTTGGTTTTAAATGTTTTAACTTAGTAACATCTTTATGAAATTATTTATTTAACAAGTTGGTATAGATACGTAAGTTGGGCATATGCTGTTTTATTCGCATAATTAATTTGATCCAAGTTTGAGTACATAAGTTCGAGGTGAATTACACCATTTCGTGTTAGGATTTTTCATTTGATTCTTGATGGCGAATATTTGATATGGATTTTGGGCTTGATTCTAGAATTCTCTATCATAGTATACAGCTATGCAAGGAGACTGATGGCTTCTAGTCGAGAAACCATATCGAAGTCCGCATTAGGGAAGTTGAATGGACAATACTAGTTCGAAAGCGAACTTGTGTGATCAAGCGAGCGATCGAATGTAATGTTGCGAAATGATGACATATGTAAGTAATAATGAAGTAAAAATTTGAGATATATGAAATTATAAAATTTAGATTTTAAATATGGTATATTTAAGCCTTGAAATATATTTAAGACCGAATAGTTTATTTTGTGGATCAAATCTATATTTGAAATTGATAATATTTGAAATAGTTTTGTTGGGAAAAATATAAATTGAATTGAACTGATGGTTTAAATTGAATTGAAATTGGAAATTTTAGATTTAAGTTTAATTGAACAAATTTGTGAAATGTAAAGAATTAAGGGAATGTTTTATGATTTCAAATATATGATTTCAAAATGTTATGATTTTTAAAGTGAAGTAATTTCAAGTATTTGGTTTCGAAAGATTTATAACTTTGAAAGTATTATAATTTTTGAAGTGAATATATGTTTGAAATGGAAATGAATTTATTTGACATAAATTTTGTTGATTTGGAAATTTGGATTATTTTCTAACTCTATCGTTTTAAGAAACTTTGAAACTGAATATATGAAATTAGGAAGAAATGATCTGGCGAAATCATATATGATTTCGAAACTGAATCGATATTGAAATGGTTTGAAATTGAGAACCTTGTTTATTTAAATACTTGATTTGGGAGTTATCCAACTTATATAAACTGATTTGTATAAATATGAAGTTGATTTGAAAATTGTTGAATTGAAAAGATACTCAATTTGAAGTGAAATCTTATATAATCGAAATCTATATATGTATGATTTGATATACTATTGATTTTGGAAAGTATTTGATTTGAAAATGAAATCTTATATATAATGGAATTTATATAAGTGCGATATTTGAAGCTATGATTTTGAAGGGCTACTATATGGTATATTATATTTTGATGTAAGAGTTATGGGAAGTACCCTCCGAAAGAAGTATAGTGATATGCTTCGACCCAAATGGACTTGGGGAATCCAGGAATGGATTCGACCAATAAACCCTAATGAACTTGGGTGAATTCAGAAATGGATTCGAACCGATATGGTTGTCCGGACTTAAACTAATGAGTTCCTCGATTTTTATTTCAGGGTAGATGGTTCTTTAGTTTACCCAATGGAGGCGCTTTTGATCCTAGGATCTGTTGTTTATGGATCTTCCGGGAAGGAAGTGCATCCATTTCATAAATCATTGAATCAGCAGCGTACCACTGCAGGAGCGGTCGATGGTCCCTTGTTTACGAACTGGCTACGATATTTTTCTGTAATCCGGAAGGTAGAAGATCCAGTTTCGTGTCCAGTGCGTAAATACTGGATAAGCAGCGGGCCACTGCTATCGTATTATCATCATTTGACACTGGATTTTGGGTGGTGCTTCTCATACCCATTTATTTTTTTAGTAGTTTTTCTCTGGGTGTCGAAATAGGTCTACTAAGTACTTGGAGAATTCTTGCCTTGCGCCTGATCAACGCATGGCCAGAGCCTGCAAGAATGAGGATAAACTTGTTAAGACATCAAGTTATAAAAGTATTTTGATAAAGTACTATATAAAGAATATTTTGATCAGTTATTTTCCCTTCTAAAGAATTTTAAACGTTTAAATATTGTTTACCTTGAACCATCAGATTTGAATCAAATGATTATTCATCATATTATATGTGTTTAAAATGTTATAAAATTTTAAATTGAAATGTGTAATGGTTTAAATAATGGTTCATCCTTGTCTTTCAACCTGCTTTTCCTCCTAGCTACTTTTTCCCTACCTTCTTTCGGGATGTCTTCCAACCTATTATTCTTTCTAGTTGTTTCTCCGCTTCCTTCCTCTTCGAGGACGAAAAGATTTGAGTGGGGGAGAGTGTAACAACCCTAGATTTTTTTATATATATTTTTAGTTTTCACTTTATTTTTGTTTTGAAATTTCAAACTTTTTTTATTTTAAACATTTCATTTTAAATATAAATGTTGATTATTATGTGAATTATAATTTCAAACTGGTATAAATTGAATATTTTCCCGAAAAGTGGATTTTTGGTCAATCTGGTCAAACTTTGACTTTTAAATTTAAAATTTAAATATTTTAATTATTGAATTTTATCTATTATTATGAAAATAAATTTAATTTCAAGAATACTGCTTTTCGTTTCGTTGAAATCCGATTTATATTATGAAAGTTATGCTTTTTACCATATTGTATGTAAATTGATTTATTTAATAAAATCATCTATTTTAATTTATATAAACAATATTTTATTTGTCAAATCATGTTCTAATATGTTTTATATGACATGTTAGATATATATTTTATTTTAATTTTTTTTTAAAGTGATGTTATAATTTTTCCAAAGTTTACTTTGTTGATTTCCTATTTTTAAAGGCTGTTTTCTTATTTTCTGCTATTTTCTTCACTAAAATTTTATTTAAATTAATTTTTATATATTTATTTTGTGAATGAATTTTTATTTTATGTTATTATTTATGTTTAAAAATATTTTACAAGCTCATATGAATTTTCTAAAATTTATTCCATTTAATTCCAAATTTTCTAGACTAGTTTACTATTTTTAGCTATTTTCCTTAATTTAACTTTATATAATTAATAAATATTATACATATTTTTATATTTTGATAAATTTTCGAAATTTTATCTGGAATTATTATTATTACCAGAAATATAAGTTATAAAAACTAAATAAAGAAATATGAAGGGTTTGGACTTTTGAGTTGCCATTTGACTTTTTGAATTCCACCTCTTCATTTTCCTCACAACTCTTCATTTCTTTTGACTTAACTCCTCATTTCTTTCAGCCGACCACCTTCTCCCTCTCATTTTCACGTGAATTTGTCTTCTCAATGCATCAAAAAGTTCAGCCTCTTCTTGGTGAGAAAGTTTGGTAAAATTCTATTCTCTTTTCATTGTTTTATACTGGTTTTCATGTAATTTTGCTCTTGCTTCCTTCACTTCTAGGTTCGGCCCCACCACTCCATTAGCCTTCCCGCCTCTCCCACCATCTGAACATGTCACCACCACCTCCTCCTCACTGGCCATCCCAAGCCGTGCCACCCTTGGTGGTAGATCCATCACCAAATACTCCAAACTCCAACTATATGACCTAGCCGAGCCATCAATGCATCACCATCTCAAATTATTCCCCTTGGCCGCCACCTACACCATCACCACCACCTATAACCTGACCTGACACCTCTTCCATGTCATTCCCTAACCCCACCAGAGATGGCCGTACCCATGGTGGCCTTGACCGAGCCTTGTAGTGCTTTGAAAATCCATGTATATTGTTGTGTGGTGTTGTTTCAAGCTTGTCCACATTTGCACCATCTCCAACCTATGTAGGTCGACCATATCCAACCCAAACCTGATCCAAAAACCTTCCTTTAGCCTTGTACTATACTTATGGCCGAGCCCAATGTGTGCTGGAAGCAAGTGCAAAGAAATTCTGCTTTGATTTGTGCAGTTGATTCTATCTTATTTTATCGTATTTGAATTTGAAAACTCATGTTATTTATATTGTTTATTTGATTTGTATTCAAGGAAATTAATCCTTGGCTCTCCCACTCGAATCGGTGTCGTGCTTTCGTTCATGTGTAGATCTCAATTGTGCATTCATTTTTGTCATCTCCAGCTATACTGTGAGTTATTCTCACCAGACAATATGTACATATATAACTCGTGAATTGACCCCATTTGAATCTGTAAAATGCATTATCATGTTGCACTTGCTATGTTATGATGTTCACCCATGCTTAAACACCTGTTATATTATATGTTACCGTTATATTATGCTGTTCTATTATTTATATCAGTTTATGACACTGCAAGTTCCCTTTAGATTAGAATCACTATGGGTTGAAATAATACATACCCGAACGGACTTTAGAATAGGGGAAAATCGTTATGGGCTGAAATGATAGGCCTGGATGATTTTCATTTACTTTTCGTTCACTTGGGATTGCGGGTTTGAAATGATCAAACCCGGGTTTTCTTTGTAAATTACGGGTTGAAATGATATATTACCCGTATCGCTTTACCTAGGCTAGAAAATGAAATACAGACCCGTTGTTCAAATATGTATTTATAAAAATCTAAAAATATTTCAGAAATGTAAATATTATAATATTTTGATTTAAACTAGATAAAAATGATTTTTGTAAAGCATTATTGATTTTCTGAAAAGTTATAAGTGAAATAAATTAATGGTAAAATTAGAAAATTTGAAATGTAAGTTACTTTGGAAAATTTTAATTGGGTGATAACTGGAATTTAAATTAAATATGAAATGTGATAGATTCATGATAATTTGGATTAAAGTGAACTTAAATGATTTTTATATTATATTAATGATTTTGAATAAAGTTAAAATGTGAAAGAAATGAATATTTGAGTTGAAATTTTGAAATATAACTAAAATTTGGAAATTTGTGAATTTGGCTTAAAAGTGAATTTTAAGTTAAGTAAATAAAAATGGAATTAAGTTATATTTGAAAATTTAAACTTAAGTGTTAATTTAATTTAATGAATTTAAAATTTATATTGGAATTTAATAAGTGAATTATTATTAAATTTTGATTTTTTGAATGGAGGTTTAACTTATAAAATCATGAATATAAGGGTATTTGAATGATTGTTTTGAAAATGAAATTATATGATTTTATAAATTAAAAATGATTTATATAAAAATTATAATTGTTTGTGAAATTATACCGAATACTTGAAGTTAATTAGTAGCATTTCTGAAATGTTATTAATTCTAATGTAAATGATAATACAACATTTGTAAATGTTGTAGTTGATAATAATGAACCAAATGGCTAAATTTAATTAAAGGCTATTATAGCAGTTTTTTTGTAAATGTCGTAATGGTTGAATTTAACTAAGTTTATTTGAAACTAATGTAACCCTATTACAGCATTTTAAATGCTGTCTTTTGTTAAATTGAAATGTTTTAAATGTGACTTTCCGTAGCATTTTCTAAATGTTGCGAAAGTTGAATTTTCATTGTTTTAATTAATTTAAGTTAACGAATAGACTTTGGAAAATTCAAATTTTGGAAATTTAATAATTTAATTATTTAATTATTAAATATAATAAATTCATTTTTATGATTTAAAAATGAAGTTATTTGTTTCGAAATATAAACTATTTTGAAATATGATATTTTGATATTTTGAAATGGATTTTTGAATGATATTGAATTTTGAAATGATATTTGATTTCAAAGTATAAAATACTATTTTGAAATTTTAACCACGGGATGTATTTAATTTATAGTTATCTGATCCTTAAAGGATGGGCGATCCCAAGCATCCTTTAAGTTATTGTGCATTTCTACTACAGTTCAATTGAGTTGGTTTACGTTATATAAGTATATATTGTCATGACTCGAGTGTTTTGTGTTTTACTTTGTGCTCGGGTCAGTCTGAGTATTTACAGCTTGGAATCTTTTCTGGAGCTGGTCTTTGCTGGAGATTTTACCTGCCTATCTGCTTATATATCTACTTCTATTTCAGCTATTCTGCTTATTTGATGTATTAATAAACCTCTATGTATCTGGATTTCCATTATGCTGCTGTTTTGAAATTGATATTATGCATTATGTTTGAGAGTTTGTAATAGTAGCTTCATGAACTACTATGGTTTTATTTTTCCGCTGCGAGTTATTCTGATATGCTCTGTGTTTGTGATTCTGTGATTGTTTTCATTTGCTCCAATTTATTTACAATGCGGTATTTTGGGCAATTCAAGTCCGACATGTGCGGATGCGAATGGCTGAAAACACCGGGTTGTCGCACACTCTGGTGGCCAAACCTCATCGCTGATCTATCTCGCACATCACCTACGGCTATCCCACCTCGCTCCAC
The DNA here is from genome assembly GCA_030765085.1 of Allium cepa. Lineage (NCBI taxonomy): Eukaryota > Viridiplantae > Streptophyta > Magnoliopsida > Asparagales > Amaryllidaceae > Allium > Allium cepa. Next base: position 442,569,934 of record CM060943.1, read on the forward strand.
CTCCTAGTCCCATGCACATTCTACGTTCGAAAATTCGAACACCTAATCCAATGTCCTGGAACCATTGTGCTCACCACAATGCCACGCCATGGCGCCAGCGACCACCGTTAACCCCCAAAATTCGCACGGAGCACCGCCGCCACCCAATCCTTCTTTTCCACCACGATCGCATCTTTCTAGTGGCCCCCAACGCCGCTATTAGCCCGAGACGAACCACCTACAATAACGTACCCAAAACCCTATTCCAACCTTGTATAGCCTACTCAGGCAACTATAAAACATCGTCCTATTTTTCTCAGGTTCACCGCCCCTTAAGCCTCCTCTATGTCCAACGATTTGCCGCAGAACCACTCCAGTCGCCTGAATTCGCTATTTTCCCCAATTCTATTCAAGTCGACTTTTCTTCCTCCACACTTCATTAAAAATCTCCAAACCAAGCCTAAAATTCAAGTTTTCCAATAACAGACACACTCGTATAATCAATTGATTAAAAACGTTGTATTCGAATTTCATTCATTTTAAAGTTGTTTACTGTAAATAATATTTTTCTTCCTCTATGCTTAATGGAATTGAATGAAACGAATTTTAAAATAATCGATACTCAAAATCAAACTACTTCTATTTTGAAATCAAAGTCCAATTCTAAAGGGATGAGAAGATATTTATTTTTGAATACATACGTCCACCATTTTTAACTAAATAAAAGTGAACAAAGCAACGTCTTCATGAAGAACTACAGTGTTTTAATGACTGATCATGTTCGAACACAATCTCTCATTCACATATTTGCAAGGGGCATTTCACTAGAAGGACAAACTTTGCAGTCCAATTAATTTCTAGGAAACACATCCATAGAAATTAATTTCAAGGCCAAAGTCAGCACAATAATTACTTTTAAAGACAAAGTCAGTAGTCCAATTACTTTCAAGGACATAATTTCATAGGTTTTTAGGCCTTAGAAATTAATTATTTTGCATTTTGTCCTTAAAAGTAATTATCTCAGTTTTGTGTCCTAAAAACTAATTGCACTTGCTAAAGAGGCCATTGTGGCTAATTTTCACTATTTGCAAAACACATCACATATACCTTTACATCAAACCTAAACCCTATTATATACACATATATATAATAATCAGTAGCAAGGGTAAGAAGTTTTGCTCACAGTTTCAAAAAGATGGTAAACTGCTGTTTTAAGCTTTTCTCGTTTCTTTTTTTTGTCTTGATTCTTTTGTTTGAATGGCAGCACTTTGTATATATTTTTTTTTTCTCGTATGTCAACAAATGAACTAGGCAAGGCCATATATACAGATAAAGAGTGAAATATGTGATGCAAGCAATAGGGTGGCTGAAGCTTTTTGTGTACAGGCTTTTCAGATCTATTTTTTTTTATTTGAAAAAAAGGATGATTTTATTTTGATAAATTGTTGAGTTGATTTGATTTCATCGTAAGTTGATTTGAATTTTGAGTGAAGGATTTGATTTATTGTATGCTTGGGATGATGTGTATTAATTGCTATGTTCCCTTATGTGTTTACATGTGCATTTATATAAATTGATATATATATATATATATATATCCTTATGTGTATATGTTTGTCTTTTACATTTTTATAATAATGTATATATATGCGTATATACATATATATCTTTACATATATATTTAACTGTTCTCATAAAGTTTGTTCTTTCTTGTAGATATGTATACATTTATTTACACATGTTTTTACATTTTTCACATTCACTATTATATATATATACATATACATACACTTAAGTATATCTTGTCATTACACATATGTGTATACATTTATGCAAATTTCCATATACATTACTTTATATGGCACACACATATATATACATTCTTATATGCTTATACATATGCATACATACATACATATATATATATATACATACATATGAACATCATTAACTTGTATGTATTTATATTTATATACAAATATATTCTACCTTGAATTTTAATGGTGGATTTTTATTTATATTTCTATAATTTGTATTTGTTCGACTAATAAAAGATAATATTCTAATAATTAAAATCAGTTAATTATCTCATTAACTGGCATCAAAAACCTAGATCATCACATTCCTCCCACTTTAGAACTTTCGTCCCGAGAAGGAACGAAACGAGAATTTGAATTTGGATGTGTATTATTTATTAAATTTTTTCTTTCATAACATTTAAACTCCTTACTCTTTTATCTTACATTTTAACACACTTTAAATTTTATGTTATTACCAAATTAGTATTATATAAAAAATACTTTTCATAACACGATGTCTTATCAAGTCCATGCTTGTTCTTGCAGAAATTTAGTCATACGTTGATCAGACACAGGACTGAAAATCTATAAGTGCTTAGTAGACCCGTCTTCAACATCCTATGAAAATACTTGAAAAAAAACTTTTTAAAAATGCTATGGAAAGTATCTTCCCCCCTTAACCACCATGGGTCGCAGTTAACACGATGATTGTGTTGCCATCACGACGAAATCCATAAGAAAACTGTAGGCATTCGCACCTCTCGACTTTCGCCATGGGAACACCACAGATTGCAGCTATAACAAGGTTGCCTTGCTATCATATCAAAACCGTAAGTAGTCTGCAGGCAATCACTACCCCTTAAATTATGCTGCCAAATGAAACTTTACGACATAGAACGCAGACTAAACAAAGGTTTCGTCACTATCCCAGTGAAATCCAATGTTGATTGTAGGCACTCACGGCCACATGAATTATGCTATGGAACCAAACCATATAGATCGCAACCTACCGATATTACGTCACTATCCCAACGACATCAGACGTAGATTGTAGGCAATCACTGCCACTCGATTTACGCTATAGAACTGCGATAGATCGCAGTTACACAAAGTTTACATTGCCATTATAGCAAAACCAAATGTAACTGTAGGCACCAGCACTTGTCAACTTACGTTACCTAACAAACGATCATCAGGAACTAATGATTTTTGTCTAGACGTCCTTTAGGATCCCAGTTCACATTGAACCCACTATTTAGATTCCTGGGCAGAACCACCCAGTGGATCTCCAACTATAAGTTTTGACTTTCATGGGGGTGCCTTTCCATACTTTTCTCAAAACATGTCGTATTATATATAGTACCTTTCAAATCATACTCTTTATATGTATTACATATAAACTTTATCTATACAAAATCGATATCTCAAAATCGATAATTTTCAAAATTTGGTTTACCCAATTTTCCAAAATTGTCTATTTGCCCAAAATCAAAAGCCTTTAAAAATCAATGGGTTCCAAAAGTATTTTAGTTCCATTCTCGTATACATATAAAATTATTCTTTCCCACATGAATAATTCTCGGATCAAAAATTTCTAAGTCCACTTCATACTTATATATATCTTTCAGAAATTCACTTCTTTCTGGTTATAAATTCAACAATGGGAGTTTGAGTATATAACTAACATTTATATTCACATTAATGCCAAATCAAATTTCAAGTTCGAGTACCCTTCAAAGTTATTTGTAACATTTCTTACTCCTTATAAAGTAAGTTTCAGTTATAGCAACTATTAAATCTTTGTCTTTAAGTCATCATGTTTTCTCAAAACGCACTATTTCACTTCAAAATCATTTTTGCTTTAATATTCCCATTTCGGTTCCAATTCAGAATTTGCTTCGAATTTCCATTTGGGTTATAATTTCAGTTTACCCTAATTCGTATTTTAAATCTATGATTTAAATATAAACAATTTCCATTCTGACTAGTTTGAATTTAGAAAATAGCTTAAATAGTTTTGAAATAGTTAAATAGTTAATGTAATATAGTTTGGGTTTTAAAAAAGAATGGTTTATATAGTAAATAGCTTAGAAAATCAAAATAATTTGAATTTAAGAAGATAGATTTCAAATAGTTTATATTAAAATAGTTTGTTTAAAAATAGTTTCAAAATCAAACCGATCCTATTCCCAATCTCCAGTTCAAATCAATTTCAATTTTTATTCCCATTTAATGTGATTCAATTCCAATTTGAATTAATTTCAATTCCATTCTCAGTCTTTGACCATCTCGATTTATATAAGTTTGAGTTCGGTTTTCAAAATTCCTATTTAATCATTTAAATCAAATTAACCCTTAATATTCAATTTAACAACCCAAGCCTTTAAACTAATTAAGTTTTGAGCCCAAATTTCAGAGTATTTATTTAAACTACTTTTACATGGACTTATTTCAGGTTTCGAGTAAGAGTTTAAATCTTTTAAAAACAAATCAATTTTCGAAAGTCAATTGATTTCATAATTATAACTTCGAAGTTTTAAACCCAATTCTTTAAATAATTTTGGTTGACAAGTTCATTTTAACATTCCAAACTTAAGTTCAAAATGATTCCATTTTCATAAATTCAATTTTATTTCGATTCAATTTCAGGGTTGGATATATATCATTTCAACCTTTTTCTTATTTTTATATAAATAATTCGATTTACAATTCTCTACACTATAAATAACATACAAAATGATAGTAGGATATATCAAATAAATAAACATCCAAATCATCTAAAACATTGATCTATAGCATTCATTACAAATTTCCAGAATTCGAACCCGTTTTATTTCAAAAATCATTTTGAAAACGTTTATACACATACAGTCTTCCTTTTCAACTCTCATCAAATCCATACATTTTCTTTTACAATTTAGTTCATTTAACTTCCGTAAGTTAAATTTCAATTTCACCTTGAAATTTCCAATTCAGGTTGTAAGTTCAAAACTTATTTAACTTGGTCAGAGTAAATTTCCAATTCATTCAATCCATTTAACCTTACTCAATTTAAATTTTACATTCCAAATCTAATTCTTATTAATATAACTTCCCACTTATAAGTTCAAAAACTTATTTATCTTTGGGTTATACTTCTAGTTTTAAAGGGGATTTTAGAATTCAAACACTAATATTTATTTCAAATCAACTTTGAGATCATTTATATCCTATTTACATACAAAATCACACTTTAAATTTTAAACCAAACTTGTTTTCATCCAAAACAAATTCCTTCGGAATTTTTCAAAACAACTCTTGTTTTAAAAAATAATTCCATATCAAAATATTCTAAATAATATTATTTATTATTTCCTCAAACACTTTGAAACACATTTCAAAATTTTTGAGACTTAGATTCAAAATTTCCCAATTTAATTTCATTTTAATTTATAAGTCACATTTATAAATTCAACTTATATAATTTCACTTCCATGAACATTTCACTCTGTTTCATCCTTGTTTATTCTGTAATAAACATCCTTTATTAAGACGCAACAACCAATTTTTTTTGATAATAATCAATATTATCACACCTAGAAACCAAATACACCATATATTCTATAATATTTTCCTGAAAAATTATATATATATATATAATATAATCAGGGTAAACTTATTTTACTTCAGAACACCTTTGGAGAAACATTTTCGAAATTTCGAGGGTTTAAAATTTTGGCTTAAGTCTACTTTTAGCTTAACTTGTTTGTCTAATTTTAGCTTAACTTGTTTGTATAGTACATTCTAATCAAAGTAGAGACGTAACCATTGAGTTGTGATCCATGGTTTAATACCACCGTAGCACTTTCTACATTATTTTTGAAGGGTTTACAAATATTTTTAAAAAAAGGACACTTTGTGAGTATACTGAATTCGATAAGATAAGTGCAAGCTTTGGATAAAGAGATTTAATTTATTTAAAATTTAATTTAAATATGACTTGGTGTTTTTAAGTGAAATTGAAGTGTTTAGTTGAATTGATTGTTTATTTGATAGTTAAATAACCGACTATCAAATCTGGACCTAAATGTAATTTTGGAAATATATAGAAGAAGCACGGGATTAAATGGTACAGTTATCATTCGAGGTGTTATATTATACGTATGAACTCTTTCGTTCTTCTAGGATGTTTATAAGGAAATCCATCCACTAACGGTTAGAAGATGACCTCGGATCTTTTCTTCGTCTGTATATTTCCTAAAGAACTGAGTTTGAGTTTACCGAGAAACAGTGAACGCTGTTTCAAAGAGATCAGGATCGGATTTGTTATCTGAAAACCACTTCGATCCAGCGAGTATGTTTTCGAAATGAAGACAAGAGCATGTAGTCGAAGATGGAGCAGTGAAGTGAAAGGGCTAATCGCTACTAATCCTGAGAGTGATTCCAAAATGGATATAGTAGGAATAGTGCGTTCCGTTCCATTCGAACCCGAAACGGACTTGTATGGATGAATGCTATCAGTACATTGTCATTGGAGTACAATGAGCTTTCTAAGTGAATATTTCTAAAAAGGTAATCATAGCCTCTAGCCCCATCAACTGGGAATAACTGAAAATTAGAGGGATGTAGCAAGGCTAAGCGGGTAGCACCCAAGTTGGGTATGTCTATCACCTTTCTAGATAACCTCAGATATTACTACTACGTGTGGAAGGAGCTCGGAAAGGGTGGGAACACTCGGGGTGATAGCATATTCGGTTTATCCCAGGTTAGGGGTAGACCGGTCTTGTGTTGCAGGGGATCCCGGCGTGGTCCTCGACACGCTGTTCTAGACGTGTACTGTGAAAGGTGGTACCCCAGTACCTAGTCGTTCGTATGGAATCCATTCTCCAATATATGCCTTTACAATTTTGATTGTAGAGCCTAGTATGCTAGAATTTAATTAATGTAACAATTTCAGCTATTTGAACAAGTATTTGTACTTAGACACTATTATAATATCAGAGGATTTTAATATGAAATACTTTGGTTATCGTAAGGTAAAAACCGGTCGTGTTCATTTGTGACGTGGTCTTACGAGATACCTTTGATTTTCGAAGGATTTTGAAACTTTAATAATCCAAATTGAATGTGTTTTCTCATGCCGGTTTTCCAAACTGACTTGGTTGTTATTTTATTATAATGCTCGAGTTAGACCGAGTATTTCAGGTTCAGGTTAGGATGCTATGGAGCTCAGGAGACGAGCTGGAGACCAAGATGAATTTTCGTACTTGTTTTTTTCGCTACAGTGTTGTTTGAAATTACTAGCAGTTGTGAGGGCAGGATGTTATAACTGTCCAGGCTGGTAATTATTGATTTGTGTACTCTGATGTGAGATATGTATTTTACAATTTTGATTTGTGTAAAGAGCTATTGATATTATATGTAGTCTGTCCACCGTGAGATTCTGCTTTTGTTTAGTTTCTTCTTTTCTACCTACTTTCTTTTCCCTTAGCAATCTATTTTTCCGGCACTCGATCATTCGGCATGTTATACGTTGAGTGTATTTATGTCAATTTTCAGGGTCGTGAAGGCAAGTCATCACAATGGTTAGTTTTGGTTGTTAGGGTTCGTTCAACACTCAAAAACCGCCCGATATGTTATACGTATTAGTGCCAAACGATGCCAATTGAGCATGTATACATAATGTACGAGATACCAAACGCCTTTTGATTTAATTTAAAATTGGAACGTTGGCAATGTAAAACTCAAGGTGAGTTAATCTCACTCAATTTTGGACTGCTAGTGATTAGTTTTAAATAGTTAAAATTAATAAATGATTGATTGCTTAAATTGATGCATTTTAATTAATTGGATGGCGAGACATATTCTCGTACTTGTTTATTTCCACTGCAATGTTGTTTGAAATTATAAGCAGTTGTGGGGACACGATGTTATAACTGTCTAGGCTAGTAATTATTAATTTTTGTACTATGATGTGAGACATGTATATTACAGCTTTGATTTGTGTAAAGAACTATTGATATTATATATTGTTCTATCCGCTAGGAGATTCTGCTTTGTGTTATTTTTCTTCTTCTTCTACCTATTTTCTTTTCCCTCAATAATCTTTCTTTTCGGCACTCGATTGTTTGGCATGTTATACGCTGAGCATATTTATGTCGATTTTCGGGGTCGTGAAGGGCGGGTCATCACAATAATATCACTGGATTTTACGTAGTAATGTTTTGGTTATCACAAGGTAAAACACATCCCTGTTTATGTATGGCGTAGTCTTATGAGATACCCATTATTTTCATAAATATCCATGCTTTGAGTTTTCTCACTCCAGTCCCATGACCAACCTAGAGTTTATTTTCTTAAACTCTGGATGCCCTATTTTTCCGAGCAGCCAAGTAGTTCATGTCTAGTTTGGAACATTTTATAGGAGCTTGGAACAGGAGCTGGAGTTTCCTCTATAGATGGTTATCCATTTCCATTTCCGTTACACTTGTTTACGATTTGTATTTAGCACTAGTAGGGATAGAGAATTATAACCGTCCAGGTTGAGATTAGGATAGGCTCTATGTATGTATTTAAAATTTCCGTTGTAAAGATTATATATTGAAATAATATAACTTATTCCATTCGTGTAAGACTCTATTCTGTTTTTATTTTTTTACCCTTGATCAATCTATCTTTTCAACACTTGTATGTATGACATGTGTATACCGTAGATGTATTAGTGTCGATTTCTAAGGGTCGAAAAGGTGGGTCATCACTGTTGCTATCAGAGCTTACATTGAGTGAACACCTGAGTATGATAAGGTCAAAGTCTTATCAGAGATAAGGTTAGTAATACCTTACGATGAGTAATTCATTAGAGATAGGGTAAGTGAGGCCCTAGAATGAGTTTGAGCGTATTATATACGAGCGCGTATTTTTAATGTTTTCATTTGAAAAAGTGGTAAATGAAGTAGTTTTACCAAGGATTATATTTTGAATATAAATTAATATTTTTCAAATGATATGGTTATTTAGGTAGTGTTTAGTTGTTAAAGAAATGATAATATTTAGTTATTATCATATATTGATTGGTTGTTTGATTTAAAAGCATAAAAATGAATATCTCATGAATTCAGTTTTACAATTTGACTATGTGGTGTTTGATAAATAATAATGTTGGTTTAACGAAATTTATTCACGACTAGTTTGGAACCCGTGCTTCGCACTGGGTCATTGTATTATCATGTAGTAGTGAATTTATAGTTAAATATTTTAGCCGTTGTTTTTTTCGGTTCTCATAATTCTTAATCTATTGGCAATAGATATGAAGTTGTTTCAAATACATTCGATGTCTATCTTATGCATTAAAACCTTCGAGTTGTAAAATAATGTAAAATGGAACATCATTTAGAAGTTTACCTTTAATCATATTGATTTTCAAGATAAATTTTTCAAAAGTTTTTGGTAAAACGTTATGCAATATGGCCATAATATAGAATAAACCAAATGCGAAAACGAAATTAGAATTTATTCTATAGTTGAAATGAACTAAAAATTAGAGTGGAATGTTGAAGTAGCGTGTCATCATAAATTTGCAGTCTCGGCTTTATTAGCTATTCATATAATGGACAAACTAATGTAAAGGAAGTTTAAATATATGTCAATTTAAAGTAGGATAATAATAGGTGTGAATCGAAGAATAAGAATGATTAGCATAAGCTTGTTATGATGTAAAATTATTTTGGAAACCCGCAATCATGTGTGGAAAAACTGTGTTACAAACAGTAATGAATTTGCAGATGCGTTTAATTTTATGAAATCTATAAAACAACAGCAGTTTGACAGTTGCTCAAAATTTAAGTCTTAAATATTTTAACACAGTAGTAGTTACAATCATAAAGAGCATTCAAAGTAGAAATAAGCAGCAGTGCATACAGGCAAGTAGAGTGGAATGGGATAAAGAAAAGAAATAACAACCATAAAGAGGCCCTATGAGAACAAGAGATGCGAAAGCGCATTTAAAGCAGGGGTATATTTTGTATTTCAAAAAGACATCAAGCAAAGTTATTCAATGAATTTTCTTTATTAGAGGTAAAGATATATGATTTTATGAATGCATTTTATAAGGGATTTTATAAATTGGATTTTTAAAGCATGTTTTATAAAGAATTATTTTTTGAGAATTTAAATCTCAGTATTCTTGAAAAAGATCTTATGGTCAACTAGTTCGAGTGGCTCAAAAGTAACTAAAAATGGATGGGAGTTGTGTTCGGATGGCAAAATCTTCGCTTACAAATTCCCCTTCTTGTTAAGGGAATATGCAATTGGAAGTACTCTGTTCCTTGGTATAATTTTTGAGTTATTTGATCTATATAATTTTCAAAAGTTAAACAGATAATGTGAATCATTAATGGATAGATTAATTAGTGATTGTTAATTTTTATCAAGATGTTTGCATTTAATATTGGTTAAAGCGAGTATATTATAATATAAGGAGTTTATTATAAATTTAGGAATAAAAGATATATAGTGATATTTTGAAATAATAAAATTGGTATTTGAATTCCTAAAAAAGGTGATGCAAAATAGAAGTTATTTTGAAAATGAGTGTTTTAACAAATAAGTTTTTCAATAAATGAGATTTGGATATGTTATACTTGGTAGAAGGTTTTAGTAATGCATGTTTTATTAAAAGCTATGTTTTTGTGGAACTTATAAAAAAAGTAATTAAATAAGAATAATAGCTTTTATAGATGTCTTCTAAACTAGTTAAAAATATTTGGGATACGAAAAGGTTTGAAACATTTGGATGGGATTTTATGAAATATTTACATGAATAATTTTGAAAAAGGGCTTAAACAGAAGAAGATATAAATTTCGACATCATTGTCATAAATAAATGTTTTCAAGAAAGTGAAGAAGACATAGACGATAACAATGTTGTTATAGTAAGTGATTTCTAAAAGGAGATATTTTTATATAGTACACGACATTTATACATATACTATACTTGTGTTAAGACTCGAGGTGGGTAACGTATATCTATTTTTAAGTTAAGAATGACATCCATTCAAGGTTAGAGAGGTAATGATACCCCAACTTGATCAGCTTCATTGTTAACTAATAAATAGTTTAAGTTCGACATTGAAAATTAATATTAAGTATAAATTAATTAGATCCCTATACTGGTGTTTTTGGGTTGCCATAATAATGTTTTATGCAACATTCATGTTGACCCAATAAACTGTGTTTTGGAAAATATGAAGCTTTCCTCAAAGATTTTTACGGATATAAGTATATAGGTATTTTCTAAGTGTTGAATTGAAGTGGTTTCTTTGGAAAGAAGATAGACATTTTTGGTGAATATTTTTTTTAAAGTAATCATATTTAAAGAAGCATCTTTTTCGAAATTTTTGAATAAAAGTATTATGAAAATGTTTTTATAACATTTTTAGGAAGATTAATAAGTACGTAAAAGGTATGTAGAATCATTGCGTCGCATGATTCTGGCATAAGGTTCGGTTATAGGACTTTGATGTCCATAAAGAATTAATCACTTGATGCTTAATGGCAAACATTGATGAGGATTTGTAGTTGGATATTTACGTTTCCTATCATAGTTGAGAGCTATGGAAAGAAAATAAAAGTTTCTAAGCCTGATCAGAGTCCGCATTAGAGAATCAGAGGATCAATACTAGTTTGGAAGTAAAGTGGTATATTTGAATATAAGATCGAATCAGATATACCATACAGATAATCTATATGCATAGCACAAGTTTGTGCTTGAAAATTTATTTTGGTAAGTATTACCAGTTTTTGAATTTGGTAAAATTTTGAGGACGAAATTCTTTTGAGGAGGGGAAAAAGCAACGACCCGAAAATTTATCTCTTTGGAAAATATATACATTCTTAAATTGTTCAAATATAAGATTTTATAATAACAATTATAATTTTTTGAACAATAATAAATGATTTTAAACATTATTTTAAAATTATATTAAAATAATTGATATTTGGGATTTCCATCAGAAAATCAACAAAAATCAGTTTTCGGCAAAATTGAGATATTCTCAATATTGGAGGATACGAAACTAGATACATACACTTATTTCTCCATTTAAGCAAGAATATGTAACAAAATCATTTATTCTATGTAACAACCCGCATATTTTACGATTGAATATTTTAATATTTTATCGTTAGTCGGATTTTAGTCTGAAAAGTTACTTTTTGCATGCGGTCGAATTAGGACTCGGAACTACTTCCATTGGGTCCAAAACACCGTTTGCGATCTTTTTGAGTATAAACTTTGATATGTTTGGAGTTAAGGGAATTTTGCCACCTTTTCACTTTGGGCTTTGGGTTTGGTTTAGCACATTAGCCTAAACTATTAACTCTAGCTCAACCCCCTTCCCTTCATAACTTCACTTTCATTTCCTTACACTCAAGCCTCATCAAAAATGGAGGAAGGAATGGGAAATTAAAACTCCAAGCCCTAATTCATTTGCAAATCCAACATCTAACTCCAAATTCAAAGAGAAGCCATTGATTCTTGCTTTGCTCTCAAGCTTCGTCTTCATTGATTTTGTGTAAACGTGAGATTTTTATCTCACATCTTTGTCTATAACTATCTTTGATTGTTGGGTATGAATTCCTAACACCTATTCATATGCATTTGCTCTTGGTTTGGATTGAATTGGTGAAAATCCCAATTTTTATTGTTTTGGGTTCAAATCTTTAAAAATCCAATCTTTGATGTTTGAACACGTTTTTGGTGATCTATCGAGGAGCCAATAGGACCGGGTAGCCGATAGGCGTAATCCCCAAGCATTCGTGCTCGATCGGTTGCAGATTGAGAGAGTTTTTGGCATTTTTGTTGCTTAGGTCGTTCGGCCAGCACATAGGATTCTCGGCCTGCAGTTAGGTCGGCCTGCATTTAAGTCGCAACCCTTTAGGTCACGCCATGCTTAGGTCGTTGCTCGGCCATGTTATATCACACAACCTATGGGTCGCGCCATGCTAGGTCGTCCCCATTAAGTCGCACGGCCTTCTTCGCACGGCCTTCTGTACCCCTTAGGTCGTTAGGTCGCACGCCCATTAAGTCGCACAGCCTTCTGTACCCCTTAGGTCATTAAGTCGTACGCCCATTAAGTCGCACGGCCTTTTACCCCTTAGGGCGTTTCGTCCATAGGTCACTTGCCTTGCTGTTGAGTCGGCCTGCCTTAGGTCGTAACTCCCTAGGTCGCTCGGCCTGCTTGCTCTGTTAGGTCGCGCGCTTGGCCATTAGGTCGTTCCACCCCATAGGTCGCTCAACCATGTTAAGTCGCACCTGCTATCTCGCAACCATGTTAGGTCGCTTGCTCTCTTAGATCACGCCATTGGTCTCTTAAGTCGCTCGGCCTTCTTCACAACATAGGCCGTGCCATGTTAGGTCGCGCCATACTTAGGCCATTCCCCACTTAAATCGCTTGCACTTTGGTCGCAATCGTATAGGTCGCTCGCCCTGCTTTAGGTCGCGCCATGCGATAGGTTGCGCCATGCCATAGGTCACGCCATGTTAAGTTGCTCTATTAGGCCGTGTGCTATTTCTTGAGCCGCTAATTTATTGTGTTGACTTATGTTAAGTCGTAAGTCGTGGCTGTTAAGTCGCAAGGGTATTTCCACTTTGATGGATTTGGAATCGAATTCTTTGGATTTTTATTCACGCCTTCGAATGTGAATTTTTGTGATTTATTGTTTCTACAATCATTTTTGTGATTTTTCACTTTATCTCACTCGTACGAGAAATCTAATGAAACGGCTTAGTAAAACAAATGGTATGAAACGCTTGCATTTACTTCGCCGGTTAATTCTTGGACTTGTTCGATTGAATCTCTTGTGACAATTTTCGAGTGGAGATCTACAATTTGTTCATAAATATTTGAGTTAAGCTAGCGGTTATGGGACATGAGGCTAAGCTTATATATTTACTAGCTTACTGTAATTGACACTTCTTGATGATAGTTGATGATCATTTTTGTGATTTAGACTAGCAAATGTGCGATGTCTCTTTGCCTACGAGGGAGACTAAACCCCGTTTCTGTGGAGCTTCGGCTCAATTTGGTGGGGTAGCGACCCATGGTCTTCGGGCCGTTTTATGGAGCTTCGGCTCAAAATTAATGGTTAGCAACCAGGGAATAGCGTTTCATTTTGTGATACACGTGTTGGTGAGTTTTCATGCTCCCGTTTTGTGATAGGCCTTCCCCTTTTTGTGATTTTTGGATTTCCATTGATGATTTCTGGAATTTGTGTTTTCACCAATTTTCGTGATTTACATTGATAAGTTTTATCAATATTTGTGCATTGGTGAATTTGTGTGTCATTAACTTTTGTGATTGGCATTGATATTATTGTCCATATTTGTGGTTTGGTGAATATAAATAAAGAGTATGACATTCCTTTTGATCTTTGAGAAGATTCTTGTGATATTGATTAATCTCTAGTTGATTTTCAATTGCATACTTATCACAGTATGGCTTTATAGTTACCATATATTTATGTCATATCTCTTATTCTATATCATTTTATCTGATATTTATAGCTAGACTGATCCGTTTATTATTTTCTTATTAATAATACTCGGGTCAGACCGAGATGTTATAGGTGCTTCTGCTTGACTTTACATCTAGGATTATCACCCTGACTTTTGGCTAACTACTTAGATTAGCAGTTTTTGTTGTATGCATTTTAGATATAAACTCATTGATGTATCCATATTCTTTTGTTTAGCACTTGTAGCTATTCTTTTGTGACGTTGTGGATCTTGTTCGACCACTACCCTGATGTACACTTTCATGTGTTATATATTCATATCTATTTCCGCCTTTGTGATATGGATGTCTGTGACTGATTTGTGTTATGTTTATTTCTATATTTGTTTCCGAAGAATATATATACCCACCGTGTAGTAGCTTTGAGTTTGTATCGGTATGTCGGATTTCCTCCTTAAACCATATGCATGTTGTACTATCTGACATATCGTTGCTCGAACAAAGCAATTACGCGGATGGTCGCTCCTCAACAGCTTTATTCTCCGCGCTAGTTGACGGTATTACTCCGTAGTGTCCTTGGCTAGTGTGGGTATTGAGGTGGGGCATCAAAGCTTGGTATCGGAGCCAATCTTCGAAACAATGTAGAATAATCTAGCAAGGATCATCGTCCTAAGTCCATCTTAGGAGTCGTGCTTTAGGATTTAATTCGAGTCTTCGTACCGATTCATCCTATTTTCTTTATGATTCCCTGTTTATATCCTTCTTCTTTCTTTCTTTCAAAATGGAAGAGAAATGGTTAGACCTAGCCGTCCCAGCGCCGGTCAATCTCGTGCTACACCCTAAGATGTAGTATTTATGTCTGCCCAACAGCTTCTTGATCTAGTAAGGAATGCTCAAGCAGTCGGATCTAATCCGGAGTCTACTCACCCTAGGTCTGGATTTGCAAGTTTGTACAACGATTATACCAATTTGGGTGGGAAGCCATTCAAAGGTTCTGAAACTATTATTGAAGTCCAGGCTTGGCTGAGAACGTGCGATCGAATCTTTTCTCGCATGACTCTTATTGATCTTCACCGTGTTCAGGTGGCCTCTAGTATGCTCCAAGAAAGAGCATTAGATTGGTATGAGCTTCTGATTTATGAAATAAATGAAGCGGATCTTACTTGGGAGAAATTCCGGAAACGCTTCGAATTAAAATTTGTGCCAGAAGCTGAGAAGGTGACTTTGGATCGCCGTTTCATTGACCTTGTTCAAGGTGAATCCTTTGTGACAGACTATGTCGCATCATTCGAGTCACTTTCTAAATATGGGGTCGAGTACATAAATACCCCATTGAAGAAGAACCAAAGATTTGTCTATGGCTTGAATAAAAATCTCAAGGAGCCATTACTTCTAAAACTAGAAGTTTCTTTTGATCAGCTCATTGATATCGCTCTTCGACTTGAAGAGGCTGATAGAGTAAGTGATGTTGAGGTTGGGAGTGCTAAACCAAACTTCAATAACAAGAAAAAGCCTAGTAAGTTCAGAGGTCCTTATCCCAATAAGAAAGGGAAGCAAACAACTTCGGTGGCAAAGACTTCTACCTCTAGTAGTGGGCAATGCTACAATTGTGGTTCTAAGGACCATTATGCAAACAAGTGTTCAAAGCCCCCAGATTGTCGCTATTGCAAAAGCCCGGATCATTATTTATCTTCTTGTCCCAAACTTCAAGGCAGGAAGGAGGGAAAGCTTAATGTTGCTCAAGGCCCTGGCAACACATCTCGTGGTAAAGGTATCTCTCATTCTATCCTTGATGGCATTATTTTATTTCGTGATCACCCTATTCGAGTTCTTTTTGAAACAGGTGCGTCTTATTCTTTTATTTCAAAAGAACTTGTTGATACTTTTTCTTTGGATGTTCTGTGTTTAATGAATTCTTTGAGAATTGCAAACCCGATTGGTGGATCCGCAACAATCAGTTTATTGTGTAAAGACGTCGAGATTATTTTGTGTGATTTTTCTTTCCGAGCCGATTTGCAAGTTATGCGCTACTTAGGCTTTGGAATGATTTTGGGAATGGATTGGCTTACTCGCTACGAAGCACAAATCCTATGTCCTGAGCGGACTATTCATATTCGACATCCTCAATCTGTTAAGCAGATTTCTATTGATCTTAAAGATTCGGATTCTAGCTTGGTTGCATCTTTATATTCTTTAAATCCTCATGATGACGATAATGATGATGAGGAGGATATTATTTCTCTTATTCACGTTGTTCGTGAATTTTCCGACATATTTGAGCCCGTTTTAGGATTACCACCTAAGCGAGCAATTGAGTCCAGAATTAATCTCATCCCTGGAGCTCAACCTATTACTCGTCCTCCTTATCGTATGTCCAATAAAGAAAATGCGGAGATGCATAAATAATTATCCGAATTGGAGACAAAGCAATTTATTCGCTCTAGTTCCTCGCCTTGGGGAGCTTCGACTATTTTTGTGAAGAATTCCGATGGTACACTTAGGCTTTGCGTTGACTACCGCAAACTTAATGATCTTACTATCAAAAATAAATATCCTTTACCTCGGATTGATGATCTATTCGATCAACTTTGTGGTGCTAGAGTCTTTTCACAATTAGACTTTGCTACCGGTTTCCATCAGCTTCGTATTGCAGAGGATAGTATTCCTTTGACATCGTTTCGTACTTGTTATGGATCTTATAAATGGCTTGTTATGCCATTTGGTTTAACGAATGTTTCGGCTTATTTCGTTGACCTTATGAATAGAGTTTTCAAAGACTTCCTCGATCAGTTTGTCCTCATCTTTATTGATGATATTCTTGTGTATTCAAAAACCGAGGAGGAGCATGAAAAGCATCTTCGGATTGTGTTGGAAACTCTTAGGAGCAATCAATTGAAAGCAAAATTTTCTAAATGCCACCTTTGGCAATCTCGTGTGAAGTTTCTCGGTCATATTATCTCCGAATCCGGAATTTCCGTTGATCCTTCAAAGATTGAAGCGATTCAAAATTGAAAGAGACCGGAGAGTGTGACGGAGATCCGTAGTTTTCTTGGATTGGCAGGTTATTACCGCCGTTTCATAAAGGACTTTTCAAAAATTTCCATGCCTCTTACTAATTTGACAAAGAATGGAGTTAAATACATTTGGTCGGACAAATGTCAAGCTTCTTTTTTAGAAATTAAAAGAACTCCTTTTCGATGCTCCTATTCTTGTGATTCCCGAGCGAAACCAAGATTTTATTGTTTATACCGATGCTAGTGGCGTTGGTTTGGATGCCGTTCTTATGCAAAGAGAACGTGTTATTGCTTATGCTTCTAGGCAATTGAAGCCAGCCGAGACTAGATATGCCACTCATGATTTAGAACTCGCGGTTATTGTTTTTGCCCTTCGTATTTGGCGTCATTATCTGTTGGGAGAAAAATTTATTCTTTACACCGATCATAAATCTTTGAAGTATCTATTTTCTCAAAAGGAACTAAATTTGCGTCAACAACGTTGGCTCGAATTTCTTGCAGCTTATGATCTTGATATTCTTTATACCCCTGGAAAGGGAAATCGTGTTGCGGACGCACTTAGTCGTAAGCAACAAGCGGTTGTTTTTATGATGATATCCAAATGGAATGATCTCGGAATTCTATCCACTTGTGAGATTCGAGATCGTATTTCCGATTTGTGTTCATATCTTGTTTTATGTAGTCTTAAGGCTCATCCTTCTCTTTTAGACCGCATTCTTGAAGCTCAAAAGCTAGATCCCGAATTGGCTCTTCTTGGCCAAAATTTTAGGGATAAAATTGATATTGAGGGTTTGAAGGACTTTGATATTGATTCTCGTGGCGGTATTCGAAAATTTGGTAGACTCATCGTGCCAAATATTAGTAATCTTCGTAAAGACATTTTAGAAGATTCTCATCGTTCTAAATTTACTATTCATCCCGGTAGTAGAAAATGTACGCGGACATGAAGCGACTTTATTATTGTGAGGGAATGAAATCTGATATTGCTAACTTTGTTAAGTGTTGCATGACTTGCCAAGTCATTAAGGCCGAACACCAAAGGCCCGGTGGGTTATTACAACCTTTAGAAATTCGAAGTTTGGAAGTGGGACCAAATTTCCATGGATTTTATAGACGGCCTTCCCCGTTCCCGTTCGGGTCATGATAGCTTATGGGTGATAGTCGATAGACTTACTAAATCCGCCCATTTTATTCCCGTTCGGTCCTATCGAACCGTTCCTCTCTTGGCCAAACTCTTTATTAAAGAAATTGTTAAATTGCATGGAGTTCCTACTTTTATTGTTAATGATCGTGATCCATTGTTTACTAATGGATTTTGGAAGAGTCTTCAAAAAGCTTTGGGAACGAAGCTTAATTTTAGCATCGCTTATCATCCCCAGTCCGATGGACAAACCGAGCGTGTGAATCAAACTCTTGAAGATCTTCTTCGTGCATATGTTCTTGATTTTGGTGGAAGTTAGGAAGATCATATTTCTCTTGTTGAG
This sequence comes from Allium cepa, assembly GCA_030765085.1. Taxonomy (NCBI): domain Eukaryota; kingdom Viridiplantae; phylum Streptophyta; class Magnoliopsida; order Asparagales; family Amaryllidaceae; genus Allium; species Allium cepa. The sequence goes on from CM060943.1 coordinate 442,588,701, forward strand.
TTTTCCTATAATAATAGCTTCCAATCTAGTATTGGTATGGCACCTTTTGAGGCACTCTATGGAAGGCCATTCCGATCTCCTTCTTGTTGGCTTGAGGCCGGTGAGAAGCTGGTTTTAGGTCCAGATTTTATTCGTGATTCCACAGAGAAGATTGACCTTATTCATCATAGGATGAAAGAAGCCCAGAGTAGACAAAAATCCTATGCCGATAACCGGAGAAGAAAATCAGAACTTTCTGTGGGAGATCTTGTGTTTATTCGTGTTTCACCTATCAAGGGTGTTGTACGTTTCAGTCGATCGGGAAAATTAGCGCCTCGATATATTGGTCCATTTTCCATCACCGAACGTATTGGTTCCGTGGCTTATCGCCTTTTATTACCGGCTCAGTTTTATGCTATTCATGACGTGTTTCATGTTTCTCAATTACGGAAGTGCCTTCGAGATTCTGATTCTATTCTTGAGCCCGGTGTTGTGGAAGAAATTGAAGTTTCACCTAATTTAACTTATGAGCAACATCCTATTCGTATTATTGCTTCGGAGGTCAAGCGCCTTCAAAATAAAGATGTTCCGCTTGTTAAAGTCCAGTGGTCCTCAAATCCTAAGGATTGCTCTTGGGAATCTAGAGAGTTCATCGAGCGAACACATCCGGACTTACTTTCTCGTTCTCCATAAGGTGAATTTCTTATTTCAAATTTCTTTTGTGTTGATATGATTTCATGGTTGTTACCTTATATTTTCTTCTTAAATATTGTGAGGATGCAATTTCTTTAAAGAGAGGAGTCTATAACAACCCGCATATTTTACTATTGAATATTTAAATATTTTATTTAAATATTTTATCGTTAGTCGGATTTTAGTCCGAAAAGTTACTTTTTGCATACGGTCGAATTAGGACTCGAAACCACTTCCATTGGGTCCAAAACACCGTTTGTGATCTTTTTGAGTATAAACTTTGATATGTTTGGAGTTAAGGGAATTTTTCCACCTTTTCACTTTGGGCTTTGGGTTTGGTTTAGCCCATTAGCCTAAACTATTAACTCTAGCTCAACCCCCTTCCCTTCATAACTTCAATTTTTTTTCCTAACACTCAAGCTTCATCAAAAATGGAGGAAGGAATGGGAAATTAAAACTCCAAACCCTAGTTCATTTGCAAATCCAACATCTAACTCCAAATTCAAAAGGAAGCCATTGATTCTTCCTTTGCTTTCAAGCTTCTTCTTCATTGATTTTGTGTAAAGGTGAGATTTTTATCTCACATCTTTGTCTATAACTATCTTTGATTGTTGGGTATGAATTCCTAACACCTATTCATATGCATTTGCTCTTGGTTTGGATTGAATTGGTGAAAATCCCAATTTTTATTGTTTTGGGTTCAAATCTTTAAAAATCCAATCTTTGATGTTTGAACACGTTTTTGGTGATGCATCGAGGAGCCAATAGGACCGGGTAGCTGATAGGTGTAATCCCCTAGCGTTCGTGCTCGATCGGTCGCAGATTAAGAGAGGTTTTAGCTTTCTTGTTGCTTAGGTCGTTCGGCCTACACATAGGATTCTCAGCCTGCAGTTAAGTCGGCCTGCATATTGGTCGCACCCCTTTAGGTCACGCCATGGTTAGGTCGTTGCTCGGCCATGTTATATCACGCAACCTATGGGTCGCGCCATGCTAGGTCATCCCCATTAAGCCGCACGGCCTTCTTCGCACGGCCTTTTGTACCCCTTAGGTCATTAGGTCGCACGCCTATTAAGTCGCACGGCCTTCTGTACCCCTTAGGTCGTTAAGTCGCACGCCCATTAAGTCGCACGGCCTTTTACCCCTTAGGTCATTTCGTCCATAGGACGCTTGCCTTGATGTTGAGTCGGCCTGCCTTAGGTCGTAACTCCCTAGGTCGCTTGGCCTGCTTGCTCTGTTAGGTCGCGCGCTCGGCCATTAGGTCGTTCCACCCCATAGGTTGCTCAACCATGTTAAGTCGCACCTGCTATCTCGCAACCATGTTTGGTCGCTTTCTCTCTTAGGTCGCGCCATTGGTCTCTTAAGTCGCTCGGCCTTCTTCATAACATAGATCACGCCATGTTAGGTCGCGCCATGCTTAGGCCATTCCCCACTTAAATCGCTTGCACTTTGGTCTCAACCATATAGGTCGCTCGCCCTGCTTTAGGTCGCGCCATGCAATAGGTCGCGCCATGCCATAGGTCGCGCCGTCGCTCGCCCTGCTTTAGGTCGCGCCATGCAATAGGTCACGCCATGCCATAGGTCGCGCCATGTTAAGTTGCTCTGTTAGGCCGTGTGCTATTTATTGAGCCGCTGATTTCTTGTGTTGACTTATGTTAAGTCGTAAGTCGTGGCTGTTAAGTCGCAAGGATATTTCCACTTTGATGGATTTGAAATCGAATTCTTTGGATTTTTATTCACGCCTTCGAATGTGAATTTCAATCATTTTTGTGATTTGTCACTTTATCTCACTCGTATGAGAAATCTAATTAAACAGCTTAGTAAAACAAATGGTATGAAACGCTTGATTTACTTCGCCGGTTAATTTTTGGACTTGTTCGATTGAATCTCTTGTGACAATTTTCGAGTGGAGATCTACAATTTATTCGTAAATATTTAAGTTAAGCTAGTGGTTATGGGACATGAGGCTAAGCTTATATATTTACTAGCTTACTGTAATTGACACTTCTTGATGATCGTTGATGATCATTTTTGTGATTTAGACTAGCAAATGTGCGATATCTCTTTGTCTACGAGGGAGACTAAACCCCGTTTCTGTGGAGCTTCGGCTCAATTTGGTGGGGTAGCGACCCATGGTCTTCGGGCCGTTTTGTGGAGCTTCGGCTCAAAATTAATGGTTAGCAACCAGGGAATAGCATTCCATTTTGTGATACACGTGTTGGTGAGTTTTCATGCTCCCGTTTTGTGATAGGCCTCCCCCTTTTTGTGATTTCTGGATTTCCATTGATGATTTCTGGAATTTGTGTTTTCACCAATTTTCGTGATTTACATTGATAAGTTTATCAATATTTGTGCAATGGTGAGTTTGTGTGTCATTAACTTTTGTGATTGGCATTGATATTATTGTCCATATTTGTGGTTTGGTGAATATAAATAAAGAGTATGACATTCCTTTTGATCTTTGAGAAGATTCTTGTGATATTGATTATTCCCTAGTTGATTTTCAATTGCATACTTATCACAGTATGACTTTATGGTTATCATATATTTATGTCATATCTCTTATTCTATATCATTTTATCTGATATTTATAGCTAGACTGATCTGTTTATTATTTTCTTATTAAATAATACTCGGGTCAGACCGAGATCTTACAGGTGCTTCTACTTGACTTCATATCTGGGATTATCACCCTGACTTTTGGCTAACTACTTAGATTAGTAGTTTTTGTTGTATGCATTTGAGATAAAACTCATTGATGTATCCATATTCTTTTGTTTAGCACTTGTAGCTATTCTTTTGTGACATTATGGATCTTGTTTGACCACTACTCTGATGTACACTTTCATGTGTTATATATTCATATCTATTTCCGCCTTTGTGATATGGATGTCTGTGACTGATTTGTGTTATGTTTATTTCTATATTTGCTTCCGAAGAATATATATAGCCACTGTGTAGTAGCTTTGAGTTTGTATCGGTATGTCGGATTTCCTCCTTAAACCAAATGCATGTTGTACTATCTGACATATCATTGCACGCACAAAGCAATTACGCGAATGGTCGCTCCTCAATAGCCTTATTCTCCGTGCTAGATGACGGTATTACCCCGTAGTGTCCTTGGCTAGTGTGGGTATAGAGGTGGGGCGTCACATTCTATTTTTCAAAATAAAATATCTCTATGACATTATCAATGATGTCATCATTTTTAAATAACTGATTTATGAATTTAAGTTGAGTCTATATGATTTAATAATTGTTTTCAAATGAGTCCCTTTTTTGTTAAATAATAATAGAAATGTCTTTTTTAAATCTTGTTTACATACACACACATATATAAATGTGAACGGAAATCTAATTACGGATTCGTAATAGTTTCGCAAGAAGCTCTACAATGTTATGTGTTATATATGACATACATGTGCACATATACATATACATACATCCATGTACACATACATACGCATTAGAATTACATTTACATCGCAAAATTACTAATGGTAAATTAAATTAAATATCATGATATTTATTAAAGGAAATCTAAGCCAATGATGACATATCTCCACCTTAGTCCACATTCTCATCTAAGTGCATGCTTTAACAAATAATGGAACTGATGAAGATGTTGTAAGGGGGTGGGAGAGCATGGTCGAACCACATGGAGAGGGAGTGGTGGTGTTGAGGTGACGTGATTTGTAATGATGTTGTTTTAGATATTTACACATCTTTGCCTACAAAAGAAGAGGCATACACTCTCATTTATTCAACTTTCCTTTATAAATTGTTATGCTTTCTTCATCTTTTTCATGAGTCCATTAATGGCTTCCATGACCTCTTAAAAATATTCCAAATACGAGTCAAATATCTGCCGAAATAGATCATAATATATAGAGAGATATACCACCTTAGTTTGAAATTAAAGAAAGAAATCTTCTCCTCTTCTCATCTTGCTTGGCCGAGCTCAGATAGGAACCTCCATCCTCCCAATTTCAAAGTTGGGCACACCTTAAGGTCCCGATGCATATATCATAAGGTTCGGTGTAGGAATAGCTAAGCTATAGTCATTTTTGTAAAGCAAAAGAAGGAAAACTATATACTTGAGAATTACTCAGCTAGTTTATTTTATTAAACTATATGAGGATACGATATGTTTTTCCTTGCTTATTTCATATGTTTGACTATCATGTTTTGGACGTGATAATTTGTTTGCTTGGTTGTAGAAATAATTCATGATAAACACATATCGAAATTACATGAAGAATCACTTTTTTGTGGATTATAAAAGTTTTACGGCATAGTTAAACCTCTTTAAACATGAATAAAAATGGTCTTTAAATGATTTATAAACATTAAGAATCATTTAGGTAAAGTTTTGAAAAGATACGAAATTAGAGACAAAATAGGCATGTCGTGTAATGACAATTCCCGATTTCATGCCATAAAAGTTAAATTAATGTGTAGAGTGGAATATAGTTTGGAATTATTCGAAATAAGAATTATCTAGACTTTTATAAATATAGTTTCCAATTGAAGGAGAAAAATCAAGATTTCATTTTATAAATTTTGAGATATGTCCAAATCAAGTTTTTAAAAGCATCTCTTTGTGACAACCTGGATTTTTGAACATCTGTTAATTGGTAATTAACTGATTTTTCTATTGAGATACCGATTTTGTTTGATTTAAACAAATAAAACTTTAATAATTAGAATATATCTGGATAAATATTAATTTGATAATTTCCTGATATAATTGTTAAGTTCGGCAATATTAGTCTAATGATCTTCTTTTACAAATACTCAATTTGGCAAAAATTTATTTCAAGTTAAATTATATGATTTAAAAACTCTAAAGGATAAGTATTTATTTTAAAGGAGTTTATTTTGATTTGTATAAAAGATACCAACATAGATTAATAAAAACAAACATTTATTAGTTCAAATTATAATAGCCTAAAATAAGATTTAACAAGGGTTTAAATACAATTTCTTTTATACTTGAAATTTTTGCACTTTGTATATATATAAAGAAAATTTAAAAAAAATAATATTTATTAATATAAATACATACAAAACACAAGAGACATTTAAATGTAAGTTTTAAACATTTGCAAATCTTCCATTCTTGCATATTAACATCTGTAAGGAAATAATTTCATGTATTGACAAATGTAAGTAGGATTAATAAGTGGCTTATGTTTCTCTTATTGGAAAATTTAAATTTATATAACAAAAGGAAAGGGAGAATCCTGTTTTTCATTTTTCAGTTCAAAATCCTTTTTTTCTAAAATTCTTTCTCCCTGTAAACTATAAATCAAAACAAAATTCAAATTTGAAAGCAAAGCTAGCAAAGAAGTTCAACTCAGTTAGATCGAGATTAAACAAATTCAAATATCAGAGGAAGATTTAAGTTAATCAAAGTCAGTTCCAGATCAGGCCAGTTTTTCCATTTGATCTGTCCTCTGTCTTCCTTAATTCTATGAGTGAACACTTAGAACATGAAATATCTTGATTTAGCATGTGATGAACCATTGAATTATGATATGAATTTTGTTGTGCATGTTGATTAAAATTTTTTTTTGTATACTTATGTGTGTAATATCTGTGTTTGTAACTGGGAACAAGCAAAAAAACCATTCCTCTGTTCAAACATTACAGGTTTTTAAACCTGATTTAGAAATTCAAAACATCCAACTAGATGATTTTTAGACCTTGACCTCTAAATAAAATATGTTGTAGGGGGGAATATTTTGTTTTAAATATTACTAAGTAGAATTTAAAAGTGAACTTGCTGGAAATAAGAAGTGACAGTAAAAAATTAAATTCTAGTCGAGAATTTGATTTTTAAATTTTCAAACTTTGAATATATAAACTAATGCGTATTGTAAAATGGTAAAATTTGTTAATCATTTCTTGATTTTTAATTTGGGATATGGGTGGATGTTGAGAATTGATCAGAGAATGAATTTTTATCGATTCTAGGCGAGGTGGTCGACGATTTGGGTAGGCATTGGGTCAAGAGGATCTTGCATGGCTAGGGAACTTGGGAAAAATCTAAGATGATTTTTCCGATCAACGGAGTGGTTGTTTAGGGGAGAATTAGGGTTTTTGGGGCTTTGTCTTTGTGGAGTCTGTTTTCGACGAGCGACGGTGAATAAGGCGATCGAACGAGGCCGTAATGGTTCAGGAAGGAAGCTCGAGGAGTAGTGGTCACACTGGCGGGGTGGCGTCGTTTTTGGTCAACGAAGGTGGAAGGTACGGGATGTTTTGGGTGATCGGGTTCTTCGAGTGGGATTCGAATTTGTTCATTTTCTATTTAGGAGGTCGAAGCTTGTTCTGGCTGGTCGGAGCTATTGAACGCGTTGTTGATGACATGCTAGAGGTAGCAGGGGTGTTCAGAGCGGCGGTGCAGGGATGTGCATGTGCACAGGAATCAGGTTGTATCAGTGTTCAAATATCTGAAGGAAAAGGAAGATAGGAAAATGATTAAGGAAGAAGTTAGTTTCAGGTTGTTTGGATTTTGACCCGGTTTGTTGCTAGAAGTGTTATCGATCTAGTTTTGGGTTGTTGTGATAATAGGTTTAAGTTTTAAACTAATAAAATTTTTGAGGAAAGAAGGAGGGGTTTCTCGGGTAAGGACTCAAAGTGATATTCGGGTCTGACCCAAAGAAAAATTTGTTCAGTTTTAAGTTTAAATATAAATAGGTTTTGGATCTAGTTTTGAACCATTTCTTAAAATTTATGTCTTTATATAATAGATGCCTTAAATAAATTGTTTTAAGGAAATTATATAATTTGTTTTAACTTTTTAAGATAAATGCTTAGGTTATAATTAACTTAAATTAAATGATTTGATTAAATAAGTTAATTATAAAGATAAATGGTTTAAATATTATTATGATAATTAAGAAATTAAACATTTTAAAGTAAATTAAGACCTTGGATAATTAAGAATTAATTAAATTAATAAAGTAATTAAAGAGTAAATAATTAATTATTAATTAATTAATGATTAGGGATAGATTAATAATAATTAAGGGTTATAAATTAATTAACTTGTGATTAATTAATTGATAATTAGTGATCAATAATATAAGTAATTAGAGATCAATTATTTAAATGATTAATTACTTAATGTAAGTAATTAAAGATTAATTTGTTAAAGGTTAATTAATTTAATTTGTAATTAAAGGTCAAATAATTAATAGTTAAAGGTTAGTAAATTGAGGATAATTAACTAATGAGATAATTCCTTAGTGAAGCAATTATGGATAATTGATTTTAGATGGATAATTTAAGGGTTGATTAATCAAGGAAACTGATTAAAAGGTTGGTCGGTAAATGGTATTAATTAAAAGATAATTAATCAATGTAAGTGATTATAGGATAATTAATTTGAGTAATTAATTAAAGATAAATGTAATTAATGTGAATGGGTGAAGGTTAATTAATTTGTGTAATTAATTAAATGCTAATTTCTTAATGTAAGTAAAGGGGATAATTAAGGGATGATTAATTAATGGTTTATAATTAATTAATGTTAAGTAAGCAGGAAAAGGTGATTTAAGTAATTAATTAAATTAAATTAATTAGAAATGGTGTGACTAATTTATCTTGCTTACGGATGATTGAATGATAGTAAATGCTTTGGATTGTTTGTTATCCCTGGTATGTGATTGTGATGTTATGTGATATGGAATGTTTTTGTAATATGATATGTTCGGTTGAACAGTGATAATGTAGTTATCATGATGAATTTTTGGGACACCCTGAATTTAAAGTTTGAATTGTAGTTCACTTGAATAAGTTGGGTTAAGATGACTTGGAATTCGAAGAGACCGGGGTTGGGTATCAATAAATACCCAAAACCACTTCGATTTGAAATCTACTAAAATTCTTTATAGATTTGATATGTGTAATTAATATGCTGAAAAGGAATAATTTAAGTTAACTGGACCATTGAAACTAAGTAAGGGTACTTAATGATTGTTTGTGAAATAAGTGTAGACTATAACATTGTTTGAACTTGTAGTGAAGTTATGAATTACCCCGGGTTGTAAATAAGTTCTATGCATTGGAATTTCATGTTAGATGAGTTTACTCACGCCGGTTTCCAGCCTGACCCGGGTGCTACTTTGATGTAATGCCCGGGTCAGACCGAGTATTACAAATTTTAAGGTAAGGACGTTCTGAAGCCAGGAGGCGAGCTGGATGGCAGGAACGTATGGAGTGTTTCCGCTGTGATATATTGTTGTTTATCTGGGACATGAGATTTAACTGTCCAACGTTTGTGTAAAGGTTGTAACTCTAATGTAAATAAATGTAAATTAACAGATATAGTTTTCCTTTGTATAACTGTTATTATTTAATATTATATTTTATCCATTGCGAATGTGAGATTCCGTGACTTGTCTTCTGTTTCTTCTTTTAACAACTCGATATTTTCAACCATTCGCATCCGCACATGTCGGGCTTGAATTGCTTAAAATATCAGATTGTTAATTTAAAATTTGGCAAAACTCAGCATATACGATAAATATATCAATCACAGAGTCACAGACACAGAGTAATATAATAATAGCGCAGCAGAATAGATAAATAGTAGTTCACAAAGCTACCATATAAACAACAGAGTTTGAAATAAAATACAACAGAATATTTCAAATACAGTGAAGTCTCCAATACAACTGATGACCTCTCTGAACAAATCAACTGGAAATGCGGAAAGCTGAATCGATAGTTGGATCTCCAAACGAAGCTCCAAACTCTAAAGGTGAGTCTCAAATGCTGAATTACTCAGTCTGACCCGAGCGAAAAAAAACACAAAACACTCGAGTCAGGATTAACATTCTTATATCAATAAATCCTACTCAAGTGAAATATCAAATGAAATATAATTAACTTAGAGAATGTTTGGGATAACCATCCTCTAAGGATCCGTGGAACTATCTACAATGTAGAAATATAGATTAAACACCGTGGTCATTCCAATTTAATTTATACTTCAAACCAAAATATCACTTTCATTTCAAATATATCTATTTCCCAAAATAGCATATATAGATTAAATAATTTATAAAGTAAAAGTATTTGTAATTTCCTCAAACTTCACAAATTGCTTCCAACTCAACTCGACTTTCCCATTCAAATTAAATTCACTTTCATTCAATTCAGTTTCTGATCAAACAAATTCAAATTTTATCGATTTCAATTACAGATTTGAACTACAAAATAAACATTTAAATTCAATATATTTCAAAGTCAATAAATTTTGAAGCTTAAAATATTCAACATTTCAAAAACCAAATTTGATAATTTCATTTATCTCCCAATTTAACTTCACTATTATTTTGTCTTGAAATATTCACCTAATAAATTCAATATTATTTATATGCCCTTACCTTACATTTTTCTATATATTTCCTTCTATTTCTTTAAAAGTGAAATAATCATTAAATTACTTAAATCAAATATCAAGTTATAAGATCATATTTTAAAGTTTCGAACTCAATAGCTTCAATCGATTTAGTTAAATAAAATCCTTAAATAAATACAATTTCAAATAAGTCTCAAATACATCTTCCAACCTTAGCTTATAAAATTATTCCACAAATCTATTTCTGAAATACAAATTTAATAAATCTTTAAACATATTTCATATTAACTAAATCAACCTTAATTAAATTACATATTATTATTAAATCTATATATAAGATAACCTTTATATATATAGTTTTTGAATCAATATTTATTAAACCATATACTTCTTTTCAAAACCATAGAATTTATTCTCAAAATATTTATATAGACCAACAACATCGGTGTATAATTTCCTATTCTATGGTCAAGTGATACGGATATTTATCATTTCAATCCGTAATTTAAATATATACGGGTAGTATCATTTCGACCCGCAATCCCAAATTCAAATCCAATGAAAATCGCTTGGGTCTACCATTTCAACCCATAACGATTTTCTCCTATTCTAAAGTCCGTTCGGGTATGTATCATTTCAACCCATAGTGAATTCTATACTAACAGGGAACTTGCAGAGTGATAACCGATAATATAAAATATAACAACAGGCATATATCATCATTTCTAAATAACAGATAAACAACGAGATATGGTGTCATATCCCACAGGTGAATAGATACAGATAATAGCATAAATCACAATTTAAATAACTATAACAGCATATTTCAATTGTCATTTCAATTTAAATCAAATTTAATAAATATAAGAATGTTAATAGTGAGTGATTACTCACCTTCAAGGCTAGAGGGATAGATAATGAAGTTGAGTTACGAAATCCAAGCACGAGTCCAAACAAACAAGGTTGGCACGAATTCGACGGATAAGCTGATACGAGAAATGATGAAGCAAATCAGAATCTACTTAATAGAACATAAATTTTATAAATTATTATTATTATTTTCCTAAAGTCGATTTGTAATTAAAAGGAATAGTAAAATAACACACACACACACACACACACACACACATATATAATTAAAATCATTGTTTTAGTTAGGCACGTATATAAAAATAAAATCTATATATATTTCGAACCATTCTATCTTTTAAACCCATAGATCTAAGATCAAAATTTTCAAATCAGATAACCAAGCCCACAAAGGCTCAACATATCTAAAACCGTATAGAAAAAGCAACACATACCAACCATAACCTCACAATGTTTTATAAAAATCGAAAGGCATGTAGACCCATTACTATATATAAATCAATATGAAACATGTATATAAAAATAGTATAAATCTATATAGTAAAATATCAACTTACATAACTCATACAACACTCTGGCATGATATAACCAATGTATTTTACTTAAAAAATATTCAGGCTCTATATATATACGAGCTAACCTGTACCCGGATATATGTATAGTCCAAACTCATATAATTAGAATACATAACTCAATATCTATATATAACATATCTTACATGAAAAATCTGTATTATATATACTAATACACATAAAGTATAAATATATACGTACGTACTCACTGACCCTATCTAACACAACAGATAAAACCCAAACTAATATAACTTATACTTTAAAACTTTTTATATATACAATAACATGTACATGTGCATAAAATTTAATATTTTACAAAACTCATATACCACCGTATAACCCATAAGCTCAAGCACTCAAAATTTCATTTCACAAATATGCATTTAATAACCATAAATCAAAATCAATATGTCAACCATAAATAAAATAAAATATCTACACACACGCCACATATATTTAAAATATATTATGCAAGACCGTACGGCTTACATTTTATAATAAAACAGTATGTATAAAGGTATAAACAAATATACATTTGTGTTAAAAATATTAGGAAGAACTACTACATATATGGAACACGTAGGTTTCGTTGACTGTATGCAATTTAAATTTCAAATCTATACATATACTCACGTTATCATATATATATAAATCATAAAAATTTAAGACTGCAAACTATATGTATGCTAATATAAATACTACTGTTATAACAATTATAAACTAATAAATTAATGAACTATACCTTTATAAACTGACGTAACATACAACTTCCAAACTTTTTAATAAACTTCTGCATAGGATTGGAGATTGGTGGCTGCAAGTGCAAGGCTGCGGCAAGGTGCAAAAGGACACGGTGGTAGGCTGTTGCAGTGGCGAATGACGAAGCGATGAATTGGTACGAGCTAGTGATGGATGGGAAGGAGGTTGATGTGAATTGAACGAGAGGGAGGTTCGGTTTCAGTGATGAAGAGGAATAATTTCCAATGGGAGGGGAGAAGAAATGCACAGGCAATGCAAAATGAAAGTGACAAGCGGGTAGGGGTAGAGGCTCGGCGTGTAGGCTTGTGTGGAGGAGTGGTGCACTGCGATCGGTTGGTGAAGGTGAGAGGATGCGAGAGAGAGGAGAATGGAGGTCTCAACAAAAAGGAAGAAAATGGGAGAGGCGTAGATGGTTACGTGAAGAAGAAAGGAAGGAGAAAGAAGAAATATATGCATATCGAAAATTTTGTGTAGATTCATATTTATGACTTTTGGATGTCTAAACTTAGGAATAGAAAAGGACACAAGATATAACTGTGATTAACATAGCAAGCTGACCAGATAGAGGACACAGAATGCAAATGGACCCAATTTGGCGAATCGTCACACTTTGCATTCTGTTGATTTTGTTGCGTATCGGACTCCGAAATACACCAATGAATATATCACGGTGATCAGCGCGATGAGGCAGTCAAAATGGTATACAGATATTGGTGGTACGATCATCCGATCAAAAGTCGATAATCGGTACTGAAAATGCTGCTGTTTTGTCAGAATTAAGATAAATGGAGCAATAGAAGTCTGAATTTTGAAAAAGGAAAGATGACGTCTCACTCAGAAAAAGACTTATAAATTTTCTATAGAAAAATATTTAGGTTTGAAAATAAATTTATTATCATCAATTATTAACCGATTCGAATTTAATAGAATTACACAATAAAATAAACTTCCATATAATTAATTGAAAATTTACCATGTGCTATGTTTAATTGGACGTAATCCAAATATTAAAATTTTATTTCAAAATATTATTATTTAAAAATTCAAAAAATTCAATTAAATACGTTAATAAAATCACTAAAAATTATTAAAATTTACGGGTCGTTAAACTCTCCCCCACTCAAAATTTTTCGTCCCCGAAAAGGAAGGTGGTAGGAGAATAGAACAACAAAAAAAAAAGTAGATTAAAAGTCATGATTAAACAATTGATTTGAAATTATATAAATTTTACTTGAAATATTCATTTGAAAACTTCATTCGCAAATCAATTTTCTTTAATACCTTAATATTTTTTTTTCCAAACCCATTTATAAATTTTTTTGCTTCTTTTATAAGTACCATTTATATGTTTATATAACACCTTTATAAATATATGAAAACTATTTGAAAACAATTATTTACATTATTAGTTATATCTACAAAGAAGCTATTGAAAACTTAATTCATAATTCGAAATTTTATAAATTTTATTTCAAGATACTTTCAAATATTATCAATAAACCAATAATCATTTAATATGTTATATTTAATTAATACTTCTAAATATCTATAACACTAATAATTTACTATTTAACCATGTAGTCTATAAATAAACAATATTTAAAAAGGATATATCCAAAAGGAAAAGAAGATAGATTCGAAAAACAGAATATATGTGAATAAATAAGCTGAGCAGATAAGGTAGATTCAAAAGAATAGTATCGGGCACGAATAATCAATTTAGAACCATAAGAATTTAAATTTGAAATATTTATACAGAATTTCTTTATTGGAAGCACTTTTATAATAAAATACCTTTATATCGAAGCAAATTTTCTTTTCGAAAATACTTTTATAACCCAATGTTTCAACAAGTTTACTTTCGTTCCTACAGACTCTGGCCGTGCGTTGATCAGGCGCAAAACTAGAATTCTCCAAGTACTTAGTAGACCTGTTTCAACACCCAGTAAAATACTGGAAAACCTTTAAGAAAAACAGATATGGAAATTACCCTGCAAAAAAATCAACCAAACCAAAACATTTGTCTAACCACGAATCGCAGATACACAATGATTACGCCTGGATCCCCCAGAAACAATCCGTATCCGTAAGATTTCTCAGCCCAGCGAGTTACGCCATGATGACTAGTAGAATGCAGGATACACAATAGTTACGCTCGGATTCCCCAGGAAACAATCCATACCCCTAGGCTGTCTCAGCCAGGCAGTTTCACTACTAATGCGACTTACATAGATTGCAGGATACACAATGGTTACGCCTGGATCCCCCAGGAAACAATCAGTACCCCTAGGCCATCTCAGCCAGGCAGTTGCGCTATGCAGTCGCGCTCGTAAGATCATGTAGATCGCCATGGAATTCGATGGACACTCGAATATCATATCCAGAAAACCCAAACCAGAGAGAATAATATCGATAGAATGAATCCACAGTGTGCCACAAAGCGGATATCAAGCAGAAGGCACTTTCCATATCTTTACTTCGAAAATATGTATCATATAGTACCTTTCAAAATCACTTTCAAATATCATACTTATATATAGTCCATCATATATAAATCATAAAAATCTAAGACTGCAAACTATATGTATGCTAATATAAATACTACTGTTATAAGAATTATAAACTAATATATTAATGAACTATACCTTTATAAACTAACGTAACATACAACTTCCAAACTTTTTAATAAACTTTTGCATAGGATTGGAGATTGGTGGCTGCAAGTGCAAAGCTGCGGCAAGGTGCAAAAGGACACGGTGGTAGGCTGCTGCAGTGGCGAATGACGAAGCGATGAATTGGTACGAGCTGTGATGGATGGGAAGGTGGTTGATGTGAATTGAACGAGAGGGAGGTTCAGTTTCAGTGATGAAGAGGAATAGTTTCCAATGGGAGGGGAGAAGAAATGCACAGGCAATGCAAAATTAAAGTGACATGTGGGTAGGGGTTGAGGCTCGGCGTGTAGGCTTGCATGGAGGAGTGGTGCACTACGATCGGCTGGTGAAGGTGAGAGGATGCGAGAGAGAGGGGAATGGAGGTTTCAGCAAAAAGGAAGAAAATGGGAGAGGCGGAGATGGTTACGTGAAGAAGAAAGGAATGAGAAAAAAGAAATATATGCGTACTGAAAATTTTGTGTCGATTCATATTTACGACTTTTGGATGTCTAAACTCAGGAATAGAAAAGGACACAAGATATAACTGTGATTAACATAGCAAGCTAAACCAGACGGAGGACACAGAATTGCAAATGGACCCAATTTGGCGAATCGTCACACTTATTCTGTTGATTCCGTCGCGCACCAGACTCCGAAATTCACCAATGAATATATCACGGTGATCAGCGCGATGAGGCGGTCAAAACGGTATACAAATATTGATGGTATGTCATCCGATCAAAAGTCGATAATCGGTACCGTAAATGCTACTATTTTGTCAGAATTAAGATAAATGGAGCAATAGAAATCCGAATTTTGAAAAACGAAAGATGACGTCTCACTCAGAAGAAGACTTAGAAATTTTCTATAGAACAATATTTAGGTTTGGAAATAAATTTATTATCATCAATTATTAACCGATTTGAATTTAATAGAATTACATAATAAAATAAACTTCCATATAATTAATTGAAAATTTATCATATGCTATGTTTAATTGGACGTAATCCAAATATTAAATTTTTATTTCAAAATATTATTATTTAAAACTTCACAAAATTTAATTAAATACGTTGATAAAAGGATTAAAAATTATTAAAATTTACGGGTCGTTACACTTCTTCTACCTCTATTCTTCTTTTCCTAACTATCTGGAATTTTCGGGATCGAAAAGTCCGGGTCGTAACAGTTATTTGACCGTTCGTAAAATATAGATTTCAAGTCTTAAAAATAGGTATTTTTAGATCTTTAAACATAAGAGATAAATTCTAAAAATATTTTAAAAGAGTTTTGAATGGAAAAATTGGACATATAAAATGTTTTAAATGGGATTTTTGATATGAATCCCGTAATAGTATTATTGATCGGCTCTTTAACAAAGGAATTTGAAAATTTCTGAAATAAGTTTTAAACTTTGATTTTATTCTCAAATCCTTTATAAAAGTGTTCAAATAATAAATCAAGTATTTTAAAGGGTTTAGAGTTAATTAAATAACTTGACTACCTTCTAGGTGGCAGAGAGATAGTTTCTAGGCTTGTGTTTGGAAAAACAGTTTCCTGCTCTCCCTATCTATCCAGACTGACCCGACGGAGTGGATAGTAAACTTGATTTAATCAGACCGCATCTTGCTAAGAGAAAATAATAGGAGATTTGGAGTTTCTCAAAGGTTAAACCTAATTTGGTGACGCAGGTAACATTCTGGTTGAATTCGATATTAAATTTCGAGGAGGGAACTCGTACTATCTGTATGAATTTAAAAAGTGATTTCACCATTATTTGACAAATAGTAAAGGTTGAATATGGAAATTAGTATTGAGTATAATTAGTATAATTTCTATGGATCCATTTTTACTGAATAATGTTTTCTTATGTAATTGAAGAGAAAAGATTTGGTATTTCCAAAATTGGAAAGCTGTTTAATTATCCTCTATATAGTGAAAAAGAAAATGCTTTAAAGACATATATCTCTAAGAAGATATTTTACTTGGATAAAAATATTGATTAATTAAATAATAATCATCTACTTGACCTCTTTTATCGATTATTGGTTTGATGAAACCGGGACCGGATTTGGGTGATTCCTACTCGAAAACCACTTCGAACTAATATATGCGTTCAAAAGTGAAGATGTGTTGAAGACAATGATTTTTATGGTGTAGACCTTCATAATGTGGGAGAGCTTGCCATAACCTCTGAGGTAATTCCTATATCATATATATGGTGGCAGTGGTATCTTAATTTTGAAATATTCGATGTATGGACTACTCGTTACTAATCTAGAGGTGATTCCCAAACAGGATATAATAGGAGGAGTGCCTTGGGTTTGTTTGATACCTAGACAAATTATATGTACGAGTGTCTAACATTGCAATTCTAAGACCACATACATCAATTTTTACAAACGTAAATCTATTTAGTTGTGTAGGAGGTAACTCCTTTTACACTTAACACCCTTCCTTGAGGCGTATGAACTTGGGGGTTGTACTTTTATGAAAGTCAATAGTGTGTTATTAGAAATGGCCATATCACATTCAAAGTGGGATTTGTTTTGTAAAAGGCAATACGTTACCACTGGCCTCAAACCTAGAAATGGCTAAAACTGGGTATGCCGCAAGACTGGGTGGGTCACACCCATTAGGGTATGGTCATCACCTTTTTAGATTGCCTTCTATATATCGGGTTTATTATGTATGTTATGGCTACGGATAGATTAGGAACGACATGTGAGATGTCATATTCGGTACTATTCTGGATCATTGTGCTGGTTATCAAAAAGGGTTAGGTGGGTCTTGTCAGATGCAGAGGATCATCTATGGGTCCTCGGTACATTCCTCTAAAGATGTACTGTATGGAAGGCAGTCCTTTACCTTTTCATTATATGAAATCCATTCTCTAATAAGTACCTTTAGATTAGTTATATACTTACTATGCTGGAATTTAATTAACATAACAATCTCGGCTATGATTAATACGTGCTTGTAATCTAGACACAATTATATCACTGAATTCTATGTACCAATGTTTTGGTTATCATAAGGTTGAAACCCATTCGTATTTATGTGTGGCATGGTCTTATGAGATACCCTTTGTTTTCATAAATATCCATATTTTGAATTTTCTCACAACGATCCCATGACTGACCCGGAGTTTATTTTCTTTAACTCTAGTGCCCTATTTTTTCAAGTAGCAAAGTTGTGTAGCTTGCAACATTTTAGAGGAGCATGGAGCAGAAGCTGGAGTTTCCTCTATATATGGCTATCCGTTTCCATTTCTACTGTATTTGTTTACTATTTGTATTTAGCATTAGTAGGGACAAAGATTTATAACTATCCAGGCTGAGATTATGATAGACTTTGCTGTATGTATTTGATATTTCCGCTGTAAAGACTATATATTAAAATATTTTATATTATTCCACTCGTGTAAGATTTTGTTCTACCTTTATTTTCTTTTATCCTTGACCAACCTGTCTTTCTGGCATTTGGATAATCATCACGTGAATACCATGGATGCATGAGTATTGGTTTCTGAAGGTCGAAAAGGTGGGTTACCACAATAAGTATCGGGAAAGGGTCACCTTGTCTTATTTCCCATTTACTTTTGAAAGCTCACTGGTTGACCTTGAATTAAATAGAAAATTTGTTGAATTTATGCACTCACATACTAAATCACAATTTTTTTAATCAAATACCACTTCTATCATCATTTTATAAATATATTTTTTGTTCACTCTATCATAGGACTTTTGTAAATATATCTTAATACACACACTATTGTCTATTTTACCGTTAAATTTTCTTATCGTTTCTTGGGCCAACAAAGAATTTACATATAAATATCTTCTTGGCACAAAAGCGCTTTGATTTTCTAAAATAGTATATGGCTAGCACTTTTACCTTATTGCTAAGAACACTAGCAACGATTTTGTATATCTAATTACAACATCAAAATGGTCTAAAATCTCTTATATTATTTAGTTTTTGGAATTAAAGTTACAAAAGTGTGATTAAAGCTTTTAATATTTTACTTTTTCTATAAAATCATTAACCACATTTAAAAATCTCCATTAACATTGTCTTAGTGAGTTTTTGAAGTTGAATTAAATCTATCAGGGCCGGGACTTTTGTCATTATTAGAGTTAAAAATAATTTGTTTTTACTTCTAACAAAATTTTAGAGGCAATATAATTCACTTTCTTCTTATAAAAATATGTGGAATATCTGTAGATTTATTATGGCTATTGAAAAGATCCTCATAATAAGCAATAGCTTCCTTAACAACTTTATTATAACTATTTATCGAGCTCTCATTGTTATCATAAATATTGTCTATGTTATTAATATGTTTTCTACCAAATATTATAGCATATAAAAATTTAGTAGCTTCATCTCCTTTTGTTAACAAATCAAATTTTGTTTTTTGTTTAAGATTACCGACATTAATTTGTAATTTTTTTAACATGTTAACTTGATTGGTTAAAAAATTTGAGGCAATTCCTCCTTTACCACGGGTGTTATCTAGCAGGTCATGGAATCTCTTGCCCTCTTTTTTAATTTCGTTGATAACTTCAGAATGCTTTAGCTTATGTTTAGTATGTTTTAAAAACGTACTAAACTGAAACTGATTAGTACCTTGACTTTGAAAGGATATACATTCTTTCATTACATCTCCATAATTTTCATTTGACTCCACCTATTAATAAATCTAAAATGTATGTTAGTTATTTTAACATTGTTACCTTTAAAATTTATTAAAATAGGCGTGTGATCACTAGTGTTTTGTTCAACTGTTATGCACGAGAAATTAGAAAATTTGTTCATAAAATCTTTTTTAATGAATACCATGCCCAGTTTACATTGACTGTTTCTAAATTCTCCCGATCTCCAAGTGAATTTATTACCACTCAATAAAGGTTCGGTTAGACCGATTTCAAATAGAATTTTCTTAGTATTCTCCGGTTATTTGGAAGGCACATGATTGCCACCACTTTTTTCTCTATAATTCGTAGCAACATTTTTCCCCAATTAAAACCCAAGGAATTTTGAATTTTTTATTAACCTCTTTAAGTTTATTCCAGAGAATCTATTTTTGAGTCATAATCACAATTCTTGTTATTTGTATAATTTTCCTACTAGTATTTTGAATAATGCAGTTCGTAAATTGATAGTCTACTGTTATGTTACTATACTCCAAATATTTGTATCCTATTTTAACATGATTCTGCTTTACCCCCACTAACTTTATTGTTTATCCTCTTTAATTAATTGAGGTTTTTTGATAGAATTGATAAATTTTTTATCATCATGCTTATTTTCTAATAAAATAGCAATAGTTACCTTATATTTCCTAATCATATTAAGAATTTCAACTTACTTACAAGGGGCATTCATTTCTTTGATATTCTACATTAATTTACAATATAAAGTAAGTTATAAGGAATTTCTGGTTCTCATACCTGAACCTGCATTTTTACCTCTTCTTCTGTAATATGTTCCTCTACTTTTCAATATTTAGTTAGATCTTCCCATTTTGGATTATCTAAATATACTTTTGCTTAAAAATATTCAACTCTTTTATTTTTCATATAATTTAATTTCCACTTTTTGTAGAATGCACTAAAATAGCTTGATGGTCTGGTTTGCGTGGCATATCATTGCTGGTACTATGAAGACTAGCATCTCTTGATACTGTAGCTACCTCTGAATGTACTACTATTTCTATCATATTCTGATTTGATGAATATCCTAAGCTTGTATCATTATTGAGTTTTCTTGACTATAATTGACTTGTGTTTAAACTATTGGAATTGGGCCATCCCATAGCAGAAGTTGTGGATACATTTTAATTTTTTTTACCATTTTGGATCTTTATTGGGCCTATAAAGTCCAATTTATTTAGAATATTTCTAAATTTATTTTAAATAAAATCATTATTTTATTTAAATTTCTAATATAGTTTTATATTATGTAATTAATATTATATTATATATACGTTTATCATACACAAATACGCACACACACACATATGTGTGTGTGCGCACGTTTGTGTGTACATATGCAACATAGTAAGCCGTGCAAGGCATAACATGCTCATGTATAAATGTAGTGATTTACATTGCAACGGACATGTTCATTTAGTATACAAATATGTCATCCAAATGTATGTTTTTATACTTTAATTTATGTATATAAAATATTACAAATATATATGTATATGTATATGTACATATAAAATATATTATATTTTAAATAATATATATATATATAAACATAAAATTTATAAAATAATATACATATATAATTATATTATAAAATATTTTTAAACACATTAAAGATTTGATAATTTATTTTTGCTGCAAAACCAAATGAAACACATACATATACACACACATATATAATTTTTTTATAAATGTATATGTATTAAATACATATATGCATATATAAATAATATAATAATAATTCCTATATATTAATACTTAAATAAAAAAATATGATATATACATATACACATACACATATGCATATTAACATATATGCACCTGAAGAACTAACATGTCGACTATGAAGTAGGTACCCAAGACTCACACTGCTATTGTTGTTGCTCTTTCTATCGTTGCGACTGTGGTTACCTTAGATGTTGTTCTTGTTGATGTAGTTGAGGATAAGCTAAAGGATATCCCAGTTATGCTTAGTGCTATGGTTGCAGCGGTTCCAGCCCCTCCGACTAACCATGTTATTGTCTGGATTTGTAGTGAGCGTGCTTGGTTTCATGTTCCTAGTGAAATGAGATACAAGCCGAAGACTGGTAGCTACCATATGTATGTAGGAGGTGAAGGCGAAGAGCAGTTCTTGATTTATCGTGTTGAACTGGATGGATTGCTCTTATATTCGGTCAGTGAAGATGCAGAATGTAACAAGTGCAACTTGAAGGATGAAATTTGGGATACGAAATATTTATACTCTCTTGATTCTAGCAACTTTGTGCCTATTCTATCTTCCACCTTTTTAAGTATTCTCATATTATGGGACCTATTGATGATAGCAATAGTGATGACGAGGATAAGTGTTCCTTATCTTTTAGTAGCATAGGTGATTATGTAGATCCTTTTTTTTCCTTTTATTAGATGTTCTGGTGTTTGTGCCAAACACCTGTTAATTATGTTTATCAATAAAAGTAGATGGTACACTTAAAAGTAGGCTAGCCTTGATCAAAAACATATATGCACTTGATAATGTGAAAGAAAAAAAAATTACCTTTTTATTTAAATTTATATATTAAATTAATTTCCTTATGAAAATTAGTGAAAATTAAACAAAAATTATTTTTTGAAACATAATTTTAAAATTTTAAATTTCGACAAAAATATGAGTGATATTTTAATATTTGTATATTATATACATAATTTTATTATTTTAAATCAAATTTAAATTTAATTTTAGTTTATCCTATAATTTAAACAATTAAATTATATATATGTATGAATGTGTGTGTGTGTTAAATTTTTATCTAAAGAATGTTAGGTTCTAATTTAATTTTGTAAAGTATAAAATATATTTATACTGATATAATTTATTTAAATAATTACTTGATTTAATAATATTTAAATAATAATAATGCATATTATATAAAAATTATTTTATTTTGCTGAAAATATTCTAAGTATGTGAAATCATGTATATAAAATTGTAAAATTTGTATAGAATAATGTATAGTATTTAAATTATAAAGCGCATATATATAATTTATATTAAATTAATTAGAAATAAAAAATGTTATTTTTTTACTTTTTATCATGCATATTATAGGCAATTAAGTGCCATAATTTTTTTAATATATACATAAACACACGGGATATATATATATATATATATATATAAGCATAAAACATACAACCAATCTGATATTGACGATATACCAATATACTAGAATCATCATCTAAGTAATATAACAAAATATAGCAATTAAATAATAAACTAATAGTTTAATAATATATAATTATAAATCAGACCATTACCTTACACAAATGCCAAAAACTCACACTGTGATGCTTGAAATGAACTCCTAAACCAAATTCTACTTGTAAATGTTTTATCTCCTAAATCGTAGACTGCTAGCTATCAAATAGTGTTTAATTTTATTTAGGTTTCTCCTTAGATAACGGAAGAGGTGGGGTTATGGATTCGGGTTGAACTAAGGAGGATTTAAGGCTCTAAAAAAGTAAGAAATGAAAGTGGGTCGAAATTCTTATATTGAGTAGGAAATGTAGAGAGAAGTTAGGATCAAGATCTCTTTTTTCTCTTACTCTTTCTTATTGTGATATCCTGGAAATTTTAGCAATATCAATTTAATAATCTGTATTTAAAATTAAATTGATTTGATAAAATTTTAATAAAAATTTACTTGATTTAATAATCCAATTAAATGGATGTTTAATTAGTAAATTTTATCTTTTAAAAATTAATAAAATATTTTCCTATTTATAATGTATATATTGTAAATAGATAGGTTTTGATTTGTAGTTAAATAAACAATTAAAATCTTGTTTTAAATTCTAATATCATTTTGATAATTTGGAAATTATAAGTAAATTTCAAATACCATTTATATATTAAAACATTAGTTCATTTTAAATTAATTATAGCATAATTAAGATAAATAAGAAAAGTAATTTATGATTTCTTTTATAAATGATTTAAATTGATAAAAATGTTATTTTCAAATAATAATGATAAATGTATAATTATAGATAAATTTTAAAAGTCAATATTGTTATTACTTTAAAATTTAATATGTTAATATAAATTAGTTTTAAAATTTGATTTTTAAATGTATGAATAACATTTGAAATTGAATTAATTTTGAATTCAAAGAGTAATCATATTTAAATATTGGGTAAGCTATCATATTTTTATAATTTGTTTCATTTCATTTTCTTTAAAATGAAATGCATAAACATTTACATATGAAAATAACTTATACATAAATAAATACAAATAAAGGAAAAGGAGTTTTATTTACTTTTAAAATAAATAAAAACAAATAATATTAATTTCAAGACACATGTTATAAAACTAAGGGGTGGAAGGACAAGTGTAAATGAATAAATAGCTAGTGTAACAAGTGTCCTTCTTATTTTGATTTTCTTTTAATTTTTAAATCAATTACATTTACATAAAACATGTTTCCTTCATTTCTATCTTTTCTAGTTTTCATTTCTCAAGACAAAGAAAAAAAGAAAAAGAGAAAGGACCCAGCTGAAAACAAAGTTGATTACAAACTTTCAAAAACCAGATTTTTCAAAAGAAATGCATACACTCCTCAAAACTGAAATCATTAAAACCCAAACTTAAGATCTATTACCTGAAAAACAAATCCACTTCTAAAAGCCTGCACCTGAAACCAATTTCAAAAGAAAATGAAAGCCTGCACTGAAAAAATCACTCAAAAGCAAATTTAAGGCCTCTGCATTTTTGAATATGTAATCAGTAAGCAAGTATGTCTGCATGCATGTGCTAACAACTAGTTCAAATTTCAAATGGCCTTCAAGCCTGCATACAAGTTTTTAACAGCAAGCTACTCAAGTTTTATCAAAGATTCAAAGAAGTAAAAGCTTTTCAAAATTCTGTGCTCTGTTTCATAAATTCCAGGCGAGTAACTCTTTTTTTGAAAATTTAAATATAATTGTTGCTTAAATAGATATGTTTGTGAATGCCATTTAGAATTGCATGTTGATTTGTTTGCCTGTGCATATGATTTTAAGAGTATTGCTGAGTTTGAATGTTTGTGACTGTGCTCATATGATTCAAGTTCCAGATTCTTATACATATAAATTAAAACAAAATCCTCTTGTGCTTGTTTAAATTTTGTTAAGGATTAAGTTCTGAAGCAAATGTGTAAATTTATAACACAGTTTAGTTCAGAAATTTATTTATGTAAAATAAAGTAGGGTGATGCTTCTGAAATTTGTAAAACTTCAGAGTATGTTAAATCAAATTGAAACTCAAACATTATAAAATATAAATTCAGTGTCATAATCTGAAAACTTAAACAAAATAATGATTTTTAAAACTAAAATCATATTGTTTAGTCAGGATTTGGAACTGCAGTACCCATTTAAAAAGAAATTGGGTTTTTAGCTAACTCTGATGATCGAGTTAATTTGAGTGTTTGGAATTCTTGGGGATGGTAGAGCAGTGATCAGGGGATGTGGCAAAAATGTCAGGAAGTAAAACAGAGACAGGGGGAGGTAATGGAAGGTGGATGGAGTTTGTTAACCTAGTTTTGAGCAGTTTTGTAATTTTAGATCATTATGATCCTCTGGTTGATCGAGTTCGATGAAACTCTGGGGGAAAGAAGCTAGGGCATGAACGAGAGCATGGCCCGAGCTGCCGGTGATCTGGTGGTCAGTGGTGGTAGTACGCGATGGTTTCAGGTTTTGGGGTTTGAAGTTTATGCTGTTGCCAGGTTTCTGATTTGGGTTGGGAGAAACTCGAATTGGATTTCGAGAAGATTATGAATCTTTGATGGTCGCGATATGATGCAGTGAAGGACGGTGACTTGTTGGTTGACTAGGTGGTGGCCAGAGGTGGCTACAGCCACCGTGCATATGCACGGTGAAGGAGTTGTGTCAGGTGTTTTATTGGGGAGCAGGGTAGTTTGCACTCGGGTCCATACTCGAGTAATTCAATAAATTACTCGAAGTATAGAAGGCGTTTACCCGAAGTATTATTAGAGGAAGCTCGGGTTTATTTCCTGAGTTACAGGTTTTTGAAAACCTGTGTTTTCAATTCAAAATTGATTTTTAAAAATCTAAATGCAGGGTTTTTAAAACAGGAATTTAAACCTAAAGTTCAAAGTATGAATTTCAAAACTAGATTTAAATTCAAGTTTTAAAATTTAATTTAAACTATTTAAATTAAATGTTTAAGCAACATTTAAAAGGGTTTAAATGGTTAAATGTAAAGTTAAAACTTTAAATTTAAAATAGTAGATTTAAACATAAACTCAAATCTGGAAACAAGAATCAAATTTGAATCAGGTTTTGAAAGAAAAGAAGTTTTAAATGTTTTAAATATTTTAAACAATTTTAAAATATATATATATATATATATATATATGATTTGTATTTTGAAATGAATTTGGGGTTTAAATTTATTTTAACTTCCTTTATAAAATAAGAAATCTTTAGCATAAGATTTTAAAGGTTTTGAATATTTTAAAACTTTGTTTAAGTTAAGTTTGATTTCTTTTTAAATTTTAGATTTAAATGTAATTTGAAAACAATTTTAAGTTAAATTGTTTTAGGTTACTTTATTAATAATAAAGTAATCATGAATAAGAAATGTTTTATTTTAAAAAGTAAATTTAAGATTTAGTGATTTTTGTTTCATTAAATTAGCGAGATAATTTAAATAATTTAATTAATTAATTTGTTTAATTAATTAAAGATTTGAAATTAATTAAGGTAAATAAATTAGTAATTAATTTAAGTTAATTACTTAAGAAAGGTAATTAAAGAATTGATGATGAGTTAATAAAGGTCATTAACTTGTGATTATTTATTAATTAATTAATGTAATTAATTTGAAAATTAATTGGATTGATTAATTTAAATAATCAATTATGAAACTTAATTAATTATGATTACTTTATGGAAATAATTAAAGATATTAATTACTATTTGTAATTAATTTATTAATTTGTTTAGTTTAAATTAATTAATTAAGTTTAATTAATTTAGAATAATCATTTGATTGGTAAGCTATCAATGAAGTATAATTACTTAGAGAAGTAATTAAGATAAATAAATTACTGGAAGTAATTAATTAAAGTATGGTATTTTGAGATTAATTACTTTGTGTAATTAATATGAAAGGTAATTTCTTTGTGAAGTAATTAATAATTAATTACTTATTGTAATTAATTTAAGCATTGATTAAGTCTTTTGAAATAATTAAGTGATGTAATTAATTAAAGGTAATTAATTACAAATGAGATAAATCAAGGATGATTAATCAATAGAATTTATTATTAAATATAATTAATTTAGGAGTGATTAAGAAGTAATTAAGGTTAGTTAATTACTAAATGTAATTAATCAAGTATGATTAATAATTGTGGATTAATTAAGGTTAATTACTTAATGTAATTAATCAATTAATTTAAATTTAATTAAGGATCATTAATTAATATAATTAATGATGTAATGAAGGATTAATTAATTAAGATTAATTAATCAATGATAAGTGGTTAAGGAAGTAATTAATTAATGTAATGAAGTAATTAAAGGTAAATTACTGATTTTGGATAAGGTTAATTAATTTGTAAAATTAATTAAAGAAAATTACTTGAAAGTAATTAAAGAATAATTAATCAAGGGAGATTAATTAAAGTGGTTAATTTGAGGATAATTGATTGATTGATTTGTAATCAATTAAGGGTTAAGTAAGCAAGATTTAAAATAAGGAAGTAATTAATTTAATTTATTTTAAATTAATTAAAGATAGGTAATTAATTTAATTCACTTTAAATTAATTAGAGATAGAATTAATTAATTTAATTCATTTTAAATTAATTATAGATGGAGTGATTGTAGATTCTTGCTTACGAATGGATGATTTGGTTTGACTTGAATGATTTGAATCTCATAAATGAGATTAATATTGTGTGATATGGATGCATTGGTTGCACTGTGATGGTATGAGTTATCTATGGGTGATGATAATGTAGATATCAAGTTATGATGATAATATAGATTACTTGTTTATGATAATATTGTTGATTATCTATTATGATGATGTGAAGTATCTATCTGTGTGTATATAGATAGTTTAAATTGAATTGTTTTAAACTTAAAACAACTTGGACCTAATAGACACGCTTTGGATTTCGATGAGACCGGGATCGGGTTTCCATATTTGGAATCCGAAAACCACATCGATTCCAAATAACGTTAGGTCGTTAATCTAAATGGAGCAAGTGAAGACTCGAGGTGTAAGGGCTATACGTCAGTATAACTCTGTGGGTGATTCCGTAATGAGTTGACAGAATAGTGCTTATAGATTCGAGATGGTGAATCAGAGTGCAAGGGATATGGTCGTTGACTCTAAGGGTGATTCCAATAATGAGTGCAATGAGATAGTACCTTCGGTTTCGTTCGAACCCGGAACGAACTTGTATGGATTGAATGCTTTCAGCACATCGTCAGGCAGACGATGAGCATTCTAAGATTTGATGTCCTATAAAGGTAATCGTAGCCTCAAGCCTCATCAACCGGGAATGGCTAAAACAGGGGAGGTGCAGCAAGGCTTCGTGGGTAGCCCCCACTTGAGAGCAAGATTTACCCCTGTCTAGAGATCCCTTTTTATTTCGGCTGTGTGGGGCGGTTGAATCGCGACAACTGCCGGGGTTGTCTTGTTCGGAACTGTTCAGTAAGGAACGGGTCCGGCCTTGTGTTGCAGGGGATGAAGGGAGTAATCCTCGGTACGGTGATCTAGGCCACATACTGTGACGGGCGGTACCCCAGTAGCCCTGCCATTGTATGGAATCCAAAATCCAATAAGTGCCAACGGTTTTGATTGTATTACCCACTTTTGTGGCTAGTAGCTGGAATTTAATCATGTAACAATTTCGGCTATTTCTTATTTACTTGAAAACCCTAGACACTATTATAATATCATCGGATTTCCTATCAAATGTTTTGGTTAGCGTAAGGTAAAAACTTTTCCATGTTTATGTGTGGGAAGTATTACGTGATACCTTTCTTTTTAAAGGTTTTTAAAAAGTTAAGCAACTTTAACCTGTTACTCACACCAGACCCATGTCTGACCCGGAGTTAATTTTTGTTTTTCATAAACTCTTGGGTACTCAAATTTTTACGAGTAGCCAAGGGATTCAGGTTAGGATTCGGGTTAGCTTTGACGAATTGTGGAGGAGCAATGGAGCAGGAGGCTTCTGCGTGTAGATATATATATAGTAGTCCGCTGTGTTTGGTATCTCTGAGTTATTTTTGATGTTGCATTATGTTGTAAATACTAGACAAGTGTTTATAACTGTCTAGTATGAGTTGTATATCTATGTACTCTGATAGTGGTTGTAAACTATGTAAATATTTTATGTTATTAATATATTTATTCGTTCCGCTGTTTAGATTCTGATGTGTTGTTTTCTTCTTCTTCTCTTTCTTTCTATTCTCTATCCCTTTCTGTCTTACTAGCGATACGACTTCCTGGAGATAGGAAGTTGGGTCGTTACAGTGGTATCAGAGATTAGGTTGAGTGAATGCCTAGGCTCTGGAGTGGTGTCTATCTTGAGAGAGCGTATTTGTAGTTTTGATATTTATATATATATATATATATATATAATTATTATTTCTACCTATCTATTGGGCTACCCGTTCAGGTTTCCCAATATAAGTTATAAAGGTAGATAAGGTAGTGGTGTGTGTAACACGATTACTACCATTGGTTGGAGTTTGAATGTTTGAGGTTAGAAGTGTATTTATCGAGACTGAAGACCTAATACCGTCTCGAGTGAGTATGCAGTGGTGTAGAGATTTCATTGATCTCTGAAGGTAACCTGTTAAGGTTCAGAGTTCATCTTTGAAGATGGATGAGTTGAGTTTGAATCTGTAGGATTGGCAGAAGTGTGTGATGGAATTTTGTTACCTCAGGAAGTAATAACTGCGTGATGAAATGCAGTGACTATGGATATGTCCGAAGATGTTTTCTTTGGAACAAGATTTTGGGAGGTATGTCTGTTTTGGTGATGTGGCTGAGTTCAGAAGGATGTGGTGGTTGGCATTGAGGGCCGAGTTTCTCGAAGAGCTTCAGCCAAGGAAGTTTTGACTTTGGAGTCAGCAGTGCAACTCGGAGTGTCTTTATTGGCAGAAGTTGACTGGCTGAGTAGTTTCCGAAGAAGGAGTTCAGAAGCAGCAGAGTGGACCTAATACTTTATTGGATTGGCTAATTAAGAGTAAGCTGTTCTGTTTGGTAAAGAGAGAACAGTTTTGTTTGGGAATTGATCTCTATTGATCGCAAAAGTAACTTGCAATAGTTTGAATGTTCTTTTGAGTTATTGAAGAATTTTTGGTTGTCTTCTAAGAAGTCAGAGGTTTGTCCACTTCTGAAGATTGAGTTTTCTTATCAACCGGATTCCAGGAGTGCTACAGGTGGATCAGCTAGTAGAAGGATGGTTTCTCGAGATAGGTTTGGTGAGGCAGCTCAGGATTGGTAAAACATCTGAGTTTTCTTTGGATATGTTGAGCCATATTTCTGGGAAGTGATGTCTAGTGTGCTCATATTCTTCATCAGCAGTGTCTTCTGTGCCAGATCAGAGTTGTGCAGCAGAAGTAGTTTGAGAGTATTTCTGTTTTTTTCTTTTCTGGATAGAAGAAGTGAGTTTGTTCTTTTGAGATTTGAAGGGTGGAGTTGGTGATCTTAGTATTGGTTGACCTTGAGGAGATCGTTGTGTTGAGTTGTCTTTGGTCTGGATTGTTTCTAGAGGAATCAGCAAGAGTTGAGCTGATCAGTTTGGATATAGGCAGCCCGGGATCGTCAGAAGAGTTTTGGAGATAAGAGACGAAGGAATTTGAATTCCGGAGTCGGAGTTTTGTTTTAGATTTCTTCTGTGTTTTGGTTGGATTGGTGTTTGGATTTCAAGAATCGAATTGCCAGTTTGGATAACTGGGATTCGATGAGATTCACGTATCTCTAAGGGAGTACGTGTATGAGTTATCTCTGGAAGTGGAACCAGCTGTTCAAGAAGGTTTGGTGGTCGAGTCAGACTCGTCTGTAGTCTGATATCTTGTCTAGTTTTGTAGATCTAGATGAGTAGAAGCTCTGTAGCTTCGTAGTTTAGATTGTTTGGATTCTGTAGGGCGGGTATCCCGGTATATATATACTTGGAGAAACTCGTGGGAATTCATCCAGAATTTTATCTGGATAATTAAATTTGTTTGATTAGATAAATTGGTTGCTATGGTGTTAGCATATGATTGATGTATGTTTGTGATTTAAAATTTAAAATTTAAAATGGGTTATTAAATTATCTTTGCTTTTAAATTTCGGGGACGAAATTCTTTTAAGGGGGAAGGAATGTGATATCCCGGAAATTTTAGCAATATCAATTTAATAATCTGTATTTAAAATTAAATTGATTTGATAAAATTTTAATAAAAATTTACTTGATTTAATAATCCAATTAAATGGATGTTTAATTAGTAAATTTTATCTTTTAAAAATTAATAAAATATTTTCCTATTTATAATGTATATATATGTATATATTGTAAATAGATAGGTTTTTATTTGTAGTTAAATAAACAATTAAAATCTTATTTTAAATTCTAATATCATTTTGATAATTTGGAAATTATAAGTAAATTTTAAATACCATTTATATATTAAAACATTAATTCATTTTAAATTAATTATAGCATAATTAAGATAAATAAGAAAAGTAATTTATGATTTCTTTTATAAATGATTTAAATTGATAAAAATGTTATTTTCAAATAATAATGATAAATGTATAATTATAGATAAATTTTAAAAGTCAATATTGTTATTACTTTAAAATTTAATATGTTAATATAAATTAGTTTTAAAATTTGATTTTTAAATGTAAGAATAACATTTGAAATTGAACTAATTTTGAATTCAAAGAGTAATCATATTTAAATATTGGGTAAGCTATCATATTTTTATAATTTGTTTCATTTCATTTTCTTTAAAATGAAATGCATAAACATTTACATATGAAAATAACTCATACATAAATAAATACAAATAAAGGAAAAGGAGTTTTATTTACTTTTAAAATAAATAAAAACAAATAATATTAATTTCAAGACACATGTTATAAAACTAAGGGGTGGAAGGACAAGTGTAAATGAATTAAATAGCTAGTGTAACAAGTGTCCTTCTTATTTTGATTTTCTTTTAATTTTTAAATCAATTACATTTATATAAAACATGTTTCCTTCATTTCTATCTTTTCTAATTTTCATTTCTCAAGACAAAGAAAAAAAAGTAAAAGAGAAAGGTCTCAGCTGAAAACAAAGTTGATTACAAACTTTCAAAAACCAGATTTTTCAAAAGAAATGCATACACTCCTCAAAACTGAAATCATTAAAACCCAAACTTAAGATCTATTACCTGAAAACCAAATCCACTTCTAAAAGCCTGCACCTGAAACCAATTTCAAAAGAAAATGAAAGCCTGCACTGAAAAATTCATTCAAAAGCAAATTTAAGGCCTCTGCATTTTTGAATCTGTAATCAGTAAGCAAGTATGTCTGAAAAAAGTGCTAACAACTAGTTCAAAGTTCAAATGGCCTTCAAGCCTGCATACAAGTTTTTAACAGCAAGCTACTCAAGTTTTATAAGAGATTCAAAGAAGTAAAAGCTTTTCAAAATTCTGTGCTCTGTTTCATAAATTCCAGGCGAGTAACTCTTTTTTTGAAAATTTAAATATAACTGTTGCTTAAATAGATATGTTTGTGAATGCCATTTAGAATTGCATGTTGATTTGTTTGCCTGTGCATATGATTTTAAGAGTATTGCTGAGTTTGAATGTTTGTGACTGTGCTCATATGATTCAAGTTCCAGATTCTTATACATATAAATTAAAACAAAATCCTCTTGTGCTTGTTTAAATTTTGTTAAGGATTAAGTTCTGAAGCAAATGTGTAAATTTATAACACAGTTTAGTTCAGAAATTTATTTATGTAAAATAAAGTAGGGTGATGCTTCTGAAATTTGTAAAACTTCAGAGTATGTTAAATCAAATTGAAACTCAAACATTATAAAATATAAATTCAGTGTCATAATCTAAAAATTTAAACAAAATAATGATTTTTAAAACTAAAATCATATTGTTTAGTCTGGATTTGGAACTGCGGTACCCATTTAAACAGAAATTGGGTTTTTAGCTAACTCTGATGATCGAGTTAATTTGAGTGTTTGGAATTCTTGGGGATGGTAGAGCAGTGATCAGGGGATGTGGAAAAAATGTCAGGAAGTTAAACAGAGACAGGGGGAGGTAATGGAAGGTGGATGGAGTTTGTTAACCTAGTTTTGAGCAGTTTTGTAATTTTAGATCATTACGATCCTCTGGTTGATCGAGTTCGATGAAACTCTAGGGGAAAGAAGCTAGGGCATGAACGAGAGCATGACCGGAGCTGCCGGTGATCTGGTGGTCAGTGGTGGTAGTACGCGACGGTTTCAGGTTTTGGGGTTTGAAGTTTATGTTGTTGCCAGGTTTCTGATTTGGGTTGGGATAAACTCGAATTGGATTTCGAGAAGATTATGAATCTTTGATGGTCGCGATATGATGCAGTGAAGGACGGTGACTTGTTGGTTGACTAGGTGGTGGCCAGAGGTGGCTACAACCACCATGCATATGCACGGTGAAGGGTTTGTGTCAGGTGTTTTATTGGGGAGCAGAGTAGTTTGCACTCGGGTCCATACTCGAGTAATTCAATAAATTACTCGAAGTATAGAAGGGGTTTACCCGAAGTATTATTAGAGGAAGCTCGGGTTTATTTCCTGAGTTACAGGTTTTTGAAAACCTGTGTTTTCAATTCAAAATTGATTTTTAAAAATCTAAATGCAGGGTTTTTAAAACAGGAATTTAAACCTAAAGTTCAAAGTATGAATTTCAAAACTAGATTTAAATTCAAGTTTTAAAATTTAATTTAAACTATTTAAATTAAATGTTTAAGCAACATTTAAAAGGGTTTAAATGGTTAAATGTAAAGTTAAAAATTTAAATTTATAATAGAAGATTTAAACATAAACTCAAATCTGGAAACAAGAATCAAATTTGAATCAGGTTTTGAAAGAATAGAAGTTTTAAATGTTTTAAATATTTTAAACAATTTTAAAATATATATATATATATATATGATTTGTATTTTGAAATGAATTTGGGGTTTAAATTTATTTTAACTTCCTTTATAAAATAAGAAATCTTTAGCATAAGGTTTTAAAGGTTTTGAATATTTTAAAACTTTGTTTAAGTTAAGTTTGATTTCTTTTTAAATTTTAGATTTAAATGTAATTTGAAAACAATTTTAAGTTAAATTGTTTTAGGTTACTTTATTAATAGTAAAGTAATCATGAATAAGAAATGTTTTATTTTAAAAAGTAAATTTAAGATTTAGTGATTTTTGTTTCATTAAATTAGCAAGATAATTTAAATAATTTAATTAATTAATTTGTTTAATTAATAAAAGATTTGAAATTAATTAAGGTAAATAAATTAGTAATTAATTTAAGTTAATTACTTAAGAAAGGTAATTAAAGAATTGATGATGAGTTAATAAAGGTCATTAACTTGTGATTATTAATTAATTAATGTAATTAATTTGAAAATTAATTGGATTGATTAATTTAAATAATCAATTATGAAACTTAATTAATTATGATTACTTTATGGAAATAATTAAAGATATTAATTACTATTTGTAATTAATTTATTAATTTGTTTATTTTAAATTAATTAATTAAGTTTAATTAATTTAGAATAGTCATATGATTTATAAGCTATCAATGAAGTATAATTACTTAGAGAAGTAATTAAGATAAATAAATTACTGGAAGTAATTAATTGAAGTATGGGATTTTGAGATTAATTACTTTGTGTAATTAATATGAAAGGTAATTTCTTTGTGAACTAATTAATAATTAATTACTTAGTGTAGTTAATTTAAGCATTGATTAAGTCTTTTGAAATAATTAAGTGATGTAATTAATTAAAGGTAATTAATTACAAATGAGATAAATCAAGGATGATTAATCAATAGAATTTATTATTAAATATAATTAATTTAGGAGTGATTAAGAAGTTATTAAGGTTAATTAATTACTAAATGTAATTAATCAAGTATGATTAATAATTGTGGATTAATTAAGGTTAATTACTTAATGTAATTAATCAATTAATTTAAATTTAATTAAGGATCATTAATTAATATAATTAATGATGTAATTAAGGATTAATTAATTAAGATTAATTAACCAATGATAAGTGGTTAAGGAAGTAATTAATTAATGTAATGAAGTAATTAAAGGTAAATTACTGATTTTGGATAAGGTTAATTAATTTGTAAAATTAATTAAAGAAAATTACTTGAAAGTAATTAAAGAATAATTAATCAAGGGAGATTAATTAAAGTGGTTAATTTGAGGATAATTGATTGATTGATTTGTAATCAATTAAGGGTTAAGTAAGCAAGATTTAAAATAAGGAAGTAATTAATTTAATTTATTTTAAATTAATTAAAGATAGGTAATTAATTTAATTCAATTTAAATTAATTAGAGATAGAAGTAATTAATTTAATTCATTTTAAATTAATTATAGATGGAGTGATTGTAGATTCTTGCTTATGAATGGATGATTTGGTTTGACTTGAATGATTTGAATCTCAGAAATGAGATTAATATTGTGTGATATGGATGCATTGGTTGCACTGTGATGGTATGAGTTATCTATGGGTGATGATAATGTAGATATCAAGTTATGATGATAATATAGATTACTTGTTTATGATAATATTGTTGATTATCTATTATGATGATGTGAAGTATCTATCTGTGTGTATATAGATAGTTTAAATTGAATTGTTTTAAACTTAAAACAACTTGGACCTAAAAGACACGCTTTGGATGTCGATGAGACCGGGATCGGGTTACCATATTGGAATCCGAAAACCACATCGATTCCAAATAACGTTAGGTCGTTAATCTAAATGGAGCAAGTGAAGACTCGAGGTGTAAGGGTTATACGTCAGTATAACTCTGTGGGTGATTCCGTAATGAGTTGACGGAATAGTGCTTGTAGATTCGAGATGGTGAATCAGAGTGCAAGGGCTATGGTCGTTGACTCTAAGGGTGATTCCAATAATGAGTACAACAAGATAGTGCCTTCGGTTTCGTTCGAACCCGGAACGAACTTGTATGGATTGAATGCTTTCAGCACATCGTCAGGCGGACGATGAGCATTCTAAGATTTGATGTCCTATAAAGGTAATCGTAGCCTCAAGCCTCATCAACCGGGAATGGCTAAAACAGGGGAGGTGCAGCAAGGCTTCGTGGGTAGCCCCCACTTGAGAGCAAGATTTACCCCTGTCTAGAGGTCCCTTTTTATTTCGGCCGTGTGGGGCGGTTGAATCGCGACAACTGCCGGGGTTGTCTTGTTCGGAACTGTTCAGTAAGGAACGGGTCCGGCCTTGTGTTGCAGGGGATGAAGGGAGTAATCCTTGGTACGGTGATCTAGACCACGTACTGTGACGGGCGGTACCCCAGTAGCCCTGCCATTGTATGGAATCCAAAATCCAATAAGTGC
The DNA here is from genome assembly GCA_030765085.1 of Allium cepa. Taxonomy (NCBI): domain Eukaryota; kingdom Viridiplantae; phylum Streptophyta; class Magnoliopsida; order Asparagales; family Amaryllidaceae; genus Allium; species Allium cepa. The sequence continues at coordinate 442,624,944 of CM060943.1, forward strand.
CAATGTTTTTGATTGTATTACCCACTTTTGTGGCTAGTAGCTGGAATTTAATCATGTAACAATTTCGGCTATTTCTTATTTACTTGAAAACCCTAGACACTATTATAATATCATCGGATTTCCTATCAAATGTTTTGGTTAGCGTAAGGTAAAAACTTTTCCATGTTTATGTGTGGGAAGTCTTACGTGATACCTTTCTTTTTAAAGGTTTTTAAAAAGTTAAGCAACTTTAACCTGTTACTCACACCAGACCCATGTCTGACCCGGAGTTTATTTTTGTTTTTCATAAACTCTTGGGTACTCAAATTTTTACGAGTAGCCAAGGGATTCAGGTTAGGATTCGGGTTAGCTTTGACGAATTGTGGAGGAGAAATGGAGCAGGAGGCTTCTGCGTGTGTGTGTATATATATATATATATATATATATATATATATATATATATAGTAGTCCGCTGTGTTTGGTATCTCTGAGTTATTTGTGATGTTGTATTATGTTGTAAATACTAGACAGGTGTTTATAACTGTCTATTATGAGTTGTATATCTGTGTACTCTGATAGTGGTTGTAAACTATGTAAATATTTTATGTTATTAATATAATTTATTCATTCCACTGTTTAGATTCTGATGTGTTGTTTTCTTCTTCTTCTCTTTCTTTCTATTCTCTATCTCTTTCTGTCTTACTAGCGATACGACTTCCTGGAGATAGGAAGTTGGGTCGTTACACTTATCTCCTATTATTCAACCCTAGCCCCTTTAGCCATCTTATGGCCGCCCCCTATGCTAGTCTAAAGTGACCGAAAACTACATGCCTCTATATGGGATTCAAATCCATTTAAAGTTCGAAAAAATTATACTGCTTTTAAATCCAATTTGAACTCATATCGATATCGTACATAAATTAATATATTTATATCTATTATGAATATATTTAATAATATTTTTTTAAATCAAAACTAAATTTGATAACTAAAATTTCAAATTAATTTAGTCAATTCATAACAATTACAAATTAATTAAATCGTTTGGTCAAAGGAGCTACGTTACGGTTGTGTCACCCGTTAGGTGTAAATTTTGGCCAGCGATTAAAATCAAACTATTCGAATATCAACGTTCACATGTCACTTAGCAAGTGGTGTGACATTTTAGCCGAATTTATCTTTTACTTGGGTTCGGCAAAATCCAATTTTACTTTGTTAAGCATTACTCGATTAAGACTGTTATTTAGACGAATTCTCTTCATCAAAACTATATCACTTCTGACTTATGGACTTTAGTTACGGTCAAAATTCCAATATCATCTACATTCAGCTCTATAGTCCAAACATAATGTCCTTGGTTCAATAATAACAATTATTATTAATCGAAATGCTCCGACCCGAGACTTTAACTTTAAGTTGACTTCAGTTAGCTGTAATATTAACCTCATATAATCGAGGAGACAAATCCTCTCTTAAATAGTGTTTCACTTTCAATGCTTCTACCCGACTTGATATAGTCGTTTAATGGATGTCATGCCATGATTTAACTATAATCAAAAAGGAGTTTCCTTATTGAAGCTTGATAGTATTCTCAAGTCGATGGAATTATGTAATATTGTCACATCAATATTTTCTGTTTGACCTTAGTTATATTGACCAACATAAAACAATCGTGTAAGTCGTTCCATAGCTATCCAGTAACTATCAGTACGAAACACCTTAGTGCCGCCAACAACTATAAACAATTTACTACCTAACATTTGGAGAGTGTTACATACTCTAGTCTCAATGGATGTATTGATATCCAGTCTTGATACGTGTTGAGTAGGAATATATGAAATGTTATATTCATTTTCATTGTAATAAATTACTCACGGTTACAACAGTTTGTAACTATTATCACAAAACATACCATTTATGGATTTTCTATTAAATAGACTTTAATTAAATTAATTAATTAATGTGTTTAGTTACTTATTTAATATAACACATTATATCAAGTATACAACAGAAAGAAAACATCTTTTATTTTGAAAAAAATTGGTTATTAGGTTAGATATAAGTAACAAATTACATAATTGCTCCTAATACATACCCTAATTCTACAATCTCTCACTTGCACTTGAGGTTAATTATGGAATCTTGTTCCAACTTTTCTAATCGGTTTTGGCAAAACCAATTGGGTTAGTCGCTCAGTGAACAAGTATGCTATAATGTTTAATTTTCTACTCTGTCAATCAAATCCCTTCGATGGAGATAAACTATCATTATCGTGCGGAACAATTTGAAGTATGTATCTCGACTTCCAGTGAGCTCCAAGTTTTGTTATGTACTATATCTTGATATTGTCCTAAAACAATGTTATAGGATTCTCAACATTTAGAATCACCCTCAGCTCAGTTATAAATTTTGCGCATGTATATTTATATATATTGCTTTTATTACGGCGCTATTCAAGGCGATGCACTTAGCATTTTTCATTTAATCGGCCACGGTCATTCATTTGAAACATTTCCAACTTAAATATTCTAAACTCGAATTTATTATTAACACAATATATTCAATATTACTTGCAACGACCTACCTCTATACTCATACTAACAAAGAATATTACTAGAATATTCTCCGTTGGTATGAATATAAAGGTAGAGCATTACATTTCTTATGAAAGTTTGACACCGAACACTTCTTCATGAAGAGTTCATTGTTTCTATAAATGATCTCTAATATTTGATAAATATGCGATCACAAACAACCATTTAGTGATATCAATTTGGATTTGATATTTGCTTCCTGTATCAAATATATAAACAAATCATGATGTCATTGACAACATATTATGTATGCTAATGCAAAAGGAATCCATTTCACATGTTCCTTATTAAATGTTTTAGTAAGATGTTTCAGCATATCGTCTGGGACATTCCCAACGTCCTTTGTACTATCTGTGAAAGACGTCATTTGCAAATCCAGTTTCCAGTATTATTAAAACTAAAGGTGATTTGAACACAAGTGCATTGTTAACCTTAGCAGTATGTTGTGTACTTATGGTTTAGAAATATTTATGTACCTTTTAACTTTCTTTTTTATGAGCACATGCTTCCTCTGCATTTTGATTGACAATCAAACTATTTGACATTTCTATCAATTAATTTTAATGCTTGTCAAATGACACTTTTTTATATGTACTTAGATCATATCCAAAAGCTCACAAACTCAATATCGCTTCCACTGACTTGGAGTTACTTTGGTTATTATGTGTAAGCAGTTACTCTAACTCATTATTTAGAATTTTTTGTTCCAACATAAACGTAATAAAACATAAAGTCATACATGGGATAATTTTGTGTGTAAAATCCGAACCAACTTGAGCTCATAAAATGGTGAATCTGTTATGTTAATTTCAACAATTGAAATTCATGGTATTATCTTATCAATGTAGCTCACTATATTTCAGCTACATTTTTCCTTCTCTCAAAGATCCATTTGCGGCCAATGGATCATAGCCCTTCGGGTATGATTGTCAAAAATCATATTTTGACAATGTACTTGGAATCTATTTCGGATCTGCACATCATACCATGTCATAGAGTTACTATTCTTAGTGGTTAATTAAACAACCGAGGATTATTTTTTCTTGACATTGACAAGAAACTCACATTTTCTCTTTAATTTACAAGAATACTCATAAGATGTTCTAAAGTATTGTATTCATTTAGGTTCGTTCAATTTCATTTCAACCCTTATAATCATTTTATCATTGGATTGTATCTGAATTCATTTTATACCAATAATATCTTAAATAAATTCCTTCGGTATGAAGTTGGTATTTCTTGAAACAACCGTTGCTTCTCAGTGCAACAAAACAGGAATACATAAACATTTTATGAATTGACATATATAAAACTTTTGCATTAGTTAATATATTTATGTTCACAGCATAAATTAGTCAGCTAATAACCGTCATTCCCAAATTCCTTTTGGGGCGATTCATATACAAGATATCTTATATACAATTATTATATGCTGTCGTTTGAGTCACACAACCTGCCAACTCCTTGGCATAGGATGTGTAGGCATTTCTTATAAACCCTTATCTCATATGGTTTTGTAAATTATTCATTGGATGATATTAATTTTAGCCTTGTGTATTACTCTTAAGTACACACCTCATATAAAGAATTTAACTTAACTTCACTCATCACTAATCGTACTTTGTCCAACGAAGTTCGATTACTCGTTATCAATACATCAATATGTATTATTGGGAGGTGTTATCTTTAAGACTGAATTTTTATTCATATTAGTTCCATACAAAACCTTTTCAAATATACTTACCTATTTAATCAAATTGAATCAATTCTGTCGCATGTTATTTTATTTATTTCTATTTTATATTCTATAAGCCTAACATAGACTTATACATGCGTATCAAATACACATATTCATGTTTATGATAACTCATCGGTGAATATGGTGAAGTACATGAAATCGTTTTGGTATTAATGAACTTATGATTGCATACATCTATATGTATCAATCTGAAGAGTTCATCAACTCTAATGACGCTCCTACGAAATGGCTGCATAGCCCTTATGTAAGGACCCGATTCTTCGACTTCCGAAACCTGAAATCAATACGTCCACTGTATCAACTGCCGAGCAATCGAATGCCGAAAAACCGAACACATAGGGTTTTAAGAAAAGAAAGAGACAGAAGAAGAGAGAAAAAGATAGAAAATAGAGAGAAAAGAAAATAGAATGGAACAGAAAGAAATAACAGAACAATATCAGAATCTCACAATCGCAGCGGAACAACATATAATAATAAATGAATAATCTTTAAACAAAGAACTATATCAGTTATTACATTACATCACATTTCATTACATCATATCATCAGAGTGTACAACCACAACAAACAAACAGCGGAAAAGAAATACTATATACTAATAATACGCCATGCCATCTAGCTTACCTCCAGCAATTCCTGAATTCCATAATATCCTGATAAACCTGTCTCTTGACTACCCATGTGGAAATTGGTGGGCACCCAGAGTTTAGGAAGGAAAACAATAAACTCCGAGTCAGTCATGTGACTGGTGTGAGAACTCAAAATAGTTTATTTATCTTTAAAATCAAAATAGAGGAATATTTTTAAAGGTAATTCGAAATGCTTTTAAAAATGAGACTACCATAAGGCCTCCCGCACACACACACATGCAAACGCAGAATCGGAGGAGATTTCTCCTTATGATAGTCAAAGATGCTTGATACGCATTAAAAGAACATTTGATATTATTACTAGTGTGTAGTGTATAAAACAATTTCGAAAGTAGAATATAAATCTTAGCCAACATATGACCATTATCGTATGCCTACTATAGCTACTATGTTCAATAGCAGGTTACCGCCACATTCCATAGCAGGTTATACAATTAAATCCGTACAAGTATCGTATTGTTTCTTTGGATTTCCAACGAATGGTCAGGCCAAGGAACTTCCCATTGCCACATGAGAACGCCTCTGGAAGGACGTCCCCGAGAACCAAACCGGATCTCTGCCAACACAAGGCCGGGTTACCCCTAACTGGGTAACAACTGACACGAGTATGCCATCCCCCGGTCCTTTGGGACCTTTAACCGAGCGCTCGTCACCATCATCACACAATCATAAATAAAGTGTTTCAACATGAATAAGTATCTGAGCTCCATACCATGATACCACCCTTTTCCAGAAGGAAATGCACATACCCTAAAGGGAGCTACCCCTCATAACCTTGCTGCATCTTTCCTGTTTTGACCATTCCGAGGTGTGAGGCTCGACGAAGTCACGCCCACAAAAACACACTTTATACAAAAGCCGTGCTTTGGGTCAACAAATGATCGTAGAAATGATCACAAAGATAAACGATCAAACAAATGATCCTATCACAAATGATCAACACAATGATCATTTCACAACAACACTCAGCATGTCACATTACCAAATCGGGAGTATATTGCTAAAAACCTTTAACTACATAACCTATGAGCTCGTACGTCTCAGAGAAGGGTGTTAAGCTAAGAGAACAAATTCTCCGCCACCAACAAAAATATATTTGAAAGAAATCAGCTTTATATCTCAATTGTAATGTCAGACATACAATCCATACAAGTCTGTTCCGGGATCGAACAGAACCGAAGGCACTTACAAAGAAGTCCTTGCAATCCGGATATTCACTAATCACGACCGGACTTCCCATCACATATGGAGTCTCCATACCGGGGACCATTCGATGCAAAGACATTCGACGAGTTGTCCTTTCGCTTTCAAAAATATCCTGTCTTCAACACCGGTCATCAATGCTATCCATTACGTCGTATCACTATTCGGAATGGGTAATCCGAATAACGAGCGCAATAATTTAAAAATAAGTGTAGCATTCAAATTCAGCAAAGCCCAACAAATACCTTTCAAAGGTAAATATTGATAGTTGGTTATTGAACTATCAATGGATATACACACATCACCAAATTCCAAATAATTTTCCAAATTATTTATTTCCCAAAAATATCTTTACTACATATATAGTTTTCACACTTCAAAAATAAATCAACATTTATTTTTAAACAAATTCCCTTTTTTTTATTATATAAATTCCATAATGAATTTATATTCCCAAAGTATCTATGAATATACGATTTCAGTTATTCATTTTCAATTTATCTTCAAAAAGATAAATTCTCCAAACGTTTTATTTCACATTGGAAAACATTTCCATACTTATATATTCATAAGTAATTCACAAATCTATTTATTTTCAACACTTGGAAAATATTCAATATACTTAAATCGAAATTAAGTATATATATTTCATTCTTTAAGGAAATCATTCTCTTAACCATATTTATTTGGGCCAAAACGAATGTTGCGTAAAACATCGTTACAACGTCCCAAAATCACTAGTATAGGGATTCGAATTTAAGATAGATATATAAATCCCAATACTATACAAAACGTTTCCTTTCGGAAATCATTTACTATAACAACAGTGTTATAGTCCACCATTTCCTTCTATTTCTCGAAAACGTCTATTCCAACAATAAATGTTGAAATCTATGGTTTCGAATCTTAACACATTTAAAACATCGTTAGATCGTTTTAATTCTATTTAAAACATCACCTCCAAACCATTTTCTTTAACATATTATTCACTATTCAAAAACGTGAATATAGTACGTTAACCAATTTCATCATTTCTATTCATTTTATTTCAAAGGATTATTCACTGTCTAAAATGTGAATATAACTCCATAAATAAGTTATAACAATTTACTTATCAAAATAAGTCGCTTGCGGATTTACAAAACAATGTTTATAAATTCCTTTATTATTTATTCTATAACTACTTCCTTTTATAAACCTCCTTTATTAATCTATTTAATTTATAACTCAATTATAAATCAAAAGTCCATATTATAAGTTAAATGCTTATAATTTATTTGTTTGCAAAATCGTTCCTTTGAACTTCATAATTATAAATCTTATAACTTATAAGATTCAATTATTTATCCAAAACCATTCTTTTAATAACTTTATAAATTTTATAAACCTACTGCTTATAAAATTCCATTTATAACTTCACCGTTTATAATTCTATAAATTTCATTCATTTATGAAATTCATTTACAATTCATTCTAACACTTATAAAAACTCGTTTTATAATTCAAATGTTTTAATTTATAAATATCAATTTATAAATCTCCTATATAAATCAATTTATACTATTATTTCAAAACATCTTTAGTCTCCTTTATAGTTTCACCATTCTCTTTGATTTATAAAAAAATCAAATTTCACAAATCCTATTTTTGAAATTTTTTATAATAAATTCAGAAATCCCAATTTAAGCTATTTTATAAAATTATTAACCCCATATTTCTCAAAATTATAATTTTTATAACATTAAAAACTATATCGTTATTTATTTAAAATGGATCAATTTCCAAAAACATTTTATAAACGTATATTTTCAAAAAAATCACTTTAAAAATCATTTTAAAATTCCAAAATTTGGTCCAATGATGCTACACACCAAATAGTCAATCACGACAACAATGACATCATATATCGATATGACAATCCATCAAATATCAAAATATCTGAAATCAAACAAAAACTGTTGAGGAATCCAGTTGGATCCCTCCAACCTGTTTTCCTACATCCACAAACATTAGCACAATACCAATTTCGCTCCAGTACGAAATTATCGCGGTATATGGGATTTAAAATATTATCCGCTTAATAGACGGCGCAATAGGGTCTCATCCGCTATACAACGCGGGAAATCAATAACTGCAATATATACATATGCCAATATATATATATTGCTATTATATATAATACCAATTTCACTGTTTATGAAATATTCGCGGTATATGTTTTTAATAAATAACATCCGCTTACTAACGGCGCATAATGTCTATTTTAACAATCAATAGATATCAATCATCATTCAAACATGCATTCAAATATTTTAAATCTAACTATTTAAAATAAAAATCGAAACCGATTCGATTGAGTGAGAAGTTCTCACCTTGATTTCAATTTCGTTTTAGCGATTTATTTCGAATAAAATTAAACGCGCGTTTAATTTTACCCAAAATTCTCACTAACTCCAAACGACTCCAACCCAATTCCATAGCGTAGTGCTCGTCCATACGATTTCAACGCAACTGGTTTCGCGCGTTTTCGACCTCGTATGGAAAAGATACGCATATTTAAAGTTTACACGAATTTTTAATATAAATTTACAACTTTATTTTATAAATTTTAAACCTAACAAAATCTGGCCGTTGCTTCCTTCACCCTTGCATCAGAACCGTCCCTGCTTCCATCATCTTCACACGAACAACCCAGTAGCCGAACCCATGAAGCTGCCTTCCATCTTGAATTTCGCACGCCTCCGCGAGCCCCTTCAGGTTGATCGAACTACGTCACTTCGAAGCACGTCCCAAGTGCCACTATCGCCTGGAACAGCATGAAGCTCAGCTCCATTATGGTCGAGAAAAACGTGCGCGACCGTGAGCACTTCCTCGGTCGATTCTGGCGAATCCTGACCTCCGATGATGATCATCACCGTTGGATGTGGAGTACTCGGAGTGCTCTACGTTTTGTTAGTTGGAGCCTTCATCTAATTTCGCCTAGATTGGGAGGAAAACGTGGAGGAAGAAGGTGAACCGCTGGCTGTTCAGTATATGGAGGCGGCTAGGGCTTCTGCCATTAGGGTTCTCGTTTTCTTTTTCTTTTTTATGAATAAAGGTCTATTTATAGAGAATTAATGAACACTATTCATCCGGGTTTTTAATACTCCGATTTACGCGCCGAAACTGGCGTTTCTGGGGTTTATCCCGCGTTTCGGACACAATGGAATAGGTTTCGGAAGCTAATTCGATCATCTGTGCGAGATATGGAATTAAACGTTCAATATAAATTAAACCGATTTAAACGATTTTCTAGGCGTTTTAGCTTGCACCGGACAAACGGTAAATCCAATTGACACGAAATTTGAAACCATAAAATAATATCACATTACGGATCCGATGAAACTAGTTTCGTCGAAATCCGACACTGTTTGAAAAATGGCTATTTTAACTCGCCAAATTAATATTAAAACAATTTCGATGCGTTTCGAGCTGCTACGATCAAATGATAACTCCGATTGCTACAAAAATTGAAATCCGGTAATAACTAACTATTACGGATCCAATGGAACTGGTCTCGTCCAATTCTGAGACTGTTCGAAAATTGGCTATTTTTCAGTCGATAATTAAATATTAAAATATTCAATTTTTCACAAATTAACTTTTAATTCGATTTTAAAAGTTCTGAAATATCGTTCTAACTCCAACATGATAAAATAGAATTTTACAAATAAATTTCAATCATATTAAACCCCATTTTCAATTATTTCTGTATTTCCACATATTAAATTATCGATTTAATTATCCAATTAAATCCAATTATTCAAAATAAAATTTATTCGACTTATAAATTTCACTTATTAATATTTAAATTTAATTAAATATTCAAATTTTAATTAATAAAAATTCTGGGTCGTTACAGACTTCCCCCCTTAAAAGAATTTCGTCCTCGAAATTATCAAGTAAGAAAAGTTACAGAATTTATTAACTTTCCAAAATTCATAGTTAAACTTCCTACAATAACTTTACTAAGTTTCCAAATCAACTTATTTATCTTTTCAAAAACAACTACTATTGTTTAACTTTCAATTCCAAATCAAAGTTAAAGTTTTCAAAACTTTCCAATTTTCTCAAAAATATTCTAACGCCTTAAATTTCGGAAAAATTCGCCATAGTCTCCTTTACGCGGCTCGATCCGTAAAAAAAATGACAGTATATATATCACAAATATACATCTCATCAAGTAATGAGGCATCCCACAGGGAAAAAGTGTAAAAGTACGATATGTAATCCGAGATATGTACCTTATATATTTTATTAGCGAGCATATACGGCTAATATAGCGCGAAAGCGAGCTCCAAATGCGAAGCAAATGCGATCCGCACCTACTAAACACTCAACAAACAACATGAGAACATGTATATATGAAAATAGTATCAATATACATCATATAGCAATATGATAACTATATATGCCATCATAGCAAACGCAGTAAAAGCAATATATATTCAACCATCAACCAACTAACATCCATAACCAATAAATATTGATTCATATCCTCATTAATATTCAATGAATTGGGTTTTCAATCTAAATCACATTTGATTCATTAACAGTGGATGTTCTTACTAACATTCATTCTCAATTAGTTTATATTCACTAATTCATATTCAAGTTGGTTCACTTCCAATCAAATTCAATTCTATTTAAGATTCACTTAACTTCCAATTGAATTCCAATTACTTTAGCTTTCTAATTTCGCTAATTCAATTTCATTAATATTTAATGAATTATATACAATCAACTAACAATCATATAACAATCAAAGTATATTAATTCCAACCAAATTCGTTTGCTTTAAATTGATTTTCATTCAATTATTCAACTTCCAATAACATTAGGTTTTAATGAATTAACATTTATATTCATTATTTCATATCAACTTAATTTACATTCAATTGATTTACATTCAATCCATTAATCCAATTCAATTTCTAAAGTTGAATTTCATTACATAACTCAAGTTCATATCTATCACTTAACTTTAATAATTTACTTTGATACCAATATCAACTTCATTCAACATCACTTAAGTTATACTCCATTTTACAAACATCATTTGGCTTTACTTAACTTAAATTCCCACTTATAAATCAATTCAGATTCCAATTCTAAGTAAATTTCCATTTAACCATAAATTCATTTTTATTTACAACTCATATTTATAAATATATTCGTATAGTTTCACTTCTTATATATATAAGTTTATTTCTCAATTGCAAATCACTTTAATTATAATTCCATTCTTATAATTCTTTTGCTTATACAATTATTCTTTTATCTAGATTATTCAAACAACTTAACAATCAACTTATATACACTTTAACAATTCTGAAAAATTATTTCTTTATATATAAAATAAAATCAAGGTAAAATTATTTCATTTACCCAATTTTTAAAACAATATTATGTCGAATTGTTCTATTCAAGTGCTTATAAACCCCTTCGGCATAGTTGTACAGACCGTGCTGACGAAGGTTCATACGCCACTCAATAAACCAATCATCACAATATAAAACAATTTTATATTCACTAACAAATACGCTCTCATAGCTATTATTACACTCAAACTCATTCTAGAGTACTACTGACTCTATCTCTAATGAGTAATACCCAACAGAACCATAGTTGTCGCTTAACCATAAGCTCTGATACCACTTGTAAGGACCCGATTCTTCGACTTCCGAAACCTGACATCAATACGTCCACTGTATCAACTGCCGAGCAATCGAATGCCGGAAAACCGAACACCTAGGGTTTTAAGAAAAGAAAGAGACAGAAGAAGAGAGAAAAAGACAGAAAATAGAGAGAAAAGAAAATAGAACGGAACAGAAAGAAATAACAGAACAATATCAGAATCTCACAATCGCAGCGGAACAACATATAATAATAAATGAATAATCTTTAAACAAAGAACTATATCAGTTATTACATTACATCACATTTCATTACATCATATCATCAGAGTGTACAACCACAACAAACAAACAACGGAAAAGAAATACTATATACTAATAATATGCCATGCCATCCAGCTTGCCTCCAGCAATTCCTGAATTCCATAATATCCTGATAAACCTGTCTCTTGACTGCCCATGTGGAAATTGGTGGGCACCTAGAGTTTAGGAAGGAAAACAATAAACTCCGAGTCAGTCATGTGACTGGTGTGAGAACTCAAAACAGTTTATTTATCTTTAAAATCAAAATAGAGGAATATTTTTAAAGGTAATTCGAAATGCTTTTAAAAATGAGACTACCATAAGGCCTCCCGCACACACACATGCAAACGCAGAATCGGAGAGATTTCTCCTTATGATAGTCAAAGATGCTTGATACGCATTAAAAGAACATTTGATATTATTACTAGTGTGTAGTGTATAAAACAATTTCGAAAGTAGAATATAAATCTTAGCCAACATACGACCATTATCGTATGCCTACTATAGCTACTATGTTCAATATCAGGTTACCGCCACATTCCATAGCAGGTTATACAACTAAATCCGTACAAGTATCGTATTGTTTCTTTGGATTTCCAACGAATGGTCAGGCCAAGGAACTTCCCATTGCCACATGAGAACGCCTCTGGAAGGACGTCCCCGAGAACCAAACCGGATCTCTGCCAACACAAGGCCGAGTTACCCCTAACTGGGTAACAACTGACACGAGTATGCCATCCCCCGGTCCTTTGGGACCTTTAACCGAGCGCTCGTCACCATCATCACACAATTATAAATAAAGTGTTTCAACATGAGTAAGTACCTGGGCTCCATACCATGATACCACCCTTTTCCAGAAGGAAATGCACATACCCTAAAGGGAGCTATCCCTCATAACCTTGCCGCATCTTTCTTGTTTTGACCATTCCGAGGTGTGAGGCTCGACGAAGTCACGTCCACAAAAACACACTTTATACAAAAGCCGTGCTTTGGGTCGACAAATGATCATAGAAATGATCACAAAGATAAACGATCAAACAAATGATCCTATCACAAATGATCAATACAATGATCATTTCACAGCAACACTCAGCATGTCACATTACCAAATCGGGAGTATATTGCTAAAAACCTTCAACTACATAACCTCTGAGCTCGTACGTCTCAGAGAAGGGTGTTAAGCTAAGAGAATAAATTCTCCGCCACCAACAGAAATATATTTGAAAGAAATCAGCTTTATATCTCAATTGTAATGTCAGACATACAATCCATTCAAGTCTGTTCCGGGATCTGTAACAACCCAGAAATTTTAATAATTAAAATTTGAATATTTAATTAATTTTAAATATTAATAAGTGAATTTATAAGTCAAATAAATTTTATTTCGAATAATTGGATTTAATTGAATAATTAAATCAATAATTTAATATGTTAAATTATGGAAATAATTGAAAATTGAGTTAAATATGATTGAAAATGATTTGTAAAATTTTATTTTATCATATTGAAGTTAGAATGATATTTTAGAACTTTTAAAATCGAATTAAAAGTTAATTTGTGAAAATTGAATATTTTAATGTTAAAATCGACTAGTGAAAATAGCCAATTTTTGAACAGTCTCAGAATTGGACGAGACTAGTTCCATTACATCCATAATAGTTAGTTATTATCGGATTTCAATTTTCGTAGCAATCGGAGTTATCGTTTGATCGTGGCAGCTCGAAACGCATCGAAATTGTTTTAATATTAATTTGGCGAATTAAAATAGCCAGTTTTCAAAAAGTCTCGGATTTCGACGAAACCAGTTTCATCGGATCCGTAATGTGATATTATTGTATGGTTTCAAATTTCGTGTCAATCGGATTTACCGTTTGTCCGGTACAAATAAAACGCCTAGAAAATCGTTTAAATCGGTTTAATTTAAATCGATCGTTTATTGCCATATCTCGCACAGATGACCGAATTAGCTTTCGAAACCTATTCCATTGTGTCCGGAACGCAGGATAAACCCTAGAAACGTCGGTTACAGCGCGTAAATCGGAGTTCGGAATTTCCGGAATGAATAGTGTCGTTCGTTCTTCTATAAATAGCCCCCTCTCTCTCTAAAAAAAAAAACTAAAACCCTAATTCTATTCAGCAGCCGCCACCATAGAAACCGAAGGCCAGAAATGCGTGATTTTCTCTATTCAATCTTTCTCAATCCATTCAATATTATCGAATACTTCCTAAAGCAAAATTGAAGAGCTAAACGAGATCTTTAAATCCATACGGATAAGATCTAAAATGGCGCAGCAATCAGGGAGTTAGGTGAAAGTGCGGTGTGTATACGATTATATGTGCTAATATAGTACACACGGATCGTGTAATATGGACTATAATATAAATGCGGAAAATAGATGATAGTAGCAAAGTAAAAATAAAAATAGAAAAATCACACCAGAGATTTTTATACTGGTTCGGAGCACCGTCCTACGTCCAGTCCCAGACTTCTATCTGGATTTTCACTATTAACTACCTCGCTTCACCCGGAGGAATATGTTTACAATACCCGAGCAAACTAACGGGATTTCACGCCTCTAATACACTGAGGACTTCAACACTTGCCTCTTACAACACCGAGGACTTCAACACTTGCCTCTTACAACACAGAGGACTTCAACAACAATGAATATAATTGTTTGTCGACGGTATGTGTTCTTGATAACACAGTTTTGTCACTTGTAGTACAAATTTCCTATAATCTTATCCTCAAAATATACGAATGATGTTTTGTGAAGGTTAAGGAAAGTATATTACTTATTGAATCAAAAGATATGAAATAATTTCAATGATTCAATAAGCAATTAAAATAATTGAGAGCTTTTAGAATGCAGGAGTATGTAGAAAGTAAGATCAGAGATTAGAATAAAAAGCATATACAATCATGTTGTTTTAATCAATGATTTAGATGAGTTTATATAGAGAAGAATGGTTGTAACTCTTTGTAAGCAGTTGCCATTAAGAGATATGATCTTTGATGAAAGGTAAGAGATGCAACCTTTGGAGAAAAGAAGTGTCTTTTGGAAAAATTGCTTTCTGTTTAAAAACGGTCGACAGGTTAAAAAGTGACCAGTAGACAGGAATTCAAATATATATACGTTATGTGCATGTGTGCACGTTCAGTGTGCAAATTATGCAGGAACGGTCGACCGCATATATTATGACCGGTCGACCGGTCCCTGTAAAGTTGCACACTGAATGTGCAACTACAATTTAGTCGTATATATATTGATTTCCTTGAAATGCATGATTATTTGAGGATAGATTTTAACAAGTTTATCACTATTATAATATCAAATAATCAACCTACAATCTAGAGTACCATATGTAGCTCTTTATAGCCATAATGACCTTGTTTTGTCGATCGCCTTTATTTATTTGTCAGAAATCAAAACCTTCATAAAACTTGTGACTCAACATTCTCCCCCTTTTTGATTGATGACAATATATATCTGCAAATCTGAATCTCCCCCTGAGTATGTGATCTCTCTCTTTGAATTCTTATATATGTACGTTCCTGCAAACAATTGTTAGCCCTTTCTCCCCCTTTGTCATCGACAAAAAGGAGTAACAGATAATCGCCTTTGCCGATGATATAGCCTTTTGAATTGTCTCCAAAAGTGACGGAGCCACCATCTGAGTATGTAATATTTGTTAATAAGTTCTTGTCTCCCGTCATGTGCTTTGAGCAACCACTGTCCAATATCCACTTTCCTCTTTTCTTAAGTGGGACCTGCAAAAAATAGAATTAAGTCCATGGTACCCACTTTTTATAGGGTCCTAAGAGTTAGGTCTTAGGAGTCCAAACCCATATGGGTCCGGTATCCCCTTTATATATATAATTATTATTAAAATGCACAGTATTCATGAATTGCTGAATGTATTTGTTCCTAATCAAATTGTTATTTGTTTTAGGAACCCATATTTTGATAGTCTTGACATTTTTCTTTTGAAATTTCACAACTGGTTTTGGTTTGGAATATAATAAACTAAGATTTTTCTTAGCTTCAGTTTTTTGTACTTTCTTCTTCCTTTTATTTCCAAGATGTTTCTTGGTTTCTTGTTTGTTATATCCCAATCCTTGTTTGTCTGAAATAGATTGTGAACTTTCAATGATTTTTGTCAAATTTTCTCGACCTTTGTTAAAGTTAGAAACATTTTGAGTAATGTCATCAAACTTTGTTTGTAAGCTAGCTTTTTCTAGGTCTAGAATTTTGACTTTTGCTTTAAGCTCATGATTTTCAGTAGTGAGAGCATTATTTTTCTCCTTTTGAGCTTCTATTTCTTGACTCAAAAGAGATATTTGAGAGTCAACATTAGATGATGATTCTTGAATATTTTCAAGTTCCTCTTCTAATATTTTCTTCTCATCTTTTAACATATCTCGTCCAAACTCTGCTCTACTTAAATCTGCTTTGACTACTTTTAATTGACGTTTTATGTCTTTATATTTGACTATCAATTCAGCATTAATATCAAGTAATTCATCAAATGTAGGAATTTGTACCTCATCTTCTGTTGCCATAAAACAAACATTAGCTTGTTCATTCTCTGAATCACTTTCACTTTCTGATGAAGATGACTCTGAATCATCCCATGTTACTGAGAAGGCTCGTTTCTTAGATTTGTCCTTCTTATATTTGAATTTGTCATTTTATGACTTCTTCTTTTGTTCTGGACAATCCTTCTGCATGTGTCCCTTTTTGTGACAGTTGAAACATTCTATAGCAGATGAAGATGGTTTATTTGATCCAGGTTTCCTTTTATTGTAACGACTGGCTTTTCGATATTTTAGGAATTTTTTGAATCATTTCGCAATGAATGCCAAATCTTCGTCTTCAGAATCTGATTCATTTTCATCTTTCTCAACATGAAATGCTACATTTTTCTTTTCTTCTTTCTGTTCTTTTCTAGCCTGCAAATTTGCTTCATAGGACATTAAATTTCCTATCAATTCATCTGGCTTCATGAAGGAAAGGTCATTAGCTTCTTCAATTGCTAATACTTTTCCTTCCCATTCACTAGTCAGAGAATGTAGGACTGTTGAAACAACATCGAAATCAGAATACTTTTGTCCTAAGCCAATAAGTGCATGGTGAATAGTTTGAAACCGTGAATACATGTCATTGATTGTCTCATTTGGTTTCATTTTGAAATTTTGAAATTGACTTTTCAGCATGGCTATTTTGGCTTGTTTAACCTTGTTAGTACCTTCATGAGTGATTTCTAGTGTTTGCCAAATTTGATATGCAGTAGTGCAGATACCAACACGGTTATATTCATTTTAGTCTAATGCACAGAACAACATATTTATTGCTCTTGCATTTACGACTGCTGCCGTTTTCTCAGCTGCAGTCCATTCTGAATAATCAGTTGTTGGATTCACTATTTCTCTTTGAGTGGCATTCCAAGCATCATAGCTATTTGATTGCATAAAGAATGACATACGTGTTGCCCAATAACTATAGTTAAGACCATTGAAAAATGGAGGTCTTTGTGTCGATTGACCCTCCGTGTAAGTGGTGTTTTGAGTGCAAGTACTTACATTATTTGCCATATTACTATAATATATCAAATAACTGTGTTACGGTTATATGATGACCGTGCTCTGATACCAAATGAAAGTGCGGTGTGTATACGATTATATGTGCTAATATAGTACACACGGATCGTGTAATATGGACTATAATATAAATGCGGAAAATAGATGATAGTAGCAAAGTAAAAATAAAAATAGAAAAATCACACCAGAGATTTTTATACTGGTTCGGAGCACCGTCCTACGTCCAGTCCCAGACTTCTATCTGGATTTTCACTATTAACTACCTCGCTTCACCCGGAGGAACAGGTTTACAATACCCGAGAAAACTAACGGGATTTCACGCCTCTAATACACTGAGGACTTCAATACTTGCCTCTTACAACACCGAGGACTTCAACACTTGCCTCTTACAACACAGAGGACTTCAACAACAATGAATATAATTGTTTGTCGACGGTATGTGTTCTTGATAACACAGTTTTGTCACTTGTAGTACAAATTTCCTATAATCTTATCCTCAAAATATACGAATGATGTTTTGTGAAGATTAAGGAAAGTATATTACTTATTGAATCAAAAGATATGAAATAATTTCAATGATTCAATAAGCAATTAAAATAATTGAGAGCTTTTAGAATGCAGGAGTATGTAGAAAGTAAGATCAGAGATTAGAATAAAAAGCATATACAATCATGTTGTTTTAATCAACGATTTAGATGAGTTTATATAGAGAAGAATGGTTGTAACTCTTTGTGAGCAGTTGCCATTAAGAGATATGATCTTTGATGAAAGGTAAGAGATGCAACCTTTGGAGAAAAGAAGTGTCTTTTGGAAAAATTGCTTTCTGTTTAAAAACGGTCGACAGGTTAAAAAGTGACCAGTAGACAGGAATTCAAATATATATACGTTATGTGCATGTGTGCACGTTCAGTGTGCAAATTATGCAGGAACGGTCGACCGCATATATTATGACCGGTCGACCGGTCCCTGTAAAGTTGCACACTGAATGTGCAACTATAATTTAGTCATATATATATTGATTTCCTTGAAATGCATGATTATTTGAGGATAGATTGTAACAAGTTTATCACTATTATAATATCAAATAATCAACCTACAATCTAGAGTACCATATGTAGCTCTTTATAGCCATAATGACCTTGTTTTGTCGATCGCCTTTATTTATTTGTCAGAAATCAAAACCTTCATAAAACTTGTGACTCAACATTAGGAACCAGCGTTCGTGGCTTGTTCGCATGCAGTTTTCTCGATATTCGTACAGCCGAGCTTGGAGCTGCCTTGGCCGAGGGTAGGCGTGGGAGCGAGCTTTGCTTCGGGGGTCCTTGATCGTCCTAATGTTGAATGATGGTCGAGCAATTTGGAGGGGAAGGAGGCGACGTTCATGGGTTTAGGTGCGACGTATACTGGGTGACGAGGGAGAGATGATACGCACGGTCCTGATTCCTTTGCTTGAGATCTACGGCCAAAAATTGATTTGGGTTTAAGAATTAAGAAATTGTTGTAAATTTTTATATTTAAAATTCGAGTAAACTTATAAAATGCATACCTTTTTCATACGAGGTCGAAAACGCGCGAAACCAGTTGCGTTGGAATCGTATGGATGAGCACTACGCTATGCAATTGGATTGGAGTCGTTTGGAGTGAGTGAGAATTTTGGGTAAAATTAAACGTCCGTTTAATTTTATTCGAAATAAATCGCTAAAACGAAATTGAAATCAAGGTGAGAACTTCTCACTCAATCGAATCAGTTTCGATTTTATTTTAAATAGTTAGATTTAAAATACTTGAATGTATGTTTGAATGATGATTGTTATCTATTGATTGTTAAAATAGACATTATGCGCCGTTAGTAAGCGGATGTTATTTATTAAAAACATATACCGCGAATATTTCATAAACAGTGAAATTGGTATTATATATAATAGCAATATATATATATTGGCATATGTATATATTGGAGTTATTGATTTCCCGCATTTGTATAGCGGATGAGACCCTATTGCGCCGTCTATTAAGCGGATAATATTTTAAATCCCATATACCGCGATAATTCCGTACTGGAGCGGAATTGGTATTGTGCTAATGTTTGTGGATGCAGGAAAACGGGTTGGAGGGATCCAACTGGATTCCTCAATAGTTTTTATTTGAATTCAGATATTTTGATATTTGATGGACTATCATATCGATATATGATATCGTTGTTGTCGTGATTGACTATTTGGTGTGTAGCATCATTGGACCAATCTTTGGAATTTAAAAATGATTTTTAAAGTGATTTTTGATAATATACTATATGTTTGGAATTGATCCATTATAAATAAATAAACGTTATAATTTTTAATGTTATAAAAATTAGGGTTTTTGAGAAATATAGTTAAAGGTTGATTTTTGAAAATATGGGTTAATAACTTTATAAAAAGAGTTTAAATTGGGATTTTTGGATTTATTATAAAAAGTTAAAAAAATAGGATTTATAAAATTTGATTATTTTATAAATCAAAATGAAGGAATTATAAAGGGGATTAAAGATGTTTTAAAAGAATAATAGTATAAATTGATTCATATAAGAGATTTATAAATTGATAATTTGTACATTAAAATATTTGAATTATAAAAACGAGTTTTTATAACTGTTAGAATGAATTGTGAATGAATTTCATAAATGAATGAAATTTATAGAATTATAAACGGTGAAGTTATAAATGGAATTTTATAAGCAGTAGGTTTATAAAATTCATAAAAATTGTTAAAAGAATAGATCTGGATAAATAATTGAATCTTATAAGTTATAAGATTTATAATTATGAAGTTTAAAGGAACGATTGTGCAAACAAATAAATTCTAAGTATTTAACTTATAACATGAACTTTTGTTTTATAATTGAGTTATAAATTGAATAGGTTAATAAAGGAATTTATAAAAGGAAGTTGTTATAAAATAAATAGAAAAGGAATTTATAAACGTTGTTTTATAAATTCGCAAACGACTTATTTTAATAAGTAAATTGTTGAAACCTATTAATGGAGTTATATTCACATTTTTGACTGTGAATAATCCTTTGAAATAAAATGAATAGAAGTGATGAAAGTTGTTAACGTAGTATATTCACGTTTTTGAATAGTGAATAATATGTTAAAGAAAACGTTTAGGGTGTGATATTTTAAACAAAATTAAAACGATCTAACGATGTTTTAAAATGTGTTGAGATTCGAAATCATAGATTTCAACATTTATTGTTGAAATAGATGTTTTCGAGAAATAGAAGGAAATGGTGGACTATAACACTATTGTTATAGTAAATGATTTCCGAAAGGAAATGTTTTGTATAGTATTGGGATTTATATATCTATTTTAATTTCGAATCCCTATACTAGTGATTTTGGGTTGTCGTAACGATGTTTTACGCAACATTTGTTTTGGCCCAAATAAATATGGTTAAGAGAATGATTTCCTTAAAGAATGAAATATATACTTAATCTCAATTTAAGTATATTGAATATTTTCCAAGTGTTGAAAATAAATGGATTTGTGAATTACTTATTAATAAATAAGTATGGAAATGTTTTCCAATATAAAGTGAATATTTAGAGAATTTATCTTTTTGAAGATAAATTGAAATGAATAATTGAAATCGTATATTCATAGATATTGTGAAATATAAATTCACTATGAAATTTATAAAAGAAAGTGGAATTCGTTTAAAAATAAATATTGATTTATTTTTGAAGTGTGAAAATTATATATCTTGTAAAGATATTTTTGGGAAATAAATAATTTGGAAAATTATTTGGAATCTGGTGATGTGTGCATATCCATTGATAGTTCAATAACCGACTATCAATATTTACCTTTGAAAGGTATTTGTTGTGATTTGCTTGAATTTGAATGCACACTTATTTTTAAATTATTGTGCTCGTTATTCGGATTACCAATTCCGAATAGTGATACGACGTAATGGATAGCATTGAAGATCGGTGTTGAAGACCCGGTATTTGCGAGAGCGATAGGATGACATGTCGATTGACTCTGCACCGAGTTACTCCGGTATTGAGTTCTCCATATGTGATGGGAAATCCGATCAGGATTGTGGATATCCGGATTGCAAGGACTTCTTTGTAAGTGCCTTCGGTTCTGTTCGAGGCCGGAAAAGACTTGTATGGATTGTATGTCTGACATTACAAATTGAGATATAAAGCAGATTTCTTTCAAATATATTTCTGTTGGTGGCGGAGAATTTATTCTTTTAGCTTAACACCCTTCTCTAAGACGTACGAGCTCAGAAATTATGTAGTTGAATGTTATCAGCGATATATTCCCAATTTGGTAATGTGACATGCTGAGTGTTGCTGTGAAATGATCATTGTGTTGATTATTTGTGATAGGATCATTTGTTTGATCGTCTATCTTGGTGATCATTTCTATGATCATTTGTTGACCCAAAGCATGGCTTTTGTATAAAGTATGTTTTTGTGGACGTGACTTCGTCGAGCCTCACACCCCGGGAATGGTCAAAACAGGAAAGATGTAGCAAGGTTATGAGGGGTAGCGCCCTTTAGGGTATGTGCATTTCCTTCTGGAAAAGGGTGGTATCATGGTATGGAGCCCAGATACTTACTCATGTTGGAAACACTTTATGATTGTGTGAATTGATTACGAGCGCTCGGATAAAGGTCCCAAAGGACCGGGGGATGGCATACTCGGTCAGTTGTTACTCAGTTGGGGGTAACCCGGCCTTGTGTTGGTAGAGATCCGGTTTGGTTCTCGGGGATGTCCTTCCAGAGGCATTCTCATGTGGCAATGGGAAGTTCCTTGGCCTGATCATTCGTTGGAAATCCAATTCCCAATACGAAACTTGTACGGTTTTAGTTGTAGAACCTGCCATTCACTTATGGTGGTCACCACTGTTTGGATGGTAGCTATAGTAGGCATACGATAATGGTCGTATGTTGGCTAAGATTTATATTCTACTTTCGAAATATTTTCCTACACTATGCACTAGTAATAATATCAAATGTTCTTTTAAATGCGTATCAAGCATCTTTGACTATCATAAGGAGAAATCTCCTCCGATTCTGCGTTTGCATTGTGTGTGTGTGCGGGAGGCCTTATGGTAGTCTCATTTTTAAAAGCATTGCGAATTGACTTTAAAAATATTCCTCTATTTTGATTTTAAAGATAAATAAACTGTTTTGAGTTCCCACACCAGTCACATGACTGACTCGGAGTTTATTGTTTTCCTTCCTAAACTCTGGGTGCCCACCAATTTCCACACGGGCAGTCAAGAGTTAAGGTTTATCATGATATTTTTGGAGTTGCTGGAGGCAAGCTGGATGGCATGGCGTATTATTAGTATATAGTATATTCTTTTCCGCTGCATTGTTTGATATTGTTTGTTGTTGTACACTCTGATGATGATGTAATGAAATGTAATGTAATGTAATAACTGATATAGTTCTTTGGTTAAAGATTATTCATTTATCTATTATATGTTGTTCCGCTGCGAATTGTGAGATTCTGATATTGTTCTGCTGTTTTCTGTTCCGTTCTATTTTCTATTTTCTTTCCTCCCTATTTCCTATCTTCTCTCTCTTCTTCTACCTTTTTCTTCTCCTTAAACCATAACATTTCGGGTTTCCGGCCTTCGATTTCTCGGCAGTCGATAAAGTGAGTATCGATGTTGAATTTTCGAAAGTCGAAAATTTTCGGATCGTTACATTTGGTATCAGAGCATATGGTTAAGCGACAATCATGGTTCTGTTGGGTATTACTCATTAGAGATAGAGTCAGTAGTGCTCTAGAATGAGTTTGAGTGTAATAATAGCTATGAGAGCGTATTTGTTAGTGAATATAAAATTGTTTTATATTATGATGATTGGTTTATTGAGTGGCATATGACCTTCGTCAGCACGGTCTGTACAACTATGCCGAAGGGGTTTATAAACATTTGAATAGAACAATTCGGCACAATATTGTTTTAAATTGGGTAAATGAAATAATTTTACCTTGATTATATTTTATATATAAAGAAATGATTTTTCAGAATTATTAATGTGATTTACAATTGTGAAATAAACTTATATATATAAGAAGTGAAACTATATGAATATATTTATAAATATGAGTTGAAATAAAAATGAATTTAAAGTTAAATGGAAATTTACTTTAGAATTGGAAGCTGAATTGATTTATAAGTGGGAATTTAAGCTAAGTATAACCAAGTGATGTTATAAAATGGAAGTTTAACTTAAGAGATGTTGAATGAAGTTGATATTAGTATCAAAGTAAATTAACGAAGTTAAGTGATAAATGTGAACTTGAGTTATGTAATGAAATTCAACTTTTGTAATTGAATTGAATGAATGGGTTGAATGTAAATCAATTGAATGTAAATTAAGTTGATATGAAATAATGAATATAAGTGTAATTTATTAAAATCTAATGTTATTGGAAAGTTGAATAATTGAATGAAAATCAATTTAATTAAACCAATTGATAAGCAAAGGAATTTGGTTGTAATTGATATACATTGGTTGTTATATGGTTGTCAGTTGATTGATTGTATATAATTCATTAAGTATTAATGAAATTGAAAGCTAAAGTAATTGAAATTCAATTGGAAGTTAAGTGAATCTTAAATAGAATTGAATTTGAATTCGAAGTGAACCAACTTGAATATGAATTAGTGAATATAAACTAAGTGAAAATAAATGTTAGTAAATCCAATGTTAATGAATCAAATGTGATTTAAATTGAAAACCTAATTCATTGAATATTAATGAGAATATGAATGAATATTTATTGGTTATGAATGCTAGTTGGTTGATGGTTGAATATATTGCTTTTGCTACATTTGCTATGTTGGCATATATAGTTATTATGTTGCTATATGTTGTATATTGATACTATTGTCTATATACATGATTCTCATGTTGTTTGTTGAGTGTTTAGTAGGTGCGGATCGCGTTTGCTTCGCATTTGGAGCTCGCTTTCGCGCTATATTAGCCGTATATGCTTGCTAATAAAATATAAGGTACATATCTCGGATTAAATATCGTACTTTTATACTTTTTTCCCTGCGGGATGCCTCATTACTTGATGAGATGTATATTTGTGATATATATACTGTCATTTTTTTCGGATCGAGCCACGCAAAGGAGACTATGGCGAATTTTTTCGAAAATTTAAGGCGTTAGAAATTTTTTGAGAAAATTGAAAAATTTTGAAAACTTTAATTTTGATTTGGAATTGAAAGTTAAACGATATTAGTTTGGTTTGAAAAGATAACTAAGTATGATTTGAAAACTTAGTAAAGAATTGTAAGAAATTTAACTATGAATTTTGGGAAAATTAATAGATTGTGTAACTTTTCTTGCTTGATAATTTCGAGGACGAAATTCTTTTAAGGGGGGAAGTATGTAACGACCCAGAAATTTTAGTAATTAAAATTTGAATATTTAATTAATTTTAAATATTAATAAGTGAATTTATAAGTCAAATAAATTTTATTTCGAATAATTGGATTTAATTGAATAATTAAATCAATAATTTTATATGTTAAATTTTGGAAATAATGGAAAATCGAGTTAAATATGATTGAAAATGATTTGTAAAATTTTATTTTATCATATTGAAGTTAGAATGATATTTTAGAACTTTTAAAATCGAATTAAAAGTTAATTTGTGAAAATTGAATATTTTAATATTAAAATCGACTAGTGAAAATAGCCAATTTTCGAACAGTCTTAGAATTGGATGAGACTAGTTCCATTGGATCCGTAATAGTTAGTTATTACCGGATTTCAATTTTCGTAGCAATCGGAGTTATCGTTTGATCGTGGCAGCTTGAAACGCATCGAAATTGTTTTAATATTAATTTGGCGAGTTAAATAGTCATTTTTCAAGAAGTCTCGGATTTCGACGAAACTGGTTTCATCGGATCCGTAATGTGATATTATTGTATGGTTTCAAATTTCGTGTCAATCGGATTTACCGTTTGTCCGGTACAAATTAAAATGCCTAGAAAATCGTTTAAATCGGTTTAATTTAAATCGATCATTTATTGCCATATCTCGCACAGATGACCGATTTGCTTTCGAAACCTGTTCTATTGTGTCCGGAACGTGGGATAAACCCTAGAAACGTCTGTTACGGCGCGTAAGTCGGAGTTCGGAATTTCCGGAATGAATAGTGTCGTTCGTTCTTCTATAAATAGCCCCTTCTCTCTCTAAAAAAAAAAAAAAAAAAACTAAAACCCTAATTCTATTCAGCAGCCGCCACCATAGAAACCGAAGGCCAGAAATGCGTGATTTTCTCTATTCAATCTTTCTCAATCCATTCAATATTATCGAATACTTCCTAAAGCAAAATTGAAGAGCTAAACGAGATCTTTAAATCCATACGGATAAGATCTAAAATGGCGCAGCAATCAGGGAGTTAGGAACCAGCGTTCGCGGCTTGTTCGCATGCAGTTTTCTCGATATTCGTACAGCCGAGCTTGGAGCTGCCTTGGCCGAGGGTAGGCGTGGGAGCGAGCTTTGCATCGGGGGTCCTTGATCGTCCTAGTGTTGAATGATGGTCGAGCAATTTGGAGGGGAAGGAGGCGACGTTCATGGGTTTCGGTGCGACGTATACTGGGTGACGAGGGAGAGATGATACGCACGGTCCTGATTCCTTTGCTTGAGATCTACGGCCAAAAATTGATTTGGGTTTAAGAAATTAAGAAATTGTTGTAAATTTTTATATTTAAAATTCGAGTAAACTTATAAAATGCATATCTTTTTCATACGAGGTCGAAAACGCGCGAAACCAGTTGCGTTGGAATCGTATGGATGAGCACTACGCTATGCAATTGGATTGGAGTCGTTTGGAGTTAGTGAGAATTTTGGGTAAAATTAAACGTCCGTTTAATTTTATTCGAAATAAATCGCTAAAACGAAATTGAAATCAAGGTGAGAACTTCTCACTCAATCAAATCAGTTTCGATTTTATTTTAAATAGTTAGATTTAAAATACTTGAATGTATGTTTGAATGATGATTGTTATCTATTGATTGTTAAAATAGACATTATGCACCGTTAGTAAGCGGATGTTATTTATTAAAAACATATACCGCGAATATTTCATAAACAGTGAAATTGGTATTATATATAATAGCAATATATATATTGGCATATGTATATATTGGAGTTATTGATTTCCCGCATTTGTATAGCGGATGAGACCCTATTGCGCCGTCTATTAAGCGGATAATATTTAAATCCCATATACCGCGATAATTCCGTACTGGAGCGGAATTGGTATTGTGCTAATGTTTGTGGATGCAGGAAAACAGGTTGGAGGGATCCAACTGGATTCCTCAACAGTTTTTATTTGAATTCAGATATTTTGATATTTGATGGACTATCATATCGATATATGATATCGTTGTTGTCGTGATTGACTATTTGGTGTGTAGCATCGTTGGACCAATCTTTGGAATTTAAAAATGATTTTTAAAGTGATTTTTGAAAATATACTATATGTTTGGAATTGATCCATTATAAATAAATAAACGTTATAATTTTTAATGTTATAAAAATTAGGGTTTTTGAGAAATATAGTTAAAGGTTGATTTTTGAAAATATGGGTTAATAACTTTATAAAAAGAGTTTAAATTGGGATTTTTGGATTTATTATAAAAAGTTAAAAAAATAGGATTTATAAAATTTGATTATTTTATAAATCAAAATGAAGGAATTATAAAGGGGATTAAAGATGTTTTAAAAGAATAATAGTATAAATTGATTCATATAAGAGATTTATAAATTGATAATTTGTACATTAAAATATTTGAATTATAAAAACGAGTTTTTATAACTGTTAGAATGAATTGTGAATGAATTTCATAAATGAATGAAATTTATAGAATTATAAACGGTGAAGTTATAAATGGAATTTTATAAGCAGTAGGTTTATAAAATTCATAAAAATTGTTAAAAGAATAGATCTGGATAAATAATTGAATCTTATAAGTTATAAGATTTATAATTATGAAGTTTAAAGGAACGATTGTGCAAACAAATAAATTCTAAGTATTTAACTTATAACATGAACTTTTGTTTTATAATTGAGTTATAAATTGAATAGGTTAATAAAGGAATTTATAAAAGGAAGTTGTTATAAAATAAATAGAAAAGGAATTTATAAACGTTGTTTTATAAATTCGCAAACGACTTATTTTAATAAGTAAATTGTTGAAACCTATTAATGGAGTTATATTCACATTTTTGACTGTGAATAATCCTTTGAAATAAAATGAATAGAAGTGATGAAAGTTGTTAACGTAGTATATTCACGTTTTTGAATAGTGAATAATATGTTAAAGAAAACGTTTAGGGTGTGATATTTTAAACAAAATTAAAACGATCTAACGATGTTTTAAAATGTGTTGAGATTCGAAATCATAGATTTCAACATTTATTGTTGAAATAGATGTTTTCGAGAAATAGAAGGAAATGGTGGACTATAACACTGTTGTTATAGTAAATGATTTCCGAAAGGAAATGTTTTGTATAGTATTGGGATTTATATATCTATTTTAATTTCGAATCCCTATACTAGTGATTTTGGGTTGTCGTAACGATGTTTTACGCAACATTCATTTTGGCGCAAATAAATATGGTTAAGAGAATGATTTCCTTAAAGAATGAAATATGTACTTAATCTCGATTTAAGTATATTGAATATTTTCCAAGTGTTGAAAATAAATGGATTTGTGAATTACTTATTAATAAATAAGTATGGAAATGTTTTCCAATATAAAGTGAATATTTAGAGAATTTATCTTTTTGAAGATAAATTGAAATGAATAATTGAAATCGTATATTCATAGATATTGTGAAATATAAATTCACTATGGAATTTATAAAAGAAAATGGAATTCGTTTAAAAATAAATATTGATTTATTTTTGAAGTGTGAAAATTATATATCTTGTAAAGATATTTTTGGGAAATAAATAATTTGGAAAATTATTTGGAATCTGGTGATGTGTGCATATCCATTGATAGTTCAATAACCGACTATCAATATTTACCTTTGAAAGGTATTTGTTGTGATTTGCTTGAATTTGAATGCACACTTATTTTTAAATTATTGCGCTCGTTATTCGGATTACCCATTCCGAATAGTGATACGACGTAATGGATAGCATTGAAGATCGGTGTTGAAGACCCGGTATTTGCGAGAGCGATAGGATGACATGTCGATTGACTCTACATCGAGTTACTCCGGTATTGAGTTCTCCATATGTGATGGGAAATCCAATCAGGATTGTGGATATCCGGATTGCAAGGACTTCTTTATAAGTGCCTTCGGTTATGTTCGAGCCCGGAAAAGACTTGTATGGATTGTATGTCTGACATTACAAATTGAGATATAAAGCAGATTTCTTTCAAATATATTTCTGTTGGTGGCGGAGAATTTATTCTTTTAGCTTAACACCCTTCTCTGAGACGTACGAGCTCAGAGGTTATGTAGTTGAATGTTATCAGCGATATATTCCCAATTTGGTAATGTGACATGCTGAGTGTTGCTGTGAAATGATCATTGTGTTGATTATTTGTGATAGGATCATTTGTTTGATCGTCTATCTTGGTGATCATTTCTATGATCATTTGTTGACCCAAAGCATGGCTTTTGTATAAAGTATGTTTTTGTGGACGTGACTTCGTCGAGCCTCACACCCCGGGAATGGTCAAAACATGAAAGATGCAGCAAGGTTATGAGGGGTAGCGCCCTTTTGGGTATGTGCATTTCCTTCTGGAAAAGTGTGGTATCATGGTATGGAGCCCAGATACTTACTCATGTTGAAAACACTTTATGATTGTGTGAATTGATTACGAGCGCTCGGATAAAGGTCCCAAAGGACCGGAGGATGGCATACTCGATCAGTTGTTACTCAGTTAGGGGTAACCCGGCCTTGTGTTGGTAGAAATCCGGTTTAGTTCTCGGGGATGTCCTTCCAGAGGCATTCTCATGTGGCAATGGGAAGTTCCTTGGCCTGATCATTCGTTGGAAATCCAATTCCCAATACGAAACTTGTACGGTTTTAGTTGTAGAACCTGCCATTCACTTATGGTGGTCACCACTGTTTGGATGGTAGCTATAGTAGGCATACGATAATGGTCGTATGTTGGCTAAGATTTATATTCTACTTTCGAAATATTTTCCTACACTATGCAATAGTAATAATATCAAATGTTCTTTTAAATGCGTATCAAGCATCTTTGACTATCATAAGGAGAAATCTCCTCCGATTTTGCGTTTGCATTGTGTGTGTGTGTGTGCGGGAGGCCTTATGGTAGTCTCATTTTTAAAAGCATTGCGAATTGACTTTAAAAATATTCCTCTATTTTGATTTTAAAGATAAATAAACTGTTTTGAGTTCCCACACCAGTCACATGACTGACTCGGAGTTTATTGTTTTCCTTCCTAAACTCTAGGTGCCCACCAATTTCCACACGGGCAGTCAAGAGTTAAGGTTTATCAGGATATTTCTGGAGTTGCTGGAGGCAAGCTGGATGGCATGGCGTATTATTAGTATATAGTATATTCTTTTCCGCTGCATTGTTTGATGTTGTTTGTTGTTGTACACTCTGATGATGATGTAATGAAATGTAATGTAATGTAATAACTGATATAGTTCTTTGGTTAAAGATTATTCATTTATCTATTATATGTTGTTCCGCTGCGAATTGTGAGATTCTGATATTGTTCTGCTGTTTTCTGTTCCGTTCTATTTTCTATTTTCTTTCCTCTCTATTTCCTATATTCTCTCTCTTCTTCTACCTTTTTCTTCTCCTTAAACCCTAACATTTCGGGTTTCCGGCCATCGATTTCTCGGCAG
This sequence comes from Allium cepa, assembly GCA_030765085.1. Classification (NCBI taxonomy): domain Eukaryota; kingdom Viridiplantae; phylum Streptophyta; class Magnoliopsida; order Asparagales; family Amaryllidaceae; genus Allium; species Allium cepa. The sequence goes on from CM060943.1 coordinate 442,655,594, forward strand.
TCGATAAAGTGAAATCAAATCTTTCCACAAGAGTAGGTCTTATCGATAAGTTTGCCAACATCTCAGGTTCCAACTCACATCTAGGCCTGAAATCAAATCCAGCCAAATACTCAAGACTCTTCCATTCCGAAAACATGGCTCCCAATCCTGCATGTCTTCGACTCAACGCATCTGCCACTGCGTTACCTTTTCCCGGAGTATAGGCTATACCAAAATCGTACGATGCCAAGAACTCTAGCCACCGTTGCTGTCGGAGATTCAAATCCTTTTGGGAGAACAGATACTTCAACGACTTATGATCCGTAAACAACTCAAATCGAACTCCCAATAGGTAATGTCTCCACATCTTCAAAGCAAAAACAATCGCTGCTAACTCCAAATCATGAGTCGGGTAATTTCTTTCATGCGGCTTCAGTTGTCGACTAGCATACGCAACAACTCTATCCTTCTGCATCAGCACTGCTCCAAGTCCAGTACCACATGCATCGGTGTAAACCACCATCTCATCATTCCCACTTGGAATAGTCAAAACAGAAGCACTCGTCAGTCGCTCTTTCAGGATTCCAAAAGCTTGCTCACACTTATCATCCCATCTGAACACTTGGTTCTTTTTCGTCAATCCTGTTAATGGTGCAGCTATCTTGGAAAAGTCTTTGATAAACCGTCGATAATATCCAGCTAATCCAAGAAAACTTCTCACATCAGTTGCATTCTTAGGTCTAACCCAATCCTGGATCGCTGCCACCTTAGCGGGATCAACTGCTATCCCATTTCCAGAAATGACATGGCCTAAGAACCTCACTTCACCCTTCCAGAAGTGACACTTCGAAAACTTAGCCTTCAGCTGATGTTTCCGCAAGATTTCCAAAACAATCCTCAAGTGCGTCTTGTGCTCTTCTTCAGTTCTGGAGTAAATCAGAATATCATCCACGAACACAAGTACGAACTTGTTCAACTGATCTCTGAACACTCTATTCATAAGATCCACAAAATATGCTGGTGCATTAGTCAATCCAAACGGCATTACCAGCCACTCATAGAAACCGGATGGTGTCCTGAAAGCAGTCTTCGGCACGCTATCCTTCACCACTCTCAACTGGTGAAATCCCGTTGCCAAATCCATCTGAGAAAACACCTTCGCCTCGTGAAGCTGATCAAACAAGTCATCTATTCTCGGCAATGGATACTTGTTCTTCTTAGTCACCTTATTCAGCTCACGATAATCCACACACAACCTCAACGATCCATCCGCTTTGGTTGCGAACACAACTGGTGCACCCCATTCGGACACACTACGCCGAATGAATCCTTTCTGCAAAAGGTCATCAACTTGCACCTTCAGCTCTTGTTATTCCCTAGGCGCCATCCGCCTAAGAGGCATCACAACAGGTCTGGCTCCCTCAACTAGATCGATACAAAACTCGATCTCCCTATGCGGCGGTAACCCTTTGACTTCGTCAAAGACATCCTCAAATCCATTCACAATAGGCACCGATGACAGTCCATTCCGTGGAACAACCAGCGAATACATGAAGCTCATGAAGACACCTTCTTCATGCTTACATCGTATCACAACCTTTCGCCCTTCCACATTCCCGACTGTCACCTCCAGCCTCTCACAATCAATCCTTGCCGCATACTTTCTAAGCCAGTCCATACCCAAAATAATTCCGAACCCCGCAAAGTTCAGAACAAAGCAATCACAAACAAAAGAGCAATCATGACTCGACACAACTAGACCACGGCATATCATACACAAACAAGACGAACCCCCAACTGGATTAGTCACAACCAATGGCCTATCAACAATATCCGGTTCCAAACCTAACCGGCCTACAAGATCATCACAAATAAAAGAATGCGACGCTCCAGTATCAAACAACACTCTAACTGGAACACCACAAATGGAAAGATTACCTTGAACCACCACACTCTTCCCCTTCTCTTCAGCAGTAGGAGCTTTTGAAGACGACGGCACTGCTTTCATAGCATAAGCTTGTACAATCTGCCTATCTTTCCTTGGTTCTGGGCAATCCTTCTTGATATGTCCCAGCTTATCACAGTTGTAACACTTTCCCGACACCTTGGGATTCTTGCAATCTCTGAAGAGATGGCCCTTCTGCTGACAGTTGTAGCAGGTCACTTCACCCTTCGGCTTCTTCTGGCCATCCTTACCCTTCTGTTGCTGCTGTTTCCTCTTCTTGTTGCCACCTTGCTGTGGTTTAGATCCTTCCTTGGTTACAGCAACAACAGAACTCTCCCTAGGAAACAAACTCTCATGCCTGAGAGCTTTCTCCACAAGCTTCTCAAACGGATCGTCTAGATGATCCACCAACTGTCTCCCAAGATAAGTGTCCAAACCGATCACAAACTTCTCATTCTTCTGATAGGGAGAATCAATATACGATCTGGCATACTTGGACAAAGCTTCAAACTCAGAAACATACTCAAGAACTGATCTTCCACCTTGCTTGAGTTCCACAAACTTCTTAAACAAGACAGATTTCTGAGCCGTAGAGATGAACTTAGCTTCAAATATGACTTGGAATTGCTCCCAAGTAATCTCCTCCTCCGGAGTATCAATGGTGATAGAATTCCACCAATCCGAAGCTCTCCCTTGAAGTTGCCTTGATGCAAGCTTCCTCTTAGTTGCATCCTCGATTCCCAAATCACCAAAGATCCTCCTACCAGCATCAATCCATCTCTGCACTTCAATAGTTGATTCCGTTCCCAAGAAAACCTTTCCTCCAAGAGAAGTATAGTCCTTACAAAGCTTAGTAAAATCCACCGATCTTGGAGCTTGAACTTGAACTCCAACATCTACTGATGACCCCGAAGCTGGTATCCTTCTCATGATCGAAGTCATCATGGCCTCAAACATAGGAGCATAATCAACAGCTTCCCTAGCAGCACGGTCTTCCCTAGCAGCTGGTCTCCCCCTTCGACTCATCCTTAATATCTACAAAAAGGAATGACTTAGAACACCTTGAGAAACAACTGCATAAGGAGTTCAAATCCTTCTAAACTACTATATTATATATAGTAATCATTCATCAAAATACAATTACGTCTCTCTTACGTAGTTACGTCAGCAAGCGTTGGCTAAAATCGATTAACCAAAGCTCTGATACCAAATGTGACGACCGCCCATGACTCCCGCACCAAAACAAGGAAATAATGCGCTGAAAGGTATGCCAGGCAGCCATGGACGATAGTCAGGGTAAAATAAACAGAAGCTCTATCGTATAACTCACAGCGCATGGATAAAATACAATAGAGAAATATATAGTGAAGCTTCATAATAGAAAATCATCATATAAGCATCATAATAGTTTTATACAAACATGTGAATCATCCATACATCAAAGCCTCACTACATAACACTCAATCAAATACAGCAGCGGATACCCAGTACATATAGGAGATAATATGCAAAAGCCTCCTGCTCGTCTTCGTCACCAACAGCGTAGATCTCGAAGAACAGCACCTGTCACCTGCTACCTAGTCTGCCCATCCCAACATGGATGAACAGCCCAAGGTAATAAGAGGAGACATAAAACCTTGAGTCAGACAAAGTCTTAGTGAGCAGTAAATCAACTATCAAACATACCACAAGAGTATAAGGGATAAAAGGAATAGGAACCAAACCATCCCACTCCACCTCTTTCTACAGTGATAGCTCCCAGACACACATTAAGGAGAAGCAAGCATAACATAGCAGGCAATTAAAGTAAAGCAATAATCACTCGAGTCAAGGTCGATGTTTTCCAAATACAAACCCCCAAGGCCTAAACCAAGATCAGATAAGCACCCAGAAAACACCGCTCTTGAGACCGAATGACGATACAACCAAACGTCCAAACATCCATGACTCTGGCTATCACTGTTAACCTTGCTTCGAAATCACCGTTAATTGAATGACCGACTCCTTCCTGAGCCATCTATCAAGGGCTAATGGTAACCCCGGTTCTAGACATAACTCCGCACGTCATCATGACCCGTGCCTAGGAATTTTCGCAACTACCCAGAGTACTCGACCACCTACCTGTAGTCTTTAGGGTGTCCAGACCACCTACCTGTAGTCTTTAGGGCAACCCTTGCACTCTTGCTTTGAGTCTGCTAGAACCTTCAACAACGATGAAATCCAAGCCTTCTAGTCATCCTCCTTGACGACTATTCTCAACCTAGCCCAAACTACCTCTTGAGCCATCCATTACCAATCAACTCGAACTACCCTTCAAGTTGTCAACATGCTTGGAGCAATCCTTCTCGATTATACCAAGGTTGCATCACATCATTCTTTGCCTCATCTTCATTATAGCAAAGGCTCATCTTAACATCATGGTTTGCCTCATCGCATCAAGGCAAAATTCCATCTCAACATCATCCAATCCATACATATGAGCTTCAACATCCACTACATATGCCTTGAGCAACTTTCACCATTCAAGAGCCTCTTCCGTAGCTTTTGAATCGTCTTTGACCATACTTGTCCAAATCTATCAACTAGATAACTCATTCACAACAATCAAACAAGGCAAACATTAATCCAAACAACAAGTAGTCAATCAAGATCTAAATAGGCATTTATAACTACAATGGCAATTTTGTAAATAAATGAGCATAGATCTAACATACATGAATTATGGGTTTTTAGCATAGATCTAACAAATATAAATCATGGGTTTTGTCTCTACAACTAGATGAATAAACTTGCAAAGGTAAAAATCTTCATAAGTAATGGATCTACACTTGGATCTAAGGAAAATGCACAAAATCACTATCTACAACACTCCAACAAACCACCAATCCAATACACTCCTTTGGGTCCGCGTGAGAGATAACTACCACTCACCGAATCACCCAAACACTTCAAAAACTATCAACTTCAGATCTGGACAGCAAGGATTCAAGCTTGATTCGTCGAAATCCCGCTTGAAACGATGAAATCTAGCTTGGTTGGATGAAGATTTTCAACTCTGGCTCTTGGATCTTCGATTTTGGATGGATGTTAGAACTAGATTGAAATGGAGAAAAGGAGATGAAGAAATGTTGTAGTCGAGCTCTCAAAATAGCAGCACTTCGTCGCTTCAAAAACCGGTGCCAAAAAGTGAGCCAAACCCCTCTATTTATAGGCTGAAAAAAACCCCTTAAGTCGGCCGCCGACTCATCCCTAAGTCGTTCGCGACCTAACGACTTAACCTTAAGTCGCTCGTGACTTATATGCCCACGACTCAAGAATCAACAAGCCTCTGCCGACTCAAGCCAACACGACACAACACACACACGCGGGTTAACTGCCTAACGACTCAACATAGTTCACGACTCAACCAATACGCAACTCAAACACGGGCCTAATTCAACCCCGAGTCACGACTTACGACTCATGCATGCGCGCGACTTAACACATAACACATGCCAACTCAACCTAAACCGGTCACGACTTAACTAGCTGCCGACTCATCGTCTCACGACTCACGACTCATCAAGTAACCGGCCTAACACTTCATGCCGCTAACACTCCTAAGTCCTAAGTCGTATGACGACTCAACTACACACACGACTCAAGCTTCTAACAAAGTACAGGGCCACCAGCTAACCGACTCGACCTATCCTTAACTCGGTCAAACGACTCATCCTAACACACAAAATAACTCATGACCCATGGCCTCACCGACTCATTAACCCCCGGCTAAGCCTTAAGTCGGTCCTTCTATAGGTCGCTAATCCTATAAGCCGTTCACCCCTTGAGTCGGTCGCCCTCTTAAGTCGGCAACACCTAAGTCGGCCAAACCCTATAACTCGTTGACCCTATGAGTCGGCCACTACCTTAACTCGGCAACTCACTAACTCGGCCAAACCTATAGGTCGCTACCTCTATGAGTCGGTCAAATTCTCAACTCGGCCCACTAGTTAACTCGTTAACGACTCAACACTTAACACACGAGTTAACTTCCTATACGACTCAGTCCAGAGACAACATAAACAACACTAACGACCTAATAATTCTACGATCTATCGATCCGTAAAAATACGGGTCGTTACATTCTCTCCCCCTTAGGAATTTCACCCCCGAAATTCCAAGAAAATAACAGCAATCAAAGATATTCCGCATGCCTACCATCCATAGCAATCAACAAATCATGCATCCAATTCTAACCTAGCATGCAGAATTCTAAGACTTAGAACAAGCTACAAATTCATGAGATGTCACGACACTTTAGGGCCATACCTCGAAGAGTTCGGGATGAGCTGCCTTCATCCTCTCTTCCTCCTCCCACGTACAGTCGTTAACATCATCACTCCATTGTACCTTGAGCAACATAATCGTCTTCCTCCTAAGCTGTTTCGTGTCGGTCTCAACAACACGAAGCGGCTTACGAGGTCTTCTAACCACTGGATCAACCTCTAAATCTTCACAGCTATCAGCAGAAACCACAGTACTTGGGTCATGCACACACTTCCGTAGATACGATACGTGAAAAACATTGTGCACACCCGCCATCTTCCCCGGTAACTCCAATCTATAAGCGAGCTTTCCAATTCGCTCGATAATCGGGAATGGTCCAACAAATCTCGGAATTAACTTTCCTTTCTTTCCAAATCGAATAACATTCTTCAGAGAAGAAATCTTCACAAAAACCATATCACCTATGTCGAATTCCAAATCCTTACGACGATTATTGGCATAACTTTTCTGACGATCTTGGGCTGCCTTCATTCGTTGCCGGATGATCCCTATACAATCCGAAGTCTGTCGAATCATCTCTGGCCCAAGCATCAGCTTTTCTCCAGTTTCCAACCAACATGTCGGAGAGTTACACGATCTTCCATATAATGCCTCATATGGTGCCATACCAATGCTCGACTGATAACTGTTATTATAAGCAAATTCCACCAAATGAAGGTGATCTTCCCATGATCCTCCGAAGTCCAAAACACAAGCTCTGAGAAGATCTTCCAAAACTCGGTTGACTCTCTCAGTCTGACCATCTGTTTGAGGGTGATAAGCTGTACTCAAACACAACGTAGTTCCCAAAACTTCCTGGAAGCTCTTCCAAAAGCCACTAGTGAACAATGGGTCTCGATCGCTCACTATACTCTTCGGAACACCATGGAATCGAACAATCCACTTCACATATAACTCAGCCAACTTCGATGCAGTCCTAGTTGATCGAACAGGAATGAACCTTGCACTCTTGGTCAACCGATCTACGATGACCCAAATCCCTTCATTCCCCGCTCTTGTTCTAGGTAGACCATCGATAAAATCCATTGACACTTGCTCCCACTTCCATGTAGGAACCTCTAATGACTGAAGTAATCCACTGGGCTTCTTCTGCTCAGCTTTCACCAACTGGCAGTTCATACATCTGGAAATAAAATTTCCGACATCCTTCTTCATACCTTCCCAGTAATATGTTCTCTTCATATCCCGATACATCTTATTACCACCTGGATGAATTGTCAACTTCGAGTGATGACTTTCCCTCAGAACTTCATCTCTCAATCCATCTATATCGGGAACAACTAGCCGTCCTTGCTTTCGAAGCCAACCCTCTCGATCGACCTCGAATCCTTTATCCTTTTCTGGTTCCAATCCAGATTCCAATTCACGGATAATCTTGACAAGCTTATCGTCTCGCTTTTGGCTCTCGCCAATTCTTTCCACAAGAGTAGGTCTTATCGATAAGTTTGCCAACATCTCAGGTTCCAACTCAAATCTAGGCCTGAAATCAAATCCAGCCAAATACTCAAGACTCTTCCATTCCGAAAACATGGATCCCAATCCTGCATGTCTTCGACTCAACGCATCTGCCACTGCGTTACCTTTTCCCGGAGTATAGGCTATACCAAAATCATACGATGCCAAGAACTCTAGCCACCGTTGCTGTCGGAGATTCAAATCCTTTTGGGAGAACAGATACTTCAACGACTTATGATCCGTAAACAACTCGAATCGAACTCCCAATAGGTAATGTCTCCACATCTTCAAAGCAAAAACAATCGCTGCTAACTCCAAATCATGAGTCGGGTAATTTCTTTCATGCGGCTTCAGTTGTCGACTAGCATACGCAACAACTCTATCCTTCTGCATCAGCACTGCTCCAAGTCCAGTACCACATGCATCGGTGTAAACCACCATCTCATCATTCCCACTTGGAATAGTCAAAACAGGAGCACTCGTCAGTCGCTCTTTCAGGATTCCAAAAGCTTGCTCACACTTATCATCCCATCTGAACACTTGGTTCTTTTTCGTCAATCCTGTTAATGGTGCAGCTATCTTGGAAAAGTCTTTGATAAACCGTCGATAATATCCAGCTAATCCAAGAAAACTTCTCACATCAGTTGCATTCTTAGGTCTAACCCAATCCTGGATCGCTGCCACCTTAGCGGGATCAACCGCTATCCCATTTCCAGAAATGACATGGCCTAAGAACCTCACTTCACCCTTCCAGAAGTGACACTTCGAAAACTTAGCCTTCAGCTGATGTTTCCGCAAGATTTCCAAAACAATCCTCAAGTGCGTCTTGTGCTCTTCTTCAGTTCTGGAGTAAATCAGAATATCATCCACGAACACAAGTACGAACTTGTTCAACTGATCTCTGAACACTCTATTCATAAGATCCACAAAATATGCTGGTGCATTAGTCAATCCAAACGGCATTACCAGCCACTCATAGAAACCGGATGGTGTCCTGAAAGCAGTCTTCGGCACGCTATCCTTCGCCACTCTCAACTGGTGAAATCCCGTTGCCAAATCCATCTGAGAAAACACCTTCGCCTCGTGAAGCTGATCAAACAAGTCATCTATTCTCGGCAATGGATACTTGTTCTTCTTAGTCACCTTATTCAGCTCATGATAATCCACACACAACCTCAACGATCCATCCGCTTTGGTTGCGAACACAACTGGTGCACCCCATTCGGACACACTACGCCGAATGAATCCTTTCTGGAAAAGGTCATCAACTTGCACCTTCAGCTCTTGTTATTCCCTAGGCGCCATCCGCCTAAGAGGCATCACAACAGGTCTGGCTCCCTCAACTAGATCGATACAAAACTCGATCTCCCTATGCGGCGGTAACCCTTTGACTTCGTCAAAGACATCCTCAAATCCATTCACAATAGGCACCGATGACAGTCCATTCCGTGGAACAACCAGCGAATACATGAAGCTCATGAAGACACCTTCTTCATGCTTACATCGTATCACAACCTTTCGCCCTTCCACATTCCCGACTGTCACCTCCAGCCTCTCACAATCAATCCTTGCCGCATACTTTCTAAGCCAGTCCATACCCAAAATAATTCCGAACCCCGCAAAGTTCAGAACAAAGCAATCACAAACAAAAGAGCAATCATGACTCGACACAACTAGACCACGGCATATCATACACAAACAAGACGAACCCCCAACTGGATTAGTCACAACCAATGGCCTATCAACAATATCCGGTTCCAAACCTAACCGGCCTACAAGATCATCACAAATAAAAGAATGCGACGCTCCAGTATCAAACAACACTCTAACTGGAACACCACAAATGGAAAGATTACCTTGAACCACCACACTCTTCCCCTTCTCTTCAGCAGTAGGAGCTTTTGAAGACGACGGCACTGCTTTCATAGCATAAGCTTGTACAATCTGCCTATCTTTCCTTGGTTCTGGGCAATCCTTCTTGATATGTCCCAGCTTATCACAGTTGTAACACTTTCCCGGCACCTTGGGATTCTTGCAATCTCTGAAGAGATGGCCCTTCTGCTGACAGTTGTAGCAGGTCACTTCACCCTTCGGCTTCTTCTGGCCATCCTTACCTTTCTGTTGCTGCTGCTTCCTCTTCTTGTTGCCACCTTGCTGTGGTTTAGATCCTTCCTTGGTTACAGCAACAACAGAACTCTCCCTAGGAAACAAACTCTCATGCCTGAGAGCTTTCTCCACAAGCTTCTCAAACGGATCGTCTAGATGATCCACCAACTGTCTCCCAAGATAAGTGTCCAAACCGGTCACAAACTTCTCATTCTTCTGATAGGGAGAATCAATATACGATCTGGCATACTTGGACAAAGCTTCAAACTCAGAAACATACTCAAGAACTGATCTTCCACCTTGCTTGAGTTCCACAAACTTCTTAAACAAGACAGATTTCTGAGCCGTAGAGATGAACTTAGCTTCAAATATGACTTGGAATTGCTCCCAAGTAATCTCCTCCTCCGGAGTATCAATGGTGATAGAATTCCACCAATCCGAAGCTCTCCCTTGAAGTTGCCTTGATGCAAGCTTCCTCTTAGTTGCATCCTCGATTCCCAAATCACCAAAGATCCTCCTACAAGCATCAATCCATCTCTGCACTTCAATAGTTGATTCCGTTCCCAAGAAAACCTTTCCTCCAAGAGAAGTATAGTCCTTACAAAGCTTAGTAAAATCCACCGATCTTGGAGCTTGAACTTGAACTCCAACATCTACTGATGACCCCGAAGCTGGTATCCTTCTCATGATCGAAGTCATCATGGCCTCAAACATAGGAGCATAATCAACAGCTTCCCTAGCAGCACGGTCTTCCCTAGCAGCTGGTCTCCCCCTTCGACTCATCCTTAATATCTACAAAAAGGAATGACTTAGAACACCTTGAGAAACAACTGCATAAGGAGTTCAAATCCTTCTAAACTACTATATTATATATAGTAATCATTCATCAAAATACAATTACGTCTCTCTTACGTAGTTACGTCAGCGAGCGTTGGCTAAAATCGATTAACCAAAGCTCTGATACCAAATGTGACGACCGCCCATGACTCCCGCACCAAAACAAGGAAATAATGCGCTGAAAGGTATGCCAGGCAGCCATGGACGATAGTCAGGGTAAAATAAACAGAAGCTCTATCGTATAACTCACAGCGCATGGATAAAATACAATAGAGAAATATATAGTGAAGCTTCATAATAGAAAATCATCATATAAGCATCATAATAGTTTTATACAAACATGTGAATCATCCATACATCAAAGCCTCACTACATAACACTCAATCAAATACAGCAGCGGATACCCAGTATATATAGGAGATAATATGCAAAAGCCTCCTGCTCGTCTTCGTCACCAACAGCGTAGATCTCGAAGAACAGCACCTGTCACCTGCTACCTAGTCTGCCCATCCCAACATGGATGAACAGCCCAAGGTAATAAGAGGAGACATAAAACCTTGAGTCAGACAAAGTCTTAGTGAGCAGTAAATCAACTATCAAACATACCACAAGAGTATAAGGGATAAAAGGAATAGGAACTAAACCATCCCACTCCACCTCTTTCTACAGTGATAGCTCCCAGACACACATTAAGGAGAAGCAAGCATAACATAGCAGGCAATTAAAGTAAAGCAATAATCACTCGAGTCAAGGTCGATGTTTTCCAAATACAAACCCCCAAGGCCTAAACCAAGATCAGATAAGCACCCAGAAAACACCGCTATTGAGACCGAATGACGATACAACCAAACGTCCAAACATCCATGACTCTGGCTATCACTGTTAACCTTGCTTCGAAATCACCGTTAATTGAATGACCGACTCCTTCCTGAGCCATCTATCAAGGGCTAATGGTAACCCCGGTTCTAGACATAACTCCGCACGTCATCATGACCCGTGCCTAGGAATTTTCGCAACTACCCAGAGTACTCGACCACCTACCTGCAGTCTTTAGGGTGTCCAGACCACCTACCTGTAGTCTTTAGGGCAACCCTTGCACTCTTGCTTTGAGTCTGCTAGAACCTTCAACAACGATGAAATCCAAGCCTTCTAGTCATCCTCCTTGACGACTATTCTCAACCTAGCCCAAACTACCTCTTGAGCCATCCATTACCAATCAACTCGAACTACCCTTCAAGTTGTCAACATGCTTGGAGCAATCCTTCTCGATTATACCAAGGTTGCATCACATCATTCTTTGCCTCATCTTCATTATAGCAAAGGCTCATCTTAACATCATGGTTTGCCTCATCGCATCAAGGCAAAATTCCATCTCAACGTCATCCAATCCATACATATGAGCTTCAACATCCACTACATATGCCTTGAGCAACTTTCACCATTCAAGAGCCTCTTCCGTAGCTTTTGAATCGTCTTTGACCATACTTGTCCAAATCTATCAACTAGATAACTCATTCACAACAATCAAACAAGGCAAACATTAATCCAAACAACAAGTAGTCAATCAAGATCTAAATAGGCATTTATAACTACAATGGCAATTTTGTAAATAAATGAGCATAGATCTAACATACATGAATTATGGGTTTTTAGCATAGATCTAACAAATATAAATCATGGGTTTTGTCTCTACAACTAGATGAATAAACTTGCAAAGGTAAAAATCTTCATAAGTAATGGATCTACACTTGGATCTAAGGAAAATGCACAAAATCACTATCTACAACACTCCAACAAACCACCAATCCAATACACTCCTTTGGGTCCGCGTGAGAGATAACTACCACTCACCGAATCACCCAAACACTTCAAAAACTATCAACTTCAGATCTGGACAGCAAGGATTCAAGCTTGATTCGTCGAAATCCCGCTTGAAACGATGAAATCTAGCTTGGTTGGATGAAGATTTTCAACTCTGGCTCTTGGATCTTCGATTTTGGATGGATGTTAGAACTAGATTGAAATGGAGAAAAGGAGATGAAGAAATGTTGTAGTCGAGCTCTCAAAATAGCAGCACTTCATCGCTTCAAAAACCGGTGCCAAAAAGTGAGCCAAACCCCTCTATTTATAGGCTGAAAAAACCCCCTTAAGTCGGCCGCCGACTCATCCCTAAGTCGTTCGCGACCTAACGACTTAACCTTAAGTCGCTCGTGACTTATATGCCCACGACTCAAGAATCAACAAGCCTCTGCCGACTCAAGCCAACACGACACAACACACACACGCGGGTTAACTGCCTAACGACTCAACATAGTTCACGACTCAACCAATACGCAACTCAAACACGGGCCTAATTCAACCCCGAGTCACGACTTACGACTCATGCATGCGCGCGACTTAACACATAACACATGCCAACTCAACCTAAACCGGTCACGACTTAACTAGCTGCCGACTCATCGTCTCACGACTCACGACTCATCAAGAACCGGCCTAACACTTCATGCCGCTAACACTCCTAAGTCCTAAGTCGTATGACGACTCAACTACACACACGACTCAAGCTTCTAACAAAGTACAGGGCCACCAGCTAACCGACTCGACCTATCCTTAACTCGGTCAAACGACTCATCCTAACACACAAAATAACTCATGACCCATGGCCTCACCGACTCATTAACCCCCGGCTAAGCCTTAAGTCGGTCCTTCTATAGGTCGCTAATCCTATAAGCCATTCACCCCTTGAGTCGGTCGCCCTCTTAAGTCGGCAACACCTAAGTCGGCCAAACCCTATAACTCGTTGACCCTATGAGTCGGCCACTACCTTAACTCGGCAACTCACTAACTCGGCCAAACCTATAGGTCGCTACCTCTATGAGTCGGTCAAATTCTCAACTCGGTCCGCTAGTTAACTCGTTAACGACTCAACACTTAACACACGAGTTAACTTCCTATACGACTCAGTCCAGAGACAACATAAACAACACTAACGACCTAATAATTCTACGATCTATCGATCCGTAAAAATACGGGTCGTTACAGGTGTTAATCATACTTTTATTACCCTTGTGCCAAAAATTAATAATCCATCGTCATTTGCTGATTATAGGCCAATATCGTGCTGTAATGTTATATACAAAATTATTGCCAAAGTTATCTGCAACAGAATTAAACCTTTTCTCAGATATCTAATTTCTGAAGCTCAATCTACTTTTATCCCTAGAAGAGTTATTTCTAAAAATATTCTACTTGTGCATGAACAAGTAAGATTATTTAATTGAAAAGGTGCTGGTAAGTTATTTTTGAAATTAGATTTACATAAAGCCTATGATATGGTCAACAGAAAATTCATATGTCATATGCTTGAAAAGATGGGTTTTCCTGAAAAATTGGTAAAAATTAATATATAATTGCATATCTTCTTCTACTTTCTCTATTATGATTAACGGTTACCCTAAAGGATTAATCACTAGTAATAGAGGTATTAGACAAGGCGATCCTTTATCTCCATATTTGTTTTGTGTGGCCATGGAATATTTCTCTATTTTGATGTTGAAGGCGTACGAAGTCAAGGATATTACTCCTCCTTTTAATTTTGAACCAGCAATTACACACCTTCGATATGCTGATGACTTGATGATTTTTATTCGGGCTTCTACGAATAGTGCCAAGGTGATTAGAAAGTGTTTAAAGAAACTCAAAATCTATGTGGGTTTAAACGTTAACAATAATAAATCAAAGTTGTATTTTAGCAAAGGCACAGCTAATAAGCAAGATATTATGAGTATACTGAGCATGCAAGAAAGTAAGCTTCCTGTCAAATATTTAGGTGTGCCTCTATCTCATAACTATCTACATTTCTCTGATTGTGGGGCTTTATTTGATAATATAAACAAAAGAGTAAATGGATGGGACTGCAAATTATTATCCATGGCTGGAAGAATAGAATTAATTCATTCAGTAATTACCCCTACGGTTATGTATTGGATGATGGTATACCAACTCCCTTTGGCTACTATTGGTAAACTAAATAAAATGTGTGCTAATTTTATTTGGAATGGTAAAATTCACAAAATTGCATGGAATACACTATGTCGTCCTAAATCAAAAGGAGGAATTGGCTTGAGGAATTTTGTGGATATCAGGAAAGCAGCTAGTCTAAAACTTCTTTGGCAATTTATTAATTCAAAAAATGTATGGGCTTGCTGGATGAACAAAAGGTACTGCAATAATAAGCAATTCTGGACTATGGATATATATAATAACTCCTCATGTACATGGAAATCAATTCTCAAACATAGACAGATTGCACGTAATAATATTTCCAGAGTCATTGTCAATGGGAGAAACACATTTTTATGGCATGATCCCTGGATTAATAATGAAAGCATGGTATCTATTCTTGGTTGAGACAGCCTACAGCTCTATGGACACGCTAATGATAAAGTTTCTTCAATTATGCATGATGGAACTTTTAAATTGGATTTAGTCCCTTTCACTAGACAACTCCACAATCAAATCACAAATATCAAAATAGATCTTTCGGCAAATACGGATTATTGGAAATGGAATAGGGATATAAAAGGTTTTAGCTTCAAATCTGCCTGGAACGCGGCGAGAAATCATTATCCTACTGAAGAATGGGGCAATATTATCTGGAAAAAATGCAATAATCCTAGGATGACATTAACTGCATATAAAGCAATCTTAAATCGGTTGCCTGCCAGAGACAAATTAATGGAATGGGGATATAACACGGATACTAACTGTTTACTATGCAACCAATTTCCTGAGAACCATTCCCACTTATTTTTTGCATGTTCATATTCGGCTTACTTATGGAATACATGCTGTATTAAAATGGAATTACCTCAGCCGAGTACTTTGACCATGGAAGAAGGAATTCAACTACTTCTCTCTAACTATTCTACAACGGACCAGGCTACTGGGTTGGCATATACTAGTTTGCCAACTGTCATTCACCACATCTGGCAGGAACGAAATAGTAGACTTCATGATAATCGAAAAGTTGCGTATCAGGATCGGTGGAAGCTAATTGAATTGGACCTGAAATTGCTGGGGAACAACAAATTGAAGAAGGAGGAGGAGATCTCCAGTAGATGTAAACGGATACTAGATCGATGGGGAATTAATTTGGTGGGAGATTGATTCTTCGGTTCCCAATTAGTGATTGAAGCAGTAACGTGTTTCCATTTTTTTTATGTTGGGTAATGGTTCTGATTGAGGTCGGTGTTTGTTGTGCTGTAGCCTAATGGAGGTAACTGATAACTCATAGTTTGGCTATATTTGGTTTTGATCTGTACATTGTATTATAACAATTGCTTTGTTAATGAGTTGTTAATAAAGCGCCGCACTCTTTTTCCCTGTCCTATATTCACGCTGGATATAGGTTCAGGTTTTTAATGAGGCGGTTAATCTTTTCAAATATATTATATATATATATATATATATATATATATATATATATATATATATATATATTTGTGGGTGTATGTGTATCGACTTATGGAATAATGTATTTATTATGAAATAATCTTGTGATTCAAGTGTCAAACACATCTTAAATTATGGTATATGTGTATTTATGTCTATATTTATTCCTCAAGTCTATTTAAGGTTTCTTAATGTTTCACCTTTAATTTATACATTCATATTATATAAGTTTTATTATTATATAACTTTTATATTTCATATTACTCATATAATGGTCTTATATAGAATATTTATTAATTAAATTTCATTTAATTAATTGACATTTTAATTAATTTTGTATTATCTTGATATAACATTTATATTAAATATTTAGTATGTATGTATGTATGTGCATGTATGTGCGTATATTATTTAATTAATTAAACTTCTAATTAATTTATTTAATCAAACAATTTTAATTAAATATTTATTAATTTCGTAATTTGTTTATATACATACACGTAAACTTATGTTGATTTAACAATGTAAAACAAAATAACACATATCATAATATATAGTACATGTGAGACGACCCGACTTTTTCTCCACAAAAAGTCGTATCATCCTTAAGAAAGAAAGGGATAGAAAAGAGAAAAGAAAGAAGAGAAAGAAGAAACAACACAAGAATCTCAACAGCGGAACGAATAAACTATATTAATAACATAAGTATTACATAGTATACAACAAATATCAGAGTTACACAGTCAATACAACACATACTAGACAGTTATAAACACCTGTCTAGTTATTACAACTCAATACACAACAGAAATACTCAGAGATACCAACACAGTGGAAAACTATATAACTATACGCAGAAGCCTCCTGCTCCATTTGCTCCTCCACAATTCGTCAAAGCTAACCTGAATCCTAACATGAATTCCCTTGACTACTCATAAAAATTTGAGTACCCAAGAGTTAAAGGGAAAAAACAGAAATAACTCCGGGTCAGACATGGGTCTGGTGTGAGTAACAGGTTAAAGTTGCTTAACTTTGAAAAACCTTTGAAAAGAAAAGTTATCACGTAAGACTTCCCACACATAAACATGGAAAAGTTTTTACCTTACGCTAACCAAAACATTTGCTAGGAAATCCGATGATATTATAATAGTGTCTAGGGTTTTCAAGTAAATAAGAAATAGCCGAAATTATTACATGATTAAATTCCAACTAGTAGCCACAAAAGTGGGTAATACAATCAAAACCGTTGGCACTTATTGGATTTTTGATTCCATACAATGGGTGGGCTACTGGGGTACCGTCCGTCACAATACGTGGCCTAGATCACTGTACCGAGGATTACTCCCAATCCCCTGCAACACAAAGCCGGACCCATTCCTTACTGAACAGTTCCAAACAAGACCACCCCGCAGTTGTGATCAGCAACCGCACCACTAAGCCAAAAATAAAGGGACATCTAGACAGGGATAAATCTTGCTCTCAAGTGGGGGCTACCCACGAAGCTTTGCTACACCTCCCCTGTTTTAGCCATTCCCGGTTGATGAGGCTTGAGGCTACGATTACCTTTATAGGACATATAACTTAGAATGCTCATCGTTCACCTGACGATGTTCTGAAAGCATTCAATCCATACAAGTTCGTTCCGGGTTCGAACGAAACCGAAGGCATTATCTCGTTACACTCATATTGGAATCACCCTCAGAGTTGATGACAATAACCCTTGCACTCTAAATCACCATCTCGAATCTCTAAGTGCTATTCCGTCAACTCATTACAGAATCACCCACAGAGTTAACCTGGCGTATAGCCCTTACACCTCGAATCTTCACTCGCTCCACTTAGATTAACGACCTAACGTTTAATTTGGATCGATTTGGTTTTCGGATATCCAAATATGGAAACCCGATCCCGGTCTCATCGAAATCCAAAGCGTGTCTTTTAAGTCCAAGTTGTTTTAGAGTTTAAAACAATTCAATTTAATTATCTAAATATACACAGATAGATAATTCACCACAATAGATAATCAACATTATCATTATCAACAGATAATTCATATCATAATCAGATAATCCATATTATCATCCAAAAGCAACCAATGCATCCATATCTCATACACTACTCATCTCATAACTGAGATTACAACCAATACATGGCAATCAATACCAATCATCAAACATAAGCAATGATCTAATGATCATTCCATTTATAATTAATTTAAAATGAATTAAATTAATTACTTAATCTCTAATTAATTTAAAATAAAATAAATTAATTACTTCATCATCAAGATCCTGCTTATCTTAATCTTTAATTGATTACAAATCAATTTATAAATCATCATCTCACTATTCATTTCACTTAATCCTTATTGATTAACTATCTCTAATTACAATAAGTAATTAGCATTTAATTTTAATTACACAAGTTAATTACTTAAACCCCTTGCAAATAATTAACTTGTAATTGCTTAATTAATTAATTAGCTAAAATTAATTACATTAATCATTTATTCATTATTGATTATTCCTCAATTAATCAATTCCAAATTACATCATTAATTAATTAATTAATGATTTCTGATTACATTTAATCAATCTCTATATATAAATTAATTACATAAGTAATTAATCTTCGATTTAAACAACATATATATTAATCACCCATGATTAATAATCATCCTGTAATTAACTACTTTAATTACTCATCCCATAAATTAATTATTCTTAATTAATTATCTAAATTAATCCTTGATTAATTTTCAAAGTAATTTAAATCCAAATTACTTCTATAATAAATATCTTTAATTACATTCAGTAATTATTAATTAATTACTTCTCTAAGTAATTACAATCCATAAATTACATAAAGTAACTATCAAACAATCCTCAAATGTTTAAATTAATTTAACTTAATTAATCCAAACTAATCACATTAATCAAATTAATTACACCAAGTAATTAATTCATTAATTACTTTCATTAAGTAATTAAACATAAACAATTGATTATTATTAATTAATTAATCCAATTAATTAATCACATTAATTATTGTTAAAATAATCTTAAGTTAATGACCTTCATTAACATTTCTTAATTACTTAATTAAGAGTTAACTTATACAAATCATTATTAATTATCAATTAATTAATATTTAATTACAATTTAATTAATCTCTAATTATTAATTAATTAAGTATTAATTAAAAACTTAATTAATCCTTAATTACTTGATTAATAAATCTTAATCATTAATTAAAATTTAATTAACCATCCTAAATTAGAGATTAATTATCCTTAATTAATTAATCTCAAATCTTAATTAATTAACTTAAAAATTATTAATTACTTAATTACTCATCCACATTATTAATTAATTACATAATTAATATTCCATTTAAATTAATTTAATAATTTAAATGAAACCAATTTCTAAAGTTCTAAATTAAGAAACATTCTTCTTTATACAAAGTAATTTAAACAAATTGTTTCAAAACAAAATCCAATTAAAAAAATTTCTTTTTAAATTTCAAACTGAAACACAATTAAATTTTCATTTCAGATTCAAACTTAAAAATTTAAAACATTACTTACTCTTCCATCTTCATTTTTAAATTCAAATCATTTAACCTTTTCTAAAATAGTTAAAACAAATTTAAATTTAAAAACTTATTTTATTTTTTAAAACTGACATTAAAGTCAAATTTCAGGTTTAAAACTGAATTTAAACTTATTTTAAACTTTATTTCATAAATTAAAACTTATAGTTTTAAATTCAAATCAATGTTCTTTACACTGTAAAAGTTTAAAAATCTAATTTAAACTTTCCAGATTTAAATTAAAATTCAAACTTGAGCTTCCAAATTCTGTTCCCAGATTTTAAACTTGTTTTAAATTTTTCAGTTGCATTTTTAAAATTTACTTTTAAATTCAAAAACAGAAAAACAGTTTTCTGTTTAGTTTAACATCTTACATTTTAGAATTCAAAAATGATTCAAAGTCTCAGATTTAAATTATTGAATTCAAAATTAAGTTTCAGGTTCAAATTGAACTTCATCCTTCAAATTTTTAAATTTTACTTTCAAAATTTTAAAACAGAAAGACAGTTTCTGTTTTTGTCTAAAACCAAACTTGAGTTTAAAAAGCATTTCAAATTTAATTTAAAGATCTAAAATTTAAAACTTAATTAAATTCAAATTCAATTCTAGATTCAAACTTATTGCAGATTTTGTTTGCAATTTTCTTTTACTTCAATTTCATTAAACCTGGAAAACACGTTTCTGCTTTTGCTTAAGACCAAATAAAATTTTCAAAATTTAAATTTATCAAAAACCTAAAATTTAACTAGTTGAATTTATATTTAAATCCAGTTTAAATTTTATACTTAGTTCAGGTTTTAAATTTACATTTTAAAAACTTACTTTTAAAATTTTAAAACCTGGAAAAAGGCTCCTGCTTAAATTCCTAAAACCTGCTATACTACACAAACCCGAGCTCCTCCTTAGTTCACTTCGAGTCACAGGTACAATTTCTTCGAGTTTCTTCCCAAATTTTTCCGAGACAATCACGAGCTTCAAACCCCTGCAACCAAAACATCATCAACATGCACACCTCTGCACTATGCACCCAACCACCAACTCCGGCCATCACTGCCATCACCAACGGCCACCTTCCATCGACCAGTAACCCCTCATCACACTTCAACCCTCAAATAGCCATAATTCAACTTGAATTTGAATTCAAATTTTAAAACCAAACATGGAAATAACATTCCCCCTTTTCAAACTCGACCTGTCAATGGCGAGAACTCACAACTCCGGCCACCATCACCTTCCATACTTCGGCTACAACTTCGACTAACCATCATTTTCCAATCCCAAAAACAACATCGAACTCGATCCACTATAAATGCAGTAAAGTTCAAATCCTTACAGCCCAGAAAACTAGGGTTCTAAACCTAGAAACCCAAATTGCAACAGCAAGATTGAATTTTAATCCAATTCAATATTTTTCCTATAATATTTGGTAGCTAAACTATCTCCAGAATCAAATTCATCCAAAACCAATGCAAGTATCAAGTGTACTTAATCAAAATGTAAAATACAGTACATTCATCACTGTACTTTGTTCACAACACTATAAATTATAATGTTTGATTTAAAATTCATGAATTCACTTGTTGTTACAATTTATAAATCTGCAACAATAAATTATAAAGTTTGAATTTTTACTCTAGGCAAATTTCCTCTGTGTAACTTGATTATCCAGGTTACAGAAAATTTTGTTTAATTGACATAAAATTTTAAACATACTCAATTCTGAAACAAATATGTTTTATTCAAAAGTTTGAGTCATAACAACAATCAAGTCAAGCAAAGAATTTCAGGGATCAAACATGAGTTTGAAATTTTGAAGAACAACAAGCAACAGTCATCAACATGTTTACAGGCACATATTTTCAGGTATAACATTTCAACAATTTCATATAAGTTCATTTGTAATTTATAAAGCATACACAACTTTACTTATTAAACAGATTTTAAAAGATGAGTTACTCACCTGAATTATGCAGACCCCAGATTTTAGCATGCAGTAGATTGAATGCTTTTTTTTTTAAACTTGAATGTTGCTTTTTAAAACAAAATGCTATTGCTCTTTGAAATTTGTTTCCAGATCTTACATGCAGGTTGTTAGCTTCATGGTTGCAGAACAATTTGAAGTTGCAGTTCAACCCAGGTTGTATTTGAAAACATGCAGGCTTGTTTTGGAGGATGCAGACTTTAGAAATTTCATGCATGTTTGAAAGATTGTTGCATATAGGGTTTTGAAAGAGGGAAATGCAGTTTCAAGAGTTTGACTTTACAATCTGAAATACTACAGATTTTATTTTTATTTTTTTTGATGGAGGAAAAAGGTTTCTTTGTTAAGAATGAAAAAAAAATGAGAAAGAGGAGAAGAAATGAGTAAATGCAATGTTTATAGCTAGTTTATGATTTATTCAAAATTAAAGGAAAACAAAATTACAACATGACACTTGTATGAAATGTTAATACTTGTAGATTTACACACTTAAATATTTAACACATGTTAACTTATCTTCTAAATTACATACACATGTCTTTTAAATGTTTTTGTTATTTAATTAAGTGTTCAGAAAAATTAAACTTAATTAATTAGTTTCTTTAATATGTAGTTATGTATAAAATTAATTTCTAAAGAATAAATCAAAGTGTTATTTTAAATAAAACAATATACAAATAAATCATTTATCAAAGATACCTTTAAATAATTAAAATAGATTTATAAAAGAGGTTACAACAACTTACATGAATACATGTTTCATAAGTTAAATTGTATTTTAAATTTCAAATTAAATTAACAAATCACATTTTATAAAACAATATTTTAAAAAGAATAACACAAACATTTTTGTAACATATTTTAATATACAAACTTAAGTTAAAATGAACTTTAAACCAATAAAACATTTATCTCACATTTAAAAATCATATAGTATTTTATTAAATATTTTTGAAAAGCTTAAATCAAAAATAAATCACAATTTCCTATTTTCAAAATATTAAAATTATGCTATACTAATTTAATTAAAAACAACTTGTCTATTTAAAATATATATAAATACATATACATCATTAAATAGAAAACAATTTTATCAGTTTATTACAAAAAAATTCACAAATTAAATATTTAAATAAAGAAGATTATTAAATCAAATCAAATTTATTAACAAAAATTATCAATTCAATATAAAATTAAACACAGATTATTAAATTTAAATTGTCCAAAATTCCGGATATTACAATCCTTCCCCCTTAAAAGAATTTCGTCCCCGAAATTTAAAACAAAGGTAATTTAATAATCTCTTTACAGATTTTATTTTAAAACACAGCATATGTCAATCATATGCTGACAACCAATGCAACCAATTCACACAATCAGAACAAATCTAACTATCCAAAAGAATTTTGGATAAAACTTTCACGAGTTTCCCCGGTATATATATATCGGGATACTCGCTCCATAGAATCCAAATTCTCCACCTCTTATCCATAAAAACTCTTCGGACGATCCTGAGCTACCAACATCCTTCCTGATCAGCTCAACTCTTGCTGATTCCACTAGAAACAGACTGGATCAAAACAATCCAATGATATCCTTAAGATCATTCAAAAACGAAGAACACATACTTAACTTCTCAACAACAGAAGACAGAACAAACTTCTCTTATCCGGAAAAGTAAAACAGAAACACTCCAAACTGCTTCCGCTGCACAACTCTGATCCGAAAAAGAAGAAAATACTGAAGAACACAAGCACAGACTAGACAACCCAGCATAGAAATATGGTTCCATATATCCATAAAGAAAACTCAGATGTTCCTCCCAAACTTGAGCTGCTTCACCAACTTCTATCTCAAGGAGCCATCCATCTACTAACTAAACAACCAGTTCCATTCCTGGAAAGAAAACTCGATCTCCAAATGCGGACAAACTCTGACTTCCAGAAGAAATCCAGACAATCTCCAACAATCCCAAAAGAACATACTATCGCAAGTCACTTTTGTGATCAATTCAGCCTAAATCCAAAGAAACTGCTCTCTCTTTACCAAACAGAACAGCTTATGTTGGCCTAGCAAACTTACCAGAGAAACGAGTCCACTTTGCTGCTTCTGAACTCCACTTCAGAAAAACTACTCAGCTAGAAGACTCCTTACCAACACAGAACACTCTGCTAAACTCATCCACATCACCGAGCAAACTCACTTCTTATTCTTGTTCCAAAGAAACATCTTCGAAAATATCCATAGTCACTGCATCTCATCACGCAGCTACTATTTCCTGAGATATCAAAATATCATCACTTGCTTGCTTCTGCCCAAACGACAGATCCAACTCAATTCTGCACTTCAAAGGAACTCCGAACCTTTACAGGTTACCTTCAGAGATTGATGAAGTTCTTACACCAAGCAAAAACTTACTCGAGACGGTATTAGGTCTACAGTCTCGATAAATACACTTCTGACCTCATCCATCAAACTCCAACCAATGGTAGTCGTGTTACACACACTTCTACCTCATCTACCTTTATAACTTACATTGGAAGACCTGAACGGGTAATCCAACAAATAGGTAGAACCAAATACATATATACATATATATATATATATATATATATATTAAAAATACAAATACGCTTTCTCAAGATAGACACCACTACAGAGCCTAGGTATTCACTCAACGTAATGCACTGATACCAAATGTGATAGTCTAGGCTTTGCAACCATCAACAGCGGCTCACTCGACTGGTAGGCTTTTCAACTATCCCAGCCCCGCCGTGGCTCCCAATGGTACCTCGGGTTTGCTTTTACGGCCAGCCTCTCGACTCGCAACCAACCCCGCAAGACCTTATACTATCCCCGGGGGCATGTAGGGGTAAGAGTCTCCCGTTCGCCACCTAACGCAAAGCGAGAACCCCCTATCACGCTGTACTGTAGCAAACCCGATCCCGGTCTCATCGAAATCCAAAGCGTGTCTTTTAAGTCCAAGTTGTTTTAGAGTTTAAAACAATTCAATTTAATTATCTAAATATACACAGATAGATAATTCACCACAATAGATAATCAACATTATCATTATCAACAGATAATTCATACCATAATCAGATAATCCATATTATCATCCAAAAGCAACCAATGCATCCATATCTCATACACTACTCATCTCATAACTGAGATTACAACCAATACATGGCAATCAATACCAATCATCAAACATAAGCAATGATCTAATGATCATTCCATTTATAATTAATTTAAAATGAATTAAATTAATTACTTAATCTCTAATTAATTTAAAATAAATTAAATTAATTACTTCATCATCAAGATCCTTCTTATCTTAAGCTTTAATTGATTACAAATCAATTTGTAAATCATCATCTCACTATTCATTTCACTTAATCCTTATTGATTAACTATCTCTAATTACAATAAGTAATTAGCATTTAATTTTAATTACACAAGTTAATTACTTAAACCCCTTGCAAATAATTAACTTGTAATTGCTTAATTAATTAATTAGCTAAAATTAATTACATTAATCATTTATTCATTATTGATTATTCCTTAATTAATCAATTCCAAATTACATCATTAATTAATTAATTAATGATTTCTGATTACATTTAATCAATCTCTATATATAAATTAATTACATAAGTAATTAATCTTCGATTTAAACAACATATATATTAATCACCTATGATTAATAATCATCCTGTAATTAACTACTTTAATTACTCATCCCATAAATTAATTATTCTTAATTAATTATCTAAATTAATCCTTGATTAATTTTCAAAGTAATTTAAATCCAAGTTACTTCTATAATAAATATCTTTAATTACATTCAGTAATTATCAATTAATTACTTCTCTAAGTAATTACAATCCATAAATTACATAAAGTAATTATCAAACAATCCTCAAATGTTTAAATTAATTTAACTTAATTAATCCAAACTAATCACATTAATCAAATTAATTACACCAAGTAATTAATTCATTAATTACTTTCATTAAGTAATTAAACATAAACAATTGATTATTATTAATTAATTAATTAATCCAATTGATTAATCACATTAATTAATTGTTAAAATAATCTTAAGTTAATGACCTTCATTAACATTTCTTGATTACTTAATTAAGAGTTAACTTATACAAATCATTATTAATTATCAATTAATTAATATTTAATTACAATTTAATTAATCTCTAATTATTAATTAATTAAGTATTAATTAAAAAATTAATTAATCCTTAATTACTTGATTAATAAATATTAATCATTAATTAAAATTTAATTAACCATCCTAAATTATAGATTAATTATCCTTAATTAATTAATCTCAAATCTTAATTAATTAACTTAAAAATTATTAATTACTTAATTACTCATCCACATTATTAATTAATTACGTAATTAATATTCCATTTAAATTAATTTAATAATTTAAATGAAACCAATTTCTTAAGTTCTAAATTAAGAAACATTCTTGTTTATACAAAGGAATTTAAACAATTTGTTTCAAAACAAAATTCAATTTAAAATTTTTCTTTTTAAATTTCAAACTGAAACACAATTAAATTTTCATTTCAGATTCAAACTTAAAAATTTAAAACATTACTTACTCTTCCATCTTCATTTTTAAATTCAAATCATTTAACCTTTTCTAAAATAGTTAAAACGAATTTAAATTTAAAAACTTATTTTATTTTTTTAAAACTGACATTAAAGTCAAATTTCAGGTTTAAAACTGAATTTAAACTTATTTTAAACTTTATTTCATAAATTAAAACTTATAGTTTTAAATTCAAATCAATGTTCTTTATACTGTAAAAGTTTAAAAATCTAATTTAAACTTTCCAGATTTAAATTAAAATTCAAACTTGAGCTTCCAAATTCTGTTCCCAGATTTTAAACTTGTTTTAAATTTTTCAGTTGCATTTTAAAATTTTACTTTTAAATTCAAAAACAGAAAAACAGTTTTCTGTTTAGTTTAACATCTTACGTTTTTGAGTTCAAAAATGATTCAAAATCTCAGATTTAAATTATTGAATTCAAAATTAAGTTTCAGGTTCAAATTGAACTTCATCCTTCAAATTTTTAAATTTTACTTTCAAAATTTTAAAACAGAAAGACAGTTTCTGTTTTTGTCTAAAACCAAACTTGAGTTTAAAAAGCATTTCAAATTTAATTCAAAGATCTAAAATTTAAAACTTAATTGAATTCAAATTCAATTCTAGATTCAAACTTATTGCAGATTTTGTTTGCAATTTTCTTTTACTTCAATTTCATTAAACCTGGAAAACAGGTTTCTACTTTTGCTTAAGACCAAATAAAATTTTCAAAATTTAAATTTATCAAAAACCTAAAATTTAACTAGTTGAATTTATATTTAAATTCAGTTTAAATTTTATACTTAGTTTAGGTTTTAAATTTACAATTTAAAAACTTACTTTTAAAATTTTAAAACCTGGAAAAAGGCTTCTGCTTAAATTCCTAAAACCTGCCATACTACACAAACCCGAGCTCCTCCTTAGTTCACTTCGAGTCACAGGTACAATTTCTTCGAGTTTCTTCCCAAATTTTTCCGAGACAATCACGAGCTTCAAACCCCTGCAACCAAAACATCATCAACATGCACACCTCTGCACTGTGCACCCAACCACCAACTCCGGCCATCACTGCCATCACCAACGGCCACGTTCCATCGACCAGTAACCCCTCATCACACTTCAACCCTCAAATAGCCATAATTCAACTTGAATTTGAATTCAAGTTTTAAAACCAAACCTGGAAATAACATTCCCCCTTTTCAAACTCGACCTGTCAACGGCGAGAACTCACAACTCCGGCCACCATCACCTTCCGTACTTCGACGACAACTTCGACTAACCATCATTTTCCAATCCCCAAAACAACATCGAACTCGATCCACTATAAATGCAGTAAAGTTCAAATCCTTACAGCCCAGAAAACTAGGGTTCTAAACCTGGAAACCCAAATTGCAACAGCAAGATTGAATTTTAATCCAATTCAATATTTTTCCTATAATATTTGGTAGCTAAACTATCTCCATATTCAAATTCATCCAAAACCAATGCAAGTATCAAGTGTACTTAATCAAAATGTAAAATACAGTACATTCATCACTGCACTTTGTTCACAACACTATAAATTATAATGTTTGATTTAAAATTCATGAATTCACTTGTTGTTACAATTTATAAATCTGCAACAATAAATTATAAAGTTTGAATTTTTACTCTAGGCAAATTTGCTCTGTGTAACTTGATTATCCAGGTTACAGAAAATTTTGTTTAATTGACATAAAATTTTAAACATACTCAATTATAAAACAAATATGTTTTATTCAAAAGTTTGAGTCATAACAACAATCAAGTCAAGCAAAGAATTTCAGGGATCAAACATGAGTTTGAAATTTTGAAGAACAACAAGCAACAGTCATCAACATGTTTACAGGCACATATTTTCAGGTATAACATTTCAACAATTTCATATAAGTTCATTTGTAATTTATAAAGCATACACAACTTTACCTATTAAACAGATTTTAAAAGATGAGTTACTCACCTGAATTATGCAGACCCCAGATTTTAGCATGCAGTAGCTTGAATGCTTTTTTTTAAAACTTAAATGTTGCTTTTTAAAACAAAATGCTATTGCTCTTTGAAATTTGTTTCCAGATCTTACATGCATGTTGTTTGCTTCATGGTTGCAGAACAATTTGAAGTTGCAGTTCAACCCAGGTTATATTTGAAAACATGCAGGCTTGTTTTGGAGGATGCAGACTTTAGAAATTTCATGCATGTTTGAAAGATTGTTGCATATATGCTTTTGAAAGATGGAAATGCAGTTTGAAGAGTTTGGTTTTAAAATCTGAAATGCTATAGATTTTATTTTTATTTTTTTTGATGGAGGAAAAAGGTTTCTTTGTTAAGAATGAAAAAAAAATGAGAAAGAGGAGAAGAAATGAGTAAATGCAATGTTTTATAGCTAGTTTATGATTTATTCAAAATTAAAGAAAAACAAAATTACAACATGACACTTGAATGAAATGTTAACACTTGTAGATTTACACATTTAAATATTTAACACATGTTAACTTATCTTCTAAATTACATACACATGTCTTTTAAATGTTTTTGTTATTTAATTAACTGTTAAGAAAAATTAAACTTAATTAATTAGTTTCTTTAATATGTAGTTATGTATAAAATTAATTTATAAAGAATAAATCAAAGTGTTATTTTAAATAAAACAATATACAAATAAATCATTTATCAAAGATACCTTTAAATAATTAAAAAAGATTTATAAAAGAGGTTACAACAACTTACATGAATACATGTTTCATAACTTAAATTGTATTTTAAATTTCAAATTAAATTCACAAATCACATTTTATAAAACAATATTTTAAAAAGAATAACACAAACATTTTTGTAACATATTTTAATATACAAACTTAAGTTAAAATGAATTTTAAACCAATAAAACATTTATCTCACATTTAAAAATGATAGAGTATTTTATTAAATATTTTTGAAAAGCTTAAATCAAAAATAAATCACAATTTCCTATTTTCAAAATATTAAAATTATGCTATACTAATTTAATTAAAAACAACTTGTCTCTTTAAAATATATATAAATACATATACATCATTAAATAGAAAACAATTTTATCAGTTTATTAAAAATAAATTCACAAATTAAATATTTAAATAAAGAAGATTATTAAATCAAATCAAATTTATTAACAAAAATTATCAATTAAATATAAAATTAAACACAGATTATTAAATTTAAATTGTCCAAAATTCCGGGATATTACAACATGTTTGTATTTATTTATTTAATATATTTTATTAACCTCATTAATAAATTTTATAAATTTCAAGATTAATTTAAATTAATTTTCAAAAATTTTGAATTTTTTTATTATATTATAACATATGTAATATGCATAAATTTTGTTTTAAGTTTAGCTATTAAATTTAAAATCCTATTATTTTAATTTCCAAATTATTTTGAAAATTAGCCCATGGCCCAGTTTAAATTGGGCCTTTTGTATTATGGGAAACCTTTGGGCTTACATATCTATTCTGGCCAAGTCATTAGCAAGGTAGGGCAGATTACTTAATCATCCAAACCCAATTCTTCGATATGGCCTTCCTAAACGCCCTATTATCTAAGCTGTGAGGTTAATTGGTTAACCCTAACATGACTAATTTAGATCGCATAGGCTATTGGACTCCAGTGCCATTGTAGGAACAAGGTCAGTCCACAGCGGAAGTTATGGGCTCCATGACTAATATGCTGAAAGAAGAGCTCAAACGAAAAGGTTATGGATGTTTGAAGTTTTTGGATATAAAATAATGCGTATAGAATTCAAATTCCAAAAATTAAATATTTCTCAAATTTGATATTTGAAAACAAATAATAATTAGACTTATAGGTTAAGTAATCGCTAAAATTAACGTTAACATTAAGGAATTAATTAGGGTAATAAATAAATAAAAACAATAGCAAAAAAAATATCCCAAAATAAAGGTAACGGCCAACCGCCTACCCTTGGCTAGTCGATCGGTTATCATGCAGTGGCTAGAGTTACAACAGTTAACGATCTAGATTTTATTATTTCAAACCGACTTAAATTTGACGGTTTTGGTGCATTCCAAACACTATAAATAAGAGTTTAAATCCCTCATTTTTATTCACAAATTATTTTTGGATCCAAGTAAAGCTTTGTCATTTTCTCCCTTCAAAGATTTAGAAAATTCTCTAGGGTTTTAAGTAATAGATTCTAGATATTTATTAATTTATTTCTAATTCTATTCTTCGCCAATCCCTATATTTTTGAATCTAATCTACATACAAATCCCTTATTGTATATATCAGAAATGAGAGATATTAAAAAAAGTATTAAAGGCATGACAAATATAGAAAGAGGAAGAACTAAGACCTGTTATGAGTGGAAATCTTAGTCTTTCTATTTTAGCAACCGAATAGTGTAGTTTGGATTTGATACATGTCTTGGGGAATTTGTGTTTATGAAAACATCATATTAAAACCCCTAAAATTCCACCAAAGCAAAATGTCAATTCTTAGGTAGGAATCTCAATTTGTTTGTACTAAAATAATGGAATTTGTGTATTTTGCAATTTCAATCTTTTACCTATTATTCCACTTCTTATCTTTTTCTTTAGATCCGATTAAGGATTTTGATTAGGAAACTGTGTGCAAATGACGAATTCTTATTCATAGTTTGTACCGTCTATTTCCACAATTTGAATAAAAATTCCCTTTGTCTAATTTTATGTAAAAAGAAATTGAATAGAGCATAAAGTATGTAAATTTAATATTGAATTATTCTATGGTCTTAACGTAAAATAAGTTGGTTTGGATTCTGTTTTTATACGAGTCCTTTGATTAGATTTTGATATTGGATTTATGGTATATGTGTTAATGTGGAAATGAGAGTTGTATAATTTTGAAAATTTGACATTTAAACATTAGTTTAGAACATAAACTCTGCATGCTTAGGATTTACTAAATGCCCATACACACACATACGTGTGTGCGTTAGCTTAAATAATGTAAGTTAAAAATGTATTAATGACCTAGTTAATAGGTTGTTAATTATTATTGAATCCCCCTTAGGCAGGAAATTAACTATAGATGTGAAAC
This sequence comes from Allium cepa, assembly GCA_030765085.1. NCBI lineage: Eukaryota > Viridiplantae > Streptophyta > Magnoliopsida > Asparagales > Amaryllidaceae > Allium > Allium cepa. The sequence goes on from CM060943.1 coordinate 442,686,987, forward strand.
AAGAAGTTTTCTTATAAGGCCTTAATAATGGATACGGTGAGATGTATTATCATATGTTAAGAGAGTATTATAAATTATGACAAAGTTATAAGCATGCAAGGTTGGTCAAAAGCACACAGAAGTCTACCCAGCAAATCTGGCTACCAACAATGTGAATTTAGGGTTGATGTGAGACATCGCCTATAATAAGTAACTACGGATGACGCGAGGTTAGTCCTAATTTCTGTAGGTTAATGCTGCCTAGCTAATCTGGCTACTAGTACCTACGAATAGTCGGACTAATGTTAGACGTCACTGTAGGGTACGGTTCATAATACGAAGAAGCTGCTTTAGGGATTGAAGGTATTAAGTAGCTGTGTGAGGACCCGCCTTTTCCCTATATAGAAAGTAGTAAATGTTCAGGGATAAGTGTTGGGCACGGTAGTGGATAACTTGCAAAAGGGTCCGCTTCAATATAAAGTATTTGTAAGTACCTTAGGTCTTGGTTTTGATGATAACAACTGTAGGACATTATATAAAATATAGATACTAATATTTTATCAATATATAGTATATAATGCTGGCTATTAGATGATTAAGAAGACAGTATAATATCATGATGCTGATATAAAGTTCCAAGAGTTCAAGAATGAAGACTCATTAGTATTGAAGAGTTCAAGATTTCAAGATATTCCAGATAAGTTATAGAGTCATAGAATTTATGTTAAAACCTTACTAGCACTTTCCTAATCTCTCTCATCTTCTCTATTTTTTTTGAAATTGTTTTTCATATATTCTATTTTTAAAATAATCTTTTCAAAATATTTCCCAAAAGATTCGCAAATCTCTTATACTTATTAAGATATTATTTCAGTGTTTTTAAGTTTATACATATTGAATTTTTGTTTATACTTTAATACTTTATAACTATATCGATTATATATATATATATATATTATTTACATTATATCGAACATTCTTATTAAAATCTTTCAAAATTATTTTATGAAGTGTTATTAAGTTATATATTGATTAAAATTTTTATAAATTATATATAAATGATTCTGCCAAGTATCAAATTATTTTAAAAGCAACAGATTTTCAAAATAATTTGTATAAAGTATTTTCCAATTTTAGGAAGGGTATGTTGACATATCAAAATCACATATACCAACATACTAGCCGTAAATTTCAAAATTCAAATTTTTAATAGAAGCGCCTTTTCGTCGTTTCTCTTCGTGAGTAGACATGATCATTGGTTTCCGATATATACTAGATTTCCAAATGAATCTTCATTAACTATTTTCTTGCTTTTCTCTCCTTTTTCATTCTCTTAAAGTCTAAAACAATTTCTATTGAAACTTCCCAATATTCAACCAGAATCAAATTCAATCTTTACTAATTTGATTCTCTTTCGTATATTCTCTGATTTCTCTCATCTATCTCAAGATCAATTGTTATTCAAGAGTTATAGGATCAGTTGTAATCAAGATCAAAAGTCCGAGTTTGTAAACTCTATTAAATCATACTCTTATACTCTGATATGTTTGGTATTCCTAAAATCCAAGTAGGTGTGATTATGGCCAATTTAAATCAATTAGGTGTGCTTTGTAGGCCATAAATCTAGTAAGTGTGATTATGGCCTGGAATCAAGTAGCTCTACCTAGAGGCCGAGATCTTGGATGGTGTAGCTCGTAGCCTTGAAATCGAGATTGTAAATGCATTTACTAGTTGAAAAGTAATCCATACAAGAAATTATGCGGGACTGGATGTAGGGTAACTCCAAAGCAGTATAAAACCATAGTGTGTTCTTTCCTTTTACTTTTGTTGCATTTACTTTTATTTGTACTTTGATTATGTGATTGTTAATTCCATCATTTCAAGTAAAATCTTAAAGAATTCGAATAATATTCATATGATCCATTAAACACTATTCACCCCCTCTAGTGTTAATTTAGCCTTAAGATCCCAATTCCACTAACTCACATTTGATATTAGAGAATTGATGTTCAAAGTATTTGTCATCTAATTTTTGAAAGTTTTTAAATGGCTATCAACACTGGTAATAATACTGTTAGTAACATGGTTAAAACACTTGTTAGTAACTCGTTTATCGAAGGACAATCTACTGTTAGACCTCCACTTTTTAATAGCAGTAATTACATATGTTGGTTATGTTGAATGATAATTTATTTATAGTCAATTGATTTAGGCACTGAAAATATCACACAAATTAAGTGCATTGAATCCGAGACTAATTTTACATAGTGGACTGCTGACCAAAAAGTAGTTGCACAAAGTAACTCTAAGACTATGAATATATTATTTTGTTCACTGCAAATGAATTTAATAGAGTATCTATATGTATGTCTACATTAGAAATTTGAAGAACTTTGTAAGTTACACACGAGGCACAAGTAAGGTTAAACAGACCAAAATTTCCATGTTAACAAACCAGTTTCAATTATTCAAAATGAATACAAATGAGTCCATATCTGATATGTATAGTAGATTCCCAGATATAGTACACTCACTTATTGCATAGGGTAAAACTTTTTCTAAAGAGGATCAAGTTACAAAATTCCTCAATTCACTTACTCTTGAATGGGATCAAAAGACTCTTGCAATTGAAGAAGCTAATGACATTAGCACTCTAAAAATTGAAAAGTTAATTAGCAATTTAATGTCTTTTGAAGCACAAATGTAGGGCATGAGAGAAAGCAAAGCAATAGAAAAGAAATCTATAACTTTTAACGCAATGACGGATAGTCTGGGCTTAAACAACGATGAATTGAAGAAATTGCTTTCATGACAAGGAATTCCAGAATTTTTTTAACATATACAAGGATGAAAAGTTTAAAAAGAAATGAAAATAAAAATACAAGAAGCGGAAGTGGAAACAGAAGCATTAAATGTTATAACTACGATGACCTTGATCATTTAAAACGAGACTGTCTGCATCCTGATAAACTAAAAACTACACCAAACACCAATTCATCCAGAAAACGAAGAAGAGACTATACTACAACATTAGACTATTTGGATACATCCTCAAGTGATAATGAATCAGATATAGAAATTACTAACATGTGCTTTATGGAAATATATAATTCAGAACAAAATGGTGAAATGGATTAGAAAAAGGTACATATATATATATATATATATATATATATATATATATTAAAATTTCTTATTAATTTCCTGATTGAAATTTTCTCTTCTTTTGGTTGCTTTGTTGGTTGTTAGGAATATCCTATAGATTAATAATAATATTAGTTGGATATCGTGTGATTATATTTTAAATATAAATATTTAAAAAATAATAAAATAATAATACAAAATATATCCAAAATTATTTTTCCAAAAGTAAAATAACTATAAATAAATCTATATAACAAAATAGGAAGTAATTAAACAAAAATCAATTTTGAAAATTTCGATATATATGTCGACATACCCCATGAGCATATATCGAATATGCAAACAAAATTCCCATTTCAATTTCAAAATTTGAATTTCTCTTCACCTTTTCACAAACTCCTATGTTCTAAAATGTTTCCTTTTGACTGAACATGTCCTTCGATTCCCTATGTACTTACTATATCTCCATCCATTCATTTCTCACTTTCATTTTCAAATTCAAAAATAATAAACTTTCTTATCCCTTCAAACTATTCTTCAATGGCATCCTCATGCAATACTAAGGCAACTACGAGGCTTTCTAGGAAAATAAAAGAATATTTTTTTCAATGATCAAGAAGCCATTCAGGCCTATATAGAGTATTTATCTTTTCGAAAAGTATTTCTTAGAAGATTCGCTATTTTTGAAAATTTTCCTACATATAATCTTTTCAATCTTTGTTTGCAAAATGAAATTCTTGGTTCAATCGATGGTTCTCAAAATGATTTTTTTATCAGCTAAAGTTATTAAAAATGTTTTATGCAAATTTAAATAGAAAATTTTATGATGGTAGAAAAGGAGAAGTTTGGAGTAGTGTCAAAGGGACACAAATTGTTTTAAATTGTGAACTTTTGGGTCACAATCTTGGATGCAAATCTAGTGGAATGGACCTTTCATCTTTTCAAATTGACTTTCAAAATCATGAAGTAACTCATGATATTTTCAAACATGATGATGATTTTAAGCATTGCATCCAAAAGCAGGAATTTTATGCCTTCTTTTAAAATAAAGTATCACTCCTAGAATGGGTAATTATAATAACCCAGCACAAAAAGTTTTCAAAGCTCCTTTCGCAATTTATGGTCGATACAACATAAATTTGTCTCAAGATATTTTGGACGAACTTTTTCCCAAGATCTTTGTAAACATAAAAACACACTATTTCATGATGTGTATCTTACTCATGTTTTCAATTATTTTGGTGTTAACCTTAAAGGAGAGGAAACAATTTCTCGAAAAATGTTTAACAATGCCAACATTTCACTTATGCATATTTTCACCCTTTTTCGATCCTTATGAAATGCTTGTGGAAACGAATCAAAGGTTGGCATGGGAAGAAGAGCATGAAATAAGAGAAGAGGAGGAAGAGTAAGGAGACGAAATGGAAGTCAAGGAGGAAAAATAAGAAAAGAAAGGGATACTTCTTTTGAAAGTATCAATATGCCACCTAATCCACCCAATAAAGATCTTCTCAAAAATCAAGAGAAGATCGTCCATTAAAAAAGGAAGCTTAAGAAATCATTTTCAAAGAAATTTACTTTAATTTCCAAAAAGATGGATTTTTTAGAAAGATCATCCACAAGCTTGGTGGTTCTTCATTCATCTTCATCCGTATCTTTCTAGTTGTTTAAACTATCTTGTATTGGATTTTCTAGTTTTAGTTTTTGTTGAACCTTACATATCTTTTAATTTTTTTACGTTCTAGATCTCTATTTAAGTATTGATGAAAATTTATTTCCTTGTTGTTATACATTGTTTATCATCTCTCAAAAACATAAAAGTAAAATAGTATAAGCTAAATATAATAGAATATTAAAAAAAAGTTGTAATGAAAATTTCTACATATATATTGACATACCCTAAGTATGTATGTGACATACAACGATAGCTTTTCAAAAAAAATTTAATTTTGAAAATTGAATAGATAGCAAAAGTTTATTCATTTTTAATGAATTTCCACTCCTTTAAATATCTGTTAAGACCAGTGAATCATTATTACCTGCTATCTTTCTTCTTACTTTGTATTCCTAAACTCTAAACTAAAATAATGGCTTCTCCTATCCAAAAATCTAATCGAAAACCTCAAACAAACTCTTAAATCATTCAAGAACTTTCTTACTTTCATCCCATGAAACCAAAGGCACTTAGAATTAAGTTAAATGCAGATGATCAAAAAGCAAGAAAGGCATTTCGACGTAAGTTAGTGGATGATTTCTGCCTTGAACAAAGGAGAACCAACTACCAATCCAGAGTGTACCATCAACAAAGATGATGAAGATTTGGATGCTATCAAAGCAGATCCTATATTTGGCACCAATGAATGAGTTGAAGTTTCTCGAAATGCTTAGTTTAAATAGTTTTTGATTGTACATAAATAATAATACTTGGTTTGGTTTGGAATTGATTAGTTTTGATTTATGTGGATTTGTTTAAATGTTGTGTAACATAAACTTTGTTTGATTGGATGCATATTTGGATTGATTATTTCATTTTACATATCACTTATTGTTTGTATATAACCTTTCTCATAATCTTTATGTATAGTTCTTATATTTAGTGATTGATACTTTATTTAGGAAAGTTAGAGTTAGGATTATAGTAAGAGTTAGCGTTAGAGTTATAATTTTGGTTAGTTATTTTTGTTGATTACAAATGGGGAGAAATGCGTAAAATCTAGCCATAGGTTAAGGGGGATTTTTGTAGCCTGGGGAGAGTTATAATATTTTTTATATATAGAGTTCCCAGAATCAAAAAAGGGATATTTTTAGTACCTTAGGTATTGCTTTGGATGATAAGAACTATAGAACATTATATAAAATATAGATACTAATGTTTTATCAATATATCTAGTATATAATGCAGGATATTGAACAGGTATTGATTAAGAAGACTGTACAGTATCACCATGCTAATACTAAGAGTAGATTCAAGATGCTGATATAAAGTTTCAAGAGTTCAAGAATGAAGACTCATGAGTATTGATGAGTTTAATATTTCAAGATATTCCTGATAAGTTTTAGAGCTACAGAATTTATGTTAAAACCTTGAAAGCAATTTCCCGATCTCTCTTGTCTTCTTTAATTTTGTTTTAAAATTGTTTTCAAATATTCTATTTTTGAAATAATATTTTAAAATATTTCCCAAAATGATTTTCGAATCTCTTATACTTATTAAGATATTATTTTAGCGTTTTTAAGTTTATATATGTTGAATTTTGTTTATAGTTTAATAATTTATAACTATATCAATTATATATATATATATATATATATATATATATATATATATTATTTACATTATATTGAATATTCTTATTGAAATCTTTCAAAATTATTTTACAAAGTTTTATTAAGTTATATATTGATTAAAACTTGTATAAACTATATTTAAATGATTCTACAAAGTGTTAAATTACTTTACAAAACCATGGATTTTCAAAATAATTTTATAAAGTATTTTTCAATTTTGTGAAGGAAATGTCGACATATCTAAATCGCATATGTCGACGTAGTAGCCAAAAATTTCAAAATTCAAATTTTGAATGGAAGTGTCTTTTCGTCATTTCTCTTCATGAATGGACATGATCGTTATTTTCCTATATACACCAAACTTTCATATTAATTTTCATTAACTACTTTCTTATTTTTCTCTCCTCTTTTCATTCTATTGAATTCTAAAACAATTTCTATTGAAATTTTATCGAAATTCAACCAGAATCAAATTCAATCAGTAGTTTAATTCTCTTTCATATACTCCCTGATTTCTCTCATCTCTCTCCAGGTCAAGTGCCATTCAAGAGTTATAGGATCAATTATAATCAATATTTAAGGTCAGAGTCAATAAACCTATCAAATCATACTCCTATACTTATGGTGTGCTTGGTATTCCTGAAATCCAAGAAGGTGTGATTGTAGCCTATTTAAATCAATTGGGTGTTCTTAGCAGCCCGTAAATACAGTGGGCGTACTTATGGCCTGTAAACTAAGTGGCTCTACCTAAAGGCCAGGATTTTGGAGGGTGATTTTCTTAACCTTGAAATTGAGATTGTAATTGCATTTACTAGTTGAAAGGAAATCCGTACAAGGAATTATGTGGGACTGGATGTAGGGTTACCCCGAACCAATATAAAATCATGGAGTGTTCTTTCCTTTCTTTTTTTACTTTTACTACGTTTACTTTTATCTGTACTTTGATTCTATGGTTGTTTCTATGATTGTTAATTCCGTCATTTTAAGTAAAATCGTAAAGAATTTGAATAATGTTCATCTAATCCATTTAACACTATTCACCACACTCTACTATTAATTTATCCTTAAGGTTCCTATTCTACTGACTCACAGTATTAAGTGATCGAAAAGATACCATGCAATGTCAACTAGATAAGTTCCGATGTGGAGACCGCCTTTGGATTGGTATTAAATGATGGTACCTTAAATAAGATATTAAATGGTCAGGGTCAGCCTAATTCTTATTAATAAGGTAATAAGTAGCTTGAGCACTAACTCTTACATTGGTAGGACATTACCGATGATGGATATAGGTTATTGGGTTGTAAAAGTAACAGTTATGAAATTGGAATTGGGAAAGCCTTAGGGCTTAAAGTCGAAAAGACTAAGAATAAAGCCAATATAGAAAAGACATATTCCTATTTAAATTATACTGCCTAAGTACTATTATAGTAAGGCCCGAGAAAAGAAAGGAGTTGCTGTAATGACCCAGGATTTTAATTAATTTAAATTTGAATATTTAATTAATTTTAAATATTAATAAGTGAATTTATAAGTCGAATAAATTTTATTTTGAATAATTGGATTTAATTGGATAATTAAATCGATAATTTAATATGTGAAATTATGGAAATAATTGAAAATTGAGTTAAATATGATTGAAAATGATTTGTAAAATTTTATTTTATCATATTGGAGTTAGAACGATATTTTAGAACTTTTAAAATCGAATTAAAAGTTAATTTGTGAAAAATGAATATTTTAATATTTAAATCGACTAGTGAAAATAGTCAATTTTTGAACAGTCTCAGAATTGGACGAGACCTGTTTCATTGGATCCGTAATAGTTAGTTATTACCGGATTTCAATTTTCGTAGCAATCGGAGTTATCGTTTGATCGTGGCAGCTCGAAACGCATCGAATTGTTTTTAATATTAATTTGGCGAGTTAAAATAGCCATTTTTCAAAAAGTCTCGGATTTCGACGAAACTAGTTTCATCGGATCCGTAATGTGATATAATTGTAAGGTTTCAAATTTCGTGTCAACTGGATTTACCGTTTGTCCGGTACAAATTAAAACGCCTAGAAAATCGTTTAAATCGGTTTAATTTAAATTGAACGTTTATTGCCATAACTCGCACAGATGTCCGAATTAGCTTCCGAAACCTGTTCCATTGTGTCCGTAACACGGGGTAAACCCTAGAAACGCTGGTTACGGCGCGTAAATCGGAGTTCGGAATTTCCGGATGGATAGTGTTCGTTCAAAATTCTATAAATAGCCTTCACTCTCAAGAGAAAAAAAAATATATAACTAAACCCTAGGTCAAACGCAGCCGCCGTCACCAACAGACCAATGGCCGAAATTTAACGATCTTCTCCCCTCGAAAACTCCAAATCCGTTCATCGATTCAAGAAATCTCCAACTACAAAAGTATAGAGCATAGAGAGATCTTGGATTTCAACGGTCAAGATCGTTTAATTCGAAATGGATTGGTGGCTATTGGGGTTGGAACGAGTTGCGTTCGTTCTCGATTTTCGCATCAAGGAGGGGCCCGAGCTCGAAGTTCTTCTGGCCGTGGGGAGCTAGTGTGGTGAGCTTCGCAATGAAGTTGCTTGATCGATGCAAAGGCGATTGATTTGCGTGCGAAAATTTGGAGTTGAAGGCGGCTTTGGGTTCGATGTTCACAGGGAGAGACGTGCGCTGGAATGAAGGGGAGAGGAAGAAAGGACGTGCGGCCTGATGGGCTTGGGATTGAAATCAACGGCAGTGATTAGTTAGGTTTAAAATTATTAAAATTTATGTTGTAAATTTTATATAAAATTCGTGTAAAACTTGTAAAATTGATATCTTTTTCATACGAGGTCGAAAATGCGCGAAACCAGTTGCGTTGGAATCGTATGGACGAGCATTACGCGATGGAGTTGGATTGGAGTCGTTTGGAGTTAGTGAGAATTTCGGGTAAAATTAAACGTCCGTTTAATTTTATTCGAAATAAATCGCTAAAACAAAAATAAAATCAAGGTGAGAACTTCTCACTCAATCGAATCAGTTTCGATTTTTATTTTAAATAGTTAGATTTAAAATATTTGAATGCATGTTTGAATGATGATTGTTATCTATTTATTGTTAAAATAGACATTATGCGCCGTTAGTAAGCGGATGTTATTTATTAAAAACATATACCGCGAATATTTCATAAACAGTGAAATTGGTATTATATATAATAGCAATATATATATATATTGGCATATGTATATATTGGAGTTATTGATTTCCCGCATTTGTATATCGGATGAGACCCTATTGCGCCGTCTATTAAGCGGATAATATTTTAAATCCCATATACCGCGATAATTTCATACTGGAGCGGAATTGGTATTGTGCTAATGTTTGTGGATGCAGAAAAACAGGTTGGAGGGATCCAACTGGATTCCTCAACAGTATTTATTTGATTATGGATATTTTGATATTCGTTGATTATCATATACGATATATGATATCGTTGTAGTCGTGATTGACTATTTAGTGTGTAGCATCATTGGACCAAGTTTTGGAACTTTAAAATGATTTTTAAAGTGATTTTTGAAAATATACTATATGTTTGTAAATTGATTTATTTTAAATAAATAAACGTTATAATTTTTAATGTTATAAAAATTATGATTTTTGAGAAATATAGTAAAAGGTTGATTTTTGAAAATATGGAGTTAATGATTTTATAAAATAGTTTAATCGAGATTTTTGAATTTATTATAAAAAGGTTTAAAAATAGGATTTATGAAATTTGATTATTTTATAAATCGAGAGAATGGTGAAATTATAAAGGAGATTAAAGATGTTTTAAAATAATAGTATAAATTGATTTTATAAAGGATTTATAAATTAATAATTTATAAATGAAAATATTTGAACTATAAAACGAGTTTTTATAAGTGTTAGAATGAATTGTGAATGAATTTCATAAGTGAATGAAATTTATAGAATTATAAACGGTGAAGTTATCAATGGAATTTTATAAGCAGTAGGTTTATAAAATTTATAAAGTTATTGAAAGAATAGATTTGGATAAATAATTGAATCTTATAAGTTATGAGATTGATAATTATGAAGTTCAAAGGAACGATTTTGCAAACAAATAAATTATAAGTATTTCACTTATGATATGAACTTTTGTTTTATAATTGAGTTATAAAATCGAATAGGTTAATAAAGGAGATGTATAAAAAGGAAGTAGTTATAAAACAAATAGAAATAGCATTTATAAACGTTGTTTTATAAATTCGCAAACGACTTATTTTGATAAGTTAATTTTTATAACTTATTTATGAAGATATATTCACGTTTTAGACAGTGAATAATCCTTTAAAAGAAAATGTATAGAAATGATGAAATTGTTAACGTAGTATATTCAGGTTTTTGAATAGTGAATAATATGTTAAAGAACATGTTTAGATTTGATGTTTTAAATAGAATTAAAACGATCTAACGATGTTTTAAAATGTGTTGAGATTCAAAACCATAGATTTCAACATTCATTATTGAAATAGACGTTTTCGAGAAATAGAAGGAAATGGTGGACTATAACACAGTTGTTATAGTAAATGATTTCCGAAAGGAAATGTTTTGTATAGTATTGGGATTTATATATCTATTTTAATTTCGAATCCCTATACTATTGATTTTGGGTTGTTGTAACGATGTTTTACGCAACATTCGTTTTGACCCAAATAAATATGTTTAAGAGAATGATTTCCTTAAAGAATGAAATATATACTTAATTTCGATTTAAGTATATTGAATATTTTCCAAGTGTTGAAAATAAATAAAATTGGTGAATTACTTATGAATAAATAAGTATGGAAATGTTTTCCAATATAAAGTGAATATTTTGAGAATTTATCCTTTTGAAGATAAATTGAAATGAATAATTGAAAATCGTATATCAGTAGATATTGTGAAATATAAATTCATTATGGAATTTATAAAAGAAAGGGGAACTTGTTTAAAAATAAATATTGATTTATTTTTGAAGTATTGAAAATAATATATCTTGCAAAGATATTTTGGAAAATAAATTATTTGGAAAATTATTTGGAATCTGGTGATGTGTGCATATCCATTGATAGTTCAATAATCGACTATCAATATTTACCTTTGAATGGGTATTTGATGTGATTTGTTTGAATTTGAATGCCACACTTATTTTTGAATAAGCGCTCACTATTCGGGTTAACCGGGAAAGGACCATGGGGTCGTATAACCCATTCCGAATATGTGATACGTCGTTATGAATTGCATTTGAAGACCGGTGTTGAAGACCGGATCTTTTTGAAAGCGAAAGGACAACTTGTCGATTGTCTTTGCACCGAGTAGCTACGGTATAGAGACTCCCTATGTGATGGGAAGTCCGGACGTGATTAGGGATTATCCGGATTGCAAGGACTTCTTTATAAGTGCCTTCAGTTTTGTTCGATCCCATAACAGACTTGTATGGATTGTATGTCTGACATTACAAATCGAGATATAAAGCCGATTTCTTTCAAATATATTTCTGTTGGTGGCGGAGAATTTATTCTTTTAGCTTAACACCCTTCTCTGAGACGTACGAGCTCAGAGGTTATGTAGTTGAAGGTTATCATCGATATATTCCCAATTTGGTAATGTGACATGCTGAGTGTTGCTGTGAAATGATCATTGTGTTGATTATTTGTGATAGGATCATTTATTTGATCGTCTATTCTGGTGATCATTTCTATGATCATTTGTTGACCCAAAGCATGGCTTTTGTATAAAGTATGTTTTTGTGGACGTGACTTCGTCGAGCCTCACACCCCGGAATGGTCAAAACAGGAAAGATGCAGCAAGGTTATGAGGGGTAGCGCCCTTTAGGATGTGTGCATTTCCTTCTGGAAAAGGGTGGTATCATGGTATGGAGCCCAGATACTTACTCATGTTGAAAACACTTTATGATTGTGTGAATTGATTGCGAGCGCTCGGTTGAAAGGTCCCAAAGGACTGGGGGATGGCATATTCGGTCAGTTGTTACTCAGTTAGGGGTAACCCGGCCTTGTGTTGGCAGAGATCCGGTTTGGTTCTCGGGGATGTCCATCCAGAGGCATTCTCATGTGGCAATGGGAAGTTCCTTGGCCTGATCATTCGTTGGAAATCCAATTCCCAATACGAAATTTGTACGGTATTTGTTGTAGAACCTGCCATTTACTTATGGTGGTCACCACTGTTTAGATGGTAGCTATAGTAGGCATAGTTCGAAATGTCTATGCTGGCTAAGATTTATATTCTACTTTCGAAATGAATTTTTCTCTACACTACGCACTAGTAATAATATCAAATGTTCTTTTTAATGCGTATCAAGCATCTTTGACTATCATAAGGAGAAATTTCCTCCGATTCTGCGTTTGCATTGTGTGTGTGTGCGGGAGGCCTTATGGTAGTCTCATTTCTAAAAGCATTGCGAATTGACTTTAAAAATATTCCTCTATTTTGATTTTTAAAGGTAAATAAACTGTTTTGAGTTCTCACACCAGTCACATAACTGACTCGGAGTTTATTGTTTTCCTTCCTAAACTCTGGGTGCCCACCAATTTCCACACGGGCAGTCAAGAGTTAAGGTTTATCAGGATATTCTGGATATTCAGGAGTTGCTGGAAGCAAGCTGGATGGCATGGCGTATTACTAGTATATAGTATTTCTTTTCCGCTGTTTGTTGTTGTTGTTGTACACTCTGATGATGATGTAATGTAACGTAATGTATAAAATGTAATAACTGATATAGTTCTTTGTTTAAAGATTATTCATTTATTATTATATGTTGTTCCGCTGCGAATTGTGAGATTCTGATATTGTTGTGTTGTGTTCTGTTCCGTTCTATCTTCTATTTTCTTTCCTCCCTATTTTCCCTCTATTTTCTATCTTTTCTCACTTCTTCTATCCTTTTTCTTTTTCTTAAACATTGATAATTCGTATTTCTGTTCATCTTGAGTTAATCTATAGAGATTAGTGTATATTCAAGGAGTACGGATTTGCGGGTCATCACAGGTGGTATCGGAGCATATGGTTAAGCGACAACCATGGTTCTGTTGGGTATTACTCATTAGAGATAGAGTCAGTAGTGCTCTAGAATGAGTTTGAGTGTAATAATAGATATGAGAGCATATTTGTTAGTGAATATAAATTGTTTTATATTGTGATGATTGGTTTGTTGAGTGGTATATGAACCTTCGTCGGCGCAGCCTCGAAACTGAATCGAAGGGGTTTCTAAACGCTTGAATAGAACAATTCGACACGATATTGTTTTAAATTGGGTAAATGAAATAATTTTACCTTGAGCATATTTTGTATATAAAGGAATAATTTTTCAGAATTATTAAAGTGTATATAAGTGATTGTTTAGTTGTTTGAATAATCTAAATAAAAGAATAATTGTATAAGTAAAAAAAAGAATTATGAGAATTGAATTATAATTAAAGTGATTTACAATTGTGAAATAAACTTATATATATATAAGAAGTGAAACTATATGAATATATTTATAAATATGAGTTGAAATAAAAGATGAATTTAAAGTTAAATGGAAATTTACTTTAGAATTTGGAAGCTGAATTGATTTATAAGTTGGAATTTAAGTTAAGTAAAAACAAGTGATGTTTGTAAATGAAGTATAACTTAAGAGATGTTGAATGATGTTGATATTAGTATCAAAGTAAAATAATAAAGTTAAGTGATAGATGTGAACTTAGATTAGGTAAATGAAATTCAACTTTAGGAATTGAATTGAATTAATGGATTGAATGTAAATCAATTGAATGTAAATTAAGTTGATATGAAATAATGAATATAAGTGTTAATTCATTAAAATCTAATGTTATTGGAAATTGAATAGTTGAATGAAAATCAATTTAATTAAACCAATTGTAAGCAAAGGAATTTGGTTGCAATTGATATACATTGGTTGTTATATAATTGTTGATTGATTGTATATAATTCATTAAGTATTAATGAAATTGAGTTAATGAAATTGGAAGCTAAAGTAATTGAAAATTCAATTGGAAGTTAAGTGAAACTTAAATAGAATTGAATTTGATTTGGAAGTGAACCAACTTGAATATGAATTAGTGAATATAAACTAATTGAAAATGAATGTTAGTAAACATCCACTGTTAATGAATCAAATGTGATTTAAATTGAAAACAATTTCATTTAATATTAATGAGAATATGAATGAATATTTATTGGTTATGAATATTAGTTGGATGATAGTTGGTTGATGTTTGCATTTGTTGCTTTTACTACATTTGCTATGTTGGCATATATAGTTGTTATGTTGCTATATGTTGTATATCGATACTATTGTCTATATGCATGTTCTCATGTTGTTTGTTGAGTGTTTAGTAGGTGCGGATTGCGTTTGCTTCGCATTTGGAGCTCGCTTTCGCGCTATATTAGCCGTATATGCTCGCTAATAAAATATAAGGTACATATCTCGGATTACATACCGTGCTTTTACACTTTTTCCCTTCGGGATGCCTCATTACTTGATGCGATGTATATTTGTGATATATATACTGTCATTTTTTTTTTCGGATCGAGCCGCGCAAAGGAGACTATGGCGATTTTTTCCGAAAATTTAAGGCGTTAGAAAAAATTTGAGAAAATTGAAATTTTTTTTGAAGACTTTAACTTTGATTTAGAATTGAAAGTTAAACAATAGTAGTTGTTTTTGAAAAGATAACTAAGTATGATTTGAAAACTTAGTAAGTTATTATAAGAAGTTTGGCTATGAATTTTGGAAAGTTAATAGATTCTGTAATTTTTCTTACTTGTTAATTTCGAGGACGAAATTCTTTTAAGGGGGGAAGATTGTAACGACCCAGAATTTTAATTAATTTAAATTTGAATATTTAATTAATTTTAAATATTAATAAGTGAATTTATAAGTCGAATAAATTTTATTTTGAATAATTGGATTTAATTGGATAATTAAATCGATAATTTAATATGTGAAATTATGGAAATAATTGAAAATTGAGTTAAATATGATTGAAAATGATTTGTAAAATTTTATTTTATCATATTGGAGTTAGAACGATATTTTAGAACTTTTAAAATCGAATTAAAAGTTAATTTGTGAAAATTGAATATTTTAATATTTAAATCGACTAGTGAAAATAGTCAATTTTTGAACAGTCTCAGAATTGGACGAGACAAGTTTCATTGGATCCGTAATAGTTAGTTATTATCGGATTTCAATTTTCGTAGCAATCGGAGTTATCGTTTGATCGTGGCAGCTCGAAACGCATCGAATTGTTTTTAATATTAATTTGGCGAGTTAAAATAGCCATTTTTCAAAAAGTCTCGGATTTCGACGAAACTAGTTTCATCGGATCCGTAATGTGATATAATTGTAAGGTTTCAAATTTCGTGTCAATTGGATTTACCGTTTGTCCGGTACAAATTAAAACGCCTAGAAAATCGTTTAAATCGGTTTAATTTAAATTGAACGTTTATTTCCATAACTCACACAGATGTCTGAATTAGCTTCCGAAACCTGTTCCATTGTGTCCGAAACGCGGGGTAAACCCTAGAAACGCTGGTTACGGCGCGTAAATCGGAGTTCGGAATTTCCGGATGAATAGTGTTCGTTCAAAATTTTATAAATAGCCTTCACTCTCAAGAGAAAAAAAAATATATAACTAAACCCTAGGTCAAACGCAGCCGCCGTCACCAACAGACCAATGGCCAAAATTTAGCGATCTTCTCCCCTCGAAAACTCCAAATCCGTTCATCGATTCAAGAAATCTCCAACTACAAAAGTATAGAGCATAGAGAGATCTTGGATTTTAACGGTCAAGATCGTTTAATTCGAAATGGATTGGTGGCTATTGGGGTTGGAACGAGTTGCGTTCGTTCTTGATTTTCGCGTCAAGGGGGGGCCGAGCTCGAAGTTCTTCTGGCCGTGGGGAGCTAATGTGGTGAGCTTCGCAATGAAGTTGCTTGATCGATGCAAAGGCGATTGATTTGCGTGCGAAAATTTGGAGTTGAAGGCGGCTTTGGGTTCGATGTTCACAGGGAGAGACGTGCGCTGGAATGAAGGGGAGAGGAAGAAAGGACGTGGACCTGATGGGCTTGGGATTGAAATCAACGGCAGTGATTAGTTAGGTTTAAAATTATTAAAATTTATGTTGTAAATTTTATATAAAATTCGTGTAAAACTTGTAAAATTGATATCTTTTTCATACGAGGTCGAAAATGCGCGAAACCAGTTGCGTTGGAATCGTATGGACGAGCACTACGCGATGGAGTTGGATTGGAATCGTTTGGAGTTAGTGAGAATTTCGGATAAAATTAAACGTCCGTTTAATTTTATTCGAAATAAATCGCTAAAACAAAAATAAAATCAAGTTGAGAACTTCTCACTCAATCGAATCAGTTTCGATTTTTATTTTAAATAGTTAGATTTAAAATATTTGAATGCATGTTTGAATGATGATTGTTATCTATTTATTGTTAAAATAGACATTATGCGCCGTTAGTAAGCGGATGTTATTTATTAAAAACATATACCGCGAATATTTCATAAACAGTGAAATTGGTATTATATATAATAGCAATATATATATATTGGCATATGTATATATTGGAGTTATTGATTTCCCGCATATGTATAGCGGATGAGACCCTATTGCGCCGTCTATTAAGCGGATAATATTTTAAATCCCATATACCGCGATAATTTCGTACTGGAGCGGAATTGGTATTGTGCTAATGTTTGTGGATGCAGGAAAACAGGTTGGAGGGATCCAACTGGATTCCTCAACAATATTTATTTGATTATGGATATTTTGATATTCGTTGATTATCATATACGATATATGATATCGTTGTACTCGTGATTGACTATTTGGTGTGTAGCATCATTGGACCAAGTTTTGGAACTTTAAAATGATTTTTAAAGTGATTTTTGAAAATATACTATATGTTTGGAAATTGATTTATTTTTAATAAATAAACTTTATAATTTTTAATGTTATAAAAATTATGATTTTTGAGAAATATAGTAAAAGGTTGATTTTTGAAAATATGGAGTTAATGATTTTATAAAATAGTTTAATCGGGATTTTTGAATTTATTATAAAAAGGTTTAAAAATAGGATTTATGAAATTTGATTATTTTATAAATCGAGAGAATGGTGAAATTATAAAGGAGATTAAAGATGTTTTAAAATAATAGTATAAATTGATTTTATAAAGGATTTATAAATTGATAATTTACAAATGAAAATATTTGAATTATAAAACGAGTTTTTATAAGTGTTAGAATGAATTGTGAATGAATTTCATAAGTGAATGAAATTTATAGAATTATAAACGGTGAAGTTATAAATGGAATTTTATAAGCAGTAGGTTTATAAAATTTATAAAGTTATTGAAAGAATAGATTTGGATAAATAATTGAATCTTATAAGTTATGAGATTTATAATTATGAAGTTCAAAGGAACGATTTTGCAAACAAATAAATTATAAGTATTTCACTTATGATATGAACTTTTGTTTTATAATTGAGTTATAAAATCGAATAGGTTAATAAAGGAGATGTATAAAAAGGAAGTAGTTATAAAACAAATAGAAATAGCATTTATAAACTTTGTTTTATAAATTCGCAAACGACTTATTTTGATAAGTTAATTCTTATAACTTATTTATGAAGATATATTCACGTTTTAGACAGTGAATAATCCTTTAAAAGAAAATGTATAGAAATGATGAAATTGTTAACGTAGTATATTCACGTTTTTGAATAGTGAATAATATGTTAAAGAACATGTTTAGATTTGATGTTTTAAATAGAATTAAAACGATCTAACGATGTTTTAAAATGTGTTGAGATTCGAAACCATAGATTTCAACATTCATTATTGAAATAGACGTTTTCGAGAAATAGAAGGAAATGGTGGACTATAACACAGTTGTTATAGTAAATGATTTCCGAAAGGAAATGTTTTGTATAGTATTGGGATTTATATATCTATTTTAATTTCGAATCCCTATACTATTGATTTTGGGTTGTCTTAACGATGTTTTACGCAACATTCGTTTTGACCCAAATAAATATGTTTAAGAGAATGATTTCCTTAAAGAATGAAATATATACTTAATTTCGATTTAAGTATATTGAATATTTTCCAAGTGTTGAAAATAAATAAAATTGGTGAATTACTTATGAATAAATAAGTATGGAAATGTTTTCCAATATAAAGTGAATATTTGAGAATTTATCCTTTTGAAGATAAATTGAAATGAATAATTGAAAATCGTATATCAGTAGATATTGTGAAATATAAATTCACTATGGAATTTATAAAAGAAAGGGGAACTTGTTTAAAAATAAATATTGATTTATTTTTGAAGTATTGAAAATAATATATCTTGCAAAGATATTTTGGAAAATAAATAATTTGGAAAATTATTTGGAATCTGGTGATGTGTGCATATCCATTGATAGTTCAATAATCGACTATCAATATTTACCTTTGAATGGGTATTTGATGTGATTTGTTTGAATTTGAATGCCACAATTATTTTTGAATAAGCGCTCACTATTCGGGTTAACCGGGAGAGGACCATGGGGTCGTATAACCCATTCCGAATATGTGATACGTCGTTATGAATTGCATTTGAAGACCGGTGTTGAAGACCGGATCTTTTTGAAAGCGAAAGGACAACTCGTCGATTGTCTTTGCACCAAGTAGCTACGATATAGAGACTCCCTATGTGATGGGAAGTTCGGACGTGATTAGGGATTATCCGGATTGCAAGGACTTCTTTGTAAGTGCCTTCGGTTTTGTTCGATCCCGGAACAGACTTGTATGGATTGTATGTCTGACATTACAAATTGAGATATAAAGCCGATTTCTTTCAAATATATTTCTGTTGGTGGCGGAGAATTTATTCTTTTAGCTTAACACCCTTCTCTGAGACGTACGAGCTCAGAGGTTATGTAGTTGAAGGTTATCAGCGATATATTCCCAATTTGGTAATGTGACATGTTGAGTGTTGCTGTGAAATGATCATTGTGTTGATTATTTGTGATAGGATCATTTATTTGATCGTCTATTCTGGTGATCATTTCTATGATCATTTGTTGACCCAAAGCATGGCTTTTATATAAAGTATGTTTTTGTGGACGTGACTTTGTCGAGCCTCACACCCCGGAATGGTCAAAACAGGAAAGATGCAGCAAGGTTATGAGGGGTAGCGCCCTTTAGGATGTGTGCATTTCCTTCTGGAAAAGGGTGGTATCATGGTATGGAGCCCAGATACTTACTCATGTTGAAAACACTTTATGATTGTGTGAATTGATTGCGAGCGCTCGGTTGAAAGGTCCCAAAGGACTGGGGGATGGCATATTCGGTCAGTTGTTACTCAGTTAGGGGTAACCCGGCCTTGTGTTGGCAGAGATCCGGTTTGGTTCTCGGGGATGTCCATCCAGAGGCATTCTCATGTGGCAATGGGAAGTTCCTTGGCCTGATCATTCGTTGGAAATCCAATTCCCAATACGAAATTTGTACGGTATTAGTTGTAGAACCTGCCATTTACTTATGGTGGTCACCACTGTTTAGATGGTAGCTATAGTAGGCATAGTTCGAAATGTCTATGCTGGCTAAGATTTATATTCTACTTTCGAAATGAATTTTTCTCTACACTACGCACTAGTAATAATATCAAATGTTCTTTTTAATGCGTATCAAGCATCTTTGACTATCATAAGGAGAAATCTCCTCCGATTCTGCGTTTGCATTGTGTGTGTGTGCGGGAGGCCTTATGGTAGTCTCATTTTTAAAAGCATTGCGAATTGACTTTAAAAATATTCCTCTATTTTGATTTTTAAAGGTAAATAAACTGTTTTGAGTTCTCACACCAGTCACATGACTGACTCGGAGTTTATTGTTTTCGTTCCTAAACTCTGGGTGCCCACCAATTTCCACACGGGCAGTCAACAGTTAAGGTTTATCAGGATATTCTAGATATTCAGGAGTTGCTGGAAGCAAGCTGGATGGCTTGGCGTATTACTAGTATATAGTATTTCTTTTCCGCTGTTTGTTGTTGTTGTTGTACACTCTGATGATGATGTAATGTAACGTAATGTATAAAATGTAATAACTGATATAGTTCTTTGTTTAAAGATTATTCATTTATTATTATATGTTGTTCCGCTGCGAATTGTGAGATTCTGATATTGTTGTGTTGTGTTCTGTTCCGTTCTATCTTCTATTTTCTTTCCTCCCTATTTTCCCTCTATTTTCTATCTTTTCTCTCTTCTTCTATCCTTTTTCTTTTTCTTAAACATTGATAATTCGTATTTCTGTTCATCTTGAGTTAATCTATGGAGATTAGTGTATATTCAAGGAGTACGGATTTGCTGGTCATCACAGTTGCTGAAGGCGAAGGCGAGGAGGAAACTTATGGCAGTTTATCAATTTATCTACTCATGTTATTTTCTGATGTACCCATTTAAAAATAATGTTGTATTTTGAAAATGTTATGCTACGGATATGTGATGGTTGTTATTAGTATTGTGTTACTGATTTTATTATATTTGGATTTTAAATGAAATGGGTAATATTTCTGTTATTACATTTTATCCTTCCAGTGTGAGTTCTGAATGTGTAGATAAAATGCTCTGTATTGTTTTTTTGTACTAACTAACTAGCTTTGGGGTGGGTCTAAGTTTCGATGGGTCTTTTTTGGGTCGAAATTCAGATCTGTTTCAAGGCGGATTGTTATGTTTGGTATTAAAGCTTAGGTTACCCGACCAATGGAGATAGGTATACATATGAGAGGCATGCTTGTTATTTTTGAAAGTATATTTCAAAAATCCTACTATATATAAATATATATACTTATTTTAAAAATATGAAAAAAAATCAGGCAAATCTTTATTTCAACATGTAATACTATCTTAGGAAATGCAGATGGAAAAGACTGTAACTCCAAAATTAATAAGGCAACAAACAGGGAGTTACAAGAATTTAGTAAGGATATAAATGGATTAAAGAGACTATTAGAGTAAACGTGGAATGATAAGGAAGGCATAGTAGGTAAAATTTGAATGAATAAATAAATGTCTTTAAAAATTGTCCGTTAGAATAATAATCATTTATTACGGCTAATTGATGTTTATAGAAATAGTAAATAGCCATGTTCGGTAGTAATTAAATATTATAAGGCATTATAATAGTCATTATGGTAAATCACATAGCCTTGATTATACAAACAAAGATTAGTGGGTCTTGCCCGATACATAAAATTAAATGGGAGATAAGAACCTATGTGTCGTAAACATCTAGGAGTAAGGAATAATAGGAGTATGGAAAGGCGTAGTGGAGCAAATTCCTGCAAGAAAGTGTACATTAATAACCATAAGGAGATAATTGAATTTTTATAGAGATTGAGTAGGAAAGAAAGAAAGTTCAATAGGAAGGACAATTAAAGTCAAATTCTAAATCTAGCCCATGAAAAAAAATTGATGAAAGTTTTTTTTTGAAAATTCCATGAAATGCTTTGAATAAGTTTTTCGAAGGATTTATTAAGAAGTTGTTGCTTTGAAAAAGTAAGTAAATTGGAAAATTCATAATTTAAAATTCTGTTCAGTTAAAAGTTTATAATTAAAAGGGTTTTTGGTAAAAAAGATTTTTCATTTTGGAAATACCAGTTTAAAATTGGTTGAGTCAAAAAGTTCTCGATTTTTTAAGTAAGGGATTCTTCGTTTATGAAATAGATATAAGCATAGGTTGGATATTGATGAGTTTTTTTCTATGACATAAATTTATAAGTTCTTTTTTTAATTATTTCTAAAAAGAGGGAATAAATGGAAATAGAATTTAATTAAATTAAGGAATAGAGAATGGAAGGATAAGAATAACCAGGATAGGAGGAACATCTCCATATAAAGAAAATACAGAGAATAATATCTGAAGTAGAAGTTAATTAATTAGGAGAAATATAAATAGAGGCAATGTTGGGGGATATGGATAGAAAAAGCATTAGGAATTTATATAAAATAGGATCAATATTCTAAGTAGAAATTAATAGGATAGAAGTTATCCTTGTTGACTTCACTTTTCATTGTTTAAGGTTATATAAGATAATTTTGAAAGAAAAAAAATTTAACAATTGGATGTAAGTAAATTATCATGATTAATAAATGAGTTGGGATAATTTTGTGAATGTTATAAGGAAAAGCATTTATGTGAGGATGAGAATTTTATATATACAATTTCTGTTTAGACCTCGTTTGAATAAGAATAACGTATTATTGGATTTAAAATGATAATTAAGAAGAAATAAACTGGGATTGATAAGAAAAGGAATGTGAAAGATTATAGGAGTTTAAATAAGACTTAAACTAAGTTATAAAAATTATTTAATTAAGTGACAACATATTTTTACTACTAAAGCAATTAATGTTGATGTATATCTTTGATAACTTAAAATTAAAAATTTGGATGCATATAAATAGATTGTTTGAAGTCTAATAAATTGTTTTAGTAACCAAAAATATCTTTGGAATAATGAATGTATAATAAAGGGAACCTATTATATTGAAATACTATTGAAGTTATAATTTTTGTAATAGATTTAAGAGAAGTTAATTTTGAAAAAAATATATCCTTAAAATGATCATCAATTAACTTTTCATAAGTATAAGCCATAATTAGATGGAGTAATAAATGCTAATTTCGAATTTAATGTAATAAGTTAATTTGTATGGAAATAGTTTACTAAAAATTATTTTGTATATTATAGAAAGTTTTTGATAAGAGGATTTATTTTGCTCATATATGGAATTAAGAAATTTTTGAATTTTGAATTTAATAATAGTTGGTTTAATAATTGAGTTTTAAATGATTTGAATTAAAGTCCAGCATTTAAAGTAATAAATCTATGTTGTACAAAGTCATTAAAAAGGAAAAGTTTGATAGAAAAAGAAAAAAAATTCTTCGCTTATCTTGGGAACTAAGTAATTTTTGAATTAACAAAAAATGTTTCCAATTTATATTTTTAAAGATAAAGGTTTCAGATAAGGCACTTTATAATTGTAAAATTTTAGTTTTATGAGTGGTGAGGACTAAACCAAATCAAAATAGTTTAAGATCACTATCCAGATAAGAAAGGATAAAAGTTTTAAGATACAAATAAAATAGGAATAGTATACACAACATGTTCTAGAAATTTTGAATCAGTTTCAAGTACTTAATCAGAGAATGTTGGTAAATCTATAAAGATATTCTAGATATATAATGGGGTTGTAATTAGGTTGCCCTAGTTAACTTGGAATGAAAATTTCTATGTTTTGATCTATTTGGAGCGGTTTTCATGTAACTTCCATAAAATTTCGAATTCCAAAATATGTATATATGTGCAACATTTGAATTATTAAGGAATATGAGAAAAGGAAACAAATGTATAAGGTAGGGATATTCTTTTCCATAGTTTACACCGTCTGTTTTATTAAAATAAAAGAAATAATTCTTTGTAATTTCAAACAAAACAAAGATCTAACTTTGGTTGATTTATGGAAAATTATAGCGATAATTCTTTTAGGAAGGATAGTTTTGGTAAATAAAAATGTGAAAAGGAATGTTCTAGTTTAGAAATTAATGATTTGAAATAAGAAATATACGCACACATGTATAACTCTGATTAACATATAAAAATAGAAATATATAAATAGCGTAATTTATGACTATATAGGTGTTAGTTAGTAATTAATGAATTTGGATTTATGGACATTAATTACAAATTTAACAGGCATTAAATTTGTATAAATTTGTAATTAGTGAAAGAATTAAATAGAGACTCATTAGGGAAACTAAAATGGCATTTATGAGGGAACCGAATTGGTATAACAGAGGGATTTAAAACTGGTAAAAAAAGAGGGATTAATTGAGAATTTATTAGAGATGGTACAGTTTTGACAATATTGATCAATTATTAGGGTACATTAAGTAAGTAATGAATGGACCACATTTATTAGAAACCAAAATGGAAAATTAAATGGAATGTCATACTATGAACGTTCATCTTAATATAGTAAGGAGTATTAGGGCCCCAACATCATTAACACTAGTTAATGATAAATGGCAACTTCCAGAAAAATTTTCTTTTAGAGTTTTTGGGATTATTATTGCCTAGTTGTCTCCCTTTTATTATGGGAAAAGCATATGGTATATATAGTATAAGATATGTTCCTGTTTTATCATTGGGTTGATTTTATGGATGGGATTAAACCGCCAGATATATATATAAATATATATATATATATATATATATAAGGAAAAACAACGTAAATAATAAAATTTCATAAGGACACTTAAATAGCAATAAATCATTGGTAAGACTTGAAGTAAATAAAGAAATTAGATTAGTAACTGTAACGACCCGGGATTTTGGACATCCCGAGTTGTGAATATTAGTTTATAATATTCAATAATATTGTATTTTAATACACAATATTTCCATTTATCAATGATTAATAATTATATACAATTTTTCAAATCAATATAAATTGATTTTCAAATCTATATTAAATACAGATTGATTTAAATAGAATTTCTTAAATGTATATTTTGTTTTAAAAAGTAAAATATGTAAAATTATTTTAGATTAAATATATGTATTTTGTTTTAAAGATAAATATGTATATTCTATTCTAAAGATGAAATACAATAGAATATTTAAATTTATTGACAATCATGTGCATTTATTTTACATATAGGATAATAATCTTATATGTAATAAAATTGGATGGAAATTCATAGTGAAGTAAAAGTGATATTTTTGATTTTGGTATATATGAACAATAATGTTTATATTAAATAAAGGAGTTTTAAATTTCTTAAATAATATATATACATTGAATAAGGAAAAAATTATTTATATGTTAGTTAAGTTAAAAGGAAAATTTATAATATTTAATTGGGAAAATGTTAAATAAAAAGATGTGTATAATAATCACTTAAGTGTTAATAGGAGAAACTATATACATATAGACATCAATGAACTAAGTTATTTTGAAGTAATATATTCTTATATAAATTAATAAAGAAGGAAATGACTTGATCTATTTGGAGATAATATATTTTATATTATCATTAAAAATGGTATATATGGTTACATATATACATAAAGGCTTAAAATAGTTTAATATCACTTTGTAATCCTTGTTTTAAAATAACAAGTGTATATTGGAAATGTTATTTTATTTAAATGGAAAGTTCCATTTGGTTTTGAATTGCATGGAAGTATAGATATTTTAGTTCATTTGGTTTTGAATTGCATGGAAGTATAGAATATTATTTTAGTTCATTTGGTTTAAAGTAACACATGTATACAAGTATATTAACAAAGAAGGTTATTTTAATAGTTTCTCACTTTTATTTCAAAAATGTATAAGTGATAAATGAAAGCTTCGAAAATAATTTTTTTTAAATCACTTTGCAATTCTTGTTTTGCAATAAATGTATAAGTGCAACACTAGCTTTATCAAAGATAAATTTGGACTGTCTAATTTCCCAAATATAATTACATATACCTTAGATATTGTATGGTTTATATAAATACATATATTAAGAAAAAAAAAGTTGTAAATCATTTGCTGTAAGTAGAAACTGGTTAACAAAAGATTTGAAGCAAAAACAAGTTAACCAAAAATAGTTTAGTACAAGGTATAAACAATAGGTGGAAGATAATAAATTGTATCAGTTAACATTTTAACATTTGGCATCTATCACCTGATCAAAATCTTACATAATCATTTTGATTTTCTTTTCAAAAAATTTCTCAACAAAGCTAATATCATTTCAGCTAACAAATTGTCAATTATGTTTATTTTCTGTTGGCTACTAGCTTGTGTGTATATTTGAACACATCAGATCCAAGAAGATTATTTTAGAAATCAAAAGCCTCTGTTCAAAATTTTTAAGAAACTAGAACAATTTTTTTTTAAAAAAAAAAACAAGTACTCTGTAACCTATTGAAAGCTCAAAGTAAACACCCTCTTTTTAAAAGAATTAAGCTACCTGGAAGAAAATTTGGATTTCAGATTTAAAGATTTCAAATTTTCAATCAAGAATTCAACTTCAACTTTTACCAAAGCTGCTGGAAGAAATGTTTAAGGTAAGAAACATTTATTTTAAAATTTGAAAATGAAATGCATGACTTTGATAGTGAACACAATATCCATTTCCACTTCAAAAAGCTATATCCTTTAATCTAGTGCATATCTGATGATGTTGTAAACCAGGAATATCTTCAATTGCTAGTATAGTTTAAGTTAAAAATAGTTAGGAATTAAATTTTTCTGTGTAATTTATGATTTATAAGTTTTACGGTAAACATCAAATTTTAGTGAAATTTCAATGTTTTTAAATTATAAATTCATGCATGCAATTAGGATGTTGGTGTGAAAACATGAATTTTAGTAGGAAATTTGTGATTTTTAATGTTTGCAATTTAGTTAGATTGATAGATGAACATTCCCCTGTTCAAAAATTATTTTCCGTCGATCTAGTCAAAGAGAGACGACGCAGCTTGACTGAAGGGTGCTGGTGGTCTTTGGGTAGGGATCAACCATAGCCGATTGTTTGATTTGGGTTTGGATTGGTTGTGCGTGTGGATTTAGGGTTCTGGGATCTTCGATTTTGCCTCGGGAACGAATGATCTGGATAATGATTGGAGCAACCGGAGTTCGTGAATTTTGGCATGAAGGTAGCTGATGGAGTAGGCTATCGATTGAGGTTAGTGGTGTGTGGGGTAGTGGCCAGACGTGGGTGCAGAAGCTCGATTCCCGGTGGTTGTTGATTTCTGGTTTGGGGATTGGTGGAGGTGAAGATCGATTCTTCGATAGGAGGTGATTTTTGCTTCGGCGATATGATGTTTTATGATTGGTAGCATTTTGTGACTCGACTGTGGTGTAGCGTCGATGGGATGGACGGAGGTGAAGGCATGCACGTGTACAGTGTGCATTAAAGGGATTGTCAGTGTTGGGTGTATCGAGTATATGGTTTCGCAAGGAATGGATTCGATCCAGCTGTGTCGTGTTCGAATGCTAATTGTTTCTCACGCGTTATTGACTGAGATTGATCGGAGTTGATCTTTCGGGTTCGAGGTATTGGAGTTCCTTTGTTTTTGATGATCTGGGAGCTGGTTGGTAGAGAGAAGAAGGAAGGCTTTGTTTTGTTTTGTTCGTGTTCGATGCTTTGGGTCTTCGGGTTAGTCCCGATGTGTTTTCGTATTGGGCATTGGTCCAAATTGTTTTCGATGGCCTGATCGAAGTTAGTGCGGGTTGTTTTGTTTGGGTTGTGGGCTTCAGTCCAGTAGGTTTTGTTGTAATAAAAGCAAGATTTTGGTTAATGAAAGGAATTTGGATTTGAAATTTAACAAAACCAAAATCAATTTACTTTCCAAAAGTTTTAACAAGCATGTTATTTTTTTTAAAAAATAAATATTTAAAACCAATTTACTTCAATGAATGTATATTTAGAAAATTATATAGACGAAGGAATTTGGAAAATAAATTTGATTTGCTTGAGATTTTTATTTAATTTAGGTATTTGAATAAGTTATTTTATCATTAAGAAATCAAGCTTTTAAAAATAGTTTATTTATAAATCCTTGGGTTTTTGAACAAGTGAAGTACATTTAAGTTAATTAAGGAAAAATAAATGTTTATACTTTGAAATGAATTCAAGTTCTTACGTAATATGATATTTAAAATAATTATTTAAATTTATATATAATAAAGTGGTATTAAGAAGATGGTTCATAATGACAGATGTTATGCCATCGTACGATCGATTGTGAAATTAAATAAGTGAAATTTTTTATAAGCTTGATAGATAGGATTTAATTACCACATTGGAAATGAATGCCGTTATAAAATTTTGCGACCTATCTAATATGTTGTTCCTAAAGCTGAATAGATATGTTTATCGTAGAATATTCGACTGTTGGCATCTGGACAGCGGAAACAGACATCATTCCGCTAAATAGTTAATTTAATTTCTATGGATAGTGTAAGTCATCTATCTGGTATTATCTGTGAAATTTTTACTAGCAAAGATGATCTCTAATCTGTTATTCATGCGTATATCTGTTTCCTGTTAATTATATTTGAGAATATAATGTGAATCAATCTATGGAAGCTGATTGATTTATGTGAATTGTAAATGGTGAATTGATAAGTACCGTTGAGACTGATAAGCCTTATTCTGTTTGGATTGATTTTAAAACTAGTTTTGTTTCAAAAATAAATATTACTTTTAGAAATGTTTTAAAGATTGATAAATATTTTGAAATATCAAAGTAGTTATTTATTATTATTTTTCAAAATCTTTATAAAGGTAAATTTTTTATAAGTAAGTATTATTTAAACTATTTTCAAATTTAAACTATTTTGTAATGATTCTTTAAAGGTTAATTTTTATTAAATAGTATTTAAGTATATTTTCTTCAATATAAATCTATTTAATATGAATGATGTTTTAAATAATATTTTATAATAACTTTTATAAAGAGTATTTTATTTAATATAATGGGAAATAATATTTGGAAATGTCATAAGTATAATTTAGAAAGAAATGGTTTTAATTATATATATATATATATATAAATATATATATTTATCAAATGAAATAAGTTTTCGTAGTAAACTTTAATCCGTTTGAGTTTTAAATATGAACAAGGCTTAAGGGTTACAAAGGGAAATAACTTGGTTGAATTGACTGATTGTTTTTTATAGTTAAACAACCGACTATCAAAATATGGACAAAACATAACTTTGGAAATATCTAGAGGAAACTCGAGAATTATATGGTACGGTTACCGTTCGAGGTGCTATACCGTACGTATAAACTCGTTAGTTCTCTAGGAAGAAATATAAGGAGACTTGTCCACAAACTGTTAGGAGGTCAACTCCGATCTTTTATTTCGTCGGTGTAATTCCTAAAGAACCGAGATTGAGTTTATCGGGAAATAGCGAGCATTGTTTCGAAGAGATCGGGATCGGATTTGAAAATCCGAAAACCACTTCGATCCAACGAGTACATTTTCGTGATGAAGACAAGAGCTTGGATTCGAAGATAGAGCAGTGAAGTGCAAGGGCTACTCGCTACTAATCTTGAGGGTGATTCCAAAATGGATGTAGTAGGAATAGTGCCTTCGGTTCCATTCAAAACCGGAACAGACTTACATGGATGAATGCTTTCAGAACATCGTCGGGTGGACGGTGAGCATTCTAAATGATATTTTCTGAAAAGGTAACACTTTATCTCGAGCCTTATCAACCAGGAATGACTGAAAATCAGGGAATATGCAGCAAGGCTAAGTGGGTAGCAACCCAAGTAGGGTAAGGTCATCGTGTCTAGAAGTCCCTTTTTATTTCGGCTGTGTGGGCGATTGTTGATCCCAAGCGCGGGGTGATCTTACTCGAGCTATCCAGTAAGGGGTAGTCCGGTCTTGTGTTGCAGGGGAACGGAGGGGTCCTTGGTATGCTGATCTAGACCAGGTACTGTGATAGGTGGTACCTAGTGTCTAATCATTCATTGGAAATCCATTCTCCCTATATGCCTTTTGCGGTTTTGATTGCATAACCCACTTTGTGGCTAATATGCTAGAATTTAATAATGTAACGATTTCAGCTATTTGAATAACTATTTGTATATAGACCCTATTATAATATCAGAGGATTTTATAAGAAATGTTTTGGCTATCGTAAGGTAAAACCCTGACATGTTTATTTGTGGCGTGGTCTTACGAGATGCTTTTGATTTTCAAAGAATTTTTAAACTTTAATAATCAAGTTGAGTGTGTTTCTCACGCTGGTTTACCAGATTGACCCAGGCTTGGTGTTTTTCCTATATGCTTAGGTCAGACTGAGCATATTTCTAGTTTTAGTTGGAAAAGTAGAAGCGATTTAGGAGAGGAGCTGGAATCAGGGAGCGTATTCACGTAAATGCTTATATTCTGTCTATACTTGGTTGTGTAGTCATTGTTGTAAGGACAGGATTGATATAAACTGTCCAAATTGTGTGTTGTAACTCTGATTTAAAATCTGTATATGTTATATAAAGCAACAGTTTTGGTTTTGTGTAAAGATTTGTTTATATTACAATTTATTCTATCCATTGTGAGATTCTGATTGTTCTCTTTTCTTCTCTTCTTTATATTTCTAACTTCTTTCTTTCACTATCCATCTTTTCATGTGATTTTGGGTGACAAGTGGGGTTTAAAGTCGGTTTAAATCGGTACGGAAAAATGGGTCGTGGCAGTAACTAGGAATAAAGGATGCATAAATGTATAAAAACCTTTAGGATTTTGGGAAAATAAATTTTAGCTTGCATATTGACACCATTCAAGGATGGCCATTCACCCAAGAAGATATAAGATGAATAGGAATATAAAGAGAATTTTCTATTGGACAGAGATGAAGAAGAAGGTGGTAGTATTTTCGACTAGGCATTTGATGTGCCAAAGTGAAAGAGAAAGAATTGATTAGGTAGTGCATGAAGGCCACACAAGATCGATAGAAATTCTATGCGGACAAGTGAAGAAAAGAGTTATTGTTTGAAGTAGGGGATATGGTGTTTATCAAAAAAATTCCTCTTAGAAAGGTCATGAGATTTGGAAAGTTGGCACCAAAATTTATTGGGTCTTTCCTAATTTAGAAAGAATACAAAGACTTGCTTACCGTGTGGAGCTACCAAATAAGTTGGTAGGAGTCTGCGATGTTTTTCCCGTTTCACAATTGTGTTAATACCTTCATAGCACAACCACTATGATAAAGCCTGATCAGTTGGGGGACATTGAGATGGAGCTAGTAGCATCCCTTGTCACTACATGCAGTGTGGAGCACGGAAATAGGAAACTACGCAACTAAGAAATTAGGCTGGTTCAAGTATAATAAGGGAAAAATCCGTAGGAAAACATGAGGACTTCTCATTCTAAATTCTTCACTGGCGAACTTTTCTCTCCAAAATTAGGTTTTGGTTGCATGTAATTGCTAGATTCAATGGTAGGATATGGTTGCTACACTTTTACTATCACTTTTGCACTCATATAGAACACATTTTGTATGTTTATGATATTTTCGCACATGCCTTTATATCATGACACTTGCATTCATACTAGGATTGAGCTCACCCATAGTGTTCCTGCACACATAATCACATTATACTTTTGGTTGAGTAGATGGTTTTGTAGATAACATGGTTGCACAACATGAATGTTTATTACATGTTACGCTGTCCACCCTTTAGAAAGATTTCAGGGATGGAATCCTTTTTAGGGGGGAGAATGTAAAACTTGGTAAAACTTAATAATAAATAAGAAAATAAAATAAATTAATTAAATAAGTTAAGGCTAGAAATGAAAATTTTGCAAAAAGTTAGAATTTTATCATCGAAGTTATGTCATTGTGTTTGTAGCAATTTTCTAATCAATTTCCATACATAATATGCTGAAAACGGAGTTCAAACAGAAAGTTATGGACTGCGGAAGTTTTCGGATTCAAAATAATTTAAATCAAATTCAAATAGTTACATAATTCTCAAATTTGAAATTTGAAAAGTAATATTAATTAGACTTAGGGGTTAATTAATCATTAAATTAACATTAACATTAAGGAATTAACTAGGGTAATAAATTGCTGACACACATTTTTGGCAAGGCAGTATACAGGTGGGTTTAACCCAACCTACTTCACGATTATCAAGTGTAAAGTGATGATTTTGAGGTCCAAAGTCAGCTATAATCAAAAACATGAAGTCAGGATTAAATGTAGTTGGTAGAAAAACGATGCAGGGTGCTTGAAATATGGATATATGCTTGAGAAGGAAGGATCAGCATAACCTTGATCGGTGTAATATGGATCGGAATAATATGAATCAGCATATATTAGATTAGCATAGTATGGATCGGCATAGTTTGGAGCGGCATAGTAATGAACAGCATGGGAAGGATCGGCATAACATGGATTGGCAAAGTTTGGACTGGTATAGCATTTAGGATATCGGCGGTTTAGCATATGTCTCTGGCGCTAAATGGTTCGACATGTCAATTTAAGGGCTATGTACGAATGAGTATGGATCGGATGGGAAGGTTCAGCATAATATGGATCGGCATAACACCCTAAGCAAGATGGTCCTGTATACACCTATGAAGCTAGAGGGATCGGTGTCATTCCAGGCGACATCAGGAATGATCAGCGTATGCTCATGAAGAAGAAGGATTGGCATGCATTGTGGAGGATGATCGGCATAGGATATTGGAAGGAGATTGATCGGTGTAGCAATATGGTAAGGGATGGATCGGCTTAAAGGACTATTCAAAGTTGCTCGGCCTTGAATTGATGAACGAAAAAGGATCGGTAGTATGTTAGCCAATCGATCTTATGGACGAATCATGCATGCCAATTTTTCTGGTGGGCCCATGTAGGTGAGAATGCCTTATAGCCAAGGTTTCACCTATAAATACAACAAGCTTGGCTTCAGAAAGGGGACATTCATTCTGTTTCACTTCGTCATCTACCTAGGGAATACTTGCCATTTTTATTCTAGAACTTCGTGTTGTAACTGTAATCAAACTTCAGTATAATAAAAAGGATTGTTCTGGAGTGGACGTAGGCCGGAGTTACCCGAACCCCTATAAAACTTGCATGTTCTTTTACTTTTTTCTGCTATTGATTCTATGATCAACGTGTTTGTCTTTCTATTTGGATATCGTGTGCTTTCACGTACAACTGGGTGTTGGTGGTCAATTTGACGCCAACATTTTGGTGCTTTCACTGAGAAGGCTTGTACTCGTGGATTTGGAAGCTAAGATCTCAGATTTAGAGGTTTGGATACTTCGATCTAGGAAGGAATGACTATGCAATCAACAAGGAGACAAAGAATAAATAGGATCCATCATGAAGGGAGTCAAGAGGATTCCACAGGAGCTAATCAAATCTCAATCTTCATTACCAGAGCAAGATGGAGATGATGATGGATGCCATGTAGGAGAGGATGCTGAAGAGACATGATGAAATGATGCAGAACCTACTCCGATGGATTGGACAAACTTGAGTGCAAAACCAAGGAAATGGAGTAGAAGGGAATATTGGAAATATGGTTCACAGAGTTGGAGCTGTAGGAGCTGAGGAAATTCAAAATTAGAACCAAACAAACGAAGCAAACAAGATGTAGTGGAACCACCAGGAGCAGCCCCTGACTGACCAGGAACGATTAGCAAAACTATAGCCGATCATTATAGAACGATCCGTGCAGATCATTCCACACTCTGGGGCATGCTCCTGGGTCATGTTGGCTCAATTCCAAACAGGATACTAAGCGATGCTGGTAGTTTGGCACTGATCGGAATATGGATGTTCGTCCAAAAAGGCATATTTTAGGATTTCCTCATGGACTCGGGGCGCAGGTCGGAGACAATAAACGAAGACTACCACTTGATGACAACGACAGGCTGGTGGAAGTGATTAGATGGGCTATGAGAGAAGGAGTGGTTAATAGGGATCCGTAAGATGTGAATAGGAGCCGCTTCACTCCTAGGATTAGGCAAGCTAGGAATCGACCGGAATTTAAACTGCCTACGCTTGAGACATATGTTGGAAAAACAGATCCCGCTGTCCATTTGATAAGATACATGTGACACATGGAAGTGATGGGGCATCAGAGGAAGTCATGGCATGGTGCTTCCCATTGTATTTGACAGATGTAGTTGCACTATGGTTCAGACAGTTGGAAAGCAGCTCTATCAGCACATGGACGGAATTGATCGAAGGGTTTATGATGTAGTTTAGGTTTCACATGTCGAGACCCTAAAATGTGACAAGTTTGGCAGCACTGAAATAGAGGACTGGAGAGTCCTTGAGGAGTTTTCTAACACGGTTTAATGCTGCATTAGTAAAGCGTTCAGATCCATCCATGGCTTTGATGGCAGTTGTTTCTAGAATTGTTGATGACACAGAGTTCAAGGATTTACTAGCACGGGTTCCACCTATGGATCCAAGGGAGTTTTACCATGAAGCAGAATGGTTCCTATGATAGGAAGAAGCACGAGAAAACAAACCGAAGGTGAATGTTGTGCAAAGTGGAAGATCATCATGGGATGTAAACAAGAATGATAAAGTGACGCAGCGGATTATTCGAAACAAAACTTCAATCGGTGAAATGTAACAATCGGTGAGTTGAAGATACCAAAATGCCCAAGTTCGTTGATCCAAAGATACCGAACTCTAGCTATCTCAAACACGTTGATAGCGCACTATACCGTGTTCAAAGATCTACGATTCTTCGCACGTTGATCTAGCGCACTAGATTCCGTGAATCGGCTTCTTCGATCGTTGAATCGAGCGCACTCGATTAACCGAAAGAGGAGATAGGAGATTACACTCAACTATCAATTGGTATGAAAGCACAAAGCTAACAAAAGAGAATTTTATTCCAAAATCAACAACCCCAAAAATGTACAACACACGCGTATTTATAGGTGTTACAACCCAACACAACACATTAACACCTAAATCTTAGGTCGGCAGGCGACTTACGACTTAACTAAGTCGGTACCGACTTATACAATGGCGACTCAAGCTTTTACAACACAGCACAATGTAACGACTCAAAACCTGGCCGACTTAACCAAGTACGACCTACTTACAACATACGACTCAACGTAATTACATACAGGACCGACTCAACATTTAAGTCGCACACAACTTAGTATCATACATCTCACAACACCCATAGGTCGGTAACGACCTACAATACAACACGACTCAACTGTATGACGACTTATAGATGCTGCCACTTATCAGTACCGACTCATCTTAAGTCGTAGCTTGTTAGCCCGGCGCAACTGTCTCGCTGATCTCCCTTAGCTCGGTCCCGACTCATCCTTTCTTCATTAACTCGCACCTTTCCCACTCCTGCTTCCTTAGGTCGGAGACGACCCAATATACCTCTGTTAGGTCGGTGACGACTCAATGCTTTGTGAAGTCGGCTTCCCTTTCCCCTTGGCTTGTTAACTCGTGGCCTTTCTTCCATAGCTCGTAACTCGTCATCCTTGACCCTGTTAACTCGGAAACGACTTAAGGCCTCTTTATTAGCTTGTGAACAATCTTTGTTAAGTCGTGAGTGACTTATGCTTCTCAAACGACTTAAAGTTACTTCATTAACTCGTGAATGGTTTAACTTCTGGACTTCTATAGGTCGTGCTACATCATCCTCCCCTGGTTGAGAAAAATTCGACCTTGAATTTGTAAATTCTTCCTCAACCATCTCACCCCCATGATATGGAATTAAATGTTTAACGTTAAAAACATCAGAAGTATAAACATCATTTGGTAACTTTAATCGATAAGCATTCTCATTAATTTTCTTCAAAACTTCAACTGGACCAATTTTTCGTGCCTTCAACTTGTTATAAGCACCCACCGGAAAACGATCCTTTGTTAATACGGCATAAACCAAATCACCTTCTTTAAATTCAACATTTCGACGTTTCAAATCTGCAGACTTCTTATACTTCTCATTCGATTTCTCCAATCGTTCCCGAACGATTTTATGACATTCGGTCAGCTCATCAACAAAATCAGCAGCTCGTTTAACTGTTCTCTTTGACTGTGGTACAACTGCTAAATCCAACGGCCCCCTGGGTAAATTTGAATAAACAATCTGAAATGGACTGAATCCTGTGCTTCGATTTACTGCATGATTATGAGCAAATTCTGCCTGGCATAGCTTCATGTCCCAACTTCTCAAATTATCTTGTACAAGACAACGCAACAAATTTCCCAATGACCTGTTAACAACTTCTGTCTGCCCATCAGTTTGTGGATGATAAGCACTGCTAAATTTCAGTTTCGTTCCCACCATCTTCCACAAACTCAACCAAAAGTGACTCAGAAAACGAGTATCTCGATCAGAAACAATAGATTCTGGTAAACCATGAAGTCGATAAATCTCCTTGAAAAATAACTGTGCCACTCGAACTGCATCTGCTGTCCTTTTGCAAGCAACAAAATGTGCCATCTTCGAAAACCTGTCCACCACAACAAATATCGAATCATTTCCCCTTTGAGTTCGCGGCAAACCCAAAACGAAATCCATGCTAATATCAACCCATGGCTTAGTCGGTACAGGTAATGGCATATACAACCCTGCATTTGTTGCTGTCCCCTTTGAAACTTGGCAAATATGGCATCGCTCCACAAATCTTTCCACCTCTTTCCTCATCGACGGCCAAAAGTAAGATTGCGAAATCAACTGCAAAGTACGATCACGGCCTACATGCCCTTCCTCGTGCAACTCCTTCACAATCTTCATCCTCAAACTACAATCCGGAATACATAAACGATTTCCTTTAAACAGAAAACCATCAACTAACATGAATTCATCGGTACTCCCATCCTTCACTTTCTCAACATATTTCACAAAGTAAGGATCTCCTTCAATAATTTCTGGCAACATTTCAAACCCGGTCACTTCAACCTTCATTGTTGTTAACAAATGACTCCTCCTACTTAAAGCATCAGCTATTCGATTTGTCACCCCAGATTTGTGCTTAACGACAAAAGTAAACTGCTGTAAATAAGAAATCCATGATGCATGTCTCGCTGAAATTTTATCCTGTCCCTGTAAATGTTTCAAAGCTTCGTGATCAGTGTACAGAACAAATTCCTTCTGAAATAGGTAATGTCTCCAATGCTTAACAGCCTGAATAACAGCATAAAATTCAACGTCATATGTACTGTATCTCATCTTCGCCCCTGACAACTTTTCACTGAAATATGCAACTGGCTTCCCATTCTGACTCAGAACTCCTCCAATACCAACCTTCGAAGCATCAGTATGCAATTCAAACAACAACTGAAAATTAGGTAGAACAAGAATTGGTGCAGACGTCAACAATTCCTTGACTTTCTCAAAGGCAACCCCCGCTTCTCCTGACCACACAAATTGTTTTCCCTTCATGCAATCAGTCACTGGAGCCATCACGCTACTGAAGTGTGGAATGAATCTTCGGTAGAATGACGCTAGCCCATGAAAACTTCGCACTTCTGTAATTGTCTTTGGCTGTGGCCAATTCCTGACTGCTTCAACTTTACTCTGGTCAACTTGAATACCTTCTCCTGAAACAACATAACCAAGAAATAAAACAGTATGCGTCATAAACACACACTTCTTTGTAGCAGCATAAAATTGTTCTTCACGAAGAATAAGCAACACTTCCCTCAAATGTAGAACATGCTCCTCCGTACTCCTGCTATAAATCAAAATATCATCGAAATAAACCACGACGAACTTTCCAATGAATGGTCTAAAGATTTGATTCATCACCCGCATGAATGTACTAGGTGCATTTGACAAACCAAATGGCATAACCAACCATTCGTACAACCCCTCTCTAGTTTTGAAAGCTGTCTTCCATTCGTCTCCAGGTCTGATTCGAATTTGATGGTAACCACTTTTCAAATCAATCTTCGAGAATATAGTTGCCCCACTCAACTGATCCAGCAAATCATCCAACCTCGGCATAGGAAATCTGTAACGAACAGTGATCTTATTCAAAGCTCTACTATCAGTGCACATTCTCCAAGTTCCGTCCTTCTTGGGTACCAACAATGCTGGCACAGCACATGGACTCAAACTTTCCTGAATACGCCCCTGCTCAAGCAACTCTTCCACTTGCCTTCGTAACTCCTCATGTTCCTTCGGACTCATACGGTAATGTGGTCGATGTGGTAACACTGCTCCTGGAACAAGATCAATCTGATGTTGAATGTCTCTAAGTGGCGGTAACTCCTTTGGCAACTCCTATGGAAAGACATCTTCAAATTCTTTCAAAACTGGCTTTGCTTCTTCCGGTATTTCAACTTCTTCACTTCTCTCTCTCCCAATCAACAAAAATACTTCCGGTTCTTCTTCAACTTCTTTAACAAACTCCTTCAAAGTCAACAAAGTTTTTAATTCTTCAATCTCTTCTAGTTTGCTCTCCTTCTGCTGTTGCTTCTTAGGAACCAAAGTGATTTTAGTACCCTCGAACATGAAACTGTAACTATTGGCACGACCATCATGTTGTACTGCTCTATCAAACTGCCACGGTCTGCCCAATAACAAGTGACAAACATCCATGTCCACAACATCACACCAAATTTCATCTTTGTACTTCTTCCCAATCGAAAAATTCACACAAGCCCTTCGACACACTTTCACTTCACCACCCTTCCTTAATCATGCTAGCTTGTATGGTTTTGGATGCTTCTCGGTCTTCAAATTCAACTTTCTAACTGCTTCTGTAGAAATAATATTATCACAACTTCCTGCATCAATAACGAACTTGCAGACTTTCCCCAGAATAGTGCATGTCGATTGAAATATGTTACTCCTCAACCAACTACAATCCTCCTCTTGCTTTGGTGTAAGACAACTTCTCCTCATCATAAGATTACATCCTTCATCTCCAAACAATTCTTCTTCCTCCTCAACATAAGGTACATTTGAATACTCTGCCTCCTCACCATCATCTGCCTCAACCTCTGCAACCATGGTTCTCTTCTTCGGCTTCGGACATTCGTTGCTTTTGTGACCCAACTCCTGACAATTATAACATCTGAACCCACTACTAGCCTTCGCCTTCTCAACCTCTTTCACCACTGGTTTTGTGACAGGTCTAGGAACATTAGAACTACCACTGGCCCCCTTCACTGGATTATTAGAATTAGTAAACACACCACCTCCACGCCTTCCCTGTTTCTCCCAAGCTATCGCTTTCTGATGTGCCTCCGCTACAGATCTAGGATCAAACATATTAACCATATCCTGGATCTGCATTCTCAATCCCCCAATGAATCTAGCTGTCAGCTGTTCTTCTGTCTCCATAATATCGTTTCTAGCAATGAGTTGGTAAAATTCATCAGCATAATCACTAACAGACTTCGTCCCTTGCCTCAGATTTTGCAACCTTTGGTACATAAGTGATTGGTAATTATAAGGTAAGAAAGTAGATCTCATCAACTTCTTCATCTTTTCCCAAGATTCTATCTTTGACTTCCCCATTCGTTCACGAGTAAGTTTAGTTTGCTGCCACCATGCCAAAGCTCTCCCCCTCAGCCTTGTAGCAACTAACTTCACCCTTCGATTCTCCGGCACCTCCTTGAAATCAAAGATTTCCTCCACATTAGACAACCAATCTAAGAACTCTTCAGCAACCATCCCGCCTTTAAACTCCGGAATCTCCATCTTCATACCCGATTCCCATCGTCGATCATCTTCAACATCTCGATAAGAATTCCGAACTTGGTCTCGATCTCGATAATGAATACTTGCTCTATCACCCTCTTCAACAAAGTCAAAAGTACTCCTACATCGATCTCGACCAATATCATTCCTTCTCTCATGCATGCTTCTTTAACTATGTCTCTCTTCATCTCTATATGCTTCATGGTCAAATTCACGTTGACTTCTTCTTTCTTCATGTGCATAGTCATGATGATCTCTTCGTGACGAAATTGATGTTTCTCTTCTACCTCTACAAGAATGTGGCGATACCCTCCTCGCTTCCGTAACCGATGGCGAAACTCGGTTTCCTCCATGGTTCGAGTTTGGTGATCTCCTCCTTTGATTCAAATCATTCATCAATCTCTCCAATTTACCAATGCCTTCGTCGAATTTATCATTAATACGTTGTTCCAAATGCTCGGCTTCTTCTCTACGATACAAAGCTTCAACGTTTTGATGTCGGTTAGCTCTCCTTGGTGGCATGGTTGTAAACTTCACAAGACTTCAAAAATTCAACACAAGACTTCAAGCTTTCCACTCAACAAAGCAATCTAGGCTCAACAATACACGGCTATGCTTGTCTCGGCTCACACTAACTCGGCAACGAGTTAACGATTCAAGTAAAGTCGGCTCCAACTTGTCTCGGCCTTGACACTTCACGGCTTGGCTTCACACTTACTCCCAAAACCCTCCAAAAAATTGGCGCGCAAACACCAATTCAAATCCAAACAAAGTCCAACTCCTCGATCCAAAAATGAAATGGATCAAACACTCCAAACTTGATGCAACTTCAATATGAACACGATGAACTCCTTCAAACTTCAAAAACTTCAAAAAACTTGGCTCTAAGAATCAACTTAGCTATGATTGGCTAAGTATGGCTCTGATACCAATAAATGACGCAGCGGATTATTCGAAACAAAACTTCAATCGGTGAAATGTAACAATCGGTGAGTTGAAGATACCAAAATGCCCAAGTTCGTTGATCCAAAGATACCGAACTCTAGCTATCTCAAACACGTTGATAGCGCACTATACCGTGTTCAAAGATCTACGATTCTTCGCACGTTGATCTAGCGCACTAGATTCCGTGAATCGGCTTCTTCGATCGTTGAATCGAGCGCACTCGATTAACCGAAAGAGGAGATAGGAGATTACACTCAACTATCAATTGGTATGAAAGCACAAAGCTAACAAAAGAGAATTTTATTCCAAAATCAACAACCCCAAAAATGTACAACACACGCGTATTTATAGGTGTTACAACCCAACACAACACATTAACACCTAAATCTTAGGTCGGCAGGCGACTTACGACTTAACTAAGTCGGTACCGACTTATACAATGGCGACTCAAGCTTTTACAACACAGCACAATGTAACGACTCAAAACCTGGCCGACTTAACCAAGTACGACCTACTTACAACATACGACTCAACGTAATTACATACAGGACCGACTCAACATTTAAGTCGCACACAACTTAGTATCATACATCTCACAACACCCATAGGTCGGTAACGACCTACAATACAACACGACTCAACTGTATGACGACTTATAGATGCTGCCACTTATCAGTACCGACTCATCTTAAGTCGTAGCTTGTTAGCCCGGCGCAACTGTCTCGCTGATCTCCCTTAGCTCGGTCCCGACTCATCCCTTCTTCATTAACTCGCACCTTTCCCACTCCTGCTTCCTTAGGTCGGAGACGACCCAATATACCTCTGTTAGGTCGGTGACGACTCAATGCTTTGTGAAGTCGGCTTCCCTTTCCCCTTGGCTTGTTAACTCGTGGCCTTTCTTCCATAGCTCGTAACTCGTCATCCTTGACCCTGTTAACTCGGAAACGACTTAAGGCCTCTTTATTAGCTTGTGAACAATCTTTGTTAAGTCGTGAGTGACTTATGCTTCTCAAACGACTTAAAGTTACTTCATTAACTCGTGAATGGTTTAACTTCTGGACTTCTATAGGTCGTGCTACATCATAAAGGCAAACAAAAAATGAATGGTGGCAGTAATATGTCGAGAAGGCAATGGAGAGAACCGAAATTCTCTTCTTACATGGATTTGACTGAACCCTTAGAAAGGATTTATTTGGATACTTGAGGACGCCTTCAATATCGAAGCCCGGTAAAAAGGGAACCCTCTGAATATGAGCGGGTATTAGGAAAGCATTGCCTATTCCATGAGTTGGATGGGCAAAATACAAATGACTGGAGGAATTTAAAGGATATCATTGAGGAACATGTGAGCAATGGTCGGTTACAACAATATAAAAGGACTTAGGCTGCTATGGTGGAACATGAGCAGCCTCCGTACACCTCGAATGAAGATGGCACTAGATCAAGGTATCATATCAACTTATCATTAATTAACTAGATTTTTGGCATGGAATAGGTAATAAACCCCACAGTAAAACGACTAAGTCACTTACACATGTACGAGATCGAGGACGGTCCTTAGACATACACTGAGATGACGATCAACCATAGTGCTTGGGTTTGTGAATTTTTGTTTTTTCCCATTTGCTATGAACTTCGGTTTTTCTAATATTATGGCTATTTATTTTTTGGTTGTACGGACTTTTATTTTATATTTTACTGAGTGGACTCTCAAATGATTAATTTTGGATTAATGTAATAAATAACCCAGGTTATGGTTTTGGCCCCGATCGGAGAGTGGGGCAATAACCGTGGGTTACGAGTCTCTTGGTCGGAGAGCGATAGGATGGACTATAACATAGATAAGTCCTCGCCGAAGGGTTGAGGTCGGAGTAGGATCCCTGTAGATTAAGCCCTCAACCGAAGAGTCGAGGCCGGAGAATAGAACACAACAAAATGTCGGGTATGGACTATACTTGGCAAGGGGTAGGTCGCTTCACCAGAGAGCGAAAGGATCGGCCTACTCAGATCAGCAAGTACAGATTGTGCTTGGCAAGGACCCGAAGATGTCTAAGGACTTTGATATGGACCCAAAGCAGTCCTCGATTTGGATAAAACGACCCGGTGAGCTCTAAGGATTTGGATATGGACTCGAAGTGGTCCTAAATTTAGATAAAACGACACGGAGAGTCTAAGGATTTAGATATGGACCCGGAGTGGCCTCAAATTTGGATAAAACGACCCGTAGAAGTCTAAGAATTTTGATATGGACCCATACCAGTCTCGGATTTGGATAAAACGACCCGAAGAGGTCTAAGGATTTGGATATGGACCTGGAGTAGGCCTAGATTAGCATAAAACAACCCGGAGGGGTCTAAGGATTCGGATTTGGACCCGGAGAGGTCTCGAATTTGGATAAAACGATTCGGAGAGGTTGTGGATTTGGCTAATGAATTTGGGATGGATTCAGAATTGGATGACGACTCAGAATAGTCAAGGATTTTGCTAATATTCCAAAGAGATCAAGGAATTAAATCGGCAATCGATTGGATTCAGGATTGGAAAATACAACAATCAATGAATTATGGACTTTGGATTTTGGATTTAAGGCAATTCAAAACACACATTCCTATCACAAGGCAGGTTTTGGGGGGCAGAGTGTTAATCCGCCTTTTTGGAAAGGCAGCACAAAGACAGATTTAACAAGGATCGGCATAACTTGGATCAAAGTAATATGGACGAGCGTAACACGGATTGACATAGATTAGGTTATCATAATATGGATTGGAATAGGAAAGGATCGACATTTGGAGCGGCATTGTAAGGATCGGCATGGGAAGGATCGGAGTAGCATGGATTGGCAAAGTTTGGATCGGTATAGCATTTAGGATATGAGGTGTTTGGCATATGTCTCTTGCGAAAAGTGATTAGCATGTCAACTTAAGGGCTACGTATGAGCGAGTATGGATCAGATGGGAAGGTTCAACATAATATGGATCAGCGGACCATAGATCGGCATAACACCCTAAGAAAGATGGGTGGGTATGCACCAATAAGGATAGAGGGAACATCGTACATTCCAAGTGACATCAGAAGGATAGGCGTATCCTTA
Source organism: Allium cepa (assembly GCA_030765085.1). Lineage (NCBI taxonomy): Eukaryota > Viridiplantae > Streptophyta > Magnoliopsida > Asparagales > Amaryllidaceae > Allium > Allium cepa. The sequence continues at coordinate 442,730,729 of CM060943.1, forward strand.
TGAAGAAGGAGGATCGGCATGCTTTGTGGAGGATGGACCGATAGAGGATATTGGATGGAGATGGATTGACGTAGCACATGGAAAGGGAGGGATCGGCTTGAAGGACTCTTCAAAGACGCTCGACCTTGAATTGGATAAAGGAAAATGGATCGGTAGTATGTTAGTCGATCGATACTTATAGACAAATCATGCATGCCGATCGTTATGGTGGGATCATGTAGGTGAGAAGCCCTTGTAGCCGAGGTTTCGCCTACAAATAAAACAAGCTTGTTTTTAGAAATGGGACCTTCATTTTGTTTCACTTCATCTTCTACCTCGGGGATACTATGCCATTTTTATTCTAGAATTTTGGATAGTAACTGTAATCAAACTTCACTAAGATAAAAACAAGTGTTCTGGAGCGAACGCAGGTCAGAGTTAGCTGAACCATTATAAAACTTGCGTGTTCCTTTACTTTTTATGTTATTGATTCTGTATTCTACGTGTTTGACTTTTTATTTGGATATTGTTTTGGAATTTTGTGTTTACACGTATAACTGGGTGTTGGTGGTCAATTTTGATGCCAACATAAATAAATAAAAGAACAACAAATAAATATCTCCTAAAATGAACGTAACAGTTGACCGACTGCCCTTGGTTGGTCAACTTCTAGCAGTCGATCGGTTATCGTGCAACGACTAGGTTTTGTATAGAACAGCTAATGATCCAGATTTTATCATTTAAAACAGACTTAAATCTGACGGTTCTGGTGCATTCCAACCACCATAAATAAGAGACTTGCCGCTCCGCTTTTATTCACAAACTATTTTGGAATCCAAGCGAAGCTCTATTAGTTTCTCTTCAAAGATTTAAAAAATTCTCTGGAGTTTCAAATAACAGATTCTAAATGTTTATCATTTTATTTCTAATTCTATTCTTCTTCAATCCCTAAATTTCCAAACCTAAGTTATATACAAATCCCCTATTATATATTTTAAAAAGGGGAGATTCGATGGAGATTATTGAAGGGGTGACAAATCCGAAAAAAGAAAGTGCTAAGGACTTCTTGTGAGTGAAAAGCTTTGTCTTTCTATTTTAGTAATTGTGTAGCTTGGATTTGATATATGCCTTAGGGAATTTTGGCTTACAAAAACATCACATTAGAACCCCCAAAATCCCTCCAAAGCGAAATGTCAATTCTTAAGTTGGAATCTCAATTGTTTATATCAAAATAATGGAATTTGTGTGCAATTTCAATGTTTTACCTTCTATTCCACTTCTTATCCTTTTCCTTGGAACTGATTAAAGGTTTTGATTTGGAAATGGTGTGTAAGATACAAATTTTTATTTGTAGTTTGCATTGCCTATTTCCATAATTTGAATAGAAATTCCTTTTGTCTAGTTTCATGTAAAATGAAGTTGCATAGAGCATAAAAATATGTAAATTGTAAGTTTCTATTATTGATTTATTCCATTGTTTTAATGTAAAACAAGCGGGTTTGGATTCTATTTTTATACAATACTATTGATATGATTTTGGATATTAGATTTATGGTATGCGTGTTAATATGGAAATTGAACTTGTATAATTTTGAAGATTTGACATTTAGATGTTAGTTTCGGGCACGAACTTCACACGATTAGAAATTTACCAATTGCATACACACACATACATAAGTAACATTAAATTATAACGTATTAATGATGTTGTTAATAGGTTATTAATTATTTTCGAACATCCCTTGGGAAAGTAAATACTTATAGAGGCGAAATAAGAAGTTTTTCTTATAAGGCATTTGTAATGGATACATTAAGATGTGTGATAATATGTTAAAAGAGTGTTATAAATTATGGCTAAATTATAGGAGTGTGAGGTCAGTCAAAAGCACGCAGAAGTCTGACCAGCTAATCTGCCTACCAGTAATGTGACTTTGGTGCTAATTTGAGAATTTGCCTATGATAAGTAACTATGGATGATGCATGTTTTCCCAAATCTTATAGGGTGAACCTGCCTAGCTAATCTAGCCATAAGTACCTATGAATAGTTAGATTAATGCGAGACATCACTGTGGGGTACAAGTCATAATACGAAGGACCTACTTTAGGGATTGAAGGTATTATTAAGTGGTTGTGCAAGGGCCTACCTCTTCCCTATGTAGGAATTAGTAAGTGCATAAGCATAAGGGTTAAGCACAGTGGTAGATATCTTGAAAAGGGTTCGCTTTAATATGAAGTATTAAGTGACCGAAAAGATTCCATGCAATGTCAGCTAGATAAGTACCAGTGAGGAGTCTGCCTTAGATATGTATAAAATAGTGGGGGATCTACCTTAATAAAGGTAATAAATGGTCAGGATCTGACTAATTCCCATTAAAAAGGCAATAAGTGGCTTGGATATTATCACTTACATTATTAGGACTCTTGTAATAGATATGGGTAATTGTGTTTTAAGAGTAACGGTTATGAAATCGGAATTTGGAAAGCCTTAGGGCTTAAAGTTGGAAAGACATAGAATAAAGCTAATACACGAAAGACATATTCCTATTTAAATTATATTGATGAAGTACTAATATATTAATGCTTGATGTTTTTATTCACCAGACACTATGTTGTTATGACACCCTCCTCATTACAACATAGGTCGGGAAAGGTGGTGCTGAAGACAAAGGCGAGGAGGAAACTTATGGCGGTTCATCTATTTATATACTCATATTATTTCTGATTTACCCATTGAAAAATAATTTCATATTTTGAAAATGTTATACTATGGATGTGTGTCGATTGTTTTTGGTATTATGTTATGGATTTAATGACATTTGGATTTTAAATGAATTGGGTATTGTTTCTATTAGTCTATTTTAGCCAACTGTTGTGAGTTTTGAATGTGTAGGTAAATAGCTCTATATATTGTTTTTTATATCAACCAACAGGCAGCTTTGAAATGTGTCTAAGTTTCGATGGGCCTTTTCTGGATCGGAATTTATATCCGTTTAAGGGTGGGTATTACATTTGGTATCAAAGCTTAGGTTACCCAATCCACGCGGATAAGAATAATATGAGGGGCATGCTTGTTATTTTTGGAAGTATTTTAAAAAATCCTATTATATATAAATATATATGTTACTTTAAACATACAGAAAAACACTAAGCAAATCTTTACTTTAATATATAGTACTACCTTAGGAAATGTAGATGGAAAAGATAGTAACTTTAAAGTTAATAAGGCAATAAATGTGCAATAACTAGGGATTTACACGAATTTAATAAGGATATAACTGAATTAAAGAGATTATTAGAGTAATTATTGAAAGATCATGAAGGCATAATAGGTAAAATTTAAATGAATAAATATATGTCTGTAAAAATTGTCCTTTAGAATAATAATAGTTTAGTAGGGATAATTGACGTTTATAGAATTAGAATATAAACATATTAGGTAGTAATTAAATATTATAAGACAGTATGTCATTGCGGTAAGTCATAAAGCCTTAATTATGTAGACAAAGATTAGTGGGTCTAGCCCAATACATAAAAATAAATGGGAGATAAGAATGTATGTTTTGTAAACATCCGGAAGTGAGGAATAATAGGAGTAAAGCAGGTTGTAGTGGAGCAAGTTTCCATAAGAATGTGTACATTAATCACCACAAAGGGATAATTGTATTTTTATAAAGGTCGAGGTAGAAAAAAATGATAGCTCAAAAGAAAGGACAATTAACATCAATTTCTAAATCCAACCCAATTAATAAGAATTTGATAAAAGATTTTTGAAAAATTCCTTAAAATGTTTTAAATAAGTTTCTCAAAGGTTTTATTGGGAAGTTGTTGTTTTGAAAAGGTAAAAAAAATTTGAAAATTCATAATTTAAAATTTGTTGAGTCAAAATTTTTTGATTAAAAAGGTTTTTGGTTAAAAAGATCTTTCATTTTTGAAGTACTGGTTTAAAATTAGTTGAGTCAAATTTTTTTTTTGATTTTTGGAGAAATGGGTTCTTCATTTCTAAAATAAATATAAAATAGGACATGATGATTTTCCTTCTATTTCAAAAATTTGGAAGATCTGTTTTAAAAAATTATTTTCAAAAGGGGGGAAAATGGAGATGGAACTTAATCAAATTAAGCAATAGAGAATAAAAGGATAAAAATAAATAGGATAGGCGGAACATTTCCATATAACGAAAATACAGAAAATAACAGTTGAAGTAGAAGATAATTAATTAGGAGATATAAATAGAGGCAATATTTGGAGATTTGGATTGAAATAGCATTAGGATTTTGTATAAAACAGGATCAGTAATCCAGTTAAAAATTAATATGACAGAAGTTGTCCTTGTTTACTCCATTTTTCATTGTTTAAGGTTATATAAGATGTTTTTGAATTTTTTTAACAAGTGGATGGAACTAAATGATGATGATTAAAAAATAAGTTGGGATAATTTTGTGAATGCTATAAGGAAAGCATTTATACGAGACGAGAATTTTGTATATGCATTTTTTTATATTTAGAACTTATTTAAATAAGAATAAAATTCTATTGAATTTAAAATGGTAACGAAAGAGAAATAAATTGGGATTGATAAGAAATGGATTGCAAAAGATTATAGGAGTTTAAATAAGACTTAAACATGGTTATAAAATATATTTACTAAGTGATAGTACATTTTGACTAATAAAGCAATTAATGCTGATGTATATCTTTGATAACTATAATTTAGAAATTTGGCATGCATGTGAATATATTGTGGTTTGAAGTCCACTAAATTAATTGTCCCGTAATTAGAAATATCTTTGAAATATTGAATGCCTAATAAAGAAAATCGTGTTATTTTGAAATGCTATTGAAGTTGTAATCTTTGTAATAGATTTGAACGAGTTAAGTTTGAAAAATAATAATATATCCTTAAAATGGTAGTCAATGAACTTTTCATATGTATAGGCCATAATTTCATGGAGTAATAAATGATGATTTCGAATTTAATGTAACAAATTTATTTGTATGCAAATAATTTATCGAAAATTATTTTTTATATTGTAGAAAGTTTTTGAGAAGAGAAATTATTTTGCTTCTTTATGAAATTAAGCAATTTTTGAATATATGGTTTAATAATAGCTTAGTTTAATAATTGAGTTTTAAACATTTTGAACTAAAAGTCCATCTTTTAAAGAAATAAATTTATGTTGAATGAAGTCCTTAAAAAGGAAAATTGGTTAGAAAAAGGAAAAAATTTCATGGGACATTTTGGGAACGAAGTAATTTTTGAAATTGACAAAAAGTGTTTCCAAGTTTATATTTTTAAAGATAAAGATTTCAGATAAGATTCTTTATAATTTTTAAATTTTGTTTTAAGAGTAGTGAACAAAACCAAAATGTTTTTATGGAGTAGATAGCGATCGCTATCTAGATAATAAGTTTAAAGTTTTTAAGATCTGAATAAAATAGGAAGATATGAAATTAGTCCCAAGTATTTAATTGTAATAAAGTTCTGAAGATATTCCGGATTTATAATTGTGTTGTAAGTTAGGTTTCCCTAATTGACTTGGAATGTAAATATCTATGTTTTTATTTATTTGAAGTGGTTTTCGTGTAACTTCCATAAGTTTTTCAATTCTAAAAGAAGTATAAAAGTGCGATGTTAGAATTAAGGAACATACCAACATTAAGGAAGATAGAGAATTAGGTGGGATGACATACTAAGAATGTTCATCTTAATTTAGTAAGGAATGCTAAGGCCTCAATATCATTAACAACATTTAATGATAAGAGACAACTTTAAACAAAATTGTATTTTAGAGTTTTTAGGATTATTATCACTAGTTGTCTCCCTTATGTTATGGTAAAAGAATATGATGTGGTATAAGATATGTTTAGGTTGATTTTATGGATGGGATTAGACCGTAAGATATACACACACACATACATATATACATACATATATAGGAACGGTGTAAATAAGGAAATTTCATAAGGACACTTAACTAGCGATAAACTGTAAGTAAGATTGGAAGTTAATGAGGAAATTAGGTTAGTAACTAGGAATAAAGGATGCATAAACCCAAGGAAAAACCTCTAGGATTTTGCAAAAAATAAATTTTAGCTTGCAAAGTGACACCATTCAAGGATAGCCAATCACCCTATAGGAGATAAGATGAATAGGGATATGAAGAGAATTTTCTATTGGACAGGGGTGAAGAAGAAGGTGGTAGAATTTTCCATTAGGGTTTGATGTGCCAAAACGAAAAATGTAGAATTGATTAGACAGCAAATGAAGGTCGCATAGAATCGCCAAAAATCCAATGTGGACAAGCGAAGAAAAAGTTAGAGTTTAAATTCGGGGATGTAGTGTTTACCAAATTTTCACCTCTTAGAAAGGTCATGAGATTTGAAAAGTCGGGAAGGTTGGCATCAAAATTTGTTAGGCCTTTCCCAATTTTAGAAAGAATAGGAAGACATACTTACTCATGGTGCTACTGTATATGTTAGTAGGAGTCCACGATGTTTTTCACATTTCGCACTTGAGGAAATCCCTTTATAGCACGACACTATGGTAGAGCCGAACCAATTAAGGGACACCGTGATGAAGCTAATAGCATCCCGTGCCAATGCACCTAGTGTGGAGCACGAAACTAGGAAACTCTGTAATAAAGAACTTAGGCTATTTTGAGTACAATGGGGGAAAACTCCGGCGGAAAGCATGAGGACTTCTAGATCTTTACTGACGAACTTTCCTTTCCAAAATTAGGTTTTGGTTGCATCATGGTTGATAGATTGGATGGTAGGATATGGTTGCTACACTGTTACTATAACTTTTGCACTCGTATAGAATTTTTTTTGCATGTTTAGAATCTTTGCATACATGCCCATATGTCACGACACTTTCATTCACGCTAGGATTGAGCTCGCCTATAATATGTCTACACACATAATAACATTACACCTTTGGTTGAGTAGATTGTTGTGTAGATAGCTTAATTGTATATGTAATATCCCGGAATTTCGGGAAATTTAAAATGTGATAATCTCTTAATTATATTATTTAAAATTGATAAAATTGTTATTTTCAAATATAAATAACCAAAATAAAATTTATGTGATGTTTTTAAATTTAGAGATAAATTGATTTTAAATGGAATAATCATTTAATTTGTGTTATTTTATAAATTTGATTTGACAGGCTTAACATTTCAATTTAATAAGTGCTGTTTAAATACATATTTATTTAAACATTAACTTTAAAATTAGAATTTAATATTTCTAGATTTAATAGTGTGTTTTTTTAAATTAATAAAGATATATTTGATTTGAAATTGAAGTTTAAATTGAATTTGGATTTAAAATTTGAAATTTGAATTGAAATTTGTAATTTAAAAAGAATTTATATCTTGAAATAATTTTGGATATAAAAGGATTTATGAATAAAGTTTTTATTTTAAAAATAAGATTTGGAAACAAAATAATTTAATTTTTATAAAATTTAGAAAATATATATTTAGTAGTAAATAAATGCAAAAGCATTTAAATTAGCATATAAAATGGATCGAATAATTTTATATGATTTTATTAAGAATGTAATTGGTTTTTATTTGTTTTTCTTTTAAAAGTTTTGTTTTTATAAGACAAGAAAAGGCATTTATAAATTTATAAAAGGCACATATATATTAGGAAATTTAATTATAAAGGCTTTTAAAATCATTTAAAAATAATTTAAAAATAAGGAATGGCATGTGTTAATTTCAAAAACTCATTGAGTACATGTGTTATGAATTAAGCAATGGCTTGTGACAAATGTATCAAAATTAAACAAGTGTCCCTCTTTGTTTTTCATTTTCTTTAATTTTGATAAACAATAATTCACATCATATAAACTTCCATTTTTTTTCATTCTTTTTCTTTGAATTCAGAAATCAATGGCCACAAACTGAAATATTCTCATATGCAAACCACAAATTTTTCAATAACCCTACAATTTATTCTCAAACCAGAAAATCACTTTCTCAAAAAAAAAAATCTAAACATTTGATTTTGAAACCCTGTAACCTTAAGCATGAAACATTTTTACAATCCTGTAAACATTTTCTCAAAAACCAACTTTGTAATCTCTTCTATCAAGCTTGCCATCAAAACACTGCAAGCATTTCCAAAACCTGTAACCATTTTTATCAAAATAATTTCAAAGCCTGAAATGTTTATCTTCAACCTGAAGTTCATTCCTCAAACAAAAATATTCAACTCTATAATCCTCTCTTATCAAAGCATTTTCAAGGCCTGTAGCATTTTTCTAATACTGCAAACCTGGAATCAAAGCTTCTGACAAATTTTCATCTCAACCCTGTAAGTTTTTCTCAAAACCTGTCAACCAAGCATTAAGCTTCATAATGCAATATGGAAACAATAAAATTTCAAAGTCTTGATCCATCATCATCTTGTTCCAGTCCAGTCAGGCATTTCAGCTTCAAATGTTCAAGCTTCAAATAATTTCATTCTTAAGTCAAGCTTTCAGGAATCAAGCAATATTAATACACAGTTTTCAAATTTTCAAAAGGGTTCAGTTTCCATCCAGTTTCAAAACCCTCTGCTTTTTTTTCTAAGGTGAGTAAACATTTTTTTTTAATTAAAAAGGTTAAGTAGCTAAATAATTGTTGTTTGAGAAATTCCTGTGATAATGTTGCTCTGCATGTGTGTATAATCTATGGGAAGTTGCTGTATTTACATGACTGTGTTCAGAGGTGATTTGTTATTCTCTGTTCTTTGTACAGTATATTCAAATTTAGATAAAAATTTCATTTTTTCCCCTTTCTCTGATTTCCTATAGGATTTTGTTTATAAACAACAAAAGTTTGTTTAGACTTGAATTAAATTTTAAAAATGAATTTAAGTAAAAATGCTTAAAAGTTTATCTAGAAATTATGGATGAAGTGAAAACTCTTTTAAACATGCTAAAACCATACACTTTAATTCATTAATTCAGGATTTTAACTTGAATCTACTATTAAAGATAGGATTTTTAAAACAAAAATAAGAATTTTTAATATTGAATTGAATGAGAATTTGGGAAATTTCTAGAAAATGAATCTTGATCATTTTCTGGCGATCGGAGGTATGCGAGGGGTCGAATTTTCGTTTGAAGTTAGAGTGTCGATCAGGTTGTTGGGCAAAAATGATGGTTGAGGCGATCGTGCACTGTGGCGTCATTAGTGGTCGGGTTAAGTTTTTAACCCTAGCTTTTGTTGAAGCTGGGTTTGGGGTCGTCGCATCTTCTCTGATGATGCGAGTTGCTTGAAACTTTGGTGAATGGAAGCGTGGAGGCAAGGCATGGTACGACCGGAATTGTAATGACTCCGCTGATCGGAATCGAGAAGTCAAAGAGTTTTGTTGGAGGCTGTTTGGGTTAATTTTTCGTCTGGGTAGCTCGAAGTTGATCGTGGGCTTGTGAGTATCGGTTGATGGTTGGTCGAATTGTATTACTGTGAGGTAGGGTGAAGTGCCGGAGGCAATGACGATGGTCGGAGGCAACAAACGGCAGTATGCATGTGCACGGAGTCATTTGGGGTGTCAATGTTTTGGCTCGTGGGATTGCTCGAAGTCGTGTTCAAGTATTTGGATGAATAGCTCGAGTTCGTTCTCGAGTATATTGGAAGTGATTAGTCTGTAGTTTTTAAACTTAAAATTTAGTCTAAATGTTAAAGAAAATCGGAAGTAAGGGAAAACTCGAGTTTGACTCGAGTAAGTACCGGGTTCGACCCAAAGCAGAGAATATTAAACAGGTTTAAAGGTTTTAAAAAGTTTTAAAAACTTGTTTTTTTTGAAATTTAAAAATTTAAATTGGTTTAAAACTCTTATATAAATTACTTGATGTTTAATAAATGTTTCTTAAACATTTGATTAAGAAGTTTCTAAGTTTGATAAATTTAAACTTTGTAAGAAAATTTTAAGTGATTTTAAAATTGAGTTATGAAAGTGATTTTAAAAGTTTATATCAAAAGACAAGTTTTAAATTCAAATTGAAACTAGTTTTTAAAATTATAAATTGATAAATATTTTAAGTTATTTAAAGTTGTGTTTTGATAACTTTAATTTATCAAGTTAAATGATTTTTTATTAAAAAACTTAATTAATAATTTAATTATGTAAAGATAGTTATAAAGATAAATGATGTAAATATGTTAAGGGTAATTAAAGCATTTACAACATAATGTTTTATCCTAATTAAGGTTTTAATATATTAATTTTGATTAAGTTAATTTAAAGAAATTAGGTTTAATTAATTAGTTTAATTATAAAGGATTGATTAAGAAATTTATTAAGGGAAAATAATTTACTTGATTAATAAATGATTAAGGATTAAAGGTTAATTAATTTTAGGGTTAATTAATTTGTAATAAAGATCTTTAATTAGATAATGAAGATTATTAATTAATGATCAGAGCTTAATAAATCAAGTAAGTAAGTGTAATTAAGACTTAATTAATCAAGTGATTATGATTTATTAATTAAGTAATTAATGAGTTGTTAATTAAGTAATTAAAGGTTACTTAACTAGTAATTAAGAAGTGCTTAACTTGTGGTTAAGTTTTATTAATTAATAATTAAGGTTTATTAATTAATAATTAAAGAATAATTAATCCATAATTAAGGATTAATTAAGAAGTTGTTAAGTGGTAATTAATTAATTAATCAAATGTGATTATGGATTAATCAAATGATAATTAAGGATTGGTTAACTGTTAATTAAGGATTAATCAAATGGTTAATCAACTGGTAATTAAGGAATAATTAATCTTTAATTAAGTTGTTAATTAATAGTTAATAATTAATAATTAGTTTTATTAATTAATAATCAAGTGATAATTAATTTGTTAATTAATGGTTAATTTATTAATTAATTATGAAAGTAATTATGGATTAATTAATTTGTATTAAGAAATATTGATTAATAATTAAGTTTATCGATCGATAGTTAATGAATAATTAATCAGTTAATTAAAAGTTAATTAATTGATTATGAAAGTAATTAAGGATTAATTACTTTGTATTAAAGGAGATTAGTTAATAATTAAGGATTATTAATGATAATTAAGGGATAATTAATCTGGATTAGGGATTGATTAATTGATTAATTAAGTTAATCAAGGAGTGATTAATTAATTAAGGTTAGTAACTAATTAATGATTGTATGAGCAGGATTAAGTGATTAATTCTTAAGGAGTTAATTTAATTTAAGTAATTAAATCAATTATTATATGAATTGATAATGCTTGCTTATAGATGATGGTACGTTGAATGTCTGAATTGGATGATATCTAATGGATTGATATCTATTGATCATATGTTGTGACATTATGTGATATGATATTGGTAATGTCAATGATAAATGTGTGATTATTATCTGTGCTAATGCTGTATGAATTCAAAGCATTGAATTGAATTGAATTGTTTAAACCTTTAAACAACTTGGCCTTTAAGACACGTTTGGTTCGATGAGACCGGGATCGGGTATCAAATTTGATTATCCGAAAAACACATCGATCCAAGTTAAACGTTAGGTCGTGAATTCAAGTGAAGATCGAGTTGAAGACTCGAAGTGTAAGAACTATCTGTCGTTAAAAACTCTGAGGGTGTCCAATACGAGTATAACGGAGATAGTGCTTTCAGGTTCGAGATGGAATTTTTAGAGTGCAAGGGTTATTGTCGTTAACTCTAAGGGTGATTCCACAATGAGTGTAACAAGATAATGCATTCGGTTTCTTTCGAACCCGGAACAAACTTGTATGGATTGAAGCTTTCAGAACATCGTCAGGTGGACGATGAGCATTCTAAGATTGATGTGTTCTATAAAGGTAATCGTAGCCTCAAGCCTCATCAACCGGGAATGGCTAAAACAGAGGAGGTGCAGCAAGGCTAAGTGGGTCGTGCCAAGTAGGACGAGATTTACCCCTGTCTAGATGTCCCTTTTTTTGATTTGACTATGTGGGCGGTTGCTAGCTAGAATCGCCGGGGTGGTCTTGTTCGGACTTGTTCAGTAAGGAATGGTTCCGGCTTTGTGTTGTAGGGGATTTAGGGTGGATCCTCGGTACGGTGATCTAGGCCACGTACTGTGACGGGCGGTACCCCAGTAGCCCTGCCATTGATGGAAACCCATTCTTCCTACGTGCCCTTACGGTTTTGATTGTATTACCCATTTTTGTGGCTAGTAGCTGGAATTTAATCATGTAACAATTTCAGCTATTTTCTATTTACTTGAAAACCATAGACACTATTATAATATCACTGGATTTCCTATCAAATGTTTTGGTTAGCGTAAGGTAAAAACTTACCCATGTTTATGTGTGGGGAATCTTATGTGATACCTTTTGTTTTCAAAGGTTTTTAAAAGTTAAGCAACTTTAACCCGTTTACTCACACCAGACCCATGTCTAACCCGGATTTTATTCCGTTCTTCTTAAACTCTTGGGTACTCAAATTTTTACGAGCAGCCAAGGGATTCAGGTCTTCTTTGACGAATACTGGAGGAGAAATGGAGCAGGAGGCTTCAACATTTGTAGTTATATTGTGTTTCCGCTGTTATGTATCTTTGTGATGTATGTGTTGTATTAGAGTTGTATAACAGACAGACTTTTACAACTGTCTATCTTGTGTTGTTGTATCTGTGTAACTCTGATGTGTAACTGACTATGTAATAGCTATGTTATATATTATATTTTGTTCCGTTCCGCTGTGAGATTTTGATATTGTTGAGTTCTTTTCTTCTATCTATCCTATTTCTACCTCTTTCTTTCTTAATATTGATGCGTCTTTCTGTGGAATGTAAGGCGGGTCGTCACACTTGGTATCAGAGCATAGGTTGAAATAATACCTAGGCTCTGGAGTGGTGTCTATCTTGAGAGTGCGTATTTGTAATTTTTATATAACTATATACTTATATAAATTAGTTGGGTATCTGTTCGGATTTCCAACATGAGTTCTAAAGGAGTTTCATCTCTCTCTTTGTTTAGTTAACCGTCCTATCTTTGTATCTAACCCTATAGATGGAATAACCAAGATAGATCAGATCTGTAGAGGCTTAAGATTTTCTTATCTCCCCCATAGTTTTTCTAGAGACCTTTTGTTTGATTTAAAGGGTTTTGACCTTGTTTTGGATTTGGGTTGGTTGGATAGTATTGGACTATTTTGATGGTAAAGAAAGCATTGTATCTTTGGAGGCTGAGTTGGGAAGAATCGCAAAAGTGACTTGCAAAGATGCCAGAATTCTTTTGAGTCATCTTCTGCATAGAGTCGAGGCATCTCCAGGAGGTGTAGAGTCCTTGAGTGGTCAGAAATTTTCCGAATGTTCCGAGGGAGCGAAGGTTTTCCTCATCGGGAGATAGAGATTTGGATCGTCTTAGTTTCGGAAGCAGTGCCTGTTGTTCAGCCTAGTTTTTCCCAGTTGGAGTTCAGCTGTTGTCTTTGTGGCCTAGACGGATAAGTCTTTTGAGATTCTGTGTGGATTTGATGAATCGAGTTTTTGGGATGTGTGGTATAAGTTGTTCTTGTGTTCATCAATGTTTTTCTTGTCTACTCCAAGTCCGAAGTGGAGAGCTAGCGACATTTGGAGTTAGGGTTAAAGGCTCCGAGGAAGCATTTTGTTTTGGTGATGGTATTTCTATAAATTCAGCCTGGATAGCTACTCTTCAGGAGTAGAAGCAACCGAAGTTTTCTGGTTTGGCAGAGTTCTGCAGGAAGCTTAAGTTGACTCGAGTGTGAAGAGGTTTTCTTGGATTTGAAGGCAAGACTGACTAGTGTGCCTATTCTAGCTATCTCTGATGGCAAGAATAAGTTTGAGATCTGCTCGAAAATTTGTGTGTGTCTGAGATGGATGAAGTGAGTCAATGATGGTCAGTGTTCCAGTTTTGAGATTAATGGCCAAGGAACATTGAGGATCATCGAAAAGGATTTGTGTTCCGAATTCTTGGATATTGAAGCAAGAAGTTTTGGCAGGGAGTCATCGCTCCAGGTTGTGTCCAACCCAGGGTGTTCATAGATATATGGATATGAAGAAAGTCTTCTGGTGGCCGAGCTTGAAAAGGGATGTTGATGCTTTCATCATTGGGTGTGCAATCTGTCGGCTAATGGAGGTGATTAGCAGAATACCATCGGTTTGTTGCAACTTTTGGAAGTTCCAGTGGGAAGTGATTTCTTTGGATTTCTTCGACGGTTTGCCAAGGACCAAAGAGGGAATTAAAGGAATATGGGTGATTGTGGATTGGGTGACCAAGAACGACCATCTTATTCCGGTTAAGGCATTCTGTTCTGTAGCATCTTTGGTTGAGTTTTTCTTGGAAAAGTTTGTCCGACTGCTTGGTATTCCAGTCAGCATTGTTAGCAATTATGATTTTATCTTCTCCAGCTAGTTTTGGGAGGCTTGTGATCATCTTTGGATTCGGAATTTAGTTTGGATACAGCCTATCATTCCCTGACCAACGGAAAGGCTGAACCAAATCTTAGAAGATTTGAGTGAGCTTGCGTTTTGGGTTTTTATGGATGTTGGGAGGACCATCTGTATTGAATGGAATTCTCGTATAGATATCAGGCGGTATCTAGATGGCATCCTATGAAGCTTTGTTCAAAAGACCTTGTAGATTTCCATTCTGTTGAGTAGCGTCGGGAGATCGTCCGGTTCTTGGTCCAGTTTTGGTCTGTGAGGTATCTGCGATGGTGGAGCTTATCAGGAGAAGATTAGTGTTGTAGTCTTCAGGATTAAATTGCCAGTTTGGACGGCTGGAATTCACATTGTTTTTCACGTATCTCATCTGAGGAAATACGTAAACGATCTATCTTTTGTTGTGGAGTTAGGATTTCAAAGTTTGTCTTGGGAAACTCTGAATAGTTTTAGGAAGACTAATCTGGATCTAAGTCCGGATAGCTTGGATTGTTTGATTGAATGAATTGTTTGTTTAAATAAACTATTTGTTTGGATGGATTGATGTTGGTTGATAGTGAATGGTTGATAGGAATGCTTGAATGGTTAAAATGAAATAAAAGGTTTTGGATTATCTTTATTTTAAATTTCGAGGACTAAATTCTTTTAAGGGAGGAGGAATGTAATATCCTAGAATTTTGGGGAATTTAAAATGTGATAATCTCTTAATTATGTTATTTAAAATTGATAAAATTGCTATCTTCAAATATAAATAACCAAAATAAAATTTATGTGATGTTTTTAAATTTAGAGATAAATTGATTTTAAATCGAATAATTATTTAATTTGTGTTATTTTATAAATTTGATTTTGGTAGGCTTAACATTTCAATTTAATAAGTGTTATTTAAATATATATTTATTTAAAAATTAACTTTAAAATTAGAATTTAATATTTCTAGATTTAATAGTGTGTTTGTTTAATTTAATATATTTATATTTGATTTGAAATTGAAGTTTAAATTGAATTTGGATTTAAAATTTGAAATTTGAATTGAAATTTATAATTTAAAAAGAATTTATATCTTGAAATAATTTTGGATATAAAAGGATTTAAGAATAAAGTTTTTATTTTAAAAATAAGATTTGTTTTATATTAATTTGAAACAAAAGAATTTTATTTTTATAAAATTTTGAAAATATATATTTAGTAGTAAATAAATGCAAAAGCATTTAAATTAGCATATAAAATGGATCAAATAATTTTATATGATTTTATTAAGAATATAATTGGTTTTTATTTGATTTTCTTTTAAAAGTTTTATTTTTATAAGATAAGAAAAGCATTTATAAATTTACAAAAGGCACATATATGTTAGGAAATTTAATAATAAAGGCTTTTAAAATCATTTAAAAATAATTTAAAAATAAGGAACGACATGTGTTAATTTCTAAAACTCATTGAATACATGTGTTATGAATTAAGAAATGGTTTGTGACAAATATGTCAAAATTAAACAAGTGTCCCTCTTTGTTTTTGTTTTTCTTTAATTTTGATAAACAATAATTCACATCATACAAACTTCCATTCTTTCTTCGTTCTTTTTCTTTGAATTCATAAATCAATGGCCACAAACTGAAATATTCTCATATGCAAACCAGAAAATTTTCAATAACCCTGCAATTTCTTCTCAAACCTGAAAATAACTTTGTCAGAAAAATCAAAACATCAGATTTTGAAACCCTGTAACCTCAAGCATGAAACATTTTTACAATCCTGTAAACATTTTCTCAAAAACCAACTTTGTAATCTCTTCTATCAAGCCTGCCATCAAAACACTGCAAGCATTTCCAAAACCTGTAACTATTTTTATCAAAACAATTTCAAAGCTTGAAATTTTTATCTTCAACCTGAACTTCATTCCTCAAACAAAAATAATCAACTCTGTAATCCTCTATTATCAAAGCATTTTCAAGGCCTGTAGAATTTTTCAAATACTGCAAACCTAGAATCAAAGCCTGTGACAAATTTTCATCTCAACCCTATAAGTTTTTCTCAAAACCTGTCAACCAACCTTTAAGCTTCATAATGCAATACGGAAACAACAAATTTTCAAAGTCTTGATCCATCATCATCTTGTTCCAGTCCAGTCAGGCATTTTAGCTTCAAATGTTCAAGCTTCAAAGAATTTCATTCTTAAGTCAAGCTTTCAGGAATCAAGCAATATAAATACACAGTTTTCAAATTTTCAAAAGGGTTCAGTTTCCATGAAGTTTCAAAACTCTCTGCTTTTTCTAAGGTGAGCAAACATTTTTTTAATTAAAAAGGTTAAGCAGCTAAATAATTGTTGTTTGAGAAATTCCTGTGATAATGTTGCTCTGCATGTGTGTATAATCTATAGGAAGTTTCTGTATTTAGATGACTGTGTTCAGAGGTGCTTTGTTCATCTATGTTCTTTGTACAGTATATTCAAATTTAGATAAAAATTTCATTTTCCCCTTTCTCTGATTTCCTATAGGATTTTTTTTATAAACAATAAAAGTTTGTTTAGACTTGAACTAAATTTTAAAAATGAATTTAAGTAAAAATGCTTAAAAGTTTATCTGGAAATTATGGATGCAGTGAACACTCTTTCAAACATGCTAAAACCAAACATTTTAATTCATTAATTCAGGATTTTAACTTGAATCTACTATTAAAGATAGGATTTTTAAAACAAAAATCAGAATTTTTAACATTGAATTGAATGAGAATTTGGGAAATTTCTAGAAAATGAATCTTGATCATTCTCTGGTGATCGGAGGTATGCGAGGGGTCGAATTTTCGTCTGAAGCTAGAGTGTCGATCAGGTTGTTGGGCAAAAATGATGGTCAAGGCGATCGTGCACTATGGCGTCGTCAGTGGTCGGGTTAAGTTTTTAACCCTAGCTTTTGTTGAAGCTGGGTTTGGGGTCATCGCATCTTCTTTGATGATGCAAGTTGCTTGAAACTTTGGTGAATGGAAGCGCGGAGGCAAGGCATAGTACGGCCGAAATGGTAATGACTCCGATGATCGGAATCGAGGAGTCAAAGTGTTTTGTTGGCGGCTGTTTGGGTTCATTTTTCGTCTGGAAAGCTCAAACTTGATCGTGGGCTTGTGAGTATCGGTTGATGGTAGAATTGTGTTACTGTGAGGTAGGGTGAAGTGCCGGAGGCAATGATGATGGTCGGAGGCAACCAACGGCAGTATGCATGTGCATGGAGTCGTTTGGGGGTGTCAGAGTTTTGGCTCGTGGGATTGCTCGAAGTCGTGTTCGAGTATTTGGGTGAATAGCTCGAGTTCGTTCTCGAGTATGTTGGAAGTGATTAGCCTGTAGTTTTTAAACTTAAAATTTAGTCTAAATTTTAAAGAAAATCGGAAGTAAGTGAAAAACTTAAGTTTGACTCGAGTAAGCTTCGGGTTCGACCCGAAGCAGAGAATATTAAACAGGTTTAAACGTTTTAAAAAGTTTTAAAACTGGTTTTTTTTTGAAATTTAAAAATTTTAATTGCTTTAAAACTCTTATATAAATTACTTGATGTTTAATATATGATTTCTTAAACATTTGATTAAAAAGTTTTGAAGTTTGATAAATTTAAACTTTGTAAGACAATTTTAAGTGATTTTAAAATTGAGTTATGAAAGTAATTTTGAAAGTTTATATAAAAAGATAAGTTTTAAATTCAAATTGAAACTAGTTTTTAAAACTATAAATTGATAACTAGTTTAAGTTATTTAAAGTTGCGTTTTGATAACTTTAATTTATCAAGTTAAATGACTGTTTTATTAAAAAAATACTTAATTAATAATTTAATTATGTAAAGATAGTTATAAAGATAAATGATGTAAATATGTTAAGGGTAATTAAAGCATTTATAACATAATGTTTTATCTTAATTAAGGTTTTAATATCTTAATTTTGATTAAGTTAATTTAAAGAAATTAACTTTAATTAATTAGTTTAATTATAAAGGGTTGATTAAGAAATTAATTAAGGGAAAATAATTTACTTGATTAATAAATGATTAAGGATTAAAGGTTAATTAATTTTAGGGTTAATTAATTTGTAATAAAGATCTTTAATTAGATAATGAAGATTATTAATTAATGATCAGAGCTTAATAAATCAAGTAAGTGTAATTAAGACTTAATTAATCAAGTGATTAAGATTTATTAATTAAGTAATTAATGAGTTGTTAATTAAGTAATTAAAGGTTACTTAACTAGTAATTAAGAAGTGCTTAACTTGTGGTTAAGTTTTATTAATTAATAATTGAGGTTTATTAATTAATAATTAAAGAATAATTAATCCATAATTAAGGATTAATTAATAAGATGTTAAGTGGTAATTAATTAATTAATCAAATGTGATTAAGGATTAATCAAATGATAATTAAGGATTGGTTAACTGTTAATTAAGGATTAATCAAATGGTTAATCAACTGGTAATTAAGGAATAATTAACCTTTAATTAAGTTGTTAATTAATAGTTAATAATTAATAATTAGTTTTATTAATTAATAATCAAGAGATAATTAATTAGTTAATTAATGGTAAATTTATTAATTAATTATGAAAGTAATTATGGATTAATTAATTTGTATTAAGAAATATTGATTAATAATTAAGTTTATTGATCGGTAGTTGATGATTAATAATCATTTCATTAAAAGTTAATTAATTGATTATGGAAGCAATTAAGGATTAATTACTTTGTATTAAAGGAGATTACTTAATAATTAAGGATTATTAATTGATAATTAAAGGATAATTAATCTGGATTGATTAATTGATTAAATATGTTAATCAAGGAGTGATTAATTAATTAAGGTTAGTAATTAATTAATGATTGTATGAGAAGGATTAAGTGATTTGTTCTTAAGGAGTTAATTTAATTTAAGTAATTAAATCAATTATGATATGAATTGATAATGCTTGCTTATAGATGATTGTATGTTGAATGTCTGAATTGGATGATATCTAATGGATTGATATCTACTGATGATATGTTGTGACATTCTGTGATATGATATTGGTTATATCAATGATAAATGTGTGATATTTATTTGTGTTAATGCTGTATAAATTCAAAGCATTGAATTGAATTGAATTGTTTAAACCTTTAAACAACTTGGCCTTTAAGACACGTTTGGTTCGATGAGACAGAGATCGGGCATCAAATTTGATTGTCCGAAAACCACATCGATCCAAGTTAAACCTTAGGTCGTGAATTCAAGTGAAGATCGAGTTGAAGACTCGAAGTGTAAGAACTATCTGTCGTTAAAAACTCTGAGGGTGATTCCAATACGATTATAACGAAGATAGTGCTTTCAGGTTCGAGATGGATTTTTCAGAGTGCAAGGGTTATTGTCGTTATCTCTGAGGTTGATTCCAAAATGAGTGTAACGAGATAACGCCTTTGGTTTCGTTCGAACCCGAAACGAACTTGTATGGAAAGAATGCTTTCAGAACATCGTCAGGTGGATGATGAGCATTCTAAGATCGATATGTTCTATAAAGGTAATCGTATCCTCAAGCCTCATCAGCCAGGAATGGCTAAAACAGGGGAGGTGTGGCAAGGCTAAGTGGGTCATGCCCAAGTAGGACGAGATTTACCCCTGTCTAGATGTCCTTTTTTTTATTCGGCCGTGTGGAGGTTGCTAGCTAGAATCGCCGGGGTGGTCTTGTTCGGAACTGTTAAGTAAGGAATGGTTCCGGATTTGTGTTGCAGGGGATTTAGGGTGGATCCTCGGTACGGTGATCTAGGCCACGTACTGTGACGGGCGGTACCCCAGTAGCCCTGCCATTGATGGAAACCCATTCTTCCTACGTGCCCTTATAGTTTTGATTGTATTACCCACTTTTGTGGCTAGTAGCCGGAATTTAATCATGTAACAATTTCAGCTATTTTCTATTTACTTGAAAACCCTAGACACTATTATAACATCATTGGATTTCCTATCAAATATTTTGGTTAGCGTAAGGTAAAAACATGTGACGACCCGGCTTTCTATGCCCAGAAAATCGTGTCATCAATAAGAAAGAAAGGGATAGAAATAGAAAAGAAAAGAAAGAAAGAACAACAACATCAGAATCTCACAGCGGAACGGAATAAAATATAATATATCAACATAAATATTACATAGTTATATATACATCAGAGGCTATACAATATCATACAACATGACTGTCATATACATATCTGTCAGAACATACATCTCAAATACATAAACTAACACAGCGGAACTATATAGATATATATGTCTACAACGCTGAAGCCTCCTGCTCCATTGCTCCTCCAGAAATCGTCAAAGCTAACCTGAATCCCTTGGCTACCCGTAAAAATTTGGGTACCCGAAAGTTTATGAAAAAAAATAAACTCTGGGTCAGACATGGGTCTGGTATGAGTAAACAGGTTAAAGTTGTTTAACTTTGAAAATCATTTAAAATAAAGGTATCACGTAAGACTCCCCACAAATAAATACGGGTAAGTTTTTACCTTACGCTAACCAAAACATTTTATAGGAAATCCAGTGATATTATAATAGTGTCTAGGGTTTTCAAGTAAAATACAGAAATAGCTGAAATGCTTACATCTCACATTTCAACATAGTTGGGCACAATCGAAACGTACGGCGCTTATTGGAAATTGGATCCCATACAATGGCAGGGCTACTGGGGTACCGCCCGTCACAGTACGTGGTCTAGATCACAGTACCGAGGAGCCACCCTAACTCCCCTGCAACACAAGGCCGGAACCATTCCTTACTGAACAGTCCCGAACAAGATAACCCCGCAGTTGGTGTACATCCACCCGCCCACACAGCCGAATAAAGGGACATCTAGACAGGGGTATATCTCGTCCTGCTTGGGCATGACCCACCTAACCTTGCTGCATCTCCCCTGTTTTAGCCATTCCCGGTTGATGAGGCTTGAGGTTGCGATTACCTTTAGAGAACATATCACTTAGAATGCTCATCGTCCGCTTGACGATGTGCTGAAAGCATTCAATCCATACAAGTTCGTTCCGGGTTTGAACGAAACCGAAGGCATTATCTCGTTACACTCGTTTTGGAATCACCCTCAGAGTTAACGACGATAACCCTTGCATTCTGAAAGCACCATCTCGATCTTCACTTCAGAATTTACGACCTAACGTTTAATTTGGATCGATCTGGTTTTCGGAATATCAATTGATACCCGATCCTGGTCTCATCGAAATCCAAACGCCATTTTAAAGTCCAAGTTGTCTAGTTAACTTAACAGTTCAAATTTAACAATTGAATTCACATAGCAATTTAACACAAATAATTAACATTAGATAAATCACAGATCATCAACACAGATATATCCAGAATATCACAGAACATCACAGAATATAAATAAACATCAGAGGCAATCAATATAATCATCGATTTAAATCAACAATTTTGATTTGTTTTAAACTTAATTGCATGCTTAAACATAAATTATATTTTATTCATGCTTAATTAATTACGATTAATTAACTTATTTCAATTTATTAATTATTACCTATTTAGCGAATTAATTCTTGATTACCAATCAATAACCTTAATTATTGATTTATAAAACTAATTACACAATTAATTATTATTAATTGCTTAATTACTCATTAATTATTAATTCACTTAATCGTTCAATCATTAATTATTTATTTAATCAGTTATCTCTGATTTGTTAATTAATCAACTTCAAATGATTAATTAAATTCTTAATTACAAATGATTTACACAAAATTATTATTATTAAAATCTTTGATTATTAATTTGATTAAGTTTGAACCATTTATGAAATTACAATTATGAATGTTATTACATTCGTAATTAACTTCCACTTAAATTAATTACGTGAACTTGTATTAGCAAAGCTTTAACGTTTATTTGGGCTTAAACAATTTTTGTCAACACCTAATACCAAAGTTTACACTTTACTTAATTACTACTATTTCCATATTACAGCTGACCAATTCTGCAATCTCTAACCCGAAGTCAACACCGTGCTCAACTCGAGTAAGACTCGAGTTCACCCAGCGAATTATCTCGCGTCACCCCTTGTGTCTACTTCTTCTTCTCCCCTGTTTCTTTTTTTTTAAAAAAGCTTAAGTTTTTATTTAAACTGTTAAAACATATAACCCACGCGCATATAAACACTTGAACCAGCTACAACTCGAAGCAGGGTACCATCAAACCCGAGCTTCTACTCGCGTTTCACACGAGTCATCAATGCCCAGAACTTTTCCCACCGCCGTGCACGTGCACGGCGGTCCACCACCGCGCCTACGCTTCGCGACGCCACCATCACATCACAAATCTTCACCACACTCGATAACACAGCCCAACTCAACATAAAATTCTCGAAATCAAAATAAAGCTTAAAAGTCGAACTGCTGCAAAAACCACGTTAGACAAATTCCCTTTGCCCTCGCGATCGCCGCTACCAGACATGACAAGGCTTCGGCCGTACGTCGACATCAACACACACTAACTCCACCCAAAACTGCTTGTCACTCGGTGAAGACATGATGTCGCGAGAATCACTCAACTGAACCCAATATTTTCAGAACCCAAAACCCTACCTTTGGTCATCTCCAAAGATCCATGCATTAGAAAATTCTTTTAGCATTTTTCTATTAATCACTCATCAATACCCTAGCTTCGTGTAGAATTTCATCATCAATCATTGAATAAATCACTTGATATTCATGAATTAGTACCTACAGTTCAATAATGTACTGCTCCCTAAATAGTCAATTAGAAAATTTAATTCTTGTCTTAAAAATCATATTACAGTATGTTGAATCAATAAATAAACTCAAATTGTCAATTTAAGATATTTGAATTTTGAGTATAATTTTGCTTTATACTGTAATTGTGAGTTTACAGTTCTATATGTTTTTTTTTTCACAGCCTTCTTAAAATAATCTAATTCTTTAAACTTAAGCAAATTTATTTAGTTAAAAATAATAATCATATATAAAAAGTATGACTAATTCTCTTACTCCTTTATCTCAGCAACAAAACTGGAAGAACACATATAAGTAGAACAGACAGTAACCAAACATCACAGAACAGATTTTGATCAGCATAATCTTTATTCATAACCAAATTATTAGTAGTTAAATTTCCAGAATTAAGTTTACTCACTAGATTGTTGCAATTTGAAAACAGAGGCTATTGAGAAGACTGTAGTTTTGTAAGATTTGAATTCCAGTAACTTCTTTGTTCTCTGAACTTTATTTTGAACTTGCAAATATAAAGTTTGGTTTATATTCTTTTGCTTCTGCTCAGTTTTTGTGAAGTTTCTTTTTTTTTCTTTTTTCTTTTTTTTTGAAGATACAGATGAATTAAGGTATAAGAAATGATGTATACAAATATATATAACTTGAACAAAGTGTCTTCTTGCATAAGCTTGACATAATAATTATCTTGTTTAATTTCCTATGTACTAAAGCCTAAGATATTTCAACCATTTCGACTGAGATATTTTTATTTCAGACAAATATGTATGCTACTTAATATTTATGTCTTCTTTAAGTTAACATAGATTAGATGCTTTGCTGACCAACATATTAAGTACAAAGATGTTACAGGCTTGTTTGTACCAATGTGCTTTATTTATGCTATCACACAATTAATGTTGACTGACATAAAGATTTTTCAAAGATGTTTTGCAGATTTGTTTTCTTAAGCACTAATATGTCTACGAAGATATTCGCAGTATTTGTACTAAGATGTATTCCATTTCATACTTGCATATTTCTTTTTATTTTATTTGAACAAACTCATGTGAACATATAAACAAAAAAAATGTGTGTTGCAGGTTTTAATTTGTGTTTGAACTAAATGTTTTCATTCATGCTAACATCTTATTAATGTGTGCAGGTTTGGCTTGTACTACTGTGCATATAAGTTTACACTAATTATTATTTGCTAACATATAACTTTACAAAGATATTTGCAGAACCTATGTTGGAACTAAGATGTTTACAGTTTATTTTATACATTTTGACTTCAAACTTAAGTTAACATATAATTGATGTTTGCAGGTCTTCAAGGTTTTCTTCATTGTTGCTGAGCAAATTTGATTCCTTATGTTTATACAGTTTATACTAATAATGCTTTGCTGGCCAAATTATTTGTATAAGACATATACAGGTTCTCATTTGTGTTTGAACTAAATGGTTTCATTTCTATTTATATCTTACCTATTATATTAGTACTTATGTTTGTAATCCTACCTTTATGTTATTATTTATGTTAAATATAAAGAAGTTTATGTTTATAACCATATTTATAAGTATTTATATTTATATAGGAACTCATGTTAAATAGTTATAAGCTTATGTTATTTTAGTTATAAAAGTTATTGTTAGAAACATTGCTTAAATCTTATTTTTATTTAAAGTTCAATATTACAAATATTTGATTTGTATACTTATATGTGCATTAATGTATTTATGAATATGATTATGTTCTTGAACTTGTTCTTATTATTAACTGCATACATTAGATATTAAATGTCATTCATACTTAACTTTTAATTTAAATAAATAAAACAGATTTAATTCTTTTTTTTTTTGAATATTGTTACAAGAGTCTACTTTATATTTTGAAGTTATGTTCCTTTATAATCAATATAAAACTAATAATATCCAAATTCTTATTTATTTATAAATGAAAATCTTATATTTTAATTAAATTAGATCAAAAACTTATAATAATAATAGGGTCAAAATTCCGGGATGTCACATTCCTCCCCCCTTAAAAGAATTTCGTCCCCGAAATTTAAACAACAGTTAATTTAAAAACTTAGTATTAACATTCTAAACATACACAGCGTCCATACAAAACAAACAGTCAAACAGTCAATTCTAACAACATTACTAGCTATCCGGACAAAAATCTGGATAAGCTTTTCTAAAACAATCAAGAGTTTCCCAGGTACAATCTCTGGGATCCTCACTCCATTGCACTCTGACGAGTTTCACCATTTTGTTCCTGAGTTGCTTCTCGTCATGATCTACAATCTGAATAGGATCTCTAACCACAGTCAGGTTGGGTTCTACTTCTAAATCTTCCTGAATAACTGGTTCTACTACTAATGATGGGTTATGAACAAATTTCCTTAAATGAGACGCATGAAATACATTGTGAATTCCAAACATCCGTTCTGGCAATTCAATCCTATAGACTACAGTTCTAATTCTTTCCAATACTCAGAATGGACTATATATCTCTGAGCAAGTTTTCCCATTTTTTTTTTCGAATCTTATAGCACCTTTGATTGGGGAAAATTTAATAAAAACTAAATCTCCGATCTCAAATTCCAATGGTCTTCGTCTCTTATCTGCATATTCCTTCTGACGATCTGAGCAGCAGCTTTCATTCTTTCTCTTGATAAGCTCAACCTTCGCAAAAGCTTCACGAATTAGATCGGGTCCAAGTACAAGTCGATCATTCGATTCAATCCAACAAGATGGGAATCTACACGGTCTTCCATACAGAGCTTCATAAGGAGCCATCTTAATACTCGCTTGGTAACTATTATTATAAGAAAATTCCACTAAATGAAGATGGTCTTCCCATGATTCACCAAAGTCCAATACACAAGCTCGAAGCATATCTTCCAGAATTCGATTAAGTTTTCTCCGTCTGTCCGTCCGTCTGAGGATGATAGGCTGTACTTAATCTCAAACTAGTTCCCATTGCTGATTGCAAAGCTTTCCAAAATTTTCTAGTGAAAATAGGATCACGGTCACTTACTATGCTGATAGGAACACCATGCAATTGAACTATCTCCTTCAAGAAAATTTCCGCCAAGGAAACTATAGTACGAGTCGCTTAAACTGGAATAAAATGGGCACTCTTCGTTAAACAATTCACAATAACCCATATTCCTTCATTTCCTTTCTTGGTTCTAGGCAAACTGTCAATAAAATCCATCGAGATCATTTCCCCTTTTCAATCTAGAATTCCCAAAGGTTGCAATAATCCTGCAGACTTTTGTTGATCTCCCTTCACTTGCTGTCAAATGGCACAACTATTTACCAAAGCAGCTACATCCTTCTTCATATTCGGCCACTAGAAAACTCTCCTCATGTCTTTATACATCTTCGAAATTTCCGGGTGAATATTCAATTTTGAGCGATAACACTCAGCTAAAATTTCTTGTTTTAGTCCATCAATATTAGGCACACACAAATGACTATTAATCCTTAAAATGCCTTTAAATCTGAATTCCAATTGTCTTTAGTTTCAAGAATCATTTCCTTCAACGATTTATCTTCCAGTTACTTACTAACGATCTTTTTGAGAGAAAATATACTTCAACGGTTTGTGATCCGTGATTAACTCAACTTTTCTCCCAAAAGATAATGTCTCCAGATCTTCACAGCAAAAACAAAAGCTAACAGTTCTAAATCATGCGTAGCATAGTTCTTCTCATGAGACTCTAATTGTTGACTAGCATACGCAATTACTCTGCCATTCTGCATCAACACTGCACCCAATCCAACTAAACATGCATCCGTATATACTTCAAATTTTCTCTTCCCATCCGGAATAACAAGTACTGGTACACTGGTTAGCCTTGTCTTCAATTCTTGAAAAGCTTCTTCACACTGAGGTGTCCATTTGAATTTGGTTCCTTTCCTTGTTAGTTTGGTCAGATGTGAAGAAATCTTGGAATAATCCTTAATGAATTTTCTGTAGTAGCCAGCCAAACCAGAAAATTATGAACTTCCATCAATTGCTTCCATTCAAGAACAGATTCTCCTTTCGTCAGGCTACAGAGATATCTTCACCCAAAATACTGTGCCCCAAACAATTTAACTTCTGATTTTCAGAAATGGCACTTTGAAAATTTTTCCTTCAACACATGCTTCCTCAGAGTCTCCAATACAACTCCCAAATGTTGTCCGTGCTCCTCTTCAGATTTGGAGTAAACCAAAATATCATAAATGAATACTAGCACAACTTATTCAACACAGAACCTTAGCGAACCATCCGATTTGGTGACAAACACAGCAGCAGAGCCCCAACAAGAAAAACTGGGTCTAATCAAACCCTTCCCTAAAAAATCTTGAACAACTTCGATTTCCTCACTTTCTCTTAAGAGGTCTCAATTCCTTGAAAAGATTACACAAATGAATTCCAGAATTGTTGCACAACACTCTGGCAATTCTACCCGAATAAGTTTGTTCTCTCTTCATGACCCAGAACAGCCATATACTGTTCAGGACAATCCATCGAAGAAATGAATCCACCCTGCTACTTCTGAAATCACCTCAAGAATCTACTAATCAACAAACCTTCTCAATAGCACACAGAACACCTCCAGCTATAGGGCTAATCCTCAATGTCCAAAGATTTATATTCAAAGCTCTTCGCAAAAACTCGGGCCTCAATCAAACAAAATACCCTACTGAACTTGGTCACAATTCCGAAACGGACATACTTCCTTAACTTGTTCCAAAAAAACATCTTCGGAGACATCCAAACTCACCGTGTCTCATCACACAGCTACAACTCTTTGAGATATCAAGATATCATGATTTGGTCACGTCCATCCGATAGATCCAATCTTAAACTCATCCAAAACCACATTCCAACAATGAAATTCTCACATCATCCAAAGCTCACTTGAGACGGTAATAGGTCTACAGTCTCGACAGATACACTCCAACTACAAATATTCAACACTCCAATCATCGGTAGTCATGTTTCACACACCACTACCCTATCTACCTTATAACTTATATTGGAATACCCGAACAGGTAACCCAATAAATAGGTAGAAAGAAATAAATATGTATATATATCAAAATTACAAATACGCTCTCTCAAGAAAGAAATCACTCAAGAGCCTAGGTATTCACTCAACCTAGCGCTCTGATACCACCTGTGACGTCCTAGGCTTTTCAACCATCAGCAACGGCTCACGACCGGTAGGCTTTTCAACCATCCCAGCCCTGCTTGGCGCACAGTGATACCTCGAATTTGATTTTACGGCCACCCTCTCGAGTCGCAACCAACCCTGCAAGACCTTATACTATCCTCGGGGGCATGTAGGGGTAAGAGTCTCCCGTTCGCCACCTAACGCAAAGCGAGAACCCCCTATCACGCTGCAGTGTAGCAAATCCGATCTCGGTCTCATCGAAATCCAAACGCCATTTTAAAGTCCAAGTTGTCTAATTAACTTAACAGTTCAAATTTAACAATTGAATTCACATAGCAATTTAACACAAATAATTAACATCAGATAAATCACAGATCATCAACACAGATATATCCAGAATATCACAGAACATCACAGAATATAAATAAACATCAGAGGCAATCAATATAATCATCGATTTAAATCAACAATTTTGATTTGTTTTAAACTTAATTGCATGCTTAAACATAAATTATATTTTATTCATGCTTAATCAATTACGATTAATTAACTTATTTCAATTTATTAATTATTACTTATTTAGCGAATTAATTCTTGATTACCAATCAATAACCTTAATTATTGATTTATAAAACTAATTACACAATTAATTATTATTAATTGCTTAATTACTCATTAATTATTAATTAACTTAATTGTTCAATCATTAATTATTTATTTAATCAGTTATCTCTGATTTTTTAATTAATCAACTTCAAATGATTAATTAAATTCTTAATTACAAATGAGTTACACAAAATTATTATTATTAAAATTTTTGATTATTAATTTGATTAAGTTTGAACCATTTGTGAAATTACAATTATGAATGTTATTACATTCGTAATTAACTTCCACTTAAATTAATTACGTGAACTTGTATTAGCAAAGCTTTAACGTTTATTTGGGCTTAAACAATTTTTGTCAACACCTAATACCAAAGTTTACACTTTACTTAATTACTACTACTTCCATATTACAGCTGACCAATTCTGCAATCTCTAACCCGAAGTCAACACCGTGCTCAACTCGAGTAAGACTCGAGTTCACCCAGCGAATTATCTCGCGTCACCCCTTGTGTCTACTTCTTCTTCTTCCCTGTTTCCTTTTTTTAAAAAAAGCTTAAGTTTTTATTTAAACTGTTAAAACATATAACCCACGCGCATATAAACACTCGAACCAGCTACAAGTCGAAGCAGGGTACCATCAAACCCGAGCTTCTACTCGCGTTTCACACGAGTCATCAATGCCCAGAACTTTTCCCACCGCCGTGCACGTGCACGGCGGTCCCCCACCGCGCCTACGCTTCGCGACGCCACCATCACATCACAAATCTTCACCACACTCGATAACACAGCCCAACTCAACACAAAATTCTCGAAATCAAAATAAAGCTTAAAAGTCGAACTGCTGCAAAAACCATGTTAGACAAATTCCCTTTGCCCTCGCGATCGCCGCTACCAGACATGACAAGGCTTCGGCCGTACGTCGACATCAACACACACTAACTCCACCCAAAACTGCTTGTCACTCGGTGAAGACATGATGTCGCGAGAATCACTCAACTGAACCCAATATTTTCAGAACCCAAAACCCTACCTTTGTTCATCTCCAAAGATCCATGCATTAGAAAATTCTTTTAGCATTTTTCTATTAATCACTCATCAATACCCTAGCTTCGTGTAGAATTTCATCATCAATCATTGAATAAATCACTTGATATTCATGAATTAGTACCTACAGTTCAATAATGTACTGCTCCCTAAATAGTCAATTAGAAAATTTAATTCTTGTCTTAAAAATCATATTACAGTATGTTGAATCAATAAATAAACTCAAATTGTCAATTTAAGATATTTGAATTTTGAGTATAATTTTGCTTTATACTATAATTGTGAGCTTACAGTTCTATATGTTTTTTTTTCACAGCCTTCTTAAAATAATCTAATTCTTTAAACTTAAGCAAATTTATTTAGTTAAAAAAAATAATCATATATAAAAAGTATGACTAATTCTCTTACTCCTTTATCTTAGCAACAAAACTGGAAGAGCACATATAAGTAGAACAGACAGTAACCAAACATCACAGAACAGATTTTAATCAGCATAATCTTTATTCATAACCAAATTATTAGTAGTTAAATTTCCAGAATTAAGTTTACTCACCAGATTGTTGCAATTTGAAAACAGAGGCTATTGAGAAGACTGCAATTTTGTAAGATTTGAATTCCAGTAACTTCTTTGTTCTCTGAACTTTATTTTGAACTTGCAAATATAAAGTTTGGTTTATATTCTTTTGCTTCTGCTCAGTTTTTGTGAAGTTTCTTTTTTTTTCTTTTTTTTTGAAGATACAGATGAATTAAGGTATAAGAAATGATGTACACAAATATATATAACTTGAACAAAGTGTCTTCTTGCATACGCTTGACATAATAATTATCTTGTTTAATTTCCTATGTACTAAAGCCTAAGATATTTCAACCATTTCGGCTGAGATATTTTTATTTCAGACAAATATGTATGCTACTTAATATTTATGTCTTCTTTAAGTTAACATAGATTAGATGCTTTGCTGACCAACATATTAAGTACAAAGATGTTTACAGGCTTGTTTGTACCAATGTGCTTTATTTATGCTATCACACAATTAATGTTGACTGACATAAAGATTTTTTCAAAGATGTTTTGCAGATTTGTTTTCTTAAGCACTAATATGTCTACGAAGATATTCGCAGTATTTGTACTAAGATGTATTCCATTTCATACTTGCATATTTCTTTTTATTTTATTTGAACAAACTCATGTGAACATATAAACAAAAAATGTGTGTTGCGGGTTTTAATTTGTGTTTGAACTAAATGTTTTCATTCATGCTAACATCTTATTAATGTGTGCAGGTTTGGCTTGTACTACTGTGCATATAAGTTTACACTAATTATTATTTGCTAACATATAACTTTACAAAGATATTTGCAGAACCTATGTTGGAACTAAGATGTTTACAGTTTATTTTATACATTTTGACTTCAAACTTAAGTTAACATATAATTGATGTTTGCAGGTCTTCAAGGTTTTCTTCATTGTTGCTGAGCAAATTTGATTCCTTATGTTTATACAGTTTATACTAATAATGCTTTGCTGGCCAAATTATTTGTATAAGACATATACAGGTTCTCATTTGTGTTTGAACTAAATGGTTTCATTTCTATTTATATCTTACCTATTATATTAGTACTTATGTTTGTAATCCTACCTTTATGTTATTATTTATGTTAAATATAAAGAAGTTTATGTTTATAACCATATTTATAAGTATTTATATTTATATAGGAACTCATGTTAAATAGTTATAAGCTTATGTTATTTTAGTTATAAAAGTTATTGTTAGAAACATTGCTTAAATCTTATTTTTATTTAAAGTTCAATATTACAAATATTTGATTTGTATACTTATATGTGCATTAATGTATTTACGAATATGATTATGTTCTTGAACTTGTTCTTATTATTAACTGCATACATTAGATATTAAATGTCATTCATACTTAACTTTTAATTTAAATAAATAAAACAGATTTAATTCTTTTTTTTTTTTGAATATTGTTACAAGAGTCTACTTTATATTTTGAAGTTATGTTCCTTTATAATCAATATAAAACTAATAATATCCAAATTCTTATTTATTTATAAATGAAAATCTTATATTTTAATTAAATTAGATCAAAAACTTATAATAATAATAGGGTCAAAATTCCGGGATGTCACAAAACATACCCATGTTTATGTGTAGGGAGTCTTACGTGATACCTTTTGTTTTCAAAGGTTTTTAAAAGTTAAGCAACTTTAACCCGTTTACTCACACCAGACCCATGTCTGACCCAGAGTTTATTCTGTTTTTCTTAAACTCTTGGGTACTCAAATTTTTATGAGTAGCCAAGGGATTCAGATCTGCTTTGACGAATACTGGAGGAGAAATGGAGCAAGAGGCTTCAACGTTTGTAGTTATATTGTGTTTCCGCTGTGATGTATCTCTATGATTTATGTGTTGTATTAGAGTTGTATAATAAACAGACTTTTATAACTGTCTATCTTGTGTTGTTGTATCTGTGTAACTCTGATGTGTAGCTGACTATGTAATAGCTATGTTATATATTATATTTTGTTCTGTTCCGCTGTGAGATTTTGATATTGTTGAGTTCTTTTTTCCTATCTATCCTATTTCTACCTCTTTCTTTATTAATATTGATGCGTCTTTCTGTGGAATGAAAGGCAGGTCATCACAGTATAATATGGATATTTATTTTGCATTACATTGTCCATGTGACGACCCGAATTTTCGCGTTCGAAAATCGACATCCATACTTCAACTCATATTCGAATGATGCAGATTCAAACGTTGAATCCGATTTGCCGGAGCTTATAACACATTAAGTACAACAACACTGCAGAAGAAAATGAATAATATAATTAGTACAACAATAAATATAATATCTGATACAATAACGATATAATAGATCCATAAATATCAGAGACAAGACACAGCAGCGGAAAGAGATAACATAAACTCGAAGTCCAAAGAAGGAACTCTAACATCAATGCCTCTGCAACTCCATAACTAAAGCTCCAAAAACTCCAAAGACTTGATCCACCAACATGCTTTCCAAACACAAAGCGAGCAACCCCATCACTATGAATTAAGCAAGGTCAACCATGAATGTTGAAGTGCAGCAAATCCGATCCCTAAATCCAAAGGCTACGAAGATATCAAATCTATGTCTACTATTTCATTATCTAGAAAACCCAACTCTAGACTGCCCGTGTGAAAAATTGTGGGCACCCAGAGTTTAGGAAGGGAACAATAAACTTCGGGTCAGACGTGGGACTGGTATGAGCAAACAAAACAGTTTATCTTTAAAACAACAAACAAAAGTATTTAAAATTGAAATCCGCAATGCTTTTTGGAAAGTGAAACTGCCATAAGGCCTCCCGCCATACACACAATGCAAGCGCACACTTGGAGGAGATTTCTCCTTATGACGGTCAAAAATGCTTGATACGCGAAAACCATTTGATATTATTATTAGTACATAGCGTAGAAAAACCTTTCAAAAGTATAATATTAATCTTAGCCAGCATACCACATTTCATCGTATGCCTACTATAGCTACCATGTTCAATAGCAGGTTGCCGCCACATTCCATGGCAGGTTATACAACTAAAACCGTACAAGGCGCATATTATTTCTTTGGATTTCCACCAAATGGTCAGGCTAAGGAACTTCCTATACCGAAATGGGTACGACACTGGAAGGATGCCCTCGAGAACCTAACCGGATCTCTGCTAACACAAGGCCGATGCTACCTCACGCTTTGACCAAGCTGTAACATAGGTAACTACC
Organism: Allium cepa; assembly: GCA_030765085.1. NCBI lineage: Eukaryota > Viridiplantae > Streptophyta > Magnoliopsida > Asparagales > Amaryllidaceae > Allium > Allium cepa. Next base: position 442,764,472 of record CM060943.1, read on the forward strand.
ACACAAGTATGCCATCCCCGCTCGTTACCGAATTTTATCCGAGGCACCTCTCAACCAACAACCACAAAGCAATAAGTTTGTAGCAACCACATAGGTTAAATATCTAGGCTCCATACCATGATATCACCTTTTATCCAGAAGGAAATGGACATACGACACCTAAAAACCTTGCTGCATCTTTCCTGTTTCGACCATTTCCGGGGTGTGACTCCCTAATGCAGTATCGTCCATAATGCTATGCTTTTCCACAAAGCCATGCTCGGATCAACAAATGATCAGCAACACTTCGCATGCCACATTACCAAATTGGGAATATATCACTAGTATCCATCAACTACATAACCTCTGAGCTCGTACGTCTCAGAGAAGGGTGTTAAGCTAAGAGAATAAATCTCCGCCACCAAATAAAAATGTATTTGACAGAAACCAGCTTTACATCCCAAAGTGTAATGTCAAACACACAACCATGCAAGTCTTTTCCGGATTCGAACAGAACCGAAGACACTTCACAAAGAAGCCCTTGCAAATCCGGACAATCCCTAATCACGTCCGGACTCCCCATTACATATGGAGATCTCTATACCGGGGACTAGTCGGCGCAGAGACATTCGACGAGTTATCCTTTCGCTTTCGAAAATATCCGGTCTTCACTACCGGTCTTCAAATGCTGTCCATAACGTCGTATCATTATTCGGAATGGGTTATATGACACAAAGGTCCTCTCTCGGCTAAACCGAATAATGAGCGCAATATTTAAAAACATATGGATATTGGGATCTCAGTTAAGTCACAACTTATTATCCAAAACCTTTCTTTCAAATGGTTTAAACAAATTACCATTTCGAAATCTTTTTAAACAAAAAGATTCATTTCAAAAAGTTCACCAATCTTTCACAAAGATTCATTAATATCTTTCCAATTCAAACCTTTTATACAAAAGATACACTTTTATGATCCCTTTTCAATCTGAAAACAAATTCACCCATCTTTAACAAAGATTCATTAATAGCCTTTTTAAAACAAATTTCCTTTCAGATTGGATTAACTAATCCAATCTTTAAATCAAAGATTCAATTTATAGCTTTCAAAACCATTTCCACAAAACAATTTCATTTCAAATCTTTTATAGAAAGGATACACCATTTAAAATGCTCTTCAATTTCAAATCAAGGTTTGACTATCTTTCACAAAGATTAGTTAACAGTTTTTAAAACTATTTCAATTCAAACTTGAAATCTTTCAACACAAATTGGAAATTCTTTCCTTATATAAAAGCTATTATTATTTGAAAATGAATAGTTTACGTTTTGGAAAAATCCAATAACATTTGCACGAGTTAAAGCTCTTCAAGTATAAATTTTTGGGTTAAATTCAAATTCCCAAATCAATACTTTTAAAATGGTTTAAAACCCATATAAACACATTTATAAGTTGAATAACCTTTTTAAACTATAATTTCCAAACATAGAATTCAATTTCAAATCTTGAATTTAAATTCAAATCAAATTATTTAAACTCCAAACTTTATCAAGTTATTCAAATAACTTTTGTCTTTAAAATTTCTTTTCAAAAGCCTTTCACATTTAACCAATTTCATTGCCAAAACCATTTGTATTCAAATTTCAATTTTTAAAACCATTTTAAACTTAAATTTAAATATATGTGACTTAACCAATTTCCTCGTGCAATCACCTGGCACCACCCTTTTCCAGAAGGAAATGACATACCCTAAAGGGCGCGACCCTCATAACCTTGCCGCATCTTCCCTGTTTCGACCATTTCCGCGGTGTGAGGTCCGACAAAGTCTCTTCCACAAAGCTACACTTTTCACAAAGTCATGCTTTGATCAACAAATGATCAGCAACACTTCATATGTCACGCTACGAAATTGGGAATGTATCACTAGTAACCATCAACTACATAACCTCTGAGCTCGTACGTCTCAGAGAAGGGTGTTAAACTAAGAAAATAAATTCTCCGCCACCAACAGAAATGTATTTGATAGAAACCAGCTTTACATCTCAAAGTGTAACGTCAGATACGCATCCATATAAGTCCGTTCCGGGATCGAACGGAACCGAAGGCACTTCAAAGAAGCCCTTGCAAATCCGGATATTCACAAATCATGTCCGTAATCCCCATCACAAAGGTGATAAAATATCTATACCGGAGCAACCCGATGTAGAGACATTCGACAGGTAATCCTTTCGCTTTCGAAAATACCCGGTCTTCAACACCGACTTCAAATGCAATCCCATTTCGTCGTATCGTTATTCGGAATGAGTTTTATGACACAAGGTCCTCTCCTGGCTAATCCGAATAATGAGCGCTTATTTTTAAAAATAAGTGTTCAATCAGATTTCGAACAGATCACAACAATTTCACTTGATCTTTTAAATAAAAGATCCATCACAATCACAAAGGTTCGATGTGGTTTTCTGTAACGACCCTAGATTTTAATTTAATTTAAATTAATAATTAAATGAAATTTTGAATAAAAATTTATAAAATTTAATATAAATGGAAGCGAGTTTCCCCGAGTTCAAGTATATTCTATATAAATCATTTAAATTTTTAAATATTATATATATATATGTATATATGTGAATATATATATGTATATGTATATTTGGATATATATGAGTCAATTTGAAATTATAAAATTTTGAGTGTATATATATATATGTATTTTGATTTGAATTTAAATCTTAGATGAAGGATTTAACAAATATTTGGGTTATAAAATAAATTTAGAAATATATATATATATATATATATAGTAACTCATAATTAAATATTAAAGTAAGATAACAATAAATATTTAAACTAGAAATAGAAAAATAATATGAGATAGATTGTAATAAAAATAGAAAGTAGAACATTTGCTAAATTCTAACAACATAATAAAATAGAAATTTATTTATATTTCAAAACAAGAAGATTCAAAGTAAAATAAAACACAAACATAAACAAAACAAAATATCTTTTAAAATATAAACTATTGAAATAAATATATAGAAAGATACAAAACAATTTGTATGTAAGATAAAATAAATACTCAAGATAAAAATAGAAATGTGTAGGCTTGCAAAGGAAAAGAAACAATATGCATTCAAATGTGATTTGAAATGTATTCATATGACAAGTGATAAAACAAAAGAAGAAATACACATAAGAATAGGGTATGTAAACTAACTCAGCTCAATATAAAACTGCAAACAAATAAAGTATAACAAAATGAAGCAACAAAGGTAAAATAACAAAACTAAAAAGAATAAGTATATGCAGGCAAGAAAATGCAGGCTGAAATAAGGAAATACAATACAAAGTAACTAAATATTAAATATGTAGCCTATAAGTAGCTGCAGCCACCATCCAATCTGCAGTAAAACAAGCATGTAATGCCTTCATCTCAGCCCATAACTATTGTACAAACAAACATTAATAATCCCTGTACAAACATTTTTCTCTACATGTATACATCTATCCCATTTCATTCATTCACTAAAAGTTAAGCAAAACCAGAGAGAAAATAAAAATAAAATAAGAAACATTAGTCAATAACAAAAGCAAAACAAGTTCAGTTTCAATATCAAAGGAAAGTTTCTAAACCTGAGCCTCTGTTCTTTTTGACATGTGAGTAACACTTGCTTGGAATTTTAAAAATATGAATCTGTTGCTTGTATGATGTGTGAATATAAGTGAAATCTGCTTTGTATATACTGATGTTGGGTATGCATAATGTTTCATCAGAATGCTCTCTGTTTCAAACAACACATGTGAGTAACTTTTTTTTAAAATGGAGCTGTTGCAAGTTAAAGTATAGATAAGTATGTTTATGTACATTTACATTTAAACTCTCTGGGTACTTTTGAATACTGGAAGTAAGTATACAGGCTGTTGATCATATGCTATCTGTTCTGTGATCTTTAAACATAAGCTTTGATCTTGTGAAAAAAAATCATTTCCATTGATTTACTCAATGTTTAGATTTGGTATTTAAACAAATATTGATTGTTTTGATATAAGCTTTAATCTAAAAATTTATTTTGGTCAAAATAACTCAGTATTGTGTCTGGAAATCAAGATATATGAACCAAACTTCAAATAAGTCAAAATTTAAATTTCTTAATTTATGAATTCAGGTACTTAATTTGAATTCGTATACTTAAACAACAATTTTAAAGCTGAAATCAAATTTTTTAGATCAAAGAATAAAGAACAGTTTGGGTTTGAGTGTATTGGGCATTTGGGGTTGCCGTGGGTGATCCCTTCGACTGGAGGAGTCGAGTTTCCTCCTGGAGGTGGAGGGGTGATGGGTGGAGCTCGGAAAAATGGCGTGGTGGTGGTCAGGCTACGGTGGCGGCGGCGGTGAACTTTTTTTTTTGTTCGTAGACCTAATTTTTTGCGAGGCTCGGTTTCGATTCGTTCATCCTCGTCATTGGATCGAGCTGCATGGCATCGCGGGGGTGGATAGAGGCTGAAGCGACGAAGTGATGGCCGAAGTTTCACACGTTCAGGTGGTCGGAGCTCAGAGGAAGCGGCGTTGACAGGTTTCAGGTTGATTTCTTTTGCGCGTTCCAGGTTTTGATTTATACTTGAATTCGAGTTTGAATCGAATTGGAGGTGTTTGGATGGTCGTTTTCAGATCGGGGGATGGTAGTCGACTTGCTGATGACGTCGACGTCGACAGGAGGTGACAGTCAACGGTGTACACGTGCACCGTGCCATTGTTGTGACTGGGTAGTTTTGTGTCCGGGGAATGATCATGTTCCATCGGGTTTGGTCTCGCGTGAATGCATGTGCGACTCGAAGTAAATTCTGGCGTGGCTCGGGTAGGAGTGTTGAACAGGTTTCAAAACAGAACCTGTTCTGTTTTGAAATTTTAAAGTTTAATTTAAATTTTTAAACCAAGGTTAGACTGTATTTTTAAATCACGTTTAAATATAACTTTGAGTATAGTTTGAAACTTAGTTCGTGAATAAATAAGTTTTTAAATTTAAACTTGTTTAAATACTTTAAAGTGATTAAAGGGTTAAAAGGATTTGAATTGAAATTGGAAGTTGGAATGGTAAAGTAAGCAAGTTAAACAAAGTCTAAATCAAAGTTTTGTAACCTAAACTTAATTTCAATTCCAGATTTTGAAACAAAACTTTAGTTTATAAATGAAATGTTAAATAAGTTAAAATGTTAAATTATCCTTAAATATGTGAATTTAAGGAAAAGTTGATTGTTACTCATTAAATATTTTTTTTTTATAAAAGTACTACCTTAACATGAGAATTTAAAGGTTTACAAGGTTGGTTTTAAACTTTATTTAAAATCAATTGGTATTCATTTTAAATCTTGATATTCAAAAGTGAGTTAAAATAAATGTTTCAAACATATTTGTTAAGTGATAATAAAATCATTAATAAAAGTAAGTTTTATCTCAAGTTAATGAAAACTTAATAATTATAATTCATTGATTATTAAGTTAATCAAAATAGATAATCTAGTTATTTAATTAATTGATGATTTGAATTTATTAAATAAATTAATTAAGGTTTAAAGATTAGGTTAGTAAGGAATAATTAATTGGTAAATTAAAGGTTATTCATTAGATATTGATTTATAATGAACGTTTATTAATAAAGTAATTTATCAATAATCAATTAAGGGATAATATAATATTTTAATTTGGTAATTAATTTGAGAATAATTTATCTATTAAAGGTTAATTAATAAATGAAAGTGATTAAGAAATAATTAATTAAGGGGTAATTAATTAGTTATAGTAATAATCAAGGATTAATTATTAATTACGGGTTAATTAACGATTAATTAAAGGATAATTTATTAAATGTTTTGTAAATAATTGATTATTATTTACCATGACTAGCAAATTTATCTATAGAAATTAATCTGATTTAAATAAATCAGATAATTAAATTGATCCTACTTATGGATGTTTGGATTTTATTGAATGATTGAATTGTTTGATACCCCTGGCATATGATGCTCTATGATTATCCTGATTTGTGTTGGGATTTATGATCGGTGATATAGTTAGTATCTGTGATATATATATATCTGTGAATCTGTGTATGAAAGATAAGCGTTATAGTTATATCGCTTATCAACTATATTTTTGTGTTTGATCTGTGATAATTGAATAATGTTGCACTATTGTGTTAAAACCCTGGACCACACCATACACACACAAATTATGGATTTCACGAGGAAATCGATTAAGTCGCAGATTTTAGAAATAGTTAAATTTGAATTTTTAAATTCAAATGTTTTGGAAATGGAATCGGAATAAATGTGAAAAACTTTTGGGATGGAATTTCAAAATAGAATTTATTATTTTTAAATTACTTGATTAAGTTTTGGATTTTAAATAAGCTGGTTTAAATTTAAATTCAATACTTGAAATTGAATTCTGTAATTTGAAACTAGAGATTAATGATATTATACTAGTCATTATGAGTTAAATCATTTTTAAAGTATTATTTTTGGGAATTTGAATTTAACCCAAGGATTTCAACTCGTATAAATGAATCAGATTTCCAAATGAAAACTGTTGTTTTCAAATGATAAACACTTTTGGATAAGAACTAAGATTCCAGTTAATTAGGGGAATTTCAAGATTGAATAGAGAAATGATTTTCCTAAGTTATGAATGAATTCTTTTTGAAAGTTATGAATTAAATCTGTTTATTTTTAACAGATTTAAATTGATGATTTGTTTAAATCAAATTGAAATGAAATTGTTTTGAAGGCTATAAGTTAAATCTTTGATTTAAAGATTTAACGAGTTAATCAAATTGAAATGAAAATTGATTTGGAAAGTCTGTGAATGAATCTTTTGTTTAAAAGATTAAAATGTGAAAATTGTTTAAACCGTTAAAGGTTGTGAAAATAAATCTTTTTGTTTAAAGATTGAAAATGGTAATTTGTTAAACCATTTGAAAGAAAGTTTGAATTATTAAGTTGTGACTTAATTGAAATCCCAATATCCATATGTTTTTGAACTATTTCGCTCACTATTCGGTTTAACCGGGAAAGGACCTTTGTGTCGTATAACCCATTCCGAATATATGATAGGTCGTTATGGATAGCATTTGAAGACCGGTGATGAAGACCGGGTATTTGCGAAAGCGATAGGATGACCTATCGATTGTCTCTGCACTGGGTCGCTCCTGGTATAGAGATTCCCTAAGTGATGGGAAGATCCGATCGGGATTGTGAATATCCGGGTTGCAAGGACTTCTTTGTAAGTGCCTTCGGTTTTGTTCAATCCCGGAACAAACTTGTATGGATTGTATGTCTGACATTACAAGTTGAGATATAAAGCAGATTTCTTTCAAATATATTTCTGTGGTGGCGGAGAATTTATTCTTTTAGCTTAACACCCTTCTCTGAGACGTACGAGCTCAGAGGTTATATAGTTGAAGTTATCAGCGATATATTCCCAATTTGGTAATGTGATATGCTGAGTGATGCTGAAATGATCATTGTGTTGATTATTATGATAGGATCATTTATTTGATCGTCTATCTTAGTGATCATTGTGTTGATCATTTGTTGACCCAAAGCATGGCTTTTGTATAAAGTATGTTTTTGTGGACGTGACTTCGTCGAACCTCACACCCCGGAAATGGTCAAAACAGGAAAGATGCAGCAAGGTTATGAGGGGTAGCACCCTTTAGGGTATGTACGTTTCCTTCTGGATAGAGGTGGTATCATGGTATGGAGCCCAGATATTTAACCTATGTGGTTACTACGAATTTATTACTTTGTGGTTGTTGGTTTTCGGGATCCCGTGAGAAAGGTCGTTTACGATCGGGGAATGGCGTGCTCGTGTCAGTAGTTACCCAGTTAGGGGTAACCCGGCCTTGTGTTGGCAGAGTTCCGGTTTGGTTCTCGGGGATGTCTTTCCAGAGGCATTCTCATGTGGCAATGGGAAGTTCCTTGGCCTGACCATTTGTTGGAAATCCAAAGAAACAATACGAAACTTGTACGGTATTAGTTGTAGAACCTATCATTCACTTATGGTGTCGCAACACTGTTTGGATGGTAGCTATAGTAGGCATAGTTCGAAATGTCTATGCTGGCTAAGATTTATATTCTACTTTCGAAATATTTCCCTACACTATGCACTAGTAATAATATCAAATGTTCTTTATAATGCGTATCAAGCATCTTTGACTATCATAAGGAGAAATCTCCTCCGATTCTGCGTTTGCATTGTGTGTGTGTGCGGGAGGCCTTATGGTAGTCTCATTTTTCAAAAGCATTGCGAATTGACTTTGAAAATCTTTTGTTAAATGTTTTTAATAGATAAACTGTTTTTGTTGCTCACACCAGTCCCACGACTGATCCGGAGTTTATCGTTTCTTTCCTAAACTCTGGGTGCTCATTATTTTCTACACGAGCAGTCTAGAGTTGGGTTTTACAGATAGTTAGATATAGTGGATTATCTGGAGTTAGTTCAGTCTTTGGATCGGACCAGTCTTGTTGAGCTTGGTGATATGTTATTGGGAGTTCGAGCTACTGCTGGATTGATTCTTGGAAATGGAGTTACAGTTCCGATTTGGAGTTCTTCGTTGAAGACTATTTAGAGTTATTTGTTCAGTATGCTAGATGTTGCTATCTATTTTCTTTCCGCTGCTATTTTATCGTATCATATCTCTGATGTATATTGATATCTATTGGATCATCTGTTGTATCAGATATTGTATCAAAGCTGTATATCAATGTATTATTCTTTCATTCCGCTGTGTTATTTACTTAATGATTGTTATAAGCTCCGGCGAATCGGATTTGAACGGTCGAATCTATGGCATTCGAATACGATATGAAGTATGGATGTCGATTTTCGAGCGGGCAAAATCTGAGCCATTACATTTGGTATCAGAGCTAAGGGTTGAACTTTAGCTCAGGAGTGTAACACGTTAAGTAGCTCATTAGAGATAGGATGAAGTAAATCCTAGAATGAGTAATCCTTAAGATATCCGTTTGAATGCCTCAGTAAATTCTTTTACTATCCACTGATGGTAAGTATGAGTGCAAGAAGAAAACGAGATAGAGGACAGGGAAATACGACTATAATTGGTCAATACTCTGCAACAACAGTGGAAACAATCTTTCTTATCAATTTTCTTTGATTCGTTTCCAAATTCTTTTGATTGCTTCGAGACAGCTCCAGAAGTAGTTCGATGCGTTGATGCTCTACGAATCGTTGTAGAAATTCTTTCTTCATATTTCATCGGTTTCTTATCGGCTTTTCGATTTAAACTCTAATAAATGAATTAGAAATTGGAAATTTTAAATAAATTGGAAATTTTAATTGAATTAAATTGATTAATAAAATATGAAGAATAAATTGAATTGTATCGATAAAACGACATCGTTTAAAACCGAATTTGAAATTCTATTATAATTTCTTATATCTATTGTTGATATTCTGATTTGATGAGCCAAATCCAGAATCGATATCCAGTTTGATCTGAAAAGATATTTCTTCTATCTTTCGTCTATCTCTGTATTGTTTTCGTGCCTGCGAATTTCGAGGACGAAATTCTTTTAAGTGGGGAAGTTTGTAACGACCCTAGATTTTAATTTAATTTAAATTAATAATTAAATGAAATTTTGAATAAAAATTTATAAAATTTAATATAAATGGAAGCGAGTTTCCCCGAGTTCAAGTATATTCTATATAAATCATTTAAATTTTTAAATATTATATATATATATGTATATATGTGAATATATATATGTATATGTATATTTGGATATATATGAGTCAATTTGAAATTATAAAATTTTGAGTGTATATATATATATATTTTGATTTGAATTTAAATCTTAGATGAAGGATTTAATAAATATTTGGGTTATAAAATAAATTTAGAAAAAATATATATATATATATATATATATATAGTAACTCATAATTAAATATTAAAGTAAGATAACAATAAATATTTAAACTAGAAATAGAAAAATAATATGAGATAGATTGTAATAAAAATAGAAAGTAGAACATTTGCTAAATTCTAACAACATAATAAAATAGAAATTTATTTATATTTCAAAACAAGAAGATTCAAAGTAAAATAAAACACAAACATAAACAAAACAAAATATCTTTTAAAATATAAACTATTGAAATAAATATATAGAAAGATACAAAACAATTTGTATGTAAGATAAAATAAATACTCAAGATAAAAATAGAAATGTGTAGGCTTGCAAAGGAAAAGAAACAATATGCATTCAAATGTGATTTGAAATGTATTCATATGACAAGTGATAAAACAAAAGAAGAAATACACATAAGAAAAGGGTATGTAAACTAACTCAGCTCAATATAAAACTGCAAACAAATAAAGTATAACAAAATGAAGCAACAAAGGTAAAATAACAAAACTAAAAAGAATAAGTATATGCAGGCAAGAAAATGCAGGCTGAAATAAAGAAATACAATACAAAGTAACTAAATATTAAATATGTAGCCTATAAGTAGCTGCAGCCACCATCCAATCTGCAGTAAAACAAGCATGTAATGCCTTCATCTCAGCCCATAACTATTGTACAAACAAACATTAATAATCCCTGTACAAACATTTTTCTCTACATGTATACATCTATCCCATTTCATTCATTCACTAAAAGTTAAGCAAAACCAGAGAGAAAATAAAAATAAAATAAGAAACATTAGTCAATAACAAAAGCAAAACAAGTTCAGTTTCAATATCAAAGGAAAGTTTCTAAACCTGAGCCTCTGTTCTTTTTGACATGTGAGTAACACTTGCTTGGAATTTTAAAAATATGAATCTGTTGCTTGTATGATGTGTGAATATAAGTGAAATCTGCTTTGTGTATACTGATGTTGGGTATGCATAATGTTTCATCAGAATGCTCTCTGTTTCAAACAACACATATGAGTAACTTTTTTTTAAAATGGAGCTGTTGCAAGTTAAAGTATAGATAAGTATGTTTATGTATATTTACATTTAAACTCTCTGGGTACTTTTGAATACTGGAAGTAAGTATACAGGCTGTTGATCATATGCTATCTGTTCTGTGATCTTTAAACATAAGCTTTGATCTTGTGAAAAAAAATCATTTCCATTGATTTACTCAATGTTTAGATTTGGTATTTAAACAAATATTGATTGTTTTGATATAAGCTTTAATCTAAAAATTTATTTTGGTCAAAATAACTCAGTATTGTGTCTGGAAATCAAGATATATGAACCAAACTTCAAATAAGTCAAAATTTAAATTTCTTAATTTACGAATTCAGGTACTCAATTTGAATTCGTATACTTAAACAAAAATTTTAAAGCTGAAATCAAATTTTTTAGATCAAAGAATAAAGAACAGTTTGGGTTTGAGTGTATTGGGCATTTGGGGTTGCCGTGGGTGATCCCTTCGACTGGAGGAGTCGAGTTTCCTCCTGGAGGTGGAGGGGTGATGGGTGGAGCTCGGAAAAATGGCGCGGTGGTGGTCAGGCTACGGTGGTGGCGGCGGCGAACTTTTTTTTTTGTTCGTAGACCTAATTTTTTTCGAGGCTCGGTTTCGATTCGTTCATCCTCGTCATTGGATCGAGCTGCATGGCATCGCGGGGGTGGATAGAGGCTGAAGCGACGAAGTGATGGCCGAAGTTTCACACGTTCAGGTGGTCGGAGCTCAGAGGAAGCGGCGTTGACAGGTTTCAGGTTGATTTCTTTTGCGCGTTCCAGGTTTTGATTTATACTTGAATTCGAGTTTGAATCGAATTGGAGGTGTTTGGATGGTCGTTTTCAGATCGGGGGATGGTAGTCGACTTGCTGATGACATCGACGTCGACAGGAGGTGACAGTCAGCGGTGTACACGTGCACCGTGCCATTGTTGTGACTGGGTAGTTTTGTCTCCGGGGAAGATCATGTTCCATCGGGTTTGGTCTCGCGTGAATGCATGTGCGACTCGAAGTAAATTCTGGCGTGGCTCGGGTAGGAGTGTTGAACAGGTTTCAAAACAGAACCTGTTCTGTTTTGAAATTTTAAAGTTTAATTTAAATTTTTAAACCAAGGTTAGACTGTATTTTTAAATCACGTTTAAATATAACTTTGAGTATAGTTTGAAACTTAGTTCGTGAATAAATAAGTTTTTAAATTTAAACTTGTTTAAATACTTTAAAGTGATTAAAGGGTTAAAAGGATTTGAATTGAAATTGGAAGTTGGAATGGTAAAGTAAGCAAGTTAAACAAAGTCTAAATCAAAGTTTTGTAACCTGAACTTAATTTGAATTCCAGATTTTGAAACAAAACTTTAGTTTATAAATGAAATGTTAAATAAGTTAAAATGTTAAATTATCCTTAAATATGTGAATTTAAGGAAAAGTTGATTGTTACTCATTAAATATATTTTTTTTTATAAAAGTACTACCTTAACATGAGAATTTAAAGGTTTACAAGGTTGGTTTTAAACTTTATTTAAAATCAATTGGTATTCATTTTAAATCTTGATATTCAAAAGTGAGTTAAAATAAATGTTTCAAACATATTTGTTAAGTGATAATAAAATCATTAATAAAAGTAAGTTTTATCTCAAGTTAATGAAAACTTAATAATTATAATTCATTGATTATTAAGTTAATCAAAATAGATAATCTAGTTATTTAATTAATTGATGATTTGAATTTATTAAATAAATTAATTAAGGTTTAAAGATTAGGTTAGTAAGGAATAATTAATTGGTAAATTAAAGGTTATTCATTAGATATTGATTTATAATGAACGTTTATTAATAAAGTAATTTATCAATAATCAATTAAGGGATAATATAATATTTTAATTTGGTAATTAATTTGAGAATAATTTATCTATTAAAGGTTAATTAATAAATGAAAGTGATTAAGAAATAATTAATTAAGGGGTAATTAATTAGTTATAGTAATAATCAAGGATTAATTATTAATTACGGGTTAATTAATGATTAATTAAAGGATAATTTATTAAATGTTTTGTAAATAATTGATTATTATTTACCATGACTAGCAAATTTATCTATAGAAATTAATGTGATTTAAATAAATCAGATAATTAAATTGATCCTACTTATGGATGTTTGGATTTTATTGAATGATTGAATTGTTTGATACCCCTGGCATATGATGCTCTATGATTATCCTGATTTGTGTTGGGATTTATGATCGGTGATATAGTTAGTATCTGTGATATATATATATATCTGTGAATCTGTGTATGAAAGATAAGCGTTATAGTTATATCGCTTATCAACTATATTTTTGTGTTTGATCTGTGATAATTGAATAATGTTGCACTATTATGTTAAAACCCTGGACCACACCATACACACACAAATTATGGATTTCACGAGGAAATCGATTAAGTCGCAGATTTTAGAAATAGTTAAATTTGAATTTTTAAATTCAAATGTTTTGGAAATGGAATCGGAATAAATGTGAAAAACTTTTGGGATGGAATTTCAAAATAGAATTTATTATTTTTAAATTACTTGATTAAGTTTTGGATTTTAAATAAGCTGGTTTAAATTTAAATTCAATACTTGAAATTGAATTCTGTAATTTGAAACTAGAGATTAATGATATTATACTAGTCATTATGAGTTAAATCATTTTTAAAGTATTATTTTTGGGAATTTGAATTTAACCCAAGGATTTCAACTCGTATAAATGAATCAGATTTCCAAATGAAAACTATTGTTTTCAAATGATAAACACTTTTGGATAAGAACTAAGATTCCAGTTAATTAGGGGAATTTCAAGATTGAATAGAGAAATGATTTTCCTAAGTTTTGAATGAATTCTTTTTGAAAGTTATGAATTAAATCTGTTTATTTTTAACAGATTTAAATTGATGATTTGTTTAAATCAAATTGAAATGAAATTGTTTTGAAGGCTATAAGTTAAATCTTTGATTTAAAGATTTAACGAGTTAATCAAATTGAAATGAAAATTGATTTGGAAAGTCTGTGAATGAATCTTTTATTTAAAAGATTAAAATGTGAAAATTGTTTAAACCGTTAAAGGTTGTGAAAATAAATCTTTTTGTTTAAAGATTGAAAATGGTAATTTGTTAAACCATTTGAAAGAAAGTTTGAATTATTAAGTTGTGACTTAATTGAAATCCCAATATCCATATGTTTTTGAACTATTTCGCTCACTATTCGGTTTAACCGGGAAAGAACCTTTGTGTCGTATAACCCATTCCGAATATGTGATAGGTCGTTATGGATAGCATTTGAAGACCGGTGATGAAGACCGGGTATTTGCGAAAGCGATAGGATGACCTATCGATTGTCTCTGCACTGGGTCGCTCTTGGTATAGAGATTCCCTAAGTGATGGGAAGATCCGATCGGGATTGTGAATATCCGGGTTGCAAGGACTTCTTTGTAAGTGCCTTCGGTTTTGTTCGATCCCGGAACAAACTTGTATGGATTGTATGTCTGACATTACAAGTTGAGATATAAAGCAGATTTCTTTCAAATATATTTCTGTGGTGGCGGAGAATTTATTCTTTTAGCTTAACACCCTTCTCTGAGACGTACGAGCTCAGAGGTTATATAGTTGAAGTTATCAGCGATATATTCCCAATTTGGTAATGTGATATGCTGAGTGATGCTGAAATGATCATTGTGTTGATTATTATGATAGGATCATTTATTTGATCGTCTATCTTAGTGATCATTGTGTTGATCATTTGTTGACCCAAAGCATGGCTTTTGTATAAAGTATGTTTTTGTGGACGTGACTTCGTCGAACCTCACACCCCGGAAATGGTCAAAACAGGAAAGATGCAGCAAGGTTATGAGGGGTAGCACCCTTTAGGGTATGTACGTTTCCTTCTGGATAGAGGTGGTATCATGGTATGGAGCCCAGATATTTAACCTATGTGGTTACTACGAATTTATTACTTTGTGGTTGTTGGTTTTCGGGATCCCGTGAGAAAGGTCGTTTACGATCGGGGAATGGCGTGCTCGTGTCAGTAGTTACCCAGTTAGGGGTAACCCGGCCTTGTGTTGGCAGAGTTCCGGTTTGGTTCTCGGGGATGTCTTTCCAGAGGCATTCTCATGTGGCAATGGGAAGTTCCTTGGCCTGACCATTTGTTGGAAATCCAAAGAAACAATACGAAACTTGTACGGTATTAGTTGTAGAACCTATCATTCACTTATGGTGTCGCAACACTGTTTAGATGGTAGCTATAGTAGGCATAGTTCGAAATGTCTATGCTGGCTAAGATTTATATTCTACTTTCGAAATATTTCCCTACACTATGCACTAGTAATAATATCAAATGTTCTTTTTAATGCGTATCAAGCATCTTTGACTATCATAAGGAGAAATCTCCTCCGATTCTGCGTTTGCATTGTGTGTGTGTGCGGGAGGCCTTATGGTAGTCTCATTTTTCAAAAGCATTGCGAATTGACTTTGAAAATCTTTTGTTAAATGTTTTTAATAGATAAACTGTTTTTGTTGCTCACACCAGTCCCACGACTGATCCGGAGTTTATCGTTTCTTTCCTAAACTCTGGGTGCTCATTATTTTCTACACGAGCAGTCTAGAGTTGGGTTTTACAGATAGTTAGATATAGTGGATTATCTGGAGTTAGTTCAGTCTTTGGATCGGACCAGTCTTGTTGAGCTTGGTGATATGTTATTGGGAGTTCGAGCTACTGCTGGATTGATTCTTGGAAATGGAGTTACAGTTCCGATTTGGAGTTCTTCGTTGAAGACTATTTAGAGTTATTTGTTCAGTATGCTAGATGTTGCTATCTATTTTCTTTCCGCTGCTATTTTATCGTATCATATCTCTGATGTATATTGATATCTATTGGATCATCTGTTGTATCAGATATTGTATCAAAGCTGTATATCAATGTATTATTCTTTCATTCCGCTGTGTTATTTACTTAATGATTGTTATAAGCTCCGGCGAATCGGATTTGAACGGTCGAATCTATGGCATTCGAATACGATATGAAGTATGGATGTCGATTTTCGAGCGGGCAAAATCCGAGCCGTTACATTTTTGGATATCCACTTGGAATCCGACCCCCGGTCGTGTCGAATTTGAAATGCCATTTAAAGGCCAATATTGATAGTCGGTTATCTAACTATCAATAAATATTCACAACAATCACCAAGATTTAAATAATTTTTTCAATTATTTATATTCAAAAATATCTTTGCAAGATAATTAGCACTTCAATTATTTGAAAACAAATTTCAAATCACTTTTCACTCGTGGAATAAGATTCTCGATATTATTTATTTCCACTGAAAGTCTGCCGAGTTCAAATACTTGAAAACACTTTAAATCACTTATCCAAAATATATGCTTGGAAACATTTAGATAAAATTATTTCAAAACACTTATTTAAATATTAGTTATGGAAATATTGTATAAATGTCTCATATAAAATTCCAAGTCCAAACTAACTTTACAATAAAATTAGTGGATAGGGTATAATTATTTTGAATACTCATTTTCTAAATCAAATATCAATTTAATCTTTAAGTGATTACTTCTATAATAAATTAAATATTTTTACTTTAAAGATTTTCAAATAACTTAAGAAAATAATTTTCTTCGAAATATTCTTCCAAACCAATTTCTAGAACTTTTAATTTATACTTCAAAAACTACTTTAAATATACTCAGCTTTCCAGGGAAGAATTCTCTTTCCATTTATATCAATTAATAAATCTTCTCAATTTATTTTAATTCACATTCCAAATCTACAAATTTCTTTTCACACCTTTAAAAATAAAACAATGTTTATTTTTAAAACAAATTTCCCTTTTCTTTATAAAATTCCCATTGTGAATCTTAAATTTTTAAATATCCATAGATATACGATTTTCAAATCGATTCCCAAATAGTTATTATTTTTACCAAATCAATATCAAATTGATTTTCTAATTTATTTTCAAAACACCAAATCAAATTTCAAATTGATTCTCAAATTTATTTCAAACACCAAATTTATTATCTTCTGAAACAAATTCCTTCTTTTAAATTTATTCAATTTTCTAAAATAAATTTACTATGATTTTTTTCTACTAAATTTCAAAAATCCAATTTTATCTATTTCTGGTATCCTACAATACCAAAAATATATTCGGATAAATTTTAGCCTACAATGATTTCAATTACAATATAATCACACAGAGATTATCAACACACAACATATGAAACAAACTCAATCCAGTTGGATCCCTCCAACCTGTTTTCCTACATCCACAGACGTTGGCACAACAATTAAATACCAATTCCATTTCGAGGTGGAATATCGCGGTATATGGGATTATAAAATATCATCCGCTATTATGCGGCGCAATAGGGTCACATCCGCTATATAATGATGGAAATCAATCACCCAATATATACTATATACTACTATATATATAATATAATCCAGTGAATAATTATAAATCAATCATCCAAGCACACAGTTAAACAATTTTAAATCTAACTATTTAAAATTAACTGGAGATTTTAATTAAGTGAGAAGATCTCACCTTTTTCTTACGCATGCAACCCATTTCCAATCCAGTTTGTTTTCTCCACGATTTTTTGACCTTGTATAACATTTATACAATTTTATTAATATTCGAAATAAATTGAATTATTAAATTCCATTTGATAATTTTAAATTAACTCGTGATTTTATTTTAAACTAATATTTTTAAATTTTAAACTAACAATTTAGTTTTAAACAAAGAATCGATTTTTAAATAAATTTATTTACTTTAATAAATTATTCTTAGTAATTAGATAAATTAAATAAGTTAATAAAACAAATTAATCACCTTAATAAATTCTCTTAGTGACTAAAATAATCAAATAGGTAAATTAGCCCAATTAATCTCCAAAATATTTTTATCTTAAAATTAACTAGTAAATAAAAAAATGTGTATAGGTTTATTTATCTTTTTCCCAAAATCATATTTATTAAATTAAACAAACTTTTCTTTTCACAAATTCTAACATTGTTAAATTAGTTAATTAAATTAATTAAACTCCTTAATATAAAATTTAAATTTTAACAGTAAGTTTAAAATTGTCAATCATGAATACTTCACTGTAATATATAATACATATTACTGCTATGTATTTTCTTTATTTTTTTTTTCTGAAATAGTTTTAAATTTAACGGGTTAATATAAAAAAAACAATACCTTATCACAGCAGTGAGCAGACCACCAACGATCGCCACTCCAAGACTCGATCCATGACCTCACTACCTCCTGCTCGAGCATCTCACTCGATGTTGCCCACGACGACCAGAAAGTTCGCCGAAGCCTCAACCGATGCTCGCGTTGCTTCGCCATCGAGAAGCTACCCCGACCCCCAAACCTTTTGCCTGATCGTGATGAACCCATATTAACGCAGATCTCGACGACCTCCACCTTCAAACGTCGCGACAGCCTTGAGTGCGCGCGCCATTGACCAACCCAAAATCAATCACGAGCCACCTGCCCCGTTGAACGCGCGAACCACCTTACCGCGCAAGCAATCGCCGTGCTCAAACTGTAACGCCCAATCGCGATTTGAACTCGAGATTATGAGGATGGATGAATTGATTTGATCGAGACTATGAGATGTTCGATCCTGATTTTTGAAAAATAGAGGCGCGATTTCTTCCTTCAGGCTTCGGCGAACTAATTTTTTTTTGAAATATTAGATTATGAAGAAGAAAAGGGTTTCGTTTTCTTATTATTATTTTTTATTCTATACGAGATTATTCAATGTGGAAAGAAGTAAACTCAGCTGTAAATATTAAAGAGGGGAAGCGCGTAGAGGAAGGTAGGGCTTGAATGTTTTATTTTTTTTATATTCAAAATATCTCGTATAACCTAACTCGAAATCCCGAACTCCTATCAAGGCATGCCGCCTAGCGTTTATAAGGTTTTATCCACATTCCAAACATAATGGAATGTGTTTCGGAGGCTAATTCGATCATCTATGCAAGTTATGGAAGTAAACGATCAATTTTAAATTGTATCAATTAAAATAGTTTCTATGCGTTTTGAGCTGCCAGGGTTAAACGACAACTCCGATTGCTATGAAAATTGAAATCCGGTAATAATACAATATTACCGATCCAACGGAACTAGTTTCGTCGAATTCTGAGACTGTGCCTCGGAAGGCTATTTTTAAATATCGATTTAAACGATAAAATTTCAAAACCGAACAAATCACTTTCAAATTCAATTTTGAAGCTTTATTATCTTCAGTATTATCAATATGAATTTTACAAGCCTTTGAAATATTTTTAATCAACTTAAAACTGCAGATTCAAATTTTTATTCAACTTTAATAGATTAAATCCAATAATTTAAATTGCAAATTTCATAGTAAATTTTGAAATTCAAGTTAAACTAACCTCCAAATATTTAAAATCGATTAAATATTTCATTTTCAAATGTTAAAAATTTCCGGGTCGTCACAAATTACAACCCATTTTAATTAGTTAACCTTCAATCATTTATTAATTAACCTCTAATTGTAAATTAATTTATCTTAATTAATAAATCAATTAACATTTAATCATTAAAAAATTAACCCTTTAATTATTTATACTTAATTAATTACATAAATTAATTAACCCTCAATTAATTATCATTTAATTAATTATTCTTAATTAATTACAATAAGTGATTATCCTTAATCACTTATATTAATAAATCTCAAATTAAGTAATTATCCATAAATTACTTGATTAATCAACTTTAATCATCAATCAATTACTTTTAATTACTTGCTTTCATTAATTTGAACATTTTATTTTATTTGAAACACTTGGGAATTTCAAAAACCAAACAATTACAAAACATTTAACTTGTAAAAATTTAACTTGAAACTAGTTTTAAAACTTGTTTATAAATTAAATTTGAAAGCTTAGTTTTATAATCCTTGGAAAACTTATACATTTTTTTATATCTTTAAAGCTTTATTTAAACACATTGTTTAGAAACTTAATCATCTTAAAAATACATTGTTTGAAAACTCAAATTTATTTAACAATTGTTTCAAACTTGCAGTAGCTTATTCTTTTTAAACCTGTTATTTTTCTTTCTAAAATTTTAAAACCCGATAAACTTAACATACCAACCCGACCAGTTTCCTCAAATTCTTCGAGCAAAACACTCAACTTCCCAAGATACTCGAATACCCACATTTCTTCGAGATAATCCCTCAACGATTTTGAGACAAGCCCCGAGCAAACCTATCTTTCTTCCTCGATCTCCCAAAATACCCAAATTCACAATCCCCCATGTGCACGTGTACACGTTATCGCCGATGTTCGGGCCAACTTCGTCGCCGCCAACATGTTAACGACAACCCCAACAAACATCACGGCCACCCAGGTTCAACGATAATGCCTGAAATCAAATTCAAACTTTCAAGACCGCAGCAACCCAAAATTTGATCAACGAAAAACGCCTCGCACGGATGATCTAGACCACTAGGGAACTCGTCCATCCACCCAGAGTTGCCCCAGATACGACTCATCGACCTAGCCACCACCAATCGGTTCCAATCCAACCACGATGGGACAAGAGCTTCGACAACTACCCTGATCAAAATAGGACATTAAACCCTAACTTGCCATCGTGCCACTTCCACGGCGATCTATAAATTTAACCATTATTTTTCTAACGATCGCCATTACTCAAACTTCCTCAAGCCATAGTCACGTCGATCATCCTTGTGTCGATTATCGAAAATCGACGAAGAACCATTTTTCGTTCAACTCAACATTTGTCGATATTTTCAAACTTAAAAATCCAGATATAAACATTAAAAATCATGGTTTTCGAAAATGAATTAAATGATATGATTTAATCTTAAATTCATGCAAGTCAAAATCTTGATCATTTTTTAGTTTCCTTGTATATTCTTCCTTTCCAAACAAAATTACCTTCAATTTTTTCTTAAAAATATTTTTAAAATTTAGATCTTAATTATACAAACATGTTTTGTTTAGATCATATGTCCTAAAAAGATTTAGAGGAAGGGCTTTTGATTTTTTTTGAATAGGTTGAAACCCTGTAAACATAGAACAAAGCCTGGTAAACATATATACAGATATGCACACCATAAATCTGTGTATATACAAGCACATTTACATCCACACAAACCCCTTCTTACAACTTTATTTCAAGCATCATCAAATTATAAATAGATTTTGGGTTTAAAATGATAGTTTCTCACATTTTTTTATTGAATAGAGAAACAGTTTTAAATCCATTTTCTTGATTTTTAGAAAATACTTTAATTACTTATGCTTAAAATTATTATTATATTTTCAAACTTGAAATACAGTTATATAAACATGTTTTGTTAAATCTTGAAACCTATCATGAATCAAAGGATGGGAATTTTATTTTTGAAAACAGGTTTGAAAACTGTAAACAAAGCATAGGCAAATCTGCCTATTTCCCCAAATATGTACAGAGATATGTATACGTATCTATATACATGCAACATATTTTGATACATTCAACAATATTTATAGCTTTCACTTCAAGTATCAATCACAATATCAATTTATAGGTCAGTAGTTTGCTCACCTGAAGCTTTGAAACAGAGAACTGGATGGAATTGCTTCCAGAATTTTTGAACTGGAAATTGAATTTGTTGTTTCCAGGTTTTGAAATACTTTGGTTTTGATTCTTGAAGCTTGATACAGTTGAATCCACATTGGCATGCTTTGATTTTTTGATCTTGAGTTAAACTTTCCATTGTTCTTGATTTGCTTTGCATCTTGTTTGAGTTTCAGGTTTGAATTTTTTTTGAAAACAGATTTGTTTTGAACTCGAATCTGGCTTTTGTTTTCAGGTTTGAAAAGTGGAGAAGAGAAACCTGGTATCTTTTTTAAGCAATATATTTATGTATTTAAATTTAAATGAAACCATATTGCCACTTGTCTAATTTAAATTACACTTGTTATGTATATTATTCCTTAACTTAAACCTGTTAATATAAGCAATATTATGTTTAAAGCCTTTATTCAATTTAATTTAAAATTTATAGTTTAAACCCTTACTTTATTTTAATATATTTTATAAATTTTATTTTAGACCTTTAATTAATACATTTACAACTTAGTTCATAAGTAATTTTAAAAGAAAGAACTTTAAATCATTTTGTTAAACTTAGATATTGTATATACATACTTATAAATTGTACTTACATAAGCTTTCAAAGGAAATTTATGTGAAATAAAATTATACATTAATAAATAAACATATATATATACCTTATATGCACGTAAGTTAAAATATAGAACTTAACTTAATTAGCCTTTGAAAAATTATAGAGTATTCAAGTTATCTATTTTTAAAATATTCATTCTTGAATTTCAAATCCCAAATTCAATTTTATAAAATACTTATTTTTGAATTCCAATTCAACATCATATTTACAACAAAATTTTATTTCCAAATATTCTATTCAAAATACATATTTTTTTCTTTATTCTGGAACTTTCATATAAATTCACAATTAAATCCAAAATTTTATATTAATTATCAGATTAAATTTGACTTAAAAAATGGGGATGTTACAGATTCCCCCTTAAGAAAATTTCATCCTCGAAATTTGCCAGGGAGACAACAAAGATAGATGAACACACAAAGATATAGCTTTCCAGGTCAAATTGAATATTTATTCTGCATTTGGTTACCAAACCAGAATACCAACAAATATGAGAATAAACTCATTCCATATTTCACACGATATTCGGGTCACTTGATCTATGAAAAAATACAGGGGCATTAGACAGTTCGAAGGATAACCAAAGTATACCAATCAACCATAACAACCAAGCAAACAATTCATCCAAACAAACAATTTTGACCTATCTGGAGTTTATGTCCCATACCAACTCATCTTTTGATTTAACCAAAATAATGATCTCTCACCAAAACTTTTCTCTCGCTCTGACACGAAAACACCAAAGAACTGGAATCAGATGATGAGCAAAAGAGATTGATAGAGAAAGATCTTTCCTTGGTGTTACAGGTATTAACCATTTGTAGTGGTACTTCCCTGTCCCCTATCGCATCCTCTTCTTGCACTCATACTTAGTATCAGTGGATAGTAAGAGGATTTACTAAGGCATTCGAACGGATACCTTAAGGATACTCATTCTAGGGTATATTTACCCTACCTCTAATGAGTTACCTAATATGTTATACTCTTGAGCTAAAGTTTCAACCTTCAGCTCTGATACCAAATGTGACGACCCGGATTTTCGCGCTTGAAAATCGACATACATACTTCAACTCGTATTCGAATGCCGCAAATTCAAACGTTGAATCGGATTCGCCGAAGCTTATAACACATTAAGTACAACAACACAGCGGAAGAAAATGAATAATATCACTGATACAACAATGAATACAATATCTGATACAATAATGATATAATAGATTCATAGATACCAGAGACAAGACACGGCAGCAGAAAGAGATAACATAAACTCGAAGTCCAAAGAAGGAACTCTAACATCACTACATCTGCAACTCCATAGCTAAAGCTCCAAAGACTAGATCCACCAACATGCTTTCCAAACGCAAAGCGTGGAACCCCCATCACCGTGAATTAAGCAAGGTCAACCATGAATGCTGAAGTGCAGCAAATCCGATCCCCAAATCCAAAGGCTACGAAGATATCAAATCTACGTCTACTATTTGATTATCTGGAAAACCCAACTCTAGACTGCTCATGTGGAAAATTATGGGCAACCAGAGTTTAGGAAGGAACAATAAACTCTGGGTCAGTCATGGGACTGGTATGAGCAAACAAAAACAGTTTATCTTTAAAACAACAAAAAAAAGTATTTAAAATTGAAATCCGCAATGCTTTTTGGAAAATGAAACCGCCTTAAGGCCTCCTGCCACACACACAATGCAAGCGCACACTTGGAGGAGATTTCTCCTTATGACAGTAAAAAATGCTTGGTATGCGAAAACCAATTGATATTATTATTAGTGCATAGTGCAGAAAAACCTTTCGAAAGTACAATATTAATCTTAGCCACCATACCACATTTCTTCGTATACCTACTATAGCTACCATGTTCAATAGCAGGTTACTGCCGCATTCCATGGCAGGTTATGCAACTAAAACCGTATAAGGCGCGTATTATTTCTTTGGATTTCCAACAAATGGTCAGGCTAAGGAACTTCCTATACCGAAATGGTTACGCCTCTGGAAGGACGCCCCCGAGAACCTAACCGGACCTCTACTAACACAAGGCCGACGCTACATCACGCTTTAACCAAGCTGTAACATAGGTAACTACCACACAAGTATGCCATCCCCTCTTGTTACCTACCTTTATCCGAGGCGCCTCTCAAAATGCAACCACAAAGCAATAAGTCTGTAGCAACCACATAGGTTAAATATCTAGGCTCCAAACCATGATATCACCTTTTATCCAGAAGGAAATGGACATACGACCCCTAAAAACCTTGCTGCATCTTTCCTGTTTCGACCATTTCCGAGGTGTGAGGTCCTGATGCAGTCTCGTCCACAAAGCTACGCTTTTCCATAAAGCCATGCTTGGATCAACAAATGTTCAACTGCACTTCGCATGCCACATTACCAAATTGGGAATGTATCACTAGTATCCATCAACAACATAACCTCTGAGCTCGTACGTCTCAGAGAAGGGTGTTAAGCTAAGAGAATAAATCTCCGCCACTAAACAGAAATGTATTTGATAGAAACCAGCTTTACATCTCAAAGTGTAATGTTAGACACATATCCATACAAGTCTGTTCCGGTTTCGAACAGAACCAAAGGCACTTCACAAAGAAGCCCTTGCAAATCCAGGCAGCCCCTAATCATGTCCGGACTCCCCATCACATATGGAGATCTCTATACCGGGGACCAGTCGGTGCAGGGACATTCGACGAGTTATCCTTTCGCTTTTGAAAATATCCGGTCTTCACTACCGGTCTTCAAATGCTATCCATAACGTCGTATCATTATTCGGAATGGGTTATATGACACAAAGTTCCTCTCCTGGCTAATCCGAATAATGAGCGCAATATTTAAAAATATATGGATATTGGAATCTTAGTTAAGTCACAACTTATTATCCAAAACCTTTCTTTCAAATGGTTAAACAAACTACCATTTCCAAATCTTTTTAAACAAAAGGATTCAATTCACAAAGTTCACCAATCTTTCACAAAGTTCACCAATCTTTCACAAAGATTCATTAATATCTTTCAATTCAAACCTTTTATACAAAAGATACACCTTTAAGATCCCTTTTCAATTTGAAAAAAATTCATCCATCTTTAACAAAGATTCATTCATAGCCTTTTCAAAACAAATTTCCTTTCTAATTGGATTAACTCATCCAATCTTTAAATCAAAGATTCAATTTATAGCTTTCAAAACCATTTCCACAAAATAATTCTATTTCAAATCTTTTATAAAAAAGATACACCATTTAAAATGCTCTTCAATTTCAAATCAAGGTTTGACTATCTTTCACTCTTTCACAAAGATTAGTTAACAATTTTCAAAACTATTTTAATTCGAACTTGAAATCTTTCAACACAAATTGGAAATTCTTTCCTTATATCAAAGCGATTATTATTTGAAAACAAATAGTATTCGTTTCGAAAAAATCCACATACATTTGCGCGGGTTAAAGCTCTTCAAGTATAAAATTTTGGGTTAAATTCAAATTTCCAAATCAATACTTTTAAAATGGTTTAAAACCCATATAAAAACATTTATAAGTTGAATAACCTTTTTAAACCATAATTTCCAAACATAGAATTCAATTTCAAATCTTGAATTTAAATTCAAACAAAATTATTTAAATTCCAAACTTTATCAAGTTATTCAAATAACTTTTGTCTTTAAAATTCCTTTTCAAAAGCCTTTCACATTTAACCCAATTTCATTCCCAAAACCATTTGTATTCAGATTTCAACTTTTAAAACCATTTCATAACCTTAAATTTAAATATATGTGACTTAACCACTTTCCTCATGCAATCCATATTTGTGTGTGTATAGTGTAGTCCAGGGATTTTACGCACAATAGTGCAACAACATTAATCATCATAGATTTAAACACAGAAATATATTTGTAAGCGGTATAAACTATAACGCTTATCTTTCATTCACATATCACAGATATATATATATATATATATCACAGATAATAAATTACCTTCATCCCAGATAAATAAATTACATCACAGATGAATAAATTACATTAATCACAACTTAAATCAAAACAGAGCATCACATATCAGGGCTATCAAACAATCCACATCCAATAGAATCCAAACATTAATAAGTGAGATCAGTTAATTGTCTTATTAATTTACATCAGATTAATTACTTATGAATAGTTTGCTAAACCTAGTTAATTAATCATCGATTAATTACAACCCATTTTAATTAATTAACCTTCAATCATTTATTATTATACCTTTAATTGTAAATTAATTTGTCTTAATTAATAAATCAATTAACATTTAATCATTAAATAATTAACCCTTCAATTATTTATACTTAATTAATTACATAATTAATTAACCCTCAATTAATTATCATTTAATTAATTATTCTTAATTAATTACAATAAGTGATTATCCTTAATCACTTATATTTAAGTAATTATCCATAAATTACTTTATTAATCAACTTTAACCATCAATCAATTACTTTTAATTAAGTAATTATTTTTAATTGCTTTCATTAATTTCACCATTTTATTTTATTTGAAACACTTGGGAATTTCAAAAACCAAACAATTGCAAAACATTTAACTTGTAAAAATTTAACTTGAAACTTGTTTTAAAACTTGTTTATAACTTAAATTTGAAAGCTTAGTTTTATAATCCTTTGAAAACTTATACATTTATTTTATATCTTTAAAGCTTTATTTAAACACATTGTTTAGAAACTTAATCATCTTAAAAATACATTGTTTGAAAACTCAAACTTGTTTAACAATTGTTTCAAACTTGTAGTAGCTTATTCTTTTTAAACCTGATATGTTTCTTTCTAAAATTTTAAAACCCGATAACCTTAACATACCAACCCGACCAATTTACTCAAATTCTTCGAGCAAAACACTCAACTTCCCGAGACACTCGAATACCCACATTTCTTCGAGACAATCCCTAAACGATTTCGAGACAAGCCTCGAGCAAACAAATCTTTCTTCCTCGATCACCCAAAATACCTAGACTCACAATCATACATGTGCACGTGTACACGTCACCGCTGATGTTCGGATCAACTTCGTCGCCTCCAACATGTCAACGACAACCCCAACAAACATTACGACCACCTAGGTTCAACGATAATGTCTGAAATCAAATTCGAACTATCAGGACAGCAGGAACCCAAAATTTGATCAACGAAAAACGCCTCGTATCGATGATCTAGACCACCAGAGAACTCGTTCATCCACCCAGAGTTGCTCCACGACATGACTCATTGACCTAGCCACCTCCGATCGGTTCCAATCCAACCACGATGGAACACGAGCTTCGATAACAACCCTGATCAAAATAGGACATTAAACCCTAACTTGCCATAGTGCCACTTCCACGGTGATCTATAAAACTAACCATTATTTTTGTGATGATGACCATTACTCAAACTTCCTCCAGCCACAGTCACGTCGATCATCCTTGTGTCGATCATCGAAAATCGACGAAGAACCATTTTTCATTCAACTCAACATTTCTCGATATTTTCAAACCTAAAAATCCAGATATAAACATTAAAAATCAGGGTTTTCAAAAATGAATTAAATGATATGATTAAATCTTAAATTCATGCAAGTCGAAATCTTGATAATTTTTTAGTTTCCCTGTATATTCTTCCTTTCAAGACAAAATTACCTTCAAATTTTTATTAAAAACATTTTTAAAATATAGAACTTAATTATACAAACATGTTTTGTTTAGATCATATGTCCTAAAAAGATTTAGAGCAAGGGCTTTGGATTTTTTTTGAACAGGTTGAAACCCTGTAAACTTAGAACGGAGCCTGGTAAACATATATGCAGATATGCACACCAAAAATCTATGTATATACAAGCATATTTACATCCATGCAAACCTCTCCTTACAACTTCATTTCAAACATCATCAAATTATAAATAGATTTTGGGTTTAAAATGATAGTTTCTCACTTTTGTTTATTGAACAGAGAAACAGTTTTAAATCTGTTTTCTTAATTTTTAGAAAATACTTTAATTACTTATGCTTAAAATTATTATTATTATTATTAAACTTGAAACACAATTATATAAACATGTTTTGTTAAATCTTGAAACCTATCAAGAAACAAAGGATGAGAATTTTACTTTTGAAAACAGGTTTGAAACCTGTAAACAAAGCAGAGGCAAATCTGCCTATTTCCCCAAATATGTACAGAGATATGTATACGATTTGTATACATGCAATTTTCATACATTCAACATTATTTATAGTTTTCACTTCAAGTATCAATCACAATATCAATTTATAGGTCAGTAGTTTGCTCACCTGAAGCTTTGAAACAAGAACTAGATGGAATTGCTTCTAGAATTTTTGAACTGGAAATTTAATTTTGCTGTTTCTAGGCTTTGAAATGCTTTGGTTTTGATTCTTGAAGCTTGATATAGTTGAATCCACATTAGCATGCTTTGATTTGTTGATCTCGAATTAAACTTACCTTTGTTCTTGATTTGCTTTGCATCTTGTTGATTTTCAGGTTTGATTTTTTTTTTGAAAACAGATTTGTTTTGAACTCGAATCTGGCTTTTATTTTCAGGTTTGAAAAGTGGAGAAGAGAATCCTAGTCTCTTTCTTAAGCAATATATTTATGTACTTAAATTTGAATGAAACTATATTGCCACTTGTCTAATTTAAATTACACTTGTTATGTATGTTATTCCTTAACTTACACTTATTAATATAAGCAATATTATGTTTAAAACCTTTATTCAATTTAATTTAAAATTTATAGTTTAAACCCTTACTTTGTTTCAATTTATTTTATAAATTTTGTTTTAGACCTTTAGTTAATACATTTACAACTTAGTTCATAAATAATTTTAAAAGAAAGAACTTTAAATCTTTTTGTTAAACTTAGATATATATATATATATATATATATATAAATTATACTTAACCTTTCAAAAGAAATTTATTTGAAATAAAATTATACATTAATAAATAAACACATATATACCTTACATGTACATAAGTTAAAATATAGAACTTAACTTAATTAGCCTTTGAAAAATTGAAGAATATTCAAATTATCTATTTTTAAAATATTCATTCTTGAATTTCAAATCCCAAATTCAATTTTATAAAATACTTATTTTTGAATTCCAATTCAACATCCTATTTACAATAAAAGTTTATTTCCAATTATTCTATTCAAAATACATATTTTTTTCTTTATTCGGGAACTTTCATATAAATTCACAATTAATTTCACAATTAAATCCAAAATTTTATATTAATTATCAAATTAAATTTGACTTAAAAAACGGGGATTTTATAGTCCATCCTCTAGAAATATTTCAGGGACGAAATCCATTTTAAGTAGAAGAATGTAACATCCCATTAAGATTAATAAGAAATAAATAAAAGAAGATAAATTAATTAAATAAGATAAGGCTAAAAATGAAAATTTTGAAAAAATTAGAATTCGACCGAAAAAGTTTTATCGATGGGCTTATGGTGATTTTTTGATCAATTTTCATATATAATATGTTGAAAATGGAGCTTAAACAAAGTAGTTATGGATGTTTGAGACTTTCGTACTCAAAATAATTTAAATAGAATACAAATTTGAATAATTAAATATTTCTCAAGTTTGAAATTTGAAAAGTAATAAAATTAGACTTGGGGGTTATGTAATTTTCAAAATTAACATTAACGTTAAGGAATTAATTATGGAAATAAATAAATAAATAAAGGGCAAATAAATATCTCCAAAAAAATAATGGTCGACTATTAGTGGTCGGCAGGTAGGGGAAGGGTGGTCGACCGTTACCATGTGGCGGCTAGGATTTGTTTGCAACAGTTAACTATCTAGATTTTATTATTTTAAACTGACTTAAATCCAACGGTTCTAGTGCATTCCAACCACTATAAATAAGAGTCCAGGCCCTCACTTTTATTCATAAATTATTTTGAAAACCAGCAAAGCTATGTCAATTTATCTCCTCAAATATTCGAAAATTCTCCTGTGTTTCAGGTAATAGATTGTAAATGTTTATTATTTTATTTCTAATTCTATTCTTTTCCAATCCTTAAATTTGTGAATCTAATCTATATACAAATCTCTTGTTGTATATATCAAAAAGGGTAGATCTAAAAGAGATTATTAAAGGCATGAAAACTCCAAAAAGAGGAAGAGCTAAAGACCTACTGTGGGTAAAAATCATAGCCTTTCAATTTTAGTAACTGAATAGTGTAGTTTTGATTTAGTTTGGATTTAATATATGCCTTGTGGAATTTTGGTTTACGAAAGCATCACGTTAAAACCTCCAAAATTCCACCAAAGCGAGATGTCAATTCTTAGGCTAAAATCTTAATTGTTTTATATTAAAATAATGAAATTTGTGTATATTCTACAATTTTAATATTTTACCTTCTATTACACTTCTTATTTTCTTTCTTTGGA
Source organism: Allium cepa (assembly GCA_030765085.1). Lineage (NCBI taxonomy): Eukaryota > Viridiplantae > Streptophyta > Magnoliopsida > Asparagales > Amaryllidaceae > Allium > Allium cepa. The sequence goes on from CM060943.1 coordinate 442,795,179, forward strand.
TCTGATTAAGAGTTTTGATTAGGAAATGGTGTGTAAGGTAGAAATTCTTATTCATTGTTTGCACTTCCTATTTCCACAATTTGAATAGAAATTCCTTTGTCTCATAAAAAAAGATGTTGAGTAGGGAGTAGAAGTATGTAAATTGTAAGTTTCTATTATTGATTTATTTCATTGTTTTATGTAAACTACGTGGGTTTGAATTCTATTTCCATAAAAGTTTTTAGATTTGATATTGGATATTGGATTTATGGTATATGTGTTTGTTATCCAGGTTTTTGGCCAGGCCATATTCGAATGGATCGAACCGATCAAGTAGGAATCCAAAAGAATAACTGCTAAACTTGGATGCTAAATAGAGTCAAGAGATAAGGTTTCTAATATGAAAAACAACCTCCCAAAGTGGTCCATGCACTATATTTCTTCAAGTAGCAGAATCGGAGTTCAACATTCAAGCAAAGGTATGGATCAGTACCAATCCTCAACTTTTGCGCAGCACGACTTCAAATCCACAAAAACAAGCCTAGAAATAAGTACAACCAAGACCACAAAGTGAAGCCATGCCATCTCAAGGAACAACAAATCAAAATCCATCTAAGTGTTGGATCGATATCGATCCATCCCTATGGATCATTATCGATCCATAGAGCTTCACTTAAAAAACCCCAAAATCCCTCTATTTCCATCGATCTCCTCGAGCATTCAAATTCACGAACTCCATTCCTCCACCGATCCATTCTATTGACCTAAAAACAAGCTTCTAATGGTGCAAACAAGAAGGAAAATACGAAGCTAACAACAAGTCGCCACAATGCAAAGCATTGAAAACGATCCATAAAGCTATCTAAAAGATCGGTACACATCCATGCCTATGGGTCAGTCCCAATCCATTCCAACTGTTGACATCACCACATTTTCTCAAGCATAACTGATGCCTGAAGGTGGGGAGATTATGGAGGAGCATATCATGATAACCTAGAGCTATAAATAGGTAGCTAAGAGCTCATTTTATGGGATCTTTTTTACTTCCTTAAATTTTTTCCATAATTCTCTTGTAACCCCAGTGGATCCCTACCGATCCATAAGAACTGTACTTTTAAACAACCACCAAATTAGCAACAATGCTAAGTGGATGTAGGCAATGATTAGCCGAACCACTATAAAACATTTTTGTCTTGCCTTTTCTTTCTTTTTATTTAGCTTCTTCACTCTTTTCTCTACTATACTCATCTTGGTGTTTGTGCTAGATTTTTGGTATAAACATTTTGGTGCTTTCACTAAGAGAACTCAAGATTTGAAAACTTGAAACTAGAATTTAAGAAAGATGACAATGCCATCGACCAGAAGAACTTCTGGAGAAAGCCAACAAGATCATAGGAGCCGCCAAGAGGTGTCTTTGAGATCTAAACCCCTTCCATCTACATAACCAGTGATGGGATGGAGATGATGAAGGAGATGTAGATCCGAATGATAGCCCGCCAGGAAGAGATGATGGAAAGATTCTTTAGAAGACTACGATGACCTGAGATAGCCTGAGTTATTGCGAATCAAAACTAGAGATCGAAGGCTAGAGCAGATGCGCTTGGTAGTGGAATGGAGTGAAGAGGGGTGATCCCCAAAGAAATGTTGTGGTTCGATACTGAACCCTGAGCATAGATCGGTATCGGTCTCCAAGGACTTGCATGTTTGATCGACTTGAATCCAGGACTTAGGGATGCTCAAGTAAGGGATGATGTTGGACAACCGAACATGAATCAGAAGCAGAGGCGCGACCAGAGGAGTACACGCCAGAATATTCCCATAGGAATGGGGGTATAATGAAAATGTGGAATGAAGACTTCCATTAAACGACGGCAACATGAATGCTGAGATAGTAAGATGAGCAATGAGAGGTGGACCGCCAGACCAGAGCTTGTAAGACATCATCGGGAATCTATTCAGTCTTGACATCCGGTACGCATGGAATCCACCTGAGTTTAAGCGTCCGACACTAGAGATGTGCGATGGAATAACTGAGTCAGCGGTACATTTGATGAGGTATGTCTGATATATGGAGGTGTTAGGTGCATCTAAAGAATAGATAAGTTGGCATTTCCATTTTTATTTGAAGAACCTAGCGGTATTGTGTTTTCGATATTTGGAAGACGGTTCCGTTGGCAATTCAGCAAGTGAACATATTCATGAGGCAGCTCAGAGTGCATATTTAACGATCGAAGAATGTGATGGCATTTTCGATCATGAAGTAAAGGGCCGAAGAGATCCTGAGAAGTTTTCTGACTAGATTTAATGCAGCAGCTGCTGTGGTTTATTGGTCGGATCCATTAGCGATTATGATGGCGGCCATTTCAGGAGTTATTTGCAAAAAGGATTTCAAAATTGCTTTGGAAAGGGATCCACCATTGGATCTCATAATTTTTTTTCATAAGGATAAAGATACTTGCATCAAGAGGACAATGAAGCTTAAAATGAAGAAGTTAATGCCCTGGATGACGGAGGACCTTTAGGGCTAGATTTGGTAAAGATAAAAGAAAATGAAAGGCTGATGACAGCTTTGGAAGACTAGAGCGGTTGAGTAGAGAACAAAAATTCTCTTCTTACATAGAACCGAATGAAACCTCAAAGGGGATTTACTTGGATACCGAGGCAAATTCCCTACCAAAACCAATGAGAATAGAACATATCGATCAGGAGAGAAAATTAGAAATATACTGCTTATTTCACAAGTTGGGTGGGCATAATACAAATGATTTTAGGCACTTGCATGATCCGATCGAGGAACATATCAAAAATAACCAATTACAACAATATGTGAGAAACCAAGCTGCGGTGGTGGAACATGAACTGCCATCATCTGCAATAGATAGAAACGGCCTTGGATCAAGGTCAAGGATGGTCATCTCATGATTGGGACGACGGGAAGCCAGGTTTAGTTCTCGCACTTTATTCTCATGTTAAATAAATGATGCAATATTATAGTCGAGCCACTTACTTGTGTATGGGCCTTGATTGGTCTTCAAGCACGATCTGAGCTGGATGCTAGGCTGTAATGTCCGATGCGGCAGTTATCATGATGTTTGACTTAATTTTTGTTAATGTTTAGATTTGAACCATATAAATTAATGGTTTATTTTTGAAATCCACTTGAATGCGATTATCGATATTGATCATGGTAATCCCATCACGAGAGGCGGGGCAATGGCCATAAGGTACAAGTCCTCTTATCGAAGAGCAAGTGGATTGGATTGCACAAAAAGTAAGTCACTTTGTCGGAGTGTGAGAAGATGGGCTTCTTTGATCGTTGGGTTCCCTTATTGCAGAGCGAGCAACTTAGACTCATCAAGGGCCTAAAGAGGTTGAACCTAGATTAAATGATAAACGATCTGATGAGATCAAAAAATAACCTAGATTGGTCGAGCCCTAGATTGGATGATAAACGATCTGACAAGATCAAGAAATGACCTAGATTGGTCGAACTCTATTTTAGATGATAAACGATCCGACGAGATCAACGAATGGTCTAGATTGGTCGAACCTGAGATTAGATGATAAATGATCTGGCAAGATCGAGAAATGACCTAAATGGGTCGAATCCTAGATTGGATGATTAAAAGGTCCAACGAGACCATGAAATGACTTAGATTGGTCGAGCCCTAGAAGGGATGTTATATAGTTCGATGAGATTGAAGAATGGTCCGAAGAGACTAATGATTGAAGTCATGATCCAAAGAGGTCGATGATCGAACTAATGACCTATAGAGATCAATCATTGATTTAATGAATGGGAGAGGTCAAAGATTGGATTAACGATTCGAGTGATCTGGAATTGAATTGGACATCGAATGCATGACCTGGAGATCTCAAAAACTAGACTTTGGTTTTGAACACCGATAAACTTTGAGACAATTCCATAGCAATTGCTGAATATAACCATTGATTTTAATACATGCTTATTAACTCCTGAATGAACATGAGATGTGATAACCCGGATTTTCGGGCATCAGATAATTGGATAATTATCTAATCCAACTATTGAAAATACTGATTTATAGATCGAACAAATAAATGTGATAATCTCCTTTATAAATTATTTAGATATAAATATAAATAGATTTTAAAATAGGACTATTATTTACAAATTTAATTTGTTTTGTTTAAATATATACATATATTTTAGTTTATTTTATATTTGATTTTTAAATTAAATTTGAATTTGAATTTGGATTTAAATTTGAATTTTAAAGGATATATATCTTAAAATTATTTTGGATATAAAATATGTGAATAAAGCTTTTATTTAAAAAAAATAAGATTTGTCTTATACTATTCTCTTTAAAGAAATTTATTGATATAAATTTAGAAAGCATTTATTTAATAGTAAATAAATACAGAAGTTTTATATTTACATTTATATATGGATTAAATATACTATATATGATTTTATTTAAAATACGATTGGTTTTTATTTTTTTATTTTTATTTTTAAGTTTTACTTATATAAATTTAGGAAAGCATTTATTAATTTTAAAAAAATATTCATTAATTAGGAGATTCAATTCAAAGGCTTTTAAATCATATAAAAAAATAAAATAAAAGTAAATAATTTCAACTGTTTAATTATAAATGCTTGTTATAACATGTGTAAGATAATTAAAGATTATAATGACAAGTGTCATAATTTATTGCTATTTTCTATAATTTTAAAACAAATCCTAATGAATCTGTAAAGGCCCGCAAATCTGTAACCCTTTTGAGCTGGCAAAATCCCACAACAATTCAGCCCTAAGAGGAACAAACTTACGAATCTTTAGGTATAAAGAAGAAGAGGTAGAAGAAGAAGAAAGAAGAAACAGAAACAATCACAGAATCCCACATTTCACAGCGGACAACATATAATAGATAAATAAACATCTTTAAATAGAATCACTATATCAATTATTACATTACATCACATTACATCACATTACATTATCAGAGTGTGCAACAACAAACAACGGAAAGAAATATTACATATATAAGTGATACGCCTTCCACAACTTCTTGACTTTGCTCCCGAATACTGATAACCTGATTCTAGGGTGCCCGTGTGGAAAATTATAGGCACTAGTGTTTAGAAAGGAAACAATAAACTCCAGGTCAGTCGTGGGACTGGTGTGAGATCTTAAAACAGTTATTTTCGCAAAGAAAAGGAAAAGAAATCCGCTATGCTTTTGGAAAATGAAACTACCATAGGCCTACCGCTACACACACAATGGAAACGCAGAATTGGAGAAGATTTCTCCTTATGATAGTCAAACATGCTTAATACGAAAATTCCTTTCGATATTACTATTAGTGCATAGTGCAGAAAACATTTCGAAAGTATAATATTAATCTTAGCCAGCATACAACCATTATTGTGTGCCTACTATAGCTACCATCTAAACAGTGGGGCGCCACCATAAGTAAATGGCAGGTTATACAACTAAAACTATACAAGGTGTGTATTATTTCTTTGGATTTCCAACAAATGGTCGGGATAAGGAACTTCCTACTTCCACATGGGTATGCCTCTGGAGGGACGTTCCGAGAACTTAACCAGCTCTCTACCAACACAAGGTCGGGTTACCTCTGTTACTAGGTAACTACTATATGAGCATGCCATCCCCCGGTCCTTTGGGACCTTTATCCGAGGATCCTCTACACCAACAACCATAAAGAAAAGTATTTGCAGTAACCACAAAGGTTAAATATTATGGCTCCATACCTGACACCACCCTTTTTCAGAAGGAAATGACATACCCTAAATGACACGACCCTCATAACCTTTCCGCATCTTTCCTGTTTTGACCATTTCCGGGGTGTGAGGTCCGTCGAAGTCTTGTCCACAAAGCTACACTTTTCACAAAGTCACGCTTTGATCAAAAAATGATCAGGAGCACTTCGTATGCCACATTACCAGTTTGGGAATATATCGCTAATAACCATCAACTACATAACCTCTGAGCTCGTACGTCTCAGAGAAGGGTGTTAAGCTAAGAGAATAAATTCTCCGCCACCAACAGAAATGTATTTGATAGAAACCCTCTTTACATCTCAAAGTGTAATGTCAGACACACATCCATACAAGTCCGTTTCGAGATCGAACGGAACCGAAGGCACTTCAAAGAAGCCCTTGCAAATCCGGATATTCACTAATTACGTCCGGAATCCCCATCACAAAGGGTGATAAAATCTCTATACCGAAGCAACCCAATGCAGAGACAATCGACAGGTAATCCTTTCGTTTTCGAAAATACTCGATCTTCAACACCGTCTTTAAATGCAATCTCATTTCGTCGAATCGTTATTCGGTATGGGTATTATGACACAAAGTCCTCTCCCGGCTAATCCGAATAACAAGCTCTTATTTTAAAAATAAGTATTACATTCAAATTTCAAAAAAACCACAACAATTTCACTTTGATCTTTTAAATAAAAGATCTATCACAATCACAAAGGTTCGATGTGGTTTTCGGATATCCACTTGGTATCCGACCCCCGGTCGCAACGAAATTCAAATGCCATTAAAAAGGCCAATATTGATAGTCGGTTATTTAACTATCAATCAACATTCACAACAATTACTGGATTTCAATAATTTTCCCAAATTATTGATTTTCACAATATTTTCGCAAGGGATATTTCACACTTCAACCATTTGAAAACAAGCTTCAAATTACTTTCCACAGTTCAATACTTTGAAAACAAATTTCGAATCACTTTTCCTTACGCGGAATACATTTCCAAATATTTATTTGTTTCCATTGAAAATCTGCCGAGTTCAAGTAACTTAAAATACTTATCCAAAGTATACTTGGAATTATTTTAAAATAAAACTATTTTAAAATACTCGCTTAAATATTAGTTAGGAAAATTTTCATACTAATATCTCATATAAAAATTCAAGTTCAAAACTAATTTTTAAAATAAAATTTATAGATAGGATATAAGTATTTGAATATCCAATTCCTAAAACAAATATCACTTAAATTTTTACTCATCACTTCCATAATTAATTAAATAAATCACTACTTTAAAGATTTACAGAACAACTTAAAGAAACTAATTTCTCCGAAATATTCTTTTAAAACCAACTCTAGTACTTTTTAACTTATATTTCAAAAGCTATTTTACAAACATACTCGGCTTTTTAGGGAAAATACACCCTCCTTTTCAAAAATGGATTATTTTTAATCAATTAATAAATCCTTCTGGATTTATTTTAATTTACACTCCAAACCTGTAAATCCTAAATTGATTTCCAATTTTAGTTTCAAATACCAAATCAATTTCCAAAATTTATTTCTAAATTTATTTCAACACTAAATTTATTATCTTTGGAAACAAATTCCTTCTTTTAAATCTATTCAATTTTTCTAAAATTAATTTACTATAAATTTTCTACTAAATTTCAAAAAAATCAAATTTTATTTATTCCTTGTATCATACGATACCAAAAATATATTTGGCTAAATTATAGCCTTCAAAAGTTTCAATAATAAATAGTCACACATAGATTTTAAATGATCAACACATAACATATGAAACAAATTGAATATTTGAGGAATCCAGTTGGATCCCTCCAACCTGTTTCCCTGCATCCATAAATGTTAGCACAACAATTAAATACCAATTCCACTTCGAGGTGGAATATCGCGGTATATGGGATTTATAAAGTATTATCCTCTATTATGTGGCGCAATAGGGTCTAATCCGCTATATAATGTGGGAAATCAATCACCCAATATATACTATATACTACTATATATATATAATGTCATCTAGTGAATAATTATTATTAATCAATCATCCAAGCACACAGTCAACAAATAAATTTAACTATCACAATTCAACCATCAATTAATAACTGAAATTTTCAATTATTATAATTTGAGTGAGAAGATCTCACCCTTGCTTTTATTTTGCAATCCATTTCCCTTCCAGCTTGTTTTCACGATTGTTAAGACCTTGTATAAAAATTTATGCAATTCATTAACATTCGAATTAGTCGAACAAATTAATTTTCTTATTTGATAAATTTAAATTAACCAAAAATTTAATTTAAACTATTTTTCCTATTTACCAATATATTAGATTAAAATAGGCATGTATATGTGTACATTTCTGTCTATGTTATATTTTCCATCACTGACCACATTATAATTGTATAACAGGATGTATATATACTATATAATTTCTAATCTACATATATATATATATATAAAAATATATATATATACATATATATATGTTTTATCCATAAAACAGTAAGTTGTCATCTATAAACTGGTCTTGTTATTTCCACTTGATCAACTAAATCAATTTCCAGCAATTCAGTTAAGGTAATCACTGCATCAAATTCTTATAGGATTATCTAACTTAATCAGTAACTTAATGCACGAATTTACCTTCTCCTCACGACCTTCCTTACATTAACGTGACTGCTTCGCTCCACCATGCCGACTTACACGAGATCCCAAATCACTATTAAGCTTGGGCCTACTCCATTGCCATCAGAAATCCCTTCAAACCCCGGCCTTCATAACCTGTAGCTCTGCTCAAATACCGCGACTACAAACAACCTCGAACCCACCGCCATTAATGCTAGTCCAAGCACCCACCTCCTCTACGCACTTCCAATCGAACGTCGAGCATGAATTAACGTCGCGCCCCTGGCTCACCATAGCACGAAATCGCCAGCGCCACCCTCGCGTACATGCCGCGCTACTCCTTTGCGCGAACTCGAGATTTGCTCTTGTTCGATTTTTTTTAGCTCGGTCGCCATTTTTATTAATCGCGAACTGAATTTGGGTTTGCAAAGAAGCAAGAGTTCACCATTTTTATGCTGAACTTTAATTTGATTTTTGATTGAGAATGGAATTGGGAAAACGCGGCCATTAGATTAATTTTTAAAGAGAAACGATTTTCCTTCTGCTCAAATTTTTTTTTCATACTGAATTCGAACCTGGGGAACGAAGTGGGGAAGGAACAGATAGATTAAAAAGAAATGGTAAGCGTGAGGTTGAAGATAAGGGTAGCATGCTTTGGAAAGGACTGGAAAAACTCTGATGTGAAATAAATTTGATTAGTCAAGTACAGTATTTACTTATTTTTAAATTTTAAATTCAAATTCAAATTGTCTCGAAAATGCAACTTACAATTTCGAATTCCTATCGAGGGTGTCGCCGGGCGTTTATAATGTTATATCCCTATTCTGAACAAAATGGAAAAAGTTTCGAGTCCTAATTCGATCGTATGGAGAAGATAGCTTTTGAACCAGTTATTAAATTAAATTTCGATATAATTTTCAGCGCGTTTGCTTATCGTACGGCCAAACGACAACTCCGAATGCTACGAAAATTGAAATCCGATAATAACTAACTATTACGGATCTAATGGAACTTGTTACGTCGAATTCCAAGACAGAGCCTCGAAAGGCTATTTTTAAATATCGATTTAAATCATATAATTTCAAAACCGAATAAAGTATTTCCAAATCAAATTCTGAAGCTTCCATTAACCTCAGTATTATCAATATAAATTTTCTAAGCCATCAAATTATTTTTAATCAGCATCAAATTGAGGGTTTAATATTTACCCAAATCTTCTATAATTAAATTGCTAAATTCATAGTTAAATTTGAAATTCAAGCTAAACCATCATTCAAATATTTAAAATCACACAAAAAATTTCAAATTCGAATACCAAAATTCTAGGTCGTCACATCCTTCCCCCTTAAAAGAATTTCGTCCCGAAATTTCTAGTTAAGAAGAATGATCCTTAACCCAATTTATTATTTTTCCCAATCCAATTAGTTTCATCAACTTTCCAAAGCAAATCTTTTTACTTAAGACCCATCATTAATTCAACTAATTTTCCAACTTCAATTATAAGTCCCAAACAAAATTGTTTTCCCAATAATTCAAATTTAAATTTAAATTCAAATTTTTAAAATTTTCTCAAAATTTTTCTAACTCCCTAAATTTTTGAAAAATTTCGCCAACGTCTCCTTTGCGCGGCTAGATCGGTATGACTACAAAATGGCGCCACAGGCCCTCAGATTCAAAAAGAAAAGAAAACGCCAAGTGGTTGGACAAGAAAATCACCTAATTTCATATAGAAATTTAAATACATACCTTTTTGTCGAGCAATTTCAAATTTATCTTCGAAAATCAAATCCCAATTTCATTTCCTTTAATACATCTGTATATCCTGCTAGCCATAATACCCAATTACAACATTCAAATTTCATTTTGCACATTCCTTTACAAAATTTTCAATATATACTTCTTATACCATTTTTACTTCACTATTGAAGTTATATATTCTTTTTCATTCAACTTTACATTTTCAATTTCATTTGAATTCAATTTACAATTTCAATTTATTTGGATTCAGTTTAACTTTTGAATATTGAATTTTATCTTCCATTTATAACTGATTCATATCATTATTTAAATTAGTCTCATTTACTAATTCATTTCAATTTCCAATTTGAAATCATTTTGTCGCTAACGACAATTTTCCCAAAAAAATTTCTTCCATCTCTCAAAATTTTCGAATTTTTTTGGCAGAGTCCCCTTTGTACGGAGGAGCATTTGCAATTTGACAAAAGATATAAATATATATACATCGACCCACCCAGTCGGAAAAAAAACAGTTCATATTTCCTATTTTTATTGCGTAGACGTACCTTATTTAGCATTTTTAAGCAAGCAGCTTATTTAATTAGCATTTTGCGCATCAAATCTAGCCCAACAACTTTCCTGAACCTGTACTTACTCAACTAAAACATGTAAGTGTCATAAATATGAAGTTTAACAACATTTCACTTATTTGCAATAATTAAACACATGAATTCTAAAAGCAATGCACACTAGACACTTTCCGTAAGCAATTTATATAGTTTTAATACTAATTCGACTATTCTCAATTAATTCATGTACCATTTTCATTCAATTTGAAGGGTTCACAACCCACTCGCTTACATTCAATTCATTTTAATTTTTAAACAAACCCATATTATTCCAATCGATTAGAAATTCAATTTTTTATTCACCTCTGTTAATATATTTACTTTCGTTTACAATTATTGTATTTCGATTCATTTAAAATCATATTTGATTTCGTCATTCCTTTAATTAGTTTTATTTACTAATTTTATTTCAATATTTCACTTTGTTTAATACAGATCAAATTTAATTCCAATTCCATTCTGTTTGCTTACAAATTCGAAATGAATTTCAACATTCAATTCACCTTCATGTGCTTGCAATTGCAAAGTTATTCATTCATTCACAATTTATTTTCCATCTTAATAATTTTATTCCAATCATTTTAGTCTATTAGACTTCTAAAATCCACTTTTATTCAAATTAACTCAAGTCAATTTCAGTTTAACTCTGAATTTTCTAAGTTTTCAAACTAATAATTATTTTTTATAAAATTCCAGAGTCTTTCCACCTTTTTCAAGACCATTATTGAAACAATTCAAATTATTCTTTGAATTTCAAAACCAAACGCAAATTTTCCAAACAACCTCCATTTAAAACAATTTGGCAGCAATTCCTCTTTTGGAAACCCGAAATGAACACCGATGATGTCGCGATCATCACCGGAATTATTTTCCAGTGACCGGAAAGAGTTTAGAGTTTTTATCCCTCCAAAAACATTTTTTCAAACCCTTGAAAACTATTTCCAATCCCAAAAGGAATTTAATTTGCAAACTTCCCGAATTTCAAATATTTTCAAGAACATTTCCAAATATTTCTCTGGAATTCTATTTCAAATTCTAAATCTCATTTACAATTTACATTTACAAATACCATTTGGATTTTTTATTTCCTTAGCTTTTGGTTTTGATTTCAATTCCTCATACAACGATGATGATAATTTAATATTATAGCTTCCTACCAACCAAGTAACCATATATTATAATGATTCACAGAAAATTTATTTCTTTTATATACGAAAATAGTTTGGGTAAAATTATTTAATTTACCCTATTTTAAAACGATATCGCATTGAATTTGTTCTGTACAAGTGTTTGGAGATCCCTATCAATAACGTTAATTACTCGTATTGAACAGAATCCATATACCACTCAACAAACCAATCAACACAATATAAACAATTTTATGTTCACTAACAAATACGCGCTCATATCTATTATTACACTCACACTCATTCTAGCGTACTGCTGACTCTATCTCTAATGAGTAATACCCAACAGAGCCAAGTTTATCGCTTAACCAAATGCTCTGATACCACATGTAAAGGCATGCAAATCCGTACCCCTTTTGAGCTAGCAAAATCCCACAACAATTCGGCCCAAAGAGAAACAAACTTACGAATCTTTAGGGTTAAAGAAGAAGAGGTAGAATAAGAAGAAAGAAGAAACAGAAACAATCACGGAATCTCACATTTCACAGCGGACAAAATATAATAGATAAATAAATATCTTTAAACAGAATCACTATATCAATTATTACATTACATCACATTACATTATCAGAGTGTACAATAACAAACAACGGAAAGAAATATTACATATATAAGTGATACGCCTCGCCATACAGCTCCAACTCCTGATTTCCACAGCAACTTTGTGACGCCCCACCTCTATACCCACGCTAGCCAAGGACACTACGGGGTAATACCGTCAACTAGCGCGGAGGATAAGGCTGTTGAGGAGTGACCATCCGTGTAATTGTTTTGTGCGAGCACCGATATGTCAGATAGTACAACATGCATCTGGTTTCAAAGTCCGACATACCGATACAAACTCAAAGCTACTACACAGTGGCTATATATATTCTTCGGAGACAAGTATAGAAATAAACATAACACAAATCAGTCACAGACATCCATATCACAAAGTCGGCAATAGATATGAATATAAAATACATGAAAGTGTACATCAGAGTAGTGGTTAAACAAGATCCAAAATGTCACAAAAGATTAGCTACAAGTGCTAGAAAAAAGAATATGGATACATCAATGAGTCTATATCTCAATGTATACAACAAAAACTACTAATCTAAGTAATCAGTCAAAAGTCAGGGTGATAATCCGAGAGGTGAAGTCAAGCAGAAGCACCTATAACATCTCGGTCTGACCCGAGTATTATTTAATAAGAAAATAATAAATGGATCAGTCTATCTATAAATGTCAGATAAAATGATATAGAATAAGAGATATGACTTAAATATATGATAACCATAAAGCCATACTGTAATAAATATGTAACTGAAAATCAACAAGAGATTAATCAATATCACAAGAATCTTCTCAAAGATCAAAAAGAATGTCATACTCTTTATTTATATTCACCAAACCATAAATATTGACAATAATATCAATGCTAATCACAAAAGTTAATGACACACAAATTCACCAATGCACAAATATTGATAAAACTTATCAGTGTAAATCACGAAAATTGGTGAAACACAAAATTCTAGAAATCATCCATGGAAATCCAGAAATCACAAAAAGGGGTAGGCCTATCACAAAACGGGAGCATGAAAACTCACCAACACGTGTATCACAAAATGGAACGCTATTCTATAGTGGCTAACCATTAATTTTGAGCCGAAGCTCCACAAAACGGCCCGAAGACCATGGGTCGCTACCCCACCAAATTGAGCCGAAGCTCCATAGAAATGGGGTTTAGTCTCCCTCGTAGACAAAGAGACATTGCCCATTTTCTAGTCTAAATCACAAAAATGATCATCAACGATCATCAAGAAGTGTCAATTACAGTAAGCTAATAAATGTATAAGCTTAGCTTCATGTCCCATAACCACTAGCTTAACTTAAATATTTACGTACAAATTGTAGATCTCCACTCGAAAATTGTCACAAGAGATTCAATCGAACAAGTCCAAGAATTAACCAGCAAAGTAAACACAAGTGTTTCATTCCATTTATTTTACTAAGCCGTTTAATTAGATTTCTCGTACGAGTGAGATGAAGTGACAAATCACAAAAATGATTGTAGAAATAATAAATCACAAAAATTCACATTCGAAGACGTGAATAAAAATTCAAAGAATTCGATTCCAAATCCATCAAAGTGGAAATACCCTTGCGATTTAACAGCCACGACCTACGACTGGACCTAAGTCAACACAAGAAATCAGCGGCTAAGAAATAGCACACGGCTTAACAGAGCGACTTAAGGCATGGCGCGACTTAAGGCATGGCGCGACCTAAGGCATGGCGCGACCTAAAGCAGGGCGAGCGACCTATACGGTTGCGAGAAAAGCGCAAGCAATTTAAGTGAGGAATGGCCTAAGTATGGCGCGAAGTAACACGGTGCGACCTATGTGCACGCGCGACATAATGGGCGAGCAGGCCGAGCGACCTAGGGAGCTATGACCTAAGGCAGGCCGATTCAAAAGCAAGGCAAGCGACCTATAGGACGCGACCTAACCGAACGACCTAAAGGGCAAAGTAGGCCGAGCGAATTAAATGTGGAATGACCTATCCCATGGCGCGACCTACCCTGACGCGACCTAAGTTGGCAGATGCGACATAACACGGCCGAGCGACCTAACGACCTAAGGGGAACGAAGGCCGAGCGACCTAAGTTGGCAGATGCGACATAACACGGCCGAGCGACCTAACGACCTAAGAGGAAAGAAGGTCGAGCGACCTAACGACCAAACTTGTCGCGACCTAATGGATTGCGTGATATAGCAGGTGCGACTTACATGTTTGAGCGACCTATGGGGTGGAACGACCTAACACATAGCCGAGCGACCTAACAACCTAAGAGGTAAAGAAGGCCGTGTGATTAATGGCCGAGCGACCTAATGACCTAAGGGTTGCGACCTAAGTTGGCGCGACCTAACTGCAGGCCGAGACTCATACGTGCAGGCCGAACGACCTAAGCAACAAAAAATGCAAAAACTCACTCAATTTGCAACCGATCGAGCACGGACGCTAGGGGATTATGCCCATAGGCTACCCGGTCGTATTGGCTCCTCGATGCATCCCCAAAAACGTGTTCAAACATCAAAGTTAGGATTTTTAAATATTTGAACCCAAAACACTAAAAATTGGGATTTTCACCAATTCAATCCAAATCAATAGCAAATGCACATGAATAAGTGTTAGGAATTCATACCTAACAATCAAAGATAGTTATAGACAAAGATGTGAGATAAAAATCTCACCTTTACACAAAATCTATGAAGAAGAAGCTTGAAAGTAAAGGAAGAATCAATGGCTTCTCTTTGAATTTGGAGTTGGATGTTGAATTTGCAAATGAACTAGGGCTTGGAGTTTTAATTTTCCATTCCTTCCTCTATTTTTGGTGAAGCTTGAGTGTTAGGAAATGAAAGTAAAGTTATGAAGGGAAGGGGGTTGAGCTAGAGTAAATAGTTTAGGCTAATGCGCTAAACCAAACCCAAAGCCCAAAGTGGAAAAAGTGATAAAATTCCACTAACTCCAAACATATCAAAGTATATACTCAAAAGATCGCAAACGATGTTTTGAACTCAATTGAAGTGGTTCCGAGTCCTAATTTGACAGTATGCAAAAAGTAACTTTTCGGACTAAAATCCGACTAACGATAAAATATTCAAATAAAATATTCAAATATTCAATCGTAAAATATGCGGGTTGTTATAGACTCCCCTCCTTAAAGAAATTGCGTCCTCGCAATATTTAAGAAGAAAATATAAGGCAACAACCATGAAATCATATCAACACAAAAGAAATTTGAAATAATAAATTCACCTCATAGAGCATGGGAAAGTAAGTCTGGATGTGTTCGCTCGATGAACTCTCTAGATTCCCAAGTGCAATCCTTAGGATTTGAGGACCATTGAACTTTAACAAGCGGAACATCTTTATTTCGAAGGCGTTTGACCTCCGAAGCAATAATACGAATAGGATGTTGCTCATAAGTTAAATTAGGTGAAACTTCAATTTCTTCCACAACACCGGGCTCAAGAATAGAATCGGAATCATGAAGGCACTTCCGTAATTGAGAAACGTGAAACACGTCATGAATAGTAGAAAACTGAGCCGGTAATAAAAGGCGATAAGCCACGGAACCAATACGTTCGGTGATAGGAAATGGCCCAATATATTAAGGCGCTAATTTTCCCGATCGACTGAAACGTACAACACCCCTCATTGGTGAAACACAAACAAACACAAGATCTCCCACAGAAAATTCTAATTTCCTTCTCCGGTTATCGGCATAGGATTTTTGTCTACTCTGGGCTTCTTTCATCCTATGACGATTAAGGTCAACCTTCTCTGTGGAATCACGAATAAAATCTGGACCTAAAACCAGCTTCTCACCGGCCTCAAGCCAACTAGAAGAAGATCGGCATGGTCTTCCATAGAGTGCCTCAAAAGGTGTCATACCAATACTAGATTGGAAGCTATTATTATAGGAAAACTCAATGAGAGAAATATGATCTTCCTAACTTTCACCAAAATCGAGAACACATGCACGAAGAAGATCTTCAAGAGTTTGATTCACACGCTCAGTTTGTCCATCGGACTGGGGATGGTAAGCGGTGCTAAAATTAAGCTTTGTTCCCAAAGCTTTTTGAAGACTCTTCCAAAATCCACTAGTAAACAATGGATCACTATCACTAACAATAGAAGTAAGAACTCCATGCAATTTAACAATTTCTTTGATAAAGAGTTTGGCCAAAAGGGGCACGGTTCGATTGGACCGAACGGGAATAAAATGGGCAGATTTAGTAAGTCTATCGACTATCACCCATAAGCTATCACGACCCGAACGAGAACGGGGAAGGCCGTCTATAAAATCCTTGGAAATTTGGTCCCACTTCCAAATTGGAATTTCTAAAGGTTGTAATGACCCACCGGGCCTTTGATGTTCGGCCTTGACAAGTTGGCAAGTCATGCAACACTTAACAAAGTTAGCAATATCAGATTTCATTCCCTCCCAATAATAAAGTCGCTTCATATCTGCGTACATTTTACTACTACTGGGATGAATGGTAAATTTAGAACGATGGGAATCTTCTAAAATGTGTTTACGAAGATTACTAATATTTGGCACGATAAGTCTACCAAATTTTCGAATACCGCCACGAGAATCAATATCAAAGTCTTTCAAACCTTCAATATCAATTCTATCCCTAAAATTTTGGCCAAGAAGAGCCAATTAGGGATCTAGCTTTTGAGCTTCAAGAATGCGGCCTAAAAGAGAAGGATGAGCCTCAAGGCTATATAAAACAAGAGATGAACATAAATCGAAAATACGATCTCGAATCTCACAAGTGGATAGAATTTCGAGATCATTCCATTCGGATATCATCATAGAAACAACTGCTTGTTGCTTGCGACTAAGTGCATCCGCAACACGATTTCCCTTTCCGGGAGTAAAAAGAATATCAAGATCATAAGCTGCAAGAAATTCGAGCCAACGTTGTTGACGCAAATTAAGTTCCTTTTGAGAAAATAGATACTTCAAAGATTTATGATCGGTGTAAAGAATAAATTTCTCCCAAAAGATAATGACGCCAAATACGAAGAGCGAAAACAATAGCCACAAGTTCTAAATCATGAGTGGCATATCTAGTCTCGGCTGGCTTCAATTGCCTAGAAGCATAAGCAATAACACGTTCTCTTTGCATAAGAATGGCACCCAAACCAATGCGACTAGCATTGGTATAAACAATAAAATCTTGGGTCCCCTCGGGAATAACAAGAAAGGAGCATCGAAAATGAGTTCTTTTAATTTTTGAAAAGAAGCTTCACATTTGTCCGACCAAATGTATTTAACTCCCTTCTTTGTCAAGTTAGTAAGAGGCACGGAAATTTTGGAGAAGTCCTTTATGAAACGGCGGTAATAACCTGCAAATCCAAGAAAACTACGAATTTCCGTCACACTCTCCAGTCTCTTCCAATTTTGAATCACTTCAATCTTTGAAGAATCCACGGAAATTCCGGATTCGGAAATAATATGATCGAGAAACTTCGCATGAGATTGCCAAAAGTGTCATTTAGAAAATTTTGCTTTCAATTGATTGCTCCTAAGAGTTTCCAACACAATCCGAAGATGCTTTTCATGCTCCTCCTCGGTTTTAGAATACACTAGAATATCATCAATAAAGATGAGAACAAACCGATCGAGGAAGTCTTTGAAAACTCTTTTCATAAGGTCAACGAAATAAGCCGGAGCATTCATTAAACCAAATGGCATAACAAGCCATTCATAAGATCCATAACGAGTACGGAATGATGTCAAAGGAATACTATCCTCTGCAATACGAAGCTGATGAAAACCAGTAGCTAAGTCTAATTATGAAAAGACTCTAGCACCACTAAGTTGATTGAATAGATCATCAATCCGAGGTAAAGGATATTTATTCGTGATAGTAAGATCATTAAGCTTGCGGTAGTCAACGCAAAGCCTAGGTGTACCATCGGATTTCTTCACGAAAATAGCTGAAGCTCCCCAAGGTGAGGAACTAGAGCGAATAAATTGCTTCGTCTCCAATTCGGATAATTGTTTGTGCATCTCCTCATTTTCTTTATTGGACATACGATAAGGAGGATGTGTAATAGGTTGAGCTCCAAGGATGAGATTAATTCTGAACTCAATTGCTGGCTTAGGTGGTAATCCTAAAACAGGCTCAAATATGTCAGAAAATTCATGAACAACATGAATAAGAGAAATAATATCCTCCTCATCATCATTATCGTCATCATGAGGATTTAAAGAATATAAAGATGCAACCAATCTGGAATCCGAATCTTTAAGACCATTAGAAATTTGCTTAACAGACTGAGGATGTCGAAGATGAATAGTCCGCTCAGGACATAGGATTTGTGCTTTATAGCGGTTAAGCCAATCCATTCCCAAAATCATTCCAAAGCCTAAGTAGCACATAACATGCAAATCGGCCCGGAAAGAAAAATCACACAAAATAATCTCGACATCTTTACACAATAAACTGATTGTTGCGGATCCACCAACCGGATTCGCAATTCTCAAAGAAGTCATTAAACACAAAACATCCAAAGAAAAAGTATCAACAAGTTCTTTTGAAATAAAAAAATGGGACGCACCCGTATCAAAAAGAACTCGAATAGGATGATCACGAAATAAAATAATGCCATCAAGGATAGAATGAGAAATACCTTTACCACGAGATGTGTTGCCAGGGGCTTGAGCAACATTAAGCTTTCCCTCCTTCCTATTTTGAAGTTGGGGACAAGAAGATAAATAATGATCCGGGCTTTTGCAATAGCGACAAGTATGAGGCTTTGAACACTTGTTTGCATAATGGTCCTTAGAACCACAGTGTAGCATTGCCCATTACTTGAGGTAGAAGTCTTAGTTGCCAGAGAGGCTTGCTTCCCTTTCTTACTGTTGGGATAAGGACCTTTAAACTTATTAGGCCTTTTCTTGTTCTTGAAGTTCGGTTTGGCACCCATGACTTCAACATCACTCTCCCTATCTGCCTCTTCAAGACGAAGAGCGATATCAACGAGTTGATCAAAAGAAACTTCTAATTTTAGAAGTAATGGCTTCTTGAGATTTTTATTCAAGCCATAGACAAATCTTTGGTTTTTCTTCAATGGGGTGTTTATGTACTCGACCCCATATTTAGAAAGTGACTCGAAGGATGCGACATAGTCTGTCACAGAGGATTCACCTTGAACAAGGTCAATGAAACAACGAGCCAAGGTTACTTTTTCAGCTTCTGGAACAAACTTTAATTCGAAGCGTTCCCGGAATTTCTCCCAAATGAGATCCGCTTCATTTATTTCAGAAATCAGAAGCTCATACCAATCTAATGCTCTCTCTTGAAGCATACTAGAGGCCACCTGAACACGGTGAAGATCAATAAGATTCACGCAAGAAAAGATTCGATCGCACGTTCTTAGCCAAGCCTAGAATTCAATAATAGTTTCAAAACCTTTGAATGGCTTCCCACCCAATTTGGTATAAACGTTGCACAAACGTGCAAATCCAGACTTAGGGTGAGTAGACTCCGGATTAGATCCGGCTGCTTGAGCATTCCTTACTAAATCAAGAAGCTGCTGGGAAGACATAAATACTCCATCTTGGGGAGTAGCACGAGATTGACCGGCGCTGGGATGGCCAGGTCTAACCATTTCTCTTCCTTTTGAAAGAAAGAAAGAAGAAAGATAACGTTATTCATCAAATGGATATCAAGCAATCATGATAGATAAACAAGGAATCATAAAGAAAATAGGATAAATCGATACGAAGACTCGAATTAAATCCTAAAGCACGACTCCTAAGATGGACTTAGGACAATGATCCTTGCTAGATTATTCTACATTGTTCCGAAGATTTGCTCTGATACCAAGCTGTGACGCCCCACCTCTATACCCACGCTAGCCAAGGACACTACAGGGTAATGCCGTCAACTAGCACGGAGGATAAGGCTGTTGAGGAGCGACCATCCGTGTAATTGCTTTGTGCGAGCACCGATATGTCAGATAGTACAACATGCATCTGGTTTCAAAGTCCGACATACCGATACAAACTCAAAGCTACTACACAGTGGCTATATGTATTCTTTGGCGACAAGTATAGAAATAAACATAACACAAATCAGTTACAAATATCCATATCACAAAGGCGGAAATAGATATGAATATATAACACATGAAAGTGTACATCAGAGTAGTGGTCAAACAAGATCCACAATGTCACAAAAGAATAGCTACAAGTGCTTGACAAAAGAATATGGATACATCAATGAGTCTATATCTCAAATGTATACAACAAAAACTACTAATCTAAGTAGTTAGCCAAAAGTCAGGGTGATAATCCCAGAGGTGAAGTCAAGCAGAAGCACCTATAACATCTCGGTCTGATCCGAGTATTATTTAATAAGAAAATAATAAATGGATCAGTCTAGCTATAAATATCAGGTAAAATGATATCGAACAAGAGATATGACATAAATATATGATAACCATAAAGCCATACTGTAATAAGTATGTAATTGAAATTCAACAAGAGATTAATCAATATCACAAGAATCTTCTCAAAGATCAAAAAGAATGTCATACTCTTTATTTATATTCACCAAACCATAAATATTGACAATAATATCAATGACAATCACAAAAGTTAATGACACACAAATTCACCAATGCACAATTATTGATAAAACTTATTAGTGTAAATCATGAAAATTGGTGAAACATGAAATTCTAGAAATCATCCATGGATATCCAGAAATCACAAAACGGGGGAGGCCTATCGCAAAACGGGAGCATGAAAACTCACCAACACGTGTATCACAAAATGGAACGCTATTCCATGGTTGCTAACCATTAATTTTGAGCCGAAGCTCCACAAAACAGCCCGAAGACCATGGGTCGCTACCCCACCAAATTGAGCCGAAGCTCCACAGAAACGGGGTTTAGTCTCCCTCGTAGAAAAAGAGACATCGCCCATTTGCTAGTCTAAATCACAAAAATAATCATCAACGATCATTAAGAAGTGTCAATTACAGTAAGCTAGTAAATATATAAGCTTAGCTTCATGTCCCATAACCACTAGCTTAACTTAAATATTTACGAACAAATTGTAGATCTCCACTCGAAAATTGTCACAAGAGATTCAATCGAACAAGTCCAAGAATTAACCGGCGAAGTAAGCACAAGCGTTTCATACCATTTGTTTTACTAAGCCGTTTAATTAGATTTCTCGTACGAGTGAGATGAAGTGACAAATCACAAAAATGATTGTAGAAACAATAAATCAAAAAAATTCACATTCGAAGACGTGAATAAAAATTCAAAGAATTCGATTCCAAATCCATCAAAGTGGAAATACCCTTGCGACTTAACAGCCACGACTTACGGCTGGATGTAAGTCAACACAAGAAATCAGTGGCTCAAGAAATAGCACACGGCTTAACAGAGCGACTTAAGGCATGGCGCGACTTAAGGCATGGCGCGACCTAAAGCATGGCGCGAACTAAAGCAGGGTGAGCGACCTATATGGTTGCGACCAAAGTGCAAGCGGTTTAAATGGGGAATGGCCTAAGTATGGCGCGACGTAACACGGCGCGACCTATGTGCACGCGCGACTTAATGGGCGAGCAGACCGAGCGACTTAGGGAGTTACGACCTAAGGCAGGCCGATTCAAAAGCAAGGCAAGTGACCTATAGGAGGCGACCTAACCGAGCGACCTAAGGGGCGAAGTAGGCCGAGCGACTTAAATGTGGAATGACCTATCTCATGGCGCGACCTACCCTGACGCGACCTAAGTTGGCAGATGCGACATAACACGGCCGAGCGACCTAACGACCGAAGAGGAAAGAAGGTTGAGCGACCTATGTTGGCAGATGCGACATAACACAGCCGAGTGATCTAACGACCTAAGAGGAAAGAAGGCCGAGCGACCTAACGACCTAACTTGTCATGACCTAAGGGATTGCGTGATATAGCAGGTGAGACTTACATGGTTGGGCGACCTATGGGGTGGAACGACCTAACATATAGCCGAGCGACCTAACGACCTAAGAGGTAAAGAAGGCCGTGTGATTAATGGCCGAGCGACCTAACGGCCTAAGGGTTGCGACCTAAATTGGCGCGACCTAACTGCAGGCCGAGACTCATACGTGCAGGCCGAACGACCTAAGCAAAAAAAATGCAAAAACTCACTCAATTTGCAACCGATCGAGCACGGACGCTAGAGGATTATGCCCATAGGCTACCCGGTCGTATTGGCTCCTCGATGCATCACCAAAAACGTGTTCAAACATCAAAGTGAGGATTTTTAAAGATTTGAACCTAAAACACTAAAAATTGGGATTTTCACCAATTCAATCCAAATCAATAGCAAATGCACATGAATAAGTGTTAGGAATTCATACCTAACAATCAAAGATAGTTATAGACAAAGATGTGAGATAAAAATCTTATCTTTACACAAAATCTATGAAGAAGAAGCTTGAAAGTAAAGAAAGAATCAATGGCTTCTCTTTGAATTTGGAGTTGGATGTTGAATTTGCAAATGAACTAGGGCTTGGAGTTTTAATTTCCCATTCCTTCCTCCATTTTTGACGAAGCTTGAGTGTTAGGAAATGAAAGTAAAGTTATGAAGGGAAGGGGGTTGAGCTAGAGTAAATAGATTAGGCTAATGGGCTAAACCAAACCCAAAGCCCAAAGTGGAAAAGTGACAAAATTCCACTAACTCCAAACATATCAAAGTTTATACTCAAAAAGATCGCAAACGGTGTTTTGAACTCAATGGAAGTGGTTTCGAGTCTTAATTTGACCGTATGCAAAAAGTAACTTTTCGGACTAAAATCCGAATAACGATAAAATATTAAAATAAAATATTTAGATATTCAATCGTAAAATATGCGGGTTGTTACAAACTTCTTGACTTTGCTCCCAGATACTGATAACCTAACCCTAGGCTGCCCGTGTGGAAAATTATGGGCACCCAGAGTTTAGAAAGGGAACAATGAACTCCATGTCAGTCGTGGGGCTGGTGTGAGATCTTAAAACAGTTATTTCACAAAGAAAAGGAAAAGAAATCCGCAATGCTTTTGGAAAATGAAACTACCATAAGACCTCCCGCCACACACACACAATGCAAACGCAGAATTGAAGAAGATTTCTCCTTATGATAGTCAAACATGCTTAATACGCAAATTCCTTTCGATATTATTATTAGTGCATAGTGTAGAAAACATTTCGAAAGTATAATATTAATCTTAGCCAGCATACAACCATTATTGCATGCCTACTATAGCTACCATCTAAACAGTGGGGCGCCACCATAAGTAAATGGCAGGTTATACAACTAAAACCGTACAAGGTGCGTATTGTTTCTTTGGATTTCCAACAAATGGTCAGGCTAAGGAACTTCCTACTGCCACATGGGTACGCCTCTAGAGGGACGTTCGAAGAACTTAACCAGCTCCCTGCCAATACAAGGCCGGGTTACGTCTGTAACTAGGTAACTAGTACACGAGTATGCTATCCCCCGGTCCTTTGGGACCGTTATCCGAGGATCCTCTACACCAACAACCACAAAGAAAAGTATTTGCAGTAACCACAAAGGTTAAATATCAGGGCACCATACCTGACACCACCCTTTTCCAGAAGGAAATGACATACCCTAAAGGGTGCGACCCTCATAACCTTGCCGCATCTTTCCTGTTTTGACCATTTCCGGGGTGTGAGGGACAACGAAGTCTCGTCCACAAAGCTACACTTTTCACAAAGTCGTGCTTTGATCAACAAATGATCAGCAGCACTTCGTATGCCACATTACCAGTTTGGGAACATATCGCTAATAACCATCAACTACATAACCTCTGAGCTCATACGTCTCAAAGAAGGGTGTTAAGCTAAGAGAATAAATTCTTCGCCACCAACTGAAATGTATTTGATAGAAACCAGCTCTACATCTCAAAGTGTAACGTCAGACACACATCCATACAAGTCCGTTCCGGGATCGAACGGAACCGAAGGCACTTCAAAGAAGCCCTTGCAAATCCGGATATTCACTAATTACGTCCGGAATCCCCATCGCAAAGGGTGATAAAATCTCTATACCGGAGCAACCCGATGCAGAGACAATCGACAGGTAATCCTTTCATTTTCGAAAATATCCGGTCTTCAACACCGTCTTTAAATGCAATCCCATTTCTCGAATCGTTATTCGGAATGGGTTTTATGACACAAAGTCCTCTTCCGGCTAATCCGAATAACGAGCGCTTATTTTAAAATAAGTGTTACATTCAGATTTCAAACAAACGACAACAATTTCACTTTGATCTTTTAAATAAAAGATCTATCATAATCATAAAGGTTCGATGTGGTTTTCGGATATCCACTTGGAATCCGACCCCCGGTCGCATCGAAATTCAAATTCCATTAAAAATGCCAATATTGATAGTCGGTTATTTAACTATCAATCAACATTCACAACAGTTACTGGATTTCAATAATTGTCCCAAATTATTTATTTTCAAAATATTTTCGAAAGGTGTATTTCACACTTCAACCATTTGAAAACAAACTTCAAATTACTTTCCACAGTTCAATACTTTGAAAACAAATTTCGAATCACTTTTCCTTACGCGGAATACATTTCCATATATTTATTTGTTTCCACTGAAAATCTGCCGAGTTCAAATAACTTAAAATACTTATCCAAAGTATACTTGGAATTATTTTAAAATAAAACTATTTTAAAATACTCGCTTAAATATTAGTTATGAAAATTTTCATACTAATATCTCATATAAAAATTCAAGTTCAAAACTAATTTTTAAAATAAAATTTGTAGATAGGATATAACTATTTAAATATCCAATTCCTAAAACAAATATCACTTAAATCTTTACTCATTACTTCCATAATTAATTAAATAAATCACTACTTTAAAGATTTATAGAACAAGTTAAAGAAACTAATTTCTCCAAAATATTCTTTTAAAACCAACTCTAGTACTTAATAACTTATATTTCAAAAGCTATTTTACAAACATACTCGGCTTTTCAGGGAAAATACACCTTCCTTTTCTAAAATGGATTATTTTTAATTAATTAATAAATCCTTCTGGATTTATTTTAATTTACACTCCAAACCTGTAAATCCTAAATTGATTTCCAAATTTATTTTCAAATATCAAATCGATTTCTAAATTTATTTCAACACTAAATTTATTATCTTGGAAACAAATTCCTTCTTTTACTCAATTTTTCTAAAATTAATTTACTATAAATTTTCTACTAAATTTCAAAAAAAATCAAATTTTATTTATTCCTGGTATCATACGATACCAAAAATATATTTGGCTAAATTATAGCCTTCAAAAGTTTCAATCATAAATAGTCACACACGGATTTTAAATGATCAACACACAACATAGGAAACAAATTGAATATTTGAGGAATCCAGTTGGATCCCTCCAACCTGTTTCCTTGCATCCATAGATGTTAGAAGAACAATTAAATACCAATTCCACTTCGAGGTGGAATATCGCGGTATATGGGATTTATAAAATATTATCCGCCATTATGCGGCGCGATAGGGTCTCGTCCGCTATATAATGCGGGAAATCAATCACCCAATATACACTATATACTACTATATATATAATATCATCCAGTGAATAATTATTATTAATCAACCATCTAAGCACACAGTATTAAATTTAACTATCACAATTCAACCCAATTAATAACTAAAATTTTCAATTATTATAATTTGAGTGAGAAGATCTCACCATTGCTTTTATTTTGCAATCCATTTCCCTTCCAGCTTATTTTCACGATTGTTAAGACCTTGTATAAAAATTTATACAATTCATTAATATTCAAATTAGTCGAACAAATTAATTTTCCTATTTGATAAATTTTAATTAACCAAAAATTTAATTTAAACTATTTTTCCTGTTTACCTATATATTAGATTAAAATAGGCATGTACAATGTATACATTTCTTTTTATGTTATATTTTCCATCACTAACCACATTATAATTGTATAACATGATGTATATATACTATATAATTTCTAACATATATATATATATATATATATATATATATATATATATATATATATATATCTATATTATCCATAAAACAGTAAGTTGTCATTTATAAACTGGTCTTGTTATTTCCACTTGATCAACTAAATCAATTTCCAGCAATTAAGTTAAGGTAATCACTGCATCAGATTCTTATAGGATTATCTAACTTAATCAGTAACTTAATACATGAATTTAACTTCCTTTCATTAATGCGACTGCTTCGCTCCACCATGTCGACTTACATGAGATCTCAAATCACTGTCAAGCTTGGGCCTACTCCATTGCCATCAGAAATCCCTTCAAAGCCCGGCCTTCATAACTTGTAGCTCTGCTCAAACACCACGACTACAAACAACCTCGAACCCACCGCCATTAATGCCAGTCCAAGCACCCACCTCCTCTACACGCTTCCAACCGAACGCCGAGCACGAATTATCGTCGCACCCCTAGCTCACCATAGCACGAAATCACCAACGCCACCCTCGCGTACATGCCGCGCAACTCCTTTGCGCGAACTCGAGATTTTCTCTCGTTCAATTTTTTTAGCTCGGTCGCCATTTTTATTAATCGCGAACTGACTTTGGGTTTGCAAAGAAGCAAGAGTTCACCATTTTTATGCTGAACTTTAATTTGATTTTGATTGAGAATGGAATTGGGAAAACGTGGCCATTAGATTAAATTTTTAAAGAGAAACGATTTTCCTTATGCTCGAATTTTTTTCGAACTGAATTCGAACCTGGGGAACGAAGTGTGGAAGGAACAGATAGATTAAAAAGAAATGGGAAGCGTGAGGTTGAAGATAAGGGTAGCATGCTTTGGAAAGGACTGGGAAAACTCTGATGTGAAATAAATTTGATTGGTCAAGTACAGTATTTACTTATTTTTAAATTTTAAATTCAAATTCAAATTGTCTCGAAAATGCAACTTACAATTTTGAATTACTATCGAGGCGTGCCGCCAGGCGTTTATAATGTTATATCCCTATTCTGAACATAATGGAAAAAGTTTTGAGTCCTAATTCGATCGTACGGAGAAGATAGCTTTTTGAACCAGTTATTAAATTAAATTTCGAAATAATTTTCAGTGCGTTTGCTTATCGTACGGCCAAACGACAACTCCGAATGCTACGAAAATTGAAATCCGATAATAACTAACTATTATGGATCCAATGGAACTTGTTTCTTCAAATTCCAAAACTGTGCCTCGGAAGGCTATTTTTAAATATCGATTTAAATCATATAATTTCAAAACTGAATAAAGTATTTCCAAATCAAATTCTGATGCTTCCATTAACCTCAGTATTATCAATATAAATTTTCTAAGACATCAAATTATTTTTAATCAGCATCAAATTGAGGGTTTAATATTTTACCCAAATCTTCTATAATTAAATTTGATAATTAAATTGCTAAATTCATAGTTAAATTTGAAATTCAAGCTAAACCATCATTCAAATATTTAAAATCACTTAAATATTTTCAAATTCGAATACCAAAAATTCTGGGTCGTCACAGAATCTATATAAATCTACATCCCCTCTCTTCTATTTTCTTTTAATAATTTCTAAAGCAAAAACCAAAACCTGTAGCCAATCCACCAGATAAAAACCTGTAAACTTCTTCAAACCAAAACGGTAAACACTGAAATTCATTTCCAAACTCAAATTTCAAAACCTGAACACATCTCCTCTAAGCAAATCAAACCTGAAACATTTCTCAGATCGGAAGTGAAAACCCTGTAAAACTTTTCACCAATTCAAAGCCAAAGCCTGTTAACAATTTCCAAAAATCAAAAACAAAACCCTGTAACAATTTCAACTCTGTTTCAAATCTTCTGAAAACAACAAACCTGCAACAAGATTTACTTTCAAGTGCAACCTAAAGTAAATCAAAGCTTACAAGTTTCAAGTTTCAAAGAGGCCATGGTTTTCAATTTTTCAAAGCACTCCATTTTTAAAGAAAATCAAAGCAGTCAAGTTTTCAAATCCAGTTTTTCCCAAGCTCTTTGTCTTTTTAGTAAGGTGAGTAGACATTTTATTTTAAAAGCTGAAGTGAAATTAAATTTGATTTCTGGTGACTTCTGAAATGAATTATCTTTGCGTGAATACTGTATGCATGTTTGTGTTGAACTGTACATGTTGTTGCATCTCTGCTTCCAGGTTACAGAGCCTATAATACAATCAAAATTCAACATCTTCTTATTAAATCATTGATAGGACTTGGATTTAAAATAAAATAATTTAGTTTTAGCACAATCTAGGTACTAAAAATATGAACAAGTATGTAAGTTTGAAATATGCTTGCATCCAGGAAAAATACAGTAGAAATATTTTAAAACATGTAAAATCAAATGTTGAATTTCATTGATTCAAGTATATATCTTGAATCATCTTTGGAAGATAAGATTTTTAAAACAAAAATCACAATCTTAAGTATTGTAATGAGGGTGTAGTTCATTGATGGCCATAAATTGGTTTTTGAATGTTTTCTGGCGATCGGAGCATTTCTGATGGTTGGGGCTTCGAATGGAGGAGGTCGAGGTATAGGAGATTTCGGCAAATATGCCACGAGGATTTATCATCACCTGTGGCATCGGCGATCGGTTGATTTGAGTTCTAAACCTAGTTTTTGACTGGGTCAGAAAAGAGATCACCGCGGCAACTCTGATGATTCGAGTTGCATGAGGCTGTGAGAATTGGCGACGTGGAAGACTAGCGAAGCTTGTGAGAAGGTTATTCGACCTTTGGTGGTCAGAATCGTGAGTTCGAGGCATTTTCTGGTGAGGGCTTTGGCTCCAGTTTTCAACTGGATTGCTCAAGTTTGATCTGTAGCATGTCGTAATGTTTTGGTGATCAAAATGAGTTGCATCGATGACGAGTGATGTGCCGAAGGGTTCGTTAGAGGTCGGAGGTGATTCAGGCAACGATGCACGTACACGGCGAAGTTTGGCATCAGTAGTTTGGGAAGAGATTGGGTCTCGATGGAAGCTCGAGTCTGTGGGATTTTTGCTCGTGTTTTAACTCGAGTAGCTTGAGATGTATTAGCTTGTTAGTAAATTTTAGTTGTTACAGGTTTTAAAATTTAAACTAATTTTTTGAAATGGAAGAGAAGGAGGGGAAACTCGAGTTAGACCGAGTATTCTTTGGGTTTTGACCGGAAGCAAGAATTCTAGTAGTTTTAAAAAGATTTTTTTTTTAAAAAGCAAGATTTTTGAAATTTAAAAATAAATTTAGTTCAAACTTGCTTATATAAATTTCCTTTATAAATAATAACTGTTTTCTTTAACAATTGTTCTTTAACACTTAATAAAGAAGTTTTAAAAATTTGTTTAATTTAAATTTGGTTAAGTAAAGTTTAAGTTATTTAAAAGTTTAGTATAATTGAAATTTTAAGGATTTTTACAGAAGTAAGAATTATTAATTATATAATTAGAGATTATTAACTAATGATTAAAGATTTATTAATTACGTAATTAAGGTTGATTAATTAGTAATTAGAGATTAAGTAACTTATAAATAATAAAAATATACTTAATTTATCATTAAGTTTTATTAACTAATAAATAGGTTTTATTAATTAATATTTAAGGGATAATTAATCTGTAATTAAAGATTAATTAATTGGTTTATAAGGTAACTAAGGGATGAATTACCTAATTGTAATTAATTTGTTAATTATTTAAAGATAATCTCTTGATGATTGATTAAGTATTAATACTTAATAAGATTAATAAGTAAAATTACTTAATGGAAGTACTTAATGTACAATTACTGTATGTAATTAATTAAAGGGAATTACTTAATAAGAAGTAATTAAAGGATACTTACTTAGTAGAAGTAATTAAGGATTAATTACTTGGTGTAATTAATTAAAGGATTAATATAGGAGCTAATTAATTAAGGTAAGTAATTATAGAATGGTAATTACAGTTTATCATTAATTAAGGTTGATTAATGGAAGTAACTAATAAAACTATAATTAATTAAGGATCAATGTAATTAATTATAGTTAATTAATCATTGGAATTATGTAATTAAGGATAATTAATTAATATAATAAATGAGAGTAATTAAAGGTTGATTACTCTATAAATGGTTAAGGATAGTTAATTTGTGAAATTAATTAAAGGCTAATTACTTAATGTAATTAAAGTATAATTAATTAAGGATGATTAATTAAGATGGATAATTATTAGAAGATTAATTAACTGGTTTGTAATAAATTAATAAGCAGGATTTAAAAGTAATTGAAGTAATTAATTTAATTCATTTGTGGTTAATTAAATTAATTAGAGATGGTATGGTTGATTAATCTTGCTTATGAATGATTGAATGATATTGTATGCCTTAGATTAGTTGATATCTCCTATGTGTGATGTGTGATGCTTTATGATATAATATGTTTGGGTTAAAATAGTGACATCATGTATTTAAAATTTGAATTGTTTTCACTTGAATGATTGAGTTAAGATGACATTAGATTCGAAGAGACAGGGGTCGGGTACCAGTACATACCCGAAACCACTTCGATTCTTTATAGATTGATACGTGAAATCAATAAGTTGAAATGGAATGATTTAAGCGAATTGGACCATTTAAACCAAGATTGGTACTTAGAAATTGATGTTTGATATAAGTGATGTCTATATAACCTTGTGAATTTTTAAAATTAATACGAGTTACCCCGGGTTTTATGTTATTTTTTTGCTGCTGTATTCCATGTTAGATGGGTTTACTCACGTTGGTTTCCAGCCTGACCCAGGTGTTACTGTGATGTAATGCTCGGGTCAGACTGAGTATTACAGATTTTCAGGTGAGGACGTTCTGGAGCTCAGGAGGTAAGCTGAATGGCAGGAACGTATGGAGTGTTTCCGCTGTGACATATTATTGTATAGCTGGGATATGTGATCTGTAACGACCCAGAATTTTCGAACCCGAAAATTCCAGATAGTTATGAAAAAGAAGAAAGAGATAGAAGAAGAAGAAAAAGATCCGAAACACCAACATCTCACAATCGCAGCGGACAAAATATAATAATAAATAATAACTGTTTACAAAAGAATATTATATCTATCGATTACATTTTAATACATCAGAGTCACATATATATAGACATTGAATATACTCAATTATCATGTCACAGATCCACAACAATATTATATAGCGGAAATACTCTATACGCTCTTGCCATCCAGCTCGCCTCCTGAGCTCCAGAACGTACCTACTTGAAAATCTATAATACTCGGTTTGACCCGAGCATTACACCAAAGTAACACCCGGGTCAGGCTGGAAACCAGCGTGCGTAAACCCATCTCACAAGAAATACTAATGCAAAAATACATAAAACCCGGGTAATACATATTAATTTACACAATTTGCATTTTGTTATTGACATCACTTATGGTCCAATTTAATTAATCATCCCATACCAGCCTATTGATTTCACATATCAATCTATAAAGAATCGAAGTGGTTTCGGGTATTAACTAATACCCGACCCTGGTCCCTTCGAATCCAATGTCATTTTAGCCCAAATTATTCAAGTAATTAAATTCAAGTACTGGATGTCACCTTTACACAGATAACATCACACATTTATTATTGATATATCCAATATCATATCAACAGCACATCACAACATATTGTCCAATAGATATCATTGAATCCAGACATTCAACACACATTCATTCACAAGCAACCATTATTAATCCTATTGTAATTAATTAAATTATCTTAAATTTTAATCAATTACTTAAGAATTAATCACCTATTTCTGCTTAATCAACAATTAATTAATTTCAAGCGTCTTAATTAATTAACATCCTTTAAATATCCATCTTAATTAATCACTTTGATTAATTATTCCTTAATTACATAAGGTAATTATCCTTCAATTAATTTCACAAATTGATTACCTTTAACATTTACAGCAATTAACCTTTAATTACTCACATTAATTAATGTTCCTTAATCAATTATTCCCATAAATTAATTTAATATAATTAATTACATTGATCCTTAATTACAATTAATTAATCTCTAATTAATTAATTGTAAATCTCAATTATAAATTAATTAAATCCTCAATCATTAGTTAATTAAATTAATTAATTATCCTTAACTAATTACTTAATTAATCCTCTTTATACTTAATTAATTAAGTTAATTAATTTCACTTAAATTTCTTAATTAACTTAATTAGTCTCAAATTATTAAAACCATAATTGTCTTCAAATAAAATCTTGCCTTATTTATGCCTTAATTTTCATTAAAACATTTCATTTTAAAGATAACTTTACTTAATTAAATCATTAATTAAGTTTTATTATACTTACTCAACTTGATAATTTAAAAGTTTCAAAACCAACTTACCTTTAAATACTTTTAAAAATATTATCAAGTTGTAATTTAAAATCTAGTTTCAATTTATATTAGTAAGCTTGCTTTTACAAAATCTTAAAAATTTCCTTTCACTTAAATTTTAAAATAACTTAAACAAAATATAAGTTCAACATGGATTTTCAAAACTTTCTTAAACAATATCAAAGAACAAATATTATATAAGTAATTTATATAATAAAGTTTAAACTAATTCATTTTTTTAAATTTCAAAACCAAGTTGTAAAATCTTTTTTTTTAATACCTGCTTCGGGACGAACCCGAAGTCCTCTCAGGTCTAACCCGAGTTCCCTTCTTCTTTTCAAAAATTAGTTAGTTTAGTTTAAGTTTTAAAGTTTAAAACCTGTAACCAAAACACTTCCAAACCTCTCGAGTCTCCACCCGAGTCACGTGCCAAACCCCACGAACCCTCCTTCGAGTCAAATTCCCACGACAATCCACTGACACACACCTACCTGTGAATATGCACCGGCGATCAACGCCGCCATGACCAACTCCAGCACCTCCCACACGTCGGCGATCCACCTTACAGCTGATTCCGACCATCCCTTCGCCACCACATAACCCTAATCAAAAACGAGCCTCATAGATGAACCTCGAACAAAACCCACTGCCTAAAAAAAATTCCGCGTCCACGTCGCCGACCACCAGAGTCTCCCATACTCCGGCCACATCCCCACCAAACATCCACGCAGCCACCTTCCAAACCCCAAGCTATTCCATGCTTTAGAGACAAAGCAGCACCCATAATCGCAAAATCGACAATAACTAGGGTTAAGACCTAAAACTTCACACTGCCGTTGTCATAGTCCATCATCGCCGCATCCACCATTTTTGCCGAACCACCCAACCCTCCAGCTAGCTCCAGAAGGAACCTCGGCCACCTAGACACCATTGATCACCAGAAAACTCACTAAAACCCATTTCCAGTAAATATTGAATTGCTCATCTAATTCAACATTAAAAATCAAGATTTCGGTGTTAAAAATCTTAGTTTAGAGAAGGAATTCAGATTGTATAGATGAATTAACAGATCATTGAATTTCATTTTTAACATGTTCTTAAACTCCTTTGTGCTTTTATTTCTTCCAGATGACATATATATTTATTTTTCTTAAAAATATTTGTAAAACTTAGTTTAGTCTTAAACAACAAACTTTGTTTAAATAACTCAGCCTAAAAGAAAGAATTTAAACTTTTAATCTAAGTTTACATCTCTAAAAATTTAAAACGGAGAAGAATGTCATTCCAGACATTTACACAGCATATTCACACACACAAACTTGTTTCAGCATCATAAAACCATCGTGCAATCACATCTCAAACACACATTACAAATTTCCACCAAACATATGTCACATGCATCCATCTGAAGGTGATTTATGTTTAATGTTTTAAACAAATCAAAGGCATAAACTAAGAACAGAGATGTTAAACTCAACAGAAATACACATAAGCTTGCATATAAACAGATATTCAATGCAACCACTAACACAGTATCCCACATGCAACTAACATTTGTTATTTAAGTTTAAAATTTTAAAAGTTTACTCACGATCCCACTTTGGAACCAGAGTACTGTCTGACTAAACATGCTGCATGCTGATGTTTCCCTATTGCTTGATTTGCATTGTTTAGTTTTGATTCTTTACTTTGTTTTTAGGCTGAGTTGAATTTGAAGCCTCCCAGATTGAAAATGAAGTTGATTTGCATTGCTGAAATTTGAATCTTTGTAACTGATGTTGTAGTTTATTACTTTAATTTTCTTATATTTGGTTTCAGTTT
The DNA here is from genome assembly GCA_030765085.1 of Allium cepa. Taxonomy (NCBI): domain Eukaryota; kingdom Viridiplantae; phylum Streptophyta; class Magnoliopsida; order Asparagales; family Amaryllidaceae; genus Allium; species Allium cepa. The sequence goes on from CM060943.1 coordinate 442,829,930, forward strand.
TATGGTCTTCTTTAATTTTGAAAGATGAAGGGAAGATTTTTTTTGAGCTGAAAATAGAAAAGGAATGATAAAAGAGGAGATACATGTTTTATAGAGAAATTTTGATTTTAAAAATAATAAATAAATAAAGAAAATAGAAATAAAAGGTGACACTTGTTAAAAAACTTTAACACTTGTCATTTGCATGTAACAATAGGTTTACACATGTAATTATAATGTATTAATGTGTTTTAATTTTTTTTATATATCTTATTATAGTTAAATTTTAGTTTTATACTAATTATCTTAAGTATGTTTAATAATCAAACTTCTCTTTGTTCAAATTTTATTTATTAAAGTTACATTTGTAATTATGCATGATATATTTATTTTAAATGTTTATAAAGCTTTTGTATTTATTTTATCAACTAACAATCACTTTCTTAATTTATATAAAGAAAGTATCCTTTAAGGAAAATAATATAAGACAAATCCTATTTTGAATCTAAAATAATTTAAAGTATTTATCTTTTAAATTTCAATTTAAATCCAGAATTCCAATTCTAATTCAAAATTAAAAATCAACTCATAAATATAAATATATACTTTTAAGCAAACACATCTTAAATTTGTTTTAAAAAAAGTTCTCTACTTAAAATCTGCTTACCTATATATATATATATATATATATATATATATATATATATATATATATTCAATCTTTATTATTTTCAGATATTTAAAATTCAACTTTTGTTAAAAACTTAAATTCATTTATATATCCAGATATCTATATATATCAGAATTTCATTTGTTCAATTAACAAATATGTATTTTAACAATTTTAATCTTGTTAATTTCCAATTAACAGATGCCCAGAAATTCGGGTTATCACATTCCTCCCCCTTAGAATCTTTTCGTCCTCGAAAAGCAACGAAGCCAGATTTTTTAAAATACTTAATATTAATTAAATCAATTTTGATCATTTTTAAAATACTTTAAAATCTGAATAATTTAACCAAAATATTTTTATAAAAATACTTTTATAACTCAATGTTTCAACAAGTTCGTCCTCGTTCTTACAGAAATTCGGTCATGCTGATCAGACGTAAGACTGAAAATCTATATGTACTTGGTAAACCCATTTTCAACACCCGGTGAAAATACTTGAAATATAATTTGTTGAAAATATAGAAAACATTTTTGAAAATAGAGGAAATATCTTTGGTGAGAATGCTCTGGAAATCATCACCCCCATCCATGGTCGCAGTTACATCCTGGGTTACGTTGCCATCGCAGCAAAAGTCCATGCAACTGTAGGCACTCCACACCCCTCGATTATGCCATAGAACCCACAACAGATCGCAGTTACATTCCAGGGTTACGTTGCCATCGTAGAAAGAGTCCATGTAACTATTGGCTCTCAGCGGCACACACGACTTTCGCTGTCAAAATGGAACTTCTCCACTACTACATAGATCGCAGTCTACCGATGTAAAATCAAACGCAGACTGTTGGCTCTCAGCGGCACACACGACTTTCGCTATGTTAGCATAGGTCACAGTCTACCGATATAAAATCAAACGTAGACCGTTGGCTCTTAGCATCACACATGACTTTCGCTATGGTATACTCTACTCATAATCCTCAGGAACTAGTTTTGTCCCGTCTCCTCAAAGGATCAACTTTAGAACCCCCCTTGGGGCTCAACGCAGCACCATCCGGTGGCACTCTTGAGAAGTTCATTTCAAGGGAGCGCCTTTTTCCCCAGAGCCATCATCAAAACACTTTATACTATACACATATAGTATCTTCCAAATCATACACCTAGTATGATCTCATACAAAGCTCCTTTACACAAAATCGATTATCCCAATATCGATAATTCTCAAACTAGGCTTTCCAAATTCTAATATTGATTTTACCCAAAAATCAAAAAGCCTTTCCAAATACAAAGGTTTCAAAAACCTTTTCCCAAAATCATTCTCATAAGATCCTTTACATAAATATATATATATATATATAACTTTGAAAAATCTTTGGATCTTTCAAACTTGTATAAAACCCTTTTTGTACTTCAATATTTTCAAGAAAATCCTTTCCTTTCGGCAAAAGATTCAACAAGGGGAGATTTATTGTTTATTCAAATCAAATATTCAAATTTGATTACTCTATAAAGTCACTTACCAAATTACTTACTTTCCATAAAGTAAATTTTTACCGTAGAAATATCCAATTTCCACATTTATTCATTGTATATTTCACAAAATATACTTTCATTTCAAAAATCATTAACATTTCTTATCCACAAATTCCCTATATCAATTTCATTCAAACCCGTACGATGTACACATATCATCCGTACGCTATATCAATCTGATCGCTCACTCGATCACACAATTTCACTTCCGAACTAGTATCGTCCACCCAACTTCCTAGTGCGAACTCAGATCTGGTTTCTTGATCAGACGCCGTCATTCTCCTTGCATAGCCATAACTATGATAGAGAATATCCAGAATCAATCAACAATCCATATCTAGGTTTTCTGTCGAAAATCGAGTTGAAAATCCCAACTCGGATCGATATAACTATCTCGAAATTCTGTGCTCGAATCTGGATCAAATCACTATGCGAATAGAATAATATACGTACATCTTACGTATTTATCTTTATTGATTATTAACCAAATCAATTCTCTTTCTATTCACATTCCCTTGATTTTTATTCACTTACTCACAATTGCTTAAATCCTTATTTAGATTATTACCTCAATTCTTATCTCAATTGGGTATTTAATCATAAGTAGTTCGAACTCCGTCCAGTTTGAATTTAGAAAATAGCTTGAAAAGTTAAAAATAGATAAGCAATTGAAAAATAATTATCAGTTTGTAAAATAGCTGCAAAATAGTTAAGTAATTGTAAAATAGTTGGAAAATAGTTAAATAGTTATAGAAATTTTAAATAATTGCAAAATAGCTATAAAATAGTAATTAGTTATAATAGTAGTTGAAAAACAGTAATTAGTTTATAAAACAGTTGGAAAATTGTTAAATAGTTCCAAAAATAATTGTGTATATATAAGATAGTTTTAGGTTTTAAAAGAAAAGTCGTAAATAGTTTGGAAAAATAGATTTGTACTAAAACAATTTATTTTGAAAACAGTCCAGAGTCAAACTGTTCAATTCCCAACCTCCATTTCCAATCAATTCAATTTAAATTTCCACTTCCATTTAAATTGACTTAACTCCAATTTAAATAACTTCAATTTCCATTAAAGTTGATTCAACCCCAATTCAAGTTGAATTAACCTCAGTTTCTTTCCAAATTTAACCTTATTCAACTTTGATCTCAAATTCTACTAGTTCAAATAAATTTCAGTTGAACTAGTTCCAATTTCAATTCATTTCAACTCCAGTTTGAATTAATCCCAATTTCAAACTCCATTTCCAAATCAAGTTGAATTATTCTTGATTTCCTCCCAAATTCAATTCAAATTCCATTTGAATTTAAAACTATTCAACTTTAATTACAATTCCAAATTATTCAAATCAATTTGGACTAATTTCAAATTGAACCCACTTCAATTTCAAATCGTTTCAAATCAATCCAATTCAAATTTTCCATTTGAATTTTATGCTTATACATCTTCAATCACAATTTCAATTAATTCAAACCAAATTCAATTTGAACTAATTCAATTCAAATTTCTAATTTAAACCATCTTGAATTATATAAATTCGAGTTAAATCTTTAAGTGTTGATTTAATCCTTTAAATCAAATCAGCTTATATCTTTAAACCATTTAATTCTGAATCCAAATTCCATTTTTTAATCTATTTCAATATTCAAATAATTATTCAAATCCTTTTTAAACAACTAAATCTTTGAAATTCAATTTATCACCAAATTTCAATTTTGAAACTAAACCTTTGAAGTTTTATCTTACACATTCAAATCTTAAGTCCAAAATGATTCCATATCCTTAATCCCAAATTAAAGTTTTATTTCCCATTTATTTCAATAATGGATATATTATCACAATCCATTTTTTATTCATTTAAGCAAATCCAATTAGCAATTTTTAAAGATTATTGTTAACAACGGGATGATATCATTCGAATTATTTTTAAAATATCCATCCACTTTAAATTCCCAGATCTCAAACCTATATTGAGATCCCACAAACTCCCAATTCAAATTAACCATTTAACTTCTCAAGTCTAATTCCAATTTCACCTTGAAATTTCCAACTCAGGTTACTTGTTAAATTATTTAACTTTCCCAAAGTTAAATTCAATTTACTTAATCCAGCCAACCCTCATTTATACATATTTATTTCCTTTACACACCAAGTTATCCTTAAATTTTAAACCACCTTTGGTTTTTAATTCAAAACAAATTTCTTTAAATTTCAAACAACTCTTGTTTGAAACAGTCCCTTCCTTCAAATATATTAAATAACATTATTTATTATTTCTTTATCACTTTAAAAAAAAATTCAAATTCTGGACCCAAATTTAAATCTTCACAATTCTGATTATCTTCAATTCCACTTTATAAGTCATACTTACCCAAATGTTTACCTCCTTAAAACATTTCATTTTGCTTGCACATTAATACACATTTTATTATTAAATATAACAACCATTTATGATAATAACCAAGATTATCATATTTGGAAATCAATTCATTATAATCTTATTCAAAAACTCTTCTCCAAATTCAAGATTTTAATTTCAGTTTGAATCTGTTTCAAACTTATTTTTAAATTCAATTTAAATTTTGTTGTATTACTATTACCACTTAATTCACATTACTTAATTCCCATAATCAACAACCAATTTCTTTATATATATTAGAAAAACTATTGCTTTATATATATTCAAAATAAAAACTTATTTAAAAATCATTTTATAAGAAAATAACAAGTACGCTCTCTCATATACACCACACACAACTCATTCTAGGGTACTACCTACCCTATCCTTAATGAGTAATCCTACCAGAGCCAAGATTCTCGCTTAATCTTCAACTCTGATACCAACTGTAACGACCCAGAATTTTCGAACCCAAAAATTCCAGATAGTTATGAAAAAGAAGAAAGAGATAGAAGAAGAAGAAGAAGATCCGAAACACCAACATCTCACATTCGCAGCGGATAAAATATAATAATAAATAATAACAGTTTACAAAAGAATATTATATCTGTCGATTACATTTTAATACATCAGAGTCACATATATACAGACATTGAATATACTCAATTATCATGTCACAGATACACAACAATATTATACAGCGGAAATACTCTATACGCTCTTGCCATCCAGCTCGCCTCTTGAGCTCCAGAACGTACCTATCTGAAAATCTGTAATACTCGGTCTGACCTGAGCAATACACCAAAGTAACGCCCGGGTCAGGCTGGAAACCAGCGTGAGTAACCCATCTCACAAGAAATACTAATGCATAAACTACATAAAACCCGGATAACACATATCAATTTACCCAATTTGCATTTTGTTATTGACATCACTTATGGTCCGATTCACTTAATCATCCCATACCAGCCTATTGATTTCATATATCAATCTATAAAGAATCAAAGTGGTTTCGGGTATTAACTAATACCCGACCCCGGTCTCTTCGATTTCAGTGTCATTTTAGCCAAAATTATTCAAGTGATTAAATTCAAGTACTGGATGTCACCTTTACACAGATAACATCACACATTAATTATTGATATATCCAGTATCATATCAACAGCACATCACAACATATCGTCCAATAGATATCATTCAATTCAGACATTCAACACACAATCATTCATAAGCAACCATTATTAATCCCTATTATAATTAATTAAATTAATCAATTACTTAAGAATTAATCACCTATTTCTGCTTAATCAACAATTAATTAATTTCAAGCCTCTTAATTAATTAACATCCTTTAAATATCCATCTTAATTAATCACTTTGATTAATTATTCCTCAATTACATAAGGTAATTATCCTTTAATTAATTTCACAAATTGATTACCTTTACCATTTACAGTAATTAACCTTTAATTACTCACATTAATTAATGGTCCTTAATCAATTATTCCCATAAATTAATTTAATATAATTAATTACATTGATCCTTAATTACAATTAATTAATCTTTAATTAATTAATTGTAACTCTCAATTATAAATTAATTAAATCCTCAATCATTAGTTAACTAAATTAACTAATTATCCTTAATCAATTACTTAATTAATCCTCTTTATACTTAATTAATTAAGTTAATTAATTTCACTTAAATTTCTGAATTAACTTAATTAGTCTCAAATTATTAAAACCATACTTATCTTAAAATAAAATCTTGTCTTATTTATGCCATAATTTTCATTAAAACATTTCATTTTAAAGATAACTTTACTTAATTAAATCATTAATTATGTTTTAATATACTTACTCAACTTGACAATTTAAAAGTTTCAAAACCAACTTACCTTTAAATAATATTAAAAATATTATCAAGTTGTAATTTAAAATCTAGTTTCAATTTAGATTAGTAAGCTTCCTTTTATAAAATCTTAAAAATTTCCTTTCACTTAAATTTTAAAATAACTTAAACAAAATATAAGTTAAACAAGGTTTTTCAAAACTTTCTTAAACAATATCAAAGAACAAATATTATATAAATAATTTATATCATAAAGTTTAAACTAATTCATTTTTTTAAATTTCCAAACCAAGTTATAAAATCTTTTTTTAATACCTGCTTCGAGACGAACCCGAAGTCCTCTCGGGTCTAACCTGAGTTCCCTTCTTCTTTTCAAAAATTAGTTAGTTTAGTTTAAGTTTTAAAGTTTAAAACCTGTAACCAAAACACTTCCAAACCTCTCGAGTCTCCACCCGAGTCACGTGCCAAACCCCACGAACCCTCCTTCGAGTCAAATTCCCACGACAATCCACTGACACACACCTACATGTGCATATACACCGGCGATCAATGCCACCGTGACCAACTCCATCACCTCCCACGCGTCGGTGATCCACCCTATCGCCGATTCCGACCATCCCTTCGCCACCACATAACCCTAATCAGAAACGAGCTTCACAGATGAACCTCGAACAAAACCCACTTCCGGAAAACAATTCCGCGTCCATGTCACCGACCTCCAGAGTCTCCCATGCTCCGGCCACATCCCCACCAAACATCCACGCAGCCACCTTCCAAACCCCAAGCTACCCGATGCTTTAGAGACAACGCAGCACCCATAGTCGCAAAATCGACAATAACTAGGGTTAAGACCTAAAACTTCACACTGCCGTCGTCATAGTCCATCGTCGCCCATCCACCATTTTTGCCAAACCACCCAACCCTCCAGCTAGCTCCAGAAGGAACCTTGGCCACCCAGACCCCTTTGATCACCAGAAAACTCACTAAAACCCATTTCCATTAAATATTGAATTGCTCATCTAATTCAACATTAAAAATCAAGATTTTGATGTTAAAAATCTTAGTTTGGAGAAGGAATTCAGATTGTATAGATGAATTAACAGATCATTGAATTTGATTTTTAACATGTTCTTAAACTCCTATGTGCTTTTATTTCATCCAGATGATATCTATTTTTGTTTGTCTTAAAAATATTTGTAAAACTTAGTTTAGTCTTAAACAACAAACTTTGTTTAAATAACTCAGCCTAAAAGAAATTTTATTGTGAAGAATTTAAATTTTTAATCTAAGTTTACATCTCTAAAAATTTAAAACAGAGAAGAATGTCATTCCAGACATTTACACAGCATATTCACACACAAACTTGTTTCAGCATCATAAAACCATCGTGCAATCACATCTCAAACACACATTACAAGTTTCCACCAAACATATGTCACATGCATCCATCTGAAGGTGATTTATGTTTACGGTTTTAAACAAATCAGAGGCATAAACTAAGAACAGAGATGTTAAACTCAATAGAAATACACATAGGCTTGCATATAAACAGATATTCAATGCAACCACTAACACAGTAACGCACATGCAACTGACATTTGTTATTTAAGTTTAAAATTTTAAAAGTTTACTCACCATCCTCCTTTGAAACCAGAGCACTGTCGGACTAAACATGCTGCTTGCTGATGATTCCCTATTACTTGAGTTGTATTGTTTTGTTTTGATTCTTTACATATTTTTTTAGGCTGAGTTGAATTTGAAGCCTCCCAGGTTGAAAATGAAGTTAATTTGCATTGCTGAAATTTGAATCTTTGTAACTGATGTTGTAGTTTATTACTTTAATTTTCTTATATTTAGTTTCAGTTTTATGGTCTTCTTTAATTTTGAAAGATGAAGGGAAGTTTTTTTTTTTTAGCTGAAAATAGAAAAGGAATGATAAAAGAGGAGATACATGTTTTATAGAGAAATTTTGATTTTTAAAAAATAAATAAATAAAGAAATAGAAATAAAAGGTGACACTTGTTAAAAATCTTTAACACTTGTCATTTGCATGTAACAATAGGTTTGCACTTATAATTATAATGTATTAATGTGTTTTAATTTTTTTTCATATATCTTATTATAGTTAAATTTTAGTTTTATACTAATAATATCTTAAGTGTGTTTAATAATCAAACTTCTCTTTGTTCAAATTTTATTTATTAAACTTACATTTGTAATTATGCATGATATATTTATTTTAAATGTTTATAAATCTTTGTATTTATTTTATCAATTAACAATCACTTTCTTAATTTATATAAAGAAAGTTTCCTTTAAGGAAAATAATATAAGACAAATCCTGTGACGCCCCACCTCTATACCCACGCTAGCAAAGAGTATTAATAGATAATACCGTCTGCTAACACGGAGAATAAGGCTGTTTAGGAGCGACCATCTATAGCCTTGCTTTAATTATCTATTGAATACATCGACAATTGCCTTACCAAGCAGATCGACATATCCAATGAATACTTAAAACAAAACCATAGGTGGCTAGAGGATCTATCAGAACAGAATATAACAACTCAAATGCAATATACATCACAGAACAGTAAACCATGATATACACATATACTGATACATAGCAGAGTATACAAAATAATACATGTCAAGTGGTATAGCAAACCATAATATACAGACGAGTTCACAAGAATACATATCAGAGTTACAACAAAATAGGACTACAAAAAAGCTATGACAAAAATAAGCTAGAGGAGTAGTCCATGCGGAAGCAAAATAGGCTAAGTCCAAAGGCACCTAACCTGAAACATCTCGGTCTGACCCGAGTATAAAATACACGGGTCAGTCTAGCTAAACAAATCAGTTAGATAAACTGAACAACAATAAACCTGCAAGGTTACAAAGCATAATAAATATCTCCAAAGGAGATAACACAATCATCTAACAAAAGATGAATCATATGATAACAAGCCTCATATCATCGGCAACATCTAGAAACAAAGGATACAAATATCCCAAATCAAGCCAAAAAGGCAAATAACAATTACCCATAAGGTATACAAGTTCCACAAGGTAATCGCTACACATCATGCGGCTCAAAAAGACCAACACCGAAGGGCGATACCAAGGGAATATACATATCAATGAAACATCAGAAAATTGCTCGAGCTCAGTACTGTATAAACAAGGATCCGTGAGCCCGAAGACTCCATACCCAATATCACCCATGCGGCTCATAACGACCAACATAGAAAGCGATACTATAGGGTGACAAACCCGAAGGCACAAACCCAATATCACCCATGCGGCTCATAAAGACCAACATCGGAAGTGATACTATAGGGAGACAAGCCGTAGTGGTGAAGGTCGAAGACCCAGTACTGGACACCACTAACTGGCGGAATGTGTCACAACTCTCGAAAAGGAATCCGAAAAGTGTTAACGTATGTCCCATAACCACTCGTTCGCACTAAACGGTTTACTATCCGTCAGTCACTTTCACACTCAAAGCAGTACAAAGTTTACCTCATATCATAGGTAAACCAAACCCAAAGGTTAAAACGATCAATTGAATAGGTCGGGGATTAATCGGAAAGATAAACGCACAGATTCATGGTCCGTGTTTTGCCCAACCATTTAATCACCCTTCCACTTCGCTCGAAGTGCGAAACTGTACGTGTGGTTTAAATAGAATTTATAAATCGGAGAAGCGAACTTTTAATACGATTTGAAGAAATCATTTATAAAAACCCGTGAATGAATTCAAAAAGGAATTATCAAGGTCAACTATGCATAAGCAACTAATTGGAATCAATATGCATAGATCAAATTTGGAAAATTAAACGAACAAGGCAAAATGGCCAAAAACAACATATTCAGACGTCTGAAAGAAGGGATTCAGACGTCTGAATCTGGAAATCAATTTGTTTCCCAAAACAGAATTCAGACGTTTGAATCCTAACATCCAGACGTCTGAAATGGGCAATATTTTTCCTATTTCCTTTCTGGTCGAAATTTAGCCAATTCAGACGTCTGGAATATAAATTCAGACGTCTGAATCTGGGAATAAATTTCTTCCCAAGAAAATATTCAGACGTCTGAAATGGGCATTTCAGACGTCTGAAACCAGATGGTCAGCCATTTCCTGAACCTAGGCCAACTATGGCCAAACAAATCGAAAGCGATCAGATGCGTGTTGATTATGGGCTTACGTCACACGACTACCGAACCTTAACAACACCCCAAAACACTCCGAACAACATAAACATCAACCATATAAGGTTTTACATAGATTTGAATTCAAAAATCATAATTTGGGAATTACACCAAAACAATCCAAATCGAAAGCAAAAGCATATGAACAAGTGTTAGGAATCCATTCCTAACATCAATGATATCAAAAGAAGTAGATGTGAGTTCAAAACTCACCTTTAACCCAAAAATAAAGAAGAAGGAGCTTAATCACAAGGAGAAGACAAACCAATCTCTACTTCAACTCTACTAGCTTCAATCTAAGATTAAACAAGTATTTCCTAAATTTAGGTTTAGGAATTTCTGAGATTGAAGAGAGGAAGAGATAGAGAAGATGAAGAAGAGGCTTACCAATAGCTTCTCTATGAACTTGGAGCAAGAATTTGGATTTGCAAGAGGAATTAGGGCTTGGAGTTTCTATTTCCCATTCTCTTCCCCTATTTTCAGTTTTGCTTAAGCTTAAGAAATGAAAATGTGTGAATGGAAGGAGAGAAGGGCTGAGTTGGTTTATACTAACAAATGGGCTGAACCCAAACCCAAAACCCAAAAAGAAAAGTTGCAAAAATTCACAAACTCCAAACATATTGAAGCCTACACTCAAAAAGGATCGCAAACACCATTTTGAACTCAATGAAAGTGGTTTCGAGTCCTAATTCGGCCATTTGCAAAAAGTAACATTTCGGACCTAAATCAGACTGACGACGTTATATTTAAATAAAACATTTAAATATAAAATCGTTAAATATGCGGGTTGTTACAAATCCTATTTTGAATCTAAAATAATTTAAAGTATTTATCTTTTAAATTTCAATTTAAATCCAGAATTCCAATTCTAATTTAAAAACTAATATCAACTCATAAATATAAATATATACTTTTAAGCAAACACATCTTAAATTTGTTTTTAAAAAAATTCTCTACTTAAAATCTTCTTATCTATATATATATATATATATATATATATATATATTCAATCTTTATTATTTTTAGATATTTAAATTTTAACTTTTGTTAAAATTTTAAACTCATTTATATATCCAGATATCTATATATATCAGAATTTCATTTGTTCAATTAACAAATAAGTATTTTAACAATTTTACTCCTGTTAATTTTAAATTAACAGACGCCCAGAAATTCGGGTTATCACATGATCTAAACTGTCCAGCTTGTGTGTAATGGTTGTAGCCTTGATGTATAAAATGTAAATTCACAGATATAGTTTTTTCCTTGTATAACTATTATTTTATTTGATATTATATTTTGATCCATGGCGAATGTGAGAATATGTGATTTGTTTCTGTTCTTCTTCTTTCTCTTTTCTTCTTTACCGTAAAATCCTTGATTTTGGGGATCGAAAATTTTGGGTCGTTACATTTTGGTATCAGAACTAAAGTTTAAGCGAGAACCTTGGCTCTGGTGGGTGTATTCATTAAGGATAGGGTCAATAGAACCCTAGAATGAGTTGAGTGTATATAATATATGAGAGCGTACTTGTTATTTTCTTATGAAAAATGATTTTTAAAAATGATTTTCATATAAGTTTATCTTTTATATATAAAGAAAATAGTTGTTAATTATTGGAATTAAATAAAATAAAGAGAATTAAGTGATACAACCAAATTGAAATTGAATAAAGATAAGTTTGAAATGGATTCAAGCTGAAACTAAAATCTTGAGTTTGTAGAAGTGATTTCAGAATAAGATAAAAATGAATAGGTATTCAGAAATGATAATCTTGGTTATTATCATTAATGGTTGATGTGTTCAATAATGAAATGTGTGTTAATGATAAAGAAAAGATGAAAAGTTTTAAGGAATAACAATTTAGATAAAATAACTTGTAAATTGAAGTGGGGTTTAAATTGTGAAGTTTTGAATCCTAAGTTTAGGAACATCTGAAATTGTTTTCAAATGTTAAAAGAAATAATATTATTTATACTATTTTGAATGTGATCTTATTTTAAAATAAAAGATGTTTCAAAATTTTAAAGAAAATTGTTTTAAAAATCAAAGGTGGATTATATTTTAAAATATGGCTTAGTGGGCCAAGAAGATAATATGTATATATGTGTGGATATACATAATATCAAAGATGATTTGAAATAAATTCTAAGGTGTTGAGTTTTGATTTTCCCTAAAGTGTGATAAAAAAAACCCAAAGTGATTTAAGTCTTTGAACTTATAAGTAAGAAAGAATATTGACAGAAATTTGAAATTTGAAGTGGGAAGATTATTAATGAGAAGTTTAAAATTTGAAATGGAAGTTCAAATTTAATAATGTTGATTGGAGTAAATCTGATTAAAATTAACTTAGGGAAATTGAAAATGGATGGATTTTTTAAATTAAATTGGATAATATCATCCTATTGTTATTAGTAATCTTTAAACTATGAACTGAATTTGTTTAAATGAATGAAGAAATGGATTGTGGTAATATATCCATTGTTGAGGGAAATTAAACTTTAATTTGAAGTTAAGGATATGGAATCACTTTGAACTTAAGATTTAAATGTTAAAGATTTGAATTTGTAAATTAAAATGGTTTAAGAATTGGTTTCAAAGTTGGAAGATAAAACTGGGTAATAAATTAAATCTTAAAACTGTTTTGAACTCTTATGTGAACTTTGAAATAAGTTAAGTAAAAATAATTTAAAATAGAATTTTGAAATTTGAACTCAGAATTAAATTATTTAAAGATTTAGATTGTTGATTTAAAAATAAAGTTAATTTGATTTAAGGGATTTAATCAACATTTAAAATTTAACCCAAATTTATATAATTCGAGATGGTTAAAAGTTGAGATTTAAATTGAATTGGTTCAAACTGAATTTGATTGAATTAATTAGAATTGTGATTGAAGATGGATAAGTTTAAAATTCAAATGAAAATTTAAATTGGATTAATTTGAAATGAAATTGAAGATGAATGAGTTCAAATTGAGATGGGAAGTTGATTTGAATTTAGGAATGGGAGTTAACTTAATTTGAATTGAAATTGAAGGTAATTGGAAATTGGCAATTGATTGGTAGTGGAGATGAAAATTGAGGTGATAATCCAAAAGGGATTTAAGGAAATTGTGAATAAATGAATAAGAACCTAAGGAAATGTGAATAGAAAAGAAGATTGATTTGGCTAATAATCAATAAAGATAAATACGTATGATGTACGTATATTATTCTATTCACATAGTGATTTGATCCGAATACAAGTACAAAATTTCGAGATAGTTTATCGATCCGAGTTGGGATTTTTTCACTCGATTTTCGAAGGTGAACCTGGATATGGATTGTTGATTGGTTCTGGATATTCTCTATCGTAGTTAGGGCTATGCAAGGAGAATGACGGTTTCTGATCAAGAATCAGATCTGAGTCCGCATTAGGAAGTCGGGTGGACGATACTAGTTCGGAAGAGAAATTGTGCGATTGAGTGAACGATCAGATTGATATTGCGTACGGATGATATGAGTACATCGTACGAGTTTGAATGGAATTGATATTGAAAATTTGTGAATAAGAACTGTAAAATGGTTTTTTAAATGAAAAGTATATTTTGTGAAATATATGATAGAATAAAGTGGAAATTGGATATTTCTATGGTAGAATGGAAATATGGTTAATAGCTTTATAAAAGAATAATCAAATTTGAATATTTGATTTGGTGCATAGTGAAGTTATATATATATTTATATATATATATCCGTTTTATAGGATAAACTCCTATTATTGAATCTATTGCCAGAAGAAAAGAGTTTCGAAAGTATTAGAAGTATAAAAAAGGACTTTATACAAGTATGAAATGATCCAAATATTTTTCAAGGTTATATATATCTACATATATATGTATAAAAAGGATCTTATGAGAATTATTTTCGAGAAAAGGTGTTTGGAACCTATGGGTTTGGAAAGGTTTTTGATTTTTGGAAAAAAAATCAATTTTTGAAAATTTGGAAAGCCTAGTTTGAGAATTAATGATTTTGTGTAAAGGAGATTTATGTGGGATTCTTACTCGGTGTATGATTTGAAAGATACTATATGTATATAGTATAAAGTGTTTTGAAAATGGCTCTGGAGAAAAAGATGCTCCCTTAAAATGAACTTCATTAGGAGTGCCACGGGGTAGTACTGCCTTGAACCCTAAATGGGGGGTTCTAAAGTGATCCTATGAGGAAGTCTGGACAAACTGAAGTTCCTGAGGATTATGTGTAGTGTGTAGCGAAAGTCGAGGGCGCTGATGTGCACGGAGACATTTGGGTTATGCTATGACGACAGTGTAACTCGATGTCACTGCGATCTACTGTAGACCATAGCGAAAGTCGTGTGTGCTGCTGAGAGCCAACAGTCTATGTTTGATTTTACATCGGTAGACTGCGACCTATGGTGATATAGCAAAAGTCATGTGTGCTGCTGAGGGTCAACAGTCTATGTTTGATTTTACATCGGTAGACTGCGACCTATGAAGACATAGCGAAAGTCGAGAGGCCGTGAGAGCCTAAGGCTACATTGGGACATGACTAATGTAGTCTGCGACCTATATGGGAGTGGCGAAGTTTCATTGGACAGCGAAAATCGATGGCGCTGATGCCAACAGTTACATGGACTTTTGTTGTGATGGCAACGTAACCCAGGATGTAACTGCAATCTGTGATGGGTTCCATGGCGTAATCGAGGGGCGCGGAGTGCCTACAGTTACATGGACTTTTGTTGTGATGGCAACGTAACTCAGGATGTAACTGCGACCATGGATAGGGGTGATGATTTCCAGAGCATTCTCACCAAAAGACGTTTCCAATATTTTCAAAATGTTTTCTATATTTTCAATAAAATTATTTTCCAAGCATTTTCACTAGATGTTGAGATGGGTCTGCTAAGTACTTATAGAGCTTCAGTCCTACGCCTGATCAACGTATGACCGAATTTTTATGTGAACAAAGATGGACTTGTGGAAACATCGAGTTATAAAAGTATTTTGGTAATATTATATAGATTTTAAAGTGTATTAAAAGGTTCAAAGAGAAATTTATCTAAGTATTGAATTAATTCTGGCTTCGTTCCTTTTCGAGGATGAAAAGATTCAAAGGGGGGTGGAATATGATAACTCGAATTTTCAGGCATCAAATAATTGGATAATTATCTAATTTAACTATTGAAAATACTGATTTATAGATCGAACAAATAATGTGATAATCTCCTTTATAAATTATTTAGATATAGATATAAATAGATTTTAGAATAGAACTACTATTTACAAATTTAATTTGTGTTGTTTAAATATATACATATATTTTAGTTGATTTTATATTGGCTTTTTACGTTGAATTTGAATTTGGATTTAAATTTGAATTTTAAAGGATATATGTCTTAAAAATATTTTGGATATAAAATATATGAATAAAGTTTTTATTTAAAAAAAGGATTTGTCTTATATTATTCTCTTTAAAGAAATTTATTGATATAAATTTGGAAAGTATTTATTTAATAGTAAATAAATGCAGAAGTTTTATATTTACATTTATAAATGGATTAAATATACTGTATATGATTTTATTTAAAATATGATTGGTTTTTATTTTATTTTGTTTTTCAAAAAAAGTTTTACTTATATAAATTTAGGAAAGCATTTATTAATTTAGAAAAAAATATTTATTAATTAGGAGATTCAATTCAAAGGCTTTTAAATCGTACAAAAAAATAAACTAAAAGTAAATAATTACAAGTGTTTAATTATAAAATGCTTGTTATAATGTGTGTAAGATAACTAAAGATTGTAATGACAAGTGTCA